>CAKJTW010000017.1:20790000-30330000 GCA_917880005.1 Nanger dama
TTAGAATAAAAAATAGTACTTCTGCACAGTATTATCTATGCAACTGTAGAAGTTAAGTTAGCCAAGCAGAGATTAAATTTTATGTTCATTAAAAAGAAACAGGCTGTTCACCCCTCTTTAGGATCACTGTTTCCACCCTACACAGAGCCCCTTCCCTTTATGTAAAGGATGCTAATAGAACTGGAGCCTTGTCAAATGATCCACTTGACAAATCTCCCCAAGCAAGACCCCACCCACGTATTCCACCATTTGACAAGTAACCCTAGTTTCTCAGTATATAGCAAATTAAAGAGACAGCTTATGAGAACTTTCCTATTATTTCTCTTGGATGGGGGAAATAAGCACTCCGGGGAGGGTCAGCATACATAACTTTCAAAAAATAAATAACAGTAAATGGGAAGGAAACTTTTTAAAAAACATATAAAGTAAAATAAATTGAATTATATAACACTAAAACAGTAGTCAGGTAAAGATTTTAACAGCAAACCTATAAAAATATAGCTCCACAAGGAAACCAACATTAAATATGAAGGATGCAAAAGTAATAATGTATTGAACAATTTTTGCAACCTTACAAGTCACAGTAGATACAAAATTTAAGCAAAAGGGTCTCTGACCTTCTTAACCTTAGCTTAGATCCACCCCCAGAACTCCCTTCCTGCCTAGTGTGAATGTAATTAAGGGGAAGCTGCAGTGGTAATTTCTCTCCTCATTAACTTCCTGATTGGTTTCAGCCTCAGGATTCTGCCGGGCAGTAGTTTGTCACCAATTCCAAATGGCCAATCGTTAATACTAATGTTTGTGTAACTAACTGCCAGCATCTGCCACGGCTTCTTGTACAACAATAATGGTGAAAGGGTACATTAGTGCTCCTGTGTTAATTCAGCTTGTGTTCATCAATAGGGAAATCTATGATGTAATTAGCAAAATGCATTGGGAGCTGAGTGCTGAAGTCATTTGTAGGGAACTAAATCATAGTAGAAGCTGTACTGGGTCCTGATGTGTTTGCCATCAATACTTATTATGTTTGGAATTTAATAAGGTATATTACCATGCTGAAAAGAGACCTTTTACAAGAGAACACTATTTATGCTTGTTATGGGTTTGGAGGTTTGCTGCAGCTAGTGGAACCACACAGAAATAAAAGAACAGAGCTGGGATTTAAGAGGCAGATCTTTAACCACTCCACTGGACCAAATTATTTCAGAAAGTCCCATTCTTCTAATGTGACATATGGACAGACAGACAGATGGATAGTTGGAATAGCTACGTCAATATCCAGTTACAAAAGGAATGATCTGAAAACTTAGTGAGTTAATAAATTTGAAAAACAAAGTAGGTAACTTCCTGACAAGCAATTTACTTTTGATAGAGTATTTTAGATTTAGTAAATTAAATAAAAAGCAAGGGTACTAATCTGTAAGGTGTTTTTTTTTTTTAAGAAAGCATTGATTGTTAAGGAGTACTTTACAGATGTCCACAAAAGTGTCCACATGCATAAATACATAATAGCAACCAAAAGAACTTGGAACTTAGGAAGCCTGAAGCTTTCTTTTCTTTTCTTGTTTTGCTATTCATAAAGGCTTCTTACTAAATTTGAACTGTTATATGGATTTAAATTTCCACGCAAATCCAAGATAATCTCTGAATTGTGCTACATGCCCAAGGATGCTGTATCTACAGAGAGCAGACTTTGCTGTGACATCCTGTCACTACACCCAGCCCCCGAAGAGCCAGCTAAGGGCCAAGCAGTCTGTGAGTTAACCTGCCCACCCCCATCCTCACCTCAAGCCAGTAACAGAAGGTCCTCTGTATATGAGATGAGGAAGGGAATGAACGTTCTCTGACTGCTTCTTGTGTGTCACCTACTTCAATGAGTATGTAAATTTAACCCTTAAACCACCCACTGAGAATTAGTCTGCCATTTTACGAAGGGGACCCTGTGGAGGCTGCCATGGGCAGTGTAGCCCTGGTCAGCCCCACCTTCTGGCTTGTTCTCACCCACGCACTAGCCCACCCTCGGGTGCCATATTTAGTCAGTGGCCACTGAAACTTCCTAATGTCTGTGTGAATTTGAGGAGGCAAAATAACTGACCTTTGTCAACTTGATTCAGAGGCTATAAAGGAACAGGTGAGCGTTCTCCAGACAAGTTCTGAGCCCTGAGATTGCCTTCCCCTACAGGTAACAGCAGCTCACCTAGGGATGCCCCCCCACACCCTGAGGCCCCCATTCAGCTGACCTGGGACTGGAAGAGGGAAGGCAGGAATTCTGCAAAAGAAAGGGATCTGGGATAGCCCCTTTAACTCTCACTTGCCTTGTGGATATTTTCTTGGAAAGTATTCCTCTGACCTGGGGTTGTGAACACGTGCAGAATGTGTCATTGTATAGACCAGGGAGGCTCCAAGCCTACTTAATGCATGACTGCATTCCAGAAAAGATGCAAATAAATGAACTCAACCTGTTTTGGGAAATGTCTATATTTTTAAAGCTTTTCTCCTCTCAAACTTTAAATCCATGTTCGGTTTACTCTTGTTGAAAGGCTTAGCACTGTTTACTCTTGTTGAAAGGCTTAGCACTGTCTTTCAATGTTTTAAGGACAGTATCTGTTTAACTCATTTTGTATAGCACCTCATGAAAATAGTTCCAAGTGCATCAAAGATTTATTAAGTATTTACCTTAGTGACTAATTTCCAAAATTTATTTTACTATCACCCTTAAATATAGTCCCTCAGGTACCCTCTTCATTTAAATGCCGCTTCATTAAACTTCACTGGGGCAAAGAACAATTGATCATTTTAAATCACTTTATACCAATTAAAAATTTAAAAGCCAAAATTCTCTTTTTTGTGTATGTTGATTCTAATGAGCCCTAAAGGCAGCTAATTTCAATTTAAAAGGTTCCTCTATATTATTTTGTAAAAATGCTAATGATTAGTGTCCATGAGACTGGGGGAAAGATATTCTGGTTGGTAGCACTAGAAATTGGTTCAATCTTTCTGGACAGCAATCTAGTGACATGTAATAAGAACCATAAAACTGTTCATACCCTCTGACCTGGTAATTCCACTCTGGGGAATAAACCCAAAGAAAGAAAGAATAATTTGCCGGAGATGCTCAACACACCACTATTTGCATGAGTGAAGATGGGAGTGCTTTGCTCTGGTGGTGGGGGTGGGGATGGGAGCAGGAAGCTCTCTCAAGCAATAGACAAATCAGGATTTGCGCTACTCTGTAATCATCAGTGGGCTCCCAGCATTTACAGAAATGGAAGAAACGACTTCTGGAGGCCAAAGTAGAGACTGGAAAGTAAGAAAATGGGCAAAGGGCCCATCTGATCTTTTTTTCATGTTACAATGCCTCTGAGGCTGACCCTGCTTTGAACTAGCAAACCTAGTATCTGTTTTCTCTCAAGTAGCCTATTCATCTACAGAAGCTAAACGGTCTTTCTTTATTACTTCAAAACCAACCTTACACATAATCACTTGCATCAATGGTGAGGGGAAAAAACAGATGATTTCTGAGATGTCATCTAATCATCACACATATTCTTCTTGGAACGTATTATAGACTATCCCCCAAACCCACCTCTCTACAACAAAACCAAGTCTAACTGCTAAATTTTTTGACATTGCAAAGACCCTTGACTTTTAACTTGAATGATCTTTTGGGAGTCAGTGGACTGGAATGAATAATCCTCTTCCAGTGAGGTGAAAAAAATAGGATATTAATGCTTGAGGAAAAAAAAATTGTTCTTTCTGTATATACTAACTACTAGGGAGCTCCCAATAAGAAATCATTTTAAAAATAAAAATGCAAGTGGTATTCCTCAACTATTAGCAACTCTTCACCTAGATGCTGACAGAAAAAAAAAAAAGTGCTGGCTTCTTTGGTTTCCTCCAGTTTGCAGGCCTAAGAGGCTGATGAAAAGCTGATGAAAATGTCTTCAACAACGAATTCTTCCACTTCATGATAACCATGGTGTTTGGAAATAAAATCATGTCCAATCAATACCACTTAGCAGACATTTCATGTTTCACAAGAGGACTCTATTCCAGAGTAGAACTGCTGCCCTTCTCACTAACATTTAAAATAATTAGGATTATCTTAGCTGTCCAAAGCTTGGCAGGTTCAGCTTGTACTTTCAAACAGCATTAATTCTTGGCACTCAGAACAAGGGATAAAAGGTAAAGATATGAATAGAGATCTTTATTCCACCTGATCTATCAAGGATTAGCTCATTCTTTTCCAGTCCATGCCTGCACACTAGTGAAGAGGAAGGCTAAGCTGTAACTGATGTAATTAGAAACCACAAGCTGAGAATAAAATAGCCGTTTATTAATCTCCCCCATTTACTACAAACTTACTTAAAAAAATCATAACTGTAGAAACAATTAAACGTGTTTTTTTTTCCAACTGTGTGTAATCAAAGAGTAGTGAGTGGCTATAGAGAGGGTGTTTTTAGGATGACCCTTTCTCTGAAAACATCACCGAAATCAGTTAAAGTCTAGCAGTGTTGAGAGGGGCCAGCTGGCCACGGTGCACACTGTGGAGAGAAGCCGAGCATCATAAAGGAAGCTCTGGTGAGTGAAGGAGGCGCATGGCCGCTGCTGCTCCTGGCTCCTGCTGCCTACCTCACTGCCCTGGCAAACTCTTGAGAAAGCCATCTTTACAAGTAAGGGAACTGATAACAGTAAGCACATATTTCACCATTATCAACACAGCCCCCTTACCAGCTACAGAGTTCAGCTGAAATGCTCTGATTCTGTAAGTGAAAGTCGCTCAGTCGTGTCCGACTCTTTGCAACCCCATGGACTATACAGCCCATGGAATTCTCCAGGCCAGAATACTGGAGTGGGTAGCCTTTCCCTTCTTCAGGGAATCTTCCCAACCCAGGGATTGAACTCGGGTCTCCTGCATCTCCGGTCCAGGGGATCTATCTGGCAAAGGAGGGCAGCCCATCCGCAGTAGGGGCAGGGGAGGAAGGCCTGGGCCAGAGACAGTTCTGCCTGGTCCCAGGTGAGCTGGATGGCTGAACCACATCCCTTCTCGTCTCCTTTTTTTTTTTTTGTCTGTAAGGTAGCATACAAAAAGGGAACAGAGAAGGGATGTGGTTCAGCCATCCAGCTCACCTGGGACTAGGCAGAACCATCTCTGGCCCAGGCCTTCCTCCCCTGCCCCCACTGCTGCGCTCCTTTTGCGAAATCCCCTGGACCAGTGTGGCAGCTGCAAGGACCCCACACTCCCCAGTCTATTTCACAGAGGGGTCACCAAACCTACTTGAGTTTCAAACCAAGCCCGTAAACAAGCAACGTGTCTGTGCCAGTGGCCCTGCCTAAGCGGGACTCACCCTCTAAGTACCTCCTCAATCGTCACCTCCCCAGAAACCTCTTGCCCGTGGCTGTGGAGACGCTTCTGGCTGCTCCCTCACCCCCAAAGTGGCCCCATGAACCGTGGAGACTCTTCTCTCACTGACATTGCTTCCTGTGAAAGGTTAACTCATTATGGCTGGTGCAGCGGACGTGTCTTATCCCGGGAGGCAGTTAACTGGGTGATGCAAACAGTCCAAAGATTCAAAGGTGCTCTAATTCACTGTGTTTTAACCAAAATACACTTGGTTTCAAAACCTAAACATAGTGTGGCTTCTTCTTGCCCTTCATGACAACATTCTGAGGTGAATCCTCACACAGGCTAATTCTGCTCTGTTTTCCTCATCACTGAAATAACGCCAACGTTGATGAAACATCAGTTTCCCCATCTCTAAGATGAGGCTAATGGCAGGCCACGGTGATAATGACTGAGCACATAGGGGTTTCCTTACTTCCTTCGTCTGCAGTCTCAGTCTCTCCACACTAGATGACTCTTGCTTTTGAAGGGGCCACAATCCAATCAGGATTTAGTACAAGGTCTATTTCCTCCAGGCCACACTTAATGTCCCTTGAGAGAGCCAGGAACCAGTGATACACAGCTACTTCATTTGGGGCCTACATGAAAGCCAGAGTCAAATCCAGGAGGCACACAGCCTGGTCCTCCTTTATCCAACAGGTCCCTCATGACGTAAGTTCTGCCTTTTCCATTCTTTGAGCAGGGGTAAGAAGACAGCTGGTGTCAAACTAAAATCAAGCAGCAGAATGCCTGTGGACATGCTAAACCATACCAAAACAGTGTCGTTATTTATTGATCAAGTGACCCATTCCTTCAGACAACAGTATTTGAAGCAGAAAGTCTTCTTTCTGAGCTTACCTTTGTCCTAAAAGATGAAAACCCTGGAAAGCACTAGGCACAGGCATCAGTGCCCCAGAAGAAGTAGAGTTCTCACTGGCCTCATCAACAACTGCTGAGAACCTGGAGCCCTGACCGGACGAGGCTTGCCAGGGACCAAAAGCTACCCTCAGTCACAAGGCAATACAGCAGGGCCGGGAGACGTGTGCCGGCTTGGGAGGACCATCACTTACTAACTGAAAACCTGGGCCAAGCGCCTTATCCTCTCTGTACCTCTGTCTCCTCATCTGTAAAATGGGGACAGAGTAGACAGTTAGGATGGTTCTATACCAAACAACGCTGGGACTCCATGAGGCCCACGCCACCACTGTACACAGCTGTGCCATTCAGCCATCCACACACATGGCCTGCAGGCCAAATTAAGCCGTATTCCTGGTATCGCTGCTCTACCCTTATCCTTCCCTCCCGGCTGACCCGTCTACACCCACCTACCCTGCTCAGTCTTCCTTGAGAGCTTGTCGGTTCCGATCCAGCTTCTCTTCTCTGAGGAAGCAGACTATTTCCTGGCACGTGCACTGAAAAGGGTAGGAGGGCTCAGGGGGTCCTGCTCCTGAGCCAGTCCTATTCATTCCAGAGGATCTGTTAGGCTGGGCTCAGCCCAGCTCCCAACAGTGGCCCCTGAGAACCAGCGTGGAAAGACCACGAGCTCTGCCATCAGACATGGCACCTCAGTAAACACTGCTGAGCCTCAATTTTTCATTGTAAAAAGGAGGGTAACAGTGTATCTCAGAAAGTTGCTTTGAGGATCAAAGAGATGATAAATGACAAAATCATTTGTAAATGTGAAGACTCCTTCCCTGGCATCAGTCTGTGCATTTCCCTAAAGAAGGAGTGTGATTCAGTCTCCATCCTCCACTGCCTAAGACAGGACCAGGAAATTAGTAAGATTTTTATTAAACACCAGTTGGGAAAGAAAAAAAGAAAGAAATAGTGTTAACATAACTCAAACCTCCCTAAATGTTTTCAGACAAGTTGCCGTTTCAATGTTCAGAGAAGGATGACTTTTACTTTATTAAGTAAAATGAAGTACTTGTTTCATTCATCCTTCTTTACACACCAAAAGGCTGAAAGTGAGATGAATTCCACCTGAAACCTGAGCCTGTTATTTTGTGTTTTCTGGGGATTCAGGTACACATTTCCTGAGGCGGGGCCAACAGGGAAGGAGACTTGACTGAACCAAGAGCAGGGGCAGGAGCCAGGGGAACCACCTCAAGGCAAGGAAAAAGTCTACGAGGCAAAACCCTGAAACCTACTAAACTGAAATTCAGCCAAGAACAAGTACAGGGCACTACTTAGCCCAGAGCAGTGCACCCAGGAGGTGTGTAACGATGGATGAGTGAGTGAGAAAGACCACGGAATTCGGTCTTCACATGCTGCCACCATAAAACAGTGCTAACCCGCGCTGGCAGTTTTGAAGATTTTACAGGACAAGGGCTTTAATTCTGTCTGTGGAAGACTCTCGGCACCGGCACCGAGGTAGAGAAAAGCCGCACCAAACACCCTGAGGCGCGACCTCAGCCAAGAGCCTGGCTCTTGGCAAGCCAGGATCTCATCCTTGGGGACTCAGAAATGCCTAGTCCACAGAAGACGGGGCCACAACTGGGGTTCATTCGAGCAACTGCATTCGAAAACAGAGTTTAAATACGTGTGTGATCTTCTCAGGAACCAAGGCAGACCAGACTAAAAAAGCCTCCACAAGTCATCTCTGGAGGAGATTTCCCATTTTTGATTCTGAGAAAGTTGTTTACTCTGATACAAAGGGTGTCAAATCCTCAAAGCAGGCTGTGGCATTTGCCAGCCTACAAACGAGGTCGGCTCTGTCCAGATATTTTGCAACAAGAGACATTTTTAAAGTAGCTTTGCTGAGAGCTTCCTTCATACTGACAAGAAAGAATCTCAGGTGTTTCAACCTTAAAAGGTAATAAATGATGGAAAACTCAACCTTGATGGAACTCCTGTTAAGACTAAGAAACAGGATGAAGTTTTGGAGTCAACACCACAGCCAGGAGAGCCAGGCAGGAGATAAGATGGGTTTCCAGCTAATCCACCAGCCTGGGGTCAGCCTTTCCCCGTGGGATCACATGGTCTTTGATAAAGCATGTTGCTACAAAACATGCAAGCTTTGGTTGTATGGCTTATAAGAACATTTTCATTTAAAAATATCTGGATACTTTGCAATTAAATGAATAGAGGAGAAAGTTCATGAGCCATTTCTCAAGTAGAACTCTGCAGCTTATAATCTGAAAATACTCTTTTCCAAATGACAGGCTAGTAGCAGAAGACTATGTCCAGTAAATACCTTCTTAAAAAAAACAACAAATGCAAAACTTCATCAGCACTGGCTACTAATACTATGCCAACTTTTCCTTCCTCTTTCTAACTAGCATTACAGGAAATTTAAGATGAGTAATTATTGATACTTTTCTCTGATACAGAAGGAGGAAACAAACATAAGGATGCACTTAAAACACACACTAGATGACATCAATCAGGATAGAAAATTCCAGGCATTTCCAGACAGGAGGACACACGCCTACTCAGTCACACAGGTTATTTTATCTCCTAAATAAAACACAGCCACCATGGATGGATAAGGGAGTTCAGATTACAGGCTGAAGAAAACACTCTTTCAGAAAGGTTTGGGCTAAGGGTGGAGAGAAATAAGAAAATGTTAATAGTACAAGCTATGCTTCTCCTCGAGAGTATTGACACACTTTGCATAAGACCGCAGTTGCTAAAAAAAGTTCATATATGTACTTGTTGAAATACTTTCCTGTTCGTTTAAAATGCCTGTCAATTAGACCCCAAGAAATGACTTCACCCCCTCAAGAGGTTTGATCTGTGAGTGATATAAGGCATTCAGGGAATGTGACTGCACCCTCCCTTCTCCGGTGCTTTATGATATTTTTGTTTCAGGAGAGAAGAACTCACATTTTGAAAAGTATTTTACTTTGCTTTCAAAGAAAAGATTTTCCTTTTCCCCTAACCACATCCTTTTGAAGCTAAACTTGACTATCGCCTTTTTTTCAGGGACTTCGCAGACTAACCCAAGATCTCCGTTGGGGGAGAAGCTTCATTTATGGCCTGTTGGCCCTGGTCAACCAAGCTCAACTCTGAACCAAGTGAAGGAAACAAAGGCCGGCAGGTACTGATCAAAGCCTAAGGCAACTTTCATTTAATTCTCCCTCCCACTGGCCAAAAACCGGTCTTCTCTCAGGATTTTGTTTTCTGTTTCTGGAAAGTATTTTTATTGTGGTAAAATAAGCAAACCATAAAACTTTATACCATTTTGACCATTTTTAAGTGTACAGTTCAGTGGTATTAACTGTATTCACGCTGTTGTACAACCAGCATCGCCCTGCCACTTCCAGAACTCTGTCACCTTTCCAAACTGAAACCCAGTAACCATTACTCAAGAGCTACGCAACGCTTCTGTCCAGTCCCTGGTAACCGTCTGATACCTTCCAGCTCTCTCTCTGACTATTCTAGATACCTTATCTAAGTGCATCACACAGTGTTTGTCTTTTTGTTCCTGGCTTATTAAACTGAGCATAATGTCTCCAGGGTTCATCCATGTTGTAGCATGGGGCAGCATCTCTCCTTCTGCAGGCTGAGTAACATTCCAGCCCACGTACACGAATGGGATGAACACCCATACTGTGTTTCCCTGAGCGTTTCTCAGTGGATACTGGACGGCGTCTGCCTTCTGGCTCTTGTGGATAATGCTGGTATGAACACTGCATGTGTGCTCAGTCGTGTCTGACTCTTTGCAATCTTTCAGACTGTAGACCACCAGGTTCCTGTCTATGGGATTTTCCTGGCAAGAACACTGGAGTGGGTTACCAGGAAATCTTCCCAACCCAGGGACGGAACCCGTGTCTCCTGCACTGGGCAGGTGGATTTGTTATCATTGTGCCACCTGGGAAACTGATGTTCAAATATCCGCTCAAGTCCCTCTTTTCACTTTGTTTGTATATATATCCAAAACTGGGATGGCTAGACCACATGTTAATTCTGTTTTTAAGTTTTTGAGGAACCACCAGACAGCTATCCACAGCAGGGGCACCATCTAGCAATGTATACAAGGGTTCCAATTCTCCACGTCTTCAACAACATGGTGTTTTCTTTCTTTCTAAAATAATAGTCATACAAATGGGTGTAAAGTGTGGGGTTTTATTTTTTATCCTTTTATATTAATCCTGTACTCCATTTCTTCCCCAACCCTTACCTACCACCCAGTCTCTGTTTATGATCATTGCCCACTACTCACTGGGTTATGCCTGGAAAACTGGTGGCTGCTTCACCCCAGAAACATTTTCTCAAGGTCCCCCATAGCCTGCTGGTCCCCAAAGCCAATGGCTGGTTTCCCTCTTGGCCCAGGAGCACTGACAGCTGGCATGTCCTCTCCCTGCCACCCCCTCAGCTCTCCTCCAGGCTCTCCCCCTAAGCATGCTTCTCTCAAAGCCCAACCCTACATACAGACTCTCCAAACTACTCCACTTGGTCCTCTTATCCACACAAGCTTTAAATATCACCTCCTTGCAAATGACTTCACCACTTCATATCTCTTGCCCATATTTCTCACTCAGAACTACTTCTGTATTTAAAATATTGTCTGAACATCTCCGCCTGGATTAGCTTCCTGCCGTGTTAACTCACCTGTTTAGAACTGAAGCCACCATCTTGTCCTCTCTTGGGTCCTGAGCCAGCACACATCACTTGCAGGTCGGGTCCTATCTCAGAACCACCCCCCGTCTACCTAAGCCACTGCTCGGCCCCGCTGTCCTGAACTGCACGGAGCCCTCCTGCCATCTCCCTCCCTTCCAGTCACCCTCACCTGCAGGCGCCCTGTCCACTCCTCTACTTCATTTTAATCTACCTGGGATGGCCAGTTTGTTATTCTTCCAGAAGCAGGTCTCTCACCAGATGTTTTTTCCTGAATAAACATACTGGAAAGCTTCCTGAAAAACTCCAAACTCATTGGCCTGGCATTTGGGGAACAATCCGATTTCTCACTTTTCCCTGCAGGTAAGCCATGTTTCAGAGTCGGCCCTGCTCTCAATCCTTGCAGAGCTGGGTTCCCCACCTCAGACACTGAGCTCATGTGGGCCCCACCACCTCCTCAGTCTCCACAGGTCAAAAGCCAATCTTCCCGATCTCTCTGCACAGAAACAACTCCTTCCCCTAACACCCAGCATGTTTTGCCTGGACCTCATTTACGTCCAACACCTTCACCTTCCTATCACTTTCCACCACTGACCTAACTCTCCCAAAGAGCAGGGAAGGATCCACATCATATTTGTGGTCAAAGCCCTTTGACAGTCACCAGGTAAAAAGCCTTACCTCAGGTCAGTACTTAACAGTGTTGAGGAATGAAAGTCTCACTGGCCAAAGTCAGCTAATCTGTTTCCTAGACCCCAACCATCAGGGCCAGCACGACAGGTGAGTCTGTATGGAAAGAACTGTGGGGAGGCAGCTACAGTGACAAGACAGAGGGACAGGCGCCAGCCCACATCAAGGAAGACGTGAGGAAAACTCAAAAGCAGGTGGGGAAGCAGGAGAGCTGGGAGTAACAACAATAATGCTCTGTGACAATGAATCTGAAACCTCAAGAAAGATTCGGCATCCTGAAGGTGAGAAGGAAGAGAATTTATTTGGTAAAAGTCCCTGTCATCAAACGTTGAGAGGCACAGAACTTTGGCAATCACAGGAGAAGTTATCAGTTGTTTGGAAAGTTCATTTATGCAAAATAGACCCTTTCTCAGTGATGGTGAGTTAATGTGACATTGTGAATCTACTCTTAAACCCAGTCCTTGGACGGATGTAACTTCACTCTGGACACTAAGGACAGAAGCTGGAAGACTGAAAGGTATACAGACATTTTGTTTCCTCCATAACAAAAGAAGCTTATAAAAACTACTGCCTTAAAGACACGTAATATGGTGCCACTGGATAAATTTTGCATAGATTGCTTTCATTATTGTTGAGTGATTGATGATTGACTGAAGATGCGAGAACACAATAAAAACGTTTGACTCAACAAACTGATGCAGAACTCTGGCACCAACAATAAGCCAATCCACATTCTTCCCAAGCATACCTGCAACATTAATACAAAATGATCACGTACTGATCTACAAAGCCAAGTCTCCACAAATTTCAAAGATGTGTATCTTTCAAACCTTCAAAGTCTTGGAGATTTAAGCCTGCAGTCTATCAGAGTAACTACTAAGGAAAAAAAAAAAACCTTTCAGCTTTAAAAATGATAAAGAAGAATATAAATTTCACTCACTCTGACTAACCAACAGGCCAGCATTTGGCCACAAAATAATTGATTTCACCCTTAATGCTACTGTTGAAGTATTTAAGTGCCTGGGCACTCACTCCAACCCACACACTCCTCCTCGATCCCACATTCTAGTAGATCAGGTATTTTCACACTTGGTTCATCTTCAGTGGAGACTGTAATTAAATCTTTAATTTGAAAACAAGAGCGGAAGTCCAACACTCAGTGCATTATTGGCTGCCCTCAAAGCTTAGAGCAAAAAAAGCAATCAAATAACAAATGGTGACCTCAGCTCCCTCAAGCTCAAGGTACCAGCTTCAAGGTGCAAGCTTCAAGGTACCAGCTCATCACAAAACTGACCAATTTACATGTGGAGATACCTTCCACAGTTATCTGCAAGCTTCTTGGGGATCAGAAACATTATTTAAATGATGCAAACTGTCAAGTTTATGTGCTGCCTAGCCTTTTGATTACACCATAATTTTTAAAGCATAAATTTCAGAACACGCTTTCTTTCATATTCAAGGTATAGGAAGAGAGCTCTCAGGGAGCTGAGTACTCAGGAACACAGTGGCTACTGCTGGTCCTCTATGTTTTCATCTACCTCCAGAACTAGCTAACACTCTTCTTAAGCATTAAAGAAGGCAGTGTGGTGCTAACCGGTTATGTAATTCATGGAGTATTTACTGAGCATCTGCTCTGTGCTATAGCCATGAATAAAACAAGTCTCTGTTCTCATAAGAACAAAACAGGGACACCTGTAGTCAGAGACACTTGGGACCAGGTTCTGCTGGGTCACTTACTAGTGATGTGCCTATGGGTAATAATTTAACACTCTGAGCCTCCATTCTGGACACTCATTAAGATTAAAGGCTGTAGTAATTAAAACTACAGTATATTCAATCGACACTATTCCTTTCTCTGCTTGTTGTCCCTTTCCATAATAAGGGAGCAGTTAATCAGTAAGTGCTTCACAGGTATTGCAGGGACCATCTGAAGCAAAATCAGGAAGAAGGTAAATTTTCTCTCAATTATGTTTTTCCCTGATCCTTTGTGCCTCCCTCACCTCTGAGCACTTTTTTTTTGTTATTCTTAGGTATCCGGTACTCCTGACCCTCTCCCCTGGTCTCCCCTTGGCCGACTGACACCCAACACCTCCCCCAACCCCCTCCAGACACAGTTCTATTCTCTCAATTTACTCCTTGGGGCTCTTGATGAAAGGCAAATGGCTAAACTAATTCACCCAAGAGCTGAACTCAGACTTCAGGCCCCAGCTCCTGTTGGTATTCTCATTTCAAGGAGGTGGCTTCTAGACACTGCAGAGATGTCACCTTTTGGGGCAGAGCAAATTTCTAAAGTGTTGCCTATACTGCTCAGCATACAAAAGGCACTACTATTATGTGGGAGAATTCCACAATTTTACTTTTCCTATGTCAGGCTTCCACAATTTACAGAAAAGATGTATTCTTGCTGAGTAAGGTTCTGGACCCACATGGGTCTGGGTCCCCAGCCCTATAATGAATTCACAGCCTTTCAAAGCATCTACCCGTAAGAGAATCTCAAGCTAATAATCAGCTTCCCCTTCACTTGGTCTCCAGGAACTTAATTAGAATGGAGTCCTGTGGCTAACCAGAAAATAACTGGTATTTAAAGAACTGACATTACAAGACAATTATTTTCGGCTAACAGTAAGTCTCGTTTTCTAGTGCTTCAATGAGGCTCCAGAATTGATCATGCTGGAGGAGAGGATAAAATGAACTTTTAATTATTTTCATTAGGAAATAATGCTAGTTGTAACACTGAACCACATAAAGCTGAAAGGAAAGAAAAATATACAAATATTAGCATTAGCTAATGAATGAGTTTAGTAGTTAAGGGAGAAAATTTTTATAATGCTAAACCAAGGTCATCCATTTATTTAAAAGTCTTTAGAACCTTCTGTGAAAAAGCAAAAATTATCAGCTGCCACAGGCTCTAATTTGCTTTAATAAACACAGATTGCTTTCATAATAATAAAAAGTGATATGAAAAGACAAAAAGCAAAGATAAAAGGAAATCAAAGAAAACAGAGGCCACTGCTGGGAGCATGGCTCTCTGCTCCTTCACTGTAGGAGTGAACTGCTTTCTCTAATGAGCGCAGGCTGGCGGATGCTGGGGCAATGAAACAGGACTCCGGAGGAAGGCTGGACGACCAGCCCCAGGTAGGAGCTGCTAAGTGCTGACTTAGGTGAGATGAGGTTCAGCCCACATTATTTATTAGCATAATTATTAATAATCATCGCCATCATTCATTGAGCCCCTATCACGCTGCAGGCACTGTGCTTTACTTACCATCTTCAAAAAAACCCTTTGGGGAGGTGGGTATTAACATCCTCATTTGACAGATTATAAACACTGAGGCTCAGAAAGGGTGATTAACATCCAAGGTCACACAAGTGCTGAGAGTCAGGGCCAGATTCTGTGCTCAGGACTTGAACCTGGGTCTGTCCACCACAAGGCCACAGTCCGACAGGTTTGCTGGTTTCATTTTTCACACAGCCCACTCTGCTGACATGACCCACAGAGCCAGGAGCCCTCCTCTTCACGTTCACAAAGCTGCTGCCCGAGCTCCCCTCCAGAAAGCCAAGATTTTGCTGAAAAGACAGCTTTAAACCCCAAGCATCACCTGAGTTGCACGTTTGCCTTTTGCAAATGAACCCAGAAAAGCAGCTACCTAGTGGATCCTGGTACCCACATCTTTCAAATCTATATTCCACCAAACGAGGCTTCAGGGATCCAATATGTGACTTGGTGAAGTCAATGCTTTGGAGAAATCTGCTGCCTATCAGGTTCCAGGTGTTTCAGACAGTGTAGTGGGTGTCACTGGGCAGAACCCTATATTCTCTTCAGAAGTGACCCCCTGTTGAAGAACCTTCTGAGCCCCCAAACAGCAGAGCACATAGGAGGGGTGAGCAGGGAGGCTGCCAGGGGCTGTGGAGGAGACGCTGACCCCTACCCAGAGTCCCGAGTCCCTGGCAGGAGAGTCGGATATGGAACCATAGGATCTGGCAATGTGAGGGCAACCAGACACCGAGGCAGCAAAAAAAAAGTGATATCAAAAAGTTCAGTTGTGTCCCACAAAAAGGGGTCTGATTTTTTTCCAGTTACATCAGCCTAAGAGAGGAGAGGGGCAGAGGAGCCCCTGCCTAATGCAGAAGTGATGCTTTCCTTCATGTGATTTAAGATAATGATGATGTGTTCTGCAAAGCCCACATCTGGTAGAGGAAATGGGGGGCATCAAAGTGGACCCATCCCACAGGCCTCACCAAGCAGAAATGGACACAAAACGAGAGGGCGGACTTCCAGGCTGATCCGTGCAGGTGAGCTTTCAGAGTGGTAAGTAATTACCCAATTCCACCTCCTGTGACTTCCCATGTAAGCAGGATGGAGACAATAAAAAATGAACCAGTCAACCCAGCAAGCTCCCACACCTCCCGGTCAGCAGTATCAAGGGCTCCTGATACATCTAACAGAAATGCCGTGGGGCCTGACCAGGGCCACCAGCAGGCAAACCTATCCATCAGCAAGTCTAACACAGTCCAGTTCAGACTCAAATCTAAAACCAGAGCATTAGGGGACAGTTTTCAGTAACACATTCTTGGATTCTACAGAATTTGTCTCTAAGACCACACCATCCCTTAGGCAAGTAGCACATGGGGCCTCAGTTTCCACGTCCATAAAGTGAGGGGGTTGAACTCAATGGCTTCAAAATGCTCTCTCAGAGCTAAAATTCTTTTGTTTTACAACTCCTGAAATCTTCATTTCTTTTAAGCTCTAAAAGTTTAAGTGCCTACTTAAAGTCAAAATTAATCAAGTATAAACCAGAACTAACTCAGCATCAAGTGATTACTCCTCAAAGATGTGAAGACCTTTCTTCCCTAGTCGAGACATTAACGTTTTCTCTGTCAATGACACACTAAGCTCGTCCCAGTCCCTGGATCCAGGCATTAAATAGGAGGCTCAAATTCTGTCTTCATGCTGCTGTAGAAGAGAGCTTTGGGTGCACATGACAACCTCTGCCTCATAGTCAATGGCTGGCTGTGTTGGGAGACTTGGTGGAAATCAGATCATTTATCCAACTTCTCACAACGAATTTCCTAACACTATAATTTCGCTGGTGTCTCGACTGACTCGGTCTATGAATCCAGTCCTTGGAAGAGTGTCAATCACTGCTTTTTCGTGTAAATCTCAACAGTTGCCAGTATGACCTCCACAGACCTGGACGCGTGCCCATTACATGGTGAGGACACATCTTCAATCCTTCCTACAATGAAGACCGCACAGCACATTTTTAGCCCCAGAGGAAATATAACTGTCCCCCAGGCTATGTCAACAAGAAAGCAGGTGAATTGCTTTCTCCTTTCTGTGTTGTGGCCTGTATTCTATCAGACTAGATCCTCTGGTAAGGACAACACAGCTACAAGAGATGAAAATGCCTAGTCTGTCTGTCTATAAAGGAGCTGTTTTCCAAAGTTATTTTCAGTACTCTCTCTTAAATCTCTGACTTGAGTACTGTTTAGACGAACACAGTACAAAACATAGCTGTATAGTGGGTTTAATCTTGATGGAAGTATAAATGGCTGATGGCAAACTAGTACCAAAGAAAAAAATTAACTACAGTGTAGTTATACTGTTCATGTAGACCAATTTAAACTGTTTTGGTTTTTTAAAATCCTACTTTGCAAAAGATCTAATTCACTGATAAAATGTGCTGTGGATATTATTATTCCTCATTGGTTAAACACAGAGGGTCTTTATCAGAGGTCAGGACAATTCCTTAGGCTGTTAGTCATTATGGGGTGTGTACTTTAGGCAAAAAGTTTACTAAATTATCCTGTTCATGAGTAGGCATGCACCTTCCAAAGTAAACAACTGACAACTAGAAAAAAATATACTATAATGTCTATGTTTGAAACATAAAGTAACAATATTTTATGACATAGAAGTGTGTGATATTACAATAGGGGCATAAATATAGTATTTGGGATAAAGCCAAATTTAAAGCACTTCAATCACCAACGTGCTCGAGTCAGGCTTGGCTCCCTGTACACAAAAGAGGTGGTTACGTATAAAAGAGTGACTTAAAAATCAGGGGACAAGACTCTGTCCTTAAAATATGCCTGCCACCCAAGGACCAAAATATCTGAAATTCTACCATTAAAGATGCATTTCTTCAGAAGAAACCCTGATGTCCTTTTAAAATTCAAATACTCCGGAGGACTAAGACATAAAATCAATACTATTTTACCATGTTATTTATCAAATTGTTTTTTCTCAAAAAAAGGATGGTTAAGAGTGGAGTAGGTAGGCTACCAGAAGTAAGAAAAAGTCCCACGTAAGAAATATGTGTACTTATCGTGAGGCTATTGAAGGAGAAATGACAGAAGTCCAACATGACATCATTCTATTTCTTTCCTGGAACTGGTCCTGCCTGGAGCACTTTCAACTATAACCTTTCTAAGAATTTCAGCAGGCTCAAACTCCACTGTGCATGCTTGCTAAGCAGCTTCAGTTGTGTCCAACTCTTTGCGACCCTATGGACTACAGCCAGCCAGGCTCCTCTGCCCGTGGGAGTCTCCAGGCAAGAATACCGGAGTGGGTTGCCATGCCCTCTCCAAGGGATAGAGAAGCTCCTTACAGCTCCTGCACTGGCAGGCCGGTTCCTTACCACTAGCACCACCTGGGAGGACCCTTTATACCTCATGAGGCAGCATAATACAAGGGGGTGGGAGAAAGTGATAGATCTGAGTGTGAATCCTATGTATTCATTACACTATTTAGGGGAGTAACTTCTCTTAAGCCAGCCGGCTCTATCACCACAAATATCCACTTTTTCTGTGGGTCATAAAACAAACATGTAGACACATTTTCAAAAAGCTCTTTAAGAACAGATTAAGTTATGCCAATCAAAATCTACACATAAACAAATACTCGTATGATGGTGATATGAAAGGACCAATCAAACAAACCAATCTTTAGAAAATATAACCATGAAGACAAGAAAATACGCATATAAAGAGAAAAGTATTACTAGGAGAAAGTAGATATAGCCATTAATAGAAGATGAGCAGAGGCGAGGTCAGGACTCAGGCATCATGTAGTTCTTAGAGGAATGGGGTATCCCTGGGACCCTGGAGGTAGCCCTCGAATGCCGTGGCTTCCACCCAGTGAAGGGCAGTGTGGGTTAGAAGGGCCACCTGGGGTTGACAACCCCGCCACCCTAGCAGCTCCCAGATCAGTGATTGTCTTCAACTCTAGAGTAACCTGCGATGGCTGCACGATTGTGAATGCCCTTAATGCCACTGAATTCTACACTTTGAAATGTTTAAAGTGGCAAGTTTTGTTATTTGTGTTTAGCATAACGGAAAAGTATAATAAAAATAAAAGATTATTAGTGAGTCACTGAGACAGACATTATTAAGTGCCTGGCAAGCCCCGTGGGAAAGGTTAAGTCAAAGAAGACAATGGCCCAACCAAAAAAAAAGAAAAGAAAATCCTGAAATGGTTCTTCCAACCAGTGCTAAACGTGAAACAGATTTCATAATAATAGAGCCACCATGGTCAAACTCAGCAACATCTGCATCCCAAGCACAGACTCTTGGGCCTCTGGTCACCTTAAGTTGCAGAAGCAATGAATACAGCCACGCCCACCATTCTCTCAGCTATCAGAACATGTAAGTACCGTGTAGCACGCTTCCTTCATGAAGAAGCAGAGCCAAGGGCTTTCCTGGTGGTCCAGTGGTTGAGAATCCACTTGCTAATGCAGGGGACACAGGTTGGATCCCTGGTTCAGAAACTGAGATCCCACACGCTGCAGAGCAACCATGCCCATGCACCACAAACAACTGAAGCCCCGGTGCCCAACGCCCGTGGCCCCTAACGAGAGGAGACCCCGCTCTCCGAAACTACAGAAAACCCGTGTGTAGCTACAAAGACCCAGTGGGTCGAAGAAAGGAAGGAATGAAGAAACAAAGAAAGAAGTAGAGCCAAGGAATTCAAAGAGACAAACTTTCCCAAATTTAGTTTCTTTGCTAAGAGATTTCTTGGGCAAGAAACCACACTCTCTTTTCAGAGCTCACTGCCTTTCTGCACATTTTAAGTAGTGGCTGGAGACAAGGTTAACTCCCAGAATTGGTCTTGAAAATGACTTTGGAATAATTTCACTTACTGCATGGGGAGATATTTCTTAACGAACTATATACAGAACTTCCTCTCTGGTTTAACAGCAGCAAAATGTAATCCACAGGATTAAAAAATAAGCAAATCATTTGCCTCCATTTCCTGGAAACGATATTTGGTTTGATAAGTAAACAAAAAGTCATTTATACTCAAAAGACCACATGGATGGATGTAAGCAGTTCTGATTTACTCCAGTGGGTCTGGAGGGGGTGCAATTTATTACACTCCACTTAGCGCTGTAACAACTGCTTTTCAAAAATCGACAGTGATTCATGAAAATGAACATATGGACTCTCTTTGCAGCATAAACCCCAACAGCCTCAGGCAAGTGCTAAGAGAAATGTAGTACAAGGCATGGTGGACCGATATGTGGAAGTGAGCAATTATGTCTGTATTTAATCCAATCTATTGCTCATCAGAAAAGCACTCAGCACGGGAGTCAGACCCAGACAAACTGACAAGGCACACAGCCACTTAACTGTCCCCTCCAGCAATTACACTCTCTTAACCCAAGAGTGTGTCAAATTAAAACAACTACACATTGACTTTTTGCTCCTGTAAACATTAAGAGGTGATTGACAACTCTGGGCTGCAGCCAACCAGTCTGGCATTCTCATTCGCTGTCTTTGCTTATTTATCTGCTCGCAGCTCCAGAAGTGTTGCCTTGGGAATGTTCCTAAGGACACAAAAGGATTCCATGGCTTTGCCACTGGGGCTCACTCGAAGAGGTTCTGCCATCTCTCATGGACAAGCAGCTTTAGACGACCCCTGAAAATGGAGTATTTTTAAAATTAACATTTGTCTGTCCCTTTCTATTAGAAAAACTTTACTTCCAAGCAGAAAAATGGAAGGCCAGCCAGTTTTACATGCACTTCTGCTCTCACAGTGTTACCCACTAGGGTCTTGACTGTAGAAGGATCCCCTTCCCCTGTTATCCTATTCTTTATTTCAGCACTTTAAGGAGTGTGTGTGTGTTGGGAGGAGGGGGGAGATACAGTAGAAATAGGAGGGAGAGATAAGTAAACAAAAGTAAAAAATAACCCCAGGAAATCTACTTACCACGGAGATCCGCCCCTGCAGTTTCGATCTCTGGGTCAGCACAGTAACCCACTCCAGGATTCCTGCCTGGAGAATCTCATGGGCAGAGGAGTTTGGCAGAAGGACACGACTGAAGCAACTTTGCACACACGCACGCACAGAGATCCAGGTGGATCATCAACTGCCAACTGTAGGCCTGTGCTGTGCATTCAACATTCAATGCCTACGCTTCTCTGATGGTCAAAGAAAAAAAGCCACAGGCAAGCGTCAAACTTTGACTCTTCCACCATTCTCCCCTTCTGCCTTGTTCAATGAGGAAAGGGCAGGCTTTTCAATAAATGGGGTTGAGATATCCACAGGCAAAAGAATGAAGCTTGACCCTTATCTTATGCCACACATAAAAATTAACTCAAAGCAGGTCCAAACCCAACTTTTAGAAGAAAACATCGGGGAAAGCTTCATGACACTGGATTTGACAATGATTTACTGGTCATGACACTAAAAACGTAGGCGAGAAAAGGCAAAGTATGCAAACTGGACTTCATCACGGTTACAAATCTGTGCATCTGAGCACATGACCAACAGAGTAAAAAGGCACCCCAAGGAATGGGAAACAGTATCTGAAACTGCTCTATCTGAGAAGGGATCAGTGCCACTTTACCCTCCTGGTTTTACTGTAAGCAGTCGTTGGCAAGGACCAAGACTCACACGCTGCCCCACGCCCATGAGACAAGTTTTCCACCCTGGGCAAGCACTATCATTCCTGGACTAAGACCAACCAGGTTCTAGTTTACTTCCTTCCATGTTATTTAAAACAAACAAACAAACAAAAAAAACACACACCACAATTAGACTCAAAGATCAACTCATACTTTATCAGAGTTTAGTCAGTCCAAGTCAATTATTTCTCCTCAACATGACAGGCTATTTGAATAAGTGCTGATGCACCCACAAAAGACTTTTAAAGTGTGTCTGATGAACTTGTGGTCATTGTGTCACTCTTTTATCTTGGGTTTAAAGGCTATGTCACCCCATCTCATCGCTCTAAAAGTCCTAACAAAACAGCTTTCACCTAACTGTCTGAGACAGAGCTGCCCAACATAACTGAGGAAGGAAACCGCTCTACTTCTGCCCTATCCAGCCCGGTAGTCACCACCCCACATGGCTCCTGAGCACCTGAAATGTGGCCAGTGTGACAGAGGAACTAGACTTTTAATTAATTTACACATAAACAGGCCTGCGTGCCCAGGAGCTCCTGCACTAGCTGCGGCACGTCTAAGGCAGAGGGCTAAAGACAAGGGCTGCACTCCTGCGGGACAGCGTGGGGTGGAAAGTGAACCAGAGACACTGAATCAGAGAGACCACCACCCAGCTTCATGGTTGGCTGCCACCTATGCTGTCTGTACAGCGAGTCCTCTTCCCTAAACAGGGTCACTGATACCTGCTCTACCAACCCGTATCATAGAACAGTATTTGGACTTGGTCCCTGTTGCCAGCACAAGCCCCGAAAGTGAAAGCGAAAGCAAAGTCATTCTTTGCGACCCCATGGACTACACAGACCATGGAATTCTCCAGGCCAAAATACTGGAGTGGGCTGCCTTTCCCTTCTCCAGGAGATCTTCCCAACCCCGGGATCAAACCCAGGTCTCCCGCACTGCAGGTGGATTCTTAACCAGCTGAGCCACAAGGGAAGCCCAGGAATACTGGAGTGGGTAGCCCAACCATTCTCCACAGGATTTTCCTGACCCAGGAATTGAACCTGTGTCTCCTGCACTGCAGGTGGATTCTTTACCAACTGAGCTATCAGGGAAGCCCACAGAGCTCCGAAAACACATGGAATTTCTGCAGTAAGAAGGGTGATAGGAGCCTCTGTGTTCTAATGAGGTGACTCTTGGTGTGCTAGATGGTTTTAGGATGGGGGCTACTCATAGACGCAGGGTAGGGGCTGAGCACCAGAAAGACCCAGCCCTGATGAGAAGCCTGGAACGTCCAGCCCTATCCCCCAACCTCCAGGGAGAAAGAGGGGCTGGAGATTGAGCTAATCGCCAATGGCCAATGATATAACCACTCATATGTAGTAATGAACCCTTCCTAAGAAACCCTCAGTGATTGGGCTTCTCAGAGCTTTCTGGCTGCTGAGCACATTGGGGTGCTGGGAGGGCTTAGAAGCTCCCCACCCTCTCCTCATATCTCACCTTAGGCATCTCTTCCATTGGCCATTCCTGAGTTATCTCCTTTTAACAAACTCATAATAGTAACAGTAAGTAAAGTGCCCTCCCGGGGTTCTGTAAGTCATTCTAGTGAATTATCAAACCCAAGGAGAAGTCGTGGGAACCCCCACATTTGTAATGGCCCAGACAGAAATGTGTGCAGCCTGAGCACCCCGTTTATGGCTGGCGTTTGAAGTGGGGGCAGCCTTGTGAGACTGAGAGCCCTTAACCCACAGGATCTCAGCTAACTCCAGATATTTAGTATCAAAACTGGACTGGGTGGTAGGACACCCAGCTTGTGTTAGAACTGGTGTCAAGAAAAAAAGGCCTCTAATTACCTGAGAAGATTGTTGTTGGAATTAAACAAGATGATGTACATGTCAAAGTGCTTCATAAAGTAAGAGATTATTTTCTCTATTCGGTTGATCTGTAAGGGACATTAACTAGTTCATAAATACTAACCTCAAGTTTACCATGAAGCAACCTTTGAACTGATTCATATTAACATCAGCAAACAGTGCAATACTTTCTCATTCATTTCACTAGGCAGGAAGGCCCTAATTCTCATCCACCTTATTTGCCAGAAAAAGCGGTAAAGAGTCTAATTTGTAGCAGTACATCAGGGTTTAATTGTTTAAGGTTACAGACCACTTCAAGGGCAAAAATTGAAAGGAATCAGAAACTCTTTCCCCAAATTCATAGAGAGAGAAAGAAGAAAACAAGTAGGGAGGGATGAGAAAAAGAAAAGCAACAATCTGGAAAAGAAGTGCTTTGGGTGAGTGGGATGTACCTGACTGTGGCATTTTACATCTCTAAAAACCTCTGTGCTTTGGGGACCCAGCTTGCAGATGAGGGCCTGATACCAGCTGGGGTCAGCATGCTGGACAGCTTGCGAAGTGAGTGAACGGGCAGCAGATGTGGACAGTCGGCAGTAAGACCAGACAAGATTCTCCACTCAGTCTACACACACTGGCCCCCTGACGTCAGCATCCTTCTACTTCCCAGGAACCTCATCAAGAAGAGGAAGACGTTCAGAGACATTAAACCCTTCAACAGTGTTACAGACTGAACTTTGTGTCCCACCTTTATATTAATAAGCTGAAGCCCTAGCATCCAATGTGACTGTATTTAGAGACAGTGCCTTTAGGAACATAAATGAAGCTACATAGGAAGGTCTTAAGGGTAGGGCCCTAGCCTTACAGGACTAGTGTTCTTATAAGAGGAGGAAAAGAAATCAGAGCTTGCTCTTTCTGCACACACAAAAGAAAGACCAAAGAAGAAGGGCCTCACCAGAAACCAACACTGATGACACCTGGATCTCAGACTTCTAAATCTCAGAACTGTGAATTTCTGTTTCTTAAGCCATCCAGCCATCTTCTGTGTCAGCGGCCCTAGCAGACTAGTGTAAACAGTATTAACATAAAACAGGAAAATCACACGACCTGGTGGGCTGGGTATGGGGAACCTAGGCACGCCAGTTACGGGTGTCATTTGATTTCATACAGTAGGTTCTACTCATTATAGACATTCATGTGGTGAGTTGAAAGATGTTTAATAGAATGAGATAAACAGTTTAACAGAATGATATAAAACAAGTTATTTCCCCTTGAGAATCTTAGGGTTTAACAGTTTTGCCAGGACCTGCAATACATTTGGAACTCAAAACAAAACTAAGCCTTTTCATATATTGAAATGTTAACTTTGCTAGAAAAAGAATGAAGCCTTGTTACATGCCTTACTTTGAATGAACCTCAAAAATATTATGCTAAGTGAAAAAAGTCAAATATAATAAGGCTACATATTATATGACTCCATTCATAAGAAATGTCCAGAAATAGGCAAATCCATAGAGACAGAAAGTAGAATAATAGTTTCTAGGCGCTGAGAGGGAGGTGGAAATGAGGAATGACTCCATATGGAGATTCTTTTGAGGAGGATGGAAATATTTAGGAATTAGACAGCAATGAGGGTCATACAACTTTCTCAGTACTAAAGATTACAGTTTAATACAATATTCAGTTAGTATTCAGTTCAATTCAGTTGCTCAATCGTGTCTGACTCTTCGACTCTATGGAATGCAGCATGCCAGGCTTCCCTGTCCATCACCAACTCCTGGAGTCTGCACAAACTCATGTCCAAAGAGTTGGTGATGCCATCCAACCATCTCATCCTCTGTCATCCCCTTCTCCTGCCTTCAATCTTTCCCAGCATCAGGGTCTTTTCAAGTGAGTCAGTTCTTCTCATCAGGTGGCCAAAGTACTGGAGCTTCAGCATCAGTCCTTCCAAAGAATATTCAGGACTGATTTCCTTTAGGATTGACTGGTTGGATCTCTTTGCAGTTCAAGGGACTCTCAACAGTCTTCTCCAACACTAAAGTTCAAAAGCATCAATTCTTTGGTGCTCAGCTTTCTTTATAGTCCAACTCTCACATCCATACACGACTACTGGAAAAACCATAGCTTTGATTAGACAGACCTTTGTCGGCAAAGTAATGTCTCTGCTTTTTAATATGCTGTTTAGGTTGGTCATAGCTTTTCTTCCAAGAAGCAACTGTCTTTTAATTTCATGGCTGCAGTCACCATCTGCAGTGATTTTGAAGCCCAAGAATATGGTCTATCACTGTTTCCACTGTTTCCCCATATATTTGCCATGAGGTGATGGGACCAGATGCCATGATCTTAGTTTTCTGAATGTTCAGTTTGAAGCCAGCTTTTTCACTCTCCTCTTTCACTTTCATCAAGAGGCTCTTTAGTCCTTCTTCACTTTCTGTCATAAGGGTGGTGTCATCTGCATATCTGAGGTTATTGATATTTCTCCTGGTAATCCTGATTCCAGCTTCTGCTTCATCCAGCCTGGTATTTCACATGATGTACTCTGCATATAAGTTAAATAAGCAAGGTGACAATATATAGCCTTTACGTACTCCTTTTCCTATTTGGAACCAGTCTGTTGTTCCATGTCCAATTCTAACTGTTGCTTCTTGACCTGCATACAGATTTCTCAGGAGGCAGGAAAGGTGGTCTGCTATTCCCATCTCTTGAAGAATTTTCCATAGTTTGCTGTGAAAGGCTTTGGCTTAAGTCAATAAAGCAGAAGTAGATATTTTTTGGAACTCTCTTGCTTTTTCTATGATCCAACGGATCACAGCAACGGATTGTTGGCAATTTGATCTCTGGTTCCTCTGCCTTTTCTAAATCCATCTTGAACATCTGAAAGTTCTCGGTTCACGTACTTTTGAAGCCTGGCTTGGAGAATTTTGAGCATTATTTAGCTAGCATGTGAGATGAGTACAACTGTGCTGCAGTTTGAACATTCTTTTGCACTGCTTTTCTTTGGGACTGAAATTAAAACTGACCTTTTCCAGTCCTGTGGCCACTGCTGAGTTTTCCAAATTTGCTGGCATATTGAGTACAGCACTTTTACAGCATCATCTTTTAGGATTTAAAATAGCTCAGCTGGAATTCCATCACCTCCACTAGCTTTGTTTGTAGTGATGCTTCCTAAGGCCACCTTGACTTCACATTCCAGGATGTCTGGCTCTAGGTGAGTGATCACACCATCATGGTTATCTGGGTCATTGAGGTCTTTTTGTATAGTTCTTCTGTGTATTCTTGCCACCTCTTCTTAATATCTTCTGCTTCTGTTTTAGATCCATAGGTTTCTGTCCTTTATTGTGTCCACCTTTGCATGAAATGTTTCCTTGGTATCTCTAATTTTCTTGAAGAGATCTCTAGTCTTTCTCATTCTATTGTTTTCCTCTATTTCTTTGCATTGATCACCGAGGAAGGCTTTCTTATCTCTCCTTGTTATTCCTTGGAACTCTGTATTCAGATGGGCATATCTTTCATTTTCTCCTTTACCATCCCACTTCTACAGCCATATAAGAAACAGGAAGCAAGCCTGGCAAGGGCTGTGTGTGTAGCATACCTATCCAGAGTGGCTGTGATCCTGGCTTCTTTAACTAGAGAAGGAAACGTTCTCTTAGGTTCACGGCAAAGTCATCAACCAATCTGGAAAATGCTCAAGAGAGCATGGCACATGGCTGCTCCTTTGCACACCTTGCAGAGGCTCAGAGGCAAGACTATTCTACTTTGGACGCGAAGGGAAGGGCCTATGTCCCCAAGATATGGCGACACTTAGGCACCACTGCAGCATGTTCTGGGCCATAGTTCATCTCCTGGGCATAATGCTAGCGCCACAAACACATAATTGGCACTCCATGATTTACCACTTGTTTATTGACTGAGTCCTTGGTTCACACATCCTGCTGTGGTGTGGGGAGGTCTCGAGAAAGAGACAGGAGCTGGTTTTGTTCAAAACTCACTGTAATGTCCAGTAAAGATAGAAGTGGGCAACTGAACCACATTCACAAAAACTATACATTTCCATCTTGAGTCTAAGCAGCAGTGGGCTCATTTTTATTTCCTCTTATATTAATGGAGCTAGCCTATGAAATAATAAAAGAAACATCCAGACCTACAAATTACCTAGACAGAGGAAGATACAATACAGTTAACATATGCAAGGAGAATTTATAATCCACAAATTTTTCATGGAGAAACCCATAAAGAGCTTCAACCAAAACAGGAAAGCACTCTGAGCATGATCAGCACTGCCTCTTGTACTATATTGGTAGAAATATAAATGAAACAACTCTTAAGAACTGCTGAATATGCTTAGTGAAGGTACTGCTCTCCTCCATCCACCGTTCATTTCTGCCTTTTACCCCACTGCCGGAAAATGGTGGTTCAGAGGGACTCCGGTGAAGCCCGAGGTTGCCAGATTCAGACATAAATACTTCTTAACATAATAAAATACTGTGTACGTACTTATTAAACATTAAAATAAACCACAGACATTATGTGACATTTAACCCTAACTGGACACCTGTGTTGATCTTACAGCCCTAACAAAGCGACGGCGCTGGGCTGACAAGCGACTGCTCTCTCCTCCCGTGCTCAGTGGGAGGCTTCTGTCCCCATCCCTCCCCAGGGGCCGGCACTGCACACCTGCAACAGTGTCCTGTGCCGCTTCAGGAGGCTCGGATGTGGCACCGTTAATCCATCCCAAGTAAGCAACCCCTGCAACCAAGAGCGAACACAGCCAGGAAGAAGAGTGGAGAACACAGTGGGAGGGCTGCATTCACCTCTGCATCCAGAATAGGGGGGCCCTGTCCTAGATCTGGGGTATAGAAGGGAGAGGCCCTGGGTTCAGTGCAGTGCCAGGTGTGTGAAGACTGCACAATGGCTCTCCTGACAACCCTGTACACTGAAGAGCAAAGTTAAAAATATGCGTGTTAAGAAGATGATCGTGGGACTGCAGGGCCTGCTGTTATCTCTGAGTATTATTTTTTTATGGAGCACATTTTTAATATCGGTGCTTTTAGGGTGAATGTAAATAAACCCGATCATGCAATAAATTCAGTGTGCTCTTTTATTTTGCCGATTTCAGCTAAAACACCATAAATCTTCTCCTGGAAGCAGCATTTTCAAGATAACAGAGGCAGCAGTAGGATTTTGATACCCACTAAAAAATAATAAACAAGCAACGGACTTCAGAGCCTTCCTCCAAGTGCATGTGTTCAGACCAACAGGCCAGTCCTGTGTCGTTTCCTCTCTTCACCCTCCTGCCAAGGGATCATTGCAGTACCACCATAATCCCAGGAGAAAGGGGCCCTTTTTTGTGTGTAAGAGAGAATGGAAAATATGACCACTTTACACACAGCAAAATGAAACCACCTCTGTCATGAAATAACCATCTACTCTAGTTTCCCCCAAAGATTCCACTGATGCCAATTTCAGTGAACAACAGTTGGAAGGGACATAAAAGCCGGTCACCATTCTTTACAGCAGAAGCAGCCCAGTTGGAACCTGACCCCAGCATATACTGTATACCCATGTATACGCGCAAGATGGGAAGTATATGCCTATGTATAAATATAAATACATATAAAGCTAACTTTCAGTGTTCGGAAAACAAAAGCTATCCCCATATAACAGCCAAATTCTGACATAACTCAATTTGGACACCTCATCTGGTGTGCACTGCACTCATTCGCAGTGTAAACCCCCGCCGCGCCGGGCAATGATATACTGTAATGTCACATCGCAATCTGGATTTACTATAAAGGGCCGCTGACGAGCTTCAGAGCAGTAAACACTGCAGCGAGGTGTATTTCACACTGAGCTGGTTTTTATGAAGAACACTTCACCGCCCAGGCACGGCACCTGGATGATGGATGGTGAAAGATGCATGACAAGCTTCATCATTGTTTGTAAATCTTAACTGTTCCTGCTCACTAACTCTGGAGGCAATTTTCAAAGACAGCGGCCGACAGAAGGACAGCACAGCTTTCCTGAAGGTTATTCAAGTTGTACTTGGCCTGGGCTGGGCCTCTGAGGAGCTGAGGAGGGAACATAAACTCCAGAGTTACTCCACACTGTGCCTGAGAAAAATTGCTGAGGCTCAATGGAGTCAAGTCAGATTCAAGCGAGGAAATCTCACGCATGATCACGTAGGACACTCTGCCCAGGGCAGCTACTGTCCATCCACGCTCATACCCCTGTTTGTTAGTGCTGCCTCTTCAGGATTTTTAAAGACAAGTGGTCACTGAATGAGTAACAGAATCAGCAAACTTGATGGGGTGTGATGTGCCCACAGATGGATGAGGTTCCCTGCACTGAGCAGTCAGGCAGGGGCCTGACGTCACACCTGCAGCCCATCAAGATAAAATGAGCCCTGAAAACATGGGCCCACAGTGTCTCACCATGGTGTTCAACCTGGTTCTTTCAGGACTTTAGGGAGTTCCTAAAACTGTGCTTTCCAGAGCTCTGCTCTCTGTGTTCCCTACTGACTACAATCTTTAGCCCAAAGGAAAGCCTCAGCAAAAGTGCCCTGGATTTAAAAGACAAACCCAAAATATAAAATCTACCTCATGATAACCCACTGGCCGACTATGCAAAATATAAATACTGTTTCTCTCAAAAGTTATCTAAGGATGGGACTCCCTTGGCAGTCCAGTGGTTAAGGTACCTCACTTCCACTGCAGGTGCCATAGGTTTGACCCCTGGCCAGAGAACTAAGATCCTACTTGCCACAGGCACAGCCAAAGGAAAAAAAAATTACCTGGGGAAAATCAACAAGCCTTTTATTCACACTAATTTTAAAATAATAACTGTGTCCATGGAGGGGGAAAAAACTTTTAAAAAGTGTTTTTCTATTTGCACTTTAGATTTCAAAGCTAATAGTTAGCTATTTAATTTTGTAATCTTTGCCTTTGTCAAATATTGCACTTTGTTGCACTATCCCTCTTGTTAAAATAAAAAAAAAATCAAATATCACCACAAAATCAAACACTGACTTTACCATGTTAATCAAGAGATAAACATGTTTTGAAGTTTACATTCAGCTTTAGAAATAGTAATGTAAATACCACACCTGATACCCTGTGAGTTTTTAAAGGCTATTTTGGGGGTTTTGAGCAGCTCAGTCATCACTTTTCTCAGCTTTTCTATCTCCAGCAGGAAATGAGGAACCCTTCTCTTCCCAACTTCACAGACATTGTCTCCATGTCTCACTGTCCTCATCTGCTAAATGGGGATAATACACAAGACTTAAATGCACTAACCCCACAACACACACACGGCGTGGTGTTACAGACAGTATGAGAGTTACGTGTTTGTGAGAAAAAGAAAGAGGGAAGAAGAAACCAGAGAATTCACCAGCAGAAAGAACACCACGGAAGTCGTTCCGCGAGCTGAGCTCCTATGTCTGCACCTCTTCTTCAGCTCTACAAACTGACTCAGAGGTGGCACAGCATCCTGCCTGCAACTCCACCAAGCCTCTCTTGGCCTGAAAAGAGTTTAAGTTTCTCTTGACTTCTCACGCAGGGCTGCTATTAATCAAAAATCCATCACATTCAAGATTTAAGTCTTCAAGATTCAAGCTTTCCAAAGAGAAGATTTTACATGATATAAATCCAGGATATGTTGCAGCCTAGGGGTTGCACCCCATGTTTTCCCATGACCTATTTATTTCACCAAGTGTTTTATCAGAATCCCCAACTCTGGGTCAGGGAGACACCTGCAGAAAGGACCCAGAGGTCAGTTTCTTATTCATACAAGAAACCATGAAACTCCCCAGGAGTTCTGAGAGCATGCCACTTTGGGAGGTACCTGGAGGAATACAAAGATGAATGAACCTGCTCCCTGCCCTCCGTGTGTGAGAATACATCCTGATAACTCCTGCTGAAGTACTGCAGTGAGTGAGCTTCTTCCTTCATGAGCGAGTCTGATGTCCCTCAGTCTGACGTTGGGCCCTGGGAACTACGTGCTATTTCTAGACTGGTGGTGGCCTTGTCAAAAGGCAGCATGCTACAGAGAAGACATGTCAACATCCCATCAGCATTCTCTTGTCTCATGGAGGAAGGAAAAGAAGTTGTCAGAAAAGACAGAAGGGAATTTGCTGGCTGTTCAGACGTTAGGACTCTGCACTCTCACTGACGAGAGCCTGCACAAGCCATGCAGCCAAAAAAAAGAAAAAAACAACCAGAAGCCTGTGTGTCACCTGACTGTTCTCACCTGCAAAACAGGGAGGCTCAACCTCATCATCTTTTGCTAAAATCCAACTCTGATGCACAACATCAAGAAAGTTCATTCTATGGAATGAAAGCTCAACTACTTCACGTTTAGTCGCGACAACTTGTGGGAAAGGTAGCATATGCCATCAGTGAAATCAGGCACTTCTAGATTTGGCTTACAAAACTGCCAGTGCTGAATGCATTCAGAAAACCCTATTTGGGGACACAGAGGCCTCTGTGAGCTGCCCAGATATCACAAAGGAACATGAGGCCTTCAATTCAGAAGGCCTTTCTGCTGACCTTGACCATCTGACCTTTGGGTGAACTGTAAATGCTCTGCCCCAGGCCTCACAGAGCTGCTCATGTCCTATGTGTGTCCGAGGACTTTTACATAAACAGCTTGTTATAGAAAATAAGCACCTCAACTGTGTTTGTGTCTCCTCTAAAAAGGCAGAGTTTGAATGTAAGGAAGGGTGGGTTTGCATAGGAGCCTGTCACTTCTTTGAGCTGGAAGAGGCCAAAGACCCAGAAGAAACAGAATGCAACAATCCTGACTTTCAAACTGAGACCATAAGACAAATAGACAAAAATATCTAAGTATTTTCACCTTTACCATTTTAAATCTAAACCTCTTTGAAAATGCTGGCCAGCCACATATACTCTAAGAACTTACTCAAGCAGTCAATATGTAGAAAAATGCCTGTTTACAGATATGAAGGGGCTTCCCTGGTAAAGAACCTGCCTGAAATGAAGAAGACCTGGGTTCGATCCCTGGGTTGGGAAGATCCCCTGGAGAAGGGCATGACTACCCACTCTAGTATTCTGGCCTGGAGAATTCCATGGGCAGAGGAGCCTGGCAGGCTGTGGTCCATGGAGTCACAAAGAGTCCGACAGGACTGAGGACTAACACTTTCACAGATATGAAATGCCACCTACTTGCAGACGTGTGTGCATCTATTAACACAGCAGTATTACTGTGGAAACTGCCTCTTTATTCCAAGTTGAGGAAGGATCATTTCCAGAATGCTCCTATCACCACTTTCTAAACAACTTGCAGCTGTTACTCTGACCTGGCTACACTCATACATAAACAAACTAGCCCTCCACCTGGACACTAGGTAAGTATTTTTCAAATTATCTGCAAGGAGGGACCTGTTCTGTTGAAATCCTTTTTCAGTTTCCAGTTTGCCACAATCTGATGCTTTTATAAAATATAATAAAAATGAATTTCTAGAATCATAATGCAAAAGATGGAAAATAGTGTGTTTTTAGCTAGAGAAACTGGAACCCTCATACACTGTGGTGGGAATGTGAAGTGGTATTGCCAGTGTGGGGAAGAGTTTGCAGGCTCCTCAAAAAATTAAACACAGAATTACCATATAATCCAGCAATTCCATTCCTGGGTTTATAGGCCCAGAAGAACTAAAAACAAATCTTCAAACAAAGACTTGTTTGTGAATATTCATAGCAGTACTGTTAACAACAGCCAAAAAAGAGTGGAAACAACTCAAATATCCATTAACAGATATATCCATACATATAATTAGGCTATGGTGGCTCAGAGGTTAAAGTGTCTGCCTCTAATACAGGAGATCTGGGTTCAATTCCTGGGTTGGGAAGATCCCCTAGAGAAGGAAATGGCAACCCACTCCAGTATTCTTGCCTGGAGAATCCCATGGACAGAGGAGCCTGGTGGGCTACAGTCCATGGGGTCGCAAAGAGTCGGACACGACTGAGCGACTTCACTAACTTAAGGAATGAAGTACCGATACATGCTACAACTTGTATGAGCTTTAAAAAATTATGCCAAGTGAAAGAAGACAGTCCAAAAGGCCACAGATTATGCTTCCAATTACACAAAACATCTAGCATAGGTAAATCCATTGAAATAAGAAAGCAAACTAGTGGTTAAGAGGGACGGTGGAAGGGAGAATGCAGTGTTGGCTTCCCGGGTACGGGGTTCCCTGTGGGGGTGGAGATGACTTGAAACGAGGCAGGTGAAAGTGGACAATCCTGTGGCCTGCTATATGCCACTGAAGTGTACACTTTGAGATGGTTAACGGTTAATTTTATGTCAGGTGGATTTTACTTCAATGTAAAAATGAAGTGCTAGTAAAGTGAAAGACAAAATCTACCAGCCCCAATATTTTTATTGTTCAATAGATAGAACTGGCTTGTCAAGTTGCTGTAAAGCTTTTGTTTACTCTTAATTCCTTTGCTGATCTCCTCTTAGACCAGTGACAAAACATGCTCAGCTTGTAGCTTGGGAACCACTGCCCTATGAGGGGGTGTCCTTGGGGATCCCCCCACCTTGCTTACTCAAGAGTCACTGCTATTATCCTGGACAGTTGTACCCCCCCAACACACCCCACACAAGCTTATCTTAATATAACCTATTATAATAACCTCTTTTAAGAAAAGAAAGGACTTTCCTTGAACTCACCACCTTCTCCAGGTACTGCTCCCCTCCCAGTAAGACTACTTCAGGAGATGTTCACACTCACTGCCCGGACGCTTCTCTCCCATGTGTCCTTGAATGCACAGTCAGGCTTTGGTCCCCACCTCCTCACCACACTGGCCACTCATAAAGCCACTGATCATTCTGATCATTTCTACCTTTCAACAGCCCATGGTCAATTCCAGTCCTCATCTGATCTATCAGCATTATTTAGCTGGTTCACTGAAATGCTTTCTTTCCCTGCCTTCCTAGATACCTTTATCCTACCTCGTGGGCAGGAGAAGACACCTACCTGGCTCTACCCCTTGCTGGTCCTGCTCATCTACCAAACCTCTCAACCTTGGCAGGCCTTAGAGCTCAATCCTCAGTCCTCTATTCTTTGTCTACACTCACTTCTCCAGGTGATCCTACCATATTAACTTCAAATAACACCTACACACTAAACTCTCAAGTTTTATTTCCAGCAGTGATACTTCCCCTCAACCTCAGACTTCATTCATCCAACCCCTAACTTGATGATCCACCTGGATGAATTATGTACATCTCACACTTGAGTGAAAGTCGCTCAGTCGTGTCCGACTCTTCGACCCCATGGACTGGAGCCTCCCAGGCTCCTCTTTCTGAGGGATTCTCCAGGCAAGAATACTAGAGTGGGTAGGTACTCCCTTCTGCAGGGGACCTTCCCAACCCAGGGATTAAACCCAAGTCTCCTGCATTGCAGGCAGATTTTTTTACCGTCTGCGCCACCTGCCTCTTGAGAAACCTATATGCAGGTCAGGAAGCAACAGTTAGAAGTGGACATGGAACAACAGACTGGTTCCAAATAGGAAAAGGAGTACGTCAAGGCTGTATATTGTCACCCTGCTTATTTAACTTATATGCAGAGTACATCATGAGAAACACTGGACTGGAAGAAACACAAGCTGGAATCAAGATTGCTGGGAGAAATATCAATAACCTCAGATATGCAGATGACACCACCCTTAGGGCAGAAAGTGAAGAGGAGCTAAAGGGCCTCTTGATGAAGGTGAAAGAGGAGAGTGAAAAAGTTGGCTTAAAGCTCAACATTCAGAAAACGAAGATCATGGCATCTGGTCCCATCACTTCATGGGAAATAGATGGGGAAACAGTGGAAACAGTGTCAGACTTTATTTTTCTGGGCTCCAAAATCACTGCAGATGGTGACTGCAGCCATGAAATTAAAAGACGCTTACTCCTTGGAAGAAAAGTTATGACCAACCTAGACAGCATATTCAAAAGCAGAGACATTACTTTGCCGACTAATGTCCGTCTAGTCAAGGCTATGGTTTTTCCTCTGGTCATGTATGGATGTGAGAGTTGGACTGTGAAGAAGGCTGAGCGCCGAAGAATTGATGCTTTTGAACTGTGGTGTTGGAGAAGACTCTTGAGAGAGTCCCTTGGACTGCAAGGAGATCCAACCAGTCCATTCTGAAGGAGATCAGCCCTGGGATTTCTTTGGAAGGAATGATGTTAAAGCTGAAACTTCAGTACTTTGGCCACCTCATGCAAAGAGTTGACTCGCTGGAACTCTGATGCTGGGAGGGATTGGGGGCAGGAGGAGAAGGGGACGACCGAGGATGAGATGGCTGGATGGCATCACGGACTCGATGGACATGAGTCTGAGTGAACTTCAAGAGATGGTGATGAACAGGGAGGCCTGGCGTGCTGCGATTCATGGGGTCACAAAGAGTCGGACACGACTGAGCGACTGAACTGAACTGAACTGAGCCACCAGGGACACACACTTAACACGTGCACAATTAACCTCTTAATTCCTGCAAATTTGTTTTTCCCATGAACTTCTTTACCCAACCGAGTAAGTAGAAACCTCAAGTTCCTACTTGATCAGATCAAAAATTACAGAGTCATTCTTCACTTCTCCGTTTATGTCACATCCCAAATGCATCACCAAATCTTTTGTTTCTATCTTCAAAATGTACCTAGAATTCAACCCTTCCACACCCCTACCCCGACTAAGTCACTGTCATCTTTTGCAGGAATTACTGCAACAGCCTTCCAACTGGTCTCCCTGCCTTTACCATGCACCCCTACAGTCTGTTCTTAAACAAGAGCCAGAGTGATCTTTAAAAACCACAGGCAGACATGTCACCCCTTTGCTGGAAATCCTCCAGGGGCTTTCCATCTACTTGAGATAAAAGCTGAAGTCCCTTCAATGGTTCATGAAGTCTTACACACCAAGGCCTCACCATTTCTGACCTATGCCCTTATACTCCTCAGGACATAGGAGACAGAATGGATCCTAGCCTTTTGCAAAGAAAAACACTAAACAGAAGCAACACAGCAAAAGTAAACTTCCCCTGTAATTCCTCCCCCTCTCTACATTTCATTTTCATGTTACAATCTTCACCAAAACCCTAAAAAACCTTGAACTTGGACACATTTCTTTAGATAGCAAAGAGAAGTTTAAACATAAAGAAACCAAAGAAAAATGGATTTAGTGGATAAATTTATACTTAAGACTTTACAAACAAAACATTAAATCTACTGAAAAGGCTGTTTTTCAAATTACTTATAAGTCCCCACATAGGATAACTGATATACTATTTACAAATCATTTGTTAATGCAACCCATCATAGGACCTCAACTCAAACCTGGTAGAATTGATAAATGTAACTGGTAACCAGCCAGTCTCTATCACCTTCTCACAAATGACTATCCTGATTCCCCATCCCTGTCCTCACATCCTGTCACCAGCCTCACCCCACTCACCAGAGGGCGTAAACAGCCCCCACTTGTATCTGTGCCGACGATAAAACTGATGCCCCAGGAGATGATCCTGGGGTGTTCCTAATGATCCATAACTTCTCCTTCCCTGGCCCTTTCCACTTGCTCTGTAAAAGTGTTATGCAATGTAGAAACCCAAGACACCATATATTTGGAAGTTATAAAGCCATTATTTCTTTAAAAATTAATCCGAGACTTGGATTTCCTATTAATTCATATTCTCCTTCTCCATGGAAATTTCAAAGTAGATATTGCTGAGATTGCACTGCCTTTCTTCCTAGCTATCTCCCTCATGTCTGAAGCTTGCCCCTCCTGATTAATTATCAGTGAGTTAGAGGAGGACCAGAAGGTTACGCCTGAGGTCTCCTCACACCAGACTTACAAACACGTTATCAGGAAATTTTAGGTGTTATTGACCCAGTCTCTCACTGTGGACACTGGGGTGGCTAGTCTTTTTTTTTTCCTTTTTCCCCCTGTAACCTCTCTCCTTCTGAGTCTCTTCCTTTCCTGCCATAAATTCAAATGTCTACTGCACCTCTCCAAATTCCTTCCTCTCTGCTCTAATAAATTTCCTCTTATCTTTTTGTCTTACTGCCTTGCTCTGAATTTACACCTCTGTCTCCAGAAATGCCAGTGCTTCTAAAAATATTCCATTATTCCTAGAGCAAAGAGCTCAGGCAATTTCTTCTCAAAAGTAAGTTTCAGTCCTAATTTGCTATATGAACAAACATTTCTTTAACTGCTTCATTCCTAAATTGTGCCCTGGCTTCTTGAGACAATGAGTTAGGAATCTGACCTTTGTTTTGGGATGGTGTCTTCTTAAAGACCAAGCTTACTTACAAATCATACTTACTATAAATCATATCCCTTTGTTCATTCATTCTCTCAAACTGATGAATAACAGATATCACAGCAGCTGAAAAGGTACATAAGATGTTCCCTGTCCTTAAGGATCTTATAATTCAAATTACAGAATCAAATGCAGCATGTAAAAAGGACCACATGGGCAAATATTAAATAGTATGAATATTTATAAAACAGAATTGTGCTTTTCCACTCCTGAAAAAAAGTGATTATTAATAAAACTCAAAGTGTAATCAACAGTGTATGATTCAGTCTCTCCATAGTTCACACTGTCAGTCTCCTTGACCTATGTATTCTGTACTAACAAAACCCTTTAATTTAGTATGGAAAATGAAGAGTAACTTTTCCAGATTTTCTAGACTTCACTGTTCTGAATTTGGAAATCAAAGCATGGTTCTAATTTTCATTCTCTAAATACTCATTTTACAAAGAAGCCAGTTCTTTATAGAGAATCAAGCTATCCAGAAAACCAGCTTCTTTTGTCCAGTACACCGTGAAGTTCTAAAATGGGTTTCTCTCCCAACTCACTAGTGCCCTGATTTCCTGAATTGTGACTGCTCCTTACTTTCCTATATCAAAACATGATGCTGAAATACAAAGAACTTAAAAATAGGACCCAAACACAGCAGCCATGAACGATCTGCCTAGCATCACAGTGTGAACACTGGGGACAAAGTTAAAACTGAAGTTGAGCAATTGCATATTTCAAAGTGCTCTGTCAGTTAAACAGTCATCTTTTATTTCCAAGCCATTATATCAGAGTTATTTGCATTGCTACTGCATAAACTGAGATCTATTGTATTCCAAAATGTTTTATTATGTTATTTCCTCCTGCGAAAGATGAATATACCTTCAATTTTACATTGGAAAAGTTTTGGAAAACTAGTCTTCAATACAGAGAGATTCATTCCACCAAAAATATCAGGACTTAACCACATTTAAAGGGCCCTGATATTGCATAGTGATCTTCCAGAAAATATATTTTTGGCTTCTGATCGGAGTCTCTATCTTATTCCTACTGCTCTATGTGTCCAGAAGAGAGAAACATGATACTGAGAGTCGACCAAAGCAAAAATCATTCCATAACTAAGTACTTTAAAGGATACTTACACAATCTTTCCAACAGCTGCTAACTGATAAGCTGTTTGAGAGGACCAGAGACCCAGTGCTAGCAGGTATCCCCTCTGCCTCAAATCCAGACGGTCTAACCAGTAACCTACCGCTCGCTTTGGCTTCTGAGTAAGAGGGGCTGTCGTCAAAAGTGAAGATCTGGGACATGCTCTGGCCCAGGTAGGAAGGCGGCGGGTAGTAAGAATGCATCCTGTACTGGGAACTCACTGCGTGGCGGTTCTCCGAGTTTTTCATCTGCTTAAGAAAAAAGAGGGAATATGTTGAGACCACAGTTACCTATTACAAGAATTACCCAATTCTTTAAATTCACAGAATAACCTCTTAAAGTTGGACGTGTCCTCACCCATGAATAAGTATGCTCCTCCAGTGCACCATTTCTAGTATCTAGAAATACTAAAATTGTGCATCTCGAAGTGCCTTTTCTATCCCAGGGTCCCCTCAAAAGTACCCCTCTGATGCCAACTGGTCGCAGGATGCTCCACTAGTAAGTGCAAAAGAGAACAGGGCAGTAAAGATCAGAGTGCTGCTTATGAACTAAGACAACCCCTGTAACACTGACCGGCATGTCTGATCTGGAACAAGTTATTTAAAATGCGAAATAATTTCACTCCCTCACATGTCTCCTCGTGTGTAAAACTGGCATCTTACCCGTGATTATCTTTCAGTGTTCACATCAAGAGAATGTTAAAAAACAAACAAACAAACAAGCATACCCTGTGTGAGAGTCAGCTGGTATCTTCAACATGAGGCCACACTGGACGCTGTCACTCACAGCCCATTCCTGCCCCCTCCTATGCTCTTCCCTGCAGCAAAGAAATCAAGTCTGGGAGCTGAGGCTCTTGGGCTCTCCTGTCTCCAGGCTTCTGGAGGTGATTTGGATTCCACTAACAGGACATGAAATGAGATCTGGAAGGCAGAATGGAGGCACGTGCTGCTCCTCCGGCAGGAGTGGTAGCTGCCTCAGCTGACCCAATTTTTTTCTGGCAATCAGACCTTGCCTTGGGGACCTCAAGTAGCTTTAAGGTAAGGAGCAGTGCCTATAGCATTCTGACTGCTCATTCAAATCTAAGGAGATGGAACCACCAGGCTTAATCGGGGCTCCCACTCCCGCTTTCCTAGCTCTTCCTGGCCGCTTTCACAAACACCAGAATTATTCTGAATCCTGCACGAACCTGCCTAGTACAGACAGTGAGCACCAACCGTGGGATCAGATCTACAGAGCAAGAACAGCCAGACCAATAGCTAGACTCTTATTACTTAGATTGCCTTTAAAAAACTTAATTCAGATGGAATTAACTTTATTTAAAAGGTCAACAATTTGTGACTGTTCAAGTTGATAAGCCAATTCTGTTTAAGAATTAAGATCTAATTTCAAAAATCATGTTTTTCAATCAGATCTTCATAAAGATAGATGACTAAAAAAAAATACTACTAACTTGACAGAACCTGGTAGGATAGAAGTAGGTACTGGGCTTCCTCAAGATTTTCTATGAATGTCTAAATTCTGGACAATTTCCTACGTGATATAGGGCTATGTGTATGGCTGAACGTTATGGCTTTGCTTGGTGGAAAGGCCTAACTCCCTGTACTAATCTGAGAAGTTTCAGGCATTCATTTTTGACCCTCCCTACTGCTCCCCAGAGGATGTTGGCTCCAATATGGGTGAATTATTTCTTCTTGCCAAAGCAAAGACTCCATTCCACTTGATTATTTCCTTACAAGTGGACTTTATCTGGCCAGTTCTCTTTATCCTTTCTAGTTTGCTTTTCTGACATATATAAAATGGTGTTTCTTCTAATTCTATCACCTCATTTTCATTTTCTACCATTATATAAATCTTTCCTAAATAAGAGGGCAGGCAAGCTGTACTTGGACTGAGTCATTAAAGGCAGACAGTTTTTCCCCTTTGGCTATTTCCAAGTCAGAAACCATTAAGAAGCCATGAAATCATTTAAAGTGAGGATCAATGGTCAGTTGACTGCACGGACACAGTTATCAAATTAAGACTAGTGCTTCCCAGGGCTCTCTTAATGTGTATTCAAACAGCCTGGGGATCCTGTTAAAAAGCAGACTCTGGCTCAGTAAGTGTGGGGTGGGGCCTCCCAGAGTAACATGCTCTCAATCAGCATCTCAATCAGGAGATGCCAGTTCTGCTCAAGGGACTAAAATAAAGGGTCCTTTCTCTCCTGCTTGTAGCCCATAGGGGCTGTGACCAAAGGAAGACCAAAGGTTTACAGCCATCAACTTTCTACCTGAACTGAGGGAAGGCGGATGATGTAAAAAGCATTTAAATTTTTTCATTCTTTTTCTTTTTATATATGAAATTCTCCAGCGCTAAAGGATGTCCTTCATGGGTCTGCTGTCTAGAACTGCTGCAGTGGGAATAACAATCTCCAACACACCTTACATTAAAGAGCCATTTTTGCCTCTATAGCCCTGTGTCAAGTCAAACACAGAGTCTAAGTAATGAACGCTGGATTAGAAACCAAGAGTAGACTTTTAAGTTCAGTGCCTCAATGTAACCCAAGGAGTCTCCCACTCTGGGTGGTGAGCTGGGCACCTCTTCTTCCAGTTTCACAATATCTTACAGTCAAGCTCTTCAGGGAAAATGATTTTCTGGTGGCTCAGTGGTAGAGAATCCGCCTGCCAATGCGGATAAAGGCCCATTTGCCTTGGAGCAACTAGGCTGGTGCGCCACTACGGAGCCTGTGCTGCAGAGCCCACTTGCCACAACTGCTGGAGCCCCGGAGCCCACCCTCTGCAGGAAAAGAAGCCGCCGCAGGGAGACACCCAAGCTCCACAGCTAGAGAAAAGCCCAACTGCAGCAACAAAGACCCAGCACAGCCAAAAATAATAAATACGATTATGTATTTAAAAAACCCTGACGGGATCTGACCCTGGAGGCTCTGCAAAGTACCAAATCGTGTTCTTTTACTATGAATTTTACTGTAAAGCTTTTTAAAAAGATATTCACTACAGGAGTCAGCAAGTGTTTTCTGGTAAACGGCCAAAGAGTAAATATCTTCAGGCTTTGCAAGCCACGGGGTCTCTAGAAAATCAGTAAATGAATGGGCATGGCTATGTTCCAGTAAAACTTTATTTATAAAAATGCACTCTAGTCCTCAACCTCACTCCCACTAGAATTCAGGGAGGCTGAAGACCCAGCATCTAAGCCTTGGTTCTACCCCTTGAGCATCAGATTTCAATGGTCTGACATGTGGCTTGGGCCCTGGTTTTTTTCAAAGCTCTCCAGGTAAATCCATTGTGACACCTGTGTTCTAGGATTACCTCCGTATTTCCCACACCCAGAGAAGTATGAAATCCCCAGTATCAGGTAAAAAATACAAAAGTCTGACAAACAGACTGACCAACTGCTGCCAATCCCAATGTGTATAATATTTGAAAAGAGATTCAGATAAACCATGGATTTTTTTTTCTTTCAACTAAATCTTGAAACAAACACAATTTCAAAATCCATTCAGATGTTTGCTTTTCCTTAATTCCTTTTCTATGTTTTCAGAAAGCATCATATATATTACCATATGTAAAACACACAGCCACTGGGAAGCTGCTGTATAACACAGGGAGCTCAACTCAGTACTCGGTGACAACCTAGAGGGGTGGAATGGGGTAAGGGAGGTTCAAGAGGGAGTGAACTTAGGGCTGATTCATGATGTTGAATGGCAGAAGCCAACGCAATATTGCAAAACAATTATCCTCTGATTAAAAATAACTTTTAATGTAAAAGACTGGAAAAGAAAGCATCAAATAACAAGGATTATTTGGAAATAGGTTTTGAACTCAGACTTTTGATTTCTCCAGTGAACTCCCAAAATACTGAGCTATAAAAGACAGAAAAGATACAAAGGGTCAGACTCCACCTGAGGTTATTAAAATGTGAAATTACTGAGGTTCCCAGTCACTTCACCTGCTCCTAGAGGAATAATCTACAAATAACCATCCATGTGACAACCTGGACATAAGCAAGAGAGCCGGTTCGATGCATTTCTAACTGCACATGTAAACCTCTGCAACATGAAATTGCAGAGTTGTGATTCACCCAGAAAGTCCAAAAACAGCATGGAAAGATGAGATTTAAAACTCAAGATCACTTCTTGCTTCCTTCTTACTCCTTTAAAAAAAAAAAAAAATCACAGTCTGCAACTCTAGATGAGAGAAAAAAGTAAATAAGGAAACCTCAACCTCTGAAAATCCTGTTTTACTTTAAACTAGCAGTACTCAGTTGGGGGGCAACGTGTCCCCTGGGGACATTTAGCAACTGCTGGAGACACTTTTAATTGTCACACTGCAGGAAGTGTTGCTACTAGCCTCTAGTGAGCAGAGACCGTTCTCCCATGCACAGGGCAGCCTCACAACACAGAACTGTCAGCCGTTTTGATACCACCAAGCTTGAGAAAACTTGCTTTAACCTAACACTACCCTCTTGTGCTCAGCTCCTGACCTCCAGCTAAAACAGCAAAGTTCTTCTGAAAGACACAAGGTGCTCACAAACAAAGGTCCTGTTCAGCTCTGCTGAAAGGATGCAATTTTTCTTTTGTTTATGAGTGCTCCCTTGTTTCTCCTCAAGATTTTATTTTTTTATTCCTTTAAACAAACAAACCAAGTAAAACCTAAAAGTCCTGGATTCCAGTGAATTTTGGCTACTATTATTATTAGCATGTGGTAGCTGGCAAGCAACAGGCATGTTTTATAATCTTATTACCCACCCCAGGTCTCTGAACCAGAGTATGACCTACAGATAGGAGCTGGGCTGGTGGAGAACGTGCATGGTATTAGTATTAACCCTGGAGGAAAACCTAAAAGCTTTGGGTTTTATTTTATTAAACTGTTGAGAACATACAGTGCAGTAAATGAGAAGCATAGGTTTCCTTCTTATATACCTCAGTCACCCTTTTTCTAAATAATAACAAAATCCCAACAGAATGTAAAAATGTTAGACCCCACTTTCTTTAAAAAATAAAATAAAATCCTAAATACTACTCACTGGTGGTCTATTCACACTTCAAATAGGAAGAGTCTGGTCTCACACTGAACCAAACACTCCATCCAGGAACCGACTAAAGAGATTCCTCAAGACCAAGTACTGGTCTAGTTTACATCAAGCAGGGCTGAGCTGCACAGAATTAGAGTTGGTGAAGAAAGGGAATGGTCTTCGTAAGAAGAGTGACTGTATAGGTTAATAATCCTAATTGCAAGGAAGGAGGGGTTCAGGACGGTGGGACACATGTACAGCCATGGATGATTCATGTCAGTGTATGACAAAAACCACCACAATACTGTGAAGTAATTAGCCTCCAATTAAAATAGAGAAATTTTTAAAAAAGAAAATAGGGTTGTTATAGCATACAAAGCTAAGACCCCAGCTCTGTAATTTTAAGATGCATAAATATGACTATATTTGCTTTAGTACTTTATATTAATAGTCTCAAAGTGTTTATATAATATTTTAATTGTATGTGATCATCTTTGTCTATTTAATGTGATATATTAAATATTTCAGTCATTCATAAATAAAATGAATAATCTTAATTGCAAAACCTTTGGTTTTAAGAATAGAAAAATTTCTACAAAAGAAAGCTTCACATGCTGGAATTATAGGTCTTCTGGTGAAGTTAAAAGTGGAGGTTAGGGCTGACTTTTGCCCCCATTAAAGGATTTCTTGATTTTTTAAAAATAATAATTGTATTTACTTTTGGCTGTGCTGAGTCTTCCCTGCTGAGAGGGCTTTTCTCTGGGTGCAGCTACTGGGGCTACTGCTGGTTGCGGTGCACGGCCTCTCACTGCGGTGGCCTCTCTTGTCACGGAGCACAGGCTCCGCGGTGTGCGGCCTCAGGCTGCAGCATGCGGGCTCAGCAGCTGCAGTCCGTGGGCTCTAGAGCGCAGGCTCAGAAGCTGTGGCACACGTGCCTAGGCGCCCCAGGGCATGTGAGGTCTTCCCGGATCAGAAACTGAGCCTGCGTCTCCTGCAATGGCAGGTGGACTCTATACCACTGAGCCTCCAGGGAAGCCTGGATCCCTTTAGTTTTAACAGAGGCGTCTTTTCAAACTATTTGAATGGGATGCCTGATCACACACTGAGTGTCTTCCTAGTCCAGGGACCTTATCTAGCCCAGGTGCTTCCCCTGGAGGCAACTGCCCATCCGCCTTCTTAAATAGGCACCTGATTTATCCTCTCGGACCCCACACATCATATGTGGAAGGAGTTATTTTTATATGATTGCTGTTATACTCACAGTTCAGAGATTACTGAAATATCAACCAGCCCAATGCTGAGTCAGCGCCACAAGCAGACTCCCCACAGCTACACTCCGTTCCTCCCTTCTTGCTTCCCTGGAGGTTAGTTCTCTCTCTTGATTTTATTAGGAGTTAACCTGCTCTGCAGAGCTCACCTCGCTTTCTCTAAGGTTCTACATTATGGAGTGCCTGCCACTTCCCTCCCTAAAGCCAGGAAGAGAAAAGTGAACAGGAGACTGGCCTGTGAGGACTCGGGCCCCTGGCCCTGGGCACTCCTTCAGTGGGGGAAGGAGCTGTGTTTGAGGGTCAGCACTTAGATATTAGAGAACATAAGAAATGGAAGAGATGCTCTTCCTCCTTAGAGGAGATGGGAGGGGGAAAGCATGTGTATGCAATATAGTAGAAAGGGCAAATAATTTAAGAAATGATAAATCTAAGGTGTTGAAAATTGTAACCCCCATGTTGCCCAAAGTTTCAAACTTGCTAAAGCACATGCTAAAGCTATGACACCTGCTAAAACAAAACAAAACATGTGGGCGAGCTCTTCAAAAGGACAGACGAAAAGCAGCTAAATTCCAGGCAGGACTAATAACAGAGATTTTAAAACATAAAAACACCATAAGATGAACCATGGGAAAAACATAAACTCTGGAGAAGACATAGAATAGGAATTCACATCATTTTATCAAATTTATAAGATGGGAATTGCATAAGAAACCAGATTACAACTGCATTTATTAGCAGTCCATTTTGATTGTCCTTAGTAAAAAAAAGAAAAGATGCAAATATCCCCACATTTACAAAAGTCCAAGTTAATTTGCTAAAACTTGTGTTGCTCAGTTGATGTTTTCCCATCAGCATCAGTGGTACAGACAGAGCAGTTTACTCCCTTACACAGTGACCCTTTGTGCATGCGTGCTTAGTTGCTCAGCTGTGTCTGACTCTTTGCAACCCATGGACCATAGCCCACCTGTAGCCCACTGTCCATGGGCTTCTTCTGGCAAGAATACTGGAGTGGGTTGCCATGCCCTCCTCCAGGGGATAGTCCTGACCAAAGGATCAAACCCGCATCTCTTATGTTTCCTGCACTGGCAGATGGGTTCTTTACCACTAGCGCAATGGGCCCCAAATAATTCAGCTGCTGCAGTCAGCAAATACATATTTTTAAAACAGTATGAAAAGAAATGAAATAAAACAAACAAATATGAAAATTCACTGCATACAACATGGAAAGAGCTATTTTATGAAATTTTAATTTTGTGTTTGTATGTAGTTACAAATATATACTGGATCACAAGATGAAACATTTCTTACTGTGGATCTTGGTTTAAAATGTGTGAAAGACACTAGTGTAAGAATTAGGTGAAGGGAAATAAGGACCTTTAAAAACAGGTACATAGTAAGAAAAAACAAAACTCTGGAAACGGTTCCTTTTCCTGGAAACTGGAAGGGTTTTATGCATTTCCGGGGTTAACAAAAGAGAAGAGGGGTTCATTTGGAACCAGCCTCTGGGACCAGCCCAGCGCTTTCCTCATTTTTCCTAAATCACAAACTTAAAATAGGATTTTCTAGCTCCTTTAGAGCTAGAAAACTTGTATTTGTCTCATTCACAAATTGAAAACCACAAACCCTGACTTTCCAACCAAAGTCATACAGAGCCAGGCAGAAATGCAAGCGTCATTCACATAACAGCCAACAGGAAACAGCTTCAGTCAAAGAGCTGGTTTGTATTTTTAAATTTCTGTTAATAACTATCAAGACACAGCACTCTCCACTTTCTCTAATATGCAAGGCTCTCAGAGCATTACATACGCCTCTGTAGACAGGTGGAGGGGGCTTAGGAATGGTGACATCCTTAATGAAACCTTCCTGAGAAATTTAACTGGCCATATCTCACAGCTGGGGGGTAGGGTGGGATGGAAACCAGATACTTGAGTCCTCATAATGTAATCATCATGAATGCAGGAAGAAACTGCTCAGAGACATCATCAAACCTGGTTCCACTCATAAAGGGATTAGGCAGAGAAGGCAGCATGCAAGGCAAGTCGGCCTCAGAAGCATCTCTGCTAAACTAGGCCGCCTTTCCCATTCTAAACGAAGGCCTATTATAATATATAATCATATTATATACTTAAATATATTTAAGTTAAATATATGTAATATACAATTATAGAAATATATTAAATTTTAAACACATTATATATTTAATATATTATATGTAGTTATGTATCTATTAAATATATAACATATATAACACATAATTATAATATATAATAGGCCTATAATATAATACATAATCTGCCTATTATAAAGGCCTACTTGTTGCCCTTGGCTTTTAATAACTCTTCATGTTTTCACTACTCCAAGATCAAATATGAAACTTTTGGGAGTCAGTCTGAAAATGAGAAGAAAAAATGCCTGTAACCACAACATTCGGGAACTTTGATTTTAGAACCAGAAGTATCAGAGACATTCATTTCTGTCCCCATCTTGATGGACAAATTTAATTAACCTTTGCTACTCTGTTCCAACCTACTGTTTTAGACAAAACTAGTGACCCACAAACAATATGTTACCATCAGAATTTCAATGGCGGCGACACCAAGAGATATAGCCCTATCAGCAGATTCGGAAATAAGCCACTTGGATTAGCTGCTCCAAGAAATATGGATTATATTCACGTCACACATGAGCTGTCAGAAACATTACGATACTTTTAGCATAAATCAGCAGTGTGAAGGGCATCTTATGAGCACTGAACATGATAGACTGCTTGTAGGGCAAGGTGAGTCTGTCTGGGGCCACCTTCCAAGTGTGAGCACATGTGCGCCTGTCCTTTACTCGAACTGGCATCAAAAACTGGAACACAGGCTGGTGACCACTGATGGGCACCACAGCCAGTTCATGGTGACCCAGTGACAGTGACTAGAGTGTATGTGAGAGAGAGAGATTTAGATGTGGTTGATACTGTTAGTACTGGGGCTCCCCTATAATCTAACACGTCAAGTCTCTGAAAACATATAAAATGCTATATCTTATAATAGCTTACAGCGTAAGATTTAATATAACCCCTCATGGTTTCATACCAGGAAAACCAAGGAATGTGTGCTGCCCATGAGGAGGGCAGAGATATGAGGGCATATGTGCACTCAGCCAGGCAAACCAGGGTTCCAAAAAGAGTGATTTTGAAAAGAACTGTGATGAAAAAAGGAAGACAAATGAAAACATAAAATGAAGAGATAATCCCTTTTCCTCTGTTCCTTGGTCTTTCTATGAACCCTGCTCCCAGGAGGCTGTGCATCTCAAGGAACTGCCTCAGGGTCAGGGTCTCCCAAGGAGGGGGTGCTGAGAGCAATCTGTCCTGGGTACAGGCCGTAAGGGGGTACACTCTCCGTAAAGCATTTTTACAACAATAAAACTAAGTCAACCTGCTTCTAATTATCATCAAGCAGGGGCGATTCTAAACAAGAGCAGTGATAAAATACTTGTCCTCACCCCACCTTGCCCCACGCACAGGCACAGCACCGCACAGAACCCACCTTTCCACAAGGCAGCACAGGCCCTAGGAATCTCCAGACTGACCACAAGAGCGAGAGCGATCAGAGAACTGTGTGTGTCCTTTCATCCACCCACCGTGCGATGGCACTAGGGGGACAGGGCAGCACAGGGCTAGGCGTGGAGCCGGCACTCAACAAATTAGCGACTAACACACAGAGGAGTTCCTTATACACGCTCTGAAACAGGATGGAGATTTCTCATGACTGCATTCTTTTTGTTTTTCTGCTACTATATTCCTAATATAGCTCCAAAAAATAGGGCGAATCAGCCTCTTATGCATTCCCTTGCATAACAGGATCTACTTGAGGTGCATGTGAGAGAGTCTCAGAACAATGCTGGACTAACATAAGGGCATTCACAGGGCCGGAAATAAAGAGACAGGAAAAGATCTGGAAGGAGGCTGAGACAACTGCCAGAGCCAGCATACGGAAGAACCTGAAGAGCTCTGCTGCTGTCGTGGTGACACAGCGCTGGCACGTGGCTTCCAGACTCTCTCTGGACTTCAGACCAGTACAACTTTTTAAAACAAGGGTGGGAAAGACAGGGAAGAGCCTCCGGCTTCTTATATTGCTGAGGAAGGGCATTCACAGAAAGAAAAAGAAAAAAAAGGAATCCTCATAGCATTTTTAAAAAAGTTGGAAGGGGGAAGGTCTCAGTAAAAACAACTGAATAATCTAGGTGTTAGAGAAACCCCCTTGTCTCAGTTTTTCTCATTTCTTTGTAAACCAGCACTAGCAACAGCCTGCATTCAAGACAGTGAATCACAAAATGCATTTCCAATAAATAAAGAACAAGCTGGCACCTGTTGTCCACCATTGGTATCTAAACTGAACAATGCACTAAGAACATAAACTACATCTGGAGGTATTTAGGGGGAAGAAAAATGTCAGTATCAATATTTTTCTACGAAATGACTGTCTAATCTAGAAATCCTAAAATAAGCACCTATAAAATTATTAGAATTACAGAGCTCACACAAGTGGCCTGATACACAATAAATACACCACATCAGCAGAGTATCAACAGAAATGTATGTCTCTGTAATCCCCTTCTAAAAATCAAATTAGGGTGGTTAGCTCTAATAGCCCAAGGCAAATACCACCTCTAATTCCCTTTTCCTGAGGAAAGAAATCACATGTTTTAAACTGAAAGTGGTCCTAATGATTCCGCTTTTGTGTGCTTGAAAACTTGGTTGTTAAAGGACTGTCAGTGTCTTCTCACCAGCAAATAGTGGCCAAATCCCACTTCGCTCTAAAAAGAGAAGCGAGGGAAGTGGGTGATGGGACTGGAGTGGAAGCCCAGTGGATAACAGGAGTGTCTGCAGAGAGAGCGCCTCACCCAGAGAAAGAAGGCCCAGGACTGGGGCTGTGCTCCTCAGGGAGCCACTTCCTCTTTCTTAGCCAGTCAACCAGGAGTCTGATGTGACCAGATGCACATTATCCTGGGGGCCTGATAGTGCAACCTATAGGGCTGAGGTGGGCACACAACTGATCTGAATTCTCCTATTTCATCTTCACAACTGAAGTAGATTTTGCATTCTACTACCTTCTCCTTGATACACTGTTCTTGTAAGTTTAGAAATTTCAAAAATCAATGGCTTAATTAATGGTTAATTATACTTGTCTCCCTGGGAGCGGGAGCCAGGTGTAAGCCTTGGCTGCCTATCCCTCACCCCCCCACCTCTGGCCCTCCTGGGGACCCTGAGGGCACAGAAGTGGAGGCGTTGCGACTGTGCCCACAACGCACACGCTCCAGAAGCATTCTGTGAGCTGAGGCTGTCCTGATGTTGACCCACACTAATAAAAAGAGGAGGCAGTGTGAAAACCAGGGCCCCAGCAGGCTGCTGGGTACAGGATGGAGAACACAGCAGGCAGGCAGCCGTCAAAAAGGCGCCTCTTCCAAGTGCCCTGCGGGGTCCTCCCGCCCCAGCAGGCAAGTACTGAAGGGCCATCCCAGTAAAGCTCTCAGTGGGGCGCCTTTCTCTGTGCACCAAGGCCGAGCCATTCCCATTGATTCCCTGCCTGCCTGTGTCTGTTTCAAACTCAAGGCTACACAGATGATTCCCCATTCTCATATACCAGGTGATACCAGCCTTTCCCCAAGACCTACTTTTCGACATTTTGTCGATTTGGTTCAGCGGTAGATCCCTGGCAAAGAGTGGGACCTCAAGGCATCATTATTTCATAATCGAATGCATTCCAGTGAGGTGGATAATCATAAACAGGTGACCGCATCTTAAGACTGAACCACTGGAAGGATGGAGTCACCTCTGCTGCCAAGTGACCACACTCCAACTGTTCCTGGAACCGCAGTCTGCCCCTCTGGAGGTACAAGCTTCTGAAAAGCTAACCCAGGGGGCGCTGGCCACGGGGACTGCAAGGAGAGCCCAGACGCAGCTCAGAGTCCTCCCGTATTTATTTCTGCTCCCGTGATATGCACCTCTCTCCTTGTCAGCCTGGTACAACATGTTTATCTAAAGGTAATGTTGCCGTGGAGGAGTGTACCAGGCAATAAACAGCTTTTGCAGGCAATTAAATGCAGAAGTGAAATTGAGCTGCTGGTCAGTGGAACCAGCGATTCATCGTGAGTTTGTTCCAGTGTCACAAATGCTATTCCTGTTTCACAACAGGACAGGAACCTGTGATTGGGCCACAAATCTCCAGAGGCTGGAGGCAGACCTGAAGAGATTAAAGTAACTCTCAACATGAGTGCATGGCATCACCAAGGAAGAGTCCTGGGATGTCGGCCCTGGAGAATTTTTTAGCTTTTTTAAAAATAATCTTTTCACTGAGTAGGTGTTCAACAATTACTTGTGACTTGCATGACTTTATAGGGAGACTTATAGGAAGTCTCAACTCTACAATGAAAAGTCAATGATTTCTTTTGTAAATAATTCAGGACGCTCCCCACTAATTTCTAAGAAGTCTGGCTTTAAAAATTATGACAATTTCCACTAGAATCAATGTTTTCTAGGAACCAAAAAGGAGCTCTTGGTTCTGAAAACATTTCACACTGTTCCCCACAAACACACCGATACACAAAGCAGCAAGGGAAGGAAGAGAACATCATAGCTGCCGCTCTGGAAGAGTGAGGAGGGAGTCGGATTTTAGCAAGAGAGTCAAAACAGTAGATGGTGGAGGTGCTGCTTAAGCTTCAGGCCCTTGGGTGGAGCCAGGGCCAGACCAAGGGGGAGGTCCAGTGAGGGAGACCAGCTCAGGGCCCTCCAGGTGCAGCTGTGGGACACCCTCCACAAGGGAGACAGGAAAGCAAGGCTACAACAAGCAGAGGGCCACTGCGCCCTCTCCTCTCCGGGAAAGCTTCCACCAGGAACGGGCAAGGCACTGTCCACAGAGCAGAGCCAGGGCGCCCTCCTGACACAGCAGAACAGCCAGGTGGGCAGAGGCTCTGCCCCAGATCACCATTCCCTACACCCCTGCCACAGTGACTCGTTGAAAAAGTGAGCTGTTCACTGTATTACTGCTAGGTGTTTCTATTTAATTATTGCTTCCTTATAACATACATGGGGCTTCGCTGGTGGCTAGGCAGTGAAGAACTGGCCTGCAATGCTGGAGACCACCTGCAGCGCAGGAGATACAGGCTTGATCCCTGAGTGGAGAAGATGCCCCGGAGAAGGAAGTGGCACCCCACTCCAGTATTCTTGCCTGGAGAATCCCATGGACAGAGGAGCTGGAGGGCTACAGTCCATGGTGTCGTAAAGAGTCAGACACGACTTAACAACTAACAACAAATAAATCTGTTTAGCAACTAAACAAATAAGATACTTCTTTCTCCTTTCTTAGAAGAGCATCTAACAGAAATCAACCTAAAACGTGTCCCAAATCATAAAACCCAACTGGCACTTTGAAAAGCCTAGAGGACTCCAGCCTGCAGATGTATAAATCACTGAATTTCCTTTACACTCACATCAGCTGTAAATTTCAACACCTTTTTAAAATTATGATTCTAAAAGTAAAACTCATGAAAAACTAACAAAATGAGTAGCCCAGAGGATTAAAGCTGACACATGACTATACAAAGAAGTCAGATCCATACAGCCAGTGTGAGAGCCCAAAGAAGAGGTGAAGTGAGTCTCGACAACTTCACACCAACAAATGCAAAATGGAACAGAACTGCTCAGAAGAAAATGTCAATGCACATTTTTCAGAATTGGATATAAAAAGGTCAAAGATTTTCCCTAAACTCCCCAAACACATATAACCTCAGTGTGCTGGAATCAATATGGAAAGCCCACACACAGTAAATGTGCCCAAAATGAGAACAATTCTCGCACAATTGGTACTCTACAGGTGGAGGGGATTTGGAGGCGCTGATTCTAAGTGCTTATGCATGCACATTCTCACAACATGCTAATCCAGCCTGGGAATGCTATGCTTTCCAGGCCTTGAATATGCCGCTGACAAACTGGCATGAGAGAAATAGTGAAAACTGAGAAGCAGAATGGCGCCGAATAAATGTTCCCTGATAATGCAAAATGCTTTGTTTTATCCCCAATATTAAAAGCTCTTGATTGCACACTATTTCAGAAACACATACTTAGTGTATAAAAGACTGACCTCCACTCCCAGATGAAAATGCTCTCAAGTTGCCCAGCACAGCAGTGACCTAGCTCTTCCCTCAGCTTTCTTCCATGCAAACAAACAGATCATTCTGCATATCCCTTCTAGGGTGCAAACGCCACCACGGTACTCCCACCCAGAAGGCTGAGTCCAGTATTCTCTAAGCTGCTCTAGAGAGTGAGGGCACGGCTGGAGGAGGTGAGGCCTCACACATAAGCCACTTACGAAACTGATTCTAGCCCACTGGGTGTTTACACAAAGTGACACTGCAGTATGAGAAAGTAAAATTTCAAAATGCAAACAAATGTACGCATATTTCTTTACAATATTCCTCTCAGTCAACGTCCGCGGTTAAATGATGTTATGGGTAGAGTGAAAACTTTCTACACGTTTTGCGTAATGGCACACACGTGTGCTGGTTTGGGTGTATGTGTATGTGTGTGGTTTCAAACATCCAGTTCACTGTCTGGGTAACAACCTACCTGCCACTGGTTTCCTGTCTGACCAGGCACATAAGGTGCTGGGAGGCTCCGGAGGCTGTTCTTCACAGGGGAGCCCCCAAGGGGATTTCCCACGTCCCCAGAAGAGGAGTCAGCAGCCAGGGCCATGGAGTACTGCGGATAGTTATACAGATTGTTGTAGTACGGAAACAGAGACGGCTGGTAGAAGCTGCTGTAGTAGGTGGAGTCGGAAACGAGATCCGGTGCGTTCTCCACATGCCCTCTGCTGGTGACAGCAGGAATATCCTGGATGACCATCCGCCCCTCTAGAAAAAAAGAAAACAACAACATGGTATCAGTCTCAGGACCACAAAATTCTACCTGCACACCTTGCCAACGTACCGCCTCCCTCCTCAAGATCTGCAGAGCTTCAGAGCAAGGCTCCAGAACGTGCTGCTTGCCCTGTGGCCAGAACACAGGAGAGTTCCGAAGGCTGGAGTAACCCAGGCAGCACAGCTGATAGGCACTGGTGATTATTTTTACTGAGAACGGCAAAAATATTTCAGGCAGGGGTCATTTTAATTGCATAAAGCCTGACCAAGTCTAACTTCTACAGAGAAATTTCCTACCCTAATGTCAAGAAATTAGAGATCAAATCTAGCTAAGTTGGCTATCTGCAAGTCTTACAACAAAATTAACTGTACTTCATTTTAAATGAAGTAATAAGAAAATCTAGATGCCTTTTCTCAGAGAAGGCAATGGCAACCCACTCCAGTACTCTTGCCTGGAGAATACCATGGATGGAGGAGCCTGGTGGGCTGCAGTCCATGGGATCGCTAAGAGGTGGACACCACTGAGCAACTTCACTTTCATGGGAGAAGGAAATGGCAACCCACTCCAGTGTTCTTGCCTGGAGAATCCCAGGGACAGATGAGCCTCGTAGGAGCCCATCTATGGGGTCGCACAGAGTCGGACACAACTGAAGCGACTTAGCAGCAGCAGCAGCAGATGCAGATGCCTTTTCTATGTGTCTGTCCACACCAGTATGTCTGAAGGCAAAGCAAGAGGCTAAGAGTTTAAGCAAACATTGGTTTCTTTCATCTCCTTCCAACTGATCATTCTTTATCCTTCCCAAGTCTCAATAATGGTATAGACCTAAGAGACAAATTTCTGTAAAAGGTGAGTTAGTGTCTATTTTAGACTTTGCGGCCATTCTGTTGTGGAACATACAGGCTGCTGGGTGTTTGCATTGCAATAAAACTTTATTCACAAATACAGGCAACAAGGCAACAGGCCCAAGTGACCCACAGGCTGAAGTTTGCAGCACAGGGTCTAGATGTTAAACCGTCAATTCCAATCAACAACTGAATGGACTCCTAAGTCATCTCTCCAACTTTTTTTCCCCTCCAACACTTTTTATTAAACAATGTTCTAAGAGTTGGCCAGGTGTCTGAAATGGCTGCAAGGTATTAGGCTGCCCTGCCCACGTGGAATCTACAGTTTAGGATAAATAATGGGATTACAAATTGTAACAAGGACTCTCATGCAGAAATACCTATGAACAATAATTAACAATAATGCAATCTCAAAGGTTAGAAAGATGACACACAGCCTAGAAAAGAATTATAGAGACTGCCATTAAATAAAAACAAAAACTGCACCTGAGTTTCACTTTAAAACAGGAGCAGGGGACTTCCTGGTGGCCCAGTGGCTAAGATTTCACACTCCCAATGCAGGGGACATGGGTTTGATCCCTGGTCGGGAACGAGATCTCACATGCCACAATTAAGAATTTGCATGCCACAAGTAAAGATTTCATATGCCTCAATTAAAAGATTCCATGTGCCATAACTACTATCTGGCACATCCAAATAAATAGAGGAGCAAAAAATAGGTGAAAATGAGAAAAGCAAGCTTTCCTGGTGGCTCAGTGGTAGAGAATTACCTGCCAATGCAGGAGACGTGGGTTTGATCCCTGGGTGGGGAAGATCCCCTGGAGAAGGAAATGGCAACCTGATTCAGTACTCTTACCTGGGAAATCCCATGGACAGAGGAGCCTGGTGGGCTACAGTCCATGGGGTCTTTGAGTCAGACATGACTGAGCGTGAGCACAAGAGAAAGAGAAAACCGAAGACAGGGCAGCAAGGACACAGGGATGGAAGCAGGAAATGTGGGGGACTTTGTGGTGATGGACCAGCCCTTGAGGTGAAGACCTGGGTAAGAAAAGAGCAAGAGAGGGCCAGGGTGACAGGCGGGCTGTAGATAGGCTAGGGAGAGCCCGAGATGGCTCTCTCAGCTCGCCAGGGTATGGTGCAAACTGCTGAGGGTTTCTGAGCAAAGGAGCACAGAGCTGCACTGTGGGGGGGATTCAGCTGGCTAGCAGTTCTCAAGACAAGCGAAGGGAAGACAAGCCAGGGGCAGGAGAGCCAGCAGGGAGTCGCTGAAGTAGTCAGAGAGAGACTGATGCGGAAACGCATCAGTACTCAGGACTGAGGGGCGTCAGGAAATAAGACGCGGAAGAAGGGGAAGGACAGGAGACCTAGGCGGCAGCGGAGACCGAGGGTAAGCTCTGCTGCATCACGGGCCGAGGCGCACACATGGGGGGGAGGTGAGTGAAGATGGGAAGCTTGGCACTTGCACTCCTGGGAGAGGCTGAGATTCGGGAGTCACCACCCGGAGATGTGGACTGCATCTGGGGAGAGCAGGAGGAAGGTGTAGGGAAGAGCATGTTACGAAAGGAGAAGAGAGCACCAAGGCCAGGACCCTGGAGGACAGGGAAGAGAGCGTAATAGCACAGACAACGAAGTCGACAGGGACCAAGCAGGGCAGGCCGCAGTGTCCACCGCTGCTAGGAGACCACGCAAAATCAGTTCTGGAAAAGAGCCACAGGTGGCTGGGCCTTTAGGGCCTCGTGGCTTTATTAGCACAGTGAGAGAAGATGCCTGCAGGAGATAAAGAGCAAGTGAGCTCTGCGAATACAGTGGCAAGCTTCTCTCTGGTAGGAAGGGAGTGAGCTCTGCGACGGTGGCAAGCCCTCTCTCTGGTAGGAAGGGAGTGAGCTCTGCGAATACGGTGGCAAGCCTTCTCTCTGGTAGGAAGGGACACCCCGCGAGCGCCTCCCCCAACGCTCACGGTGCATCCACGTGCTGAGCACACTGCCACATACATGGGGGTGAGGATCTGCAGCAAGATCAATGAACAAGTTTTCTTCCACGTAGCCTAGCACCAAAATAAATATGAGAAAAGACCAGAAGCTCCACGGAGTAATAAGATGTTATTTCATTTTTAAAACACAGAGAAGGGTTGAGCACATGCAGGCAGGGGGAAGCTCACGAAGAGGAATTCCCAAGACTAGCAACACGTGGTCCAGAGCAGGTGCTCAGAAAGGGTCATCTGGCTGAACCTGGGGAAGGCATGGCTGAACGTGCACTCTCTGGAAGGTTCGGGAGACAGCTACCACAAAATGTATTTTTACAGCCTCATTTTACAGTCAGCACTGAAGTCTCTTCTCTGCTGGGACGCCAAGTCCGTCCATCGCAGGCTCCTGGCAATGCCTCATCAGGGACACCATCTTACAACATCTCTTGCCCTCCTCCCTACTCATCCTTCCAACCAAGAGATGAGAAGCTCCAATCCCATTATTCTACTCCAGTCTGGAGACGGCACGTGCCCTTCTCACCTCCTGAACTTCCCTCAGTCCTTTCTCTTATTTTAAACACAGTTTAGTGGCAAATATGTGGTTTTCAGTATCTAGTTCTTTTGTTTTCAATGTCATGTCTTTACTCTTAAAAGCAATACAAGTTTGGCAAAAAATGATAAATTATATGATTACTTTAAAAAAAAGGAATGAATGACATCCTTACCATCCAGACATAAGCATTAGTGGGACATCCATACACAATCTCATAGGCATTTCAGATGCTCATCCCTGTCTCTACAGTTAAAAACACTGGGTGCCCTCAGGGACTGCCACTGAAAACCAAGCTTCTTGATAAAGAAAACAAAATATAATAGAAGTAAAGAATTAAACAGAAACCCAAAGACACTGGCATTCTTAGATCACGGCACAGGTTCAAGAATTTCTACATCATAACCCTAGTCAGGACCTTTAATCAGGCCTCAGTTTATCCAGCAATAAAATGTTGTCAGTAATAATCCTCAAGGCAACAAGAATGGCTTCAATAAACTTCAGACTAAACCTCAAATAAAATGCTACATCAGAGCAAAGAAAGGATTTGTTTTGCTACAGACGACAGTAATTCATTAACACGCCATCACCTTTCCACTTACCATATTTTATTCCCTCTTTCAAAGTATATTGAGCTTTAAGAATAAATTAAGACATATATTGGAAAAGTTTTGATTCATACCAATATTCACATAATAAAAATCACTTGAGCTTTGTAAGAGTAAATGCCTAAATATTTTAGACGTAAAATGCTGAAACGCTCTTAAAAAGTGACATTTTAAAAAGCACTGGGAAAGGGCATCCACCCCAGGGACGTGAGGAACTACCGAATTCTGTATTTTATAAACCATCAAATTGTAACTTAAAGACTCAGATTAAAACTTTACTTAAAATGACAGCTTCATGCTTCTCAGCCTTGATGTGCCCATTACCAGTAGGTGGGCATTTCCCAGGGCTGAAATAAACACCCAGGAAACTACACGTGTCTCACCCAGCGGTGCTCAGTGTGGGCCTCGAGTCAGCGGCACAGCCACCACCTGGGAACTTATAGAGAAGAACATTCTCAGAGCCACCCCAGCCCCACAACATCAGAAATTCTGAGGGCTGGCCAAGCATCCTGAGTTTTAACAAAGCCTCCAATAGGTCCTGAAACACTCCAAAGCTCAATAACCACTGGCCTCACGATTCAAAGCAACTGCTCCATAAATTTTCCCTAAAAAAAGTGATCCCTGACTGGATTACTGTGACAGCACCGTTGCTGTTTAGTCACTGAGTCGTGTCTGGCTCTTTTATGAGCCCACCATGGACTGTAGCCCACCATGTTCCTCTGGCCATAGGATTCTCCAGGCAAGAATACTGGAGTGGGTTGCCATGCCCTCCTCCAGGGGATCTTCCCAACCCAGAGACTGAACCCAAGTGTCCTGCTTGACAGGCGGATTCTTTACCACTGAGCCACACGGGAAGCTGCAAGTGCCCCGTAAGTTTCCCTAAAACACAGTGGCTCCTGACTGGATCACTGTGACAGCGCTGACTGGCTACCAAACGAGCGCACACAAATTAATTCCCCTGGACAGAGAAATCGGGCTGCTAGAGAGACCGCTGCAGAGCCTGGACCACAAGCTGCAGCCTCTTGTGTATACTGCTGCCAGACAGTTCTAACTTTCATGGCCCACACTGGGGCTTTGACAAACACTACTACCGCTCATCAGGCTTCCGGATTATCAAGAGGAGCGGGCAGTGCAGAAATCATTTATTCTTGACCTTAAGGTGTATTCTGGTACTCATATTCGATTTTTTTTTCATTAGTTATCATAGAACAACCATGTCCAGGTGTTGCAAAAGGCACAAAGAAATATTCAAAATGTTTCATTTCTTCTTAAGAGTGAGTTATCTATTTGGAAAAGTTATGTGTTAGACTAATAATCCTACAAACCAATAATCCAATGGCTACGGTAACAGTATAGGCAGACGTCACCACCAGCAAAGATGGAGGTGACTCAGAGATGGTGGGGTGAGGGAGGCAATCAAGAGAGAACAGTGTCAACATGATCATGAAAGGGGAAAAGGACAAGACATGTCCTTTCCAGGGACACAACCAGACAAGCCTAGGTGGAGCGCAGCGTCCATGTCAGAGGACAAGAGATGCTGAGGTTGGAAACTTACTTAGGGACAAACTGTGGAAGGCCTTGTCTGTGAATCCAGACAAGGGCTTCTGATTGCCCCTCAAGTTCCAGGGAGTCGATGAGTTTTCAGAGCAAGCTGTGCTTAGGCGCTCAGTCGTGTCCCACTCTTTGCAACCCCATGGGCTATAGGCCACCAGGCTTCTCTGTCCATGAAATTCTCCATGCAAGAATACTTGCATGGGTTGCCTGCAAGGAGTGGGTTGCCATGCCCTCCTCCAGGGGATCTTCCCAACACAGGGATGAGAACCCAGGTCTCCAGCATTACAGGTGGATACTTTACCATCAGAGCCACAAGGGAAGTGCTTTTAGAGCAGGGGAATAACATAAAAATGTTTTAGTAAAGTTAATCTGGTCCAAGCACAGAAGATGAATTCAAAACAAGGGGTAAAAGAACAGACTAGGCTAGAACAGTCTCTTCTGTGTATGTATGTGTACACAGTCTATAGACCAAAACGGGTAAGACTCTTTAACACTCCAGACCTGCAGGGGTAACTAAAAGGTTGCATAGGGAAGCTGCAGTAACAGGAAAAAGGAACCACATGAAGAACACTGGCATGTCTGCTGTTGTGGGAATTCCCTTCAAACAACCCTGTCACACTACTAACCTGTCACCCAGGGACCAGAGATGCCCCCAGATCCCCTTTCAGATCCTTGCTCCACTGCTGAGAGGTCACGCTTTACTCATTGCAGCCCAAGAAGGAACGTGCAGCCTTCACCCAGGGTAAGGATACAAATAGGAGATGCCATCTCTCCAACCTGGGTTACAGCAGAGTCCTCCAAAGAGTTACCAGAGACAGTCCTTCACCACTGAGCTGTCTTCAAAGTCACGCTAGTGAGTCAGGCTAAGTGTCACTAGTAATTGATGATAAACACAGAAGATTTCCAATTCTTAAGCCACAACATGTAGAAACAAAGCACACAAATTTGAAATGGTGCATATGTATACACATGTATGTGTATATATATTCAAAAAGTGGTGTTCCTTGTACAAACTCTTAACAGGCTACTCCTATTTTCTAAATCTCAGAAGAAACAAAGCAGTAAGCACTGACAGCTGGCGCTATACCCCCAAGCTGAATGCATGGATCTGTATCAGGCCCCGACTGTGGCTGTGACCTCGTCCTGTCACACACACACCGTGACAGGGACTGGAAACTGCACGGCCACCAGAGTGCCTGCGGAGACCAGGGCAGGACACTGAGAAGGAGATGACTGAGTCCACCGGAAACTCATAAACTGCATCTCCCTCTTCGCTACTCCAGGACACCAACTGGCCAAGGTGACTTACAACTACATTCGTAACAGCAGAGAACACAAGGGCCTTGTTGCAAGAAAACAGGGTCGTTTCCTTAACCAGTCGTGCTCTACAGGAATTATCAACCCCTGTGTCTTCTGCCAAGATGCAAACAGAAGCATGAAGCCAGTTGCCTTAAGTGTTGTTACTTATGACTGGGAGAGTCCTAATGTGTGCTGTAAGGAAGAAAGATCAGGAGGTGTGGATTCTACAGCTAGGAAAGCAAGCAGGCCTGGTGAAGCACATCTTCTGGGAAAATGACCAGAAGCAATCAGCCAACAGAGATGCTGCGGAGACGCTGCCTACGTACCTGCTGTCTTTTCACTGCAGGGCTCCGATTTACAGCGCTGTATGTTTATCTACCATCCACACATCCAGCTCTTCAATAAGGCTTCCCATTCCCACTGCTACTTCTTTTTTTTGCACTAACATATGCAGCGTGAAATATGATTCACTCCTTCCTGAAAGATCAATACCCACACATGATAAATACCCTTATCGATCCTGCAGTGTTATATGCTGGTCTCCGGACCCATGGCATATTAATGGTAGTTAACCAGTAATTCATTTTAAGGTGTGTGAAGGCTTTTTCTCCCACTCTTGGCTAGTGTCAAGATTCCCAGAGTTGTTGCACTTTGAGTCCTTTATGTTCAAATCTGGAGCCATACTCCCTTTTCAATGACAAAACCAAACCCCACCATTTTCTATATGAAAGATCACATAGGAAACTAAAATTTATGATTCACAGCCATCTCATGTAAGCGGTGGATTTATGTATACTGGGTTTTATTTTCCTTTACAATCCCATCCCTTGTGTGGTGCTTGTCCTACTGAGCGTCTGGTTTTAAGAGTTACCAGCCAGGCAGAACTGTGCACTGCTCAGTCTGAGATGTCAGCATGACCTGCCGGCCACTATCACGTGCTGAATGGCAGGAAGGTACAGCAGAAGTACAAGCTGTTGCTCTGTTGTTTTTTGTTTTTTTTTTGTTTGTTTGTTTTTTTAAGGAACATTAGGTCTTAAGAAAAGACAAAGTTGTTTGATGACACGTCATAGAATCTGGAGGAGACAGCGGGGTGCCACTTGCTGGAACAACATGGAACAATGAGGCTTCCTCCTGCTCACTCAGGTCCAACTCTTTGCAGCCCCATTAAGTGTAGCCCTCCAGGCTCCTCTGTCCATGAGATTTTCTAGGCAGGAATACTGGAGTGGGTAACCCATTTCCTCCTCCAGGGGATCTTCCCAACCAGGGATCAAACCGAGGTCTCCTGCATCTCGTGTACTGATAGGTACACCACTGAGCCACGTGGGTCCTCAGCTTCCTATTTTTAGCAGTCTTTTCCACAAGGCAACCCAAACTAATCAGCTCCTGACACTGCTACACAGGGAAGAAAAGTCAGTGAGCTGATGCCTGGGCCCTCTGAAAGTGAAAGTCACTCAGTCATGTCAGACTCTTTGCAACCCCTTGGACTATATAGTCCAAGGCATTCTCTAGGCCACAGTACTGGAGTGGGTAGCCTTTCCCTTCTCCAGGGTATCTTTCCAACGCAGGATTGAACCCTGGTCTTCAGCATTGCAGGCGCATTCTTTACCAGCTAAGCCACAGGGAAGCCTAGGCCCTCTCAGCACTCATCCAACTCCAAGAAGGAAAGCTCACAACCCAGTCAAGGGAATGGGTGGGCTTTCTGAGCTAAAGCAGAGCTGGTGCAGAAGCTTGATGACTGAGACAGCAGTGGGCCTACTGTTCACACCATTAAGTGGTGACCGTGATGGTGGACAAGGGGTATCACCATACCTGCCACCTTCGCCCTGCTACTCATGTTCAGAGCAGTAAATTTACTGAGCACCTGTGTGTGTGAGGCAACCTGCCCAGTGCTTTGAGAGATAATGGATCTAGTCTTTGATGCTGCGGAGCCCTGCCATAAGGGGAGGTTCCAAGACACACACACACACACACACACACACACACACACACACACACACACACACACAGGAGAGACTGACCAAGGCTCGAAAGCACAACTGTGCGGCCAGGAGGGCGAGATGAGATCCAGCCTTCAAAGCACAAGTTCTGCCGATGCCGGCTCACTAACGGTACGCTTGTCCACAAGACAAAAAAGATGCTGCAGCCCACTTCTCTCCCAAGGAATGGTTTTGTTTTTTGTGCTTTTTTTTTGGTCATTTGGTCCTGGAGGAATCTGTCAAGGTCACTTTTCTTTGTAGGGTGAAGGCGTTGCATAATAAAGTGAACCTGAAGTTGGTCTTTGAGGCCAGGAGCAGGCTTGGTTCAAAGACCTGTGAAGTATCAATGTCAATGTGGGATGCAAAGGTGCAAAGGGATCTGCCAGGAAAATGGGGAGGGAGACTGCTGGTCAAGACCAGATCAAAGGAACCAAGCAGGAGAGTGGGGAGAGAGAGAATACGAAGGGGTGGGGGAATTCTGCTTCCAGGAGAGCTGCCACGTTTGAAACACGCCGAGGCCACTGGGGCCACTGAGAAGCTCTGTGAGTGACAAGCACATCCACCGTGTGCAGGAGCTCTCAAAGTGCCGGGCAGGGAGGCCCAGAATCTAAGCAAAAGCCAACGCTGTCCTCTAGGAGCTCCTCTCTGTGGAGAAGCATGCAAGGCAGAATTTCAGAGATGAGAGGTTTCGCAGAAGAAGACATTTTTAAACAAAGGAAGAGAGAGTGAAGATGAGAGCAAAAAAGCCCAAGCAAAGAAAGGGGCCATGACCCCAAAAGTATCTGGGATGTCACGGCAGTCTGGAGAGCAGAGCAGGAGGGGCACAGGGCCCCATCAGGATGAGAAGGAGGGTGCTGCCCGAACAGCACAGAGTTCTGTAACTGAACTCTTAACGGAGTTGGGACCCTCCTCCCAGGAAAAGCCCTAACTGGGTTTGACGGACACATCAAGCGCGGGCCTGGCTCTGCGGTCCTTGGGAGCAGCTGGTGGCGCGGCGGCAGCCCCCCACCCCACTCACCAGCACCTGCCAGTTCATCCCAGGGGACGGCTTCTGCTCCGTCCCCTGCCTCCCCCCTCTGTGGGGTGCTGCAGGATCCCCTGGATGCCCCGGGAGGCAGTTCGCCCTACAGGGGAATCAGATACGGAGGAAATGCCATGCCTCTGGTATTAATGTCTCGTGGCCATGAAAGCCTATGTCACGGCCAAGAAAGAGGTGGTCTCTCTTTAGGCCCGACAGTCTGAGGCTCTGTCCTCACTGCCTGGCAAACTGGAGGCGGCAGTGGGGCTCCTGCAGGAGTGGAGGAGGGAAGAATAGGGAAGGTGCCCAGTGAGTTTTCTCTCCACCCAGGTCTCCAGTCTCAGAGCTATCTTACAGGGAATCCTCTTCTCCAGTCTTTTTAATATTTCTCACACTGAGAAAATTTTACATCAGGAGCGTTTTTGACTGACCGTGTCCACATATTTAGGTCCACAGAAAAGGTCTGCTCTGAGCTGTATTCCAACAGTTTACAATGCAGGAGCTTCACATATCAGGGTCTTTTTCTCAGTAGGAGAGGTGCTGAACAGAGGGGTATCAGTTTCTCAGTTTGCTCAAGGCCAGTCTCTTTCAGATTTGGGATTGAGACTCTGTTCTTGTAACTTTGCATTAAAAATAAGACTGTATATGTATATAAGACAAACATATCACTTCACGGAAAGCAACCTTGCTCCTGCAGGTCCCCGGTGGCAATCTGAAGGGAAAGACTGAACCTTTAAAGAAATATGAAGAAACACAAAGCCAGATTATGTCTGGTATCGTGTCACATGGCTTTCGGTCAACCCCAGATTTTACTCAGGTCAGTTTATCACCCCTGGTTTTCAGTCAGGTACTTGTCTTATAGAATGTCTCAAGCCATCAGGAACAGCAACTTAACCAACTGCTAAGAAGAACTGGGCCCCAGGAATGGAATCTGCCTCCAAGCCAGGAGCTCTTACCTGGGGCCTCACAGGGCAAGTGGAAGGGTAAAAACCCTCAGGACCAGGCCACACTCCTAGGCTAGGGACCCAGGCATCAGGGCCCCAAGGCGATGCCAGCACCAGCAGGCAATAACTGCCTCAAACCCATCGGGGTGGGTGCTTTAGTGCCAAGGGTTCCCATCCTCCACCCCCTACGGTGGCAGCTCCAAACACACAGTTGAGATCCCCTGCCCCCACCTCCCGTCCAAGGATCCATGAAGTCAAACGTGTGTCCACAATAGTGTAAGCCTATTATTGGCCTTTTCCACTGTGTTGACAGTTGCACTGATGATGCAGAAGCAATGGTGGAGAAAACCCTGGTTTCTTAGCAGTATTCAAGGCAGCCCCACCAAGCTGTACTGAGTCACTGTACTCTTCATTGCTATGAAATAAAGTACTTTTAAATTATTAGGTCAATTTTGCTTAATATGCCCTTGATGAAGCAGGAAAAAATCGATTAAATCTCTACCTTTGAGGGCATCTTCTTCATGCAGTGTGACCAGGTGGGAAGGACTCATAAAGCACTTTTCCTGTTTTGCAGTGATGCTGTCCTGGGGAAAGGGTCTTGTGCAGATGTTTGAAAGAATAGCCATGCTCACTGTTTTGTTTTGTTTTGTTTTTTAAATGAAACATCATTTACTTGGAAGAATGACTGATGACAAACTACGGTTACTGAGACTTGGGTATTTGGCAAACATTTTCTTTAAAATGAAAAAAAGTGAGCCTATCACTTCAAGGAAAACAACTGGCAGTATTTATTGCCAAAACATTGAGTTTTCAAGTAAAACTCAGAACTTTGGATAACTTACATCCAACATTTTCCACTGACAGCTTCCCAAACTTCAAGGCTCTTTTGACAAAAATCAACAGTAATATTTAATGAGTGGGATTTTCTGATACTTTGCAATAAAATGTCAACATTTGGGAGATCTGTATAATTCAGTGAACTAATATTTTCCAAATGACCAATGCATGACACTACAAAATAATGCATGGTCGACATATCCATTTACAGTGTAAGACGGATTTTAATTTAACTGAGTACAGAAAACTCGTTAGCATGGCTTCAGATCTACACTGCAACTAATCTTTAAGAAATTATCACTTGTCAAGTTTTGGTCTAGTATCAAAGAATAGTCACAGTGATCTCAAAAGGTTATTCAAACACTTTTCTCCCTTTACCAACTATTTATCTATGTGAAGCTGAACTGTCCTAATGTATTTCAATCAAAACAACAGACTGAACTAAATACATATGGCAATCCAGCTGTGTTCTATTAATAAGCCAGACATATAAAAGATATTTGTAAAAATGTGAACCAGACCACCCTCCCTCACTAATCTGCTTTGGAAAATAGTTATTTTTCATTAAAATGTTACTTATGTTAATTTTAACGAATTAGCAAATGTATTCCTGGTTTTTCAGTTTTAGTTTCTAATTCAATAAATATCAATAGATATAATCCACATAAACAAAAGCTCATAAACAAAACTTCTTTGAACGTCCTTGAGAATTTGTTAAAGAGTCTAAGAATTTTGAGAACGTCCATATCACAGGAGGATGGATTTCAGAGCAACTGGAATCAGCGTCTCCTCCTGAGATGCTTAGTTAGCAGTCAGCCAGCAGGAGAGGCCCACCTGGGCGCACCTCCCTTTAGACCTTAACCGGGGGTATTTCTTTGAGTGACACAGCCATTCACCACCACGTGGGGCAGAGGGCAGCAGGGCTTTAGACCGAGAGCACCGACCCAGGCTCTCAGGTCCAACTCTTGATCAGATCTGGAATCCACAGCCTGGGACCTTGGATCAGTTACTTAGTCTACACACAGCACATAACACGGGTGAACACTGCTACTTACAGCACAGAGCGCAGGGAAAGGCTCGGTGCTTGATAGATGTTAGCTCCTGTCGTCACCACAATCACAACACACTGAGAGCCTCTCTCGGCCACCAAGCAAGAGAGCCACCACCCAGTCTGCCCGAGAAAAGCACACCCTTGCTCTCAATGCTCATCCTCAGGGACCCCAGGAGGGCCAGGCTGCACCCAGCGGGGCTTCCTGAGTGCAAAAGAACTTGGACAGGAGCAGAGTCCTGGGCTCCCGGCCCTCTCTGAGGTCAGACAGTAGCCTTGAGTGCAGTCGGTGTGGTATCACTCCCCTAAGTCATAATCAGGAAACGTAGAACAGCCTGTTTCTCCCACAAGGCAGTCATGACAGGGCTATATCAAATGTCAGACACAAACTTGGCACCTGGAAAGCAAACAACCCCTCTACTTGTGTACCTGCCACGAGCCGGTAGCATCTCTGCTGAATGAGACAAAACCAGCAGGTGGAGAATTGCTGGCCTGCCTTCCCTTCTTCCAGTCCCCACCTCCTCGTGTATCGAATTCTTGCTTTTGAGAAGCTTAGTAACTACAGTGCTTCCCTTAAAGAAGATGGGGATTTTATTTATTTGGGGGACTGCTGCCATTCCAGGGCTGAACTTTTAGCTCGCTATTAAGTTAATGTGCTATTCAATGTTCATTCCAGGCAAGGCTGTGGGGCTGTGTATTCTCTGCCACCCCCAGAAGGCCATTATCTGTAATTGCCCATTACCATGCGTAATTATTTCTCCTGGCATGGTCTACGACCTCCAGGGCTGCACGCGGGCACAGTTAACTGCTCCCTCTTACCAAATCTGTGAAGGAACCTTTACTGACCCTCCGTACACTGAATGGTATATTCCGAAGCCAACACAAGACCCCTTTACAGGCAAACTCATCTCAAATCACGAACATTCAGATCCCCTCCACATGTCCCTTTCCTACCTCCATGGAGTTTTCCCTCCCCTCAAATAACGAGAAAATAAAGCACAATCAACTCTTCATTATGTGGGGGCTGATAACCCAAACTGGGAATTATCTAGAGTCCTTTATCCTCCCTTCTTTTGGATTTGGCTGCTTAATTGTATCATGCTTTTTAAAGACTACTGGGAGAAGGTGGAGATAGTGGAGGGGAGCGAGGGAGAGAGGGTGAAACCTAAAATTTTAATTCAATATATATGTTCCCACTTCTAGTGTTTTTTGAGTAGGAGGAGAAACTATGTTCAAATCAGTGATTAAGATGAGATCTGGGGATTCCAGGTGCATTTAAAGTATTAATTCTAGAACTGACATTTGGTGACCCAGCCCAAAATGTCACCTTATATTTACCTTTCTTTTCAGCATTAGCAGGGAAGGAGGAGAGGGGTGGGGGACTACTGGCTGTATACTCAGATGCCAAAATACTCAGCCATTCCTGGCATTTCTGTGTCTTTTCTGCTGCATCACTCAGGTGTGAGACGTACTCTTAGCTATTGTAACTTTCATGCACAAAAAGCTAGGAAGGAAGCCACCCCATCTTTGTATGGTCACTAACTCCAACTGCACCCAAGACCATCCACAGAATCTCCATAATGGATACAACCCTTCACATGTGCCATTCTGACTTTTATTCTGTCTTCCCTTCCTTTTGAATAAAACTCCTCTGAAATAAAAAGAAAGAGACTCTAAAAATAAACATTTGTCCAACCTTTCAACCATGAGTTTTACCAAAGCCAGGGAAGGGAACCACAGAGAATTAAACCTAACATGTTGCAGCAAATCTGACAACAGAGAAGGTATAGGAAGGAAACGTTATGCTTCGTTTCGACACCTGGAGAAGCTCAAGTGGCAAGTCTAAGGATGTGTATGTGGTCGACAGCAGGACCCCATCTGATACCTCATAATTCACCACCAGGCTGTGTCACTGAGGGAAAAGGAAGCCACTTAGATATGACCAATGAATACCTTCAGCTGAGACATCTGTTGCTACCGGCCATTTCCTGAAGAAAAATACAAGTGGCCACTAACTATTCCCATGCTGGCCCGAAGGTGCATCAGACAGCAAAGTCCAGACAGAGGTCAGGGAGGTGACCTTTCCACAGGGAGATGTCAGGCTGGGCAGGGGCTGAGGCCGATGATTCGGTCCGAGGGCACGCCACAGCCCAAAGCCCTCACCTGTGGCTCTTCTGACTCGTCCCCGGAGCAGCTTGCTCCAGCCCTGGGTCCTGGTCCAGCTCTACTGCTGCGGCCTCGCGGCCAGCTGCTGCCAAGTGTGTGGGGCTGACCTTAAACCATGCACACAAGCCACTACATGCCAAGTGAAGCGACTGCCCCCAAGCTCTGCTGTCTCCCCACAGTCAGCTGCTCCACCAAACGGGTCACGGACCACAGGGATAAGGCACAGCAGAAAGTGTCACACCTGTGAGGGTTCCTGCCTCTCCACGTAGGGGCCAGAACCCAAATCCCTAGCCTCTGTACAGTCACAGAAAACTCTGCCAACCAGGTCTCCCAAGTGAGGCTTCAACTGAGACGATGCCTTTCCTTTCTGAGGGGGTGAGAGCCAGAAACTCACGACTTTTGAGACAGGCAGAAGCAACAGCTGAAGGACCACGAGGGCTCTGAAAACTTGGGATATAGACACATACGTGTGTCATACATATGTATACATACATGTGTGTCTACATACACGTGTGTACGTCTACGTATCAGTCAACATCCTAACTGCAAAGAAAATCAAATCTCAACTGAAATAAGTGATTACTAATAGCCAATCTGGGCCTGTCGATCGCAAGGTTATCATGACGACTAAGAGCATGAGTGAACCAGCTGTATCAGTGACCAGCTCCTTACAACTACTGGCATCATGGCACCCTGGCATCACGTACATTTTCATCTTCCAGATCCAGGACCTGTGTTGTGCAGATTTTGTCCATCTGGGTCTCTGGAAATCTAACTGCATTGCACAGAAAGGTCACCAGTATCAAAACCATTTGGCAATTCTCCAAATAAACACAGAAGCAGGAACTCTCTGCGTGGGTACAGCCCATGGCATGGTAGGAGGACTACATAAACTCTAAAACAGGGGGCCCGTATCTGCGGCAAAGCAGCCAGCCAACTCTGTGGGCAGCACCGGGTATCATCGGAGGCTGCGTCAACCACCAGCCTCACTCGTGCTTCTCAAGGTTTATTCCATCACAAAAACAATACCGGATTGACAAGTCAGAGAATAAAGATGTCTTCTACTCAACAGTAAAGCAAGAGCAATTATCTGAACCCAGCCAACCAAATGCATATACTCCTATGAACACACTAGTTTTGAGATGAAATTGTCTGCCCCCACTCCCCACATCCAGAAAGGAGACAACAACATAGGCAGAGCCTGGAGACTCACCTGAGGCTTGTCTTCTGTCCCTGGACTAGACCCAGCCCAGAAGTGGCAGTAAAGTTGACCTGAGCAGAAACTACAGGGCTGGGACTGAAAGGATTTCAGAGCTAAAGAGCTGAACTTACTGAAAAGACCATTGCGGATGCTGTCACAGAAAGGACTCACCAAAAGTCAACCACAGAGGAGGTGACAGAGCTGCTCTTCTATACAAGTTGAGCAGTCACAGTCGTTTGTACCAGGAGGCCAACTTGTGAGGGAAAGCTCTCAAAAACTCAAAAGGTGCCTTCATTCATTCATTCCTTCTATACCAACTGAGTGCTTAACGGTTTAATTCTAAAGTAGGAAAGGTCATTTTGTCATAACATTACCATACGCAGGTAACTCACCTTAGGTTCAGGTGAGTCTGAAACAAGGAAGCCCAACAACTACTCAGAATGTGTAGGACTTTAAAATACAGACTGCAGACATGCATTAGTAACAAAAATAAAAATATGTAGACAAGGGGGAAAGACAAATAGTACAACAGGAATATGACACCCTAAGAAAAACTAAGAAAATAATAAGCCACAGATTATTAATTTTGCAGGGACTGAAAACACCAAAATAGGGAGGAGAAACAAAGTCACTGCAGATTAAATATGGAGAGCTTTAAGCCAATTATAAAAGATCAAAGAGAACAAGAGAGGGGAGGAGTAGCTTTACAAGTAACCGAGATAGGAGACCTTGGGAGAAATATGACCAGGGTGAAATCATTACAGCTTACAGTGAAAGTCATCTAAGGATGGCTCCAGAGAGAAATTCACCAGAGGCACTCCTGAGAGAACAGAATGGGTACAGCAAGCAAAGAGCTCTTTATTTCAAAAGGCACACAACTCCAGAGGGCTGTTTCTTTCTGTGCAGAACCATGACTAGGACTGGCAAGGTGAAGAATGCAACTGAAAAATGCTGGTGGTTTGAGCCATATTCTGGATTCCATACCATCCATCTGTGGCTAGGAGCCTCCGTGTGGTCCCATGGGAAAAATGGAGAGGCAACTGCTGTGGAATTAGCAGAAAGGGTATCTCTGAAACTCACCTGACACTGTATCACCCGCCCCAAAATCTGATCTGCCCCCTTTGAATAAGGTCAACTTCTCCCAAAGTCTCAACGCTTATTAATTACCTTAGATTTTAACCAAGAACAGCTGAGTCAAAAATAGAGCTGCTAACGCGAATGATGTGAACTTTTAACTGTAACATCTCACTGGTGGAATAATATGTCATTTACATACATTTTCAGTGGCTACCACTAAAAACTTGATGAGGCTGCCACCTGGAAAGAGCTGCTTGTAGCTTACTTAGAAAGGTGCCCTATACATGGAGGAACACGGAGTCCTGGGTAAACTCAGGTCTTGAGTCTGGGTCCAATGTCTTCTTGCACTGATGGGAAAAACTAGCTCTTCACCCTGATTCTGAGTAGTTAATTCTGTGTATTTTTTGTTTGTTTAGCAAATACACTGGATGCTATATAATATCAAAATCAGAAAGCCAAGAAAGTACACAGTATTGGCAAGGAATGACCACTACAACTTGCATTTAAGATCAGGGGTAATGCCTGATTTATCAAATTTTCTTTCTTACCAGAGATTCTACACATCACCATATAACTGTGAGGCTGGTTAAAGCCTATGGTATAACTGAAAATACAAAATGAGAAAATGTAGTATATTAATAATGTAGCACTTATTGAGAAAATAAATCTCAAAAAAAAAAAAAAGAGAGAGAGAACCTCTGGACATCAACTGTTTTGCTTACCATACTACCTGGATATAAACTGCTCACCTAGCTTAGTAACCTGGCTACCTAGTGGGTCCCAAATTACTATCATGACCAGAGTAAGGGAGCTCAGGACAGGCCATGAGCATGGGCTGCAAGTCAGACTCAGGCTGGAATCCCAACTCCACTACTTAAAATATGTGTGATCTTAAGCATGGTATTGAATCTGTTTCGTTATAAGTAGAAAAAATAGTTCCTATTTTACAAAGTTGTTGTAGTGATTAAATGAGAATATAAATAACAAAGCAGCTAAGACCATACCTGGCATGAGGCAGACACACAGTAAATGAGGGCTCATAGTACTGTAATCATTATTATCTCCTTTGAAAACATGATGCCAAAGAATTGGGAATTCAACAGATTACACACCCAGGCGGCAAAGGACAAAGCACTGCCCGTTCTCTCCCTTTACACTCAGGAATCAGAAAACATTATTCACAGTCGTGCATGGATCCTCAGTTTGAGAAACACCCCTTATTCCTGCCATGCTAGATCCTGGCAACACAAACTAATGTGAGAATTACACTGCTTTGCATAATCACCCTTTCTATGCTCTGTTTCTTCAGTCCTACCCAATTCTCCCCTGCTCTTAGATGCAAGCTTTTGCTGCCTGTCAAACTCCTCTCCGTTGCTGTAAATAATCTCTCTCCCTCTTTTATATTGCCTTTCAAATATTTATAGACTGTTATTCTCCTTCTCTCCAAGCCATACATCATTTTTGTTGCCCTTCCCTGGATTCTCTCTAGTTTATCTACATCTTTTAGAAAAAAACAAACCCCAGGTGCTTCATGATGAAAACAGCACACCCAAAGCTAACAGCCCTGAGCCAATAAGGCCCCTTATTCAAAAGCCACCAGAAAACTCTTTGATGTGCTGCTTCTTCCTTTTCCCCTGTAACTCCTAATTCCATCTCTCAGATAAAAACATGGGAGAGTGCGATAGGGAGGTGACCACCTCATCCAGCGGATGTCGGGGCTCCACAAGGCAGCAGCGACAGGGTGGGGTGCGCTGGGACAGCTGCAGACACACTCAAACTTGTTAATGAGAAACTATGCATAGTACCTGTCTCTCCTACTTGTGAATTCCTTCCTCATCCACCGCATTAGAAATAAAAGTGTTAGAATCATGTCCTTGGGACTCCTCTTCCCCCCCCGGCCAGGTCTGTACCAACATGCCTACTTTCTTCATTCAACAGGCAGGGTTCAAGGTCTGAATCATGTTACTTCTGTCCAAACAGAAAGGGGCAGCAAGACAGAGGAGGTGCTCTACCTGTTTTGCTGAAGGTTACTTCCGTCTACTCAAGTCCTAGGTGTCGGTGTGGTTCTCCAACACTCCCTACTCCCTTTTAAAAGGGTGAGAGATGGCTAACACTAAAGACATGTGTCAGTACAACTAAGAAAACATAAAGAAAAAAGCAAAGCCAAGAAAAGAAGGGGAATGCTTACTCTTACTTCACTGTGTGAACATTAAGATAGATGCGTCTCAGAGACTCCTGGTTGCTGGTGTACGGGCTGGGCTGGAGGAACTGAGAAGGGATATACACGCCTCACCCAGAGCCACAATTCGCATGTCAGCTCACGGAGCTAGGTTTTTGAAGAAAACACACACACACAAAGTTTATGGCTATAGAGTGGGTCACATCCGGCCTCATTCCTCTGCTCCTTATTGTAGTATCTGAAACTTGAGTTTGATGGCCTGAATTTCTGTACTTTGTTGTGGTTTACAAAGTTTTACATTAAAATCTTAGTTGAGTACCACACTGATTCTGTGAGATAAACTGGGAGGCATTATTATTAATATTCTATCTATTTCACAAATGAGAAAACAGACTACTCAGAGAAATAAATGAATTGCTCAAAATCAAAAACGGCTGCGTATCAGGCAGGTCTCTGGACCCAAGATCTTTGTTCTTTCAACAACACAGAGCTTCCTCCCCAGGTATCAATATAGTTATCCAGGTGAAAACAAAACTCTTGTTTCCAAGTATCTTCATCTTGAAGACCTTTGGTCAAGCCTCTACTACCACATACCACTCTCTCAGAGAGACATCTGGCACTTATAGATTGGTTAATCTGTTAACTAATCTGACACTAATCTGGAAATTTGTTACCATTAGCCCTCACCCTGGGGGAAGCACAACCCCAAACGTGGATCAACCAAAGCAGCAGTAAAATCATTTTGAAAGTGTCTATGGGTAGCACGCACTCTAATTTCAGGTAACATTGGTAAGGATAAGATTAGTCTCCAGCAGCTTGGATTATCTGACTAGATAAGTGTATCCCATTCTGCAGTCATGGCTGTGCTGACTTATTATACACCAGACAGTAATATTGGAATCTGTAGACCACAGCTCCAGACATGAATGTAAAATGGTTCAGTCACTGGAACCCTTAGCTTAACTTGAGCTCTGCCCATGGTTACACTGAAATGAGGGCATTAAGAGAAGTTGGAAGAGTGTGAAGAACATGTCAAGTGCATCTGCTCCACCATGGGGACATTTCTATTTGGCTCTGGTCTGCTGATGGGGAACCAGACGATCCACAGAGTGCAGTAACCAAGGCCAATCCTCGGGCTCCTGGCCTCTGCAATCTGCCCTTAACTGTCTCAGTTAGTCTCCTGGCTTGAAATACCAAATCATTTGTGTGTGTGTGTGTTGGGGCGGGGCGGGGGAGGTTTACAACTCATATCACAAAGGGCCAATTCCATAATAAACAACTCTCAGATAAGAAATTCAATAAAGAAATAGACAAAGGACACATACAGATGGCTCACAGAAAAAATACAAATGATCTTGTAACATATGGAAAAATGTCCAGTCTCATTAACAAAGGAAAGGGGAAATATAAACTATATCAACTATATTTGTTTTCTATTGCTGTATGACAAACTGCCACAAATTCAGCAGCTTAAAACAATGCAAATGCATTATTCTTGCAGTTTTCTGGGCCCATAGTCTGACCCAGGTCTCTCCAGGCTGAAATCAAGATGTTAACAGGTCTGTGTTTGTTTCTGTAGGCACAGGGGAGGATCCCTAGCCCTGCTGAGTCAGAATACTGGAAGAATTCAGCTCCCTGTGGTTATAGGACTGAAGTCCTGTTTCTGCACTGGCTGTCAGCTAAGGGCTGTTCCAAGATTCTAGAGAACTCCTGAAATCTTTGCCTTGGCACCCCCTTCCTCCACCTTCAAAGCCAGCAACAGTGGTCAAGTCTTTTCCTGACTTTGAAACCTCCAGGCATCTTCTGTTGTGGCGTCTCTGGTGCAGCCAGGAAAGGTTCTCCACTTCCAAGGATTCGGGCATTAGAATAGGCCCACCTGGAATCTGGGGTCACCACCCTGCTTGCAGACCCATGAATTAAAATCACATCTGCAGAGTCCTTTTGCTCTGAAGGTAACATCACCAGCCCCAGGGACAGGGGTGAGGACCCCTCTGGGGGGCCATTCTTCTTCTGACCACCCCACACGTACCGAACTTTCAGACTAGTAGGGCCCCACAGAACCTGGCACTGCCGGTGCCATGGCAGCGTCTCTCTGGAGGGAGTGCTGCGGGCGACATCTACCAAAACTGCATGTAAACTTGCCCTCAACACAGTCCTCCTGTCCCCCAGCTCTTTCCGGCTCTACTGTCGCCACCCTGGAGCAAGCAGCACCCCTTTGCCTGGCCAACTGCACAGTCATCGTGTGCTCCCCCTTCAAACTGCACTCCACACAGCAGCGGAAACCTCTGAAGAGAGCAGACCAGACCAGAGCACTCACCGCTGCAACACTCCAGGGACTCCCACGGCACTCACCATAAAATCCCAGCTCCTGCAGCCTCCAAGAGCCAGCAAGCTGTGGCCCCCAGCTATGTCACCCTTGCACCCAGCACTGAGCACACCAGCCTGCATCCTGCTCTAAGCACATCTCACCCTGCAGTGCCTCCAGCCTGGAGGGCTCCCTCCTCCAAACCTTGACCACAACGGCTCACTGTCACTCAGGAGGAGCTCGGATTTAATCTCCTTCGAGGGGCCCTCTTTCCCTAACCACCCTGTCTCCACAGTGCTCATACTTTCTGAAAGCATCTTGCTCACTCGCTGGTGTACTTGTTTATCCACTGTCTCCCCTGCTAGACGTGCAAGATCCACGAGAGACAGATGTTTTAGGCACTGATATACACCCCAGGCCTAGAAAAGGGTCTGACCCAACGCAGTCACATAATGAATATTTGTTGAAAAAGTGAAAAATGAAACTGGTGGAAGAAAGTGAAAAAGGAAGGGAAGGACTCTGGGCCAAACAGTCGACTTAATCAGCAAAGATGAATTCAACTCAGTTCAGCAAACATTTACTAGTGTTAGATGGATCCAATCTGCTTCCCAGAATTACTGCATATACTGTACTCTGGATAAACCCTCAACTGCAGGACCAGAGTAAAGGGTGATGCAAAAAATAGGGGGTAGCTTTATAAACGCTGAAATCAATACCAAGTCAGCTGGAAGCATACACTGGACTGAGCTGACTCTGGGTGTCTGAAGCATATCTGAGAACTCTCACTGCCAATGAACATCAGAAAATACACTATTACTTGAATACTGAATTGGCACTTCCTTCTGACAACGAACCAGCTACTTATAGCCTATTTTAAGAGTTTCTTGTGCATTTTTTTTCTGAAAAGTATGCTCAGTGGTATTGTACACTAAGAAGGGATTAGTGATTGTAAACTCTACCAACAGATACGAGAGACCAGAGGAAACTGCGTTTGAAATACCATTTGGTTCAGCAAATTTGGTAGTCCCATTGAATTTTTTTACAAGTTGAAAAGTAAGACACCTTTAGACTGAGACAGAAATTCAGACACGCACTTACAGAGTTGCTTGGAACCACTGCCAACGGAAGCATGACTAAGAACCAGTGAGACAGCAGGCAGAGCCCCCAGGGGCCCACGGGCTTCACAGCACTTCACAGATTTCCAGGCTCAGAGTCCAGATCACCTGGCAGAGGTACAGAATTCACAGTATCGCGCATCAGGCCTTACTGGGTCCCCTTCTCTACTGGCCTCAGCCCTCTGAGAAATTTTACTAGAGTTTAAAAGTCCTCATTACCCCAGAGGCACAGATTAGACCGGTGTATGGGCTTTCCTGGTGGCTCAGCTGGTAAGGAATCCACCTGCAATGTGGGAGACCCCGGTTCGATTCCTGGGTTGGGAAGATCCCCTGGAGGAGGGCATGGCAACCCACTCCAGTATTCTTGCCTGGAAAATCCCCATGGACAGAGGAGCCTGGCAGGCTACAACCCATGGGATTGCAAAGAGTCAGACACAACTGAGCAACTAAGCACACCATATGAACAAGGACAGAAGTCAGCAATAAAGCAAAAATTGAAGACCTGGGAGAAGGACGAAAGGAAAGAACAGATGCTGACAAGATAAAAGCAATCATCTCATGTGAGTCTACAGGTGCTTCCAAAGGCCAGGAAACCCAAGCTAACAAAAGAGGCTGTGTTCAGCAAAAGGTCATGAGAGGGAGCGAACGCGGAGCTCTCACTGTAGATTTAGACTTTCAGTTTGGGAAGATAAATCCTAACGAAGGATGGTGAGGATGGTTGCACAACAATGAATACACTTAATGCCACTGAACTGCACACTTAGAAACAGTTAAAATGGTCAGTTTTACGTTATGTATATTTTGCCACAATAAAATCTTTCAAAAATAAATTAGCTAGTAAAACAGCTGAGACAGAAAGGCATTCACCAGATCCAGTGTGTGGCTGAGGGGGCAGTCAATGGACAGGATCCCTGAACCAGCAGATAACCAGGAACCCAAGGGTCAAGGACTCGGGGAGACACTGTGGAGCAGACAGGAGAAACAGCTAACACAGATGAGCTTTCTGACATTCCAAAAGTCTCCCATGGCAGCAAATGCAAGGCTGTACAGCACTACAACAATTCCTTACGTTACCACCTGTAAAAGTATCCCAGTGCCATCAACAGCTATGACAACCTATGAACTGCCTTCTTCTCACTGGTGACATGGAGAACAGCTGTCCATTCTCCCCAGCTCTCAGGTTTCTCTTATGCTTTCCACAGAGAGTGATGGCAGTCTTCCACTTTTAGAGGCCCAAAGATAAAAATTATTCTTGCTACGTTTCTAGGGCAGAATTCCCTCTCCCTTGTTCTGGGGAAACGCTTGTCACCCAAGGTCTGGAAAGTTGCTTAAGCCCTTCAGAAACAAATCAGTGTTTCTATCAGCCAATAATACAACAAAGAAAACCTGTCACCAGGTTCTTCTGTGGTTTAATTCCTGAAACACTATTCCTTTCACTATAAAACATAGGCGATAAGGGGGAAAAAGAGGAACTTTTTAAAGGCAGTATTAACATATTAATATTTCTAGTGATAGTAAGATGCAATCCCAGAGAATCCTCCGTGATCTAAACTTCTGGTCACCAAAGACCCATTGACTGGGTTTTGTATCTTTATAGTTTCTGCCAGAATGAAGGCATGCTACCTTTTAATTTTAAAAAACTTTAGCATGAATTTTCTGAAGCTCTCACACACTGCTGGTGGGAATGTAGTAAAACAGTGCAGCCTCTTTGGAAAATGCTGACAGTTCCTCACAAGGTTAAACATAGTGTTACCGTGTGTGTGTGTGTGTGTGTGTGTGTGTGTGTGTGCACACTAAGTTGCTTCCAGTCATGTCTGACTCTTTGTGACCTATGGACTGTAGCCTGACAGGCTCCTCTGTCCATGGGATTCTCCAGGCAAGAATACTGGAGTGGGTTGCCACTTCCTCCTCCAAGGGATCTTCCCGACCCAGGGATCGAACCCACTTCTCTTATGTATCCTGCACTGGCAGGCAGATTCTCTACCACTAGCACCACTTGGGAAGTGTTACCATATGCCTCAGAAATTGTGCTCTTTCGAATATACTCAAGAGAATGAAACATATATTAATACAAAACCGACATCAAAATGTTATGGCAGCATTGCTCATAATAGCCCCAAAATGTAAGCAACCCAAAAGTCCATCATCTGATGAATTAAAAACTCACCATACCCATACAGGGGAGTAGTACTGAGTTTTAAAAAGGAATAATAAATATTAATACAGGCTACAATAGGGGTAAATCTTGCAAACATCAGGCTAAGTGAAAAAACTCAGCTATGACCCCAGTGTAGGACCAGATGGAGACGACTACTAAAGGGAAAAGTTTCTTTGAGGAGATGAAAACGCTCCACAGTTAGATTACAGGGATGGCTGCACAGCTCTGTGATTTTACTTTAAAAACAAAAGCACTGAATTGTACACTTTAAACAGACAAAGTATACAGAATATGAAGTATACCTTAGGCTGTTAAACTAACTTGAATTTTTAGGCATTTAAAAAATCAGAAACACTTAAAAATATCACCAAAATTGCAGATTGATCAGTGATTTTACTCCGTATCTATAGGTGGGTTCATGATCACTAACACAGTGTTTTAAAACAAAATTTCAAATTTAACCATTGTTAATTTATTCAGCAAAAGTTTACTGACCATGTACTACAGAGCCAGGTGCTGCACTATACACATAAGCTACATGATGAAAAAACTGCAGTCCTTGCCCTTAAGAGTGCATTTTCACAACGGGGGCGGAAGTGCAAGCCAGCCACAAGCTTCGTTTGACTTTTACGTATGCTGTTATAAAACTAATTTGTTATTGTACAGCACAGGAAAATATAGTCATAATTTTGTAATAACTTTAAATGGAGTATGATCTATTAAAATACTGAATCACTATGTTGTACACCTGAAACTAGTAATACTATTAAGTCAACTATACTTCAGTTAAAACTAATTTATAACTTTAAACACTGTATTTACCTTTTAGATAGCTCCAAATTTTCATTCTAGCCAAGGCAGACCAGTAGGCTACTTCCTATATATTTTGTTGCCAACTTTTTTATAGACATACTGTGTATGGAGAATTTCTATCAGGTCAATTAACTGCTATATTTAACATGTAAATAGAGACTGCCCTTAGAATTAATAAAATTGATTGAGATGCTATTTAAAACACTAGGCTATCAAAATGATCAGTACAATTAATCTTAAGGGTTTTCTTTCATTCAAGCCTCCTATTCTTCTTGCTTCAGTTTAAGGAGATTTCATTTCATTAAACATCCTGGAAATTTCTTTGACTCTGAAAATAAAATTGGGGAATACTTTTATCTGAAGGCCTTTTAATTTCCACATCTTCCATCGACTTGAAATTGAGCTCTGTCTAAAATCAAATGGAGCTCATCTCATGTAAGTGGCCAGAATCCTAGAAATATCGGCTCTGAGCTAATTTGGGTAAAATGTTTTGGTTTTTCATTTGAAATACTTCTGTGCAACATGGAAAAGTGCGAAGATAAAAGGGAAATACTTTAACTCCATAGAAGATTTTTAGAGCAACAAAACTACTTGGTATGATACTATAATAATGGATACACACCATCATTTATTCACAGAATGTACAACACCAAGAGTTAACCCTACTGTATACTCTGGACTCTGGGTGACAGTGGCATGTCTGTATCACTCATCAGTCATAACAAATGTACTTTTGCAGGGGGATGCTGATACTGGGGGAACTGTCTACATGTGGGGGCAGGGAATGTATGGGCAATCTCTACACCTTCCTCTAAATTTTGCTGTAAATCTGTAACTTCTCTAATGAATAAAATTTATTTTTAAAGAAACTTACATAACTCAACATCTTCAACTGTTGGTTCATCAGTCATTTCTCACTAGCAAAAAACTGCATGGAGACATTATTCCATTTAAAAACTACCACATTGCATGTCTGTACAGCATTTGAACCCTTGGAAAGCAAATAAGCAGGAAGGCATGTGCTGCCTACCGAATGAGCTCTTTCTCTGTGCTGAAGCGGAATTACTGCTAGCTAAGGAAGAGAAGTGAAGGAGGGTGTCCTGTCATTATCAGACACCTCGCTGACCTAACAGGGGAAAGGTGAGTGAAAGCAGGCCACAGGTCACAGGTCACAGGCCTGGGCAGTGGGGGAAGGCCTGAGACGGCAGGAGGTGGCTCAGTATGGGGGAGTGTGAATGTGAATGTGTGTGGAAGCCCAGGGTGCTCCAGAAGGGAGGGCCCCAGGAGATAACATTCAGGTTCTCACTTACAAAGGACACATATGCCAAACCAAATTCTCTACAATGCAGCCCTTCATCTGACAGCTCTGCACAGAAGAGCCGAGAATTATGGAGACTTTAGCATAAACTCTGCGTAAAATGGCCTTCTACTTGCTGCACAGGAGGCTAAGGAAAAGCAAAATACAGTATGAAATAAAACAGGAAGGAGCCCACATGTCAAACAGGAGGAATACTTATGAGATTTTTTTCAAGTCAGCTGATAACTTTCAAAATATATATTAATATATTACATATATTATGCTCATGAGATTTTTTTCAAGTCAGTTGGTAACTATATATATATGTGTGTGTGTGTGTGTGTGTGTGTAGCTTAAATTTAGAAAGTAAAACCACAGAAATAATGCTGAAGTTGTTATTAACTCATTCTCATTTATAACTAAAATTGCTCACCTTTTTTTCTGGATGCCTGCCTCCAAAATGGCTGGGAAGAAATAATTTGTTAATTGCTAATACTCCTGTTAGCATATCTGATCCTGTTAATATAAAAGATAACAAGGAAGAGTGCACTTCTTCAAAACGTTGTTCCCTCACAGTGTTACCCACAATCATAGAATCTTTTATACCCACTGCTGGAGGAATCATCCAGCAGTGTTTTGATTGAGCTTAGCCAATCTTCAGCTAAGGATCACAGAGACTGTGGTAAGTTAACTTACTCAGAGGGATTAGCTCTCCAACAGATGAAACGACAATTGAGCAAATTCAATTTCCTTCACAATGGCCTCAGGATTCAGCCAATAATCTTGGCAATAGTTCTTGGGCACTTTCAGGAGCCAAAAGGAGATAACTAAGAAGCCTCAAGGACATAAACATCTCCTGGATTTCACTAAGCCACTGCCCTTGCAGACACTCAACACCATGTATTAGAAAGAGAAGTGAGCAACTTGCCTCTCGTGGGAGCCAGTTGGTGGGTTGCACTGTTCCATGACAACTACAACTTACACCTTTCACAAAATAACTGCGAATCCTAGCCTTCCACATTGATATAATGGAATACCAGGCCATTAAAAAAATGCCATGGTTAAAAAAAAAAACTACACGCAAGTGGGAGCAATATACTCCTATGTTAAATATACACATTATATATATACATACACACACGAAAACAATAAACAGACAGGTAAAGCTTCCACCTGTAATCCTGGGGTAACAAACAGAAGACCCACAAGTTGGGGATTCCAACGTAGTCGTTGAGTATGTTTTTGTACTCTATAAATGTTTACCAATTCCTGCATAAAGTTAAATGTTATTTTAAAGAAATTCTTCTGTCTAGAGATGTAATCGTAGTTACATGTTTGTCAGTAGCACACTATGTAGGGCAGGAAGTTGGACACCCCATGTACTACATAAAACATAAGGAACATCCTTCAATCTGTCTTGTCTGCTTCACTCTTTCTCTCTCTCCCTCTCTTCCCCCTTCCCTCCCACCCTTCACTGCCTTGTCCATCTCTCTTTATATTTATATAGTTTTAATTCTACTGGCATTTCTGTTTTTCTCTTGCTCATGTCCCAGTTCAGAAGTTCATGATCCCAACTCAAGGGCTTTGGTGGACGTCCTGTGAGTGATGACGATGGACGAGGCTCCTGCCCTGCTGAGATGAGCTAGGCTGGTTGGGAAAGGCCCATCTTCCCAGAGCAGGCAAAGCCTCCTGCCCTCAGCTGAGCCCAGGGCACCACACACCCCTGGCTTCCACACTCCCTCCCTTGGAGCGCTGGTTCAAGACTCTGAACTGACTCCAACGTCCATCAGCTCCAGGAGCAAAGAAGGGAATCTGGTCACATCCTCCTTGACCCTGAACCGCTGCTCCTATTTGTAACTTTTCCCTATCACCATTCTGAAATGCCCTGCAAGAACTTCTTGGTCATTGTGAACTCCATCTAGCCTGAAATCCTTCAAGGCTTCACCATGTTGGGGTGTAAAATCAAACTCTGACACCCCTTTCCATGAAGTGCAATGTGGGATACAGCAGGGTAGGCCAAGTTCACCCATGGTTCCCAACAAAATGCCTAGGACTAATGCTGATCCATCACGGGCCTGTTCCTGTATTTCTCCCTGTGAACATCAATGGCTGCAGCTTTCTGTGCCAGCTGAGAATGGTGCTGCCCCTGATATGTTTCCACCTGCCCATAAGCCCTAAACTGCGTCTGAGGATTAAACCATAAACTTTAATCATAACTGTCTGTTTTCCAAGAAAACACAGCAACTATTCCCAGTCTCCCTTCACAGGCAGGTGGCAGATCCGTGGGCTCTGGGATGGGACAGACCTGGACTGAACCCCAGCTCAACTCAGCTTTATTCTGGGGCAGCTTCCTTACCACCAGTTTCCTTATCTGTAAATAGGAATAATAATTCCTACTTCCTTAGATGTTTGTGAACATCAAATGAGCTACTCCCCTCTCTACTCCTCTGGCACACCCACCACCATCCCCGCATCAGACCTCCAGCTGAATCCACCAGGTCTGCCCTGACCCGATACTATCTTCTGGTAATTAGATACAGCTTAAAATCCCCAAGTGTGAGAATCATATTTCTGATAGATATACTCCTTCCTTCTTATGAAAAGGAAAGTTCTGAAACTGCTATAAATATGTTTTATGGACAACAAAGCTAAAACAAGGAAATAATACCATCCCCTTTGTGAGCTAGAGATTCTGGAGCCCCAGGAACATACCCAGGGACAGGCGCGCAGACACCCCTGCCTGCAGCAGGGACTGTAACTCTGATGCTCACCTGGCTTCTCTGGTGCCCTCTCATCTTCTTGATAATAGTCAAGACTCTGAGGATCTTAAAAAGCCTCAAAGAGCTCATCCCTCATTTTTGAGAAGAGGAAACAAAAGACCACCAGAGAGCTTACGTGACTTGTCTAAGGTTGCACAGCTATTTAATGACAACTAGGCAGCTGACAACTTTAGCCCAGTGATTAAGCACAGCAAACTAACTTATGAAAAGTTTACTTAAAACTTACTCCAAGGTTACATTTCATGGAGCCTTAGAAGGCTCAAGATTCTGTGAATCTCAGTGGGTATGTTTAGTATGAAATATATGTCTTTATATTTGCCAATGGGATGTTGCAGATCCTAGTTTGATGAGTTTCTTAGAGCCCCTGTATTCTAGACCAGTGCCATTAAATGGAACTTTGTGAGAAACAGAAGCACACACCACCTAATATAGCCAGCTTTAGCTACGTATGTGCCTGTTAAACATCTGAAATATGACTAGCACAACTGAGAAACTACATGTTTAAAATTTTAAAATTTATTTTTACTGTTGTAAAATACATGCAACATTAAGAACATCTCAACCATCTTTAAGTGCACAGTACAGTGATACTAACTACATTCATGACGTACTGCAACCATCACCATCATCCATCTCCATAGCCCTTTCTATCTCATAAAACTGAAAAACCCTATACTCATTAAACAATAACTCTATTCCCCTCTCCACCCAGCCTGTGACAACCACCTTCTGTCTCCATGATTTTGACTACTTCAAGTATATAAGTGGAATCATACAGTATTTGTCTTTTTGTGACTGGTTTATTTCACTTAGCATAAGCTAAGTCCTCAAGGTTCATCCGTGCTGGAGCATGTGTCAAAATTTCCTTCTTTTTCAGGCTAAATAGTTTTTCTTTTACCACACTTTGCTCTTCCATTCATCTGTCAGTCGACACCTGAGGTGCTTCCACATTTTAGCTATTATGCATAATGCTGCTATGAATATGGATGCAGAAATACCTCTTTAAAATGCTGTTTTCGATTCTTTTCAGTATGCACTCAGAAGTGGAATTGCTGGATCATGTTATAATTCTACTTTTAACTTCTGAGAAACCACCATACTGTTTTCCATAGCAGCTATACTGTTTTACATTCCTACTAACTGTACAAAAAAGTTCCAATTTTTCTACATCTTCACCAATATTGTTATTTTCTGGTTTTTTGATGGTAAGCATCCTAACTGGTATGAGGTGGTATCTCACTGTAGCTTCGACTTGCATTTCCCTAATGACTAATGATATCAACATCTTTCCTTGAGCTTTCTACCACTTGTATATCTTCTCTGGAAAAAAGTTTTAATTTTACTTCTTTGTCATTAAATTTAAGCAGCCCAATGAGGCTGGAGGCTTCCATGTTGGACAGCGCAGCTCTAGAGTACCAGGATTCGCAAGGTAACTTACAGATCCAGTGCAGTAAGCACTGTGAGATTTGGAGGCAGATGGATCTATTCAGATACTTTCTAGTCCGCCAGATGTGACCAATCACTAAAAGTTTTTATACCTCAATTTTCACATAGTATAAAATAGAATTAACACCTCCTTCTTCTGAGAATGAAATGAATCAATATACATCTATAGCCGCTGATATAATCTTAGCACATGAGAGAGAATTTAAGTCAGTGAGACATGCCTTGCCTCAATTCCAGTGTCCACTGAAACTAAGAACCTAGACTCTGTTTTTTTAGATATGTTCCCCAAGCGGAATTGCAGTCCTTCCCAGAGAAAGGACTTCAGCTTTAGGAAACAAGGATCTTTGGCTCCCACCAGGAGGATCCCGTGAATGGAAGGGGCTGACTGAGATGAATTCTGGACTAACTTCTCTGGTATTCTGTGATTTTGACTCTGTCCAGATTTAGCCTTGGCAAAAAACAACAGGAGAGTGAAGCTGTCGAACTTCTGGTTCTAGAATTCAGGCCCACCTCCTTTGTGAGGCAGCCAAAACAGGCCTTCAGAGGGAGGATCTTTCAAGAAACCCTCTAAGCTCTGCATGTGCTTTGGGACTCAGAACCATCCCGAGGCTCGGCCACACCCATCTTCCCTCCAGCTGGCCCACAGGCTTACCTGAAGCTGCCACAGTGGGGGTGCTGGCCGGGGGCGGCTGCGAGGAGCTGCCGCTCTCAATCATCAGGCACGGGTTGCTGCCGCTGTTCTCTCTCTTGACCATCAGCTCAGCCGTGCTGGGCAGCGGGATGGGGTGACTGATCCCCAGTTCCTCTTCCTGGGCCTGCTGCCGTCTCAGGGCCACCTGGAAGCACAGGGCAGCGAGTCACCCTCCAGCACCCCAGAATCACTCCTACAGCTTTGCCAAAACCCATGAAGCCCTGCCCATCCCAGATATCTCCATCCATTACCTCCAGGGATGAGGTCTGAGAACCGCTCATTTCTGCTCCCCCTCCCCCTCATTCTTTTTATAGCCACCCAGGTAACGCTGATGTGCAGTCAAAGCTGAAAAATGGTTGAGAGTCAGAGGTCCTTTAGAGCTTTGAGTGCTCAAAAACTTTTCAATAAACAAATGTGTGTGTAGACTAGGAGGAAAGATTGGATGAGAAAAAGCTGCAGAGTCAGCAGAGGAATTCAACATGAAGAGCAAAAGTCAGCACTGACAGATTAGGAAGGAAGGAGAATGGGATCACTCACTGCTTCCTTGCACAAATATGGAAAAGGCCACTGTATCAGGAACCTCGACCAGCAAGATATAGTACGATTAGATTAGATCTGAGGGTACTCACTGTTTAAAAGGAGAGACAGGAAGCAAACATGCAACTACAACTCAAGACAACACATGAAGCACCACAAGACAGGCACAAAAAGGGCTTTAAGTGCAAGGATGAGCGGCGGTGGTGCTGCAACAGGGCCGTGAAGAGCCGCATGAGTGAAGCACGACAGGCAAGGACGAAGGGGTAGAACTACGCCCAGCAAGGGAGCAGGGTAGACAATGAAGGCAGAGGCTGCTCAGGAAACCCACAGAGCCCTATTCTGTGGGGTGGAGGGACTGTGGAGGGAAGTAATGGGGAAAGGGGGGGCTGCAATATGGTGTTGGAAGTCCCTGGAGAAAGAGGTAGAGGTGGAAATGGAGAGAAAAGGAGAAAGCAGGTGTGATATCCCCCAGCTGGGACTGGAAAGGACCCAGCATACCGAAGACACTCATGGTCCCTCTTCTTTTAAATAACAGTGAAAGGTTGAAAAGTTGTGTCCAAAAAAAAATTGTATTTTTGTTTACAAGTAACAAAAAAAGCAGACTTTTTGTTGAAACTGACCACTGGTGATAATGGAACAAGAAAGGGAAGCACCTGTACCTCAGAGGCTGAAATACAAGCCCCAAAGTTGACATCAAAATGGTGAACCAGAAGCATAACTACAATTTACAGACTGTTTTAGGAAAACTGTAGTCTTTAAATTTAGAAAGATGATTAACTTGGAAGTAATTTTACTCCTAACAAGAGGAGTCTTTAACTTTAAAAAAAAATCTTTGAATAATCAATTAAGATTAAATAATTAATTCTTGAATTTTCTATTATTAACCAAGTTTAGAAACAGAATATTAAGGATTTGACTACAAATGTTTAAAAGAATACCCATGAACTTATGAAGTATGCCAATGCAACAAAAAGCGCACTTTCAGCTCTGGTTTACACAAATCTCACACATGCACACAACATACAGAGTATTACATAGCCCATAAACTAAAAACACTTTTACAAAGACCTCTCACGGGCTCTTAGGAAATGCTATTTAAATAGGGAAGGTGAGACAATTGATTTAAAAATGCAATTATTTGGGGGCCTTAAGATCAATTTCAAGCTATTTTAGAATGACTGGTACATAAAGGATTTCACTCAGCACAGCACAAGCCTTCTGGTGTGGAAAATACTAAAGTTTTATACTATTAAAATAATTTTGAGTTCCTTTTGTTTTTAACATAGCGAACAGCCTCCTTACAAATTAGTGCTCCTACTAATACAGCTTATTCAAACTTAATGGCCCTACTTGGATGCATATTTTTCTTACATTTTGAGAAAATCCCCCTCCAAAGCATACTCTCCACATTAAAGCCAGCAGCTAAATATTCAGAAAAAAATTTTCTACCTACAAAAACGTCTTTTTTTTTCCAGTAAGTTCACTGTGATGCATTTAAATGCTATATTCAGTGTATCCTTTTCCACTATAGATTACGCTAAAAACCAATAAAGAAACCAGGTAAAACAACCTGTATTTCCATGACTACCCTCACCGTCAGTGAAGACCAAATCTAACTATTTAAAAACTTTTTTTTAATGGGTGTATATAAAAAGCATAATCTCTAAGACTGTTAAGTCCTGTTAAAGGCTCTTACTGATATCATTTTCAGTGGAGGATATTTACCCGTTCCTAACCAAAAGTAGCACGTCGTTAGTAAACGTTTCTTTGTAATATTTCATTGTAAATAACCTGTTTTAAAAGGATGGAACAACTTTTAGTTGGAAAGAATGTGTATTATTCTCTTCTTAAAATTCTTTTAGGATACCAACGACTTTATTTCTGTTAAGGTACAGAACTACTGCCCTGCTTAGGACGCTTTAAAACACACACACACACACACACACACACACCCACCCACCAGGAACAGCAGACAAAACCTCAAACGCTTGCATTTTCTCCTCTGCGTGGACGTTTAAAGTTCTTAAAGTGTGTTTTAAAACACACTCCAAGTAACCTGTACTTGAATATCTTCTGTGGAGAGAGCAAACTTTAAAGCGCAAATGAAATTTTCCTAGTGCTCAAAATGGCTGAGCCGGATCCGCCGCGGCGATTACGAAAAAAAGCGCCAAGAGCACAGCGAGGACCACGCCGCGCCGGCGTCCGTTAGGGCGACTTTTCCAGAAAAGCAAAGACTCCCGCCGCGACGCATTATCCGCAGAGCTGCTGCCGGCCGAGCCTCCGCTTCCCCACTAACCAGCACCCTGAGAAGGCACCGTCCAACACCCCCCACGAAATATAAGCGCACCTCCCTGCTCGGGGGCGGAGTCAGGGATCCGAGGGGGCAAGCCCCCCAGTTCTGCTCAGACAGTGAGGTCGGATGCCTAGGGCTCCCCGAAGGGGCGAACCCCTGCAACTCTCTGCTGGAGAATGAGTTTAGGGATCTCGGGGACTCCCAAGCAGAGCGAACCATGGAACTCTCAGCTAGCTTTGAAAGAGGAAGTCAGACAGCCAGAGGATCCCCGAAGGGGCGAACCCCATAATTCCCGCTGGGTCAAGGATCCGGAGCCGAGTGAACCCCGCACCTCCCTGGCTCCGCCTGCGGCATCGGAGACGAGGCCAGGCCCTCGGAGCGTGGCTAGGACCCCCGGCCCCGAGCGCGCAGTGGCTGTCGGCAAGCACCGCCACCCTCCTTCCGAATCCGCGCCCCGCGTGGCGCCCCAGGGACCCGAGGGGCTTTACTCGAAAAATTCGGGGCTGAAGCCCGGTTCTGGACCCCCGCACTCACCTGCGCGGCCATCACGCGTTGTCTCTCTGCTATCAGGTTGCATTTCTTGCACTGGCAGTCCCGCCACATGCAGAAACGCTTGTGGCCCTTGAGCGGCGACGCGTAGCCGTGGTTGCGGCACCGCGCGCACTTGGGCAGCCGCGGAGACTTCTTGCCCAAGACGGCGCCCATGCCAGACGCCCCCGAGCCGGAGCCGCCGCCGCCACCGCCGCCGCCGCCGCCAGTGGTCCCAAGCGGCGCCCCGGCCGCTTTGCCGAAGCCCCCGGCCTTGCCCTGCGGTGGTGCCCCCGGGGTTTGCTGGGCCTCCGACGGTGCGGAGGACTTGCTATACGCATCGTCGTTGGGCATGGTGCCCCAAGGAGAAGTGCAGGCTCTCCGGTAGCTGCAAAAGGGTCACCCGGCCGACGGCGAGACGAGCGAGGAGGAGGCGCAGGACGCGTACGTTCTGCAGCCGGAGGTGCAGCCGGACTGGCGAGGTCGGGACTCGCAACGCCCAGAGAGGTGGGGGGTTGTGCCCTTTATTTTTGCGCGCGCGCGCGGCACAGAACTTTTGGATACTTTTTAGAACGTTCCCGGGACTGCCTGGGCGGGAGAGAGCTCAGGGAGCGCAGTCACGCCCACCGCCCCCCAGTTCTAGCCACTGGGCTCCCGCTGCGTGCAAGCTTGCAGGGTCTGCAAACACCGCGGGCGCTGCTGGAGGTCTGTTGCGAGCGCACACCTGGAGCTGAGGTGCTCCCCGAGGTGCCCAGGCCGGCTGCCAGAACACGCTGTACCGAGGACGCTGGGCTCCAGCTCAGCAAGGTAGCTGTGCAGGCTGCTGGGAGGAGGTGCAGACCCCCCTCTGGAATCCTCCCGCTCCCTTCCCCCAGTGACGCCCTTCTGCAAGTTCCATAGGACAGACTTTGGCAGAGGCCAGCTCAAAAAGCAATTCCTTTCTCATTTAAGATAAGTCTGAGGCTGAAGGCCTGAACAAAGAGAAGCCCCTGCATTTATATCAGCAAATAAGAACCACAGTGGGAGAATGGGTCCATGCGCACCCCAAATTTGGCCTGTTCTCCAGTTGTCTCTTCCCGCACCTGTGTTCACTTGCCCAAGAGATTTCCACCTGCTGGCTGCATATAACTTTCAAATCTACAGTTCTAGTCCTTACTTCTCTCTTCAGTGGCTTACAGCTTCTTGCCTTTGAAGCAGCTTCACTTAGGATCTGCAGGCACTGGAAATCCGGTCTTTTAAAAACCTCTGTTGGAAAATAAATAAATAAATAAAATTAAAAATAAAAACCTCTGTTGGGGTTGTGGGGGACAGAGATGAGCACATTTATCAAAATTCATTCCACACTTAATTTTAATTATACCTCCCCAAACCCCAAATCCTCTTACAGCCTTCCCCTCACTGCCCCTCCCCACCATTCTTGTCTTCTCTCTGCACTTCCACAGCAAATCCAACCCATTCTTCCTGCACACTCAAGTGTCCCTCTAAAGCCAGCCCTTCTCATGTCTGAATCTGCCGTAGCATCCAGCTGGTCTTACTGTTTCTTAGTCTTCCGGTATAATTCCATATTCCATGCACACAGCAGTTGGCTCCTGAAGTGGCTTTGTATTGTTTTCCACATGAAAAACAGAAGTTAAGGACCTGAGGTTTCATCTTAAAGGACTTTGAAAGATTTCCCTCTGCATTTTTCAGCCTCATATATTGAGTAGTTTACCTATCAGCTTGAGCTTTTTGTTGATTTTTACACACCCTTTTTGTTCAATGCCACGTCTCTAACCTTGGGATGGCCATTGTCCAGCCAGGGGTTGGGGTGGGGGGTTGGGGGCTGTCCTTATATCTCTCCCCTGCTTGCCTTGCTTTTCCCCAGTGTTAGTACTCTAGTTTCAAATTCTTGGCCCTAACAGTAGGAGTTAGGTCCCCAAAGGATCCTGCCATCCCACTTTACTTCTTATCAAAATATTTGTCTGTTGACCCTCTGGTTTAGCAGATTAGGCTTCCCTTATAGCTCAGTTGGTAAAGAATCTGCCTGTAATCCAGGAGACCTCCGTTAGATTCCTGGGTGGGAAAGATCCCCTGGAGAAAGGCTAGGTTACCCACTCCAGTATTCTTGGGCTTCCCTTATGGCTCAGCTGCAAGAATCTGCCTGCAATGTGGGAGACCTGGGTTTGATCCCTGGGTTGGGAAGATCCTCTGGATAAGGGGAAGGCTACCCACTCCAGTATTCTGCCCTGGAGAATTCCAGGGACTATATAGTCCATGGGGTCGCAAAGAGCTGGACTTGACTAAGCGACTTTCACTTTTTAGCAGATTAGCATTTTCAGCCCTGAGCTCTGAAATCTAGCCTGCCTTTCCCATTCTTATTCTGAGGCCCCCTCTCACAGGCTCTTTCCCTCAGCCTGGGTTTTCTCCATTAGTGTCCTCACTCTGAAAATTATTTCCTAAAGAAGCATCTAGCTTTACACGATACCTCATATCCTACCCATCAAGCCAGCAAAGCTTTACTTAGGACAGGGGCCAGGATGCAACCATCCGTCTCAATCTGGAGCTTGTTAAATGATAACCACTATTTGGTTCAGGAATATCCATCACACTTTCATTAAAACACACATACCAATTACTGTTATCTACTATTTACTTTTCTTTTTCCATATTTCCATTTTAATACATTATCCAAAGCTGCATCACTCTCAAGGCCAAGTCCAGTTCCAGAGAATGAAGTCAATGCCAGAAGCAACAGCTGTCAAATCCCAAATTACAGGGGAACACATGTTTCTTACGAGCATCCCCTCAGTAGAGTCTGTGATGGAGGGACTTAAGCTTCCTACAGGAAATTTGGGGCTAGGAAACTGTGTGACCAAGATATTAAACCTACAATGTTGTGATGAAATTAATAACCTAATAAAGCTTCTATTCACAAACCACAGAGAAGGTACCAGACACAAGAAAATACAAAAGGAAAGTGGGAAGACCTCAAGGATGAACAGAGTTGTCCTGGATATTTTAAATAGTTTGGCCCTGTTGCCCCCTTTCTTCCCTCTCTTCTTTGCAAAACAAAACTGTGAAGTATAATGGTGCAGATCTGTATTTACTGAGGTAGAAAGATGTCCAGGGCATACTGGTAAGTGGGAGGAAGAAGGGAGTTCAATCCTAAAACATGGCAGGGTTAGGCAAAGACTTGTTAGATATGATGCCCAAAGCACAAGCAATGAGAGAAAAAAATTAATAAATTGACTTCATCAAAATTCAAAACCTTTGTGCTTCTAAAGATATTATTAAGAAAGTGAAAATACAGGACATACCTGATGAATGACTTGTATCTAGAATACATAAAGAACTTTTGTGATACAATAATAAAAAGATAAACCAACTGAAGAATGGGCAAATTTTTGGATGGATATTTCACCAAAGAAAATATTTGAAAGACCAATAAGCACATGGAAAGATGTTTGATATCATTAGTCATTTGGAAAATGCAAATAAAAACAATGCAATATCATGTCACACCCACGAGAATGGTTATGCTCAAAAACATAGACAGTAGCAAATATTGGCTAAATGTGGAGAAACTAGAACTCTCATGTATTGCTAGTAAGAATGCAAAATGGCACAATTTTGGAAAATTTTACCATAAGACTCAGCAGTTTCATTCCTAAGTATCTTACCACAGAGAAATGAAAACAGGTCCATACAAAGACTTGTATGTGAATATCATAGCAGCATTATTCATTTGAAACAATCCAAATGTCCACTAACAGGCGACTGAATAAACAACAGTGGTATATTCACACAACGGAATATCATTCGGTCACCAAAAAGGATGGAGTGTGCTGACACGTGCTGCAGTAGGGTGAACCTTGAGAACATTATGATAAATAAAAGAACCCAAATTCTTTTGTATGTTCCCAACTATACAAACTGTCCAGAATAGGCAAATCAATACAGGAAGAGCAGCAGCTCCAAAGCTGGAGCAGGAATGAAGAGGAAGTACCAATGTGTATAAGGAATCTTTGCGGGGGGCGGGGTGGGGGGGTGATACAATGTTCTAAAATTGGATCATGACAATGGTTGCAAAACCCTGTAAATTTACTAAAATTAGTTGCATGGCTAAAACAAGAGTATTTTATGGTTTATATATTATATTTCAATGAAGCTATTTAAAATTTTAACTAAAAAAAACTTAGGATGTATAATATGGTTCCATTTCTGAAATAGGACCCAATGCATATTACTATCTGCTTGAGTAGTTTATTTAATTCTCCATGAGTTATAGGATTATGAGTGATAGTCTCCTTATACTTTGTGTGTTTCTTTGGGAGCAGGCCCATGCTCTGGTGCCCTCCCTCCTCTCTTCCCTTGTAGCCAGGTAATAAGAAATGACATCTGAGCTTGGGCCTTGCAGACTCTTGTCAGCCCTGTGGTCAACCCCAGATCACCAGCATTCTTAGCATTAGAATTTGGAACCCAAGCTGGTCTCACAATGAATTATTATGTGTCTTGCTTTCCAGTTATCATAATTCTGTGATACATCTACTTTGTTGATTATCTGATTTTTAAAAACAGCCATTACTGTCACCATCAGAAACAATACACTATTTTCTTGGTGAGGCAGTATAGCATCATATTAAATGTTTGGCTCTGTGATACTAGGCAAGTTTCTTAACTGCTCTATGACTCAGTCAGCTCATCTGTAAAAGGAGAGTAATAATAATAACTACCTCAAAGGATTTTTAGGATTAACTAAATTAGTTAATACTCACAATGTGCTTATAAAAGCATGTAGCACACAGCAATATGTATGCCATTACTATTATTATTCACATATTTGAAATTTTAAAAGAGTAGTGAAAAAGCAAATGGATATAACCTTCACTTACTAGAATAACTTAGAAGGAGGGGAAGCTGTATTAGAAAACACCAATGATAAATCTCATCTAGTTTGCTCTTTGTCCATGCAAAGGGGCTTTTGCCCCAGTTCTTGGTACAACAGCTCACAGGGAAAATTCTCTGTCATGCTTCTAACTATATATACAAAGCAAGACACTAATGAGTCAAAATATTCAGCTATAGGGTCTGCCATGTGTGGAGGCTAGCCTCGTGAGTCAGCTGACCTGAACAAATGATCTGGTACCTGGGGCTGGTCTGAGCAAGAGGCATCAAGGGGGAAGTGAGATTCCTGGGGCTTGGGGCATTTCATGAAGGAGGACCCTGTGTGAGAGGGAAGACCGGACAGGACTTGAGTGGGCACAAAGGTTGAAAAAAAAAAGATATTCTAGGTCGTGGGAACCAGGGCTAGATGGCGGGGCTCTGGGAGTAAGTTGTGGGTTGGGGGAGAGGGCACAGACATGCCAGTCTGGAACAGAGGAGTCAAACTAGAGCCCAGTGGGAGATAAGGCTGGAAAGATAATATGGCACCTTGCCTGCCAAGGAGGAATTTGGCTTCTATCCTATAGGCAAATGGAGAATGATGGAGGTTTTTGTCCTTGAGGTGTCTGAAGAATGAAAATGGTGGGTTTGCCAATCTCTGTGTGATTTGAACAAGCCACTTAAGGTCTCTGAGCCTTCCGTGTATAATTATGAGGAGATGACAGTTTCACAGGGATCCGAGCTATTTGCAAGATGCTTGGAACAGTGTCTGCCACACAGAAGATACTGGATCATTGCTCATAGCTGATTCTAACTGGATTGGAGGAGAGGAGACATCTGAGAGCAGATAATACTGGCAAGGATCTAGTTTTTCAGAAAGATGGCTGTGCCTGAGGCTACAGCAGTGAAACCTCATTCCCAGTCAGTCCTCCTGTACGCATTCAGTTCCCACCAACATCAGCAGAGATGGACGATAGCAGTCAGAATCCTGGAAAGGGTGGCACAATAGAATGCAGGCCTTGCAGTCAAGCTGGGTAGAGCCTCAACTTTTCCACTTACCAGCTGTGTGCCTGTAGGCAAGTCACTTGGCATCTCTGTGCCTTCCTTTCTTCATCTGGAAATTGCAAATCAGCTGAGAAGTCTTGTAAAGCTGCAGTGATTGATGTGTGTAAAGGGTTTCAGTGAGTGCCTGCAAGAGAATAAGCACCATCTAAGTGTGAACCATTGTTGATTTGGAATTCTGTGGGAGGAATTCTGAAGCAGACATAGAAGATGAGGGGGAAAAGGAGGAAGGTATTCGGATCTGGGCAGTTTGCTAGTTCCTCACAAGAAAGTTGTTCCCAACAAGGTCGGTAATTAGGAGCTCAGCCCAGAACCTGGAAATAAGTGGCAGGGCCTCTGAATAGCAAATATCTGTCACAAAGCATACGATCCTCACATAATCAGAGGATCTGGAGCCAGTCTCAGGCTCTTAGGAAGACAATAAGGGAATACTTCAAAAGTAGCACGTGGGCAGAACAGCAAGGGTTAGAGCTGATGGGAGGGAGGAGACCGCACAGCCATAGGCAAGGAAAATTGGTCTGTGTTCCTCAGGATGGAGGTCTACTGCCTGCAGTTGACCCTGGGAACATTACTGTTTAATGACTATATGGTGACTGATTTTCACAAGTAATGCTCAGTGAGTTATCAATAAAGATTAAGCCACTTTCAATTCCTTACCCTCTGTTTAAGAAGAGTAAAAATACTCTAGCTTACCCCAATAAAAATAGCTAAAATGTAAGTTTTTACATTTAAATAAGAAAGCATAAGTTATTTAGAAAATCACTGAACATGATACAAGTGAAATGAAGTGATCTAGAGAAATTGCGTTTCCAGAGAAAATGTATTCATCATCCAGAAAAATGAAAAAATATATTTTGAAGATAACTGCAGAGGACTTCTCAGTATTAGCTGCTGTTTTGAAACTATCAGCAGCAAACTTTTCTATTACCCCAAAGAAAAAGAAATGGCTTGCCATTATGAGTTTTTCCTGTAGGCTCTATCACTTACAATTCCAAAATTTGTTGTTCTGTCGCTCAGTCATGTCCAACTCTTTGCGACCCCATGAACTGCAGCACACCAGGCTTCTCTGTCCTTCACTATCTCCCAGAGTTTGCTCAAACTCATGTCCATTGAATCTCTGATGCCATCCAGCCACCTCATCCTCTGTCACCACCTTCTCCTCCTGCCCTCGATCTTTCCAAGCATCACTCTTCTCCAGTGAGTCGGCCCTTCACATCAGGTGGCCAAAGTATTGGAGTTTCAGCTTCGGCCTCAGTCCTTCCAGTGAATATTCACGGTTGACTTGCTTTAGGATCTACCGGTTTGATCTTCTTGCTGTCCAAGGAACTCTCAAGAATCTTCTCCAGCACCACAACTCGAAAGCATCAATTGTTCGGCGTTCAGCCTTCTTTATGGTCCAAGTCTCACATCTGTACATGACAACTGGAAAAACCATAGCTTTGACGATACAGACCTTCCTCTGCAAAGTGATGTCTCTGCTTTTCAAAATGCTATCTGAGTTTGCCATAGCTTTTCTTCCAAGGAGCAAGCCTCTTTTAATTTCATGGCTGCAGTCACCATTACAATGATTCTGGAGCCTGAGAAAACAAAGTCTGTCACTGTTTCTATTGCTTCCCCATCTATTTGCCATGAAGTGATGGGACCGGATGCCATGATCTTAGTTTTCTGAATGTTGAGCTTTAAGTCAGCTTTTTCACTCTCATCTTTCACCTTCATCAGGAGGGTCTTCAGTTCCTTTTTGTTTCCTGCCAGTAGATATCATCTGTATATCTGTGTGTTAGCTGCTCAGTCGTGTCTGACTCTTTGTAACCCTATGGAATGTAGCCCAGGAGTCAGGCTACTCTGTCCATGGAATTTTCCAGGTAAGAATATTGGAGCAGGTTGCCGTTTCCTTCTCCAGGGGATCTTCCCAACTCAGGGACTGAACTTGGGTTTCCCGAATGACAGGCAGACTCTACTTTCTGAGCCATCAGAGAAGCCCGAGTTTTCTGAATGAGTTTTAAGCCAGCTTTTTACTCTCCTCTTTGACCTTCATCAAGGGGCTCCTTAGTTCCTCTTTGCTTTCTGTTATTAGATGTCATCTGTATATTTGACGTTGTTGATATTTCTCCCAGCAATCTTGATTCCATGTGTATGATGCCATCATGCATTTCACATGATGTACCCTGAATATAAATTAAATAAGCAGAGTGACAATATACAGCCTTGACATACTCCTTTCTCAATTTTGAACTAGTCCATTGTTCCATGTCCTGTTCTGACTGTTGCTTCTTGACCTGCATACAGGTTTCTCAGGAGACAGGTAAGGTGGTCTTGTATTCCTGTCTATGAATTTTGCACAGTTTGTTGTGATTCACACAGTCAAAGGCTTTAGCCTAGTGAACGAACAGTAGATATTCTTCTAGAATTCTCTTGCTTTTTCTATGATCTTTATAATGGTGTCCAATTGCTATGATTACAGTTAGCCTAATTCTTGGCATCAAATGCCTTAGTCATCCTGTTTTGCTTCTTTGTCCAATATTATTTTTTCTGGAATTAGATGATTTTTTTAAAAATAATACATCTCTAAAACTAGGTGCAGTTTTCTTCCATAGCTTGGTAGAAACCTGACAAGGCCTTCTTTTAAAAAAAAATTGGTAAAATACATAATAGCTGATATATATTATCTACTAAAGGTTTCCATTTTTAACCTTTGAATCAGTCATAAAATGTTTCTTTTACTATTCCCAACTTTCTACTGCATGTAAATAGCTTATGGTAAAAATACAAGCATACTTACACTGATATTTATCCCAGGGGTATGAGCACTGCTAATAATCTAACTATTTGTCTTGTTTTCATTTTGTTAGCAAACAGAGAAATCAGCAAGATAGTGGCTACTGAACCCAATGGGAGATGTATCTGTGCTCCTTTTTGATATACATTTTAACTTCCAATTCATTTGAAACTTTTAAATGAAATTTTATTTCAGGATTTGTTTTCACTGTTTCTCTGTTCTATTGGAAAATTATTACAAGAGCATCAGTTGTGTAAGTACTTAAATAAATAAGATGGTAATTTGGGTGAATTATTAAATTTAAAAAGTAATTGTCTTTGCTTTTAAATGACCACTTAAAATAAGGTATTTGTAAGTTATAATATGAAATAGCAAGCTGACATTTGTTGGCTCTTTACAAATATTGAACAGTAAATGTATGATGTTACTTCTCCCCATCAAATTAAACTTTGTAAAATAAATGTTTTTTTATGAGTTAACTGTTTATTTTTTCCATAGATGCCTTTTATCATGTTAAGGAAATGGATAGGATTTATTAGAGTTAATCAAATATCTCCTTGTTAAATTTCTGGCTAGTCATCTGGTTTGGTCTCTGCTCGATCAAATTTGTATTGTTACTTTTTTTTTAATTTTATTTTTACTTTATTCTACTTTACAATACTGTATTGGTTTTGCCATACATTGACATGAATCAGCCACAGGTGTACAATGAGTTCCCAATCCTGAAACCCCCTCCCACCTCTCATCCCATATCATCTCTCTGGATCATCCCCGTGCACCAGCCCCAAGCATCCTGTATTCTGTATCAAACATAAACTGGCACTTCATTTCTTACATGATAGTTTACATGTTTCAATGCCATTCTCCCAAATCATCCCACCCTCTCCCTCTCCCTCAGAGGCCAAAAGTCCGTTCTATACATCTGTGTCTCTTTTGTTGTCTCGCATACAGGGTCATCATTACTATCTTTCTAAATTCCATATATATGTGTCAGTATACTGTATTGGTGTTTTTCTTTCTGGCTTACTTCACTCTGTATAATCGGCTCCAGTTTCATCCATCTCATTAGAACTAATTCAAATTTATTCTTTTTAAGGGCTGTGTAATACTCCATTGTGTATATGTACCACAGCTTTCTTATCCATTCATCTGCTGATGGACATCTAGGTTTTTTCCATGTCTTGGCTATTATAAACAATGCTGCAGTGAACATTGGGGTACATGTGTCTCTTTCAATTCTGGTTTCCTCAGTGTGTATGCCCAGCAGTGGGATTGCATTTCATGCAAAGATGGGCACAATAAAGGACAGAAATAGTTTGGACCTAACAGAAGCAGAACATATTAAGAAGAGGTGGCAAGAATACACAGAAGAACTGTACAAAAAGATCTTAATGACCTGGATAACCACGATGGTGTGATCACTTACCTAGAGCCAGACATTCTGGAATGTGAAGTCAAGTGGGCCTTAGGAAGAATTACTACAAACGAAGCTAGTGGAGGTCATGGAATTCCAATTGAGCTATTTCAAATCTTAAAAGACGATGCTGTTAAAGTGCTGCACTCAGTATGCCAGCAAAATTGGAAAACTCAGCAGTGGCCACAGGACTGGAAAAGGTCAGTTTTCCATTACTGCACAACTGCTTTCATTTCACATGCTAGCATGGTAATGCTCAAAAATCCTTTGAGTGAGCCTTTAACAGTACCTGAACTGAGAACTTCCAGATGTACAAGCTAGATTTAGAAAAGCCAGAGGAACTAGAGATCAAATCGCCAACATCCACTGGATCATAGAAAAGCAAGGGAATTCTAGAAAACATCTCTACTTCTGTTGCTTCATTGATCACCACAAAGCCTTTGACTGTGAGGATCATAACAAACTGTGGAAAATTTTTTAAGAGTTGGGAATATCAGACCACCTTACCTGCCTCCTGAGAAAGCTGTATGCACATCAAGAAGAAACACAAACAGTGATGGAACAACAAACTGGTTCAAAATGGAGAAAGGAGTATGTCAAAGCTGTTTATTGTCACCCTGTTTATTTAACTTATATACAGAGTTAGTGAAAGTCGCTCAGTCATGTGCGACTCTTTGGGACACCATGGACTATACAGTCCATGGAATTCTCCAGGCCAGAATACTGGAGTGGGTACCTGTTCCCTTCTCTAGGGATTTCCCAATCAGAGTTTGAACCCAGGTCTCCTGCATTGAAGGCAGATTCTTTACCAGCTGAGCCACCAAGGAAGCCAGTACATCATGCAAAATGCCCGGCTGGATAAAGCACAAGGTGGAATCAGGATTAGGGGGAGAAATATCAACAACCTCACATATGCACACAACACCAGTTTAAGGGCAGAAAATGAAAGTCACTCAGTCATGTGTGACTCTTTGCGACCCCATGAACTATACAGTCCCTGGAATTCTCCAGGCCAGAATACTAGAGTGGGTACCCTTTCCCTTCTCCAGAGGATATTTCCAACCCAGGGATCAAATCCAGGTCTCCTATATTGCAGGCAGATTCTTCACCAACTGAGCTATCAGGAAAGTCAAGAGTAACTAAAGAGTCTCTTGATGAATGTGAAAGACGAGAGTGAAAAAGCTGACTTAAAACTCAACATTCAGAAAACTAAGATCATGACATCCGGTCCCATTACTTCATGGCAAATAGATGGGGAAGCAGTAGAAACAGTGACAGACTTTGTTTTCTCAGGCTCCAAAATCATTGTAATGGTGACTGCAGCCATGAAATTAAAAGAGGCTTGCTCCTTGGAAGAAAAGCTATGGCAAACTCAGATAGCATTTTGAAAAGCAGAGACATCACTTTGCAGAGAAAGGTCTGTATCGTCAAAGCTATGGTTTTTCCAGTTGTCATGTACAGATGTGAGACTTGGACCATAAAGAAGGCTGAACGCCGAACAATTGATGCTTTCGAGTTGTGGTGCTGGAGAAGATTCTTGAGAGTTCCTTGGACAGCAAGAAGATCAAACCGGTAGATCCTAAAGCAAGTCAACCGTGAATATTCACTGGAAGGACTGAGGCCGAAGCTGAAACTCCAATACTTTGGCCACCTGATGTGAAGGGCCGACTCACTGGAGAAGAGTGATGCTTGGAAAGATCGAGGGCAGGAGGAGAAGGTGGTGACAGAGGATGAGGTGGCTGGATGGCATCAGAGATTCAATGGACATGAGTTTGAGCAAACTCTGGGAGATAGTGAAGGACAGAGAAGCCTGGTGTGCTGCAGTTCATGGGGTCGCAAAGAGTTGGACATGACTGAGCGACAGAACAACAATGAACAATCAATGCAATTACTGACACAAAGCATTTGAAACCTTCTTTTAACTATAAAATGACAAAACAAATAATTATACTCATTTATATATTTCTGTGCTACTATTGATAAATAACTGCTTCCAGTTGGTAATACGGTTATTGCTATAGTTTGCTGCTGTGACTTGAAGGGCCAAAATACCCTTAATCGACCATAAGGTCAGGAACACTTTAAGAACATGTGTCTGGTGCCAGGAAAACAAGACAAAGCAGTGAAATATACCATTATAGGAAATATCAGTAACAATTCAGTTGAAGAGATGTCTCCAGTTACTGAAGGATCCATTTCCAATTGAGAGGTGACATTAAGAGTTTAGAAGAGAGTGGGGAGGGTGGCTTCCTTGAAGAAGCAAGCTTTCAGGAGAGCAGTATTTGGATTAATGAACAAAATCATGAAAGGGTGATAAACTGACATAAACTAGAACTAAATTTCCCAAGAGAGGGCTGGGACTGTCTCAAGATTGCAGCCTCAACTCTGCCCTTAAATGTTCATTTCTGGGACGCTCATTTCCTCCATCCCCAACATTCCTCCTGCCCTATGCTGTCCTTGGTGGAAGCATTCCTCCTGCTTTTCACAGTTCCGAAGCTCAAATGAAGCCCTTCTTTGCTTCCAGGAACCTTACTGAGAGGAGGCTGGGGCATTTTTAATTATTATTACTTACAAACCCCAATAAAAGCTGAGAAATCAAGGAAATAAGAGTGCCAACCTATATGCTCTGGCTTGTAAAATGTAATCACTTATTTCTCTTTCTGAACACCCCAAGGAAAAGGATCCTTGTCTGGGGCCCTCTCAGTAGGTTTTCCTCACGTTATATGTGCCATCTGGCAATTTTACACTGGTGGGAGGGACACTGGGCCCAGCTAGAAGTCTCTGCGCCCATTTCACACCCCATTTCCTGTCCGGAAAACCCTCTGGCTTCTCCAGTGATTGACAGGCATTGCCAGTGCTCTCCCGCGCACGTGGTGAGCTCAAAGGGATCTCCACGTGGGAATGTGCAAACTCTTGGCTGACCCTGCAGGAGAGGGGGTGGGGGGTAGCACGAGGTAGAGGGTGGGATTGCTATTCTTGTACCTAGAGAGTAGAGTCGGACCTCTATGTGTGGGTTTCACAGCCAGGTATTGGAAGGGCCTCCTGTATTCACTGGACTGCATCATTTTATATAAGGGACTTGAGCATTCTTGGATATTGGTATCCCCAGGGGCTCCTGAAACCAATGCCCTGGGGCTACTTCCCCAAGTTCCCCAGCTGTACGATGTACTCTTTGAAGTAGGGGTGCCAGATAAAAACACATAGAACATGCTTACATTAAAAAGATTATTCCTTCTTTATCTAAAATTCAAATTTAACTAGATGTTTTGTATTTTAACTTGCTAAAAATTAATTTTATGGGTCCTTGGAAACACCATTTCCCCAAATTCTCTTAGAAGTAGAAAGAAAAGCCTTTGCACCACCACTTGTTTTTGTATGGTCTATAAGCTAACAATGGGTTTTACATCTTTTAAGGGTTAAAAGTTAATGGAAAGGAAAAGTATAATTTTTGTGACATGTGAAATTTGCATGACATACAAATTTCAGTGTCCATAAATAAAGTTTTATCAGAGCACATCTACTGCCAGTGTTGTGCTATTACGATTCCTGCGCATAGCGTTTAGAACAGAACGTGTGATTTGTTAGAAACAGGGGAGGACGAGATGGAGTCACAGCGGCCCATGTGGCGCCCATCTTGATTGTTTGTAAATTTCTGATGTAACACTCGGAATCTGTAATTTAGAATAAGCTGTGAAATTAGGTAGGTAAGTTGTTTTGAAAGGTCCGCGGAAAGACTTAGGTTCGGGCTGTGCACTTTGCTGGGGTGTAATGCTACCCCCTGGGGGCTGTACCTCACTGGAGATGGGGTCAGAGTGCCCTTGCTGGGGAGGCGCCTCCTCAGAGTGCAAGCCCTGCGCACGGACTCTGCCCGCTTTGGGAGCTTCCGGCGGCACTCGCGGAGCCGAAGCTGATTGTTCAGAGCCGCCCCCCACGCTGTTTGCTGAACCGCAGGCGCCGTATGCCTGCCTGGAGGAGGACGCTCCCTGCCCGCGCCACTCCTCGAAGCTGCTCGTGAATTCCTTTATTCTCTTCAATATTGGGTGTGATTAATTTGAATATATTGAGTACAATAAACCTAGCAATTCGAGCTTTTTCTGCAATTGGCTCCGGTCGTGTTCTGTGACCTCACCGTCCCCAGGCTCTTACTTGGTCTCGCTGCTTTGCCTGCAGGCACCAGTCCTTTCTGCACTGTTTGTAGCTGCCAGGCCGTTGGAGACAGAAGGGAAGGAGTTGCACCAGAGGCCGTAAGGCTCGGGAACCCTAAAATAATTACTGTATGGTCCTTTACCTAAAAAATATGTGGAAAACAAATTTATGGTTACCAAAGGGGAAGGGGAGGAGGAGGACTAAATTGTGAATATGGGATTGACAGATACACACCACTATATATAAAATAACAAGAATTTACTGTATAGCACAGGGAGCTATATTCAATATCTCGTGATAAGTAAGCTCTAGTGGAAAAGAATCTGACAAGTACATGTATATGTATAGCTGAATCACTTGTACATTTGAAACTAAATATTATAAAGCAACTATAATTCAACTTTTTAAAAAAAGTATGTCGATCCCTGGTGTAAACTTTCTTTTCTTTTTTTTTCTTGAGGCCCTGGTAGTTTTCTTTTTTAAATGAAAATATTCAAAATGGGGCAGTGCATTTGCAGGTATGCCCAAGGTCTTTTGTGAATGGAAGGCTTGGTCTAAAATGGTGTTCCTGCCTTTGCCCTTCAGACCTTACCCCACCAGCACCCCCAGGCCCCTACTAGCCGATGGGTTAAAGGATAAACAAGGAGACATAGACCCTTTCTTGGCAGAGCTCATGATTACAAGGAGAGACAGCCATGTAAATGAAGTGTTCTTCTGGAAGTATCTCAGACCTGGGGAGGAGAGGAGAGCTTTGTCATAGCCTAGCCTTACTAGGCAGGAAGGAAAAGCAAGAACATCCAGTTCAGACCAGCCTGAGGATAAAGGTTGGTTGGGCATGTATAGACATGTATAATATATTCCAGAAATGAAGGAGTTACGATTGGCTGAACCTGAGGGCCAGGGGATGACAGATGGAGAATGAGTGACTAAGATAAAGAAGCAATGTCTAACAAAATTCACATAGAGCTTTCTATGTACCTGACGCTGTTGTGCTTTCTATACTAATTCATTTAATTATCACATCAGCCCTTGATATAGTCCTGTCATTGCTGCACTTTGTAGATAAGAAATCTGAGGTATACACCCAGGTCAAGTGATTTGCCTGATCTGGGGAAAAGACAACAACAATGACAAGGAGAACAGCAGGAGGTAGATGCAGGTTCACTCTCTTCACCATGCTAGGATGGGTGGGGTTGCTCTTCTCTTGTTCCCCCAGTAGTGGCTGTGGGAACAAGTGGGTGACGGGAATGGAGAGGTGGGATATTCTCGAGTTCCAGGACAATCCTGGATAATTGTGCAGACAGGTGATAGCAACTGAATTAGGGTGATCGTCACTGAGCAGTCTTGAAGAAACTCTGAGCAAAACAAAGGGGCAGGAGATTGCTTGTTAAGTGTGATACAGACTAAATGCTGAAGAAAATCAGAAAGGAAGATTCCTGTTTATGAAGGCGTTATGACTGTTGTCAGAGGAGTTGGCCTTTGCGCTCATTCTGCAGACACTTGGAAACAAGGAGGTGCAAGTCTATGATAGCATTTTCCTTTTTTTTGTTTGTTCATCACAGCTGTATTTCCTGCACCTAGACTAGCACCTGTTATGTCCTGAAGTGTTAGTCACTCAGTCGTGTCCAACTCTTTGCAACCCCATGAACTGTAGCCAGCCAGGTTCCTCTTTCCACAGAGTTCTCCAGGCAAGAATACTGGAGTGGGTTGCCATGCCCTTCTCCAGGGGGATCTTCCTGACCCAGGGATTGAACCTGGGTCTCCTGCATTGCAGGCAGTTTCTGTACTGTCTGAGTCACCAGGGAAGCCCAGTGTCATGCTCTAATATTTGTTGAATGCAGGAGTGGGTTTTAAAATATACATGTATGTTTGCGTAAGTAATACGGTCACATGGTTCAAAAGTTAAAAGATTTTAAAAGCTCAAGAAGGAGGTCTCTTTTGCCACTGGCCCCAGTCACACAGTTCCCTTCCACACAGGCAACCAGGTTTTATATTTGTTCAGATTTCTGGCAAATAGATGTGTGTGTGTGTCTGCTTATGTTTATTCTCCACTCCCTCCCACACATATTTTCATACAAACGGTAGCATAGTATACACACTGCACATGACTTTGGTTCACTGTGTGTATCTTGAGGCTATTCCTGATAGTCCATTTTCCAGCGATAGCAATGGCTTCATCCAGTCGCCTACACGGCACATGTAGGTCTTTTTCTTCCTTTGCTCTTAGAGGTAGTGCTGCACTGAGGAATGTGTGAGTGTTAAATGGGGGAACTCTGGGCTAAGGAAGTGAAATGACTTAAGAGCACTTTTTCAACAACTTTAAAAAGTGACCACCATTTTTAAAGATTGGCCAGAAGTCACCCACCACCATGGCTGTGAAATCCCCACTTCTGGAATCTGATTGCTACATTAGGGACCTGGACTATCGAGTGAAACATAGTGGGCTGGCTCTGCTCCTTATGACTTGCATTCCTTTGGAAACGCTACTGAAACCCTCTTCAGTTTTCATGTCTGAACTGTGGATAGTGATGCTTTCAGGCTACGAAGGTTAAATGAGATGAGGTAATACACAGATGCAGCCTGGCCGGGTGTGTGGTACACAGGAGAGAGTTTCACCTTCATTTCCTTGTGCTGCCATGCTGTGATCCTCCGAATTCTCTTTCCTGTGCTTCCTTCTGCCTCCTTATTCCACCTGCTGTGACCAGAACAACTCGGTGATCCAGAGAGCTACAACACGATGAGCCTTTCAAGCCTAAGTGAAAGAAGCCAGTCACAAAAAACCATCTATTGTAGGAATCCATTTATATGAGATGTGCAGAAAAAGGTAGATCTAGATTGATGGTTTCCTAGGGCTGGGGAATTAGGTGGAATGGGGAGTGACTGCTGATGGGTCCAGGATTTCCTTTTGGGGGTGATGAAAATGTTTTGAAATTGATGTGGTTGCACAACTCTCAGCCAAAAACATTGAATTGTGTACTTTAAATGGGCCAATGTTTTGATATGTGAATTATACCTCAGTAAAGTTGCTGTTTAAAAATGCCCTGGCAGAAAAGAGAAATAGAGGAGGAAAGAGGGAGAGAAGGGCTCTGAAGCAACATAGAGAGAGGGCTGCATTCGAGGTGCACAGCAGGTACAGCGATAGGCACCAGCAGGCCTTAACTTTAGTCCTGGCTCAGCCTCCAGCTGGCTGTGTGACCTAGGAAAAGGCCCTTCACCTCTCTGTGCTTTGTCTCATTAAAACATAAAATGATTAAAAATGAGGTGGAACTTGATGACCTAGGGTCTCTTTCTCATCTAAAAGTTTACAGTTGGCCTCCTGCCTGGGGCTGGGGGAGGAGAGGTGAGGGGAAGCCAGAGATAGGAGGACTGCAGAGATACTGGCGGGCCTCTCCCTCCCCTCTGCTCTGCACCCTGCCCTCCCCTTGAACCTGAGGCCTTTGCTCAGCTTCCCCCACCCTGGAAGTTCCTGCATGCAGAGGAGAGTGTGAGGGTGGGGTCGGGTCAGAGTCAGGAGGAGGCCCAGACAGGAGCCACACTCAGATATTGCCCCATTTTCTACTCAAAGTTATAGTCTTTAAGAAGCAGGGGATTTGGGAAAATGAACGAAGAGTCAAGGCAAATTCTCCAAGCAGAGAGGTGGCAAAGTGCCACCCTGAGGCTGATTGCCATCCTTTAATATATGACGTTGAACTGCACTAAATTAAATATGTTCATTTTAATTGTGGTAAAATGTACCCCAAAGGTACCATTTAAAATGTTTTTAAGTCTACAGTTCGGTGGCATTAAGTACCTTCACAGCGCTGTTTAACCATCACCACCACCCACCTCTGTTTTTTTTTTTTTAATTATTTTTATTTTTTATTTTTTATTTATTTATTTTTTAAATTACAATACTGTATTTGTTTTGCCATACATTGACATGAATCAGCCACAGGTGAACACAATCTTTCAATGCCGAAGCCCCCTCCCACCTCCCACCCCACACCATCTACCTGAATCATGCTGTGCACCAGCCCCACGCATCCTGCATCCTGCATTGAACATAGACTGGCGCTTCGTTTCTTACAAGATAGTATACATGTTTCAATGCCATTCTCCCAAACCATCCCACCCTTTCCCTCTCCCCCAGAGTCCAAAAGTCCGTTCTATACCTCTGTGTCTCTTTTGTTGTCTCACATATAGGGTCATCATTACTATCTTCTAAATTCCATATATATGTGTCAGTATACTGTATTGGTGTTTTTCTTTCTGGCTTACTTCACTCTGTATAATCATTAGAACTGAGTCAAATTTATTCTTTTCAAGGGCTGAGTAGTACTCCATTGTGTATATGTACCACAGCTTTCTTATCCATTCATCTGCTGATGGACATCTAGGTTGTTTCCATGTCCTGGCTATTATAAACAGTGCTGCAATGACCATTGGGGTACATGTGTCTCTTTCAGTTCTGGTTTCCTCGGTGTGTATGCCCAGCAGTGGGATTGCTGGGTCATAAGGCAGTTCTATTTGCAATTTTTTAAGGAATCTCCACACTGTTTTCCATAGTGGCTGTACTAGTTTGCATTCCCACCAGCAGTGTAAGAGGGTTCCCTTTTCTCCACATCCTCTCCAGCATTTATTGCTTGTAGACTTTTGGATCGCAGCCATTCTGACTGGTGTGAAATAGTACCTCATTGTGGTCTTGATTTGCGTTTCTCTGATAATGAGTGATGTTGAACATCTGTTTTTAAACTTTTGTATTGAAAGATCAAAAACATAAAGTGCAAGAATCCTGTGTTCCCCACCTGTTCGGATCAAGAAACAGCCGTTGAGAGCACTCCAGGGGGCTCCCTCTTGCCCCCTCCTGTCAGTTCTATTTTAAACTTGTTTTTGCTAAATTTAGCTCTTTGCTTGGAGGAGAACAAAAAAAAAAGTCCTTTGTGGTTTTGCGAATTGCACAGTGAGTATCTCAATGTTTCATTCCTCGAGGTTCAAGTTCCAGTGTTCCAGGGCAGGAAGGCACTGTGCTAGGACCTGGGAGGTGTTATGAATCCCTGGATCCCATAGCCCAGGGCCCCCTCAGGGGTTGAGAAGTTCTTATTGGAATGAGCTCTTAATTCTCACTGCAGATGATGATGACTTTTCTGTTAAACAAAATGTGGAGATATTTTCTACTTGCTCTCAGGTAATTTGATGGTTAAGGCAGGAAAACTTACATCCCATCAGTGACATCAAAATTCTGCTAATTCTGTAACTAAACTAAAAATGACATAGCCCAGCCCACTTTTCTATTCTATAGATTAGTCTATGATTTTTTCCTTCAGATTTAAAAATTAATTGAAATTTTTGAGATATAGCTGACATATATTAGTTTCAGGTATGCAACATAATGATCTGTTATATGTATATATTGCAAAATGATCAATAAGTCTAGTTAATATCCATCACTCCAACTTGTTTTCTTGTGATAAGAACTTTTAAGATCTACTCTCTTGGCAACTTTAAAATATGCGATACAGTTTTGTTAACTATACTCAGCATGCTGTGCATACCCAGGACTCATTTATCTTATAACTGGAAGTTTGTCTCTTTTGAACACTTCCACACTTTTTTTTTCAGTATTTAAATCTGGGCTGTTTGTGGGTGAAGTAAGAAGCAGGAAATTAGAGTATAATTCATCAAACTAAAGACAAAGAAGGAAGCCAATAGGAGATTGAGGAAAACAGACAGTGAAGGAAACTTGAAGGAAGAATTGGAAAAGGATCAAATCAACCTCAGAAAGAGATTTCACAGTTCTACTGAGGAAATCCAGAAGAAGGCAAAAACAAACAATCCCCCCACCCCCACTGAACTTCATCTCCAACATTTTTACCTATCAATTTTGTTCTCTACAATTTTTACCTTAACCAAAGCCCTTCAAAAGCACATGTGTTATTCACCACCATCTCTCCAAAGCTCATCCACAGGTATCTAGCGTGTGGTAAACAGTTAAGAACCAGGAAGCAAAGGACAGAGGAACAAGTTGGCAAGGCCCTTTTCTAACTGGAGACAATGGCATGGCAGGGAGAGAGGGAGACAAGAAGGAAGGGTCATGAGGGAACTGATTACCTACTCATTGTGACAGGTACTAGTGCTGGTACTTCCCAGGGTAGGTATGTGGAAAAGTGGACGCAAATCTTAGGGGAACTTTTCATTTTAATAAAACACATACAAATGTGTAACCATGTGTGGTGATGGATATTGACTACACCTATTGTGGTGATTATTTTGCAATATAAACATATCCTGGATCACTGTATACATGAAACTAATGTTATATGTTAATTATATGTTCCTTAAAAAAAAAACAAGGTAAATAAACATTTGGAAGAAACAGGGCAGAATTGCCCAGGAAATACAAGGAAAAGTTTTTCCTTTAAGTCAACACTAGTGGCCGTGAAGTATATCTCATTGTGATTTTAATTTGCATTTCCCTATGACTAATGCCATTAAGCATTTTTTTATGTGTATATTAATTACACCTACTGGACTGGAAGAAACACAAGCTGGAATCAAGATTGCCAGGAGAAATATCAATAACCTCAGATATGCAGATGACACCACCCTTATGGCAGAAAGTGAAGAGGAACTAAAAAGCCTCTTGATGAAAGTGAAAGAGGAGAGAAAAAAGTTGGCTTAAAGTTCAACATTCAGAAAACCAAGATCATGGCATCTGGTCCCATCACTTCATGGGAAATAGATGGGGAAACAGTGGAAACAGTGGCAGACTTTATTTTGGGGGGCTCCAAAATCACTGCAGATGGTGACTGCAGCCATGAAATTAAAAGACTCTTACTCCTTGGAAGAAAAGTTATGACCAGCCTAGATAGTATTTTCAAAAGCAGAGACATTACTTCGATGACTAAGGTCCGTCTAGTCAAGGCTATGGTTTTTCCTGTGGTCATGTATGGATGTGAGAGTTGGACTGTGAAGAAGGCTGAGCGCCAAAGAATTGATGCTTTTGAACTGTGGGGTTGGAGAAGACTCTTGAGAGTCCCTTGGACTGCAAGGAGATCCAAGGAGTCCCTTGGACTACAAGGATTCTAAAGGAGATCAACCCTGGGATTTCTTTGGAAGGAATGATGCTAAAGCTGAAACTCCAGTATTTTGGCTACCTCATACAAAGAGTTGACTCATTGGAAAAGACTCTGATGCTGGAAGGGATTAGGGGCAGGAGGAGAAGGGGACGACTGAGGATGAGATGGCTGGATAGCATCACTCGATGGGCATGAGTCTGAGTGAACTCCGGGAGATGGTGATGGACAGGGAGACCTGGCGTGCTGCGATTCACTGGGTCGCAAAGAGTCGGACATGACTGAGCGACTGAACTGAACACCATCTTAGTGAAATATCTATTCAAATAATTGGCTCTTTTTTTTTTTTTCTTTTTGGTTGTGCTGCAGTTTGCAGAATCCCGAGCCCTATGCAGAAACTGCGTGGAGTCCTAACCATTGGACCACCACGGAATTTCTGATGAGGTTGTTTTTTTGATGGGGTTGTTTGTCTTCTTGAGTTTTGAGAATTTTTATTATGGATACAAGTCCTTTATCAAACACATGATATATAAATGTTTCTCCCAGGGTGTGACTTGTCTTTTCATTTTCTTAATGGTGTTTTTGGAAGCTTAAAAGTTTTGAATTTTGATCAAGTACAAATTCTCAACTTTTTCCTAATACAGATTGTGTTTTTGACTGTTATAGCTAAGAATTCTGCCTAGCCCAAGGGAAGACCTGGTTCATCCTGTTGTAGAGGGGGAGATAAATTGCTCCCATAGGAAGCAATGTACCTGAATTGATTTGACTTTAGAATTGACTTTCTGAATGCTTTTTGAGGTGAATATTTGAATGAATGCCTGATGAGAAATCATTTAGATTTGGTAAGCAGTTTATAATGAGAATAATAATAGCTAACGTTCTTTGAACACAGTACCAGGAGCTTGGCTGACTTCTTTAAGTGAATGAACCTCAATCCTCTCATCACACCTGTGAAGTCAGCCCTGTGACTCCCATGGTTTTTAAAATGGGGACACAGAGGCACTGAGAGGATAAGTGAAGTGGTAAACAGGGGCTGTAACCCCAGCGGTCTGGTTGAGAGCCCACAGTGGGCAATATTTAAACATCTAGTTCCAGAATTCCAGTGAGCCTTGTCTGATTGTGCAACTACAAGCCTCCTGGTTCTCAGGTGCTTGCTAGGAGCTAGCTGTGGAAGCTACAAGTCTTAGGTGACTTTTAGGGGCATAGCAAATGTCTTGCAACACAAAAGTTTTCTTCTTTAGCATCTATGGTACCTGAGAGATTTGCCTTTGAGAAGTTCTGGGTTGAAGCAACAGCTCTGCAAAGTCTGTGGTGAAATTGATCTCAGCATAGCATTTTGTTGAATGTGTGCCTTGTGTTTCTAAGTGGTTGTAAACTCCCAAGATGAATGAAATCATGTTTTGTTTTTGCATGTGTTTGGGGATTTGTGTTTCTGGGCACAAGGTTTGTGGGGCTCTCTCTGTGGGAGAGGCAACCTGGGTTGAGAGTGTCCTCCCAGAAATCTTTGCGTTTGCTTCTGCCAGACACCCCCAAGGCTGTTACCAGCCCCAAACAACTTTTGGATATTAATGACTCTGCAGAGGGGTTCCCAGACAGGTAGTGTGAAATCCAAAATTCTGTGAGGACAGCTTTACGGTTACAAATTCTCATGGAAGATCTCCTCCCCGCACTCTTTACTGCTGCACCCAGAGCCAAGGCCCAGGCAGACAAGCTTCCTTGTCTTCTCGGGCAAGGACTGTGATTTTCTAGTCTTCTCTTTCATTCAAGGCGTATCCCTCTGACAATCCCAGTTTTGTACTGGGGTATCAATTCCAATACAGTTTTAGGGGGAGCCATCGGCCTTGTCTCCTGTTCCAGTAAGGGTCTTAAAAGCCAGGGCTTTCAGTCACTAAAAACAAGTGCAGGTACTTTTTCAGGAATCTAGTGGTTAAGACTCCGAGCTTCCACTGCAGGGGGCATGAGTTTGATCCCTGGCTGGAGAACTAAGATCCCGCATGCCAAGTGAATGGCCAAAAAGAATAAACAAAAAATTTTAATTAAAAAATGATAAAATAAAATAGGAGCATCCCATATATGGGCACCCATGGTGTCTGTTCTCTCCTCCTCCTCCTCTCAGTTTTTAGGTTTTTTTTTTTGACCTTAGGGGATTTCCTTTATTTTCTTGTCACCTATTAATCTATAGGACATTTATATTATTTGATCCAGAATTTGTAAGTCTTTTGTTGAAGGAATTTGTTCAAAGTATCTATTCCCCCATATTATTTGGAAGTAGAAGTCAGCCAACAACCATGTTTTTGAACATTTTCCTCAGTACCCAACACAGTACTGTACAGAGGCCAGATGCTTAATCATAGATAATAGCTGTGTGATCGGCCACACTAATCCCAAGGGAAACCATATCATCACATGAAAACGGATTTGTGTATCATATTTTAGTTTTCAACTGATGTCAAATTCACTCTCCTAAGGGATCAGTGCCTGACATGGGCCTGGGAATGGGGAATAGAGAAGAAAAGGAGGACCAACAAGACTCCAGAGCAAGGCGAGCTGCCCAGGAAAACCATGCCCCACCTTGGGTAAGGGATGGGCTTGTCACGAGACTGGTCACCAAGTTCAAGTTCACTGTAGTTCAAGAGAAAGGCTTCTGTCAACCCTGTCCCAAATTTTGCAAATAATTATAAGGAAGACAGTTTAAGATTTACTTTTCCACTGATGAAGTCTCTAAGTAAAAAGATTTAACAATGTCTGAACAAAAGTTAAGCTCTCTTTTCTCTATTTTTCTTTCTTTCTTTTTTTTAAGAAGAAAAGGGTTCTTTGGGGAAAGTTAGGAAAAGAAGATAAACCCCAGATTTTCCCTTCAAATTTTTGGAAAGGGAGTTTTCAATGGGACAGCCATATTTATTCACTTTTTAAAAATTTGGCCTCACATCATGAGGGATCCTGGTTCCCCAATCAGTGATTGAACGTGTATCCCCCACAGTGGAAACACAAATCCCTAACCACTGGACTGCCATGGAATTCCCAAGTTTATTCACTTTTAATAAATATTTGTTGAATGCCCACTAAGGGCTGGGCCCCGTGCAGGACACTAAGGCAAGGGCTTTGAACATGGCTGATGAAGAACTTGCTCTCTGGAACTTCTGTTGCAGGAATGGAGACAGACATTTTGTACATAATCACAGAAATAAATGTATATGTCCAGATGGTGAGCAGTGTAATAAATGGAAGTGCACTGAAGGGTGCTGTGACAGGTTATAACCAGGGGCTGCCTTGGCTAGGGGTCAAGGAGGATCTCTCTGTGGAGGTAACTCTCTGCAGAGATCTAGAGGATGGGCCCAAGTAGTCAGGTTAAGAGTATGCAGAATAGACAGCTGGATGGAACAGAGTGGGTACAGCTTCTCATTAGTAATAAACCTATTTACAGAAAATACTGAAGCTTTTGCTTCATCATGATAAGGAAAAGCTTATCATTTAGTAGCACTTTGTGGTTTGCTGTTTTCTGGGGTGGGGCAGGCTGACCTCATTATCCCCACTTTCAAGATGAAGGAACCATGAAAGAAATCTGAGTGTCCATCAACAGATGAATGGATGAAGAAAATGTGGTATATACATTCAATGGAATATTAGTAAGCCACAAAAAAAGAAGGAAACCTTGCTATTTGTGACCATGTAAACTTGAGGACATTTCACTAAGTGAAATACATCAGACAGAGAAAGACACATACCACATGATCTCACTTATAAGCAGAATCTAAACAACAACAAAATACCAAACTAACCAAGCAAGCAAACAAACAAAAATGCTCCTGGATGCCAGAGGCACGTGGTGGGGTCAGGTGGGAAGGAGAAGAGGGTTAAAAAGTACAAACTACCAGCTATAAAATAAATAAGTCATGGAGATATAATGTACAGCATGGGGACTATAGTTAATAATACTGTATTGTTTATTGGAAAGTCACTAAGAGAATAGATCTTAAAGATTTTCATCATACAAAACAATTTTGTAAATACGTTTGGTGATGGATGTTAACTAAACTTACTGTATTGGCCATTTTGCTATATATAGAAATATATATTGTGATAAATAGAAACATTAAATCATCATGGCAACCCCACTGCAGTATTCTTGCCTGGAGAATTCCATGAATAGAGGAGCATGGTGGGCTACAGTCCACGGGGTCACAAAGAGTTGGACATGAGTGAGAAAAAAACTAATATAATATTGTATATCAAATACGTATACATATAAGAATGAGGAATCAAGGCTCAGAGTTGACAAGTTACCTGCCCAAGTCACACATTTTAAAGAGGGATGGGGTTGCAGACTGTGCTCTCGTTGTTTAAGTACCTCACATTTAAAGGAAACTTTGAAAGGTCTTCAGAAACAAGCAGTTTTATTTTAGGCAGCAGGCTGACAGCTCATTTGATGCTCAACAGAAATAACTAGCAGTTTCTCGAAATAAATGGTGTTTTGAACAGGACAAAGGCTCAGAAGGAAGAGATCTTGGCTGTAGATTTAACTGCAAGTCATCATCATAAATATAACTTGTTTCATCAGGCCTGTAATAAGGTTCTTCTGGGCGGTGGGAACGAAGGCGCTGCTGTGAGCGTGCAGGCTCTGCTGTCAGCAGCTGAGCGATGCTGCCTTAATGCCACAGCTATTGACAATAGGACAAATTCCTGCGAACATTACTTTTAATATTGAGTTACTACAGCTTAATAGCCACATTTTTTTAAAAGACTGGCTAAATCAAAGAACACAAACTCCTCTCATCACTCATAAAATTAAAGATGGAACAGCAACAAAATGCACAGGTTTTTGAGCCTTTCCTTTCTATGCTAGAGATACTTAAACATGTTCTGCCAGAAGGGCCTATAGTAGTGTTTACCTTTTTTGTTCATCATTACCCCCTCAGGAAAATATTTTAATTTAATATATTTAAACCAGTTAACCAAGCCTAAATACATTAAGTTCTATACTATGAAATGTATAATACATAATTTAAGTTCTTCCTAATGAAAAAAGTTAAATCCTAAGGAATAAGATAATGTCAGATAGAGTTTGACTTTGGAGAGCTCACACCATTGTAAAATATAGATTTATTTTTGTCCCTTAAGGACCAACTTTCGCCTCTCCTCCTGTTGATGATTCATGACTTAACTGAGAAGCAGAGAAAACACACACACACACACATCTTAGAAACATGTCATCTTATGATCTTCAAGGGGCTTCCCTGGTGGCTCAGCAATGAAGAATCTGCCTGCAATGCAGGAGCCGCAGGAGACACAGTTTCGATCCCTGGGTTGGGAAGGTCCCCTGGAGGAGCACAAGGCAAACTACTCCATATTCTTGCCTGGAAAACCCCCTGGGCGAGGAGCTGGGTGGGCTACAGTCCAAGGTGTTGTAAACAGTCAGACACAGTTGGAGCGACTTAGCATGCACATGATCTTTAAAGGCTTGCACTGAATGGAACTGAAACAATCGTTGTGTTGGTTGATTTTGTGTCAACTTGGCTAGGCTATGGTGGCCAGCTGTTTGGTCAAACACTAGTCTAGATGTTGCTGTGAGGTATTTGTAGATGTGATTAATATGTACAGTTAGTTGACTTTGAGATTACCCTCCTTGATGTAGGTGGGTCTCAGCCAATCAGTTGAAGGCCATAAGAACAAACAGGTTTCCCTAAGAAGACATTCTGCAGAAAGGCTGTAACAAAGAAATCCTGTGGAAGTGCCAGACTGCCAGCCTGCCCTACAGATTTCAGACGCAATGCAACAGCCTCCATAGTTGCATTAGCCACTTCCTTATAATAAAGCTATTTATGCTGGGAATTCCCCAGGGTCCAGTAGCTCAGGTTCTGTGCTTTCTCTGCCGAGGGTTCATGTTCAATCCCTAGACAGGAAACTAAGACCTCACAAGATGAGTGGCCAAAAACAAAACGAAATCTCTCTCTCCCTCTTTCTCTCTCTCCTTCAGTGACATTTATATTTATGTCTCCAAAATCATCTTGGTTTAAAAGGAAGAAATTAAAATTGAGTATTTCATGTGATAGTCATTCTGTTATCATGAAACCCTCATAGTAATGCTGTGAGGTAGGTATAATCACCTCCATTTCACAGATGAGAAAACGGAGGCACAGAAAGTTTAAGTAAAATTTGCCAAGGCCAAGTAACTATGAACTGACAAGATCAAAATTTGAATCCAGGACTTCCTGACTTCAGAGCTCTCTGCCTTCCAGATGATGCTTGCGTCCCCTTACTGGATCCCCTGTAGCTCACTGATGGCTAAGTGTGTGGTTTCACCCAAGCCTCACAAACCACTGGGAACCCCAGAGGCTTCTGTAATAGAGTCCCTAACTGCTAATATTTACAGAACACTTGGCTGATGTTGCAGTGTTTCCCTTGCATTACTCATCTAATCCTCATAACAACCTTATGAAGCATATACTGTTGCCACTCATGTTTTATAAATTAAGAGGCTCTGAGAGGTTAGGTGCTCCCAGCTTTGAACCAACAGAGCTGTGACTCCTACTGGACTCATCCCCTCCGGTGTCTGGCTGTGACCACTGCAGGGGCAGCTAGCTTTCTCTGAAGTTGTCCTTAGGACCTGCGCAGAGCTTATCCTTGGGACCATGTCATCTCCCTTTCCCCTTCTCTCCTCTTCCTTTTCCCAGCTCCTGTGTTCTTCTTCCTCACTTCAAAACATTTAAATCCTGGGCCAGGGCTGGGGAGCCATCCAACAAGTAGTCATTATTGGTTTGGGAGTCCTAGTGTTTACCCATTAACAAAGACATCTGGAAACATAAAGCCTTAACTTACAAGACTGAATGGTGGATTCAGAGGATGGGAAGAATTTCAGTGAGTGGAGGTGATGTTTGGAAGCTGAATTAGTCAGGTTACCCATGGGCAGTGGATTGGAGAAGGAGAATTGAATAAAAGGACAGTTTTTAGTTGTGTGTGATTATGGCATCTAATCCCATCACTTCTTGCCAAATAGAAGTGGAAACGGTGGCAGATTTTATTTTCTTGGGCTCCAAAATCACTGTGGACAGTGACTGCACCCATGAAATAAAGAGGCTTGCTCCTTGGAAGAAAAGCTATGACAAACATAGAAAATATATTAAAAAGCAGAGACATCACTTTACCAACAAAGATCTGTATAGCCAAAGCTATGGTCTTTCCAGTAGTCATGTATGGATGTGAAAATTGAACCATAAAGAGGCTGAGCACTGAAGAATTCATGCTTTCAAATTGTGGTGCTCAAGAAGATTCTTGAGAGTCCCTTGGATGGTAAGGAGATCAGAGCAGTCAATCCTAAAGGAAGTCAACCCTGAATAGTCATTAGAAGAACTGATAATAAAGCTGAAGCTCCAATACTTTGGCTACTTGATGCGAACAGCCAACTCACCGAAAAACACCCTGATGCTGGGAAAAACTGAGGGCAGGCAGAGAAGCGGGTGACAGAGGGTAAGATAGCAGCATCACTGGCTCTGTGGACATGAGTTTGAGCAAAACTCTGGGAGAAAGTGAAGGACAGGGAAGCCTGGCACCCCACAGTTCATGGGGCCCCAGAGTGGGACATGACTCAGTGACTAACCAGAGCCACAGAGGAGGATTCGGAGAGGCCAGCATGGGGCAGTGTGGCACCACATGGCTGGCATCAGCAGGGAGCCATTGCCACCCTGGCCTGGGGCAAGGGCAGGAATGGTCCTGGGAACCTGAGAGACTTGCCGCAGCTTTGGAGAGTGACCCTGCCCGAGAGAGACTGGAAGCCAGCCCCTGCCACCCCATAGGACGAAAACTAAGGAAAGAAGTACTCCTTGCCCTTCTTCTGGGAGGCCGGGTTGTACAAGTGCTTCCCATTGACCACACCCAAACTGCAGGCAGATGCTAGAGGAGGGACATTCTACTGGGAAGGCCAGCAGAAAGCAAATGGAAACTATTACATACATGAGGGACTTCCCTGGCGGTCCAGTGGTTAAGACTCCATGTTTCCAATGCAGGGGGTGTGGGCTCAATCCTTGGTCAAGGAACCATGCCCCCACATGTCACAGCTAAGATGCTGCATGCCTCAACTTAAGATCCCATGTACCGCAACGAAGATCAAAGATCCTGGTGCCGCAACTAAGGCCTGGCACAGCCAAGTAAAGAGATCAGTGCATAAAAACTACAAATAAGACCTTACCACAACCCCTCAAGGTGAGTCTTCGTTTTAAAAGGAACTGCATAAAAACAAAACAAAACAAAACCACATGCATGAGATAATTTCAGGAAGTCATGTTATGAAGAAAACAAAAGGAAGAATCTAGAAATGGAGCACCATTTTTTTGCTGAGGGAGGGAAAGTGGTTTGGGGCAATGTCATCGCTGAAGAGACACAGAGGAAAGTCCACAGAGGCCAGAAATCCAGGCACAGAGTGGAGTGGGGAAGTGAGGGGGCCCTGGAGGGCAGTGCCGGCCCCAGCACAGCAGCCCTCCGCGGCAGGTCAGCACAGGGCCAGTTCCACAAATGAAGCAGAAATCGCCTCGGTGTCCACAGAGTGGCCGACAGGATAGCGAGGATGGGCACAGGCCATGCAGTATGCCTGCCGCTTCTTCCCTGGGTGGACAAGTTTCTTAACCTCTCTGTGCCTTAGTTTTCTCCTTTATGAAGTACAGATAACAGTATCCACCCACAGGGTGGTAATGAGGATGAAAAGAGCGTATTCTTGAACAGACTCTGCCTCAATTAGCACCATGCTTATCACACTCCAGGTGGGAGGAAGCAGTGTGGCCCCAAGGGCCCCACACTGGGAGACAGACACACTTCCCTCACAATACAAGGCAAGGTGAGCTGTCTGCCAGCAGGAGGGGCTACACCTGGCTTTGCAAAGGAGGAGCCTTGAGCATAGTTCTTGCAGAGCAATCCATTTTCAGAAAGTCCTTTTCACTAATATAGCCAGAACTCAGGTCCAGTGAGCATCATTTGACAGTCTCTGGGCTTTATAGAAGGAAGAAAATCAAATAGAGGACTTAAAAGATTAGAGGATTCCTAGGTGGTCGCTAGGAGTCAGACACGACTGAGTGACTTCACTTTCACTTTTCACTTTCATGCATTGGAGAAGGTAATGGCAACCCGCTCCAGTGTTCTTGCCTGGAGAATCCCAGGGACGGTGGAGCCTGATGGGCTGCCGTCTATGGGGTCACCCAGAGTTGGACACGGCTGAAGCGACTTAGCAGCAGCAGCAGGTGGTCAGAGGGAAAGAAGAATCAACTGACTTTGAAATCAGGGCATGATTAAGCAGTGCACCAAGAATCCAGTAGGTGGCGTAAATGGGCCATTCGCTGGGAGAACTTCCATTTCTCATTGTCTACGAGATCTGGGGGTTCTTTTTCTCTCCTTGTATCTCCCCTCCGCTTCTCCTTGCCCTTGTCCCTGCCCCTGCCCCCTCACCTTACTCAACTACAGAAACAGGAAAATCCTTATTGGAAGACCTACTGAACATTTCATTTATATATATATATATATATATAATCCCCTCTCCCTCAAAATTTTCTGGTCGAAATTCATGGTTTCCAGAGTGTTTATGTGCATCTACCACTCATTTTACCAAATATATGTTGCCATTTCACCATGTTAGTGGTTCAGTCATATTGGACTCTGTGATCCCATGGATCACAGGTGATCCATGTTTTCTTCATAACCTGGTGATCGCCTACCAGGTGATAAGTGGCTCAGATGGTTAAGAATCCACCAGCAATGCAGGAGACCTGGATTGGATCCCTGGGTCAGGGAGATCCCCTGGAGAAGGGAATGGCTACCCACTCCGTTATTCTGCCCTGGAGAATTCCATGGACAGAGGAGCCTGGCAGACTACATAGTCCATATGGTCGCAAAGAGTCAGACATGACTAAGCAACTAACACTTTTACTTTTTTCAAACTTTCATTTCACCATAGTTATTAGAAGTTTTAAATGATCTTTACTTAGTGAGGTTAGTTTTTAAAAAATTAAGACAAGCTACTTATATAATATAACTAAGCACTTTCCAGAAAGCTGAATGCAAGTATGAGCCTATAGCATATACAGAAAGGTTAGTTTATGTTGAGGTCAACTTTCTAAACCCAATTTTGATTATACAGTTTTCTAGAAGAAAGATAAAAAATAGAATGCTTTTGAATGAGTTAATGGGATCAGTTTCTCTGTGAGTTAGATCTAAATTTTCTGAAAGCAGATGCCATGTTCTTATTTTTTGGTGGATCTATGGAGTTGGTTTACTAAGGGAACAAATTATGCATTTATCATCCTTTGGAGTATGCAATGTCTTTTCTACATTCATGTGGGCAATTTGGAAGGTAAATAATTTCTTTTTCATCATAAAGTAGAATAATATTAGTGAAAACATAAAAATGTAAGAATAAAAGGGGAAAAAAATCACCCTTAACCTCAGTAGTTTTTTTGAAAGTGCTGGCAGTTTGATGTATTACCTTACATTTTCTTATGCATATTTTCATTCATTCATAGAACAGACATTAATGGGCCAACTTCTATGCTGGGCTCTAGGGATCTAATTGTAAACAATAAGCTAAGCTCCTGACATCATGGAGTAAAAAGAAAAATAATTAGTGATTAAGAGAAAGAAGGATAATCTCAGTCCATCACCTGCACTATGGAGAAAATGAAATAGGATGATAAGGAAATACGAGCTGTCTTCATTAGATCAAGTACTCAGGAAGAGCCTCATAAGAAGGTGATGGTGAGCCATGACTTGAATTACTAGGAAGGACCTAGCATGTGAAGAAATGGAAAGGAGCATTCTAGGCAAAGAGCATGTGCAAAGGCCCTGTGGTACAGAAACACTAATGTATGAGGACCCAGAACAGGTGCTGGGTTACTGCAGCACAGCACAGGACCAGGGCCAAAAGAGGAGTGTGGTCAGAGAGCTGGGCTGGCAGCCAGATCATGCTGGCTTGGGTAAGCACATGAGACTTCATTCTGTTAATCATTGTAAATACATTTGTAAGAATACATTTGTCATCCTGATTTTTCCCTGTGACATTATTAACATACTTTGCCTCATGTCATTGCATAGACTTCAAAACCATAATTTAAAACCAATACTAAAATTCCATCAAGTTAGTCTTTAATAATTTACTGCACTATTTTCCCTATGAAAGGGATATCCTCTTAACAAATATACCCAAGGTGGCAATATGTACTTCATGCAAAATTATCCTCTTTTAAATAAGTTGATTGTTACTGGCTCCAGCTATTGTTTCAAATTAGTTGAGCTAGACTTTCTTGCTTCTCCTAAGGAAGTTCATTTGCAGACAGTGTGTTTACATTTTAATGAGGTAAAGGAGAAGTGAATTTAGACAGTTCTGACATTTTAAGACCAAGATGAATGATGAGGGAGCAAACCAAGACATTCACTGTAATCTAGCCTCTCAATCTCTCCCCATCTGAGATTATATTTATTCAAAAAAAAGGCTAAGATCAGAAACACTATTGTCACAGAAACAGGAAGAATAACATTCTGAAACTAGTGAGCTTTGATCTGTACTCAGCATTGGAAAGCAAGGAAATCTGGCAGTGCTTTGCGTAAAAATAGAAGAGAGAATAGTGGTTTCTCTGGTCTGCCCATGCTTAGTTAGACAATTAAAAATAATGCTGCACCAGATGCTGCTGTGTTCATGGTCCTGTGCACATGACTGTTTTAGGGAACAGTTTTATTGGAGAGCTTACTTTGTGACCTGTAAGAAGTTGATTTTTAGCAATCATGTAACTAAATATTAATATTTGGGGCTTCCCTGGTGGCTCAGTGGTAAAGAACTCACCTGCCAACGCAGGAGACGCAGGTTCGATCCTTGAGTCAGGAAGATCTCCTGGAGAAGGAAATGGCAACCCACTCGAGTATTGCTGCCTGGGAAATCCCATGGACAGAGGAGCCTGGCAGGATGCAGTCCCTGAAGTCACAGAAGAGTCAGACACGACTTAGCAGCTCAACGGCTAATAGCAAATAATTATTTGCACCCTCTGAGAAAGCTGACTGCATCTTCAGAAGTGACTTGTGCATTTATTATTAGCTTTGATTTAGCTGTTATTCCTGATCATGGTCATGCTGAGGCTGCTTGGCTGACATGGTAGCTATGCCAAAGGGCCCAAGGAAACAAGTGTGTCCATCACGGGAGCCAGAATTCTTTGCACAATTAGTTACTGAATAACTGTGTGCATACAACACCTGCAGAAGCCAGTCTGCTTGTCTTAGCAGCTGCATAGCACCTATTTTAAATGTTTTGGAGATGCCTTTATTATCTGACCATAAGCCAATGGTAAAATGATATTTTACAGTTTTACTTTTAATACAACTTATAAATTCTCCTCTGTGCTGTTTGTTCTTGGATTTCTAACACTGGAAAAGACTTTAGAACTTATCCCAAAGTCCTCATGTTCATAGATAAGGAAGCAGAATCCAAAGAGATTAAAGGACTCACCCAAGGTCACTCAGCTAGTTAGAATTTAGAGTTTTTCTTTCTTTTCTTAAAAAAAAAAAAAAAAAAATCCAACATTATTTTTATTTATGTCAGCCTGGTGTTGAACAAAGGCCAGATTCATGATGGCAGATTTCAGTGAGCCACCCAGCCACTTTTTCTCGAAATAAAGTAAAGGTATCAGCTCTAAAGATGAGTGCGTCCCTCAAGAATTCATGTGGTGAATTCCTAACCCTCTAAATGTGACCTTCTTTGGTAGTGGGGTCATTGCAGATATAATTTATTAAGATGAGGTCAATATGACTGGTGTCCTTGTCAGAGGGGGAAATTTGGATACAGATGCACACAAAGAGAAGGCTATATGAAGATGAAGGCAGACACCAGGTAATGCTTCTATAAACCAGAGAAGAGCAAGGAACTCTAGAATACCACCAGAAGGTGAGTGAGAGGCAGGGGACAGACCTTCTCTCACAGCCCTCAGAAGGAACTTAGCCCACCTCAGGTGAGCTCTCTTGATCCTGGACTTTCCAGCCTCCAGAATGATGAGATGATACATTTCTGCTGTTTAAGACACACACTTTGTGGTACTTTGCATACTTCCCAACAAACTAATACAAATATCCATGCTTGATGCTTATCTAATGAGTTAGAGAGTCCAAAAATAATGTAATTGTGCCTTTGGAAAATGTATAAGAACTCTTCTTAAGCCCACGAATACATGATATTAATATGAAACTAATTTGTGGCTACTGATATGAGAGTTATGAATTGCCAAACAAAAAATTACAAAAATTTCCTAAAATCCAACTATTAAAGCCTGAGGGGTCTCTGAGATCTCAATGATCTGGCATGACCCAACCATGATGTTTTATAGACAAGTCATGCCACCCTATCTAATGCTGTTGGATGAAGCCAGGGACTGAATTTAAACTTCTGGTTCTGTTCAGTTCAGTCGCTCAGTCATGTCCAACTCTTTGTGACCCCATGAACTGCAGCACGCCAGGCCTCCCTGTCCATCATCAACTCCCAGAGTTCACTCAAACTCTCATTCATCAAGTCGGTAATGCCATCCAGCCTTCTCATCGTTTGTTGTCCCCTTCTGCTCTTGCCCCCAATCCCTCCCAGCATCAGAGTCTTTTCCAATGACTCAACTCTTCACATGAGGTGGCCAAAGTACTGGAGTTTCAGCTTCAACATCAGTCCTTCCAATGAACACCCAGGACTGACCTCCTTTAGAATGGACTGGTTGGATCTCCTTGCAGTACAAGGGACTCTCAAGACTCTTCTCCAACACCACAGTTCAAAAGCATCAATTCTTCAGTGCTCAGCTTTCTTCACAGTCCAACTCTCACATCCATACATGACCACCGGAAAAACCATAGCCTTGACTAGATGGACCTTTGCTGGCAAAGTAATGTCTCTGCTTTTGAATATGCTGTTTAGGTTGGTCATAACTTTCCTTCAAAGGAGTAAGCATCTTTTAATTTCATGGCTGCAATCACCATCTGCAGTGATTTTGGAGCCCCCCAAAATTAAGTCTGCCACTGTTTCCCCATCTATTTCCCATGAAGTGATGGGACCAGATGCCATGATCTTAGTTTTCTGAATGTCGAGCTTTAAGCCAACTTTTTCACTCTCCTCTTTCACTTTCATCAAGGGGCTTTTTAGTTCTTCACTTTCTGCCATAAGAGTGGTGTCATCTGCATATCTGAAGTTATTGATATTTCTCCCAGCAATCTTGATTCCAGCTTGTTCTTCTTCCAGCCCAGTGTTTCTCATGATGTACTCTGCATATAGGTTAAATAAGCAGGGTGACAGTATACAGCTTTGATGTACTCCTTTTCCTATTTGGAACCAGTCTGTTGTTCCATGTCCAGTTCTAACTGTTGCTTCCTGACCTGCATACAGATTTCTCAAGAGGCAGGTCAGGTGGTCTTGTATTCCCATGTCTTTCAGAATTTTCCACAGTTTATTGTGATCCACACAGTCAAAGGCTTTGGCATAGTCAATAAAGCAGAAATAGATGTTTTTCTGGAATTCTCTTGCTTTTCCCATGATCCAGTGGATGTTGGTAATTTGATCTCTGGTTCCTTTGCCTTTCTTAAAACTTCTGGTTAATTCTTTGATAGTTTTTCATGTTCTCACTTGACTTCTTTGTAGTACAATGCATGATAATGATTTTGAATTTTTGTTCCTTTTCTTTCTCAAGAGTTTTTCCTTTCTTTAATGGGAAAATTCATATTTCTGTTCTATTCTATTTCTTTGACTGTGCCAAGGGCCACATGGATCTTAATTCCCGACCAGGGATAGATCCCATGCCCCTGCAGTGGAAGCAGAGAGTGTTAAACACTGAACAGCTAGGAAACTCCCCTTGTTCAATTTTAAATCCTTCTCTCCAAGTTGTCATTTCCTTTAGTTGTCCCCAACCTGTCACTATATCACCCTGTGCAGTGACATTACAGAGGGAGACAAGAGGTACACAGCAACCAGGACATTTGTCTCCCTCTGATTCTCTCATATCTGGACAGAGAAAGGTACGACTTAAAGGAGCCAATTGAACCAGTTTTCCCTTCACAACCACTGCAAGGAGGTGACCTACAGGGCAGACTGATGCTTGGCTTATACAACAAAATCTCTCCTGCGAACTCAACATGAAAGTACAAAGTCCCAGCACAAAATCAAGTACAGTATAACCTTTCTAAGCCTTCGTCCTATTAAAGACTATTTACCTGAGCTGGCAGGTAAAATTATGGCCCAGAGATGAGAACACAGAAGGCAGCAAATGAAAGAATTAGAGCACTGTTAAAATTAGATTTGTCATTCAAGCAGCAAAGCCATTGCCTGTTGGGGCTGTTGGAGGCACCTTCAGAGGTCTCCGGCCAAGGACGCTGACGTGGACAGAAAAGACGGAATATCTCCTGTATTTCAGCCAATGCTTCCTGCACCCCTGCCACCTCCTGCTCTGGTTATAGTTCAGAAAGGGGTGGATTCACTGAGAGCCCTGCATCTAAATTCCGCAGATCCGTTGCCTCACCTTGGGTTTTGTTTTGTTATTTGGCTCTGAAATGGTTCTGGTTATCAGAATTTGGCCTCAGGTTTTGGCCCTTAGAATGTCTTTGCTTTTCAAGCAGGAAATTATCAAGAATTACAAAAGGCAAGTCAGAATCATGGCATTTAGAAAACAACCATATTACTTTGCCTTGAATGGCCTTTGGAGGGGAAAAATAATTGAATCAGTGACTGAACACTGAGCCACTTTGCATGACTCATTAAACTGCCATTTTCAACACTTTTGCCTCATGCTGTAAGAATGATAGAATCCTATAACAATCTATACATTTAAATTCTTTTATATCAGAAAAGCCTCGTGGTACAAGTGGCTACAGATATGAGCACAAACATCAATTGAAATACAAGACAGTCATAATAGAGCTAAATTTGATAAGCCACTCAAGCATGACCCAGGCAGCCCAGTCTCTTAAATCAGGATGCACAATTAATTGCTACTCTTTTATTTATTATCTTTAATCCCTCATTGGATACAGTTGACTTGCTACTTCCTAGGATGAGGCCACAGCATAGGCGGGAATGAATAATTTTTAAATTATGAAGCAATTTCTTTGTTACAAACCTGGGTGCAGACAATGTAAATTCTAATCATTTCTTTTCCCCAGTATAGCGCCCTTTGAACTTGGGAAGGGCACTCATTTTTCCCTCCTTCTATCCTTAGTGGGCAGAAAGTCAGGCATGTCTCATCCTTGGAGGTCACTGGTGTTTTTCCTATTACAAAGGAATAATCCCCTGAGACTCCTTCCTGCCATCCTGAAGTCTCACTAAAGACCTGTATTGTATTTAAAATGGTAAAATTCTCCCCAGGGTGAATTAGCCCTTTCTATAGCCCTCTTTTACACTGCCTCCAACCTGGTTTATCTGTTTCTGCTCATTTCACCAAGGTCTGAACCTCTCAGAAGATAAGGATTTTTCCCTTTGAACTGTCTATGGTTTTGAGCTGAGCCAGCCTAATAAATCAATGGGATTTGATTTCAGGGGCATCAGGAAACCGTTTCCTTCCTGTTAATTCAATAGCTTCCTCCATTGTCTTGATGTGGCCTAAAATGCCACTGTTAACGATCTTATCCCTTGTCTTTGTTCCCTAGTAAAACATATATTCTTGTGGGAAGTTTAACACTTAAGGCAGTAACAGTTTTTAGAGATGAGTTGAGTTGAGCTAAAATACATCCATAGAATCCTATCTTGAGAGGAAGCCATGTAAGGCAGAGAGGAGTGAAGTGAGGAGACTAAGCCCAGCACTGGTGGGGGAGGGGTCACATAGAACAGACCCAGAGAGCAGACAACCCTTAGCCTTTCCACTTGACTAGTATGGTTTGAAATAGCTACATATTTAACGTACTTTTATACATTATAATATATAATATTATATACTAATATATAAAACTAATTTATATAATATATGGGGCTTCCCTGGTGGCTCAGAGGTTAAAGCGTCTACCTGCAATGCAGGTAGACCTGGGTTCGATCCCTAGGTCGGGAAGATCCCCTGGAGAAGGAAATGGCAAACCACTCCAATATTCTTGCCTGGAGAATCCCATGGACAGAGGAGCCTGGTGGGCTACAGTCCATGGGGTCGAAAAAGAGTCAAACACGACTGAGCGACTTCACTTTCACTTTCTATACTAATATATTATAATGCTAATACTATTATAATACTAATATTTATCCTAATACATAATATACTAATATATATTTCAAACCATACTAATAAATTCTCTCTATATATATGTATATATTCCAAGATGCTTCATATTAAAAGCTATTCCTGATCATAAAGCATTAATGTGAAAATATTAAAACACTCATTATCCTACAGTCCTGACATACCTAATCTTTTTTTGTACTTTTATATAGTCAATATCATACTTTATATAAAATTGTTCTTTATTCTTTGTCCATTAACATTATGTTGTGTACATTTTCTCCTGGTGGATTTTCCATGGCTACACAGTATTCCATTTATTTAACCAGTTTCCCATCACTCTTTGCTGTTAGAAACGATAAAAGCCAACATTCATAAAATGTTCTAGGTCCTTTTCTAAATTAAACCAACACATTCATTTCGTCTTCACAAGAGCCCACTAAGGAGGTACAGGCTTTACTTGCATGTGAAAGATGACAGAGCAGCCACTGAGAGATAGTAAGAATAGATCCGGAATTCAAACCCCAGTGTTTTGCCTCCAGGGTCTGGACTGTCAGTATTTCTTTAGAAATCTGATCTGCGGGGTCGCAAAAGAGTCAGCAACGACTTAGCGACTAACCAGCAACAAACCTGATCATTTTATTAATATTAAGATAGATTGCCTAGGAGTATTGCTTTCTGTAAAAATGACTCATTTGGCAATGAATTTTTATTTTCTTTCCTTCCTTGATGTTTAAAAACAAAACCCCAAACACCTGTGTGACTGCAGCTGAATGATTCTATTTACATTTTGCCTCCTGCAGCCGAACTGCCCGCATGCGGAGGAGCAGGAGAAAGAAACGTTAGTCTGCGCAGGCGCCCTAAAGTCCTTGAGTAACTGCACCCCTGAGATTTGTGAAAGCACATTTAGATCAGGCGCATCCTGGGCCTGGCCTCCCTGTTCCCCGAGTTGCCTTGGATATGAAGCGGATTATCAGTATCACTCCTGTGGGTTGCTGTTTTTACCACGGGTTGGGAGTCAATGACAGGATGCCTCCCCAGCCCTGTATCTCCTGAGAACAGTGTGTGTACTGGGACGCTGGCACTGGGAGGTGCCCCTGGAGGGGCAGCCTGGGCAAGGAAGCCAGACATTCATTTGCTTAGTTTTGTGTCTATGTGTGTATAGATATATATATATAAAATAGGCTTTTAAATGTTCCATAACATTGGTTAACTGAGTTATGGAATATCTATTCAGTGGAATTGTAGGAACCAAATACTGACTGTACTTTCCATGTACTAACATGGAAAGATGCCCAAAGCACTCTGCTAAGAAGAAAAAGAAAAAAGAAAAAGAACAAATTACAGATCTGCACCCACCATAGAATTCCATTTCAGAATATGTATAGAAGGAAAAAAGATTTCCTCTAGAAACTGAGATGGGGAGGGTGTAGGGCCTTCCATTTTCTGTCCTTTGCACATTTATATTCTTTGAAATTTTCATTGTGCATCTTGTTCAGTCACTAAGTCACCTTGGACTCTTTGCAACCCCATGGACTGCAGCACAGTCAGGCTCCTCTGAACATCTATTACTTTTAAAATTAGTATAAAACCAACAGAGACTTTATCATAGACTATTTACAGTACAAATTTTTTAAATATATAAACTCAAATTTATAAATAGGAAAAATATATAGAGAATAAAACAGGATCTAAGGGAATCTAGTAGAATTAGTAAAAAGTACTAATTGAACTGGTATTTGGAGAATGGAAATATATTTTTCCCCATTGTGTTTTCCACATGTTTACTAACATAATTATATGACTACTTCATACTATTTATATACTTTAAAAGTAGATATAATGGAATAAAGCATGAAATCATATTAGAAGTAAACGAAAAGGCAACTGAAAGGAAAAGAGAAAATGTGGAGTAGTAATAAGAATGAAACCTAGGATCCAGCTGCCTGGGTTCTCCCCTAGGCTTACTGTGTAATCTTGGGCAAGTCACTTGGCCTCTCTGGGCTTCAGATTCTTTATCCAGCCCAGGTTGAGGTTTTCAATCCTAATGCACATCAAGATCACCTGGGTAGTGTTTACTTCTTTTTGTCATTAGAAAATTCATTTGTACATATATTTTTATCCTTTTTAAAACTTTTTTCCCATGTAGGTTGTTATATAACATTGAGCGGAGTTCTCTGTGCTATACAGTATGCCTTTGTTGGTTATTCATTTTAGATATAGAAGCGTGTACATGTCCATCCCACACTTCCTAGTTATCTCTCCCTCTAACCCTTCACCTGGGGAGTGTTTAGAATCACCCTCTCTAGGATGGAGCCTGAACAGTCTCCCGGGTGATTCTGGTGAGCACACAATGTAATCACACTGAGCCAGTCTAAGCTCTGGGAGGGTCCGTTCACTCCTACTGGGAACTCTCTCCATCCAGGCTCAGAAGTGACTAGTGGTCATTTAAGTAAGTAAATAAGTAGATGTTTATGTAGCTCTTAGAGAAGAAATGTGTAAAATATACCATTTGGCTGGATCACCTCTTGGTTTTGAAAAGTGGTTGCTCTTTGCTCATAATAACCACTTTCCTTTGGGATTTTTGCTCGGCATTTGGGTGTAAAGAGTATGCATTTTTAAAGCTGTCCAAATGCCTATTTATGCAGCAGACCATAACTCCTCTCTGGATAGGCTGCTATGCTTTATCAAATAAATGATACACATTTAAAAAACTGTCTGAATGGGGCATTTACCTGAGGGACTATTATTGTGTTTGGATTTTTTTCCCCTGAGCCCTTATGGTTCATTGGGTAAATAATATCTTTTAACCAATTTTTAAATAGATGTGTCTAGCAAGATGCCATTTTATCAATCATATCCACTCTTATACTCTTCAGAGAGGGCTCTTTTAGCTTGTTTTTTTTTTTTTTTAATTTCACATTAAGATGCTTTGTGAAAAAAAGAAGTTCAAATAGTAAAAAAAAAATAAAAATTAGTGTAAGGTAGACAGCTGGCATCTGGCTTTTTTTCCCTCTGGCACATAAAAAGACTTCCTTATATTACTTTTCTTCTCTGGGGCTACTTCAGTGCTAAATTCAAGACATTTTTGCCTTTAGGCAATAGACCCTAACCCTGTTCTTCATTGAACTTTCTTGGTTTGATTAGTTTTGGAGAAGGTGGAAGATGGGGGACACTGTAGAACAAGGAGGAGTTATTTAGATATGATTGTGAAACAGAAGGACATCTGGTAGGACTGAGTTTGTGTCAGCATGAGTCACGTGACTTCTACAAGAAATAGCGCCAGGGATAGAGAATAGACATGGAGATTCCAACTGAGGAGAGGAAAAGATCTGCAGAAAATGATAAGCATGTTTAGAACATTGGTTGGTAAGATGAAGGACCTTATATAGATCCGGGTTCTTAGTTGCAGGCAACAGAGTCTACTGAAGCTGGATTACGCAGAACGGGGTTTACCAAAGGGTGTTAATGATTCATCGAATCTCCTGGAAGGCCACACAGGCCTGGAAATTGTACACAGGCCCAATATATCCAGGAGAAATGAGGAGTCAGCTCTTAAAAGAGTGCTTCTCAAAGTGTGCTCCCAGACCAGTGGCATCAACATCATCTGGACATTTGGTAGAAATAAAAATTCTCAGACCTCTTCAAGACCCACTGAAGAAACTCTGGGAATGAGGGCCAACAATCGATCTTATAACAAGTTTTCTAGGTGGTTCTGATGTACAGTGAAGTTTGAAAGCCACTGTCTTAGTATGGTTCTAAAAAAGGCACCATGGCCGCTGCTTCCCATTCTTTGGCACTAGTGAAATTGGGAACTGGATGCCTGAAACTGCAAGAGCAGCCCCAGAAGAACCAGGTTCTTCTTCAGTGTGCTTGCCAAATCGCCTCCCCTTGCTGCTGCCTCACGTAGGTCATTTTCAACTCAGGGACTCCTGTAAGTGATCCTCTAGGTAGAACCAGAACCACATTATGTTCTAGCACTCTAGCTGCAAAGGACACCAAGAAATGTAATTTAGCTTTCTAGACTCTGTATAGCACAGGAGTAAGCTAGAAGTGATTGGCATGGATGTTGGGAGAGCCAACCTTTGTCTCTGCCATCAACCTGATGTCCCCATATGGATGCTCAAAGACTCTACACATTAGCCAGCCTTTTATAGCAGAGGGGGCAGAAAAAGAGAACTGTTGTGGCTCATCACCCTACCCTGATATGGGATAAACAACACCCCACAGGAACCCCAGCTCTGGGAATTCTACCCCAGTCACTGCCTGGAATCCAGACTTTTCCTGGGTTCAGAGAGCCTTAATGCGGGTATAATCTAGGTTCACTATAACAGTGACAAAATTGGTCTTTGATTTAAAGAAAATAATTTCCTTCCTATTTCCCATTACTTAACTAAGTAGAAGGTTTTCCTCAGGGGAATAATTCCACTGCCTTGATGGAGTGCGTTACCTCCCGACCCTAAATAGTTAACAAATTACATCCAATTATTTGCACAAATCTGTTTACAATCAAAGCAAGATACTTGTAAATAAATTATTATATTGAATTTACCTTAGTCCTATTAAACAACACTGCTACAACAGCACTGACTGAAAACTATATCAGGATACTGAATACCAGCAGCAGAAGTTGACTTTCTCAGTGGGATCTGCCAGACCCCAGGGTCTAGTTTGGCTGGGAGGGTGGGTGGATTCAATCTCCTGTTTCTTCAGCCTACCTCACCTGACGAAGCTTACCTTTCTCCTGATGTAGCTCTCAGTTCAAACACCATCTCCTTAAAGAGGCTTCCCTTGAGTTCCCCCAAACTCCTGAAGTTCACCCAGAAGCCACTGCCCATCACATCACCCTGCCTCATTATCTTCTCAGTCCTCCTCACTCTCTGAATTGAGCTCATTGGTTTGCTTAATGTCTGTCTCTCTGCTGAAACATAAGCTACACGGAGAGTAACTTGGCCATCTTGTCACCATGGCAACTTCATGCCTCCTCTACCCGGCAGGCCCTCACTAAATATTGTGGAACAAATGACTAAGTGGTTTGGGCAGCCCCACGGCCACCGTGTTGAGAACAGACATTAGGGTATGGTGGAAGCTATAGCTTACCTGGTAGTGAGAGAAGTGATGATGGGGAATGCGGTCCCTCTATGGTGTCAGGTAGGTTAGCCTCTCCAGAGACAGCCTGAGCACATACCCAGGGCTCAGGTGGGAGGGAGGCAGCCCATGGAAGAGGCATCTCAAATGCTCAGTTAGGAAGGTTGTGATCTGGGCCCCAGGGGCTGCTCCTAACCATGGAGATGGGCTGTGCTCACAATCAAGGAGAAAGGCCATCTTCTGCCTTCTTGACATGGTGCCCATCACTAATGGGGAGAATCCACTTTCCTTAGGGCTTAGATAGCCCTAAGGTATCTAATCCTAGGACTTGGTTTAAATTAGCTGTGACCAATTTAAAGAGATTTGTACTATTTTCATAAGTAGTTTTTGTTTTCTCATTGCTAGATGGTTGTTTGAATCATCTTGGTTAATTCACTTTTCAAATATTTTATTATTTTTTATTTAAATAAAATTATTTATTTTTATTTAAATACAATAAAAATATTTTATTTTAAAAATACTTGAAAAGTGAATTAACCAGGATGATTCTTGGGTGCCGGTACAGTGTTTGTATAGTATTTCTATATGGATGTTGATTTCTCGATGCATGATAGTTGTATATTTCCTAGAATTACAAAAAGCATAATAAACAGACAAGAGCAAACCCTGTCCAGACCTAAATGTTCTGATGCATCTCTTCTAGCCCTGAGAGCCTAGAGTGTCCCGATTACAGATACTGGCAGAGATGGCCCGGTGCAGCTGTGGGGTCCACCTGCAGTCCACATAACTTCTCAGTGCCTTTAGCGTCCTTCTCAGTCAAATGAAGATGGTGAGAGTGTGAGCTCTTGGGATTTTTGCAGTCATGTAAGCAGCATATAAAAGTATATAAGGCCTGGCCCAGAGTAGGTGCTCAACTGTTATTACTACCTAGTTGCAGACCAGAAGCTAAGATCAAGGTATGCTTGAGAGAGGGGACTAACCAGCCACCCTGGGACATTACCCCTAACTCCCACACAGAAAGATTTCCATTCTTGTGTTAAGTCGATGTCCTGGGTTGACTAAGTAGCACCCCCAAATTCACATTCACCCAGAACCTGGGAATGTGACCTTATTTGGAAATAGGGTCTTCGTAGATGTAATCAATTAAGCTACAGTGAGGTCATAGTGGATTAGGACTAGGATTAGGACCAGTAGTGGATTGGTCCAGTAGTGGATTAGGACCAGTTATTAATTCAATAACTGGTGTCCTTATAAGAAGAGGTAAGTGTGGACACGGACACACAGGGAGAATACCTTGTGATGACATGGATGCAGAGGGAAGGTGTCCATGTGGAGACAGAGGCAGAGACTGTCATGTCCGCAAGCCAAGGAAATCCGGGGGTTGCTGGCAACCAACAGAAGCTAGAAGAGACAGGGGAAGGATGCTCCCCCAGAGACTTCCGAGACCGAATATGACCTCACCAGCACCTTGATCTGGGACTTTCAGCCTCCAGAACAGTGAGAGGATACATTTCTTTTGTTTTCAGCCATCCAGTTAGCGGTCATTTGTCAAGGCAGCCCTAGCACACTAATAAAGTCACTTTGCAGCGATCACACTGTATGGGCAGAGCTTATTCCCCACCTTCAGCGAAATCCTCCTGCTTCCTTGGACATTCTAGCGTAAGTGAGATTAGCAGAGGAAGACTTCCGTTTTGAGAAACTGTCTGCAGGTGATACCTTATCAGGTTACTAGGCCTGAGAGCAGATGAAGGACAATAGAAAATCCATCAGTCTTTCTTGGACTCAGAAATCTCTTTCAGCAGCTGCTTTTCCTGTGACTCGCAGGCATCAGAGTAGTGCTGCGCCATGAAGCTTTATACTGCACAAAATGCTCATCAACAGAAGCTCCACGAAAAGCCAGCACCCCCAGTGTGGCACTGAAGGGCCAGCCACATCTGCTGCCCCACATTAGGCCCTGAACCCTGGCCTGCAGGGTATATGCGTGGGCCACAGAGTCAGCGCTGCTACCACGGCAGCCGGGTCCCCAGCACCTGGAGGTGTCTTGCATTCATTTATTTGCTGCCACACAGCTACTGAGTACTGCTCAGGGGTGATATCACATGTGAAATGAGATCGGCTTCTGAAAGTACACAGGAGTGGCCGACTGAGAGGCAGGTGTTGTGCAGACAGAGAAACTCAGAGATGAAGAGGAGACAGACTCATCAGAGTGCGACTGGAGAAACTGGCTTTTGAGGCACTTCTTGTTTCTCAAGAAGCATGTCAGGCTTACCATCTGAGCTGAAGCATTTAACTGGAAAGGAAGAAGTGGGTCTATCTAGAAGGTCAGCTGCCTCATTCTGGGCTCTGCTAAGGTCTTTGCCTCTGATTACAAAGACCTTTTCTCTCCGAATTCCATGGCAGAAACCAGGGCGCCTGCCCAAGGGAGGGAGGCAGGGTGGCCTTGAAGAGAGTGTTGTCATCTTTCTAGGTCAAAGTAGAGGCTTGCCTGATTCATCTCCCTCGTTTAATTCCCTTGGGGTCCCTGGTGACTGTGGAGCACCGCCACTGCCTTAAGTTATCGTAATTCCCTCATCCTCCTTCCCTATCCCATGGAAATGGCTTTAAAATGATTTCCTACAAAGTCCTATAAAAGAATTTTGTCACAGGTTTGGATTGAAATAATCTATGAAATCTGAGTGCTAGCCAATGGACTTTTGTAACAGAACTTTTCCTCCAGAAAAGACTACCAGGTGTGGGATTCCTTGCTGGGTGGGAGTGAGCAAGTTAATGGCCTCAGACATGTGTTATGGAAAACACAAAGTCTTACCCTTAATGTCATGCCCAAGAACACACTTAGCTGTTGCAGTGATTGCTCTATAATTTGCTCTATAAGTTGCAGGAGAGTCAGTGATGGGCTGGAGTCAGCACTACTGAGCAGATAAATTTACCAAAGCATCTCAGCCACCACCCTTCAGTCTGTCACCAACCATGGGGGCCAAATTGGCCCTGCTTTTATTTGGTGCCAATTCTAGCCCCTGTTCTCTTAATATCTTCTTTTGTCTATTACAAACCCATATTAATAATCTCTTTCTGTTTGCCTCTTCCTCTTTATTTGAGCATTTAATTGAAAACTATATTTGTAGTTGCTAAAATGCTGATCCACAGACAACTTTCTTGGTGTCCATGTGTGCCAGTGAAAACAAAAGGCAGGGGTGTCCAGTGGCTGAGACTCCACACTCCTGAAGCAAGGGGCCAGGGTTTGATCACTCGTCAGGGAATTGATCTCAAAAGGCCCCATTAAAGATCCCATGTGCTGCAGTGAAGACTGAAGATCTCTTGTGCTGCAACTAGGACCCAGTGCAGCCAGATAAATAAATAAATATTTTTTAAAAAGAAAAACATCTACTTCTGTTTTATTGACTATGCCAAAGTCTTTGACTGTGTGGATCACAACAAACAGTGGAAAATTCTTCAAGACATGGGAATACCAGACCTGACCTGTCTCCTGAGAAATCTGTATGCAGGTCAAGAAGCAACAGTCAGAACAGGACAGGGAACAACAGAATGGTTCCAAATCGGGAAAAGAGTACATCAAGGCTGTATATTGTTACCCTGCTTATATAACTTATATGCAGAGTACATCATGAGAAACGCTGGACTGGGTGAAGCACAAGCTGGAATCAAGATTGCTGGGAGAAACATCCGTAACCTCAGATATGCAGATGACACCACCCTTATGGCAGAAAGTGAAGAAGAACTAAAGAGCCTCTTGATGAAAGTGAAAGAGGAGAGTGAAAAAGTTGTCTTAAAGCTCAACATTCAGAAAACTAAGATCATGGCATCTGGTCCAATCACTTCACAGCAAACAGATGGGGAAACAGTGGAAACAGTGACAGACCATTTTCTTGGGTTCCAAAATCACTGCAGATGGTGATTGCAGCCATAAAATTAAAAGATGCTCACTCCTTGGAAGAAAAGTTATGACCAACGTAGACAGAATATTAAAAAGCAGAGACTTTGCTTTGTCAACAAAGGTCCGCCTAGTCAAAGCTATGGTTTTTCCAGTAGTCATGTATGGATGTGAGAAAGAGACTATAAGGAAAGCTGAGCACCGAAAAATTGATGCTCTTGAACTGTGGTGGTGGAGGAGACTCTTGAGAGTCCCTTGGACTGCAAGGAGATCCAACCAGTCCATTCTAAAGGAGATCAGTCCTGGGTGTTCATTGGAAGGACTGATGTTGAAGCTGAAACTCCAGTACTTTGGCCACTTCATTCAAAGAGGTGACTCATTGGAAAAGACCCTGATGCTGGGAAAGATTGAAGGTAGGAGGAGAAGGGGGCGATAGAGGATGAGATGGTTGGATGGCATCATCAAATAGATGGACATGGGTTTGGGTGGAGTCTGGGAGTTGGTGATGGACAGGGAGGCCTGGAGCCTGGTAGGCTGCGGTCCATGCGGTTGCAAAGAGTCAGACATGACTGAGGGACTGAAATGAACTGGAAAAAAAGAAAGCGAAAGGCAAAGAACTGAATTAGTCTCTCTCAGTCTTTTCTAAGGTGGGCAGGAAGTGCCACTTAGTATGTGCCCAGAGTAGGAGAGAACCAGAATCCTTGAGGAACATCACTAAAGACTATAATCCACCCATGTGGTAACCCCCTCAGTTCAACCTCCTTTACAAACAGTGTGCTCATGCCTCTCTCAAGTCCCCTTAGTGCCCCGAATTTCCATCGAGTTTCAGTACTGAGTTCCAAGTTGAGGCTCTCAGGACAGTTCCTGCTTTAATGAATAAGTGCAGTTTCATCTACCTGGAGTATGGCTCCTTGTGATCTGGAAACCATGAACCAGCAAGTGAACTATTTATGTCCCCTTCCGCTGCCCCAATATGCAGTGGCTAAACACTCCAGCTGGGGAAGAGAGAAAGAGAAGATACACAGCAGTCATGGGTCCACAATGATTCAGAAACAGACTGAAGGTGGGCAGACACTCTGAGAGGCCCCCACCCCTCCAGCCTGCAGGGAGGACTTGGCCCTGACCCAGGCCCTGGTCTATGTTTTCCATGGCCGTTGGCTCTACTTTGCTTTTTATCACTTTCCTTGGTAAATATTATCTGAATAGGACATTAGTCAATCATCTCCTTGGAGATGAACAGCTTTCTTAGTCCATTTGCTGCCCCAAATGTGGCTAAGGAAACCAAGGATCCTTTATAACTGTAGGAAGTCACAGGCATTTTTAGGTCAGATGAGTGGTTCTTTTAGAAACGTGGTCAGAGAGTTCCCTCCTGGTCGGGTGGTTAAGGTCCATTTGCCTTGCAATGTAGGGGATATGAGTTTGATCCCTGGTCAGGGAACTAAGATCCCACATGCCGCAGAGCAATTAATCTCATGTGCCACACCTAGAGAGTCTGCGCCACAAAGAGAGACCCCACATGACCCAGCAAAGATCCTGCCTGCTGCAACTAAGACCTGATGCAGCCACATACATAATAAATTGATTAATTAAAAAACAAAAAAAACCACGGTCGACTTCTTATCCGAGTCTGCGTCTACTCAGACTCTTATGCCAGGAGCCATGCCCATGTCCTTATCTGCACATATTCCTTGATTTGCATTAGTTCTTGGCTTTGTGGCCCCCATGTCTCTGACCTCATGCATCTGTGGATACCTTGAGTTCACTAGGTTTGGATGGGGAAGACTCACCCTTGGTCTCTTCCCATAGCCATGGAAACCAGCTGTGTTCCAGAAGGTAGCTGCTCCATTAGCTGGTCCAGAGGGAGAACAATATGGACATGGAGTGGAGCCCTTTGCTCACCCCTGATGAAAGTGTAGTGATGTGAGAAATAAATTGTGGTTTAAGCCACTTAACTTTTTAAATTAAAAACATTTTAAAACTGTGGTAAAATATATATAATATAACATTTACCATCTTAACCATTTTTAAGTGTACTGTTCAGTGGTCTTAAGTATATTTACGTTGTTGTGCAAACAATCTCCAGGATTCTCTTCATCCTGTAAAATGAAAACTCGTTCTCATGAAACAGCAACGTGTTGACTTCCCCTCCCTGCTGCCCCTCCACAACCACCATTTGACTTTATGCATCTATACGTTTGACTACACTAGGTACCTCACCCACTCCAGTACTCTTGCCTGGAAAATCCCATGGACAGAGGAGCCTGGTAGGCTGTAGTCCATAGGGTCACGAAGAGTCGGACACTTACTGCGCGACTTCACTTTCACTTTCTACTTTCATGCATTGGAGAAGGAAATGGCAACCCACTCCAGTATTCTTGCCTGAAGAACCCCAGGGATGGTGGAGCCTGGTGGGCTGCCATCTGTAGGGGTTGCACAGAGTCGAACACGACTGAAGTGACTTAGCAGTAGCAGCAGCAGCAGCAGGTACCTCATAAAAGTGGAGTCACACAAAATTTGTCATTTTGTAAATGGTTTATTTGACTTAGTATAATATCCTCCAGTTTCATCCATGTTGTAGCACGTGATAGGATTTTCTTCCTTTTTAAAACTGAATAATATGCCACTGTATCTATATGTTACATTTTGTTTATCTGTTTATTCACTGATGGACACTTGGGTTGCTTCTTATTTTTGGCAGTTGTGAGAAACTGCTACAAACTTGAATATACCCATATCTCTGTGAGATTCTGCTTTCAATTCTTTTGTGCATATACCCAGATGAAGCCTCTGAAATTTTTATGTTGTTTGTATAGCATAACTGATTCCATCCTGACAGATACTGCTATTAACTAGCTAAGTGTGCAGGATCTGAGAAAACTCATTTTACCATGACACTCATGGATAGTTGAAGATGGACTGCACTTATACTCTTAGTTTTCTTTTTTTCAAGTTACCTGAACTAACGTTCACCTTTGGGGCACCTGACTCAGTCCCCAGAGAGGAGGTTTAAAGCTCTGCAGACATGTACCCTTCCATTCATCACACATGCCTGTCTCCGAAAAGTTTTCTTCCTTCATCTCTAATTTATCCTTTGTGCTTTCCTTCCAGCCAAATAGTTATTAACATTTATGTTTATATCTCTAGTGCCTGACAATATGGTTGAAATATAACTATAATTTCCCCTTAGTATCAAGGATTTTCCTGGGCACTAGAGATGTAAATCTTAAATGAGGGTTGTTCTAGGCCCAAAGGACATAAATATTATATAGGACGCACACTGTCTTGATACCTCGCATTTGCCCAGCCAGACCCACTCCTCACCCTCTTCACCCTGGTCTCTGCACAGAAGGGCAGTTCTGTGGAGCACATCCTTGGGCTCCCTGCCTTCTGGCTTTGGCCCTCAGCCAACACGGAACCCTGGCAGAGACCAGATAGGGCGAGTGGACTGAGATGGGGTGTTGACTCCCCTGCTCTGTCCCTGCATGGTTGTGTCATCCTGTCCATGTCCCTCAGATGAAGCAAGCCCTGGCACATGACTCCTCCTGGCTTTACCAGCTCTAGGTGCCCTAGCATTCTCTGTGGCTTCCCAGTACCCAGACTTTAGCTTGATAAAAGGAAAGGAAAGTGAAGTCGCTCAGTCATGTCCCACTCTTTGAGACCCCATGGACTGTTGCCTACCAGGCACCTCCATCCATGAAATTTTCCAGGCAAGAGTACTGGAGTGGGTTCCATTTCCTTCTCCAAGGGATCTTCCCGACCCAGGGATTGAACCTGGGTCTCCCGCATTGCAGGTGGATGCTTTGCCGTCTGAGCCACTAGGGAAGGTAGCTTGGTAAATTGTCCCTCTTTCTGAGTTTCCCAGTTTGGATGTGGCATGTTTCCTGCTGAGACTGGTCCACAACTTTGCCTTATCAGGCCCATGGAAAAGATAGACAATATGTACACTATATTGTGACAAGAGCGACGATACAAGAAGCTGTGGGAGCTATGGTGGGTGAGTAAGAGTAAACTTTTAAAGACAACTGTTTTGCAAAGCACCTTCTGTATCCAGATTGGGCTTCCTGGTGGCTCAGATGGTAAAGAATCCATCAAGAATGCGGGAGACCCGGGTTCAATCCCTGGGTTGGGAAGATCCCCTGGAGAAGGAAATGGCAACCCACTCCAGTATTCTTCCTGGAGAATTCCTTGGACAGGGTAGCCTGGTGGCTGTAACTTGGTAGGTTACAGTCCATGGGGTCACAAAGTGTTGGACATGACTAAGTGGCAAACACTTTCACTTTCACACTTTCCGTATCCAGAGCAAGGTGCCCTACCTGTGTATTTTCACATCCAGTTGTTGAAAGGACTCTTTCTCAGTGACTACCATGTTCAAAGCAGTATTCAGTCTAGAATACATCTAGATTTTAAGACACAACTTGATAAAGGAAAATAAAACAAAATAATAGAAATGAAAGTATTATATGTGCACTGCTGTTTTTGCGTGAAGGGTGCATTCCTGGATAAAGAAGTGCTACTTAAATCAGCCTCTAAGTGGTCCTTTTAGGGCCTGATCCCTAAGGAGATGCAAAGTCAGCTGTGCACATATGGTGGAGCTTTGTCCATGAACAATTGATATGCTCCTGGTTATGACTGCTGTCATCTGCCATCCCTCTAGTTCTTGGTTAGTGTTCCTGGGCTGCAGTGAGCTTTATTAATGTTCTTAAAAATGTCAAAGTCATTCTGCTAATCTGCAATTTCCTATTGATCTTTTTCCTTTGCTTTCTCAACCGTTCCCATAGTTACCTAGAGTTACTGTCAGATTTACACTTTCACATCTTCTTCTGCTTTTCTTTTTGTTTCTTTGTGGTAGGTCTAGTGCTATACTTATGAACAGCTTTTCAGTCATGATAGGTGCAAACTGAAAGTAGCTGGCAGAAAGCGAGGCTTCAGCAGAGTAACAAACACTGCAAAGCACTCTTCATCTCACCATGCAGTGTGAGTCGTCTTAGCTGAGAGCATTTACAACACAGTTACTCACTGGCAGAGAAGAATCTGTGCTCCGTGCAATATGGAGGAGCGTACTGGGGTGGATCTAATTAAGGAAAATATTTCAGAGTGCATATTCAGTCCACACAGCATTGTGTCTAATAGCAAAAGGGGATAGGTGTGTTGCAAGAATAACTCAAAGTTATCACAGATGGAAGAGAAAGTGCTCTGGGACACACGGCTACTTTATTAATTGAGGCTCATCATTGGCTGTTGATAGAGTGATGAATATTTTGCTTAAGATGTCAATGGTTTGCCGGGAGTAGGGGGATAAGTAGGATTTAGGCATGCAAAAATGAGACAGAATGGCAACACGTGCAAAGGCCCTGAGGGGGAATAGGGGCAGAGGAATAGTGTGCAGGAAAGGAGGATGAGGCCGGAGAGGTGGGTGCGGTCGGAAGAGGGGCGGGCCACGTGTGCGAGATCAGGAGACTGGACTTCATTTTCCAGGCTGTGGACATGAGAGAAGGGAAGGGTCCTAATCCAGGAAACCCTGACTGTAGTCTAACCAAGGACATTCCACCCTCAGACAGAGGGAGTGTTCTCACTGTAGGCATAACCCTCTTGATAAAGAAATTCTTTGTGGGTTTGAATAAACTGTTCTTAAAGGGTTCAAAAAGATCCTTACAGATAGTAATGACACCTCGAGGCTAGTGTAGATGAGGCAAGAGTGGTCAGATATTCTGGAGGAAGATGGATCTTTCAGCAGTTTGCCCCTTTGTATGCAGCTGTAGTCAGAATCTCAGGTATTAATAAAGAGCATATATGTCCAGCTCCAACTATAATACAATACTGATATTTGCTTGGGGTACAAGAAGCTGAAAGAGAAAGAGTAGGCTTGACATGCTTGAAACTGTTTTAAAATAAAGGTTTCACATTTTTTCCTCCTTTTTATCCTCCTAGGGCTTCCCAGGTAGCTCAGATGGTAAAGAATCTGCCTGTAATGCAGGAGACCAGGGTTCAATCCCTGGGTCAGGAAGATCCCCTGGAGTAGGAAATGGCAACCCACTCCAGTATTCTGGCCTGGAGAATCCATAGACAGAGGAACCTGGCAGGCTACAGTCCATGGAGTTGCAGAGTCAGACATGACTGAAGAAACTTAGCACATACCTCCAATCTCCCCATTCATTCTGAACTTTAGTTCTTCTGGTGGGTTCTGAGCAGTGGGGTGACATTATCTGACTCAGGCTTTAGCAGTCACTCTGGCCGTGGTGCGAAGAGGAGGGTCGAGGCCAAGACTGTAGCAGGGGTCACTTAGGACAGGAAAAGAGCCAGATGAGATGATAGCTTGGCCTACATAAATAGTGGAGAGAGTGACAAGTAATTAGGTGGACTTGGGTTATATCCAGAGATGGGAACAATGGGATTTAGTGGTGACTTGGATGTGGGGAGTAAGGGAAAAAGGAAAACAAAGGTGAGTCTTAGTTTTTTGACTTGAGCAACTGGTACAGAATAACATAAAATAATCCCAGTATTTTTGTTTAATTGTGCATTTCTATTTTAAAATATGTAAAATATACTTCTGCAGGATGTATTATTTATAGGTGTGCTAGATACGTACAGTTTTATTACATACTATATAATACATAAATCTATGGATTGAAGGATGGAGGGAGAGAAAAACACACACAATTATTAACTCTGGTTTTCTTATAGAAGTTGGGAAGAGAAACAAGGTAAAGAAGGAGAGGAGGGATTTTCCTTTTTTGATATATTTGCTTCTGCTTCATTGTAATTTTCAATGAAGATGTATTAATTTTACCCAGAAGGATATAACATAGCTGTTAATACAACTGTAATTTCTGGATAATAAGAATATAATTGTTTCCTATTTGTATTATCAGGTTGTATTAGTTATCAATTGCTGTATAATGATATCACTATAAACTCAGTGACTTAAAACAATCCACATCCATTATCTCACAGTTTCTGTAGGCCAGGAGTCCAGGCATAGCTGAGCTATGTCTGCTGAAAGGTTGCAGTCAAGATGGCAGCTGGGTCTGTGGTATCATCTGGGGCATGAGTGGTGAAGTAACCACCTCCTTACTCACATGGTTGTTGGGCATATTCAGTTCCTGGTAGGTTTCATTCTGAAGGCCTCACTTTCTTAGGGGCTGTCAACCAGAGACCACCCCCAGCTCCTCGCCCTGTGGGTCTTCCCAACATGATCACTTGGCTTCCTCAAAGCCTACAAGGAAGTGAGTCTCTTTGCAAGACAGACATTACAATCCTATGTAACATCGTCACAGAGGTGACATCTTATGACCTTTGCCGAATTGTACGAGTGGAAGCAAGTCAGACGTGCCACCCACTTGTAACAGAAGAGACATCACAAAGGCATGGACATCAGGAGGACAAGATGATGGGGCCAAGTGATGATCACTAACTTTGTGGTAATAATTTACAGTGCACAGACAGCTTCTTTTACAAAAGTAAAAGTGTCACTCAGACGTGTCTGACTTTTTGTGACCCCATGGACTGCAGCTCGCCAGGCTCCTCTGTCCATGGAATTCTCCAGACCAGAATACTGGAGTGGGTAGCCATTCCCTTCACCAGGGGATCTTCCCAACCCAGGGATTGAACTTGAGTCTCCTGCGTTGCAGGCAGATCCTTTACCCTCTGAGTCACCGGGGAACCTCTGTGACAATGTATTACCTAAAAATATTGTATTGATTTTTGAAACTTTGAAAAACAACAGAGAAACAGATTATTTATAAAGACTAAAAGGCATACATTTCTTTGTGAAAAGAATTTCTTAAGTTAGTCTCTGTTCTGATTGTTTCCTAATGTTGAAATATGTTCGGTATAGCTAACAGGAAAGATAATTTTTTTCCTTCAAAAGACCCTTTACCTCAAATAGGCGAGAGGTCATCAAAGATTAAAGGGCATAGAAATACATACTCATTGTCTCTGAGGGCCATGTCTAGAAGGCGATGCCTCCTGTCCAGCTTGTCAAGTCCTCCTGGAAGTTTCCCTTCTCAGAAAAACCAGCGGTTTCCTCTGGGGCCTGTCCCTTGCCTGGGGACTACTGTGCTGCAGTAGAAGGAGACCTCGGCCAGGATGCAGAGAACTTGGATTCCAGCTTTGAACAAACTATTTCTGTAACATCAAGCAAGAGATCTAACATTTCTGGGTCTTTGATTTTTATATATTTGAAGCAGGTATAAAAATGACAGTTGCATCAGTTGATTCTTTAGAAGCAGATGGATGAGACGAATCAATCTACAACAACCTGGCTTTATAGAAGTTCACTGTATAGAATCTAGCCACATGTGTTTTCTCAACCTTTATAATGACCTTACCAAGACCTAACTCAGACTGATTTGCTGTGACCTAACTCTGCATCTTAGGAGGGTTTTTCCCCACAGATGTCAGGCTGCCTCTGCTCTTTGATTCAGGCTCTCACATGGTTTAGTAAACACCCCCAGAATGTCAGTCCAGCTCACAAGGACCCACTCTTTCTTTGTCTCTCTTAATTAATCTAGTACACCCCTGGCCTGGCCCAGCAGCAGGCCCCCAACCCAACTAGGCCAGTCAGTTTCTCATCTTTCAATTCAGTTCAGTTCAGTTGCTCAGTCGTGTCCGACTCTTTGTGACCCCATGAACCACAGCATGCCAGGCCTCCCTGTCCATCACCAACTCCCAGAGTCCACCAAAACCCACGTCCATTGAGTTGGTGATGCCATCCAACCATCTCGTCCTCTGTTGTCCCCTTCTCCTCCTGCCATCAGTCTTTCCCGGCATCAGGGTCTTTTCAAATGAGTCAGCTCTTCACATCAGGTGGCCAAAGTATTGGAGTTTCAGCTTCACCATCAGTCCTTCCAATGAACACCCAGGACTGACCTCCTTTAGAATGGACTGGTTGGATCTCCTTGCAGTCCAAGAGACTCTCAAAAGTCTTCTCCAACACCACAGTTCAAAAGCATCAGGTCTTCTGTGCTCAGCTTTCTTTATAATCCAACTCTCACATCCATACATGATCACTGGAAAAACCATAGCCTTGACTAGATGGACCTTTGCTGGCAAAGTAATGTCTCTGCTTTTAATATGCTATGTAGGTTGGTCATAACTTTCTTTCCAAGGAGTAAGCATCTTTTAATTTTGTGGCTGCAGTCACCATCTGCAGTGATTTTGGAGCCCAGAAAAATAAAGTCTGTCACTGTTTCCACTGTTCCCCCATCTATTTGCATAAAGTGATGGGACCATATGCCATGAACTTAGTTTTCTGAATGTTGAGCTTTAAGCCAACTTTTTCACTCTCCTCTTTCATTTTCATCAAGAGGCTCTTTAGTTCTTCACTTTCTCTCATAAGAGTGGTGTCACCTGCATATCTGAGGTTATTGATATTTTACTTGGCAATCTTGATTCCAGCTTGTGCTTCCTCCAGCTCAGCGTTTCTCATGATGTACTCTGCTTGTAAGTTAAATAAGTAGAGTGACAATATACAGCCTTGACGTACTCCTTTCCTATTTGGAACCAGTCTGTTGTTCCATGTCCAGTTCTAACTGTTGCTTCCTGACCTGCATACAGATTTCTCAAGAGGCAGGTCAGGTGGTCTGGTATTCCCATGTCTTTCAGAATTTTCCACAGTTTATTGTGATCTACACAGTCAAAGGGGTTGGCATAGTCAATAAAGCAGAAATAGATGTTTTTCTGGAACTCTCTTGCTTTTTCGGTGATCTCATCTTTAGGAATCTGGAATTGGCTGCAAGAGCTGCTGTCAGAAAGACATCCTTCCCCTTGGCAGCCGTCACTCTTAGTCCCCATCTCACTGGGGTCCTCAGAAGAAAGGACTTGACTGTTGGGAAGGAAGCTGGACTGATGGCCTCGAGCTTCCTCCCAGCTCCTGACTCATTCTTTCATTTGTTCTGGAAGTATTCACTGGTCTATGACTTGTTGGCAAGTAACGAATTTTCAGAAGGAAAGCTATGACAAACCTAGACAGTGTATTGAAAGCAAAGACATTAGTTTGCCAACAAAGGTCTGTATAGTTAAAGCTATGGTCTTTCCAGTAGTCATGTATGGATGTGAGAGTTGGATCAAAAGAAGGCAGAGAATCAAAGAATTCATGCTTTTGAACTGTGGTGCAAGAAAAGACTCTTGGAGTCCCTTGGACTGCAAGGAGATCAAATCACTGAATCCCAAAGGAAATGAACCCTGAATACTCACTGAAAGGACTGATACTGAAGCTGAAGCTCCAATACTTTGGCCGCCTGATGTGAAGAGCTGACTCATTGGAAAAGACTGTGATGCTGGGAAAGATTGAAGGCAGAAGGAGAAGAGGGCAACAGAGGATGAGATGGTTGGATGGCATGACCGATTCAATGAACATCAACTTGGGCAAACTCCGGGAGATAGTGAGGCACAGGGAGGCTTGGTGTGCTGCAGTCCATGGCATCGCAAAGAGTTGAACATGACTTAGTGGTTGAACAACAACAACAATAATGACTTTTCATTTAATCTTGACAACAACATTACATCCATTTGGCTTGCTAGAAGTTCAGTAGCCACGAGTCAGGAGACAGGTGTTTATTATCACCTACATTCTATAGATGTAGAAACGAATGCTTAAAAAGGTAAAGGAACTTGCCCACAGTCTCAGCTGTGAAGGGGGAAAGCACGAGTCTAAAAGATGTCTGATTGAAGAGTTCTTTCATTTTACTCCTGCAGCTTGGGAGCACTGGTTCTCCCATCTCACAGAACTGGGGGTGGCCTGGGGAACAGATGGATGACGGGAGGGAGCCCTTGATCCATCCTCAGATGACGCAGTTCTGAGGACCATGCAATACCCCAGTGCAGACACAAGGGGGCAGAGAGATACACAGCTCCCCGGGCCTGGGCAGAGAGGGTGGGTCTTGCTTCTGGCTTCCTGCATTCTCTTAAGATATGTATTGCCATAAACCCTGCATTCCTTTCCATTAGGAAAAGAATATGTCCAACTATTAACTATATACCCAAACTATGAAATATTTCATAATTCACTACAAGAAATAGAAGGAGGACTGAGAATAAAAAATGAATGTGGAGAGAAAAAAATGAGAGTAGCAACAAGTGTCGACACTGTAGGAGAACAAGATTCTATTAAATTGGCTTTTTAAAAAAAAAGGCATTGTCATTGAGATGAACCATTGAAAGAGTTTATCGTTCAACACTATTTTAATTTTCCCTTAGTTTTTGAAAGAAAGTAGACCTCTTTAAATTCTCTTTTCCTTATCTTTACTGGAGTGAAAAATACCTTTCATTGTTTATAATTTTACTTATTGGTTGTGCAGGGTTTCCAGACTTCAGGGCGGTTCAAGCAGGAGATTCTTCGTTTTGAGAGGCTTTCCTGGAGAGCGGCGCTGCTCTCTGGCTGTGGTGCGTGGGCTTCTGATTGCAGTGGCTTCTCTTGTGCAGCATCCGCTCTAGGGTCTCCTGCACTGGCAAGTGGATTCTTACTGAGCCACCAGGGACGCCTGAAAAAAATCTAATTGTGGAACAGGAAGAGTATGTGATCTCATTTTATGGGAAAGAAGTTTACTTCAATGATGTTTTATTCTAATCTCATAATATTTTAGAATGTTAGTACAAAGACAGACTCTTGTGGTTCTAACACAGGCAAAAAAGGCTCATCTCTTGAGGTTGCCCTGAGAGCGAGTGAAGTTAGGGCAAGAGCCAGATCTAGCTGAGCTGGTCCAGGGAGCCCTCTCCGGGCCCTCATCTTACTTGGTATGAAGTACAGTGCATCCAATAACCTATAGGACCATACAATTCTGCCTTTATCATGCTTTCAAAGATGAAAAACTCCCGCTTGAACCACCATGAAGTCTGAAGCACTCTATATGCCAACGTTACTGGCCATTTAAGTTTCTTGAGTGAAAAGAAACACTCTGCAGAGCAGGAGGCAAGCTACTGGTCTAGTGAGGATGGAGGCTCTGATGCTGTCAGGCAGAGAGTGGAGTGAAGAGGGGCTGGGACGGCGCAACACTGTCCTGCCCCGTAACTCAGAAGCAGTACAGGAGGCTGGTGCTGGCCCTTGCTGAATCCCTGACTAAGCTGGCTCCAGTGTCCACACTGACCACCTTCCTTCCCACTTTACAGAAGGATATATTAAGGGTGTGTTGTATTGATATGGACAAAACAACACACATTATAACCCTGGTTGGGGCCATGCTTCTCTGGGTCACGCAGACACATTTTCTTGGCAAAGAGACCAGTGTTTGATGTTCAGAAGTGAGAGAACTCAAGGAGCCTGAGCTCTCTGTTGAACACAATGGGGAGAACCTCTGCGTAACAAAGTGGATGGCAAGAGAGCTTAAGCTTAGGGACCCCTGTGGCAGTGTGGCTCAGTTGGAAATGTGATGAGGCTGAACTCAAACTAATTTCATGAAGCCAGACTGAGGAGGAAAGTGAGGGAGCCATCTGGTGGCTTTAAACAGGGGATAATACATCTGTGCTGAATAGGGACAAGGCTGGAGGTGGGGAGACCAATCCTGACACCCTGTTGCCAAGCCAGTAGTGGGGGTGTCCTGAACTAAGGGATGAGCAGTGGGAGAAGGGGAGGGAAACAGAGCTGCAAGGGAGGTGGGGTGGGTGGGCTTGGTGATCACCCAGCTAGTGGGACTGGATGAGGTGATGTATGTGAAGTGCTTAGCACAGAATCAAGAGAACAGGCAGGAATGGATAGACGTCAGCGGCTACTGCATGGGAGCCCAGTTGAGGGAGCTGTAACAGGAGGGGATTGTGAAATACATGGGAGTGAGCCCTGAACATTCTACAGGGCAGCCAGGAGGAGTGATGGAGTCAGCCCAACACTGAGAGAAACACCAGAGTGAATGGAGCCCTGGCACTGCCTCACAGCAGATCCTAATTCCTTCGTCCTCACACCCAACAAAGACAGGCGGCAGATTTCTCAGGAAAGCCTCCTTGCTCTTCCCCATCAGAGCAGCGTGCCTAGGTTCAGTGCTGCAGTGGACAATCCAATCTGAACAAGGAGGTCCACAGCCTGGTCCCTTCCCACCAGCCTGTGCTGTCCACGCTCCTGGGGTAACTTGAAAGATGCTGTTTCTGTGTGAGTGCCTGTCTGCTCTGGGAGCAAAACTTAGAAAGACCATCTTCCCTCAAAGAAAAAAAAAATTCCCTTATGCTTAGCAATATAGCTAATGTTTCTAGAACACCTGTGCAAGTTTGCAAAATGCTTTCACAAGCGTGATCTCATGTGATTTCCTAATCACTTGCTGCTACAAGCGGAAGAGGCTTGGACAGGGTAGCTGTGCAGTCTCTTTGGTTTTTTGAACAAATAGTTTTACTCATTTATTTTTGGCTGCGCTGGGTCCTCGTTGCTGCACAGCTTTTCTCTAGGCGTGGCAGGGTTGTTGCGGCGTGCGGGCTTCTCACTGCGGTGGGTTCTCTTGTGGGGAGCACGGGCTCTGGGGCACAAGGGCTCTGTAGCTGAGGTCCCTGGGCTCTAGGGACAGGCTCCATACTTGCGGCGCGTGGGCTTAGTTGCTCCACAGCACGTGGGATCGTCCTGGATCAGGGATTGAACCCTGTCTTCTGCATTGGCAGGCGGAGTCTTTACCACTGAGCCACCAGGGAATCTGCTGTCTTTGGCTTTTGTTCTTAAACCTTCTCTCTTCCTGGTCCATGGGTCCTGGCTGTAACTAGGGCAGGAGAAGTGGGTGCTTGTGTGACTCCTCTGGGGCCTGCACATTTCTGGTGGGGGGCTGAGCCCACAGGTCTTGCTGATTTCCTACTACCATGGATTCCTTCTTATCTCACCTCTGGACAGGGTCTTTGGCTTCCTTAAAACTCAAGGGTGCCCATCTGTGAAGACTTCTGGGCAAGAGGGGGATCATGGGCTGTATGTGCAGAGCCAAGGTTGGGAGGCGTTATGTTGAGTTCCAGAGAACAGTTTTGGAGCTGCAGTCTCCAATCTGAGGCAGGAAAAACAGTTCCCCCGTCCTTGACTGCACCACCTGATTTCTGTATTATCTGAATTCTGATACAGGAGAGCTTCGTTAATACAGGTGGGTGGATGGGTAAGATTGAAGAGGAAGTTTTCAAAATGGCCAGACACATAGAATCGCAGTGCGTTTGTGCCCTTTCTTGCTGTTTGGCAATTTGTGCACCCTCAGTTGTGTCCAACTCTTTGCAACCCTAGGGCCTGCAGCCCACCAGGCTCCCCCATCCCTGGGATTCTCCAGGCAAGAACACTGGAGTGGGTTGCCATTTCCTCTTCCAAGGGATCTTCCCAGATTAGGAACCAAACTGATGTTCCTTGTGTCTTCTGCATTGCAGGCAGGCTTTCTTTCTTTTCTTTCTTTTTTTTCCACTAGCGCCACCTGGGAAGATTTAGCAATTTGTAGCTTCCCCAAAGGAAATGTCAGAAGCCAGTGACTGGTTGCTTCAGGAGGACACTTTAACAGTCTTACCAAAGCTACAGCCCCATGTGCTGGGGCAGGTTAAGTTCTGTTCTTGTTGACCCATCAGCTAAAGTTCTTCAACTTCCTGGCTGAAACCACAACCTAGAGAACTCAGACAGCCACACCGCAAGGACACAGAGTCTCTTGGAACTCAGACTTTCTAATGATACATCTTCTCGGCAGTGCCTGGAAATTAGGTGTCCTTGTTTGTTTTACTGGAGACAACGAGACTCCCTCCAATTTTCCTCCTCCTTAGGATGGGAGTGATTTCTTCAGCACTTGCTTTTCCGAGTATAAGAAGCTTGGAGAAAGCAGCTATGGATTCTCTTTGGTTTTCTTTCTGGAAGCTTCCGTCTTCCTAGTCAACAAGTCACATAATGTAAATATACCTGGGGCAGGGCTGTCAGGGACTTGTGTGACTCTTCAGGGTTCTGCAGGTAACTGGCTTCACCCTAACTGGCTGTGGTAACCTGGAGAGTGACACTCAGAGGCACTTGGAAAACCAACCGACTCTCAGTAGTCAGGGCACCCCCAGGGTCAGACTCCTGTGCCTTTAACTGAGCGGAGTCTAGAATGTTTCAGGGAACCAGTTCCTTTGCTGGAGGAGGATGTTCCTTTGCTCTGAAGTTTCCAGATAATCCAGGTCAGGGGAGGAGACTCTGCCCGATGAGACCCCATGCAGACTTTAGAACCATGGACGTCTGTGTAAAAGGCAGGTGAGATTCAACTTGCAGTCTTTTTTCTGCGGTAAACTTTCTTCCTGAGTTAATCTCAGAGAAAGAGCACCTTGACTGACTTCTTCCCTGGAATCGAGTCTCTGACACCAGAAACTGGGATGTGCAGGTTTAGTGTAGAAAGCTTTTCTCTCTACAAGGCTGGGGGCAGTGGGGTGGAGTCACTAAGCGTAGGGACTTTGGAGCTGGGTTCCTGGCCTGGCTCTGTCACTTAATAGCTGTGTGGCAGTGGGCAAGTTCCTGAACCTCTCTGTGCTTATTTCCTCATCTGTTAAGAGGGGAAAGTAATGCTCTACAACTACCTCACAGGTCTTAGAGGAACGCGGAAATGAGTTAACGTGCATGAGGCACTCAGAACAGTGCCTGGGATGTAGTTAAGTGCTATATGAGATTTCGTTGTTGTTGTTATTTTCACTTTGAAACCAGAGAAGAACCTGAAATAAAAGGGTGTCATGTTCGGTAGCCTGGAGCAGTGTCTTGGCCTGGGAAGCCGGACACCCGGTCTCTCTGATCCGGCTTCCCACAGAGTACTGGGGGTGACCCTGAACCACTCAGAACTTCAGTCCTTTCACTGAAAATGAGGTGAGATAACCCCAGTGTCCACCCATAGACGGACAAATAGAAAGTCACATACACATACGATGGACTGCTGTTCAGCGAGAAGCAGTGATGAAGTTCTGACAACACAGGCTCCAACACAGATGAAACTTGAAGACGTTATGCTAAGTGAAATGCACCAGACACAAAAAGACAAGTATTACACGATTTCACTAAATATCTAGAAAGGCAAATCCAGAAACAGAAAGTGGAACTAACATGGCCAGGGGCAAAGCTGAATAGGAAGTGAGTGGCTATTGCTCAATGGTTACAGTTTCAGGTGATGAAAACGCTTCAGAAACGGATGACAGGGCTGATGATTCAACACTGCGAATGTACTCAATGCCGCTGAATCGTACACGTAAAAACAGTTACAACAGCAAGCTTCATGTTATGTATATTTTACCACGATAGCAAAAAGATCAAGCATCATAAGGAGACGTCAGACACAGAGAGGGGAGAAATAAGCTGACTTTGAAGGAGACAGACATGTGCTATATAAACTTTGAAACTTTTTAATAGTCCATGAGGATATAAATATGGGTTACCAGGAAAAAAATGAGGTGCTGATGGCGTCAGCCCCCCCAAGCCCTTTCCAGCTACAGCCTGCTGTGAGGTAAAATCCCTTTTCTTCTCGCACTTTCGTGCCCTTGGTTTCCTTCAGGATGCAGCTCTGGGCCCGTCTTCCTAGGCCTCCCGCCCCCTCTTGGCTCTGCCTGCTGCGTCCTTCCCAGGGGCCTGCTGCACTGAAACTTGCTTTTATTTCTTTCATGTGTTTGTGGCTGTCTACCACCTATGTTGTTCTCTCCTCAATAAGGAAGGATTGTGCCCTCTCCAGCTTTTGTGTTACCCCCACCCCCAAATCCCTAAGAGTGAGTCAACAAAAGGGGTGCCTGAGGATGGTTCCTCCTTGCCACGAGGAACCACAGCTATGAAGGACCTGGTTCCATCATGTGTGACCTAGGTTTTACAAACTTTTTAAACTTCTACACTAACTTGTAACAAATGCACCTTACTTTGTGACCTGGAGTGCATGCATGTGCACACACACAAATATATATATGTAAAGTTCATGAACTTGACCATTTATTATGCATGGTTCAACCTTGAGATTTCTGATTGATTTGATGTGTGAAAAGTGCTTATAGATACACTGATTCCGTAACTCCTGACTGGCTCACGCAAGGGTGTGTTCACCACTGGCCACGAGGGGGAGCTCACACGCTAGGTTGCACAGATGAATGAAGTGAGCTGGAGGGCTCAGAGGAAGTGGAGACAACCGACTCCGCCTTGGCGGGGGCCTCAGGATGCCTACACATCCCTTAACAAGCACCCTCACAGAGGGACCAGCAGTGCTCATTCAGGCTTTATTTAGTTGAACAAACATCTGTTTTGTTGACTTAGCTGAATGAACTTAGCTCCTGGTCCCTGTCTCAGGCAGGGTGCCATTTAAATGTGTTGAGTGGGAGAACATCCCTGGTGGTCCAGTGGTTAAGACTGCGCCTTTCAATGCAGGTGGTGTGGGTTTGATCCCTGGGTGAGGATCTAAGATCCCACATGCCCCACTGCTAAAAAAACAAACCAAAACATAAAACAAGCTGTGTTGTAACAAATTCAATAAAGACTTTAAAGATGATCCACATCAAAATATCTTTTAAAAAAACATGTGTTGTGTGCTGGTTGTTGGATTTTGGTGTAGGACTCAGACTCCTTCCTGCTGGGGCAACACAGAGCTCCTCTCTTCCCTTTTTTTAATAAATAGTCTTATTTTTGGCTGTGCCAGGTCTTTCTTGCTGTATGGGCTTCTCTCTACTTGTAGGAGTGCGGGCTACTCTCTAGTTGCTGTGTGCAGCCTTCTCATTGCAGTGGCTTTTCTTGCAGAGTATGGGTGCCAGGGCACGTGGGCTTCAGGAGTTGCAGGTCTTGGTTCCTAGAGCGCAGGCTCAAATAGTTGTGTCATAGGGGCTTGGTTCCTCCGCAGTATGTGGGATCTCCCTGGATCAAGGATCGAACCCATATCTCGTGCATTGGCAGATGGACTCTTTACCACTGAGCCACCGGGAAAGCCCTTCTCTTCCCTTGTTGCACAGCGGCCCTTCAGATGTGCCACTGAATGCCTTGCATGAACGCCCTGTAGAATCTGTCCCACTGAGCACGTTCTAAACCACACCACTGTAGTCTGTGCCAGGCACCCTCCTCAGGCTCAGCACATGAGGCTGGTTGTGTGTGCTGTTTTGATTGTGGGGAAAGTGAGGTCTCTAGAAAGGAGCTGCAGAAGTAGCAGAGCCTGGCGCTGGTGATCCCGGAGCCCATTCACAGAGAACAATCTCCAAGCGCATTGGCTGCGGTGAGGACGCCTGGCCTGGCCTGGGCACCCTCCCTCCCTGACACGGATGCAAACAGACATCCATCTCAGCTCCTGCACAGCTTCCAAGTCTGCCTGAAGCCATGGGCCAGCAGGCATTTCAGACCTCCTCCCGGAGCACCAGGAGCTTCAGGCCTCAGCTGGCTAAGCACATCATCTTCAGTGGCTCTTGCCGTGTTCGATAGTTGACATAGTTCCTGCCCTTGTTCTTCTGAGGTCAGGTGTGAGACTGCTGTGTGCTCCAGTGGGACCGGGAATGCATGCTTCAGCATTTGAGTAGATTCAGTAGTGAGTAGACAGCTGATATCCAGAATAAGCCAGAAGGATTACAATACCATTAAGGGATTCTTTTCATCTCATTAGCAAGCGGTAGAGCTCTCCTCTCTGCCAACTGCCCCACCCCCAACCTTGACATTCACACCCCCAGCATGGTACAACCAAAGTCCACACTCCGTGTTATATGTTAGGCTGGGGCCAGCTGTCAAAGGGTATTTTTTAAGTCCCTTGGAAAGTCAACTCTTTGCGACCCCATGGTCTATACAGTCCATGGAATTCCCCAGGCCAGAATACTGGAGTGGGTAGCCTATCCCTTCTCCAGTGGATCTTCACAACCCAAGAATCAAACTGGGGTCTCCTGCATTGCAGGCAGATTCTTTACCAGCTGAGCTATCAGGGAATCCCAATCAAAGGGTATGGGTGATACCTTTTAGCGAGTGCCCAGAGACTGAGCTGGACTTATGTGGTAAGACTGCCTCAGAACAACTCCATGGACAAGAATTCAGAAATGATTATGGGGCTTTTCTCTGTTGGCCACAGGAAGTAGCCACAGCCTGGGGTGAAAATCAAGTTTGCCAGCTAAGTGCTTAAGGGGACTCCAACATGAATCATGCTAGTCATCTCTGATTCTTCCAGAAGGAAGCCAGAGGTTGTGGAGATCAAATTCCTCCCCTGCTTTCTGGTGGAGGCTCTCCAGGAAGAACAGACTGGAGCCATCTAGTTTCTCCCTCAATTGTACCTCACCTGATCCTTCTCAAACGTTATTTACTATGGGGACTTCCCAGTGGTCCAGCGGTTGGGGACCTTGCAGTGTGGGGGACATGGGTTAGTCCCTGGTTGGGGATCTGAGATCCCACCTGTCATGAAGCAGCTGAGCTTGTGCACCACATATACTGAGCCCATGTGCTCCGAAGCTCGAGAGACACAACTAGAGTCTGCGTGCCACAGAGAAAGATCCTGCATGATGCAATGAAGATCTTGTGTGCCGCAGCTAAGACTCAGTGTAGCCAAATAAATAAATATTAAGGAAAATATTTACTACAAGCTCCCTGGTGGCTTAGACAGTAAAGAATCTGCCTGCAATGCAGGAGACCTGGATTCGATCCTTGGGTCAGGAAGATGCCCTGGAGAGGAAAATGGCAACCCACTGCAGTATTCTTGCCTGGAGAATGGCATGGACAGAGGAGCCTGGTGGGCTACAGTCCATGAGGTCGCAAAGAGTCAGATATGGTGGAGCAACTAACACTCACACTTTACACAAGCTCCCAAGACTCTTTCATGACAACATTCTTCTCTTCCAGCTGCTTTTGGGCCCCTTTCCCACCTCACCAGGATTTTCAACAAGCTACCATTTTCTGTTCATTGCTGAGGTTCACAGTCACTGGATGCTCTGTGGCAGATAACTCCAGTTAGGAGCTCCCCTGTGGCGACAGTCATGGTAGTGATAAAGGTATGCTGAGGACTTGCATAAGGCCTCCTCTGTAAAAACGTTCTGAAACATCAGCCTCAAGAGAAGATGTGATTGACTACTTCCACATTTTACTGCAGGTATTTAAGGAGGGTAATGATAGTATATCTCTTAAGCAACCACCAAATCCTGGCCAGAACTATAATTGGGGTAGGGTCTCACTATGAAAGATTTGCTGCATTTTATGATTCCAAATCCTTTACCTTTTTGTCTACAGCCAAACACTCTGATGTGGCTTTTCAGTTCTTCTCACAAGAGGCAGAACTTGCTTCCTCATCTCCATGAACATGAACTGGTCTTGTGACTTTCTGAGGCTGATAGAATGCCACAGAAATGATGACGTGCCAGTTCTGAGCCTGGAGCCTTGTCCACTTGTCCTTCTTGTGTCTTTGTTGCAGCCATGAGAACACGTTTGGGCTATCCATGTGGCAGGAGGCATGTGGAACAGACCTGAATTGCCTCAGCTGCCTGGCCAAAGCCAGCCTCAATCAGCTGACAGAAGTGAGTGAGACTGGCCAAGACTGGCAGAACCATCCCAGTGACCACTGGGACATGTGAGCCGTACCTGCTTATTGCTTTATGCCACTGAGGCTCTGAGAGCTGTGTGTTACACAGCATTATTGTGGCCGTAGGTAACTGACACACCCACTTAGAAATCAAGACAGGGATGCACCCCTGGAAGAATTGTTAGAAGCAACTTTCACCTTCAAATAAGATGGTTCCTGTAGATTGTTTCTTTCACTTGCATTGATTACCCCAAAATGAATAGCTTTCTCTGGTCTTCAATTCTAAATGGATTTAATATCTGGGTAGAAGCCAGCAAATGAGCACGAGTGAAAAGTCATTCTTCATTATTAGGCATCACATGAACAGAGGTGGAGAAGCAAAGGGAAGAAAAGTGACACCTATCTATATTTTTGTAGACTTCGGATATGTGACTTCCCCACCCAGACGCGGTAGGATGTCTATAGCAGTCAGTATTTCTCATGTTGGTACCTACATGTAGAGGTCAGTACATATACAGATTGTTGAAAAGTAATCTTTGTAAGACTTACTGGTGGGTAGTGGCAGTGCTTGGCTTCTGTAATTTCAGTGTAGATCAAAAGCACAGATACAAACCTGGCAAAGCAAATTCATAGTCCCAGATTCACTATGTTCTAGAGATTGTAGGATTATTGGCCTCCTGACCTGGGGTCCCAAACTCTGACACATGAAGACAAATAGAAGTACTCTTTCCTACCTTTTAAAATATTACATAGACTAGAACACAGAGCAGGGTTTTTAAGATAGACACCAAGCTTCTGGCTATTTGGTTATACATATGGTCATATATTCTGACGATGACTGAGTGAGGCATATAGAGGAACTTCATTAATATTCTTTGGTCATTCAAGGCCTGTCATCAATCAATGTCAGCAAGTGTTCTTTCTGAAAGTGAGTCTTGTCTCTGAGAGATTAATTTATAGGTTGGGGGAGCATATAAACAAGTTTCTCCCTTTCCCAATGAAACACTGACTTCTCCTCCCTCTTATTCATCTCAGTTCAGTCTCTGACCCCGGGGCTATGGACACGCATGTCATGCCTTTAGACAGGAAAATCCCTCAAGTTGGTTCCCGGTCCCAAGGGCCCCAGAGGCCGTCACTCACAGATGCCTCTGTCTCTCTGACCTTGGCATAAGTGTCTAGATGCCCACTGTCCTGGCTCTGTAAAGGGAAACCATTGTACGCCTCTGCCTGATGGTAGAGTAAGAACACAGAGATGGAATTCAGAGGTGGCAGCTGGGAGACGGCAACGTTGCACACCCGCTCCTCCCTGCCTCACTCCACTCCTCCCTGCCTCACTGGGGTTTCAGGAGGAGACCGTGACTTCTCAATGAGCATTCATGAAGGAACAAGCCAACACAAAGAGACACTCAGTGGGATTAGCATAAATAAAGGTTTCTTTCTCAGCATTATGTGTGGGTTATTTTTTTCCTACAAGACTGCTGTGATTCAAGTAAAGTCTTCTAACCAAATTTTAAAACCCAATTCTGGATGAACACAGGCTTTATAAACACTCAATATTATTATACAAGCTGTAGAAAGAAAGAATTGCCACTAGATAATATTGGCATAGCTTTGCAAAATTCCTTTTTAAATTGGGGAGCTAAAGTTCCACACATGGAACAAGCTAACTTTAAGATTTAAATCACAGGAAAATGCAAACAAACAAAGGAAATCCCACAAAGATTAGAGAGTGCAGACACTTAGGTATTCCATCCAGCAGGCACCTGTGGCTGAGATAAGGGGAAGTCCACTTATAACACTTCTTCCCTTGAGCAGTGGTTCTCAAAAGTGTGGTTTCCAGACCAGCAGCATCAGTATCACCTGGGAACTTGTTGGAAATGCCAGTTCCTGGGCCTCTTCCAAGACCTACTGAATCAGAAACTCTGGGTAGGGCCCGACAGGTGTGTTGTTCACGATCCCTCCTGGGGATTCAGATGTGTGATCAAGTTTGAGAAATCCAAATTTGTAAGATACAATCAGTCTCACAAGATAGATAGGAAAGTTTTCCTTCCCAAAGAGATTGAGTCCTTAGTACCCAAAGACATCTCAATAGTGGTTTACCTTCTCTCCTGTGCATCAAGGATGGTCCTGTACTGAGCATCCTTGGAAAACTAAGAAAGAGCCATTCACATAGTCTCCTGTGTTCTGTGATTCAGCCCCCAATGACACTGTCCCTGTGTCCACACGTCAGCTGCTAAGCCCTTTAGCTACAGCAGCACCTACTTCCTGGCACCAATTTCAGTATCAATAAAGAAAACCTAAGTTATGCTAGAACAAACTGCAGCCTAACGTCCCTAACTTAATGTCATCAAGATTTACTGTACAGTCCATAACAGACCTGTAACACAGGTCAGCACTGGACCGCTACTCCCTGCAGTCCCTGGGGAAGCCAGGCTGATTTCCATGCACACTTGATTCCATGACCACCATGATGGGAAAAAGAACCTGAGGAGCTGCACACTGGCTTTGAGAGCTCCCATCTGGAATGGACACGTAATGTCATTTCCACTGATGTTTCATGGGCAAGGCAGGTCACTTGGTCATGCCTACCGTCCAAAGCGGGAGGGCACTACCCAGAAAAACAACTGGAGGAACTGAAAACAATCAATGACTCCTGTTGCAGGTTACATGCTTGACTGAGAATATTCACTGTGCACAAAGTTGCATACCAACAGAAAAGAACTGGCAGGGGCCGCCTTCTTCTGCCGCTTGTGTGCTCGTTCTGTGCAGATGTGGTACCTCTCTTGTAGGGCGGCAGCTAGGAGACCCCAGCGCTCACTTGGTGGGTGAAAAGCCCAAGGAAGGAGTCAAGACTGAGAACAATGATGACATTAATTTGAAGGTGGTGGGAAAGGATGGTTCTGTGGTGAATTTAAGAGGCATACCCCACTTAGTAAACTAATGAAAGCCTACTGTGAACGACAAGGCTTGTCAATGAGGCAGATCAGATTCCAGTATGACAGGCAGTCAATCAGCGAAACAGATACAACTGCACAGCTGGAGACAGAAGATGAAGATACAATGGACGTATTCCAGTAGCAGACAGGAGGTGTCTACTAAAAGGGAACCTGCTACTTTACTCCAGAATTCTGTTCTCCCAGACCAAGAAGACATTCTCAATTAGAAAACTGCAATTTGGTTCCACCACATCCTGACTACTACAGTAATAGTTTCTCTATTCTTAACTGGTGTATGTGTACAAGCATATTTCATTTTTTAACTAACTGGCCAATGGTATGTTTCTATCGACATAAAATGAAGATGGGATAGGAAAAATACTGATTCTGTGAAAATACCCCCTTTTCTCCATTAGTGGCATGCTCATCAGCTCTTATCTTTATATTCTAGTAAGTTATTTTGCTCTCACCGTTTAACAAAAAAGAGAACAACATAAAAATTCTTGCATACCTTGTTCGATTGGAGAATTTTAATGTTTTTCATTTATCATTGTAAAACCAAGGACAATTTTATAACTTTTTTGAACATAGCTGATACATGTAGGGTAATCTGTCTTTAAGCAGGGATAAATTACTCTAAAAGAATGAATCCTAGATAGCTCTCCCTTCAAGTCAAGCATCTTGTTGTTTAAATAAACTTGTTCACACAAAAAAGGAACTGGCAGGGCAGAGTTCTCAGTCTTACATTCACTATCTCTTTGTTCCTACTGACCTTCAAAAAAATCAATATCTTTTTCCCCAAGAATATCTTAATTCATAAAATGTTATTTTTAATAAAAAATATTAAAGTTAATACACCCAAAGGAAAGTGCATAAATCATGAGTATACAGCCTGACGAATGATCATAACCTAACAAGTCAGCTACATAAGGCTAGGAGCAAGCTTGCTGTTGTGGGTGCCCAGCCCCCTCTCAGGCCTCTCCTTCCCCTTCCTAACGGGGAACACCCCTCGGACTTCCAACACTCATTCATTCAACTCAGATTTACCAGCCAGGGACCGGAACTCTTCAATCCTGGCAGGTGTTACAAACCCAAGCAGGAAAGCTAATCTTATGAAGCTTCCTGTCAGAGGGCTGGCTTTTCTGGGGAGGGACATATTTCAGACAGGGTTTGGTGGCGTGTGTTGTGGGGAGAACTCTCTTAACCCCTTATTGATGAGTGTTGCCTTTATTACCTGTTTGTTTAAGCACATTCAGCATTTCATAACAGAGCAGATGCAGTCAAGCCAGAATCTCTTTGCTACCTGACACATGAGAAGTAAGTGGCCTGCCCTGCTGGCACGAGGTCCCTGACAGCTAGCATTGAGCTGTCCCTGGAACCCCTGGGCAAAGCAGCTCCTGCCCACCTGCAGCTCAGGAGTTTTCTCTTCCTCCCCTTCACAGTGGTTCTAGGCCTGGGTTAACTGGATCTTTCTGAGTTGGGGAATGGGGAACAAATTGCAGAACATATGTTGTCCCCCAGATGTAAGAATGCCATTTGGTCTTAGGAATATTTTTTATGCAGCTTCTATTATCAGAAAGTTAGGGATATGGTGCCCATTCCCTTGCCTATGAAACCAATAGTCTTAATGGAGAGGTAGAGGGCAGCTGGTTTCCTAAAATGCCAGCCCTTCCCCAAATGTCCTCAAAATCAGGCTACAGCAGTACTTTGCCTTCCAGCCTCTCTACAAAATCCTTGCCAGAATTCAGGCCAGGTTATCTCAGGGACACCATGACGAGTGCTGACTCACTTCATCTTTCACCCTTAAAGAGCTGATGTGACTTCCCAACTCCTCCCCATAGGAAGTAGCCAGGCCTTTGGTGGGGAGGGAGGGCAAGCCCGCGCAGCTCTGGAACACTGTGACCAGCGGTTCAGCCACATCCCTTCAACAAAATGTACTTTAAATATATTTTTATGATCAGCTGGGGTCTAAATTATAGCCATGATGAATAAGAAGAGAGTAAACATATGATTAGTAATTTCCATATGGCAGAAAGCACCGAACAGTCTCTGGCTAAGGCCCAGGGCTCAATAAGAACTGTTAAAAAAGAATATAGAAAATGGCCTTTATTCCAAAGTCAAAGCAACAGGCCATGACCTTCTCTTTCCTGTATGGTAATAGTCTCATTTCATGAGGAAGCGGGAAAGGAAAGAAAAGATGAAGTTAAGAAAATGCTCCAAGAGCTGTTTGCCTGCTTAACTTTCATCACTCACTCATGTACAGAGCTACCTCCTCCTCCTATACCATAAACACAGAAAACAGATCCTGGGCAGCCCTGATCCCTGGCCGTCTGGTAATGACTATTCCAGGAGATACAGAAACATCACTGAGCGTGGAAAAATGCCACACAAAGACTACTCACCAAAGATAAATGATTCAATGTCAGGTTTCTTATTTGGCTATAGCTCTCCCCATCCCACCTAACTTGTTTGGAAAAGAACATATGAATAGCATCTCATAATTCAAGAATGATAACATTCTCGGTGTGGACCAATGGCCACAGTGGGAAACACCTGGGATGCTTTGGTAACAGTGCAGATTCTCAGACCTTAAGAATTGGAATCCTCAGGGTGGAGCCAGAATTTGCATTTTCATCAGCTCCTTCAGGAAATTCTTATGCATGCTGTGAACTGATGACACAAAAGCCTCAACAAAAATAAAACTGTCTCTACTTGCAGCAGGCTCCCTGGACCCCAAAAGGATTTAAATCATTAGGATTTAAAGAAATGTTACTTCCTTTGAGGGGAAAAAAAATAGCAGTTTTCTTACCTGATTCTATCTGCAAGAGCTGTTATACATCTGCAGTATTTCATTATTATTAATACAAAAGTCCGGGATAAAATTCTTCTCATTAGCATACTGGTAACTTATGGGAAGCGTTCAGCACTTCATGTATTTTGGGGACTACTGCCAAAAGCAAGGCCTCCTCCCCTGTAGTTAAGTACAGGATTTAGTCCATTTAGTCATGATAGTGGAGGACAAGGGGTCAGTTTTGCTTTTTTTTTTTCCCAACACTCCAGTCTCAAGTTTCCTGCTGCCTTTTTACCTTTTGTCTTGGGGAGGATTCTAGGTTAGCCTCCACATTTCCAGGGCAAGGATGTCTGGGGAATTGGCTCTCTGTCACTTAAAGGTTAAGCCTTCTCTTCACTTAAGCTGGACAATACACCGAGGAGTCTCCAGCCCTCCGTTGCCCTCACTTGGGGACTGTGCCCAAGTCTCCTGCCACAAATCCCTTTATGGAACGGTGCCTCCATAAATCGCAGCTGTCCCAATGGGGGAAGTCAGGCTGGTTTTATAGTGTGCCAAGATCCCAAGATAAAAAGCATTCTAAGTGCCCAGAGCTGGTGGAGCAAACAAGGCACAAGCCAGCATATGTTACCCAGAAGTTAGCTCCATAAATATCTCCTTCCAGATACAACAAGCACTCATTTTCTTCTGCAAAACTCAGCACAAGAAATCTGAAATGCAGCACGCAGATGTAGGAATTCATTTTCTTATGCATGGAAGGTATGAATGCCTTCTGTTCTCAAATGAAACAAAGAAAATTCTGAGGACTGCAAACCACCTGAGATACTTCCTTGCTCAAAAGGCGTGTCATGCTGTTAAAGGGCAGAAAACTCACAGCCCCACTTCTCCTCAAACACCAGCTCTTCCACTTTATTGTCCTATTTCAGGTCTGAAGGAATTTAGGTTTGAATAACTATCTGATTAGCACAGATCCCAGAGCAAGCAGATCCATCACGGAAGGGAAAGGGGTGCTCACGACTCCAAGTAGCTGTGCCGTCACTTTCCTGGTTCAGTGATGCGTCTCCAATACACCCGGGCTCTCACAAATGGCACCGGTTAAAGTTCACCACCAGCAACTGTGCCAAAACACAGTTGTATTTTGGCTGCCAAGCTTCTTCGTTTCATATGAGAATCATTCCCTTCACCTTTACAAAGTACCTGAAAACAGGTGCTGCTAAGCCAACAGTATGCTGGAATAACATGTGTATAGTTTCATCTTTCCTTTCTCATCCCTGCAGGCTTCAACCAGTCACCCAGCAGCTGCCCTCCAAACTAGAGTCAAGGACCAGTGCTTCCGCACCAGAGAAGAGTTAGCTTAGGAGTTTATTGTGAGGTTACCTGTCTGATGAACTGTCTGCCTAATTAGGTCTTAAGTCTGAGACTCCTGCTGTGCGACCTGAGTAATGAGCAGAGCTGGAGATGGAGTCATGAGCTTGGAGGCGTCTCCTTTTGCTGGAGCCTAAGACGAATGGACGGGGCACTCACCCTCTGCCCATCAGCTTTCAGTGCCACTGCTGTAAGTCAAAAGGATCAGGGCAGACAGCTGTCAGAAATGAAGCAGGGACAAGTAAAAGAGCTTAATGAAATTTTATTTTGAAAATATGGCAAGAGTCTAAGGCACTTCAAACATTTAAATACATGTAAGACCAAAGTAAATGTGACATGGGATAAAGGAATCCATAAATACATGGAGAACTACACTGTTTCTCTAGAGGCCAATGGATAGCCAAATTCTCTAACACAATTCAACTTTCATCATCAGACACAGAATTGTGCAATTATTAATAAAAATACGGCAACATTACATGTCGTTCTTCATGTCTTCAGTTACTATGGAATACAAAAGTTCAAAATACTGTGTCAATTTTATATAGATACCCTTTGTATAAAATGTCATATAATACAGCCACCTAGATAAAACCAACTGAATAGACTTCCTTTTGTTAAGTTTTATACTTTTGAGAATTCCACCTTTTATTTTTAAAACCAGAAACCTACCAGCCCAGGCCCAATTCATTCATGATCAAAGTCATCTCAACTTCCTTATTTTAAAATAATAAAGACAAAAGGAAAATCAACAAAACCATCCTGGAATGGAGCTTTCAAAGAGCTTTCCAATGGGTCCACATTTAGTAAATATAAATACTTGTGGAAAAGTTTTAAGAACACCATGCCAGTGAGAACTTGATACTTTTCAGCAGGGGTGGGGGTGTGGAGAGCAGGAACAGACGTAACAGAAGTTGCCCACTCAGGTCAGGTTACAATTTCCTACAACTGTACATAACGGAGCAGAGACTCAACAGCAAGTGTGCCCTACACAGAGGAAGATGGCCAGAAGGGGGCGTGTGTGCCCAGCCAGAAATCTCCTGCTGGTTCCGCTCCCACTGGCAGCTCCGGCCTTCAGCCCCCGGTTTTCTGTGTTCTATTTGCTGGTGAGCTCAGGCACAATGTACATTCAGTATCTGTCAGCCCAACAGGAACAATTAGCAGCTTAGAGGTGGCATGTAAATGGACGGCTATTTGCACACAATCAGTCAAATGACCCTCGGTGGGTGGGACCAGGAGATGTCTTCCTTCCAAGTCTAGGGGTGCCCTAGAGACCAGGAAAGGAAAAAAAAACAAACCAGGGGTTAGTCAGTGACCTCAGGTAGATGCGTCCTCTGTGACACAGGAACTCTGTGAGCACCACGCATGAGCCAGAGGGAGGAGGGCTGGAGCCCCACACACAGTCCTCCAGCGGGAGCTGCTCTCAGGCCAGCGGGCTTGGCAGAGCCACCTCCAGCTGTCCTGGGAAGTCAGCTTCCTGCTGAGAGGGAACCCTGAGACCATGGGCTGCTGCTCACTGTCAACTTTAAGAAAGATGCCAGGAAGGCGATGTGTATTCATGGGCTCAAGATGTGCTATTTGGATAACTCTGTCCAGAATAAACCCTTCCTGTGAGGGTGTGAGGACAAGCAGGCATCCAGCCTCAGCGGTGCTAACCATTAGCACTCCTGGCCCTCCGGGTGGGGCAAAAATGATGAATTTTTACACTCCAGACTCAAACTTTGGTTTTCAGCATCGTCATGAAAGCTGCATGTCCTGTCAGTTCCCCGAGGAAGGGGGCCGACTAGTCTGGTGGCTTGCAACCTGTGTTCGAATGCCAAGTGCACAACACTGACCGGAGACTGGGCTTTGGCGAAGTTGACGTGGGCGTACAGCAGGACGGCAATGTCTTTGTGTCCAGCTTCCAGGGCAATGGAGAGTGCAGTGCTGCCATCCTGGAGACGAGATGAAAACAAACCAAGTCGGGCTTCTCAAACTTCCATGTAGCCAAAAGCTAACAGCACCAGTACCTCTCAACTGGTGAGGCTCCCCCATCTAGCTGTTTGTTCAGTTCTTTAGGAAACCTTCTGGACCTCTTAGGTGCCAAGCCTGAAGGATGTCAGGATGACAGAGGCACAACTCCTACCCTGGCCTCAGACAAGGGTCAGCCCGTTGCCAGTGTTATCACCTCACGGTGGTCAGTGTGTATGTCTGCATACAGGGGAGTCTCAACAAAAACAGGCTGCCCAGGAAGGGCTCTAATTCACCCATCTAGCCCACTGGCAGGGGGCAGGAGGCAAAGGCAGGGATAGAAACATAACTTTTTTTTCTTTTATAATTACAAATGAGCCATCAAGCAGCGTGGTGTCTGTTCTGATGTCTTGCAATTTGCCAAGAATCTCTTAACTTTCCTCTTAGGGAAGAAGTGGTCCTACAGCCCAAACCACACTTCTAGAATGCTCCAAGTCACACCTACATTTAAGCACTGAATCCTGTTGCCTTGCAGGATTATATCTTACGGATATACAAGGGGAAACACTAAACATGGTAAATAAAATTTTCAGTTAGGATTCCATTAACATGCAGGAATTTAGATGGATATAAAGATGTATCAAGACAAAAACAGCATACTGGAAATCAACTTTAACCAAAAACAATTAACAATAATAAAAAGACAAAATATGGCACAACTTATTTTCTTTCTAGTCCTGGGATAAGGATTCCCTTTTGGTCACCAGTGGCAGGGAACAATCTGTGTAGGTTTGAGCCTTAGGGTCCTCCTTCCCACTCTGAATTCTGGGAGTTACTGTTCTTCCAGAGGCCAGCTGGATACCCTCCTGCTCCTTGAAGGATAAGGAAGTAAACAGGGAACCAGGATTTCTGGAAGTCACTGTGGCTCGATGGCCTCTTACTACGAGATCTACAAGCTGTTCTCTGCTGAGAGTAGAAGTAAAAGCAAACAGAATCAAGGTACATGAAACACAGACTGCTCTTAAGGAAAGAGAAGCTGGAAGCTGGCCCTCTTCTGCAGTGGAGTGAAGGGAATCTGTGCAACCGCAGCTCACGTGCTCCTGGGGAGGTCACTCTAACTGCAGACGCCAGTCAGTCCTTCCTGCCAGTGAATGCCTGTACTGACTGGCTCTTCCTGCCAGTGTGGGCCTACCAGGATCTCAAGTGTGGAGCAAAGGAGAATGTTTTCCCTCTAATCTTTTAGTGTTTGGGGCCAATGGAAGCCCTGGTTTCAACCTGTGCTCCAGAGAGATAAACTTTCAAAAACAGAACCAGCCCAGCCAGTCCTCTGGGACCTGTGGCCCTCTGAATCTTGTCACCACCCAAAGGTTAGTTCCTGTGCCATGACCTATTGGTTCTACTCCTCTTTGGTCTGGAGACACCCAGATCAGCAGCTTTCCTCAGAATTTTTTCCAGTTTTCCAGTCAAGGGGTTATCTGGGAATGGGAAAGTTTGGGAACTGAGAGAGGAAGGAGATGAGAGTGACAATGATGGGAACAGCCCGAGAAGGAGTGGGAAAATGTGCTGAAAACAAGCCAAGATAGTCCGGATCCCCTAGGTGATGAATGGTCGCAAATTATTCACTCGGATGGGCCCCAGTGAAGGGTTTCCAAGTGGACCAGGGGCGGGGGGCAGGGCTGGTCCTCTCTCAGGGCACCTGGCAGTCACCCACACCGAATTCATTTCTGTATCGTGAATCTGTTTATCTCCCTTCAGTACATTGGTTCTCGTACATGCCCATCGCCTTCTTCCTTTTATAAATTTTGGAGTGAGGCCTATTTCTCTTTCTGCCCTTGGCTTCAGTTAATGGGAATATTAGTTTGTACACAGAAGATGCTGCCAAGCTGGGCTGTGAAGGGAAGTGGCCTGGATGACAACACAAATCCCTGAGGAGGATAAAGGAGGATTTGCTCTCTCCCCTGGTCAAGCAGCACTGCCTCTCCTCCAAGTCCCTGCATGTCGCTGGCCTGGAGGCCCCACCAGTGGAGACAGCTTACATTGTCCTCCAGGTGGCCGTTGCAGCCTGGTTGGGCCAGTAGCAGCTTGACGATCTCCACATGCCCATGCTCACTGGCGCACATCAGGGCGGTGGAGCCCTCGTCGTCCTGAATGTTGACATCAGCCCCACAGGCCAGCAGGCCCTTCACCATGTCAATCCGCCCGTGACTGACTGCCAGCATGAGGGCCGTCTGTCCTGCCTGTGAGGAGAAACGAAAGCGGACTTGAGAAGCACGCGGTGGGCTGGCAGGGTGTGACCCACAGTGGGGCTGTGCTGGGGGAAGGGAAGCAGGGAGAATGATAATGGGAAAGCATCGACAGGGAATTACTTGGGGCGGGTGGTGGCAGTCATGGAGACACTCACTTCTTGTGAGCCATGAGATCATAAGTAAGACCCTAAAGTCATGAGTCAGTTTTCCCTTTGGCTTGGAGGATCCGTCTCATGACAGCAAGGAGCTGAAAGTTCAGAAGATGCTCACAGGTCAACTGTGATAACATCTGGGTGAGGGGCCCTGTGCAGGCAGGAAGACACTGCGGTCTGGAGACAGTCAGGGAGCAGTGGCCACGGCGTAGATGGTGGGGACTCCCAGTCACTCCAGGCAGGCTGACCCACGATTCACATGCACATGGCTTCAAACAAACGTAATGCAAGGCAGAGAGGGGGAGAAGTTTCCACTGTGTGGTTAAGCTGGCATTTCGTGAGTGTGTTTGGTCATGAAGGACCACTGGGCAGCCACACGGACTGTGCTCAGTGGTTAGGAGCGTGGCGGGGGCACTTGTGCAGGTCACAGCTATGCCAGCTAGCACAGAATCTGCAAGTAAGTGCACTCACCTGGCTGGCTTTGGCGTTCACATCCCCACAGGCGAAGAGCTCTTCTACAACTTGCATGTCCTTCTCTGCTTCCACGGCAGCGAGGGCTGCCAGCATGATGGGGGTGTACCCTGCCTTATTCTGGTGATCCACATTACACACGTCTGCAAAAACATGAGTCTCCTGAGGCAAGAGCCAGTCTTCTAACAGCATCAGTTGTCCTCCTAAACTGAAGGTGTGGAGTATGGGAGAGCCCAGTGAAATGGCCTCCAGCAGTCAAAGTCCCAGAGTGAGTCAGAAGGAAATGTGAGATGTTTTCACACCAAACCAAAGAAAAGTTTTTTTCTAGTTCATGAGAAATGACAGCAAGCTTTCACAGCCCCTCTTTGCAAATAGCAGTTCAACTACAACATCCTGGAAGTCTGGGAGGCTGTTCCAAGTAATGGTTGCTTTGAAGAATACAATATAATGTGGGATCTAGACATTAATCTTTGTCTAGAAAATGACCATTTTGGAGTGAAGAAAGTGATCAGAGCTACAAGGGAAAGAAGGATTTGTAGAGGCTTATGCAGGAACACTGAATATGGTGTTCCCCAGTCATAAACCACTGCTCACTCTGAGACCCTGAGCTTGATGCTCTCATGTGGGATCTTTCGAATTAGAATCCAATCACATGACACCCAGCTCTAAGAATTGTGGTGGTCTGACAGCAACTTTAGTTAAATCCCTTACAAACTGTCAGGGTACTCCTAGACTCAATAAACCAGAGCTTTTCTAGTCCTGTAATTCTTAAGGAGTCTTCAGGGCCTAAATTAGGCTTCCCAGGTGGCTCAGTGGTAAAGAATCCGCTGTCAATGCAGGAGACACAGGAGCTAGAGTTTGATTCCTGAGTCAGGAAGATCCCCTGGAGAAGAAATGGCAAGCCACTCCAGAATGCCTGGAAAAGTCCATGGACAGAGGACCCTGGCAGGCTACAGTTCACAGGGTTGCAAAGAAGTCAGACGTGACTAAGCATACACACACACAGGGCCTAAATTATCCTCCAGGCATCCTTAAGTTCCTTCAGCACTTTCTAATAAAATGAAAGGAATGGAGAGTGCAGGCAAGAAACTTTATGTGAGACCAGATACAATTAAAGTGCTTAGGGTGTTTCTGTCATAGAGACGGAGAGGAGACTGTATGGTGAAAATGTTCTTAAGTTCTAAATAACTGCTTACTATGGGCATAATGGTATTTATAATAGTGTGCATTTTTTAACAGAGAAAAGGAAAAAGAAAAGAAAAAAAGCTGTCTGATGGAGAAGCGGGTGAACAGACATGCTCTTCGAGGCGCCTTACTATCTCTGGCATTCGGCTTTTGCTGATGTTGCTAGTATCCTAGATTTATAGACATTCTTATGGAGCCACAATCTCAGTCTATAAAGGTGAGCATTATAAAAGTGAAGTAAACCCAGAAAAGTGATTAACCAAAGCCACCCAACAATGGAACTAAAATAATTTAGTTTACCAAAATATTCTGCCCGTGCAAAATTTCCAAGGGCAGATTAAACTGTTACTTTCAGGAGCAATCCTGAAATCCTGTTCTTAGCTTTCCCGGATATTATCCACTTCTCTGTTTAAACAGTAACCTGTGCTGAGAGTATCATCAGCTCTGTTTATAGTCTGGAAAGTCTGAAGGGAAGGAGGCTTGGAATTCCTTCCTTTAAACTGGAAACAGTTTTATCCTAACATGGCCCCTAAACTGGGAACAATCAAACTTAGAAAAAAGATAGATTTGTTTGGTCTCTTCTCTGTATTAATCTAATGTTCCCAAAACAAAGCAGATGAAAACTGGGACAGTTGGGTCATGAAGCAGAATGGGAAAATTGGACAACTGCATTGCATATTCTAAATCAGATGTTCACACTGCATTCTCACTCATCAGACTGAGGTACCATGGATTCTGTATCCATCAAATTAGAAGTAAAAATATGTATTTCAAAAAGAAATAAAGTGACTTGTAGACTCAAGGTATCGATAATAGGGCTGTTCCATTTGAACAAAAGTTGAAAGCTCCTATTTCTCAAGAGGACCCTTCTATGTAATACCCCCTCACTCCATGTTTAATACATCCAGTGGCTGTATTTTTGAATGGCGAGTTCTAATTACTAACATTTTCACTGTTCTTATTACTATGGTTCAGATACAAAAATAACACTTTCTTTTTTCAAATCTGATTCCCTAGGAATAGGGTGCATTTTGGTGGGAACAGTGATGATTCGACCACAATCTGTTGCAGCAGCTGTGCCCGGTCCCCACTGTGACTAACTGCACAGCTCTGCAAAGTGGCTGGAGACGGGCCCTGGCCCAAGCACAGAGACAGCAGCTCACAGACATGAAAGCTGTGGCTCTGGCCCCAGGAGCAGCGTTCTGCCTCTTGAGAATGAACCCAGCAAGCCTACCTGAGTTAGCTCAGGCTGGGAATGTGAGTCACGTGTGTTACCAAGGACATATCTTGCTGAATTGCAGCTCAAGTATCCTCAGTGGCACCTTCCAAAACAGATCTGGAATCTGCTTCAAGCCTCCCATGAATGACTCAAGAATGAGATCCTTACCGTCTCATGGAATGAGAAAAAAGCAATGGAAAGGCTTTTACAAGGGTCACAAAACTGAGAGGTGGGTCGGCTAGCTCCTTCGAGATGAGTTACAACCTGAGTCTGCTGGAGGAGAGAAAGGGACTCCTAGCATACCCGCGTCCAAGAGCATCTTCACGATCTCGAAGTTGGAGTGGGACACGCTGTAATGCAGGGCAGTGTTGCCGTTGCCGTCTGCCATGTTGATGACGTGACGCAGGACTTCCGGGGAGATGGCCTCAAAGGCGGCTATGTAGTCCCCCACCATGGCCGGGATGGCCGACTTCTGGCTGGACACACGGAACCACTCATGCTGGAGGGTGTTCAGACAGAACCGCTGCCAAGAAACCAAGCGGTTGGCCATTAGTAGTTCTATTTATAGACCTTTCTGGGACCTAGCTGAAAGCCCAGGAAATCAAGCCTTTTATAGTCAAAGTACATGCAGATAGAATCTGGTCTCAAAGAACAACTAATAAAACCCAGAGCCCTCAGAGAAGCCTCAAATTCCAAACTGAAGTATACCTTCTGATTTGCACACATGCACATGTTCTAACTTCTATACCATCGTGCAAGAATTATACCAGGATCCTGAAATTCTGACTCCACTAGCGATGAGCTGTTCAAAGCTGGGGAAGATACTTACTCTGTACCTCAGTTTCCTCATCTGCAAATTGGGGGTAATAAAAATACCTTTCCTTCACCACATTTGTGATGACAAATGAGGTGATACATGTTAAGTCACTTAGGCCAGGGTCCATTTATTATTGAACTATTAATATTATGTAGGGAGGTTGGCCTTGAAAATGATTTTCATAGTAATCAGGACAGGAGAAATCATTTGACACAATTAGGTTGCCTCCTTCCTGTCTTGTCCAACTTCAACTCCTTCAACATCCATCTCCACAGCACTAAGCTGGAGACCATAACCATGCAGGCAACCTGATTCTTACTACATCCCAAATAAAAATGTTCAACCACAGAAAGAGAATAAAAAGCAAATTACTTTTTGCTGAAACAAATTATTTTTTCCCATCAGGATCATCTGCATCTGGTCATCAGCCCCACTTGCCTTCCCTTAGGCTGTGCACACATGAAATTGGCATTTCATAGTTTGAGTCACTTGAATGAAAAGGGTTTTGACCAGGAAAGAATTCATCTAATTTTTCTTTTCTTTTGCTCACTCACATATTCAGATTTTAATTCCTCTGGATACCTCACACAGAAGGAAGGGAAATTATGTTGTCTGGGTGTCAAACTCTGTTATAGCTACATATTCAGTGCCCTGATATGGTTATGGATATAGCTTCAATCCCTGGGTCAGAAAGATTCCCTGGAAAGGAAATAGCAACCCACTCCAGGGAAATCCCTTGAACAGAGGAGCCTGGGGGCTATAGTCCATGGGGTCACAAGAGTCTGACAAGACTTAGTGACTAAATAGCAATAACCATGGGAAAGGTAAAAGTAAAAGTATATAACAGCTATAAAATCTGGGGTCTGAAAGCGTTAGTTTTAAGTTCAGGTTAAACCTAGTGGGAAATATTAACAGTGCAGTGACCTTTCCTGGTTTTTTTTATTTGTGACCAAGGTACAGACAGGCACTTAGTCTATCCTGATAAGAGTTTAACATGTACATAAATGTCCCCCTAGGCCAGGGACTTCATTTAGTATTTTCTTCTGTAAATATCACTGCTATGCTCCTTTTTCAGTACAATATTTGAAGGTCAAGATTCAGCTGGCTCTGATAAACTTAAGTTCCTAAAGCAATATAAACAGATGTGAAAAGACAGCATAATTTTAAAAAAATGACGCCATATAACAAGGTAATATGATTTAGTTGGGATAAAAAAAACCATGGGATGAGAACTGAAGACAGGTATCATCCATTCCGAGCACTAACCAGCAGCTACTTATAATCTTTAGGGCCTCAGTTAAAGCAGGATAGACCAGGATAGAATGTCCTGGTGGGCACACGTACATCCTTCTCCTGTGCTAGCCATCATCAATGTTTCTTCAGATTGTGTTTGTTATATGAGGAAAACTATTTGCCTTTCCAGCATTAGGATTTCCCTAATACCTAATGTCTCTTCCATCTTAACATTTTGGTTTCATAACTTCACAACTTTGTGAGACCTATGAATCAACTTTCTCATCAGCTGCAGACTTTGATTATTTAGCATAAAACTTCACATTAAATCTACTAATATGCAAAGATTCAAATGAACATTACTATCTAGAATAACAGGAAATGCTGTATCTTCTCAATGCACTAAATTCAAGTGTCTACCAGAAGGCTGGTCTAACCTATGAAGTGAAGTGAAGAAGTGAAGCTGCTCAGTCATGTCTGACTCTTGGCTACCCCATGCACTATAGCCTACCAGGCTTGTCAGTCCATGGGATTTTCCAGGCAAGAGTACTGGAGTGGGTTGCCATTTCCTTCACCAGGGGATCTTCTCAACCCAGGGATTGAACCCAGGTCTCCCACATTGTAGGCAGATGCTTTAACCTCTGAGCCACCAGGGAAGCCCAACTTATGAAAAAGCTGCAACTCAGCAGTGGCCACAGGACTGGAAAAGGTCAGTTTTCATTCCAATCCCAAAGAAAGGCAATGCCAAAGAATGCTCAAACTACTGTACAATTGCAGTAGTTTGTGAGCATCTCACATGCTAGTAAAGTAATGCTCAAAATTCTCCAAGACAGGCTTCAGCAATACGTGAACCGTGAACTTCCAGATGTTCAAGCTGGTTTTAGAAAACGCAGAGGAACCAGAGATCAAATTGCCAACATCTGCTGAATCATCAAAAAGCAAGAGAATTCCAGAAAAACATCTATTTCTGTGTTATTGACTATGCCAAAGCCTTTGACTGTGTGGATCACAATAAACTGTGGAAAATTCTGAAAGAGATGAGAATACCAGACCACCTGACCTGCCTCTTGAGAAATCTGTATGCAAGTCAGGAAGCAACAGGTAGAACTAGACCTGGAACAACAGACTGGTTCCAAATAGGAAAAGGAGACCGTCAAGGCTGTATCCTGTCACCCTGTTCATTTAACTTATATGCAAAGTACATCATGAGAAACGCTGGGCTGGAAGAAACACAAGCTGGAATCAAGATTGCCGGGAGAAATATCAATAACCTCAGATATGCAGATGACACCACCCTTATGCCAGAAAGTGAAGAGGAACTAAAAAGCCTCTTGATGAAAGTGAAAGAGGAGAGCGAAAAAGTTGGCTTAAAGCTCAACATTCAGAAAACGAAGATCACGGCATCTGGTCCCATCACTTCATGGAAAATAGATGAGGAAACAGTGGAAACAGTGTCAGACTTTATTTTGGGGGCTCCAAAATCACTAATCACTGCAAATGGTGATTGCAGCCATGAAATTAAGACACTTACTCCTTGGAAGAAAAGTTATGACCAACCTAGATAGCATATTCAAAAGCAGAGACATTACTTTGCCAACAAAGGTCCATCTAGTCAAGGCTATGGTTTTTCCTGTGGTCATGTATGGATGTGAGAGTTGGACTGTGAAGAAAGCTGAGCACCGAAGAATTGATGCTTTTGAACTGTGGTGTTGGAGAAGAGTCTTGAGAGTCCCTTGGACTGCAAGGAGATCCAACCAGTCCATTCTGAAGGAGATCAGCCCTGGGATTTCTTTGGAAGGAATGATGCTGAAGCTGAAACTCCAGTACTTTGGCCACCTCATGCAAAGAGTTGAGTCACTGGAAAAGACTCTGATGCTGGGAGGGGTTAGGGGAAGGAGAAGGGGATGACAGAGGATGAGATGGCTGGATGGCATCACTGACTCGATGGACATGAGTCTGAGTGAACTTTGGAAGTTGGTGATGGACAGGGAGGCCTGGCGTGCTGTGATTCACAGGGTCGCAAAGAGTCAGACACGACTGAGTGACTGAACTGAACTGATATTATGCTACTGATGCTCCTTAAGGCAAAACTGTCTACCTCTTTGCCGCAGGCTTCTAAATCTCTCAAGCAGTGAAAGGCCAACAAGTGCCATTTATTTCTAGGTTTAAAAATAGTGACTGCCTGCATTCCACATCAGAGCATAATACGCAGTTTCATAATTGGAAGGAATGCTGACCTCGGCTCAGATAGGTTTCTCTTAAAAACACAGGCTAACTTAAAAACTCCAGGACTCTGCTCCCTGGATCACAAGGTTCTGTAAGCAGCCGAACATGCTGAAAGATGACGAATGGCTGCAATTAGCCCTCCTTTCCATATGCAAGTGTTTGCCTCGCAGATGCTCAGCCCCCAGGAAAAGTTCAGGCTGGAGAAACGAGGTCTGCAGTCAGGCCTGAGGGAGACATTCACAGGGTCGCCCGGCGCGCAGGGCAGCAGGATGGTCACTCTGCCCATGCACTAGGAACAGTCTGGCAGGGAAAGAGTACAGGCAACAGCCCAGGGGAAGCCTAGAGACAGGGTCTGTAGGTCAGACTCACCATATCCTTGCTGGTCAAAGCTTTGGGGTCATTTATATTATTTTTCAGTAAGTTGCATGCAGACAACATCTTTTCACTTAATTCGTATCTAGAAAGAGGAAAAAATAAAAGAAAGAGAGCTCAAGACTGACTACAGAAGGAAAGGCATCTTTACCTCAAACTCCATAACTCTTTACAAGACCAGGAGCCCCAAGTCAACCTCAGCAGGTTGTGGTGGTGGTGTGTGCTTGCCTGGGAGAGCCCAGACGCCCGAGGTCGGATGCTACACACAGAGCCAAGGCCTCCAGCCAGAGCTCCGGCCTTATTTCGTGAGGGTAGCTTTCAGTTTCACCACTTGGCTTGTGTGGCCTTATGGAGATTTTCCACTTCTTTGGTTCTAAGTTCTTAAACATATTTTTACTCTTGGGGGTTGAGGAGATCTGAATTACCACACACCCATTATGCTGACCAGTAAACCACACATCTGAAATCACATTTGGTGACTCAGGAAGTGTTTGTTTAACCCACATGAAAACATGAACTTAAAAGTCAGATGACATGGTATATAAAGTATACCTCAATAAACTTTTAAAACAAACAACAAATATCAAAATACTGAGCCATTTGAAAATACCTGAAATATAAAGAAACTTACCTTGTGTTAATACACTTAAATGTTCATTTGCGAAATTAGTTTTCTGAAATGTTCCAGTTATACTTCACATGGTGAAAAAACATACTGAAATTTCCATTTGTTCTGCTCTCTCCTGTTCTATAAGCATCGATTCCATGTTTGTTAAGTCTTTAAAATTGGCTACACTTTTAGTACATGTTTTAGCCAACCAGAGTGTTTGGTATTTCAGCTGCTGTTTATGACAGTCCCAAAGCCATTCCTGCAGTGATCTCAATCACTCAATGAGCAACAAATTACAGGCATGTGACTGATCACATCATCCCTACAGTAAATGTGACCTTTGGTGGAGGCCCAAAACGTTCCTCTCATATAATATCAGTACAGACCCATAATATCAGTAAGGACACCTGTATAAGGATAAATAGGTAATGGTAAAATCTGAAACTTTAAAATGTGAAATATGTTGGTTACAAAAATTCTAATATGCCTTTAAATATAAATGGGGTTGTTAAAACAATGGAAGCTTTAGTGGCACTTAAAAGTTACATGGATGGTGCCTCCACATACAAAGTTAGATATTAAACAGTTAAAGAAACAAAGGTGAACAGATACCAAGCCCTTCTCTTTGCTACCATAAGAGATCTAGCAGATTATTACTTCTGCACTTGTATCTACTAGCATCAGGACAAGAAGTACACACCACTAAGGACCAGGTAAAGTTTAGCCCTTTGTTGGAGACTGGAAAGATTGATCTATTAAGATTCAACTGCACAGTCTGCACAACCAGACAATTCTACTGCCAAAGTACACCACACGTGGGAAGGGTGAGGGGAGGGGAGGATGTACCACACCTCTCTCTGATTTCCACCTTCTCAGGTTCGCATTCTGGAACCTGCATTTCATCTTCCACCCTGGTGGACGTGAAACCTTCCACATTAACTGCGTGGTGGCCTTCTGCCATTCCCCGAGTGTCTTCATTCTCCTCTTCCTCCTCCTCTTCCTCGGGAGGATACTCAGGGACATCACACTCGTCATCTGACTCGGAAGAAGAGCTTTCATCTGAGCTGGAATCATCACTGGAAGTGGTTTCATACCTAGGTGGCAATTGGGAGTTCAGGAGATGCGAGGTGCGCCCATGAAGACCCAGTGACAGAAATGTTTATGAAGGGAAAGCTGCTAAATGACTCCAGAAATTTCACCAGTGGTTTTCAGACCCTGCACTTAGAAGTTTGGAGTAAGGTCTACTTAGAAATCTGGTGGTTTTGAATGAGTTATCACTTAAAAGGGATAACCAAGGTTGCTGAGCAGTATCAGCTAACCACTTGTAGAAAATAATATGTATATATATAGCACCACTAGCTTAAATCAAAGGAGACTTATTTTATGGAAATCAATTCTGTGGTTGTTCATCTTTCCTGTTCCTTTTCATTCTTCCTATTTTGTTACCTTTAATTCTCCTATTGTCCAAGGTGAACAGATTATGTAAGTGACCAACAGTTCCTCTGGTACACACTCTCCAAACTGTGGGACACACTGCCCAATAAAACGTTAATGACTTGGAAAGCAGACACCACTAAGTTAAACCTTTGTGGCATGCTTTACTATAAATATTATCTCAACTAACTCTGCATTATTGTTTCTTATTGAGCCCATGTATGGATTAATAGGATTAACTGCTTTGATTCAACTGCAGGAGGACAAACAGGCTTGACTATTTATTTACCTGGGCCAATTACAAGAGAAGGAATAAAACAACTAAAACACATTCCATTTAGAAAATGAAGAACTGATGGCATGGCGAGGTTACTCTTCGGGCGAGAGGCCCTACTATTTTGTTTGTATGCCTGAAGAGCCAAGCACAACAACCCGTTCTGAAGGAGTGGATGACTGTCCCTGGCTCATGGAGCAATGCTCTCGGTCTTTGTCTGCTGCTCAGTCCTGCCACAGGTAAGTTACAAGCTGTCCAACCATGCAGGCAACCTGCTGCCTGCTGCTTGCCTTGAAGACCATTTGTTTCACATCAAAGGCGAGAGGATATAAATTACTCAGCTTCATCAGGTATCCTTTCAAGAGTGAAATATCCTTACAGAGAGCAAGAAAAGAGAAGAGAGGCCCAAATGCACCTTTATGAGGAATGAATCTTCTGTCACCCTATGTGGCAGCATCCTAGACTAGCACCTTTAAACAGGACTTGGGTAGACAGGAGGCAAAGGAAACAGACCACTTATCAACACTAGTACCTCCATCTTTCCTTACCCTCCATTAATGCCAACAAACTGAAGATTCTTTTTGCTCCATTTGAATCTTTGTTGGCATCTTTCTTCTTCATGATGGACTTCAGCGTACTTTCATTATTTGTACATACTGTGGAGAAGTGAATCATGGTGATCAAAATTAAATATAATTCATACCCATATAAGTAAGTGAATAGGTATTCTTTATGTACATTCATTTTTTGTTTAGGTAATTAGAGATAGTGCCATGTGTATATGAGAAACTTGTCCAAAACCCATTGGAAAATTGTGTGCACACAAAGAAAATAATTCAAAATTCCATTAATAACATTCTTTAAATGCAAAAATATATATATATATCCATTAGTCCTTCCAGACATAACAAAAGCAATGACAACTAGCATCTATACCAGGCTTTACTGTTTACAAAGTGATGTCATATCTCACTTGATCCTCAAAAACCATCTAGGCACTAAAATAGGAATTATTATTAGTCTTTTTTTTTTTTTTTAGTTGAGATAAACCTAGAAAAATTTATACCTGCCAGACTGTGAAACAGTGAAATGATGTTTAAAACACTTTGTAATTTGCAATATCAGATGAGTTTTCTTAAGGGGACCTCATTTCTTAAGGGGACTGTCCTTGATAATCTTAAGAGATATTCTAGGCCTACTTCCTAACAACTGTGTAATCATTTTTCCAGGTCAATTTATAAGAAACATGGGCATTAGACTGGAATGCTGACAACTCTGATCCTGTGCTGATGCTGAGAAGGGCTGTGAGTGAGGAGAGTTACCATAGAGGCCAGCGGCTATCTGGTCGTCCGTCAGGTTCACTGGAGACAGCATGCTCTCTTGGATGGGGAAGGTATCCTGGCTGCTGATGGGCTTCCCTTCCGTGGTCCCCACCTCCTGCAGGGATGTCTGTGAGTTTAATGGCCCTCCTGACTGAAGGCCTCCACACTTACAGGTGTATTCCAAATTACTGCCTGTGAGGAAGGAGAAGGATGTACAAATGTGTGATGCTAGGACCAGATAAAATACACTAAATGGTTTAAATAAAAATTCTTGCAATTCATCATTTTCTCAAGCACTTTTCTGGTCTTTTCTTTCTGCATAATTAGCACTACTATCCAAGCCATCTAAAAATCAAGGCCTTCTTGACTCTGACCTCTTCCCTTTGACCACATCCGGGTCGGTCCTTCTAGCTCCGCAGTGCCTCTCTTCTGTCTGTCTGGTGCTGCCACCTTACCTTACCCTGGACCACCAGTGTAGCATCCGACTGTCCCTCTTCCTTCACATTCACCCCTCTTCCATACTGCTACAGAGGAGAATTCCCACTCAGCTCAAATCCCATCCTTATTCCAGCTCAAACGCAACGTGAAAAATCTAAAACTCTCTCTACCACTCAGAAAACATAGTTCATGCTATCAATACTTAGCCAGATATTCTAATATCTGCCACTCGGCACTAGCTGACCTCTCCAAGGTTATTTCCCACGACACCTGTGGTCTTTTTGGGGTGTATCCCAGCAGGTGGAACTCCTCCCAGTGTAAAACGTGGGGTCTCCTCTTTTCTTACAAGCACACCTGCCTCAGTTTACTCTCTTCTGCCTGTTGCTGCCCCTTCCCTATCCTCCCTCCCACGGACAACCCTCCCACTACTTCTTCTTCCAAGCCTTCCCTCATCTCCCCACTGGACACTAACTCTCCTTTCTCTGAACTCTCAAGGCCCATCTTTAAGACTCTCCTATAAGATCTATAATACAAGGTACTAGCCGATTCCTTAGATTCCCTTCTTGTCTGTAAATATTTTAAGGGCCTACAAAACTAATCTAATCAACTTTGTGTCTCTCACTGCATCTTCTAGATTGCTTTTACTTATGTTAGGTACTTAATATCTGTTCACTGCTGAAGCAGAAAAATTGGATTATTATGTTTTATATATATATATATGTGTGTGTGTGTGTGTGTGTGTGTGTGTGTGTGTGTGTGTGTGTGTGTGTGTGTATAGCACAGAATTTGTGGGCTTCCCAGCTGGTGGTAGTGGTAAAGAACCCGCCTGCCAATGCAGGAGACATAAGAAGCACAGGTTTGATCCCTGGGCTGGGAAGATCCTCTGGTGGAGGAAATGGCACCCCACTCCAGTATTCTTGCCTAGAGAATCCCATGGACAGAAGAGCCTTGTGGGTTACAGTCCACAGGGTCGCAAAGGGTCAGACATGACTGAAGCGACTAAGCACACACATGCACACACGCACACAGAATTTTCAATGTGGCTGGCGTTTCTTAATTCTATTCAACAGCAGCACAGTGCTTCCTCCTTTAGTTCTGTAGACACTGGGACCTCTCTGGTGCTTTCTGCACAAATCCACCTCCCAACTCAGCATGGACAGAGTACTGAATGCTGCCCTTCAAATAATGTTCAGCTGCCCCGCGACCTGACGTGACCCCTGACAGAGAATAAGAAATGTCTCCAGTGCCTTTTCAGCCTCCAAAATCACTGTGGATGGTGACTGCAGCCATGAAATTAAAAGATGCTTGCTCCTTGGAAAGAAAGCTCTGACAAACCTAGAGAGCACATTAAAAAGCAGAGACATCACATCACTGACAAAGGTCCATCCAGTCAAAGCTATGATTTTTCCAGTAGTCATGTACAGATATAAGAGTAGGGCTATAAAGAAGGCTGAGGGCTGAAGAACTGATACTTTTGAACTGCGGTGCTGGAGAAGACTCTTGAGAGTCTCTTGGACAGCAACTAATCAATCTTAAAGGAAATCAACCCTGAATATTCACTGGAAGAAATGATGCTGAAGCTGAAGCTCCAATACTTTGGCTAGCCAAAGCAAAGAGCTAAGTCATTGGAAAAGACCCTGATGCTGGGAAAGATTTAAGGCAAAAGGAGAAGAGGGTGACAGAGAATGAGATGGTGAGATAACATCACTGACTCAATGGACATGAGTTTGAGCAAACTCAGGAAGACAGTGAAGGACAGGGAAGCCTGGTGTGCTGCAGTCCATGTGGTCACCAAGAGTCAGACATGACTTGTTGACCAAACAGCAGCAACCACCATTGCCTTTGCTTTACTTTAAGTAAACAAAGCAGCGTATTTGTCTTCATTTCTCCTTTTCCAACTTCATTCATCATTACTTCAAAATTACTACAGTAACCTCCGAAGAGTCTCAACAGTTAATCCTCAAGTGCCAAAACACTCCCTAGAGTAACACCTTCACTAGGCACTTCCCCATTCAAGAACCAACAATGATTTTTAAAATGCGAATACATTAACAGTTTTATTGTTATTAAACCTTAAATAGTCACAAAAGTAGAGAGCGGTCTAATAAATCCCTCTGTTTCCATCACTAGCTTCAGTAATGATCAGCTATCTGGTTTCATCTATACTGCCTCCAGCCATTCACAATGATTCTTCTGAAGCAAAAGGTGAAGATCCTATCACTTTCATTCATAAATATTTCAGTATATATTCCTAAAACATTCTTAAAAAATAAGCATAAAGCTAAAATCATCAAATCTAAAAAAAGATAATTTAAAATTATTATATATCTGGTCAGTATTCAAATTTCTGCAGTGATCTCTTAATGTTTTTTAATAGTGTTTGAATCAGAACCTCAGTCCTATATTTCCATTGGTTACTATGGATTTTAAGTCTTTTAATCCATAGTTTTCTTTCCTTCTAAACGCAGCTTTAAAAATATTTTTTAAATTGACGTATAATTTATATAAAATAAAATGAACAGAATTTCAGTGTAGAGTTTGATGAATTTTGGTAAATATACATGTGTGTGTGTGAGCACCTCCTTAATTTAGCCACAGAACATTTCTGACAACCCAGTAAATGCACATTTCCCACCTGCTGCCCTTTCCTAGATAATCTTCCCATTGGAGGCAACCACTCCTCTTCTCCAGAACTTAGCTTTGTAAACTAGGGCTTTTAAAAGCTCCTCCAGTCAAGGTCCACCTTCTCAAGCAGGTGCCTGAGGATCCTTCACGGTGAACAAGGACAGCTTCTTTTTGCCTGGGGTAGTTAAACTGCTCAATAACTCCTATCCTCTACTTACTCAGAGTGGTCTGGTGACTGAGTTACTCCCACCTCTCTGTCCTTCCTTACTAGGCTGTCTTAACAGGCCTGGAATTTCAGCTTCCTTTACCAGCAGAATTCCACTCATTCTTTTCAAGAGTTGGCATCACTTCTAGTTCCTGTAGCCTTTTTCCTATAATACCATTATACAAAGATCTTTACCCCTCACTGTTCTGCAGGGCTTACTGTCCAGACCAGAATACATCCTGTCCTCTGTTTCCTTGGTCTTATACATCCCTTCTGTGAGAATGTAAGCTCCCTGAAGTCCCTCCATGCTACATTATCTGTGTCCTCTGCAGTGCTCTGAACAGTGCTGGACAATTGAAAGACTTCAGTAAGTGCCTGTGTAATTCAACAGAAAGTCACAGGGATTCTGTTAAGCCTAACGAGCAAGGCAAAGAACAACGGTAAATGTTAAACTAGTTCTCAAATTAGAGGAAATTTGTCCCCTTTATTGTCAGAAAATGTTTTTCAGATTGTGTTGAAACTGGCTGCTCTTGGGTGACCCAGAAACCATTGCCTGATCTTGATAAAGACCCATTGTGTTTAGTGGGCATAGATAAGATGACACACACACCAGCATTAAGACTGACAAATGACTGCTGTGTTCAAGTAAAACACATGAAAAGTGCAGCCAAAAAAGTCAAAATTCAAGTGGCCAACAAAATTCAATGGTCTCAACCTGGTTGCCCTTAGAATGCCTGAGTTGGGTGTAAGATACAATGAACTATCTGCAGATGGATCCAGTATTAATGGTTTATAAAGTTCTCCAAGTGAGACTTCCCTCAGTGGTGAGGAATCGTCTGCTAATGCAGTAGACACAGGTTTGATCCCTGGTCTGGGGGAGTCTGTATGCCGTGGAGCACCTAAGTCTGTGTGCCACAACTATCAAGCCTGTGCTCCAGGGCAGGGGTGGGATAGGGTAGGGGATAGGATAGGGGGTGGTCCGTAACCACTGAACCCCATGAGCCCTAGAGTCCACGCTCCACAGCAAGAGAGGCTACCACAACCAGAAGCCTGTGCGCTGCAGCTAGGGAGTGACCCTTACTTGCCACAACTAGAGAAAAGCCCACTCAGCAACAAAGACCCAGCATAGCCAAAAATAAATGAACAAATAAATAAAAATTTTAAGTTTTGCAAGTGATTCTAATGTGCAGCTAGGATTACGAAACAGTGAATTAAATTAACCAATCAAAAATTTGCTGAAAACAATGTAAAATTTGACTGCGATAAAACAAGAGTTTAGACCTTCCTTTAAGAAGAGCCAACTCATTGGAAAAGACTCTGATCCTAGGAAAGACTGAAGGCAAAAGGAGAAGGGGTGGCAGAGGGTGAGATGGTTAGCTAGCATCACCAACTCAATGGACATGATTTTAAGCAAACTCTGGGAGATAGTGAAGGACAGGGGAGCCTGGCATGCTGCAGTTTATGGGGTCGCAAAGAGTCAGATACAACTTAGCAACTGAACAACAAAAACTGATTTCACTCTATCAACTTGAATTATCAGGAATTACTGGTGGTTTAGTTAGCAGTCCTGGACCACTAATGGTAGAAGTCCATGACTAACAGTAAATGCCATGCAAGCAGTAAGGGTTAAACAACAGGAATAGTCACCAAACACCTTCAGAATTCTGGCACACTGCCCAAGCTGCTCAAAATTCCTACAGTGGGCAATAGTTGTGCAGGTACCACTGGGGAGTCAGTGAACAGAGCAGGGGGCAACTGCAATCTTCGGTCATTAACTCAAACTTATAATGGCCATAAATGCCAGTAAAGCATGAGCTCCGTTTTACAACTTGACCAGATTAGTGATAACTAAGACACAGCAAGTGACAAAAATCTCAGTGTTCCAGAAAATAAGAGCATCCTCAGAGCATTAATCTAATTCTAAAGTACATATAGCATTTAATATATGGATAATTTTACTACAAGCTAAGGCAAACTGTAATGAAAAATAAAAAGGAAAACTTTAAAAAATGTTTTTGACTTTAGAAATGTTAAAGCTATGTGCATCCTAAGTTGCTTCAGTCGTGTCCAACTCTCCAAGACCCCATGGACTGGGGCCCGTCAGGCTCCTCTGTCCAAGGGATTCTCCAGGCAAGAATACTGGAGTGGGCTGCCATGTCCTCCTGCAGGGGATCCTCCCAACCAGGGATTGAACCCGAGTCTCTTATGTCTCCTGCATTGGCAGGTGAGTTCTTTATCATTAGAGCCACTTTTATATATTTTTAAAAACCAACGAAAAACAGAGACAGAGAAGCTTTTAAAGAAATCACCTCCTACAGTCTCCTCTGTGATATTTATCTGTCTAGAGTGGGTTTTAGTTGTTGGCACATAGCAAATATATTTCTAAATTTGTTAGAAAATGACTTTTATAAATAAAATGGATTTTAAAAGTTGCTTGTTCACATACTGTAGCTCTTCTGGCATGCTATCTCATATTTTTATTTATAATGCCAAGTGCTTTCTGAAAACACAACAATGAACAGTGTGGCCAACTATTTAATTATGTTATTGTGCCAGACTTTCAGTTAAACATTTGATTTGATTTTTAAAGAACATCTAGCTTACTTGTCAAAAAGAAGTAGGACTGAAATTTCTGAGTCATAATGGAAGCCATTCATTTAGGCATTTTCTCAAAGTGTAACTAAGAATTCAAGGGCTTGAGCACAAATGTACCCTTTTCAGTCTACATGTTAGTTTGGGGAACAGACAGTAGAGATTATTCATGAAGGATCACCTTCACTGGTACACACTGCTTTTGAGTGGGAAGTATGTAGCTTTGATGGAGGAGACAGGACAATCCCTTTCTGTCTGTAGGCTCATCTCTCAGAGCTCTCCTTGAATACACATGCTTGTGGCCACCAACATACAGTAACTAAATGGTGAGAACTGCAGTGTAATAATTTCTAGGGCCATTTTAGTATTTTCTTGAGAGGTACCAGACAGCTGTCATGAATGTATCTAAAAGTGGGTATCTGGAAATTAAAATGCTAGAGTGTATCAAGAATCAGATGCTCCCTCACCACAACCCCAACCACATTTAATTACACACCAATCCAAGACTTGACCCAGAAAACCCACACTGACAGGCTGCATTAACTAAAAATTGGGTTAAGCCGATGTGCTCTTGTGTTCTTCCAGATACAGCTACCGTCCTCTCTATCCTAAGCTCATCTTCTCCCTAAAGCTCAGAGAACTTAACTGAAGCTGAATTATTCAAGCACTTTTATTTTCACATTATTCGGTGGCTAACATACACCTCCACAGGTTATCATTCATATTTCTGGTATATGTGTTTTTGCTTCTCAACTGGATTGCAAGTTCAAGGCTTATACCACTTTGTCTCTCTGCTTCAGTACCACACTTTGCATACAGTTGACAACGAATTCATAGCTATCAACTGATCTGAATAGAGATGGGGACAGAGCAAAGTTTAAATATGTTTACTGAGATACAAATGACTTGCTGATTGAAGGAAGAACCAGTGATTGTAACCATCAACCATTACCAACAATTCCCTTCATCATTTATGAACGGACATCCAGGAACTAAATGCCACTTCTGTTCTTAAAACCACTATCTATGCAAATGAACTACATACTTCACAGATTCATTCAGAGTAGAAGTGCCAAAGTAAACTTGTATCTTTTCCCAGAGTGCATATACTTATTTCACTAATACTCATCTAAAATGATAAAGCATCAGGTTTTAAGAAACTATTTTCAAACAAGAGTCAACTGAAGGGCTCACAAAGAGGGTGGACCTATTTTAAATCTTTATAAAAGATTTTTCTCAGGGCTGAAGTGTTTTTCCCAAGGTCAGTAACAGATGCCCTAGATCTGTAATTTCAATCTGGGTATTGGGGGTGGGGTGGGGTGGGGACAGTCAGCTATCCCTTTTCAGAGTCTGATAAAAATTATGTACTTTCTTTACAAAAATTCCAAACACAAAACTATTTCATGAAGCCATGGAGCCCAGATTAATAGCACTTACTTTAAGGCTGTTCATTCCACAATATCTCCCAGATGTAGGACCTGAGTATGGTTTATTGAGTGGTAGCAGTGGGTGGCAGCAGAAAATCACAAACTTGGGGAAAAAATGTTCCTCAGATGAATCTGACGGGCAGCCTGGTGAAGAGCTAATTTTATACAATAATCCTGCTGAAAGGGCCCCATGCAAGAAAAATCTAAACCTACCCTCTCATGACACAGGAGGACACGGCAGCCCAATACCACTCAGCCCAGGTGTGACTGCAAGTTCTTGGGCAACCAGTACCAGACATCAGCTCTCTGACCTCTGGGTCAGAAGACTTTCACATCATGGTCTCACATACAATGTTCCAGAAACATTTGGTTTGGATTATTCAATGCTCTTATGGCATTACTAAAAGCAAATTGTGATTTTAAAGAGAGGTACTGGGACCAGTAAATGGTGTATGATTTGAATTAAGGAAACTAACTAGAAATCATATTTTGTAACGACCTTATTTTCCCTGTTTTTGCTTTGGCTCAGATCTCTGTCTACAAAATTGCTTTCACAGTTACGGGAATGACTTCAAGTTCATAAATTTTTTTCTTTAGCAAACCCAAGATAACTAAGAGTGCAAATATGGAAACTGATTTAAAAAGCAGTTTTTTAATTTAAGTATGAGAGATGAATTTTCTATAAATCATGTGGCAGGCAGTTAGGTTCCACAGTTATAGATAGTTCTGTTTGTTATTTGCTCAGAAACAGTCACATATTTTTAGAGTATTTGTAACTGCAAGTCATTTGTCTAGAATATTCTCTCCAGAGGTTAAAAAAAAAGAAAGAAAGAAAGAAAAAGTAATCCACTTCTCAAACCAAAACAATCCAGTTAATTCACAGAAAGAATAACCATGTTTTTCCTGAGGTTTCTGAGAAACTTATTTCCTCTTAACCTTTTAATTCCATGAAAGAAAATATTAAATACATTAAAAGTATTTTACAGATCATCTTTGATTACCATCAAATTCAGATGCATCAAAACTGTGACATTCTCTCTCAAATTCTGAAAAAACGTCTGTGATGTTTCATGTGAAAAACACATAGGCCATATATGATTCAAATATTAAAAAATGATGTCTCTGAAATACAGAATTGCATCCCTGACCATACCAACCACAAGGGGTTACCCCATGACAGCATGGGGGAGGCTCTCAGTATTTTATGTTCTTCTGAACTGTTAACTTGATATCACATACTCCAGTTATAACTTCAAGAAACTGAACAGGAGTGCGAGGCATTATTATCATGCTGTTAAAATAATGCTATTTTGCATATTAAAAAGTGATACCTTCCAATCTTCAACCCTTGGAAAACTGAAGAGGATTCTCTGGGCTTGGTACTAATATACACCTAGTTTAATTTGGGGCTTCATTTTGAGCTTTGACACAGATTACAGAAGAATCTGAATTGAAAATTTACTCTACTACTCTTTTTGTGTTTTCTCATTGTTGTAGTAATCTTGATAAAAGTGTTACCTGGAGAGGTATAATAATGAGGGGCAGGGGAAGGTGATGGATAGGCAGAATTACGAAGACAAAAATCTGCGTTAAACACAAAAAATTATTCATAGCATGTTTGTTTGGCAGTTTGTTCTAGACCTACCTTTCCATTTTTGTAAGTATGGAAAACAGTTAACAGCAAGGACAGCCAGCATTTATACTTTGTGTGCTGCAGACTATTCCAAATGCTTCATTCATACTGATTCACTAAAGATTCATTTCAACCCTGTGAGGGAACAAAGACAACCTGTCCTAGTGCTGAGAAGGAATTCAAACCCAGAACACCTGGCTTTGGAGCCCAAATGTAAATTCTTTAAACTAAAATACTAGGTTCCCATAAGTGATCATTTATACACAGAAATGTATTCTAGATTGTACATGAGTAATATTCTCTAGTGTTCAGGGTGCACAATAAGCTGGAGTATGTTTGACACATGTTCACTCTTCACAGCCTGTAGATGTTGAGATCTCTACTACATCAAGCCACTTTCATTTTCACCCCATACAACACACACTAGATAATAAAATTTTACTTCTCTAGGTTAAGTTCCCAACCAAATTCCTTCATTAGAACTTTAAAGCAAAATACAAATGTGATGGGAATTACAGAAATACTTTTAAGTTGTTCTTGCATGCTCCCAAGAGGGAGCTGCCACTATGATCAAATAAGTGCTATAAAAAATATTTATGTTTTGTTCATGAATGTTGTAGGTTTCCTGCATTTTAGCTGATTAAGTAGGTGTTCATGTGCAGGGTCAGATCTAAACAGTGATGTCTGGAATGTCAGGGTGACTGGAAATAGACCAAAAACCACTGCAACACAGCCAGACAAAACCTCCACCCGAGTCTTGATGCTCCGGGTATCGGGCGGATTACAACAACAATACAGCTGAATATTTCTGGCAAGAATGTGAAATAGAAACCCTGGTTTGGGGAGGAGGGAGGAAGCCTGGCAGGAAAACACTCTCAGAATGGATGATGCGCTGTGCCATCTGTGTCTGGAGGTTTAAGAGTCTCATTTTTGACTTCAACATCTGACATCATGATTTTTTAAAAAGTAGTGGAAACAGACATATTATTAGTTACTTAAGACCTTATTTTAGTTCACACATCATTTTAATCCCTTTACTCTAGCTAAAATGACTCCCTATATATTCATTAGACTCTTGATTCCAAAAGGCAAAAATCTGCTATACATCAGCTGTCACTGTCGTGTTCATTTTTCCACAATAAGCTATCTGTTTCACAGCACAGTTACTAAAAAACGAACATTAATTCAGGTTTGCAGGTGAAACCTCAGAAGATATAAAAATAATCTATTTCGAAAAAACCGTGAAAAAAATAATCTATTTCAGTCTATGTTAACCATTGCCTTTTTGGCTCTAGAGAGAAACAAAGAATTTGAAATTTTTGTTAACTTATATTTAAGTCTCTGCTGCATGCTTTCACATAAAATCAAATTTAATGCACACCATACCCATCATTTAAAGCATTTTAATTCATTTTATGTGTAGCACTTGGCTAGAACAGAGAGTGTGTTTTAGTAACTCTGCAAACCTCACACTACTGTTTAGCATGTCAACAAAAGAAACCAGACTGGCACGCTAGCAGCACCACCCCAAGGACAACAAAGGTCCCTGTGCTCACTGCAAGCCAGTGATGAACACACTGACAGTCTTAAGGGATGGATGCCCTTCGAATGACCATTTCACATTTAAGTATAAAGAAGGATGACTTTCCTTCCCTAAGTCCCATTGGTTCATGAGAGGTGAAGAGCCAGGAATGGAACTCAGTGGTAGGATGATAATACGCACAATGAGAACCACATGCGACTGACAAGAGAGCTCATTTTAGTGCCGCTCACAGGGACATAGCATACGTCACTGAATCTTCCAGGTTAATTTCTTTATTATAAACTTCAATTTAAAGAAAAGCAAAGGTGAACAGGAATCCCAATGAACAAGGGAAAATATGAGAAAGACAAAAAATGTAAGCCTCTAACAAAAGAAAGTGTTGGAAAGGCCTCCCTTCTCTGAGTTCTGGCTCCCTGTCAGAGAGGCCTTCCTTGACCATTCTGTCTCCAGCAGTCCCCACCTCTCCACCATCACTCACTGTTTCTCTAAGTGGAGTTCTTTTCTTCATAACGTGTATCACTTCCCAACATATTTAAGTATATTTTTATTACCTGTGCCCCAACTGGAATAATGTAAGCACTGTGAGAACAGGACCTCACATCTATACTTAGAGCAAGAATTTAATCATTTGCTGAATTAATGAATTTGCATGAATTGATAGAGTCTCTCTCTCCTAAAAGTTTTAGTTAAAAACACTTCATACTGGTATTTTTTTTTTATTGATCGTATACAGGTAATTGTGGTTGTAAACAGTGCAAGACTTTTTTTTTTCAGGCTGCCCTGTGTAAAATCAGCAAGTAAATAACTAAAAGACATCTATCAAACTAGCAGCCTCAGAAGACAGCCCCTAAGCCAGGCAACACTACTTTGCTATTCTTCTTCTAGTCTTAGTCCTTAGCCAGGGGAATGAAACTACCAGATAATGAGAATCAGCAGAGCTGTTTATGGGTTTAGATTCTTGGTTTTCATTCTACCTATTACCACTTTAAAGTTTTCTCCATGGTTCAAAAACTTGGCTCCAGCAGTTAAAAAAAAATCCCTCCTCAATTTCCACTGTCCCCACCCTCCCTCACTCCTAGGTCCTTCAGAAGTGCCACCTACCTGTGACCTTACCCAAGCTGGTTTTCAGGAAGTCAGGGTGCCTGAGCTCTTCAAGGCTTGCAGACTTCATGACAGAGTTGATTGATGATAAGGTGCTGATGAGCTGGGAGTTGAGGGAGCCAATCTGTGAGTGAGGTTCCCCAAAAGCTTCTGCCAGTTCACTGTAGTTCTCAGCCAGCAGCGCCTGCTGTTCCGCCAGCAGCTTCTGGACACGCTCGATGTAGTGATCCAAGCCTGTCTCCATTCCAGACGGTGCCTGGGGCTGGGGGCTCTCCACGAACTCTCCTACAGGCTCATCCCCAACACCTACACTCCTCCGGCTGCCTATTGGCCCCACCGTCAACTGGGGAGGACCACATGCTATGGTCCTCATTTTGAGGCCAACCAGATAGTTGTCGTTAATACTGATCTGCCCCACGCCTGACTCTTTGGTCTTCACAGCTGATGGCCTGTGAAACCCAGCGTTGCCAGAGAGCACCGTCCCCACTCCGACAGACCGCATCTTGGTGGAGGTGACGTCCTTTACCCGGCCTTCTCCCACGGCTACTGTCCGCATCTCCACAGTGTGGGTGCTGGTCTGCTTGTCCACAGTGCTAAGGGAAGTGTTGGTACAGGATTCTGTGAGAGTGGCCACCTCAGTGTTGGTGCACTGGCTCACCTGTTCTAGAACTGTGCTGGTGTGCTGGCTCACAGTCCGAGGCACTGCCATGACGGCAGCTTCCACCTGGCTGACAGCCTCTGTGTTCACGCTCCGGGAGGTGCACTCCTTTGGAGAGCGGACGGTCACGTCAACAGAGCAATCTCCGCAGCCAATGGAGCGCACTTCTTTGAGATTCAGGTTGGTCCTGAGGAGTGCCAGGTCATTCACGGATTCCTCCGTGTTGCTGCCCGTTTCACAGACACTGATGTCCATACCTATGCTCCTGTCACACGTTTCCACTGACCGCCCAATACATTTGTCATGCATTTCCACCCTTTCCTTAACAATCCACCAATTCATGGGCAGCTCAGGCCCCACCTCTTTATTCTCATGATCGGGCTGGCAGGAGACGCCTACACTACTTGTCTGGACGTATGTCCCCACACATGTGTCCACCACATCCATGTGACTGCCAGCCATTTGGTCTCTGGTGGGTACCACCGCCTCCACCATCTTGCTGAAAACAAGTGGCTGGGCCATCATGGCTTTATCAACTTTTTTCCTCGAGCCAGCAGCTTGCAGCTCTTGCTTGAGTCTAGTCATCTCCCGGTCATGGGTGGTTTCTTTAAGCTGTACTTCCAGGCGATAGATCTTATCCTTTAAGGCTTCTATGGTCTGCTGTTGCAGCTCAATTTCTTTGTCAGCTTCAGTAGTCACTCCAAGCATGGCTTCTGTCACACTGACCCCAGAATTCCTCGTCTCAGTGACCACGCCTACGGCGGCATCCTTATAGGGCCTAGTGCCCCTGTGGTACACAACAACGTCGTTCATGTCCTCATCGGTGCCCACAGCCACAGACCCGGAACTCTTGAGGCTGACACTCCCCATTCTCCCTGAGCTCTGAGGAGGCCTCATAGCTGCTGTCCTGGATCTTCTGCTCCAGGGCCTGCATGTCCGCTGTGAGCTGCCGGAATTCCTTTATCCTCTGGGTGCTCTGCTCCACGCTCTCCATTTCTTCCTCCTCATAGTCAATGTATAATTCTCCACCACTCCTCCGGGTCCTGGACAGCTGTTCCAGCTGGGATGCATTCCCAGCACTGTAGGACCGCTTTCTCACACCACAGACATCGTTCTGGGATGCCGCTCTTTGGTTTTTCAGCTGTGAAGCCAACTGTCTTTTCTCCTCTTGCAGGACAGAGATCTTCACTTGGAGCACAGGGATGGTTCGCACCTGCTCTTCTAGCTCCTTCAGGCGCTTCAGGGCAATGGCCATCTGCTCACGGATGTGCTGCAAGTGCATGGGGCTCACGTTGGTCACTGGAGTGGAGATCCCTGAGCTCAGGGGGCTGTGACGGATGGAGCTCCCCATGGAGGAGGTGGTGGCAGCAGGTGGGGCATAGCCACCAAAATCCCCATTGCCTTGGTATCCATTCTGAAGCTGGGGCATGGCGGGATTGTGGTTTCCAGAACCCAGAAAGGAGGAAAGGGAGCTGGTGGAGCCCATGCCTCCAAAACTGGCCAGCCTGGGCCTTCGGAACTCACCAGGTGCCACCTGCATGGTGACTCTCTCCTGCTCGAGTCTTCTCCGGGTCTCCATCAGTGTCTTAGTGACATGAAGGTTGTGCTTTGGGAGTTGTGGTGATGGTGGTGGCAGCTGTCGGCTTTCTGGGATGGTAAGAAAAGTGGGAGAAGTCTCCAGAGGGGCAGGTGGCTTTGAGATTGGTGTTGATGTAACTTGGCTTCGGGCTAGGAGGAATCTGGGGCACTGCCTGTTGTCATCACTGTTGGAGGATGAGAGGGATTCAGTGGAAGTCCACACGCCGTGCTGGCCAGGTGCAGCCCTTGAGTCTGGGCATGACCCAGATGGCTTCCGCCTCTTCTGGATGTTCACTTTCTTGATGGTGTTTCCTTTCTGTATGTCATCCACGTATTTGAGGAAATCTAAGTCTAGTTGGTAACCATAGGGGGTCTCCACAAAATAAGGATCTTTTTGTTCCCTGTCTTGTTCTCCATTCAGAATATCATCTGCTTTTCCTAAGAGAGAGAGAGGGGAGATTATTATAATGTCATTAACACACACAATGATAAAAACTAGTATTTGTGTATGTTGTAGTACGGTAAGCAAAGATGATTTAAAGGCTGACAAATCTATGTTCTAATCCTGAATCTACAACTTAACAAATGAGTGTTAACAAACCTCTCAGAACTTCAGTTCACCTCTGAGTAAAAATGGAAATACAAGTATTTAAATCATAAGGCTGTTAAAAGAATGTAATGAGAAAATGATTTTTAAGAGCCAGCCACACAGTAAGTCCTTACCAAGTACTTGAGTTTTCTAAAGAATCATTGAAGACTTGAAAGCATTTTCAAGTAGATAATTTCATTTTCTGTCTACAGTCCCTTAAGTATAGCAGTCACTAAGACGGCTATTTTATAAAGTGTACTCTGAGGCAGAGAAAGTGAGAAGTCTTAAAATAACGGAACAAGTCAGTGGAGAGCCAGGAAGCCTGGACATGAGTTTGCTCACCTACTGCTTTTTGGAAACTACACAGTCTTTCTAAACGGTGGCTGAGGTACCGCAGTGCCTGACCACCCCTACAAGATCACAATTTGCCTAGACACCTTCCTTGCAGAGAATGCTGGGGTACATGGGACACTGAGTGACGAACTCCAGCAGCAAGGGGGCAAGAACAGTTTGTGGATAGACTTCAACTCTATTTTGTGGTTTCTTATTTAAAAACAAAACAAACTCTATCCCAACAGAGGAGGAGAAGTTGTGTTTTTTTCCCTCCCTCTTTGACTTCTTCTGGACAAAACATCCACTATTTCAAAAATACCTTGTTTTGTATTTGTGATGGATCCAAATAGATGCAAAGGGAGAATGAAATAAGGGCAAACTTACACTCCAAACACTGGATCTTATGGCATTCGATAAATAATACTTCTGGCTAAACCAAATGGTTAGAAAAGGAAATATGAAACTTTCAAGGAATAGACGTTGCTGCTGACCTGAGCTATGCATTTCAAACTGAAAACCAAAGTTGTTTTTGTTTACATTGTAGGATTAAGCAATGTGTTTTCCTAGAGTCATGATAACAAGATCTGCGTCTGAGTGTTATGGGAACGATCCCAAAGTAGTGACTTAAAATGCAAGCCATCTAGTGTTAGTTGCTCAGTGCTGTCTGACTGTTTGTGACCCCATGGACTGTAGCCCACCAAGCTCCTTTGTCCATGGAATTCTCCAGGCAAGAATACTGGAGTGGGTAGCCACTCCCTTCTCCAGGGGATCTTCCTGGCCCAGGGATCCAAGCCTGATCCCCTGCATCACAGGCAGATTCTTTACCTTCTGAGCCAGGAGGGAAGCCCGATGGCTACTCCTATCCTGGGCGTAAAAGTCCACCTACCTGCTGTCAAGGCCCAGGTACTTGCAGCAATTTGGATTGCTGGTACGTGCTTCCCACACTCAGCAGTGCCGAATGTGACACCCCACAGTGTGAATGCTCTGAACAAACCTTTTGCCTACATCTGCCCGCTTCCCTCTAAAATGTTGTAAAGAAAAGTAAAAAAAGAAAACTGCCAGAGACAGGAATAAAAGTACCCTTCGTATCGTCAGTTAAAACGCCATTAACTTGTTCTGTTAAAATTTCTGAATAAGATTTCAATTCTAAGGCATGTGGATAAGAATTCTATTGGAAAGAGGTGCTCAGCAGCAAACATTTTCTGACCTACGGAAGGGTACGCTGACAAGGAGCGCAGCGCCGGAAAACTTGTGCTCCAGCTAAGAGAACGTGTCTTCTTTCTTTCCTTTTAACTCTACAAGGACAACATGCTCAACATGCTCACTCAAAGTATGCAGCCAGACCTGTTTCCAGTGCTGTCTGAAACTCCATAAGCAAAGAAAAACTGCAGGCTTGGGACAGGTAGATTCTAAGCTGGGCTGGCCCAGACCCTTGAGGCCAGCGCTCCCTGCTGCCGCCCAGCCACGGCCGGGGTGCTGAGCCCCGAGGGGGAGCCCCTGCCGCGCCCCTGCCCACCGGTCGCACACCTACCGGGCGCCCGCTGCGCTCGCCGGCTGGCCTGCCGCACTCCAGCTCGAGGGCCCAGGCCCTCCACCCTTCAGAGAAGGAAGGTGGACACCGGGAGACTCCGCGGCGGGCCGGGCTCACACGGCATAGGCCGGAACCGCACCAATGAGCTCTCGGCGGCCCGGCGACCCCACCCCCGCACACTGAGCGGCTCTGTCCCGCGTTCGCACTGCAAGCAGGAAGCCCGGAGCTTCGAGAACCTGTGTTCCTCTTGCCAGTTCTGCCAAGAGTCAAAATAAAGCCGGCAGTTTAAACGTCTCCACAGAGAGACTCTGTCTCTGTCGCACCGGTCCCTTCCTCGTGAAAGAGTGTGTGTTCTGCTGTGGCAACTAGCGGCCTCGGCTCTGGGCCACCTGAGCAAGTCGGGGCACAAAGGGCCCCACTGTTCACAGCGGGGTCTCAGCACCGCCCCCGCGCGCACGGGTTCCCAGCGCCCGGCTCTGCACACCAGAGATCCTTGGACAGTGATCTCCACTGAGCCTTTGCCACGACTGAACGTTTCTTTTAAAAACATTTTTAAAAACCACCTCGCTTAAAAAAAAAAAACAAACTATGCTGTACACACATATATAAATACAGTAACTAGTATAATAGCAACAATACTTCAATTTTAAAAAACACGAAAGGAATTTTTAAAAATGTTATCCACAAACCATTTAAAGAAAAAGTCACTCATATCTCACCACCTAGTGGCAGTTTTTAGTATTGTGGTATAGCTCTTGTTTTTCTGTGTATGTCTTAACATAGCTAATTTTCCCACTTAAGCGTTTTCCTTAGGAAAGGTTAATTTTAGTTTATTACTCTTCAAAACTTTTAAAATGCATTAACGTCAAGGTTTAGAAAACGAAACATGTCACACTTTCCAGAGAAATTCAACCGACTTATCTTTAATTATTTTTGAAGTTCAGGAAAGGTACAGGTCACGCTGAATTATCCCCAGATGAACTTTGGACTTCTAAATCTGGGAACCAAGGGAGGTCAGAATTTAACCGTGTTGAGCTTGATTATTTCCTAATAGTGTTTGATTCAGATTCTCTTGAAGACTTGTAATCCAAATTTCATTCTCTAGCAACTAAAAAGGAAGATGTATTTCTCAAGGTGTCATTTTTCCAAACAATTCTTCACAGTACAAATTGTTCTACTGTTAAGTAAAGATACCTAGTGTCATGATTATTTTATTTTCTGCTTTCCAATCTACCTTTACATACAGTAACACAAACAGGACACTTACAGTGCCCTGATTTCCCAACTTTCTCATGTGTTTGTCTTGTCTCTCTCTACTGGACTAAGAGTAACAAATTTAATTTTTAAAAGCTCCTTCCTTGCTCTCCCTTCCAACCACACATGAATTAACAAGATGCTATGAATAAAGATGTTTTATAATGTTTATTGAAGTAATAACTGAATATACAGTATAACTAAGATCTCTGAAAAGCATTTAAATACTCTGTAGTCTAAAGTTGCTTGTTCTATATTAGTGTTAAGGACATTTCTTATATGATGCTGTTTCAGTATTTATCTTTAGGTTCTGGAATCATGGATGATTTTAATGTTTTTTTCATGGTTTAAAAATTTTTTAATAGTATATAGGTATTCATCTTTTAAAAATATGATTACAAGTCACTGTTCTGAATATTGAAATAATACATTGGAATATATTGAAATAAACGCCAAGATAGCTCATATGGCAGAGGAATGTATGGGGTAGTCATAGCAAAGATAACTAAATGTTCCTCAGTATGTGCTACCTCACCCTTCCACATGAACTGGACTCCCTTTGTTTAATTGGGGAAATATAAACACAGTATTTCCCCAGCTTCTTTCACTGTTAGTATGTCCATAATCAGATATGTCATGCAACAATCCCCAGACGCCTCCCTTATAAGACACGGGACTAGTTCTTTGACATCCTTTCTCTTTGTTTCTTCTTCTGTCCTGCTGTCTGGAATGCAGATGTAATGACTAGAACAGTAGCTGCTATTTTGGACTTGAGATCACACTGAGGGATGGAGGAACAAGGTGCTTGAAGGAACCTGGGTCTATAAGAGCTTTGTGGATCAGAGCACTATACTACTCCTGGAAAACTTACCTCCCTCTACACATTTATGTGAATTTCTATTTAATTTTGTTTAGCTATTGTTTGCTTGGAGTTCCCGTTACTGAGAGCTAAATTGAACTCTAATGGATACAGTACTTTTGACCAGTGTTGTCTTCTCCCCCTCACAAAAAGAAAAAAAAAGAATAAGAAAGAAAATTAGGGCTAGATCTTGAAAAGAAAACTGTTTAATAATAAACTGGAGAGATCTTACATTAAAACATTTTCATCACAAAAAGTTGATAAATTCAAGAATAATTAAGGGAGTGTAAAAACAATGTGAAAAAAAAGTCTCTACATGGGTTATTAAGGAGACTGCTAACTGCTTAAAAAGCCCTTTTGGACTAACAGAGCTTATATGAAGCCAGAAACCACTGGCTGTTATCTCCAACTGGAATCTGGAAAGTAACAGCTTCCAGTTAAACAGTCTGGAATCAGAGGGGTGTCCCTGGTGTTTACAAGAATTTTCTGAATGTCTGGAAATCCAGAGGTAGAGACTGTTCCTGGCACCACCTCTACCTTCATTATATAGCATTTATTGAAAGCTTAATTGAGTGCAGAAAATGGTCCTATTCAGTGGAAAGAGTAGGAGGAAGGATTTATAAGAAATAAAAGGAGGTACAGTCTAGATGTGAGATAAATGCCAAACACCTGAAACATAACACTAAGTTAGGTCAGTTACAAAAGTATAATATCAACAAGAACAATCTGATGATATATGAAAAATGATCAATACTGGAGTTAACCTGGAGATGAGTTCTGAAGACAAGGTAAGTGATGACAGAGTAAAATAGAAAGAGGGGTTGATGAGCCAGGTAAGAGCCTAGTAGTACAAGGAAAGAGGAGGCTAGAAGAGAGGAGGGTGACCTAGTAAAGAAGGGGATACTGCACTGGGTCCTGGAGCAGGGGAATCTCATCACTGAGAGAGCGCACACCAGGCCATATGCTAGGGACTGAAACGATCAACAAGGAGTGTCTTCACAGCTGTGTGTGGATTAGACCGAGGTAGGGAAAAAGATTAAATTCCAGGGGACCAGTTAAAATGTGATAGTACCCAAATGTGATGTGAAGACCAAATTTAAAAAATGACACATATATGTTTACCTTATATGTATAGTTAATACTGCTGCTGCTAAGTCGCTTCAGTCGTGTCCAGCTCTGTGCGACCCCATAGATGGCAGCCCACCAGGCTCCCCCGTCCCTGGGATTCTCCAGGCAAGAACACTGGAGTGGGTTGCCATTTCCTTTCTTGATTCTCAAAAGACAATTTTAGTAAAACCTCTCTCTCTCTCCTCCCCCTTTCTTGCCCTTTCCTCTTATTACTATCTTCCAAGTACCGTTGTAGGAGCTGGGGGACACAGAGTGAACAAAGGAGACAGGGCCCCCGTTCTCACAATGCTCACAGTCCAGTGTGGGGGCCAGGGGGAGGGTGCTCAGGGGAGTGTGTGGAAAAAGAAATAAAAGGCAAGGCAGAAGCAAAGCGAAGAGACAGAACCACCAAAATGTACATTTGTGTGTCAGCCTAAGTGGATGGGCTTATAATAGTGTTCTATGTGGCTTTTCAGGGTTGACTCCTTCCTAGACACCAAAAGTCAGAGTCCTTCTTCCATCTTCTATCCCCTAACCCAGTCTGTAAAGTTTGCAAACTGGGAAACCAAACATCAAATGTGACAGCGCCAACTGGAGACAGCTTCCTAAGTCCAGACCAGATCCCCAAGTATTCAGAGAAAAGCTGAAAACAACAAACTGATGGTAATTCTACTCTTTATTTATATATTCACCAGCTATAAAACTAGTGCTCTGTGACAGAGCTAGTGCATAGACTCAAGAACAATTCGAAATGTTCCTTGCAATTTTTCTGCATTAACAAAGTGAAATGGAGATATGGCTATTTCAAAAGTCATTTAGATTCATGAAGTATTATATGGTTTCAACTTTTCAAAGCTAAACTCAATGTCCAAATAATATTTGGTTTGGGAAGACATAAACAGTAATGCAGTGGCCAGGAGGTAGAAGACTAGAAGGTAAGAAACTAGTCTGGGAGTACTAACCTGCTAGTGGTGTTCCTTAACTGGGGGTGATTTTGCCCCCTGGGAGATATTTGGCAAACTCTAGAGACAATTTTGCTTGTCACAACTGGAAGAAGGGGTGCTGCTGGCATCTAGTGGGTAGAGGCCAGGATGTTGCTAACATCCTACGACTCTCAGGACAGTCCTACCTTCCTCTACAAAGAATTACCTGGTCCAAAAGGTCAGTACAGTCAGCCCTCTGAATCTGTGGATACGAAACCTATAGATAGAGACTGTCGATTGTGTTACGTTATTTTATATAAGGGACTAGAGCACCAGTGGTTTTGCTGTCACTGAGGGTTCTGGAATCAATCTCCCAAGGATACTGAGGGCAGACTGTGGTGGTGAGGCTGAGAGTGCCTGTACTAAAGACAGTGAGCAAAACATTCACATATAGCAACTGGAAATTTGACTATATAAGCTGTGTTCTTCAAGTCTTCCATTTTTCAGCAGGACCACAGCATCATGCTTAAGTGACAACAGGGTAATAAAAATGCCAAATTGAGCCAGAAACCAGTAAATACTTTTCTATACACCCTACCACAGTGAGTCATTCTTTACTCTGAGTAAAAAGCACTGGAGGTTTACGAAATAATATGTCCTGGTGGACTTTTAAATGGGCAAAACTTTGATATTATTACTCTATCTATTAATTAAGATACAAAGACTTCTTTGTCCTGGTTTCACCACTGCATACTCTAGGCCCAATTACTGACTAGTGGTGCCATGAGAAATAATTGCACCCATGTGCCAACACTCTTTCATGTCTTCAGCAGATATTCTACCTGACTATTGAAACTGAAGAACTCTGCTAATTCCTATTACTGTATTGTCCCCTCTCACATGAAGCATGAAGATTTTTGCTTAAAGAGCTGAGTCAGTCCCCAAGAAGCACATAATTAAACACAGATTCCCATACTTAAAAGCAGCAGAGTGCAAGCATCCTGCTGTTTAAAGCAGTCAAAAAGATTCAACATCAGCTGAGGCTGAGAGGCAGGGAAGAAAAGCAGTAGGATCAACTCTGAGATGAACTCGATGAGAGAGAAGTTCTCATGGAGTTAATTACTCAGAGTATGAAAGTAATTGAGTTAGCAAATCAACTCTCCCCGGCATGGAGCAGGGGACGGAAAAGACAATGACGTGGAACAGGTCCTTCTAGACAGGTTTAACAGGAAAGTTCTGATGACACTGTTTGAATTAAGACTGAGACCCAAGGAGCTTCTCACACCAAAATCTACGGGAAACCCTATCTGTTAGAGAATACACATTGAAAAGAGTAACAATGTAAAGGTTCCTTCTGTTTTTTCCAAGAGTGTGTGGCAAATGAGATTTTTCTTTTGCTCTTCTAATTACCAAAGAATTGTTTTTCTATCTGCTTTTTTCCCTTATCCATCCAATCATTCATTCAAATGATAAGCACCTATTAGAAGTCAGGGCTGGTTCTATAAAGCCTGAATTCCTGTTCTGTGAAGTTTATATTACCTACTTGATTTCACCTAGACTTCTTTTCGGGTTGCAGCTGCTTTAAACGGCTACCCAAATATGCTTTGTTCAAATAAAATGACAACATGAAGGAAAGCAAAAGTGGCTGCCAGAAGGTCATGGGAAATAACAGCTCAACATAACTCAGTTTTACAGGCTTGGTTTGTTTATATGACTAAGTTATAATGTGCTGTTGTTTCTTATATCTGGAACTCTTCATTGCCGCTTGTGGCTTCTTCCCCTAAATCTTCAGATCTCTCATAGCTGTTCTTATCTCTGTGTTGGTAACCTGTCCTCACACACATTCCACTGTCTCCCGTCACTGCTCCTTTTCATCCTCGTCCCACATTCCAGGTCTACCTGTCCCCACACCCCAGAGACAGAATGTTGACCTAGGGAAGCTGCAATTGTCAGGCTGAAAGATGGGTTTATTCTTTCACTCCCTAAGTATTTATTAAGAACCTACCATGCAGCAAACACTGCTAGGAGTAAATCAAAAGGGACAGAGAGCCTACCTGGATAGAACTTGTGAACTCTAGGAAACAAAAGATGCATAAAAAACTAACAACTGTGATAAGTGCTGTGAGACTAAAATCCAGGAGGTATGTGAGGACAGAGCAGGAGCCCCCACCTGGGCTGGGAATAGAGAGTGTTCTGCCAGGGTGCTGTAGTTGAGGGGTCCACTGGGCTAACTGTGTTTGTGGGAGCTGGGGGATATGTGGCAGGGAGACCAAGATGGGAGAAATTCTAGGAGGAGAAAACAGCATATATGAAACCTGCCACTTTTAGGAAATGAGAAGGTCTTTGTATGATAAAGCAAACATGAAGTGAGGCAGAGAGGGGACCAAGCCCCCATAACACAGGTCCCTGCGAGTCAGGCTTGTAGTTCTCAAGTGCATCAGGGAGCTACTGAACACAGGAGTGAAACGGTGAGATTTGTATCTTAGCAAGACTGCTCTGGCTAGATGCTGGAGTATGTACTAAAATTCTCTTCAGCAATCTTTATTAGGTTTCCACAGACTGTTCAAGTCCCTATGAAGTTTTCTTGTGGGATCACAAATTCCTTTGCATTGTGTGAGTTTTAGTTACGGAACTAGGTAATAAGTGTTAGCCTTAGTGTTAAAACAACGAGAATTTAAAAGCTTGTCTGCATTTGAGGCCAGTCTGTGGCCCACATCTTCCCCCTAAGCTTTTCAGGAGGGAACTGAGAAGGACTGACGTATCTCAACTCCTCTGGGCAGAGCTGCAGACAGGGACTGGGTTTTTGTTTTCATCCTTTGGGGCTCTATCCTTGACCTTATTCTGCTAATAAGAAAGAAAATATTTTCTTTAAACCAACGGATGACTCATTGTAGAGGAAAATGATGGGATTTCCTTTTCAGAAGGTGATTTAAGTACAATAAGTCTAATCTGGGAGAGACAGGGGTGCCATGGGTGAAGGCAGGAAGAAGGAAGAGAGGACATTTTAGGGAAGGCAGGCCCTGACTGAGCTTTTTGAGAGGCAGAGCACAAACTTGCTCCATATTTGAAACTAGAATGGGCACAGCAGGGGCCAAAGATGTCTGTGAAGCAAAGCTGGCTGACCCTGGCAGCCAGCAAGTGTCCTGGGTCCGCAAGTGTCCAAGTGGGGGAGAGAGGGACAGACGGGCGGCACGCTAGTGCCGACCTGCAGTGCTTCCAGCTTCAGCCCCTGATTCTCTGCCCACGCTGATCAGGGGCTGAGTTACCCAAGGGAAGGCTAAAGACAGAAAATGCAGTCTGGGAGAACGTAAGCAATACATTCTGAAAATTCAAGACTTCTATCCACCACAAGGTCTCTGACAAGCTGAATTAATTTCAGATCAGCTGGCCTCAAACCACTTGAGTGGTCTCTCTGCCTGCCTGACAAGGATCTTGCTGCAGGGGACCCCTATTGTTTGAACTCAGACAGCATGTTCTACCTATTCCTTATTTATCTCAGTTGTCAGCACACATCAGATTAGCTATTTAAAAAGAGTGTCTAGTTAGCTTCCAAACTCACTTTTGGGTTCCACTGTCCAAACCTGGGATAGTCTGGGCATCAAAATACCAGGATTAATGATAGTAGCAGATGACAGTCCACTGAATAATTCAGGTATCTATGAGTCCAGATTCTATAAGAAATATATAACAGAGTTCCAACTTATAGTTCAATAAATAAAGAGTTATAAAAACAGTAAATCACCATTTAACAACCATTGTAACAGTAGGTGACTCAAGCAGGAATCATCAACGGATGCTGAATCTAGTATGCAGAGACTTCTTACTGAAGAATAGGAATTTTGGCCTCAGGATGCCTCCCACAAAACAGCTTTCAGACACTAAGGAGAAAATGGTGATACTGTGGAGCAGAAAGCTGATCAAGAACCACGTGGACTAGGTGATAAAGGCTATAATCACAAGTCCCTGAGGCCCTGCTCTGAGAAAGCACAGGATCAGTCCTCCTGAGTTTCTGCTTGGAAGGTATGGCCTAAATCTGGACATGTCAACAGATTTACCTGAAAGACATCCCACAAAAGGACAGGTCTCTCTCTGTTGTTCTTTAGGCCATGCCACACAGCTTGCAGGACCTTAGTTCCCAACTGGGGACTGAAATCAGGACCTGGTAGTGGAAGCATGTAGTCCTAACCACTGAACTGCCAGGCAATTCCCAGGTCTCTCCTTTTAAAACTGTCAAGGTCATCAAAGAAAGGCTAAGAGCTATTTCAGATTGAAGGAGATTAAAGAGATGTGACAAAAGCATGTTTTTATATATATACCCACACATACAAGTACATGTATACATACAGAAAGAGACAAAGCAAATGTGGCAAAATAGTAACCACTTGACAGTCTGAATGTAGATGAAGGAGGCAGGAGAGTTCTTTAATGGATTTTCTCTAAGTTGAAATTATTTCAAAATAAATTACATAAATGTAGATGATGATAACCTTCCTCTACTTGTGCCTCCAGTGTCTCTGAGGCACGTGAGAGCAGTCAGCCCGTCACCGGGGAGCACAGCCAACACTCTGCTGCTGCTCATATGCAAACAGAGCAGTCTGTTTTTTATCAAGACTAATGTCTCCACGCTCCTATATTACATATTCTCTGAGGAATTTTACATTTGTTTGAGGTATCCCTGGAAACTTACAGAGACTTCTCAAATATTAATCTTGCAGATTGGTTGCCAGGAGCCCCATTACAGAAAATAAAGTTTTGAAGTTCATTTCTGTAGCATTAAAAGTCTTCAACAATTTGGCCCAATCTAGCACTTCCCAGTCCCCAGCCCCTCTTCCTCCCAGAACCTCAACATACCAAGGCACTTTCAAGCCTCTCTGCCTTCACCCACTTTGTTCCCTATTCCGAGCATGACCTTCCCCAGCCTCTTCCACTGACCACAACTGGGGCCCAACCCCAAATTTCCCATCATTTATAGAGTCTTCTCTTATTCCTAATTGCTCTGTCCTGGAAAAAAATGGTCACCTTCTCCCCTCCATCCTCCTGGAACACTTTGTTAACACACTGACCTGTGCTATGAGGACCAGGCATGTGCCTGTCTTACCCCACCAGATTGCAGGTGTGCTGGGGGACAGAAACCAATTAATACTTATTTTTCTATCCCTCAAGGCCTAGCATAGTGCTTGGCACATAGCATGCTCAGTATTTGTTGAACAGAAAAGCCTCATGCCTAGGCGGGTACCATTTAGTTAACTCTGAGAGGAAGAGCTGTAGTGATTAAAATCAGATACTCTGGGATCAGAGTGCCTGGGTTTGAATCATGGCACTGCCACTTTCTGTTGGCAAGTTAGATTCTACTCCAACCGTATAACTGGGAAAATAATAGACCTGCTTCACAGTGTTATTGTGGAGCACTCAGAGCTAGGTCTGTGGTCTGCTATTATTATTTACTATTATTGGATCACTTTCCATTGTTTGGTGAAGCATACACACCTGGCATACTAGTCCAGAACTCCTCTCTTCCACCCTGCTTTTTTCCTCCCTGCCCATGGAGCTAGGGTTTGAGGTGTCTGTGATATTTTTTCAAAATCAAATAAATGAGTCTGCGAAAATCTTGAGGTCTACCTGGTTTCTGCTGGCTGAAGGAGATGCTGGCTGGGCCCTGCAGTGGAGGTGCATGTGTCTGTGAGTGCACACGAGGGCTCAGGGTGAGTGGAGTGTGGATGCTGGTTAGGTATAGAGAGAGCCCTACTCCAGTATCAATTATACATAGGGAGGAGGTAATATAAAACAAAAGCAAAAGCAGACAGACTTCTCCAACCTTTAGAAATATATTATAACCAAGAGGAAATATTTTCTTCTTACAGTATCAAACCAGTTAACCCTAAAGAAAATCAATCCTGAATATTCATTGGAAGGACTGATGCTGAAGCTCCAATACTTTGGCCACCTGATGAGAAGAGCTGACTCACTGGAAAGACCCTGGTTCTGGGAAAGAATGAAAGCAGGAGGAGAAGGGGACAGCAGAGGACAAGATGGTTGGATGGCATCACTGACTCAATGAACATGAGTTGGAGCAAGCTCAGGGAGATGGTGCAGGACAGGGAAGCCCGGCGTGCTCCAGTCCATGGGGTGGCAAAGAGCTGGACACAACTGAACAACAACAACAACAACAAAATAAGAGGACAAAGGTAAGCACTGATCTTTATGAACTACCCTCTTCTATCTCTAATTAGGTCGTAAGAGCAGAACATTTTTTAACACACTATACACAGACGTGCACTGTAGAACCACTGAATGTACTTCCATGCAGTTGTCCAGACTGGGGGATAGTGTAACTTTTTCATAAAACAAGTACAGGAGCTATAAATACTTCTGAGTTCACAGACCAGCAATGGGCAGCAAGGGTCTGGAATCACACACGCAGCAACAAGGCCTGTATGTATAAAATGAGAATGCTGGTGGAACTCAATGATTTCCAAAGGTTGCTTCCAGACCCCGACCCTCTCACTATACTTCACACAAAGTTCCATAACGTCACCTGCTAAGTGATCAAGTGAAGAAAGGAATTAATTGAAGCAGCTGTCAGGCCAGATGAACTCAGGCAGACGGAGCCAAGGGCCTCTGCCCCCTCCATTTGCTGCACTTTCCAGCTGCATGGTAACAGCTAACACAACCTAATAATCCCCAAAGGCAGCTTCCTTTTGCTGTCTCATCAGTCTCACCCTGGGTAGGTCTTAGGAGTCTTGAAGCCAGGCTGCAGGTGAGCAGTGAGAGGAAAGAAAATGGAAAGGGTCACAGTTCCTAAGAATGGAGGACACATTGTAGCAAAGAGGTGTGTGACATTACAGAGGCCGTGAGGGTCACACAATGGCCCTCTTCTCCAGTGCTCAGTGCCAACTGGAAGATGCAGCAACTCTACCGCAAATCTGTCTCCTAACAGTTGAGATGCCTGGGCTCTTTAGGGCTTGTTCTCACAGCTTCAGCAGTGCTGTCTTCTAATGCCCACTGTCTGATTTGAAGACTTAACTGCTGAACTAGAGCCTAAATTTATCGTGCATGCACAGAAGGGAACTAGCTTGGGGACTAAATGCTGTTTTCCAAACTTTCTTCAAAAATAACACACTGCTCTAAGCGTACATAGGAAATGTGCCAGTTCAGAGGGTAAATCTGTGAAAAGCAGAGAACCAGCACTAGGTTCCCAAAGCTAGGGAACTTTGGGACAGAAAGGCTTTTCTAACAAAACATTATGCCTTTTGGCGAGGTGGGAGAGGCTAAAGTAATTGTATGAATCCCAGCCCTTATTTTGTTTTACCATGTTTACATAAGAGAAAGAAACCAACTTCAAGGCACACTGAGCAGCTCATTAGAAAAACAGCTGAAAACAAATGACCAAAAATGGAGTTACCAACGAGAAAGGAAACTCTGGGAGTTAAGCAAGCCAAGAACTCAAACCTTAGCATATATATACATGCAGCCTCTCATTCCCATGACAATGACATCTTTATGTTAGAGCCATGGCTAAAGCTGAAACTGTCACTGAACCAAAAATCCAAGACTGAGTTATTCTTTCCAGTCTGTAAGAAAAGCAAATATTTTTAATACCATACAGAGCTTGAGTTTATATTTCACCAACCCCCACTCACACGTCACACTCTCCTCTGTTTTTCTTTTTTTGGGTTTTCTTACTTACCCACCCAGAAACAAAATAACTGTGATTTTCAGCCAGCAGGAAGCCAAGTCTCAGGCCCACTTCCCTCAGCGTTATAGGGCCTGCACACGTTAGCAGGCAAAGAGCCCAGGAGCTGCTGCAGAGCATTTATTTATACCCATTTGGAATTTCCTGACCAACTAACAGCCTGCTGGCCACGGGGGTTTAATTCCAGGACTCTCGGCGTCAGTGAGACAGCAAAAACTACCGACGAACAGAACTGCTACAAGGATCTCAGCAACACAGAGGTGAAGACAGGTCTCTCCCAGGCTCCTTCCAGTTTTTCAAACAAACTATGCTCATGTTCCTCAGACACATGAAATGCTGCCCTAGAAATGCAGCTGTAATACCTGCTAACTCTTGGAAGACCACAGAGAGAAAGGCAGCAAATGTTTCCTCATTCTTCCTGCTGACTTGGTCCCTCCTCCTCTAAACCATCCAGGGCTGAGAAAAGCTCCCAGTCTTGACCTGAGCCAGGGCACAGGGTTGGTCTATGAAGGAAATGATTCAGTGCTATGCTGAACCCAGGATCAGCTGGAGGCGAGTGATTCCTTTTCTTGGTTCATTCTTATTTAATGCAACATGCAATTTGAATGCTAAAAACACTCCCATTTGTAAACCACAGACCCAAACCTTTTTTTTTTTTTTTCATAGTTCCTTAAAAATTTTATCCCAACTGGATCATATGACTTTCAAAGACACAGAATTAGTTCCCAAATAAGTGCATTCTGTTCTAGGGGGATAATGTTTTTAAGTGATGTTTTGTTTCTGTTTTAAAAATCTAGTAAGAATCATCTGTCCCTCTAATGGTTTAAATTCATCACCTAAAAAAGAGAGAGAAAAAGTCCTTTTAAATCTGTTCTTCACCTGTGTGCCTAAGTACCCTGGGTAAATGTGACTGATTCTAATGGAATAAGATTGACTGAACTCTATCTACAGGGCAAACAAGCAAAGCCAGTTTTAAACAGTAAAATGGAGATTAACAAATATTAAAGATGACTCTAAAGGGGCCCGTTTTAAAATATTCAAAACAGAGGACAGCTATGAGTAGAGAGGCAGTTTTACAAGAATCCCCTGGATCTGCAGTGTTTAATCTGCAGTGTTTAACTGGTTCACTTTAGTGCTGGCACACATCTCATGACACTTCACTTAATGCCTTACTCCACCCTCTGCCTCCCAGTACTGAATGTTTTAAAAGTGACACTTTTTGAAGCAGATATTTTCCTGTGTGGAGCTACAAAGATCAAACTTTTAAGATGATGTGGGACTCATCTGGGCTTGTTTTACACCAAATAAACTGATTCAAAGAGAAATAACAAACTAATAAAGAACAAAGTTTCAAGTGCCAGATACTTTGAAATAAAGGATCAAAAAATTCCAAATTATTTTATACAACAACACCTACATTTAGTTAGACTAATTTCCCCCTTCTGGACTTTATAATTTATTGAGGTTATTACATACCATAAAATTCACCCATTTTAACTGTATAATTTTTGATGAGTTTTAGTAAATGTATACAGTTATTTACCCAACCCTACAATTCAGTTTTAGAAAACATTCATCATCCTAAAATTTCCTTAGGCTTGTTTTATCATTTAGAAGAGAAATTTTCTCCTCTGTGCTTCTGAGAAAATTTTGTTATTATTTAGTTACATTATTATATTCCAAACTAAGTATTAATATCAAAAGACTTGTTCTTAAGAATTAAACTGAGGAAGACAAAAGCATCTGAATGTAGTATTCCTTTCTTGGAAGGAAAAAAAATTCGGCTAAATTTTTATTTTATAAATATTGTGTTCTGGTAAGAACAGAGCTTATTCTAGAAAGCAGTTGATATAATTATTTTGTCTGTGTGCTTCTATGAAGCCGAGATCTAACAGAAAAAGTCACTGTATGCAAATAAATGTCTAGCCCTTTATCAAGGACAACTTGGGTGGTGGCTCAGATGGCAAAGTGTTTGCCCACAATGCGGGAGACCTGGGTTTGATCCCTGGGTCAGAAAGATCCCCTGGAGAAGGAAATGGCAACCTACTTCAATACTCTTGCCTAGAAAATTCCATGGATGGAGGAGCCTGGTGGGCTATAGTCCATGGAGTCGCAAAGAGTCAGAGATGACAGAGTGACATCACTTTCACTTTATCAAGGATGACACAGGTTGGGATGGGAGAAGAATTAAAAATAGAAGCTCCTTCTGCCTGAAAAGTGTCAGTCACAAAGGTTCCCACTGTTGGGAGAAAGACACACCTGTCTGTCTCTACTCTTCCTTAATTTATATACAAAAGAAGCCACCGAATGTGATCTGGGAGGATGAAGATGTACTCAGGGCTTTTACTCTGATAAGTGGGCAGTAGCCAGCAAAAGTGACTCCCTATGAGAAGGGAAATGGGCTGCAGACAAAGGTTTCTGTGACACCATGCTGGTGGGCAGTGTCCCAACAGTCCTTCTCCCCGGATGGTGGTGCAGGGTGGTAGCCAAGCATATCTGTACCCATAGTACTTCTGATGCTTATGTAATAGGCTAACTGCATCAAGACTCTTCTCCCCAGAGAGCCTGACCCCTAGTCTAGAGATAAAACCAAACCTAGATGAACTACTGAATAACAGTGGATTACATTTTGGACAACTTAAGGTGCATATTTCCTGGCACAGCCTGAATTCACCTTCCTCCCCTAATGTGTTCCTTTTCTCCTTGTTACCAACTTCTTAACACTCTTTCAGTCTCAAAGACAGAGCATAAATGCACGTGAATCATCAGTTTCATAAAGCCCTCCTTACACCCATCCTTCCTCACTGTCCATTGTGCACAATTATTTTGGACAGCACCGTTCTGAGGGCTTGGTACATGCATGAACTCATCTCATCTTCAAGATAACCCTGTGAAGAAGCTTATGTCATCCATGCTGCTGCTCCACTGATACGTTAATATGACACAGTACTGGACAGTGACGCACTCTTCCCTGTGGCCCTGAGAGGGCAAAGAACGGTGTGTGTAGGGGGCAGCTGGCATTTCCGAAGGGTGGGGAAGACAAAGAACATGCTACTTCTACACTTTTGCTTGTTCCTTCCTCTTCTGGTGTGTTACCACCCTCTTCTCAATTTTTGCAGACAAAAATTTTCCCAGTTTGCAAAGACCAGCTAAATAAAGTATCAGTTCTGTTGGAAGCTGTCCCTTATCCTAATGTGGGGCCACCTCTTCCATCCAGGCTTTCAGTGAAGCGTGCTTTCTCCTCTATATGGTTCATGCACACATCTGACATCCCTACAAACTTATGGGAGCCCCTGTCTTCTTCATTCAACCAGTGTTGTGCCCCTGGCACTGCAGGTGCCCAAGGCCCATTTGCTCAATGTGATTCCTTCCAGAGGAGCCACACTTGAAGTGTTTGTTTCCTTTTAAAGAACTGTATGATAATGTCAAGGACTCTGAGCCCATGCCCTCATTTCACAGTTGAAGCAGGACTCTGGGCCAGGGGCTGACAATGCTAACATCAGCTCTGCCAATCAATGGCAAGTGCCAAGGCTGGAAGCTATCAGAGTGGACACCCCCATGCCTCGAGTTCCCCACCCTGCTGCACAGTCAAAGCACCTGGGGCTGTTTCCAAAAATGCTGAGTTGTCCCCCCATCTCCACCCCGATGAGTCAGAATCCCCAGGGTGGGGCCAGGGGCATTAGCAGTTTAGAAGCTTCACAGAGGAGTCTATGCCAAGGCCAGGGATGAGAACCTCAGCTGCGAACTTTGCAGCTCTTAAGTGTGTTCTTCATCTTGGCTTAAAGGAAGCTGACAGACAAAATGGGGGCAAGCCCCTTAAGTAATTCAAGTAGCCTCAAGGGTCAGATTACAAATTCAAATACCTTTAGCATGCAGGTTAACAATGGAAAGGAAGGAGTTCAGAGGGGTTGGGGAGAGACTGCTGCTAAGTCACTTCAGTCGTGTCTGGCTCTGTGCGACCCCATAGACGGCAGTCCACCAGGCTCCCCGTCCCTGGGATTCTCCAGGCAAGAACACTGGAGTGGGTTGCCATTTTCTTCTCCAGTGCATGAAAGTGAAAAGTGAAAGTGAAGTCGCTCAGTCGTGTCTGACTCCTAGCGACCCCATGGACTGCAGCCTACCAGGCTCCTCCATCCATGGGATTTTCCAGGCAAGAGTACTGGAGTGAGTTGCCATTGCCTTCTCCATGGGAGAGACTAGAAGGCACATGTCCTCTCCAGTTGACTATGGCCCTGTGGAAGTATACACTCGTGATCCAGAAAGACGTTTCAAGAGTTGAAGAAACTGGTATTTTCATATGAAATTATTTAATGGAAAAATCTTGGCCATTAATTCAAATTAAAACAAGACCTTGGGTGGTCAAACAGAACATACTCCCAAGCCTCAGCTTAATACCAAGCAAGGACTTCACCATATCCATTTGGGATCCAGTCTCACCCTGTTTCTGTCCTTTTCCTTTTACCATTTTCCAGCTGGCCAACTGTTTTCCCTCTCTCATTTAAAATTGCTAGAGTCCTTGTTGAAACAAATTGAATACAAAGACAACAACCAAAACAAGAGCCTAGGATCCCTACTGCCATTTCTCTCACAGGTAATCTTAATGTGCAAAAAGACCTGTAAGCCTTTATTCTAAAAAGGGCCAGGTTGATAGCAAGGTGCTCTGCTAATGGAGGGCCTGCATTATTTCTGCTATATTTGAGACTTCCCCTCAACCCCTAAAGAATTCAAATACCTTATTATGCTGTGTAATCCTTTCCTGCCAGACTGGTGAAGGGATGTGACACTAAAACCTGGGTGTCTAAGAGAACTGCAATGACTGAGAAAGTATGCAGTTCCTTTCCTCATCACCAAGGCTCCTTCTACACCCACCTCCATCTTAGCCTGAGGGGGCTGACAGGACCTGAAGGGGATTACAAGGTTAGGACAGGTCTAGCAAGGATTTACAGCTCTTTCTCATCATAGGTGTGGACAGCATTGGGTGTTGGAAGAGGACTCCTCCTTTAGCTGCCTGGATTAGAAGGATCTGCATTTAAAACTTATTATCAGGAGATTTTCCAAGGAGAGGCCACAATCAACATGAAAAGGGTGTGCCCCAGTGGAGGTGTGTGATTCCAGTTGGGAAAGTGAAATTAGGAAGAGGGCGCTATGTATGGTGGGCCTAATCTAAAAGACCAAAAAGAATCTTGTCTTTGTTAAACTTGACCTAACAAAGTGCATTTCCCCAAACACATTTAAAGCTTAAATCTGGAGTCATACTGAATTTCTACACGTTAGGCTTTCTATATGGTCTGGGTTGCCTTATGATTATTAATTTCATCAAATTTAAACTAGAGACTTTCTCACCATATATTTTCTTCCAAGGTTTGAAATCAACATTTTAAAAAAGCTGAATGACAAAATGAACTGGGGCTTGAAACTAAAAGATTTAAAACTTTAAATGAAATTACCACAGAGACTATAAAGGCTGTAAAATGATGAAGTAGCAGGAACAGTTTATTTCCTTCCATCTAAAAGAGGTGACAGATCTGTAGAGACCTTTTCCAAAAAACTGTGGGTGAGAAGGAAGGTAGACCAATGGCCATACTCCCGCTTTAGAGGTTACCAGCTCAGGTTCTCATCCAACTTCAACCAATCCACCAAACCGGAGCAGCTAATAAGCAAAAGGAATTGACTGGAGACCCTCCTTACTCTGTTTGGATTGTTAACAGAGAAAGAAACAGAGAGGTCAAGAGAGCTAGAAAAAGCTTCCCAAACAGCCTCTGACAATATTCCTCTCTGGATGACCACGTCGTACCTGAACCCAAGGCATTTAACAGACAATACCATTTTAAGCCTACCTTAGGGGACATGATGGAGAATCCCATGGACAGAGAAGCCTGGTAGGCTACAGTCCATGGGATCGCAAAGAGTAGGACACGACTGAGCGACTTCACTTCACTTCACTTAGATGTGAGTTACGGGGAGGAAGAATGCAAGTGAGTATGTGTGACAGAGTGAAAGCCACCTGTTCATGACAGGGAACTACCCAGGTGAACAGGCTGGGAGAAGACTGCCCAGCATATGACAATTTAAGAATGGCAATTGGCAGGGCTCAACTTCACCTCACAGATTCCTAAGCAGGTACTGTGCCTGTATCTTACTCTATTAGCTGCCCAGTGTTAAGGCAGCACCAAGGAGGTGGGCTGTAAACCTTTGTTGGTTGAACACTGGCTATTTTGGATATAATGCAAGCTATGATGGGCATACCATCATACCAAGATGAAGATGACATGAATCCTGCCTCTTAAGACCTCAAAGGTACAGATTAGTGAGACACAACCACAACTCTTACATAAAAGAGAGTGATGGCGACTATTTAACAGGATACAAAGCTCTCCAGAAATAAAGAAGAGGCAGGGGTGAATTCACATTGGGAGTATCTGAGACACTTGTTGGAAGAGGTGAGACAGAAAGCAGGACTTGAAGCATAAGAAGGGTTCATATGAACAAATATGAGAAAGACAGCCAGGTCAAGAGAACAGTGCTTTGGGCAATGCCACTAAGAGGGGAACAGGGTAGGTAGCAGCTGGGATGGTGGAGAACCTCTGCTTGTTTCACATGACTTTGGACAGAGCTATTCTACTTGGAGTCAGGGAGGCTAGGAAGGCCAACTGTGATTTCTGCAGGCATCATAACTGAAGAAACAGAAACAGACTGTGATTTATCAAAATAAGGCCAAACACAAAGGCTCTGAGTACAGAGCAGAAAACAGAGATTAAAGTTACTGAAAGCTAAAATGTTTGGAGAGACAGAAAAAATAACAAAAGTATTAGAAAGCTCAAAGATCCTTAATCTTGCCAGCTATCCTTAATAAAACAAAATCACAAAGTAGTGAGAATAAGGCAAAAGACAGACCAACTTTCACAGAACCTCAGTGTTGGTCCTTACACAAAGAAGGGAAACAGGTGCCCTCTGCCAAGTATATTTCTGTATAGTCATATAAAAGTGAGCTATTGAATGAATCAACTGACTGAACTGAATTATTTCTACTGAGGCTTTGTATCATTCTTTCCGGTAATTCCCAAACCATACCATGTTCATTTCAATTGATCATAATTTGGAAAGCCTCCTTTTCATCATCAAAGTATATAGAAGACAGAAAACCAAAAGATAATACCCTAAAGGAAAAGCCCCCAGATCTAAGTCCCCTTTACCTTTCTGGAAACTTTTCTGTCTTGGATTTCTTCATTTAAAATCAGTACCCTGGGGTGGTGTAAGCTCCAGAGGCTGTTTTCTAGTGCCCAAATAATGTCCGAGCACCACCTTCAGAGAATCCACAGCTCGTTATATCAGCACGTAGAAGGCGATACTCACAACTACTGGGATTCCTTACAGGACAGGATGACAGGTAACCGACCACAGAGCTAATGATGGAATACGACCGTTTCCCCTCACACTGCCAAACAGCTGTCTCTGTGGCAGAGCTGAAAGCTGTGTTAAGTGTGGTGCTAATGGAAAAATCTGGTGGCACAGGGCTTCAGAATTTTGCAATCTTTTCCTGTAAGCTGCATTGTTGGAATGGTTTGACATGCGAACCATTCCCTCCTCCCTGACTGGCCTATGGACTTCCAGGTCTCCACCCTGCCATGCTATAAAAATCAGTGTATCATCCAGCTGACTCACCACTGAAGAGGCGGAGTACCGGCTAGGGGACACGCTGCATGAAGCCAGTAGGTACTTCAACCTGCTCCTCCGGGTATTGGGAAGACAAATCAGTCTTTGTTTCACAGTGGGAGGGAATATACCAAGTGGGCCACCTCAATAAACATTTCCAGGGGGTGGTCCTGATTTGAATGAAGTACCCTGGTCAATTAGTCTGAAATGCTAAGGAAAAGGAAAGTTTTTGGTGATGAGGAAGACACTGATGAGGAGGGCAGAGCGCAGAGGGAGAGTGAACTTTTCTATGTTTTAGTTAGAAGAATGTAAGAACTGCTGTGTGTGACTAAGGCTTTAAAGATGTTAAGTAGCCGGGCTTATGAATTATTAGAAATATCCTCTCTGTCACTCACTTATATTTCTAATCTAGGAATATTCTCCCTTTTTTCAGAAGACTCTTAAATGTGCCTTCTGTATAGAACACTTGAAATGCCTTGAGCTAACATGTTGATGCAAGAAAAAGGGTACTCAGAAATTTTGGCAGTACAAGCTGAATCAATATTTTCACAAAGTTATTTGCAAACTTGATGGAACTTATCAACTAAACCAAATATTGTGAGGCTAAATTCAGAAAATCCCATGACTAGCACTTGAGTCTATCTAACAGAGATCATGTCCAAAATGCATTGGATCCCTTGGAGAGAGAATTGTTCCAATCAGATAAAACCACAAAAAAGGAACTAAAGTAAATTTAGGACTTGTGACTAATAAAAAGAGCTATAAATAATAAAACTGCTTTCATAAAATATTACTCTAGCATCAGCTCCTCTAAATAAAGGATTATATGATGAAATGTAGTCATGTCCACAACCTCTTATCCAGCTGATAGAAATGTCACGAACTATTCAAATCTGGCTTGTCACAAACAAGACAGTGTAAGAGTATAAAGATTTAACATTCAGAATAAGAACAAACCTCATGAATCCAGCAATTTGTTTCTTGGCCCAGTACTTTCTCATGTCTATAGTTCTGCTTTTCATTCTGTTGGTTAGAAAAGCCTTCTAATGTTATAGAATATTATTTAATCTTCATTTTCAGCCATGGCTTACTCTAAGAACTACTAGGATTAGAAATCTGGTTTCTATTTTAAAAGATCCTCAAAACAGCTACATACTTATTTTTAAGCTGTGAGATCACTCGTCCATATAGAATGGCCAGATGAGATCACTGATGCTATATATACAAATGGGCTGCATATTTTAAAAACTTCTCTTGTTTTCAGCCTTAATAAAGAACTGCAACCCAAAAGCAGAACCAGGTTTATCCTCTAAAACATGAGCATACTTTTCCTAAAGCATATGGAAATCAGTAAATCAGCTATAGCACACTCCAAAAATATCTAACAGGGCAGCCAAGAGAGGAAAAACAGAATCATCACTTTTTATGGACTTAGAACTTCTACAACTGTTTGAATGAATCTTATCAAGGCTCATTTCCCGGTTGGGTCTTCTTTGAGGTTTTTATTAGAGAAGACCACTCAATGCCATTTTAAAATACACTGCCAGAAAAGAGCAAGAATGCATTATTTCTGGGAATGTGAGAACACCACTAATTATTTTTCATGCCAGATAAAATTAAACAGCCTTTTACAGAAAAGGTCCCCAAAGCAGAAAGTGAGCTTTAGTCACTCATTTTCCTCCAAGTGCATTCAAACCTTTCTTAGAAATTACACAAAGGAGATGAACAAGAATCATCCCGAACACAGGAAAAGGAAGCTGATGGGCTCAACTAGCCCACCCAAAGTTCTTCCAGAAAGAGGGGAAGTGTATAATCAGAAACGAATACCGGTACTCACGATGGGAAGCTGGCAGATGAGCAGGGCACAGAATATTCAAATCCCCGTAGAAGGGCTGTTGTAATCCTGTGCCTCCCTATGCAATCTCCAAAAGGTAGCAAGAGCTCAAGTGCTTAACATAGCGAAAATTCCCTGTTGGGATTTTGTGCTTTTTTCTTTCTTGCTGGCACCTGCGGAGCACCTGGGTAGAAATCAACAACAGAAGGGTACCTTTGCTCAAGACCTAGGACTAGCAGGAGCCCGAATTCTATTCTTCTTATACCCAAGTAGGCTGGTACTTGCTGTGAGATAAGTCATCTTTCCTTGGCTTAGCTGGAGAGCTAATCGCCTGTCTGAAATCTGATGCTTAACCCATTATGACTCGCTCACGGTTTGAAGCAAAAATCTTATAAGGTAAAGCTGGCTACAGCTTAAGACCAAAGCCTTGAAAGTTTATAAAACAGGCAAGCCCTGACAAGGAGGGACTCTTCAGAGCCTCTTTGGGGCTGGATGACTTCTGGGGTTCTGATTAACCAGAGAAGCAAGACTCTAAAACCCAGGGTCCCTGTTTGTAGGTGGTCTTGGCATTTTAACACTTACGAAATTCAAATGTAAATATTTCTTACTTAAAAAAATAACTATCTTCCCAAACGTCATCACTATAAGAACATAAATTATTTCACTTAGAAATTCAGTGTGGAATTAGCCTTCAGTTAACTAACAACTAACAGTTTCATTTGAAGTGGAAATGATAATCTAATTAAATCCAGTTATTAAACACATCAAATAAAGGGTGAAACTGCATGAGGTACTAAATATACAAATATTATATATATATATATATATATATATATATATATATATATATATAGTATTAGGATACGCTTGTTCATTTGGCTCTAAAGAACAATCACACTAAGGAAAAAAATGACCCCTGTCTGGAGAGACATGTTATTTATAATCATTCTACTTTTGGGTTTTATGTTGTTTTCTGAAATATATACTTTCCCATTGATCTGTTCAATTAGATCTTCATAGATACTACACTTCTGATTTTTAATGTCAATAGAATGCCTCAAACAAAGAAAAATGACTCTCCACTTTCAATTTCTGGGTTAGCCATGGGGGCAAGTCATGTTTTGCCATCTGAACATAAAAGGGAGATTGAACAGAAGAGATCAAAATCCTGGCTAGCTCTTACCTATGTTTTTATGTTGGGCAATTCTGTTACCCTCTCAGCTCTTCTGATAACCACTGAACGTATCACTTAAGGGAAAATGCATTTAATCCTCTTGCAGATTGCACCAGGAGACCCCGGAAGATCAAGAAGGGTACCCACAAATTAAAGCAGCCCCAGTTTCTCTTCAGCTCACCCTCTGTCTTTGGTATAATACAAACACAGAGGTCAGGTCTGACTCACCACCACAAACACACCACCTCTGCCATGCTCTGCGACATTCTTTACAGACGGTCTCAGAAAACACCAGGGCCCCTCCAGCCAGACCAGTCAGTGCAAATCAGTCTTGTTCTTGACAAACAGCATTCATATCTCTGCTGTCAGGTTCATCGCAGTGGGCTCAGAGTTCTGTTTGAGAAATGCTCCTGCCCAGAAAAAATATTTACACAACGGAGAGTAGGCTGCACTGCACCACAGTCGTCTACCTTCTCTGCCACAAGACTTTGACTCTCTCTGATTGACCAGGTCTTATCTGTGGCCTTTGTACCTCATTTAACATCAGCATGGAGACAAAACTTGAAGCCAAATAACTGACGAGGTAACAAGATTTTATGAAAGTTATTTAAACATTTTAAATTAGATATTTTTATGAAAGTTATTTAATTTAAAATGACAACCAAATGGTTAATGCAGTTCAGTAAGTATACTGAATGAGTAAATATGTATCTGTCTGGGAAAATATACATATTTTAGGCTGTGAAAGAGAATAGCAAGAGGGGAGAAACTGTAATAGACTAGCAAAGGCAAGTATTAGAAAAAATACAAATGGTGATGGCAAGCATAAAAAGTCATTCACTAAGGCTCATATACCTGTTTCATTTAATTGTCAGACACAGGACAATAATTCAGTTCTTTCCCCAACATCCCAGCATCTGACAGAGCCTGGCACACGGCACCTGAGCAGGTGTTTATTAGATCATGACAGAGATAGCAGGACAAGGAGGATGGTGATTGATCCTGACTTCTGACCAGCACTTTACATCTTAAAAAGTGTTTTGACGGTTATTGTTTTATTTTTCCTTCATAACAATCCTGTAAAGAAGGTAGGACAAGTATTATTATCTTTATCTGACAAATAAGCCACTTGTTATTTGGCTTCTAAAGAGACTCTAAACTCTAATTAAAGTTTCACAACATTAATTAGCGTTTAGAGAGGCATCAATCAGTACGCTGTTTGCAACATGATGGGAAAACCTGGTAAAAGCAGACTGTCCCTATCCCTAAATTCTGCAGAAATACACCAATTTTTCTAATCAATGACTCCCATTTACTTCCTACTTGGCTATAAAGAAAGAGAACAGTTAGTCATGAGCAATTTATGATGTTCATATCTCATTACATTAACAAATAACATTAGTGTACTCTTAGTAATACCATAATAAAATACTTTAATGAAAACAAAACTGGATCAATCAACAGAAGTAGGATGAAGGATCTGGTGAAAAAGACATAAAATTATGACAAACAACTGATAATGAGGGAGGGGGTGGGCGGTAAGAAGGAAGATGAAATCTGGAACGTTTTACAAGTAAGTTTGCCAGGTTTAGCAAATAAGAGGACACCCAGCTAAATCCGAATTTCAGATAAACAAAGGGTTCTTTAACAGTTTAAGAATGGCTCTCTTTTATCTGAATACTCTGTTCACAAGGAGACTTCAACTTCCACTAGAGTGTAAGATTCCTAAAGGCAGGGGTTTCTGCATATTTTGTTCCCTGCTCTATCTCCAGCCCAGAACAATGTTTGGCACATTTTAAGTGCTCAATACATGCCATGTACTGGTAAAGTTTATTTCTTAGGCTTAGATGGTATGCACATGAGTGCCTGTTACATAACCTTTACATATTTATGTCTGAAATGTACAGTAATACATTTTACAAGTTATAGTATTAATTAACCACTCTTATAAGGGGGAGGGTGTTGGGGAATGGAGTAGGAGTTTGGCACAAGTAGATGCAAACTATGACATATAGACTAGATAAACAAGGTCCTGCTGTATAGCACAGGGGATTATAGTCAATATCCTATGATAAATGATAATGGAGAAGAATATTGAAAAAGAATGTACATATAGGTATAACTGAATCACTCTGTTATACCAGAAACTAACATTGTAAATAAACTATGTGTTAGTTGCTTGGTCATGTCTGACTCTGTGCAACCCTATGGACCTTAGCCCACCAGGCTCCTCTGTCCATGGGATTTCCCAGGCAAGAATACTGGAGTGGGTTGCCATTTCCTTCTCCAGGGGATCTTCTCAACCCAGGAATCAAACCTGGGTCTCCTGCAGTGCAGGCAGATTCTTTGCCATCTGAATCACTAGGGAAGCCTACTTCAATTTTTTAAAAAATCAATACTTTTTACCCAATCTAACTGAAGGACTCAGTGGGGAATGAGAGTGTAAAATGACTTGTGAATGGTCCCTTATCCAATTTAAACTCTAGACAGGGACGTGAACATGGGATGACCAGTCTTCAGGTGTGTCTTATGCCCAAGGCACTGTGTAACTAGGCTGTGCTTTTCTCAGTTGTCTTCTTTTGCATCTCATGTATTCCTCAGACCATGAAAAGTGTTTATTTTGCCAGTGTTCTGACTCCATCATGACATGGGATTTCTGCTCATGTTCTGAGGAGCCCAAAGCAGTGATTTTTCAGGGGGAGGGGGTAGGAAGGCAGACGTCTTTGGGGCGTAACACATCTAGGGGAAGTATAGTTTAAGAAAGCATATTTAATATTATACTTTATTTTTTTAATGAATAAAACAGATATTTACTTCACATTTAACACTTCTACTAAACTATCCAAATAATGTAGTTTTTTTCTCATGGGAAAGATCAGTCACCAGCCTTTTGTTCCAGGCACCTGTCTGCAATAACAAGTCATACCCTGACACCCCAGAAGTCACAAATCAGCGACTTTTTCTTTGCTTTCAGACTCAGTCTTTAGACCTGTTAGGCAGGCTGCCAAGTGAGGAAGGAAGGTTATATCTGTATCATCCGACTTTAAGAACAAAGGAAAAGTGATACTCCAAGACAAATCAAGTTGGAAAGGGAATTAGGGTCACTTGGGGTAAGTATCTAAACCCCTGAATATAGAATTCTGCCAGAGATACCAGAGGGTTTTGAAGAACAACTTCAAGCCCCCTTCCTCTGAGTGTGTGAAAACAATTAGGGGCAGGAGAGGGAAAGGAGATAATAGCAACAGGGGGTATTGAAACCCACTCATAACTCTCAAGAAACTTCACAGTGTTTCAATTTCTGCCCTTATCAAGTATTTGACTAGAGAAACAAGTAATAATCCTGACTTTTCTTTCCTCACTTAGGTAAGTTACTGAGCTTCCCTGTGCCATGATACAGGGGTAGCAGTGGTGGTGGTGTCAGTGATGATAACACCTACTCTCACAGGACTGCAGTGATGATTAAGCAAAATAATGTAGGCAAAGCATCTTGGGTACCATGGTAACACTAAGAGTTCATTAAATGTTGGGTACTGTCATTCACATTATTGACAGCAATCCTGAGCAGAATCTATAAAAGTCCTGAGAAGTTGAGCAGCAGAAAGGACAGGAAGAAGAATGAATGGATTAAGATCAGTTGTTCCATAATTAACAATTGGGTTTGATCTGGGGCAAGCTGTAGCATCTTGTTAGAGGGGATGCTTGTAGCTGGGATTGCTGACACAATAAGTCTCATAGGGGGTGAGTGGCCCAGTCTCCTCCTTCTCCTCCCGATGTTTTACAGCTTACACGACACTTGGAGGCATGTTTCTGATGCTCTCATTGGTTCTAACCCTGCAGGCTGATATACTTACTGATGTTTTACACATGGAGAAATAGTCCTGCCCCATAATTCATGGTTAATGTAGGAGATGGGTCTCCTGACTCCTACATTCTCTCCATTACCAGTGCACAGAGACAGCAGCGCGAGGACCTTGGACTCAAGTGCTCCACAAGAATTCCCACATATACAATCACTACTCTCACACATTCTGCTATTTGGCAGACAACTTAAAAGAAGAATGAGCACTTGAGTACCACTTTGGAGAGGTTGTCATCTCCTGCCATATATAGTCTCATATATTTTTCTCAGTGTTTGTCCTACAAATTTCTTCAAAATCTTACATAAACAATACAAATTGTGGATATGCAAAATATACAGGCTTTTAATATAATCAAGTAAGAATCAGAATACAAATCTTTACAATTCATAGTATCTACAGCTTACTGTATATTTCTTTCTGGATAAGTTAAAGAATGAATATACCCTTCTCTTATCTCACTCCCCCACTGTTGGGCAAAATCAATCAAAAGCTGCTTGGGAACGGATACTGCTGCTGCTGCTAAGTCACTTCAGTAGTGTCTGACTCTGTGCGACCCCATAGACGGCAGTGCACCAGGCTCCGCCATCCTTGGGATTCTCCATGCAAGAACACTGGAGTGGGTTGCCATTTCCTTCTCCAATGCATGAAAGTGAAAAGTGAAAGTAAAGTCGCTCAGTCATGTCCGACTCTAAGCGACCCCATAGATTGCAGCCTACCAGACTCCTCCATCCATGCGATTTTCCAGGCAAGAGTACTGGAGTGGGTTGCCATTGCCTTCTCTAGGAGTGGATAATAAGGAATGGTTTTAAGCATTCAGACTCAGCTCCTCTCTCATTGTTTGATCTCTCATAAAAAAGTGCAAGAGAAGTATACATATTCTTACACGAATATTCAGGATTTTACATTTATCTTTCAACACTCCAATAAAGTTGCTTAGATAATAATTTATCTGACTTTTGTAAATAAAAACTCTAAAGATAAAAGCAGATTCTGCAAGAGATTAAACAACATCAAAAACTTTAATGGACAGAAACTGCTTTGAAATTCTAGTTATCTAGGCAACTTATTATGATTTATCCATTTTTAAAAAGAAGCAACTTAGTCTAAGCAAAGACACGCACTAATGCGCATACACGTATACACACACACTCCAGAACATGGAGTTACCTGAGGCACAGCCATTAACCTTTGTGATGTGAGCCATGCTGGCTTGAATCCAAGGACAGATCCAGAAAGGAGTGAGGACTCATGCAAATTTTATGCATCAAGTTGCCAAATGCATTCAACCTGAAACAATAAAGAGAGCCCCATCAAAATGGGTCATTTAAAAATATGTATAACACTAAATCTTAGCCTTCTGTTTACAAAGATGACTGCTAATGAACAGAGCAAATCAGAAAAGCAGGAGAGACAGCCTGTGGAACAAGGTGGTGACTGCCCTGTGTCTGGCCACTGCGTGTTTAGAGTGACGCACCCACAAATGCACCCTTGGACAGGGACTAAAAGCAGGTCTCTAAACACAATACTTCTATGGGAGATAAAATAGGTTCTCCAGAAATGTGACTTTTGAGGAAGGTATCCTTCAAATATAAATATGTATCATTTCACAAACTATTTCTGGTTTTTAAACTTATCTTCCTTTCCAAATTTTGGTTCAACAGTTTCATTTTCTCAATTGCAATTTCAAAGCAGTTGTTGCACCAAATGTTCACATTTTAAAAAAGATTAATTTCATGTGAATTCTCTTGTAAGATCTCAAGTTTTTCACTGATCCAGTCTTTTAAAACATGAATCTGATCCAGGCAGTCCTCATCTTAAAAAAAAAAAAAAAAAAAAATCTGCTCTGTCCTGTTGGATAAACTTCAAATGACTTAGCATGACATGCAGTTTTGAAACATCAGGGTTTACGTTAGGGAACATATTTCTTATTTTATATTGATTTTCTATTTAAAGTTAATTGAGATTACTACAAGACATTATAATCACAAAATTTAAAAAAAAAAAGCCCATTGCTCCAACCTTTGCTTCCGCAAAATGCCTTTTGAAAAATATTGGTAAGGAAAGCAACGAAGGTACAGACAGGAATATTCCATTTCTTCTAGAGTGTCCAAATTCTCACTCTAGACCAACAAAATCTGAAGAAATTGAGCTTAACAAATTCCAAGCTTAGAGATAAAGTGAAAACTGAAAAACTACATAAGCTCTCCCAAACAGGAGAATTCTAAAATAATAACATATCCATATATCCTGTATCCTAATGCAGCTATTGATGTCATTTAAGAGCTTTTAATAATATAGTAAAATACTCAAAGTATGTTGATTAAAAAACTATTCTGTCATAACCTATTTTGTTAAAAGTACATATGTACATACTTAAACATCTATTTAAAACAATTAGAAACAAATACACCAAAACATTCATTGTGGTTGCCCTTCAGTGATGCAATTATCTGTGATTTCAGCTTCTTCATTACTTTTGTAATAGTAGTTATTTATAAAAGAGATATTAGATACTTCCCGTCAACTTGGTTTTGTTTGCTTTAAAATGAACTGGAGAAAGAAAAAGCATTTTAAAATGCTACGCAAAAGGAAACTATCAAGCCACGGTCATGGAGATTATAAGAGGTCAGAAATATAAGTAAACAAAAAGAAGGAAGGGGGAATCGGCTAACCCCTTTGATCACACAGGGTGAGAATTCCTTACTGCTTAGCTTTTCTTCACTGTCTGAATGGGTCTGCACTATGGTTCAAAGCTGACTACTGTGAAAGCAGCTCAGTGCACTCTGAGGGACCTTCTACAGGCTGCTTCTGACAGGTATGCTCCCTTGTGTGGCTTTTCCAGCTACAGTTGAATACTGCTCAGTTTGCCTGCAGAGACTCAATTCTCACTCTTCCACTGGGAGGCCTCCTAGCTCCCTGTTAGTCCCAGTTTCTATCTGGCAGCTCTCCAAGAGGACAGGACAGCTCTAATCTCTCTATGTGGTCATCACCTAACATTCTATTGAAAACAGGCCTTGGTTCAGGTCTGTGGCACTAAACATGGAGAGTCGGAGCTAGGCAAATCAAAAGGCAGGCTTTAGGGAGAAGACTGAGCATTATGTCTGATAAATGTAACTTTGTTAATAAAATAAGGTGGGGACTGGGAGAACTGAAGGAGGAGTGGGGTGAAGAGGGGGCAAAGGAAGAAGCCCAGCTTCTGGACTTATTCAAGTAATTATACTTTTAAAAGCCAACAATAGCAAAAACTATTTGCTGGTCTCAGTCGAGCCGTGTGTGTGTGTGTGTGTGTGTGTGTGTGTGTGTACGCGCACGCACGTGCGTGTGCGTATTCTTCCTTCATAATGGCTTATAAATACCACCATTTAAACTCTTGAGGGAAAGCTGAAGGCAAGAAGAAACATGCTGCTTTGTTATGGGTGAATGAAGTATGTGTCAAGGTATTTGGATGGATATGTGCCCAGAATCTTCTGAGTCAAGCTTCATGAACTTTGGTCCAAGGTCCTCTCATGTTCTTGAACATCTTTCACCTGGCAGAAGATCTTTATCTCAGATCCAAATTGGTCTCTCCTACCCTCCCTCAAACTGAACAATAAAATCAAAATGAGGAAGAAGCCTCAAATTAGGAACCACAGGCATATCACTGGTAAAATAACAAGACATTCCTGTCACTGGGTGTGGATCCTGGCAGTGTCTGTGCAGAAACAAGTTTTATATTGTGTTATCGATCTTTCCCAGTTATTGTTCATGCCTGACAGGTGGCTTCAAATTGTGAGGACTCGGTCTTCTTAATGATATGCAGATTCCTATGTCAGTGCATTGTATAAACCATGAAAGGTTTGGCTGTGATCCATTCTCTGTTACAGATCAATAAACTGCTTCTTTTCTCTGTCAGAGAAGACTGCAAACCAGTAAATCTTAACTAGTACAACAGTGGCTTGGTTTTGCTGGCTAAGAAAAAGCACTTCTTTAAGGGGATTTAGAAAAATACATCCACAAAGAAAATAATTTGCCTTCTTGCCTGTTTATTTAAAGAGACTGATTTGCTTTGAGTATCAGCTCCCCAAGTATGGTGCTGAAAATAATGTAGACACATGAATCAACCTCATAGATACATTAGTTTAATATGAAACAGATATGAAAAAGAGCTCACTTGATGTTTTATAACAACATCAGTGAAAACAAAATAAGCAAAACTGAAACTTGATGTGCACTCTAAGCCAGTACTGCCAACCAATCAAATGCCAATGCCCTGGTTGCAACCAGGATTATGCTGGTGGTGGTGACCACACTGCTGACGATGCTGATGGCCCCCAGCGCTGATCAGCGCCTACATTAGGAACTGAAATCTGAAATGTCACCTACTCGAAAGCGCACCGTTAAGTGCCACTGGTTAAAAAAAGATGCTGCTCATTAAATGCTAATAAAATGCTCCGAAAAATTACATCAATGCTAAGATATATCCTCATTTGAGAAGTGTTAAAATGTGCATCTTGAAATTGATGAAATAATGTTATCTTTAAGCCACTTTTAAAGAACTTAACAGTTATTACATTAATTAAATCTTACAACAGTCCTATGAAATACCAACATCTTCTCTCTACATTTTACAGATAGGAACCTGAGGTTTAGAATTTGCTGAGGTCGCATAGCTGGTAAATGAAAGAGCTACATTTCAGAGCTAAGGAATTCACCTACAGCTCATATGCCATGCTTTGTGATTAGTGACTTTAGAGTAAGAGCATGACTGCCGTTAAGAACTCAAATGCATAAAGTCCCTTTCAAGGAGTTACCTAAGGGATGTATATGCTTACTGCAAGGATGCTTTGTTTTATTTAATCCCTTTTAGGTAGAAAGTTGTGTTTCAAAATTTTATGTAATATTGGTTTTAAAGCAATTACATTTCAAACTTTATCCTTTCAGATTAAATGTTGAAGAGCTTGAGGAGGTACCTCCTCAATATACCATGGTATGCTCAATATACCATGACACACAGGGTATATTTTAGCACTTATTGGTCATAATCTCTTCCAGACTCCACAAGATATCAATCTTGATTATTAATATTGATTCATCAGACTTTGCCATGAATGCCATTTGACTCTTTCAAAAATTCAGTGCTTAAGAAATTTTCCACCACTGAAAACAGGTGGGAGATTCTCAATGGAACTGTACGAGTTTTTAAAAATGGATAGGATAAGGGTAGTATAATTGGAATAAGAAACTTGCTGCTCAAAATGACAACTATGAAATGGGAAATAACCATTTTGATGTGCAAGTTCTAGAATGTCTTTTATAACATAATTTTTATAATTTATAAAGTTACAAAGCAATATAAAGAATTTGACTTAAAATTTGGAAAAGACAAAAAATGACAATTTACTATCTGACAATCCTAATGTTGTCATTGTTACCACCTGAGACTCTTCAATATATTGACTATATACATATTTTAATGACCTCAACGTGCTTTTAAAGACCTACACCATCCTAGAATCTGAACCAGTCACTATTTTGTTTCCATTTCAGACACATAAGATAAACTATTTTATGTCGGTGGCTGTGTGGCACAGGAACGGCAGCTGCGCGGCACAAGAATGGTGGCTGTGCAGCACAGGAGCTACCTCACGTCTAAGGTCAGCAGCAGCAGCAGAAAGGAGCTACCCCACGTCCAAGGTCAGGGGTGGCGGCCATGAGGAGATACCACATGTCCAAGGTAAGGAGCAGCGGCTACACTTTGCTGGAGCAGCCATAAAGAGATACCCCACGTCCAAGGTAAGAGAAACCCAAGTAAGATGGTAAGTGCTGAGAGAGGGCATCAGAGGGCAGACAGACTAAAACCACAATCACAGACAACTAGCCAATCTGATCACACGGACCACAGCCTTGTCTAACTCAGTGCAATTAAGTCATGCTCGCGGGGCAACCCAAGAGGATGGGTCATGGTGGAAATGTCTGACAGAATTTGGTCCACTGGAGAAGGGAATGGCAAACCACTTCAGTATTCTTGCCTTGAGAACCCCATGGGTGAAGGTGAAGTCGCTCAGTCGTGTCTGACTCTTTGCGACCTCGTGGACTGTAACCTAGTAGGCTTCTCTGTCCATGGGATTCTCCAGGCAAGAATACTGGAGTGGATTGCCATTTCCTTCTCCAGGGGATCTTCCCGACCCAGGGATCGAACCCAGGTCTCCCACATTGGAGGCAGACGCTTTAACCTCTGAGTCACCAGGGAAGCCCCTGAGAACCCCATGAACAGTATGAAAAGGCAAAAAGACAGGACACTGAAAGATGAACTCCCCAGGTCGGTAGGTGCCCAATATGATACTGGAGATCAGTGGAGAAATAACTTCAGATATAATGAAGGGATGGAGCCAAAGCAAAAACAACACCCAGTTGTGGATGTGACTGGTGATAGAAGCAGGGTCTGATACTGTAAAGAGCAATATTGCATAGGAACCTGCAACATTAGGTCCATGAATCAAGGCAAACTGGAAGTGGTCAAACTTCCAATGGCAAGAGTGAACGTCGACATTCTAGGAATCAATGAACTAAGATGGACTGGAATGAAGGAACTTAACTCAGATGACCATTATATCTACTACCGCAGGCAGGAATCCCTTAGAAGAAATGGAGTAGCCATTATAGTCAACAAAAGAGTCCGAAATGCAGTACTAGGCTACAATCTCAAAAACGACAGAATGATCTGTGTTTCCAAGGCAAACTATTTAATATCATGGTAATCCAAGTCTATGCCCCAACCAATAACACTGAAGAAGCTGAAGTTGAACGATTCTATGAAGACCTATAAGATCTTTTAGAACTAATACCCCCTAAAAATGTCATTTTCATTACTGGAGACTGGAATGCAAAAGTAGGAACTCAAGAAACACCTGGAGTAACAGGCAAAATTGGCCTTGGGGTACAGAATGAAGCAGGGCAAAGGCTAGTAGAGTTTCGCTAAGAGAATGCACTGGTCATAGCAAACACCCTCTTCCAACAACACAAGAAAAGACTCTACACATGGATATCACCAGACGGTCAACACCAAAATCAGACTGATTATATTCTTTGCAACCTAAGATGGAGAAATTCTATACAGTCAGCAAAAACAAGACCAGGAGCTACTGTGGCTCAGATCGTGAACTCCTCATTGCCAAATTCAGACTTAAACTGAGGAAAGTGGGGAAAACCACTAGACCATTCAGGTATGACCTAAATCAAATCCCTTCTGATTATACAGTGGAAGTGAGAAATAGATTTAAGGGACAAGATCTGATAGAGTGCCTGATGAACTATGGATGGAGGTTCATGACACTGTACAGGAGACAGGAATCAAGACCATCCCCAAGAATAAGGATTGCAAAAAAAGCAAAATGGCTGTTAGAGGAGGCCTTAAAAATAGCTATGAAAAGAGGAGAAGCAAAAACAAAGGAGAAAAGGAAAGATATAAGCATCTGAATGCAGAATTCCAAAGAATAGCAAGGAGAGATAAGAAAGCTTTCCTCAGCGATCAATGCAAAGAAATAGAGGAAAACAACAGAATAGGAAACTAGAGATATCTTCAAGAAAATCAGAGACACCAAAGGACTATTTCATGCGGAGATGGGCTCAATAAAGGACAGAAATGGTATGGACCTAACAGAAGCAGAAGATATTAAGAAGAGGTGGCAAGACTATACAGAAGAACTGTGCAAAAAGATCTTCACCACCCAGATAATCACGATGGTGTGATCACTCACCTAGAGACAGATATCCTGGAATGTGAAGTCAAGCAGGCCTTAGGAAGCATCACTATAAACAAAGCTAGTGAACGTGATGGAATTCCAGTTGAGCTATTTCAAATCCTAGAAGAGGATGCTGTGGAAGTGCTGCACCCAATATGCCAGCAAATTTGGGAAACTCAGCAGTGACCACAGGACTGAAAAAGGTCAGTTTTCATCTCAATCCCAAACAAAGGCAATGACAAAGAATGCTCAAACTACTGCCCAACTGTACTTATCTCACACACTAGAAAAGTAATGCTCAAAATTCTCCAAGCCAGGCTTCAGCAACACATGAACTGTGAACTTCCAGATGTTCAAGCTGGATTTCAAAAAGGCAGAGGAACCAGAGATCAAATTGCCAACATCTGCTGGATCGTTGAAAAAGCAAGAGAATTCCAGAAAAACATCTATTTCTGCTTTATTGACTATGCCAAAGCCTTTGACTGTGTGGATCACAATAAACTGGGGAAAATTCTGAAAGAGATGGGAAGAAGACCAGACCACCTGACCTCCCTTTTGAGAAACCTGTATGCAGGTCAGAAAGCAACAGTTAGAACTGGACATGGAACAACAGACTGGTTCCAAATAGGAAAAGGAATATGTCAAAGGAAATATGCAGAGTACCTAATGAGAAACGCTGGGCTGGAAGAAGTACAAGCTGGAATCAAGACTGCTGGGAGGAATATCAATAACCTCAGATATGCAGATGACATCACCACCCTTATAGCAGAAAGTGAAGAACTAAAGAGCCTCTTGATGAAAATGAAAGAGGAGAGTGAAAAAGTTGGCTTAAAGCTAACATTCAGAAAACGAAGATCATGGCATCTGGTCCCATCACTTCATGGGAAATAGATGGGGAAACAGTGGCTGACTTTATCTTTTTGGGCTCCCAAATCTCTGCAGGTGGTGATTGCAGCCATGAAATTAAAAGACGCTTACTCCTTGGAGGGAAAGTTATGATCAACCTAGACAGCATATTAAAAAGCAGGGACTTACTTTGTCAACAAAGGTCTGTCTAGTCAAGGCTATGGTTTTTCCAGTAGTCATGTATCGATGTGAGAGTTGGACTATAAAGAGGGCTGAGCGCCAAAGAATTGATGCTTTTGAACTGTGGTATTGGAGAACTCTTGAGAGTCCCTTGGACTGCAAGGAAATCAAACCAGTCCATCCTAAGGAAATCGGGTCCTGGGTGTTCATTGGAAGGACTGATGTTGAAGCTGAAATTCCACTATTTTGGCCACCTGATGCGAACAGCTGACTCGTTTGAAAAGACTCTGATGCTGGGAAAGATTGAGGGCAGCAGGAGAAGGGGACAACAGAGGATGAGATGGTTGGAGGGCATCACTGACTCAATGGACATGAGTTTGGGTAAACTCAGGGAGTTGATGATGGACAGGGAGGCCTGGTGTGCTGTGGTTCATGGGGTTGCAGAGTCGGATACAACTGAGCGACTGAACTGAACTGAACAGCTAAGATTTGCCTCTTTAGGTACAAAAGTGGATATATCCAGCTTTCTCACAGACTCTCTTCCATCCACATCCATTCTACATCACGAAAGTACATCAGCATCTTTCCAAGGGTATGCATAAGGAAATGCCTCCAATGAAGGAGTTAAAACCATCTTGGAGCCTGCAGATGCCTCAGAGCCCTGCATGGCTCTGCTCCAGCTGGGTTGCTGGGAATCACACAGCTTCCTCAACACTTAGAAGTAATGCTGGCAAATTTTCTTTCCAGGAAATTTTCTGTGATGGAAGTTTATCAGCTCATAACCTAGGCTGAAACCAGGTACTTCTCTGCAAACAAAAAAAGAGTAAAAGACAGTCTGGAGAAGAGTAGACAAATGAAAATTAGAATTATTAAAGTTTGTTCAAAGTTTACCACCTTCACATTTTTTACTTTAGAGGGAAGTAATGTTATGATTCAGGACAGGCATGTAAAATGGTATTTATTGACTGCATTGGTTCACCTCTAATGGGTTTAGGGAAAACAGACCATAGCAGAATCCTAAACCTTGATGTTATAGTCTATATTAGTGAAGCCTTGCTTTTACTTAGGAAGCATCTCTCCTGGTGGAAGATTATGAGTTAATATCAGTGCTTTTGCTTATTCAAATATTAAAGAATCAAACCAGTTACAGATATAAGAGAATTAGTTTGGTAAAGTTTGAAAGGCTTTTCCTTCATTTCCTATTTAAATTATTTAAAATGTGCAGTTCTTTATTTACTGCTGTAGCAGACATTTTCCCTTTAATTCCTTCTGGATTCTTATGTGATAGTCTCTGTAATTACTTTTAAATTGATCAATATTGTTAATAACAAGTTCAAGGGTACCTGGAATAAATAAAAGGGGATCACAACACATTCTTAAGATTCTTATCTTCCAAAGAGTAGGTCTCCAAGTGTGGTTCCCAGACCAGCAGCAAAGCATGACCTTCTGGGACCTACTTAGAAATGCAAAGTCTCAGGCTACTCTAGACCTCCTGAATCATCAGCTCCAGGGTGGACCTTAAGTCAATGAGGACTTTAAAGCCAATTAGTAAAATAATATAAATAATCTTATTTTTAAGTAGTTCGCTTGGGCATTTTATTATCTTTAATGAGAGGTAGGTCACGGCTCCTTCAGTTATAATATCATGGGGAAAGGACACTGGATCTGGACCTTCCAGGAACAGTTTATTAGGACCAGTCCTTTGATTTTAATTTTCAAAAAATTTTTTATTTTCTAATCTTTAGAGCAGAAAGGTTCAGCCATGCTACAAAGAAACTTCCCAGATATTCTTGTATTTTCCTCAGAAGATACAAGCTTATTTAAGAGACACTTAAAAGAGGTCAAGTACCTAGATCAGAAGGTACTTTATAATTTGCTGCCTGATAAAAGTTCCCCAAAAGTTAAACTGTGTTATCAGTACAGCACATACACTTCAACTGAAAACGGTTATGGGAAAAGCTGGAACCAAAACCGAATCCAGAGATGTAAAAAGACAGCACTAGCATCTACTGTACCTCATTCACAGTCAAGTTCAAGTTGCTCTAAACAGGCCATTCAAGCTATTCCAGTAAGGCTGGAATATTGCTTTCCTTCAGCTGAAATAAATCTCATTTATGCTTTTATCTTTTTAATATAGATTCAGAACATTCTCTGCTATTTTATTGTCTCAGGCTTTCCAGCTGGGACAAGCAGACTGCTTTCATGACTGTGCAAAAATCTAGCTGATGGTCATCCACCCATGCTTAAGGGCAAATTCTAGTTTATGTAGGGTGGGGGCATTGGCATCTGCCATGGAGATTTCATTTAAAGCTGGGAAATGGCTGAGAACCCCTGTTTCCTGCTGGTGTCCCATTCCACTGAGAGATGCTCTGGCTAACAGCAGTGTGGTGACAGCCTGACCGGTCTCAGGTCACACGCAGGAGGAAGATCTTTGTCCTCTTGTCAGCATGGGAACTGTGGACTCCTGGCGTTATTCCCACCAATTTCAAGTGGGGAAAAGCCATAGGTGCTCCTTTTAGTGCCAATTCAGAAGCCATCAATCACCTAACACTTCTGCCACATTCAGCTGGGAAATGCAACAGGCCAAGGGAAGCCGATTCCACGACCAAGACTTAAAAGCCTTTCTCCTCACCTAAGGTCCTGCCTCTTCCTTCTTGAGCATCTCCATTTCCCCTTCTAGAAGACTCTGACAGCAATGTCTCAACTCCACTACTCTGGGAAAAGTACCAGAGCGTGGAACCTGCCAGAGAAAAGGCTTCACCCTCACCTAGGGCAGAAAGGTTGGGCCCAAGCCAGAAACATAAACTGAAGCCATGTACCAAGAAGTCTGGCTCACAACGTGTGCAATTTGGCAGCACGCTGGAGCCAAATGCCATCAGCTTCTGAGATGAGGGCCTTGGGGGCATTACTGAACACTTAGGCTTCTGGGTGATAATACCAATTGGGCAGAGTCTGAGACAATGAGATAGTGAGCGAGATCCCAAATTCAGAAAGACAGGGAACGATGAGATCCAGACTTGGGGGATAAAAGACCTGATAGTATATGTCTATCATACTAAAGCAAATTTAATTCACAAACATTAGTATTAGAAACAAAAACAAAAATTTCTGTCAAGGGAAGAGAAAAGCTCATTAATGACACAACAGCTTTATTTTTAAAATGTCTGGCAACTGTGTATCTGTTCTACACTATTTAAAAAAAAATGACGTTTGTGTTGATGGACATTTACATGTGTTGGTCAATATTTTCTAAGTCCCTTGCTACACAAAGTGTGGTACCCAGGTCAAGAGCAGCAGCATCTGTGACTTCTTAAAAAAGTAGAACCTTGGATCCCACTGAAGACATACTGAATCAGAATTGGCATCCTAAGCAGCAGCCCAGGTGATTCGTACACACACTGCGGTGGGAGAGGCACTGGCTTAGCCCTATTTTCCCCATCAGGCCTCATGTTTCTGAACAGGTTACCCTGTATCCCAAGGGACCCCCAGGTGGTTCACAGCCTTGGTTGGTCACTGGAATTACTATTGAGGTCCAAGTACATGACTGGTAATTATGTGGTGATATGGTATTACATTATATGGTAATAATTATCCATGAAGTACTCTGTGCGGTTGGGGCCCAGGCAGAAGTATTTTTTAAGGCTCCCTTAGGTGATGCCAATGTGCTATGTTTGAGTCACTGGTCTATTTCAGTGGTTCTCAAAGTGTGGCCCCAGACCAGCTGTATTAGCAGGGAACTTCACAGAAATGCACCATTTCTTTCTTCCTACCCTCCTTCCAGCCTCCTGCTTTACTCACAGTCACACACATGCGTGCATGTACCAAGACTGTAACTGTCTTTACAGAAAGAGAACTCAATAAAACCTCAGAGTTCTCAGAAGGCAGCTGTTTTAGTATCTCTTTTATACAATTTATTGAGCACCTGAAATAAAAATGTGTTTTATAAAGATGGCATAAAAATCACTTTAAAATGAGAATGAAGACAGATAGATACGTGTCTAGGGGCTGAGGGGATCATAGTGTCAAACATGCAATGGACGGGGAACCGTGGCTGAATGGTAGATAAATTCTACTGTCCCCTGGTGATCTGCAGGGTGTCTACCTGATAGCAATAGTAGTTCCCCAAGTCTGAAAATGCACCATCCCAACACTCCCCAGAGTTCTGCTTCAGTGAGTCTGGAATGGAGTTGAAATGTATATCCTTCACACACATCCAGGTGATTCTTGTTATCAGAAAAGACTGGAAAACACACTGCCTTATAGATTCCTACTCCCTAGGTCACTGTTTCTCAAAGTGTGACCCTGGACCAGCCATGCCAGCATCACCTGGGAACAAGAAATGCATATCCTTGGGCCCAACCCAGACCACCAAGTCAGAAAGTCTTCAGGTGGGTCCAGTGGTCAGCATGTTCACAACTCCTCCAGCTGATGTGAAAATCATGGCACCAGGCTATTTTCAAAACTCTAAAGTATTATAAGTGGAAACTTCTTTTTCAGACACGTAGGTTTTGGTGAGAAGTTCTAGCCTCATCTTGGGCCCTGCCTGTGTCTTTCTCATGGAAGGGACTGTCCTCTTCCAAAGAACAGCATGAAAGAACGCACTGAAGACAGTCTTTGGTTGTCATCATAAATTATTCACCCAGACAGAAACAGAGCAGAGTGCACTGCCAGAATGAAAGCAGGTATGCTAGTGTGGTAGGAGATTTTAAAAATATCATAAAATTTCACTTTTATTGGAAAGACAATCCAACAGTAACAAGTGGCTAATGTGGTAAAATGGCCAGATCTTCCTAGTTCCTATCCTTTCTTTCTCTCTTTCCAGACTGTTGTTCTATCAAGAAACATGTTTAACACATATATATGGAATTTAGAAAGATCGTTAACAATGACCCTATATGTGAGACAGCAAAAGAGACACAGATATAAAGAACAGACTTTTGGATGCTGTGGGAGAAGGCGAGGGTGGGATGATTTGAGAAAATAGCGTGAAATATGTATATTACCATATGTGAAATAGATCATCAGTCCAAGTTCGATACATGAAACAGGGCACTCAAAGCCAGTGCACTGGGACAACCCAGAGGGATGGGATAGGGAGGGAGGTGGAAGAGGGGTTCGGGATGTACACCCATAGTTGATTCATGTCAATGTATGGCAAAACCACCACAATATTGTAATTAGTCTCCAATTAAAATAAATAAATAATTTTTTTAAAAAGAAACATGTTTAACACAAAGGATGAAAACCAGTTCATAGTCTTACTGTGTTCAAAAGAAAGAGCTTACTTGAAAACATAGGGAACACAAGATAACATTGACAAGAAAGCGACAAGTCTCAGAGGGCTTTTGAAACCCGTAAATCAAATGCAAAGTTTTGTGGTTTCTAGCAAGCCTACATTGCTCAAGAGAGAGGCTATATGAGGCATTCCAAAGAGGCTGAGACCCAAGGAAAGTCAGGAAGCCCTGAATTTCCATATATTTCACAGGACACAGATCTGGACAAAAGGTCGAACAAGTTAATGTCCTAAGTTACAAGAGAAAACTGATCCCCTTACCTGGAAACCTCTTTTCCTCTGGCCTTTAAAGCTGCTTGTGAGAACTGGGGACTCATCCACAATAGCAGAATTTGGGCATAAGCAAAATAGCAGCCCAAGACAAAGAGTCTGGGAACTGTGTCTTCATCTTGACTTGGCCTGGAAATACCTCCAGGGCTATGAGAAAGTTACTTATACACTCTAGACCTCCAGTTCTTCATAGCTGGACTTGGACAGCCCTACAGACACTTCCAGACCTGACAGACTTTCAGTAATTCTATTCTTCTAAATCCTGGGCCCAAGGGGGCACACGAGGCTCCCAGGGCTGATATTGCCAGACAGGGTAAGGCTGTAGGGGACCTTGTGCATAGGTCAGCAGGACAGGGATCTTGTCTCACAGGCCCCCACAGCCTTCAAAGTTCCTCCTGGCACAGTAATGGCCAGTCAAAGAACTCCTGCCAATCAACATCAAAGGGTTGCTGCAATAGCAGGGCTCTCATTCTCCTCCAACTCAGTCCCAGAGTAGTTGCTTTTTTCTGCAACTTTCAAATTAAGTTATCTTTCCCCTCCTCAATGTAATAGTACTAAATTTCCAACAATAAAAGTTTAAGAGAGAAAGGGGGAAATCAGCTGTAATTTCATTACTATCAACATTTTGCTATATAGCTTCCCAGTTCTTCTCTGTGCCCACATACACATGGGTGTACTTAGGTATTGTTTTCCAAATATGTTATTTCATTTCTTTTAACATTATTGCCATCTTTTACAGGTTCAGTTCAGTTGCTCAGTTGTGTCCAACTCTTTGCAATCCCATGGACTGCAGCACTCCAGGTCTCCTTGTTCATCACCAACTCCCGGAGTTTACTCAAACTCATGTCCATTGAGTCAGTGATGCCATCCAACCATCTCACCCTCTGCTGTCCCCTTCTCATCCCGCCTTCAATCTTTCCTAGCATCAGGGTCTTTTCCAATGAGTCAACTCTTTGCATCAGGTGGCCAAAGTATTGGAGTTTCAGCTTCAACATCAGTCCTTCCAATGAATATTCAGGACTGATTTCCTTTAGGATGGACTGGTTGGATCTCCTTGCAGTCCAAGGAACTGTCAAGAGTCTTTTCCAACACCACAGTTCAAAAGCATCAAATCTTTGGCACTCCTCTTTCTTCACAGTCCAACTTTCACATCCATACATGACCACTGGAAAAACCATAGCCTTGACTAGATGGACCTTTGTTGGCAAAATAATGTCTCTGCTTTTGAATATGCTGTCTAGGTTGATCATAACTTTTCTCCCAAGGAGTAAGTGTCTTTTAATTTCATGGCTGCAGTCACCATCTGCACCATCTGATTTTGGAGCCCCTCCAAAATAAAGTCTGACACTGTTTCCACTGTTTTCCCATTTATTTGCCATGAAGTGATGGGACCAGATGCCATGATCTTAGTTTTCTGAATGTTGAGCTTTAAGCAACTTTTCCACTCTCCTCTTCACTTTCATCAAGAGGCTTTTTAGTTCTTCACTTTCTGCCATAAGGGTGCTGTCATCTGTGTATCTGAAGTTATTGATATTTCTCCTGGCAATCTTGATTCCAGCTTATGCTTCATCCAGCCCAGCATTTCTCATGATGTACTCTGCATATAAGTTAAATAAGAGAGTGACAATATACAGCCTTGAGGTACTCCCTTTCTTATTTGGAACCAGTCTGTTGTTCCATGTCCAGTTCTAACTGCTGCTTCCTGACCTGCATACAGGTTTCTCAAAAGGGAGGTCAGGTAGTCTGGTCTTCCCATCTCTTTCAGAATTTTCCCCAGTTTATTGTGATCCACACAGTCAAAGGCTTTGGCATAGTCAATAAAGCAGTAATAGATGTTTTTCTGGAACTCCCTTGTTTTTTCAACGATCCAGCAGATGTTGGCAATTTGATCTCTGGTTCCTCTGCCTTTTGAAATCCAGCTTGAACATCTGGAAGTTCATGGTTCACATATTGCTGAAGTCTGGTTTGGAGAATTTTGAGCATTACTTTACTAGCATGTGAGATGAGTGCAATTGTGCAGTAGTTTGATCACTCCTTGGTACTGCCTTTCTTAGGGATTGGAATGAAAACTGACCTTTTCCAGTCCTGTGGCCACTGCTGAGTTTTCCAAATTTGCTGGCATATTGGGTGCAGCACTTTCACAGCATCCTTTTTAGGATTTGAAATAGCTCAACTGGAATTTATCACCTCTACTAGCTTTGTTTGTAGTGATGCTTCCTAAGGCCCACTTGACTTCGCATTCCAGAATGTCTGGCTCCAGGATTAAAACCCTGGAGAAGGGAACAGCTACCCACTCCAGTATTCTGGCCCAGAGAATTCCATGGACTGTATGGGGTCGCAGAGTCAAACATGACTTAGTAACTTACACAAACACACACACACATACACACCCCTATTAATATATCTCTTCTTTTGATACCTGCATAGCATCCTCTTTCATATGTATGCTATATTTTATTTGGCCTCTATTTTTGAGTATTCACATTCTGACTTTTTCATATTATAAACTCTTTAAGGAACATATTTTTACATATAGCTTTGTGCACTTATTCAATAATTTGCTGTGAGTCAATTCCAACAAGTGGATTGGTGAGAAGAAAAGAATGGGCCTGCATATTCTGATGGATAATGTCAGGCTGCCCTGCAGAAAGGTGCCAATTCAAACTTTCACCAAAACTTTGTGGGAGGGTCAATGAAACTGGACTCCATGCTGACCTAAGTTTATTTTTTTCAGTACAGCAACACACCCTCAAGTCAATGTATTTAAAACCTCTCTGTACACAATTAATATGTTTTCACTAAGTTTGTATTTAATACAGCAATTTTAGTTGCTCAATATGGAATTCCATGTTCATTCTTCATCCTTGGCTCAGAGTGATTTATATTTTATAAAACTCAACACTGTCTCTGAGGGTAAATTTATAGAAAAAATGAATTCTTTCATCCAGAAGTCTGAGGATGAGAAATGCCTGACTACTACATGATATGGGGGCTTGGTATGTAACCAATCAGTCAGAACAGAGATGAGAATAAATTCCAGACTTCTGTCCTAAGACTGAAGGGGTCATGATGTTGAGCAAACACATTTATGGCTGGACCCATAGTACCTTCTGGAATAAATACTCCTTCACCGCCTCAGAAGAGGTATCTAATGCACACACATCCCCCAAACAAGCAGATGATTAAGAGAGAATGCTGGTAAAGCAAAGGAAATTCTAGCTATTGCTGGAACAGTGAGACCAGATTCCTTAAATTACTATTATGGAGCAGAAATTTATACAACCAATTACAGGTTACCAAAAATCTTCTGAAGTTATGAAACAAAAGTAGACTTTTTAAAAGAAAGAGAACCAGGAATATGGGGGAAATACAAAATTTATATGTACTAACAACATTTATTTTGGAGGTGAACTTACAAAAATAAAACCATAGTGTTAAAGACACATGTTAACATGTGTCTTTATATACAACACTATATTATATATAGTGTTGTATGATCATAAAACTCTTAGTTGCTATGCTTTACAATAGAAAGGGCTCTGAAAAAACCACCTAAATCCTTCTTTTGTAAATGAAGGACATTTAGTAAAATAACAGAAGTTAAATAGCCAGAATATAGTCAAACAAACTAGGCAGTAGAGGTCTGTGTCTTTATTTAGAGACGTGAGGAGAGGAAGGCACATAACAGCTTTTACCTATGAAAGAGGCAGGAGGGAATGGAACTTTCCTTTTCTGAATTTCCTCTAATTTTCTATTTATTTTCTTAACCTTTGCTCCCTACTCCTTTCCTCATAACCCTTAACAGATGTAAAAGGAGCCAGTTCCTGGAATTCCAAGCCCATGGAATGTATATTTCTTTATTCTTCTCATTAGTAGGAACATCGGGCCTCTGTAGGGGATACCTTAAGGTTTTTTTTTAAGGAGAGAGGGAACAGTGTTTAAGCCCTAAATGTCCAGACAGTTCCTCTTGGTCTAATCTCCCACTAAAACAGCACCTCCCGACAGTGGAGGGGCTCTGCGTCGCTGTGGTGCAAGAGTGACCTCCAGAGTCAGAACCCATCTGTGCACTCATTTCCCAACAATTCACTAGACAAGCAGTGGCCCGGGGTCCTGTAGCACCAACACCACAAACACATCATCTCAGGCCCTTAGCCCAGACCTACTGCCCAGAATCTGCATTTCAACAAGAGTCCCACATTAAAGCGAGAAGCATTGTTTCAAGGGAGATCTTTGTAGCACTTTTGCCTCTCTATAAAGGGAAATGGGGCAGTGGTAAAAGGATCCATTCCATTGATTTTTCTTTATTTTTTGAATTTCCACCTTCACTTTAAAAGTCTTAAATCATACACATTTTTCAGGCTTCATGAACACAGAGCCCAACTCCAAAGTCCAATGCTGCTGTCAACAGAGAATGGCAGAGTTGTGCTTTTTTTTTTTCCTTAAAGTTTCAAAGGTAGTTACTATATTTTTAAGGTTTCAAAGGTGTTTACTATTTGTATTTTTGATTTGCTTTGCATTTGCTTTTAAACTAGCAAATTTGCAGTGAACTTGATCAAACTGCCATGCTTTGACAATCCTGGGATTGCATATACTAAAACAGTAAAGTATCCTCTTCAGCCGTTTTTTAAAAATTGAAGTATAGTTGATTTACAAGGTTGTGTTAGCTTCAGGTGTACTTTTTCAGATTCTTTTCCATTACAAGTTATCACAAGACATTGAATATAGTTCCCTGTGATATATATATATATATATATATATATATATATATATACACACAAACAAACACACACATATATATATGATATATACACACACATACACACACAGTAGGTCCTGCTGTCTTTCTCTCCTTGACTTAAAAAAAAAAAAAAGTATTTATTTCTTTATTTTTGGCTTGCTGGATCTTTGTTGCTGAACAGGCTTTTTTCTAGTTATGGCAAGCGAGGTTACTCTCTAGTTGTGGTGTGTGGGCTTCTCATTGTGGTGGTTTCTCTTGTTGTGGAGCATGGGCTCTAGGGTGCATGGACTTCAGCAGCTGCAGCGTGTGGCTCAGTAGTTACGGTTCCCAGACTCTAGAGCACAGGCTCAGCAGTTGTAGCACATGGGTTTCGTTGCTCTGTGGCATATGGGTTCTTCCCGGATCAGGGATTGAACCTGTGTCTCTTGCATTGGCAGGTGGATTCTTTACCACTAGCAAAGAAGCCCTTCCCTTGACCTTTATTTAAAAATTCATATTAATGCTGGCAGGAAGAGACAAGGAGTATCATTCCATTCTAATAGGGACTGCAAGTAGATACACAAAGTGGCACCTTTCTCTGTGTAGAATTCTCTATTTTGGACCTTTCATTCCAACTTTCTCACTCTAAAAGGGGAGGAAGCTGTGGCAGAGAGGCTGCAACATGGGCCCATCCTCTAAACTGAATCTTTAATCACAACACGAGAACCATACAGGTGGGGAAGGGACGGTAGACATGTTTTACAACCCCACTGGTTGGCTGCCATGGGTGAATAATGGTCAAAAACTGGATCAATACTATCTTAATGCATATGTTCACACTTAAGTAAAAACCTTGAGGGGCCTTTAGAAGGAATGTCAGCCTTCAAGCTCCAACAAGCCATACCTGAGTGAGAACCTTTCAAGTGCCAAAGCTGCTGTTCTGAGTCTGGGTGAACAAACACACGCTCTAGTCTTAACAGCTCACTAGAACCCTGCTGTGATATGAACTGATAGTCAGACACAATACAGCAACTTAAATCTTTAAATTGCATTTCACGATATTATTGGACCAAGTCCACACTCTGAGATCAGTTGCCAGAGATCTTTACAATTCCACTAATTTTCTGGTGCCTTCCTCATTTTCTCTAATGCCTTGAGCCAAGGTGGCCATATAACATATGGTCCAGATTGGAACATTTTTAAGAATGCTAAAATGATAAAGAGATGGGATGCTAGGACTACAGGCATAACCTAGGGCTGTCTCTGGAAAACTGGAACATATAATATTCCTACCTGTAAAGAACTAACAGAAACAAAAACGGAGAGGGAAGGGAAAAACAATAAATAGAAACACTGGGAGACTGCCATAAAGACACTCTAGAAACCGACTACAAAATGGCATCTTAAATATTTCTCACTGCGATGGGGTTCATTCAATACATCCTTATTAATAAGATATAGTAAAAATGCACTATGAGTGCTAACAAAGGCTGATAGTAATGTGTGGTGTCAAAAGAAGCTATGGTATTTCCAATAACACTTCACATAAATGCCAATGAAATAATTTCTAGACTGCAAGGCTCCTAACAATACAATCTCAAGACACTGTCCTGGGAATGAATCACATTTGACATGCATTGTTTCTCTCACTTTACCCAGAGTCTAATAAGTGGGTTATCTAAATGGTTTCAGTATTAAAATTCTCCCAGCTTCTATTTTTAAACCAAACATGACAACAAACACGTCCACACTTGACAATTTCACAGTGCTTTCACATGCATTATCTTAGCTAAGCTTTCAAATAGCTTTGTGAGATACCTTCTCCTGTAACAGATAAGAAAACTAAAGCTCTGAGAAGTGAGCTGCATGCATGACTTACTGTGCAAGTGTAATGATTATGTTACCCTCGTTTTCTGAGTATCTGACATTCAAAGCCTAGGACAGCTGGTATTCAAAACTATTTTTAATTAATTAAAACTCCTTTTTGAATGAATGAATAAATTTCGTAAGAAAAGGAACTGGTCCATATTTATTCCTGCATCTATGATCTCACTTTATGACCCAGAGAAATCTAGTACATATACAGAATTTTTAAAGAATATGGGGATGTAAATAAAGATGAAAGGAACAAAGAATTTACTAAGTAGCTAATACATCTTAAAAGAGAACGAATATGTAGAAATGGTGATCTCTAACAAGTAGTAGATGAGCTTGGTGAAAAGTGAAAGCTGTTCAGTTGTGTCCAACTCTTTGTGATCCCATTGGACTATACGGTCCATGGAATTCTCCAGGCCAGAATACTGGAGTGGGTAGCCTTTCCCTTCTCCAGAGGATCTTCCCAACCCAGGGATTGAACCCAGGTGTCCCACATTGCAGGTGGATTCTTTACCAGCTGAGCCACCAGGGAAGCCCAAGAATACTGGAGTGGGTAGAATATCCCTTCTTTAGTGGATCTTCCTGACCCAGGAATTGAACTGGAGTCCCCTGCATTGCAGGCGGATTCTTTAAATCCAGAAGGCTGAAATGTACTAGAGCAACTAGATCCTTTAGTTTTCCACCTGATTTCCTTGGACTTCAATATCAGCTCTATGGATACTTTCCCCAAACTACCCACTGAAGGTCTTGGATTGGAGCTGGTGTTTCATAAGTATGGGCCAAAAGAAGTGAGGTCCTTCAGCACCTTTACTATTTGTTCTTTTGAGTCAACAAGGAAAAAGTAGCTTGGAACAAATGAGACCCTGGCAAGAACTTTTCCTTCTAACACTTTCCTTTCAGTTTTTCCTCACTTGGTACCATGGGTGCACACAACTATATTGAGTTTTCTCCTCAAAACCACTCCTTAAAGCAAATTGGAATGATTTTGTTTTTAAGTGCATGCATATGTATATGCTCAGTCACGTCCAACTCTTTGCTACTCCATGGACTGTAAGACCTCGAGGGTCCTCTGATTTTCCAGGCAAGACTACTGGAGTGGGTTACCATTTCCTTCTCCAAGGAATCTTCTGACCCAGAGATCAAACCTGCATCTCCTACATCGGCAGGAGGGTTCATTACCACTGAATCACCTGAAAGTCATGTCTGACTCTGTGTGACCCCAGAGACTGTAGCCTTCCAGGTTCCTCTGTCCATGAAATTCTCCAGGCAAGAATACTGGAGTGGGTTGCCATTCCCTCCTCCAGCGGATCTTCCCCACCCAGGGGCTGAACCTGGGTCTCCTGCAGTGGCAGGCAGATTCTTGACTGTCTGATCTACCTGGGAAGCCCCTGAGCCACTTGGGAATCCTTTAAAAAGAGTGAGGATTAAATACACATTTAATGGAGAAAGATTATAGAAACTAAAACACTACACTTTTTTTCTGTAACTTTCATTAGTTTGAGATCTGCTCAGTGCTAAAAGTAGATAATTATAATAGAGTAATTAAGTTTCATGGAAAGGCAGAGAAAATATAGAGGTATGAAGTGATAGTTCTTAAATTTCAGCTTCTGTAACTGTTTATCATATTTCAATAATATAATAAAAGTACAATATAGCATACTTATAATACCAAGAAATATCACAAAATATCAGTATGTAATGAGATATCTACTCGGAGCTTATCTGTCTAGCCACTCTGGAAAACTGTAAAACTAATGAGAACAGTTTCTGGAAAACTAATGAGAACAGAAAACAATCAAATAAACAAACTATAAGTAAAATAATATCTATGAACTTAGCTTATACAGAAATCCCAAACCCATGGCCAATTTACTCTTCTTTCATATGTTCTAAATATGAAGGTCCCCAATAGAAGGTCTGTACAGTCAAAGCTATTGTTTTTCCAGTATTCATGTATGGATGTGAGAGTTGGACTATGAAGAAGGCGGAGTGCTGAAGAACTGATGCTCTTGAATTGTGGTGCTAGAGAAGACTCTTGAGAGTCTCTTGGACTGCAAGGAGATCAAACCAGTCAATCCTATTGGAAATCAACCCTGAATATTCATAGAAGGATTGTTGCTGAAGCTGAAGCTCCAATATTCTGGCTACCTGATGTGAAGAGCCAACTTACTGGAAAAGACCCTGATGCTAGGAAAAATGGAAGGCAAAAGGAAAAGGGGGCAGCAGAGGATGAGATGGGCAGATAGCATCACCGACTCAATGGACATGAATTTGAGCAAACTCTGGAAAATTGTGGAGGACAGAGGAGCCTGGTGTGCTGCAGTCTATGGCATAACAAAGAGTCAGACACGACTTAGCAACTGAACAACAACTCCCTAGTAACCCTGGTCAGATTATAAAGTCATGGGGATTGCTTGAGACAGTCGTAGTAACTCAAAGGCAAATTCCTACAGCAAGAGAAGAGATTTTAAAATAATGTTTAAAAAGCTGAAATGTTGGCACAAACATCCCTATAAGCTGTATGTTTCCTGGGGATAATAATCTTATAAGCATAGACCTAACTTTCTGTAAGAACCTTAAATTTTGTTCTATATATTGTTTAAGAAACTCTGTAAGAAATGCTCTAAGTTCTTTAGCTATGATCTTCTCTTTTAAAAATTAAAGATATAATTCACATGCAGTAAAATTCACTCTAAAGTTTTAGTATACAGCTTTGCAAGTTTGGACAAACATGTGGTCGCTTAATCCCCATCACAATCAAGATACGGGTTAGTTCTATGACCCGGACAAATTCCTCTATGCCCCTCTGTAGTTAATCCCTTCTTCACCCCTGTCCTCTGGCAACAACTGACCTGCTTTCCACTTCCTATAGTTTTGGCTTTTCCAGGATGTCATATGAACAGAATTGTGCATTATTTTTAAACATGTCTGTAAGGATATAATCAATTTCATAAAATTTTCAAACCAAAATGGTTCAAGTGAGACAGGGACAGAGAAGATAGAATTTGAAGGACAAATTCTGAGCCACTGGGAATGCTCAGTTCTCCAGAATAGAATATTCTTTGGTGAATAAGCACAACCTATATTTTTACTGAAATATTTTTAAAATAATGCCTGGGGATACTCATATTTTCCAAAGGTGTGTATAACTGTCTAGTTAGGTACCCTAATCAAACTTAGAAAGACATAAAAGTAAAACAAAGGGTCAAGCAATGACAGTATTAGATGCTGTTCTGCTCTGAACAGTTAGCTCTAGGAGTCTACCATCATGCTTTTGGTTCTCTTGTTATCCTGCATGTAGTCTAGACTAGTACTAAGCACACAGTAAACACTAACATATGCTTGTTGAAAAAAAAAAGTTTAATTTTGTGGCCAAGCGAGATCATTAAGGCCAAAAATTAATTTGTTATGAAATCACAAAATAATGCTTGCCCTTGTTTCAGTTGCATAAACCAATGTGTATATTATTAGTTTTTAAACATTAGAGATTTCATTTCTTAAAAATGTGACCTCTCTTATTTCACTGATTATTAACTTTAGGCCTAATTCTTAAACTCCTAAGTAGTCCTTTTACCCAGGTCAATGGTTATACTTTTCTGAAAACAGCAGTACATATATAAAAAGCACAGGTATGCACACATCAGTTCAAAAATCTGTGCTTTGTTTAACTGCTTTCCCAGAAGACAATACATAACTCAGTCTGTTAGGTCAGGATTCACTCTCCTTCTGTTATAGAGGTTAAAAAGACCAGTCTTATCACAGACATTGAATGGAGAAGAACCAATCCTGGTAAAAAATGATGCGTTTATGTAATGACACATCAACGACTGCACTAAAATACACATTTTCCCAAATACAAAACAAATCAAAGCTAAACCTCGTTCATTTATGTTAAAAATCCTTTGCTATTAAACCAGATTCTTATGGGAGAAACCTCCTAGAATCTGAAACAAAATTTTGCATGGACAAAAAAAAAAAAAAAAAGTATTGCAGAAAGGATCTTATGCTGCAAAAAAAGCATTTAAAGAGTTAACTAATGTTGAGAGTTGTTTTTAAAATGATGAAGAGCAGATCTTAAAACAAGGTAATAGCTATTTTAAGGTAATAGCTATTTTAAGGTAGTAGTTTTGAAAAGCCTGTGAAAGTTATGGACCTTTTTTACTAGAAGATGCACATACGTACACACAGAGACACACATATCTAAATGAGATTTCAAAAGAAGACAGAGGGCTGTCTCCTATCCTCAATAGATCCAAAGTTCAAAACTTTTGTTTTAAAGTATAGTGAAAGTGGAAGTCGTTCAGTCGTGTCCAACTCTTTGTGACCCCATGGAATTCTCCAGGCCAGAATACTGAAGTGGGTAGCCTTTCCGTTCTCCAGGGGGTCTTCCCAACCCAGGTCTCCTGCATTGCAGGCAGTTTCTTTATCAGCTGAGCCACAAGGGAAGCCCTTTAAAGTATATGATCTTTCCAAATTGTGATCTTACCAGACACTTTAAGATGACCATTACCTTGCTCTTTTCTATGTTTCCAAATAGGTTTTCCTCTTTTTCATTTTGTTTATAAAAAGGTTCATAACATATTAAACATGGAGCTATAAAGTAGAAGAAAAAAACGATACATTTACTCAGTTGGAAATATATATTAGGTTTTCCCAGGTGGCTCAGTAATAGGTAAAGAACCTGCCTGCCAGTGCAGGAGATGCAGGAGACACGGGTTTGATCCTTGGGTTTGGAAGATTCCCTGGAGGATGAAATGGAAATCCACTCTAGTATTCTTGCCTGGGAAATCCCATGGACAGAGGAGCCTGGTGGTCTTTGGTCCATGGGGTTGCAAAGAGCTGGACACGAGTTAGCCACTGAGCACAGCACACACAAACCTGCATTAAAAATCTTCTACAACACTAGGGATACTTACCCTCATCATCACTCTAGCACTGGGTTAGGAGAGGCAAAGGCTCCAAGGAAAGGCACAGAAATAAAACTCAAAATACGACAAGGAAGTACTAATTTCTTCCATCAATAGTAGAAGCTAAATAGATGGAAGAGGATAAAAAAAGGTGACAAGTACCTATTTACTGTGAATGACACAGAAAGAAATTATTTGCCTTTATAAATTCAATTACATTTCAAATGAGAATTACCTGTCACATAAATTCTTGTCTAGCTTGAATTTTTCTCCCTCTCAAAGATGGCGAATTCTATCAGCTGGTCACTCACGGAGCCACAAACCATCTGTCAGTTCTCATGGCTGAGTGTGCCCATGAGACAGGAATTTGGGGTAGGAAGTTTACAAAAGCACTGCCAAGATTAGCAAAAATCAAATACCTGTTCAAAACCAGACCTGCCACTAAATTCCACTCTCCAATTTTCAGTTTGCTGAAATCTAAGTCAATTCAGAAGTGTTACTGTAAAAATAATGTTTGTCTTTTAAGGTTTGAGAGGATAAAGAAATGAGTCTTCACATGTTACCCTCAGAGTAGGCTGTTCTCTCCCACTACTTTTGGAGAGCGCAAACAGAGTAGCATGAGGAGGTCTCCCTTCCAAGTTCCTTAGGTACAAAGCCATTTGCTTTAAAATTCTTTGGAATTTCAATGCTCAGCACACTCTGTACATTGCTTTGTTTATGTGTTTATGATAGTGGTGGTGATGATCTTATTAGCTGTTTCACAGAACAATCCCTGTTTGGAAAAGGCAGAAAGAATACTAACAAAAAGAGAGAATTATCAAGATGGATGCTCTTCTTTACATCCCTGGTGGCTCAGAGGTTAAAGTGTCTGCCTCCGATGCAGGAGACCCGGGTTTGATCCCTGGGTCAGGAAGATCCCCTGGAGAAGGAAATGGTAACCCACTCCAATATTCTTGCCCAGAGAATCCACGGACAGAGAAGCCTGGTAGGCTACAGTCCATGGGGTCGCAAAGAGTCGGACACGACTGAGCGACTTCACTTTTAACCAAAGCAAACATGTGATAAGGTGGATTTTAGTGCAGGAAACAAGTTAGGTAAAGGACTTTCATTTGTTTATCTGATAAAGACAGAGTAAATATACACAAACCCAGACTACCTCTAACCATACTGCACACATCTAACTGCATTAATTATCACTTTCATGGGGAAATCACATTTCATACAGATGAATTTCTCACCATTGCAGGTCTTTCCCCCCCACATAGGGAAAATGTTTTTCAGGTTTGGAGTATCATTGATGGTAAATGAAAATTTGATTTGGGCTAACAACGTGGCTCTTGCCTGAGGTGAGGTGAGGAGGTGAAGTCGCTCAGTCGTGTCCGACTCTTTGCGACCCTGTGGACTGTAACCTACTAGGTTTCTCTGTCCATGGGATTCTCCAGGCAAGAATACAGGAGTGGATTGCCATTTCCTTCTCCAGGGGATCTTCTCGACCCAGGGATCAAACCCGGGTCTCCCACACTGGAGGCAGACACTTTAACCTCTGAGCCACCAGGGAGGCAACTATTTAAAAATTGACAATAAAATGGAGCACTCTCTTTCAAAATTTCACTGCAACCTAGGCAGACATTTAAAAATGTTGACGTGTGTTCTAAAAAAGGTTTTCCATTCAGAGTTCATCTGCCTGAGCAGTTAGGACAAAGCTGAATAGTCAAGAATCTAATACTTTACAAAGCATAGGATTTGGGATGAGAGAGTTGGGGTTCCCTAACTCAGGTGTGGAATTACTCTAAAATAAAGCTACGTACAATGAAGACTTTACCTAGAGCCTGAGACAGGCAGGCAGGCGTGTGTGCGTTCATACATACACACACAAAGGAAGGCAGAAGGGAATGGCACTGCTTGGTAAAATCATCCAAGATCAGCAGATGGAAAGAAGATGGGCTCTTAGAAACATAAGAATGAGAGAAAATGAAAATGGAGACACATATTCAACAAAAATATAGTGGAATATAATCCTAGACAAAGTAAAAGGACAGCTTGGAAACACCTGATGAAGCCTGGTGAAACAACCTGTTTAGCATCAGATCTCTGCTGGAAAAGTACATCTTTTAGAGTGTTTTTATGGCTGAGCCTGGTGGACTACAGTCTATGGGGTCACAAAGAGTAGGACATGACTTAGCAACTGAGCACACACGGGGCTCCTTTAGGAATGCAGGACTTACACGGAGATATGGTTTTTTATGTACTATGCGTTCTATGACGCTTTTAAGTCATCAACCTTGTTTAGGTGAATGTATTAAAATACACAAAAATAAATGTAGTTAAATCCATTTGTACTGCCGTAGGTTACAAAGAGTAAACAGGTCCTAAGTTGTTGACCTTGTTATATCCCTTTGCTCTCCGGCCCCAGCAGTGGCGCAGTCAAATTGACTGGCAGGAAGAAGAACCATCCTGTGGAGGAGTTAGAAGGAAATTTCAACACTCAAATGATTCGAGGATCAAAGGAATCTATGGAAGAGAACTGTAGGGAACCAAGTGCTTCAGTGGCAGAAATCAAACTCACCAAGTTTAAGACAACAAAGCTAGGCTCTCCTGAAAGGATGGACAACTTTTGTTTGCCCAGAACTTGGGAGCAGAGAACCAAAACATTCTTTGCCAAATATTCTGCCTCAAGTTGACAATACATACTGGGACACTTCACAGAGTTGGTGCCAACAAGGGAATTTGAGCACCAATGGTGAGGAGCCATTTATCTGAGATTCTATCACTATGCTTATCCTGAGCAAAATCAGAGCATCCCTGACACAGCAACTATAGTTACATCCCTGACAAGCTATAGCTTCCTCCTAGAAATGCGAGATGGTGGCCCAGAAGGCAAAACTTTAGGAAGGTATAGGAGAAGAGAGCTCCTCTGTCTATGGGATTTTCCAGGCAACAGTACTGGAGTGGGTTGCCATTTCCTTCTCCAGAGGATCTTCCCAACCCAGGGATCGAACCTGGGTCTCCCACATTGTAGGCAGACGCTTTACCGGCTGAGCCACCAGGGAAGTCGAAGAGAGAACAGAGGTGGTTAATATGGAACAAGTGATTTCAGCCAAGGACTTTATAACTCCACAGGTAAGAAAAATAACAGGAGCAGGGAGCCTATATGAGTGAACTCACTGCCCCTCCTTTCCCATTCATTCAGTCAAATCCTGTTCGCAATCAGCCTCTGGCACAGAAGGTGTTGTTTGTCTACATTTCGTGTCATGTTGGACAGGTCAGGGTTCCAGGCAGTGAGATGAGACCTATCTTTCTTCATGGCACTGGTCTGCCAAAAGAATCCCTGGAACTGCAAGAGTCTATGATACATCATGAAAGTATTTAGATGTTTTAGAAGTTGATGAAAAGCCTCAGATAATTACAGTGTCAGTGAAAAAGAACGACAACAGTACACTTCTTGGATGAACAATGTCTTAGTCCACCACTAATGGAGACCATGTAGCTAAATTAATGTGCCCCTCAATGGCTGCTCTACTCATACCTTAATCATTATTTTTGATAAGAACCAGTGGATCTTCAATTTCAGTTTCCCCAACAGTGACTGCTGCTATATAAGCTAAGATATAAAACAGTGGACATTCCATAAGGGTTTACAGAGTATGAAGCTGACAAGCAATGCTCAGGATCTGGGAAAAACTACTCTCTTGATAGAAAACAACTGAGCTCCACTTCTTCACTATTGCCCAGAATGATGTGGAACAGAAGGGAAATGAGATGCTTATGATCCCGGTGAGGAAAGCGAAGAGGGAAGGTGGATACTAAACAAACAGAAATAAGCACCTAGCTTGCATGGTTAGATGTGCAAATAATGAGAAAGAAGACATGGCAACTATCTGGTACAAGAACACTGAGAAGTCTGAAATTATTCTGATAATAATCACCAAGGATTTGGTGTATGGCTATCTAAGAGCAATTCCTCACTGTCTCCTGGGAAACTCCTAAATCTCATTCTATGAAAACAGACTGGGCTCTATTCCAGACCAACTGACACTTAAATATGACACTTGAATACGTATATTCTAAAAAAGCTCCTCCAATAATTCTGCTGTATTGGGTTGGCCAAAATGTTCATTTGGGTTTTTCCATAAGATGGTATGGAAAACCAGAATTAACTTTTTGGCCAACTCAAGACAGTGAAGACAGAATCACTGTCTGATAGCATTAAAAAAAACGGTCAAACTAATAACTAAGCCTCTATGTACCATGCATAGGTGGTTCAGTGGTAAAGAATCTGGCTGCCAATGCAGGAGATGCAGAAGACACGAGTTTGATTCCTGGGTCAGGAAGATCTCCTGGAGAAGGAAATGGCAACCTACTGCAGTATTCTTGCCTGGGGAAATCCCATGGACAGAGGAGCCTAGCAGGCTACAGTCCATGGGGTCGCAAAGAGTCAAACATGACTGAGTAAGTGAGCACACACCATGCAGAAACTGAGTTTATGATTCCTTACAAAAGGGCTAAAAAGGAATGTGAATGAATGGATGAAGAGAGAATATTAATAAATTGGGAATGCTATTTTTACTTTTTATTGTTCAACTAACATGGCATTCTTACTTTCTAATAATAGAAGGAATGAATATCCTATTTTAAGGACCAGGGCTTCCCTGGTAGCTCAGTCAGTAAAGAACCTTCCTGTAGTGCAGGAAGCCCAGGTTCGATCCCTGGTGGGAAGATCCCCTGGAAAAGGAAATGGTAACCCACTCCAGTATCCTTGCCTGGAGAATCCCATGGACAGAGGAGCCTGGTGGGCTGCAGTTCATGTGGTCGCAAACAGCTGGGCACGACTGAATGAACCAACACGGGTCTCAAAGGGGCTTATTATGAATAAGATGTAACAGTATTTCCTTCTGTGGGTTATACTGGTCTTCACATTTTGGGGAAAGAGTTTGCACAAATAAATTCAGGATCTCTGGTTCTCTGAAATGTACACTAGGGAACAAAGAGAAGAGCAGACATGCCGAAGGACCTCAGAATCTTGTCAGAGATGTGACCTTCTTCACAAAGGTGCCAAATGATCAGAACAGAGAGTGGGCAAGGAAAGTTCCATGGAGCAGAGGACCTGGGAGAAGGGGATGCCTAGGGGATGGATAGAAAGAGAGGCCTGTAGTCCTGATGACTGACTCTCCCCATCTGTTCTCCCTAGGCTGGTTACCACAGTAGCATCATTCCCTCGGCAGTGACTGGTTTGGGAAAGGACATGTGACTCAGTTCTGGTCAGAGGGATTGAAGGAGGCATTCTCTAGGAAACTTCTGAGAAAAGTGTCCTCATTCCTAAAGGAAATATACAGTGCTGGTCTGGATGTGGTGCTCGGCACTTCTGCAGCCATTCTGCCACCAAGCAGAGGATAAACCAGCAGACAGTGAATAACATAGTGAAATGACATTAACAGCCTGGGCTTCTGATATCATTGGGCTACTGAATCAACCTCAAAAGCTGCTCTCTGGACTTAAGTTATGAAAAAGATAAAATTTTCTTATTGTTTAAGCCAATGTGATTTGGGGTTTTCTTGGGTTGTTACTCACACCTAAAACATATTCCAACATGAGCACTAGAAAAATGAGCTAGAATGAACTTTTGGGGTTCCCCAGATCAGGTTAAGCAATATGGATTTTGCAAGATAGGCAAAGAGAATTTATTAATTAGGAGTGGCACTGCTGGTACTAACCTGAATGGCAGGAAAAAGTATAACAAGTATTATTATTTTATTAATACCGATAAATCTTTCATTTCTTTATTTTCTTATGGGACAGAAAAAGTCAGTGTGTAAAAAAAGTCAAGATTGGTTACAAAATGGTACAGAAACTCATAATATGTGGAGAGAAAAGTCTGTTTTCTCTCGTCATATTTGCTTTGCTAAAATACTTACTTTCATTATATTCTTTAATGAGGCACCGAGAAAACTTCCCTGTGGTAATCAATTCTAAGTTAAACCCTCAATGTAGCTTATAAGAAAGGAAATGTCCCCCAGTCTCTTCACACACAGTCAATGTGTAGATACAGAATTACGAAAAGTCCCATTTGAAAGGAAGGCTGTGCTTTGTACCCTGAAGGTTGCTACACTTGCATCTGAAAGTAAAAGTTATTAAAAAACAAAAATGATAAACTGCTTTATTTTGCATGAAACCTCTATCTGCACCAGTTACAGTATATATAATAAGTAATTATCTCCTCCTAGTAAATATCTCTCTAAAGCAAGAGAGTTCCAGAGAAACATCTATTTCTGCTTTATTGACTATGCCAAAGCCGTTGACTGTGGGGATCATGAGAAACACTGGGCTGGAAGAAGAACAAATCGGTATCAAGATTGCCAGGAAAAATATCAATAACCTCAGATAAGCAGATGACACCACCCTTATAGCAGAAATTGAAGAGGAGCTAAAGAGCCTCTTGATGAAGGTGAAAGTGGAGAGTGAAAAAGTTGGCTTAAAGCTCAACATTCAGAAAACGAAGATCATGGCATTTGGTCCCATCACTTCATGGGAAATAGATGGGGAAACAGTGGAAACAGTGTCAGACTTTATATTTTTGGGCTCCAAAATCACTGCAGATGGTGACTGCAGCCATGAAATTAAAAGACGCTTACTCCTTGGAAGAAAAGTTATGACCAACCTAGATAGCATATTCAAAAGCAGAGACATTACTTAGCCGACTAAGGTCCGTCTAGTCAAGGCTATGGTTTTCCCAGTGGTCATGTATGGATGTGAGAGTTGGACTATGAAGAAAGCAGAGCGCCGAAGAATTGATGCTTTTGAACTGTGGTAAGACTCTTAGAGTCCCTTGGACTGCAAGGAGATCCAACCAGTCCATTCTGAAGGAGATCAACCCTGGGATTTCTTTGGAGGGAATGATGCTAAAGCTGAAACTCCAGTACTTTGGCCACCTCATGTGAAGAGTTGACTCATTGGAAAGACTCTGATGCTGGGAGGCATTGGGGGCAGGAGGAGGAGGGGACGACAGAGGATGAGATGGCTGGATGGCATCACTGACTCGATGGACATGAATCTGAGTGAACTCCAGGAGTTGGTGATGGACAGGGAGGCCTGGCATGCTGCGATTCATGGGGTCGCAAAGAGTCGGACATGACTGAGCGACTGAACTGAACTGAACTGAAGCCAGTTTTCAACTTTTCCATTCAACTTTCCTTTTAAGATTAACAGTATAATTAATAAGCCATTGATTCTTTTAACTTCTCTTAGAACCTCAAGGGGAAGCACAATTATCTAGACAAACAATCACATGTTGTGGATATATCATACCAGAGATCAAAGTGCTGCAGTATGGAAATTCAGCAACATTTCTGGCCAAGAACATCTGGCTGCTGATATCTGATGGTAAAGGGAAAGCATGAAATCTGACTTCAATAGAAGTTTGATGCCATTTTGTAAGACTTGACCAATGACTGACAGTCATTCTAAACTGAGGGTCACGTGCCCCTCCTTTTCATTCATATCTTTATTATGTGTTGTACAACAAAGATCTTCATGACCCAGATAATCACGATGGTGTGATCACTCACCTAGAGCCAGACACCCTGGAATGTGAAGTCAAGTGGGCCTTAGAAAGCTAGTGGAGGGGACTGAATTCCAGTTGAGCTATTTCAAATCCTGAAAGATTATGCTGTGAAAGTGCTGCACTCAATATGCCAGCAAATTTGGAAAATTCAGCAGTGGCCACAGGACTGGAAAAGGTCAGTTTTCAATCCCAATCCCAAAGAAAGGCAATGCCAAAGAATGCTCAAACTACTGCACAATTGTACTCATCTCACATGCTAGTAAAGTAATGCTCAAAATTCTCCAAGCCAGGTTTCAGCAATATGTGAACTGTGAACTTCCAGATGTTCAAGCTGGTTTTAGAAAAGGCAGAGGAAAATTGCAAACATCCGCTGGATCATGGAAAAAGCAAGAGAGTTTCAGAGTTTCAGAAAAACATCTATTTCTCCTTTATTGACTATGCCAAAGCCTTTGACTGTGTGGATCACAATAAACTGTGGAAAATTCTGAAAGAGATGGGAATACCAGACCACCTGATCTGCCTCTTGAGAAATCTGTATGCAGGTCAGGAAGCAACAGTTAGAACTGGACATGGAACAAGAGACTGGTTCCAATAGGAAAAGGAGTACGTCAAGGCTTCATATTGTCACCCTGCTTATTTAACTTATAGGCAGAGTACATTATGAGAAACGCTGGGCTGGATGAAGCACAAGCTGGAATCAAGATTGCCAGGAGAAATATCAATAACCTCAGATACACAGATGACACCACTGTTATGGCAGAAAATGAAGAAGAACTAAAGGGCCTCATGATGAAAGTGATAGAGGAGAGTGAAAAAGTTGGCTTAAAGCTCAACATACAGAAAGCTAAGATCAAGGCATCTAGTCCCATCACTTTGTGGCAAATAGATGGAGAAACAGTAGAAACAGTGGCTAACTTTATCTTTTGGGGCTCCAAAATCACTGCAGATGGTAATTGAAGCCATAAAATTAAAAGACACTTACTCCTTGGAAGGAACCTTATGACCAACCTAGATAGCATATTAAAAAGCAGAGACATTACTTTGCCAACAAAGGTCCCTCTCATCCAGGTTATGGTTTTTCCAGTGGTCATGTATGGATGTGAGAGTTGGATGATAAAGAAAGCTGAGCGCCAAAGAATTGATGCTTTTGAACTGTGGTGTTGGAGAAGACCCTTGAAAGTCCCTTTGACTCCAAGGGGCCCAACCAGTCCATCCTAAAGGATATCAGTCCTGAGTGTTCATTGGAAGGACTGATACTGAAGCAGAAACTCCAAAACTTTGGCCACCTGATGTGAAGAGCTGACTCATTTGAAAAGACCCTGATGCTGGGAAAGAGTGTAGACAGGAGGAGAAGGGGACAACAGAGGATGAGATCATTGGATGGCATCACCGACTCAATGGACATGAGTTTGGGTAGACTCTGGGAGTTGGTGAATGGACAGGGGAGGTCTGGCGTGCTGCAGTCTATGGGGTCCCACAGAGCCAGACATGACTGAGCAATTGAACTGAACTGAACTGATGCCAAGCTAAGGAGTTCGGATTTTATTTTGAAAGCAGTGGGAGTCACTGAAAGTCACGTGAGCTCCAAAGCCACAGGTTTGGGTTGGTTTCAGGAACTGCTACTCTGGCTGACACGAGGAAAATGACCTGGTGAGCGGAGGAGGAATGTGAAAGCAAGGAGACAGAGTCTCAGTAGTTGTTCCATCCTGAAGTGTGAACAGTATAACTTTCATAGATAATTCTGTTTGCCTGGCATAAATTGCCCTGTATATTTAACCAGTTTTTAACTCAATTTGTGAATTCAAGTCTTCTGTCTCAAAAGCAAAGGAGTAAGAAAATATCTGTGGGTGGGTGGGATGCGAGCATGCCAACACTGAACAGAAACAGCAACAGCAGATACATATCCTCCTAGAACTGCTTGTACCAATGCAACTGTTCCCATCAACCAGTCATATGCTGACCCTGCCTTTTTTTTCCCTCAAAAATTATTTATTTTAATTGGAGGCTAATTTCTTTACAATATTGTAGTGGTTTTTGCCATTCATTGACATGAATCAGCCATGGGTGTTCCCCATCCTGAACCCCCTCCCATCTCCTTCCCCATCCCATCCCTCAGGGTCATCAAAGTGCACTGGCCCTGAGCATCCTGTCTCATGCATCAAACCTGGACTGGTGATCTATTTCACATATGGTAATATATATTTTTTAATGCTATTCTCTCAAATCATTCCACCCTCACCTTCTCCCACAGAGTCCAAAAGTCTGCTCTTTGTATTTGTGTCTCTTTTGCTGTCTTGCATCTAGGGTCATCGTTAAAATCTTTCTAAATTCCATATATATATATGTTAATATTCTGTATTGGTGTTTTTCTTTCTGACTTACTTCGCTCTGTATAATAGGCTCCAGTTTCATCCACCTCATTAGAACTGATTTAAATGTGTTCTTTTTAATAGCTGAGTTGTATTCCATTGTGTATACATACCACAGCTTTCTTATCCATTCGTCTGCTGATGGACATCTAGGTTGCTTCCACGTCCTAGTTATTGTAAACAGTGCTGCAATGAACACTGGGGTGCACATGTCTCTTTCTATTCTGGTTTCCTCGGCATGTATGCCCAGCAGTGGGATTGCTGGGTTGCATGGCAGTTCTATTTCCAGTTTTTAAGGAATCTCCACACTGCTCTCCATAGTGGCTGTACTAGTTTGCATTCCCACCAACAGTGTAAGAGCGTTCCCTTTTCTCCCACACCCTCTCCAGCATTTACTGCTTGTACACTTTTGGATAGCAGTCATTCTGACCAGCGTGAGATGGTACCTCATCATGGTTTTGATTTACACTTCTCTGATGAGTGATATTGAGCATCTTTTCATGTGTTTGTTAGCCACCTGTTTATCTTCTTTGGAGAAATGTCTGTTTAGTTCTTTGGCCCATTTTTTGACGGGGTTGTTTATTTTTTTGGTATTGAGCTGCATGAGCTGGTTGTATATTTTTGAGATTAATTCTTTGTCAGTTGCTTCATTTGCTATTATTTTTTCCCATCCTGAAGGCTATCTTTTCACCTTGCTTATAGTTTCCTTCTTGTGCAAAAGCTTTTAAGTTTAGTTAGGTCCCATTTGTTTATTTTTGCTTTTATTTCCATTGCTCTAGGGGTGTGACCCTGCCTTTTCGTTAAGACAACAATCAGGTCTTGACTAAGTTTCCTGTAGTCTCTCTCATTTCCCTTTGTTGACTTTCCACAATAAACTCATCTTTGCTTTCGATTAATTACCTTTATTCTTATCATTATCCTCTTTCTTCTTAAAATGAGCCCTCATGTTCCACTAAGAGATGAGCTAATATATGCAAAGTGCCTAGTACAGGGCCTGACATATAAAGGGTATGAAGTAAATAAACTATTATTATTTTCTGCTGTTTACTGCACTTTTATCTCCCCCAGTGTAAGCCTTGGGAGTCCCTGAGCCCAGTTCTCTCACATTTGGACTGTAAATTGCAACTCTGAAACACTGTTTCTCTAGTGAGAATTCAGTAGTGTTGTTCTGGACCTTCACTGAGAGAAAGAAGATTCAGTATTTGTTATTTATATTTGCTTCATAGACCAATGCATTTTCTCTCCAAGACATGTGTCTGGATATTTATGACTTGTTTGTCTATGATGTGCCTTACAGGAACCACAAGGATAGTTAAGTTACTGAATCATAAAATGTCATTGCTTTTCCTAGCAACTCATCTGAGCAGATGGCAAAGGACTGTTTTTATAGCTTGTCTCTCTATTACATGTAGAAATATTTATTAACATTGTATTTCTGTTGCATGTGTGCAACCAAGTTAGGCAGCTGCCAGGAAGGCTGGGGGAAGGGAGAGTGAATGGTCATACATTCAGGGTTTTGTCTGAGCAGGTGAGCAAGCCTCACCTGGGGGATGAGAAGCAAGGAACACCCACTAATTCCTCTGAAGTAAAAAGATGCTAAGCAAGGCAACACCAACAGTCACCCAGAGTTGCTCTCACTGCATAAGGCTATATTTCATTAAATCTGAGATGTCACCATCACAAAATGGACAGTATTTTATGTACCACTGGGAAATCAAAAGCACTTAAGTGGGGAATTGAACAGACACAGGAGTCCTGCATGAAGCTGGAGCACCAAAAAGCCACAGAGAAGTAAGCCTGCCACACAGAAAGAGATGGCAATGAGAACTTGGAAATGCGTGGAGGGAAGGGGGACCTTCCCAAGGATTTGAACCACAAGCCCATATGTGGGTAGGCTTACATCCTGAATTCCCACCACCAGTTTGGTCTGAACACCCTCAGGCAGAGACTCTCATGCTTGGTCTGTTTGGCAGTGCCCAGTGACTGGCAGACGCAAACTCTCAGAAAGACATGAATTTCACTGGCAATTATAAGATGCATCCCAATCTCAGATATATTAATGCATAAAACTAGGTACACCGAGAAACAGAAATACAGAAATGCTCACCTACTGTGAGGCCCATCCCAGGCATTATTTGGAGTCTGGAGTGGAGAATAATGAAACCCAGGAAGAGGGCAAGACAGAAACCAAAGTTCAAAAGCCAGTTATCCAATAGGTAGCCTAGTGCAGGGAATGAAAGCACACAGGAGACAGGCAGGGCACCTAGATTTCTGAAGCCAGAAATAGGTCTGGACAAGTGGGCTGGGCATGGGGCTAAGCCTCTATCCACTTATTTCTCTGGCTTTCAGAGCTGGGACGGAAGCTCTTCCAGCTTTACTTCCTTAGCAATAAAATGCAGAAAATACTTTCTATAGAATTACTGAGGAAATAGAACAAGCAACTGCATTTTATAAGTATTTCATATACATTTAAAAACACTGTAACAATAAAAATTATGCTTATTATTCTTGATATAAATATTTTGAATGCTCCTTTAGTCAGACTTTGTGATTTTTACTTTATTAATATAATTTTCATTTAGCAGACAGCTGTGTACAGGTCAGGCACTTAATGAATCCTTATTAACTAAACAAATAAATACTACTAATTTTGGCCCAAACCTTACTCTGCCCTAAATTTCTGAGGTACTACCATTGGTGAAAACAGAAAGGAGAGAAAGACAAAACACCTGACCCCTGCCTCAATCTAGAACATGATGTATTTATGCTTAAATAAATACACAGATCCTACACATCCACCCTTAGTCTCCCTGAAAGTCACATCACAACAAAATCAAAATATTAGCAGGGATGAAGTGCAAGGATAAGACCAACAGATTGAAGGCAGATTCCAGGAGGCAACATTACAGTGGACTCAGATGGATAGAAGATAGGCAGTTTCAGTACGGGAGGGTTGTTCCATTACTGGCAAAAGACCCTCAGCATCACCCAAGAGTATCTTTGACAGAAGAGACTAATGTCTTGTGGCATTTGCCAGTCAAGCTTATTAACAGAGATCAATAGGGAAAGGAGGTCCTTGCCAAGGCACATGTTTGAAATGGGAGGGAAAGAAAGTACTAGGCTGGATAAGAAACTTGAGGTGAAAGATGAGGGTCTCCATTTCCAACCTGAGTGGACCTGGGTATTCTAAGCAGATGCTGTGGATATGGGAGAACAGGAGGGAAGGGAGACTTGGGTTTATCCAGGCTCTATCCTCATCTATCACATGCCTCTGAACTTGGCCATCAAATGAGGAATAAGACAGGATGCTCTATGGCACAATCTGTCTCTCACACTTCGTGATTTCATATGTTGTTAATTAAGAAATCTCTTGCTTACTCTACTCTTTGGCCAGGAATAAAGGAAGAGTGCTAAGGATAGAACAAATCAAATAAACAGGAATGAACAAAGACAAAATTGGTGACTACAGAGAACGGTAGAAGGGGTAAGCTGGAAAGAAAAGATACTGGGAAATACTGGTGTACACACAGAGAATACAAGAAATTAAAGGGAAGGTTCAAAAGTTGAATAAAATGCAGGGAAATTTTTGAAGTAATTTAAGGGTGGGTTCAGGATGAAAATTATAATTTGGAACAATGGAGAGTGGGCTGAAATTGGGCAACGACCTGAGTGATCGGAGAGATGAGCAGTCTAGAAAGAGCACCAAGTTCTCAAAGTCTTCAAGACTGATCGTTTTAAAGTATGAGTCAATGTTTGACAGAAAAGGCTTGAAACTTTTCACTGATTTTATTCTGAACATTTGTTTGAGTATCTCTCAGGATATTTCTTTGGTGGTTATTCAGTTAACAAAGCAGGGAAAGGCAAAGACCTATTCAAAATTTTTAAAAAGTGATTAAACGATTTTGAGTTCTGGTCTTTTCTAGACATTCTGTACAGAAGCAGGGATATAGAAATATAGACCTTTGACAATGGATAATTATCAGAAGATTCAGCACACATTTCCTGTGGATAAAAACAGAAAAGACAAAAACATGGAGGCCTAGAACTTTCCCAGAAATAAACAATTTTTCTGGGAAACTTGGATATAAGGTTTATTTTATTAGGTCAGACTGCTAGCCAACATTTTTGTTGGACTCAAGTTCTCAAAGATTTAAATGTTTCCTATTCTCAACCTTTGGCTTACAGCTAAATACTGAACAGTTCTTATCTGGGGGCCCTACTTGATAAGAACTTGGGAAAATGTACTAAAAATATGTCTTAACAAATCTTTCTCACGATAGGAGCAGTCTTCTTCCTCTTTGAGGAAATCTGGTTCTTATTGCTAATCTGCAGGAATCTGCTACTGAAGAAGGGCCCTGTGGGCTTGTGGGGTCTCCTCTGGACATTAACAACCTTAACTGCTCTATAACCTTGGCAGCACCTTTCAGACCCCAGAGCATCATATAAATGTGGATTTCTCTTACATTAGGCTGCTCAAGGGCATAAGCAAGTCCATGTCAAGATTTCAATTTTAAATTAAAGACTGGATGTATGCTTTGTACTTAGAGGCGGAGTCTCTTTGGTGGTTTATTGAGGAAGTTTTAAGTTGCATTTTAAAGGAGATAAAAATGCTTTTGTTTAGTACAACTTTTAGGATGCTTCTCTGCAGCTCTCCAGGTGCATACTAGATTCATTTGAAATTTAAGTAATCATTTACGCATTTATCACTTGCTCCCACTGGATTTTAAGCTTCTTCCAGGACAAGACCCATGCCTTATTCACCCTCACAGCCATCTTTCAGCACACCTAGAGCACTGTCCCATCACAGACTTAGGGGCCATGAGTGAAGAGGTTCACAGATGACTGTCTTCTTTTTCCTCCAAGGGAAGTCTTTACAGAAGTTGAAAACATAAGTCATCAATTCCAGATAAATTTTATCAGGTTCCAAGAACTAATCTACTGGTTCAAGTCAGACTACACCCTTATCCCCTTCTTTTCCTCCCTTGTAAAGTGCCAAGACACAGCACAGCAACAAAAGTGGTCACAGCAAACTGTGCGGTATAAGCTTAAGGAAGGGTTGAAAACAATTTTAGTGAAAAATATACTTCATATTAAAAGAAAAAAACTGAGTAAATTTCACTTTTGAAAATCCCGATTCAATATTTCTCTGAATATCATGCAAAGTTTGCATTCTCTCTCCCTTTCTTAATAAGCAGCTTATGTACAGGCTACCAAGGATGCGGAGCAGTGCATAATTAAGTCCCAAACCCTCATTATATAGTCTGAACTCCATCAATAAGAATCTATGAGTAACTAAACATCTGCACTTGGGCAAACCGCTTCCCTCTTATAAAGAAACACTCTTTTTCTTTTAAACCTTGAGGGAATATTAAGAAAATTAGTACTTCAATCTACACAACACTTGAAGTGTAAAATTTTATACAGCCTTGTATACTTGTACAATGAGAATGAGTGGTAGAAGAGATTTTTACTGCTGTTATTGTCCAAAAATAACCATTCAACAATTCAGTGGAACTCTAGAATTATTTTTATCTTTCTCTATTTTTCTATATTGATGATATTTGTTAGAAATGAACATGTATTGTTTTTTACCAAGCCAACAGTTTTATTTTTTTATATACAGATTTTTGAGTAGTAAAAATGGAGGAAATGGATTTTAGACAAATTAAGAATTTCGTGACAGTTAATAAAAAGTGCGGACAGGATCCATGGGTACCTGGATTCATGCTGCTGCTGCTGCTGCTAAGTCGCTTTAGTTGTGTCCAACTCTGTGCGACCCCATAGGTGGCAGCCCACCAGGCTTCACTGTCCCTGGGATTCTCCAGGCAAGAACACTGGAGTGGGTTGCCATTTCCTTCTCCAATGCATGAAAGTGGATTCATGCTAGGTTTGCTCAAATGTGTGAGAGACAGAACCTCAGTAACCATGCAGAGCTCTTGGGGGACTGGTAAACTGTCAAATGGATACAAGCTTTGAGGCTGGGAGTCCTGAGTTTTAAGTGTCAACTCTGCCACTAGTTGGCATGGGACTCTTGTCAGATAGTTTAACCTCACTGTGGTTTCCTTATCTGCAAGAAGGACTCCACACACACACACACACACCCCAAACACACAGGAGTGACAATAACACAGTAAAGCAGTTTAATCTGGGCAGTTAAGGTACAGGTTTCCATTAGTGCCTCTAGGATGGTAGGCAGGTAAGTGAATGTGCCAGAAAGATGCAAAGCTGCCTGGTGGTGGCAACAGCTCCAGTCAGTTTAGGCACCAGAAAGCCTGGTCAGAATATCTGATTTGGCTTCACTTTACTGGGACAAGCACCTTCCCCCTATATCTGTGTCCTCAAGTGTTGGTGGCAATGTGGTTGTCTTTCTACTTCCTGGAATTATTTTGAAAATAAAATCAGATAAACACAAAAGCAACCTGAAAGTAAAAACAAAAACAAATTTAGAAGTATTCTGAAATTATTTCAGCACTTTAGCCCTTAAAGTTTAGATAAGCCAGATGGAAGAAAATAAATTAAAGAATTTGACCTAAGAGTCAACTCTGATAAATCAAATGACTACTACTTTTCAATCTGGAATAGGATCAATTTTTTTTAAAAAAGCACATTGTGCACAATGATGTTAAAATGTGAAATCATATATACAGCACCAAGTACCCAGAGGATGTTCAGGGAATGAAAGTGTCTTGGACAGAAGCAGAAGCCTGGGCCTCCTAGAGCATTTATAACACCATGTGGTAATTGGATGTCCACCCTCGTGCATCTTCCACCAGGATGTGTGTGAGCTTCTAGACTGCACAGGTGATTTCATGGGTTGGGGGGTGAGACCTGGGCGAGTGTATTTAAAAATCTAACTCACTGAGGATTTTGATGGTGTATAGCCAGGGTTTAGACCCACTAACCTAACCCAATATGGTAATCTCCATCTTCCTCAGAACTAAAGAGGTTAAGATATTAACAAATCATCTTTCCATTCTGGTGAGAGGGAACAATCAATAATAAGACTAATTTTTACTGGGTACGAAATTGTGCAAATCCCTGTTGCATGCTGAGAGGATTCAGGAAACCTATTCATGACTGACAAAAGATAAGTACACCTAGAAAACCCCTTCCAAAAATCTTTCTAAACTTCTCTTGTAGGCTTTCTCTTCAAATGGTTAAGGAGCTCCAATATTAGCTTTAGGAGCTTTGGAATGATCAAAAAGTCAGTGAATCCAACAGAAAAGTTTATAGCTGTAATCTGCCTGTTTCATCAAAGACAGCGTTTCATTTATTCTTGTCATGGGCTTCTTAAGGCAGTTTTGGGGGATTTGTTCTTATATTCTCATTCTCTCTCTCAGTATCTCTTTTTCCAAGAGGCTTAAGCAACACCAGAGGTCCTCAAGACAAGCCAAAGCCTTCTGGCAGAGCATCCAAACTGTATCCCCTTCACTGGTAAGGGCATAGTCCACACATGAGAGTCAATGTAACATGCCACATGAGTTATGTGCATGTGGAACAAGTGAGAGCAAATGAGAGAGCAGGCAGGGCTGGCAAGTAGGTTCTGAGCTGTGCTTGTTCTGCTTAGAGGAGAGGGCAACTCATGATCTTGATGACAGAAACAGGAAGAAAATGTCAACAGTAGCTGGAAAGGATGAATGTCTATTAGTCATGGGAAAGGAGGAAGTGGATGATCATGAAGTTTCAGACTCTTCATCTCTAATTGCCCAGAATCTGTGCTCCTTGAAGATTTAGAAACAGAGTAGATTCACCAGTACTAGATGAGTCATGTCTAAGGCCTCTAAGTCTACTTTTTCCCCTCCGGTAATGGGCCACGGGATGTTAGAAAACCCTCTGTGGATTCAGATTCGTTTTTTGACATGATGCCTTGAGAATCTCCATACTGCTAAGTCAGTATGAACTCAAACCTGACTTGAGTGCATGTGGGGGCTTTCCATACACATGTTCAATAAGGTCAGTAATGCTTCATAAAGCTCACGTATAATGATCTAATTCTGGCAGAGCTAATACAAAGAGTTCAAAATTAATTTATCCTTGATAGCACTTATTAACCATTTACCCTGCTAATTTTATCTGATATCCATCAACTGTTCGGTTATTCTTTTCATCAGATGAAACCCAAAAGTACAATTCTTAGCTATAATACATGACTTTCCTCAAAGGGTGAAAATGGACTTCATTGAAGGAGCTTGAAAACCAGAGAGACAATTAAACATCTTAGATTTCTGGCATTGAGTATTCTGAAATTATTTCGGCAGTTCAGCCCTTAAATAAAAGTTTAGATAAGCCAGATGGGAGAAGATCAAATTAGAGAATTTGACCCAAGAGTCAACTCATAAATGATTACTACTTTTCAATCTAGAATATGATCAATTCAGTTAGCAAACTGGTGCCTTATATTTAGGTCAAGACAAAAACTGTCAACAGGACGGTAGTCACTGAAAATAAAGAAATGCTACTTTTTATTGGTGATTCTACTCTATCCCAACTTTTCTTTTGCTTGCACATTATTACCTGTTGCTTAAGGTGACCCACAAAATCTGGTTTTAGATGATGGATTGTTAAAGAGTTAGTGTCCTATTCCAAGAAAGGGTGGGAAAAGAATAGGATGTGGTTAATGACACTGAGTAACACAGAGTAAGAGCATTTCAGAAGATACCAGCGGCTGAACAAAGTCTTGTGGCTTGCCCAGACCTGAACCAGGCAACTGAGAATGTTACCAGAAGAATTTAAACCAGCTAAATATACCTGGAGAAACACTCCCACCTGAGGAAAATCTAGATTTTAAAGTATTTTTAAATTACAGCAAAGAACTAAAAATTTAATTAAAAACTTTTAATATGGGAATATATTATATATAAACCCTCTGAAAACCACAGTAATGCTAACTTGAGAAAATCTGTGTTCTGTAAACTGTATGTACCTAACAATTTGAAGGCAAGATACCTTGTGGATCATTAAATATCTTTATCCATTCTGTCCCTAGCTGAATGCTGGAAAGCTATTATGATTACATAGCAGTTCATCTGATTATAAAAGAATGGCATATTTAGCTATTCTGACTTAATGCCAGCTCTTCTTTTTGTAAATACAGTTTTTCAAAGTTTAAGGCAACTTGTGTGTTCAATTGCTGGGTTGAGTCCAACTCTTTGTGACCCCATGGACTGTAGCCCATCACGCTCCTCTGTCCATGGAATTCTCCAGGCGAGGAAACTCGACTAGTAGCTCTTCCTGACCCAGGGATTGAACCTGGGTCTCCAGCATTGCAGGCAGATTCTTTATTGTCTGAGCTACCAGGGAAGCCCTAACTGGGCCCACCCAAATCTGATGCTATGCAAAGGTTAAATTATGCCTAGCATCTGTCCTGAGGTAGTTGTTGTTAGGATAACAGCTCACTGCTGATTTAGTTTTATTTTATCTGTTTTTTCCTGTCCTATTTTCCACTCAACTAGATAAAAAGACTAAGCATTGAGATGCCTCTAAGTACTGTATGGCTTGAAAAATTACATTTATATAAACAATTTTTGAGGCATGAGATGAATCCTATCCCAAGCCTCTCAACCTCCCCTACTCCTTTAAGACAAGTATGGACTACGCAGAAAAAACTGAAGATTTGGCCCTACAGGGGACTTTCAAATGACCTGAGCATGTGCTTCTTTAAAAAGAGTGGCTTGCACTTAGTTTTGGCTTATAGTTTTTTTCTCCTAAGGGTGCTATGGATTGTCACCAATAGATAGTAAATGTAAGTTCAAAAATGTAAGTCCACATTTAAAAACATTTTCTTAATTTACAAGTTATCCAAATAAACAATATTAATTCCCTGCTTCTTTCCTCCAACAACTTTATTCTCTGTTTTAAGGCTGCAGGTAAGTTTGTTCAAACTACTAGAAGGAGGAGATTGTACTTGGAATAATAGGGTGGAGCCAGTTCTGCCTCAGGACAGACATGAGATGGTAGGAGCCAGAAGAGAAAAGGCAGTCTCCCCACCCAGTGTGTACAAGGCTTTCATACTGAATCAAAGCTTCTCTTCCCAGATGACAAATTTGAGTCTTGTGGTTGAAGACTTTTTTTTTCCACTGAGCAAGCTTCCTTATTCATAATCATTCAAAAAATTATTTCATGGATGTGAAGAAGTGAATTAAGTATCTAAAAGTGAACATGTTTGTTTTCTTCAAAACTGAAGCCTTTGCTTATAAAGAAATCATGTCCTGATAAATATTTTGACAAGGAGACAATACCATTTACCTGCATTAAAAATGTGGACCTGTTGGAATTCCCTGGCAGCCCAGTGGTTAGGACTTGGAGATTTCACTGCCTTTGGCCAGGGTTAGAACCCTGGTCGGGAGAACTAAAATGCTGCAAGCTGTGTGGCATGGCCAAGAAGAAAAAAAAGTGATCTGGAAGTGAGAATACTCAACCTTTTCTCAGTGAATGCCTCAGTGCTACACCACACAGGATCTAGATCTAGAACTGTCTAATGTATTCTTGGGAATACTGTTCTTTACCGAAAGTAAGCTAACCACAATAGCATTAGCAGAAATAACCTTCAGGAGGAAGTCTAGTGTGCAGGGTAGATAACGGGGGCAGGTGGGCCATATGTATTCTTTGGTAACTGCCCACCATAAGTGTGGTGTCCAGAGGGTGGTTCCATAAATACTGTTGACTGACAACACCCAGGATTCATTCCTTCCTCTACTCTGCCCACACCCTCTTTCCATGAGAGATTCCATTCCATAAATATGTTTTCTTTTTGACAACAAAAGTGATAAGCCTTAAGTGGAGCTTATTCCTGAGAGAAACTTAAGCAGAAAAGAGGAAAACAGAACAAGCAGTGCAAAGCATGTATAGGTGTATGTCAGGAACTGGCCTGCTGATCTGAGCTTATGCCAAAGAAGACAGGCGCGCAGCAGCACCCTCTCTGCCTAAATTGACAGTGGGAAAAATTCAGTCTGAGAAGCAATTTTTCCGACCAGCCTATTTTGCAGTGTCTCCTCCCACAGCCAAATGAAAGAAGAGTAGCTCGGAGCAGCTGAAAAGGTGACACTGGGCTCTTCCTTCCAGGTGGGCTTCTAGCCAAGAGGAAAAGTATCTTCTCAGACCAAACAGATACACCCAGGTGAGCAAGGGCTGCTATTTTTAAAAAATTAATAAGAAAGTAAAAACCAGGATATTAGACATTTGCCATTCCTCACTCCTTTTTCCTTCCCTCCAACTGATTCCATTTTCTTTTTAAACAAAGGACACATTTGTCTTTGAAATATAAATGTCTAACAGCAAAGCTGATAGGTGACAGCTGTTGGATACAAAGTGTTGAACTAAGCCACTGATAACATCAAATCATCTCATTTTCTAAGACAGATTAATATTGCTTTGATGCTAGAAATGATAGCTGAACAAATACAGAGGGCCTAAAAGTATCCCCACTTACTGAACACATTTTTCACCCTATCATTTCATTGCTATCCCATAGCTGGTCCAGAATCACTGTCAGCCACTCCTGCTTGTTTCCTGTGGAAAAGCGCACTCAGTGCCACCCAATATGCTTGCAGCTACTATGGACAGCACCTTCTCCATTGCCCGGAGGAAAAGGAAAGAGGAAACAGAAAAGCTCCCTTTCCTGTGAGGTGTATAGAAATGAGATCCTGCATGTTCAGTTAGATTTTCCTCCTTTTCTGCATCTTCAGTATTTAAAGATGTGAGATCACATTTAACTTTTCAAAAGGCTGATGATACTGCCATCTAGTGAACACAGTCATTATACCAGAAAGAAAAAAATAAAAGTGCTCATGGGCCCATTATTTCTCAAGTAGAGTTCAGGAAGTATAATAAGCAACCTATTTTAATCTCATAAGTATCACTTATTATAACATTTTAAAAGAGGGGAAAAGGTACTGAAAGAAGGTTTGCAGTCTATGTATTATTCTTTGTATTATCAGCACAACAGGGGCCTAGAAACAAATGCTACTTTCCTGTAAAGCACAGAAGCCCTGTGCTTCCTCCAGTGGTGAGGGCTATGGCTGCACTTAGGATCAGCACTTTGTTGATGGCGTAGCCTACTAATCCATGTGTGGTGAGTACCTGTGCTTTTTTGAGTAACTAACTTATTGAATCCTAAAGACCCTGTGAGCCATGGATCTGGTCACAATTCTTTCCTTGCCTTGGCCGCTGGACAGCACAGAGTTAATCAGCCCATGTCTAGTGTATTTACAAGCCCTTACACAATACATGTTCTATCTTCATCCCTCATTTCCCCTTCTGGCTATTTCCCTCTGTCTGAGTAGCCTCACCCACTGATCATTAATTTCATTTTGTATATCCTTAAGTCACCATAAATTCTTTTCTGAAAGACTGAGTACATACAAATGAAATCCATTCTTGTCATTTGTTGTGTGTATGATGCCATGGTGGGAACCCTGATCATATAACCATAAATATACGGAAGACAAGTGTCATAGTTCATGGTGATCCCGGCCTTGTGTGGGTCCCTTTCCACTTGTTAACTCATTAGAAGAAGAGCTGATGGTCAAAACCAGGATTCAGAGTTATTTGTCACTTATAATCACTGTCTTCTACATATTCCAGTATGGCCTCAGAAGACATCATCATCTTAGGGTGAAGGTTAAATTCATCCTTAGGATTTCATGTTAAATTTCTGCAGCTTCTTCACCTTCAGGAACTGCTTTTTCATTTTCCATCTGACAAATTCATTGACTCTCACTGCTTTTATACCTTGTGCTACTTCTAAATACCTCTGGAGAAGGAAATGGAAACCCACTTGGAGATAAGTCTAGAAACCCAGTTTAACATTACTGGAAACTAAAGTACCGAGTCAGTGAGGAACTTGGCCAGGTTAGCAGGACTCTTCGTTCAGTGACAATTATCTGAGACTTACCAAAAGATTCCTTAGTTTGCCTATTGTTTTTACAGGTAATAAGCTTGGGCCAGGCACAATACTAGCAAATGAAATGCTAGGGACTGACAGCTAACAGCCACAAAGGCCAAAAACCACCATGCATGTCAGGTCAACCTTCCGTATGAAATGAGGATGGAGACGTGGTTGACAGGCAGGGTAATAAGGCAATCTAATTACACTCAGCCTGGAGTAGCAAAATGAGCACATACAGGACAGGGAGGACATATTTTAGAGAAAAATAACTGTGAATAATTCCAAGAAACAACTAAATTGCATTATTCTTCTATGGACTCATGAATAAATTAACACTTCTGTGAAGAATATCTTATGTATGGGCTTATATCTCTTTGCTCAGCCACAATTCCCAGAAAAGTGGGGAAGACTACACATCTGATTTCTGCTGGTAGGTCTAGAAGATGAAATCAAACAGACACTCAGGTCACAGACTTGCAGCCGAAAGCATGTTCTTCCCTTAGCATACCAGAACTGTCTCCACTGGCCCTCCTGGCTTTTCAAGCCTAGTCATCACTCCAGGCCCTGGAGTACACAATTCCTCTTTTATCTAGAAGGATTCTTCAGTGACCTTTAAACACAGGAGAGCTCAGGCCTGCTGGTTCCAGCCATCTCTTGATAGAGTCAAGGGGGCATGGAAATCACTTAACATTACCTGATACAGGAGGCTGCACTTTGTCAACCAGCTACTATAGTAAACCAGCACTTCATACTGCTGTGTCTTGTCCAAAGGAGGAACTGCTTCTTGGATTCCATTTTTCAAATCATACAATAAAAAAAAAACAGTACTTTATTTTTAAACTACACAGTATACCATCACTACTTCCATATCATTCCATTCATCACTACTATCTTTTCTCATTCAATATGACCTGTGCTTACGGGCTCACTTGGAATGGGACTGAGGTCCCACAGAGAATTTGTATTTTATATACTTCTACACCATGCTCATTTATTAGGATGATCATGTATTTATAATCAAAAAAGAGTTTGATAAATAGAAACTCTAGCCAAATCAAACCTTTAACCTTGTAATTCTTGTGAATTTATCACAAAGAAATAATTCATAATGGCCTGAAGAAGTATCAAAGAATTACACACAATCCACATTTTTAACTTTAGGAAGATGGTATAGATTATGGTATTTTAATATGATTAAATACTATTTATCATTATAATTGTAAAGGCTTTGTAAATGAATGGAAATCTGTACCATCTTAGGTAAAAGCAGTACTCCAAATACACCACATAACTAAAATGTAAACTAAATGTATATAAGAAAGATGAAATGTTATATTAGAGTAGTAGAATTTATATATAATTTAAAATATTTCACTGATTTTCTTTAACAAATAAATATAAAATACCTGCTACACAGTGGTTCGAGGAAAATAAATTTTATCATAGTTCCAGGCTAAGATACTGACCTACCTCTCCTTTATTTAGAGTTACCTTCATTGGAATTTACAAGCATTCCTAAATTTTGCTGAAGTTCACTAAAGAAATTCCAATGACTTAAAATATAAAACACAGTAGCAGGATCAAGGTCTACAGGGTCTATTTAAAATGGACTTGAGGTAGGGATTAGAAATTTAAGGAATTCTTAAAATTTACAAACAAATCCACTTAAAATATAAGTCATAAACCTACCAGAGTTCTTTCTAAATTAAAATACTTCAATGGTATCACAAAAACATCATAATGATCAGTTTAATAACATGTAAATTTTTTTATAGTCAAAGCCAACTATTAGGTGTGGACAGTCTTTTAAAACATTTTTATTGTTTCAATTGACTTTCCAAGGCCTTAGGGGTTGTTTTCTCCCCTTCAGATTATCAGAACATAAGTATTTTCACTGATCTTTTAGAATCTCAAGTCCCAATAGGTAGATGGACAAGACGGAACAGCAGGAGGCCAGTGGTGACCCAGAAAGCTACCAAGAAGTGTGAGTACGTGCTCATGTGTTGTTTCCCATGCTTCCATCCAAGAAAATGTTGTATCGAAACGATGGGTATGAATGCATCCATTATGCATTATCACCACTGCCTTATCCCACTCACAGACTTAATACTGGCTCAGCTCACCTCCCTTGGAGACAATCTGGACCATCAACTGGGGTGGAGGCTCCTAAGTAACTTTATGAGTTGGCTTCATCTAGGTAGCTTCTCAGGTGTGTTTCAACAGTCACACCCTAAAAACTGAAAACATTTTGTGAACAATGTGTCAAGTCTGTTTATCCCCTTGATTTGAAGAAGGACAGATTGACCAAATCAGCCCAGCCTGGGTAATGACTACACTATTCTGAGGTAGAGATTGCAGATACAGCCCACCCTTGTGATCCTCAACTCACTTACAGTTTGCACATGCAAATACCCTCAAGTTAACTATCTTCATCTCAATCACCTTTTCCTAATATAACATTGCTAATATAGCATTGTTCAATTGAGATTTTAAAAGCCAAAATATTTCTTTTAGGTCTTTAAGAGAATACACAAATACTAATAAAGGACAGTTGACCTATTTATTGACATAGAATGTGAAACACATCAAATTAGTCATTTACGTTTTAACTCTGGAAGTTTTATAATTTTCAAAGATTCCATGGTATTAGATACATCACACAGATACACACATACACATGGAAATTTTCAAAGGGAAAACAAATGATGTATACTATGCACAACTAAGGATAGCAGAAACAAGAAAAAGGGGTTGCTATGGTGCTTCCCAGCAATCAGCCTAATTTCAATACCACATCTGTTCCAGTGCTTTTTCTTTGCCTAAAAGTCCTTGCCACCTTACCAAGTGCTTCCCTCCAAGCACAGGAAGTTAAGAGAACAAGGAAAGGGAGAAGTTACAGACATCCTTACAGCCCTGGAAGTAAACATTTCTAGAACTCTACTAATGGGTTGGGTGAAGAAAGTAAGGCCGGCCCTTCTGGACTGGGGTGAGGCAGGTATGTGCAGCTGATCCTGGAACTGGGTGGAAGCAGGAATCTGCACAAGAACCAACAAGTTCACAGAAGAGGCAGCGACTGAATGTGTGTTTAGCAGTCTTCACCATCTGTTTTCAAGTGGATTAAGATTTGCCAAATTTAACCTTAGTGCCATCCTGAATGACCCAACAGCACGCAAAGGGATTAAGGAAGGTGAAAGAGGGTATCATTTACTGATGACCAGTCTAAGAGTCAGTTTTAAAGAACGATCCATGAAAAACTCATAAACTGGAATTTAACTCCCATCCCCAAAGTTTTTCCTAAGGATAAAACACTTAAAAATCTGTGTGTGTTTTCTACATCTGTGATTCTACTTCTGTTGTGTAAATAAGTTCATCTGTACTCCCTTCTTTTTAGATTCCAGAAAACAAACTTATGGTTACCAGGTGATAATGGGGAAGACAGATAAACTGAAAGACTGGGATTGACACACACACACTACGATATATAAAACAACTAACTAAAAAGGACCTACTGAATAGCACAAGGAACTCTACTCAATATTCTGTAATGGCCTATATGGGAAAAGAATCTAGAAAAGAGTGGATATATGTATATGTATAACTGAGTCACTTTGCTATACAACTGAAACACAACATTGTAAATAAACTATACCTCCAATAATTTTTTTAAAGCTACTAAGGGAAAAAATAAAAATAAAACTCTGTATAGATGATTATGCTTTACCAGTTTCTTCAGGGAGAGGGGGCCCCAGGGAGGCCTCTTTCCCTAGGTCCTTCTTTGCCCTGTAGTGATTCTCAACCTGGACCAACTGGACCAACCCATTGACTTCCTGGGTAAACATGATCCTGCTTTTTTTTTTTAAACTTAGAATATTCTTATAGCATGTCATCCACAGCTATTCAATTTTTTTTATCTGTTCACCTCTCCAGCTGCAGAGAGGGATGTGTGTGCGCACATGTGCATATAATATACATTGACATAGATATAAATATGCATATATTTCTTAGTGTTTATGTTCTTTCACTTCTTTATCCCTTTGTCCAGGCTGATCACCTTTCCTACCATAGGAGGGCTTCTTTGTTTTTCTCTCACTCCTTAAAGCCCAGTGTAGATATTTCCTCCTCTAGGAAGCCTTTCCTGATTTCCTCATCTCACCCCACGATAAATGCCCCTTTCTAGTGCTTTCATAGTGCTCTATTATAACTTCAAAGGGCTTAACACACTATTAAGATTTTGTTTTTACTGCTTTTTTTTTTTCCTTTTGGTTCTTTCTTCAATTAATCCATTACTTTCTTTGGGGGATGGAGTCTTCTATTTCTTTACTCCAGCATTGACCCATATAGCAAATAATAACTACCTAAAAATCCTTGCTCCATGCTTGACTGAGTTCGACTTTGCTCATACACACGTTGTTGGTAACCACCTGTATTTATGCAAAATGGCATACTTAAATGCCTCCCTTTCATCACTTGGAAATCAGATATTATTTTCCTCATAAGATTGCCCTATAGAATCACTAACAGGGAAGATTAAAAAGTGATTAACAGGAGGAGTTCAAGTTCTGGTTTCATACTTTCTATATGCAGCATCTCTTTGAAAACATTTTAACCATAAACTTATAGTACATACACTTTACAAAATATATCTAAAACACATCCCTATAGCAAGACACTTTGTAGTGAAATGTAGTTTAGACTCTTCAGCAGATGGGCCTGATGTGCTCCAACCACAATACTGTGAAATTGCTTGCTTCACTGCGTAGAGTACAGTTTTTCCATGTTTGCCATTCTTCAGGTTGTTGTTGTTTAGCCACTAAGTCGGGTCTGACTCTTTTGCGACCCCATGGACTAGCCTGCTGGGCTCCCCTGTCCATGGGATTTTGCAGGCAAGAATATTGGAGTGGGTTGCCGTTTCCCACTCATCCTTCAAGACCCCCAAAGCAAATGCCACTCTTCCATGGAGGCTTTCTTAATCAAACTAGACAGAAAGCACCCTTCAAAGCATCCTCTAGTCTCCTACAGTGTTCTTTGGCTTATTTGTCTTTGTATCATCCACCACAGCATGATGTCATATAGTATATGAGCATATCTAAAAGACGCTCAACAACTGCCATAGCAGCAATGGCCCTTACAGTTCTTTGTATGCATGACAGACAAAAACAGACCAAATATTCAACATCAGGGGTACAGCTTAGCAAGAATGGCACATAACACAACAGCATCTTATGTTCCTAAAATATGACTTCTGTCCATTTATGAAAACATACACATAAAATAATGTTGTGTAGAAAAAATACACAAACAATATGAATGATGGTCCAGTTTTTAAATTTCTGGTAAATTGCACATTTACCAGGTAATTTTGAGTTAAATAAACTTGACATTAATTCATGTTATTTTTTGTTTACATTCGTAATATATCACATGACACTCATCTTAAATTCTTCTGCATTTAATACGTAGTCAGGCTGGTCTCAGTACCTTAGAAATTATCAAAAGCACCCCCAGTGACCAATGCCTAAGAATCCTCTTAAGTGCTTTAACACTGCTTCAAGTCCAAATTCTCAACAGACTTAGAGGAGCTTTACTTGCTATTCAATAGCTGCTATGAAATACATCCTATCTGAAACCATCAAACCAAGGCATACAAAAAGCTAACTCAAAGCTGACCTCTGTACCCTTGGCTCTGTTAAGAGCAAGGGATTCAGTCAGTATGAGTGTTAGGGCAAGCCATGGAGACCAAAAAAAAACAAAAAGGGATGAGAACCAAGAGGGTGGGGGAGGGTTTCTGTCATTCTATCACTGCCCGTTATCTGGGCCTTCCCCTTCCAGGGACTGCGTGCAGCATGGACGGCGGGGCTCACTCTCCGTCCATGCACACCTGAACTTCTCACTGCATTAGGTCGTGAGTCCAAATATTCTAAAATAAGGAAATTCTAATGACAAAAAGACATTTCATGTCAAGTATTTGACTAGGGAGTCAGATCTCAGTGTTACGTCAATTCTTCCCAAGTTTTAAGAGTCTGCAAATGGCACATATTTGATTTTAACAATCTTTTCTGAGAAGGAAATGGCAACCCACTCCAGTATTCTTGCCTGGAGAATCCCATGGGCGGAGGAGCCAGGTGGGCTACAGTCCACAGGGTCGCAGAGTTGGACACGACTGAGCAACTTCACTTTCACTTTTTCCCTACATTTCATTTTCTAAGTCACTTCCCTAGGTGTCACTTAAAATACAAGGCAGTAGTAATAAGATATTTCCCAACGGACGTGGACTAATTTCTTCTTCCTAACATGGTAATGTCTTCAATGGTTTGTTAGTACAATGACAAGAACTTTCTCTGGGATTAGTTGTGAGTGGGTGGTTTTACTGTCTGCCTCAGATGCACATATAGTAAACACAATATGCTCTGACAATTCCCATTTCCTAGTGGAAGTGTTACTCACATGAAAGTCATACGACTTTTTATATACAAATCCAATAGTCAAACAGAATCTTTTAGTGTTTCCTTGTGATTGCTGTGTTTATGCTATCCTTCACTTGTCTTTTTAGCCTAAGAAGGAAATTTTCAGACTATATAATCTGGATAGCTCCTTCACATCCCAACCCATCCATCAGCAAAACCCTTTAATATCTTAAGTCCAACATCCACAACCCTACTTGTCCAGAATCTGTAAGGCAGGTTTTTAATGATATGCCAGATGAAAAACCACCCTCCTCCTTTTCTCAAGACTATCTTCTTCCAAAAGAATATTTTATCATGAGTTCAGAGTCATCAGGTGCTCACACCTTAGCAATTTAGGAAGGGTAACTGTACATGGGGCTGAAGTTAGGGCTTTTACTTATCCCAGGTATGTTCCCAGTTGCATCATTCTGCCAGGCTTCCTGAATACAAACTGTACAACATCAATGAGTGTGGGGTGAAGCCACGGGCACTCATACCAAAGGTCAAGGCAGTCACAACTGACTCATATTTATAGTCTACACACTGCCGTGTTTAGTGCCTCATTTTCTCTGTCATTAAATACAATACTCTTCCAGTCTGAAGCAGGAGTCTACTCACAGGAAAGAAAGTAAGTCTAAGAGAAAAGTTATGTTAAGGTTCAAGAAAAAGTATGATTGTATCATCTGGGAGCAATATAACTTTCCTCATACCGAGTATTTTATATCTAGGAACCAAAGGCCTGACAATAGCTAAGCCCAAAGGAAAAACCCTGATATTAAAAAATCATTTAAAAATCCTGGCACAAAGACAGAAATATAGATGAATGGAACAAAATAGAAAGCCCAGAAATAAATCCACACACCTATGGACACCTTATCTTTGACAAAGGAGACAAGAATATACAATGGAGAAAAGACAATCTCTTTAACAAGTGGTGCTGGGAAAACTGGTCAACCACTTGTAAAAGAATGAAACTAGAACACTTTCTAACACCATACACAAAAATAAACTCAAAATGGATTAAAGATCTAAATGTAAGACCAGAAACTATAAAACTCCTAGAGGAGAACATAGGCAAAACATTCTCTGACATAGATCACAGCAAGATCTTCTATGACCCACCTCCCAGAATATTGGAAATAAAACAAAAAATAAACAAATGGGACATAATTAAAATTAAAAGCTTCTGCACAACAAAGGAGACTAGGTGAAAAGACAGCCTTCAGAATGGGAAAAAATAATAGCAAATGAAGCAACTGATAAATAATTAATCTCAAAAATATACAAGCAACTCCTGCAGCTCAATTCCAGAAAAATAAATGACCCAATCAAAAGATGGGCCAAAGAACTAAACAGACATTTCTGGAGAGGGTGTGGAGAAAAGGGAACCCTCTTACATTGTTGGTAGGAATGCAAACTAGTACAGCCACTATGGAGAACAGTGTGGAGATTCCTTAAAAAACTGGAAATAGAACTGCCATACGACCCAGCAATCCCACTGCTGGGCATACACACTGAGGAAACCAGAATTGAAAGAGACACGTGCACCCCAGTGTTCACTGCAGCACTGTTTAGAATAGCTAGGATGTGGAAGCAACCTAGATGTCCATCGGCAGATGAATGCATAAGAAAGCTGTGGTACATATACACAATGGAGTATTACTCAGCCATTAAAAAGAATACATTTGAATCAGTTCTAATGAGGTGGATGAAACTGGAGCCTATTATACAGAGCGAAGTAAGCCAGAAAGAAAAACACCAATACAGTATACTAACACAAATATATGGAACTTAGAAAGATGGTAATGATAACCCTGTATGTGAGACAGCAAAAGAGACACATGTATAGAATAGTCTTTTGGACTCTGAGGGAGAGGGCGAGGGTGGGATGATTTGGGAGAATGGCATTGAAACATGTATAATATCATATGTGAAACAAATCGCCAGTCCAGGTTTGATGCATTATAGAGTATGCTCAGGGCTGGTGCACTGGGATGACCCAGAGGGATGGGATGGGGAGGGGAGGTGGGAGAGGGGTTCAGGATGAGGAACACGTGTACACCTGTGGTGGATTCATGTTGATGTATGGCAAAACCAATACAATATTGTAAAGAAATTAGCCTCCAATTAAAATAAATTTATATTAAAAAATAAAAGAAAAACAAACATTGAAACAAAACAAAACAAAAAAATCCTTTGAAGTATTTTAGAATATAAAAATAGTTTGAAGGAAAGGCAATCATAAAGACATTCTCATCTTTACTGACATGAAGATAGCCACAGTATATACTATGTGGAATGAGCAGTGAACTCAGACAAAATTCAGACCATTCTCTGGCTAACTGTGCAATACTGGATAAGTAATAATTTAACCTGCCAAGCACTGAGTTCCATTTCCAAAAAATTAGGAGGTTTCTATTAGGATAAAATGAGGTGATATTTGTAAACTCCCCAACACAATGTCTGGTATATGGTACCTATTTAATAAATTATTATTTTAGCTTCATCATCATTATTTATCATGTCTCCAGGAAAGAAGTGGAATAAAGAATCCAAATAATCAGAACAATATTTGTTTGGTACTTTGAATATCACCTCTAACTTTAACCTTAAACATATCTATCAACTGTACCCCAAAGTCAAGATTCTATAGGATGAGGTTTTTTTGCTGAAATATAGGGCCAATGACACTCCACCTGCTTCCTCAACCATGACTTAATGTAAAACAAAAGCAAGTAATGAAAGTTTAAAACAATTTTGGAAATTCTAAAAGAGAAAAATTTAAACAAGTGCATTTTCTCTTTTTAATTAAAATAAAACACATTAATACTAACACAATAAGTAAATATTTCTCTGTTCTAGATGAGGGAAAGGAAAAGAGAATGATGACTGATGTAGGAACTATTAAGAATAAGCATCTACTAAATGTTAATGTGGTATCTCTCCATACAACTAATTACAGGCACCAGGAACAAGTCTCAAACTACTAATCTTTAAACTGGACGCAAGACACCTAAGCTATTCTTTATAAATTCTTTTGGCTAACTGACCATACAATGATTAGTTATCAAAGCTACTTCAAGCTCACTTATGGCTACAAAGATAATTTACAGATTTAAATGTCAAGAGATAGCCAGGTATATTTTCAAAACATTATAACACCAGGCTTTATTTACCAGCTAAGGATTATACCATATTATACCTAATCCTACTCCCAAATTATAGTGTATTGGAAGTGGGAACAGTATGAAAATTTCTTACAAAATGCCAAAGCCAAGAGGAAAATGTACCTGAAAAATTCATCTTTAAAAATTATGATATAAACCTGATTCTTGTCGGAAAAGGAACAAGAGACACTTTCTCTCTACATAAGAAACAGTGGTAAAATCCACAAATTAATTTTGAAATAGAGCAAAATGCTTAGGAAGATCATTATCACTGTAGACAAACAGATTTACAACTATTATCATCTTAATCATCACACATAAAATATGCCTTGAGTTATGCTTTGTTTTCACAGAAACTGCTAGCCAAAAGAGTTTGGATATAATAACAGAAATACAGAGGACCCAAAATTATTCTGATTACTTTAAAATATGGAATGGACTGAAAATGGAGAGTCACAAATCCAGAGAAACTGATACTATGAAACCACTCACTAAAAACCACATCACTTTTGCTGTATTCTTCCCCTAAAAGCATATATAACCTCAAAGTAAACATCAGAAAAGCTCAAATTCAGAGTCACTAGTTATGACCAACCTAGATAGCATATTCAAAAGCAGAGACGTTATTTTGCCGACTAAGGTCCGTCTAGTCAAGGCTATGGTTTTTCCTGTGGTCATGTATGGATGTGAGAGTTGGACTGTGAAGAAGGCTGAGCGCCAAAGAATTGATGCTTTTGAACTGTGGTGTTGGAGGACTCTTGAGAGTCCCTTGGACTGCAAGGAGATCCAGCCAGTCCATTCTGAGGAGATTAACCCTGGGATTTCTTTGGAAGGAATGATGCTAAAGCTGAAACTTTAGTACTTTGGCCACCTCATGCGAAGAGTTGACTCACTGGAAAAGACTCTGATGCTGGGAGCGATTGGGGGCAGGAGGAGAAGGGGAAGGCAGAGGATGAGATGGCTGGATAGCATCATGGACTCGATGGACGTGAGTCTGAGTGAACTCCGAGAGATGGTGATGGACAGGGAGGCCTGGCGTGCTGCGATTCATGGGGTCACAAAGAGTTGGACACGACTGAGCGACTGAACTGACTGACTGACTGAAATAAAATAACTGACCAGTACTGTCAAAAATATTAGTAGCAAGATCATAAAAGACAAGGAAAGGCTGAGGAACTGTCACAAAGTATAGAAATCTAAAGAGACAGAAAAACTAAATGCAGTTTGGATCCTGGAACAGAAAAAAGACATTAGCAGAAAACTGTATTTAATGCTAATAAGGCGATGGCACCCCACTCCAGTATTCTCGCCTGGAGAATCCCATGGACGGGGGGAGCCTGGTGGGCTGCAGCCCATGGGGTTGCAAAGAGTCGGACATGACTGAGTGACTTCCCTTTCACTTTTCACTTTCATGCATTGGAGAAGGAAATGGCAACCCACTCCAATGCTCTTGCCTGGAGAATCCCAGGGACGGGGGGAGACTGGTGGGCTGCCGTCTATGGGGTCGCACAGAGTTGGACACGACTGAAGCGACTTAGCAGTAGCAGCAGCAGTTGAGCTAAAAGTATTTTATCAACTTAAAATTTCCTGATAACTGATATGAACATTATGGTTATGTAAGATGTTAACATTAGGGGAATCTGGCTGAAGGGTATATATGAACTCTGTATTATCGTTTGCAACTTTTCTTCAAGTCTAAAATTGGAGAATAAAATAATTTTTATTATTTCAAAATAAAAAGTTTTAAAAACATATGGATGAAGAAAGGAACTGTTGTATCCTTACTTCTCACTTCCATTGGTTTTCTTTACTTTGAGCATATTTTTTTAATGAAAGCATGTTCTTTTATTAAAAAAACAAAGTATATTCCTCTGCTTTACCTAGCTAACTATAGACAAGCATAGAAAGGTGTGAGATAAGATTCAGTGTGAAAGAGTATCACAGTGATCTTCCTCCAAAATGAATATGGTCTGCTTTCTGGAGTTTAGCTAAGCTTTTCAGTTCAGTTCAGTTCAGTTCAGTTCAGTCGCTCAGTCGTGTCCGACTCTTTTCGACCCCATGAATCGCAGCACACCAGGCCCCTCCATCCATCACCAACTCCCGGAGTTCACTCGGACTCATATCCATCGAGTCAGTGATGCCATCCAGCCATCTCATCCTCTGTCGTCCCCTTCTCCTCCTGCCCCCAATCCTTCCCAGCATCAGAGTCTTTCCAATGAGTCAACTCTTCGCATGAGGTGGCCAAAGTACTGGAGTTTCAGCTTTAGCATCATTCCTTCCAAAGAAATCCCAGGGCTGATCTCCTTCAGAATGGACTGGTTGGATCTCCTTGCAGTCCAAGGGACTCTCAAGAGTCTTCTCCACAAAACAAAGTCTAACTTTAGAACACGTTAGCAAATTCCCAAAGTGGTCCTTCTTGGATGGCCAAACAAGAAAATTGTAGGTGTTCAAAGAATCTGTCAACCAGGCAAAAGATCTTTTGGCATAAAATCAAAGATATTTAAGAGTGACTGCCACCAATGGATGGGTGGTTAAAGAAAGATACGTTAGGAGTGGGGTGGGGGTGTATACGAAAGGCAAGAGAGAGAAAAGCTCAAGAGGTGTCTATGTGCTACTAGCTGCTTCCTTACCTGACAATAGTAAACTGGACTGTGAATCTTAAAACACCTTGTTCACAAATCTCACAAACACACCAAAAGGATTTTATTACTTACATTCTATTTAGGTTACTACATTTACTAGTATATAACATGGGTTAGTCACACTCTTTCCTCTTCTTTCCCTCAAACATTTAATTACTCATTGAGGTGCTCTTAGGTAACATTAAATAGCATCTATGCCCACAGTAGATACACACTTAAAAACAAAAAACAAGATCACTCACTGTCCATCAAAAGATATATGCACTTTTTTTTGCCTAAGTATTTTTATTTACAGGAATTTACCTTAAAGATCGGAGAAGGCAATGGAACCCCACTCCAGTACTCTTGCCTGGAAAATCCCATGGATGGAGGAGCCTGGTAGGCTGCAGTCCATGGGGTCGCTACGAGTCAGATACGACTGAGCGACTTCACTTTCACTTTCCACTTTCATGCAATGGAGAAGGAAACAGCAACCCACTCAAGTATTCTTGCCTGGAGAATATACTCATACAAGTATACACTGATGAAGGTAAAGGCCGCTAATTTTTGCAATGTTTAGAACAGAAAAAAAACTGAAAACACACTAAATGCTCATTAAAATATAACTTTTAAACAAAACAGTACAAAAGGTACTCTGCAGCATTTAAGAATAAGGTCCATCTAGATGTACTGACGAAGAATGTATTCATAATCTATAATTAGGTAAAAATAAGTTAAATGTAGACAAAATATGAGTCTACAAAAAGTAAATATGTGTATATATATAATACATATATTGTATATATAATATATGAAAGGATGTATACCAAACTAAAGAAGAATCACTCTAGGAAAATATCTGTAGAGACAGTGGGGTTCTTAACTAATTTTTAAAATAACCAATGGAGTCATTCTTTTAACGTTAAATTTTAAAAAAGTAAAAATAATGTGTAAGCAGTTGTGTTTCTATACATTGAGAACAGCCTAATAGAAAAACAAAAACAAGAAAACGATTTATGATTGTATCCAAAGAATAAAATACTTAAGAATAAATTTAATGGAGACAAAGACTTACACACTGAAAACTACAGAACACTGCTGAAAGAAAATAAGCAAGACCCAGATAAATAGAGAGACATCCTATATTCATGAATTAGAAAACTTAACACTGCTAAGATGACAACACTACCCCATATCATCTATAGATTCAACACAATTCCTATCAAAATTCCAATAGCTTTTTCTCCAGAAATGATAAAGCTGATTCTTAAATTCATATGGAAATAAAAGAGGATTCTGAATAGTTAAAATGGTACCGAAGAAGAAAAACAAAGTTGGAGGGCTTACATTTCCCAATTTCAACTTACTACAAAGCTACAGTAATCAAAACAGTGTAGTACTGGCAGAAGATTAGGTATATAAATCAGTGGAGCAGAACTAAGAGTGCAGGAAAAACTCTTACACACATGGCCAACTGGTTTTTCAAGAGGGTGCAAAGATTCTTCAATGTAGAAAGATGAACTCTTCAATAAATATGCTGAGACAATCAGATATCCATACACAAAAGAATCCAGTTGGATTCTCTACCGCACACAGTATGAAAAATTAACTCAAAATGGATTAATGTTCTAAATATAACAGACAAAAGCATAAAATACTTAAAAAGGTGAATCTTTCTGACTTTGGATTAGGAAGTAATGGGCTCTTAGATGTGAACCCAAAAGCATGTCCAACAAAGGAAAAATAAAGAAAGATCCTTGAACGCCTTTAAAAAAAAACACTTTTGTGCAAAGGACATTATCAAGACACTCCTGGGCATATATCTGGAGAAAAACATGATCCAAAAGGATACATGCACCCCAATGTTCACTGCAGGGCCATTTACAACAGCCAAGATGTGGAAGCAACCTAAATGTCCATCGACAGAGGAACAGATAAAGAAGATGTGGTACATATGTCCAACGGAATATTACTCGCCCATTGAAAAGAATGTTATAATGCCATTTGTGGCAACATGGATGGACCTAGAGATTCCCATACTGAGTAAATTAAGTGAGAGAGAGGAGAAAAACTATATGATGTTCCTTATATGTGGAATCTAAAAAGAAATGATACAAATGAACTCACAAAACAGAAAGAGACTCATGGGAAGGGACAGTTAGGGAGTTTGGGATGGATAGGTAAACACTGCTATATGTAAAATGGATAATCAATAAGAACCAATTGTATAGCACATGGAACTCTGTTTAATTTAATGTGGCAGGCTGGATGGGAAGGAAGTTTGGGGGAGAACAGATACATGTATATGTATGGCTGAGTCCCTTCACTGTTCACCTGAAACTATCACAACATTGTTTGTTAACAGGTTATACGCCAATACAAAATAAATTAAAAAGAAAAAGTGAAAAGACAACCTAAAGAATGGGAGAAGATATTTGCAAACTATATATCTGGAAAGGGTCTAATACCCAGAATGTAAAAGAACTCCTATGAGCCAACAATAAAAACAACGCAGTGTTAAATGGGCAAAGGACTTGAATAAACACTCCTCCAAAGAAGATATGCAATATATGCATAATGGCCAATAAGCACATGAAAAGATGATCAGCATCATTAGTTATTAGGAAATATAAATCAAAACCATAATGAAACAGCACTTGGTCTTAAAAATAGCCATAATTTTTTTAATAAAGGGAAAATAAGTGTTGGCAAGGATGGAGAGAAATAGGAACTTTAAGCATTGCTGGTGGGAATAAAAATGGTTCAGCTGTTACAGAAAACAGTTTGGCAGTTTTTCAAAAAGTTACACAGAATTACCATACAATCGAGTAATTCTACCTCTAGGTATATACCCCCAAAACTGAAAACAGAGACTCAAATACTTATGCACTCATGTTCACAGCAGTGTTACTCACAACAATGAAAAGGCAGAAAAACTCAAATGTCCATCAATGGTGAATGGAGAAACAAACTGTGGCATAGCCATACAGTAGAATATATTATTCGGTCATAAAATGGCTGATACATGCTACAACCTGGATGAACCTCAAAAACACACTAAGTGAAAAAGAAAGACACATAAGGTCACATAATATACAACACTTACATGATATATCCAGAATCATGACGTAATGGAGACAGCACAGAAGGGGCTGCCAGGAGCAATGGCAGGAGGGAACAGGGAGTTACTGCTTAATACACCTAGGGTTTTCTTTTGAGGTAGTAGAATGCTTTGGAACTAGAGAGAGATGGCTGCTGCATAACACTCTGAATGTGATAAATGCCACTGAACTGTTCATTTTTAAGTGGTTCCTGTTTTGTTGGTGGTGTTATGTGAATTTCATCTCATTAACAATAAATACAACTTTAGTAATAATGTACAGGTAAGATTAAAACACCAATTGCCACTGAGTTACTTTACCCTGGAATAGTAAGTCTGATACCAGTGTGGAAGGGCATTTTCGGCACGCAGATGCCTCTCTGTGAAACACTCTAGATAAAGGACTGTCACCAGGGAAAAGAAAACATACTGAAAACCAGGGACTATAAGTAAGCACTGTCCCCGGGCTGCGAAATGATCCATTGCCTGAGACACAGCTTAGTTCAAGTTAGGATAAGGGCTGAGAGGACAGACCACCCTGGATACCTTCAGTCTCTCTTCTCTCCAGACAATCTACAACAGTGAACTTCTAAGAAGTACCACCCTCCTTTACAGGTGAGGAAACTGAACCACAGCTTAGACACAGGACACTGGGGATGAACCTGGAAAAGATGTAACTGATTTGGTATAAATGCTTCTTGTTATCATTTTACCAAGTTCTAGAAATCAGCATTTCTCCTATTCTTTCAGGACAAATATTCTCATTAGTAATCTATTTGGAAAAACACCTAAACCAGCAGTAAAATCGCTTTGCAGTTGATTCTCTGGTTCTTCTTTTGTGGTAGGAAATCCCCTTCAGAGTGCATTCACACCAGAAAAAGTAATGTCCTTTAGTTACTTGTTTTCTGGGTCACATTAATTAACTCTTAGTTAATCCTTCTCAACAGGTATCAACAACTGCATTTTACTTTAAGCTATTTGCTTTGGCCATTTCATGTGATCATTAGGATACAAAAAGCAGCTTCTCATAACTTCTTAAAATCAAACTGTTTCTGTAACAACAAACAGTGATATAAGAACTTTTATATCTTTGTCAATTCTCTTAATTTGGAATAAACAAATTATCATCAATACAAAGTGGCTGGCTAAATTAAAAGATTTTTTTAATACATTAGAGGAGGATGGAATAAAAATGACACAGAATATTAACTCTCCAGACTTGTACTTCAGTTTTCTCAAAATTTTCCACATTTTAACTGTCATTATTAAATATTACTAAAGATTTCTGGGAGAAATATCAATAACCTCAGATATGGAGATGATACCACGCTTATGGCAGAAAACGAAGAGGAACTAAAGAGCCTTTTGATGAAGATGATAGAAAGTGAAAAACTGGCTTAAAACTCAACATTCAGAAAACTAAGATAATGGCATCTGGTTCCATCACTTCATGGCAAATAGATGGGGAAACAACGGAACCAGTGACAGACTGACTTTATTTTCTTGAGTTCCAAAATCACTGCAGATGATGACTGTAGCCATGAAATTAAAAGATGCTTGCTCCTTGGAAGAAAATCTATGACAAACCTAGACAGTGTACTAAAATGCAGAGACATTACTTTTCTGACAATGGTCTGTATCAGTTCAGTTCAGCTCATTTCAGTTGCTCAGTCACGTCCAACTCTTTGTGACCCCATGGACTGCACCACACCAGGCTTCCCTGTGTATCACCGACTCCCGGAGCTGACTCAAACTCATATCTATCGAGTCGGTGATGCTATCCAACCATCTCATCCTCTGTTGTCCCCTTCTCCTGCCTTCAATCTTTCCCAGCATCAGGGTCTTTTCCACTGAATCAGTTCTTCACATCAGGTGGCCAAAATATTGGAGTTTCAGCTTCACTGTCAGCCCTTCCAAAGAATATGCAGGACAGATTTCCTTTAGGATTGACTGGTTTGATCTCCTTGCAGGTCTGTATAGTCAAAACTATGGTTTTTCTAGTAGTCATGCACGGACGTGAGAGTTGGACCATAACGAAGGCTGAGTGCCAAAGAATTGATGCTTTTGAACTGTGTTGGAGAAGTCTCTTGAGAGTCCCTTGGACTGCAAGGAGACCAAACCAGTCAATCCTAAAGGAAATCAGTCCTGAATATTCACTGGAAGGACTGATGCTGAAGCTGAAGCTCCAGTACTTTGGCTACCTGATGCAAGGAGCCGATTCACTGGAAAAGACCTTGATGCTTAGAAAGATTGAAGGCAGGAGAAGGGGGACAACAGAGGATGAGATGGTTGGATGGCATCTCTGACTCAACGGACATTAGTTTGAGCAAACTCTGGGAGACATGAAGGACAAGGAAGCCCAGTGTGCTGCAGTCCATGGAGTCACAAAGAGTCAGATATGACTGAGTGACTGAACAACAACAAATTTCTAAAATTGTGGAAACTAACAGTTATTACCCCATTCAATATATCTGAATATTCAAAAATATCTACACTTGTAGATTTGAGTTATTTCTCTACCTCAGTTCATTGGACCTCAAGATATTCTACAAAATATAAACAATCTCAATTTATTAACAATTTAAGATTTTAAAGTGTTTCTGCTTCTCTTCAATCCATGGCAGGACTGGTTCCCATCATTTTATCAAGAGTTCCTGAAATGAGAATTCTGTGTTAAGGTGGAGGATTTAGAGACTTACAAAGTCAAAAAGAAATCATAACTCCTACATTTTTAATCATCCATCCTTCTGGTGTATGATTTACCCCATAATTCCCACAAGAAAATGAAGAAAGTTTTGAAGAACGAGTTATTCTCAATGTAAATCTTACAGTGAGCCTCTGTCAATCATGTTAGCCTTTTCCCCTGGTTAGCCATTCTCCACCTCCTGCCAGAAAACTACACCACTATTTAATTGCTTTGTGACTTCACATTTTATTAAGAGGCAGAAAAACATAAAGAGCTAAAACAAGGAGATAAGCCCACTGCCGTAAATTGTCCCTAAGCAATGAAACTTGCCTCTCTAATGTAATAAGGTGGGCACTGTGGAAAAACCCCACCAAGTGCAATTCTGCATAAGTCCAGAGCCCCCATCACTTACAGAAACGCTTATAGTTCTCTGGACTGTAGCGCCATAGATCAGAACCTGGGGCAGCCAACTTGCATGCTTTCGAATGCCAGTGTGAAGGGCATAGCCCAGTGAGTCAATTTGCTCTCCACTCTACTCCACCTCAAATTTATTTTCTGTTCTCATGGACCAAAAAAAAGGTGGGGGGCAGCAGAGAATGAAGAGAGACAAAGTTGTAAAAACTGCAACCTGAGAGCATGCTATCTGCCATCTTGTTTCCTGGAAATCAAACTACTTGTTATATAACTCAGTGCAACAGTTAAATGTTCACCCTCGTGAACTCGGAAGAATTTTTCCTTTCCTACTTTACTGGCTTCCCTGTAAGTCTCCATTCCTTCCTCTGTAGTAAGATGGATATCATCAGATCACACCACATTCCTGAATGTGCCCTAGTCCCTACCCTCTGGAAGATTATATCCAGTGACTCCCACAAACTAAGTGAGCCTTGGTGTTTAAAGCCCTGAGAAAATACCAACTAGTAACTTCTCTCGGATGCTGCCAGCCAGAACACAAAGGGTTCAAGTGTTTTTAAAGTCCACTGATGTGTAGAAGAAAATGGGTTTAAGACATTTTTCAGGAAAAGCATGCAAGTATATGAGTGATGTATATGTGTGTGTGTATAAACATCTAATACATTTAGTAAGCATTAGAAGTCAGAAAAGGTATACAATAAACTCAGCAGTGGTTATATTAAGGTGTGGGATCAGATGCTGGGATGCAAGAGTCATTCTTCTTTCTGTATAAATGCTTTATGGCTTGAATATATGCTACCATGTATTATTTCTGTAATTGATTTTAAAAGCTAAAATATGGAAAAGAATGGTGACTAAAAAAGAAAAAGAATGGTGACTAATTTTTGAAACCAAAAATCAAAATACATGTTCTACCAAAGCATTTTTGTCCCTCATTTAAGTGCAAGAAGCAGTTAACTAAACATAATTTAGTCATTGGAAAATTGAAATTTCCAGGTTTCAATAGTTGGGTGTTTTTTAAGGTAGACATAGTATCTAAAATATGACTATCAAAATTTCAAGATTGTCAAAATTGTCCAAAAAAAATTCAGGTTTCATAAAGTTGTCGTTGTTGTTCAGGCGCCCAGTTGTGTCTGACTCTTTGCTACCACAAGGACTGCAGCATACCAGGCCTCCCTGTCTCTCACCACCTCCCAGAGTTTGCCCAAGTTCATGTTCATTGCATTGGTGATGGCATCCAGCCATCTTATCCTCTGATGCCCTCTTCTCCTTCTGCCCTCAATCTTTCCCAGCATCAGGGACTTTTCCAATGAGTCACCTGTTCACATCAGATGAACAAAATACTGGAGTCTCAGCTTCAGCATCAGTCCTTCCAACAAGTATTCAGGATTGATTTTCCTTAAGATTCACTAGTTTAATCTTCTTGCTCTCCAAGGGATTTTCAGGAGTTTTCTCCAGCACCACAACTCGAAGGTATCAATTATTTGGCATTCTGTCTTCTTTATGGTCCAACTCTCACAAATGTACTTGACCACTGGAAAGACCATAGCCTTGACTATACCGACCTTTGTCGGCAGAGTAATGTCTCTGCTTTTCAATGCTCTGTCTAGGTTTGTCATTGCTTTCCTGCCAAGAACCAACTGTCTTCTGATTTCATGGCTGCAGTCTACATCCTCAGTGATTTGGAGCCTAAAAAGAGGAAATCTGTCACTACTTTCACCTTTTCCGCTTCTATTTGCCATGCAGTAATGGGGCCAGATGCCATGATCTTAAGTTTTTTTAATATTTAGTCTTAAGTCAGCTCTTTCACTGTCCTCCTGCACCCTCATCAAGAGGCTCTTTAGTTCCTCTTCACTTTCTACCATTAGAATGATATCAATTACACATCTGAGGTTGTTGATGTTTCTCCCATCTATCTAGATTCCAGCTTATCACTCATCCAGCCTGGCATTTCTCATCATGTGCTCAGCGTATAGGTTAAACAAACAGGGTGATAGCAAGCAGCCCTGTTGTACTCCTTTCTCAATCTTGAACCAGTCAGTTGTTCTATACAGGGTTCTAACTGTTGCTTCTTGACCCGCATACAGGTTTCTTAGGAGACAGGTAAGATGGTCTGGTATCACCATCTCTCTAAGAGCTTTCCACCATTTGTCATGATCTACACAGACAAAGGCTTTAGCATAGTCGATGAAACAAAAACAGATATTTCTCTGAAATTCCCTTGCTTTTTCTATAATCCAGCAAATGTTGACAATTTGATTTCAAGTTCCTCTTCCTTTTCTAAACCCAACTTGGGCATCTGGAAGTTCTTGGTTCACATAATGCTGAAGCCTAGCACGCACGATTTTAAGCATGACCTTACTAGCATGGGAGATGAGTGCAACTGTCCAATGGTTAGCACATTCTTTAGTACTACCCTTCTTGGGGACTGGGATGAGGATTGACCTTTTCCAGTCCTGTGACCACTGCTGGGTCTTCCAGATTTGCTGACATAATGAATGCAAAACCTTGATGGCATCCTCCTTTAGGGATTTGAATAGTTCTCCTAGAATTTCATTGCATCCACTAGCTTTATTAACAGCAGTGCTTCTTAAGGCCCTCTTGACTTCCCACTCCAGAATGTCTGGCTCTGGGTGACTAACCACATCATCATAATAATCTGGTTCGTTAAGATCTTTTTCATACAGTTCTTCCATGTATTCTTTCCATCTCTTCTTGATCTCCCCAGAACCTACTACGTCTCTACCATTTTTATCCTTTATTGTGTCCATCTTTGGGTGGAATGCTCCCTTGATGGATCCAACATTCCTGAAAAAAACTCAAGTTTTTTCCCTTTGGTTGTTTTCTTCTATTATCAAACACAGCTCATGGAAGAAGGTGTTCTTGTCTCTTCTAGCTATTGTTTGAAAAACTCTAATTGGATATACCTTTCCCTCTCTCCCTTGCTTTTCACTTCTCTTCATTATTACGCTATTCATAAAGCCTCCTCAGATAACTACGTTCATAACAAAAGATATTGAGCAAATAGAACAAGTCCCTAAATTGGCAACATTATGTCTTCTTTCCTCTTGGAAATTAGGCCATGGTAGGTGACCCTCGGAGCATCCCTCCTGATGGTGGGCCAGCATACTCAGGAGGAATTTGGCTTAAGTCAATGAATAATTTCTGTATTTACTTTTTGCAAAAGGACTATCCAAGGAGAAAAAAAAACAAAGGAAAGAAACAAAAAACAACATTGGAGTCCCTAAGGACTATAGTTTGGGTTGGACCTCTCTTTAAAAGAATTACAAAAATGGCAATTGGCTACTCTTTAGGGAAAAAAATTAATTTTCATTCATATCTCAAGTCATACTTCAAATAGTTTCATAAAGATGAAATATTTTAAAATGTGAAACAGAGCCATAAAAACTACAATAAGAAAATACGGATAGATTTCTATGCAATCTTGTAGTTAGAGATGTTGCTATTCATTCAGTCATTCGACAAACACTATGTGCTAATAAGCATCAGAGACCCAGTAGATCACACAGACACAATTCCTGTCCTGATAGGAGTCACAGGCTGGAGGGGGAAATGGGAAAAAGAAAATAAATGAAAAATAACTGCATATTGATGCATGCTTAAAGGGGAAAATCCTGCAGAATTATGACATTGACAATACTACAGGGAAAGACCAGTGCTGAATTGGAAAGCATTCTGTCTCAGGTGAAATTTAAGGTGAAGCCTGAAGAAGGAGGACTATGACAACAACTAACCACTCATATTCTTGTTCAGGCAAGGTTGAGCTTTGGACTTCCCAGGTGGTTCAGTGGTAAAGAATTCACCTGCCAATGCAAAGGAACAGCACCTGCAGAATCCTGGGAGCAGGAAAGAGGTTGACATGTTCCATGAATTGAAAGAAAGCCAATGTGGTGGGAACATGGTGTTCAAGTATGAGTGACAGAGGTGAGGTCAGAGAGCAGGCAACACTGGATCATGCCAGGTCTTGCAGGCCATGGTTAGGAGAATGCCACAACTGGCTTAGGCGAGTGTGTGTCAAGATGTGATTACACTTAAAAGAGATCACTCTGCTATGTGAAAACAGACTTTGAGGGAACAATACCAAGGCCCTCTTGCTTCATAATTAGTCTATGTGGAACCATAGAAAAAGATTCAAACCACATAAAATTAAATACTTACTTAAAAAAATGTACAAAATTCACAGGCAAAGGAGACAGAGATCTATATTTTTACATTTAAAGACAGTTTACAATAAAAAGATTTGCAAATTAATTAGCAACACAAAAAGAAAAAGTCCCTTTGGAGAAATGGGCAAGGAACATGAATGGAATATTCACAAAAGAAGAAATAAAAATGGCTTATAAACATATAAATGTTCACTTGTGCATACAACCGGAAAGATTTTTTTAATTCTATGATCTAATGTTAAGAAGAATCTAGGCAAAGAAAACACTTATATACTGTCAGCAGATTGTAAATTGGTTGTTTGTCAGGTAGTATAGAACAAAAACCTCTTTCTTGACTTAAGAATAATTAAGAGTAGCCTCAAATTATAGTTAGGAGGATATGCACTGACACATGTCTAGAGGGAGATATTTTAAGCACATACCTTCCTAAACCACACTCTTTATCTACCTTTAATAATTATGCAGCAATGACAATGATATGGAGAGAAGTCTCCAAGGTTGCATATTTGTATGTAAAGTTTTTATGTAAGCATATAAACATGAAAAAACCTCTGGAAGAATAGGGATTTAATGATGGTAGGATTGTGCATTTGCTTTTTTAAAAATTTTATATTTTCATACAAGTTTTAAAGGTTACACTCTAATTTAGTTATTACAAATATTGGTTCTATCACCCATGTTGTACAATACATCCATGTAGCCTATACTACACACAAGGCTTTGTGTGTATACACACAGTTTATCTTTGTTTGCACCTCCCACTCCTTCACCTCTGTACTGCCCTTCCTCCCTGCTCTAGTACCCACTAATTTGTCCTCTATATCTGTGAGTGCTTTTTTTTTTTTGCTATATTCACTAGTTTGCTGCATTTTTTTAGTGATATAGGTGATAATGGCTTTCAACATCTACGAGTGGTCAGTCGCTCAGTCATGTCTGACTCTTTGCTACACTAGGCAAGAATACTGGAGTGGGTTGCCATTTCCTCCTCCAGGCAATCTTCCTGTCCCAGGGATTGAGCCTGCATCTCCTGCACTGGCAGGCAGGTTCTTTACTGCTAAGCCTCCGGGGAAGCCCTTGTAGGAGACACAGGAGACAAGGGTTTGATCCATGGATAGGGAAGATCCCCTGGAGGAGGAAATAGCAACCCACTCCAGTATTCCTACCTGGGGAATCCCATGGACAGAGAAGCCTGGTCGCTATAGTCCATAGGGTCACAGAGTCAGACATGACTGCGCACATATACATTTACTTACTTAAACAACTGATACAATACTTATCTTTCTCTGTCTGACTTATTTCCCTTAGCAAAATGCCCTCAAATTCATCAGCAATGCTGCAAATGGCAAAATATCATTCTTTTCTTACAATTGAGTAGTATTCCATTGTGCGTATATATATATACATACACACACACACACACACACACAAAACACCTTTATCCATTCATTTGTTGATGTACATTTAGGTTCTTTGCACATCTTGGCAAGTGTAAATAATACTCTGCTGTGAACACTGGGGTACAAGTATCTTTTGAATTTATGTTTTTGGTTGGGGTTTGTATTTTTTAATATAGCCATAAGTGGAATTGCTGGGTCATACAGTAGTTCTATTTTGAGAAACTTCATTATTGTTTTTCACAGTGACTGCATCAATTTACATCAACAGCTTAAGAGGGTTCCCTTTTCTCCACACCCTCAACAACATGTGTGATTTGTGTTCTTTTTGATGACAGTCATTCTGACAAGTGTGAGGTGACAGCTCACTGTGGCTTTGATTTGCATTTCTCTGATGATTAGTGATGTTAGGTCATCTTTTCATATGCCTGATGGCCAATGGTGTTCCTCTTTGGAAAAATGTCTATTCAGTCCTCTGCCCATTTTTTAATCAGGTTGTTTTCTTGATGTTGAGTTGTATGAACTGTTTATGAATGCTGGATATTAATCACTAATTGGTCATATCATTTGTGATCATTTCCTCCCCTTCAGTAGGCTGTCTTTTCTTTTTGTCAACGGTTACCTTTGCTGTGCAAAGGCAGTATAGTTTAATTAGGTCCCATTTGCTTACTTTTGCTCTCATCCCCTTTGCCTTAGAAGACAGAGGTGTCTATCCTCTGTCTTCTTCCTTCTCTCCTCCCTGCTTGCTGCAAAGGAGCCTCCTCTGGCCAGGTGCTCAGCCAGTCCGTGGTCCTGCAGTCCTGGCCCCTTCAATTTCCTGCTCTCTTCGTGACCTCACTACCCATGCCCCTTCCCTTCCCTCCTTTCTCCTCCCTAGGTCCCTGCTTTCCTTCCAATATGTCCTTACCCCACTCTGCTGCCTCCTCCCACGGCACCCCTCTTTGCTCCTTCCCTTCCTGGTATGTTTCCACACCTGGGCAGGTGTACATCTGTACCTCTTCGGCCTATCACTGTATCCTGTAGCATCAAGAGTACAGATTTACAGTCAGAGGCTTGGAGCACATACTCAACTCTGCCAGAGTCCACTTCCATGACCTCAAGTGAATAACTCTCTTAATTCCTCCAAGTCAATTTCTTCCTCTGTAAAACAAGGGTAATGATACCTGCTCCACTTCCCTCAATTATGTTTGAGGATCAAGCAAGATAATGCATGTAAAAGTGCTCTGTGAGCTTATAAAACACTTTAACATTCTAGTTATTCCTGTTACTTCTCTCCCCTCAATATCCTGACCCTGCATCATCAAGGGAGCCTGACCTTCAGGCTGCTCATGCTGTTAACATGTAATAACAATGTCAGCATCTGCAGTTTCTGCTGTGAATTACTAATTCGGTAATGATCACATTTAATTTAAAACAAGCACAGTTGACGCTTGAACAACATGGGAGTTAACGGATGCCAACCCTCCACACAATCAAAAATCTATAGTCGGCCCTCCATCCATGTCTGCCTTCCTCAGAATCCAGAGATCCACATCTGCATGTTCAACTAGTCACAGATCATACAGTACTACAGTATTTACTACTGAAAAACTCTGTGTACCCATGCAGTTCAAACCCATGTGGTTCAAGGGTCAACTGCATATAATCTATGGTTTTACAGTTACATGAGCATGGACTTTTGGAAGACAACAGCAGTAGCCAACAATTGCTGAGCTCAAACCAAAAGTCATGCACTTGTTCTAAAATTGCTGATCAATCACTCACTTGTGTCTGCCTCTTGCAACCCCAAGCATCACCTCAGGTGAAGGCTTTATTATTATTTTCACTTGTTGATGGGAAAACTGAGGTAGAGCAATACTGCCATGATTTGAACCCAGGCATCTAGCTCTGGAGTCCATGCTTTTACCCACTGTCCTGCAATGCCTTTAATGACTAAGTGAGGTCTACAGTGGAGGGAGAGAAACCAGTCAGGAGGCTAAGGCTCTAAAGGATTAGAGACAAGAAGATGAACCTGACCTGCACTCTTTTAAAAAGGTAAATGAAATTATTCATTTGCCAGCTACCTACGTTGTCGAGGACTTAGGGTCATCAGGTACTTCCATATTCTTCTGGTGGGAATATGAACTCCCACAACCTTTTGAGAAGGCAATTAGCAGAATGTATCAAACACCTGAGGGATTCATTCCCACACCGTGGGCTGACTCAGCAATGCCACTTGCAGCAATCTGCACCAGACAGACAATCATGGGCATGCACAAAAGATGTTATTACAATGTTGTTTCTGAAACTGGGTAAAACACGTAAATGTCCAACAAAAGGAGATGAGGTAGAGAAACCATTATATACCAATATAAACGAACACCTTCTAATGTGAAATGATGCTGTAGAAAAGAAGGCAAAGCATATTGTCAAGGAAAAAAAGCATGTAAAAAGCCTGTTGGTATGGGCTCTGGCATCTGAGTGATTCAAGTTCTGAGTAGGTTTACCAGTTTCCTGAACATGGCAAATTATTTAATTTCTCTGAGCCTCAACTTTCTCGTGTACAGATGGGGATAAGAAAAGCACCAATGTCACAGGGTTGTGAGAATCAATAAAGTAATGTATATAATGTGGTTGGTACAGAGCCTGGCATGGAGTAAGCCTGTAATAAATGTTCCTCATTTGCAAAAACATAACAAGTTAACACATATGACACACACACCCCCGATTACAAATATTTGTAAAAACAAGTATTATAAATAATGTAGTAAAATTTTAACACTGGTTATCTCTGGAAGTGAAGTAACAGATTTTTTTCTTATAAGTTCTCTGTATTTTTAAATTTTCTTTATTTGAACAAAGCCAGCAATATATTAACATTTAAGTATCTTCATTTTTTTCAAGTAGCATTAACAATAAATATTCCTTTCAATCTATTAAGTTTTCTAGTATAACCCAGTCTATGCATATTGTGTTTAAGGAAATGGGGTATTTTTTATTGATTTAATGTGAAGAGTAATACATTTCCCCCTTTATTTTTCAAATAGCTTGCTCATATTTCATCATATAAAAGTCTTTTCTGCACTCATATATTTTCAGATTAAGAGCACTCTGAAGGGATTACTAGAGCATAAAAGCTAGAAGAATAGAATAGATTAATGTCTCTTAAAAAGCAAAGTTAAAGAAGAAAAACATGACAACTTCATGATAGTTATATGGGAAAAAAGTATACCTTACCTTAAGTATGTAAGGCCAGAAATTACTGCAATAAATATCTCAACTCCATGGACAATTTCTTAGTGTGGTCAAAAGATGGAAGTAATTCAATAGTTCAGCAGTCCATCCAGTACAGTGACAATCATTCTGAAAGAAAAGAAGAGTCTCATTGTGGAAAATGTGATGGGGCAATACTCCTTTCCAATAGCAGAGGGGAATCAATTAACGGCTATGCAGTTTATTGTGGTTAAGGCATTTTCCGGTTGCCGGTGGAAGTGGCAGACCACAAGGAAGAAAGCCTAGGATATCATCATACATCCTTTCCTTTAGGCAAAAGCTAGTCACCAGCTCTTGGGGCGTCTCACCATCAGTTCACTTCTACCTCATGTGCTTCTCTTCATGTATGCATCAATATGTACATAAATCAACTCACAAATACCATCACTTTTTATATTTGGTATTTTTGTCATTTCAGAATCCGACTAGCCCATAAGAAATACATGCCTTTCTCTGAAAATCAGCTCCGCTGAGGATCTTCACTGTGAACTGCAGTTCCCCTGGATTAAAACTCTGGGACTGCTTTCGTATGATCCCCTCCATCACTGGTCATGCCAGTATCAGTCCACCCCGACTTTCCCTTCAATGTCCTTCTGCTCTTTACTCTTGTTTACTCCTATGCCTGGTACCTCAACGGGAAAGAATCTGCCTGCCAAGGCAGGAGATGTGGATTTAATCCCTGAGTCGTGATGATGCCCTGAAGAAGGAAATGGCAACCCACTCCAGTATTCTTGCCTGGGAAATCCCAAGGACAGAGGACCCTGGCAGGCTACAGTCCATGGGATCACAAAAGATTTGGATATGACTGAGTGACTAAATAACAATAAAACATGCCTCCACTAGTACCAAATTCTGTGGCACCCCCACTTGTTTACAACAGCAGCCTCTAACCTGGCCTGTCTCTGCAGATCACCACCTGTCCAGCTGCTTTCATTCCATTACTTGGGTAACCTTGGATAGTCCCCTATCTTCTGGGTCTCAGTTTTCCTGAGAATCAGGAACTGATTTCAACATTCTCCATCCTCATTGTGCTTTGAAGTTAGACGTGTTCAATTCTGGCCTAAGTACTCTAAAAACTCAGACACATTGTATTTCCTCAGAGCTCGTTTATTATATATAAAATGGGGATGATATCATTTACCTCTAAAGTTGCTGTAAGAATAAGAACTATGTGATCTTGCACCTGACATACAGCATGTACAGCAAATATTAGTCACCCCACCCCACCTCACAGGATACCTCCAACTCTGAAGTTCTTTGTTCTTCTCATCTCCAAATCTAGCATTCTATTACATCCACATCTCTTATATCCACAGTCGTAATACATTTCTCTTCCATTAAATGTAAACTCCTTTGCTGGCTTTCAGGTTCCTTCATAATCTGGCTCTGCTTTATCTTATCTTCCTCCAGCTTCCAACAAACACCTTCTGTCCTAGGCAGGTAAGTCTTGTTACATTTCAAAGAACACATACTCCTATGCCCTGCTTGCGCAACTATCATTCCTCACACAGGACAGCTTTTCTTATTCCCTCTGTGAAGCCCATCTCAGGTTCACAGACTCAGAGATGCCACCTTCCAGATAATTTAACCTTCCCAGTTTCTCAGTGGAACTGGCCGTTGTTTTGAGTTTATAGAGCTTAGCTCTCCAACTGGAAAGTGACTATTCTGATTTTTTAAACTTGTTTTTTCATTTTGGCATGGACTACATCAAAGCTTTTACAAATCTGGTTTGTTTTTGTTTTTTTTTGCATCATCTTTACAAATGCTCGTTGAAATTTATAAGGCTTTGTGCCTTGACCTAAGATTCTCTTATTAATTCCACGATTTTTGTTGTATGGAAGGAGCTTATTCCGTCATCAGTAAGTAGACCATTCATAGGCAATCTGGGGTCTTTTCATAGAGCCAGAGATGACCTCTAAGTGTCTCCAGTGTCTGTAGATTTTGAGTCCAAGCAAATATATTCTAATTCCAAAAGCCGTTTTATGACCCAAACTCTTAAAAGCAGGAGTGACTCACAGTGAGGAAAGACTAGCTGCTAAACTTTTACCTCAAAAAAGATGAAGCACTAGGAAAATGAAGCTTCTAAGGGGAATTAGAAGACACAGTGAAGGTTCAAGGGGGACGGAAGAAGATGAGCCAGTGAAAAAGACAGAATGGTTACAGAGGCAGGAGAATAACTGTGAGGGTAGAGAGGCACATCAACCCAAAGAAAGACAAGTGACCTCAAATGCTGTGTGTGGAGACTAACAAGATGTCCCTGGATGTAACAATTACTAGGGAGGTCACTGGGGACCCCTGAGGACAGTTTTCCATAGGGCTGGTCCAGGAAGCAGACTGAAAAGGATTGAGAAGAAGCTGGGTGAGCAAATGGAGACAAGGAGAGACTTTCCTGTCAAGAATTGTGGTTATCAAGACAAAGGGGTTATGGCGGTCATTTTCTACCTGAAGTTTACTTAACAGTCTGATAAAAACTCTCATTCTTATTTTCTTGCTCTATGCCTTTCCATTATACACAGAGCTTGGCTACTGAAAATAATTTAATGCAAATCCTTCCAGCCTCTCTCTCCTGACACCACCCTTGTGTGCCTGATTTTGGTTCTCTAAGAAACCTTATAGAACCATTCAACAGCTATATGCTATCAAGTCTGAATGTCTAAATTATATGTTCCTGCTCGAGATAAATGATAGTTATTCATTTAACAAAGAAAAGGAAACATATCAGATACACTGAAATGTATCAGATCAACATAGTAAAAGTCCAGATTCAGGTCAGATATCATATGACTTACCTTTGGGTAACCTACAAAATATATGCTGATTTGTCAAAAAGATAACTTTAAATATTTCTTCTTTCTTTAAGGGTCTTTGCCAAAAGTTTATAAAAATCAAATATGAATAACAAAGAAAATTTAAGCAAATTAGCATTTTTTACTCTCCTTCTATTTTGATATGATGATGTCACATTCATAAACATAGTAAATAAATGTGTAAGCATATTAAATTTTTATTAAAAGTGAATTCTAGGCATTATTTTGTAACCTGCTTTTCCCATTTATTTTTATACTGATGGAAGTGTTGTGTCACTTATCAGCCCCTTATGTCTTCAGTTTTAATGAATGCACAATCATCAATTTTAATAAACCTCCCTGAAGCATTTAAGTCACTTTCAATTTTTTAATATGTAGATAATACTAAGATGGATATCCTCCAACACATCACTAAGTACTTGCTAGGGAGAAAGTCATGGGTCAAACATATTTAAAAATATGCATTTGATATTACTGATAGCTTGTCCTATAGAATGTTTCATTCAATATGTGTTTGAGTGGTATATGCTGCTGCTGCTGCTGCTAAGTCGCTTCAGTCGTGTCCAACCCCCTGCAACCCCACAGATGGTAGCCCACCAGGCTCCCCGTCCCTGGGATTCTCCAGACAAGAACACTGAAGTGGGTTGCCATTTCCTTCTCCAATGCATGAAAGTGAAAAGTGAAAGTGAAGTCGCTCAGTTGTGCCCTACTCTTAGCGACCCCATGGACTGTAGCCCACCAGGCTCCTCCGTCCATGGGATTTTCCAGGCAAGAGTACTGGAGTGGGGTGCCATTGCCTTCTTCGCAGTGATATATTGAGTAGCAGATAAGTGGTATACTTCTCTACACTCCTTCTAAACATGGATAGTATTAATTTTTAAATTACTCTATCTTACAGATTCCATAAGTTCCCTATTATTAACATATCTCTGAGGTTGAACATTTTTACTTTTTGCACTTCTTGTATATGTCCTTTGTTTTTCTGCTACAGTGTCCACCTTATTTACTTGTACATCTCTTCATCTATGAAGGATATTATTAGCTTGGTACTTTAATTATGCAGAGAAGATGGTAAGTTACTAATTGGGAACCTTTGGGTATCAGGAACAAAATCAATTCCAGCCTCTTTGAACCAGAAAAGATCTCTATCACAGGATACAGAGGTATCCTTATATGAGGATACTATGTATGAACTTTAACATAAGTGTTGCAAATAGTTTCAGTTTTTAACTTTATCTCTAAAATGGTCGACCAGTTTACTGCTCTACTCAAGAATTAAAGAAAATGCAGGTAAAGTTATGAATGGAAGCAATTATTGTTAAAAATAAACATAAACTCAAAAAATGCTATTTCTTAACAAACCCTTACTAAGGTGCCTTTTTCTTTTGATTCTTATAATGAGCCCATTAGGCAAGTGTTATCATTCCTCTTTTACAGATGTGATGAATTAAGCATGTATAGTTAGTAAAGTTATAATCAGATATTTATTTAACAAACAAGCTTTGCACTGATGCTAAAAAAAAGAGTTGATAACAGAATTATTCTCAGCTGTATTTTTAATAACATTTCTTAAAAGTCATCTCAGGAACTACTCTGGCCCCTGCACCAACAGTAAACCAGGTTACTAGCTTCTGCAGCATCTATTCTTTTAAATTTCACATCAGTAACCTCCCTTCTCCTTCCTTTATGATGTGTCTTTACTGATAAGTGCCATTCTGGCAACAAAATAATTCTGTTTAGGAACTAAAGCCACTTCTTCAGTTACTATTAACTGAACCCCGTGACACACACTTCACTTTCTAACACTGCAAACACTCTTAAAGGTGCTTCAGTTGCTTATGCGTTAGCGATGTCTGCAGTAACAGCATACACCTGAAGCTATGCTTTTGTCAAGGTGGAAGCAGCACTGTGCTGTATAAATATTTTATGGACAGCTTGTACTGAAATTCTAGATGAGGAGGCATTCACAGATTCTATGTAATATACTGATTGCTTAAGACCACATATTTTTCATTAATGCTTTATGCAAGCTTTGCCATTTTCTATGGCATTCCCCTTGATTTAATCTTAAGTATATCCTTCCAAAATATTTTTATTTTTTAATGCACTAGTTGTGCTGTGGCCAAAACAGTGTCTAAAATAATGGCAAAAGGAAAGCATATGACCACTGACATTGGATGCGCTCACAATCAGTCTAGTCACTGAGAACTCAGAGGGCAAAAGGGCATATATGTGAGCCAGGGAGACAAGTTTCTCTGAAGGCATATTAGCAGAACTAAATTATCCTCTGCCAGAAAAGGGAATCTTTCCCCCACCCTTTTATAAATTCACTGAAGATTTACAGAAATGCTCACTAATTTGAAGGCTATTCTGGCTTTCCCAGGTGGCACCAATGGTAGAGAACCTGCCTGCCAATGCAAGACATAAGGGACTCGGTTTCAACCCCTGGGTTGGGAAGATGCCCTGAAGGAGGGCATGACAACCTACTCCAGGTCTCCTGCCTGGAGGATCCCATGGACAGAGAAGCCTGGCAGGCTACAATCCATAGAGTCACATAGAGTTGGACAGGACTGAAGTGACTTGGCACTGAGCTTCCCAGGTGGTGGAATGGTAAAGAATCTGCCTGCCAATGCAGAAGACACAAGAGACCTGGGTTCAATCCCTGGGTCAGGATGATCCCCTGGAGAAGGAAATGGCAACCCACTCCAGTATTCTTGCCTGGAAATTTTCATGGACAAAGGATCCTGGCAGGCTACAGTCCACGGGCTCACAAAGAGTTGGATGCAATTGACTACACACACGCGCACACCTCTACAGTAAACAGGTTTACAAAATATGGTTTTGGAAACATTCAAGCAACGACAAATGCCTGTAACTCCTGCCATTCAGGGGCAGGTACAGCTTACCTGGTGGCTCAGACAGTAAAGCACTGGCCTGCAATGTGGGAGACCCAGGTTTGATCCCTGGGTCGGGAAGATCCCCTGGAGAAGGAAATGGCAACCCACTCCAGTATTCTTGCCTGGAAAATTCCATGGACAGAGGAGCCTTGTAGGCTACAGTCTGGGGTTGTAAAGAGTTGGACACGACTGAGCGACTTCACTCACTCACTCACAGCACCCATACGTTAGCGACCATGAGGAAGAGCAGGTGATGCCTCGGAGTGGGGCTGTGCCCACAGGCGGCTCTTCTGAGCAGCTGTAGGGGAGGCAGAGCCACCATACTGTCTTCCGCAGCCAGCACCTAGAGAGTCATTGCCTCTGGGACACGAGGCGTCCTCAGTGTTTTTCTCTCTCTGAATGCTCCTCATTCACATGAGGAGGAGGCTCTGGCTTCCCTGCTTCAGGGAGGCTGTGCTTGGGCTTCCTTAAGGAAAAAAGGGTTTGAGAAGAGAGAAACACCACCACCACCACCACCATCTTCCTTCATATTAAGAGGAGATTCTTGGAGGAGAATGACTATGGGACTCGGATCAGCAGAGGAGCATACCTATTCCCTGGCAGCATCCTCAGATGTGCCAGAGCCGCCAGAGCCTGACCAGATGCTGAGCTTAGTCTCCCAGCTGTGACAAAGCATTCTCCCCAGCCTCAAACATGGCCCAGAAGCAGCGGGGGACCAGTACCAATAGATGACCCAGGGTGCTTTCCTGACCTCATGAATTATAGTAAGAATCTGGAACCTTGGCACAATCCTGGGAGAGCAGTGTTGGAAAGAGATCAAAGTCTAATGAAGGTTACTTTCCTGCTACCTTAAGGGAGCAGCTTACATGTAAAACCAACTGTATTCAGGAAAATGCACTATTTCTTGCACTCTTAAGTATGTGGACTAGGAGTGAATTCCAATTCAAATTAACAACTGAGCAAGGAAATGAGGAAGAAGGGTTAAGATCTAGTAACCTACATGTTTTTCTGATAATATTAGTTTAACTTCGTTGGCTTCCACCAGTGGATCAGAATGTTATTCAGAATAAAGAATGCTTTTAGAGATTAATGAGGCTTTTACTTTATGCAGGCATTCCACTAAGAACATCTGGCCCTGCTCAGCACCCCTGCTATTTAAAGGGTCTGTACTAACAGAGATAGGGGGCTCCAGAGGCATCTGCTGCTGATAGCCATGAGGCCTCATGGAGTGTAGTCACTTTGGAAAATTCACTGCAATTCATGATCCTGACTCAGAGTCTGGCCCAAGGTTTTTAGGTCCAATATCCAGATTTTCTTGGGGCCAAAGATAATTACTCCCCCAGAGTGGGGTTAATGAATAAACCCACAGCAATATGTTAATGGTATGTGTGGGGGGAATGCTTTTGTCGCATCTATGCAAACTACTCCCTTCTTTGGAATGTTCTGAGCCAGCCACAGGGTCAGAGGTGGGCCTCCCATGTTGTCTCCCAGTGCATACACACATCACCGGCCATGGATCACTGGACCACTTAAGGACATCAGACCCAGGCTGGGAAAAACTTCTCCTCTGGGGCTTGGAAATGGGGGCTGAGGAGCTGCCAGCCAGTCTCTGGAGGCAGGTGGATCTGTGAACAGCACCACAGACAGAACAGAAAGGTGAAGATAAAGCTGAGGGAAACAGAGCCAACATAGTCTTTCAAATTCCTTGTGTTTTCCTGTTTTTTGATTCCAGCTTGTCTCTGAGGATCCTGGATTCCTTGGAGTACTTCTGTATCCTGATAAAATGCTTCCTAAATCAGTTTTACTCCTTGCAGTCGAAGATTCCCAACTGAATACCATTCTTTCCCTGTTACCATGTTATCAAGCTGACAGTGGGGTGTGCTGGGTGAGCACTGACTCAGACCAGAGGGAAGTAAACCCAGGGTGGGGTGGGGTGTGGAGTGGGGAGCCGGCAGAGTACAGTCCAGGCTCTCAACTAGAAACACCTCCCCACTGACTAGATTGCTCATACCTCCATTTCAGTGTTTCTCCTCTGCCACATTGTGCCTCACTGAATTTTTCCAGGCTTGCACACTGAATACTTGAATACATTTAAAAATACATATTCAAACCTATATATGATCAATTTTTCCTATTTTCAGCAGTAGACACTTTATTAAATCAAGATGTAACAGTAAAACTCTAAGAGTTATGGGTGTGCTCTGCTCTCATGGTCCACCCTTTGCATAGGCTTGATATCTTAAAGATGAAATTTTTAGCATAGCTTAGGTCAACATTTCAAATAAAATTAAATATTATATACATAGGTCAGAGAAAATGGTTGTCAGAATATTATGTTTTCTGACAGAGAACTGGTAGGGTCTGGAATAATTTTTCCCATAAACATCTAAGTACAGCTTCTTGAAATGGTAAAGAATAGTTCTGTTTGGCAATGAGCATTTTATTTTCAATTGTCATCCTTGATTTCTCCTTAAGAACTTGCACTGATGTTGTGACAATGTATAAATCTAGCTGCTTATGTATGTATTTTTAAATCAACAATGATTCAAACTGTGATACAATCTGGGAGAAAAATGAAATATATACATATAAAGTTTTAAAATACTATATATAGAAGGCTTAAGAAAAAGCTTTTCTCTTTTAAGATTAATCAATCAGAAATGAAATATCTAACTGCTATCCATGTAAATTATATTGGTGATATACATAATTTTATTAACCTCCATTGCTTGGCAAAAGCAAAAAAAAAAAAAAAATGCATAGGGAAAAAGGATCATTCAGTCATCCAAAGCAACTTCCTTACTTGGTATCTATGTTTATGAAGTAGGAAGAGCATTTCCACTTAAAGCAAAGAAAGTAAAAGTGTGATGGTCTTTTGTTTGTTGGATTTTATGATCAGATCAGAAAGTGATGGCCTCTCTGATGGGATTACCACCTGGCTCAATTTTGCCCTTTAAACCATAAGCCCCAGGATGGAAAGCTCTATACCATCCAGTATTTCTCTCTCTTTTCGTTCAGTTTTCTTTGAAGGAAGGGAACACATCTGTGGGTGACCTGGGGATGTAGTGGCAGGAAGTCCCCCTTGCTGGACTCTGCACAAGGGAAGGGTGTGTGTGCAGGAAGTCATCAGCAGTCTGCTCTTAGATGTCTGAAGGATGCCATATTACCTTTAGTGTGCCCTTATTCCTGAAGTTCAAATGTGAATCATCTTTACTACCCCAGAAAACTGTAACAGAAGGTACCATTTTAAAAACCAAACACCTACTCCTCTTGCCCCAAACCAGCAGTTCTCAAATGTTAGCATAAATAGCAATCACTTGGGGGATTATTAAAGTACAGGTTGCTAGCCCCACCTTCAGAGTTTCTGATTCAGTAGGTCTGGGGGAGAGGGATGGTTGCTGCTGCTGAGATGGGAAAGGGTGACAATTTGAGAACAACTGCCTTCACCAAATCGAAGTCTGTTGGACAGGGACACAAACTCTTCAGGAGATGACCCAATCATGCACAATATCAACAGTTGTTTACCAAGTTCCTTACCTTAGGTAGAGGGAATACAATGCTCTATAAGAAAAACAAAGTCTTTCCTCCCCTCCTCCCAACATGTCTGAAGTAAAACTGCAGTCCCAGGAAGAAGCATCAAGTTCAGAAAGAAGCCTTCTACTTCTTGAACACAAATGGCATGCCCTGTAAGCCAATGTACAGCTCCTCAAATGAAAGGGATTATCAACTCTCAGTGATCATCAAAGAATCAAAGCAAATAGCTGAGACTGAGATTACAACTAAAAGATAAGTACCCAGGAGGTAGGAGGAACATACTAATGGTATACACATGACTGGGTAAGGACTGAATGCAGGCGAACTCGTGGAAAGCCCCTTTAGTGCATGGCACAGCAGAGGCAACCCAAGTATCTGTTCCTCTTCCACCGCCTTACTACCCTCTCTGCACCGTAAAGACAGGTTCTGAAAGACTGCCAAGGTCATCTATTCTGGAGCCTCCAGGGAGGCTGCCCCACTGCTTCCTACCTGAGGTGCATCACCTTAGCAACCCTAAGTGTTTAAACTACATAAACAATTATGGAAAGACTGTATCAAGCCAGCGGTTCTCCAAGTTCAGAGTGTATCACAAGTATGAGGACGGCCTTTAAAAACACAAAACGCAGGAGTCCCACTCTTGAGATTAATTCAATAGGTCTGGGGTGAACCCTAAAACAAGCTCTCAGATGATGTGAACGATGCTGGTTCAGGATCACACCATGAGAATCATTTGTTAAACTTAGTCCTTGCTTACATAAAACAGAAGTCTTTTCTTACACAAATGACTGAGAATATTGATGATATTCATATTCATATTCATCATCATGTGACGTATTTCAGGCAAGTACTGTACTACCTTGTGACTTAACTCTCCCTATGTAGATTGAGACTGCTGTTGCTAAGTCGCTTCAGTCGTGTCTGACTCTGTGCGACCCCATGGACTGCAGCCCACCAGGCTCCTCCGTCCATGGGATTTTCCAGGCAAGAGTGCTGGAGTGGGGTGCCATTGCCTTCTCCAAGACTACCCTCTCCATAATATTGTAAATCTGATTTAAAGTTTTTACTGAATAATTTTAAGGATGTTACTAAGTATCTGCTGGTTTTTTTAGTAATACTTTAGACTATTTTAACTGAAATCATTTGTAACATTTAAGACAAGTATCTGATACCCTCATTCACCAGAAAAGATGGGAGAACTCTTTATCCTTGAAAAAGATAAAGCCTAGCAAATATAAGCCTTTCTTAAACTTCAGAATACTCTGACAAGATCCTTTTGATTCCTCCTCATGAAAAAAACAACAACACTCAATCAGGTTCCACAGGGTTCAAATTTTTAAATATATATATGCTTTAAAAAGAGACAGTATGTTCAATAAAGAACTAAAAAATATAAAGGCTTCCTCCAATTGAGAATAGAATGGTACAGGTGTTCATTTCAACCTGGTGGTCCACTGTTTGAAGTTGAAACATATAAGTACCAGACATCAATCTTGGGAAGAAAAAGCAGGAATCAAGGCCCATTTCCCAAGAGTGACACAGTCAACTGGGTCAGGCAGTAGAGTATGCCAAGGAAATGTTCTCAAACTTCATTAATTACTAGAGCCCAGGCTCTGGTATTTCGGCACAGACAGCTGGTGCCCTGCCCACTCACCCTCCTTATGCTCCTTAGCCTTGATGGAATGTTACAGACACAGAACTCCTGTCTTCTTTCCTGAGAGAGGAATGGGTCTGAGGTGGGCCTTTCAAATATTTGCAGTCACAGGGCCAAGGCAAGACGCTGCTAGTGATGCATCAGTGATTCCTGCTTCTGTAGGATAAGATGACTCCTTTCACTATGAAGACAGACCTAGGTTACCTTGGCAAACATCCTGGAAGCAGAGAGCAGAAGTGGATGGGCAGAGCCCCATTAATCTCCCTGCCTGGCCGCTATAAGTAACTCCTAGCTTTCTACTCTGAGCCTCTAATTATAGCTAACTGAACTGATAAAAATAAGAAGTGTGTTGTTCCTCTAAAGTCAACATTAACCTATAAACATATAACAGATAAAATCTAATATAACAGTTGACTTTTTTTAATATTAGATTGTTTAATAGTCTAAGTGTATACATATTGCCATTACCTTGTAATGTAGCAAGATGGATCTTCTCCCATCCATCACACTGATTACAAGGAGGTAGTTCTTCACCTTTTCATTCAGAACTTGTAAAAGTAAACAACTATCAATTTAAGGGTGAGGGCTTAGTTAGAGAACACTGTTAGTTATTTTGACATTTTCTTTAAAAAGAAAAGCAAAATGATGCTTTTGGACTTCTCGGTGGTCCAGTGGCTGAGAATCTGCCTGCCAATGCAGGGGCAGCGGGTTCAATCCCTGGTCTGGGAAGATCCCACATGCTGTGAGGCAACTAAGTCTATGAACCACAACTACCAGGCCTGTGCTCTGCAACAAGAGAAGTCACAGTGAGAAGTCCACACACCACAACTAGAGAGTAGCCCCCACTTACGGCAACTAGAGAAAGCCTGTGTGTAGCCACCAAGACCCAGTGTAATCAAAGATAATAAACTAAAGTTAAAAAAACAATGCCTTTGACTTCTGTAATCCCTTCTACCCTCACTACCTTTCTCTTCCCACTGATAACGACTTCTGTTATTTCTGACATAAAAAAATCCCAATTTTTACTTATCAGATAAATTTAGAGACTGACCACTTACAGCAGCAGCACATCAGCATCATGAATTCTGGAAATCAGACTCTCTCCAGCCCAGCCAGTAACTAAAATTAGCTCAAATATTTTTCCGCAAACATCCTGAAAAGTACAGATAGGCTCCTGCTAAACCTAATCTCTACTGTATTAGGTCATATATTATGGCAATGTTTGATAAGACTCCAAAGTATGAAAAAGCAATTCAGGAAGAAATCTGCTGCTTGTTTTAGCTCAGCAAGAAATCACCCTGTTCTAGCCCAAGGAAATCATATTTCAGAAATTTTCTAAAGACAGAAAGATATATCAATCTGCCAGAAATAGCCACTGCTGTCTGATCAGTTAAAATGATGCAAAGAATGCACTGGCATATAAAAATCCCTGCTTGACATATATGCTCGTTTAAAAAGTATATGTGTAAACAACAAGCTCCTACTGTATAGCACATGGTACTATTAATATATTCAATATCTTGTGATAAACCATCATGGAAAAGAATGTATATAAATAACAGTATCACTTTACTATATAGCAGAAATCAACAGAACATTGTAAACCAACTATACTTCAATAAAATTTTTAAAAGCATAAATGTTTTTAGTCACTGGTTTTTTTGTTGTTGTTTTGTTTTTTTACCATTACAAGCTAAAGGTATATATCAGAAAATGGAAGGAGAACATTGACTTTCCAGTTCCAACATGTTTTAAATGGAAATACATGAATAAAGAAAAATGTCTATTTCCTGGGTGGAATAGCAGACACATATACCCAACTACAACGATCCCAAATTCTTTTGCACACAGAATGAAAAAGAAAATGGGAGGAATAGCACTTGGTGAATTTAGGACTTAATTTTATGAGACAGGAAGCTGATGAACAAAATCTGAATCTTTACCAAATACTTATTAAGCATTTTCCTATGAAATTTTCCATATTTCTTTGCATTGACTTTCAAACAAAATTAGTTGCACTTAATTAATCTCTATCTGTCTAAATTTCTCAGCTAAGACTATGCTTCAATAGCATTTCAGCATCCATTAAAAAATGGAATTGTGATTTCTCCATTTTCATTTCTAATTTTATTGATTTGATTCTTCTCCCTTTTTTTCTTGATGAGTCTGGCTAACAGTTTGTCTATTTTATCTTCTCAAAGAACAAGCATTTAGATTTGCTGATTTTTGCTATAATCTTTTTCTTTTTCATTTATTTCTGCTCTGATTTTTATGATTTCTTTCCTTCTTCTACTTTTGGGGTTCTTTCTTCTTTTTCTACTTGTTTTAGGTGTAAAGTTAGAGTGTTTATTTGATGTTTCTCTTGTTTCTTGAGGTAGGCTTGTATTGCTATGAACCTCCCTCTTGGCACAGCTTTTACTGAATCCTGCAGGTTTGAGATTGTTTTCATTTTAATTTGTTTCTATGCATATTTTTATTTCCTGTTGATTTCTTCCATGATTTGCTGGTTATTCAGAAGCGTGTTATTTAGCCTTCATACATTTGTATTTTCAATAGTTTTTTTCCTATAGTTGACATCTAATCTTACTGCACAGTGATCAGAAAAGATACTTGAAATGATTTCAATTTTAAAAATTTACCAAGGCTAGATTTATGGCCCAGGATGTGATCTATCCTGGAGAACTTCCGTGTGCACTTGAGAAAAAGGTGAAATCCACTGTTTCGGGTGAAATGCCTTATAGATATCAGTTAGGTCTAACTAGTCCATTGAATCATTTAAAGCTGTGTTTCCTTGCTAATTTTCTGTTCGGTTGATCTAGCCATAGGTCTGAGTGGCTAATTCATGTCAATGTATAGCAAAAACCATCACAATGCTTTAAAGTAATTAGCCTCCAAGTAAAATAAATTAATTTAAAAAACAGAATTGTGTTAAGTGTCTAAGTGTAAGTGCCACTGGAAACCAGAGCACATAACCTGGTCATTGTTTTTGTGCTAAAAATGTATTCCTATAAATATCATTTTTATTTAAAAGCAAAGCATAGCTATTTCCTTATTAATTTTTAAAAGCAACCTACTTTTCTTATTTGCTAAATCTTAAGCAATGCATTCCTGGCTAAGGCTTTTTATTTTATATTTCCCCAGTGTTCAGAATTTTCATTTGAGGAGGGCTCCAACATTACAACAAATCCATTAACATGTGTTGCCAAAGGAAAACTATGTAACTTCTGCATTGTCACAGCCTCTAGCAATTGTCAACAACCCCTCCAGTGAAGCTTTTCTTTGGCTCTGGCATGTACACAGCTGTATCAAGTGTTGTTGTTTGCCTTGGTAACAATGCCTTTTCTTGTGGAGAAGACATAGTACACCACTTTGTTAATCGAAACACCCACAGCAGAGTTGGTGCAGGATGGATGGAACACCATAGCTGGGTGGAAGGGATGTAGAACCATTCACCTGGGTTAGGTCTACATGGAGACCGGCACTCACGCACCACAACAGGAGTGTAAATTTTTCCATTTTGAAAAGAAATCAGTTTGGCAAAATGCATCATGGGTCTTTATAGTGGTTCCAGTCATTTTATTTATACATATATATATGCACTCATATATTAATAATTTCTGACCTATTCATTTTGCTTCTACTTATATATGCTAAGGGGACAATGTTCAAGAAAATTCCTCAGATTTAGGCAAAAATATATTCACTGCCTCCCTACTACAACAGTAAAAAGTCAGAAACTTTAATTATTGCTAAATTATTATGCAGACATTAAACATGTTTATGAAGTCTCGTGATTAATATAGGAAGTCTTAAATAACTATTAAATTCACACATATATATCCCTCAAACTTTCAAAATACAAATATTCAAATACTTAGTATACATGACAATTAGTATAAGTTATTGGGGGCAGATAGTTTTAAAACAGTAAGTAAGTCTCCAATGCTCAGTTTCCAAAATAAAGAGTGTGAAGCAGGATGTGTTCAGATTTTATCAAATTAGTCCTGCCTTTTATGATGAGGAGAGTTTCTCTAACAGTCAGTTTAATTTTCTAGTCAGAGTATCTCAGGGACAAAGTCAAGGTCACAGATTAGGTTTCTAAGGACCTGAGTCTTGATTTCTTTCCATATCATAGGCTGTACACCCACCTGGGCCCGCTGGGAAACAGTGTAGCCAGATAGGGAAACTCAGTTATCTCAAACTGTTAACCACGATAGGAAAACAAGCCAAGGCTTCATATTCAGGGCATGTTAAAGACATCATATTTTCATGGTGGTGAAAATACAGCAAAAACTTTTAAAATTAAGTCTACACTAACTTAAGTTTACAGAGATACAGCTTTCCTAAATGTCCATATATATACACATATATTTATAGATCTATAAGTATACATATGAAGAATTCAACACATTCTGCAAAGCAGCAAGGACAAACCATACTCCAAGCAGATTACAACAAAACCACCACAGAATTAAAAATAAGCATTTAAACAAAAACTCAATACATAAATAAAAAGAAACTATTCTCCTAAATAACTGTTTCAAACAAATATAAATCCTAATATGTGACTGTTTTGAAAATAACAAAATGACTTAGAGTGGGAAAGGCATAGAATAAATAAAAACAGAAACTCTACTGATTAAGTCCTATGAGACCTGGCCAAGGTGAGCAGAGATAAATATAAGCCTTAAATAATCAAAATAAGTGGACTACATCTCCAAATGAGGAAAAACACTCAGCTCATTTGTTAAAAGTTACAAAACAAAATACTTCAGGAACAAATGCATTAAACAGAAAATAACAGAAACAGGAAATCCAAGAGCTTGTTTAAAAATCCAGAGGTAAACCTCTTGTAAGTCTACATGGAAGTGAGTACATTTAGAGACAAGGTAAGCACTATGACACACTGATGGAATATAAGGAAGATAATGATAAACAATACAGAAATATGAAGTTATGCTTTTCAAAGTGCAGTTGACATAATAGAGGGGCAGCAGGAGGCCTGGCAGAGAGGGCAAATAGTTGCAAATGCAGACTTAGAAGAGATCTCCTGTCAGTGTTGGGCAGACTGAGAAGAGATCTCTCCCTACCAGCCTCCCAAAACCCCACAGTGGAGTGGATCCAGGGTGGAGCACCACAGCTGGGTACAGAAGCACTGGAACCATCTGTGCCAACCCCAGGGACTAGGTCTACAGGGAGACGGGCACTCACACACTGCCATGCAGAGGACAATGGTCCCCTTTTTTAAAGAAATTGGTTGGGCAAAATGTATCAAGCAGTTACAGTTTTAAAAATAAACATTTCTAACTTCTGACCCTGCAATTTTGCTTCTAATAATACACTCTAAGAAAATGTTTAAAAATAAAATAACCCACAAACTTAGGCACAAATACATTCCATGCCCCGCTATTTTAACAGAAAAGCATCAGAAACCTAAACTATTATTCAAACTTTAATATACTCATGAAAACATTAAAATGAGAACATGCTTCATCTATAAAGTTACATGAAAATAGGAATAAAGTTGAAGAGATTATACAAAAATATATACAAAGGAAGGACTGAATGGAAAGAAAATACATCAACATTTTAATGTGTTTGTCCTTGGTCTAAAAACAGCCTTAAGAGACCGACTTTTAAAACCTCTGATGCTTAAATGTGGTGAGAATGAATAGGATAATGCATGTTAAAATGCTTATCACCATTACTATCTTTCTAAATTCCATATATATGTGTCAGTATACTGTATTGGTGTTTTTCTTTCTGGCTTACTTCACTCTGTATAATCGGCTCCAATTTCATCCATCTCATTAGAACTGAGTCAAATTTATTCTTTTTAAGGGCTGAGTAGTACTCCATTGTGTATATGTACCACAGCTTTCTTATCCATTCATCTGCTGATGGACACATATATATGGAATTTAGAAAGATAGTAATGATGATCCTGTATGTGAGACAACAAAAGAGACAAAGAGGTATAGAACGGACTTTTGGACTCTGAGGGAGAGGGAGAGGGTAGGATGATTTGGGAGAATGGCATTGAAACATGTATACTATCTTGTAAGAAACGAAGCGCCAGTCTATGTTCAATACAGGATACAGGATGCATGGGGCTGGTGCACGGGATGATCCAGGAGATGATGTGGGGTGGGAGGTGGGAGGGGGCTTCGGCATTGGGAGATCGTGGACACCTATGGCTGATTCATGTCAATGTATGGCAAAACAAATACAGTATTGTAATGTAGAATAAAGTATTTAAAAAAATAAAAATAAAAAAATAAAATAAAATAAAAATGCTTATCACCATGCCAGGCATAGAGTTCCTTAAGAGAAACGTAAGTGATCCATATGTAGGATCACCTTCTACCTCACACCCGAATAGTATGTGCCTTTAGTTAAAACTCATCTTTGTTTAACTTCTGACCTTTGTTTAAAGTGGGAACAATCATAGTTACCTGACAGGGGCATGAAGATGAAGTCAAACAGAGAATCCAAACTGCTGAACTTAAGCATTTAATAAACGTTAGTATTCTCTCTTCTCTTTTAGGAGACTATAAATTTTGTTTATGCTAGACAGTTCTGAGGGAGTTTAAAAAATTGACTCTAACTCAATACTACTTAGTCAGTTAAAAAACATTTGCAGGAACATACTCAAATAAGGTCTGACTCCAAAAAGCTCATGTACTGCTCCAGGTGGCAAACAGGCTTTAAAATGGAACAACACTGACCTAAAGTTATGCAAGGAAGGGACCCAGAAAGTCGCTTTTCAAAAGAAAACATTCTCATGGATGTATAAATAGGTTTAACATTCCCAACCATGGCTTCATTTATATGCTACTTCCAAACTAGGAAATGCTGCAAAAAATTGCCCTGTTGATTCCAACCTACTCAGAAGGGACTCAGAAGAAACAATTTGTGTTTTGTAGAAGAAACCTTTAAGCTAAACCTGTCTGCATGAGGCTGAATGGAAACAATCATGAAACTATTCTTTCCCAATCCAGTAAATACAATAAGTTAATTCTTAAACATAGAGCTAGTAACTAGATGGGAAAACTAGATGGATAGCAGGGGGAGAACTTTATAGGACTAAATGGTCTCCAGCTTTCTGGTTTACTTAAGTTACCAAACTTAGACTAATAAGCCTTTGTTCAGTCATTCAGTTGTGTCCAACTCTTTGTGATCTCATGGACTGCAGCACTCCATGATTCCCTGTCCTTCACCATCTACTGGAGCTTGTTCAAACTCATGTCCATTGAATCGGTGATGCCATCCAATCATCTCATCCTCTGTTGTCCCCTTCTACTCCTGCCTTCAATCTTTCCAAGCATCAGGGGCTTTTCCAATGAATTGGCTCTTCGTATCAGGTGGCCAAAGTATTGGAGCTTCAGCTTCAGCATCAGACCTTCTAATGAACACTTAGGACTGATTTTCTTTAGGACTTGACTGCTTTGATTTCCTTACAGTCCGAGGGACTCTCAAGAGTCTTCCCTAACACCACAGTTCAAAAGCATCAGTCCTTTGGTGGTCAGCCTTCCTTATGGTCCAACTCTCACATCCATACATGACTACTGGAAAAACCATAGCTTTGACGAGACAGACCTTTGTTGGCAAAGTAGTGTCTCTGCTTTTTAATGTGCTGTCTAGGTTTGTCATAGATTTTCTTCCAAGGAGCAAGTAACTTTTTAACTTCATGGCTACAGTGATTTTGGAGCCCCCCAAATAAAGTCTCTCACTGTTTCCATTGTTGCCCCATCTATTTGCCATGAAGTCATGGAACCAGATGCCATGATCTTCATTTTTTGAATGTTGAGCCTTAAGCCAGTTTTCTCACTCTCCTCTTTCACCCTCATCAAGAGGCTCTTTAGTTCCTCTTTGCTTTCTGCCATAAGGGTGGTGTCAATTGCATATCTGAGGTTATTGATATGTCTCCCAGCAATCTTGATTCTAGCTTATGCTCCATCCAGCCAGGCATGTCACATGATGTACTCTGCATATAAATTAAATATGCAGCTTGACAATACAGCCTTGACATACTCCCTTCCCAATTTTGAACCAATCTGTTGCTCCATGTCCAGTTCTAACTGTTGCTTCTTGACCTGCATACAAGTTTCTCAGGAGGCAGGTCAGGTGGTCTGGTATTCCCATCTCTTTAAGAATTTCCCACAGTTTGTTGTAATCCACACAGTCAAAGGCTTTAGTGTAGTCAATGAAGCAGATGTTTTTCTGGAATTCTCTTGCTTTTTATGATTCAGCGGATGTTGGCCACTTGATGTCTGGTTCCTCTGCCTTTTCTAAACCCAGCTTGAACATCTGGAAGTTCTCAGTTCACGTATTGTTGAAACCTGGCTTGGAGAATTTTGAGCATTACTTTACTAGTGTGTGAGATGAGTGCAACTGTGTGGTAGTTTGAACATTCTTTGGCATTGCCTTTCTTTGGGATTGGAATAAAAACTGACCTTTTCCAGCCCTGTGGACACTGCTGAGTTTTCCAAATTTGCTGGCATATTGAGTGCAGCACTTTCACAGAATCATCTTTTAGAATTTGAAATAGTTCAGCTTAAATTCCATTACCTCCACTAGCTTTATTCGTAGTGATGCTTCCTAAGGCCCACTTGACTTTGCACTCCAGGATGTCTGGCTCTAGGTGAGGGATCACACCATCGTGGTTATCTGGATCATTAAGATCTTTTTATGCATAGTTCTGTGTATTTTTGCCACCTCTTCTTAATATCTTCTGCTTCTGTTAGGCCCTTGCTGTTTCTGCCCTTTATGTGCCAATCTTTACATGAAATGTTCCCTTGGTATCTCTAATTTTCTTGAAAAGAGCTCTAATCTTTCCCATTCTATTGTTTTTCCTCTATTTTTTTGCATTGTTCACTTAGAAAGGCTTTCTTATCTCTCCTTGCTATTCTTTGGAACTATGCATTTAGATGGATGTATCTTTCCTTTTCTCCTTTGCCTTTTGTTTCTCTTTTCTCAGCTATTTGTAAGGACTCCTCAGACAACCATGTTGCCTTTTTACATTTCTTTTTCTTAGGGGTGGTTTTGATCACTGTCTCCTGTACAATGTTCTGAACCTCTGTCCATAGTTCTTCAGGTACTTTGTTGATTCTAATCCTTTGAATCTATTTGTCACTTCCACTGTATAATCATAAAGGATTTGATTTAGGTCATATCTGAACTGTCTAGTAGTTTTCCCTACTTTTTTCAATTTAAGTTTGAATTTTGCAATATGAAGTTCGTGATCTGAGTCACAATCAGCTCCCAATCTTCTTTTTGTTGACTGCATAGAGCTTCTCTATCTTTGGCTGCAAAGAATATAATCAGTCTGACATTGCTATTGACCGTCTGGTGATGTCCATGTGTAGAGTCGTCTCTTGTGTTGTTGGAAGAAGGTGTTTGCTATGACCAGTGCATTCTATTGGCAAAATTCTTAGCCTTTGCTTCATTTTGTACTCCAAGACCAAACTTGCCTGTTATTCCAGGTATCTCTTGACTTCCTAGTTTTGCATTCCAGTCCCCTATGATGAAAAGGACATTTCTTTTTGAGAGGAGCCTGGTGGGCTGCAGTCCATGGGGTCGCTGAGAGTCGAGCACGACTGAGCAACTTCACTTTCATTTTTACATTGGAGAAGGAAATGGCAACCCCCTCCAGTGTTCTTGCCTGGAGAATCCCAGGGACGAGAGAGCCTGGTGGGCTGCCGTCTATGGGGTCGCACAGAGTCAGACACGACTTAAGTGATTTAGCAGCAGAGCTAGGAGGTCTTGTAGGGCTTCCCTGGTAGCTCAGAGGTTAAAGTGTCTGCCTGCAATGTGGGAGACCAGGGTTCAATCCCTGAGTTGGGAAGATCCCCTGGAGAAAGAAATGGCAACCTACTCCAGTACTCTTGCCTGGAAAATACCATGGACGGAGGAGCCTGGTAGGCTACAGTCCATGGGGTTGCAAAGAGTCGGACACGACTAAGTGACTTCACTTTCACTTTCTTTTCTAGAAGGTCTTGTAGGTCTTCATAGAACCATTCAACTTCAGTTTCTTTGGTATTAGTGGTTGGAGAATAGACTTGGAGTACTGTGATACTGAATGGTTTGCCTGAGAAATGAACCAAGATCATTCTGTCGTTTTTGAGATTGCACCCAATCTGAATGCACTGCATTCAGACTCTCTTGTTGACTATGAGGGGTACTCCACTTCTTCTAAGGGATTCTTGCCCACAGAAGTAGATAAAATGGTCATCTGAATTATATTTCCCTCTTCCACTCCATTTGAGTTCACTGATTCCTAAAATGTCAATGTTCACTCTTGATATCTCCTGTTTGTCCTAATAAGCCTAGTGGTCTTCAAAAGGATACAGGAGTGGGCTTGCAAAGGAAAAACAGAGGATATCAGATTTCAGTGTTTCTTTTAGACCCACAGGCATAATTGTGTAGGGTGAGGCCAGTCACCATTTCTCAGTGAAGTTGTCCCTGCACATGCCTTGCTGCCTGAGCAACCACATTTGTGCCAAGTGACTCTGTCTCCCACTTGCTCATCACCTATGAGTACCCCATAACAGTCGGGTGTTTACACCACTTTCTAGTGATCAAACAAGCTACCAGGATTGAACTGAATTTGTTGGGTCAGAGACCCTGAACATTTCTGAACCACAGACTAATTTGAGATTCTGATAGGAAAAAAGTAGTGAGAGTGGAGGGAACCTCTGCCAAACAATGCATACATAAACAGATAATTCTGGATTCAGTTTCACTGACACTTCTCACCTAAAGCCCAAAGAATAGAAACTGGTGGTGATTCTACTTCCTATTTGAAAATACAGAAATATATGTATACTCAAGCAGTTCTAAAATGAAAGATTATATGTTTCAACAATGCACAAGGTACTTACGAGGTTTATTCACATGTTTCAATACCTTATTATTAGTGGCAATGAGAGAAGTCCCATCAGAAATAAAACAGCACGTTTATTCTCAAACACAATGCGTGGAACTGACACAGACAGAATATCACTCCAGTTATACAATAGCTATTCAGAGCTCTCAGTTAATGGAATATTCACAGCTTGAGACTAAACACAATGCACAAAGAACAGACACATAGACAAAGTTGCCATATTAGGGGCATAGATAACAGAATTCGTTTCTGAGCAACAGAGACTTTAGTTAAGGTTTTATATAAAATAAATAAAATTAGCTTCTATTAATGATCACTATATAAAAATAAAGTCTGACAAAATATTTCATCAGTTTGCTTTAAACAGTTTTATATGACAGAGGTAAGCTATTCAGACTTGTTTTGCTTTTTCTCTTAAACAACCAAAAAAGTACTTGTTGTAGTTCCTTCTACATGTGATTAGATATTATCTGAAATTACAGTATCTGGCTGTCAGAATGATTTGAGAATCAATGCATCTGTTTCCCAATTTGTAAGATACGAACAATAGTACTTTTTCCACAAAGATGAGAAGTACATCTTTTCAAGGAAAAAAAAGTGTTTGTCTATTCCAGTTCAGCCTATATTCCACAACAATTGTCTTGCATTCATTCAATAATTATTTAGTGAGTTGCAATTATGAGTCAAACATTAAAAAGATGAAATTCAGTTGTGTCCGACTCTTTGCAACCCCATGGACTGTAGTCTACCAGGCTCCTCTGTCCACAGGATTTTCCAGATAAGAGTACTGGAGTGGGTTGCCATTTCCTTCTCCAGGGGATCTTCCCAACCCAGGGATCGAACCCAGGACTCTTTCATTGTAAACAGAGGCTTTACCATCTGAGCCACCAGGGAAGTCCATTAAGCAAAATCAGACCCCATTTCTTTCTTGACAAAGCATATTCACTCCAACCATTAGAAAGATTTAGGTTGAAAATTCCACTAGCTGATAGTGACAGCTAATATTTGTATAACATTTTAAAGTACTATCTTATATATCATCTCATTCAATCTTCATGATAACTCTTTGAGAAGAATTGATAATTGATAACTACCCATCACATTTTACAGGTTAAGAAACTAAGGCTTAGGAGTCCAAGTGGCTTACCCCCAGAAGTGCAGCTGGAATCCACTGCTCTAATGATATCAAAACGCCACCTCGTGTCACTGGAGTTGGGATGTGGGTGATGAGAATCAAACATGTGCTAGATCATTTTGAGTTCTCTATTAGGAATGTGATCTACAGCAGCTTTTTGTCTGTTTCCATCCTTTCAAGAAGCAGAAATTACTAGCTCTGGTAGTGTGTAGAAAACGTAGTTCATTTCATTTGGGAAAGCCTGACTTATCTAAGTTATTAAAAAACATTAATTTGAAGAAGTCACAGTCATGGAGTCTCAGGGCTGAGTTGCAGCCTGATACACAGCTCCATTCACTGATTGATTTCTACAGTCGGTGTGTGTGTGTGTGTGTGTGTGTGTGTGTGTGTGTGTGTGCGTGATTTGTTTTGTTATAATATTTGCTTTACTGTGGTGGTCTGAAACTGAACTTGCAATATGTCTGAGATATGCCTATATGTATGCACATGTATGTGTATGGATATATATATGCATGTATATATACACACATATGTATGTGTGTGCTTACTAGATCAGTCATGTCTGACTCTTGGTGACCCCATGGACTGTAGCCTACCAGGGTCCTCCAGGCAAGAATACTGCAGTGGGTTGCCATGCCCTCTTTCGGGGGATCTTCCCAACCCAGGGATCGAACCCAGGTCTCCCACATTGCAGGCAGATTCTTTACCATCTGAGCCACCAGGGAAGAATACTGGAATGGATAGCTTATCTCTTCTCCAGGGAATTTTCCCCACCCAGGAATTGAACCAGGGTTTCCTGCATTGCAGGCAGATTCTTACCAGCTGAGCTACCCAGGAAGCCATATACGTATACATACATACATATCCTCACAATATATTTTAAATTTTACTTTTGAATTATCAAGTCAGTGTTCTTTTAACTTTATTCACATATTTACCTTTTTTAAACTTTATCCACATATTTACCTTTTTTAAAACTTTATCCACTTATTTTCCTGCAACTTTCTGCTTCCATCTGTGATCATTTTCCTTCTGCCCAAAGAATCACCTTTACTTTTTATTTTCTCTACAATCCTATTTGATTGCAGAAATCTTCCGCAATATTTTCCTTATAGATTCTTAACAATGAGTTTGCTCCAACAGTATAACTGACATGATAAGACTAAAAAAATCACATCTCTAGATAAAATAATCATCTGGTCCTATGTAAAAACTTTCATGGTATTTTTCATGGGGTTGCAGATCATGGTCCAACATACAATCCACTGCCAAAATCCCTTCTACAACATCTCTGATTTGGGGTAGAGGAGGGCAATCCAAATTCTTTAGTATGTCCAGTTCTACTGGTAAGACAATTTGGCATTAAGTATCCAAAGCCTTAAAAATATAAAATTACTAACTTGGACCCAGTTATTCCATTTCTGAGGATTTGTCCTAAGGAATTAACCTGACAAGCACACAGTGATGAGAATATCTCAAAGATGTTCATTGCAGTGTTGTTGTTTATGATATTAAAAAACTGGGAAGAATCAAAATGACTATCAGTGAGGGATGATTTCAATAATAATGAGTGCATTCATATAACTGAATGCTATGCTCTTATTAGAAATATACAGATATATAACATGAAATGATACACATGCTACATCCAGTGAAAAAGCATTTACTAAATAGTATAATCCCCATCTTACCTATGTATACACAGAAAAAAATCTTGATTTAACTGACAAAGAAAGGAATCATCTTCTGTGCCTATTCAAAAGTTCTAATTCTGCTTCCTCAGGCTGAAAATTACCTTTGCTCTCCTTTTCACTTAACAGCCTTTCAAATGTTCCTGGCAGTGCACTGTTTCTAGTCCATTTACCTCCCTGGTTTGCCCTCTGAAAATGTGGCTGTCAGAACTGAACACAAGCTCTCAGAGGCATCCTGACCAAGGCAGAAAACAATGGGATGATTATCTTCTTTATTCTGAGAGCTGTGGCACTAAATCTGTTGGAGACGGCCAACTATGTCAAATGGCTGGCTAAAACCTAAATCTCTTTAAGGAGAGCTGCTATTGATCCAGGTCTCTCTAATTCATAGGCACACAACTCGCCCCTGCTCCCTCCATCCAGATATCACAAGCTGAATTCAGTAGAGCTTAGTTGTATATGTGTTCATGTTGATGGTCTTTAGCTTTTGAGAACCTTTTTCTATTCCAATTTCTGACAATCCATTGCTCAGCTTCCTGCCAACTTTGGAACACAGATTTGACCCACCATTCTTTATCAAAGATCACTTTTTCAAACCACAACACCAAGTCATTTTGGAAGTGCCATTTAAACATTTATAATAATTTAAAATATTTTTATATTAAAAAAAATATAGGTAAGTTAAAATGTGAAATACAGAGTGGATTGATCTTTGTGAAAAGACAGGAAACAAAAGAGAAGGAACTCTTTCAAGGAAAAGAACTAAACTGGAAGCCTAGCCAACAAAGGTAGAAAAGTAAACAAGTAAAACTAAAACTGTGCTGGAAATTCATGACACAGGGAAGTAGCCAGAGAGAAAGCATCAAATGGGTTAGGAACTTAATTTGAGTAAGTAAAGTAATTGGATAAATGACTGAATTATCTTAATGGAACAAGGACATTAAATTTTAAAATCCCACCTTGGGTCAATGGAGTAATGAAAAACAACTATTAAAAAGGAAAACCTAATAGTCACTGTGTCTAATTTAAATCATTTTCTAAAGCTTAGTTTTCTAAGTATCTTTTTATACATCATGGCACCTTAATCATTATAGTATAACTTTAAAGTGATCTTGAGTATATTTATATTTTATCTTATCAAAGGGACCAAAGTGAAATAAGACTAAAATACCATGTAAGGTAAATAACATGGATGCAACTATTTCTACCTCTTGTGTTCTTATCTAGATCATTCAACATACTCAGAATCCTTCATTTTTCCTTGCAAAAGAAAATGAAAGTAGTAGTACAATTTATCAGGATGATAGCTAATAATACAGATTATTTACTAAGCACTCTACAACCACATGAAGTTGATAACATGATTATACCTACTTCACAGATGTAGAAACAGACTTCATGGTTAAATGGTATTATATTATTAGAGTCACATCTAGTAATTGGCAGCACTGGGACTCTAAAATCGGCATGGCTGACCCTATAACTTCTCTTTCTATAGCACATACATACATGCACAAACAAAAGAATTTTTATATAGGCAATATCTATTAATTTAAACATAAGGAAATTAAATAAGGTAAGCTAAATAATAAACCTTAATATGCCTCAAGATTTTTTCTGAGGTTCATTATCAGATGTGGCTCCAAAATTTCCCTTCCTCCTCAAAATAAGACTTTAAAAAATGTGTCTGCATTCAGTTACAACTTTTGGTTTCTTCTTCTAAACAAAACAGATTCCAGAGAAAGAAGAAATAAGAATTGCAACCTAGCCACCCCTTTCCCAGTATCAACTCTGAAGTAATATTTTCATTAGAGTAGAAAGATTAAAAAGTAGTTTTAAGTATAGCTCTGTAAAGCTTAAGGATTACTTTAAAAACGACCAATGATGTTTGTCTACACACAATTTAATGATGTTATTACAGAATCATGAAGTTAAAAGTTTTTTTGTTTTTATTTTAGAAGGGTTTGTCAGCATCTTTATCACCTCCAAAAGGTAATTTTAACTTTTCAAAGGAATATTTTCCTAATTGTATTTTGAGAAACACATTTTCAAAAACATTCACACATTGGGAACACACAGATCTTATTAAATCAAATATTTCATATTCCAGTACAAGTCTGGACTTGTCAAATCTGAAAGAATTTCTGAAGGCCTTCCAAACCAGCCTATGTGATTTAATATCCAGCCAAATAGGAATCTTAAACTTTTGGGTTACTGCAGCTAATTCTCAGTCACTGCAAGGAAAGAAGGAGAAATCCAGCAAAGCTTCTGACACCAAAACATCCCAGAGTAAGGTCAATTCCCATAACATGCGAATTAGAATATTTTACCTAATTGGATTCAGAATCCTGATTTATGTTTATTCATTTGACTCATTTAATTTAGCAATATGGGCAATTATGTCATATATCTAGCACAATGGAAGAGTTCAATCATTCTAGATTCATACAGTATGTACCTAGCATGTGTAAGTTATATGTTATCAGACAATGTTGCAGGAAGAAGAGGCAGATCACCTACTGTTCTCCCAATAGTGGGGATAGCTCCATGGAGTCACTGTCCCACCCATGACCTTGGTGGACATCAGAATAACGCTTTACCATCTGAGCCACCAGGTAAGCTATGGGTAGAACTATAAACCAGCTGTCTGTGTTTCCTGGAGTTAGCTTACACGGGTGTCTTTTAATAATGTCGTTGGCTTTTTTTCTACCTTTCCTGAAGACTGGGGTCTCCAGAACAGTGTGATATTCTATTCCTGGATCTATCAACACCCCTTGAGTTACAGCAACTTTAAAGGTGGAGCATTGTTGCTCTGAACTTTAGATTTTAAAATCCCATTTACATCATAAGAAGTCAACAGTAAGATTTTGCCCATTCATTAACCCCCGGCTTTAGGGGATACTGTTTTTGATGTGAAAATAGGTGACAGTCATTGAGCTTGATAAAGACAGGAACAGCATTTTTTTGTTCGACCCACAGTTTTTCTATCAGTCCACATGCTAGGATTTGCAGTTTGTTCCATTAGAAAGAGCTGGTTCCATATTCATGAAAACAGAGGCCTGGAGAATAGTATGGGGACAGAAAAATGCTGATGTAATTAGATGGGTCAATAGCTTGCCCCTGAGAAGGCCATTTCCTAGTCTCAGACTGCATCCACAACCCAAAGAAGAATTTTATTCTGAAGTCCACCAGCAATGTGAGAGATCCGGGTTTGATCCCTGGGTCAGGAAGATCCCCTGGAGAAGGCAATAGCACTCCACTCCAGTACTCTTGCCTTGAAAATTCCATGGATGGAGGAGCCTAGTGGGCTACAGTCCATGGGGTTGCAAAGAACCAGACATGACTGAGCGACTTCACTTTCTTTCTTCTTTCTTTCCGTATCATTCTTGAAGTATAGTCCCTAGATCAGCAGCAGCAGCAGAAGTAGCAGCATCACCTGGGACCTTGTCTCAAACAAATGCCTGACCTCCTGAATCAGCAAGACTGGGGACGGGGCCCAGCAATCTGAGATTTTTTAAAAATGCTTATTGGAGTATAGTTGCTTTACAATGTTGTGTTATTTTCTGCTGTACAGCAAGTGAATGTATGTGTACACATACATATAGTCCTTTTTGGATTTCCTTTCCATTTAGTTCACTCCAGAGTATTGAGTTAGAGTTCCCTTTGCTATACAGTAGGTTCTCATTAGTTATGTTTTATACATAGTATCAATAGTGTATCTATGTCAGTCTCAATCTTCTGATTCATCCCCCTTCTCCCACTTGGTGTTCATACATTTGCTCTCTCTTTATCTCTATTTCTGCTTTGCAAATAGATTCATCTGTACTATTTTTCTAGAATCCACATATATACGGTAATATATGATATTTGTTCTTCTCTTTCTTACTTCCTTCATTCTATATGACAGCCTCTAGGTCCATCCATGTCTCTGCATATGGCACAACTTCATTCCTTTTTAGGGCTGAATAATATTTCATTGTATATATGAACCACATCTTCTTTATCCATTCCTGCTGATGGACACTTAGGTTGTTTCCATGTCCTCGCTATTGTAAATAGTGCTGCAATAAACAGTAGGCTCCATGTATCTTTTGGAATTATGGTTTTCCCTGGGCATATGCCCTGGAGTGAGATTGCTGGGTCATATGGCAGTTCTTTTTAGCTTTTTAAGGAATCCCCATGCTATTCTCCATATATTAAAATTCAGATTGTTACCCTGTTAGGGTAGCAATCTGAGCTGTTAGATCCCTGAAGGGATCAGATGAGTATTACTGTCTGAGAACCACTGCTATAAATGATATTTTAAAAATAATCATTCACTGAGATTATCACTCTATGTGGGTTTAATTTCCATTATAACCACTAAGAGTAATTTATTGATCTTCCCAAATTCCTATAAAATAAATTCAAAGGGAAGCTTTGAATTTACCAAAAGTTCAGGGTAAAAGTAATAAATGTCAAATTCACCAACTATTTACTATTCTTTTTTATTATGTAGTCTCTAGAACAAAATCCTCACTGTAGTTAAGAAAATACTTCATTACATTATTCAAATTTACTGAATGCTCTATATTACTCTGGTTCCCCAGTACATGAGTTGACTCCCAATTACTGCCCAAAATAAACTTGACCCTGAAACCAGAATTGCATGGGGCTTCATAGCAAGGGCCTGAGTTCCTCTCAGATGTCACTTTCCACCTGGGTGCTCCCAAAAACTCAGTCACTTTAAGCCTCAATTTTACCAAATGTGAAAAATGAAAATTACGGTACGATCTTCATCATGGGGAAGTAGTCAAAATCAAAAACATTTAAAACATATAGCCTGGCACAAAGCAGCTCTCAACACACAATAGTAATTTTATCGTTATCAGCTAACAGAACTATTCAATATTAAATACTTTTGAACATGCTTAATTCTTTAAGAAGTAGAGGATGTAAATATCTAAATCACTTCCCACAGGAAAGCACTGGAAAGGTGATTTTTTAAAATAAAGACGATAAAGTTACAATAGCATTTTATTCCTAACAAAGGATCCTGTGATAGAAAAATAGCTCATTCTGTAATAAAAGGAGTGTATGTAGTATCTAACCGCAAATACCCTGATCAAGAGAAAACATTTCAAAATATTTTCTTTAAAGATCTCTGAGCTGTTATAGGGGGTAAAGCCAAGGCATAGTACAGACGTGAGCAGATTAGTCAGGAATGTGATTGGATGAATTAAAAAATTACATTTTGGCACGGCTGAAGTAGAAGGCTGGCAAAATTCCAAGTTTCTGCTGGTTCATTCAAATGAGTACTCCTCCTTTCTTTTTGCAGCTGATAACTTAATATTAAAACACATTTTTTACTATAATTAAAAAACCAATGCATGCTCAGTTGCTTCAGTTGTATTCAACTCTTTGCAACCCCATGGACTGTAGCCCTTCAAGCTCCTCTGTCCATGGGATTTCCCAGGTAAGAATACTGGAGTGGGCTGCCATTTCCTGCTCCATGGGATCTTCCTGACCCAGGGATCAAACTCGTGTCTCCTACATTTGCGGGTGTGTTCTTTAGAAGCCAAGTGTTTCAGAGGAAAAGCATATCTAATCTTGAGTAGCTCTTATTTTACTTACTATTGACCTCTATCATTCACCTATCATCTTCTTCCTGTCCTTGCTTTTTGGTGTCTTTTCCTTGTCCAGTTGTATAAAAGGGATAATTCTCTCTTTATAGAATGAGCTGGGAAACTTTTTTTTCGCATATTCCAAAACATTTTTAGAGCACAGAAATTAAGTTTCTTGACAGTTTCATGGAAATGCCCTGCAGACCATTTGGGCCTGTTTTCAGGCAGTCTTAACCTTTGCTGATGCCACACTGATGCACAGCTGGAACACAGATCCCTGCAAGTTATCTTCCTTTTCTCTTAGGCAGTTCTCTGTCAAAAGAAATGTTACCTAAGAATCTTTTAAGTATGTTCTTAGATGATATGAACATCATTACCAAATACTATTTAACAAGCAATGATGATGTCTCTATCTTCCTGGCATCGACTAGGAACTGCCACCCTGTTCATGTCAGGTTCACCTACTTTCTTCAGTTCTCTGCTCTCCGCTCTAGCCTCTCATCCTCTTTCCAGCTTTCCTTTACTCTCTCCTACTCAACTTTCTCAAGATGTGAAACACGGCACTCAGGCAGAAAGATGGCTAGATTTAAAGTGAAGACTTCCAGAGCTACGTTACTTTGGAGAAACTGCTAAATATATTGCAGGAGATTATTTTGGAGTGTGGGAATAGGGGGAAAGGGGCTAAAGAAAGTAAAAAGACAGTTCAGGGAAAGAATGGGGGAAAAAAGTGGATAAAATGGAAGCACTGGGGAAAAGAAGGCTACAGGGCCTTTTTCTTATAACTAAACCTCTCCCCGCCATAACCCCAAGACCTACAGTTGACCTACAGTTTGTACATCCTCTCAGGCTGCCAGCCATTGCCTCTCACTTATAAGACAATTTAATTCTGTAAAAGAGTGCCGGTTATTTTCTATTCAGGGTTTTTTGAGAAGATGGCTTATCTGTTCTTGCTGCTCAGCGTGAAGATATATACTGCTAAAGATCTGCATTCAGGCTTATACAAAGATATGTGGAGGAAAGAGTGGCTTGCACCGTATCTTTTAAAACAGTGAGTGGGTTTTGGTAATAAACACCCTAATGGCTACCATAAAACCTACTTAAAAGACCAGAGCGTCTCTTTAGAATAATCAATATCTAAAAGATACTACATATTACAAACCTCTGGATGAACCAACCAATGGATTATCGACTTATTTATCCCACCTGCACTGTGTTTTTCCCCCATATGCAATTGTTATTCTGAGTATCTGCATCTAATCCAGTGGTACTGAGACCACTGACATACCAGACATGCCCACATCAGAAAGCAAGTCCTTCTTTTGTGTACTTAACTGCACAGTACTCTATAGAGTACATTAGTACAGTACCTTTATTTCAAGCCCAGGATGTCCAGAAACGTGTAAAAGCAGCAGCATATAGCTAAATGTGTTAGTTGGGTACTAAGGCTAACTCTGTTGGACTTATGAACAAATTGGACTTACAAGTGTCCTCTCAGAATGGAACTCATTCATATGTAGGAGACATCCTAATGAGACACATCTACAACTCAGAAAACGGCCATCATCTGCTACCATGATCTTGTACCTATAGCCTCCAGAACTGTGTGAAATAAATTTCTGTCATTCACAAAAAAGAAAGAAAGCAAGTCCTTGCTCCAAAAGGCCTCAGTTATTGTGGAGGGAAAAGACCAAAGCCCACCAAGGTGGTTTTCCCTAGGAAACCTCTTGACCCCAGGGCTCTGCGTACAATCATCAACTCCAATTAAGGATTGTTCTGCCCTTTAGAAGCTATCAAAAGATGAAAGCAGCCCCAGGAAGAACCCTGTTCACTTCCTTTAGACAGACAATAGGCAGCCACCTGCTCCGGGATTTATTCACCAACTTCCGAGTTCCTATGTCATAGAGTCACCGCAGCTTGTGCTCCAGAGGACAGGGAGAAGAAAGAAACAAATAAGCCAGGCGGCTGGGGCAGAAGGAGAAGTCAAACCCCTACAGTGCAGCCTGGGGCTTGTGAAAGCCAGGATGCTCCCCATCTCAAGCTGTGTGCTGAGACAGATGTTTGAGTGGTATAGGAAAAGGAAGGAAAAACAGTTTTTATTCTAAAGGAATGAGAAACGGACAAACATGAAACAGAGCCTGCCTTGAAACACTGTTGGGCTTTCCTCAATCAAGCTAGCTCAAGTCTGCCACAAACAACTTCTTAGCAATTTTCTTCACTAATAAACTGAAGTACTTTTTTTTTAATTTTTATTTATTTATTTTTTTAATTACAATACTGTATTTGTTTTGCCATACATTGACACGAATCAGCCACAGGTGAACACAATCTCCCAATGCCGAAGCCCCCTCCCACCTCCCACCCCACATCCTCTACCTGAATCATCCTGTGCACCAGCCCCATGCATCCTGCATCCTGCATTGAAAATAGATTGGTGCTTCGTTTCTTACAAGAAAGTATACATGTTTCAATGCCATTCTCCCAAACCATCCCACCCTTCCCTCTCCCTCAGAGTCCAAAAGTCCATTCTATACCTCTGTGTCTCTTTTGTTGTCTCACATATAGGGTCATCATTACTATCTTCTAAATTCCATATATATGTGTCAGTATACTGTATTGGTGTTTTTCTTTCTGGCTTACTTCACTCTGTATAATCAGTTCCAATTTCATCCATCTCACTAGAACTGAGTCAAATTTATTCTTTTTAAGGGCTGAGTAGTACTTCATTGTGTATATGTACCACAGCTTTCTTATCCATTCATCTGCTGATGGACATCTAGGTTGCTTCCATGCCCTGGCTATTATAAACAGCGCTGCAATGAACATTGGGGTACATGTGTCTCTTTCAATTCTGGTTTCCTCGGTGTGTATGCCCAGCAGTGGGATTGCTGGGTCATAAGGCAGTTCTATTTGCAATTTTTTAAGGAAACTCCACACTGTTTTCCATAATGGCTGTACTAGTTTACATTCCCACCAGCAGTGTAAGAGGGTTCCCTTTTTCTCCACATCCTCTCCAGCATTTAATAAACTGAAGTACTTTAAATGAACTAAGTCAGCCACAGAATGAGGCGTTATCACTATGTACTCAGTAAAGCACTCTTTTCCCATAGGACTGAGTGGGGTATTAGGAAGGCAACTGGCCTATAGTCACACCTGCAGAAGTTGGGGGAAGATCTTGGAGGATAGTTTTAACAGGGCATTCTCCACTCCTTCTATAAGGTTTTGGAATAACACTCCTGGACGAACTATCAAAGTAATAGAGAAGAAATAAAATCAGAAGAAAAGATTAAACGCCCAAAATTCACATATGCCTCCTTCCTCTCTGCTGTCCTATGGAGGAAATACAAAAAATCTTGAAAAAAAAAATTCTTTGGAATTAGTGATGGAATTAAAGTGAAAAAACTTAATTTTACATAATTAATTTATATAGTCTTATCTATAACTTCATGCAATGTATAATTTTTAACCAGACTATGAAATCCCTACCATTTATATATTCATACTCACTTCCCTCATTTATTTTTATTGTACAAATATAAAATGTTCATCATGAAACTTTAAAAAATCCCAACCAGAAAGAAATTTCAAATTATAATGCCAAAAGAAATTTTAACACTGTCAATACTTTAGGATATCCACTATATTTATTTTTATGCAAATGTATATATATATATATATATATATATATATACATGTGAGTTAATTGGTAGGGAATATTTGTTTATAAAAATTTCTTCATACTACATTATTGGATTGTTTCTCATAATATCTGTCTGTTAAGATAAATATAGATTTGTTCACTTTTCTTTTCAAACATTTTTGGCAAATATCTGCAATTTATTATGAAAGTTGTCACAGAAAGCAAACAGAGGCATCTACACCTACTGTTGAGGATTTAACAGCCAAGGAAGTACCAAGTTCACCTGCAATGAGGGATCCACCATTTGTCACTGACAAAGCTTTGGAAAGCACTCCTGGGTTAATAACTAGGTAACATAAAGATCATGAACTCCTTATTGCCAAATTCAGACTTAAATTGAAGAAAGTAGGGAAAACCACTAGACCATTCAGGTATGACCTAAATGAAATCCCTTAAAATTACACAGTGGAAGAGAGAAATAGATTTAAGGCACTAGATCTGATAGATAGATAGAATGTCTGATGAATTATGGATGGAAGTTCATGGCATTGTATAGGAGACAGGGATCAAGACCATCCCTAAGAAAAGAAATGCAAAACAGCAAAATTGTTGTCTGAGGAGGCCTTATAAATAGCTGTGAAAAGAAAGAAGCAAAAAGCAAAGGATAAAAGGAAAGACACACTCACTGGAATCCAGAGTTCCAAAGTACAGCAAGGAGAGATAAGAAAGACTTCCTCAGTGATCAATGCAAAAAAATAGAGGAAAACAATAGAATGGGAAAGACTAAAGGTTTCTTCAAGAAAATTACAGATACCAAGAGAACATTTCATGCAAGTTCAGTTCAGTTCAGTTGCTCAGTCGTGTCCGACTCTTCGCAACCCCATGAATTGCAGCACACCAGGCCTCCCTGTCCATCACCATCTCCCGGAGTTCACTCAGACTCACGTTCATCAAGTCAGTGATGCCATCCACCCATCTCATCCTCTGTCGTCCCCTTCTCCTCCTGCCCCCAATCCCTCCCAGCATCATAGTCTTTTCCAATGAGTCAACTCTTCACATGAGGTGGCCAAAGTACTGGAGTTTCAGCTTTAGCATCATTCCTTTCAAAGAAATCCCAGGGCTGATCTCCTTTAGAATGGACTGGTTGGATCTCCTTGCAGTACAAGGGACTCTCAAGAGTCTTCTCCAACACCACAGTTCAAAAGCATCAATTCTTTGGCGCTCAGCTTTCTTCACAGTCCAACTCTCACATCCATACATGACCACAGGAAAAACCATAGCCTTGACTAAACGAACCTTTGTTGGCAAAGTAATGTCTCTGCTTTTGAATATGCTATCTAGGTTGGTCATAACTTTTCTTCCAAGGAGTAAGCGTCTTTTAATTTCATGGCTGCAGTCACCATCTGCAGTGATTTTGGAGCCCCCCAAAATAAAGTCTGACACTGTTTCTACTGTTTCCCCATCTATTTCCCATGAAATGATGGGACAGGATGCCATGATCTTTGTTTTCGGAATGTTGAGCTTTAAGCCAACTGTTTCACTCTTCTATTTCACTTTCATCAAGAGGCTCTTTAGTTCTTCTTCACTTTCTGCCATAAGGGTGGTATCATCTGCATATCTGAGGTTATTGATATTTCTCCCGGCAATGTTGATTCCAGCTTGGGTTTCTTCTAGTCCAGTATTTCTCATGATGTACTCTGCATATAAGTTAAATAAGCAGGGTGACAGTATACAGCTTTGACGTACTCCTTTTCCTATTTGGAACCAGTCTATTGTTCCATGTCCAGTTCTAACTGTTGCTTCCTGACCTGCATACAGATTTCTCAAAAGGCAGGTTAGGCGGTCTGGTATTCCCATCTCTTTCAGAATTTTCCACAGTTTATTGTGATCCACACAGTCAAAGGCTTTGGCATAGTCAATAATGCAGAAATAGATGTTTTTCTGGAACTCTCTTGCTTTTTCCATGATCCAGCGGATGTTGGCAATGTGATCTCTGGTTCCTCTGCCTTTACTAAAACCAACTTGAACATCAGGGAGTTCACGGTTCATGTATTGCTGAAGCTTGGCTTGGAGAATTTTGAGCATTACTTTACTAGCATGTGAGATGAGTGTAATTGTGCGGTAGTTTGAGCATTCTTTGGCATTGCCTTTCTTTGGGATTGGAATGAAAACTGACCTTTTCCAGTCCTGTGGCCACTGCTGAGTTTTCCAAATGTGCTGGCATACTGAGTGCAGCACTTGCACAGCATCATCTTTCAGGATTTGAAATAGCTCCACTGGAATTCCATCACCTCCACTAGCTTTGTTCATAGTGATGCTTTCTAAGGCCCACTTGGCTTCACATTCCAGTATGTCTGGCTCTAGGTTAGTGATCACATCATCATGATTATCTGGGTCAGGAAGATCTTTTTGTACAGTTCTTCCGTGTATTCTTACCACCTCTTCTTAATATCTTCTGCTTCTGTTAGGTCCAGACCATTTCTATCCTTTATAGACCCCGCCTTTGCATGAAATGTTCCCTTGGTATCTCTAATTTCTTGAAGAGATCTCTAGTCTTTCCCATTCTGTTCTTTTTCTCTATTTCTTTGCAATGATCGCTGAAGAAGGCTTTCTTATCTCTTCTTTCTATTCTTTGGAACTCTGCATTCAGATGCTTATATCTTTCCTTTTCTCCTTTGCTTTTCACCTCTCTTCTTTTCACAGCTGTTTGTAAGGCCTCCCCAGACAGCCATTTTGCTTTTTTGCATTTCTTTTCCATGGGGATGGTCTTGATCCCTGTGTCCTGTGCAATGTCACGAACCTCCATCCATAGTTCATCAGGCACTCTATCAGATCTAGGCCCTTAAATCTATTTCTCACTTCCACTGTATAATCATAAGGGATTTGATTTAGGTCATACCTGAATGGTCTAGCAGTTTTCCCTACTTTCTTCAATTTGAGTTTGAATTTGGTAATAAGGAGTTCATGATCTGAGCCACAGTCAGCTCCTGGTCTTGTTTTCATCGACTGTATAGAGCTTCTCCATCTTTGGCTGCAAAGAATATAATCAGTCTGATTTCAGTGTTGGCCATCTGGTGATGTCCATGTGTAGAGTCTTCTCTTGTGTTGTTGGAAGAGGGTGTTTGCTATGGCCAGTGCATTTTCTTGGCAGAACTCTATTAGTCTTTGCCCTGCTTCATTCTGCATTCCAAGGCCAAATTTGCCTGTTACTCCAGGTGTTTCTTGACTTCCTATTTTAGCATTCCAGTCCCCTATAATGAAAAGGACATCTTTTTGGGGTGTTAGTTCTAAAAGGTTTTGTAGGTTTCTTCAAGAAAATTACAGATACCAAGAGAACATTTCAGGCAAAGATGGGCTCAATAAAGGACAGAAATGGTATGGACCTAACAGAAGCAGAAGATATTAAAAAGAGGTGGCAAGAATACAGAGAAGAACTGTACAAAAAGATCTTCATGACCTAGATAATCATGATGGTGTGATCACTCATCTAGAGCCAGACATGCTAGAATTTGAAGTCAAATGGGCCTTAGGAAGCATCACTACTAACAAAGCTAGTGGAGGAGATGGAATTCCAGTTGAGCTGTTTCAAATCCTGAAAGATGATGCTGTGAAAGTGCTTCACTCAACATGCCAGCAAATTTGGAAAACTCAGCAGTGGCCACAGGACTGGAAAAGGTCAGTTTTCATTCCAATCCCAAAGAAAGGCAATGCCAAAGAATGCTAAACTACTGCACAATTGCACTCATCTCACACCCTAGTAAAGTAATGCTCAAAATTCTCCAAGCCCAGGCTTCAGCAATACGTGAACCGAGAACTTCGAGGTGGTCAAGCTGGTTTTAGAAAAGGCAGAGGAACCAGAGATCAAATTGCCAACATCCCCCAGATCACTGAAAAAGCAAGAGAGAAAAACATATATTTCTGCTTTATTGACTATGCCAAAGCCTTTGACTGTGGGGATCACAATGAACTGTGGAAAATTCTGAAAGAGATGGGAATACCAGACCGCCTGAACTTCCTCTTGAGAAATCTGTATGCAGGTCAGGAAGCAACAGTTAGAACTGGACATGGAACAACAGACTGGTTCCAAATAGGAAAAGGAGTACATCAAGGCTGTATATTGTCACCCTGCTTATTTAACTTCTATGCATAGTACATCATTAGAAGCACTGGGCTGGAGGAAGCACAAGCTGGAATCAATACTGCCGGGAGAAATGTCAATAACCTCAGATATGCAGATGACACCAACCCTATGGCAGAAAGTGAAGAAGAACTAAAGAGCCTCTTATGAAAGTGAAAGAAAAGAGAGAAAAATCTGCTTAAAGCTCAACATTCAGAAAACTAAGTTCATGGCATCCAGTCCCATCATTTCACTGAAAATAGATGGGGAAACATTGTTAGACTTTATTTCTTTGGGCTCCAAAATCACTGCAGATGGTGACTGCAGCCATGAAATTAAGAGACGCTTATTCCTTGGAAGGAGTTATGACCAACTGAGACAGCATATTAAAAAGCAAAGACATTACTTTGCCAACAAAGGTCTGTCTAGTCAAGGCTATGGTTTTTCCTGTGGTCATGTATGGATGTGAGAGCTGGACTATATAAAGAAAGCTGATAGCCAAAGAATTGATTTTTTTGAACTATGGTGTTGGAGAAGACTCCTGAGAGTCCCTTGGACTTCAAGGAGATCCAACCAGTCTATCCTAGAGGAGATCAGTCCTGGGTGTTCATTGGAAGGACTGATGTTGAAGCTGAAACTTCAATACTTTGGCCACCTGATATGAAGAGCTGACTCACTGGAAAAGATCCTGATGCTGGGAAAAATTGAAGGCAGGAGGAAAAGGGAACGACAGAGGATGAGATGGTTGTATGGCATCACCGACTCAATGGAGATGAGTTTGAGTGGACTCGGGGAGTTGGTGATGGACAGGGAGGCCTCGCATGCTGTGGTCCATGGGGTTGTGAAGAGTCATACACTACTGACCGACTGAACTGAACTGAACATAAAGAGGGAGCTGGAATTCTTTTCTAGAGAATCTTCTGCTGGTTGTCTGAACTGAAAAAAACTTCCCCAATAATCATTTTTCATTGAGGCTCACAATATGGTAGAAAGATTACTCATATTATGAAAGTATTAGGCTTCCCTGGTGGCTCAGATGGTAAAGAATCCACATGCAATGCAGGGGACCTGGGCTTAATCTGTGGGTTGGAAAGATTCCCTGGAGACGGGAATGGCAACCCGCTCTGCCTGGAGAATTCCATGGACAGAGGAGCCTGGTGGGCTACAGTCCACGGCAACACAAAGAGTCAGACACGACTGAGCAACTAACACACTAACACAAGGATTATCTTAATTGCTTTTCCTTAATTATTTATCCATAAAAATATTCTTTCCTCCATCAAAATACTAATGGCATTTTTCACAATACAAGTAATTCTAAATTTTACAAGGAAATATAAAAGACCCCAAAGAGCCAAAACCATCCTAAGAAGAACAAAGCTGGAGAGATCACAATCCCTGGTTTAAAACTATACACTGTAAAGCTACAGTCAGCAAAAACAATATGGTACTGACACAAAAACAGACACACAGATCAGTGCTACAGAACAGAGAGCCCAGAAATGAGCCCACACTTATATGGGCAATTAACCTACAACAAAGGAGCCAGGAATATACAATGGGGGAAAGATAGCCTCTTCAATAAATGGTGTCGGCAGAATTGGACAGCTACCTGCAAAGGAATAGAACTGGACTACTTTCTCCTACCACCATCTACAGAAATAAACTCAAAATGGATTAAAGACTTACATGTAAGATCTGAACTCACAAAATTTGTAGAAGAAAAATAGGCAATCTGCTCTCTGACCGCAGTTTATTTGTTTGGATACATTTCCTTAGGCAAGGTCGGGGTGGGGGGGCGGAATAAATAAATGGGACCACATGAAACTAAAAGCTTTTGCTTAGTAAAGGAAACTATCAATAAAATGAAAAGCCTGCTTGAATGAGAGAAGATATTTGTCAAGAATATATCTGACAAGGGATTAATGTCCAAAATATACAAAAAACTTGGCAACAACAACAACAAAAAGAACCCAACTGATAAATGGACAGAAGTTCTGGATAGACCTTTTTTTCAAAAGAAAACATACAGCTGCCCAACAGACATGTGGAAAGATGCTCAACAACACTAATCATCAGTGAAATGCAAATCAAAATCACAACGAACTATCACCTCACACCTGCCAGAATGACTGTTATCAAAAAGACAACAAATAATGTGTTGGAGAAGATGTAGAGTAAAAAGAATCCTTGTGAATTGTTAGTAGAAACATAAATTGGTACAGCCCAACCACTATGGAAAACTCTAATTTCTCAAAACCTTAAAAACAAAAATACCACATGACCTAGCAATTCAACTGTTGGATATTTATCCAAAGAAAATAAGAACGCTATAGAAAAGATGTATACATCCCTATGCTCACTGCAGCATTATTTTACCATTGCCAAGACATGGAAGCAACCTAAGTGCACCTCAAGAGATGAATGGTCAAAAGGATGTGGAATGTATGTATACAGTGGAATACTGCTCAACCATAAAAAAGAATGAAATCCTGCCATTTGCCACAAGATGGATGGACTTAGAGACTATTATGCTAAATGCAGTAAGTCAGAGAAATACACACATTGTATGATCTCACTTATATGTGGAATTTAAAAAATAAAAAAATGAACAAACTTAACTAAACACAAAGAGTCACAGATACAGAGAACAAACATGTGGTTGCCAGAGGAAGGCAGTGGAGAGGGAGATTAAGAGGTACATACTTTCAGTTACAAAATAAATGAGTCACAGGTATGAAATGTACAGTGTAGGGAATATAGCATATAATATCATAATATCTTTGTATGGTAACAGATAATTAGACACATGGTGATCATTTTGAAAAGTAAAGAAATGTGAAGTCGCTATGTTGTACACCAGGAACTAGCATGTGAATTATACTTCAACATCAAACAAATTCACCAAAAGAGATCAGGCTTGTGACTACCAGAGGCGGGGTACGGAGTTGGGGGGTGGTGTGGGGAGGAGGTTGGATGAAAGTAGTCAAAAGGTATGAAATTCCAGTTAAAAGATAAATAAGTAGGAGGGATGTAATGTACAACATGATAAATATAATTAACTCTGCTGTGCATTATATATGAAAGCTGTTAACAGAGTAAATCCTAAGAGTTCTCATCACAAGGAAATATACATTTTTTTCCTATTTCCTATTTTTTCCTATTTAATGTATCTATGTGAGATGACAGATGTTCACTAACCTTACTGTGATAGTTAGTCATTTCATGATTTATATAGGTCAAATCATTATGCTATGTATTTAAACATATAAAATGCTGTGTGTCAATTATATCTCAAGAAAACTGAAACTATTTAAAAAATTCTCTCAAGGAATTATCATAACAAATTTTTAGTACCTTAATAAAAGGATTTGGCAAAATCAAAGATACATGAGAAATAGTTTTCTTAACTATACATAACCATATGCTATTGAAGTTATGAAGATAGATTATGAATTTCATAGTATGCTGCTGCTGCTGCTAAGTCATAGTATGGAGAACTTTAAAAAACAGGATAAATGTTTATCAATATTTCCTACAGTTCTGACTAGGAAAAAAAAATGAAGTGATTTCAAACTGTTAATCTTAACTATGTGATCAGAGTTTGCCATATTGGAAATAAGACTTAACTCAATATTCTTTAGCCTAAAACTTCCCACTTTCTCCCCACCACCACTTTGCCCTTTCACAGTATTGTAGACTTCATTAGGCTATAAATGCAGATATAAGAAAAGCATGGTTTACCATTTGTATATGGTACTCATCATGCAGTAAGAGAATTTGTATCATTAGCCTTATCTTTTTAAATTGTATGAAAAATCAATTTTAGAGGGAGAGGCCTAAAATAAGCCCCTACATATAATAATTAATTCAGAAGAAACATGTCTACAACCAAGACATATCTTGCATTCAACATGGCAGTTCATTTTAATTCACCTCTGCTACCACTATTTTAAGATGTTTCCTGTTCTTAACCCTTATATTCTCACTGTCTTGCATACTCTTTGCCAAAACTTAATACTAAGCTTGTTTTCATTCTTCCAAGGGCTTTAGAATCACCCACTTTTGCAGGGTGATTTGTGAAAACAGAAAAGGTAATTTAGTTCATCAAACTTACCCAGGATTCCCCAAGGCTGTTCTGTGAATTCAAATGCTTTCCCATTGACAACACGTTACAGTAGATTTTCTTGTTCGTTGGACCCAGGACACTGGCAGCCTCAGGTTAGAGGGGCTCACAACATTTAGCCAGCAACCTTTCTATACTGAGTAAAACACAGATTATCAAATGAGCAGCCTACATGTCTGAGGGACTCAGGCTGCAATCTGAGAAGGCTGAAAAAGGACACCAAGAGAGAGAGCTGCTAATTAATTCTTCTCATCAGCCCCAAATGTTTCAGACAGCAACTGGTCTGGGAACACAGTTTTGACATCGTCAAGATAATGACTTGATTTGTTCCCAAAATGCTGGGAGAGCTGCTGCAACCCTATCTGGTGAGAACCATTTGTACTCTTTTCTTCCCAAAGCCAGAATCAAGTCTTGCTTCTAAAGACAAGAAACACTTCCTGTCTTTTCTCCAAGCTTGACAGTCAATGGGCTGACTGACTGTGCATTAAAGCCTTATCAACCTGACACTGAATTATGGGCTACTTTAGATTAGCTAAAGCTATATCTGTCCCTGGGTTGCCAAAACAGAATTTCCTGACCAACGGTATTAAAATACAGACATCTTACAATGTGCTCAGAAACAGAATTTAGGACACAAGGTTACCTCGCATTAGAGTATTTATTAGGGGGTAGGTGGTGGGTAGTGAAAATGACTAAAGGAAAAAAAAAAAAACAGGTGAAAAGCTACAATGTGCTAAACAGCAGCATCCCTGGCCTCTGCCTACTGGGTGACAGTCCCTCCCATCCCCCAGGTTCGACTGTAACAACCAAAAATGTCTTCGAGGGCCCCATGCACAAGGAGCGCAGTTTGCATACTAAACACAGGCACCAGCTAAGGCAGTATATAGGAACTGAAGTCTCACTCATCACCCACTCGGGACTGCCTCCACCCACAGGGGCACAGTTTTTCCTAAAGGCCTCAAAGGCTCCACCCATACCAGCAGAAGCACTGTATTGACACATGCTGTTTCTCCTTTCTCACTTCCCACCCATTCCTCCACCCTCTCTGCTCTGGGCCCAGCAGCCATCAAGCTTCTGAAACTGTTTCTGCTGCCAAAGCCACCAGACACGACCCACTTCTCGTGGCTCCACAGGATCAGACACCAGTAATTATGCCTTCCTTGAAGTGGACTCTTGAGGGCTTCCTCTGACCTTCCTGACCATCCCTCCTGAGTCTCCTTTGCAGGCTGCCCTTCTTTAGCTCTCAGCCCCCCCCTCCCCACCCAACCCAGTGGTCACTACCTCACAGCTGCAATGATGATCCATATGGGAGAGATTCACAGAATGCAACTCACTGTGCTCTTCCTCTGTTTCCTGAACTTTACATTCATATTTAAGCTGACATCTCCCTTTTGATGTCCTATAGACCCCAGAACTCAATCCAAACTCACTGTCTTCCAGCACAAACCTCCTAGGAGTGATCTCACCTTGTAGCAGCTGGTTTTCTCAGAAAGCTGGGCACTGTACTTCACTCTTCCTCCCCAATCACCTCTGAAACCTCCACTCTGCCCATCTTGCTCCTGCCCCTTGGTCCCTGCCCTTGCCCAGACTAAGACTTCTCCTACCTGGGTATCACTGTAGGTGACTCAGTTCTCTGGCCATTCTCACATCCCCCAAGCCGGAGGGAATTTTCCAACCTGTCCTTCTAGTTAACATCATTCAACAACTTAGAACTCTATAATAATTTCTTACCACTCTTGAGATAGATTTCAATTTCTTAACATGGTCTGCTAGGCCCTTTACAACCTGTCTCCCCATGCCACACCCTCCCATACCCAACTGTGCCCTCCAATCTGAAATTACAAACTCACTTTGCTTCTGAAATACAGGATGTTCTCCCCCTCTAGCTGGAACAGCTTCTTGCCCAAATCCACCACTTCACCTGGCTAACCCCACCTCACCCAACAGGTTTCCACTTAAACTCCTCTGACCCCCACATCCCACTAAAGTTTCTGGTTTCAAGTGCCAGTAATAGCCTGTACTTCCCCTATCAGAGCACTTACTCTGCTTATTTGCCTGATTGCCCAACTAAACATGCTGTTTCTCTTCACCACTCACCAGCTTCAACCTCACTTATTCCTCCCATACAGTACTGGCTGGTCCCTCTGTTAATTGCTAATCTCAAATCTGTTATGACTCATCAAAGGTGAATATAAGTAGTAAAACTACAGAATGCCCCTCTTTGAGCCAGAAGCTATGGTGATAAACACACATATATGAAATGGAACTAATCCTTAAGGGAAAAAAAATAGCAAAGTGGGCAAACAGCATAATATGAAATGTTCTGTTTACCAAGCAATAGATCTACAAATGCAAATTAGTAAAGGCAGCTTGAAAAAAATGGATGATTAAGAGATGGGAAATGGAGAAATTATCAGGAGTCTGTAGCCTCCTTCTAGAGAGAAGGATTTGGACTTAGATTTTGAAGGTGGTGAGGGGCAAACTGACAGGAATAGAAATTAACTAAAGAAATGTCAACTTTTGCAACCATCACCAACTCTGTAAAATCAGCTGGCTATATGATGTTATAAACTGCCCCATGCTAGTTTCTGGTAGCATTGAGAGCATGATATGGGACAGTCAGTCTGGTGGCGTGAGAACTGTAAGGCACAGAGAACTGTGCTGATTCTCCCTCCATAAAGCAGCAGCGAGTTCAACTTTCTCAGATACACTGCTCCTGCTGCTGCTAAGTTGCTTCAGTCGTGTCCGACTCTGTGCGACCCCATAAATGGCAGCCCACCAGGCTCCCCCGTCCCTGGGATTCTCCAGGCAAGAACACTGGAGTGGGTTGCCATTTTCTTCTCCAATGCGTGAAAGTGAAAAGTGAAAGTGAAGTCACTCAGTCGTGTCTGACTCCTAGCGACTCCATGGACTGCAGCCCACCAGGCTCCTCCGTCCATGGGATTTTCGAGGCAAGAGTACTGGAGTGGGGTGCCATCGCCTTCTCCGTCTTGAATACACAACTGGATAGAAATACTAATAAATAGGTTGGGTAAAAATTTACTTCTTGTTACCTCCCATAACATTTACATATGTGACATTTTAAAATTGGAAAATTTTCAACCAATAACCTTTACATATCATTTATGAAGTCAAAGTGAAAGTGTTAGTTGTTCAGTCATGTCCAGATCTATCATGACCCCATGGATTGTAGCCAGCCAAGATCCTCCATCCATGGAATTCTCAAGGCAAGAATACTGGAGTGGGTAGCCATTCCCTTCTCCTGGGGATCTTCCCTGCCCAGGGACTGAACCTACATCTCTGGCATTGCAGGCAGCTTCTTTACCATCTGGGCCACCAGGGAAGCCCTGCTTAGGAAGTTAGATGTCTTACAAACATGCTTTCATATGATTCTTATGGCCATCTTCTGAGAGAAGTAGTATTAGTCCCACTTTACAAATGGGAGAGCTGAGGCTGTGGTCAGAACAGACAGAATTCTCTTAAATCTGACTCCAAACCCTATGTTCTAAGCTGACTCTCAAAATAAGTAACTGAGCAACAAGTAGCTTTTGCCAAATAGCAACGGATGGCAGAAATCCACTTGTTTGAAAAGGAACCTTTACAGGTATCCACAAGTAAATCAGCAATGTTTTAACTCAAACTAGTTTCTGTCAGTTTAGTTTTTTAAACAGTTGTAGTCTGAGGCAACGGAGAAGGCAACGGCACCCCACTCCAGTACTCTTGCCTGGAAAATCCCATGGATGGAGGAGCCTGGTGGGCTACAGTTCATGGGGTCCCTAAGAGTCGGACATGACTGAGAGACTTCACTTTCACTTTCACGCACTGGAGAAGGCAATGGCAACCCACTCCAGTCTATGGGGTTGCACAGAGTCGGACACGACTGAAGTGACTTAGCAGCAGCAGCAGCAGCAGCAGTCTGAGGCAAAACATGCCTCTTAGATACTTTTCAGACTCTTTTGTCAATCATGGAATAACCTTTACTGAAAAGCTTTAAGTTCTCCTCCTTTCCAGAGAGCTGAGACCAACCCAGAATACTTAAGAATTTGTGTCACTTTTAAATATGCAACTTAAAAAAATAAGAGAGAGGTCCTAGGCTCCTTGGACTTTGAACATGGCCTCCTGCTAAGTTGCCTAGGAAAAGAACACATCTACCGAGCAGGTATTACATGCCAAACATGTTGTAACACCATCTTACTTAAATTCAGAAACTCTAAATTGGGTACTACTGTTACCTCTATTTTATAGATGGGAAAGCAGAGGCTGAGAAGTCCAGAGCCTGTGTTCTTTCCACTCTCTACATCCTGCAGGCTTTGCCACTACCTGGCAAACACTGCTCTCAATAGCTCTGCTTTGAGAAAAAACAAAAAAAGATGAATACGTTAACAAGGGTGGGAGGAAGAAATCCATTCAATAGATGGGCCTATTAAGGGCAGGGTGTTATGTTGAGTGAGAAACTAAAAGGACTGAAAACCTCACAGAGATTGTCTATGTGTTAAAGACACAGCCAAATCAGTGAAAAATAGAAAACAATCTCTCTAAGGTCTCTCGGGGCTCAGCACTACTGACATTGTGGGTTGAGTAACTCTGTAGTGGGAGCTGTTCTGTACATTGTAGGGTGTTAGCAGCATCCCTGGCATCTACCCACTTGATTCCCCTGAATCATTAAAATAAGAAACTTCTCCAGACATTGCCAAATGCCCACTATGGTGCAAATTTACTGCCCCCCGCCTCTGCCCACCCCCCCACATACTGCTTGAAAACCATTGCTCTAAGTGAGATAGGTGTTGAAATCCACAGAAATAACTGGCTGCTTCTCTGCATTAAATGCAGATCTTTTTAACATAGTAAGACACAAGCCAACCAAATGCAGAACTATCTTGGAAAAAAAAAATTCCCCTCAAATTACTCCTTCATAAAGGACATTAGTAGCACTTGAGACAATGTTTACATTCTCTCAGACCTATGGTTTGTTGAAAATTAATTTATCCTATCTATGCTTTGATCTTCAAGCAAATTATTTCCTGAGACAAGATATAACTTGTGAGTGCCCTAGAGGCTAAGCAGCTATCAGAGGGAAGTGGCATCAAATTCCAGGTGGCAAGCAGAGAGGGGGCCTCCCATCCACCCAAGCAGACCCTGCTCAGAAACACACCAAGTGCCTCCGAGGGGTCCAATTTTCCCATAGAAGATTAGAGGTTCAAACTAAATGCAGCTGAGCTCTGTCTTCAAAGAAGAAAGAGCCTATTAAGACATGGGTCTATTTTATATATGAGCACTAGCATCTCCATTACGAAAGCCTTTTTGTTGTTATTGTTTTAGTTTTAGTTCTTAATTTCACAATAAGGAAGACAGTCAAAACTCAAGTGGTCTCCCTGCTTCTATCCCTCCTTTTTACTAAAAGAGGGAAGGGGGAAGCTTCCAGTCTTCCAAGAGCTTTTGCTCATCTCAAACCTGTCCTGCAAGGTGCATGCTGCCAGCCAGATGGAACTCATGAGCCCTGAATAAAATATTTGTTGTATTAAAAACCACATGCTTGACCTACAGGAATGCTGGCTGCAAACTAAGTCCAGAGTTAACTGTGTAATCTGTTCATACTGTGCCGTCTATAGTAGGCAGGATAATCAACCCCCAGACACAAAGATGTCCAAGTCCTCACTCCCAGATCTATGACTCTCTATGATACATTATGGCAAAAAAGGACTTTGAAGATGTGATTATAGTTAAGGACCTTTGAGGCTAGGAGATGTCCTTGGGTTATCCACATGGGTCCAGTGTAATCATGAATCCCTGAAAGCAGAGAGCCTTTTCTGGCTGTGGTCAGAGAGAGAGAGAAGTAGCAGCAGGAAAAACTCAAAGCATGAAAGGGATGCAACTCACTGATGTGGCTCTGAAGATGGAGGAAGGGGGTCATGAGCCAAAGAACACAGGTAGCCTCAAGAAGATGGAAACAACAGATTCTCTCCCAGAACTAGCCCTGCCCACCCGTTGATTTGATTTTAGTGAGACCTGTGTCGACCTTGTGACCTACAGAACTGTAAGATAGTACATTTGTGTTGTTTTACACACTAAACTTGTGGATTTTGTTACAGCAAGGTTAGAAAAATGAATATAGACTTTGGTACCTGGAAATGGGGTGCTGCCAGGACAGATCTAGAAATGTGGAAGTGGCTTTAGATTTGAGCAGTGAGTAGAGCCTGGAAGGCTTCTGGAGAGGATGCTAGAGAAAGTCTAGATTGCCTTGGACAGACCTGTTTGTGGACATATAGATGTTTGTTAATGATTGCTAAAGAGGACTCAGAGGAAGTGAAGACCGTAGAAGAGAAAGCATAAATCACCTTAGAGAGATATACCTAAATGGTCAAGAGCAGAGGAAATCACAAACAACACCATATACCATACTGCCTACTGTGGTCTCAGAAAGTGAAGCCCCAGATCGGGGGAGGCCCCTGACAAACTGGGAACACCTCTGCCACCCAGCAGCTTCACTGGACAGACCATCTCACTCTGCAATGCACAAGGCCACTGTCCTTGGAACGCTGCTACATCCCAGCCATGTGACCTGGGGCAAACGACCTCTCTGACCTGCATGCAGCGATAATGCTAGCACCCATCTCGCAGGACTTTTCTGGGGATTAAATGAGGTCATGCTCAGAAAGTCCTTGGTGTGGTGCTGAGTGCGGAGTAGGCACTCCAAAGTACGAGCTATTTTTCTGACCCCATCTAGAGAGAAAAACAACTGGACAGGAATACATCCTTCCTTTCTCCCACAGAAAAGTCTTCCCTAGAGAATACTAACAGCCTAAGCATGAAAGAAGAAAACAGAGGCAAACATGGATGCTCAGGAAGCCAGTGCTCCTATAAATCAAAGGCAAGGCTTGAGGACTCAATAGGGCTATTCCAAAAGAAGGGACAGATGGACTGAAGGCTGGGGAAGCTGCCCAAGGAAGCAGAGAAAGACAGAAAGGAGGCTGAGTTGTTTCTGCTGGTGACTCTATTATTGGAAACTTGCCAGCTGCAGTCTGAGAACACTGGGCAGAGATACTGTGCCATCACCAGTGCCAACTTGGACAGGAAGTGATGCTGCTGGGTCCCACGGTCGAGAGGCGAGCTGGACGGGGTGAAAGAGGCACCCTTAAGGAAAGGCATCATTTTTAATTCTCCTGCCTGACTTCCTACCTCAGCCTCCCCTCTTCATTCATGAAATTATAAAACACAACAAAATTTAAAAGACCACAGTTATTCACACAGGGGTAAGACAAAGCAAAATTTTACAGAAACTCATAGAATTTTCTACTGAGGAAAGCTTTTTTTTCCTATTGTAAGTTTTTGTTTGTTTGTTTTTGTTTTTAGTTTTGGAGCTTTCATAAAGTTTCTGGGACAAGACATCACTGGGAAGAAAAGAGACCCTAAAAGCATTTGAATATCTCTTTCTGTCTCTGTACCTTTGATGGTAAATTATAGTAGTTCATTCCCCAAGATTAACAGTCAACAGTTAAATGTCTGCCAGCAGGCTACTGCATAACTAAAGTCGGGGTGCGGCGGGGTGGCGGGGGGAATTCACCTTAGGAATGAGTATGACAGAACCAGCTGGCAATGAACTAAATCATTCTCCACTAGTATGTTTATAAGACAGAATATATAGATCTGCCAACACAGTCAGCATTTTCTGCCTAAGAGTGGCATTTTCCACCTTTCTTTTTCTCAAAAAAAAAAAAAAAAAAAAAATCTCCTGGTGCCTGTTGAGAAGAGATCACATCTTACATTACTTTGTTGGCAGTAAAATTCACAGCCTCCCTGGCAATGTAATTAAGGCACACAATTTTATGACCAAAGCACATGTACCCACTGAACACAATAATGCTTTCAAAAAGAAGAACAAGCTTCAAAAGTTCTTTCAACAAGCCCATTGTTTGGGATTTACAAGCTGGAGAAACATACATTTCTACATTACATTTTCTGAATTTCCACCAGTTGGGTAGCTCTAAAGGCTCATTCTTCATAGTCCCACTATGATTATTCAGGCCCTTTCCCAGTAAACCCAAACAGGCAGCTATCAGGCGGATCTATCATCTGGGTGCAATTGACAACCGGGCTGGGTCTTTTTGTGCCCCCCTTTCTCTGTTCTCCACGCTGCACATCTCTCCTGAACCTTGTGGGTATAAAAGAGTGAGAAAGGGACTGGGCGACATATCCCTCTCCTTCTGTGAACCCAAATCTGTAAGCACTGGGAGTGTCAGCCAATCTCCAGAGCCTCCTAAAAAGGCTGACGTGGGCGCACAGTGACTTTGTTTTGCTTTTCGCAAGCCTGGAGACAGGAGGCATGGCTTGGAGACAGTTAGATAATGAACTTAGCCACTGAAAACAAATTCCAGACAACTTTTTGAAGAGCAAAACAACATAATGGGTAGGAACTGTTCCAAGTTCACATGACCTTTGCATCTGCCTCACTTAGTTCATCAGGAACTAGGAATGACAACCTGGTTTGGATCGACTGTGCCAAAAACCAGCCTCTGTTATCCCTGACTTCTCACTAGGCAGTGTTCGCCTTCAATCAGGATAGTCCAGACATCCAAACATGATCAAGGAAAAACTATTTGGGATTCAAATAAGTCAAATAACTCAGACTGGAAGATCAAGTATTTTGAAGATAAAAATATATATGTATATATATTTTCCATTTTATATGTTTCTTTCAAGGGCATAAAAGGTTTCATATAACACTTTAAATGCCTATGCGTGGTCTCTATGTGTTGTTCCTTACAAAGATCCTAGTAACTGTCTCCATGTCCATTCTTCAGATGAACAAACTGAGAAAGGAGAAACTTGGAAAGGTTAAACAATACGCCCAAGTCACAAATCCGCAGACCTAAACTCTGATCCCGAATTCATGCTCTTAACTCAGGATTAACGTCTATGATACACCGTTATGAGCAGCAGATTCTTAAAACAGCTATGATTCGTCCAAACTGCCCTGCAGGTTCAACGAATTTTACTGACAATATTAATTATTGTCTCCTTTTTCAACAGTCTTTGTTCCTGTGTTATGAAAGCCTCACATACCCACCTTTGCTTCTGACTGGCCGTCAGTCACAGTAGCTTCTTGGCACTGGCTTCAAAGCAATGCAGATATTCACAAGTGCCTTTCTTGTCAAAGAGTTACCATCACTGCAGGACAAAATCCGATTCCAAAACTTTCTGACCAGCAACCACACAGTGCCAGACACTCCGCCATCTTCAGAAAGTCACCTAGGGTCTCTGATCACAGCTGCCTTCCCGCCCCCTCCTACGGCTGTGTAACAAGCTTTACCATAGCCACAATGGCCAGCTTTGTTTTCTGGCTAAGAGAAACAATATGCAAAGTTGACCAAGATGCTACCATGGGTAAGGAACTCTCTGATCTACTCTAGAAAACTTCAAGTGCATTTTTTCATAATAAACTCAAGCAGTTTTACCCATTTCCAAGATGTTTTAAAACCAGTGATTAAGAGTGAATTTTAATCACAGGCTTAACCAGCAAATTGTATGCTCAAGCCAAGTAGCTTGGTGAAGACTTTCAAATAAGAAATGTTTAGCTTCTGAGTATCAGCTATATATCTAAACATAAAATAAAAACAACTGGAAAGTAGCATAGTTGTTGTCAGGGGGAGGGGGGAGGGAATTAAGGAGTTAGTATTTAGTGGGTACAGAGTTTCTGTTTGGGAAGAAGAAAATACTCCGGAGATGGATGCTGGTGACAGCTGCAAAGCCATGTGCATATATGTAATAGTACTGGATTGTACACTTAAAAATGATATTAAAAAACATAAAACAAACAGGAAAATGTATGCTAGCATTCATGTGACTGCTTCTTTTTGAAATTTCTCACTGCTGCTGCTGCTGCTGCTAAGTCACTTCAGTCGTGTCCGACTCTGTGCGACCCCATAGACGGCAGCCCACCAGGCTCCCCCCGTCCCTGGGATTCTCCAGGCAAGAACACTGGAGTGAGTTGCCATTTCCTTCTCCAATGCATGAAAGTGAAAAGTGAAAGTGAAGTCACTCAGTCGTGTCCAACTTCGCGACCCCATGGACTGCAGCCTACCAGGCTCCTCCATCCATGGGATATTCCAGGCAAGAGTATTGGAGTGGGGTGCTGTTGCCTTCTCCGGAAATTTCTCACTTATAAAGGGAAATGAGGCCACAGCATCACCTTTTAAAACAAACCTCTGAAAGACCCTGGGCCCACTCCAGGCATTACAGGGAAGATTTTAAACCCAAGTTTTAGGTCCAGAGTTCCTAAAGGGAGATGAACACTCTCAAATTACTGCTCAATGTATATACACTGTAATGTCTAATGAAGCCAGTTTCCTGAGAGTCCTCTGAGGAGAGGGCTGAGCCTGGGGGCTCACAACAGCGCACTCTCATTTTACAGCCTGTTAGAGACTAAACATCTGTGTGCCCTCCAGACTCACATGCTGGAGCCCTGCTCTCCAGTGTGACTGTATCTGGAGGAGGGGCCTCCCAGAGGTAATCAGGTTTAGATGCAGTCCTGAGGGGGAGCACCATGATAGGATTAGTGTCCCTGCAAGAAGCGGAAGAGGCCAGAGCCCTTCCTCCTTCCACACAAGAGGACACTGCAAGAACAGAGCCTTCCACAAGCCAGAAAGTGGGCTCTCACCAGAACCCAACCACGAGGCACCTTGTTTGGACCCCCCACCTTTCAGAACTGTGACAATGTCTCTTAAGAAACTCAGTCTGCGGTATTTTGTTACAGCAGTCTGAGCTAAGACAAGTCTACTCCATTACATATCTGTGCTTGCACCCACAGTCAATGTTTTAAACTCGTTAAAACAGTTTCTGAAATGCTTCACTCATGAGTATGCACTACAGCTCAGGGGGCCCACCTAAACAAGTTCTCTTCTTTCTCGCTGTCACAATATTAATATGGCAACAGACACACCCAGAGAAGCGGCAACTGCTTTTTCCATTTTACAGTCTATTCGGAGCAACACTGAGGAGAGGTGCCAAAAGGCTGTCATGGTTCAGAATGAAACGGTCTCCGGTTCACTGAGTCCCTTTTCTCATCTCAGATGGATAAAGGCTTTTCACTGAAGGAAAATCACCAATGTGACTTGCACTACAGCTGACTACTGATCATGTATTTTCATCACCTGAGAATGAACTAAGCTCATCTCAAATGACTTTGTGTTCCCAACAATCAAGTCTCTTCAACTCTCAAAGCTGAGTTTTGCTGTGCAATTGTTGACCTATGTAATCACTTTTTTCTCTCCCTCAAGGCTAAATATTCTGATGTGTAAGCCAGTTTTGATGCCAAAGGTGAATAATTAAGTACCTCTTACCCTTGTTTTGGCATCTTGCTTCCTCCTCATTGGAAAAAGAAAGCAAGTTTTGAGTTAGAAAACTATGACTTTACCTAGGGTGGTGTACTTCTTTTTACACTATATAAAATTCTGATTGGTTTCCTTTAAAATTTACATAATTCAAGCATTAGTGCAAAATTGATGATTAACATCAACAATAAAATAAAAATAAAAATTTAATCTTCCCTAATACAAAAATATGTTGGAAAACTTTTAACAATGAGAATAATGTTATAAATAAAAAACGAATAGCTCAGCAGAGCAATAGAACAGAAACAGACACAAAAGCATATGGGATTTTGTATACTGTAAAGGTAGGTAGCATTTGCAATCAAAAAAAAAGAAGGAACAATGAATTATTAATAATACTGGGAAAACCAGCAGCCATCTGAAAAAGGTAAACTTGACATCCTTACTTCCTAAAATAAATTTAAGATGGATTAATAATTTAATTATAAAAATGGAAACCACAGAAGTACTAGGAAAAACCCAGGTAGGATATATAAGAATATATATTTTATAAAATACAGAAAATATATATTATATAAATATATATTTTATAAAACATACCAAAATATATATTTTAGACTGGAGAAGACTTTTTTCCCTTTATGGCATTCAATTCAAAGGCTTTAAAACAAGCAGTTGGTAAATTCACCTACCTAAAGAAATGCAATGTAATCCAAGTCCAAAAAATGAATAATAAACTGGGAACAACTCCAATTCTTATTACCAAAAAGTCCTATTTCCTTTATAAATAAAGTGTCACAACTTGAAAACTAACAGCCCAATAGCAAAGGATAAAGTAGTTCACAGAAAGGTAAATACAAATGACTGTTATAGACTCATAAACAGATATTTAACTCTTAAGACAAAGGCACATTAAAACCACATGAAATATCATTTTTCACTTATCAAACTGCCAGAGATTAAGCAGCTTCATAACATAATATGTTGGCACAGATGTGGAAAAAGGTACTTTCATACCTTGCTGGTGATAATTATACATAGTAGCACAATTTTTATGGAAGACATTTGGGGCAGTATTTACCACAATTACGTGTGTGCATGCTCAGTCGTTGTCCGATGCTTTGCAACCTCATGGACTGTAGTCAGTTAAGCTCCTCTGTTCATGGAATGTTCCAGGCAAGAATGCTGGAGTGGGTTGCCATTTCCTTCTCCAGGGGACCTTCGCAACCCAGGGATTGAACTTGTGTCTCCTGTGTCTCTGGCACTTCTGTATCTCTTTACCACTGTGCCTCCACAAATTCTTTCACTAATTCCATATTCAGAATTTGTCACGTGAATAAAACAATGTTTATGCAAAATTATCTCTTGCACCATTGTTACAAACAGCTAAATCAATAGGAAATAGAGTCAACAAAACATAGAGAATCTGTAAAAAGAAATACTATGCTGTTGTGTTTAAAACTATAAAAATATAGGAGAAATTGTACCTACACCATGGAATCTCAAGGCATGATTACATGAAAAAGAAGGTGCATAACAAAACGTAAAGTATGGTATACTTTGCAACTTTAAAGGGGGAGAAAGTATGAGAATAAACCCATATTCGATTTTATATACAGATAGAGTATTTCTGAAAGGAATGGCACTGACTGTCTCTGAGGAGGGAATGTGGTGGCCAGGGGCAGGAACTGGGAGGCTTTTCACTTTGCTCTTTTATGAGGAGCCTGGTGGGCTATATATAGCCCATGGGGTCACAAAGAGTTAGATATGACTGAGCAACAGCACACACATGCTCCTTTAATTTTGAGTCATGCATTATCCACTTGAAAATTACTTTTTACTTCAATACAGTGGTCGTAAGTAAAGCTGAAGAATTCAACCCAACATTGAAAAAAAAAAAACAGACAAAGCTCTAGGAGAAAACGGTAAGAAAATTGAGAGGACTGCTCCAGAAGATCAATATTTCAATCAAGAGAAATTAGAAATTCAATCAAGAGAAAAAGTTATCAAAGATTATTCAAGAAATTTTCCAATAACTGAAAAACATAAGTTTATAGATTGGGAAGTCAACTCTGTGTCCAGAAAATTTAATGAAAATAGATCAGTGAGACTATCTGGGACAACCAGCTGAGCCACAAGTGAAAAATGAAGTCGCTCAGTCATGTCCAACTCTTTGTGACAGCGTGGGCTATAGCCCACCAGGCTCCCTCCGTCCATGGGATTTTTCAGGCAAAAATACTGGAGTGGGTTGCCATTTCCTTCTCCAGGAGATCTTCCTGACCGAGGGATCGAATCCAGGTCTCCTGCGTTGCAGGCAGACACTTTAACCTCTGAGCTACCAGGGAAGCCTCAAGGGGAGCCCATAAAAACAGTAAAAGCTTTCAAAGAAAAGAGAGGGAAAGTTCCAGCTTTCATAAAAGGCTGGAATTTTTGCAAGAAATCTTGTCAGTTATGAAGGAAAAAGATTTCCAAACCAGAAAAGTATGTTTAGCTAAACTATCAAGAGTGTGGGAGTTGGGTGGTATGACTTAGACATGCCAAATTTCATGAAAATGTATCTCCCATGTAAATCTTCTCAGAAGCTCCCGGCTAATAGCCCTCCACCAAGAGAAGAGATCAAGAGACATCACAAGGAAAGGACACTTCATGGGATCCAGCAAATAGAAAAAGGGGCATCTCTGGGCTGATAAACACACTTCATAAGGAATGCCTTCAGAAGGAAAGGATCAGACAGCTATCCTGCGGTCTTTAAACATAAAGAAGAAGGTTGGGCTTCAATCTGGGTGTGAATCAGTGAGAAAGGTACATAAATCTAACCATTCTTGACTCTGGGTGAGAAAAAGGTGTATTTGAGGAAGGAAATGTCATTTGAATGACACATCTTAGTTATGAACGATTTTCACAGTCACTATAATCTAAATGTTATATATTAATCAAATTAAGCAACTAGGTTTACATTAGGAGGATTTTAGAAAAGACTGTATGGGAGATGTTATGAATTACAGTCTCATCTTCCACAGTATGAAGACAGGAAACAATACCCAAATTCAGATTTTAAAAAATCAAGAAATGACAAAACAAGCATATTTTCTCAAAATACTGCCGTTTTCACAGTCACAAGTATCACCATTTTCAACAACATTAGGAGAAAAACAGATTTCTAAGTAGTTTTCTGTAAGGAGAAGGAGTCAGGGGAAAAAAGTAGGGCAGAGGGGCTTCTATTTTCATTTACAGGCCTTACAGGGTAATTTAACTTTTTAAAATATATACACACAAACATAAAAACATTGACATTTTCCATAGAGCCAGTATTCATGTTTTGTTTTGTTTTTTTAAACACATGAGACTCAATAATGGGCTAATCTGCATTACCAATGTAATAAAATCCACATGTCAAATAGCATCTAAAAACAATCTATGGTTTTTAGGTGACTGGTGCTGGTTCTGTGCACCAACTCCAACCTGAGGGTTGGGGACATTGGCATCCCCTAGTTGACCCATTCATTAGGAGAATGCCTCAGACACAATGTCAGACGGATACACTCTTTGAAGGTGTTCCCAGTACTTTTGTGATTTCCATTACCTCATTCTTATGAGAGGTGAAGTTAAGGATGTGTGTGGGTCTGAATGCAAGACTTGATTAAAAGCAACTTGAATAGGAAACTGAACTGATTTGTAAGAAACAATGACTTTAGGTAATCAGATTTTTAAATAAATGGAAACTACTGATCCTCTGAGTGACAAACTCAATTTGTTGAAAAAAACAAAAACACCAGTTGTAGGCTTTCCCAGTGGATCAGTGGTAAAGAATCTGCCTGCCAATGCAGGAGACACAGGTTTGATCCCTGATCCAGGAAGAACCCACATGTTTCAGAGTAACTAAGCCCATGTGCCTCAACTATTGAGCTTGTGCTTTGGAGCCTGGGAGCTGTAACTACTGAGCTCACCTGCCTCAATTACTGAAACCTATGTACCCTAGAGCTTGTGCCCTGCAACAAGAGAAGCCACCACAATGAGAAGCCCCTGCACCGTAATGAAAATGCAACTAGAGAAAAGCCCACATGGCAGCAAAGACCTGACACAGCCTAAAATAAATACATAAATTTAAAAATTATATATGAAAAACCATTATGTGGTTAATAAAAGAGTCACTACAAAATTCCCATTTTCAGTTCTAATGCTTAATTAGCAGCCACAGCAGGGAAACCGGCACAAGCCTTGAGGCTTACACTCCTGGATCACGTGGCTAACATCACCACTGCTGCTGCTGCTGCTGCTAAGTCGCTTCAGTCGTGTCCGACTCTGTGCGACCCCATAGACGGCAGCCCACCAGGCTCCCCCGTCCCTGGGATTCTCCAGGCAAGAACACTGGAGTGGGTTGCCATTTCCTTCTCCAATGCATGAAAGCGAAAAGTGAAACTGAAGTTGCTCAGTCATGTCTGACTCAGCAACCCCATGGACTGCAGCCCACCAGGCTCCTCCGTCCATGGGCGTTTCCAAGCAACATCACCACATGCCTGCTTAAATAAAAATACAACATTTACTACAATTAACTCAGATTTGCCCAACTCATGAATGTGATGTTTTGCAGATTTTTTAAGCATCTTTGTGACAGAACTTGCCCAAATTGAAAAGAGGTTTCTCTAAAAATTTCAAGCAAAACTGAAGTTCTAGGAAGACATTTAGGCCTATGGCTTTGGACACCCTAATGCTCAAAATTCTCCAAGCCAGGCTTCAGTAGTACGTGAACCGTGACCTTCCAGATGTTCAAGCTGGTTTTAGAAAAGGCAGAGGAACCAGAGATCAAATTGCAAACATCCACTGGATCATCAAAAAGTAAGAGCATTCCAGAAAAAAACATCTATTTTTGCTTTATTGACTATGCCAAAGCCTTTGACTGTGGGGATCACCACAAACTGTGGAAAATTCTGAAAGAGATGAGAATACCAGACCACCTGACCTGCCTCTTGAGAAACCTATATGCAGGTCAGGAAGCAACAGTTAGAACTGGACATGGAAAAACAGACTGGTTCCAAATAGGAAAAGGAGTACGTCAAGGCTGTATAGTCAGCCTGGTTATTTAACTTGTATGCAGAGTACATCATGAGAATCACTGGGCTGGAAGAAGCACATGCTGGAATCAAGACTGCCTGGAGAAATATCAATAATTTCAGATATGCAGATGACACCACCCTTATGGCAGATAGTGAAGAGGAATTAAAAGCCTCTTGATGAAAGTGAAAGAGAAGAGTGAAACAGTTGGCTTAAAGCTTAAAGCTCAACATTCCGAAAACAAGTGATGGGCATCCTGTCCCATCACTTCATGGGAAATAGATGGGGAAACAGTAGAAACAGTGTCAGACTTTATTTTGGGGGTCTCCAAAATCACTGCAGATGGTGACTGCAGCCATGAAATTAAAAGACGCTTACTCCTTGGAAGAAAAGTTATGACCAACCTAGATAGCATATTCAAAAGCAGAGACATTACTTTGCCAACAAAGTCCGTATAGTCAAGGCTATCGTTTTTCCTGTGGTCATGTATGGATGTGAGAGTTGGACTGTGAAGAAAGCTGAGCACCAAAGAATTGATGCTTTTGAACTGTGGTGTTGGAGAAGACTCTTGAGAGTCCCGTGGACTGCAAGGAGATCCAACCAGTCCATTCTGAAGGAGATCAGCCCTGGGATTTCTTTGGAAGGAATGATGCTAAAGCTGAAACTCCAGTACTATGGCCACCTCATGTGAAGAGTTGAGTCATTGGAAAAGACTCTGATGCTGGGAGGGATTGGGGGCAGGAGGAGAAGGGGACAACAGAGGATGAGACTGCTGGATGGCATCACCTACTTGATGGACGTGAGTTTGGGTGAACTCCGGGAGTTGGTGATGGACAAGGAGGCCTGGCGTGCTGCAATTCATGGTGTCGCAAAGAGTCAGACATGACTGAGCGACTGAACTAACTAACTGAACTAATAACAACTCTCATTTTAAAAGCACATGCTAGGGCATCAGTTAGGTATCCAGACTGAACAGCCTTCTTTTAATTTAATCCTCTCTGGTTTTAGCCAACAAGTCCTCTTATTGAACTGGGGCAAGAAATTGCTCAAATTTTCTGTCAGAAATAAAGGCCCATGGGTTTAAGAAGCAAGAATTGGGGATTGACTAGCCTAAGAAGTAGATAATGGTAGTTTACAAGTACATTAATATCTGTATAAGTATAATTCAATCAAATAAAAGCCTATGAAGAGATAACATATTCAAAATTGCTGTTTCAGAACACTGATCAAACCAGTAACCACTCTGCCTGAAACAATCATGATGACCTGGATGAAAGCTCAAAAGAAAATCAGCTATAAGCTAAGACAAACGACTCTGATAAACTATGACTTCTTTGTAGAACAGAAAAGTATTCTTACACACCAATTACTCTAAAGGTTACTTGAATGGTCTAACAATAAAAGGCACAGTTCTTGTCCAAAAACAAAGAAAATGAACTATAAAACAACTTATCAACAAATGAAAGCTAATAGTTAGTCGCTCAGTCATGTCCGACTCTTTGTGATCCCATGGACTTAGCCCACCAGGCTCCTCTGTCCATGGGATTCTCCAGGCAAGAATACTGGAGTAGGCTGCCATTCCCTTCTCCAGGATATCTTCCTGTCCCGGGGATCCAACCTGAGCCTCCTGTATTGTAGGCAGATTCTTTACCATCTGATCTACAGGGAGGGGATATAGAAAAGGAGGGAAATGATTGTATTATTTTACCTACATATTGAAACACAGAATCACTATCAAAGTTGAGCATAAAACTTAGTTCCTGGCATCCCGGGAGCCAAAGCATAAATGGAAAATGGATGAGGTACACAACTTTCGTGACTGGGAGAAAAAGTCCCAGTTCATCAGAGAAATACTGGAAACGCTTTTCAAACAGTGAACTGAAACATACACTTCCTCCTCGGGAGGGATTCTGAATGGCACAGCAAACCCTCGTCAGTAGTTCATTCAACAATAAAGATGTATGGGGGAATGTAAATTGGTACAGCCACTATGGAGAACAGTATGAAGATTCCTTAAACAACTAAAAGGAGAACTACCATAAGACCCTGCAGTCCTACTCCTGGGCACTTATCTGGAGGAAAACAAGATCTGAAAGGATTCATTGCAGTGTTCATTGCAGCACTGTTTACAACAGCCAACACATGGAAGCAACCTAAATGAACCATCAACAGAGGAATGGATAAAGAATATGTGGTACATACACAAAATGAAATATTACTCAGTCATTAAAAAGAAATAATGCTATTTGCAGCAACATGGATGGACCTAGAGATTGTCATACTGTGTGAAGTTAGAGAGAGAGAACGATCATATGATATTCCTTATATTCAGAATCTAAAAAGAAATGATACAAATGAACGAAACAGATTTAGAGAACGCACTTACAGGACTGGGGGAAGGAATAGTTAGGGAGTTTGCGATTGAAAGGTACACACCACTATATCTAAAATGGATATCCAACAAGGTCCTACTGTATAGAAAAGGAAATTCTGCTCAACATTATGTGGCAGCCTGGATGGGAGGGGAGTTTGGGGGAGAATGGATACAGGTATATATACCACTGAGTCACTCTGCTGTGCAGGAGAAACTACCACAACATTGTTAATCCCCTATACTCCAATACAAAATAAAAAGTATTAGAGACTTCCTTGGTGGTCCACTGGTTAAGACTTCGCCTTCCAGTGCAAGGGGTATGAGTTCAGTCCCTGGTCTGGAAGCTAAGATTCCACTTGCCTTGAAGTCAGAAAACCAAAACACAAAGAACAGAAACAATATTGTAACAAATTCAATAAAGACTTACCAAAAAAAAAAAAAAATCCATTAAATGCCTTCTACATTTTCAGGCTCTATTGTGGAAGTCTGATATAAATCAGCCAAGGAACCAGATAAAGATCCCTGCCCTGGGGAAGGCCATATCCTATGGGAGTAGATGAACAGTAACCGGCGTAGGTAAAGTTAGTATGCTACAGGGGAAAGAAAAGGAAGAGCTAGGCAAAGGGGGTCAAGAAAAGGCAGATTATAATTCTGAACAGTTAAGGTACTAAGATGGTGACATCTGAGCAGGACTCAGCACAGACAAGCACAGAGATAAGAGCAGCCTATGCAAAGGCCCTGAGGGCAAGTACGTAGGCATCTCTGAGGCAGAACAAGCAGCCACTGCTGCCGAGCACAGGAGCAGGATAAGCTCTGGAGAGGATGCTAGAGGGTAACAAGGGGCCAACAGGTCAAGAATGCCACAGAGTTTACTGTAAAAACTTCTCTTATAGAAACAGGAAGCCAAGAAAGGGTTTGAGGAGAGAAGTGTCTCATCTGACTTCTGTTTTTAAGGGACAACTGTTGAAGCAGGGAGACCAGTCATGAGGCTGCTGCAGTAATCTAGGGAGGAGAGAATGATGGCAGTGGAAAAGGGAGAAGAGGAGACAGGTTCTGGATATATTTCTAAGGTAGAGTTAACAGGAATTGCTAATGGATTCTAGGTGGAGAGGAAAGAACGGAGGGCAAACACAGCCACAGTTTGGGGGTATTTACCATCTAACAAGGAAGACTATGATAAGAATGAGTTTGGGGGAAACCAGGAATTCCATTTCAGCCCTGCCAAGCTTGAGGTGGCTATCCAGGTGGGAATACCAGGAGGTAGTTGGACATATAAGTGTGATGTTGGGAAAAGAAGTCACAGCTGGAGAAACAAATGTGAGAATAATCAAAATATGGATGGTACCTAAAGCTTTGAGATTGGATGAGATCACCAAGGAGCAGATGTCTAGAAAACAATCAAGGATTGAGCCCTAACCATCCACGCAGCACCCCCCCCCCCCACCCCCAACACACACACCTATCCAAAATCATAGCTATGAAGAACTGGCAAAGGTAACTGAAAAGTAGTGGCAAGTAAGCCAGGAGGAGAACTAGCAAATGTAGAAAAGTTTATCATGAGCACACTTTATATTATCCATCAACAACAGCAAAGTTATATCATCAAGTCAGAGTTCAAGGAAGGCACTTTCAAGGCGAAGCTACCGCACTGCAGTCCAGGGTTTTGGCCAATTTTGCATGATTACTACAATCCACGCGCACCAGTGGAGAGAAAGGAAGGACAAGCCAGGACAGGTCAGAGGCAAGAGGTCAGGAGAACACAGGCAGACAGGCACTGTGAGCCCAAGGAGAATATCAGAGTTTGGAGAGTAAGCTGGATGAGAAGCCAGAGTAGCTTGTTGGGAAACACCAACTTCAACCCTCCAAATTAGCCTGCAGTCCTTTCCGGACCTGTCCCTGCAGAAGTGTCTATTACACTGTTTTCATTCTGCCAGTTCAATCCAACTCTTGGTCCTGGGCCTGGAAATCCAGATCCCATGGCACATTAGGAGCCCCCTTCCTCATTATCAAGAGGCCAGAAAGAGTTTCGCCCTGAGTGCAAGGGACAGAGACCTCAGTAATCCCCTAAGCACACACATCTGCTTATGAGAACGATAAAGGAGACAAAGCAACAAAAGGAGTGTTCTCCCCACCCTACTCCACCTCCTCTTCTTTTCTCCCTCTCTCTGCATACTTCATATAAGTAGGCCCTCTTAAAATGTTTAATTGTACCAAGTAAGCATAATATATGTGTTTATATACAACCTTGTTCCAAAAAGGGCATCAGACAACCTTCAAAACTAGACTAACTTACCTTAATTTTAAAAACAGGAAAAAAAAATTGAGAACAAGGGAAAATATAGAGGAGCAGTAAATGAGGCCTCCACCAGTTAGCCAAAATGACTACCATGAAGTTCTACATGGCAGTTTAACAGTGCGATATAAACTTGAAGAAAGCAATAAGGAAACTGCATCTCTTACAAGAGTCACAGTGTTCAGTTAAATATTCTTCCAAGAAAAGCCCCAGCACTGCCTGACAGGGAGGCCTAGGACAGCTTTTCCAATGGTTCTTCAGCAAAAGGCTGCTGAGAGACACAAAAGAGCTCATGATGTGTGAGAGGTTCCTGTGGCGTTTCTTAAACTCTTCACTGTCCCTCGATACAAGCTAAAGACATCACATACATGATTCATTAAAAGATATTAGAAGTTAAAGAAAGTGCAGCACTCCAAGAACCCAGTGCCCTGATGAAACTGGCATGAAAGATCGTTTAGAATTTCATCAACAAGCCCTACTTCTCTGTTCTCATGAGCAGCTGGGGCAGGCAAATGCTTAGGAAGAACTCCAGAGTGCAACAGTCAATGTCATCAATCGAGGCTCCACTTCCTATAAAAGTCAGCCAAGCAGAAGAAATCTCAGCATTCTCATAAAAATTACAGAAACTATCCAAGATTCTTGCCTCAACAGATTGCCCTTCATGCAAAGGTAAACATGTAGGAATGAGCAAGCTTCCTCAACCCTGAAAGAGTTCTGAATTTTTCCACCACGTAGATGGTGAATAAACAACCAAGGCACCGAAGTTCTGCATCTCGCAGTAAGTACGGGTATAATTTGCCATCTTTCTTTAAAGGATTCTGATTTTGTGTTTTTTAAATAAGACAGAAATTTCACTTGTGAGAGAATATTTACTAAGCCCCAATAAATTTTAGTTCTGCCAAAAGGCCCCTTCTCCACTCTTCTTTTGACAGAACCATCTGCCTTTAATTGACTAGCAAGACCATATCAAAACAGATAAACAAAAAACAATGATCAATAAGACAGCAGTAGTACATGGAAAATTAATAAATAAAGAGTAAAAGAGTAAAAGAATCATTTCTAGATTAAAATATAGATTAAGACCCTTAAAAAACCATGAGTGGAAAGTTACCAAACTGTGGGTACAGCTCTGCAGTTCATAAAAGATTCATCAGTCCCAAGCAAAAACTAGACCTGTTTCCCAGATCTAGGCAGATTTCTGAAGCATAACCTTTTCAAAAATACAGATTTAGTCAAATCCGAAAGCCATTTCTAAATCAGCATCCTGGCCATCAAACTTCTTTGAATTAAACAGTTTTCCACGATGGTAGATTCTGTTGTTGTTTCAATTATTTGCTGTCCTCCCCATAAGAGGATTACGCCTCCTGTGCCATGTGACTTACAGAGGCTCCAGATGGAAGAATTAATTACACGTCCTACCCTATTGTTAGCAGGCTTAGCCATGTGACTTGTTTCAACAAACTGGATGTGAGTGGAAGTAGCATATACGCAGAAGCAATAATAGTCATGAATGGACTGGTCATTTCCTTTCTTGCCCTCATGAGACTGTGTCCCAGACTGTGTGGTAGCTCCACACGCTGGGATCTAGAGCAAATATCACCCTTGGAGCAGAGCCAGAGCTGTCATGTAATGTGAACAAGAAATTAAAATATGTTGTTTTAAGCCATTAAGCATCATCTAGTCTAAGCTTAGACATGAAACCAATGCTTCCTTTAAAAAAATGTTTTAAGGCTCATTGAAATAACTAATACTCAGAACAGCCTAATAAATGTGGATGAACAAGTAGGTTTTAGTGTCAGTGAATTTTCATGCTAACTATCTGCATAATACAATAAACTGAAAATAACATTCTGGCTTTTTTAAATTAAAGTTTTTACCTTATAAATATGTGCTTTAGGGGAAGGGGAAAACTTAAGTTACTTGTTTGACTGACCTTTAGAAGATCTTGTTGAAAACAATAGTAGGTTCAAAGAAGATAAGGTTCAAACAGCTCACCCTTCCACAGGTATGTAATTAATCTCTAACTGATGTGGGGATAAAACAAGAATCAAGGTTATAAACTTAACTGGCATACCAGTCTCCTTGCAAAACAAGGAAATGTAACTGCCTAATATTTTATGGTATGTAGAAACCATTCTTTTCAAAGTCTGGGTCAGGTTCATTTTAATTTTTAGTATTAGTCCCTACCTGGAAATCTTAACTCATCAGATATAAGATTTGATGAGGCAAATAATTTTTCAAATGATCAATTAGGATATAACTTAATGAAAATTACTAGATGTCTCTATTTTTTTTTCCTAAAAGCCAAAGAAAAACAATGTCCAACGTTAATACTCCTCTTATAGTTATTCTGATAAAAATATATATGCATTCACCTAAAAACTTAATTTCTGAAGGAAAAATATTCAACACCACCTCTTACAAATTTGTGATGAGGTCTTAGCAAGCTACAAGTCCAGAGAAACTCAGAACACATAGTAGACTAAGCTGACAAGGTGTCATATTCATAGATTATAGTGAGAGTCTGTTTAATCAGGAGGAAACAAGTGGGGGAAAAAAAGAAAAAAAGGCACACTAAGAAGGTGCCGAGTGAAAAGTGAAGGGTAATTCCAAAAATCCCATTCAGGAATAAACCATTTTCTTCCCACATACATTTCCCCTTTTTGAAAAATCCACCCAGCCTCAGCCTTGGCTGCTCTGTTTTCCGTGTGACCCCAGACTCTCTGACCACAGCTGACAGGACCACACAACTGTTCCCACCCTCAGAGGGGAAGAGGAGGCATAGGCAAAGCTGATCCGCCAGGAATGAGAGGGGGCTAAGAAGAGAGGACCACATGGTACAAAAACTTAGGCTTAAAATGGGATGTCATGGTAAGCAAGGGCTGCAGTGCCGTTCTCTACCCAAACGTGAGTTGAAGCAGAGAAAGATGATCTACAGAAAAAAGCCAAAGAATGGTAACAATGCTAGAGACAAGACATCATGAGTGTTCAAAAGAAACCATAACTTCCAGCCCTAACTTCCCAATTCCCAGGAAGACCGGCTGGCTATCATGCCTTGCATTTCCACTGGATTCCTTCCAAGAAATTCTTTACTGGGTTGGTTGCTATTTGTTTGTTTGTTTTGGTCAAACTTCTTATTGCTGATGCTGGTTTGTTGAAGCCAATTTAAATGAGTTTTTCTTTTATGCAGCCGATAAGCCTTATTACTTTAATTTTTGATTTATTTGTAAATGCTTGATTTTAATAAACTTTTAAAATTAAAGAATAACACATACAATAAAGTACATAAATCTTAAATATTTGTCATGATGAATTTTTTCACGAATGAATATATCCAAATCATCATCAACCCCTAAGTCCCTCACCGGCCGGTACATCCTTATGCCAACTTCTGTCACCATCGAGTATTTTGCCTCTCTTTTGATGTTCATACAAATGAAATCATACAATACATATACTAATATCTGAATTCCTTTACTCAATATCTATGAGATTCATCAAGTTTTGTGTAGCAATAATTTGGTTTTTTAATGCTGTGTAGTATTTCAATGCATAATCACACCACAAATATTTATTCAATATCTGGCTTGTTTCTATTATGTTTCTATCATTCCATTATAAACATTCTTGTAAATCCTTCTGGTGCACATAAGCACTCATTCCTGTTGGGTATACATATCTGGGAGAATAATTACTGAGTAACAGGATACAAGTTTGCTCAGTTTTATAGATAAATACAAACAGCATCCCAAAGCAGTTAAACCAATTTATGTATCTATCAGCAGTGTACGAGAGTTTGAGCTTTTCTATATATTCATTTGGTTGTTAGGAATTTTTTTATTTTAGCCATTTGGGTAGGTTTGTATTGGTATTTGATAATAGTTTTAATTTGCATTTTCCTGATGACACTGAATGCCCTTCTGTTCATTTATTAAATTATATTTTCAGTTTTTCTTATTAATGCGTAGCTGTTCTTTACATATTCTGGACAAGTTTCTTGTTGGATATATATTATGACTAATATCTTCTACTTCGTGACTTGCCTTTTACTCTCAATTTGTACTGTGGAATGAAAGTTATTAATTGTAATGAACATAAGAACAGACAAAACAATACATGGTGCTGTGAGAAATAGATCAAATCCTCTGGGTCCATTAAGACACTGATATCTCACACACTAGTATCTCAAAATTCTCCCAGCCAGGCTTCAGCAATAAGTGATCCGTGAACTTCCAGATGTTCAAGGTGGTTTTAGAAAAGGCAGAGGAACCAGAGATCAAATTGCCAACATCTGCTGGATCACCAAAAAAGCAAGAGAGTTCCAGAAAAACATCTATTACTGCTTTATTGACTACGCCAAAGCCTTTGACTGTGTGGATCACAATAAACTTTGGAAAATTCTGAAAGAGATGGGAATACCAGACCACCTGACCTGCCTCTTGAGAAATCTGTATGCAGGTCAGGAAGCAACAGTTAGAACTGGACATGGAACAACAGACTGGTTCCAAATAGGAAAAGGAGTATGTCAAGGTTGTATATTGTCAGCCTGGTTATTTAACTTGTACGCAGAGTACATCATGAGAAACGCTGGGCTGGAAGAAGCACAAGCTGGAATCAAGATCCCCTGGAGAAATATCAAGAACCTCAGATATGCAGATGACACCCCTCTTATGGCAGAAAGTGAAGAGGAGCTAAAAAGCCTCTTGATGAAAGTGAAAGAGGAGAGTGAAAAAGTTGGCTTAAAGCTCAACATTCAGAAAACGAAGATCATGGCATCCTGTCCCATCACTTCATGGGAAATAGATGGGGAAACAGTGTCAGACTTTATTTTTCTAGGCTCCAAAATCACTGCAGATGGTGATTGCAGCCATGAAATTAGAAGACGCTTACTCCTTCGGAAGAAAAGTTATGACCAACCTAGATAGCATATTCAAAAGCAGAGACATTACTTTGCCAACAAAGGTTCGTTTAGTCAAGGCTATGGTTTTTCCAGTGGTCATGTACGGATGTGAGAGTTGGACTGTGAAGAAGGCTGAGCACCGAAGAACTGATGCTTTTGAACTGTGGTGTTGGAGAAGACTCTTGAGAGTCCCTTGGACTGGAAGGAGATCCAACCAGTCCATTCTAAAGGAGATCAGCCCTGGGATTTCTTTGGAGGGAATGATGCTGAAGCTGAAACTCCAGTACTTTGGCCACCTCATGTGAAGAGTTGACTCATTGGAAAAGACTCTGATCTGGGAGGGATTGGGGGCAGGAGGAGAAGGGGACGACAGAGGATGAGATGGCTGGATGGCATCATTGACTCGATGGACGTGAGTCTGAGTGAACTCCGGGAGATGGTGATGGACAGGGAGGCCTGGCAGGCTGCGATTCATGGGGTCGCAAAGAGTCGGACATGACTGAGCGACTGAACTGAACTGACTTGAACCAGTTAACTGAAGCAGGGGCTGGGTGTGGTATCCAGACTTTGCACAGGCCCTGATGATAAATACAATGTTGCTATCCTCACTTCCTCAAAACTTTAGATACAAGCAATCACCAATTTAGCCAGTAGTGTGGCCACAGTTTACTAAGTATATTTATGCATCATACCCTGGCAACACTTTTATGAATGGTGAATGGCTTTCACCACCAGCCCTTAAAAGTCTAGCAGCATGTTTCCAGCACCTCTCAGCATAATTAATGGTCCAGACTACTTCCCAGAAGAGATGGTCAGAGGACAGACTTACAGTACCAAGAACACATGGCTTCTCTCCCCATCCCACTGCCCCCAGAGAAAAATATCCTAACCTCAACAATTTCCCAGCAATTACCAGGAATTCTACTATCCTAAACAGCCTGATGAAAGCTTCCTTGGCCTGGGACAGCACATGGAACAACAGTTTTCTCCAATGATCGTATTTCAAGAGAGCTTGGGTAGAGCTCACACATTTATTCCCTCATTGATCCTCTCAGCTCCTCTGTGCAGGACCTCTCATTATCTCCATGTTATAAGCAGAGAAAGATTATTTTGCTCAGCCAAAATTGTGGAAGAACTTACAGAGGAGGGAGAAGGGTGGTGGCACTTAATGGCGTTGGGGTTTCCTACTGGACCCAGAGCCCTGAGTCCTCCTCTCCTTTTTGTGTGTGTGTCACTGGGTACTGACACTTTAACTGCTGCAAGGCTTGGGCGTGGGGGGTGGGGAGGGCCTACTTGTTGATCTGGTGTGTAGCTTCTCATTGTGGTGGCTTCTCTTGTTGGGGAGCACAGACTAAGGTGTGCGAGCTTCAGTAGTTGCAGCGCACACACTCAGAAGTTGTGGCACACACACTTAGCTGCTCCACAGTGTGTGGGATCTTCCCAGACCAGAGGTCAAACCTGTGCCCTCTGCATTGGCAGGCAGACTCTTATCCACTGCACCACCAGGGAAGTCCATCCCGTGCCTTGTTACTAGCTCCCAGGGTTCTTCTCTGATCTACTGTGTGCCAGCTGGGATCACAATCCTTTCTGTTTCTCAGGTCATAAGTAAACAAAATAGCTCTTTTGAGATTTTTATTTTTTTGTCCCAGGGAGATTTATAGTCAGGAAATACTATATCCTAAATGTTCCTTCATCTTTCCTCTCCGCTCCATCTTCCTTCTCCCTCCTCCAATCAAGACACACTTAAACACCTAGGCATGATTATATTACTCCTCCTTTTCAGACACACAGAAACATGCCTGGCAGCTAGAGGCAAAAACAAAAAAACATGCCTGGCAGGAAGTAGCAGACTTGAGGTTCTGGAGTCCAAGCTCCTCACCACTGCCATATACTGAATCAGGTCCCATCAATGTGACCTATCCAGAAATAAAGGTTAGGAGACGGGAAAGGAAAGGCTGCCCTGGGTCACTGAGGGTCACGAAGGGAAAAAGGAGATGCTTGGAATGAGACAGTTTCTATGGATTCAGTACCTCCAACCCTGCCTGGGATCCAGGCTAAAATACAGATATGGACATGTGAAGAACAGCCTGAAGTCAGGACTCAAATCAGGTCAAGTAACTGGCAAGCACATTTATTTGGCTAACTTGGATGAGAGGCCAGAGGTAGGTTCACAACACACCTTTCCTTTGAAAGTTCCCAGGAAAAGGATTCATAAACTATACGAACTTCAAGCCTTTAAGCAATGTTTCCTTGTTTTGCTAGCATAGGTAAAAGGGCAGGAAAGTGACAGATTTTTTTTCACTGTACTAAAGCTCTTTTACTGAATCTTTCTGGGCTCACTGAGAGTCCTCAAGGTCTTCTAACCCATTCTTGACTTCAAAAGGTGAACCCTTGGCAGACTCTGCCCCAAAAGGCAAAACTGAGCCCCAAGACAGTAGCTCTTTATTTCTGAGTGAGAGATAGTTTGATTCTCTAGAAGGTGTGAAAAAAAACAAAACCCTGTATGAGCACAAGGGATTTCACCAAAGGAAAACAAAGTCTTTCCAATTAGCTTTTCCTGGTTTCCAAACAGGAGCCTTTTGTTTCCTGAGGTTGGCTAAAAGAAACCTTAAAAACAAACAAAAGGAACAGTTCCCTTTTCTCTATTAGCCTAAAAATTGATTTAAAAAAACCTCTCCTAAAAGTCCATGAAATGTGGGGAAGATAAGTTACAGTAAGTACCCTCATGGCTCTAAGTTCATACACACAAAAGGTGTTATGTGAAAGAGGAGCACTGGAGGATCAACTCCTGACTCACATACACACCTGGCAGGTGGGGTCAGATCTTGTTAGGAGAAATCTCTTTATAACCAAACTGTTTAAATTTCAACAGATGGAAGCATGAAATTCCTGGTCATCTACAGGATAGGTTACTATTCAGTGGGCACCTAAAACCACTATAAAAATTAATGAACTGGTACCCTTGTGCAGATCTGGCAGCCCTAGTATGCCACAGATGAAAGTATCCACATTCATTCAACATATACTGTTGAGTGCTCACAAGGCAGAACTTGGCTACTCCACACAAAGCCCCTTTTGTTCCTCAAGGCAGTGTCTCCACACTGTTGGCCACCCACATGGTTGTCATTCCCAATGTGGTGGACAGTTCTCAGAGCCCAGGCTACAGCCACAACTGCTTCCCTTTCCACTCCACCCAGTAAAAACATACCAGAACACAAGTAAGTTCACATGACTTCATTTGAGGACTAACCTTGAATTCTCTCAGCATTAAAAAAAAAAAAAAACCAAACTAAACAATATACACAAACTTTCAAAGCAGTGAACTATTTGAGTTACTTCTCCCAATTGTTAGTGAAACCTTGCCAAGGCTGACAAACTTTGAGTTGTAGTAAGTAAACCCCAATCTTTTCTCTCCCAGACTCCTCTCCTTGATAGGGATTCAGCCAACTCTCCTCCCACACCTGAATCATAACTTAGAAAGGAGATCAAAGGGTGATGTTTCCGGAGGCAGAGAAATCTTATTCTGCCCTCAAGGTCAGAAGCCAGCATTCTCCAAATACCCTTCAGGTCATGCTGCACAAGATTCAACCCTGCCAGAAAGAAACCAAACAGTACCCACAAATACCTTAAAAGTATTTAAGACCAACAGTGTCTATCTCTTGGTCAGTATTATCCCTAGTAATATTTAAGGGAAGACAGAACATTGAATAAGTTCAGAACTAGGCTGTATTCTAAAAGAGGCACACAATCCTTAAAAAGAAACAACTGGGAAGATAAAATAGATGCCCTACAGAGAAGAAGGATGAAATTTCGAAAGGCCAACAGAAAATAAATCAAAACAAACTCAAGCCCACCAAGTCATATGTTAAGTTTCACTGAAACTACTTACTTCATTTTTAAAGAAATGGCAAAAACTTTCAGCATGGACACTGAAGCTTTAGGGTAACCAATTTACCCTTGTGTTGACAACCCCTGTTTTTCCTTTAAAAAAATGCACCAAGAACTCAAATCTTTTATATTTTCATGTGGAAATCTAATTCCTGGCCAACTACAGAGCATGACTCAGGCTAATCCCCTATAAAAATGTCACAATGAATGGCAAAAATCAATAGATTGATTTTACAAACTAGAAAAGTTGAAAGATTAAGACAACACAAGCAAAATTTCAATCTTTCTATACACCGAATACTTTTATTCTCAGAACCAGTAGAGTTTTTTCACAAACTTTCACTTTTTAAACTTTTATTAGTAGTAAATCTCTTGAGATGTATCTCCTACCAGTTAAAAGAAAAACTCACAAGAAATGAATTATACAGCAAGGAGAAACAGAAAAGCTAGACTAGTTTAAAAAACGGATGCAAAGTCTCAATTAATTCTTTAGCTGGCCTGACTTTTCTATCTCACTAGGCTGTAAAACAAAAAGAATAACGAGCCATCTTTGAGGTGCTCATCTTCATAAGTCATCTGGGGAATCCAATAACACTCCTTTACCTGAATAGCTAAATGAGAACAACGGATAACAACAAGCACCAGCAAGAATGCAGAGCAAACAGGACTCACATAAACTGTTGGAAATGCAATTAATAGAGCCACTTGGGCAGCATCTGCTACAGCTAAACTGCGTGGCTCAGCAATTTCACTCCTAGATACTTACCCTGTCAGAAATGCATACAAATGTTCATGAGAAAACATGCACAAAGTTGCTCATAATAACAATGGTCATATTGGTCCAAAAATAGAAACAACTCACTGTATATCTCCAGTAGGATGGATAAACAGTAGTATATTCACACAATGGGACATAATGAGAAATGAAAATAAATAACCCATAGCCATATGAAACATGGATCCATCTCACAAATATGACACGGAGAGAAGCCAGACACAATAAAGTACATGCTCTGTGACTCTATATGTATTAAAAAAAAATCTGACAAAAGTAATCAATGATATTAGAAGGATACCCTTTGGGATAGAGTAGTGAATCGAAGGGAGTATAATACAAAGATGATCAGCATGGGTCTATGGCTCTATGGGAAGGCAGGAGAGGGAGTATCTGATAGAAATGTGAGCCAAAACATCACATAATATGGACAATTCCAGCCCCTAAAAATATCTGCTCTTAAACCAGTATTTTTTATAGGAAAGAGCAATTCTGTTAAGAGGAATACAAAAAAAAGAGAGGGATTGGGGAGAGAGAGGGAAAGGCACGGGGAAACAAGGAAGGATTAATAAATTCAGGCTGAATGAATAAATTCAGGATGAATAAATTTGATTTCTACCTATGACCTAATTATTTTTTCATATTTTCCCTAAGATCAAAGGGTAAACAAATCAGAATTACCAACAGAAATCTGAACAAACATAGCCAGAAATGCAATGCAATTAACAAATCTGTTTTTGCCTCTAATCAAGCCAAAAATTATATAAACTATCAAAAGCAGTCTTAACTTTAATGCAATAAATGGAAACCAACAAGAATAGAAATTCCTCTTGTATGCTTCTCAAGGGATTAGATAATTATAAAAATGTATTAGTATGTCTCCTGAGACTTTAAGCCCCATTGCTCAATTCCATTAACTAACTGATTTTTTTTTTTTTTTTTTTCTGGCTGTGCTGCAAAGCTTGCAGGATCTTAGTTCAATCAGGGATTGAACCCAGGCCCCAGCAATGAAACTGCTGAGTCCTAACCACTGGACCACCAGGGAGCTCCCCAAATGAATTTTTTTTAAGGAAAAAAACAAACAAACTACCCTGTAACAGAACTACAGGGTTCCTGACAATGTCTGAAATATATAACTCTTTCCAATTAACTGATTGCTTCCGTAACGAAAGAAACATGAGGATACTTAATTTCTGACAGGCCTTTCTCGAGTATATACCTGTATATTAATAGCTAACTCAACAGTGTATCTATTCCTAGATTCTTCATCAATGAGACTATCATTTGCTTCCAGCATTCATACTTTAAATGCAAAGCTGAAGGAAGGAAAAGGCAAAGGATTATCTGAGTTTAGAAGCCAAGGAGAGAAAATTAAAATTGCTGTATTGTATCACCTGCTCTGCTTATGCAGACTACATGCTCACAGGCAATTTACACATCTAGTAGCTGGTGTGTTTTCTTAAGAGCCTCACTGTCAGGCATCCTCCATTCAAGACAGTTCTGTTGTTCTCTTTCACTGCCCTTTCCAATACACATACACACACACACACACACACTCCAACAAACATGAGCTTGCCACCTCTCCACAGACTTATCAAGTGTGGAATGTTTTATTTAAAATTACACAGGTAACTGAAAAAAGAGAACTAAAATTAATAAGATAAAAATAATAGGGTACTTAATAAATAATGGGAAGCAAAGGGGAAAGGAAGAAAAGAGAGGTGGGAGATAATACAAATTCCACTCCTTCCTTAGCAGGGAGTTAATAGCTAAAGTTAAATTTGTGAACTCAAGTGTAGACTGTGGCAGCTTAAAAAGCAAGCTACACATTCTCTGACACTCTTCCCATCAAGTGGCTAGTCTAGATCCCCTCCTCTTCAGTCTGAGCAGGCTTTGTGACTGACCCAATCAACAGTTAACGGTGAAAAGGAAGTTATGTAACTTCTGAGATTCGGTCATAAAAGGCCAAGGAGATTCCAACTGGTTCACTTGAGGCACTCATAGCTCAAGTTAATTGTATGTGTCCACTTGGAGGGTGTTTTGGGATGAGACTAACATTTCAATTGCATTCTGGGTAAAGCAGATTGCTCTCCATAATATGGGTGGGCCTCACCCAATCAGTTGAAGGCCTGAACAGAAAAAGAGTGGCCTCCCTGAGCAAGAAGGAATTCTCCAGCAGACTGCCTCTAGTCTTCATCTGTAGCATCAGCTGGCCTGGATGTCCAGCCTGCTGGCTCATACCACAGATTTTGGAATCACCAACCTCCATAATCATGAGCCAGTTCCTTATAATAAATCTTTCTACAAATACATGCACATCCTATTGGTCTGTTTCTCCTCAGACCCTGATTAATATCTGGGGAAAGCTGGTGACCATGTAAGTAGTGCAACTACCTGGGGCCACCATGCTGAAGTTGCCACGTGTAGGCATTCCAGTCAACAATCAGTGTTGCGGCCCGTCTTCCAGCCAGCCTTGCCAAGGCACATGGCATGGAAGTAAAGCCTTCCTGGACCTTCCAGCCCAGCCAGTTGACCAGCTGCATGCTAGAGAGAGATCCCAGTCAATGCCTCAGGAGGAGGAGAAGCCAGGCCTACTTGCATCCTTGATCCATGGAACACATAATACCATGAAACAACTGTTTAACCCACTAAATTTTACGTTCAATGACAACCACCAAAAGAACTAAAAACAGAAATAGTTTACAGTTATCACACTGGAGAAGAAACTGTAGCTGAGCTGGGATCAGAAAGTAGTAAAGGGTTTTAGTTTTCATTTTAAACACTATTTTGTTATCTGCATTATTCGTACTATGTACAGATATTACTATAGAAATTCAAACTATTTTAAATTAAAGAAACAACAGCAGCAAATATGTTCAGCACTTACTGTGCACCAAATTTCAATGTGCTCTCTGTGCTATGTTTTAACTAATTTAATACTCAAAATGACCCCATGAGGGGAGTGCTTTTATTATCTCTTTTTAATAGATGGGAAATTGACATGCAGAGAGATTCAGTAACTGTATGAAAGGTCACACAGCAAGCAGGAGCACCTAGATATCCAACTCGCCAGTCTGGATCCAGAGCTACAACATTTCCACAAAGATTATTAGGCTGGTTCAGCAGTTACAAAGTCATTAGACGAAGGGCACAATCTCAAATTGCCATTCACCTGGGTTTCCAAGCATGTGACTAACAATGCTATTATGTGTCAAGCACTGCTGGACTTCCTTGCTTCTTCAAAGGCTACGAGCTAAACTGAAATGCCTTTTACTCCAGTCCCCACCTGAACACATTCTTCAAGGTTCAGTGTCCCTAAATATCACCCAAATCTCTCTCTCTTCATTGTTAATTTCCCCTACATTTCCAGGGAACCATTTTATCAGATATTTCCATCTTTCTGCCACCAATTCAATTTTGTATCTTTACATCTCTCCATCGGCTATGAACCAAATGAGGGTCTTCAACTCTGAATTCTTCCACCAGGGCCTTGAATAAAATAAAAATGTAATTATCACTTATTAAAGCTCACTGACATTTGTTTATTCTAATGAAAGTTAGTGGAGCAGGCTTAACCTTAGAGAAATTTTCACTGAATTTTATTTGAGAGGAAGGAGGGAAGAGAGGGGTTAAGCACAATTCTACTTAGCATATACTACTCCTCAGTATATACCCTAAACACAAATTTGTAATGTATATCAAGTCATACAGTAGAATGTTCAAGTCACACTATTCCCCATGGACAAAATTTGGAAACTAATCAAATGCCCATCAACCACAGAATGGATAAACTGTGGCATAGTCACAATGAAACACTGGACAGCAATGATAATGACTGAACACAGCCACATGCAACAACATGGCAAAGTATCACAAACATAATTTTGAGTGAAAGAAGCCAGATACCAAAAGCAAAACAAACAGGAAAACCACAAAACCATATTATATGATCCCGTGTATATAGATCATAAGGATAGGCAAAACTAACCTATGGTTGAGACAGTAGTTAGCTCTGGGAAGAGTGTATGACTGGGGGTAAAAAGCATGGCAATGCTCTGTATCTTTATCTCAGTGCTGGTTATAAGTTTATGTTCACTTTGTGAACATTCATCAAATTATACGCTTTAAGATGTATATGTTCTTACAGTTCAACTTTAAGAATTACTTTACAAGATGCATAAGCCAAACCACCATGTAGCAGGCATAAAACACCCTGTAACATCTGAATCCAACTTGGCTTAATCTGATTTGAGGGCAGAAGAGAAGTACAGTGGTTACTGCATAATTTGGATAGCTTCAACTCTGCTCACTGAAACATGATTTTTAGAACGTGCACAAATAGTCCAACAAATGCCTAAGTGAAATGTTTGAAATTTCACACCAAGATCCCCTTTGCTGCTTCTGAATGTGCTCACTCCTCCATTTTAACACACTTCAGCTCCCACAAGTACTCCCCTTTCAGGCTTTCTCCAATTCTTGCCTCAATTTCTTGAATTACCTCCAACTAGACCCTTTCCCATCCTCTTTCAGAGCAGGGGGAAATGCATGAGCACAGTAGCTCAAGGACTATATGAGAGCAGATGCCCTCTCACTGGCTTCCGTGATGGTTCAGCAGGTAAAGAATAGGCCTGCAACGCAGGAGACATAGGAGATGTGGATTCTCAGCACTCATGCAGGCAGGCACCTTCTTACCAAATCAATCCAAGTCTGAATATAACCATCCTAGTGGCTATTTGCCTGTGGTTTCTTTCCTTGGGGACAGTGGATACTTCAAAACTATTTTTAAATCTAGAGTCCTTTTTTCCCTCTAACACCTCCCCCAAAACAAACATACACATACATAAAATAGAACTCACATGTGCTGAGGTAGGTAGCACTCACATGTGCTACAGTGATTTGTGGACTTGGCAAATCTAAAGTGCAGAAAGTGTGCCCCACCTACAGGGATAAAATGCAGTCCCAACTTGTGTGTTTTTAAAAGAGGCAATTATTCCTCTACTGGAAGGAAGCCTCTCCTCCATCCTTCAATACTGTAATCTCCAGAGGACAATGTCCAGAGGACAACCCATTCTTAATTTTTCTTCCACTGCTTCAGCAGCAGCACCTCTTCCCAAATCTACTAACTGAAAAAGGACTGAAATTAATAATCTGTCAGTTTTCTCATTCAATTTCCATCTTGAGAAAGCTTAACCTTAGAATGAGAGAGTGGGAGGCCGGGGGAAGGGGAGTGGGGAATAACTGATTAATGGGGAGGGCGTTACTTTGGGACATGATGAAAATGTTCTGGAATTAGTAGGGATGCCTGCACAACTCTGTGAATATACTTTAAAAAAACAGTAAATTATACACTTTGGGTAAATTTATGGCACATTTGTCATGTATCAACTTTTAAAATAAATAAAATGTGGGAAAGCCCAACTTTTCTGTAGAGAAAGTTGGATGAAGCGAGCAAATAGCAGATGGACAGCCAAGTATCACCTAAAAACCAAGCTGAATAAATTCACGGAATTAAAAATGAGGAAACTAGCCCCGACTTTCCATTCAGCTCACAGATGGATGGGATGAAGCTGGGGCAAGAAAGTGCACAATTACAGAACTGGGTGGTTAACTTTCCCTGTTGGTCTCCGAGCGCCTGTCTTGATACTTCATTAATTAATTCGACGAGACGAACCTCAGCAGAGACCATGTGCAGACAGCGAGCGCTGGGGGACGCCATAGATTGTTTTTAAGGCTCACTCGACAAACCCCTCTCCAAGCCACCACGGCGCAGCACAGCTCTTGCTGACTTGCAGGACCCGCCGCGAAGAGTTGCCTCAGAGTTCCACAGGGACCGGGTGGAGAACGGTCAAGGGGAGGACGCTGCGGCGCCCATGGGAAGGGGGAGGAAGGGGAGTTGAGGGTCCAAGTCTGCTTAAGGACGCTCGCAGCCCCCCTCGACGGCCACCAGAAGCCCCTGGAGACTCCGGAAGCCCACGCTGTCCCGGCGGGGTTCCACTGGCCGCAGGCCCAGGGCGCCCACACCCCTCCCCCCACCTCCCGGCCCCGGCAACCTCGGCCGGAGCCATCTCCGAGTCGGCTGAAGGCGACCGAGGCCACCTGCCGCTCCGCCGATGAGGAAGAAAGTGGTCGACCGCCACTCCCTCCAGCGGAGCCGAGCCGAAAACTTCTCGGGGAGACGCCTCAGAGAGCGCTCTCGATACCGGACTAGTGAAAGGACCCCAGGGGCGTGCGTCGGGACGCGTCCGCACCCTCCCGCCTCCTGGCCCGGCTCGGACTTTCCCGCTGACCCCGAGCCGGGCGCGCCGCACTCCCCTTCCAAAACCCCCGAGCCCCTCCGCCACAGTGTGCCGAACCCCGCGAGTTGCGGGGCCCAGGAACCTCTCGGACCCCGTCCCTAGGCCCGTCCTAAGGCCGCCGGGGTGACCCGGCAAGAGAGAGCCTGCGGGGGCTGCCCTCCACCACCGCCGCGGCCGCCGCGCGCCCCGGCGCGCCCCAAGCTGGCCTGACTGGGCGTGGAGACCAACGGGGGCAGGGTCGGAGCCCCACGCCCCCGGCCAACCCGACCGGGAAGGTGGCGCAACCCAGCCCTCAGCTCCACTCACCTCCGGCAGCTCCTCTCCAGCCTGCCGCGCGCGCCGGCAGCTCGCTGCCTGGCCCGCGGCTCGGGGACCTCGGAGAAGGGGGCGGGGCGCAGGGGGCGGAGCCGGCTCCGGGCTGGCGAGCGCCAGAATTAAACCCCGAACGCAGGGGATCAGCCAGGGCTCAGCTGCTACCGCAAGGGCGAGGAACTCAGGGAGACCCGCAAGCCTCCGACTCCGGGCGGGAAACGGCTGCGGCTGCGTCCCGGAGCGGGACGGAGGGACAGCTCAGGCCTGCAAAACCCCAGACGGCTCCCGGGGCCTCAAGGAACCCCGGCTCTCGGCGGCGCTCTCTTTGTACCCGCGCGAGCCGGCCGGCGGGCAGACTCCAGTGCGCCTGCGCGCCGATCAGACTCCACCAGGCCCACCGGGCACCTTCGCTCACCTCCGCCGCCTCACCCCGGTCCGCTGGCTTCTGCCCCGCGAGCAGCAGGCAGAGCCGCTCCTTCAGCCCCGGCACGCTCCTGCTGCAGCTGTGTGTTTACTTTCTTTCCCCGAGGGAGTGGAAAAAATCCATCCCCAGTGAGATGTGCGTCAGTTCGATTCTATCAGTTCTTTCCCGGAGGGGTACCTGGACGCGCGGGAGGCTGGCACTGTTAACACGCCGGCTTAGCGCCTTTTACTGGCCCCTCTCTCCTCACCGCTAAAGAAATTGATCAGGGACTGTCGGCTTGTTTCCTGGCCCCTGGTGACAGCGGGATTCTGGAGCATGCAGGGATCTGGTTTTCTGCAGGTACCTGAGCGGGTCGAGCCGTGTCCTCCGTGCGTTCGCGCCAGCTCGGCTGCAGGATGGAGTCCTCAGTGAAAAGGAGACAATGCATGTCCATTAGGGTGTAGGTGTTCTGAGGACTTCAAAGAAGACGCAGTGCCTGGGTAGGCAGCTTAGAAACGAACTAGGAAGTCAGACACTCTCAATCCGTAGCAACCTAAGCGGGTGCAAGGGAGGCTGTGACTTGAGTCTTCTTTCAAACTGAAGATGGTTTGAATAAACAGAACGGGAGGACTGACAGATATTACCAAGAAACACTAATGCCAGCTCTCCAATCACTGATTTTTCTTAAGGTCGGGGCGGGGCGGGGCTGGAGACCCACTAAGGTCTCCAGCACAGCACACCTTCCACAGGGGCTTTAGGCAGTCACAATATTTTTGCAAGTAGGTTAAAGCGAAGAGTTATCAGGAGATGCTAGCCTCTGGGGAGAAGAGGCTGTGAAATCCCTATATGTTCACAGCAAAGCACACCTGCAGATTCCTGAAACCGATAGCCCCTGCCTGTGAAGAAGATAAGCAAAGGACAGCTCAAAGATACGTGGAGGCAGGAAATCTCACTTAAAAGCTCAGACCGTTTGCAAGCTCACCAGGTGACAGTAAACAAACTCTTTCCCTTCTCCTTGACCTCTGTTTCTTTTTCTGTAGAATAGGCTATATGGATTCAATAGATCTTCTTTAAAATCCCCCTCCCCCAAATGTCTATGATTCTATATAAACAATACTTTTATTGTTTATTGTTTTATTGAGATGGTTAGATGGCATCACCGACTGGATGGACATGAGTTTGAGCACGCTCCAGGAGTTGGTGATAGACAGGGAAACCTGGTGTGTCCATGGGGTCACAAAGAGTCAGATATGACTGAGCCACTGAACTGAATACTTATTCCCAAGGGGGGTGGGTCCTGCGTACACGAAGGATGCCATGCATCCCTTTTTTCTCCTTGCTTACATTTACTCAGTAAACATTTATTTCATAGGTTCTATTGACTCAGTGCTAAAGAATCTGCCTGCCAATGCAGGAGACAGGTTAATCCCTGGATGGTTGAAGATCCCCTGGAGAAGGAAATGGCAAACCACTCCAGTATGCTTGCCTGGGAAATCCCATGGACAGAGGAACCTGGCCACAATCCATGGGGTTTGTAGACGGGGGTCGCAAAGAGTCAGACAGACTGAGTGACTAAACAACAACAAATGAAAATTAATCAATCAAAAGTATGGCATGTGTGCTAAGTCGCTTCAGTTGTGCTCAGCTCTTTGCAAAGCCATGGACTGTAACCTGCCAGGCTCCCCTGTCCATGGAATTCTCCAGGCAACAATACTGGAGTGGGTTGCCATTTCCTCCTCAAGGGAATCTTCCCACCCAGGGACTGAACCCACGTCTCTTATGTCTCCTGCACTGGCAGGTGGGTTCCTTACCACTAGCACCAAAGTATGGCAGATTCTGAACTTCTAGTGGGTTTATATTTGAAGTTTTATTCATGTTTAGTCATTTTTCTATTGAGATGCAATTCACATAGCATAAAATTTGCTCTTAAAAGTGTATAACTTCACGATTTTGAATATATTTAGTTATGCGACCATCACCACTATCTGATTCCAGAACTTTCATCATGTTCAATAACAAATTCCATACTCATTAGCAGTCACTCCTCACCCACCCCTTTAGCCCCAAGCCACCACTAATCTATTTTCTATCTCTATGAATTTGCCTATTCTGGACATTTCATACAAATAGAAACATGTAACATGTAGCCTTTGGGTTTGGCTTCTTAACATTTGCAGGGTTCAACCAAGTTGTCACATGTATTAGTACTTCATTCCTTTTTATAGTTGAATAACCTTTCACTGTATGGATAAAACCACATTATGTTTATCCATTCATACATTGATGGGCACTTTGGATTGTTTCCACTTCTTAAGAATAATGGCTCTTTAGAATAATGCTGCTAAGACATTCATGTACAATTTTTTGCGTAAACACTTATGTTCATTTCTCTTGGGTGTATGTCTAGGAGTAGAATTTCTTCACTAAACTTTTGAGGAACAAATACACTTTTCCAAAGTGGCTATACTATTTTACATTCCTATTCAGTTCAGTTCAGTACAGTCGCTTAGTCGTGTCCGACTCTTTGCAACCCCATGAATTGCAGCACGCCAGGCCTCCCTGTCCCATCACAAGCTCCCAGAGTTCACCCAGACTCATGTCCATCGAGTCCGTGATGCCATTCAGCCATCTCATCCTCTGTCGTCCCCTTCTCCTCCTACCCTCAATCTTTTCCAGCATCAGGGTCTTTTCCAATGAGTCAACTCTTCGCATGAGGTGGCCAAAGTATTAGAGTTTCAGCTTTAGCATCAGTCCTTCCGAAGAACACCCAGGACTGATCTCCTTTAGAATGGACTGGTTGGATCTCCTTGCAGTTCAAGGGACTCTCAAGAGTCTTCTCCAACACAGTTCAAAAGCATCAATTCTTCGGAGCTCAGCTTTCTTCATAGTCCAACTCTCAGATCCATACATGACCACTGGAAAAACCATAGCCTTGACTAGACAGACCTTATGAGGGTTCTAATTTCTCCAAATCCTTACTGACTATTGTCATATATGTATGGTAGGTGGTAGTTCAAGATTTTAATTTGCATTTCCCTAATGACTAGCAATGTTGAGCATCTCTTCATATCCTTATCGGGGCCATTTGTATATCTTCTTTGGAGAAATATCTATTCAAATACTTTGCTCATTTAAAAATTGGGTTATGTGTCTTTTTACTGGTGGTTTTTATAAGAGGTCTTCTATCCAATAAATAACACTAGTCCTTTATCTGATATATATATATATTTGTAAATATTTTCTCCTATTATGTGGCTTGTCTTTTCACTTTCTTGATAGTGTCCTTTGAAGCACATATGTTTTTGACAGTCATATTTTTACAATACAAAATAACATACGCTAACACATAATACTTAAGTGTTTTCTAGACTATAAAAGTGATTCATAGCCATTATAAGAAAAATTAGAAAAATATAAAAAAAAAAGAAAAATAACAATTGCTTATGGTTGTGTCCTAGATTGGGCCTTCTGTGGTGGCTCAGTGGTAAAGAATCTGCCTGCCAGCGTAAGAGACATGGGTTTGATCCCAGGATCAGGAATATTCCCTGGAGAAGGAAATGGCAACCCACTCCAGTATTCTTGCCTGGGAAATCCCGTGAATAGAGGAGCCTGGTGTGCTACAGTCCACGGGGTCGCAAAAGAGTCGGACACAACTTAGTGTCTAAACAATAACTATCCTAGATATAGCCACTGTTAAGATTATAGCAAGTTTCCTTCAGGGCCTTTCTAACGCTTACTATTTATTTATTTTGATATCACCCTCAATGGCATCATGTGGCCCCATGCTCTATACTTGTGGTCATATTGAGAACTGTCTTACTGGCAACATCTCCATATTCAGAACCGTCTCCTCTCCCACCTTTCCCATCAGAAAAATTTGTCCTGTGCCCATTCCCTCAGGATTCAGTTAAGGTAATCTAGTGTACTGATAATGAACATGACAGTATACACACTTGGCAGTTAAGGAACATCTGCTCTAGTTCTGAGATATATTCTATCAGGCCACTTACACTGTGGCCTTTCATGTAATGGGTCATCTGCCATATACTAAGAACTATATGCAAGTACCACCAGCCAGTTCTAACCTCCCTGAGCCTTAAGCTCCTTGTCCAGATAATGGGAGAATACCTACTATGCCTGCTTCACCAAGCTACAGTAAGGATCAAACCTCACAGAATGAGTTGGGTCAGAATGGACCCTGGATATGCTGCAGGTAAGAATCTGACACCTTACGTGTCCCATACACTCAGGCCCAATAATTTACATGGCAGCAAGGAGAGATATCAGGAGAGAATGAGGAAGACATGGGAGGTCACCAAAGTTTGTTAAGACTTTGGTAAGGTCACCAAAGTTTACCAAATCTTAGGGGCAGGTAGAATTGGGACAGGCTCTGGAAGTAATTTCTTAATATTCATTTTCATCTCCCCCAACTTCAATTATTTTTTTACAGTGGATGTATACCATAGTTAGCATCAAGATTTTTTTTTAAGTTTTTGTCATTCTCAAATTTTTACAGAGATGTGAAGGAGAGTTTTTGCTGTATTCATGCCAGAGTGTTAAAGTCAAAGTGGCAAGAACGTTTGTGTGTGCATGTGTGTGTACGTGTAAGAGAGAGAATGCATGCACAAACCTGAGCACAAGTGAGTCTCCCTCAAAGGGCAGGTGAGCTGTGGGGCAGGGGACTGTACCCCTCAGACAGCAGATTCACCACCTGCAGGTACTTTTCTAGTGCCAATCTTGGAAGTTTCCTAAGGGAAGCTGTATGTTCCCTCGCCCTTGCCCAAGGTCTGACTGACACAAAGGAGTCTTCTTTTTAAGGAACATTTATTAATATTACAAAACCCTACTCTCTGAATCACAATCTGGAAGACTTATCTTCTGCCAGTGGCTCTGTGGTTTCCTCTTCCAAAAGAGAGCTTCAGCTTCTGTGGCTGGAGAAAGCTAAAATAGAGAAGCAGAAGGAATGGCCCATACGGCTGGCTTCTGCTTCTTTCTATATCCCAAAGCTCATAACTCACATTTCACTAGTTGGTTTGCTGTTTAGTTAGAAGCCTTACAAAGCTTATGAAATAAATGTAAAATAATCTAATTGCTGACTGTCGTCAGAAAACACATAAGGCAATGATTATCTAAATCTAGAAAGAAAAGAAGGTCTCATTTACTTCAACCTGTAATGGTTCCTGGAAATGACTGCTTGAAAGGTAAAGGACTCATCATCAACTCACTTGCTTTTGTTATTTTACAAAGCAAGTTAGGGTTCATTTTGCAATAGGCTGAAGCCCTTTGTGAATATGTTTTATATGTTGCAGAAGGACTTAACCCTAGTTCAGGAAATTTAAGCTAACAGCAATCTGTATTCAAAATGATAATCATTATATCATTGTTACTATTATAAAATATTTACAGAGCATTCAAAGGTGTATGACATTCTCCTAGGATGCTAAATGGAGGGATTATATGTACAAGCCTATCCCTGCAGAACCACTATATTTAGAACAATTATTTAACAGATATTTACTGAGGGTCTACTGTGCCCAAAGGATTGTGTTAATTTTTATAAAAGACACAAAGATGAAGAATCCCAAGAGACTACCTGACATTTTGGGGTGTTAACACATACACTAACTTAACTGTAATATAATAATAGACTTTGGCTTGAAAGATATAAGTATTAATAATGTAAGTATTATAGCTACTATAATACTTATACTTTATTTATAATATATAATACTCATAGTAATATAGCATTATTATATTTAAAAGTTTTAGTAATTGATAGCACTTATTAAGAACTTGCTTGTCGGCATACAGATGGCTAATAAACTCAAGAAAAGATGCTCAACACTACTCATTATTAGAGAAATGCAGATCAAAACTACAATGAAGTATCACCTCATACCAGTCAGCATGGCCATCATCAGAAAACCTACAAACAATAAATGCTGGATAGGGTGTGGAAAAAGGGAACCCTCTTGCACTGTTGGTGGGAATGCAAATTGACACAGCCACCATGGAGAACAGTATGGAAATTCCTTAAAAAAAAAAAACAAACTAGGAATTAAACTATGAGCCAACAGTCCCACTACTGGGCATACACCCTGAAGAAACCATAATTGAAAAGGCACATGTACCCCACTGTTCACTGGAGTACTGTTTACAATAACTAGGACATGGGAGCAACCTAGATGTCCATTGACAGATGAATGGATAAAGAAGTTGTATATATACACAATGGACTATTACTCAGTCATAAAAAGGAACACGTTTGAGTCTGTACTAATGAGCTGGATTAAACTATAGCCTATTATATGGAGTGAAATAAGTCAGAAAGAGAAAGACAAATATCATATAATAACGCATAGAAATGAAATCTAGGAAGATGGTACTGATGTACCTATCTTCAAGGCAGCAGTGGAGATACAGACATAGGGAATGGATTTATGGACACGGGTAGGGAGGAAGAACTGAGAGACTAGTACTGAAACATATGCATTCAGTTCAGTTCAGTTGCTCAGTCGTGTCCAACTCTTCGCGACCCCATGAATTGCAGCACACCAGGCCTCCCTGTCCATCACCAACTCCCAGAGATCACTCAGACTCAAGTCCATCGAGTCCGTGATGCCATCCAGCCATCTCATCCTCCGTCATCCCCTTCTCCTCCTGCCCCCAGTCCCTCCCAGCATCAGAGTCTTTTCCAATGAGTCAGCTCTTCGCATGACGTGGCCAAAGTACTGGAGTTTCAGCTCTAGCATCATTCCTTCCAAAGAAATCCCAGGGCTGATCTCCTTCAGAATGGACTGGTTGGATCTCCTTGCAGTCCAAGGGACTCTAAGAGTCTTCTCCAACACCACAGTTCAAAAGCATCAATTCTTCGGCGCTCAGCTTTCTTCACAGTCCAATTCTCACATCCATACATGACCACAGGAAAAACCATAGCCTTGACTAGATGGACCTTAGTCGGCAAAGTAATGTCTCTGCTTTTGAATATGCTATCTAGGTTGGTCATAACTTTTCTTCCAAGGAGTAAGCGTCTTCTAATTTCATGGCTGCAGTCACCATCTGCAGTGATTTTGGAGCCCAAAATAAAGTCTGGCACTGTTTCCACTGTTTCTCCATCTATTTCCCATGAAGTAATGATTTACCATGTGTAAAATTATTATGTTGGTGAAAAAGTAATTTTGATTTTGCATTGTTGAACATTGCAATTTGATATGAAAATGTATGCTTCAATAAATGTGGTTATGTTATTTAAAAAAAAGAAGTTGCTTCTCCTGTGAGATAGACATGATTATTATTCACAGTTTACAGAAATGAAGATGGAACTGTAGAGAGGTTCAAATATCAGCAGGAAGCACCACAGCGCTGTGGTGGAGGCAGGACTCTCACCCAGGTTGCACAGTGCAGAGCCAGGTTCCAGCACTGATTATTCTAGCTAGCACAGCACATGCATTACATTGTTTTGTTTTGCTTTTGCAACCATCTTAGCAATAAACTTTGAGTTGAGTCACTGTCACTGAAACCTTTTCTCCTTTGGCAAGGAAACCCTGACCCAGTGACCTTTTGACCTTGACCTCAAAGCACCATTCTCTAAGCCTGGAGTTTTCAGACAACTGAGCTCTCTTTTGAGCCTTGGAGACTTCTCATCAGACAAACTTTTAATGAAAGATAAAAATGAAGTTTCCATGAGTGACGCTGACAGGGAGGGGAGACTTGCATAGGTGGTAGGAGGATTGGGGATGGGGAAGGAAGGAAGGAGGCTGCCCCACATTCACCTGAAGATAATCACAGCTGACTCTCCATCAGGAGCGCTGATGTCAACACAACCTCAGTCTCACCTTTAAAGAAGTGTTAACTTAACCCCTCCTCCCACTGGTAAGGCTGCATCTCAAGCCTCATCAGGTTCCTGTACATTAACTAGACTGACGGTCATGAGCTTGATGAGGTTTTAGAATTAATTCTGTTTAACGTCTCTGGATATATTACATATAGTTCCCTTCGATCACAAATTATTTTTTAAATGTTAAAGATGGCTTGCCTACCTGGAGGTCCTCAAAACCCTGTAAGGAATGTGGGTGAAGTCAGAGCTTAAGGACCAGAAGCAACCAAGCTGAAGAAATGACGACTCCCCACTTACAGAATCTGGTTACGTAAGAGCCTTCTAATGAATGGTGTATTCAAAAGGAGACCTGGGACGTGTAACATCGTGCTGGATTTCAACAAAGATGGGCTTAGTCAACTTCATAGTTGCAGACCCTGACAAAGCACAGCCAAAGAAGGGGAGGAGAATGGTTAAAGTGAAGGAAGCGGACACAGAGTCTGGGGACAATGGCTTTCGTTCAGGGGGATCCTCTCTGAAATTCTGCTTTGAGACTTGGAGAGGTTTTATTGTCTCCTGTCATTCCCGTACTTCAGCAGGAAAAACATCTAGTTCTAGAAAGCTATTATTATTGTCTTCATTAACAGGTTCACTCAGCTCCCTTGCACTCACCATCATAGGCCAGCATAAAGTGCAGCTCACTTATTTAGCCAGCACTTGTCTTCAATATCTGTTTGTAGTGTGTGTACCTTAGGAGGACTTGCCCCTCTGTCTTGTCTTTTATGTATCTGAGAGCAGGGGCTTAGTCTATTTAACTTTCAGTCATTGCTTAGCTAACTGGCACCGTTTTTATAGTGCCAGATATTATTTTAACAGCTGAAATGAACTCAGATGTCTTGAAATAGGGGATATTTGAGAGGATGTGACATAGCCACAGGGAGGAATGCTATATAGGCAGTAAAAATGCTAAGAACGTTGCAACCTATTGCTATATGTGAAGTGATGCTGAGGGGAAAATCAAATATAAAGAGGAGTGTATTATTAGTAACATGTAAAAAATAAATGCTTGTAAACTATCAAGGATCCAAAGTGATAGAAAAATGACAAATTGGGTTAGTTCCAATAAATTCTATATTTTCAAAATTAAAACATATATGTATAGGTATATATGTATACATACACACAGAAAAACTGCTATACATATATGCATATGTGTATGTTTCAATTAACCTTAAATATAAGGGCTCCCCTGGTGGTTCAGGTGGTAAAGAGTCTGCCTGCATTGCAGGAGATCCAGGTTCGATCCCTGGCTCAGGAAGGTCCTTTGGAGAAGGAAATGGCAACCCACTCCAGTATTCTTGCCTGGGGAATTCTGTGGACAGAGGAGCCTGGTGGGTACAGTCCATGGGGTTGCAAAGAGTCAGACACAACTGAGCGACTAACACCCTCACTTATATACATATATGTATGGGCTCCAAAATCACTGCAGATAGTGACTGTAGCCATGAAATTAAAAGACGCTTACTCCTTGGAAGAAAAGTTATGACCAACCTAGACAGCATATTCAAAAGCAGAGGCATTACTTTGCCAACAAAGGTCCGTCTAGTCAAGGCTATGATTTTTCCTGTGGTCATGTATGGATGTGAGAGTTGGACTGTGAAGAAAGCTGAGCGCCAAAGAATTGATGCTTTTGAACTGTGGGGTTGGAGAAGACTCTTAGAGTCCCTTGGACCGCAAGGAGATCCAACCAGTCCACTCTGAAGGAGATCAGCCCTGGGATTTCTTTGGAAGGAATGATGCTAAAGCTGAAACTCCAGTACTTTGGCCACGTCATGCGAAGAGTTGACTCATTGGAAAAGACTCTGATGCTGGGAGGGATTGGGGGCAGGAGGAGAAGGGGATGACAGAGGATGAGATGGCTGGATGGCATCATGGACTCGATGGACGTGAATCTGAGTGAACTCCAGAAGCTGGTGATGGATAGGGAGGCCTGGTGTGTTGCGATTCATGGGGTCGCAAAGAGTCGGACACGACTGAGCAACTGAACTGAACTGAACTGATATGTTTTAATTAACTTTTGAATACACAGACATACAGTTTTTGTTGTTTGTTGCTGCATAAACAAATTACCCTAAAACTTGGAAGCTTGAGACAACATAATGTTTATCAACTCACACACCTTCTGAGGGTGAAGAATTCAGGGTTTGCTTAGCTGGATGGTTCTGGCTCAGGGTCTCTTGTGAAGTTACAAAACAGCAGGGAGAACTGCTGCCATCTGAACCCCTGACCAGATCCACTTCCAAGAAGGCTCTGACTCATATGGTTGTCGGCAAAAGGCCTCAGTTTCTTCTTGTGTGGATGTCATGGGAGTGCCTCTCCAAAGGCTGCTCGTGACATGGCGGCTGATTTCCCTCAGAACTAGTAATGACTGAGAGAGAGAATGACCAATGTCATAGCTGCAATGACTTTTATCACCTAATCTCAAAAGTGGCATGCCATCACTTCTTTCATCTTCTTCGGTTCCATAGGCCAGTCCCAGTGCAGTGTGAGAGGGACTGTACAAGGGTGTGAGTACTCAGAGACAGGACTCATTGGGGATCATCTTGGAGCCTGGCTATTACAACTATTAGAAATAAGAATAAGACCTTTTTGTACAAAAGCATGTTTTGGTTATTAAATATACATTTCAAATATACACTGAAATGGGTTATTTTGAAATACCTAATCCTCCTAGCAATACTTTTCAAGAAATAATAACAATATTTATTTGGCACATTTTATGTGCCAAGCCACTGTGCTAAGCATTTTACATGGACCTTCTCCTATAACCCTGAGAACTTAAAAGGAAGCACTTTTAGTTGCCTCATTTCATAGGGATGGAACTTGAAGCACAGAGAGGTTGAGTAACTTACCTAGGGGACATATCTAGCAAGTCAGGAAACCAGAATGTAAACTCAGATCTATCAGTTAAAGGACATACATCACCACCAAGCTATACTGATTTTCTCTAGTCATAGTTTTGTGAAAGAAATCCTAATCTACTCATGTTTTACAAACTAAGAACCATCATTTTAGGTAAGTAGTTGAGGATTTCCCTGCAGTCAGAGTAAATAAGCTAAGACTCTAAGTTGGAAGCTGGGTTCATGGAGAACTTTATCATGATTAAGACAGTAACAGTTGCCTAGTCCTCTCTCCTTCCCTTTGCCATCTCTCCACTCCAGCCAAACTGGCCTTGTTCTTGGAGCACTCCAAGCATGCTGCCCCTTCAGGTCCTTTGTGCTTGATGTCCCTCTTCTACTCCCCTAGAACAGCCTGGCTCCTGCCATCACCTCCTTTTCTCAAATATCACCTTCCCAGAGAGGCCCACTGTTGCCACACTGTTTAAAACTGGCCACTCCATCCCATCACTTAGCCCCATTGTCCTTCCCTTGTTCATCTCCTATGACACTTATCACCATCTGCAATCTACAGAATTTACCAATGCAGTATGTTCATATTTCTCTCCCAATCCCAGAATACAAGCTCCTCAAAGACAAGGATGAGTGTTTTGTTCACTGACTCCCACATTGTTCAATGAGGATCTCTAGCACAACAGTGTGTGGTACATAGCATATGTTCAATAATAAACATGTGTTGGATAAATGAAGAAATAGCAATAAGGAGCACAAAACATGAAGTTGATATCAGAGCAGTTCAGTTGAAAATGTAATGGTCAATTTATTTTCCAGCTGTACCTCATTAAATTTAATTTTGAAATTATCTACAGATTTTTCCCAAATAGATGGTTCTAGAGAAAACTGCTTTCTGTTCATGGACATTTTACATTTATCACCATGTGTGTTTATTTTGTAACCAGAGTAGATGTATTAGAAGTCTTTAGAAACAAAAGAGTTCTAGAAACAGAAGATGATTTTAACCTAGAACACAAATAAACTAGGTCAGGGTTGAAGTATTTCCACTGCCCAAGTGATAACCTATCCCTCTGTCTAGTGACCCTATAAAACCTGGAGATCAGGCAAATATTTACCTTCCCTTTCACATTAGACAAAGTCAGTTAAGCAAATGACATTTCATAATGAATGAAATGAAAGAACTTCCTTCCTATATTTATTCTGGATTATCTATTAATTTTTAGTATGTTTTGTTCCCCCAGACATAGAGCTATTGTTTGACAGAAGGTCAGCATTCATTCTAACTTTTCCCAGTTCTACATAGGACTATTAACTATATTATCTTGGTCATTTCAGAATACCAGCTTACTAGTTGCCATTATATTCAGTAAAAGTCTCACTGATACTGAGTTTTGTTTCTTCAACTAAACATACCAACTATAGTAATAACAGCTAACCTTTATTAGATATTCGCCAAGTTCCAGCCATCCTATATATATGATCTCTAACACTTTAAATAACTCTACAGGAGAGATATCATAGTTTCGATGCTCAGTGAAAAGCACTTTGTCAGGATCACGCAATCAGGGCAGAAACTCAACACAAGATTTCTGATTTCCAAATCTGGGCCAATTTCAAGGTACCACTCTCTGGCCCTATCAGCTGAAACACTAGACTTACCTGCTTATCTAGGTAACAACCAAATATTGCAGGGCACTATACTTACACTAAATTTTTTCATTGTTTATCTGAAATTCAAATTTAACTGGATGTCTTATATTTTTCTGATCCATAGTCAGATGCATTTTTTAACTGTACCCCTGTCCCCCTCTCTGGATGTCATGTACTTTTATTTGCTAAATCTGGCAACATGTGGAAGGAACTTTGGGAATTAAGTTTTGTGCTTCTTAAGAGTGTGTGACAAAATGATCAGGAGGGCTTTTTCAATATATCTACCCAGGTTCTACCCCATGTTGCTAGGATTCTAGAGTGAACTCAGGCTTATTTGTTTATTGAAAACATGTATTGATTGAGTTCCTACCCTGTGCCAGGTACATCTCTAAACTTTGGAAACACAGCAAAGAAACAAAACAAAAACTCTACCTTTGAGGATCTTCCCTGGTGACGCCACAGCTCACCCCTGTTAAGAAACAATGGTCAGGATCTCCCTGGTGGTCCAGTGGTTAAGAATCTGCCTTCCAATCCAGGGGATGTAGGTTTGATCCCTGGTCAGGGAAGTAAGATTCCCACATGCTCTGGGGCATCTGTGGAGCCCAAGCACCAGAACTAGAGAGAAGCTGTGCGCTACAACGAAAGATCCCATGTACTAAAGGCACTGCCAAAAATAAATAAATATTTTTTTAAAAGAAAAAGAAACAATGGGTCAAGCAGCTTCATTTTTGAGGTCCAGAACAGCGGCATGATGGCTCAAGACCACTGACCGAGGAGGAAGTGGGGATCAAGTCTCCTCACTCCTAGTCTAGGACTTTTAAAACTCTCTGCTGACTGTATGTCCTCAATTTTTCCAATAATCCCTTTTCAGTATTCTGTTATCCCTAAAATTACAGTCTTTGATAAGCAAAGTATGGTCCCAGAAATTATATTATCCTTAAATACTTAATACTTAATAATACATAAATGTAATAATAGTAATACTTAATAATAAACTTAATAAATAATATTTAATAATAAATAAAATAATAAATACTTAATACTATATACTTAATACTGCTTGAGACTCACTTGAAACCACACCACCAAGATGATAGGTGTCAACAGATATCAGTAATAGAGAACCATGATCCCAAATGAAAGTGGTGTCCTTATGGATGCTTCAGTGTCTGTGTGCAGCATTTTTCATAGGCATTGACTTATGCATCCTCCCAATAAACCTGGGAATGAGACAGGAGAGATGTTACTGTAACTGTTCGTGTATCCAAGTTCAAACAACCCATAAATGGCCAAAAACAGGGTGCAAAATCAGGTTTTTCTCTCTCCAAGTTGGAATAAAATAATCTGAAGGTGAATGAGAACTTCGGGTTGTTTCATTCTTTCTTCTTCCAGCATGAATAGGCAGTAAAGGCTGAAGACACTTTCTGCAGCTGGTGAGGCTCTAAGCTCTCTGCCTACTCCAAAGCCTCTCCCTCCCCAGGAACGCTGCCCTCCTCTCTTCTCAGGCTCCACATCCGCACCACATGAGACAGCGTGAACATAGACCATTGATGGCAAAACACAAAAACAGACCTTAAATTGAAACTCACACAAGTTACTAAGATTCACAGGCCAGCACATCCCCAGATTTGTAAGAATTCATGGAGCAGAATGATCAGTTTAGTACTGAGTTCATAGGGAGTTAGTGGCCTTGCTGGGCCATTTCCTTACAAGATAACTGAAATCATGCTGGGCCACCAAAGAAGAAACCTGGAGATGAGAGCTTGGGAAAGTGGGGCCTAGGTTTGATGGGAAGATGTTGACTCCTTGTCACATTTGCATGAGTCCCCAAAGTAGGCACACTCTTTTTAGGGAGTGAAATGCAAATTCCACAAGAATTAGAAAATTAAAACTGGCAGAGATAACTGACATCTGTGCCCCACTGAGCCTTACGTTCAAGCTGCATCTTGCAGTGAGGGATCACTAGCCGGGCATTTAGAACCCAATTGTAAACCACCTCCATCATCTGAAGACTGCTCAGACTTGCCCAGGATGACTGTCCAACTTCCACCGCCATCGGTTCCTCCAAATCACGCTGGCACTCTCCAGCAAACCCATACCATAGTTTTCCAATTATTTACCACTCCCTTTGTGCTCTCCAGTGCCCTACTGATGACTCGCTGATTTTAACAATGGTATTAAAATTTGAAACTTCTGTTACCCCTGAGATCCAAGTCAGTCTTAAGTACTGGAATGTGTGTGTGCTCAGCCGCTTTAGTCATGTCCAACTCTTTGGGACCCCAAGGACCGTAGCCCGCCAGGCTCCTCTGTCCATGGAATTCTCCAGGCAAGAGTATTGGACTGGGTAGCTATGCCTTCCTCCAGGGGATCTTCCTGACTTAGGAATCAAACCCACATCTCCTACATTGCAGGCAGATTCTTTACTGTGAGCCACCAGGAAAGCCTAAGTACTGGTATAGGCTTTATTTAAACACAAATGCATCTGAGGTTTCTGCAAGAGAGCAGCCTCCTAAACCACTCTTTCTATCTTTAATCCCATCCCCTGCCCCCACCATCCTCCCAACCATCCTATATACACACACCTGTTGAATTTTCTAAAAGATCACTTTTATCCTGGCATTCTCCTACATAAAAATAAATTCATTCTCCTATGGACTGATAAAAATAAAAGCCTTCCATGGTACTGCCTTACAAATAATAATGCTTATACATAAGATAATCCTTGTCCAATTACATGACAAGTAAGGATCAACTGAGACAATGTGTGTGAAAACATTAAAGAATATAGTATGTTGTTACATTTATATAGCATTTCAGGGCTTTTGAAGTACTTCACATGTTCCATGTGGTTTCAAAAAATCAGAGAAGACAGATTTATGTCACTTTTCACAGGTATATTTGTTTCTAGAAGAAGGCTGCTAAATTTCAAGTCTCACTTTTTTGTCAGTCAACTGATATGAAATATAAAATTTCATGTTAAATTCTAATATTAAATATCAGTTACTGTATCATTATCAATTAAAATTCATAAAGCAGAGCACAAAGTTTTTCATCATAAAAGTCCCTAAAATAAAACTTTTGCCACAATTAATCCTTATTTGCAATATGTATTGAGAAGAACAGAACAAAACTGTAAGAAGCACAAAAGTCTATGGGTCCTTGAAATCAGGTGGATAAAAATTGTTTTATGTAACTGAACAGCATATAAACTGGAAAAATATGGGGGGTTTGGTTGCTTTTTATTTTAATAATAGATGAAATGTAAGTTCAAAAAAAAAAAGGTAGTGCTTCTGCATGAAAAACCAATGTAACTCTCATTAAAAGCTGATGTTAGGTTAATTTTAATTTACAAGAGACATCATAGAGCACTGATTAAGAGTGTGGCTCCTGTGGCCAGCATGGCTGCATTCAGATCTTGCTTCTGCTACTTACTCACAAACTGTATGACCTTGAACAAGTTACTTACCCTCTTTAGACCTCAATTTCCTCTTCTATAAAATGGGAATAATAATAGTACCTACCCATAGAGTGCTTGTGAAGATGAAGTGATTTAATATTTACACAATGCTTAGAATATATATCAAACACCTTATAAACGGTAATGGCAATGTTGAGGATGATGACAATGGTGATGATCTGAGGACGAAAGACAGAATCAAATTTAGGGTTACACAGAGTCAAGGACTTGTTCAGGTTCTGCTATGTGCCCTGGTTAAGAAATCTACCTTTGTAGGCCTGAATCCTCATTTGAAAAACGGCTCTTTATTCATAGGTAAAACAGTTCTGGAATTACAACAGATCTGAAGGTGGGCATTCCTTTCTGAATATCCACTTAATAAAGGTTTCAACTTTAGTCACTAGAGTCTGGTCAATCGTGTTTGGAGTCAGTTGAGGATGTTTCTCATTGCAAAAGATGGAAACCTACCACGCAAATTGGCTTATGACAAATGGGAACTTGTTGGTTCATATGACTTGAAAGTCCAAGGGAAGGACTGGTTTCAGACTGACCTTGATTAGCCTCAACCAGTGACCTCAGGGCCCAGTTTCTCCCCATCCCTTAGTTCTCCCTTCCGTGATTATTGCTTCATTCTCAGGTTCTTTGTGATGGCACCTTAGAGCTCCAGGTTCTGGTCATCATTACTGCAAATAGGCCCAGCCAAAGGAATGTGGGAACCTCCACAAACTTCTCAGCTAACATCTCCTTATGATTGCAAATGGGCATGAGATATTTTGTGAATTATGGAAAAGTTCTAACATTTGACTGTTTTGATGGTTACTCGATATTTACTAAAAATCATTGAATTATATACTTCAAAAGGGTGAATGTCATGGTATGTAAGTTACACTTCAGTAGAACAGATTTTCCTTATATCTCTCTGGCTCTGATAGTGTCACACACCCATTTCTGAATCTACCACCAGGTCAGAGAAATATGATGGTCAGGGTAGCCTGGCCTGAATACCACACCCATATGCTGAAGATAGGGCTAAAGTCAGTTTCATCCAAAGCAAAGGGACTGAGGGTGCAGAGAGAGTGGTTTCCCAGTTGAAAACTGGGTTAATGGATTTTGTTGCCTAAGGCCCAAGGACCAAAGTTAATCCAGGACCAGTCCAGGCTTTCAGGGTCTCTCTGAACTCAAATGTGGGCCTGTCATGAGCCAAACCACAGACACGTGCCTGTCTTGTGAGGTTTAACTTTTGTTCTTCTTGACTTTTCCGTGACAAGTGCCAAGGTGGGATGACGAGCCACACATGCTAGATTCTCGTTCTTGGAAATGAGAGTTGTCCCCTAGAAAGCCCTTCTCTTGGGGCTCAACACCCATCATTTCCTGCCGTGTGGACTGAGCGTGGGTGCTGCCCAGTGCCCACTGAGGCCGTTGCAGCTGGCGGCACGGGAGGAGTCCTCTGTCACTTCTGTCTGCCCTGCTCAGCGAGCCATCAGCCCCATGCTCCTGGGAACAGCCAGAAACAAATCCTCCACTCTTTTTTTTTTTTTTTGTCATTTTACACCCTTTATCTCACTTCTCACTATCTGTTTCAGACATGATTCTCAATGCTTGTGACTGTGGGTCCAAAGGAGGGATGAGGTAATGGATTGGAATGAACTGGATGGCTGTGGATAAAGTGATCTTCCAGGGCACAGGAGCAGACAGTGCTTGAGTCTCTTCTTTGTGGAAGAACAGCAAAATCAGACAAAAGTCAACACATCTGAAGCACTTACTCAGGTGGAGGCACTGAGCTGGGTGGCCTGCATCCACCGTGCTTTTATTCCTCACAACCACCTCAAAGGGTAGATCATCTTAGCCACATAGATGAGAGCAAACTGACTCCGAGGAGTGAACTGAGGCCTCGGAGGAAGTCAGAGTGCTGGGCTCGGAGTGGGGGCTGCCTGCCTGTAAGGTGGGCAGCTGTAGCCACTGAAGCCACCTATCTGCTTCTAACCGGTCTGGCTGTGGCCTGCAGCCCCCTTCATTGTCATGGTCAGTGTCCTTGAAACCCCTGGAAGGGGAAGGGGCTGCTGGCAGCTCACCTGTGCAGAAGCAGAGAGGCCCCCAGGGTGCAAGTTGACAGCCCATCAGCTGCGTAGGTACACAGATGGGCCTGTCTGGCCAGCGGCACATTGTCAGTGTTGTTATTTCTAAGGAATTGGATGACCTCCACGGGGCAGGTAAAATTCACACCGGATTTCAGCACTCCTTACAGTGGTAAACCAGTTACTTCACACCTGCAGGTTAGCTGTCTGGCTCTGAACAGCATTTGCCTTTAAACCTTGGAAAGCGCGAACAAGTTGTCAGAAATGCTTGCCCAGGCCCCTCTTCTATCCTGTGCTGTCAGGAGGTCTGTGTGGGAAGCAGGAAGAACATCTTTCCTGTTTGCATAAGAAACCATAAACTTCAGCCTCCTGGATCAATGAGTGTTCTAGGTGTAGGACTAGGGACCTAACCATCACTGCATACCACTTATAGTTTGCCATATAGTATAGAGCATATATGGTATACAATAGTGATTCAATTATACATTTATATATATATATACACACACACATTCTTTTTCTTAGCTTGATTTTAAATACAACAACAACTGTTTAATCATAGATGGTAAATTTACATGGCTGACATCCTTTATCACAGCATTTGTACAAATGACCACCATGTTGGCTTATAAAATTTTAAAGCTAATAGTATAACCTGACAAAATGATGGTTTTGCTATGTGCTTATATGTATCTTGAGAGAAATTAATTATAGGAAATGAAAAAAGCAGTTGAAGCTGCTGGATGGTTGGAATTATCTGAGTAAGTGTGATCTTGACTTTAATGAATTAACAAGCTTCTTGCTCTAAGTATTTAATTAATTTTAAATCACATTTGATTTAGAAATCATTAACATTTAATTTATGGTCTATTGTTGAATTAAAATCATCTCGACAATTATGTGCAGGCACTAGATTATGCATTGACTTCAGTCACCGACTACGGCTAAGGAGTCAGCTCCCCTCAGATCATCAGGTATTGGATACTGGAGGTGGTGGCCTATGCTCTAGGGGCTGGGGTTGAGGGCTCAGTGGTGTGTTTTGTTTTTAAGTGTCCCAGGTGATGCCAGGCTTCCCTGGTGGCTCAGTTCGTAAAGAAAGTGAAAGTGTTAGTCGTTCAGTTGTGTCTGACTCTTTGAGACCCCACGGTTTGTCCATGGGATTCTCTAGGCGAGAATACTGGAGTGAGTTGCCACTCCCTTCTGCAGGGGATCCTCCTGACTTGAGGATCAAACCCAGGTCTCCTGCATTGCAGGCAGATTCTTTACCATCTGAGCTACCAGGGAAGGCCAGTTTGTAAAGATTCTGCCTGCAATGCAGGGGGACCTGGGTTTGATCCCTGGGAAGGGAAGATCCCCTGGAGAAGGAAATGGCAACCCACTCTAATATTCTTGCCCGGGAAATCCCATGGACAGAGGAGCCTGGCGGGCTACAGTCCATGGGGTCGCTAGAGTCAGACACATCTTTGCAACTAAACCCAATCTACCTAGGTTATGCTAATGTGGTGAGAAGACTGCAGGATTTGGAGAACTGGTGATACAAATTTCCATATCAAGTGGATGCCTTGTTTGGGAGGTGGTGGACGCTTCCATTAATAGTAGGCCTGCAGATGTCTCTGGAAGTGGAGTGCGTGTTTACACATCCCCCGGTAATGGTACAGGAACAGGAAAGTTGTACTTTGTGATGGTTAACCGTTGAGTCAGTTTCTGGAGACAGAGGTGTTGTGTTGGAATCTGTGTTTCTCATTGATTGGATGACTTGGGGCAAGTTATTTTATTCCTCTGAGGTTCAATTTACTCATCACTAAAGCCAGGATAATAAAAGACTCCACCTTAGAGGTTGTTGTGAGGAGCAAGTGACAGCGTGCATACATTGAGCTCAGCACAGGTTTTGGCACCTTCTGGGCAATTAGTCACTGTTAGCTACCACTGGCAATGAACACAGCACCAAGCGCCTGCTATAAACACTAAGTTGTTTCAAAGACAAATTCAAATTCTTAAAAGGGTTTCTGCCTCCTCACTTCTGACCCGCAAGGTTTTAGATTTACCCTCTTCACTTGAACTCATTTGCCTTGGCTTAGCATCAGGGGTAACTGTCCCACACGTGGCTGATTAGCCTGTTGACAGTCTGCAAACAGGCAGTGGAGCTGGGATGTGCAACAGACAGTACAAGGAAAGTTCTAAGGGCTCCAGCTGCAGGCAGTAGGGCCCAGCTAAGGGGACTGGGGCCCCAGGAAAAGCCTTCAGGTCCTAGTGAGGGAGAGGTTGGAGGTTGGGGGAAGAGCAGGACCCAGCCTCAGAAGAGAATACTAGGATCCAGGGACCTTCCTTCTATACTCTCCCCACTCCCTGCCCACCTCTTGCCTTTTGGCTTTTTCCTGGGGGCAGGAGGAGGGGTTGTTCTCACCACCTAACAACTCTCTACTCTCCATTTATCTCAATACTGTTTATCATTTTATGCTCAAATCAAGCCTTGAATATTCTGTGCCTCTTTGAGGACCAGTCTAGATGACCAGTCTGACAATACTTCCTCTGAGTGGCTGTAGGTCTTTGTAGTTGTGCATGGAACTGTTAGTTGACTTTGCATGAGCATGTGCTGAGTGCTTAGTCACTTAGTCATGTCCAACTCTTTGCAACCCCATGTACTGTAGCTAGCCAGGCTTCTCTGTCCTTGAGGATTCTCCAGGTGAGGACACTGGAGTGGGTTGCCATGCCCTCCTCCACAGGATCTTCCTGACCCAGGGAATGAACCCAGGTCCCACACTGCAGGCAGATTCTTTACTGTCTGAGCCACCAGGGGATATGTATGAGCATATCTTGTTTAAAAAGCATTTTTGAGTTCTAGAGGTTGGAGACCATATTTTACACTACTAAGCAACCACTCCTCTTCCCACAAATGTTAACACAAGTGTTTGGCTCTTAGATAAAAGGGCATTCTTTCCACATACAACAGAACCCAGAAGTCAAAGAAGGCTCAAAGATCTTTTAGTCCAGGAGTAGCAAGATGTCCTCTTGACCCATAGGCTAAATCCTGTAGATATGAGTTATTTGCCCAGGCCAATGCTTTAAAAACTTCACACAATTTATCAGCCAGATCTCTAAAGACATTTGAGTCAGTGAGCCTTAATCTGAGCCCAGATCTCCAAATTCTTGGATCTTTTCCCTCTACGACATCTCTAGTATGTGGCTCTCCTTGCCTATTCTCCTGGAAGAATGCTTCTAGAATTCTTTCTGAGCAGAAGTCATGACTTAGAGTTGCCAAATGAAATTAACCTGCTACAAATTAACTACTTTAAATTCTTGGTAGCCCACTGTCAACTGCTGAGGCCCTTTCCCATTCCCAAGCACTCTATCTCTAGACTGGTATAGCCTTTTAGACACATTTTCCAGCCTGTTCTTCAGGAAGTTGACAGGTAACTTAATTTAACTTTGTTCTGCAACCATGGTCATCTTAAAATGACCTTGGCAAATAGCCCTCTTCACTCTTGCAGAATACTGGCTGTATGGGTCCATCCAGCCTTTTTTCCTTAAGACTGAATTTTCTTCATCTTGCAATAATGTATATCTGTCTAGCTCATTTGACTGTGGGTGCATTGAGAGTCTTGGATGCAACAGCATCTCAGAGGGCTACAACTTGAGGATGGGAGAGATCTAAGTAGATCTTATCTGCCATGCCCTGTTAGGCCCAGAGGTTTTCATGGCCTCTTGCTGAACAGAGGTTAGCTCAAGCCTGAATGCACAGGAATGCAATCCCAGCAATTATTTACCAGATGGAATGTGTTCTTTTTGTGTGTTTATCTCTGTCTTAAGGGAACTCTGTCAGAGGTTTTGGTTCTAGTTTTGACAGGTGGATTGCAAACCTGTTATAACCTGATGAGCAGGAAGAAATTCCATATTTTTGTTTTCAGGAAAAATAATTTCTACATGAAGAATTTATACATCTGGAGAACTAGGTATATAATAAATCACTGTTAACACCAATTACACTTACTGGGAGCCCAGTTATTTTCTTGCAAGTAGAGACAGGAGGATGTGGCATTGGCTTCTGAACACAATATTGTCAAGAGCCTTCTTGTAGGAAAGCCAAAGGTTGGGAAGCACGGAGTGGCTATGGTGGGGGGATGGAAGATCACTAGGATTTTTCTCTTTTCTTTCAGCTGGAGTCTCCACAAAAACCTAATATGTTTTTATCCTGTGCAGCTTTTCTTATATACTTTTACAAAGTATTATCCTTTGCAATTTGTGCTGAACCATCGATCTTAATCAGGATGAAAGTTCTCAAGTCAGTATCACTTAGTAACTGAATCACCTTAAGCCTCTCCTTCCCACTCAGAAAATGTGGCCAAAGGACATGAACTTGTGTGTCTAGCCTCATGGCACACATGAGTTCTCTTCTCTTGCAAGTAAAAATCTCAAAGAAAAGGAAGTCTAAACACAAATGACTTAACTAGTATAATTTCAAACAGCAAAAATAATTAGAAACAATCTAAATGTTAAAACAATAGGTTGGGAGACTTCCTTGCTGGCCCAGGGGCCAAGGCTCCACACTCCCAATGCAGGGGTCCTGGGCTTGATCCCTGGTGAGGGAACTAGATCCCACGTGCTGCAACTAAAAGTTTGCATGTTGCAACTAAAGATCCCACATGCTGTCATGAAGACAGAAGATTCAACATGCCTCAACTACAGTCGAATAAACAAACAACAAAAGCCCACAATAGGTTGTTCAAATTATTTATGGGTTGTAGATATTAATTACCCTTCTTCTATTAACAGATTCTACCTTCCCCCTTCTGCCCACTACAGGAGTGGAAAATCAACTCAGAAAGGGCCACCATATCCCTTCTGTTTCATCATAGCTGTTGGTCTAGGATGGACACATGATCTAATCCAGGTCAAGGTTTCCCCTTAGATTTTTCTGCAGAAAAGACTTTGTCCTCCCTTGTTGAAAGTTGCATGAGTTAACCCTACATTTGCAAGTTTGTGGCCCCCATCTTGTGGAGAAGTCTGGAAAGAGACAAACAGTGGAGAACTCTTGTGACCTCAAGCTCCTGGCCCCCAACACTCAGCTTCTCAGGGCTGCCTGATTCTTGCAGTTCAGAAAGCAAGCCCTGTATTTTTTCATTAAATTTTCCTTGTTGGAGTTGGCTTTCTGTTGTTTGCAACTGCAAAAGTTTTAACTAACAGCTTATGTATTCATTAGCATTAATAATTAGGAGGGCCACAGAGCAGCATAGAAAAGTGATTTCAATGAATTTTACAAACAGCATCATATAAAATTATATGTGAATGGTATGATCACAGCTATTTAAAATAATTGTACATACACAAAATAACCCGAAAAGAAATACTTGAAGATGTAATGGATGTTTAGCATGGTAGAGTTACGGTTGATTTTTTTCCCCTTCGTATAATGGGGCGAAAAATTTATCAAACTACATTCAGTGTACAAAGTAAATGTAGCTTATTTGTTTTCTACAAGTGACCAAATCTTCATCACTGGGTTCCTTTATATTGACCATTAACTGTATCTTAGTCTCTCTGTTAAGGAAGAGGTTTTACGGAGTTGCTTTGGTTTTGTTTTAAGGTAAATTACTCTTGTATTGTGTCCTGCCCTCCTTTCCAAGAGGTGCCTTGGCGCATGGCAGGGGCAGGTGTTTAGGGCAACAGGAGCCAGTGAGTTTTACATGTGTACACCTGTGATCAGGGTTGGTGTCATGAACTATTTGTGGCCCCATCCCAAATTCATGTGTACTGATATATGGAGATGCAGCCTTTAAAATATAATTGTGGTTAGGGCTTCTCTGGTGGTATAGTGGATAGGAGTCCACCTGCCAAGGCAGGGGACATGGGTCCAATTCCTGGTCCCGGAGGATTCTGCAAGCCATGAGCAACTAATCCCATGTGCCCCAACAACTGAGCCTGCGTGTTGTCATGACTGAAGCCTGAGTGCTAGAGCCGATGCTCCACAGCAAGAGAAGCCACCGCAATGAGAAGCCCGCGCACTGCAACTAGAGAGCAGCCCCTGCTCTCTGCAAGTACAGAAAGCCCGTGCACAGCAGCGAAGACCCAGCACAGCCAAAGATAAATGTAAAATAAATAAAAATTAAGTAAAAATACAATTATTTTAAAAAAGCAATTAGGTTTAGATGAGGTAAGATGGGTGGGGTTTGTCCCACCCATCAGGGTATAGTGGCCTTGTAAGAATGAGAGATCTCGCTGACTCTCTCTGCGTGCACAAACCAAGGAAAGACCATGTGAACACACAGTGAGAAGACTGCCATCTACAAGCCAGGAAGGGAGTTCTCACCAGGGACTGAATCAGTTGATAACCTTGATCCTGGACTTCCCAGCTTCTAGAACTGTCAGAAAATAACTGTGTTGTGTAAGCCATCCAGTCTGTGGTGTTTTGTTATGGTAGCCTAACCTGAGATTGCCGGCACTGACATTTTTAGTAACATCTCTGGGTACCTGGCTGATTGCACTATTATCTTTCAGCTTGTGGAAGTTGTGGCTCTATCCAGCTCAGTCAAGGCTGGAGGGTCTTCCCTTATGACTTTCTCGCAGCTGCAGAGAAAAAAAGATGTTGCCTGTCACTTCAGTAAACAAAGAATGTTTCCATGCCATCAAGTTATCAGCCACTGTAGCTGATCCTGACAGTGAGCCCTGGGGGAAATTCAGAATGGAAAAAAATAGAGTAATGGCCCTAGATAGTTAAGATGCATATCTGAGGGAGAATTTCATGAGCCCAGAATCTTGTGTCTTCCCATAGAAAAGCACTAAAATCATTAACTTGAGATGTTTTTGTGTGTGTGTGTGTGTGATTAGCAGTAATCTACATGTTGTGTTTTGATTTCACCAAGACTCTTTTAGATCTTGGCTCCTCTCTTACCTCTTCAGAGTAATTCCGCAGAACTATCTGAGAAGCAGTCTCCTGGGTTATAGTCCTTAGTGAGCTCCCTGAATAAAGGTGTCTCAGCCACATCCCACATCTGGTCATGGCTTAGGCTGGTCAATGAGCCCAACCTTGTTCTTAACAAGTTAGGCATTCCACTGTACCACTGTTGACGGCATTTATGATGTCATGAACGTGGTGGCCACCAGCACTGCAGGCCCCTGGACCTTTTCTAACGGTTCCAGATAGTTGTTTGGCTAATGGTTGGTACTGCATTTATCCAGCAATGTTGAAAATTTTATCAAAAGTACTGTTTCCACAGTAGTGCTTAATGTTTTTCTGCTGCTTTCCATCTCTGGATATCTCATAAGGGCTTTGATGATCAGGGAAGAGGCAGGAGGTACAACTTTCATCTGGACTGATTGTTCACTGTAAGCCTTACTCTTTCAGGTACTGGTTGGCTTGAGAATGTCTTTATCCTTTTAAAAGACTGGACAGCCAATCTTGAAGGCCAGGGCAGATATGGCACCAACTTCCCCATCAGAGCACCCCAGGTTTATGGTTGAGGTTGAACTTGGAAGCCCAGTGAAGATGAGTGGTGTCTGATGAATCCAAATATAAGATATTAGGGGAAAGTTGCATCTCGGATTCTTCCGAATGTTGAAAGTCTCATTTCTGTACTTTTATTCTCCTCTCTTGTACATGTCGGTGGGGGCCACTTGTGTGAGGGTCCCTTGGCTGCGTTTCACGAGGAGCAGAGTGCAGTTCCCTTGTTTTTTCAGAGTGGCTCCCTTCCCTCAGTTTATCTACCACTTGTGATTTCAGCCTTGAATGGATAAGCCAGGACACACGTGAATCATTTTTCCTCCTCTGACCTCTGTCTTACCTTTGCTGGAAAACTCTTACTTTGGAAAGGAAAAACAACCCATGTTTTCTGTGCAGCAAGAACAACTCTTTTGTCAAATCTCAGTTCTCTGTATCCTTGGGTAAGAGCTCAGGTCTAATCTTCTGACTCTTGATATTATTAATGTGAATGATAGGAATTTATGAAGTCCTTTTTTCCCCTACAACCTCTGACTTATAAAGTCTGTTTTCCCAGAAACTCAAATCTGAAAGTCAAAAGCTGGACTTAACATTTTTTTCTTTTGCATTCCTACTATTAAAAATCTCAGTCATCCCTGAGGCATAGCAATACCTCAACTCGTCCAGGGGAATGTCATTCACAGAGTATAAAAGAGAATAATATATTTAAAATATTATTCTTATTATATTTTTTCAGACTTTCCATGATGTCGTTTACTTTTTCACTTATGACCCAAACTCCCTGACAACCTCTGCCAAAACTACAAAATAGGATAATAATATTGTTTATTGAATGCTTACATGCATGCTAAGTTGCTTTAGTCATGTCTGACTCTTTGCAACCATTCAGACTCCACCAGGCTCCTCTGTAAATGGGATTCCCAGGAACGAACACTGGAGTGGGTTGCCATGCCCTCCTCCCTTCCCAACCCAGGGATCAAACCCACGTCTCTTATGTCTCCTGCATTTGCAGGTGGGTTCTTAACCACTAGAGCCACGTGGGAAGGCCACTAAATGCTCAACGTCAGCCAATAACCCTATAGCTGTTCATATCTCCATGGAACAGATGAGAAACTGAGGCTTAGAAAGGTGGCTTGTACAATGTAACAGAGCTAATCTGGAGGAAATAAACTTAAAAAAACTCATCTCTGTGTTTTTTTGCTTTCACTTACTTTGGCTCAAAAGTCGAGCATTTATTCTGACACTGAAAATGTAAAATTTTAAAAAACAAAAAGGAAAAAAAAATCCATTAAACACTGCTTGCTGCTGCTGCTAAGTCGCTTCAGTAGTGTCCGACTCTGTGCGACCCCATGGACTGCAGCCTACCAGGCTCCTGCGTCCATGGGATTCTCCAGGAAAGAGTACTGGAGCCATTGCCTTCTCCAACACTGCTTAGAAAATAGTAAGTCTTCAAAAGGAAGGCAATAGGTATTATTTATTAATATTATTTCTATTGATGTCCCAGGAGATAGCATCTTATTATACACAGATGAAAATCCATTGTGATTAAAATCTTGGTACAATTTAGTAAGTCCACAGGTGAGCAAGAAAGTAAGTGAAGTGCTTTGGGAAGGCAGGAGCTCCTGGCTGAGATGGGAACATGGGGTTGGCCTTCTTTTCTTTTTGGATGGGAATCCAGGAGACCTGGACTCTTGCTCAGGCTTGGCCAACAAGGTGGGGAGGCCATGGAAGGTCCTCTCTATGGCTTAGTTTCCTCATCCATAAAATGAGGGGTTTGGATATTAAGTTGGTGCTGAGGTTTCTTCTAATATTAGGAATCCTGGGAATCTCATCAGAGATGGGAAAGTCTAGGCAGCCCCAGAGTGTGGCACTGTCACTCTGACACCAAAGTCTCTCGGCCTTTTGTCCTCCGATCTCTCCTGTGCTCAACCCCAGTTCAGGGGAGGAAGCTGAAGAAATGTGGTGACAGAGAAAAGGGGGATGATAAGCGAGAGGAAACAACAAAATGGCAGATGATGGACAGAGAGGGCAGAAACTAGACACATACACACCCAGAGAAAAGTCTTGGAGGAAAAAGAGGAGTCAAAGGATGCCTGTGTTTACCCTCTTTTGCTCAGCAAATAAAACAGCTGAAATGTATGACGTCCTTGCTGTAGGCCTGGCCCCTTGTTAAATGTGTCACATGGGTTATCTTATCTCATTGAGTCCTCACGCATCTCATTTTATAGACAGGTGAGAACTAAGGCTTACAAAGTTCATCAGTTTGCCCAACATCTCTTAGACCATTTGGGCTACTATAAGAAAATAATATGGCTACTATACCATAGACAGGGTAGTTTATAAACAACAGAAACGGATTTCTCACAGTCTGGAGGCTAGAGGTCCAAGATCAAGGTGCAGGACAGACTCAGTATGTGGCGAGGACCCTTGTCCAGCTGCAGCTTGCCTACTTCTCAGTGTATCCTCACACTGCAGAAAGAGCCTAAGAGAGCTCTCTCGGGCCCCTTTTATAAGGACACTAATCACACATGATCTAACCAGTTCCCAAATGCCCCAACCTCTGAATACTATCACATTGGGGGTTAGAGTTTCAACATATGAATGGTAGGGTGGGGAGACACAAACATTCAGTCCATTGCAATCACTAATGAGTAAGAGGCAGGACTAGGAATTGAACCTTGGTATCTTAGATTCCAAAGCTGTGCTCATAAACACTAATCCACATTTCTCTCCTCTGTGCTAGGGAATGTCACTGTTTCGCTTAAGGCTGACTTAGCACTTAATCTTGATCTCATGGCTGACCTAGCATGATGAGTTCACCACCCACGGGCAGAATCCGACAGACAGTCAGGCACCTACCTACACACTCACTCACCCCTTGATGACATTCAAGAAGGCTTGGCAAAGAAAATTCAAAACAGTGAATAACATAAATAGAAAGTCTTTTTTTGTTAGGTGCCATCACATATGGACAGCTGTTTCACCTCCTTGATTAACCCTAACTTAATCTAACATTGAAATGAACTCTTGTTCCTTCAGATGCAAGATCATTGCCTGGATGCATTCCCCAGATAACCACAGATGCCTGAGGTTTGTTGGGGGATAATATACATAGATAAGTGGTGACTTTCTTAACATCATCTCTATCAGAAAACCAGAGTAAGCCTCATTTCAGGATACCTCTAGGTCCCCAAGGATCATAAGGATTATGAAGAAGATAGAGGTGATGTGTTTGTGCCCCCACTGGGGGTCTTTCACATGTGATCATTTCCCAACATTTCAACTGTGAGGAAACTTTGGAAAGACTGTATCAGATCCCTACCCAAAAGTCTCTGAGGGAGACTACCCTGGCAGTTCAGTGGTTAAGATTTCACCTTCCAATGCAGGGGATGCAAGGTCAATCCCTATTGAGGGAGCTAAGATCCCATGTGCCTCTTGGCCAAAAACCAAAACATGAAACAGAAGCAGTACTATAACAAATTCAATAAAGACTTTTAAAAGTCTCTGAGGTCCATAAAATTTTTTTTGTTTACTTTTGGGGATAGTATGCAGATCTTGGAACCAATCAGGTTCAAATTCTAGGCTTTTGCCATTTATTGACTATGGGGCCAGTCCCCTGACATGGAACTGCAGAAGTCTGTCCTGTCAACAGGAACCATACCCCAGTCTATTTTATGGGTCAGGTGAGCCCAGCACACAAAAGCCCCAGTAGAGGACCTGGAGCACAGCAGGTGTTCAGTCACTGTGGAGCCTCTTTACTCCTGCTTCAGTGTCTGCTGCTAAGTCATTTCAGTAGTGTCCAACTGTGCGACCCCCACAGATGGCAGCCCACCAGGCTCCCCCATCCCCAGGATTCTCCAGGCAAGCTTCAGTGTCTACTGCTGTATAACAAACCACTCTCAGGAAGTAGACTAGTTAACTTTACTCAAATGACAACCAGATATTAGCTTATGGTTCTTCTATCTAGGCTGGTCTCACCTGGAGTCACTCATATACTCCTGAATCCCCTCAGGAGGCTGAATTAGTCCTGGATTTCCAGCACGGCTTCACTCCCATGCTAGACATCTTTAGCTAGAACAGCTGGGACCTGGCTAGGGACCTCGGTTTCCATGAGGTCACTCCCTCAAGATAGTTAGCAGGGGCCAGCTTCATAAGGTGCAACATATGTAGTCACAGAGGGCCCCACACCCAGAAGGACCCCTGCTTGGCTTAATTCTCTGTTGCCACTGTCTTGAAATTCTGAATACTTTAAAAATGAGAGACCCTGCGTTATCATTTTACACTGCTGCTGCTGCTGCTAAGTCACTTCAGTTGTGTCCGACTCTGTGTGACCCCATAGACGGCAGCCCACCAGGCTCCCCCCGTCCCTGGGATTCTCCTGGCAAGAACACTGGAGTGGGTTGCCATTTCCTTCTCCAGTGCATGAAAGTGAAAAGTAAAAGAAAAGTCACTCAGTCGTGTCCGACTCTTAGCGACCCCATGGACTGCAGCCCACCAGGCTCCTCCGTCCATGGGATTTTCCAGGCAAGAGTACTGGAGTGGGCTGCCATTGCCTTCTCCTCATTTTACACTAGGGCCTACAAATTATGTAGACAGGACTTGTAGCCATACTTCTTTCCTCAAAGGCTCCAAGCTCCAAGGGGTTGAAAGAAGCTGGAAAGCTTGACTTAGGCCAAAACTCACAGTGTCACTTCACTGCATTCCAAGCTACAGCAACTCACAAGGCCATGCTGACTCAGAGGAGGAGCAGAAAGTCTCTGTGGCCATCCACATCACCTTGCTTCCTTTTTGCAGCACTCTCACGAGCAGGCAGGTCTTGACAGAGCTTGTTTGGTGCTAAGAAGGCAGAAACCCACTCAAGTTTCCTCATGAAAAAGAGGGATAGATGGTAAAGAGCCAGAAATCTCCCAGGAAGAAGGGTAGCCACACCTCAGGGAAGTGGAAACGACAGTTAGAAACTCAGGGCCTGAGGCTATGGCTTGCCTCTCAGGGATCACGGTGCTTTCCTTGGTGACTCAGCCGTGGTCTGAGGGGAGAATCTAGTCACTCAGAAGAGCCAACTGTCCCTTCCAGGGACTGTGGGCTGGGCAGACTCTCGGCAAGAAGTTAGTGGAGAAAGTGTGCAAAGTAACTTGACAGAATGCTTTGTCTTTATCAGCTATTTATGAAGTGCCAATAATTATGCAGACTTTCCTGGTGGTTCAGTTGACAGAGAATCCACCTGCAATGTAGGAGACCCAGGTTCAATCCCTAGGTTAGGAAGATCCCCTGGAGAAGGAGATGGCAACTCATTCCAGTGTTCTTGCCTGGAGAATCCCAGGGACAGGGGAGCCTGGCAGGCTACAGTCCATGAGGTTGCAAAGAGGTAGACACAACTAAGCAACTAAACCACTAGTAACTATGAACAAGACCATGTCTGGGCCTATGGGGATAAAATGTGGCCCTAGAGGACCACTTCTTTCGGTCACATAAAGGAATTTACTACCTCTTATTGAAGCAAAAAGGAGGAGGGTGTGGGGATATTTCTTTTTATTATTCCTTGGGCCCTGGAAATCATTTCTGCACCTTGTTGGGTGGTTCACCCCGACATCAAGTGGCAAGGCCCACTTACAAGGGAGGTTTGGAAAAATGCATTCTCTTTTTGGGAGAATGTCAATTAGCCCCACAGAATAGCTAAGTGATGAAGAACCAGAAATTGTGACTTTCCTTGAGTTGACTCTGTCCCACCTCAGGGAAGATGGCTGACTTGGGCTCTCAGAAGAAGGGATTCCTACACGGACAGCCCATCTCTTGAACGCTCTTCTCAGAGTGCTCCTATCCCACCTCTCCTACTTCACCCCCTGACAGTTCCTTCTTTCACACCCTCATCTAAAGTACTCATCCCTTTCTCAGGAAACCCCACCTACTTCCCCTCATACATACTGACCTTCCTTCTTTCTCTGTTGGTGCTTTTTGGTAAAATCCAATGTTTATGGCCTATGCTGGTGCTGGGGTTTTCCTGTGCCCAGTTTTATTGGCTCTGAAAGACAAGGTTTGGTCTAGTTGGTGAAGGAGACACTGGTGGGGGTCAGATCCCAGGGCACTTTCCACCACTGACAGCTGTGGGAGATAGTTTTCATTCACTACCTAAAAAACAAGTAACTTCAACCAAGTGAACTTAAAAATTTCCCAGTAACAACACACTCGTATTTGAAGAAATGATGTTTTTCTCTATTAACCTGACTGACTAGCTCCTTGAAAACAGTAAACTTGGCATTATTTAGATGGAGAATTAAAATTTTCTGGCTTCTAGGAGAAGGCAATGGCAACCCACTCCAGTACCCTTGCCTGGAAAATCCCATGGGCGGAGGAGCCTGGTAGGCTGCAGTCCATAGGGTCGCGAAGAGTGGGACACCACTGAGCAACTTCACTTTCACTTTTCACTTTCATGCATTGGAGTAGGAAATGGCAACCCACTCCAGTGTTCTTGCCTGGAGAATCCCAGGGACGAGGGGAGCCTGGTGGGCTGCCGTCTATGGGGTCACACAGAGTTGGACACAACTGAAGCGACTTAGCAGGAGCAACAGTTTTTTTTTAATTAAAAAAATTTTTATTGAAGGATAAATTCTCATACACTAGCAAAGTAATGCTCAAAATTCCCCAAGCTAGGCTTCAACAGTACATGAACCATGAACTTCAAAATGTTTAGCTGGGTTTAGAAAAGGCAGAGGAACCAGAGATCAAATTGTCAACATCCATTGGATCACCAAAAAAGCAAGAGAGTTCCAGCATCTACTTCTGCTTCGTTGACTGTGTGGATAGCTTTTGACTGTGTGGATCACAACACACTGGAAAGTTCTTAAAGAGATGGGAATACCAGACCACCTGACCTGCCTCTTGAGAAATCTGTATGCAGGTCAAGAAGCAACAGTTAGAACTGGACATGGAACAACATACTGGTTCCAAACCGGGAAAGGAGTACATCAAGGCTGTAAATTGTCACCCTGCTTATTTAACTTATATTCAGAGTGCATCATGAGAAGCGCTGGGCTGGATGAAGCACAAGCTGGAATCAAGATTGCCGGGAGAAACATCAATAACCTCAGATATGCAGATGACATTACCCTTATGGGAGAAAGCGAAGAAGAACTAAAGAGACTCTTGATGAAAGTGAAAGAGGAAAGTGAAAATGTTGGGTTAAAACTCAACAATCAGAAAACTAAGATCATGGCATCTGGTCCCATCACTTCATGGCAAATAGATGGGGAAACATCTATTTTACTTTTGGGGGCTCCAAAATCACTGCAGATGGTGACTGCAGCCAAGAAATTAAAAGACACTTACTCCTTGGAAGAAAAGTTACGATCAACCTAGATAGCATATTAAATAAACGCTGGAGAGGATGTGGAGAAAAGGGAACCCTCTTACACTGTTGGTGGGAATGCAAACTAGTACAGCCACTATGGAAAACAGTGTGGAGATTCCTTAAAAATTACAAATAGAACTGCCTTATGACCCAGCAATCCCACTGCTGGGCATACACACTGAAGAAACCAGAATTAAAAGAGACACATGTACCCCAATGTTCATTTGCAGCATTGTTTATAATAGCCAGGACATGGAAAAAACCTAGATGTCCATCAGCAGATGAATGGATAAGAAAGCTGTGGTACATATACACAATGGAATATTACTCAGCCCTTAAAAAGAATAAATTTGAATCAGTTCTAATGAGATGTATGAAACTGGAGCCGATTATACAGAGTGAAGTAAGCCAGAAAGAAAAACACCAATACAGTATACTGATACATATATATGGAATTTAGAAAGATAGTAATGATGACTCTGTATGTGAGACAACAAAAGAGACACAGACGTATAGAACAGACTTTTGGACTCTGAGGGAGAGGGAGAGGGTGGGATGATTTGGAAGAATGGAATTGAAACATGTATACTATCATGTAAGAAATGAAGCGCCAGTCTATGTTCGATACAGGATACAGGCTGCTTGGGGCTGGTGCATGGGGATGATCCAGAGAGATGATATGGGGTGAGAGCTGGGAGGGGTTTCAGGATTGGGAGCTCGTGTACACCTGTGGCTGATTCATGTCAATGTATGGCAAAACCAATACAGTACTGTAAAGTAGAATAAAGTAAAAATAAAATTAAAAAAAGAAAATAAAAAAGGCAGAGACATTACTTTGCTAACAAAGGTCCATCTAGTCAAGGCTATGGTTTTTCCAGTGGTCAAGTATGGATGTGAGAGTTGGACTATAAAGAAAGCTGAGCACCAAGAACTGATGCTTTTGAAGTGTGGTGTTGGAGAAGACTCTTGAGAGTCTCTTGGACAGCAAGGAGATCCAACCAGCCCATCCTAAAGAAATCAGTCCTGAATATTCATTGGAATTTTCATCTTGAGCTGAAACTCCAATACTTTGGCCACCTGATGCGAAGGGCTGACTCATTGGAAAAGACCCTGATGCTGGGAAAGATTGAAGGTAGGAGAAGAAGGGATGACAGAGGATGAGATGGTTAGATGACATCACCAACTCAATGGACATGAGTTTGAGTAAACTTCGGGAGTTCATGATGGACAGGAAGCCTAGTGTGCTGCAGGCCATAAGGTCGCAAAGAGTCAGACATGACTGAGCGACTGACCTAAATTGGTTTACAGAATTCTGTTGTTTTCTGTCAAACCTCAACATGAATCAGCCATAGGAATACATATGTCCCCACCCTTTTAAGCCTCCCTCCCGTCTTCCTCCCCATCCCACCCCTCTAGGTTGATACAGAGGCCTGTTTGAGTTTCCTGAGCCATACAGCAAATTCCCATTGGCTATGTATTTTACATATGGTAATATGTTTCCATATTACTCTTTCCATACATCTCACCCTCCCTTCCCCTCTCTCCAAGTCCTTAAGTCTATTCTCTATGTCTGTTTCTCCATTGCTGTCTTGTAAATAAATTCTTCAGTACCATTTTTCTAGATTCTGTATATATGCATTCAGTTCAGTTCAGTTCAGTTCAGTTCATTTCAGTCGCTCAGTCGTGTCCGACTCTCGGAGTTCACTCAGACTCACGTCCGTCGAGTCCATGATGCCATCCAGCCATCTCATCCCTGGTCGTCCCCTTCCCTCCTGACCCCAATCCCTCCCAGCATCAGAGTCTTTTCCAGTGAGTCAACTCTTCTCATGAGGTGGCCAAAGTACTGGAGTTTCAGCTTTAGCATCATTCCTTCCAAAGAAATCCCAGGGTTGATCTCCTTCAGAATGGACTGGTTGGATCTCCTTGCAGTCCAAGGGACTCTCAAGAGTCTTCTCCAACACCACAGTTCAAAAGCATCAATTCTTCGGTGCTCAGCCTTCTTCACAGTCCAACTCTCATATCCATACATGACCACAGGAAAAACCATAGCCTTGACCTTAGTCGGCAAAGTAATGTCTCTGCTTTTGAATATACTATCTAGGTTGGTCATAGCTTTTCTTCCAAGGAGTAAGAATATGATATTTATCTTTCTTTCTGACTTACTTCACTCTGCATAGTGGTTCTAGGTTCATATACCTCATTAGAATTGACTCAAATGCATTCCTTTCTACGGCTGAGTAATATTCCTTTGTGTATATGTAGAACTTCTTAGTCCATTCATCTGTCAATGGACATCTATGTTGCTTCCATGTTCTAGCTATCGTAAGTAGTGCTGCAATGAACAGTGGGTTATATGTGTCTTTTTCAAATTTGGTCTCCTCAGGGTATATGGCTAGTAGTCACATGGTAGTTTTATTCCTAGTGTTTTAAGGAATCTCCATATGGTCTTCCATAGTGCCCGTATCAATTTACATTCCCACCAGCAGTGCAGGAGCATTCTCTTTTCTCCATATCCTCTCTAGCATTTGATGTTTGTAGACTTTTTGATGATGGCCATTCTGACCAGTGTGAGGTGATATCTCATTGTAATTTTGATTTGCATTTCTCTAATAATGAATGATGTTGAGCATCTTTTCACGTGTTTGTAGCCATCTATATGTGTTCTTTGGAGAAATGTCTGTTTAGGTATTTTTCCCACTTTTTGATTGGGTTGTTTTCCTGGTGTTGAGTTGTATGAGCTGTTTGTATATTTTGGAAATTAATCCTTTGTCAGTTGTTTCATTTGCTATTATTTTCTCCCACTCTGAGGGTTGTCTTTTCACCTTGCTTATAATTAACCTTGCTGTGCAAAAGCTTTTAAGTTTAATCAGGTCCCACTTGTTTACTTTTGTTTTTATTTTCATTACTCTAGGAGGTGGGTCATAGAGGATCTTGCTTTATGTCATCGAGTGTTCTGCCTATGTTTTCCTCTAAGAGTTTTATAGTTTCTGGTCTTATATTTAGGTCTTTAACACATTTTAAGTTTATTTTTGTGTCTGGGCATTAGGAAGCGTTCTAATTTCATTCTTTTACATGTAGCTGTCCAGTTTTCCCAGCACCATCTATTGAAGAGGCTGTCTTTGCCCCATTGTATATTCTTGCCTCCTTTGTAAAAATAAGGTACCCATAGGTGCATGGGTTTATTTCTTGGCTTCTGTCTTGTTCCATTGGTCTATGTTTCTGTTTTTGTGGCATGTAGTTTATATGATAAGAATCATCCAAGGACTAGGCATAGGTCCATCTTTACTACCCAGCAGCTGATGTCTATTTGAATAAGAACTTCATGATCATCGATCTCTTCACTGATCAAAGGAATAACTCCTAGTCTCAAGGAATTTCCCAGTCAAGTGAAAGGGACAGTCTTACACTCAGGAAAAAAAAAAAAAAGAGGGGAGGGGGCAATGAGGGATGGTGAAAAGGCAGAAACAAGTATCAATTCAGTTCAGTTCAGTTCAGTCGCTCAGTCGTGTCCGACTCTTTGCGACCCCATCACCATCTCTCGGAGTTCACTCAGACTCACGTCCATCGAGTTCGTGATGCCATCCAGCCATCTCATCCTCTGTCGTCCCCTTCTCCTCCTGACCCCAATCCCTCCCAGCATCAGAGTCTTTTCCAGTGAGTCAACTCTTTGCATGAGGTGGCCAAAGTACTGGAGTTTCAGCTTTAGCATCATTCCTTCCAAAGAAATCCCAGGGCTGATCTCCTTCATGATGGACTGGTTGGATCTCCTTGCAGTCCAAGGGACTCTCAAGAGTCCTCTCCAACATCACAGTTCAAAAGCATCAATTCTTCGGTGCTCAGCCTTCTTCACAGTCCAACTCTCACATCCAGACATGACCACAGGAAAAACCATAGCCTTGACTAGACAGACCTTAGTCGGCAAAGTAATGTCTCTGCTTTTGAATATGCTATCTAGGTTGGTCATAACTTTTCTTCCAAGGAGTAAGCGTCTTTAATTTCATGGCTGCAGTCACCATCTGCAGTGATTTTGGAGCCCTCAAAAATAAAGTCTGACACTGTTTCCACTGTTTCCCATCTATTTCCCATGAAGTGATGGGACCAGATGCCATGATCTTCATTTTCTGAATGTTGAGCTTTAAGCCAACTTTTTCACTCTCCTCCTTCACCTTCATCAAGAGGCCCTTTAGCTCCTCTTCACCTTCTGCCATAAGGGTGGTGTCATCTGCATATCTGAGGTTATTGATATTTCTCCTGGCAATCTTGATTCCAGCTTGTGTTTCTTCCAGTCCAGCGTTTCTCATGATGTACTCTGCATAGAAGTTAAATAAGCAGGGTGACAATATATAGCCTTGACGTACTCCTTTTCCTATTTGGAACCAGTCTGTTGTTCCATGTCCAGTTCTAACTGTTGCTTCCTGACCTGCATACAGATTTCTCAAGAGGCAGGTCAGGTGGTCTGGTATTCCCATCTCTTTCAGAATTTTCCAAAGTTTATTGTGATCTACACAGTCAAAGGCTTTGGCGTAGTCAATAAAGCAGAAATAGATGTTTTTCTGGAACTCTCTTGCTTTTTCCATGATCCAGCGGATGTTGGCAATTTGATCTCTGGTTCCTCTGCCTTTTCTAAAACCAGCTTGAACATCAGGAAGTTCACAGTTCACGTATGTATGGGTGAGGATTACTCTGCAGCTGGGTTCCAAGCTGGAGCTCAGGCATAATGGAGCGTTGGGACCCTTTCAAACTGCGACCATAACTGTTTGCACACAAGTGCCCAGCAGGAGTTGGGGGTGGTTCTCTCCAGGCAGGGGCTGTGTCACGTCTCCTCAGTCACAGGAAAGCCTGCCCAGCTTACTCTCTCCACTGTGTGAGCTTGCTGAAAGATTCAGAGTTCAGGCAGGTGGAAACTAGTCTGGGCATAGGTGGAGGGTCCTCTCAGGAGACTTGACTAGACACCCTCACTCTCAACATACACTTCCTCTCACCCTTTCAACCCCAGTACACATTTAGCTGCACCTTCTGGGTTCCTCCAGCTGGAGGGGGCCTGGGAAGGAGCCCACTTTCCGATATTACTTTACTTGATTTCCATTTTGAATGTTTTATCCTGCAGCTTCACAATTCATGAGTAAAAAGGTATCTGGGCCTCCAAGATGCTGTGCAGCATCTCCCTTTCCCCAACACTGCCAGATGGCCTGAAACACCTTTCTGCTCCTGATGTCATCAAGAAGACACCCAACATGTGCGCACACTCAGTAAAACCTCCTGGGTGGGGCTTGATTTCTCTAAGCCATATTTTCTAAAATTATTCATTTATTTTATTTTTGGCTGTGCTGGGTCATCCTTGCAGTGTGTGGGCTTTCTCTAGTGATGGTGAGCAGGGTGATACTCTCTAGTGGTGGGTGCTCAGGTTTCTCACTGTGGTGGCTTCTCTTGTTGCAGAGCACAGGCTCTAGGCACATGGGCTTCAGAAACTGCAGCTTTCACTAGTTGTGGCATACAGGCTTAGTTGCTCCATGGCATGTGGCATCTTCCCAGACCGGGGATTGAACTGTGTCCCCTGCACTGGCAGGTGGATTATTATCCACTGTTGTTTTTGTCGTTCCATTGCTAAGTCATGTCTGACTCTTCGCAGCATCATGGGCTGGAAGCACCAGGGAAGTCCTCTAAGTGGTATTTAACCAGCTGTTTTGCTGGGGTGTCTTGTATTCAGTTCTCTGTGGATTAGGACCATTAAGTTTCCTCATCAGCTGCTGGGCTCCACGCAATCCTCTTTAGAAACCTTTTACTTGATATGTGTCTGGTGATGTCTGTGTTTAGCTGCAAAGTGCAGCCAATGGAGTGGAGCAAGCAGACTAACACTGGGCTTCTAAACAAGCAATGTCAGCTTGTGCTCAGCTGCTTCAGTCGTCTCTGACTCTTTGCAACCCCATGGACTGTAGCCTGCCAGGCTCCTCTGTCCATGGGATTCTCCAGGCAAGAATACCAGAATGGGTTGCCATTTCCTTCTCCCATGTCAGCTTAGTCACTGCAGATCTGTCCTGGCTGCCAAGTCCTCTCTTTCTTCTCTCTTCCTATCAGGGAAACTTGCCACTCAGTAGTTTTGTTTCAAGCGGAAGTTGGTGTGCTTTGATACCCTCAGGGAACGCTTACAGGCTGGGGGACACAGGTGGGCTATTGGAATCTTTGTATTTACCTTCTAGAAGAATGCACTGGAAACAGGAGAAGTGAAGCCAGGTTGGATTGGGTTTCCAAGCGCCCCTGTGTACCCTCTAGGTTCCAATACCCTTTCTTCTTCTACCCTGAGGGCCCTTGCTGTTGGCCTTGGCCAGATCATGTAAACCGGCACTGCAAGTTGAATAGACCAGGCATTTATTTTCTGATAAATCGGGTCTCTGTCCCGCCTGCACTTTGGCCTGCTTTTGATAAATGTTTCCAGCAGTGAATACAACAAGTGGGGGCCTGCCTAAACTTTCTAGATGTGTTGATTATAAATAGTGTTTCCTTACATTTGGGGCAGCACATTTGAGTTTCCAAAACACGTTCTCATACAGTAATTGTCTCACTGGATTTCCTCAATAGGATGAAAGAAGATGGAGCAATGCATCCCTATTTTGCAGTGAAAAGACCTGAAACTTGGAGAGAGATAGTGACTTGGGCAGTTGCAGGAGTAGAAAGTAGAGAGTAAGAAAGCAGACCTTCTGCTCCTTGCTGCAGAAACCTTTGACAGTCATGTAGTCTTTTTTTTTTTTTTTAAATCTCACTAATCATCCTGGTAATCTTGTTGGATAACAGAACAATTTGTTCATCCATGCTATGCTCTCTTATTGCATAAAGGAAATGACAAGGGACAAGAGAACTGATTTCTCAGCTGTATCGTTCAGAGCTCTGCCACCATGTCAATCACTCCCTTATCCAGGCTACCAGTGATTTGCCACCTTCCAACGTATGGGAAAAATAGTAAAGGTGAAAGTCATTAAGCTGCCAAGCTAATGCCACAGAGATCATCATCAGAGCAGGAACTGCACTGGACTCAGTAGTGTCATTTTAGAGAGAGCTCTGCTTCCCCAAGATGTGCGGGAGCATCAAGGCCATAAGGATCAGGAATGTGGACTGACTGCCCTCCATATGGTCTTCAAATTAGGCTGTGCTGAATTTCCTCTAGTCATACTACGGCAGAAAACATAGTGACCATCAGAGCTTTGGTTTTTTAATCAGGTTCTGTGATTCCTACTAAGGATAAGGTCTAAGGTGATTTAAGGAAAACAGCAGAAAAGGGGGGAAACCCTCTTAATTTTTGCCCATGCATTCATAATAGATAAAGTCAAGAGGGTAGAAGGCTATTCCTTTGGGGTGAGTTGACCCTAATTGTCTTCCCTGTTTGGTGCTTTTAGCCCAGAGATACAGAAAAGGAACAGTCTGACAGAAATCATCACTGATGGCCACCTTCATTCAGTTGTTGTTTGGTTGCTAAATTGTGTCTGACTCTTTGCAACTCTTTGCACGGACTGCAGCATGACAGGCTCCCCTGTCCTCCACTATCTCTCGGAGATTATCCAGATTCATGTCCATTGAGTCAGTGATGCTATCGGACCATCTCATCCTCTGCCATCTCCTCCTCCTTTTGCCTCCAATCTTTCTCAGCATCAGGGTCTTTTCCAATTAGTTGGCTCTTCACATCCAGTAGCCAAAGTAACTGAGCTTCAGCCTCAGTATCAGTCCATCCAATGAATAATAAAGGTTGGTTTCCTTTAGGATTGACATCACTTACAAACATTTTTGAGCACCCATGATGGGCCAGGCTCTGAGGATACTATGATGAAAGACATAGTTTTGATGCTTGACTTTTTCCATTCAAACCTAATTTATTCCATTTCCTTTTGCTCTCACTTTTCTCCCAGTGTCCCTCCCAGCTGTTTTGATTCCTGGTCATTTGCATCACTTTTGGCAAGACATTCTAGAGGATCAATTCCTGATGTAGCAAAACAACCCACATTCATCCCCACTCTTTCAGGATAGGGTTAGCTCTTGGTCCTCCTTCCCCCTCGCATCTCCCCTCCTAGAGAAGGTGCTTCTATGTCAATGTTGTGAACATGAAATGAAATAAACTGTACTCCTGATTGCCAGACAAGTTTAAGTTTCTTCTTCTGAATGCATTTACCTTAAAGCAAATATTCTGCGGCTTGCCTCGTAGCTCAGTAGGTAAAGAATCTGCCTGCAGTGCAGGAGACCCGGGTTTGAACCCTTGGTTGGAAAGGTGTCCTGGAGAAGGAAATGGCAATCCACTCCAGTATTCTTGCCTGGAGAATCCCATGGACAGAGGAGCCTGGCAGGCTATAGTCCATGGAGTCGCAAGAGTCGGGCACAACTCAGCAACTTAAGAGAAAGAAATGTTCTGCAGGGAGCATGCTTTGTTGTACTTCTTTCCCTCTTTTTCCTGGTTCCCTGAGGAACCACTAGTCTCTCTATCAGTAGCCTTGTGGTTGGAGTTGATATTCATCCTGCTTCTGCTGTGAGGGGAGACCTTGCTCAGCTTAGGCCACTCCAATCGGAGTGAACCCAGACTTTGCCTCGGAATCCTGGAACACAAAATCTCTTTTCTTTGTGGAGATTAGTTGTGTGAGGTTGTGAGGCTCACAATTGCCTTTTTTCATGATGGATAAGCGTGGAATTTCCAGGGAGCACTGCTGAAAGCCTGAGGATGGAGCCAAACAAGAGAAATCAGAGACGAAAGATGGGCCCAGGACAGGAGTATGAGCCCTGAATCCAACTGGGTCTGAACCAATTCTATATCTGGGTTAAGCTATTAAGTGAGCCAATTAACTCCACTATCCCCTTTGAAAACACTGATTCGAGTTTGGTATTCTGTCTGTTACAAAAGATTGCCAGCTAAGTACTATCCTTGGGTTAAGGCTTCCCAAATGGGGTGCCATGGTGCACCTGTGAGCTGAGTTATAGAGCATGATGACCCCAGCCCTTGGGAGGGGCTCAGAACAGCCACAGTGCCAAGGATGATCATCTCTGGAAGCAAGAAGCTTTGTCCATTTACCCCAGTGAGACAACAAATGAAAAATTTTAATGTGCCATGTTATGGTGATTTTAGAATATGTTCAAAAATTTTATAAGACTGCTCCATTCCAAAGGTAGAGCCTGCTACTCCTCTCCTTGAAAGTGAACTGAACTTTGTGACTTGCTTCTGAAAAATAGAATATGGCAGACATGAGGGAGTATGATTTCTGAGACTAGGTCATAAAGGACACTGCCACTTTTGGCTTGCTTCTCCTGAACTGCTCACTCTGGGGGAAGTCAGTGAGTACCCATGCAGAAGGGGTTGAGGCCCACAGGCATAAGTGAGGCCTTCCATCAATAACCAGCATCAACTCTCTAAAGTTATGAATGAGCCACCTTGGAACAGAATCCTCCAGCTTCAGTCAAGCCTTCAGATGAAAGCAGCTCTGGCCAATGTCTTGATTGCAACCTGCCATGCAGGACCTTAAGTCACGCTGCCCATCTAAACTGATCCTAATCCGCTGGAACTGCATCAGGTATTGTTTACTGCTGTGTTAAATTAATGAGTTTAGGGGCTAGCTGGCTGTTATATTATGCCTTAGTAGATAACATTTACACCCAGAATGTGAAAAAGATTGAGTAACACTGCTTTAAGTCCAAAAAGAGTACATTGGTTACTGCAGACATACACAGAAATATATGAGAAACTTTAGTTTTAGTCTTTTTTTTTTTTTGGCAAAATACTTAGTTAATAGCAGCATTACAACATTTGATATAACAAGCATTTACAAATACATTTAAAGCAAAACAAATGTTCCCTGTCTTTGCAAACATACTTGCAAATACAATTATCAGTGACAGCTCTAAAAGTTTTTGCTGTTATAACTAATGTATTGTTACGGAAAGGGCTTCTCAGTGAATAATATTATGGCATTTAAGACAAACCCAATTAGGTCTACTCAATAAATTCAGGTTTCACTTTCCTGAGATTCTTAAGAGTTGGTGACAGTTGCACTCATCACCTTGTTACAGGAAAGGAGGCATGAAGCTAATCAGAAGGTTTCTCCCATAAGCTTGTATAGAAGTTTGCAAAGCAAAATCAAGTGGGCTATCACCACATAGCAGCTTTCTCTAACTTTCAGGACACAAAAGGTCTAATCTGCTTTACTCTTAGGAATGTCTGAAATGCTTCTTTCTTAATCCTCTATTTAGGATACATAATCGTTGGAGAAGGAAGTGGCAACCCACTCTAGTTTTCTTACCATGAGAATCCCATGGACAGAGGAGCCTGGCAGGCTACAGTCCATGGGGTCACAAAGAGTCAGATACAGCTGAGCGACTATCACTCATCATCATCAATCAGAGGACCAGACCAACGTTCAAGTTCTTTGTTTATGCCATTACTCAGGTAAGTGCAATGCCTCCACTTCGTTTATAAGCATTAGAGAAAGAACAACTTCCCTGGAGTAGGAAATAATGACTCACTTCAGTATTCTTGCTTGGAAAATTCCATGGACAGAAGCATCTGACAGGCTACAGTCCACAGGGTCGCAAAGAGTCAGAAACAACAGAGCACACACTCAAAGAACAACTAAACTATCTGGAATTGAGAAAAGAGCCAGGGTTAGTTCAGTAAGAGTGTGAGTTAAACCAGTGTTGACGGGTTCACACTCGCCAACGCTACCAGGTTCACTTCTAGGTAAGCCCATGGGCTCTCAGTCAGAATTTTTCTCACTCTAGACACTATTCCTCCTATTTTGTCAATCTATAATCTGAGCACACAGATCAGAGGCATCATATCATATAAGCTGAGAGTTTCTAGAATTGTACCATCCAATATAGTAGCCACTAGCCACATCTGGCTATGAGCACCTGAAATGCGGCTGAATTAAAATTGAGATTAGGTGTAAACTATAAAATCTCTAAGTATAAAATACATACATACAAATTCTGAAGGCTTAGTATGAAAAAGGAATGTAAAGTACCTTGTCAATAATTCTTATATTGATTACATGTTGATAATATTTTGTATATATTGGTTAAATGAAATGTATTATGAAAATTAATGTCACTTGTTTCTTTTCCTGATTTTTTAATATAGCTACCAGAAAATTTAAAATAACATATGTAGCTCATATTATATTTCTATTGGACAGTGCTGGTCTAGAAGTAGGCCTACTCACCGTCATTCATTTAATTATTCAACATATGTTTATTAAGTGTCTTCTGTGTGTGGAGTTCTAGGCTAGGAGACAGGAATGCAACAGTGAACACAAGTTTTTGTACCTGTGAAGCATGTGATGCCCACTGTAGTACAAGAGAGACTGAAAGTGAAAGCAGGGGGCATTTAATCTGGAATATTTTAGGTCACAGATTTTAGGGCTCCTAGAGTTAAAAGTCAGCCCTACATGAGTTAGCACCTAACCCTTATTATATCTGAAGGCACAGTTTAATTGGTGTTGATAGAAATGGCCGCTCTCGAGTCACTGAGAAAAGGTTATATTCCATACTGCCTCTTGTAGTCTGCTGGGCATTACGGCTACAGCCATACAGATGCTCCTCCCCACTAAGCTGAGAGGCACTGGAGGGCAGTGACAGTGTTCTTTGACCTTGATCTCACCCCGTTTCTCCCACACAGAAGATACTAAACAACACATGGAACTAAAGCATGTCATATGCACTCATTTAAGAAAACAATTAAAGACATCATATACTTTAGAAAAAGTTCTGCCCCAAATGTCTAAAGAACAAAAGGTTTGCCATGTAAACTAGTAAGTTTCAGTAATTAAAAGAAAAATCTCCTCTTTCAGAATATAAATTCATGCATATCTTCTGATGATATAAATGAAAAAGTTCTATGATATCTAAATGAAATTCTCTCTCATGACCAGCAAGACTACATTATTATATATGAGGTGTGACCCTGGATAGCACTGTTTGATCAAGGCCATAATTAGGCATCTTTCTTCTTCTCTGAAATGCTTTATCAAAGAGTTGTGAGTTGTCAAAACCAAAAAAGACGAGTTGCAAAAGGAAACATTTTGCTTGCAATTCTTATTATGTTTTCAGTACCAGTCAAGGTAATCAGTCATATTAACAAATATATAATTTAATTCTCAAATAATAACTTTGTTCATCTTTGTCCAAAGAATCCAAAGCTGAATATATTCTCTAGCTGATGTACACATGCTGACGGATAGCACAATGTTCAGAAATGAAAGCAGAAGTATTACTCTTTTATAAAAATAAACTTGGTCCCAGAGAAGAGAATAAAAAGTGATACAAGAGTGAGTGTTAAGAAAAAAAAGCCAAGCTTGAGAGGAGAATTGTTTCCATTTTAGTAAATGCAGCATCTGCAACTTTGAGCGGGTCCTCAGAGTACCATGCATCTCCTACATTAGTAGTGGAGTGTGCACCCCTTTAACGTGTGTTAAATTAACAAAAAGCAAAAATAACTGTACAACAATTAGCCCACCATTACCAAAAGGGAAGCAAATCCACAAAGAATTGATCCCCGGATTTCCAGCCTTCACGATCTTCAGATTTCTAGTAAGCCCTCCCCTCACAGATTTATTGGAATGTTTGTACTCCAACAAGTTCAGCTTTTTCCCATAAAAAGGGGATGGGACAAGTTTACTCTGAACAGGTTGGTGGACAACTTTTTCATTTTCCCTTGGGTAATTTGGGTTTATCTAAATATAGGTTAAATTCAAAAACAGATGGGAGGAAGTCATCCCTTGTCTAGGCAGTGCCTGACCACTCAGCAAGAGATGTTATTTATGCCTTGTTTTGTACAACTACGTGAAAAAGCACGTCTTAACAAATAACACAGGCACCCCTGATGAACCAGCCTCCAGCATCTCCATCTGCCAAATGTCGGAAGTCTGGTCGCACCCCATTTGCGTGCAACTCCCACGCTCACTTGGGTCCCAAAGCTTTCAGAGTACGTCCGCTCAGGGAGGGTGTGGTGTGTCCTGTGTGGCAAATATCCTGTTTTAGGCACCAGCGGGTCCTTCTCCAGGGCCACAGAGCCTCCAGTCTTCCTGGGTGAGGATAGTTTTTCTTAGCTGCCCTGTGACAACTGGGTTTCACATTTCCTGAAACTAGATCTGTGGAAGGAGTCTCTGAAATTAAGGAGGGAAGAGAACAGAGGAAAGAAAGATCAGTTAACCTTTTAAAGAGAGGGAGGGGGAAAATCATTCACTAGAAAAGGACATCTATCATGGGGAACTCAGTAAATAAGTAAACAAGGGAAAGTGCAGCCATGCCTTTGCACTATGCCAGGAGAAACCCAGGCAATAATTCGGCCCTGGGAAGATGCTGGCAGAAGGCCATATGGAGGGGCCCTGAGAGGTCAAGGTGAAGGCACAGGAGGATCGGGATGCCAGCAGAGCAAACAGATCACGCTCAGGCAGTTTCTCTGATTCCAGGGCCTGCTCCCACCCCCAGAGGCTCTGCAGTTCTGACTGTCCTTTACCCTCCAGGAAAAAAGCCTCCCCCGCCTTCTTCTCACCTCTTTTGACTGTCAACTCTGCATATTGGCTTGTAGAGTTCCGGAATTTTCCGCTCAATCATTGGCCGGAGGTTCTCTTTCAGCTTGTTGTAGTTCTTCTTGAGTTCCTGCTGATACTCCCTCTGATCTGCCGTGATGAGACGCTTGTTTTTCTCTACGGCTTCCCCGCATCTGAGAAGCAAAAATCAGGGGGAGAAAAGGAGGTTGTATTTCATAGAAATGTTGTATATTTAACTCACACAGGTATGCTATAACCACAACGACCTCCAGTGAGGAACTACAACACGGAAAGCCTAACTAACTCACCTCAGGTCACAAAGGCAATAAACTGCAAAGCTAGCTCCAGAGTCTGTCTCCCATGCGGGATGTTACATACCAAAGAAGAAAATTATCTTATTTAAACATAACGAAGCCTTGCCTTTCCGTTTATACTGTTTCACCCATGGGAACTTACTATCAACAAACCTTGAAGGGACAATACAATGGTTGAAACTTAGCTGACATGCAATGACTAGTAGAACTGATGCTTTGGAATTATGGTGCTAAAGAAGACTCTTGAGAGAGACAGTCCCTTGGACTGCAAGGAGACCAAACCAGTCAACCCTAAAGGAAATCAACCCTGAATATTCATTGGAAGGACTGTGCTGAAGTTGAAGCTCTAATACTTTGGCCACCTGATGCGAAGAGCCAACTAATTGAAAAAGACCCTGATGCTGGGAAAGACTGAGGGCAGGAGGAGGAGGAGGTGACAGAGGTGATTGGATGGCATCATTGACTCAATGGACATGAATCTGAGCAAACTCTGGGAGATGGTGAAGGACAGGGAAGCCTGGCATGCTGTCGTCCATGGGGTTGCAAAGAGTTGGACATGACTTAGTGACTGAACTACAACAATGATTAGCAATGATTCAGGGGCATTAGATTCCCATGATCAACATTGTTTAAACTGTTTTCCTAATAGTGGTGCTTGCTCTGGGTGGTGTTACTGAGGATACCTGGGCCTCCCTGGTGACTCAGTGGTAAAGAACTTCCCTGCCAATGCAGGAGATGTGGGTTCGATCCCTAGTAGGGAAGATCCCCTGGAGAAAGAAATGGAAACCCACTCCTGTATTCTTGCCTGGGAAATCCCATGGACAGAGGAGCCTAGAGGGCTCTAGTCTATGGGGTCACAAACAATGGGACATGACTTAGCAACTGAACAGCAACAACAAGGATACCCAGGCCTTGCTATCAAATCCTCCCTATTAGCACTGAACACATGCTCAGGATGACAAAGTAATCAGGTGGCATGTAGCTGTATGGCAGGAGAAAGCCACCTGGCCCGGAGCAACAGTAAACCTATGGACGTAGCTTCATCATGGAATCACCCTGCTTTAGAAGAAAGGTTTGATTCAATGCACCCTAGAGGCCTTCTGCAGCTGGATTTTCACCTATCTTTTAAGTCTGACATTAACTGAAGCAAACTGTAGTGTACCCAAGGTTGTATATCAAAGGTTTCAGGGAAGAGGTAGGAAGGGGAGGTATATAGTCTTTGAATCCTGAGAAATCTACATCACCCTTTATTATTTTTTTTTTTTGCCCCTTAACTAACAATTATGAGCTACCATCATGTGTAAAATGAAATCAGTTTCAGGGTAACTTCAAGGCCCATTTTGGTAACCTTGGCAGATGAGAGGCCTGAAGAAGTGAATTGCTAACTTGGGGATGGGCTACTCTGCAAACTTCAGAAGTAACTACACTCTCTACGATCTTTGTTATCAGAAGACATAATATCTACAGATACACATAGTGTTTTAAAAAGACAAATATATTAATAGGTAGAATGAAAAAGACTCATATTTATATAAAGTAACTTTACATGTTAACAAATTTTATAACAAAGAATTTCATAGATGTTTTCTGTATTTCTTTCTTCCATTTGGATTATCATCTCTAGGTTTTCTTACTAAAATTAAAATAATTTTCATCACATTAATTTAAATTCATAAACTAAAGAGAGTCATGAATTAAATTTCCCTCCTAGAGAAGAGCCAGATCTCTTGGGAAATGTATACAGGATCATATAAGTACATTACAAATAATTTTTTAAAATGGTCTTATCTGTAACACTTTTATTAGGTCCACAGACATCTGAACTGTGCAGCTTTCACTCAGTGACACACTGTTCCAGATGGCCACCTTCCTAGCTGTTCACTTTGTCAGTAAGTTCACTGAACACAAGCATTTTCTTACAGTCAGTGTGCTGGGGTTTTTCAGCAGAGTCCTACAGAAACCAGACTGATGGGGACTAGAAAGGATAGGAAGTTGTGCTTTCAGAACACTGTTCCTGGTTTTTGGAGAGTAACTCTCATAGGCCTCTACCTAAGGAGTTAGATGACTTTTCTACAGAGAGCGTGGCCATGAGCCCTTCCCCTCTGGATCTCTTGCCCTCCCTCCTCTGCAATGTTCCTTCAGCGTAGCTCACCCATCCGTCCCTAAGTATGACAAAAAATTGCTAGTTGCTTCAACATCCATTCCCTGTCTTCCTTACCAACAGAACTCTAAGTGGTAAACCCGGGCTTCCCTGATGGCTCGGACATAAAGAATCCACCCACAATGCGGGAGACCTGGGTTCAATCCTTGGGTTGGGAGGATTCCCTGGAGGAGGGCACAGTAACCCACTCCAGTATTCTTGCCTGGAGAATCCCCATGGACAGAAGCCTGGTGGGCTATGTCCATGGCATCGCAAAGAGTTGGACACAACTGAGTGGCTATGCACACACACAGGTGGTATACCCACCTGGAAAACTCCATTCCCTAGCCTCCTTTATACGAAGGGATGTCTGATGAGATATAAAATGAAGTCACTAGGAAAGCTCTTAAAAGGAGTGTAGACATTTGCTCTTTCCTCATTTCTACTCCTGATACTTGCCTAGGATGTGATTGTGATTGCCAGAGCCTTAGCAGCCATTTTGTGACTATGAGGATATATACACTAAAACCAGGATAGCAGAGCAAAAGAATGGGAAGAGCCAGGATCTCTGATGACTTTACGTGACTAACACACAGCTGTGGGATGGCTATCTCTGATCTTATTTTATATGAGAGAAAAATAAGTTTCTATCTTAAGTCAATCTTACTTCCTTTCTCTGTTACTAGCAACTGAACGTAGTGCCTAGTGAGAACTGCATTGCATAATAGTTAAAAGGACAGACTCTGGAACTGGAGTACTCACCTCTGAATCTCACTTTGCAACTTATTGGCTTTGTGACATTAGGCAAGTTACTTATGCATTCCATGCCTTAGTTTCTTCACTTAGGACATGATGGTGATAATAGCCTACTTCATAAATTTTTACAAAGATTAAATGAATTAAATATATAAAATGCTTAGAATGTGTAGAAATTATTTGTTCTATGTAAGAATAAGGATGTACTTTTAGAGATTTTATGTTCCAGTCCTTTTTTTTTCACAGTTGATGAAACTAAGATGCAGAGATGAAGTACCCTGTCCAGAGTCACACACCTTTGGGGACAAAATCATGGATGTAAGTCCAAGATCCTCATGCTCCCAGGCCAATGTCTCATCAGCCCTATCATGTGTTATGGTACAAACCTTACAGAGGCAGATGAGTCATTGGTAGGTAATATCTACATTTAACTCAGATTAATTCTCTTTCCTACTCAAATAGATGTAATTTCTATTTGCTCCATAACATTATATTTAACAGTCACTTCATATGTGCCAAGTCCTATTCTAAGCTCTATGAACTGAGTCTTTGTTTTGATACTAACTTTAAGAGGTTGTTACTATTTTATTCCCATTTTGTAGCTTGGGAAACAGGTTGGGTTTAACTTGGTTGTAACTTGCCCAAGGTCATAAAGCTAGTTAAGGCAGAGTGGGTATTTAAGGCCAGGTGACTGGGCTCAAGAGCCCACAGTCCTGACCCCAACACCACAAATGCTGCCTAGGAAAGACCCTGGGCTCTTCCAGCTAGAAGCTAGGCATATGGCTTTGGTCTCAAGTTGGAACTATTCTCTCTGGAGTCCCAGTTTGTGGTATTCTGCTATTCTCATCTTCCCGGCAACACTTTAGCACGTTCCACCTGAGCTGCTGCAATGAGGGGAGAATCTGATAGAGATGCCGAAGACCAGATTGGCTCCCTGATCTCCCATGACTGGAGTGACACACATGTTCCAGGCCCTTTGAGGGAAGGAAGGATTATCTGGGGGCAAGGCACCAAAGGAACATCTGGCCTTTTTGCAGGAAGAGCTTCAGAGGCTATGAGGGTCCCATGGGCAGAGCCATCTCAGCTAGACACCTCCCTGTGGCCTTCTCCAACCCTGTCTCCAGCATTTCCTCCCTCCCTGCCTGACCCCTACCAAACCCCAGGCCCCACAGGAAGCCTGTCTCACCGGGAGACTAGTCTAACTCCTGATTCTGCCACTGAGCTGCTGGTGCGACCTGCTTCTCCTAGGGCGAAGGGCAGGTAACAGTCCAACAGAAGACACAGTTCCTGAATGCCCGCATCACACTGATGGGAGGCACGTGTGACTGAAAGTACCGGGCACTGTGGGGGCAGGGGGGCGCACCCCGGGGCAGAAGGGGCGGTTGCGGCTGGACCTTCCTGTGTTCCCAAGCCCCTCACCTCCCTCGGATGGGCTGCCTCCCTTGGGTAAGCCACAGTGGCCCTGTCTTCTCCTCTTAAGGGGCGAGATTGGGACTATGGGCTTGGGAATACGTCCAACCTTGAGTCTGATACCTGGAAACAGAATCTGAGGACCTATTGCAACATCCCAGAACCCAGCCGGAGTTGGGTTCCAAAGAGGTGTGTGTGTGCGCGTGTGTATGTATGTGTGCACACGTGTGCACATGTGTGCTGCTCGGCTCGGCTCTCAGTTTTCCATCAAGCCTCCTAGGCCCACTGAGACAGGTCTCTGTGACCCTGGAAAAGGGACACAAGTCCTTCAAACATCCCCACTACAGACCTGCTCCGGAGCAACCTCTCATGTTTAACACTTTGTCTTCCCACCAAATACTCAGATCACTTTTCACCAACTGTTTCTTTTATCACCCACATTGCACAGTTGTTTTTCTTTTGGCCACTTGGACAAATTCACTCTCCTTCCTCTTCACAGACCATAAGTCCTTTTAAGACTCTATGACCATTTGTGCAGTGAGACTCTATTGATGTATCTGAGACAATATCCCTTAAAGGCAATCTGGGACTGGTGTCATCGAGTCCTGCCATCTTTTCTTTAAATATAAAAGTAAATTTAAAAATCATTTAGTCTTTATAGGAATAAGAAAGTGTACATGTTATGGACTGAAGGGTTGTGCCCCACCCCAAAACCACATGTTGAAGCCCTGACCCCCATATAATATGATTTGGAGGTAGGGCCTTTAGGAGGAATGAAGGTTAAAATTAGGCTGTAAGGGTGGGACCCATATGATGGGATTAATGCCCTCATAGAAAGAGACCAGAGAACTGTCTGCTTCTTCTCTCTACCTTGTAAGAATACAGTGGGAAGATGGTTAAGCCAGCAAGAGGGAGAGCCTCGACTGAATCTGCTGGCCCCTTAATCTTGGTCTCCCAGCCTCTACCACTGTGAGAAATAAATGTCTGTTGTTCAGCTACTCAATCTGGGATACTTTGTTATAGCGGCCTAAGCTAAGAAATACAAGAAGAAAAATTAAAAATACAGACTGGCACAGATTTCAGTGTTTTAAATGGTCTGCATGCTCTGGGGAGCAAAGGAGGGATACAGAATGCTGTACTTCTCCATCTTGGCTTCTGAAACCTGGAGATGATTCAGAAGGGGGATCAGGGCTCCAGCTTGGCAACCATCAGGAGAGGTGCAGGATTGGCTGGATGAGCATCAGCCGCAGCATGTCAGCCTGCCAGGTTTTTACTGCTCCAGCCAGTCTGTCATAGCTGAGTCAGAAAGGCCACCGCCTAGCAGTGGGACCCAGGTGCAGTATAACCGGGAGCATACATTTCCGCTATCAGCAGTCAGCATCGGAAGGCTTACTTATAGCGGGCTTCCCTGGTGGCTCAGACGGTAAATGGTCTGCCTGCAATGTGGGAGATCTGGGTTCAGTCCCTAGGTTGGGAGGATCCCCTGGAGAGGGCAATGGCTACCCACTCCAGTATTCTTGCCTAGAGAATTCCACAGACAGAGGAGTCTGGCGGGCTGCAGTCTGTGGAGTCACAGATAGTCAGATACGACTGAGCAACTAACAATTTTTCACTTTTCGAGGCTCATTTATGTTCACCTTGGAAATCTGGGCTTACTGATATACCTATGGCCCAAGCCTGCTGAGAAGCTGCGCTCACTCAAGGCAAACCCAGGAACACGTTCATGCCCAAACATTTCCCACTCCTGTGTCACCTCTGCAGAGAGCAGAGTTGGGGGAGAAAACACTGGTACAAACAACTTGAGCAAACAGTTTCTCTATTCATTGCAGAGCCACAATTTGCTGACTGGCCTTGAGAAGCAATTAAACCATGGAGGAAACGAAGGTTTCCTCAGCTGCTACTTGTGTTGAAGGTATAAATTACAGAGCGTCAAATTCACCCTTGTAAATGTACAGTTTGATGAGTTTAATCATCATTTATGTATTAAACTGTAAATTTATAGTTTAATATGGTTACGCAACCTTCTGAAGAAGGCGATGGCACCCAACTCCAGTACTCTTGCCTGGAAAATCCCATGGATGGAGGAGCCTGGTGGGCTGCAGTCCATGGGGTCGTGAAGAGTTGGACACAACTGAGCGACTTCACTTTCACTTTTCACTTTCATACATTGGAGAAGGAAATGGCAACCCACTCCAGTGTTCTCTCCTGGAGAATCCCAGGGATGAGGGAGCCTGGTGGGCTGCCATCTCTGGGGCTGCACAGAGTTGGACACGACTGAAGCGACTTAGTAGCAGCAGCAGCAGAAGCAGCATGCAACCTTCACCACAGACTCACCCACTACTTTTGATCCATGTGAAATAAAGTGGAAAGTCACTGTCCTCTGTCTTTGACAGTGAAGTAGTGAGCAGAAGTACTGTACCGCCTGTAGCCTTGTCTCATTTGTACTAGGACTTCGCTTTGGCACACATGTAGTGTGGTGCCTGGTACAAAGTGTGGGCTTAATAACTGTTTGCTGAATGAATGAACTGGCATCTACAGTTGTTAAAAAGTGTAAAAGTAACAGCATGTTCAATGTTTTGAAGGGAGGAAAGGGAGAGGAAAATGCTGAGTGACAACAGGCAAGCCCTGATGGATGGAGCCCTTGGGGAGAGGGAGGGGAGGAGAAAATGTGAGATGGGGCAATCAAGCAACCTCTACATCTTTAACAGTCTCTGCTCAAAGTTCAGTTGCATCCAGCAGCTTTAGCAGCACCTGGAAGCTTGTTGGAAATGCAGAGTCTCAGGCCCACCCCAGAACCACTGAATCAGAGTCTGCATTTTAACAAGATTCTCAGGTCATCTGTTTGCACAGCAAATGTTTGAAAAGCATCGACAGATGTTCTTAAGGCTTTCCCAGAACAGGGCGGCAGCCCACCCAGCACAGGGGAAGAACTACAGCTTGGTTTCCCATAGGAATCACTGGAAGGGTTGGAGAACAACATTTTAAATGGTGGATTTGATTTTGGAAAGCAACCAGTTTTGCAGGCCATCTGGGGAGAAAGATAACTTCACTATCGAAAGTCTAATACAAGATTTTGCTAGAGGATCATCCCTAAGAAAATTCATCTCCTTTTGTGTATCTGGCCTGGGAATGGTTTGACTCAGCTCTGGTTCTCTCTGTAGTCACTTGTCCTCAGGCTGGAAGCTATTTAGAAATGCTTGTCCAGTAGATTTATAAGGACATTTTAACTAAGAAATAGAAAATCACTTCTCTTAGCAAGCTTCCTTTTATATTTATATTCTACTCAGAGACCTATTCATTTAGCAATACCACTGTCTTCCCAGGCTCTCCTCCCTGTGCTGGCATGCCCACAGAACGCACTGCCCTTGCCAGCGCAGAGGCGCCCAGAAGCACCAAGGACAGCCCTGGCTCTGCGTCTTGTGCTCCCGTCGGTCCCTTTACCAGTAATGGCTCCATCTTCCTGTCGCCCTCTTCCTACCACCTACATACTCAAGACAAGGTGTCAGTAATGTTACCCCATAAAGCCTTCCCAGTCACTCCAGCCTGCAACTGACTCTTCTCTTCTGAACTCCGTAACCCTGTATTTCTTGCACTCTCCACAGTTCTTAGCACAAGTTGCATAGTTTTGCAGTTTAGCCAAATAAAGTCCTCTTGTCAGGAGCTGAGGAATACTCAGCTCCTGCATTCGCACAACTACTATCATACCTGAGTCCCAGTGTGTGTGCTCATTAAACAGGTCCTTGCAGAGGTCCAGAGAGGCCCAGGTCACTGTCACCATCAGGAGCCTTTCACCATAACTCATTTTTAAAATAAGATTGACTATTTTTATTTATTTACTTTTTGGTTACACTGCATGGCTTGTGAGATTTTAGTTCCCTGCCCAGGGATTGAACCTGCATCCTCAGCAATGAAAGCAAAGAACCTTAACCACTAGTTTGCTGAGGAATGCCCCCATAGCTCATTTTAAATGAAAATATGTGGGAAATATATTAATCTTTAAAAATTCCCCAATATTCTTCTAGGCTTTTGTTTTATGAAAATGCAGTATTTACTGAAGCATATCTAGTTTTGGTATAATGTCAAAATTGCTAGGAAATACAGGAAGCAATTAAAATATAAAACAATAAAAATAATTTCTGTATGTGTATGTATGTGCGCATATATGGATGCATGCACACACATATACACAGCCGCCACTCCCCCATTACTAAGCAGTTGTGATTCACTGTAGGACAAAGAATGTCTCCTTTATATATAGCAAATTTATGTTCATCTCACTAAAGCCTATGAAGGAGGAAAACCTCACCTGACAGTAGCATTCTGTTGAGTTTTCACTGAATTCAGCAAGCTTTAACTTTTAGCCTCCTTTACCCCACCTGCCAAACAAAGATATTCCTATCCTTTATATGCTGCTCTAAGGTTCTGCACCAGTCTGCACTACAGCAGCTTGGAAGACTGCCCCAGGACTCACTTCCTGTCTAGGCTCAACAGGATGCTCTGGCAGCCAGCTCTACTGCAGAATTCAAGAGTGGAGAAGAGGCTTGTCTGCCAGTGGGAACTGCCATCGCAATGACAGCTTTGTAAACTTCCAGTTACAGAATCTTGACTCTATCTCTCAGTTTAAGGCAGTGTCTTACATTTCTAAAAATCAGTTATTGTATGATGGGAAATTACAAAGACTGCCAATGCCGGGGGAACTCTCAGGCTCTAATGCACTGTGGAATATCAGCAAACTGAAGGAAGTATGAGCTCTTTGGATTCAGAAGACCTGGTGTGAACTCAACTCTGCTACTAACTGGCTGTGTGACCTTAAGTCAATCATCTCCCATCTCTGACCCTCCATTTCCTCTTTTGTAAAATGAAGACTTACTTTATTTACAATGTGACTCTGGGGCACATGAGAGATGATAAACATGAAAGCACCATACAGTTTGTTAGTTACTAGTGCAAGCAGTGTTGCTCTGCAGAGGCCTCTCAAACTTGAGCATGCATCTGAATCATCTGGAGGATTGTTAAAATACAGGTTGCTGGGCCCCATCTCTGGAGATTCTTACTCAGTGTGTCTGACTGGTATCTGAGAATCTGCCTTACTAGCAAATTTCTCAAGGGATGCAGAAGCTGCTGGCCTGGGAACCACACTTTGAGAACCACAGCTCTACTGAACTCCCAGTCATTTCCCCTCTTACCGCATTATGAATTCTTTAAAGCATAATCTCAACTTGTTGTGATGCCGATAAAGTTTTGGGTCAGCTGGAATTTCAGCCAAAAATACTTGGGCTACTTCCAGTGGTCCCTGATAGAAAAAAGTGAAAAACATTACTGATGTTGGAAAGAAAGTAAAATTACTTGGGAGAAAATGTGGAGCAAAACATTTACTTCTGTAGTTAGTTAAACTGAAACAAAAAAATCAAGGAAGGTCTTGAACTCAGGAAAATATTGATTCCCTAGGAAGAGTCTACAGTTTTAGGAGAACATTCAAAAGCATAAATGTATTTCCTTAATCAAATGCTATTAATAATAGACTTTCCTTCGTATATAAAGGTAACATACTACATCAAATGGTATATGATTAGAGTTGCTTTCCTGAAAACAGGGATTGTCTTGATCCACTCATTCATATTCATTTGTCTAGTTGCCCTAGTGGCAAGCACCAATTTGGGTAATTGCTGGCTTGAGTCAGAGATATGCACAGTATATGCGTAATCCACATGGTTGAGGGCTTATAAAGTCTTCATTTTCATTAAAAGATTGGGACTTACAAAAAGCAAAAGCTTCTTAATATTTTCTGATCTTGGAAATGTAATGAATACCATTTCTGTCACCTTGATACTCTCTGGGCACAGAATTTTTACAGGGGAGTTCAGCTGTGCAGAGTGAGGAAAGGGTCATGATACTCATTGAATTTTGAGTGTGAAGGTGTGTAGATTTAGTTCTGAAATTACAGAAGCACTGGACAGAGAGAACTGTTAGCACTCCCTCCATCTGAGGCTGGGTCAGTTCCATGGTGAGACTGAAGTTAGAATTCTAATGAATCTGAGAAGATTCAGTCTGTTTTGAAGTGGCCCAAGAAGCAGGGTTCCGGGTCACTCCTGCTTTGCAGTGCTCCTGACATACTGGTTTCATCTGACTGATGCAGGAGGTGGATGTCCTAGACCCTTTCCCTTCTCTCCTATGGCATTCTTAAGATTCATCTCAAGCCTTGCAACAACTCTGTCTAAAGTGGAGATGACTAAGTACTCCACCTGGATCATATGCCAGAACTGGCCCCAGCTGAAGACTTCTCCAAGGAAATGGTACTCTTGAGACATGGGCCACTCAGCTCTAGGATTTCTTACCTACCTTTGGTTGTTACATGAAGCTGAAGAGACCTCAGGTGTTCAGTCTAAGTTTAAGAACACCTTTGGCATGTTGATCAGACTTCTCATTGACTTCAAGGAGGGAGGGTGCAGACATATAATGAAAATCCAAACAGCGAGAACCAGAGGAGCTGCCACTAGCTAGTTTTGCTTACCTGATTGACAGTAGCTCCAACAGAGCCTTGCAGCACCATCTGAAGCATCTTGGCATCAGGAGGCTCCTGGTTAATGGCAACTGCTAACTGCAGAGTCTTCTTCTTCATATCTTCAATGGCAACTTCAATTGGTGTCAAAACAAACTGAATGTGAGACATAAATGTAGGGAAGGTCACTGTCAGGTCTTATAAGCCATGAGCAAGCATGGAGCTATGACAAAGAGGACACTTGGGTTTGAAGCATCAGTGAAGGCTTTCAGAGCAATTTAGAATAATCTTGACAGGTTAAGAGGAAGGAAGAGTCTAACATTTCTTGAGTACTTATTATGTACTAGAAGCTTTGCATACATTTATCATTTACCTCTCTAAACAACCTCCTATTCTCTCCACTTTACAATCAAAGAAAAATTTGTAAGGTGAAGTAAGTGCCACAAAATGACACTGGTCATAAGTGGGGAGGTTAGATTTTGACCACAATAATATCCACATTCAAAATCCATGTTTCTTACACACTGTTAGGTTTTCTTTCCTATTGTTGAACAAGTTACTTGACTTAAAATTGGGAAAGCATTTCTTCTCCACCATAACACAAGATTTTGGCATCAGATGTGCTTTCTCTAAATCACCTAGAAGGTGAATTCTTGATAAACAAAATTCTCTTCAGGGTCAATCTGCTAGTTGTTAAGTTCTACTGGTTTGGAGTATGATCTAAATGTTATTGGTGGAGTCATGCCCCTCCAAATTCAGGTGTTCAAGTCCTAGACCCCAGTACTTCAGAATGTGACTTTAACTGAGATAGGGTCTTTACAGGGGTAATCAAGTTCAAAGGAAGTCATTAGGATGGGCCTAATCCAACATGACTTGTATGTCCATCTAAGGAAGAAGAAATCTGGACACATGGATATGCACAGGGGGAAGGTGATGTAAGAAACACAGGGAGAAGGCAGCCATCTGCAAGCTAAGGAAAGAGGTCTGGAACAGAACCTTCCCTCATGTCTTTCAGAAGGAACCAACTCTGCCAGTGCCTTGATTTTTGACTTCTGGTCACTGGAACGATTAGACAATTAATTTCTGTTTCTGACAGTCTGTGGTACTTCGTTACATTAGCCTCAACAAACTAGCATACTGACATTCTCGGAGGAACTACAAATGGCCAAGAAAAATTGTGAGGACTCTGACTGAGACCATGATTTTATTTCTGTGCTGTACCAACCTGTCCTAGTGCTCAGAAGTCTAAAAGAGTAAGAAATACAGCAGATGCCTTCTAAGTGAAACTTCTCTTAGCCAAGTCATCAGTTTGGGCTTTCTTTGCCCTCTGTGAAACCCTTACTGTGATGTGGTTGCTGAACACATGAGCTGGTGGGCAACTCTCCAGGAAGCTCGGTCCCTGTGCTCCTGTACAAGGAGGTGTGTTATTCACTACAGTTCATTTGTGTTTGTTCACCAACTTGCTTACGCTTGTCATACTTGTTATTTTAATGACCTAATCTAATTCAGTAATGCATAAACTGGTGAACTATGGGTGTGGAAAGAAGAGTTGTTTCTATGAAAACCAAGCTAATGCTTGGGCAAGAAGTTGTGAAACTGAGTAGCTATAAAGATTCCTGTCTTATTAGGTGTGCTCAAGACAACGGTCAAAAGCTAGGGGCAAAAAAAAAAAAAAAAAAAAGTCATAAAAATCTAGAAGCATTCTGCTCTCATGTTGTTTTACAAGGTTCTTTAAGCTCTCAATCTGCTTTACAGAAACCAAAACCGAACACATGGACATTGCATCATGGGTGAGGTTTATACAAGAAAGACAATGTTGAACTGTGATCAGCCAACCCTAAATCACAGGCAAGGCAGTGACTCTACACAAAATGAATGACAAATTAATGCACATGTACATCTTTTAAACTAAAAGAAAATGCTTATGTCTAATTTTCAGCTTACTCTTTGGAAGAAAAGTTATGACCAACCTAGATAGCACATTCAAAAGCAGAGACATTACTTTGCCGACTAAGGTCCATCTAGTCAAGGCTATGGTTTTTCCTGTGGTCATGTATGGATGTGAGAGCTGGACTGTGAAGAAGGCTGAGCGCCGTAGAATTGATGCTTTTGAACTGTGGTGTTGGAGAAGACTCTTGAGAGTCCCTTGGACTGCAAGGAGATCCAACCAGTCCATTCTGAAGGAGATCAACCCTGGGATTTCTTTGGAAGGAATGATGCTAAAGCTGAAACTCCAGTACTTTGGCCACCTCATGCGAAGAGTTGAGTCATTGGAAAAGACTCTGATGCTGGGAGGGATTGGGGTCAGGAGGAGAAAGGGACGACAGAGGATGAGATGGCTGGATGGCATCACTGACTCGATGAACGTGAGTGTGAGAGAACTCTGGGAGTTGGTGATGGACAAGGAGGCTTGGCATGCTGCGATTCATGGGGTCGCAAAGAGTCGGATACGACTGAGTGACTGAACTGAACTGAACTGAATTTTCAGCAATTCTGTAGCTTGAGACATTTTCTTGAACCATGAATTTGAGGTCTTTGCTACACATGGAACCAGAAGAGAGAGGTCTTTCCTGTATCAACGTTTAGATAGGGAAACTGATGAAGATAAGCACCTTGTGCAATGTCACAGGAGGATGCTGGGACTAGAAGACAACTGATCACCTGTCTAACTGGCAAGGTGCCCTCCTACAGCTCAACATCAACTCCTTGGGGCTACTCACTTGTTCTTGTCTCTGATAATTAACAACAGAATGCTGTTGGAATCACCTGGAGCTTTTAAATATGTAAAAATTTAAATAAAATCTTTAAAAATTTTATATTTCATGTAAATTTAACATTATAAGATAAATACAAAGTAAATGTTACAATCATGTACATATATTTCTACTAAAGATATAACTTTAAAATAGAATATACTTAAATATCAAGTGTGCTATAAAGCATGCAGTTGCTTAAATGAGATTCCCTGGCACCATGGCAGTGAGAGGATAACCACCTTAATAATAATTCCAAGGCATCCTTTTTAGGTTTTTATGTGAGTCTGCCGAGAAGGAGCATTAAGGCAGCCTGTGTGTCATCCTGGGAGGAGACCCAGGCCCACCGGCTCAGCCATGGCCACCGTGCAAGCCCGTCCCCCAGTGCCTGTACCTCCTCCTTCTGGGCAACGCTGATCCTGGTCTTGATGTAGGGGAAGGCGTGCAGGGTGGTCAGGATGGTGTTCCGCCGGTACTGCTCATGAAGCTCGCCCCGAGGCCGGCCCTCCAGGGTGAAGGGGGTGGTGTACATGAACCTCCGCAGGTTGAAGTTCTTCTCAAAGTAGGTTAGCCTGTCTTTCATCTCATACTCATCAAAGTAGGGCTCCACAAAAGTGATCTGTATGTAGGCCTGAGTGGGGAAAAGGAAGAGATGAGCTGGTCTGCACACGACCACCCAGGGCGCACTGGGGGGCGGGTGGTCCGTGGGACAGAGAGAGGCAGTACCACCCCTCTGTGCTCACAAAACTGAGAGAACTAGGGGATGCATCAGCTGTTAGCCATCCTTCCTCTCCACCCCCGAGGAGATGAGAGACAGGACTGGGAGAAGGTGAAGGGAGGGTGAAGTCAGGTCCACAAGCTGCCCCTCCTAGCAGAGCTCATGACCCAACTGAAACTTGGTGTGAGAATTTGCAAACTGCTATTCAGAAGAAGAAAAAACTTGGCTTTTCAGAACAACCATGCTTATTAGAAGGGCCAAACTAAAGAAAACTGACAATACTAAGGGCTGACAAAGATAGAGAGCTGCTGGAGCTTTCATACACTGATGGTGTGAATGTACAATGGTATAGCCACCTTATGAAACAGATTGGCAGTTTCTCATACTATTGAATTATATTCATCATATGGCCCAGCAAACCCACTTTGGTGTGTGTGCCAACAGAAATGAAAACTTGTATTTATAGTAAACCCTGGACTCAAATGTCTATAGCAGCACTATACATAATAGACAAAAACTAGGAACAAGTCAAGTGTCCCTCAAGTGGGGAATGGATAAACACACCCTGGTACATCCATACAACAGAATACTACTCAGTAGGAAAATGGAATGAACCATTGCAGTATAGGTGAATCACAAATGCATTGTGCTAAGTGAAAGAAGTCAGACTCAAAAGGCTGTATAATTCCACTGATTTATTGTATGATTCTATTTATATGGCATTCTGGAAAAAGCAAACCAACAAAGACAGAATATAGATTAATGACTTTCAGGGGCTAAAAACAGAGGGAGGGGACGACCACGAAGAGGCATGAGGAAATAAATATTTTGGGGTGATGGAACTTATCTCTTGATTTTAAATTCATAGAGACACACACAAAAAGGGAGTTTTATAGCATATATTTAATTTTAAAATGTATGCACATACACATGCACCCATACCAACACACTATGAAGAAGAGCACTTATTAAGAAAGAAGGCCTTAAAAAAAAAAAGAATGATAATGACCACCACTTCTGCAACACTCATCCACTGAAATGGACAGATAAGGTCACTGACTATTAATAAATACACATAAATCACTATTTAGTGTGAATGAAATGTGGTTATAATCCTGGGTACAGATTCTCATTTAAAAGTCTCACAACTTACTTTGGGCATTTTAACAAGGGGAAAACAGCACTCTACATCAGTTATGTCACCAGTAACTCTACATGGCATGTGCTGTGCATAGCTCACCATGGGTAAACAGTCAATCTTGTCTTTCAAAGACCTCAAACATTTCTGTGTGAAGCAATTCTACTTTGCTTAGACTATTGCTTCAAGCTTAGATTAGGGAAAGTATCTGAAGTAAGTCCTTTGAAATATGTAGAAAAACAAACTCTTATATTTGGACACTTTATTCCTACTGGCATCTTCTTCATAATATCTTGGAGGGCAGAACTGAGAGACGAGCTTAGATTCCTCAATATATAGGCCTGCTAGATGGCAACTGCTCCTCTGTTCCCCAGGCCTTAAAAATACCTTGAACTTGCATTATGTCCAACAGCTTAGAAATCTTACTCATATACATATCGGGGCTGAGCAGGCAGTTATCACTCTGCCTTTGTCCTTATCTGGTCTTTGTCTTTCTTTCCTAGCACAGAGCTTCAAAACCTCTTGGAATTTCCTCAGTGACAGTCACTGTTATTCTCATGAAGTAACTCATGGTGGGTCCCTAGATAGCTTCAGAATGATGGCTGGTCATCAATAAGAATAATCTTCAGATTAGACAACTGGGACTCTGGGCCAGCCTGACTGTTGGGGTAGGAGCAGGTTGGCGACAGTTCAGTAATGTAGTTGATGTTTTAATCAAACATGCCTATGTAATGGGATCTCAATAAAAACCCTGGACAACAAGGCTCAGTGGAGTTTCTCGGTTGGTGAACACATTGATATGTCAGGAGGGCATCAGGCCTGGATTCCACGAGGAGAAGGCATAGAAGCTCTGGGATAGAACAGCCCTTTGTGCAACCTTTAGCACAAAACTATAAGCATAAGCATAGTCCTTTTCTGAGTTCTGCGAGTCATTCTAGTGGATTACCTACTGAAAAGTGCCAAGGGAACCCACACATTTGTATTTGTCTGGTCAGAAATGCAGGCTGCTTGGGGTCCCATTTGAGGTTGGCATCTAAAGTGAGGGCAAGCTCCTGCACGACTGAGCCTTAGCTGGTGGAGTCTGATACTAACTCTGCATGCTGAGCATCAGAATTGCACTGTGGTACACCCAGCTAGGGGTGAGACAAAATACACCCTCATATGAAAAGTGAGGAAACTGAAGTCCAAGCCCTTTTCATCATTCCTCCAACAGCACAATGACCCTGTATTTGGCTGAAAAGAATGCCTCCACCAAATGCTGTCAGTAAGAAGTTTGTATCTTTTCAACATACTTAAAATCGAGGATTCAAAGTTTTAATAGTAGAAGGGCAGTAAAGAAGTAATTAGAAGTTCAAGTCTGAGGATCACAGACCCCAAGTTTGAATACTGGCTTTGACACTTGCATGATCTTGGAAGTTTTTTACCTATTCTAGATCTTAATTTTCTCAACAGGAAAATGGGAATAACAATATTCACATCAAGGAGCTATAGGAGGATGAAATGCAATGGTGTATGTAAAGGGTCTAATACAGTGTCAGGCATACAGCTGGTCTTTAATAAATGGTGGCTCCTATCACAATCCCTGCCATCGAGTATGGTTTGAAACTTAACCGTTAAACCGTAAACAACAAAAAACAAAAAAAAACTTGGTTGCATTGAAATGACATGGAGTCCAGACAGAGGAAGTCATCTTATGTTTGGGGGTAGAACAAAGGGAATCAGAGCCAGATGGCTATTTTTTGCAATATTCCCATACCTTGTTAGGGTCCAACTTGGTTTTGTCCACAGGAGCAGAATCTTTTATCACTTCCACAAATTCTGCACCAAAACATTGACTATAAAATGCCTAGGCAAGAGAAACCAACAGATTATAAAGGTTATTTTAACATGCTGCAACTCTTTGTCTCTAGAAGCGGAATAAGTTTGGAACAAGCGTATGGTAGAATGTGCTCTCTGAATTATTTAATGTCCCTCTGAGCTAATGAGGCAAGTTCAGCATTTCCTGAGACAAAAATAAAAGGAAGTCCAGCATTTGCAAACTGATCTATACTTCCATATAAAATGTATGCTTGACATCTAATTCAACAGCATCATCTATTTCCAGAAGATGCTCCGAGGCATAGAACTATTTACTTCTCGCCTTTTGTACCCTAGGAACTTGGAGGTCACGAGGCTTCCCATAGTGTGACAACCCACAGTGCAAAGGAAGATAAAATATATGCTTCTAGTTCTAAATTGGGGAAACATATTAGGAAACCAAGTGGCCTGGGGTCAACGGCTAGTTCCTCTCATGAGCTGAAAAACTTTGCACAAGTCACCCATTCACTTTGAACCATGGCTTCGTTGGGTCAAGTAAGGATTAAAGTCTCTTGTCTCTTTTGGCACGGATGGATAGTATTGATATAAGGAGCAATTTGACAACAAAAGTGTTTTAAGTTTGACAGTCATGAAAGGACATAAATTCAAAGCAATAGCAAGAAAGCAAAAGTGAATTTCCAGTTAATTGTCATCAGCATTTCAGGTTGAGATGATTCAGCTTGAGATGGTTTTGCTTAGGGGGCACCCCATGACTTTCCTCCTGAATTCTTAGTGCCTGGTCCTTTCCATGTCTGTTTCTTTCTTTCTCACTTTTCTCTAGGTTGTTTCTCCCTTTCTCCAGCTTTTCCTCCAAGAACATGCTGCTCTCTTCTGCTACATTCTGGATCAAATGTAAACAGCAGGTTAGATTGCAGCTACCAGAACATGGGATTAGGTGCTGATTCTGATTATCCAGAGAAGGGTGCTCCTTGGATCAAGAGGAAGAGTTCACTGTGCCCAGGACACAGTGGGCCTACAGTCAAGCATCTCCAAATCATAAGTCGGAATGTTGCCTGATAACACCAAAAAGATGACCACAGAATTTTCTAGGGGAAATTTGATAATTTTGCCAGATGACTTTAAAGTCAAGATGATAAACTCAAGCTGAAAAACTATTACTGAAATTTGGAAAGGTTTATAAGAAAGCACATGACATTGATTTGGATATTCTTGAAAATATTCACCATATAAATTTACAAATTTGAAGAGTATGGGGCTTCCCAGGTGGCACTAGTGGGAAAGGACCTGCCTCCCAGTGCAAGAGACATAAGAGACTCGAGTTCAATCCTTGGGTTAGGAAGATCTCCTGGAGAAGCCTATACACTCCAGTATTCTTGCCTGGAGAATCCCAGGGACAGAGGAGCCTGGTGGGCTACAGTCCAAGCAGTTGCAAAGAGTCAGATGTGACTGAAGAGTTAGCATGCACACAGGCATCCTTACCTTGCTTTATCTCATGATTTCACCTAATATCTTGCTTTTATACAGGCAATGTGCGAAACTTTATATATGGATTAATGATAAATGTACGACTCTTAGTTTTGTTGTAATGACTCATTACAACTTGCTTTTGTAAAGTATACAATGTTAACCACCCAGAATCACTTGTCTTACCTCTAGTCTGTGAGAGATCTCAGGAAGCTTGGTAATTGCAGGCTCTTTGTAAACGAATTCCTTCTCATCCAAATCCCCAAATTTGGATCCATAGAAACCAACTCGGAAGTAGGTTCCAAACATCCTCTTATGACCCTGATAGACAAAACAAGAAAACCTCTCCTTAGTTTTGTAATTCATGAGGATCCATTGGGTTGCAAAGGGCAGGAGTCTTTTATTGTTGGGTTACAAGGCATTTTATTCCTATGGCAAATACAAACAATTCACACCTTTAAAAAAACTGATGTTTATAGAACAAACTTGGGAAATAATAGCTAAAAAAACCCACAAAAGATTTCTAGGATTTCTTTTAAGTGAATTTAAGAGATTTTCACATTCCTTGTTGCAAAGTAATTCAACTGCCTTTTTCACAGTTTGAATTACAGTCCTCTATTTCCAGCCCTTTTCCATTTGATAGGAGAGAGCTACAGTACTGATGTCCATAAGGTCAGTCACTCCCTAGAGAGGAAGAAGGGCTAAGCATCTCTGAGACTGAGTCACCTGCTATCAGATCATTGGACTTGTTAGTCAGGATCCTACCTTGCTAATAATGCTGTCAAAGGCCTTCTGCAGCTTTTCATGGGTGGAGGTCAGCTTCCGGAAGTCTCGATGAGCTTCCAGGATGGGGATGACCAGCTTGTAGACTTCATTAACTGTCTCATACAGTCCTCCCTTGGAAAGAGGAGGAAAAAAATCAATAAGAATTTAATCCACTGGGCACTTAGGGAATGGATTTATTATTGGCATCACAATATCTTACAGTGCAGGAATATACTCTGAGTATCTTTGGGATGGTTGCAGGATTCAAACTGAACTAGACACATGCTAAGTGGTCCTATCTGATAATGTTAAGTTGGAAAAAGTGGTTTCCTGGAGAAAAAATAGGACAGAAGACTAGCAGCAGGGACTAAGAACAATTCAGGAAGACAATCTTGGGCATCATATAGCCAGATGGGGGTCCTCATATAGCCAGATGTTCACTGAATGCCTGAAAATACTTAGGAGTCTAACTAGCTGGTTTTCTTGAATTTCAGGAAAAGAAAGTATCCTGGATGTTATCTGGATTCTGAAAGGGAAAGCTGAAAAACAGAAGATAATTAAAACAATAATTAAAATACATCAGTTGTAGGGTGGAAACATGGAAATGAAAAGCAGAGAAGAATGAAAAACATTAGGATGAAAACAAATTGGATCAGCTAAATTGAGTGAAGTATTAAATATTTACTTGGCTTAAAATTTGAGGGAGTAGGGAAGTTATGAAAATGAACAACAGACTTTCTTTCCTGACATGAAACTCAGTAACTTCATCTATACATTTTTTTCCCTTTAATTTGGAGTATTTAGACCCAGACTGGGCTTCCCAGGTGGCTCAGTGGTGAAGAATAATCTTCAATGCAGGAGACATAGGTTCAATCCCTGGGTCGGGAAGATCCCTTGGAAGAGGAAATGGCAATCCACTCCAATATTCTTGCCTGGGAAATCTCATGGACAGCAGAGCCTGGAGGGCTACAGTCCATGGGGTCGCAAAGAGCTGGACATGACGGAACAACAGCAACAGCCCCAGATTAGGTGAGTGAGGGGAGTGCCTGTGGTTTCCACGCCTGCATTCCTCTGCGCTGCCTGTGGTCTGTGACAATCCTGAGGATTGCTCAGCTGTTAGAAAGCTCTGTCTATTATTTTTCTCTTCTCCCAGAGGCTCCACCCCAGGAGTTCTCTCAAGGAAAGTAAATGAGAGAATGAGAACGTGCCTTGTGATTTATTGTGGAAGCCTGGGCAAGCCGTTTCACCTTGCTGTGGCTTAGTTTCCACCTCTATTAAATGGAAATAATACTGTGAAACTGCTGCCCAGCTAATGAGCAGGTAGTGAAAGCCAGAATATTGCAGTGATGAAAGGCTTTCTCACCTCCCTGAGAGCTGAGCCAATTCTCATACATCAAAGTCCTCTGGCCCTCCCGTGCCCTGTGCATCCCTGCACACGGTGTCCTCATGAAGTGGGACTGACTGGCTGGGCACTAAAACCCACACACAGGGCACCAGCACTGAAGTTCAGGCTGCCCGTGGCGACCCAGAGGGTGGTGTGTACTGACCGTGCCAAAGAGCTCGGCTGCCTGCTCCAGTAGGCCCACCAGGCCACTCTCCGTGAAGTACCGGCCGGAGCACACTCCATCCTCATCAGGTGACAGGGTGTCATCAGAGACGGCAGACTCCTCCAGTACGTTGGAAGAAATATTCTGTAAGAGAATGCAGCATGAGCCCGGAGAACTGGGGAACCCGACTAACAAGGCACCACAGGAGTCCACGGTAGGGATGAGGAAGCCATCACTCCATCAGCCTCACCTTGTATGATTGTAAAAGGTCTGTAATTCCATCTAGAACAGCCTCTGGCTGCCACTCATTTTGAAAGAACACACAGAACCACTGGCCTTTAAAACTCAAGATTTTCTTTTCTTTTAACCATTGGGAGATACAGAAAGGACACTTACCTCAACGTAACAACAGCTGAGTTGCTTTAGAGAAAGGACTCTAAGGGACATTCAGCAGGGATTGCGGTTTTTAAAATTAAGTTTTTAAAAAGTTAATTAGACTCCTTGTTTCACCAGCTGAGTGAAACTCTATAAAGTACTTGCTACTACTGACTTGGCTGGCTTGTAGGTGAACAGTCATAATATCACATGACAATTGCAAATGAGAAGGCCTTCTTTATGCGAATCTTTATGACAATTCAGCAGTTACTGTTGTGTTTTTCTCTCCCTCAAACATTTTGTTCCTTTCTATATACTTTTCTTTTTATATAAACCATAAAGCTGAAAGTCTCTCACAGAGAATGCAGTGATCAGGTCCAGGGTGAGGAAGGTAAAAACCCCAGGTCATAACATTTAGGAAACATTCACTCTCAGGATTCTGTAAGATATGACCTGGAATTTGCTGGACCCTGAGAGTGAGTGTTTCCTTAAATTTTGCACTTACATGCCTTGCTTACTTCACCCCAGTTCTGACTCTGGCAAGAACTCTCATACTTTTGACAGGCCAAGAACCATTTTCTTCAATCTGTCTCATGGATATAGAAAAAATGCTCATGGAGCATTAAAAAAACTGGAGACCTTTGTAGTTTAGGGCTGGCAAACAGGTAGCACATATGCTATTTCCTCATATGTCTAGACTCATAGCAGACAGAACTAATTAATTATAGTACTCTTTTTCCTGAAGCTTTTTCAAAATTCCTCTCAGTATGGTACTCCAATCAACCACTATCAATTGGCCAGGGTTCGCTACTGAAGTGAAATCTGTCTGCCTCTTGTTGGCCTGGCTAGCATGATCGAGTGACTCATCCTGAGCGTCAAGGCAGAGAGAGTTGTTCCAGTCCTGTATCTTCTTATAAGGTAGTTTTGGGAATACAGGAGACTCTCAGAACCATTTGTGACCAGTCTTTTTCAAACCTGGTCTTTCTACTATGATGTTTCTGAACTAGAAATAACAGAAGGTCCAAGAGATTTCGTTGAAAAATCTAATGACCCAGTATGGGATGCAATTGTCCACATGTAGAGGAGTATATTTGCAGTTATGCAGTCTTATTAGCCAGAGAAGGAAATGGCACCCCACTCCAGTACTCTTGCCTGGAAAATCCCATGGAGAGAGGAGCCTGGTGGACTGCAGTCCATGAGGTCGCGAAGAGTCAGACACGACTGAGTGACTTCAGTTTCACACTTCACTTTCATGCACTGGAGAAGGAAATGGCAACCCACTCCAGTGTTCTTGCCTGGAGAATCCCAGGGATGGGGGAGCCTGGTGGGCTGCCATCTATGGGGTCGCAGAGTCAGACACGACTGAAGCGACTTAGCAGCAGCAGTCTTATTAGCTGTAGTCACAGGGAAAAGATTCTGGGCAGATTTTTCTGGCTTCAGAATCAGGGAGGTAAAAGTAACATCAGTATCTAAGAATGTAGACATATCTACATTTGTGGAATAAATACTGCACTCTGGGGGCATAGATTCAATAATCTCAGCTCCTTGGAATTCAGTGGCCTCAGGGTTATTTTCCTTGCACAGATTTATTTATCTCCAGTTTATAATTCCTTTCCAAAATTTCAATTTTACTGGAGCAGAACAACGTTGAAAACTAAAGCACACAGCATTTAAGAAATCAACACTGAACATCTGTTGTTAATGCTGCCCAAAATTCCTTCATCCTTCTATAAAGTAAAGCCTCCAGGGAAACCATCCATAACTCCAGGTGTGGACCTCAACTCTCGTCCAGCCAATCATAGCATTCCATGTCTCTGGCCACTATGATTGGCTCAGAGATGAGCACATGACCTGGTCAGAACCAACAGATGCACTGAGATGGTCTTTGCAGCTTCTGGAAATAAGGCATTTCTCTATTCTCCTGGACTTGAACCTAGGGACATGTGAACAAATATTTATCAATGAGTCTGGGAAGCCAGTGAAGAAAGAAGCTGAGCTGACAGAGAGCCAAGACTGGAAGTGATGATGACACTGAGGTCTGACGACATTGTTTGGGCCCCTCGGTCCAGTTTGGCAGGTGCTCCTCCAGACTCATCTCTCTCGTGTAAGCTGATAAATTCCATTTGGACCTTTGGTCAGTCTGGCTTAGGTTTTCTGCCATGTGCAAGCACACAGTTCCTAAAAGATTTGCTATGTCTCATTCGAGAGAAAGGAGACGGTTCATAAGCATCAGCATAATTTGGCTTCTCTTCTCACCATGTTCTCTGTGTTGAAGACCTCATTCTTCAGAGTTCCTTCAGCTTCCCCTCCCCCTTCCTTGTCTTCCGAACATTCCATGGCCCCCAAGCTGGGTCACATGATAAATACTCACACTTTCTTTGTACATCTTTATTACAGCAGTTATCATAATTGTAATTGAATAAGAAATGGAAGAATTAGCTATATGATGTCACTCTCTGGCTAGAATGTAAAGTTCGTGAGGACAAAATAAATGCTCAATAAATATCATCTAAAAGAATGAATGAGTGAATAAAGATCTATGAAAAAAATAGAGCAATATGCCCCCACATAGGGACAACATGGAGTTTTTCTGTTGTTTCTAGAATAACTGTTCTGCTCACCTTGGTATGACTTACTATAAGCAATAGAATTCTAGGTGAAATAAGAATTGCAAGGCTTACTAAACATGAAACAATAATTAAATACCATTAATATTTAAGTGATAAATATAAAATAAAATACAGTAAATGGGAAAAAGACATTAAAGTTTATAAGTAATAGTTTAGTTAATAAAACAAGACAAAAGGATGATTTAATTCCTCATTAAGTGGTAAGCCCAAAGATTTCTAGGAACTGAAAGAGTAGTACTTATATTTTTCCTTGCTAATATCAAATGGTCAAAATAAATTTGGCAAAAAATATCTAAAATTGGTTTTTATACCTTTCTTCACTATTATATGATTCAAAATCAGGTGTTATATTTTTATGCTTTTGGGTAAGAATTAAATTTTTGGCTTTTTATAATGAACATTTCTGAATTGAGAATAACATTTATTTGCTGAGAATAAAATGACAAATATTATTGGTATTGAAGATCATAAGAAAGAAGGAATTAATAATATGAGGCAATACCCAGATTGCCTGGTGAACAGTATTCAGGAAATCAGAAACTCTTGGCTCTGCCAACAGCGGTTTTTGTGTCTTACTTTCTAAGCCTGGGAAAGCTACTTTGAATTATCTCCTCTTTCTGATTCACACAGCATCACAAAATTGTGTTGAAGAGCAACAATGAGAATAAAGCCTTTTATAAAATCAGTCCTGTAAATTCAAACAGGAATAATCCAAACACTTGTAAAGTAATGACTTTGTGAGTCTGCCTTGAAAAGGGCTCTCTTTCTGTACTATATTGTTACAAGTTTCAGGGATGGTCATTTCTACAGATTAGGCCTCTAAAAGTACTCATAAATTTTTGTTTCCTGTAAAGACTATTTAAAGTACTCAGCAAAAACAGTCCAAGTGACCACTGAGCATTGCAACCTGAACCAACTTTCAGACCTAGCAGATAATTTCCCATTGCTAACTATGGGTAATATTCAGCTTATCCTAAGACAGTATTGATTCAGCCCTTTTTTCCTTCCCAGGTCGTTTGGTTCTTTCTCAATTTTAGATTAGAGAGGAAGATGTTAAAGAGTTGGGGAGTGTAATCAAAGGAATGGGCCTGGAGGGGAATAATTTCTCCAATATTTGGAAAAATACTTTCACATCTGTCAGTATACTGTGTCAGTTATAAGTTTTTGAGAAAAGTTTAAATCACCTTAGAAAAGTTGCTCTCTCAATTTATCTGTGCAGCGGGAGTAATAATATCTTCTCTATTTGTCTGTTTCACTGGTTTACAGAGAAGGTCAAATGAAATCATGGATGTGAAAGTATTTAGGAATGTCAAAATGCCTATCAAATCTATATTTACTATAAATAATAATTTAAAAAAAACCCCAAGACAGTAAAGCTATTGGAAGAAGCAAATATAATACACTAAAGCAGGTCTTCTCAACCTTGGCAATATTGATATTTGGGGGCCAGATAATTTTTGGGGGTGGGAGCTGTCCTATGCGTTGTAGGGTGTTTAGCAGCATCCCTAGCTTATACGTATTAAATGCCACTAGTACCCCCTCCCACTCTCAGCTGTAACAACCAAAAATATTACCAGAGATTGGCAAATGCCCCCACATGAGAGCCACTGCACCAAAGGAAAAGGTGAACTTGCCCCCACCTGAAAGCTGACGCTGCCCACGGGCAGGTAGCTGTGGTCCTCCAACATGCTCAGATATTCGGCCACCAAAGCAGCCGCGTGTACCAGGCACATGGCGGCCTCCGTGTAGCACTTCCTCTTGGTGTGTTTCTCTGCCATGTTCTGGAGCCAGGTCAACCGCAGATCAGGAGATGCCTGGTAACTCTTGGCAATTCTGAAGATGGGTTTAGAAAGTTTCAAAGACAACTGGTTAGTGATACTGTTTTTCTATTGGGTATGGACACTTTTCTTCCCTTGAGAGTTTTGCCTACATGTTCAGAAAATAAGAGAAAAGGCAAACATGTATCAGTCCAACTGTTTTTATTTCATGTCTAGGGTGTGTAGGACCATAAGAATGCTATCATTTAGTGAAAGATTTATGGGGGAAGAAAAGACCTGATAAAGTGATGTCTATTTGAATGGAGCACTAGTAATTTTTACTTTCCTTTATCTCAAAATAATAACAGAAGACAAAAATACTACCCTTCTTATGACATCATGTCAGAACAATTTTGTCTTTGTAAGTAGTTTCTCCTAAAACAAGGATTATAAAGCAAAAATTTAAACTACAGAGTAAAATATGATTTCTAAATGAAACTTACATGCATGTCTGAATGTAAGTGGAAAAAAATTTCAGATATAATTCATGTAACAGTTGACAGTTCTTTTCTCTCATTCTATGCTAAGTAGAAAATAATGTTAAAAATATATACCTCCCTTTAAATCAGGGAACTCTTTCTGAAAACGTGTACATGAATCAACACCCTCCAAATGATGATTTTCTACCAATTTCTAAGTACAGTTCTGTCAGCCAAATCACTGTAGCCACATTTCCTGTGATAATTATATTCATAAAAACTCCACAGTGGCAAACCCTAGATCTTTAAGTAACACACTTTTGATTTTATCAGAAAAAGTTTACCTGTACATGAGATCCATAAGCATCTCAGGATCTTCCTGAAATTCCCTCATTTTCACTGTGTCATATAAGATGCTATTCAGATTGCAAAGAAGTTCTTCCACCTGGAAGAAAAAAAAAAAGTGTATACCCCAAACAACCTTAGCCTTGTAGTCCATGGTAACAAAAAGGACTATACTGAGAGTCCAAGGGGCAGTCATGAGCAGGCTTTGCTAAGATAGGAGAGATCACAGGTGGAGGGAAGTCTATATTTTTCCTTGCTAATATCAAATGGTCAAACATCTTTGCAGGTCCAGGCACTGCCAAGGCCTATACGTGAGTTGGCCTTTGACATCCATGTATTAGTCCTGAATCCTTATACTATCTTCCCTCTCCAGTACTTTTTGGTTAAATTAGTTTCAGTTCTTTGTAACATGTAAGCCTGCAACTATACTCTGGACATCAGGGCTTTTATAACAACTAGGAGGCAGCTTAGGACCTCAGCTGAGGTTCCATATAATGCATATGACAATATTTTACATAATTATCTGTATCATATGACATAATTATATTTCATAAAAGTTATATAAAATATATGTTATGTATCTTATACACACAACATATATATGTATGTTTGTGTAGATATGTATATGTATGTATGTACAGACACAGGGGTTTAAAACTGGCTGGTCCCAGACCCACGTACGAGACAAAGCATGTCCTTCGGTCTACCTGCATGGGGAAAGGAGTGGTCTGCATGGCTGTATCCTCTTCTGCATAGGCCAAAATCGTCCTCAAGGATCTTCTCAGGTGCTCCTCATTAAAGTCTTGTGTTTTTCCCACCAAAGATGCCAGAGACATGGTTACTTGCATCTTTACTCTTGCAAAGTTCTGAGTCAGGGAAAAAAATGGTGGAACAAACAAGAAGCAGTCGGTTAGTATATAACTGGAGGAGGTAGAGCCAGACAACAATAACTCTCTAGTGTTTCCTTTATCCAGGCTCAATCATTTCCTTTTTCCCAATGAAATGTGAGCCATACTTTGCTCATGATTCATACTGTTGTTTAAATGGTTTAAATGGGTATTGCTCTGACATAAATCTGTCAGCTCTCTTTAAATTTTCATTGAGGACTGGGCCAGCTCTGTGCAGTAACGCTGAAAGGTTCCTATACAGCTGGGTCACAGAATGTCTCCTTTGTGCCCAGATTCCTCTTCTTGGAACTTTATTTAAACTTCAGAGAGGAGCAGAATCTACATGGGCAAGATTTCTGAGATTTCTGGACTCTGGGTAGGCAGTGACGTTCTGCTTCTCCTTTCCTTCTAGGCCCATGGAAAAATATGGTGATTCCAAGCGGCTCTGACAAATGTCCTAAAAGCTTTTCAATAGCTACTCCTAATATATTCTGAGGACCCTGCCTTTCTTCCATGGACCAAATTATCTTTGAATATCAGTTGAACATGCTCATTAACATGACCACAAATGTAAACTGCAAAAGAGCACACCAAAATCTAGATCAACTAAGACTGTGCTGTAAAAAGGCTGAATTCCAAAGGCTACTAAGCTTCAGTGAACACTTAGACATAGATGATAGTCATCATTTCAAATTCTCCTCCACAGGTCATTCTGGCACCAGTCAACCAGAACGTGGAAACAAGAGAAGCTCTTCCCAAGTCCTAATTCTGTCCCACGGATGACAACCTTGAATCTACACATAGCCGTTCATTTGTTATGGAAACACACTGATGGAAAACACTGCATTCATCAGTCTTAATAATTTACTTCTAGATGGAAATTCAGAAAACAAGCTGCTATCCATCTACATATCCAGTTGTTCCCTTCACACAGGGTAGAAGTCAACTGCAACAGTGCACACTTTTCGGTCCACAGTGCTTTGCACTGACTCTTGATTCTAGGTCCCCTTGAGCACTTACGCTGGTGGCTCGAAGCTGAACCTCATGAGGAGGTAGAGAGTGGCGCAGGCTTGGCTGCGGGTGACGTCCATGCTGCTGCTGCAGTGGTGCAGCACTCGCTGACACAGGTCTGCACACTGCTCCACTTCCTCCTCAAACAACAAGTCGCCAAACTAGGAGAGACGCAGCGGCATTAGACCTCACTTGGCACATTCATGCCCTTTCTGGACCAGATGCCTGTTGAGATATGTAAATGTCTGCTTGGACAAGCAAAGCCCAGAAGAGTTAATGCACTGCTCCGTAAAGATAATGAGTTACTTGAGTCAGAAGATGAACTGAGGCAATGGAGTTGACTTGATCTCATTAGGAACTGCTTACTAAGATCAAGGCTACATAATTATCTGCATGGTTAGCCAGGTGAAGTCACAGCTCTGAAGGCATTATCCCATGTTTCCCTGGAAATTATTGGTGACTAAGAGCAAACGATCCTGACAGGTGAGAGCAGAGAGAGTCCACTTTATTTCGGCTGTGTCTCGTGGCTTGTGGGATCTTGGTTTCCCCAACCAGGGATCGAAATACTGAAAATGCAGAGTCTTTAACCACTGGATCACCAGGGAAGCCCCAGGAGTCCACTTTCTAAATGTAAAAGACACCAGGTAGAGGTCAACAACAAAGATTTTCAATAAAGCGGGAGGGGCGGGACAGGGGTGGAGCACAGAAATCTGCAATACACCATTTTACTTTCAGAAAATCTATATTCTTCAGGCTATGAGAAATTTATTTCTAAACTTTCTGGCATTTTATGATGTGACATTTTGTAGGACTCACTAACGGGAGTCATGCAGAGGAACTGAATCTCATTCAGATAAGATATTAATGAAAAAAAGGTGAAAAACAAATCTGCTCAATTGATTTCCACTCTCATGTCTTCAGTGAGTGGGCCCACATTTCTAATGTGAGAGGCACTGCTGAGTCTCACAGAATCAGTGTATCTGCTTCCTTCCTAAGGAGACTTAAGACGTTTACCTCCGTGTCGCTTAACACAGTGGTGGTCTGCAGGTTTCCGTGCACCTGAAGCAAGAAATGTGAAGCTAGACTGATGAGAATCCTAACTCTTAATTAAGAGTAAGAGAATACTCCATTGTGTATATGTACCACAGCTTTCTTATCCATTCATCTGCTGATGGACATCTAGGTTGTTTCCATGCCCTGGCAATTATAAACAATGCTGCAATGAACATTGGGGTACATTACTCAGCCCTTAAAAATAAATTTGACTCAGATCTAATGAGATGGATGAAACTGGAGCCGATTATACAGAGTGAAGTAAGCCAGAAAGAAAAACACCAATACAGTGTACTGACATGTATATATGGAATTTAGAAAGATAGTAATGATGACCCTGTATGTGAGACAACAAAAGAGACACAGAGGTATAGAACGGACTTTTGGCCTCTGAGGGAGAGGGAGAGGGTGGGATGATTTGGGAGAATGGCACTGAAACATGTATATTATCATATAAGAAACGAAGTGCCAGTCTATGTTCAATACAGGATACAGGATGCTTGGGGCTGGCGTACGGGATGATCCGGGGAGATGGTGTGGGGTGGGAGGTGGGAGGGGGCTTCGGCATTGGGAGATTGTGTACACCTGTGGCTGATTCATGTCAATGTATGGCAAAACCAATACAGTATTGTAAAGTAGAATAAAGTATTAAAAAAATAAAGTTAATGAGATAGCCATACTGACAAATAAATAAATAAATAAAATATTTTAAAAAAGAGTAAGAGAACAAGCATCCCATGTTTACCTTGGCAATGAGAGCACGGAGTGTTGCAAAGCAGTGAATTAGGTATGTGGTGCTCTGATCACAGCTCAGAGAATTCACAAGGACTCTTAGCACGCCTCCCAGAAGGCTGTCTTTGCAGTCCAGAGCCGAGCTAGCCTGGGGGAAGAGAAGAACAGCGTCAGCGAATCCCTGTGCTATGCCCGTGAACTGACAGGGGAAGACAAAAGTAGGTGCTTTTGGCAGTTAGCACAGTGATGCTGACATTTCGTCTCTTGGTCTATGATCTTAAGGGTTTGAGAAAGTACCCTGCATACAGTCCATCACCAGGAGTGCTGAAGCCCTATTTCCACATGACTCTATTCCAAAACTCCCAACTGATTTGGGATTTACGTCTTATTCTGGGCCACTAACCCTAGCTATAAAGCACACCTCCTTTTCATCCTGGGTAAGCTTTTGGAAAGGTCTTTTTCTTCTTTGTGCATACAAGGCACCGCTTTCCTTGTGAGCCTCCCAGGGGCTGCTTGTGGCAGTGGACGTATCTAAATAGAAGCTTATGTATCACCTGCAGCAGGACTAATACCACCAATGTCAGTAACAATTTTCAACTGCCTTTGAAAACTGCAAGTACATTTTGAGCACGGATGTTAAAGAAGACAGCACTCAAAGCAGTAATGTATAAAGATATAATCAATGTGATGCCAAGTATTCGATACCAAGTATTTATCAAAGATACTATATACTTTTTGTCTTTATTTTTATACAATAATTACATTTTAAGAGACAAAAGTTGGATTACTAAGGTTCAACTGTATTTTGATGATATTTCCTTTTCTAGCCCTAGAAACAATACTGGATCCATTCTAATAAATGACTTTTCATTAGAAACATGTAAGGACTCATTTTTGAGGTTAACTAAAAATGTTATCACCTAGATGTCTTGAGAATTTCTGGAAACATTCACTTAGAAGATGAAATTAGTATGGTCAACTGCATTACTGTAAAGTTCACAGTGATATAACACTTTTCTACAGCAGGGTTGGCACATTAGTGGAACAGATTATTTTTCTTCATTAATTTGTGTCCAAAACAGACATCATTACTCACACTTTGCACTCTTTTTACTTCGTCCAATCATAATCTTAGCTCCCATACAGACATCAACCATAATTCAAATCGGGTTGACGCAGCAAAAAAAAAACAACAACACAAAAACCTACCTACCACAACTATTATAGGTATTGAATTATAAGCCCACCACTGACATTATAATCTTTGCATATGCTCAAGTAGATTTAACTATGAGGGTCAGTCTGTCAAGCACCTAACTCTTTCCAAGTGAACATCAAGTCAATGAATCCAGAATGTTCTGTTTGAGTATTTCTGGAATTTCTAAGGTGGATGCTATTGTAAATAGTTTCCACTACTGTAAATAGTCTTTCACTATCACTTCCTTTATCTGGCTTCCCTTGTGGCTGAGCTGAAAGAATCCACCTATAATGCGGGAGACCTGGGTTTGATCCCTGGGTCAGGAAGATCCCCTGGAGAAGGAAAAGGCTATCCATTCCAGTATTCTGGCCTGGAGAATTCCAAGGACTGCACAGTCCATGGGGTCAGAAAGAGTCGGACACAACTGAGTGACTCACTTTCACTGTAATCTTAGTGAAGTCAGTAAACTTCCTGACTTCATTAAACAAAAAGCATTTTCATCATGCTTATTTTTTTCTCAGTTTTCTATATAGGTTTTTATTAAATTCCAGTGGACACACTCATGTTGAACAGATCAGGAGTTTGTTGTCCTCACCTGGATAATGTTTTCCTGCATATCAAGGATGATTAAATTTGCTTCTGTAGCCAGATTGCCACTGGATCAAGGCTTCTTGATCTAACTCTGCCTTTGTTCTAAGAAACAAAAAGAGGTCAAATTAAAGTGCACATCAAATCTGGTCATTTCCTGATGATGGTAATCCACATGCCAAGTGTAAAGAAATCTTCTGAAGAGTCAATCTAGGAGTGAAAACAAAGCAGCTGGTCACTGGCAACTAAGGAATATAGGTACCTTGTGCAATTGGAGCCTGGTTAAAAGATTTTCTAGGTAGAGCCTCCCAGCCATCCGCATCCCCGCTGTTATGAAGAATGATAACAATTATAAAAATAACAAATGGGTAGAAAAGCGATTATTGGTTATTACTAGTAATTAGGCCAGCCCATCAGATTGTTGCTTAAAGCTTGCGGGTCATTCTTGCATTTCACCTGTGAGAGTCATCTCCCAACTGAGCCAAGAAGGCCTCTGCAACAAGCTAAAGGAAGAGAGACTGGGTTTGACGTGAATTTGGCTAATCACAATGCTGCTGGATTAGGAAAGGATGATGTTTCAGAAGTGGTCAGGGAAGAGTCAGTGTCTTGACTTTTCAAAGACTGCTTTGGGGTTGCACAGTCAAGTACGGGCCTTTTGTCCTTTTCCAGTGGGAAGCGAGGCTGCATTCCTGTCGGGCACACCATCTAACTTCCTGCTGGATGTCAGTGGTTATTACCCACTAGGGAATGGGAAATTACCTAGTGCTGCTTTTCTGTTAGGTTCTTTTTTTTTTTTTAAGGAATCAGAGCATTTTATGTATTAATTCATCTGTTCTCATAAATTTCAAGTGAAGCTGGAAAAAGAAATTTCCTTTCTTCAAAGTTAGTGGCCGGGAAACGAAAGTGTGAAGAACTGACTCTCTCAAGATGTCCCAGTGGCTAAAGTGTTGCCATAGGGGCTGGGGCATCCTGATATGAGCTCAAAAGTCTTGGTCCAAGATCATCACTTAGCTGTGCTCGAGTCCCTTCACCCAATGATGGGGGCATTGCTGTTGCTTACGTACCATTGAGGACTCAGAATTAACACTTTTCTATGTTTTAAATGTTTTCATGCCTCGGATAGGCTCTGCGGTCCCAAGCTGCTCTATATTTTTTCCTCATTCTCCAAATGACAATATTTATGTAAAATAAGTGAAACAGAAAAGCTTCTTTTTATTAATTTACTGGTAGGTTTAGATTTAGAGCAAAGCTATTTAACAGAAACAGAATGGGGGTTACTTGTGTATGTCATCTTCTATTTTGTAGTAGCCACACAGGTGAAATTAATGTTAATATATTTTATTGAACCCAATATACCAAAAATATTGCTGATGTATAATCACAATAAAATGTATTAATGAGATATTTCACATTTTTTTATCTGTGCTAAGTGTAAAATCTGACATGTATATTTTCACTTACTGTACTACCATGGCTACTGTACCAGACAGCGCAGATCTAGCATGACCTAATCTGGAGTTTTTCCCCCAATTTTTAAATTGTGTCAAAATACACACAACATAAAATTTACCACCTTAACCATTTTTAAGTGTACAGTTAAGTGGTCCCAAGTATACTCATATTATGCAACCATCATTACCATTAATCTGGATTTAAGAAGCCTATCAGCTATTTCTTCAAAACAATGGTTCTCAAGTCTGACTTCACAAGAATCAAATGGGGCTTCCACCACATACTGTTTTCTGAGTCCCTTTACTGAAGATCCTGAATTAACTGGCCTGGGGTACATCTGAGCACTGGGAGCCCCCAGGCGATTTTAATGTACAGCTGGGTTGAAAATGACTGCTCTAAAAGAAACAGAACCTGTGGACTATTGTTGCATCTTTCTGGGCTTTGCGGATCGCTCAATTTTCTGGGACTTTTGGACTTTGAGGGAGAGGGAAAGGGTGGGATGGTTTGGGAGAATGGCAGTGAAGCATGTGTATTTTCCTGTAAGAAACGAAGCGCTAATCTATGTTTGGTGTAGGATGCAGGATGCATGGGGCTGATGCACAGGATGATTCAGGTAGAGGATGTGGGGTGGGAGGTGGGAGGGGGCTTTGGCACTGGGCGATTGTGTTCACCTATGGCTGATTCGTGTCAATGTATGGCAAAACAAATACAGTATTGTAATTTAAAAAATAAATAAATTTAATTATAAGAAAAAAAAATAAATAAAACTCAACATTCAAAAAAAAAAAAAGAAACAGAGCCAAAAATCATTGAAAAGTGATCTAAACGAAGATGAAAGACATCACTGCTATAATTACAAAAGTTTTCCAGACAGCTAACTTGCATGGTTACAATTTACTGCAGTTTCTCTTTTAAAAAATCACCCATGAAGATGATCAGAAGTGAATCATTACCTCTGGTAGCAAGCAACCCAAAATGCAGCTCAGGGCTGACTTGACCTGGAGGGGCTTGGTGTTCCCTGTATGGAAAGCCTCAGTATTGCATTGTTTCTGTGACAAAAGGGAAAGGTACACAGCCCAAGCAATCATGCTTTCTGTTTGGCTCTTCTTTTAATCTGCTTGAGTAGCTGGCCTAACTGCTTAAGCAGTTCTGTGTTAACTAACTACAGGCAACAGTTCTTTAATTTGTGTGTGGTGGTGGAGTGGGGGTGGGGCTACTGTTCAATGCCTAAATTAAAATTTACAGACTCTCAGAATCAATAGTTTATAAATCAGTTTAGGGAACTCAGAACAAGCACAAAATACCCAGAGTAAATGGATATGATTCCCAAGAGCAAAAACTGGGCTATACAAGTAACACATATGATAAAAATATTTATCTCCTTAATGTTTTAAAAATAAACTTGACTTCCAAAAGCCCCATAAATGAACCAGAATGATCCATTCTTGTGATAACAACAAAGATAGCAACATATTTATTTATAAAAATACACTGCTAGTCAAGCCCACCTCATCCCTCACCCCTCCTTATAACAGATGTTTTATATACCATGGGGATACCCTGCGTATGCCTTGTCAAGTGTATGCATGTGGGGAGGGGCTGTCTTAAGCCACATAATGTTTTGCCAGTGAACCCCAGGATTGATTAGGCTACCTCTTGTTAAGAGGAATAGCAGATATTAATGCGTGCTATCTATTCAAACAATTTAGTTTTAGCCCTCATAGGTCCAAATTGTTGTGTATATTGCAATATGGATATAGTATATATTGTAATATGGACATAACATATATTGCAATCCAAGTAGGTTTTTCTTCTTTTACTTTAGCATTATTTTCTGATAATAATATATCATAATACACGTTCATTGTAGGAAATACAGAAAAGTAAAAAAATGAAAACATCCTTCACAAACATTCTCAACACAAAGAAAATCATGGTTAATGTTTTGGTAAATTTCTTTCCAGTCTTTTAAAAATATATCTACTATGTGTAGAGATTTAAAATTATACTCTAAAAACAAATGTCTAGTCTGGTTTGTTCACTTAACATTGAATCAAAAGCATTTCCCATATCATTAAAATGATTTGGAAACATTTAAATGCCAACCTAATATTTCATTATCTATTTCTCTATTCTTTAGCATTTAGAATGTTTCAATTTTGTGTGGGGCTTCCCTGGTGGCTCAGCAATAAAGTATCTGCCTGCCAATGCAGGCACACTGAGATTTGAGAGACGTAAGAGACTCAGGTTCGATCCCTGGCTCAGGAAGATTCCCTGGAGAAGGAAATAGCAACCCACTGCAGTACTGTTGCCTGGGAAATCCCATGGACAGAGGAACCTGGCAGGCTACAGTCCATGTGGTTGCAAAGAGTTGGACAAAACTTAGTAACTAAACAACAATTTTTAAAAAAATTTTATGTAATGCTGACATAAATATCCCTGAATATACATCTTTGTACACATTTCTGGAGTGGAAATATGGATTGAAATGATGTGGTCCTGGGTACCCTGTCCTGCCTCATCAGCAGCCTTTGTTAAGCTAGCTGAGATTGTTAAATATTAGTTTTCTTTAAATGCTTATTAATGTGATAAATGTTTAAGAGCTGGAAATCATAACTCTTCATATCATTGATTATCCTGGAACCCTGGATAAGCTAAATGTATACAGATAATGATATTTCATTTCCTTACCCTTGGAAGGATGTAGTTGTTTCAGTAACACAAGTAGCCTGGGAAAAATCGTTTTGAACTTTAGGTAAAAGTGGCACAAAGTTGCTGAGTGACTTACTTATCTAGCTTCTCATTAGCTTGCCGCCAATGTGTCTGCTCTTTCCTCCATCTCAAATTTTCATTTAGGCCTGGAAATCGGTCATTCCCTAGGAGTTAAGAAATGCACAACAGGAATTTGATTAGCAGTAGTAGCAAGATAACCAGAAGTTCTGTAACAAGCTCAACTGAGGGGACTCAGTGCTGTTTCTCCAGATAATTAGAATCCATGCTGGTGTTGATTGGAGGCCAAACTCACAGCCAAGTATGGGATGGATTAGTCTGCTCTTTGATTGACAGGCTAGACCTCAGAAGCCTTTCTGGAGTGTTGGCAAGCACATCTCCCATGGACACAAGGTTCCACTGAAATCAGGGTTTCTCCCCAAATTATTTATTTATGAAGAGTGCTGGTATTGAAAAAGGGTGCCCAACCACCCCGAGAAGCTCAGCTCCTCCCAAGTTCCCTGCCACAGTGTCTCACTGAAGAGCAGGAACCATCACTTTGTTTTCTTTGAGCACAATGGATAAGGCTGATATGCCCTAAAGAGAAGAACTCAGCCTTTTGGAGATCACTCTCAGACTGCAGGGTAGGACCCTTTAAGACAACTGCAGGAGAGGACTGGACCTATTCTAGTAAACTCTGCATGACTTGGGGAAATGATCTTGGAACCACAACTATCCAGTAGGACTATCTACATAGACTCTTCAAATATCCCAGGGGGAAGTGAGGGAGACACCATTCATCATCCCATGACTCATATTCTTGGATGGGATCTTTTACCACCAATAAGTTTTAAACAGAAGATGCCATCTGAGGACATTTTCAGGGCTCCTGTGATCTCAGAAAAGGGGCTTTCCCTTAGAGGAATGCGGCTAATATCACATATATCGTGCGTTTAATCGCAGAATCTGCTTGTCTCTATTAGCACAACGTGTTAAGAAAGTGATGGTGTCTACTCATCATGTGGGGAGGATGCTCATTCCCACAGAGGGTACCAAACTCTGTTGACAGAGAGCAGGGAAGGGCTGACCCAACACACCTGGAGTCCGGCAGCGCCGCATCATCTCCCCTCGGGCCCCTTCCCCACGGAGCAAAGCCTCTTCCAGCCTGGCCTTGACATCCCTCGACTTCTGCAGAACTTGGGTACTGACTTTGTCAGAACTCTGTTTTCCCTGGACAGGACAGAGGCAGGAGGACATTAAGTTTGGGGAGCTCTCTGTTCACGGGGAGAATCCTAAAGACAGGACACCCCATGGTGACATCAGCCAGTTTGGACATATGCTACGCAGACACCCTGTTCTGGGGGATCCTCTGGCTGAAATTCTTTCAACAGGAATGACATCCTCTCTGAAGAAGACAGAGATTCTTTCCCAGTGGAATTATCATATCCAGATAGGTTATGGATGACATATGCTACGCAGACACCCTGTTCTGGGGGATCCTCTGGCCGAAATTCTTTCAACAGGAATGACATCCTCTCTGAAGAAGACAGAGATTCTTTCCCGGTGGAATTATATCCAGATAGGTTATGGATATGCAAATAGGTTATAGACTTTAATATAGAAATAAGACAAAATTAAGGATGCTGCCATTGCCCAAACAGAGGGGGAACAGTGACAAGACAGAACTTGAGAGATACCTTGTATTCAAAACATGAGACACAGATGAAAAGCAGATCTAAAATCCTGTTTAGCTGCATGGATGGCAGGTCGGCGATCCACTTCCTAAGGAGGCTCTGGTCCGCATTTTTCATGATCCACAGGAAGCAGATCATGAGGTTTCGGGTCACGTCAGCATTCAGCATGTTGTACTGCTTGTAGGGCTGGGAGGAGGCAGATTGGGAGATGGATGCAAGGGAAGACGTTGAGCAGCAGACACAATGAAAGGAATGTTGGTTTCTTAGGACACAGTGTCTGTACTTCTTCCTGGGCTGGGGGTCTGTTTAGGGGAACTCTGCCTTCTCCTGGCAGTGGAAGCTGTGTTCTTTGAGCTGGGCTGCTGGGAAAAGGGGCTGGTCCGGGGCAGTATTCTAACCAGGCTTTCAGCCATGTAATTGTGCCCACCCTCTGTTCAGGAGCCAGAGAAGGCAATGGCACCCCACTGTAGTACTCTTGCCTGGAAAATCCCATGGACAGAGGAGCCTGGTAGGCTGCAGTCTATGGGGTCACTAAGAGTCCAACATGACTGAGCGACTTCACTTTCATGCATTGGAGAAGGAAATGGCAACCCACTCCAGTGTTCTTGCCTGGAGAATCCCAGGGACGGGGGAGCCTGGTGGGCTGGCATCTATGGGGTCGCACAGAGTCGGACACGACTGAAGTGACGCAGCAGCAGCAGTCTGTTTCAGGAACAGTGTGGTCTGGTGGTCTGCCCTGGACTTTGACCGTGCCCTCCCCCAACCCAATCTCAGTAATCCACAAGGGATTCCAAGCTGCTAAAATCAAGTATATCTCCTTCACATCAGAAACTGCAGGGTTGGATTTATAGCAGATAACTACCCTGGCTTGGTTCCCCAAAATACCCTAACTATTCAAGATTTAGCTTTTTTGTCAGAGTCCAAAGTATAAGGGTCATGAACTGCTCAGCAAATGAATCAAATACATAATTCAGTGGAGTCCTTTAGAACAGGACTTCAACCATAATTTACGCTTTCCTGGGGACAGGGTGTGGGGGCTCAGGCTGTTTGCTCTCATGCTCTGGCCACAAGTGTTCATTTTAGAGTGCTGAGCACACTCTCTGTCACTCATCCAAACGACACAAAGGACAACATGTGATTCACGTGGCGTAGCTAATATCCAACGGAATGCAGGAGTGAAGCTGCAGAGAGGCGTTAGTTCATATATGAGGGGAATGGTAGGTTTGAATGGGGAGGATAGGGCTTATGAAGTTACTCTAACTTTAGTTTTTCTGAGTATGACCACCAGAAGAAGTAATATTTTTAAATATTTTATAACTTCATAGGAAATATCTTCTAAGAGGTAAACCTTGGACTTTAAGTTTCTCTGTTGGAGACAAACAAGAATGTAAAGGCGCATACCACCTGAAGCACCCAATTTTGGTAAGATGGATATTAGAAAGGCAGAGGAGGTCAGAAAGCACGTCATATCTATTCAGCTGTAGGATGAGTAATGCCAACTCTCCATGTCTTTTCTCTTTTTTCACCTCTTGTCCTTCAACTCTTATGGGTGTGTGTTGGGGGTGGGGTGGGAATTGGGGAGTGCTAGAGGGAAGAGAAGACAGTCACTCAGCAAAGCAGAATTATAGGTTGAGAGGCTGTGTTCTCAGGAAAGAACTGGGTTGAGTTCTCTGTAGATATGAATGCTACACTGAAATGCAAACTTAAATTAAGCTGGAGAATGCAGCTCTGTCTTGGCAAAGGGATTGTCAGAGCTCAGCAAGGGACAGAGGTAGATTCCACAGAGTGCAAGCCTCCCACCTGAGAGATCCTTGGTTTGATCTCCTTGCAATATCTCAGATTTTCCAAGTTCATCTTTCTTGGTTTTCCAAACCTTGAACTTAACACTACTGAAATTGCCTGAATTTGTTCTGTGAGGCTCTTGCCGCTGTCAGAATCCTGTCTGACTCTGTGTTACCTCACCTGTGTCATTTTCCTTCTCAACTGCTAGCCTCACACGATTTCTTCCAGCATTGAGCAATAAAGCAGAAATCTCATTGCCTGCTCTATCCTGGGTTCTGGTAGGTGAATTTAGGAACACATCGATTAATAGATGGGAAAAGACTCAAAATGAAAAATAAGCAGGAGAAATGTGAACTAACATACCAGGGAAGACAACATTGTTCCACTTGTCTTCAAATTAAAATTTCCAGCTATAGCCAATGCCACATTCTGATTAATTGCACTGGCTCCTTCTTGTTCTTCATCTGAGCCACTGGCACGATTTTTTCCACCTCGAGCTTCCTGCAGCTGCAATTAAAATATCATTGATCTTACTACATGATCCAGTAATCATGCTTCCTGGTATTTATCCAAAGGAGTTGAAAACTGATGTCCACACAAAAATCTGCAGACAGATGCTTACAGCAGCTTTATTCATAATTGCTACAACTTGGAAGTAACCAAGATGTCCTTCAATAGGCGAATGGATAAAAACTGTGGCACATTCAGACAATAAAATATTATTCAGTGCTAAAAAGAAATGAGCTATTAAGCCATGAAAATCATGGAGGAAACTTAAATGCATATTACTAAGTGAAAGAAGTCCATCTGGAAAGGCAAAACTATGGAGACAGTAAAAATTCACCCCTCCTTTTCTCACTTGGTACCCATACATCTGTGCCCTATGTCTGTGTTTCTATTTCTGCCTTGCAAATAGGATCAATTATACCATTTTTTCTAGATTCCACATATATGGGTTAACATACAAATATTTGTTTTTCTCTTTCTGACTTAATTCACTCTCTGTGACAGTCTCTAGGCTCATCCACATCTCCACAAATGACTCAATTTCATTCCTTTTTATGGCCAAGTAATATTCCATTTATATATGTACTACATCTTCTCTATCCATTCCTCTACTGATGGACATCTAGGTTGCTTCCATGTCCTGGCTATTGTAAATAGTGCTGCTATGAAAATTAGGGTGCATGTATCTTTTGAAATACAGTTTTCTCTGAGAATATGCTTAGTAGAGGGATTTCAGCATAGTAATTTTAAACCTGACATTTAGCACTATTTATCTGTTATGATCTATAGTGAAAAGCAGGCAGTCTAATAAAAGAGACAAAATGTCCAGCACAAGATTAGGCTAGAAATTAAGTTTTCAAACTGTAAAAACAAAAATTTTAAAGCTTTCATAATACTTTTCTATAATATGGTATTTTTACTTCATTTATATATTTCAAATAATGGCCAAATAGAAAGGAATATAAAATTACAGAACTAAATAATTACCTTATAGAGTAATAAGCCATTATTACAAATTCAGCAATAATTTATTAGATTTTGAATGTCTGAAATAAATGTTACTTTATTATACTCATGTAATATATTTATATTTATACGTTGGTATAGATGTATACAAACAAAATAGGGACCCACAATTTAAAAGGTTTATTTTTAAGACCATGATCAATTACACATAGAAAGTATTTATTTAAGTAGTTCTGAGGAAAATGTGCTAAAACATGTATGACTGATCCATTAAAAACTCATAATTTTATAGACCTGTCAACATTATAGTTTTTGACTTTCAGTTTTTCAGACAATAGCCATGTGAACAGATTTTCACCTGCCAAACTTGTAAAAACAGAACTCAATTTTTAAAAAATAATAATTCACTATTGTTCTTAAGTCAATAGAATTTTAAGCGCACAGTGAAATGAAGAGCATGTGGCAATTATTCAAGATCTGATAACATTATCAGGATTACTTTGAGGATACATTCTCATTTTTCCTAAATGTGCATAGGCTCATGGTTGCAAGAAAAAGAGAGGAGAGGATAGAAACATTTGCTGCCAAGACTTTCATAGAAGTTCTCTCATTTCCTCTTTATCACAACCCTAAGATATAGACATTGCTATCACATTTTCACAGCCGAGGGAAGGAAGGGAAGGCATTAAAAGGTTGAGGAAATTTCCAAAGGTCATATATAGTATAAATGGGCTGGAATTTGAATTCTATTGTTTTTTTTTAATATTATACTCTTAGCTTATCAATGAAAAGATTTCATATCTAATAAATATATTATCTTTAATAACAGAATATTTACATTGTTTTCCCACTTGTTAGCTACATCATGACTATAAAGTTCAGTGCATACATAAAGAAATCATTGAGATTTAAAAGACCAAGTGCTCTAGAAGGGTGGGGAGGGGCAGGAGGTGGGAGGGAGGTTAAAAGGCAGGGAACATATGTATACCTATGGCCGATTCATGTTGTTATATGGCAGAGGCCAGCACAATATTGTGAAGCAATTTTCCTTCAATTAAATAACTAAGTTTGAAAAAAAAAAAGGTTTGTACTTTAAAAAATATAATGCTACTGTACGCTTAATAGACCACAATATAGAGTAAGAATAATTTTCATATGCACTGGGAACCAAAAAAAAAAACAAACAAGTGCTAAAAAGTTATAATTCAAAGTGACTGATTTGGAAAATTTTAACCAACAATGAAACTTCGGAAAATGTGTGATAACGTGATTCCCTGCTTTGGGAACAAACAAATAACAGATCCTCAAATGAAACTTTTTGAAATGTCCATGCAAAATTCTACAAGGGATCTGCAAAACCATGCTCTGAATTGCACCTTTAAATTCTGAAGACAACTATCTTCTCAGTTTGCCCTTTACTCAGGCACTGCTACAGGAAGCTCTGTGCATCTTACCATTCAGCCAGCTCATCTGGTGGGCTAAGATAGCTTTCCGTAACTTCCTTGCCCATTTCCCTTCATTTTATGAGCTAAATGACTGTCACCACAAGGAGTTTAGAAATAATTGTCACACAGGACATTTCGCTTTTGGAGGAAGCAGGAAAACATGATAGTTCTAAGGTTCCAAGCATGATTCGTTACAAGGATTCTACACTTAAGCATTCTTCATTTAGAAGAATAGCATGGTAATTTCTAAGAACTTCCCTTCGCTGAGGGAAAAGCAAAAAGCACCCTGAAGTGGTCAGCATTGTGTGTTTGTGTGTGTGTGTGTGTGTGTGTGCGCGCTCGCGTGTGTTAGGGGGAGGACAGGCAGATGGGATTTGTCTTTCTCAGGTCTCAGATAAGATGTTCTTGTTGAGTGAAGGTAGTTTTGTTTGTCTACATTCCCTAATCCACACTGTAACATGCAAATAAACTCAGGAGGTGCCTTTAACAATTGATGCTTTCCTCTGGTGGCCCAAGTGGGAGATACTGAATTCTAACCTTAATAAGCTTTTTAGTGCCAAAGGCAAAATTCCTCTGCCATAGCAGCATTTCCTAGTAGTGTCAGACAACATATATTTTTTTTTTGTCATGGCACAAATGTTTAGACTCATTTGAGTCTGCTTCTTTCCTTAAGTGCTCATAAAAGAGAAGGAACACTTTATTTCAAGACATCAGACCACAGATCACCAAAAGGAGTAATTCTGTTATTTTCTCATCCTTTGTGGTGTATGGTCTTTAGTGTTCATGTACCAACAGACGAATGAATGAATGAATGAGCAAACAATTTAAAAAAAACACACATATACATGTGGCTTAAAAAATACACTTACCAGGGCCTATGTTTAAAAAGGTTTGGAAAGCAGTGGTAGTGGGAAGGGCTCACACTAGCGTATCAGCACTGGAGTCAGCAATGGAAATCTTTTTTAGGGGTGAAATCTGGCAGGAACCCCCATCAATCCAAAGAAGGAAACAGAAGGCATCATTACCTGTAAAGTCATAGAGCTGTGGCAAAGCATCCAAAATGATACCAACCAAAGGCAGGTAGAGGGCAGCAACTTTGACCTTCACCTCTGGTTTAACACAACGTGGGTCCAGGTCGTGAGAACTCAGCAGGCTGTGGATGGCACTGACAGCTTTCCTTTGTACTTTGCTGATCCTGTTAGCACAACACAAAAAGCCAAAGGCTATAGTGAAGCAAGGTTGACCAGAATGCTCCTCAACAATGAGGTGATGGTACGAAAACCAAGCAAAATAGGGTAGAGGTGTACAGAATCCAGAGACAAGCTGCTTGTGGTCTAGTCCTGGCTCTGCTGTTAGCACAATGTTTAAAGTTGAACATGTTGCAGAATCAGTACTTCATCCCTTTTATCTTTGAATAATATTCCACCATATAGACCTATCACATTTTATTTAGCGAAAGTGAAAGTCACTCAGTCATGTCCAACTCTTTGAGACCCCATGGACTATACAGTCCATGGAATTCTCCAGACCAGAATACTGGAGTGGGTAGCCATTCCTGGCTCCAGGGGATCTTCCCAACTCAGGGATCAAACCCAGGTATCCTGCACTGCAGGCATATTCTTTATCATCTGAGTCACCAGGGAAGCCCAAGAATACTGGGGTAGGTAGCCTAACCCTTCTCCAGTGGATCTTCCTGACCTAGGAATCGAACCAGGGTCTCCTGCATTGCAGGTGGATTCTTTACCAGTTGGCTACATTTTATTTATGTATTCATCAACTGATGGACATTTGGGTTGTTTCTACTCTTTGGCTATGATGAATTATGAACACTGTTGTGAATATTTGTATAAGTTTTTATGTAGGTATAGGTTTTTTATCTCTCTTAGACATCTACCTCAGGGTAGAATTATTGAATCATATGACAACTCTATATTTAATCTTTCGAGGACCTACATCATTTTACATTCCCACCAGCAGTTCTATCTTCTCTTTGCCAACATTTGTTATTATCTGTCTTCGTATTATAGCCAGGTGCGATGAACTGACTGTGATCTGCTCCCCTCAAATTCTTATGTTGAAACCTAATCCCTTATGTGATAGTGTTTGGAGGTGGGGCCTTTGGGGGTGCTTTAGGTCATGACATCAGAGCCCTAACGAATAGGATTAGTGCCTTTATAAAAGAGACTGCAGAGAGCTCACTTGCCTCTTTCTGCCACAGGGGAACACAGCAAGAAGATGCCCATCTGTGAACTAGGGAGTGAGTCCTCACCAGACACTAAATCTGTCAGCTCCTTGACTTTGAACTTCTCAGCCTCCAGAACTCTTTCTGTGGTTTATAAGCCATCTAATCTATTTTTGTTAGAGCAGCCCAAAGGAACAAAGACAGAGGAGTATTTAACTGATTTTGATATACATTTCCCTGATGGATAATTATGCTGAAAACCTTTTCATGGGCTTATTGGTCATATTTTCATTGGAAAAATGTCTGTTCTGATCCTTTGCTCTTTAAAAAATTGAGTTATTTGTTCTTTTATTATTGAGCTATGAGACATAAAAATGTATTTTAGATACAAATCCCTTATTAGATCAATGATTTGCAAATATTTTCTCCTATTCTGCTTGCTCTTTCTTAATGATGTCCTCTAAAGGACAGTTTTCATTTTAATGGAGTCTAACTTACCTCTTTTTCTCATTTGCTGAGTTTATTTTTGATATTAGATCTAAGAACTGAAATCGCTCAGTCGTGTCCGACTCTTTGCAACTCCATGGACTGTAGCCTACCAGGCTCCTCTGTCCATGGGATTTTCCAGGCAATAGTCCTGGAGTGGCTTGCCATTTGCTTCTCCAGAGGATCTTCCCAACCCAGGGATCGACCCCGGTCTCTCGCATTGTAGACAGACGCTTTATACTCTGAGCCACCAGGGAACCACTGCCTAATCAAATTTCTTGAAGATTACCCTTATGATTTCATCTAAGAGTTTTATGGTTTTACCACTTATATTTAGGTCTTTGACACACTTTAACTTTTGTATATGATGTGAGATAGGGGTCCAATTTCCTTCTTTTGAATGTGGATATCCAGTTTTCCCAGTGCCATCTCTTGAAAACACTATTCTTTCACCACTGTTTTGTACTCTCACTGAAAAATCACTTGACTACAAATGTAAGGATTCATTTCTAGACTCAATTTAATTTCATTAATATATACATCTATCTTTAGATCAGAACCACATAATCTTGATTAATTTTGCTTTGTATCAAGTTTTGAAGAGGGATGTGTGAGTTCTCCAGTTTTGTTCTTTTTTCAAGATTGTTTTGGTTATATTGGAGTCCCTTGAATTTTCAAATGCATTTTAGTATCAGCTTGTCAATTTCTGTAAGGGCCAGCTGGAATGTTGACAGGAATTGTACTGAATTTGTACATCAATTTGGAGAGTATTGCCATCTCAACAATGTTAAATTTTATGATCCATGAATATGTCATGTCTCTCCATTTATTTAGATCTATTTCTTTCTAAAGTGTTCTGCAGTTTTCAGTGAACAAGTCTTAAACTTCTTCTGTTAAATTTATTCCTAAGAATTTTATTCTTTTGATGCTACTTTAAGTGGAATATTTTTAAAATTTTTATATTTTTCATGAAAGGAGTATAGAAATACAATTAATTTTTGTATATTGATCTTATATCCTGCAACCTTGCTGAACTCATTTATTACCTTTAATGGCTTTTTTAACGGGAACTTTAGGATTTTCTATAAACAAATCATGTCACCTGTGAACAGAGACAGCTTTACTTCTTCCTTTCCAATATGGATGCCTTTTATTTCGTTTTCTTGTTTAACTTCCATGGTTAGAACTTCCAGTAAAATGTTAAATAGAAGAAGAAAGAGTGGACATTTTTGTTTTGCTCCTGACCTTGTAAGGAAAGTATTCAATCTTTCACCAATAAGTATGATATTAGCTGTGAGTTTTTCATAGATGCCTTTATCAGGTTGAGGAAATTCTCACGTATTCCTACAGAGTTTGTGGAGTGTTTTCCAAAGGTACTAGATTTTGTCAGATGCTTTTTATTCTTCTATTGAGATGACTGAGTGAGGTTTTTGTCCTTTATTATATCAACTGACTTTCAGATGCTAAAACAATCTTGCATTCCCAGAATAAATCTTACTTAGCCTTGGTGTATAATCTTTTAATATATGTTGTTTAGTTCAGTCTGCCAATATTTTATTGAGGATATTTACATCTATATTCATATTGGTCTGCAGTTTTCTTGTGATATCTTTATCTGCTTTGCCATCAAGGTAATGCTGGCTTCATAGAATGAGCTGGATGTGTCCTTTCTTCTATTTTTTGGAAAAATGTGAAGGACTGGGAATTAATTCTTCTTTAAACATTTGGTAGCACAGCACAAAAATATTAGATAATTTACACATGCTTGAAAATCACTATGGATTTAGTGATGTATGGGTGTTGTGGACACCCTCAGGTAAGAAGGGTTCCACAGCAATCCCTTAGAATTTAGAGGTGTGGCTCCTTTCAGGAGTTCAGTGGCTGAGATGTGTACTGCTGGCTCTGTGCCTCAGAGGGGTGGGTGTTGGTGAGGCTATTAATTGCTTTGGCAGCCAAAGGAAGAACTGATCAAAAGGATGCACTGTCAGAAAATAAATTGTTTCTGAGACTTCTGCTCATATATAAAGTCCATGATGGTATTTTTAATGACTCTCCAGGAGAGTTGCTGACAACCCAACAATCAGGAATTATTGTTTTGCCAAAGGAGTGACACTCTTAATTAGTTACCCTTTGGGGGTAGAAGAGGTACTGTGTGTGTGTGTGTTTGAAAAAATTGACCTACTTGATTAAATATAATTACATGATGATCTCTGAATGTACTCTACTCTCTTGCAAGTAAAATAACAGCAACAATCTTACAAGGAATCAAAACAGATGCAAAGTGTGGTTGCTTAGACATTTCACTAGAAGAGAAATGGAAAATAGAGACTACCACTCATGTAGATACTGAAGAGTATTATGCCTTCAGAAATCACGGAAATCTCTGGACAATTAAGATAAAGTATACATGCGTATGTATGTGTATGTGAAGGTAATTTTCTTTCTGCACAAGCCTCCTTCTCAGCACATTCTCAGCATACGTGTCAAGGCACTTTGTGTTGCTGTGGAAATTCATGTTAGCTATAGGGTAGAAAATTCTACTGAGAAAACTGGGAGGAGTTTGATGAAACTGAAGCCTTGGAAAACGAAGCTAAGGATATACTTGGTGCCTGAATTTCTGGAAGGAGGCAGAATTCAGAGCTGAGAACATCAGACTTCCCACAATGACCTCCTGGGAGACAGAGACCTACCATCCCGTAGGCATTATCAGTATGGACAAAGCATTTGGGACACATTTGTTACTGAAGTTACCCAAATTTGTGCTCTTATAATTGTTTCACAAAATTATATATACTTTGAGAAAACTTCAAACTCTTGAATTAAACAAGAATCTATAACATACAGCAATGCTGCCATTAATCAGCACATTCTATTTCAGAAACTTCTTGAAGAGAGGGAGGAAGAAGGTAGGCACTGTAGGAGTAGGTTTTCGGCAAAGAGCTCATGTGGTACAAGAGGTGGGGGTACTCTGGAGACCATGGTCTCTAGACTTGAGTCTGCTGTGTAACTTTGGGCAAGTTCCTTCAATTCCATGGGCCTAACCTGAACACTAACAGGGCTGAATCTAAATTATTTTCCAATCCTAACACTCCTTGGATTTGAGCCCCTGTCAGCAGTGCACCAAGTGGCATCTGACTGTTGCCTCTGTGTATACAGGTCACCCAAGGTACACCGTAAAAACAGCTTTGTTTCTAAGCAGCTCACTAACCACACATCCTGGGGAAACCTAGTAGAACTGGTAAAGTGAAAGTGTTAGTCGTTTAGTTGTGCTGCTCATTTATATCCGATTCTTTGGGATCCCATGGACTGTAGCCCACCAGGCTCTTCTGTCCATGGGATTCTCCAGGCAAGAATACTAGAGTGGGTTGCCCTTTCCTTCTCTAGAGGATCTTCCTGACCCAGGGATCGAACTGGGCCTCCCACACTGCAGGCAGATTCTTTTTAGTCTGAGCCACTAGAGGCCTTGGTAGCATTGGTAACTTCCTCTTAATGAATAAGCAGTTGAAAAGAGTTATTTTATGGTTACTCTCCATCCCTCATGCCTTTCCACTTCCCTACTGGCACTACTTTTTCAAAACGTGGCTGCTTCTATTCCTTGGAACTGGTGAATGGTGGAGTTTTTTCACCAAGGAAGAGAGATCAGAGTGCAAAAATTTAGTAAGGAGCATCCTTTTTTTTTTTCTTTCTGTTCCATTATAAATGTTTGAGACATACCCTTCCCCTTCAGCATCCAGGGCAGCGGCCAGCTCAGTGAAGAGAAGCCCAGTGAGGAAGTGCTGCTGGCGGTACTCCGGTGTCAGGTCGAACATGCTAGCAATCTTCTGGTCCTGGAAACTGGAGCAGGAGCTGGAGTTCTATAGAAATGTAAGGAGCAGTTTTCTGAGTAACAAGAACTGGAATTAATACCATGATGGTGAGGATGCATCAAGCACATGCTACCAGCCAGGCTCTGTAGGCACAACACAGTGAAACAGTTACTGCTCATGTCCCTACGCGTCAGATCCAGAAACTGAGACTTAGCGTGTCCACTCTGCTCAACTAGTGAGGAAGACTAAAATCCTAGGATCACATCTGGATAAGGAAATGGGAATTCTACCCCATGTTGTGGCTCTGAGCTGGTGATTCCTCTATAACAGACTGCCACCTTTATTTAAGGTTCCTGTTTACACTTCTGAATATGATTTACCTACATTGCCTGAATTTTGCTGGCCTGGAAACCAGAAGCAGCATCAGGCAGGAAGTGTCACATTTACCAGTCCTGGCCAACACCTGTGTTTTTATCTTAGGGCGTACTTCGTATGTCACTTCTAAGCTGCTAAGTCACTTCAGTCGTGTCCGACTCTGTGCAACTCCATAGACGGCAGCCCACCAGGCTCCCCTGTCCCTGGGATTCTCCAGGCAAGAACACTGGAGTGGGTTGCCATTTCTTTCCTCAATGCATGAAAGTGAAAAGTGAAAGGGAAGTCGCTCAGTCGTGTCCGACTCCTAGCGACCTCATGGACTGCAGCCCACCAGGCTCCTCCGTCCATGGGATTTTCCAGGCAGGAGTACTGGAGTAGGTTGCCTTTGCCTTCTCCATCATATGTCACTAAGAGGCTCCAAATGTCTCTAGCCAGCCTTTCCAGTTTGACCTTGGGAGGTGGTCAGAAGGGGAATATGGAGGAGGACAAGGGGCAGAGCTGGCAGGTGTGGAACAGCTGCTTGTAAGTCAGCTCTTTCCCAGTTCACAGGAAGATGGTCATGTGGCACACATCTGAATCTGAATGTCATCTGGTATGAATAGCTAAGATTTTTAAAAGAATTATTAAGATAAGCCCCTCCTTTGTGCTAGTATCAAAGAAAATGCATCTGAAAGAAAACCTAAAAAGAAGAAATCTTGCCTGCTATTCTGAGCTACTGATTTGTTCCCTATATATGGAATGTGATTATTAAACAGCAGTACTTTATAAAGTTTTTCTAGAGGACATCAGTCCCCCAAATTGATGGAGGACAAAGAAAAGATCTCCAGAGTCCAGTCATTCTGGGAAGCACTGCTTATCATTCACCTCCTCCTACTCCCTTTGCCACCCCAGGGGCATTATAATTTATATAGACAAGTTACAGACTCTTGAATGGCCTATTGCAAAGAAACCTTTAACACAGTTTCTAAAATGGATTTGTCTTCAGAATTCTATATTTGTATAATACCTCCTAACATCCTGTGAAATCTGGGGACCACCAAAGCTAACCTGCATAATATTGATCTACAAAAAGACTGGCCATGCCGTCAAAGCCTCATCTCTAAATATTAATACAAGTGTTACTCTTCTGTGCTGATTAAGAAAAAGAATTTTTAGAAATATACTCTATAAAACAGATCATTTGATTATTTTACAAGAAGATATTTTTAGTGTTTCAAGAGCTAAATTTTCGAGAATATGATTTAAGGTGGAATCACTTTTGTACTTAATTTCATTCTATATCAGAATCAGCAGAAAGTTCTAGGATCATTCAAAGATATAATACAGTATCCATGTTAAAAACTACTACTAGATCATTTGGGAATCAATATAAAGGAAACTAACTGTAATTTCATAAATTTTATGGTGCTAAGGTTTAGGAAAAGGAAGTGAGCAAAGGAGACTCTCAAGTTAAAGCAAAGACTGTCAGCAAAAGAAGATCTGTGATTTTTCTATGAATTAGACATTTTTCATAGTGCATATAGATTTCGTGCTCTAGCTGGCCTCAGCAGGGACCCTTGAACCCAGAGAGAAAACAATCACATAGCTTGTAAATGATTAGTTAGATGGAATAACTTTGGGTAGCATACGTATGTGTATCTGGATCAACTGACCTGGTTTGAATAACTCAATTTTTCTTCAATTAAGAAGACCAACCTGCATAGGAATAAATGACTAAGCCAAGCTAATTCAACGAAATAGCTTTCACACTTTCCAGTTAGCTGATTACCTGGGAAGATATGGAGGGACAGGGAGATGCTGGAGCGGTATCCGCATTCATAAAGAAGAGGTTCAGATTGAGGTAATGCTCATGGCTGCAGAGAATTCTCAGGAATTCCAGCCTCATGGAAATGAGCGTTGGAAGGTTGTTGAGCTTGGCTGACAGCTGGTAAGAAAAGGAGGAGAGAAAAGAGGTTTTACTCTATGGTGAATGGAGTTGAGGTTGACAGACAAAATTATTCTTTCTCCCCAGATTACAGCAATCAATGGAATAAAAATGAGTGGGACAGGGCAACAGGTGGCAAACTCTGCATTACAGGAAGGTCCAGTAAGTTTTCATCCACTGTCATTGTTTAGTCACTAAGTCATGTCTGACTCTTTAGCAACCCCATAGACTGTAGCCCTCCAGGCTCCTCTGATCATGGAATTTCCCAAGCAAGAATACTGGAGTGGGTTGCCACTCCTACTTCAGTGGATCTTCCTGACCCAGGGACTGAACTTGTGTCTCCTGCATTGCAGGAGGGTTCTTTATCACTGAGCCACTTTACTGTTCCTTTTAGGATTCTAGTCTAACAGCTGTCCATAATGAGAATGCTTGCCTCAACCCTACCCTGGTCAAATCTCTAATATGATGGATGGCAAGCTTAATCTGGAGGTATGTCTTCACTGTAACACAATATAATTTCACAAAAATCCTACCGTGTCTGAGAAACTAAAGGAAAGGAGTTGGACCCCACATGTCGCCACACAAAACTAATGAAATAGGACTGGATGACTTGAATGCCACAAGTGTTCTTTGTGGTTTCTAATTAAAGGCCCCACTGGTAAGTTCTCAAACCAGTCCCTAGATGAAAGAATCAAATTACTTATGAAAGTATGGAGTCCCTGCATAAAAGCCAAGGATTTTGCCCCAAAGTGGGAGAGGAGGAAGTGGGGGAGACAGAGCAAGCTGGGAGAATTTTCAGGAAAAATCTTTTCAAACAAACCAACCCTGAAAAAAAGCAATGAGAAGCTGGCAAACATGACAGTCTGGAAGAGACCCCTTGCTTCCCTCAAGCAAGCTGACAACTGAAGGACTGAGATGCTACGGGCCATGACAAAGTAAGCAAAGAAGGGCTTGATGCACATTCTGCACCCCGTGTGCTTAGCTGTGGCTGACTCTTTGTGGCTCCATGGACTGCAGCCCACCAGGCGCCCCTGTCCATGGGATTCTCCAGGCAAGAATACCAGAGTAGGTTGCCATTTCCTTCTCCAGGGATCTTCCCGACCCAGGAAACAAACCCAGGTCTCCCACATTGCAGGCGGATTCTTTACCATCTGAGCCACAAGGGATGGAGCTTCAACCTCAGGATACCACCACAATGACTCTGCTGGCCCAGCACAGGAAGCCAAGCAACCCACCCTGACAAATGGCCATGCTTCCTCTTCATGCACTTTAAGAGCAGTTTTATAAACTATATAATTTAAATGAGCACGTATTTTCAGCCATTTTAGGAAAAAGCCATTGTGTTATGGCATTTTACCTATAGAATCTGTTGTTAGTAGACATTTATTGAAAAAAAAAGAATGCCATTAGGTACTACAGAAAAACAGAATATATGACTTCTGTGTATGAACCTTTACTAGAACCCATACTCTTATCAATGTGTATTACTGGCTGATTTTGAACAGGGACACCAGCAAATTAAACTAATTAAAACTCAGTCTTATGCTCTTCACTCAATGGCCACTCACAGAGTTGACAGAGTTGTTGGGTCAAGCCTGCTATCAGAACTTGAAAGCACAAGATATCTCCATTTGAAAGAAGGCTACATTGAGGGCATCTTTCATAAGTCCCTTGAAACTTCAATGAAGATAAAAATTTCAAAAATAATTTTAGCAATGTTTAAGAAAGAGTAAAGCGCAGTCTGGGCTTCCCAGATGGCACTCATAGTAAAGATCCCACCTGTCAATGCAGGAGATGTAAGACACTTTCGATCCCTGGGTCGGGAAGATCCCCTGGAGGAAGGCATGACAACCCACTCCAGCATTCTTGCCTGAAGAGTCTGATGGACAGAGGAGCCTAGAGGGCTACAGTCCTCTGTGGCCATGGGGCCGTGTAAAGCCGTGGGGCCACAAAGAGTCAGACATGACTGAAGTGACTTAGCATGCGCACAGGCAAAGTGCATCCTGTGTGCAAACATCCTTTGCAAAGGTCAGGGCCCAAAGTTGTAGCCTTGGTGGCCCAGTTCTCACAACGATCTTGCTTTGTCAGTTCAGCTGTAACTTCTCACCCTTGAGATCTGACCGAATTCTTCACCCCTCACGTTCCCCAGGTGGTTCTGACCACCCTAACCTGCCTTCAGCAAGAATGCTGTTAGGTTAGTTTGACCAGAATTCTCCCTTTACCCCTGATTTTTCTGTTAGTAGTTTTTCATCCACTACTCTTACCCTGTTCCTCGGCTATAAACTGGCATTTTTCCTTCTGTATTCAGAGTTGAACGCAATCTCTCCCCTACTGAAATATCCAATGCAGTGGTCCTTGTACCTATCACAACGGTCCTGAATAGAGTCTGCTTTACAGTTTAACAAGTGTCATGGATAAATTTTTTTATACCAGAGGCAAACCCTGGGCTTATAGTGGTGTTCCAGTCCTTTCTTTCCATATATTCAACATCAAGTTTTGGAAAACAGATTAACTCGTATTTGCAATTCATCCAATGACCTGCCATCCTAAACACCTAAGAGTGATGGCAAAGGGAAATGGCATCTTCCTCCACCACTTCCTCCCACCATTCTGGTGGGACAGGGACAGAAGATCCAAGCAGGGCTGGGAGGTCAGGCTATACAAGATGTTCCTGCTCTGGTACTTCTGATATTTCCTTAGGATTCTTTGTAAGTCATCTTCCTTATTAGGAGTCTCTTTAGAACAGTCATGGTCTTTTTAGCAGGGGAGGGGAGATCTTTTTATTTTGCAAATGAGGAAATGAGAAGAATTGAATGATTTATTTATGGTCACTAAGGGATTAACTACACAGAGTTATTAGTTCTGGTGGAACACAGTGATTAACTCATTGTACCATGAGTAAAGTAGTAGCCATGGCTCTTTCTTCCCTGGAAAAGTTACATACTAACTCCTCTAAACTTCAGCTTTACCGTATGCAAAATGTTGACAATAACACCTTGCAAGAGTCAGGAGAGATGATTTCTACAACGGGAACAGAGAGCTTTATCCATAGGAAGAAACTAAGGGTAGAGACAGTGATGGTGATGGTGAAGGTGGGGGGTGGTGATGCTGGAGGCAATGACGGTGATGGTGGTCCTGACAAACAGGAATATGAAAAGGGAGTAGCAACAGCAACTGCTACTTCTATTTCTATTATTGGGAGAGTTTGAGGAGAATAGTGAACAAAAGTAGGATTCCATTTGAAAAATCTGGGGAGACAGCACTGATACGCTCTGCAGTTACAAAATACAGTCAACCCTCTATATCCACAGTTTCTGCATCTGTGAGACAACCAACTGAGGACTGAAGCTATTTGGAAAAAAAATTCCAGAACATTCCAAAAAACCCAAAACTTGATTTTGCACAGGCAACTAGTTACACAGCATTTACATTACATTTGATATTATAAGCAATCCACAGATGACTTAAAGTATATGGGAAGATGTGTGTAAATTATATGCAAATTCCACACTATTTTATTGAAGGGATTTGAGCATCCACAAATGTTGATATCCTTGGGGGTACTGGGAAGGTCCTTAAAACTAATACCTTGCAGATATACCAGATGACAATATTTGCTTTCTGCTCAGTGAAATTCAGTCTCTTTGACTGATTTTACTAGAGTTCTTTAATGTTAGACTTTCACAACTGCAATTTAATTAATTACCCCAAAGTGTGAAAAGAGACCTCATACTTTTGATTATATACCTGGGCAAAGACTGAATCCCACAGTCATGTAATTCTGTTAAATGCTAAACTGAAGAAAGCAGTTTGTATCACTAATAAGTCTCAACGCCCATGGACCTTGTTGGCCCTTCTGTGCTGGTTTGGTAAATGCTCCAGGAATCTGCACAAACTAGTGTGTCTACCAAAGTTCAAGGCACAAAACAAATGACCTGAAGAATGTACCACGAAACCCAGCATGTACAGGAGTCAAACTGTCTAACTCGGTGACGAGGAGGGAGCACGCCATGGCAGTGAGCACCATACCAGACGGGAAGGAGCCAGGAACCACAGGGCTAGGTCTGGGGAGCACTCACCTGGTTGCAATAATGTTTGATGAGGTTAAACACAAAGCCACGATCCATGAGTGAGAGGAGGTCATACAGGAAGAAAGCCAGGCTAATGTTGATCTTTTCTGCCTGTTCAGTTTCCTTAAAAACAAGCATATTGATACAAACATCCCCATCATTTGCTAGTAAACCTTGCAGCCCTGGGGGGAAGTTGGGAGAGGCAGGTCATATCTTTTCAGCCAGTGTCCCTCTGGAAGACATTGAGCAAAGCAGGTAACCCTGCAAAACTATAGCAATATACTTTAGAAACTAATTGATGCCATGAGTGTTGAAAGAAGTAATTCTTTATCTACTGTTAGTATTTAGGTATATCTGCATCTAGGTGTTTTTTCTTATGTGCATATTTATCTGTATATAATTGAGTTTATTCTCTCTTTACAATAAATTCAGGGTCCTGAATTTATTCATTCAACATTGTATTATGAACATTTTCCTACACTTGGGTTTCTCATATTTTCTTAAATTTCTTTATATTGCTTTACTGTAATTTGATTCTGCTAATGACTGTTTTAGCAAAAGTAATTTGAAATGTATTTACTTTTTCAATGAGACAGATTCTTAATTTGAAAGGATTGTTTCAGAAAATGTAATCAGGATTAAAAATCAGTTTTTACTTAAGGAATATTTTTCTCCAATTAGACAGCATTCCTAGCCTAAGAGAGGGCAGAGTCATACACAGTAGAGTGAACTCTTGCATGAATTGAGGCCAGGGTTTAGTTTTTACTACTTCTCAGCGCTCATATTTACGAGGGATTTTACAGCACTTCAGAGCAATCAGGGATTCACTTTTTCATGTTTATGTCCTTTATTCTCAGAATGATAAATCAATTTGCTCTGAACTATTGAAAATATGATTTGAAATGTTTTCTTCTTGTTATGATGAGCAGTTTGCAAATTCAGGCCAAGCTGACCAGCCACTGGCATGGGTGGAGACTTGGTAAAGAAGTTTGCACAGTTACCATGGAGTGGCAAGTCCTCATGCTCTTAGCGCCCTCCACTTGGACCACTACTTAAGTATCTGTCTGAATATGCTGGGCTTGGAATCTTCAGTCTTGACTTTGCTGCTAGCTGTGTTGACTTTGGAAAATTTATCAACCTCACTGTGCCTCAGTTTTCATGCCTGCCAAAATGAGACATCGTTGCCACTCTCATAAAGTCTGCCATAAGAAATAACCAAGTGGAAGTTTCTTCTCCTAAGTACAGAGCAGCATACAAATTCTTCATAATGATAAAGGTATTAATAATGACCATTGTTGCTTCAAATTTTATAGAATTTTTAATGCGGCTTCAAATTTTAGAATTTTGTTTTATTTCATTTTACTTTTTTTTACTTTCTACTTTGAAATAATTTCAAATTTACAGAAAAGAAGCAAGAATAGTCAAAAGAACTCCTCTAATTAGACTCATCAGTGCTGGATATTTTACTATATTTGCTTTATCATTCTCTCTTCATGTTCAGGTTTTTTTTTCTGAACCATTTGAGAGTAGGTGACAAATATCATAAAACTTCAGGGTACATTTGCTAAGAACAAAAATATTCCCTCTCATAGCATGTTGATACAATAATTTAAACTGCTTTAATTCCACATTATAATTCCATTTTGTACAAGCTCCATTCGGTTTGTGGGATCTCAGTTCCCCAACCAGGATTGAACCCGGGCCCTTGACAGTGAAAGCCAAGAGTCCTAACCACTGGACCACCAGGGAATTCCTCACATGGTAATTTTTGATAGCAATGCCCCAGCCCCACCATAGGGTGCTGTCCAGTATAACAAAGTGAATTTAGTTGTCATGTACAGTTAGTTACATTTTAATTACTGTCTTATTATTCTTTGATTATGAAAATAATATACGCCCAGGGTAAAAAATTTCAGACAGTGAAGAATAAAATGACACAGTTACCTTCTGAGGCTTTAGTAAAAGGGCTGCAATCTCCGAGGTGACCACATTAACAATAGTAGTTATGTCATCTTTGAAACGGTCAGAAAAACGAGTCCTCCGAAATTGTCCCGCTTGTCCATGTTATGTACATACTGGGCCATGCTTTTCACCTACAGAGAAGATGGGGAAATGTCAACACGGAAACTGGTGACCTGCTTGTATACTGTGGAAAAAGGAAAAGCCTGGAAGAAAAGCTCATTAACAATGGACTTTCTAACACTTTATCTGCACTGGTGGTTGGTTGCCCATGCAGGCTCTGGTCTGAAAATTGCTCCTGACACCCTGATGGTTACCATGGCAGCAGGAGGTGGGAAGAGTGCCCTCTTCCTGACCCCAAGTCAGGGGCTCCCTTCTTGATGCTGTCAAAGCTAGGGAGCTTAATTCTTCAGCTGCAGTGTCACAAGACTCCCCTTCTCTCAGCTGGGAAGGCAGGCCTGGACCGCACCCGCCCCCCATGACCACTGAGGCACTGTCCTATCAGGGCACACAACTTTACAGGAGAAGGAACTGTTCATGAGACTGTTTTGATGTAAACTGAAGTCATTTCTGTCTCTGAAACTACAGTGAGAAGAGAGAAATGTCCCTCTTATGGCAGCTTCAAGTAGAACAGAAGAAGAGTTTTTCCAAACACAATTCTATAGTATGCAGACTGGAAACTTAACCACTATTTGGAACTTTGTCTCCAGGAGAAATTATATTGTGAGTTTTATAAAACTAACTTGCTAAGTATACACATATACATATGTAAATATGTATATAATTCTATATTTAGAATACATATTTAATGTATATGTAATTTAAGTAAAAACCTATTTATCAATCAGTGATAGCCTACATTATGACTAGGACAACACCAGCTCAATGCCTACCACAATTTTAAATCAACATCATGCTTATTTTTTTTGACTTCTTCCTGGGTCAATACAGTTTCTTTGATAGAGTCTGGAGGTTGTATCCTGTCCTTGTTGGAAACTCTCAGAGCTATCAGAAACAGCTAGATGGGAAAGGCTGGGAGATGGTATGGTTGGGTGTCTACCCCTTCTATAAATGTGTCCATGATAGTCGGAGAGACACTGCAAAAAGAAATGGCCCCAGAATGTTAAACTGCCCACACTTGCCTGAAGGTGACCCCTAGGTCAGGACTGGAGGAGAGGGGACAAAGACAGTGTATGAGAAAATGACTTTCACTCCTAAGAGTGCTGGGCTTCCCTGGTGGCTCAGATGGTAAGAATCTGCCTGCAGTGCAGGATACCTGGGTATGAACCTTAGGGTTGGGAAGATCACTTGGAGAAAGGAATGGCTAACCCACTCCAGTATTCTCATCTAGAGAATTCCATGGACAGAGGTGGGCTACAGTGTATGGGGCTGCAAAGAGTCAGACATGACTGAATGATTAACACTTTCACCTTTCTAAGAGCTCTAATAGCAGATTTTTGTTTCTAAGAAGCCAGGGCTGGCAATTTTCTTTAGTACTGAGATATACAGAGATTTAAGAAAAGAAACAAACACACACAGAAAAGGTAAACTACTGAAGCGAAAGCAGACAGATAGGTAAATATGTTTTAAGACAATGTGATAGCCAGCTTGGGGAAGACCTAAACATCTAAAATCCTAAAGCCAGGAGTAAGAACCCTAGTTTCTTTTCACAGTAGAGTCCTTTTTGGCTCAGGACACAGAGACGTGTCTGTACTGCACAGAGTCACAAATCCTCAGTGGAGGACCTGAATGAGATGTAGGAACTGGACCTGATTTTTGTCCCACAAAGTACCTCTCTTGCTATGATCCTAACTAAGGACCGAGGAAGACAAGCCCCTTTGTTTGGGGCTACCTGCTCCCGATTCCCCACCCCAGTACTGGGTTTTTAGCACTCACTGTTTGCTTCCTGCCTGCTGAGTTTGGCCATTCTACAACCAAACAGATAATCCTCACAATGACCATACTTCCAACTAACGGCCTCCTGCCAGACTGTCAACTACTTGCCAACTACTGTGTCATTTGCATCTCCAGAGAGAAACACACATTAGAAATAGTAGTGGATTCTTGGTCATTATCTGTGGTGTGGGTTAAGGCAGGAAAATATTTTTTCCTCCATATGGGCCTCTGTGACCCATTCAAAGCAGGGATACTAAGAAACCTTTGGTGTAGACTTTGGGGTAAGCGGTCACCATTTACCTCTGTGTCCCCAAAGTCTGGCTCAGCAGTTTCTAGAAGCATGGGGATTTATTCATTAGCAACTGTGAAATCCACCCAAGGATTGTTCTCAACAGCTCTGATGATGCCAAAGTGGTTGTTCATTAGCACGTGGGCATTAATATAACTAAAGGGTGTTAAATTGCCTAGGTAGTTGGCTAAACCCAAGGAAGTTGTAGTTCCTTTCTCTTAGGCTTCTTGGGAAAACAGCTGTTTTGGTGTTGAAACACCTTTTCATGCACCTGTAAGGCAACTGCATAAGCAATGTGTGGAGGGCTGGGCACCCAGTCTGAATTCAAGATCAGTTTCCTTGCAAAGTCTGGCTGGGACTGCGACTTTTCTATCTGCCTCCACCCTAGCTTCCAGCTCCTTTTCTTGCCCTTCTCTGTCTACCTCCGAGCCCTAGGAAGCTGATCTCTACAGACTACATCATTCAGGACTCCTTGAATTTGGGCTTCTGGTTGGAGCTGGCCAACAGGAGGCACCGTCAGGGGACCAGTGGGCAGGAGAAGAGAATGGTCCAGGTACACACCCATCCCACTGTCCTCATCCCTGGGCAGCGTGCCTCCAGCAGTGGCTGTGTTTCTCTTTGATGTCAGCTCCTGTCATGCAGACAGGAGCTATCAGAAACAGCTGGAAGGGAAAGGCTGGGAGATGGTATGGTTGGGTGTCTACCCTTGGCTTTCTCTCGGCCTTGATTATACTGCTCCTTACCCCAGCTTCCAGCACCTCCTGCTCCCTGGGCGTCTCACCAACCCTCCTCTACTCCTGTAACCCTGCACATACCCTGGGCAAAGTCCCTTAGTAAATGCTTTTCAGTTAACCCTTTTGAGCAATGCTGTACTGCCAGGATCCTAATAGACTTAGTTATAACCTACAGAGCCCTAGCTCAGAGGATAAAGTATCTGCCTGCAATGCAGGAGACCCAGGTTCGATCCCTGGGTTGAGAAGATCCCCTGGAGAAGTTAATGGCAACCCACTCCAGTATTCTTACCTGGAGAATCCCATGGACAGAGGAGCCTGGTGGGCTACAGTCCACAGGGTTGCAGAGTCAGACATGACTGAGCGACTTCACTTTCACAGAGCCCTAGATAACTGGTGCCCCAAACCCTTCCAAGTGCTCATCTCAGCAGGACTTTCTTTCCAGCTTCTAATCTGTTTACCATAAGGGACTCCTAGAGGAAGGAATCTTATCAGCTTTAACTTTTGTTTTCTTTCCTGAGCCTACTGAGTCCTAATAAATAAATGTGCAAGATCAAAAGCAATTTTCAGCTTTTCCACGGTTCTCAGCTCCCTGCAGTTAGGGGGTTAGGGGCACTGAAGTGGGACTGACAAGGTTTGGTGGATCCACAAACTTCTCCTTACAGCCTTCAAACTTCCTCCAACCCCATCCATAACTAGGGACAATGAAAAGCTCCTGTCTGGAGGTTGTCTGAGGATTCAACAAGCTAATGCTCACAAGGCGTACAGTGGTGCCTGGCATGTACAATTAGGTGCTCAACACATTTTAGAAGAAGTCGCTTAGTCATGTCTGACTCTTTGCAACCCCATGGGCTATAGCCTACCAGGCTTCTCCATTCATGGCATTTTCCAGGCAAGAGTACTGGAGTGGGTTGCCATTTCCTTCTCCAGGGGATCTTCTGGATCCAGGGTTCGAACTTGGGTCTCCCACATTGCAGGCAGACGCTTTACCATCTGATCCACCAGGGAAGCCCCAACACGTTTTAGATGTTATTATTTTTCCTCCCTTGGGGATGCCAGCTGTTACTGGGACTACATGAAAGACAGAGTCATCATTACATCTTCAGAGAATGCAAACTCGCTTCAGAAAGAGAGCTCTAAGATGTCACAAGGAGCCATTCAGGCCTAGCAAAGCTGAGTTCGTTGGCACTGGGAATGGGATAATAACTGCAGCATCGCATTAAAGCTGACTTCAGAATACAAAGTTCTCATGTTATTAACACATTAGGCTAAGAAAATGTTTTGTAACTTTAAGCTTCCAAGGAGAAGCAAAATTGCAGAGGAACAGAACTTGAATTAGAGCACTGTGGAATTGAGTCTCTGTCCCTCCTAGGCTGAGAGGGCTGGGCAAACCCCTGCTTAGCCTTGGGATCCTGTGTGTGCACTGAGGATAATTGCTCATGATAAGCTTATAATTTACAACTATTAAATGAGATCTAAGAATGATTAAGTGACACGTGTGCACATGTGTGAGAAAATAACATGAAACTTTTTGGCTTCACCATGAAGCTTGCAGGATCTTAATTCCCCAACTAGGCATTGAACCCAGGGCCACAACAGTGAAAGCTCGGAGTCCTGACCACTGGACTGCCAGGGAATTCCCAACATGAAACGTCTTTGAATCGAGATACTGCTTTCCTTTGCGACTCTCTTCTAAATGAAAAATCTGTTGGTCCCTCAGTTGTGTCTGACTCTTTGTGACCCCATGGACTGCAGCCCACCAGGCTCCTCTGTCCATGGAATTCTCAGGCAAGAATACTGGAGTGGTAGCCATTCCCTTCTCCAGGCGATCTTCCCTTCTCCCAGGGATTCAACCTGGGTCTCCTGCATTGCAGATTCTTGACCATCTGAGCCATCAGGGAGATTCTATAACATCAAAATGAGCTTTTGCTTCATGTCTTTCAAAATTTGCAGTATGGAAGATCAAATCAGTTGAAGAGTATCTGTATGAATTATCTATAGATGGATTATGAGCTAGTAAATCTTTATGGAGAAACTTGATGGTGGGTGGGATGGGTACAAAGAAGCAGGATGTACTGGGCATGGGTGGTGGTTTTGATTCTTTTCTTCCCTCAAGAATTTATGCCCAGCCTTTTCCTGCCAAAGCACAAAGCTCATGTCTCACTGCTAATGCTGCTGCTCCAAGACTTGTGAGCTGCAGCCATCCGCCTGAATCAGCTTGGCTTTTAGAATGCAAACTCCTGGTGCTGGCTGCACATAATGACCCTTAGCTCTGTTCGGGCCTCACAGAGCAGAGGCAGTGTGGACTAGTGGATCTTCAGTGTGCTTGGAAGGCACTGGCACCATTGGCTCTCTGTTCCTCACCGCACTCAGTATTATAGGGAGGGGTCCAGATCTGCGTGATTCTCATCAAGCACCCACAGGTGATTCTGGTGCAGGCATCTGGCATTGTGCTCTGAAAAGACATCTCTAGCAATACTTTTTTTTTCCAGTGAGGGGTGGGAAATTGGTGGAACTCTAAGGCAGGGCAGGGATCCCACCTCTGGGACCTAATGCCTGATGATCTGAGGTGGAGCTGATGTAATAATAATAGAAATAACGTGCACAGTAAGTGTAATGCACTTGAACCATCCTGAAACCACCTCCCCTTACCCCTGGTCCATGGAAAAACTGTCTTCCACAAAACTGGTCCCTGATGCCAAAAAGGCTGGGGACTGCTGCTCCAGCAGATCTGAACCCTTGATGTGCTTCTGCTGCAGGGGCCTGACTTCTTTCCAGCTCTACTGCACATTACTTCCCATTTCCTCAACAATGTGTGCTGTATTTTTGCTTCCTTTGACCTTTTTGTTCTCTATGTCCTGTACCATGTCCACAGAGAACACATCTTGTTCTCTATGCTCAGTATTGTCCTCTTTCACCTGGGCTTGAACTGACATAGATAAACTAGAGCTCAGGTGAAAATCCTACCATCATTCTCTTAAAAAAAAGTATCCACTTAAAAACGGTGTCACAGAGGAAAAACATCCAGTCAATGTGAAGCTAATACTATTACTAAATTTCAATCCACTCTTTATCCTCTGGATTGTCTGTGTGTGTATTTTTGTATAGTTAGTGTCTGTGTTTTCATACCTTTTCATTTAAGCTAATTTCACAATGCATCTCTATTTATAACCATTGACAAAATGCTTATTCTTATGGCTTTATGGTAAAATCCTTTCACTTCCAGCATAAAATAGGTATTACTATTATTCTCTTTATTTTTAAATTAAAGAGTATGTTATACCGTTTGATTTTCTGCTAAAGAACAGATAGAAGTTGCAGGTAAACATATCTACAAGTTTCATTTTTCCCCTCAATTAGTATTAGTTGGTGCTTGCTGCTAAGCTGCTAAGTCGCTTCAGTTGTGTCCGACTCTGTGCGACCCCATAGACGGCAGCCCACCAGGCTCCCACCGTCCCTGGGATTCTCCAGGCAAGAACAATGGAGTGGGTTGCCATTTCCTTCTCCAATGCATGAAAGTGAAAAGTGAAAGTAAAGTCGCTCAGTCGTGTCCGACTCTTAGCGACCCTATGGACTGCAGCCCACCAGGTTCCTCTGTCCATGGGATTTTCCAGGCAAGAGTACTAGAGTGGGGTGCTTGTATGATGTCAAGTCATGTTCTGCATCTAAAGATATAATAATGAAGAAGATAGACCCAAATCCAATAGGCAAGAGAGAAAAACAAATTGTGATAAGCACTAAGAAGGAAATAAAGACGGTGTTTTAAAAGAGAGGAATAGAGTGGTAGACATATTGAGGTATGAGGAAGTTAGCAAAGGCCTCTAAGAGGTGGTGACATTAAAGCTGAGACTTAAAGAGAAGACCCCCCACCCCCGCCACCTCCAAAGTGTGTATGTGTGCAGGAGATGGGGGAAATGAAAGGTAGGGAGTGGGGAGAGCATCTTAAAAGGCTCTGAGACTGAAAAAGCCTCAGAATCTTCAAAGGACCAAGCTGGAAACAATGTGGCTGAATGAGGGGGGAATGGTCTTAAGACAAGGTTAGAGACTGAAGGGAAGCAGAATCATACAAGGGCTTTTTAGGCCATGAGAAAAATGTGTGCTTTATTTCCAGTACTCTGAAAATCACTGAAAGGTTTTGAAGAGGAAAGTGTCATTATCTGATAACACTGAGTTGCCCTATACAGACTGGATGGGCAGAGGGCAAAAATGAGTATATGTGGGCAAAGAGGATGTGATTGCAAGCATGATGGCAGCTTGACCAGACGGGGAGTGGTAAAGATGGGGAGATGTGGCAGGTGCTGGTACATTTTCAAGGCAGAATCAGTAAAGTTTGGTGGAAGGTGGATGAAGGGGTAAGCGAGAGTTAACACTGAATGAATGAGCCCAGGTTTTCTGCAGGAGCAACTCAGTAGAGAAGATGTCAGTTCCAACTACAGGGAACTTCACTGTCTGTCTAAATGCGGTGTTCGTGCCCTGTTGAGCACAGATATACACGTGCAAGAATCTCACCAGAAGCTCAAAGAAGAACCAGGAGTACTTGAAGACTGTTTCTTTCACCATTCCAGTGCTGACCACCATCTGTAGGGCAAGCTCCTCATGGAAATGCTGGACAACAAACACAAAAACATTACATGTATGTAATGACAGTCTGTATCAGGTGTTTTATTTGCCAACTTTTCTTTTTCCCAATTGTAATCTGTTAGTTTTGATGCATTTGTCCCAGATGTTTTAGACCACAGTGGATGGTAAAATCAATGCTGAAATAATCTGAGACTGGAGGGCATTTTAAGCAGGCAGAAGGCTGGTGGTGGTACTGTACTGGAGAGCTAGATCGGAAGGAACGGCTTCATCAGGGAAACGAAGCATCTACGGGGAAGCATTCAGGGGCAGCAGTTGGAACTGGGACTGTCTGTTATCTTTCTCCCAGGTTCCACTGTAAATCCTCTGTATGACCAGGTATAAACCATTCCTCTCCTAACCCTGAGTTTTCTCATATATAAACTCGATTGGTAGCAATGGTTCTCAGACTTGAATGTGCATCAGAATCCCTTGGAGGGCTTGCTAAGAAACAGATTGCTGAGCCCACCTCCAGCATTTCCAGATTCAGCAGGTCTGGAATGGGGCCTAAGGTTATGTGCTGGTCGGGGAACCTCAATTAGAGAACACTGTCAAGATGGTAACTCCACTCCCTCCAGAGAGAACAATTTTTGTTTTTATAATCCATCTATGGCTTTGTGTGAAATGAAATGAGTTCAGTTTATAAGTAGTGGTGGTGAAGTCACTAAGTCATGTCTGACTTGTAACCCCATGGACTGTAGCCCACCAGGCTCCTCTGTCCATGAGATTCTCCAGGCAAGAACACTGGAGTAGGTTGCCATTTTCCTTCTCTAGGGATCTTCCTGACCCAGGAATTGAACCTGGGTCTCCTGCACTGCAGGCAGAGCTACAAGGGAAGTCTTATTAGTAGATTATCTGTGTTAAAAGGTACAGAGGTGGCAGCTTGAACTCTCTCAGTTTCTAAACTTCTGTGTCCCAGGGTCTGATGCTCCACTTTGTGTCTACACTTCTCACCAAGTCATGAGACTGCTCATCTGACTGCAAGTGTAGCAGTGATTTTTACACCTTTTGCATCTTCCCTATTTCCTAGTTTATCTGGATACTTGTTAATACACTTGACAACAGCTTTGATGTCGAACAAGGTTAACAATAAGGTGAGACAACCAACCCGTGTCAGTTTGCCTGTCATTTCACTAAGTCACAAATGTTTCCAGGCCATCAAGCCATCAGTCACTATGATGGAGCAGACAGTGCATCCTGAGGGGAACTCAGGATGGAGAAAGACAGGATACTGACTCTAGATAGTAAAGGTGCATATCTAAGGAATAATCTCAATGAGCCCAGACTCGTATCTTCGCATATACAGGAAAACAGTAAAATCATTAACTCAAGATGTCTGGTTTTTGTGAACATCTTTTGATGTGCAACTACATGGTTTTTTGTTTTGTTTTGTTTTCCCAGTAAAACCTCCTATAAATCCTGGCTCTTTCCTTGACTCTTTGAAATAGTCCCTCAGAGGTAACTGAGAGACTGTTTTCCAGGGTACAGTCCTCAATAACGTCCCCCAATGAAACATAACTCTCAAATTTTAGGTTGTGCATTTTTTTACCGGTCAACACTGTCTTGGCCTTAAAACGGAAACCCTGCATCCCAAGGACCCCTAACACCCAGGAAAACTGGGATAGCTGGTTACTCTAACTGATGGCAAAAATGACATCTGAGCATTTTCTGTGGATTTCATTTATCTTACAACCATAAAGTGTAGAATAAATACAGATGAACTCATTTTTTTATTACTCAGTGGGTAAGAAAGCAGAAACTACCTGAATACCCTAATATCACATCCTAGGGTAATGGCATATGTGAAAATAAAGTTTTAAAGTCAACACTCAAAGTAAAAATTGATTAGAGCAAAGCTTACCCTTGGAAGACCTTTAAATTACCCACACTGTATGGTAGGTACGCAACACAATTTATTGATTCTTAAGTATAGTAAAATTAAAGAGTTACATAAACTAAAGGAGACAAACAAAGTTCTCTGTTGGATGATTAATGGGACAAATGGAGAATGCTAAAGTGTTTCCGCTTGTCATTGGTCCCACTTCATTCTGTTGAGTGAGTCAAACCTTTACAATTTTAATATATATGAAAACATGTGAGACTTCAGGGAAGTTCCTCCTCTTGGGAGAGGTGCAGGGCTGCATGTTAATCTAGCAGGTGGTCTAAGCTCGCCTGTGATGTAACTCAGCTATACCCGGATCTTCCCATTGTAAGAAAGAGTTGCTCCACGAGCTTCAAAGGTAACTGATGGAAAATAGGTCAGTTTGACCGCCAGAGTCTTATGGCAAGAGGAGATTAGAGGACGATAAGCTGCTTCTTAAAGTAATTTATGTTGCTTACCAGGCAACATTATTACAAGAACGCCTTGCTCTGGAGGTTACAGAAAACAGCCAAGCAGCTAAACCCTGTTTGCTGAGCAACTAAGGAGACACACTGGCTAGACCTCCCCCTGAAATGAAATGATTCTCTTCTGGTCATTGAAATGACCAGAAACAAAATCAAAACAAATTAATTGCTCCCTGAAGAAATTAGGCCCTGCCTGAAGAAAACAGGCGTAGGCAAATCATGGTCCTTAAGAAGGAAAATAGTACTTGTAACCAGTCCCTGCAAAGCCCAAAGCTAAGATTTAGAGTAAGTGACATCTTTAGTTTCAACACTTCATATATCTTCTTTCACCTCTCCTTTTAGAATTAATTCCTGGTACCTCCTTCCAGACAAGCGGGACCCAGATTTGTGCCAAGTCTGCAGCACCGGACCTTCTAGCACCTCCCCATGCCTGATTTTTCCCTCACTGAGGCCAAAGTGTGGTGTGCTGAGGCTTATTCCCCTGGGGCCTGTTGAATACACATATTTCCCTGTTAGCTTCTATGAAGAGTTTCCTATATTAGCCTTCCAATCAGCATATTTACGTTTTATAAGGGTCTTGAAAGACGCTCAAGACATTAACTTAAGTAGCGACTAAATTGGTGAGACCCTTGGATACCAGGCAGAGGTGAAAACTTGGGGCAGACAGGTTTTTTTTTTATTCCCCACCCTTAGATCACACAACATGTGACAACTGAAGAATTCTATTAACATAAAGAGACCTGGTGAGCGGTTTAACAGCTTGTCAAGTCTCTGAATTCATAGGTAAGGCCGATTAGAAAGAATTACAAGGAAGCTTTTCATGTCTGACACAGTATTGAAATGCTCATGTTCAGTTGTGTCTGATTCTTTGTGACTCTATGGACTACAGACTTCCAGGCTCCTCTGTCCATGGGATTTTCCGGGAAAAATACTGGAGTGGTTGCCACTGAAACAAATGATACCTAGTTACTGCCTTCACTGTATTGAGGATGAATTGTCCCCAGTCCTCCTTTTACTAAAAAAGAAGCTAACATAGTATGGTTCCTGGACTAGCGTCAGCTGGGAACTTATCAGAAATGTAAACCCTTGGACCCTACTTTCAGTTCAGTTCAGTCGCTCAGTCGTGTCTGACTCTTTGTGACCCCACGAATTGCAGCACGCCAGGCCTCCCTGTCCATCACCATCTCTCGGAGTTCACTCAAACTCATGTCCATCGGGTTGGTGATGCCATCCAGCCATCTCATCCTCTGTCATCCCCTTCTCCTCCTGCCCCCAATCCCTCCCAGCATCAGAGTCTTTTCCAGTGAGTCAGCTCTTCGCATGAGGTGGCCAAAGTATTGCAGTGTCAGCTTTAGCATCAGTCCTTCCAAAGAAATCCCAGGGCTGATCTCCTTTAGGATGGACTGGTTGGATCTCCTTGCAGTCCAAGGGACTCTCAAGAATCTTCTCCAACACCACAGTTCAAAAGCATCAATCCTTTGGCACTCAGCTTTCCTCACAGTCCAACTCTCACATCCATACATGACCACTGGAAAAATCATAGCCTTGACTAGACAGAGCTTTGTTGGCAAGGTAATGTCTCTGCTTTTGAATATGCTATCTAGGTTCGTCATAACTTTCCTTCCAAGGAGTAAGCGTCTTTTAATTTTATGGCTGCAGTCACCATCTGCAGTGATTTTGGACCCTACTTTAAATCTACTGAATCAGAAACTCTAGGGGCCAGCAGTCAGTTTTAACAAACCACCCAAGTATTTCTGATGCACAGTAAGTTGGAGAACCACTGAGTTAGGAGGCAACTGGGTGGTCAAAAATGGGGGATCTGGAACAGGGCTGCCAAAATGTGTGTGTGTGTGTGTGTGTGTTTGGTATGTATATTAGAAGGGCAGGAACAAGGAAGGAGAGTACTGTTTTTAATAACAGCGAGAAGAAGGTGGGCAACGTATCCTCACACGGCCCTGTTTGGTACCTTTTGCTGACTGGCCTGGGGGCTGTTGTTGAACTTGGAGCATCACTATTGCTGGAGCAATAGTAAGACATCCGGTTGCAGCTGCGATCAGCAATCTGAAATATACAAACCAAAACTCCACAGTCAACCCACAGTAGTCCCCAGAAAGATGAGCCAATGGCCTGGAAATCAGCTTAGAATTCATTGTTAATGTATTTTTTTTTCTGGTTACAAAGGTAAAACAATTGCCAAAAATAAACATAAAACAAAGCAAATAAGGTAAAATACACCTAATTCTACTTGCTTCTAGAGTTATTCACTGTTAGCTGGTATGGAGCCACCTAGAGTCACATCCTAGTTAAGAAACAGTCCCTTCAACTAAGTCTCTGACTTAATTGGAAGAGAAGGGGAAAAATATGTGTGGGAACAGTGCCTCTCTGTGGGTTAACATGGTACTGTTCCCAGTCTCCTCGACACTATTTAATAATTTGTCAAAAAAAAAAAAAAAAAAGCTACTTCTGAAAGTAAGATGAGGCTTGATTCTTCTAGACAAAATTCTCCTCTCACTACCAAATAATTTAAAAATTGTTAACCCAGTCCACAGAGAAATTAAAAATCTTCACTTTCATTATAGGAAACTGTAAAAATCAAATCTGTCAGTAATAGCTGCTATCCACTTCTCCCCTAGGCAATCTGAAATGATACTGTCTAAATGGTACCCCTCTCCAGTACTCTTGCCTGGAATATCCCATGGATGGAGGAGCCTGGTAGGCTGCAGTCCATGGCATTGCGAAGAGTCGGACACGACTGAGCGACTTCCCTTTCACTTTCATGCACTGGAGAAGGAAATGGCAACCCACTCCAGTGTTCTTGCCTGGAGAATCCCAGGGACAGGGGAGCCTGGTAGGCTACCATCTATGGGGTCGCACAGAGTCAGACACGACTGAAGCGACTTAGCAGCAGTAGCAGCAGCAAGGGGACTTAGATGTGAAACTGAACCATGGTGTGCTGGCAAATGCTTAATAACCAGCTCTCAGAGGGGAGGGGCTGATCTGTAGAATCTGCCAATTTCTGTGCTGTGAATGCTTCTGTAGTGCCTGATTTCAAGTTAATATGACATTACTGAATCTGGTGTTGGGACGAGATATGGGGTAGCAAACCGACCATATAGTATTTCCACTGTACAGAAACAACAGACTTAAATAACCTCGAAAATACAGACAACAATAAAATATAGTAAAATACTTACGAAGGGATGAGATTTGAGTACTCCCTTGTAAAAATGGAATAATTTCAGATTTATGGACAAGTTGCAGATGTTGCACAGAAAGTTCTTGGATACCCTTCGCCAAATTCTTCTTATGTTATATCTTACATAACTATGGTATATTTGTCAAAATTAAGAGATTAGCATTGCACATTAACTGCTAACTAAACCACAGGCTTTATTCAAATTTCACCAATTCTTCCACTTGTGTCCTGTTCTGTTCCAGGAGACCACAATGCATTTAGATTACCTTTGTTTTTCATATAACTTATGTGTTAACTGATATTATTTAATTTTTAATAATGTCTGTTTTTAACAACTGGTTCAGAAAATTCCTGGAAATTTAACAATTAGTACTCAGAAACTGATATGAACCAGCTCCAGCATATCCTTGCATTTATTCGGTAAATCAAAAAGAGTATTCCACACGATTTCATAAGATATAACCTATATATCATCAGAATCTCTAGGAGTGGATCTATAGTTGATTCTTACATTCACCCAGGGTTCAGAACCTCTGCAGAAACAAGGAAAATCAGGCTCAGGGCAGGAACAGACTTGCCCATGACCACAGGCCGGAGAGCGATCAGATCAAGACCCAACCCTGGTCTCCAGATTTTCTGTCTCACAACATACTGTCTCAAGTGGGTGTCTCAAGGGAAATGATGTCAAAACCTAAAGAATCTGATTTATCTTCATCAGAGAAAATGACTTTATTCTAAACGATTAGCCACCCTGATGTCACAGATAACTGGAAAGAAAATCAGATTAAGAATTCATGGCAGTTTTGTACATACATGAAAAACCACTGAATTATACATTTTAATGGGGTGAATTTTTAGTATGTGAATTGTATCAAAATTAAAACAAATTTCAAATGAGAGGCATTCTACAAAATACCTGACCAGTATGCCTCAAAACTGTCAAAGTCCTCAAAAACAAGGAAAATCTAAGAAAGTGTCATAACTTAAAGGAGCTAAGGAGATATTACTACAAAATATAATGTGGTATCCTGGGTGGGCTAGAATAGAATAGAAACAATACATTCAGGAAAAACTGAGAATATCTGAATAAAATATAAATTTTAGTTAATAACATGTTACATTTGGTTCATTAATTGTGACAAATGTGCTATTTTAATGTAAAATATTAATAACCGGAAAACTATTGAGCACACAAAAATTTTCAGTTATATACAGATGTAATTCTATATATCCAAAACTTTTATAAAATAAAAAGTTTATGGAAAAAATAAAGAATTTATGAAAGGAAAACAATCTAGGGCAAGTCACCAACCCTCTCAGGATCTCAATTTTTGTTTACAAAACTTGGCTTTGATCTTTGGGGTTCTTACACGGGATAATCAATCTATGGATGTTAACAAATCTAAAAGGCAGGTATTAAAAAATAATACAAAACAAAAAAAAAAAAAACCCTTTCTAGGCATCAAAAACAGTTAAAGCTATTTTTTCTCCTGAAAATAAAACTCAAGATATTCAGATGCCATGGGGCTAAACCAGCTATGCTCAAGAAACTTCCCACCAAAGTCCACTAACTCTGCTCAGACCCTCAAATGCCAGTCTTGCCTCTACATCTTTCAGAATGGTCTCAGTAATTTCAAAATAAAAGAATTTTAATAACTTGAAAGCTGTGCATTTGACAAAGACAGTAGGCAGCAGGAGTAGTTGATTTTGTGCTGTCTCTCCAAGTGGTAGTCAGAAGCTAAATAGCCCATGTCTCAGTCCAGGCTTGACACCTGCCTTACCTTTGAAGACATGATGTTCTTAACTTCCTCGTCTGCTGCGCAGTGTGGCCCTGCGAGGTCTGGGTTACTGCTGCTCATCACCCGGGCCTGCAGCAGCTTCGAACTCACAGCTGCAGCAGATGTGCGCCCATACGTGTGGTAGCGAGGGTCTGGAAGGACAGCGGAGCCACCTGTAACCCACCAGGTACAGACATGTCAACAGAAAGGGATCAGAGTCACTTACTGGATTTGAGAAGGAACCAAGGAGGGATGGGGTAGATAGTAGAGCAGACACGCGACAGATTAGGTCTTGGAATTAGGGTCTTATTAGCAAATGCCTAAGGGAGACAATGTTGGGGGGAAAGATAGGGTGTAAGGCAGTAGGGAGAGGTAAGGACTGTGGTAAACTGCAAGCACATGTCTCATCCAAAGACATGGGCTGCTCCTCAGCTCTAGCTTATTATTTCTCAAGACAAGCTGGAAATGTGGGTATTTTTATTCATTAATATTTAAATGATGACAGATTTATAAGCCTTACATTTCTGAGATTTGAGAATCCAAGGAACCCTCTGAGCCTTATGAGAATATGAATATACTATATAGCAAGGTGTTTCGCCTTTAAGTATTTACATATGTTCAAAGGTGATTAGTTAAGTCTGTGAATATTACAAGTATTTTTAAAAACATTTGAAATTATAGGTTTACTTGAAATGAGGCTACATGGACTAAAAAACATGCCAAGTTCCTTTGTTAGGGCCTGGAATTTTATTAACTGATTCACGCTACCTTTTATATCATGCTGACCAGATGTTCTGGTTGAGTGGAGAAATGAATTATTATTTCAGTTTAGTTTGGGAGGAAATGAGAAAAAGGATTTATTTTTCATAATGTAATGTTTAGGAGCCACTGCTTACCACTGCTATCAAAGACATATTTTTTCCTTATCATTATTCTCCTAGAATCTTAGGCATCTGTTGTTACTTCCCCAGCTCTTACAAAAGAGATTCTCAGCTGAATTAGAAATTACCAACTAGATAAAGATCAATGATGGATTATCAAACAAGCAGAAAACAGTAAGTGCTCCGAGTACAGAAAAAGAGGAGGAAGGGTGATAGAAAGCAAGACAGAAAAATCTAGAAATAAGCTTTCAGTTTCAGCATTCATGTAAGTTTTTCTCACTCTGAAAAATAAAATTTAACTTCCGGGCTTTTAATTTTATTTTGAATTCTGTAGCAGTGGGGTAGGGGTGAGGGTGCCCTGCCCACCAGACTCCCATGCTCGGGGGTGACAGTACCTGACTTGGGCATGTCTCTCTGCGGCTCCGGCAGCCGAAAGACGTAGTGCACATAAGAGGCCAGCAGGCAGTTTCTCCCGTGCTGGTCCTTGCCCAGGCCTTTGCTGTTGTGCAGACTGTTGGCGGTGACCACCACGGACTCAAAGGCAAACTGAGAGAAGTTGGCTGAGGAACCAAGAGAAAAATGGGGGCCCCACAGTGGGTCCTTAATGAACGTTGGGGGAACATTCTTTGCAGGCAGTGACAAGGAGTCCTGGCCACTGACCAGCTGAACCAGGCCAGTCGAGATGGTGGCCTGGGGCCGGGTGAGTCATTTTAGTAAATTCCAGTGTGCGGCTCTGCTACTGTAAAGGACTTCACGTCTCTCCTTCTGCCAGTGCTGTGGTTTTTCAGGACAAAGATGTGAGCATGACCAGATAGCTTCCCCTCTGGAAACCATGCTGTAAATGGGTGCTACTCAGTGGGGACTGCTCTGACATCACCAGTATCATCTAGGATCCTGTTAGAAGTGTAGAATTTCAGGCCCCACCCCAGACCTACTGAGTCAGAATCTGCATTTTAACAAGATGCCCAGGTCATTCTTATGCACACTCTGGTCTGAGATAGGCTGTTGCACAACACAGATTCTTGGTGCACAGATTAACCTAAAAACTTCTGTGTGTTATAGCAGTCCCTGGTCCTGTACAAACAATGTTTCACCGTATAGGCTCTGTGTTTAGGAGCTCAAGCCTTCCACAATTTGGCTCCACCCTACTTATTCACCTGGTACCCTCTCCTGTTCAAATTTAACTTCCTTAAAATAAGGCAGTCTTTATACTGTCCCCATCACGTCTGCATCTCACTTCTGCAATTTTGCTCATGCTGTTGTTCTCACTTGGAAAGCCCACGTTGCTCCCACCAACTAAATCATGCCTACTCTTCAATGCCTGGCATGCTCCCATCTCCTCAAGGAAGCCTCTGACTCCACTCAGTACCGGGATTAATTGACACCATATCACAAGGTTCTTAGACTATGTCCAGTGGTAAACTCTGTCTCTCCGATGGGCTGGAAGCCTTTCTAGGGCCAAGTGCATTTCTCACACTTTGTTGTCTCCCCACTAAGCCTTCTGTTATGCCTGACACAGATAAGTTCTGAGTAAATACTTTGAGAATAAGTGCCTCCAAACATTCTGCCTGTTTCAACACCCTAGACTCCCAAATGTCAGCTCAAAATGTGTGTATGAATGTTTTGTCTAGCAGCTGGGGATGACCTACAAAGTAGTATACCAAACATGTTGGGGAGAAAAGTAGAAAGAAATCCAGGGAAGGAAGAGATGGCCACTCCACAGGAATCTAGCTGGAGAGGCATCAGCTACGTGTATGAGAAGCTACCTGACAACACAAGATGTCTTGTCTGTGCAGGTACAGAAGACGCCCTCCAGGATACAATACACCCAGGGATTCCGAGGTCACGCTCCTCCCTAGCTCTGAAAGCTCCCCCCGTATGTCCCAGGCTACACATTCATTACTCCCTCCCCACCAACTTACTCCTACTGCATGGCCCAGCAGTGTTATTTCCTTCTTTAATGACACTCCCAGAAAAGTGTATTTTGATACTTTTTTCTGAACCTTTTTGGTGAACCAGACACTCTGGTTCTCTGCTTTTGCCAATCTCATCTCATCTCACTGTTCTCATTTTGGCTTCTTTCCTTTTATCCTTCCTTTAAAGCCATCCTAAACACAGTCTTCTTGGGAGCTCTTTCTTCCTCCCAAATGGATATTCACCATCCTCCCAACAATATTTAGCTGTGTTCCTCTGAGGACTTGCGTCCTGTGCTGCTGCTCTTTGCTGTATTTTATTGTAAGTCCTATTGATTATTATTGCAAAACCTACAACTCTAAGCACAGTACTGGCAGCATGGAGGATATCCAAAGGTAACTGCTAAGCTGGAAAACACAAAATAATACAAGCCCTGCTGAAAACTATGGCAAACAAAGATGCCTACAGAAGCCAGTCTATTTCTGAAGCAGTTGGAAAAGCCACTGGACCCAGGCACTACATCATGTTATTTCCAAAGGAAGTCTTACACATTGTATTTAAGGTTGTTAAAAGTAAACATTTAAGATGAGCAGTTGCCATGGCTGAGGGGGGGAGAATGAGGTGACTGCTCGGGAGTATGGGGTTTCATTTGAGGCTGATGAAAACGGTCTGGAATTAGCTGGTGGCGATAGTTACATTACCCAGTGAGTATACTAAAACCACTGAATTGTGCACTGTAGTGAACTTTATGACATATCATCTCAATAAAAATGGATCACACCACACTGCATTTCAATTTACAGTGTTCCTTTACCTCCATTTAATCTGTGTTATCTTATTTCTTTAAAATACTGGATTCCCTTGTTGTCAAATCAGCAAAAATATTTCAGAGATAAAAGGAATCCATCAATTACTGTGGGTGTGCTCAGTTGTGTCTGATTCTTTGTGACCCCATGGACTATAGCCTGCCAGGCTCCTCTGTCCAGGGGACTTCCCAGACAAGAATACTGGAGTCAGCAGCCATTCCCTCCTTCAGGGGATCTTCTCAAACCAGGGACTGAGCCTGAGTCTCCTGCATCTCCTGCACTGCAGGCAAATTCTTCACTGATGAGCCATCGGGGGAAGCCCCCATCAATTACTAAGAACAGAATTTAAAGGACTGCCTTCAGTCATTCAACACATTTATTTATTTATTTTAATCTATAACTTTAAGCATACTATATTAATGTTTCTTTTTCAAACACCCAGCGAGTCTCACAAAACCTTAGTGGACTTGGTCTCCTCTGGACTCACAGCCTCGATAGATGCCATTGGCCCTGCTCCCATGCTTTTAAAATGAGGCACTGCCTATCTCTTCCCAGCCCCCAAGGCCTCCTACCTGGCTGGCCAGCGATGACCATGGGCTGCACAAACAGCTGGAAGAGCTTGTCCAGCACCAGATGCAGGAAGAGCACAAGGGGCTCTAGGCGGGAGGAGTTCAGGCAGATGATGCTGAGCTTCAGCTCGTGTTCCAGCGCCGACTCACTGATCTTCTGCTCCAGCACACGGATGGGGGAAGCTCACCTGGCTCTCCAGGGAGTGGCAGAGGGTGAAGAACTTCTCCAGATGGTTGTCCTGGGAAGGAAGATGGCAGGCCGCATGGGTCTCATCCCATCCACCCTCACCGGTGGATTCATAAGCACAATCAAATAGCGACTTCTAGGAAGAACCGCTTATCTAGTGTTTCAGGACAGAGGGTCTAAGACATGGATGTTTCAGACCCAGGTTATGAGTTTCTTCGCAGAGTGGTGTGCACAACATAGGTCCTCTCAATAATTATTAACTGAAGAAACATTAATTTGTACTCTGACTTGTTTATAGGCAAGGGCAAATACACTGGGCAGACACAATGCCAAAATAGGGGCCTAAGCTGATGCAAAACTCAGTCAGTGGCAGGAAAAGAAGGGAAAGTAGAACTGAAAAAACTGCTGGAGGAAAAATGGCAGAGTTAGAGACAGAAACATCTGACAGTGCAGGCACCAGGCTGCTTCAACATTTTTATAAGGTCTTTATTTCTTTCAACATTAAATAAAACCTAACAGGTTTTCAATTTCCCACACAGAACTAAAAGGCCTTTTTTTTTTGGTTTTATCTGTGCACAAAGCTTTTCATTGATCTTTCATTGACCTGTCCTTAGGAATCTCTCTGCTGTACCCCATCTTCATTATTAGCCTTTTGCTCTGATTTAAACTTGACCTTGATGTTCCTTACCTGGGTGTGAACAGAAGACACAGCTTGCACTTCAATATTGAATACTCCCTTATGTCCTTCAACCCATTTAATGGGAGGATTCTGTGAAGGGACTTTCTGTATTAAAAGGGAAAAATAAAAGCAATTCAATTCCCTTTTCTCATTACTAACAAGGAGAGTAGAGTGACTTGGCAGTAGATATCGAGGTTATACAAATACAAAAATCCCTGGAAAATACAACTTGGTCTTAGAGTTAGGAGCCCTGGATTCAAGTTCAGTTCTATACCAAACTAATTATTTTTATTTTGACAGGTCAGTGAGACTCTCTGGGACTTTGTTTTCTCATGCTGAAAGGAGGGGTAAGCTTCCATCCAGCAGATGATTCTAAGAATTAAAGTAATATCCTAATGATTCTCCATTAATCAGGACAATGCCAGAACAAAGTGTAGAATACCTTTAAAAGGCATGAAATTTTAATGTTTTTGTTCCCTTTAACACTGCAGTTTTGTTCCCTTTTAACAAAATGTATCTGAGTACCAGTCCTTCTAGGCTCCTGCTTTAAATACTCAAAATGACTTTTTATACCATTTATATGTCAATAGTCCTGCAGTCCTCAGAGACCATTTCTTGCCTTAAAATCCTGACGGAACTGTCATCTTACATCACTGAGGGAAGAGGACCTATGCTCACCCAGCCATGTGAGTGCGGGTTTTGTGTCTCTTGCATTTTAACAAAAGGGTGCATGCCGTACTTGCAAGGGTAGTACCTATACATGGGTTGGGGAACTTTGGACCATCTCAGAGAGAGTGACAAACTGGCGCCCAAAGCTTGATCCAGCCCACAGACAAGTGCTGTTTGGCCCAGTGATTAGTTGCCAGACATTTGAAAATCAGACAAATTCACATGAAATCCTGCTTTTCTAACATCTTTTGAGAACTGGAAGATATGAAGACATTGGTCTTGCATCCCAGCATGGCACTGATCTGAAGAGCAGAGGGACCCTGAATGGGAAGACAGTCTTCAGTGTGAACAAATTCCACTAGGAACTGGCATTCATTAAAGAGTTTGACTCCTGCGGACACTGGAGTTTGCAGTAAGCTAAAGCAATACAGGGGCCCCACGTGGCTCAGTGGCAAAGAATCTGTCTGCCAATGCAGGGGACACGGGTTCAATCTCTGTAAAAGGAAATGGCAACCCACTCTGGTATTCTTGCCTGGGAAATCTCATGGACAGAGGAAACTGGTAGGCTACAGTTCACAGGATCGCAAGAGTCAGACATGACTTGGGGACTAAACAACAAAAACAAAAAGCAATACTCACCATTAAAAATATAATATGAGCCATCTATGTCACTTAAAATTTTCTAGTAGCCATATTTTAAAATATACTTAATGTGATAATAATTTTAATACGAGTGTCACTGAACCCCAGTACAGCCTAAAGATTATGGTTTCAACATGTAATCAATATACAGAATGATGGATGAGATATTATACATTCTTTTCCTGTTACTAAGTCTTTGAAACCTAGTTTGCATTTTTATATTTATAGCACATCTCAGTTCGGACAAATCACAGTTTGAAATGCGTCATGCGGCTGGTAGCAACTATTCTGGACAGTGCAGGTCGAAAGGATATTAGGAGATGCTGAGGGCATGTTGATAAAGATAGCTTAGGGCAAGTAGGGAAAAGAACTAATATTTACTTAAGCATTGCTTGAGATCCATGATCTCATTTAATGTTCAGAGCAACTTTGTAGGCAGATATGAGCTAGATTTCATCTCTGAACCTCAGAGAGGGTAAGCAATTCACCCATGTTCACACTAAGGCATGGCAGAATCTGAATTTTGGATAGAGATTTATCTGTCTCCAAATCCAGGTTTGTTTGGCATCATTAAAAGATAATTGGGCATTCTAGGAAGTTAGAATGTGCAGCTTGGTGTTGAGAAGACAGTTTTGAGGACTTCAACAAGGGGCTGTATGTCCAAATTATAAAAAGCAATTAGGAAATACCTGTGAATACATTCAGGTTGATCTTAGGTGGTTTGAGACCAGTTTTGATCTAAAGCCAGAATATGCCTGTGGCCCAGAGCAAAGGAAGTTTCTCTCTTGAGGGGGAAAAAAAGGAAACATAAAATGGAATAGCCTGGGGATGGGTGCTGTGTAGTCAAAGTGGGGAATAAAGTTGACTCTACAATTTGGAACAAAATCCAAATTCCTGGGAAATTCTTCAACTTGAAATATGCAAGGAAAACAAAAGAGATGAAGAGGAACCTATAGACTAAGAGTCTTAAAAGACACATATGTCAACCAATAGCAATGTATGGAGTTTATTTGGATCCTGATACATAAACAAACAAACAACTGTAAAAAAAAATGACATTAATGAGATAATTGGAATTTGATTTGAGGATATTAGGGAAATACTGTTAATTTTTAAGGTATGACAATGGTACTGTGATGGTTTAAAAAAATCCCTTATCTTTTAAGGTAAAATACTGAAATGTTTATACATGAAAGCAAATGATGTCTGGTATTTGCTTCAGAGTAATCCTTACTGATGTAAACTCACAGCAATCAGATTGAGAAGCACGAGAGCTGGTGCTGGTGCAGGCAGAAAGGGGCGCTCGCTGGGCTCCTATAGACGAGCAGCCTGCAACAGCGTGTGTGAGCCAAAAGGGCAGCATAGGAAACAGGGGGGAAAGACCGTTGGCATCGGTATCTTTAGAGGAATAAGAGCCCCAACACCACCTGAGGACTGTGACAACCGACCCAGAGGAAAAACTGATAGAATCTGGCATGGGAACCTTTTATAAGGAAGGGAGCTGAGAGCAACTGTTAGCAAAGTGGGCTGTATTTGCTTCCCTTTTAAAATACACTATTCTGAAAAATCCCTCTGTTACAGACAATACAAGGTACAATGCTGCCTTGAATTTATCAAACATTCTGAATTGGTAATAGTCTAAATGAATGAGGTTGTAAAGTCAGTTATTTCTCCCATCCTATCAGAACAATGTGCTCTCTGAAAACCTCCTGTGCTGACAGATGCCAGCTGCCCAAAATGCACTGGGCATCCTTGGTCATGTATAAAGAAATGGGAAGTGGGTCTGGAAAGGTGGGCCAAGACCAAGGCTGGACAGGAAACAGCTGATGGCCAGCTTGCTGGTTACCTCTGCTGAATGCATAGAGTAGTTGGGTGGCAGCTTTTCCAAGGCAACTGGGAGACAGTAGGATCCAGTTTGAAGACGTTCATTTAAGAGAATTGGCAGCCACTGAAACAGATGATGTAACGAATAAAATGGTATTTATTACAGCATATAATTCTGGCAATTTATCTAGCTCACAATAATAAAATGCAACTAAATGATGATTAGACCAGGGCTCTTTTGGGCAGTAATTTCGGTCAAGTTCTTTGCATTTTAAATTCCTTGAGAACTCCTGAGATGGTATTATCAATGATTCACTGCTTTCAGAGCCAAACTAGTGGCATTTTTTTCTTTATAGCCAATGTTTGTGTGTGTCTAAACATCAAGGTTCAGTTTACCTTTTATATATTTTAAAGAAATAACTCTTTCTCCTTAGAGGAAAAAGTTATTTTATATGTGAAGCGCACACACACACACACACACACACACAATCACTTTGGAAATAATGTGTATTATAATGCTTTTAATAAATGAGTATTCTTTCATTATTGATCACCCACTACCTTTCATTCCTGAAATTGTCATTTCCTAAGTCAAGTCATCTCCACTGTGCTACTTCTGACAAGAAAAAGCAAGTGAAGAGAATGTAGTTGCTTATCTCTGTAGGTACCCTGGATGCACCAGCAACAGCAGTGTGAATTTGCAAGTTGAAAACAACTCACTGAATATCCCAGGAGACTTTCTACTGAGTTTCCTTGCTTCTGCTGACAGCTGATATGATAGAAGGTGAACAGGAGGTGGTGATTTACTGTAAGCTTAGCAGGGAGCTTAATTTTCACTTCTTCATAGAAGTCAGGAGACCTGTTTCAAAAGCACATTATACACGAATAACTTTTAGCAAGAATGATGGCTTCTCTGACTATAAATTGTAACATCGTGGACCTTCTGCCCCTCAGGATTTGCCTGCTTGGTGTTTCACGCTTCATTTTACATCAGCCTGCCCCTAGCTGAAAGTCCTTGAGATCAAGCTTATGTCACTGAATACACTTCACTTACCTAAGGCTGCTCAAAAACTAAAAGCTTTGTCAGGAAAAAAAATCCCTGCACTAAATAGAAAAATCCAACAACTTAATTTGGACAAGGGATGAGGTGTAGAGTCCTGCTCTGACCTCCTTTCCATTTCTACCTCAAGAACAGGGTATGACACTTGGCTGGCACTCAACAAAAATTTGGGGAAAACAAATGAAGGATGCAGGAAGGAAAGGGGACCTGATTTTACTGATTATGAAGTCCAGGAGTTTACTAACAGCTTCATGTACATTACTCATTTAACCCTCATCTCAGTCCAAGAAAGTAGGTTCAGAAAAGTACTTAAATGAGCCAAGGTTACCAGGCTGGGGTCAAATCCAAGTCCATCTGATTCTGAAAATGTGAATAACAGTTTAGACATTCTGTGACTCAATTTACCCACATAAAAATGAGTGTTCCATTTCTCCTTTTGTCAACTTAAATCTTAAAGTAGGTAGTGGCACAGGTGTGGAATGGTGTATAGAAAACAAGGAGACAGAGCAAGGAGGACTGATTTTGCTTCTGGCCCTTCCAGTATCTCAAAGCTAAGCAGGACACTTTTTTCTTTATGTAACAGCATAAAATCTCTTGGTATCACACTAGAGTACAAGATTTCAGAAAAGTTAAAACAGTATTAGGTTCTTGAAGACACATTCTCCCGATCACAGTTACTGGCAAAAACTGTCCGTCTGCAACATAGCATCAGGGAACTGGCATGGGCTATCTCTGTCCCTTAGTCCCTGAATTTAAAAAACTGGTAGGAGGACTCACCTAAAGATTCAGAAAATCAAGGAGATAATGAAACAAGCTTGGCATATGTTTAGAACTAGAAAATATACTTACTTATTATGGTATGTAACAGCTGTGTACACTTCCTGCAGAAATTCAGGGCCATTGGATTTTCCAAAGATGACCTGTTTGCCAGTATAGAAAGGGTCAAATTAACTGTAATATTTGAGTAAATCAAACCAACAATCATCCCAGTGGGATGCTCTGGTCTCACAGAGCTGTTATTTTTATAAATTAAGAGCGCTAAGTTCTACATGTGACCCAACTGATGCAGAAAAACTGGCTACAAAAATAAACTGAGACCCCAGGGGGCTACATCAGTGACCGAGGGCCACAGGCTTGTGAGATTAGAAAGCCAGTGCTCTCTCCATTTGCCTCTCCACCTAGAGGTCTATACTACAGGGCAATGTCAAAGGGTTGCATCTTCAGTGGGATCCCTTTTCCAGCCTCTTGTCCCTGGTTGTTTTGGTCATTAGGATCTTCACTGGCCACATATTTATGCTATTTAGAAAGATTCCTCTTCAGACACACGTTAGCCCCAAAGGCCCATGACTTCACAAGTGGACTCACCTTTTGATGAGCCTTCCCTTCTAGATGCAATAATGCCCATGCCAGGCCCCAGAGCTTGGTAAGTGGTCAAAAGGCTGGAGTCTGGCCCCTACCTGTCCCTTGAGGGGCACCTTGGCTGCCATCAGGATCTGCAGAGTTGCACCTGGCAGCCCTGATGGACTTGCCAGGGGTGAGAGCAGTGAGAACTAGGGGAGTCTTCCTCCTAGGGTTTCTTCCCCACAACTGTTGCAAGAAGATACATTGTGTTGGGAAGGTAGGTGGGACACTAAAATATGGTTTACTGAATCACTTTACTGTATATATTGCAGACACTGAAGAAGGAAGTAAAATGTTTCCCAGGGAGTTGAATACTAGGTCAGCTTTACTGGGACGGAAAGCCCCAAAATTTTAAAGGGAACAATGGATACCAGGTGTGTCACTGCAATGTTTGCTCTGCAACCTAAGAAACAGGATCTAGCTCTAGGAAACAGGGACTCGACGCTAACTGCAAATTGTCACCAATAGTTACATAAACCTTACCTGCCTGCCCACCAATCATGCTCTGCCGAGTAGCCTAGTCCCCCCTCCTCCCCTGCACAATAGGATAAAAGGCTCCCAAAGCGGGTGTTCGGGGCTCCCCACCTTCGATTGGCTTGGTGGGGGCCCGGATCCGAAATTGCCAATAAACTGCTTTTCTCTGAACTCCGACTGGTGGTCTCTATTGGCAGCTAGTCTCCCACAGACACTGGTGAGTGAGTGAGTGAAGTCGCTCAGTCGTGTCCGACTCTTTGTGACCCCATGGACTGTAGCCTAACCAGGTTCCTCCATCCATGGGATTTTCCAGGTAAGAATACTGGAGTGGTTTGCCATTTCCTTCTCCAGGGGATTTTCCCAACCCAGGGATTGAACCCAGGTCTCCCGCATTGTAGGCAGATGCTTTACCGTCTGAACCAACAGGGAAGATCCATTGCAGACATTGGTACAACACTATAAATCAATTATACTTCAATTTAAAACAATTTGGCCATTAAAAAATAATTAATTAAAAGATGGTTTTATCAAAAGTGAATATTTGAAGAATGAGAGCACTGGAAAAAATGTCTTCAATAGAATTCTATGACTTAAAACAGTAATAGCTAACCACCATCTCATTCATAGGCAGCTGGTTAAAAAAACACAAATTCTGGGGTTTGGGGCTCCTTAGGGAACACTGCATTACATATTATTATTTGATTTATCTTTTACCTCAGAATGAAGATCCATTCCTAGAAGGTGTTGCGATGGTGTATGTTTATTGTTACTAGGCATCACTTTTAAAAATCTCTAGATGTGGACTGGGGCTTGAGTAGATGTGTGCCGCAGCATACAACTGAAAGTACAGCAAACACGGCTGACACCCTGGGCCTGTCTCTCTACTTCTTACGCTGTAAGGATGGTTGGAACAAATTCATGATATTTTTCAGTCCTCTAAAATGATACGCATATCTGAATTTCACAGCTCACTGTGGAATTAGTCTCGACAGGCTGACCCGGATTCCCTATCAGTATCCTGGGACCAATAATGGGCCAGCCACAAAGTGCTCTGCACACGCTCAGTGGTACCGGCCTGAATCAACACACACTGTAGACCGATCGGCCCTGGACTTTGTCTGTGTGAACTGACAAGGAAGTTCAGCCCACCCTGCTTAGAGGCAAATGTTTATTCCCCTCCTTACTGGCATAGCACTGCTGGCGTCCTCTCCACACATAAACTGGATTTTGATTGTGATATTCCGGGCAGATGCTAGTTTGTTAGCAAAGTTCAGCCTCTGTGGGTAGACATAGAGAAGGTTTCTGGAAAAGAAAAGATGAAGAACCAATCAGTAAGATCTAGAGTCTATTTTAACCAAGTTGTTCAGGGGATGCTGAAGTCTGCACTCATAAGTGGACTGTTCTGAAGGAAATTTTCCTCTCAGAAGTGAATTACTTTTGGAGAACAAATGCATTATTGTTGATTCTTCCTCTTCAACTGCAGTGATCTGATAATAACCAACACTGTTCTTTGTTTTGCTACACAGAGAGAGGTGTCTGCTGCAGCTGAGAAAGTCCTGCTGCTACTGCTAAGTCACTTCAGTCGTGTCTGACCCTGTGCAACCCCACAGACGGCAGCCCACCAGGCTCCCCCACCCCTGGGATTCTCCAGGCAAGAACACTGGAGTGGGTTGCCATTTCCTGGAATGTGGAAATCTGCCCAGAGGTAACTATATCTGATGCAAAGATAAGAAAACAAAAAGGTTCTGCTCATTTTAAAAGAAATCATGGCCACAGATGATGGCCTAATTTCATTCCCCTTTCTAATCCCATGTAGCACTTTTCTAAAAAAATCTTAATTGGGCTGCACCATGTTACATGCAGGATCTTGGTTTCCAGACCAGGGATTGAATCTGTGTCCCCTGGTTCAAGTGGAAGAGCAGAGTCTTAACCACTGGACCACCAGGGAAGTCCCCATAGTTTCAATTTTTTTATTGTCATGACATATTACACTGGTTTACCTTCTTTTCTTATATAAGATGACAGTTCATCTAAGCCCAATTAGCTATGGAACATAATGCAACACTATGAATAATCTACCTATCCATTCAACACTATAGGACAAATACTAGGCTGACTATAACCATATATTTTTCTTTCTATTTGCATTACTACTACTATAATCCACTAAAAAGTAAGCTCCATGAGGGCAGAGATTTTTATCTGATGTTTTTGATTCACTGATGTATTCCCAGCACTACACTGGTGACTGGGACATAGTAGGTGCTAAAAAAATGATTTGTTGAATAAAAGAATGAATGTATATACATTCAATTAATCATATTCCTGACTTTAAGAAATAACAGTGATACTAATATTTATAAGTATCATTAATATTTATCCACAGACGGGTTCCAAAGAGGAAAAGGAGTACATCAAGGCTGTATATTGTCACCCTGCTTATTTAACTTATATGCAGAGTACATCATGAGAAACGCTGGGCTGGAAGAAGCACAAGCTAGAATCAAGATTGCCAGGAGAAATATCAATAACCTCAGATATGCAGATGATACCACCCTTATGGCAGAAAGTGAAGAGGAACTAAAAGCTTCTTGATGACAGTGAAAGAGAAAAGTGAAAAAGTTGGCTTAAAGCTCAACATTCTGAAAATGAAGATCATGGCATCTGGTCCCATCACTTCATGGGAAATAGATGGGGAAACAGTGGAAACAGTGTCAGACTTTATTTTGGGGGGCTCCAAAATCATTGCAGATGGTGACTGCAGCCATGAAATTAAAAGACACTTATTCCTTGGAAGGAAAGTTATGACCAACCTAGATAGCATATTGAAAAGCAGAGATATTACTTTGCCAACAAAGTTCCCGTCTAGTCAAGGCTATGGTTTTTCCAGTGGTCATGTATGGATGTGAGAGTTGCACTGGGAAGAAAGTTGAGCGCTGAAGAATTGATGCTTTTGAACTGTGGTGTTGGAGAATTCCCTTGAGAGTCCCTTGGACTGCAAGGAGATCCAACCAGTCCATCCTAAAGGAGATCAGTCCTGGATGTTCATTGGAAGGACTGATGCTAAAGCTGAAACTCAAATACTTTGGCCACCTCATGCGAAGAGTTGACTCATTGGAAAAGACTCTGATGCTAGGAGGGATTGGGGGCAGGAGAGAAGGGGACGACCAAGGATGAGATGGCTGGATGGCATCACTGACTCGATGGACATGAGTTTGTGTGAACTCCGGGAGTTGGTGATGGACAGGGATGCCTGGCGTGCTGCAATTCATGGGGTCTTAGAGTCGGACATGACTGAGCAACTGAACTGAACTGAACTAAATATTTATCCTAAGCTGGGTAGTTTCTTTAATTTTCAAAATTATCCTATAGATAGATACTATTTTCATGGCATCACTCCCACAATACAAATTAAGAAAAAAATTATATAGTTAGGAAATGGCAATCAAGAGCTGAAGTCAGGCACTCTGGCTACAGAGTCACTCTGTTAACCTTATCCAAGCTCTGTTCTTGTCAGATAAGGCTCCCATTAAATAAAATGATAAGAATGGCCTTTTCAGACTATTCATGACATCTTTCAGAGGCAAGCGTGCCTTAACTCTCTGGATCTCATTAACAGCTGAGTGTCAACAGTGCACCAAAGGCTGATTTGACTGTGTCATGTTCTCTGAAAAAGTGTCCTGTCTTCCTCACTCTTGGTCCACAATTCTAAATCCTAATTACACATTCTCCCCAAAAGGACATATTCTGGCCCCAAAGGCTTTAGACGATAAAACAACCTTTGTGTGAACTAGATTATCAAGAAAACAGTGATCAAGGAGGACCAGGTGACCAGATTTTTCCCTCTGTGAATAAAGATTCTCATGATACTTTACAAGGGTTTGCATATTAATCCATACCAGAGTTTCCCAGCCTCACCACTACTGACATTTTGGACTGGATAGTTCCTTGTTATGGGGACTTTCCTGCACATTGTAGGATGTTTAGCAGCATCCCTGGCCTCTACCCACTAGATGTTAGTAGTATCTCCCCTCTACTCAGCTGTGACGAGTAAAAATGTCTCCAGACATTGCCACCTGTCCCCAGGAGTGGCAAAGTCACCCTCACATGAGAACCACTGACCTATACATGTGAATTTTGCATTACAAATCTATATAACTATGCCTGGCGAAATTTCCTATCTTTAATAGATATAATCAGCACATCTAGTGGGTCCATACTCACATGTAAAGGGTTTCCATTGGAAAAGTATAAAGTCAATACTCAAGAATTAGGCAGAAGAAAATTTTTAATGCTTGATTTATGATGTCAGAGGTAGTCAAGGACTGAAAAAAACAAAAGAAAAAGACTAGACTGACATTGTTCTTCAGTTCTATCCTCTTCATTGTGATAACCTCCCCCGTGGGTGTGCATTGTGTGTGTGCATGAATGCAAGCAAATAGTCTTTTGGACCTATATGTACATAAATCCATGAATTTACCTCATGGATCTTTCTTGCTACAACAGTATCAACAGTGACAACGCTAATAACCACAACCCCGGATAAGTCTCAGTGACTAAGCTAGTGAACCTCCGTCTGGCGGACACGCAGATGAGGAACTGAGGCCCTGCGAGGTACAGTGAGAGTTCACTCCATGAATCAGCCTCCAAGTGGGCAGAGTCCAGTTCAGCGCTGACTCTACAATGGCTCTCTCAGTGATGCCTTGCACATCTTGCTCGGTCACACTGAGGGACCCCAACTGCGATGCAGGCAGATGGAGCTGAACTTCAGAGGCCATCAGGAAAGGTCACAGATTAGTAATGATGGCAGAAGGCACTCCATGGTTGGCAATGCAGGTGTCCATGTGGCTTATACACTCCTCTCTGCTGGCTCTCGGTCATCTCCGCAGCCACCACACCCACCAGCAGAGCCAATGTTTACTGAGTGGCCATGTGCAGAGTGGTTAAGGGCTCTGAAGTCAGACTTGGGCAAGCTGCTTAGCCTTTCCAAAGCCTTCCTAAGCTAACCTCAGTGGGGTTAGTAATTGCACCCACTTCCTAGGACCATGGGGAATGTTAATGAACAAGAATTTAGTGATAGTAAGGTGATGAGTATTACTTCCACAGAGCTAAAGTGAGATACACACCCCAACCTACACCCTCCACTCCAGATCATCTCCATTTCTCATCTGGATTCCCACAGTGCTTTCTGCATTGCTTTCTCTTCTAGATTTGCCCCATTCACTGGACTCCTTATATTTTGGTTAGAAGAATCTTTCCAAAGTGTAAAACGGATAATGTCAGAAGCCTACAAGGGTTCCTAACTGTCTTCTCATGGGCCTACAAGATCTGGCCGTTGGCAATTTCTCTGATGTTACCAGGCATCACTTTCCCACACTGGCCTTCTTCAAGGCCTAGAATATTTCAAACTCATTCTCACCTTGGTGGCTCCTATACCTGCAGTTTTCTCTGCCTGGAAGAGCATCTCCTGTTCTCTAACTGACTCATTCCTTCTCATCTCTGGGGTTTTAGCTCACACGTCAGATCCTCAAAGAGGTCTTTCTCCCATCCTACTTAATTGGGCCACTCCATTCACATATTCTCTCTCTTTTATAATGATATGATGATCATATATACATATACTTATAAAAATAATTGAATATGAATAATGATTATGAAAATACACAATTATGAAAATAATACATGTATCCATTCTCTTCAATCTTGAATACTTGCAAAGTACAGAAAAGTAAAAAGAATAAAACAACCACCATTTGATATCCCAACACAAAATTACTGCTAAGGCTAGCATATGGCCTTCTAGTCTTTTTCCCTCTATATGTTAAATATTTTTATCAAACATTTTTATACACAAAATTAAAAAAATGTTTATTGTCATTTAACATTGTTCAGTTATGACCATTTTCTGGTGTCACTAAACATTTATTTTTTGGCCATACCGCATGGCATGTGGGATCTTAGTTCTCCAACCAGGGATCGAACCTCACACCTGCACTGGAAGGCAGAGTCTTCACCACTAGACTGCCAGGGAAGTCATTAAATAGCTTCAATAAACATGACTGTAATGGATATATATTATCCCATATTATGAATGTGCCATTATTTACACAGTCTCAAAAAATAAGCACTAAGATTATTCCTTTTTTTTCAATTCCAAAGTTACAATGAATACTTTCTATACCTTGCCTCTATGCAAGGGTACTTCTGGAAGAATCCCTTTTAATTCTATACAGTTCAGTTTCTTCATCTTTAAATTAATTGAAAAGATGCCAATCAACCTTTCTTTATGCTGTGCTAGAAGAAATAATGAGCCAGAGTTCATAAAAATGCTTTGAAGTAAAGAGATGAAAGGGTCTGTGTAAATCACAATGGTAGTAGCCCAGCAAGCCTGGATAAGCAAGTCAGCTGTTAGCACACTTGTCTCCTACATCCCAAGCCAGGGCACCACCTACCTGTCCTACACATCTCCCAACACCAGTCGGCAGTTTTGCACGTGGCTTCCAAAGGGGATGCTGGCCCCTATGTTCAAACATCATTACCAGGGGCACTCAGAGTTCTGCCCTGCATGCACATTCTGCAGAATACAGAGCAGGAAAGAAACATCCAGAGAATTTAGTCCACATCCTTTCTTGTGGACCAGAGACTGACTAACCCAGAGAGGTTAAATGATTTTGCCTAAGAATTTTTTTTTAAGATGCATTTCCCAAGGATCATCATAAATCTTACTGGCAAGAATGCTAAGTGATATGTTTTGTTAAATCTGCATGATTTCTAAGAAATGAATGTAAGAAAATAATAGTGTTTTCTCTTAGAAGGAAAGATCTACCTACAGGGTCAGTAATCCACAAAGCCTCAACCAGATAAAAATAATTATCAATAAACTGATAAACAGCCTCATACATTTTATATATGGTAAATCATAAGTGTGTGTGTGTGTCAGTCACTCAGTTGTGTCTGACTCTTTGCAACCCCATGGACTGTAGCTTGCCCAGCTCCTTTGTCTATGGAATTCTCCAGTCAAGAATACCACAGTGGGTAGCCATTCCTTTCTCCAGGGAATGTTCCCAACCCAGGGATCAAACCCAGGTCTCCCACATTGCAGGCAGATTTTTATGGTCTGAGCCACCAGGGAAGACTGAGAATTACATTGTCTAATGATTTTTGAGAATTTCAACTATAACTGAACTAGGAATCCCTTGCTAGGAATCCCTTACCCAGAAGTTCCTTTAGTTAATTACAGGCCTAACGTAAGTGTAGGCATTTAGTATAATCTCATCTTTTCCCAAATGTGGGCAAAAAGGCTTCTCTTCAGTCAGGTGCATCACAACACAGAATAGGATGTTTGGTATTCATCAACAATTTTCTTTCCAAAGCCACTTCAGATGGCTTCTCTTGATTATAAACTATTTTAGTAACTCCAGATTCTTTCCATTGATTCAGCAACAGCCCCTCAACTTATTTTTAAACTGTTGGCACTGAGCAGCTCCAGGAAATCAGAAGTTAACTTGTGGAATCTGGCCATTATTAGATCCAATTGTTGACCAAACTCTCTCTGCTCTTTATGGTTTTGGGATCGTCCTCTATTTATTTTGCTGAAAATAGGTTAACTCAAGGGACCTTACAGCCACAATGCCAAAAACATCAGTTTGGTTTCTCCTCTGTTTAGCCTATCCTCCATCCAGTGCAAGGAAACAGAGAAAAGCTGCCCTACAAAACAGAAAAACAAACTATAGAATGGAAGAAAATATTTACAAATGATACAGCTGACAAGGGAATTATCTCCTAAATGTACATACAGCTCATATAACTCAATGTAAAAAAACAAAAACAACCTAATAAAAAATGGGCAGAAGATCGAAATAGACATTTCTTCAAAAAAGACATACAGATGGCCAATAGGCACATGAAAAGATGCTACACATTGCTAATTATTACACAAATCAAAACTACAATGAGGCACCACCTCACACCGGTCAGAATGGTCATCATCAAAATTTTACAAATAACAAATGCTACAGAGGGTATGGAGCCAAAGGAACCCTTCTACACTGTTGGTGAGAATGTATATTGGTACAGCCACTAGGGAGAACAGCATAGAAGTTTCTTTAAAAAAAAAAAACAAAAATAGAGCTACCAGATGATCCTGCAATCCCATTCCTGGGAAAATATGCAGAGAAAACCATAATTCAAAAAGATACCATGCACCCCAATATTCATTGCACAACTATTTACAACAAGACATGAAAGGAACCTAAATATCCATTGACAGACAATGAATAATGATATTACCTAAGTTGTTTTTATACCAGGGAAGGTGAGCTTGTATATTAGTGACCCTCATTAGGTAAGATTCTGAGTGAGAATGTCCTTTTTAAAACATTACAAAATGGAGCTGCCCTGGTGGCTCTGTCGTAAAGAATTCACCTGCCAATGCAGGAGATACAGGTTTGATCCCTGACCTGGGAAGATCCCACATGCCGAGGAGCAACTAAATCCGTGTGCCACAACTACTGAGCCGTGCTCTAGAGCCCAGGAGCTGCAACTACTGAGCCCACATGCCACAGCTACTGAAACCCGGGTGCTCCAGAGCTTGTGCTCCACAACAAGAGAAGCCCCCATATGAAAAGCCTGCACGCCCAACTAGAGAACAGCCCCCACTCACAGCAACTAGGGAAGACCTCATGCAGCAACAAAGACCCAGCACAGCCAAAATAAATAAGTAAAGTTATCTTTAAAAAAAAAAAAAAACTACCAAATGTCTACAAATAGAAGGTGGACAAGTCAATTTCCTCACCTTCTTATTACATAAAAAGGCTGGAGTTAAGTCTCAAATGCAATGATGCTCAAGAAGAACTTAGAAAATTGCAAGATATGATACAAATGAAGATTCTTTTCCTATCAAGACTATAAATGTAAAACAGCTGAGTGGACTTTACAGGGCAACTTTAAACACTCTGTAGGGCAGTGAGATCTTAAAACATGTTACTTAATGAATGGACCAATTTCTCTGGGTCTCTCTCTCCATCTTCCAATTGATGTCTCTCATGTATCTCTTGGCGGTGCTCACTTTCTCGCTCTCTCTCCTCCCCTCTCTCTCTCTCTCTCTCTGTCTTTAATCCATGTGTGTGTCTCTGACTCTCTTTCAGTGTCCCTCAGTTTCTCTCCTTCTGTATCTTTCTAATACACCTTCTCTCATCCTTTTATCTCCCTCACAATCTCTCAGAAAATGGCAAAATGTTCCTTCTGTAGGGGCCCTCCTTCAGTTTCACTGAGTCACTAAAGTCCATTTTCTCCTGAGTTTGCAAGCGTTTGATGATTTCTCACCCTGGGCTGGGCCTCGGTTGTAGGCAGGATGATAGAGACAGGGCCTAAGATCTATGAACATCTCAGAGTTCTACAGAAATGTCTGAGACCCTCAAAAATGATTAACTCCAAAATATAAAAAGTAAAACCTCGAAACAAAAATTAATGAATTTTAAATTAAAATTAAATGCTTACCAAATGCAACATTTTATCAGTTGACAGTAATTCTACTGAGTTTAACAATAAGCAAAAAAATTCCCCTATTTTTGCAGGTTGTTATAAAATTACACATTGGGTATATATAATTAATATATACATCTTAATGTATATATGGATACATCTTAATATGTTTTAATTGCCAACAAAGGTCTGTATAGTCAAAGTTATGATTATTCCAGTAGTCATGTATGGATGTGAGAATTGGACCATAAAGAAGGCTGAGTGCTGAAGAATTGATACTTTTAAACTGTGGTGCTGGAGAAGACTCTTGAGAGTCCCTTGGACTGCGAGGAGATCAAACCAGTCGATCCTAAAGGAAATCAACCCTGAATATTCATTGGAAGGACTGCTGCCAAAGCGGAAGCTAAATTACTCTGGCCACCTGATGTGAGCAGCCGACTCATTGGAAAAGACCCTGATGCTGGGAAAGACTGAAGGTAGAAGGAGACAGGGGTGGCAGAGGATGAGATGGTTAGATAGCATCACCAACTCAAGCAAACTCCAGGAGATAGCGGAGGACAGAGAAGTCAGGCATGCTGAACTCCATGGGGTCACAAAGGGCCAGACACGACTGAAAAACAGCAGCAGCACAGGTGCTTTAAGAAGTCTTAAAAGGAACATGGCTGTTGAAATGGGGGAAAGGATGAATAAAATATCAGATAAATTGGTTTTTCTGTTTTATTAGTTTTCTTATAGCTAGAGACACAAGTGTTGGTTTAATAGCAGGCTGTTAGCAATATGCACTGGATTGAAGTAGATGGGATAGTAAATTGGAACCTACCTCTCCTAATGCAACACTACTGAAACAGCTTTCGATATAAAGAGCTCTCCAGGTTTCTAAATAAACACTTGCAACCTAACTACTTTGGCAATTTCAAAGTAATTTCTTTTTCTTTCCCTGGTGTTTTAAAAGTCTCCCTCTCTAAACCATTTTTGCAAAGACAGAGCCAACGAATTGATAAACTATATGCTGAAGTGGAAATGGAGCAAACCAATTATATGAATAAGATGCCCTCATTCAAAAACTCTAGGAAAAGGCTAGTGGCTCTTCTTTTAAGCAACAGACTTTGAGTTGAGCAGAATGAAATTCAAATGCCTACTAATATAATATCTTATAGTTATCTGATGTCTTTTATTCAAGCATTCCAAAGAAAAAGCAAATCTAGAGATAGTACTTTGAGCTATCTATGCAAAGTGAGAAGACAGAGAGGTGGTTTTGTATATCATTCACATTTCACTGCCAGAAAAATGTATTTTAGATGTAATAGCAAAAGTAGCTAACAACATGTATTTCTTACTACGTGCAGGCACCATTCTAACAGTAGCTAACAGTACCAATGACAGTACTGCTATTTAGCCTCATTAGGCAGATGATCTTGCCTGGAAAATTCCATGGATGGAGGAGCCTGGTGGGCTGCAGTCCATGGGGTCGCTGAGAGTCGGACAAGACTGAGTGACTTCACTTTCACTTTTCACTTTCATGCACTGGAGAAGGAAATAGTAACCCACTCCAGTGTTCTTGCCTGGAGAATCCCAGGGACAGAGGAGCCTGGTGGGCTGCCGTCTGTGGGGTCGCACAGAGTCAGACACGACTGAAGTGACTTAGCAGCAGCAGCAGCAGCAGGCAGATGATAAAACTGAGGCCCAGAGAGGCTGTATAACCTGCACAAAGTGACACAGCTGGCAGAAGGCACAGCGCAATTCAAATCCAGGCGCCCGAAGCTCATACTAGATCCAGTGCCCATAACCACTGCTGCCTCTAAGAACAACAGCGAACAGTTTCTTTGGTCAACAATGAGGCTCAACAGAACTTTATCATAAGGTAGTTTTTTTTATTAAATTGTTTACAGGCACTAAAGGATGCTTCCCAAGAAAATTATAAGAGTTTTTTAAGTTTAAAATAACTTAAGGATGAGAGTGAGTACTGTCCCTTTAGGTGTTAGATAGAGGTTTTGGTGTTTCAAATACATTGAGTGCAAATGAAGTTAGAGTTAAGCACCTGGTATATTCTCCGAATTTTCCTTTCACCCAGAAATTTTATACCTTGTTATATAATCTCCATAATCTGCCTCACACACTTTTTTTGTTAGCATGAGAATGTTTATAAATACATGCATACAAATAAAATATTTGCTACATCTTGTCTTGTCATTCCATGGTCTCATGCCATTAATTCATGTTTACTCCTATTTCTAACACTCTATAGTTTAGACGAAAGCACAGACTCACAAAGGAATCAGTGAAAAATGGAAAGGCGAAGAAAACCCCTAATGTGTAGGGTGAAGGGAACATTCCACCTTCAGAAATCAGAGCAAGAGAAATGGAATGTATAACTTGTAGGACACCAGCCAGAGTCCACACAAGGCTGCCTGCCTCAGCACAAGAATGGAAGGGGACTCTGGGAATGAGTCGCAACAGCTTGTGCCTCAGTCACCTCGGTGCTCCGTGGGCTAGGCTGCAATGTCTTGTATAAACGCGGGTATTGTATTCTGAACACTGGGGACCTCTACCCCTCACCTCCACAACAAGCAAATGCAGTTAAGCCAGAGACAAAATGTTACCATATTGTTTAGAAACACTACAATGATCCAACATGCTCTCTCCACACTCGTCATGTTAAATTAGCACACTCAAAAACAGAAATCAAATGAGAGAGAGAAAGAAACAGAAAACAACAGCTAACTCTAAGACTTGTCATTACACCACTTTTAAAGACTTAACGGGGAGGCGGGGGGAGCTGTCGACACTTTCTCATTGATGGACTACAATTTGAACATCAAACATGAGGTCTTTGTATAGAATATCTATTATAACTACAAAGAATCTGTCTTTGAACTTGAACTAACTAAATGTTCATAGCTCCTGTATTTCAGACTACCTTTTCTATTACATCAATCCCCATCCCTTCTTTTTTTTTTTTCCCCATCCCTTCTTTTTATGACACAGATTAAAAGTTGCTCTTCAGTGAGAGCTTGGTAAGCCAGTGTTCTTATAAAATAAAGCAGGATCTCAAGCTGGGACAAAGAAAATGAAAAACCTCTTAGAAAGAGTTAAAAGCATCTGAGCTCTTCATAAGACCCACTTACTTGTTGAGGAAAAGTTCAGTTAGTTTTCAATCACAAAAGACCTAAAGGGAAAGTTGTGATATTTATAGTCTTAGGTTTTATCTAGATGAGGTTCCCAATAAAAAGAATCACAAATACCCAAGCATTTGAAACATGATGGGGAAAACTGACTGCTTTAAGAACAAAATAAATCTCTCTCCAGCTTTGCTTGAAACGTTTTTTTTAAAGATACTTTGCTTAGCTGAAATTTTACCAGTTAAGATATCCACATTACCAAATACTTTTTTTGAAACTGCTTAGCAGATTGAACATATTAAGTGGTTTATATATCATTCACTCCCACTTTAGTATGAATTAGTTTACTCAGTTCCTGCTCTTCTTACAAAAAGGTTAGATTTATGGACTGTAGTGTGAGTGGAGAAACGAAATAAAAAGGATGACAGGAGATCTCCCTGGTGGTCCGGTTAAGGCTCCTTGCTTCTGATGCAGAGGGCATGAGTTTGATCCCCTGCTTGGGGAACTATAACCCCATATATCACACACACACACACAAAAGGATTGTGGGGTAATTATTAACCATGAGACACTGCTTTGGGGAAGATCCTCAGTTGCTTTGGGTGTGAAGAAGAGTGATAAAGTAAGGGGAACCTGGGCAAGTTCTCAAATCCAGATTTTTTATTCTAATATTTGTTCTATAACCTCCTTAAACTTGACACTGACAATATACAAAATGTATATTGTATACAAAATGTACAGCCATTATGAAAAGCAGTGTGGAGATTCCTTAAAAAGTGGAAATAGAACTGCCTTATGACCCAGCAATCCCACTGCTAGGCATACACACTGAGGAAACCAGAATTGAAAGAGACACATGTACCCCAATGTTCATCGCAGCACTGTTTATAACTTCCAGGACATGGAAACAACTTAGATGTCCAGCAGATGAATGGATAAGAAAGCTGTGGTACATATACACAATGGAGTATTACTCAGCCCTTAAAAAGAATAAATTCGAATCAGTTCTAATGATATGGATGAAACTGGAGCCAATTATACAGAGTGAAATAAGCCAGAAAGAAAAATACCAATACAGTATGCTGACACATATATATGGAATTTAGAAAGATAGTAATGATGACCCTGTATGTGAGACAACAAAAGAGACACAGAGGTATAGAACGGACTTTTGGACTCTGAGGGAGAGGGAGAGGATGGGATGATTTGGGAGAATGGCATTGAAACAGGTATACTATCATATAAGAAACAAAGTGCCAGTCTATGTTCAATACAGGATACAGGATGCTTGGGGCTGGTGCACGGGATGATCCAGAGAAATGATATGGGATGGGAGGTGGGAGGGGGCTTCGGCATTGGGAGATCGTGTACACCTGTGGTGGATTCATGTCAATGTATGGCAGAATCAATACAGTATTGTAACGTAGAATAAAGTATTAAAAAAAATGTTCATTGGATAACTGCAGCTCTTCCAACTCGCAGCTAACACCATAGAACCCATGATGTGGTTTTAAGGTCTAAGTTATTTGTATATTCTTTGTAAGTCTCACTTAGGGATGGCTCAGGAATTTTTAAATAGGTCAAGCTGCAGTTGGTTTAGTAGAACACTGTTTTCACTGGGTTTCTTTTTGGATGAAAAGAAAATACATTACATTATTTATTTATTTATTTAAATAATGTAATGTAATACATTACATTAATTCAACACAAGCAGAGATTGGAACTTCTTTAGCAATATACATTTCAGATATCTTGAAAAACTCTCCCTTCTACAGCTATATTTTGCATTTCACTCAAAAAATTTATATAAATTATACATATATATATATATATACATACATACATCTAAATGCTTCAGAAGTGAGTCAGTGGTGGGGGTGTAAGGGGGTGTGGTGTAGGTAACTGAACTGAACTGATATATACATACATATAAATAGATTCTTAAGAGGTGAGTTGGTGCTGGGGTGTAAGGGGGTATGGGATAGGTAAGGTGCTGCTGCTGCTGCTAAGTCGCTTTAGTCATGTCCGACTCTGTGCAACCCCATAGATGGCAGCCCACCAGGCTCCCCTACCCCTGGGATTCTCCAGGCAAGAACACTGGAATGGGTTGCCATTTCCTTCTCCAAGGTAAGGTGCTACATGATGGGAAACAGGATAAATGAGTCCATTTCTTAAAATTGGGTTGGCCAAAAAATTTGGGTTCTTTCCATAACATCTTACAGAACAATCAGAACGAAATTTTTGGCTAACCCAATATATACAGCTTAGGTTTTTTTCCCCACTACTCTGAATGACAGCTTGGGAAATCTGCTTTAACCTGGGTGAAAAACAAAAACCAAAACACGTTGTCCCATGTAATAGGCTTGTTTCTTTGGAGGGTGTGTTAGTGAGGACTGGGGATGGGGACTCCTCTCACATTAGAGGATGTGTGAAGAAGCAGTTAATCTTCTATAGGGAGAATGTACTGCAGATGTCCTACAAATATACCAGGCTGATGGGAACACTCTCCACAGGGAGCCTGGTCCTCAGCATTGGGGAAGTAAACCACTTTCCCTCACCCATCTTCCCACCTCCCCACACTCCCTCAAATTCAAACAACTGGAGTGCCTCAACCTTTGGTAGCTTGGTTAAGAACTCTGGTTCAGTTCACTTCAGCTCAGATGCTCACTTGTGTCTGACTCTGCGAGCCCATGAATCGCAGCACGTCACGCCTCCCTGTCCATCACCAACTCCCGGAGTTCACTCAGATTCACGTCCATCGAGTCAGTGATGCCATCCAGCCATCTCATCCTTGGTCGTCCCCTTCTCCTCCTGCCCCCAATCCCTCCCAGCATCAGAGTCTTTTCCAATGAGTCAACTCTTCGCAGGAGGTGGCCAAAGTACTGGAGTTTCAGCTTTAGCATCACTCCTTCCAAAGAAATCCCAGGGCTGATCTCTTTCAGAATGGACTGATTGGATCTCCTTGCAGTCCAAGGGACTCTCAAGAGTCTTCTCCAACACCACAGTTCAAACGCATCAATTCTTCGGCGCTCAGCCTTCTTCACAGTCCAACTCTCACAACCATACATGACCACAGGAAAAACCATAGCCTTGACTAGACGGACCTTTGTTGGCAAAGTAATGTCTCTGCTTTTGAATATGCTATCTAGGTTGGTCATAACTTTTCTTCCAAGGAGTAAGCGTCTTTTAATTTCATGGCTGCAATCACCATCTGCAGTGATTTTGGAGCCCCCAAAATAAACTCTGACATTGTTTCCATTGTTTCCCCATCTATTTCCTATGAAGTGATGGGACCAGATGCCATGATCTTTGTTTTCAGAATGTTGAGCTTAAGCCAACTTTTTTCACTCTCCTCTTTCACTTTCATCAAGAGGCTTTTAGTTCCTCTTTACTTTCTGCCACGGAGAAGGCAATGGCACCCCACTCCAGTACTCTTGCCTGGAAGATCCCATGAATGGAGGAGACTGGTGGGCGGCAGTCCATGGGTCGCTAAGAGTCGGACACGACTGAGCGACTTCACTTTCACTTTCCACTTTCACGCATTGGAAAAGGAAACGGCAACCCACTCCAGTATTCTTGCCTGGAGAATCCCAGGGACGGGGGAGCCTGGTGGGCTGCTGTCTATGGGGTTGCACAGAGTCGAACACGACTGAAGTGACTTAGCAGCAGCAGCATTTTCTGCCATAAGGGTGGTGTCATCTGCATATCTGAGGTTATTGATATTTCTCCCGGCAATCTTGATTCCAGCTTGTGTTTCTTCCAGCCCAGCGTTTCTCATGATGTACTCTGCACATAAGTTAAATAAGCAGGAAGACAATATACAGCCTTGATGTACTCCTTTTCCTATTTGGAACCAGTCCATTTTTCCATGTCCAGTTCTAACTGTTGCTTCCTGACTTGCACACAGGTTTCTCAAAAGGCAGGTCAAGTGCTCTGGTTTTCCCATCTCTTTCAGGATTTTCCATAGTTAATTGTGATCCACACAGTCAAAGGCTATGGCATAGTCAATAAAGCAGAAAGAGATGTTTTTCTGGAACTCTCTTGCTTTTTCAATGATCCAGTAGATGTTGGCAATTTGATTTCTGGTTCCTCTGCCTTTTCTAAAACCAGCTTTAACATTTGAAAGTTCACAGTTCACATATTGCTGAAGCCTGGCTTGGAGAATTTTGAGCATTACTTTACTAGCATGTGAGATGAGTGCAATTGTGCAGTAGTTTTGAGCATTCTTTGGCATTGTGTTTCTTTGAGAATGATAATTGATATTTTCCAGTCCTGTGGCCACTGCTGAGTCTTCCAAATTTGCTGGCATATTGAGTGCATCACTTTCACAGCATCATCTTTCCGGATTTGAAATAGCTCCACTGGAATGCCATCACCTCCACTAGCTTTGTTCGTAGTGATGCTTTCTAAGGCCCACTTGACCTCACATTCCAGGATGTCTGGCTGTAGGTGAGTGATCACACTATCATGATTATCTGAGTTGTGAAGATCTTTTTGTACAGTTCTTCTGGGTATTCTTGCCACCTCTTCTTAATATCTTCTGCTTCTGTTAGGTCCATACCATTTCTGTCCTTTATTGAGCCCATCTTTGCATGAAATGTTCCCTTGGCATGTCTAATTTTCTTGAAGATATCTCTAGTCTTTACCATTCTGTTGTTTTCCTCTCTTTCTTTGCACTGATGAATGAGGAAGGCTTTCTTATCTCTCCTTGCTATTCTTTGGGACTCTGCATTCAGATGCTTATATCTTTCCTTTTCTCCTTTGCTTTTCGCTTATCTTCTTTTCACAGCTATTTCTAAGGCCTCCCAGACAGCCATTTTGCTTTTTTGCATTTCTTTTCCATGGGGATGGTCTTGATCCCTGTCTCCTGTACAGTGTCACGAACCTCCGTCCATAGTTCATCAGGCACTGTATCTATCAGATCTAGCCCCTTAAATCTATTTCTCACTTCCACTGTATAATCATAAGGGATTTGATTTAGGTCATACCTGAATGGTCTAGTCGGTTTTCCCGACTTTCTTCAATTTAAGTCTGAATTTGGCAATAAGGAGTTCATGATCTGAGCTACTGTCAGCTCCCAGTCTTGTTTTTGCTGACTGTACAGAGCTTCTCCATCTTTGGCTGTAAAGAATATAATCAATCTGATTTCGGTGTTGACCATCTGGTGATGTCCATGTGCAGTTTTCTCTTGTGCTGTTGGAAGAGGGAACTCTGGTAGCAGCAGATTCTAAAACAGCTCCGGATGATGCTGGACTCCTGCTGCTCTTACCCTCCAAAGTTCCCTCCCCTTGAGTGTGGGCTGGACCTAAGTGACTCATTTCATTCTAAGTAACTTTTCTGATCTACTAATCTAAGCGAGATTACATTACAAAAAGACTCTAGCTATATATTGTTACTCTCTGTTGCTTATTCTGAAGCCATCAATGTTGTGAGCTGCTCTACTGAGAAACCAATACAGCAAGGAATTCTAGGGGATCTCTTGCCAACAGCTAGTGAGGACTTAAGGGCCTTAGCTTAACAAACCAAGAGGAACTGAATTATGTTGTCAACTAAAAACTGGCACTTGCCAAGATGGTTGCCAATGACTGAACAAGGGCATTCGCCATCTGCCTCTGCGGAGACTAAACCCTGGGCTGCTGAAGCTGTTGACCTTCAACAGCCACTGAGGGAGTTCAGGGTGGAGTAAGGCACTCTGTGCTCCAGGCGATCTGGTGGGACAGGTCTTCAGATAGATGTTTTCAGTTCAGTTCAGTTCAGTCTCTCAGTTGCGTCCGACTCTTCGGCGACCCCATGAATCGCAGCACGCCAGGCCTCCCTGTACATTATCATCTCCCGGAGTTCACTCAGACTCATGTTCATCGAGTCCGTGATGCCATCCAGCCATCTCATCCTCGGTCGTCCCTTTCTTCTCCTGCACCCAGTCCCTCCCAGCATCAGAGTCTTTTCCAGTGAGTCAACTCTTCACATGAGGTGGCCAGAATACTGGAGTTTCAGCTTTAGCATCATTCCTTCCAAAGAAATCCCAGGGCTGATCTCTTTCAGAATGGACTGGTTGGATCTCCTTGCAGTCCAAGGGACTCTCAAGAGTCTTCTCCAACACCACAGTTCAAACGCATCAATTCTTCTGTGCTCAGCCTTCTTCACAGTCCAACACTCACATCCATACATGACCACAGGAAAAACCATAGCCTTGACTAGATGGATCTTAGTCGGCAAAGTAATGTCTCTGCTTTTGAATATGCTATCTAGGTTGGTCATAACTTTTCTTCTAAGGAGTAAGCGTCTTTTAATTTCATGGCTGCAATCACCATCTGCAGTGATTTTGGAGCCCAGAAAAATAAAGTCTGACACTGTTTCCACTGTTACCCCATCTACTTCCCATGAAGTGATGGGACCGGATGCCATGATCTTCGTTTTCAGAATGTTGAACTTTAAGCCAACTTTTTCACTCTCCACTTTCACTTTCATCAAGAGGCTTTTTAGTTCCTCTTCACTTTCTGCCATAAGGGTGGTGTCATCTGCATATCTGAGGTTATTGATATTTCTCCTGGCAATCTTGATTCCAGCTTGTGCTTCTTCCAGCCCAGCGTTTCCCATGATGTACTTTGCATATAAGTTAAATAAACAGGGTGACAATATACAGCCTTGATGTACTCCTTTTCCTATTTGGAACCAGTCTGTTGTTCCATGTCCAGTTCTAACTGTTGCTTCCTGACCTGTATATAGATTTCTCAAGAGGAAGGTTAGGTGGTCTGGAATTCCCATCTCTTTCAGAATTTTCCAGTTTATTGTGATCCACACAGTCAAAGGCTTTGGCATAGTCAATAAAGCAGAAATAGATGTTTTTCTGGAATTCTTGCTTTTTCCATGATCCAGTGGATGTTGGCAATTTGATCTCTGGCTCCTCTGCCTTTTCTAAAACCAACTTGAACATCTTGAAGTTCATGGTTCACATATTGCTGAAGCCTGGCTTGGAGAATTTTGAGCATTACTTTACTAGCATGTGAGATGAGTGCAATTGTGCAGTAGTTTTGAGCATTCTTTGGCATTGCCTTTCTTTGGAATTGGAATGAAAACTGACCTTTTCCAGTCCTGTGGCCACTGCTGAGTTTTCCAAATTTGCTGGCATGTTGAGTGCAGCACTTTCACAGCATTATCTTTCCGGATTTGAAATAGCTCCACTGGAATTCCATCACCTCTGCTAGCTTTGTTCGTAGTGATGCTTTCAAAGGCCCACAATCCTTGCATCTTCTCATATCTAGAAAAGCACTAAATCTCTTCATGGTGACATCAGACCCTAGCAACAAACTTTTATAAAATGAATGCTTAATGGTATTCACTCTCCCTTCACCAAAACCTTATCCATTGACTTTCCCCAAGTGCTGCTCTGGGGCAGTCTCTCAGAGCTATCTGAGGTGCTGCCTCCATGGCTGCAGTCCTCATTTTGCCCCGAATAAAACTGAACTCACAACTCTCAAATTGTTTATCGTTTTTTTAGTGGATACTGTCAACAACCTCATGAGTGAGCTCAGAAGTGAATTCTCCCCTTGCTGACCCTTGGGGTGATTCCAACCTTGACTAACATCTTGACCGTGGCCTTCTGAGAGCCCTGAGTCAGAGGTACTCAGCTAAAACACATCTGCATAAAACACAGATGCTGTGAGATAACAACTTCTGTTGTTTCATGCTGCAAAGTTTCAGCTAAGTAGCAACAAGTAACTAATATGAGTACGTACATTTTTAAAAGTATATTAGGTATTCACTGATATTTAAACATGGGATTCCTTTAAAAATGCTTTACCCTGTAACATTTCTGTTTCATAACTGTATCTCAGGGTTATTATTGCTTCTCTATGGGATATAATGTCAATGACTACCTTGAGAAAATAGTCTTAATAGCAAAGTAGCCTCCATGGAGCCCATCCAATTACTACCTATAGAACCTTGAGCATTTAAAAATATATAAATAATTTTTCTTCAGCTCTCATTTTGATTCTGTTCACTGAATTAATTAGTGTTTCTTAAAGAGGCTGTGACAGGTCAAATAAAAGTGAAGAAGAATGCTAAAAAGTACCTACTACAAATACCTTCCTTTTCCCTTGAAACATAAAAGTTTTAATGAAAAGATTCCCCCAAACAAAACAAACATTTCAACAATATTTGGCTTTGTGAGAGACTTAAAATTTAAGTTTAAAGATACCGTTCTGATGCCAAATCTGGGTTACATTTTTAAAAGGCCACGAGGCAGAACTGTCATGTGGAGAACTAACATGAACCAACCTGCATGTTCTTTCGAGAGGCAGAGGGAGCACATTTTTCCAGGCTTTGCAAATAGTTTCCTAAAACAAATCTGCCAACTGACAAAAATTCATACACATGTAAGAAAACTTCCAAGTTTTGCTGTTGCTGAAACTGAATCTTTTTCTTTTGGTTTGAGGCAGAACCTTTATTAGTTCCCTTCTCATTAAAAAAAGAAAGCCAATGAATAAATCAACACTATTGTTTAAAATGCCTGATTTTAATATTGGCAGATGTCTTGGTTCATGTTGAAGAAAATATTGGAATTGGAGGAAACAGCAGGACTACTAAGAAATAAATTGTTCAGATGCCCCCAGTAACTTCTAGAGACATATCCCTGCTTTGGGTACTTAGTGAGGGAGAAGGCTTGTCTGGGTTTTGAAGGTGGGAGAACTTGCAAGATCTCAGGTGACTGCAGGACAAAGTCGCACATGTGTCTTTCTGTAGATCAACTCAGCTGCAAGCCATTCTGGTGTCTTTAGGAGGCTGGGGTTTGCCTCTAAGGAGAGTTAGTCATTCTTCCTCTTTGTCTCTCAGCACCAAGAATTGTGCCTGGCATATGGTAGGGACTCAAAAATACTGGTTAGGTGATTGCATCATCTTTACTCATAGGGTGAGAAGTACTGCTTAGGTGGCAAGATTTTCAAAGGACAGGTAGCTTGCTCTATGACAGAAGGTGAGGAAAGAGGAGGGGAAGAGTTCTTGCTCCCATGCTCATACCAGGGTGACAGGTCCACAAGGAGCTGCGCCTGTTCCCAGACCATCTGGAGGGCTGAGCAACAGCTGCTGTTACGACCTTCACTTCTCCTTGACTTAGAAACAGAAACAGGCAGTGCTTTGTCCGCTGCTGGCTTGGGACACACAAGGGTTTCATGCCAGAATTAGTTTCTTTTATTTTTTTAATTTAAATTTATTTATTTTAATTGGAGGCTAATTACAATATCATATTGGTTTCATTTCAACTAAACTTTGGGAGAAGACATTAGAGAGCATACCACAGAAGATGTATCCCGCTCGGGACTCTCGTGCCCAGAGGCTGAAATTAATCTAATGTTGTAAGTCACTCCTGCTTCAATTTAGAAAAGGATGTTCTAAAGTCCAGAAGGGAGAGGATATATGTATACGTATGCCTTTTCATTTTGCCACACAGTAGAAACTTTACAACAGTGTAAAGCAACTATACTCCAATAAAAATTAATTTTTAAAAAGCATCTTCCCTTGTTAAATAAATAAAAATAAAAATGTAATTCCAGGAAAAGATGAGAAAGGGTCTTTGAGATGGTCTTATTATTAAATAAATAATTATTAGCCTAGGCATGGAAATCTCTTAAAAATAATTAAAATGAGCCATTAAGTTGAGGAACTCAACTTCACTCAACTTTATCTTCATTAAACTGTAATATTTATATTTTCACATGGTTCTTAGTTTACATGTTACATGGTTCTTAGTTTACATTTTGAAGGCTGTCAAACAAAGAACATTAAAGAGGCGAGGTAGAATAGCACAGTTTTGAAAGCTTTATAAACTTTCTGGATTTTAGGCCAGTGGAAAAGTGAAATTCATTTTTTAATTATAAAAGGTACATGACATGTGATTGATAAGCCCTGGTTTTTAAAAAATTACCTTCTTACACTGTCGAAACTCAGCCATTCCCTACTTATTGCTCTATTTTACTTTGTGCTCTGGGACCAGCCTGAACTGCCCTCACCCGAAACCCCAGGGCGTTCTGGCTTCTGCAGAGAGAGGCCAAAGGAAGATTGTCTAAGACCTTAAAACCACAGGACATACATTACTTGAGAGATGGCCAAACACTTCATGGGAAGAGTGGCTCTATTAAGTCCACAGAAAAGTAAGAACAAAGAATTAAAAACTGAAGAGTAGAGAAGATTCCTCCCTCCCTCAAATGGCAAAAGAAATAAGATGGAACAATTCCCCGAAGGATGGCTCATCAGAAGACAAGCCACTTCAAAGAGCTAATTTTAAAATAATAATTTAAAAAACTAACAGAAGTAGGGAAATCAAAGAAAGAAGGCCTTTTGAATTTTAGGAAGATGCTTCTAATCTAGGCTAACATCATCATCAAAAGCAGGCCCAGATTCATTGTCCTTTTATCACCCTTTCTCTGCTGCTTCTGCTCCCACCAACCTTACCTTCCGACCCCATGTAAAAACGGGATGCTTCATGAACCTTCCTTCTGAAATCTATGTAAAGGATCACTGGGGGAAAAGAAATGACATACATGCCACGTGCATGAACAGAGCAGGATTTTTGTTAGGACAGCTGTTTACAGGCAGTAACACTAAACCATGATGGACTCAAAGTGAATGAGTATAAACTATAGATTAATGGGGCTTCCCTGCTGGTTCAGTGGTAAAAAAATCCACCTGCCAAGGCAGGACACACACGTTCGATCCCTGATCTGGGAAGACTGCACATGTCTGGCGGCAATTAAGTCCATGCGCCACAATTTCTGAGCCTGAACTCTAGAGTCTATGAGCTGCAACCACTGAAGCCTGCACACCCTAGCACCCGAGCTCTGTGACGAGAGAAGCCACCACAATGAGAAGCACTGCAGCTAGAGAGTGGCCCCCACTTGCTGCAACCAGAGAAAAGCCTGCTCAGCACAGCAATGAAGACCAAGCACAGCCATGAATAAATACATTATATAATAAAAAGATAGTGAGACAGTTATGGAATCAATGACATCAGTGTACACAGAAACTCCTTAATACTATTTCATGACTGATGATGGACCCACATTCTTTTATTTTTATATTTGAAGCGGGGAGGGGAGGATGTGTATGTATAATAAACAGTACAACCCCCAAATGAGATTTTACTCACTCTATACCGCATGAAAGAAGCTGACAGGGTAAGAGAAAATTCTTTGCAAAAGTGCCAACAGTGATGTCTTGGGACACTAGAATACTTTCCCAGTCTTTCTTGGCCCTACGCCTCAAGGGCAAAAACCAAAATGCCTGTTTTCCTTTAATAAACCATGACTCCATCTGCTTTGGAATGGAAAAGATACCTAGGTGGGTCTCAATCTAGAAAGTGAGTAAATTCTGCCCTCAAGTGGCTAAATGTTGTACTGCAAAGAGACCGTGGCAAAACCTGACAAGGTTGTAATCAGTTCCCTCAGGGGGTGTTTTCATTCTTGTAAAAGGACGGCTGAATTTTAGAGCAAAGCATCAGAAAAGTGGGGATTGTGCTCCTGACTTATTATTGAGACCAACTTGCCAGAGAAAAGTGTGGGAATTTAATTATCTGGATAATTTTAGCACGAGGAATTCACTTAATTCAAATGATTAGATTTTGCCTGGGCTGTCACCATTACTTCTTTAAGAAAGTGTTTCTTTATAATAAGCTCCGTGTTCCACAAACAACTGCCTTCTAAGTCTAGAAAAATCAAGGATTCAGTTTTGGGGCTGTCTTACAGCTAAAACGAGGTTAGACATTTCTTTAAAGGGTGAAGGGCTTCCCTGGTGGCTCAGACAATAAAGAATCTGCCTGCACCGTGATATACCAGGGATCGATCCTTGGGTTGGGAAGATCCCGTGGAGAAGGGAATGTCAAACCACTCCAGTATCCTTGCCTGGAGAATTCCATGAACAGAGAAGCCTGGTGGGCTACAGCCCATGGGGTCGCAAAGAGTCGCACATAACTAAGTGATTAACACTTCACTTTAAAGGGTGAAAAGTAGGAATTTGTACAATAAATGTATTTGCACATGTGTGAAAGTTTATATGAGGTTCTTCATTGCAACATCATTTATAATGTTAAAAGATCAACAGCAGCTTAGATCCTCATTAGTCTGGGGTTAAATGAATCATGATACACCCATATGATGAGATTTAGTGCAGGCATAAAAAAACGCACAAGGTTATTCTCTATTCATATAGAAGTACTCTCCATAATACAGTGTTCAGTGAGAAATCAAAGTGTGAAAATTATGTTATACTTGTGTTCTGAGAGGAAAACTGCAGGGTTGTACTGGCTTGTCATACATAGCTTATTTCTGGAAGGATAAACAAGAAACTGATTTTTTAAATGGCTGTTTCCCAGAACAGGATTGAGCTGTGAAATGTACATAACTTTCACCTGTTTTGTTCACTGGTATTTCTCCAGTGTCTAGAAAAGGGCCTGGAACATTGAAGGCATTCAATAATATTTGTGGAAAAAAATGAATAAAATCAAATATATATACATATATATACAGACACACATAGACTATTGCCAAGGAGGGAACTGTACAGCTGGAGGTCAAGTATGGTAGAGAGAATTTTCATTGTGCTTTTATGTATTTTTAAAATATTGAGCTATTAGAATAGGTTACTATTCCAAAGTAAAATTCAAACAACTAAAGAAACAAATAAGGATGGGGAGTTATTATTTGGAATAGTTATTTAAGTAAGGCATTGTTTTGATGGTGATTTAGACAAGGTCAATCACATCATAAAACTATAAATCACTGATTAGCAATAACCTTGGAATACTTACAGCATCTGAGGAGCATTACACCATAAAAAAAATTATCCTCACAGAGAGAGGTTTTCTGGGTGCTGCACATTCCTTACAGACAAGTACTTGCTGTTTGCCAAAGCCATCTACCTGGGATCCAGGCGTATGGTTTCAAGGTCAGGAGAATTAGGTTGCAAGGAGCCCTCCCTCAGTCCCCAGTGACTTGATTCACTGGGGACCTCTGGATGGCTCCAAGGAGTAGAAGAATTCATTAAGAGTGACCATGAAAGGGAGGGAGGAGAGGCTTTGATTCTCAAAGAAGGGTGTTACACCCTTAAGGCCTTCCCCAGACCTCCTGGATGGGAGTCTCCAGGTAAGGCTGGACACCTGCATCTCTATAAAGCTCTACAAACTAACTCTAAGGCACACTACCCTTCCGCCCCCCCACCTCCAAGACGGAAAAGATCCACTCCGGACAGAGACACAAGTGGGCTTAGATTGGACAAAATGAAGTTCCTCTCAAGGATGCCATCCATTCTCCATTCCCTGACTCCTTCCTAAATACCTCACCCACAATTACTCCTCATTGCTTCCTTTCCTCAGAAATGCTATTCACTAAATTTTAACTCTAGTTCGTCATTCAAGACCAGTTTGCACATTTATCCTGTGCTGTTCTGTTTTGCTCCGTAGGATGCGAGCCTGGGAGCATTCCTCAGAATGCCACTATGATTCGGGAGGCACCTCCCTGTTAGACCAGAAAGCAGGCGAGCTTTGAGAATGCAGACTTGTAGTCCGAGAATATTCAGCTAAAAAGGAGGCGGCCTGAAAACAGCTAATTATCCATCAAAGAAATCATGTTCTAACGGATGTGCTTGTTCTCAGCAAGCACAGTCCTCCACAGCGAGTCTGATAATTGGATAAAAAGACCTCAGAGGCTCTTGGGGGCTGGGATGAGAGATGAAAACACACTTTATGTGGATTTCTCTAATATAATCACCAGTTACAGGGACAGCAAGGAACTTAACAAGCTCATTACAATCTCAGCGCCTGTGATCTCCCCACAAACCCCTGTAACAGCCAGAGGATAAAACTCCCTTAAAGCCCTCGTGGGGCCTTGGCCTCAGCCCACAGGGTTTTCATCCTCTCCCCATCAGCAGGCAGCTGGCGTCTCCCATTACCAGCTGCTTGGCCACATGGAAAATAAGTCAGGAGTTGGTTCAGACATGTTCTTGGCCTAACAACCAGTATTTTCTTAATCTTGGCATGGAGAAAAGAATGCCAAACTCAGAGTTGGATAATCCTGTTTATCAACTTAATTTTTCCAGCTGTTCTGCTCTGCTTTCAGAATGACTGTCCTTTTTGTGATTTTTGAAAAACTCTGGTGAGGGTCTGCTTCGGGACAGGCTTGTCTGACCCACAGAGGCTGCCCATGGCACTGTGGAAGCCCCAGCCCCTAAGATGTTGGCCATTCCTGGAATGGGTACTTTTGGCTCTAGAAGTTCATCTTTTCCTCAGAGCAGGTGTTTGTTTTATGCATGATCAACCCTCCTTGGTTCATGGGGATGCTTCCACAGCCGGGCCCAGTTCTTTTACAACTGGGCTATCAATAGATTATTTCTCAAAGCAATCTGCATAAGGGAGGGCGGGCAGGGCAGCAGCCACAGAGAAGACAGCGTGAATGGTGCCCACAGTGGGCAACACTGTGACCCTGACTGAGGGTACCTGGAGGGGCAGGGCTGTTAAAAGAGGCACTTACAGAGGTCGGAGGACAGGGAGACTGAGGGCAGGAAGGCAGCTCAGTCTACCCCAGACCAATTTTATTTGAGGCTACTCCTTTAAGAGAGGTAAAGAACCTGAGTTCTATTCATATGATATTAGGCAGAACCCTAACCACCTGAGAATCCTGTAAAATGTGACTCTAGCCACAACTCACACTTAAGGCCAGACACCTGCCATGCGTCCAGGTAATAGCTCCCTCCCACTCAAAGGAGCTCTGAAGATCATGCAAAAGGTACACAAATTGGAAAGCTGAATCCTGGCTTTGTCATTGCAGGCACTCCTTGCTTGCTCCAATACACATATTCTCCACCAGTGTCAGGCAGATCAAATTTTTCTGTGAAGCCATATTTCAAATTTATGAGGTGAATCCACTATCAAACAAAGAATTATTCCCAAATTGATCTGCTTGGTAAATTCTAATTTTCATTTATTTGATTTCCTTAAAGGGATACAAAAAATGACTAGAATTACAGACATGGAAACAGCAAGATCAACAGGAAGAGCTACCCTACCTACCATACTCTTAGATAACATCCAGAAAGACAGGAATTGCCATCCCTACTGAAATAATTTTGGAAAATTCTTAAAGAGAGAAGAATACCAGACCACTTTACCTGTTTCCTAAGAAACCTGTATGCAGCTCAGGAAGCAACAGTTAGAACCTTACATGGAACAACTGACTGGTTCAAAATCGAGAAAGGAGTATGACAAGGATGTATATTGTCACCTTGCTTATTTAGCTTATATGTAGAGTAACGTATGTGAAATGTTTTTCCAGTAGTCATGTATGGATGTGACAGTTGGACTATGAAGAAGGCCAAGTGTCAAAGAACTGATGTTTTTGAATTGTGGTGCTGGAGAAGACTCTTGAGAGTCCCTTGGACAGCAGGATCAAACCAGTCAATCCTAAAGGAAATCAACCCTGAATATACACTGAATGGACTGATGCTGAAGCTGAAGATCCATTACTTTGGCCACCTGATGCAAAGAGCTGACTCACTGGAAAAGATACTGATGCTGGGGAAGATTGAAGGCAGGAGGAGAAGAGGCTGGCAGAGGATGAGATGGTTAGACAGCATCACCAATACAGTGGACATGAATTTGAGTAAACTCAGGGAGATAGCAAAAGACAAGGAGGCCTGATGTGCTGCAGTCCATGGGGTCACAGAGTTAGACACGACTTAGCGACTGATTGACCACCACCACCAGCTGAAATAATAGTCTTGGGAGAGCTAAGACTTTAGACCACACCTGCTACTGATATCATAATGTAAAGAGGTTTAGAGACCTTTGCCTGAAAGGAGACTTTGATTTAAAGAGGAAGGGACAGAAAAGTCATGAGGTTACAGTTTCAACAAAAATGAGAAGATGAGGTCACCAAGGGTAAACTGAGTCAGCTTCCCCGTTTGACTTGGGTTCAGATCTGACTTGAGTCTCTCATTTCTATTTTGCAAAATGGGAGTGGTGATGGAAGAATTATTCTAGGACGGGGTTACTGTCAAGACCAACCTAATCAAAACCACTACAAAGCGTATGTAGACTAAAGAAACACTAAAAATTTAACAACAGCATGAGAAATTCAAACAAGTTGCTCTCCCAGTCCTTTACCATTTTCACACAGTAAGATTCTGAGCCAAGTTTACCATAAACTGTCCTTCCTTAAACAAGATACAAAAATACGGTGGTGTGGGAGCCAAAAGAAGACCAAAGCTGAAGAGAAGTATTGTGTTCTATCATTCCTGAACAGGGACCTGGTTTTTAATGGGGTGGCTTTTGGCATTTCCACAGTGCACAGAATAGCTAAAGAATATTCACTTTGCACTTGTGGGTCTGCTTCTCATGATGCCAAGTTGGGTCCATAGTAATCCGTTCAGACTTGTCCTCCTCAGCACTCCTACATTTCTGAATCAGTAGGTGACTAATACATTCTGAGTCCTGCTGTGATGTAATTAAGGATAATGTTTGCAGCAAGGAGTACAGAGAGTTGTAAATGTCTCCCATGGGTGATTAAATGCTGAGGGGAAGTTGAATAACTATAGAATTCATTTGGTGCAAGTTTATTCCTATGCCAGGAGCATTCTGTTTTCCAGTTATAGGATAGGTTTCTAAAAAGATACACACAGCATCCATAAGCAAACATCCTCATCTCCCTCTAGGGAATGAAGAACAGAAACTACTGCATCCCAGGAATGCTTATCCATCTAGGAGGGAGACTTGGGAATCAGAACTCTCTTACACTGTGGGCATGACTACGAACTGACACAGCTTTGGAAACAAGCGGTAGTGTAAATAAAACGGAAACTATATATTACTGTGATCCAATAATTCCACTTCTAGGCACATTGCCTAGAGAAGTTTTTCATATACGTGCACAGAGACACAAAGACAAAAAATTCTCATTGTACAGTGTTTACAAGAGCCCAACACTGAAAAAAATATCAATATGAAAACAGGAAATAGATAAAAATATGGCCACTTTACAGAAAGAAACACTATCTAGTAGTTTCAGTTCTGTTCAGTCCAGTCGGTCAGTCGTGTCCGACTCTTTGTGACACCATGAACTGCAGCACGCCAGGTCTCCCTGTCCATCACCAACTCCTGGAGTTCACCCAGACCCACGTCTATCGAGTCAGTGATGCCATCCAGCCATCTCATCCTTGGTCGTCCCCTTCTCCTCCTGCCCCCAGTCCCTCCCAGCATCAGACTCTTTTCCAATGAGTCAACGCTTCGCATGAGGTGGCCAAAGTACTGGAGTTTCACCTTTAACATCACTCCTTCCAAAGAAATCCCAAGAATGACAAAACAAAAATACACAAAACTATGAAATGTCATTTCTAGTGGAGAAAATGTACTTCTTATAATATTCTTCTCTTCATTAAAAAAATCTCAAAATGAAAGTATATGAGCAGCAATACTTTTGGCAGATGGATGCTGACAAGCTCCCTCTGAGCCCCCTCCATGTGAAGGACCTCCAAGAAACTGAAGCAACCTAACCTTTTGGATCTTTACTGCCTTCAGTTCAGTTCAGTTCAGTCACTCAGTCATGTCCGACTCTCTGTGACCCCATGAATCACAGCACGCCAGGCCTCCCTCCATCACCAACTCCCTGAGTTCACTCAGATTCATGTCAATCGAGTCCGTGATGCCATCCAGCCATCTCATCCTCTGTCGTCCCCTTTTCCTCCTGCCCCCAATCCCTCCCAGCATCAGAGTCTTTTGCAGTGAGTCAACTCTTCGCATGAGGTGGCCAAAGTACTGGAGTTTCAGCTTTAGCATCATTCCCTCCAAAGAAATCCCAGGGCTGATCTCCAGAATGGACTGGTTGGATCTCCTTGCAGTCCAAGGGACTCTCAAGAGTCTTCTCCAACACCACAGTTCAAAAGCATCAATTCTTCGGCGCTCAGCCTTCTTCACAGTCCAACTCTCACATCCATACGTGACCACAGGAAAAACCATAGCCTTGACTAGACGGACCTTAGTCGGCAAAGTAATGTCTCTGCTTTTGAATATGCTATCTAGGTTGGTCATAACTTTTCTTCCAAGGAGTAAGGGTCTTTTAATTTCATGGCTGCATTCACCATCTGCAGTGATTTTGGCTCCATGCTATCAATACGGTAGCCACTAGCCACATGTAGCTACTTGAATTTGAATTCAAATTAATTAAAGTTAAATAAAATGATAATTTTAGTTCCTACACTGCAGTGGGTACATTTCAAATGCTGAATGGCCACATGCGGCTAGTGGCTACCATATAGAACATGTCTATCACTCCTCTAAATTCTATTGACAGAGCAGATCTTGAGCTAAAAACCTGTCTTTCAGATAACCTGAACTCTTTCAGTCATTGTTCTTTCCCCCGTATGTGCTTCTTCCCATAGGAAAACCAAGGTAACGACTTAGGAGGATTTTTTTGGTTTCTAGAAGGAATGCTGCTGCTGCTGCTAAGTGCTTCAGTCACGTCCGACTCTGTGCGACCCCACAGACAGGAGCCCACCAGGCTCCACTGTCCCTGGGATTCTCCAGGCAAGAACACTGGAGTGGGTTGCCATTTCCTTCTCTAATGCATGAAAGTGAAAAGTGAAAGTTAAGTCGCTCAGACGACTGAGCGTCTGACTCTTCGTGACCACATGGACTGCAGCCTACCACGTATGTCCACTATAACTCTATATTTCAATTATGACTGAAGAAACATTTTCTTGTGGGGGAAAAAAAAACTGAGATAAATCATCTTTAGAAAGTGATCCAGACATTATCTATAATTTTGTAAGAATCATATTTCATTTCCCCCAAAACTTAGCAAGTAGGAAAACAGATCAAAGAATGATGAAAGTGTTACCAAACAAGACTCAAAATTTTAGTTCAATGGATTTCCAAGAGCCTTTATTTCTTACCTGTACACAGTATGAGGGACATACACTTCTCGGATTGGAAATTCCAGTATCTCTTTGTGTGGGCGTCCCCGGTTTTCAGGAAAGGGCCTCACTGGCAGCATTTCAGGAGTCAGACAGTAATTGATGGTCTCTGGAGCCAGAGATATCTCCAGTTTGAGTATGCCTAAATTAGGGAAGAAAATAGGCCTGTCTTAGTGAAGACATCATATACAAAGGATCAAGAAAGACTGCTATGCAGTATTTCTTTTATGAAAATCAAGGTAAGTTGTACAAGTATGAGAATTTTGTAATGCTCAGATAATTTCCTATAGTTTGAGAAAAAGCATGTCACGACGATTTTTGAGATTTGGTTGCCAGAACTTAAAAAAGCAAGAAATTGTAAAATGAGTTAGAGGATCTTTAAAGTCCTTCTAGAACTACCACACCATAAGTGTGTAGTTCAGTAATTTCTCTTCATCACAAGCACTAAAAATTGGTGATTTTCACAGTGGGTTCCCTGGTACCCCCAGGGAGCTGCAGAAGTGCCTCAGGGGCTGTCAGGCTGAGAATAAAGAGGGTACACCCTCACCTTCCACCAAAGCATCTCACTGTTTTCTTACACTAAGAGTTCCATACAATATGATAAAAGAGGCTTCTCTGTTCACACAATTATCTGATTTTCTGAGTGAGCAATCAAATATAAAGCATGAGGTTTATTTACGAAAACAACCCTTTAATAAAATAGAAAGCATTAACAGATTTGCCCCCAAAACTAGACCTTTAACTCCTAATGCAAAATCCTGTATTTCCTTTGACAAAAAAACTGCAGCATTACATGAATGAAGTGCCTAGTCCTAAATAGCTTTGGCATCAGAGATGATAAAGACAGCCATTCACACCTGGAATTGACTTGACTCTTCTCTGTAGGGATGAAGATCTTTTGTAGTCAGCTAAAAACTTGAATAAGTCTTCATCACTGAGGCGATCTCCCTCCTGCCAAGAGAGAAGTCAGGCTTAGTGTAGACGCATCACGGACTCCTAGGGTTGGGACCAAGGATTTCTCAGAAAATTTTTATTTTTAAGTTTTATTCTTACATGTCTTTCATAGATATGAGGCAACTCTGAAACTATTAGTCATCCTCTTGTCAAATATTATTTCTCTACCACTCCCAACTCACTCTGGCTCTTCAGTCCTCCTGAGGACCAGTCTTTTACTGTATTTCTGAGGATCACTGAAGATCTAGGCCAAAAGCTCCTCCCCATATAACTCAACCCACTGATACTTGTTTACTCCCTGGAACAAAACAGAATAAGTTTATATCTTTCCTCAAAGATCTGAAGATGGAGAGAGCATCTTTCTATCATTTTCCTCATGTTTTTCATACATCAAATATCCTCATATTTTCCACATTTGTTTTGGCTAAGAAAGCTATGCATAAACACTACCCTTCATGTGCCTGCATGGGACAGGCATGCTGCCAAGGGTATATGTGAGCAAGTTCCAGTCCTTACAGCAGCCCAGTAAGGAAGGTAGGTAGGTAGGTGTGTCTTATTTCTAAGCACAGATGAGAAAACTCTGACTTAGTTTTGTCAAGTACCTTGTCCCCCAAGGCAACACAATTGTGAATATTCCCCCAATAGAGATCCTTTTAGTTCCCTGTGAGCTCTATCATGAGGCATGGTATACAGAAACCTCAGTATTTCTTCTGCATTTCAGTTAACATAACCCCTTGTTTACATAACCGCTTGACATGTCCCATGAGAACTGCTTGAGCTTTGGAACATTTTCCAAAACAGAGTCAAACTAAGTATAAGTTAAGTTGTGTTTTGGGTACTAAAATACATATCACGTAAAATTTACCATTGTTGAGTGCAAACAATCTCCAGAATACTTGGAGTTTGCAAAACAGAAACTCTATCCCCATTAAACAACCCCCTATTTCCCCCTTCCTGTAGCCCCTAGTCACCCTCATCCTACTTTCTGTGATTCCACTTTCTGTCTCTATGAATTTGATGACACTAGGAAGTTCTTTATTCTGTAAGTAGTCTCAAAAGTTTCTGAGCTAACAAAGAATATCATCTATAATGATCATACTCAGTAAGGAAGTAGGCATGTGGAGAAAGCCTGCACTTGGAAAAGGGGTGAGATGGTTAACTTCCAGGCCAAGAAACCCGGAACCAAAAGGGAAATGGATATTTTAGTCAGACTATTTTCATAGCCTAACAAATGAATTGACCATGACAGTTCAAATAGGATAGTTTGTATTAATGGGAACCAATTTTTCTCTTAATTAAAAGAGCTAACATTCACTTTGCACTTGTTAATATCCCAGGCACCCTGGGAAGCACTTTACACGTCTCATCCTCTCAACCCCCAACAGCCATAAGAACCAAGTGCCATCAGCCCTGTCTTATAGATAATTAGTGAGGATGACTAACTCGTCCTCCTAGTCACTATATATACTATTGCTTTGGGCTCCTGCCCTCATGCCATTATGGGGAGACCATTCCAGACACACTGTAACATGAAGAGATACCTGCTTGAAAAAGCTGTTAATGGTGTAAGTCTTGAGGTTGGATCCAACCCCATTTTCCTCCAAGGAGAAGGCTCTTTCAGAAAGTCTTCGAGATTGGGACAAAGTTCTCCGCTCACCCGCAGAGCCTTTCCCTTTAAGGAAAACACTTGTCATTCAAAAGTTTGCCTTCCTGTTTGAATACACAACAGTTATTAACTTTACCATATCTAAGGTATGTTGACGCTCACTGAATGACAACACTGAACATGGCCATTCTTGCTTTGAATAACAGTTTCCCTCCCCTTGTCCTGGTCCTGGTTCTTAGACCCTACCCCTCTATCTCCTCTGTGCAGCCTCTAATCTTCCTCTGATCATAGTGAGAGCCCAGGAGCTACTGCAGTGCCTTCCCAGGCGGAGATCAGGATAGCTGGAGTCCAGAACTGCAGCCAGAACAGAGTCTGGCTAAATAATAAGCTTTATTTAGTCAACAGTCCTTCAGTTCAGTTCAGTTCAGTTCAGTCGCTTAGTCGTGTCCAACTCTGCGACTCCATGAATCGCAGCACGCCAGGCCTCACTGTCCATCACCAACTCCCGGAGTTCACCCAGACTCGTGTCCATCGAGTGCGTGATGCCATCCAGCCATCTCATACTCTGTCGTCCCCTTCTCCTCCTGCCCCTAATCCCTCCCAGCATCAGAGTCTTTTCCAGTGAGTCAACACTTCGCATGAGGTGGCCGAAGTACTGGAGTTTCAGCTTTAGCATCATTCCTTCCAGAGAAATCCCAGGGCTGATCTCCTTCAGAAAGGACTGGTTGGATCTCCTTGCACTTCAAGGGACTCTCAAGAGTCTTCTCCAACACCATAGTTCAAAAGCATCACTTCTTCGGTGCTCAGCCTTCTTCACAGTCCAACTCTCACATCCATACATGACCAAAGGAAAAACTATAGCCTTGACTAGATGGACCTTAGTCAGCTAAGTAATGTTTCTGCTTTTGAATATGCTATCTAGGTTGGTCATAACAGTCTTTAGTTCTGTTTTATTAGTATATTTACATTCCATTGGGAGAGGTGTGTACTCCAATGCCCCTGAAGGCACGTGGGATTGTGGCCCAAACACACTGCGTAAGCCTAGAATTCTGGATCTGAGCTTTCTTCTGCTCTTGCAGTGGGGGCCTGGCCGCAGAACTGAGTTTCTGCCTAGGCTGACCTGCACAATGGCAATTAGAATGGAGTCACACCCAAATCTGAACTCTTTCACAATCTGCTTGAGTATTTTTACCTACTTTGGAGATTTAGGTGAAGATCTTGTTGCTTTTGCACTCCAAAATTCAGGGGGTTCTGTTGTGAATGGTCAAAGTGCCTAAAACTCTAATGGTCCAGTCCTGTCTTTGCACATTCTCTTCCCTTTAATTCTTGTCATGATGCTGAATTGGAGCTTCCTGCTACCACTGAGCCCCTAAACTTGCCACACTGCTCAGGATAACACACGGCATCTTTGGTTGCTTCTTAGGAATCAGTCTCTGTAGTCAGGTTAATTTCTCCTTGCTTGGAAATGACTGAGGATCCAGCAAGCTCTGTGCCTTAACTATCTAGTTGAAAGGTGTCCTTTTCTATGAAGAACTCTTTTGAATAAGGCTACCTGGGTCTACATAGAAAGTGGCATATAAAAAAAAAAAACCTACATATATTGTGGTGTGAAGATCAGGATGGATGAAAATGGATCTTGTTTTTGAAATAACCCAGGAGTTTGACTGGTAATTATGCATTAACAACTCCAGGAGAGCAGCAATACAATACCTTTTCCTCCACTCCTCTGCTAAAGGCAACATTTTGGAAGTGGCAGCACTAAGGGATGCATGAGAAATGTCCCAAGAAACGTGAGTGGAGACATAAATATTTGCTAGATACAAAGACATTTTAAAAAGCAGGAACTCTGCCATAGGTGAGGGGAGACACTTGAGAACTCTGTAACCCTTTTCAACAGTTCCAAATCCAAACTGTTGAGGAAGCTCATAGTTCAAGTGAAGGGTTAGGTAATGAAAGAGAAATATGCTAAATGAATCAGAACAGTAACTAAATATTATTTTGGCATCCACTTTTTTCATTGCTCTTGGCAAAACAAACTTTAAGGAACTACAATTTTACTGAAAAAACAGAGTTTTACTTTTAGAAGCCCTTGCTCTTCGTATATTTAGGAGCCAGCTACAGTACCTTTGTTTAACACACTATAGACTATATTATTATATTTTCTCATTATTTTCAAGGATTTGCTTTTAAGAAGAAAATTAACTTTTTAAAGCATCCAACTGTACAGAAAAGTCCAACCAAAAATCTTACTATATTTCAACTCCACAAAGTTATGATAATTGTCTTGGGGATCACTGCCCAATAAAGCGTTTGTATTCCAGTTCCACTTGTGTTTCATCCTATTCACCTGTTTCTCCCTCCCCACTCGCCCACCTTACTGCACCCCTATTCCCACCAATCAGCAGCTGACCTCAGTGCTGGTACACTGGGGAGCCCTTCCCTTCACACACAGTTGAAAAGCTTACCAACCGTGGACTCCACATCAGTTACCTCCCTGTCCAGGGTAGAGACATTGAAGAAACTTGCTAAGCTTAGGGAGCCCAAGCAAAGGGCATCCGGTATTTCCCCAAACGTTGGCAGAAGGATTCCGCTTGAAGTTTTAGTTTTTCAATCTTTTCTTTACTCTAGCAGAAAATGGAAAGAGACAGCAAAAACAGACAATAAGACACGAGCATCAGGTCAACTGCCTCTGCCATGGACCTGACAGCCATCTCCAAAATCCCTATTCTACTGATTAAAAAGAGTAAATAGGCAGAAAATTGACACAGTTGAGGCCAGAAGTGCAACCGATAAGGAAACACATAATAGAAATGGGGGAATTTAGAAGTAGGTAAAGAAAGGTTGCATTAACTATTAAACACGTCTTCAGCTAAACAAACAAAGAACTCCCCAAAGTCTTGGGCTTGTTATACCAGCTAATCAATAAGTACCTCTTTTCGGGGGTTAGCTACATTGGATTCATATAAGGGAATTAGGGGATGAAAAGTTCTGTACATCACCTCTCAAGCCCTTAAGAGAGTCTCATTTTCCAAGATGCCTTGGAAGATTCCAGAGACATCTATAAGGGTTTCTCACAACTTCCTTATTAGGTTGACAACACCTTTAAGGTATTCATTCTAATTTCAGATTTTAAAAAAGTATCTTGAGTTCAATAAATCTTAATTTGAATCTTACTTATGAGTCTGCAGTAGGATACTACTGAAAGTGAAAACAAAGTGAAATTGTTAGTCACTCAGTCATGACCAACTCTTTGCAACCCCATGAACTAAAACCTGCCAGGCTCTTCTGTTCATAGGATTCTCCAGGCAAGAATACTGGAGTGGGCAGCTGTTCCCTTTCCCAGGGGATCTTCCCGATCCAGGGATCGAATCTGGGTCTCCCGCACTACAGATGGATTCTTTACTGTCTGAGCAGGGATGCTATCAGGCAAGAGATATTTCCCCAAAGGCCATGTTTTTAAAATTATATTAGAAACCTTTAGAAATGGGTACTGAGAAGAGATGTCCTTCTCATAGGCTCAGTACCTATGTTGTACTAATAAATTTCTGATGTATGGCAGACTCGGATAATTTTTAAATACTAGAAAGGGCAATGGCCCATGCTGTAATGAGGCTAAGAGAGTTCTGGCAGTGTACAGTTTCGGGGTGTCTGTGGCCCTCTCAACCAACTGAGTTGGAGCCTCAGAACCAAGGCAACAGGAAGTGTCTTTGCCCTGGTCAAGTTCTGTAATTAGACATTGGTGTGTACATCATCACATGTTGACTTTGTTGAGTTTAATAATTTATTTCTTTAAAAAGTTATCATCACTGATCATTTTCCCTTCCTTATTTTGTTTTAATATAATTGATTAGTGCTTCATATAGGGACACATTATGGACTAAACTCCATTAACTATTTTGTGGAAGACTTTTGAAAGATATCTGCTTATTCTAAAATGTTACCAATTAGCAACAGTCAAAATAGCATACCTTTCCACCATCACTTTCTTTGATAACCATGTAGGGTTCTGCACAGTCTCCAATCTCTCCCTGCTGAAGGACTTTTTCAATCTACCAACAAAAATGATATTAAAACAAAGGACATGAATTAATCCATATAATGGAATCAATGCAACCATCATAATAGTGCTTTAGGACAGTATCTAATGACATTAAAAGATGTCCACAGTATGTATTTTATTTTAAAAATTAGTATGAAGAGTATGATACAGTTTTATAAAAAGAAAATCATAGAAGCGTATAAAAGGGTGAGTAGATACACAGCAAATGTTAACAGTAGTTATCTTTGTATGGCAGGATTATGTACTATATTTTCTTCCTATTGCTTATGTGTATTCTCTGTTTTTAAACAATAAACAAGTATTATGCCTATAATAAAAAATGCAATAAAAATTATTTTATAATACAAACCCCACAAGACATATATAGGAAGTGAATAGCTTGTTTTCTTTATTATTACTTACAATGTAAAAAGAGATATGACCTCTGTAAAAGTTAGGTTGGGGACTAAAACCTTCCACAAAATGAATAAATGAACAGAATAAATTATCTGTAATCATTTCCTTTGTATTTCCTATTATGGCTGCATCTCTGGATTTAACAGACTTGGAGAGGAACTCAAAGCAGGAGGATGGCGCAGCTTTTCACTTTGCTAACTGGCTGGTAACATCAATGGATGCTACTACCATCAAGCATTTTCTTCCAATTACCTTAAGAAGGGAAGGGAGGAGGGAGAGGGGTTCAGGATGGGGAACATATGTACACCCGTGGTGGACTCATGTCAATGTATGGCAAAGCCAATACAATACTGTAAAGTAATTAGCCTCCAATTTAAATAAATAAATTTACATTAAAAAAGAAAAAGAAAGAAAGAAAAGCAGAAATTTAAAATTGCCTAACTCTCTGCTCAAAAAAATTTAACTTAGAAGTGGAAGTAAAAACCAAGTGGATTTAGTCCCATTTGTCTGTATCTTTAGTTGAGACAATCCTTGAAGAAGAAATTTAGGTCAATATATTCTAAAAGGCACGCATTCTTAACAGGCGTTGTCCGTTAGGTACAAAGTATTTAAACCAGAAATACCCTGGTGATGGAGGGGTGTTTTGTGGAGTTTCAAAGGTATGGGGCTGCTTAGTGAACATCTGTATCAGGAAGACTGCAAGCAGGAAGTCTCTCTTCTCAAAGAAGAACATAAAATTCCCTTCCCATTGCCATAGCCTGAAGACAAGGCTGATCCTCCCGAGAGACGTGCCAGGCTGAGACCACAGACATTTAACACGTGAGGTAAAGACTGACCCCGTGTTCCTATTAGTCAGTGGTCAGTCACCTATCATTCAAATAAATATTTGCTGAGTCCCTTCTACAGGGTAATTCTTAGAGAGACAAGGTGGTGACCGTGATAGACCTGAGCCCTATTCTCCTGAAGTTCATGGTCAGGAACTTATAAAGACAATTAGAAAGGAAGAAGTTAATTTTTCCATGAGGTCAAGGAATTAAAATGTGGTCTTTAAAATGAACTGTGAACAGAGATAAAGAATCTTTTAACTAGGACACTCAAGCAAAAAACTGGAATGCTATGACTTCACATGTACAGTGTGGCACAAGAGAGGGGTCTCCAGAGTCTGGAAGCAGGAGAATTCACATCTGACCAGACCAGCAGACACTAGCCCCTTCACCAAGTTGGGCAAGGCTAACTCCAGGCACTTTGTGAGTCCAAGCTGCACGCTGATATGACAGGTTTCTGTATGGTCCTTCATGACTGATGCGTAAAAGAGATGCATGAGTCCCCATAACCATGGCAGGTAGGCTATGGGGCATATCAGAATTGCCTGAGGATTTATTGGAGGTAAAGAGGCTACACTCAGGCCTATTTAAAGGGAAAGAAGCAACAACTGTGGTTTACTGTTAAGAAAAACAAATCAGAAGAAAACCAGGGACTTTTACTGGACAGATTTAAATTTCTTAACTCTACTCAGACAATTTAGAGAATGCATATCATTGCCAAATGAATACATTTATGCATTGGAAAATTCTGGAATTCATTCAGTAAGTAATAGTAACTCACAGGTAGCCACTGATATTTAGCTTACTACCTACCATGGGTTAGCCAAAATAAAGTCATCCACTGAGAAGTGGAGTTGGAAGTAACATTTGGGTCTATAGAACTAGTGTTGGCTTTTTGATTTCTCAGGCTGGAGAAAGTTTTAAAATTAACTCCAAGTTGAAAGGCTGCTAGAACGCACTTTAAGCTAACTTTCCTGTATGTCTAAGTAATACTGCAATGAAAAGTATACATATTAAGTTTAATAACAACATATGTGTCTTTTCAGCAACAGAATCTTAACTGTATTTTCCAAAAACTTACACAAGTTCCCTCAAACTATAATGACCTTCAGAATCTTTGCAAAATGGTGTAAAGGGAACAAGAAGGGAAATACATCTGTTACTTAAGTTACTTCTATATCACCTGAACTTTTTGAAATATGTATGCTACTCCCATGGGATCAAGGAGGAATCAATGAGATTATGTGCACAAAACAGTATGCTAACTAGAAAATGTCCCACACCTAGAATGCTGGGTGTACATGAAATCAAAACATCTGAACTTTTTTTTAAATTTGAGGGTAAAGAGTCAATGAGACTAATTATTTGGCTTAAGGCAGGTAAAATACTCAATGTTTGCTATTTACTTCTAACCAGCCATTTTGGAGTGTAGACAAAGTCTCTGGCTTTCTTACATTGGTAAAGAGTACAACTTAGAATGAAAAGGTCCTTCCACTTAGAACTGCCGACAATGGTGATAAAAGGAAGAGTGAAGCTTGGAAACTAAAACCCACATCTCAAACTGTCAGAGCCTAGATATTTGCAGACATTTAACTCTGGGCCTTTAGAAAATCATGAACATGATTAGGAGACTCCATCTAAGATTTCCTCCACAGCAGCCTCCCAGAGCTGGATAGCCGAGGGACTTTCCTTGTTAGGAGGAAAGGTGCTCATCCATACCAGGCTTTATTCCATAGTCACATCTACTCATTGAGGGAGGTGTTATTATCCACACTTAACAGATGAGAAAACTAAGTCTCAGAAAGGTTAGGTAATTGCCCAAAGTCATTTAGGTGCTAAGTTGCAAAGCCAGGACTGAAACCTAGGACTGTATGACTTCAAACCTCAGAGTCATTCTAGTATCCAACACAATTTGCTTGAAAAGGAAAAGGAGGACAGTTGAGAGGGAAACAAAGTGAATCTCACAGAGGACATGTAGTACTTTCTGACACCTCTTTCACCCTAAACAGGCACTGGGACTAATGCAACAATGAGAACATCAGAATGTGCAAATCAGACTGTATCGAACCACCTTGGCCACTAGGTAGATGTCCGAGGATGGGTAGGTGACCGAGAACACTGCAGATCGTGCCTGACTGGATGTGGCAACAGAGGGTGTGTGAGCACGGAGAAATCCTTTAAACTGGTCAGAGTTCAGGTCACAGTGAAAATTTTCTGAGATCTGTAAATGAGCGGCAAAATGAAAAAAATGAATTACAGTTCTCATGGTCTAAACATGTTAAGGGCTTCCCTTGTAGCTCAGTCGGTAAAGAATCTGCCTGCAGTGCAGGAGACACAGGTTTGATCCCTGGGTTAGGAAGATCCCCTGGAGAAGGAAATGGCAACCCACTCCAGTATCCTTACCTGGAAAATCTCATGGACACAGGAGCCTGGTGGGCTGCAGTCCATGGGGTCGCAAAGAGTTGGGCACAACTGAGCGACTAATACTTACAAACATGTTAAAAAAAAAAAAGAGTGAAAAAGCCCCACCAAATTTCACAAGAGAAGTTAAGTGTAATCATAGACATGGTTTATGATCAGTGGTTGCTGGAAAATCTGATACATATTTTGTCACAGTCTCTAGGTATTTTTAAGTCATTTCTTTGAAACATTTAAATTTTTATTATCCCACCAATATCTCCTGAATACAGTGATGTGCCAGGTACTGCACTGAAGAAAAACAGGGCATTACTTGGGCTCCCAATTAGCTTACAACCAAGAAAGAGGGAAAAGGCAAATATGTACTAACCACAGTGATCACACTCAGAGGAAAAAGCGTTGTGCAAGTTCCTGAGGGTGAGAGGTCATATCCAGTGGGGCAGATGGGGAATGCTTTCCAAGTGGGAGGTGAGTGATATGGACAGGCCTTGGAAGAAGATTCCACCAGGCAGAGCTGGAGGGTGACAGGTACCAGGGGAGAGAGCACAGCACAGATGTCTCAGCAGCTGGAAGATCTGCAGTGGCCTTAGTTAATACTAAGGAATCCAGCTTGACTCTGCCTAGGCTCTCGAGGGAAAGAAAGCAGATGAGCGCCATACTGAGGAAAGCCAGGTGTGGAAGGTGAAGAGTTTTTTTTTAATGTTTCAGGTAGTGAGGATCTGTTAAAGATTTTGAGCAAGAGTGTAACATGATGAGAGCTCCATGGATGGAGCACTCATGTTGGACGAGTAGTCCAAATAGTGCAGTGTTACTAAGAACCCTTGCAGAGTTGGTTCTCCCTTCACCACTAACAGATTTACAGCCAAGAAGAGGCTCCCACAGAGACTGCATTTAGTAAGCGTGTGTGTGTGTGCGTGTGTGTGTGTGTGTGTGAGAGAGAGAGAGAGAGAGGCTCCCAGGCAGAGACTGCATTTAGTAAGCGTGTGTGTGTGTGTGTGTGAGAGAGAGAGAGAGGCTCCCAGGCAGAGACTGCATTTAGTAAGCGCGCGCATGTGTGTGTGTGTGTGTACTCACTTGTGTCTGACTCTTTGTGACCCCATGGACTGTAACCCATCAGGTTCCTCTGTCCATGAGATTTTCCAGGCAAAAATACTGGAGCAGGTTGTCATTTCCTACTCCAGGGGATCTTCTTGACCGAGGGATCAAACCCACGTCTCTTGTATCTCCTGCACTGGCAGGTGGATTCTTTACCACTGCGCCACCTGGGAAGCCTGTAACTAGATTCTCTCCAATGAACTGTGAGCAGGAGCAGTGATGGGTCAAACTTCCAGGCTCCAACTCTACCCGCTTCCACCCTCTGCTATCTTTTCCCCTTTTCTGCGAGCTGCAGTGGCAGTGACAAGAATGACTTGGGAGAACACATACCAAAGAGGCCAGCTTGGGTTCCTGAATGATTGAGTGGAGCAAACCACTGTTGACCCTGCACCCCTGCCCCCTACCCTGGGCTGTTAGCTATTTCTTTGGCAGCTTTGGGTCTTAGACGCAGTACGCTGGATCTCTGTTGCATCAAGCGAGATCTTCCCTCGTGATGCACAGGGGTGGGCTTAGTTGCTCTGGGGCAAGTGAGACCTTAGTTCCCCAACCAGGAATCAAACCTGAGTCCCCTGTACTGCAAGGTGGGTTCTTCACTACTGGAAAATCCCTGGATTGGTAAGAAACAAACAATAGAAAGTTCTCCTTCCTTAAGCCACAAGTTCTCCATATGTGGCCCCCTGACCAACAGCTTCAGCATCACCTGGGGACCTGTTAGAAATGCAAGTTCTCAGGCCCCGCCAGATTTACTGCATCAGAAACTCTGGCACTGGGCCCAGCAACTGTTTTAACAAGCCCTCCAGGGGATTCTGATGCCTGTGCAAATTTGAGAACTACAGTTTTAAACCACTGGATACGTGTGTGTGTTTGTGGTGGGGTCTCCTGTTTTAGCAGTTAACCTATCCTGACTAATACAAATCTTCATAATTATTAATATTTATTTAAAAAAATACAGAATACACTTCTTACATACTGAGTGGTTACAGTATTTGAGCAAGGGGCACAAGTGTCTCCCCTGGTTTTTCTATTTCTGTCCTTCTTTAGGAGTTACAAAATGACTAAACATTAAAATACTCATGGAAAAGTCTTTTCAATTAAAGCACGTTATACTTGGTGAGGACTCTACCCAATGGCAAATTTAGACTTTGGTGAGGACTCTACCCAATGGCAAATTTAGACTTTGGTGAGGACTCTACCCAATGGCAAATTTAGACTTTTATTGCACAAGATGCCTTCCTCACAATAAAATGCAAAAACTCCAAAACTCAGGAAACATTATATGCATTGAGCTTGTTACACCCATGTTTAAATTGCTTTGTTTTATGTGTAACCCCATATGTCACTATATCAGTTCTCTGTCTCAGCCAGGCTATCAACTTTTCCTTCAAGATTCTTCAAAGAACATAAATGACAAACATTCCCAGGTCACATCTTTAAAAACTGCAAAGGCAATAGAACTGGACATATCAAAGGTCATTTGCTTTCAAATGTAATGTGCTTTTACTGCATAGAAATGATATTTAAAGAAATGAACCCAAAGATTCCGTGAACAATATATGATGCCCTCAGGGCTGAGTTATTTTTGCTCACTTACCTTTTTCCTTTCTTTAACATCATAGAGGGCAATACTGGCAAACAGAGGCTCAATTTCTATCTCAAACCTGTCAGAGAAAGACAGAAAAGTCTATATGGATTTAACTTTGATAATTTTGAAATTTCTGAAAATGCCAAGATACATAATCTGCTTAAAAATGTAAGTAGTTTCCAGAAGTATTTAGGTAGCTCCGCACATATGAGAATCATATGAGAATATTTATAGAGCAATATGAAAGGTTCATAGAAAATTCCTAATCATTTGAGATCATGAAAGTGCTTGCTGGTGGCCCTGCAACAGAAAGCGTGTGGAATAGATCCTCCACCTGATCTCACATGGCACTTCTTACTGTTGTAGCTGCTGGGTTTTCAGAGGATTGAGTCTATCTTAGCTAAAGGTCTTGTTTACAGTTTACATTTTACTGCCAGAATAGGTAGCTCTTATTATTCAGTTTTAAGGGCTGTGGCTTTCAGCTCGTACAAAAAGAAAAGTTAAGTTGCTTTTCTTTAGACCTCTAGTGGGACCCCAGAAGGAAATAAGGTTACGATGTGTGTGAATGTCTGGTCCTTCCACTGCCAGGGGAGCTTCTGAACTGAGGTGGAGGGAGGGAAGGGAGCACAGCTGATTAACACTGAGGTGTGAGGATCCAACAAGAGCTAGAAAAAGCAGCTCTCATACCGGTCCTAATGGCCAATTCCCCCGAAATGGTGGGCTGAAGACAAGAGAAGGCAACCCCAAGCACAATCCTGCTTGCTATAGGATGCACACGGAACAGACATGCACTTTCTTAATGTTTCAGGTTAACAGATAGGGCTTCCCTGGTGGCTCAGACGGTGAAGCATCTACCTGCAATGCAGGAAACCCGGGTTCGATCCCTGGGTCGGGAAGATCCCCTAGAGAAGGAAATGGCAACCCACTCCAGTACTCTTGCCTAGAAAATCCCATGGATGGAAGAGCCTCGTGGGCTATAGTCCATGGGGTCGCAAAGAGTCAGACACGACTGAGCAACTTCACTTCACTAACAACCTATGACAGTGCCAGCTAAGAGCCCTAGTAATCAGGCCCTGGACCACCACCACTGCAGAAGTCATGCAAATTAGGTCAAATTCTGTTTTCAACTGTATGTGAGAGAATGGATTTATCATAGCTTTGTGTAAAAAGAGAATTTTTTAAAGAACATGTGGACAGAGGTAACCAGACAAAAGAGTTGGTCAAATGACACCTTTGGAAATGAGACAGTGGGCATGATGGAAGAGTCACAGACACTCAGTCAGAGAGACCTGGGCTCTGTTCCCTCTCCCAGTCTGGCTAATTCTGGAATCTTCACTGGGTTACTGACTTTCCCCAGTTCCACTTATTTGTAAAATGAGGAAAGGACACTTACTCTTCCCATTTCCTAGGATTGTTGTAAGGATTGTGAAAGACAACATGTGTGAACGTGCTTTATAAACAATGTCAAGGAACATCGTTATTCACAGTAGCCAAAAGGTGGAAGCAAACTCAGGTGTCCATCAAAGATGAGTGAATTAATAGAATATGGTATATGCATACAACAGAACATTATTCAGTCTTAAAAAGAAAGGAAATTCTGACACATCCTACCATATGGACAAACGCTGAAGAAATTGTAAATGAGATATACCAGTCACTAAAGGACAAACACTATAATTCCACTTCCATAAGGGAATGGTGGAAGATAGAAATAGGAGTTATTGTTTAGTGGGTATAAAATTCCAGTTTGGGTAAGTGACAAGAGTTATGGAGACAGATGGTGGCAACAGCTGTACAACAATGTGAATGTATTTATTGCCACTGAAATACTAGTGAAAAATGGATATGACAGCAAATTTCATGTTATCTATATTTTACCACAAATAAAATTTAACATTATCATTTAATATTTTTTACTACAAATAAAATTTATCATTAACATAACTTTTACTATTCATATTTAAACATTCCAGGTTTACCTCTAAGAACTTGCTTTCTTTTGTCCAGTTTATTTAAAGTAGTGAAAGCTCCATCTCCCCTCTTGCAGGTATATGTTGGTATGAAGACTATTTAAGACCCTGGAGCAGGTCAAAGACTGAGCAAACACTACGGGTCTCTCTAATTTCTGCTTTGGTAGTTTGGGGAAAAAGTCATTAGAAACTACACTTTACAAATTTCGTCAGTTGAAATCCAAGTGACATGACTTTTTAAAAATTAGACTTAGTGGCCATGTCTTCCCAACTGTGAGAAGAGCTGCCATTTACTTATAAAACACATCTAGGAGGCTGACTGTCAAGCATCAGAGGGTAGAATTCCTCCAATCCCATAAAGCAGAGTTACTGCAGCCAACAGTGGCCTGATGCACTTCCTGTGGGAGTGGGTGAGAAGCCTCAGACAATAGGGTGGATTTCCTGAATGATGAATGCAGAGGGGGATGGAACAGCCACTTCCACTTAGTTCTCCTGCTGAAGGGTTAAGAGTTCCCCCAGCTGGGTCAGATCCCAGGGACCAGCATTTGCCCTTATGTACCCATTGCTCAACACAAAGCTGGGTTATTGGCTGCTCATCTCTGTACAAGACAAAAGTCCTCACTCCCCCACCAACCGGTAGCACTGACTTGAGGAGTGCTACAATACCAGGAGAGCCCCACAACTGTGTAAGCAGTCATGCTGGCTTGTGTTCTGAGGGAGGAATTGGGGGAGGCTCCACATTAGAATCGGAAATTTACAGCACGTAGGAACTTTGGGATGATCTGGTCTAACTACTTTATTTATAATAACTCCAAATTCCAGAGAAGCCCCAGGGCTGAAATATAGTCTTGAATACAAAATCCAAGTGCCCTAATGGCAAACCAGGTGCTGCCTAAGAGGTTCATCAATTGACTTCAACAGATGGATGACTTTCTTAATAGGGTATGAAAAATTTTTATGCCTACATAGTTTTGCCTAGGTAGAGCATCATGGAAAAAGCAAGAGAGTTCCAGGAAAACATCTTCTTCTGCTTTATTGACTATGCCAAAGCCTTTGACTGTGTGTATCACAACAAACAGTGGAAAATTCTTCAAGAGATGGGAATATCAGACCATCTGACCTGTCTCCTGAGAAATCTGTATGCAGGTCAAGAAGCAACAGTTAGAAATGGACATGGAACAACAGACTGGTTCCAAATAGGAAAAGGAGTCCGTCAAACCTGTATATTGTCAAACTGCTTATTTAACTTATATGCAGAGTAAATCAGGAAAAATGCTGGGCTGGAGGAAGCACAAGCTGGAATCAAGACTGCTGGGAAAAATATCAATAACCTCAGATATGCAGATGACACCACACTTATGGCAGAAAGAGAAGAACTAAAGAGCCTCTAGATGAAAATGAAAGAAGAGAGTGAAAAAGTTGGCTTAAAACTCAACATTCAGAAAACTAAAATCATGGCATCTGGTCCCATCGTTTCATGTCAGATGGGGAAACAATGGAAACAGTAAGAGACTTTATATTTTGGACTCCAAAATCACTGCAGATGGTGACTGCAGCCATAAAATTAAAAGACGCTTATTCCTTGAAAGAAAAGCTATGACCAACATAGACAGCATATTAAAAAGCAAAGACATTACTTTGTCAACAAAGGTCTGTCTAGTCAAAGCTATGGTTTTCCAGTAGTCATGTACAGATGTGAGAGTTGGACTATAAAGAATGCTGAGTGCCAGAGAAGTGGTGCTTTTGAACTGTGGTGTTGGAAAAGACTCTTGAGAGTCCCTTGGACTGCAAGGAGATCCAACCAGTCCATCCTAAAGGAAATCATTCCTGAATATTCATTGGAAGAATTAATGCTGAAGCTGAAACTCTAATACTTTGGCCACCTGATGCGAAGAACTGACTTATTTGAAAAGACCATAATGCTGGGACAGATTGAAGGCAGGAGGAGAACGGGATGACAAGATGAGATGGTTGGATGGCAATACTGCCTCTATGGACACGAGTTTGGGTAAGCTCAAGGAGCTGGCAATGGGTAGGGAAGCCTGGAGTGCTGTAATCCATGGGGTTGCAAAGAGTCAGACATGACGGAGCAACAGAACTGAACTGAACTGAGAGCAGTTACAACTCAATATTTTCAAAAGTGCCTGTCATTTGAAAAAGTGGAAGAACTAATTCTCTAAAGCAATTGTAAAGAGGAAAGAGAGGCATGCAAGCACTCCAGGGTTAGGCAAGACAATTCACTGGAATTCAGGAAGAAAATATTATAATTTATTTTAATTGATTGAGTTCATCCTTCAAAATGTTTCACTTATGCTTGTTTTGTAATACATATACTATTTAATACACAAGTACAAAATTAGTACACAATGTAGAAGATGTGTGGCCTTTAAACACAATTAAAAAGCTAAAAAGAATTGCTTTCAAGCAAACGTGACCCATGAGATGAATCCAGATTTCAGACATGTTCTCTTTGAAATGTGTGTTACTAAAGAAGGAAATGAGAAAATATTTAAGATGGCAGGAAATCATGCAGAAAAATCTGGCGTTATAGCTTCTCTTTTTAAAAAAATCAGACAACTGATCAAAATGGGTCAGTTCATTTGGATGGCAAGAGTTGGCCCAAGCTCGTTGTGAGCGCCCCCATAGGATAGTTTGGTACAGTACCACTATACTCTGATGTCCTCTGGCACTGTACCTGAGTTTTAGTTGCATTTTTCATTGTGTTTTAATAGTGGTATGTTGGGAAATGCATATAAATCTGTAAAAATAAAAGGATCTAACTTGTAGCATTTTCTGATTTCAATATTGTAAATATTTGTACCGTTCCACCATGGGTAACTTCAAACTAACATTGTGACTTCACTGAGTAAAGAGCTGGGAAGAGAAGCATACACTGAGCTCTCATCAGTTAGCGTGGACTCCAGCACACCACTGGCTTTTACTGCTATTTTTCTTAACGCAGGACATTTCGCTCAATTAATTACCTAGACATCTAACCTTAGTGTTCATCTTCCTTTTCATAGTAGAATGACTGTCAAAGGCCTGGCAGGAATAGCATCTGGGGCTACCTGATTCTGAACTCTGGTCTGTCTACTACTTCACAGCTGCCCACTGTTAAAAGTGTGTTGGGGTCCTCCTCGATTCAAGCTCTGATGAGAAAGACAGTCTGTATCTGGGAGGCAAGACAGATCTCAATCGAGTAGGTCATGTTTGCTGATACTTACTTCAGGGTCAGCAACTTGACCAATATTCTGTTTCCCAGATGTTCCTTGGGACATTCTGGTACTGGACGTATTTCCACAGCATCCTCCTGTTATTAATCACATTGTTAAAGAAATCAGTAGTGAATTAATCAGCAGTTAACCAAGGGAAGGGAAGACTGCTATCTAACATGCAAGACAAGCTACATTTGCTTTATTTCTAATCACAGAATAATACATCAACTTTTATAAGAGTTTATTATCCAACCCACATGCTTCAAAGTCAGCATTCACAGCAAAGATTTTTCTCCTTTCAGACAACCAAACATTTAAGACAAAGAGACCAAAAGGAAGGAAGGAAATGTGAACATAGATAAGGCTTAGTAACATCCACCAGATGGCATTACAAAATCTTACACCTATTGTTGACTTTTTTTTTTTTGCTGGCTCTAAGGACACAATCAGAATATTTCTCCGGCTGAGGGCTTTACCAGTAAATGTGTGAGTTTCAGACATGCGATCTGAGTCAGAAATTTTCACCTAAAGCTGTAAACCATTAATACTGTAACACAGTGGCTTTCTTGGTTCACAGTTTCCTTAAACAGATGATAGAGATTTGGGGCTGAATTTATCGGTTCTAAATAGACATGTCCAGCTAGAACTTGCTAAAGTTCTAAGAATTGAAAAGCTTAGTAATGACACATTAAGAAATATGTCTGTCTATTTCACAACATAGGGACTGAAGAGTTAAAGGTAAGTATCAAGTATACATACAGCTGACTCACTTTGCTATACAGCAAACACTAATGCAACATTGTGAAGCACCTATATTCCAAGGAAAATTAATTTAAAAATTCAAGGTGAACTATCACAGTATCTTAATTATAGTCATGAATGCAAAGACTGACAGTGAAAGTCATCCTGAGAACTTTAATTCCTGCTCTTGTAGTAGATACACAAATTCTGATGAATGGTCTGCAGCTCACAAGTATCCAACGAATAGTGCCATGTCTAATTATATTTTTAAAATTTATTCTTAATTGGAGGATAATTGTTTTACAATGTTGTGTGGGTTTCTGCCTTACGACATGAAGCAGCTACAGTATACACATGTCCGCTCCCTCTGGAACCCCCCTCCCACCCCGCCACCCCAACCCTCTAGTCCATCACAGAGCACCAAGTTGCGCTCCTGTATTAGTACAGCAACTTCCCACTAGCTATCTATTGTACATATGGGAACGTATATATTTCAGTGCTACTCTCTCTCAGTTCCTGGGCTATAAATGACATCCCGAATATCCAATAGCAGCCAGAGCAATTTTTAAAAATAGCAATACAGTCATCTTACTAAATCTGTGCCCAGTTTGGTGGAATAGTCCCAGGTGTAAACTCACCACCACTCTAACTTTCAATTCCCCTTTGTGTTAAACAGTTTGGTGGGTGGAACTGCTGAGTTGTTTCAGAGGAGGTGCTGTTCTGATGCCCACACTGAGGTGAAGGCCCTCCAGAGCAAGCTGGAACTTTCAGGGTGATCAGGACAGACACATCTGAAAGGAAAGGGGCCCTTTATTGGAAAACACCGTAAAAACACTCTGTTTTGGTCTGGATTCAAAACTTTGGTATACTTTTAAAAGGCTCTTCATTTGGGAAATTGTAAGCATATACACAAGTAGAGAAAATACTGTGGAGCATACATAACCATCACCTAGCTTCAACAATTTTGACTTATGGGCAATTTGGTCTCATCCCTGGGTCAGGAAGATCCCCCAAAGGAAGGTATGGCAGCCCACTGCAGTGTTCTTGCCTGGAGAATCCCACAGACGGGAGAAGCCTGGTGAGCTACAGTCCAGGGGGTCTCAAAGAGTCGGACAGGACTAAAGCAGCTTAACACAGCACACAGCATGTACTCTCACTTACTACTCCCTCACTCAATGTTGGATCACTCAGAACAAGGCCCCAGAGATCATATAATTTCATCAGTGAGTATTTCAGTAGAGACCTCTAAAAGATAAGGACTTTTAAAAACATATACTATAATGCTACTATTAATTTGATTTCCTATTTTCATGAAATATGTAGTCAGCTCCAAACTTCCCCAACTGTCTGTTTTTTTATAGTTAGTTTCTTAATTCAGGTTCCAAACAAGGTCTATATATTCATATGTTTCCCAAGTCTCCTCTAAACTATGTGAATTTCTTGCACTTTTACAGTTATCTGAAATAAAAATGAATTGCCAATGAAGCAGAAGAGGAAATATGAAGTCGTGGATGCCTCTTGTTTTCCTCTTCCTGGGAGAAAACAGATAGATATTTACAGTGAGAAAGAGAGAGGATCACAAGAAAGAAAGGGATAATGTGAAAGATGAGGTTCTTCTGTGTGCAGACCCAGTGGAATCTGAGGCCAACTCCACATCTCCTGCTTGAGATTTCATTACAAGCCAGTAAGTCTCCACTCTAGAAAAAAAATTTAGTTGTTTTTAGTTGGGTTCTATCACTTGCAACCCAGAAGAGTCCTAGTGCAAACTCCCTATGATCTGGAGAATAGTGCACCTTTCTTAGGGACCAGCACATGCCTTATTACAGAATATGAGTGAATCAGGGAAAGAATTCACCTCACAGAAGCTTGGTGGTTGAATTCTAATTGTGCCCTTCCCTGTACACTCAGTCATAATTTGGATAAAATAGTTCACCTCTCTTCTAATTTTCTTCACAAGGACATAAAGTAATAATAATATAAAATAATTTCATGAATGTGTTGTCCAAAAATATCAGCATTTGTAGTCATTTCATTGTAGGTAAGAAAGTTACCCTCTTTTTTCTACAGGACTTTCTTTGGAGAAAGTACAAGTTATAAGAGCAAATGTAATTTTTGTGTGTATAACTTCAACACGTTCAAGGGCCAGTATAGAAGCCTTCAAGTATTTTAGACTTTCCAATTTCCAGATATCCTATACACTAATCACAAAGAATCCTCTCCAGTTAGTAAAGCAGGCCGCATTAGGATGTCTGCTAGATCATAACTTTTAGTCTCAACTGAGTTTCTGCACCGTTTAAAGACCATAAAACACAATTCCTTCAAAATGGTCTATGATTCATCCTTCTAATCGAGCCTGGATATCCTCCCATTTAATCTAGTGAAGGAGATTTTAATGAGCTGATGTCTCACTGTAAGTCTCCTCCTCACCCTTTAACTGTTTCTTCTCTTCTGGTATCCATTCTGGGTCATTATTACCTATTGGCACCTCCATCAGGGAACTGGGAGAAAGAGGAATGTGAAGGTTGTATCAGTCAGATATAATATTTCTTGACAAATTAGGTAAAAAGTTCTAAATCTATAGGTGAAAACTGAAAAGTTACATGATGTGATTCTTTGTGTCATCTTTGGATTTCCATTAGGTATAGTCATATATATATAAACAGTTAAAACATAAAACTTGGAGTTAATGTGTTATGATCCCTTTCTATAATTCAATCTGCTTGCTGAATCTTGAACAAGTTATTTAACCTCTCTGATTCTTACTTTGCAATATGAAGGATGGAGATGATAACACTGTCCATATTATTCATATTTAATCTTCCTCATTCAGAAGAGGATGTGAGTCCTCTGACAATTAAAAATGAGGATTTGAGACCACTGCAAAAAAATAAATAGATGAGAAAACCAAGGTGGTTGGAAAATACAGATGAGAAAAAATAAAGCTGAAGCAAACTCAAGACACTAGTAAGTAAGCCACCAGACTTGGTAGTGTGTGTGCTCAGTTGCTAAGTTGTATCTGACTCTTTGCGACCCCAACGACTGTAGCCCACCAGGTTCCTCTGTCCGTTGGATTCTCCAGGCAAGAATATTGGAGTGGATTGCCATGCCTCCTCCAGGGGATCTTCCTGATTCACAGATCAAACCTGCGCCTCCTGAATTGCAGGTAGATTTTTACCACTGAGCCACCAGGGTATGACTGATCAGTAATTTGCTCTGTTGTTAAAGACTTGCCTTACTGAAAAACATAGCCCAGAAATCACACAGTTAAGCATCCTGACATTGCTATACAATAATGACAAGCAATAATATTTTCCTGGGAGGCTCTCTGTGTCCTCATTGAAATTCTCCAGCGTGGAGACAGTCGTACCCACCTCATCCACTGATGGATAAAGGGCAAAGAGCTCAGCCTGCCGATTGGTCCTCCGGGCCTCCTCATTCTGCTTCTCGAAGTCCTCAGCGCTCACTTGTTGTACAAGATTTTCCAGCCTCGGGTCAGGCTGCAGGCTGCGGAGGTCAAAGTCACAGGCAGTGTTGGAACCTTTCCCAGAAACATCACACAGCACGTTCAGGTGGCGGGGACCTGCCTATAAGAAAAAGACATGGCTTCATGAGAGAGATCATGGGCTTCAGATGAGAACTAAAGGGTCTGGGATGTATCAAGATGGCTCCAACGGGGGACTGCAGAATCAGGCCTCAAGGAGTCTCTGACAAGAATCACATCACAGCTTCCTGGACTGAATATCCTAAATTTAGATGTCTCTCTCCTGTCTGGAAGCAGGTGATTAACTCATCAGATGTAGATATACCCATTCTTGAGGAAAAGTTTGACAATAGTCCTGTAGTACTATTCGTTTGAGGGGGTGTTCTTTTCTGGAGATTGGGAGCCAAGCCTCCTATGAATCACACACATGTCTCGTGCTTAAGCAGAACAGAACTAGAATAAAGTGTTAAAAAAAAGGTGGGGTGGGTGGGGGAGACTGGACTGGGGAATAAAGAGACCTCATGCTAATCTCAGCTCCAGAACTTGGCTTTTAAAACTGGAAAATAAGATGATCTGTGAGGAGCGTTCCAAATTAAACTTTATATAAACTCCAAAGCATGTTTCCAAAGACAGAAATGTGGGCATGGGAACACTTTCCTACAGGACTTTAGTAACAGTTACAGGAATAAGTACCAGAGGGGGAAAAAAAAGCACTTGCTATTTCAGCAGTATTCACGCAGCTGCAACATGCTTGAAAAAATTTCAGTCAAAAAGAAGATGCTTTATTCCATTAGAAATGTCTTGGAAATTGCAAACTGGATACCTAACTCGAGACCTGGCAAAAAATACAAAACCAAAAGCAACAATATGTTGTAAGAACAAAGATAGATCCATTACAAATATCTGTAAAATATACGGTAAAATGTTATTCTCAAAGTACTATTAAATGGACATACTACTGTGCAGTAACTTTATAAAACAGTTTTGGTCTTGTGCAGCAATGAAGACCCCGTACAGCCAAAAATAAACAAAATTATTTTTAAAAAATGTTTGGTGGTATCTGTCTACCTCATAAAAGTCCTACTCTCCTAGGTCATAAATTTTATGTAAACTGAATGTGTTAACAATCACATTCACACACAATATTAACCAATATTAATATTTAAGTTATTAAAAATTTTGTTCATCTTAGAATTTATAAGATTCTTGGGAAAATTAATTGGGTTACCCAAGACTCTTTAAAAGAATCAACATCTGTATCTGTCTCCAGAATTTATTTAAAGGCCACAACTGGACAAGTAAACAAAGGTATGAGGACAAGAGTATCTCTGGAACCCTGCTGGTAGTAACAAAATAATAAAAACAACCTAAGCATCCCCCAAAAAGAAAGTTTTAAGATTAAGAGATTTTGGAACTTTCATACAATAGAAAGAGGCTGTTTATTCAGCCTTTAAACAAAAAAAGAAAACATGCTGTCATTAGAAGAGAAAGATGATGATAGTATATTTTCTTGTTAACAAGAAAAAAGAAGGTAAATATTATATCATATAATTTTTATGAAATATATTTGTACTATGGAGTCCTGGTGGCTCAGACGGTAAAGTGTCTGTCTACAATGCGGGAGACCTGGGTTCGAGCCCTGGGTTGGGAAGATCCCCTGGAGAAGGAAATGGCAATCCACTCCAGGACTACTGCCTGGAAAATCCCATGGAGAGAGGAGCCTGGTAGGCTATAGTCCATGGGGTCGCAAAGAGTTGGACATGACTGAGCAACTTCACTTCACTTCACATGGAGTCATATGTGTGTGTGTGTGTGTGTGTGTGTGTGTGTGTGTGTGTGTATTGAAATTATGTAAATTCAGGCATTTGACTTCACAATTCCACTCAAAAGGTTCCTAAGAATGACTGAAAGGGAAGATGCTGCCTGTCTGACTATCTCTCTGTGATGAGTATTAGTTTAATACTTAAAAACACACACTTCTGTATAACTTGCCTCTGAAACCCAGCCAATGACTTGGTGTGCAGGAGTGAGGAATGCGTGTGCTGCTCATGCACCTCTTGAAGCCACCCTTTATACTCTGCTCTGTGATGCTGGCTCTGTGTTTAGCAAATCCTGTTTCTGCTTTGCTACTTCTCCCTTTAGGATCTGCATGGCTGGGGGAGGGAGAAGGGCCTGGCTGCTTCCTCTCTGCCTTGCAGGGCTTCTCATCTTGGTGGTGGCAGTTGCTTCTAGTTTTCTGTTTCTTCCAGCACTTCGAGAAAAACCCTCATCTGACCTTCCTTGGAGGTACCAGCATCAACCAGGCAATTCTTTCTCCAGGAAGCCTGAGTCCAGACTCTCAGCCCTTCTGAGGTCTTTCCTCTGATGACACCACTGGCTAGGCTATGCCCCCTCCTCAGGTATTTGAGTCCCAGCTCTGAGGCCTCTCTTCTGAGCTTGCAGGTTCTGATAACTCCAAGCTCCTCCCACTAGACCCATGGTTCTCAAACAGTCCTGGGACCAGCAGTATCAGTATTTCCTAGGGAATGCTCATGAGAAATGCAAATTCTCAAGTCCCCACTCCAGCTGCAGTAAAACAGAAACTCTGGAGTGTGGCCAGCAATCTGTGTTCAAACAAGCCCTTCAGGGGGATTCCAGTAACACTTAGGTTTCAGGTTCACTGCCTCAGACCCCGGAGTAGGCAATGGCACCCCACTCCAGTACTCTTGCCTGGAAAATCCCATGGATGGAGGAGCCTGATAGGCTGCAGCCCATGGGGTCGCTAAGAGTCGGACATGACTGAGCGATTTCACTTTCACTTTTCACTTTCATGCACTGGAGAAGGCAATGGCAACCCACTCCAGTGTTCTTGCCTGGAGAATCCCAGGGACAGCAGAGCCGGGTGGGCTGCCATCTATGGGGTCGTACAAAGTTGGACACGACTGAAGCGACTTAGCAGCAGCAGCAGCAGCCACAGACCCCAGCCCTAGAGTGGTGTGCTATTTCTTGTAGTTACAATTTCTGTAAGACTTCAATTTTCCTTTTTGGTTCTCTCAGTCCTCGAAAATACATTTGGCTAATTCCTTATGTAAAATTTCTTCAGAGGAAATATCTAGTGTGGTTTCTGTCTGACTGAAACAAGGGAGCAATTTCGTTGGTCATCTACATGATGAAAGCAGAATTCAGTCAAAATTACCAATGAAAACCCCCTGAAATTTCCCATAGAGGATGGCATACAGATATTCCACGTTTCAGTAAGCCCACCAGATTCAGCTGCAGAAATGATGCCTGATTTTTCTGCAGAGATAAGTAGTCAGCCTGGCTGTAGTTTGAAATAGGTATTATCTAAAACCTCTAGTCATATTCAACATGGTGAGATGCTTGTGTTATGAGGGTACCTGAAAGCTAAAAACTATACTGGTTTAGAAGTCCTATGCAAACTTATGCACATTTCTTCCTCTATGCTTTATTTTTTTTTAACCTATAAAATGGACAGACTGGACCAGAGCACTGGCTTTCAAACTCTTTTGTAAATTGTGGTAAGTATACATGTAATATAAAAATTTCATCATTTTTTAGTGTACAGCTCAGTAACGTTAAGTACATTTATATTGTTGTACAACCAGTCTCCAGAACTCTTCGTTTTGTAAAACAGAAACTCTATATCCATTAAACAAGAACTCCTCATTGCTACCTCTCCGCAGCCTCTGGCAACTACCATTTTAACTTTATACATCTATGAATCTGATTATCCCAGGTGCCTCATATAAATGGATCATGCAGTATTGATTCTTTTGTAACTGGCTTATTTCACTTAGTGTAATGTCTTCAAGGTTCATTCATGTTGTAGAATATGTGTCAGAATTTTCCCCTTTTTAAGGCTGAATAACTATTCCACTGTGACTTCCCAAGTGGTGCTAGGGGTAAAGAACTCACCTGCCAATGCAGGAGAACTAAGTAATGGAGGTTCAATCCCTGGATCGGGAAGATCTCCTGGAGGAGGGCATGGCAGCCACTCCAGTGTTCTTGCCTGGAAAATCCCATGGACAGAGGAGCCTGGTGGGCTACAGTCCATTGAGTCATGACCGAAGCCACTTAGCACACACATGCAATACTCCATTGTATGGATATGCCACATTCAGTTTCTCTCTTCATCTGCCCATGGACACTTGGTTGTTTCCACCTTTTGGCTGCTGTGAATAATGCTGCTATGAAAACAGGTGTATAGAGCACTGACTTTTAAATTGTAACTACTTTGTAATAGTAATAATAATAATAACCACATTCATTGGACACAAAGTGTGAGCCGGCACTGTCTTAAATGCTTCACACATATCAACTCATTTAATACTCAAACAACTTTACCAGTTGTGTACTTTTATCATCCTCATTTTCCAGGGAAAGAAATTGAAGACCAGAGAGTTGAGTTATCCTGTCTGAGGTTACAGAGTAGGTATGTGGTAGAATCACAGAGAGCCAGGCAGTCTGCCCCAGGGTGGAGCTTTCAATCACACTGCAGGCTGCCTGAGGCGTGGGGGCACCCTGAGTATCTGCCAGAATCATTACAGGGATGGGCCCAAATCTGCCCCCCAAGTTAGAGCCCCTCCAATTTTATCTACTTTTATTTGAACACCAATTTATATAGCTAAAAACAAGTATGAAAAAAAATCACTGAATAAATGGTAGAGCTCCTTCTATTCTAATATTCTGTGAGTCTAGCATTTTTATTAGTTGTTTAATAATCAACAGCATGCCATGGCAGAACAGTCCAGTAACCTGGCAACTGTGTTTGTTGATAGGAAATACCTGAGCGCTGGGTTCACTGCTCTCCAAGGTTTCTGACTCAAACGTCTGTTTCTGAAGCGTCTTGTGAAAATCTTTTCGGGATTCAGTCTTTTAAAGCTGCAAATCTCTGAACTTCCTTGGTTCCTTTCATTGTTGTTATTAAATAAGAGACAGAAGGAGGGAGAGAGAGAGAGGCAAAATCATTAGTCTAAAAATAAAAGTAATGGCTTAAGTGCAGACATGGTTCTGAAAGATCTTGCAAAGAGAGGACCAACTGTAATTCTTCACATCTAATTCTGCACCAGGCCTAACACAAGGCTCTGTTGTAAAGAGATACAAATTTGCCCCTTCGATGGCTCACTATTAAAGGCAGGGGTGGCCTGGGAAAATGCCACTTCAGAGGTGTGGTCATTTCAGCTGTGGGGCATTTGGCTCCAAGCTGAAGCTGAACTATGACCCCAGTGGAAGAGGCTGGAATAAATCTAGCAAAGTGCAGAAGCAGAGAATAAAGGTCATTTGAAGATAAAAATAGAGGAAAACATTTAATCTTCAAATCAATGTTCTTAGTAAAGAATAAAAAAGGCAGGATGTGGTTAAGAAAAATAGAATTAAGTGATCTATGTACCGAAAATTTTTGCTACCATCCTCAATTGCTACTCCATGCACATCATTAAAGTTGTTTTAATAAGTGTTGCAAATATTATACAATATCACTTATATATGGAATATAAAATATAATACAAATGAATCTATATACAAAACAAAAACAGATTCACAGGCATAGAAAAACAAAGTTACTAAAGGGGAAAGGGGGAAAGAATAAATTAGGAGTATGGGATTAACAAACTACTACATATAAAATAGATAAGCAACAAGGATTTACTGTATAGCACAGGAAATTGTATTTAATATCTCATAATCACTTATAATGAAAAATATTCTGAAACATAAATATATAAATAGATATACACATATAACTAAATTACTTTGCTATACACTTGAAGCTAACACACTATTGTAAATCAACTACACTTCAATTTTTAAAAAATGTGTTGCTATGGAAAGGGTTTAATGTAATGTCTAGCACTGTCACTGGAGAAAGAAGTTAGACAAAAGGGCAGTTAGACAAAATAAGTTAGAAGAAAGGGCAACAGATATAAGTTGTCAAATAATAACTATAGAAACCAACATGTGCATTCGCTATTTTTATGACTCAAAGCCTTCTTGGAAAACACGCTACAAACTCAGCCACACAAACATGCACCCGTCTTGTTTGATTTCCCACACTATTAGAAAACCATCGAGGAAGCTGATATAAGGATGTAAAATGAGGTTAGGATTTATTATGAAGATCAAACAGAAGACAGACAAAACAGGAAATGTAAGAGAGCTACTAGCAATAATCCAAATACAGTTTATAACTCTTTGGGAGGTGTGAAATCTTAGGTTATGCACAGGCGCACAGAGCAAGTATTCAACACTAAGTGAAAGGAGTCAGGAAAAAAAAAAGATAACTGCATGATTCCATTTACATGACATTCTGGAAAAGGAAAAGTTATAGTGACAGAAAAGAGATCAGTGGCTGCCAGAGTCTGGGGGTTAAGACAGTGACCGCAAGATGCCTGGGGCAATTTAGGGGGCCGGGTACTGGGACTGTTCTGTGTCTCGATTGTAATAGTGGTTACACAACTGAATGCATTTGTCAAAACTCACAGAACTGTAATCTAAAAAGCATGAATTACAATTACCTCAAAATCAACGGGTAGAAGTTTAGGATTATGCCTGACATTGATTAGGATACTATTTACACTTAATACTCATTAAACGTAAGGTCTGATCCTTTGCTATGGTTTATTATATTGCTTTACAGAATGATGGGTTTTGTTGAGGAGTAAATGGATTCAAGTCCCGGCTCCACAGTTTACAAGCTGTATGACCTAGGGTAAATGACTCTATTTTTTTGTGTCTCAATTTTGTTATCAGAATAATAGGAATTAAACTAATACCTACTTCATCAGTTCTATTGCATGCAATAAATACACTCACATATGTAAAACAGAAAATTTCCTGGCTTATGGAAATACTTCAATAAATATTTGCAACTACTTGATGTTTATTAAATGGTATTAGAGAACATCATTCAATTGTCCCTGTCAACTGACAAAGAATCTAAACTAGACCAATAAATAAGATATTATAAGCAAAGGGAAAAAGGGTACAACTCAGTGTTGTTGAAGATTTCCTTTAATATAATGGTCCATGGTAAATTTTACCTGATAGGCAAGGGACTACAATGATATATTCATGGAATAACGGCAAGATTTGAAAAATCTTAAGAATTGTATTTAGGGTTATTCTAGTTCCAGTTCAACCAATCCAAAATATTCCTTTCATTCTGAGGACTTCAGAAAAAGCACTTATATCAGTATGTCCGAGGAATGAACCTAAAACTTTATCTCATGTTTTATGGCATCACAGGGAAAAAAACTACTTTTCCCTGGAGGACCATACTTAATGAAGCCACTTAGTTTTCCATGGACATGCCTTTGTTATCCATAACCATACAGTCAAACACTGATTTAGTTGCTATTTTATTCCTCAATTATCTCCTTGCTGATATTACATTTTCTCTGTAATATCTAGGGATAGTCTTTTATGTCCTTGCTATCTATGATAATGGCTTTGAATCCCACTTAGGGGGCAGGGAGTGGAGTAATGGCCATTTGTGTTCCTTCCCACTCTCATAATGCTATAGGACATTTGCCACTCAAGTTCTATAATTGAGACTTTTAAATCAGACAAATAGTGTGTTCATGAAGGATAGCGGAAACTTCTAGATTCTTAACGTATTAGGGAAAGATGAAATTGCACAGAAGCACAGAATTCATGGTTTCCTTTTGAGAGAAATATATTTTCCTACTTGAAATGTTTGTCTGTGTTACTTAGACTGGAATTATGCCTTTAATAATTCCATTCCACCTTTTACTGTCTATAGCACAAAGTTTACTGTCTCCACTCTAAAAATCATGCTTTTCCTCTTCACGACTTTTGAAAATGATCAATAAATCTAATGAATAGACAGTGCCATGGCTGCATGTTTATCTCATCTTATTTCCATATATTTTGATAATTTTTATGGATTGCTATTTACTGCCATCCTTTGGGTAACAGTAAATATTTTAATCATTATTTCCTCTGTAATTTTCTTTAATGAACTAAAGAGAGAATAACTTAAGAATGTGTTTGGTGTCTTGGTGGAGAGTGGAGCTCTCAAGTAATTAAACTTGTTTACATGCTATTTATTCTTGGTCTATTATCCATAGTGAAACATTTGATGAGTGTTATGAGCAGCATCATAAAAGCCCTTAGACTTTGTCTTTCATCCTGGGTGATTAAGGTAATTCTGAAGGAAGGTCATGCTCAAGGAGAGCTGAGATATCAAGGAATGGGGTATCATCTGTTTTATTACTCCATATTTTACTCCCAGTGAACTGGTAAACAATTATAATTCAAACACATCAGTGCATATAATTCAGTTACTCCCAAAACACCATAAAAATGTCTCCCTGATCAATAATTGCTTATTATGACATGCATTTCTTATGCTGGCTGTCAAGGTGCTTAGCTATTTGCTTTCTAAAAGTATGGAAAGCCATCCAGACTCATCAGCCTCTACAGTTACAAACAGCAATCCAGCTGTGGAAATCACTGAGCCACTCTTGACCTGTTATGCGCAGATTCCCTATCCCCACAAATGCACTCCCACGAAAGCCTAATTCACAGGCCAGTCCTTGCACCTGCCTTCCCTGACCTGGCCAGAATTAACTGCTTCCTTCTGTGAATTTTCAAAACATGTTGCTTGTACTTCTCGTACAACCTTTCATCATGCTCTATATTACAGTCTAATTACTTATCTAAATTTTTACCTCCCCTGCTAAATATGTGCTCTTCCTCACTAGACTATGACTTCGCCAAAGACATAGACTCCTTTGAGCTAGGATTCCTGTGTATTCCTCAGGAGGTATTTTCTAAACCTTTGCTGAATGGGAGAACAAATGAAACTCTAACAAGAAAATAGTCATATCATACTCCTCTCACACAAAGGTTTTCAAATCTCTCAGACTCACCGTCATCTTTCTCTATAACAAATATTTAATAATGCCATCTTTATAACTCAACTTTCTTATTTTTATGTCAATAAAAAATGTCCCAGCTGTTATTTATTGAGAAATAAAAGAAACATGATACATAAAACAGCATGTGTGTAAATATGCAAATGCTTGAACACGGCTGCACCAGAGAATATAATCAAATAGCTGTCTGCACCTGTGGGAAGAATTGCTGTCAATATAACACCTACAAAACCAATACAGACATGCTATATGGGTGACTCAAACACCACGAAGCAGCACAGCTGGGAGTAATGTGATTTTTTAAAATGAGGGGAAACTCTTATAGAGCTCTAACCAGCATGAAGCTTAATTTCCCCTATGTTTACATGAAAGATGTTTCCTTGGAAAATTCTGTTCAAAAGTATTTGTAAGAAGGCATACAGGCTTGGCTCAGATATTTACAGACTGGCTTTTCACGGCCCTGAATGTCCAGAAGGACATGTGATCATTGTGTTGGATGCTGAATTTGGGACAATCCTTCATTGTGTGTGATGTCCAATGCACTTCAGGGTGTGAAAAGCAGTAGTCCAACCCAGTCATTGAGATGATGAAAAAAGAAACCTCAACTACCCTCATTGAGAGCCATTGCTACTAACACATCAGAAAACTGGAATTTCCAACTCCAATTTAAATCATAAGTTTTGGCAACACACCTGGGAAAGGAAATCCACAAAGACTTCCTGGAAGGGGTGAAATTGAACAAGTTTAACTAGGAAAACAGCTGCATGCAGGTGTTTGGGGAAAGAATTCCAGTAGTGGAATCCTCAAGTGAATGCTTTTCAGAGTTCTACTTTTGGTTTTGGTAAGAAAGTAAATGTCCCATATAGAAATAACATAGTTTAGCAGAAATAGGAATGTTAGGAGATTTTAAATTCAACATATCCACAAATTAAGGGTATTTAGATCTTTAGTTGGAGAAGGCAATGGCACCCCACTCCAGTGTTCTTGCCTGGAAAATCCCATGGATGGAGGAGCCTGGTGGGCTGCAGTCCATGGGGTCGCTAAGAGTTGGACACGATTGAGCAACTTCACTTTCACTTTTCACTTTCATGCATTGGAGAAGGAAATGGCAACCCACTCCAGTACTCTTGCCTGGAGAATCCCAGGGACGGGGTAGCCTGGTGGGCTGCCATCTGTGGGGTCACAGAGTCAGACACGACTGAAGCGACTTAGCAGCAGCCTCAGCAGCAGATCTATAGCACGTGCACTGGTATTGCATCTAATGGTATTATCATTTATGCTAACATAGCTATCATTTCTTGGACCAGTGATTGTCTTAGTTGAGATTCCTCAGAAACTGAGCCTGAGACAAGGACTCAAGTGCACATGATTTTTGAGAGTGTGTACTTTCGGAAAAGAAAAGCCTGTAAGAGAGATGGGGAAGAAGGAGGAGTCAACTAAGGAAGCAGGCTCAGATAAATTCTTGGCATTATACACAGGGTACTCTGGAATGTTCACACTGCAAAGCTGTCCTACTATTCCACTTTGAGGCAAGAAATGGGACTATGATACCCCTTGTACCAGTGCTGTTGTGCCAGTCGGGCACTGCTTATTACCAACCAACCCAAAGTGGGAGGTTAGGGGCTGAGAGGCAGAATGAATTGCTCAAATGTCTTTGGGCACAACAGCTCCTATATACTCAAAGCAGCTGTGAAATAAATGCATGGGATGGCAAAGGGGACGTACTAACGGTGTTTATTACAATGCCAGGCACCTAACATATATTAATTTCCTTTTATTTTGAAACAATTTCGAATTTATAGAAAAACTGAAAATATAGTAGAAAAGCCTTTTCCCTCTCCCAACCCATTTGAGAGTAAGTAGTTGACCTAATTCTCCATTACCCCTGAATACTTTAGTGTGTCATTTCTACAAACAGGGGCTTCCCAGGTGGCACTGATGATAAAGAGTCCGCTGACCAATACAGGAGATGCAGGAGACTCAAGAGACTCAGCTTCCATCCCTGGATTGGGAAAATCCCCTAGAGGATCCAGTATCCAACCTGTTCCAGTATTCTTGCTACCTTGCCATGAATAGGTACTCTTGCCACCTTGCCATGGCAAGAATAGGTATTCTTGCCTGGAAAATTCCATGGACAGAGGAGCCTGTCAGACTACAGTCCATGGGGCTGGAAAGAGTCAGAAACTGTGCATATGCTATAAACAAGGGCATTATTCATTATAATTAGTATGCAATCATCACATTCAGAAAATTAACATTGACACATTCAGTTCAGTTCAGTTCTGTCTGACTCTTTGTGACCCCATGAATCACAGCACACCACCACCTAATCTTCAGACCCCATTCAGCTTTCACCAAATGTGAAATGCCTTTTAGAGCAAAAGGATCTTATCCAAAGTCATGCATGTCATATGCCTTTAGCCTTATTTATTGTGGAACAGTTCCTCAGTGTTTCCTTGACTTTCATGACCTTGAAATTTTAGGCCTGTTATATTTTAGAAAGTCCCTCCACTTGGGTTTGATTACTGTAAATGCCTCATGCCTCATCAAGCTTTCAGCTTATTTATTGTATCATTACAGATTCATAGTTTCCTATTTTATTCAACATATCCTACTCCATTTCTATTATTACTTATTTTGGTGCTCTAATCGTCCTTCATTTGACCAGGGTGAATCCCTTCAGCTGCTCTTATGTCTTTTTCACATGTCCCCAGCAGGCACTGATCCCATCCTACTTTCCATCTCAAGATATTCCAAGGTGATCTTACTTTTTTTTTCCCCCTCAAATCTGGTATCAGTCATTTCTCCAAGAAGCTGTGATTCTTTTTAGTGGAAAATGATTCTTAGGAGCCAAGATGTTGGTGTTGGGTGTGCTTATTGCTATGAAAGCATTGATCCTCCTATGTCTTTTCAGTGGACAGAGTTAAGTAGGGAGGGTGTGTGAGCGTGATTATTACGCATGTGTGGGCTGAAAGCCAGGAATTCATGTTGATCCTTGCAATCTCAATCTGACATCACAGTACCCATTCTAGTTTTCTTCCTTTCCATATTTTTAACTTCTCAGGCACTAAAAAACCTGCCACCTACAGTCCCTAATATATATATCACTCCCCTTATATGTAACCATTGCCAACATCAACCCACCACCACCCAGCTGCCTCCCTAAAATTCTGACTCTGACACCCTGCACCAGGTTGTCCCTGTGATGTGACGTCCTCTCCAGTCTATGCTGACACTTAGTGCCAGGCGACACTCCTTGACCGGACTCTGACCCCTCAAGGTAGGCTTCTCCTCCATGTGTGTGCTCCTCTCATTCCACTCAGAATGTCTGCTCTGTTAGCACATGCCAGGCCGCCCCAGGCTCACACACCCTCCTCACACCTCGTAGGTTCTGATTCTCTGTGTCCGACAGGCCTCTTAAATGTGTGCCCTCCTCACCCTGTCTGGCCTTCAGCTCCTTATTCGGGCCCTCCTCAGCTCATCTGGCCTGCCTCATCTTTATCCTGAGGCAGGGATAGCTAACTTATTCTGATGGTTTTCACACCAAATTGTACAACAAAGGAGAGGAAAGAAAAAGGGTATAGGAAGGGAAAGAGGAAAACGAAGAAAAGGAACATTCATTGTTTTCCAATCCTTACACAGGCCTTCAAAGTGAGCACCATTTCCCCTATCATTTCACACTTGAGGAAACTGTGGTTCAGAGAGATTAAGTCACTTGCCCAGGGTCTCACAGCCATTACACAAGGAGCCAGCATCTGGACCCAAGTCCCAGTCTCTATGGTCCAGATTCTGTGTACTCCACCACACTATCCCTAAAGTGAGAGCTCTCAAAATATGTTTGGTCTTTGGATTTATCCCCATATGTGTAACAGTAGTATTTGAAAAGGAGAAGGCAATGGCACCCCCTCCAGTACTCTTGCCTGGAAAATCCCATGGACGCAGAAGCTTGGTAGGCTGCAGTCCATGGGGTCACTAAGTCCGACTAAGAGTCAGACACGACTGAACGACTTCACTTTCACTTTTCACTTTCATGCACTGGAGAAGGAAATGGCAACCCACTCCAGTGTTCTTGCCTGGAGAATCCCAGGGATGGGGGAGCCTGGTGGGCTGCTGTCTATGCAGTCGCAGAGAGTCAGACACGACTGAAGTGGCAGCAGTATTTGAAAAAAAAGGAACACAGTTCTCTGGAGAAGGAATAGATTGTGTTCCTTTCATGAGAATGAGTCTCTCTACCACTTGCTACTTCTCTGTCTCTTTCTTGTCTGCAAATATGTTCAACAGGAACATGGCTTTCTTTGGCTCAGATGCCCAGGTAGGGTAATGAGGCTGGCACTCTGGTAGCTGGTGGCACTCAGCCATCCGTCTTACTACCTGCTTCATGGTGGTTTCTGCCTTCTGTGGCTGGCACTTCTGAAATGAGTCATCTTTACATGCTTGCCAACCCTTGGCCTCTCCTCTCCAGCTGGCTGGAGCTTTACCCGTGCTGCCACCCGGCAGCTCTGCAACCTTCTGAGACGTTAAAATGGGGAAGTAGATGCTAAATCTAGAATGAGGAAGAGGAGCACAGTTTGCTCTGGTTTCAAATCCATAGCCATGGAATACATCTAGTCTTCATGCTTTCATCTCCAAACCCTGAGGGCGGCACAGATATAGGGTTAGAGTAGAAATGTTGTGAAATGAATTTTTAACACTATTCTGTACCTCTGTTTTTAAAAATGCCCATTTTTTATGTCTTTGGGGATCCATGTAAAGGACTTCAGAAAACATTCTAACAAATCCAAGGACAGAAAAGAAAGCATCCACTTACATAAAATAGCAAAAGAACAACAGCCAAAAAGTCTCATTTCTCCTAGATTTAAGTTTCTTTTGAGGATAAAATCTGATATGAATTTCTTCAGATATAGTGTACAAACTCTTTACCTTTAAATCCTAGATATAACTCTTTATCTTTAAATCTGGGGGAAATATCCTAGAATTCACCTCGCCATGCCCATACCTGATGGAGAAACAGAGGCACAGAGAGAGATGATGTGAGAAAGGTGGAGGGCAGGCGCATGGCTGTAACTATGTGTGTGCTGGGGAGGGGATTTGTGTGGGTTCACTCACAAGTAAACATATTTGGAAATAAGTTGTGTATTTTATGAAACAATAAAGAAAGCTAAAGCAGATATAGTTCTGGTCTCCAAGGCTACTACACATTCTTAAACTAGGTTGTTTCCTGATTTTTATTTCTGTGGCCCATGCAAGTTTCCCCATGAAGAAGCATGTGATCCTGAATCTATGACATCAATATCCCCAAAGGTGCACATGTCCTAAGAAAGACAATGGGCACGTGTGAACTATGAATTTCAATTCACTGTTTTCTTTCCACCTTAGAACAAATTAATGTTAGTTAATTCCTTTTGGAATTTTTCCCCTTAAAATTTGATTTATCAGGAAAAACAGTCACTAATTCAGTGTGCTGTCATTTAGGATAGTGTAATCTTAGGAAGCAACTTAGAATTTGCCTGTATTTTCCACAATTTTGAGTTGGGTGGTTTTGTGCCAGGACATTAGATCATGTGAAGCTTTGTATCTGAATCATGAGGGACAGTCCCCTAAGGATTTCATACACTAGAAAAGCCTACCCAACCAGCTCACACATACATGTTGCTGAATATATTTATACTGGTGAGAATAACTTTGACAAAGCTACCAAGTTTATGAAATTCCATATGAGGCTCTCTCTCAAAAATCTGTTAGAAAGTAGAGAATAAATATTATTAAATGGAGCACAGTCACACATAAATCTACTCTGTTTTTATCACTACCATTTGCACACTTAGAGCAAACTGGAACCAAAATCATTTTCATAAATTTTTCAAAGAGTCACTTCTTATGAAATACTGCTTGAAAAGGTCTCCACACACCTTCCTACACTGTTGGTGGGGCCACTGTGAAAAACAGTATAGAGGCTTCTTTAAAAACTGATAACAGAACTACCATATGATCCAGCAATCTCACTCCTGGGCATATATTTGGAAAAACTCTAATTTGAAAAGATACATACACCCTATATTCACTGCAGCACTATTTACAATAGCTAAGATACGCATGCTCCTTGGAAGAAAATCTGTGACCAACCTAGATAGCATACTAACGAGCAAAGACATGACTTTGCCAAAAAGTCCATCTAGTCAAAGCTATGGTTTTTCCAGTAGTCATATATGGATGTGAGAGTTGGACTATAAAGAAAGCTGAGTGACGAAGAACTGATGCTTTTGAACTGTGGTGTTGGAGAAGACTCTTGAGAGTCTCTTGGACTGCAAGGAGATCCAACCAGTCCATCCTAAAGGAAATCAGTCTTGACTACTCATTGGAAGGATTGATGCTGAAGCTGAAACTGCAATATTTGGCCACCTGATGAGCAGAAGTGACTCACTTGAAAAGACCCTGATGCTGGGAAAGATTGAAGGTGAAAGGAGAAGGGGACAACAGAGGATGGGACAGTTGGATGGTATCACCGACTTAATAAATGTGAGTTTGAGTAAACTCCAGATGTTGGTTATGGATAGGGAGGCCTAGCATGCTGCAGTCCATGGGGTCACAAAAAGTCGGACATGACTGAGCGACTGAACCAAACTGAACTGACATTCTTGAAGCTCCATACTGTCAGCAAAAACAAGTCCGAGAGCTGACTGTGGCTCAGATCATGAACTCCTTATTGCCAAATTTAGACTGAAATTGAAGAAAGTAGGGAAAACCACTAGACCATTCAGGTATGACCTAAATCAAATCCTTTATGATTATACAGCGGAAGTGACAAATAGATTTGAAGGGATTAGATCTGATAGAGTGCCTAAAGAACTATGGACGGAGGTTTGTGACATTGTACAGGAGGCAGTGAGCAAGACCATCCCCAAGAAAAAGAAAGGCGAAATGGTTGTCTGAGGAGCCCTTACAAATAGCTACGGAAAGAAGAAAAACAAAAGGTAAAGGAGAAAAGGGTGTATGGTAGGTGTATATTTAACTGGGATTTTAGGATGAGTAAGAGAAGAAAACTCCATGATAGAAAACAATCTTATTAAAGTGAGTATAAGTGAGCTTCCAGTATTCTTGCCTGTAGAATCCTACATGTACTGGAGAAGGAAATGGCAACCCACTCCAGTATTCTTGCGTGGAGGATCCCAGGGACAGAGGAGACTGTGAGGTGCCGTCAATAGGGTCGCACAGAGTCGGACACAACTGAAGCGAGTTAGTAGCAGCAGCAGCAATAGCTTCCAGTTTAAAATCAATAACTTGAATAAGATTACAGGAATTTAAATTTTAGTTTAATCAATAATATCCAGCATTGGTAAGGATATGGGGGAAAGGGCAGTTTCATGTCCAGTTGGTAATGGAGTAAATTAACACTACTTTTCTGGAGAAGAATTTGGAAGTACTTACTAGACGATATGGTTCCATTTCTACCTTCAGAAATATTCACACACGTGTAGAGGCAAATGTGAAAGGATTTTTATTACGGTATCATTTATATCATGAAAAATGGGGACAACTGCAGTGTCTAACAACAGAAAAGAAGTCGATAATTTATAATATATTCCTTCACACCTGGAACGCCAAGCAGCATTTTAAAAGGAAGGGATAGATAGGTCTTTGATATGGGAAGATGCCAAACACATTATTGAAAACAATTATGTATGTATGTAAAATATGTATGTGTGTGTATATTTGGCATATATAAGTATTTATATAAACTATAAGTATTCATATGTGTTTGTGAGGGGATCAAAAGAGGATCTGGAAGGCTACCCAATGATCTCTATGCAGTTTAGAGTTGGTAGAAAAAAAACAAAAACTCTCCAAAACATAGAGAACACAGTAGTGGAGGGTTAGGGGGCAAAAGGAGGATGAAATGAGTAAAGGTGATCAACCATATGGTGATGGATAGAAACCAGTTTTTTTGGTAATGAGCATACTGTAGCATACATAGATATAGAAATATAACATTGTATATACAAAACATACAATGTTATAGACTAATGTTACTTCAATAAAAAATAAATCTGAGAAAAAGTTTTAAAAAGAAGAGTGAGTTGAAGAGGACAGGGAGCAAGCGATTAGTGAGGCAAGAGACTAGTGTTTTACTTTGTACACTCCTTATTTCTTGGTTTCTTTCAAAACAGGCACACACTATTTGACACATAAAATAACAAATTCAAATGAAAGCTCATTAATCACCAATTAACAACTGGTCAGCAACCATTATGTGACTTCCTCCAACTTCCCAGCCTATGAAGACACAGAAAAATGGAAACTCACCGAAACAGAAAACTTAATGCCTAAGTGGAGACAGAATTTCTATGGATCCAATGAAGCTAGAAGAAGAAGGATGTACCATACTTTGTCTCCCCAAAGGGGAACATAGAGGATAGCATTTGTACTTTCCTTTTTGCCAGTCCCTGAACAGTCAATGTCTATAATAATAGTCAGAAATCTAAATTCTCCTTCTTCATTGTAGTGTTTTATCTACGAAGCCACTCACAGGTTCCACCTGGTTTTACTGACATGAACGTTCACCAGAACCACCGCCTTCCTTGCCTTTCTCTTTCTACCATCAATCTGTAACCATACAGAAACAACTCACAGAAAACAACCAGCCTAAAACATATGTAGAGTTAGGAGATGAAGGATATCCAGCAATAATGTACTGGATGCTCCTTGCAAATAAGGTATTATGGATACACATGAGGGGAGAATGATCCTGGGAGGGGTGTGTGCTAGGAATTATAGCCTTTATGTTAGAGTATCAGATTTAGCGTACCAAAGGATCAAATAGTAGAAAAAGGATGCTTTCTCAGTAAAACACTAGTCAAAGCTTTCCAGAAACTGACAATGAGTTTCACAGTCGCACACTTCTACCTATCCATTAGCTAATTTCTGGGAAACAAACTGGTCCACTAGCCAAATGTGAAGATAACAGGGCCAATGACAAGTCTGATCTTCTATATGTTGCTAAACATAATGTTAAAAAAGGTATTGCTTTGTTTTGTGAAAATAAAAAGATACAAAGCTTGAATAGAATAAATATATGAATAATTACTGTTCCTACAGAAGAGATAAAAACAAGTAGAGACACACAAGGGAACAGAAGAATAATCAAAGGGGCTGTCTAGATTAACATTTTAATCCAAAATTCTTAGTAAATAATATTAGGTTTGTGGATTAAATTTAAGCATGACAGAAAAAATATAAACCATTAGGAAAATTGCTAATATAGATTTCATTAATAAATAATTTTGAAAGTTAAAAAAGTATTCTTGGGTAAGGAATTTGTATTATATGAAAGAACAAAGAGTTAATGTTTTAGCAAATGAAAGCAGTCTTAGAGATAAACATGACCAGACAAAAACATTAATAGAGATACATGAATTTAATGAATAAGCAGAGCACCAAGGAAAACTTACAAATGGTCAGCAAATTTACAGAAAAAAGATACCAAATCTAAATAACCAAAGAAATGCAAAAAAAGACTACCTTTTCACAAAAATTAGAAAACATCCAATATTCCAGGATTCATACATGTATTATTTATAATCTCTCTGATATCTTATTCCCAAATCCTTAAATTTGTGCATATACTTAAACACAGAAACTCCCCTTATAGGAATTTACTCCAAAGGAAAAAAAAATCACAACTAAACACATGAATGCTGCTCTGCTGGGTATAACACTGAAAAACGGGGAATCATCTAAACACGAAAATTGGTTAAATAAATTTTTGTATCTGTGTATATTATACGATTATTAAAAACTGTGTTAAAGAAAATATTTAATAGCAAAGCTAATTATCACTGCAAAGACTGAAAAAACATGCTGCAAATAATAATCTGACTTAAGTTTTATATAAATATAAGCAAAGAAATATGATTCAAAGGTAACACATCAAATGTTAAGGATGGTTATCTGTCTATAGTGACCTTGAGTTTTTTTGTTTCCCTATGATCTCTAAAATTTTTACAATCAGTATTCCAAGAAGAGTCCTTTAAGTTTGTTCAAGATAGAGAAAAAAATTCCAATGAGAATTGCCATGAAGAATGAAAAAGTGCACTGTCCCGAACAGAAAATAAAAATCAAATGTAGCAAAATGGACCTTTCTATTTATTGGCCTTCTCAGATTTTTTTTAGAACCTTCATATCCACAAAGTATGTCTAATTATAACATTTAAAAGCATGAGAACAACTTGTTCTGAAATCTTTTATTTATTATCAGTTCAGTTCAGTCGCTCAGTTGTGTCCGAATCTTTGCGACTCCATGAATCGCAGCACGCCAGGCCTCCATGTCCATCACCGTCTCCGGGAGTTCACTCAGACTCACATTCATCAAGTCTGTGATGCCATCCAGCCATTCCATCCTCTGTCGTCCCCTTCTCCTCCAGCAAATCCTTCCCAGCATCAGAGTCTTTTCCAATGAGTCAGCTCTTCACATGAGGTGGCCAAAGTACTGAAGTTTCAGCTTTAGCATCATTCCTTCCAAAGAAATCCCAGGGCTAATCTCCTTTAGAATGGACTTGTTGGATCTCCTTGCAGTCCAAGGGACTCTCAGGAGTCTTCTCCAACACCACAGTTCAAAAGCATCAATTCCTTGGCACTCAGTCTTCTTCATAGTCCAACTCTCACATTCATACATGACCACAGGAAAAACCATAGCCTTGACTACACGGACCTTAGTCGGCAAAGTAATGTCTCTGCTTTTGAATATACTATCTAGGTTGGTCATAACTTTTCTTCCAAGGAGTAAGCGTCTTTTAATTTCATGGCTGCAGTCACCATCTGCAGTGATTTTGGAGCCCCCAAAAATAAAGTCTGACACTGTTTCCACTGTTTCCTCTTCTATTTCCCATGAAGTGATGGGACCAGATGCCATGATCTTCGTTTTCTGAATGTTGAGCTTTAAGCCATCTTTTTCACTCTCCTCTTTCACTTTCATCAAGAGGCTCTTTAGTTCTTCACTTTCTGTCATAAGGGTGGTATCATCTGCATATTTGAGGTTATTAATATTTCTCCCAGCAATCTTGATTCCAGCTTGTGTTTCTTCCACTCCAGCGTTTCTCATGATGTACTCTGCATATACGTTAAATAAACAGGGTGACAGTATACAGCCTTGATGTACTCCTTTTCCTATTTGGAACCAGTCTGTTGTTCCATGTCCAATTCTAACTGTTGCTTCCTGACCTGCATACAGATTTCTCAAGAGGCAGGTTAGGTGGTCTGGTATTCCCATCTCTTTCAGAATTGTCCACAGTTTATTGTGATCCACACAGTCAAAGGCTTTGGCATAGTCAATAAGGCAGAAAGAGATGTTTTTCTGGAACTCTCTTGCTTTATCGATGATCCAGTGGATGTTGGCCATTTGGTCTCTGGTTCCTCTGCCTTTTCTAAAACCAGCTTGAACATTAGGGAGTTTATGGTTCACGTATTGCTAAAGCCTGGCTTGGAGAATTTTGAGCATTACTTTACTAGCATGTGAGATGAGTGCAATTGTGCAGTAGTTTGAGCATTCTTTGGCATTGCCTTTCTATGGCATTGGAATGAAAATTGACCTTTTCCAGTCCTGTGGCCACTGCTCAGTTTTCCAAATTTGCTGGCATATTGAGTGCATCACTTTCACAGCATCATCTTTCAGGATTTGAAATAACTCAACTGGAATTCCATCACCTCCACTAGCTTTGTTTGTAGTGATGCTTCCTAAGGCCCACTTGACTTCACATTCCAGGATGTCTGGTTCTAGGTGACTGATCACACCATCGTGATTATTTGGGTCATGAAGATCTTTTTGCACAGTTCTTCTATGTATACTTGCCACCTCTTCTTATTATCTTCTGCTTCTGTTAGGTCCCTACCATTTCTGTCTTTTATCAATAGATGAGTGGATACATAAAAGTATGAATAAATCCATGCAGTGGAATATTATCCAGCAAAAAACAAAATGAGCTATCAAGTCACAAAAAGACATAGAGGGACACGGAAGAAACATAGCGGTTGCCAGGAAGGGATGACCATATGGCACACAGGGGCTTTTAGGACAGTGAAACAATTCATCCGATACTCCAGTGGCAGATAAACATCATTATATATTTGTCAAAACCACAGAACGTACAACATAAAATATAAGCCTTATAGTAGACTATGGAATTTAGTTAATAATAATATGTCAACACTGGCTCATCAATTGTATCAAATGTTCCATACTTAGGTAAAATTCTATCAAGGAAGGATAAATTAATCAGAGAAAGTTACACAAGAAAAATTTGATTTGACCTTTTATCCACAGGTAGGATTTGGAAGATGGATGAAAGAAGAGACGGCATGCCCAGAGGGGAGACAGCAAGAGCAAAGGTGTGGCGGAAGGACTGAGTTGGTCATATGGGGCGACAGTAATAAAGAGGCCAGCCCAGAGAAAGGATGGGGCTCGAGGAGTTAAGCGATATAGTTTCAGTAGATAAGAGTAGAGCCAGATTGTTAAAATCCTTGAAAAGCAAGCAGGTGGTGTTTATATTTGATACAACAGAAAATAGGGCGACTTAAAAGGTGTTTGAGCAGAAGAGTGATACAAAATACAGTCAAATCCTCACTATTAATGGATTTTGTATTTGCAAATTTACCTTTATGGTAAAATTTATTTGTAATCTCCAAAATCAATAGTCATGGCCATTTAAGGACAAAAAAATATATCCCAATATGTTAAAAATAGAGGGAAATGTGTAAGACGTAGTATTTGAGAATTCTCAGTATTTCTTTCTAATCAATTTTCTTATGAGCCTAAACTGTTTTTTAAAAGTTTATTAATTTTTTAAAGTTATCAAGAAAAGCTAACAATATAAAGTAAATATACAAGTGAAGAGGGAAAAAAATGAACTTACTTCCGATTCACAATTAGCCACTCCCGAATATAGGTCTGAACACAGTCCCTGACGTGTGGGTCAAGTTCAACCCTAGTGAGATGGAAAAAAACATAAAACAACTTATCACCAGGTAAAAACAATGAAGCAATCCTTTATCATAACCAAGGAAAGCAGCATGATTTCAAAGCCTTATCAGCTGAGAATGGGAAGGGTATTGTTTTCCAATCCTTTCAAGTATCTGAAATATTCCTAAGGCAGTAACATTTTTACTTTGATGAGACAAACATGTTGGCATTTTATGCTTTGTGCGTTTTCTTTATTACAGAGAACCGTGTTAGACTATACCTATCCCTGAAGGCATTCTGACACAAGACAGGTAGAGCTAGCTGTAAACACACAGAAAACAGAAGAATAAGTATAGACACCAACCTGTCCCAAGAGTGATCTGGGCATATTTTTGCTCATGTGTAACTGTTAGGACAAGCATGTTTTCTTTTGGAAGTCCATGAGAGAGGAGTTGTCTTGTGCTTTCAGGAGCTGACAGGCCCTGGCTTTGGTTGATGATTACTAAGTCGGGTGGCTTTTGTCTACTGGTATAGAGTGAGTCATGAGAGAGACTTTTGGAATACTTCAGAGTCTGGAAATTGGAAATCATGAATTTCCCACAATAGCAAAGGTGTTTTTTTTGTTTCTTTGTTTTGTGTTGTTTTGCTGTTCTTCCAAATGTGTTGGTACTATAGATAAACAGGTCTACATGCTCTAAGTTATCATTTTCTGGTTCGTAAAAAGACAGACAGTACCTGCCTTGTGGACTGCCTGCTAGTTTTAGACAGAATATTGTAAACATCAGATGTGTGGTCTCTGGGCCCTAACCATCCAAACCCCAGCTCCATTCCTTATTCCTTATGTGACCTTGGGCCAGTCACCAAACCCTTTCCTCATCATACGTGGTGACGGTAGTCATGCAGTGCTCCCTGGGAGAGCTTTGATGAAGATGAAGTCAGTCTGTGAGGTTCTGAGATGAGTGTCTTGCACAGAGTGAGCCCTTCCTGTGACAGGTCACATTCGTGTGCCATTCCTTCTGCACTAGACACTAGGGCAATCCCTCTATGTGTCTTAATTCAGTCAATGTCAGTCAGCTCCACAGAGCAGGCACTAATATTATTCTCATTTTGCAGAGGGAGGAGATGAAAACATCTTGCTCAGAGTCACTCAGCAAGTGGAAGAGCAGGGACTTAGCCCAGGATGTTCACTTGGGAGTGTAGGCTTACACCCACTACACTATCACACCTCAACATCGAGTTCCTAGGTAGGCAAGTGGGTTCAACAGGAGTCAGCTGCTGTTTGCTCTGATGATGACGATGCTTGCCGGGGCTTTAATTATACACCAGACTTTTGGGCAACAATTGAAACAGTAGAGATTGTAAAAAGCCATCAGACAGATAATGTGTTAGTTATCAGTTCTGGTGACAGGGCAATATTATGCTCAAAAACTGATGGTAGGAAAAAATTATCTCTTCTATCAAATTTCAAAAAAGAAACCTCCTACACGTAAACTGATTGTATTTTAAACAGGCTTTCCCAAGATTCTGATCTCATTTGAAGACAACCATATATTTTACACAAAGAAATAAAACTAAATGATTCTCTACCAAAGGTAACAATAATAAATGTTACCAATGTGACAGTCACATCTGAACAAATGGACTGACAACAGGGAAAAATGTTTCCCAAGGATCACCATGATTTTGTTTTCTGGGAAGTGAGTGTCTTCAAAATGTTAAGAGCCAAGAATGTGGTCAGCTCTTCTATGTGAATAAGAACTATCTAAACAAAGAACAAAGGGTCAAAATAATACCATGTCATTGTCATCCAACTTCCTAAATGGTGATGAAATAAAATCCAAACTAAAACTGAAATATCCCTGGGTAATGAGGGCAGCAGCCTGTTTCACGATACCTTTTCCAGGACTTTTTGAGAAAGAAGAGAAGGTTGAAAATGTCCAGGAGGATGTGAATCTTAATCTGCTTTAGAAAATGAATGCAAATGAAAGCTCATCCTAAACCTCCAAAGAGACACTGCTTTCTACACTATGGAAATAAAGATGTTACATCTAAAAATAATTCCATCGTTTGATACGAATGCCCACACCTGTAACCACATGGATTAACCCACTGAAGAAACTCAACCCTAAGTAGCTATTGACATATTCACACTACAGAGCTTTCCCCATTGTTTTTCCACTTGACAAAAGCAGGAACTTGGCCTTATTCATCTTTCTATCCTTTCTCAGCACATAGGAGATGCTCAAGAAAAGTGGATTGAACTTACTTTTGTGACTTGATCCAGTCTCATATATGGGAAACAATTAAAATGCTTCTGAATGGAAGCAGTTCAATGATTATTCTTTTCAGAAACTGAGATTTCCTGAGGTCTCATGACACCCATGGTCACAGAGCTGACACCTGGGCAGTCTGGGTCTAGAGCCTGTGCTCTTCACTTCTTAAGCAGTCCATTTTGTCCCACTGCAGTCCTTTAACTGTCTTAGACCCCAAGTGGCTTTTCAAAGCCTTTGGTCAAACCAATTCAAAAACTATCTACCTGGAAGTGATAGTACCATAGAAGTTATCCTGCATATCTTGATAGATTTGAGTAATGTCACTTGTAAGAAAGTCCAGAATTAGGGTATCTCCCCCTTACCACGAACAGTCACGACAGTCATAATCCCATCCACATTTTCAAAAAACAATTTACCCTTCCTCCGGCAAAGAGGGCTGCAAAGTTCGACATTCTTTTGGCGTGAACACCACATCCAAGTCGTCCTCGGAGAAGTCTCCCAGCTCCTGGGCAAGCTCCACATCCAGGCTGTTCAGGTGTGTCATCAGAAGTCCTTCAAAGTCCACTGGCTCCACGGGGTCATAGAACTGAGGCTGGGGGCAGGGAGAGGACAAGGACGTTCCCACACGGTTTGGGATAAAAGCACTAAGGTGACAGCAGATGCATGCCTTGCCCTCCCTCTCCTCCCAGCTAAGTGGGGCTGTGTTTAGAGAAGATGTCAAACACAGAAGCGGTGATACGGAAAGGAAAAGAAACGCAGCATGGAGAGTCAAGTCAGAACATGGTGAGTAATTAAAATCACACCCCAAGGCAGAATTTTTCTCTGTTTAACTGCATCTTGATGAGGATTCCTAAGGAGATCCAAAATGAAATCACAAGGTTTTGCTGCATTTTTATAATTTCTCTTGCCAAAGCTCTCTGAGGCCATGTTTAGCCAAATTGAACTGCAGGCAATTTTCTAGAAATTCAGGTAAAGTCAACTCAGAGTATTCAGGTACAGTGTTTTATTTGGCCTGAGTCATCCTCTGCATTGATTCTTGAAAGCACTTCATTTGTAATCACAGCCCACAGTGAACCAGCCTGGGTAGCTGGGACACTCCAAGGCAGTGATTGCCAAATACTGCTGGGCCGACTGGTGCCAGCAGGGAAGAAACTGTCACTGGCTGCACTTAAAATGAGCAAACGAAGGACAATGGGCTAAGTATTTGTAAGGCTAAATGTACTTGCCTTAAAAGGATTGCATTGGAGGGATTTTTTTATTTTGATTTTTGTTTTCGTGTTTGTTCTTTTTTTTTCTCTCTTCAATTATATCCTTTCACAGTGGGGTGGGGGAAGAAATGTTAAAAATAGACGGTAATTTAAAAATTTTCCTCAGGTGATAAAAGAAAATGTATGAAAATGTTAGTCTCTCAGTCACGTCCAACATTTTTCGACCCCCTTGACTGTAACCCACCAGGCTCCTCTGCCCGTGGGATTCTCCAGGCAGGAATACTGGAATACTCCAGACGTTCCCTTTGCAAGGGATCTTCCCAACCCAGGGATTGAACCCGGGTCTCCCACATGCAGGCTGATTCTTTACCCTCTGAGCCACCAGGTGGTAAAAGAAACAGTTGGCAATTCAACAAATATTTTTTCTACCTTGTGAAACTCACTTAGACTTAGGAAACCACTGCCTTAACGGAATAAAGATAATTTAGATCAAGTTGACGTGCATAGCAGTGGTAGAAGCAGTGGTAACAGCAGCAGCAGCAGCAGCTCCGTGGTGTTCATTTATGGGAGACTATTTGGAGTCATCAGTCCAGCAAACACCCCAGATTCTTGACTTGTACTGTCTCGCTCTGAAACAAGGACAGATCCAAAGAAAGTGCTGACAAAACCGGTTTTTCATCATCCTGAAACCATACACCAGACCAGATGTAAGGCTGCAGGTTGGAGAAGGGGAAGAAAGTGTCATGGAAGAGGCAAGGAGATTAGAGAATGTGAAGTGTGGCTCGCCCTGTCTCCCTCCCACCTCTGTGTCCCTGGTGGTGGTGGAGACATGAGTGACATAGGGAAGGCTGAGGACAAAGCTGACAGGGAAGCAGACACAGGCCTTCCTTGTCTGAGAGTCTTGAAGGGCTGGCTCACATCATGCCCTATGGCAGCTGGATCAAAGAGGGCAGAAGGGAAGGGAACAGGAAATCCTTCACTAGGAGAGAGCAAAGACACTCCCCTGGCAGCCCAAGGCTCTGTGAGGCATGACTGAGGACACAGCAGTCTCCCTGGGCTCTGACTGGGGACCCGCAGGTCACTAAGCAGAGGAGCACAGTTCTTAGAGTGGGCCTCGCCAAATGAAGCAGCTGGGGCCAGCAGCAGGCTCAGAGAGCCTGGGGTCAGCCTATGCAGAAGCAGGCGGGGACAGAGTTTGCAAAAAGACACTGTTGAATCTGCCAAGGGGAACAACAGGCATTATACATGCACAGAACCAAGAAAAAATCTACCGTAGACTGTTATGAGATCAACCCCCAAAAGAAAGTAGACTTTCCCACTCCCTCCCACAACATGGCACAGAGTTCAGGGAAAGGGACTGAAATGACTTCACCGTGAAATGAAGAGGCTGCACCGTGTGCATACTTCCACCTTATTGCTGTTAACTTTATACCCTTGAACTAGAAGTTGTTGAGCACTACATGCCAAGAAGTTGTCATTCTAGACATTATCGTATTTAATCCTCACCAGAACTCTGTAAGGTTTTATTTTATAGATGAGGACACTGAAGGCTAGAAATTTAATAATTCACCCAGGTATGACTACAGAGCTGGGAAGTAGTCCATGTGGGAATTCAAATCTAGGGAGACTTCTAATTTTGCTTTCTTGCAGGTTCTCCATGCAATCTAGATTTCCAGAAATAATTAAAACATGAGACAGCAGTAAGTGTGTTTAGAAGAGAGTTAAAAATCCATTTACTACCACGCACAAGCTCTGCTCTGAACTTCCCATGAGAATGGCTCCTCAAATTAATAATCATGAAGTAATTCATTAAAATAATACTAAATATAAATTTATCATAAGGAATATCAATTATTTAAGCAGAGGCATTGAAAAGACACACTGAAAAATTACACTGAAGCAAAATATGCAGCAATGTGGATACTAGCGCTAATAACTAGCAAGTAGAAACTTCCATTCCTGCTTCCGGAATGAAGCAGGGCAAAGACTAATAGAGTTTTGCCAAGAAAATGCACTGGTCATAGCAAACACCCTCTTCCAACAACACAAGAGAAGACTCTACACATGGACATCACTAGATGGTCAACACCGAAATCAGATTGATTATATTCTTTGCAGCCAAAGATGAAGAAGCTCTATACAGTCAGGAAAAACAAGACCAGGAGCTGACTGTGGCTCAGATCATGAACTCCTTATTACCAAATTCAGACTTAAATTGAAGAAAGTAGGGAAAACCACTAGACCATTCAGGGATGACTAAATCAAATCCCTTATGATTATACAGTGGAAGTGAGAAATTGATCTAAGGGACTATATTTGATAGATAGAGTGCTTCATGAACTATGGACGGAGGTTCGTGACACTGTACAGGAAACAGGGATCAAGACCATCCCCATGGAAAAGAAATGCAAAAAGCAAAATAACTGTCTGGGGAGGCCTTACAAATAGCTGTGAAAAGAAGAGAGGCGAAAATCAAAGGAGAAAAGGAAAGATAAAAGCATCTGAATGCAGAGTTCCAAAGAATAGCAAGAAGAGACAAGAAAACCTTCCTCAGCCATCAATGAAAGAAAGAGAGGAAAACAACAGAATGGGAAAGACTAGAGATCTCTTCAAGAAAATTAGAGATATCAAAGGAACATTTCATGCAAAGATGGGCTTGATAAAGGACAGAAATGGTATGGACCTAACAGAAGCAGAAGATATGAAGAAGAGGTAGCAAGAATACACAGAAAAACTGTACAAAAAAGAGCTGCACAGCCCACATAATTACGATAGTGTGATCACTCACCTAGAGACAGACATCCTGGAATGTGAAGTCAAGTGGGCCTTAGGAAGCATAACTATGAACAAAGCTACTGGAGGTGATGGAATTCCAGGTGAGTTATTTCAAATCCTGAAAGATGATGCTGTGAAAGTAGTGCACTCAATATGCCAGCAAATTTGGAAAACTGAGCAGTGGCCATAGGACTGGAAAAGGTCAGTTTTCATTCCAATCCCAAAGAAAGGCAATGCCAAAAATGCTCAAACTACCGCACAATTGCACTCGTCTCACATGCTAGTAAAGTAATGCTCAAAATTCTCCAAGCCAGGCTTCAGCAATATGTGAACTGTGAACTTCCAGATGTTCAAGCTGGTTTTAGAAAAGGCAGGGGAGCCAGAGACCAAATTGCCAACATCCACTGGATCATCGAAAAAGCAAGAGAGCTCCAGAAAAACATCTCTTTCTGCTTTATTGACTATGCCAAAGCCTTTGACTGTGTGGATCACAATAAACTGTGGAAAATTCTGAAACAGATGGGAATACCAGACCACCTGACCCACCTCCTGAGAAACCTATATACAGGTCAGGAAGAACAGTTAGAACTGGACATGGAACAACAGACTGGTTCCTAATAGGAAAAGGAGTATGTCAAGGCTGTATATTGTCACTCTACTTATTTAACTTATATGCAGAGTACATCATGAGAAACACTGGGCTGGAAGGAGCACAAGCTGGAATCAAGATTGCCAGGAAAAATATCAGTAACCTCAAATAGCAGATGACACCACCCTTTATGTCAGAAAGTGAAGAGGAACTAAAAAGCCTCTTGATGAAAGTGAAAGAGGAGAGTGAAAAAGATGGCTTAAAGCTCAACATTCTGAAAATGAGTATCATGGCATCTGGTCCCCTCACTTCATGGGAATAGAAGAGGAAACAGTGGAAACAGTGTCAGACTTTATTTTGGGGGCTCCAAAATCACTGCAGATGGTGACTGCAGCCATGAAATTAAAAGACGCTTACTCCTTGGAAGGAAAGTTATGACCAACCTAGATAGCATATTGAAAAGCAGAGACATTACTTTGCCAACAAAGGTCTGTCTAGTCAAGGCTATGGTTTTTCCAGTGGTCATGTATGGATGTGAGAGTTGGACTGTGAAGAAGGCTGAGCACTGAAGAATTGATGCTTTTGAACTGTGGTGTTGGAGAAGACTCTTGCGAGTCCCTTGGACTGCAAGGACATCCAACCAGTTCATTCTGAAGGAGATCAGCCTTGGGATTTCTTTGGAAGGACTGATGCTAAAGCTGAAACTCCAGTACTTTGGCCACCTCTTGGGAAGAGTTGACTCATTGGAAAAGACTCTCATGCTGGGAGGGACTAGGGGCAGGAGGAGAAGGAGACGACAGAGGATGAGATGGCTAGATGGCATCACTGACTCGATGGACGAGAATCTGAGTGAACTCCGGGAGTTGGTGATGGACAGGGAGGCCTGGCGTGCTGCGATTCACGGGGTTGAAAAGAGTCGGACACAACTGAGCGACTGAACTGAACTGAATTGAGAAGCCTCCATAGAGAAATGGCATTTGTGTGAAATCATCAGAGGAAAAAAAAATTTAGGTCCAGTCTAAGTATTATAATTGTCATGTCCCTAAAATTTGAAAGGGCTTTCCTGGTGGCTCAGACAGACAGTAAAGAATCTGCCTGCAGTGTGAGAAACCCAGGTTTGATCCCTGGATCAGGAAGATATTCTGGAGAAGGGAATGGCAAACCACTCCAGCATTCTTGCTTAGAGAATTCCATGGATAGAGGAGCCTGGCAGGCTACAGTCCATGGGATCGCAGAGTTAGACACTGAGCAATTGAGCAACTAATACTTTCACTTCTTAAAATTCAAAGTCAGAAGCATTAGAAAAAATGCCTGGCTGATAATGGCACCTGTCACCTATTGGACAGGCTGCCCAAGAGCCAGAGAAAAAGGACAGCTGACTTCCTCATTCAGCAATTACTTGCTGAACATCTACTAAATGCATGTCTCTAGGGGACTTGCCTGGTGGTTGAGTGGCACTCCCAATGCAAAAGGCCCGGGTTTGATCCCTGGTTGGGGAACTAGATCCTGCATGCTGCAACTAGAAGGTCCCAAGTGTTGCAACTAAGACCCAGTGCAGCTGAATAAATAATCAATAGAAACAAATATTTTTAAAAACAAATAAACACAAGTCACCAAGCTGGCCCTTATGGAGCTGCTCTTTCTACAGGTCTTGAGTCGACTGTGGAACAGGGAAGTCTGACACTTTCTCACATAAAAAATAATGCTATCTTTGGAGGGGGAAAGCTATGAAAAAGTATCCAGCATCATCATTGTGTGGCAATGTTCCAAATTCAATATGCACAACTGATCATAAAGTCATAATACTCTTAAGGTGTGAATCTACTTCAGGACTGAAGAGACTATAAAAATAGGCCATAATGATAGAGTTACTGAGCATTAGTCTAACACTAAACACAGCCAGCATTTAATAACTAGTTACCCCACACTTTCGAACTGTGGTGTTGGAGAAGACTCTTGAGAGTCCCTTGGACTGCAAGGAGATCCAACCAGTCCATTCTGAAGGAGATCAGCCCTGGGATTTCTTTGGAAGGAATGATGCTAAAGCTGAAACTCCAGTACTTTGGCCACCTCATGTGAAGAGTTGACTCATTGGAAAAGACTCTGATGCTGGGAGGGATTGGGGGCAGGAGGAGAAGGGGACGACCGAGCATGAGATGGCTGGATGGCATCACTGACTCGATGGACGTGAGTCTGAGTGAACTCCGGGAGTTGGTGATGGACAGGGAGGCCTGGCGTGCTGCGATTCATGGGGTCGCAAAGAGTCGGACACGACTGAGCGAATGAACTAAACTGAACTGAACTGAACCCCACACTTTCTATGCTGAAACTAACAAGGGAGGAAACTTATTTCAAAGATGATATAAACTAGCCCTGCTGTTGGCAAGTGAGTGGAGATGCCAGCTACTGTTAACTAGGCCTCTGAGAAAGTTGCTCCTCTTGCATGTTCAAATAATAAACAGGAACCAAAAGAGATTTCTGTTCTCCAAGTTATCTGAAGTCAATCTCAAGAGTGGGTTTTATATATTACGAAGCAATCAACACATACCCACATACACAATGCTATTTAGGTATATACAAATATTGAGGAGATTTATAGTGGTATTGTGTTTCACTGGGCTGAAGTTTGGGAATGGAGTGGGGCAGGGTTGGGGGATGTTCTAAGATCAGCCCCTTGGCCTCTTGGGAGAATAAAGGTCAAACATGAAAATTTATTGTTTTTGTTTTCTCTGCTACTGAGTTATATGTGACCTTCTAATCAGTGGAGACTCAGACTAGTTTGAACAGTCCAAAGTAATTTCAAGTTCACCTTATCCAAGGAGTTATCATTTGTTAAAATAATGTATGAAAGAAACCTAAATAATCAAAATAAAAACCAAACAAAAAAAATAACATAGCAAATTATCCTAAATCAGACTTTGACTGTAATGGCTTTGTCATGTGTCAACTTGGCTCAGCAGAACTACATTCCTCCAAATTGCCTTCCTAGTATTTTTCCAGGTGTGGTGGGCTACAGGGGTGTTCTCTTGCCAGAAGTGGAGGACAGACGGGAGGCTGCAGTTATTCGGTAGCATACACATACCTACTGATACAATCATGACCAGTTGAAGTGCTGCTGTAATATGACATTACAGACTTAAGTTAATCAAAAGGGAGATTAGCCTGGGTGGTCTGACTTAACCAGTTGGATGCCTTTTCAAAGAAGGTGGAGGCTCTCTGGAATTTCCAGGGCTTCAAGCTTTAGATCACACCCATGGAGTTCCAGCATGTTATGATCTTGTCTTCCTGATTGCCCCGTGGACCTCAGGCTTGCCTAGCCAGCCACCACCAGTGGGTAAGCCAATGCCCTGTAATCGATTCCTTATCATACGTGAAGATACATCTCCTACCAGCTCCACTCCTCCAGTTAAATCCAGACTAATACACCTACTTTCACTCCTTCAACATATACTCACTGGTGTCCTAAGCAGTCCAGCAGTAGGCCGAGGAGACACAGTCAATGCCCTCAATCAATTTTCAACACTCCTCTAGTGAAGATTCGTGCAGTCTTTCTTTCTAGCTATTCCCCTACCCCCCACCCCCACCTGGAGGTCTGATCAACAGAAGACTAGAAATACTCAAAAATAGTATAAATACTTTAAAGGCTTAAATTATTCACAAATATCCATTTTTTAAATGAAGAGGGTCTGAATTTTTCTTTGTCCTTTAATGTATATCAATGGCTAGTTCTCCTGACATGATGTATGATTCAACTTGAAATTGAACATTTCTACAGCACCAGAACCATGTCTGTTGAAAATTAATCTATGTAGCCCTAGCATAGCAGTCAACACACTGATAGAAGATTAAAATGACAAATCTGGACATTATCTCACAAATAAGGATACTAAAAACAGACAGGTTAAATGACTGGGCCCAAGTCACAAAGGTAATCATAAGGATGTACGTGTGTGTACTCAGCCATACCCAACTCTTTCCACCCCACAGACTGCAGCCCACCAGGCTCCTCTGTCCATGGGATTTCCCAGGCAAGAATACTGGAACTGTTTGTCACTTCCTCCTCCAAGGGATCTTCCCAACCCAGGTTTTGAACTGGTGTCTCTTGCATCTGCTGTACTAGCAGGCAGATTCTTTACCACTGTGCCACCTAGAAAGTACCACAAGGGACCGGGTACTTTGTTACAGCATGAGGGAAGCTTCATGCCCGTTGGCTGGGGGTAGGGGAAGAGGCATGATGCTTCTAGGTGCCTTGTCCTTGTTCCATCAGGCATGTTTATCCCTATGGGGGAGTGGTCCTCAAACTGACTTGGCTGTTCATGAGAGGCAAGTCTTGGTCAATGTCACCCAAGACCTTCACGTTGCCAAATTCAAGGGCTGTTGGTCTTTCCTGGTTTATCTACAGCACTGGACAGTTAATCACTCTCTCCTTCTTGAAACACTTTCTTCACCTGGAGAAAAACAAACTATCCTAGTGTATCCCAAGTTCTGAAAGTCCATGTACCAGGAAACCCCTCAGTCCAGCAAATTGGAAGACATTTGCTTGGTTACTCCACCTCTGGGACACCACTTTTCTAGGTTCTCCTTCCGCTTTGCAGTGCCCTCAGGTTGCATCCTAAAAGAGCTTCTCTCCCCAGTCTGAATTTACTCCCATATGATCTCATGTACGTCCATGACTTTAAATACCTTTTTTTTTTTTAAATTATAGGTATGTATCTGTAGCCTCAATCTTTGTCCTGACATTCAGGTTGATTTTTTTCAATTATACCTCAACATCACTCTCTGGTGATCTAACAGGCCTCTCAAACATAACAAATTCAAAATTACTTAATTTTCCTGCTGATCTGCTCTTCTTGTATCTTTCAGGTCTCTGCATCTCAGCAAGTGGCAATTCCATTCCACCAGCTGTACACAGGAAAACCTTTTCGGTCAATGTCGATTTCTCTCTCTCTCACATCGTACATATTATCTATCAGAAAATCCCATCCACTTTACTTTTGAAATCTATCTAGGATCCAACCACTTCTCACCTTTTCTACTGCCACTACCCATTTCCAAAGCACTGCCATCATTTTCCTGAGTTCCTGTGTCAATTTCCTAACTGCCCTCCCCCACCTATGTGGAATCTATCTCCACATAGCAGCAAGAATGATCTTCATAAAAAAGAACCTTATAAGCAATCTTTATAATAAAAATGCAAATTGTGCTAAGCCAGGGCTTCCAATCACTTCCCATTTCAATCCAAGTAAGGGCCAAAATTCTTCTAAGGTCTCAGAGGCCTATGACTCAGCCTTGATTCTTCTACCATCTCATCTCCTACTGCCCACTCTGCTCAGCCCACTGTCTGCATTCTTACTGTTCCTGCAGCATGCCACGTGCTCTCGCTTTGGGACTTTGAATATGCTGTTTCTTCTAAATCGAATACTCTTCCTTCAAATACCTGTTAAGTTCATTCATAATTCTTCCCAAATGCCTCCTTTCTAGACCTGCAGGCCTTCACAGACCACTCAATCCAAAATAGTCCTCTCTTCTGTGTCACTCTCTATTCCCTATCCATGTTTCATTCTTTAAAGCACTTACTAGAAGACAATAGCACCCCACTCCAGTACTCTTGTCTGGAAAATCCCATGGACGGAAGAGCCTGGTAGGCTGCGGTCCATGGGGTCGCTAAGAGTTGGACACGACTGAGCGACTTCACTTTGACTTTTCACTTTCATGCACTGGAGAAGGAAATGGCAACCCACCCCAGTGTTCTTGCCTGGAGAATCCCAGGGACAGCGGAGCCTGGTGGGCTGCTGTCTATGGGGTCGCAGAGTCGGACACGACTGGAAGTGACTTAGCATCCCCTGATATAGTCTACATTCACTTATTTGTCTATGCCTCTCATTCTAGTGTGTCACTCTCTATTCCCTATCCATGTTTCATTCTTTAAAGCACTTACTATCCCTTGAGATAGTCTACATTCACTTATTTGTCTATGTCTCTCATTCTAGAATGCAAGCTCATGAAGACAGACGCTTTGTTACATTGACTATTGTAACTCCAGCTCCTAGAGCAATTCCTGGCACAGAGTGAGACTTAATATATATTTCTTGAATGAATGAATACCTAAAGCAATCCTCTTGGCTCTTCTACTATCTTGAAGTAAACAGAGCATAAGGCAGTTAAGTTCTCCGGCTTCAATATCTCAAAGCACTTCATGGCTTAGATTAAGGAATACTTCCCTGCTTCCACCAGTGGCAATCTTCCACTGATGCCACTGCACAGAAGATATTGACACGCCACAACGGACATCAATCTAATCTTACCAAGACTGGTTTGATTCCTCTGCTTTACCATGATAGTAATGAAACTCATGCTCTGCATTCAGGGTGACACTCATTTGACTTTCAATTGTCAATGTGCGTGAAAATTGTAACAACATCTTCATTTTCCATCATGTCCCCTCCAGTTAAATCATTGAAACCTAAAGACAGCCTAACTTCTAGAAAGATGAAGCACAAAGGAAAAACAAAAGAAGATCACCATGTTTATCAAGTGATCCATCATTTAGATCATCCTTGGGAATAAAACAAAAAGGCTGCTTGATTACATAGAAACTTAAACATGTAACAAAAATGAGTGCTTTGTAAGTATGAGACCTCCTTTTTTTCCTTCATAACTGTTACATATAAGCACATCGTGTAACCATGGTATTTTCGTTTATATCCAGGATGTGGCTTTCTACATCCTTCTCTTTAGCAAGAACTGTTCTGGCCCAGCTGATTCATTCCACTTTACTTCATAATTTTTCTTTTTCATTTAAAAAAATAAGATTTTCCCTCTATAAAAATGTAGGTTAAGTTATTTACCATGCACAGAGTGTCTCAAATTCTAAGTTAGGGCAAAGATGACCTACCTTTCTACTCTTGTATATTTCACTCTCCTTTCTACTTTGAATAATCAGAAAAATGATTTTAATATTTTACAGATGCATCTTAATGAAGACACTAATATATAGTATTTTGCTTTTATAGGTGATTGGCATCAGGGGGTATGCAACCTATTTACATGCCCACGGCATAGGACTATTAAGAGTGTCACAAAAGACCCAGGATAAGTCTGCATCATTGCATTTTGTCTATAAAACCAAATCTAAATGGTAGATGTTCTTCATACTAAAAATGCAAAAATTTTATACGTTTTATCTACTTTGAAATGTATGTATACACAATCATCACAGCTAACATTTACAATTAGAGTTAAAAAAAAAAAACAGTAACACCACACACACACACACACAAATACCCACAGAATCAAACACATCCTTCCTCTCATTTGATTTATCAGATTTATGAGAGAATCCACTACAGGCATATAAAAATATATCCACAGCATTAGCAAGTAGCCTTCACTTACTACACTTTCTGAAATGCAGAGCAGCCAGCACAACAAAAGGAACTCTACCTTTCTTATGTTCCTCCTCCTATCATATCTGTACCACTTCTATGTCTATAGGTTCTTTAACTGATGCTCAATCTGGACTGCAGGTAAAAGTCCCAGGGGACTTTAAAATACTGGTATTTGGGATTCTGATGTAATTGTTCTATGAGAGGACACAGGTGTTTCTAAAGGTCTCAGGCGATTCTAATTAGAGCCAGGGTTGAGAACCTTCCTCTAACTCTTCTCAGCTTCCCCCTTCAAGCCTTTACTTCTTACTTTTTTTTTTATCTTAGATCTTTCTCTCCTCAGAATACCTACCATACTCAACGCCGGTTTGGATTCCTCTATTTTATCTGTCCTCCCAAATATAGCATAAGGTCCTTAGAAGGCAAAAGCATCTCCTATTCATCTTCTTGAAATCTCCCAGTGTCTCCATAGTGCCAAATACATAGACAGCAGCATTAGCCTCTATTTACACAAAATCTATTTTATCCCTCTGTATTAACCCTAATAGGGGTAGCATTACTATGCCCACAGGGCAAGTGAAGAAACTGAAGTCCTAGTCAAGGTTAAGTAACTTGCCCCCTAAGTATGTAACTAAAGTGATAGTTATACTCTACCCCAGATCCACCTGACTCAAGTTCCTGCCTCTTGCAAAACAACAAGAAGCTTATAATCAACTGGGTTTTAGATAATGTCAATTTCTAAAAAGTACATAAAAAGCTATGCAACATCACTAATTATTAGAGAAATGCAATCAAAACCAAAATGAGCTATCACCTCACACAGGTCAGAATGGCCATTATCAAAAAACGTACAAACAATAAATGGCTGGAGAAGGTGTGGAGAAAAGGGAACCTTCCTACACTGTTGGTAGGAATGTTAACTCTGTACAACCACTATGGAGAACAGTATGGAGGTTCCTTAAGACAATTAAAAAAAAACTATTATATGATTCAACAAACCCATTCCTGGGCATGTATCTGGGGAAAACCATACTTCAAAAGATACAGGCACTCCAGTGTTCACTGCAGCACATTTACAATAACCAAGACATGGAAGCAACCTGAATGTCCATCAACAAAGGAAGGGATAAAAATATGGCACATACACATAATGGAATATTGCTTAGCCATAAAGAAATAAAATAATGCCACTTGAAGCAACATCGATGGACCTAGAGATGATCATACTAAATGAAGTAAGTCAGACAAAGACAAACATATGATATCACTTATATATGGAATATTAAAAAAATGATAGAAATGAACTGATTTACAAAGCAGACACAGACTCACAGACTTCGAAAAGAAACTTAGGGTTACTAAAGGGGAAAGGGGGCAGAGGAGAGATAAATTAGGAGTTTAGGATTAACATGTATATGTAGTAATACACACTACTATATATAAAACAGAAAGTCAGCAAGGACCTATGTATACCGGGAACTCCACTAAATATTCTACAATAATCTATATAACTGAATCACTTTATTGTACACTTGAAACTAGCACAGAATTGTAAATCAACTCTACTCCACTATAAAATATACATTACATTTCAAAAATATAAATAACTTGGTGCCAATTAAATACTCTTAAAAATAAACAATTATTTATATCAGCATGTGGGGTTGTTGAAGTGGTGGTTCCATAAACAAAGGTAAGGGGAAAAAAGTCAAAATGCACTTAGTCAAATTTTTCAATCATCTAAAATCTTAGAATGAACAGTCTATGGCTTCTCATTTAAGAAGAGCTGCTTCAGGGTGAGAGTCTTTAGCTGATAAACTATTACTCTGCCTTTCCAGAAATAAATCTTCCTGAAATGTCTCATTATCTTTCTATGAAATGAAATAGTTTAAGGAAAAGGGAAATTATCATGTAAGTGGGTGATTTTTGCTGGAGGAACCTTCATTCAGAAAGATGACTCAAGGAAAGAACAGCCACTTCATTCTGATATTAGGACAGGACCAGAAGGTAAACATTAGGGTGATTGGACTTTTCTGAGTAGGCCATGCATTTAAAAAAACAAAAGATTAATCAAAGGCAGATTTTGGCCCTCTCCTGCCATCTGTTCATCACGAAGTTAATCAGAAGAAACAGGGTCTGCACACTGTGCTAAAGCTGAAGTAGAGACCTAGGGGAAAATATTCAGAAGACTAAAATGGAATTAAGCAGGAGAAACAAGTTTTAAAGGCTCTTCATTTGCAAATAGAATCAGGTAGAAATTATACATGACTCATGTATAAACATTTTTGCTATTTCTCTGAGATGTTCTATTAGAAAATGAGTAGTTAAGCCACATACTGGAGTGGGTTGCCATTTCCTTCTCCAGGGGATCTTCCCGACCCAGGGATCAAACCCAGGTCTCCGGCATTGCAGACAGATGCTTTAACCTCTGAGCCACCAGGAAAGCCCATGTTAATTCTACCAACTAGCTAATGAAATAATTCATCCAAATTCACGTTTGTCAAAACCTAGTGATGAGGAGGCATAACTACCAAAAGAATGTCTGCAAATAGGAGACAATTTTTAAAGTTTGTGACTTAAAAAAATTTCTCCTGAAGAAATTTCAGGCTGCAGCTGGTGTGTAGCTAAGGGGTTAACGTCTGTGAGCTAAACTTCCTTAAAGCCTCTTAATAGTGAGGTCCACACTATTTCTCAAGGTAGCTACTGCAGAAAGCTGTAATCTAAATTTACAGAGAAGCAAAGAATCAAACCCCACATCCCCCACCTTGTTTAAGATTTAAAAGTGTATCTAGTCACTTGTTAACTGCATTTTGTATATTCTATAAGACAATTTTGGTCAGAAATTTAAAAAAAATTTTTTTTCAATGAAATATATATCAGCACCAATGAAACTAAAAAGCATACCAAATTTATCTTAAAGTACGTCTAATACATCATGGATGTTATACACTTTATATGCTTTTATTATAATCTGTGACTTTGAAACAGAAAAAGTACAAATAAAAAGGGCAGTTGAACATGCTACCTAAATCATACATAGATTTTTTTAAAGCACTGACATTGCAAATTATCTTTTGCAGTAAAAGGTGCTACACATTTTTTAGTACTACTATTTCATCAGTGACATAACCCACAAATTATCCTACTGAAAGAATCACAAAGCCCTCCAGCAAACATACCTTTGAAAGATACACACTTACACGGTGTGGAAATTGCCACAGGAGACAAAATGGCGGCTACAGGAAACCGGGCGGCAGGTTACCAAATTTCTAAGAGCAGAAGTGGTTTTGAAGTAACAAGTGAGAAAGAAAAAATAACCCTAACCTCCTCAAGATAACCGCTAGAACAAGCCAGAAAGTGGGGCTCTGCTGTGTGTGAGGAAGTGAGTAGAGTGAGTGGAGGCTGCAGCTCTTTCACAAAGGAAGTGAATGCTCACTTCTAGTTTTACCAACCAACTCATTTAAGTTAGATTTAACCCACTGGTCACGTCTGGCATTTAGTCCTCAAATAACATAACACGTATACAAACACTCCACAACTGGTGTTAGTATAAAAATGTGGGCAATCTTCAACTTAAAAGGTAGGGGGGTTCTATAAATTAAGGTTCATACTGTCTGATTCCAATGATACGAAGTTCCAGAGAAAGCAGAATTATGACAGAAGTGGACTGGTGATCGCCTAGTGCTGCTGGCTGGGGACTGCGAGGAAGATCCACAGGAAGGGGCACAGCGGGGTTATTTAGGGTAAAGCATTCTACATCTTGACTATGCAAATTAACTATAAACTGGCCAAATTCCTCAAACTGTACACTTTTGAAAGAGTGAATTTATTGTAAGTAAATTATAATAAAATTATTCCAGAAAATTACTTTAAAAGCTTAAGGTTCATAACTTGACTTTTCAGATTTTGGAAAAAAAAATTTTTCCCCCAATAAAAGCATGTTACAAATGGTGATTAAGTTTCCAGGCTAATCCTTCCCTTCCCCAAAATGTGAATCATAATTTGGGTGAAATCAAGCAGCCTGGGAAGTCCACTGAGTCCAGAAACTTCAGAATTAGGTTCGCTTTGCACTCTAAGTCCTAGTAGATGGAAGGAGGGGCTTTCCTGTGGTTCAGCAGTAAAGAACCCACCTGCAATGCAGGAGCCACAGGAGGCTCAAGTTGGATCCCTGGGTTGGGCAGATCCCTTGGTGGAGGGCATGGTGACCCACTCCTGTATGCTTGCCTGGAGAATCCCATTGACAGAGGAGCCTGGCAGGTTACAGTCCACAGAGTCACAGAGTCAGATGTGACTGAAACGACTGGCATGCACGCAGACCACAGGAGAGAGGGAAACTGATGTCAAAACGTAGACGCAGGGCTCGGGACTGGTGGTTGGTGATGTAACGTAGAGTTGGGAAAATGTTAGAAGACTTAGGAAGCATAAGCATAAGCGGGGCACTTCTGCCCTTGATCAGTCTCTAAGCAAACCTGTAACTCATACTTACTAGCTGAAGAGAGGGGAAGCCAGAGGTACTTATGCTTTGTCGATGGTACTGGCCAAGGTTTGGTGGGAGGGTAAACTGTTTCCTTATTTCCGCAGAAGAATACCTTGGGTTAAAACAGAAAAATCTAAATGAAGTGGTTACTTTAAAGCATCACAGCAGTTATAGATACAATCTCTGAAATCATGTTAGAAAACTGATTCCTTGGCTGGGTGACTGGCATAACTTACTAACATGCCCTCAGTGGCCTCTGAGTGAACACTAGAGCTTTAGGGTGATCATATACTCCCTTGAGAAGTTCACAGAAGCCAGGAGGCCTGCAGACAGGGCACTTGCCCAATACTGGAAGGATGATGGCTTCTCAGGCACGCAAGTGGTACAGAACCCGCCTGCCAATGTGGGAGATGTAAGAGGCCCCAGTTGAATCCCTGGGTCGGGAAGATTCCCTGGAGGAGGACATGGCAACGCACTCCAGCATTCTTGCCTGGAGAATGCCATGGACAGAGGAGCCTGGCGGGCTACAGCCCGAAGAGGTGCCAAGAGTGGGACGTGGCTGAAGCGACTCAGCATGCAGGCACGCACTGACGGGTGACAGCACAGGAGGAAAAAGTCTGGAGCCCAAACAAAAGACCCAGGGTGCTTGGCTCCTTCTTCCCAGCCCATTCAGAGGCACAGTCTCCGAGCAAGGACATCTGGCCTCTGACGACAGTCCTTTAAGCCCAGAGTCGCCATTCTGAACCAGTCACTCTCCTTTCAGCGGTGGAGCACTTCTGGTCGCTGCTTGCTATCACGGAAAATGCCAGAGAACTGCTTTATGGGCACCTCTACCTCCCCACGGGCACCTTAGGTGCTACCTGGAATTGGAAGGGCTGTAATTGTTCCAAACCACTCCAAGTGAGTGATTCTTCAAGTCAGTGGAAGTGACCCTGCTGAGCCCTCAGACAACACCCCTGCAGCCAGAAGGAGCACAGCAGAGGCCCGCTCCACATCCACACCTGCTGGTGGGTGGCACTGACCAGCAATATCCCGGACAATGAGCAGGTTGGCTTTCTTTTATTATTATCAGATTAAATAAATTATTGTCTTCTTTGTAAGAACATGTGTTTGTCTGTGTCGGGTCTTGGCTGCAGCATGAGGCATCTTCGTTGTGTATGTGGTATTTCTCTTTGCAGCTCAGTTGCCCCCCTGGGCATTTTGGGATCTTAGTTCCTGTATCAGAGATCAAACCTGTGTTCCCTTCATTGCAAGACGGATTCTTAATCACTGGGGGAGTTCTGAGCAACTTAACTTTTGTGTGGGAGAAGTCAAAGCGTTCATTCATTAGTCATTTGTAACTTGGAACACATTTTCTCATTGTCAGTCTTTGGTGGCTGGATTCTAAGGCTAGTTCACAAAAGTGTATTTAAACCACAATGAGGCCACTACAGAAAATAACTAGAAACTAACATTATTGAGGACCAAATGAAACCCTGTATTTGAAATATGCTATATGTCCAACATAGAGATATATACACTTTAAAAATTATAACTTAAAATATTTAAATACTATTAAAAAATCGTATATTTTCTCCATTACAAAGTATGCTAGGACATAATTATTAATTTTCCTCCATGATGAGGTTTCCGACATGATCTGCTTGGGTCCTAATCTCAGCAATGTGGTGCATATAGAGAGGCAGGAAACTTGTCCTGATCCCACCTGTGGTGTCCATTTTCCCAACCCAAGAGTGCCTCAATCTCCTTTCAGGGTTGACACCCTCATGTTGTACAAGTACAACTACAAATCAAAGGGATGGACATGTAACCCAATACAAGACAATTCTCTCTCCTTCCCAGAATCCTGAATGATGAATGGAAAGACAAAATGTGGTATATCATTCATGGAATATTATTCAGCAACAAAAAAAAAAGTACTGATATATACCACGATATGGATGATCCTTGAAAACATTACATTCAGTCAAAGAAGCTAAACCAAAAGACCACATATAGTATAACTTCTTACATGAAATGTCCAGAATAAGCAAATCTATAGAGACAGAAAGTAGATGAATGCCTAGGGCTGGGAGGATTGAAGACAAATGGAGAGTGACTGCTATTGGGAATGGGGTTTCTTTTAGGGGTGATGAAAATGTTCTAAAATTAATTGTGGTGATGGATGCTCAACTCTGTGAATATACTGAAAACAAGTGACTCATACATGTTAAATGTGTGAACTGTGTGGGATCTGAATAATTTCCAAATAAAGATGCGGGTTAACAGATACGTGTGTGTGTGTGTGTGTGTCTGTGTCTGTGTCTGTGTCTGTGTCTGTGTAAGAGAGAGAGAGAGAGAGAGAAAGAGAGAGAGAGAGAGTGAGTATTCTACAGAGACAAGAGTGAATGAAGCCAAGGATTTAGCATGATAACCAAGAATGGAGGAATACGTTCAGATTTTAATCTACAGTGCTCAACAGGCTGATTTTCATTACAAATTCAACAGTCACCAATTTCTAAAAAAAAGAATCAAGAGGCTAGACTATTATCCAAAACAAAAGGCCCATCTTTCACAAACAACACTGCATCTCTTTTTTTTTCACACAGGGCCCCAAACCAGTAGAGCAATCACTTATTTGCTTATTTCAAAAGGTGACCATATTCACTAAGGGTGGAGAGAACAACGCAAAAGGTCCTTTTCTGTGACTGAGTTGACTTTTCACACATAAGACTGACAAACTGACCCTGTGACTTCTGCTTCCAGGTCCTCCCCCACAAAGCTTCCCAAATAATGAGTTCGTTTTCTGACCGTTCTGAAGTCCTTCCTGTCATAGACCAGAAAGGTCTACCTGAATATCTGAAAACCTTCATGAAAGAAAGTGGCATCATGAGAGAATTATACAATGGTGGGAGGGACAGGTTCTTGCTTTCATTTTGAAGTAAAACGGGTTGTCCAACAAAAGCCCAATAATTTTTTCATCATGCCATCACAATGTGCTTGCTCCCTGACCCTACATAAACAGCTGGTATTCCTGTTGCAATCCTCCACATCAGAGCTCTACAACTGATCTTGTTCCCTGACACATCAAGCCTGCCCCAATCCTATCTCCTGTCTCTACAAAAGGCAATTAAACCTGTGTCTTCAAAACTCTCAAATAAGGAGATGAACTATTTGTCCTGAAAATTATAACAGTGAACTTTCCCACACAGAAAGGAACTGCTTCGTGTTCACTTAAAGAACTTCCAAATAAAATAGGAAAGGTGCTATGCACCTTTAAACTAGCGAAAATAAGCTGGGGTAATAATATTATATGTTGGTCAAGCTACAGGAAAACCCCTGTGGGTTCCATATTGGTTCAGTGTCTCTGGAAGATAATACTGTAATAGGTGACAAGAGCTCTAGAACTTGTTACTCTTTCGTCTAAGCAATCTCACCTGGGAAACATACTCCCTGGAATTCATACAAAACTACAATTTGAACAAAAATGAGCCATAAGAACTCTGTATATGATAGCAAATAATTGAAAATAACCAACATTATTGGGGAGAACATTAGGGTGAACACTGACTACGTAACAGGATAAAATACATGAAATGTTATTTGACCATTTAAATACTTGTATAGAAATGTGCATAAAGAAATGTTACAAGTAAAAAGTAACATGAGGAAATGAATACAAATATTCAACAACATGTGTATAAATAAGTATCCCATAATGTTCAGAAACCTTTTGGGTAGTTATATAAAAGGAGTTTAATAACTACCCCAATTCAGCTTTTTCTCCTGTAAAGTTGCTTAAGGTCATCTTTTAAAAAAGAGTATGTACATATAAAGTGCCATGCAGGCTTAGATGCACTACTGGGGTTTTTTAAAAAAATTATGTAAACATTAGCTATTACGTTTACTAACATGGAACAAAATATAAGATAACCCAACCAAGAAAAGAGCTCATACAGGTATGGTGTCCATCCAGGTATTATGTGGGAGTTTTATTCCTCCGCATTTGAGACTCAGATCAAACTCAGTATGTCTAAGATAATTTTTAGGATGCTAGATTTAAATCATATTTCCTTGATGAGCTAAGATACCTTTCTTCTAATAACTTGAACTGTTTTATAAATATTATCTTCTTTATTTCCACAAATATCAATCAATACCACTGCTCTAGGGCCAGAATGGTGAAATCGAGTGGGTAGCAAAGCTGCATGTTTTTATTCAGATTGACACATTGTTGTGTTATATACAGTTGGGACTGAGTATGAGAAGAATTAATGACTGAGCAGAGCTTGTTAAATGTGACCTACATGATTCGATCCCTGGATTGGGAAGATCCCATGGAGGAAGGCATGGCAACCCCACTTCAGTATTCTTGCTGGAGAATCCCCATGGACAGAAGAGCCTGGAGGGCCACAGTCCACAGGTTCGCAGAGAGTGGGACACGACTGAGCAACTAAGCACAGTTCACAGCATGGACCATTTGCACCAAATCATCAGCTGCTTAATAAAAATGCAGACTCTTAGACCCCCACTCCACTCTTGAATGAGCATGTCTCCTGGTGTGGCCTGGAAAAATAAAATTTTAATCAGGAACTTCAGGTGATTTTTATGTCCCAGAAAGCCTAAGATTCACTGATGTGCAAGCCTATTGAGAGAGTGGTTGGTTGATTCATTAATTCATAAAACACTGAGGGTATACACAGTGCCAGACTCTCTGTCAAGTGCTAGGGAGTGAAGTCCAAGAAGATACCGCTGCTGCTCCTGGAAGTCTAGAGGATGGGAGGGAGGAGGGCAGATGGATAACTGAATTATAATACAATATGATAAGCATATTGTGCAGGAATGTGCACAGTGCTTTGTGAGCAAAGAGGAGAGTTACTAATTCAGCTTTGGAATACTTAGGAATACTTCCTGTTCCAGGAAAAGGAAACTTTGGGACCAGATTTGGAAGGAAAAAAGAAGTCAGTAGGAACAGGACTGATGGGGGAAAAAAACAATGCATTTCAAGCATTTTTAACATTTTTTAACATTTCATGACATTAGGTTTCTATACTCCTACTTCAAGTATTTTAACCATTGGGTTACGCTGTTTTTCTTAACAAGAGGCATAGCTAGAAGAGCAAAGAAAAAGAGCCTGAACTCAGTGACTTGGTCCTGAGCTTTGCCATTTGCCAGCTGTTCTGTATTCAAGTACATCAGTTAACCAAGTTGGGTCTTCATTTCATTACATGGAAAATGAAGGGGCTGAGCTATATGATCTCCTGGGCACCTTTCCAGCTCTAACTGGCAAAGATGTCTAAGACTTTCCAAGCGGAACAATGAGCACTGTCATCTACATCAGCAGCTGTGCTAGGAAACTGAACAGCTCCAGATGACTTCTCTCTGGCTTTCATACCAAAAGGAAAATTCTTTCACTCTATGCCTGTATGGCCAGCAGCCAAAATGGTTGGAAGGATTTTTATAACTGATGGAAAAAAAAAAACACACACACACACACAACCTTGTCTCTAAGTATTTAAAGAGGTTTAGGATTTTCCTGAATCTGACATGTTTTAAACAACAGTGAAAGGACTGGAATAAAGAAAAACAAACATATAATTTATTGAGTTTACATATAGTTACTCTTCAGTTCAGCTCAGTTCAGTTCAGTTGCTCAGTCTTGTTCAACTCTTTGCAACCCCATGGACTGCAGCACGCCAGGCCTCCCTGTCCATCACCAACTCCCAGAATTTACTCAAACTCATGTCCATTGAGTCGGTGATGCCATCCAGCCATTTCATCACCTGTGGTCCCCTTCTCCTCCTGCCTTCAATCTTTCCCAGCATCAGGGTCTTTTCCAATGAGTCAGTTCTTCACATCAGGTGGCCTAAGTATTGGAGTTTCAGCTTCAGCATCAGTCCTTGCGATGAATATTCAGTACTGATTTCCCTTAGGATGGACTGGTTGGATCTCCTTGCTGTCCAAAGGACTCTCAAGAGTCTTCTCCAACACCACAGTTCAAAATCATCAATTCTTCATTCTCAGCTTTCTTTATAGTCCAACTCTCACATCCATGCGTGACTACTGGAAAAAAAACAGCTTTTGACTAGATGGACCTTTCTTGGCAAAGTAATGTCTCTGCTTTTTAATATGCTATCTATGTTGGTTATAACTTTTCTTCCAAGAAGCAAGAATCTTTTAATTTCATGGCTGCAGTCACCATCTGCAGTGATTTTGGAGCCCAAAAATGTAAAAGTCTGTCACTGTTTCTACTGTTTCCCCATCTATTTCCCATGAGGTGATGGGACCAGATGCCATGATCTTAGTTATCTGAATGTTCAGCTTTAAGCCAACTTTTTCACTCTCCTCTTTAACTTTTATCAAGAGGCTCTTTAGTTCTTCGCTTTCTGCCATAGGGTGGTGCCATCTGAATATCTGAGGTTATTGATATTTCTCCCAGCAATCTTGATTCCAGCTTGTGCTTCATCCAGTCTGGTATTTCGCATGATGTACTCTGCATATAAGTTAAATAAGCAGGGTGACAATATACAGCCTTAACATATTACTTTCCCTATTTGGAACCAGTCTGTTGTTCCATATCCAGTTTTAACTGTTGCTTCCTGACCTGCATACAGATTCCTCAGGAGGCAGGACAGGTAGTCTGGTATTCCCATCTCTTTCAGAATTTTCCATAGTTTGTTGTGATCCACATAGTTAAAGGCTTTGGCACAGTCAATAAAGCAGAAGTAGATGTTTTTCTGGAACTCTGTTGCTTTTTTCATGATCCAATGGATGTTTGCAACTTGATCTCTGATTCCTCTGTCTTTTCTAAATCCAGCTTGAAATATGGAAGTTCACAGTTCACATATTGCTGAAGCCTGGTGGAGAATTTTGAGCATTACTTTGCTAGAATATGAGATTAGTGCAATTGTGAGGTAGTTTGAGCATTCTTTCGCATAGGAATGAAAACTGACATTTTCCAGTTCTATGGCCACTACTGAGTTTTTCAAATTTGCTGGCATATTGAGTGCACCACTTTCACAGCATCATCTTTCAGGATTTGAAATAGTTCAACTGGAATTCTATCACTTCCACTAGCTTTCCTGGTAGTGATGCTTCCTAAGGTCCACTTGACTTCCCATTCTAGAATGTCTGGCTCTAGGTGAGTGATCACACCACTGTGATTATCTGGGTCATGAAGATCTTTTTGTATAGTTCGTCTGTATATTCTTGCCACATCTTCTTACTATCTTCTGCTTCTGTTAGGTCCATACAATTTCTGTCCTTCATTGTTCCCATCTTTGCATGAAAAGTTCCCTTGGTATCTCTAATTTTCCTGAAGAGATCTCTATTCTTTCTATTGTTTTCCTCTATTTCTTTGCATTGATCACTGAGGAAGGCTTTCTTATCTCTCCTTGCTATTCTTTGGAACTCTGCATTCAAATGGAATTATCTTTCCTTTTCTCCTTTGCCTTTAGCTTCTCTTCTTTTCATAGCTGTTTGTTAAGGCCTCCTCCAACAACCATTTTGCCTTTCTGCATTTCTGTTTTCTTGGGGATAGTCTTGATCCCTGCCTCCTGTACAATGTCATGAACCTCTCTCTGTCCATAGTTCTTCAGGCACTCTGTCAGATCTAATCCCTTGAATCTATTTGTTACTTCCACTGTATAGTCATAAGGGACTTGACTTAGGTCCCTTAGATTCCCACTAGGAATCAAGGCCTAGTGGTTTTCCTTACTTTCTTCAATTTAAGTCTGAATTTGACAATAAAGAGTTCATGATCTGAGCCATAGTCCGTTCCCACTCTTGTCTTTGCTGACTATATAGAGCAGCAACAATCTTTGGTTGCAAAAAATATAATCAATCTGATTTTGGTATTGACCATCTGGTGATGTCCATGTGTAGAGTCTTCTCTTGCGTTGTTGGAAGAGGGTGTTTGCTATGACCAGTGCATTCTCTTGGCAAAACTCTGTTAGCCTTTGCCCTGCTTCATTCTGTATTCCAAGGCCAAATTTGCCCGTTACTTCAGGTATTTCTTGACTTCCTACTTTTGCTTTCTGGTCCCCTATAACAAAAAGGACATCATTTTTGGGTGTTAGTTCTAGAAGGTCCTGTAGGTCTTCATAGAACCGTTCAACTTCAGCTTCTTCAGTGTTACTGGTTGGGGCATAGACTTGGATTACTGTAATATTGAATGGTTTGCCTTGGAAATGAACGGAGACCATTCTATCATTTTTGAGATTGCATCCAAGAACTGCATTTCGACTCTTTTGTTGACTATGATGGCTACTCCATTTCTTCTAAGGGATTCTTGCCCACAGTAGTAGATATAATTGTCATCTGAGTTAAATTCACCCATTCCAGTCCATTTTAGTTCACTGATTCCTAAAACGTCGATGTTCACTCTTGCCATCTCCTGTCTGACTACTTGGAATTTGCCTCGATTCATGGACCTAACATTCCAGGTTCCTATGCAATATTGCTCTTTACAGCATAGGACTTTACTTCCATCATCAGTCACATCTACAACTGGGTGTTGTTTTTGCTTTGGCTCCATCTCTTCATTTTTTCTGGAGTTATTTCACTACTGATCTCCAGAAGGATATTGGGCACCTCTGGACCTGGGGAGTTCATTTTTCAGTGTCCTATCTTTTTGCCTTTTCATACTTTTCATGTGGTTCTCAAGGTAAGAATACTGAAGTGGTTTGCCATTCCCTTCTCCAGTGGACCACCAGAATTCTCCAACATGACCCGTCTGTCTTGGGTGGCCCTACAAGGCATGGTTCATAGTTTCATTGAGTTAGACAAGGCTATGGTCCCTGTGATCAGCTTGGTTAGTTTTCTGTGATTGTGGTTTTTAGTCTGTCTGCCCTCTGTTGGAGACGGATAAGAGACTGACTGAGGGGGAAACTAGGTCTTGTTCTGATGGGCAGGGTCAGTAAATCTTTAATCCAATTTTCTGTTGAAGGGCGGGGCTGTGTTCCCTCCCTGTTATTTACCAGAGGCCAAACTAAGGCAATGCAAAAGAATGCTCAAACTACCTCACAATTGCACTCATCTCACATGCTAGTAAAGTAATGCTCAAAATTCTCCAAGCCAGGCTTCAGCAATATGTGAACCGTGAACTCCCTGATGTTCAGGCTGGTTTTAGAAAAGGCAGAGGAACCAGAGACCAAATTGCCAACATCCACTGGATCATGGAAAAAGCAAGAGAGTCCCAGGAAAACATCTATTTCTGCTTTATTGACTATGCCAAAGCCTTTGACTGTGTGGATCACAATAAACTGTGGAAAATCCTGAAAAGATGGTAATTCCAGACCACCTAACCTGCCTCTTGAGAAATCTGTACGCAGGTCAGGAAGCAACAGTTAGAACTGGACATGAAACAACAGACTGGTTCCAAATAGGAAAAAGAGTACCTCAAGCCTGTATATTGTCACCCTGCTTATTTAACTTTTATGCAGAGTACATCATGAGAAACACTGGGCTGGAAGGAGCACAAGCTGGAATCAAGATTGCTGGGAGAAATATCAATAACTTCAGATATGCAGATGACACCACCCTTCTGACAGAAAGTGAAGAGGAGCTAAAAGCCTCTTGATGAAAGTGAAAGAGGAGAGTGAAAAAGTTGACTTAAAGCTCAACATTCAAAAACGAAGATGATGGCATCCGGTCCCATCACATTATGGGAAATAGATGAAGAAACAGTGGAAACAGTGTCAGACTTTATTTTGGGGGCTCCCAAATCACTGCAGATGGTGACTGCAGCCATGAAATTAAAAGACGCTTCCTCCTTGGGAGAAAAGTTATGACCAACCTAGATAGTATATTCAAAAGCAGAGACATTACTTTGCCGACTAAGGTCCGTGTAGTCAAGGCTATGGTTTTTCCTGTGGTCATGTATGAATGTGAGAGTTGGACTGTGAAGAAAGCTGAGCGCCGAAGAATTGATGCTTTTGAACTGTGGTGTTGGAGAAGACTCTTGAGAGTCCCTTGGACTGCAAGGAGATCCAACCAGTTCATTCTGAAGGAGATCAACCCTGGGATTTCTTTGGAAGGAATGATGCTAAAGCTGAAACTTCAGTACTTTGCCACCTCATGCAAAGAGTTGACTCATTGGAAAAGACTCTGATGCTGGGAAGGATTGGGGGCAGGAGGAGAAGGGGACGACTGAGGATGAAATGGCTGGATGGCATCACCGACTCAATGGATGTGACTCTGAGTGAACTCCAGGAGTTGGTGATGAACATCGAGGCCTGGTGTGCTGCAATTCATGGGGTCACAAAGAGTTGGACACGACTGAGCGACTGAACTGAACTGAACTGAAACTATGGTGGAGGTAATGAAGATAACGGTGACCTCCTTCAAAAGGTGCCATCATGCACTGCCACACTCAGTGCCCCCGACCCTGCAGCAGGTCACCGCTGATCCGCACCTGCACTGGAGACTCCTAGACACTCATGGACAAGTCTGGGTCAGTCTCTTGTGTGGTCACCGCTCCTTTCTCCTGGGTCTAGTGCACACAAGGTTCTGTTTGAGCCCTCACAGTTTCTGCTTCCTCAGTCCTGTGTAAGTTCTGGCGGCTCTGTGGTGGGTTAATGGCGACCTCCTCCAAGACGGCTACTGCAGGTCTACTGCACCCAGAGCCGCTGCCCCCACAGCAGTGCACTGCTGACTCATACCTCCTAAGGAGGCACCAACAGTGCTGTCTCAGGCTCTGGGTCCTGGTGGGCACATGGTATATCTGAGCCCTAAGTGTCTCTCCTGAGTATGGAGTTTGATTCTAAATGCAATTTTGCCCCTCCTACCATCTTGGTAGGGCTTCTCCTTTGCCCTTGGATGTGGGATATCTCCGTAGCTACTTAGTAACTAACAACTGACTATAAAACACTCAACAACTACAAAGTGTAAAGTACACAGCTGGTAATAAATAATAATTAGAGACATCAGTGGGTGGCATATATATAGATGCAGCCACAAGCACAGAGTATAATTAAACCTTGCTGAATAGCCATTTTGCAGGACTGGAAATGATTTACACCAAATAAATGGTGAAAGAATGTCCTTCCCCAAACTTCCTGAATTATAAGGTTAGGGCACTGTCATATAAAAACAATAATAAAGCTTTTAAAATTTGTTGTATGTATGTAGAAAAACTAGCTCTGAATGATGTAAATAACACATAGCTGGATCACAGTTCAGGGCATGGCTAAGGTCTGATAGCACTAAGCTGGCACAGAGTGAGAAATTCCCAGAACTGACCCTACAAAAGTGATCTAAGGCTTTTTCTGAGATGTATCATCAGATACTTTCAGTGACGTATACCTTCAAATTTGAAAAGTTACAAAATTAATTTTTGTAACAAATTTTATATGTATATAATATATAGTGTTATAACATATAATATATAGATATATTCTATATTACATATCTATTAATAATATTATATATATTATTTATATCTATGTATACATCTGTCTCCATCCTTGCATATATATAAATGCATACATTTAAAAAAATGAATTCCTCAGAAGTTCATCATTCTGAGGCTTTAAAATAAATATTTCAAGCTTTAGTTTCTCATATTTTCCCCCTCTTCTCATAAACAGACATGCCATAAATGTACAACTTCTGCAAAGATGATTCAACAGGTGGAAACAGGACTACAAAGAGAAGTCTGCCCCTATTAACAAGTTGTGGAACTTATGTTTCTTCCTCACAGGGGAGTCCCAGATCCCTTTCACTCGGAAAATTCCTCTGAATACAGAAGAATATTTATTAGATGACTAGTGTTTGGGGATTCCTGCAGCAAGCCTAAAGAAGAATGATCACTCACTATCTTCAGCAATTCTCCAAAGGATCCCCTCCCTCTAGTCCCCAGATATCACCTTGTCAGTTAGTTTCTCTCCTGCATTAACATTACCTACTAGTGAGGCAGCATAGTCACCGAAAAAGCACCTGTGAATACTGATTGTTTTTTATTTGTAACTGTTTGCTAAAAGGGAGGTGTTCCCAGAAAAGTGTGCTGAGATATAAAGAAGCAGATCTAACACAGGTAAATTTAAGTTCTCAAAGAGGAAAGACATAACAGGAGCAGAAGTAATATTTAAAGAAATATTGTTGAGAAAAATAACCAAGACATGGATTTGTAAAGCTCTACAAATTCCATCACAGCAATACAGAGAAAATTAAACCATCATAGTAAAAGCTGAAAATCAAAGAGAAGTTGTAAATACTCTTAAAAACATCTGGAGAAAAGACATGTTACCTTTGAAGTGTAATAATAAGGCTAATAACTGACTTATCAACTGAAAAAGTGAAGTCCAAAACCAATCTTTCAAGTGTTGAAAGAAAACAACTACCAAAATAGAATTTTCTACCCAGTGAAAATATCCTTCATAAATAAAGGATAAAGGCTTCATCAGATAAACAACTGAAAGAATTTATTACCAACAGAGTCATACTCAAAGAAATAGTGAAGCGAGTTCTTCAGACAGAAGGAAAGTGGTCCCTGCTGGAGGCACAGAAGTGCTGAAAGCAACGAAATGCATCAAAAGGGTAAATAAGTGAGTAAATCTAAATGATAGTGACTATAAAACAAAATGATAATAATATGGAATTTTAAATATACATAGAATTAAAATATACAGCAATTATACAAAATGGGGTTCATATGTTCTAAGGTTCTTGCACTGTCTACAAAATGATTAAAATACTAACATTAGAATTTTAATAAGTCATATAGTGTTATAATCCTATGGAAACAAGAGACTGGGTTAAAAATAGAAAAAACAAAAAACAAAGTAGGAGTGTAGATTTAAACTCAAGTAAAGACGCTTACTCCTTGGAAGAAAAGTTATGACCAACCTAGACAGCATATTCAAAAGCAGAGACATTACTTTGCCGACTAAGGTCCATCCAGTCAAGGCTATGGTTTCTCCAGTAGTCATGTATGGATGTGAGAGCTGGACTGTGAAGAAGGCTGAGCGTGGAAGAACTGATGCTTTTGAACTGTGGTGTTGGAGAAGACTCTTGGGAGTCCCGTGGACTGCAAGGAGATCCAACCACTCCATTCTGAAGGAGATCAACCCTGGCATTTCTTTGGAAGGACTGATGCTAAAGCTGAAACTCCAGTACTTTGGCCACCTCATGCAAAGAGTTGACTCACTGGAAAAGACTCTGATGCTGGGAAGGATTGGGGGCAGGAGGAGAAGGGGACGACAGAGGATGAGATGGCTGGATGGCATCACTGACTTGATGGACATGAGTCTGAGTGAACTCCGGGAGTTGGTGATGGACAGGGAGGCCTGGTGTGCTGCAATTCATGGGGTCGCAAAGAGTCGGACATGACTGAGTGACTGAACTGAACTGAAAAGACTTGAACATAGGACCTGAAACCAGAAAGCTCCTGAAGAAAACATCGTAATAAGCTCTGAGACATAGGTCTTAGCGATGGCTTTTTGAATCTGACTCCAGATGTAAAAGCAACAAAAGCAAAAATAAACAAGTGTGGCTACATCAAACCAAAAAACTTCTGCACACAAAGGAAACAATCAACAAAATGAAAAGGCAACTTGATGAGAGAAATGGGAGAAAATATTTGCAAATCATATATATGATAAGGGGTTAATATCCAAAAATATATAAATAACTCAAACAACTCAACAACACAAACAAATAATCTGAGTTTTAAATGGGCAGAAGATCTGAATAGATGCTTTTCCAAAAAGACAGGTACATGAAAAGGTGTTCAACATCCTTAATCATCAGGGATCACAAAGAGTCGGACACAACTGAGCGACTGAACTGAACTGAACTGAACTGAATCAGGGAAATGCATATCAACCACAATGAGACAGCGCCCCACAATAATTAGAATGGCTATAATCAAAAAGGCAAAAATAAGAAGCATCGGTGAGGATGCGGAGGAAAGGGAACCCTTGTGTATACTGGTAGTGGGAAATTCATGCAGCTATTGTGGAAAACAGTATGGAGTTTCCTTAAAAGTTAAAACTAGAGGTGCTATGTGATCCAGCAATTCCACTTCTGGGTATTCATCCAAAGAAAACGAAAACCCTAATCCCAAAGGATAAGTAAATGCCATTTTCACCACAGCATTATTTACAACAGCCAAGATACGGACACAACTAAGATTTTATCAATGGATAAATGATTAATGAAATTACACACGAACACATACACACAGGAATATTATTCAGCCATAAAAAAAAGAATGAAATCTTGCCATTTGTGACAACACGGATAGACTTCAAAGGCCTTATGCTAGATGAAATAACTCAGAAAGAAAGACAAATACCATAGGATCTAAAACAAGCAGAAACTCCATCACAACCAAGTTCATCAGTTCAGTTCAGTTCAGTTCAGTCGCTCAGTCGTGTCCAACTCTTTGTGACCCCATGAATCTCAGCACGCCAGGCCTCCCTGTCCATCACCAACTCCCGGAGTTCACTCAGACTCACGTCCATCAAGTCCATGATGCCATCTCATCCTTGGTCATCCCGTTCTCCTCCTGCCCCCAATCCCTCCCAGCATCAGAGTCTTTTCCAATGAGTCAACTCTTCTCATGAGGTAGCCAAAGTACTGGAGTTTCAGCTTTAGCATCATTCCTTCCAAAGAAATCCCAGGGTTGATCTCCTTCAGAATGAACTGGTTGGATCTCCTTGCAGTCCAAGGGACTCTCAAGAGTCTTCTCCAACACCAGTTCATAGATAATACAAAACAGATTAGTGGTTGACAGTGGGTGTGGGGATGGAAGAAATGGGTGAAGCAGGTGAAAGGTTAAAAGAACAGGACATCATACCCAGTTTCAAAGTATAGCAATATAAAAGGGACATCTACTTTAGAATTTTACCAGGAAAGAAACTGAAAACTGTAATGATTTATAACATAGTGAGACTTTTATGTATAATGATCTCACTCACTCCTCAAAATGACCTAGTGAAATAAGTGGAATAGCTTAATTATTTTAAGATCCATCTATGTTATAGTGTGTATTAATAGTTCCTTCCCCTTTATTATAGAGAAATATTTCATTTGCATAACTACCACAATTTGTTTATCTACTTGTTGATGGACATTTGAGTTATTTCCAGATTTTGACTATTACAAAGCTGTGGAAGCCTTTTTTTTTTTCTGTAGAAGTCTTTATATGGACATATGCTTACATTTCTTTTGGGTAAATGCTTAGATGATCTGTTTACAAAGTAGTAGGAAAAAGTTATGCAAAAATAGCCAAGAAAAAGCTTGTGCAGCTATAGTAGTTGTTCTTGTTTAATTGCTAAGTTGTAGCTAACTCTTTTATGACCTCATCAACTGTAGCCAGCCAGGCTCCTCTGTCCATGGGATTTCCCAGGCAAGAATATTGGAGTGGGTTGCCATTTCCTTCTCCAGGAGATCTTCTTGACCTAGGAATAGAATCAATGTCTCCTGCACTGCAGGCAGATTCTTTACCGACTGAGCTACCAGGGAAGACTGTAGCTATAGTAATACCAGACAAAAAGAACTTTAGGGCTAGACACATAACTACAAAGAGGACATTTCCTAAATGATCAAGTATCAGTTCATCAGAAAGATATAGCAATTCTAAATATGTATATATGAAATAATAAAGGCTCAAAATGTATATAGCAAGAACTGCAGAAGAGGAACAATATCAAATCTTCAATTATAGTGAAAATTTTTAACATACCTCATTGAGTAAGTGATAGATTTTTTAAAATTAGGGATATATGGGATTTGAACATAATAAACAAACTTGATATGATTAACTTACATAGAAAACACCACTTCTAGTGACAAAGTACACATCCTTTTTGTGTACAATGAATAGTTTACCAAAATTGACCATATAATGGGCCATAAAGCAAATCTTAACAAATTTCAAAAGTGAGAAATCATATACAGAGCAGGTAGTCTGACAGTGGTGTGGAATTAAACTAGAAGTCAATAAAAACATGCTAGTTTTGTAAGTATTTTCTCATTCTTGCCAATGGCAGAATATTAAGCATCATATTCTTTATGTTTGTGCACCTAGGTTGAATAAATGAATTTTTAAAAACTGATTAAAAACTAAAAAAAGAAAAATCATATATAATATCTAGACATAGTAATAGTTATCAACTATTCCATTTTTGAGTATGTAATCTTTTATTTTAAATATAAAAAGTATTAAAAAGAACATTGCAAAATATCTCCATCCTAATTTTGTCTGCCAGTTATGCTGGTTCCCTCCCCACAGACAATCCATATAAGTTTCTTGGGTACCTTTTGTGCACATAGAGCATATACACAATACATGTATATATGCTTCCCTTCATTTTCTTTACACAGTGAGAACAGAATACTTGAGATTCATCTATGTTGTACAGTGTATCAATAGTTCATCCCTTTTTGATGAAGCATTACATCAAATGGATATACTACAACCTGTTTATCCATTCACTGCTGCTGCTGCTAAGTTGCTTCAGTCATGTCCAACTTTGTGTGACCCCAAAGACGGCAGCCCACCAGGCTCCCCCCGTCCCTGGGATTCTCCAGGCAAGAACACTGGAGTGGGTTGCCATTTCCTTCTCCAGTGCATGAAAGTGAAAAGTGAAAGGGAAGTCGCTCAGTCGTGTCCGACTCCTAGCAACCCCATGGACTACAGCCCACCAGGCCCCTCCGTCCATGGGATTTTCCATGCAAGAGTACTGGAGTGGGTTGCCATTGCCTTCTCCATCCATTCACTAGTGATCAGCATTATGCTTTTTTCCCCTAATAGATAAGAACATAAGAATGCCCTCATTCTTTTTGCAGTTGTATATGTATTCTATTATACAGATGGGAAATGATTTCTCAACTACTGTCTTTTATGTATTTTTGTTGTTTCTAATTTTTTTAATTGAGATATAACTGACATATAAAATTATATTAGTTTCAGGTATATAACATAATGATTCAGTGTTTGTAAATATTGTGAAGTGATTGCCACACAATAAGTCTAGATAACATTTGTCACCGTATATAGTTACGAAATCTTTCTCTTATGATGAGAACTTTTAAGGTCTATTCTCTTAGCAACTTTCAAAAATGCAACACAGTTTATTAACTATAGTCACTATACTATGCATTACATCCTCATGACTTATTTTAAAACTGGAAGTCTGTACCTTTTGACTCCCTTCACCAATTTTGCTCACTCCCCACCCTCTGCCTCTGATAATTACCAATCTATATTCTGTATCTATGAGTTTGTTTTGTTTAGGGTCTACATATATATAAGATCTGGTTCCCCTGGTAACTCATTAAAGAATCTACCTGCAATGCAGAAGACCCTGATTCGATTCCTAGGCCGGGAAGATCCCCTGGAGAAGGAAATGGCAACCCCTCCAGTATTCTTGCCTGGGAAATTCCATGGACAGAGGAGGCTGGTAGACTACAGTCCATGGTGCTGCAAAAGAACTGAACATGATTTAGAGACTAAACTACCAAAGGTGAGATCATATGGTATTTTTTTTTCCTCTGACTTATTTCACTTAACATAATGCCTTCTGGATCCATCTGTGTAGTCCAGTCACAAATGGCAGCATGTAAAAAAATTTTGAGGGACTTTCATACTGTGTTCCAAATTGGCTGTACCAATTTACATCCTGTGTTGTTCCTATACTTTTGCCAGTACAAATGATGCTCAAAAATGCACATTTGTTAATTTATGTGTTTGTATGTATATCTCTGGAATAAAGTCTTACAAGTGGAATTGTTGGGTCAAAGGATTTGTGATTGTCCTTCGTAGTATTTTACCAATACTTGAGCCAACAATGTAAGAATATACAAAATGGTTTCATCAAATTTAAGAGTTAATGAACTAACTGGCTATTCTGCCTATGGTTATCTGTAACTATCCTGTAGAGTCAAGATCTGTTTGCATTATTAAACAAAACCAAGATCTTCACTGAGGAGCTTTTCTGCCTTTTGTGGGCAGGAAGCTGTCATCTAATGAAGTTAATCCCATCGTTTACAGGGCAACTGTAAAATTCAGGGCTGTAAGGTTGATTACCTCCCATCAGACTGAAGATTTGGTCTAGATATACTGAGATTGTGGTCTCAATGAAAAGGACTCAAAGTGAAGGTCAAGCTGGCAGCTGGATAATCAGTCTGATGCAGAACTATGAGAGGTCAGGTGGCAGATCTAAATTTGGTCAGGTTTGAGCTAGGGGTTGTTTTCCCAGTAGGGGTGAGAGCCCTATACCTCTCCACCTATGGTTTCTCACTCGTTTCCCTAGCAACCCATCACACAGATGGCTGTATATGGTACCTGCAATGATGTGGTCAGAAACTGCAGTCCTAGAGCAAAGCCATACAACCTTGCTAGAGAGCAACTGAACCAACTTCTATTTGAGTTCTCTTTGGGGAGTCTACTCTGAGAAAACCCAGGTCACAAGAGCTCCCAATAAGCCAGACATAAAGGATTCTCAAACCAGTGTCTGAACACAGAACTACGTATGGAACAAAATTTTGCAAACTCATGAAATAAAAATAGGTATGGTTCTAAATGCTGAGAAAAATGTCCTAATTATTAGGACTGTGGAAAGATGACACAGCTTTTTAGGGAGAACAGAAAAACCATGCTACTATTTATAAGTGTTTACATTATTCCTGGCCCTGCGTTGAGCACTGATTCATACCATCCCACTGAATCCACACATCAACACTCTAAACTGAGTTTATCTTCACAAATTTAACAAACGCAAAACTCAGGGCTCAAAATGTCTGGGAGTCAGGATTTGAACCCACGGCTGTCTGACTCCAAAGACTGTGCTCTTAGTCACTATGATTATATAAGCTGAAAAAACAATGTATTTAAGCACTATTTAAAAATATACAGAAGAAAAACCACTAGAAGGAAATACTATTCACAGTCGTAGTAGAGAGGCAGGATAATAAAAGTTTTACCCCCTCATTTTCTTTTCTTTTTCCAAATTGTTTATGCTGTGGTTGCCATAATCTTATAACAAATCATGTGTACACACACACACACACACATATTTTTAACCTCCCATGTGTCAACTTTCTGAGTACTGCAAATTCTTTTGCTGAGACACACAGGAATGAGCCTAAATATCTTGAGTCTCTTGAGGGCCCCCTTAATCATTATTTTGTTTCTGAGCCTCCTGCAATTTATTGCAATTTATAAATAAAACTGTGTCAGTATATTTTGAGCCCTTGTATCCACTGCTGATCATCTGGATTCAATTAATCTCAACAAGTCTTTCTGGGTGCTGTTGAAAGCACCTCATTCTCCACTCTGATCTGTGGCTTATCTAAGTCATTTGTTCCAGCTCCCTCAGTAAGACCCTGACAGCCCTCTGGACTCTGCTACCTGTGTAGCTGCAGCTGTGAAGTACAAACGCCTTTTACTGTGAAATAACATGGGGTGATTTTAACACCTTCCTTTTTGTGAGTTTCCCACACTAAGTGGAATTTACCTTAATTCATTGAGGTGACTGAGAAAATTTTGGTTTACCCTTGGACACAGCCTCAACCTATGCCACAAAAATGGACTGCAACACTGGTTGTATCTTCTTGCGTGTCCTATATCACAATGGTTCTCAAAGTGTGATTCCCCCAAACAAAAACATAACATTCCTCTGGAATCCATTAGAAGCACACTTTCTTGGGCCTCACTCCAGGCCTGTGCTGTGCTTACTCAGTTGCGTCCAACTCTTTGCAACCCCATAGACTGTAGCCCACCAGGCTCTTCTGTCTATGGGGATTATCCAGGCAAGAATACTGGAGTGGGTAGCCTATCCCTTCTATAGTGGATCTTCCTGACCCAGGAATCAAACTGGAGCCTCCTGCGTTGCAGGCGGATTCTTTCCCAGCTGAGCTACCAGGGAAGCCCCCACTCCAGGCCTACTGAATGCTAAACTCTGCGGTGGGGTCCAGCAGTCTGTGTTTTATCAAGCTCTCCAGGTGATTCTGACTGCTCTCATGTCTGAGAATCTCAGGTCTATGGTAGCAGACAAATCCCAGCTCTACCTGCTAGCTTCCCCTCAGACTTTGGACTTGGCCATCTGATCACCCTTCTTGAGGCTTCCGAGGTGGCTCTAGTGGTAAAGAACCTGTCTGCCAATGCTGGAGGCGTAAGAGACATGGCTTTGATCCCTGGGTGGGGAAGATCCTCTGGAGGAGGGCATGGCAACCCACTCCAGTATTCTTGCCTGGAGAATTCCATGGACAGAGGAACCTGGTGCATTAGTCAATGCAAAGGGTCAGATATGAATGAAGCAACTTAGCATGCACGCACCCTTCCTTGGTCTATTTAACTCTGTCTAGCTGGTTAATTTGAAGATCAAGATTCTGACAGACATTCATTTAATGATGCTTAAATACCTACACGGTCAGATTTAACTAAAATATGCCACTTTATACAAATTGTTATTGCAACCCAAAATAACCACCTCTCCCAGTCCCTTCTTCCTCTGAGCCAAACCATCTGCTCAAAATTTATTTTAGATTGAAGGAATGGAACAGTGCTCCTTAAACCAAAGAAACTACACTGTTCTTAAGTTATTAAGCTATTAAGAGTGAACTATTGTTTACATTAGGAAAAAGCTCTGATGTGACGGGCAATGGAGATTATAAAGGGAAAGATTCTGGAGAAAGAGCAAGGTGAGAAGAGATGCAAAATGAAGAAAATGTCTTGGTTGAAAAGAATAGAAAGGAAAGATGAGGCGTAAGCCCAGAAGTCTGACATTGATTTATTCTTTCAGCAAATATTTGTTGAGCACCTACTGTTCAAGGTTCTACAGAGAGGAAGGAAAGCAGATAAAACTCCCTGTTGTTAGGAAGCTGACTTTTGAAATTTTTATTTCTTTTTAATTGAAGGATAATTGCTTTACAGAATTTTGTTGGTTTCTGACAAATATCAACAAGAATCAGCCATAGGTATACTTACATCCTTTCCCTCTTGAACCTCCCTCCCATCTCCCTCTCCATCCCACCCCTGTAGGTTGTTACAGAGCCCCTATTTGAGTTCCCTGAGTCATACAGCAAATTCCCATTGGCTATCTATTTTACATATGGTAATGTAAGTTTCCATGTTACTCCATACATCTCATCCTCTCCTTCCTCCCCCTGGCCAGGTCTGTAAGCCTGTTCTGTATGTCTGTGTCTCCATTGCTGACCTGCAAATAATTTCATCAGTACTATCTCTCTAGATTCAATATATATGTGTTAGTATACGATATTTTTCTTTCTCTTTCTGACTTTCTCCACTCTGTGTAATAAGCTCTAGGTTCATCCACCTCGTTAGAACTGACTCAAATGCATTCCTTTTTATGGCTGAGTAATATTCCACTGTATACATGTACCACAGCTTCTTTATCCATTCTACTGTCGATGGACATCTAGGTTGGGAAGCTAACATTTGAATGTGCAATGATGTCTGAGCTTCTGCGCCATTACTGGGTCCCAAGCATTGCTCTATTCAGTGATTTTTCAGCTCATGTTTTCTACTAGGTTCATGACAGTAGGTGTCTGAGGCAAGGCAATCTTTAGGTGCCTTTGTGGGAGGGGAAGAGATGGCCAAAGTGAGGGGAAATTGTTTCAAAAGGGAAGGTGAATCAGACTCCTTTCAACTAAGTAAATTCAAATTTAGCCATTTAGAGAGCAAAGGAGGCTTCTAAATTTTATTTCTAAGTTCCCAGTATCACATACATTCTACAAATCCAAATCTGTCCTCATAATACCTCTTTCCATGTCCAGAAAAGGACACTGAAATAGAGAACTGGGTTACTGATGCAGAAGCTGTTCAGACCTAAAAAGTCAAGTCTTCCTCTCCCAGTTTTTTTTTTTTTCCTTGCCAAATGGGCATATTCACATTCACTTAGCTTTGGCACTCATCCTGTTCCAGAAGCAAGGCCCAGTATTCTGCCAATATTTTCCAGGAAACCACCATGTCTTTTATCACTTTTGCAAATATTCTTTCCTGCTGGTCTCAGAAAGAGACTCATTTTGGGGCTCTGTCTACTATTTGCATAAAAATCCTAATAAAATTTCTATCCAATTATAAGTTCCTTTATGAACTTATGGTTGCCTTTACACACTGCTATATGTAAAATGGATAAACAACAAGGACCTACTGCATAGCACATGGAATTCTGTTCCATGTTCTGTGGCAGCCTGGATAGGAGGGGAGTTTAGGAGGGGATAGATACATCTGTATATATGGCTGAGTCCCTTTGCTATTCAACTGAAACTATCACAACATTGTTAACCAGTTATACCCAATACAAAATAAAAAGTTTAAGTAAAAAAAAAAATTCCTTTATTAATCCCTTACTAAAATATTGGGCATGTTAGTGTGATATACACAGAAGTAAAAGTCCCTTAAATCACTTCCTAATAATTGTGAGCATACTCTGTGCACTAAACAGTTACTCAAGGTGATGGTTATTAGAGTAGTTGCTTTGTCAAAATTGCAAAGCCTGAGTTATGGACGAAGAAATATTTCAAGTCAAGAATACTGGCTAGAAATACTAGATCTAGCTCATCTAATTTTGGGGGAGGAGAGGTTTCTTTTTTTCTTTTTAGCTGTTCCATGTGGCATGTGGGATCTTAGTTCCCCAATCAGGAACTGAATCCACTCCCCTTGCAGTAGAAGCATGGAACCCTAACCACTGCACCGGCAGGGAACTCCCGGGAACAGGTTGCTTATGTGGTACTTCCCCCGTGTGCAATATTAGAAAAATGATACTGTACTTACTGAATGAAAGTACAGCTAAAAACTTACACTACTGGGTATATTCTCAATACTGAGAAGTAAGAACAGACTAGAGAACATGCACAGTAAGGTTACAAGAACTTTTTTAAAGAGACAGTGGTAAAAAGTAAGGATTGTATATAAAGAAATTTCTTTCTTCCTCCATTAATTGATGATTCTTTCTTATTACTCATTTTAAAATCAAAACAGTCCAAAGAGTCTCAAAGTAATTTTAAAGATGACCTTAATACATCCTGTTTAGATGCTTAGAAAATTAGGCAAAATATTTATAATTAGGCCCATATATGAACCTTTCCTTTTATGTACTGAGATTTTTTTTTCTTTTTTAGAAAACTTTAATATGAAACCTCCTGATATTCAAGTTAATACCATAACAACAAGGATAACTTGACCAAATTTTGAACACCTCCTTTGCTATCTCTGTCCTGCAATCCTTTTCCTTCCAGCTGTGAGTCTCAAATTTGAGTGTACATAAGAATCAGTTCGGAAATTGGTCAATAGTGTAGGTGTCTGGGCCTCACCTGTGTCAGAGCTGGCTAGAATCTGCACTTTCAACAGCCACAAAGGTTCCAGGGCTGTCCATCTAAGCACACTTGAGAACAAGCAATGACCTCAAAGCCAATGGGAAACCTAGCTGTTAAACCAACCTTAAAATCTCAGGTAATGATACCTATTTGGTGCTCACTCGGATGGAACTAGGAGGAGAATGTCTATCTATGCGGTCCAGTCTGTAATTTCCCACTTCTTCCAGCAGGAGAATGATTTATCCACAAGGCAGTAAAGTCAATGTTCCCTAGATAATCTAAGTAAATATTCTCCCTCTCACTCTGTGTAAACAAGTTCAGGTGGTTTTAGGTTACAAAAGTTAAGAAGGAGAAAGGAGGAAAGGCGGAAAAGAAGAATTACAGGGTCTGCTTCTGAAGGCATTTACTCAGCTAATCCAGAATACTGTCTAGTAACCTAACAGTAAGAGTTTGGAATTATTCATTTTCTGGCCTCATACTTTCTGCAGAGTCCATGAGTATTTAGAAAGATGGTCTTGTTCAGAAATCGTAATCCATACCAAATGATGGAGTAGAACTGCATCTCTCAGTAAGATCTTGATGACCAAATTCTTCTCCAGTCATCTGTGTGCCCACCAAGGGTTTGAGGATTCTGCTCTGTATCTGCCTATTACATTAATAAGTATCTTACTGTTGATATCATGGCTCCTATTAGACTGTTCTCCTACACAAGTTCTAATGAAAAGGCCCTTTCCTGAAAACAGCCTTACTTTTGACCTTCTACAAGGGGAAAACCTCTTAGTTTTAGCTTCCTGCAGTTCTAGAACACTTTATGTTTTAAGAGCTTCTTGCATTTGAACACATCTCAAAATCCTGGCCATACCCAGCTTCTTTGCTCAAAGCATCAGTATGTACTTACAATTCCTAAAAGTGTTTGAATGCCTTTGTACCAGGTGACTGCACAAAATATACTAGGAGTAAGTTACAATATAGCAATTAAAAGGAATGAGATTTTGGAAACAAAAAACCTAAAACAAGTTTGTGACATGAAGCCCTCATACCTAGTGGAGATACCACATGATGGGCACAGGGCCAAATTCACACACCCCAGCCTGTGGCATCCCTTTTGGCCAAGGGCAATGTGTTTCCATAAGAAGGCTGCTGAACATGTCTCCACCTCTGATAGTATCTTATTTTGGCAAAACTTTTCGAGCTTTACTAGGCTCACCTTCCCATCCAGAGCCTCACTGCCTGTGAAGCAGGCAAGACCAGTCAACAATACTCAGGGAGGCAGTTAAGGGACAAGTCAGCAAAGAGCAAAGTTAAGCTACTGCCTAAAGCTAACAAGCCTTGTAAGAGGCAAAGTTCAATTCTCTTAATGCTCCAGAAAGTAGATTATGGTCTTTCTCTTCTTAAGAAAGTTGCTTTAAGGAGGCACAAGATAACAGGCAGACACCAGGGTGCTACGATTTAAAGGGGGCAAAAATCTCTGACCAACTGTAACTTGCTGTGCTTGTAATTTCTGCCACTCTAAAGCTTTATAGGAAGTGTTTCACTGGGTTGAATTGATTAGTTGCTTGAGAGAATAATATGTAAGTGAAACCTACTATGGTAGCTCAGCAATAAAAAAAATCTGCCTGCAATGCAGGAGATCCAGGAGATGCTGGTTTGATCCTTGGGTCGGGAAGATCCCCTGGTGGAGGGCATGGCAACCCACTCCAGATTCTTGCCTGGAGAATCCCATGGACAGAGAAGCTTGGCAGGCTACAGTCCATAGTGTTACACACAGTAGAGCTGGACACGACTGAAGTAACTTAGCACACAGGCACCAAACCTACTGTGATGTCAGGTCACTGCATCAGTTTAATCTATTTCCAGTCTCTCATACAGGGACGCTGGAGAAATGGAGCCAGACCATCCCATGGTTAGCTTAGGGGTCTGAGGGAGATAACGAGTCCCACAAAGCAGCGGTGGGAATGGGAGTCCACTCTTCTTCCAGGAGGGATGGACAGTAGAGACGATATAATCAAGCTTTCAAGGCTAGTCTCAGACATGCATCTTAAACCTGTGTCTCAGGGACAGAACAAACATACTGTGCCTTGGGGCACTCTAGGACCAACTTTGTCCATTTTCCAGTTTTTCTTAGATTAGGAAATAACAAATTAGTTTAAATGCATGTTGCATGTTACTAGGAATAAAAGTCAACAATAAAACTTGTCCTAATTTTCCCAAGGAAGTCTACATAGGAATTTTTTAATAAAAAATATTTAATAAGAAGTTTACCTTCAATATCCTCATGCTAACTTGCATAGTAATAATTTTCCAACAAGTGATAACCTTGATTCAAATCCTGCGTCATCACCTACTAATTGTGTGATCTTTGGCAAATTAGTTGACCTTGCTGAACATGGTGGTATAGACAGAGGTACAGAGACACACAAAGACGAGGCCAAAAGAAGAAGTTGTAAAGCTGTAGAAGCCACAGGTGAGCTGAAGCCATGAAATGAAAAAAACTGTCAGTGGTTCTAGCAGAGGAGGAAGGAGGAACAGGTAGAGAAAAGGAGGAAAGAAGGACACCTGAGTCCCAAACCTGTCAGGTTCTAAGAAATGCCATTGCAGGTTGTAGGAATTCAGCCCCTGTTTGGCTCCATAGCTGGGTATCTTGGGCAGTGAGCAACCTGAACAGCCTTATGTGGAGGTCCTAGACCCATGCCTAATAGTAGGGGTTGGCACTAATCTAGGCAAACCTGAGATCACAGACCCATCTGGAGAAGTGAGGGGCTACTTTGCTTCAGGCCATCATAGGACTGCACACCTAGTGTTACTAGATATCTGAATTTTCATATGAAATCTGCAGTTTTAAGTATTGGCTAGGGGAAAAAAAGAACTTCCCGTGGGTATGCAGACCTAATGTGCTGGCTAAATAGTTTCCTGTTTTTCTTACTTTGTGTTGTATCCTTAAAGTGATTCATCATTAACAGGTATCCTGGTCCTTCACCATTACCCCAGGTAATTAGTATCCATAATCCTTGTAACCTGGAGAAGCCTACAACTACAACTATTTTTGCTACAATTATAAGGCTAGCTCACAATTATTCAGTGCTTGCTGTTTGACAGGGACTGTTTTAATTAGCCCAGTTAATGCTCCAACAACCCTAGGAGGTAGGTATTATCTTCACTTTACAAATTAGGAAACTGAGGCCAACGAAGGTTAAGTAACTTGCATAAGATAATTGCTGGAAGGGTTAAATTTCTGACATTTTCCTGTTCCAGCAGCTTAGCAATGGAAAGCCCAGCGTGTTTAGGCTTTCTGAAGAAGGGTTATTAAACTTTACCCTGACTACTGAAGAGAACAGGTTTTGGCTTGCCACTGACTTTGAACCCAGCTCCACTATCATTAATCCTTCCACAAGTAAGTAGTTTTGGAATATGTTCCAAACACAATTCAAATACCCATATTAACAGTGGGTAAAAGAGTTAAGAGCAATTTCTGAAGGTTGACTTTTCATTAACTATGATTCTCTTTTTTTTTTGTGCAGAGCTGTCTCTTCACATTTCACCAAGGTACAAACCTCGAGCACAATAAAACTGAAGTCCTTTGAAATCCAACATCTGTTCATGCACCAAATATTTTATGGTAGGGTGATGTGGGATGGAGAAGGCAAAAGGTGTATTGAAAGAGAATTGTCATTCAAGTTTTCATTCAGGATCTTTCCTTATCAGATGTTTCATATACAATCCTGACGAGCATTTTCCATTCAACTCCTCACTTCTTCATAGAAATTTGCTCAACCAAGTTCCATCAGAGAAGAAAACCTTCCCTTCATCCTCAAGCTCCCTATCTCTCCTCATTCCCTGACCACTCAGCCTTCCCTTCCTCCAATCCCTCCCATCCTTAATCCAGGCTTCCATGCAGAAGCTGTCTTTGATACACTAGGCAGCTAGTGACCTCTTTCCACGCTATTCTAAGTTGACCTTTCTCTTCATCACACACTGTTGACCTTCCCCATTCTTCGTGAAGCCCCTCCCTGGAATTATACACCATACTATCAACCCACCTAGCCAACACTACTTAGTTTTTAAAATTGGTTTTCCTCCCCTTTATGTCCTTTAGATGTTGTTAATTCCCAACTGATAGTATTTGAATAAATTTGGGATTGAGAGGAGAAGAATCAGCAGCTGCTCCAGGTAAGTAAATCTTATTCCTCAAACACAAGGAAGCATTTAAATTGAAGGAAAAAGGGGGAGAGTCCCAACAATGAAAACCCCAGTATTATGGGGATATTAGGGGATTCTGTTGTGATGAGTCTACTGTGAATATTATCTGCAAAGTAGATAGATTATTATAAATGGTCTTTTCCTCAAATGAAATCAGTTGTTTGTTTCATTCCTTCAAGGGACAATGTCAAAGCTATTGAACTCAAAATTGCTCAGTTTAATAATCTGGCCCACATGGAAAATTTTTCCCTAAAGAATGCAGAAAAGAATTTCTATAAAGCAATTAATTTATCCTCTTTTGCCCAGCTGAAACTAGTAGTGCATGAGCCATGGCTGTTTCCTGTCAGTTTAATAATAAACAATCCAGCCCTTTCTTGCTCTCTCATCTTGAACCACACATGCTCCTAAAGATATGGTAAATGCTTGTGTCAGGACATAATGACAACTTAAAAGATCCTTAGTGTGTGGAATACAGTCAAGGAGATCAGATGGTCACAAGCCATGACTCCTGCTTACAAAGCCTGTGGTTTAAAATAACAGAGAGGACCATAGCCAATAGCAACTTTATCGAGCTTTTGGAGTGTTACAAATTCTTTCGATGCTACAATTAAATAGTAAATCTTTAGAAAAATCCACCTGCCAAGCAGGAGACATAGGTTTGATCCCTGAGTTGGGAAGATCCCCTGGAAAAGGAAATGGCAACCCATTCCAGTATTCTTGCCTGGGAAACCCCATGGACAGAGGAGCCTGGCGGACTACAGTCCACAAGGTCGCAAAAGAATCAGACACAACTTAGTGACTAACAACAACAGCAGCAGCATCCTTAGAAAAGCCAAAAATGGCATGGTAGATGTGATACACTCTCATCAAACAGGAACAGAGAAGAAAGGTTTGATGTTACATATTAAGTTTTTGAAGGGAAATTTATTGAGGCTGTCAGATTGGTGTTGACAGTATAGAAAACATCACTGACTGGTCTTTTTTCATTTAACTTTGTGGATGGCAGTCAGAGGCAGGCTAAGCAGTGGATGGTGACTTATCTGTGTACGGTTTTAAAGAGATTACTGTTGAAGAGTAAATATCAGCACAACAAATTTAGGATGTGAATACCCTGGTGCAGGCAGTTCTGTCCCCAGAAGTCAGTAGTTCAGTTCAGTTCAGTCGCTCAGTCATGTCCGACTCTTTGCGACCCCATGGACCACAGCACACCAGGCCTCCCTGTCCATCACCAACTCCCGGAGTTTACTCAAACTCATGTCCATTGAGTCAGTGATACCATCCAACCATCTCATTCTCTGTTGTCCCCTTCTCCTCCTGCCTCCAATCCTTCCCAGCATCAGGGTCTTTTCTAATGAGTCAGTTCTTCACATCAGGTGGTCAAAGTATTAGAGCGTCAGCTCAGCATCAATCCTTCCAATGAATAGTCAAGACTGATCTCCTTTAGGATGGACTGGTTGGATCTCCTTGCAGTCCAAGGGACTCTCAAGAGTCTTCTCCAACACCACAGTTCAAAAGCATCAGTTCTTCGGTGCTCAGCTTTCTTTATAGTCCAACTCTCACATCCATATATGACTACTGGAAGTCATGCCTTAGGGCTATTTCTGGACATGAAAATTTGCCATTTCCTGGCACTGGCCTAAGATGCTGCAACTTCCCAGCAGTCCGTTGCCTCTACCTTCACCTCACCCTGTGAGATGCCAGGTAAGGGAAGTGTTTACAGTAGTGACAATAGATACAAACACAAGCAGGTACAAAGAGAGAAACAAGAAGCTGGGACATTGGGTCCGAGTTGGGAGGGTCTGACCTCCCTGTTCCCTGCCTGGCCTGGAGGTATTAACTGAATTCAGTTTTGCTCTCACTTCACTCTCTCCTCTCGAATGAAGTAATGATATCAGGCCACAAAATTCTCTTCCACAAGATTATGATGTTTCTGGAAAATCCCATTTTCCAGAGTTAGTTCTGCTTTGGCTCAAGCGTGACCCTGCATTTGGTACGAACTTTATCTCAGTGAAAATGCAACGAATTCTATGAGCAATAACCCACTGTATGCTCACCAACCACGAACCAATTCATGTTGAAGAATGGGCTGGCTCAGCAGTGGTTTTGAAGATGGTTGAGTTAGAAGAAAGGCAGGTACACAAAGACAGAGCCCTTACAGGCTCTGTCTGGATCACAATCCAAGAATATGCTGGAAGATGGTGGAGCCAGGGAGGGAAGAATAGGAAGGTGGAGAATCTAAATCAACATCACTTATGTCTCAGTTTTCCTCAGACCCCATAACTGAATCAGAGAAAAGGGAAAAAATAAAAGAGCCACTTGACATTAAGTGGTATTTCTTTGAAAGGAAGAAATGTAATACTGACTAAGTACATCTGGTAATGAATCAGGTCATAAGATGATAGAAAGGATGATGTTAGTGTTTCGTCTAAGAGGTACAGGTCAAAAAGAGTGTAGGGAAAAACAAGACAACCAGGAGAACCGAGGGCTTCCTTCTGGGGCTCTAGAGACACAAGGCCAAGGGAAGAGGGAGTGTGGCAGCAGGTCACATCTCAGTCTTGGCGTCCCCAATAAAAGTCACCTCAAGTAAGGCCCCACCCCACCACAGTATTTCAAAGTTAAGTCTTAGTGTTAGTCGGTCAGTCATGTCTGACTCTGCAACCCATGGACAGTATCCCACCAGGCTCCTCTGTCCGTGGAGTTCTTCAGGCAAGAATACTGGAGTGGGTGGCCATTCCCTTCTCCAGATTCACCAGGGAACAATGTTCTTTTTCTCGAAGGTCCTGAAGAACCTCAACACAAAATCTGCACAAATTGCTTGTTTGACTCTGTTTTCTTCCTTTTTGTTTTTAATCTATAGAGGATCAGTAAAGAACTTTTTAATATACTTCACGTGGCGGAATCAGAATGGAATTAGAAATTCTTTAGTTTACTTATTAACAACAATACTACCAACAGAATTTAAGCTGGAAATATTTATTTCCCCAGAGACTGTCACACTTTTGAAACAAAGATTTCTCTGCCATAAAACTAGTAGGAATATTTTTAAAATAACAAACACCAAAAAACATCTGTCAAAAATATCCTTCTTGATGAAAAGATTAGAAAATTCGTGTAAATTCTACAGGTTCAGTAACTTTCCATATTTGATTAACTTTCAAAATGTGGAAACATTGGTAAGGTACAAAATAGCAATTCATAAATCTATTTCTCCAGCTGACAAACAGACATTAAAAATAAACAGCAAATTCAAATTAATTGTATGATAAATAAGGAAATATACTTCTTTATACATCAGTATGAATGACAACATATGCCCTATTTTACTCTATTTTGGCTGTAAGCATAAAATATTTTTACTGCCAAAAGGAAAATATTCAGGTCATATAAAACCTTTTAAATATTCAATATTCATATATGATTTTCAGTGCCAGTAAGGAGACTCTAAATTGAATGCGCAAAGAGAAAAAGTATTGATAAATTTCAGTTTTTCTATGATACCACCATCTAGTTTACCTAACTTTCTTGGACTTGTTGAAGGTCTTATTTTAAAACTGATAGATTACTTGTAAATTACATACCCACAATCTCTGGATTCGACAGCAAGACCACTTAGAAAAGTGGAATCATTTTATAGGTATATTGTAGAGGTTTCAAATTTGTCCCTCCTCCCATGATAAGAAATAATCCCTTAAGTATTCCAGCAGTCCATTTATTTCCTCTGCCTCTTCTGACCCTGTCATATAAAAAACAGGTATAAAAAAATCACTTTTTTGTGTGTTCTTTTAGTTGTTTTGTGTGCTTGCCTAAATCATGTGAATGATCATCTTGAAGTCCCATATCACTTGGTCTAGTGAGTCTGCAGTTTTAACATCTATATCTTAGTGCTATACAACATGTGTCGGATGGCATTTCTACTCTGCCAATGATCTGGAATTGCGCAAGGTTAGGGAGATTTGGGTGGAGAAGGCAATGGCAACCCACTCCAGTACTCTTGCCTGGAAAATCCCATGGACAGAGGAGCCTGGTGGGCTGCAGTCCATGGGATCACTGAGGGTTGGACACGATTGAGAGACTTCATTTTCACTTTTCACTTTCATGCATTGGAGAAGGAAATGGCAACCCACTCCAGTGTTCTTGCCTGGAGAATCCCAGGGACAGGGGAGCCTGGTGGGCTGCCGTCTATGGGATCGGACAGAGTCGGACACGACTGAAGTGACTTAGCAGCAGCAGAGAGATTTGGGTAAATGCCTGATACTTTGCACAGATACTTCAATTTATCAGTTTCTTCCTTTTGTCAGCAATATAGCAAATGGAGCCAGCCTACAGTAGGGAGTAGGACAGAGGTCAGCCTCACTGGAGTCCAACGGACAACAGAATACTTCAACTTTTTCACTGTTTTTCAAGATGCCTGGTGATTTCATCAGGAGAGGTGTAGTATGAATACTCTGAAAGCTGCCTATTTAAAAAAAAAGCAAGCATCCTGAAAGGCTAAAGAACCCACGCTGTTAACTGAAGATTGCCTACCACGCTGTACATGGCAGACTGAGTGAGGCCTTAGCAGCCTAGGACATGAAGTCAGCAATCAGAAAAGCAGCCTCAGAAGGTTGGTGACCTCGAATGATAACCTGATGTAGGGAAAACAAATGGTCAGCAGTCGGAAAACCCAGATGTCCTATGACTCCTAGAGGTCTGTCCCCTGCACCAAGAGCCCTTCCATCAGCTCCCTTGGAGGGATGCACCTGCCCCTAAGAACTCCATGAGACAGTAGATAGTCACCTTCCAAATTCACTGGCCCACATGTCATGACCAACCACAGCTAGACCAGGAAGAAAACACCAGTAGGGTCTTCAGGGGCTGTGGTAGGGAAGCAGTGCCAATAATTTTGGACTTCAAACCTCCATAGCTGGAAGCAAACATCAGACTTGAGAAGAGTGGTAGAATTCTATGACGGAATGTTGCAGACCTAGGGAAGGCTGGTCACAGAAATTAGTTTATTAGTTCTTTAATAAATATTTATTAAACATCTATTATTTGCAATTGTGTGTGTGTGTGTGTGTGTGTGTGTGTTAGTCACTCAATCGTATTTGACTCTTTGTGACCCCATGGACTGGAGGCTGCCAGACTACTCTGTCCATGGAATTCTCCAGGCAAGAATACTGGAGTGGGTTGCCATTTTCTTCTCCAGGGGATCTTCCCAACTCAGGGATCAAACTCAGGTCTCCTGCAAGGCAGATTCTTGATGATCTGAGCCACCAGGTATACTAGGTGTTATGCTAAGCTCTGGGTTTCCCAAGTGGTGTTAGTGGTAAAGTACCTGCCTGCTGATGAAGAAGACACAAGAGACCCAAGTTCAGTCGCTGGGTCAGGAAGATCCTCTAGGGAAGGGAATGGTAACCCACTCCAGTATTCTTGCCTGGAGAATCCCGTGGACAGAGGAGCCTCGAGGGTACAGTCCACAGGGTCGCAAAGAGTTGGACACAACTGAAGCAACTTAGCATGCACTCACGCGTGCTAAGCTCTAAACATTGGAAAGTTAGTAAAACTTAGCCTCTTGAAGCCTCCAGTCCACGAGGGGCAGGTAGGGTGGCAGGGGACATGAAATAAGCAATCCAACAAATTTAGGATTACAAATTGTGATACATGCTGGAAAGGAGAATAGAGTGCTCTGTGTATATGAAAAGGGAAGACTGTGATGTACTGTGCATTTCTTTCTGTGGATAGTGGTGAAAAAAACTTTGGAAGCTAATATTCAAGACCAATTTAAGACTGGAGTAGTAGGTATTGCAGATCATCTCTGAGGATGGATGACAGAACTGTGGAGAGAAAAGGGGTCCTTTCTAGAGGGTAGGATGGCAAACACTTTTGCTGTCAGAGTCATCTGGATTTGGGCAACGAGATAAATGAAATTAACTCCATCCCTTTCTATATGTCGCACCAAAACAGAGAGAGGTCTCCCAACACCTCCCAACATCCAAAACATTCTCTCTTAGATCTGAAAACCAAATATCATGCATTATGCCACTGAACTGGTTAAGCCCTTGAAGCTGGGCAGCCACTTTTAGTGGATTGTATCTAGTTTTGATAATGTGGAAGAGGCAAAATAAATAAATAAATAACCTTTAGTTTGAAAATGCATTTGTATTCACAGCTAAATTGAGAGAAAAATCAAGTTGTTTTGGCCTACTCTAAAGGAAAGATAGAAAAAACAAACAAACTCATAAGACCATATTCAAGCTGTGATGTGGAGACACTAGCACAGGATTTGCAGATGCTGTAAAGCTACCTCTAGTTCTGTTTAGAGTGGACACAGTCCATCTCTCTTGAAAGTTAATCCTCTGACCCATCCAAGGTGAAATGAAACACATTATGGCATATGGAAAAAACAATCATGACGTATTCCATGGCAAGGCCATGATGAAAACTTATTTCAGCAAGAAAGCTGGTTAGCTGGCAGCAACAGTTGGCAGTAGCAAGCAGCAAGTGGTTAAGACCGTGGTTTTGGTTTCAGCTAGACCTACGTTTCTGTAACAGCTTACCACTTACATTCTTGGGTAAACTGTATAACCTCAGTCAGCCTCAATTCCCAAATCTACATCCTAGGGATAATAAAAACATCTTTAACCTTTTAGGCTGTTATGAGAATTATACAAGTAACACATGTGAAGGCCATGGTAAAAAAAATATTCAAAAAATGCAAGAATTCATTTTTTAAAATAGTGATCATTAATCATATTGTGTCTATCTCTTTCCTTGTTTTCAATGGACAGTCTTCCTCTGGCAATGAAAACAAATTATACAGTTGATCTGTCTACTTCTTCACAGTAAAACAGAATTTAAAAAAAAAAATCATAGTTGGTTGCTATCATTTTTTATAGGCATGGGTCTCATATTTGTTCTGGAACCTGGCATTCATCCATTTGAGTGGATTTAGTATGGAAAGCATTTATTTAAAAAAATAAAACAAGGACTTCACTAGTGGTCCAGTGGCTGGGGATCTGTGCTCCCAGTGTGGGGGCCAGGGTTCCATCCCTGGTTGGGGAGCTGGATCCCACATGCCAAGGCTGAAGGATCCCACATGCTGTAACTAAAAGAATCTTCATGCCCCAATGAAGATCAGAGATTCCGAGTGCCAAACTAAGACCCGTAGCAGCCAAATAAATAAATATTTTAAAAGTGATGTTAACTCTGAAAGGGATGTAGAAATCATCTGTCATAACTCTGTCCTGAAGAAATTGAGAACCAAAAAGATGAAATATGAGTCTTTTAAGGGCCCAGTGGAGTGTGCAGCCCCTCAAGACAGCTCTCTTCTGGCAAAATAAAACCTGAATTACCAGGACTACTTGGTATGAAGACTAAGGCTATCCACCTCTGCGGAGGAGGAGCAATTGCTATTTAATTTTGCTCAGAAAACAAAAAAAAATTTTTTTAATGTACCTACCCCTTCCTTTAATACGGAATAAATAATGTGCTTATTGCCTAATCTCAAAAGAGAATTCAATTATTTAGATCAAATCACTTTCTCTTTTCTAAAAGAGAGGAGGAAAGAGAAATGAACATTTATCAAATACCTGTGTTGGAGAAGACTCTTGAGAGTCCTTTGGACCGCAAAGAGATCCAATCAGTCAATCCTAAAGGAAATCAATCCTGAATATTCATTAGAAGGACTGACGCTGAAGCTGAAGTTCCAATACTTTGGCCAACTGATGCAAAGCATCAGGTTACTATGCACTATGTGCCTGGCACATAGTAACTGCTCAAAAACATCTGTCACATGAATGGATAGATGAATGAATAAATTGGTTATTTGTGAATTAATAAGGAGATACACAAAAAGATCTTCTATACAAACTATACAAAAAAGATCTTCATGACCCAGATAACCACAATGGTGTGATCACTCACCCAGAGCCAGACATTCCGGAATGTGAAGTGGGCTTTACGAAGCATCACTATGAAAAAGCCTAGTGGAGGTGATGGAATTCCAGTTGAGCCATTTGAAATCCTAAAAGATGATGCTGTAAAAGTGCTGCACTCAATATGCCAGCAAATTTGGAAAACTCAGTAGTGGCCATAGGACTAGAAAAGGTCAGTTTTCACTCCAATCTCAAAGAAGGACAATGCCAAAGAATGCTCAAACTACTGCACAATTGCACTCATCTCACACGCTAGCAAAGTAATGCTCAAAATTCTCTAAGCCAGGCTTCAAGAGTACATGAACCATGAACTTCCTGATGTTCAAGCTGGTTTTAGAAAAGGCAGAGGAACCAGAGATCAAATGGCCAGCATCCGCTGGATCATGGAAAAAGCAAGAGAGTTCCAGAAAAACATCTATTTCTGCTTTATTAACTATGCCAAAGCCTTCGACTGTGTGGATCACAACAAACTGTGGAAAATTCTAAAAGAGATGGAAATACCAGACCACCTTACCTGCCTCCTCAGAAATCTGTGTGCAGGGCAACAAGCAACAGTTAGAAACAGATAGGGGACAACAGACTTTTTCCAAATTGGGAAAGAAGTACAAGGCTGTATATTGTCACCCTCCTTGTTTAATTATATGCAAAGTACATCATGCAAAATGCTCAGCTGGATGAAGCACAAACTGGAATCAAGACTGCCAGGAAAAATATCAGTAACTTCAGATATGCAGATGACACCACCCTTATGGCAGAAAGAACTAAAGAGCCTCTTGATGAAAGTGAAAGAGGAGAGTGAAAAAACTTAAAACTTAAAGTTGGCTTAAAAACTTAAAACTTAACACTGGCTTAAAAGTCATCATTCAGAAAACTAAGATCATGGCATCTGGTCCCATCACTTCATGGCAAATAGATGGGGAAACGATGGAAACAGTGACAGACTTAATTTGGGGGCTCCAAAATCACTGCAGATTGTGACTGCAGCCATGAAATTAAAAGACGCTTACTCCTTGGAAGAAAATCTATGACCAACTTAGACAGCATATTAAAAAGCAGAGACATTATTTTACTGACAAAGGTCTGTCTAGTCAAAGCTATGGTTTTTCCAATAGTTATGTATGGATGTGAGAGTTGGACTATAAAGAAAGCTGAGTGCAGACGAACTGATGCTTTTGAACTGTGGTGCTGGAGAAGACTTTTGAGAGTCCCTTGGACTGCAAGGAGATCTGATCAGTCAATCCTAAAGTACATCAATCCTGAATATTATTGGAAGGACTGGTGCTGAAGCTGAAACTCCAATACTTTGGCCACCTGATGCAAAGAACTGACTCACTGGAAAACATCCTGATGCTGGGAAAGATTGAAGGCAGGAGAAGGGAACGACAGAGGATGAGATGGTTAGATGGCATCAACTGACTCTATGGATATGAGTTTGAGTAAGCTCCAGGAGTTGGTGATGGACAGTGAAGCCTGGCATGCTGCAGTCCATGGGGTCGCAAAGAGTCGGTCACAGCTGATCAACTGAACTGAACTGAACTGAACTAAAGGAGATACGATAGAAAATTAAATATCGGGTAAATGTAAATAATACATAACTGGCAATAAGAAAGAATTTGTATGTAATAAATTAATAGTTTTCTAGGTGATCTTACATTTCTGTATAATTTTTACTCTTCAATAAAATACACATTTCACTGACTTAAAAGGGATACTTTACTGATTCCTGGTTATAGCTGGAAATGTTGGTAAATTTATGAAGATAGCCTCTAAAAGGACCAAGATTATCTGGAGAAGTATTTATTTTTAAAAACTGAGGCCACAAGGAAACCTAACGAATTAATAGTATTTGTCCAAATCAAATTTACCTTTAGTTTCACTGACTGAACCATAATCAATTCAGTCTTCTGAGGTTAATTTTAATTTTTGTGTAATTTATAAAATATTGACCTTACCAACTTATACTTATTTGAAAACAAATCATCTTTCAATAACTTTCCCCAAGAATTAAGGCAAAATTCAGGGATGATATCTTTTTCAAATATTCTTAAACTTCTTTTAAAAGACAGATGTCACATAAAACGTCCAAGAAGGACAACAGTATAAAGGAAGTGCTTATGTATTTCTCTCTCTGTGTGTGTCTCTCTTTCCATATGGAGTTTTATATATATAAATGAATATGTCTGAGTCTGGGATTCCATCTCTAGCAATTACCCTAAGGGATCATTAAAAATGTAAGTAAATTTAAATGCGTATATTTACGTAGTGAAGTGCTATTTCTAATGGTGAACAACTGGAAATAAGTATAGATAAAAAGAGAATTAGTTAAATTATGAACTAGCCTCAAAATGGAATGCTATGCATTCATTCAGAAGTATACTGTAAAAAATTCAGTGATATGAAAAATTGCTTATTATATAGTTTTAAATAAAAAGCAGTATATAAGCATGCTTCTAATTTTATAGAAAATATGCATGTATGTGTATATGTATGCAAACTATATAGATCAAGTTATTAAAAGTGATTATAGGTTAAAAAACTGGAAATAAATTTTTTTGCTTATCTGAACTTCTGCTTTTTCTGTAATTCACATATATAGCCTTTGTAATAAAAAGCCAATTTCATTTTAGAAAAGGATAGGAAACATGTTTATGGGTCACCAATCTCTAACTATAATTGCTGTTCTTCAGGATGAATCATTTCTTCTGAATGGTTCTACTTTTTCAACATTTACTTTCTTTTCCATCTCACATATAAACATTCCTGGTGATCACATGACATGCATTACCTAAATTACTATAACAAATTCCCTCTGTAATCTTACATAACTACCAACATTTTCTATAAAAGTTATTTTGGTAAAAGTACATATATATGCATGTATGCTTTAGGGGCACTTGCTTTGCAAATGAGTTTAAAACCTTTCCTTACACTGTTGTGTCTGTTTTTAACATTTCTCCATCTCTCATTTCCAGTGCATTTTACTTTGTCCATATTTGCCTTTAGTTTTCTTTTTTAAGACTCTATGTGACCAAGTGTGAGACCCTGTGTCGGGTCTGTGACATATGTTACTTCATTGAGTAATCACAGAAACATGGCACTTATTCCCATTTTATAGATATTTCATTAATAAGTGTTCAGTGGTCTTTAATTTATGGAGCAGTTTTAGAGATATAACTTCATTTGACCCTACTGATATTGGTATTATTAATATTTCTATCTTACAGATGAGAAGACTAAGACTCAGGAAATTACAGAACTTTTGGAAGATGCTCCTGCTGAGAATCAGTAGAGTTGGGATAGGAATCAGACTTGTTTGGCTCCTCAAATCCCTACTTCAAGGTTTAACCTGTTTTCAGTGTAAGTCCTGTGGGTTGTTAATATTAGTAGTACACTATTAGCATGAATAAGGAAGACTGATTTCACAGATTACTAAAACATTAAAAGGCAAATAAACAAAAGAACTCAACCAAAAAAGTAAAGTAACTCAGTTTCTCATCAAAGTTTTCCTATCACAGAGGGGAGGCTGGACTAGGGTATCGTTACTCCTCAGCAGGAGTGCAGTGTTTTATAATGCCTCTTTCTCTAACATCCGAAACATCTTGTTTCCTCTCAAATGAAATATTCATTCTAACCATGTCACTCAAAAGCTTTAAAACATATCTTCATCTTGTAGTTTTTCCTAAAAAGTTTTAAAGCTGATTTTTCTCAGGAAGGGAAAAAACGACAGGCTGAGCAACTTGGCTCCTTATCAATCATCAGAGTTTTCAGAGAGTGTTCAGTTGCACATGACATTTCTGGTGGCCTTGACTGCAATTAGATTTTGTATTTTAACTTTCACCTATCTGCCTCACAGGATAATTGTACCCTGCATTCCCACTGCCTTCTTCTGGGATTTCAGGGGTTTCAGCATATGCTTCCGGAGTTTGCTTCCCTTAGAACTTCCACATCCATGCTGTGACTGTGACCACAGGGCTCTTAACCTATCCACCAACTGCACAGTGCTCAGCAAACAAGCCTACACATATGTTTCTGGACATTTTGGCAACGGCTCCTCCTTTGTGACTGGGACCCTGTGGCAGAGACGTCTAGCTGACCCCCAAAGAACATGTCCCCTTTCACAGTGAAGATCTGCTGCTGCTAAGTGGCTGCCAGACAAGAACTATATTCCTCAGTCCTCTCTGCATGTCAGTGGGCTTGTAAGTAGTCCTCATCAATGCGATGTAAAAAGAAATACTATGGAGTTGAGGTATTAAAGAACTGGAGGCACAATCTTTCACGCTTTTTTCTTCCTGGCCAACTGCTGATGATACCAGAAAAATCTGAAAGTCCCAAGATGGCAGAGCCATAAGGTGGAAGCAGCCTGGGTCCCTGAGTCACTGCTTGGAGGAGAGCCACGTGACCTGTATCAGACGATGACATGAATATGAAGTAAGATTCTGCTGGGTTAATCCACTGAGATCTTGGGATTACTTGTTAGAACAGCCAATTTAATACTAGACCTATAAGCTTGGATATCCCTCCTCATTAGGTCAGGGAACTAGATGAGCTTGAACCTACTACAGGTATTAATGGGGTGGAGGCTGCATGTTGCCACAGTGGAAATTCTGTCACTAATACGTACCTACAGCAATTGCTGGGAGCAATGGCAGAGGCCAATAAGTGCTCATCAATAGACATTATCCCCTTTCTTCTAACTCAAGCCTAGTTTTGCTGGAGGTGGCAATGTGCTGGACTAATAAAAACTTACATTTGCCAAACTCACTTTTAAGTAGAAGTAACACAGATATGATCGAGGAGGTATATAACAAATGTCACTGTGTGAGTTTCTGTGAAAGTTTCTGGAAAAAGAACAGTTATCTGATATGCCTCCATTGGCCTTTCCCCACTTCCTGTCTTCAATATTCTTTCAGTGTGGAACAGTTTCAAGAGCCGTATTCTGGCCATGAGAATGAGAGTCACACATTAAGGATGATGGAACAAAAAAAACACACAAGGAATCTGGGTCTCCAGTGATATCTTGGGCTATCACACCAAGCCTAGACTGCCAACCACTGGAATTCTCCTTATTCAACAAAAATAAACAAACCCCTAATTTATTTAAGCCACTATTTAGTGGGTTGTCTATTTGTTGTAGCAGCTAAAAAGCAACCCTAACTTATACGAGAGCGAACCTACTAAAATGGGCCATGGCACATACGTGACAGGTTGATATCTCTGCCTCACTCCATCCTTTTCTTCTATTCACTTTAATTCTTTCCATCCCAGAATTCACACAGGACCAGAGCAATCACTGAATTTCTAAGCCCATTTGGTATCTCTTGAGGATAAAGAGCTCATTGGTCATTTTCCTCATCATTTAATTTAGCCTCAAATCCTATTCCTTTGAATGACACATAGCAATTTTCAAGCACCTTCTTTCCCTGATATCCTCAGACTGCTGCTTCATCTCTGGACCATACAGCTCTGCAATCTGGGCTCCATCAGCGTAATTATGGGATTTAAGAGAAACCCAAGAAGTTATTAAGTTTATTCACCTGCCTCCAGGCAAGGCTGTGGTTACTTCTTCCAGACATACAGCTGTCTTCCTCGGGCCAAAAAAGTCTCTCACAAAGCATGACTCATTGTTAACTCTGAAGGAGTCACTTTAATCTTTTCTCAGCTTCTCTGCCAGTGAAATGGGTATCATGATCTGAACGGAGAATGACAAGACCTTCAGCTTAAATATGTGAGGTTTGAAATGGGACATGATCACCTTCTTTGTTGGGTATTGTAATAGATTAAAGTGGAAAAATATTGCAGCTCCCCCCATCAAGAGACTGAGTCTGTTTCCCTGTTCCTTGAAGGTGGGCTGCCTTCTGACTTGCTTTGACCAAGGAATGTGGTATTTAAGTGTTGTTGTATGAACGCTAGAATAAGCTTCAGGGAATCTTGCAGCTTCCACCTTCATCCTCTTAGAATGTTCCCTTCACTACGTAAGGAATATGGAGCAGACTACTGAAGAAAAAGAGACCACGTGCAGAGGGACAGCCAGCACCGCCGCCCCGCAAGGCTCTGGACTTGAGAGTAAGGCCATCTTAGATGCTCCAGCTTCAGTCCTACCATCAGGGAATTACAGCCACAAGAATGACCACAGCAGGACCAACAAAACTGCCCCACTGAGCCCAGCCCAAATGGCAAACCCATAGAATCACGAGAAATACTAGACTGCTGTTGTTTTAAGTGACTTAACTTTGGGGTACTCTATTAGTTTTCTAGGGCAGCCATAACAAATTGTCATAAGCCTGGTGGCCTAAAACAACAGAAATTTATTCTCACACTGTTCTGGGGGTCCAAAATCAACGTGTGAGCAGGACCTGCTCCCTCTGCAGGCTCAAGGGAAGAATTCTTCCTTGCCTCTTCTAGCTTCTGGTGGTTGCTGGCAGACCATGGTGTTCCTTGGCTTATGGTGGCATAACTCCAATCTCTTCCTGTCTTCACATGGCCTCCTCTCCCTGTATTCCTGTGGCTCTGTGTCTCTTCTCATAAGGACACCAGTGATTGGACTTAGAGTTTACCCTAATCCAGTATGACCTCATCTTAACTTGATTATATCTACAGTGACCTTATTTCCAAAATAAAATGATGTTCACAGACACCAACACTTAGGAATCTTTTATGGGACACAATTCAACCCATGACATGTGGTTTGTTAAACAGCAAAATGTAACTAATATTGGTACGCTTTCCTACAATTTTTTTGTACTTCAGACACATGAAGATAAATATAGAGAAAATAAAATAGGAAGGATTAACATGTTCTTAAAGATAATACATATCAATGACAGTGAGTTTACAAAGCTCCCAGGAAGAAAATATCTAAGTAGATTATTTTAATTGCTGTTAGTGTCAAGCAAAGTTTATGATATATTAAACAGTATTGGGTAAGTATCTTTATCCACATGTAAAACTTATTTTATGGGGTGGAAAAACATGAGCTTTCCTTCTAAGATCAAAGAGTCCTCTGTTAGCACTGTGTGCAATATTTCTGTAAAAGTCAAAGCCACGCTACAGCCTCTGTTACCGCTGCCCCACTTCTCCCCTGCCTGATCCAAACTTTTGGAAGGAGTGGTCTCCACCAGCTTCCTCCATTTCCTCTGCATTGACTCCCTCCCTAACCTGTGAAGTCTGACTTCCTTCCCCACAACTACACTAAAACTGCTGTCTCAGAGTTTCACACTGACCACCGTCATGGCAAACTCGATGGCTTTCTTTGTCCTAATTTGGCATCTGACCTGTTTAACTGCCTCATTGGCTCCCTTTTCTAACACCAACCCAGACTGCCACATCTTGGCCAAATTATTCCTCCTCTCTGTGCAGCTCTTCTCTTACACTAACTTGCAGTGATCCCCTAGGCCCATTTCTTTCCTCTTCCCACTCTACTTTCCTACTTAGCACATGTGTCTGTTCTCCATTCTCATCCTCACCTCACTGATGACTTTCTAAGCAATAGTTTCCATCCTGACCTATCATTCAAGCCTTAAGCTTCAATCTCAAGCCGCTCGTTAGAAATTTTCTATATGTTATGCTCATCTGTATTAGTTAGGGTAGGTTTGGTTTTGCTGTGATAACAAATAATCCAAATATCTTAGTGGCTCATGAAAACAAGGACTTTCAGAGAGCCACTGTGGCTCTGCTTTGCTTCTACTCCAGGACATGGTAAAGAATCTACCTGCCAATGAAGGAGACTCAAGAGACATGGGTTCAAGCCCTGGGTCAGGAAGATTCCCTGGAGTAGGAAATGGCAACCCACTCCAGTATTCTGGCCTGGAATATTGCATGGACAGAGGAGCCTGGAGGGATATAGTCCCTGGAGTAGCAAAAAGTTGGACATGATTGAGCACACACATACCTATATCTTCCAGGACACAGCCTGAGAGATCAGCCTCTGTCTAGAACATTGCTGGTTATACAGAATAGGAAGAGATGTTATAACAAAGGACTGGCCAGCTCTGAAAGCACACCTCAAAGTGACCACATCAAATTCTGTAAGGTAAAAAGGAAAATCTTCTGACAGGGAGAGCGAGCAAATATATAGAAATATGAAATCTAGTATAGCCTGTTAAACAAAAACTCTAAAAGAGAAGTACAAAGTCATCCTCCTAACACTAACTGAAGTTTCTAATTTTCATAATTTCTCACTGGCATCATCTGTATCCAATTTTCCTAGAATATAAATCTTGGTGTTGTTATCTCTTTTATAAAATTTACCTTTCCCAATTACAAAACACTCTGAAGAAAACTTGTAAAACACATATATAACACACACACACATGTCACATACAAGGAAACAAAAATCATTAATAATCCTAACACCCAGGTATTCAACACTTACCACAAGTTGGCACATATCCTGTTCATATCCCTATCACATGTATCAATCTATTTAATCTCTGTAGGGAGATAAACACATTTTGCTATAAAGATGGTATCACATTACACATTTAGCTTTGTATTAAAAACTTTATTAAGATAACTCTAATATCTTCTTACTCATCCCCCGCCCCATTATTTTAAAATAGCATCTACATGGCAATGACTTGCAAATTTAAATATCAGCTTTGACCTTTTCCCTGAACCTCAGATTCCTGAATAAAACTACCTAGTAGGTAATTTCAGTTGAATTTGTAATATGAATCTTAGACTTGGTATGTCCCCAACTAAACTCATGATTCAGCCTGAAACCTTGTTCCTTCCTCATCCAGTCTTTTTACCTGTTAAAAGCATCAATATCCACACATAATGCCCCTCAGAGACACCTTGATTCATTTTTTTCTCTCACTGTCCTCCACATCACATATAATACATCAGCTCAATCTCCAAACTACATCACCGAGCTTATGGCTTCTCTCCCTCTCTATTCTCAGCTCCCCAGTCTGGCCACCATCCCCTTTCCCCTGGGCCGTGGGACCTCCTACCTGCTCACCTTACTTCTGCTCTCCACTTCTCTATGGGAGCCAAAGTGACCTTCTAAACACAGAGGTCAATCACAATGTGCCTCTGTTCCCAAAACCTTCCCATCGCACTTGGAATAACATTTAAACATCTTCTTGGCTCCTAAGGGCTTTTTATGATTTTGTTTCTGCCTACTTTTCTCTTCATTCCTCCCATTCTCCCCTCTGCCCCCACCCGCCACTCAGTCTATCCATACACACTGGCTCTCTTTTCTCCCAGCACATTAGCCCTACTTTTTGCCCTGGGTGTGGCATTTGCTAACTCCCCTGCCTGGTCCAGGCCCGTAGGTCATCTCCTCAGGGATGCCTTCCTTGACCATTCTAAGGTACCCATACTCCTGACATGGCCCTTCTACATTCTCTGCACAGCACCTGTTTTATCTGTTATTTCCTGGTTTGTTTATTATCTTCCCATTGTAAAATGACTTCTTTCGGACAAGAACCTTGTCAGTTTATTCACTGCTCTAGCCTCACCTCTTATAACACACACCTGCCAGACATACTGTCAACGACAATCAATATTCACGAAATGAGCGTATGAATATTTAGTTGTTTCTCAAGTCCAGCTGATCGCCCTTGAAGTATCTGTAGACACAGACCCCTTTCTTTCCATGCTCATCCCCCCAGCCTAATCCCAGACATCACCTCCCATCAGAATGACTATGGCTGCCTCCTTTTCCCTCTCCTGGAGTCCTTCTTACCCCTTCTTCCCACTCTACCAGTTTCAGCTGTCAATCCTCGCCCTGTCCTTCAGGGCCTGGCTGAAGCCTTACCTCCTAACCCTCAAGGACTGCTACTCCTTCCTTCCTTCCCTTCTGAGTTACGTCAATATTCCATTCCTGCCCTTAACCCTCACCTGGCCACACAATCCATCTCCAATTTTCATTTATGTTAATTGGCTCATTCCAGCTGAATTCTGAAGGCAAAAACTTGTTGGGTTGGGGGTTTGAGGGGATTTGTCTCTCATAATGCCTAGAGAAAGTCATGGTCAATCAAAAAATTCATGTGAGCCAAATGAAATTATTGGGTACACAACAAGATACAGCAAGCAAACTGGAGTCATAAACACTACTATTATAAAATACTAATAACAACTGACTGTATAACACAGGGAGCTCTACTCAATACTCTGTAATGGCTTATATGGGAAAAGAATCTAAAAAGAGTGCATATATGTATGTGTACAACTGATTCTTTTGCTGTACAGCAGAAACTAACAACACTGTAAATCAACTATACTCCAGTAAAAATTAATTTTAAAAATAGGCAAGTTGAAGATCCCTTCTAAAGGGATGCTAAGAGAACAGGTATCAAAGAGTGAAATACCAGTAGGTAAAGCAAACCAGAGAGAAGGTCAACAGGCAGAGAACACACGGTAGCATTGCCTCGAAGCAACATATATGTTAAGTAGCAGGATAAAGTGCATTTTTAGTGGACTTTGAACCTGAGGCTGTTCTCCTAGCCTAAGGGAAAGAGGATGGTCATTCTGGTGTAAATTACTGCAGGAGGACTAGCACTCCTTGGGCAACTCTAATTTGCCTCCCTAACAGCCAGGGCCTCAGGGTGGTAACTTCTTGGTGAGCCTCCAACTTCTCCTGAGTGTTCAGAGTACACAGCACAGAACTGACTGTAGAGAACACAAACAGTTTCATCCACGAAGGTGTCTGCTCTGTCCTGAGAATTGCCCCTGTGAAACAACAAGGCAAAGGAGAAACCTGGAGAAAAACCTTTCTAATCCATGGACATTCTTCTCAGTTTGTCTAAGGTGAGGTATGGGACAATCGAGGAACTACATCTCCCTGATCAAATGGGAGAATCCAGCCAACCATTCTGTTTTACCAAGGCCCAACTGGGTTGGGAAGATCCCCTGGAGAAGGGAAAGGCTACCCACTCCAGTATTCTGGCCTGGAAAATTCCATGAACTGTATGTATACTCTATGGGGTTGCAAACAGTCAGAGATGACTGAGCAACTTTCACTCACAAGTAGCCCTATAAAGATTTTTGAGGAAATAGCAGACCCTCTTGCTAATCTTCATACCTTCCCTAATCAACTGTCCAGGCAATGAGGAGATTTCTTTATTCTGTGCTTTTAAAACCATGTAACTAAAAATAAATATGTTATCAACTCCATTGCTTATTTGAGGTCAAATGCAAATCATAGGTACATTCATCTAATAGAGAAAAAAAGGTTTTTGAAAAATTTCCTGGTCATTGCAGGAAATGAGTAATGTGACTGTAATGTAAGGGGTGACTGAAAAACATTACCAGAATGTATACATCTAAATAACTATTGTTCTTTATAAATTTACACAAAAAGTGCCCTGTGATTTATTCAGATAGAGCTGTTTTCCTGAAATCACTTTTGGACGTCCTCCTTGAAATAGCTTTCGGAGCCACTTGAAGACTAATCTAAAACGGCTCCATTTAACTCAATCGAATATTACTTAATTTAACAGACTTGCTTAAATGCTAATGATTCTGGCTCATTCCAGAAACCACATAATATACTGTTTATTGATATTTACAAACAAACACAAACACACACACACACTAAACGTACAACTTGATGATAATCCTGGCCTCTGAAGGAGAAGGGAGAACAGAATTGGAGAATAGAATAACGGAGGACTTCAAATTTATCTATAATGTTCTAGTTTTTCATTTAAAAAAATCTGAAACAAAAAGAACCTTTTGTTAACATTTGTTAACTCTGGTCAGTGGCCCCTTAGGTACTTGCTATGTTTATCATCTATATTGTCTTTATTTTTTAAACATTTCAAACAAGAAACAAATAGATTCTCTGTCAAAGGGAAAAGATTTTTACCACTGAGTTTATTTTTAAAAATAAATACACTCCATTCTCTGAGCAGAATCCTAAAAAGATTTTCAAAAATGTTTTGGAGAATGCTAGTATCGTTAGATGGAGAAGGCAATAGCACCCCACTCCAGTACTCTTGCCTGGAAAATCCCATGGACGGAGGAGCCTGGTGGGCTGCAGTCCATGGGGTCACTGAGGCGGACATGACTGAGCAACTTCACTTTCACTTTTCATTTTCATGCACTGGAGAAGGAAATGGCAACCCACTCTAGTACTCTTGCCTGGAGAATCCCAGGGACGGAGGAGCACGGTAGGCTGCCGTCTATGGGGTCGCACAGAGTCGGACACGACTGAAGTGACTTAGCAGCAGCAGCAGCAGTATCATTAGAATAAGTGGCACATCCCTAAAGAGGACCACTGTGAAGGCACAACACCCAGATGAAGGGATAGGAGGCAAGGGACAGCTCCATCTTTTTCTGATCCATATTGCAAGTTAATGTTTTGTTCCTTGCCAGCAATATCATGACTTGCTTGCCTTTGTATTACCAAGGCCCAGCACAGCACTTGGAACGTAGTGACCCTCAATAGCTGGAGTGAGTAAAGGATGAATGAATGAACTATCAAACTAACCAACCTAGGATTTACAAGCCTACTAATTTATCTGTGCATCAGAAAGTCAAGAGATAGAAGGAAGAAGGGGGTGGATTATTTACAGTTCTGCATTTCTCAATCTAGTTCCGCTTTAGCCTCAGTTCAGTTCAGTTCAGTCGCTCGTCATGACCGACTCTTTGCGACCCCATGAACTGCAGCACACCAGGCCTCCCTGTCCATCACCAACTCCTGGAGTTCACTCGGACTCACGTCCATCAAGTCAGTGATGCCATCCAGCCATCTCATCCTCTGTTGTCCCCTTTTCCTCCTGCCCCTAATCCCTCCCAGCATCAGAGTCTTTTCCAATGAGTCAACACTTCGCATGAGGTGGCCAAAGTACTGGAGTTTCAGCTTTAGCATCATTCCTTCCAAAGAAATCCCAGGGCTGATCTCCTTCAGAAAGGACTGGTTGGATCTCCTTGCAGTCCAAGGGACTCTCAAGAGTCTTCTCCAACACCACAGTTCAAAAGCATCAGTTCTTCAGCGCTCAGCTTTCTTCACAGTCCAACTCTCACATCCATACATGACCACAGGAAAAACCATAGCCTTGACTAGATGGACCTTTGTTGGCAAAGTAATTTCTCTGCTTTTGAATATACTATCTAGGTTGGTCATAACTTTTCTTCCAAGGAGTAAGCGTCTTTTAATTTCATGGCTGCAGTCACCATCTGCAGTGATTTTGGAGCCCCCAAAATAAAGTCTGACACTGTTTCCACTGTTTCCCCATCTATTTGCCATAATGTGATGGGACCATATGCCATGATCTTCGTTTTCTGAATGTTGAGCTTTAAGCCAACTTTTTCACTCTCCACTTTCACTTTCATCAAGAGGCTTTTTAGTTCCTCTTCACTTTCTGGCATAACAAAGGTGTCATCTGCATATCTGAGGTTATGGATATTTCTCCCAGCAATCTTGATTCCAGCTTGTGTTTCTTCCAGCCCAGCGTTTCTCATGATTTACTCTGCATATAAGTTAAATAAGCAGGGTGACAGGATACAGGCTTGAGGTACTCCTTTTCCTATTTGGAACCAGTCTGTTGTTCCATGTCCAGTTCTAACTGTTGCTTCCTGGCCTGCATACAGACTTCTCAAGAGGTAGATCAGATGGTCTAGTATTCCCATCTCTTTCAGAATTTTCCACAGTTTGTGGTGATCCACACAGTCAAAGGCTTTGGCATAGTCAATAAAGCAGAAAGAAATGTTTTTCTGGAACTCTCTTGCTTTTTCGAGGATCCAGCAGATGTTGGCAATTTGATCTCTGGTTCCTCTGCCGTTTCTAAAACCAGCTTGAACATCAGGAAGTTCACAGTTCATGTATTGTTGAAGCCTGGCTTGGAGAATTTTGAGCATTACTTTACTAGCCTGTGAGATGAGTGCAAATGTGCAGTAGTGTGAGCATTCTTTGGCATTGCCTTTCTTTGGGACTGGAATGAAAACTGACCTTTTCCAGTCCTGCGGCCACTGCTGAGTTTTCTAAATTTGCTGGCATATTGAGTGCAGCACTTTCACAGCATCATTTTCCAGGATTTGAAATAGCTCAATTGGAATTCCATCACCTCCATTAGCTTTGTTTGTAGTGATGCGTTCTAAGGCCCACTTGACTTCACATTCCAGGATGTCTGGCTCTAGGTGAGTGATCACACCACCGTGATTATCTGGGTCATGAAGATCTTTTTGTACAGTTCTTCTGTGTATTCTTGCCACCTCTTCTTAGTATCTTCTGCTTCTGTTAGGTCCATTCCATTTCTGTCCTTTATCAAGCCCATCTTTGCATGAAATGTTCCCTTGGTACTAATTTTCTTGAAGAGACCTCTAGTCTTTCCCATTCTGTTGTTTTCCTCTATTTCTCTGCACTGATCACTGAAGAAGGCTTTCTTATCTCTTCTTGCTATTCTTTAGAACTCTGCATTCAGATGCTTATATCTTTGCTTTTCTCCGTTGCTTTTCGCCTCTCTTCTTTTCACAGCTATTTGTAAGGCCTCCCCAGACAGCCATTTTGCTTTAGCCTAATCTTCTATTTTTACATTTGGCTTCACACAGGGAAGAACAGTTAAAATTATTAGTTGTATAATGAAAATGATAGGAGAACTCCTGAAGTCTTCTGAGGTTTCTGAGCAGAGTGATACTAACAGGTTGTATAAGCCCCAAATCCAATTCCAGAGGAAGAGGAAACTCCCAAAGCATGAAAGAAGTCCCTGTCTCTATATTGTGATCCAAGGGAAAACATATCCAGTGAGCTATGTCAGGGGCTTCCCTTGTGGCTTAGCTGGTAAAGAATCTGCCTGCAATGCAGGAGACCTGGGTTCGATCCCTGGGTTGGGAAGATCCCCTAGAGAAGGGAAAGGTTACCCACTCCAATATATTTGTGGGGAACACAGATCTTGATTTTTATTTGCTACTTCCTTTAAAATCGCTAGCTTATGTAAAGGATGGGTAGATTGCATTAGATCGTTAAACAAAGTAAAAGTACATGAAAGTGTGGCCAACTAGAGTCTCAAAAAGAAGCAAGAAAGAACTAAGTTGCTAGAACACTCTACCTTTACAATTAATCATCCTGTACTCTGTACAAAAGAATCTCTCACAGAAAGTGAGAAAGACAGAGATTAAAACCATTGATAGTTATACATAAGGAAAAGGAAAAAGGAGAAATCCACAACTATTTTAATCCCTAAAGAATGACTTCAGAGGTCATACAAGGATCTAGGAGAGAAACTGAACAGGAAAAGATAAGACATATTAAGGAGAAAGGGTCAAGATTTCTAATAAAGATTTAAAGGAATGATAAAACCAGGCAGGGGTGTGAATGTGAGGAAAGGAGAACTCGTAGGACCAGTGGCAGGAATGTAAAGAGGTACAATTGAACTGGGAAACAACTCAGTCATGAAAAATATTTCTTTCCTTTGAGCAAGGAATCCCACTTCTAGAAATCTGAAGGAAGTATTTGCACTAACACATAAAGATGTGCACATAAAGCTATTCATCAAGCTATGTACATCATTGTGAAAACTTGGAAGCCATCTTAAAACCCAATCATAGAGAATTAATTCAATAAATCACTGCATACCTAATCAACACAATTTTACACAGCCTATGTAAATTATAATGTAGCCCTCCATGGATGAACATGGAGAGTTGTTCATATTTAAATTTAAAATACAGCAGAAAAGAGGATGTGCAGTATGATCTCATTTTTGTAAAAATGGAAAGATGCATTGACACATCCAAATATTAACAGCTGTAACTAAAACAAATTTTTGCTTGTTGAACAAGCAAAATGATGAACACAGATGAAAGAACAGAACAAAGATGGTAGAAATGGGAGACCTGGTCCCTGAGCTCTCCCACTGTTTCTGCCATTGCCATTTCTGCTTTTCTAATCCTGCCTTTGATCTGAACACAGCGGGACATGATATAATGATTGTATACTCTAGGCTAACTTTACCAATTTATTTGATTTCACCGCACCCTGCATACTATTTTCAGGGATATCATTCTGTTTTTATTCTATGTACCCCAAACAGTACACTTTACTACTATAGTGCAAACTCTAGAAGCACAGGAACCATGCATAACCACAGTGTATAAACTCTTGTATTTTCCTGGAGCCTAGAGAACCTTTGTTGGAGAAGGCGATGGCACCCCACTCTAGTACTCTTGCCTGTCCACAAAGAGTTGGACACTACTGAGCGACTTCCCTTTCACTTTTCACTTTCATGCATTGGAGAAAGAAATGGCAGTCCACTCCAGTGTTCTTGCCTGGAGAATCCCAGGGACAGGGGAGCCTGGTGGGCTGCCATCTATGAGGTCACACAAAGTCGGACACGACTGAAGTGACTTAGCAGCAGCAGAGAACTTTTGTAGTTACTGACTGGTAACAAATTAGACTGAACTTTTGTGGGAACAGGGATAGTATATTTTTGCTGCTTTAGCCACTTATTATTGACCAAAGCAGCAATAAGCACCTGGTGTTCACCACTGAAAAGAATTAAGCACTCTTTTATCTTAGCATTCACCAGCAAGAACTCTGGATATTGTTACATCCCTGCCTGTTAGGAGGAGGGAAGGTTGAGGTGTTTTTAACATCATCTCATTCCATCACTAGCTCTGTGTGGAAAGTAGAAATGGGAGACCTGGTTCCCTGAGCTCTCCATCTCTTCCTTGGTAACCACAGGATGTAATTATATTTTCTTTTCCATGCTGAAGTAATCGTTGGCTCTATACATACATGTGAATTGTCAGAGCTCAAAAAACTCTAATTTGAAAAGTTCACCCTGGCAGAAGGTTCTTTCAATTGTACTAGATTCCTAAAATTCACATGGGGCTTTTCCAAGAATCTGAAAAAAAAAAACCAAAAACAATGATTCTGAACGTGAAAGACCAAAATTCTAAGTGTATTGCCTGAAGCCTCTTTTCATGGTCGTTGGTCTAGAACATATCAGACAAACGCAGTAATTCCTGAAAGCATCCATATCCTGCTATGCCATCACTAGGAAAAGAATAGCACTATTCCACTGCAAACATGCATTTAGACATTTGAATACATGTATTTTAATGTCTGCATCATTTTTACGGACAAAATCAGCAAAACGAGCAAACACTTCTCAGGAATAATGCAGTATCTTCTTCTTGTTCTGGTCTTTATGCCAAAAGTTATTGAGATTGTTCTTTTTTCATATAAGTATAGTTGATTTACAATGTCATATTAGTTTCAGGTATATAGCACAGTGATTCAGTTATATATATATATATATAATATATATATATATATGCACATATATATATTCTTTTTCAGATTCTTTTCCATTGTAGGTTATTACAAAATATTGAGTATAGTTCCTTGTGCTATATGGTAGGTCCTTGTCGGTTATCTATTTTATATATAGTAGTGTATATGAGTCAATCCCAACCTCCTAATTTAGCCCTCCTCCCTTTCCCTTTTGATAACCATAAATTTGTTTTCCATGTCTGTGGGTCTGTTTCATACATAAATTCATTTGTATCTTCTTTTAGGATTGTTAGAATTATCTTTTATTAGGATTGTTCTTGAAAACAATATGTCTTTTTGGATGCTTGGTTTTATCTTCCATAAAATCACTCTCTAATGATTCTTACCATATATCATATTTTGTTCTTTTTTTATAATCATGAAATAAAGTTATACAAAGTTCAGATTATAATAGGCACATAGAAAGTAATCAATAAATATTACTAATTTTATTATTATTTTAAAATAAAACTGAGATGACAGCATGGTAGATGGGGTTAAGGGAGAGGATTCTGCAGCAAAGCTGCCTGCATCTGAATCCTAGCTCTGCCCTTAGCTGTTTGTGACTTTGAACAGTTTTCATTACTCCTTTGTACCTAGTTTCTTCATTTCTAAAATGGAGACAGTAACTGTTCTTACCTCACAGGGGTGAATGAGTTATGACATGTAGAGACTACCATACAGTAACCATTATACAAGAATCAGTTCAGTTCAGTTTAGTCGCTCAGTCGTGTCCGACTCTTTGTGACCCCAGAATCGCAGCACGCCAGGCCTCCCTGTCCATCACCATCACCTGGAGTTCACTCAGACACACATCCATCGAGTCTGTGATGCCATCCAGCCATCTCATCCTCGGTCATCCCCTTCTCCTCCTGCCCCTAATTCCTCCCAGCATCAGAGTCTTTTTCCAATGAGTCAATTCTTTGCATGAGGATGAGGTGGCCAAAGTACTGGAGTTTCAGCTTTAGCCTCAGTCCTTCCAAAGAAATCCCAAGGTTGATCTCCTTCAGAATGGACTGATTGGATCTCCTTGCAGTCCAAGGGACTCTCAAGAATCTTCTCCAACACCACCATAAGCCATTATTATTTATCCTTTTCAACTGAATGTCCAAAGGATCATTAATGTTTTTTCTGCATTCTGCACTTCTTTTCTCTTTACCCAAGGTCCTTAATATTTGATCTAGTTCTGTATCTATTCTGTGTTCGAAAGAATCTAAGATTTTGTTTAATAAATTTTCAGAAGAGTACTAATAATTTTTATAATACATAAAAGCCCTAAATGCTACTAAGAAAAAAAGGGTAGTTGATGAGACTTGGCACTCATACAAGGACTGTATCATGACACTGAATGCAGAAGTGCCTGAAATCCGCAATGCAAACATTATGAAGAATTACCTAATTCAGATCTAGTCTTTCCTTTGGGCACAGGAAGACAGTGACAATTAAACTGAAATGAAGGCAAATATCTAACACTTATAAGAAACTGAATCTAAGCTCAGAAAAATTCAGTGGTGGATCTTTTCTCTTGTAGCTCCCTTAACTGTGGGTTCTAGAGAAATGTTCGACTGTTGTAAGTCACACAATCACATCATAAAATTATACTTGGAGCTCAAAAGGAAACAAAAAATGGCCTACGATGATTTCTAACACATGAAAATTTAGGCTTCATAAGAATATGAGAGAGGGCTTCCTGGTGGCTCAGTGGTAAATAATCCTCCTGTCAATGCAGGAGACAGGAGTTTGATCCCTGTCCCAGGAAGATTCCATATGCCACGGAGCAACTAAGCCCATGTGCCACAATTATTGAGCCCGTGGTCTAGAGCCTGAGAGCCACAACTACTGAGCCTGCCTGCCCCAGCTATTGAAGCCAAGGTACCCTGGAGCCCCGTGCTCCAGCACAACGAGAGAAGCCAACACAATGAGAAGCTGGAGCACCACAGCTGAGGAGGAGCCCCTGCTCGCTGCCACAACTAGAGAAAAGTGTGTGCAGCAACGAAGATCCAGCATAGCCGAAAATAAATATTAATTAATTAATTTTGAAAAAAAAAGAAAGAAAGAGCCAGGGCAATCACGGAGGCACAGGCACTATCGGACATTCCCAGGTTCCTCCTTTGCTTTGGCCCTGTCCCTAGACTGCACAATGCTGCTTGCAGGAAGTTACAGAATTTGGAAACAGTGGGGATCATTCCTTTCCTACTGTGAGGTAGTGTGCTCACTCTTTTTGAGGCTGGTGTAGGCAGAATGAGCTCTTTATAAGTAAAAATTTTTAAATTATTTCCTTGATAGGAAACATCGATTTTATCCCCACAAACATTTTTTAATGGCAGTTTGTATCATTCGGGGTAGAGAGGTGAAAAAATATGAACCCATGCTGAATGTACTGATGGCCATATTCAACACTGCTTTACTTTTGTAAGTTGATCTATTTTAAAAAACAATAAATAGGCATGCAAGAGAAAATACTTTTTTCAACTTCAAAATTGCAGATCACACTGTTTATTTACATATTAAACACTGATCAGAACAATTTGCAATGCTGCTACTGAATTCATGCCTTTTAAAAATCAATGCCTTGTTTGCTTTTAAAGGAAATTCTTAAGAATTTCAAAATGGCACTTGACCAGTTAAGAATACTTTGGAGCACTTTGTAATGCTAGCTCTGCCTCTGCTGTCTGCATGGCCTTGAACAAATTACATGGCCTTGTGCAACTACATCCTCAAGCTTCCCCTTCCTATTTTATACGAGACTTCAGGTGAGTCTCATAGGGTTTTTGTGATAATCTAATGATATAATAATGATATAATATATAATATAATAATGATACAATCCATTAAGCACGTAACACAGTGTATGGGACATGCTGCTGCTGCTACGTTGCTTCAGTCATGTCCAACTCTGTGCGACCTCATAGACAGAAGCCCACCAGGCTCCGCCGTCCCTGGGATTCTCCAGGCAAGAACACTGGAGTGGGTTGCCATTTCTTTCTCCAATGCATAGTAAATGAACAATAAGTGGTACATTTTAATATTATGTTAATAATACTACGTATGTCTGTATTAATCCACTGCATCGAACATTAATTTCTGCCAAGCTCTTTAGCCAACTCTCTACCCAATATACAAAATGCTTCTAAAGGGAAAACTGAACCCCCTTAAACAGGAATATCCAATCCTTATTCTTGCCTGAGTATTAGGGAGCCTTTGATATTTTATTTAACTTGAATGGGGCTCTTCTTGCTCAGATCCATCACACATTCTGTTTCACAAGGCGTGTCTGGCATTCTCAGCACAGAGGTGGGAACCATTTGAGAGAACATCCACCCCAAGGCAACTCCAACCTGCCACTGGGATCATCACACCTAACCCAAAGGGATCTCTGCACAGGAAGTGCTCCAGCTTCAGCTCTCCTTTCTAACTTTCTTTCTTAAGATCTTAAAGATGGTGGCAATGGAGATGATGATGACAAAGATAAAACTGATAGTAATGTGGGTGAGGACAGCAAACGTTTATTTAACATTGATTCTGAGCCAGGCACTACAAGGACTTTGTATATATTATTTCACTTAATCCTCTCAACAGTCACACAAGGTAGGTACTAGGAGTGTCCCCATTCCACAGACACAATCTCAAAGTGTAGAGGAGTTAAATATTAATAGCATGTCCAGTCTGAAACAGAGCCAATTGGCAAGCAGATCTGATTCCAGCCAGGATCTTTACTGGTAACCCTCAGACGATACCAACCCCTCTGCTGCTCTAGAGACTGCCTGTGCTCAGACGGTAAAGCGTCTGCTTACAATGCGGGAGACACAGGTTCGATCCCTGGGTCGGGAAGATCCACTGGAAAAGGAAATGGCAATCCACTCCAGTAGTCTTGCCTGGAAAATCCCATGGACGCAGAAGCGTGGCAGGCTAGTCCGTGGGGTTGCAGTCGGACACGACTGAGCCACTTCTTTCCTTTGGAGTGATTAGCACAGGTCCTACAGCTCTCCTTAGATTAACTGCACCCCTCCGACAGAAATCTTTCTGTCAGAGTTACACTACCTGACCTAAAATTCACACAGACAGAACGGCAGCAGCTATAGCAAGTGGTATATCCATCAGGAACTTCAGTTTGATCCTCCTCAGCCCCTAAACCAACTGCCCCTCCTGCATGGCAACAGGCATGAAACCTAATGGAAAAAAAACTGGTCACAAGGAAATACACGTTGTGACCTTTGACTACCGTTAATACAGCATTAATACACAGTACACAATACTAATTAACTAACTTAAAGATGAAGAAATAGTAAGGTAAAAGAAATGGTTTGCTCACAGCTACACAACAGGTGGAAATAAAATGCCTAATAAAGCTCAACGCGCCCTCCGCAAGTCCTTACCGCCTTATTATTCTGGGCTTCTAATTCCTGGTCGTTCAAACCTCTTCAAAGCCTAGCAGCACAAAAATGAACTGTGGAAACAGCCTTTCACAGGCTGGGCTCAAAGACTAACTAATCCTAGCCTCGTGAGGGCTATAAAATAAGTTGACCCTTCAGGATGAATTTCATATTATCTTTTAACCAGACAGTCTAGATTTCTCAGGGCATGACAAAAACGTCTTCAAACACTTGTCAGCAGTTTTCAGCGGAGGGAAAAAAACTGCAGTTAAAGCACCTCTGGTGAGAACTTTGAGCAGTAACTATGCTTAGACTTAGTTTGTGCAATTTTTATTATGAATTGGATGGTGGGTTCGATCTGTCCTTACTTCTCTACCGGAGCGCTAGAAATGTAAAAATGTCAGCCACAGGCCATTCCTTTCTTGTTTATTTAAATGGAGAATTTTTAAAAATCACTTTTTCCACTTCATGGCTCCTTTGGACCAGAGAATAAAAATAGCGATGTCGGTAGGAGCCAAACTTCTTTTCTGGAAAAATAAAACGAGAGGGGAAAGAGCCCTCCTCAGAATAACCCAAGTCTTGAAGAAGCTGCCTGAGCAAAACTCGCCTCATGTTACTCACTTCTCTCGCCCCTTCTCAGGGCAGCCTCAAAAGGAGGAGCAGTTTAGAGAAACTCGGCGGCGGGCCCTGCACTGCTAACCCCGCGCCCTTCGCACTACCCGGCCGGGCCACCTGTCAACCCCGAGGGCGGCGCGGGCGAGGTGGGGTTGGAGAGGTGGCTCCGGAAAGAGACGCCGGTGACCGAGGACTACCAGGAGGACTGCGCTCAGCTTTCGGGCCACTGCGCTCAGTGGCCCCACTACAGCCGCCTGGGGGCTCCGGGCCCCACCGGGTCTCGGGGGCGCCGCCAGCTGACTCCCAGGGACCCTGCGGGCGCCGTCCTCAACCCCACCCCCACACCTCGGAGCAGCCGGGGCGCCACGCTCCATCGCCCGCGGCTGTGCGGCAGCGAGTCCGCTGCGGGGCGCGTCTCACCTGTTGATCTTGAGCGCGAAGGCGCGGCGCTCTGCGCTCGGCAGCGTGGCCATGGCGCGCCGGCGGCTCGTAGGCCTCTAGGGTCGCAGGATGCGCACAGCGGGGCCCCCGCGTTCTGCAGAGCCGCTGCAGCGCATGCCGCGCTGGACGCGAGCCTCATCTGTCAGTCGCGGCTGGAAACTTCCGTATTTCCACCTTCAACGCTGAAATCACTCCGGGGAGGGCCCAACCTCAGAGCTGCGGCGGCCAGCCGGGCCACACGGCACCCGGCCTGGCTCGCAGGGAGCGGCGCGCGAGGAGGGTGTGGGCCCACCGCGGAACTGCCCTCCGGATGCTTGCACCACCGGCGCGCTCTTCCCCGGGGCCCAGACCTCAGGCAGAAAGGAGCGCAGGCGGATGACCCGGTGACCACTGAGCGAGGCCGGAAACTCCATTTGCCCGAAGCTGTGAGGCTGCCAGGGCCTGTGGGCAAGAGCTGGGAACCCGCGCCTTCCGCCCCGCAAAATTGGCGAGCTCGGGAAACCAACCCTGGAATTCTTCGCGCTAGGCCTTATTAAGTATCAACTTAAAAGAAAAAAAAGTTGGTAGAAACTTCGAGATACATAACAACTTTTGCAAACGATATATCTGTCATCCTTATTGGGGTGACTTAAATAAATGTAATAATCCATGCAAGGAATAAACAATTTTTTAAAAACTGGAGGTAAGTGCTTTTCTTTGGGGGAACGGTGCACAGCTCTTTCCTTTGGTTCAAGAGTATGCTGCAGCCCTGTTTATTTCTGCTGCATACTGAGAAGTGTACTAAGAAGTTCAACCCCAAACTCAAGAAAGAAGTCAGAAAGTCCCAGTGCTTACTGGAGTGGAAAAGTCCGTGCTTACCGACTTGCCCTAAGGTATACTCTACTAGAGCACTCCCTATATAATGCCCCTGTTTGCCAGCTGACGCTTAAAAAAATCCAAAAGCGAGATGTTTGGTTCAGAACTGCATTACTGTCCAGAGTGGCAGCCACTAGCTATATGCGGCTATGGACCATTTGCAATTGCGGTTATTCTGAATTGGGATGTGCTGAGTGTGTAAAATACATACCGAATTTTGAAGACAGTGCAGAAAAATGATGCAGACCATCCTGTCACTGATTTTTACATGGATCACATGGTAAAATGATACTTAGCATATATTATTGGGTAAATATTATAAATTTTCATTTGTTTTTCCCTCTTTAGAATGTGGTTCTCATTAAAGAAATTTTAAATTGCACATGTAGCTCATATTATAACCCTATTTGATAGTGCTGGTCCAATAGTCCCTAGTTTGCCACCTAATATTAAAATGCCTGGGAACTGAATTCTATATCTTGCCTGCTGCTAAGTCGTTTCAGTCGTGTCTGACTCTGTGCAACCCCATAGACGGCAGCCCACCAGGCTCCTCCATCCATGGGATTTTCCAGGCAAGAGTACTGGAGTGGTGTGCCATTGCTTTCTCCGATATCTTGCCTACCATCTTTCTTTATCTGGTTTCAGCTTCTCGGGTAGTATAATAATTCTTCAGAGCTGTTATATCACTCTCCTATCCCCTTCAGACATCAATGCCTATAAGAACTGTATAAGAGAAAGATAATAAATCTAACATTGCATAGACTATGAAGTGATATCCAAAGGGAAAGAAGGTTTTTGAAATGTGGAGTTTCTGACTTTCAAAATTCTCCCAAGTAGGTTTACCACACTGGAATTTATAAGCAAAAATTTATGTAGAAAAATACTAAGAGAACAATTCAGGTAACTCTTCAAACTGGGAACAAATAAATGATTTGTATAAAACTGTTTTACTCTGGAATCTTCAGTCCACTGTGTACTAAATCAGCCTTTTGGATGGGCTTCTCTGTTTCTGTGTGTTTGTTACATAGAGCAGAATATATTGATGTGCACACAAAGATAAGTATAATAAAAATATCTCAGAGATTTTCAGAATTTGCAATTAAGGAAACCGTTTGTGTGTGGAGAGGAAGAAATCTTAAAATCTCCCATCTTATGTCAGCTCATACTACATTCAACTCATTGACCTTGGTGTTTGGTACATAATTGTGAAAGTAAGGTCAGCATGATTATCCTCCATGATTATCCTACTTATCAACTCCCTGGTTAGAAATGACTCCAAATTTAATAGCCTTCTAGTATTTCACCATGAATGTATCATCCACTAAATTAGGCAAATGCCTATTTTTAAATTTTATCTCCTCTTGGGTACAGTCACAAATTGATGGCGAATTTGAAAAATACTGTAGTACCTTGCTTCCATTTCTCACTCTTCCTGATTTCCCTCTAGGGCTTTTCTCCTACTTGCTACTCTGTTGAAAACCAACCTACTCTGGAAGGCCTCCTTCTTTCCATACTGTATGGCCTCTCTTGACCTTCCTCTTTTTCTGCATCTTTGCATTATTTGGTCTTGTTTCTCACCTTTATAAAATTCTTCCCTTCTATGACAGACTTTATATCAATGATCTCAAATTCTCCTGTAGTTTTCCCCATATCTTCGTCTTACCTCTCCAGAAAGCCAATGTCTTTCTTTACATTGCATCTTACTTATTTCTTACAACAAATAATCAAATAACACTTATCTTGTACCAGGGCCTATTTCAAACTTTTACAAATACTAATTAACTGACAACAACCCTATTACATTTTCTCACTTTGTGAATGGAGAAACTAAGCCTAAAAGAGGTTAAGTGACTGGAGCAAGATCACAGACTATTACAGGGCATTTCCAGCCCTAAAGGGTTGCCTGTCTCCCAGATTTTTCCACTCAAATATCTCCAAACTCCATAGATACAAAACAGAAACTCTCCATCTTCTCTGTTCAATTGTACAAATTTGCTCTCCCTCCATAATCACTCATTTCTGTCGGAGGCACTATTTTCCACTTACCATTTAAATGCCTTGGCATCATTTAATGGAGGATAAAGCATGGATTCTGGGTTCTGGCTTCAGGTTTTCACTAACAATGTGATCCTGAGCAAGTCACACCCTGTTTGGGTGTGACCCCATTTCCTCACCTCTTTATAATGGGTCAGCTCTAACTTAACTCTTCTTTACCCTTCAGATCTAATCGGCTAACAAAGCCTGTCATTTACTCTGTATAAACTTCACTGCTTCTTTGTTCTCACTGCTTCCATTCTGACCCACCCTTATAACATCTGGATAACAAAAATAAGATTTTAAGTGGTTCCTTGCCTCTATCTTCTCCTTATTCCAATCCAGCTGACTCTACTGCTATATTAATTTTATTAAAATACTTGTTTCATCATATTTCTTCCTTTCTCAATTAACTTTGGTGGCTTCCAATAGCCTCTATGACCAAGTGTGACCTTCTTCAACTGACTTATAGTGGTTTCTCCACTTCGTGTAACTAATGCTATCCCTTCCCTCTGCTGTTTGTTCGCTAAATTGTGTTCTCTTTTGTGAGCCCACGGACTAGCCTGCCAGGCTTCTCTTCCATGGGACTTCCTAGGGAAGAATACTGAAGTAAGTTGCCATTTCCTTCTCCAGGGGATCTTCCCAACCCAGAGATCAAACCCAACTCTCCTGCTTGGCGGAAAGATTCTTTACCGTTGAGCCACTATCCGTTACCTCTGTTGAAGCAAGGAAGACCTTCAACTACAGAAACCAGTGTTCTTACTGCCTGGGACCCCCTTGACTTACGTCATTCTTCTTGCTGTCTTCACCGGACATCACATGCAGTCTCTCTGGATTCTTTAAAGTTTGAGGTAAGTTGTCAGTGTCCACCTCTGCCTAAAGGAGCATCTCATTTGGTCTGACAGCACCCTTTGTTTAGTTGAATACATCATTACCAGTAAATACCAGGTCATTACCAGGTCATTCCACAGCCTAGTGGAATGCAAAGTCCACGGGTCTATACAGAAAAGGGTGACATTTGTACATTTCATTCCGTATCACCCAGGCCATTCAAGACCTCCATTAACTTTCACTCAAATATCACCCTCTGTGACCATCTGCTTAACATTGCAATGCTTTTTCCCTAGCTCTTTTTCCAACTTCCATTTTTCTCCATAGCACTTGTTACTATCTGACATACTGCATATTTTATTTATTATCTCTCAGGCTTCTAGAATATAATTTCCATGAGGGCAAGGATTTTTATTTTATTCCTTTCTCTATCTCTATTATCTGCAGTAATGCCTGGTACAATGTAAATGTTCAAAAAATTCTTGTCAAATAAATGAATGAAGAGTTGATCTGGTATTGAACAAAGAGTGGACATTTAATAAATATTTGTTAATTGAATTTGAATGGGAGTGGCTAAGTTCATGTGCCTTTCAGGAGGAAGTTAGAGACTTTTTACGCTCTTGAATTTTTGGTTATACCTTTTTATGAATATATTCCAGCTCTGTTTTGTATTTATTTCTTGAGTTGAGAAATCAAACTAGCACATGGATTATTGCTAGCAAGTCTGTCTCTTTACTGTCATCTTGTAATCGAGGACAGATACAGGAAGACTTGTGTGCTAGAATTTAAATCAAGCCATAGTGCAAATATTAGAATTTGGAACTTCTAATTTCCTCAACCTCATTCCTTGGGTTATCAAAAGAAATCTGCAAATATGAAAAGAATAAAACTAAGAAACTCTTCGCTAATATGTACATATTAGTCCCTCTCATCACGGCTTCACTTTGCATGGTTTCAGTTACCCTCAGTCAACCACAGTCTGAAAATATAAAAGGAAAAGTTCAAGAAATAAGCATAAGGTTTAAAATGCACACTGTTCTAAGTATCATGATGAAATCTCCCGCTGCCCTGCTCCTTCCCACCTTAGCCATGAATCATCCCTTTGTTCAGTGTATTTGCCAGTAGTCACTTAGCAACTTGCTTGGTTATCATATGCAGTATTACAGTGCCTGTGTTCAAGCTTCGCTTTTTACTTACTAACAGTCACAAAGTGTAAGAATAGCTATCTGGAATTTGGCTATGCCAAAGAGAAGCCACAAAGTGCTTCTTTTAAGTCAAAAGGTGAAAGTTCTTAATAAGGAAAGAAAAAAAATCACGTGTTGAGGTTGCTAAGATCTGTGGTAAGAATAAATATTCTATCCATAAAATTGTGAAAAAAGAAAAAGAAATTCATACTAGTTTTGCTGTCACACTTTAAACTACTAAAGTTATGACCACAGTACTCAATATGTGCTTATTAATAAGAAAAATCCATGAAATTTGTGCAAAAAATAGACTGTATTCACATAACTCATTATAGTACATTGCTATAATTGTTATATTTTGTTAGTCATAATTAATCTCTTACTTGCCTAATTTATAAATTAAACTGTATCATACTATGTATGTTTAGGAACAATAGTATAGGTATAGTTCAATACTAACCACAGATTCAGGCACCCACCGAGGGTCTGGGAACATATTGCCTTTGGATAAGGGGGAACTACTGTATATACACACACACATATATATGTATATGTATATATATATATATATATATATATCTTATGTGGTTATGTTACTCTATATAAGTATTTTAAGTGTAAATTAGGCCATATTCTAATATACAATGCTATTTCATCAATAGGAAATATTCATGCTATAGCATTTTATAACTAGAAAGATGGACCTTGGATTAATTTGTGAATGAATGAGTGAATCCTCTCATCATTTATGTACCTTCCTTTAATTCCCCAAATATTTATCAAGTGGTTCTCACATGTCAGTTCTGAACTAAATGCTACTAAGGGCAAAACCATTAATCTACTTGCTCTGTGACTTCCCAGAACTCATGATCTAGCAGCAAGATACATATTACCAAGGAAAGAAGAGGCTTGAGTTCCGTGGGACAATCAGGAATGTTTTGCTGCACAAAACTCTGTGAGAGTAAGGAAGCACAGACAGGAAATGATTTATTCTGGTAGAGAGGGTGTTGGCAGAGAAATCAATGCTGAGGAAGAATGACTTTACTGACCCAGTGACATGGGAACTGGTCTTAAATGACAAGTAAGCATTCACCACGCAGAGAAGAGCGCATTCAGGATATTCCAAGCAGAAGAAACACTGCATGCAAAGGCAGAGAGCCAGGAGACACCACTGCCCACCCTGGGAATTAAAAAGTACAATGGAGCCCAGAGAGTGCAGACTGAAGAGGCAAGAAATGAGACTTGGAAGGTGGGTAGAACCGGGAGTGTGAGGGTCCTGGCAAAGAATTCAGACTTCATCCCAAAGCCCATGAAACGAGCTACCATGTGACGGCCGTTTCTATAAATGCCATTGGCTCTTGAGGATACCTCGAGCCACCTGGCAATCCATGGTAAGGACTATCCAGTAGAATATAGACAAAAAGTGGTAAGGATTCCGTCTCCCAGGTCTGGCACTGCCACCTCCATCTTCCTCAACCTGAGCATATGCACACTGGACGCTAAGGAAGAAATAAATATTTCTTTACAGCAAGTTTTAGGCAATTTTCCCAAAGTCATCTTACCTGGAGAGAGGAAGGATTTATGGGGGAGGGAGACTAAATGAGATGAAGCACATAAACAACAGAATATACTGCTGGTCGTTGAGTACATGCTCTCAGAACATGTGGGCTGTAATTTTATTATTATTCGACATTTGTGCTGCTTTGGAGCCATATAAATTGGAGTTTTCCATCAGTTTTATTGTGAGAAAACTGACATACAGTACTGTATACTTTTGAGGTATACAACATAATGATTTGACTTATATCATAAAATGATTATCAGAATAGGTTTAGTGGACATTCCTCATCTCATATAAATACAACATTAAAACTATTTTTTACTTACTATTATTTCCTTATAATAGATTCCCAGAAGTGGAAATTATTAGGTCAAAAGTTAGAAACTCATGCCAAAAAAGGCTGTGTGTAATCATGAGGAACTAGTAGACAAACTTACGTTGAAGGACATTCTACTAAACAACTGCCAATCTTTTTTCAAAATGTCAGTGCCATGAAAGACAAAAGCGGAGGAACTGGTACAGCTTACAAGAGACTAAACAGACAGAGCAATTCAAAGCAATGAGGGACACAGAAGTGGATCATGGATGAAGAAAAGGATACATAAAGAAAACTACTCAGCAACTGGTAAGATCTGCCAACTGACTTTGTATTTGGTAATAGTATTGTATCAAAATTACATTTTCTAAATTTGATACTTACACCATGGTTGTATAAGAGAATGAAGAGAATATCCGTATTCTTAGGAGATACACACTGAAGTATTTATGGTAAAGGAGCAGAATGGTGTGACGTCTGGAACTTATTCTCAGATGGTCATCAATAATGACAACGATGATAATGTTTATAATACCAAAATAAAATTGAAAATAACAAAGTAAATAATTAGTCAATCTAGATGAAGAGTAGAAGTTTCTGCTTTGTAAATCTAGAAAGTTTTCAAAATAAAAAGTTAAAAGTACAAATAAAAATTACAACCATAATTTGGCTTTAAGTTTATGCCAAATTATCAGCAATGTGTGAAACTCTTTCAATATACCTTCATTAACACTGGTATTCACTTCTAATTTTCACAAGTTTACTCAACTAAAAATAAAATTTAAAATACTTTATGTGTTTATTAAATGAGCTGAATATTTTCCCATATTATTTCATTATATGGTTGTATTTTTCTTGTGTGTCTATTTGTATTTTGTCCCACTTGCCTATGAAAAACCCTTAGAGTTTTTCTTGCTGATTTGTATCTACCCTTTTGAGTAATCTCTATCCTTTTGGAAGGTATATCCAAAAGGAGGGTATCTCTCTTTAAGTAACAATGATCTCCCCTAAACACCTTGAGTCATTTGGAGAAAAACAGAAACCAGACAAGTTTATAGAATTTCAGAAATTTTGTTGCCCATGGATGCCTGTCAGCACCAGACCAAAGTTTGTATGCACTTTTGAAATACTTTTTTTTTTTTCCCATTTCAGTGTTTAGAATCCTGGCATGGTTCTCTTTCCAGGACCAGATCATTGTTCAGCAATAAACTTTTCTAAAATTCAGTACTTAAAAAAAAATCATGAATCACTATGTTGTATACCTGACATTTATATGATAGTGTACATCAACTATACCTCAATAACAAAATTAAGAAAAATAAATCCTGAGTATACAAATGTAAATGACCTAGTAACCCATTTAGTGAACGTATGACTGGTAAATGGAATCAAAATACATCTTTATTATGGTTTCGCACTCCATCTCAAAGTGCATTCAGTGAGTTTAATTCTTGCTAATCACATATGGGAATATGGGTAGGTTCCATGACTTTTCCTCTTAGGTCAGTGTTGTTAGGTACAAACATAGTTTCGAGACTGAGGCCAAAATGTCTAGCCCAAGATCCTGATCAAAATTCCACCTTGTCTTTAATGGCAAATATTCCCCCAGTTGGGCAGGGCTTGAGCCTGGCAGCCTGCAGCAGCAAAAGTAGGGAAGGATGCATGGCTGGTTTCTTCTCTCCACTTTATACCATTTTTCTTTTCTTCTACTCCAGCTGGCTAGCCAGTTTCTAACCTCCTGGGGTTAGAGGAATGGTAAATAAGAAAGTTTTTAGTATTCAAAGCTGACTCTTTTCTGGGGACTTTCTTAGGTCCTTTGGAAAACTGCTTTCCTGGAGACCTCTCTTCTATAGGTCATGTTACCTGGTTTGCACATTTCTGTGCTTATTGTTCACTTGTGACTCCTTTGCAGCTCCTCTTCTGCTAGGGTTCTTCACTCTCTAAGTGATCGTACTTGACAGCACCCTAAATGACTCTTGGCTGGATCTTTTCCATGTGGCCCACATCTGATCCATTGAAACTGCTTTCATCCACTGAAATGACTTTCCCTGGTGGTCCAATGGTTAAGAATCTGCCTTCCAATGCAAGGGATGTAAGCTCCATCCCTGGTCAGGGAACTAAGATCCTATATGCTGCAGGGCACATAGAGAAAGCCTCTATGCCACAACAAAAGGCCATGCACCACAACAAAGACCCAGTGCAGCTCCCTTTGCCCCCCCAACACACAAACAATGTGAAAAAACAACTCACCGAATGGGAGAAAATTAAGTATTTTTAAAGAAATAAAAGAAGCTGCTTATAAACTCTTGGTTTGACTATCCTGGATGATCCCAACAAACCTCTACCTTTGTTACCTAGGCCACTTTAATATCCTTAGACAGTTGTGTCTCCCAGCCACAATAAAATTGTCATTTCAGAGGGGGCGGTCCTAAAGATGGTAGAGGAATAGGACAGGGAGACCACTTTCTCCCCCACGAATTCATCAAAAGAACATTTAAACATTGCTTTGTAAATTCCACAAAACAACTTCAGAATGCCAGCAGAGGACATCAGGCACCCAGAAAAGCAGCCCATTGTCTTCGAAAGGAAATAGAAGGAATCCAGCTCCACCCACCAGAACACTGACACAAGCTTCCCTAACCAAAAACCTTGACAAGCCACCTGTACAACCCCACCCACAGAGAGGAAACTCCACAATAAAGAGAACTCCACAAACTGCCAGAATACAGAAAGGACACCCCAAACTCAGCAATATAAACAAGATGAAGAGACAGAGGAATACCTAACAAGTAAAGGAACAGGATAAATGCCCACCAAACCAAACAAAAGAGGAAGAGATAGGGAATCTACCTGATAAAGAATTCCAAATAATGATAGTGAAAATGATCCAAAATCTTGAAATCAAAATGGAATCACAGATAAATAGCCTGGAGACAAGGATTGAGAAGATACAAGAAAGGTTTAACAAGGACCTAGAAGAAATAAAAAAGAGTCAATATATAATGAATAATGCAATAAATGAGATCAAAAACACTCTGGAGGCAACAAATACTAGAATACTGGAGGCAGAAGATAAGATTAGTGAATTAGAAGATAGAATGGTAGAAATAAATGAAGCCAAGAGGAAAAAGAAAAACAAATTAAAAGATATGAGGACAATCTCAGAGACCTCCAGGACAGTGTTAAATGCCCCAACATTCAAATCATAGGAGTCCCAGAAGAAGAAGACAAAAAGAAAGACCATGAGAAAATACTTGAGGAGATAATAGTTGAAAACTTCCCTAAAATGGAGAAGGAAATAATCACCCAAGTCCAAGAAACCCAGAGAGTCCCAAACAGGATAAACCCAAGGCGAAACACCCAAAGACACATATTAATCAAATTAACAAAGATCAAACACAAAGAACAAATATTAAAAGCAGCAAGGGAGAAACAACAAATAACACACAAGGGGATTCCCATAAGATAACAGCTGATCTTTCAATAGAAACTCTTCAAGCCAGGAGGGAATGGCAGGACAAACTTAAAGTGATGAAAGAAAATAACCTACAGCCCAGATTACTGTACCTAGCAAGGATCTCATTCAAATATGAAGGAGAAATCAAAAGCTTTACAGACAAGCAAAAGCTGAGAGAATTCAGTACCATCAAACCAACTCTCCAACAAATGCTAAAGGATCTTCTCTAGACAGGAAACACAACAAGGGTGTATAAACATGAACCCAAAACAATAAAGTAAATGGCAACAGGATCATACTTATCAATAATTACCTTAAATGTAAATGGGTTGAATGCCCCAACCAAAAGACAAACACTGGCTGAATGGATACAAAAACAAGACCCCTATATATGTTGTCTACAAGAAACCCACCTCAAAACAGGGGACACATACAGACTGAAAGTGAAGGGCTGGAAAAAGATTTTCCATGTAAATAAAGACCAAAAGAAAGCAAAAGTAGCAATACTCATATCCGATAAAATAGACTTTAAAACTAAGGCTGTGAAAAGAGACAAAGAAGGACACTACATAATGATCAAAGGATCAATCCAAGAAGAAGATACAACAATTATAAATATATATGCACCCAACATAGGAGCACCGCAATATGTAAGACAAATGCTAACAAGTATGAAAGGGGAAATTAACAATAACACAATAATAATAGTGGGAGACTTTAATACCCCACTCACACCTATGGATAGATCAACTAAACAAAAAATTAACAAGGAAACACAAACTTTAAATGATACAATAGACCAGATAGACCTAATTGATATCTATAGGACATTTCACCCCAAAACAATGAATTTCACCTTTTTTTCAAGCACACATGGAACCTTCTCCAGGATAGATCACAACCTGGGCCATAAACCTAGCCTTGGTAAATTCAAAAAAATTGAAATTATTCCAAGTATCTTTTCTGACTACAATGCAGTAAGATTAGATCTCAATTACAGGAGAAAAACTATTAAAAATTCCAACATATGGAGGCTGAAAAACACTCTACTGAATAACCAACAAATCATAGAAGAAATAAAAAAAAGAAATCAAAATATCCATAGAAATGAGTGAAAATGAAAACACAACAACCCAAACCTGTGGGACACTGTAAAAGCAGTGCTAAGAGGAAAGTTCATAGCAATACAGGCATACCTCAAGAAACAAGAAAAAGTCAAAGAAATAAGCTAACTCTACACCTGAAGCAACTAGAAAAGGAAGAAATTAAGGACCCCACGGTTAGTAGAAGGAAAGAAATCTTAAAAATTAGGGCAGAAACAAGAGACCATAGCAAAAATCAACAAAGCCAAAAGCTGATTCTTGGAAAGGATAAATAAAATTGACAAACCATTAGCCAGACTCATCAAGAAACAAAGGGAGAAAATCAAATCAATAAAATTAGAACTAAAAATGGAGAGATCACAAGACGCAACACAGAAATACAAAGGATCATAAGAGACTACTATCAGCAATTATATACCAATAAAATGGACAACGTGGAAGAAATGGACAAATTCTTAGAAAAGTACAACTTTCCAAAACTGAACCAGGAAGAAACAGAAAATTTTAACAGACCCATCATGAGCACAGAAATTGAAACTGTAATCAGAAATCTTCCAGCAAATAAAAGCCCAGGTCCAGATGGCTTCACAGCTGAATTCTACCAAGAATTTAGAGAAGAGCTAACACTTAACCTACTCAAACTCTTCCAGAAAATTGCAGAGGAAGGTAAACTTCCAAACTCATTCTATGAGGCCACCAACACCCTAATACCAAAGCCTGACAAAGATGCCACAAAAAAAAGAAAACTACAGGCCAATATCACTGATGAACATAGATGCAAAAATCCTTAACAAAATTCTAGCAATCAGAATCCAACAACACATTAAAAAGATCATACACCATGACCAAGTGGGCTTTATCCCTGGGATGCAAGGATTCTTCAATATCTGCAAATCAATCAATGTAATGCACCACATTAACATTTTGAAAAATAAAAGCCATATGATTATCTCAATAGATGCAGAGAAAGCCTTTGACAAAATTCAACATCCATTTATGGTAAAAACTCTCCAGAAAGCTGGAATAGAAGGAACATACCTCAACATAATAAAAGCTATATATGACAAACCCACAGCAAACATTATCCTCAATGGTGAAAAATTGAAAGCATTTCCCCTAAAATCAGGAACAAGACAAGGGCGCCCACTTTCACCACTACTATTCAACATAGTTTTGGAAGTTTTGGCCATAGCAATCAGAAAAAGAAATAAAAGGAATCCAAATTGGAAAAGAAGAAGTAAAACTCTCACTGTTGGCAGATGGCATGATCCTCTACATAGAAAACCCTAAAGACTCCACCAGAAAATTGCTAGAGCTAATCAATAGATATAGTGAAGTTGCAGGATATAAAATCAACACACAGAAATTCCTTGCATTCCTATAAACTAATAATGAGAAAATAGAGAAATTAAGGAAACAATTCCATTCACCATTGCAATGAAAAGAATAAAATACTTAAGAATATATCTACCTAAAGAAACTAAAGACCTATATATAGAAAACTATAAAACACTGGTGAAAGAGATCAAAGAAGACACTAATAGATGGAGAAACATACCATGTTCAAGGATGGAAGAATCAATATAGTGAAAATGAGTATACTACCCAAAGCAATTTATAGATTCAATGCAATCCCTATCAAGCTACCAACGGTATTTTTCACAGAGCTAGAATAAATAATTTCACAATTTGTATGGAAATACAAAAAACCTCGAATAGCCAAAGCAATCTTGAGAAAGAAGAATGGAACCGGAGGAATCAACCTGCCTGACTTCAGGCTCTACTACAAACCCACAGTCATCAAGACAGTATGGTACTGGCACAAAGACAGAAATATAGATCAATGGAACAAAATAGAAAGCCCAGAGATAAATCCACACACCTATGGACACCTTAGACAAAGGAAGCAAGAATATACAACGGATTAAAGACAATCTCTTTACCAAGTGGTACTAGGAAAACTGGTCAATCCCTTTAAAAAAAAATGAAACTAGAACACTTTCTAACACCATACACAAAAATAAAGTCAAAATGGATTAAAAATCTAAACGTAAGACCAGAAACTATCCTAGAGGAGAATATAGGCAAAACACTCTCCGACATACATCACAGCAAGATCCTCTATGACCCACCTCCCAGAACATTGGAAATAAAAGCAAAAATAAACAAATGGGGCCAAATTAAACTTAAAAGCTTCTGCACAACAAAGGAAACTATAAGCAAGGTGAAAAGACAGCCTTCGGAATGGGAGAAAATAATAGCAAATGAAGCAACTGACAAACAACTAATCTCAAAAATATACAAGCAACTCCTGCAGCTCAATTCCAGAAAAATAAATGACCCAATCAAAAAATGGGCCAAAGAACTAAATAGACATTTCTCCAAAGAAGACATATGGATGGCTAACAAACACATGAAAAGATGCTCAACATCACTCATTATCAGTGAAATGCAAATCAAAACCACAATGAGGTACCATTTCACACCAGTCAGAATGACTGCGATCCAAAAATCTACAAGCAATAAATGCTGGAGAGGATGTGGAGAAAAGGGAACCCTCTTACACTGTTGGTGGGAATGCGAACTAGTACAGTCACTATGAAGAAAAGTGTGGAGATTCCTTAAAAAACTGGAAGTAGAACTGCCTTATGACCCAGCAAACCCACTGCTGGGCATACACACCAAGGAAAGCAGAATTGAAAGAGACATGTGTACCCCAATGTTCACTGCAGCACTGTTTATAATAGCTAGGACATGGAAGCAACCTAGATGTCCATCAGCAGGTGAATGGATAAGAAAGCTGTGGTAAATATACACAATGGAGTATGACTCAGCCATTAAAAAGAATACATTTGAATCAGTTCTGATGAGGTGGATGAAACTGGAGCCTATTATAAAGAGTGAGGTAAGCCAGAAAGAAAAACACCAATACAGTATACTAACACATATATATGGAATTTTCAAGACCATCCCCATGGAAAAGAAATGCAAAAAGCAAAATGGCTTTCTGGGGAGGCCTTACAAATAGCTGTGAAAAGAAGAGAGGCAAAGGAGAAAAGGAAAGATATAAGCATCTGAATGCAGAGTTCCAAAGAATAGCAAGAAGAGATAAGAAAGCCTTCTTCAGGGATCAATGCAAAGAAATAGAGGAAAACAACAGAATGGGAAACACTAGAGATCTCTTCAAAAAAAAAATTAAAGATACAAGGGAACATTTCATGCAAAGATGGGCTCGATAAATGACAGAAATGGTATGGACCTAACAGAAGCAGAAGATATTAAGAAAAGATGGCAAGAATACACAGAAGAACTGTACAAAAAGATCTTCATGACCCACATAATCACGATGGTGTGATCACTCATCTAGAGCCAGACATCTTGGAACGTGAAGTCAAGTGGGCCTTAGAAAGCATCACTATGAACAAAGCTAGTGGAGATGATGGAATTCCAGTTGAGCTATTTCAAATCCTGACAGGTGATGCTGTGAAAGTGCTGCACTCAACATGTCAGCAAATTTGGAAAACTCAGCAGTGGCCACAGGACTGGAAAAGGTCAGTTTTTATTCCAATCCCAAAGAAAGGAAATGCCAAAGAATGCTCAAACTACCACACAATTGCACTCATCTCACATGCTAGTAAAGTAATGCTCAAAATTCTCCAAGCCAGGCTTCAGCAATACATGAACCGTGAACTTCCTGATGTTCAAGCTGGTTTTAGAAAAGGCAGAGGAACCAGAGATCAAATGGCCAACATCCGCTGGATCATGGCAAAAGCAAGAGAGGTTCAGAAAAACATCTATTTCTGCTTTATTGACTATGCCAAAGCCTTTGAGTGTGGGGATCACAATAAACTGTGGAAAATTCTAAAAGAGATGGGAATACCAGACCACCTGACCTGCCTCTTGAGAAATCTGTATGCAGGTCAGGAAGCAACAGTTAAAACTGGCCATGGAACAACAGACTGGTTCCAAATAGGAAAAGGAGTACGTCAAGCCTGTATATTGTCATCCTGCTTATTTAACTTGTATGCAGAGTACATCATGAGAAACACTGGGCTGGAAGAAGCACAAGCTGGAATCAAGATTGCTGGGAGAAATATCAATAACCTCAGATATGCAGATGACACCACCCTTATGGCAGAAAGTGAAGAGGAACTAAAAAGCCTCTGGATGAAAGTGAAAGTGGAGAGTGAAAAAGTTGGCTTAAAGCTCAACATTCAGAAAACGAAGATCATGGCATCCGGTCCCATCACTTCATGGGAAATAGATGGGGAAACAGTGGAAACAGTGGCAGACTTTATTTTTGGGCTCCAAAATCACTGCAGATGGTGACTGCAGCCATGAAATTAAAAGAGGCTTACTCCCTGGGAGAAAAGTTATGACCAACCTAGATAGTATATTCAAAAGCAGAGAAATTACTTTGCTGACTAAGGTCCGTCTAGTCAAGGCTATGGTTTTTCCTGTGGTCATGTATGGATGTGAGAGTTGGACTGTGAAGAAGGTTGAGCGCCGAAGAATTGATGCTTTTGAACTGTGGTGTTGGAGAAGACTCTTGAGAGTCCCTTGGACTGCAAGGAGATCCAACCAGTCCATTCTGAAGGAGATCAGCCCTGGGATTTCTTTGGAAGGAATGATGCTAAAGCTGAAACTTCAGTACTTTGGCCACCTCTTGGGAAGTGTTGACTCATTGGAAAAGCCTCTGATGCTGGGAGGGATTGGGGGCAGGAGAAGGAAACGACCAAGGATGAGATGGCTTGATGGCATCACTGACTCGATGGACATGAGTTTGAGTGAACTCCAGGAGTTGGTGATGGATAGGGAGGCCTGGCGTGCTGCGATTCATGGGGTCGCAAAGAGTCAGACACAACTGAGCCACTGAACTGAACTGAACGATAACCCTGTATGTGAGACAGCAAAAGAGGCACAGATGTATAGAACAGTCTTTTGGACTCTGTGGGAGAGGGCTGGGTGGGATGATTTGGGAGAATGGCATTGAAACATGTATAATATCATATATGAAACGAATCTCCAGTCCAGGTTCGGTGCATGATACTGGATGCTTGGGGCTGGTGCACTGAGACGACCCAGAGGGATGGGATGGGGAGGGAGAAGGGAGGGGGGTTCAGGATGGAGAATACGTGTGTACCTGTGGCGGATTCATTTTGATGTATGGCAAAACCAGTACAATATTGTAAAGTAATTAACCTCCAATTAAAATAAATAAATTTATATTTTAAAAAATAATGAAATTGTCATCTCAAGCTCTGAAATGTGTCTTGGAAGTCCTGGAACGAAGCGGCAGTTCTCCTTCATTTACGTCCCCTGTGCCCACAGGCAAAAATAGGGACTCTCTGGCAAAATAGTCTCCAAAAGAAAAAATCAAAAATCCTGTGGGATCCAAGAGTTACTGGAATGGCTCTCAGAATTTCCTTGTAAATTCCGCATGTGGTGTTCTGGCCGTGGAATATCTTATTTGTTGTATTTGTTTGTCCCAGTGGAACTTGTATTTCAACATTTTGTTACTAGAGTTTTAGATATTCTGCCACATTTAGGAAGGCCATAGTTCAGGGCGTTCTCTTCCCTAGATTATTATACTGGTGTAGGTTATTGAAAAATGCCATAGTTGATGCTTTATTTTACCAGTAATTATTTCAGTGTATAATAGGCCATTTATTCTCATTATTGTGTGGCAATGCTATGAGTATAACTGGGAATTTAGTATTTAGTCAATGACACTCTTCCCTCAAGGGTATATCAGAGGTTAACTGTGGCCTCCTCGATGTCTACTTCCTTGATTCTGCATAGAATAAACAGATGGCTTTCTCAAGTCACCGTAAAGACTTGTATGAGGTGTCACAACAAAGCATTTGACTTCTTTGCAGTTTTTAAAACTGTGTAAAAGTTACTTTCTTTCAAGGAATTTTTACTTCTCCCCATTTGTATTTTATCCCATCTATCTCCTCTTTTTATTTGGCTGATTTCGAATCAGAGAATGTCTGAGCTGGAAAATCATGTCTTCTGAGAAACATTTTGCATAAATTCTGATAACAGTTGTATGAATTTCTATTTCCTCAGGAATGGTGATAAGAGGTAATCTTATCTTTTCTTGAGGCAAGAAAAATAGCAACAGATCCATTCACAGTAACAACTGGAGATCAAAAATTCTTTTCTGACGATTTCCTGTATTTCTTTTGTCATTAAATTATGGCATTTCCCTACAATTAAAACAGAAGGCTTCAAAGCATGACAGATTTTTATTTGAGAATAAGATGACATTTTAGTCAACATATAGATTAAAATTCTACAATGAAATTCAATAGGTATTTTGAAAACTTGTCAGCACTTGCTTCATGGGTTAACATCCACACTGCCATTTTATATGTGAGAGTTAAAATATTATCTGTATTCTCTTCCAATTAAAATAAGGAAATTTATATTTAAAAATTAAATAAAAATTTTAAAAATATATTATCTGTATTCTGAATAGTACATGTAAAGTGTTAAAGACTTGACTTTTATAAAATCCTGTTTGACAAATGTCAAAATATTATTAGAACATTATTTTAAATGAGAAAAAATTTTCATTCAGACTGAGATGTAAGTATAATTTTGTTCATTTATTCATTCACTCAACAAAGTATGTAATGAGCACCTGCTATGTGCCAGGCACTGCACTAGGCTATAGCCATGTCACATGGATAAGATGACTGCTGCCACTGTTCTATAATTTAGTGTAGTTGAGAGATAAGTAAATAAATAATTTCTAGAAAGGGTACTCACCGGTTTAATAAGGCAAACAGGATTCTGTATATGTTACAAGAGCACACAAAAGACACCAAATTGATCCTTGGAAAGTCATGGAATCTTTCCCAAGGAAGTGATGTGTAAGGTGGGTAAGAAGGGTGGAAAGGCTGAAGCAATTGGATGTCATTCACTCACATACAGCATTTAGTATGGTAATTGCATCAGAAATGGAGCAGAGAACATCATTAAATGACCCAGGGACGTGCAAATGAACATTCAAGAAGTCCAGAAATAAATCATCATCAAGATAGTATAGTGGGGAGAAAGGGGGTCAGGACATAGGCTGACTCGGATTTAAACCCTGGCTTTACCACTTAATAGGTGTGTGAAGCTGAACAAACCCTTTAACTTTTCAGAGCCTCAATTTTCCACTGTGAAAAATGGGAACAGTAATGTGGGCATTGTAAGACTGCAGGGAGGATTAAATGGGATAATGCATGTAAAAGTGCCTAGCTCAGTGCCTGGCACATACTGAGCACTCAAAATTCAGAGGCTGTGTTATTTTGGAAGAAAGTCAGGGATTGGGGGAGGATCATTACTCCCAACCAAAGCCAGGAAGATAGGAAGATTTTTTCAGATTCCTTTGGTTAGAGTTAAAGCTAGTAGAATTAGCATCCTTTTCAGTTGACAAATGAACCAAAAATGTGAATAAACTTGTGGTTGCTCAGATAAAAGCATGAGTCAGAGCTGTAATTTCTGTTCCATGAACACATTTGTCAACCAGATAGACGGAGTGTGGGGATGGCCAGTAGCAAAATTTAAAGCAGACCTGTTTGTCTTCAAACACTCCTGAGCCAGCTTTTAATTCCCTTGTGAAAATGTAAAACTGATTTCTAATTTGGGGTAAGCAATTGAATATATGCATTTACTTTGGCTTTTCTTGAAACCCAGTAAAATGACAGCAAAGGAATTGCTTTTAAGGCAGAAACCTACAATGATAATGAGATTAGGAGGAACAACAGGAACAATGAGATTTGGGATTTAGAAGCCATAAAAACAAGAGGTATCCAGTTTAATAGACCCAAGGAAGATGACCCCTTAACTTGCCTTGGAAAGAGCTAGAAAGTACCTGATTACATCAAAGATCTCCCAAAAGACTGGGAATACCTGGTGTCTCCATAAATGTGGATAAATGTGGGATTAAAAACAGGAGGATTTGTTTGTAAGTGAGTTTAAGATATGGTTAGATCTGTAGATCCTCTGTTCAAGCCTGTTCAGCCAGATAACTGTTCCTCTCCCAGCCAGGAAGGGGCTGGATAAGATAAAAGAGGATTTCTTTTAGGGAAGACTTGGTACATTTGGGGATGAGATTCAATACCATAAACAGAAACATTTATGAAATATTTATAGCCCAGTAAAGCCCCAAGTATTTAACCTCGGTTCTAATTTCAGAGCACCATGGTAATTTCTCTGGGGCATCTGACCACCTTGAGAGAAAGACATCAAGTCGTATGGCCCAGCCAGAGAACTTGAAGCTGAAGCTGACAGTCTACAAGGCTCACCCATGTGGTCAGAACTCCTAAGAAGCCATTTTAGTATCTCACTCTTAAATGTGAATAGACCACCAACGATTGTCAGACATCTAAGGAAAACCAACTTGAAAGGCAGACACCAAAACAAACAAACAAAAAGCAATGTGGAAGAAACCAAGCCTGTGAAGGGGTCAGAAAACTATTGTAAATATCCATAGAGGGATAAGAGGTGATATGGCCTCATGAAACAAGAGCATTGTATTATTTTTTAAAAGAACATTAAGGGAATAAAAAAGGGGATCTGAGGACCAGCAGAATAAAAAATTCAAAAAACCTTTGAATAATTAAGTTGAGCAACTCTCAATATAGATAGTAGAGCAAAAGACATAGAAGTAGAAAACGAGTTTAATAAAATAAAAATAAAGAAAGTTATAGGACCATAAAATCAATAGCTGTATTAGAGGAGTCCCACAAAGAGAGACAGGGAAAAATATAGGGAAGGAAATCAATGATAAAGTAATCCTAGAAAATTCAAGGAGAGGACATGAGTTTCCAGATTGTAAGAACCACTGAGTGCCCAGATAATAAATGGAATTAGACCCACTTCAAGTGATACTATCATGCAGTTTTAAAACACTGATGTATTAATTTGCTAGGTCTGCCATAACAAGATACCACAAACTGGGTAGCTTAGATAACAGAATTTTATTCTCACACTTTTAGAGGTTGGAAGTTCAAGAACAAAGTGTCACAAGGCCCCAGAATAGTTTTTGTGAAAATATGAAGTTAAAGGAATACATGATTCTTTTGAAGACATCAAAAGAATATTTAGACAAGTGTTTAAGAGTTTGAGATAAAACAGTGATAGGTACACAATAGTAAGCAAACAAAACTATAAGAACAATAACCAAAAAAAAAGTATTAATTTCAGGGAAAATGAAAAGTTGAAAGAAAGAAAAGGATATTCATAGGATTCCCTGATAGTTTCCTGTAAATATCATGTATACAGTCATAATAATATTGAAATAAATATTAATCTAGCCAAGGCAATGGCACCCCACTCCAGTACTATTGCCTGGAAAACCCCATGGACGGAGGAGCCTGGTAGGTGGCAGTCCACGGGGTTGCTAAGAGTCAGACACGACTGAGCGACTTCACTTTCACTTTTCACTTTCATGCATTGGAGAAGGAAATGGCAACCCACTCCAGTGTTCTTGCCTGGAGAATCCCAGGGACAGGGGAGCCTGGTGGGCTGCCGTCTCTGGGGTTGCACAGAGTCGGACATGACTGAAGCGACATAGCAGCAGCAGCAGCCAATGTTGGAAAAGACCCTGATGTTGGCAAAGATTGAAGGCAAAAGAAGAGAGTGGCAGAGGATGAGATTGTTGGGTAGCATCACTGACTTAACAGACAACTTGAACAAACTGGGAGATAGTGGAGGACAGGGAAGTCTGGCGTGGAGTCACAAGGAGTTGGACATGACTTAGCAACTGAACAACAGTCAACATAAACACATTGAAAGAGTGGGGAGATAGAAATAGTATCTGTATAAGGTGTAGGTGTAGGTGAAAGAAGAAAAAAAGTTTAAATTTCCTATATAAAAATCTGTGGTTATATGAAAAAAATCAATCTGTACACTCAAGATTAGTGAGCTTTATTCTGTTAGTTCTGGCTCAACTAAAAAAAAAAATCCAACAATCTTGTTCAAATTTCAACCTAGGAGAGCAAACTTAAATGCCCAATGGGGCTGGGCAAGGAGCTTAAATGAGAGAAGCAGTCTTGGTAAGTTTGAGTAAGAAATTGGTGGGATGTGCCAGACTGAAGCACCTTGCTCTCACAGGGCTCTGTTCCTCAAGTGGACTGCCACTGCTTAGCTCTAGCTATGGAAATATGAGCCTTGTATCAAAGACTTAAGGATTTCCCAAGAAAAGCCAGATATGTAAATTTTACAAATGGAAATGTCCAGGTTTTTAAAACATTACTTAACACAGAGCACATGGGCTTCTCTTGTGGTTCAGTGGGAAAGAATTCCCTGCCAAGCAGGAGAGGTGGGTTTGATCCCAGGGTGGAGAAGATCCTCTGGAGAAGGAAATGGCAACTCACTCTAGTATTCTTGTTGAGGAAATCTCATGGACAGAGGAGCTTAGCAGGCTACAGTCTATGGGGTCATAAAGAGTTGGACATGACTGAGTGACTAAACAGCAACAACACAAAAAACATAACTATGAGCTATATCTGGTCTATGCACTGCCAGCTGGCATCTCAAAACAGATGAAGCTTTTTCATAATCACTTGGAGGGTGTGTGAAAGACATAACAACCTTGAAATTATATTGCACTGAGTTAATTAAATTGGCTCTGATGAAAACACTTTTAAACAGTAACCCAAGGAAGGAAGACCTATAACACCAACAAAACCTCTGGACCTTAACATTTTTCCAAGTCATGTGGATGTGATAGGATCAAAATTCCTGAACACTTCTAAGATATCAAAAGTTGTACCTTTGACTTATTCAGAGAGGAATTTAATTGGGAAGAATTTTATGAATTAATAGAAGATCTAAGGCATCTGGATCATTTAACTCCTACTAAAATACAAACTTTCCAAAGGCTATTTTTTGATTTGGTGTCAATGAATGACTCATCATTTCTCTTGATTTTCAGGCTGACTAGTGGTCTTGTGTCAAATACCAATGTGTTAGACTTAAGATTTCTCCTTCCTCAACTGCCCTTGTGCAGACAAGGATTCAAGCAAATAAATAATGAGAAAATGATTAGTATATTATATAAAAAAGACAGCAAACAGATCAATGGTTATTTGAAGCACAAGGTGGAGAGAAGATTGATTATAGACAGACACAAAGGAATTTTGGGGGATGATAGAGGTGTTCTAAAACTAGATTTTGTTGATTGTTGTACAGCTGGAAAAATGCATCAAAACTCTTGAGTTGTACACTTAAAATGAGTGAATTTTATGCTAGGTAAATTATACCTTAATAACACTATAATTTAAAAAAGAATACGGATGACGAAATTGGTGGGTAAAGTACAAGTATGATGAAAAGCATGGTCTTTTACATAGTCTCAAAGTATCACCCTCTAGGTACTTATCAACCACAATGGAGAAAATAGTAACTTTATGGTGGAGAAATCTGGCAGACACTACTTTCAATAAATGATCAGAGTTAATTAACATCACCAGTAAAGGGACAAATGGATATCATGTGCCTTCCCTAGTGATACACAGAAAAGGATACAACATGTGGTATTGCCAAACCAAAATGCATAACCTGAATTTAATCCCGATGAGGTATATGACAAACCCAAGTTGCTGCTGCTGCTGCTGCTGCTGCTAAGTCGCTTCAGTCGTGTCCAACTCTGTGTGACCCTATGGACAGCAGCCCACCAGGCTCCTCTGTCCACAGGATTGCCATTTCCTTATCCAACCCAAGTTGAGGGATGTTCTAAAAAAAACTGACAAGCACTCTTCAAAAGTTTCAAGTTCGTGAACGACAGACTAAGCAATACCCCCTGATTACAGGAGATGTGGCGGCAAAGTGCTATGTGAGAGCCTGTGCTGGATCCTGGTCAGAAAACAGATGTTAGTGGGACAGCTAGCAACATTTGAAAAAGGTCTGTAGATTAGTCAATAGCCTTGTGTCAATGTTAATTTCCTGCTTTTGATAATTGCAGTGGGATTGTGTGAGATATTAAAATTAGGGAAAATAGGATGAAGGGTGTACGTGTAAATCTCTGTACTATTTTTGTAACTTTTAAAGTTATTTTGAAGTAGTTTCAAAATCAAAAGTTTAAAGATTCAGTTCAGTTCAGTTCAGTTGCTCAGTCTTGTACAACTCTTTGCAACCTCATGAGTCGGAGCACGCCAGGCCTCCCTGTCCATCACCAACTCCCGGAGTTCACTCAAACTCACGTCCATCGAGTCGGTGATGCCATCCAGCCATCTCATCCTCTGTCATCCCCTTCTCCTCCTGCCCCCAATCCCTCCCAGAATCAGAGTCTTTTCCAATCAGTCAGCTCTTCACATGAGGTGGCCAAAGTACTGGAGTTTCAGCTTTAGCATCATTCCTTCCAAAGAACACTCAGGGCTGATCTCCTTTAGAATGGACTGGTTGGATCTCCTTGCAGTCCAAGGGATGCTCAAGAGTCCTCTCCAACACCACAGTTCAAAAGCATCAATTCTTGGGCGCTCAGCCTTCTTCACAGAAGGTTAAAAGGGTATTTTTACCTTTCAGCTGGGAAAATGGCAATGGGTTGATGAGAAAATCATGGTGAAGTAGTGACAAAAGTTTTACCCATTGCTCAGAAAGCACTAAGGATGAAAATAAGTTGATGTAGAGATGTTTTTAAATGAAGAACTACAACTGAATGTTATATTAACCATTCTCTTTTCTGATCCTTCATTCCCAGTGAAACCATGCTAATTCTGTACTTTTTCTACTTAAGAATATATCTTTTTAGTGACTCCTGTGTTAGTGAAATAAAACATTTTAAACCTAAAAACTTGATTCTTCTTTGCTTACTATTAAAAGAGAAATTATGGGTCACAACGATATTTGAAGCAAAGCTTGGAAAGGCAGAATCTTATTGACCCAAGAGTTTTTAGAACTCAGAGTACTCTTCTGGTTACTATTCTGTTCAGTTAGGAAAATAAAGTGAATGCTTTACATTCTGCTGACCGTGGAAGCACAATGAACAAGTAGCTAGTGCCAGGTAGGGCAAAGGTCTATGTGGGCACTATAGTGGTTATGATATATCATTATGTATGTTCCATTTCTGCTATAGATATTATAAAATTACATATACACCTATGTGTGTGTGTGTGATTAAGAGCATGGTCTTTATTTTGTAATTTTAAATTTAATTTTTGTTGAAGTATAGTTAATTTATACGTTGTGTTAGTTTCAAGTGTACACCAAAGTGAATCAGTTATATATATTCTTTTTAGACTCTTTTCCTCTTTTCCTCTATAGGTTATTACAAAATATTGAGTATAGTTCTTTGTGCTATACAATAGGTCCTTGTCAGTTATCTACTTTATATATGAAAGCGAAAGGAAGAAAGAAAGTGAAAGTCGCTCAGTTGTGTCTGACTCTTTTCAACTCCATGGACTATACAGTCCATGGAATTCTCCAGGCCAGAATACTGGAGTGGGTAGCCTTATATATATAGTAGTGTGTATATGTTAATCCCTGTTATATTAAATAACTTCTCTTCAATGTTCACTGAAAAAGAGCAAGTAGCTCTCCAGGTGAATCAACTGTTAACTTCAATGCTTTTATCTCCCAGGAATGTTACCTTCAACTTTAAAGCATGCAAAGACCATAAAGTTATAAACATGTTTGTTAAAGAAAATCATAATTGGTTATTTAATCTACAGAATGTAAGTGTTATGGGAGATTGTTGTTCAGTCACTATGTGTCCGATTCTTTGCAACTCCAGTGACTGCAGCATGCCAGGCTCCTCTGTCCTCCACTGTCCCCTGGAATTTGCTCAAATTCATTCAGTCAGTGATCTAATCCTCTGTCATCCCCTTCTCCTCCTGCTTTTAATCATTCCCAGCCTTAGGGTCTTTTCCAATGAACTGGCTCTTCACATCAGGTCGCCAAAGTCTTGGAGTTTCAGCTTCAGCATCAGTCCTTCCAATTAATATTCAGGGTCAATTTCCTTTAGGATTCACTGGTTTGATCTTCTTGCTATCCCCAGGACTCTCAAGAGTCTTCTCCAGCATCACAGTTTGAAAGCATCAGTTCCTTGGCGCTCAGTCTTCTTTATGGTCAAACTCTCACATCCATACATGACTACTGGAAAAACCATGGTTTTGAATACATGGACCTTTGTTGGCAAAGAGATGCCTCTGCTTTTTAATGCTGTATGGGATTATCATAACTCTCCTTCCAAGAAGCAGATGCCTTTTAATTTCATGGTTGCAGTTGCCATCTGCTATGATTTTTGGAGCCCAAGAAAATAAAATGTCACTGTTTCCACTTTGTCCCCATCTACTTGACATGAAGTGATGGGACCAGATGCCATGATCTCAGTTTTTGAATGCTCAGTTTCAAGCCAGTTTTTTTCATTTTCCTCTTTCAGCTTCATCAAGAGGCTCTTTATTTCCTCTTAACTTGTTCCCAACTTTATTTCCTCTTAACTTTAGAGTAGTATCACCTGCAGATCTGAAGTTCTTGGTTCTCCCAGCAAACTTGATTCCAGCTTGTGATTCATCCAGCCCAGCATTTTACATGATGTATTCTGCATATAATCAGCAGAGTGACAATGTCTAGGCTTGTCATACTCCTTTCTCAATTTTGAATCAGTCTGTTCTATGTCTGGTTCTGACTGTTGCTTCTTGACCCACATACAGGTTTCTCAGGACATAAGTAAGGTGGTCTGGTACTCCCATCTCTTTAAGAATTTTTCACACAGTTTGTTGTGATCCTGACAGTCAAAGGCTTTGGTGTAGTCAATGAAGCAGTAGTAGATGTTTTTTCTAGAATTCCCTTGCTTCCTCTATGATACAATGAATGTTGGCAATTTGATCTCTGGTTTCTCTGCCTCTTCAAAACCCAGCTTGTACATCTGGAAGTTCTTGGTTCACATACTGCTGGAGCCTAGCTTAAAGGATTTTGTGCATAACCTTGCTAGCGTGTGAATTGAGTACACTTGTATGGTAGTTAGGAGAAGGCAATGGCACCCCACTCCAGTACTCTTGCCTGGAAAATCCCATGGATGGAGAAGCCTGGTGGGCTGCAGTCTATGGGGTTGCTAGGAGTCAGACACGACTGAGCGACTTCACTTTCACTTTCATGCATTGGAGAAGGAAATGGCAACCCACTCCAGTGTTCTTGCCTGGAGAATCCCAGGGATGGGGGAGCCTGGTGGGCTGCCGTCTATGGGGTCACACAGAGTCAGACAGGACTGCAGTGACTTAGCAGCAGTAGCAGCAGCAGTATGGTAGTTTGAACATTCTTTGGCATTGCCCATATGAGAGATTAAATTTGTTCAATTCAGCTATACATGAATTTACTACACTTATGATCAGAAATCCATCATTTATAGAATAGATTCTCCTGTTAATCAGAATGCTTCATTCAGGCTCTTCTTTCTTTCTCTTGGAGGCTTTTTAAAATAAAGGTCCTTCTAACAGTTTCATACATAAATATGATGCAAAAAGTTATCATAGTATTCCAATGTATGAATGAGCCAAATTTGTTTAGCTACTTCTTTACTGGTGGATAGTTAGGATTTTTCCAAGGTTTTACCTACAACACATTTGCCATAAATGTCATAAATGTCTATATATGTATATATGTAGGACAGATTTCTATCCACAGAATTTCTAGGTCAAAAAGCATGTAAAATTAATATTTTGACAGATATTTTACATTTTGCCTGTCATAAAAACACTGTTGATATTTATCTTATTTAAAAATGTCTAGTTTCTGTGTTAAAAATTATAGATGGTTTTTGTCTTTTGTAACCAGTAATATGATACAAAGATGTATTTACAAATAAAATGTAACCATTTCTCTCTTTCCCCATTGCCCTGTTACCTGTCCCATGCTCTTACAGTGATGTGTATTCTTCCAAAATTACTGCATAAACGTCAGCATACACACACATATATACATAAGTACAGTCTATATATACATGCGCTTTCTGAATTTTTTCTAACTAGAATACATTCACGTGTTATTTATATTACTTTAAAGACAAACAAAACTCTCTATTGGTTAGAATTTGTTTCAGTGGCATGAAGAGAAATTTAAACACCACATAAGTTCATTTTCCTCTCCTGCAGCTCCACACCAGGGCGTGGATGCTTCAAGGTCCCTACTCCTGCACATCTCTAGGGTGTGGCTCCCATTCTCTGTAACCAAGAAGCATTCCAGTCACCTCTGCTGTCTCCCAGACAGCAAGAGAAAGAATAAATGAAAGACACAAAGTTTCACAAAACTGACACACACCACTTCTCATCCGGTCCAAGAGCCAGAACATCACAGGATCATAATTAGCCACAAGGTAGACCAGGAAGGGTAGTCTTTATCCTAGGAGATTATGTACTTAGCTTAAAATTCAGGCATTTTGATGTTATTACAGAAGAAGAGGAGTCATACAGTAATAACTCAGAAATTTTCAAATTATTATACACATAAGTTTGGAAGGACCACTGAAATAAAGGTAGCCTGCAGGAGTAAGTGTGGTGAAGAATGCTGATGTGAAGGAGGTTCCTAAAGAAAGATGATGTGATTGAGACAGAAATATGGAAGTGGCTGGGTGGCTTGAAAATATTTGCTGCTACATATTTGGAGCAGCCTACAGTCTCCTTGGAAGGAAAGTTATGACCAACCTAGATAGCATATTCAAAAGCAGAGACATTACTTTGCCAACAAAGGTCCGTCTAGTCAAGGCTATGGTTTTTCCAGTGGTCATGTATGGATGTGAGAGTTGGACTGTGAAGAAAGCTGAGCGCCAAAGAATCGATGCTTTTGAACTGTGGTGTTGGAGAAGACTCTTGAGAGTCCCTTGGACTGCAAGAACCAACCAGTCCATTCTAAAGGAGATCAGTCCTAGGTGTTCATTGGAAGGAATGATGCTAAAGCTGAAACTCCAGTACTTTGGCCACCTCATGAGAAGAGTTGATTCACTGGAAAAGACCCTGATGCTGGGAGGGATTGGGGGCAGGGGGAGAAGGGGACGATGGAGGATGAGATGGTTGGATGGCATCACCGACTCAATGGATGTGAGTTTGAGTGAACTCCGGGAGTTGGTGATGGACAGGGAGGCCTGGTGTGCTGCAATTCATGCGGTCACAAAGAGTCGTACAAGACTGAGCAACTGAACTGAACTGAACAGTGAGATTCAAGGGAAGAACAAAAAGATTAAAATACTAAGAGGAAAATGAGTAAGTCACTCTAAAGAAAGTTCATGAATCTTCCTCCACAAATGAAATTGTAGTGCCTACTTGAGAGAAAGAACTGTGAGACTCAAAGTACATTGATCTTGAAACCAGGAAGCCCTGGCTTTGCTGAAATCACAGTATTTCAGTTAAGAGCAAGTAACACTCTTTGAGAAAATTTGGAGAAATAGTAAGATAAAGGAAGAATGGAATCTTCCACTTTTGTTTCTGTGTCTCTTATTTACATTTAAGCAGTCATGAGCAGGTGCCTGTGGATTTTGGCATGCTGCTGCTGCTGCTAAGTTGCTTCAGTTGTGTCTGACTCTGTGCAACTCCATAGACGGCAGCCCACCAGGCTCCCCCGTTCCTGGGATTCTCCAGGCAAGAACACTGGAGGGGGTTGCCATTTCCAATTCATGAAAGTGAAAAGTGAAAGTGAAGTCACTCAGTCCTGTCCGACTCTTCAAGACCCCATGGACTGCAGCCTACCAGGCTCCTCTGTCCATGGGATTTTTCCAGGCAAGAGTACTGGAGTGGGGTGCCATCATATACTTCTTTAAAACCATAAAAGTTAGAAAGTGAAACTTAAAGCCACAACTGTCACTTTTAAATTTCTATTGAGAAGAGATGAGGATATTATTTAAACTGTCTCCTAAACCATTACAATATAAATCGTTCATTTTTAAAGTATTTCTCAATGCCTACTCCTTGTCTGATAGTATATTTTGGAGAGAACTGTGCACCAATCAAGTTGGCCAACCTGTAGGCTTTGAATAGTGTTTTTTTCTGTTTTTAAATTTTGTGGGAACCTGATTTACAAGTGACTGGACTATAAACAGACTATAAACTAAGCCTTAAAAGTAGCATAGTTTAACAGACTAAGCTAATGAATTCAAATAATATTACTGACAGCCTTTGAAATGAAAATCACACTCCCTTAAAACACAGAAATTATCCTGTATCACCTTCCAGTCACCTTCAATATTTTGTGGAAGGAATATTATTTCATGTCCTTAAAGTGGTTTTATGTCATAACAGGACTATATGATACTTGAATATTGTTATTCTGTCCTAACTCAGGCAGTCACAAGAAAAAAACCACAGGCCTCTGGTCTTTCAGAGATATTCCCAAGTTGCTAATGAAAAATAGCAAATAAATCAATACATATAAGAATTTAAGAAATATTTTATTTATTTATTTACTAACCACAACTAGATAAGAGGAACTGGGCTAATTTGGAAACTCTCCCCAGTTTCCTTTTCTCTGAGCTGTTCACTGCTGTGTTCTTTTCTTTGCAGGAAGTTACAAAATTGAGAGGGGAAAAAAAATACCAAGTTGGCACTGTTTTTAGCTGTCCTCTGATTTGGACATAGTTACAGTCCTTACTTTTTTTAGAGGCAACTGTCGTAACTATTCAAAAGAAGAAAATTAAGGTAAAACGGAGAAGTATGGAATTATGACAAAGGACACATGACACAAAACTGAGCTGCTGGAATCCAGATAGTGTGAGAGCTTGTCTACTTGCTGTGTGCCAACAGAGGGCTCCTATCACAATGCAGAGACTCAGGTGCTGCCTACATTGGGTCTCCTGAAGGCCAGGTATTGGTGCCCTTAGAGTTTAAACAGTTTAAACTTCTCAGCTTCAGACCTTTCTCTGAATATTAGTACTATACTAATATGGTACTATACTATGGTACTATACTATGGTGGGCTTCCTTGGTGGCTCAGACAGTAAATGAATCTGCCTGCGATGCAGGAGACTAGGGTTTGACCCCTGGATCAGGAAGATCCCCAGGGGAAAGGAATGGTGACCCACTCCAGTATTCTTGCCAGAAGAATCCCATAAGCAAAGGAGTCTGGCGGGCTACAGTCCATAGGGTTGTCAAGAGTCAGACATGACTGAGCAACTAAGGACACACACATACACACACACTCACTAACCCTTCAGGGACAGGGGTGATTGCAATGGTGAATGATTTACAAGTGGAGTTTAAAATAGCAGGGGTGATCTGGTTTTACAAAATTTCATTTAATTCAGCTTAACAAGGCAGTGCATATTAAATTGTTTTTGTTGCTATTGTTCAGTCACCCAGTCGAGTCAGACTCTGCATATTAGATTAGCAGTTGGCACACTATGGTTTGCTGCCTCTTTTGGTACAGACTGCAAGTTCAGAGTGATTTTTATATTTTTTGTAGGTTGAAAAATTAAAAGAATGCTATTTCATGACATGAAAATTATATGAGTTTCAGATTTTAAAATTCGTGGACATTTGTTTTCTCTCATATAAGTACCTATATAACATGCTTGAATTTTTCCATTGACTGTAAAGCCTTAAATACTTACTGCCTGGCCCTTTATAGAAAAAAGTTTGCAGATCTATGGTTTAGAAGAGCACGGAACTTAGTGCCAGGAAGGTCTGAACTGTGCAGTTGGACTGCCATTTACTGAATGTATGACTGAGCAAGATATCTAACTTTCTAAGCCTCAGTTTCCTTGCTTATAAAATGGGTATGCAAATTATATTTAACTTGCTGAGTTAAATGAGATAATACATTTGATATATTTAATATAATGCCTACCACTCAGTAAGGGATCCACACATTATCATTGCTGTTGTTTTACCATAACAACTGTGATTAAATAAAATTGCAAAAATGAGGAATTTTAAAGTTAACATTAGAGTAGACTGTAATAGATTGCAGAATAGAAGAGACTGTATTGAAAATTCTACAATATTATACTTAGGACATTTTAAAAGCTTACTTTAAAAGGCATTTTGAATTAAATAACAACGTCTCACTCAAAATAGAATGCATAAAATTGGTAGGTCCTGTTAAAATAGAAGGAAATGGCAACCCACTTCAGTATTCTTGCCTGGGAAATCCCATAGGTAGAGGGAGCCCATAGTGTCCCAAAAGAGTCGGACACTGCTTAGCAACTGAAAAACAACAAAAAGCAGTCAAACTAAGATATGCAAGCAGAGCTGAAATCAAAAGCCTTATAACTAAGTCAAAACCCTTACCTCTTCAGGCACAAGCTTTCTAACATCCTGCCAGGTACTAGAGTCAGAAAAGAAAGTGGTAGAACTCCATAGAATTCATGAAGCGACATCTTGCTGAAGAGTGTTATGGAAAAAGACTAAAGGAAAACGTTTCAGCTCTGATCTTTATACTCATACCAAACTATGTCTCAATTGTGAAATCACAGCAAATGATAACTCTACTCAGAAGGCCAGGACTGAAACTGCTGGAGGCAAGACTGCAGGCAGTGCTTCTACACAAACACACACTTGCACCACCACATTTTGATGCATGTAGGAGTCTTTCTTTTAATTCATTTAAAAAAATATTTTTATTTATTTATCATAGCTCCATGACCAGGGATTGAATCCAGACCCACCTGCATTTGGAAGCTCAGAGTCCTAACCACAGGACAGCCAGGGAATTCCCAGAAGCCTTTTTAAAATAGCAGATCTACTAGGGTAAAATCCATATATAGAACAAAACATCTATTTAATGGGTACAACCCAGTGGTTTATAGTGTATTCAGAGAATTGTGCTACCATGTCCAACAAGCAATTTTAGAATATTTTCATCACCTCCAAAATGTACCCATTAGCAATCACTGCCTTCAGTCCCCTGGTGTCTGGTAGCAACCAGTTTTGTTTCTATAGATGTGCCTATCTGGACATTTCACGTACATGGTGTGAAACAATATGTGGTGTTTTGTGAATGCCTTTTTCACTCAGCATAAAGCTTCTGAGGTTCATTCATCTTGCAGCAGGTGCGTGCATCGTGCATGCTAAGTCCCTTCAGTTATGTCCGACTCTTTGTGACCCTATGGACTGTAGCCCACCAGGCTCCTCTCTCTGTGGGATTCTCCAGGCACGAATACTGGAGTGGGTTGCCATGCCCTCCTCCAGGGGAATCTTCCCAACCCAGGGATCGAACTTGTGTCTCTTATGTCTTCCGCTTTGGCGGGCAGGTTCTTTACCACTAGAGCCAATTGGGAAGTCCTTGTAGCAGGTATCAGTACTTTATTTCTGTTCACTGTGAGATAAATTTTCTATTATATGGATATGTCATTTTGTTTATTCATTCATCAGCTGATGGACATTTGGACTGCTGTATAAAACACTTTTTGCTCTGACTGAAGCTACAGACTGTTACAGCATACTTGTCCATCATCTTACTTAGTTGCTATAGGGCACAGGTTCCTCCTGGTAAGAGATAAGAGATGTTAGTGTTAACATTCAGCCAGAGCATATGGAAAGGAATCTGCAAGAACTTGCCTGAGGAGTACTTAAGAGAAGGTGATCAGGGTTGCAACAGATTTTCTCTGTTCAGGAGGCAATGCTGAAGGGTCACTCAAGGCAGTTCATAAGAGCAAACTCTGAAAATGACTGATAGGAAATGTATAAATAAATTGCTGATGAGTCATGTAACAATATAATACAACAGTGGAGTTGAAAAATCAGCTAATCCTAGAATATTATATGAAATTCAAAGACAGGAAAAAAATTAAACAACATATTAAGTACATATTTATGTAAGTGATAGAACCAAAAGAAAAGAGGAAATAAGTCAGCCATGATCAATTCATAGTAGTGGTTACTATCTCAGAGGAGAGGCAGAGCATTAGACTAGGAGACAGTCACATGAATAGGTGTCCTTCTTGGTACTGTTCTTGGGTTAGAAGTGAGGTCAAAGGCGTTCACTGCAAATATACATAAATATATGTGTAAATATAAAGGAGGGCTGTTGCAGACTTTAAAAGATGCACAACCTAAAAGTTGAGAATTATGTTTTATTCATGAGGACTTAAGCTTGGGAGCATCAGGAAGATCCCCTGGAGTAGGAAATGGCAGCCCACTACAGTGTTCTTGCCTGGAGAATCCCATGGACAGAGGAGCCTGGCAAGTTGGACACGACTGAAGCAACTTGGCCCACAAAAAAATTTAGTGATTTTTCTTTGTGTGTGAAGTTGCAAGAGTCTGGGCTTAATTAAATCATTCCTTTGATATATATACCTTGGACTAACTAGGGCCAGTATCCTGTTTTCCTCCTTGAAACCCCTTAGGGTGGACTGCTGGGGTAGCTATAGAGGTTAATGACTTGATGTCTGCAAAAACTTTGTTTACTGATAGTGCAGGTGGCATTCTTTGTCCAGACTATCTAAGCATTATTGATGACAGTGCCAGGCACTGAAGAATGTATGAATAAATGAATTCAGGGTATGTTAGTTGCTCAGTCCTGTCTGCCTCTTTTGAACTCCACAGGCTATAGCCCACCAGATTTGTCTGTTCATGGAATTCTCCAGGCAAGAATACTGTAATGGGTAGTCATTCCCTTCTCCAGGGGACTTCCTGACCCAGGGATCGAACTCAGGTCTCTTGCATTGCAGGCAGATTTTTATGGTCTGAGACACCAAGGAAGCTTGAACTCATGGTAACTGAGACCAAATTTTAAAAAATGAGATGATAAAATAGATAAAAGTAATGCATGTGCACAGTAAAAAATTGGATAAACATAAAACCTGCAATTATAAAATAGAAAAAGTTTCACTGGTTCAGGTAGAAAAATTACAATTACCTTTGTACTGTTATAACTTCCCATTCTTTCTCCTATGAATTAAAAAAATATTTTTAATGATACTAAGAAATGTCAAGTTGATGTAGCCTATTCCCTGTGGGAGCTGTTTAGGACGGGCTACTCTTCAGATTCCAACTGCCCTGGTCTCAAGGCCTCAACCCTGCTACTAACCGTCCATTAGCTGTAAGGGCTGCAGTCTCACACAGACACGACGCCAGGTACGGCCCTGACAATTCCGCCCATGTTCATAGAACACGCCCGAGGGGGCGTGCCCAGCGCCCGTAGGGGCGTGCCTAAGAGGCGTGGCGGTCCTAAGTCCGAGCCCAGGTAACTGGGGGCGGGATCTGGAGGCGCCACGCGTCGCGAAGTGATGACGTCAAGCACGCGCCTCGCGTTCTGCGTGCGCAGCTGCGGGTTGTGGGGTTCTTGATCCCAGGTCCTGAGTGTAGGGAGAGGTGAGCTGTGCTGTTTGCAAGATGTTTCGTGCTGTTGACTCTGCGGATGAGGAAGAGGAGCAGGCGGAAGAGGATTGTCCTGAATTGGTCCCCATTGAGGCGAAGCAAAGAGAGGTGAAGGAGGAGGAGGAAAAGTCTGGCCCCGGCGCTAAGATCCCAGTCACAATTATCACCGGGTATTTAGGTAACTAACCATCCCGGTCAGAAAGTTCAGTGAACGCTGTTCTGGGATTTGGGGGCTTGATGGTGCCTCTTCTCCTTAGGGCATCCCGGCCTTCTGGCCGACGGCCAGAGTCTCTTGAGGTAGGGGCTGGGTCAGTTGCTCCCCGTACCGGATCCTTCTCACCTCATGGGTCAATGATGCTCAGACTCCTCCGCGTTAGGGTCACATTTATCAACTGAGGTTGAAACTTAGCCTCACATTTTTAAAACTAGTTCTAGCTTTGCAGTGTGAAGCACGGACCCGCCTCTCATTATGCATGTGACCCCTAACAAGTTGCATTTCTGAATTTCAGTGCCTCACTTGAAAATGGAAATACCAGTCACTTGTCTCAGTTTGCTTTTCTCTTATGCTTAGTGGGGCAAGAAACACATGTTTTATAATTAGGTTCTCATTAAAGGTGTCCTTTATGAAAACGCCCAAGGGCTCTTCCTCAGTATATTCCCTTCCCCACCAGCCAGTTTCTTCTTGCCTTTCGTGTAAAATACTCTATCGCAGCCTTTTTTTTTAAAAATGTCTATTTGCAACGTACTGTCGGAGAAAGAGTAAGAATAAAATTACTCTGCCCTCCGAGACTATATTTCTCAAACTTAACGGCTTTTCAGGAGTTCATGGGGTCACTTAATTCATAACTTTGTAAACAGAGTAGTTCATGGGGTCACTTAATTCATAACTTTGTAAACAGAGTAGTTTCCTGAAGGACGAATTATGTGCTTACACTAGGAGTACTTTATTGGAAAAATTTGAGAAGTATTTTGAAACTACAGTTAAAAAGAAGGGCTGGAATAAATACCATATTAAAAGTGTAGGGAAAAGTAGTTAAATGAAATATTTAAAGTGAAATGATCTGGGGCACAGAGTATCATTTCTGCTAGACAAGTATAAACTTGGTGCACCTGAGGGCCTTTTACATAAAAATGGGAATTAAATCGCTGGCGTTTCTCCATCTCTCTCTTTTTGCTTTGCAGACTTAAGTTTATTTTCATTTTTACTCAGGGTTAATTTTATAAAGGAGTTATTTATTTGTAAAGGAATTTCCCCAGTGTTATTCAGATGCAGCTTCACTCTGAAGTTGAGCAAATTTTTGTTCTGAAACAATATAGTTTAGACTTGCTCTCCCCACCTTCCCCATTTTGCTCACTGGTAGATCAAAAGAGCATTGCAGATAATGGTCTGAAGCTTAGTTGTGAGGCCTCATGCCACCAACTTCGTTGGTGAATCTAGGAGATAGTTGCCTTGCTTATTGTTGAGCATTTTTTTTCCCATCACATTTTACTTCTGATTTCCCGCCTACTTTTCTGGCTTCCCTTAAAAAATTTTTTTATCCTTCCTCTGTCCTCTCTTTTAACTTCATACACAGGTGATTTCTGTTTTGATGTTTCATAGACATGTCAATCTCTGCATGTCCAAAACTTCATGTTAGCATCCCGTCGTGAATGTTAGTTGCTTCTGTGATCCTAACCATTTGGAATATTACAAAAGCTTCCTAACTAGTCTTGAGTCATATTGCCTTTTAATATGTTCTCTGTATTTTAGCCTTAATGATCTTTATGTATGTCAATCTGATTTTGTCAGACCCTTCAGCAATTTCTATTTGGGTTAAAGTTCAAATTCCTTGACATGAGTAATAATCTTGCTCTTGACAACCTCTAGCCTGAGAAACTGTGGCCCAGCCAAGTGAACTACTTTTACTTCTAAAAAGAGCAAGTGTTTTGGCCCCAGGAAGACATTCTTCTTACTGTTCTCTGGCTAGATGTCCCTCTTCGGTGCCCCATGACATCTTGTACATCTATTGACTATATGATCTTGTGACATGGTTGCCTCTTTACTGATCTGAATTCCCCTCTTTCTCCCACTTCCCTTAATGTTTCTAAACTTCATGAAGATAGAGACAGTTTGTTGTGTCTTGTGCACTTTTCACTAAGGCTCAGTATAAAATCCGGTCCATAGCAGACTTGAGTGCTTGAACTATGTCTTAGTATCTTTTGCTTCTTGATAAGATGGCTCAGCAGTAAAGAACCCTCAATGAAGGTGATACGGGTTCGATCCCTGGGTCAGGAATATCCCCTGGAGTAGGAAATGGCAACCCACTCCAGTATTCTTGTCTGGAAAAGTTCATGAACAGAGTTGGATGTGACTGAGCGCAAACACATAGTTATTTATAAAGCACTAGTAATTCTACAAAGTCTTCCATGCCCACCCCATCCTTTCCATTTTCACTGCCACTGCTTGGTGCAGCGATCATGCTCAGGGCCCTTGTCTCACATTTGGGCTGGTTTTAAGAATATCCTTATTGCTCTGTGTCCTTAAGATCTGTTCCTTCCATTATGAATTTTAACCTTTAGTGATATTGAGCTTCCTAAATCCCTCTGAACACAAGCCTTCTATCCCTTCAACAACTTTTATACAAATATGGCCCCCAAAGGTTGAAGATATTAGTATGCTACTACTCAGTAAATCCCTCCTAATTATACCGTAGAAATCTTGTAAACTTACTGCAGAAGATGTGTACAACCTGTATGCATGTATACAAGTTCTTTTAGCAACACTGTAATAGCAAAAACTAGAAACAACCCATATGCCCACCAACAGAAAAAATATGTAAATAAATTACATGTTTATACAATTGACTATACTACTATCTATATGCAATTAGGGTTGGTTATTTATCTTTTTTTTTTACCCTTCTATGGATGTTCACAAGACCGTTCCCTTCTGCTTGAGCTGAATGTATTTAGGTGTATTATGCCACCTACTGGATGGAGTTAGTGTAGCTATATGAACTTTTCTAATACTGATTATTGTGTCTTTTTGTTAACATTTCCTAGGTCCATTCGCCATTGTGTGTGTATAAAATCAATTTTATAGATTGCTTTAAGCATACTAAAACAGCCATATAGACATTCTGAGTTTGTGTGTGGTTAAAATAAAAGGTAGGTCTTTATATGTACATTTTGGGGAAATAAACTATCTTATTGGCTGAGAAACACTGTCATCCTGTAAAGGGATTTAAATACTTTATGTTTTATAAACTACATGACTACTTTAGTCCCCAGGAACCATTATTTCAATAATTCCTTATTTAATAGAAAATTTAGATAACCTTACATTAATTGTTTAAGTTATATGGAAAACTTCTTTGTTTTTTGTCGTATGAGGTCAAAGAAAGCTATGTCAGCCACCTTATTGGAGTGTTTGTAAATATTTGTAAAATTTTATAAGACATAAAGCATTTTTAATAGTTTCAAAGGTTACTTTAATCTTTTCCTCTAGAATCTTATATTACCATCGTTAAATAATATTTGAATAACATGCAAATTTTAAATAGCGTTAGGACTCTTTAAACTTTTTTGTCCCTTTAAAATCAGTCTTTTGAATTTTGTTATTTAAAACAAACGTATTTTATAGGTGCCTGGAAGACAACACTTCTTAACTATATTTTGACAGAGCAACATAGTAAAAGAATAGCAGTGATTTTAAATGAATTTGGGGAAGGTAAGTAAAGTTCAATAAATGCTGTGCTATAAGAATGTATTGAACAGTTAATTCAGCTGATGAATTGATATTCCATATGCAGAAATGAAAATGCAAAATATTACCATGTGAACACATTGCTATGGATAGTTTTGGAAAAATTAGGTTCATTTATGTCAAGTTTTGACTTCCTGGTGGCTCAGACGGTAAAGCTTCTGTCTACAATGAGGGAGACCCGGTTCGATCCCTGAGTTGGGAAGATCCCCTGGAGAAGGAAATGGCAATCTACTCCAGTACTCTTGCCTGGAAAATCCCATGGACAGAGGAGCCTGTAGGCTACAGTCCATGGTGTCGCAAAGAGCTCGAACATGACTGGAGCGACTTCATTTCATGTCAAGTTTTATTTTGTATGGAGTTGAGATACTGAAATCAGATTATTTCTATAAAATTTTATTTTGTATAACTTTAGAATTCATACCAGTATTAATTAAATTTTTACATAAATACTCCAGAAGTAAAAATCTAAGGAGATGAAAGAAAATCTTTCAGGAAGATTTTTGTACCAATTAGGAAGATCCTTTTGTGCTGACTATATTGTTTAACTGCAGGTTTTGAAAATATTTGAAAATACTTCTGTCTTATTGAATGTTTATTATTCTGGGACAGAAGGCTTAGAAAATAAATATGTGGTCTCCATCCTCAAGCAACTTCACTTATCTGTGAAAATATGTGTATTTAATTTTCCAGTTTTTTGTCTTCACTGAACTGTGTTTTAAGAAATTTATATAGTAGTGTTAGACATACTTCTCTGATTACTTTTATAAGTTTTTCTTCTCAGGTTTGAATTTCAATAAAAGTTCACATTTAGCTAAAAATATAACTTCATTTGAAGTTTTCTTAAATTTTATTTTTTTCAGTTGCAAGTTAGTAAAGGAACTAAGTTTATGAAAAGGATGAAGCATGTTAGTTGAATTTGATTTCTGGTTTTAATAAACTGAAGAGAATTTCAATGAACTTTAGAGTCCTGTCAGACAAAAATGAAAATCGTAAGATTTTTTAAATAATAATTTTTATTCTGACTTCTTATTAATTGATCTTCTGTTGGACGTTGATTACATTTATTATCATTTGTTACTATTTTTCTTCAGTCTTTCTAGATTTTTTTTTAAAACTGCTTTGTCCTTTACAGCATTTATAATACTTTCCTTTTCATTTTATAAATGTTCTCTGCACCCTGAGTTCTGTAGCAACCCCTTGCCTAACTAAAACATAAACATAAAATATATGTCAGTGAAAAATTATTTAGTTTTTTTTCCTTATAATTTGCTTTAATGGATATTTAGAACTTTCCTGGCTTGGGCATGTTTCTTTGTTGGAGGAAAAGTAAGATTTTTAAATCATTCTTATTGATAACAAACATCTCAGACTCACTTTCACTTACTTTTTCTCAAGTAAGCATTGCTAAGAAATATATGTGTATTTGATTAAAATTTAATTTTTAATTGAACACATTGGTACCCTGGCCAAGCAAACTTCCTTAAAATGAACTAAGTGTATTATTCATACAGGGAATGCTGAACAGTCTGTCTAGTAGATACTGAAACAATTTAGAGAAAGAATGAAAAGAAAAAATATGCAAGAGACTGAAAGGCATATGTATAAAAACCTAGAGAATTGGCCATGGACAAGAAAGAATGCCTTTAAAATAGCGTTTTTATTTTATTAGGAAATGGGAGCAGTCTAGTAAGAGGCCTATAGAGGAAGTAGATAACTTTCATTAATTTTGTAGTTGTCTCTTTACGGGCTTAAATCCTTTTAAAGAAAGAAAAAATAAAATAATCTAGAGTAGTATAGATAAAATATTAAAATATTGAGATAGTCTGAGCAGAATGAAAGAATACAAATTATGAAGTAAATTTTTCTGCTTCAAATCTGCTGTACTATTGAGTATCCTCATCTTTGTTTTTGGTTGGTGAGTGGACATAATCTAAAGAGTGCTTCCTGTTAATTACTAGGAAGTGCAGTGGAAAAATCCTTAGCTGTCAGCCAAGGTGGAGAACTCTACGAAGAATGGCTGGAACTTAGAAACGGTTGCCTCTGCTGTTCTGTAAAGTGAGAAATGGATATACTCTGTGCTTGTTTTCTTCTATAAATGTTTATTGCTTATATTTCCAGCTTTGATTTTCTTACATAAATTAACAGAATCTTCATAATCTTCTTCATTGTGTTTTCAAATAGAAGATACACTTATTAGGATGCATTTTCTTTTTTTTTTTAACAGATGGAAATTTATTAATTTTAATACTATTCAGTACATTATGGCAGTGTGGTCACTGTGGACTTCTCATGAAGTCCTTTCTAAGTTTCTCAATTATTCACATTAATTCAGTTTTAAGACATAAATAGCAGGCTTTTGTTTTTCATTTTAAAAATGATCTTATTCCTTAAATACAAAGGATTAAGGAGAAATGAAGGCAGTGGCACCCCACTCCAGTACTCTTGCCTGGAAAATCCCATGGACGGATGAGCCTGGTAGGCTTTGGTCCATGGGGTCACGAAGAGTCGGACACGACTGAGCGACTCACTTTCACTTTTCACTTTCATGCATTGGAGAAGGAAATGGCAACCCATTCCAGTGTTCTCGCCTGGAGAATCCCGGGGACGGGGGAGCCTGGTGGGCTGCCGTCTCTGGGGTCGCACAGAGTCGGACACAACTGAAGCGACTTAGCAGCAGCAGCAGTTCAATTTTAGGTTTTTGGACATTTGTTAGTTGTTTTTGATAATCATGTTAATTCACAATATAGATCTTCCAGGTGGATATTATTTTTCCTGCTGAACATATAAGGGAATTAATATTAAAAGACATTATAAGTCTGCATATCTAGTTATTTGAACCAAGATTAGGATACATTTTCTTAAAGTGTTTCTCATTGTCTTAGCTCTAATACTGTGGTCATTTTATTGAATTTTATTTTTGTTGTTTTTGACATCAAGTTTTAATTAATGATCCCTGTGGTGCACAAAAGTCTTGTTTCATGTTTAAAAAATGATTGTTCTGAATGTAATAAGTTATTGGTCTTATTTCCAAGATTTCAATCTCTAACAACAATATAAATGACCACCAAAAGAAAAAAACCTCACTTCATGTTCTACCAGTGATAGTTGTTTCAAGGACAGTGAATGTTTTATTCACCAATATAACCACTCTTAGAAAAGGAATGACACACAGTAGTCATTCAAAAGTTTGTTGAGCAAATTATGAAAATTAATACCTGTATTGTTGATTTTGTGTAGTCCAGTGAATTAAATTTCTTCTAAATCATTTACTATCTTAGATGTTTTGACTGTGATTTAAGTGTATTATGAAGGCTAAAGCACAATAGGTTTTCTTAGCCACTTAAAATTAAATGTTTTCTTGTGTTTTTAATATTATTAAGAAAAAAGGGAAATTAAAGTCTACTACCCTTATTCAGAACAGAAATAGAAGGTATTTAATTGTATATATCCTTTTAGTTGTTCTCTTAAGCTACTGTAATTCATACATTTTGTCATTTTCTGTATTGATCTTTTCTTTCATAAAGCTATAAAAACAGGTTCTGACTTATTTTAGTCCAGTAAATTAAAATTCCCTCTGCTTTTGTCTAATATCTTGTTACTTGTCAGCATATGTGCATCCATTCCTCTCTGCTCCCCAAAACTAATGAAATTGGATAGACATGTTAGAAGCTTGGGAGTGAAGTAAATTTTTGCATGCCTAAAGATATTTTTATCCCTGGTTGCTAAATATATTTTTAAATGTTTGTGATGATCACTTTAAAATATTCAGGCAATTAACTGTATGTCATGTTTTGCTATTCTCCAGGGACAATGGCCTTAGAGCTATTGAGAATTTGATGAAGAAGAAAGGGAAATTTGATTACATACTGTTAGAGACCACTGGATTAGCAGATCCTGGTAAGAAATGTCATTGTTAAAAACAAAACATAGTTCTTAAGCATTTTAAAATAAATATACTAGAGAAATATATAAAATGAATATTAAAGCTTTACTCTAGATTTTTTTTTAATTTAAAGGAGAAAAAATACTGAGTCATGTTTCTTTGGCAGATGAATGACGATCAAAGTATTTGATAATTTTAACATGTTAATAGCATTTCAATTTGTATCAGTTGATTTAGAATTATTGGTAGGAAGAAGAGTTGTTAAAACTTTCAGAAAAATCTAATAAAACATGGAAAAAAAGAGACATTCTACTCGGGTATATATTTAAAGACTTTTGGAGTTAAATCCTAGAAATACTTATTCCCTTAAGTTAATTGTTAGCATTTGTTTTTCTACTACTAAGCTTGAAATCATTTTAATTTTAAATATTATTGTAAGATATGGAGTAAAATCAAGCCTGAAAGTGAAAATTGCTCAGTTGTGTCTAGCTCTTTGCGACCCCATGGACTATACAGTCCATGGAATTCTCTAGGCCAGAGTACTGGGAGTGGGTAGCCTTTCCCTTCTCCAGGGAATCTTCCCAACCCAGGGATTGAACCCACATCTCCCACATTGCAGGCAGATTGTTTACCAGCTGAGCCACAAGGGAAGCCCAAGAATACTGGAGTGGGTAGCCTATCCCTTCTCCAGCAGATCTTAGCGATCCAGGAATGGAACTGGGGTCTCCTGCATTGCAGGCAGATTCTTTACCAACTGAGCTATCAGGGAAACCCTACTGGGTCTTTTTTCTAGTGTGGAATTAGTAATGATTATCTATGAAGTTTTAACTCTGAATGGAATTACATCTAAACTTCCCTGTTGAAAGCTACACAAAGTCTACCTGTTCCTTACCATGGGTTTCTGTTCCTTCTTACCCAAATAACGTTTAGGTAACATTTTATTCCTAGTTTGCAGAACATTTGGTTTTGTAAGTCTGACCCATTTTTTTTTCATCTAAGTCTATGACACTGCACCATAAAATCATATTAAAGAACTAATTGTTTAAACATAATTGCTTAAAAGGAATACTGGAGTGCACTGAAGGTTCACTGTAATCAATTGTTAATTTATTTTGAATTATTACATAATAACATTGTACCTGTGTTTTCAAATTAGGATTGAGTTGGGCTCTTTTGGTCCTTATATTGATACTAGGCATTGATTTTTCATAGTTTCATACATTTCCAAGAGGTCTAACTGATGATAGGACTTGAACCATTACAATGATGTTAAGTATTAATTTAAGTCTGGTAAGATAGGGAAAAATACTGTGTGCCTTTTTTGAAATAAAATGTCAATGTCTTTTGTTATAGCCACTGTATAGAGAAAAGTTCTTGTGATTTTGAGAGTAGGTGAATTTACTAAAACACAGTTCAGCTTTTCAGAGGAAGTAAAAATTAAATAAAAATCTCAGAGAAAGCTTTTGCGCAGATGTAGGTATAAACAGATGAAGATTTTTTCTTTCTTTAGAATAATGACTTTTAAAATGAAATATTGATTATTAAAAAAAAATATGCAGTAGTACCTAAGAAAATACAGAGAAGAAAGTTAAAAAGAAAAATGTGGCCCTGTGTCTCATTACTGTAAAATACAAACAGGTAAATTTTATTCCAAGATTTCTCATTTCTCTGTGCCAGGGCTACTTGCTGTGATATGTTGAATGACAGCATCAGCCTTAGCTGAGAGCTTTGGAAAAGTACAGATTCTTGGGCTTCATCTCAGCTCTGTGGAATCAGAATCTCCAAGGGCAGGACCCAGAAATCTCTTTCAATAGGCCCTCCATGTGAGTCTCACACATGCGTAAGTTTGGAAGAGCCTGCTCTCTGTGTAAATATGCTGAGGTAATTTTATAAAATAGGATCACATTCTGGGTGCTATTCTTAATAATTATTAATTCACTTTCACTTAAACTTAGAAGAGAACTTGAAAGAAGTGAAAGAATTGCTGAATGTCAGATAAATACTTCTTCACTGCTAGAGATGTGAGTTAAAAATAAAAGATTATAAAGGACATAAATTGGACAAGTTATCTTTAACTACACATTTAAACAAGTTTCTTTAACTACACATTTTATTAAAGTTTCAGGTTAGTATCTATTGACTGTCTGGAATAAAGGATGAGAGAATTAACACATTCCAGGTTCTCCTATCTGGTTTTGGTTCATTGTTTCCATTGCTATGTTGTCAAGGTTTCTAACATTTATGTTTTGTCATACTTTGTTTAGTTCTGAGTTTAAACCATTTCAGTTGTCGTTACCAGCACAGTAACTTCTGAGTTCCTCAGTTGATCGGGCTCTTGATTGACTGAACTTCATGATCATGGCTTCCCAGCTGGCACTAGTGGTAAAAACCCACCTGCCAATGCAGGTGACATAAGAAACTGGAGTTCGATCCTTGGGTTGAGAAGACCCCCTGTGGGAGGGCATGACAACCCACTCCAGTATTCATGCCTGGAAAATCCCAGGCACAGAGGAGCCTGGCAGCCTACATTGAGTCACAAAGAGTCAGACACAACTGAATCAACTTAGCACACATACACATGGTCTGGTAATCTTTTCAAGCTTTCAGTCTTGTATTCCTGGAGATCTTGCATACGTTATTGCTTGAGAATGTTTTTCTTTCTTTCTTTCTTTTTTTTTTTTTTAGTATTTGAGGGATGACTTGGCTAGGTATAAAATTTTTCTATCACAATTTCTTTCCCTCAGAACTTTGAAAATGTTGCTCTATGATCTTAATATTTTTTTGGGTGAATTTCCTTGTCCAGTATTTTCTTTTCATTTCATCTGGAAGGATTTGTGAGTTTCAATGTTGTTTCCTTTAATGTTTGAGAATGTCTGCCTGTTGTTTTCATTCTTGAACCACAAGCTAGGAGGAGATAATATCATTAGAGAACACTTTTCTTCAAACTTTGTGGTCATTTTATTATATTGGAGCAATGAATTATACTGTAGAAAAGTCTAATTTTTTTAACTGTCTCCCTGAAAGTGACTTGTTTTTTTCATTTAAAATGCCTGAAAATTTTTTTCTTTATTTTTTAAATTCAGTAATATAGCCAAGATACATCTCGGTGTCATTCATAATCATATTTTCCTGGAATTACTATATACTCTCTTGTCTGTAGGTTTAGTGCTTCATTTAGGGACTTTTTCCTTTATTACCATGAAGAATTTTTTTGTCAAATTACTGAGTTCTCTTCTTTATGACACCAATTTAATTTCTTACATTGAATTTTCATATGTTCTCCATATTTATTGTCTTCTAATTGTTTTGGTTTGCCTTTCGCCTTTGCATTTACTGTAATCTCAAATCTTCCTTTTGTCAGTAGTTCCGCTTCCATCAATGTCTGTTGATGTTTTAAATGAATTAATTCATTAAATAATGGTATATTGGCCTTGAGTTTATTTCTTTAGCATTCCAAACTACCTTTTCATATTATTCTGGTTTATTTTGCTTTAGAACTTGTTTTTTTTTAACTCTTGCCTTTAAAAAAAAAAATTAGTTTTACTTGTTTCTTTTGCCCTCTTAAAAAAATTTTTATTGGCCATGCCATGCAGCTTGTGGGATCTCAGTTCCCTGACCAGGGACTGAACCTAGGTTATGGCCAGGAGTGAAAGTGCTGTCTTAACCACTGGGCTGCCAGGCAATTCCTAGTGCTTGTTTTTAATTAAGATTATATTATTTTTTATCTTCCTTATTATTAAAAAAGACCTCTTGGAAATTTTCTTTTGTTTCTTCAATTATGTTTCCATTCAGAACAGGTTCTTTGCCATTGGTATTCCCCATTAATTTGTTCATTTTTTTCCTTTTCCTCCTTTTATCTTCTTTTTGCTTCTCCTGAGCTGTAATACATATGCATAATTTTTTGACTGTGTTTATGCTTAATGTGGGAGACTCAGAGAGAACTCTCTCTACTTAGATGTGGTGTTCATGAATTTTTAAATAACATACCCAGGTTACCTAAACTTGCTGGTCTCTTGGGCCTCGGTTTGAAAGCTGGATATTGCTGAGGGATGGGGAGACAAAGAGAAAAGAAGTGGTTGAGAGAGACAGATGGGTGGTGTGATATTTTAGGCTCTGTTCTCTCACAATACCAAGTGTTCCGCTCTTGTATTAGCTCAAGCTACTTGTGGATAGACTTCCCATATCTTTTGTCGGGGTGTCCTTGAGCTTCAGACCTCTCTCTCCATTTTGTTCTGATCCCTGGAAAGTAACCTTCTCCCCTGAAAATGTGGAGGCAGAAAATTTTACTCTTGAAATTTCTTTGTTGACCTTTTCCTGTATTGCTTATTTCTCCCTTGGTTCTACTTCTCATGATTTTGGAATAAAATGATAAATATAGGATTTTGTATAATTCTAGTTGAGGTTTGGGGTAGATATAAGAACTATCATAAATCATATAGAACTTTCTATTTCTTATTTTTACTATCATCCAAAAATTATGGCAGGGGATTGTTTATTTGGTTGCTGCTGATAAAATTTGACTTTCAAATTTTTATTTAGTTTATTTTTATGTTTTATGAGATTTTGAAAAATGGAGATTCTGTAATTGAGCTCAGAGTTTCTTAACTTGGTATAAATGACATTTTGGGTTGGATAATTCTTTATTAGAGGGGACTGTCTTGTGCATTGTATGATGTTTAATAGAGTCCTTTCTACCTACTACATGCCAGCAGCATTCCCATGGTTGAGATGACCAAAAATTTCCCCAGGCATTGACAAATAGTCCCTAAGGAGAAAAATCACCCTGGATTTAGAATCACTGATTAGCTGCATTCTCTCATCTTTATTTCTCCTGTTAAACACCTGCATCCAAATTTTAAGTAGTTCTTTCATGTGTAGGCTGGTAAGTATTAAACCAAAGATACACATTAGATTTAGAATAAAAGCTCTAATACAGTCTTATAGCTCAAATTAATACTATGCAAATGTGAACTATTGGACTTACAAGCTATCTGAATAGAAATCAGTGAATTAAAAAATATTTGTGTACAATGTTAGGAATTTTACTGAGTGGAGAAATGAATACTTTTTAAAATAACTTATTATTTGAAGTAATGATATTCACAATAGATTTAGTTTTTCTCCTTCATTAATTAAAATCATGTTGTTGGTCAAGTAAGTGAGGAAAATTTTTATTGGCAATTCAGTTGTTTCCTGTTGAGAAGACTGACGCCCTCCAGTTCTAAGCTAAATAATTGTCATGGTAAAGTAATTTCCTTGAAAAGGACAGGCATTGATTCAGCCCCTGTTACTCACAAATCCTATTTCAGTCAAATTGGAAAACTATTAAGTTTTTGGGAAAAATCAATAGGTATCAGAAAACCATTAGATCTTGTGGCCCTTGCTATATCCTGCATGAGTAATCACTGTAAACAGTTGACAGGTATTTCATTGTTGACACAGAGTGATGCTTGGGAGACCACATCTTGTCAGGGTAGGTGGACAGCTTTAGACATTGGAATGAGTTCAGTTATCCTTGTTTTTCCCCATACTCATTCTTTTCGACAGCTCTGTCACTAATAGGGCTCTGATGCTTTGAAAAATCAAATTCTTTCTTTGCTGTCAGTTTTCTTTTTTGTGTGTTGTGGCATACTAATCAGGGTGTGTGGTTTGGTGCTGAACCAGTTTCTTTCAAAAACAAGTTTTAATTTCTTATTTAGAAATTATTTTTCCTCAAAACAGTCTCTAAATTTTATATAGCATACTAATAAATAGTGTAAGGATTTATTAGTCAGGCCTTAATTAATTTTGTCATACTTTTATTCTGTAAAACTTAAATTTTTGAAAATTTACAGAAAATTTTTAACAACTGATTTTGGATTTATCTGTATTTGCTTTGTTTTCCTTTAGGGAGATAAGTATTTGTGAACTGTATGATTATTCAGGAGAGAGAAAATAAAAATTAGACCTATGTACATACAGCCATTCTGCTCAAATTATTTGATAATATTTATTAGTAAATTATTATGGCATTGGTAGAATCTTGATATTGTATTTGTGTGTAATAATACCTGTTCTTTTTTAAATTGAGGTAAAAGAGAGGGCAAGAAATAGATATGAAATAATAAATGATTCTATATTCCCTTAAGAAGATTGAAAACCCATATTTTATTCATATATGTATTTACCTGCTAATTCCATTGGGGCAGATTAAATCATTATAGATAGAATTTTGTTTCCTAGTTTGAAGAAATGTTTTTTATTTGATGAGTATTATTATATATTTTCAGGTGCTGTAGCTTCTATGTTTTGGGTTGATGCTGAATTAGGGGTTGATATTTATCTTGATGGTAAGTTTAGAAATGAATTTTTCTTTAAATTTTCAAGTAAAATGTAATATTAAGACCATTTTTGTTTATTCATATTATACTTCTAATTCCTTGTATTGATACTCTTTTTAAGCTTGTTCGGTTTGATGATGATGTCTTTGAACAGATTCTAAAGTCCCAAACAGTATTAGAACTAGATGTCCATTATAATCTCAGCTCCCAGTTTAGTGTTTCCATTAAGGCTTTCCTTTAAAAATATTATGTAGATTTTCTATATTCCCTGATGTGAGGAAAAGGGGACGACAGGGGATGAGATGGCTGGATGGCATCACCGACTCAATGGACGTGAGTCTGAGTGAACTCCAAGAGTTGGTAATGGACAGGGAGGCCTGGCATGCTGCGATTCATGGGGTCGCAAAGAGTCGGACATGACTGAGCGACTGAACTGATATAACTTTTTATTTTAAAAAACATATACGAGGATCAAATGTCTACTTTCCTTTTCTTTGAAGGTAACAGTTAAACAAAGTTCCCTATCCGTTACCCACTAACACTTTTGGGCAGTCTTATTCATAGACTTTATTTTAGGCATATTAGAAACTTTCTGAATTAGGCACATATATCCCCTGAAACATCCCCCTCCTTTCTGGAAACCGTATTTTCCTAGACTAAGGGGTGAACTTTAAGAATTAGTGAAACCGGGCCTCATCATTTGTCCCTAATATATATGAAATGTAGCTGGTTAAATTCCTTAGGCATCATCAAACTCATTCTGTTGTTATCCTTCTGAAGATTATTTGCATATAAATTCAGAGATTGCCCAACTAATTGATGATTTGGAAATTTAGGTACATATTAGATAAAAGAACTGTGTGAGTTAGATTGGTGAGAGATGTTAGGAATAAGATATTCTAAGATGCCTGAGATTTGTTAAGAATATTTTAAATAAGAAAAGTTTCATTTTTGATTATGTGGAAGTAAACTGAAGATAAGCTATCTTGTGTGATTTATCACTTTCCGCTTTACATTATGAAATTCATCTCATCATATTTTGGATTGTAAGCTTTTTAAAGGCCAGAAAAATCTTATTTTCTTTTTTTATTTAATTTTAAACATTTGTTTTTATTATATCCTATCTTGTGCCTTAGAATAGTGCTAAGGACATGTTTGAAGTGCATCTACTTACTAATGGAATGGAGTTAAATTGCAGTGCTGTCAAGAGAAAAGTACATTAATTTATTGAGTGACATTTGTGAACTGAAATGCATTAGTTTTAATTTTCATTCTTAAGAGTAAAAATGATTAAAAGATTTATTCCTTTGTAGGTATCATAACTGTTGTGGATTCAAAATATGGATTAAAAGTAAGTTGAAAAATTTCTGTGAGTTACTCATTATTTGTTAAGAGCTAGGTATATGGGGATTGATTATATTGTTTTTCTATATTTGTGTCTGTTTGAAATATCCATAACAAAAATAATTTTCCACTGTAAATAAGAAAGATACTGCTTTTTAAAATGGCAGTAATATTATCAGAGAACTGTATATTAAACAAGTGATTTACATTTTTAATTTAATATATCATGTTTTGGGAACTTAGCATGAAGAAGAATAAAGCAAATATGGTAAAAAAAATAGTGTAATATTTATAATCAGAAAAATTTATAGGATCCCTGGAGAAGGAGATGGTACACCACTCCAGTATTCTTGCTTGGAAAATCCCGTGGCCAGAGGAGCCTGGTGGGCTATAGTCTATAGGGTCGCGAAGAGTCGGACATGACTGAGCGACTTCTCTTTCTTTCTTTACAGCACAAAGTGTGTGTATGTCTAACCCCTCCCTAGGATTCAGTCCCAATATTGATAAGTTTTCTGTTTGATAGAGGAAATTGAGCTTCATATGAGCATATGAGAGCTTATTTTTCTTGTTAAACTGCTGTCAGACACAAGCTAGAGATGATTGAGTTTTTAAAACTATAGTGCTTTGCCATATTTTGAAGAGATCAGGATTTATGCCTAGGTTTGGGAGGAGAAACTCTCCTTTAAAAGGCATCTTGCTGTGAATTTTTTGCAGCTTACCAAGATGCCCAAACACATTTAAATGAACTTCAGTTTACAAAATGAAAAATAGTCAGATTTTAAAATGCATATTGCTGAATAAAGTAGTGTTTCTCAACTGTCCAAGTGAATTATTACTAAAGGCAGAAGAGGATGAAATTATCCTCTATCTCTTGATCTGGTCTGGAATATGGATAATGCTCAGAGCAATCATTTCTTAGAAGTTTAAATGTAATGTTTTAAAATTTATGTCCATTTTGTGTTCTATCCCACATTATAACCGAATTTCTTAATTTGAACAAGTTTGTTTTTCTCTTAAACCTTCAATAACATTGTGATGGCAGGCTTGTTAAATGGGTTACCAATACCCCTTCATCAGCCCTTCAGTTCCCTCAGGAATAGACCCGAATTTGCAAAGTTTGGGAAATAATTCCTTTTAGATGTTAAGTCAAATTTTATTAATAGTCTTAAGAACCAAAGAAAGATCTCAAATATTATAGTTTTACTCTGAAATATTCCAGTTATCCTGAAATCATGATATTTCTAGTAAAATGTTTACAGAAGAAGCAAAACAAAATGAAAAAAGTCAAAATTCGTCATTGAATGTTTATTAAAGAGCATGTTTGACTCTATCCCTATATAAGTTTATTACCAAATTTGGAATATTTACAGGATAGATAGCAGGATTTATTTTTGTTTGTTTTGATGGACTTAAAAGTGCTTTGTGCCAAATCAAACTCTTTATGTATTTATGTATATTTGGGTGTGGAAAAGAGTTAAATAGAATCTGTTATGAGTGTGATAGAAGCCAAAAAAGCAAAGCAACATTCTGAATAATGCAAACACAGTAACCGTTTAACCCCCTGCCACCTTGATAAAACCTCTTAAATTATTAAATCAATATACCTACAAAAAACTGACATACTGTCAGGATAATGGAAACTTCAGATTTTCTAAGTCAGGTGCCAAATAAATAACTTTTCCTTTATATAAAGAATTTGCCAACTTGTCCAATTCCTTTGGTTGCAAAGCTTGACCTCAGGAGCTGCTTGTGATTCAGAGAATTCTGAGGCAGTACAAGGAATGACACTTGGATAATGGGCAGCAATTTAAGGGTGTCATGCTTCACAGAGCCAGCCCATCACAAGTAAACCTGAGAAATGGTACCCTGTGGCCAGCCAGCCAAATTGAAACTGAAGTGGTAATTGATATCATGGGCTATCACTCTAATGGGATTGTCACCCATTGATCTGAAATATTCATTTTTAATCATGGGCAAAGAATTGGACAACTTCAAATGACAGCTCTCTATTCTTAGGACTTGACACCCAGGCTACTGACATTGTCCTTTTCAGTTCTAAGAATGTGACAGCATTTAATGCAATAGAATCAAAGAATGAAGTTACACAGAAAAGGTCAAGTCAGAGGTTTCTTTTTGGTTCTTCTGTTATATTGCACAAGTTATTGAAACAATTCAGTCAGTAAACAGTTTGGCTTAGAAAAGACCAGAAAAATAAATAGACTGACATTATGCAATAATCTTTTTTAAGAGCTAAAATAGCATTAGTTATAACCAATCCATTGAAAGAAAGAGCTGCTGCTGCTTTTTTTTTAGTGTCATCTGACATCTTTGACACTAGATTTCTTTCTACTTTGGTCAAAACAGTGTTTTTCGCTTTCTTTCCTGCCAACCTGTTTGTATTTCTGTAGAAAAGGGACACCCTCTAAACCCTTCCTGAAGTTGTATCATACAGTGGTGTTATTTCAAAGGATTTATTTTTATGCTATGCTAAGTTAGAGGGTGGAACCTTAACCTTTTGATATGTTTGATTAAATACTGCCAAATTTTTTTAATCTTTTCTGATATGTGAGCAAAAGCCATTCTCTAAGCAGCGATGAGGCATCTGTTGGGGATACACACACATAAAATATTTTGAAAAAAAACATTGCAAAAGTGTTTTCTTCCTTACCTATACAGATAGAGTAGAATGTCACAGTTTCTATTTTTAACTTTTTAAATGGGAGTCATCTGACTTAATGACTAATGTTATAAGTCACTGGAAAATGTCCTTTTGAATCGCAGACACTGGTTTTAGTCTTTTTGCAGAGTTTGACTTTCGAAGGTAAGAAGTTGCATAAAGGAAATGTTGAGCTGATAGCCAGAGAAAATAAATGTTAATGTGCCTTTATTATTTGTTTATGTTTGTATAGCCTTCATATTTACATAGAACAGGGGCATTTACCTCTTCTGCTTTTTTATATGTTTATTACATATCATATTCTTAATAGAATTGTTCTTATTGGTAGGTTTTTATTTGGGGCAATTTTAATATATTTGTGTATTTGATGCTTCTTGACTTCCTAGAGATCATAAAATGTTAGTCCCTTCCATGTTAGCTTTGAGTGAAAATTTCTAGTCTTTTGAAGATAGATTACATGCCCCATTAGCTTTGAGTGAAAATTTCTGATCTTTTGGAGACTGGATGTATTAAAAACATGAGTTACTTTGTGAAAATAGTATATTATTAGTTATGTTTAGGTATGGAAATTAAAAAAAAATCTCTGGTTTTCTTGCTATATCTTTTTCACACTCCTCCAGCTCACAGCTGAAAAGCCCCAATTCATATGTAAATAAATCTTTCAAAAGATCAAAGTACAATATTTTGAAACTATTTCCAAATTTTAAAAGAATTCAGTATTATAGGATCATTCGGAGACATTTGCCTTGCTAAAAATACATCTTTATTAAATAGATTTCCTGCTGACTAGAAGGGGGTTTGTTGCTGCACATTATGTAGTATTCTTCAGATAACAACATCCACTTATCTATTCAGCATGCATGCTCGGTTTCTTCAGTCATGTCTGACTCTCTGCAACCCTATGGACCGTAACCTACCAGTTGAATTTATAGGATTGCACCTAAAGTGGAATCAGTGCATCATTACTCTAGTTTTAGTTTAGACTGGTTTCCCCAAAAATAGAATTTCAGTAAACTTTTAGGAGAAAAAAGTTTTCTCTATAGACTTTATTAAGACTAGTAAATACAATGATTACCAGTTTGTTCTTAAGGTTCCAAACCACCCAAATACCTTAATGATCTACCTCTTCATGAATTGTAAAACTGATTTGATGAAATAATTTTGAATATAATTTTAGGTGATTATCATGCATATAATTTTATGCAGTTATTAATGACACTGAGTCGGACATGACTTAGCGACTTCGCTTTCTCTTTTCACTTTTATGCATTAGAAAAGGAAATGGGAACTCACTCTAGTGTTCTTGCCTGGAGAATCCCAGGGACGGAGGAGCCTGCTGGGCTGCCGTCTATGGGGTTCACAGAGTCGGATATGATTGAAGCGACTTAGCAGCAGCATACAAGAATGATTTTATATGACATAAAAAGCTTTCACAAAGGTTTTTAAATTATGTTCATTTTACTTCTATTGAGCCCTCTTGCAATTTTTGAAAACTCACCCTATGAAAAGGTATCCTGTGATGGTGACAGTGTTAGATTTAGTTTTCTCTTTTATGAAATAAGAATAGTCATTCACCATAATTGTTATTAGGGATAAATGAGACCATGTTTATAAATGGACTTAATAATTTGTGGGGTTCAATTCAAATACAAAAATGTTATATAATCAAATTGCCTCTGACATTAGTAGGCAACTTTTTCTTGTGACAGAGAACATCTATTGAAGGTTAAGGTAATGAAGGTGAAACATTTTTTAGAGAAGAATTTTATGACACTGGTGACTTTAGGAATATAAATAGGATTTTGGAAAAATAATAATGTACTTCCAGAGAGGTGAAAACTATCCTGTAGACTTCTCTGTCAAAGTATTTTTGGTGCTATCATGACTCTGGCAAGGTGCAAAATAAAGTTAACTGGAGAGGCCAAATCATTCAAGTGTAGGTTTCAAAATGTTAACCAACTTTTGCTAAATATAAGACTGTCCTTCCAACAGATCATTTGTTTCTAGGGAATTGCAAGGGCCCAGTATGAATTCATAATGTGCCTGGTTCTGGGGTAGGGCTAGGAATGGAGGGACGTTTATTAAAGTATAATTTCGGTGGTTATTATCTCTTAAAAATAAGTACTAATGAATATTTAGAACGAGAATAGTTTTGTAAAAAGGAAAATGCCTAATTTCTGAACTATAATGTTCTGTGTTTTTATGACATTATTTAAATCTGGAGGGTTTTCCATTTAAGAAAAAGAAGAGGTCAGAGGACAAAATTTAAGCCCTTATACCTCACCTTCCCTCAAAAAACCCCACAGGTTCACTGTAGGAAAAAATTTACAAGTGAGGAAGAAAATGGTTTCAGATAGAAAAGTTAGTCCTGAATTTGGATAGTTAATAAGAGAACTTAATGGACCCTCCCGCTAGCTCAGTTGGTAAAGAATCCACCTTCAGTACGAGACCTGGGTTCGATCCTTGGGTTGGGAAGATCCCTTGGAGAAGGAAATGGCAACCCACTCCAATATTCTTGCCTGGAAAATTCTATGGACAGAGGAGTCCGGTGGGCTACAGTGCATGAGGTGGCAAGAGTCAGACCCAAGTTAGCGACTAAACCACCAATAGAACTTGAAGTTTTTATTAGAGGTAAGAAGTAAAAATCGTTTGTGTTGACTTTAGGTTGTGTGTTATACCACAGTAACTTTTGTTCAAATTTTGTTTTTGTTTAGCATTTAGCAGAAGAAAAACCTGATGGACTTATCAATGAAGCTTCTAGGTATTCATTTGTTTAAAGTATTTACTGATTACTGGCTAAATGGAAAAAGGAAATTATTGATAGGAAAAACAAACTGAGAAACAAAAACACAATCAAGGAAAATCTTCTTCCTGTGCTTGAATTATTGCTATTTATAATGGTCAGATAACTAAAATTTTATTTAAAACTATATTACAGCATAAACTGAGTCCTGAGCCCGTTTGTTCTTTGTGAGGAACTTTTAATATGTTAACATTTAAAAATATTTTGTTGTTCTCATACAGTTTCTTCGGGATTGAAAATGATTGTTAAACAAGAGTTGATTCACTTCCTGCCTCCTTTCATAGTAATTCATTTGACTCAAATATTCACTGTTATTCAACACAACAGAGGAACAATACAGAAATAGTTGCAGTTTGACATTTAGAACATTTTTGTTTAAATACCTTTATGCTCCTAATTGGGTTCTCTTTAGACTTAGTCTACAAGTGCTTACTCAGTCATGTCCTACTCTTTCTGACCACACGGACTGTAGCCTTCCAGGCTCCTCTGTCCATGAGATTGTCCTCCTCCGGGGGATCTTCCTGACCCAGGAATGGAACCCATGTCTCCTGTGTTTCCTGCATTGGCAGACTGGTTCTTTTTTTTGTCACTCAGTCGTGTCCGACTCTTTGCGATCCCATGGACTGTCGCCCACCAGGTTCCTCTCTCCATGGGATTCTCCAGGCAAGAGTACTGGAGTGGGTTGGCAGGCTGGTTGTTAACCACTAGCACCACCTGAGAAGCCCCTCTTTAGACTTATGAATATTTAAATTATTTTGCTGACCCTAAGCATATTCTTGTTAATGGGGAAAGAGTTTGGGAATAGGCAGTAGTCCCAGGGAAGATCCCCTAGAGAAGGGAAAGGCTACCCACTCGAGTATTCTGGCCTAGAGAATTTCATGAACTATACAGTCCATGGGGTTGCAAAGAGTTGGACAGGACTGAGCGACTTTCCCTTTCACTTTCAATAGTCCCCAAATATGCTGTTCGATTTGAAAGGGAGGTCTCCCTTCCCTGAACCAAGATTTGCTGCAGATGATACAAGCAGGTGATTGATTCCCTGTCATTTTGGAATATGGTACTCTGTTGTTTTATAATCCTGGCTAAACATGTCATTTGGTATTTAGCTATGATTCACATTAGATTAAACTTAAATATTTTTGTGACTTTTTTGTTGTTAAAATGCATTCATTACAGAAAATATAAGTAAACCAAATAGAAAGTAGCAAAATGGGAATGGCAGCCCACTCCAATATCCTTGCCTGGAGAATTCATGGACACAGGAGCCTGGCAGCCTACACAGTCTGTTGGGTCTCAAAGAGTTGGACACGACTGAGCAACTAACACACACATAGAAACCAAAATAAAGTTAAATACAGAAGCCCTTCAATTTTAAGATGGCAGTTGTCTATATTTTGAGATGTACACATTCAGTCTTTATTCATATGAAATTTACTTAAAAATGGGATTGTGATGTACCTACTGTTGAAACCTGCTTTTCAGTGAATTAAAGTTTATTTATTTTTGAGAATCTGGTTGTTCTTTAGAAATAATCAGCTATACCATTCACTTCAGTTCAGTTCAGTCACTCAGCTGTGTCCGACTCTTCGCAACGCCATGATTTGCAGCACGCCAGGCCTCCCTGTCCATCACCAACTCCTGGAGTTCACTCAGACTCACATCCATTGAGTTGTTGATGTCATCCAGCCATCTCATCCTCTGTTGTCCCCTTTTCTTCCTGCCCCCAGTCCCTCCCGGCATCACAGTCTTTTCCAGTGAGTCAACTCTTCGCATCAGGTGGCCAAAGTACTGGAGTCTCAGCTTTAGCATCAGTCCTTCCAAAGAACACCCAGGACTGATCTCCTTTAGGAGGGACTGGTTGGATCTCCTTGCAGTCCAGGGGACTCTCAAGAGTCTTCTCCAACACCACAGTTCAAACACATCAATTCTTTGGTGCTCAGCTTTATTCACAGTCCAACTCTCACATCCATACACGACTACTGGAAAAACCATAGCCTTGATTAGATGGACCTTAGTTGGCAAAGTAATGTCTCTGCTTTTGAATATGCTATCTAGGTTGGTCATAACTTTTCTTCCAAGGAGTAAGCGTCTTTTAATTTCATGGCTGCAGTCACTATCTGCAGTGATTTTGGAGCGCCCCCAAAGTCTGACACTGTTTCCCCATCTGTTTCCCATGATGTGATTGGACCAGATGCCATGATCTTCGTTTTCTGAATGTTGTGCTTTAAGTCAACTTTTTCACTCTCCTCTTTCACTTTCATCAAGAGGCTTTTAGTTCCTCTTCACTTTCTGCCATAAGGGTGGTGTCATCTGCATATCTGAGGTTATTGATTTCTCCCAGCAGTCTTGATTCCAGCTTGTGCTTCTTCCAGCCCAGCATTTCTCATGTACTCTGCATATAAGTTAAATAAGCAGGGTGACAGGATACAGCCTTGACGTACTCCTTTTCCTATTTGGAACCAGTCTGTTGTTCCATGTCCAGTTCTAACTGTTGCTTCCTGATCTGCATACAGATTTCTCAAGAGGCAGGTGAGGTGGTCTGGTATTTCCATCTCTTTCAGAATTTTCCACAGTTTATTGTGATCCACACAGTCAAAGGCTTTGGCATAGTCAATAAAGCAGAAATAGATGGTTTTTCTGGAACTCTCTTGCTTTTGCCATGATCCAGCAGATGTTGGCAATTTGATCTCTGGTTCCTCTGCCTTTTCTAAAACCAGCTTGAATTCAGGAAGTTCGTGGTTCACGTATTGGTGAAGCCTGGCTTGGAGAATTTTGAGCATTACTTTACTAGCATGTGAGATGAGTGCAATTGTGCGGTAGTTTGAGCATTCTTTGGCATTGCCTTTCTTTGGGATTAGAAATGAAAACTGACCTTTTCCAGTCCTGTAGCCACTGCTGAGTTTTCCAAATTTGCTGGCATATTGAGTGCAGCACTTTCACAGCATCATCTCTCAGGATTTGAAATAGCTCAACTAGAATTCCATCACCTCCATTAGCTTTGTTCATAGTGATGCTTTCTAAGGCCCACTTGACTTCGCATTCCAGGATGTCTGGCTCTATGTGACTGATCACACCATCGTGATTATGTGGGTCATGAAGATCTTTTTATACAGTTCTTCTGTGTATTCCTGGCACCTCTTCTTAATATCTTCTCCTTCTATTAGGTCCATAACATTTCTGTCCTTTATCGAGCCATCTTTGCATGAAATGTATCTCTGATTTTCTTTTTTAATTTTAATTTTAATTTTTTTATTTTTTTCATTACAATACTGTATTTGTTTTGGCAAACATTGACACGAATCAGCCATAGGTGAACACAATCTCCCAATGCCGAAGCCCCCTCCCACCTCCCACCCCACATCCTCTACCTGAATCATCCTGTGCATCAGCCCCATGCATCCTGCATCCTACATTGAACATAGATTGGCACTTCGTTTCTTACCGATTTTCTTGAAGAGGTCTCTTGTCTTTCCCATTCTGTTCTTTTCCTCTATTTCTTTGCATTGATCGCCGAGGAAGACTTTCTTATCTCTTCTTGCTATTCTTTGGAACTCTGCATTCAGATGCTTATATCTTTCCTTTTCTCCTTTGCTTTTCACTTCTCTTCTTTTCACAGTTGTTTGTAAGGCCTCCCCAGACAGCCATTTTGCTTTTTTGCATTTCTTTTCCATGGGGATCGTCTTGATCCCTGTCTCCTGTGCAATGTCACGAACCTCTGTCCATAATTCATCAGGCACTCTATCAGGTCTAGGCCCTTAAATCTATTTCTCACTTCCACTGTATAATCATAAGGGGATTTGATTTAGGTCATACCTGAATGATCTAGTGGTTTTCCCTAATTTCTTCAATTTAAGTCTGAATTTGGTAATAAGGAGTTCATGATCTGAGCCACAGTCAGCTCCCCGGTCTTGTTTTTGCTGACTGTATAGAGCTTCTCCATCTTTGGCTGCAAATAATATAATCAATCTGATTTTGATGTTGACCATCTGGTGATGTCCATGTGTAGAGTCTTCTCTTGTGTTTTTGGAAGAAGTGCGTTCTCTTGGCAAAACTCTATTAGCTATACCATTAGGTAGTGTAAAACCAGTAGTGGAAACAGTCTAGTGATTAAAGTTTCCTGAAGAATTGAGGAAATTTTAAAGAATTCTAGAAAATAGAATTTCTCATCATAGTAAGTTATTCTGTTATCCAGCATCCTGTCAACTGTATTCTTTAACTTGAATTTCTGTAGTGTATCTATCTTATAGAGAAAATACATATTTGTAATGGTGAAGGTAATTGTTCAAGAGCCTTACATATCTTCTTTAGTGTAGATTTTTAAAAATGTTAATAAAGAGTCAGACATGACTGAGCAACTGAACTGAATGTTAAGTGAACTTGTTCTTTGTAATTTTTTTGAAAATTGTGGTAACTATTACATGGAATACTTTAATAAGTAGACTGTCCTTGTTCCTACCATATTGGATATCATAATTATGCATTTCTTTACAGAGAAAATCATGAGTTGAAAATCATCCTAATTATAAACCATCCTTGATTGTAAACTTTTGCGGCTTATCTTTGTAGTTTTAGAGTAGCCAGTAAGAACACTTAATAAATATTTTTTGAATGAATGACGTGAAATCTTAATTTATATAGTGATGAATGCAATACATCCTTACTATTTGAAGAATGATAAATAGTTTAGGGGTAAATCAAATTATTACATAGAGTACTGTATACTTTTAAATTGCTAATTGGTCTGGAGGAGGCATTTTCTATTTTTCATTTCTAAGCTTTTCTCTTGACATCTGTTCTTTGTTTGCTAATTTAGGCAAGTTGCTTTGGCAGATATCATCATCCTCAATAAAACAGACTTGGTTTCAGAAGAGGATTTAAACAAGTTAAGAGCAACTATTAGGTACAAAATTAGAAATGTGTGTTAAGTACCTGCATATTAAAAATGTACAGAATATTTTTACTGTAACTCTTGTCTTGTAGAAATTTAAGGTTCAAGATTGACTTGCTTCAGTTATCACTGAATCACATATTCAGGGAATCACATATTTTGTTGTTGAGTAAGAGACTTATGTAAATAGTAATGAGTAAAATTATTTTCCATGCTTGTAGAATATGCAGTTGAACGTTGTTGCCAGCCTGTACTGTATAGCAATACCAGAAAAGACTTTGACAAAGCACTGTGATAAATTATAGACTCTTTGGGCTTCTTACCCTCCATTGTACCTCAGACTTGTGACTGACTCAGAATTAGGTTTGAAGAGTTGGAAGAAAGTAAACATACTTGAGAGGTAATAGCCATCAGGTTATAGAATATATTCAAAAGAGAAGATTAAGAGTTTTGTGAATTAGTAGAGAGTCTTGCCTCATTATCATTGTTTGGGAATTTTACCCACAAGAACAATAGCAGATGTTGTCAACAAATAACCCTAAAGGTAGTGAAATTGATAGATATTATACTGTATACTGAAAAGGATTTAACAAGTACTTTTGGCATCATACAAAGGGAAACATATTTCATTATCTTTGTACCAGAAAGGGCACGACTGGCAGAGTAGATAGAGATCCTAGCTAGGGAACTGAAGAGATTATTCTGTTTAAATAAAACAGATGTGTGACTGAAACTGAGGACAGGCTGGGGTCAAAGCCACTTGTAACTAGGTTTTTATTTCTAGCGTGTGTATAGCCATTTTCACCAATGTGTGTTGAGGAAAATTAGGTGTCACTGTAAAAGTTTGATGTGTTTACTCATTTCAAGAACAGTAGAATTACTGGCTGTTTATGAATCATTTTTTCTAAAGTGAACGGTCTTTATATAAACACAAAGTAGTCCCTAGTCTGTCAGTTGTGCAGTAGATTTTTACATGTCATGTTTGATTGCATAAGTGGAATATACCTGATTTATGATTAGAAGGAAAAAACTAAACTATAAAAAATGTAAGTTTTCTTACTGTTTATTTTTCTCTAGCTGTATGATATACTTGTGTATGCTCACTTTATGTTTCAGAAATAATGTGGAATGGTTTTTAAAAAATTAACATTTACTTTTTACCCTCCTCATTTTTATATTTATTTCAGATCAATAAATGGACTGGGAAAAATTTTAGAAACACAGAGATCAAGGTACTTTTAAAAGCTATTACTAATATTAACAATAAATAATTTTTAAAGTAATTGATAACTATGTTTGATTCTAATATAAGAAAGACATGTATATTTTTTAAAAAATGAGACCCCAAGTTTTGTTTTAAATGCTCTTTATATATTACTTTCACGTATTTAGTTAATATGTTCACTTCTCATGGTAACTAAGACCTCAGAGCCATGATTATAGTCTGTAACTGTGCCTTTGCTTTAATGAGGAAGAAAGCATAGAATTTTGAACCACTCAGGAAGTAATTAGTACAGAAATCTGAAAAAGTATACTATTAGGAATCTTACCTTAATTTGAGATGTTTAGATGACTTCTTAATATTTTAAAAACTTTCTTAGTGTTTCATAGTTGCAAAGTAAAACTGTCATGTAAAAATACGAGGAAGCTTTAAGTTCCTGATGCATTCTTTGTAAATGTTTTGATTTTGATTTTGATTTCCTATAGGTTCTTTTCTTTAATTCTTTTCATCCAGATGTGCTTTATTTTATAAAATAGATGTGTTCTTAAAACATCTGTGAAATAGATTTCTGTAAATTGAACTCTTATTTTGCACTGAGTGCTATCATGATTTCAGAAAATTTCTGCGCAGGAGTAGTTTTGTTAAGCTTATTATTATTATTATTTTTTAGCAAGAATGGCTCAGTAGCTGATAGACCCAGCAACATGCGTCCAGCAGCTCTGAGGCTCAAAGCCAGCAGTCTAGTGCAACATGGTTCTTAATTCAGAGATTTTGTCTTTGGAAGTGCGGCAACAGCCTTAGTTGAGTGGCTTGTCTGCTGTGGTAGAGATCAGAGGTGCTGACAGACTACCATAAGTGTTAGGCAGTAACGGCAGCAGCTGCTTCTATGCATGTGAACAGCTGGGGAATTAATTTGGTATGCATTCTCAGAAGCCGCTCATCTGTTGGCAGAAGTAGCAGAAGAATGCCCTTAGTGTTAAGTCCTCTACAAGCATATACCACATGTGCTCCCTGCATTTCAGATTCCAGTGCAGAATGTCTCTGATAACCTAACTCACACCATGAGCCATTCCTCAGTATCTGTCTTCTTCCTGTTGCATTTTACCATTTTCTTTCTTCTTAAATTTTCTCCTTCTTAAAAAATAATATATAGACAACCACATAATATTTAAGTTTTAAAAATCATATCTATAAATAGATGTGATTATGTTGTAATAGATTTATTTGGTTTGTTTTTACAAATGTGGTAAACCAATTTTTTTTAAAGGCCTCTGGATTTATCTTGCTTAATTTTTCTTTTTATTGACTTTAATTTTCAACCTTTATGTCCTGCATAAACATTTCCTCTTGAATGGTTTATTTTGTAACAGTTTTGTTGTTTATATAATATTCCTAAAATTTGCTCTCTCATTTTTTCAATAAACATGCAGTGATTAAATTTTATTTCAAATGCATGAATGAACAAGTGGATAACATCTTCTTTTTTCTGTTGTTTCTTCAATTGGTGTTTGCCAGTGCATCTGAGATACCAGGGGCTTTCTGATATAGTACTTAAAATTTTTTTAATCCCTTAAGCATTTTGTGTTTGGCAAATGCTTATAATAATAAAAATAGTAAAACTTATAATAGTATAGCAATTGTAAAACTTATAAACGTGTAGAAAAGGCTTACCTTGAGTATTTAGTTAAGGGGTAAGAATGGTATAGTATGTCTTATTGGTGAGATTTGGTGATTTTGAGGCAAATGGAAATTCTAATGGACTTCAGAAGTATGTGTGGAAGATTAGAAGAAGTACCATTCTTTAACAGACTTTTTTTAATCTTGGAAATTTAAGTGGACTGAACAGAGGAAAACCAAAGTTTAATTGATCAATAATAAGTTAATCAATTCAACGATTTATTGAGCCTTCCACTAGTTGCTTTACATTTCGTGGCATATAATGTATATATAAGGTAAAAACTCTGCCTTTAAGAAGATCAGAATATATTAAAAACAAATATATTAAATACTGTTTTACAACAGGAATATTAAATACACAGGATCCTATAAGAGTAGGAAGATAGAGGAACAACTATTGAACTCTTCTTAGTGAAGAGTCAGAAACTTTTGACTCAGCAGATGATCATTGACCTCCATCTTGAAGAATGAATAGGAGTTTTCCAGATCTACCAGAGTTGTTGTTGTTCAGTTGTTGTCTGACTCTTTGTGACTCCATGGATGTGCCAGGTTTCTCTGTTCTTTACCATCTCCCAGAGACTGTTCACATTCAAGTCGATTGAGTCGGTGATGCCGTCCAACCATCTCATCCTTTGTCATCCCCTTCTCTTCCTGCCTTCAGTCTTTCCCAACATCATGGTCTTTCCCGTGAGTCAGCTCTTCGCATCAGGTTGCCAAAGTATTGAAGCTTCAGCTTTAACATCCGTCCTTCCAATGAATATTCAGGGTTGATTTGTTTAGGATTGACTGGTTTGATCTCCTTGCAATCCAGTGGACTCTCAAGCGTCTTCTCCAGCACCACATCAATTCTTCAGTGCTCAGTCTTCTTTATGGTCCATTTCTCACATTCAAATATGACTACCGAAAAAACAATAGCTTTGACTATATGGACCTTTGTTGGCAACGAGATATCTCTACTTCTTAATGTCATAGATTTGTCATAGCTTTCCTTCCAAAGAGCAAGTGCCTTTTAATTTCATGGCTGCAAGTCACCATCTGCAGTGATTTTGGAGCCTGAGAAAATAAAATTTGTCACTGTTTCCATTGTTTTCGCATCTATTTGCCATGAAGTGATGGGACTGGATGCCATAATCTTGATTTTTTTGGATGTTCAGTTTTAAGCCAGCTTTTTCACTTTCCTCTTTCACTCTCATCAAGAGGCTCTTTTGTTCCTCTTCACATTCTGCCATAAGAGTAGTAGCATATGCATATCTGAGATTATTGATATTTCTCCTGGCAATCTTGATTCCAGCTTGTGCTTCATCCAGCCTGGCATTTTGCATGATGTACTCTGCATATAAGGTAAATCAGCAGGGTGACTATATACAGCCTTGATGTACTTCGTTTCCCAATTTTGAAACAATCCATTGTTCCATGTCCAGTTCTAACTGTTGCTTCTTGACTTGCATAAACATTTCTCGGAATAAAGGTAAGGTGGTCTGGTCTTCCCATCTCTTGAAGAATTTTCCACAGTTTGTTGTGATCCACACAGTCAAATGCTTTAGCGTAGGTAATGAAGCAGAAATAGATGTTTTTCTGGAATTCTCTTGCTTTTTCTGTGACCCAACAGCTATTGGCAATTTAATCTCTGGTTCCTCTGCCTTTTATAAATCCAGCTTGTACATCTGCCTTTTATAAATCCAGCTTGTACATCTGGAAGTTCTCAGTTCATGTACTATTGAAGCCTAGCTTGGAGGATTTTGATCATGATCTTGCTAGCATGTGAAATGAGTGCAATATTGTGGTAGTTTGAACATTCTTTGGCATTGCCTTTCTTTGGGATTGGAATGAAAACTGACCTTTTCCAGTCCTGTGGCCACTGCTGAGTTTTCCAAATTTGCTGGCATACTGAGTGCAGCACTTTCACAGCCTCATCTTTTAGGATTTAAAATAGCTCAGCTGAAATTCCATCACCTCCACCAGCTTTGTTTGTAGTGATGTTTCCTAAGGCCAACTTGACTTTGCATTCCATGATGTCTGGCTCTATCTGGGTCATTGAGATCTTTTTGCATAGTTCTTCGGTATATTCTTTGCACCCCCTTAATATCTTCTGCTTCTGTTAGGTCCATATGATTTTTGTCCTTTATTGTGCCCATCTTTGCATGAAATATTCCTTTGGTATCTCTGATTTTCTTGAAGAGATCTCTAGTCTTTCCCATTCTATTGTTTTCCTCTTATTTATTTGCATTGTTCACTTAGAAAGTCTTTCTTATCTCTCCTTGCTATTCTTTGGAATTCTGCTTTAAATGGGTATATCTTTCCTTTTATCCTTTGCCTTTTGCTTCTCTTATTTCCTCAGCTATTTGTAAGGCCTCTTAAAAATCATTTTGCTTTTATGCCTTTCTTTTTGGGGGCATGGTTTTGATCACTGCCTCTTGTACAATATTACGAACCTCTGTCCGTAGTTCTTCAGGCACTCTGTCTATCAGATATAATCCCTTGAATCTACTTGTCACTTCCATTGCATAATGGTAAGAGATTTGATTTAGGTCATACCTGAATGGCCTAGTGGTTTTGCTTACTTTCTTCAATTTAAGTCTGAATTTGGTAAAAGGAGTTCATGATTTGAGCTGCAGTCAGCTCTCCATCTTGTTTTACTGACTCCATAGAGCTTCTCCATCTTCGACTGCAAAGAATATAATGTCTGATTTCGGTATTGACCATCTGGTGATGTCTATGTGTAGAGTCATCTATTGTGTTGTTGGAAGAGGGTGTTTGCTATGACCAGTGAGTTCTTTTGGCGAAACTCTGTTTGTGGTCCACTGGAGAAGGGAATGGCAAACCACTTTAGCATTCTTGCCTTGAGAGTCCCATGAACAGTTTGAAATGGACCAGAGTAGAAGTGTCTTTCTCGGCATAAGAAAGATTTTGTATTCCAGGAAGCTGTGAATATTTTAGAATGGGCAAAACACATTCTGTTAATATTATGTTGCAGAGAGGAAGAGACATATGACTATGGAGATGAAAAATTACCTCAAGGAGTACTGAATGCCATGACACATGCTTTGGATTTTCTACTGTAGGCAGCAAGTTATTCATGAGGGATTTTAAAGGCAGTATGACTCTTGTGATATGGAGTGAATATGGTGCTTTTCTCCAAGTTAGGAGATTCAGGAAGGAGGAGCAACTTTGGGATGGGGTTTCCCAGGTGGTTCTAGTGGTAAAGAATCCACCTGCTAATGCAGGAGACACAAGAGACCTGGGTTTGTCTGGGTCACGAAGATCCCCTAGAGGAGGGCATGGCAACCCAACTTGCCTGGAGAATCTAATGGATAGAGGAGCCTCACAGGCTACAGTCCATGGGGTGGCAAAGAGTCAGACAAAACTGAAGCAACTTAGGACACACACAGCACAGTGATAGCACTGGGTTTGGTAAAGGGGATTAGTTCCATTTTGTAAACACTGGGTTTGAAACGCCACTTGGGAAGGTATTTGTAAATTTAGCTCTAGAAGTCAAGACTTACTATTAGATGTTATCAACTACTCGTAGATCTGGGATGGTCTGGTGATACTTGTGGAGTAGGAGCAGAACTCCTCCCCTGAGAGAGCCAGAGCCCTCTTCCTTTTCCATTCTCTTGCTGCTAGTCTCAGGCTACATAAAGTAGTCTTCAGACATAGGGATAATTGAAAGCTCCGCATAGGGAAAAGACTAGGTACTTCTGACATGATAGCTCAAGAAATTAGGAGCTTTGGAACTTTTTTCTTCTTTGTTTGCTTCTGTTCTGCCATTCAGTTTTTACATGATAGTAATAGTCTTTTTATTTTTAATTTTTTTTATATTAATGTTTTGGAAAAGATCTGCTGTTTTTATCTCTGAAGGGAGAAATTAAATAAAATTTGAGGCCATGAAAATTAGTTTTCTAGTTACATGCCTTGGATGAGTGAAGAAATTTTTTTTTTTTGATGGTGGTACTCAATTTGGAAAAAGTCCATGACAACTTTCATCTGGAACCTCAGACTTTTCTCTTTTCCTCTCCATTGAGAATCTGGTGAGATACAGTGAGGGACTTTGGTATTTTTTGTTCTCTGTACAATGTATCCTGTCTAGGTCTTTTATTGATACCATCTTGTTTGGAAATATCAAAAGAATCTGGGTGTAAAGCAGAATTATCTATGTATTCTCAAGAACACTGTTGCGGTGAAAACTGTAAATTGTTTAGAAGCTTGTGTTTAATTTGCCTGAATTTTGATATTCACACAATTAGCATGTATAAACTTTTAAAACTTTAGGCTATTTCCTAAGTTAAAGATGACAAACTTGGTGAAAAGCTTCATTCACTTGTCACCTGTCAGTATAAGTATTTGCTTAACTGTGATGGTATGAAAGGAAATATGTTTAATATTAAAGCTTTGGTCTCTTATGTAAATTGATATTCAGAAATTTTTTCATGGAACATTTACTTCTTTGCTTGATTATTTTCCTAATTCTGCTCATGTAGAATGTCAAGAATTTGAAATATTACAGTCTGTTAACATAGAACTCTGGAGTATCTTTCTTTTAATAAGATGGGAATTTGTCTACTTTGTTTCAGGATAAGGTCTACGTAATTTAACAGACTCTTGTTGCTACAAGTATGAATATATGACAGACTATTGAGAATGAACAAAACAGACACAGCGAGTCAGCTCTAAGTTAAAGGAGATGGTTTTTACATGTTTTATATTTGAAAAAATTTTGACAAAATCTTTCTCAAATGAAGTTTTATTTTCCTTGTCAGAAAATTTAATAAATGTTCAGCATATCCCTGGAGTCTAATTTTGAAACCCGATCTTACTGTTGTCATTTTTCTTCAAACATTTCTCCACTGTAGCTTTGATTGTGGGGAAATCGCTGTGCTTTACTGTTGTGCTTTACTTTCATGTTGTTTAGTCGCTCATTCGTGTCCGACTCTTTGCGACCCCCTGCTTGTGCTTCTTCCAGCCCAACGTTTCTCATGATGTACTCTGCATGTAAGTTAAATAAGCAGGGTGACGGTATACAGCCTTGACGTACTCCTTTTCCTATTTCATAGGCTGGCATAAAAATTGGAACTCAATCACTATTCTTTATAAACAGGAAAAGGAGTATGTCAAGGCTATATATTGTCACCGTGCTTATTTATTTATATACAGAGTACATCATGAGAAACGCTAGGCTGGATGAAGCACAAGCTGGAATCAAGATTGCAGGGAGAAATATCAATAACCTCAGATATGCAGATGACACCAACCTTATGGTAGAAAGTGAAGAAGAAATAAAGAGCTTCTTGATGAAAGTGAAAGAATAGAGGAAAAAGTTGGCTTAAAGCTCAACATTCAGAAAACGAAGATCACGGCATCTGGTCCTATCACTTCATGACAAATTGATGGAGAAACAGTGGAAACAGTGGCAGACTTTATTTTTGGGGCTCCAAAATCACTGCAGGTGGTGACTGCAACCATGAAATAAAAAGACGCTTACTCCTTTAAAGAAAAGTTATGACAACCTTAACAGCATATTAAAAAGCAGAGACGTTACTTTGCCAACAAAGGTCCATCTAGTCAAGGCTATGGTTTTTCCAATAGTCATGTATGGATGGGAGAATTAGACTATAAAGAAAGCTGAGCAACCGAAGAATTGATGCTTTTGAACTGTGGTGTTGGAGAAGACTCCTGAGAGTCCCTATAGCAAGGAGATCCAGCCGGTCCATCCTAAAGGAGATCAGTCCTGAATATTCACTGGAAGGACTGATGTTGAAGCTGAAACTCCAATTATTTGGCCACCTGATGCGAAGAGCCTGACTCATTTGAAAAGACCCTGATTCTGGGAAAGATTGAAGGTGAGAGGAGAAGGGGACAACAGAGAATGAGATGATTGCATGGCATCACCGACTCAATGGACATGAGTTTGAGTAAACTCCAGGAATTGGTGATGGACAGGGAGGCCTGGCGTGCTGCACTCCATGGGGTTGCAAAGAGTTGGACATGACTGAGCGACTGAACTGAACTGAATGCTGATTGTGATATGATAAACTCTTCTGACTTCAATCTCTGCTTTCCTAACAAGGTTTAATTACCACTAAATAATTTTAACAGAAATAATATTTATTCAAGTAGAGCACTAATAGGAAGTTTCAGTCTATATGCAACCCCAACTGAAGGAAATAAAATCAAACCACATTTCTTTGGATGTAGATGGTTCCTAGAATAAATACTTATGTATTGATTATTTGACTGCTTATATTCTTATGATACTACTCATTATATCATGAAAGATGGAGTAAAAGAAATACAGTAATTCCAAAGATAATGTTCCTATACTACTTTGTTCTTTACATTTGTTCAGTTTTGCTCATTTCATCTTTAGAGTAGTAAACTGCTACTTTTGAAAAGTTTAAGTTTTTAACCAGTTTTTTTTTTTGCTATAAAAATCTAGTTTGAAAAGCTCAAGTTTTTAGAACTGAAAAGACAATTGAAGTAAAAACAAACCAAAAACCCATTACAGTTTATTGAAGTAATAAAGTAATTTTCTTCCTTGGTCTAAAACCATTTATTCTGTTTTTAAATTTTTATGCATAAATCCATAGAAATTTTTTACAAAAGCTTTTTTGTTCCTTGCTGTCATGCTATGTGATTCCTCAAATAGTATATATTAATTTTTATGTTTACATTTGTAGCAAAATAGAGATTGCTTTCTTTATTAATTATATTTTACAGAATTTAACACTTCATGTTGGTATTCTTCCTTTTAGAGTTGACCTTGCAAAAGTATTAGATCTTCATGCCTTTGACAGTCTCTCTGGAATAAGGTATGTTTCCTGTCCTGTTTTAGTCACTTTTGCTATAATGTATTTTTTTCCCCCTACAGTTATAGGTGTTAACAGAATGATTTATATGTATGCACATTTGATTTATGCTTCCTGTTACATCTTTGATGTTCTAGATCATTCCTAATGACTATGTTGTTGAAAGTTTTGCTATCTGGATGTTTGGAAATCACATGTATTTTCCTACAGAAGTTACAGTGTAAGTGGTACTTAACTTTAGAGATTTGATGTTAATATTTCTTTCCCAACCACTGTGAGTAATACTTCCTATGAGAAAACACATGAAATACATAGAAAGCTTTAGTTTGGGGTATTCCTTCAAGCACTCCTTTTCCTGTAGTAATGGATCAGTTTCCTGTCTCTTTCCCCAGGGAATCATTTTGATAAGGGAAAGAACAAATAGTTCTTCCCTGGTCATTGATACCTTTTTTTTTTAACCATCCTTAACCAGTTTTAACTGTACAGTTCATTCAGTAGTGTTAAGTATATTCACATTGTTTGCAGTGGATCTACTTTTTCATCTTGCAAAACTGAAACTCTGTACCAGTCTGATGACAACTCCTGGTTTTCCTCTCCCTGTAGCCCCTGTCATCCGTTTCTAAGAATTTGATAACTTTAGATACCTCAAATAAGTGAAATCATACAGTATTTGTCTTATTGTGACTAGCTTATTTCACTTAGTTCTCAAGGTTCATCTGTTTTGTAGCATTTGAGAATAGTGTCTTCCTTTTTAAGGCTAAATAATATCCCATTGTACATGTGATTTTTAATTTATCCATTTATTCATTGATAATGACATTCAAGTTGCTTTCACCTCTTGGCTATTGTAAATAATTCTGCAGTGATCATGGGTTGGGTGTGCAAATACCTTTTCAACACCCTGCCTTAAATTCTTTGGATATATGCCCAGGACTGAGATTGCTGGATCATATGGTAATTCTATTTTTAATATTTTGATGAACCATCATATTGTTTTCCATAGCAGCTGCACCATTTTACATTCCCACAAACAGTGCATAAGTGTTCTGATTCTTCCACATCCTTGCCAACACTTGCTATTTTCTGTTGGTTTTGGTAGTAGCTGTCCCAGTGGGCATGAGATACATTGTGGTTTTGATTTGCATTTCTATAACAATTAGATATTGAGCATTTTTTTCATTTACTTGTTGGCCATTTATATATTATCTTTGGAGAAATGTCTGTTCAGATACTTTGCCCATTTTTTATTTGGATTATTATTATTTGTGTGTGTGTGTGTGTGTGTGTGTGGTTGTGTGTGGCTGAAATGTAGGTATTCTTAAATAACTTAGGTATTAACCCCTTATCAGATGCATGGTTTGCAAATATTTTCTCCCATTTCCTCTGAAGTAGATGAGTGGTAGTGAGAGGTATGACTTACGTGAGCAGTAACCTCTCTATACCCAAAGGAAAGGAGCATCCTTATCTCTGAAGATGGAGGGAATCTCAAGGCACAGGCCTTGCTGAGTTTCCAATAGTTTACTGCACTTGGCTCATCCTCTGTCCTGTCATATCTCCATGGCTTTCCACTGTTCATCAAACCTAGCATAGAAACACCCAGGTTTACCCTTTCTTCAGGTCTTCATTTCACTATGAAGTTTCCTTTGTCAACCAAAACCCTTATTAAATGAATGTATATGCTTTTCTCTTCTTAATCTTTGTCAGTCTAATTTTCAGACCCACCCAGGGACTTAAAAGGTAGAGAAAACTTTTTCTTGCCTGTGGAAGTTGTAGGCAGTCATTGTCCAATATTAAATATTAAACACAGGGAAAGAACATAAAATTTTTTCAAAGTTTCCAAGGTAACTTTATTTCACACTTACTGCATTAGTGATGCTTAAAAGAAATAACTACTTAACGTGAAGGCCCTGCTCTGGATAAGGTCTTTGCATAACTTTTCTTTGTGTTTAGATGCTTAAGGAGAGAATCCTTTCCTGAGCGACCAGCTGGGAAGGGTTTAATTTGACACTGTCCCTACTGAGACCCCCAAGGAGACTCATTCCCTTCAACAGTTCCTACAAGCCTTTTCTCTTTCCTAAACTTGCTGTTACTAATTTACCCCTCACTGTTCTCCAAGGCAAAACATCTGCAAGGTTTTAAGTCCTTTTCCTCCTCCCAGCCTACCCCCATTGGTCTCTAAAGGTATGCTGCAGTTGTTATGGTTGTAATTTGTTATGGCATATTGATCTTTAGCTCCTTTTATATCAGAACAATGTATTTTTAGGAGTCTTTTAGTTTTCTCTCTGCCACTGGTAACTGACTGAATAGAAGGCTTACATTTATGGATACTGTTTATTTTTTTAAAGTAGATACATTCAAGGGAAAACATTGATATGGAAAAAACTTACTCTTCTAATTTTCTTTAGGTTCAAGCATTATTTTCACAGGGAGAGTAGATGAAATGTTCAGCAGTTGTAAAATGCTTAGGTATATTTTCCTAGACCTATATTAGGTCTTTTGGAAATAAAAGAAACCTATTTAACCACACAAAATAGTTAAGGTTAGTTTTTCTCTATATTGTGTGTATATGTATGTATGTTAATGAATGTACATTTTTATGAGAGGTTTGTAAGCAGTCTGCTAGTATTTGTCTATTAGAATATGTAAACAGCATGTAAAATTGGAACTATGTAACAGATTCAGCTGTAGAAGTTCTCTCCTATTTAGCTTTGTGTCTCTAAGTAATATATACGGTGAAATGAGAAATATGTTGAGCTCTAAATTTATAATCAGTTATTCTTAGTTTGCAGAAAAAACTTCAACATGTGCCAACAACACAACCTCATCTTGATCAGGTAAAAAAAAATCTTAAAAAATCGTGTTTAACTACCTTGTTCTGTTTAGAACTGTCTTATTAGAACTCTTTTTTAAAAAGCATTTTTAAACTGTTTTGATAATTTTCATAATTTAAATGTTCTTGAGGTCATCTGTATCTAGCTTCTTAATGTGTAAAAAGAGTTCATCAAACCAGAGTTATTTAAAATCTTAGAAAATCATGCTTTCTGGCTTCTCCATTGTACATGTCAGTCAACATATTTTGATTAGTTCTTTTGATGAGAATTACTATTTAAAAGTGGCCTAGGGGTTCTTTATGCAGCTTATTTTTAAGTATATTTAACTAACTGATTAAAGAAAAGTCTGAAATAGACATCCATGGCTTATTCAAATAAAAACTGACTTTGGAAAGGCAGGAAAGATGCTGCTGCTGCTGCTAAGTCCCTTCAGTCGTGTCCAACTCTGTGTGACCCCAGAGACGGCAGCCCACCAGGCTCCCACATCCCTGGGAATCTCCAGGCAAGAACACTGGAGTGGGTTGCCATTTCCTTCTCCAATGCATGAAAGTGAAAAGTGATGTCACTCAGTCGTGTCCGACTCCTAGCGATCCCATGGACTGCAGCCAACAAGACTCCTCCATCCATGGGATTTTCCAGGCAAGAGTACTGGAGTGGGGTGCCATGGCCTTCTCCAAAGAAAGATGCTAGGAACAAAGAAAGTGTGCCTGTGAGTGAGTAGTGTGTCTTTCATTCTCTCCTTTTCCTTAAGACTGTCACTTATTTTTGAATCAATTTTAATAGGGCCATGATAACAGCACACTTACCTGTCTCCATTTTGGCTCATATTTATGGGGAGCTATACCACCACATTGGAGAATGCGATGGCACCCCACTCCAGTACTCTTGCCTTGAAAATCCCATGGATGGAGGGGCCTGGTAGGCTGCAGTCCATGAGGTCGCTAGGAGTTGGACACTACTGAGCGACTTCACTTTCACTTTTCACTTTCATGCACTGGAGAAGGAAATGGCAACCCTCTCCAGTGTTCTTGCCTGGAGAATCCCAGGGACGGGGGAGCCTGGTGGGCTGCCGTCTATAGGGTCGCACAGAGTTGGACACGACTGAAGCGACTTAGCAGCAGTAGCAGCAGCATACCACCACATTTGTGTCATTTTTCTCTGAGAAACTTTTCTTAATAGAATATTCATAACTTATTTTACATTTGAAAGTTTGTATCTTTTAGTCTTCTTCACCTGTTTTGCCTGTCCCCCCACCAACCCTTCCCTTTGGCAACCACCAGTTTGTTCTCTGTTATCTATGAGTGTGCTTCTTTTTTGTTATGCATGTTTGATGTTTTATTTTGGAGTTTCTACATATAAGTGAATTCATGGTATTTATCTTTTTCTGTGTAATTTATTTTACTTAACATCATACTTGTAGGCCCATCGGTACTGTGATAAATGGCACCATTTCAGTCTTTTTATAGTTGAGTAATATTCTGTTGTGTGTATACACATACATATGTGCATGTGTGCACGCACTCACACCCACACACACCACATCTTCTTTATGCATTCATTTCTTGGTGAACAGTTAGATTCCTGTTTCCATATCTTAGCTGTTGTAAATACATAATATTTCAGTGAACATTAGGGGTCATATATCTTTTTGAATTACTGTTTTCATTTTCTTAGAAGTGGAATTGTGGACATGACTGGGCTACTGAACAGCAATAAATGGTAGTCCTATTTTTTTGAAGAAGCTTCATTACTGTTTTCCGTAGTGGCTGTGCCAATTTTCATTTCTGCCAATAGTGCATGAGAGTTCTGTTTTCCTCACATCTTCACAAACGAACACTTATTATTTGTTGTCTTTTTGAGAATAGCCATTCTGAAAGATGTGAGGTCATATCTTATTGTGGTTGTTTTGCTTTTCCCTGATGCTTAGTAATGTTGAGCATCATTTCACATGTCTGTTGGCCATCTATATGCCTTCCTTGGAAAAATGTCTGTTCAGGTCTTCTGCTCATTTTTGAATCAGACTGTTTGGTTTTTTTGTGATACTGAGTTGTATGATTCTCTGTGTATTTTGGATATTAATCATGTATTAGACAAATCACTTGCAAATTGCCTTTTCATTTTATTGAAGGTTTCTTTTGCTCTGCAAAAATGTTTTAGTTTGATATAGTTCCATTCTTTATTTTTGTTTTCGTTGCTTTTATCTAAGGAAATAGATCCAAAAAATATTGCCAAGACTTATGTCAAAGAGTATAGTGCCTCTGCTTTCCTTTAGGAGTTTTTTGGTTTCAGCTCTTAAATTTAATCTTTTACCCATTTCAAGTTTGTGTCATAAGAAAGTGGTCTGGTTTCATTCATTTGCTTGTAGCTGTTCTGTTTTTCCAGTACCATTTACTGAAGAGACTATCTTTTCCATGTTGTGTATATATTCTTGCCTCCTTTGTTGTAAATTGATTAACCATATGAATGTGAGTTTATTTCTGGGCTCTCTATTCTATTCCCTGGATCTATGTGTCTGTTTTTGTACCAGTTCCTAGAACTTACTGTAGCTTTGTAGTATAGTTTATAATCAAGAAATGTGATATCCCAATCTTTATCCTTTCTTTTTTTAAAAAGCTCTACAGGAGATTCTTTCAGAATTTTCCACAGTTTATTGTGATGCACACAGTCAAAGGCTTTGGCATAGTCAATAAAGCAGAAATAGATGGTTTTTCTCGAATTCTCTTGCTTTTTCAATGATCCAGCAGATGTTGGCTGTTTGATCTCTGGTTCCTCTGCCTTTTCTAAAACCAACTTGAACATCTGGGAATTCACGGTTCACGTATTGCTGAAGCCTGGCTTGGAGAATTTTGAGCATTGCTTTACTAGCATGTGAGACGAGTGCAATTGTGTGGTAGTTTGAGCATTCTTTGGCATTGCCTTTCTCTGGAATTGGAATGAAAACTGACCTTTTCCAGTCCTGTGGCTGCTGCTGAGTTTTCCAAATTTGCTGGCATATTGAGTGCAGCACTTTCACAGCATCATCTCTCAGGATTTGAAATAGCTCCACTGGAATTCCATCACCTCCACTAACTTTGTTCATAGTGATGCTTTCTAAGGCCCACTTGACTTCACATTCCAGGATGTCTGGCTCTAGGTGAGTGATCACACTATTGTGATTATCTTGGTTGTGAAGATCCTTTTTGTATAATTCTTCTGTGTATTCTTGCCACCTGTTCTTAATATCTTCTGCTTCTGAATATCTTCTGCTTCTGTTAGGTCTATTCATTTCTGTCCTTTATTGAGCCCATCTTTGCATGAAAAGTTCCCTTGGTATCTCTAGTTTTCTTGAGATCTGCAGTCTTTCCCATTCTGTTGTTTTCCTCTATTTCTTTGTATTGATTGCTGAGGAAGGCTTTCTTATCTCTTCTTGCTATTCTTTGGGACTCTGCATTCAGATGCTTATATCTTTGCTTTTCTCCTTTGCTTATCGCTTGTCTTTTTTTCACAGCTATCTGTAAGGCCTCCTCAGACAGCCATTTTGGTTTTTTGCATTTCTTTTCCATGGGGATGGAAATTAAAAGACTCTCCCTCCTTGGAAGAAAAGTTATGACCAACCTAGATAGCAAGCATATTGAAAAGCAGAGACATTACTTTGCCAACAAAGGTCTGTCTAGTCAAGGCTATGGTTTTTCCATTTGTCATGTATGGATGTAAGAGCTGGACTGTGAAGAAAGCTGAGCACCGAAGAATTGATGCTTTTGAACTGTGGTGAAGACTCTTGAGAGTCCCTTGGTCTGCAAGGAGATCCACCCAGTCCATTCTGGAAGGAGATCAGCCCTGGGATTTCTTTGGAGGGAATGATGCTGAAGCTGAAACTCCAGTACTTTGGCCACCTCATGTGAAGAGTTGACTCATTGGAAAAGACTCTGATGCTGGGAGGGATTGGGGGCAGGAGGAGAAGGGGATGACAGAGGATGAGATGGCTGGATGGCATCGCTGACTCGATGGACGTGAGTCTGAGTGAACTCCGGGGAGTTGGTGATGGACAGGGAGGCCTGGCGTGCTGCGATTCATGGGGTCGAAAAGAGTCGGACATGACTGAGCGACTGAACTGAACTGAACTGAACTGGCAGGAGATTCTGATGCACTTTCCTACTTTAGGTATATCAACATAGGGCAAAGTATAATATAATATTGCAGACCAAGGACTGTGAGATTCAGTAACATGAACAGTCTCATTTGATTTAGTGCATCTGAGGCTTCATGAAAGATAGATTTTTGTTTTGTTTTTTTGACGTATAGTAAAGTGTACATGTTTTTAGTTTGCAAGTCAGTGCATCTTTACTTATATTTGTGTGTGTATATTTGTATGTACACAGGAACAGATATCTCTTAATTCTTCATGAGATCAAGATAAAGATTTCCAAAAGTGTTAAGAGAATTTCTTTGTGCCCCTTCCCAGTTGTTAATGTTGCTTCTTCAAGAGTTGTAACTGCTATTCTGATTTATATGCCAACAAGAAACCTTAAACTCGGAGGCTTTTGTTTTCTTTTGGACTGGAAGAAATAAGGAAAAGAGCAGTCTAGATGTTTAAAAGTGGGAAAGTACAGTGCTCCAGATGAGCAGAAGTCCTGATGAATGCTTGGTATTAGAATTTGAGCTAAGGTGTTAGGCTTTGATTTGCTAGGCAAGGAGAATTCATTCTGTACTCTAGGACAGTGTCCAGTAAGCTGGATTGGAGCGTGGAGTCAGGAGACCAAGTAGGAAGATACTGCGGAAGTCTGCATACCCTGTGATGAGGGCCTGATCTATGTTGTGTACAGTGAGAATGGAAATGGTAGACAGTGAGCACTGTGAAACAGGTCGGCTTGCTTCAATAGCCTTACTAACCAATGGTGAGCAGTACAGAAAGATAGACGTGAGGGGAAACAAGCCTAAATGGACAAAAGGGGCCTATTATTAATAATAGAAATAGGGAAATCTAGAAGGCAGACTGATTTGGATCAAAACACCAAATGTTTAGCTTTGTGCCCAGTGGCAGGATATCACAGCAGAGGAGTCACAGGAAAGAGAAGCCAGAGGAGTGGAGAGAGAGGTTTTGCATTTAAGCACATTAGTGGGCTTAGTTTTCCAGATAAAAAGATACGGAAGTTACTGCATGTTACTACATGTTAGATATTGTTTGCAAAAGACTGGGAAACTGAGGGAGATAACCAGGTAGGTTAAAGAAGAAACAGACCAAAATCCTAATAATTAAAGAGTTATTCCTAAATTTTATTTTAGGGGAAGTACCTTATTTTGCTTTAGTCTTCTGAATTACTGCTTTAGTTTTCTGTTTCTTTCTGTGTACAGGAAAAGGAGAGTTAATTTTAGATTCAAAGGTGAGGTGAGGTGAAGTCGCTCAGTCGTGTCTGACTCTTTGTGACCCCGTGGACTGTAACCTACTAGGCTTCTCTGTCCATGGGATTCTCCAGGCTAGAATACTGGAGTGGATTGAAAAAATTCTGAAATGGGTAATACCTAGAACATATTATGTATGTCATTAAAGTTTTATCCCTGAATGATGTTTAATGCATTTGTTTGTTTTTCATGGATTTCTTGTTCATTCTGATAAAGAGGAACTGGGTTTGAACGGGGGAAAGGTAGATGAGAAAAACCAGGTGTCAATCTATGTATACTTATTAATAGAGCCAAGGGTGAACTCTTGAGTTGTGACCCTCATCTTCTGCATTGCACATTTATGGGTTTCATCTTCTTTATTGTTGTTTAATCGCTATGTCTGTCCTACTCTTTGTGACCCATGAACTAGCCCACCAGGCTCCTCTGTCCAGTATTCTTCCCAGGCAAGAATACTGGAGTGAATTGCCGTTTCTTTCTCCATGGAATCCTCTTGAGCCAGGGATTGAACCTGCATTGGCAGGGGGATTCTTTACCACTGAGCCACCTCATGTTCTTTAGGATTTGTCTAATATGAGAAGAGTTTATTGGTACAGAACAACATCTGGGTCTAAAATCTCTCTCTCTCTCTCTCTCTCTCTCTCAAGTCCCATGATGCATTGTCTTTAGTTTTTAAAACCTTTTTAAAAAATTTCACATTGGATTTAATTGTACTCTTTAGAAATACCAACATATCTCTAACATGCCAAAAGCAAAAATCATTCCTGATACAGTATTGAGTCCTATATTGAGACATTCCCAACATGAAAAGCCAAGTTATCCAACTTGAATAAGATTCATATTAAGCATTTATAAAGGTTACATTACTGCTGTCTTTTGAAATTAACAAATTATGTTTCATTTGGCAATCTTTTGCTATTTATTTTGATATGCTTTATGATTTGCTATATTTTTGTATGGATTTTTAGGTGTGATTTGTAATGTTAAGATATGTGTTTCTAGGCAATTATGCAATGCTGTATATAAGTGTATTCTTTATGTCTGTTTTAAAGCTTGACTTAAGCTTATCTTATTCTCGAAGATGAGGTTTGTGCCTTTGTTGTGTTATGCTTAGCTCTTGTGTATTTTTGTCATTAATTTTAAAATTTTGGGAGGTTTGGATTTTAATTATGTGCTCAGCTAGAGGAAATCTTAAGCTTCTGATTCCTTAGAGTGGTCAGTGAGAGATTTATCAAGATTAGAAGAAAAAATAACATTTATAGACTGTTAACTCTGAGATTTAATGTCAACCTTCTAAAACTCATTCTCATCTCTAGAAACTCTTCTTCTCTTGGAACATGTTCAGTCAGAGATAAACTGAATCTTTCAATTTGTATTTATATTTGCCAGAGAACCTTTGCATTTGAGTTTTATTCCTGGCTCTGGGTAGTTTATTTTTTCTGAGTCTTATCCTTCCCAGTTTATAAAATGGAAATCATTCTCTTTAATCCACAGTTTGTTGTCATGAGTAAATGATGAGATGAAATAAAATGACCCAGGCAAAAGTACCTCATTTAGTGCATAGCTGATACACTCTTTATATTAACCTTCCCTGTAGTGCTGAGGATCTTGTAAAGAATGCATTAAACAATGAGTATCTTTTCATAAGAGTTTCTCTGTGTAAATACTAAACCATGGACTAGCTACAGAATATAGCACGTGGAGTTGCTGATATCAAAAATCAACAAATATGGTGAAAAAGTTATACTTAATACAATTGTTAAGGCAACACAAATGTCCATGAATGTTTCCTTACTTTTCATCTTGAAACTTGTGATTAAAAAAAAAAATAGATTGACATTATTATAAAAAAATCATTATTGACTATCTCTTGATTTACAGAGTATTATTACAGTCACATTTGAAGTACCAGGAAATGCAGAGGAAGAAAATCTAAATGTGTATATTCAGGTGAATTCACTTTTAACTTACTAATGATTTATCAATTGTTTTGCCATGTAGCTGTTCCTCTGAGCAGTGGCTGATCTTATTAAAATATGTCACTTGATACAGAATCTTCTGTGGGAAAAGAATGTGAGGAACAGGGATGACGACTGCATGGAGGTCATACGACTGAAGGTGTGGTACACAGTTTACGGTTTGATACTTTTAGACAAAGTCCCTTTTTTGGCTGTTACAAAAAGCCCCCATAGTTAGTCAGAAACACAAGCCGTAAGTTTAGTTCAAATAACCTTTGTGTGTTTTCATTTTTCCTTATTTCCATTTCTGAAAAGAATTTTTGAAAGTCATTGCATAGTTGTGTAAAAGGATGATTTGTTTCCACAGCTTCACCGGTGCTGCAGCTAAGCAGCCTGCATGCCTTGGAACATACTCCCTTGCTCTCTACTCCCTTGCTCTCTACTGCACTCTGAGCAGTTATCTGGCTAATGAGCTTGACTTGTTGAAATTTCTCTCCTCTTGGCATACAACTTGTGGTCAGTCAGAGAAAATGGAATGTTTTCTTGTGTTACTGTTTCTAAGAGCTTCATTAACAGAGGAAAGCTTGTCACAGCCGAACCTTATGCTTCTTGGTGCATTTAGCAGACACTAAACATCTGATATACTGTGCAACAAAGTTATGAAGGACTAAAAGAATTCTTGCTCTATGTTTGGAAATCCATTCATGTTTATCTGACTTAATTATGTCACACAGGTGTTTTTTCCAGGGAACAGTGGGTTCTAGGCTGTGTGCTTAACCAATGAGCAGTCTTATGTTTTCAGAAATGTGCTTAGGGTTTTATTAATGCTATTTATTATCATTACTGTTAGTAACTAGATTCTCTGGTTAGCAGCCAACTTCCTGGGGTCACTAGAGTGACAGGGAAAGTATTTAGATTTCTTTACCTCCTGTATGAGCTCTACCTGGGTTTGGTGCTGCAAAGGAACACAAGTGAATCCCAGTGTACTAAATCATTCCCCCAGAGGAACTAAGCCAGGTCTGCTGCTTCTCCTTGATTCTGTCTCCATCTGGATTCTATGATCCTAATAGAAAGATCATATTTCATTCTACTGCTACTGCTAAGTCACTTCAGTTGTGTCCAACTCTGTGCGACCCCATAGACGGCAGCCCACCAGGCTCCCCCGTCCCTGGGATTCTCCAGGCAAGAACACTGGAGTGGGTTGCTGTTTCCTTCTCCAATGCATGAAAGTGAAAAGTGAAAGGGAAGTCGCTCAGTCGTATCTGACTCTTAGCGACCCCATGGACTGCAGCCTACCAGGCTCCTTCGTTCATAGGATTTTCCAGGCCAGAGTACTGGAGTGGGGTGCCATTGCCTTCTCCAATATTTCATTCTGTAACTGCTTTTATCCCTAGTGAGTGTAGGGTGGTTACCTAGAATTAAACTGTCATATATACCAGTAGAGAGTTCAGTGGCTCATTCTGCACCATCCCAATTTGGATTTTGTTCTTAGATATGTGATATTTTCTCTGGTTCTTCCTTTCTTTGGTTCTCCTTTTGGCCTTCCTTTCATCACAGCAATACTGGGGCATCTGAGACACTTCATAGAGTTCCTTCTCTTTGCTCTTATAAATTATTGGTCTGGTGGTAATAATCAGTATGTTTAAAGTGTGAACTCTAGTAACAGCTGATACTTCAAAGACTTTATATAAGTATAAAATTAATGCTGAGGTTAATTATTTTCAAAATGTTTGTTCTTACATATTAAAACTCAACTTTAAAATGCAGAAAATGAAACTGCACGAGAAAAGGAAACTGGAAGAACATATACCCAAAATACATGAATATTACCAAAAATACACAGAAATTGTGAGGTGGTGATGACAGTGGTTTGTCTCTTATTATTTTTCAATATTGTATTATTTTATAATAAATATGTATAACTAATAAATATTATTTCAGAGAAATTATATCATTCCCATAGGAGCCAGTTTATTAGATAATTTGCTCTTTATTTCTACAAATCAATATAAAGTGGGTTTTATCCAGATAAATACAATAGTTTTCCTTTATTTCATCATTATCTACTTCATTTAATGCAACTCATTCAAAAACATATTATCATCAAAATCCTTTAACGTCTCAAATTTTCCTACTAAAATGGAAATAAGTATAAAGTCCTTAAAAGTAGAAAAATCAGTAGAATTTGATACCTGTTTTATCATTTAGTTGTTTCAGTTTTTCATTGTGATAACACTGAATACACATCATAATACATGTATTAATTTTATCAGTCGAAATAGGGGTTTAAAAAAAATTAATGTATGCAGAAACATATTTTAAAAATTGGAGGCTATAGGAAACTTTAATGCACAAATAACTGGAATTAAGGAATTTTAACAGTATGTTCTTTATGATTCTGTATTTTAAAAAGAAATAGGGATAATTAATACATTAATATCGATGCTCAATTTCTGTTTTTAAATTCAAACTGTGGCTGATTTGTTATTCTCTGAGCAGGGGCTAGTGTCAATCAAAGACAAACCACAACAAGTGATTGTCCAGGGTGTCCATGAACTGTATGATCTGGAGGAGACACCAGTGAACTGGGAAGATGACAGTGAGAGAACAAATCGATTGGTCCTTATTGGTAAGTAACAAACAGTGAACTTTTTTAAAATTGAAATATAGTTAATTTACAATGTGTTATTTTTAGGCATCAGTTCAGTTCAGTTTAGTCACTCAGTTGTGTCCAACTCTTTGCAATCCCATGAATCTCAGCACGCCAGACCTCCCTGTCCGTCACCAACTCCCAGAGTTCACTCAGACTCAGGTCCATTGAGTCATTGATGCTATCCAGCCATCTCATCCTCTGTTGTCCCCTTCTTCTCCTGCCCCCAATCCCTCCCAGCATCAGAGTCTTTTCCAGTGAGTCAACTCTTCACATGAGGTGGCCAAGTACTGGAGTTTCAGCTTCAGCATCAGTCCTTCCAATGAACACCCAGGGCTGATCTCCTTCAGAATGGACTGGTTGGATCTCCTTGCAGTCCAAGAGATTCTCAAGAGTCTTCTCCAACACCACAGTTCAAAAGCATCAATTCTTCTGCACTCAACTTTCTTCACAGTCCCAACTCTCACATCTATACATGACCACTGGAAAAACCATAACCTTGACTAGATGGACCTTAGTCGGCAAAGTAATATCTCTGCTTTTCAGTATGCTGTCTAGGTTGGTCATAACTTTTCTTCCAAGGAGTAAGCGTCTTTTAATTTCATGGCTGCAGTCACCATCTGCAGTGATTTTGGAGCCCCCAAAAATAAAGTCTGACACTGTTTCCACTGTTTCCCCATCTATTTCCCATGAAGTGATGGGACCAGATGCCATGATCTTCGTTTTCTGAATGTTTTTAGGCATACAACAAAGTAACGCAGCAAAGTAATGTGTGTGTGTGTGTCTGTGTGTGTGTGTCTGTGTGTGTGTGTGTGTATATATATAGATATGTGCATACATATCTATTTTTTCAAGTATTTTTCCCTTACAGACAGTTAAATTTCTAAAGCAAAAAAAAGAAATTAGGGACTTCCCTGGTAGTCCAGTGGCTAAGACTGTGCACTCTCGATCCCTGATCAGAAAACTAGATCCCATGTGCCACAGCTAAGAGTTCCTGCATGCCACAACTAAGACCTAGTACAGCCAAATAAATGAACAAATAAATATTTTTTTAAAAATAGAGGGATATAATGCACTATGTAAGCAATGTTAGCCAATCTGAACTTCTTTTGTAAATTCAAATAAGCTTATGGTTAATGTATTTGTGCTAATTATGTGATAACATCATAAGAACTTGTTAAGTCCTTTGCTTTTTTTTTTAATAGAAAGCAGAGCTGATTTACTTATTTATTTCTGATTGCACTGGGTCTTTGTTGCTGCATGTGGTCTTTCTCTAGTTGTAGCAAGTAGGGGCTGCTCTGTAATTGCGGTGCGTGGACTTCTCATTGGGGTGGCTTCTCTTGTTTTGGAATATGGGCTCTAGACGAGTGGGCTTCAGTTGTTGTGGCTCACAGACTGGAGACCACTGGCTCAGTAGTTGTGACTTGCAGGCTTAGTTGCTTTGTAGAATGTGGGATCTTCTGAAGCAGGATCAAACCTGTGTCCCTTGCACTGGCAGGCAGATTCTTAACCAGTGGACCATCAGAGAAGTACTGCCTTTTACTCTTCTTCAGATAATTTTAGAAAAGTGATTAATCCAAATGTCAGCTTGGTTCTCAGGGACTTAATTAGAAATTTAAGAAAGGACTCACTAATTACTATTGTTTTCATAAATTTCTGAAGATTATCAAGCATTTAATGGTCTAGACTTGATAGGTAAACTGTTTCGTTTTAATAAGCATAATCATACCTATTTTGTTCTGTTTACAGGCAGGAATTTAGATAAGGATATTCTTAAACAACTATTTATAGCCACTGTGACTGAAACAGAAAAGCGATGGACAACACATTTCCAAGAGGATCAAGTTTGTCCATAACAGTAGAAGCATCACCAAAAGAACTGGATAATAAAAGTGAGAATAAATTTCCTGTTGGATGTATTTCAAGCATCTATTTTTGTGTTACTTTTCTTATGACTTACGGTGTATCCTTTAAAATAGTATTTATTTTATAGAATACATAAATATAGTAAATCAGTAATATAAAACCCTTGACATTCATTCAATAAAATATAATTTCCTATGACTTTATTTTTTGTAGACAGATGATTCGTAGACTTATCTTTGGAGTTGACATATGCTGAAATTCTCACTCATGAAAATTTTAATGATAATAGCGGTATCATGTTGATATATGCTGGAAACCAACACAATACTGTAAAGCAATTATCCTCCAATTAAAAATAATTTTTTTAAATGGTAAAACTTATTCTTATTTCAGCATTATCGTTTTCCCTTAGAACTTCAGCTGATTGCTTGGGTGTAATTTTATTGTTAATAGCAAATTAAAAGAAAATAATGTCACTATTTTTATTAAGGGAAATAAGAGCTTTATTGTGGTAGAGACTTGTAAGAAATTACTCGTAATTTCTGAGTCAAAGAAATTATTTGAGACTCTCTTATTCTTAGAGTCAGATTCTAAGCCTTACTAGTAGTCAGTATAATGGAACTTCAGCCACTCGCTTTGCAATATATTTCAATTATAGAACTTTTAATTTTAGAGTTGATTTTACTGCTGGTATTAAATCCATCTTGGGTTTTTTGAACTTCTCTATTTTTCAGTGTAAACTAAAAAGTGACAGGATACTTTAAATGTAATTACAGAGAACTTTTGATAATTTAACAATCTTTATATAAATAGTAGGTGTGTAAGTAAGTATATATTGGATTATTTTTCTCCTATTCCTTCTGAAGGCCAGGTCAGCATAACTATATTCAGATAGGAAGAGAAAAGCATGAGATGAGATTTAAATAAGAGTTAATGGTTGTTAAATATCAGAAGACTGTAAAAATGACTGAGCATGTGCATGCCCTGTTTCAGAAGTTTCTGATAATCTTAGTATCACAAAGATCTTTCCTATGTTTTCTTTTAAAAACTTAATAATTTTAGCTCTTCATGTTTAGTATCACAATCCATCTCAAGTTAATTGTTCTATTGTTATGTCTTGAAAACTCTTTTCCCCTTTGAATAAGCTTTTTGCACCTTTGCTAAAAATCACGTGTGTGTGTGTGTGTGTGTTTATGTGGACATTGTTTTGATTCATTGTCTTTTTTTCCCCCATTGCACCAAAGGGATGTAGAATTTATTTAAGTTAATACTTGAGTTCAAACATGTTATGAATTAACAAATTTATTGAGAGGAGGAACAAAGAGAAACCTATTAGGAAACATTCAAAGGAGAAAGAAGATGAAACTGAGTTATTCCATAACCACTACCATATATGACATGAAGGTTCAGGAAAAGTACAGTGAAGTTCTCAAAATGTAAAGCAATTATCTTCTAATTAAAAATAAATTTAAAAATCACAATGAGACTTCCATGGTGCTCCAGTGGTTAGGAATATGCCTGTCCATGCAGGGAACCCAGGTTCAGTTCCTGGTCTGGGAAGATTCTGCATGCCATGGGCATCTGGGCCCATGCACCACAGCTACAGAGCCCATATGCCACTGCTGAAACCTGTGGGCTCTAAGAACCCGTGCTCCACAAGAGAAACCACCACAAACTAGAGAAAGCCTGCATGCAGTGATGAAGACCCAGCACAGTGAAAACTAAATAAATAAATTTTAAAAATCACAATGACGTTCTGAAATAGTAAAGAATAAAAATTTAAAAAGTTATTAAGCATGTTAGAAAATGTGAAAAAAGATATGTTATTTTCTTGAGAATATATTTCAAACAGCTTGAATCATTGTCTTTTTTTTTTTTTTTTTTAGTACACTGTCCTGGTAACTTTAGCCTTAGAGTAAGTCTATTTCTGCTTTATTGACTATGCCAAAGCCTTTGACTGTGTGGATCACAATAAAATGTGGAAAATTCTGAAAGAGATGGGAATACCAGACCACCTGACCTGCCTCTTGAGAAACCTATATGCAAGTTAGGAAGCAACAGTTAGAACTGGATATGGAACAACAGACTGGTTCCAAATAGGAAAAGGAGCATGTCAAAGCTATATATTGTCACCCTGCTTATTTAACTTATATGCAGAGTACATCATGAGAAACACTGGGCTGGAAGAAGCACAAGCTGGAATCAAGATTGCCAGGAGAAATATCCATAACCTCAGATATGCAGATGACACCACCCTTATGGCAGAAAGTGAAAAGGAACTAAAAATCCTCTTGATGAAAGTGAAAGAGGAGATTGAAAAAGTTGGCTTAAAGCTCAACATTCAGAAAACTAAGATCATGGCATCTAGTCCCATCACTTCATGGGAAATAGATAGGGAAACAGTGGAAACAGTGTCAGACTTTATTTTGGGGGCTCCAAAATCACTGCAGATGGTGATTGTAGCTATGAAATTAAAAGACACTTACTCCTTGGAAGGAAAGTTATGACCAACCTAGATTGCATATTCAAAAGCAGAGATGTTACTTTGCCAACAAAGGTCCATCTAGTCAAGGCTATGGTTTTTCCAGTAGTCATGTATGGATGTGAGAGTTCTACTGTGAAGAAAGCTGAGCAGTGAAGAATTGATGCTTTTGAACTGTGGTGTTGGAGAAGACACTTGAGAGTCCCTTGGACTGCAAGGAGATCCAACCAATCCATTCTGAAGATCAGTCCTAGGTGTTCATTGGAAGGACTGATCCTGAAGCTGAAACTGCAATACTTTGGCCACCTCATGCAAAGAGTTGACTCATTGGAAAAGACTCTGATGCTGGGAGGGATTGAGGGCAGGAGGAGAAGGGGACAACAGGATGAGATGGCTGGATGGCATCACTGACTCGATGGACATGAGTTTGGGTGAACTCTGGAATTTGGTGATGGGCAGGGAGGCCTGGTGTGCTGTGATTCATGGGGTCACAAGGAGTCGGACACAACTGAGCAACTGAACTGAGCTGAAGTTGTGGAAATTAGGTAGTGTAAATATTCTAATCTTGGTCTTTTTTTTTTCAGGGTTGTTATAGCTATTTTAGATATTTTTGTTTTCAATATAAATTTTGTCATTAACTTGTCAGTTTCTTCAAAAAGCCTGGTAGGATTTTAACTGGGACTGTGTTGAATCTATAGTATAATTCTGGAGAATTGTCATATTATTAAAAAATTTCTTAAATTGAGGTGAAATTCACTTTTCACACTGTGTTAGGTTTGTGCATACATTATATTTTTATTTCTGTATACACTACAGTGTGCTCACCACCAGAAATTTGATTTCCGTCCTTCCCCATACAGCTAATCCCCTTCGCCTCTGGTAACCATTGCTCTGCTGTCTGCATCCATGTGTTCATTTTGTTTGGTTTGTTTCACTCGTTTATTTATTATATGTTTTTTATATTCCACATATGAGTGAAATCCTATGGTGTTTGTCTTTCTGTAACTTATTTAGTATGGTACCCTCAGGATTCATCCAGGTTGCCAGAGGTGGCTTTTAAGTTGAGAATAGAGTGAAAAGGAGTCATTCACGCAAAGTCGGGGAGCACTCTACACAGAGGGAGCAGGTAGTGGAGACGGCCTTTACATGGGAACCAGTGTACCATGCTAGAAAACCATGAAGAAGGCAAGAGTGGTGGAAGGTTAGAAAGCCAGGTATGAGATGGGTATGGGATGGGATTGGAGTTGCAAGCCAGGGCCAGTCGTTTTGCTTCTGAGGAAAATTTTTGATGTAAAGAGGAAAACATTTGGATTATTCTGAAAGCCCTGGGAAGTGGCTGATGGGTTTTGAGCTGGACAAGTGATGTGGCTGATTGCTGTGGCAAATGAATTGTTTCCTGTTTTTGACATTGAAAACAGTGCCGCAGTGAAAATTATGTGTACCAAATCTCTTGGAGCCCTTGCTCCCTTATTCATAAAATGGAGATAAAATGCAAATCTCTCTGAATTGTTCCAGGGATTATATTTAAAGCACTCTGAATATAGAGTTTCAATAAATGTGAATTCTCCTTTTCCAGTAAGATTTGATAAATATTCAAGGTTCTGTACAACTTCTTAAAACAAATGGTTCTTTCCTAGTCCTTTCCAGCTTTTAGTGAAAGGTCAAGAACACCGGTACTGAATTTAAGATAGCTGGAGGAAGAGTCATCCCAGAGGTGAGGGAAGACCAGGAATTGAAAGGGTCTCTAATTCCTAGATTATGAAGTTTGAAGGGAATTACCAGCAAAATAAAGCTAAAAAGCTTTTAAACATCTGTGGGCTTGGTTGCTGGCTACAAATTGAATAAATATCTCCTTTGGATTAGTAGTGTAGGTGGAAACCTGTACTTTTAGATTTCTTTGAAAGGCCTTTCCCAGTTCTAGGAATGCCATAAATGTGGAGGTGATGTTGAAAGAAGTGAATTCTGTCTTTGAATGTCTAGCAGCTTGGCCTACTGTGATGAGAAAGGAGAACAAGATTTGTTTTTTCTCAGAATGTCCTAATATTAGAATCAACCTTAACTTTCAATAACCAAATTGCCTTTAATTTTCATAGTGAAATGGAGAGAAATAAGATATCTGTCTTTTCTGTATAGTAGTTTAGAAAGGTTGGTTTTTCAAAGTAGGATGGATGGTGTTTGTGAAGCCCTGATAGATTTGTTCAGGAAAAGAAGCCTATTCAGTGTTAGGAAAGAAGTAATTTCCCACTGTGCACTGGGTCCCATGTTAAATAGTTCAGTGTTTCATGAGCACAAAGTAAGGCAACACTAAAGAATCAGATGGGACAAAGAGTCACCTCCTCCATGGTCTTTTTTTTTTTCCCTTAAAGAATTACTTGCCGTAATAAACTTGATTTCTGTTTCCAAAGAACTTGGTTAATTTCCTTTCATTGATACAGCTCTTTATTTTTTACATTGATGTATTTTGTATAGGCTTCCTAGGTGGTTCAGTGGTAAAGCATCCACCTGTGCAGGAGACATGGAGGTGATATTGAAAGAAGTGAATCCACAGTGCAGGAGACATGGGTTCAGTCTCTGGGTTAAGAAGATCCCCAAAGGAGGAAATGGCTTCCCCACTCTAGTGGGATTGCCTGAGAAATCCTGTGGACAGAGGAATCTGGCAGGCTACAGTCCATGAGGTCACAAAGAGCCACTGACATAACTGAAAAACTAAACATTATTTTGTACATCAATTTTATTTAGATATAATTCACAGAAAACTTAGCCTTTGAAGTATACAATTCTTGGCTTTAGTATATCCCCAGCTAAAGGAGAAACCATTACAACTATCTAATTCCAGAACATTTTCATAGCTCTCAGACTCTGTATCTGTTAGCAGTTACTCTCCATTTCCCCTGCCCCTATTTCCCAGCAACCATTCATCTACTTTCTGTCCCAACAGGTTTGCCCATTCAGACTACTTTCACTTACCATAATGTTTTCAAGGTTCATCCATGTTGTAGCATGGATTGGCATTTTGTTTCTTTTTATTGCTGAGTAAAATTCTATAGACCACATTTTGTTCTACTCATCAGTTGATGGAGATTTGAGTTTCTACTTTTTGGCTACTAGTCCCGTTTCCTCATGTTTACTTTTTTAAAAAACGATAATTTTCTGAACAATTTTAGATTTACAGAAAAATTGAGCAGAGCAAAGAGTAGAAGAGAATGCCCATATCTATCCCCCAACCCAATATACTCACACAGTTAACTGCTGGCAGTAGTATGGTACATTTCTTAAAATTGGTGAACGAATATTGATACATTATTATTAACCAAGGTCCAAAAAAATGACAGAATGATCTCTGTTCATTTCCAAGGCTAACCATTCAGTATCACATTAATCCAAGTCTATGCTCCAACCAGTAATGCTGAAGAAGCTGAAATTGAACAGTTCTGTGAATACCTACAAGACCTTCTAAAACTAACACCAAAAAGATGTCCTTTTCATCACAGGGGACTGGAATGCAAAAGTAGGAAGTCCAGAGATACCTGGAGTAACAGGCAAATTTGGCCTTGGAGTACAAAAGAAGCAGGGCAAAGGTTAACAGAGTTTTGCTAAGAGAACACATTGGTCATAGCAAACTCTCAACAACACAAGAGAAGATGCTACAGATGGACATCACCAGATGGTCAGTACTGAAATCAGATTGATTATGTTCTTTGCAGCCAAAGATGGAGAAGCTCTTTACAGTCAGCAAAAATAAGACCGGGGAGCTGACTGTGGCTCAGATCATGAACTCCTTATTGCCAAGTTCAGACTTAAATTGAAGAAAGTAGGGAAAACCACTAGACCATTTAGGTATGACCTAAATCAAGTCCTTTATGTCTATACAGTGGAAGTGACAAATAGACTCAAGGGATAAGATCTGATAGGGTGCCTGAAGAACTATGGACAGAGGTTCGTGACATTGTACAGGAAGCAGTGATCAAGACCAACTCTCATGAAAAAAAATGCAAAAAGGAAAAATGATTGTCTGAAGAAGCCTTAGAAATAGCTGAGAAAAGAGAAGCTAAAGGCAAAGGAGAAAAGGAAAGACCCATTTGAATGCAGAGTTCCAAAGAATAGCAAGGAGAGATAAAGCCTTCCTCAGTGATCAAGGCAAAGAAATATAGGAAAATAATAGAATGGGAAAGACTAAAGATCTTTTCAAGAAGATTACAGATACCAAGGCAACATTTCATGCAAAGATGGGCTAAAGGACAGAAATGGTATGGACATCACAGAAGATATTAAGAAGAGGTGGCAAGAATACAGTACAGAAGAACTATATAAAAAGATCTTCATGACCCAGATAACCAGGATGGTGTGATCACTCACCTAGAGCCAGACATCCTGGAATGTGAAGTCAAGTGAGCCTTAGGAAGCATCACTATGAACAAAGCTAGTGGAGGTAATGGAATTCCAGCCAACCTATTTCAAATCTTAGTAAAAGCTGATGCTGTGAAAGTGGTGCACTCAATATGCCAGCAAATTTGGAAAACTCAGCAGTGGCCACAGGATTGGAAAAGGTCAGTTTTCATTCCAATCCCAAAGAAAGGCAATGCCAAAGAATGTTCAAACTACCACATAATTACATTCATCTCACATGCTAGCAAAGTAATGCTCACAATTCTCCAAGCCAGGCTTCAGCAGTATGTGAGCTATGAACTTCCAGGTGTTCAAGCTGGATTTAGAAAAGGCAGAGGAATCAGAGATCAGATTGCCAATGTCTGTTGGTGCATAGAAAAAGCAAGAGAATTCCAGAAAAAAGCATCTACTTCTGCTTTATAGATTATACCAAAGCCTTTGACTGTGTAGATCACAAGAAACTGAAAAATTCTTAAAGAGAAGGGAATACCAGACCACCTTACCTGCCTCCTGAGAAATCTGTATGCAGGGCAACAAGCAACAGTTAGAACTGGACATGGAACAACAGATTGGTTCCAAATTGGGAAAGGAGCAAGTCAAGGCTGTATATTGTCACCCTGCTTATTTAACTTATATATGCAGAGTACATCATGTGAAATGCCAGGCTGGATGAAGCACAAGCTGTAATAAAGATTGCCGAGAGAAATATCAGTAACCTCAGATGTGCAGATGACACCACCCTATTTCAGAAAGTGAAGAGTAACTAAAGAGCCTCTTGATGAAAGTGAAAGAGGAGAGTGAAAAAGCTGGCTTAAAACTCAACATTCAAAAAACTAAGATCATGGCACCTGGTCCCATCACTTCATGGCAAATAGATGGGGAACAGTGGAAACAAAGAATTTATTTTAGGGGGCTCCAAAATCACTGCTGATGGTGACTGCAGCCATGAAATTAAAAGACGCTTGCTTCTAGGAAGAAAAGCTATGACCAACCTAGACAGCATATTAAAAAGCAGAGACATTACTTTACTCGCAAAGGTTGGTCTAGTCAAACCCATGGTTTTTCCAGTAGTAATGTATGGATAGGAGAGTTGGACTGTAAAGAAAGCTGAGCAACAAAGAATTGATGCTTTTGAACTGTGGTGCTGGGGAAGATTCTTGAACGTCCCTTGAACTGCAAGGAGATCCAACCAGTCCATCCTAAAAGAAATCAGTCATGAATGTTCATTGGAAGGACTGATGCTGAAGCTCACACCCCAATACTTTGGTCACCCGATATGAAGAACCGACTCATTGGAAAAGACCTTGATGCTGGGAAATTTGAAAGCAGGAGGAGAAGAGAATGACACAGGATGAGATGGTTGGATGGCCTCACTGACTTGATAGACATGAGTTTGAGCAAGCTGCAGGAGTTGGTGATGGACAGGGAAGCCTGGCATGCTGCATTTATGGGATCGCAAAGAGTCAGACACACCCGGACAACTGAACTGAAGTGATAGTTTATTTGGATATCCTTCGTTTGTACTTAGGAGCTTCCTTGTGTGGCCTTGTGGGTGTGGTGTGCCTGCCTTTCAGGAACACACCATATACAATAGCTAGGACATGGAAGGAACCTAGATATCCATAGACAGAATAATGGATAAAAAGTTGTGGTACAAGATATACAAGCTGGATTTAGAAAAGGCAGAGGAACCAGAGATCAAATTGCCAACATACACTGGATCCTAGAAAAAGCAAGAGAATTCCAAAAAAACTACTTTTACTTGGGCATGGCTCAATGGACTAGTTCAAAATTGGGAATGGAGTATTTCAATGCTGTATATTGCACCCTGCATATTTAACTTATATGCAGAGTAAATCCTGCAAAATGCCAGGGTGGATGAATCACAAGCTGGAATCAAGATTGCCAGGAGAAATAGCAACAGCCTCAGATATACAGATGATAGCAGTTTAATGCCAGAAAGTGAAGAGGAACTAAAGAGCTTCTTGATGAAGGTGAAAGAGGAGAGTGAAAAAGCTGGCTTAAAACTCAACTTTCAGAAAACGAGTATCATGGCATCTGGTCGCACCACTTCATGGCAAATAGATGGGGAAAATGTGGAAACAGTGACAGATTTCATTTTCTTGGTCTCCAAAATCAATGCAGATATTGACTGCCTCCACAAAATTATAAGATTCTTGCTCCTTGGAAGTATAGCTATGACAAACCTAGATAGTGTATTCGGAGAAGGCAATGGCAACCCACTACAGTGTTCTTGCCTGGAGAATCCCATGGATAGGGGAGCCTGGTGGGCTGCCATCTGTGGGGGTCACACAGAGTCGAACATGACTGAAGCGACTTAGCAGCAGCAGTTTGTATTAATGTCCTTTTTCTGTTCCAGGATTTCACATAGGATACCACATTACAGCTATTGTTACCTGATATCAAGGGTACATACTATCAGTGTTCACATAGGATACCACATTACAGTTACTGTTACCTGATATCAAGGGTACATACTATCAATGTGATTTGTGATTGTTGATGTTGACATTTTACCTAACACCTGGGTGAAACCTGTGTTAGTTTTCTCCAAGGTAACTTAGTGTCTCTCCCCCAACTTCATGGGGTTCTGTTTGAAAGGAAGTCATTGTGCCTAAGTAAAAGTTTGGGGGAGGTGGTTTATGCTCCATCTCCTAAAGGGTGAAATATCTACATAGTTTATCTGGAATTTTTCTGCAAGGGAGATTTGCATTTTTACCCCTATGTAGTGGATAAAGAATCTGCCTGCAATGCAGGAGACACCAGAGACATAGGTTCAGTCCCTGGATTCAGGAGATCCCCTGGAGGAGGAAATGGCAACCTACTCTAGTACTCTTGCCTGGAAAATCCCATGGAAGAGGAGCCTGGCAGACTACAGTCCATAGGGTCGCAAAGAGTCAGACACAGTTGAACATGCCCACATGCTTTCCTCCTCCTGCCCATGTATTACTTTACTCAATCATCTATTTTTTATAATTTGGTTAACAAAGCTTGTGCTACTTTTATGTTGTTGCTCAGATTGTCCTGGTTCTGGCCACTGGGAGCTCTTTCTTGTTTCCCAGTGCCCCCTTTAACATACTTTCATCAGTGGGAGTAGTTTTGTTTTGTTTTTAAAGAGTGTCCTTACTTTTCTCCTTTCATTTTTAAATAACCCCAATCCCCATAGAAGTTGACTCTAGGAAAATTAACAATGCTCCCTTTCCCAGGTAATCTGATTCCTGTGCTGATGGAGAAAAGTGCCTTACCTGCAGGGGGCTGAGGGGAGGCATCAGGGAATCAAAGGTTGAATAAGACACCTGTTCCAGCCCTCCTGAAGCTTAGCTGAGTAGGTCACACATGTAGTAATTGGTTAATTTGGGATTCAAGCACAAATCTGTTAGGCTTGAAAACTTGTTGTTTTAGACTGCATACAACTGAGAAGACTCTTAGAGGGTAAACACCTCAGAAGTAGAGGATAAAACTTTAAAAAGAAAGTTGTTTTCAAAATTTTATCCTGAAGAAACTAACTCCTTTAAGCTATTTTTGGTTATATTAGCAGACTTCTGATTTCTCGCTGAAAATTGTCATTTTAAAAATTCTAATAGAAGATTTACTATCTATCAGTAACAATCAGTAGCATAGTACAATATTTTCATTCTGCATTTTTACTAGATGCCACCTCAAATTTTTGATGGTTAGGGGGTATTATGAATATATACTATTGCTTGGTATTTTACCATAATGCATGTTAAATTATGTTGCACTGAGCACTGCTACTTTATTCTCTGGGCTGATTTAAATGATGCCAATCGAAAAACCATGTTACTCCCAGGGATGGCAAGTGACTGAAACAGAGCATCTCTGTCATCTCGTTTGTCCAGTGTGAGTAGGGAATGATGACCTGGTGATTTTAGTTAAAGACACCGAAACTACTGCCCTCTTTTGCCTCATTTAAGTTTCAAGATTATCACTTATTATTACAGTAAACAATGCTTAATGTTGGTTCTTGCTTTAAAGAAGAGAAAGACTGAGTCTCAGACTGGGTGTATCCTTTGAAATTGTCAAGCCATTTTGGTAAAAGATATTTCAAACTGGGTTTGTACTAGTCAGTTGGTACAATTTAGTTGGTCGTGGCCATTAAAAAACATCAATAATTACCTGTTTTATGAAACTTACCTCAGTTGTATAAGTCTGTATGCAAGATCATGGTATAAAATACATTTCATACTGAAGTTAAATGTTCTGAGAAGTTGAGAATCACTGCTGGAAGGGGACTTCCCTCTAGCCCTCCTGCTTTCCCTCCACCCATAACTTCCACAACTTAATGGCAGGATATTTCAGTCTTCTGAAAATTTTGAGTCATGGAGAACATTTTGGGAAGCTGAGATAGGAGGTAGTAGGGACAAGGCAACACTCTCACACTTCACTCTTGAACTGGGGAGTGTAGTTAGAACATTAAAAATATTTCAACTCCTTATTTCAGCTCTTATCATGGAGGACAACCCATCAATGAAAATGGGTGACTAACCATGAAACAAAAACATTTATTGTTACACATTCTTTTACAGTTAAACACCGTATACATTTCAGCTGATTTTTAATCCTTCAAGAGACAGGTTTGCATATGGATGTGGCCTTAGATTGTTGGGTACATATCTTCCTACACCCCCGCCCCCGCCTTTTCATTTGAGAGGTTTTCAAAGCGCGTTAACAGAGCCTGTGCAACTCCCGGCCCGATTGGCGGGCTGATCTTGAGGAGAGAAGCACCTTCCGTGCTGGCGGGTTGGGTGCAAGGAGGAGGAGGCTGAAGACTCTTGTGTCGGGTAATGCGCAAAGGACCCTCATCACTGCACTGCGTTGGGAGGAAGAAAGGGCGCTCTGAGTAGGGCGAGAAAGGGTCTGAAGAGGGGCGGCAGAGTCCATCACCCAGGGACCCAGAAACTTCAATAAAAGGCAAAGTGCATCTTTGTCGGACGGTGTAGGAAAGGACAAATCGGCAGAAATAAAAGACCACCATCTACAAGGGGGGACCCCGAGAGTCTCAGCTTCTTGGAACACAACACAGGCTTCCAACCGGGAGCCAGGTAGAGCGGCCGCTATCTCGCCGGCATCTGCAGAACCTGCTCCTCCATGAACTTGCCTAGAGCTGAGCGCCTTCGCCCCACACCTCCGCGCCGCCTCCGGGGCTCCGATGGGGAAGATGGTGAGATCGATATCCTGGGAGAGGGGGGAAGATGAGGAGGAGGAAGATGAGGAACCCGAGGGAAGTCAGCGGTTCCCAGAGCCTCTGCACCAGCCACAGCCGCAGGAGGCACGGCAGGGCACTGGCGCGCTTCCCGGAGAGCGCACCGAGAGCAGCGGCGGCCCAAGCAACTCTTCCGAATTCTGCCCGAAGTTCGGGGTTTCGACCGGGTCTGCAGCGGTCTCTCGGGACACTCCGCAGCCGGCGAAGCCCCCTACTCTTACATCGCGCTCATCACCATGGCCATTCTGCAGAGCCCGCACAAGCGCCTCACGCTCAGCGGCATCTGTGCCTTCATCAGTGGCCGCTTCCCCTTACTACCGTCGCAAGTTCCCCGCCTGGCAGAATAGCATCCGCCACAACCTCTCCCTCAACGACTGCTTCGTCAAGATACCCCGCGAGCCCGGACACCCGGGCAAGGGCAACTACTGGAGCCTGACCCCGCCTCCCAGGACATGTTCGACAACGGCAGCTTCCTTCGGCGCAGGAAGCGCTTCAAGCGCCACCACCCACCTCCCGGAGACCACCTGCACCACCCCTTCCCCCTGCCCGCTGCTCTGCACGGCCCCTACCCGGGCATGCTGCTTGGGCCCCCGGCCCCGCCACAGCCTGTCCCTGGGGCCTATCCCGTCCCCACCCCCGGGAGCCGCCAGTGCGCGCTGCTACATCCTCACCCCCTCCGCTACCTGCTGCTCTCCGCCCCGGCCTACGCTGAGGTTCCCAGGAAAGAGCAAGGCGTGGATCTGGGGACTTCCGGCGCCCTTCCGGCGTTGCAGCCCACGTTAGACTCCCAGCCTTGGGAAGAGAGCAAGGGGCTGGCGTCGCGGCCAGCTGGCGGATGCACCTCCTTCAGCATCGAGAGTATCATGCAAGGGGTCCAGGGAGCGGGCGCAGGCGCCGCGCAGAGTCTGCCCCCGACCCCGTGGGGTTACTGCCACCTGCTGCAGCGTTCGTCGTGCCTGTTGCATCCTCAGGCCGCTACCCCCCTTGCTCCACGTATCCGCTACCGCCGCCGCATCCGCTGCCCGGACAATTTTGAAGCAGCAGCAGCAGGGTTGTACCAGCGGCTGCGCTCCCAGCAAGGGCGTTCTGCTGGGCCGTCACCTGTCCGCCACCGCGGCGCTGCTGGGGTGTCAGTCCGGAGCAGAGGGCTCTAGGCTGACGTCGCTGGTCGCCCTTTCGGGCGGAGAGGGGACCTCACCGGCCTTTTGAATAGCATCCACACCAGTCCCGGAGCTGACTAAGTAAGGCGGACGGGGAGCAAACCCGGAGGGCGGAGCCATCCGAGGTTGTCCTGTCCTAGCCATGGCGCACTTCACTTTGCACGTTAGGCTTGTGTGTATCAGAATCCTGCAGCCGGGCAATCACAAATACCGGTTCGCCTGGTGTCAGCGTCAACTCGCCATTTCTTTTGCTGCCTCCAGTCCTGACTTCCAAGGCTTTTCCGATTTGCACATTTCCAGAGCAACTATGAACGTGAGTGGGCCGTTTTGTTCTGGTGTTAAAAGCAGAAGGTAAATCGGCCAATGCACTACGTTTCCCCGTCTTCACTCCCTAGGAACTGCAAGTATTATTCCCAAGTCCAGTGCACAATGCTTGTGCCCTTTATGTCTTCCTGAAATTGATGTGTAATGAGTAGAATTTTAATTGCAGAGGATTTATTTCCTATCTGTGTGTGATGTGCCATCTTCCGTGGAACAGTGTTAAAATTAAACCTAACTGTACAGACTAAATAAAGTGCTAAATCGCTACACGATATGGTTTATGTTATTTCGCCTTCCAAGTGGAATTTAGAACTCCTTTAAAACTTAGTTCTTTCCTCTCAATTAAACAATTTAGTTTTATAATCCATATTCATTATGGACTTAAGAAACATCTATTTTCAAAATGGTTTTTAAGACTTGGCGAATATTTGAAGTTGAAAAAATCCTGGTTTTTAAAATGTGGGATTTAGTATTTATGAAATCTATAAATAAAAAATAATTGGAAGTTATCTAACTATATATTCTCCACTTATTTTCCGTCTTTCTAAAGCATTATTTTTTTCCTCCCAATTAAACTGAAGGGTGATATGACGTGAATCTTAAATGTAGTGGCCAAAGTTTATTCAGGAAAATAAAAGGCAATTTAAAAATAGAAATTTTAAAACTAGAGCCCAGAGAAAAGGGAAATATCAAACGAAGCATTCGGATCCTGGATATTTGCAGTTTTGAAAACTCTTTCTCTGTACCTTCTATAAACTTCTATTCCCTTTAAGAAGTTAAAAAAAAAAAAACCTGAAAGGACTTTGCCACCAGGAAGGTTTCACTGTATTTGGTTTCAGGGAAGGAGGCAAACAAAACGAAGATGTCCATCAAGAAATACTCCCTCCAGAAAAAGCGAATTTCTAGACACCCTGCAGCTCTTGCGGTCCTGCGCAGGTCTCAGGTTTCAAAAGAATCGTGTTCCTTGCGGGTTTGGAAGAAGTTCCTCCGTGACGAGGAAGCTGTTTCCCCTCGTCTACTACCCTGCCCTAAGCGTGAATTTCTGTTTCCAGGAGGGAGGGATCACACAGAGAGACGTTTTTAGAGCTGTGTAATTGACCGTTTTTATCCCAGCTTCTCATTTCCGTCCCATCGCTCTACCTAAGACCTCCACTTCCTCCCGGCCTGCAACAGTTTATTCAGAGGGTGTTCTGGAAGGTTCCCACGCTCAACCTTGGTAGCCGCCATACGCGTTTCTGCTTCCGATTCTGCCCCCCCCTCAACACCTGCAGCCTCCGCCCGCAAGGCAGACACCACCAGTTGATTACGTCTGCTCCTGTCAGGCGCTCCTCCAACCCCGCTACTTCCCCTTCTCCCTCCGCAGACTGCCAGATCCTGAACTCAGTCTGCCTCGCCCTCTTCACCTCAGCTTTAAGATCCTTTTCGCAAATTTTGCGGGTCTGGTGTCACCTAAATGCTTGGAAACAAGCGAGAATATAAAGGGAACCTATTTCATGCGAAATAGGTTTCAAACAACTCACCCGTTCACATTCCAACTTCCCCCTGGCCCTTGTGCGAAAAGTTTCCAGGCCTACATTCGTTCATTTGTAAGAGCAATAAACGTCAGAGCGCGGGGCACAGCCGCGGGAGAGCCCAGAGCCGACCGGAGTCTCTCCTGCGCGCCCCGCAGAACGTGAGAGCTTACGTTCCTCCCGCGGCCCCAGGCCAGAACAGCGGAGCCCGGAGCCGGGCCCAAGCCGGCCCCTCACTGCCTAATTACTGCGACGAATCTTCGATTCTGTGGAAGAGTAAGTTAAACGTTCTCCTATCGCACGTGGCGCTCGGGTCACCTGCACGAAGCGCCGCGATCGCGCGGAGAGATCGGGCCTTCTCTGTTGCTCGCCGACCGGACCGGCGCCTGTGCGGCTGCTACAGAGGGCCCACCCACAACACCGAGCTCTCGGAGCTGGGCGGCCTGGCGCACGCAGGCCGGCCTCGTGGCGGCGCAGTTCCTGGGCTGGGGCGGCCTGCGGCGGGAACCTGCGGAGGGCGCGCCATGCTCTGTGCGGTGAGTCGGCCGGGCCGGGTTCTGGAACGCGCTGAGCGCGAGGCCGCGCCTCTGGTTCCAGGTCCCGCTCCGGGGTCTCTGTACAGGCATCAGAGCTCCTCCCGGGCCCAGGGCTTCTGTCCACCCTGTGGCTGACCTTGGCCTAAGGTTTGGGGAAGAACGCGGGCCCTTCTGAGACAGGACTGATTGGAAGCGTCCAGAGCTGCCGGGGTAGTGGAGCCTCAGGGCTGGAGCTCAGTGAGAAGGAGCTGGGAGTCGCAGAGAGACCAGGACGAGGGCAGAAGAAAACACAAGGAAAAGTCACTTTCCCCGGGGTGGTGGTGTAGTCGCTAAGTCGTGTTGGACTCTTTGCGACCCTATAGACTGTAGCCTGCCCGGTTCCTCTGTCTGGAGTGGGTTGCCATTTCCTTCTCCAGGGGATCTTCCTGACCCAGGGATCCGAACCCTAGTCTCCTGCATTACAGGCATATTCTTTACTGACTGAGCCACCAGGCAAACCCTTGGATCCAGCCCGCTAACAATAACACTATTATTAACAATAGTGGGTAATCCTGATCTCCTGCTCCGTCTGCGAAGCAATGGATTTCCCTTTAATCTTCCTAGCCCCCAATGAAGACGACACAATGAAATCTCCATCATATAAAGAAGAAATTTGGACTTAGAGAAATTAAGAAACTCGCCCGAGGACCTTAGGCGGTGGTACGGGGGTCTGTTGGGTTTCTCAACTACCAACCGCCGTGGGCGTCTGTCACCTTATAAGACCTGGGCCACGAGTAGGCCTCAGAGGCTGAGGCGGCCCGGGTCCTAGAGCCTACATCCAGGCTCCTGGTCTCTGGTCTCTTGCGTCAGGAGGCGCCTTTCTCTCCTCAAGAGCCAGATGCGCCAAGGACAGCGCCTGCCATCCCCAGCGCGGCGCCCGGGCTCCGCGTTTCCCTAGGAAGCGCCTGGGCGGAGCGGAGGGAAGATCAAGGCGCGGCCCGACACTGGCCGTGCCCGGCCCACGCCAATCTAGAGGACTCAGTTTAACCCAAGGTCGTCAGCGAGGAGTCAGCCGAGTGTCCTTACAGTGAGTTTTTCCTCCTCGGCAGGATTTTCGCTCTTTCCCCTCGTGATCTCCAGGAACCCAGGCACCCTCCATGTACGTAACGGGACCCCATCCGTCCGCCTGCAGTCCGGAGCCGCTGCCTCCTCCCCAGCCGCCCGCCCATCCTGGAGGTGGAGGTACGCCCGCGCTGCCCAGCCAAGCCCCGGTTCCTCTTCGGAATCTTGACCCTGCGCTTCACCTCACGCTCCGCGGACCCTGGATCCTGACAGCGCGGAAGGAACCCTGATGTGCCCAGGTTGTTGGGCGCGGCCGGCCTGGCGAGAGGCGATGAGGGGGTGGGGACCCGGGCTGAGGGAAGGACTAGCCCTCAGTCCCCCCAGCCGGCAGGAATGGGAGTGCAGGTGGGGCCCCCGCAGAGAAGGAAGGCGGGCGCCTGTGGACTGGGCGGACTGCACCCCGAGGTGGTCGAAGGCTGCTAGCCTGGGGGCCCGCCGGTGGCCTGCACGCCCCACGTAGGTGCGACGTGGCACCGCGATAACGTGAGTTTCGCCCCGTTCCTGCGTACAGTGGGTGTGCGGTACTTGCTTATTCAAGGGAACGTAGCTAATGAATCAGGAACCTCTCTCAGCTCCTAAACCAGGCATCTCCCTAAACCAGACACTCCCTCTCATTCATTTTGACATGGTAGAAATAACGGACTGTAGAATATCTAGAAGTACAGCGGACGCTACAGTAATTAGAATCAAACGACAATAAGAATTAACAAAGGCTGGGGAAGGGAGATACAGCAAATTTCGTTTTCTAATAATTGGCACCCTGCTTCACATTTTACTGGTAAAGTGAGGAACTTCTAGTTCTCATCCCCGCAACTCCCAGCATTTAGGAAGAATGTTCAGAAATGTCTTCCCACGTTAATATATGATTCCAGTCTGAATGGTAAAATTACTCTAATTGCTAATGTCACCTTGTAATTTCTACAAAAATAGGTTAGTCTTAATGGCCATGTTTTCATATCACAACTGATATTATGTAAGTGAGTTTAAACATTAATTTGGAGAAGGCGATGGCATCCCACTCCAGTACTCTTGCCTGGAAAATCCCAAGGGCGGAAAAGCCTGGTAGGCTACAGTCCATGGGGTCACGAAGAGTCAGACACGACTGCATGACCTCACTTTCACTTTTCATTTTCATGCATTGGAGAAGGAAATGGCAACCCACTCCAGTATTCTTGCCTGGAGAATCCCAGGGATGGCGGAGCCTGGTGGGCTGTTTGTGGGGTCGCACAGAGTTGGACACGACTGAAGCGACTTAGCAGCAGCAGCAAACATTAATTGAGTTCATATACACCACCAGGTGTAAAGAACTTAAATAAGTGATAGCTATTAATACCAAAATTTGCCCTCCCTCAAAAAAAAAACCAAACAAAACCCACAGGAAAATTATGTGTAGGAAAAGGAAAACGATTTGAAGACCCAGTCTGAAATTCAGTAACACCACTTCCTGCTGCTCAGGTGTCTTAACATAATTAAGGTTTATATGTTAAAATGAATGCTAATAAAAGAAGTACTTAGTTATAAACTTCCTTATTTGTTCTTAGAATGCAGGGTATGCTTATTGAAATCAGTAATTAAGTCTATTTGGGGATAGTTATGATTTATTCTAACAGTGAAGCAGTTTCTGTTCAGGCAGAGAGAACAATGAGATTGAATTAAGCATGATTAAAATTAATTCCTTTTCTTTAGACACTGTCATTTTGCGACCAGTAACTATGTCTATATTCAAAGCCGTGCTTATGACCAATAGTTCTTAAAATTAAATTGACTGTATTATTATGTTATTCATGGTATCTGTTGTATAAGAGACATTGTGCCATATTTCAAGCTGTGTTTATTTTTTCATTTATTAAACTTTTTCTATAATGGAAGCTTCCAAACATATAAAGAGATTAACATAATTAACCTCTGTATATCTCTTTGTTAGGCCAGTTTTGTTTCATATTTACCCTCTGACAGTCCTCTCCCACTGGATTATTTTGAATCAAACCCCAGATATCTTATCATTCCATCTACAAATATTTTTGAAAATTTCTCTAAAAGATAAGAATTACATCATTGTTACCACAGTGTCATTATCACCATATCTAAATAATTCATTAATAGTGTCAGTTTATCCAGGCTATACTTAAATATCTTCTATTCTCTCAAAACAGTTTTTGTTTAGTTGGCTGGTCTGAATTTGGATGCAAATAAGGACTACACATTATATTTGTTTGATATAGTCTCTTCTGTCTCTTTTAGGTTTCATCAATTCTTTTTCTTTAAATTGCATTTTTCTGGAAGAATCTGGACTATCTCCAAGAATTTGACATTTGTGAACTTGTGGTTACAAGCAATGTTTTTTATAATATTTAGAGGTATTTCCAGGGATAAGATTATTTGGACTATGGAATATTAGCAAATATTGATAGTAATACTGTTTGCAGAGGGGGCAGAGCTTAGTTAAGATAACTTTAAGAACAGAGCTAACTGTTGAGAAAGTGTTATTAAGGGTAAGCATGAGTCTGGGAAATGTAATTTTTTTCCTAAATGTAAATATAACATTTTCTTACAACTTTAAAAATGAAATTATTTCCCATGTATTTATAGAAATATAAAATTACCAATCAAATACTTCATCTAAAAATTTAAATCTAGTCTTATTTTGGCATGAATGAAGCTCTTTTACACCTTTAAATTTTTAGTTGAAGTTAAGTTCCAAAGACATTTTATGTTACAAAATTTTATGTTTTAGGGACTTCCCTGGCAGTCCAGTGGTTAAGACTCTGAACTCCCAATGCAGGGGGCATAGGTTTGATCCCTGGTCTGGGAACTAAGACCCAACATGCTGTAGGCCCCATCCCACAAATTGTTTTATATTGTTTTATATTTTAGAATGAAAAGTGGTGACATTTAGTGAGATCAGGGATAGGGTAATTGCATAAATTCTGTGCTCATGAGAAGAAAATTCATTTTAGGATAAGTCTAAATTGAGCAGTCTTATGAAAGAAATTAGACTGAAGATAAAAAATTCACTTTAAGAAATATATTTACTAAAAATTATATGCCTACTAAATTCAATTTCCATTCTTCTGTTGTACATTGGGCTTTTATTATCTTTTGTCTCATTCTGCAGTTCTTTGTAGAAGTTTTGGTGTTCCTGGTCTCTGGAATCCCTATGTAGATAGAGACCAAGTTTTAGTCATCTTAGTATCTCATGAAATTAATTTGATTCTGTCGTATCTGTAATACTGATGTTTGTAAAAATGTGTCACATATTTTGGGTCCTGATTTGTTTAGATGGATCTAAATATTATTCAAATTGTTGTTGTTCAAAAAGTATTATTCACCTAGAACAAATAGAGATTTTAGGTAAAACTAGATTTGAGTATTCTAATACATTAATTAATAGATTACTTTGTTAATACCTGTTAAGTAAGCAGGTAGTGTTTTATATAATGTTGTTGGGTATTTTTTGTTTGCCTGAATTTCCTAATTCACTGCATTTAGCACTTAATCAGTATATTACATACCATATCACATGGTATATACAAATACATGTATATATTTTATGTTCAGTAGCTTTCAAACTTTAATCCTGGAATAGATTTTCAATGTTTTCTAAAACCATTTAAATACCGGCTATAGGGAACAGCTTCTGTTTGTTAAAATAAAACGTAGACTCCAGTTTTCTTAGGACTAACCTAGTTTCCAAGAATAGACGGTAGTGAGGAATTGGGTCTCTGGATGAAAAGTGTGTTGGTTTGCATTCCATTTCTGTCTCTTACTAGCTCTGCTATCTTGGACAAACAGCCTCTCAATTTCCCCATCTGTACAATGGTGATAATTATAGGTTTCGTTGTAAAGATCACCTGAAATAATGCATGTGAATGGTTAGCCTGGCAGGTTAAATACTCTGAACATCAGCTGTTATTTAGTGATGATAATAACTGTGATGTGTCCTTAAGTATTGGTGGCATCTTCCCTGATACCTTCTTTCTTGTGTCCTGCTCAGTCTTCACATGGAAGACATTCTTTAGTTTCTGCCCTATATGGTTGATGTATAGGGCATGCCGTTTCTTTCCTGCCAGACAGTTTCCAGTGCAGATCTCCAGCTTAGCCTTCTGGTGTAAGGGACAAGCACACTCACCATCACTTCCCAAGGACCAGTATAGTGAAGTACACACCCTTTGGGCAAACTTTTCCTGTTTACAAAGAGAATTGCTTTTGCCTGTCACCAAAGCCTCGCAAAATAACACGAAGTCACCACATCACCTCTAAAATTAGAATTTGCTCTTGTAGAATAAAGGAGCATCCTTTCTTTGAATGAATCACCTGCTTCATTTCTGCTCAGCTTGATATGTTGGTTTATCTTTCATTCATTCATCTAGAAAGTATTCCTTGAGCAATTACTCTGTTAAGTACTGTGCTAGAAGCAAAGGATAATACAGTGATGAAGATGACTGATGGAGTCCCCACCACCAGGGCTCAGAGCCTAGCAGAGGACACAGACAAGGAAGCAGGCAACTATAGGACTGTGTGATAGGGGCAAGGCAGGGTAAACTCACGGTGTTGTAAGAACATGTAGAGGATGGCACATGTGTGGAGCTCAGTGGCAGAGGGCATCAGCTTCTTCAGGTCATGCTTATCAATGATATTGAAGGTGGGGAGAAAGACATGGACTCTAGTCTGTTTTCATGGGTTCCAGTTGGCTCTGGTGGGTTTCCATCTTTCCTTGCTTTTCCCAGCTTCACTCGAGATAGATACATTGTCTATTGGCAGTGACCTTTGGCCCCCACCAGGCACGAAGGCATCAGTCTCCTGTGGACTTCTTCACCAGCTCTTACAGTTACATATCATCTAATCCTTGTAATAAATCCCTTATTGCATATTACTTGTCATGTTTCAGCTTCTTAGACTGAATCCTAATGTATAAATTCCCCATTAGGTTATAAACACCTTGTGAAAATGGACCATGTGATATCCTTTTCCCTTTGAAGTCTAGACCAAGGATCAGCGAAATATTTTTGCTCTGTGGGCCACTTATAATCTATCTCTTTCCCTTTATTTCATCTCTTCTGTCTCTTTCTCCTACTGTTTTTACTTGTCCTCCCTCTTCCTTTTTCTTTTCTTCTCCTCTCTCCGCTTCCTCTTAACAATCTTTAAAAAATGGGAAACTATTTTCTGCTCACAGGGCATACAAACAGAGCCCATAGTTTGCTGGCCCTGATCTGTTGTAGCTCAGTGGCTCTCAGAGAAGCGACACCACATTGTAGGGAGGGATTTTTGCGTTTTCTGTGCAGTGATTGGGAGGCATTACTGACAGTTTTGGCGGTGAGATTTAGGGTTGATGAACATCCTGAAAATAGATAGTCCCACCCAAGAAAGAAAACCACTCATGGTATATGAATTTGAATCACCTTCTACAATGGTCTACGTTTGTAGCTGTTGCTGTCATGGTAATATACGTGTTTAAATGTGAGCAGGTAACTAGTTCACAGTCTTACTTAAGCATTTGGAAAAATTTTAATCTTTATTTCTGTAAGTACTTTTCTGTCCCTTCTCCCCCAGGGATTCTAAGCTCACATAATATTAGGACTTCCCAGGTGGCACTAGTGGTGAAGAACCTCCTTGCCAATGCAGGAGGACGTAAGAGACACAGGTTCGATCCCTGGGTCGGCAAGATGCCCTGGAGGAGGGCATGGCAACCCATTCCAGTATTCTTGCCTGGAGAATCCCATAGGCTGAAGAGCCTGGCAGGCTGCAGCCTATAGGGACAGAGTCCGACACAATTAAAGTGACTTAGCACACACACACAAAGTTGTCCCATAGCCCACTGCTACTCTATTAATTTATTTTAGCCTTTTTTTCTCTGTGTTTCATATTGAGTAATTTGTATTGCTATATTTTAAAATTTGTCTTTTTTTCCTGTGATGTTTAATTGGTCATTAATCCTATCCAATGTATTTTTTATCTCACACTTTATAATGTTCATCTCTAGAAGTATAATTTGAGTCTTTTCCTAGATTTTTCATGTCTCTGGTTTCAGTCTTTCCTATAGCTTCTGGAACATGTGGAATACAGTTGCAATAACTGTTCAAATGTATATTAATTCAGTCATGTCTGTCATTTCTTGGATTGATTTTAATTAACCTTTGTGTCATATTTTCTGACCTCTTGACAGCCTTGATAATTTTTGATTGGATGACAAACATTGTGTGTTTTACATTTTGGATATGTGATAGGTTATAATCTCTTTTTTTTCCTATAAATATTCTTAAGCTTTAGTTTCTCATGCCATTAAGCTACTTGGAAAGAGTGTGATCTTTTCAAATCTTGTTTTATTAAATGATAAGAACAGCATTTAGTGCTGCTGCTTTGCTCCCTGCGGAGACAAAAACCCCTCTGAGTCCTCTCTACTCCTGCCTCATGAATTGAGGTTTTCCATTTCGGCTGATGGCATCAGGCACTATTTGTTGCTCTGTGCGAACACCCAGTGCTTTTCCCTAGTGGATGGTTCTTTCTCCAGTTTCAGGTAACTTTCTCACATCGAGTCTCTGGTCAGTACTGTGCTGGATACATAGGAGGATGAGTATTTATTGCAGTTTTGTGTAGCGCTTTTCTTCCCAGTACCTTGCTGTGGAATTTCTAGCCACCTCAGCCTTCCCAGACCCCCAGCTCTGTCCTCTGCCCTCAGAGACACCTCTCAGCTCTGTCTGCATCCCTCTTTCTGTGCTGTGGCCTGGGAGCCCTCACAGTGCAGTAAACCAGAAACAAACTCCATTTGTTTCCCCAAATGGGGGAATTCAGACTTTTGTTGCTTGATTCCAGTGTCTTCAAGACCATTGTTTCATGCCTTTTGTCCAGTTTTTCGTTATTTCTGGTGAGAGTGTAATTTTGGTCTCTGTTACTGTCTTGGCCAAAAGTATAAGTCATTTCCCCAAGCATTTATAAATCAAAATACATATAATTTTATTTTACGCTACTTTCATTTTAAATCTTCTTTACCTTCTGTCTAGGGCATTACATCAGTTATTTGGAAATTTTATTCAGATTATCAGTTTTATTTAAGGAATGGTACACAGGGCATTCCAGAATAGTCATTAGTCAAAGAAATCATTGTGTCAGGGTGAGAATCATGGCTTTAATACCTATGGTGACTTTATAATCTATTATGCATGTTGGAGCACTATTAAAAGTAACCGAGAGCACTGTTGATAATTGTGTCAGGACCATTGCCTAGAAGTTGTACCCCACTTCTGCTTTGCCCTGTACTCCTCTAATTATTTAGTTCTAGAGCCTGTGATGTGATTGAGCGACTTCACTTTCATTTTTCACTTTCCTGCATTGGAGAAGGAAATGGCAACCCACTCCAGTGTTCTTGCCTGGAGAATCCCAGGGACGGGGGAGCCTGGTGGGCTGCCATCTATGGGGTCGCACAGAGTTGGACACGACTGAAGCGACTTAGCAGCAGCAGCAGCAGCAGCACCTGTGATGAGCTGCTTTGTGCCAGGTGCTGGCGTTACCAGACTCAATAAGGCAAAGTCCTTGCTTGGGGAGCTGACTGAGAGGCAGGAGGCAGTTTGTTATGATCTGTGTTCTGACAGAGGAACTGATGAGAGCCTGCTGAGGAGCACGTCTGACACCAGCGGAGGGGAAATGCATTTTGAAGCATGTTCCTTAGTTCTTGGACTGAGAAGGGAGAAGGTAAGGTATTCCAGGCAGTGTGTGTGGAGGCCAGGGGCCAGGGGAACACAAAGAATGATGAGAGAGTGATTCTGGTTGCTGGAGAGCAAGGTACATGGGGAGCTGGGAGTAAAGGAGGGAGAATGCAGTTTCCATAGCAACAGCGGTTACTCTTCAGTGCTCACTTCCCACCTGCTGGACACAGTTCCAGCACTTTAAACATATTAGCTCATTTAATCTTTATAACAACCCAGTGAGGCAGTACTGTTATTATCCCCATTTTACAGATGAGAAATCTAATCTGAGGTGCAGAGAGGCTTAAGTACCTTGCCCAAGGCCACATAGCAAGCAGCCTTAAAGTGAGATTTGGTAAGGGTTTCCACTAGTCACAAAGATAGTGAGAGCCTGAGCTAGAGTTGCAGCAGCAGCAGGTATGGAAAGAAGGGCGTGGAGTCCCCAGACCCTCACAGGCAGCATTCTATGGCCTTGATCATCACTGTGAAGAGTGCAGTGGGGTACCAAGAAGAGGGCTAGTATTCGACCTGCACCCCTGAGTGGACATGTTGCCTAGAGGAGAAGCAGGTTTGTTTGAGAAGGGAGTTCTAGATAATGACTTCCATCTAAGCCATGTGGTATTTGAGGTGCTTGTATGAGTGCCAGGTGGAAATGGCCAGGAGGCAGTAGGATATCCAAACTAGAACTCAGGAGAGTAGGTGGGGTGTGTGGTGGCCACAGCTTGGAGATGGTAGGAGAGGGGCTGTTTGGATGAAATAACAGCAGGGAGTGAATAGAAGAGATGGGATGAACCCAGGGACACTGCTCTTCAGTGAGGGGGCTGTGTGTGTAGGAGGCAGGGAGGGTCTGAGAAGGCTGTGGAGGAGAACCATGGGCCAGCGATGTTACAGCTGCAGAAGAGCAACAACAGGGAATAAATGAGCAACATGAGTCTGAAAGGTTGTTGCTGAACCATAAAAGACACTGGGATTCTTGGCCTCCAGAGGAGAAGAATTCAATCTAGGGCCAGAGACAAGGCTTGATCACTCAGAGCTTGTGTGTAATAGTTTTATTAAGGTATAAAAGGCATAGAGAAAGCCTCTGACATAGACATAAGAAGAGGGCAGAAAGAGTACCCCCTTGCTAGTGTTAGCAGTGGAGTTATATACTTTTTAATTACTTATTACAGTGAATCATGGAGAGGGCAATGGCACCCCACTCCAGTACTCTTGCCTGGAAAATCCCATGGACGGAAGAGCCTGGTAGGCTGCAGTCCATGGGGTTGCTAAGAGTCGGACACGACTGAGCGACTTCTTTCCCTTTTCACTTTCATGCATTGGAGAAGGAAATGACAACCCACTCCAGTGTTCTTGCCTGGAGAATCCCAGGGATGGTGGAGCCTGGTGGGCTGCCATCTCTGGGGTCGCACAGGGTCGGACACGACTGAAGCGACTTAGCAGCAGCAGCACAGTGAATCAAAAGAATCTCTGGAGGTTGTAAAGACTTTACTAGACCCACTCCATAATTTACGTTTTAAGATAACAGGATTAGCTAGAAGTTTTTTTTTCCCAGAAACTGTCTTCAAGCAGGATACATTATTGTTATATAATCCTAAGGAATGTAAAAAAAAAAAAAAAGTTTGTCCTTTCCTCCTCCTTGAAAATCCCAGACCCCTCTCTCCTTGGGGATCCCCAGACTTCTTATCAACCTGCTTAGGAATTGACTCTCTCAAAGTCCAGGAAGTCAAATAAAATAAAGATTGGATTTGGCTCTAGCAGGTCACATGCAGAGGAATCCTGAAGCCAGAAATAACACTACTGATTTAAGGGGTGTACTAGTTTCCTAGGGTTGCCATGACAAAGTGCCTCAAACTGAGTGGCTTAAAACAACAGAAATTTATTTTGTCACAGTTCTGGAGGCTAGAAGCCTGAAGTCAGATGTCAGAAGGGCCATGCTCTCTCTGAAGGCTCTAAGAAAGGATTTGTTCAGGCCTTTCTGTTAGCTTCTGATGCTTCCAGCAATACTTGGTATTTCTTGGCCTGTGGACACATCACCCAGATCTGTGCCCTCCTCTCTCATATAGCCTTCTCCCCTGTGTGCTGTCTGTGCCTCTTCTCCTCTTCTCAAAAAGACACCAGTCATACTGGAGCCTTAATTGATTAAATCTGTAACAACCCTATTTCCAAATAAGATCACATTCTGAGGTTCCTGGGAAAGACATGAATTTTGTGGGAGACACTGACCCACTCAGTACAGGGTTAATAAGTAGGAAAAAATATTGGTAGACTTTGCTTTCAGAAGAAGGAACTGTTTCACTAATTTTTAGCATAAACTTAGACAAAGTCCTTTGAGGCTTTTGTATCCCATGGAAGTAATGGAATTGTTGTTTGTCCTATAAAAAAATGATGTAAGATAGCTAGGAACACCATGTCAAAGCATTCTTAATTAACTTTTTTCCTTTTATTTTGAGAATTAAAAATTCTGTCATTTACTGTTTTATTGATAAATATTTGCTATGATTGCTTCAATATTTCTTTAATAAAATAAATGAAATAAAACAGTTTTTAAAAATCTGGAGGACACAGGGATAAAGGAGGATTTGTTTCTCCAAGGTGGGAGAGGCTTAAGCATGTTGCTCTGTTGAATAGATGAAGTAGCCCTGAGGATGGAAGGTTAGATTCCTGACTGAGTGCAAGGAATTGATGGTGCAAGCTCCCAAGGATCAGGAGTCTGGATCACAGGTGGATGGATCAGTGGTGGGGAGCCTTGTGAGAGGGAGTGGGGTGAGAGGGTAGGTGTGTGCAGACACAGATGTGTTTGAGGATGGAGGGGGCAGAAAGCTGAGCAGGATGCAGTGTGACAGTGCTGTGGCTCCATGCGTGCTGGAGGTGTTCAGCAAGCAAGTCAGGAGCAGATGTCGAGTGAGCAGCTGAAACAACAGCTTGTCAAACTGCCCTACTTTGTGGGTAGAGAATTAGTTAAGGATTCTGGCCATGGGAACCAAGAAGGGAGGGTAATCTGTTCATGCTTATTAGAGAGCTTTGGGGGAGCAGTTTCAGCTTGAACCTGGAAAGTGTCCGTGAAGGCCAGAGAGAGAAGCTCTGCCATGCAGGTTTCTGGCCCCTGACTTTGAGATGAAGTCTTCCCCTGGCACTGTGGTTGCCCTCTATGTCATGGCCCTAGACTGTGGCAATGTGGAGAAGTCCTTATGGAAAAGGATAGCCCCAGTGCTGAGATACAAAGAGAATTCTCCAAGGTAGTCAGGCAGGGTGGTGTGGTGCAGGTGAATGGAAGGAGCCCTCTGCTGTTTCAGTATCAGATGGAATTCAGTTCATGGAGAGCGGAGCCAATCACCATTTGGACCCCTGTGTTGGCCGTAATTTATTCTCAGACTTGAGGACTGCTCCTCAAGGTGAACTCAAGAAGGGAAACCCAGGAGCACTTCTAAATGACAGAGTCACACACCTACTTGGTGACCGCCCCACCTCCCACCCCATTCTTTTGTTTCAAAATTCCTTTGTCTCTTAGAGTCTGTGAGGAACCAGTAACTTTTAGGAATATTTAGTCCACATAAAATCCCTGCTGCTGCTGCTGCTGCTGCTGCTGCTGCTAAGTCACTTCAGTCGTGTCCAACTCTTTGCGACCCCATAGATGGCAGCCCACCAGGCTCCCCATCCCTGGGATTCTCCAGGCAAGAACACTGGAGTGGGTTGCCATTTCCTTCTCCAATGCATGAAAGTGAAAAGTGAATGTGAAGTCATTCAGTTGTGTCCGACTCTTAGCGACCCCATGAACTGGAGCCTACCAGGCTCCTCTGTCCATGGGATTTTTCAGGCAAGAGTACTGGAGTGGGGTGCCATTGCCTTCTCCGATAAAATCCCTAGGGTTTATCAAATGAACAGGAAGCTTAAACCGGTGTAAGAATCTCTACCAGGCTTATTTCTATCATGTTGGTTCTGGATCCACAAGGAGAAGCCTTTTCTGGATCGTTGTACAGATCCTGGCTGAAAATCAGAGCAGATAAAAACTGTTTGAGGATAAATTCTAGCCCTTAGTGGTATAAAACAGAGCCCAGCCCTAGCCTTGTGTTTTTGCACATACATTTCAGTGAGGTGTCCCTACAACCAACAGTGATTCTCAACCAGAGGTGATTTTGTCCTCCCAGGGACATGTGGCAACATCTGGAGACATTTTCCCCTCCATTAAAAAAAACTGTGATAAAACATACACATAACATAGAATGTATCATTTTGACCATTTTTTAAGTGTACAGTTTAGTGGCTTAAAGTACATTCATGCTGATGCTCCCATCAGCATCATCCAGCTCCAGAACTATTTCTATCTTGTGAAACTGGAACTCTGCACCTGTTAAACAGTGACTCCCCGTCCCTTCCCTCTCTCCAGCCCCTGGAAACCGCCATCTTGCTTTCTGCCTCTGTGAGTCTGACCACTCGAGGTACTCACATTAAGTGGAATCATACCACCTGGAGACATTTTGGATTATCACAGCTAGGGAAACGGTGTCAGGGACGCTGCTCAGCACCCTCCGCAATACAGCTGTATCCAGTGCCGAGTGTCAGTTGTGCTGAGGTTTCTCAACTATGAATCAATAGACACTAGTTACACTGGGCTTTCCAGGTGGCGCAGTGATAAATAATCCACCTGCCAATGCAGGAGGCACAAAAGACCCAGGTTTGGTCCCTGGGTCGGGAAGATCCCCTGGAGGAAGAAATGGCAACTTGCTCTAATATTCTTGTCTGGAAAATCCCATGGAGAGAGGGAGCCTGGTGGACTATAGTCCATGCGGTCGCAAAAGAGTCAGACACAACTGAGCAGCTGAGCATAACACACACACACACACATACACACACACACACAATTTATGTCACAATAATAACCAAACTCCAACTTTCTGTGATTTAATACAAAATGTTTAATTTTTGCTCTAACAAGAGGCATTCTTAGTGACTGAGGCGTGGTGAAGTGTGTAATGGCTTTGAAAGCTTCCATCGGAAGCACCTGCTCACTTTTATTCACATCTTATTGGCCAGATCAGATCACATGTCCATACCACAAAAGGAGGTGAGCAAGTATCTTTGTCCTCTGAGCCTGTTAGAAACACAGCCGACACATGGCAATTAAAAGTAACCCTCATGGCGGTTATCTGACACCCTGGTATTTGAAGCAGGCCTTCCGGCAGGAGGGTTCAGGCTGCAGGAGAGAAGCTGTGGCTGCGTGTGGTGTCCACTAGGGTCATCTGGTGACCACTGTCTCTGCATCTTCGTGGCTTGCTGTCAGGTTGGCTTCTGCTCCACTTCCAGATTTCTTGTCGCTTCTGTTCCATCTTCTGTTTGCAGCCTTAGTCTACTTACTTCTTCAACTGCAGACTCACTAGTGCTTTTGGGCTCAGATAATGAGGCAGCTATGCCTGGGGCATCCTGGTACTTCCTAGGGTCTAGTCTTCACAACTTTGACTCAAAGGCTCTCGCATCAGACTGTTGGTTTCTTTCTGTTTCCTGTTTTAAAAAATCGTTTTATTTTTAAAGTACATTATTATTATTTAAATCAATTATTTATTTTTGGTTGTGCTGTGTGAGGGCTTTCTCTGGTTGTGGCAAGTGGGGCTGCTTTCTAATTGAAGTGTAAGGGCTTTTCATTGTGGTGGCTTCGCTTGTTGGCTGAGCAGGGCTCTAGGGCACACAGGCTTCAGAAGTTGTGGTGCACGTGGGCTCATTTGCCCTGAGACATGTGCAATCTTAGTTCCCAGGCCAGGGATCCAATCCATGTTCCCTGCATTGGCAGGTGGATTCCCAACCACTGGACCACTAATGAAGTCCCAGTAGACTTTATTTTTTAAGAGCAGTTTTAGGGTCTCAGCAAAATTGAGTGGAAGGTACACGTATTCCTCACATACCCTCTCCCCTCACCATGCATATTCTCCTCCATTATCAACATTATCAACATCTCCACCAGAGTGGTACATTTGTTACAACTGATGAACCTACATTGACACGTCATTATTTTCCAAAGTCTGTAGGTTACATCAGGGATCATTCTTGGTGCTATATATTTTATGGTTTTGGAAAAATCTGTAATGACATGTACTCAAGATTATAGTATCATGTGAAGTAGTTTCGCTGCCTAAAAATCCTCTGCTCTGCCTGTTCTTTTCCTCCTGGCGAGCACTAATCTTTTCCTGTCTCCATAGTTTTGCCTTTCACAGAATATCATATAGTTAGAATCATGCAGTGAGTGGCCTTTCAGATTATAGCTTCTCTCACTTAGTAGTATGCATTTAAGATACCCCCTTATTTTTCCATGGCTTGATGCTTCATTTCTTTTTAGTGCTGAGTAATTTTCCATTGTCTGGATGTACCACAGTCTGTTTCTCCATCTGCCTTCTGAAGGACATCTTTCTTGATTGCCTCCAGGTTTTTGGCCACTTTTCACAAAGTGATTTAGCAGCAATTATGCTGAGACTCGGGTAATTTGGAAGACAATTCAAATATTTAAATGAGTCAATTCTTTCCCTCCTTCCAAAAGATCATTAAAAAAAAAAAAGCCTGTGGTTGGTAGATTTTTATTCTGGCTGTATTCTGGAGCCACTGGAGGGCTCTTAAAAATACTCTGATGCTGGGATCCATTTCAAGGAATTCTAAATTAATTGTTTGAATTGTTTTATGTGCAGTCAGGATTGAGAATGATTTATCTTTTCTATTGGAGCACATTTTGCATAGAACTCATCCTTGTTGGTACCATGAACACTTCATTTGCCTTAGATAGTCTGCTCTGATAAGGCAGTTGATTAGTAACTCTTGTTCTTATAACATTTTAATCTTTTCTCTGTGGTAACAACCAGAAATGTGAAAGTGAAAGTGAAGTTGCTCAGTCATGTCCGACTCTGTGACCCCATGGACTGTAGCCTACCAGGCTTCTCTGTCCATGGGATTTTCCAGGCAATAGTACTGGAGTAGATTTCCATTTCCTTCTCCAGGGGATCTTCCTGACCCAGGGATCAAACCCAAGTCTCCCATATTGTAGACAGATGCTTTACTGTCTGAGCCACCAGAGAAGTCAACCAGAATTATGAGGACCTCAAATTGAATCAAAATTTATTCAAGCGTATGAGACAATTTTAAGCTATTTTTTTGAGGAACATCTTGTTGTTAGCAAAGGTATTTTTGAGACTCATGTCCATGTAGAAATAAAATAAACCTTTGCCCTAGTGAGAATAAAAACATTACTACATGGGCCCTGAATCAGGAGACTTTATGGAAAAATGTCTTCAACTCTATGTTCTAAAAAGTTACTAAAACCTTGATCAGATACTTGTTATCAAAACAACTTCCTTTTCACCTGTTCTACCAAAATGTCTCCATGTCATAATCAATGACTACGTACTTTTCTTCTATCTCCGTTTCTCACAATGATGGTGTCTTGAGTGCCTGAAGGGCTCTAAACCCCTATAAACCCCAGGGACCCACTGCCAAGGTCACCCCAAATGAACACACAATGGAAATAAAAATGGTGTGGTTGCTATGCAAGCACCGCGCCAAGGCAACCTCCCAACCCTCCAACCCTTCACACAAAATCACCATCCTAAACCCTTCTCCCTTCTGTACAAATTTTGATGTGATTACTGGGACCTCAGCCACTGATTCTTACTCATTGTTCTGCCTCAAAATAGAATACCTCTCTCCCTCTCTTCAAAATAATTCTCACACTCATATTGATGATAGATTTAGACTGCAGCTCTAAAGAAAAGAATTTTAAATAATATATGTCATAGAGTTTTGTATGATGGTCATTACGCAGTTGCCCCTCAGTAAGTGATGAGTAAAGTTTTATTTTAGCTCATATTCTTTGGCTGACTAGAATGGCTGTTGTTCATTCATTTTTTTCTGACTTTTCTGCTGCTGATTCTTCTCCAGTTTTCTCTATCCTTATGTGTTTGTGTCATTAAAAACTTTTCTCAGTGGTTTGGGAGAAAGTTGAGACAAAGAGTTGTGTCAGTCTTCCACGTTTCTCCATATGACTTTAGGGTCCTTCATGGTCCTGCTCTGTATCTAGATAATTTGTGTTGTGCTCTCTGTTAGCAGAAATGCCATTGTCATGGCCGTGAATGAGGCCAGGATGGATTGGCCTGAGTTTGTTACTTGGAGTGGCTGAAAGACGACATATTCTGAGAGGTGAATACACATTGTAAGAGAGAGGAGCATCCAAGTCACATGAAAAGCAAGAAAACTTAAGATACAGAAAGAGAGGTCAGGGACAGGTCAGGAATGGATGCCCTAGGAGGGGTCAAGCCAGAGGTTTCAGGGTCCAGTAGACCATAACCAAATCAAGGACCTCAGCAGCTTGCTCTGATTGGCCAGAAGATCTAAAGTGATTTAAAAACTCAAAGACTGGCCATTCTGGTTGTCAGCCTTAGGGCCTGTGTATTTATAAATGGAGTGTTTATGAATCCCTAATGGGAAAGGATTTGAGGGGAACCAGAATACTCAGCTTACTCAGAGGATCCGCCCCAGCAGCCTTTAGGAGGTTATGAAAAAGTTAGCATTGCCTTAGTATTTTTTGGTGAATAATATTTGTTAGAATTAAAGCAAGCACTACCAGTCTTCTGCCTCTGCTTTAGAAGCACCTTGTTAGAGAGCCAGCAGGGCTCACCTGACCCTGAGCAGTGTGATTTGCTGGAGTACAGGACTGGTTGAGTTTGCAGTAATGTATGCCTCCGTGAGGCTAAAGAAAAGGACTTGCTTAGGTATGAAACATAGGATGTTAAAGCTAAGTGGAACCTTATGAGGGAGGGCAGATTGGATTCATTGTAAGGACCATTTCTGACCAGTTGGCAGTGGCTGCTAAGAACATAGGGTTAGAAAATACTCCAAGGTCTTGTCTAGACTGAAAAAGAGCCATGGTCCATTAGAGTGTCTGTTGGGCATGGGATGGCACATGGATGGGCATAGCCATATCTGCAGCAGGATTTTTCCAGGCCCAGTTCTCATCCAATATTTTAGTATGTGTGAAAACTGAGGCTCAGAGATGTAGTGCTATTTAGAGGTCATCTCCTTATTGCTTTGTGTCAAAATGTTGAGAACTTAAATCTCCTGCCTTCAAGAGGGTTAGCTGACTCATTACCTTGTCACATGGCTAGGTTTTCCAGTTCATACATATAATAAATATTTATTGAGGGCCTACTTGGTTTCCAGCCCTGAAAAAGGAGCTGAATATACATCAGTGGGTAACACTAAGTCTGTGTCCTCACTGGCCTTACATTTTGGGAAGGAGCTAGATTACTAATTACTAGGAGAAAGCAGGAAATTTTTGCTTTCTGGGATAGGATACTTGAAGATAAGTCATGATGAAAAGAAATCTGGGGACAAATCCCTAGCATAGGTATATTTTAGGATGGCTGGGGCTGTGTGATAAAGGGCATAGACTCTCTGGAACAGTTAAGTGAAGTGAAGTGAAGTGAAAGTCGCTTAGTCGTGTCCGACTATTTGCAACCACATGGACTATACAGTCCATGGAATTCTCCAGGCCAGAATACTGGAATGGGTAGCCTTTCCCTTCTTCAGGGGATCTTCCCAACCCAGGGATAGAAGCCAGGTCTCCATCATTGCAGGTGTTGCGGTCCTTTAATGGACCGGAACCTGGTGGTCCAGAGTCAACTGATATGGAAATAAAGGAGAGAGAAAGAGGCTGATATTCCTTGTTTACGCAGAAAGCCAATAAAGCCCCTGACACAGGACTTGCTCTGTTCACGGAGGCCTCAGGCACTCTCTTGATGGAGTGAAGACGCAGAGAGCCTTCTTGAGAGGGTCCTAGAAGCCCGGGCAGGAAAGTGAACTCAGAGGGCCTCTGCGCTCCAAGGGATCAGCCTGAAAAAGAGAGGGAGAGAGAGAGAAAGAAAGACATGGGGACCAGAGCTCTGATGGAGCAAAGGTGTTTTAATTAACATGGTGTGTGTATATATACTGTCTTACAAAGTTGTTATTCTTAGCAAAGATAAAGATTAAAATTCCAGACTTACAAAACATAGCCAATCCATATTAAAGAGAGAGATTTGTAAACAATCACTTTTACCATAAGGTTCACAAGGAGGAAGAGGATAATTATCACTGTATAGAAAAACTAATGAAGGAAATGCCTGGATTCTTCAGCCCCTGGGAGAGGCTTGCCTCTCCTCTTAATTCCTGAGTATTCAGGAATTAATAAGGAGCAGAGAATTCCTGACAGATCCAAAATAGCACACAGGAAGCCTCCTGTTAAATGTATCCTGACATGCAGGCAGGCTCTTTACCAGCTGAGTCATAAAGGAAGCCCCTTGAGCAGTCAAAGGTACCAGAAATCTCATCTCTTAAGACTCCAAGCTTCCCTTGCTGTCCACATTCATGTCAAGCTCACTTCTTCCTCAGGACCCTTGCACTTGCTAACTCCCTTTGCCTGGATATTCAAATGGCATTCCTTTACTTTCTTCAAGTCTCTGTCAAAAATCCCCTTAGGAAAGAGGCTTTCCCTGGCCTCCATGGTACAGAGAAGCAGAAGGCAGCTGCAAGGGGAGAGCGTAGGGCACAGCTTTTATTGGGGTTTCCATTGTGACTGGCTAGTTTGAGAAACCGGAACTTTGCCGGTAGAAGGTGGGGTCATGCATGCATTCACCAGGTTCTGCGTCTACGTAGACCATCTCAAATGCTGTGATGAACTCTCACGCTCTATGGGAGGGGAGTGGTTTTCAGCCAGGAAAATTGCTTAGAGGATTGAAGATTTTGGAGCCGACCTGGGACTTTGGCAGGAAAATAATGGAGATAAAGAAGGGAGATTCCTGACAGAGAAGCACCTCTGGGTTTTTTTCAGGGAGAAGTTGAGAGACCTGTAGAGTATTACGGGGTGAGAGATGCCTGAGGGCAGAGTGGGGGCATTGCATGCCAAGCTGAAATGTTTTGATTTTCTCTGTTTATGCAGAGGAACTATGCGAGAATGGCACACCTAGGAAGGACTCTAGAGATCATTGAATTCTTGTTCTTTGTGTTATACAGGAGGAAATTGAGGCCTCAGTTCACACAAGTACTAAATGGCCAACATCAGGCAATTGTGGAAGGGGCAAAGTTTGAGGGACTGGCAAGCTCTGTGATAAACACTGGTGGGTCAGGGCTAAGGGTCCCTGGGTGGGGAAGGGAGCTACCCTGGATACAGGCTCCAGTCTGGGGCAAGGGAGATCCTGAGACGCCAGCAGGGACTAAGGAAACGGGCCGAGGCAGGAGCTGCGCCGTGCCCTGTTGCACGAGGTCAGCAAGGGAAGAATTAGCAAAATGGCTCAGGAGACCTGAAAAGAAGTAGGAGAGACTGAGACCATCTAGTGCAGAGAAATCAAGGCAGGAGAGGATTTACAGTAGGCAGGATTTATAAGGGCAGTCAAGGGTTCAAAGAAATTCATAGTTTGGGTTAGTTGTGGAGCAAGGAAATGGCTTTCTGTATCACTGCTGTGAGAGACACCCGGACTGCAAGAGGGGATGGGCACCCCAAAGAATTCAAGATGTTGGCTGAAGTCAAGGAAGAGAGAGAGAGGATGGGCTCTTGTGGGAGTAACAAGTTAAAGAATATATCTTTAGGAGAAGGGAGATGTATTTTTGGCTTGAGGGAATAAACTAATCTTGGATAATGGGATTAAAGTTTTATTTTTCTTTTATCTCTGAGCTTTAGGTCTTTCATCTTGAAACCAGGGATTAAAAAGAATCTATGTCACAGGCTTATGAAGATTAAGTGGGAAAACACACAAAAATGTTTAGCACAGTGCCTGGCACATTATAAACATATAATACATGGTAGTTATTTTTTAATATTTATTTTTATTTACTTATTTGGCTGCTTTGGGTCTTAGTTGAAGAATGTAGGATCTTCAGTCTTTGTTGTGGCATGTGGGATCTTTAGCTGCAGCATGTGGGATCTAGTTTCCTGACCAGGGATTGAATCCAGACCCTTGCACTGGGAGCTAGGAGTCTTAGCCACTGGACCACCAGGTAAGTCCCCATGGTAGTTATTTTTAATATTTTATTTCTACAAGCTTGTGAAGGGCTCATCTCAGAATCTTGAGGAAAGTATTACTTGCATTTTAAATCTTGATATCATATATTTATCATTTTATGGAGTCCAGTTGATAAAGAAGTACAATTTCACATATTTTGAAGGACTGAGCTGGAAATATGCCCAAAGATGATTTCTTTTTCTCTCTCACATACCTGTGGAACATATAGATTTTAATTAAGTGCTATTGTGTGAGCCAAATTGCCGCCTCATGGGTGCTGGTGAGAGTTCATGTCTTGAGGGAGAATTTGGTTTTGGATTTATTACTTACATCTGCAAGAGGAGTAAGTAAGAGTAAGAACAGAACACTCTGATAAGCAACTTGACTATTTTTTCATTTTGATCTGAAACCTGTAATCCAAGATTGAGGCAACTTTTCTCATTTTTTTTTTAACTTTTCCAAGGCTGGAATGCTCTTATTTAAGCAAAGATAAATCATAGATGATAAAGAAAATTTTCTTTTGAAGGATTTCATCTCTATTCTTTTGATGCAAATTTTGTGAAAAGAGCCCCCAAAGTGGGGGACTGCCAGGAAACCAAGGCACAAAATCTTTTAAGGAAGACACCTGTGATGCCAGCTAGAGAGCAGGGCCATATGGAGCGGAAAGGAATTAGTTACAGCCCTAAAACAGGGATAAATGCATCTGGTGTCAGATTAACTTCAGCAAACAATCTTGCTTAGCCTGAAGCACTCTGACTCAACAGCATGCTGATTTCGGTGTGAAAAACAGATGTGTAAAGGCGACTTCTCAATAAGCAAAATGTAGATGGGTGCATCTTACATGGACATAAAGCAGTGTCTTAAAATCATGATGTTGAGTACAATGATAAGAAAAGAGATTTCTAATACAGTTCCACTAAAGCCTTTGTTACGCTAAAGCCTTTGACTGTGTGGATCACAACAAACTGTGGAAAATTCTTAAAGAGATGGGAATACCAGACCACCTCATCTGCCTCCTGAGAAACCTGTATGCAGGGCAACAAGCAACAGTTAGAAATGGACATGGAACAACGGACTAGTTCAAAATTGGGAAAGGAGTATATCAAGCTGTATATTGTCAACTTGCTTATTTAACTTCTATGCAAAGTACATCTATGACATGCCAGGCTGGATGAAGCACAAGCTGGAATCAAGATTGCCAGGAGAAATATCAATAACCTCAGATTTTGATAACCACAGAGGACACCACCCTATGTAAGAAAGTGAAGAGGAACTATAAAGAGCCTCTTGATGAGTGTATAAGAGGAGAGTGAAAAAGCTGGCTTAAAATTCAACATTCAGAAAATTAAGATGATGGCATACGGTCCCATCACTTCATGGTAAATAGATGGGGAAACAATAGAAACAGTAAGAGACTTTATTTTCTTGGGCTCTAAAATTACTGCAGATGGTGACTGGAGCCATGAAATTAAAAGATGCTTGCTCCTTGGAAGAAAAGCTATGACCAACCTAGACAGCATATTAAAAAGCAGACATTACTTTACCGACAAAGGTTGGTCTAGTCAAACCTATGGTTTTTCCATAGTCATGTATGGATGTGAGAGTTGGGCCGTAAAGAAGGCTAAGCACTGATGAACTGATGCTTTTGAACTATGGTGTTGGAGAAGACTCTTGAGAGTCCCTTGGACTGCAAGGAGATGGATCCAGTCAACCCTAAAGAAAATCAATCCTAAATATTCATTGGAAGGACTGATGCTGAAGCTGACACTCCAATACTTTGGCCACCTGGTGTGAAGAGCTGACCCATTAGAAAAGACCCTGATACTTGGAAAGATTGAAGGCAGGAGGAGAAGGGGATGACAGAAGACAAGATGGTTGGATGGCCTCACCGACTCAATGGACATGAGCTTGAGCAAGCTCCAGGAGTTGGTGATGGACAGGGAGGCCTGGCATGCTGCAGTCCATGGGGTTGCAAATAGTTAGACATGACTGAGCAACTGAACACAAGAAATGTAATTTAAAGACAATTATGCATACAAAGGGGCTTCCCAGGTGGTGCTAGTGGTAAAAGAACCCACCTGCCAATGCAGGAGACATAGACGATCCTTGGATCCGGAAAATCCCCTGGAGGAGGGCGTGGCAACCCACTCCAGTATTTCTGTCTGGAGAATCCCATGCAGGCGGAGCCTGATGAACTGCAGTCTATAGAGGTGCAGAGTTGGACACGACTGAAGCGACCTAGCACTCATACATGCACATGCATACAAAGCAGCCCTACTCATTTCTACAGGGATACATGTACATTTAAGGACATATCTCTAACAGAGAGGTTGCCCTAAGGAATAATGCAGTTGAGTGTGGGGATCAGAAATGAGAGGACAAAAAAAAAAGAGAGAAAAAACAAAACAAGAGGGGATTTGCATAAACTGATAATGACGATGTGCTATGAATTGAGTATGAATTTAAAAAGAGAGAGGTCTTTTAGTTGTTGGTCTTTTCTTTGTTGCTCTATATAAGTGGTGCAAAGGCAAGTGTTTTTGGGAAAACATGCAGTCCTAGAGGTAACATGGCTTTTAAGGGATTCTTCAGAGCAGTTTATGGTGGCTTCCTGAGGTGAAAGCAAAGAGACTGTTGTTCAGTGGCTAAGTGTTGACTGACTCGCTGCAACACATGGAGTGTAGCCCTCCAGGCTCTGCTGTCCATGGAATTCTCCAGGTAGGAATACTGGAGTGGATTGCCATTGCCTTCTCAGAGAATCTTCCCAACCTAGGTCTCCTGCATTGCAGGCAGCTCTTTACTGTCTGAGCCACCAGGGAAGGTGTGATTTCCACCAAATGTCAGATGCAGGGCACCACCTGCAGCAGCACTCCAGGGGACGTTCTTCACACAAAGAGGAATGGCTCCAACCTGCCTACCTGAGCTGAAACCCAGAGCCAGACTCCTTCAAGGGTTTTTCAGGGGCTGAATCCCAAGATATTTTACAACTAATGTTTAGACCTCATTCTTGAGGAAAAGTTATTTTATGAGGATGAAAACAGGCTGAGAACTGGCATTTTTACATTTAGAGAAATATGAATATATGAGGGAACAGATGAAATACTTTAAGTAGTTCATAGTTAAACTTTTTTCGTCCTTAAGATGCTTGCTTCAACTTCAGCTTATTTATGGGTCTAGAAGAGTTCTTGGCATGAGTTTGAGCTCTGATCTGTATGGTATGGTCTGCCTAACTATCAGGATTCTCAAAATCTGGTCCCTAGATCAGCAGCATCAGCATGGAACTTGTTGGAAATGCAGATATGCAGGCCTCACCAGAATCTCCTAAACCAGAAACTCTGGTGCTAGAGCCAAACCATCTGTGGTTTATCAAGCCCTTCAGGTGGTTCTGGGGCAGTTAAAGTTCTAGTACCACTGATCTGGACTCTTCTTTCTTAAACTTGGCTATCCAAAGGCTTTAATTTCTTAAAATGTGCCAGCCTTTTCTAGGTGGAGGAGTTTTGAAAAAACTGCCTAGGCCCAGATCAAACCCCAGACACAGAATATCTGGGAGGCAGAGCCCAGGCATCAGTATTTCTTAAGTCTCCCTAGATGGTTCTGATGTGCTGCCAAGTTAGAGAACCATTGGTCTAGACTAGGGCTTCTCCAACTTTCTTGTGTACCTGAAGCGACTGGGATCTTGTTAAAGTGCAGATTCCCATTGAGTAGGCCTGGGGTGGGGCCTAAGCTTCTGCATTTTTTATAAGCCTCCAGGGGATACTAATGCTTCTGGGTTGCCAGCCACATTTGGAGAAATAGGATCTGGGGATCAGAGGGAAGAGCATTAACCAAGGGGTCAGTGGACGTGGCTGCCATCTTGCGTGGACTGTCACCTTAATTCTTTGGGCCTAGCATTTGTTCTATCTACCTCCTCAGGATGTTGAGAAAACTTAATGAATAATGCAGTGTTGTTTTCTTGAACATGTGCACATATCTCATGAATTTAGAGCATGTGTGGATAAACATCTAAATTTTTTAATAGTTGTGGATTTATTGCTATGAGTACTTTACTTAGGTCAAATGTTACTGGCCTTCAGTATATAGCAGCTCTAAAGCTGCCCTTTAAAAGACATATATTTAAGTTTAGAAAGCAAGACCATTTAAATAAATAACTAGAGATAGCTGACAGAGCAAAATTATGAGGATAGGATGAGAGTGACTCACGTTTGAGAAGTGCTGAGAAAGCAGATGCAAAAGAGGCTGTGAAGGCTAGAAAGAAAAGTAGAGCTTGATTTTGATGAGTTAAATGAGTTGATATGTTAGATCATTAAGGGGGTATGCGTTCTGTAGCACTCATGTACTTGGTTGCTAGAATCATTATTTATTCAGAAAATATTGATTGATTGCTGCTTTGTATTTGATCTTCTTTTGGTCACTGGGGAGAGAGAAACAAATCATTTATGTCCCCAAGAAAATGAGAAGAGGATCAGAGGATCAGATGAAATAAACAAGTCTGCACTTTTAAATCTAATATTTTACTATAAAATATGAAAAAATAAAGTCTTGTTCACTAACAGCAAGGAAAGTTGTCCTGACAAAAATGATTTTTATACACAAATCAAAATCCAAGGGAGTTGCAAGTCTCAATTCTGACAGCTTCTAATGGATAGATTTCATTTACTGGATGTGGGGAACAGAGCTGGGTTCCGGTGCCTGGGTTCATTTCATGAACTTGCTGAATGCCTTTGTGTAGTATGATGCCAGAACATCTTGTGAGAGAGCATGGGGACAGCACTCAGTGAGCTTGGAAAAGAAGTCACTGACTGACTCAAAATAAGGATTTTCTGAGACTTCTAAATGAGGAGGCAAGAATACAGTACAGTTCATCAATACCTTGCAATCCCAGGCCTCTGCCCTTGGATGTGAGTGGGAATTGTCTACTGATCATCTTCCATTTCATTTACTTAGGGCTTTGGGAATATGTAACTTAACTTTCTTTGGGCTTCAGTGTCCTCACCCATCAAATTATAATATTGGGCAGTCACTAGACTCCCTAAAGGCATAACATTTTGGTATCTAGGACTTTAAATTTGAAAAGGAATATCTATTGGAATATACATAAAGAAGAGTGGAGGGCTTATTAAAAGTGTAGTTACACACTGAATTATAAGAATTTCATTTTCTATTAATATCTTTGCTCAGTCAGGGTTTGTAATCTTACCTGATTATGGCATCTGGAGGAATGAGCAGATTAAAAATAAAAATGAGATAAAACAAGATGTTATTTGAACTTAGAACTTAATAATACTGCTGGTTCTTTGACTTGAGGAGGTTAAAGCTATTGAAAATGTGTCCTGAATTGGGTCTATCCAGACAAAGAAAAGATGGAGTCACTGTGTGATGAATTTAATCAATGTAGCCAATAAAAGGGGCTTCCCAGGTGGCTCTAGTGGTTAAGAACCTGCCTGCCAGTGCAGATAAATGTAAGGGATGGGGTTCAGTCCCTGGGTTGGGAAGATCCCCTGGAGGAGAGCATGGCCGCCCACTCCAGTATTCTCGCCTGGAGAATCCCATGGACAGAGGAGCCTGGCGGGCCACAGTCCATAGGGTCACAAAGAGTCCAACTCCACTGAAGTGACTTAGCACGCACATGCATGCATACAGCCAATAAAAGGGAGAGTTTAAATTCCTTCTTTCATCAACACACATATATGAAGGGACAGACAAAATTTTCAAATCCTAATTGTAGGGTTTGGGGAATTGAAATGCATCCACAGTTGCTTGTACCTCTCCACGCCAGCTTACTTGCATACAGGAAGCGGAAAGGACTTTTTCCAAGGCAGATCTCTCTAACCAAGCATCCCTCGCCTGTAGCCTGCCATCTGCAGACAGCAGTTTAAGATTTATCTTACTTTAAACAAGAAACAGCCAAGGGGAGTATGGAAGTCTGATGACTTTGTTGCTCTGTGTGGAAAGGAAACAGACTGAGTGAATTTGTATATAATCCCTAAGGAGAAAGCATCTTGGTGCTGTATTTCTTTTTGTCCTGGAGATCCTGAAAGTGAGCTAGTTGGAAGAGGCAGTTCATAAAGTTTGGATTTGTTTGCGTTTGGGGGAGAGCCTTGATTACAAAGGAGGAGGTGCTTTATTTATATACACCAGATGTAATACAGGAGTCCCCTAGTCTATTTTTCTGGATACTGGGAGCCTCTGGTGAAAATCAGCCTGTCTCAAGTGGGAGTCATTCCTCATTGATCAGCAGAACCTGATATGAACATTTCCTCCCCAGAATTTGCTGGAATCTGTGTATTAACTTCAAATGATGACAGACTAATTACACTGGCTTCCTTTCCTGGGCACAGTCTTTCTGTGCCCAGATTTTCACAGATTTCTGGGGAAAATAAACCTTTCTGATGAGCCAGCTTGCTTTTCTTTTGCTGACATGGACCAACAACCTTGCACTTAACAGCTCTTACTGTAAGTGGTGCTGTTGGACCATTTTCTCATGTACACTTCTACTCAGTGCTTAAGTGCATTTAGAGGATGATCAGAAAAATTATTCCTTTTGACTAGCAGAATAAGCTTTCTTCATTTAATAATTTCTTCCTCCTGAGATACGCGGAGGCAGCTCTGTCTCCTTCTGGTTTGCAATCCTGAGATTTCTCTAGGATGTGATAAAATTAAATAAACCAGTAGGGATGAGTTAATGGTACCTATCTGTTCTAACCTAAGAGAAGGTAACCTAGGAGCTGGCAGATCATACTATAGATAGTGTGGGGGAATGTGGGAGGGCTATAGATTACAGAAAGTTAATTGATCATTTATATGTAAAAGAAGTTTTAATAAAAGGTGCTCAGAAAGGTGCAGGAAAAGGAGAAAAGATTTGCCTTGATGATTAGCCAGGAGAAGTCATTATGGGCTACTTACATGTATGTAAGTCATACTTTTGTATATATATAGCTGCATATATGTGTATGTTATTTTTATAATTAGCAAGTGGATTTACTTCCTTTTTCCCTGGCAGGCTCCCTTGCATTTAACAGTTCATCCTTGAACACCAAAGGACAGTCAAGCCTCATAACCCCTGTTCCAGGAGGGTTTGCAATATAAGTATTGCATGTCTAGGTAGCTCACTGTTTAGACAAAATGTGCCACGTTTTAAAACTGTGACTCTTTTTTTTTCGCTGTGCTTATTTTATAAACTTAAGAGACGTTTGACTTGTTGTTATTTTCATGGAGAAGTGAGTTTAGTGGCTGTTGTAATCGATAAGCTTATTTTTCCTCCAGTGCCATCACCTAAAGCACTGCAGCAAGAATGAGAGGAGGACCAGTGCCCCTGCAGGGCATATTTGAACTGTTTTTACAGACTGAAAATGCAAGAACTTTAGTCTGGGGCAATCTGGCAGGAGGCTAGTATACTTGGTTTCCTTCTGTCACACTTTTGGTGGAATGAATTAGACTTTTAAATCAGGAAATTCAGCAAGATGAGTTAAGTCTTTGCACAAAAGCAGTGGAAGATTTCCAGCTGGTTGGGGGTACAATATGGAAATGTCTTGCTAAATCAGGGTCTGGTGGAATGTTGCTCTCCTGGCAGTCAGGCTCTGTTTCTCAGCAAGCAATCTGTGGGTTGCATGTAGGATGGAGCACGCTGAGAACATAAGCATCGCCTTGCTCGTGGAAGACTTGGTGGTTCAGATGTTTTCCATTAGAAACTGGGCGTGGGCTTTTTCAATTTAAACTAAAGCAGCAGTTCTAGTAGGAAGAAACTCCCTGAATCTGTGTCTTCTGTTTCTGGATGCTGTTCCTCATAGAGCCAGATTTCAGCAGAAAGAGTTGTTAATGGTGGACTTCGGGCAACCAAAACCCCATGGTAGGAACAAGAAAGATGGAGAAAGATGGGATACTGTCATGATCTTCAACACTTTATTAGAGGCTGTTGATGCTAGAATAATAAGTCAAGATGAACAAAGGCACTCACTTTGGATGAAAATGGTACCTTCTCTTGCAATTTTAGGTAACTGAGTTCTAAGCCTTACAATAACCACAAGTTTTCCTAACTGATGGCCAGTTTTTCTGGTTATGCAAGCAGTGTCCAAGTGATCAGGTAAATAGCTGGTTCCAGAACAAATATTTTATACTGTACTGAGACAATCACAAGATAAGGCCTAATCTTTCCTTTCCCGCCTGTATAATTTCTGTGTGTTAGGTATGAACTTCCTCTTGGTTTGGCGGTTTGACTCTGATTTAACCTGAATGAAGCTCTTGATATCCTTTTTCAGACAGGAACACAATTTGACTCATGGTTCCTGAGTTCATATTCATGTTTCTTGCTCCTGGATACCTGGGACTTTTCTGCCAGAGGGCTAGATGTTGCTGTACTCGAGGCTATGCTGTATCCAGAATTGTGGCATGGGGGGAGGGGCTGCTGCTCAGAACTCAGGATACAAATGGGGTGGGTGTGGAGGTGGGTGATCCTGGGTAACTCAGAACCTGCAGATTCTTGTGTGGGAGAATTAACTGCCCACACTCTTCCTGGCAATGTGTGTGTCCTTGGTCAAACAAGAGCTAGATGAGAATGTTTGATGAAGGGATGAAACTGATATTCATCATCATATTAAAAGCAACTCAGATAACTAGTTTTCAGACGGTGATCAGTCTCTGATCCCTTAGGGCAGGTTGAAGGGAAAACCATCAGGTGAGTTTTCTTTGTCACATCCTATCTTGCCCCTACTCCTCAAAGATGCCCTCTGCTCACCCAATCTGACCCTCCCCTTCAGTGCCTTGCCTTAAGAAGGGAAACCAACAAACTTCCCAGTGTTAGCATATATTTAGTCTTTCAAGATTTTTATTTCTGTTTTAATTAGGGAGCTCTAGGAGAAGAGCTGAACACTCTAAGCTCTTAAGTAAAAATCTGAGTTCTTTATAACAAGGGGAGATATTGGGGGCAAGTTGACCTTTCTGGATGAGTGGGGAATGTGGGTGCCAACTTCTTTGGTACCTGAAATATGCCTTCATTTTAATAGGGCAGTTCCACTTCCTCTTTTTCAAAATTTGGGACAATACTTGTAGTAGTTAGGTGATTGGAACCTGAATTTTGCTATTTACCAACTGTGTGACCTTAAATAAGTCACTTAATCACTTCAAGCTTCAACTTCGTCATGTACAATGGTAGTAATAATGAAACCTTTTTAATGAGTTTTTGTGAGCTTCAAATGGGTTAATACACACACACATATATATAATTTACATTTAATATTCTTTAAAGATAGTAAAAAATCTAGAAACATTTATTTCTAGATTAACAAGGAGAAAAACAAGGGCAGTACTGGAAAACTTCATTGCCCTTTTGTTTTTTTGAATTTTGAACCTTATGAATGTACAATTTACATACAGTATTAAAATTAAAATGTCCCTAAATAACTTAAACCAGGAATTTGGTTCATATAAGGTAATGTCATCTAAATGGTGACTATCTCTTATTCAGTGCAGGTTACTGATGAGTGCTTCATATAGCTGGCCTCATTGAATCCTCACAAGTATTGTGTGGGGAAGGTGTTCTGGAGGGACTCATGACTGGGATATCAAAGTAGGGACTTTGGCAGCTATATTCTGTATGTGTAATAATTTAAAAATATGTTTGTCATAAAATACTTCAAACACAAAAAAATATGCAGAAGTATTTTTCTATTATTACTTAATGTGTTATGAAAGGATGGTCATAGAACTTAGTATCCAAAGTGGAATACTCTTGAGAAAGAAGGGGCTGCTGTTGCTAATTATGCTGGGATAACAAATGTAAACTCAACAGCCCCAGGCAAACTGAGTCATATGGTCACCTGGAAATCAAGCATTACCATAACTGCTGAAGTTCTCTTTAGGCCTCTTCCTGGCCCATGTCTCCCTTTCTCTCACGGCAATCATGGTCTTGATATAGATGCACACACTGTTCACAGTTTGCTCATTCTACGTATGTATGCGTGATAAACTGTACAGAGTATTCCTTTGTGTGTTTCCAAATGTTAGATAAATGGTATCTTATGTTGTCACTTTTTCCTTCTTTTTCTGAAAAATTAGAGGAACTGGGCCAAGGAATAATGATGTATTAGCTAAGGTTCTTCTGACTGAAAGCAGCAGAAACTAATTTTGGCTGGCTTAAACCGGGGAGGGATTTCGTGAAGAACATGAGACGTCTTAAGTACCTCATGACTGGGAAGGAGCATTCAGGCCAAGTTCTGAGATCTAAGCAACAGGTAGATATAGATCCTGTTGCTCCCACACCTGTCATCAATATCAATATGGCCACAGTGGCCCCCAGTTTCTGTTTGTCTGGGTTCCAGTATTCAAGTTCCAGAGACAGTAAAGAGAATCCAGTTGGGCCAGCTGTCCTTCCTAGTCAACATCCTGTATATGGTCAGGAATGCAGGGTGATACAGAAGGGAAATAACCACCAAGAACTTGTCCACGGAATTGGGGCTATTCCCAGAGGAGGAGAAATTGTGAGCAAACAGGGCATCTAAGGAGGTGACAACCACAGTGAGCAGAGAAGATTTGGAGATGAGAAGGAAATCTCTTATGTTTATGGCTTAAAGGAATATAGGAAAAAACACTTATCCATTTGGGGATTCCTTTCTGGCATTTCTGAGAAAATTTAAATGGACTCCAAAATTCTAGATTCTGAGAAAAATCAGTGGGAAAAAAATTGGAAGAAATGTTATAGTTCTCCTGTGAGAATTAAAGCTTAAAAGTCCATTACTTATTTGAAGAAATTCACTGACTTCAAGTTGAAAGCAAGAGCAGGAAATATTACTGTGCGGGATCAAAGGTCAAGGTCAGCATTTCTGGGAACAAGGACATGAGCAGTGGAAGGGAAGCATCAGTGGAACTTTATTGCCTCTTCTGCTCTAAGTGTGTTCATGGCTCTGTCCACTGCCAACAGTGCATTATTCTTATAGATAAATATTAGTAAGTTTATAGGTCTAAGATACTTTTACAAATCCTATGGTGTTCTAAGATATACCAGGTATTGGAAGCAAGATATATCCTTAAATTGACTATCCTGACATTTGCTTCTCTGTAGTACTCTTGACCTTGCCTTTAAATATTACTTGAAATCTATTGGAAAGAGCATTTACTGCTTTGTGGGGTTAAAAATTTCATTTAAAGAATAAGAGTCTGAATGTTTGTAGAATTATCTTCCAATTTAAAAATTATTTTTATTTATGCTTTTATTTCCATTATACTGGGAGGTGGATCATAGAGGATCCTACTGTGATTTATGTCGGAGAGTGTTTTGCCTATGTTTTCCTCTAGGAGTTTTATTGTTTCTGGTCTTACATTTAGATCTTTAATCCATTTTGAGTTTATTTTTGTGTGTGGTGTTAGAAAGAGGTCTAGTTTCATTCTTTTACAAGTGGTTGACCAGTTTTCCCAGCACCACCTGTTAAAGAGATTGTCTTTATTCCATTGTATATTCTTGCCTCCTTTGTCGAAGATAAGGTGTCCATAGGTGTGTGGATTTATCTCAGGGCTTTATATTTTGTTCCATTGATCTATATTTCTGTCTTTGTGCCAGTACCATACTGTCTTAATGACTGTGGCTTTGTAGTAGAGCCTAACGTCAGGCAAGTTGATTCCTCCAATCCCATTCTTCTTTGGGATCTAATTAAAATTAAAAGCTTCTGCACAACAAAGGAAACTATAAGCAAGGTGAAAAGACAGCCTTCTGAATGGGAGAAAACAATAGCAAATGAAACAACTGACAAACAACTAATCTCAAAGATATGCAAGCAACTTATGCAGCTCAACTCCAGAAAAATAAACGAACCAATAAAAAAAATGGGCCAAAGAACTAAATAGGCATTTCTCCAAAGAAGACATATGGATGGCTAACAAACACATGAAAAGATGCTCAACATCACTCATTATCAGAGAAATGCAAATCAAGACCACAATGAGGTACCATTTCACACCAGTCAGAATGGCTGCGATCCAAAAGTCTACAAGCAATAAATGCTGGAGAGGATGTGGAGAAAAGGGAACCCTCTTACACTGCTGGTGGGAATGCAAACTAGTACAGCCACTATGGAAAACAGTGTGGAGATTCCTTAAAAATTGCAAATAGAACTGCCTTATGACCCAGCAATCCCCTGCTGGGCATACACACCGAGGAAACCAGAATTGAAAGAGACACATGTACCCCAATGTTCATTGCAGCACTGTTTGTAATAGCCAGGACATGGAAGCAACCTAGATGTCCATCAGCAGATGAATAGATAAGAAAGCTGTGGTACATATACACAATGGAGTATACTCAGCCCCTAAAAAAATAAATTTGACTCAGTTCTAATGAGATGGATGAAACTGGAGCTGATTATACAGAGTGAAGTAAGCCAGAAAGAAAAACACCAATATAGTATACTGACACATATATATGGAATTTAGAAAGATAGTAATGATGACCCTCTATGTGAGACAACAAAAGAGACCCAGAGATATAGAACAGACTTTTGGACTCTGAGGGAGAGGGAGAGGGTGGAATGATTTGGGAGAATGGCATTGAAACATGTATACTATCATGTAAGAAACAAAGCGCCAGTCTATGTTCAATACAGGATACAGGATGCTTGGGGCCGGTGCACAGGATGATCCAGGGAGATGATATGGAGTGGGAGGTGGGAGGGGGCTTCGGCATTGGGAGATCGTGTACACCTGTGGCTGAATTATGTCAATGTATGGCAAAACAAATACAGTATTGTTATGTAGAATAAAGTATTAAAAAAAAAAAAAATTATTTTTATTTGGCACCATTTTGTGTTAATGTTCATTTCTTTTTAATGTTTTCTATTATTTTGTGTGTCTATCAGGTAGAGATCATTTTTACATAGTATTGGATTTTATAATCTCATTGCAATTTGTTGGTTAATTATAATAATAATACTTTTTATTATTAAATACCAAAATCCATACTTTTGGTATTATATCTTTAAACAGAAGACCATGAAAACTTTTCATACGGTCCTATCATGGAAAAATGATTCTCTGCTTATTATTATGGTCACTTAATATTTTTAAGAAACATGTAAGTACAAGTGCTATGAGAATTACAGAATACTGAATTCTGGAATTTCTAAGAATTCTTAGGAAGTCTATCTCCTCATTCTTGAACCCCAGTGATTAATATCTGTCAGAAGTTTGGACACAGTGAAAGGGAATAACACCCTCCGTTGATACCTGGCAGGTCAGTGATGGAAGGTTACTGTTGAGCTCTGAGCTGCTGTTATGAGCAGTGTCCCTGAGTCAGTCACACTTGTTGGGAGATCTCAGATACACGAAGAGAACTGTTGTTGACTACAACCTCTGGGTTGATCTTGGCTCCTACTGAAAGTTGGAAAAATCAATTACATGATAAATGAAGAGTGACTACTTTCTGACTTTCAAGGAAACACTAGAAACAGGGTGAAGAAAAATTCCAGAGCAATGAAGATATCCTTGGGAAGCTGGGAACCATATTTTAGGCTATGAAATGCTAACCACTGACACCACTTTTGGGTTAGAACAGCATGTCCAGAAAACTCTAGGTTAAACTGCAATGATCATGGTCATGTACATTGTTTCTCTATTTGGTTGAGTTACTTTTCAAATATGTGTCATCTGTAGGTGTGCTCTGAGGGAATGAGAGAAAGGCTGAAAAAATCTCATGGAGAAAACTGACCTGTCAGGGTATATTATCAGGCACAATGGTTCCTGGTTAAGTGGTTGAGTAAAACCTGAGTTGGACCTCAGCTGAGCTAGAGGGACTTGAGGATGGCATCAAACTGACGGGTCCTGATAACACAGTATTTCACGATCAGTCATGCAGACTCACCCGTACCTCATGGTTGAGAAAAATTCATTCAGAAGGCTTATATGGCAAGCCATGTTATTTAGCTCCATGAAATAGATGGATATAAAATTGCTTTTTAAAAATGACTACATAAGAATATTAAAATATTTATTCAGAGATTAGCCATAAATGGGAGGAGGGTCCCTTTCTAAAACCCAAACATAAAAACCACCAAAGGAATATCTGATATAGGCTATGATTGCAAATGACTCTTGCAATATAATTTAAGTAAAACTTGGAGTATACATTTTCTTTTAATAAAGATCTAAATTGTGTTCCTTTTGAAGCCTTTAAAAACAAAATTCATCTGCTGAAAAGTATTGAGATTCCTCTAGAAAAGTATCCTTTCTTTTTTGCCTTTTATAGAATTAAGAACTTTGATAAAATTCTTTCTAAAGTTTTAAATAATCTGTTACTGTTATCATTGTCATTCCTAGATATTAAAGGGGGACACATGGAAATGGTATCTTTATTCTTGGCAGATCAGAGGCCTATTATTTTTAGGTAAAACTGAATTAAAATGAAAACTTTTGCTTTCCCAAAACCACCATTTTTACAAGTTAGTTAACATTAAGTGTTTTTCAGAGTTGAGGCCAGGGCATGCAGCAGTCAAGAGATCACATCTGCATTGGCTGAGCCAATCACCTTCTTGTGCTGGTCTCAGGAGATTTATAAACAGCATTTCAGTGTTCCTAAGTATGACTGAGTGGCTGAACTGAACTGAAGCATCCTGTGGTTACCTCCAAAAACAAACTCCAGAGGAACTGGAGTTCCGTGTGTGAGGCTGATGGCTCTTTTTGCACATTTAAGGATCAATAAGAATAGTTTTTTTCATCCTTAACCCTAGGTTCCTGATTTGCATGTGATCTCGTACAGATACTGTCCTGTAAAGGTTATTCAGACATAGTATTGTCTTTGAAGCAACAATATACTATCTGATAAAAGATTAAAAAATTATTATAGTAATAATAATTGTAGTAGTAGTTATAGTAATGATTATAATATCCGTGATAATTACTTTATTGATAGTAATATTAATATAATCACAATAATTACATCAAGCACTTATTAAGCCCTTAAAATATTCTAGGCCCTGTGCTAAGCAGTTTTTACATATTAGCTTTTTGAGTATGGTCATAAACCCCAGCAGATAGGTAGTATTGTGTCCATTTTACAGATTCAGAAACTGAGTTTTGGAGATAGTAAACAACTTGTCCAAGGTCATGTGGGTGGTTGCTGATGAAGGTGCAAAACAGAGTTTTGAAGCCCAAATGTGAGAAATCAGAGACAAGTGCACAAACATTTATAAGATACACATGTGACATGCGCCTTTCCATCACTTAAACATTCACTTAGTGGCCTTATGCTGAAGAAAGTAGAGAAGGAGTAAGTTCTGTTGGAATTAGTGTGTGATATTTCATTTGCTGGGGGATAGAAGGCTTAGTGGAAGGTAGTGTTTTAGGAGAAATGTGTAACTAACTTTCCCCACTGACCAGAAGATGTTTGGGTAGATTTAAAAGGGAACTAGTGCTTCCTTGCTGGCTCAGAGGTTAAAGCGTCTGCCTGCAACGCAGGAGACCCGAGTTCAATCCCTGAGTCGGGAAGATCCCCTGGAGAAGGAAATGGCAACCCACTCCTGTATTCTTGCCTGGAGAATCCATGGACAGAGGAGCCTGGTGGTCTACAGTCCACGGGGCGCAAAGAGTTGGACACGACTGAGCCACTTCACTTCACTTCACTTCAGTGCTTCCTTAGAGGACTTCCTCAAGACATTTTCCACCTGCTTTTTCTGCCTCTAGTCCTGTACTTTTGGCATTTCTTCTGCTGTTGGAGTCAGTGAGTCTACTGCATGTTTTTAGCATGCCCTGTGTGCACAGAAGCAGACTCAGTAGGAATATAGAACTACCACGGGCCAGACATGTGTGCCTGCCTTTCCTGTCAGCCAGGAGATTAGGGGTGGGGCAGAAAATAAAATTATATGTAAATGTTATATATATATATATATATATATATGTATGTATGTAAAATTCATTTTAAGTCTCAAAACCATTCAAGGATTTTTTTTTTTAAACTGGGCAATTTTACCTGCTCCTGTTTGCATATTCTGATAAGTTCCTAAATGGACACCTGATAGGAATTCATCTTTTAATGTCTCATAAGTTAAAAAGCAAATCATAGAATGATATGGCTGGAAGGGATCCCAGAGAGCTAAAGAGTTTCATGGAATATTGGTGACCTTGATCTCTTAATAGATGATCTGGAAATGGACCTAAGGGTCAAATAAAATTTAGAAGTGCTGGGTTAAAGTTAAGTAGGTTTTGTCCTATGTAACTTCATGGAGTCTTTCATATGCTAATATGCTTTGTGAATCTACAAGAGGGTGGAGAAAGTCTGAAATGTTTCAAGACTGATTTTACCCAAATTCCCTTTTGGGAAAGGCTGAGTAGCTGAGCCGCTAGCATAGTCTCTACAGGAAGATGGCAACTGACACCTTTTTGAGAACAAGGAAATCCCAAGGGAAAGGAAGGATATACCAGTTGCCTCTGTTTCAGGCCAAGAATTCTCAGTGAGAGGACTTTCCCTAGAGACTCAGAGGAGGCTGGAAGGCACCTACAGGCAAACAGGACGCACTTCATTGTGACACACACTGTAGAGAAATTGTGAATTCAGCACAAAGGGGTGACCAGCCCCTTAGAATCAGGACAAAGTATTTATCCCTGACCTAGCCCACTGAGGACACAGGAAGGGGGAGGAGATTGTCACCAGCTGCAGTCCCAAAGTCTGAGTCTGAGTCCCTTTCCCCAAACAAACTAGTTGTGTGGGTTTAGGTTGCAAAGTGCAGGTTTTTAAAAAAACCAAAGCATTAAACTCGTATCTCTTTTTGCAGAACCTTTCAGAGGTTTCAATATGAAAACAGGCATCAGGAAACTCCAAGAATGAGGTACAACATGCAGGATTTTTAAAAGTTACTTCACTGTGAAATGCTTGTTTGTGCAGCATTTGGAAGGCACTCATGTTCTGAGGAAAACCCTTTGGGAAACACTGATTTAATCTGACCTCATTTTACCGGTGAGCAACTATGGGTAGGCATCTCTTACCTGTGAGGCCCTCTCAGATTCCTTTCTCCATCAGTGACACATTTATTGGAATTAACTTGATCAAAATTGGGGGCAACTTTGAAGAGATTTCTTTAGTTCAAAAGCCCTTTTTCTATGTTTCAAGGACAAATATTCTATATACCTTGAGTTTCCATTTTCAGAAACTACAGAGTAATTCAGCCAAACTTTATATAATATCACCTTTGCTCAAAGATGTTTAAGTACAGTGGTGGTCTATAAAGATATAAACTATAGTTCTTACTATATAGGACATTAATCGTAATGATAAATACATTGCTGGCAATAATATGAATATCTAACATTTATTGAATGCCTTTCTATTTGTCAGGCACTGTACTAATATTTTCATCCTCTCAGCAATTTATGAGGTTGGGATTATGATAATCCCCATTTCACAGTAATGATTCTTAAGTGAGGAGAAGATAAGGAATTATTCCAAGCCACATATAGTTGGAGGAGAGAAAACCTATTGCAAGATTTAGCAGCACGTGAAACATTCCTTATGAATGATACCAAGTGCTATATGAATTCAGGGAAAAGAAAATTTTTGAAAGACTTGATCAGTGGAATTCAGTTGTGTGGTGGACAATTATGGTTCGTTTGCCAATCTCTCCTCCTTTTGGAGACCAGCACCCCCTGACTTTGGAGGAATTTTTCCCCTTTCACTGTGGGGTTCCTGCTATGTGGTTGGGTGCATTGCCTCAAACTGGACCAATCAGAGTCTCTGGTCTTTGGGGATTAGACAAGGGAAGAGAATTCCTTTTAGGCTGGTAAAGCTCTAAAGTCCTGTCTGAGATGTACGTGACTTGTCCTCAGCCCTGGGGAAGGAGCTGGGCTGTGTCAGGAGAGAATGATGGTGATGTCAAAAGAGAGGCATGCCTTGGAAGTGGAGAGATGGAGTCTTGGAGACCTTCTGGTTATCTGTGAAGCTTGGGGGCCGAGTCACCAAGTCTCCAAGTCTGAAGATTGTCTTTTCTGGGACTGAGCACTTAATGACTTTCTCTTGTTCTGGGAATGATACTGTGCTTCCCTGCAAAATGAAGTGTTATTAGATAGTGATTAAAAGAATCCCACACTGTAATAGAAGGGTTGATATTCTATTTGGTGCTAAGGCTCCCTCAACCATAAAGTCAGGAATTTTAATTTACAGGGGAATGGACTTTTGGGTGCCTGAGGATAAGGTGGATGCAAAACAACAACAATAACACCCACAAGCACAAAAATCTTTGCTGTCAATAGGATTCAGTTAATGACTTCACACTTTAAAGATATTAATAAAAGGGTAGGGGCCATATAAGAATTTGGACTGAATTTAGGCCATCTCCTCCACTTTCTTTAACCTCACAGAAAGGCTTCTTTCTTATCTGTAAAATGGGAATGATATGAATGCCATTACTACTTATTTTAGATGTTTTGAGTCTCTAAAGACTGATGCAAAGGCTTTTGTTAACTGCAAAACAGCACATAAGTGTGAACTGTTACTCACAGTCATTTTACTATGATCAAATACTTTATAATCCTGTAGCAAATTGAGCTTAGTCCCAGCAAGTGGATGATATTTAGAGAAGAAGAAGCAGCAGGAGATTTTAGTGACTTTATTGGGTGCAAAAATGCTTTGAGGGTGAAAAGAGAAACAAAAATAAGAACTGTTTCTTGGAACTTGCCTGGTAGTCCAGCAGTTAAGACACTGTGCTTCTACTCCAGGGGCCACAAATTTGATCCCTGGTCTGGGGAGATGCTGCATGGCCAAAAGTTAAAAAAAAAAAAAGAATTGTGTCTTCTGTTTTGGGGCTTTCTGCTTTTTACCTGTTTTCTCTTCACTCTGATTTTCTACAGGGAATTTCTTGAATTGGGATATTTTGGTGGGCTTTATGGAGAGAAGGCCCCCTTCCTTGAGCCCCCTTCCCACCAGAATGCCAGAATGCCTGTGAAAGGAACAAGCCCAATTCTTGGTACCCAGTCCTTGTTTAGTTTGGGTTTGTTCATTCATTCATCCCTGATAGGACCTTACAAAGGGCTTTCCTCCCAGTGAAAGCAGTGGATCCTGGTGAGAGCTCAGCAGTGTGGACAAGTACAGTATGGGACAGCCTGTTGCTAAGCAGGAAAAGGGCTAGGAAGGGTGAGAGGGTGAGAATAAGGAAACCAGCATCTGTGCGTCAGTGTTGCTGCTGTTGCAACCAACACAAAAAAGCAAAAAATTTTTTTCCTTCCTGAGAAGCGTGCTGCCTTCAGACAGCCTGGGGAAAAGTGTGGATAGCTGGGTGGGTCCTGCTGGATTGAAGGGCCTGACAGTATGTGATTCCCTGCAACAAATGGTAGTGGTGGGGGTGTGTGTGTACACACACAGACACATTCGAAGCGTCCAGCCTCCAATTTCAGCGCTGGCAGAAGATAACAATTCTCAGCTCGCCTTTCCAGGGTTATTTTTGGCTGGGGCTGTTCTCTGATGGCAAAGGGTTTCAGCCCCCTCCCAACTCCACCCCTGCCCTTGTTCAAAAGAGAAACTGGTGCTTGCGAACCACTCATTCCCTGGGAGGCCGGAAGGCAGGACTGCTAGGTGGAAGGGAGAGGGGCTGTGGGTGCAGGAGAGGACCCTCGATCCTGCTCAAACTCTCCCCACCCCGCTGCTGTTTTCTAAAGGAGGGTGTGCGGGAAGGCTCAGGTTAGGCCAGCCAGGAGGCGTCCTAGAGTCAGTGAGGGTAGTTGGCACTGGGAAGGGACTTTTGGGACACCCCGAAAGTGAGTCCAGCAGAAAGAAGCAGCTTCGGGCACATCGAGCTCTCCGGTCAGAGAGGAAGTTGGGCGGGAGCAAACTTTCTTGGAAGGTAGAAGCCAAACTCTGCCGGGGCAGCTAGGAGCCACGCACAGAGGGAGGAGCGGTCTGCGCGGCGGGAGGGCGCCGGGCGCGGACCGGCCGCGGAGGGGGCCGCGGCGCGAGGCGGAGCTCGGGCGCGCCGCCAGGCTGGTGGGGCCCCCGTCGGGCTGCAGATTCCCTCCGGCTCCGGGAGCCGCGGCAGGACCGGCCAGGAGGCGCCATGGAGGGGAGCCCCATCCCGGTACTGACGGTGCCCACGGCACCCTACGAGGACCAGCGGCCGGCTGGAGGCGGGGGGCTGCGGCGGCCCACTGGGCTCTTTGAGGGCCAGCGCAACTACCTGCCCAACTTCATCCAGAGCGTGCTGTCGTCCATCGACCTGCGCGACCGCCAGGGCTGCACCATGGTGGTGGGCAGCGACGGCAGGTACTTCAGCAGGACGGCCACGGAAATCGTGGTGCAGATGGCTGCGGCCAACGGGGTGAGTGACCCGCTGTCCGTGGAGTCCGCCACCCCCTCCTCCAGCCAGCCCCCGACCCCCATCCTGCTCCTCGGCTCGGCTGCTCTCCCAGGCCCTGTACCCTTGCCCCACCGCTGTCTCCCCATCGGCGTCCCCAGCGCACTGGGGAGGCCTGGGCTACGTTGTGTTAGCCACTCCGAAAGGCCTTAAGAGTTCCTAGCCTTTCTTTGAGCCCCGCCGGGCATCCCGATGGATGCCACATCGCCCTCACCTCTCCCTGGACTCTGACCATGTTTTGCACCTGCTCGCTGTTCTTTTCAACTTTCTCTTCCTCGGCCCTTTAAAAATATTTGCACTGATTGCTTTCACTACCCTCCAGCTACCAATATAGTCCTACCCCACCACTCGTGTATTCTGTTTGCAGTCTTCCACTCTAAATCTTGGCTCTGCCAAATTTAACAGTAGTGTTGGTTCAGAAACACACACACACACACACACACACACACACACACACACACAGTGTTTATCTCTGACATATTTGGCAAGCGTGAAGGTTTTTAATATCATTGGTGTGTGGAGTTATTTCATAATTGATTTGACTAGGAAAGGGATGGGGGCAGGGGTCAATTTGAAATTATACAGACTGGGATCTCAGTTCCCCGGAGGAAAATCTAAATGGTCGGAAATGAGATTTGCCATGCTTTTCTTAAAGCTATTCCCAGTTTCTCTCCTAGATGCCCTTTGACAGTTGACAACATTTCAGGCCCCTTCTCCCTTGCAGTTTTTATTCTGTCCCTTTTCCCACGACCTATGTAGTCTCCTTTTGCTATCTGAATTCTCAAACCTTGAGTTTCTTTCTTTCTCCCCTCTCTCTTCCTGTCCTACAGTTTGATGCACCTTTTGGCATATCCTCATACCCTGATTTCCTCCTTTCCAAACTTCAAGGGTGCCTGAGTTTTCTGTGGGAAACATTGTCTAAATGAGGAATTTCAGCCTTTTAATACAGTCAGATCCACACACGTAGAACTTTTCTTTAAGGGAAGACTGCAGAGGTGTAAGTAAATGAGTATAAATGAATATGAACATTTTAAAAAATGAAACTGAACAATTACCTGGCATTTGAATATCTCCCTATCCCTCCTTTCCAACTCGTTTTTAATTTTCTCATGTCTTGCTTAAAAAAACAGCTCTAAGGTTGTTCATTCTTTACATTTATCTACTATAATTCCCACTTCTCAGTGTTTCCAAGATAGGGAAAGAGGTGTTTTTTTAAAAAAACAAAAACAAAAAGCAGTTGGGCAAAACAGGGCCTGGTTTGGGTGGAAGTGGGGGTGAGGGGGACTGGGAACCCATTGGGTTGTGGAGTTGTGATCTCTAACCCCAGCAGATGCTGCTGCTGAAGATACAGGACTTGTATTTCTCTCTGGCTCCTCACTTTGGATTGATGAACTTTGGCTTAAATCAGACAGTTGGGGAGAGGTTGACAAATAGTCTTTTACTCTTGTCTGACAAAGCTGTTCCCATGGAATGATGGAGAATAATGAGCCTTGGAAGAGCTGTGGCAGCTTTCATACTCCTTCCTGGGCCAGTTTTTCTAAGGAGAGAAACATAGCCTGTCCAGTATTTATTATGGGTCTGGATATTTTTGAAGCTACGGTTGGTGATTTGCATGGGCAAATTATTATTATGCTATATTATTTATTGGCACACTTTGCCCTAAGGACGCTTAAGTCTCTTACTTCAGTGCATCTTCTCTGATAAATACACATTAACTTTAAGAATGGAGTTAATTTTAGGAGATAGCATATGTTAATGCTAAGCTACTGCTAAGTCAGTTCAGTCCTGTCCGATTCTGTGTGACCCCATAGACAGCAGCCCACCAGGCTCCCCTGTCCCTGGGATTCTCCAGGCAAGAACACTGGAGTGGGTTGCCATTTCCTTCTCCATATGTTAATATATATGCCTAAAATAGAGTCAAATTTAATCTAGCAATTATGAAGGAAAGAATGACAAACTAAAGTCCACACAGAAGCACCATCTCTTAAATAATCTGAAAGTATTACTTCTAGGATGGATGGGCATGGGGTAAAGGGATGGTTGACTTTATCAAGATTTCAAACAACCAATTTTTTTCCAATCTTTTCCTCATTTTGTTCACCTTCTTTGGAGCTTTTGATAAAGCGAAGTGGAAAATCAGAAGGCTGACTTCAGGAGAAAGGTTGTTTAAAGGAACCACTATAAGCAGAATTGGTCTTGCGTGATTGCAAATTGGTGGGGGATACACTTACCTCCTGACTTGACTTGCTGACTATACTCGGGAATAGGGAACTTATGATTCCAAATACTTTGGCCATTTTTTATTTCCCATTGGATATTCATAAACTACCTAGAAAAATAGTAGAATGTAGAATTTATTCTCTTTGAACTGACTTGAATCTGACCAGGTGGGCTGCATTCTCTTTGTCTGGAAAATCTTGATTTTAATAGAAAAAGTTAATTTTACAAAGCACATTTTCTATAAAAAATGATAGTTGCTCTTTGATTATATAGTTGCTGGATGAAAACAGAAGTTTTCAGAATTTCTAAAATGATAAAATACACTTGTTGTTGTTCAGCTGCTAAGTCATATATGGCTCTTTGCAACACCATGAACTGCAGCATGCCAGGCTCCCCTGTCCCTCACTGTCTCCCAGAATTTGCTCAAATTCATGTTCATTGAGTCAGTAATGCCATCCAGCCATCTCATCCTCTGCCACTTCCTTTTCCTTTTGCCTTCAATCTTTCGAAGGTAAAACTACACTGTTTTAATATCTCATAGAGTTTGAAATAGATTGGACAAATACCTGTACAATTTGAGATTTAAGGAATTTTTGTAATAAAGCTATGAAACTTATAAGCTTTCAGCAAAGTGGAAAGAATAGATTATAACATCCACATACCCCTGTCCTGGACTGTTCATGTTTTTCTATATTTGATTCATCTTTTGAGGGGCTAAAGTATATTTTAAAAATGAAATTTTACCCACAAGTTCTTCAGTATGAATCTCTAAAAAGAACATTTTACTTGATAGTTATAATATTGTTAGGGCTTCCCTTGTGGCTCACCTGGTAAAGAATCCCACTGCAATGCTGGAGACCTGGCTTCGATCCCTGAGTTGGAAAGATCCCCTGGAGAAGGGAAAGGCTACCCACTCCAGTATTCTGGCCTGGAGAATTCCATGGACTGTATAGTTCATGGGATTGCAAAGAGTCAGACATGACTGAGCGACTTTCACTTCACTACAATATCATTAACATCCCAAACGAAATTTTAAAAATATTTCTATATATTAGTCTACCTTTAGATTTCCTCAGTTATTCTGAAATATCTTTTATACCTGATTTGTTCAGACTTGTTTCTTATAATCAAGGAACACACATTACATTTGTCTTAGATCTCTTTTAACCTATAAGGTACCTCCCTCTTTATTTTCATTTTGTTAATGAAATTGACTCGAAGAGACTAGGTCGGTTGGTCTTTCTACAAAGTGTCTCCTCCACCTCCTTTCTGGAATTTTATGATTAATTCTTTATGGTGTCATTTACCTTTTCATTCCATTTCCTCTGTGTATGTGTGTGTGTGAGAACTAGAAATCAGTCTAGAGGCTTAATTAGATTCAGGTTTAATATTTTTCTTTTTGCAAGATTATTTCATGGCAATGGTGTGTATTCAGTTGCATAATACAAGGAAACATAATCTCTGGTTGTTTCATCATTCGTGATTCTGAGATGATTATAGAGATATGGTGGTATGGTCCATTATTTTCCCCTTTGGGACTAGCAGTAGCCTATGGGGTTAATTCATACCATGTGAATAGTCAGTTCCTTATCAACTTTTACCCGATTGTTTTAGCATTCATAAATGTTACTGACTTGAACTGATTATTTCATTAGAGATTTCAAAATGATGAGTTTCAAATTCTCTAATTCCAATCTGTATGTTTTAGCTGACATTTTTCTATAACTGGGTATTTTTCTCACTAGTAGGCTCTTTGTTTATCCTGTAATATAGTTCCTTATAGAAAGACAGAATGTTTGTTGATTTCCCTCTCTTTTTTTAATTATCAATTTTCAGAGTAAGAGTTCGTTGAAATAGCCACCTCCATTGGTATGAATTTTGGTTTTTTGTTGTTTTTTTGAATATAATGGGGCTTCCCTGGTGGTTCAGTGGTAAACTATGTTCCTTCCAATGTAGAAGACGCCGGTTAGATCCCTGGGTCAGGAAGATCCTCTAAAGAAGGAAATAGCAACCCATTCCAGTATTCTTAACTGAGAAATCCCATGGACAGAAGAGCCTGGTGGGCTACAGTACATGGTTTGCAATAGAGTCAGATACAACTTAGCAACTAAGCAATAACATAAATAGATTGTTGGATTTTTATATAATTAATTTGAATAGGTTAATGAAAAATGTAAAGAAACTACTTTTTACAGTAGTTTTTATGGGGCTATGTGAATTTATCTGAAAAATCTCCAGAAGTATTTAAATCCCCCTTTAAAGATTATGTCCTGCTATATAGAGCAAAAAACAAACTATAGAAAACTAAGTACATGGAGTAAATAGTGTTATTTAAATGAAGTGTGATTAAACTTAGTTTGTAATGAGTTTATTTTTATCCTATTTCTATTTCCAACTGCTTTAGATACTCCTCAGGGGTTTAGATCCTTTATGTATCAACTTATTAGAGTTGAAAAGCTAAATGGATCATAATATTAGGCTATAAGAATGCCTTTGCCCTTCCCTGGGTAGATCCATCAATGGCTGAGACCACCTGTCTATCTTTCTCCTCTTTGTTACATTCTTCTTTTTAGTCCTAAACTATCTTTAATATTGAACAGATGACAGCACTGTGCCTGCCTTAAGATGTTTCTGACTTTTTCTAAAGTCTTTCTCTAAGATGATATTGTATATCAGTACTGTCTAATAGAACTTACTGTGAGAACGGGCATGTTCTAAAATCTGCGCTGTCTTAGCCAACTAGGACACGTCACTGTTGAATACTTGAAATGTAGCTGATGCTGCTAAAGAACCAAATTTTACATTTAATTTAATTAATTAAGATTTCAACTTAGCCACAAGTGGCTAGTAGCTACCATACTAGACAGCACAGTTCTGTAACTTAGCATTTTAAATGTACTTGTGTGTTTCATGGAGCCAGATTGTTACAGCAACTATTGATTAAATAAAATAAAAGTAGGTCACTAAGTCCTGTGCTGTGCTGTGCTGTACTTTGTTGCTCAGTCATGTCTGACTCTTACCCCATGGATTGTAGCCCACCAGGCTCCTCTGTCCATGGGGAGTCTCCAGGCAGGAATACTGGAGTGGGTTGCCATGCCCTCCTCCAGGGGATCTTCCCAACCCAGGAATATTACCTGGGTCTCCTGCATGGCAAGCGGATTTCTTAACCAGCTGAGCTACCAGGAAGCCCCACCAAATACTACAGATACAGAATTGTCAAACCCAAACCTGATTTCTTTGTATGATAACCACACTCTCTTTTGACTTTAGCCCAGGAGGCATGAGGTATGGTAGAGAAAGCACTGAATCAGCAGCTGGAAGGCTTGCCTCATTTTCTAGCTCTGCCAAACAAGTTGCAGTCCAAAGCTTTAGCCTCTTGACATACCTAGGAACCATTTGTTTTCTCATCTATAAACTGTGTATGACTGCATTTCTGAATTATCCTGGGAATCAAATGAAGCACAGCTTATGAAAACATTTTGTAACATCCACAAAACTAAGAAATGCAAGGGAGTATTATTATAGTCAGCTGAATACATCTCACATAATAATTTGACTCTATGTATGAACTGAAACAATGTAGAGCTCTGTTACAAGATTTAGCCAAGAGAAAATCCATTTTTGGCTACTCACACACTGTACTGGCCACATGATAATCAGCATTAATGATAGTAATATTGGCCTGCAGTGCAGCTTACAGAATTAAAGAGCTTCTCAATGTCTTGTGAAAATAAAGTAAAGGTAGAAAATCAAGTGAATATGAGGACTTGGGTGTGCTCTCTGGATAGATGCTGTCACCGATTGTATTTGATTCCAGTAGATTATGAAGAGGTATTTGTTGCAGAGAATGAGAATATATGAACCTTCGCCAATTATGAGAACTATCTGAGGAACAAATTTTGGTTTGGTGCCAAAGACAAGAAACATTCATTTGGAAGAGAAGCAGATTGGGATGTGGTGGTGGGTGGCAAGTAAGGAGGAAAGAAGCAAGAAGCAAGAGAGGGAAACATGTGCTTCAACATGAAGCCTTCCTTCCTGAAATGGATCTGGAAATTTGGGCGTGGCCAGATCCAGGTCCTGTCTCTAGAAGGGAAAAGAACTGGACAGTGATTGCTCTGTGTTTTCTACTCGTGTCAACTCCAAAATAGGTGAATGGAATGGTCTACTATGGCTCAGACATTAGGAAGGACTGGTGTGTAGTACATTAGAAAAGCCTAAAGGACCCACCATAACTTTATCTTGCTTCCCTTCCCAAATCTTCCTCCCAGAATTGTGGAAATAGGAAATCTATTATATAAGCAATAGCAAGTTTTAGGGAGCCCTTTGTTCCACCCATCTCCCTGTTTGGGTCAGTTCATTCTTTACTCTTGTAGCTTTAAGTCCTCATTTACTTTTTATGAGGAAGTAAAAGGAGTAGGAGAGGTTTTGAGAACAGCTGGGCCCTCCCAGTTGCTGGGGTGGGTTATTTTAAGCTTTGTTTAATGTGTCCAGAGACCCAGATGGCATTTTTAACTAAGCTGCTTTATTAAATCTTGTGATAAAACATAATGATGTTTGTTGAAAAGACAGATACATATCAGCAGCATTATGCTTGAAACTTGCCCTAAAAATTTTCTGTAAAACATCTGTTCCCTTTTTGAACTCTGGAAGTTTGTTAGTTTCTGTACAGCCTTGAGGAATAGAAGTTGGAACCTATTTGGGGGAATCTAAGCAGAGGTATTGGCTTTAACAACATTAACCTTCATCTTTCGGGCCTTGGTCACTCTTCCGTTAGACAACAGTGACATGAACGAACACTGTAATAAGATGTGAATATGATTATTTGAGAATAATAGGCAGGAAAAAAAAAAAAAAGCAAACAACAAAAAAGATCTATATTGCCCAGGGATTTTAAAATTGAAGGTAGAAAGCTAGTACTGCAATGTCCTTTGTTAGTGTACAGCCTTGACAGCTAATTGCAAATACTCAAGATTTGGCCAGTATGCCTTTACTGTTTATATTTGCATAGCCAAAGGGAAAATTTTGGGTTCTTTCATCTGACTTGACTCACATTAGTTATGAATAAGAGGATATCTAGGATATACACAAGGCTTGTTAAAGCCCACATTTTCTGAGTCTTTAAATATCTTTCATCTCCTACATTGTTAGTGACATCAAATTTTGGAGTAATGCCTGTATTTTTAGGAATATTCAGTCCCCAGAGACATTTTTTTCTTGGCATAAGGTCACAATTTTCTTTCCTTTTCCAAGTCTCTACTAATAGGTATTTTGTACAAATAGAACAATTATTGCCTTTCAGTTGTTTTCCTCTAGTGAGAATCTGGTTTGCTAACTAGGGATATCTGGCTTTGTATTTAAGACATTTACAATGAAAAAGAGAAAGGAATTTGAAATCATAGGACCAGAGTTTATCCTACTTGACAAAAGACCCCAAAGAATATTGGGGGGAGAGTTTTACAGCAAATTGCTAGTATCATAATATATGAAATGCTTTCTGAAATTAATAAAAATTCAAACAATTTATAAGAAATATTGTCAACAACTACAAATGTATGAAAAGATGGTCAATGTCATTAGTAACCAAAAAATTATAAATAAAAACAATTCATTAATTTGAAAAAAACATAGAAAATACTCAGAGCTGGCATAGATGCTGGAAAATCATCACGTTTGTTCAGTCTTGGTGGAAGTTGAATTGCTACAACTTCTTCGTCAGGCGATTGGGCAGTATGTATCTAAATTAATAGAATACTTGTCCAATTATCTAGGAATCCCTTAATTTAAGAATCCATCCTGTAAATTTTCTAATACAAATGTGGAAACATTTATGTACAAGAATATTCACTGCAGCATTTTGCTAAAGAAAACTTGAAAACAGTTTATATGTTTAGCAGTAGAGAGCAGGTACATAATTTATGACACAACCATACCAGGAATGCATTAGTATCCATAAATAAAGGAAGTGGGTCTATATGTGACATGAGAAAGATGTGGGTTATAGTTTGTTAAAGTGAAATAAGGCAATTAGTAGAAGATCATGTGTAGCATGATGTAGCATGATCCTACTTATATGTATATAATTAGGTATATAAAGCAGGGTTGGAGGAACATACTGCCAACAGTTAACAGTGAATATATCTAGGGCATGAAGGTGTGTGTGGTGGGGGAGAGGAATCCTTTCCCTTTCTACTTCATATATGTCTCTTTATTAAGTAATTACACACACACATATATGCATTGCTTTCATAGTTAAATACATCCCTAAAAAGCAGTGAAGAAAGGAGATGCTCTGAATTTGAATTATGGTACTACTATTTGCAACATGTATGACTGTGGGGAAGTTGCCTAGGTTTCTGGGGTTTGTTTCCTCATTTATAAAACCAGGGAATGTCATAATACTTCCCTCCCACATCTTCCAGGGGTTTTGGGAGGATTGAATGAGGTAATGGATTATTATCAATTATTTACTGATTTATATGACTCAATTAAAACCAAACTATCCCTCCAGTTAAAAGAAGGATATGTGCTTTTTATGCTGAGTAGCCTTACTGATTGGAGAAGGAAATGGTAACCCACTCCAGTGTTCTTGCCTGGAGAATCTCAGGGATAGGGGAGCCTGGTGGGCTGCCGTCTATGGGGTCGCACAGAGTTGGACACGACTGAAGCGACTTAGCAGCAGTAGCAGCAGCAGCCTTACTGATAGAACTGTTGGTCACAGTTCCATAGGCAAGGCTTTTGGCATTTCTGCAGGCTTCTGGCTAAGGCTTGGGAGGCAACTGCTCAAGTCATGATCCTCTCCTGGCTCACACATGCGCGCGCCACACACACACACAAATACACATGCACATGCATCCTGTCACGGTACTTGAGGTGGCAGCAGCTGCTCTGGCACAGACTGTAACTCAACATACAAGACTTGTTTTTTGCATGGTCTGTGCATTATTTCCTGTTATGAATCAGTTGAGTCACTGCCGTGCTTTTCAATCTAAAATCTTTCTGAGGCTTAGACTGTGCTAAGAGCAGACCCACCCCCTCTATACCTGCTCCACTGAGGCCAGATCTTAATCTGTTCATTTCATGAGGATTTTAAAGCCTAATGGACTGGACCATGTGAGAGATTACTGAGAGGAACAGACTGAGCAGAGGCTGAGAAGCTCCATGCTCATCTGCTGAGTCGTCTGTAAACGCACAGCTGCAAGCTCTAGTGATGCTTTAAAGTATTTTGTCAGGATGTTTGTCAGGGTGCCTGTTCCTGCAATCCTGCTGAATGTTTGGTTAGGAGGCATAATCTTTTTTTGGACAGGATCTTCCAAATGTAAAGTGACAGATGCTAATGTGGAATATAATACAGAAGACCCAGCTTTGCTGTCATAAATAACAGTAAATTGTTTAATCTTGCTGAGTTGTAAATCTATGATTGCCAGAGGTCTTTAGTTCATTGGAAAATAGTATAATGGATGGGGTCATTTAGCAAATGGACAGTAATTGCTTCCCAACCAGATATTGGTCTGATGGAATTTATTTAAAGATCCACATATTTGTATTTTAATTGACTGTGACAACTATTCATAGCTATAAAGAGAGACTAGAGCATAGCTATAAAGAGAGACTGAGGTTTTTCTGGGAAAAAATATATACATATACCAGAATATGTGTAGAATAATACACTATTTATAAAAATACCAAAAATACTGAGTTTTGGGTGAGTATTATACATATAAAACAAATATTTATGTGTATATATATATATGCGTGCCACACACACACACACACACACATATTTCTGTCTACCTATAAAGGTTCCAAATGGAAAGTATTCTTAAGCATTTATATAGTTTATCAAGTAGCATATATGTGTATATATGTGCCTGGGACACCCTATCCCCAAAGATACATCTTCCCTGGGTATATTCAAGGAGAGTGTGGGGCAGAGTCCCAGGTGTCAGAAATATCTGAAGACAGCACAGAGTTGAATGAAGTGACTGAATGTTCCCAAATGCCTTATGTTTCTGTGGTAATAAATAGAATTTGTGCTAGAGCTGGATGGACTGCTAGTAAGAAACATAAGTAATATAAATCTTGCTATTCTAGTCAAGAACTATTCTTGCATGGACAGCTTTCTCCTGTGAGCTCAGCGACATGGGTAGATTAGCAGCCTGGCATGGGACATACAAGTGGATGGTGCAAGTCAGAGGCAATGAAAGATCTGGGCCAAGACAAGGATACAGACACGGTCCTTTCACTCCTCATCATGCGCTTCAGCAGTTTTTCAGTGAGGAGGTTTGGTGGTTAAAGAAGAAAGAAGACATTTCATTTGTGCAGATTGTAGACATGTTATAGGGGCTTCCTTGGTGGCTCAGACATTAAAGAATCTGCCTGCAGTATAGGAGACCTGGGTTTAATCCCTGGGTCAGGAAGATCCCCTGGAAAAGGGAATGGCTACCCACTTCAGTATTCTTGCATGGAGAATCCCCTTGACACAACTATTTTTCTATTTAATTAGTGGCAAGCTACTTTCAGTTTAATTTATTCCATAGTGTGAGTTACTCCTCAAACATTTTTTCAGTTCACTTCAGTTCAGTTGCTCAGTCAATTCATGCAACACCATGAATTGCAGCACGCCAGGCCTCCCTGTCCATCACCAACTCCCAGAGTTCACCCAAACTCATGTCCATCAAGTCGGTGATACCATTCAGCCATCTCATCCTCTATCATCCCCTTCTCCTCCTGCCTTCAATCCCTCCCAGCATCAGGATCTTTTCCAGTGAGTCAACTCTTTACATGAGGTGGCCAAAGTACTGGAGTTTCAGCTTCAGCATCAGTCCTTCCAATGAACACCCAGGACTGATCTTAAGGATGGACTGGTTGGATCTCCTTGCAGTCCAAGGGATTCTCAAGAGTCTTCTCCAAGACCACAGTTCAAAAGCACCAATTCTTCGGCGCTCAGCTTTCTTCACAGTCCAACTCTCACATCCATACATGACCACAGGAAAAACCATAGCCTTTACTAGACAGACGTTTGTTGGCAAAGTAATGTCTCTACTTTTGAATATGCTATCTAGGTTGGTCATAACTTTTCTTCCAAGGAGTAAGCATATTTTAATTTCATGGCTGCAATCACCATCTGCAGTGATTCTGCAGGCGAAAAAAATAAAGTCTGACACTGTTTCCACTGTTTCCCCATCTATTTCCCATGAAGTGATGGGACCGGATGCCATGATCTTCGTTTTCTGAATGTTGAGCTTTAAGCCAACATTTTCACTCTCCTCTTTCACTTTCATCAAGAAGCTTTTTAGTTCCTCTTCACTTTCTGCCATAAGGGTGGTGTCATCTGCATATCTGAGGTTACTGATATTTCTCCCGGCAATCTTGATTCCAGCTTATGCTGCTTCAAGCCACGAGTTTCTTATGATGTACTCTGCATGTAAGTTAAATAAGCAGGGTGACAATATACAGCCTGAACGTACTGCTTTTCCTATTTACATATAAAAACTTAGCTAAAAGAGCACATTTATATTGGTCAGTAAACCATGGTACCTTTAAATAATGGAAGACTATACAGCACTAAAATAATGTTGTGGAAAAATATTCAGTGACAGAGAGGCTCCATGGAAGGAGTAGATATATTAAGTTAAAGCTGTTGGCTACATCTTTCCCTTTTGTAAAAATATATAACTATGTAATTGAAAGAGAGAAGGGGATACACAAAGACACATGGACAAAAGGTAGACACTGAAATGTTGCTGTAATCACTTTAAGATTTACAGATGATTTTTATTTTCTTCTTATGAATAATTCCTCAATGTCTTATATTCCACATATGTATTCATCATATATGTATAAAAGTCACATATAAAATATATAAAAGTCATATAGGGCTTCCCTTATGGCTCAGCTGGCAAAGAATATGCCTACAATGTGAGAGACCTGGGTTCAGTCTCTGGGTTGGGAAGATCCCCTGGAGAAGGGAATGGCTACCCACTCCCGTATTCTGGCCTGGAGAATTCCATGGACTGTATAGCCCGTGGAGTAGCAAAGAGTTAGACATGACTGAGTGACTTTCACTTCACTTTACTTCACTTCACTTTACTTCTTCAAATGGCATATATATATATATATATATATATATATGTATATATATATGTGATTAAAAAATGACTGCAGGTTAGTAAAACATCAAATGTGTTCAATTACTGTGAATTAGAAATTCATAATTAAGAATTAAGAAATGATATCAGCAAGGAAGACAAAGGAAATACATCAAGGATTTTTGGTGCCAGACACTGAAGCCACAGAATTTGGCTTTGTTTGCTATCTTTCACCGTACATCTTTTAGATAATAAAACTGAAATACAGAGATTTCAGAATCTTTTCTAAAGTCATATAGTCAGTAGGTGGCAAATCTGTTTTTACATCATTTCCCATTGAATACCAAAATCTCAGTTTATCTCAGGGCATTCAACCCTGCCTTCTTGACCTGGATAGATCCAATAGTTCTTATCCAGGTATCCAGTTGGCTTGATCACTTTGAAAAGCGGCAGCAGGTAGGCCCTTTTTTATTTCAGTGAGCCATGTCCTCTATCTTAAGATAGAGTTTAGTATCTTCCAAGCACCTAATTACCAGTAGGAACATAAGCTCCAGTTTCATTGCCCCCATTTTGTACTTAAAGAAAGCTTGATATCTGCTCAGCAAGACCTTGAGAACTGGTGGACTAATTGAGGAACAGAACTTGGGCCAAGCTTGCAGATACCTGTGACTTTTCTACACCTGTTGAGAGGTTGGGAATTGAATGTGAAACCCGTCTTGGTTTGGATCTAATGAGAGCTCATCTCTCCTTCTGGCCCCTAGGTGTGTGTCAAGACTTTCAGGGAAACAGGCAGCTGAAGATGAGCTCTGTTGCTCCCATCTAGTCTCCCTGTAACAAAGTATATCACTGCACAATTAGCCATGTGCAAATGGAGAAGTCCCTTGATGTTTGGATAACCACATCCATGTCTTGAGTTTGTTATTTCTCAAAATTCCACTTCACCATCTCCTACTTACTCATGTGCAGCACTGGTTGGGGCTGGCGCTCATCTCTGACAGCTGGGACAAGAGCCTGAAGCCCTGTCATCCGTGGCAGTTTGACTCTGGGTTTCCTTCATGGCTTTGTTTTTGTTTAACTAAGAAGATGAGAAACAGGCATATCTGTGTTTATGACTTTCCATGCACTTCGTAGGTGGATGCGGTGGTGGCTGTGTGGTCCTGAACAGCACTCTCTAAGGAAGTTTCTGTTTAGCGTGCTCTTTACCTCTCTCTGATTCACTTTGAGAATTACAGGGATGTGACACAGTGAACAGAGGATACTGAAGAATGTCATGCTTACTTTTTCTTTTCTCTCTCTGGGACTCTTTTTTTTATGACTCATTTAAAGTTAAAAGTAAATCATAAAGGGAAGTCTTATTTACGGGAATTTATACCTGAAAACAATCCTGCTTTCATTAGTGTTATGTTGCTGGGGAATAATCATTTGGAATCAAAATTCTGCATCTACTCTGAGATTTTAGCCCCAGGGTTTAAATTATATATTGCTACTCTGTAGGACTTTAATCTGAGTTAATTAGAAACTGAACTCATACTAAATCTAATTTAGAAGAGTAGTTAGTATTCTGAAAAGAGGGAGCCATCAGAAATAAAATGAGTTAAATAATTTGTTGTATATAGCACATGGTGTAAAGTATGGACATGCTGGGAGAAAGCTTCATATAATAAAATTTTCTCTTTCTCAGGACACTAGTCTTTGGTATGTGGAGGGGCATATCGATTCCTGAGGTACTTGCTGTGCCCATTCATGGGTGGAGTAAACAGTGATGCAATCTAGGTGAGGTTTAAGAGTTGGTGGAAGACATTGGCATCTAGAAGAATAGACTCTGAGGGATTATAAGTAACTGCATCATGGGATATGATTGATGATAATTATACATGGCTGCTACCTACACCCTCTCTTTCCCAAGCATTTAGAAGATAGGGTGACAACAAGTTCATGCTGGCTCTATGTATCTGTGTGTCTGGGGAAGTGTGTACCTCACATGTGGGTCTGCAGGCGTCTGTGTGACAGTGTTCTCATGGCTACCTGTGGATCCTTGGACCTGTGTCTGTGTGCCTTTATGTGCGTGTGCAAGTGACAGTGACTCGGGTCTACTTTGCCCCCTTTCCTAGTGGAACTGAAAGATGAATTTCTCAGGGGCAGCAAGGCCCACCCAGGTTGGTGCAGAAGCTGGGTGGTATTTCTCTTCTTCCAGCCAAACACAGACATTATTATATACAGTTCAGAGACTCCTCAGTTTACAACAAACTCTGAAATGTGTTTGAATTCTGAAGAAAAGGCCTCCAAAATTCTTACTAAGATTTTTAATAATCCATTAAGTGAGGCCTAGAATATCACTTTAACAATAGGATTTTGCAAATTGAAAGACAAGCCAACCATGTTATTGAAATGCCCCTTCACTTACAGGAACTTGTTAAACGTGTAAAAAAGAATTAATGAAAAATGTATCCTGTTAAGTGTCAAGGCTATCCTCAAAGTAAAATAAAGCAATATCACTTAACAGGAAAACAAATTCTAGTTGAAGTATAGAATTGTTAAGATAGTTCTTATGGCTATTTTTTGAGATGGATTTCATCCCTTAAAGAATTCAATTCTTGTACAAAGATTTTAGTAAATAAACTTGTCCAGCATGGGAACATGAAATCATCATGTGGAGCATTGAAAAAGAATGGAATAAAATTGATAACAAAACAAAGAAAGAAAAGACAGACCATATGGTGTGGGCATGCCTGTTCCTCCAGTGCCCCTTTGGGAGGGTCAGTGAGGGGACAGCAGAGTGACACAGCTCAGATCTCCCCAGGCTGCAACTGGATTTCACATGTGAGTAAAAGTCAGATGTTGCCTACTTCAGTGCTGTAAACAAAACCAAAGCCAGTATTGGAAGTAGACCATCTTTTCCTTGCAAGGTAGCAGTCTGCAACATTGGCAGAGGATAGTACTTCTAAGACTTTCAGAAAAGGAAGTGGTAGTTTAAAGGATTATCAGTGGCTGCGCTTTGCTGGAGCAGCCATGAAGAGATACCCCACGTCCAAGGTAAGAGAAACCCAAGTAAGATGTTAAGTGTTGTGAGAGGGCATCAGAGGGCAGACACACTGAAATCATAATCACAGAAAACTAGTCAATCTAATTACATGGACCAGACCCTGGTCTAACTCAGTGAAACTAAGCCATGCCCTGTAGGGCCACCCAAGATGGATGAGTCATGGTGGAGAGGTCTGACAGAATGTGGTCCACTGGAGAAGGGGATGGCAAACCACTTCAGTATTCTTGCCTTGAGAACCCCATGAACAGTATGAAAAGGCAAAATGATAGATTGAAAGAAGAACTCCCCAGGTCGTGAGTGAACTCTGGGAGTTGCTGATGGACAGGGAGGCCTGGCGTGCTGCAGTTCATGGGGTTGCAAAGAGTCGGACACGACTGAGCGACTGAACTAAACTGAACTGAAAGTCTAAAATTAAATTTTAAATGGGGAGGGGAGACAATTTGGGTAAGGCAATAGCATGATTTGTGTCACGTTGAAGCTCATAAAGGGTTTATACAATCCCATCTTAAGTAACTTTTCATGACTCTGAACCTTCTTGACTTTGTAGATGAAGACCCTGAGCCTCAGAGAAATTACATGATTGCCTCAGATCAGGGGTAGAGCCCAGACTTAAACCTAGATCTTTTAACTTTTGGGGTGCTTTTTCTTTATACAACAGGACTTCCAAAGGTTATATTTCTTCAACCAGTTATTAGATCTTGAAAGCCATAGCTTTTCTGATGACATTTGCCTCGGTTCCAAATTGGGAAAGGAGTACATCAAGGCTGTATATTGTCACCTTGCTTATTTAACTTATATGCAGAGTACATCATGCAAAATGCTGGACTGGATGAAACACAAGCTGGAATCAAGGAGAAATATCAATAACCTTGGATATGAAAATGACACACCCTTATGGCAGAAAGCAAAGAGGAACTAAAGAGCCTCTGATGAAAGTGAAAGAGGAGAGTGAAAAAGCTGGCTTAAAACTCACCATTCAAAAAACTCAGATCATGGCATCTAATTCTGTCACCTCGTGGCAACTAGATGGGGACATGATGGAAACAGTGGCAGACTATTTTCTTGGGCTCCAAAATCACTGCAGATAGTGACTACAGCCATGAAATTAAAAGATGCTTGCTCCTTGGAAGAAAAGCTATGACAAACCTAGACAGCATATTAAAAAGCAGAGACAGTACCTTGCCCACAAAGATCCATCTAGTCAAAGCTACAGTTTTTCCGTAGTCATGTATGGATGTGAGAGTTGGACTATAAAGAAAGCTGAGTGCCAAAGAATTGATGCTTTTGAACTGTGGTATTGGAGAAGACTTTCGAGAGTCCCTTGGACTACAAGGAGATACAATCAGTCAATCCTAAAGGAAATCAGTCCTGAATATTTATTGGAAGGACTGATGCTGAAGCTGAAACTCCAATACTTTGGCCACCTGATGAGAACTGACTCCTTTGAAAATACCCTGGTGATGTGAAAGATTGAAGGCAGGAGGAGAAGAGAATGACAGAAGATAATATTGTTGGATGGCATCACCAACGCAGTGGACATGAGTTTGAGCAAGCTCCAGGAGTTGGTGATAGACAGGGAAGCTTGGTGTACTACAGTTCACGTGGTCACAATGAGTTGGACATGACTGAGTGACAGAACTGAATTGAATTGGGAGAGGGAGAATTCACAGAAGAGGAGAACACACACACACAGAGAAGGTGATATGAACACAGGTGGAGACTGGACTGAGGGTTGGTCTCTGCTGGGGGCAGATGGAGTCCTCAGTGGTAGATGCAGCCATGTTGACCTCAGTGTGTAGAGGTCCATGTGGTGAGCCCACACTTGACCTCTGTCCCTACTGTCATTGGCCACTGTGTTCACGAGCCCATTGGACAATGACAGGGGTAGCTAGGGAAAGAGGCTGACTGGTACTGATGGAACAGGTCATCTTAGTCCCTTGATTATTTAAATCCTCTTCTGCTGAGGTCCCCGTTTGGTGAGCACTCCTGTGGTACACAAATATCTTCATGATTTTCCTTTTCTTATCTTAGAAGCCTCATCATTTGTTCTCCTCCGTCTCCTCCAGCACTTGTTTCCTTTTAGAATTTTCTCAACTAGAGTTATCTACAGTGTCCAGCATTACTGCATTTTTGGGGGCATATTGGTGGGTTAATGAGTAGATCTACACAGGTAAAATTTCCAGTGATAACTAAAATGTTTTAGGTTGAAATTTTATTCGAGTGTATTTTTTCACCTTAAACAGATTAGATGTTATCTTTAAAAAATTCAAATTTAGTAAGATAAAGATATGTTTATAGTCTTTTCTATTTAACAAACTACATTTTTATTTCTGTGCATATTTATTTATTATTTTTCTAAGTGCTAGCCCGAAGTGTACGTAATTGTACATTTTTATAATCACTTAAAAGTTATTTAGATTTCTGCATTTTTGACTAAGCATTAAATTATTGTCTATGTTCCTTCTCTACTGCTTAAGAAAATGTAAGTTGTTACAGCAAATAAACTTGAAATTTTACTGCCTTAAAACAATATAAATTTTTATCTCACTCACATAATAGTCCAATGTGGATGTTGCTGGTGGGCAAAGACTCTTGTCCATCCAGTGAGGAGACAGGGACTCAGGTACTTTCCATCTTCTAGTTCTGGCATCTCCTAGAGCTGCATGGTCACCTGTGTTGAGCTTTTGAAAGGGGAAATACACAGTGAGGAGAAAGGTATATTAACGTCTCTTAACGTGTTAGCCAGAACAAACACGCATTACTTCTTTTCTTTCTCACACTAGTTTTTCCCTCATTTTGAGAATTGGTCACATGGCCGCATGTAGCTACAAGGGTGGGTCTGGAGAATGTAGACCCTGGCTAGGCATCTGTCGCTCAGCAACAGTTCTGCCCTGTGGAAGAGGAGCATAACTCTGTGGACTGTTCACCCAGTCTGCTCAACTGGTCGATCTTCATGATTACCCTTTTAGATGGCTGAAGAATATTCCGTAAGTTCAGACATCACACTTTATTTGACAGGTTCTTCATTATTAGACATTTATTGGAATTGTTTAAAAATTTTCACCTCTAATATCTAGATCCCACTGTAGGATATGTGTACACACATAACTTTCTGCCCTTTGAGAATTATTTCTATAAGAATAATTCTGAAAAATGGGAGAGAGAGAAAATAATGAATTTGAGTTACAAATATTTTTCAGGCTTTGGAATATACAGGCTTAGTCCTTGAGGACAGTGTTTAGTTTGTCTTCCTTGCTGCATGTGCAAGGTCTTCACCATTGCTTGTTTCATGGTAATACTCAAAATGAGTTGAATGACAAAATAAAATATACACAAGCACATGGAGCAAGATTTATCACAGCTCTGGATAAAATGAATGTAATTTTTGTCCTCTGTCTTTCCCATCTTAATAAATGGTGACAAAACTTAAAGGCTTAACATAGCAACGGATATTTATTATTGCTCACAGTTTCTGTGGGCGAGGAGGCAGGTTGTTTTGACTCAGTCACAGCTGCATATCAGTGGGGTCTAGATGGGCCGGTGCAAGATGGCTCACCTACACACTTACACACAGCTGGAAAGTGACGCTGGCTGTTGGTGGGCGAATGCAGGCGCTCTTGGTCCAGGTGGCTGCACAGGGCCTCCCTGAATGTCCCGGTGACATGGTGGCCGCTGTTTCCCAGGGTGAGCAATCCAAGACAGCAAGGCAGAAGTGGCAGTGTCATTTATTGGGAAGTCACACACCTTCACTTTTGCAGTGTTCTACTGAACACCCAGATCTTCCTTACTCACTGTGGGAGGATTGCACCAAGGCATGAATGCCAGAGGCACGGATTGTTGGGGGCCATCTTGAAGGCTGGCTACCACAGTGTCTTCATTCCATATTTCATTCTACCCACATGTTCTGTTCATTCTCCTTCCAAAGATGCATTCAGATATAATCACTTCTCTTCATTTCTACTGCTTCTAGTCTAGTCTAAGACAGGGTCCACACTCAGCTCTGCCGTGATAGCCTTTCATCTGATCTTTCTCCTTTTTCTCTTCTACTTCTCACTCTCTAATGCATTTTTTCACATTGCAGCCACTCATCATTCATTCATTTTTTCTATTCATTAATTCTATTCATTTTTTATTAATGAATAGAATTAATATAAAATCTATTCATCATTCTTTTTTTCTATTAATTCTATTCAATATATTTATTGTGTACTTACTATATGCTAGGTTTGTTCTAGATTCTCAAGAGTATAGCAGTGAAACATACATAGTGAGGAAATAAATAAGATGGAAAATATTAAAGGGTAATGTGTTAACCCAAAGGACTGAACAAGGTAGGGAAAATAGAGGATAACAAGGAAATTAGGGACTTACGGGTGCTGTACTATATAGGACTGTCATGGGTTGTCTTTGATTAGCTGACATTGAATAGTAACCAAAAGACAGGAGGAGGCAGGCATATGGATACCTGGGTAAGGGTATTCTAAGCAGAGGAAAGAGCAAGCACAAAGCATGCTTGATGTGTGTGAGGAGCAGGAGACCAGCCAGTGTTGTTGAAGCAGAGAGAGGAAGTGGGGTGGAGAGTGGCAGGGGATGGGGGCAGATCACGGAGGGCCTGGTGGACTGAAGACTTTGACTTTACCTGGGGTTGGTGGGACATGAGGACAGTCGTTGGAATGTTTTGCTAATATGATATGACTTGCTTTTTAATAAGATCTTTTAGATTGCTCAGCCCGTGATCTTTATAACTGATAAGGTCACTTCTAGTGCTTAAGACCCTTCCATGGATTCCTGTAATACCTAGAGTAAAACCTAAGTTCTGTTAGCTATTATTACTATAATTGTTATTGCTATTATTAAAATTAACACCCCATTATTTTCACAGATCCTGCTGATTTTTTTAATGGTATCTATCCAACTAGTAATTACTATTAATACTACTATTACGATTACCACTACTACTAGGTTTATTTGTTTATCATCTACCTCATCCATGGAGATGCTGTAGCTGAGTGTCTTTCCATACTAAATTATCCCAAAACTGTTTTATTTTTGGAGCTCTTGTGTTTGATCTTTCAGAAATTTTTTTCCCTATATCTTTCCTCATTGTCATATTTGGTCAGTGACCTACTTCCAGCAGTCCTATTATTGGTGCCAGGGTAACTTTGCAATTGTGCTGGACATAAGAGCTGGTCTTGGCTTCAAGGCTATGCCAGTACTTCTCAGATGTTAAAGGACAAGTGAATTATGTGGAAAGGTAGGGATCTTGCTAAGTGTGGGGCGGGCCTTGAGGTTTGGCATTTCTCCCAAGTGATGCCCATGCCACTGGTTTTTTGAATAAGGAGAGGGTTTGATTACCAAGCTTGACTGGATGTTGGAAACGCCTGTGGAGCTCAAGCTCCTTCCTGGCCATGCCTGATCCTGAGGCACTCTTAGTGCTAAGAATTTTCCAGTTCTCATTAATGATTCTAATTGGTAGCAACATTTGAGAACCACTGCATTGGATGACACTGGGTCCTGTTTGAAAACAAAGCACGCGCAGTAATGCTCTACAGGGCTATGCTGCTTTTTTTCTTTTTAAAACTCAATTTCATGGCTATAGGGAGTCTGGCTACACAGATGGATGACCTCCAGATCTCTGCCTAGCATGGCTGGATTTCTCCAGTGTTCCCAGCACATGCTATCACTTAGTGGCCAGAATAGGACTTCTGCCCTCAGGAAACTGGGGCTTCCAAGTGCAGTTAAAATACACTTGCTGACAACAAGGCTATAGCAAGTCAGGTCCCGCCTGTGTGAGCTTGTGCTGAGGCAGGAAAGGAAGGTGAAGTAGAGAAGTGCTCTGTTTTTCTTTCTTGTAATTTCCAGAATGTACAGGTGTAGTTTCTGAGCCAATAACAAATTAAGAACTTCTTGTATGAGTCAAGCTAACCCTTTGGTCATCAGAAGCAGGTGTTTTAAACTGATGAAAAGCAATGAGGCATATCTCACTTACAGGTTAATAACTGACTATGAGACATGGGTCCCAAATGGTCTTGGAGATACTGGGCTGGAGAGCTGCCTCCCTGTGCCCCGACATGTCTCTCCCCACCTGAAGCCCTCTCAGTTCTTTTTGCCAAGTGACCAGTATGTGCTAACAGAGCCTGGGACACTTTCTCATAGAAATGTATTTCAATCCCCTGTAACCAGATTGATTTTTTTTTTCTGGCTAATCTAGATTGGTCGACTGATTATTGGACAGAATGGCATCTTGTCGACGCCTGCTGTGTCCTGCATTATCAGAAAGATCAAGGCAGCTGGTGGAATCATCCTGACAGCCAGCCACTGCCCTGGAGGACCGGGGGGAGAGTTTGGAGTGAAGTTTAATGTTGCCAATGGAGGTATGTGGTTCAGAATATGCCTTAATTGTCATGATTTCTTTCCTCTTATATCATGGTCTTACAATGACCCCATAATGTCAGATAAGCAAGGCAGAGAGGGAATGGCTCAGAAAAGTCTAGTAAGGTGCCTGTAGTAGTCAGGGTTTTCCAGAGAAGCAGAACCAATAGGACATATAGATTGTCTCCAACTTAACGATGGTTTGATTTAAAGATTTTTTTGACTTTACACTTTATAGTGTAAAAGCAATATGCATTCAGTAGAAACCTTATTTCACTGGAATTTCAAATTTTGATCTTTTCCTCGGCTCACAATGCTGTATAATTCCCTCTTGTGATGCTGGGCAGGAAGTGCAGCTCCTACCTGATCACAAGGGTAAACAACCAGTACATTTATAGCGCTCTGTACCCATTCAGCTCAGTTGGTAAAGAATCTGCCTGCAATGTAGGAGACCACTGTTTGATTCCTGGGTCGGGAAGATCTGCTGAAGAAGGGATAGGCTACCCACTCTAGTATTCTTGGGCTTCCCTTGTGGCTCAGCTGGTAAAGTATCCATGCCTGCAGTTTTAGAGACCTGGGTTTGATCCCTGGGTTGGGAAGATCCTCTGGAGAAGGGAAAGACTACCCATTCCAATATTCTGGCCTGGAGAATTCTATACAGTCCATGGGGTGACAAAGAGTCAGACACGACTGAGTGAGCTTCACTTTTACTTTGCACCCATTCTGTTGTTCTCTTTCAGTACAGTATTTGATACATTAAATGAGATATTCAGCACTTTACTATAAAACAGGCTTCAGGATAGATGATTTTGTACAACTGTAGACTACCAAGGTGTCCTCAGCATTCTTATGATAGGTTAGGCTAAGCCACGATGTTAGGTGTATTAAATGCATTTTTGACTTATGATATTTTCAGTTTTCAATGGGTTAGTCAGAATGTAACTTGTAAGTCCAGGAAGATCTAGAAAGAGATTTATTTTAATGAATTGGCTTATGTGATTATGGAGGCTATGAAGTCCCAAGATCTTTCCAGGAGAGTGGATGATATAGGTCTGATCTGAGTCTGAAGGCCTGAGAAGCAACAGAGCTGATGGTGTAAGTTCCAGTCTGAGTCCATGTCTGATAGCAGAGTGGCACTAGTGTGTCAGGTGGAAAGTGAATTCTCCCTTCCTCAGTCTTTTTGTTTTGTCCATGCCTTTGATGGTTTGGGTGAGGCCCAGGCATGCTGGGGAGGGCAGTCTGCTTCATTCAATCTGTTAATCTCATCCAGAAACACCCTCACAGACATACTCAGAGTAACATTTAACTGAACATCTGGGCTGTCTGTAACACAAGCAAGCTGACATGTAAAATTAAGCATCATGTTGTCTCAGGTGATGTGACAAGGAGGGGGCACAATAGGGTCTTATACTCATTTGGTCTCTTGGTCCCCTGCACTCCTCAGCACAGTGAAATGGTTGAATATTGATGCTTATCTGACATGGAAGGACCCTGGATTTTAAAGTTGAAGCAGACCCTCAAAGTCATTTTGATCATTCCCATCATTTTACAAATAGACAATTCAAAGCCCTGAGAGGCTGTTTGCTCAAGGTCACATTGTCAGACAGAGGACTTCTTAGCCTAAGTCCTACATTCTCCCTTTCCTATAGTATTGATTTTCTCTTACTAACATGCTTAGAATTAGTTCACTTTTCTTGTATTTATAGAAATTTGTAGTTTAGAAGGGCTTCCCTGGTGGGCCAGTGGTAAAGAATCTGTCTGCAGTGCAGGAGACTCAGGAGACGCTGGTTTGATCCCTGGGTTGGAAGATCACCTGAAGGAGGGCATGGCAACCCTCTCTAGTATTCTTGCCTGGAGAATCCCATGGACAGAGGAGCCTGGCAGGCTACCGTCCATGGGAACACAAGAGTCAGACACAACTGTAGTGAATGAGCATGGACAGTTTAGAAGTCCTAGTGGGGTGGAATATGTGTATAAAGGTGAACTAAAACATTTTTGAACATGTATAAAATGTAGGGTAGGAAGGATAATAATAAATGGATACCATATATTCCTTACTCTGATTTTCCATTTTGCTTTTTTTCCCTAAAGACTTTTAAGGTAAATTACAGCATGAAGGCTTAAATATTTCTGACTACATCTCTTTAAAATAAAGATGTATTCCTGTATAACTACATGATCATACCTAACAAAAATCATAGTAATTCTCTAATGTCATCTAAAATTTCATCTATATTTAAAATTTTCTGAGTGTCCCCAAAATGTTGTTTACATCTGCTTTGTTAAAACCAAGTTTTGTCCCAGAACCATGCATTGCATTTGGTTTTTAAGTCTCTTAAATCTCTTTTAATCTAGAACACTAAGTCTTCATGTATATGTGGGTGGGAGCTGAATTTTAACCAACAACTGTTGCCGTTATGAAGCATTCCTGGCCCAGGCACAGTAACACATCTTGAAAGGGAAGTACATGATTGCCCCCTCTTTGCAGCCATTTTGGATATTATTCAAAGAAAGAATGTTGCTCAAGTCAAGTGTTTAAAAAAAAACAACCTTATGAAGAGCCTTATTTTTGAAGGTATGATTCAAGAAACCCTGCTTCACCAAAAAGCACACCTTGGGCCAACATTTAGTCTTGCAGAAGCTACTGAATATTTCAGGAAAAAATATGCAAAGGGCAGATATTCTATATACTTATAATATAGGATATTTCATGTACTTAGAATATGGCAGTGAAATGTAATATATAAGTAATATTTAAAGTTGCCAAACTAAATAATGTATTTACACATTTGAATTAATATCTGACTGAATATCTTATAAGAGAATCTCAGTCATCTCTGTGATAATTTGTGAGGTATAAAAGGAAAAGATACTATTTAAATAACCATTTTTTAGACTGAATTGCAGGAGGTTATGAGACTTGCTCAGTCATATCCTGAATAGGTAAAGGGGGTTGAATTTATCATTTAGCCTTTAATTATGTTGAAAGTCCTTCCTTTTACATTTATTTCTTCATGTTTACATGTCTTGGTGTCATTAATGAGACTAACATTCCTGCTAGCATGGAGGGATTGAGTTAGCTTCTTCCTGCTTAGAGTGAGTTTCATCATGACATCTTTCATCCGAAGTTGCAAGTTGCACACAGTCATCTCTTCCACTGAGTGTCATACAGATACATCTCATGGAATAAGTTAAAAGGCAAAATGTCTACAGAATTGGTAGGTACATCCAGAGAAATAGGACACATCTAAAGCTATGTTGCTTTTAATTATTTATAGAACAGGACTTTTCTGAGCATGTTTGTAAATAGGGGAGAAGATGCTAGAGGACAAAAGGAATCAATAATAAAAATACTTTTAAAATACTTAGAGTGTGCCAAGCTACATACTCAGAACTTTACGTACATGTTCTCATTTAATGCTCTTAACAGCCTGATGAAGTCACTGAGGAATAAAACTGGCTTAAAAAGCTTGACCAGTATCACAGAAGTCGTGAGTTGTGGAGCTCATTTGGAACCTAGATTCCAAGAAGTGGGCAGAACTTCTGAGTGAAAAGGCAGAGCTGGGGGGGAAAGAAGCATCTAGAGGGGTGTAGAATGGAAACTTTGGGAAATAGTTGCTTATACCTCTTGTAAAGGAAGAGGAGGAAATGTTGCCTGTCAAATTGGTCAATCCTAAGGAAAAGGATCCTGAATATTCATTGGAAGAACTGATGCTAAAGCTGAAATTCCAATACTTCGGCCACCTGATGCAAAGAACTGACTCCTTGGAAAAGACCCTGATGCTGGGAAAGATTGAAGGCAGGAAGAGAAGGGGATGACAGAGAATAAGATGATTGTATGGCATCACCGACTCAATGGACATGAGTTTGAGCAAGCTCCGGGAGCTGGTGATGGACAGGGAAGCCTGGTGTGCTGCAGTGCACATGGCTGCAAAGAGTCAGACATGACTGAGCAACTGAACTGAACCTGAAGATAATGGAGCAAGGATAGCTAAGGGACTTGGGATAAATGGAGAGACGTTTTCTTTTTAATATATATTATTTATTTATTATTATTATTTTTTTTACTTTACAATATTGTATTGGTTTTGCCATACATCAACATGAATCTGCCAGGGATGTACACGTGTTCCCAATCCCAACCCCCTTTCCCACCTCCCCCCAACACCATCCCTCCAGGTCATCCCAGTGCACCAGCCCCAAACATCCTGTATCCTGCATTGAACCTAGACTGGTGATTCATTTCTTATATGATATTATACATGTTTCAGTGCCATTCTCCCAAATCATCCTACCCTCTCCCTCTCCCACAGAGTCCAAAAGACTGTTCTATACATCTGTGTCTCTTTTGCTGTCTCGCATACAGGGTTATCATTACCATCTTTCTAAATTCCATATATATGCGTTAGTATACTGTATTGGTGTTTTTCTTTCTGGCCTACTTCACTCTGTATAATCGGCTCCAGTTTCATCCACCTCATTAGAACTGATTCAAATGTATTCTTTTTAATGGCTGAGTAATACTCCATTGTGTATATGTACCATAGCTTTCTTATCCATTCATCTGCTGATGGACATCTAGGTTGCTTCCATGTCCTGGCTATTATAAACAGTGCTGTGATGAACACTGGGGTGCCCGTTGGAGACGTTTTCTAAAAGGTCCTCTGGGGAATTTGTTGAGGATACCTGAGGAATTGTGGGGATCAAGGTGAACTTAAGCAGCCTCATTCTTTGGGGTAACCAGTTTGGATTATTTCATGACTGCCTTCAGCAGTGCATAGGAGTCTGGTAATGGCAGCAGTGGAGTAGATGATGGCGATGGGGAATGACAGTGTGGGCACGGCAGAGCAGCAGGAGAGCTGGTAATTGTTAAGAATGTCTGAGTTGACATTAGACTCTTAGGATTCAAACCAACCCTCTTTTACACCAGTGATGTCACCTTGCTTAAAGTCATCTCTTCCAAGTTCGGTTTCCTTATTTGGAAAATGAAGATATTAATAGTTATTGCTTCATATACTTTTTGTGTGTGCTAAATTCCACATAAGGTGTGAAATGTGTTATGTGTAAATTTCAACAAATGTTGGCTTGTCTTATTATGCTAACAATGAACAGCAAGACTCAAAAGCTAGACCATAGTGTCCTTCTGGGATAAGAAACCAGTGAAATGAGAATGAACCGATAGTCTGGGAGTAATCAAGTGATGATGGACTTCTGTATGGGAGTGAAGAACAAGTTCAGCAGGAGTATGGAGTAGAAGTAGGGTAGATGGAAGATTAGGAATTTGTGGATTGAAGATACTCAAATTTGATATTTTGAAATAAGAATTTCAAGAGACAATTCCTGGCATGACTGTACTAGGAACTGACTTAAATGAAAAAGAAGTCATTGGAGCGGAAGATGTTAAGAACTGGGAGGATGTAAAGAGATACAATGGAGAAGGAAATGGCAACCCACTCCAGTATTCTTGCCTGGAGAATCCCATGGATGGAAGGCCTGGTAGGTTATCATCCACGGTGTTGCAAAGAGTCGGACATGACTGAGTGACTTCACTCACTCACTCGAAGAGATACAAAGGATTTTGATGACCTCAGAGGTTATCAGCATGGCTGACTGAGCAGCATCTAGCTGGTTACAACTTGTTTTACTTTTGGAAATCAGTGTGCTTTGGCATAACAAACTCAGACAGAGACTTTTAAAATGTGATGGAAGTATTCCAAGAACATAACGTGGTACCTGGGAGCCAGAGGGATATTCACATATCATCTGGCAAGCATAAAAAAACGCAAAGCTAAGTAACTCTATTTACTCTTTTAAGTTTTGCAAAAGAATGAAAAATGTAAGGACTGAAGTTGAGAAGGACTATGTTTATTTCTTTGTGGTTTTCACTCTTCCTGTAGAAGAACATGAGGGTATTAAAATATATTAGGCTTTTTTCCATCCACTGAAATGGTGCTATTGCTATTCCTTTCCCTTTCTCCCCGCTTCATTGAGGTGTAATTGATATATTAAAAACCTGTACATATTTAATGTATGCAGCTTGATGAGTTTGGTAATTATTCCTTTTTATATGTTCAAGGAACCTCTTTTGGGAGGTGATAACAGTGATATGGGCTTCCCTGGTGGCTCAGTGGTAAAGAATTCTCCTGCCAATGCAGGAGACTCACGTTTGATCTCTGGGTCAAGAAGATCCTCTTGAGAAGGAAATGTCAACACAGTCCAGTATTCTTGCCTGGAAAATCCTATGGGCAGCAGAGCCTGGAGGGCTACAACCCATGGGGTCATGAAGAGTTGGACATAGTGACTAAAACAGCAACTACCGTGCTATGTTCTAAGGCAGCACTGTCTAATGGAAATATATTGTAAGCCATACATGTAATTAAAAATTTTCTAGTAGCCACATAAAATAGTAAAAGAAGCAATGAAATGAATAAAATATTTTATTTCACTTGATATATCCAAAATATTATCACTTCAACATGTTACTATAAAATTATGGTTTTATACTAACACTTCAAAATTTGGTGTGTATTTTATAATTATAGCACATGTCAATATAACTAGTCATATTTTAAGTGTTCAAGAGCCACATGTAGCTAGAGGCTATTGAATTGAATAGCGTAGTTCTAAGGGCTGGGATAGAAGAGAAATCAAGAAACAATTGCAGTTCAATAGAAAATTATAATGTAACTAGTGAGTGAGATCAATACACAAAGCTATCTATCTGTCAATCATTTATATTTTAGGTCTTCAGTCTACTTATTTACTTGATTCCCAAACTTACTGCAAAAATCCAAAGTAGCTTGCAGTAAGATATAAAAATTAAAAAGAAAAAGGAGGACAGCTATTGATTTTATGTTCAATTCATTTAAAGCCTATCACTTGACCTTAATTGTCAACTTGACCTTGTGAAGATGTGCGTCAGATATTTTAAACTTCACTTTGAAAACTTGGGAGTCACTAGAGAGTATGAGTTGGGAAAACTAACGTACCCTGGTCAACTTATACACCAAATAGGCAGCAGACCTGGGAGTAGAAGTCATACTTTCTTTCTCTAGGTGCACTTGGGAGGCTGCAGTGTAACTCTGGAGTCCCTCACTTCTGTCAAATGCATATCCTGTTTGTGTCTCATATCCTGAATAAAGCTGATGACATAACCGGGTCTCCCTGGCAGGTGTGCAACTATTTTTAGGGAAGACGTCTCATTGCTTAGAAGTGGATTAAAACAAAGCAACATGTGGGTTATTGGCCTGCATGGAACAGGTGAGGCTGGCCCCGTTTCCTCCAGAGTGGATGGATAAGAAATACTGAAGCCATTTGAACTGTGAACTATTGACTGTTGTCTAGAACACAAAGAAATCTTTCTCCTGCTTGGTGGAGGAAGAGCTAATATTTCTCTGATTTATTTTTTATGCAAATTTATTTTTGGTGGTACATTATTTTCCAATTTTAGGTCCTGCTCCAGATGTCGTCTCAGACAAAATCTACCAGATCAGCAAAACAATCGAGGAATATGCTATATGCCCTGATTTGCGAATTGACCTGTCTCGACTAGGTAGACAAGAATTTGACCTGGAGAACAAATTCAAACCATTTAGAGGTAATCGGGAAATTGTATTTTGAAGAAAATTAGAACTCTGTGGATGGAGGTGACATTATTTCTTCAGGGGAGAGCACAAACAAAAGTGAAGGAATTATCAATTTTAGGAGTGGCACTTGATAAATAGATATAAACTGAGTGTGGTGCGGAGGGAAATGAGAGCAGCCAAGATATTTAGAACTGGCAACTTTCAACAACTGCTTTCCAAACTATCATTTTTGACATAGGGAACATTTCACGGCTGACTCTTTTACAGTGTTCCAAGAATAGACTGTGAATTGCCAACACATGTCTTTACTTTTCTAAGCAATTAAGGTGAAGATGCTGAAATACTTTAGATAATTAAAGAGACCTAACAAGGTAAAGGAGTTATTTAAATTTTCCATGGAAGATAGGTGTTTCTTTTCCAAGCTAGGATAATGCAGTTTATCTTGATTCAATTTACAGTTGACCACTTGCTCTATACCATGCTCTATGATAGAAGATTTTACAAAGGAATTCACTAAGTACCAAATGGATTTAGGAAAATGATTCAAAAATTTAAAACCAGGATGAAATTGCCAAAAATATTATCCTGTATGGTAGAGTGAATAAAACTTCTAAGTCCTCAGATTATAACCTTTCAATTTGTAGATTAAAATTGAACCATGTAATAACATTAATACCAAATAAATGCATATTATTTTTCACCCTCTATTTTATCCTGTTGCTTTCTCCTAGAAAGCATACAAGTAGCAATAAAGCAAACTGTTTTTTTTTTTTAACTCCTTCAGTGCCCCTATCAGCTTAAATCCAATTTGTATTAAGATGGTATCCTTATTTTACAAGTAATTTATTTAGTTCAAAAGGTAAAATACCTAGTTCATGGCTACATGGTATTTTAGGGACAGAGAGGAACTTGAAATGTACTATTTGGATACACAGTGTTGGGCCAACTCTACCAGTTTTCTTGGAAGATTTTGAGTCAATTGCTTGCTTAGCTAGTGAGCAGAAGTTAATTGAAAGCCATGTGATACTTACGGGATGCAGTGATTCCTGATTTTATTAATCTAGTTGGGAGTATTCATACATACAATGGCTTGACAGCTAAAAGCAAGGGATATTTTATGTTAACTAAGTGATTTAAGTATACTTGATTACATATGTTTGGATGTACTGGAAAATAAGATGACAGAAAAAGCAGGTATTATTATATTATCGGGGAGAAATTTTGTTGGTTGATTGAATCTTCACAGTTGTATTTGTTGTCCAAGAGACCCAGATCTTTGGTGGCTCAGATTCAGGCCCACTGTTTCAGCTACATTGCTCGCTTGGTGAGTTTTTTACAGGGCTGCAGACACCACGAGGTAGAGGGAGACATTTCCTGGTCTCAATACTTCTGAAAATTATTGTTTGGGATAATGTATGTGCTCTGTTCTTGCTGTTTAAATGTTGAGCAAGGCTTGAGTTAATTGGAAACAATTTCGTCTTTGGCATTTCATCTTGAAGGATGAAGAGTAAGAACTATGTGATGTGAGCTTTCAGTTTTTCATGGAAATCTACTTGCTTCCTTGTTTGTTACATTTTTGTTTGGTATTAATGCTATTTACCTGCTATAAATACCAAATGTATTTAGGCAAGTAGTTCAAGAGTTAGACCCAGAATGAAATTGCCAAAAACATGCTGTATTGTAGGGAGAGTAAAATTTCAAGCATATTCAAGCCATAACCTTTCATTTTATAGATGAATTTTTTTATTGTGATAAAATATATGTAACGTATACTATGTTAATAATTTTTAGATGTATTTTGTATAAACTTTTAATTAATTTATTTTGTAGATTAGTATGGGCTTCCCTGATGGCTCAGTGGTAAAGAATCCACCTGCAATACAGGAGACGCAAGAGATGCAGGTTTGATCCCTGAGTCGGGAAGATCCTCTGGACAAGGAAATGGCAGCCCACTCCAGTATTTTTTCCTGGAGAATCCCATGGACAGAGGAGCCTGGTGGGCTACAGTCTATAGGGTTGCAGAGTCAGACACGACTGAGCATAGATTAATATCCTCCTCCTATTAAAGATGATTAAAAACTATCTGTGTTCTTGAAAAAGTTATGATATTTGAACTTAAGTGCAACGGAAGTATTTTTAGTGTGTATTTGACCAGATGAAGGGATACTTTCATGTTACATATAAAATCTCACCCACTAAATATTGCACCGGGATTTACTAAAAATTATTAAAGGTGGATTGGTAATATCTTTAGTGCAGGTTTAAATGTTTCAAGGTTCCTAAGTAGTATGTGTTTGAAAAATTTGAAAAACAGCATACATAAGTTTCAAAGTTTAACTACAAATTTCAAAAGCAAAGCTCATGGACAAATTTTAGTGCCTAAAATAAAATATTTATTATTTCTGGGAAAAATATTTTCTGGGTACTAATTATGTACTGAACACTAAGTTTGAAAAGTGTGATGTATTCTGGGTTTTATGAATCTGTGAAATAAATGAAAAAGACTTGATTTGGTTGTCTGGTCATTGGATGGTGCAGGAGAGCATGTATGTTTAATGGAGATTTCTAAATATCTGGCACTCACCCTGAACCTGGTAATAGACTGGGCACATGGAAGACTTTACACAAACTCAGAAAAATATCCTTTATCATCAATTCAGAACCTGAATCTGCTTGGTACCATGGCATTTAGAAAGTAGGGGTCACTGCTGAGGTTACTTCTTGATTCGTTTCAGGACAGCTGAGTCATTTTTTGGCCAATTTCCACAGGAGAGGCAACCGATTTTGCCAAGATACCTCTTAGCATTGAGGTGTTTGCAGTTTGTGGGAGGGAGGTGGTAGAATGAAGAGAGTGGGGACAATAGGCATAGTTTTATCTTAATTACTTTATTCATGTTGTTGATTATTCACTTGCAAAGAAGAATTTGCAACTTGATGTTTTTATACCATTTAATCACCTGCAAAGTTTGTAGTATCTTGATTGTGCTTTGTGATTTTCTCTACAAAGGGACACTTTGCCTCCTGTGAAAATGTGTGGGGTTATGATGGGACTGTGATCAGAATTTCATGCTTTTTTATGCTTCCAAGAATCCCTCATGGATAGTCATTGGTGTCTCCTTTGGCTTTCCTATCCATAGTGGAGATCGTGGACCCAGTGGATATCTATCTCAACCTCCTTCGGACCATTTTTGACTTTAATGCCATTAAGAGTTTGCTGACTGGGCCTGGCCAACTGAAGATCCGAGTTGATGCCATGCATGGAGGTAAGCGTGTGGTCTTCTACCAAGTGGTGAACAAGAAATGGTAAAGGAGACCTCAATGTGTGTTGGGTTTCTGGGATTATGAGGAACGTTGGATTCATAGATACTCACATGACGTGTATATGTTCAGATAGATATGTGGGATACTCTGAAAGGCTTCAGGGCTCTGATCTCTCTTTTTTGATGCAACTGGAAAACAAAGCTAGAGCATATGATTTTCAGGCTATGCCTGTTACAGTGTGGAGTAGAAATAGCAAAATTGTAAATTAAAAAAAAATTTTTGATCACAGTATATAGTTTAAAAAAGTCAGATAGTTCATAGCTTGCTATGAAAAAAATCCTTCACAACTCCTTCCCCCAATTTTCTGCTTTCCAGGGGCAGTCTTTTTTTTTTTTGGGGGGGTATATATCTCTCTATTACTAAATACTATGAATATACTGCTCCTTGTTGATTTTTCAGTTTGAGGCATTACTGACTTCATACTATGGAAGATGAATCTGTAGTTCTTTTTCACTGTCTCCACTCACTAAATCCACACAGTTCCTTAAACAAGTTATATCATCATTTTGGTAAGATCAGTATGCAGTGTCTAGATTATCATAGCATGGTTGAGCCATGCAAAATACTGTAATTATATTTTCCTTTCAGCACAACTCTTTTACTTCTTTGAAATTAGTAATCATTTTGTTTTCTCATTATTTAGTTTTTGTGAAGTGTATTTACCGCTGTTAACCCTCATACTCTTCTAGTGTCAAAATCTTCTCTCACTTCATTTTCCTGGAGACCTGGAATTTCCTCTGTCTGCACTGGTAGCTCTCTGAGCTGCTGTTGTCCTGAAATCTCCACTTAGCATCATCCTATGATTCCCTTTGGGCTTCCCTGGTGGCTCAGAGGTTAAAGCGTCTGCCTCCAATGCAGGAGACCTGGGTTTGATCCCTGGGTTGGGAAGATCCCCTGGAGAAGGAAATGGCAACCCACTCCAGTATTCTTGCCTGGAGAATCCCGATGGATGGAGGAGCCTGGTAGTCCACGGGGTCGCAAAGAGTCCCATGGATGGAGGAGCCTGGTAGTCCACAGGGTTGCAAAGAGTCAGACACGACTGAGCGACTTCACTCACTCACTCATGATTCCCTTTACCCCTTTCTTATGTTGACTCTTCTATTTCTGGATCCTTTGCCTTTTGCTTTCTTGATTTACTCCTACATTTTGGAGGAGCAAGTTACTCTGTGAGAGAGAGCTCATGGGAGGTAAATTTTTGAGTCATTGCATGGCTGAAAATGCTTGTTTGCTGTGCTCATTCTGAATTGGTATTTATCTGAATATAGATATCTAGGTTGGATATTATTTTCCTTCAAAGTTTGAGAGAAATGCGCCATTGTCTTGTAGCCATTCCTACCAAACTTGAGGAATCTGATGCTATTCTGATTTTTAATTCATGTTTTGAAATCTTTCTTTTTTCTTTTCTGGAGGCTTTTGGGGACTTTGATATGTATTCAGTGTTCCTTCTTTTCACAATGATGAGTCTTAGTGTGGGACTATATTTCTCTATTGTGCCAGGCCCTTGGAGGATCCTCTGAATCTGGAAACTTATGTCCTTTCATTCTGGGAAGTTTTCTTGCATTACTTCTTGGATGATTCCTCCATTATTTTCTCTTTCCTTTCTCTATAATGGCTATTGTTTAGATATTGACTCTACTGGACAGATCTTTTAATTATCCTATTCTTTCCCCCAACACTCATTTTTTTCTTCTCTTTATTTTGTGCTACTTTCTGGCAGATTCTCTCAACTTTAGCTCCAAGTCCTTCCATTGTTTTTCAGTTCCACTGTCATATTTTTAATTTCCCAAAACATTTTTTGTTTCCAAATAGTTCTTTTTAAAAATAACTTCCTATTAATGTTTCATGAATACCATATATTTTTAAAATAAGTCAGAGGTATTAAGGTATAAAATTTACTTACAGTAAAATTGATACTTTATTGGTATACAGTTTGATGAAATTGGACAAACATGTACAGTAATGTAACCACTCTGACAGTCAAGGTATAGAATATTTCCCCTACTTCCACAAATTCTTTTGCATCCCTTGAAGTTCACCCTCTCCTCTTTCCCCTAGTCCCTGGTAATCACTCATCTGGTTTTTGCCCCATAGTTTTACCTTTTCCAGAAAGCCATATGAATGGAAACATACCATATGTAGTCATTTTCTTCAGGCTTTTTCACTCAGCATTAGGTTTTAGAGATGCATTCATGGTGTTGTATGTATCAGTGGTTATTTCTTATTACTAATGAGTAGTATTCCTTTATATAGATGTACTACATTCTGTTTATCCATTCACCACTTGATACAATTAGGGTTATTTCTAGGTTTTGGCTACTATAAACTGCTACAGACATTTGTGAAAAAGTCTTTAGAGGAATATATGATTTCCTTTGTTTTGGATAAATACCTAGGAGTGAGATGGCTGGGTCATATAATGTGCATATTGAACTTAATAAGTAAATGCCAAACTATTTTCCAGAGTGACTACCATTTGCACTAACAGCAGAGTATGAAGGCTCCAGTTTCTCTATGCCCTCATCAACACTTGGTATTATCAGTCTTTTCAGTTTAATAGCCAGTCTGCCACATCTTGTTGATCTCTATTAGGATATGACTGATACATACTTTAAAAGATTTCTTCTCACTGTGTAGTTTCTCTTTCTTCCATGTTCTTTACTCTGTTTGTTTGGTCTCAGGTTAAAGAGTGAATTCAGTTCAGTCATTCAATCATGTCCAACTCTTTGCAACCACATGGACTGCAGCATGCCAGACTTCCCTGTCCATCACAATCTCCTGGAGGCTGCTCAAACTCATGTCCATCAAGCTGGTGATGTCATCCAACTGTCTATCCTCTGTCATCCCCTTCTCCTCCTGTCTTTAAGAGTGAGGCACTAAAAATTTTGCTGGGAGCTCTGAGCCGATGTGTGGAATTTATCTTCCAAGGGCTTCACTCTAAGGTTTTCTACCTAGGCTGTTTAGTTCTGAGCTGTTCAGTTCAGTTCAGTTCAGTCACTCAGTTGTGTCCAACTATTTGTGACCCCATGAATCACAGCACTCCAGGCCTCCCTGTCCATCACCAACTCCCGGAGTTCACTCAAACTTACGTCCATCAAGTCGGTGATGCCATCCAGCCATCTCATCCTCTGTCGTCCCCTTCTCCTCCTGCCCCCAATCCCTCCCAGCATCAGAATCTTTTCCAGTGAGTCTACTCTTCGCATGAGGTGGCCAAAGTACTGGAGTTTCAGCTTTAGCATCATTCCTTCCAAAGAACACCCAGGGCTGATCTCCTTCCGAATGGACTGGTTGGATGTCCTTGCAGTTCAAGGGACTCTCAAGAGTCTTCTCTCAACACCACAGTTTCAAAGCATCAATTCTTCGGTGCTCTGCTTTCTTCACAGTCCAACTTTCACATCCATACATGACACTGGAAAAACCATAGCCTTGACTAGATGGACCTTTGTTGGCAAAGTAATGTCTCTGCTTTTGAATATGCTATCTAGGTTGGTCATAACTTTCTTTCCAAGGAGTAAGCATCTGTTAATTTCATGGCTGTAGTCACCATCTGCAGTGATTTAGAGGCCACAAAATAAAGTCTGACACTGTTTCCACTGTTTCCCCATCTATTTGCCATGAAGTTGATGGGACCGGATGCCATGATCTTCGTTTTCTGAATGTTGAGCTTTAAGCCAACCTTTTCACTCTGCTCTTTCACTTTCATCAAGAGGCTTTTCAGTTCCTCTTCATTTTCTGCCATAAAAGTGGTGTCATCTGCATATCTGAGGTTATTGATATTTCTCCCGGCAATCTTGAATCCATCTTGTGCTTCTTCCAACCCAGCGTTTCTGATGATGTACTCTGCATAGAAGTTAAATAAGCAGCCTTGACCTACTCCTTTTCCTATTTGGAACCAGTCTGTTGTTCCATGTCCAGTTCTAACTGTTGCTTCCTGACATGCATATAGGTTTCTCAAGAGGCAGGTCAGGTGGTCTGGTATTCCCATCTCTTTCAGAATTTTCCACATTTTATTGTGATCCACACAGTCAAAGGCTTTGGCATAGTCAGTAAAGCAGAAATAGATGTTTTTCTGGAACTCTCTAGCTTTTTCCATGATCCAGCAGATGTTGGGCATTAGATCTCTGGTTCCTCTGCTTGTTCTAAAACCAGCTTGAACATAAGAAAGTTCATGGTTCACATATTGCTGAAGCCTGGCTTGGAGAATTTTGAGCATTACTTTACTAGCGTGTGAGATGAGTGCAGTTGTGTGGTAGTTTGAGCATTCTTTGGCATTGCCTTTTTTGGGGATTGGAATAAAAACTGACCTTTTCCAGTCCTGTGGCCACTGATGAGTTTTCCAAATTTGCTGGCATATTGAGTACAGCACTTTCACAGCATCGTCTTTTAAGATTTGGAATAGCTCCATGGGAATTCCATCACCTCCACTATCCTTGTTTGTAGTGATGCTTCCTAAGGCCCACTTGACTTCACATTCCAGGATGTCTGGCTCTAGGTGAGTGATTACACCATAGTGATTATCTGGGTCATGAAGATCTTTTTGTACAGTTCTTCTGTATATTCTTGGCACCTCTTCTTAATATCTTCTACTTCTGTTAGGTTCATACCATTTCTGTCCTTTATTGAGCCTATCTTTGCATGAAATGTTCCCTTGCTATGTCTAATTTTCTTGAAGAGATCTCTAGTCTTTCCTGTTCTGTTGTTTTCCTCTATTTCTTTGCATTGATCAATGTGGAAGGCTTTCTTGTCTCTCCTTGATATTCTTTGGAACTCTGCATTCAAATGAGTATATCTTTCCTTTTCTCCTTTGCTTTTGCTTCTTTTCTTTTCACAGCTATTTGTAATGCTTCTTCAGACAACCATTTTGCTTTTTTGCATTTCTTCTTCTTGCAGATGGTCTTGATTCCTGTCTCCTGTACAATGTCACGAACCTCCATCCATAGTTCATCTGGCACTCTTGTCTATCATCTCTAGTCCCTTAAATCTATTTCTCACTTCCACTGTAGAGTCATAAGGGATTTGATTTAGGTCATACCTGAATGGTCTAGTGGTTTTTCCCTACTTTCTTCAATTTAAGTCTGAATTTGGCAATAAGGAACTCATGATCTGAGCCATAGTTAGCTCCTGGTCTTGTTTTTGCTGACTGTTTAGAGCTTCTCCATCTTTGCCTGCAAAGAATATAATCAGTCTGATTTTGGTGTTGACCATCTGGTGATGTCCATGTGTAGAGTCTTCTCTTGTGTTGTTGAGGGTGTTTGCTATGACCAGTGCATTCTCTTGGCAAAACTTTATTAGCCTTTGCCTTGCTTTATTCTGTACTCCAAGGCCAAATTTGCCTGTTACTCCAGGTGTTTCTTGACTTCCTACTTTTGCATTCCAGTACCCTGTAGTGAAAAGGATATCTTTTTGGGTGTTAGTTCTAAAAGGTCTTGTAGGTCTTCATAAAACCATTCAACTTCAGGCTGGTTATATTCCGCAGAAATATAAGTTTGGGCTGGTTATATTCTGCAGAAAAGCTCTTTCTGTATCTTGCCTTAGCATTATCTGACCTAGAGGGAAGAGAATTACTCTTTTCAAAGAGTTTGAAAATTGTTTCTGGATTTGAGCCTCACTGCAATGTGTTCATCTCTGAATCAGCCACTTTGGTTGCGGATGGAGGATTGGCAGTCCTAGGTTACCTCCCTAGTCTTGGGGGAAGTAGGATTAGCCACACTCAAATTCCATGAACTGAGATGGAAAAAGGATTGGTTCTTTAAAGAAGACCCAGAATAATGCTATCAGAGGAAAGGAAAATGGGTGCTGGGCAGGCATAATCAAAGTGTGTTCACCATTTGTGGTTTGTATTCTATTAGTTGAAAATAAATGGAAAGCGGTTCCTATATATTGCAGCCAACAGGATTACATGCTTGTCCCCAAATGTGCTTATGTTCTACCTCAGGCTCCATTCCCTTGCTCATAGTGTTCTTTTCATTTGGATAGCATCCTTACTCCTGTCAAATTTATATTTTTCCATGTTCTCCGAGAAATGCGGCTCCATTTTAAAGCCTTGCCTATGGTCATTTCTCTTTTAAGCTGTTGGATTTCATTATTTAATAAATACATTATACATTGAATTGAACTAGTCTTACAAGTCCAGCCACTCACCTGCAGATTTGACTCATCCCACTGCCAGACTGAGAACCCAGACTGAGAGCACTTTGTGTCCCTGTATACCCTGTATACTCCATTCTTCACATAAGAGTTCTATGTTAGGCACTCCATGAATGTGTGTTGAACTGGAAAACACAACTCCTTAGCATTTATTTTGTAAAATGTACTTAGTTGCATATGCTTCAGTGGTTGGCAGTGTTTAATTATACACTTGGCAAAGTTAAAACATCTGTAGAGACAAAGAACATCGCTAGAGCCTTTGAGTGCTTTTGCATATATTTAACTAATGCTTTTAATATAAAAAGTAACAGCCCATGAATTATTCTTAGGTAACTGATTTCTTTTTGGCAGTATTTTAGGAAACTTGTGGAGAAAAATTTCATGCAACTGGATTATTGAATACAACTTCTATATGCCTAACATAGTCACTGGCACATAGATGCTCAATGAGTAGTAATTGAAATACCCATTTTTCTGTGCTTGAAAAAAGTTGTAGAATTTATCTTCTTTTTTCTTGTGCTATGAAATAGCCTTCTTCTTCTAAGAAGAACAAAACACCCTTGGGGGAGGAGTTCTGCAAAGATCTCACATTGCTGTGTATCTTTTTTAAGTTATGGGACCCTATGTGAGGAAAGTTCTGTGTGATGAGCTGGGGGCCCCAGCCAATTCTGCAATCAACTGTGTTCCCCTGGAAGATTTTGGAGGGCAGCATCCTGACCCAAACCTGACATATGCAACCACCCTTTTGGAAGCTATGAAAGGAGGGGAATATGGATTTGGAGCTGCGTTTGATGCTGATGGGGTAAGGAGGAAAGCTTTCTGTCTGCTGATCCTTTTGATGTATAATGAGCCAAACACTGGAAACCAGAGAATTATTGAATACCTCTGGGGCTGACACGTATGGGGCATACGAACCTTAACTGGCTCTGCATCTGCCCTTCTCTTGAATGGCCTAGTATTGCATGTAAATAGCCATTACTTTTGTTTTTCCAAGTAGCAGTATGTTATAAAGTTGCTATTTCTTTTAAAAAATTCATGCAATGCATCTTTATTTATGGCTGATCTTGTTGAAATCACCATGTTAAGAAACCAGCTATTTTAGTAATAATCTCTGTCCTCCATTATGTTTGGGGGAAGTGTGAATGAAGAAAGTAGAGGCTACTAAAGCCTGAGGAAGTCATCCACATTTCGACAGGTTGGATATTTTCCTAGTGGTGTCAATATCCTGGGCCTGTAATATTGAGAGATTTTAGTTTCCTGTGCCCCCTTTGCTCTCCTTCAAGTGGTTTTACATTGTTTAAATGTGAGGAAGGCAGTACAGTGCCTTGTGATGATGATGGGAATGGACTGTAGCAGCAGATGCCTTTGCCTGAACATTTTCACACATTCTTTCCCACAGGATCGTTATATGATCCTAGGCCAAAATGGCTTCTTTGTGAGCCCTTCCGACTCCTTGGCCATCATTGCCGCCAACCTCTCTTGCATTCCATATTTCCGTCAGATGGGAGTCCGAGGGTTTGGAAGGAGTATGCCCACCAGCACAGCCCTCGACAGGTAAGCAAAATGTCACTGTGGAAAACTGCATGACAGGCCTCTGATGTCACTGTTCCCTCTGCTGGTGGCTATCATTCATTCTCCCCTCGCACTTTGGGAACTTGTTGAATTTAGAGATACGGGAATTTAGAGACATGGTAGAGTTAATAGAAGTGTGAAAAATCAGGTAGCCTGAGCTGGGTTCTGCTACATCTTAGCTCTCAGGAACTTAGGAGACTTATTTGATTTCTGTGTCTCTGTTTTCTTATCTTTAAAATGAGCATGATAATAGTATCATCCTTACATGGGTTGTATGAGGTAGGAATGAGGTGATTCTTATAAACCATGTAACAGAACACATGGTTCATAGTAAATACTTCATAAATGTTTGGTAAGAAAACGTACTAAATATGTAAGCAAGGTAGAAAGAACATGAATCACATAATATTATTTTAAAATGTTCACTTATCTCAGGCTTCCCTGGTAGCTCAGCTGGTAAAGAATCCGCCTGCAATCCAGGAGACCCTGGTTGGATTCCTGGATTGAGAAGATCCCCTGGAGAAGGGACACACAACCCACTCCAGTATTCTGGCCTGGAGAATTTCATGGACAGAGGAGCCTGGCAGGCTACAGTCCATGGGGCTGCAAAAGAGTCAGACATGACTGACTACCCTTTACTATATCATCGTTAGTTCTGTAAAAACAGGGAAGATAAGTTTGTTGTAAGAATGAAGCAAGATACACATGGAAAATGCTCAGCAGGAAACTCGGTAGATAACAGTCTAAGGTTTCTTTCCCTGGCTCTATCCACCCATCTTTTACCTTATCTTAGAAAACAGTGAATTTCAGAGTCTAATACTTTCAAGCAATGTATATTATTGTGGAAGCAGTATTTGTTCATACTGGAAAGTTAAAAAACCCAGAAAACTAGGAAAATGTAAGCAACTCTGCCTGAGCTGCTTATGTTAATTGATAAATGTATATTCCCTACTGAATCTCTTTATATACATATATAATATATATGTATAGTTATAAATCATGTATAACATACATAATATAATACAATATGTATAATATATGTTTGCCTTTTTGTGAAACCAAAAAGAGATCTGATACTACATACTGCCTTGTAACTTTTTTTCCCCATCAACAATCTCCAAGTTTGTTAATACATTTTGTCTTAATATACTTTTATATAATCTAAAACCAAGATCATATTCAAATTTTCCCTGAGTGTCCCTGGACTTTAATAGATGATTTTGTCCAAAGCAGCATCTTGTCTAATATCATACATTGCATTTGGTTGTCACATCTCTTAAGTCTTTTAGAATCTAGCACAAGCCTTTTATCTTTTAGTTAGTGATAATGATTTTTGAGGAGACCAGACCAGTTGTCCTGCAGAATCTCATCTTCTGGATGGTGAAGTTATTTCTTCATGGTGTTACCATTCATTCAATCATTCCTGAAGCAAATTTTATATGCAGTGAAGTGAGTTAATCTTAAGGGTACAAGTCAATGAGTTTTGGAAAAGGTATACATTTGGGTGACAACCAACGAAAATAAGATATAGAACATTCCCATCACTGCCCAAAGTTCCTCCTTCCAATGCCCCATTGTTGTAATTTCTTCTGCCATATTTAGGCTTTGCCTGTTCTTGAGCTTCACAAAAATAGAATCATATACTACATATTTGTTACTAGTTTTTTCATTTAATATATTTTTAAAATTCATCCACATTCACTGAATTTGTAACTAGTTCATTCCCCTGTGTTGCAGTCAGTGTATGAATATATCACAATTTATTTTTCCAGTATCTTGTTGATGAACATTTGGGTTGTTTTCACTTATTAGATACTATAAATCATGCCATTATAAACATTCTTACACATATCTTTTTGTGTATGCATCTACATTTCTTCAGTTAATATCCAGGAGTAGAATATCGATTGTAGGATCGATGTATTTAACAAGAAACTGCCAAACTATTTTCCATTTTATACTCTTATTTGCAGTGTGTGAGAGTTTTAGTTGCTTTATATCTTCAACAACATTTGGTGTTATCAGTCTTTTGTATTTTAACCAGTGTAGTGAGTGCAAAATAGTGTTTCATTTTGGTTTAAATTTGTATTGTTCTAGTGATATTGAGCTCATTTTCATATGCTCATTGTCCATTTATGAACTTCTTTGTTATATACCTGTTTGAAATGTATTTGCTCAGTTGAAGGTGCATTATTTGTCTTTTTGTTATTGACTTATAGAAGATCTTCATATATTCTCGATAATAAGGTTTTCTTTTTTTTTGGCCATACTGTCAGCTTGTGGAATCTTATTTCCCTGACCAGAATTGAACCCAGGCCCTCAGCAGTGAGAGGCCTAACTGCTGGTCCACCAGGGAATTCCCTGGATAATAAGTCTTTTGTCAGATATATGTATTACAAACATTTTTTCCATGCCTGTCACTTCCCCATTCAAATTCTTAATTGTGTCTTTTGATGAAGGTGAATTTTAAATTTTGACAATGTGCAGTTTTTTTTTCTTATATAATTGTTTGCTTAGTCACTCAGTCATGTCCGACTTTTTGCAACCCCATGGACTGTAGCCCACCAGGCCCTTCTATCCATGGGGATTCTCCAGGCAAGAATACGGGAGTGGATTGCCATGCCCTCCTTCAGAGGATTTTCCCAACCCAGGGATCAAACCCAGGTTTCCCGAATTGCAGGTGGATTTTTTACTGTCTGAGCCACCAGGGAAGCCCAAGAATACTGGAGTGGGTAGCCTATCTTTTCTCCAGGGGATCTTTCCAACCCAGGAATCAAACTAGGGTCTTCTGCATTGCAGGCAGATTCTTTACCAGCTGAGCTACCAGGGAAGCCCTCATATAATTAATATATACTTTTTTATCCTCTGTAAGAAATCTTTGCTTACCCAAAGGTCAAAAAGATGTTTTTTCCTATCCTTTCTTCTAGAATCATTGTAGTTTTAATTTTGCATTTAAGTCTTTGATGATTTTGAATTAATTTTTTTGTGGGTTATAAGGCAGGGGTTAAGGCTCACTTTTTCTCTATATCCATTTGTTATTGAAAAGAATTTACCTTTCCCTTGATGTGGTTGTTAAAAATCAGTTGACCATATATATGTGAGTCTGTTTCAAGATTATCCCTTCTGCTCCATTGATCTATTGTCTCTCCCTATGCCAATATTTCCTTGTCTTGATTATTGAAGTTTTAAAGTTGTTTAAGTCAGATGACTCCCCCAACTCTTATTTCCTTTTTCTTCATATAGAAAAAATTATGTATCTAATGTCCTTTGCATTGCTATATACATTTTAGAATCAACTTGTTATTTTCTACTAGGGCCTATTGCAATTTTGATTGCAATTGTGTTGAGTCCACAGAGCAATTCTGGAAGAATTGCATTTCAATAATATTGAGATTTCTAGTCCATGAGTGTGATATAGCTCTCATTTTATTTAGTTTTCTTTAATTTCTCTTTCATACTTTGTAGGTTAGTTTTTCTTCCATATATTTTGTAGTTTAGCATGGAAATCTTTACAATTTTTGTTAAATTGATTCATGAGTATTTTGTATATTTTGATGCTAATGCAAATGGAATCATTTTATAAGTTTAATTTTCCAGTTGTTTGCCACCAGTAATTAGAAATATAATTGATTTCTGTAAATTGATCTTTTAATCCTCCCCCAGTACAGAGATGAATCAGATGACTTTTGTATACCCGCTTATGTTCCCTCTTTCCCTCAGGTGATACTGATGTCAAATCTGTGATAATGAAACAACCACAGTTTAAAATTCTTGCCTAGCAGCTCCAAAGGGTGGGATGTATAATTCCATTCTTCCCCATTTGCCTTGGTTTATATCTTTCCTTTAAAAAAAAAAATCAGCAAAACTTGTAGAAAGCAAAGCAAAAACCAGACTGTCTCTAAAAATGGAAAACCCAGAGTCATAGAGGATCCTGAGTTCTATGTAGGTTACCTGATATTCTGGGAGGATATATAAGGTGCCTCAGTTGTTGGTAAAGAACCCGCCTACCAGTGCAGGAGACTTGGGAGAAATGTGAGTTCACTCATGGTGTCAGAAAGATCCCCTGAAAAAGGAAATGGCAACCCACTCCAGTATTCTCTCCTAGAGGATCACATGGACAGAGGGACCTGGCAGGCTGCCGTCAGTGGGCTCACAAAGGATCAAAAGACCCAGCAACTGAGCATGCATGTACTCTTATACATAATCTTACAATTTAGAAAGAACTTCCATTAATTTGAACTCACTTGATCTTTGCAATAATTTAGAAAGGCATTGGGTAGACATTACTCTCAGCATATTAAAGATGCTGAACCAATTATCAGAGAGATTAAGTGACACAAGGTTACACAGCTAATAAGAAAGTGACCTGGGATTTGAAACAATTGCATCTGTCTAGTAACGGCAACTTAATCAGGATGGTTTCTGAGAGACCAGTTGTGAATGTTGCTTGTCTCTCCTGTGGGGTAGTCAGCAGCTTCCCAAATCGTGGCTGGGAGGGGCCAGTTTCATTCTGACAACAACCCATCTGTGCTCTTTTCTTATGGAAATTTCCCAGTTGTTCTTGGTTTCAGTTTATCCCTCCTGCCCAATGAATCTCTGTTTCAGTCAGAAACCAGAAGCCTTGCTTAGAAAGTTCACAGAGGACCTGTTCTGATATGTAAGTGACCATTTAAAAGGATTATTCATGCTTGCTGGTTGGGATTCAGAATTCTGTGGGCCTCTGAAGTGGTGATTTGTTTTGGGTATTTGATCTCTTGTGGAGTCCCTGGTGGGTTCTCATGATAGACACTGTATAAGTTTCTTCTTCGTGAAAGAAATGCTGCCTCAAAATTTTATCTTGTCAGTAGTTTCCCACTTAGGTTATTTTTTAATTAATAAAATCATAGGAATGTGCCCCTAAATGCCAGACCCTGGAAGAAAGACAGCGAAGTGACTGAGACACATTCAATGGTGCACTTGCCCAAACTCCTCAGATTGCAGAATAAGGGAAGCCTGCACCCTTGATGCTGATGAATTATTCAGAAAAAACTTCCATTGTTTCAGGGATAATTGTTGTTCCCCTTGGGAAGACTTTCAGTATCTTTCATTTCTACTCTTACAGTATCACTGAAACAAGGATTCCATTTACCCCAGAATAATACCGTTTCAGCCTTGAAAATGGCATTCTTTTGGGCTTTGTCATTCTGAATGTGTCTGATTTTGTGGTTACAGATGAATCTGTGTTGCTGAAATAATTTTGGTTCAAATTATTTGAGAAGTAAAGCACATTAGAAGTATATTTGTGGCCCAAGATTTATCTTTACCCTGTGAGGCGGTATTAAATAATCCTGTGTTATCGTTCTTCAGTAATACTTATGAAACACACATCTGTGCTTGGTCCTGTGCCGAATGCTGTGTTAAGCAAGGCAGACACATGCAGACATGAACTCTCCTCATTAAGAGATATTTAGAGCTTCAGTCAAGGCTGGCATCCTAGTACACACTGCAAGAGAGCCATATCTAGAAAGTATGTTTTGACTACAGGGAGGCCATATGAGGTCCACCACCCATAAGCATGATGGAAAAGGGAATTAATACTCTTCTACTCTCTTTTTGCTTTTTGTGTCACTCCTGTTGTTCACCATTTATTCACTCAAGAAATATTTATTAAGGGCCTTCTATATTCTAGACAATTGTCCCTTGTCCTGATGGAACTTACTGTCTGATGCAGAAGGTAAATAATAACAAGAAAAAGCATATAAACACAAATTGGAATGCATGTTCAGGGGAAATGAACTTGATATAGTAATAATTGGCAGGTGTGGAACATCCTCCTTGGTAAGATAGATAATGGAGTTTCTAAAGAGTTTATGGGTAGGACCAAAGACTAGAGACATGCAGGTAGGCCTGACTTTGATGCTGAGATTAGAAATGGCCCATAGCATATGTGAAAATGCTTATTTTTTTCAGAATGTAATCTACAACTGTTTGTTGCCAGTCCCCAATCTGAAATGTGTACTGTAGCTTTATCTTGAACATACCCAGCTGGTCATTGGAATCTAGACAGTGTTAATCCAGCAAGTATGCAACATCTACTGATCTATGATGAACTTGGTCCTTGTTACACACTTTAGATCTGTGTTACTTTGTCTTCAAGATCAGTCAGGATGCACGATGGTAAGGGAGAGAGAGTGTTGTGAGCTAATATCTAATTATCCAGTCTCCCATACATCCGTTGTGCTATAGAGTGATAGGAATTATTTTGCCTTAGCAGATAAATATGTTCAAGTGTAACCTATATTAAAACAGAAAAGAGAGGAAAATCTCTTTATAATAGTAGCTATTGCCCTAAAACCATCCATAGCTGTTTAATTCATGGTCAAGGGACAAAGGAAATGGCACCATCAGAAGGGTTTGCTAAAAAGAATTTAGTAATAGTAGCTTTAATAACCTGGTCTACAGAAGTATGAACAAAGATAATGAAGGAAACAAACAAAAAAGTGATGGAGAGGCATCCCAGGACTCACAGTATCAGAAAGCTTGTAATCCCCCAGGACTGAAGAGTCAGGGAGGGATTGGGTAACCATAGCCTGAGAAGATTTGGAGTTGTCAGGACTGGATCTTGTCAGGGAGGAATAAATACCCTAATCTCTCTCTTTTCCCACCCTCCAGTCTCTTGCTGATGCCTCCTCTTGACTGAACCCCCACAGGAAGCCGGGGGCAGCCCTTGCAGCTCAGCCTCCTAGGGAAGCGACAAGGCAGAGATGGGTGTTGAATGAAATGGGGGACTCTCGGGTGGAAGGGGGCAAACAAAGAACAGCCAGCACAATGGCCGATCTTTTGGTAATCTCTGCCTGCTTGTCTCCCAGTCTCATCCTCTCCCCAGTTTTTTGGACCTCAGGTGTAGCCATCTGAGTTAATCATGCTCATTACTGAGCAGTCCTTTCATAATGTGTCCAGTGGGAGACTCATTTCTTATTATTAAAAAATTAACGTATTTCTCTTTTCTTTGATTACCCTCCTCCCAGAGACAATCACAAACGTTTATTTGTTGGGTATCCTTTGTTTGCGTCTGTTGTTTTATTTGCATGTACTTCAAATGATTGACTAGTACTATAAATAGACTGTATTTGGTTTCTTACTCTTTTCCACTAAAGACTTGATGTTGAATCCTCTCAGTGGCTGAGTGTGCATGTGGTGTGTTGCTTGTGACTGCTGCTTAGTAGTCCATGGTGTGTATCCACAGGTTACTTCCATTGCTGCTCCTCTGAACACTCAGGCTGCCTCCCGCATCAGTGAATGAGGCTTCATAGCCCCCTTGGGATTTATATGAGAGCTTCTTCAACATGTGTATCCAAGAGGAGAATTGTTGGGTCCGAAGCACTGTGTATACTTAATTTGGCCAAATCCTGTGTTAGATTGTACTTCACTAATCTGCTTCCCCTGCTAGTTTCTGCATCTTCAAGTCCAGACCGATACTTTTATTGACTAATGGAAGAGTCAGTCAGTGACCAGTGGAAGAGACAGGGAGTAATACACCATTGCTGTACTAAATTTTCATTTCTCATATTAATAATGAACATCTTTGAAGATGCTTGAGATTTGGGGGTTTCCTTTCTATTAACTCTCTGTTCCTAGCCTTTGCCTGATTTTACATTTAGGATTTTCTCCCTTTTTTGATGGATTTCCATGAGCTCATTGTACATTCTATATATTTGTTGCTGTTGTTTAGTTGCTAAGTTGTGTCTGACTCTGTTGTGACTCCATGGACTGTCACCCACCAGGCTCCTCTGCCCATGGGATTTCCCAGGCAAGAATACTGGAATGGGTTGCCATTTCTTTCTCCAGGGGATCTTCCCAACCCAGGGATCGAGCCTCACGTCTCCTGCTCGGCAGGCAGATTCTTTACCACTGAGCCGCCTGGGAAGCCCCCTTACAGTTTCCAAATTTGATGGCCTCTCACGCTGATGTACCTTTGCATATCCTGTTCTCTTTCCTTGAAATGCGTTCCCTTCACCTTGTCCCACTGCCTACTTTGTTCTTCCTGGTCTTTCAAGACTTGAGTCAGCATCACCTTCTTGGTAGTACTCTTTTGATATTGCATTTCTCCATCCAAAGCAGCACATAGAATTTACTCTTCAGAAGTCTCTTTATCACAGTTGTCGCGGACATTAAAAACATGTGTTTGTCTGTTTCCTAATGTCCTGTAAATCCACCACAGGCAAGGTTTTGGCCAGTGCCTGGCATAGGATAGGTTCTCAAAAACGCTTACCAAATGAATGAATAAGGTTTTTTTTCCTTTTGGAATATTTTTTTATTTGGGAGAAAAAGTAACTTGAGCTCCACAAATCTAATCACATAATTCTAAAAGTTGACTGCCATGATATATAAACAAGCTTCTTTGAACTTTTTTTTACAAAATAAATTTGTCAATATATTGGTTGCAGAAGATAATAAATATACCAAGTGATAAGGAGAAAAGGAAGGATGTATAATTTTTTAGTCTTTTGGGTGTCTAATAAAACTGTGCCTGACTTATGGTTTTCATTTATATTTAGGTAACTTTGAGGTGAGTTGAATTTTAGTTATGCTATGTATTGATTATAACAATAAAAATGAGATAAAAGGAAGCAATGGCATAGCACTTATTTCTCAGTCTATAGGTAAACACACTTACCAGAGCCTGAACTTAAGCTCAGGTTTCTTTATTCCTTTCCCTGGTAGGTAGAGTGAGTACTGATTTCATCCTAGGTTAGAGGATACCTTCTATGCCTTTTGTGTCTACCTTCTGGAAAGGATGCTGATGGTGATTCAAGCCTGCTTGTCAGTATTTCTATGAGTTGGTGTCAGATGAGAAAGCAATTTCATGCCCACATAAAGTAGAGAGCATTTATAGATTAATTACCTAAAGTGAGAGGAATAAATTGATAACATTTAAGACTAGAATCTGCAAGAACTTTGGAGATATTGGATAAACCATCTTTTGTTCAGTTGTTCAGAGCTGTCTTGGTTGGGTGTTTGCTCTCTATGTTGGTCAGTAAAACAATTTTGAATGAGGAATCAGTAACCTGAGTTGCAGAACATATAGTTATCACTACCCCTACATGTGATCTTGGACAAACCATTTTTAAGAATTGGCTATCTCTGGCCTGCTATATCTGTGGGGACTCCTGGCCACTCTTCAGTTTTGTTTCTGGAAAGGCATAGTCATTAATAACAGTTCCAACATCCTATCCTCAGTCCTTCCATTCCCACTGGCTTGGCACTTGTTGGCAAATAATTTTGATCACTGGTGAGTTCTGCCAATACTGAAAGAAGTTCATTTACACCACTCTAGGTGATTGGGAATTAAAGGTCACTTAAGGCTGAGTTCCAGTGCCATCTGGTCTAGAGCATATAACAGTGGCATGTAGTTCTCCAATGCAAACGTTGACTTCATGACTTATCTTTACTTATAATCTCAGTTTTTATTTTTGAAGGGTCCATTTGGCTAAATATCCTCTTTTCTTTTTTGTGACTTCAAATACTTATACACTTTAAAAATCAATCCAATTCATTATTTCAAAGAGGTATGATGTAACTTTTGGGACTGATAAAAATGTTCTGTATGTTAATTATGGTAGCAATATTAATAACACAACTCTATCTGTGTACCTATATTTCAAGATTCATACAGCTGTACACTTAAAACTGGTGAATTTTATTTTATATCAATAATACCTTGATAAAAGTGATAAAAATAATCAAATCCTATTTATTTGAAAACAAACCAAAGAACTTCTCTTGGGTCTTCCTTTATGATTAGAGTCATGGATCATGACACTGAGTACCTCTAGTTCCTAGCATCAAGGCTTGCATTTACCAGACTCTCAATACACACTGGCTGGGTTCAAGTGAGACCAGTGGTCTTTGGAATTGCTGTCCACTACTTCCTTCTCTCTGGTGAGCCAGAACATCAGTACACTATTTTCAGTCTTGTCTTGGGAAAGATTTAGAGTTGAAAGTTCTAAGATTTCAAGGTCATTAGTCAAATTTATCGGTGGCATAAAGATATAAAGAAGATAGGATAGCCCAGCATAACTGAACTGTATGCTTTGTCAGGCAGCCAGAGAAGCTTGGCACTTGACAATGATTTTAAATGATGGAGGATAGTGATGAATCATCTCAGGCCTGAAGATCCTTTTGGAGTGAAAGAGATTTTTGTACAAAAATGTATTTTTGGTGTGTGCTTTATATTTTGAAATGAACTTTATAACTTTCACCCCCCAAATTTTTTTAATGGATTTTAAACCTCAGCCTCTTAGGGTAATCTTAAACTGAACATATTGGAACACTGGTTAAATTGCCAAGTCTATCAATTTCACTTTCCAGTAGGGCTGAGGTAAGAATAGTATCTAAGAAAGATGCACAGGAGAATAAAAAACTCTCCCCAAATTTTGCCTGCTCAACACAGAGTAAGAGAGTGAATGCATTTTTAATTATAGTGGATTTCGTTACAATTTCTTATTCAATGGTCACATAAGCCCTCAGAAGTATTTGCATTGTGTTATTGAAGCTTTACAGGAAAAGTATGATATTGGGAGATTAAGTAATATGTTTCAGTCCATATTAACTGAAATAGATTTGGCCTCAGGTGAATCTTGACCTAGCAACTTGGTGACACCTGAAAATCCCTCTCTGCTTTGGCCATCATGATGGCCCACGGTTGCCCGTCAAAAGGAAGCAGTCAAGACTGGTACTAGATTGTCTAATTTCAAATCTCATAACTTCTTTGCTGTTCCTTATTGCTGAGAATAGGAGAAATTCTGATTATATCTTGGGTGAAAGTATTTGTGTCTATCAATGTGTGTGTCAGGGGACCTATGTGTATGGTGGGTGACGTCAGACATGCATAATTTATTTTGACCCCAAAATGTCTTATAATTTTGACCTTAAAATCGCTCTTGTTTAGTAAAGTTCTGGAAGAAGCAGTTGTTGGCTGTAATTTAAGACGTCCAGGAAAATGTTGACTGAAGTTTAAGGTAGGGTTTGATTTTTATACCCTTACCTCAGGATCTGCTTGAAACAGTAAGATTAGCAGTGGTTGTATGAAAAAACCTTTATCACATTTCAGCAATGTTTCTCCATAACATTCTGTGTAAAGTGGGCTAAACTGATATGATTCCTTTTAAGAATTTTTAGTCTTAGGCAATACTGATGAGCAGAAACATAAAACTTACCAGTTAAATAAAATGGGATCTTTTAATAAGTAATGTGTTAGTGGTTGGTTATGATACTTGATGCTTAGAAAAAGAAAAGAGAAAAAAATTGTTTAAGCCCCTGTCTATATGCCTTACACCAGTGAGGGTAGATTTCAGAACTGGGGAGGCATTCATCTCATCTCTGATCAGGTTTCTGCCTGAGCTTTAAATTTGTCATTTAGAATTCCAAGTTCTTTTAAAGTCCCTGGTGGCATCAGTGTTTTATATCCTAGCATAAAAGAAAATTGTTTGGTGAGTTGGTGATTATATTTAAGAATGCACATTCTCTGTCCAGGACTCACAGAGAGATTGTATCAGTCAGGATCTTTGCCCTGCAGATGAGAGAACACTAGTTGAAATGGGACCTAAATAATAAGGGGAATGTTTCAGCCCGTATTAACTGAAGTAGACTTGGCCTCAGGTGAATCTTGATCCAGCAACTTGGTGACACCTGAATACTCCCTCTCTGCTTTGCCTTAGAAGGTATCACTTTGATCCTCAGGTTCCTTGCCTCTAGCTTTCTAGGCTGTCTCTTTGAGGGAGCAGGTTTTCAGCCCTCACCCGCTTATATTACCTTGTCTAGGAGGATAAAGTTTTTTTTTAATCAAAGTATATTTGATTTATAGTTGACAATGTTGTGTTGGTTTTAGGTATACAGCACAGTGATTCAGTTATACATGTGTATATGTGTGTGTGTATATATATATATATATATATATATATATATATATATATATATTCTTTTTTTTCAGATTCTTTTCCATTACAGGTTATTATAAAATATCAAGCATAGTTCCCTGTGTTATACACTTGGTCCTGTTCTTGTTGGTTATATATTTTATGTATAGTAGTATGTATATATTAATTCCAAACTAGGATAAAGTGTACACACATGTGTGTATGTGTATGAGACAAAGCTTTTCTAGAAAGAAGTAATTGAGAACATGCCCTTGAGTCTTGACTTTGTGGGTGTTTTTATCATCTCTGACCTTTTGGCTCATTGAGGCCATGGAGTGTGGGAGAGACTGAAAGTTTTGAGCCCTTTCTCCTCATTTAGTGGAGTTGGGAGGACAGTTATTCCTTCCCAAACCAAGTGACAGAGAATGGATGCAGATGTCTTCCAGAGCAAGCTCTTTCTTCCTCCTTCCAGAATGAGTAACGGTAGCAACTTGAGACCCAGTAGCCAAGGATGTGAACTAGGTGAGTGTACTGTGGTTCAGTTCTGGAATGAGAATTCAGGACCTGGTTAAGAACTCCAGAAGCCCTTCTTGTTACCTCCTCATATCCCTGCTGATCCTCTGCTACTTCCTAGTAACTGACAACAGTGTTAGAATTTGAATGATGGTGCTTGCCTCAGATCTCTGCATGTGTTCAGGAATTCATCCGTCTTTCTTTCTCATCCTTTTTGTCTATCCTTTCCTTCCTTTCCATCTTCCTTCTTCCATTTCTCTTACTCTTTCCCTCTTTCCTCACTTTTTCCTTTCTTCTTCCTTTTTCCCTTCCTCTGTCCTTACCACGCTTCCCAGGTGGCGCTAGTGGTAAAGAACCCACCTACCAGTGCAGGAGACATAAGAGATATAAGGGTTCGATCCCTGAGCTGGAAGATCCTCTGTGGGAGGGCATGGCAACCCACTCTAGTATTCTTGCCTGGAGAATCCTGTGGATAGAGGAGCCTAGTGGGCTACCATCCATAGGATCACAAAGAGTTGGACACGACTGAAGTGACTTACATGCACGCATGCATCCTTACCTACCTTCCACTTTGTCAATTTTCAAAAACCATTTTTAGTACCTGCTGTGTGCTGTGCCCACTGCTAGGTGCTGAATACATTGCTGAAGTTTGTCCTTTCTTCCACATCCTTTCTTCCTTTGTCAAACTTCACCATCAACAAAATTTATTAATATTCTCTCTGGAAGGTATTCTGCTAGGTTCAGAAAGGTTCATGACTTCAATCTGAATGTTAATGAGAGATTTGGAGAGTGTTTCCAGATCATGATGTAGTATCTTGCAGATTGCCTTACACAGATTCTGCTACCTAAATTTAGGAGTGGGAGGGAAAGAGAGAAGATGTGTGCTACTGAGAGAGGACATAGGTGAAGGAGTGAAGACATTCCTGCCTGTCAGTACACACAAATGTGTTCATACATGGAGTGGGACGTGGTACTCTTTGACTTTCATTGGCTTCTGCATTCAAACTACCTGGATTTGAATCCTCTGCTCTCTGGTTGTATGTCTTTGGGCTGGTTCCCTCATCAGGTTCTTTGCTGCTAAATGAGATAATAACATCATCATTATCATTGCGATTAAATGAGGTATTGTATGAACAGTGCTTAGAGCAGTGCGTTCACAGTAAGAGCTCAAAGGTTAGTTGTTATCATCATGATGTTGAGATTTCACAGATAGCAAACTCAAACCAGCCCCAGTTCTTTAAGGAACTGGGACTAAAAATTGAACCAGTGGCTGTACTTAGACCCAATATCCCCCATGTAGATACTGGTGATTGAGTGGGGGTTCCTTCTATGGGTGCCTCACATTTCATAGCACAAGCTTTTAGAAGACTGCTGTTGTGATCCTCGAGTATCTGTATTTGGTTTTTCAGATTACTTTGTAAATAATGATTGTTAATTTTCTTTAGCTCTTCTCTAGCTGTAAATGGAATGTTTCACTAGGAACCCAGGATTAGACCCATTGTTATTTGATCTTTTGCCTTTTTATTAATATTCTTTGAAGTTGTTACAATGAGAAGTTCTTTGTTCATAGAAGTAAGTGGACCCTGAACTATCGAACCCTGATCATCTCATCTCTTTAGAAAAATTGTCTTTCTGGAAAAACACAGGGTTTCTTTTTTCTTTTAAAACACACCGGTGTCTGTCTGTATTTGGGGCAGAGCAATTAAACCCACATGTGTGTGTGTGTGTGTGTGTGTGTGTCTGTGTCTGTGTCTGTGTATGTGTGTGTGTGTGTGTATGTTAGTTGCTCAGTCGTGTCTGACTCTTTGCGACCTCGTGGACTGTAGCCCACCAGGCTCCTCTGTCCATGGAATTCTCCGGGCAAGAATACTGCAGTGGGTAGCTATTCCCTTCTCCAGGGATCTTCCTGACCCAGAGATCAAACCCAGATCTCCTGCATTGTGAGTGAACTCTTTAGCATCTGAGCCACCAGAGAAGCCCTTTAAATCCCCATACAGAATTCAAAGATTTTTCCCCTACTGCTACTTCTGCTGCTAGTATTTTTATATTGTGTTATGTGTACATCCAATTAAAACATACAGTACAATTTGTTTGCATAATATAAGTACTTGCCCATTTCACAATCTGTTCACTATTCAGCCAAAAGCTAAAAAGTAAAATAAGAGAAACACTATGACTAAATTAACTACTCTATGATATACCTGTGTGTGGGGAGGAGAGGACAGAGGAGACATTTGTGAAAGTGGCTTTCTTTGTTACTAATATAGCACTAGCTACTCCCTTTCTTAACAGTTAACATCTAAATCCCAATTTCTTGTTGGTGGTTGTTTCCTGCATTTATAATGACTTTTTAAAAGTTTATTAGCTCCTCTGTAGTCTATTTATATGCAGATTCTTTAGCCAAGTCCTCAGGTGAACTAGGAAGAGGCTTGGGAGGTAGAAGGATGAATATTCCTCCCCAAATGAGGTTTATTTATGTGAATCTCATCAAGCAGGTGGGTGCCAGGAGCATGAGAAATTTGAGAATGAGAATTGGTTTGCACAAGGCTGTTTGGATTTTGGAGGAAACTTCCATCTGAAGACCAACTCTTGAATTAGGTCAGATATCAAAGACTGTTGTGGCTCTGAGTGGGCATGACATCAAGCCAGTGTATGATGACTTGAGTGAGCTCTCAGGAGATACAGTAGAATAAAACAGAAAAGAAGATATATATGTGAGCATGTTGGTACTTCTGATTTTATCAGTGATTCTTATCATTTCTCAAAGCTGACTCTCCTTCCAGAAGGGAAGTTGTCAGGGCTTGTATAGTGGCTCTTCTCTACAGAGCTCCCAGGGACTCATGTTCTTTCTAGCTTGTTGCTCTGACTGCTGTTGGTGTAGCTCTTACTCTCAGATTTCAAGACTGCAGAACTCCAGCAACCATGTCTGCATTTTATGCAGCTACTGGAGTACAGGATAAAGAAGGGCAAAAGGAAGAGCAGAAAGAGACACAATATATTTTTAAAGAGGTTCACAGGGTAGACATTTGATGCTTTTGCTTATATCCTGCTGGCCAGAACTTAATGATATAGCAACACCTAGCTGCAAGGGAAGCGGGGAAGTAGAAGCTTCACTTTGAATGACCTGTGCACAGCTCAAATTGAAGTGTTTTCTTATCAAGAAAGAAGAGAACAGTTACCGTGGAACAACTTACAATTTTTTGCCATGGGTTTAGATGATATCCTAAATATTCTATGCAGAATAGTGTAGTCTATGCAGATATAAAATATTATTTAATCTTTGTCATGAATTTTTTTTCTTAGGCTGAAGAAGTTAGAGTGATGACGTAATTGATGATGATATTAATGATGACAGTGAGGAAGAGGATAAGATATTCATTATTTACCAAAGAAAAGATATATTTTTATAAATAAGCAAACTGATGCTTGGAGCAGGAGAAACCCACTAATACCCATCCTTACCTATAAAATTATGATGTAACAACAAAGCCTGGGAAACAGGGTTAGGGGAAAGGAAACAAGGTGATTTTTAGTTTCAAGTAAGAGAAACCTGAACTCCAAATGATGTAAACAGTAAGGAAAAACTGTAGCTCACATGTTAAAATGTCTAGAAGGAACTAGCTCCCAGGTAAGGACGCTAATTCACTGCCTTGGTCTCATCATTAAGGAGCTGGGTTCTGTCATCCTCAGGGTGTGGTCTTTGTCCTCGGTGAGCTTTCCTTATGGAGCTGCTCCAGAAATTGTAGCTCTTCCTCTCTATATGATGTGGTCTTATGGAAGAAAAGAGGCTGCTTTTTATTCACGTGTCTTTTGAAAGTCAAAGAAACTTTCCGGGAAACCATTCAGTGCAGTAGTTTGCCTTTCCTATGGTATGTTCACTTTTGCTTAGGATAAATGATAAAGCCATTGTTCTGTTAGTGAGGAAATCAGTGTCAATGACTTTGGGAGGGGAACTGTCAGTAGCTGCTAACTCGTTTAAAGTGTTTGCCCAGCATTAAAAGACATTGCAGAATTATGGGTGTTTCCTGAAAATGCCGTTGCTTTGACATCACTTGCTTATTACAGTTTGTTCACTTACTCATCAGTATACATTTATTGAATATCTTCTCTGGGTCAGATGGTGTTATAAGTGAATACAATTTGTGCTTACCCTAAAAAAAAATTATGACTCAGAGAGAGAAACAGATCTCCTGAGTAACACTTAAAATGCAGTGAGAGAAATGCTATACCAGGGGCCATGAAGTGCTGAGAGGAAACCATTTATGTTGGCCTAGTCCAGGATCAAGACTTACGGTTGTTATGGAACTTTCTTCTCTAGGTTATGAATGTCTCTCATGGGAAGCTCTTGAATGAGCTTCCTTTTCTTCTTTTTTAACCCAAATATGATGTTTTGAGCAGAGTATTAATCATTCCTCATGGTGGTAAGGAGGGGTGAGTCAGGCCGGGAAAAAGAAAATGTTCTGGAGCGAACTATCCATTGTGACCAGAAAAGATGCTACAGCATAACTATAAAGACTTTTAGAGTCACAAAGACCTGAGTTCAAGTGTGAGATCTGCTGTGACTTAGCTGTGTAAATGTAGGGAGGCTACCTAACCTCCCTGTGCTTGTTTTCTCATCTGTCAAATGAAAATTAGAGTACTTAACTGCATCAGATTGTTGTGTAACTCAGTTGGGATAATATATGTAAAATGATCAGCAGAAAATAGGCATTTGTGGATACTTCTGTTGTTATTAGTTAATAACAGAGTCTACCTCATTTCTACCTTTTTTTTTCCTCCCTCATCTAAATCTTCGATTTTACTGAAGTGTTTGTTGAGGAAAATTCTTTGCTTCAATCAGAATGTTTCTGGCAACTGAAAGTGAGCCTCTCACGTACTTCCTGATACTTTAGTTTGAGAGTCATCAAGTTAACAGACATTTATAGTGTGATTCTGACAAATATCACATGCTAATATTTCCTACGTTCTATTTATTCAGTGTTCTCTATTTCCTAAAATAGGAAAGGGCGCACAGCTGAAGAGTTGCCAAATGTTCTCCACAAGTGGCTGGGTTTTCCTTAATTGATGAAATCACCGTTTGTTGATTGGACCCATTTCCACAGGAATCTCCAGATCTCAAGGGCCACGCTCTGTATCCCCTGTCTACCCCCTGAAGCTGTTAGGTATTTTTAAGCCAAGAGTGTCAACTCGCCATGGCAGCTGCATGTCAGAGACCTGTTTCCTTTAATTGGCTCTGGGGGCCATTCTCTTAATAGTTTCTCCCTTTTATAAAACTTTGTGCCATGTTCCATTTATGAGAAGAACATAGAATTCCAGAGCACGTTGTTTAGGAATAACTGATCTAGCAAATGGAACAGTGACGTTAAGGAGAAATCCAGTTACATGGAGCCCCCTGGTCTTTTGTGTGGCTTGAAGAGACGAAGGACGCTGATGTGTTCTTTAGGGAGAGAGATGCAGTTTGACAGGAAACATCTGCTTTCATCTGCTCCAACATCAACACAAGTGATGTGGTAGGAAACCTGTCGTGGCTTGTGTTCCATCTCTCAAGCCAGGACTGGGCCCGGCATCAGGACTGTTGAACAGGCAGCACAGTGTGGCCCCATCTGTCCAAACGTGGGCCTGGCAAGCAGCATTATTTGAGAGAATCTGAGGCTATTTCTTATTTAGAGGGAACCATTACTTTCTTCAGGTGCTTCTCTTCTTTATGGTCTCTCTCTCTCTCGTCACATTTCTCTTCTAGACTTTGGTGATGAGTGTATACTTTTCAACCTTCATTTCATACCACATCCTCACTCACGAGTAAGGACGGCTCCCTGTGGAGGAGGATTCTCCCTAAAAATATCAAAATATCTGGGAAACAAGTACAAATAGAGAGATTCACATCCACTCACACACAATATAGAGATTGTCATCTACTCCTTATGATATGTCTTCCTCCCCTCCCCACCTTCAAGATTACTACCTACAATTAATTACAACCACTGTTACGGTAGTATTATATAATTGGTTTGCAGGAAAAACTGCCTCGTTTTTCAATATCCAAAAGAGTCAAGTTGGTATCTCATAGTATTAAAAAATATTCAACATTATTCTAAAGAGTAAAGTCAGTATTTGCCTCTAAAGAGTTCAAAGTGAATGAAACTGCCATCAGGTCCAAAATAAATTGTGCTTGCTTCTGGGAAGATGTAAGATCTGAGGAATTCCTTGTACAGATTATTAGTTAGCCAGTGACTTCCTGCCATTCTCAGAAAACCCCACACTGAAATGGTAAGAAAAAATTAAATATTAGGAGAAACACTTTGAGTCCAAGGGAGTCCACACAAGGAGTTATGGATGGCTCTGTTGTGACTGCTGCATGAGTGCCTGATGAGAGTTGGCGTATAAATACCCCTGTTCCCCTGCCCTTCAGTGGAAGCCTGAGACATGTATTTTCACAGTTTCCTAGAGCATCTTTGCAGGACTAAATTTCAATCATCCACTGTAACAACTGGTTTGAGAACCCAACCTTTATTAGCTTTCTTCCGTCCTGTATCTTACGGCTCTTCTTCCCAGTCTATACTCTTTCTAGTTGCTTCCCCCTCAGATTGATGTGTGCTCCTGAACCCCTACTTCAGGATTCAGATCTGCTCCTTGGGAGCTCAAACTAAGACATCAGAAATATTTATTTTCTTCCTTCTCATTTGGGTTGATACATTTCAACATCCTGATTTTCCCTAAATATGCAGATCCAATTGTTTGTGCCTGGTTTATGAAAAGTAGGTAATGAGAAACCTGAGGCATGCAGAGAAACTGCACAGTTATGGTGGGACAACTCAGAAGTGTACCCAGCTCTAGAACTTTATCTCTGCCTCCTCTGAGCAGGAAATCTCTAGCTTTCATGATTATGTGTGATTTTGTTATTTTATGAAATCTACTGCTGTGCGACTCTGTTGAGAAAAGACGCTTGATAAAGCTGGAAAAATATACATCTGCCACAGAAGGAATTTTATCTCAAAACCGCTATTTCCTCCTCAGCTCCAAATGTTGACAGATTCTTTCTTTCCTCATGGGGTTCAGCAGGTTGGCTAGAAAGCCAGGATCAAATACCAGCGGGGGTGTGAAAACTGGGCAAGCTTGGCCCCATGAGTAGCCCTCCTCTTGCCAGCTTCTCCATCCTGATAACTACCCTCTTGATGGGATACGGGCCTGCTGATGTCTTTATAGTGTCTGTCACAAAGATAGACAAAGTAGATATAGCTTTTAAATTAGGTTTAGCAGAAGGTTCCCTTGAAATAGGGTTTCCTTGTCAAAAAATGGTGAGACATAGTGACAGATTGTTTTTGGAGTCCCTTCACTGACAGTGGTGTACGCTTCTAACTGTCAGACTGCTGCTGAGAAGGACGTGTGACAGCCCTCCACTCACTGCTAGGCTTCTGCCAGACCTGGGGCCCTCCAGGAGGAAGCAGTGAGAGTCAGAGAGCTGGGCACGTGCTCTCCTGGGCCCTCGGGGGAGAATGAAATGCTGGTGCTTCATCTCCATTTGTGGAGAATTTTGATCAAGTACCTGCACGACCTTTTTTGTGAACCATTGGGACACATATCCTCTCATTTCTGTCATTCAGGTCAATATCCAAAATGGAGGATAGGCATTTTGTAACCACAGAGTTGAATTGGAAAATGAAACAACTGCTAGAACAGGTACCTTATATGCCTAATCAGGCAAGAAGAGGCTAAAAACATATGGTGGTTTAGTCGCTCAGTTGTGTCTGATTCTTTGCAACCCCATGGACGGACAGGCTCTTCTGTCCACAGGATTCTTCTCCCAGGCAAGAATACTGCAGTGGGTTGCCATTTCCTTCTCCAGAGGATCTTCTCGAGCCAGGGATTGAACCTGGGTCTCCTGCATTGCAGGCAGATTCTTTATTGTTTGAGCCACCAGGGAAGCATATGGATGCTGCTAAATTCTGGGTCAGAATCTATCTTCAAAACCTTTTCAGTTCAGCTGTAACCTCGGAGCCTTTTCTTTTTCCTGGCTGTCAAGAAAGACTTTTTTTCTTCTGTGTTTCTGGAATTTGATGGCATCTGCCAGAACTTGAGGGGAACTGGGGAAAGGGTCTTAGCTCTGCCTCAGTTGGACTGTGTCTCCAGCCTGCCCCTGGCTTTTTGGGGACTTGAATTTCACTTTCTGTGTTATGGAATCTTGGGCAGTAACTGCTCCCTGCCTGGTTTACACTTCATTTGAGACAGTTGCCAAAGCCCTCTATGACACCACCAGGGAGAAGGAATTAATTCTCCCGCCTTTGATCTTGCCTTTTTGCTCTCTTTTTGTCCTGACAAGAGCCAGAGCTGTTTTTCTTGGGGTCACCGAGGGCCTCTCGCTCTGCTTTCTTCTCCTGTCTATCACCTCCTTGGATTATGGTCTTCTTGCACTTAAACCTGCTTGTAGGGTCCTGTGTTTTGTTTGCTGAGTTTGACCAAAGGCACCTCAGGCTTGTTTGAGCCCCAGAGGTCAGATCTACCTGCCAACCCCCGTGCCCCATTTTACTGGGCAATCCCAGTAGGATGCTTTTTATTTACCTCTGTGCACTCAGAGGAAGGAGTCCCCGAGATTGCCCCGCTAGGTTTCTGCCGCCTCCCCTGCCACTCTGCTTCAGTTTAGACAAAGGCCTCCTGAGCTCTGAACCCACTCAGCCCCTGTGCTCTTGACAGACAAGTGGTCTTATTTTTAGCTTGCAGACCTTTTACTTGACATCCTGTCCCGTTGAGGGTGTGAGAGAGAAGCGCTTTGGAAATCAAACCCTGTCACTGATAGCTTGTCCTGAACTCAAACGGCGATAAAAGAAAGGATGCCTTATATTCAAGAAAGAAGGAGAACTGGGCGCTGCATGGCCACTGCAGGCTGCTTCTGTTTCTCTCACCTCACCCTCTGCTCTCTGTCCAGATGACTCACTGCTCCTGATGCGCTTGCCCCACGAGGTGCTGTGCTTAATCCCGTCTGAGCCCAGGGGAGTCAGCTGTTATCAGCGGGCTGGTGGGAGTGAGCCATGGCCAGCACCCCTGTCAGGGTCAGGACCCCTCCCTCCTTACCTGCCTGGACCCCCTCCTACCAGCACACAGCCTCTTAATTTGGGTGTCTGGGTCTGAGGGAAGAAAGAGGTGTGAGGAGACAAAAGTTCAGAAGGAGACTGGGACAGCATGAAGCACCAGGCTTATGATCTTAATGTTGATTGAGAAAAGAGAATGTGGTAAAGATTTGGCGGACTGTTTTGAAATAGCTGTAACTTTTACTTAATACTTTACCAGGTACCTCCCCCTACCTCCCCTTGGTGCGTAGAAATAAACCTCTGCTTTGGGATTTTGACAGAAGAAAATCAGATTAAGGAAATCTTATGAAATTAACATGATTCAATATCACACATAATTTATCTCAATCCCATATCATATTACTATTTCTTTAATTAGGAGGGAGATACAGGCATTGTGATAAAAGTACACTATGACATATTTTCTATTGAGAGAGAAGATAAACAGAATGTGATATGTCTTGAGGGTTTTTTTAAAGGTTTGAAAGCTTTGTGGCTGCTCATAATTTTCCATAAACATGTGGAGTACACATCACTGGACATCTTATGGACAAAATACAGATTTTTAAAAACTTAATTACCAGTATATTTTAATTTTTAAATTAATTTATTTTAAATTTTATTTTATTTTTTATTGAATTGAAAGTGAAAGTGAAGTCACTCAGTTGCATCCCGACTCTTTGTGACTCCGTGGACTGTAGCCTACCAGGTTCCTCTGTCCATGGGATTCTCTAGGCAAGAGTACTGGAGAGAGTTGCCTTAGTATAGCTGATTTACAATGTTGTGTTAGTTTCAGGTGTACAGCAAAATGATTCATATGCATATACATATATACTATATATTCTTTTTCAGATTCTTTTCCCTTATAAATTATTATAAAATATTAAGTACAGTTTCTGGTACTATAAAGTAGGTCCTTGTTGGTTATATATTTTATATATAGTAGTGTGTGTATATTAATCCTAAACTCCTAATTTACCCCTTCCCTACTTTCTGTTTTGGTAACTATAAATTCATTTTCTGTGTCTGAAAACACACATTGATTTAGTGATCAGCTCCCAGACCTCACCTTTATTCCTCCTCCTCCATTTCTATCACCAGTTAGGCATCCAGATGGACAAGGGCACTCTGCTTGGGAAGTTGGTTGTGGGTGGAGCCTTGTCTGGGGAGATTTGGCCTCAGCTAGAGCTGGAGTGGGTATTGCTTAGACCCAGCTGGCATTCTGAAGCTGAAGTGGGTGAACCCATACTAGAGAGGAGCTAGGAGAGGAAGCAGGACCCAGGAGAATCCCACAGCTCTTCTGCAAACCATCTCCTACTTCTGTGACACTCAACTTTGTGTAGAAGCCTTTCATGGGAACCAATACCCACTGCTCCTTTTACATAGCACTTCAATGCTCCCAATCTGGAAATGTCAGTCACCCGAACTATGCCCTCTGCATATTCTCAGAGTTCCAAACAGAACATTTTCATTGTAGAAATAAGAGAACTTTTGGTGTCATAGCTAGGGCATACTTTATGTCTTTTGTGAGATGGCCTTCTTCCCTTCCCCTCTGGTGAGAATTCTGTCAGAGCCCAACATTGTCGAGAAATCCTCATTGTGCTAAGTGCTAGCTCTGCTGGAAGACTGTCACAGTCAGATTCCAATCAGGTTGTGGTGCTCCATCGCCAATAGTGTGACTGCTTTTGATCTGTAGTCCTGCTTAAGGATAGTTTCCAAAGGCATGGAAAGAGCCTTGATTCCAGTTTTTGCAGCTGACACTCCTTGCAGACTCAATCAAGTTACCATCAAGCATTTTATGCAAAGGTAAACCAGGAGGAATACCAGCTATTTAATGGGATCAACCATTCCTGCCTTACTGGTGGCAGGCACAGCCCAGCCCTACCTCTAGGACTCTGAAGACCTTGAAAGACTCTGTTACTCCCAGGAGCAAACCTCTGATGTATGGTGTGTTCCAGAGTCAAAACTGCTTTGTCTATGATTTGGAGGGTCAGGGAAATAGTTGGAAATAGAAATAGGTCGCATCTGAAGAAAAGTCCTCTAATTGGGATATTGAACACAAATGAAGGAAATGGATCCTTTTGAATTCATATAGTAGATCACATAATTCATATTATGTACAAGGAATGAAAAAAAAAACCCACCATCACTTGACTTGAATTTATTCACTCACAATGCCAGTAACTAGATATGGGTTAATTACCATGATGTATTTCAGGAATATTATTAGATCACATAGGAAAATGAGGAGCACCTTTGTAAGCTGCCATGCACTGTACAAATTATTGCTAAGAGGAATTTTTCTTAAAATGAGTAACTTGAAGCATAAAGTTAATTAAGAGAGGCCATAACCTGTGATTAACTTAACATAGCCTCGATTTTAGTCTGTAGCCAGATGTGGTAACTTAGAGCCTAGAGATCTTACTTTGCTTGCCTGTGACCTTCAGGCATTCAACAGTAGGCAGAAGACAGAGTCTGGTCTTGGTGCCTGGAAAATCCAGGACTCTGGACCTATTTGTGCAATGCATTAGGTTAGATACCTTAATCTCTCTACAATTGAGAATGTTAATACACACAATTGCCTCGTGGTGGTTGTGAAAACTAAAAAGTGCATGGATCGTTTTGAATGTAGTTCAAAGCAGTGGAATGTTACAGACCTGTAAGTTATTATGATGATCATAGAAGCTTTGAAAGAACTTAAATTAACTTAGGATTCATATTTTGGTCATGGGTAATTTCATCCTTGGAAGACCAGGCTGTGGAAAGATAGATGAATGAATAATGTGATATGTGTATGTGAGTGCATGCATACATGTGCTCACGTGGGTGCCTGTATCTCTGATGGAGAACATAGTGTGACAAGTGTGAGGTTAGATGTGTTCTGGCCAGCTCCACTTTTACACTAAGATCCATTCCCTGCTTGCCCCCTCCTTTGCCGTGCATCTCAGGGAGCAGTGTTTCCCTAAGGTGTCTGTCTGCTGCCAGCTTGCTCCCTTACCCCAGAGGTGAGGAGGTGGTTCCCTTCCTGGATGGTTGTAGCACCTGGGCTCCTCCTGTTGTCCCTGTAGCCCTGAAGGTTGTGACCATTTCCTGTTACTGCAAATCTTTGTAGGTCTCATTCTCTTCAGTTTAGCTGCTTACTCCTCCATCTCCTGGATTCTCCATTATTAATTTCCTACTGTTGGAAATACCTACTTTCCTGATTGGACCCTGACTGGTACAAGGTATTTGCTTCATAGGTGGATATTAAATTAAGACATGAGTACCAGCAATTTGTAGAGAGGAAAGATTATATAGAATTTTAAATGAATATCTAGCAAACTTATAGGTCTGTCGATTTGGTTATCCTATTTTAAAACAGGGTACTGTGTTGAGTGTACCCTGAATCTGCTTGAAAACTTAATTAGAATAAGCAGTTTAGCAAAGTTTGTGATCTAATATTCTGGAGCAGATTTTTTGAAGTTTGGTTAACAAAAATTTTTCCCTTTAAATTCCTTTTTAAACTTAGAGTAGCCAGCCAGATGTTTTATAGTGCCTGGGTTTGCTAGATCTTAGCTTGGATCTAAAAAGTGGGATAAGATCTATATCATCATGCAGTAAACATCAGTTCAGTCCAGTCCAGTCACTCAGTCATGTCCAATCCTTTGCGACTCCATGGACTGCAGCACACCAGGCTTCCCTGTCTGTTACCGATTCCTGGAGCTTGCTCAAACTCACTTCCATCGAGTCAGTGATGCCATCTAACCATCTCATCCTCTCTCGTTCCCTTCTCCTCCCGCCTTCAATCTTTCCCCGGCATCAGGGTCTTTTCCAAGGAATCTGTTCTTTGCATTAGGTGGCCAGAATATTGGAGTTTCAGCTTTAGCATCAGTCCTTCCAATGACTATTCAGGACTGATTTCCTTTAGGATGGACTGGTTGGATCTCCTTGCAGTCCAAGCGACACTCAACAGTCTTCTCCAACACCACAGTTCAAAAGCTTGAATTCTTTGGCACTCAGCTTTCTTTATGCTCCAACTCTCACATCCATACATGACTTTGGAAAACCATAGCTTTGACTGTATGGACCTTTGTTGGCAAAGTAATGTCTCTGCTTTTTAATATGCTGTCTAGGTTGATCATAGCTTTTCTTCCAAGGAGCAAGTGTCTTTTAATTTCATGGCTGCAGTCACCATCTGCAACATGAATGAAATAAAACTCAAGCTTGATTTTACAGAAAGAATACTGAAAGAGATTATAATGTAAATCTGAGTTCATTCATATTGTATTTACATATGATTAATTCTGAGTTCTGCTTATATGTTTATCTTATATATTTGAGTCTCTGTGTCTTTATAGAATTAAGAGTAGTATGTAATTTCCCAAGTTCTTAATCACGGGAGGGATTGGGGATGATTTTAAATGACCACATTGTACTATGTGATTAATGGACTTTCAATTTCAAAAGGCTGTTGAAACAGCATCTTAACAATTCTTTGAATCTTAGAAAATTAGACAGTTCTACATTTCATTTTTTTGTCCCTAAGATCTTAATGTTTCTGTTACATCTGGGGAGAGACTTAAACATCTGTATTGAGGTTCAGAACAAGTATGATAATTAGGTGATGAGTTTTAACTTGGTTTACATTATCCATATTAAGAATGGAAATGACCAATTAAAGGCTGTTGATTAAATAATGAAAATGCCAACCTTTAAAGTATTAGTGGGCTTCCCTGGTGGCTCAGAGGTTAAAGTGTCTGCCTGCAATGAAGGAGACCTGGGTTTGATCCCTGGGTCGGAAAGATCCCCTGGAGAAGGAAATGGCAACCCATTCCAGTATTCTTGCCTGGAGAATCCCTTGGACAGAGGAGCCTGGTGGGCTACAGTCCACAGGGTCGCAAAGAGTCAGACATGACTGAGTGACTTCACTTGTTCACTTGTATAAGAGACGTTACTCCTAACCTTTCTTTCTTTCTTTCTTTCTTTCTTTTTTGTTTATTGATGTGATTTATTTTTTTTCATAACCTTTCTTTTTTTTTCATAACCTTTCTTTTTTTTTAATACTTTATTCTACATTACAATACTGTATTTGTTTTGCCATACATTGACATGAATCAGCCACAGGTGTCCATGATCTCCCAATGCCAAAGCCCCCTCCCACCTCCCACCCCATATCATCTCCCTGAATCATCCTGTGCACCAGCCCCATGCATCCTGTATCCTGTATTGAACATAGACTGGCGCTTCGTTTCTTACAAGATCCTAACCTTTTTTAAAACATTGCATACTGATTATAATTTTTTGAAGTTTAAAGAAGATTGTCTAGAATCTGCATGTTGTAAGTACACTCAACAAATATGTGTTGAGTGAATAAACTACAAATAGAATTCAGAACAGAATGTACTACTGCTAAATCACTGAAGAAAATAAAAGCAGTAAGATTGAGACAGAATTAGCAAACAAGTATAAAGTACAGAAAGTACAGAACAAGAGGACAGAAGGAAGTCCCTGCGCTTTGTGTCCATGTATGGACTGTAAATGTAAATGAATTAATATATCTTTTTAAAGGAAAGAGTCTCAGAATGGAGTTTAAATAGTTAAGTAAAATGTTAACCAAAGATATATTTTTAAAAATTAGGAGAAAAAAAGCAAAAATCAAGGTAATAAAATGTTAAAGTAATGAAGATGGTTTTTATTGTTTTAAATTAATTTTTATGGGCTTCCCCTGGGGTTCCATTGCTTGAGAATCTGCCTGCCAATGCAGGGGGCATGCGTTTGATTCCTATTCTGGGAGGATCCCCCATGTTGCAGGGCAGTTAAGCCCGTGTGCCACAACTACTGAGCCCATGGGCTGCAGCTTCTGCAGCCCATGGGCCTAGAGCTCAGCTTCCCAAGGAGAGAAGCCGCCACAGTGAGAAGCCCATGCACCACAATGAAGATAGCCCCCACTTGCTGCGACAAGAGAAAAGCCCATGTAGCGACAAAGACCCCAAACAAAGATCCAACAAAGCACAGCCAAAAATTAAATAAAGAAGAATTAATTTAAAATAACTTTCATGAATATTTATGCATTAAACAATAGCATCAAAATATAGAAATATTCTTAAATATGCAATGAACTTAAAAACTCTATTGAAGTGAGAAAACTCACTGAAATTCTGCAAACTTTTGACAGAAAGTAAAAGGAAAAATCCCCAACAATAATAAAATAGTGATTTGATGACTTAATAAGGTATTTAATAACGTCAGTTAGTTCCACAATGTCTGTATAGGGAGATTGTAGTCATCATAATTTTCAGAAGAGGTCTTGAAGAGTTGTCTTGAAACTTGCATATGAAGAACTCAGTTTTTGTTCACATTTAGTTAAATTATTGGGAGGGATTGAAAGAGATAACAAGAGTGAGGCAAAAGCTGCCACCCCATCTTGGTAGCACAACTGATCCTCAAGATTCCTTTTATTCTCTGGTGCTCCCTCTTCCCGTAAACACATAGATGACATGATTAAAGGTAATAAAATAAATTAGCATACTAATAGGAAAATCAGTAATAGGAAAAAGCATTCTGCAAAGGCAAAAGTACTTTAAAAAACACACACAATAATCTGAATTTAAGAGTAGCAAAGCTCTTAGGATGGCAAAGCTCCTTTGAAGGGAAAACAGCTAAGGAGCAGAGCTGAAAAGCTGCACAGTCACAGTTTGAATCAGGGACAGTATGGGAATGATGACAGTTTCAGGCAGGGCAGTTCTCCCACTTTCCCTTTTCTTTGGGGCCTGAGGCCCTTGAAGATCTGCTAGCCTTCCATGAATAATTAGAGACAGCCCTCAAATTCCACAGCACATTTGAGTGGGCAAATCATGGTGTGCAGATACATAACGCTTCCTCTTCCTCCTCTTCTTTCTCTCCTTGCCATAGGAGGAGCAGTGAGTGGATAGGAAAATAGGGCAGCGCTGGGGACACAAAACTAACTCAGATGTAGAAGACGGGGCTGAATTTGAGGGGTCTGTTATTTTCAAACTCATGCAGATGTCATTGCTACCATGTCCCTTGACAAAATTAGAAGGAGATGCAATTTGTGGTCATTTGTCTCCTAACATCTTTTCAGAATTCCTCTCCCTCCCCACATCTGCCCTTCAGTCACCCCTGACCTTGTGATGAACAAGAAAGGTGAAGTGTCTGGAAATTTTTCCTGTGAGGAGCTCTTGACAAAACCAGAGATGTTTAGCAAAGAAAAGACTCAGCTCTGGGATTCCCACAGTGTTTCTTAGAACACTACTCCTGAGAAATGTTCATGGGTGTTCCTCAGCAAGGCAGAGGGGTTCCATAAACAAAATATATTTGAAAAGGGATGAAATGAAGGCAGAACAGAGTTTTTGATTTGTTGTACACCTGTGGCTGATTCATGTCAATGTATGGCAAAACCAATACAGTATTGTAACGTAGGATAAAGTAAAAATAAAATTAAAAAACAAAACAAAAACTTTTCACAGCCTTTAATTGTTTCTGTGATTCTCCAGCAGAGGAGTATAGAGTGCAGTCTCTCCTCATTTGAGCAAATAATCCCCAACCCAGTTGCACCTGTGAACATCTCTTAAGGACTAGGGTTCCTTGGGAACTATTTGGGAGAAATCTTAACCTAAACGATTAAGTGGAAAAGCAATGGGTTTATTCTGTTTTTAATCAGAGGGCAGATGCTGGTGAAAGTTTTAGGGAGAGACAAGATTTAATTCTATATAAGAGAAATGTTAATTATTAATTCTTCTCCGAAAAGGAATTAAATGGATATCCTTGAAATGGAAGTGCTGAAACCCACAGAAGCTAGTGGGCTCCATTATCCCCCATTACAGGACGGAATTTATATTGGGAGGGAGGATGAACTATATTTGATTTTAAAGACCTCTTCCAGAATCTGACACACTGATTTCAAGTTGCTTTCCCTACTCAGACATGTCTTCTGATGTCCAAAATTGGCTTTCTTCCTTCTTTATCTTTAATTAATATTATTATGTGATTAAACACATTTCTGGCAAGGCAAATTTGGTATTAGTCTCTGGATGTTCATTAGCTGTTCATTAAAATAATGAAGTTTCTTATTCCAAATCAAAAAATAATTCAAGAATTATAATAAGAGATTTATTTTTTGAAAAATTTTCTGTATGTTCTTTGCAATATGGGTCATCCTTGTTTTCTGCCCTTTGACAGGCAAAAGGACAAGTTTAGAAACAAACCAAGGTTATCAAAACTTCTACATCAGTGAGGAAAAATAGAGCAAAAGAAAGACAAGAGAGGCAACTCACTTGATGACATGGTTCAGTTCAGTTCATTTCAGTCGCTCAGTCATGTCCGACTCTTTGCGACCTCATGAATTGCAGCACGCCAGGCCTCCCTGCCTCCCTGTCCATCACCAACTCCCAGAGTTCACTCAGACTCACGTCCATCCAGTCTGTGATGCTATCCAGCCATCCCATCCTCTGTCGTCCCCTTCTCCTCCTGCCCCCAATCCTTGCCAGCATCAGAGTCTTTTCCAATGAGTCAACTCTTCACATGAGGTGGCCAAAGTACTGGAGTTTCAGCTTTAGCATCATTCCTTCTAAAGAAATCCCAGGGCTGATCTCCTTCAGAATGGACTGGTTGGATCTCCTTGCAGTCCAAGGGACTCTCAAGAGTCTTCTCCAACACCATAGTTCAAAAGCGTCAACTCTTCAGCGCTCAGCCTTCTTCACAGTCCAACTCTCACATCCATACATGACCACAGGAAAAACCATAGCCTTGACTAGATGGACCTTTGTTGGCAAAGTAATGTCTCTGCTTTTGAATATACTATCTAGGTTGATCATAACTTTTCTTCCAAGGAGTAAGAATCTTTTAATTTCATGGCTGCAGTCACCATCTGTAGTGATTTTGGAGCACCAAAAAATAAAGTCTGACACTGTTACCACTGGTAGAAACATCCAAATGGCTATAGTGTTTTCAAAAGATGACAAGCAAAGCTCATGGTGAAAGTGTCCCATTTGGTTAATGATATCATAGCAACCCAATCTACCATAAAAAGGGGAGAGAGAGGTGAAGTGTAGACTAATGCAGATACTACTCCAAGTTACTGTTGCTGGTAGGGGCGTTGTCAGTCAGTTCAGTTCAGTTCAGTCGCTCAGTCATGTGCAACTCTTTGCGACCCCATGAATTGCGGCATGCCAGGTGTCCCTGTCCATCACCAACTCCCGGAGTTCACTCAAACTGACATCCATTGACTCAGTGATACCATCCAGCCATCTCGTCCTCCGTTGTCCCTTTCTCCTCCTGCCTCTAATCCCTCGCAGCATCAAAGTCTTTTCCAATGAGTCAACTCTTCACATGAGGTGGCCACAGTACTGGAGTTTCAGCTTTAGCATCATTCTTTCCAAAGAACACCCAGGACTGATCTCCTTCAGAATGGACTGGTTGGATGTCCTTGCAGTCCAAGGGACTCTCAAGAGTCTTCTCCAACACCACAGTTCAAAAGCATCAATTCTTCTGCTTTCTTCACAGTCCAACTCTCACATCCATACATGACCACTGGAAAAACCGTAGCCTTGACTAGATGGACCTTTGTTGGCAAAGTAATGTCTCTACTTTCAATATGCTGTCTAGGTTGGTCATAACTTTCCTTCCATGGAGTAAGCATCTTTTAATTTCATGGCTGCAATCACCATCTGCAGTGATCTTGGAGGTGAAAAAAATAAAGTCTGACACTGTTTCCACTGTTTCCCCATCTATTTCCCATGAAGTGATGGGACCAGATGTGGAGACTTTTCAATTGTGAGTATATCTTAGAGCAAGTAGGCTTGGAATTTTGCAAATGTACATTTGATACTACATTCCTAGTATCAATATAGTATTGATACTATATACATAGGGAGAGAGAAAGTCAAGAGCATACTCTCAGAGAACATTGGGGTTGGATCAAATCCTATTCTAAGTATTGTCTTATTTTGCAGTTAAGATACCTAAATTCCAGAAATATCTTTAATACAGTGCAGCATTCAGATGAAATTATTTTCTGCTTGGCATGTGTGAGGGAAACCATCTTGAAGCCATTGTATTCCTTGGTCAGACATTAGGATAACACCTTAGCAACTTGTATTGACTTATAAGTTAAAGCAAATTTTTCACTTTCACTATCAGTAAACCGAGGACACACAAACAACAACAAAGGATGACTAAAGTGACTTTCTACAACTAGGATCAAGAGGAGATTGAATTAAAAGCAGACTAGGATTCTTATTTTCCTGATTTTCAGTTTTAGATAAAAAGAAGAACCTCCTCAGTTCAGTTCAGTCACTTAGTCGTGTCCGACTCTTTGCGACCCCATGAATCATAGCACGCCAGGCCTCCCTGTCCATCACCATCTCCCAGAGTTCATTCAAACTCACATCCATTGAGTCGGTGATGCCATCCAGCTATCTCATCCTCTGTTGTCCCCTTCTCCTCCTGCCCCCAATCCCTCCCATCATCAGAGTCTTTTCCAATCAGTCAACTCTTCGCATGAGGTGGCCAAAGTACTGGAGTTTCATCTTTAGCATCATTCCTTCCAAAGAACACCCAGGACTGATCTCCTTTACAATGGACTGGTTGGATCTCCTTGCAGTCCAAGGGACTCTCAAGAGTCTTCTCCAACACCACAGTTCAAAAGCATCAATTCTTCGGCTCTCAGCTTTCTTCACAGTCCAACTCTCACATCCATACATGACCACAGGAAAAACCATAGCCTTGACTAGAAGTACCTCCTAGTTCTCAGCAAAGTTGATTATTGTTGTTATTTGGTATGTGAAACTCCTCAGTTCTACTCTACATACAGTTTTTAAGTTAAATGTACTACTTAAAGCACTTTAAATTATTTAAATATCTATTGGGTTAGCAAAAAAGCTTTGTTCAGATTTTTCCATAAGATGTTATGGAAATACCCAAACACAATTTTTGCTTCCCCTAAATACTGGTGATTAAAAACTAGCACATGTTTTGTCTCCACTAGCCCAGCAATGATTTTCATTTCCTAGAAACAGAGTAGTATGATGGAAAGAAGGACTTTGATTATATGTCTTTCTAGTGTTTAAGCTTTGTATTCTAATCTTCATTTTTAGGCATTAAAAATATGTGGCTTCATAATCATACTATTTATTTCCCAAAGTTGTTGTGAAGTATCCCAGAAGAGAATATGTAAAAGCAGCTTGCAATTTTCAAGTTCCTTACATATCCATATAATTACTTTTAGTTCCTTTCTGATCTTTGTTTACATATAAATGGTTCCAATCACAGTACCTTATACAAATTTGTGTTCTATTTTTACATCTAATGTTAGATTGTGCTGTAATCTACTAGCTTTTTTTTCTATTGATGGACATTTAAATGGTTTACAGTTGTTCCCTATTATAATAATATGGTGAAAAACATCTTTTTACATTTAGGCTTGTTTTTTGGTTTTTTTTTTTTTTTTTCTGGGCCAATTGCTCTGGGACTAGTTCCAGAGGAGGGATTATGGAGTCAAAGTGAATGAGCAGGTTTTTTGGGTTTTTAATCTGTCCTGTCTTTTGAGCTTTTCCCTTCATCCAACTACTCCTCCCTTTGGTAACTTTCCTAGAATGTCACAGAATGTTTAAATGCCCTCTTGAAAGCAGCCAGCAGGATTCAGACTCTACATTTGGTGGCCATATTTCCATCTTTGCTGCTAAGTCACTTCAGTCGTGTCCGACTCTGTGCGACCCCATAGACGGCAGCCCACCGGGCTCCCCGTCCCTGGGATTCTCCAGGCAAGAACACTGGAGTGGGTTGCCATTTTCTTCTCCAATGCATGAAAGTGAAAAGTGAAAGTGAAGTCGCTCAGTCATATCCGACTCTTAGCGACCCCATGGACTGCAGCCTACCAGGCTCCTCCATCCATAGCATTTTCCAGGCAAGAGTACTGGAGTGGGGGTGCCATTGCCTTCTCCAACTCTATCAAATTGATTCAACTGTGAGGCCTCCCCCTAGACTACAGGGTCCTTCAGGGCAGGACTGTGTCTTAATCATCTATGCATCCTTGCATGGCCTGGCCTGTCATAAGATCTCAGTGAGTGAGTGTTCATTGGAAATGTACTGAGCAGATGGCTAGTGCAGGATAGGCTCCTTACTGTCACCTGACTTGCTGCAACATTCATTCATCAAAGGATTGTTAAAAATGCCAGACAGTGGTGCTAGAAACTGGAGCTAGAGAAGCAAATGCAGCACAGGTGGCCTCATTGCCCTAAGAGCAGAATTCCCAGTGGGAGTGGAAGCGTTTGGTCCTCAGTCTGCGAATTCCCTGAGAAAGGGCTGCAGGCTGGAGCTGGCCTGACCCATGTAACATGATTTCAGGGAAGCCTCTTGCTCTAGCCAAACATTTTAATCATCTCCCCTCTAATATCAGTCATTCTGTAAGCAAGATCTTGTTACAGAGGTTGAGATGACAGAAGGGGCCTCTCCTGTGGTGCTTGAGAACCATATCCTGTGTCCAGAATTCCAGACTCTGCTGTAAGAGCCAGTGAAAACAGAATTCCTTGACAAAGCAGGGCCAGGGAGGATTTACAAATCCCCTCTGGAGCAGAAAATCCCTTTTGATCCTATTGAGCCATCATAAGGCCACCTGCTGTGGGCATGGATGCTGAGGGTCTCTGGCCAATTCAGGGAAGATCAGAGCACTGGGCTTTTGACTTGTGTATAAATAAGTCCATGTTTAAACGTCACGTGTATGCCACTTGCCTATTGCTGGACAACCTTGATAAGGGGAGTAGAAACTGAGTAAACAGTTCAGAAAAGTTTGCCTTGGCCTCAGACTCTGGTTTGTTTTGCAACCAATTCCTCAGGAGTCTCTCTAATTTATTGAAGGCTGGCTGAAAGCCAATCTTGGGTCTACCCTGAAGCCTCTTATAGTGTTGGCTTAGCTTGAACTCTGAGGTCAGAGGTTGTCAAAGAGGACAGCTCTACTCCAGAATTCTAATTATTCTTGTTTTCTGTGGAAACCCTCAGAGAACTCTGACACATTTTTCAGACCCCAGATTGTTTCCTGTTGGACACTGCACGATTGAGCAATGACTTGGAGTTCTCTTTATGAGGCAGAACATTGCAGCTTTCCTTTTACCATATTCTATTAAAGAGCTACCCAAATTTGGCTAAAAATTATGCTGCACGTTTTTATGCTTTGTGGTACAATCATCTGTAGAGTTTAGTAAAAAATAAATGTATGGGGCCTAACATATAGATGAAATTCAATATGATAATATTAATTAATTATTCTAATTTGACCAAAAAGATATTATTTGCCCAAGATTTTCACTTAACCTGTTGGGACTAAACAATTTTTCTATATTTCAGACAGAGTATTAATGATCTGCAAGTTTTAACTGTAAAAGGGAGATGGATATAGCACAGCTGTCTCGCATGGCGAGTAGCTGGCAGTTTCATATGTGCAGATGTAGTTAGAGGTTTGGTAGGTGTTTGATTTACTTTTGACTACCCATAGGTGGTTTCATTATCCCAGATTTATACTGATGAGCAAATGCTTTCAAACTTTTTCATCTCAGCTCCTGTTTCAAAGGTGCCTGTGTGTCTTCTTTTTTTGCCTCTGTTGACTGACTTTCAGGCAGGCATAGTAATTCTTTTTTCCCCTGAGCCAGGATCACATCCTGTGTTTCAGCTGCAAGCTAGCAACCTGTCAGGAGTATGGAAATATAGATCTGGAGTTTGTGATTCTGCACGGTATCAGGATTTCCAGGAGTGTCTGTTAGAGGAAACCCTGTTCTATGCTGCTCATTTCTTAATGGTGGCTCTTAATGTTAATTCAAAGCAGCTGCCAGAGACCCAGTTTCCCCTGGAAGTTGCTATCTCTAGTTGTCTCTTTCTATGATCTCACATACATAGAAATCCAATGCAACTGATGGAATTTCTAGGAGTATTTGTGTTTTGGAGAACACGCCCACAATTTAGATTTTCTGTGTAGATTCTACCACATAACTGGGGAAATGGAATCCATGGTGCCGGGGGTGGGTTCCAATGCTAACTCTATTCTTACTGGTTGAGTGGTTTTGGACAAGTCTTCTAGCCATTCTGTCTCTTGCTTTCCTCCTCTGCAAAATGAAGAGGAACACTGTCTTGGTTTAGTTTTGTCCATTGGTTCAAGGCACATGAGTAAAGCACTCTAGGGTCTGCTTTAGTAATTGTTCTGTTGTAAGGATTATACCAGTCTTGCTGTTAGAATTATATGAAGTAATACTCTGAAGTTTTTTAAAACAGTTCCTAGCACATGGTAGGCTTTTGGTATGCCTTAGTTTCTAGTATCATCTTAAGGATCTCAAGAAAATATTAATTCTTTCCCTCTGAAATGAGCACTAATTGAATACATGCCTACTGTGGGGAGTTTACATTTTCTTAATTTTTATACTAGTAAATACAAGCAATTGTTAAAAATACTCAACTAATCAACTAACCAACAAAACCAACTAACAAATCAACTAACAAAACCAGTCAACCAATAAAGCCAATCAATTCAGATACTAAAGCAGTTGAGTGACACTTAACTGTACTTTCTTTTAACACAAGGTTCATAAAACACAATCTTATATCAAAGAATTAATCCAACTGCCAATTAATACTCTCCCTTTAAGAAGTAATTTTGGCTCTTTTGTCCCACAAAAAAAAAACAAAACTCTTTGCCTGACAATGTTTTTGTCAGTGTTTTTGGAAGTTAAATGAAATAAGTGCATTTTGGAATGAAATAGTGTAAAATATATTTGGCATGAAATGTGGTGAAAAATTTCCCCAAGTACAATTTTTCATTGGTTCCTAGGAAATATACTGTCTTGGATTAAAGAGTATTTGTTCTGTTTGTCCCAATATCTGGAGAAGAACAGATGATAGTTCTTTCTCAGACCTCCATCCTAGAGTTTAATCGTTATCACAGTTCTGAATTCTTTCTGAAAAATAATCTTATGTTGTTGCATTTCAAGGCAGTTTCCTTTTATTCTGTCTTCCACATTGATCCTTTGAACAACTGCCAGGGATGAACTTGAACCTCACCATCCTGTTACATAGGGAAGAATGCCACTGAGCTAGAATAGGACGTAGTGTTGGTATTGCTGCAAGGAGGAACAGTGTCTGGGTACCTGAGGCTGCTTATTATTTGCTTTATTCTCTTAACACCCTTAGGCTTTATTTGAAAGGCAAAACCCAACTGAAAAACTTCTGTTGTTATCTTGAGATAAATCATTTGAAATGTAGAAATAACCTGAAAAATAGTTATCAAAAATGAATACTTCGGGAAATATATGTTTCCTTTTATCTTCTCTACGATTTTAAGTTTAACCTTGAGATATTTGTTCTCACTCTACAGGTTGAATTTTCCAGCCCAGACTAGTGTGGCTGTTATTTTCTGTCTCATATCCCAGTTCCTGTGCTCGCAGTGGTTGTACATGAGCAATCCACCAAACAGCTCCATGTCTCATGGATAATCAAATAAAGGCATTTCATGCTTTTCCTTTTCAGAATGTTTACTCTATTAAAGTAAATTCTACTTACTGATGTTTTCAGTGTTTGTAATCTCTTCTAGTGTATCACTAGTACAAGAGGTAAATAATTTAGAGAAAAATTAGGAGAGCATTTATGTATATTCCTTTCTGACCTTCACATTTTCTTATTTCCTAATTTAGTTATGATTTTTTTTAAGACCCAATGACATTAAATTCATCCATCAACTTTTCAGGAATTAAGTTTACTTGGATATTATTTCTATTTGGAGACTTGTAGCCCTCATTACTAGGTGCAGAAATGACTTCAGCTTTCTCATCTTAAGGGAAATCTCAGATTTCCTTTCCCATACCTGTATGTGTATATACTTGAGTTTTCCATGTCTTGTCTCTTATGAGCAGAAACAAAGACAGACAAAAGGTTTGAAAACTTTTAGGTGATTGTTCTTTTCTGATTAGAGTATTATTTTCTCATTTAAGTCTTTCCTTGAATTCAAGTTCTTTGTCTTTTGAAATTAAAAAAAAATCAGTTGTTATATGCATATATGCATCTGATATTCAAATTTTATCAATAAATAATTTTTGTAATGAATTTTGATCTTTTTTAACCTCTAGTTTTATAGAGATATAATTGACATATTACACTGTGTCAGTTTAAGTTGTACAGTGTGATGATTTGATAGATACATATATTGAGAAATAATCACCACAATGAGTGAGTTAGCATATCCATCTCCACACATTTACCCTTTTTTATGCTGAGAACTTTTAAGATCTATTCTCTTAGCAACTTATAAGGCTACAACAGAGTATTGTTAACTATAGTCACTGTGCTGTACATTACTTCCTTGGAACTTACTTATAACTGGATGTTTGTACCCTTTGACTATGTTCACTCATTTCCCTCAACCATCCCCCCATCTCTGGCAGCCACCAATCTACTCTCTTTCAATGATTTATTTTTAGCTTTCACACATAAGGATTTTTTTTTTTGATTCTGTTGTAAATAGATTGTTTATTTTTTTTCAGATAGTTTGTTGTTAGTGTTTAGAAACACAACTGCTTTTGTTTGTTGATTTTGTATCCTGCAACTTTATTGAATTCATTGATTAGTTCTTAAAGAGAGTTTTTCGGTGGAGTCTTTAGAGTTTCCTATGTATAAGGTAATGTTATCTGCAAACAGAGACAATTTTACTTCTTTCTTTCTAATTTGGATACTTTTTATTTATTTTTATTTTACCTGATTGCTCTGGTTAGGACTTCAATTACTCTGTTGAATTAGAGTAGTAAGTATTCTTGCCTGGAGAATTCCATGGACAGAGGAGCCTGGCAAGCTACAGCCCATGGTGTCACAGAGTACGACATGACTGAGTGACTAATACTTCACTTTGCTTTCTTTTTTGTAGTGTCCTTATCTGGCTTTGATGTCAGAATAATGCTGGCCTCATAAAATGTGTTTGGAAGTGTGCCTTCCTCGTCAGCTTTTTGCAAGAATGTGAAAAGGATCGGCATTAAATCTTTAAAATGTTTGGTGGAATTCACTAGTAAAACCATCTGCTCTTGGGCTTTTCTTTGTTGGGAGATTTTTGATTACTGACAGTCTCCTTACTCATAGGTCTGGTCAGGTTTTATATTTCTTTGTGATTTAGTCTTAGTAGGTTTTATGCTTCTAGGAGTTTATTCATTTCTTCTAATTTGCCCAATTTGTTGGTAAATAATGGTTCCTAGTTGTCTCTTACGATCCTTTGTATTTCTGTGGTATCAGCTGATAATGCTCCTCTTTCATTTATAATTTTATTCATTTTATTCCTCTGTTTTTTGTGAGTCTAGCTAAAAGTTTATCAGTTTTGTTGATCTTTTCTAAGAATCAACTCTTAGTTTTGTTAATCTCTTCTGTTTTCCTTTTCTCTATTTCACTTATTTCTGACCTAATCTTTATTATTTCTCTCCTTCTGCTAACTTTGGGCTTCATTTTTTTCTAATTTCTTAGGGTGTACTGTTAGGTTGTTTATTTAAGAACTTTTTCTTAGTGTATGCCTTGTACACTTTCCTCTCAAAATTGCGTTTTCTGCTTCCATTTTCATTTGTCTCAAAATAATTTTTAAAATTTCCTTTTTCATTTCTTCTTTGATTTAGTGTTTGTTCAGAAGGGTGTTGTTTAATTTCCATAGGTTTTTAGTTTTTCAGCTTTCTTCCTATTATTGATTTCTAATTTTGTACCATTGTAGTTAGAAGAGATACTTGATATAATTTCTGTTTTCTTAAATTTGTTTAGACTCGTTTTGTGGCCTAACATATGATCTGTCCTGGAAAATATTCCCTGTGCACTTGAGTAGAATGTGTATTCTGTTGGTGTTGGATAGAATGTTCTATATATGTCTATTAGGTTCATTTACTCTATAGTATTGTTTCAATCCTCTGTTTCCCTATTGGTTCTCACTGTGATTCTTTTAAATACAGTTCTATGAATATCATATCTGCCTGTTCCCTTGGAATATTTTGTGACCTGAGTAAATTCTGACCTCATGTGACCAAGTTTCAGGGCTGTGTGCCATTCAAAGAAACAACCAAAAGCAAATGACCAGTGGTTCTAAATTTTGCTTACAGTTCTTAGAACATGTTAAAGTGGATCAAATGTACAGAACTTGTCTATGATTCTTATACTGTTCTTCCATTTCCTTATTGTTGGAGGCCACCTGGAGCCTTCTTCTATACTTTCTCTTTTCCATGTCTCCCCAGTGCTCTCCTCTCTTTTTTCACCTCTTGGATTCTTTTGAGTCCTACCTCTTTCTTCCCATTCTTCTTCTTCTGTGTCACAGGAAGCCAGCAATTAAGTTGGCAAGATTAAAAAAAAATTTCTTTAGAGGCTACGCAGAGGAGACAATAAGCAGGCAGAGACAAAATTATCTTTACTGGGGAGCAGAGGCCTCCAGGGTTCAGAGTGAGGCTAGGAATACTCAAATAATAATAAATTCTGTTTCTGTCTCAAAAGTATTTTAAAAAGAACACAGGGATTTAATATAGCTATTAAAGCTCTTGCTTTACTTAGCTGAGGTTAAGCTTTCCAAAAGAGGCAACTCATCCACAGTTCTTAAGCCTATGGCAATGGAATGTGTGCTCAGAGAAACCTCAAATGATACATTTACAATCTTCTTCTAGATTTGTAACAGATAAAGGGATAAAATGCACTATTAAGAGTCTTGCTGCTGCTAAGTCACTTCAGTCGTGTCCAACTCTGTGTGACCCCATAGACGGCAGCCCACCAGGCTCCCCGTCCCTGGGATTCTCCAGGCAAGAACACTGGAGTGGGTTGCCATTTCCTTCTGCAATGCAGGAAAGTGAAAAGTGAAAGTGAAGTCGCTCAGTCGTGTCTGATTCTTAGTGACCTCATGGACTGCAGCCCACCAGGCTCCTTGGTCCCTGGGATTTTCCAGGCAAGAGTACTGGAGTGGGGTGCCATTGCTTTCTCCATCTCACAGGGAGGGTTGATTTTCCAGGAGTCTGTGCTGTGGTTTTCCAGAATTTCCCTCTAGGAATAGGTAAAGGGGGCAGCTGGTTGGAAGGGGGCAGTGCTGGGGAGAATGATACTCGGGTTTGAAAAGCACTTTATACAAGATGGAGAGAATATCATTTTTTCATGTCGAAGAATGCATGGAGTGGTGGTGACTGCTGGAGATCAATGCAGTGCCCAAACTACTGCCATGTCCCACCCAGGGGACTCCTCCTGCTCACATGTGAGCTGTTTACAGCCCAGGAGCCTTTCCTGAGTACGATATGCCTCAGGTTACTAACATATTCTCAGATTATTTGATTATTCTTGTGGGAGACTTTTTGTAATGTTACTTTTTGTTTTTAAAATTCCTCCCTCCGTGGTATGTGGCTTTCCAGACGTACACATACACGCACACACGGACATGTGCACACAGTTTTAATTTGTTTTTTAAACAAAAAGAAAATGAGGTCATACTCACTCTTTGATCTGAAAATTGCTTTTTTCACTTTACAGTTTTTCATGAATATATATGTTAGAATATTTAAATGCACTGTGTTGTTTTTAACAGCTGTTTTATTTCATTACATGGTAATAGAATCTTGTATTCAATAATTTCCCCATTGTTGGACATGTAGGTTGCTTTCAGCTATTCATTACATAAACAGTGGTGCAGTGGATGTCCTAGTATGTATGATTTTTGCATATTTGTGCTGGTATTTCTATACTATGAACTCCTAAAAGTGTAATTTCTAGCTTAAAGAGAGTGTGCCTTCAAAATTGCAATTGCTATTGCAAAATTAACACCCCTCTCCAAAGAAAAACTTTTTGCTCTCAAAGGCATGGGTTCTAATCTGAATTCTACTATTACCAAGTTATACACTTGGAGCAAGTTGCTTCTTCTCTCCTCTGTGTTGGCTTCTTGTCTGTGAAATGAGAGAATGGAAGCTATTTGACAGTCTCTGAGTTTCAGTGGCCCACGAATCTTTACATTTACAAACTGATGTTGCCCATTTCAAAGAATTGTTTAGGGCAGTCCTAACCAGTATGAAAATCTCCTCTTTAAAATATTGTGAAAGCAGAGGTAATTTAAGTTCCTTCTGATTTAGCTTTGACTAATAAACAAATCTGTTAACCCCTGGAGGATTCTTTTGAGACATTCAAGCTGTGAATTTTTCTTTCAAGGCTGTTAGAAAGCTGAGAGACATAACTGAACAAACTCCCACTTAAACCAGATTTTGTTTATTTTGTCCAATTCAAATCAGTTTGATGGCTATGTGTTTATGTGTGCTCTTAAACATTCCCCAGTACTTGGAAAGGGCACGTTTGACCTGTTGGTCAATGAACAGATTTAGTTTTAATCAAGTTCCAAGTCAGTTATAGCACCCATGTGATGGTGATCTTTCATTTAATGGCTATGTTTTGCTTACTGAACCTTGTAAAAATCAAATACATAAATAAAATGAAGAGGTTGGGAAAGATGTTGGTTTGGTTTCTTTTAACCTTCTGCTTTTGAAGGGCTCAGAGCCAAAAGAAGTGGAAGGGTAGAATGATGGAGACTTTACTTTTTATTTACTTAGCTGAACAAATCTGTAGATGTCTGGAACTATCTTCTGGAAAATTCAGTATTCACCAGTTCCTAGGAGTCCCTCAAGGAAACAGTCCAGGTTTAACACAGCAAATATCAAAGTGGATTTGAAAGCTGTTCAAACCAATACAGGTATGGTTTTGAGTTTGCATTGGTTGATACTTTCACATCTTCTGTGTGAAAGACTATTTGCAAATAATCCAGGTGCCAGTTAGCTAAAGGTCTGAAATCTAGTATTAAAATTTTTAATTTCTCTGTGATATTGGAACCGAACCAGAGTGAGTCTGCATCACAGATTTTTCCAATGAATGATATTAATTTGATTTTTAAATGAACTTGAGCCATAACAGATTAGGTCAAGGATGGGCAATTAGCTCAAATGTGGATTTTTCACAGATTGGTCAGTGTCCTTTGAAACAGAGTGAAAAAGTATTCATAAACAGGAAATTAAAACACGATCAGATTCTTTTTTTTTAAACTTCAATTTAGTAATATGAATATATAAGAAACAGGTTATAATCCTCCTTAAACAGGAGCAGAAGCTTTTAGGTCATAAGGTATTAACAGAAAGAATCTGATGGGCCATGATGGTCATGAGTGAGTGGGAGTTATAGATAAGTCAGCGTAATTAAAAAACAGAACCTGGAAGATAAAGTAAGAAAAATACATATAGAATGGAATATGTGGCTGCCAGTGAGAAGGGATAGCTGGGTTAGGGCGGTGACAAGCCATATGACAAGTCTTATGCCCTCCTTGGATTTTGGACTCAGTTGTATTTCCTGCATATTCAACTTATATGCAGAGTACGTCATGAGAAACGCTGGGCTGGATGAAACACAAGCTGGAATCAAGATTGCTGGGAGAAATATCAATAACCTCAGATATACAGATTATACCACCCTTGTGGCAGAAAGTGAAGAACTAAAGAGCCCCTTGATGAAAATGAAAGAGGAGAGTGAAAAAGTTGGCTTAAAACTCAATATTCAGAAAACGAAGATCATGGCATCTGGTCCCATCACTTCACAGAAAATAGATGGGGAAACAGTGGAAACAATGAGAGACTTTATTTTGGGGAGTTCCAAAGTCACTGCTGATGGTGACTCCAACCATGAAATCATAAGAAGCTTGCTCCTTGGAAGAAAAGTTATGACCAACCTAGACAGCATGTTAAAAAGCAGAGACGTTACTTCGCCAACAAAGGTCCATCTGGTCAAAGCTACGGTTTTTCCAGTAGTCATGTGTGGATGGGAGAAGGCGATGGCAACCCACTCCAGTACTCTTGCTTGGAGAATCTCAGGGACAGGGGAGCCTGGTGGGCTGCTGTCTATAGTGTCACACAGAGTCAGACACGACTGAAGTGACTTAGCAGCAGCAGCAGCATGTATGAATGTGGGAGTTGGACTATAAAGAAAGCCGAGTGCCGAAGATTTGATGCTTTTGAACTGTGGTGTTGGAGAAGATTCTTGGGAGTCCCTTGGACTGCAAGGAGATCAAACCAGTCAATCGTAAGGAAATCAGTCCTGAATATTCATTGGAAGGACTGATGCTGAAGCTGAAACTCCAATACTTTGGCCTCCTGATGCAAAGAACTGATTCCTTGGAAAAGACCCTGATGCTGGGAAAGACTGAAGGCAGGAGGAGAAGGGGACGAGAGGATGAGATGGTTTGATGGCATCACTGACTCGATGGACATGAGTTTGAATAAACTCCAGGAGCTGGTGATAGACAGGGAGGCCTGGTGTGCTGTGGTCCATGCGGTCGCAAAGAGTCAGACATGACTGATCGACTGAAGTGAACTGTATTTCCTGACGTATTCAGGTGTTTAACTTCAGTTTGGATAGCAATGTGCTTCCACCACGTAAGTGAACCAGCTTGGAACTAAGTGTAAATTCATATTTATTAATGAATTTCTTCACTAAAATTCAAATAAATATGACATCATATTTTAATTTTAGTGAAGAAATTCATTATAGTAACTCCTGATAAGTAACTCCTGATTTTCTATTATTGACAATAACAGAATTGGTATATATATATAAAATGTAGCATTCATTTCACTTCATTATCCCTGTCAGGTCACATCAAATTAAAATCAAATGAGACATGTCACATACCCTTCAGTAACTTGCAAATTAAAAATACTTGGCAACATAATGTTTGAGATTTTTCTTTCTTTTACAAATTTCCTCCACTTGCTTCATTTCCTCTGGGTTCTTGTTGAAAGAAGAGGTTTTGGTGAAAAGATATTCTTAGTGGGGGAAAAAGAAGCTGGCAAGCTCCAGTTAATGTTTTGCCTTAAATAAAAGGAATTCTTAGTAACACCTCAGGGAGCCCAGTTCACAGGCAACCATCTATAAATTGGTAAATAACTCTTTCCAAAGGGTGTTACACTTTATACATGTTGCTACATCACAAAGTTTCCAAACAATGAATAGCTTGGCTCCATGTTAGAGATCTTTAGGTATTCAAGGACAGAGATCAAATGTTTCAAAGGAACACACACAGACTCACATAAACATGCACATACATATGCACATACTAAACATATGTATGGTTCAGTTCAATTCAGTCGCTCAGTCGTGTCCAACTTTTTATGACCTCATGAACTGCAGCACGCCAGGCCTCCCTCTCCATCACCAACTCCCGAAGTTCACCCAAACCCATGTCCATTGAGTCAGTGATGCCATCAAACCATCTCATCCTCTGTCATCCCCTTCTCCACCTGCCCTCAATCTTTCCCAGCATCAGGGTCTTTTACAATGAATCAGCTCTTCGCATCAGGTGGCCAAAGTATTGGAGTTTCAGCTTCAGCATCAGTCCTCCCAATGAACACCCAGGACTGATCTTCAGAATGGACTGGTTGGATCTCCTTGCAGTCCAAGGGACTCTCAAGAGTCTTCTCCAACACCACAGTTCAAAAGCATCAATTCTTCAGCACTCAGCTTTCTTCACAGTCCAACTCTCACATCCATACATGACCACAGGAAAAACCATAGCCTTGACTAGACGGACCTTTGTTGGCAAAGTAATGTCTCTGCTTTTCAATATGCTATCTAGGTTGCATAACCAAAGTACTTTATAGAAATGCTACCAGTCTTGGCCAAAAAGAGCAAATTGATGCCCTGCAGTTACATTTTTAATTATTGAGCTATCATTTAAAAATTAGGAGATTTTGTATGAAAATACAGATTGTTACTGTTTTATTGAAAAATTACAGTTCTGGTGCTACTAGATCTGCATTCCCCATAGGAGTGATTGTTTGGAGCTTATCAGAGCCCCTGGCAGAACTGGGCTTTCTAGTTTACTACTGTCCTTATCATTTTTTTGGTGTCATAGGTCCAATTGGCTGCTTGACCTATGTGGCCTGTGGAGGCATTTGAGTTTGCAATCTTTGATTAAGGACCCAGATTTCTTAAACTTTAGCCATTATTAGAGTGATCTGGGGTAGAATCTGAGCAGCTGCAGGTTGTCTGTAGCTGCTTGACTGTATTCTGAGAAATGGCTCTCCACGGCAGTTGTGCATCAGCATCTCCTATGGAGCTCTCCAAAAACCTACATTTTGTCCTCCACTTTCCTGCTGCTGCTACTAAGTCACTTCACTTGTGTCCGACTCTGTGTGACTCCGTAGATGGCAGCCCACCAGGCTCCCCCGTCCCTGGGATTCTCCAGGCAAGAACACTGGAGTGGGTTGCCATTTCCTTCTCCAACGCATGAAAGTGAAAAGTGAAAGTGAAGTCGTTCAGTTGTGTCTGACTCTTAGCGACCTCATGGACGGCAGCCTACCAGGCCCTCTGTCCGTGGGATTTTCCAGGCATGAGTACTGGAGTGGGGTGCCATTGCCTTTTCTGCCTCCACTTCCCAGTTTCCTTTAAGAGCCTGTAGGTCTGGTGAGAAGCCCAGGAATCTGAAGGCTTAAAAAGCTTTCTCTTGTTTCTGATTTTAAGTTAGATGAAGTATGCATGTTTTATATACCCTGTCTTCCACTGACTACTGCTGCTGCTGCTAAGTCACTTCAGTCGTGTCCGACTCTGTGTGAAAGCAGCTATAAAATCTGGACAGGAATATGGATTGGCTAATTGAGGACTCTGAAAAGTAAGTAGTAGACAGATTGAGGAAGACCATAAATTAAAGCACTACAAAACTGGTAATGAGTTTACCTTTTGTGTGTATCTAGAATCTTCCAGGCTGAACTCACTGCAACCCAAAACCTGGACATGCACATCAGAACAGATAGAAATCCAGAGAAGTCTTCTACTTCTGGTTCAAGGAGCCTAACACTTATAGAGTGTGAGTGAGAAAGCTCCCCATTTTTCTTGTTTCCCTCTCTTTTTCCATTCTCTCATGCCATAGCTCCAAAGAAGTCCAGGGGTAGCAGTAACAGTAGTAGTAAAGTGACTAACTGGGGCCTAAAGCTTAGGGGAAGGAAACAATCTTCTTACCTGGACAAGTAGTTCCAAGAGAGTGTGAAAAATACCACTGCTTTATTTTTCTTCTGTCTTCCCACTGCTTGACTATCCCTACCCCCAGGAACAGGGGCAGACATGGGAAGTCTATGGCAGAACTGAGTAAATAAGTGCCAGCTTTCTGGTCGGAGTACCAAAAAGAGCCCTAGGAAAGTTGGAAAGTATCAGGGAGATCAAAAGAGCTAAGTTGCTTCAGTCGTGTCTGACTTTTTGCAACCGTATGGACCATAGCTTGCCAGACTCTTCCGTCCATGGGATTCTCCAGGCAAAAATACGGAAGTGGGTTGCCATGCCCTCCTCAAGGGAAAACTACTAACCCAAGGATTGAACCTGTGTCTCTTACTTATGTCTCCTGCATTGGTAGGTGGGTTCTTTTATTATTATTTTTTATTGAAGGATAATTGCTTTACAGAATTTTGTTGTTTTCTGTCAAACCTCAACATGAATCAGCCATAGAGATACATATATACCCTCCCTCTTGAACCTCCCTCCCATTCTCCCACCCAATCCCACCCCTCTAGCTTGATACAGAGCCCCTGTATGAGTTTCCTGAGCCATGCAGCAAATTCCCGCTGGCACTCTATTTTGAATATGGTAATAAAAGTTTCCTTGTTACTATTTCCATATATCTCAACCTCTCCTCTCCTCTCCCCACGTCCATAAATCTGTTCTGTATGTTTATTTCTCCATTAAGTCAGTTCAGTTCAGTCGCTAAGTCATGTCCGACTCTTTGTGACCCCATGAATCTCAGCACGCCAGGCCTCCCTGTCCATCACCAACTCCCCGGAGTTCACCAACTTATGTCCATCAAGTCAGTGATGCCATGCAGCCATCTCATCTTGTGTCGTCCCCTTCTCCTGCCCCCAATCCCTCCCAGCATCAGAGTCTTTTCCAATGAGTCAACTCTTCACATGAGGTGGCCAAAGTACTGGAGTTTCAGCTTTAGCATCATTCCTTCCAAAGAACTTTAGAATGGACTGGCTTGGTCTCCTTGCAGTCCAGGGGACTCTCAAGAGTCTTCTCCAACACCATAGTTTGAAAGCATCAATTCTTTGGAACTCAGCTTTCTTCACAGTCCAAATCTCACATCTATACATGACGCTGGAAAAACCATAGCCTTGACTAGACGGACCTTTGTTGGCAAAGTGATGTCTCTGCTTTTCAATATGCTATCTAGGTTGATCATAACTTTCTTTCCAAGGAATAAATGTCTTTTAATCTCATGGCTACAGTCACCATCTGCAGTGATTTAGAAGCCACAAAATAAAGTCTGACACTGTTTCCACTGTTTCCCCATCTATTTCCCATGAAGTAATGGGACCAGATGCCATGATCTTAGTTTTCTGAATGTTGAGCTTTAAGCCAACCAGAAGGAAATGGCAGCCCACTCCAGTATTCTTGCCTGGAAAATCCCATGGATGGCGGGATCGCTAAGACTCGGACATGACTGAGTGACTTCACTCACTCACTCTTTCACTCTCGTCTTTCACTTTCATCAAGAGGCTTTTTAGTTCCTCTTCACTTTCTCCCATAAGGGTGGTATCATCTGCATATCTGAGGTTATTGATATTTCTCCCAGCAATCTTGATTCCAGTTTGTGCTTCTTCCAGCCCAGCGTTTCTGATGATGTACTCTGCATTTAAGTTAAATAAGCGGGGTGACAATATACAGCCTTGACCTACTCCTTTTCCTATTTGGAACCAATCTGTTGTTCCATGTCCAGTTCTAACTGCTGCTTCCTGACCTGAATATAGGTTTCTCAAGAGGCAGGTCAGGTGGTCTGGTATTCTCATCTCTTTCAGAATTGTCCACAGTTTATTGTGATCCACACAGTCAAAGGCTTTGGCATAGTCAATAAAGCAAAAATAGATGTTTTTCTGGAACTCTCTTGCTTTTTCCATGATCCAGCAGATGTTGGCAATTTGATCTCTGGTTCCTCTGCCTTTTCTAAAACCAGCTTGAACATCTGGAAGTTCACAGTTCAAGTATTGCTGAAGCCTGGCTTGGAGAATTTTGAGCATTAGTAGTGTGTGAGATAAGTGCAATTGTGCGGTAGTTTTGAGCATTCTTTGGCATTGTCTTTCTTTGGGATTGGAATGAAAACTGACCTTTTCCAGTCCTGTGGCCACTGCTGAGTTTTCCAAATTTGCTGGCATATTGAGTGCAGCACTTTCACAGCATCATCTTTCAAGATTTGAAATAGCTCCACTGGGATTCCATCACCTCCACTAGCTTTGTTCGTAGTGATGCTTCCTAAGGCCCACTTGACTTCACGTTCTAGAATGTCTGGCTCTAGGTGAGTGATCACACCATCATGATTATCTAGGTTCTAAACATCTTTTTGTACAGTTCTTCTGTGTATTCTTGCCACCTCTTCTTAATATCTTTTGCTTCTGTTAGGTCCATACCATTTCTGTCCTTTATTGAGCCCATCTTTGCATGAAATATTCCCTTGGTATCTCTAATTTTCTTGAAGAGATCTCTAGTCTTTCCCGTTCTGTTGTTTTCCTCTATTTCTTTGCATTGATCACTGAGGAAGGCTTTCTTGTCTCTTCTTGCTGTTTTTGGAACTCTGCATTCAGATGCTTGTATCTTTCCTTTTCTCCTTTGCTTTTCACTTGTCTTCTTTTCACAGCTATTTGTAAGGCCTCCTAAGACAGCCATTTTGCTTTTTTGCATTTCTTTTCCATGGGGATGGTCTTTTGCATTTCTTTTCCATGAGAAGTTTCTCCATTGCTGCCCTGTAAATAAATTCTTCAGTACTATTTTCCATATATATGTGTTAAAATTCAATGTTTATCTTTCTCTTTCAGACTCACTTCACTCTGTATAGTAGGTTCTAGGTTCATCCACCTCATCAGAACTGAGTCAAATGCATTCCCTTTTTATAAGCAAGTAATATTCCATTGTGTGTATGTACCACAACTTTATCCATTCATCTGTTGATGGACGTCTAAGTTTCTTCCATGTTCTAACTACTGTAATTAGTGCTGCAATGAACAATGGGATCCATGTGTCTTTTTCAGTTTTGATTTCCTCAGGGTATATGCCTAGGAGTGGAATTGCTGGGTCATATGGTGGTTTTATTCCTAGTATTTTAAGGAATGTCCTTACTCTCTTCCATAGTGGCTGTATCAATTTACATTCCCATCAACAGTGCCAAAACGTTCCCTTTTCTCCACACCCTCTGCAGCATTTATTTTTTGTAGACTTTTTGATGATGGCCATTCTGACTGGTGTGAGGTGATATCTCACTGTGGTTTTGATTTGCATTTCTCTAATAATGTGGAGAAGGAAATGGCCACCCACTCCAGTATTCTTGCCTAGAGAATCCCATGGACAGAGAAGCCTGGTGGGCTACAGTCCATGGGTTGCAAAGAGTCGGACACAACTGAGCAACTTCCCTTGCTTTCACTTTCTCTAATAATGAGCGATGTTAAGCATCTTTTCATATGTCTGTTAGCCATCTGTTGGGCTTCCCTCATAGCTCAGTTGGTAAAGAATCTGGCTGCAATGCAGGAGACACTGGTTCAATTCCTGGGTTGGGAAGATCCACTGGAGAAGGGATAGGCTACCCACTCCAGTATTCTTGGGCTTCCCTTTGGCTTACCTGGTAAATGATCTGCCTGCAATGAGTGAGACCTGGGTTTGATCCCTGGGTTGGGAAGATCCCTTGGAGAAGAGAAAGACTACCCACTCCAGTATTCTGGCCTGGAGATTTCCATGGACTGTATAGTCCACGGGGTCACAGAGAGTTGGACACGACTGAGTGACTTTACTCACTTTAGCTATCTGTATATCTTCTTTGGAGAAATGTCTGTTTAGGTCTTTTCCCAATTTTTGATTGGGTTGTTTGTTTTTCTGGCATTGAGTTGCATGAGCTAGTTGTTAGTTTTGGAAATTAATCCTTTGTCAGTTGTTTCATTTGCTATTATTTTCTCCCATTCTGAGGGTTGTTTTTCACCATGCTTATATTTTCCTTTGCTGTGCAAAAGCTTTTAAGTTTAAACAGGTCCTACTTGTTTACTTTTGTTTTTATTTCCATTACTCTGGGAGGTGGGTCATAGAGAATCTTACTTTGATTTATGTCATTGAGTGTTCTGCCTATGTTTTCCTCTAGGAGTTTTATAGTTTCTGGTCATGAATTTAGGTCTTTAATCCATTTTGAGTCTATCTTTGTGTATGGTGTTAGGAAGTGTTCTAATTGTATTCTTTTACATGTAGCTGTCCAATTTTCGGTAGGTGGGTTCTTTACCATTAGCACCACCTGGGAAGGCCTCAAAAGAGGATGGAGTCAGGTAAAATAACCTTCAAGTTATGTATGAATTACTAGGTTCACTCCTGAGCTGAGCATGCATAGATATGACCCTAAACAGTATACACTGGCTTTGAGAACTCAGAAGAACTGCAAAGTCTTTGAAAAACTGAAATTATGTTAGGCCAATTTACTGAAAGAATTTACTAAAAGTACATAATAATCCTAAGTGTATTTGCTCCTATAACAGAACTTCAAAGTACATGAAGGAAAAATGGACAAAAGAGGAAGAAAAAATAGAGAATTCCAAAATTCTAGTTGAAGAAATCAACAGTTGTCTACCAGAAACTTACAGAACAGCAAAATCAGATAGGTTAGACAGAAAATCAGCAAGGGCATGGAAATACTGAACAACATTATCCATCAACTGTGTATTATTGACATTTATAGAACACTATTACCATCTGCAGAATAAGTATTCTTTTTAAGTACATGGAACATTCTCCAAGGGAGACCGTATATCTTCAGTCATTAAGACAAACAAAGATAACAAAATATAGAAGAATTGTATGTTCCCTCACCATAAAGGAATTGACTAAAGTTTGGTAAGAGAATGATAAAAGGAAAATCTCTAAATATTTGGAGTTTAAAGAATAGTCTTCTAAATAACCTGTGGATCAAAGAGAAAGTTTCAAGGAAAATTTAAAATATTTTGAACTAAATGAAAATAAATATGATGCAGAAAAAAATTGTGAGAGATAGATAAAGCATTACAGAAGTGGGAAATTATAGCATCAAATGCCTATTTTAAAAAGCAGACAGTTATCAAACTAATAATGTATCCTTTCACCTTAAAAACTAGAAAAAAGGAGCAAAATAAATACAAATCAAGGAAAAGACAGGAAATAATAAATATAAGAGCAGAAATCAATGATATTGAATACAATAAAACAATTAAAAAATAAACATCAAAAAAACTGGTTCTTTGAAAAGATGAATAAAATTGATAATCTTCAATTTATAATTTTTTTCAATCTGTTAAAGGGCATCTACAAAATAACTCACAGCTAAAACTATAGTTAACCGTATAAAAATGAATGCTTCCCCCTCAAGATCCGAAACAAGACACAGTTGTCCACTCTCACCACTGCTGATCAACATTGTCCTGAAAGTTCTAGCAATGTGATAAGACATGAAAAGGAATTAAAAGGCATATAGAGTAGAAATGAAGAAATAAGACTGATCCTATTCACAGGTGACATGATTTGCTACATAGAAAATCCCAAGGAATCCATAGAAAAGTCCCAAATCTATTAAAGGAGGATAATAGGATACAAGTCAGTGCTCAAAAATCAGTTTTATTTTCATATACTATCAATGTTCAGTTGGAAACTGAAATGAAAATATGCAGTGCTAGTTATAGTGTTCAGAAAAATAAAATACTTAGCTATAAATTTAATAAAACAAACAAGGATCTATATGCTAAAAACTACAAAACATTTGTGAAAAATACCTAAATTGGAAGGGACGTATCATGTCCATGGATTAAAAAAAAATCAACACAGCAAAGGTGTCATTTATTTTCAAATTGATACATATCTTTAATGCCATTCCAATAAATGTTCCCATAGTAGTTATATAAGCTCCCATTGGTAGTTATAAACAGATCAACTCTAAAATTTATATTTAAAGGTAAAGGAACTAGAATAAGCAAATTAATTTTGAAAAAGAAAAACTGGATGAGTCAGATTTTCTAATTAGTGGAAAGTGATGTGGTACTGTCAAAGGGACAGACATATGTATCACTGAGATGTGATAGAGAGTCCAGAAATAGACCTAAATAAATATGCCCAGTTGATTTTCAACTAAAGTGCTAAAGAAATTCATAGAAAAGGTATAACATTTCAAACTTATTGGAAGAATTGAAACTGTCAATCCAATTAAAAATGAGCAAAAGACTTGATCTGAAGAAATGTATGAATGCCAGATAAGCACATTAAAAGACAGTCAACATTATTAACCTTAAGGAGATGCAAATTAAAACCGGGATGATCACTTTTGGTCCTTTGGCTAAGATCAAGTGTAAAACTGGGATGAGACACCACTACATAATGATTAGAAAGACTAAAATAAAAATCATGCTAATACCATGTGCTGATGAGGATGCACATCTCGAGCCCTTATACAGCGTTGGTGGGAATGCAAAACGGGAGATATGGCTACTCTGGAAGACAGTTCATCAGTTGCCTATAAAGTTAAACAGATCATTATCATATGCCTATGTAATCTTCCACCTGTGTACTTATTCTAGAGAGTTGAAACTTTAGGTTCACACAAAAACCTGGACACAAATATTTATAGCAGCTATATTCATAATATCTTCCAAATGGAAATAACCCCAAATCCTTCAACAGATGAATGGATAAATAAACTGTAATATATCCAAACAATGGAATACTCTGTTCAGTTCAGTTCAGTCGCTAAGCTGTGTCTGACTCTTTGCGACCCCATGAATCGCAGCATGCCAGGCCTCCCTGTCCATCACCAACTCCTGGAGTTCACTCAGACTCGTGTCCATTGAGTCAGTGATGCCATCCAGCCATCTCATTCTCTGTCGTCCCCTTCTCCTGCCCCCAATCCCTCCCAGCATCAAAGTCTTTTCCAATAAGTCAACTCTTCTCATGAGGTGGCCAAAGTACTGGAGTTTCAGCTGTAGCATCATTCCTTCCAAAGAAATCCTAGGGCTAATCTCCTTCAGAATGGACTGGTTGGATCTCCTTGCAGTCCAAGGGACTCTCAAGAGTCTTCTCCAACACCACAGTTCAAAAGCATCAATTCTTCGGCTCTCAGCTTTCTTCACAGTCCAACTCTCAACATCCATACATGACTACTGGAAAAACCATAGTTTTGACTAGATGGACCTTAGTCGGCAAGTAATGTCTCTGCTTTTGAATATGCTACCTAGGTTGGTCATAACTTTTCTTCCAAGGAGTAAGGGTCTTTTAATTTCATGGCTGCAGTCACTATCTGCAGTGATTTTGGAGCCCAGAAAAATAAAGTCTGGCACTGTTTCCACTGTTTCCCCATCTATTTCCCATGAAGTGATGGGACCAGATGCCATGATCTTTGTTTTCTGAATGTTGAGCTTTAAGCCAACTTTTTCACTCTCCTCTTTCACTTTCATCAAGAGACTTTTTAGTTCCTCTTCCCTTTCTGCCATAAGGGTGGTGTCATCTGCATATCTGAGGTTAGTGATATTTCTCCCGGCAATCTTGATTCCAGCTTGTTTCTTCCAGTCCAGCATTTCTCATGATTTACTCTGCATAGAAGTTAAATAAGCAGGGTGACAATATACAGCCTTGATGTACTCCTTTTCCTATTTGGAACCTGTCTGTTGTTCCATGTCCAGTTCTAACTGCTGCTTCCTGACCTGAATATAGGTTTCTCAAGAGGCAGGTCAGGTGGTCTGGTATTCCCATCTCTTTCAGAATTGTCCACAGTTTATTGTGATCCACACAGTCAAAGGCTTTGGCATAGTCAATAAAGCAGAAGTAGATGTTTTTCTGGAACTCTCTTTTTCCATGATCCAGCGGATGCTGGCAATTTGATTTCTGGTTCCTCTGCCTTTTCTAAAACCAGCTGGAACATAAGGAGGTTCATGGTTCACATATTGCTGAAGCCTGGCTTGGAGAACTTTGAGCATTACTTTATTAGCATGTGAGATGAGTGCAATTGTGCGGTAGTTTTGAGCATTCTTTGGCATTGCCTTTGTTTGGGATTGGAATGAAAACTGACCTTTTCCAGTCCTGTGGCCACTGCTGAGTTTTCCACATTTGCTGGCATATTGAGTGCAGCACTTTCACAGCATCATCTTTTAGGATTTGAAACAGCTCCACTGGAATTTCATCACCTCCACTAGCTTTGTTCATAGTGATGCTTTCTAAGGCCCACTTGACTTCACATTCCAAGATGTCTGGCTCTAGATGAGTGATCACACCATCGCGATTATCTGGGTCATGAAGATCTTTTTGTACAGTTCTTCTGTATATTCTTGCCTCCTCTTCTTAATATCTTTTGCTTCTGTTAGGTCCAGACCATTGCTGTCCATTATCGAGCCCATCTTTGCATGAAATGTTCCCTTGGTATCTCTAATTTTCTTGAAGAGATCTCTAGTCTTTCCCATTCCGTTCTTTTCATATATTTCTTTGCATTCATTGCTGAAGAAGGCTTTCTTATCTCTTCTTGCTATTCTTTGGAACTCTGCATTCAGATGCTTGTATCTTTCCTTTTCTCCTTTGCTTTTCACTTGTCTTCTTTTCACAGCTATTTGTTAGGCCTCCTAATACAGCCATTTTGCTTTTTTGCATTTCTTTTCCATGGGGATGGTCTTGATTGATCTCTGTCTCCTGTACAATGTCACGAACCTCATTCCATAGTTCATCAGGCACTCTATCTATCAGATCTAGGCCCTTGAATCTATTTCTTACTTCCACTATATAATCATAAGGGATTTGATTTAGGTCATACCTGAATGGTCTAGCAGTTTTCCCTACTTTCTTCAATTTCAGTCTGAATTTGTTAATAAGGAGTTCATGATCTGAGCCACAGTCAGCTCCTGGTCTTGTTTTTGTTGACTGTGTAGAGCTTCTCCATCTTCAGCTGCAAAGAATATAATCAATCTGATTTCAGTGTTGACCATCTGGTGATGTCCATGTGTAGAGTCTTCTCTTGTGTTGTTGGAAGAGGGTGTTTGCTATGACCAGTGCATTTTCTTGGCAAAACTCTATTAGTCTTTGCCCTGCTTCATTCTGCATTCCAAGACCAAATTTGCCTCTTACCCCAGATGTTTCTTGACGTCCTACTTTTACATTCCAGTCCCCTATAATGAAAAGGACATCTTTTTTGGGTGTAGTTCTAAAAGGTCTTGTAGGTCTTTATAGAACCATTCAACTTCAGCTTCTTCAGCATTACTGGTTGGGGCATAGATTTGGATTACTGTGATATTGAATGGTTTGCCTTGGAAATGAACAGAGATCATTCTGTCGTTTTGAGATTACATCCAAGTACTGCATTTCGGACTCTTTTGTTGACCATGATGGCTACTCCATTTCTTCTGAGGGACTCCTGCCCGCAGTAGTAGATGTAATGGTCATCTGAGTTAAATTCACCCATTCCAGTCCATTTTAGTTCGCTGATTCCTAGAATGTCAACGTTCACTCTTACTACCTCTTGTTTGACCACTTCCAATTTGCCTTGATTCATGGATCTGCCATTCCAGGTTCCTATGCAGTATTGCTCTTTACACTGGTACACATAACAACTTGGATGAAATCAGGTGATTGTGCTGAGTAAAAGGAGGCTGACTCAAAATGTCACATACTGTGTGAATCCATTTATATGGTATTCAGAAAGACAAAACTAAAGAAACTAGTGCAGTGGTTGCCAGGGGCCAGAGCAGGTGAACTGTGTATAAAGGTGTTTTTTTGTGGGTGATAAAAATGTTTTGTCTCCTGATTGTGGTGCTAGTTATGTGAATCTATACATATGTCAAAATTCATAGAACACAACACATCAGAAAGTCCACTTTATTGTTGGATAATTTAAAAAACTACATTTAAAAATCTTTCCTTTTAGTGCTAAAGTGCTGTCTGGATTGGATAGCACTTCTTTGGAGCAACTACCCAGTGATGGGCCTCTTAAACAACAGAGTTTTAGAACTCTGCTTTAAAGACTTAGATTTGTTTTAGAGAATTACAGTAAATAGTAAATAACCTGCAAAAGGAGACAGGAAACCATTTCAAAGCAAGAACAGTAAAGAATCTGAAAGTTTGCCTTGCTGCCAAGTCAAACAGAAAACACAAATATTTATATAACTTTGTAACAAAAGAGCCATATGGGTTTTGACAGAAAGACCTCTTAATGGCATTTATGGCTTTAAAATAACAAGTCTTGCTCCTATTATGTGGAAATTGCACGCAGATGTCCTGTATGTCAGGGACCATAGTACTGCCTGAGGAGAGGACATTAAAGATAAAACTCAGACTGACAAGGAGGAGAATCTGTCTACTTGTGCAGATGTGGTGAGCCCAATGACTTCTTGGCACTGAATCTTGAGATTGCGTGCACCACTTAGAAGAGTCATTTGGATCACTTTGCAGTCATGGGTTCATGATTATTTCTATTCTCAGCTGCACAGATAGTATCTTAAGCCTTTTAGTTTAGGGGTGGAGTGATTGGGGATCAAAGGCAAAATACTAGGCTTTCTGGAAAGAGTAGTGTGGTGGGTATTGATGAAGACAGGGGTTTTCAGTACTGCATCCCCACTCATCCAACTGCAAACGCTTGTATCCTTTTGCTTTCAACAAAGATATTTAACCCCAACTTCCCTTTCTGTAGGATTGGATCAAATGCTTGCCTGTTTATGGTTTTGGGTTAAGAAAACCAGGGGTCAAGTAAGAGTTCTTGGCATATAAATGACAGGCCAATTTTAGGTTACTAAAAAGGAATGCAGTGGAAGGATAAGGAGTAACTCTCAGAATCAAAGGAGAAGCTGGTTTCAAAAATAATAGGAACCTGAGGTCAGAGGTCTCCTTTAGCATCAAACTCCTTACCTGCCAGAGATGCTCAGAGGGCTCAAACAAACCTTGTGTGCACCAGGACCCAGAGACCCCACAGAGACTGAGTCAGAACTGTGTTTGAGTGTCTCCTGCAAAGGTATGGGTCAGCAGTGGCCAGGGGCTCTAGGTGCAGCAGACCTGGGTGTGGCATAAGCCCTCTTGGAGGAGGTCGCCATTAACTCCATCATAGAGCCACCAGACCTTACACAGGACTGGGGAAACAGAGTCTTGGAGGGCACAAACAGAACCTTGTGTGCACCAGGACCCAGGAGAGAGGAACAGTGACCCCACGGGAGACTGACTTAGACTTGTCCGTGAGTGTCCAGGAGTCTCTGGCAGAGGCGTGGGTCATTGGTGGCCTGCTGCAGGGTTGGGGGCACTGAGTGAGGCAGTGCCTGCATGGGACCTTTTGAAGGAGGTCACCATTATCTTCATTACCTCCACCATAGTTTGGCCTCAGGTCAAACAACATGGAGGGAACACAGTCCCACCCATCAACAGAAAATTGGATTAAAGATTTACTGAGCCTGGCCCCACCCATCAGAAGAAGTCCCAGTTTCCCCCTCAGTCAGTCTCTCCCATCAGGAAGCTTCCATAAGCCTCTTATCCTTATTCATCAGAGAGTGGACAGAATGAAAACCACAACCACAGAAAACTAACCAAACTGATCACATGGACCATAGCCTTGTCTAACTCAATGAAACTATGAGCCATGCCATGTGTAGGGCTACACAAGATGGACGGGTCATGGTGGAGAGTTCTGACAAAATGTGGTCCACTGGAGAAAGGAATGGCAAATCACTTTAGTATTCTTGCCTTGAGAACCCCATGAACAGCATGAAAAGGAAAAAAGACAGGACACTGAAAGATTAACTCCCCAGGTTGGTAGGTGCCCAGTATGCTACTAGAGATCAGTGGAGAAATAACTGCAGAAAGAATGAAGAGATGGAGCCAAAGCAAAAACAACACATCCAAGTGTTATGGATGTGACTGGTGATGGAAGTAAAGTCCAATGCTGTAAAGAGCAATATTGCATAGGAACCTGGAATATTAGTTCCATGAATCAAGGCAAATTGAAAGTGGTCAAACGAGATGGCAAGAGTGAACATCAGCATCAACATTTTAGGAATCAGCAAACTAAAATGGACTTGAATGGGTGAATTTAACTCAGGTGACCATTATATCTACTACTGTGGGCAACAATCCCTTAGAAGAAGTGTGGGAGCCATCACAGTAAACAAAAAGAGTTTGAAATGCAGTGGTGGTGGTGGTTTAGTCGATAAGTCATGTCTTACTCTTGCGACCCCATGGACTGTAGCCTGCCAGCCTCCCCTGTCCATGAGGATTCTCTAGGCAAGAATACTGGAGTGGGTTGACAGTTCTTTCTCCAGGGGATCTTCCCAACCCAGGAATCGAATCCAGGTCTCCTGCATTGACAACAGATTCTTTACCAACTGAGCTACAATCTCAAAAACGACAGAATGATCTCTGTTCATTTCCAAGGTAAACCATTCAGTATCACAGTAATCCAAGTCTATGCCCCAGCCAATAATGCTGAAGAAGCTGAAGTTGAACGGTTCTATGAACCTACAAGACCTTCTAGAACTAACACCCAAAAAGATGTCCTTTTCATTATAGGGGACTGGAATGCAAAAGTAGGAAGTCAAGAGATACCTGGAGTAACAGGCAAATTTGGCCTTGGAGTACAAAACAAAGTAGGTCAAAGGCTAACAGAGTTTTGCCAGAGTTTTGCTATTACCAACACACTGGTAATAGCAAACACTCTCTTCTAACAACACAAGAGAAGACTATACACATGGACATCACCAGATGGTCAATACCGAAATCAAATTGATTATATTCTTTGCAGCCAAAGATGGAGAAGCTCTATACAGGCAGCAAAACAAGACCAGGAGCTGACTGTGGCTCGGATCATGAACTCCTTATTGCCAAATTCAGACTTAAATTGAAGAAAGTGGGGAAAACCACTAGACCATTTAGGTATGACCTAAATCAAGTCCTTTATGTCTATATAGTGGAAGTGACAAATAGACTCAAGGGATTAGATCTGATAGAGTGCCTGAAGAATTATGGATGGAAGCTCATGATACTGTACAAGAAGAAGTGATCAAGACCATCCCCAAGAAAAAGAAATGCAAAAGGCAAAATGGTTGTCTGATGCGGCCTGACAAATAGCTAAGAAAAGAAGAGAAGCTAAAGCCAAAGGAGAAAAAGAAAGATATACCCACTTAAATGAAGAGTTCCAAAGAATAGCAAGGAGAGATAAGAAAGCCTTCCTCAATGATTAAGGCAAAGACAGAGGAAAATAATAGAATGGGAAAGACTAGAGATCTCTTCAAGAAAATTAGAGATACCAAGGGAACGTTTCATTCAAAGATGGACACAATAACGGACAGAAATAATATGGACCTAACAGAAGCAGAAGATAAGAGGTGGCAAGAATACGCAGAAGAACTGTACAAAAAGATCTTCATGACCCAGAAAACCACAATGGTATGATCCAGACATCCTGGAATGCAAAGTCAAATTGGCCTTAGGAAGCATCATTATGAACAAAGCTAGTGGAGGTGATAGAGTTACAATTGAGCTATTTCAAATCCTAAAAGATGATGCTGTGAAAGTGTTGCAGTCATTTTGCCAGAAAATTTGGAAAACTCAGCAGTGGCCACAGGATTGAAAAAGGTCAGTTTTTTGTTTTCATTCCAATCCCCAAGAACGGCATTGCCAAAGAATGTTCAAACTACTGCACATTTGCACTCATCTCACACGCTAGCAAAATAATGCTCACAGTTCTCAAGTGAGGCTTCAACAGTACGTGAACCAAGAAATTCCAGATGTTTAAGCTAGATTTAGAAAAGGCAGAGGAACCAGAGATCAAATTGCCAATACCTGTTGGATCATCAAAAAAGCAAGTGAGTTCCAGAAAAACATCTATTTCTGCTTTATTGACTATGCCAAAGCCTTTGACTGTGTGGATCACAACAGACTCTGGAAAATTTTTAAAGAGATGGGAACACCAGACCATCTGACCTGCCTCCTGAGAAATCTGTATTCAAGTCAGGAAGCAACAGTTAGAGTTCTAACTGGACATGGAACAACAGACTGGTTCCAAATCAGGAAACGAGTATGTCAGGGCTGTATATTGTCACCCTGCTTATTTAACTTATATGCAGAGTACATCATGTGAACTGCTGGACTGGATGAAGCACAAGCTGAAATCAAGATTGCCAGGAGAAATATCAATAACCTTAGATATGCAGATGACACCACTCTTATGGCAGAAAGTGAAGAAGAGCTAAAGAACCTCTTGATGAAAGTGAAAGGGGAGAGTGAAAAAGTTGGCTTAAAGCTCAACATTCAGAAAATTAAGATCATGGCATCTGGTACCATCATTTCATGGCAAATAGATGGGGAAACAATGAAAACAGTGACAGACTTTATTTTCTTGGGCTCCAAAATGACTGCAGATTGTGTCTGTAGCCATGAAGTTAAAAGATACTTGCTCCTTGGAAGAAAAGCTATGACAAACTTAGACAGTGTATTAAAAAGCAGAGACATTACTTTGCCAACAAAGGTCCATCTAGTCAAAGCTATGGTTTTTCCAATAGTCATATATGGATGAGGGAGTTGGACTATAAAGAAAGCTGAGACTGAAGAATTGATGCTTTTGAACTGTGGTGTTGGAGAAGACTCTTGAGAGTCTCTTGGGCTGCAAGGATATCTAACCAGTCTATCCTAAAAGAAATTAGTCCTGAAAATTCATTGGAAGGACTGATGCTGAAGCTGATACTACAATACTTTGGCCTCCTGATGAGAAGAACGGACTCATTGGAAAGACTGGGGGAAATAAAACTGATGCTAGGAAAGAGTGAAGGCAGGAGGAGAAGGGAACGACAGAGGATGAGATGCTTAGATGGCATCACCGACTCTGTGAGCATGAGTTTGAGTAAACTCCGGGAGTTGGTGATGGACAGGGAATCCTGGTGTGCTGCAGTCCATGGGGTCTCAAAGAGTCGGACACAACTGAGTGACTGAACTGAACTGAATAGCAGAAAAAGCAGTGTTCTAAGAACTGGACCAAGACCAGAACTCCCAAAGTATATGGCTAAGAGGTGGCAGCAGGATGCCACAGCGAGTCAGTCACTCTTCCTGGACCTCTGCTTTCCTTATTTACAGAGTGAAGAGGCTGAATTAGCTGTTCCCTAAGACCCCTTTTTGATACAGATCTTAAGAGAAGTGTACCTTGGGGCCAGGGTCATGATAGTATACCTAAGCTGTGCATAAGACTTAAATTCAACAGTTTCCTGAGTGCTTATAGCATGTGTACTCTGTCACTCAGTCATGTTCTATTCTTTGTGGCTCTATGAACTATAGCCTGCCAGGCTTCTCTCTCCATGAAATTTTCCAGGCAAGAATACTGGAGCAGCTTGCCATTTCCTACTCCAGGGAATCTTCTTGACCCAGGGGTCGAACCCATGTCTCCTGTGTCTTCAACACTGACAGACCGATTCTTTACCACTGTGTCACCTGATGATTCTTAAATGTTTGCATGCATAAGAGTCTTTGGGGGATTGGTTGGAGAGAGATGTTCTTATTAAAATACAGATGCCAAGGCCATATAGACAGAAATTCAGATTCAGTCATGCTGAGTGGAGCCCTGCTGCTGCTACTGCTAAGTCGCTTAAGTTGTATCCATCTGTGCGACCCCATAGACGGCAGCCCACCAGGCTCCTCTGTCCCTGGGATTCTCCAGGCAAGAATACTGGAGTGGGTTGCCATTTCCTTCTCCAATGCATGCATGCATGCTAAGTCACTTCAGTCGTGTCCGACTCTGTGTGACCCTATGGACAGCAGCCCCCAGGCTCCTCTGTCTCCAGGATTCTCTAGGCAAGAGAATACTGCTCATCCTTTTCTTTTGGAGAAGGAAATGGCAACCCAGTACATTTTAAATGAAATGGTCAGGTAGTTCTGATGCAGGTGATCACGCCTCCAGACTTGCATGCCTGCTGTTCCGTTTTCAGTCAAACAAAAGGAAGCCTCCTCAGTTGGAGCTGCAGGTATTTCAAAATGTTTAAAGTAGGGCAACAGGCATGGTCCTGAAAGCTCCCTCCTACGACCCCTGGATAGTGTGGAGATGCTGGGAAGACAGTGAACACCAGGGTAGCCAGGGGCTCCATCGCTCAAGTATTCAGGCATAAAAGACACAACTACCCAGGGTTCCTGCATTTTCTCCTCTTGCCTCTCACACTTTCTGCCTCAAATGTAGCTGTGTGATAAAGCTGTGCAGTAGAAAGCTGGCCCTGAATACCTTGAGAGCTTCCCTTATCATGCCAATCCTATGAGGCTATTAAATATACCTTTTAAAGTGAAGACATGTTCTTGGGGTCAGCAGAGTTCGATTTCTGAATTTCTAGTTTTAAGAAATTGAAACTCCAGGCTACACTTTCACATTCAACACATCTCATCTGGGGAGTTATACTGAAGGAGTCACAGTCCGTTGTTTTCTTGAGACTTGTCATTTGTATGGCACTCTCTGTCTGAGGATCTCCCCAGTGCTTTTAAGAATATTTCACTCAAGGTGCTCTATGCACACATCATTTTAAAGGGTGAAGGAATATGCTTTATGTGTATAAAATGTCTGACTCTCTCTCTGCCTGCTAGCTTACATGTGTATGCTAAGTTGCTTCAGTTATGTCTGACTCTTTGCGACCCTATGGACCATAGCCCACCAGGCTCCTCTGTCCATGGGATTCCCCAGGCAAGGATACAGGAGTGGATTGCCAGTACAATGTGCCATTAAAACCTATAATGGACACCCCAGGGTTCCTTGGCTTTTGAAACATGATAGAAGAATTTTGTTATTTGGACCAGCCTACGCTTTGAATAGATTCAGGGTCCTGACCAAATGAAAGTAAAGTATAGTCAAGGTGAAAGTGGTTAAAATAGCAATATAGCTTATGCTTGGTTATAGCCAGGAAACCTACTTGTATATTATATAATACACAATGTAATAGTCACTTGAAAATTGTATAGGAGGACACTAACAAGTGTTTGAGTTAACTGTGGATATCATATGATTTATGATGTATAAAGCACTTTCCTATACAATCCCATTTGATACACCCTCTTGTCTTTATTGATTCCTCTCTTAGGAGCAAGTTTGGGTGGGAAAACTTGGTCTGTAGCTTCTAACAAAATAACTAAGACCATTTATAGATAAGAACTCTGTATTTGTAGCTGACTGTTCCTAAATAGGACTTTATCCTGTTTACCTGTTCTACTTCAAATGAAATGGTCCTTTCTTTTCAGATGCTTGAGTGGTTGTATATATGCTGTGTGTGTATGTGTATCTTTGTGTGTACTGAATGGAGAAAGAAAGGCTAGAGCTGGAGGGGTAGATATATGAAGAAATTCTACAAATTTTAATTCTTGCTTTATTTTTCTTTTTCTCTGACACTTGGGAGAGCTCAGCATATTCTTTGGCTTTAAGAAATGTTGATATTTGAGAGGAGCAAAAATGTTTATTCTTCAGAGTTTAAAAAAAAAAAAAACACGAAAAGAAACCTCAGCAAGTATGTATTCTGATCCACTTGGTCTTGGAAGACCTTTGCCAGGGAGATGAGCTTTATATCTTCTCTCTGGTGAAACATCCCCATGTCTCCTGATGGACATTCCTCCACTCGCGCACTTCATAAATTAGGAGGGAGGGTGCCATTGTCATACTTGACCATATAAGGGAAAGAGAGGCCCCACGTTATGCAGTCCTGCCCTCATGTCAGAACTGTATGTGGACTCAAGGCCTTTTAAGGGAACGCGGTGTGTGCAGGCAAAACATCCCCAGGCACTCCATCCATTTTCCTCTTACTGCAGGGCTGCTGCCTGCAGGCTCTGTGTCTCTTGGAAGCGTGAATCACAGGGCAGTGCTGGCGCCGAGCTCAATGGAGGAAAACCTCAGAGGGCTACGCTCACTGCCTAGTGTTGTCAATCTCTTCACTTTTATTAAAAGCCCATCTCACAACGTGGCCTTTTGACTTGCAGTGAGAACATCGCAACTCATATATCCATATTCACCCAGACACTCCCCACCCTGCTCCTTGTTATGGATTATTATGACCACTGCAGCAAGGGAGGCCATGGCTTCCTTTAGAGTTCAGATGAGTCCGTCTGCACCGTAGCATTCGTCTCTGTTCAGCATGAGATCTCGAGTTCAGGGAGGCTGGCCTTGAACCACAGAGCTTCCTCTTCCTAGACCTTGGACATGTTACGTAACCTCTCTGAGGCCCAATGTCTTTATCTAAAAATTGGGCATATAAATGTGGTAAAATCCAGTTTAAAGTGTTTAGCACAATGCCTGGTGCAGAGTAAATGCTTGATACCTCTTAGCTCTTATTAACATTACTATGGCTGCTGGAGAGAGCTGTAGTTCTGCTCTTTGAGGCCAGAATTTCCTATAGCTCCCACTGCTCTGATCCAGCACTCTTTTACAAACATTTTCTTTAAATGCAAAACACATCCAAAAGTATTCTTAGCAGCCCTGAAGAATGTCTTGGCACAGTTCATTGTACAGAAAATAGATTCTGGAATCAGGCAGGTCAAGGCCTGAATCCCCACCCAGCCACTTATCAGTTACGGCACTGGACAAACTACTTAATCTCTTGGTACCTCGCTTTTGTGTTCTGTAGTCTGGTGATAATGGTCATTTACATCCACACATTTCGGTTGCCAAGAGCCAGGACAGAGAAAGGGTTGATTACAGACCTACTAGGGATTTCATGGGAATAAGCTGCAGTTCTGAAGGCTCTCTACTGCCAATGCTAAGTGAGGTGAAGACACTTCTGCTGTCTATGGTCCAGTGTGGCTGCATGTTCCCGGCACACACCTGGTTCAGCCTTGGTCCAGTCAGCTCAGATCACCTGTGCCACAGAGCTTCTGCACTGGGGCACTTTCTCTGGAAGAGGCAGCAAGTAATAGAGCATGACGAGAAGGATGGTGATACTTCCCTCCTGGGACTGCTGGCCAGAGTCAGTGCATAACCATAGGGCACCAAGCACGGTGCCTGGTCCGAGGGCAGTGCTCACCAAATGTTCACTCTGTCCCACGCTCTCCATAACTCCCTTCCCCAAGAGGAGACACTCCACTCCTGGAGCCATAGCACCACAAAAAGGGAGAGGAAACAGACCACTGATGTCAATTCTAGGTTAGACGTCAAAGGGAAAGAGACAGCTAAGTTTGGGGAAAGAGGAGGGAAGGAGAAGCCTTAAGAGGAGGGGAAGCTTCTTTCGACTTGTAGGCACACAGATCATCTCCTCTGGTTACAGTTAATCCTATACTCACTTCCTTCTTTGACTTCTACCTGTTTGAGCTACATTTCCCAGGAAACAAAGTCCTTCAGGATAAGTCAAAAGGACAGAAGCACGACTGTTTGTCTCCTGCAAACCCTGGTCCAGCATCAGCCATGCTGCCAGGGCAACCAAGTTCCCCAAGCCAAGGGGCCATTGGAGGGTGTACGTAGGAAACCTGCATAGGATGTCCCTTCAGTGCAGAGCCCTGGTCCCATCCAGAGGGTTCTATCCAGCACCCCAGAGCCCCCTGCTAATTTCATTAAGAAGCCTCCCTTCTATTCTCAAGTTAGGTCAGAGGTTCTCAAGCTGCTTTTCTGTTCACATTTATAGCCAACTCCCATCAGGAGCACCTGTTGCTCCTGTAGCAGTTCTCAGGCAGGTAAAGCTTGGGGGTTAGAGTTGCCCCCACCTCTGAGTTTCTGATAATCTTTCCTGACCCTGTTAAAATGTAGCTCAGAAGTTGTTTTTCAGTCATCAGTATCCCTCAAGCACCTGTTAGTACCTATTCCTATTCAAGAGTTGGTCTTTAGAGAAAAACACAGCCCTGATCCTCCTGAAGGTGTTGGAGGAGATGGACCAGGACAACGATGTTTTGCACAAAGCTATGGGAGAGCAGAAGAGATGCTTGTTGTGGGTTGATCTTGTCACTTTAAGGAACCTCTGTGGGTCTGGAGGTTCTTCCCAGAAGCTGAGACTTAAAGGACATTTAAGAATTGGCTAGCTGAAGTGAGGGAAGATGTATCGCTGAGTCCTGGAGGACAGGAAGCATGGTTTACCTGGAAATTGCAAATATTTAGAGTCACTGGAAGGTAAAATTGGAGAGTATTTCTTCAAGGGAGGACAGGCTCTTTCCTTCAATGCAGAGCTCAGCTATGAGTGCCCTGGGGCCCCCAAGGTCATAGCCTTTTCAGTTCCCATGCCACACCTTCCCAGGAAACACTCTGTGCCGGTCCACAGTGGGGAGAAGCAGGGTGGTGGTAGGTCCTGATTCGACATAGCCATCTCTCAGACTCAGACCCCTCTGGCAGCCCACATTTCCTTTTAGGCTATCACTAATGGCTGAGTCACTTTTCTTGGAAGCCTTCAAAAGACCCGCTTATCCCAGCGAGGATGAGGATTTCTGCCTGTTAAATCATGCTGCTTACTGTGTGTCATCTCTTCCTTTAAGGACACTGAGACTCACAGAAATCCAGCGACTTACCAAAATAAGTTATTGAAAGATGAAAGATGGATTCAGGATTTGAACCCAGGTTGGTTGATCCAAGAAGCCCAAGCTTGTTCCATTCTGCTGCCCAGTCTCCCTACAGTGCTATAGGAAAAGTGAGTGGGGAAGTAAGCCCATTCCTCTAAGTAGCAAGTATTGCTGTTATTCAAGTTTCTTGGATGTAAACCCCAAATAAGAGAGGATAAATGGCCTGTGAGGTTCACAGGATTAAAAGTGTAAGAGCTGTGCTTTGAACCCAGGCTTGTCAGATTTTTAAAGACAGTGCAATACTTGAAGGTTAGGGGTAGTTGTCCTCACATTTGCAGGTAGTGCTATGGGGAGATGAGAGCTGAATCTCAGCCTTCCAAGGTTTGGTTACCATCTTCCGTGTCTTCACAAGATAGACTTACATCTAGGTGAATCCTGATGCTCAGTATCAATCTGAGTAATTAATATTCTCCGAGGACTTCTTAAACATTGTGCAATATGTACATAAAATTTTATTAGTATTTTGTATACATATACACATGTATATATATATATATATAATATATATTTGTCATGTTTTATCCAAATACTTTACTGTATTTATCTTTAAAGGAATACACTAGTTGTAAATAAAGGTTTTTATCTTGTCCAAAGCCTATAAACATATTTAATTAACTTATATATATATAGTTGCATAGGTTAGTTCATCACTACCACTTGTATATATTGATAGTTTGTCTTAACTCACAGCTTTTTATAAACCTTCCTAAAATAAGATCCCTAGAATCTTCTAGAGATAAGAAATACTGCTTGTTATAAGTATAAACACCAAGACCTACTAATTCAAGATCTTCTTGGAGAGGCCTAGCCATTTGTACGTTTCCTAGGTACAGATGATGGTTATTATCAACAAAGAGTGGGAAGGAAGCACTGACCTGTTCTGTGAAGGTGAGTGATTAAGTGCCACCAGCTAGACAAAAGAAGAGCACTTTTCCAAGCTTTGTGCTAGGTGAGGCCTTTAAAAACACTATGTAGGTGCCCCATAGAGGTATTTGTACTCTTAAGTCCAGGGTCATTTTAGTCTACATTTATAAAAGTTCCCATCATATAAAGTCATTTTGCCACTTCTCTTTGGGCTGAATATGCATGTTTGGTTTCACGAGGGGATAAAACCCCAGTGGTCATATTTCATCAGCTAGAATGTCTGTTACAGCTGAATGATGATGTATTTTTCTGACCCTTGGAGCACTGCCTTGAAATTTTCCAAGAAACTCAGTCAGCAGCCTAGTGCCAGGTTAGTGCGCTAGGCTTGCATTGCATCCATATCTGGCTTTCCAGATGGGCATACTTAACTGCATTGGATATTGGCAGAGAAAGCAGGAGCTGGTTGAGAGAATTCTGGGATGGAATGTTCAGAAATAAATTTGTAAGACCTGCTGAAAATAAGAATAGTGTACGCAGAACGTGGTAGGGATGAAGTGAAGGAGAAGATGAAGCATTCTCCATAAAATCTTACTGAAAACTACCTAAGGTTCTGACAACATTTATACTACCTTGCCTTGCCCCCAGCGCCCACACACTCATCCACACAATACACATGCACACACCCATATAACATGCATACACATGCCCATCCCCACACACATGTTCACATACACACACACACACAAGCACACATATGCCCACATGCACTTGGGTCATTTTATTCCTCCTTGGCATTCTTGGCTTTTTGCCTAAGGCCTTTGATATTCGTGAACTTAAAAGTAGAGACCTGAAAACAATTATGGTTGACCCTTGAGCAACATGAGTTTAAACTGCACAAGTCCACTTATACACAGATTTCTGTCATTAAATACCTACTACAATAACACATGATCTGACATTGGTTGAATCTGTGGATGCAGAACTATGGATACTGAGGGCTGACTGGAAAGTTATACATGGATTTTCAGCTGTGCTTGGTAGGTGGCCCTACTCCTACATTGTTCAAGAGTCAACTATATTAACGCCAAAGTGAAGAAAACTGCAATATCAACATAATTAACTGCCTAGTTTAATGTAAAAACTGTAACACCTTATCACTCTGTTGTTAAATTTAGTATCCAAATAATCAACGCTTAGAAATAATCTGTAGTGTATATGTTCTCATTTTGAAAGAATTCCCAAGTGTGCATAATAGATGAGAAATCTTGTCAATAGTTAATTAATTAAATGAGTGATTTGTAGCATCATTTCAAAAACAAAATTATAAAAATCCTTTCAAGATTCTTTTGAAACAGAAAATCAATTTTTATGTGAGATGTGGATATTTTTAACATGGCCAGTATGATATGAGTTGAGGCCTTACCCACATGTGCACACTCACGGAGTAACTACTTCTGAATGCCATTGGTCAGGGATAAGAAAATGTGCCATTTAAAGCTGTGTCTTCGACAATCCAAAGACTGTGAAAGACTTTAGGGTTCACCCTTATTTAGATGACCACTGAGGAGGGTTCCTCTGCTATGCCAGGAACGTGTTTAAGGGACTTGAGGGCTGTAGCTTCTACTCTGGCTGCATTCAGGTGAAGCTGATGGAAAGCTGCTGCATCCAGTTGCACAGGCTGTGCCCTGTGCAAGGCCCATATGTTCCAAGCGGGTAATGCTCGTATTGAGAACACTTACATCTAAATATTTACTGAGACGGTGTTTCTGCAGTTGGCATTAAAGTTCTCTCTTCTAAGAAAAGCAGTGTGCCACAATACCTTTTGAAAGCTGGAAATTATTGGGGTCTCAAAGACATTATAATAGCTCTAGCCAAGGGCACCGCTTGGGCTGCAACCCTAGGCTGACAGAGAGGGTGATGTTCCTAATGCTCGTCTGTGTCATCCCTTCACCATAGGAAGTAGGATCTTGGCCTGAAGAGAATTGTTTCTCTCATACAAGACTGTTCTCCCCCAGTGGCTTTCAATGCCCAGAAGCCATCATGTCCTCTCCCGACCCCGCCCCCTTCTCTGTAGGCCCCCAGTTAGGCTGAGGCAGCATCAGCCTAAAACACAGAATAAATCCACACAGGGGATCTGTGCCTCAGTCTCTGAGAAGGGGGACAGAACAGTTGAATGGCTTTCTGATTCCCTGTGGAGACTCTGCTTCTTCAATTAATTACAGGAACTGTGTGTTCTCACCAACCTATTTTGGTCCCCGTTCCCCAGAGACCACTAGGCCCTCAAGAGAGAGTCTGTCCCACTGCAGGGTCACCCTGAATGCAAACAGCTGCTTTCCCCATCTCTTACTTCTTCCCCTACTGCTTCCCAAGACCAGACTTAGACAGTGAAGAGCCCTGCCGTCCATTACCCCCACTAGCTGTGACCCTAGGCTGCCTCTCTCTGCTGAGCCCAGAACTTCCTGCAGTCTGGGACCTGGTAGAAGGGTATTTGCCTCTCTGGGATGCCCTTCCAGTTAACTCATCTCTCAAACCTCTTTGGGAAAGGCCTCTTCCTGAGAATCCTTGATGTGACTCAAGGCTATTTGACATATTTCTTCTCCCTTGCTTTTCAAAACTGTTCAGTGGGAGTAAAGTCCTCTGAGGCACACCCCTGCCATAATCATATAGGGGATATATTTGGTTTATCTTAACCAGTGATTTCCAGTTTGTTTTGCATGAAACATCAGTCCCACGAGGTGCTACTTATACACACGAGAAATATGTACCCTCCCCTCTCTGTAAGTTTTACAGTGAAGTAAGCATTTACTTCTAAGAAATCCCACCAGGATAAAGAGAGACCAGTTTTACCATAATCTCTTACCTTTTCACAGTAAACTTATTATAGCACTGGACTTGGTAAACTAACATACAGTTATCAGTCTTTTTAGCCAACTCTTTGTATGTAATTCCATTTGGAAGTTCATCTACCATAACTTAGTTTTATCCTGAGCTTTCAGTGGTCTCATGTACTTCCTCTCTCTGGTATTTGAAATACTTAGTTCTGGAATCTAAATGACATTGATACCCATGTAGGAGAAGTCTGTGTTCTGATAGACCTTACGATACTTGCATAGAATTAGCAAATGTCACTAAGTACTTGCTCTATGCCAGTCAATGTCCTTGCCTTCCAGGGGCTCACAGATTAGAGGGGGTCAGCTGTCCCAACATCTAATGCAGTACCCTGTTCTGACTGTGTTGGGGGAGGTGCTGTGGTGGCACAAAGAAGGGACTGGACAGATTAACATGGACAGTCAAAGTAGCCTGAATCTGGGGGACGCATGAAGAGTGCTGGTGTCTTCCATTTGCCCCAGGATCCCTATCCATGCTCTCCCTACACTCTGTCCCATAGGCTGACCTCTATGGACTGTCTTCCCTCCTGATTTCAGCTGGGTTTGGAGAATTGGGAGTACTGCAGATACCAGATAGACAGAGGAGAGTGCAGTCAGGAACTGATTCCTCTCCGTATTGCGCTTCTGTGGGCTGGCAGCATGCCCGCTCTGAAGGTCAGTGCTCCTGCCAGGCAGCCCTCTCCACCCAGTTCTGTCTCTGGTCGAGGGCTGAGCCTGGGGGTGAGGTAGTGCTCACCCAGTGTTACTGTGCTGTCCATTGTGTGCCCCTTCTGCAGTGCCCACACCTGGGTAGACAGCGCCTGTGTTAAACTCTGCTCAAACTACTCCATGTGCATGTGTCATCCATTCCTGTTGGGACTGTAACTGATAGAAAGAGCACCCTCTGTGTGAGCTCTGTGTGCCAGCGTCTGAAGCTGCGTGGTGCTCTAAGGAGGCGCTCTCGTCTCAGTTTGCCCTGGCCAGAGGGCAGAGGGAAATGCAGGAAACAGCCACTGGAGAGGCCACAATGCTGCCAGCTGCTGCGCTGTCCGTCACTGCTTCGGGTGTCCGGGGCTTCCCAAGGATCTCCCCATTTAGTCCTCCCTGTATAAGGGAATTCACTGTTGCTCCATCTCATAGGTGAAAGAGTCTAAGTAACTTGGCCAACCAGCCTAGAAGAAGAGTATCTGGGTGGGCACTCAGGCAGTCAGAATTCAGAGTCCATTCTGTCATCCATGCAGATGTATTTGGACCTAATTCCACAGTAGTGTGTGTCTGCCTGCCTTTCCTGTCTACTCAACTTTGCCTTGTGCTGAGAACATCATTTCCCACAAAAGAGCATCAACTCTTTCAGTAGTTCTTTCCTTATAACTATGTCTCATTAGATCAAAACTTTTTAAAAAGATATGTTAATGAGGCATACACTTTCTTTATACTTAAAGACATTAAACCCAATCCTTGAGTAAGGATAAGCATCCTGGAAGAGTAAGTGCAGTCTTGAATGTATGGTACCTTTCAGTTGGGGTGACCTCTTCTGTGTCCCTTGATAAATGCTCATTTTCTCAGAGTCCATTTAGGGATGGCTGCCTGATGACTTCAGCTGGCTTCCCAGAAAACAGCCAGCTGGGTCATGCATTAAGCCACAGATCTTTCAGAAAACTGATAATTCCCTGATATTTCAGTATTTACCTCTGCTTATGGTATTACCCATTGAACAGTGATGCAGTGTTATACAAAATACTTGTTTTCTCTGGCCTTTGTTCTCCCTTTAAAATGAGTATGCATTTACAGCTGCTGTATGTTTATTTGCTGTTCCATGCCCAGATGCCCCATCTCTCCTGTTTTATGTCATAGGATCAATAAGATTTTTTAATACCATCCAGGAAAAGATGCTAATTGAATCCAGAAGTGGAAGCACAGAAAAAAAGAGGAGCTTTGTGTAGTGAGATGTTTTATCTCCTGGGTTAGAGCTGATCATTTCATATTTACTACTTTTAGTCTATAAGTGTAATTGTTTCTAAATTTTCCAAGGGTATATAGGCTTTTAAAAAAGCTTCAGTGAATTGTCAGCATACTTTAAAATTTAAAGCAAAACAAAAAAAAAACAAGAAGATGATTCATTTTTTGCTCTCCAGGGAGCAATCTCATGGGAATCTGAAAGACAGCTGACAGTCATCTCTTTATCTCTCAGCTTAGCTGGAACACTTCGGGCTTAGAATTTGCCAGCCCTAGTCCCTCAGCAATTTTTCTTCTTTGAAAATAAAATTAGAACCAGGAGCAGTTTACATCAAAGTGCTGAAGCATCAAGATGGTAAACATAGAAACTTGTTGATTCCAGACATAAGTCTCTAGATTAATTCTAGCTTATGAGAGTAAACCTGTGATTCTTTCAGCTTTACATATTTTTCTCTTGGATCTTTGGTCACTTTCCCAAAGCCAATTTCTTTCTTTTAATAAAGATTCTCAAAAGTATGCGTGCCTTCTGTTTCCTAACAAAATTAAAAATCAAATTGGGAAGGATCCTATTTTCCCTTATAACACCTACCTAAAAGGAAAAGTGCCATAGCTTTTCGATAAAGCAACCAAGGCAGCTGGGTTCAAGGTGCACCTTTGTTTTACAGTCGCCCCAAATCTAGAATTTTATAGGAAGCATGACACATCCCATTATATTTTGCTTTTTATTATAAATATTCTTTAAATGATATATTTATTTCCCTTCGGATTAAGTGAAAGATTCAGTACTCAGAACAGTAACAACAAAATACTGCAGGACATTTTGCAATTGTTAGAGCACTTTCTTATCTTTATATACTGTCTCATTTGATCCTTATGACCTCTTTGATAAGGCAGGCAAGGGAGGTATTATGTAATACGGTTTAGTCTAGGCTGAGATATCACAGGTCCCAGGAACAGGCAGATGTCTGCTAAAGTTTATATATTTATATAATATATACAATTTGAGTAATATAATAAAAGATATATAATATATGAATATATAAAAATTTAAATTGGAGGATAATTTCTTTACAGTGTTGTGGTGGTCTCTAGCATACATAAATGCAAATTAGTTATATATATATATATATATCCCTTCCCTCTTGAACCTCTGTGACTGCCCTGTCCCACCCCTCTCAGTCATCACAGAGTGCCAGGCTGGGCTCCGTGTGTTATACAGCACTTCCTGCTAGTTATCTGTTTTACACATGATAATGTATGTATGTTGATGCTACTTTCAATTTGTCCTGACCTCTCCTTCCCCTACTGTGTCCGCAAGTCCATTCTCTAGATCTGCATCTCCATTTCATCTCTATAAAGGGGTTCATTGGTACTGTTTTTCTAGATTATATATATATATTCACATTAATATACTGTATTTGTTTTTCTCTGACTTTACTCTGTGTAACAGAAATATGTAAAATTTATATATAAACTTACACATTTATATAATGTATATTTATAATATGTTATATATATTTGCATATAAAGTATATTATATATTATCTATATATGTTTGAAAAACTTTTGTGGTCATCTTATTATGACAGCCTCATGTTTTATACTTACTTTACCTAGAAGTATGAGTTGCTATAGAGCTTCCCTGGTGCCTCAATGGTAAAGAATCTGCCTGCCAATGCTGGAGATGCAAGTTTGATCCCTAGTCAGGAATAATCCCTGGAGAAGAAAATGGCAACGCACTCCAGTATTCTTGCCTGGGAAATCCCATGGAGCCAGGAGAGCTACAGTCTATGGGGTCTCAAGAGTCAGGCACCACTTAGTGACACTAAATAGCAACAACAGTGAGTTGCTCCATCCAAAAGATGAGTTGAAGAGTGGACTTTGAGATTTGCTATTGGAGAACAAGGCTTAGCTGAACTCTGGCTAATTTTTACTTATGAGCTGAGAAGACTGCCTTAGATAGGCTTTTAAACTGCAAACTCACTTAAGCCTTTTACCTCAGAGCAGTTCTAGCCAGCGGTACCAGATATCAAAGAAAGGATCCGGTAGTGAACTCATCAATGTGAATATACTGAAGGACTGACTTGCCAGCAGTTTTGTTACATGTCTACTAGATCTTAGCCCACCATATCCAGATGCTATTAAACTCCATCTCCAGTGATTTGTTTGTTGGAATGATGTAAACATTACTAATTCAAACATGTACTTAGTCATAAGTACTACAGAGGGCTTTTTCTTCTAAATAAATGTTTCACTGAAGCATAATGTATATTTTATATGCATGAGGCACACCTGATGCATAGCTCAAGCACTTTCCATAAAGAATATACACCTACGTTAACTACCATTGTAGATTAAGAAACAGAACCCATTCCTGAAGCTCTCTTGATCCCCACTCCAATTACTACCTTCCACTCCTTCCCAGAGATAACCTCTATCCTGACTTTGTCGCCAATGACTAGATTTCTGATTTTTTTCCTAATTATAGAAAAATGAAAGTGAAGTCGCTCAATCATGTCCGACTATACAGGACCCCATGGACTGTAGCCTACCAGGCTCCTCCATCCATGGGATTTTCCAGGCAAGAGTACTGGAGTGGGCTGCCATTTCCTTCTCCAGGAGATCTTCCCAACCCAGGGATTGAACCCAGGTCTCCCACATTTGTAGGCAGACGCTTTACCATCTGAGCCACCAGAGAAGTCAGGGAAGTTTCTAACTATATTGAGGTATAATTGACAGATAAAACTATAATATATTTAAAGTGTACAGCATGATGATTTGATAACTGATACACATTGTGTTGGAGAAGGGAATGGTAACCTACTCCAGTATTCTTGCCTGGAGAATTCCATGGACAGAGGAGCCTGGTAGGCTACAGTCCATGCATTTGTAAAGAATCAGACACAACTGAGCAACTAACATACATTGTGAAGGGCTTATCACAATCAAGTTAATTAATTCACTCGTCACCTCACATAGTTACTCTTCTTTTTGGTGAGAATTCTACTTTCAGCAAATTTCAAGTATACAATGCATATTAATAACTATAGTTACCATGCTGTACATTAGCTTTTCAAAGCTTATTTATCTTATAAGTGGAAATTTGTACCCTTTGACCAGTATCACCACATTTCCCCACCCACCCCCCTAGTCCCTAGCAACCATCAATTTACTCATTTCAGTGAGTTCAGCTTTATTTTTTTAGACTCCACATTTGAGTGATACTGTGCACTATTTGTTTTAACAATAACAATTCTTTTAACAATACAAATCTTCACCAACACTTAGCAATAACACTTTTTCCAGCATCTTTTCATGTGCTAATCAGTCACTTGAATATCCTATTATGTAAAGTGCCCCTCTTTTAAAGGTTCTCTGCTGTTTTCATTGACTTGTAGGAGTTTTTATATGCAAACTACATATAAGTCTTCTGTTGGACATATGTGATGCAGAGGGGCTTCCCAGGTGGTGCTAGCGGTAAAGAACCCACCTGCCAATGCAGGGGATTAAAGGCGTGGGGGCTTGATCCTGGGTTGGGAGGATCCCCTGGAGGGGAGGGCATAGCAACCTACCATGGCTGCCATTTCCTTCTCCAGGAGATCTTCCCAACCCAGGGATTGAACCCAGGTCTCCCACATTGTAGGCAGACACTTTACCATCGGAGCCACCAGGGAAGTCAGGGAAGTTTCTAACTATATTGAGGTATGATTGACAGATAAAACTATAATATATTTAAAGTGTACAGCATGATGATTTGATAACTGATACACATTTTGTTGGAGAAGGAAATGGTAACCCACTCCAGTATCCTTGCCTAGAGAATCCCATGGACAGAGGAGCCTGGCAGGCTACAGTCCATAGGGTCGCAAAGAGTCGGACACGACTGAAGTGGCAGCACGCATGCACAATGCAGGTATCTTGTAATCTATGTAGATGGAAGCTTTTTAAAAAGGGGCTGAGAGTTCAGTGTGTAGAAAACAGGATCAAGAAGTCTGCTAAGCTCTTTAGAAAGTGGATGTTTGAAGATAAATCAGAAGAAGAGGGACCCGGATCTTGTCCTTTTTAAATCTATTGCAACTTTCTTAAGGTAGAATTCCAACAGCAGCTGATTCTGCTTCATATATTTGCTACAATTAGTCATTGTTTATTTGGCTGTTCTATAGCAAGGTAAGAGAGTCATTAATAACCGTTGACATTCCAGTAAAATCTTAATGCACCCAATGATGTAGCACTGTATAATTAGGTTAATAGATATTTTAATACCTACTATGGGCACACACTGTGCTGGATGTGGGAGAAACAAAGACGGATATGCTAGCACCTGTATATGTAGTGAGCTTTCAGGGATTTTTCAGGATCCTTTTGTATCTGTTACCTTGTTTGAGCACATGAGGGTAAGGTGACTACCGAGACTGGGAAGATAAAATAATGTGTCTTTCTGCTCTTCAAACCTTTGATGCTCATATATTCATTGCAGTAATTCTGTTCTGAAGTCTTGACTTTCAGGAAATGCCTTTGTCTTATCCTGATAGCTGGGTACTGCTGCTGCGTGTGCTGCTTAGTCGCTCAGTCGTGTCTGACTCTTTGGGACCCCATGGACTGTAGCCCCCTAGGCTTCTCTGTCCATAGGATTCTCCAGGCAAGAATACTGGAGTGGGTAGCCATTCTTTTCTCCAAAGGATCTTCTCAACCCAGGGTTTGAACCCGAGTCTCCTGCACTGCAGGCAGATTCTTTACTTTCTGAGCCACCAGAGAAGCCCCTGTCCTAATAGCCCCACAGATTAATACCTGGAGAAATTCCTGTTGCTCAAAATGATTAAGTTATAATCACTTAATTGTATCTTAATATAAGGAGCCTAAAATGAGAAAAGATCAAGTAGAAATACTTTCCCCTTTGCTATTCAACAATATTCCTTAAATAGTAGATATCAGTCAACTGAAATCATACAGACTTTATTGAGGGCAAGTCTGACAAGGTACTTTGTTATCCTAGACATTGAAGAGCTATAAGGGTATGTAAGATGTAGCTTCTACCCTCAAAACTCTAACACACTGGTGGTGGTGGTAGTGTCTGTGTGTGGAGGGAAAGTGTTAAGGAGGTAAAAACACATACAATGACCATGTGAACACAAAGACACCATACCCAGAGATGAAGCCTAAGGCAGAAAGGGCTACTTTGGGTTGATTATGGCAATGAAAAACAAATTATATTATAAATACAATGATAATAGAGCTGCTGCTATAAAACTAATCCCAAAATGTACAATGGCTCAAACACAACAAAAGGTTTTTTCTCAGTCATTAAAAGTTAAAAACAAGTGTTCCTGATTGATGATTAATTCTCTTCTAAATGGTGATTCAGAGATCCAGATTCTTCCAACTTGTAGGCCCAGCATCTTTAACATGTGGCTTCTAGGATGGTGGGGCTTGTCCACATTAAACTGAAAGAAGGAGAAGGAACAGAGAGGATGAGAAGTTTTAATAGCCATATCTGAAAAGAGTATGCATTATCTCCACTGGAGTTCCACTGGCTAGAACTCTACATGGCCACAGCGAACCTCATGGGAGGCTAAGAAATGTAGTCCAGCTATGTGTCCAGGTGACCACTAGAAGTCTTTGCCACAAGATTCATGATGGCAGGACTTTTAGATAGGTTTTGAAGCAACATGAAGGATTCTGAGAGACTGGAAAGGAGGATTAATCCATGTAACATGAAAAGCAGGAAGAAGGACTCAGAAATCAACAACAAAAATGCAATAGCATATTTAAAAAATAAGAAATGATTGGGACTTCCCTGTTGGTCCAGTGGTTAAGACTCTGCACTTCCATAGCAGGGGCTCCAGTTTGATCCCTGGTTAGGGAACTAAGATCCCGAATGCTGCGTGGTGACCCCCACCCCCGCAAAATAAAAGAAAAAAGAGAGTTCAGTTTTTTAAAGGAGCATGTGGGAGGGGTCATGAGAGGAAGTGTTGGAAAGGCAGATTGAGGCTATTTTCCAACCTGAAGCCACATGTTTAGAGGTTTAAAATCCACAATGAGGAGCCTGTATCTACCATGTTTCTTTGTTTTCCAGTGTTTTTCCTTTTTGCTATGAGAGCTCACTCCCATTTTTAGGAAAATTTTGGCCCAGATTCACTTTCTTTCTTTTCCTTCTCGTCTTTCCTAGAAAGTGAGGTTTGTTTGTGTCCAGCATGTGATGGTGGGAGTCAAGAAGAGGGGAGCAGACCCTCAGCATGATCAGCTTCAGTTTTAGCTTTTGTATCAGAGAGTTTCAGAGACTCCACCAGGGCCTTCTGCCAAAAAGAGGCCAGGCTCCTCCAGTCAGCCTGGTATCTGCTGAATGCTATGTTTGGGATGGATCCCAAGTTCAGTAGAAGGAGAAGGGAGGGGAATTCCTTTCTGACTTTAGGACATAATCAACTCATGCTTGGGATCCTGGAATTTAATTACCCATATTGTTGTATAACTGCAACTGTGGCTCATAGTTATAAAAGCATCTAGTCCTTTAAAATCCAGCCTCAGCCTGTAGCCTAATGACCTCCTAAGAGTGATTAACTAAAAAGGGTGGAGTTGGGGAAATCCTTTCTCCTCCCTTAAGTTCTGCCAACTTGGCTTTGAACCAACAAGAAAGTTTTAACCAGAGAATATATATCTCACACCCTCTAGCCTTTCTCTTACCCTCACCTCTGCCCCAGTTGCATTCTATTTTGTCATCATACACATTCATTTTAGCTAAATTAATTTTGAGCCAGCCTTCGCTGTGAACTGCCCTTGAAAGCTTCTGTGTGAATGATTTCTTCTTTGTTGAACTTCTGACCGTGAAATTAATGGCTTTGAAAACTTTTTCTCTCCAGTTTGGGGAAGATTTATTTCACTATTCCTACCAGGATGTAAGCATGATTATGTATTTTTCTTGGAATATTTTGAGACTAAGAGAAGATCAACATTTCTAGCAGCTCATAGAAAGAATGTTCCAGTTCTGTTGGCTCAGTTGGTAAAGAATCTGCCTGCAATGCAGGAGACCCAGGGTTTGATTCTTGGGTCAGGAAGATCCCCTGGAGAAGAAGGAGATGGCAACCCACTAGTGTAATCTTGCCTGGGAAATCCCATGGACAGAGGAGCCTGGTGGGCTACAGTCCATGGGTTTGCAAGAGTCAGACACAATTTAGTGACTAAACCACCAAACTGTGTATGTGTGTTGGGGGAGGGGATGGTAAAGCTAAGTGGTGTACCACAATGTCTACTATTTTCTAGGAGTTGAACTGCTGGTTCATGGGATGTGTATATATTCATCTTTAGTATGTGCATGCTAAGTCACTTCAGTCATATTCAACCGTGCAAGCCTATGGACTGTAGTCTACCAGGATCTGTCCTTGGGATTCTCCAGGGAAGAGTACTGGAGTGGGTTGCCATGCCCTCCTCATATTCATCTTTAGTAGATAATGTCAAACAATATTCCAAAGTGTTTGCACCCAAATACCATCTTAATTTAGATTCTCAGATCCCCAGTTGGATCTTACCACAAAGGTTAAGGAATATACATAGAAGGGAAAAATAAATGTGAGAATATGCTATCCATAAACTTTCACCTATGGCTTCACATCTTGAAAACTGTCTGCATTGTTCAAGGAGTTCTAAAATCTAGTTTATGGCATAAACAAATCTTAAAGACGTGCTTAGGTGCTGAGAAAAAAAGAAAGGAGAAACATGGATTGATTGTTGCTTTAAATTCTTTTTTTCAGAGTGGCCAAATCAATGAAGGTCCCTGTGTATGAGACCCCAGCTGGATGGAGATTCTTCTCAAATCTGATGGACTCGGGCCGGTGCTCTCTGTGTGGAGAAGAGAGCTTTGGCACTGGTAGGCTTTACTGGGTTGGTATTACTGGAGTGGGTGGCTGCAGCACTCTGTGACCCCAGTATGGAAACCTGTGAGTCCACTGTGAATCAAAGGCTGGAGAAGGAGTTAGAGGCAAAAAAAAAAAAAAAAAGAAAGAAAATTAGAATAAACCTAGTGGGATGCATGCTATGACACACTCACATCTTCTGCCCATTTTTTCTTCTTTTAAAAATTTCCCTTTCTTTCAAAACTGTATATTATGGAAATTAAAAATATATATATGTACATATATCTTATCTTTTGGCTTACATAGTTCCCAAGAATAAAGTGAAAGTTGCTCAGTCGTGTCTGACTCTTTGCGAGTCCATGGACTGTACAGTCGGAATTCTCCAGGCCAGAATACTGGAGTGGGTAGCCTTTCCCTTCTCCAGGGGATCTTCCCAACCCAGGGATGGAACCCAGGTCTCCCGCATTACAGGTGGATTCTTTACCAGCTGAGTCACAAGGGAAGCCCACAGTTCCCAAGAAGTCAGCTCTAATTACTACTTTTGCTCTGTATTCAAATTTCCCCTACCTCCCACTTCTGTCTGCCTTTAATATTTTCTTTTTACCTTTTGTTTTTAACAGTTTAATTATAATATATCTAGGGACATGTGTTTTTAAAATTCTTCTTGGGGTTCTTTGGGATTCTTGGATCTGTTGTTTGTTGTCTTTCATTAATTTTAGAAAATTCTCAGCCGTTATCTTTTTAATATCTCTCTTTCCCTATTCTCTCATCTCCTCTGAGGCTCCAGTTTCTCATATATTAGATAATTTGTGTCCATATGTTTGTCTCAGAGCTTTTACAAGCACTATTTGGTTTTGTTTACTCTTTTTTCTTTTTGTGTTTCAGTTTAGATAATCTTTATTGGCATATTATTGATTCTTTACTGAGCTCTGTCCAGTCTTTTGCTGAGCCTAGTGAAGCATTTCTTCAACTCTGATACTGTGTTTTTTATTTATAGCATTTCTTTTTGACTCTTCTTAAATAATTTTCATCTATTTGGTACATTTCTTGATCTGTTTATGTCTGCTGTTTACCTTTTCCATTAGATTACTGAACATGTTAAACATAATTATAAACTTTCTGACTGGTAATTCCCATATCTGGTTCTTTTCTGGTTCTGGTTCTCTTGATTTCTTTGTCTTTTAATAAAGCAGTGGTTTACTCATTCTTGGTTTTTGTATATTCTGTAATTTTTCATTTAATGCTGGACTGTATGTCTATAAAAACAGCAGAGACTAATGTAAGTAATATTTACACAAAGAAAAGGGTGTTATCTTTCTTTCTATCAGAGCATTAGTGTGCAAGGTTAAGCTAAATGTAATTAAGTCTTGAGCTGTGTTTGAGTTTCATTGTTTCTGTTATAATCTTTAGTGTATCACAGACTTCAAATTCTCCCAGGAGTGGGATATTTTTACTGTGTACTGAAAGTGAGGATGGGTTATGAAAGAGATTTTTAGTGTTTCTGTTTCATTCACAGCTTTCAGCAGTTATTGCATGTAGGTGATACAAAATAGACCTCTTATCACCAAGTACTTGACCCTTCTCTAATGGTAGCAGACCTCTACTTAAGTATTGGTATAGAATTCTGGGCCCAAGATTTCCTACCCTGTCTCTAGGGTTTTTACTTCAATTCTTATTTCAGTAGCAGCAAATCTTTGCCTGGGTCCTAGGCATAAGAAGGTTTGCAGCTCATACATCCAGGAACTTTAGGCTTTCATTTCCTATGAAAGAAATGTTTGGGGAACGAGAAGAGTTTCATGCTTATCTCTTGGGCAGAAGTTGATTACATCCTGCATACCAGCAGTAACAAGTCTCTCTTTTTCCAGCCATTCCTGAGTACCCAGTGGAACCTATGGGAAAGAACTTGGAAGTATGCCCCTTATATCTGGGATGCTAGGCAATTTTAAAGTAACATGATAAAAGCTATATTTGGCCCTTACAAATTTTTAAAACTCTTATGTGACTTCTTATTATTCGTTTGTATGGAAGCGTCTTCTTTTCCCTGTGGTCTGCCAGAAATGAGATGGTTTTGTGTCCTATCTTGCCTTGAAGGGGCTTGAGACTCTTTGGAATCCACTTTATTGCCTGTGACATCAACTCTCTAATCAGTTCCCCAGTAGTTGTGATTTTGCAGATTTCCTAATCTTTTGTTATTACTGGAATGGGTGTGGCACTGTCTTGTAGATTTTTACAGTTAGGATCCAAATGACCTTACATTGTAACTGTTTAATATCTCTCTTCAGTTCAGTTTAGTTCAGTTGCTCAGTCATGTCTGACTCTTTGCCACCCATGAATCGCAGCATGCCAGGCCTCCCTGTCCATCACCAACTCCCGGAGTGTACACAAACTCTTGTCCATTGAGTCAGTGATGCCATCCAGCCATCTCATCCTCTATCTTCCCCTTTTCCTCCTGCCCCCAATCCCTCCCAGCATCAGAATCTTTTCCAATGAGTCAACTCTCCGCATTAGGTGGCCAAAGTACTGGAGTTTTAGCTTTAGCATCAGTCCTTCCAATGAGAACCAAGGACAGATCTCCTTTAGGATGGACTGGTTGGACGTCCTTGCAGTCCAAAGGACTCTCAAGTGTCTTCTCCAACACCACAGTTCAAAAGCATCAATTCTTCGGTGCTCAGCTTTCTTCACAGTCCAACTCTCACGTTCATACATGACCACTGGAAAAACCATAGCGTGGACTAGACAGACCTTTGTTGGCAAAGTAATGTCTCTGCTTTTGAATATGCTATCTATGTTGGTCATAACTTTTCTTCCAAGGAGTAAGCATCTTTTAATTTCATGGCTGCAGTCACCATCTGCAGTGATTTTGGAGCCCAACAAAATAAAGTCTGACACTGTTTCCACTGTTTCCCCATCAACTTGCCATGAAGTGATGGGACTGGATGCCATGATCTTCGTTTTCTTAATGTTGAGCTTTAAGCCAACTTTTTCACTTTCCTCTTTCACTTTCATCAAGAGGCTGTTTAGTTCCTCTTCACTTTCTGCCATAAGGGTGGTGTCATCTGCATATCTGAGGTTATTGATATTTCTCCTGGCAATCTTGATTCCAGCTTGTGTTTCTTCCAGCCCAGCATTTCTCATGATGTACTCTGCATAGAAGTTAAATAAGCAGGGTACCAATATACAGCCTTGACGTACTCCTTTTCCTATTTGAAACCAGTCTATTGTTCCATGTCCAGTTATAACTGTTGCTTCCTGACATGCATATAGGTTTCTCAAGAGGCAGGTCAGGTGGTCTGGTATTCCATCTCTTTCAGAATTTTCCACAGTTTATTGTGATCCACGCAGTCAAAGGCTTTGGCATAGTCAATAAAGCAGAAATAAATGTTTTTCTGGAACTCTCTTGCTTTTTGATCCAGTGGATGTTGGCCATTTGATCTCTGTTTCCTCTGTCTTTTCTAAAACCAGCTTGAACATCTGGAAGTTCACGGTTCACATATTGCTGAAGCCTGGCTTGGAGAATTTTGAGCATTACTTTACTAGCATATGAGATGAGTGCAACTGTGCGGTAGTCTGAGCATTCTTTGGCATTGCCTTTCTTTGGGATTGGAATGAAAACTGACCTTTTCCAGTCCTGTGGCCACTGCTGAGTCTTCCAAATGTGCTGGCATATTGAGTGCAGTACTTTCACAGCATCATCTTTCAAGATTTGAAATAGCTCCACTGGAATTCCATCACCTCCACTAGCTTTGTTCAGAGTGATGCTTCTAAGGCCCACTTGACTTCACATTCTAGAATGTCTGACTCTAGATGAGTGATCACACCATTGTGATTATTCGGGTCATGAAGATCTTTTTGTACAGTTCTTCCATGTATTCTTGCCACCTCTTCTTCATATCTTCTGCTTCTGTTAGCTCTATACCATTGCTGTCCTTTATTGAGCCCATCTTTGCATGAAATGTTCCCTTGGTATCTCTAATTTTCATGAAGAGATATCTAGTCTTTCCCATTCTGTTATTTTCCTCTATTTCTTTGCATTGATCGCTGAGGAAGGCTTTCTTATCTCTCCTTGCTATTCTTTGGAACTCTGCATTCAGATGCTTATATCTTTTCTTTTCTCCTTTGCTTTTCACTTGTCTTCTTTTTACAGCTATTTGTAAGGCCTCCTCAGACAGCCATTTGCTTTTTTGCATTTCTTTTCCATGGGGATGGTCTTGATCACTGCCTCCTGTACAATGTCATGAACCTCCGTCCATAGTTCATCAAGCACTCTATCAGATTCAGATCTAGTACCTTAAATCTATTTCTCACTTCCACTGTATAATCATAAGGGATTTGATAATATCTCTCTTAAGTCTCTTTTAATCTGCATTTATCTCCTCTATATTTTCTCTTTCTATTTTATCCATTGAAGAAACTGAGTCCTGTCCTATAGAGCTGTTAATAGCTTTGATTTTTAACGTTGCTTTCTAATTTGTTTAGTATTACATAAAGAGAAGCTATTAATAATTTTTTTTCTAGTTTGCAACCATGATAACGGATTCTGTTATTGACTATGGTATTTTCTTTTGTAACACTTCTACATTTTTGGCATTCATTTTAGATATACAATCTTATAATTTACAATTAAAAGATTTTTAATGTTTTTTCTATGATTTAGACCTTCTATTTTATAGTCTTATATTAATACATTATCTACAATATTAAAAATATTAAAAAGCAATTTGATAGCTCATGATTTTAATGGAAATTAATTCAATATTTTACCATCTGTTTTGATGACTGCTTTTTAATGTTAGTAAAGTCCTTGTCATGCTTATATAATACCCCTCCATTCTTATATTACTTAGAATCATATAATAAATGGCCACTGGAAGATGCCCTTTCAGAATCAAATGATATATTAGTGGTTTTTTTCTCCTTTATTATGTGAATGTAATTTTTACCAAAATTAGTTAGATTCTAACAGCATTAATGGTACAAAAGGGTTGGCAGGAAAAGGAGAAAAGGGTTCCAGGAAAAGACTCTCCTGGAAAATGAGAGACTGTATTAAGCTCTCTCAATGATTTTGTTTGATATCAGAATGTGTGGCTGGCAGGTCTGCTTAGGACAGTTAAAACTGTTACATTTTTTCTCTGCTGATGCTTTGAAAAATAGGTGTTCTGTATGTCTAAACCAGTGACTGTGACTCAAAAACTCAGGAATTGTGTGCTGTATATAACAATTCTATCTAAAATTGTTCTGCCCAAATAACACAAATCTAGCAACTGAAATAGAACTGGTAAGTTCAGATTATCTCTTTTCTCTTTCTGTTTGTCTTTATAAACATTTATCAAGTGCTTATAATATACCATAAATTTGTAGTCTTTAAAATTAAAGAATAAAATATTATATTTATAAAACCATATTATACCCTTAATAACAAATTTTTGCTGACTTCAATGTAATAAACATTTATTCTGTACTTACAGAGTGCAAGATGCTATATTGGATGATATAGAATACAAAATGCTTAAGTTCATACCTTTAAGAAACTCAAGATCTTTAGGGTACGTAGAAAGATGCTCAGATAACTTTTCTACAAAACAGAAAATTTGAAGTTGCACAATAGAGGGATAGAAAAAGGACTGTGGCAAATAGGAAAAGGAGAAAGTAGTTTGGAACCGGAGGCTCAAAGCAAACTTCTTGGAAGAGATGGGAGTTGGATAATTTCTAAAGAATGGGAAGGATTTGCACATATAGAGATGACAGGACAGAGCCTTGTTAGATGGAGACAGCAATGTCAAGAAAGTAATAGAAGTGGGAGATGAGAGGACATGTGTTGTAAGTAGCTAGCTGTTTAGTTTATCTAGAGAAGTGTTTTCCAAATATGAAAGTGAAAATGAAGTCGCTCAGTCGTGTCTGACTCTTTTCGACCACATGGACTATAGCCTACTAGGCTCCTCCATCCATGCGATTTTCCAGGCAAGAGTACTGGAGTGGGTTGCCATTTCCTTCTCCAGGGGATCTTCCCAATCCAGGGGCTGAACCCAGGTCTCCCGCATTGTAGGCAGACGCTTTACCATCTGAGCCACCAGGGAAGCCCAAATATGAATCAAGGCTAATTTGGGATCATGAGATTGGTACAGCTTTTAAAGACAATATAATAGACTAGAAACTATCAGATGCATTGCATTGAGTAAAGGTAAATGTTATTTTGGGAAATTTTACGTACAAGTATACATATAGGTATCTGTGTGTATAGTAGGTCTTACTGTAAAACAGTTTATTGTGGATCATGGGCAAAAACTGAAAAAGACTGTTCTATACCAGGGATTGGGAAACTTCTTCTGTAAAGGGCCAGGTAGTGAATATTGTAGTCTTTGTGAACTGAGAGTCTATGTACGGTGTCCTCCAGAGTTACTCAACTGGATGACTGTAGCACAAAAGCGGCCATAGACAATACATACATGAGTATGGTTGTGTGCCAATAAAAATTTACTTACAAAAATAGGCCCAAGTCCAAATTTGGCCCATGGGCTGAAGTTTACTAACCTCTGACATATAGGGTAGGATAGAGAAGGGAGTATCAAGAAACAGTTTCTTCCAATCAAGACGTTGGAAATACCAATGGCAAGGGGCCCACTTTAGAAGCCCTTTGCCTGCCTAGCTTAGATGGTGAGTGTGCTCAGTTCCCCAGTTGTGTCTGAATCTTTTCTGACCGCATGGACTGTAGCCTGCTAGCCTCCTCTGTCCATGGGATTTCCCAGGCAAGAATATGGGAGTGGGTTGCCATTTCCTTCTCCAGGGGATCTAGGAATCCATCCATGGTCTGCAGGGGAGGAGGGATATCTGTTTGCAGCGACTCTCCAGCAATCTTTGCTTTCAGATTGTTATGCTAGTTGCAGCACGTAGGCTGGACCAGAAGGGAAATTTTTAAAGTCTCTCACTGTTCTGTTTGCCCGGCATTCTCCTCTCAAGGAACACAGCAGATTTTTCAACATGTAGAACCCAGCCCCACCATTCTTCCAGTTCGGATGACATTAGCCTGATTTGACAGATGAAGCTCCTGAACCCTAGAAGCAGTTAAGTGACTCACCCAGGGTCCCAGAGCCTGGAAAAGGCCTCAAGTTAAATTAAATTACAGTTGAACTGACAGCCAGGTCTCCTGTCCTGCGGCCCATACTGCTTTCCACTGTGCCAATCAGTCTTTCCCATGAAGCAATGGCTAATTCTGTCTCTCCAGCACTTAACAATAGATGACTGTTAGAAGGCCCAGGGAACTGGACTACTCATTCTTGGAAGGAGAAAGCAGCTTCATGCTGTTCCTTATTAATGCAGGTTCTTGGAGAGGCATTGAGCTAGATATGTGAAGAATCGCTTGGGAAGCTTGATAAAAATACAGATTTTCTATCCTACCCTTGCTTGAAATCCCTAGCTCAAGCCTAAGAATCTGCATTTTAAGTAAGTGTCCTTATGTGATTCTGATGTGCAGTCAAGAGCAGGAAACATTCCTCTGGTGAGAACTGGTATTTGTTTTTCATCAGGAATGGTATAACAAGTATCTCTGAGATGTGACGCCAGGTTCAGCTCAGGAAGTCTAGAGGCCCAGGAACATGAGGCTGATGATCACCTGCCACTTACAGACAAACCACATGGCCTCTCTGACCCCTTACAGTTCCCACCTGTAAAAGTCAGCTGCTCACAGGCGCTTCCCACCTACCTTAGTATATAGCTCTCAAAATCAAGTGAGCTAATAAGGGAAGGAAAAAGCAGAGAGATGGAAAGATTCTAAACCTGAGACTGGGCAGATACTTCTAAAACTTATCAAAGCTTTCTCTAGTGAGTGAAGTAAAAGTCACTCAGTTGTGTTCGACTCTGCAACCCCATGGACTATACAGTCCGTGAAATTCTCTAGGCCAGAATACTGGAGTGGGTAGCCTTTCCCTTCTCCAGCGGATCTTCCCAACCCAGGGATCGAACCTCGGTTTCCCACATTGCAGCTGGATTCTTTACCAGCTGAGCCACAAGGAAGCCAAAGCTTTCTCTAGTGGTGGCCTTTTTCAGTGCCCTTGAGGCATGGAGCTGTGTACCAACTAGGAATGCAGACTTTAGTGCCAGGAAAGCTTGAAAATATGGATCTGCCTCAGGCTCAAGATACCAAGCTTTTTGTCCAAGATGAGAAAGATATACTCTGAGTGGGAATTTCCCTTACCAGCATCTTGAACTCCCAGAACTTTCCAAGGTAACATGCTAGTGGTAAGATCAGAGTCCATGCTTCTTGCCCATGGAAAGATGAGAGTCTTAGATAATAGGAAGCCTGTATTTATTGCTCTGTCAGAGAACCAAGATCATTTCAGAAGCAAAACCATCTTTTGTGCTAGGAAAGATATTCACCCACTTCCTTGGAAGGGCTTTGGAAAACTCTTTTCAGAGGGAAAGGAGACCATTTTATAAATCTTTAGCTTTAAATAGAAAATAACTGTTCCCCTAAATGGCATTCTGGTTACTTTTCTCAAGTTCCAAATTGGGAGGAATCTGGACTCATTCCCACACACAAAAGGGGATACTAAAATCCTAAAACTAAGAATTAAAAAACCAACAACTTTGACGTTTGGGAGCATTTGTTGATGTTCTACCGGTTGCCATCACTGTCATCAGTTTTCTAAGAAGTCATACTATCTGGGAGTGTATGAATTACCATGCCTAGAACTTGTCCCTTTACAGATAATGCAAATAATTGCTGGGTTTGTGATGACCTAGAAGAGCTCCAAGCTGACCACCATCTTGAGTATTACTGTTACTTTTGTTATATATTTTTAAAAAGCTAATGTCAATAGTCAAACAAAATAAGGCAATACAATAATGTTTACTTTGCCCAAGAAAGTGTTCTCATATAAGTTTTCCACAATAATAATAGTTGTCTTTTACAGTTAGCACTTAGTATGTACCGGAGTGTTGCTAAGACTTTTGTATACAACCAACTCTTTCTGGAAATTTGGAGTTGAATCCAGGTCTCCTGACACCAACATGACTGTTTCTACTGTGAACTCTGGAGTTCAGCCTGGTGCTAATAAAGTTGGCTCCTTTTATAGGGTGTAGCACAAAAGGAAGAGGCCCACAGTATGTATGTACTTCGTGTCACAGGAAATCGCAAGTATCTCTTCATTCTTTTGAGATTTTCTGGACCCCTCTGCTTGCCATGTGACTATAAATGCCCTGAGAATAAAAGCCATGTCTATCTTGCTCAGCTCTATCTTGTTTTATATATGATAAGCTTTGAGTATTTATGGGGTAGATGGAAGGATAGAAGGAAGGAAGGGAGGGAGGGAGGGAGATTAGGAAGATGGATGAAGTAAATGGATAGAAGGAAAGAAACAAAGAATTTCCATTTTGGTATATTTTCTTTGCATTATTACTAATTATATTTTTATCACTCTTGAGTGGTTGTATTTCTGGAAATCTAGGCATTAGGATATCCCAAGATTTGGGAGGATTCATAAAAACAAAACCACATAAACATAGGCTATTTGAAAGGGGGTGAATAAGATGTTATCCCCGGTGGTACTAGTGGTAAAGAACCTGCCTGTCAATGCAGGAAACATAAGAGATGTGAGTTTGATCCTTAGGCTGGGAAGATCCCCTGGAGGAGGGCATGGCAACCCACTCCAGTATTCTTGCTTGGAGAATCCCATGGACAGAGGAGCCTGGTGGGCTACAGTTTATGGGATCACAAAGAGTCGGACACGACTGAAGCAACAGCACATGTACATAAGAATTACATAAAATTTTAAGATCAAGTTTTAACATTTTCAGCCATCCTATCATTATTAGCACAAATTAATAGCTAGCAAAGCATTTCTAGGCACACTTCATCCCCACATCTGTGTTAATGAAGCTTTAAAATTTTAAGTACTATTAAGTATTTGTAATTCAAGTTGTATTACCTTATTTTCTTCCTGTGGTTGGGGGCTGTTGACAATTACCTATAAATAGCCATGGTCAATAGTGCTTGGGTTCTAGCTTTAGTGATCTTATGTATTTACTAAATTCTTACATCATAGACATTCTCTGCTCTGTTGTCTTATGGTTTATATTACTGACTTCACTCTCCAATTGCCTTGTGAATGGACATTTTATTTCCGCTAACAGGTAAACAGTTTATAATACTTTCAAGCTCCATACCTCTTCCTTTGTTTATATTTCACACATGAACTATGTACATCCCAACTCAAGGTTGGGTTTACAGGAGTGCTGTTAAACAATATTGAGTAGGTTGAGCTGTCTCTAATTTATACATTTATTTTTATTTAATGCCAGATTTTTTAAAGGTATGATAAAGGAAATCTTTAGTTCTTTCCCCATTTAGATAATTGTTAGCTCTTATATTTTGCAGTTTTCACATCTGTCCAGTCTCTAGACCAGAGAAGGAGACCCATGTATCTGTGAATTTAAGATTATCAAGGTTCTACCATGGCTCTTTCTCTTGTTTGGATAGCAGATGTGACATGAGGACGCTGTGATGACAGCATTATCAGCACAGGAGAGCAATTTCTTTCCTGGGCAAGTTGAAACAGGATGTGTGTACATGTGCAATTCAATCTAGGCTGGGCTAGAGCACAGAAGTGGTGTGATTGACACGTCCCAAGACACTCCTTGTAAACTCTGAAAACTGAAACTCTCATTTGGACCTCTACAAACTCTCAACCTGTGTGCTGGGAAAGAAAACTCCCACTTGGGGTGGTAAGAATGTCTCCATCAGAAAAAAATCTTTTTCCTGATGGCTCCACAGTTTCAGTTCCTCTGACCCTTTAATTCATCCTGCAAACTGATGAAAAGTGGCAAGAGCAGATGTTGTGTGAAACTATAGTGTGAAGCAGAAAGGAACGGGTCTCCATTGGAGGCTGTGTCCACGCTTACCAGTGCATCTTGGGACTGGGAATCCTGGGAAACCATCCTTCTGTCCTTACAGACTGAAGAATTCCAAACACACTATAAAGGTTTCTTTTCACAATTTCTAGGGGACTTTTGGGCTTCTCTCCTAGCTTAGCTATAAAGAATCTGCCTACAATGTGGGAGACCTGTGTTTGATTCTTGGGTTGGGAAGATCCCCTGGAGGAGGGCATGGACAATCCCCATGGACCGAGGAGCCTGGCAGCCTACAGTCCATGGGGTCACAAAGAGTTGGACACGACTGAGCAACTAAGCACAGCACAGCACAGGGGACTTTTAACAAGGGGGCCATCCCTTGGTATTTAAGATGCAATCCGTAAAAAAAAAAAGATGCAATCCCTAAAGTTGTGCTTTGAGGCTCCCCCAGCCCCACCCCACATTGTCTTCCAGTTGCCAGGTGGCTCCACTGGGAACTAAGTACCATGACTAAAGAGTGACAGGTCCTCACCCCTGTGGTGCAGGCATTAAACCCTTTGGAGAGATTTCTGGTTCAGCTAACGACTGCTGCTGCTGCTAAATCGCTTCAGTTGTGTCTGACTCTGCGACCCCATAGACAGTAGCCCACCAGGCCCCCCTGTCCCTGGGATTCTCCAGGCAAGAACACTGGAGTGGGTTGCCATTTCCTTCTCCAATGTATGAAAGTGAAAAGTGAAAGTGAAGTTGCTCAGTCGTGTCTGACCCTTAGCGACCCCATGGACTGCAGCCCACCAGGCTCCTCGGTCCATGGGATTTTCCAGGCAAGAGTACTGGAGTGGGGTGCCATTGCCTTCTCCAACTACTGAGGAACAATTCTTAAAGAATTGTATTGTTTCCACCAGCACTGGCAACAAAGAAGTTGGCTGGGATGTGTATCAGTCAGAAGGCCCCCCGTCCTGCCTGTTGGTGTGCTTGTGTAAGGGAAAAGTGTCAGATGGCCGACCGGCCCAGCTGCCTTAGGGTGTGTGTTAATGCAACAGTGCTAACACTTATTATTTACTGAGCACCTCCTGAGTGATAAGTATAATGCCTAGGGCCGCCTATATGACATTTCACTGAGACTTTTTGACTCTAAAATGAACAGCTGCTGCTGCTACTAGCAACTATAATAACTCCAATTTTATAGACAAGGTCATGAAGGATTAGGGAGGAAAATTGGCTACAGGCCAATCTCACATGGCAGAGCCAGGATTCAAAGCCAGTCTCATTGGCCCCACTGTACTCTGCTGCCTCTTTTAAGGACATGCCAAGGGGTCCTTCTCCCTGGTCTGGTTAATTCTTTTGGATGGGATGAGATGCATTCCAGGAGATGTGGTGTCATGTAAACAGCACAGCACTAGAAAGTGACCCAGTTAGACCTTGACTCCTCCTCTCTGTCGTTGAACTACCTTACACAGATCACTTAGCTTCTCTGGGCTTCAGTTTCCTCATTTATAAGATGAATCTGTTCAGTGGGATGATCTATAAAATTTTTTTCTCGTGTATTTTTTCAGATTGCTTCCAGCTTTTTGTGAGGAACAAATCTGATGAATTATATCAAACTATGTACTAGAGTTTCACCTAATCATTCATTTACTCATTCAACAAATGTTTACTGTGCACTTTCTATGAACCAGGGCCAAGATAGAATGATGAGTCATTTCAGATACAGGCCCTTCCCTCATGGAGTTTGCAGTGTGTTGCAACAGTCAGGATATTAGCCAAAAGCCCTGCTGCATTATTGTGTCAAACACCGTCACCATCATCAAATTTACTGTTACATCTCATTGGGAGGCAGTATGGCCCCAGGCATCATGAGCTACACAGTCATTTACTACTGTCCTTCATTTCTGAGCTGACAGCTGCCTCCAACCTGCCTATGAGCAGGGCAACTTTGTTTTGTAGTTGGTAAACATTTTAGAGCATTAATTTTAAAAAAATTTCTTTTTAATCATGGGAAAGTGACAGTTTTTCCATGAGCCCTGATTTTTGGCCAGATTTGAAGAGCTGAACACAAACAGTTTGAGACATGGGAAAAACGAACAAACAACAACAACAACAACAACAAAAAAAAAAAAAAACCTGTCACAGTTCAATAACACATTCTCGAATCTTAGATTCCCTGCAAGGGGTGCCTCCTTGTGTTCCCTCATAACTTCTCTATTTTCAAAGACAGATCCTTGAGTGGACAAAATGAGGGTGGGAAGAATTTCACTGCCCATTAATGAAAGCTTCACTTGTAGATGAAAAGAATAAGTTTATAAGAAAAGAGAAGTAAAGGAAAATGTATCATCTTATCCTGAATGTCTAGGGAGGAAAAAATGCAAATCCATCACGCAGATATTCAGAAGGGCTGCCTCAGGTCTAACCACATGCGGCATTTTATCTGCCTTATTGTGGCTCCTGAGGACCACCAGCATTACTGGGCATTTCCAGGGGTGGTTATGTCCACAGACGCTGGAGCCAAACTGTCCAGGTGTGAAGCTTTTCCTCACTTAGTGGCCATGTGACTTCATACAAATGACCTAACCTCAACCTCTTATCTGTAAAAAGAAGTTATCAAATTTTCCAAGTTAGATAATAGATGTGTAAAGTACTGAGTGAAGTGCTTGGTACCTTGCTATTATTCTTCTAAAGATGGAATTTAACTCGCTGTGCCATTCTGCATCAAGAGCAAGTATATAGAGAAATTTCCATCATTTCTGGCTCTAGGAAATGTGTGTGCTTAGGTATGTGCTATATATGCACATATTCTAAAAACCATCAGGAACCTCTTTAAGCGACTGACCTTCCTTATCAGATGGCCAACCATCCTGGTGTGCCTGGGATGGAGAAGGTTCCTGGTATGTTGTTCATTTCCTGCTAAAACAGGGAAAGTCCTAGGCACACCAGGATGGGTTGATTACCCCAAATTTGGCAAGGCCCTCAGTAGATTTCCAGGCAAAAGGAGGAAAACCATGATATTAAAGCTGGCTCCAGTGAGAGGCCCCTACTTGACTAAGGCCAGGGGCATCCATTGAACTAGAAACCAATGGGTACTTTCCTTTAGTGCTAAATTTGAGCAAATAGAAGAAGAGGCCTAATTCACTGTCCCTCAGTAATCTGCTGCCAATATTGGACTATTTTGAGTAATCTTCTCTGAAAACAATGGTTCTCAACTCTGGCTGCCCATAAGAATTACTCAATGAATTTAAAAATATATACTAATGCCTGGCTCCCATTGCCAAAAATTCTGGTTTTATTGGTCTGGGGTGGGGCCTGAGTATTGGTATTTTTAATAAGTTCTTTAGGAGCTTCCAATGAGCAGCCTGGGTTGAGAAACACTAACTTGTATCTAGCTTGAAGTTGGCAACAGGTGCACCATGATTTGTATTTTCCTGAATGACAAAGTCAGACTTTCCTGATCAGAGTCTCAACTGAGATGACTTGATCTGTTAGTAACGTGTGTGGTGTTTTACTGAGTTGATTTGCCCATGCTGGCATTTCCATTAGAGGAAAATTCCTTTGAGATTGAGTACTCTTCTTTTTTCCCCATTTATTTTGTGAGGGCGGTATAGTTACTGATATACTGCCTAGCTCAAAGTAATATGGTTTTAAAGCTTGAGAAAACTCAAGTCTAATTTGAGGGAATAGGGAGTAGGGATGTTTCTGATGAGAAAAAAATAAACCTGTCTTTGGAGTCAGTTTTTCCCAGAGTTGTAGCCAGAGAGCTGAGCTGGTATCTTGGTGAAGATGGCTGGTTCTCTGTGCTGGTCAGAGTGAGTCTGAGTGGGCTTCAGGCTGTGTTAGCTTGGATAGGGGAAGGGCAGTTGAGTGATACTTACAGGCTTTGGAAATATGGGTTAAAGCTTCTTGCAGTGTCCCGAACCAGGTGACAAACTCTGGCTGCACTACAAGCCAGGTATCCAGAGAAGCAAACTTCAAAATTTGTACTGTATTATTTAATTCTAGGGCTTCTCTGGTGGCTCAGATGGTAAAGAATCTGCCTGTAATGCAGGAGACCTGGGTTTGATCCCTGGGTTGGGGAGATCCCCTGGAGAAGGGAATGGCTGCCCACTCCAGTATTCTTGCCTGGAAAATTCCATGGCCAGAAGAGCCTGGCAGGCTACAGTCCACGGGGTCACAAAGAGCTGGACACGACTGATAAGGAGAAATGAGCTATTAAGACATGAGAAGACATTAGTGAAGTCACTCAGTCGTGTCCGACTCTTTGCGACCCTGTGGGCTATAGCCTACCAGGCTTCTTTGTCCATGGGATTCTCTAGGCAAGAATACTGGAGTGGGTTACCATTTCCTTCTCCAGGGGATCTTCCCAACCCAGGGATTGAACCCAGGTCTCCCGCATTGGAGGCAGACAGCTTTAACCTCTGAGCCACCAGGGAAGCCCTGAGAAGACATTGAGGAATCTTAAATGCATATTACTCAGTGAAAAGAAGCCAAACTAAAAGGCCATATATTGTGTTAGTCCAATTATATGATAATCTGGAAAAGACAAAACGGTAAAGATAATAAAAGGCTTACTGGTTGCCCAGGGCTACAAGGGAGGGAAGGATGAATAATTAGAACCCAGAGGATTTTTAGGACAGTGAAACTGTACTGTATGATACTGTAATGGTGGGTACATTTGTTAAAGCCCATAGAAGGTACAACAGCAAGAATGAACCCTAATGTGAACTATGGACTCTAAGTGATAAGGTGTTACCAGTGTAGGCTCATCATTTGTAACAAGTGTCCCATTCTGGTGCGGGATGTTGATGATGGGGAGGCTGTGTTTGTGTGGAGACAGGGACTATTATGAGAACTAGTACTTTTCATTCAATTTTGCTATGAAGCTGAAACTACTCTAAAAATAAAATCTGTTAAAAAAATTTACTGGCAATAGTATGCTTATATAAATGTTAATGTCAAAGAATTTTTTTCTGGAATCTCATGTCCTAAAGATGGAACAGATGTGAATATATGAAATGAGGAAGTGAAAGAACTATTTTATTTGCTTTTTTCCCAAACAGCTGTTTGTAGAGTGTAGAGATTTTGCCTGGGAACAAAGAGGGTGAAACAGCCTGGATGAATCCCTCTTCATGTCTGGTCAGCAACAATAGCTCAGGGGCCTTTGGTGATGAATCTGAAACTTTGTTTTTGAAGGTGGGGTCTCCCTGTGAGATGAACAAAACCCATCCCCTAAGCTCAGCTTCCCCCAAAGCCAGTGTTAACAGCTAAGCAGTGCATCACCTTCCCTGTCCTCATTTTCTGTCAAGTCCTACAGCTGTCTATTTGCCATGAAGTGATGGGACTAGATGCCATGATCTTAGTTTTTGAATGATGAGTTTTAAGCCAGCTTTTTCACTCTCCTCTTTCACCTTCATCAAAAGGCTCTTTAGTTCCTCTCCACTGTCTGCCATTAGAGTGGTATCATCTGCATATCTGAGGTTGTTAATAAGCTGATTTTTTAACATTTATTAAACTTGGATGAACATCGTTACACCCATTACATGTGTTCCCAAGATTCTTATTCAATATTTTGTATGCACAAGTTTTGGTATAGATTTTCCATAATTTCCTATTCTTTAACAATTAGTATTAGGACTTCCCTGGTTAAGATTTCACTTTGCAATGCAGGGAGTGTGGGTTCCATCCCTGGTTGGAGAGCTAAGATCCCATATGCCTTGTGGCCAAAAAAGAAAAATATAAAACAGAGGCAATGTTGTAAAAACTCAAAAAGACTAAAAAAATCTGTGTTCATTTTTCAACTTTTCCTCTTCTTTTAAAAAATATTTTTTGTTTGTTATTATTTATTCAACTTTCCTTCTTCTTTTAGCTGCTTTGGTGGATTTCCTTTTGACTAAAGGTTAAGAAATAGAATAGCTGGGTCCAAAGTCGGGCACTGTTTTAAGGCTATTGATCATTATTGTTATTCATTTGCTAAGTCATGTCCAGCTCTTTGTGAACCTATGGACTGCAACATGCCAGGCTTCCCTGTCCTTCACCATCTCCTGGAGTTTGCTCAAACTCATGTCCATTGTGTCAGTGATGCATTCAATCACGTAATCTTTTGTCACTTCCTTTTCCTCCTGCCCTCAATCTTTCCCAGCATCAGTCTTTTCCAGTGAGTCAGCTCTTCGGGTGGCCAAAGTATTGGAGCTTCAGCTTTAACATCAAACCTTCCAATGAATATTCAAGGTTGATTTCCTTTAGGATTGACTAGTTTAATCTTCTTGCATCCAAGGAGCTCTCAAGAGTCTTCTCTAGCACCACCATTCAAAAGCATCAGTTCTTTGGCACTCAGCCTTCTTTATGGTTGAACTATCTCATCTGTATATGACTACAGGAAAAACCATAGCTTTGACTATATGGACTTGTGTCAGAAAGTGATGTCTCTGCTTTTGAATACACTATATAGATTAGTCATTGTTTTTCTTCCAAGGAACAAGCATCTTGTAATTTCATGGCTGCAGTCACTGTTTACATTGATTTTGGAGCCCCCAAAATAAAATCTGCCACTGTTTCCATTTTTATCCCATTTATTTGCCATGAAATGATGGGACTGGATGCCATGATCATTGCTGCCAAATTATTCTACCAAATTGTACATGTTTACACTGGTACTTTGCTAGTACTAAGTGTTCCCTGCCCCTAATGAACCCTTGCTAATTTGAGAGTCCCAAATGGGATTCCATTTTGTGCACTGTTCTTTGACTGAGGTGAGATTGAACATTTGTTCAAATGTTTTTGACTATTAACATTTTTTTCTCTTGACAGTTGCTCATGTGTGCCTATCCACACAATTTTCTATTTGGTCCCTCTTTTTTGGATTGACTTATAAAAACATTTTTAATACAAAGTTTAGTGGTCCTGTCATATGTAATATGAGCATATCTTCCCTCCATTTTTCACTCTTTATAATGGGGTCTTAGGAAATCATTTGATGCCTTTGTTTGACTGTTTAATTTATCTGTCACTGTTACGGCTTTATAGTTCACTTACCTTGAAGTTATTAAAGGAGAGCTGTTTCCCCAAAACCCCCTCTAAAGTACACTATGAGAGTTCAGTGGAAACGTGTGCATGTAATTGCAAATCATCAGTGTTTCTATCCCCACCTCTAAGAGTTATAAAGAACATGGTTGATTTTACTTGATCATTGGCCCCTTGTGACTCCTGGCAGTGTTTAACTTGTAAGTGAGGATATCCAAGCCAATTCACAATTTATTATGTGGTTGGCTGCTAACAGCTGAGGTTAGTTTGTATGTTTTTTATATTTTTGATCATACTAAAATAACTCTGTGTCTCTCTACCCTAAATTATGACATCCTATCAGATGTCAAACTCAACAGCATCTCATGGGTCTTTCTCTAGGTAATGTAATCCAGCTGGAGATTCAGAGTATGCAAAGCCCATGTTTTAGAACAAAAAGGTATTTCTCTCTACCCAGTAAATGAAAGTGACTTTTTTCAGCTATAAAAGGACAAAGGATTTTGAAGTTATCCCACTGGGCAGGGCTTCCTAGACTTGTTTTTTTTTGGCACTAGGCCATGGAGCTAACCCAGCATCTTCTAAATTTCTTCCATTTATGTAGCAGTGTGCACAGTTACTTGGATAGGACTAGAGTCACTCCATGGTGTGATGATTAAAAGTCCAAAGTCTTCTCAGGCTAGAGGCAATGACAACCAGACATCTAAAAGTGTCACTAGCAGACCATTGATCAGTGTACGGACGAGCCAAAGACTTGATCATTTCTCCTTTTAAGTATTTTCATTGACCTCTCAAGGTTGTATATTTTGCTTTTTGAGGAAAAACACGTAATATCGCAAATGTAACAAGAGGTATAACTGGTTCATAGCTTTGGTGAGAAGTTCTCAAAGATGTCTAGCTTAACTAAGGTATTATTTCAGCCTATTTTCAAAGTTTAAACAGCTCAGTGTCATTGGGTCTTCCTTTCTAAGTTATGTTTCATAACGTGAATCCCAAGTACCCATTCTCATTACTCTGTTGAAGGAAGAAATGATCCACCCCACGGTCCTTGTCCCCTTTCTTGTTGTTGTTCAGTCGCTAAGTTACGTCCCACTCTTTGCAACCCCATGAACTGCAGCACTCCAGGCTTCCTTTCCTTCACTATCTTCTTGAGTTCGCTCAAATTCGTGTCCATTGAGTCAGTGATGCCATTCAACCATCTCATCCTCTATCACCCCCTTTCTCCTCTTGCCCACAGTCTTTCCAAGCATCAGGGTCTTTTCCAATGTGTTGCTCCTTTGTATCAGGTGGCCAAAGTATTGGAGCTTCAGCTTTAGCATCAATCCTTCCATGAATATTCAGGGTTGATTTCCATTATGATTGACTAGTTTAATCTCCTTGATGTCCGAGGACTCCTGAGAGTTTTCTCTAGTACCACAGTTTGGAAACATCAGTTCTTAAGCACTCAGTCTTCCTTATAAACCAGCTCTCAGCCTTCTTTATGGTCCAGCTCTCACACATCCATATGTGACTATGGGAAAAATCGTAGCTTTAACTATATTCACCTTTGTAGGCAAAGTGATGTCTCTGCATTTTAATACACTGTCTAGGTTTTCCATAGCTTTTCTTTCAAGAAACAAGCATCTTTTTATTTCATGGCTATAGTCACTGTCCGTAGTGATTTTGAAGCCCAAGAATATGAAATCTGCCATCGTTTCCACTTTTTCTCCATCTATTTGCCATGAAGTGATGAGACTGGATGCCATGACCTTTGTTTCTTGAATGTTGAGTTTTAAGCCAGCTTTTTCACTCTCCTCTTTCACCTTCATCAAGAGGATCTTTACTTCCTCTCCACTTTCTGCCATTAGAGTGGTATCACCAGTGTATCTGAAGTTGTTATTTCTCCTGGTAATCTTGATTCCAGCCTGTGAGTCATCCATACAGCATTTCACATGATATATTCTGCTCAGAAGTTAAATAAGCAGGGTGACAATATACAGCCTTGCCATACTCCTTTCCTAGTTTTGAGCTTGTTTGTTGTTCCATGTCCAGTTCTGACTGTTGCTTCTTATCCTACATACAGGTTTCTCAGGAGGCAGATAATGTGCTCTGGTATTCCCATCTCTTTAAGAATTTTCTGTACAGTTTGTTGTGATCCACACAGTCAAAGGCTTTAGAGTAATCAGTGAAGCAAAAGTAGATGTTTTTTGGAGGGCGGGGGGATTCCCTTGCTTTTCTATGATCCAGTATATGTTGACAATTTGATCTCTGGTTCTTCTGCCTTTTCTAAATTGATCTTGTACACATGGAAATTCTTGATCCACATACTACTGAAGCCTAGCTCAAAGGATTTTGAGTATAATCTTGCTAGCATGTGAAATGAGTGCATTTGTACAGTAATTTGAACATTCTTTGGCAATGTCTTTCTTTGGGACTGAAGTGAAAACTGACCTTTTCCAGTCCTGTGGCCACTGCTGAGTTTTCCAAATTTGCTAGCATAATGTGTGTAGCGCTTTAACAGCATTATCTTTTGGATTTGAAATAGCTCACCTGGAATTCCATTACTTCCACTAGCTTTGTTTGCAGTGATGCTTCCTAAGGCCCACTTGACTTCACATTCCAGAATGTCTGGCTCTAGGTGAGTGACCACACCATCATGGTTATCTAGGTCATTAAAAGCTTTTTTGAACAGTTCTTCTATGTGTTCTTGCCACCTCTTCTTAATATCTTCCACTTCTCTTAGGCTCTTGCTGTTTTGTCCTTTATTGTGCCTGTTGTTGCATAAAATGTTCCCTTGGTATCTCCAGTTTTCTTAAAGAGATCTCTTGTCTTTCCCATTCTATTGTTTCCCACTATTTCTTTGCATTGTTCACTTAAAAGGCTTTCTTATCTTTCCTTGCTATTCTCTGGAACTCTGCATTCAGTTGGGAATTTCTTTCCCTTTCTCCTTTACCTTTCACTTCTCTTCTTTTCTCGGCTATTTGTAAGGTCTCCTCAGACAACCACTTTGCTTTCTTGCATTTCTTTTTCTTGGGGGTGGTTTTGGTTACCACCTCCTATATAGTGTTGTGAACCTTGGTCCATAGTTCTTTCTTAAGACATTGCTGTTTGCTAAAGTCAGAGGATAAAAAGTATGTGAATAACTGAGAATACTCTGTCTCAAAGTGTGTATTGAATCAGCACCATGTTGGTACTTTATGTGAATTAGCAATAAGAACAACCACCACCACCACCACCTCCTGTGGTAACCCAGTCATTCGCCTTAATACCCAGGCATAATCTAGTCACTTCCTCTTGATAGTAACCCATAGGGTAAGGGCTGTTCTTTCCCTGTGTTAGAGATGAGGCCAGCAAGTCACAAAAAGGTCAGTGGCTGAGTCAGAATTTGAACTTCAAACAATTTGACTCCAGAGCCTTCCCTCTGAACTTGATTAAATCCATACAACAGCCCCTCAAGATGGGCCATGGTGTCTCCATTTTATGAGAACCCTAGACTCAGGTTAACAGTTTTTCAGTAACTTCTCACACACCTGAGAAGTAGCAAAGTTTGATTTCAAACCCTGATTCCAAAACCCTCCTCAAGCCTTTCCTGTTGAACCATCTTTCTTACACTACAACACATTCCTTTGTGTTTAGGACTTTATTCACTTCCAGAAGAGCTTACAATTGGCCAATAGATAGATTCTTAAATGAGCCTGCAGCACATTCCTCTGGGTTCTTTTGCAATAGAAGCTATGTGTTTAGCCTGCATGCTTCATCGTGTGAATGCTTCAATGCAAGCTACCTCTGTTTGTAAGCAGCTGTAGGAATAAGCTTCCCAGTTCCTTCCTGCCCCCGGACTTTGTACTGCTGTCCCTCAGCAAGGAAGACTTTGTCCTGAGATCTCTGCAGGGCTGACTCTTTTCAGGTATCAGATCAGATGTCGTCACCCCTGTGGGGCTAACCCTGACTCCCTGTATTTGTTTCCTAAGGCTGCCACAAAAATTTACCCAAAACGGGGTGGCTTAGAACAACAGGAATTTATTTTCTTATCATTCTGCAGGCCAAGAGTCTCAAATCAAGGTTTTGGTAGAGCCATGCTTCCTCTGAAGGCTTGAGGGGAAAATCTTTTCTTGCCTCTTTCAGTTTCTAGTGGCTCCATCCATTCCTTGGTTTATAGCAGCATAACTCCACTCTCAGTGAAAAAGGTGGTAAAACTTAAAATTAAGAAAACTAAGATCATGGCATCTGGTCCCATCACTTTATGGCAAATAGACGGAGAAACAGTGGAAACAGTGAGAGACTTTATTTTGGGGGACTCCAAATCACTGCAGATGGTGACTGCAGCCATGAAATTAAAAGACGCTTGCTACTTGGAAGAAAAGCTATGACCAACCTAGATAGCATATTCAAAAGCAGAGATATTACTTTGCCAACAAAGGTCTGTCTAGTCAAGGCTATGGTTTTTCCAGTAGTCATGTATGGAAGTGAGAGTTGGACTATAAAGAAAGCTGAGGACCGAAGAATTGGTGCTTTTGAACTGTGGTGTTAGAGAAGACTCTTGAGAGTCCCTTGGACTGCAAGGAGATCCAACCAGTCCATCCTAAAGGAAATCAGTCCTGAATATTCATCGGAAGGACTGATGCTAAAGCTGAAACTCAGCACCTGATGCAAAGAACTGATTGCTTGGAAAACACCCTGATGCTGGGAAAGACTGAAGGCAGGAGGAGAAGAGGACAACAGAGAATGAGATGGTTGGATGGCATCACTGACTCAATGGACATGAGTTTGAGTAAACTCCAAGAGTTGATGATGGACAGGGAAGCCTGGCGTGCTGCAGTCCATGGGGTCGCAAAGAGTTGGTCATGACTGAGCAACTGAACTGAACTCTGCCTCAGTCTTCACATAAACTACTATTTTGTATTTCTCCCCTGTCTTTTCTTCTAAGAACACTTGTCATTGCATTTAGGGCCTGCCTGGATAATCCAGGCTGATCTCATCTCAGCATCCTTAATTATATCGTCAGGACTGTTTCCCCAAACAAGCTTACCTTCGCAGGTTCGTGGTGGGCTCCAGGGAGCAGTGGTATATCTTTGGCAGGGGGAACACAGGATGCCATTCACCCTGTCTAGGAAAGTCATGCTGCTCTAGTAAAGCAGCCTTTGCTGATGTCATGCTCTGTGGCAGCATCACCCAGTTTAATTTTTTGTCACCGTCCTTGTGCTTGTTTGATTCATCTTGTTCTTTTGTCTACTTTTCTGTTGCTTGTCCCTGCCTACTTGAACTCCAGCTTTATGAATAAAGATCTGTCTTATTCACTGCTGGATCCCTATCACCTCCCCCAGTGTTGGTGTAGTGTAAGGATCACCAAATATTTGCTGAATGAACAATGCCATTAGTCAAATTGACATCAGCTTGGCTCTCTGATCCTTTCAACAATTTCCGGGGTTTTCATTTTTTATATTATTTATTTTATTTGAATTTCACTTGCATATGTTTGGAAATACAAGTATATTATGGGGTATATATTTAATACAAGAGATAAATATCAATATATATGATATCATTTCAATATAACACTCAAGTTCTAACTGTCCTAATAGTTCATTTAGCTTTAACTTTTCCCCCATGAGCAAATCTTCAGAATACTATTTCTTTCTCCCATAGGCTCTGATCACCTCCGGGAGAAAGATGGCCTCTGGGCTGTCTTGGTCTGGCTTTCCATTATTGCTGCCCGGAAGCAGAGTGTGGAGGAAATTGTCCGAGATCACTGGGCCAAATTTGGCCGCCACTACTATTGCAGGTGAGAAGGCTAAGGGTCTCCATATGGACCTTAGGAAATTCCTTTTAGAAAAGTTAAAAAGGGGGTGAGGGTGGGGGCTAGAATCTTATGAAGGAAGCATCTTTCAGGAAGATCTGAGGAATACAGAGGCTAGAGCCAGATAACCCCTGAGAGGTGGTTGGGGGTGGTATCAAGGTAGTACCAAATTAGAGGATACAACTTTCCCTACCTCTGGTGACACTTGGCTGTAATCTTTTCATCAGTGCCTATACAGTGGGCAGCCATCCTGAGATGAAATTTGAACTGTAGAACCTTGAAAGGTCCTCTGGCGGTCATTAAAAGTTGTACGGTCAGACCAGGGATTTTTCTTGTTGGTTTTCCACCCCTACTTATCAACGAAATGGGGGAAGAGGGAGAAGCTGCCACAGGTCAGGGTGATTTTTGTAATCCTCTCTCTTCCATTCTTTGTCTTAGCTCCCCACTTTGTCTTAGCCCACATAGTGACTATTAGTGGGTCGGGAGTCTCACTGTTGTGAAGTAAGCAAGGGGGACAGTCTTTGGCTTGTGGCTGCCAGCTAGATATGTGTACCTAGAGATGCTATTCATGTATAAATAGGACCATACCATGGTTTAGGAGGAACAGTGGTCTTAAAAGATGCTAACTGTGAGGCTGTGGAATTAGGGCAGATAATCTTTGAGTAGTCTCAGCAGCTCTCAGTGTATTAAAAACAGACACTGTACCTCATTTGCTTTGCTTATGAATAGTTAACTACTTGGAGGTTTGGTTGCATTTCAAGAGCTTAAGGGACAGAAAGAAAGCTTTAGACTTCCCTTATAAGGTGATTGTTTCTTCTCTTAAGAGGTCATTTACTTAGATAAACATCAGAGAATAAGGAGGCTTACGATATTACTCATTAAAATCAAAGAGGTTGCAGTGCTCTGGGAAATGGAGACAGCCTCACATTCTTGGTTCCTATCTAATTAAGAAGGCTAAGGATGTGACAGCTTGCAAATCATCCCGAATTATTCATTGTATTATAAAATAAAAACTGTAAAGGCAGGTAGGAACTTGTTTTATTCATTAGTATTTCTAACAGCTGACCCAAATCCTGATTCTTGTGGGCTTTTTTGGCATACCAGAGGGGCCAGTTGGCACAGAAAATCCTTTTATTGTCTGAAGCTGTGCCATAAAATCCAACCTGATAAAATATATTTTGATTGCCAGCCTCTGGCTTAGTGAAAGCACTTTGGGTCAGGGATGTGTTCCTCATAATTTGTGGAATGATTATCTAGCTTTCTGCCAGCATTTTGAAGACATGGTGTTATGATAGAATATTTATAATACAGTTCATTTTTTTGTGGCCAAGAGCTTACATGATAATTACTTTTTCATAACAAATATCATATTAGAGAATATAATGCAGTGGAGATATAAATTCTTGTAGGGCATTCAATTATGATTCAGGTTTCTGTCCAAAGAGATCACAGAGATAAAGAAAAAGGGAGAAGGGAGTAGGTAAAATGAAAGCAAACATTTCCTCCAGCCCCCTGGAAAGGTAGGTTGCAGTGCTTGTGAGGGAGTACTATTTATAGCCTGTTTTCTTAGTGGGCAGGAGACAATCAAATTTGGTTTAACTGATACTGAGCCTGAATTTGTATCTGAGAACCTAGATGACTTTCCCTGTATGAGTGGACCCCAGAAAGAATTCTCCATTTTAAAATTTCTTTCCTTGAACGTGTGTTGGTAGTGGAGAAGGTCAGAGGGGCTTGTTTGGGGGAGTGAGGGGAAGTTGTGATAGAACTTGCTCGTGTATGAAGATGAGTGTTGGGGCAGCTGGTCTGATGATCTCAGCCATGGCTGAACGTGACCTGTCACATTCGTGTATTTTCTCAACTTCTAAGACTCTTTCAGAGCCTCTCTCTTATTAGAGCCTCTTATCCCATCCTCGTGCCCTTTCTGCTTGGTTGGGTCTTTACCTTCCCAACAAACTACTGATAAAGAGGTTCTAGGCTTAGAACGCAAGCTGAGAGAGAATGTTCTGAGAGAGTTCCCTGTTGTTTTGTTTCTCAGGCCGGGAGGACACACCTTCTGTAGGAGGGAGAGAATAGAAGAAGAAAGGGATGTAGGTGCAGGGGACCCATTGTTAGACACGGTATCAGTCCATGTTGGTGAATAACCTGATGTTTACTGAAGTCTCAAAAGATCTTGGGTGGAGAAAAACTGTCAACTATTCAGATCTTCCTTCTTTACTTCACTCTGAGAACTCACCTTCCCTGTGTTACTTCCACCCATGGGATTTTCCAGGCAAGCGTACTGGAGTCGGGTGGCATTGCCTTTTCTGTTCCCTGTGTTAAAGAGAGCCCAAATTTGAGATCCCACCACTTGAGCACAGCTGCCCCTCCTAGGGTTTCCTTCTTAAACAGACCTCCTTGACTATGCCATTAGGACTTGGTCAAACCCATCTGACACTGGGAAAGACCCTATAGTTTCTTTATGATAGTGACTAAGAATAAAAGTGAGAGCTTTAACCACTAGTGTCTGGCATTGTGCCAACTACCTGGTGTGTATTAGACTATTTAAACCCAGCAACAACAAATGAGATAGGTGTTATTTTTAGTCTTTTTCCCCCTCTAATCACCTCCCAGCCCCATTGTTATATGTGATGTTCTTGGCTAGGAGGACTTTTTTTTTTTAAAAGAAACAACTGTAATATATCTTCCAAGTTTCCAAGAGAATTTTATGGTACATTGAGTTCCCTTCCCCACCTCTCTTCCCTGCCTTGATTCCTCTTTCTCCTCCCTTTCTGCCTTCACCTCCCCCATATTCATTCCAGTGCTTACAAAAACCACTACTTATCAGAAGCAATAGAGAGAACAAAACAGAGTAGATCTCTGCCCTCCTGGAGCTTACAGTTCTCATGAGCAAAGACAAGAAATAAGTCGATTAATATATAAACAAAGCAAATACAAATTGGGATAACTACCAAAAGATGTAAAGGATGATGAGCGACGGGAAAGGACAGAGGGGAGGTGCCTTCGAGGTGTTGTCAGAGAAAGTGTTTCTAGGGGTGACAGTAAATCTGAAACCTGAAGGAAGGAAATGCATCAGCCATTGGAATAGCCTGGAGAAGACTGTACCAGGGAGAGGAAATAGCAAGAGCACAGGCTCAGAGGGTGCAGATCTTTGAGGACTGGAGAGGAAGCCTGTATGGTTGGAGCATAGTGAACAAGGGTCAGAGTGAGACAGCCAAGTCAAGGAGGTGGGCATGTAGTATCCCACAGGACTTTATAGACTGTGCTGAGTGTTTAAAATCTTAATCTCAAGAGGATGGGCACTTTTGGAGGAATTCAAAGGAAAGAATGGCCATGATTTAGTGTTTACAGGATGCTGCTGCTGCTGTGGGGAATGAGGGAGGGACCAGGGAAAGAGGTTGACCAGCTATGGGCGCTTTTCTGTGCTGTTCTTCCACGGAAACAAAACCAGTGATTAGACAATCCAAGAGGCCCACCTGGCTGCTGTTTCTCCATTTAGATTTGTCTTTAGCCTGTGTCCTGTCCCCTTCACCAGGTTTGACTATGAGGGATTAGAGCCCAAGACGACCTATTACATCATGAGGGACCTGGAGGCCTTGCTCACAGATAAGTCCTTCATCGGCCAGCAGTTTGCTGTGGGGAGCCATGTGTACAGTGTGGCGAAGACAGACAGCTTTGAATACGTGGACCCTGTGGATGGCACCGTGACCAAGAAACAGGTACTTGCTAGGACATTGCCAGAACAGGTTATCAAATGATGAGAGGCCGGGAAATGAAAAATGTCCTACAGCTGGAGAGGTCTTCAGGGACAGTCTACTGTGATCCCTTCATTTTATAAATGAGAGCCCTGTAGCCAGCAGAGAGGAAAGCCCTTGGTAGATTTCCTACCTACTTAATGGCAGTGGGTGGATTAGAACACAGGGCGCTGGCTCTCTGTCCAGTCTTCTTTCCACCTGGTAACTGATCAGCCACAACACCATGAATAGATTTAGACCCAACGTTTCTTCCTGAAATATTTGCAGCCTGAGTCTCTCTATGTAGCGGCCACGATGGGTGACAGATTCAGAAAAGTTTCCAACAACTTTTCCTTGGGAACCACAGGTGCAAGGATGTTTCACCTTTTATTACCTTACGTCTTTGAGGAATGAAGGGAGCTTAGCCAGATGAGTTTGTTGTTCCTAATAGGGGAAGAAAAAATTGGAAAATTTGCCCCACAACCCCAAAAAGAAGATCTATGATTGAGAAGTATCATGAAAGATAAGTGGCAAAATCGACCACAATTTCTTCTGTGATCTCATCTCTGTGGATTGTGTAAGAGACATGGAAAGTGATTATAATTATTTTTCTTCTCGATTTTGGCAATGGTGGTCACTCTGGGAACATATTTTATCATTTATAGTCTGAATAAGACATTCTGGGTAATGTTAAGAAAAGTTCCATTATAAAACTCCCCAGTTCTTACCTTCTTACACATGGTTCATCAACTACAGACAACAAATTAAATCAGACGCTGTAGTTTGAGGGGACTAGATATAATGGTAGATATTGCTATTTTTACTTTGACTAGTGTTTTATACTTAGTCTTTGTCCTAGAGTCCTCTGACTTGCTGATGTTCCAAAGCCCAGTGCCCTCCTGTTACTCTGGTTGTATTCTTAGTCTAGTCTGCTTTAGTTTTACAGTGATCTTTCATCTCTGTCAAAATGTCAGTCTTTCATTCTAGAAGGCCTTCCATAGCTGGACAAATTCATCACAGTCTTACTTTAGAAAGGTGTAGGATAGTGGAAAAACTAGTCATGAAGAAGTTTGAAGACCCAGAATTGAATCCTGCTCGCACCACCTTCTAGTTGGAAGAGTTGTTAGATTTCTTTGGTCTCTGGTTTCTTTCTCATCTGTAAAACATCTGTGTCACAGAGCTGTTTTAGAAATAGAATGAAATAACATATACAAAACCTCCTAGCCTTTACACAGGGAGTGCACTATGCATCTTTCATGGCTATGATTTGTTTTGCACAAGAATGCTTTCTTGTAGACTGGATTGAATTCTCTCTAAAATGATACCAGTGAGTCATGGAGATGTGAAGTCAGGAGCTCAGCACATCTTTGAACCTCCATGCTTCAGATAAAATTCTGTTCTAGTTTTGTACCAAATTCTCACTTATATTTCATACAGAGTCCTCAGAACAAACTTCCTAATCTAAGACTCCTATTGTTGTTGTTGCTATAGAACTCAAGAGTTGTAAAATACATGCTTTCTAAAGTATCCCTGAGAAGTTTTTTCTTCCCCTATTGAGAGGATTCCCCGATTCCTTCAAGGAATCTTGAAAACGATTCCTTGAAGGGATTGTCTAGTCATTGGTAGGTTCTGAACTTGATCTCCTTATGCAGAGCTTGAGCTCATTTGTTTTGCTGTTAAATCTACTAACACTCTGCTTTGTTTCTTCTTCAGTGGCCTCAGCATTTGGGTGCTTTTTCTTGACTCCTCTTTAATCTTTCATATCAGGCTAATTCTTCAACTGGATTTCAAATTTGGCCTTTGATTTATTCCATGTCCCTCCCCTTCAACCCTGAATATTGGTTTCTGTTTTCACTCTAGAATTTATTGATTTTTTTCCCATATTCTTTCATCTGGGCTTCCCTAGTGGCTCAGACAGTAAAGCGTCTGCCTGCAATGCAGGAGACTTGGGTTCAATCCTTGGGTCAGGAAGATCCCCTGGAAAAGGGAATGGCAACCCACTCCAGTACTCTTGCCTGGAAAATTCCACTGATGGAGAAGCCTGTTGGGCTACAGTCCATGGGGTTGCAAAGAGTTGGACACGACTGAGTGACTTCACTTTCACTTTCATATGAGCTCAAAGGTGACCATAAATACTATCAGAAGCTGCTCTTAGGAGTTTCTCTAGTAATGAAGGAAGGGTGGTTTTCCTCTTCCCAGATTCTAGGACCCAAGTGATGCCTTCATCAGAGTATGTCCCAGAGTCACACTAGAGCTTCCTGCGGTCTGGGTTGAACTCACTGGGGGTTTTGGGAGATCAGTTAACACTCAGGTTCATATCTGCTGTCAGTAAATCATAGATGGTTCTTTCACCACAGATGGTCCTGTTGGCACACAGGGGAAATTCCTCCACAGGTGGGGCCATTGCTAAGCTTTCACTCCCGAGGCCTATGTCTCTGAATTCCTGGGATGTCAGGATTATCAGCATTCACTTCTGGGGACAGTTGAGGCTGGGGAAATTGAGGCATGGTTGCAAGATACACTGCTGCTTCTGCTGCTAAGTTGCTTCAGTTGTGTCTGACTCTGTGTGACCCCATAGACGGCAGCCCACCAGGCTCCCTGTCCCTGGGACTCTCCAGGCAAGAACACTGGAGTGGGTTGCCATTTCCTTCTGCAATGCAGGAAAGTGAAAAGTGAAAGGGAAGTCGCTCAGTCATGTACGACTCTTTGCGACCCCATGAACTGCAGCCTACCAGGCTCCTCAGTCTATGGGATTCTCCAGGCAAGAGTAATGGAGTGGGGTGCCATCACCTTCTCCACTATCCATTCCTAAAAGACATATTTGAATTTAAATAAACTGGTATTATTTTAAATAGCTATAAAATAAAATGCTTTGGTGCCTTTATTCAGTAGATATTTCTTGTCAGTTCAGTCACTCAGTCATGTCCGACTCTTTGTGACCCCATGGACTGGAGCATGCCAGGTCTCCCTGTCCATCACCAACTCTCAGAGTTTATTCAAACTCATGTCCATTGAGTCAGTGATCCCATCCAAGCATCTCATCCTCTGTGATCCCCTTCTCCTCCTGCCTTCAATCTTTCTCAGCATCAGGGTCTTTTCAGATGAGTCAGTTCTTTGCATCAGGTAGCCAAAGTATTGGAGTTTTAGCTTCAGCATCAGTCCTTCCAATGAATATTCAGGACTGATTTCTTTTAGGATGGACTGGTTGGATCTCTTTGCAGTCCAAGGGACTCTCAAGAGTCTTCTCCAACACGACAGTTCAAAAGCATCAATTCTTCGGCGCTCAGCTCTCTTTATAGTCCAACTCTCACATCCATACATGACTACTGGAAAAACCATATTTCTTGAGATGTTTCTTGAGAGCCTACTAAATGCATATGATTGGTTTTTCTCATGGTGCAGTTTTTTTACTGAAGTATAGTTGATTTACACTGTTGTGTTAATTTCTGCTATATAGCAGTTGATTCATTTATACACATATGTACATTCTTTTTTAAAATATTCTCTTCCATTATAATTTATCATAGGATACTGAATATAGTTCTTTGTGCTATACAGTAGGATATTGTTGTTATCCATTTTGTATATAATAGCTTATATCTCCTAAACCTAGTGGTGCAGTTTTTTTAATATAAGTTTATAACAGCTTCACTGAGATAAATAATTCCCATAACATGCAATTCACTCATTTAAAGTGTACCATTCAGTGGTTTGTAGTACATAGACTTGTGCAGTTGATGCCATGTGCTGGCTGGGTGATCTTAGTCAAGTCACTCACCTTCCCTGTGCCTTTCTCTCTTGTCTGTGGAAATAGGAATAGTAATTGTGGCTGCCTCATACAGCCATTGGGAGAATTCAATCAGATAATACATATAAAGTCCTATAGTATATAATACACATTAATAAATGATGAACTTAAATAAGTTATATTAAAAGAACAGCCTTGGGAAAGCGAGATTTTGGCATTTAATGAACTATGCATGCGTGCTAAGCTGCTTCAGCAGTGTCTGACTCTTTGTGACCCTATGTAGCTTGCCAGCCTTCTCTGTGGCAAGAAAAGCAGGGGAAAGATTTCAACAACATACAGCTTTGCAGGGTGTCACGTGAAGACGTGGGACAGCCCCTCAGTTTCTGCGTTATCTGTTAATTGATTCAAACTCACATTTCTCTGCTTCCCCCAACATCCTCTGTCCTCTGTCTCACACACACACTTCACTTCAAAAGAAGAAGGATTTTTAAGGCAGCTCTGTTTCCTTTTTGTCCTCCATTTGAGGTCAGAGTCAGGGAACAGACCGTGGGAAAATAAAGTTGTTTCACATGTATCTCTAGAGATAAAGAAGAAATGTTTCTCCATCGAAAATGAAATTAAAATCCTGTTCTGGTGATAAGCCACTCCCCCATCCCCCCCACCCCTGTCCACTCCACTGCTACGAAAAAGTTCAGGAAAGTCTGTCCTGCCTGTGAGATTCTGCAGAGCCTCAGTCGGGGGCAAGAAGGAGAGACTTCCCTGGTGATCCTGTGGCCAAGACTCAGTATTCCCAATGCAGGGGGCCTGAGTTCAATTCCTAGTCAGGGAACTAGATTCCATGTGCTACAACTAAAAGATCCTGGCACAAGCAAATTGGAAAAAAAAAAAAAAGGAGCAAGAAGGAAACCCCTCACATGAATTCCGGGGACTTCACTGGCCTTACTGTGGCCTGTCTGATATTTTTGTGACTGTGGGCATGAAGAGAAAGTTGATGTGTGCCTTCCACTAAACAGGACCCAAGAGAGACTCTGATTTAGAAATAGCAGTTGAATGAGGTGTGGTTCAACAATAGAAGCTCATCCTTCGTGGTCCTGAGAGGATATGTCACTGATTATTTTCTGGTTGGTAAAATCTAGTAACATGAGTGAATGATGATGGTTTCTTCAAATGCAAGTGGAAAAAGTAGCTAGCTACTCTAAGAATAGGGGTATAGTTGTGGATTAATGGTTGCATAAAGGGTGGCCCAATCTTTTCTCAAGGATGGATTCATTGTGCAAATATCAATATTTTCCCTGATATTTGGCACATTCTCTCTTCCCTCAACAGTCACTATCCCAGGGGGCATTATGAATACCCAGATTTTCTCTTACCATTATCCTTCCTCATCCCCTCCTTATACCCCCTAACTGTGATACTCTCCTGGCTCTGGGAGAAGGGGTGCTCCAATTCCAGTTCTGTGAAAGAAAGACAACTTGACAAATGGTACCAGCACCAAGTGAAGGCATATTGCTACCAGAATGGGCCTCAATCCAGAACTATGACCTGTAATTTGAAAATTAGCTTTGAAATGAGAAACCTTGATACTGTAGGAGCAAAATTTAACCAACTGAGTCTCTCTTTATCAAGATCAAAATCATTAAATTCTATGAGTGCTGAAGTAATTTGCAAGTAGAAGTTCAGCTGATACTAAAAAAAAAAAAAACTGATGTAAATAAATGCATACCAGTTAGCTGATGTGGAAAACCAAATCCAATTTGATTATGTCAGACTAACTCTGAACTTATTAATACCTCTTCAAGTTATGCAAGCTGTGTGGAAACATTTTGATGTCGTCCTCAACCTGGAAAAAAGAGCCATTTGAAATTAGTTCAGAGAAAAAGTACACTTTGAAGACTGATTCTGCAGTTAATTTGCTTTTAATGTTGTTATTTTAATATACAAGGAGGTATCTGTACTTTTTAATTTCAGTGTTTAGAAATAATAAAGATAGAAAGTTGGCAATCTTGAAATCACATTTTAGTCTGACATGTGGTGCTTTAATATATACCATGGTATTGCCAACTCCTGGTCAACAGATATAGAGGTTTACTGAGGCCTCGTTTCTGGTAGCCTCACATGAAGGCAACTGAACAGTGTCAGCTGAAAAATCTAGGGCTCTGGAGGGACTCTCTATTCAGAGTTAACTGGTCAGCCTTTAACTTCTAGCTTAAACTTTTACTACGTTCCAATCAATGAACCAACTAAGAGACTGTCGTATTAACAGCCCTCTTGTCCTATAACATGCTATTTGCCGGAGTGTGGTTTGCACACCTAGAAGTAGAATTGAATATCTCTTCAGTCAGACTTCTTATCCCACCTATAGATTTAGTTAAATCTGAATGTTAGAACCCATTAATGATCCTCCTGTGTCAAGTGACACACATGTTTAGGGAGTAAAGCGTTATCACTACATATATACTGTGATCAAATCTAGGTTAACAAACTCTTTTTCTGGGCCTCCCTGGTGGTCCAGTGGTTAAAACTCTGCATTTCTAATGCAGGGGTTGCAGGTTTGATCCTCGTCATGGAACTAAGATCCCACATGCTACACGCCACAGCCAAAAATTAAATTAAATTAAAAAAAAAAAAAAGAAATCCTTATGCTGTTACAAGTTGTGGTTGTTTAAAAATTCCTCTTAATAAATATATGTTCCTTTCCTACCTTAATACAACATGGTGAAGGTAGTAGAAGTTTGAGTCATTCGTGTCCGACTCCATTGAATGACTTCACATATCTACTGCATGCCAGTCAGCTTGCTGGGCATCGAAGATATAGCAGCACATAGGACTTGCTAGCAGGAAAGACAGACTGACATTAAACTTGTAATGACTACAGGGTTTATTGAAGAGCATTACAGAGAAATCACTTATTTGGAAGTGCATAGCAGAAGGAGGGCTCCCCTGGTGGCTCAGACTGGAAAGAATCCGCCTGAAGTGTGGGAGACCTGGGTTCGATCCCAGGGTTGGGAAGATCTCTTGGAGGAGAGCACTCAAGGTATTCTTGCCTGGAGAATCCCCATGAACAGAGGAGCCTGGCAGGCTAGTCATGGAGTCACAAAGAGTCAGACACGACTGAGCAACTAAGCACAGGACAGCAGAAGGAACGAACCTAGACTGGAGCTCTGGAAAGCTCTCCGTGGGGAGGTGATATTTAAGCTGTGCCCTAAAGAGTGGATGGGGGCTGGCTCAGGTGAAACTGTCTTATCAGACTACTGTACATGTTTTCCTTCCATCAGCTGTGCTTACACTGTTGTTTAGCTTTCCCGAGAAAGAGTTTCCTATGTGCTGTCACGCTCCCAATGGGATGTTACAATGGCTGTGGTTATGATTCCAACTCCAGTGCTCATTCTACAGCACTGTAGCTGTGGGAAATAAAGATAATTGGGTCTCTTGGTAGATACTTTGAAGATTATGGATTAAAGATTGTTTTTCCTGATGGGTACTTTTCCTGTGATTTTGCCTGTTTGCCTTTCCGATCACCGAACATGTATTCAGTGCTTTGTAATGACCTGTTGGCTGATTTGGAAAGAGAGAGAGAGACTATTTTTGGTTAGTTGGGAAGTTCTGACTCACCTCCTTCTGATTCATTTGGGTTTTGTTGTAATGAATTACCTTTTCCTGACATAATTGATTGCTTTAGGACTATCTTCTCAAATGTTGGTAGTATTGATAGAAACCTGCTAAGATGCGTGATAAGAATCTAAGCATTCTGGAATGGCATCCCAGTAAATTCCTTACTGAAGTACTAATGTGTGTGTATAGTCAGGAGGGCAGCTGTCCTCAGGAAAATTAACTATTAAAGGAAAAAGCTGCAACCTATCACAGGAACTGAGGGAGGAAACTACCCCTGTTGTCTGGGTAAAGTATGTTTGAATTCAAAATATCCCAGAACCAGGCCTGGTGTTGAGTGAACAGATATCAGCAGCCATCTTGGCTAAAGACACAGGAAACAGAATGTGTATGACCTAGGTCCATTGTTCCAAACTTGATAGTTGAAATCTGGATGAGGACTAGCTTATCAGTCGTCAGTTTCCAAACTGTGTGATTTTTGCTGGATAGGTGTTTTAAAAGTGCACTTAAGAAGCCATTTGACCTTGATTTTTTCTAGATGGGCATTTGCAATTGTTGGTTTCCAAGAGTGCTGGTTGTTTATTTAAAAGTCTAGATGAGATTTGCTCCCAAGGGTAGGGCAGCTGGGCACAGCTGTATAGTCAGTGCACTGCACAAAGGCAGGGGCCTAACTGGAGAGGAGAAGCTAAAGTCCAGACCAGCCAAGAAGAGGGATGCTTCTGTGTAATTTGTCCACCCAGAGGGGGCACTGCCTGTAATTTATATAAGGGCATGGATTGGACTAGCAGCTGCCCAGCTCAGCCACTGTTGAACTCATGCACGCAGCTAACTCTGTGACTTAAACAAAGAAAAATGGGGTAATTCTAGGTAATTATTTTCATGGCAAGAAATGTCTATCCATTCCAAATCTTCTGCTTTCTAGGCTGCATGGTCTCTTCTACAAAATATGGTTCAGATGTTACACAGTGATATTTTCACCTTGAAGCTTTCCAGATAAATCACTGGGATTTCCTGTGGGAAGTAACATGTAAGTCAATATCGCAGAGTCTCTGTCTTCCAAGCCTGCCCTGTCTCCAGGTTCATTTGCCTGGGGGGCCCAACAGGCCGGATAGGTGACACTGTACGGATTTCAGGGCCATACGCTATGTTCCTTGGAAGTCATCCTAAGTCAGTGTTTGACTAGGGCAGATGCTGCCAAAGAACTGTTGGTAATGTACAGTTCCTCCTTCCCCGCCTGGCTGCAACATGTCATAGAATCTCCAAACCCACATCTGGCAGCTCTCCTTGTACTTAGCATCTTGCAGATTTCCCTGCATTGATTTACACAAGAGCTTAAAAAAATTTCATGTATCAAACATTTATCAGATACCTACTCTATGTAAAGCTCTGTGCCAGTTTAGGGGACCCATACAAAGTCACAGGAGATATTGTTCAAATATTTCACATGAAAGCAAAGAATGGCTATCAGTGGTTTCATATGGTTCAACTAAGATTACAAGCCTGGAGCCAGAAGAAAAAAGTTAGGCTGAAATCCTGGCTCCTCCATTTACTGGTTGTGTGACCTTGAGCAAGTTTTCTAACCTCCTTTTTTTAGTAAAAGGAGAAAGTGGCCTGTATTACCCTAAGGTCTTCCTTTCAGGACCTTAAAATTCTAAAATTGGACAACCAGGAAGGAGTGTTTTTTGTTTGTTTTTTGTTTGTTTTTTGGTCAAAAAGCCATTCAGTGGGAAGCATGAAGAAGATAAATGGTAACACATCTGTGTGTTTAATAGAGATTTCAGAGGAAATGGCAAAGTTTTAAAAATAAAATTAATTTTAACTGCCCAATTTAAAAATACATATGTAGCATTGCTAGGAGACTCAGGTTTGATTCCTGGGTTGGGAAGATCCCCTGGAGAAGGGAATAGCAACCCATTCCAGTATTCTTGTCTGGAGAATCCCATGGACAGAGGAGCCTGGAGGGTTACAGTTCATGGGGTCGCAAAAAAGTCAGACATGACTGAGTGACTAACACACATGTACACACATGTAGCATTACACCACAAACCATTGCCATTTAGGCATTATACAGCAATCTTTTGCAAAATCTGGAAAGTTGGACAAATCAGAGCACAGCACCATTTTCACTAAGAGCTTTAACCTAAGAAAAGAATTCTCTTTACATTCTCTTTACAGCAGCAGCAGCAGCTGCTGCTGCTAAGTCACTTCAGTCGTGTCCAACTCTGTGTGACCCCACAGACAGCAGCCCACCAGGCTCCCCGGTACCTGGGATTCTCCAGGCAAGAACAATGGAGTTGGTTGCCATTTCCTTCTCCAATGCATGAAAGTGAAAAGTGAAAGTGAAGTCACTCAATCATATCCGCTTTACAGCAGCAGTGATTTGTAATTTTTAAAGCACTTCTCACATATATTTTCTGATCTGATACAACAGCCCAGTAAGCCAGGCTGTATTATTTTCATAAACATTTTAGGAAACTAAAGGTTGGAGAACTTAAGTGACTTACTCAAGACCACTGGCTGATAGAGCTAGCCAGGATTCTAGTCCTGTTCTCTTTGTCGCTGTTACTCCTGTATCACTTCCACACTGACTTTCCACCAACAGCAAACCAAAAATGGGCAGATATGGGGAGGGAAAGAAATGCTATAGAGATAACTGGAAGCAGACTGAAGGATTTCTGGGTGGAGCGGCTCTTTAACAATTCTTTTTCATTGGGACAAAGATAAGGAGGGAAAACCTACCCTGGTCACTGAAGCGTATGGCTATGGTCACTCCAAGGGGGAAAAGACCCTAGGCTGGAAGTGCAATGCCCCATCCCATTAATTAACATTATCTTCTAATGGAGGAGGGCATCTTTCTCCCTTCTTTGAGTGTGGCTGTTGTGTCATCATGGAAATTTCAGCTGCTATAGCTGCTGCGGTTACAGTGGTATCATGGATCCCTTCAGTACTGCTTCAGAAATTCCTTAGGCAATTGTGCTAAAAAGTTAGTGTCAGATGCTCAAGAGGAGATGCTTCCGGTGGTTCTGCTGCTGACAAGGCACTAGGAGGAGGCTTTCAGGACTCAGCAGCAACATGATGTTTCATAGGCCCCTGGGTTATGGCCTCCTAAGACCCGAGTTTACTGGTAGTGTATGCCAGAAACCTCAGCTCATAAAGGCATCTTCCTTAAGACTGACATGTAGGATAGTCAGTCACTTGATACATGAAGTAGGTGACCCAGAGAATAAAAGACTACTAGTCTGGTGTCCACATATGGCTACACCATTAGAATCGCCTGGAGGGCTTTTACAGTACCGATGCCCAAGTCACACCCCACACAAACTCGATCACCATGTCTGTGTGAAAGCCAGGTACCACTATTTTTAAGGACCCCTGGCTGATTTCAGTATGTATTAAGTTTTTTAGTTAATGGGCTAGCTAACAATTTTTACAAGATCACACAACTGGGGAAAAGAGCTTACCATGGTTCAACTCCATTGTTTTTAACTGAAACTGACCTTTGCCCTAAAAATGAAGAATGAGCAGACACAGAGTCCTTCACAATTAACCTTCAGAGTGAATACGTTAGCCCCAGTTCACCAGTGGAGGATGTGAGTGTGTTTCCACTTGGCCTTGTAAACGTGGAAGGAGGCCTTCTGGACGTATTCATACCAGTTGTGGGACATGTAATGACAATCACTCAGCAAGCGTCAGTGGAGGGCCTACTGTGTACCAGGCTTGTCCTAGGCTGTATCAATAAATGGTGAGCAGGGAACATAAGGGTTTGCCCTTCTAGAGCTTATCAGCTAAAAAAGCACCGAGATATAATTCAGTGATTCCAACACTTTAGGGTTAAGACTTTAAAGGTAACTTATTTTATTCATTTGCTCTAGGCCTTGTTTCTTCAAGAGGATTTGTGGCAGCAAACACACACATAATGAAATTGTTAGAATATAAATAAGAAACAGAAATCAAGACTAGGGAAAATATAATAAGAGTAGAGAGTCAAAAACAGAGGAAGAAAAATTCATAATTATGCAAATCATAAGGATCCACTTGGGCTTAACCTCAAATTTGGCATAAAGTATCCTGGCAGCCATATTGAAAAGGGAACCATGGTTAGTTATAAAGGTCTTGTTGTCAGAAAGAGAAAAAAACAAAAACAAAAAAACCTAGTTCCTCAGCGGAGGAAAGGCTGTCCTAACACTTGGCTCTTGAGGAGATGTCTTATGTGGAGCTTCATACAGTCTCCTATAGTGACTGCAAAAAGTAGATTTTATAACTGTGCCATGCAGACCCTGCAGTAAAAGTGAGGACATAAAACTAAAATGTAATTTAATAAATCCATTTCTGTCACGAGTAGGTGATCAGAAGTAAGTTGGTTGAGGCCAAATATATGTCCAGATGAACAGTGACTAGAAGTTGGGGTACCTGGAGGGCACCCTTATAACAGTCCTCATAATTTCTTTCTACTGGGATTTCCATAGACATATGGTTATATTTTCAATTTTCTAGGGTAGAGCTAAGAGGGTAGAGTTATTCCATGTTGTGGATAATGGAATGGTTATATGCTGCTGCTGCTAAGTCACTTCAGTCGTGTCCGACTCTGGGGTTATATGAAGGGTCAGCAAATATTTTCTGTAGAGAGCCAGATAGTAAATATTTTAGCTCTCATGAGCCAGACAGTCTGTCGCAACAGTTCAGCTCTGCAGTTGTAACACAAATCAGTCATAGACAACACAGAAATGAACAGGCATGGCTGTGTTTCAGTAAAACTTGATTTATAAGAACAAGTGGCAGGTCAAATTTGGCTGACAAACTATATCACTAAGCCTGAGTTTAACCTAAAAAAATAATAAGTAAAAAGCAAAGTATATTACTGGTATTTTTGTTGGAATTATGGAACAGTTTGAAACTTGGCAAGTCTTGGTCAGTGGTGATTTTGGCCTCATTATTTAGTTGATAGCAGGTGATGATACACGCTGGAGAGAACATGGCTCACGCCGAGGCTGCAAATTCATAAAGTTCACTGGAGCAATGTACAGACCCCAAAACAATCCAGTACAACTATTCATACATCTAAGTGATGCTCAACAGTCATGGAACTATCAGGTTGTTGCAGCACAGAGCTGGACTTGTTCTACATATTTTTTGGTTCCACGTGGAGAAAGAGAATTGTTATGTTCCTCACTGGAAGGCCTAACAAAGCGACGTGGATTCTCTATTAAGATCGCCTTAGGAAAGAGAGATGACATTGACATTGAGTTATTTCCAGCAGCTTAATGTGTGCTATTCACTCCTTTAACATCTTTTCAAGTGCAAAATCTATTTCAAACTACCTAATGTAGATTCTAACCGAACTCCTGTGAGTATAGCCAAATGTATGGCCACATGCAGGGGAAAAAAACAAACAACAGGAAAAACATCATTTCACTTTAAAAAGGACTTAGCTATGAGCAGATAATAAACCATGTTGGTGGTTTATCATGGCCTGAATTCTTAAATACCCTCTGATGCTGGGAAAGATGGAAGACAAAAGGAGAAGGGGGCAGCAGAGTATGAGATGATTTGATAACATTGCCAACTCAGTGGACATGAATTTGAGCAAACTCCAGAAGACAGTGAAGGACAGGGAAGCCTGGCATGCTGTAGTCCAGAGGGTCACAAAGAGTCGGACAAGACAGCAACTGAACAACAACAGTGGCCATAAACTAACTTGGGAGGTTAATTGTGTAATGGAGCTACCTTAAAGGGTTAAGTCCAAGAGGTCATCAGAAGAGCTGGCTTCAACTGATCTAGCATCTGCAACAAAGGGTTTCAACCTTGAAGCTTTTAAAAACATGGCTATGAATTCAGTGGTGGAACCAACCTTTGGGGTTTCATTATCAGTCTTTACAGAATTTGGTATATCATACTTTCTGGATAGCAGAGAGTAAGTCTGTACAGAATTTGGTATATCATACTTTCTGGATAGCAGAGAAATTGGTTTATTTCTCCATTCAGAATTTCCTAATTATTCACCTATCCAGCAACACAAGATGGTTAAGAAAATAGTTTTGCTCATTGTAATAGAATATTTTAGGCTCATGGAGAGCACATACTGTCTTTATCTTCATATACCCAGGGCTTAGCCCTGTACCAGATCTACGAGGGTCACTGTAAAATGCATGCCCATGAATGACTCCTGGGCAAAACTATCCTGTTTGCAGTATCTGTGCCACAGAGCAGTGGAAGGCATATGCCAGGAAGGGACATGGCTCCTTGTTATTACACAAATTGTGGCAGACATTGAACCACTCAAAAGAGATTAAACTTTTTATTTTGCAATTGGAACAAAATGTGCTTACAAAACTTAAAAAGCAGAAAACTGCTCAGATGGAATCACAGTGTTTCCCAGAAATATCACCAGATGAGGGTAGGGGTAAGAGATTAGCAATCAGGTTCATGTGGCATGTATGAATATTTTTATTAATGGCTTATTCTTGACAAGCAGGATTTGAAGCCAGAGAAGTTTCCAAGTAAATTTCTTGGGAAAATATCTGCTATCAATTTGCCTAAGACTTCTACTTTTTCAGAATCAACAAGCAGCCAGACGTGTTATTTTGTTCCTGCCTCTCTTTCCTCTGGCCCCTGTCAATATGGTTATTTATAATAATAACTTTATCAGTTGTCTCAAGAAAACAAATTTCCTTCAACAGAAGTCACATTGTGATCTCACAGTCATATTTTTTAAAATGTTGCTGCCACTAATAAGAGATGCATAGAGAATGGATGCTGTTCTGAGCCAAAGTCAAATACTGGGCAGTGTGTGAGATACTGCTGCAACTCTGCCCCCATCATACACTGGTGGCCAGGTCTTACGAGCAAGAAGGAAAAAGAGAGCCAAGAGGATGAGGCTGCACACAGAAACCCTCAAAACCCGGCAAAAGTTCCAGCCCTGAGCATTTCATCGTAGGACTCCATGGCTGCCAGAGAAGTGTGGGAACATGGGCAGAAGCAGAGCAGAGGTGAAGTTAGAGCCAAGTCTCACATCGTGTGGGGGAGCTTTGATGTGGATAATTTGTCTCACTGTAACAGATAAATTGCCTACCTGATTGCATCCAGCAGGTTCCAAAGAGACAAACTTTGGCTCCAGTGACACTCATTAAATATCACCCCATCCTTGTTACCGCCACCCCTTTCTGATTTCCACATTGCCAGACCAAGGGAGCTTGAGCATCTGTTCATAGTGTTGCTCCTAATCCCAGCCTCCCCAACACTCACCAGAAAGCAACAGAAACAGAAGCGAGATGAATAGATAACCTTAGGGAGCATCTGGATTTACCTCACTGTCCCACTGGAGTTGTCATGATGGTGAGCATCTTTGGAGTTGAGTTGCTCAGTCGTGTCTGACTCTTTGTGACCTCATGAACTGCAGCACACCAAGCCTCCCTGTCCATCACCAACTCCCGGAGTTTACCCAAACTCATGTCCATCAAGTCTGTTGTCCCCTTCTCCTCCTGCCCCCAATCACTCCCAGCATCAGGGTCTTTTCCAATGAGTCAACTCTCCGCATTAGGTGGCCAAAATATTGGAGTTTCAGCTTCAGCATCAGTTCTTCCAATGAACACCCAGGACTGATCTCCTTTAGAATGGACTGGTTGGATCTCCTTGCAGTCCAAGGGACTCTCAAGAGTCTTCTCCAACACCACAGTTGAAAAGCAACAATTCTTCAGCACTCAGCTTTCTTCACAGTCCAACTCTCACATCCATACATGACTACTGGGAAAACCATAGCCTTGACTAGACGGACCTTAGTTAGCAAAGTAATGTCTCTGCTTTTGAATGTGCTATTTAGGTTGGTCATAACTTTCCTTCCAAGGAGTAAGTGTCTTTCAATTTCATGGCTGCAATAACCATCTGCAGTGATTTTGGAGCCCCAAAAATAGTCTGACACTGTTTCCCCATCTATATCCCATGAAATGATGGGACCAGATGCCATGATCTTCATTTTCTGAATGTTGAGCTTTAAGCCAACTTTTTCACTGTCCTCTTTCACTTTCATCAAGAGGCTTTTAGTTCCTCTTCACTTTCTGCCATAAGGGTGGTGTCATCTGCATATCTGAGCATAGAAATATGCTAATCTCCAAAGTCAGTATTCATCATTTTTAGATGTATATTTATTTGTTCACTGATCCATCCTTGATGTTCTTGCTCTCAGGGTCTGAGGATCATTTTCTCTGATGCATCTCGGCTCATCTTCCGGCTCAGTTCCTCCAGTGGCGTGCGGGCCACCATCAGACTATATGCAGAAAGCTACGAGAGGGATCCCAGCGGTCATGACCAGGAGCCCCAGGTAACAAAACAGAGCTATACTGTCAGCATAGTGTATCTTATGCTCATGGCAACTTTCAGGAGCTCCAATGGGCCTTTAGTGAGGGTGATTTTACTTTCTAGAAAGGCATATGGATAGCTCCAGCCAAAGGCACACTTAGAATGACTCTAAGCAAATTTAACTCTTTCATTGCAGTGTTTGAAACAGAAAAATTGCTCTCAAGCATCTATGAGTTTAGACCAGCATTTCCCAAACTACTTGCTTCCTGACTGTCCTGTAGTTTTTGGATTGTAGTGACCTCAAGAGAGGCACCTTGTATAGATAAGTTGAGAAAATTTTGAGTTAGAATCAAGCTGGTCAAACTCCTCAGAGCCTTGACTATACTCATTTAAAAGATCAATTCCCAAGTGTTTGGAAAGCTCCAAGTTGGATGATGACCTTAAGGTGCCAGTACAGGTGCTATCCTGGACTTTCTCCCTGAGGTTGCTGCCTGGCCCAGCATGAGAAGAGGGGCCAGGGCTGCTCTGAATTTAAAGTTCAGGGAGGACACTGACAAAGCTGGGCTGGCCCAAGTTTAGCAGAGCCTCTCAAGTTGTCAAAAAAGGCTAATTAAAAACTCACTTAGAAGAGCAACAGCACAACCATATCCCCACTCCCAAATTTGTTAAAGCTCCAGGCAACATTAAGTAATACCAGAAAACCCCCACTCTCATGTTGGGTACTTCCAGCCTCACTGCAGGCTGCCCCTCCGTGCCTCGATCTCTAGTTTAACCTGGGTTTTGAAGCAGAATCCTTGATGAGATGGTTCCTTGCGATGAAAACACTGGTTCCCTCTGCAGCGCTTCTTTTGTGGAGAAGGAGAGGAACAAAGAAAAACTCATTGCTTCTCAGTTTGGTGATGCCTGGAATTTTCAGTTATAATTTGCCAAATTTGTGCCCTGGAAGGAATAAAATACCAGGAAGGGTTATTCTTTCTTTGTCAGTAATTTAGTGGTTTTTAATTTTAAAAATTGCCTCTTTCTTTGGAGACTCTCAAAGAATTTTATAAAAATGATACCATAGATTCTTACACCTGACCCTGTAACCAGTAGATCTGTCTGGAGTAAAATGATCTAAAGCAGGAGACTGAGAGCTATTGTTAGGATCAATGAGGGTGTGAAGGGGCAGAGCACAGGGCCAGTATTGAGACTCTGGCCTTTCCTTCTCAGAATCCCAGATTTTTCATGCAGGGGTGTGCCACAGTCTGCCAACATAATTTGTTAGTGAGTACTTTCATGCAAAATAGTACCTAATCGTGCAAGAATTGGAGACCATATAAAAATTCCATATAAAACTCTTCTACATTTCATGTTGGGAAGTGAGAGTAAAGTGAGGGCCTGAAAGTCCAGAGCTACGTACAGGGTGAGGAATGATATTCCTGGCGTCACCAACTCTGACTCACTCTGACCCGAGGCCTCTGACTCACTCTGACTCAAGGCTATTTTTTCTCAATATTCTTTTCCCTATTTGCATGGGGTAAGTGGTTATGATGTTTGCTTATTTTTATTTACCTCTGCACCATGTGCAGAAGTATGATATCTAGGCCATTAGACATGTCTAAAAAAATCCTATGCACATATGAGTGTCTCTCTGAGGTAGTCCCACAAAGCCAAGTGTTGTTAGTCTTTTTAAGGCTTCCTTTGAAACTGAAAGCCATCACAGGCCTGCTGCTAGAGGACTGTGGTAAGTATCTACATCAGTCTGTGGGTAAAAGAAAATAAAAACATAAGTAATGCTGGTTATAGTCACCATGGCTATGGTATTATCCATTCCATTGGTTTAAAAAGTTTGCCATTTTGAATGGCTCAGAAATCCTTTCATTGATATGGCTCTTCTTCTCATGACTGCTGTTCCCTTTCTAATCCTTAGTGAGGGTTTTCTCAGTCCTTGCTAGATGGGCCTCAGAATGTTAAACTTACAATCTAGCTAAATATTTTAGCTTAAAAATAGATTTCCTATTCAAACAACAGACTTCATTGACTCATCAACTTCAGCCATATTTCATGATACAGTTCAATCAAGATAAAATGTAGAGTAGATTTTAAAAGACATCTAATCTCCTAAGGAAAAGGAAACAACATTTCTCTGCAGGCCCACCTGGCTCAATTACTGCTGACCTGTCCCTCGGCATCTGAGTTTAACCACTGGCGGCCTCCTTCCAGCATTGCTTTCCAGGACCACTTGCCTCTGCCTTCCAAGAGCTCTGGAAGGAAAAGCCTGTGGTTAACTGTTAACAGAGATCAAAAATAAGACCTGCTCCAGCTGCTAAGATTATTACTGGTCCAGGGTTGGCCAGGCAACACCAGCTTGTGATGCTTTCTCAGTCACAGAGACCTCTTCCATCCTTCTAGCTTATTCTGACTTACAGCCTGGAAAGCAGAGGACAGATTACCCCACCAACCCTCTCCTTGCACTGAGAAGCCTATAAAAGTACCTCTCTAATCTATAGAGGTTCTATTGATACTCTTATTTTAATTCAACAGTTATTTATTTTGATATTTTACCCACCCTAATTTAATACTATCTCCATTTAAGTTATTTAATAAGAAGACTCCCTTATTGTTGTTATTCAACAAGAGTTCTTCCCAGGTGGCACGGTGGTGAAAAAAAAAAAAAATCCATCTGCCAATGCAGGAGACACAAAAGACACAGGTTGGATCCTGTGTCAGGAAGGTCCCCTGGAGTAAGAAATAGCAACCTACTCCAGTATTCTTGCTTGGAGAATCTCATGGACAGAGGAGCCTGGCAGGCTACAGTCCATGGGCTGCAAAGAGTCGGACACGACTGAGTGCATATGCAACGAGTCCCCTTTAACTTATCAGCATCTGGCTCTTTTACTTTGCATGTGGAGAGTTTCTTTTCCAGACATTTTAAACACATGTGAACAGAACATGCTTTAAACATTTATGCTGTGGTTGCCTTGTGGAAGTATTCATAACTATCCTGGTGATGCAACTAGGAAAACTTGTGATACAATCTATATGCACACAAGTCTCGCCTCCTGTGTGTAGCTTTTCCGTTTGGGTCCTTTTGTCTAACAGTAATTATACCATTTGTCATAAGTTGTATAAAATGATTTCTTATCTGCATCATATTTAAAAATTCTGTCTATATATACCTGTGGGTTGATAGTGGGGGAGAAGAAGGTGTGGGGGCGGGGCGGCCCTCACCCTGTGCCCTTGGTAAATGAGGAGGGAAAGCTTCCAAGTCCTATTTCTGGAAGATTACATACTTTTAAAAATATAAGATTACTTTAATTTTACTGGCAATCAGTAGGGCTTCAGTGAACCCTCACACCAGCTGGGAATAATTTGGAAAAAGAGATGAGCCAAACTAATTTAAATTCACAGGTAACCAGAAACAGTCCAATTGTTTCCATTTTCTTTCCCATCAAGTTTATTATCAGGGCCAGTAAATTAACCTTTTTTTTAACTTCTTTCCTTGTCCGTTTGAGCTTGAGGGTGGAGTAGCTAATAAACAATTAAAGATCCAAAAGGAAAAGGAAGGAGAAGTTTTGCTAAGGGCTGGGGTAATCACAGGCTGATAATCAGCTCCCTACTAATCAGCAGCTGGCTTTGGTATTTTAATTGCAGAATATATCCATGCCCCACCCCACCCAGTCTCTTGAAGGAGACAGATTTTCTCTAACCCTCCTTACAAATTGAGGGAATGTATGTATGTATTTCTGGTAACCTGTACATAGAATATTTTAAAAGCTAATATCTAAGCACCAGAAGTTTCCACACTGAATTTATCTGATATTTTCTTCTACCTGTTCTTATTATGACTTTATAATCTAGAAATATAAAGCCCAGAGCCCTTTTGTATTATGTTGGAAGAACATATAATTTATCATCTAAACTACAGTACTTCTGAGAGTGAAATGGTGGCGCTGATAATCACTGTGTTGAGACTATCCCCCACACCAAAACAGATGGTTCCCCTAGCTACACACCTCCATGCCATCTCAGATCTGCAGGCCTCTTTGCAGACAAGTTCTTAAAAGCATCAGCAATATAAGCCCAGTATTACAAAGAGAGCAGGCCAGAAAGAGTTAGATCAGTGGTTCTAACCCAGATTGCACATCAGAACTACTTGAGGGTCTTGGTGAGGATACCATTACTGGGCCTACTCCTAGAGACTGACTTTAATTATTCTGTGTAGGCCTCTAGTTTTAAAAGCTTCCTATTAATAGGTGATTCTAATTAGATAAGTGTATTAAATATATATATATATACTTGTATAGTATACTTTAATATTCTTGTGTGTGTGTGTGTGTGTGTGTGTGCGCGCGCACATGTGTACGTACATTTGCTCCGTTGTGTCCGACTCTTTGCAACCCGATGAACTGAAATTCTCTGTCTGTGAAATTCTCTAGGCAAGAATGCTGGAGTGGGTTGCCGTTTCCTACTACAGGGGATCTTCCCAACCCAGGGATCAAACCCACACGTCTTGTGCCTCCTGCATTGGCAGGTAGATTTTTTACCACTGAGCCACCTGGGAAGCCCAAGATACTTACATACATATAAGTATATATTAACATACATATACTTTGGTGTACATAGACTTTGGTATACATATACTTTAATGTGTATAAGAATCACCTGGGGATCTGGCTAAGCTTATGTTGACTCAGATTTGGGGAAGGCCAGAGTCTACATGGAGTTGGATTACTGTGATATTGAATGGTTTGCCTTGGAAATGAACAGAGATCATTCTGTCGGTTTTGAGATTGCATCCAAGTACTTCATTTCAGATTCTTTTGTTGACCATGATGGCTACTCCATTTCTTCCAAGGGATTCTTGCCCACAGTAGTAGATATAATGGTCATCTGAGTTAAATTCACCCATTCCAGTCCATTTTAGTTCACTGATTCCTAGAATGTTGACATTCACTCTTGCCATCTCCTGTTTGACCACTTCCAATTTGCCTTGATTCATGGACCTGACATTCTAGGTTCCTATGCAATATTGCTCTTTACAGCATCGGACCTTGCTTCTATCACCAGTCCCATCCACAACTGGGCATTGTTTTTGCTTTGGCTCTATCCCTTCATTCTTTCTGGAGTTATTTGTCCACTGATCTCAAGCACCATATTTGGCACCTACCGACCTGGGGATTTCCTCTTTCAGTATCCTATCATTTTGCCTCTTCATACTGTTCATGGGGTTCTCAAGGCAAGAATACTGAAGTGGTTTACCATTCCTTTCTCCAGTGGACCACATTCTGTCAGACTTCTCCACCATGACCCGTCCGTCTTGCATGGCCCCACACGGCATGGTTAGTTTCATTGAGTTAGACAAGGCTGTGGTCCATGTGATCAGATTGACTAGTTTTCTCTGATTATGGTTTCAGTGTGTCTGCCCTCTGATGCCCTCTTGCAACACCTACTGTCTTACTTGGGCTTCTCTTACCTTGGACATGGGGTGTCTCTTCACAGCTGCTCCAGCAAAGCGCAGCCGCTGCTCCTTACCTTAAACGAGGGGTATCTCCTCACCGCCGCCCCTCCTGACCTTGAATGTGGAGTAGATCCTTTTGGCACTCCTGCGCCTGTGCAACCACTGCTCCTTGGACGTGGGATTGCTCCTCTGGGCCACTGCCAAGACCTTTTAGAACTAATCCAGAAAAGATGTCCTTTTCATTATAGGGGACTGGAATGCAAAAGTAGGAAGTCAAGAAACACTTGGAGTAACAGGCAAATTTGGCCTTGGAGTACAAAACAAAGTAGGTCAAAGGCTAACAGAGTTTTGCCAAGAGAACATACTGGTAATAGCAAACACCTTCTTCCAACAACACAAGAGAAGACTCTACACATGGACATCACCAGATGGTCAACACCAAAATCAAATTGATTATATTCTTTGCAGCCAAAGATGGAGAAGCTCTATACAGTCAGCAAAAACAAGACCGGGCGCTGACTGTGGCTCAGATCATGAACTCCTTATTGCCAAATTCAGACTTAAATTGAAGAAAGTGGGGAAAACCACTAGACCATTCAGGTATGACCTAAAACAAATCCCTATGATTATACAGTGGAAGTGAGAAATAGATTTAAGGGACTAGATCTGATAGATATAGTGCCTGATGAACTATGGACGGAGGTTTGTGACACTGTACAGGAGACAGGGATCAAGACCATCCCCATGGAAAAGAAATGCAAAAAAGCAAAATGGCTGTCTGAGGAGGCCTTACAAATAGCTGTGAAAAGAAGACAAGTGAAAACCAAAGGAGAAAAGGAGAGATATAAGCATCTGAATGCAGAGTTCCAAAGGATAGCAAGGAGAGATGAGAAAGCCTTCTTCAGTGATCAATGCAAAAAAATAGAGGAAAACAACAGAATGGGAAAGACTAGAGATCTCTTCAAGACAATTAGAGATACCAAGGGAACATTTCATGCAAAGATGGGCTCGGATAAAGGACAGAGATGGTATGGACCTAACAGAAGCAAAAGATGTTAAGAAGAGGTGGCAAGAATACAAAGAAAAACTGTACAAAAAAGAGCTTCACAACTCAGATAATCACGATGGTGTGATCACTCACCTAGAGCCAGACACCCTGGAATGCAAAGTCAAGTGGGCCTTAGAAAGCATCACTACAAACAAAGCTAGTGGAGGTGATAGAATTCCAGTGGAGCTATTTCAAATCCTGAAAGATGTTGCTGTGAAAGTGCTGCACTCAATATGCCAGCAAATTTGGAAAACTCATCAGTGGCCACAGGACTGGAAAAGGTCCGTTTTCATTCTAATCCCAAAGAAAGGCAATGCCAAAGAATGCTCAGACTACCGCACAGTTGCACTCATCTCAGACGGTAGTAAAGTAATGCTCAAAATTCTCCAAGCCAGGCTTCAGCAGTATGTGAACCATAAACTTCCAGATGGTCAAGCTGGTTTTAGAAAAGGCAGAGGAACCAGAGATCAAATTGCCAACATCTGCTGGATCATGGAAAAAGCGAGAGAGTTCCAGAAAAACATCTATTTCTGCGTTATTAACTATGCCAAAGCCTTTGACTGCGTGGATCACAATAAATTATGGAAAATCCTGAAAGAGATGGGAATACCAGACCACCTGACCTGCCTCTTGAGAAACCTATATATATGCATGTCAGGAAGCAACAGTTAGAACTGGACATGGAACAACAGACTGGTTCCAAATAGGAAGAGTATATCAAGGCTGTATGCTGTCATCCTGCTTATTTTACTTCTATGCAGAGTACATCATGAGAAACGCTGGGCTGGAAGAAACACAAGCTGGAATCAAGATTGCCAGGAGAAATATCACTAACCTCAGATATGCAGATGACACCACCCTTATGGCAGAAAGTGAAGAAAAACTAAAAAGCCTCTTGATGAAAGTGAAAGAAGAGAGTGAAAAAGTTGGCTTAAAGCTCAACATTCAGAAAACAAAGATCATGGCATCTGGTCCCATCACTTCATGGAAAATAGATGGGGAAACAGTGGAAACAGTGTCAGACTTTATTTACTTGGGCTCCAAAATCACTGCAGATGGTGATTGCAGCCATGAAATTAAAAGACGCTTACTCCTTGGAAGGAAAGTTATGACCAACCTAGATAGCATATTCAAAAGCAGGGACATTACTTTGCCGACAAAGGTCCATCTAGTCCCGGCTATGGTTTTTCCAGTGGTCATGTATGAATGTGAGAGGTGGACTGTGAAGAAAGCTGAGCACCAAAGAATTGATGCTTTTGAGGGGAAGAATTGGTGGTTGTTGGGGAAGACTCTTGAGAGTCCCTTGGACTGCAAGGAGATCCAACCAGTCCATTCTAAAGGAGATCAGTCCTGGGTGTTCTTTGGAAAGACTGATGCTAAAGCTGAATCACCAGTACTTTGGCCACCTCACGCAAAGAGTTCACTCATTGGAAAAGACCCTGATGCTGGGAGGGATTGGGGGCAGGAGGAGAAGGGGACAACAGAGAACGAGATGGCTGGATGGCATGATCGACTCGATGGACATGAGTTTGAGTGGACTCCGGGAGTTGGTGATGGACAGCGCGGCCTGGCGTGCTGCAGTTCACAGGGTCACAAAGAGTCGGACACTACTGAGTGACTGAACTGAACTGAGAGTCTACATTTCTAAGAAGCCCCAAGTTGTGTTGTGCTGCTAGTCCAGGGACTACACTTTGATCAGCAAAGAGTCAGATGAACCATGAAGCCCTAAAAACAATAACTTGAAAAAAATTTTATGGAAGAGCTTAATTTTTACTCAAGTTTTTCTCCATTTTCAGAATTCAGCTTTGTTTTTGACAGTGTAGTTCATTGACTTTGAAATTTTTAAATGGCAGAAGCGGCAGCATGTGTTTTTAGTGCCCTCCACTGTCCTCTAGACTTCCCAGTTGCCCACTGGCTCCGCATGAATGTTTTCTAGACATCTCAACTTGATGTGTGCAAAACTGAGATTCTGACAGCAGCTCCTCCTTTCCCCGCAACCCCTGCTTCTTTCAGTTTCTTCATCTCAGAAATGGTATTTTCGTCCTTCTAGTAGGTTTGGTTAGAAATCTAGGATTCATCCTTGACTCCTTTTTTTTCTCTTTTTCCTACTGCACATCCAAGAGCAAGTCCTATCAACATGACCCTCAGAACTCGGCCAGAGTCTGAGCCTGTCTTCTGCCCCAACTGTTGCCACCCTGGGCCAGGTGCTGTCCTTTAGAGGCCTGCAATGCTCTCCCCAGAGACCTCCTTCCTTCCACTCCGTCCACTCCTGTGCACACCCTCACCTCAGCACAACCACCAGAAGAATTGCTTTAAAAACATGTTAGATCACCTCCTTGCTCGAAAGTCCTTCGGGGCTTCCCGTCTCACTCAAAGAATTGCCAGACCCCTTACTGTGATCTCAGATGCTGCTGGAATCGGGCCCCCTCTCCCTTTCACCTTATCTCCTCCCTCTTGTCCTGTTCCTCTCTCCACTCCAGCCATTGCTCAATCAACATGCCAAGAACACTCTGCCTCAAGACACTTAACAGTGGCTGTTGCCTCTGTCTGGAATGCTTTTCCCTCTGAAATCTTCATGGCCTGCCCTCATTTCTCCATGAAGGTTCCCCTGGCCACCCTACATAAAATAGCCCTCACAGCTGAGTGCAGCTCAGCTCACTTGCCCTGCTTTATTTTTTGTAGCTCATAGTCCCATTCATATATATTTACTTACTTGTTTTATTGTCTGTCTCCACCCAGTTGAAGAAAAGCATCAGGAAGCTAGGGCTTAATTGTTTTCACTGCATCCCTAATGCACGGTGTACCATCTGGCATACAGTGAATGTCCAGTACAGTTTTGTCAAATAAAGAAAACATACAGTCTCCAACTTATGATGGTGCGACTCGATTTTTCTACTTTTTGATGGTGTGAAAGCTATAAGCTTTCAGTAGAAACTGTACTTTGATTTTTGACCTTTCCTAGGCTGAGCCTCACCTCCCAGGCAGCCACACAGTCTCAAAGGTAAACAATTGATACACCTACAACCACTCTGTATCCATACAACCACTCTGCTTTTCACTTTCAGTACAATATTCAATAAACTACATGAGTTCTTCAACACTTCATTATAAAACAGGAATTGTGTTAGATGAATTTGCCCAACTATCAGCTAATGTAAGTACTCCAAGCATATTAAAGGCAGGCTAGGCTAACTGATGATGTATATATTAGGTGTGTTAAATGGATGTCTGACTTATAGCATTTTCAGCTTTGTTGTTGTTCCTTGATCAGTCACTAACTAGTGTCTGACTCTTTGCAACCCCATTGACCCCAGGCTTTCCTGTCCTTCACTATCTCCCAGAGTTTGCTCAAACTCATGACTGTTGAGTCAGGTGATACCATCCAACCATCTCATCTCTGTCACCCTCTTCTCCTCTTGCTTTCAAGCTTTCCCTGCATGAGGGTCTCTTCCAGTGAGTCGGCTCTTTGCATCAGGTGGTGAAGGTGAAGTATTGAGTTTCAGTGTCAGTCCTTCCAATGAATATTCAAGGTTGATTTCCTTTAGGATTGACTGGTTTGGTCTCCTTGTAGTCCAAGGGACTCTCAAGAGTCTTCTCCAGCACCATAATTTGAAAGCATCAGTACAAAGCGCTCAGCCTTCTTTATGGTCCAGCTCTCACATCCATACATGACTACTAGAAATACCATAGCTTTAACTATACAGATCTTTGTCAGCAAAGTGATGTCTCTCCTTTTACTACACTGTCTGGGTTTGTCATAGCTTTCTTTCCAAGGAGCAGTCATCTTAATTTCATGACTACAGTCACCAACTGTTGTGGTTTTGGAGGGAGCCCAAGAAAAGAAAATGTCACTGCTTCCATTTTTTCCCCTTCTACTTTCCATGAAATGATGCGACCAGATGCCATGATCTTCATTTTTTGAATGTTGAGTTGTAAGTCAGCTTTTTTACTTTCCTCTTTCAGTTCATCAAGAGGCCCTTTAGTTCCTCTTTGCTTTCTGCCATTTGAGTGGTATCATGATCTGCATATCTGAGGTTGTTGATGCTTCTCCCAGCCGTCCTGATTCCAGCTTGTGATTCATCCAGTCCAGCATTTTGCATGATGTACTCTGCATAGGAGTTAAATAAGCAGAGTGACAATATACAGCCTTGTCTTACACCTTTCCCTATTTTGAACCAGTGAGTCATTCCATCTTCAGTTCTAACTGTTGCTTCTTGTTCTGCATACAAGTTTCTCAGGAGACAGGTAAGGTGGTCTGGTAATTCCATTTATTTAAGAATTTTCCACAGATTGTTGTGATCCACACAGTCAAAAGCTTTGGCATAGTCAATGAGGCAAAGGGGTATGTTCCTCTGGATTTCCTTGCTTTCTCTATGATCCAACAGATGCTGGCAATTTGATCTCCTATGCCTTTTCTAAATCCAGCTGGTACATCTGGACGTTCTCGACTCATATACTACTGAAGCCTAGCTTGAAGGATTTTGGGCATAACCATACTATCATGTGAAATGAGTACAATTGTATGGTAATTTGAACATTATTTGGCATTGCCCTTCCTTGGGATTGGAATGAAAACTGACCTTTTCCAGTCCTGTGGCCACTGTTGAATTTTCCAAATTTGCTATCATATTGAGTGCAACACTTTAACAGCATCATTTTTAAGAGTTGAAACAGGTCAGCTGGAATTCCATCCCCTCCACTAGTTTATTTGTAGTAGTGCTTCCTAAGGCCCGCTTGACTTCATACTCCAGGATGTCTGAATCTAGGAGTGTGACCACACCATCATGGTTATCTGGGCCCTTAAGATTTTTTGTATAGTTCTTCTGTGTATTGCCATATCTTCTTAGTCTCTTCTGCTTCTGTTCAGTTCAGTTCAGTTCAGTCGCTCAGTCGTGTCCGATTTTTTGCGACCCCGTGAATCGCAGCACGCCAGGCCTCCCTATCCATCACCATCTCCCGGAGTTCACTCAGAATCACATCCATCGAGTCCGTGATGCCATCCAGCCATCACATCCTCGGTCGTCCCCTTCTCCTCCTGCCCCCAATCCCTCCCAGCATCAGAGTATTTTCCAGTGAGTCAACTCTTCTCATGAGGTGGCCAAAGTACTGGAGTTTCAGCTTTAGTATCATTCCTTCCAAAGAAATCCCAGGATTGATCTCCTTCAGAATGGACTGGTTGGATCTCCTTGCAGTCCAAGGGACTCTCAAGAGTCTTCTCCAACACCACAATTCAAAAGCATCAATTCTTCGGTGCTCTGCTTCTGTTAGGTCCTACCATTTCTGTCCTTTATCGTACCCATCCTTGCATGAAATGTTCCCTTGATATGTCCAGTTTTCTTGAAGAGATCTCTAGTCTTTCCCATTCTATTGTTTCCTCCATTTCTTTAAATTGTTCATTCAACAAAGCCTTCTTATCTTTCCTTGCTATTCTCTGGAACTCTGCATTCAGTTGGGAATGTCTTTCCCTTTCTCTCTTCCTTTTTGCTTCTCTTCTCTCCTCAGCTATTTGTAAAACCTCCTCAGACAACCACTTTGCATTCTTGCATTTCTTTTTCTTTAGAATGGTTTTGGTCACCACCTCCTGTACAATGTTCTGAACCTCTGTTCACAGTTCTTCAGGCACTCTGTCTACCAGATCTAATCCCTTGAATTTAGTCATCAACTCTACTGTATAATAACAAGGGATTTGATTTAGGTCTTACCTAAATGGCCTAGTGGTTTCCTCCACTTTCTTTAGTTTAAGCCTGGATTTTGCAATAAGAAGCTCATGATCTGAACCACAGTCAGCTCCAGGTCTTGTTTTTGCTGACTGTATAGAGCTTTTCTCCATCTTTGGCTGCAAAGAATATAATCAATCTGATTTTGATGTTGACTGTTTGATGAGGTCCATGTATAGAGTTCAGAGAAGGCAATGGTAACCAACTCCAGTACTCTTGCCTGGAGAACCCCATGGATGGAGGAGCCTGATTGGCTGCAGTCCATGGGGTAGCTAAGAGTCGGACAAGACTGAGTGACTTCACTTTCACTTTTCACTTTCATGCATTGGAGAAGGAAATGGTAACCCACTCCAGTGTTCTTGCCTGGAGAATCCCAGGGACAGAGGAGCCTGTTGGGCTTCTCTCTATGGGATCTCACAGAGTCGGACACGACTGATACGACTTAGCAGAAGCAGCAGCATGTATAGAGTTATCTCTTGTTTTGTTGGGAAGGAGTATTTTCTATAACCAGTGTTCTATTGAGAAAACTGTTAGCCTTTGCCTTACTTCATTTTGTACTCCAAGGTCAAACTTGCCTGTTACTCCAGGTATCTCTTATCATCCTACTTTTGCATTCTGATCTCCTATGATGAAAAGGACATCTTTTTTGGTGTTAGTTCTAGAAAGTATTGCAAGTGTTCATTGAACCGGTCAACTTCAGCTTCTTCAGCATTAGTGGTTGGGGTGTACACTTGGGTTACTGTGATGTTGAATGGATTGCCTTGGAAATGAACCAAGATCATTCTGTTGTTTTTGAGATTGCACCCAAGGACTGAATTTTACACTCTTTTGTTGACTATGAACTGTCTACTCCATTTCTTCTAAAGGATTCTTGCCCACAGTAGTAGATATAATGGTCATCTGAATTAAATTCCCCCATTTCCATCCATTTTCATTCACCGATTGCTAAGATTTTGATGTTCACCTTGCTATCTCCTTGACCATGTCCAAAATACCTTGATTCATGGGCCTAACTTTCCAGATTCCTATGCAATATTGTTCTTTATAGCATCAGACTTTATTTTCACCACAAGACATATCCACAACAGAATGTTGTTTCCACTTTGGCTCAGCCTCTTCATTCTTTCTGGAGCTGTTTTTCCGCTCTTCCTCAGTAGCATATTGGACACCTGCCGACCCGGGGGCTCATTTTCTAGTGTCACATCTTTTTGCATTTTCATGCTCTTCATGGGGTTCTGGCAGTAAGAGTACTAGAGGAGGTTTCCCATTCCCTCCTCCAGTGGGTCACATTTTGTCAGAACTCTTCATGACCTGTCTGTCTTGGGTGGGCCTGCACAGCATGGTTCATAGCTTCATTGAGTTACCCAAGTCCCTTTGCTGTGACAAGGCTGTGATCCTTGAAGGGGAATTATCAATGAATAAGTTTTTTTAAAAAATCATTAAAAGAATAACATTCTAAATACATACCAGTTATGTTTTATACCTAATAGGAAGGTGAATGGTTAAAAACTTAGAGAATGAAGTTAGAAATTGAAATAATGTGTGTGATTGTGGAAGTTGGAAATACAGTGGAGTTCAGAAGTGACACATAAATGCACACTAACTTAGACATTCATGCTGTATATGAAAGTGAATATATATGTATATTATGTGTACATATGGTACATGTTTGTGTATGTGTATATGCTCTGCTGTGATTATTTGCTCAGTTGTGTCCAACTCTGCAACCACATGGACTGTAGCCCATCAGGCTCCTCTCCATGAGGAGTCTCCAGGTAAGAATACTGGAGTGGGTTGCCATGCCCTCCTCCACGGGATCTTCCCAACCCTGGAATTGAACCTAGGTCTCCTGTAATGTAGGCAGATCCTTTACCATCTGAGCCACTAGGGAAGCTCATATATGCATATACACATCATGTATACATACGGCTTTGGTATCATACTAGGTAAATATGTATCAAAAACACTGTGCTGTATTTAAAAAGAGATCCAGCACAGGGATGTATTAATAGGGCATACATGCAAGGAAAACCTTGAAATACTTCATTTTTCTCCTCATAGTTTAGCCTGTATTGCTGTAGTCTGAAAGTATCGGGAGTGTGGGGTGATGCAGAGAGAGTTTAGAGAAGAAACACCCGGTTGAAGAGTTGGGATGTACACTTTTGGCCAAGTTAAAGAGTTGGCTCATTTTGCTTGAGAGAGACAGCCATGACCTGGAGGTATTCAGGAATTTAAAGAATAATATGATGCTGAGAAAGATGACCAGCTGTTCTCCATAACTGATGAATATGTAATTTGAGGAAATAAATTCAAGCTGAATTGGAAAGAATTCAGACTGACTATTAGAACAATTTCCCAACCATGAGGGCTCCTGCCCAAGTAAGATGGCTGGTTTGTGTTTTTCTGGAAGTCTCCATGACCACATAGATTCAAATAATTTTTAGAAGTGGGCATGGATGGAAGGGGCAGAAAAGATAACATTTCTATATGTTCTTCAGCCTAAAAATTTTGATTCTGTGATTATTCGTTTTAAAAAAAAAAAGAAAGAAGTCCTAGTTAGATGGGTTAGATTTCCCTCTAGTGGCCTAGAAAGGAATTAAGTACAACTGTGTTTGACAGGACTGAACTGAACTGAACTGTGTTCTCACAGATCAGAGTCACTAGGAGCCAAATTAAAATTGAGAAGTAAACATGTATGGGTTTTCTTTATTTTTTTCATGAGAAGTAAACATGTATGGGTTTTCTTTATTTTTTTCATTTAGGTAAATTTTCCCCTTAAATAAAACATCAAACAGTCCTTATTTTTCTTATTTGGATGTTGAAATCTGGACTCATGTTCTGCCATTACTATGATTATTTTCCCTGGAACTGAGACCCTTTCCTGGGATGGTCATCTGACGGTGTGTGATAAACTCCCTTGGTTTGGTAATTTGGCAGGATCGTGACTAGTGACTGTTACAATCCAGGGCTGTTTAGGATTTTGATGACAGTGGGCCTTTCCCTTGGCCTCTGCTGAGATCACACTTCTCTTCAAGGTACTGAACACATGCTGGCTTGGGGCAGAGACCCACCCTGTCCACCTGCCTTGTGGTCACTCTAGGACTAGAGGGAAAGTGTGTTCCTTGTTGACAGCTTACTCCCACTGTAAGCCACTCATGTCAGTCCCACCAACAGAACTAGTCCTCCTTTTTTATATACCATATAACCCCCCCACCAACGCCCTTGTTCCTGGTCTCCTAAGGCTATCTTGGTATTGCTGATTTAGCCCAAGAACCTAGTGGTCTTAAGAGGCAGAAGAGCTAAATGTCATGCCTTGATCCTGACTTTGGGTCAATTTTGAGTTATCGTTTAGAGACACACAGCTCTGAAAATAAATTATATTTCCTCTCCCTATGTCCCCATGTGTCATCCAAAATAAAAACAATATTAGCTTTAAAAATAGATGTAAGGAGATCTAACAACACTTTGAATTTTTTTTTTTCTTTATGAGGCTTTTTGGTGCTTCTACTTTGCTGTGTCCAAAGCACATGTTTAACCAGCTATTGGTTAACCTGGTGCTGTTTCTGTACACAAATCAGAGCCCTCTGGATCTTGTTTACTCAGCCTGGAAAGGGAGCATGAATGAATTTGCCTTGGTCACACAAGTACAGAGGGTCACTGGCCGTAACTTCTCTCGCCAGATGAATGGATTTGACAGGCTGCGGCCAGCACAATCCGGCTTTCCCAGCATTCTCTTTGTTCCAGCCCAGATGCACAGCACAACCAAGTTTTCATGCCTTTCAGCAAAAAGCTACTGAAGGCTCACTGGCTGGCAGTGATTCAGGCTTTCTTTGAATCAGTGCCCTTCTTTGGTGGATAGTAAAACTTGCGCTCGTAAATAAGAGTGTATCTTGGCAAATTAACACTGGTGGTGAATCTGGTCTGTGACCTTCAGAAGAAGGCTCAGGAGGAGACCATGCACTCAAGCAGCCTTAGGAGGAGGAGGCATCACCTGGGTTCCCCACCATGATCACACTTTTTCCCCATGATGAACGCAAGATCTGGGCAGTCAGGTGAGGAATATACCTGTTTTACTCTCCTGGCTGTTCCCTCATGGCTCAGAGGGTAAAGCGTCTGCCTGCAATGCAGGAGACCCAGGTTCAATCCCTGGGTCAGGAAGATCCCCTGGAGAAGGAAATGGCAACCCACTCCAATATTCCTGCCTGGAGAATCCCATGGACAGAGGAGCCTGGTGGGCTACAGTCCAGGGGGTTGCAAAGAATCGGACACGGCTGAGCGACTTCCCTTCCCTTTACTCTCCTGTCTGCTCTTAGCTGGTTTTAAGTTTGATGCCCTAATATTCAGAACAGATACCCTATTGAAGAAGCAGAAGACCCTATTGAAGAAAAGATGGATTCCCTATTCTTTGTTTTTGCTTCCTGGGAAAGTTGAGAGGTGGGACACACTTCAGTGAACAGCATTTCACCACCTTGAAGAATGCTTCGGCCTTAGGCGGGAGGGAAAGCGGTGGAAGGTTTATGGAGCTCTCGTTTTACTATTATTGTTTTTGTTTGTGGGGCAGGAGTGGTGGTTGGTTAGTTTCATTTCTAAGCACTTTTGCTGGTGGAAGTCACTGTGTCAAGGCGTTGTTTGGTAAGTATTCCAAACTTAATTATAGGGGGATGGGAGGTAGATGAGGCTATGAGAGCGTCTTAAAATATAGGTTTTATTATTGTTTGGGTATGGGGAGGCCAATAGATTAGGACATGATTTGTCACTGAAAAGATAGCTTATACTCACCATTCCCAAGATGAGGGGCCAAGTCACTCCATGCAAGGCCTCAGGAGGAAGCACCAGGATTGGTTATGAGGCAGAAGGGATGCGGGGAAGGAAGAAGTGAGGCAGGGTTCATAGGCTTAGAATTGGCTAGTCTGAATAATTTCATCAGGTTCTGGGGTATAGGCACTGTTCTTAGTTGTCCAGTACCTGGCCCTGGGGTCATTAGGGCTAGTAGATAGTGGTCTGAGTTTGAGAGCCCAACAAAGGAGATGGTTGGGGTGTGTGCTGTGGATTGGTTGATGTGATTATGAAAGGTGTGCTTCCAAGAGAGCTATTTGCCATTTCTAGAAATTAACTACTAACCCTGAAAGAGCAGTCCCTTCCAATGTCGGCAACATCCTGAGGTGTCAGAGCATTAGAATGAAAGATGTATCTAAGACAAAGAAGTAAAAAAACACAGTCACTCTTTCAGATGAATGAAATTGTGAAGGCATCAAGATTTTATTTTTTTTTTTCATATACCATTTTGAGGCCAAATGACACACTGTTGAAAGACTGAGCTTCAGAATCCTACATCTTTGATCTTGAGCCCTGGTTCTGCCATTTTCCAGTTCTATAATCTTGGACAATTAGTTTCTGTAAATTTCAGGTACTTTATCAATCACAGAGGAATAAAAATACTTTTTATTTCATAGGATTATTGTGGTAATTATGTGAAATAATTAATATAAAGTGTTTTGGACATGCTTAACACATAATATTATTGTTCTTGCCATTATTTTTATTAATAGCAATGTAGACCATATTTCTGATCATGTGAGGATCAAAAAGGCCCAAAGTAACTAGTAATTTGTTTTGAAAATGAAATTAACCTGTCGTGCCTTATCATCTTCCCTTAAATTCTCTGAGGGCCAATGGATCTATGGGAGATGTCCCGAAAGAACTGGCGACCACTAAAGATGTTGGTCTTAGGAGAGGGTGCCAGGGCTCTGTGGCACAATGCTTTACTTACACAGCACTGTTTTGAAAGGTTCAGAAATGAGTTTGAAATTCCTTTCCTGTCTCTCCATTCTCCTTTCTTTTTCTCACTCCTCCCATTATTGAGAATTCATAAATTCACGGAGCTAGTGGAACTAACTTGCCACCTTCCTGGCTTGATGCAAGAGGTACTGAGTTGGGTTGTTCAATAATTCTGTTTTATCCAAGATAATGGGTAATCGGTTGCTTGTTCCCATCTCATTTGCAGGAGAAAGAACATGATTTTAAAGACTACAGTAAGTGTGAGATATAGAAAAGATTTCTGGAGTCTCTGTTGCTGGTCATGAGGCATGTGCTTGCTGATCTCAAAGCATTCAATGTGAAAATTAGTCCCATGAATTGGGAGATGGGTATTGACATATACACACTACTATATATAAAACATAAGGACCTACTGTATAGCACAGCGAACTCTACTCAATATTCTGTAATGTCCTACATGGGAAAAGAATCTAAAACAGAGTGGATACATGTATATGTATAACTGAGTCACTTTGCTGTACACCTGAAACACAACATTGTAAATCAACTAAATTCCAATTAAATTTTTTTTAAAAAATTAGTCCCATGGAGTAAGTGTTAGCAAACTTTTTCTGTAAAAGCCATATAGTAAATTCTCTGTTTTGCTCACTGTGTTAGTTTCCTAGGGCTGATGTAAGTACCACAGACTGGGTGTTTCAACAACAGAAATGTATTGTCTCACACAATTCTGCAGACTAGAAGTTCAAGGTCAAGGCATTGGCAGGATTGGCTCCTTCTAAGGGCAGTGAGGGAAGGATCTGTTCCAGGCTTGTCTCCTGGGTTTGTAAATAGCTGCCTTCTGCCTCTGTCTCTTTATATGATCTTCCTTCTGTGTATGCCTGTGTTCAAATTCCTCATTTATCAGTAGACCAGGCCTATTGGAGTAGGGCCTCTCCTAGTGACTTTATTTTAATTTGATTGCCTCTGTAGAGACCTTGTCTCCAAAGATGATCACTCTGATGTACTTCAGCACGTCAAGACTTCAGTATGTGGATTTGGAGGGGGACGCAGTTCAGCCCCTAACACTTGTCATACAGTCTGTGTTGCAACTTCTCCCCTGCTATTGTAGCATAAAAGCAGCCAGCAACAATTCATAAATGAATTCAGTTCAGTTCAGTTCAGTCGCTCAGTCGTGTCCGACATTTTGCGACCGCATAAATCACAGCACGCCAGGCCTCCCTATTCATAACCATCTCCCGGAGTTCACTCAGACTCACGTCCATGGAGTCCATGATGCCATCCAGCCATCTCATCCTCAGTCGTCCCCCTTCTCCTGCCCCGAATCCCTCCCAGCATCAGAGTCTTTTCCAATGAGTCAACTCATTGGAACTCATGAGGTGGCCAAAGTACTGGAGTTTCAGCTTTAGCATCATTCCTTCCAAAGAAATTCCAGGGCTGATCTCCTTCAGAATGGACTGGTTGGATCTCCTTACAGTCCAAGGGACTCTCAAGAGCCTTCTCCAACACAACAGTTCAAAAGCATCAATTCTTCGGCGCTCAGCCTTCTTCACAGTCCAACTCTCACATCCATACATGAGCACTGGAAAAACCATAGCGTTGACTAGACAGACTTTAGTCAGCAAAGTAATGTCTCTGCTTTTGAATATACTATCTAGGTTGGTCATAACTTTCCTTCCAAGGAGTAAGCATCTTTTAATTTCATGGCTGCAGCCACCATCTGCAGTGATTTTGGAGCCCCCAAAATAAAGTATGACACTGTTTCCTCATCTACTTCCCATGAAGTGATGGGACTGGATGCCATGATCTTCGTTTTCTGAATGTTGAGCTTTAAGCCAACTTTTTCGCTCTCCACTTTCACTTTCATCAAGAGGCTTTATGGTTCCTCTTCATTTTCTGCCATAAGGGTGGTGTCATCTGCATATCTGAGGTGATTGATATTTCTCCTGGCAATCTTGATTCCAGCTTGTGCTTCTTCCAGTCCAGCGTTTCTCATGATGTACTCTGCATATAAGGTAAATAAGGAGGGTGACAATATACAGCCTTGGCATACTCCTTTTCCTATTTGGAACCAGTCTGTTGTTCCATGTCCAGTTCTAACTGTTGCTTCCTGACCTGCACACAGATTTCTCAAGAGGCAGGTTAGGTGGTCTGGTATTCCCATGAATTAGTAAATTTATTTATTGAATTCAGATTTATTGAATTTCATGTAACTTTCACAAATAACAAAAAAACTCTTCTGATTTTTTCCCAACCATTTAAAAACACAAAAACTAGTCTTAGTTCACAGGCTCTCCAAAAACCAGGTATACCAGGTTTAGTCTGAGGAACCTAGTTTGCTGACGCTGGCCTTTTTAACTTTATGCACAATTTCTGATTACATTCAGTGAAGTATACATTCAAATGAGTTTGGCTCAACAATGGATTTTGTAAAAGGTACAGTTACATCTGTACTCACATTTGTGTTTACATACAGAGGTGAATTCTAATGTTTTCAAAAAAAAAAAAAAGTCAAATATCCCTGGAAATCTCCAAAATTGGCCTTCTGAGATGGAGCTCCCTGGCTTTTGATTGCTGCAGAACATGAAAGAAAAATGTCTTTGAGCATGTTTGTTTCATGAAATTGAATTCCTTTTTCAAGTGTTTGGTTTCTTCTAGGAAGGACTCCTTCTTTTTCTTATTTAAAGCAGTTGCTTATAAATGATTTTCAGATGGGCAGCACTAGAACTATGTTGGAAGACAAAGGAAAACTATTCAGGAAGGACTTCATGGATAAATGGAATGAAAAAGAAAGATATGAGAGAGAGAGATCTGGTTGGTACTTAGAATGCATGGGCAGAAAGTGTAGGCTTTCTTAGTGCTTGTGCACACCCAGGAGTGCCTTTGTGTGTTCTGGTGTGAATGGGGTTTCCACGAGTGCCTAACAAGGAGTAATTGCATTTCAGATGCTTTCTCGGTGACCTTCAAATCCACTCCCCACAGAAACCCCACATCCCTTAGGAAGCCAGGTCTATTGTTGCTTCTTGATCTTGGTTTGCTTTGTTACCAAGTTGCTTTGCTTAGTTACAACCTCAGGAATTACAGTGAAGATGGGCAGAAGTTAAGATACCTTGGTAACTGACTAAGATTTTCCAGTTGTACATTTTGTACTGTCTTTAACCACATGGGCATTTCTCTGTTAGTGAATCCAACTGCTGAACCGGACATATTAACATAGGGTATTTCATTTTGATATTGCTCAGAATTTGCAGTCCTGATGAATTCACCATGCATGTAATGAATAAGATTTACTAAAAAGTTTAAAAGCAGATGTAATTTATACTCTTTCTGTCAGTATTTGAAACTCTTGCAACTTAAAGAGCAGTCCTTGGCCTAGCAGCATCAGCATCAGTATCACCTGGTTGCTTCTTGGATGCAAAATCTCAGGCCCCACCCCAGACCTGCCAAATCAGAATTTGCATTTTAACAAGCTCCCCCAGGAGACCTGTGTCCACATTCAAGACTGAGCATTCCAGCTGTGGCAGTCTTCAGGGTCCTTATCTCCTCCACTTCTGCTTGGCAGGATTGACTTTCCCTTCAGACCAGATAGGGCGGCCCTGGTGGCTCAGATGATAAAGAATCCGTCTGCAATGCAGGAGACACGGACTTGATCCCTGGGTCTGGGTCAAGAAGATCCTCAGGAGATGGGAATAGCTACCTACTTCTGTGCTCTTGCCTGGAGAATTCCATGAACAGAGGACCCTGACAGGCTACAGTCCATGGAGTCACAAAGAATCTAACATGACTGAGCAACAAACACTTTCACTTTCTTCTAGACAAGTCCCTCCAAAGCCCAACTGCTAGGAGGCATGTGTAGGGGTAAATGGCCTCTGCTACTATCTCCTCCTCCTGGAAAATTACCAAAAGTGTAGAAAATAACCTACAGTGTCCCAAATGCTTTGAAGACCTGTTTCTGCTTCTCAGAACACTTAACAAAAAACGAAACAAGAAAATCAGTTTCACTTTGCATCTCCATAGAAACCCTACCTCAGTATCAACTCCACAACATTAGACTGTGTTTTCTTCACACAATTACAGTAGTCAAACTGAGAGATTCAAAATAACCAGAGGATGAAGAAAGCTCTGATTCAGTTTTACCAAGATAAGAAACCTTGCTAAAGTTGTGGCAGACAGTCTAGCACTACTTCAATTATTCGGTTCAGTTCAGTTCAGTCACTCAGTCTGGTCCGACTCTTTGCGACCCTATGAACTGCAGCATACCAGGCCTCCCTGTCCATCACCAACTCCTGGAGTTCACTCCAACTCATGTCCATTGAGTTGATGATGCCATCCAGCCATCTGATCCTCTGTCGTCCCCTTCTCTTCCTGCCCCCAATCCCTCCCAGCATCAGGGTCTTTTCCAATGAGTCAACTCTTCACATGAGGTGGCCAAAGTATTGGAGTTTCATTCCTTCCAAAGAACACCCAGGGCTGATCTCCTTTAGAATGGACTGTTTGGATCTCCTTACAGTCCAAGAGACTCTCAAGAGTCTTCTCCAATACCACGGTTCAAAAGCATCAATTCTTTGGTGCTCAGCTTTATTCACAGTCCAACTCTCACATCCATACATGACTACTGGAAAACCATAGCCTGGACTAGAAGGACCTTTGTTGGCAAAGTATATCTCTGCTTTTCAATATACTGTCTAAGTTGGTCATAACTCTCCTTCCAAAGAGTAAGTGTCTTTTAATTTCATGCGTGCAATCAATATCTGCAGTGATTTTGGAGCCCCCTCTCCAAGAAGTCAGCCACTGTTTCCACTGTTTCCCCATCTATTTCCCATGAAGTGATGGGACCAGATGCCATGATCTTCATTTTCTGAATCTTGAGCTTTAAGCCAACTTTTTCACTCTCCTCTTTCACTTTCATCAAGAAGCTTTTTAGTTCCTCTTCATTTTCTGCCATAAGGGTGGTGTCATCTGCATATCTGAGGTGATTGATGTTTCTCCCGGCAATCTTGATTCCAGCTTGTGCTTCTTCCAGCGCAGCGTTTCTCATGATGTACTCTGCATAGAAGTTAAATAAGCAGGGTGACAATATACAGCCTTGACGTACTCCTTTTCCTATTTGGAACCAATCTGTTGTTCCATGTCCAGTTCTAACTGTTGCTTCCTGACCTGCATATAGGTTTCTCAAGAGGCAGGTTAGGTGCTCTGGTATTCCCATCTCTTGAAGAATTTTCTAGTTTATTGTGATCCCCACAGTCAAAGGCTTTGGCATAGTCAATAAAGCAGAAATAGATGTTTTTCTGGAACTTTCTTGCTTTTTCGATGATCCAGTGATGTTGGCAATTTGATCTCTGGTTCCTCTCCCTTTTCTAAAACCAGCTTGAACATCTAGAAATTCATGATTCACGTATTGTTGAAGCCTGGCTTGGAGAATTTTGAGCATTACTTTACTAGCATGTGAGATGAGTGTAATTGTGCAGTAGTTTAAGCATTCTTTGGCATTGCCTTTCTTTGGGACTGGAATGAAAACTGACCTTTTCCAGTCCTGTGGCCACTGCTGAGTGTTCCAAATTTGCTGGCATATTGAGTGCAGCACTTTCACAGCATCATATTTCAGGATTTGAAATAGCTCCACTGGAATTTTATCACCTCCACTAACCTTGTTTGTAGTGATGCTTCCTAAGGCCCACTTGACTTCACATTCCAGGATGTCTGGCTCTAGGTGAGTGTGATTGATCACACCATAGTGATTATCTGCATCATGAAGCTCTTTTTGTACAGTTCTTCTGTGCATTCTTGCCACCTCTTCTTCATATCTTTTGCTTCTGTTAGGTCCATACCATTGCTGTCCTTTATTGAGCCCATCTTTGCATGAAATGTTCCCTTGGTATCTCTAATTGTCTTGAAGAGATCTCTGGTCTTTCCCATTCTGTTGTTTTCCTCTATTTCTTTGCATTGATCACTGAGGAAGGCTTTCTCATCTCTCCTTGCTATTCTTTGGAACTCTGCATTCACATGCTTATATCTTTCCTTTTCTCCTTTGGTTTTCCCCTGTTCTCTTTTCACAGCTATCTGTAAGGCCTCCTCAGACAGCCATTTTGCTTTTTGCATTTCTTTTCCATGGGGATGGTCTTGATCCCTGTCTCCTGTACAATGTCACGAAGCTCATTCCATAGTTCATCAGGCACTCTATCAGATCTAGTCCCTTAAATCTATTTCTCACTTCCACTGTATAATCATAAGGGATTTGATTTAGGTCATACCTGAATAGTCTAGTGGTTTTCCCCACTTTCTTCAATTTAAGTCTGAATTTGGCAATAAGGATTTCATGATCTGAGCCACAGTCAGCTCCCAGTCTTGTTTTTGCTGACTGTATAGAGCGTCTCCATCTTTGGCTGTAAAAATATAATCAATCTTATTTCTATGTTGACCATCTGGTGATGTCTGTGTGTAAAGTCTTCTCTTGTGTTGTTGAAAGAGGGTGTTTGCTATGACCAGTGCGTTCTCTTGGCAAAACTCTATTAGTCTTTGCCCTGCTTCATTCCGCATTCCAAGGCCAAATTTGCCTGTTACTCCAAGTGTTTCTTGACTTCCTACTTTTGCATTCCAGTCCCCTATAATGAAAAGGACATCTTTTTTGGGGGTGTTAGTTCTAAAAGGTCTTATAGGTCTTCATAGAACCGTTCAACTTCAGCTTCTTCAGCGTTACTTCAATTATTAATACCAGGTAAAAATCATAGTGTACTTCAAGTTCCTAAGGGTGATACGGCAGACCAGTCTCAAAGGCAAAGTCCATAGAATAACACGTTCTTTTGTTAAAAGTGGAAGACCCTGTCAGTTACTGCACGCGTTAAATGCATATTCACCATCCATAAATTCCACTCACAGTCTTTCTGTCTCTAGGAGTACATCCATTAGTTCCACTCACACTCCTTTATGTCTCGAGGAGAGGTCACTCCTACCATCTTACAGCCTGGAGTTGAGGATTCCTCTCTATGGCTCAGGCAGCCTCACAGCACAAGTTCTCTTTCTTCTCTCGTTGCTTTTGCCGCCCTCGCTCTGTGTTGTCGTCCTTGCTAACTCGCCGCTTTAGAGGCAGATATACCCTAAAGGAATGCGTTCCAAGTTCAGCCTTGTCTGTTCCTTTGTTTTCAGCTTTGTCTTCTTCACCTGCCGTCTGTGTTCATACTGGCTGGATAGAGAAGCCACGGGTGAACACAAGCAAAAAGGAAGGGATTTCCTGGGGCCCAGAGCATCTCACTGATGCAGAGAGATTTTAGTTCTGACTGGAGTAGCCTTAGGTGTCTTTCATTCAGAGAGCTGAGGATACTTGTGATATTCTTCATCTTCTTTTATCTAAGCTTCTATCAAAAAAAAGATCATATGAACTTCATTTTGTGGGCAAGGCAGCAGAAAGCAGTGGGGTTATTATGTGTCTACCAAAGGTTAACCTGCTAGGGCTAGAATGCTAGTCTACTCACTTCTGCCATGTTGTTACAGCAAGCCAGGCTTCTTGCTTCAAGAGCAACAACAACAATAATAATATTCCTTAGCATGTATCACTTACCTGCCTATATTTGGCTGGGTGAATGCTGCATGTTTTTGTGTGTTATACCTAATTCTCACCACAGTCCGATGGGATAGGTACTCATCCATTCTTGTTGTGCAAATGAGAAAACTTTGGCCCTGAAAATTTTAATAACCTACTCTTTCTAAGTGGTATAGCTCTGCACTCATAAAAGATTTATTCACTGTCCATAAATTCCATCCACAGTCTTGATGTCTCTGGAAAGACTCTTAGAGTAGAGGGCTTACTTCTATCATTTGAGAGCCTGGTGTTGAAGATTCTGCTGCACTGTCTATAGAATGAGATGGAGGGTGCTAACAGTGTCCTAGGTCTCAAGTTATTTCTGTATGTAATTTTTTCAAACAAAATGGTTGTTAAACAATAAAAGATTATAAAGTACCTGAAGAGACAAAGCAATGTGCACCACAGTTAATAGAAAATATAGACTAGAAAGAGAGTAAGACATGTGAAGGATACATTGAGGTCTAACATAATTTATTTGGAGTCTCAAAAGGAGAGGAGAGATTGCAGTATAGGTTAAACTTGAAAACATAGCTGAGGATTTCCCAGAACCAATGGAGGAAAACAACCCACTGATTCTAGAAGCCCAAGCAGGATAGATAAAAATAAATTCACACCTAGACACATCAGACTAAAACTGCAAAAATCAAAGACAAAAAATTAAAATCTAAAAATCAGAGACAAAGTTGTTTGATTCACAGCTAATTTTTCAACAACATTGAAAATCAGAAGTCTGAAGTAAAATAACTGACAGTCTAGAAACCATCTCTCTAAATTGAAAGCAAAATAAAGACATTTTTAGACAAATTAAAAACTGAGAGAATAGGCTACCGGCAGACACACACAGAAAAAGATTCTCAAAGATATTTTTCAGTTAGGAGGAAAATTATCCCACATAGAACTTAAGAGATGCATCAAAGAATAAAAAGCAAAGTTAATAAGACTGGTTTATGTGAACATTAGCTATGTAAAACATAAATAGTAATGTCATGATGCTGAAATTTTTATCGTATTCATATTATGCTGCTGCTGCTGCTAAGTCACTTCAGTCGTGTCCAACTCTGTGCAACCTCATAGACAGCAGCCCACCAGGCTCCCCCGTCCCTGGGATTCTCCAGGCAAGAATGCTGGAGTGGGTTGCCATTTCCTTCTCCAATGCATGAAAGTGAAAAGTGAAAGTGAAGTCGCTCAGTCGTGTCCGACTCTTTGCAACCCCATGGACTGCAGCCTACCAGGCTCCTCCATCCATAGCATTTTCCAGGCAAGAGTACTGGAGTGGGGTGCCATTGCTTTCTCCTATTCATATTATAAAAAAACTAAAATAATATATTATAAAGCCAGTAGGCTTCCCTGGTGGTTCAGTGGTAAAGAATCCACCTATAAATCAGGAGATGCAGGTTCTATCCCTGGGTTGGGAAGATCCCTTGGAGAAGGAAATGGCTATCCAGTTCAGTATTCTTGCCTTGGAAATTTCATTGACAGAGGGACCTGGTGGCTACAGCCCAGGGCTGGCAGAGACTTGGATATGACTTAATGTGCACACAAAATGTACAACCACAAGAGTTCTAAGAACCAGTGAGAGTAATCATAGTTAAGGTATAATAATATCCTTGCATATCTTGGGAAAAAAGTAAAAATATGAATCATTATTATACTTTGATAGATCAAGAAATGCTTTTGTAATTTCTAGGTAACCATAACACACACACACAAATAGAAAGGATAGAACTTCTGGTCTAAGAGAGGAAAACAGAGAATAGTTTTAAAAATCAAGACAAGAAAGAAAAACAGAGCAAATAAAAAGCTTGTAAGATGGCAGATTTAAATACAAGTGTATTTGTCATTGCATTAAATCTGGATGAGCTAAATGCTCCAGGGAAAAGACAAAGTCTGGATTTTTTAAAAAGGCAAAAGCTGTTTATAAGAGACCTGTTAAACAAAAATACAGAAAATTTGGAAGTTCAAAAAAATGGAGAAAGCTATATACTAATAATAACCAAAAATCTGACTTTGTTAGTTTCAGGTTAAAGTCAAAAGTATTGCTAAATATAAAGAGGAACTCTTCAAAATAATCAAAGGTTTAATTCCCCCAGGAAAATCTAACAATTTTATATTTATAAGGCAAAAATTTGATAAAAGATAAGAATAGAGAAATATAAAATAGCCTTGGAATATTTCAATACCACTGTCAGGAATTATTAGAACAAGGTGATAGAAAAATTAGTAAGGCTATGGGATAGTTGAACGGCATAGTTAACATGCATTATTTAGTGACATGTATGGATACTACACCAAACAATATCCACATGTAAATTCTTTTCATGCCACAGGGAACATGCATGAAAATTAACTATATGCTAGGGAATGAAATGATACGGAGTATTATCACAAGGGCCATTGATTTAGAAAATAATAACAAAGTGGATTCAGAAAAGCATTTGACAGATGCTCTTTAAAATCATCTGTACTCATGATAAAAAATTCTGCAACTAGGAATCAAAAGGAAGTCCTTTAATCTCACAGAGTACTGCTAAAGAAAACTCTTGGACATAGGCTATATATGTGTTGACAGGATGTCATGCTAATTAGGGAAACAATTTGATGTGTTCATGTAGAACTCAAATCCTCGAGGGCCCCAGAAGTACAAGCATCAGCTTTACTTGTAATTCAGGTATAACTTTTAGTACTTCCCTGTGATTGCTGTATTTCACAGTACTGTGAACAGAGAAACCTTTTACAGCAAGGCATGAAAACATTATTTTAAATACTCATAAAATGGAAACATTTTCTTCAGTAGAAGAGCAGTGTAGGGTAGTGAGATACAGCCCGACTTTGAAGTTAAAATCAATGCAGTGACTGGGTTCAGAGCTCAGCCCTGCCGTCTACTAGCTGCATGTCTTTGAGCAAGTGATGTAATACTTCTGAGCCTCAGTTTTCTTATCTTTAAAATGGGGTGAATACTACCTACCTCACATAATAGATATATCTATCATAGATTATATAAAGATATAACCATCTACTATAAAGATTAACTCAGTGCATGAATTTGGAATACTGCTTGGCATGCAATACGTAGACAGTGTCAGCTATTAAAAACTGCTAAAGAAGAATCAAAATTTTAGCACCCAAAGCACAAACTATAGATGAAAGCAAGAGAAGGCATTTCATTTTCCCACGACTTTCACAAGCCAGTAAATCAATTCTCTGTCTTCTTGTATAGCCGATTCTATTGCCTGTGACTTAAACCCAGCCAAGAAACAGAACATCTTCTGGCTTCCAAGACTGCTTAGACAAGAGCAGGAATTATGTGATGTTCATATGTGCAAGCTACATGTTTAGCAGGGTGAGGCCTCCTGGCAGCCTTCAGTGATAGAGCCACAAGTGCAGGCGGGGATGCTGCTGAGGGCCAGGCTGTATCTCATTTCATGCTTACAACAGTTCTGTGGAGCAGGAACTATTTTTAGCATTCCAGTTTCAAAATTGATGCACAGAAAAACAAAACAAAACCAAGGATACACAGAGACATTAAGCATCTTGTCTAGTGAGGGCTGGAGGGGGATTTAAGGCCAAACCTAAGAGATCCAGGCATACAACCAACATACTGTAAGTCCTCTCATTGTACTTAAGTCTTAACTTCTTTCCCCACTTCCTGAGTGGTCAAGCAATGTATCAACCTAAAACGCTGTTTGGATGGTTCACCTTTTGTTCTGATTGGCTACTCTTGCTTCACAAATCACCCCTAACACTTGGTGGCACCCTACAACAATGATTTCAGCATGCTCATGGGGCCTGTAGGCTAGGAATTTGGGCATAACAGTTGGGTGGCTTGCCTCTGCACCCGAATGTCTTAGAATCTCCAGTGGGAAAACTAAAAGAACTGGGAGTGACTCAGATGGCTGGGAGCCGGAATCTTCTGGAGACCTCTTCACCATTTGGGGCTCGAGATAGTCATCTTCTTACACAGGAGATTGCTGAGGGCAGTATGGGGGAATCTGCCAGGCATCTGTGACCAAGACTCACAAGTCATAGAACAGCACTCCTGCCAAACTCTATTGGCTGAACAAGCCTGCCAAGTTTCGAGAGAAGAGGGACTAGACCCCACCTCTTAGTGGGAAACTGTTAACATCATTTTTATCCTTTTAATTGGGATCATAATATCAATATAATAAAGATGGTCCCAGGCCTAAAAGCCAATAATGGTTCAGCAGCATAGAGTTCCTAAGACATTCTCTTTCTCTATACTTTCTGGTTTGGAAAATGTTTTTGAAATAAGTGTTATAAGTGTTTATACAGCAAACCAAAAAAATTATGTTTAATCACAAATAAGTGTGATTTCAATAGCTGCGTGTGCACCAGAATCATTGTGGGAGCTTGTTAGAGCTACACATTCCCTGTCTGGTCCCTAGAGTCACTGAAATGGCATCTCTGAGACAGGAGCCCAGAGGAGCATCCCCAGGTGATTCCTATCTCATCCTCAGGTAGCCATCTGCTGACCAGTCTTTGGGAGACTGCTCTTGATACTTTTAATCCATCTCTAAGGAACAAGGCATTCTGGGATCTACATGCAGAAACCCAAGCTGAATCACATTATTGTTCCAAACCTAGGAATCTAGTTGTCTTAAAATGGCTATGACTACTGATAACCTAGATCCTGGCTTCAAAGAGGAGGTGAGCGACTACAAAGAGAGTCCCTTGAGAACATGAACTGGAGAGTGTTGTGTGTGTGTGTGTGTGTGTGTGTGTGTTTTAAACCTCTGCCTATGATCTTAGAGTTCAGTTCAGTTGCTCAGTCATGTCCAACTCTTTGCAAACCCATGTACCGCAGCACACCAGGCCTCTCTGTCCGTCACCAACTCCCAAAGTTCATCCAAACCCATGTCCATTGAGTCGGTGATGCCATCCAACCATCTCATCCTGTGTCGTCCCCTTCTCCTGCCCCCAATCTTTCCCAGCATCAGGGTCTTTTCAAATGAGTCAGCTCTTTGCATCAGGTGGCCAAAGTATTGGAGTTTCAGCTTCAACATCAGTCCTTCCAATGAACACCCAGGGCTGATCTCCTTTAGCATGGAGTGGTTGGATCTCCTTGCAGTCCAAGGGACTCTGAAGAGTCTTCTCCAACACCACAGTTCAAAAGCATCAATTCGTCAGCACTCAGCTTTCTTTATAGTCCAATTCTCACATCCATACATGACCACTGGAAAAACCATAGCCTTGACTAGACAGACCTTTGTTGACAAAGTAATGTCTCTGCTTTTTAATATGCTGTCTAGGTTGGTCATAACTTTCCTTCCAAGGAGTAAACGTCTTTTAATTTCATGGCTGCAGTCACCATCTGCAGTGATTTTGGAGCCCAGAAAAATAAAGTCTAACACTGTTTCCCCATCTATTTCCCATGAAGTGATGGGACCGGATGCCATGATCTTGGAGTTACATTTTGCTAACAGTTTTGCAAGTGGGGAGGTGGGCAATCTAGTTTCCCTTTAAACTGGCAAGTATATTCTCATCAGGAAAACCTTTGATGTCTATTGTGGAGTTACCCAGTAAAGAGAAACATGAAGACATGCTAGGGACATTGGAGGAGGTAGGCAGAAAGTGTGGCAGTTCAACCAGTCAGTCATTTCCCATCTTTTGCCCTGTTTTTGGTGGCAGATAGGGGGATAGAAAGAAGAGAGGAAAGAGGGAAAGGGAGAGAGTGGCCAGGGGAGCAGTTCTATGAAAGGGAAGCTATGAACTCTTACAGGTCGGTCTGTGTCTGCACAACAGGAGAATGAAAGGCCCCCAAGATTCTTCTCAGTGCCTTTCAATCATGCCCCCAAATGTTGGCCAGCACGTGTGTGTGTATTCTCTCCTTCTCCAGCCTAACATGATACTTCTGAGTGTGGATCCAAAGGCAGCTCCAGTTTGAATAAGTAGGGAAAATGTCTTCTGCTTGATTCTGGATTTGTGACCTAAGTGCTGCCGTTCACCTCCTAAAGTCCCAAGTCAATCGTAAAGATGGGGGAGGGGGGTAGAAGGAGGCCGAGCAGGCCTGGGCAGTGTGGTTTCTGTTAGGCTCATCACTGCATTCCCAGTACGCTAGTTTAGTTTTTGCTATGATTGAACTTCTTTGGGAGTCTCTCATCGCTCATCTCCTGAGATGGTTTTCTCCCCCTCAGAACAGAGCTTTTATGGAGGCCTGTTTTCATATATTTGCAAGATAGATGGGCACCCTCACGGAGGGAGCTTGCACTTGGAATTCAGATTTATCTATAGTCATTTTTTATATTCTGTATTTTGGTTAATTTTAGGTCCATTTTGGACCAAGACACGTAGATTTATTACATGAAAGGGGGATTAAATTTATGAGCATGGTTGTATGCATTGTATTAATAATAAAAGCTGAAACTCCAGTACTTTGGCCAACTCATGCAAAGAGTTGAGTCATTGGAAAAGACTCTGATGCTGGGAGGGATTGTGGGCAGGAGGAAAAGGGTATGGCAGAGGATGAGATGGCTGGATGGTATCACCGACTCGATGGATGTGAGTCTGAGTGAACTCCATGAGTTGGTGATGGACAGGGAGGCCTGGCATGCTGCGATTCATGGGGTGAACTGAACTGAATAATAAAAGAGCAAAATGTTTGCAGTGTTTAGCATTTTCAGTTAACTTTTATTAGCAAAAGTAATTATTTGATATTTGCTTTTAGTAACAATTTCTCTTTTAGATGCTTCTCAAATGGATTTGAAATAACTAGTCATCTTTGTTAGTTAAAATATGGGTTCCTGGAAACAGGGCGGCATCTAGCTTCTAGGGCTCCTTTTGGGGAATTAGAAAAAGGCCCCTCAGGAGGAATGCACAGGATAGTGAGGCTGGGAAAGAGCATCTTTGTGAAGACAAAGGCAGCCTGTCCTCTGATGCAGCTCCTTGTGAGGACTCCTGCCTTGCTGAGAGGAGCTGGCATACACTTCTACCCTCACTTACCTCTTTGGGCCAGGCCCTTATAAAGTGGCCCTGACTGTTACTTACAGATCCCAGGACATGGCTCTCTCTGGGACATTATGTGAGTGTTTTGGATTTTAGGGGCAATATAATCAAAACTTTCTCCCTACTGCAGAGCGCAGGGAACTATACTCAATATTTTGTAATAACCTATAAGGGAAAAGAAGCTGAAAAAGAACAGATATATACATATGTATGTATAATTGAATCACTTTCCTGTACACCTGAAACTAACACAATATTATAAATCAATTATACTTCAACTTTTAAAAAGTTCAGGGGGAAAAAAATACAAACCAACCCTAAATGTATTGGAAACAAAGCCAGAGGATGCCTCCAAGTTTATAATCTCAGAATCTCAGCAGGTTGCTCCAAGACTCCTGGGATGCAAGAAATGTCACGTTCCTGCGTTGTATGGGGCTCTGACTCCCATCTGAATTGGTAAGAAGTACAGCAGTGGCCATCTGGGGCTCCTTCCCTTTTCTAGATCATATGAAACAGCTCAGAGGAGATGGAGCAGGGAGGCGGTGCATGCCATCCTGGGGCAGAGTGCAGGCCTCTGTCACCTCTGCGTGTTGTCCATCCTCTGTCTGGGGCACTTCTCTGGGCAGCGGTGCAGGGTCCTTTCCTAATAGTCCTTTCCACTGCCCACAGGCCATCCTTTTCTCAGTGTGTCCCTCCCTCCTTGGTGGTGCTGCATCAGAGGGGGCTGAGGCTCCCACCAATTCCAGAACTCAGATATCTTTTCCCTTTACTGCTTTCTTGGATTGGATAGCTTTCCTTTTCTTTGAACTCTGGATTGTGAAGGTTTCACTCAGCTCTAGCTCCACGTTTATACTTAGTGCTGGTTGGAATTACCCAAGTGCCTGTTAACCCTTTATGGGTAGAGCAGTTCCTGGCCTCTGCTTGGCCTGGAGGAGGGGGCATGTGGGGGACTGGATGGACAATTTTGTCTCTTCCCGATGAAGGGGGCGCAAAGCCCAAAGTAGTTTCTCAGTAGATCACCCACTTCATTAAGCACTCAAAACAATACTCCAAACCCACCATTTTTGTTTAGCATCTCTCGTAGGCAAGACACATAGTATTTGGAAGAAAACAGACACATTTAAGAAAAAGTTTGCCTTTTGTAGCTTAGACTTTGGTCAGAGAATGGAGAGATCCTGCCTGGGAATATCAGACAGACTTCATGAAAAAGGACTTGAGAGATGGATGAGATTTCAGCATCAGTCCAAAATGAAAGAACAATACATGTGAAAATGGAGAAGAGCATTTTGGCTACCTTGGGCTGAGACATCAGAGTTCAAGGGGCACCGTGAGGTGAGACAAGGGGCAGGCGGAAGACTGGGGAGGTATTGTGAAAAGGAAGGGTGTATTCATTTCTTCTGGCTGTTGTGTAACAAACTATCACAAACTGGGTTACTTAAAACAATAGACGTGTATTCCCGCAGAGTTCAAGAGGCCAGAATTCTGAGCTCATGGTGTTGGTAGGCACACACTCCCTTAGGAGGCTCTGGGAGAGGATCCTTTCCTTGACCTTCCATCTTCTGGTGGCTGTAGGCATTCTTTGGCTTGTGGCCACATCCCTACATCGCCTCAGCTCTTTCTTCTCTGTGTGTGTGCATGTGACACCCTCCTCTGACTCTCTCCTTAAGGACTCTTGCCATTGCATTTAGGGCCCAGCTGAAAAATCCAGGATAATTCCCTCATCTCAAAATCTTTCACTTAATCACATCTGTTTTCCAAGCAAGCTCACATTCACAGATTGCATGGAATAGGACATTATATCTTCAGGGGTTAAGAGGTACTGTTCTGCTTGGGATGAGGGTGAGGTTAGCACGGTGCAAAATTTAAGGGAGTGCCAAAAATTCAGTACTCAAGACAAATATTGTAATGCAATATTTTTTTAAATGCAAAAGAAAAATAATCCACGATAAACAAAGCATCCAAATTTTAACTAGAGACAGACTCCATTTCCCTCTTTAGGCTTATTAACTCAATATAACAGCAGACTCCACTCAACCATCCAAGGTAGAGGAAGAACACTAGAACCGTGGTTTGAGCATGGTTGAATGGATGCCTTGCTGACACAGTTGGCTGCAGAATGAGCACTCACTGTTTCCTACTCGAGTGTAAAAAAACTATGTCAAGCACTCCAAAAGACACTGGAAACAAATAAAAAGAGGCTTTATTTCTAACAGATTGTAGTCTCTGTTAGTTTATTTCCTTTATTCACGAAGAGTCATCTTGGAACTTCTAGTACATTCACAAAATTGGAAATGCTCTTCTCCCCACTGTCCACTACCCACCTGTTCTCCCCACTGTCTGCATGGCCCCTCAGCTGACATGGGACTTGTCTGGTACAGTGGGCTGATGATCCTACTATTTCTCCCATCTCTCCCCTTAGGCTCATCTTGTCCACTCTAGTTTTCCTTGTCATGCACAGGTCTCACATTCAAAACTGTGTCATAGAAAGAGCAGTAGAGGAGGAACCACTGTTACTTATCCCAGCTTAGCCACCAGACAGACATGTGACCCTGGGCCAGTCATATCTTCTCTGTGAACTCCATTTCTGCATCTGTGATGTGAATGAGTCAAAATAGACCATCCCATGCTCCTTTCTGCTTCTCAGGTGCTGTGTCCAGCAGCTCCTCAGAAATCTCATATCAACAGGCTTCTAATTTTTCATCCCTCTTCTCACTCCACAATCTGAGAGCCTTTCCAGTTGCCTCAGGACGATTCAGTTCAGTTGATTCACTCAGTCATGTCCTACTCTTTGCAACCCCATGAACCACAGCACACCCGGCCTCCCTGTCCATCACCAACTCCCGGAGTCCACCCAAACCCATGTCCATTGAGTCAGTGATGCCATCCAACCATCACATCCTCTGTTGTCCCCTTCTCCTCCCCCCTTCTCCCTTCTCTCTCCTTCTTCTCCTCAATCTTTCCCAGCATCAGGGTCTTTTCAAATGAGTCAGCTCTTTGCATCAGGTGGCCAAAGTATTGGAGTTTCAGCTTCAACATCAGTCCCGCCAATTAACACCCAAGACTGATCTCCTTTAGGATGGACTGGTAGAATCTCCTTGCAGTCCAAGGGATTCTCAAGAGTCTTCTCCAACACCACAGTTCAAAAGCATCAATTCTTTGGCACTAAGCTTTCTTTATAGTCCAACTCTCACATCCGTACATGACTACTGGAAAAACCATAGCCTTGACTAGATGGACCTTTGTTGGCAAAGTAATGTCTCTGCTTTTTAATATGCTGTCTAGGTTGGTCATAACTTTCCTTCCAAGGAGTAAGCATCTCTTAATTTCATGGCTGCAGTCACCATCTGCAGTGATTTTGGAGCCCAAAAAATAAAGTCTGACACTGTTTCCACTGTTTCCTCATCTATTTCCCATGAAGTGATGGGACCAGATGCCATGATCTTAGTTTTAGCCCTATCTCTCTTCCATGATGAATGGTTGATGATATGAGAGCAGTATCTGGAATTCACATATATTAAAGATGTAGTTTCTAAAGAAAAATGTGATAGTAAAAATTCTGACCCTCCTGCTAACCCAGAGTGCCCTTCTTGAATAGCCACAGAAATTTATCAGCCTCATCATCTTCTTTTCATCAAACTGATATAGCATCCTTTCTGCCACCAACATTTATTCAATGCCACCTAAATAGTAGCACTTTTCTAGCCCTAAATAAGACCAAGTTCCTACCCTCTTGGTGTGACCATTCATGCTAGACCATTCATTCTGTGTAGACACACAAATACACACATTCTCTCTCTCTCTCTCTCTCTCTCTCTCTCTCTCTCTCTCTCTCTCTCTCTCTCTCTCTCTCTCTGTCTCACACACACACACACTCAAGCAAGAAAAAACACACATTACTTTATGATCCTTAATCATGACTTGAAGCTCCCATTTCACAGGGCTGGCATAAAATTCACACTTGGGCATATTGAGGGACTCAGAATTCCCTAGCTTCCTGCAAAATATGTGGAAGGATCCAAGTAATGTTCACTCCAAGGTGATCATCATGGATGCTCTTCTTCCCAAACCCTCACAGTCTCTTGATGGGCAAATGGTTCCACAGTTTCTGTGTCAGGTTGACCTGGGGCTCAGAGTGGGAATTCTCATGTTTAAGGTCTTTCTCGTAGGGAGTTTTCAAAAATGTGTTTCCTTCCTTTCAGTTTTCGTAATTACCATGGAAGCCTTCTTCTATGACATGGTCAGGACAAGGGACAAGTGCTTGGTTCATTACAGCAAAAGAGAGTTAAGAGGTAATTAAATGCATTTGTATCTTGACCATTGTATTTTTAGCACAAAACAAATTACTTTTAATTTTTCAAACTGATGAAGCATTCTTTTATTCTATTAATATTTATTCAGCACCTCCTAAGTAGCAGGCACTTTTCTAGCCTTAAATTAGACAAAGTTCCTGCTTTCTTGGTGTGACTGCTATATATATATATATATATATATATATATATATATATATGCTAGAATTTGGTCCAAGACCTTTTCTTTGAATAGGAGCATACTGTTTGGTGTTATGCTTATCTTTCTTCAAAAGATTCCCACTCATAATTCATCATCTGTAATGTTCACCTTTAAATTCTTTATTGTCAATGAGAACTTAAAGCCACTGAATTTTCTATACTTTAAAAAATTATCCCCAATATTTTACAGAATCTCAAAGTTGCATCTCAAATGTAACTTGACAGGCATAACTAATCACCATTATCTAATTCTTCCCAAAGCACTCAACCTAATTTTCATATAAAGAACTCTTCCTATTTATTCTTGCATTTCACTCGTTTACATATAATTTAATAAATTCAAAATTTCAATAACAAGGACAACAGGCATTAACATGTTTAGGAACAAATGTAACTGACTCCTAATAAGTACATAGCTCAGCTGCTGAGGCAGAAGTAGGTGACTATGTTAGAGAACAGTGGCATCAGTCAGGATGTTTTACAGAAGAAATGGGGAGGATAGGTTCATCTGTAGAGTTCAGCAGAGATCTGTTACGAGAACGCCTGCAGTGTTTACAGTATTGATTTACAACTAAGTTGCCCTCACCTCTTGCCAATAGGTACCACCATGTAAAGGTATGGCATAGAAAATCCTTAATCTTGAAACTTACAGTGATGTCAAACAAACTACATCAGTGCTCTCCATGGAAAAAATAGTATTCCTTGATAAACTCACTTGATAAATAAAAGAGTAATCCCTTGATAAATAAAATTTGCCATAAAAACAAATTCAATAAAAACATACAGCAATATTGCCTTCTATCTCACTAACTCTTGCCTGAGGCATGTTCTTTCTTGATAAATGTGTTAAAGATTGGCAGCAAGTAGATTTTCTCTTTGATGAAATTAGGAAGATTAAAGAATGGAAAACAGTGACTTTCTCAGTGTTCAAGCACCATGTCCAATGCACCATATCCCCTGCACCCCCTAAAACCATCTTGAACAGTGTGCACTCCTCACTTTGGAAAATACTACCTGCTTCCCATGAAATGACAAGCAGCTGAAGGGCAAGACACAATTCATACTCCCCTTCATGTCCTTTGCTTTTCCAAGAATCTATCCCCTAGGCCCTCAAAGCTCCCTGCCTCCTCCTAAGGGATACCAAGTTGCTCCGTGAGCCGCCGTGTTACAAGACGGGAGGAGACAAGCTGATATTTTCTGCTGCACAAGCTGAAGGGTTGGCCTTTCTTGAAAACATCAAGATTCTTCAGGCCCATGGACTTAGGATAGAGAAAGCATGTTTTTCCTCAAGTTCATGTAGAGGGGGAGGGTGTGTGTTGTGGTGTGTACATGTGGAGGGGCGCTGTCGCAGAGGAAGGCTGGGGGTTTTCTGAACTTCCTTGAATGATAGCGCTCTGATGCTAGAACGCTCCAATGTTCCAGTAGTTGGACTGTGCAAGTTCCTGTCTTACAGCAGTGTTTTGCGGAGCTAGGTAAGACTTTGGAGATCATCTTGTCCCTCTCCTCCCCACCATGCTGCCCATCCCAGCCTCCTCTTACAGAAGAGGAAACCAAGGACCACAGAAAGGGTGCCCTGTGACGACTACCTATGCATCGCAAATTGGAACTGAATCCAGATGCTTGGATAGAAACCCATCCCTGCGTCCCTCCTGTGACTGACATGAGTTGTTCACAGACTTCCCTCCTTCTTTTTCAGGCAGTGCTGAGCCCTCTCATAGCCATCGCACTGAAAATATCCCAGATTCACGAGAGAACCGGCCGGAGGGGCCCCACCGTCATCACCTGAATGGAGGAAAGATCACTCACCAGGGCCAAAGAGTGCGCTCAGCGGGGGACACTTCACTCATGCCTTCTTGCTACCTGTTTGTGCCTTTTATGACTTTGAAAAAAAATGATTTGCTGGTTGTGGGGGCGGGTGGGTGTAGGTGGGGAAAAAATATCTGTTTTGTTTGGATTTTAGTCAGTTTCTGCAATGCAACAGGGTCTTCGATTGTCTGTGAAAGCCACACTGCCTTTTGATACCTGTGGTTTGTCACAAGAGGGAATCTGCCCTTTTGAGAGAGAATCAGTGGTCCAGGAGCAGTCAGGGCATCTGTGCATCATTGGTGCCAGGGGAGAGAAGGTTCTGGAATAGCGGAGAGGGCAATGCCAGAAGTCAGCTGACCCTAAGCCCCAGGTCCCCTCAGGCAGACCTAAGAAGACTCTCCTCCTTTTCATCCCAGGTTACGTCTCCCCTGGGCAAAATTTGTACAACTTCTAGTAGCCCACCTCATGTCCACCAACCACGTTATGGCCACTCACTCTCCTTCCCATCTCCAAAGTCCCTGTGCCACCCTCTTCACATCTTCTAGAGCTTTCCACAAACCACAATGGTACACTTCAAACAAAACATATCATAGGGTGTTTTTCTCTCTTATTTTATAAATAGTATCCGCTATTAAGCTGGCTGCATTCCTTCAAATTCAGCCATTCATTATGTAGGCAAGAGGCTGTTTCCTGGCAGGATTCTGAGAATGAATGCTGAACATTTTCAGGCCCTTCCTTGATTATATCACATGGGTTGATACACGGGTCGATCTGATTCCCATTGAGATGGCAAAATACCACCACATCGGCTCTCTCTCTGACCTTCTCTCTCTGCTGTCTTATCTCCCAGTGAGGGTCTGCACTTGTTTGGACACAGTTCAGATCTTACTTATCGTGGCTGTAAAAGGAGACAGTGACATGCTCCACAAGTAGGAGATGAAGCGGATGCTGGAAGAGAACCTGACTGGTGGCACCAGGAGATGGCTCTAATGAGATGGAGGGGAGGGTGGGGTCCCCTGCTGGAGAGCAGAGGGTCACAACTGGCTTTCTTGGCCCAGAAAAAGGATACCACAGCCCTGGCAGCCTCCATCAGTCCTCTCAGCCAGAAGCCTGGGTTCTCGGGGCCTGTTTGCACATGTTTTGCTTCCTTGGGAACGGCAGTCACTTGCCGTGTCACTGGTGGGATAAGGTGATGCGCTTTGTTCAGCAGTGTGGTATTGCTCTAGTCAAGATTAGAGCAAGCAGGGAAACATCCCCAGCAAGGTATTTGTTTCCATTTTCTATCTATGCTTCTGTCAGATACTTGCTAGGACCTTTATTAGCCAATAAAAGAAATTTCTGATTTCAGCCTAATGCAAGAATTGTGGATTTTGCTTGTTTTGTCATTTGAGAAACTCCAGTAGTGGTCACTCTTCTGATAGGTTTGCCTTTCGGAACACTTGCAGCGCTGGTTTTCCTTATGATGACCTTGGGAATTTAGTAAATAGAATGGAGAGGACACAATGCTCAAAAATGCCTTCAGGCATCAGAAGCATGGTATCTAACCTCTCATCACAAGTATCTTCATTTCAAAATAGTAGGAGAGTGACTCTAAGCTGAGAGTCTGAGGAGCTAGTTATAAAATTAATCAACAATGGAATACAACTTGTCTTGTTGCTTAGATTCTCAGCATGTTTATAAAGTGGAGGTCCACAACAGTTAGCACAACTAGGCACACCCTTAGGCTTAACAAAGCCTATGTTTTTCTTCAATATTTTTTCCTCGAGTTTTGAACTTTTCATCATCTCTAATTTTTAAATCCCCAGGTAAACCAATCCTCACTTTAAAATTCTGTTTTTTATTTCAGTATGGAGTCATGTGTGTCCAGCAGCCCAAATACACATTCATTCAGCAAGCACTCCTTGAACAACTACTCTATGTGGTATCCTGGGTTTCTCGGTGCTGCACATGGGTGCGTAAAATACTGCTCCTATGCCTATGAGTTTGTAGTTTGGAAACGGGGCTGTAGCAAACATGCTAAAGAATCAGGTAGACGTGAACTTCACGGAGCACAAGCAACCTGCTTGAGAGTGCACAGAAAGAGTGACTCAGAGATGGAAGGCACTAGGCAACCACGGTGTTTCCCTAAGAGCGGAGTTTCCTGAGCCTGACAGTTGCTTACAGGATTTCACCAGGGGTGAACGCATGCAAGAACAAGGCTGGCAACTGAGAGGTAGGATGACTGGAGAGGAGGCTTGCTCTGGGTCTAGTGAGAGGTTGGCTTGGATGAATGGGACTGAAGCTGACACAGCATTATGTGTATCAGACAGAGCAAATGCTTGGGTATTTTTATGAGCTTTTTCTCAGCAAGGTTGCCAAAGGGAAGGTCCTGTAGTGGCTCAGGACCCAGCCTGCCTCTGGATCCTGCTCAGATTCACGTTGCCAAAGTATGGTTTCTGCTCTACATAGAATCCAAGCTTCCCTTGCTGAGCTGAACGTGGATGTCCTCTTGCTTTAGCCTCAGGAGAGGTGAAAGACAGGAAGTCACCCTTCTGCACATGATGTTCCTCGTGTTCCTAAAGACAGAGCTGCAACTGCCAGTCTCACTTAAGAGTAAATGACTAGAGAGGTCCAAGAATGTTGTGGGGACCAGAGGAGGTGATCCTAGAAGGGACAATGAGTGTGGCAACTGTCTGGACCACCCTTGTGATGAGCTAGTATTGAGAGATTCACTCACTACACCATATGCCCCCCAGGACAGTTGCAAGCAACAGTGTATATAATGCAGTGATTCTCAAATAGGGCAGCGCCACTACCCACCCAGGAGGTGTTTGGAGATGTGTGTGTATGTGTGCCAGGGAGGTATTTACTGGGAGGGGAACAAGGACGTGAAATATCCTGCTTAGTGTCAGCCAGCCCCTAGATCAAAAAGGTGTTTTGCCTTATCTGTGATTCTTGAGTTTATTGACTGCCCTTGGATAGACAGTCATTATTAAAATAAGATCTCTTATCAATTTTACTGATCCGAGATGCAGCCCACATCTACCATATTCACGGGATGAATAGTGCTGAATAACATTGTAGGCTGAAAGGCTTGCATGTGACCTGAAGGCTTTCCGCACAGAAAGCCTCAGATTGATGACCCGTCCCACGGCGGCATAATGGGCTGAGGTTGGCTGCGCTGCGCCAGCGTTCTCCACAGGTAGCATAGGCAATGACAGGGTTAATGGCGTGGTAACTTCTGATTGGCCAGTGTGGCTCAATGGAAGGCGTGGGATTTACTCAACGACACGTCCATCACTTGCATAGGGCGTGGGGAATTTGAAACGTACCTGTGAAAACCTGTAGCGCTACCACAGGTGCCTCCATCTCATTGGTTGATCACGCACCAGGTACTTGTGAAACATAGGCGCTGATATTCCTACCAGCCTTAAAGAGCGTTCCATTCCTGAGTGGTGAAGGGTTACAGAAATCATGCACCTTTGGAAAGGAACTTGCTAGTGTTTCAGTCTTGGCCCTTCAACAGTTACACACAGCAAGAGATTATCCAAGGCAGCAGAGCTTAGCGGAACGCCTGCTCCACTCACACCGGCTGGAGACTTCAACAGCCAACGGCTCCTGCGGCTGATGGCAGGCCCACTTGGTATGTGAATCAGCCTAAGTTGTCATGGAGCATTATAGAATATATTGAAGGGCCGCAGCGTAGACCCATGTCTTTTATCATCTTTCCATGTCTTTGAGCACCTAGTAGGTGTCTTGCAAAATAGATGAGCTGGGGAGATACCTCGCCAAAGACAACGCTTTAAGTAAAATCTTAAAGGATGGATAGGACTGTTGGTAAAAGTGCTTGGGAGTTTTTGAGTGGAGGGGTCAAAAGGTGTGCTTGACACCTCGGCTGTGTGAAAGATGCAGCGCACTGTTCTAACTGGCCGTGTCATGCTCTGCTTTGGGGGCGTAGGTGGGTACTTTCGCTTGCTACTTAGAGAGACGTGATAATGGCGAGGGCACCTCTGAGCGTTTCCCATCCCTACTGACACGTGAGCCCTCTGTTCACGTTGGAGAGGAGGGGACCAGCAAAGCCTGCACTTTCTCAGTCTCAGCGCCCTCCTGCCATTCACAAAACCGTGGTTCTCAGTTCAAGGTATTAATTTTATTAATTTAACCATAAACTTTAGGAGGAGAAGGGGATACGTTGTCTACTTCTCCTGAGTGAATCCTCTGGGGAGGTGAGGGGTTGGGCAATTAATTCTTCTTAATCACAACTGGGACACTTTTGTTTGATTTGCCCAGTGGGTTTTAATAGCTTCTGAAAGGCAGAATTTGTTGTGGGTAATAATCATGTTCTTGAAGCTTGCTTCAGAGTAGATTTCTTTTTGTGTTTTTAAAAGGCAGTTAACACCTATTAGTCATACGTCGTCTCAAAAAGCACTGGGCTTATTTTCTGAATCAGTAGGTGATGTTTAGTAACGTTAGGTTGTGAAAAGATTAACTCATCTAGATGCTGTGTTAGTTTCACATGGAGAATAAAACTTTGACTTATGCTCCTCTATTGATTTTTTTTTTCTGATACAAAACAGCAAAAGGGGAAACATTTAAGTACAAAATTTATTGCAGTAAAGAGATTAAGAAAATTTTCTCATATAAATGAAAATTACATTTGTCTCAGTAGTATTTGGAAAAAACATCTATTACAAATTCAAATTCTGGACAAAAGCCCAGTGATAGAGCTTGTCAGTCAATGTGCTCAGACCCTAAGGAGAATTCCAGGATAACCGTCTCAGTAGAGGAATAGAAAGAGATGACAAGAGAGAAATTATAAATTGCCTTGCTAATAAATGACCACCTTCCTGTTGGACAACCATGAGTGACCTTCATGTCCAGTTATGCTCTTGATGTCAAGGACTCAAATCACAGATGCCCAAAGTCCTGCTTTGTGTAAAGGAACCAGGATTTCCTCTTATGGCTTCCTGTGTGTAAGGACATGCTTCATCTACGCGCTCAGCAATAACAGAAGGAGGAGGCCACAGGGTCCCCATCTCATCTCTACAACCCTATCTTCCTTGAAAACTCTTCATCTCTCCCTCCAGCCTCCAAAGCCCTCCTGTGCCCCTTCACCAAGGCTGTCTGCTATCAGAAGAAGGTATCTTTCATCATGGTATAACAATCAGATGAAAGGAAATTACAACTTAGTGAGGGCCAAGCTCCGCAGAAAAACAGAGGGTTTATTTACATTTTAAAAGAGAAGCCAGCCGGTTAACACTAAAGCAACTTTTGCTCCCTCTCTAAGGGCTTTAAGATAATGCTGCTACCCTGGGGCCCCCCTTCCTGTTAGGGCCTACTTCCTGAAGGGGGAAATAAGTCTTAACTTTTCCTTGGAAGGAGGGAAATAAGACAGGATTAGCACAACCTAGCACAGAAGTGTGAACTTAAGTCTTCCCTGCTCTTCTATGGACCTTTCGTCACCCTTGTGGAAGTAACTATGTTGTTGGAAAGGTTTAACTTCTCGAAGTCTCAATTTATGCATCTTTGCAATGAGAATAACCGCAGCACTTACCTCTGAAGACTATAATGAGGGCTAAATAAGAAGCATAAACAGTTGTAGTAAAGAGCATGCCTTATAAAAGGTATTCCATAGTTGTCATATATTAACCCCAGCATAAAGCCCTCACCTGACAGGGCAGGAAGCTGAGGCCCAGAGAGATGAAGTTTCTTTCTCAAGCTCTAAAGCATCAGGCTGCATATCCTCCCGCCACTCTGCCACCTGACTTGTCCTCATGTATTAAAACTTAAGATCATAAGACATAATAAAGCTGAAGAGGAAGCATTGGGCTTCCAAATAAACATATTAAATCTAAAAGTGTCTGGATCTGTTTTTGAGATACAAAGAATTGTCTGTTAATAATTAAGGTACTACACTATAGTTTCCTTTCTTTCAAATCCTAGAGATTTACAGGGGATTCACTGAAATATATGGGTATTTTAAAGCTTTTCAAGATGTATGTCTTCTGTATTAATACAACCTATGGCTAGCACAAATTCTTTTTTTCCCTGAATCCTGTGTATTGTGAATTTTTGAATATTCTCTTTATTCAACTTGAGTCTCTAAGAAATCTTCTCATATATGTTTGTAAAACCATCCCATTTTTAAAATACTCATTTAAGGTTTTGTGCTTGAACCATTTTGGAAGTAAGTATTGAAGTCACTTTCCTTTCAGATAGAAATAATATATACATACTTAAAGTTATGCAGAGTAACATTCATGGGTTCCAGGGGCAAATCTCTTACCATGCGTGAATTACCCTGCCACTGGCAGTATGGTAAATGAGGATAACTATGAAACCAGCCAGCAGAACCCACAATTTAAGCGATAATGACCGTTGCTGGCCAGCTTGCCTTTTCCCTTTGTATTTGTAATGCAGTCCATGAAGGCGCATGGTGTCCAAACAGCATCTCTTCCTCCCTGCTGCCAGTCAGGAGATGGGAGAAGTGTTGGGGATGAGCAGAAAGGCTCTCTGTGGTGCAGAGCTCTCACAACAAAACCTTTGCAGTCCAAAAGCTTCCCTGGGTTGGGGTGATTGCGAACCCTTTGAAATGTTTGCCTGGTGCCCCACCCTGCCCTTGCAGGCCAAGCACATACGTGGAATCACATTGGCCTCACACAGTCCTGCTGTGAGCTCTTGTGTGGGGTCGCTAATGTGGCTTCTCCTCCTGCAGTCCCTGCTTGTGTTTATTATTAGTAGCTGCCTCCCATGAGGGTGCGTCGTGAGGGCTGGGCACACTTTCCCTGCTTCAGCACTCTTGGCTTCGCCTCTGAGCATCCTGCCACGGCCTTGCTGCCACAACCCCGTCTGCCGCAGACTCGTCATAGGGTGGTGGGGCCTCTGGGAAGGCCCCATCTTCATCCTGAAATTCAAGGCCCATCTCTGTGTACGGAGGTGGAGGAGCACCCGAGGTCTGTTGCTCTGTGTGACAGGCTTGCTTGTCAGCAGCAAGACTCTCTTCATAAGCTGGAGGGTAAAAACCTGGTCTGGGGGACAAAATGCCACAAACATTCATGTGTTATTTAAGTAGGTCGTGCCAAGGAGGCGTATGTCCTCCTCTCCCAAATCACACTGTGTGAAGCTAAACTGTTAGAAAACATTGATTCTGAAACAGATGTTCTTCCTCCCTGGCATCCCAGGTTTTTTTTTTTTTTAATGTGCTGCTCTTCCAGCAAAACCTTCATCAGCCATGGGATGTATGCCTCTATAGTCATATTTTCCCCAGTGGGTTATTCCACATTATCCCCCTCTCTTACTCATTGGAACCAGGAAATTTCAGCGGGAGATCCTTAGCAGGGGTATGGGACAGGCCTTGACTGTGGAATGTCTCTCTAACCAGTTACTTAGTTCATTCACATCCTTGTTCCCATTCACACACATCGTCTTCTAGTCAGCTGTACTCATGGTCTCAGAGCCTCACAGCCAACAAAATAGTGAATGAAAACCAGCTCCATGAAGATTCCTGAACAATATCAGATGCTTCTCGTCCCTATTACTCACGTTTCAAGTATTTTCACCCCTGCCCCATTTCCATGCACACACACAAAATACTGATTTCTCAAACTATTCCAACTGACAGCTTTATATAGATTTCAGTAGCGGCCCTTTCCATGCCAACAGGCTGATGGCTAAAGGAGCCTTTCGTGCAAGAGTTGATGTACTCATCAGTAATCCTGCTCAATGTTGCTAATTGCTAAATCCTCTGGCTTCTCCAACATGAATGGGATACGGGATGACACAGAAGTGAAAAAGAGTGAGGGTGAGCTTGATTGAGCTGTGTGATTATAGAGTGAGTCCTTCCAGTGCCTGCAGGGAGTGTTTGTGGTGCGTAACCACAACAGAACAAGGACTGCCATTTGCAGCCACAGCTCCATTCCAAATGTTACCAGGCCCAAAGCCAAGGGACTGAAGGAGCCATCTACTGTACAGCCTAAATCTCGGCCTTCACTCAGAATAGCCAAAGCCGTGTCACGGGCACATGTGTAAAAGCACTGAAGACACCAAGGAGAGTGTTCCCTGGAGTGATCTGAGAGGCTCCAGGATGACTGCCACCTGCCCCACATGCTGTCCACTTCTGCCAGCCCCCACCCGCCCCACACCACTTCACAGTCCCACTGTCCTGAGTTCCACCTTTGCAGACCCCTTTGCTTTGAAGTCTCAATCTAGGTACCCCTTTCAAATGAAGATACTTCTGAGAAGTATGACTTACCATTTACTGACCCACTAGCCATGCTAAGTGGGCTGGGCATCTATGAGATGCACCGGAAAGAGGCAGTAAAATGAGGATGTTGTGACACCATCGTTTAAAGTGTTTCAGTACAATAGGATGCATGTGCTTAAAAATTTAAGCTACATCTTTAAGGCAATTGGTTACTCTTATCAAGATTCACATTCTAGAGGCAATCACATAACATTAATACCAAAGGAAAAAAAAGAAAACATCACTCTAGAAGCATCTTCTGCAGTCACTTCACCTTTAATTTCTTTTAGCAAATCCAAAGACTTTGTAGTTAGTATAATAACATTGGAAATAGATTTTGGTCATTGTAGTTAGTATCTTATTAAATATAGTATCATGTATCATAGCATCATGTCAAAAATCAATTGTCATGGCTAATCACTCATATTCAAGATACATGGAGTAGCTAAAATATTTTAGATGAAGAGGACAAAGAATTTATGGAGTCTCGCTTCCCTGGGGGCTCAGATGGTAAAGAATCTGCCTACAATGACAGAGACCTGGATTCGGACCCTGGGTCAGGAAGGTCCCCTGGAGGAGGGCATGGCAATCCACTCCAGTACTCTTGCCTGGAGAATTCCATGGACAGAGGACCCTGGCAAGCTAGAGTCCATGAGATGGCAAAGAGTCAGACACAACTGAAATGACTTAGCATGCACACACTCAGCCTGTCTGTGTCTTAAGAATGATGCCTGGGGGTTTTATCCCTAAATGATTCTGTGTTTAGCCAAAAATTAGGAGCTTTTTGATTGTCTGATACTAATTGTAAGTAAAGTTAATCAAAATTTTTATTGTCATAAAGTATATATAACATAAAATTTACCACTTTAGCTATTTTAAGTGTACAGTTTAATGGTATTAAATACATTCACATTGTTTTATAACCATCACCATTATTCATCTTCAGAACTTTTCCACCATCCTGAACTCAAACTCTGTACTCATTAAACAGTAACTCTTCATTCCCTCCTTCCCTCGGTACCTGGTAATCACTGCTCTACATTTTGTCTATGAAATTTGACTGCTCTAGGTACCTCATGTAAGTGGAATCACATAGTATTTGTTTTGGGGGCCTATTTCTGGCCAGTTTCACTTACTATAATGTCTTTAAGGTTCATTCATGTTATAGCTGCTTCAGTATTTCCTTTCTCTTCAAGGACGAATAATATTCCATCTTTTGTATGTACTGTATTTTGTTTATCCATTCATCTGCTAGATGGATATATGGGTTGTTTCCACCTTTCACTATCATGAAGAATGCTGCTGTGAATACTGATGTACAAGTATCTGTTCAAAGCTCTGTTTTCACTTTTGTCTGTATACCCAGAAGTGGAATTGCTAGATCAAATGGTGCTTCCATGTTTAACGTTTTGAGGATCCTTCATACCATTTTCCAGAGCAGCTACACTATTTTACATTCCCACTAGCAGTGCACAAACGTTCCAGTTTCTCCACATACTTGCTAACCCCATGGGACTTGTAAGTTGCTCCCCAGTAGATTAAAAGTCATTGACCTTTTCCAGAACTCAGCCACACCACAGCCCTCCCCAGTCCTCCGGCTTCTGAGCACATACCTGTCCACTGTGGCAAGGGGCAGGGGCCCCTGAGCACCGTACTGTCTGAGCACACGGTTGAAAACCCCTTTGCTTTCACTGGCCTGGTGGTAGGTGCTCCAGAAAATTCCACTCAGAAGGATCACAAACCCCAGAGGCAGAAGCAAATAGGCCAGGGTCAAGTTCCCCTGGCAGTTGAACAGAGAGGCTGAGGAAATGAAGAAGGCCCCCAGGCAGATCATCAGGAAGCCCGTCAGAAGGGCAAAGGCGCAGAGAACTAGACAGGTTCTGTTCTGCATCGCTGCTTCTTTGGAACCCAGATCCCCAAGCCTGCCACTCCCCTTCTTCCCTTGCTCAGAGAGAATACTCTCATTAGCCAGCTCACAGCTTTATATGCTCTGGGGACCAACTGGCCTTTGGACAATTAAATGAAGCAAGCTCTTAGAAGCTATTCATTAACCATTGAAAATAACTCTAACATCCTTGGACGATTAACCTAAAAACACACCATAGTGTCCTGCAGGAATGAGTGTCCTGCAGGCACAGCGCTCTCGTTCTTCTGAGCTGGATGGGACCCTAGGCTGACCCCAGTTATTTGAAAGGTCTCTCATCCTTTGATTAAAAGGTCTCTTGATCTCCAGGGCAGGTGATTCCAAATGAATGCTAGAGAAATTAGCATTCCTTGCTGAACTACTTTCTTTGTGGTTTGGCAGGTAGTCCTTTCCTAATTGCTTCTTCCTTTTTCTATCCTAAAAGATATTTTTAAAGGCTTTTATCATATTTGTCTTGCTTCTCTCAATGAATCTCTCTTTATTGACCTCACAATATGATGTTGGAAAAATTCAAAAAAAAAAAGCCCAGGGGTGAACTCCCTGATTCAAAGAGGAGTGTCAGCAGGAGGGGGAAGAGAGTGCTGGCAAGGATTGTGATAGAGCTTCAGGAATGTGAGGGAATTTCTGAGGGTGGTTGTAAGTGGTGGTGATCTGGTGACTTCTGCTTTGATTCTGTGTCTTTCCCATTTTGGGGGCACAAATGTTGAAATCCTAGGTCACTTTTATTTAATACATAGGTGTTAGATAAAATGATTTTGCTTACTGCTCAGCTACCGGCCACCATACTTTGCTCACTGGAAATATTTAAACCAGATCTCACCCTTCCTCCTCTCAGAAAGGCCACTGATATTTGATAAAAGAGCATCCTCTAAACATCCGTAGCATGTTTCCCACCTCCATGCAAAACAGCTATGTATAAGAAGTGCTGCCTGTTCAATCCTTACTCCATGTGCCCCTCCGCCCCCGCGACTATGTATCTTAGGGTTTCACAGAGTGCACTAACATATTAAAGGCTCTGAAAAGTCCTGCCTTTTTTTCTCTCATAAAATACATATTAAATGAAATTTGTTTTGGTAGATGCTACTAAGGGACTTCCCAGGTGGCTCAGACAGTAAAGCATCTGTATACAATGCGGGAGACCTGGGTTCAATCCCTGGGTCGGGAAGATCCCCTGGAGAAGGAAATGGCAATCCACTCCAGTACTATTGCCTGGAAAATCCCATGGACAGAGGAGCGTGGTAGGCTACAGTCCATGGGCCTGCAAAGAGTCGGATACAACTGAGCGACTTCACTTTCACTTTTTCTAAGGGACTTCCCAGGTGGTAAAGAATCTACCTGCCAATGTAGGAGATCTAGATTCGAACCCTGGGTCGGGAAGATCCCTGGAGAAGGAAATGGCAACTCACTCCAGTATTCTTGCCTGGAGAATCCCATGGACAGAGGAGCCTGGTGGGCTATAGTCCACGGGGTTGCAAAGAGTCGAACATGACTGAAGTAACTTAGCACAGCACAGATGCTACTAAAAACCATTCCCTTCCTCTCCCCTGTACCATTACTCTATGAAGCACTGCCTTAAAAGTCTTTCCAGAACCAGTCTTCTGTTTTCTATCTAGAGTTTGTTTCTTCTGTCTTGTCTGTCTTTGGTTTGGATGGTGGTGGTGGTAGTTTAATCACTAAGTCGTGTCCAGCTCTTGTGACCCCATGGACTGTAGTCCTATGCCAGATCTGGTTCAGGCTGTGATTCCTTTCTCTTTTATTTGGTGCTCTGGCATATCCCTGGGCTTCCCTGATAGCTCAGTTGGTAAAGAATCCACCTGCAGTGCAGGAGACCCTGATTTGATTCCTGGGTTGGGAAGATCTGCTGGAGAAGGGATAGGCTACCCACTCCAGTAATCTTGGGTTTCCTTTGTGATTCAGCTGGTAATGAGTTCATCTGCAATGTAGGAGACCTAGGTTCAATCCCTGGGTTGGGAAGATCCCCTAGAGAAGAGAAAGACAACCCACTCCAGTATTCTGACCTGGAGAAATGGGGTTGCAAAGAGTCAGACCTGACTGAGCAACTTTCACTTTCACTTGGCATATTCCTGCCGAAACTCCTTCCCAGGGCAACTCTGGGTCACTTTTGTCCAAACAGATTCTCTTCAGTTCCTCCTTGATATTCCTCTACTCCACTACTGCATTATTATTATTTTCCATTACTTTCCCAATGGAAACATTCTTTGTGCAATACCCTAGTGGAAGTTCCATGGATACCCTTTAGCTTCATACCCACTATCTCCTCAGCTCTACCTTCATTTGTGGGCTGGGAGAGAGAGAGAGGTTCCTCGATAAAGAATGATACACAGTCTGTCTTCATTTCACCTCCTAACCTCTATCTCTGTTAGCTTCAATCCTTATCCTCAACTAACTTTCATCTTCTGGTCTTGATTTTATCCTTATAATCTTAAAGCAACTCCTCCCTTATTTTCCAATTTTTGTTATATTCAAAATTGTAATCAAATATATGTTTATTTCCACTATCTAACATACCAATATAGTCATTATTAGCGTAGAAAATGTTGTCCACCTCTCAAGGTATAATTCTTGAGCACTTTCAGTTAAACTTACAGTGGAATTCTTAGATCCAATTGGTCTTGAGGTTGACAGATTTCTAATATGACCCCCAAAGATCCCTCCCTCCTGGGATCCATGTCCTCTTGAGTGTGGGCTGGACATAATGACCTGACTCCAACCAAGAGAATATGGCAAAGGTGATGGGATGGCCCTTCTGAGATTAGGTTACAAAAGACTGTGACTTCTGTCTTGCTAGCAGACGCTCTCTGTTGCCCTTGTGGCTTGCACTCTTTGAGGAAGAAAGTCGCCATATTGGAGAGGTCCTTATGAGAAGGCAGCTTCTGGCTGACAGTCAGTGAAGAGCTGAGGCCTTGAGTTACCCCAGCCAGGGAGGAACTGCATCCTGCAAATGACAGGAAAGACTTGCCCAGTTGAGCAGGGGAGGTGACCAGACCCTAAGCAACACTTTGATGGAGAGACCTTGAAGCCGAGGACCCAGCTAAGTTATGGCCAAATTCCAGACCCACAGAAACTGTGAGAGGATAAGCATGTGTTGTTTTAAGCTGCTAAGTTTTGGGGCAAGTTTTTAGGCAGCAGTAGGTAATGAACTATAGGTAAACAGTTTGTTAGGACTTGGAAACCAGAGGAGACGATCAGTGTTAAATGTTTACCCCGTGTGGAGCACATAGAAAGGGCCCTATCAAAGTCAGCTATAGTCACCCTCACTATGCTTGTTACTACCATCACTGCAGTAACTCCAGAAAGCTGGAAAAGACCCAGTATTTTCCACTAAAAGTTCTGCACGAGGAGCAGAGTCCCAAGAAAGGTATTAGGCAGGTACCAGGTATCAGGCAGTGCCTCTGAGCTATAATCAGGTATTAGAGTAAGGAGGGATTGTCTTCTCTTTGAGAACTGCCCACCCACAGGGCTGGGCTTCTTTGTTTCAAACCAAAACCTGAGGATGAATCAGACTGGGCATTATGAAAAGTCAGGCCTAGTTCTTGTGGTCACATGAATATTTGCGCAAGGACGTTCTCTCTCCTCCAGTTCCAATAAAGGTTAACTAGTGCCTTCTAGTTTATCAGATAGGTCCTTTCTCTCCCACATCCTTTAAAGAGGTGTCTGTCATTTCAGAGTAGTCTGTTTTGTTGTGGTGGTTGGTTTTTTGCTTGTTCGGTGAGAAACTGAATAGGGAAGAGCAAGATTCAGCAAGATTCAGGAAGGGTGGAAGGTCTTAGTTATTTTGCATAAAATTTATATAAACTAAAGAGTGAGTTCCTGGACTCAGAGTACTTGAGTTTATTGAGGATGAGGTGGAGGCCCAAGGAGAAAGTATGAGAGAATCTGTAGTATATGAAGAGAATAGATTAGAAAAAGACAAAAACCAACATAGAAATATGAAGTATTTCTGAGAACTGTGTATCTCTTTCATGGTACTTGAGACATACTAGTTAAGGATTTATGTTGAAGCTATTTGCACATATTATGTCTATTATTATAATTAAATATATAAATTATTAAATAATTACTTATTTTAGATATTCTGCCTCAGTTCTGAACCACACACATCACTGTTCTATGAGCGTCTCCTTGGATGCCTCAAAAGTGACCATGGATAACTAAAACCAGTGATTTGTAGTTTTAAGCAATCCTAACTGCTGTGGTTTCTCTCTTCTCTGGGCTGTGGTAGGCCCTCTTTCCCCATAATCACTCACAGTGGAAACATTTTTGAGAAGCGAAAAATGACAGTAGATGTGTGCTTGCTTCTATGATAATGAAGTGGCACAAACGCTGAGAGAAAGCCTCCTGGTCTGCGTCAGCCTCGAAGGGGTGGACAGCCCAGCAGAAGAACAGTTGTGATGATAGAAAAAAAGCAGGCCAAATCCTCCGAACTGGGAACAAATGAAACAAATCCAATAAAAAGCCCATCACCAGAAACATCACCTGAAAGAGTCAGCTTCTGGAGACCTGTGGGCCTCTGGCTGAGCTTTCTTGGGCTCAGCCCTGTCTTCTGGGCCTGCCTTCACTCCCAGGGCATCTTTCCTGTGCTTGCCCACCTTGCCACCTACCCAGCACTGAGTGCAAGAGGAAGGGGCCAGGGATACTCCTTTTAAGGCAGAGAAACAGGGCAAGAGATGTATGACTCACCTAAGTTCATATAGTGAGCATGGGATTGATGAGAAAATGCATACTCCAGGAGGGGTATGGACAGAGACTCGCCCTTTATAAACAAATGTTCTGGGGCCCAGTGAAAGCCAAGACCCGACAGCCATCCTGATTCCCATGCCCTCCACAAGAGATTCACCTAAACAGTGATGTCTTCCTTCTAAGCTAGTTTATTTATCATTATCATTCATTAAAATTCACCAATTAGCAGCAGTGCCTGACCTGAGAGCAGGCAGTGCTGTGTTACTTGGTTGAGAGCCAAACTAGTTTAAAACATAATCACACTTTCAACACTCTGTTCCTTTGAGCACAGCTGATCGACCAGCGCTGTTCTGAACATCGAGTGCTGCCGAGTTCCAAGTGCTGTCCTCCCTTCTACGTCAAGCTCCGGAAACCTCACCCTTCTTTCAAGCCCTCCCGTGTAAGAGGCCTTGGAACTTCAAACAACCCTCTGCATTCCAGTCTTCGTTTCCTGGACACATGGGCCAGCACACTTCCCTTGAAAGCAGACGAAGCATGTTGCCCTGGTTGAGAAGTGGACGCGGACTTTGGAAGGAAGCTAATGGCGTGTAGAAGTTGTTGTATAGGAGGGCGCAGGGGCCAAGAGCTGGGGCGGAGTGGCCAGATTTCCTAAGGTCACTTGGGTTTAGGAAGTGAATTTCTATGGCTGGTTAGGAAGGTGAGTTGTCTGTGTGGCGGCGATGTCACCCAGTCTGGTTTCACGGTGGTGATTACTGAGTGATTTCTGGATTAGCCTTTCACACTTGTGGGTTCACTGGGCACTGGCCACTCTCTCTCCTCCTGCTCCTTGTTTTCTTTGCTTTTGATCCTTTCCCCCACCTCACTCTTTCCCCCCTCACTCACTCAGGAAGATTTAAATGAAGGCATTAAGAGTTGGCAGAAGACGAACTGCAGCAAATGGATGGCATTGTAGGGTAAGGAGATATGAGACCAGCACACGAGACTCAGACTCCCTCTGGAATGAACCTAGTGAATCTCCAGGGCAGAGGACTCTGAGCAATACCAGAACAGGGTGAGGCCCAGGAGGCACTCGACCAGAGCATACAACTTCTGAGGCCACCGAAAAACTTAACCATCAAGATAAATCAAAATTTCAAACTTGAAAAAACAATCAAATTAGCAAATATGGCTTATGGGCTGCTCCCTCTGTAAGTAAAGGTTTGGTGAGGAAATCAGGTTCTGTGGATCAAACAAGACAAATTCTGTTCTAAATAGAGTTTAACTTTAATCCAGAAACAAGCCAGAAGAGATTTCATTTCTTTATGGATCCTTGGAAAACTGAACAGGGACCATATTTCTGTGGCCAGTTTAGATGGGGAGCAGAAGCCTCAAGGCAGGGTAGCTTTGACTGCCTAAATTATACCAGTTAGTGAAATGGCCAGTGACTTGTAAATATGAAGTGGGTTCTGTGTCCCACCTCATGAAATTTTCTTTAATATTGATGTTCTATTTCCCACATCCCTGGTTTCTAATACTCTTGGATAACTTAAATGATAGCGTAATTATATGATCCTCAAAGATTTGGTAAGAGCACGCCCATAAAACCACTAGTTCTAAGATATTTTTTCCTTTTTTATATCTTGTATTTTTTTTTTAATTGAATGTCAGATGTTGTACATATGACAGTAGAGACTAAGAGAAGTAACATTTATACTGTACCTCAAAATGGAACACCTCCTTCTGTGCTCGCCTATCAGTGGAATGGATCGATTGAGTCTAGTCAAGATGTGAGCTGGGTTTGGAAATCATTGTCAAGAGTTGACTCATTGGAAAAGACTCTGATGCTGGGAGGGATTGGGGGCAGGAGGAGAAGGGGACGACAGACGATGAGATGGCTGGATGGCATCACAGACTCGATGGACGTGAGTCTGAGTGAACTCTGAGAGATGGTAATGAACAGGGAGGCCTGGTGTGCTGCGATTCATAGGGTCGCAAAGAGTCGGACACGACTGAGCGACTGAATTGAACTGAACTGAATTGATGGTTCCCTTCAGCACACTGCTGCTGCTGCTAAATCACTTTGTGTCCAACTCTGTGCGACCCCATACATGGCAGCCCACCAGGCTCCCCCATCCCTGGGATTCTCCAGGCAAGAGTACTGGAGTGGGCTGCCATTACCTTCTCCAATGCATGAAAGTGAAAAGTGAAAGTGAAGTCGCTCAGCCGTGTCCGACTCAGCGACCCCATGGACTGCAGCCCACCAGGCTCCCCAACCCATGGGATTTTCCAGGCCAGAGTACTGGAGTGGGGTGCCATCGCCTTCCCTCCCCTTCAGTGCACTGCTATTCTCCAGTTCCTCTTGTGTTAACTGGTGCTTGGATTGAGGGTTGGGTTGCTTGAGGGCTTTTGTTTTTTCAGTGTTCCTCCTCTGCTCTCAACTGTAGAGGTTCACTGTGTGCCCTCAAGGGGTCTTCTCACCTGCACATTCCTTCAGCACTAGGGTGCTGTTGCCTGCAGCTTGTGCTTGCCAGCTGGATGCTGGGGTCAGAGGCTTTCTCTGTTACCCTGTCCACCTTAGTCTTAGGTAGGCTCTGTGGTCCTGGGCCTTGGGGGTGAAGGCTTTTGCAGTGGTCCCGCCCTTTCTTCGATATGGTATATGTGTGCCCAGTCGTGTCCGACTCTTTGTGACCCCATGGACTGTAGCCCACCAGGCTCTTCTGTCCATGGGATTTTCCCAGGCACGAATACTGGTGTGGGTTGCCATGCCCTCCTCCAGAGGATCTTCCCGACTCAAGGATTAAACCCATGTCTCATGTGTCAACGTTAGTCTCCTCTCAAGATCTGGCCTCAGGATGGTTTCCTGACCCTCCTCTAGAGGTAGAGGGTTTTTTCTTTTCACTGACCCCAGCTACATGGGGCCACCTCTGTTCTGGCGATGGGGTGGGGCAGGGGATGGTTGCTCCCTTCTCTCTCCAAGCTGCCGTTTAACAAAGTGTAGGTGGCATTTTGACATTCATGCAGCAGCTTGGCAATGGTCCACAGAAGTGGACCTAGAAAAGTCGGTGTGAACTCCTTTGCACCTGCACCTCCCAGTGGTTCTGTTCTCTCAAGTTAGCCCACATTTGACATTAAACAGTTCACTAAAAACGTTAATTGGATTCTTTATACTGGCTTATGTGACAGTCCACATCTCTTCTTCCGGGGCTCTATCACAGGTTGGAGAAGGCACAGCACCCCACTCCAGTACTCTTGCCTGGAGAATCCCATGAATGGAGGAGCCTGGTGGCTTATAGTCCATGGGGTTGCTAAGAGTCAGACTCAACTGAGCGACTACACTTTCACTTTTCACTTTCATGCATTGGAGAAGGAAATGGCAACCCACTCCAGTGTTCTTGCCTGGAGAAGCCCAGGGACGGGGGAGCCTGGTGGGCTGCCACCTATGGGGTTGCACAGAGTCGGACACGACTGACATGACTTAACAATCACAGGTTAGCCAGACTTCATACCCAGCTTCCCTTGGGGGTTCCCGCCCTTCCTTTGATTTCATGCTCTTTCCCCTCTAACCTCAGCTCTTCAATGGATTCAAGAAAAGTTATTATTTGCAGGCTTTCAGACATTTTCTTGGGGGAGAGTGAGAACAAAGGTTTTCCCAACTATCTACATTCTAGGCAGAAGCAGAACATTTTCGGCACAATGTTTTTAAGTGGGTCAATTGAGATTACTCTTTCAAACTTTCGTAGGGATTAGTATAGGGCTATCTCCTTTTCTTGAATCAATTTTTATAATGTATACTTTCCTAGGAAACACACTGACCCCATGGACTGTATCCCACCAGACTCCTCTGTCCGTGGGATTCTCCAGGAAAGAGTACTGGAGTGGGGAGCTATGCCCCCTCCAGGGGGCCTTCCCCACACCACAGGCAGATTCTTTACCATCTGAGCCTCCAGGGCAGCCCTATATATATATATAGTTTAAAGCTGCATCCCTCATAATCTTACAGTCTCCTCTGGCTCTGTAGGCATGTCACCGTTCCAGTCCTTTACCGTTGTTTTTCATGTCTTTGCACTTCTTCCTTGATGAGACAAGTCAAAGCCATTTTACTAGTCTTTTTTCAAAGCTACTTATTCATGTACTGATCTTTTCCAAGAGCTGACACATTTGGTTTTAGGTCTTTTCCAAAAGGACTCTGTTTTGCTTTGTAAGTTATTTTTTTCTTTTTAAAATTTTTATTGGAGTATAGTTGCTTTGTTTTTAAGTTTTATATGTCACAATTTTCTGCTGTTATCAAAAGGTCTTTATTGTACTTTAAAAGCATTCTTTGTCATTCTTTTATCTTCAATAAATTAGGCCTTTACTTTTTTGTTATGTATCTTAGTTTTATATTTCATCAGTTGCTGCTCTTTAGAATATGCTCTTTAGTCTACTTTTAATGGTTGTTTTGTCATCTTTTTGTAGCTTAGATGATTTATTTACCATCTTTATTGCTTTCTAATCAGTATAATTAGGGCTATACATTTTCTCTTGTGTGTCACTTTGGCTTTAGTCCCACAAGTCCTTATATACCATGATCATATTGTCCCTCACTTCCAAATAACAAGTAATTTAATCTAACATAAAAATGAGCAAAATATGGAAACATATAAATGATAGACAAAGAAATGAAAAATATAACTTAAATAATGAAAAAAATGTTCAGCCTTACTTATAATAAGAAAAAGTAAAACATAATTTCTCACCTATTTGTAAGTCTCAAAGTTTGACAACACGTTCTGTTGATAAGGCTTTGGAAAAGACATTCTCATATGTTACTGGTGGGAACACAAAATCTAACAAAATTACATTTGTATTTTTCTTCTGACCCAGAAATCACGCTTCTGGAAATTCATTCCAAAGACACTTTGGCAAAATCTCAAAAGTTTAAATGCATGGATCTGCTCATTACAACAGTACTGTTTGTAATTACATAAGACTGGAACCACCCAATTGACTATGAATAATGGTTAGGTAAAAAAAACTAAGGTACATCCACGTAACACGATGTTATACAGTTGTAAAGGAATGAGTAATATCTTTATGTTATTATAGAATGTTATCCAGGATATTTTAATAAGATAAAAAGTCAAAGTAAGTAACAAAGTTTGGAGGATAAAAAGATAGTCAAAGTAAACAGAGTTTAGAGTATAAAAAAAGGAACGGTTGATACCATGATGGTAGATACATGCCATTGTAAATTTGTCTAAACCTGTAGTGTGTACAACACCAAGACTGACTCTAAATATAAACTATGGGCTATAGATGATAATAATCTATCACTATAGGTTCAGTAATTGTGAGGTCTGATAATGGAGGAGGCTCTGCTTGTGAGGGAAGCAAGGGACATATATGGGAAATCTCTGCTCTTCCCTTCAATCTCGTTATGAACCTAAAATTGTTCTAAAAAATAAAGTCTATTACATAAATAAAGCCATTTTTATAAGAGAGTGGGATAAAACTATATATGCATAAATGCCTACATATTTTTACAAAGAAACAAAGTATCAAAATTAATTTTTTTTTAATGTTTACCTTTAGGCAGAGGGAGGTAACAGCGTGGGAGGGATAAGACTGGAGGATAGACTGGTCTGAATGTGCCTTTTAAAAATAGTTTTGAAGGTTTCCAAGTGGCTCAGTGGTAAAGAATCTGCCTGCAGAGCAGGAGACACAGGTTCGGTCCCTAAGTCAGGAAGATCCCCTGGCAAAAGAAATGGCAATCCACTCCAGTATTCTTGCCTGGAAAATCCCATGGACAGAGGAGACTGGTGTGCTACAGTCCATGGGGAGGCGCAGAGTCTGACATGACTTAGCAACTAAACAACAACCAGGAGAAAATCAATCTAGTCCCACATATTCACATCTGACGTTATTTATAGGAAGATCATACACATTTAAAACATTAGTAGGAAAGTCACTTCTGCAAGTGCTAACAACTTTCTAAGCAATATAAGTCATCCAGAATAAAAGCAGGTTTGGCTTCATAAAAACAAAACATCTGCACATTTGGAAAACACCTTAAACAGACTATTCATGCAAATTTATGAAAGATATTGAGAAAAAATATAGTTTTGACATTTGAACTATCTACATGCTTTATATAATTAAAACAAAATTAAAACTAAAAGACAGGGAAATCCCCAAATAATTATTTCAACTAGCCCAAGATGGGATAACCTGAAACCCAAAGTTTCAAAAACTGAAATGAATTGAAACAAATAAATTACATAAAAACCCTTGAGTTAATGTTTCTTCAGCTCTGAAAAATCATCTTTTCTGACTTTGAATGCCCTTCCATCTACTGCCTTTGTTCCTTCCATTACAACACTCTCTAGAGAGATGTAGTAGCTTCTGAAAATTCTTTATATCTTTGTCCTGTTTGAAAGAGTTCCTCAGCTGAATGCTGCAGCTCATTAAAATAATATTCATCTGTGCCCACATCTGGCCAGGCCACTCCAGATGGCTGTTTTCTTGCCCTGTGTACATCCCCTGCCCGACCAGTGCCTGTTTCACCTACACCCTACTCACAGGACTGAGCTACCTACTTGCCCCAGGCCCCAGCTGATGGTTGTTCTTATCAAAGAGGCAGTGAGGGGTAGCCCCCTGCTGGTCTCCTTGGTAATGAATGAGCCCACCTGACATCAGCCCCTTATCTTCGGTGATTTCTAGCTGTGCCCTGGGGTGCCCAGAGAAGGCAGTGGCACCCCACTCCAGTACTCTTGCCTGGAAAATCCCATGGATGGAGGAGCCTGCTGGGCTACAGTCCATGGGGTCGCGAAGAGTTGGGACACGACTGAGTGCCTTCACTCTCACTTTTCACTTTCCTGCATTGGAGAAGGAAATGGCAACCCACTCCAGTGTTCTTGCCTGGAGAATCCCAGGGATGGGGGAGCCTGGTAGGCTGCCATCTATGGGGTTGCACAGAGTCAGACACGACTGAAGCGACTTAGCAGCAGCAGCAGCAGCAGCCCTGGAGTGAAGGTCTCCATATCCCTACCCACCCTCAGCCGCAGACGGTGAGGTGCTGCTCCAGGACTTTGCTGCAGACAAGTGAATGTCCCCATCCATTAATCAATGTCTCTGTTGCTGACTCCAGGCTCTTTCTTAAAGCCTTGAAACTGGGCGAGTATAGGCCTTGTAGGCCTTCCAGGTGCAGCCCAACAGGTCGTTTGGATATTCAGCCCAATTTTAAGTATGGTGATTGTACTTTCAATAAACCAGAAGTCTGATTATTTCTCTCACCAGCCTGCTTTTCTATTTTATGGCTTCAGTAATCATTATAGTGAATGAAAGTTCTAGTCAAAGAGCCAGCTTCTAGGGTGTGCAGAATAGAATATTGCCTCCATACAGGTAGATAATCCTGCCGTGGGAGGTGCCTCTCAGCTGAGGTCCGGGAACCTCTTCTATCGGAAGCATCTTGTGGTTTCTTGTCGCCTCTTTCTACTCCAATTCTTGTTGTATAAATATAGTCATCAAGTTCCTCCCTATTTTTCCATCCAGAATCAGCTCTTCTGATGGGAGACCACAGGTTCACTGGTTGAAGCAGTTGTTGAGGATTTTTAAAGAATTGATAATCTATTTATGGCTGCACTAGGTCTTTGTTGCTCCATGCAGGCTTTTCCCAGCTGCAGCAAGCAGGGGCTAACTCTTCGTTTCAGTGTGTGGGTTTCTCGTTGCTGTGGCCTCTCGGTGTGGAGCACAGGCTCTGGGACGCATGCTCCAGTGGTTGTGGCACTGACTTAGTTGTCTCATGGCATGTGGAATCTTCCCAGACCAGGGATCGAACCTGTGTCCCCTGCTCTGACAGGTGGACTTTTGACTGCTGGACCACCAGAGGAGTCAAATTGTTGAGGTTGTAACAGAGGAGCAGATACATTATTGCCAGAACTTCAGTGTATGAAGGACATGGTGGATCGCGATAAGCCCATCAGTTCATAATGCCATCTTTTAATATATTGACCAGATAATTGATGAAGCCCCCTCCCTACCCCGTACTATTAACCCTGAGCTTGAAGTTCCTTTAGAAGGTTAGTGTACAAAAGAGCTGGTATCTTAGCAGGGTTCTTCTGCTGGCTTTCCAACCGCCCCCACCCCCGCCTCTGCTTTTATTGTTCTTTCAATCCAATTCTTCATTCTCTTTTCCAGGGTATCTTCATATTTTCTGATCTTTGATTGTAACTTTCTTGATTGGCATTTCAGTGGAATATAGCAGGGGAAGGAAAAGCATACAGATGTGCTCAGCCTGTCAGTTTGATCCTCATATTTTTTCTGAGTGTATGAAGACATGAGTGGATATTATTTACAAAATTAGAATCACACTACTTATGTAATTTTATATTTTGCTTTTTTTTCCCACTAGAACAACAACACACGTTGAAAATGTTATTCTGAATGAATGAGCCTTCATAGTTCATCATACTGGAGTATATAAACTAACTTTCTATTTCTTTGCCACTAAATCATAGGGTCCTTGAGGAAAGAGAAAAGTGTCAGCTTTTTAGATCCTTAGGACTAAATGAAATATCTGGCATGTAGCAATTCATCAGCATTCCTGATTCAATATGATTTTTTTTTTTTAGTTGAACAGGTAAGAACAAAGAGTAGCAGGTAGAGAGGGAACACAGAGAGGGAGGTTAATTTGGGAACAGAGAATGCTGAATAGGTGTGCTCCTGTGTTTTATTTGATTTCCCCTCTCCTCCATTTTTGTGCTATTACAGAAGTTGATCTTTGTTCAGCCACTATGGAAAATAGTATGGATATTTCTCAGAAAATTAAAAATAGAACAACCATATCCAGCTATTCCATTTCTGGGAATATATCCAAAGGGAAAAACCCACTAATTTGCAAAAAATGCATGCATTCCTAAGCTCACTGTGGCATTGATTACTATAGCCAAGATATGCAAACAACCTAAGTGACCACTGGTGGATGAATGAATTAAAAAAATGTGGTATATGCACACAGATGGTGGACTATTACTCAGTCATAAAAGGGAAAAGGAAAAAAGAAGGAAATCTTGCCATTTATGACAACATGAATGGAACCTGAGGGTATTATGCTCAGTGAAATAAGTCAGGCAGGGAAAGATAAATACTGTGTGATATCGCTTGTTATGTGGACTCAAAAAGAAACAAAACCAACACCTAGATAGAGAACAGATTGGTAGTTATTGAAGGGGAAGGTGGGGGGGTGTAAAATGGTGAGGGGGTGTCTTCTATAGTGATGAATGGCAACTAGACTTATGTGTTGATCACTTTGTAATATACACAACCCTTGGATTATTATGTTGTACTCCTGATACTAACATAATGTTATATACCAATTTTACCTCCAAAGAGAAAAGAAGTTGATCCTTTTAGTTGGTTTGGGAAATACAGTAGAGATTTTCCTCCCTCTGACTAATGCCTAGAAACAAGAACCTATCTCTAAAGAACAACGTTTCTTTCAGCACTTATCAAATAGGTATAAAATGCTTCAGAGGGGATGTGTCTCTAAGTTACAGGCGTGGTAAGAAGTATAAAGATGGTGTTGATCTACCCAAGTTGCTATTCACTGCCTCGGAAGGATGAGTCATTCTCTGTTTATGTTGAGACTGAAGTCACGTCCTCTCACAGCCAGGAGTGTAATCAAGTTGTGAAAATGCCATGGTAGGACCTGTAAACTCTCCTGGGATTGCGACATTCAGATTGTTAGAAATCTTTACTGAAGCATGTTGGGAAGAATAGTTCACTATGCTTGAGAAAGTGTTGAAAATTAAACCAAGAAGGCATAAGACAACATATGCAGAAGTTTTATCATCAAACCCAGAATTATTTTTTAAATTTTATAAGTATAATTGGGAGCCTCGAAAGCTGATGATTCCCATTTTCATCCAGAGGTTTTTTTCAGTTTCCCCTCTCTTTCCCTTTTTCAGTGCATCTATTTATTTAATATAAGTCACTGGTGTCTAGCAAGCACATAAAGTTGAATCACTTATTAAAATGTTCCTCTCTGAATGAGAAATTATATTTATACATAAATTATCATCTTTTCACATATCATAGTTTCATAGATTTTTACAGATCAATAGGGACCCAAATTTAGTTTTTGAAAGTTGAATGAAAGAAGATCGCTGGGAACAACTTGCTCCTGATGAATGGAAGGGTAGCAGTGAATACCTTGGTGGGATTTTTAATTAGTTGGTTTGGCTATATCGGGTCTTAGTTGTGGCATGTGGAATCTTTAGTTGTGGCATGCAGGATCTAGTTCTGTAATCAGGGCTTGAGTCTCGGCCCCCTGCACGGGGAGCACCGAGTCTTAGCCACTAGATCACCAGGGAAGTCCCAGTATCTGGTTTAAACTGAAATATGTAGTTTCTCACATCCCACGGTCCAACGTGGAAAATACACCTAAAACAATTGTGATAACAATTTGCTGAGTACCACCATGTGCCAGGTACCACTCATTTACCATTTCTGATCACTTCAACAGCACCACAAGGTAACTATGTAAGCTCTCCCTGAGGTCAGAGAATTCTGAGTTCTGAGAGCATCAGTGTCTAAGGTCATTTACAGCCAGTTTGCAAACCCTAATGAGCTCTACATCCCACACTCCTCACAATGCCTCTCCTGACAGCTGAGTTTAAGTCTGGTGATTTTACTTGACTTACAATTGATATAATTACTGATTACTGCTTCTAATGGATTTTGCAAAAGTTCTAGACTCACAGTACTGCCATTTACAAGTGTGTATCAGTCAGGATGGGCTAGGCTTTACTTTGCAGCAACCTCCAGAGCTCAGTGACTTTAAATAGCAGAAGTTTATTTCTTGTTCACTCACTATGGTCATCATAGATCAGCTGAGGTTCTGTTACAAGCTGACATGATCCCAGAGGAGTGAGGAACTATTCTCTAAAGTATGAACAGCCACAGTAGCCAAGAAGAAAGATGACCTAAAGGGTCTTGCATTGATGATTTAGTTTTGGCCCTGGTGTGTCATACATCACTTTACTTACAACTCATTGGTGGTCATTGGCCACATGTCCCCACAACCATAAGGGACCAAAAATTGAGAACCTGCTGTAGATCCAGAAGACTCAAATAGCCAGAAATATTTGCTGAGTGGCAATAACTCTCACCAGGCATGCACCTAGTTGCTGGGGGAACACAGAGAGTAAGCCATAGTCTTTGCTCATAGAAAACTTACCGTGAGACATGCAAACAAGCAATCATAAGGCAAAGGAAAGTTAAGTGCCACACTAGTATAAGCATCACAGTAGAAGATCACGGAGGAAAAAAATTACTAATTTTAAATGGCAAGGGTACAGCAGCCTTAGCAGAGAAGACTACAGATGAGCTTTATAAGCTTGAAGATATTTCAAAGCATTGAAGGACATTTATCAGGGAGAAAGGCATTCCAACTAAGGGAAATGCATGAAAGGGTTTGGCATGTTCAGGCAAAGATGGGTAGACCAATAGGATAGGAGAGGCAGGTAGGTGAGATAAGCAAGGAAACAAAGACTGGAAAAGGTATTTTTGCACAAACCATGGAAGTGTAAATGCCACATAAGGAAAAAGTGCATTTATATTGGGGTTGTTACATTTTATCAGAACTGTATCAGAGATGTTGTCTCAAATAAAGGAGCATCTTGGCATGTTTACCATTCTTAGAAGGATATGTTTTCATGCCAGCTAGAATAAAATAAGATTGTCAGAGCAAAAGGCCCAGTACATAACAGGTAGTCAATAAATATGAATGAATGAGTAGGAAGAAAGTTGAGGAAGACATTTAATGTTAAACTTTTGACAGTTTGTCAAATTCTGAGTCCCACGCCTGATTTTTTATTTTTTTTCAAGGAAGTAAGGAAGAAGGCAATGGCACCCTACTCCAGTACTCTGGCCTGGAGGATCCCATGGACGGAGGAGCCTGGTAGGCTGCAGTCCATGGGGTAGCTAAGAGTCGGACACAACTGAGGGACTTCACTTTCACTTTTACTTTCATGCATTGGAGAAGGAAATGGCAACCCACTCTAGTGTCTTGCCTGGAGAATCCCAGGGACAGGAGAGCCTGGTGGGCTGCCATCTATGGGGTTGCATACAGTAGGACATGACTGATGTGACTTAGCAGCAGCAGCAAAAAAGCAAGAATAAAAATTCCTAAGTAAAGTTGTTTGGGTGAAGCCTCCTCAGTCATCCAGTTTTCCATGTTTAATTACTTACTCCTCTTTCTTCCTTCCCTCAGCCAGCAAATGTTAATCTTTTACCATTTCCTCTTAGGTTCAATTCTCCAATTCTTTAACAAAATTTGTTCTTCTCTGAATTCTTTTAATTTTAGGTCCTCTATGTGTCTCTTAAAGTTTCAGAGCCTGAAACACTGGACAAAACTTGCTAAATGAGAACCTGTCCCAATGCTTGAGATTTTTTTGCTGGAGCTTCAGGGCAAAGATTACCTCATGCTCCCTGCAGAGCCTGCAGTAAAAAGAGACTATACTAAAAACTATTTTTTTATTTTAAGAAGGAAACGAAACCCCTCAGTTCTGCCTAGGGCTGTGAAAGAAGACTGAACTTTCTGGCAGCCAAGTTATCAGCCTTGGCTAGGATTTCACACCTTGTCAGAACAGGATGATCTAAAGGAACAGTATTAAAGTCGTGGGCAGAGCACAGCTGGAAGCTTGCTGTGTTTATTCTAAAACCTTGCTCTGCCTCCTTCTGCGGAGAGTGAAAAGAGGACCTGCTGGAATAAATGAAGCAACGCCTTGCAAAGCATGTGTGGCCCTCTGAGATGTGTGACACCAAATAAGTGAGAGGAGAAATGGACAAAGAGCAGAGAAGGGGGAGGCAAAGTGGCAGATACCACGGGGGTCCTTGGTATCGAGGCCTGTGCTTCTCGAACTGCAAGTCCACGCAATCCCGTGAGGAGCCTGGGAACCTGCATGTTCTGATTCAGCGGGTCTGGGGTGGGGCTTGAAATTCTGCAGCTCTAGCCAGTTCTTGCATGATGCTGATGTTGCTGGTCCCTGGACCCGTCTTTAAGCAGCAGGGGCTAGGTGACTGCTTTCCCTAATGGCCAGGTGTTTACAATACCTTGTGCTCAGGGTGAGTAACCCCTGCTTGGTTCCATGGGATGGATACATCAAGCAGCTGAAGTCAATTGTGATAATTCTACTCCTGTAAGCAGTGACTGGCTTGGGCCTAGTGGTATGATAAATCTTGACCAGTGAGATAAAAGGGAAGTCTTATAGATGCTTTTGGGAAGGGCTACTTGGTCTAATGAAGAGACCCAAGGTTGAGGCTTGGCAGTTTCTGGCTTTGGATATTACAGTAATGTCGTGGTCTTTGAAGCTGCTGTGTTCAACTTCCAAGAGGAAGGAGAAACCTCGCTGACCGCTTTGGATCTGTCTTCTTTGTAGGTACCAGCCTTCTCTAGGTGAGCCCTAACCAATGGATTTCCTCACGGTTCTATTTTGGACCCTCTTTTCTTCCCATCATGTGTTCTGTAAATTAGACTTTTCAAACTGTGGCTAGTAACTCACTGTTGGGCCATTAAATCAACATAGACGTTTTGACCAGCATGGGGGAAAGAACAGCCAGCCACTGAACATAACACATAGCAAAGGTAAGAACTGTTCAGGGAATTGCATGTGTGTGTATGATGTAAAATGCATTTCTTATTTTAGTTCCTCATCAAAAAAGTGCAAGGACCAAAGGTATACACGATCTCATTTATTTCTGTGACCCTCAAACCTCTATCTTTACTTGTCTATCCGTATCAGTTCCAAGCCCATATCTTCAACTTTCTGCTTGACTTGTCCACTTAGAAAACACAGAGCAATTCAGTCAAAGCTCAGCTCTCCATCATCAGTTTCAGGCCTCCCTCACCCTCACCCCACTGCCAGCTCCTGCTCCTGTGTTTCTTCCAGCATGAACAGACACGGCCATCTACCCACCTAGACAAACTGGAACCCTGGGAGTCATTCTTGGCTTTTCACACTCTGCATTGTCGGTCTCTTAAGTTTTATTTTATTCCTATGTACTTTTGTTTTATTTATTTATTTTTAATTGAAGGATCATTGCTTTATAGCTTTCATCCCTGTTCTTTACATGCTACCATCCTGGTGCAAATTACTATCATCTCCCTCCTGGACAAGGGCATTTACTTCCTTCCTCTCCACAACATCTCCTACCCTTTCTAATCCATTCCTCACTCTGCAGACAGAGGGATCTATTAACCATGTCGCTTTCCTACTCAAATTGAAGGGTAAAGCCACAGGTCAGTCTAGCTTTTAAGTAGCTCCTTAACTGGTCCCTAACCAACTGCCCCATCTGGCCCTCATCACTTCCCATGTGGCACTGCTCTCTGCATTTCATAGGTACCATACTGTCTGATGTTTGGGCCTCCAGAGATGCTTTTCTCTCCAAGAGCTCTCCTCTCCCCCTCACCTCCTGTTGTATCCAACCCTCCCTCATTTGCTGAAGTCTCAGAAGGCTGTCACCTCCTTAGAAAGGCCTGCCTTGCTTGGCTCCCCGAATAAGATTCAGTCCTCCCAACATGACACAGCACAACTGTCATTATTTACTTGTTCTAAGGTCTGTATTCCCCATGAAACTCTAAGCTCCATCAAATTTTGCCTCTGCGCTTTTGACCCACAGTGCCATGCCCAGGATTTGGTGTACAGCAGTGGCTCAGTCATTCTTTTTGAGTGAACTGAAGCAACTGTGTTTAAGACATTTCTTTAAGTAGTTTCCATGGCTAATTGCAATGTTGCATCCTCAGAAAAACACCTGATTGCCTGAAAGTGCAACACTGCCTTGTGATGTGTTCTGGGAGGTTTGGACTTCCTAAATATTCCAAAGACGGGCTATCAACTCCAACTGGACTTCATCTGACAGAAGCATGTTCACCCAGATTCCGATTCTGCTGCTCATTTGATCTTAAGTGGCTCATCCTACTCTGACTTCTCTAAGGATCAGAACACACATTCAGAGATGCGACTTAGTGACAGCTGAAGTAGCCTGATCCCCTCTCCCTCCTACTGCCTATCATTTGTCTGTCTCTTCTGCTCCCCTGCCAACCTCAGGCCTACAGAGAGGAGCCAGCGAGACCACCGACTCCTGATAACAGAGGCCTCTCTCGTTTCACCTTTCCTGCCCTTCAACATGGTGCATGTCAAGATGTCCCGAGGGGATACTACAGTAATTCCTTTGGCCTCTCTTTGAAGTTGAAAATTAAAATGAGTTTTCTCCAGTGACTTTAAGTAATATAGTTAAATATTACAGCGTGGTTGACCCCTGCCTCCCACTTCTCTCCTTTGACGTGATTTTGACCAGCCTGCTGACCAGACGGACATGGGTGAGCTACAGAAGGGGTTAGCAGGGAAAGGGACATGTTATACTTTAATAAAAACAACAAAAGAAGCCGTTTCATGTTCCCGGGAAAGCTATCATGGGCCAGGCCTGGAGGTACACGTACTGGGTTCTGAAGAAACTGCAAAGGCCACATCTTGCTCAGATATATCTTCCCTCCTGCACCAAGCAGTGCAGGGGATGGTGGAAGTGAGCCTCCCTTCCTGCTGCAGGTGAAAGGCCTGCACGGCGGTGGGGACTCTGCTGGCATCGCCATCACCTGAAGCCCCAGCACTGTCCACAGGGAGGAAGCTCGGACCTGTTCCTACCTTTGCAAGCTCCTGTCCAGAGGCAAATGCAGAGTAGTCATTGGTTCCCCCACGAGGCCACAGGGAGACCTCTGTGGTGGAGCAAGTTCAAGGTGCATTGAGATAATGTCCCTGGCAGTGCTTCCCTGTTCTGTGCACTCAGAGACGGAAAAGGCCGAGGTGGCCGCTGTGTCTTCTTGGCTTTGGGGAATGGTGTCTGCCATGGTTCCCAGAGAAGCTCCAGGGAAGTCTTAATGACCATTTTGCTTCTGGGGACTGTTCACCTCATCTTCACTCTATATTCTACGTGGACTCTCCCAATTACTGTCTCTCTCTCTGCTTTGCCCTCTTTCCAGTGGAATGCGTCTTGGTGAAATGAAGTGTTTCTCTTTCTTCACATGCTTTCTGTGAGTGCAGTGCTCTGCACACCGAACTAGTACAGCCTTGGCTTGCTTTGGGTTCCCTGGGAAACAGACTCTTGACAGAGAGATGCATGCAGGTTCACTGGGGAGCTCTCTGGGAGCTGTACCAGTTAAGGATGTGAGAAAGGCAGAACTGGGCAAGGCAAGAAGTTTACCCACAATAGGGTTGCAACCCAAAGGCCTTAGCCAGTCCTGCAGGGGTCTCTGAAGCTGGATGGCCTCCAGAGGTGTTCCAGAAGGAAGCTTGAGGTCAGGTCTTTGTTTCTTTGTATCAGCCGGTCATTGGCCACAGCCTGTCCTTGGGAAGAGGACCTCTTAGACCAGGTCAGGAGTTCCCTCCAGCAGAGGGAAGTTCTGAGGGTGGGGACAGCAGTGAGCTGCCCAGAGCTGATGGTCCCAGCAGCTGGCAAGGAACGCAGCAGCTCTCATCTCGAGAACACCACTGCATTCACTCCCAGGCTGAATTTGGTCTTCAGATACCTGTTTTTCTTTTCAGAATGTTTTAAAAACTGAATAATTCCATAAAATAATATACATACTCCACTTCTCCTAACGTCAAAAGAACTGGTAGATCAATCAGAGTTCAGTTAGGTAAACAAAACCTACACTGGGTATTTCAACAGAGATTTAATGTAGAGGCTTCATTAAATAAGTATCGGGGAGGCTGAAACATAAAAATGGGGGAAATTGTGGTAACCACATGTGGTAACTGCAGGAAGGAGCTACCACTCCTGGGTCTGAACTGAACCTACGCATCTAGTGATTCTGCATCCCTGGTCCTGCATGATAACAATCCAAGAGCTGCAACTCAGTTGCCTGTTTTAGAAAATAAAGTTCAGTTCAATTCAGTCGCTCAGTTGTGTCCGACCCTTTGCGACCCCATGAATCGCAGCACACCAGGCCTCCCTGTCCATCACCAACTCCTGGAGTTCACTCAAACTCACATCCATCGAGTCAGTGATGCCATCTAGCCACCTCATCCTCTGTCGACCCCTTCTCCTCCTGCCCCCAATCCCTCCCAGCATCAGGGTCTTTTCCAATGAGTCAACTCTTCCTATGAGGTGGCCAAAGTACTGGAGTTTCAGCTTTAGCATCACTCCTTCCAAAGAACACCCAGGACTGATCTCCTTTAGAATAGACTGGCTGGATCTCCTTGCAGTCCAAGGGACTCTCAAGAGTCTTCTCCAACACCACAGTTCAAAAGCATCAATTCTTCGGCGCTCAGCTTTCTTCACAGTCCAACTCTCACATCTATACATGACCACAGGAAAAACCATAGCCTTGACTAGATAGACCTTTGTTGGCAAAGCAATGTCTCTGCTTTTTAATATGCTATCTAAGTTGGTCATAACTTTCCTTCCAAGGAGTAAGCGTCTTTTAATTTCATGGCTGCAGTCACCATCTGCAGTGATTTTGGAGCCCCCAAAATTGAGTCTGACACTGTTTCCTCTGTTTCCCCATCTATTTCCCATGAAGTGATGGGACTGGATGCCATGATCTTAGTTTTCTGAATGTTGAGCTTTAAGCCAACTTTTTCACTCTCCTCTTTCACTTTTATCAAGAGGCTTTTTAGTTCCTCTTCACTTTCTGCCATAAGGATGGTGTTATCTGCATATCTGATGTTATTGATATAACTGGCAATCTTGATTCCAGCTTGTGTTTCTTCCAGCCCAGCATTTCTCATGATGTACTCTGCCTAGAAGTTATATAAGCAGGGTGACAATATACAGCCTTGACGTACTCCTTTTCCTATTGGGAACCAGTCTATTGTTCCATGTCCAGTACTAACTGTTGCTTCCTGACCTGCATATAGGTTTCTCAAGAGGCAGGTCAGGTGGTTTGGTATTCCCATCTCTTGAAGAATTTTCCACAGTTGATTGTGATCCACACAGTCTAGTTGATTTAAAATGTTGTGTTAGTTTCTGATGTATAAGAAAGTGGTTATACACATTTAAAAATATTTTTCATTTTGGTTTATTATAGGATATTGGATATAGTTTCCTGTGCTTTACAGTAGGACCTTGTTTCTCTATTTCATATGTAGTAGTTTGTATCTGCTAATCCCAAACTCCTAATTTATCCCTCCCAGCACCTCTCACCTTTGGTTAACCATAAATTTGTTATCTATGTCTGTGAGTCTGTTTCTCTTTTGTTTCAATATCTAACTTCATTTGTATCATTTTATTTTCCTTCTAAAGAAGGTGACTTCATTTAGTTTATAATTTCTAGGTCCATTCATGTTGCTGCAAATGGCATTATTTTCTTCTATGTTATGGCTGAGTATTCACACCACACACACACACACACACACACACACACACACAATCTTCTTTATCCATTCCTCTGTCAATGGACATTTAGGTCACATCTGTGTTCTGACTTTTGTGAATAATACCCCAGCTGCCATTTTAAAGAGAGACAGGTGAGATGCCCTTCTGGTCGCTGTCCCTCTGGCCAGTGTCTCACTCATTTACCTTCCAAGCTGGCCCTTGTGGGCTTTTCTTTGCTACCCTTATAACAAAAAACCTAGGCCCCCAAGGGATACAAATCTTGAGGAGTTCTAGGAGTGGGTATGGGCGTGGAATTGAACGCTCAATCCATGAATCACAGTCAGCACCACTTCAAGATGTTTTTCCCAGGACTAAATTCTCTGTTTTCTCCCCCAAACCATGGACACCCAACATCCAGCCTTTCTGACTGGAGAGAAGGTTGGGGGCTTCCCTTTACTGGTTTTTCTGGAACTTGTTTGTACCACTCAGTGCTGGATTTGTTAACCTGTCTGTCCCTCCTTCTCCTCTTTGTTTTCCCTCACTGTCTTTCTCCTTTGGAGAGGGATCTGTAAGACTAGGCTGTGTTCCATGGTATGTGACAGCAAATGCTATCTTGAGGGAATCAGAATTGTCTTGAGACAGACCAAAGCCCCAAGTGCAACTGTTTCCCTTTGCTGTGGATTTAGTTTGTTATCTTTTGAAAATTAATGTAATCAGGATTTGGCAAGAAAGTTAAAAAAAAAGGCTTGGCTTTCTTGAGAAAGACTGCAACATTTTCTCAGAAAGGCTACAAATGTTGCAGCAAATTACTAGATAGCATTGGAACCAATGATCATTTTGGAAATTAAGACCCTGGGGTCTAGACTCTGGAAATATGGGTCTTCAGGGCGTGGAGCCCCTGATCAGCTCAGGAGAAAGGAGCCCATGGGGCATCCAGTGGGAAGAGCACAGTGCTCAGAGGGGCCTGAGAGTCTGGCTGCTTCTCACTGCCTAGGGGTTATAGGGAAGGGTCCTGCAGCCCAAAGGCTCTGGGTCCTGATCCATGACCTGAGGAGGCATGGCTTCTGTGGTCTCCCTTGCTTTCCAACAGTTCTAAGACATTTATGATTGAACTTTCCTCTCTCTCCTTACCATCTATCTGGGACCCCTAGCAGATAAGCAGATTCCTGAGATCAGTAGCCCTCCCAGCTTCTTTACCCTGCCTCTGCTGAATGTGAAATGTCACACCCACCCAACCCTTAGCCCACCCCAGCTCTGCTGACACGGGCACAAGAGACAGCCCAGCCTGTGCTTCATTTCAAGAAGAGAAATAAGGTGGCATGTCTTTTCAAGAAGTGACCACTGAACACAGTGGTGTTTTGAGTACCTACTGTGTGCCTGGCTTGGTATATATGTGATGTCTGCACCTCTAAGGCGGTTCTCATTTTCAGATAGAAACCTGGGGCTCAGGGCAGTCAGATAACAGAGGGCAAAGAAAGGACAATAGTAGGTTTGGAATCCAGAGCACATAATAAGAGAATGAAGTTTGAGAGTCTTTTATCTGTTGCTGTTTTGTTAAGGAGAAATTCAAGTTTTATAGTGGCATTAATGCATACATTAAATTTTACTTTTTTTGTCTTATGTTTTGGTTTTCATGTATTTTTAACACCTTGGTAACACCTGCTTTTCTCCTCTCCTGCGCCTTCTTAACAAAGAGAAAGCAAATCTCTGATCTTGGCAGGCAAGAGAGTCAAGCTGAAAGTTAATAACATTGTTTTGCACTCATTCTATCTGTTTTCATAGTTACCTCCTATTTATGGCAAGTGATACTGATTTTTCCATCTACAGTTAGAGACATGAAGTTTCCTTTGGGAAGCAAGCTGAAGTTTAAAAAAACTTCAAGTTAAAAAAAATTCAGTGCCTAGTAGCCAATGTATATTGGCTATAGCAAATATCATGCAGGTATGACTTTGCATGGGCATCCCTGGTGGCTCAGACAGTAAGGAATCTGCCTGCAACGCAGGAGATCTAAGTTTGATCCCTGTCTCAGAAAGATCTCCTGAAGAAGGGAATGGCTACCCACTCCAGTATTCTTGCCTGGAAAATTCCATGGATAGAGGAGGCTGGTGGGCTACATTCCATGGGGTCGCAAAGAGTGACAGAATGACAAAGCGCAGCAGGGCATATGGCCTTCCATAATGGTTCTGGCCATCTCTGTGCCTCAGTTTCTCCTGGATAACACCTACCTCCCAAGGTGGCTGTGAGGATTAAATGTGTTAACCTATGTCAAGGACATAAAGAAGCACTCGAGACACAGTAAGCAATCACAGAAGTGATAGCACTATTACTATGCAACTGCATGACATTTATAGAAGATTTCCATTTGGTTCTTGTGTGTCTCCTGCGGAAAGACAGGCTGATAAAGCACTGACAACCAGGGACGTCTAAGTTTTAAACACTGATTTACTTGTAAAAGCCTTACCTAGTTGCATATTCTTCTGTAAAATTGCAGAGTGTGGGGAAATTTTACTATAATGTATTGTTATCAGCATGCAGTTTACCTTTTAAAATAGTCAAATTTTGTTTATGACTGTAAGGAACTTACAGCTTTTGAAGTATTTTATTTTCAACATGCTTTCCCTGCAGCCACCGCCACCCCACACCCCCACCACAAGAAATTGAGAATGGAAGTCAAGTTGTGGAGACTGCTTCAATAATCATTTACTAAGTACTAAACATATTAAGGAAAGTCCAGGGACTTTTACAGCACGTATTTCACTCACATAATGATGATGAGGTAAAACTTTGGCATCTTCTCAAACAACCAAGTGTCTGGAAACATAAAGTGGAATCTGTGTGTAGAGGCAAAACTTTAAAAGAGCTCATGGGGTATATTTTAGTGCTATCATGGAGTTTCAGCACGAATTATCTTTCAACAACCCGCCTTGTAATTTTGGAAGTTGAAGGCTGGCATGAGGTGTTGGTCATGGGAAACTGAAGTAAAGTTTACCTGGGTTCTCAAGTGTGAGCTTTTTTGGTAGTCAGCAACAATTCAGTCCTCAGGATTGAAAGTAAAGGAGCATATTCCGTGATATTTAAGATACAAGGATTCTAAAGGAATATACTGTCAACTGAAGAAAAATGTACAACCTGAATGATTCAAATTAAATGTTATTCAGGGACTTTCTGAGAAGTGTAGCCTAGGAGACAGCCTCTCAACTCCAAGGAACTGCTCCAAAGAGGTTAGGGAGGAGCCAGAATACATAGTTTTTGCTGGGAGAAAAACAAAACCATATAGTCAAACATCACAAGATTACTGCTAATCACAAAAGCAGACACCTCAAGTTAGTGATTTTAGAGCTGGTCTGTGTATGGGAAGATGCAAGAATCTGGGGTCACTGAAGTCTTTCCTTGGACCTGCATCTTAACTGTCCAGGCCCATGTCCTTTTTTCCTCCATCCTGAATTCCCCTCAGTGTACACCATCAGTGGCGGCCGCAGTGGCTGATGATTTGATGGTGGCAACACCCTTTGTTTATTGAAACAGCAGGTGACCTTGGCCCACACCTTCTTTGGTGAGGGTGTTTCAAAGAGGCCAGAGCTGGGCATCTCATCAGTTTTGCCATGGTTCTCACCCTTCATGAATCTACAGCCTGTCCATTGCATGAAACTCCCACCCTGTCTCTCTGCACCTCTGGGCCTCAATATAATAAAGAGAACAGAGATCATGATGATTTTAGCCTGTTATCACAAAGACAAGGGAACCTGCCTTTCTGCTTTCTCCTTCACCACTGTTTCTCCAGGGCCCGTGGAGTGTGTGTGGGTGTGCTAGTTGCTCAGTCGTGTCCAACTCTTCGTGACCCCATGGACCGTAGCCCACAGGCTTCTCTGTCCATAGGGCTCTCCAGACAAGAATACTGGAGTGAATTGCCATTCCCTTCTCCAGAGGTGTGCTACATAGATGATAAATAGTTGAAAAAACAATCAGTGAGGCTGGCAGTAGAGTTTGTTATCAAGACGAAAAGTGGGGCAGAATTTTCTCCCTCAGACAACCAGGCAGAGAAGAGCAAAAGGGAAACGCTCATTATAGAGTGCCTTGGTCAATCCAAGGAAATCAGGGTAAGTGTGAAAGTCCAGAAGGGAGAAATGGGGATGAAAACTGGAGACAGTCAGGGGCCAGGAGTTGGGCAGAACTGAACTTAAATGGGATCAAAGGAAAGAAATGAGATGAAGATAGTCCTGGCATCCATCAACTGCCTGGTACGTGAGTAGGTAATGTTGGCTTAGAGTTACATTAACTGATATCAATAAATATTAAATCCCTGTTCTGTACCAGAGACTAGTTTAAGTGGCACTGATGATTTTGCAGTGAATAGACAAAAACCTTTGCAGTCATGGAGCAGATAGCAATTGGCTCTGGAGAGAATGTTAATAATAGCTCCTTAATGACTGATAATAGCAACTAATGATTGCGCACCATGCGCCAGGCCTTGTCCCCCAGTAGCTCACTTGGACCTTGCAAATGGCTGATGAAGAAGTAGTTTCTATGTTTATCCCAAGTCTCACTTTTCCAAGACTCAGCCTTTTTAGACCGTCATCCTGGGAGCACAAACTTTAGGAGTAAGGCCAGATGTTATGGCCTGGAAAGTAGTATTTCAACTCAGTGACTAACATGGAGGCAGACACATTATTACTTGTTACAAAAGACTAAATAATATGATTGCATTTAATAGAATCATAAGAGGCTTTGGTGGTGTGTTTATATGAATAATAAGGAAATGTTTAAAAACAGAATGAAAAGGAAATGTTTTAAAAGAATGAGCATCAAATGTTTTTATCTCATGGCATGTTTTCAGAAGAACATTAATAATGAACTCTTCTAGAAATTCTCTCCATAATGATTTTATAAAAAATTACACTGTGCAATTGATAAGAGTTTGGTTATGAATTCCAGCCAGATGGTGATTACTTGAAAAATAATCCTTACAAGTCAAACAAACATCCATACTCTTGTGTAAAAATTTCTATAATACAAATCTAGAAATATCAGCTCAAAGTGCCTGTAGAACAAGTGGACTCCTAGGTATCAAATAGGCTCTTCAGAAATTTTCAACTTTATCAAGGGGTTCTCATTGTTCTCATACCTTCCACGCATGGAATTTGCTTATACTAAATAAATAAATGATGCTAGTTTAACTGATGATTGATTGTGAAGCATCTACGCTGTCCTGAGTGCTTAAGGACACACCAGCAAACAGGACAGACAAGGCGATTACCCTCAATGGGAAGACAGATCCTGGACAAGTGAAGCTCAGATGTTGAGAGCTGTTATGAGAGGGGAAACCAGGATATTATTGTGGACTTTCGCTAGGTCAGGAGACACAGGGATGGGTTTCAGATGAGCCCTATGGATGTTCAGTGGCCACCAGACAGAGGGGAGAGAGTTGCAGGGAGAAACAGGGGGTTGTTGTGCTCAGTTGTGTCTGACTCTTTGTGACCCCATGGACTGCCACCTGCCAGGCTCCCCTATCCATGGTATTTCCTAGGCAAGAATATTGGAGTGGGTTGCCATTTCCTTCTTCAGGGCATCTTCCCATCCCAGGGATGGAATTTGCATCTCCTGCATTAGCAGGTGGATCCTTCATCACTGCACCACCTGGGAAGCCCAGGCAGAGCATAATGTATCCCTACAGAGTCAAGGCTAAGTCCCGTTTCTGGCTGGGCTGATACCCCTTCCAGCTCATTCAGTTGCTTCTTTGTTTTGCTCACAAGACTGTGAGCACATCTTGAGGGCAGGGGCCAAATCTTGCTTGTTCCTGCATCTCTGGCATCCATCACATCTGACACATCTGTATTTAAAGGAGAACTAACTTCAGCATGTGAGTGAGGCATGCAGCCTGCTTGTCCTAATCATTCCGGAACATGAAGGCATTTTGACTCACAGTTGTCCCAGCCCCCATTTGTTTCCTAGCAGGAGATCTGGCCTTTTGCCACATATACCTCTCCTTGTCTCTTTGGGATTCACCAGGTGAATGCTTTAGTGTGAAAGGGAAGAAAGCATAGCTCTTAAGGGCCCAGCCTCAGTAGCCAAGCCACTTATTAGGTTTGATTTCTGGCACTGCCACTCACTAGCTGTCTGATCATTAAACAAGTTATTTAATTTCCTCATGTCTCATTTTCTCCATCTATAAAATGGGATGGTAATAGTGCATCAGAGCGTGATGAGGAGTGTGTTCATACAGATAAAATGTTTGGTGTGGTCTCTGACACAGCCTGTATATGAAGGGAGCTGATCCTATTCTCTTTTAATCTGCCAGGCTGTCTTTTGCCCCCCTAGAGAGCCTAGACTGCCCTTTCTTCTGAAGTTTTTCATCTTCTGTCCAGATTGTCTTCCTTCACATTGCCACTGCTATCCAGTGTTGCCCCTGTAGTTCCCCGCAGCCCAGAAGGACCATTAGTGTAGATGAGAGAGAGTGCCGAGGCACACCCTCGGAGACTGGCTTAGGGCTTGGGCCTGGCCTTTTCCACAAACCAGAGACAGTTCTGCTCAACCACTCACTCCAAGGGTCCCACACCTCTGAATCTGCCTCCAGGAAATAGAACCCTGTTTTCCCCTCCCCTGGGCTGTGGCCCCCCCACTTCGGAGCGTCCTGTCCCTGGACAAACCCCTCTCTAGGATGGCAGAGAGTTGGAGCATCCCCTAACCTTCAAGGTAAGCACTATCCCCTCCACACACACACAGGGATGTGAGACAGCCTCGAGGCCCCCAGAGCCACTCCCATCAGAGTTTGATTTAGAGATTGTCAGAAAGTGCTTTGATAATTGCACATGGGCCCCCATCAGTCAAACCATGCTGTTCAGCTCCCATTCAGCCAATTCCTCCAAATCTAGATTCCAAAAGTCTTAGGTCACCTGGGGTCACTTTGACCTGGGAGAGCTTGGGGTTCTGAGAGACCCATGGGCTGTTCTAGGACTAAGAGTCCATTGCTCTATCAAGGACTATTTTAGTTAGAGTTTAGGAAGAATTTGAGCATCCCCCGGGACTTAACTCTATTTATAACATCGTTTCTATGGGAAAAGTGTTTCAAGTGACAATTTAGAACAGAATTCTTAGAACACAGTCTTTCTGCTGTTGGAGACTGCAAGTAATTATTTTTTCATATGTAGAGATGATGTTGAAGTTTTTTAATGCATATAAGTATAAACAAATAGAACAAGAAGAAAGCAGGTATTGCTTCTTGCGCTCTCTGGCAAGTTTTAAAAATTGAGGGATTTTTCTTTTTAAGAAGAAAATATTTTTATTTCAAGAGGTAGCATTTATTGAATATTTACTATTTGCTAGCCACTGAGTTTAAGTCTGTTTGTGCATAATTTCATGTAATCTTCATAACAATCCTCTGAGGTGGTCTAATAAAGAATCTGACCCCATTTTAAGAAATTATTTATTTGTTCATTTTGGCTGCATCAGGTCTCTGTTGTAGCTGATGGGATCCTCCATTGGGCTTAGTTGCCCTGGGGCCTGTGAGGTCTTAGTTCCCTGGCCAGGGATTGAACCCACGTCCTCTACATGGCAAGATGGATTCTTAATCATTGCGCCATTAGGGAAGTCCCTGACCGCATCTTTGATGCTTCGCTGCTGACAGCTGTCAGGTCCCACTTTGCCCTTTTGCCTTACATCTTGGAAAGCTTATTAAGCAAACAAAACACAAGCACTCCCTACACTGGCGCTGCTAGGAAATTAAAACCATGTAAACCGCTGTAAGTGGGAAACCCTTACCTCAGCCCCACCCCCTCATTATAAAACATCAAAGCCAATGTCCCTCCCTGGTTCCCCTAAACTGTTCTTGGACTTGCTTAGGAAACTACCTTAGAGTCCCCTCACATAAGGAAAACCTCCTTATGTGAGTCATAAATCTTCTCAGACCCTCTTCGTGTATCTGTGTGATACCCTTGGTCTCCACATCCAAACCAAATTTTGAGTGAGGGGTCCATTTCATTTCTGCACAGTGACCACTACAGGTGACTATAACATTCTCTATTTTCCAGAGGAAAAAAAAAAGAGGGTTAGAGACATGAAGCTGCTTCCAAAGGTTACCGAGTCAGATAACAGTGTCATCTTAACCACTCTGTTCTTTCTCTGCTTCAGATCAGATGAGCTTGGTCTTTTGAAAACAAGCAAATAAAGTTGCATTGAGGGCTTATACCTCTTGCTAATAGCCAACATGTATGGAACACCTACCTGTTCCAAACCCTTTCTGTGCCTTAACTCGTGGCATCCTTTTAACAACTCTTTGAGTTACACACCATTATTATTCCTATTTTTATAGATGAGGAAACTGAGAATCAGCAAAATAACTTATGGAGGGTCGATCAACTAAGAAAAGGCAATGCTTGGAAATGAAATGGGCAGTCTGGCTCAGAACTCATACTCTTAGTCATAGGGCTTCAATGCCTCAGACATGGTGTACAAATAAAGAAGCTGCTGTTAACCCAGGTTACCAGGATTGTATTCTTGCCACTTCTTATGTAGACAGCGCTTGTTTAAAGTAAATGCTCTATTAACAACAAATTCACGGATTTCATTAATGTTCTTATTCATATGAATATCACTCAATAATTGTATACTTCTAGAGGGAAAAGCCAATAATGTGTTGTCTTTGACGTTCTTCTCCCTTCCCCCCATAAATAGGAGACTGTTTTTGAGACAGTGGAGGCTCAACAAATACCCTTGGAATAGCTTTAAATCCAAGGGTGCTGCAGAATAAATCCCATGGGGTTTTACCTTCGCCCTAGCTGCTGCACTCCACATCATTGCAAACAGGCCACGGCTCTTCTGCAATCACCATGGAAACTCTCTAGAATTCCTGTTCTTTGTCTCGTGCCATCTGTCTGACTAAAGTTGTAACTTGGAAAATAATGATCTGTAATTTCTTATAGGGAAGTATCCCAAATTCACCAGGAAATTTTTTTTTTAAAAGAACCATCTGCTTTTCCTTCAGGCTTTCCAACAACTTCTCTGCAGCCTAATAAATAAAACTATGCCGTTTTTTTTGTGTGTATGACTGGTTCACCCTACATGGCTATTGGGTTTAGAAACCCAGTTTTTGGATGATTGGGATTAAACAAACAAAAACTACAAATCAAAGAATATCAACATGAATTATAGCACTAGAGTTGAAACAGTTGTTAAAATTAGCCTCTTACTCAGTCTGGGTACCAGAGACAAGGTTTGCTTCTTTTAAATCTTGCCCCTGACCTTGTCTCTCTCAAAACCCTTGGGCAATAAAGATTTATAATTTGCCCATGAACAGAGCTAGATGAATAATGGCTTCCATGCAGAACTTTCAGAAGATAAAGCAAGGTGGAAAAGATTATGATGAGTAAAACTTTAGTTAAGTGTCAAATACATTAATTCCTCTGAAGAAACAGATGAAAGTTCGAGAGTAAAGTATTTGAACTGGAAGGTCTAGTTGCAGTGAGTGGGGGTTGCTGTCTAGCTGCGGTGCTCAGGCTTCTTATCCAGATGGCTTCTCTTATTGCAGAGCACAGGCTCTAGGGGATGCAGGTCGGTAGCTGTGGCTCCCAGGCTCTAGAATATGGGTTCAATGGTTGTGGCACATGGGCTTTGTTGCTCCAAAGCTTGTGGGATCTTCCCAGATCAGGAATCGAACCTGTGTCTCCTGCCTTGGCAGGCAGATGGATTCTTTACCATTGAGCCCCCAGGGAAGCCCCATGGTATAATATTTTAATTTTTATTTTGAAATAATTTCAAACTTAGAGAAAAGTTGCATTAAGGGTAAAGGATTCACAAATACTTTTACCCAGATTCACCAATTAACACTTGCTACATTTGCTTTATCATTCACTCTCTCTCTCCACCCCCATACATATATATAAGTAAGTAAGTGTAAGTGTTAGTCACTCAGTCATGCCCACTTCTTTGCGACCCCATGGACTGCAGCCCACCAGGTTCCTCTGTCCATGAGATTTCCCAGGCAAGGATACTGGAGTGGGTTGCCATTTTGTTCGCCAGGGGATCTTCCCAACCCAGGGATTGAACCCAGGCCTCTTGCACTGCTGGCAGATTCTTTACCATCTGAGCCACAAGGGAAGCTCGTACATATATGTATATGTATAATATCACATATGTGTCATATAATGAAAGTGTGTGTGTGTGTGTGTGTGTGTGTGTGTACACACATATATATACACACTAATCTTTAGTTCTTAAAGTGTGGTCCTGGGAATAAATATCACTTGGGTAGTTGGTAGAAATGTAAATTCCTGGGCCCCACTCAGAACTACTAAATCAAGAATTCTGGGACTGGCACCCAGCCCTCCAGGAGATTTGGAGGTTACCCGGATTTAAGAACCAGTCCTATGGCAGAATACTTGAGGGGAAATTGTTCTGAGCACTTGCTATTTTTCTCATAAAACTAGAGTAGTTGGGAAGTGTAGCTTAGTTTTTTTGGGTTATTGTTCAGTTGCCAAATTGTATCCAACTCTTTGTTACCCCACGGACTGCAGTACACCAGGCTTCCCTGTCCTTTACTTCCAGGATTGACTGTGACATTAAAGAATCATTGTCGAAATTTTCTCCAGCCCACTGAATTCACGTAATGGAACTCCATAGGCTCAGGTAAGTTCTAAGGGCTTACAGCTCTAATTAAGGTTCAAATACAACTTTCCCAATTATTGCCTGGAATGAATTCCTCTCTGTGCACTTAATCCCTCTGAAATTGTTCTAACTTTATTCTCACACTCATACAGAAAAATCTTACAGAAAAATACAATCTTTACTGAGAAGCTTAATGACTCTATACATTACCATGTTCCCCAAAGTGGCTTATTATTTTCAGAGGATGAGAGTTCAAACTGAATCTAGAAAGCAGTTTAATAAGATTGTCAGACCTTGAGATAATCAATGAATTCATCAACTATGTACAATTTCATCAGTCTTTACAATTACAAAATCACATTTCTCCCTTTAAATAAATGATTCAGGGTTTTACAACCTGCAAAGTGAAGCCTCCCAGCTTGAAAGTGTGTGTGCATGTGAAAATGGAGACTGTCTTACAACCGTGTAACAGGTTGACATGGTTACATAATTATTTATTTCTATAGCCTGTTTCAGTTACCAGCTATCATAAAACAGGTGGATCATGATTGTGTATAAAGAGCAAGGAATTAACTTCCAGAGAAATAACACTGGAAAGCATTTCTTTGGGCGGTTAAAGTCTGGGTTCTTCTCTGTGGGAGTAGTCCTTTCAGAGAAGTCTCTTCATAGTTATAATAATATGACAGTTAAGTCTTCCCAGGTGCCTCAGTTGGTAGACTCCACCTGAAATGCAGGAGACCCAGGTTCGATCCCTGGGTCAGGAAGATCCTCTGGAGTAGGAAGTGGCAACCCACTCCAGTATTCTTGCCTGGGGAATCTCCTGGACAGGTGGGCTACAGTCCATGGGATCAAAACAGTAGGACACAGCTGGGCACACGCACACTGTAAGTCAAATTACAATAAACAGCTTAAATTTCAGAGCCTAGATAGTGGTACCTTTATTTTAGAGAGAAGTCAATAAAGAGGAGGATGGGGAAGAAAGAAGGCATGGGAAGATGAATAATAGTAATAATCAGGGAAAGTTTCTTAGAGTGCTTTAAAATGAAATCCTTCCTGTATTTACAATTTTTGTGTGAAGAGGGGATAAGCTGTGGGATTTTGATAGTATATTTTGTTTATTCATTCTAAAACTTCAGAGATCCCCATCTTACAATATCTCAGACAACGAAGATACTAGAACAGAAGAATAAAGGAAACAACCTTAATATATTTTAGGATTCTTTTTTTTTTTACCTCCTTTCCTACAAGCAAATTGATCTTTTGGAAACTGACCATTCTCAATACTTTCCTTGTGACTTTGATGCTAGGTCTTGTCTCCTCCTCCCAACAATCCCAGCCATCATTTATATTTAAAAGTCTTCCAACCTCCTGCTCGTACCACCCCTGCCCCATTCAGTTCTCTCTCCTTAGGATTCAGTTCGACAGCTGGCAACTCTGTCCTGTCCTAATTTCAAGCTCAAGATCTAGCATGAGAAGTCAGATCATGTTTCTGATGTGACCCATGAAAGATTAACAATACACATTTTATGGCAATGTAATCATAAGAACTCTGAATTTGGGATCCAGAAGCCTAAATTTGGCTGCTAATTAGTTTGTAACCTTGAACTCACACTAAAACTCACTGTCCTCATCTGTAAAATGAGTTGGTTGGAGTAGGTGAACTAGAAAATACCCTTGACCAGTCAACTCCTATGACATCTTTTCTCCTCCAGTTTTATTGAGATATAATTGACATATAGTACAGAATAAGTTTAAGGTAAACAGCATAAAGACTTGTCTATATTGTGAAAAAATTACTACAAGAAGTTTAGTTAAGGGGACTTCCCTTTTTTTTTAAGACTCCGTGTTTCCAAGGCAGGGGGCGCAGGTTCGATCCCTGGTCGGCAAACTATGATCCCACATGCCATGTGATGTGGCAAAAAAGAAAAAAAGTTTAGTTAACATCCATCATTTCATATAGACACACATACACAAAGGAAACTAAAGGAAAAAGAAAAAGGAAGAAAGAGTGTTTATTTACCTTTGCTGAGAATTCTTAGGATCTGTCCTCTTAACGGCTTTCCAATATACCCTATGGCAGTGCTAACCACGGTCAGCATGTTGCACATCACAGCCCCAGTACTTACAGCTGGAGATGTGGGACTTTTGACCGCTGTCCTTCAGTTCTCCCATCCACTGTCTTCTGCCTCTGATAACTGCAGATTTATTCTCCTTTTTATGAGTCTGGGTTTTTTTCTTCTTTTTTAAACTCCACATGTGAGATCATTGTTTGTCTTTGTGTGACCTGTTTCACTTAGCATAATACCCATCCATGATGTCACAAATGGCAGGATTTTCTTCTTTTTATGTCTGAGTACTATTCTTCTGTGTGTGTGTGTGTGTGTGTGTATCTGTGTATATATGTACACACATAGTAGAATGGTATATATATATATATATATATATATATATATTTCACAAGTTCTTTATTCATCCACTGATGGATACTTAAGATGTTCCCATGTCTTAGCTATTGTAGATATCATGCTAGATATCATGTAGATATCATGTAGATATCATGAATGTGGGTATGCATGTATCTCATTAATATCATATTTTTATTCCCTTTGTATATATTCCCAAAAGTATAATTGCTGGGTCATATGGTAATGCTATTTCCAGTTTTTTGATGAATCTCTATACTGTTTTCCACAGTAGCTGTAACAATTTACAACCCAAGCCAACAGTTCAAAAGGGTTCCCTTTTCTGTACAGCCTCTTCAGCATTTATTATTTGTAGACATTTTGATGATAGCCTTTCTGACTGGTTTGAGATGATACCTCACTGTAGTTTTTATTTGTATTTCTCTGATAATCAGTGATGTTGAACATTTTTTTATGTGCTTTTTGTCCATCTGTATGCCTTCTTTGGAGAAATGTCTATTTAGATCTTCTGCCTTTTTTTTTTTATTGGATTGCTTGGTGGTTTGTTTGGTTGAGCTGCACTGGCTATTTCTATTAATAGATTTTGGAGATTAATCCTTTGTTGGTTGCATCCTTTGCAAATATTTTCTCCCATTCTATAGGCTGTCTTTTAATTTTGTTTATAGTTCTTTTGCTATGCAAAAAGTTTAATTAGGTCCCATTTGTTTATTTTGTTTTTATTCATTACTCTAGAAGGTGGATCCAAAAAGATATTGCTGCAATTTATGTCAAAGAGTGTCCTGTCTATGTTTTTCTTTAGGAGTTTCATAGATGTGATCTTACATTTAAGTATTTAATCTATTTTGAGTTAACTTTTCTGTATAATGTTAGAGAACGTTTTCTTTCTTGTACATGTGGCTGTCCAGTTTCCCTAGCACCACTTATTGAAAGACCATTCTCCACTGGATATTCTTGCTTCCTTTGTCATAGTTTAATTAACTATAGATTTGTGGGTTTAAAACTGAGCTTTCTATCCTGTCCCATTCAACTATTATTTCTGTTTTTGTGCCAGTACCATACTGTTTTGATTACAAAATATTGACTATATTCCCTGTACTGTACAGTGAAAGTGAAGTGAACGTGTGAGTCACTCAGTTATGTCTGACTCTTCGCAACCCTATGGACTGTGGCCCACCAGGATCCTCTGTCCATGGAATTCTCCAGGCAAGAGTACTGGAGCGGATTGCCATGCCCTTCTCTAGAGGATCTTCCCAACCCAGGGATAGAACCTGGGTCTCTTGCATTGCAGGCAGACTCTGAGCCACCAGGGAAGCCCATATATCCTTGAAGTTTATTTATTTTGTACATAGTAGTTTGTACCTCTCAATCCCCTACTCCCATCTTGCTCCGCCTCCCTTCCCTCACCCCACTGGTCATCACTAGTTTGTTCACTGTGAATCTGTTTCTGTTTTGTTATATTCATTCATTTTATTTTTTAGATTATACATATAAATAATAAGATACAGTCTTTGTCTTTCTCTGTCTGACATTTCACTAAGCATAATACCCTCCAGGTCCATCTAAATTGTTGTAAAGAGCAAAATTTTTACTCTTTTTCATGGCTGAGTAGTACTCCAGTGGGGTGGGGTGTGTGTGTGTGTATAAGTAGCACATCTTCTTTACCCACCTGTTGATGGACATATCTTGGCAATTGCAAATAGAGCTGCTGTGAACACTGGGACGTGTGTGTCTTTTTGAATTAGTGATTTTGTTTTCTTTAGCTAGATACCCAGCAGTGGACTTGCTGGATCATATGGTAGTTCTAGTTTTAGAACTATTTTAAGGAAACTCCATACTGGCTTTTCCATAGTGGCTACACCAGTTTATATTACTTCCATCAATGTGCTAGGGTTCTCTTTTCTCACATCCTCATCAATGGCTGTTATTTGTGGTCTTTTGATGATGGGTCTTTTGATGATGTGATAGGACTTCCCTGGTAGCTAAGATGGTATAAAACCCACCTGAAATGCAGGGGACCTCAGTTCAATTCCTGGGTCAGAAAGATCCCCTGGAGAAGGGAAAGGCTACACACTCCAGTATTCTTGGGCTTCCCTGGTGGCACAGATGGTAGAGAATCTGCCTGCAATGGGGGAGACATGGGTTCGATCCTGAGTTGTGAAGATCCTCTGGAAGATGGCATGACAACCCACTCCGGTATTTTGGCCTGGAGAATCCCATGGACAGAGGAGCCTGGTGGGCTACAGTCCATGGGGTCACAAAGAGTCAGACGTGACTGAGCAACTAAGCACAGCACAATATGAGGTGATATCTCATTGTGGCATTAATTTGCATTTCTCTGATGATTAGAGATCTTGAGCATTTTTCATTTGCCTGTTGGCCATCTGTATATTTTCTATTCAGGTCTTTTTCCCACTGTTAATCAAGTTGTTTGTTTGATTTTTGATACTGAGTTGTATGAGCTGTTTATTTATTTTGAATATGAATCCCCTGTCGATCACATCATTTGATAATATTTTCTCCCATTCAGTAAGTTGTCTTTTCATTTTGTCAATGGTTTACTTTGCTGTGCAAAAACTTTTAACTTTAATTAGATAGATCCCACTAGTCTATTTTTGTGTTTGTTTCCTTTGCCTTAGGGACAGATAAAAAAATACAGCTATAATTTATGTCAAAGAGTATTTTGCTTATGTTATCTTCTAAGAGTTTTATGGTTTCCAGTCTTACACTTGAGTCCTTAAGCCATTTTGAGTTTATTTTTTATGTGGTATGAGAAAATGTTCTAATTCCATTCTTTTACATGTAGCTCTTCAGTTTTCCTAGCACCACTTAATGAAGAAACTGTCTTTTCCTCACTTCAGATTCTTGCCTCCTTTGTCATGGATTAATGGACCCTAAGTGTGTACGTTTATTTAGGGGCTCTCCATTCTATTCCATTGATGTATGTCTCTGTTTTTGTGCCATTATCATACTGTTTTTTATTACTGTAGTTATGTAGTATAGTCTGATATCAGCAAGCATGATACCTCCAGCTCTGTTCTTTCTCAAGATTGCTTTGGCAGTTTAGAGTCTTTTATGTTTCCATACAAAATTTAGAATTACTTTTGGTCTAATTCTGTGAAAAATGCAATTAGTATTTTGATAGGGATTGCCTTGACTCTGTAGATTGTCTAGAGTAATTTGGTCATTTTAACAATATTAATTCTTCTAGTCCCTAGAAACAGTGTATCTTTTCATCTTTCCATCAGTTTCTCTCATCAGTGTCTTATAGTTCTCCAAGTTTAGGTCTTTTACTTTTTAGTTAGATTTATTTCTAGATATCTTATTCTTTTTGTTGTGACAGTAAATGAGATTGTTTTATTAACTTCTATTTCTGATAGTTCATTGTTAATGTATAGAAATGCAACAGATTTCAGGATGCTGATTTTGTATCCTGCAACTTTACCACATTCATTGAGCTCTATTAGCTTTTTGGCAATTCCTTTAGGATTTTTCTGAATTGTAGTATGTCAAATGTAAACGGTGACAGTTTTATTTCTTCCTTTCCAATTTTATTTCCTTTTATTTCTCTTCTTTGTCTGATTATTGTGATATTACAACCAGCTTAGAGACTGAGAAACTTGACCCACAAGAAATACATAACTCACTTAAGGATTAATTTTCTGACGGTAAAATTGGAAAGGAAGGAATTTTTCCATGTGGGTCTTCTGTAGATTTAGAAGTCAAAGATTTCACAGTGGGCATTGTGAAAACTATGTAACCATAAGCAGTCTTCCAGGGAGAATGACAAAATGTACCCTCTGAATTAAACTTTTTAAAATTCAAGTAGTTATTTAACAAGTTGTAAGTGTCTGTCTGGTGTCATATGAGAGATCGTGAGTGATGTGCAAATGCCATCACCTGGGCTGCATGGTTTGGGATATTTATTCAAATAACAAGGCTGATTTGGTCCTTAAAGAAAATAGCCCATTCATTTAAAGAAAGTGAAAATCTATTTTTCCCTAAGATAAGCCAAAAAAATTATGCAAATTCCATCCCACACAAAGTGAAAGTGAAGTTGCTCAGTCGTGTCCCGACTCTGCGACCCTGTGGACTGTAGCCCACCATGCTCCTCTGTCCATGGGATTTTCCAAGCAAGAGTACTGGAGTGGGGTACCATTGCCCTCTCCACACAAGGTGTCACCAAAAAGGAATGGTGTCACCAAAAAGAACAGTGTCAAAGGAAATACTTTTAATGGAAGAATACTGGCCAGTAAAACTTAACTGCCCACTTTCCTTAAATCCCTGATCTTTGCTAGGAGAGAAGGATTCCTAGTTGGTTAATAAAGTAAACAGTGCCATGCTGCTGAGCTGACCATTTAGTGCTCTATGCCTGTAGGCGAGAAATATCCTTGGTAGCATGTCCAGATCTAATGATTCAGAAGCATTCAATATCTGATTATTGAATTATCTCAAGAATAATAAGAATAATAAAACTACAGAACTACTGTTCTGAAGAATAATAGTTTTGATTTCAGTAGCTATAGGGCTCTGTAACAAACCAATGAAGGAGCTATTTGAGGCATTTTTGATTCTCTTTTGCAACTGTTCTCTTTAGGGCTGATTCTATGTTTATTCTACATATCTCTTCACTCTGCAGTCTAAAGGCTATATTAAATCACCGAGAAACACCAGATCAACACATTTTTAAAATCAACATTAACTTTAGGTTCACTGGGCTCTCATTTTGGCATAATCAAGTGGAAGACATCCTTGTAAGCCTATGTTTTGAAACATTTCTTTTCTAATTGTGCTTTTATATACACAGTTGGTTCAGGTGGTAAAGAATCCACCTGCAATGCAGGAGACCCAGGAAGATCCCCTGGAGAAGGGATAGGCTACCCAGTGCAGTATTCTTGGGCTTCCTTGTGGCTCAGCTGATAAAGAATCTGCCTGCAATTTGGGAGACCTTGGTTCAATCCCTGGGTTTAGAAGACCCTCAGGAGAAGGGAAAGGCTAGCCACTCCAGTATTCTGGCCTGGAGAATTCCATGGACTGTATAGTCCATAGGGTTGCAAATAGTTGGACACAACTGAGCAACTTTTATTTATACACAGTTGGAAATGTCTATTTCCCTTAGAGAAAGAATCATCAACATAAACAAAGGTAGTAAAGCTACTTCCTTCATTTTGATCTTTATCTCTTTCATTCATTCATGTACATAATAACTCATAACCTACTGGATGCTAAAAATATAAAATTACAGAAACGTAGTTTATGTCCTCCAGAAGTATGAATTTGATTAGGAAAGACAATAAGTAAACAATCACTAAAATATGTGATAGAGAAAATTATTTGAGGATAAAAAAAAATGATTCTGAGCAAATGAGGCAATAACGCAAAAGTCAGGGAACAGAGAGAGATGAGGGAGCGATCACAGCAGTGGGTTGCTTGAGTCTGCCCAGCAGAGACTAGGAAGAGGACGAGGGATCTTCTGTGGGTTTTTCTACAGGGAACTGAGAACATGTCTAGAGCCCCTGGCTTTTCTCTATCACATGAGCCTGAGAATCTATGGGAGAAAGAAGGGGAGCTTCTGCTATACTTGGGGGTCAATGTGATGTCCATGCTGAAGAGAAAGAAATGCAGAAGGGAAGCTGGTAGTGAAAGGATAAGCCCCTAGTTGGGTAATAAGAGCTGAGGAATTAAAAGTGAGTATCCAGATTTATGAAGAAAAAAATTAAAATGCCTTCAACTTTTTAATCTCGATTTTTAATGAAGACTTGGGTGGATATGACTTTTGTTCTTTGATAACAGCAGTTGGTGGACAGCATATTCAGTGGTGTTTTTCTGTTTGTTTTGGGTCAGTCAATTAGGTGGTCATTCAGCTACCTTTGGGATTTGAGGTGATTAAGATTTGCTATTTTCTTTCAGATACTTGGTGTCCAAACTCTCCCCCAGCAGGGATGCTCTGTATCATTGACCCACATAGTCTAAGATGGATATGGCAGAAATGCATCCACAGATTCTGCATATCCAACTACGGGGAAGAACAGAAGGAATCCTTGTGGTTATAAATGTATCTTTTAAGGTCACCCCTACCTCCCAGTGGGCTGCCCAGGTGGCTCAGGCAGTAAGAATCTGCCTGCAGTGCAGGGGATGTGGGTTTGATCTCTGGGTCAGGAAGATCCCCTGGAGGAGGGCATGGCAGCCCACTTCAGTATTCTTGCCAGGAAAATCCCATGGACAGAGGAGCCTAATGGACTGTGGTCCATAGGGTCGCAGAGTCGGACACGACTGAAGCAACTGAGCAACCAACCCACTACTTCCCAAGGCATGTCCTAGAACAGAGATGGAAGCACACCTAGGATGTACAACTCTGACCAATTGATTGTGGCCCTTAGAGAATCTCTATTGGGAAGGATTCTGCTGCTGTACCCAGACTATACTGGTAGAGATGCATGTTTTGACTGTGGATCTTGATACCACGTCTAGCTTTGCAACAAGATAGTTGTATGACGTTAGAGGAGTCATTCCACCATCCTGGACCTCAGTTTCTTCACATCTAAAACACAGAAGATAGGTTATCATTTCTTCCAGCCTTACCTTCAAATTCAAGATACGAAGAGGATTTTTCTTTTACAGATTCAATCTCAGCTACTTCTTGTGCAGTCCACCAAAAAAAAAAAAAAAAAAAAAAGAAGAAGAAGAAGACGACGACCCTGGACACAGCATGTTAAGAAATAATTCATTTTAAACCTTAAGCTAATTTAACAGCAGGCTTTATTTTGATCGAGTGACAGTAAAGTTTGACACTAGTACACAATTCATTGTGACCATGTGTGGACATCGACACGTGGGACTTTAATGGTCTGAGTTGAAGCTGTGGTTGGGTGAGGCCCTTAGCTCCTACTTAGCTGCTTGTTCCATACTTTCATTCTTTCCTTATTTGTTGTTCTTTCTATTCTTTTGCTCCACTCAACCACCTTCCTTTTGAACCACGTTCCCTGGAGTCGTAAGGGGACTGGATTTCTGCCTTGCTGGAGGGCAAGGCTTAGTTCTCAGCATTTGTGTTTTGGTAGTAGACAGAAATGCTTGAGGATGGGTTGTTAGAGGGAAAGGTTATTGGGGAAGATATCCAGATGAAGTTCTCAAAGCTGAGAACCAGTTCAGTTCAGTCGCTCAGTCATGTCCAACTGTTTATGATGCCATGGACTGCAGCACACCAGGCTTCCCTGTCCATCACCAACTCCCTGAGCTTACTCAGACTCATGTCCATTGAGTCAGTGATGCCATCTAACCATCTCATCCTCTGGTTCTCCCTTTTCCTCCTGCCTTCAATCTTTCCCAGCATAGGGGTCTTTACAAATGAGTCAGTTCTTCACATTAGGTGGCCAAAGTATTGAAATTTCAGCTTCAGCATCTGTTCTTCCAATGAATATTCAGGATTGATCTCCTTTAGGATTGACTGGTTTGATCTCCTCACAGTCCAAGGGACTCTCAAGAGTCTTCTCCAACACCACAGTTCAAATGCATCAATTCCTTGGTGCTCAGCTTTTTTTATAGTCCAAATCTCACATCCATACATGACCACTGGAAAAACCATCGCCTGGACTAGATGGACCTTTGTTGGCAAGTAACGTCTCTGCTTTTGAATATACTGTCTAGGTTGGTCATAGCTTTTCTTCCAAGGACTAAGCATCTTTTAATTTCATGGCTGCAGTCACCATCTGCAGTGATTTTGGAGCCTCCCCAAAATAAAGTCTCTCAGTGTTTCCATTGTTTCCCCATCTATTTGCCATGAAGTGATGGGACTAGATGCTATGATCTTAGTTTTCTGAATGTTGATCTTTAAGCCAACTTTTTCACTCTCTTCTTTTACTTTCATCAAGAGGCTCTTTAGTTCTTCATTTTCTGCCATAAATGTGGTGGCATCTGCCTATCTGAAGTTATTGATATTTCTCCTGGCAATCTTGACTCCAGCTTGTGCTTTATCCAGTCTGGCATTTCACATGATGTACTCTGCATATATAGCAGCACTAGCCAGGTCGTAATCTCCTTATCTAAGAAGATAAGTCAAGTCTGCAGGAATCTGTAGAACTATAACATCCTGAAAGTGTCTTCTCCAAACTTAGCTTCATCCAAAGGGTATCTGAGGGCATTCCTATTGGCTTGCTTCTTAGGGCTGTCTCTGCTTCTCTGAGTTTGGAGGAGCAGCAGCAAAGCAGCCTGAAATTATGGTCCTCCAGCCTGGCCACTCAGTAGACTCCTTAAGGAAGCCTTTGAAAAATAGTAATGCCCACTTCCCACCCCCAAAGATTCTGGATGAATTGGTCTGGTATAGAACCAAGAACTCATTTATGACTGTTTTTGTTCTTTAAATATTTTTATTTGGCTGTGCTGAGTCTTAGTTGTGGCATACAAACTCTTAGTTGTGACATGGGGAATCTAGTTCCCTGACCAGGGATCAAAGCTGGGTGAGGCCACAGTCTTAGTCACTGGATCACAAGGGAGTCCCTTGAGTGTATATATTTTAAAACTTCACGTGATTCAAGTGCACAACTGAGGTTGAGAGAGGACTAGGAGGGTATTATGCCTAGTGACATGAGCCAGGCAGAGAATGACAAATACTGGATAATATGTGGAATCTAAAAAATACCACAAACTGCTGAATGGAACAAAAAGAAACAGACTCACAGACACAGAGAATGAGCTAGTGGTTACCAGTGGGAAGGGAGGGAGCTGCAGTACAGGAGTAGGGGTTAAGTGGTACAAACGACTATGTCTAAATAAATAAGCTACAAGGATATGTTGTACAACACAGGGAATATAGCCAATATTTATTTTATAATAACTTTAAATGGAGTATAACCTTTAAAAATTGTGAATCACTATGTTGCTTACCTGGAACCGACACTGTATTTATTATAAATCAACTACACCTCACTAAAATAAGTAAATCAAAATTTAAAAGCTGCTCACGAAAGAAAGGATGGTCCACATCAGAAGTAACCCACTGGTGGCCTGTGAAGCTAGCATATGGACTGTAGATATATTTTGTTTGGCCAGAACAATGTTAAAATAAAAATTATCAAACAAACAACCCTGAATTTGAGTACCTTTTCAGGAGACATGACACTCAGCTGCTGCTGCTGCTAAGTCGCTTCAGTCGTGTCCAACTCTGTGGGACCCCATAGACGGCTGCCCACCAGGCTCCCGCGTCCCTGGGACTCTTCAGGCAAGAACACTGGAGTGGGTTGCCATTTCCTTCTCCAGTGCATGAAAGGGAAAAGTGAAAGTGAAGTTGCTCAGTCGTGTCCGACTCTTCACAACCCCATGGACTGCAGCCCACCAGGCTCCTCTGTCCATGGGATTTTCCAGGCAAGAGTACTGGAGTGGGGTGCCATTGCCTTCTCCGCAGGCTTCTGTAATTTCTGTTATTGAACACTTGCTTGGTGTTTAGTTATACAGCTCCTGGTTTGCTGAGACAAATGTACAGAAAGCCAGCTGTTGTCCCCCTCGTGAGAGGAAGAACACTGGTGGAGTGGTAATGATCATGGTGGGGGCGATGGAGGGACAGTAAGGAGGTCATCAGAAGCTCTCAGGTAATCCACCTGAAATTAAGACTCCTCCCTTCCCTGAGTTCCTACCCATTAGCCACACGATGTTCATGGTTAGAGTAGCGCTCCAGCCGCTACTCTATATGACAGGTACTTCCAAGGGGGAAGGGTCTCGTAGGATGGGTCAGTTTCGTGGGTGTTAATTGGACCCTGGTGCTAGAGGATCATGCAGCAGAGGAGCAGCACATGGAGCCCACTCCAAGAAAGCTTTTAGGAGCCTTGTTTGGTACAGTGAGTTGAGTCTGGGCAGGGCTCCAGAAAGACTATAGTTGCAGGCTTCTACCAGCAGCATTGATTGGCGATGGGAAATACTCTTCAAGGTCAGGAGCAGGGCCTTTGCTTATATGTAGACAATCAGGGGGCATAGGATGCACTCAAACATTGTGACTTTCCTGCCCCCTTCAGTATTTCTCAATATATAGGAAATCTCTTTCTAGAAAATTCCTAACACCCGTTATCTCAAACTGTCAACACAGATAGTGGTACTAACCCATCTTTTTTCTACCACCGGTATTGACTCATTTTCTTGGCATCAGAGATTCTATCACAGTTTTCAACCTGCTGCCCCTGCTCCCACACTACTCTTCCCAGCTGCAGAGCAAGGCATACTGTAGATGTCAATGAATGGTAAATGGGTTTAGTTTATTCCCAGTTCCACTTTTGTATACAGGTTGGGCTATGCAAATCTCACAGTTCACTTGGTGATCGCACATTACTACTAGTAGTGAAAGCTCAGAAGCAATCGTAATTCCTCAGCCATAAAAAAGAATGAAATAATGCCATTTGCAGCAACATGGATGGACCCAGAGATCATCATACTAAGTGAAAGAAGTCAGAGAAAGACAGATATCACACGCTGTCACTTATATGTGCAATCTAAACTATGACACAAAAGAATCTATATACAGAACAGAAAGAGACTCACAGACATAGAAAACAAACATGGTTACCAGAGGGGAGAGGGCGAGGGGGTGATAAAGTAGGAGTGTGGGATTAACAGATACAAACTGCTACACAGAAAATAGAGACGCAACAAGGATTTACTATATAGCACAGGGTACTATATTCAATATCTTGTAATAATATTAATATATATTTCTACATTCAGTTATATGTATATTACAAAGTGATTCAGTTATATATATACTTATAAGCTATAGTTATAAACTATATATAATAATCACTTTGTTGTATACTGGAAACTAATATAATACTGTAAATCAACTATACTTTTAATTTTTTTGAAAAAGAAGTAATTATGGTGTGAATTAGCTGTACATCTTTCTTTTTGTTTGTTTTGTTTTTAAAATTTTTATTTATTCATTTATTTTTTAAATTATAATACTGTATTTGTTTTGCCATACATTGACATGAATCAGCTAAACTCCCAAAGCCAGCCTCAGTTTGTGGTCAGGACTTCCATTTCTGCCTCCCTGAGAAGTTGTTACAAGGGTCAGCTCAGCTGGTATCTTAATCCTTTAACTCACGGTGTACCCGTCCGGTTATGTCCACAGACCTGCATTCAGATTCAGACACAGTGGAAAGGAAGTGGCCTGGGTTCCCTTCTGCTGCTTCCAGCACTGTCGCCCCTCGCCTTTCCAGACTCAGTATGCTATTCCCTCAACTGCTGGGAACACAGCTGTGTGTCACAATGTACTATTTCTTTGTTTCCTTGTTCATTTCTAAGACTCTGAAACACACAAGACTTATGTAGCAAAGTCTATATACTGGGATCTTATTTTGGGTATGATTTTTGTGGCAGTTCCTCCCCAGTCTCCTAGGCTGGACAGCACAGGTGAGATATGCATGAAACCCTCAGATTCACTGCACGTTTTTTCTACAGGACAACCCATGTCAGAGATCTGTCAACGGTAATATAACAAAGGAGAGTATCTTTATTTGACTATAGCTACTTCCCTGCTGCTGCTGCTGCTGCTGCTGCTGCTAAGTCGCTTCAGTCGTGTCCGACTCTGTGTGACCCCATAGATGGTAGCCCACCAGGCTCCCCCATCCCTGGGATTCTCCAGGCAAGAACACTGGAGTGGGTTGCCATTTCCTTCTCCAGTGCATGAAAGTGAGACGTGAAAGGGAAGTCGTTCAGTCGTGTCCAACTCTTAGTGACTCCATGGACAGCAGCCTATCAGGCTCCTCCATCCATGGGATTCTCCAGGCAAGAGTACTGGAGTGGGGTGCCATTGCCTTCTCCGAGCTACCTCCCTATAGGAAGACAAAATTTCTATCAAAGAACTAGACCCGTTTTGACTAAAATAAGCCTCACGAATGGAGGTCATTCTGGTTTTAGTCTTTGCTCCTTCCTCTAGGGTGGTGGATGGTGATGCAGTTCTCTGACGGTGAGCAGCTGGGACAGAGCCACTTTCCTGTTTATGAGGTTTTCACACATCTGTGTATTCTCTTCATCATCATGTAAGATATTTATGGGCATGCATAAAAACTTATCTTCTGGGCTGTTTATTGCCACTCCCCCACGGGGAGACTGACTTTGATCTCTTCTTTTTCTGTTCTCACATTGGACTCTCAGTCACCTTCTCATGTTGCCCTGGGCTTGGACTTGCAGGGTCTCATTTGCTCTTTGGCCACTCACTTAATGAGAGGTTCAGGGTCACCTGAAACCCCTTCCCGTCTATTCTAATGCCAGGACCAGGACCACATTGGTCACACCTTTCTTGAGGTCACACCTTTCTTGAGGTCACACTCATGCACTGGTGATTCCAGTTCTTTGGAAGGTTTGACTCTGGAAACCAACCCAGTTCTGCTGTCTCTGTCATTGGAGGGGCTTATGCCCAAATCCCAGTGTCCTGGATAAGGAGAAGTTAGCTCTCTGGCTGAACAATATTTCTTTACCAAAATCTAATCCATAGAACACTGGGTAAATGGGGATGTAAGTACACATAACATAAAGCAAAAAATGGTACCATGTGTGTCCTTATAGAGGGGTGGGGGCCTTGTACTTGTTCACTGATCCACTCATTTATTACATCCTTAGTGAGAACTCGAGGGGACACCCGTGACATGCTTCCCAGGCCCCAGCTTTTCTGTGCTGCATGGCTAGCTGCTCACGGCATCACCTTTCCTCCAAGCTCTGATTGTGGCTGCTGAAGTCATCTTGTCTGCTTGGAGAGAGGGAGTTTATTACCCACTGTGCATTCCCTGGCCTCTGCCGCTCAGTGACTGACCTCACTGTGGGAGGGAATATTTGGAATACTGCCTTCCTTGCCTCCTCAGAGGAACAAACTCTGAGGTGCAGCTGACTTTACAGAGCTCCACTGGGACTCAGAGACCAGGACTTTCTTCTGCCATCGCACCATTTCTTGATGGCATCCCTACTCTCTCCAGCCTCCCTGTTTCCTTAGCAGTTTCTCCCAGAAGCATGTCCTTAATAAATCACATGCACTCACATTTCTTGATTCAGGGTCTGTTTCTAAGAAAAAGCCATCTAAGAGAAGCACTTTCTATACGCCAGGCAATGTATGTTCTACTGTGAGAGACCACAATAGGAAAATTAAAATATAAATTGGTTTTAAAATGTCATTAGACCAACAAGGACCTACTGTCTAGCAAAGGGAACCCTGCTCAATGTTATGCGGCAGCCCGAGTGGGAGCAGAGTTTGGGGGAGAATGAATACATGTATATATATATGGCTGAGTTGCTCTGCTGTGCACTTGAAACAATCACATTGTTAATTGGCTATCAGTTCAGTTCAGTCACTCAGTCATGTCTGACTCTTTGTGACCCCATGAATCACAGCACACCAGGAATCCCTGTTCATTACCATCTCTCGGAGTTCACTGACTCACATCCATCGAGTCCGTGATGCCATCCAGCCATCTCATCCTCTGTCGTCCTCTTCTCCTCCTGCACCCAATCCCTCCTAGCATCAGAGTCTTTTCCAGTGAGTCAACTCTTCGCATGAGGTGGCCAAAGTACTGGAGTTTCAGCTTTAGCATCATTCCTTCCAAAGAAATCCCAGGGCTGATTTCCTTCAGAATGGACTGGTGGGATCTCCTTGCAGTACAAGGGACTCTCAAAAGTCTTCTCCAACACCACAGTTCAAAAGCATCAATTCTCTGGCGCTCAGCCTTCTTCACAGTCCAACTCTCACATCCATACATGACCACAGGGAAAACCGTAGCCTTGACTAGACGGACCTTAGTCAGCAAACTAATGTCTCTGCTTTGAATATACTATCTAGGTGGGTCATAACTTTTCTTCCAAGAGTAAGCATCTTTTAATTTCATGGCTGCAACCACCATCTGCAGTGATTTTGGAGCCCCCAAAATAAAGTCTGGCACTGTTTCCACTGTTTCTCCATCTATTTCCCATGAAGTGATGGGACCGGATGCCATGATCTTCGTTTTCTGAATGTTGAGCTTTAAGCCAACTTTTTCACTCTCCTCTTTCACTTTCATCAAGAGGCTTTTTAGCTCCTCTCCACTTTCTGCCATAAGGGTGGTGTCATCTGCATATCTGAGGTTAGTGATATTTCTCCTGGCAATCTTGATTCCAGCTTGTGTTTCTTCTAGTCCAGCATTTCTCATTATGTACTCTGCATATAAGTTAAATAAACAGGGTGACAGTATACAGCCTTGACGTACTCCTTTTCCTATTTGGAACCCGTCTGTTGTTCCATGTCCAGTTCTAACTGTTGCTTCCTGACCTGCATACAGATTTCTCAACAGGCAGGTTAGGTCTCTGCTTTTGAATATGCTATCTACAGGTAAAAGATCTGTTCTCAGAAAGCTATATGACTAATGCTGATGAAATTGAAAATGACACAAATGAACAGAAAGATACATTGTGTTCTTGGACTGGAAGAATGTACATTGTTAAAATGACGCACTATCCAAGGCAATCTACAGATTCAATGTAATCCCTATCAAAATACCAATGGCATTTTTCAAAGAATTAGAACAAATAATTTTAAAATTTGTAGGGAGACACAAAAGACCCTGAAAGTGAAAGTGAAAATGAAGTTGCTCAGTTGTGTCCGACTTTGTGACCCCGTGGACTGTAGCCTACCAGGCTTCTCTGTCCATGGGATTCTCCAGGCAAGAATACTGGAGTGGGTTACCATTTCCTTCTCCAGGGGATCTTCCCGACCCAGGGATCGAACCCGGGTCTCCAGCATCGGAGGCAGATGCTTTAACCTCTGAGCCACCAGGGAAGCCAAAACAATGTTGAGAAGGAAGAACAAAGCTGGAGGAATCGTGCTCCCAGACCTCACTACACTACAGACTACTGGCAGCACACCCTCACTTCATACCTTGTTATTTGTGCCCTCAGTCATAGACCCACCTTGCCTCTCCTCACTGTGGTCTTTGCTCCCATCTTGACTCTGGTTCAGATTCTCCTCCAGTTATGCTCCCCTGGCTAATATCTGCTTTTTCTTCCATTACTGCTGGGCTGGAGGAAGCACAAGCTGGAATCAAGATTGCCAGGAGAAATATCAATAACCTCAGATATGCAGATGACACCAGCCTTATGGCAGAAAGTGAAGAGGAGCTAAAAAGCCTCTTGATGAAAGTGAAAGAGGAGAGTGAAAAAGTTGGCTTAAAGCTCAACATTCAGAAAACGAAGATCATGGCATCCGGTCCCATCACTTCATGGCAAATTGATGGGGAAACAGTGGAAACAGTGTCAGACTTTATTTTTGGGGGCTCCAAAATCACTGCAGATGGTGACTGCAGCCATGAAATTAAAAGATGCTTGCTACTTGGAAGGAAAGTTATGACTAACCTAGACAGCATATTAAAAAGCAGAGACATTACTTTGTCACCAAAGGCCCATCTAGTCAAGGCTATGATTTTTCCTGTGGTCGTGTATGGATGTGAGAGTTGGACTATAAAGAAAGCTGAGCACCAAAGAATTGATGGTTTTGAACTGTGGTGTTGGAGAAGACTCTGGGGAGTCCCTTGGACTGCAAGGAGATCAGTCCTGGGTCTTCATTGGAAGGACTAATGTTAAAGCTGAAACTCCAATACTTTGGCCATCTGGTGCGAAGAGCTGACCCATTTGAAATGACTCTGATGCTGGGAAAGATTGAGGGGGAGGAGGAGAAGGGGAAGACAGAGGATGAGATGGCTGGATGGCATCACCAACTCAATGGACATGAGTTTGGGTAAGCTTCGGGAGTTGGTGATGGACAGGGAGGCCTGACGTGCTACAGCTCATAGGGTCACAAAGAGTCAGACACGACTGAGTGACTGAACTGAACTTCCATTACCAATACCTGCAAGACCGTTTTCTGTCAAACAGTAGACTACCCTCCCCACCAGTACTCAACCCAACCACTGTAGGCTAGTGCTTCCAGGCCAGGGAGTAGAATCCAGCCTTACCCTCCCTCCAAAAATGAGACAAAAGACAAAATAAGATTTCCTCCAAAGCTCCCCGCTCACATGATCAGCCTCCCATCCTAAAAAGAAGTCTTTTAACACTTCCATTTTTTTAATATTTATTTTTAGTTCTTTTCTACTCTTTAGGTATGGATTACATGGATCCTAAAAGGCATATGTGTATTCAGACAGGAGATTATGAATTTTGCAAAGAGGGACAGAGTTCAGATGTTCCCACTGGAGCCTATTTAACCTATGGCATAAAACAAAATTCTAATGAGCTCTGTTACCTCCTTTCTGAGTCCACAGCAGATTGGAGAGACGGTAGAGTCAACAGTGGTGTTAGAAATGGAGAACAGGTGAAAATGAAAATAGAAGAATGTAAGACAGGCAGTTCACATGAAGGCCACTAGGTTTGTAGTAGAAAAAGTTGGATAACCATACTCAGACCTCTGCCACTTCTTAGCTCTTCATTTGGAGAAGGCAATGGCACCCCCACTCCAGTACTCTTGCCTGGAAAATCCCATGGATGGAGGAGCCTGGTAGGCAGCAGGCCATGGGGTCGCTAACAGTCGGAAACGACTGAGTGACTTCACTTTCACTTTTCACTTTCATGCATTGGAGAAGGAAATGGCAGCCCACTCCAGTGTTCTTGCCTGGAGAGTCCCAGGGATGAGGGAGCCTGTAGGCTGCCGTCTCTGGGGTCACAGAGTCGGACATGACTGAAGCGACTGAGCAGCAGCAGCAGCTCTTCATTGCCTTATTTATGGGTCATAAACAAGAGTCATTTTTCACAAGGAGAAACAGCTTCCTAGGAAATGATTAATGTTGGTCATTGTACTTTGTCATAGAAGGCAACAAAGAAAGTAATACACCTTTTAAAAAAATGTTAATCTTCTGGTTAAATAGTAATAGCATTTGCTAAGTACAACGTGCTAATATATTTATTTGCATGCGTCCTCAGTTGTTTCCGACTCATTGTGACCCTGTGGACTGTAACCCAACAGTCTCCTCTGTTTAGGGATTTCCCGGGCAAGAATACTAGAGTGGGTTGCTATTTCCTTCTGCAGGAGATCTTCCAGACCCAGGGATCAAACCTGAGTCTCCTGCGGCTCTTGCATTCACAGGCCAATTCTTCACCACTGAATTGTCATAACTCTGCAAAGTGGGAACTATCAGCATTCTCATTTTATAGGAAAGTGATGTTTTGGAAAGTTAAGTCAGGTGCCTGCCTGCCATCCAGTTAGCAGAACCAGCATGGGAATTAGGCATCACAGCCCACATCTTTAATCTTTATCTTCTGTCTGCAAAACCTGACAAGTTATCATGGTCCATGGGTTGTACTATCAGCTCTTTGGAGCATTCTCTTTATTCATGGACCATGTCTGATAAACAGGGCTATATTCTACTACTTAAATTGGCTAATTCCAAGAGGACATTCAAAGTAACAGAATAAATAGAACATTAACAAGTATTTAATTTAAAAAAAGACACATCATGAGAATTTATTTGATTCTGCTTCTAAGAGATATCGGCGTGGGGGACACGTCCACAAGCTCTGGTGGAGGTGACTCGTGTTTACCAGTCCCTCAGGTCAAGTTTGTCTTTGCCAATTCGCAGGCTTCTCCTCAGTCCAGGTCTCTGCCCTTATGAGAAATGTGGACATCTTCTCCTGCCCTCCACAAGAGGGCGCTGGGCTTCCCAGTACAGGACCCACCCAAGTGCCAAGAGACCCGCTGAAATAGGACATAACCACTAGAGGGAAGCAGTGAGTCCTTGTGCTTCATTCTTCCCTGAGGTTCAAATTTGTAGTATTTGGTTTTGATGTCATCATTTTAAAGATGCTCGTATCTGAGAGACAGAGTTTATCGTATGTGGATGGTGCCAGAGAAAACCGGGCTCTGAAAACCAAGGGGGCACACTTCAGCTCAGCATTTCCATCTCATCAGGGTGAGTCTGATATCAGCAGTTAACTTCTCAGGAGGCCCCAGGTGCAGCTTACCTAGTAGACAAGGCATTTTCTTTTGCTCAGTCTCCTCATAAACATTTTTCAGGATCTACTGAATTCATTAATTTTTCCCCTGTTTCAAGAATGCATCATCAATCACAAACAAAACATCAAATTCTTGTCATTTCTTTTTGAGGGAGTTGGAGTGAATACAGAAATACAAGACAATAGAAATGGGGTCAAGTCTGCACAAAAGTAGCCCACACAGTCATCAAATGAGTCATCTGTGTTCTGAAGAAACCGTGTCACCTAATAGCACCACCTGAAGACTCTCTGCCAGACGGCAGAATGCTCCATCGGGTATGCAATGAAAAGAACTTCACAGTGATCAACACAATGGGGATGATTACTCTGGGTTTGATTTTTCAAGTGCCCTCTTCTGTACATGTGGCTAAGTTCATCGCTTGGATGGATACAGTTAAGATTTTAACTTGAATAGAAGTGGGAGATTGAAGACGGTTCAAGGTGTTCTTCAATACGGACTAAAAATTGCCGTTTAAAATGATGCTGGGGAGTGTATTTCTTTATATGGAAAGATAGTCACAAGATATTAAGTTTTCTAAAGTAGGTTCTAAAGCAGTATGATCCCACTATGTAACATAAATTTATATCCATACATTGAGAGAAGTCTGAAAGGCATAATAATATCTCTGGATGGTAGAATTATAAGTGTTATTTCTTTTTCTTTCTTTTGCTTATCCTTGTTTTCAAATTTTTCTACCCCAACCATGTATTTCATGTACCATTTAAAGTTCACCAAAATATACACTTTATATCATTTGCTTTGCAAGGGTTTGTTCAGGTAGAGTCATCTGATCTTTTTACACAGGGTGGTCTCAGAATCACACAAGTTTTATCTGTCTGTACTTATCTAGATCTACAAGGTTGAATTAAGAACAAGTAGGAACAATTGCTGCTTTCATGAGATGTGTTTGTCATCTCACTTTCAGAAGGCAAGTCCATTTCTCCCAACCATCCGTTCAAGGTCCCTACCGCCAACCCAGCCGTCTAACATGTCTCATTTTACTCTCTTTCCCCAGCTCTGTTCTTACATAGATTTTTTTCACTCCCCTGCATGTGTGGGATCCCGGGCCATTGCTCAGTTTACCCATATCCTCTGGCCTCACCCATCGAAATCTCCATCCTCCAAGGTCCATTTCAAATGCCTCTTCACTGGAAGCCTTTCCTGAATTCCCACAGGCTGTGAGCAATTCAGTGTTGCAGGGTGGGAGTGCAGGTGAGTGAGTGGTGAAGCCAGATGATGCTCCTGTGGTCTCTGCTTTTCATGGGTCCTTCTCAGGAACAGTAAGTACATCAGTAAGCAACCAGCAGCCCCCATCACCACCCCACCGGTAAAAGCACATTTATAAGGCGAAATGGCATAGCATAACCAAGAATACATACAACAACAAGAACTGCACTCGTATTAAAATGTTCCATCATAACTCACAGGTTGTTTAGGAGAATTTCAAAAGCATCTCTGAACGCACCTCTCCCTCTAGAGTCACAACATAGGTTTTGGCAGAAATAATTTTGCTGGCCGTTGCTAGTATAAAGCAGCAGGAAGAGATGGTGGGGTGCACACAGGGACATAGGAAGCACGTCTAGCCCACAGGTGCCAGGGAAGGGCGTCTTCTGGCCTGGCACCCGTGGCCTGCCCTGGCAGCTTGTCCTGGCTGGTGCACGTGCGCTCCATGGGGCAGCAGGATGACAACTCCCCCCAACTCACTGCCTCCTCCTCAGCCCAGCTGAGAATCCTGGCAGCCCTGGAGGCCCCCATCCCTGTTTCCTGGCTCTGTCCTGCCCCTCCATCCTGCCCTGAGACACTACTTTCACTTTGCAAGCTCCTCCCAGCCCATCTCTCCCAGGCCTCCCCTCAGCCAGGCAGTGGGGGTCTCACTGGGATGTAGGTGGCCTGGAAGGATAGTCACAGACTCCTGGGTTGGAGAGAGGCAGGTCCTGACCCAGCTGGGCTCAGCTTCTCACTGGGCTCCAAACCGCCCATGTGCATACACCATGATCTCTGCCTGGAACTTTCTAAATTCCACTCCAACTCCCACCCAATCTCCAAGGCCAGCTGAGGTCTCCCTTGCCTAGGAACCACCCCCCAAAGCATCTGTCCCCACATCCTCACAGCACTAGCCTTACTGTCCTTTGTCTAGTCTGGGGCACATGTGGGCGTTGCTGTCAGGCTACTAGTTCCCAGGCCAGGGCCAACCACCTGCTGGCTATGTGACTCTGGAGAGCTTACTTCCCTGCAGCTTCCTCAGTTTCCTTACCTGTAAAATTGTAATAATCACAGTACCTGCCTTATAGAGTTGTTGTGAGGATTCTATGAACTAAGCCAGAGTTTCTGCCACGTAATAAGAAAACGTTCACTTTCCTCTGCAGAGCACATCCTTCTCAATTTAGCACATTCTTATTTTACTTTCTATCATTTACATCTTCTTTTCCTAGTGAAGTTACAGTTCTTGTTTGTGCTACGGCTGAGGCATTTATCTATAGTCCTTTCTTGGTAGTCTTCACAGCACATACCCCATAACCAACACAGAGTAGGTGCTTAATAACTACTTACCACTCAGCTTACAAAATGGCAAAGGTATTGTCATTGACAGAATAGACTAAACCAAACTTCTGTTCACAGGTCAGTGTACCCAACTCTGCAAAGCAAACCACCCTGAAACACGGTGACCTAAAGCTCCTGATGGCTATTTCTCGTGGTTCTGTGGGTCATCAGGGGGTTAATTCCTGTTAGTTGGCAGCATTTGACCAGAGGGTCAGTGGGACTGGAAAGTTCAAGATGGCCTGACTCATGTTTGGCAGTTGGTACTGGCTGTTGGCTGGGCTTCTTGGTTCCTCTCAACTCTTCATTCTCCAATAGGCTAGACTGGGCTGCCCAGCCTGGTGAGAGGTGGGGGTGTCTCCGGAATCTGAAATGTTCCAGTGAAAGACACCTGCATGCTGAGGTCTATACTCTGGCGCTTGCTGTCACAGTCACCATATTGTGTTGATTGCAGCAGATCCCAAGGCCAGCCCAGAGCTTAGGAGTGGAGAAACAGGCTCCCCATTTGATGGGAGGAGTGGCAGAATCATATTGCCAAAGGGGTGCAGATAGAGGAGGGGCCCAATCCACTGGGGGCCATTGCTGCGAGCACCTCCACACACCCCTGCTGAGAGTTTTGGTAAACTTGTGACAGTCTCAGTAACCTTTCTCTACTGCGCTCTATGGTCTAACAATGGATTGCACAAGCACTTGCAGTTTTGACCTTCACAACAACCCAGAATTCCTCTGAGGCAAAGAGAAGAGGTGTGACCCTCTTTGCAATGTATTAATAGAATAGAAAGCTGAAGTTGCACACATTCCCTGATTCACACAGCGACTATTAACAGAATTGTGCTAGTGTGGCAGTCTCCGTTTTTTGGAAAGTAAAAGAGTAAGTCGCTCAGTTGTGTCCAACTCTTTGCGACCCCATGGACTATACAGTTCATGGAATTTTCCAGGCCAGAATACTGGTGTGGGTAGCCGTTCCCTTTTCCAGGGGATCTTCCCAACCCAGGGATCGAACCCAGGTCTCCCACATTGCAGGCAGACTCTTTACCAGCTGAGCACCAGGGAAGCCTTTTTCTGTAAGTTGTTAAATAGTTGTCTTACAGAAAGTGTGGCGAGTAATACAAATACCCACCCATGTGACACCGCCAAGCTTAAAGATGGGAATGTGTACAATTGACTGGTCCCAGCGTGCATCTGTCCCCAAAACACACCCTCTGTTTCCCCATCACCACTGTTTCTATCATGGAAAAAGCAAGAGTTCCAGAAAAACATCTATTTCTGCTTTATTGACTATGCCAAAGCCTTTGACTGTGGGAATCACAATAAACTGTGGAAAATTCTGAGAGAGATGGGAATACCAGACCACCTGACCTCCCTCTTAAGAAATCTGTATGCAGGTCAGGAAGCAACAGTTAGAACTGGACATGGAACAACAGACGGGTTCCAAATAGGAAAAGGAGTACGTCAAGGCTATATATTGTCACCCTGCTTATTTAACTTCTATGCAGAGTACATCATGAGAAACGCTGGGCTGGAAGAAACACAAGCTGGAATCAAGATTGCCGGGAGAAATATCAATAACCTCACATATGCAGATGACAACACCCTTATGGCAGAAAGTGAAGAGGAACTAAAAGCATCTTGATGAAAGTGAAGGAGGAGAGTGAAAAAGTTGGCTTAAAACTCAAGATTCAGAAAACGAAGATCATGGCATCCGGTCCCATCACTTCATGGGAAATAGATGGGGAAACAGTGAAAACAGTGTCAGACTTTATTTTGGGGGCTCCAAAATCACTGCAGATGGTGATTGCAGCCATGAAATTAAAAGATGCTTACTCCTTGGAAGAAAAGTTATGACCAACCTAGATAGCATATTCAAAAGCAGAGACATTACTTTGCCAACTAAGGTCCGTCTAGTCAAGGCTATGGTTTTTCCATTGGTCATGTATGGATGTGAGAGTTGGACTGTGAAGAAGGCTGAGCGCTGAAGAATTGATGGTTTTGAACTGTGGTGTTGGAGAAGACTCTTGAGAGTCCCTTGGACTGCAAGGAGATCCAACCAGTCCATTCTGGAGGAGATCAGCCCTGGGATTTCTTTGGAAGGAATGATGCTAAAGCTGAAACTCCAGTACTTTGGCCACCTCATGTGAAGAGTTGACTCATTGGAAAAGATTCTGATGCTGGGAGGGATTGGGGGCAGGAGGAGAAGGGGACGACAGAGGATGAGATGGCTGGATGGCATCACTGACTCGATGGATGTGAGTCTGAGTGAACTCCGGGAGTTGGTGATGGACAGGGGAGGCCTGGTGTGCTGAAATTCATGGGGTCGCAAAGAGTTGGACACGACTGAGCGACTGAACTGAACTGAACTGAACTCTGTCTATGATGGCAGCTGTCTTTATTATTTTTATTTCTTAATTGTTTATTTTTAATAGGATAATTGCTTTACAATAATGTGTTGGCTTTTTCATATATCTACGTGAATCAGCCATAGGTGTATATATGTAACCTCCCTCTTGGACCTCGCTCCCGCCTCCCACCCCATTCCCACACCTCTAGATTGTCACAGAGCACCAGGTTTGAGCTCCCTGCATCATACAGCAGATTTCCACTAGCAGCAGTCTTTAAATGGTGTTTATTATTTCTACACATAGTTTTTATGGTTTACAAATATATTTTTATTCATAAATGACAACTACCATATTTCCTCATTTCTAAAGCACACATTTTTTTTTCTTTTCCATTATAGTTTATTCCAAGATGTTGACTATAGTTCCCTGTGCTATATACTAGGATCTTGTTGGCTATCTGTTTTATATATAGTCGTTTGTATCTGCTAATCCCAAATTCTTAATTTATCCCTTCCCCTCTTTCCCCTTTGGTAACCATAAGTTTGTTTTCTGTGTCTGTGAGTCAGTTTCTGTTTTGTGAGTTCATTTGTATCATTTTTTTAGATTCCACCCATAAGTGATATCAAAATGCTGGTTTCATTACGAAGCTGGATGGGAGGATATAGCACGACTGTGAAGGCAAGTGGGTTTGCTAAGACTGTCTTGTTTTGAACTTATCCTCCAAAATGTAAAAACACACAACTTTTTCCACATTTGAATATCTCTGAAATCACAATGCTCTTGTAACTGACGATACCTTCCGATACCTGGGTGGCAATCATTCCCTACTGCCTACGCATCCAAAAGCAGCAGGACCGAACTTGCTGAAAATTGTGGAGACATTAGTAGGGGCACTCCTCCCCTTCAGGAATCAGGTGATTGTGAGGAGATCATGGGGGTGATGATAAATCAGAAACATCCAGCAGTGTTATAGAAGGAGGACTCCAAAGAAGCTTAGTTATACCTAACTGCAAAAATAGCTTAAGAGGCCAGTGCCAATGACTGTGAGTTTTCTTATGGATTACTTAAGAATGCCTTGTCACCCATCCTGTAGTTGGATGGAGGATTTATTGTTTGGGAAACACAGATATCTGTGACTTTAAGTCAAGAGAATTTAGAAGAGTTAGGATTTATATGTGCAAAAGTTGGGGGAAACCATAACTGATTTATTTCACTTCTATTTCCCCTTTTTATGCATGCATGGGAGTAATATATGGTGTAAAGATTTTCTAATCAAGTATAAAGTATCTAATAAGTGACAAGAACGCATTTTGTCGGAGTTTAGTTCTCGGCATTTTTTTTCTCTCTTAAGGATGTGTAAAGTAATGGTAGACCTTGTTAGGTAAAAGACCAGGACACCAAAAGAGTGTCTAACAGGCTTTTTAATGGTGAAGGGCTGCCAGGCGGGGTTCCTGGACCCGAATGAGGCAGGTCGAGGAAGTCCACGACCGGACCGTGTTAGAGACGCTTACATATTGTTGTGAGGGATGGTTAGGTTAATGGATGGGGGTTCGGATAGGTCGCTGGGCCGAGGCGTCGCAGGCTGATGGGTCCTTTTACGTGGCTGGGGTGGGGCAGCTTTAGCTAGTGGAGTGTGCTGTCATTGTTCCCCGGGATCTGGGAGGCTCCTTCCGTTAGAGGCCCTCCCCGCCGGCGGGTGAGGGGGCGGAGAGAAGGGGCGGCCCATCATGGCCCCAGGGTCTGACCTTACAGACCTTACAAACTTTTAAGTACAAGATGTCAAGTAGTACCTGCATTTCTGCATGCCATGGCTCTTTGTTCAGCAATATGCTTTTGAGATTTTTCAGTTTGATAAATCCAGCCCCAGTTCATTCATCTTAACTCCTGCATAAAAATCCATCATATAAATATAGCATGTTTTATGTATCACATTTTATCCATTCTCCTACTCATGGACACCTAAATTGCTTTCATTTTTCATTTCAAAGAATATAGTTATGAGCCTCTTCCTCATAACTTCTTGTGATGAAGCTTTCTGGATTACAGAGCACACATTAACTTTGACTTTACTGCTGCTGCTGCTGCTGCTAAGTCGCTTCAGTCATATCTGACTCTGTGTGACCCCATAGACGGCAGCCCACCAGGCTCCTCTGTCCCTGGGATTCTCCAGGCAAGAATATCGGAATGGGTTGCCATTTCCTTCTCCAATGCATGCATGCATGCTAAGTCACTTCAGCTGTGTCTGACACTGTGCAACCCCATGGACAGCAGCTCACCAGGCTCCTCCGTCCACTAGACCTTCTCAAACTATTCTCTAGCGTATTGAATTTACACGCCCAGAAGCAGTGGTATGAGAGGCCCCAGGTGCAAGAGCCTCTTGACTGGATTCGCAGTCTCCTTTCCATTCCCTTCAATTCACTCCCCTTACATAGTCCAAGTGATCATGGAAACGGCAGGTCAAATCACAACTCAGCTTTAACCCTGCGTGGGTTCCCGCTGAGTCTACTGACAAGGAGGCCATGGCTTCCCTGGCTCTCAGTGGGCTCTGTAGACGCTTCTCTTGCTAACTCTGTATCGCAGCAGAGCCAGCCCTGACACGGCAGTCCAGCGACTTCACAATCCTTCTAGTTCCTAGCAAGACACACCCCTTCTCTCTCCCAGCATGGGCATATGCCATCTCTGCTCTCTGGAATGCTCTTTCCAGCTGAACTACCCCCACCCCACCTGACATCCTGTTCTGCTAACTCATCCTTCATGTCTAAACGTATCCCTCTCTTTCTCCCTCAGAGTCTTCTTTGACCTCTCCTGAACACACACACCACAGCTGTTGCAGGAAGGGGGACCCCTTCCAGGGCCCAAAAGTGGGCTCTGGTCTAACACTCCGGAAATGAGCTGCCCGAGGAGACACGTGTGCTGAGAAAGCACATGATTTTACTGGGAAGGGGCCCCAGGCAGAGAGCGGTAGGGTGAGGGGAACGGGAGAACTGCTCTGCCCCGTGGCTCACAGTCTCAGGTTTTATGGTGATGGGGTTCGTTTCTAGGTGGCTCTGCCCACCATTCTGACTCACAGTCCTTCCTGGTGGCGCACACATTGCTCAACCAAGATGGATGCCAGCGAGAGGGATGCTGGGAGGTGTTCAGACAGGTGGTGTCTCCTTTTGACCTTTGCCGAACTCTTCCAGCTGGTGGTGGCTTCTTAGCTGCATGTTCCTTACCAGGACCTCCTGTCATAAACAGCTCATGCAGATGTCACTCTGGTGCCTGGCCGGGGGGCGGTCTCAGTCGGTGTGCCCCCTAACACAGGCACCACAGCCTCGTCCACTGCCGCCAGTGGAGCCTCCTCCGTCGAGTGTCACCGACTCTCCCCCACAGCACCTCCTCACGTGGTGCTGAAGTGGCCTCTTTGCTTGTTTGGACCTTGCGCTAGACTTTATGCTCCCAAAACGGGGAGTGCAGGGGGCCATTGTCAGTCTTGCCCACTGCTGTGTTCTCACCTAGTAGCTAGTCTGCACAGTCTTCAGCAAATTCCATGTGTGGAGTGAACAAGACATGAGTCAAGTCAGCCCTGAAACCCAATTATTTGGGCCCAGTTCTTTGCATTTCCCACTACAGGTTCCCATGCCATCCAGGACAGCTCTTCTTCCTAAACCTACAAATTAGCAGAGGGCCAGATGGGCTACACAAGCAACCATGAGGGGCAAATACCAAAGAAATTCAGAATTTGGGTGTCAAACTAAAGAAATGCCTTTTGGTTCAGTGCAACTGAAAGCCGTTAAGTGGGCTCCTGGATTGAGACGAGCTGTGTTCACAGCAATGACTGTGTACTGTCCCCAAAGAGGGAGTGAAGGAAGGTGCCAGCGGGGCCAGCCCTGTTCGCAGCACCTACAGTGTGCAGCCTGGGTAACAGAAGGCACCTTTGGCGATGCTGGAGAAGAAACTAGCCGTTCTATAAACAGGATGGGAGTAGAATGCAAAAGAGTGAACTTAACATCAAGAGATTGTAGATAGTCTGGGATTATTTTGAAAGAATGTGTTCTAGATATTCAGTTTGTTTTTTAAGATAAGGAATGAAATTGGCAGATCCTGACAGCCTTCTACAACTCAAGAAAAAGGCAGAAACATTTTGGTTTTAAAACATTGATGTTGTCACAGGGTTTTGGGCAGAATAACAAAATCCTGGATTTAGGAACCCAGCAACTGCCTTCTGAGTTAAAGAGCCTGGGCTGACATCTCCTAAATCGGGAGTTCTTAGATACTAGGATGCATTCAAGGAACCAAAAGAAGGCTCAGAGCTTCTCAGGCATTAGGTCTGTTTGAGGCAGGAAATTTACATTTCTAAAAGTTCCTAGAACTATAGAAATGAATGAAGTGTTAACACATGCTATAACCTGGATGAACCTCAAGAACATCAATGCTAAGTGAAAGAAGCCAGCCACAAAACGTCACGTATTGCATGACTCCATTTCTGTGAAATATCCAGAATTGGCAAGTCCACAGAGGCAGAAAGTGATTAGTGGTTGCCAGGGGCTGGGGGTGGGGGGTGGGAGTGGGGCAGGGGAGGAGTGACTGCTTACTGGGCACAGGCTTTCCTGTTGGAGTGATGAAAATGTTTTGGGACTAGGTAGAGGGGGATAGTTGCATAGTACTAAGAAAGTGCCACATGAGGATGAGTGGTACTCTTTAAAATGGTCAATTTGAAGCGTCGTTTTTTTAACCTCAGTTGTAAAAGAGATTCCTAAGTAATGCTGATGCTCTGGTCCAGGGACTGCACTCAGAGAGCCACTGTCCTGCGTTACAGCCCAGAGAGGGGAAGAGACTGAAGGAAAATTGACTTGCAAAGTGGATGGAAGCCTCTCTGTAAAGGGTCAGACTTGTCTATGGCTGAGAATTCTGCAAGTCTGAAACAGTTTGTTACACTGAAATCTTTGTTCTCATTTTGGGTGGGGACCCAACAGCTGGTAGCTGCTTCCACATTTCAGATCTAAGCCCTGGACCACCTAAACCCAGAAGTGGCTGACAACCAGTTTTGCCCTTCTGGACTGATCACTCACCTCTAGAAGCTTATTCTTTATAAGATTTATTGGCTTTACAGGATGAGGGAACAGTTGCCAAATGCAGAGAGAGTTTCTTTGGATGTAGTCACTGGCGTTCTGTGAATCTGACCACATGACTGGAGAAAGCGTGGGAATTCTTCCCTTTCACCTCATCAACCCTGTCTCCAGACACTCTTTGCTCTCCTTAGAACCATTTATCTTTGTAAAGAACTTGGAGAAGGTGGAGATGATTTAATCCCCACTGTAATATGTAAAGAAGTGGATTCATATGTAATATGAAGCCAGAAGTACTAAAATCTTCTGAATGCTTCCATCAATTGTTTCCTTTCTCTGTGCTTGTTCCTCAAGGGAAAATGGAGTAAGAATAACCACCTTCATAAGACTCTTGGGAGACCCAAGCAAGATGCTTGTAATTATCATTGTTATTTCCCACGGTTACAGTGTTGCTCCACTCTTGTCTTCAGGATCCAGTCCTGTGTCTCACATCCTCAGAGTGAGGCCCTCTCCTCACAAGGAGGGGCAGTTCTTCATCTTTGTGTCTATGGGGACACATGAAAGATGGCATTTATGTATACCACAACATAATATGCATTTTTATTGAATATGATTGCTTTGCGATGTCGTGTTAGTTTTCTGCTCTACCACAAAGTGAGTCAGCTCTCTGTAGACTTCATCCCCTCTCTCTTGAACTTCCCTCCCACCGCGCCCCATCCCGCTCCGCTGGGCCATCACAGAGCCCTGAGCTGAGCTCCTTGTGCTGCACAGGATCTTCCCACAAGGTACCTGTTTTGCACCTGATAGGTGTATATGTCAGGGCTACTCTGTCAGTTCGTCCCACCCTCTCCTTCCCCCACTGTGTCCACAAGTCTGTTCTGTATATCTGCATCTCTATTCTTGCCCTACAAATAGGTTCATCCGTACCATTTTCTAGATTCCATCTATAAGCATTAATATATGATATTTGTTTTTCTGACTTCGCTCTTTATGACAGATTCTAAGTACATCCGTGTTACTCCAAATGACCTGATTTTGTTCCTTTTATGGCTGAGTAATATTCCACTGTGTACATGTACCACATCTTCTTTATCCATAATTCAAAAAAACACATATACCTCATAGTATGCATTGGAGAAGGCAATGGCACCCCACTCCAGTACTCTTGCCTGGAAAATCCCATGGGCAGAGGAGCCTAGTGGGCTGCAGTCCATGGGGTCGTGAAGAGTCGGACAGACTGAGTGATACCACTTTCACTTTTCACTTTCATGCATTGAAGGAAATGGCAACCCACTCCAGTGTTCTTGCCTGGAGAATCCCAGGGACGGGGGAGCCTGGTAGGCTGCCATCTATGGGGTCACACAGAGTCGGACACGACTGAAGTGACTTAGCAGCAGCAGCAGCAGTGTATTATTTAAGAAAAACCAGTGCTACTTTAGAAGACAAGAAAAGCAAGTAGGAAGTGTGGATACATAGGTTCGTGGCCCAGGAGACATGATAGGAATACAGAGCATGTAAGTGCTGAACAGAGAGAGGAAAGGATGGAGGGACCAAGAGGTACTTAATGTTCATGGTGTTGTTAATATTCATAAGGCTTTGATTATGCTGGCCGTTCTGGGCCCAGGAAACCCAGCTGGAGACCATAGCTGCTCACCAGGCTAAGGGGCAAACTGCAGCTTTGGCCGAGAGCGCTTACTCCTGGGTTCCTTCAGAGGAGCCCGTGTGTACTGTTGACTGTAGACCTGTCATCTTGTTCAAACATCCACTCTGCTCCACGTACTCATACTATGGGAAGGGGCAAGATCGATGGTTGCCAGGAGCTAGCGGTTGGCGATGGGAGGCTTGACTACAAGAGGAGTAGAAGAATTTGGAAGAGGGGGGAGAACTGACCTATATCATGACTGTGATGATCGTTTCATGAGTGTATACATGGGCCAAAATCCACAAAACTGTATGCTAAAAAGTATGAATTTTACTGTATGTAAATTATACCTTAGTGAAAAAAAATACAAAGATGTACAATTTATCCCCCTCCCCAAATTATAGTTCATTTGTTCTAAGATAAAACCAAGAGACTGTTTTACAAAACTCCTCAGGTGGGGAGTGTCTGCTTTAGTCTAAGATGGAGTAAGAGGGAGTGGATTTTCCTTCCTACCCGAGACAACTAAATAAACAGGCAAAGTATAGAAAACAGTCATTTCCAAGTCAGTGGACTGCAGGCAATACCAAGGATAGTAAGCCTTGCAATTTGGAGTTGATAAATATATTTATTGTCTTGATTTTGGTGGTTTCATGGATGTGTATGTATGTTAAAACTTATAAAATTGCTAACTCTGTTTATAATATATTAAATATCAGTTATAGCTCTATAAAAGCTGTGTTTTTATTTAAAAGTCCCCAGGTGATTCTAAGTGTATAGCCAGAGTTGAGCACCATCCACCCAAACATATGGCCTTACTTGGATCTAGTCTATATTTTTCAACCATGTTACATTAAATTCAAATTATTAGAATCATATGAGGTTAGATCCTATGATTCTAATAATTTGAATTTAGTGTAACTAGTTGAAAAATATAAAGTACTAGTGTTTATTAGAAGACATATTCTGCACAAACAGAACTCATGTTGGAAAATAAGTTTGCATTTGCAGGAATAATACTTGTTGATAATGATTCTTTTGATAGCTCACTGTAAAGAAAGAGAAACCAGAACTTACATGGAGAATTTTTAATTGTTAATACAAAATATGTTGATAAGGACTGCTAGGCAATTTGGAACATGTATTAAAAGTCTCAAAATTTTTCAGAACATTTAAACCAGAATTTAAACTAAGGACATAAGAAATGAATGCAAGGGTACCACTGAACAATATTGGATTTTTTTTTTTTTTTTTTTAAAGAGCAGAGAAACTTTTCCCAGAAGTTCCCTAAAGACTTCCTTCCTGTCTGTTTGGCCAAAATATTGTCACATGTTTATTCCCAAGCCATTCACTGGCAAGATGAGTAGAATTTTTCAGAATGACCTAGACCAGTTAAGTTGCATTTCCTCAGGCCAGAGAAGGTCCCAGTCTTCCCTCGGGCACATGGCTGTCCTATATTTGAACAAAATCAGGGTTGACTTGCCAAGGGGAAAGCAGAGAAGTGGCTGGTAGGTAACACGGTAAATGGTATATGATTCCATTTTTAGAAAGAAAAGTGAGCATACATAGGCAGCCCCCAAACAATGGATGAAGTGTTATACATTTTTAAATATCATCTCCAGCTGATGGAATTGCAGTACATACTTATTTTTCTTATTTGTGCTTTTGTTTTCTTTCCTAAATTTTCTGTAAAGCATATGTAATATTTGACCCAAAAAATTTACCCAAGAAATGTCATTTGAAAATAAAACATGTTTAGCCAGGCTTCCCTCAGCAGGTTAACAATCCGCCTGCAATGCAGGAGACACAGGAGACTTGGGTTTGATCCCTGGGTGGGGAAGACCCTGAAGGAAGGTATGGCAACCCACTCCAGTATTCTTGCCTGGAGGACCTCATGGACTAGCGAGCCTGATGGGCTACAGTCCAAGCAGTCTCAAAAAGTGAGACACAATTAAGTACACAAAGAGCTTTTGAAAAAGTCTATTGTAAGAGTAATTACATAAGATCCAAGTTAGGGCATTCTGTGGTGGTTGGAAGGGCCTTTGAGTCTACATGACTTGCTGGGACCTGGAGGCCCCACAGGGATTTCAGCGCCTCTGCCTAAGGGGCTCCCCCACTGCCTGAGGGGGCCCCCACTGCCTGAGGCCCCCCCACTGCCTGAGGGGTCCCCCCACTGCCTGAGGGGCTCCCCCGCCACCTGAGGGGCTCCCCGCCTGAGGGCCCCCACCCCCACCCCCGCTGCCTGAGGGGCTCCACTGCTGCCTACGAGACTGTCTGGTAGTTGTTTTCCCAGAGGGATGAACTGCAGATTCTAAGCCAGTCCTTAGAGCCTGAGGGCCAAGAAGGTGCTGTAGACCAGACTAGGAAACAGGGTTACACAGAGACCCTTGCCCCTCCCCACCCACCACAAGCCAGAAGATAGGGCTGGAGGAATGGAAATGAAAGGCATGAAAAAGAAGGGCAGTGAAGCCACTCTGTGCCCCCAGACTGCATGTCCAAGAGCTTGACCCATAAGCTCACTGATGCTGTGGCCAAGTCAGAGTGGAATTCTAGTGGGCCTGAGTCACCCGTGACCATTGCTCACTCTGTACTTGGGATTCAAAGGAATGAAGGAAACCAAGAATGGCCCGAGCTGACCAAAACTGAGGGAAGACAGTCAATAGCCAAGACATTTCAAGGCTGTCTATATTTAGTCACCAAACCTCTGAGCACATGTCAAACCCAGCCCAATGTGGTCCTTGCATCCGACTCAGTCTTTCTCTCCAGCCTGGTCTTGGGAGATCAGGGCAGGTGGTGCCATCAGGGAGATGGAGAGGCAGCCCAAGGGGAAAAGACACTGACTTTAGAGTGACACAACTTCCCTGGTAGCTCAGTTCGTAAAGAATCTGCCTGCAATGCAGGAGACTCCAGTTTGATTCCTGGGTCAGGAAGATCCCCTGGAGGAGGGATAAGCTACCCACTCCAGTATTCATGGAATTCCCTGGTGGCTCAGATGGTAAAGAATCCACCTGCAATGTGGAATACCTGGGTTCAATCCCTGGGTTGGGAAGATCCCCTGGAGGAGGAAATGGCAACCTTCTCCAGTATTCTTGCCTGGAGAATCCCCATGGACAGAGGAGCCTGGCAGGCTATAGTTGATGGGGTCGCAAAGAGTCGGACACGAGTGAGTGACTAAGCACAGCAGTTCCTATCTGACTCCACCAACCCTTGGCTATGAAAATTTAGACAAACTGCTTCCCCTTCCTGTGCCTCAGTTTCATCACCTGTAAAATGGGGATACAGCTGTCTAAGGCGCTCAGTGAGCTGGCATATGCAGGGTGTGACAGATCTGGAGAAGCTGGGGGAGAAGCAGCTGAGTGTGAATGCACCTCTGATGTCTGCCCAAGAGATCCCTCTCTCCCTCACCTTGGACTTGGAGCATGGAAATTAATCAAGGACTCTATGGCCAGGAGTCTGGAGCTGTCAGATTCACTTCTCTGAATCCAAGTTTTAATGGAGGCTTATAACAGGGGCTTACTGTTGCGCGCCCCCAAATTTTTTTTTTTTTAATTATACCCAGCTCACTTCACTGCTCACAGCCAGACCACTTGGTGCTGGGGAAGTGAGCTCTGACTCTGGAAGAGAACAAATTGTGCCCGAGGGACAAAGGGAGAAAGTTAAGTTCATATCATCAGAACCTTACATCTCTGTGAAGGATGCTGTGGGCGGCTGGAAGGAAAGGAGCAGAGAGGGAGTAAAGAAAAGGAGTGGGAGGCAGACACTGGGGTGAATCCTCTGTCTGGGAGTAGCTGACTTCGATTTATCTTTCCTCAGGAAATGTTGAGCTTTCTGCTGCTCCTTGTTCAGGAGCTTAGCACAGCAAGGGAACTAGTTCATGGGAGCCTGAGGGGGAGGTGGAGAAGAAATTCTCTCCAGTGAAAATTTCTGAACCATCTGCTTCATTAGTTCCACCCAAGACATCTTACGCCTGCAAGAAGCACTCAAGGATCTCTCCAAGGGGAAGATTATTCCTAGTGGCTTATCTGGACACTAAATTCTGGTCCAATAACTGTTGAAACTGTTCTGAGGGGAAAAAATGTGGCATGTGAAAATGAGAACTCTCAAGGTCATATTTATTTATCCATATTGCATAGACTGAAAATGGATCTTTTACAAAGCTTGCTAGGCTATTAAACATGATCCATGACAAAACAGGGCCAGTATGTCAGAGTCTTCGTACTTCTTTCTTTTTTTTTAACCTAAAATGTTTTGTTGTGTTTTAGTATTTTATCTATGAAAATACTGTGCTTGTGAAAATAAGGAGTGACTTTTTTTTTTTTACAGGTTTTACAAGGTATTCTACAAATTCGTGTTTTGATGACAGCATATTTGAGATTTTAGGGATTGTAGATAACAAGTTCAAACCTTCCACCTACAAATGGGGAAACTGAGAGGGGACCCCAGGGGGCCTAATCCAAGTCACAAAACTTGCTGGTGTGGTAGATCCAGGACTGGAACTCAGGGCTTCATGTTGATATTAATATTCATTAGTTTTTAAATAATAATGTAATCTTTAAAATATGGACATATACTGCTCTGAAATAGAGTCAAACAGCACTACTCATTTGTAACTGGAAACATAAACCATAAAATCAATATAGAGATGTTATTGGTTCAAAGGATTTACTCATGTCCAGTTGAAAGCAAAACGCAGAAGTGCTGATGTTAAGGTTGCTATTAAAGTGCTGATGTCAAAGGTCAAGGTTGATATTTCCAGGAACCAGGACAGGGACACACCCCAGAGACCAAGACCATCTGGTCAGGCAGCCTTGCTAGCAGCTATTGCCCTCAGTGGTCTCCATCTTTGAATACAGCTCCTCAGAAGTAACCACTTGCAAATCTCTCATGTGCTTCATCCAGCACGTGCCTCCATGTTTTTTAAATAATCTGCTAATACTGATTTCTTGGTTTACCAAATTCAGGCATCATCTACTGATTTCCCACTTTGCAAGATGCAGATTTAACATTTCCCTGATTTTTCCTCCCCTGTTCCACCATGTCCGGCAGTTACTTTAAACTTTCTGATTAGATCAGTCATCAACACAAAAAATTATTGCAACCATGTCAATATTCTTGCCTACCAAGTCAAGTAATAATTATGATTTCCTTTTTTCAACATTTTCTCAATCTTAGAGTTAACAATTGTCTTATATTTTCATTTTTTTGAATTAAAGACATTTTTTGACCATACCACAAGGCATGCTGGATCTTAATTGCCCAGGCAGGGATCAAACAAACCCTCAGCCCCCTGCAGTGGGAAGCACAGAGTCTTAACCACTGGACCACTAGGGAATTCCCTTGCCTTATATTTTTGTATGTCCTCAGTTATCCAGGTACTGTCATTAATTCTCAAACTTGCTGCCCTCTGGCACTGTTTTCCAGACACATTAAGTCTCCTGCCAGTTTAATATTGTTCCTGGGCAGGGCTCCCCCACAGCCCTGCCCTCCTGCTCCAAGGCCCTTTCAACAGACTCCCTTGATCTCAGGTTGGATTGGTCTGTTTCCTAACCCTGTGTATTCCTCTTGGATGAATAACTCACTCATTTGGATGGAGTACCTTCTATGGAAGGGCCCATAGGCTGCAAAATATGTCATCCACATGACCTGTATTCTACCCTTATCCACACTTGATAGTTTGTCTGGGTAGACTTTCCTAATTTTGAAAGCATTGCTCCTTGGAAGGCTGATGCCAGTTGGACTTCAATTTTTTTGTGTGAGCAATTCCTAGGATATTCTTTTTGTGCCTTTGCACGGAAACCATATGTTGAGTATCTACCATATATGAGACTTTGTATTAGGTGCTTTCCATGTGCTTATCTTATTTAGTCCTTACCAAAACCAAAAATAAAACCCTGAAGTAGTAACTTCTCTTTTTAAATAAGGGAACTAAGATTCAGAAAAGGCAAAAGGCAAAGCACTCGGCTCAGTCGTGTCCAACTCTGCTACCGTGTGGACTATATAGCCGACCAGGTTCCTCCATCCATGGGATTCTCCAGGCAAGAGTACTGGAATGGGTTGCCATTTCCTTCTCCAGGAGATCTTCCCAACCCAGGGATCGAACCTGGGTCTCCCACATTGCAGGCAGACACCTTACCGTCTGAGCCACCAGGGATATGAGAGATGTCACTGTAGGTTTTGCTTCTGCTGTAGTGACAAGCACACATCTCACCAAAGTTTCCCATGGATATCACGAGTGTCAGTGGGTTCTGCTCATCTTAATCACTCAGAGACCCTGGTTCTGGAGGTTCTAATTCAGCATGTGTTTCCATGATTAGTGAAGCAGAAGAAATGTGACAAATCTCATCATGATTCTGTTTCTGCCTGGAAGTAACATGTTCCATCGATGGAAGCCTGCCACATGCTACCCCTCACTTTTAAAGGCTGTGGTACTATTTTCATGGTGAAATGCCTTCTGGGTATTTTTCTAGAAATGTATATATTTTTCCAAATCCCAAGTCCCAGTAAAACTCAGTGAAGAAATGGGGAGAATGTGAAAAAGTTATGATTCTTCTAAAAGCGTTAAACCATGAAGAATCAACTGGTTCAAGGGATTCACTCACGTCAAGCTGAAAGCAAGACAGAGAAATGCTCTTGTGCAGAATCGAAGGTTAGAGTTGATTTTTCCAGGAACAGGAAGAGGAACACCCCAGAAGCTAAGGTCATCTGATCAGGCAGCCTTGCTGGCACCTGTTGCTATGTTTTAAGTGTGTGTTCATGGCCCTTGCTGCTGGGTGAGCCGTTCTTTCAAATAAATATCAATAAATTTTGTGCTTCATGTACTTCATAAGAATCCTCTGAGTGGTGTTCTAAGAAGCACGCTTTGTAAACATTCAGCACATGTTCCTCTTTAGTGCTATTAACTTTGCTAGATATGAGTGTGATGATGTTTGGATATAACCCCTGGTGGCTCAGTAGTAAAGAACCTGCCTGCCAGAGCAGGAGACACAGGTTAAATCCCTGGGTGGGGAAGATCCCCTTAAGGAGAAAATGTCATCTCCCCAGTATTCTTACCTGGTAAATCCCATAGACAGAGGAGCCTGGCTGGCCCCCAGTCCATGGGGTCTCAAAAGAGTCGGACACGACTTAGTGACTAAACAACAACAGTAACGCTCACTGGTGTTTTCCAGTGGTTGAATATTCCCTCTAGGCTACAATTCTTTGTAAATACTTTAGCTGAAAGAAATGCAAAAAGCAGCTGCTGCTGCTAAGTCACTTCAGTCGTGTCCGACTCTGTATGACGCCATAGACGACAGCCCACCAGGCTCCGCTGTCCCTGGGATTCTCCAGGTAAGAACACTGGAGTGGGTTGCATTTCCTTCTCCAATGCATGAAAGTGAAAAGTGAAAGTGAAGTCACTCAGTCATGTCCGATCCTCAGTGACTCCATGGACTGCAGCCCACCAGGCTCCTCCACCCATGGCATTTTCCAGGCAAGAGTACTGGAGTGGACGTGCCATTGCCTTCTCCAGATGATGCAGCAGTTGTTGTGGAACACTCTGATAGGAAATCAGAAAATGAACAGAAATCTGAATTAGCAGAAGCAATATCAATTTCAACAGCAAAGACAAAACCAGGGAAAGCAGAAGAGAAATAATTTAAAATTTTCATCAGTAGAAAAGGAAATGAACTTATGTAATATGTACTCTACCATTTGACTTGAATTGCTTTTGGATGCTCTCCTAACAACTGGGCAACTGTCAAGGCATAAAGGAAAATCGGTTAGACAGTGTTTGGTGCGTTCTAAATTTTCATTTTGATAATAATACCTTATAGAAATATGTACTGGCTTATATTCCATTTTTATAATAATTTTCTTGGATACTTACCTTGTGCTACTCTCTCCTTCTTTTAGTATTTTTATTATCAAATGTCTATATAAAGAAGAGATTATTGGTGCATGTTATTGAAATACATCATCTTGTCACAAGAGATTGATCCATAATAATAATAAACCATGCTTTTATTATTATTATGTTTTTAACAGAAAACCTCTGGCAGTATAATCCTACTTTGGGAAAATGATTTGATGTTAATTATTATGGCTATCTATTATTATTTAGATACATGTAAATTGAATGTCATGAAAAATATGGAATAATTCATGATTTCAGAATTTCTGAGAATGCCTGGAAGTCCTGGTCTCTTACTCCCAAATCTCAAAGACTAATGCCTTCTGGGAATTGGAAACACCTAAGCAGTGTGGGATAGAACTACCAAGTGCCTGAAATGAACATACACAGAAATATTTGGCTAATACTTAGTACTTAAGAACCACTCAGATGTTAGAGTCAGAATTGCAGTCTTGTTTATTCCAGAACTCATCTTCCATCCTCCACCCAAAACTTCCTTTTATGTCACTGTGTGTTATATCCATCCATCCATCCATCCATCCATCCATCCACCCAACACTTACTGAGCCCCGTGTGTGGGAACCATACTGGTCTGGCACAAGAAGTTCAATAATATTTGCTGACTGCCTGACTACCAGGCACAAAACGTGCTTAGGCATGAAACAGTGGCCCTGCGGGAATGAGACACAAGGCAGTCTACTTTTGATTGGGAGTAGAAGGGGAGGTCCGGGGAACACTGGGGCAGTTTGGATCTAGAGTTCAGTAGATGTCTGCTGCAGTCATACCTGGTCTTGTAAGTGTACTCATGAGATGAAGAAAGGAAAGAGGAAAGGTCCTGAAATGGAGACCATGGGATTTTTTTTATTTTATTTTATATTTTTATTGAAGAATAATTGCTTTACAGAATTTTGTTGTTTTCTGTCAGGCCTCAACATGAGTCAACCATAGGTATACACATATTCCCTCCCCTTTTGAACCTCCCTTCCATCTCCCATCACATCCCATCCCATCCCTCTAGATTGATACAGAGCCCCATTTGAGTTTCCTGAGCCATTCAGCAAATTCTCGTTGACTATCTATTTTGCATATGGTAATGTAAGTTTCCATGTTACTCTTTCCATACATCTCACCCTCTTCTCCCCTCTCCCCATGTCCATAAGTCTGTTCTCTATGTCTGTTTCTCCATTGCTGCCCTATAAATAAATTCTTCAGTACTGTATTTCTAGTTCCGTATATATGCGTTAGGATATGATATTTATCTTTCTGACTCACTTCACTCTGTATAATAGGTTCTAGGTTCATCCACCTCATCAGAACTGACTCAAATATGTTCCTTTTTATGGCTGAGTAATACTCCATTGTGTATATGTACCACAACTTCTTTATCCGTTCATCTATCGATGGACGTCTAGGTTGCTTCAATGTTCTAGCTATTGTAAATAGTGCTGCAATGAACAATGGGATACATGTGTCTTTTTCAATTTTGGTTTGCTCAGGGTATATGCCTAGGAGTAGGATTGCTGGGTCATATGATGGTTTTATTCCTAGCTTCTTAAGGAATCTCCATACTATCTTCCATAGTGGCTGTATCCATTTACATTCCCACCAACAGTGCGAGAGCTCCTCTTTTCTCCACACCCTCTCCAGCATTTATTTTTTGTAGACATTTTGATGATGGCCATTCTGACTGGTATGAGGTGATATCTCATTGTATTTTTGATTTGCATTTCTCTAATAATGAGTGATGTTGAGCAACTTTTCATGTCTTTGTTAGCCATCTGTATATCTTATTTGGAGAAATGTCTGTTTAGGTCTTTTTCCTACTTTTTGATTGGGTTGTTTTTCTGGTGTTGAGTTGTATAAGCTGCTTTTGGAAATTAATCCTTTGTCAGTTATTTCATTTGCTATTATTTTCTCCCATTCTGAGGGCTGTCTTTTCACCTTGCTTATAGTTTCTTTTGCTGTGCAAAGGCTTTTAACTTTAATCAGGTCCCACTGGTTTACTTTTGTTTTTATTTCCACTACTCTAGGAGGTGGGTCATAGAGGATCTTGCTTTGATTTATGTCATCGAGTGTATCGCCTATGTTTTCCTCTAAGAGTTTTATAGTTTCTGGTCTTACATTTAGGTCTTGAATCCATTTTGAGTTTATCTTTGTGTTTGGTGTTAGGAAGTGTTCTAAATCCATTCTTTTTCATGTAGCTGTCCAGTTTCCCCAGAACTGTTTATTGAAGAGGCTGTCTTTGTCCCATTGTATATTCTTGCCTCCTTTGTCAAAAATAAGTACCTATAGGTGCATGGGTTTATTTCTGGGCTTTCTATCTTGTTCCATTGGTCTATATTTAAGTTTTTGTGCCAGTACCATACTGTCTTGATGACTGTAGCCTTGTAGTATAATCTGAAGTCAGGAAGGTTGATTCCTCCAGCTCCATTCTTCTTTCTCAAGACCGCTTTGGCTATTTGGGGTCTTTTGTGTTTCCATATGAAATGTGAAATTTTTATTCTAATTCTGTGAAAAATGCCATTGGATAGGGATTGCATTGAATCTGTAGATTGTGTTTGGTGGTATAGTCATTTTCACAATATTGATTCTTCCTACCCAGGAACATGGAATATCTCTCCACCTGTTTATGTCATCTTTGATTTCTTTCATTAGTGTCTTATAATTTTCTGTATACATGTTTTTTTTATCTCTTTAGGTAAGTTTGTTTCTAGATATTTAATTCTTTTTCTTGCAATGGTGAATGGGATTGATTCCTTAATTTCTATTTCTCATTTTTTATTGTTAGTATATAGAAATGCAAGTGATTTCTGTGTATTGATTTTATATCCTGCAACTTTGCTAAATTCACTGATTAGCTCTGGTAATTTTCTGATATTATCTTTAGGGTTTTCTATGTACAATATCAAGTAATCTGCAAACAGTGAGAGCTTTACTCTTCTTTTTCCAATCTAGATTCCTTTTATTTCTTTTTCTTCTCTGATTGCTGTAGCTAGGACTTTCAGAACTATGTTGAATAATAGTGGTGAAAGTGGACACCCTTGTCTTGTTCTTGATCTTAGGGGGAATGTTTTCAGTTTTTCACTGAAAGAATAATGTTTGCTGCAGGCTTATCACATATGGCCTTTACTATATTGAGGTAGGTTCCTTCTATGCCCATTTTTTGAAAAATTTTAATCATAAATGGCTGCTGTATTTTGCTAGGCTTTTTCTGCATCTATTGAGATTATCACATGGTTTTTATCTTTCAATTTGTTGATATGGTATATCACATTGATTTATTTGTATATATTGAAGAATCCTTGCATTCCTGGAATCAAACCAACTTGATCATGGTGTATGAGCTTTTTGATGTGTTGCTGAATTCTGTTTGCTAAAATTTTGTTGAGGAATTTTGCATCTATGTTCATCAATGATACTGGCCTGTAGTTTTTTTTTTGTGTTTTCTTTGTCTGGTTTTGGTACCAGGGTGATGGTGGCCTCGTAGAATGAGTTTGGAAATGTTCCTTCCTCTGCAATTTTTGAAAGAGTTTTAGAAGGGTAGGGATTAGCTCTTTTCTAAATGTTTGATAGAATTCTCCTGTGAAGCCATTTGGTCCTGAGCTTTTGTTTTTTGGGAGATTTTTTTATCACAGCTTCAATTTCAGTGCTTGTAATTGGGTTGTTCGTAATTTCTATTTCTTCCTGGTTCAGTCTTAGAAGATTGAACTTTTCTAAGAATGGGTCCATTTCTTCAAGGTTTTTCATTTTATTGCCATATCATTGTTCATCATAGTCTCATAATACTTTGTATTTCTGCGTTATCTGTTGCAAACATTTTCATTTCTAATTTTGTTGATTTGATTCTTCTCTCTTTTTTTCTCAATGAGTCTGGCTAAAGGCTTGTCAATTTTGTTTATCTTCTTAAAGAGCCAGCTTTTAGTTTTATTAATATTTACTATTGTTTCTTTCATTTCTTTTTCATTTATCTCTGCCTGGATCATTATGATTTCTTTCCTTCTACTAATTGTTTTTTTTTTTTTGTTCTTCTTCTTTTTCCAGCTGTTTTAGGTGTAAAGTTAGGTTGTCTATTTAACATTTTTCTTGACATAGGATTATATTGCTATAAACTTCCCTCTTAGACCTGCTTGCTGTATCCCATAGGCTTTGAGTTGTGTTTTCATTGTCATTTGTTTCTAGAAATTTTTTGATTTCCCTTTTGATTTCTTCAGTAACCTGTTGGTTATTTAGAAACGTGTTATTTAATCTCCATGTGTTTGTGTTTCTTAGTTTTTTTCCTGTAATTGATATCTAGTCTCATAGTGTTGTGGTTGGAGAACATACTTGATATAATTCCAATTTTCTTAAATTTACTGAGGTTTGATTTGTGACCCAAGATGTGGTCTATCCTAGAGAATGTTCTATCTGCACTTGAGAAAAGGTTTATTCTTTTGCATTTGGATGGAATGTCCTGAAGATATCAATGAGATCCACCTCATCAAATTTATCATTTAAGACAGTGTTTGCTCATTAATTTTCTGTTTTGATGATCTGTCCATTGGTGTGATTGGGTGGTAAGGTCTCCTACTAGTATTATGTTACTGTTAATTTCTCCTTTTATGTCTGTTAGTGTTTGTCTTATGTATTGAGGTGCTCCTACGTTGGGTGCATAGATATTTACAATTGTTATGTCTTCCTCTTGAATCGATTTCTTGATCATTATGTAGTGTCCTTCCTTATCTCTTGTAATATTCTTTATTTTGAGGTCTATTTTGTCTGATCTGAAGATTGCTACACCAGCTCTCTTTTGCTTCCCATTTGCGTGGAATATATATTTCCAACCTCTCACTTTCAGTCTATATGTGTCTTTAGGTCTGAAGTGGGTTTCTTGTAACAGTATGTATATGTGGGTCTTGTTTCTGTATCCATTCAGCCAGTCTGTGTCTTTTAGTTGGAGCATTTAATCCATTTACATTTAAAGTAATTATTGATATATATATTCCTATTGCCATTTTTAAAAATTGTTTGGGGTTGATTTTGTAGATCTTTTTCTTCTCTCGTGTTTCTCAACTATGTAAATCCCTTTAACATTTGTCATAAAGCTGGTTTGGTGGTCCTGAATTCTCTTAACTTTTACTCTAAGTTAAATAAAAAGAAAAGCTTTTTATTTCTACATCAATTTTGAATGAGATTCTTACTGGGTACAGTAATCTTGGTTGTAGATTTTTCCCTTTCAGTACTTTAAATATATCCTGCCATTCCCTTCTGGCCTGCAGAGTTTCTGCTGAAAGATTGGCTGTTAAACATATGGGGTTTCCCTTGTATGTTACTTGTTGCTTCTCCCTTGCTGCTTTTAATAATCTTTCTTTGTGTTTAGTCTTTGTCAGTTTGATTAGTATGTGTCTTGGCATGTTTCTCCTTGGGTTTATCCTGTATGGGACTCTTTGTGCCTCTTGGATTTGATTGACTATTTCCATTTCCATGTTGGGGAAATTTTCAACTATAATCTCTTTAAAATTTTCTCACACTTTTTTTTTTTCTTCTTCTTCTGGGACCTCGGTAATTCTAATATTGGTGTGTTTGATATTGTCCCAGAGGTCTCTGAGACTGTCTTCAGTTCTTTTCATTCTTTCTTTTTACTTTATTCTGTTCTTCAGAAGTTACTTCCACCATTTTATCTTCCAGCTCACTGATTCATTCTGCTTCAGATATTCTGCTATTGATTCCTTCTAGAGTATTCTTAATTTTAGTAATTGTGCTGTTTGTCTCCATATGTTTATTCTTTAATTCTTCTAGGTCTTTTGTTAATTGATTCTTGCATTTTCTCCATTTTGTTCTTAAGGTTTTTGATCATCTTTACTATCATTATTCTGAATTCTTTTTCAGGTAATTTGCCTATTTCCTCTTCATTTATTTGGACTTCAGTGTTTCTAGTTTGATACTTCATTTGTGTAGTATTTCTCTGCCTTTTCTATTATTATTATTTTTAAACTTATTGTGTTTGAGGTCTCCTTTTCCCAGGCGTCAAGGCTGAATTCTTTCTTCCTTTTGGTTTCTGCCCTCCTAAGTTTGGTCCAGTGGTTTGTGTGAGCTTGTATAGGGTGAGATTTGTGCTGAGTTTTGAGGGTTTGTTTGTTTGTTTGTTAGTTTTTCCTCTGATGGGCAAGGCTGAGTGAGGTGCTAATCCTGTCTGCTGGTGACTGGGTGATGCTGGGTCTTGTATTCAAGTGGTTTCCTTTGTGTGAATTCTATCTGATACCCCCTAGGGTTACTTCTCTGGCAGTGTAGGGCCTGGGAGTCAGTGCTCCCACTCCAAAGGCTCAGGGCTTGATCTCTGTTCAGGAACAAAGAGTCCATCAGTAGTTTGTTATGGCATTAAATGAGATTAAAACAAATATCCAAAAATGAGAAACCAAAGATAAACCCCAGGCAAATGGTAAATAATAATTAATATAATGTATACATATACATATACACCCATGAGCAAGGTCGAAACAGTCCAACAAAAATAAAGTACAGTAGATTGATCCAGTGAACAAAGAAAATAAAAAGTTATATTTACCAGCTAAGGACAAACCTAAAGCACAATCTGGAAAACAAAATTAAAGCAAGGTGCCAAGTGGGGAAGAAAACAATGAAAACAAAACTAACAAAGACATTGAGAGGAAAGGAAGGAAAGAACAGATACGCAGAGTTAGATAGAGGTAGATGGAGTTTTATATACGTTAAAGATTAACTGCAAGGGGAAGAGAGCAGTAGGAAAGTCAAACAAAGAAATAAATGTTGAAAAAATATGATAGGTTAAAAATAAAATTCTAAGAAAGAGAAAAGAAAAAAATGGAAGAAAAGAGAAAAAGAAAAAGAAAAAAAAAGGTAAAATCCACAGAACTGCAAAAGCCCAACATAGAGGCAGAGGTTTATAGCAACAGTAAAAGTGTGACTGAATATACACATCTACATATACACCTATAAGCAAAATCAAAACCGTCCAACAAAAGTAAAGTACAATAGACTGACCCAGCAAACAAAGGAAACCAAAAACTCTGTCTACCAGAACAAAACTAACTAAAGCACAAACTGGAAAACAAAACTAAAGCAAGGTGCCAACTGGGGAATAAAGCAATGAAAATGAAACTAACAAATAAGTGGAGAGGAAAGGAAAGAAAGAAAAGAAAGAAAGAATAGATATGCAGAGTTAAATAGAAGTAGATAAAGAAGATTTGTATACATTAAAGATTAACTGCAAGGGGGAAAGAACAGTAGGAAAGGCAAACAAAGGAATAAATGTAGAAAAAATAATAGGTTTAAAAAATTAAAGAAGGAAAGGAAAAAGGAAACTCCACAGAACTGCAAAAGCCCAGTGTAAAGTCAGAGGATTCTAACAATAAAAAATGTGACTGAGAAAAAAATAAAAGCTCAAAAGCTTAATCAGATTTCATAGTGCCAGTAAAATGGACAACTACAACAGAGAGGGATAAAAAGGAAAAAGGAAAAAGAGAATGTCAAAAAACCCCTATAGAACAAGTCAAAATGAAAGAATAATAAATGCTTTTCTTGAGTCACTGCTGTCAGAGCCCTTTCCTCGCTGGGAGTCACGGTCCACCTCGCCTCCCTAGGATGCCCTCCAACACTGTGCTGATCTCTGGACCTGCTGAGGGGGCTGCTCAGATTCTAATCTGGTCCTGCTCCTCTGTGTTCTTGCCTCCAATGTCCACAGCTATCAGAATTAGTGTGTTTTCTTTTGTGGGAGCTCTCAGTGACCTTTTATATATTCCATAGACATAGAATCTGCCTAGTTGGTTGTGTGGATTTAATCTGCAGCTTGTACAGCTGCTGGGAAAGTTTTGGGTCTTCTTCCTTAGCCACACTGCCCCTGGGTGTCAATTGTGGTTTTATTTCCACCACTGGCATGTGGGTCGTCCACTGGGCTTTGCTCCTGAGGCTGCCCTGGAGGGCCTGGGTTTGCCCCTGTGAGGGCCAGGTGTGGAGGTGCTGCAGCTGCTTGGGTTGCAGGGCTTCTGGCAGCACCAGGTACTCAGGGGAGTTGGCGCCTAGGGCAGCAGGAAATATAGAGTTCTAGAAGGGTATGGCAGGCAGTATTGGCCAATACGATCCAGTATTCTTGCCTAGAGAACCCCCCTCCCTGCAGAGAAGCCTGGCAGGCCACAGTCTATAGGGTCACAAAGAGTCAGACGCGACTGAAGTGACCCTGCCTGCATAGACGCAAGACTTTTTTTGCCTCTGTCAGCTCTGCCCCAGTGAGAGCTGAACATGAAGGTGGCGCAGCTTCTTGGCTTGCGGGGACCCTGGCAGTGCCAAGTGTGCTGCGACAGGGCCTGCCTCCAGCGCAGGAGTTATGGCCTTATCAGAGTCTTTTTCAAGCCTCTTGTAGCTGGCAATCAGAATGCCTCTTTGGCCGGTCTTTCCACGTAGCTCTGCCCATTCAGGCACTTAGATGGCTCCCTTGCCTGGGGTCCTTCTCTGTTGTTCCCTGGCACTTCAGGCACATAGAGAGGCTCTCCTGGCTGGGGTCCTACTCTGTATATTGGCGCATCAGGCACTTAAAGGGGCACCCTGGGTGGAGTCCTGCTTTGTAGTTCAATGTGTCACGCCTTTGATGGGCCAGCCTTTCTACTGTTCAGCTGCAGATGCTGGCGTGTGGGGAGAGGCTATAATGATGGCTCCACCCCTACACGTGACTCAGCAGTACTGCTTTGCTTCCGTAGCTGCCCAGCTTTCCTCCACAGGCATTTCCCACCACAATCTCCTCCTTTAACTCCCCTCGATCAGTCTCTCCACAGTCATCAGCAGCCCTCACCCTGGGATTGCTCCACAATCCCTAACCTCCAGCTCCCAGCCACTGCACCTTCCAGGGGAACTGCATCCCTGTCCAGGATATGCATGGCTGGGGCAAGGACTATCTGTTTCTCATTCCATTTAGCCTGCCACAGATCAACTGTTTCACTCTCAGCCTTAAATGTTTCTCCTCTGACTTAGACAATTGCCCTGAGGTGGGGATCGGACCCCTGCTTCAGGCCCCCCACCCACCAAGGGCAAGTCCAGTCCTGCTAACACTCTTGTTGTCCCCATAATTCCTTCGTCCTACTGAGTTTTGCATGGTTCTATATATTCTTTTCCGCTGGTCAGGTCCTCCTGTTGGCTCTCAGCTGGTGTTCTGCATGCACTTCTGAATCTGAAGGTGTATTCCTGATGGACCCATGGAGAGATGTGCTCCATGTCCACCTACTCCTCCGCCATCTTGTTCTCTCTAAGACTGTGGGATTTTAAGAGAAAGAGGAGAGGTCACCAAGACTCAGAGCTCATTGAGTAGGAACACAGGCTTTGATATCTAACAGACTTCCATTTAAATTCAGATTCTGTGATCTTAGATGTTACTGAAGTGCTCTGGGGCTCAGTTTTCTTGTTTGCAAAATAGGAATGATACTTAAATTTAAAGCTTATTCTGTGAATTGCATACATTTATATTTACTCAGAATGAATATCAAACTCTTAGCGTGATATCTGAAACAGTAAATATTCAATAAGAAGTAGCTGTTAATCATATTTTATTAATATTGTCATTTTGCCTGATCCTCCTTATTGTTGAGAAATTTCCAATATTTATGAGTAATGTGCTATAAACAGTTTTAGACATTTCTTCAGTAAATTACTTTTAGACATGTCTTCAGTGCCTAAGGAGAGACTATTTAAAAGGTGGTCTGACTTTTGGAAGAAGAAAACAGCCCAAGCTTTCATATTTCCTTTTCTGTTCAGTGATGGGAAAAGTTTTTCTTAGCATGTTTGTCCTGAAACCATGGATACGGCACAAAAATAAAAGCATGTGGCTGCCCTGGGATTTGGGATGCATATGTTAGTCAGAAAGCATAAATAAATATATATAATATGTTTCTAATATCTTTTCTTTCAAGATAAATGTGGAACCCAGCCCTCCTCAAGCCTGTTGCAGGGTCATGGTGCGCCCTCTGGTGGCCAGTCTTCCAATGCCTCACCTGCCCTGTTAAGCAAACTTAACGGAACTCTCTCCTGGGTGAGTACTTAATTTCTCCTGTCAAGTAAGGAAGAGGATCCACCGCTGGGGGATGACTTTCCAAAGTCAGAGTCCTGGAAATGGCCAGGTTAGAGCTGCTTCCATGATTTCTTGAGGGAAAGTTGCTTTACATGTGCACATTGAGGAGCTGCATGTGCTTTTTTTCAAGAACATGTTTCATACACAGTCATGTCACTCTGTGCCTGTCTTGGTCTGTCTGGCCAGAAACGAGGTCAGTAAGTAAGTTAAGAAGTGGTTCCATGATGAAAAATATCACTGATGAAATGGGCCAACTCTAGGCTGTGGTCATTTTATCCCATGGTAGGGAGCTGAGACTTCTTACTTTAGCTAAATTATCCTCACAGGAATGAGGAGCTACCAAAGGGTGTGCTGGGGTGAGAGTGCGGAGGGACACGATCAGATTTATACCACAGAAAGGTGACTGAATGAAGTGAAATGAATGGACTTGGGTCACATAATCTTGGAGTTAAGGAGACAGTCAGGAGGCTGTTGAAAAGAGAAGGTGAGAGATGGTGGTAGCCTGAACCAGGTGGTACCGTAGGGCTGGAGAGAAGAGGATGGATTCTTGGAGATGTTTGGAAAGTATCATCACATAGGATGGTTGTTAATTAGATGTGGAGAGTCACAAGGAGTCGGAACTAGAGTGTGCTGCCCAGATTTGGGGCTTGGGCCACTTGGGTAGCTAGTGGTGATGTTCACTGAAATCGGAACTCTGAGGGAAGCACAGGTTTGAGGGTGTGACTTCACAAAGGAGTTCAGCTTAGGTTGTGTTCATTTCGAGGAAGCTGTGGGCTCTCCAGGTAGAGATGCTAGGCCATGGCTCATCTGCCTCTCAGCCTCAGGCTCTTGTTGCTGTATGGCTGCCTCATCCTCCAGGCCGAGCTCAGACTTTGGGATGGTGGGGAGAAGGTGCTGTCAGGGACTTTTAGTCATAATGGCCAAAATGGTTTGCCTGGGGCATTCCTTCTGGTGTCAGAGGAGGAATAAAGGGAAAGGGTACAGGGAAGAAACCTCAGTATTATTAATACAATATTCCTTTTCCCAGAAGCATCTGTGCACCATTGTCATCGATTCAGGCAAGGATTATCAATGGATGCTAAAACCAGTTTGCTTGTAAACAAGCTATTTACATAGCCTAAACGTAACTCTCCATAGATTATTTAGTACAACAAAGAGATAAAATTATCTCGAGTGAAAAGTGCTGGGTGACAATACCAGTGTATACTCATCAATTATTTATTGATTATGAAAAGGGAAAGGATTCTGTAAAGTAGAGAAATCATCTGGGTACCACATAATCAAAAGTCACTGTCACCAATAATGGGGCAAAGAGACAGCAAGTGCCTCCTAAGATGATGTACTGAGAAGGACACAGCAGATACATAGTATGAATCTTGTCCAAAAGAAACAACAAATAAACCTAAATCAAAAGACATGCTAGAAAACCACTGGCCTGTACCCTTTAAGAGTTTCAGTACTATAAAAGACAAAGGCTGAGGAACCATTGAGTTAAAAGAGACAAAAGAAACATGACAACTAGGTGTACATATGCAATCCTAGATTGGAAGAGCATGTTCAGTTCAGTTGTGTCTGACTCTGCGACCCCATGAATCGCAGCACGCCAGGCCTCCCTGTCCATCACCAACTCCTGGAATTCACTCAGATTCATGTCCATCGAGTTGGTGATGCCATCCAGCCATCTCATTCTCTGTTGTCCCCTTCTCCTCCTGCCCCCAATCCCTCCCAGCATCAGAGTTTTTTCCAATGAGTCAACTCTTCGCATGAAGTGGCCAAAGTATTGGAGTTTCAGCTTTAGCATCAGTCCTTCCAATGAACTCCCAGGACGAACAATATTAGAAATATGGGCAAATTTGAATATGATTGTGTTCAATAATAGTACTATATTGGAAAGTGTCCTCAGTTGGATCGTTATACTGTGCCCTTGTTCTCAGCAAACACTTGCACATATGTTTATGTGAGAAGAAGCACAATGTCTGTAACTCACCTCAAAGACTGCCTGCCTTAGTCCATATGGGTTGCTGTAACAGAATACAACAGACTGGATGACTTATAAACTACAGAAAAGTATTTCTCACAGTTCTAGAGACTAGAAGTCCAAGATCATTGTGCATGTCCAAGTGAGGGCCCTCTTCTAGGTTGTCTACCTCTCTTTGTATCCTCAAAGGGGGAAAGGGTCAAGGGAGCTTTGTGGGGAGTCTCTTTTAAAAAAAATTTGGTGAATACTTTTTGAATTTTTGTTTTATATTGGAATATAGTTGATTAACAATATTGTGTTAGTTTTAGTTGTACAGCAAAATGAATCAGTTATACCATATATATATCTATTCTTTTTCAAGTACTTTTCCCATTTAGGTTATTACAGAATGTTGAGCAGAGTTCCCTGGGCTATAAGAAGGTCCTTGTTGGTTATATATTTTAACTATAGTATAGTGTGTACATATCAATTCCAAATTCCTAATCTATCCCTCCCCTCAACCCCCCTCTGGTAACCATTAAGTTCATTATCTAAGTCTGCGAGTCTGCTTCTGTTTTGTAAATAAGTTCATTTGTCTCATTTTTGATTCTATATGTAAGTGGTATCATATGATATTTATCTTTGTCTGTCTTCCTTCACTTAGTGTGATGATCTAAGGGTCCATCCATGTTGCTGCAGATGTCATTATTTCATTCTTTTCTATGAATTGAGTAGTATTCCACTATATATGTGTATGTGTACATATACGGATAGAGATACGTCTTCTTTATCCATTCATCTGTTGAGGGACACTTAGGCTGCTTCCATGTCTTGGCTATTGTAAATAGTGCTGCTATCAACATTGGGGTGCATGTGTCTTTTCAAATTAGAACTTTCATCCTTATATACACCCAGAAATGGGATGGCTAGATCATATGGCGACTCTATTTTTTGTTTTCAAAGAAACCTCCTTGATCTTCTCCATAGTGGCTGTATTAATTTATATTCCCACCAACAGTGCCAAGAGGTTCCCTTTTTTCCACATCCTCTCTAGCATTTATTGTTTGTAGACCTATGACGATGGCCATTCTGATTGGTATGAAGTGGTATCTCATTGTAGTTTCGATCTGCATAATACTTAATGATGCTGAGCACCTTTTCCTGTGCCTCTTGGCCATCTGTATGTCTTCTTTGGAGAAATGTCTCTTTAGGTCTTATAATGGCACACTCCTAATCTTGGGTGCTCTGCCTTCATGACCTGATCACCTCCCAAAGGTCCCACCCCAATACCATCACAATGGGGGTTAGAATTTCAACACATGGATCGAGTAGGGCACAAACATTCAACCTATAGCAGTTCTTGACAATGATATTAGTATGTATATTTATAGAGACAGAAATAGAGAAAATCTGGTAAAATGTTAATTGGTGAATGTACATATACAGATATTCAATGTACTTTTTTGCAGCGTGTCTCGGGGTTATTTTTTTTAAGGTAAAAAGAAAAGAAATATTTACATTTGTCCACCCCATGAACAAATAAAGGGGATTCTAAATACTGAAAATTCTAACCAATGTCTCTTTTTAAGATCAACTATAATAATAATATATTTCATAGCCACTAAATCCACCTTGATGAAATATCAAAATAGGAAACAGGGGAAGGAGTAATTTCCTGTCCTGCCAGGCTCTTAAGAATGTACAGTATTTGCTATCAATTCAGAACCTGCAGTGTTTAGAGAGGAATTTGCTTTCCTTTAAATCAAGGTACCAAGATGAAAGCGCCCAAGGTACAAGAGCAGCTGGAACAAGCATCGCTGCCTGCAGGCGTTCCTGTCCACCAGCCACGTGTCAGTGGGAGGCCCCGGGACCAGCCCGGCTGTGCACCTGCTGGCTGTTCCTGGTGTGGGGGTGGGGGAGGTCGGGGCCATTTGGATGCTCCTGTTCACAGAGCTCCTCCTGAATCTTTCTTACCTCCCAGGGGAGCATGTGCAGGAAGTCAGGGACTCAGCACGTTGAAATAGATCTGGGAAGGCACACAGTCCAAATCTCTGCATCCCATCCTTCCCATCTGTGGCTTTAATCTCCTTCACAGCATCTCAATGAAGTGGTCATTCACCCTCTGCTTAAAGGCAGCGAGTGTCCAAAACTCTTAGAGTCCCCCTCCATTTTCAAACCTCTTAAATCATTTGAACATTTTTTCCTCTTAGGAATATGTATGCTAAGTCGCTTTAGTTGTGTTCGACTTTGTGAGACCCTAGGCCTGTAGCCTCCCTCTATCCATGGGATCCTCCAGGCACAAATACTGGAGTGGGTTACCATGCCCTTCTCCAGGGGATCTTCCCGACCCACTGATCGGAACCTGCATCTCATATCTCCTGAATTGGCAGGCAGGTTCTTTACCACTAGTGAACATGTGCCAGGGCAAAATATGGACTTATTTTTCAAGGCACATACTAAAAGCTTTTAATGGAAAAAAAAAAGTCATAACAGGCTAACTAAAATTGTGGAACACTTCAAATCCTTACAGTAAAGAGTTAAAGTCATGTTCAATGGTTATCAATCCTTTAGCAAGGCATCCCTAAGTCACATCATTCAGAAATCTTTGAAATTTACATAGGAGGGTCCTTCTTAATAACCTCCTGAAATATGCCAATTTTATGGCTATACTTTTAAGAATAAAACAAAAATGGAACAAAATCATATGTCAACATAGTATGCATGTGTATATGTGTGGATGGTGTGTTTGCATGTGCACAGATAGGGATGCCGGAGGATAAAGATCTAGAATATTCCTGAGGAATGGGTTTGGGTGGAGGAAGTGGGAACAGGCGGAAAGAGGAAGGCTTTTTCACTTTTCACCTTGTAGGTTTCATGCTTGTTTAAATTTTTCCAAAGAGCACATGCTATTGTTATCATTAAAACATTTCCCTCTAAATTAAAACAGCAACAAAAAGACAAGTCACTTAAATTGAGCCAAAATCTGATTGCCTGGAGTTTGTACCACACTCTGGGCAACTCAGAATAAGCCTATTCCTTCTTGCACATGGCAGTGAGTCAGTCATCTGGTTCCACCCTGGGGTCCCCCATGTTTCCCTACTCCAAGCTATATGTTCCCATTTTCTTCAGCTGTCATTCAGCTGGCAGGGTTTCAAGTCTCCTTGACATCCTGTCACCCTCCACTGAACTAGAGCATATCAACTGAGCTCAGAAAAAAATTCATTTCGATATTCAGGTGGCAGCTGGCCATCTGTTGAAAATTACCTAGTCCATATTTTTGCCCACTAACTTGTCCTAATTTGTGGGGTCTCAGGTGTTCTATTAAGCAGTTGCATCAGTGATGGGCAACCATGTCTGCAGGGCTCCCATGCAGATCTTATCGGAATCCTACCATGAGCTCTCACAGCACTTATAAGACTTGGCTGACTTATCAATGGGCTTCCTTGGTGGCTCAGACAGTAAAGAATCTGCCTGCAAAATGCCAACCCAGGACAAGCATAACAAAGATGTCACATAATATCCCAGTTGGGCTTATCCAGCATGAAACCTTTGTCATACCTTGAAGATGCTAGTTCTAGGGGGAAGGATAATTTAGAGTATGGGATTAACAGATACACACATGCATAGAGAAAAGAGGCTAGTTTCAGTTTCATTTATCATTCTTGTCATGATATCGTCTATATGCCAAGTTGAGTCTTGGTTTAAATGCCAACTTGTCCTGGCTTAATTATTATCACTGCCCTCTTTACTCCTAAAAGTATTGCAATTTGTCTGATTAGTTATATGGTTACCCTACTTATCACATACTAATAATAATATCTCCTTCACAGAGAGAAATTTTCTTAGCATTAGAGAAGGAACTTAATTCTGGCTTCAGCCAAATCTAAAACATTTCTGAACATTTCAGATCCATAGATGCTGAAATTCCGGGGATAAGACAGCTGCTAACATGGTTTTTTCCTCTCTGGAGTCACATAACCAATTTTGAAATGGGAGCTGCTAAACTTCATGTTGGGAAGCCAAACACTAGGTTCCTTGAGACAACTGATTTCAGCCATGCATCCGGTCCCATCACTTCATGGGAAATAGATGGGAAAACAGTGGAAACAGTGTCAGACTTTATTTTCTGGGGCTCCAAAATTACTGCAGATGGTGACTGCAGCCATGAAATTAAAAGACGCTTACTCTTGGAAGAGGAGTTATGACCAACCTAGATAGCATATTCAAAAGCAGAGGCATTACTTTGCCGACTAAGGTCCGTCTAGTCAAGGCTATGGTTTTTCCTCTGGTCATGTATGGATGTGAGAGTTGGACTGTGAAGAAGGCCGAGCGCTGAAGAATTGATGGTTTTGAACTGTGGTGTTGGAGAAGACTCTTGAGAGTCCCTTGGTCTGCAAGGAGATCCAACCAGTCCATTCTGAAGAAGATCAGCCCTGGGATTTCTTTGGAAGGAATGATGCTAAAGCTGAAACTCCAGTACTTTGGCCACCTCATGCGAAGAGTTGACTCACTGGAAAAGACCCTGATGCTGGGAGGGATTGGGGGCAGGAGGAGAAGGGGACGACAGAGGATGAGATGGCTGGATGGCCTCACTGGCTTGATGGACATGAGTCTGAGTGAACTCCAGGAGTTGGTGATGGACAGGAAGGCCTGGCGTGCTGTGATTCTTGTGGTCACAAAGAGTAGGACACGACTGAGTGACTGAACTGAACTGAAAGTTAACAGAGTGGCCACGGTATATTTTATCTTTCCCATCTTCCTTAGCAATATGCATTTCCTTGAAACTCCATCCCCACCTCTCCTACCCAGGAAAATTTATTCCCAAAGGAATCAGGAGAATTAGCATTGGTGCAGCCAAGAGGTGCAAATTATATCAGTATATGTCAAAGATGAGAGCATGCAGCAAGTAGTCCAGGGTACTGAGTCAGTCACTTACTTGGTCAGATTCCTTAACCACACTGTGCCTCAGTTACCCCATCTGTAAAATGGGGATTATAGTGGTCCCTCATTCAGTTAAAAGGAGGCATAAATTAGTTATTATTTTAAAACAATGTCTGGCATGTAACATGTATACATAGGCATTTGGTAAACAAAAAAAATAAATGAGGTAACTTGACCTTGGTTCCATGGTTCCAAGACTGGAATAGTCAGAGGAAAGAATATAAACAAGAGGTATATGAGTGTATCTGCGTGGCAAATTTGAGAATTACACTGGGCTCTGTTTAGGAAACATCACTGAAGAATAGAATTCTATCATTGAAGCATCCCATGTGTTGCAAACACAGAGGAAATTGTCCTTTCATAGATTGGTACTCTGGACACCTGGCTGCCTGCCATTTCCTCCTTGTCAATAAAGACTAAAATAGACCAAACTCATTAGTGCCAGATAGATAGAAACAGATTAAGTGGTGGCTACACTGAATCCTATGCAGAGTACACCATGAGAAACGCTGGGCTGGAAGAAGCACAAGCTGGAATCAAGATTGCTGGGAGAAATATCAACAACCTCAGATATGCAGATGACACCAGCCTTATGGCAGAAAGTGAAGAGGAACTAAAAAGCCTCCTGATGAAAGTGAAAGAGGACAGTGAATAAGTTGGCTTAAAGCTCAACATTCAGAAAATGAAGATCATGGCATCTGGTCCCATCACTTCATGGGAAATAGATGGGGAAACAGTGGAAGCAATGTCAGACTTTATTTTGGGGGCTCCAAAATCACTGCAGATGGTGACTGCAGCCATGAAATTAAAAGACGCTTACTTCTTGGAAGAAAAGTTATGACCAACTTAGACAGCATACTAAAAAGCAGAGACATTGCTTTGCCAACAAAGGTCCGTCTAGTCAAGGCTATGGTTTTTCCTGTGGTCATGTATGGATGTGAGAGTTGGACTGTGAAGAAAGCTGAGCACCAAAGAATTGATGGTTTTGAACTGTGGTGTTGGAGAAGACTCTTGAGAGTCCCTTGGACTGCAAGGAGATCCAACCAGTCCATTCTGAAGGAGATCAACCCTGGGATTTCTTTGGAAGGAATGATGCTACAGTTGAAACTCCAGTACTTTGGCCACCTCATGAGAAGAGTTGACTCATTGGAAAAGACTCTGATGCTGGGAGGGATTAGGGGCAGGAGGAGAAGGGGACGACCGAGGTTGAGATGGCTGGATGGCATCACACACCCAATGAACGTGAGTCTGAGTGAACTCTGGTAGTTGGTGATGGACAGGGAGGCCTGGCGTGCTGTGATTCATGTGGTTGCAAAGAGTTAGACACGACTGAGCGACTGAACTAAACTGAACTGACACTGAATCCTGTTCAAAGCTACAGTGACTCAGGGGGAAACATCTGCCATTCCTTCTTTACATGAATCCTCAATGAGTTTTGAGGATTCTACACTCCACCATTGGAGTAGATTTGTCTATAATATTCTACCTTACTGTACCATCATTGTTTGTATCCAAGGCAGACTGAATGTCCAAGGAACTAGAGTTCTCACTGTGCTGAACATATTAACAAAATGCAAATGATCCTTGAACCAGGTCTTTCCTAATTCTGAGTTCTTCCCTTTCTCTCGATAGCTTTCCCTTGCTCCAGCTGGCATGTCCCAGCCAGGTATTTGCCAAGACCTTCCTCTTCAAATCTGCCTCACCTGTGCTCCATAGTTAATTACCCTCTTTCTTATCAAAACTTCCGTTCATGTATTTGCTAATGTCGCAAGTTTTCTTGCAGTCATATGGCAGTTCTGGAAGGTTTTGAGTAGATGATGCGTGGATTTCATTAATGCAGCGCTCAGAGTTGAAGTGTTAGTCTTGTTTCCCTTTTTAGTTTCTGAGGCGACATCTCACTTGGCCTTTTCTATGTACTGCTTATGGTTAACTGTAAATTTTGCTGTTTTAAAAAAGACATGTGTGTGTGTGGGGGTGTACTATATATATGTAGAACTTTAGTGAACGAAAAATAAAAAACAAGAAAATAATTACTTTTTCCCTGAATTTAGAACCAGACTCTAGTTCCTATTCCAGACTGTCATGACCACAGGAAATGAGGAATATCCTCCCATAAAATGTTTTCCTTCATGATTTCTTTCAGATGCTTCAAAACAGAAGTTTTAGGTTTTTAGCCAAAGTCTGGTTTGGGTTGCATATTTTCTCTGTGCCTGAGGGTGGCATGGTTTTGGAAGAACAAATAACACTGGAAATGTCTTCTAACTGGGATTGCCATATTTAGTAAATGGTTATTGAATTTCTGCTAAAAATGAATACATATTTAAAATCTGCCCCATTCAAACTGACAATATCTTCAATACATGGGACATACTTATACTAACAAGTTATTTCTTGTTTATCTGAAACTGAATTTTGACTGAATGTCATGGGGCAGTGATCCCCAATCTTTCTGGCACCAGGGACCAGTTTCCTGGAAGACAGTGTTTCCATGGACTGGTTGGGGGATGGTTTCAGGATAATTCAAGTATGTTATTACATTTATTGTACACTTTCTTTCTATTATTATTATATCAGCTCCACTTCAGATCATCAGGCATTAGATCCCAGAGGCTGGGCACCCCTGTCCTGAGGGTTTTGTTTATTTTGTTTTTTGACTACCCTAATTCCAACCAACAAGGTCAAAGCCACTTATCAGTGACTTCTATAAACAGGTACTAAGACGAAGTTCATCCTCTCCCTCCCTCTCTCTCTCTCTCCCCTCTCCCATTAGTGTGTGGGACTTCCCTCCTAGCTCATTTGGTAAAGAATCTACTTGTAATGCAGAAGACCCGGGTTCAATCACGGGGTCGGGAAGATTCCTTGAAGAAGGAAATGGCAACCCACTCCAGGATTCTTGCCTGGAGAATCTCATGGACAGAGAAGCCTGTCAGGCTACAGTCCATGGGTTGCAAGAATCGGACACAACTTAGTGGCTAAACCACCGCTGTAGAGGGTGCTGGGCTGTGCTTGGGCACTCAGTCGTGTCTGACTCTTTGTGACTGTACGGACTATAGCCCTCCAGGCTCTCCTGTCCTTGGGATTCTCCAAGCAAGAATCCTGGAGCTGGTCGCCATGTTCTTCTCCAGAGGATCTTCCCAAACCAAATCCCACCTCTCTGGCATCTCCTGCATTGCAGGCGAATTCTTTAACTCTGTGCCACCTGGGTGAGGAGGGATACTTTCTGCAGAGACTGCTTTCTGTAAAGCCTGAGTCTGGAGCCTTCCCCAGGGATAGGATAGCTCCTGTTCAACCTCTGTGATCTTCCAGGTGACTGTCATGTCTGCATCTGGTAATGGGGATCAAAGAGGGGGACACTGAAGAAAACCTTTCTCACATGCTTTTAGAACATGTTTTAAAGTTAAAATATAGTATATTGGAACATTGAGAAAGTGTCAAATAACATATAAAATAATTTAGCTGGTAAATTAGAAGTATGCATTCATCTATTATTCTCGAGTGGAAATGACTTTGGAGACAATCTCTCCCTCTCTCAACAAAACAGTTTCCTTTTGGAATGAGATGGAAGGGGTGTGTGTCTGTATGTAGGGTAAGTGGGGGTAGAAGGAAGGAGAAGAGGAGGAGAGCCGAGGCAAAAATACCCCAAGTCTAAGTACCTTCCTACTCTGCCTGTCCTGCTACAAATTTGTGTTTCTGCAACCTTTTTTATAGTGTAAAAGTGCTGCAGTCCATGGGGTCACAAAGAGTCAGACACGACTGAGTAACTGAGCTGAACTGATTTCCTAGTACATGTTACTTAGAGAAACTTAAGAAATATATGCAAACAAAAGAAAAATCTCTTCTGTAAATCCAATGTGTGGATACTGTATTACTCCTGTCACTGGTTTGGTGCTGAGAGAGCAGATTGGCGTGGATACCAGCCTCAGTTCCCTCCTCAGAAAGCTGCATCCATGCTCCACTCTGAAGATAGCCACTCAATCATGGAGCATCATTTCTAGTACAAATGCCAGTCCAGATATTGTGTCCTCCATGACCAAAGTAGGTGGCCATGGTGGGATTTCAGGTGATCCCCAGGACTTGAAAATGCTGGAATTCCGTCATCCTGAGAGGAAAACCTTGAGCAGATCACTCACTAGTTGCCATCACGGGCAATTCCCAAGCATCCCTGGGTCCTGGGCCTTCTGAGAACTAAGTCTTCAGCTTTTCCTTCAGTTCTGTTATGATAAACTGATTGCATTGATGGTCCCAACTCATGGGCTCCATATCCACACCCTTTGACAGAGGTTAGAGCCCTATAAAGAGGTGGAGTCTAGTTTCTCACTCCTCGGATCTGGAATGCCTTGTCATTTGCTTTGGCCAAAAGAATGCAGCAGAAGTAAGAGTGTGTCAGCTCAGAGCGTCAGCTTCAAGAAGCCCTGTGTGCTTCTATTCTCTTTTCTGGAACATTGACTCCACCATAAGAACAAGACTGGCCTCATCTTGGCCCGTCTGCTGGAGGATGAGAAACCATTTGGAGGAAAGCCCATGGGCTCCAGCCAACTCACAGAAGCATAACTACCTAATGGACACACAGCTTCAGATAGATGGGGAACACTAGCCTACATTCCTGGGCTAAATTGATTTTTAAAAGCCACTAAGTTTAGGGTGGTTTGTTATGCAGCAATGGCTAACTGATACTTCTGTGAACTGCCACATCCTTCCAATAAATACCAGCTCTTGAGAGCCAGAGTGAATTTCTGTGGCTGAAAACCAAGCTTCTTTTACCAGAATATGATCATACCACACATCCTCTTTTGTAATCTACCTTATTTCACTTAGCAACTGATTTTGAGCATCTTTCCCTAGCAATAAACTGGGCAGAGTAAAGAAGGGAAAGACTACCAAATGCCACTTTGGAGCCTCTGCTGAAAGCAGTTTTCACCATGACATCATGGCCATTGGCCAAAGTGCCATTCTTGGATAAGCTTCGCCTCATCCCTTTCATTCAGCAGGAAGTGCCTTTAACCTGTACCTTGGTGAGATTATTTAACAGCATGATGACTTTTCACAGCTCAGTGACTGCAAGGACAGAGCCATGCCTCAGAGGTACTTGAGAACATTAACATTTCCAGTCATTGTTTACCTCTTTGGAAAAGGAAAGCATTCAAAATGTTCAATTCTTTTCAAATGTATAAGACATTTGGATGGAGAAGACAGAAAAAGAGATAGATATTCCCTATAATGATTTTATTTTCTGATCCAAAACTGAGTGATGGAGGTTCTTCAGTCCTTTTCTTTCTGGTCATTTTATTTCCATCATCATTTCTTTCTCACTGAATGGTAGCTTTCATTTGAGATATTGTTTGCTTGGCAGAGTAGGACAAGGGGAGAGTGCAATGCTTGCCTAATAATCTTCATTTTTATGCTGGTGGAAGTACATTAATATTTTTCAAGAAAAATTAATGTCAAAAAATGGATCCCCTGCAACTCTGCAAATGTTTCTATGGGAGGGAGTTTTCTAGATGTATTATCTACATGGATCCTTTCCAACAAGGTGCCCCACTGGAAGTCAGATCTTAACTTGATTGCTTTTCTTCTGAATTTCTTTCTTTTTTTCTTTTTTTTTCTTTTTTGCTGATAATAACAATAGCTAGCATTTATAACATATCCTTGGACATTTATCTCATTTAATCCTCACAAACACTCCATGAGATAGGTATTATTCTGAGTCTCCTTTGGGTAAGTGAAGCTCAAGGAAGGTAAGTAAAGTAAATGGTGCAAGGGCTCACAGGTGACAAGGATCAGAGCTGGAATGTCCACCCCGTGTGTCAGGCTCCCAAGTCAGAATGCTGTACAGTAACTTTATGTTATATTGCCCCAATCACTATGGAATTTTAAACAAAGGCATGACATTTTTTTCTTAACCAAAGTATGGGCTAAATACCTCTGATGCTTTTTTTCAAGTAGGAAGCAATAAGTGGTCTTAATGCGTTTCCTTTCAAGCCTAAGAGGGTATGATGTTGAAATCATACCTGATCTTTTCTGTCGTTTTCCACCCTAAGCTACTTTCTCAGTCTTCCACAAGCCTGAAGGGGCCAGGAGAACACACAGTGTTTCCCTGAATGAGACCACTGGGGACCCTGGTACAGACTATACCATTCAAGAACTTGAGACACATTCTCAATATCACTGCAGGAGACTGGTTAGGTACTAGACAGTGAGAAAGAATATACAGTGTGTAGAAGATGCTCTCTTACTCCTGAGGTGGGTTTCATTTTAAAGAGCAAACACAAAAAACATAAGAATCCCTATAAGAAAAACCAGAACTAAGAATTATATTATATGCTATAGATCTGTTCTGTCCAAGAACTTTCTATAATCATGGAAATGTGTTATGTCTGTTCCACCCAGAATCATAGCCCCTGACCTCATATGGCTATTGAACACCTGAAGTAGTCAATGAAAGGAGTGCATTTTAATTTTTAATTAACCTTAATTAATTGTAATGAAATGAAATTTAAATGTAAATAGCCATATGTAGCCACATCTGGCTTTTATATATATTGGACAATACAACTCAAGATGACTACAGAAGTGTGGTGAATGAAATAGGTGAGGCTGATGGGGGAAGGTCTCACCAAGATGTATCTTGAGTAGTTTCTGAAGCGGGTTAGGGAGGCGAGAAAATGCAGCTGCATTGAAAAAAAGAGGAAAGGGGGAAAACAAAAGCTTTGGCCTAAGAGGACACCAGGGTTACAGATTTAAATGGCTACCACAAGGACCATGAAATTAACATAAACAAAAGAAACAGTTTAGGGGCAGGGTAAGGACTATGGGGAATTAGGGACCCTACCCACCTCCAGCGCATCAGTCATTAGTCAGCTCCAGCCACTGTTGTACAGAAATACAGATACAATTTTGACTGACTTATTTTTTTCAAAAAGTCAGAAATTCAGATTTTTATGTGAAGTCTTCTAACTTTAAATCTTGGTACCCAAATCAGTCAGGGCAGGCTGTGTCTTCAGCAGACACTGTTGGTGCCCCATTCCACTGCACTCAGCATTTGCCTGTGCCAGGCTATCTATCCCCCAAACATGTTATATATACCCTTGACCTTCATGCTGAGAATCCTGAAGAATTAAGAGTTCTTAGAAGTAGCTCTCTGTCCATGCCAAACAGAGAGGAAGCCCCTAAATACCCCAGTCTCCCATCTCTCAGTTGGGATGGTTGTGCAGTACCCTCCAAATTGTCTCCCAGAGCTCCCCTGTAAGACAAGCTTTGGCTGCCCACAGCAGAGACTGGCAGAGGTTGGACGCCCATTGGTTTCCCCACCTTCTCTGTCTTCCTCCCTCGCTTACTCATGTTTTCTGGGGTCACCTTCAAATAAACTGCTTACATACCAAACCATATCTCAGAACATGATTCTAGAAGAACCTGAACAAAAACACAGTTGTAAGGAAAAGAAACCCAAAAACTCAATATCTCAGTTGTAAACTCAATGAAGTTTTAATTTTCACTCCATCACAACCAGTGTCAGTCACTGTGGAGAGTCTATCTGGTCCTTGAAGGACCTGGGTTCCTTTCGGCAGGTTTGGCTCTGTGTCCTCTAAGATATTTTTCTTCTCTGCATTCAGCTGCAGATGGAGAAAGAGGAACCCTGCAGCACTGGGGGAGGATTTTCATTGGCCAGGTGTAGTGAGGAGCCCATTTGTCCTCTTTTCATTGGCAGAACGCAGTCACGTGGTCCTACCTCCACGCTGGGGTAGCTGGGAGATGCAGCGTTGCTGTTTGAGCCACCGCACCTTACTTAAATTTTTGAACAAGACTATCCAGATGGAAGAAACCATGTCTGTGGACCAAATTCAGCACGTTAGCCACCTGTTTGACATTTCCTCCCCACATGTCATTCCCTAAGATTGAGAAAATGGGCAAGTCAACCAGTGAGTTCTTAACTTACACAGAAACAAGTATGACACGTTTTACCCAACTGTGCAATAAAATAACTGTATGGAAATTGAACTGGTCCTTTGTTAATTATCATTCTGTAATGTCAGTGAGAAAATTACAATTTCATTTCTGACAGTTCTTACATGGACAGTATCTTCCAACAGAGGCACTTTCTCTACTTTCTGTGTTCTCTGTGATTATCTATCCATAAATGAAAGATTTAAAGGTGGCCTATGCCCACCTCAGCTTTGACTACTCTCCCTCTGGCTCTCTGGACTTCAGCCATATTGTTTATTTCTTGAAGTTGCTGCCTTGGGGTCTTTGCAAATGTTGTTCCCTTTTCTAGGAATGTGTTTCCTCTCTTACCTCCCTCCTCTTTCCTCACTCTTGACCTAACTGCCCCTACTTATTCAGGGTCAGTGTAAGTCTTCTTTCCTCAGGGTAGCTTTCACTGAACACTCTAAGTCAAGTCGCTTTCTTCTGCCCACTGTTATTCTCTCATTCTGCCTATCACAGTCCAGGACAATATTTGTATATTTCATATTGCCTCCTCCAGAGACGGTTTACTTCAGCATCGTACACTCAGCACACAGTGTCTGGCACATTTTGCTGATGCTCAAAACGAATTTGTTCAATAAATAAATGAGTACTGAGAAAAATCTACTGCTTTAAAGAATTTTGGGGGATACCACTTACCATTAAAATAGCATTTCCCAATTTGTTTTGAAAGTTTCCTTATGCTTTATTGGGATTTTAGAAAGAGGAGTGTTTGTGCATTGAATGCTACCTGAAGCAATGAAATAAAATAAAACTCTTTATCCCAGAAATCTTTGAATTTATTCTTTTCTAAAACTAGTCTAGATAAAACTGCAAGGGATCATTTATGGCAACAGAAGTAGAAACAGGAAAGCTCTTTGAGAAAGTGAAAGAGGCATTACAGTGTAAAGGGTTATTTCTTAAGAGCATAACTGACCTAAATAATCTGCCAAGATGCCTGGGGTCAGGGCTAGGGCAGGGTGTGAGGGGGAGGTAGGAGTTCCTCAATTCTTTACTTCACCCTGCACATTTTCAGTCCATCAGTCATCATTCTGAGCGGGACTCCCAGATAGAGCCCCTTCCACCCCAATCCCCCACCAAGTCCCTTTCCACCAGCGGTCAGAGTGGTCCTCCTTGTTTGTAACCTAACCTTTTAAGAACTGGTCTTAGAATAAAATACAAATTTCTGTCAGGTTCTGAAGGACCTGCTTCTGGGCTGCTTCTGTCTCCTCTGGCATTCCTCTCCCTGTCAATCTACTGTAAGATCATTTTATTTTTGTTTCTCAAACTAGCAAGATCTTCCCCCTTTGTGGCTTTGGTGCCCTCTGCTTGGGATGCCATTTCCTGTCTCTCTGCCTTCGCTGGCACCTTCTCAGCTGTCTGGAACATCATCTCTGTAAAGAAGCCCTTCCTGACCACCTCTCTAATGCAGACCCCTTTTTTTTACCACTATCTCATCACTTTTCATTTTCCCCACAGAACCCGTCCCCATCTGCGAGCATCTGCTTTGTTATTGCTTGTCTCCCCACTAGGTAATGAGCATAGGAATCATGTCTGTTTCTATTTGCTACCATATCCCCAGGACTCAGGGCAATGCCTAACAAATAGTAGATGCTTAGTTAAGTGTTTGTTGAATGAATGAATGAACGAACGTCTAAATGTTTAGCTAGCATATTATAACGGAAAGTGTATATTCACACATGTTATATATCAACATTGTTAATTACTGTGTCACTATTACTATTATATTGGGTTGGCCAAAATGTTTGCTCAGGCTTTTCTGTTAAAAACCTGATCAACACAATATCTTTATACAGTTCAGTCCAATCAGTGGTCACTCATATATGCCAATATTTCAGCAGACATTTCCTGAGTATCCATGCCAAGCTCTAGTTTACTCTAAGTACTAGCTCTCACTCCTAGCTGCACATTAGAATTACACTGAAATAAATAATTTCACAATGTATACATGTATCAAAATGTCACATTGTACACCTTAAGTATATATAATTTTATTTTGTCAAAAGTATATTTGGTCCAATAAACCATGATGTAAGAAAATAAATTTAAAAATAAAATTTTTAAATGTTTAAAGAGTAACTATGGCTACAGTCAGAGAAAATGACTTCTGCTAATGGTTATATTTTGTACAGAGAAAACCAAACAAGAAAAGAATCAAACTGATGCATACTGGGCCCCACCTCAGCTAAATAAACTGTATTTTCTAAGGGTAGACCTTGGGAGTCTGAAGGTTTTATGAACTTTGTAGTGTGCACAGTGAGGGCTGAGAATCCCTGGCTCTGCAGCTGCACTGCCCAACACAGTAGCCATTAGAAAGATGTGACCATTTAAATTTAAATTAATTAAAATTCAAATCAGTTCCTTAGTTGCATTTTAAGTGCTCAGTAACCACATGTGGCAAGTGGCTACAGTATCAGTGCAGATGTAAGGCATTTTTATCCCCTGGAAGTTCTATTGGACAGTGCTACTTGAGATACTCAAAGGGAAAATAAGACAGTTTCTGCCATGGAAAAGCTCACAGTCTGAAGTAAATTATTCTTAAAGTCTTATCTCTTAGGAAATTTGAACCTGTAGTATTGCCATTAATTACCTTGTACGCCAGTGAAATATCCACAGGAAAGTTTCAAAAAACCAACCCAAGGTTTAAGAGGTAAACAGTATCCTTGTGGCTAACATATAAATGCTGTCAAAGAATCTGGCTTGTGATGTGCTCAGGATCTGAAACAGAGGGGTGCTCAATAGACATCTCATGAATGAATGAATGAACGAACGAGCGAGTGAATGAGTACAGAGCCGTAAATGTACGTGGGTCAAAATGTGGTGTGCTCAATTCCCTTTCCTGCATTCAGGGTCAAAACTAAAGAGACAGAGTGGCTGCATGGAAACAAGTTCAGAGCATTACATGAAAGGACTGAGGAGTTTCTTAAAGACTGTATCCTTCATGTCTGAGCTACATTTTGTCTTCAGTTGTTCTAAAATGGTACTGGGGGTCTAAGATCAGGAGTGAGCTGATCAGAGATGAGGAGTGAGCTAGTCAGACCATCTGATTCCAGGACTGGCACTTGCCAGCTATAATGCTGGACGAGTCACTTAGCTGGGTCTCAGCCCTGATACCTAACGGGTGAAAGGAATGCTGGTGTCTCCCTCATAAGGTGATCATGGCAGGGATGCATACTGTAACATGTGGACACTTTAAAAAGAAAGGAAAAGAGAGAGGGGCACTACCCTGAGTCCATTATGAACTGGCTACATATTTAGGTACCTGAAATTCTCTGGGACATCCCTATATTTTCTAAAAAGCAAATGAAGGGGTGATAGACAGGATTTCTATTGTGTTTTACCACTGACATCTTCCAGTACATGCTAAATGACAGAGACCTAAAGGTTCTGCTTCTGCCCAAGACTGTGTCACTCCAAGTTGCCAAATGCATAACAAAGCTGTCTCTCTAAGAGGCACAGTTAAACTTTAGTTAGAGACATGATTTTTGGTTTGCAGTTTTTATTTTGGAAGGAGTTGTTGCCAACTGGTGGGATTTGAAAGTGTTTTCCTTGCAGGAGGCAGATTCGGAAGTCTGGCCTGCTAAGACTCTTTTGGAAGCTGAAACTAATTAAAATGTTTATTTTAGCCCCTGTAGCTAAGACACGGCAGGGGAGAAAGTCCAGCATTCGTTTTTATGAAAGTGTAATTATACCAGCTAAGCTCTGTGTGACCTGTTCAGCATCTGCCCCCAAGCCGCCCCACCTGCTCAAACACCTGCCCTGTATGGGAGCATTCAGCAGAACAGTACTTAATGTTAACCTAAGGCAACAGGGTTCCCCACCCCCACACAAGGACCATGGAGCCTGTGTCACCTTCCGTTACCTACAGATTCACCTCTGAGTGAAGCACAGTCAGCCTTCCTGTCGGCAGATGCAGAATCCAGGGATACAGAGGGCCGACCATACTGCGGCACTTTATCTGAGGGCCTTGAGCATCTTGGATTTTGGTGTCTGAGGGTGGGGATGATTGCTGGAACAAATTCCCCATGAATATTGAGGAGGTTTTACCCTCAATGATATCCATAAGTGAAGTCGCTCAGTCATGTCTGACTCTTTGCGACCTCGTGGACTGTAGCCCACCAGGCTCCTCCATCCATGGGATTCTCCAGGCAAGAATACTGGGGTGGGTTGCCATTTCCTCCTCCAGGGGATCTTCCCAACCCAAGGATCGAACCCAGGTCTCTCGCATTGCAGGCAGATGCTTTAACCTCTGATCCATAAAGATACACAAAAGAGAAAAGAGAAAGGGAAAGAGAACTAAAAATAAAGTAATTGAGTGTTAGTGTTTTGTGTGCGGTGTCAGAGATTGAGAAAGATATGTGAGCACTTCCTGAGTACTTCCTGAGTATTTGCAAAATCCTTGAAGAAGTGTAAGACATAAGACAAGCTAATGGCAACATTCACTGCTTTTGAATGAAGAAAATTAATGAGGTGACCTCTGAACACAGGGTGGCTGCTTCATGTCCATACCTCGCTACTTCTTGGTCTGCCCCACTGTAGGTGCTGTTATGAATACTTGGCAGATGAGGAACTGATGCTGCAAGAAGCTCAGTGACTTGGGAAGTATAACTAGTGGGCTAAGGACATGGGCTTGGTGGTCCCATGGATGTGGGATGTAGTCCCAGCTTTGCTAGTGACTGGCAGCGTGATTTGGAGCAAGTTATTCATCTCACTAAACCTGTTTTGCCATCTATAAAGTGGGGGTGCTAATAGTTAGTGGACTATCTTTCTTGTGAAGATTCACTGAATTAGCCCATGCAGAATGCCTGGCATATCACTCATCACAGGAATCATGTCAAAGCAGATTTACCATCATCCTCCTCTGAGACCACACACAGCTGGGGGCAGGGTAGAAGGGTGGCAGAACTAGGATACCAACTTGGGTTGTTTTACACCACTTCCATGTGTAAACCTTCCATGTGTTCCATTTTCAAAAACTAAGTTCAGAGAACATAATAGGAAGTAGAAGAGGTTAGACAGGGGAGAATACCAAGAGTACTGGAAAGAGAGACTCGTCCTTCTGCCTTTGGGACATTCCCTGCATGTAGGTCCTTTGACTCCCATTCCAGTCCCTAGAGAAAATCTGTTTGATGAACTAAGAAGTATTTGTTTTTATCAAGAACAGAGACAGTAAGCCTCTAGAATTCCCAGCCTTGATGATGAAGAACAATTACAATGTACATATTATATATACGGTTACCGGCCAACTACCTGTTGTCTCCCCACCAAGACTTTTCTCACACCCTTTCCCATCTCTCTCCTTCTCCACCTCTTTACATTGGCCTCCTTCTTCAAGGCCAGCTAATATCCCGCTACCTTCCCACGATCTGGTCTCCTCTTTCCTAGATGCTAAAAGATCTATCTTCAGTTTAACATTTAAATTATTTCTCTGTTTCATAAAGACTAATCTCCCTTAAATAAATTTATGTAATTCCTTTGTCTATGCCATAGGGTTGATACTAAGTTGAAAGCCTAGGAGTCTCTAGAGATGTACTTTTTATACACTGTTGTTGAGAACTGGACTGATAATGCCATTTGTGAAATGCTAATGAGATAATGAGAACAAACTGAGACTTCAGTGCAGAATTTGAAGACATGGGTCTCCATCTGCAAGGTATTTTCATCCCTAAGGAAAACAAAGCTCATGGTATGTGGTAACTGGGAGACACTGTAGCAGAGAGGTTAGAACATGGGTTCTAGAGTTACTTAATTTCCCTTGCTTTTCTAAACAGTAAAATGAAAATAGTATCTACTTCAGGGGGTCTTTGTTGAGTTTAAATAAAATAATGCAAGTCAGCCTCAGTGCAGAGTGGGGCATCTCCTATGAGTTCAAAGTTAGCTATAGGTAGGTTCAGAAATGAGAAAAGCAATTGTTCAAATGCCAGAGTAGAACAACAAACATCTTATACTCAAGAGGCTTACCTGGACATATTCCAGTTACAGCCCAAGCTGCTGTGAAATTATTTTGAAGGCGTTTAATGCTAAATACACAGCTCACTGTAGGAACAGACACCTGTGCCCACGCCAGTTTCTATGCAAGGGGGCAGGGAAGAGGAGGAAAAAGCTGAGGAATAGAAAGGAGCCGTCTTCTAGGCTGGGAAGACCCAAGTGGAAGTCAAGGCCATTTCTTGACTGACTTGACCTGGCCTCTCTGACCCGACTCACAGGGGAGTGTAAACTGGAGACCCATGAGGTGACAGAGTTCCGGGTGGTGAACTTGGACTTGTGTTGCTCTGTATTCCACCATGTGGGGAGTGGAGCACAGTGGAACTGTGGGATCTCTTCTTTTCAGCAGAGGTCCCATTTCCACACAGGCAACATTTCCTTTCTCTGAGATTGCTTTGAGAACAAGCAGGCAGATTTGATACTGCTGAACTGGAATCATCCAGCCTCAGAGGCGTCTCTTGGAACAGCAGTCTAGTCCTGGGAGCAATTGTGTCTGATGCTGGCACAGAGGAGGGGGATCAGCTTTTGGGGAAATGACTTTGGTGGACATTTTTGTGCTCTCCTCAGGGGAGTGGGTGGGAGATCTTGGACGCGGTAGTGATTTGGTTGATGGTCCTGCCAGAAGCACTTAAAATGCAGCTCCCCCAGCCACTGCACTTAGCAGAAGGGTGCCAGGAACAGCTGAGGGTAGGGGGCGTTGTTCTGGTTCAAAGGCTCCTGTTCCTAATTTAATTGTGTTTTTGGTGAACTTGGTCGTGGGGCGAGGGATAGACATCTGCCAAGAGGATCTCAGGTTGATCCTATTAATATGCATCCCTGCAGCTGGGAAAGTCACACTGCTAAGTTGCACTTGGTTGAGCTTTGGTTTTGAATGTGATCATCCTCCTCGCCTGAATGGAGATAAAAGAGAACTGCCTGCGATTACAGATTCAACGGAAGCGCGTGTTGAAATGCACAGAGGAAATGTTGCAGGCTCAGCAATAACGAGCTGAAACTCTCTTAGGAAGGTGGTAAAATAGACGGCCTGAGCTCAACATCCCCTACAGAGACTGCACTTCCTGCCGGCTTCCTCCGTGCGCCGCGCCCCAGAGCACACCCGCCCCAGTGATCTCAGACTCCTCGTCATCATCATCGCTGGTGAGCTTCCTCTTCAGTCAAGGTGCCCAAGGCACTGAGAGCTCGAGCACCTGCCTGGAGCCGCACAACCAGAAGGGGCCGAGCCAGCACTTGACTGCAGACTGGCCTGACTCCAAAGGCTCCAAAGGCTCTGTGCATCAGGCTGCCACTCTTAGTCACTAATAACAGGCGGAACCCACAGCAACACATATTGAGCACCTGCTGGGTGTAAGGGGACACAGAAAAAAGAATAAAACCAAATGTGCCTGCGAAAGAGTTCTGAAAAACCAACGAACTGTTTGTGTGTTGGGGTTTCCCAGGTGGCCCAGTGGTAAAGAATCCGCCTGCCAATGAAGGAGACGCAGGAGACAAGGGTTCGGTCCCTGGGTTGGGAAGATCCCCTGGAGAAGGAAACGGCAGCCCACTCCAGTGTTCTTGCTGGAGAATCCCATGGACAGAGGAGCCTGGCGGGCTACAGTCTGTGGGGTCGCAAAAGAGTCAGACACAACCTTAGCCACGGAGCAACAATAATTTGAATGTTACTAATGGGATGAGAGTAAGAGCCATCTCCCAAAGAAAATAGTCCTCCTTCCAGGGGAGGAGGATGTCCGCTTCCTACCCAGAGTGCTTTGCTCAATAGCCTATGTCTAGTAGGCATCAGGAAAGCATTTCCTGGTGCTGAAAGGAGAACAAATCATGTCTTGGGGCTGAAGGTCCTGAGTTACTGTCCCAGTACTACCCCAAACTAGCTCAGTGCCCTGGACAAGTTATCTCACCTCTTTTGGGAACTCAGTTTCCTAGTTTACAGAATAGGAATAATAAAGTGAAATTTAATCTATTCCCCAGGTGATGTCACAAGTTCCAGTGGAGAACAAATGAAGTCATTGCATAAACATGCTAGAGAACATTAAGAAATTTCTTTATTGGGCTTTAATTCTGGGACTATTAGGGAGAGGCAATCGCTGAGGCCTGAGTGCTGGGGGTCAGGGGGTGATGGTGATCTCACGGATGAAGAGAATAAAAAGGGAGCTATAGAGTCTTCTGTATTCTAGAAGCCTTAAACTGGTCACTTCTCCCTTTATGGTGGACCATAATCAGGTTTAGAAGCCAGAAGGTGGAAGATAGGATCCAAAATTCTGTCCGGCTTTAAGATCAACGGTCTCTTTGTTCAGTGCAAGTAGTCTTGCCATCTTTCTTCCCTGTGATCTTGATGCCTTCCTCGTCCACATGGCTCTCCACATCCAAGGAGTGACATTTCCTGGGGGCTAACTGTCAAGACCCTGGCTCTGGACTGCAATTGTTCTAGTTAGGACAGATTTCCTCACCACTCTAAACTGTTTCCTCAACAGAAAAGAAGAAAAAAAAGGGAGAAAAAAAAAGATGATAATAGAACCAACCTCACAAAACTATCGGAGAAGGCGATGGCACCCCACTCCAGTACTCTTGCCTGGAAAATCCCATGGACAGTAGAGCCTGGTGGGCTGCAGTCCATGGGGTCACTAAGAGTCGAACACGACTGAGCCACTTCACTTTCACTTTTCATTTTCATGCATTGGAGAAGGAAATGGCAACCCACTCCAGTGTTCTTGCCTGGAGAATCCCAGGGACGGGGGAGCCTGGTGGGCTACTGTCTATGGGGTCGCACAGAGTCGGACATGACTGAAGCGACTTAGCAGCAGCAGCAGCAGCACAAAACTATTGTAAATATTTAAATATTGCCCAGTAGCTGGGAAATATAGGCAGTTATTAACATTATTACTGTATTTATAATTCTAAGTACTATCTCCTCTGACCTACCAGACTCATCCCCTGATATATAACACATGCTTTCAGCTAAAGTTCAGTATCGTAGATAGAGAATATAAGGAGCTGAGAAAGGTAGTGAAATCAAAGGTAGTGAACCAAAAGTCACTAAAAATTATAAGGTAAGAAGCTGGAAGCATCATAGTCCTAGGATCCAGTTTTTCATCCAGTAATCTAAACTGAAAAGCATAAATTAGAGTAGAGAGAACCTGCCTTGTAGGATTAGGTAACAAATGACATCCAAAGAATTTTGTATTTCAGGGCTCCTCAGTTGAGAGTTTTGGGGACAACAAATCTTTGTGTACAGTAATCACCATCTTTTGCTATATGTGTTTAGTCATTCAGTCATGTCTGATTCTTTGCAACCCTCTGGACTGTAGCCTGCCAGGATCCTCTGACCATGGGATTTCCCAGGCAAGAATACTGGAGTGGGTTGCCATTTCCTCCTCCAACAGATCTTCCCAACCCAGGGATTGAACCTGTGTCACCTGTATCTTCTATATTGCAGGTAGATTCTTTACCTGCTAAGCCATCATTTGCTATGAATTGCCTAAAATTTCCAGGCTCCTCTTAATTCCAAAGCCATTCCTCTAGAAGCCCCAACAAAAACACAATGACTAAATCACAAGTATGCTAAAGTTTCCTGATTCAACCTCCCAAGGCCGGGAATTCCTTCCAACAAAGAAGGTGAAGGGAAAGAAGAAACTTCAACAAAAATGTCTATTTGTGTTATCTCATTAAACATCTTCACAGTTTATAGGTTTGGTGAAAGATTTTATTTTTGGGTAAAGTGGAAGGAGGGGAAAAAGAGGCTTAAAAACATTTCTTAGATTTTCAGAAGCAACAGTGGAAAATCCCTACCCTAGAGGCTTCTCTCTAGACAAATAATACCCGGGTTTCCCCAGGAGTCCAGAGTCTTGCCCCAAACAGACAGAAGTCAATTATTGACCCTCCATTTTGCTGGTGGAGTCACTGGAGCTTAAAGATGAGGAAGTAAATCCATGTGCACATCCTGGTAACCTGCAGCCCCAAGTCAAATTTCACTAGCTGTTTTTAGTTGCTCAGTCATGTCTGACTTTGCGACCGCATGGACTAATCTGTCAGGCTCCTCTGTCCATGGAATTCTCCAGGCAAGAATACTGGAGTGGGTAGATGTGCCCTCCTTCAGGGGATCTTCCTGACCCAGGGATTGAACCCAGGTCTCCCACATTGCAGGCAGATGCTTTACCATCTGAGCCACCAGGGAAGCCCACAACTGAAGCCCCACCCCTAAGGAAAACTTCTAGGCAACCATTTTGTCTCAAGGAGACTGCTCAGATTCAATATAAAGTCGTTCTGGATACATCTTGGTTGTGTATGGCATTGAAATAAGTAAATTGCTCTGGAAAAGACCACATGACAGAAGAAACTGAAGTTCTCTGTGATGATGTAGAAACATGTTGCCTTCAAGTCCCCACAAATATTTGCTCTCAGACTGCTCAGTAAACGCCTGGAAATCCCAGAGCAGTAACTTGAAGTCCCACCTGCTACAGATTTGCCTGCGCATTGTTATGGTCATATACACACTTGTCCTTCTGTGTAGTTTAGCCTTAAATAAATTTGTTCCCTTTTTAGGTGGCTTTTTTTTTGTTTCATTTCTCCTGATTTTCTCCAATTTCCATTTCATTATCATTTCCATTCCCTCTGTGCAATGTCAAGGAGAGAAAGCCTTTAACTAAGGGACGATGCTGCAATTGCCTTCAAGCCACAAACACAGGTGTTAATCTTAAGTGGGAAGAACGCTGCCTCCCTGCTCAGACTGGTTATGTCTGAGTTTATTTGTCAATCAGCATCTTTTCTGGTGAGGCATGTAGCCCAGCATGGCAGAAAGAACCACCGCAGCAGGCAGACAACACTTTGAATCCTATAGTTACCACTGAATAGTGTATGATCTCAGGTCAATTACTTAACCCTTCTGCCTTCAGCTCTCTGATCTCTTAAACAGAGACTACAGTAGCATCCTCCTCACAAGAATGGAGAAGGCAATGGCACCCCACTCCAGTACTCTTGCCTGGAAAATCCCATGGATGGAGGAGCCTGGTAGGCTGCAGTCCATGGGGTCGTGAAGAGTCAGATACAACTGAGTAATTTCACTTTCACTTTTCCCTTTCATACATTGGAGAAGGAAATGGCAACCCACTCCAGTGTTCTTGCCTGGAGAATCCCAGGGGCAGAGGAGCCTGGTAGGCTGCCATCTATGGGGTCGCACAGAGTCAGACACAACTGAAGTGACTTAGCAGCAGCAGCACAAAGATGTTATGAGGATAACCTAATTTTATAAAGGTTCAGTAAACCCCAACTCCAACTACAGTATTTTATTGAGGTCTCATTGAACTAGATGCTCGAGAGAAAGAAGATAAAATGGAGACACTTAACATTTTATGACAACTTTAACGTGAAAGTCACTTTCCCTAAAGATTATAATGCCTGTGCGACTTCGATTTTCTCAAAATGACCTACCTTGGAGAGGATAAGGACAAAATATTGTTTATCTTGAACTACAGTTTCCTACTTTCTGGTACTTTCTGGTCCCAAATCCGTATCTATCCGTATCTATCTATCCAGTTTTAATTATACCTTCTCTTCAACCTCTTTAGAGTCACTACAGGACCTATGCTTTTCATCCACTATGCTCCTACCCTCCCAGAAACCTTAGAGGCAAGAGGCAACCTTCTTGCCTCTCAACTAGGTCTTGTCATCAATATCTAAGTCCATAAGGATTAGAAAGTAACCAGCCTGGCCCATATCCCCACTCTTGCTACTATTCCTTTTCTCTATTTTCCTTCAGAGCCAGACTTTTAACAAATGGTGTATTTATTGCAGTCATCTTTTCATAACAGATTCACTCCTCAGCCCATTATAATCTGGTTCCTAGCCCAAACATTCCTCCAAGAGTCCTCACTAATATCCTTAATGCTCTCTATCTTGTTAAATCCAAAAGACTTTTTCAGTTATCATCTCACTGACCCTTCATCAGCATTGGATGTGGTCCCTCCTTGACTTCCTAGGCTTTGAGACATTATATCTTGGTTTTCCTTCCATCTCTCTGGCTACTTCCTCTTTGCTTCCATTTCTGGCTCACTCTCACCCCCCCTCCTTTCATTAAATGTTAAGTTCCCTGAAGTCTCACTCCTAGACACTCTTCTCACTTTATGCACTATCTCCAGGAAATAATTATCAATTATGATTTCAGTTATCATCTACATGTCAGTGGGTACCAACTTATACCTCCAGCATAGACTGCTTCTCTGTGTTCCAGACCCAGATGTCCAACTATGTATTAAATCTCCATTAGGAATACATTTTTTCCCAACATGTCCAAGACCAAGTTCGTGATCTTTCTCAGCAAATCTGCTCCCTTTTTGTTCTCCATCTCAGTGAATGGCACCAGTATCCAGCCAGTGTATAGCTTCCATACTGCTTTCCTTTCCCTTTCCTCATATGGGAAAGCATATGAAAGTTATCACCAAGGTCTGTCTCTTTCTCCTGCAAAATGTCTTTTCAATCAATCCCAATTCTAATATTTCCATAGACACCACCCTAATCTGTGTTGCCACTGTGTTCTCTCTGTTTTATTCTTCTTCTTCCCTCTGCTTTCCCAGATCCATTCCTTCCACACACTGTAGTCAGTCAAACATGTGACATCTTCCCATGAAACTTGCCAGTGACTTCCTATTGATCACAGGGAAAATAACTAAAATCCTTCATTTGGTGTAACAAAGACTGCATTTCCATAATACCCCATTTTCTTTCTTTCTCACAAAATGTAGTAAAATGGCAATGTCTCTCTCTTACACACTCACACAAGATATTTCCTAGCCTCCCTTACAGAGAGAGAGAACCTGTAAGATACAAGCAAAAGTTGTTAAGTGGGGTAGCTTGGGAAGCCTCTTTAACCTTGTCCTTTTAGTTCTTCATATCTGGGATGTGGCTGTGATGTGGAAATCCAGCAGCCATCTTGAGACTTTGAAGGTACAAGTTAGTACTAGAGATAGTAAGGGAGAAAAATTTAAGAAACTTGGGCCCTGATGATTTTGTGAAACCACCATACAAGACTTGACTGTCTGCTTCTGGGCTTCTTCCCTGTGAGGGAACAAAATCCATATTTGTTTGGATTGAATTTGTTTGGATTAAATTCACATCATTGAATTTCTGTCTTTAAGAGTTGAACTAAACTTCTAAACTGATACTTAGAGGATTTATGAGGCCCTGTGGTCTTGTGTCTGCCTACCTCAACAGCTTCTTTCTGTCCCACCTCTTACCCTTATATTCTTGAATTCATACTGGCCTGAATTCAGTTGTTCAAATACATCGTATGGGCCTTCCTTCATGAGGTCTTTGTATGCTCTTCTTTCTGTAGGCTTTCTGGTGGCTCAGAGGTTAAAGTGTCTGCCTGCGTCTGCCTGCAGTGTGGGAGACTTGGGTTCAATTCCTGGATCGGGAAGATCTTCTAGAGAAGGAAATGGCAACCCACTCCAGTATTCTTGCCTGAAGAATCCCATGGACAGAGAAGCCTGGTGGGTTGCAGTTCATGGGGTCGCAAAGAGTCAGTACACGACTGAGCAACTTCACTTTCACTTTTATTTTCTCTCTGTAGGACTTTCCTTTCTGGCCCTTCATCCTCCAGCCTGACCTAATCTACCTCTGCTCATCCTTCAGATCTCAGCACAACTTTCTTAGGAAAGCCCTCCCTGAACATCCGTTTTTCTCGTCAAACTCCCTCCCTCCACCAATCTAGACCAGGTTCCTCTGTGATGTGCTATCCTTGAACTGTATTCTTTTGCTTCAGATTCTTTTCTTAAGTTCAGTGATTACACATTCATTTATGTAATTATTTGATAAATAAGCGCCAAAGAATTAATGCTTTTGAACTGTGGTGTTGGAGAAGACTCCTGAGAGTCCCTTGGACTGCAAGGAGATCCAACCAGTCCATTCTGCAGGAGATCAACCCTGAGATTTCTTTGGAAGGAATGATGCTAAAGCTGAAACTCCAGTACTTTGGCCAGCTCATGCGAAGAGTTGACTCATTGGAAAAGACTCTGATGTTGGGAGGGATTGGGGCAGGAGGAGAAGGGGACTACCTAGGATGAGATGGCTGGATGGCATCAACAACTCGATGGATATGAGTTTGAGTGAACTCCAGGAGCTGGTGATGGACAAGGAGGCCTGGGGGTGCTGCAGTTCATGGGGTTGCAAATAGTCAGACACAACTGAGTGACTGAGCAGAATTGAATGTTAGATAAATATTAGATAAATATCTAGCTCCCCTTTGTGAAAGCAAGAAAGGGCCATGTCTGTTTTTGTTCAAAATTTTACTCCCAGTACCTGGCACAGCCCTTGGGGTGTGTGTGTGTGTACATACAAGTACATATATATATATATGTGTATATGTATACATATATAGATATTTTCAGGCACTATATATATATATATACACATACCTCCTTTTATTGAACTTTGCTTTATTGTACTTTGTATATATTGCATTTTTATACATTGAAGGTTTGTACCTTCAGTGTACACTGCAACACGGTACCAACACTTTGTACCAACACTTTGTATATATTGCATTTTTATACATTGAAGGTTTGTGCCTTCAGTGTATACTGCAACACTGTACCAGGCAAAACTATCAGTGTCCTTTTCCAACAGCGTTTTCTCACTTCATGTCCTATGTCCCATTTTGGTGATTATAGCAATGTTTCAGACTTTTTCATTATTATTATATTTATTGTGCTGATCTATGATCAGTGATTTTTGATGCTTCTACTGTGACTCACTAAAGGCTCAAATACTGGTTAGCATTTTTCAGCAACAGGGTATTTTTAGTTAAGGTATGTATATTGTTGTTTTAGACTATGCTATTGCACACTTAATAGACAACAGCGTAGTATAAACATAACTTTTACATGAACTGGGAAACCAAAAATTCATGTGACTCACTTTATTGCAGTGGTTTGGAACAAAACCCACACTGTCTCCAGTATCTGCTTCTATTTCATGCCTAGTAACTAAGAGTCAAGTGAAGGAAGGAAGGAAGGTAGGAAGGAAGACCTCCAGTCTCTTTTTCATAATCTATCTCAGTTTTCCTCTTTCTCTTTTGCCTCAGTCACTCTTTTGTCAAAATGCACAGCCACCTTGCACTAACATTTTCATAGTACAGGTATCCTCCACTTTTTGAAAGTTTGCTTTATGCCACTTTGCTTTTACCAAAGACCTATGTTACTACATGTTTTTGCTAACCAAAAGAAATCTGAAGAATTTTGCTTTTACAAAAAGGCAAGAAGCAAAAACATTGTCATGTTTGTCATGTACACCCTGAGCAGTGAGAGGGACACTGCCAAGTTCCTTCCCTGGGAACTACCCTACACTGAGCATCTCAGCATCAGGCCTCACTGAGCTTCATCAGTGAGCATCTGTGCTTTATACTGGCTTATTTCTGCATCCACTAGCAAGATGGCCCTGGTAGTCTTCTTGCTAGCAATTCTCCTAGGTAGTTACTTCTTCACTTTGTATCATTTGACTCATGAAGGGTTTCATAGGAATGCTTTATTTTTGGATAGCAGGGGGAAAACCTGTATTTTATGACTTAAAAGACTTTCATACAAATTATTGGATTGTCAGTCACTCCAACAACTCTATAAGGTACTTAAAGATAGGCAAATCCTTTTGCAAACAAGACTTTCAACATAAAATCAATTTTTCTAATCCATTTAAATGGTCACCCAAGGCGGTGACCTCATTTCCTTTGATTGAAATCTTGAGCTCAGTATTGAATTACAATTTTGAGAATTTTTAACAGGTTTGCACCTATCCAAAATATATATATTCAAACTAAAAAGGGAAGGGGAGAAACTCTTAGCAACACAGAGTGCTCCCCTTCCACGTCTCAAATACTGCTTTCTGTATCCACTTTGATTCTCTTGACCATAAGATTCCAATTCATGCTGATGCTGCTGGTCCAGGCATGCTTTAGGAATCACTGTCTTAGTGACTCCTCAAGGAAAAAAGGATGTGTCTTTTTAAAGGAACCCATCAGTGGATAAATTTGCTGCTCTGCATTTTTAATAGTAGCCTGTAGAACATGACAACTTGGGTATAATTTCTTTCTCATCCGGAACAAAACAGTAGAGTTGTGATGATTCTGAGACCCACTGAGCTGTTGAATATCACCCTGTGGGTGTTGAGGAAGAGAAGCCATAAAACCTCAATGGGAAAACTCTGAGTGGGTGAGTGTCTTGCCCAGAGTCCTGAAACTACCTTCTTCCTATGACTATAGGTCTTAGGAAGACCACAGTAGCAGTCGTTTGTGCTGACAGGTAGCCCGCATTTCAGTCTCCAATTCAGCAGCCCCATTAGCTCAGGCCAACAGGTTCAGGTCCTCAAAATATAAATAGTGTGGAGAAAGCAGGCTAGCATCTCTGCCTCCACTCTAACTCCACTGATGGCATATAAAGTGGAATTATTTCCTCTGTAATTCTAGCCATTCACCTGAGTCTGATAACCTTTACCATCTTAATATCTGAGCATTTTACAGTTTTTCCCGCTCCAAGAATACTCATGTTATTTCACATTTTCATTCTTCACTTCCCAACTAAAATGGTGTGGGAGACTGGTTTGTTCCTAAAGTAAGATTGTATCCACTTTCACAATTAATTTTGAAAACATGTTTTTGTACCAAACTAAAGACTACTAAGATTGAACCATTCCTTTCATTTACTTAAATCTTTGTGAAGTTCCAGGCTATGGGAGACACCAGGATAAACACAGATACACAAAGAAAGAAAAAATGCTTCTTTACTCTTAGGGATCCCTCTGAAGTCTCAGTTTCCTCACCTGAAAAATGAAGACAACACATTAATCTCTACCTTATTGGGTTGTTTTAGGAGTTAAGTGCGATAATACATATTAAGTCTTTAGTAGTGTGCCCTGTGCATCACAGATTATTATTAAATTAGATAGCAAAATAACAACTCTAGTATTTCAACTCACAGGCAAAAATATATTATGAAATTATTATGATTTGAGTAAGTACTTAAAGCAAAAAGTGTAAAATTATATCATGTCTCTTGTCACCAACATTATCCTAATATTCACTTAGATTGTTACCCATGGTCTTTGTTTAAGGAGAATAGCATGCCTCCTATAAAACAGTTTAAGTTGTGTCTTTATAGCCTTACCCTCTACCACATGTACGATGACTGCAAGGCAATGGCACCCCACTCCAGTACTCTTGCCTGGAAAATCCCATGGATGGAGGAGCCTGGTAGGCTGCCGTCTATGGGGTCGCACAGAGTCAGACATGACTGAAGTGACTTAGCAGCAGCAACACTTTTTGAGCACTTACCTAAATGCTTTGCAAGTATGATCTCTTTTAACCCTCAAGACCACATTAGAACACAGACACTGTTTTTATCACCCTTTTACAAATGAGGAAACTGATAATCAGAGAGTTTAAGGAACATAGGAAAACTTCCCATGACTCTTATTATAAATATGTATAGTGCTTTCCAGATATGCCCATGTTTGTATGTCAGGAGGAAAATGATCAAGCATGTAAGTGTCCAGATCTTACAATAAAAACGATTCTGGTTCTACCTGTTGCATTTCCTCTAACATCTGAGAAAGATTCCAGCTTGTCAGAATTCTGTTAGACCTTTGTGCTGTAAAATGAGTAAAGCAGTTGCAGAGAAAGAATAGGAGGAACCTGAGTTAGGGTTGCTGGGAGAGTTGGAGTGTGGGGAACATAAGTGTGGGCTTGCTTCAGTGTGTCAAACGTGGATGAGAGAGAGAAGAATTTTGAGAGGTACTCAACTCTAATGTTTTCTCAAAAGACAAGTAAATATCTTGAGGCTTTTTTAGACTGATTTGTTTTGTTTTTTGGATACCAGGTGGGGTTTCTTTGAAAGACTTTGAAAACTGGATGAAGTGGATGAACAACTTTTTCCCCACACTTTTTAGGTAACTTTTTATTTTGTATTGGGGTATGGCTACTTAACAATGTTGTGATAGTTTCAGGTGAACAGTAAAGGGACTAAGACATAGGTTCAGTTCAGTTCAGTTCAGTTCAGTCGCTCAGTCGTGTCAGACTCCCTGCGACCCCATGAATCGAAGCATTCCAGGCCTCCCTGTCCATCACCAACTCCTGGAGATGACTCAGACTCACATCCATCGAGTCAGTGATGCCATCCAGCCATCTCATCCTCTGTCATTCCCTTCTCCTCCTGCCCCCAATCCTTCCCAGCATCAGAGTCTTTTCCAATGAGTCAACTCTTCGCATGAGGTGGCCAAAGTACTGGAGTTTCAGCTTTAGCATCATTCCTTCCAAAGAAATCCCAGGGTTGATCTCCTTCAGAATGGACTGGTTGGATCTCCTTGCAGTCCAAGGGACTCTCAGGAGTCTTCTCCAATACCACAGTTCAAAACCATCAATTCTTCAGTGCTCAGCCTTCTTCACAGTCCAACTCTCACATCCATACATGACCACAGGAAAAATCATAGTCTTGACTAGACGGACCTTAGTTGGCAAAGTAATGTCTCTGCTTTTGAATATGCTATCTAGGTCGGTCATAACTATTCTTCCAAGGAGTAAGCATCTTTTAGTTTCATGGCTACAGTCACCATCTGCAGTGATTTTGGAGCCCCCAAAATAAAGTCTGATACTGCTTCCACTGTTTCCTCATCTATTTCCCATGAAGTGATGGGACCGGATGCCATGATCTTCGTTTTCTGAATCTTGAGCTTTAAGCCAACTTTTTCGCTTTCCTCTTTCACTTTCATCAAGAGGCTTTTAGTTCCTCTTTACTTTCTGCCATGAGGATGGTGTCATCTGCGTATCTGAGGTTACTGATATTTCGCCTGGCAATCTTGATTCCAGCTTGTGTTTCTTCCAGTCCAGTATTTCTCATGATGTAATCTGCATAGAAGTTAAATAAGCAGGGTGACAATATACAACCTTGACGTACTCCTTTTCCTATTTGGAACCAGTCAGTTGTTCCATGTCCAGTTCTAACTGTTCTAACCTGCATACAGATTTCTCAAGAGGCAGGTTAGGTGGTCTGGTATTCCCGTCTGTTTCAGAATTTTCCACAGTTTGTGGTGATCCACACAGTCAAAGGCTTTGGCATAGTCAATAAAGCAGAAATAGATGTTTTTCTGGAACTCTCTTGCTTTTTCCATGATCCAGTGGATCTTGGCAATTTGATCTCTGGTTCCTCTGCCTTTTCTAAAACCAGCTTGAACATCAGGGAGTTCACGGTTCACGTATTGCTGAAGCCTGGCTTGGAGAATTTTGAGCATTACTTTACTAGCATGTGAGATGAGTGCAATTGGGATTGGAATGAAAACTGACCTTTTCCAGTCCTGTGGCCACTGCTGAGTTTTCCAAATTTGCTGGCATATGGAGTGCAGCACTTTCACAGCATCATCTTTCAGGATTTGAAACAGCTCAACTGGAATCCTATCACCTCCACTAGCTTTGTTCATACTGATGCTTTCTAAGGACAACTTGACTTCACATTCCAAGATGTCTGGCTCTAGATTAATGATCACACCATTGTGATTATCTGGGTCATGAAGATCTTTTTGTACAGTTCTTCCGTGTATTCTTGCCACCTCTTCTTAATATCTTTTGCTTCTGTTAGGTCCAGACCATTTCTGTCCTTTATCAAGCCCATCTTTGCATGAAATGTTCCCTTTGTATCTCTAATTTTCTTGAAGAGATCTCTAGTCTTTACCATTCTGTTCTTTTCCTCTATTTCTTTGCATTGGTCGCAGAAGAAGGCTTTCTTATCTCTTCTTGCTATTCTTTGGAACTCTGCATTCAGATGCTTATATCTTTCCTTTTCTCCTTTGCTTTTCACCTCTCTTCTTTTCACAGCTATTTGTAAGGCCTCCCCAGACAGCCATTTTGCTTTTTTGCATTTCTTTTCCATGGGGATGGGCTTGATCCCTGTCTCCCGTACAACGTCACGAACCTCATTCCATAGTTCATCAGGCACTCTATCTATCAGATCTAGGCCCTTAAATCTATTTCTCACTTCCACTGTATAATCATAAGGGACTTGATTTAGGTCATACCTGAATGGTCTAGCAGTTTTCCCTACTTTCTTCAGTTTCAGTCTGAATTTGGTAATAAGGAGTTCATGATCTGAGCCACAGTCAGCTCCTGGTCTTGTTTTTGTTGACTGTATAGAGCTTCTCCATCATCTGCTGCAAAGAATATAATCAATCTGATTTTGGTGTTGACCATCTGGTGATGTCCATGTGTAGAGTCTTCTCTTGTGTTGTTGGAAGAGGGTGTTTGCTATGACCAGTGCATTTTCTTGGCAAAACTCTATTAGTCTTTGCCCTGCTTCATTCCACATTTCAAGGCCAAATTTGCCTGTTACTCCAGCTGTTTCTTGATTTCCTACTTTTGCATTCCAGTCTCCTATAATGAAAAGGACATCTTTTTGGGTGTTAGTTCTAAAAAGTCTTGTAGGTCTTCATAAAACCGTTCAACTTCAACTTCTTCAGCATTACTGGTTGGGCCATAGACTTGGATAACTGTGATATTGAGTGGTTTGCCTTGGAGATGAACAGAGATCATTCTGTCGTTTTTGAGATTGCATCCGAGTACTGCATTTCGGACTTTTTGTTGACCATGATGGCTACTCCATTTCTTCTGAGGGATTCCTGCCCACAGTAGTAGATATAATGGTCATCTGAGTTAAATTCACCCATTCCAGTCCATTTTAGTTTGCTGAGTCCTAGAATATTGATGTTCACACTTGCCATCTCTTGTTTGACCACTTCCAATTTGCCTTGATTCATGGACCTGACATTCCAGGTTCCTATGCAGTATTGCTCTTTACAGCTGCTTCTATCACCAGTCACATCCACAACTGGGTAATGTTTTTGCTTTGGCTCCATCCCTTCATTCTTTCTGGAGTTATTTCTCCACTGATCTCCAGTAGCATATTGGGCACCTAATGACCTGGGGGAGTTCCTCTTTTGGTATCCTATCATTTTGCCTTTTCATATTGTTCATGGGGTTCTCAAGGCAAGAATACTGAAGTGGCTTGCCATTCCCTTCTCCAGTGGACCACATTCTGTCAGACCTCTCCACCATGACCCACCCATCTTGGGTTGTCCTGCACGCATGGCTTGGTTTCATTGAGTTAGACAAGGCTGTGGTCCTAGTGTGATTAGATTGACTATTTTTCTGGGTATGGTTTCAGTGTGTCTGCCCTCTGATGCCCTCTTGCAATACCTACCATTCTCTCCCAAATTCCCCTCGCATCTAGGCTGCTACATTACATTGAGCAGCGTTCCAGTGCTATACAGTAGGAAGTTATTGGTTATCCTTTTAAAATATAGCAGTGTGTGTAAGTCGACCCCAAACTTCCTAACTATCCCTATCCCACAACCTTCCCCTCCTGCAATCGTAAGTTCATTCTCTAAGTCTGTGAGTCTGTTTCTGTTTTGTAAATCAGTTCATTTCAGTTCAGTCGCTCAGTCATGTCTGACTCTTTGAGACCCCATGGACTGCAGCACACCAGGCCTCCTGTCCACCACCAACTCCCAGAGTTTACTCAAACTCATGTCCATCGAGTCAGTGATGCCATCCAACCATCTCATCCTCTGTTGTCCCCTTCTCCTCCCGCCTTAAGTCTTTTCCAGCATCAGGGTCTTTTCAAATCAGTTAGTTCTTCACATCAGGTGGCCAAAGTTCATTTATTTGGTTTCTTTTTAGATTCACATGTAAGGGATATCATATGATATTTCTCATTCTCTGTCTGATATCTCACTCAGTGTGACAATCTCTAAGTACTGGATGAACAACTTTTAAACATTATGAACATATATTTAAAGCTTTATAACTTGATCAAAAATTTCCTGATTTTATGTGTGTGTCTGCATTATAATATGACTGATGACAACAAATTTTGAAAAACATTGTTCTGGGTTAGTGTTTCTTATATTTTTCATGGATCAGAACACCAGTAAGTGCCCTTCGCAGAATGCCATGAAATACTGCTATATCTAATTTTCTCACAGAATAATTTTTAAAAATTATCAATTGAGCTGAAGCTAGATTAGTGGAATTTGGGAGCTGAAAAAAAGTATTTTAAAGAGATGGAAACACTCAGAATCATAGACAAGTTTACTTCCAGAAATGAAGGCTTGATTACATAAACTCTGTGTAGTTCTCTGCATTTTCATGGGTAAGCATATGTACAATATCCGAAACAAATCAAGTTTATAGGTGTTTCTGTTGTTATAACTTTCCTACTAGTTCATCCATTTTTGAGTAGCTGCCAACAAGTAATTCTCAGTACATGAGCATTAGAAAAACACTGTGGCGAAATTTTTTTCTCTTACCTAACCCTTCTGTACAACGGTTATTTACAGACATAATATAGTTTTAATCCTAAGTGAATTTTATAATTTTTAAATTTTATATCTGAATGTAGTCGATTAACAATATTGGGGTTAGTTTCAGGTGAACAGCAAAGTAAGGTTCAGTTATACATATACTTGTATCTATTATTCTTCAAATTCTTTTTCCATTTAGGTTATTACAGACTATTGAGCAGAGTTCCCTGTACTAGCAGGTCCTTGTTGATTATTTGTTTTAAATATAGTAGTGTACACATGTCAATCCCAAACTCCCAATTCATCCCTCCTCCCCACCTTTCTCTTTTGGGAATTATAAGTTTGTTTTCTAAGTCTGTTTCTGTTTGGTAAATATGTTTGTTTGTATCATTTTCTTTAGATTCTGCTTGTAAGTGATATCATATGATATTTGTCTTTCTGTATCTGACTTACTTCACTTACTAGTATAATTTCTAGCTCCATCCATGTTGCTGCAAATGGCATCATTTCATTCTTTTTAACGGCTGAGTAATATACTACTGTTTATATATACCAACATCTTCTTTATCCATTCATCTGTTGACAGACATTTAGGTTGTTTCCTTGTCTTGGCTATTGTAAACAACACTGCAATGAACGATGGGATGCATGCATCCTTTTGAACTATAGTTTTCTCCAGATATATACTCAGGAGTAGGATTGCTAGATTATATGTTAGCTCTATTTTTAGTTTTTTAAGGAAATTTGATAATGTTCTCCATAGTGGCTATACCAATTTACATTCCCACCAACAGTATAAGAGTTCCTTTTTCTACATATTCTCTCCAGAATTAAATGTTTATAGAGTTTTGGTGATGCCCATTCTGACTGGTGTAAGGTGATACCTTATTGTAGTTTTGATTTGCATTTCTCTAATACTTGGCTGAGTGCTAAAGAATTGATGCTTTTGAACTGTGGTGTTGGAGAAGACTCTTGAGAGTCCTTTGGATTGCAAGGAGATCCAACCAATCCATTCTAAAGGAGATCAGTCCTGGGTGTTCTTTGGAAGGACTGACGCTAAAGCTGAAACTCCAATACTTTGGCCACCTCATGCAAATAGTTGACTCATTGGAAAAGACTCTGATGCTGGGAGGGATTGGGGGCAGGAGGAGAAGGGACAGCCAGAGGAGATGGCTGGATGGCATCACCGACTCAATGGACATGAGTTTGAGTGAACTCCAGGAGTTGGTGATGGACAGGGAGGCCTAGCATGCTGCAATTCATGTGGTTGCAAAGAGTCGGACACAACTGAGCTACTGAACTGAACTGAACTGAACTGAACTGAACTGAATACTTAGCTATGTTGAATATCTTTTCATGTGCCCCTTGGCCCTGTATGTCTTATTTGGAGAAATGTCTATTTAGGTCTTCTGCCCATTTTTGATTGGTCTCTTTGTTTGTTTTTTTTTTTTTTCCTAAATATATATATATATATATATATATATATATATATACACATATATATATATATATATATTGAGCTGCCTGAGCTGTTTGTAGATTTTGGAGATCAATCCCTTGTCAGTCTCATTGTTTGCAAATATTTTCTTCCATTCTGTGGGTTGTCTTTTTATTTGTTATGGCTTCTTCTGCTGTTTAAAAGCTTTTGGGTTTAATTAGGTCCCATTTGTTTGTTTTTGTTTTTATTACTCTGGAAGTCAGGCCAAAAAAGATATTTCATATCAGAGTGTTATTCCTGTTTTCCTCAAAGAGTTGTATAGTATCAGGTGTTCCACTTAGGTCTTTAATCCATTTTTATTTTACTTTTGGTTGTGGTGTATAATGTTAAAGAATATTCTAATTTTATTATTTTACATGTAGTGGTACAGCTTTCCCATTTATTGAAGCTACTGCCCTTTCTCCATTGTATATTCTTGCCTCTGTTGTTATAGGTTAATCAACCATATGTGCATGGGTTTATTGTTGTAGATTAACTGACCATACTTGCGTGGGTTTATTTCTGGGCTTTTTATCCTGTTTCACTGATCTATAGTTCTATTTTTGTTCCAGTGCAGTTTTGATGACTGTAGCTTTATAGTATAGTCTGAAGTCAAGGAGCCTGATTCCTCCAGCTCTGTTTTCTTTCTCAAGACTGTTTTAGCTACTTGGGATCTTTTGTGTCACCATACAAATTAAAAAAAAAAAAAAGTTCTAGTTCTGTGAAAAATGCCATTGGTAATTTGATAGGGATAGCATTGAATCTGTAGGTTGCCTTGGGTAGTAGGGTCATTTTAACATATTGATTCTTCCATTTCAGGACCATCTAATAGGAGTTTCATAAGAACAGAATAGAGGGTAGGGAGAATTAGTATTCAAGGCAGGACACTTAAACATATTGTAGTATAACTGAAGAATGCCAAAGGTAAAAATAAAGAAATCAGAGAGACTGTTGATGGAAACTGTCAAGAAATAATGATAAAATTCCATCAAAAAAGCATCCTAGCATCCAGTTTTTAAAATGCAAAATGTCAGTTTGTACTAAAATAAACCAGTCCGCCTTGGAGACATGGCTAATTCCAGATCTGTCCAGGAAGTCTCCAAAATTAACCTAGAATATCTTTTTATTACCAACAGCAAGGAAATATCAAAGACTATGAAAACCACTTTAAAATGACTTGGGAACCAGCCTGAATAAGCTCCCTTTGGCCAAGATGGAACAATTTAAACAAGAAAAAAAAAAGATAGAGTTATAATTAGTCAAATGTGTTAAAAATCTATCACTTTATACTGATACTGGAGGGAAAACCCTCAATGATCACCTGGGAGGATGCCAAAGTTTTAATATAATAAAAGACACAAAGATCAACCACATTATTTTGAAAACTGGTAAGAAAGAAAAAAATTATTATTTATCCTAATTTTCCTATATGATCTCAAAATTCAGGATAACTAAAAGTATTTACAAAGGAATTTATAAAGGAATTTAGCTAGTATAGTAACTGAAAAAGTAATTATAGAATTAGACTATCATTTTACATACCTCAAGGAAATAATGAGTCTAGACAGGCTCACCCAAAATGACTAACATAACAAAAAGACAGGCAAACGTTATGTACCTCCTCATGGTAAATATGCAACACCAACTGTGGAGGAGTCTTGCAAAATACAAAATGAAATAAAAACATAAATCTAGTCAAGCCACTTAGATTAACTATCAACTTACAAGAAATGGAAGGAGCTGGGTAAGTGTTCATACCTTCAGGATGGAATCAGCAAAATCCAGATTGTGGGAAATTCTACAGAGCAAACTAACTAGGTTCTTCAACAAAATATTTCAAGGAAAAAGAAAAAAAAATATATCAGTTCAGTCACTCAGTCGTGTCTGACTCTTTGCGACCACATGAATCGCAGCACTCCAGGCCTCCCTGTCCATTACCAACTCCTGGAGTTTACCCAAACTCATGTCCATCGAGTCGGTGATGCCATCCAGCCATCTCATCCTCAGTCATCCCCTTCTCCTCCTGCCCCCAATCCCTCCCAGCATCAGAGTCTTTTCCAATGAGTCAACTCTTTGCATGAGGTGGCCAAAGTATTGGAGTTTCAGCTTCAGGATCAGTCCTTCCAATGAAGACTGGTTGGATCTCCTTGCAGTCCAAGGGACTCTCAAGAGTCCTCTCCAACACCACAGTTCAAAAGCATCAATTCTTCAGTGCTCAGCTTTCTTCACAGTCCAACTCTCACATCCATACATGACCACTGGAAAAACCATAGCCTTGACTAGTTGGACCTTAGTCGGCACAGTAATGTCTCTGCTTTTGAATATGCTGTCTAGGTTGGTTATAACTTTCCTTCTGAGGAGTAAGCATCTTTTATTTTCATGGCTGCAGTCACCATTTGCAGTGATTTTGGAGCCCCCAAAATAAAGTCTGACACTGTTTGCAGTTTCCCCATCTATTTCCCATGAAGTGATGGGGCCAGATGCCATGATCCTAGTTTTCTGAATATTGAGCTTTAAGCCAATTTTTTCACTCTCACTTTCATCAAGAGGCTTTTCAGTTCCTCTTCAATAATACCTTGACATTAACTATCCTGCTGTGTTAACATTTTTCTGATTTATATATATATAATTTGTATGTAAGTTATATACATATAATATATTATATAAATATTTATATATAATATTTAAAATCATATAATATATTTATATGTAAATAATATATATATAAATCAGAAAAATGTTAGTACAGCAGGATATTTAATATTGAGGCATTATTAATAACTTTAGATATGTTAATTTATCTTGTTTATGGTAAAATATACAAACACACAAATACAGTCCTTAAAGTACTCTGTCTAAGCACAAGCATTTGTTGCCTTGTTAATTTAAAAATCAAAGATACCTAGGAAATCTAGGACAAGGCAGTGAGAGTTGATGTGCGAGTATTAATTACACAGAACAACATATGATGACTAGTGAAAGCAGTTATTCTTATGTTCAGAAGCAGCACTGAAGAGCCAGCTTCTACACTACTGGGAGCATGGTTAGTTGCGGGGGTAGGGGGGATTCTCTCTTTATAACAGAGCTCTTAAGCTTATCAAAATGCATATCAGGTGGGTTTTAATAAAACTGTGCTTTTTAAAAATGATAGGACATGAGGGATGGGATGGGGAAGGAGGTAGGAGGGGGGTTTCAGGATGGGGAACGCATGTACACCCATGGCTGATTCATGTCAATGTATGGCAAAACCCACTACAATATTGTATTTAGCCTCCAATTAAAATAAATTAATTAATTAAAAATAAATAAATAAAAATGGTAGTGCATAGTATGGAAGTGAACCCTGTGACATTCAATTTGATATTCTTTTAGTCATGATCAGGGAAGCTATGAAGACATGGTAATAAACCTCTGGAGCTCAGTGAATTGTTTTTTTCAGGGGAAATAAGAACATGAATTTGTTTTGATACATTGAATGAGGTGTCCACTTTAGGTCCATTATATTTACAGTACTGTATAAAATGCTAACTTTAAGAAATTACCACTGATTAAAGTATTACATTAGAGATATAGTGGAAAAGCTTCCCTGGTGGCTCAGACAGTAAAGAATCTGCCTGCAATGCAGGAGAACTCGGTACGACCCCTGGATTGGGAAGATACCTGGAGAATGGAATGGCTACCCACTCCAATAGAATTGCTCAGAGAATTCATGGACAGAGGAGCCTGGTAGGCTACAGTCCATGGGATTGCAAAGAGTCAGACACGATTGAGTGACTTTCACTCACTTCACTCACTCATAGTAGAAAAATACCATTTTAAAATTATTCAGATAAGCACATGCAAATTGCAAAAATTATGGGACCTAAGGGGAAATTTGGAGGAGGCAATGGCAACCCACTCCAGTACTCTTGCCTGGAAAATCCCATCGATTGAGGAGCCTGGTAGGCTGCAGTCCATGGGGTCACTAGGAGTCGGACACAACTGAGTGACTTCATTTTCACTTTCACTTTCATGCATTGGAGAAGGAAATGGCAACCCACTCCAGTATTCTTGCCTGGAGGATCCCAGGCACAGGGGATTGCACAGAGTTGGACACGACTGAAGCGAGTTAGCAGCAGCAGGGGAGATTCAGAGTTGGAAAAATATTGAGATTGTCCCTTTAAATTATTTTGGGTTAATATGTTAATACATAGATGTTAAAGTTGTTTTGCTGATTTTTTAAAAGTGTTCATCTCTTGTAAAGAGTTTTTTTTTCTTTTGGAATTGAAGGGTTTCTTACAGTCATCAAAAACACATTCTCATGATGTGTTATTTTTAAGAAATAAAAAACTTTAAAAGTCTTTAATAGAACAGATTTGAAATCATGCATGAGTCAAAGAAGAAATTTTGATAGTAATTAGAATAATTTTTGAATTATGTGAAAGTCAATGAAATTAAAAACTTAAGGGATCAGTAATAGAAGTAAATGCAACTGAAAAATACATGAAATAATCCAAAGAAAGAAGGGACCACATGCAATGAGAAAAGTGCAGATTAATGAAACTGAAAACAGAAATATTGTTTGTGCTTGAGAGAACCAAATAAATGACTCTGCTGTACTCTGTCACACGCGGTACCCATTGAGATATCAGCAGAGTCACATATGTGAAGATTAGGAGATGACCTTTATTACCAATAAACTGGACATGGAACAACAGACTGGTTCCAAATAGGGGAAGGAGTACGTCAAGGCTGTATATTGTCACCCTGCTTATTTAACTTCTGTGCAGAGTACATCATGAGAAACGCTGGGCTGGAAGAAACACAAGCTGGAATCAAGATTGCCGGGAGAAATATCAATAACCTCAGATATGCAGATGACACCACCCTTATGGCAGAAAGTGAAGAGGAGCTAAAAAGCCTCTGGATGAAGGTGAAGGAGGAGAGTGAAAAAGTTGGCTTAAAGATCAACTTTCAGAAAACGAAGATCATGGCATCCGGTCCCATCACTTCATGGGAAATAGATGGGGAAACAGTGGAAGCAGTATCAGACTCTATTTTTTGGGGATCCAAAATTACTGCAGATGGTGACTGCAGCCATGAAATTAAAAGATGCTTACTCCTTGGAAGAAAGGTTATGACTAACCTAGATAGCATATTCAAAAGCAGAGACATTACTTTGCTGACTAAGGTCCGTCTAGTCAAGGCTATGGTTTTTCCAGTGGTCTTGTATAGATGTAAGAATTGGACTGTGAAGAAGGCTGAGTGCAGAAGAACTGATGCATTTGAACTGTGGTGTTGGAGAAGACTCTTGAGAGTCCCTTGGACTGCAAGGAGATCCAACCAGTCCATTCTGAAGGAGATCAGCCCTGGGATTTCTTTGGAAGGAACGATGCTAAAGCTGAAACTCCAGTACTTTGGCCACCTCATGCAAAGAGTTGACTCATTGGAAAAGACTCTGATGCTGTGAGGGATTGGGTGCAGGAGGAGAAGGGGACGACAGAGGATGAGATGGCTGGATGGCATCACTGACTCGATGGACATGAGTCTGAGTGAACTCCCGGGAATTGGTGATGGACAGGGAGGCCTGGCATGTTGCGATGAAGAGTCGGACATGACTGAGCAACTGAACTGAACTGAGAGAGGATGGTTTAGAGAAAGAGACAAATGGGTCTGCTAACACTCCTAGAGTATCCTGCAGTTGTAGAACTTGGAAACACAAGGGTGAGAACCAGATGCACTCACTCAGCATCGTTATCTTGTACTTTGAGAACCATCAGAGATGACTTTCTATGCGACCCTGAATACCTCATGTCTGTTTCATGAGATTTTTTCCCCACTGCTTTCTGTTTAGAATTCATCTTTCAGAGTTCCATTTCTTTAAAGCCTCCTCTCCATTACATGTCATCATTCCTGAGAGGAGTAACACCCTAAGTTATAGAACTGAAACAGATGACAGACTGGGATGAGTTTAATTAAGATGGCATTTTGTAAAGAGTTGGGGGTAGATGTTCTATTTTATCTTGGACCAGTTACTCCCCTCCACCTCCACAAGGTCCTCAAAGGAGATAAATATAAACAGTAGACAGAGCAAGAGAAAGTGATGCTTTTGATAAACTTCCTCAGTGAAGAGGTGCTGGTCTGGGCATCAAGGAGGACTTCATTGGATACCCACCCAACAAATCTGACCTTGACCCTCAGAACCTATCATCCCAGTGAAAAGTCACACACCTCCAGTGCCAGAGAAAAGGAAAAACAGGAATGCTTAGAGCTGACTCCCAACTCCTCACTCCATTCTCCCCAGTCCTCCCACATCTGCCCACTATAAAAGAAGAGAGACCAGCTAAAGACGGAAAGATAAAAGGCTAATGCTATCCCAAGCTGCCTCATATAATCTGACCATTAAAACTGGAATGGAAAAAAAAATAAATAAAATAAAATAAAACTGGAATGGTATTAGTAAAGAGAGACACACACCATTCCATGCACTGTCCTAGAAACCAACCAGAGTCCCCTAGAATTTCAGTGGATCACTTGCGGGGACACTGACCAAAACAGATTAGCACACTCTCTCCTTAGAGTGGAATAAAATGGGAGGGTGAAAGGAATGGATAAAACTTTCTAAAGGTCAAAAATTACTTCCTACATTGTTTACACATTAATATGAATTAATCATAGGAAGTTGACAAAGTAAGCATAAATTAGATACAGCTGAGAGGAGAGTGTTTAACCATAAGGGATGGGGACAGGTGTGAGGGCTCTGCTGTGCCAACATGTTCGAAGTCCCAAAGCTGGTCAGTGGCAGAGGAAGGATTTCTATCTAATTCTTTAGATTTCAAAGATCATGCTGTCTTTTAGATTTTGAAGATCACTACCTTGTGTACAAAAAAAAAGGATGTCTAAGAAAGGCTTGAAGGTATCTCAACTATCCTAGATAGTATCACAGCAAGGAACTACTTGAAAATAAATTCCTGTGTCTGGGTCTGACTTAATTCTTTCACGGTATCCATTCTTGAGAAACACTGGAAGAGAGTGAATACAATGCTTTATTTGGTTAAAATAAACATGTCAGAAAAAGACTTGAGAGGACTGTTTTCTAATCCTTCGTGCATATTTTCTTTTAAAGAATGGGATCAAAAGAGATAGAATGCCTATTTAGTTCTTTGGCCCATTTTTTGATTGGTTCGTTTGTTTTTCTGGAGTTGAGCTGCATAAGTTGCTTGTATATCTTTGAGATTAGTTGTTTGTCAGTTGTTTCATTTGCTATTGTTTTCTCCCATTCAGAAGATCCCATTTGTTTATTTTTGCTTTTATTTCCAGTATACTGGGAGGTGGATCATAGAGGATCCTGCTGTGATTTATGTCGGAGAGTGTTTTGCCTATGTTTTCCTCTAGGAGTTTTATAGTTTCTGGTCTTACATTTAGATCTTTAATCCATTTTGAGTTTATTTTTGTGTGTGATGTTAGAAAGAGGTCTAGTTTCATTCTTTTACAAGTGGTTGACCAGTTTTCCCAGAACCACCTGTTAAAGAGACTGTCTTTACTCCATTGTATATTCTTGCCTCCTTTGTCGAAGATAAGGTATTTCTCCAAAGAAGACATACGGATGGCTGACAAACACATGAAAAGATGCTCAACATCACTCATTATCAGAGAAATGCAAATCAAGACCACAGTGAGGTACCATTTCACACCAGTCAGAATGGCTGTGATCCAAAAGTCTACAAGCAATAAATGCTGGAGAGGATGTGGAGAAAAGGGAACCCTCTTACACTGCTGGTGGGAATGCAAACTAGTACAGCCACGATGGAAAACAGTGTGGAGATTCCTTTAAAAATTGCAAATAGAACTACCTTATGACCCAGCAATCCCCTGCTGGGCATACACACTGAGGAAACCAGAATTGAAAGAGACACATGTACCCCAATGTTCATTGCAGCACTGTTTATAATAGCCAGGACATGGAAACAACCTAGATGTCCATCAGCAGATGAATGGATAAGAAAGCTGTGGTACATATACACAATGGAGTATTACTCAGCCCTTAAAAAGACTAAATTTGACTCAGTTCTAATGAGATGGATGAAACTGGAGCCGATTATACAGAGTGAAGTAAGCCAGAAAGAAAAACACCAATACAGTATACTGACACATACATATGGAATTTAGAAAGATAGTAATGATGACCCTCTATGTGAGACAATAAAAGAGACACAGAGGTATAGAACGGACTTTTGGACTCTGAGGGAGAGGGAGAGGGTGGGATAATTTGGGAGAATGGCATTGAAACATGTACACTATCATGTAAGAAATGAAATGCCAGTCTATGTTCAATACAGGATACAGGATGCTTGGGGCTGGTACACGGGATGATCCAGGGAGATAATATGGGGTGGGAGGTGGGAGGGGGCTTCGGCATTGGGAGATTGTAAAAAAAAATAATAATAAATAAATAAAATGAAAATCTGAAAAAACAAAACAAAAAGAGAGATGGAATGCATGGTCATACTTTGCAGCTCAACACCACATATTCCAAATGCCTATTAATGATACAAGTTATTCTGTGATACCTGTTGACACCTCAAGAAGATCTCAAGTGGCTATGTTGAGTTCTCAAGAAGCTGCATGTTCTAGGTGTTTTGAATCTCTAAATAAGACAAGCCACTCATGCTATTAAAAAATGTTTTCATTCTTTAGTTTGTGATGAGATACCAGCAGTGTGTGCAAAAGACAGTAAAATGGTACCCTGTGTCACTGATTTTCAAGAGAATGAAGGGTTGACATTGACATTTATTGGAGTAAGGAGCCACTGTGTTGTCCTATTGTAAGCTGAGAAATTTGATTCCCAGGACCCCCTCCCCTATGTTGATTTTGAGAGTTGGCCAAAAGTGATATTGTCCAAGACCCAGAGGTTAAAAAATAGCAGAGCAAAGCAACTGCCATTATTCACTGAAGGTAGTTAGTTGTTGGTTGGAGGCGATGAGAGACAGCTTGAAAAGCCCATTGTTAGAGACCCAACCTATTTGAGACAAGTTAGTACCATCCTTGGAGAAGGCAATGGCACCCCACTCCAGTACTCTTGCCTAGAAAACCCCATGGACGGAGGAGCCTGGTAGGCTGCCGTCCATGGGGTCGCTAAGAGTCGGGCACAACTGAGCGACTTCACTTTCACTTTTCACTTTCATGCATTGGAGAAGGAAATGGCAACCCACTCCAGTGTTCTTGCCTGGAGAATCCCAGAGACAGAGGAGCCTAGTGGGCTGCTGTCTATGGGGTCGGGCAGAGTCAGACACGATTGAAGCGACTTAGCAGCAGCAGCAGCAGTACCATCCTGTTCTAACAGGCACTTGGATTCTAAAACACCATTTCAAAAATGGCATAGACTTAGAAATCACATTGGTTTGAGAGTCAGAAGCTTGTCCTAAGACTAATAACAGTAGCACACATTTCTTATTTGCTGTCATCCTGCTTTGTGCTTTGTGGTAAATGTCTCATTCAGTCTTAATAATGACCCTATGAGGTAGACACTGTAATTATTATCATGTTGCAGATGAGGAAACTGTAGCACTGAGATGTTAAATAACTTGCTCATGGTTGTATATAGTGTATAAGAGGAAGGACCAGATATTAAAGCTTCACTGAATCTAAATTTCTGGTTATGTGATCATGGTCCAGTCACTTCAACCCAGGGAATCTCAATTTTTTCATCTGTCAAATGAGAGACACATGCTACATGGCCTCTGACAGTCCTGAGCCAGTTGTTGTATTATTCTACTTCCCTCATATTAGAGAGTGGTATTCTCTCCAGCAGGAATTTGATGTCAGTGATTTAAAATTCCTTCATTAAAAATCACCTCTTAGGATAGACTGGGAGTTTGAGATTGACTTGTATACGCTGCTATATTTAAGATAGAAACCAGGGCTTCCTGATGATCTAGTAGTTAAGAATTCTCCCACCAATGCAGGGGACATGGGTTCAGTCCCTGGTCTAGGAGGATCCCACCTGCCTTGGGGCAACTAAGCCTATAGGCCACAACTTTTGAGCCTGTGCTCTGCAACAAGAGAAACTACTGCAATGAGAAGCAGATGCACCATAACTAGAGAAAGTTGAAGCACAGCAACAAAGACCTAGTGCAGCCTTAAATAAATAAATTGGAATAAATTAACTAATTAATTAAAAAAAAATCACCTCTTAGCTGCCAGCCCAGGAAACTTATCCCAGGTGATTTAATCTTATCTTTATCTTTGTATCTTTTCATCCAGTACCAAATTCAGTAGAAGTTAATGAGAAAATGATTCTAAACATAAGTTTTTATTTGTTTTTACACAGATATTTTCAGCAAATCACCCAGAGTAAATGTCTGAATTTTATTACCTTGACATGCCTTCTCCCTTCTGAATTCTAGTATGTAACAAAATTCATAGAGTAACACCATTTCCTGTCACTTAGTACCTGTTGTCCAATTTGTTTTTAAAAGCCAGAAGACTCTGGTATCCCTAGTTTTCATTTTGATGCAAAGAACAAGTTATGAACTTATGCTGAGAACAAAAAGCAAAATCAGCCGGCATTCCAGGCTGCCCTTGAAATACTCATAAGGCATACAACTTGAGAAATATTTGGAGTCTTTCAAGTTTGGCAGGTTTCACAATCCATCCCTTACCTGGGTTCAAGGATAACAACAGCTCTAGTGAATTCTTTTCCACACATGTTAGTAAAAACCATCAGAAGCTGTTTGCTTTCAGCCGGCAGGCTTAGCAGTAAACCTTCACTGTCCTACCCCAGGGCTCTATCCACTTTCCGGTCCTCTGTCAACATCTAGTCTGCTCGGATACCATTGCCTCTGTATCTTGTAGGATGTAACATTGGTCCTCTGCATAGATGATATCATGCTATTCGGAGCTGGGGAGCAGGAGGTAACAATTATCTCAGACAGCGTGGCGTGACACATCCATGCCAGAGGGTGGGAGACAAATCTAACAAAAATTCAGGTGTCTGCTATATTTCTTCCCATAGTCAGGATTTGTGTGTCCTGGAATCAGGGGGTAGAATGAGAGTGGCTTCTTTTTCTATTATCCCTAGTGATCCATTAGTGAAATGTTTGCTTTTTGTCCCCGTAATTTGGGGCTCTTAATTTAGAGAATCTCAAATTGTAAGGGAAAAAATGTTCCACTGGGAAATACAACAAAGGGGATTTTAGCTGATATCTGACACACTCTGCTGATCATTTTAGGCAACTCAAGCCAATGAACAAACAGGCCAATGAAAAAACAAAAACATATGACTGGTATGATTGATCCTGATCATCAAGGAGAAGTGGGGGCAGGGAAGAGTATGTCTGGAACACAGGAGATCCTTTTAAGCTGTCTCTTAGCCACCTTGTGTCCTATGACAAGCGTTAATGGAAAACTACCATATCCAGTACAAACAGAATTGTTAGTGGCTAAGAGCCTTCTAGAATGAAGGTTTGCTTTACCGCATCATGCAATGTTATGATCGGCTACACTGTCTACCAAGGGAAAAGAATATATAAGATATAGTAGTGTAAGAGAAAAGTAATAAATACCAGTTTTAACCACATGACCAGTTGTAGAAATGGGGGCTGTAGCATTTATGATTATGTCTTCCTTGCTTTGATATGAACATATTTGTAATATATATTAGCCAGTATATTTTTATTTTCCCAGTTGGGTCTCCTGCACTCAGGCAGATTCTTTACCATATGAGCCCCCAAGGAAGCCCTAGTATCTCACATAGAGCGTGTTAATAGCAGTCAATAACATGTTTAAGATAAAGGCCATCAGAGTGTAACTCAGCTGGAAGAAGACGAGACTTCATTCAATAGCGGACAAAGGTTACACATGAATTTCCGAGGAGCCTTTTTTGGGAAAAGGGTTTGCATTTTTCCTGTATGAGGAATGCCTGTATTGTGTTAGGAAGCATGATTTTGCTGTTGTCTTTTTATTTTATTTTATTTTATTTTAGAAAATTAAATGTTTACAAAGCATGTATATGGCTGCCAGGGTGACAAAGGGTGGAGTGTGGTGGTATGTGTTGTGCCACTTTGGTTAAACTTGGAGTTACATTTCCCAGAGTCACATTTGTGCGTGCTTCCAAGATATAATTGGTCAAAAGAGGAACTGGTGAAATTTAGGATGCAGAAGTGAGACAGTGGCTCGTGGTCTTTCTTGGCCATTCTGTTGTCCAGTATGGTAACAGATGGATGGAGAGATGTCCAACAGTTTCCAGATGGGACTTACTCTCTTCTCTTAAATGTCCAACTCTTCTTCCCAACTCTTGGCCCTGCTGACCACTCTAGATGTTTGACTGCGGACCCCCAGACATGGCAGCAGCTTCTCATAGGTCTTGCCATGAATTCCCCCTTTCCAGCCCCTTCAGCAGCTCAGTGTGCTTGGCTTTCTGAAATGACCTCAAAAGTTGATGATGCCTTCTCTATCCTCCAACTTTCTGCAGCTTCTCCAAAAATGTAAGGGCTGTTTTTCCATAATACATCCTTTATACTATAACACTCATCACTGGAACTCCGATGGCTACACGTGAAATCAGAAATGTCATGTGCAACTTCTCAAAGTATCTATAAAAGGAAGAGGCTTTTCCATTCTTTATCCATTCCTTCTTTCTGCTGCCTGGAATGCCGAGGTGATGGCTGGGGCTCTAGTAGCCATTCTTGGACTGTAAGGGAGTCATTACATTCCATGGACAGAGGAAGAGCAAAGGAAGAAGCCTAAGCTGATGATTGTTAAACCACAACCTGCTTACTTTTGGGTTCTGTTTAAAAGCCAAAAGTATATTTCTGTTTGGACAACTCAGATTTTACTTCAGTTACAACCACTCTCATTTCAAATTTTCTCTCACTCATAGCCTAAGCTAATCTTAACTGAAATAGAACCTGAAGATCTTCTTTGTTCTCTTTTATTTGTTACATGTTATTCCATTATATTAATATACTATATTATATTTAATTATTTCTCCCTGCAGATGGGCACTGAGATTTTCTCCAGTTTCCTGATGTTAGGAACAACGATGCAGTAAATATCTTTGGGGACACACCTTTTCCCTTCTTTATGTACAAGTCTCTCCCTCCTCCCATCTGTAAAGCCCCAAATGGACTTTTGCTGGGCTCTGTTCTGTATCCCTAAGTACCTGGAACACTGTAGCACTCCAAGCAGGCCTGAGCATGAATGAATGAAGGCCACATGGCTCTAGTCACAGTGCTGCAAGCCCTCCCCAACTGCTGCTCCTGATGACCAAGTTCTCACCTAAGAAGCCACATCCTACAACCACCTTGAGCCCAGAAAATACCTACACAGCCCCAAAATGCAAGCTAATTTTTGTTTTAATGTTAAGCCCATGCTTTTATGCCTTCACACCTCCATCCATCCATTATTGTCCACTCATTCATTTCTTCAACAAACACTTATTGAGCCTCCCTAAAATGTACCAGGCTAGGGATGCAATAATGAAAAAGAATGAAAACAATAATGGAAAAGTCCTTATACTTAAAGAGGTCTCAGTCTAGTGGGAGGCCAGTGGGGGAAGAGTTATAAGGCAGAGCGACAAATACTCTGATGGGATAAGGTCAGTGTGTTGTGGGTAGAGAGGAGGCCTTTCAACATCAGGGCAAGGGGGAAAGAGAGCATAGAATTCTTCAAGGGCAACTCCTCTTGTAGAGGAAGGTGGAGGGTATTTTCAGAAAAAGAGAAAAGCCAATTCATAGCAACTGACTACCCAGGTTAACTTTCTTGAATCTTGTCCCTGATCTGCATGGTATGATAGTTTAGACTTGTCACTTTCTTCTCTTTTCTTTAACTTTGTTATGTTCTTTATCCCCTCTCGCTGCCCCGTTTCTCCCCAAGCTTGGGCTTCAGTTTGTTTCCCTACTTTGAGCCTCTATTAGTTTTCCTGTCATAACAAAGTACCACAAACTGAGGGCTTAAACCAGAGAAATGTATTGTCTCCCAGGTCTGGAGGCTGGAAATCCATGATCAAGGTGTCAGCATGGTTGACTGCTTCTGAAGGCTTTGAGGAAGAATCTGTTCCTAGGCTTTCTTTGGCTTGTAGCTGGTGTTTTCCTGTGTCTTCACATTTTCTTCCTTCTGTGAGTCTCTATGCCTACATTTCCCGTCTTTATAAGGCTAGCCATACGACTGAGCGACTTCACTTTCACTTTTCACTTTCATGCACTGGAGAAGGAAATGGCAGCCCACTCCAGTGTTCCTGCCTGGAGAATCCCAGGGACGGGGGAGCCTGGTGGGCTGCCGTCTCTGGGGTTGCAGAGAGTCAGACACGACTGAAGCAACTTAGCAGCAGCAGCAGCAGCAGCAGTCATACTGGCATCTGGTCATGGCATCCAGTCCCATCACTTCATGGCAAATAGATGGGGAAATGATGGAAACAATGACAGACTCTATTTTCTTGGGCTTCAAAATCACTGTAGATGGTGACTACAGCTGTGGAATTCAAAGATGCATACTCCTGGGAAGAAAAGCTATGGCCGATCTAGACAGCATATTAAAGGGCAGAGGCATTACTTGTCTGACAAAGGTCCATATAGTCAAAGCTATGGTTTTCCCAGTAGTCATGTAAGGATGAGAGTTGGACCATAAAGAATGCTGAGGGCCAAAGAATTATGCTTTCAAACTGTGGTGTCGGACAAGATTCTTGAGAGTTCTTTGGACTGCAAGGAGATCAAACCAGTCAATCCTAAAGGAAATCAACCCTGAATATTCACTGGAAGGACTGATGCTGAAGCTGTAATACTTTGGCCACCTGATGCAAAGAGCCAACTCATTAGGAAAGACTGTGATGCTGGGAAAGATTGAAGACAGGAAGAGAAAGGGACAACAGAGGATGAGTTGGTTGGATGCCATCACTGACTCAATGGACATGAGTTTGAGTAAATTCTGGGATATGGTGAAGGACAGGTAGGCCTGGCATGCTGCAATCCCTGGGGTCACAAAGAGTTGGACATGACTGAGAAAACTGAACAAAGTCATATTGCATTAGGGCCCACACTAATGACCTCATCTTAACTCATCTGCAAAGACTCTGCTACCTGAAAACTGGGTTTCACCTCTTGGTGAGTGTTGAGCCAAAAGATACAACTAAGCTAAAGATAAGGAGAAACAGGAATGTATTACTTGCAGCAAGTAAGGAGAACACTTGGAGTCTTTCCCAAGGCAATGTCTCCTTGAACAGCAAGACTGGGGAACTTTTAAGTTAAGGGACATGCATATTCATGAAGGGGTCTGAGTAGTGTATGCATGAAGGGGCTTGAGCAGAGAATTCAACATAGAGTGAGGCAAAGGTTAACAGAGTCCAGGCTTTTGTTGATTGAAGTCATGAGGGTCAGAAAAGGTCAACATCATCATTCCTTACATTTTGACCAGTCCAGGGATCTTAGCATATAGTTACCATCCTCTACCTGGTTGGGGGACTTAGCTCCTAAAGAAAAGCTTAAGGGTTACATATATCCCTTGAGGAGGAATTAGGACTCTGTTTTATTGCTGAACTATTGTTTCTTGACTGCTTTTCCTCTGTTCCTGCATTCCTTTGTCCTCTTGTTGTTTAGTCACTAAGTCATGTCCAACTCTTTGATACCCCACAAACTGCAGCACGCCAGGCTTTCCTGTCCTTCACTGTCTCCCAGAATTTGCTCAAATTGATGTCCATTGTGTCGACTGTTATCTTAAGATCATTAATTACAGAGACCTGTTCAAGGGCAAGCATTGCGGCCAGGCTTAGATCACAAAATGGCTTAGGCCAAAAATGGCTTCATTTATGTTGAGAAAACCATACCTGGTTTTCTTTCTCTGAGGACCCCTGCTTTATCTGCTTACAACTCTACTTCCAAATAAGGTCACGTTCAGAGGCACTGAGGGTTTGGACTTTAGCATCTTTGGGGGAGGTTCATAATTCAACCCTCAACAAAACCTAAGATCTCAGCTCCCTTCCAGTTGTTCCTGCTCTGTTCTCACCTCCTCCAATGTAACCGTTAGGAAAGCCATCACCAAAATGTCCTGATGCTTATGCTTGGGATTAAAAAAAAAACACAAAACTATTTCATTATTAAGGTTCCTGTGTTTGCTGCTTTATTGCTTAATAAAACTGACCACCTCCTTGGTGGGTTTGAATTATAAGGCAGAGGAAATGAATAACAGAGCATCCAATCTGAGGTGGCAGTGAGGCCATTTCCATTTAGCTTTTTGCAGATCTCCACTGTGTGCATTGTTCTCATAAACCATGGAATTAAGCACGAGTCCACAAGTCGGGCCTTGCTGTTCCTGACTGTCAGAAAGGATGTCTGGAGTAAATAGTGAGAGCTGGGTCACATGCACAGATGGGGCTGTGGTAAGCTGAGCAGGCGGGTCTGCCTCATCATGGATAGCTATTGCAGGCTGCCTGGGAGAGGGCTCACTTGAATATCTGCTCTAAAAATGATGCCTAAGAGGATAATCAAGTTATCCACAGCTTAAACAGAACAATAGGATCTTACAACTGGAAGAGATGCTAGTAAACCTCTTCCAAAGACTCTTAACCCATGTGTGCGGATGAGTGTCCCAGGATCCATGGCAATGTTAATGCCCCACCCACATCCCTGCTTAGCCCCTGCAGAACTTACCTTTAGCTTCAGTGAACAGTTCCCATACACCCAGAAGCCTTTTTCTCAAACACCTGTTTTCTTTACCCGAGGGCTTTCTTGGCTGCAGGAACGTGCTTGCCCCAGATAGAGAGGGCTGGAATAGCTGGAGAGTTAATGCTATAGTTCAAAGGTATGTTCTGCACTTTGTCTCAGAGGACCTGTGGCAAAACAGAGTCTCCATTATCACTAGTGGTAGCCATAAGCTAGGTCCTTTATTGGGTTTCTTCCCTTCTCTGTTTTCCTTCCCCATCATATTCTTTGGCATCACCTCCCAAAGAAGCTACTGACATCCAAGTTCTTATCTCAGGGTCTATTTCTGAAGGAACCCAAATTAAATCAGACTTTATAAACCCCCCAAAACTGTGTGAAAAAGGCTGTGTGCCTGTGCATTTTTCTGGGAAAGGGATATAGCTTTCATCAAGTCCTCAAAAGCTTTCCAAACCCCCAAACAGTAAGAACCACTGCTCATCATTGCATGGATGAGAATGGTTGTTTCTTTCAGGTCTAATCTAATCACCTTCAGTTTGGGGAACCAAGGAGCAGAGGAACAGAGTCAATATTTCAACTTGTTGACAGGGAACCAGGGTGGCTGGGAGAGCAGCACTGTGTGTGAGAAATCAGAACAAGAAGAGTCTTGACGTACAGAGGCCAAGTGCTATTTCCAAGGCCTGTGATTTTTTTAAATGTGTGGGTGTTTTATATTCAAATAGAAGGGCAGGTCACAAAAAGACAAAAACTATATTATTCCACTTATTTGAAGAACCTAGAGTAGTTTTATTCATGGAGATAGAAGTTAGAAAGGTGGTTGCCCAGGGGTTAGGGAGAAGGGGGAATGGGGAGTTATTGTTTAATGGGTACAGAGGCTCAGATCTGCAAGATGAAAAGAATTCTGGAGATTGGTTACATAACAGTGTGAATATGTTTAATGCTATTGAACTGTACACTTAAAAACTGTCAAGACGGTAAATTTTATGTTAAGTCTGTTTTATCACAATTGTAAAAGAAAAGGTATAAAATTCACTGATCTCAATAAACAACAACAAAAAAGTAGAAGCAAATATGCTCCCCTATGTTGGCACTATCTCTTTTTAGGAATGAGTACTCACAGCTTATAGCAATGACTTAAAGACAGAAGAGATTGGATCCTTAATGCTCAGTAAGAATATTTTAATGTAGTTTTCTCCATCATGATGATAAAAAACAAATCAAGTATATTCTGCTTGATATGGCATTTGAGTATGTGTGATTGCTCAACAGTCCCCTCACATTAGTGACTTTGATGTCTGTTGACTTTGAGTGCTCGCCATGGTGAGAAGGGTACAGTGTTCTGTCAGACTGTCAGGAAGAGTGCTGTGTCTGCCACTGGCCTCATGTCACAGTCCTGTACAGTGATAATTTTCCATTGGAAAGTCTTTTTTCCAGAAAAAGATTTTATTTTAATTTTATTATTATTTTTTTAATTCTACATTATAATACTGTATTTGTTTTGCCATACATTGACATGAATCAGCCACAGGTATACACGATCTCCCAATGCCAAAGTCCCCTCCCACCTCCCACCCCATAACATCTCCCTGGAACCTCCCATGCACCAGCCCCAAGCATCCTGTATCCTGTATTGAACATAGACTGGCCCTTAGTTTCTTACATGATAGTATGCATGTTTCAATGCCATTCTCCCAAATCATCCCACCCTCTCCCTCTCCTCAGAGTCCAAAAGTCCATTCTATACCTCTGTGTCTCTTTTGTTGTCTCACATAGAGGGTCATCATTACTATCTTTCTAAATTCCATATGTATGTGTCAGTATACTGTTTTGGTGTTTTTCTTTCTGGCTTACTTCACTCTGTATAATCGGCTCCAGTTTCATCCATCTCATTAGAACTGAGTCAAATGTATTCTTTTTAAGGGCTGAGTAATACTCCATTTTATATATGTACCACAGCTTTCTTATCCATTCATCTGCTGATGGACATCTACGTTGTTTCCAAGTCCTGGCTATTATAAACAATGCTGCAATGAACATTGGGGTACATGTGTCTCTTTCGATTCTGGTTTCCTCGGTGTGTATGCCCAGGAGTGGGATTGCTGGGTCATAAGGCAGTTCTATTTGCAATTTTTTAAGGAATCTCCACAATGTTTTCCATAGTGGCTGTACTAGTTTGCATTCCCACCAGCAGTGTAAGAGGGTTCCCTTTTTCTCCACATCGTCTCCAGCATTTATTGCTTGTAGACTTTTGGATCGCAGCCATTCTGACTGGTGTGAAATGGTACCTTATTGTGGTCTTGATTTGCATTTCTCTGATAATGAGTGATGTTGAGCATCTTTTCATGTGTTTGTTAGCCATCCGTATGTCTTCTTTGGAGAAATGCCTATTTAGTTCTTTGGCCCATTTTTTGATTGGTTCGTTTATTTTTCTGGAGTTGAGCTGCATAAGTTGCTTGTATATCTTTGAGGTTAGTTGTTTGTCAGTTGTTTCATTTGCTATTGTTTTCTCCCATTCAGAAGGCTGTCTTTTCACCTTGCTTATAGTTTCCTTTGTTGTGCAGAAGCTTTTAATTTTAATTAGATCCCATTTGTTTATCTTTGCTTTTATTTCCAGTATACTGGGAGGTGGGTCATAGAGGATCCTGCTGTGATTTATGTCGGAGAGTGTTTTGCCTATGTTCTCCTCTAGGAGTTTTATAGTTTCTGGTCTTACATTTAGATCTTTAATCCATTTTGAGTTTATTTTTGTGTGTGGTGTTAGAAAGAGGTCTAGTTTCATTCTTTTACAAGTGGTTGACCAGTTTTCCCAGCACCACCCGTTAAAGAGACTGTCTTTATTCCATTGTATATTCTTGCCTCCTTTGTCGAAGATAAGTTGTCCATAGGTGTGTGGATTTATCTCAGGGCTTTCTATTTTGTTCCATTGATCTATATTTCTCAGAAAAAGATTTTAATCTCTGTTATTTAATAAATTGAGACTTGAATTTGCCATCATGACAGTGACAGAGATTTGCAGTAATGTACCACTGTGATTGCCGCAGGGGATGTCAAATGTAAGTGGGATGCCGGAGCCAGCAGCCACCAAAGGACATGTGACTTCTTGGTGTGAACAGAGGCTTCACAGGAGTTTAAACATTCCTAACGTGAAGTCAGAGAGATGATGATGTAAACAAAACTTGGCTTAAGATCAGGTTGTTAAAAAATATTCTGTTTCCAATATTTACAGGACTTTGTCAACGTTCTAATAGTTAACTCTTTAATAAAGCCAGATATTTGTTTTTGGTTCAGTTCAGTCCCTCAGTTGTGTCCAACTCTTTGCGACCCCATGGACTGCAGCATGCCATGCTTCCATGTCCATCACAAACTCCCAGAGCTTGCTCAAATCCATGTCCATTGAGTTGGTGATGCTATCCAACCATCTCATCCTCTGTCATCCCCTTCTCCTCTTGCCTTCAATCTTGCCCAGCATCAGGGTCTTTTACAGTGAGTCAGTTCTTTGCATCAGGTGGCCAAAGTGTTGAAGTTACAGCTTCAGCTTCAGCCCTTCCAATGAATATTCAGGACTTATTTCCTTTAGGATGGACTGGTTGGATATCCTTGCACTCCAAGGGACTCTCAAGAGTCTTCTCCAACACCACAGTTTAAAAGCATCAGTTCTTTGGCACTCAGCTTTCTTTATAGTCCAACTCTCCCATCCATACATGACTACTGGAAAAACCACAGCTTTGACTAGATGGACCTTTGTTGGCAAAGTAATGTCTCTGCTTTTAATACGCTATCTACATTGGTCATAACTTTTTCCAAGGAGCAAGCATCTTTTAATTTCATGGCTACAGTTACCATCTGCAGTGATTTTGGAGCCCAAGAAAACAAAGTCTGACACTATTTCTATTGTTTTTCCATCTATTTGCCATGGAATGATGGGACCAGATGTCATGATCTCAGTTTTTTGAATGTTGAGTTTTAGGCCAGCTTTTTCACTCTCTTCTTTACTTTTATCAAGAGGCTCTTTAGTTCATTTTCTGCTGTCAGAGTGGTGTCATCTGTGTATCTGAAGTTATTGATATTTCTCCTGGCAATGTTGATTCTAGCTTGTGTTCATTCAGCTTGGCATTTTGCATGATGTACTCTGCATATAAGTTAAATAGGCAGGGTGACAATATACATCCTTAACATACTCCTTTCTTGATTAGGAACCAGTCTGTTGTTCCAGGTCCAGTTCCAACTGTTGCTTCTTGACCTACATACAGATTTCTCAGAAGGCAGGTCACGTGGTCTGGTATTCCATCTCTTGAAGAATTTTCCATAGTTTGTTGTCATCTACACAGTCAAAGGCTTTGGCATAGTCAATAAAGAAGAAGTAGATGTTTTTCTGGAACTCTTTTGCTTTTTAAATGATCCAACAGATGTTGGCAATTTGATTTATGGTTCCTCTGCCTTTTCTAAATCCAGCTTGAACATCTGGAAATCCATGATTCATGTTCTCTTGAACTCTGGCTTGGAGTATTTTGAGCACTACTTTGCTGGCATGTGAGATGAGTGCAATTGTGTGGTAGTTTGAACATACTTTTTATTGCCCTTCTTTGGGATTGGAATGAAAGCTGACGTTTTCCAGTGGCCACTGTTGAGTTTTCCAAATTTGCTGACATATTAAGTGCAACAATTTCACAGCATCATCTTTTAGGATTTGGAATAGCTCAGCTGGAATTCCATCACCTCCACTAGCTTTGTTCGTAGTGATGCTTCCTAAAGCCCACTTGACTTCACATTCCATGATGTCTGGCTCTATATAACCACCATCGTGGCTAGGTCATGAAGATCTTTTTGTATCATTCTTCTATGTATTCTTGCCACCTCTTCTTAATATCTTCTGCTTCTGTTAGGTCCATATCATTTCTGTCTTTTATTGTGCCCATCTTTCCATGAAATGTTCCCGTGGTGTCTCTAATTTTCCTGAAGAGATCTCTAGTCTTTCCTATTCTATTGTTTTCCTCTATTTTTTTGCATTGATCACTGAGGAAGGCTTTCTTATCTCTCCTTGCTGTCCTTTGGAACTCTGCATTCAAATGGGTATGTCTTTATTTTTCTCCTTTGCCTTTCACTTCTCTTCTTTTCTCAGCTATTTGTAAGGCCTCCTCAGGCAACCATTTTGCATTTCTTTTTCTTGGGGATGGTCTTGATCCCTACCTCCTGTACGATGTCACAAACCTCCATCCATAATTCTTCAGGCACTCTATGAGATCTAATTTCTTGAATCTATTTCTCATTTCTACTGTATAGTCATAAGCGATTTGATTTAGGTCATTCATAACTGAATGGTCTAGTGGTTTTTCCTACTTTCTTTAGTTTAAGTCTGAATTTGCAATAAGGAGTTCATGACCTGAGCCACAGTCAGCTCCCAGTCTTTTTTTTTGTTGACTGTATAGAGCTTCTCCATCTTTGGCTGCAAAGAATATAATCAATCTGATTTCGGTATTGGCCATCTGGTGATGTGCATGTGTAGAGTCTTCTCTTGTGTTGTTGGAAGAGGGTGTTTGACCAGTGCATTCTCTTGCAAAATTCTGTTAGCCTCTGCCCTGCTTCCTTTTGTACTCCAAGGCCAAATTTCCCCGTTACTCCAGGTATCTCTTGACTTCCTACTTTTGCATTCCAGTCCCCTATGATGAAAAGGACATCTTTTTTGGGGTGTTAGATCTAGAAGGTCTTGTAGGTCTTCATGCTAAGTCGCCTCAGTCGTGTCTGACTCCGTGCGGCCCCATAGATGGCAGCCCACTAGGGTTACCCCCCCGTCCCTGTGATTCTCTAGGCAAGAACACTGGAGTGGATTGCTATTTTCTTCTTCAATGCATAAAAGTGAAAAGTGAAAATGAAGTCACTCAGTTGTGTAGGTCTTCATAGAGCCATTCAATTTCAGCTTCTTAAGCATTACTGGTTGCATATCTTCTAGGAAATAAATTTCAGATGTTATTTTCATATACTGATGCCACCAATAATTAGATTAAAGAACACATTTGGTCCAGATTTTGGTAATTCAGTAGAACTAACAACTTTTAAGTGAATATGATAACTTTTCAGAGTTCATAAAGCAATGCAACATTAAAGTTGCCTTTTAACTTTGTTTCAATATAAGTTATAAATATTCTGAATTAGAAAACAAAACATCATTGTCATTAATATAATTTTGTTCAGAATATTTTACAAATAGGTATTATTCACAATGATATTCAGTTCAGTTCAGTTCAGTCGCTCAGTTGTGTCTGACTCTTTGCGATCCCATGGACCACATTATGCCAGGCCTCCCTGTCCATCATCAACTCCCGAAGTCTACTCAAACTCATCTCCATTGAGTCAGTGATGCCATCCAACTGCCTAATCCTATGTTGTCCCCTTCTCCTCCCATCTTCAAACTTTCCCGGCATCAGGGTCTTTTCATTTTTTTTAAAATTAAATTTATTTATTTTTTAAATTACAATACTGTATTTGTTTTGCCATACATTGACACGAATCAGCCATAGGTGAACACAATCTCCCAATGCCAAAGCCCCCTCCCACCTCCCACCCCACATCCTCTACTTGAATCATCCTGTGCATCAGCCCCATGAATCCTGCATCCTACATTGAACATAGATTGGTGCTTCGTTTCTTACAGGAAAATATACATGTTTCATTGCCATTCTCCCAAACCATCCCACCCTTTCCCTCTCCCTCAGAGTCCAAAAGTCCACTCTATACCTCTGTGTCTCTTTGTTGTCTCACATATAGGGTCATCATTACTGTCTTCTAAATTCCATATATATGTGTCAGTATACTGTATTGGTGTTTTTCTTTCTGGCTTACTTCACTCTGTATAATCGGTTCCAATTTCATCCATCTGATTAGAACTGAGTCAAATTTATTCTTTTTAAGGGCTGAGTAGTATTCCATAGTGTATATGTACCACAACTTTCTTATCCATTCATCTGCTGATGGACATCTAGGTTGCTTCCATGTCCTGGCTATTATAAACAGCGCCGCAATGAACATTGGGGTACATGTGTCTCTTTCAATTCTGGTTTCCTTGGTGTGTATGCCCAGCAGTGGGATTGCTAGGTCATAAGGCAGTTCTATTTGCAATTTTTTAAGGAATCTCCACACTGTTTTCCATAGTGGCTGTACTAGTTTGCATTCCCACCAGCAGTGTAAGAGGGTTCCCTTTTCTCCACATCCTCTCCAGCATTTATTGCTTGTAGACTTTTGGATTGCAGCCATTCTGACTGATGTGAAATGGTACCTCACTGTGGTCTTGATTTGCATTTCTCTGATAATGAGTGATGTTGAACATCTTTTCATGTGTTTGTTAGCCATCCGTATGTCTTCTTTGGAGAAATGCCTATTTAGTTCTTTGGCCCATTTCAAATGAGTCAGCTCTTCGCATCAGATGGCCAAAGAATTGGAGTTTCAGCTTCAACACCAGTCCTTCCAATGAATACTCAGGACTGATCTCCACATTGATATTAATAGAAATAAAAAGAAACAGAGCAGGGTAAATGTGGAGCTGGACTTTTATGTTTACCAGTATATTATAAAGGATACAGAAGACTAGCCAATTGAAAGGGGACACAAGAGTCTAGAGCACAAAACTTCTGTCCTTGTGGAACTGGGGGTACATCCACCTTCCAGGCATGCAAATGCATTCAACAACTCAGAATCTCTTTGAAACCCATCCTTTTATATTTTTGTGGAGCTCTCATTACATAGGCATGATTAATTCAATCATTGGCCACTGGAAATTGATTCATCCCAGCTGGTCTCTCCTCCCCAGAGGTCAGGGAGTGGAACTGAAAATTGTTTACCATGTTAACATTAAAACTTGCATCACAATTTAGTTTTAGCCAACTAATAATTTGTAGACATTAGTTTCATATTATAAATATCAAATCAGTTGGTCTTTTTGTTTTAGTTTGCATTTAATTTATACATTTTTCCATTTGCCTAGTGTGTAAGAGCTATAGCACAGTTAAACTATGCCTAGGTCTGCTGCTGCTGCTGCTGCTGCTGCTGCTAAGTCGCTTCAGTCGTGTCCGACTCTGTGCAACCCCATAGACAGCAGCTCACCAGGCTCCCCTGTCCCTGGGATTTTTCCAGGCAAGAACACTGGAATGGGTTGTCATTGCCTTCTCCATGCCTAGGTCTAGTTTTACTTAAATGATGTTACAATAGAAGTGTGTAAGCTAATCTCAGGAAGTCTGTGGAACTTTGTTTTTTCAAAAGGGCTTTGTTTATCACTCAAGTTAGAGAGATACTGTCTAGAGACTCAGAAAAAGGCAATATCAATGTAGCCTGAGCTGTCAGTGTTGGGAGACCATTCTCCATGGAATTCTTATATTTCTAAACATCTAGACAGCATATTAAAAACAGAGACATTACTTTGCCAACAAAGGTCTGTCTAGTCAAAGCTATGGTTTTCTAGTAGTCATATACAGATATGAGAGTTGGACTATAAAGAAAGCTGATCACCGAAGAATTGATGCTTTTGAACTGTGGTGCTGGAGAAGACTCTTGAAAATCCCTTGGACTGCAAGGAGATCCAACCAGTCCATCCTAAAGGAGATCAGTCCTGAATATTCATTGAAAGGGCTGATGCTAAAGCTGAAACTCCAGTACTTTGGCCATCTGATGCAAAAAACTGACTCACTGGAAAAGAGCCTGATGGTGGAAAAAAACTGAAGGCAGGAGAAGGGGATGACAGAGGATGAGATGGTTGGATGGCATCACCGGCTCAATGGATATGAGTTTGAGTAAACTTTGGGAGTTGGCGGTGGACAGGGGAGGCCTAGTGTGTTGCAGTCCATGGAGTCGTAAAGTGTTGGACACGACTGAGTGACTTAACTGAACTGAACTAAACTGTAAGGAGAGACACTAAATGCCTTTGTTCTGGACTGTATCTCTAAGCATGTTTGTACTGTGAACAACATTGGCAGATAGAGACAAAATCTCTATGAAGCAAAGTGCAGATTTGGTTACAGCATTGGAAGATAAAAATAGTAAAAGGGGACCATGGTTACTGCCCATTATAAAAGATTTGGGTTCTCTAGGCTCGGTGTTCTCCTGCAGTGCAGCCTACAGAGTATGCAGGTCACCTGATCCTCTTCACGTTACCCTATGGGCATCAGGACTTGGGAAACTGGCACAAAATGCTAATACTCTGGCTATTACTATTACTGTTGTTAAAAAAACAGACAAACAAAAGACTATCCTTTGTCTTTCACACAGGAGTTTCATGGCTTCTGCCTTGAAAATTCTTGAAAATCCATGAAATTGTAGCTTGTTAAATTGTCATCTTGCCAGTGGGGTGAAATCTCACACCCTTTTTAGTTCTAGACAACTAGGTTGGCCCTGTGGAGGAAGTAAAGTTTGAGATATGAACTGAAGAATGGGTACAAATAGACTGGGTAGATATGAAGCTGGCATTCCAAGTGGGTAAGTGTCACAAGATTCATAATGGGTATTGGCTGTGGTCTGTAGTGGGATGGTGAGTAGATTAGTCTGATGAAAGTGGAGGATTGGAACTAAGAAGTAATCACAATTAGAGGACAAAATTAATTTGGGGCTATATTGTTGTGTGTTTAAACATTAGGTTAAAATAAATTCTGTATGTAGTAGAAAACCTTTAAAGTTTCTAGTCTCTGTCCTTTGAGTCACTGATTTGCATATTGTTTCTAAGCAGGGAGATGACATGTTGAATCTTAAAGTATGATCTCATAGAGAGTAAGATGTGGTGTAATAAAAGAAGGTCACTAGGTTTCTTTTCCTGACTCTTCCATTTACTAGCTGTGTGACCTTAAGCAAGTTATAATACTTCTCTGATTCCAGTGTTTCCATCTGTAAAGGAAGAAGTAATACTCACCATAGGGAAATATTGCAGAGGTTATAGATAATGTCTCTGAAATGCTTAATGCAGTGCCTAGTACATAGGGGATCAATAAATGGGGAATAGTTTTAACTAGCTGAGTGAAGAATATAGAAGGGAAAGCACTGGTTTCCTCTGTTTGAAACTATTACAGTTATATAAGGATAAACCATTAGGATCTGGACTAAGATAGTGATGGTGGTGATAGAAAGGACCCTGAATACATGAAAATCTACTTAACCTGGAGATTGATTGGATATGAGAGCTAACATTTACTGGGTGCCTACTATGTGCCAGGTGCTATTCTAAGCACTTTAGTAGCAATTCTCCTAAAAATGCTCTAAGGATGTACTATTATTTTCTTTTTTTTTTTACTTTGCAATATTATATTGGTTTTGCCATACCAGTTGAGTAAGCTGAAGTTCACTGAGATGAAATAACTTGTCTGAAATCAAATAACCAAGAAAAAGCCAACAGAGACTCAAACCTAGTCAGTACTGTACCAAGCCTATGTGCTAAAATAACCATGCTACACTCTCCCTGGCCATCAGAGAGGCAAAGAAACAGTCAGTGAGACTTGCTGGACTGGTCGTCCCAACATCCCTGCCATGTCTGGCTCTGTTTCTTTCCCTATCTCTTCACACTGTGTGTTTTGCATTTTAGTATAACTTATATTTTTTTTTTCTTGAGAGCTGGACATGGTGTACCAGGTAACAGGAAGTGCTGAAAATAGGCCTGTGGTAATGTGGTGGTGAGGTGTGGGAGAGGGGAAACACTTTATAGTCCTATGATTAGGTCTCGGTCTTTGCCTATGCCCCTGGACAGTGAGCTTTACAAATGTTTCTCATTCTTTTCTTCGCACCCTAGATGGGACAGGATGGTGAGAGTGGGATGGAATTGGGCATTTCCCTTTCCCTAGGTTAGTTAGGCTCTGATAATATCCCAGCAGGTTAGGTTCCTGTTGACTAGTTTCTCCTGAGGGCAGGCCTTTTTAACAATAGAGTGCTCTGGAATATTTCACAATATTGGTGAAATTGTGAAATATTTCATAAGAAGATTATTTTTCCCCCAATATTCATTATGGGAACCTAGTTTAGTTCCTGAAGGGAGATTTCACAGTATTGTGAGAGCCCCAGCTGGGCCTCCCTGAAGTTTCTGACTCTCAGAGTTGTCCCTACTGAGTCCCTAGCAGTTTGTCAATTAGAGTGCAGGTTTTCCTCCCCCAGTGTTGAGGCACTGGTTACTGTGGCAGTTTCTGTTCTGTGAGTTCCAGCTCCCTCTATTTGCCTGTCTCTCCAGTCTTGGAGGCAGTGGTTTGCCTTGTGTCCTCCCTCTGCTACATATGGAAGAAGAGTTGTTTAGTTTTCAGTCTGTTCAACTTTTTACTTGTTGGATGGAGTTATGGCCTCCAAGCTTGGTACCTGCAGGATCAGGAACTGGAAGCCTTCCTCACCAGCCTGGGGCTAGGGAGCACGAGGAGCAGAAGCTCGTACTGGGAAAATGATGTTCTGTGTTCTGACATGCTGAATCTGTAGTGGGGAACATCAGAGTGGAGGTGGCCTGTACCTACCTGTGTGAGAGTCGGAGTCCAAAAGCACAGGTATGAGACTAGCCTACTCCACAAGAGATGGTTGAGCAGCTTCATCATTACCCTCTTTGACTTTCAAAGGTGTGTGACCTTGGGCAGAGACTGCCTGGCACAGCTGACCAGCAACTGGAGAACAGATAGGACATCTGGCATCTCTTGGACTGGGCTTGCAGGAGGTGGTGTCACACCTTGGTACACCGTCTTACAGAAGGACACTGGGCCCCTCCTGCCACCAATGCCTGTATTCCTCAAGAGTAACACAGTAAGACCATGGTCTTTTCCCTTTAAGGCCTTATAGCCCCATCATTGTACTGTCTGCCATAGGTGACTCTTTTTCCTTTCTCTATGATAGACTCATGGTATAATAGCGTAAGCTCTGGATTTGAAATAAGATGGGTCTGGGTTCAAATCCCAACTCTAACTCACTAGCTCAGGTACTTTGTGTAAGTCAGTTATAAGTTATTTCATTTTTGTATGTGTGAATTTTTTAAAACTGTAAAATGGAAACAATAACATCTTTCTCATAAGGTTTTGAAATACGATGTAAAGTCTTTAGTAAATGTTGGTCGCCTGCCCCAGTAATTTCCTGTCCCCCAACTGGTTGTAAGCTATGACCACAAGCTCTTTGATACTCTTCCTATTGAAAGGTAAATATCTGTGTTCCCTCTCCTTGAATCTAGGCAAGTTTATAACTGCTTCAACCAACAGAATATGGTGAATGGTTATTATGTGACTTCTGTGGCTAGGTCAAAAAGACGCTGTAGTTTTTGCCTTATTCACTGGTACACTTACTCTTGGAACCCTGAGCTGCCATGTAAGAAGTCTAATTCCACTGAAGCTCCCAGGCTGAAAAGGCCATGTGTAGACATGGTGGACAATCACAGCTGATCTCAGCTTTATAACCACTCCAGAGTAATTATGGCACCAGACAAGTAATACAGCTGAATTGGACCTTTAGCCTAACTGCCAGCTAAATACAACCAGTGATCTCCATTGATGCCACATGGAACAGAAGGGTCAGCCAGCCAACTACTGTCTGCAGAATTATGGAATAGAATAAAATAGTTGTTTTAAGCCATTAATTTTGGAGTAGCTTGTAATCCAGCAATAATTACCTAAAACAATCCCTTTAATCCCATGCCCTTCAATCTCCCAGTCTCCTTATTTGAAATTGCCAGTCCTGAGTATATTCTGATTTCAATCTCATTCTTCCTCATATCTCATCATGTGAAATGTGAATGGGGGAGGGGGCATAATTTGTTCTGTCTTCCTATCCTCTTTCCATCCTTCCTTCAATAAGAATTTCCTAAAAAAAAAAAAAGAAAAAAGAAGAAGAAGAATTTCCTAAATGTTTACCCTGCATCAGATGCTAGATTGGGCATGATGGTTTTCCTCTAGGTCAGGGGATCAGCAACTTTGCTGAAACTACCAAAGAGTACATAATTTAAGCTCTGCAAGCTCTGCTGCAAAAAAGCAGCCATAAAATAGGTATGGCCTTATTCCAATAAAATAAGTGGCAGGTTTGATTGGTCCACAAGGCCGTGGTTTGCTGACAGTCTACCCATTGAAAAGTAGAGCATATTACATAGGCAGGGGCTATAGTGAAAACATCAGGAAGAGAACATTTAAAACATGTTTTGTTTCCTTATTTTTAGCAAAATGTGGCTAACTACCTTTGACAATGGCATGGAAATCCATCCTATATAAATGGTACTCAGCACCTGGCTGGGAATGTTACCTGTGCAGATGTCTTTCTGTGCAGCATGTGGTACATGCCAGGACTAGTAGCTCAAGAAAGATTCTCCCTCTACCCCAATTCAGATAGGATCTGGGGTGTAAGCTGAGTCTTGGCTGACAGAAGGATGGAGGTTCAGATGCAGAGATTATGGCACAAAAGCAGTAGCCCCAAAGTGCCAAGGAGACTGTCAAAGAGGCTAATTGAGACGGTGATGAGAATCGGCCTTGAGGAAGCGTAGGAGACTGGGCCGGATGCTGGATAATTTCATTCTCTGAAGTTAAGAGAAAGCCTCTTTGGCTCACTCACTTTTGTCTCCCGAGGTGTTGTAAGCAAATCAGATAAGGTAAAATGACCATGAACTCTGAAGATGACTGCCAGGTGTGACTGAGGCAAGGCAATCATCTTTGCTCTTCAGGAAAATAGCTCCTTTCAGAAGAATATCTTCAGAACACAGTGTAAACCTTCCCCTTCCCTCCAACAGAGCTGGCATCCATGGGAGGGAATCAGAATAGCATATCATGTTCTAACAGCTCTTCCAGCAGTGAGACTAAATATACATAAACTATTCCAAATTTGTATCTGCTGTGAACATGAACAATGACACAGTGTCATTCCGCTATGAGGTTTGTCTGGACAAATTATATGCAAAGAAGGATATGCACACTCTATCACTTTTCCTGACTTTTCCAACTTCAACCTTTGTGAGCATAAAAAAACCTTTGGCTCCACTTTTATTCTCCTTTATTTGGTAGCTCTGTCATAAAGATAGTGAATCCAGATTGAGATAGAAATATGAAATTTACAGGAGATAAATTGCATGTTTTTCTGGCTATCTCAGCTTTGTATCTTTAAATTAGCTCAGTTTATCTCAGTTAATAGGGTTTGCTGGAGGGTTAGGGCTTCCCCAGTGGCTCAGACAGTAAAGAATCCACCTGCAATGTGGGAGACCTGGGTTTGATCCCTGGATTGGGAAGATCTCCTGGAAAAGGGCATGGAAACTCACTCCAGTATTCTTGCCTGGAGAATCCCCATGGACAGAGAAGTCTGGTGGGCTTCTTCCATGGGGTCACAAAGAGTCAGACACAACTGAAGCAACTGAGCATGCACGAGCATTGCAGGGTTACACAGGAAGTAAACGGTGAGATATCTTTTCAGAGCTGTAAACTAAGGCAGTCTTAAGAAGAAGTAACAAAGTGTGGGATATAGAACTAGCTCTGATGCTCCGTGCGAAGGTCTGGGAAACTAAGAGCAAATGAACCTTGCTCCAGATGCAGCTTCTCCATCCACTACTGCCTATCCTTATTCTTAAGTCAGACGGCAAAGAATCTGCCTGCAATGTGGGAGACCTGGGCTTGATACTTGGGTTGGGCAGATGCCCTGGAGGACAGCATGGCAGTCCACTCCAGTATTCTTGCCTGGAGAGTCCCATGAGCAGAGGAGCCTGTTGGGTGACAGTCTATAGGGTTGAAAAGAGTCGGACATGGCTGAGTAACACTTTCACTTTCTGTCTTACTGTTTTCTGACTGTCTTCATCCTTAGTGCCTTTTGACTTACACCTCCACTGTCATCTGCTTACTCACACTTTCTAGGTCTCTCATTAACACTCCATATGAGAAAGGGTATGACAAGGGTAATCAGTCCCATAAGGAGGAGGACAGTGGAGAGAGCACTGCAGGACCATTACACAGCCTGTGATAGCTCAGGATCACCCTTGCTTACTCACCCTTGGTTCCGTGAGCTGGGGCAGGGGAGTTGGGGCCAGGTAGGGGTCTCTTTGCTCATAGACTCCTTTCCTGACCTAAGTCAATGCACCTCAGCCCCAGTGTCAAGTCATTGGCACCAAAGACAATGCACCATCCCCTAAGTATGGTGCTCCCACTCTCGTCCTGTGTCCACCAGTTTCCTGACTCTGGATTCTCTCCTAATCTTGATCCCACATGGCCACTCATGTTTGTATTTGTCTCTCTGGAGGCTGAGTCTTCAGTATCCTTCGAGGACTTTGACTCAGCCTTCTTCTGCCCGCTCTCTCCATTGCAAATTGCCTCCAAAATAAATCCTGACCCAGTCAGCCCATTGGCAGTCAAGGATACAGGCTAAGCTGCTGTAAAAAAAAGACCCTCAAAGGACAGAGGCTTCAGCAAATATGAACTTAGAGGTCTCAAGTAACAATCCAGAAGTATGTGGTCTACCTGGATCCAAGAGGGCTGCTCTATGAATGTCTGTATTCTAGCCAGCCGAAAAGGGGGTAAGAGAAAAAGGAAAGGGGATATCCTTGGCATTCCTCACATTACTTGTGCTCATACTCCCCTGACAAAATTCTAGTCACATGGCCCTCCTTGTCTTCTCATATGACTGGGAAATATTGTTTCTAGGTGGGAAGTCACACCCAGCTAAAACATGGAGTGGGAGTGGGTGGTTGAATCATTGAAAGGAATGGGGGAAATGAATTCTGTAGAGCAACTAGTGGGACTCAACCATAGGAAAAAACTTTTGCTCTTGACCAAGGATACTTCGGGATTTTATGAGGCCTGAAGCTTATGCAACTTTTGGGCTCCTCTTTAAAGAATGCAAACTGATAACCACAAAATAATGAACTCACGACTTTGGAACGGGCCCAAGCTAGTGAGGGGCTGGAAAGATTAAACTTCAGCAGCTTCATGATAAACCTGCCCCTGCTCAGGTCTGTTAGTCAACATCCCAGTCAAGTTCGCACAGCTCTGCAAAGGGTACATTCCTATAGGATGAGTTTTGTAGAGTTTCCATGCCAGTGCCATAAGTGGTAGCAACATTTGTTAAATAATAAGAAAGCAACACATGTCTTAAATTTTCTCTTCCTGATGCTTTCACTGTAGCCCCTGCCTATGTAATGTTGTTTGCTAGTGGGCTATCCCCAGGAAAGACTGAAAAATGTTCTGCTGCTAATGGTGTAACTGGGCTATAGTCTTCAAACTTGCTGCTGCGATTTCTCTTGGGTACAGTCTACTTCCCAGTCCCTGACTGGTAGAGAGATCTCCTTATTTATGGGCAATTATTCTCTGCAGACAGGATACCATAAGAAGCCCTTTTGGCAGCTGCTCATGGAAACTCTTACTGTGTCTTCATTTTCGTATCAGTAAGCACACTGTAGGAGATGAAGAACAGTGAAGACGGCAGCATTATCCTGCATGCAGTCAATCAAAGCCACGCTAATTAGATTTTTCAGGTGCTTGGATACTGTGGGACTGCATATTACATAAATGCATAGATAAACACTCCTAACCATGAGAACCAAAGAATTACTGCAAAAGGCTGCAAAATAAGTCTTTAAGAAAGGCTTCAGTGTTCTTGCTTGCATGCTCTCCTCGCTCTTTTAGAAAACATAATAAAACTTCAACACAATTGAAATGCTAGGACTTGTGTACTATTAATGTTTCACAGGATACAGCAGTGTTCCTCAAAAAGTGAAAATCTGAAAATATATATACTGGAGGTTAGATGAAATAAAATATATAAATACTTAGCATGTTAGGAAATAGTCAATAACAGTTTGCTGTAAGAGATAATGATTGCCTCCATAGCTGTGTTCATACTATCCCTCAACTACATTTAATCTCCCTGACTTTATATCAGAGATTAAAAAAAAAAAATCATGTCCTCCATTCATTAGAGCTATAGCCTTGGTAAAGATTGCTTCTGGCCATTGAAAAGCCATGGGTTTAGTGGTGAGCAGACTGATTGTGTACAACAAACCTGCCTTAACATGTCTCTCCCTGCCCCCTAAATACCAGTATCTACGTATCTAACAGCATTGTGACTTTGTGACTTCTGTGAATATGGACATCTGAGCATTTGCCTGGTCACTTCACTAGTCTTTCCTCTGATGCCTTGCATGAATATTCTTCAGGAATTCATCCTTAGTCCTTCCCGTCTCCTTTATTTGTTTATTTTTGTTGAAGTATAGTTGATTTACAATGTTTGTTTCAAGTGTACAACAGAGAGGTTCAATATTTTTATAGATCATACTCCATTTAAACTTGTTATATAATAATGGATATATTTCTCTGTGCTATACAATACATTTTAGTCATTTATTTATTTTATGCATAGTAGTTTGTATCTCTTCATCTCTTAACCCCGGTCTTGCCCCTCCTCTCTTCCTTTCTCTTCAGTAGCCTACCAATGTAAGAGACGCAGTTTCGATCACTGGGTCAGGAAGATCCCCTAGAAAAGGAAATGGCAACCCATTCCAGTATTTTGCCTGGGAAATCCCATAGACAGAAGAACCTGGTGGGCTACAGTCCATGGGGTCACAAAGTCCTACGCAACTTAGCAACTGAACAACAGTCACCACTAGTTTGCTCTTTTAATCTCCCCCTTCTTTAACATTTACATGGTGATGGGTTTTCATGCTTTATCTTCAACTCAGAACTCTTTTTCCTCCCTGAATTTGTTTAAATTCTCTAATTAGATGTAACACTAGCTCTGTATAATCCGCAAACCAGAACTCACTTTCTTCCCCAACCAATGTGAACTTCTTCTCATTTGCCATAGCTGCATGCACGGCTCTGTCATCCCACCAATGTGGGAGCCAGACTTGACTCCTTTCTCTGATTTTTCTCACTCTCCATGTTCAGTTACAGTTTGTATTGATTTTACATCACTAATTTATTTCACATTTGCCTACTGCCCATTCTCCACTGCAGAGATGTCCAACCAGAATCTCACTCTCCCTTACCTAGATTTCTGGACAGCTTTTTACTCCCCTGCTTCCAATTGGCAGGGTAATTTTTCAAAATGCACATATCAGTTATATTACTGCCTGGTCTAAAACCTTTCACAACTCCCCCGTAACTTTCAGGATAAAGCCAAAGATCCTTAGGATGACATACAAAGCCCTTCTTCTGTCTCTTGCTTACCCTATTTGGCAAAATTGAGTTACATCAGAACTCAGAAAAGTCAGTGCTTTCTTTGTCCTCTAGAATTTTAGTGTCCTGCCCTTCTTCACTTGAAGGTCTTGCCACTACTCTGGTCATCCCACCACACTGGCTTTGAAACTTCTTCTTTGTGCTCTTACAGCCCACCATGTCTTCTTACACACTGTATGGATACTGCCTGTTCCTTTTGACTTAGACTAAGCCCTTGAAGGGAGAAGGCAATGGCACCCCACTCCAGTACTCCTGCCTGGAAAATCCCATGGACGGAGGAGCCTGGTAGGCTGCAGTCCATGGGGTCACTGAGGATCGGACACTACTGAGCAACTTCACTTTCACTTTTCACTTTCATGCATTGGAGAATGAAATGGCAACCCACGCCAGTGTTCTTGCATGGAGAATCCCAGGGACAGAGGAGCCAGGTGGGCTGCCGTCTATGGGGTCCCACAGAGTCAGACACGACTGAAGTGACTTAGCAGTATCAGCAGCAAGCCCTTGAAAAGATTTGTTCTTCTCATAAATAGACTCTGTGCCTTCTTCTTCTCTGCATTGCCTTCATCTTAGCATGGTACTGACTCTTGATAGACACTCAAGAAATGTGTATTGAATGAGTGAATTTGGTAGAAGAGAATCAAGCATTAGATGGGTGATTAGAAATTTCTAAGAATTATGTATATAAAATTCTTTGGGTAGATTCTACTCTAATGTTTAAGCTCATATTCTCAGATCCAAGTTTCTTACCCCTTAAACCATAGCTAAGTGTTTGATGAATACCTACTATGTGTTAGAAACTGTATAGACATGTGAACTAGTCTGTAATATTGTCACCCCCCTCAAGAATCTCACAGTCCAGGTTACAGATAAAAGTCACTAGCAGATAGTGATATTGCAATGAGATAATTTCTATTAAAATGATATAGGTAGTAAGGGAAGTCAAAGAAATGATCACTTGATTTTTTAGAAAAGGAAATAAGGAAAGGGTGATATTTGAATCTTGAAGGCTGGCTTGATGTTTACCAGGATGATAAAGGGATTGGGTGTGGCTGTATGAGTACATTACAGAAGGAAAGGTCAGCCCTAGATTATATCTATGACTGAGCTACAGGGGTGGGGTTCAGAGAGCTCACCCAGACAGCATTATGAAGGGCAAAGCAGGTCATGCCAAGAAGTTTGGACTTTGCCTTAGAGAAGATGAGGAACCACTCAAAGGGTGAAGCAAGTGTAATCCAATTTGCATTATTGAGGGATCCTTTGTGTGGCTATGTGAAAGGTCTTTAGAAGGAGACAGAAGAAGCAGCAGGAACAGTTAGGAGATAATTGTAGGATTCCAGGTTAGACTGTGGAGACTGCATGCCCAGTTGCTCAGCTGTATCTGACTCTTTGCAACCCCATGGGCTAAGCCCCTCAGGCCTCTATATCCATGGGATTTTTCAGGCAAGAATACTGGAGTGGGCTGCCATTTCCTACTCCAGGAGATCTTCTGACCCAGGGATCAAATTTGCATCTCATGCGTCTCCTGCATTGCAGGCAGATTCTTTTCCACTGCATCACCTAGGAAGCCCCAAAGTTAAGTTGCTCAGTCGCATCTGACTCTTTGCAATACCATGGGCTAGCCTACTATGCTCCTCTGTCCGTGGGATTTTCCAGGCAAGAGTACTGGAGTGGGTTGCCATTTCCTTCTTCAATGAAGCCCCAAGGAGGCCGCATATCCAATAGTTAACATGGATTCCTGCATTCAAAGCCTAGTTCTGTTCATTACTAGCTTTAGCAAGTTACTCAACTTCTCTATACCTCATTCTCATTCAGTGGAGTTGTAATAATAATGACTGATGAGATAGTTGGGCAGGATTAAGTAGAAACTTACACAAATGTTTAGAACAGCACTCATCTAAAGTTTAAAAATATTTGCTCTTTTTATTATCTGAGGCTGAACAAAAGAAGAAAGCATAAACTAGTGGAGATAAGTCTAAGAAATGTTTCACAAGGAAAATTTAAAGTATTTGGAGTGTGATAAGATGTGGGGGTAAAGAAGATGGATAGGTGGAGTGTGATCCCCAGGTTTCAGGGTTGAGCAACTGGTGAGTAATGGTATCTTTCATAGGAAGGGGAGCAGGAATTTCTTTGAAGGTTAAGGATTGTTAGTGAGTTTGATCTTATAAATGTCAAGTCTAAGTTGACTGTAGAAAATTCAGGAGAATTTATTCACTAGGCTGGTGGGAAAATAGATCTTTGGCTTAAGGGGAGATTTCCCAGGCTGAAGATGGAGAATTGGGCTGGGTCCTATAAGCAGCCAGGTGGGGACTGAAGCAATGAAACTGTGCAGCAGAGGGCTTATGGAGAAAGTAGAGATGGAGAAGCAAGTAGAGGGCAGAGCTCTAGAAGACACCAACATCAAACCTGTAAGGGGAGAAACAGGTCCTGGAAAAGGAGGCAAAGCAAGACAACACAAAGGAATATGAAGAGAATCACAGCAGAACCAACTAAAGAAATGACAAGGTCACCTGTTGCTTAGCAATGGCACGACACAGTGAGTGCCTGATAATACACTGTACCAGGGCAGTGATGCCAAATCCAAAATTTTTATAAAATTAGTTTAGTAAATTCTCTTTTGTTGCGTCCAGCCTCAATTCTTTGAAGCTGCAGATTTGTGCTAATTTGCATGGATAGTTTGTATCCCAGAATGAAAGCAAAACTATGATATTGAAGCTAAAATTCTTTAATTTTCCATTTCAGGAAGCAGGCTATCAGTAAGTCAGTTTCAAACGAACATTCACTGTTTGTTAAACCAAAAGTTAAAACACCTACAAGGATTAATACTTTGACAAGTGATGAGAAAAGAGCCATGTGACACTTTGGTCTGCCTGTTTAGCAGTTTAGAATTTCAGAACAAATTCCCCGTTGTGATTCATTTGAATCAAAACCTTATTTGTCATTCATGAAAAATATAGACATATCAGTAGGTGACACTTATTTATGAGGAAATCAGTAAATATTATCCCATAGGATTCTCATAATTAGAAATTAACCTAGAAGGTCTATTGGTCTAGAAGGCAGAATTAAAATTTCTCTATATAGAAATGCATCTACCTAGAATTTTAAGTCTTCAAGAAATGTCAATTCTGTGTTAGAATGTGCAGTGTGATACCATGTGTGTAATTTGGCTTCATTTGCTCTTCACATATATACTGAATTTCTATTTTTGTCAGCCACTATGCAAAGTGCAGGACACACAATGGCATCCAAGGCAGATACCCCCATCCCTTCACAGAGCTCACACAAGTGCAAGGACATCAACTCAAAAAGTAACAGAAAAACAAAAGTTGCTTTAATTTGTAATAAATACTGTGGTAAAAGCAGGAGCTGAGCAGGAGGATTACAGGAAGAACCTACTTTAGTTAGGATGGTTGAACTGGAGTCTCACCTATGAGGTGGCTTTCACACTGAGCTTAGAGATAAGAAGGAGCAAACCTGGGGAGAAAATATTTGCAACAATGTGACCGATAAGGACTTAATTTCCAAAATAGACAAATAATTCATATAACTTAATATCAAAAAAACCAACCCAATTAAAAAAATAGGCAGGAGATCTAAATAGATATATCTCCACAGAAAACATACATATGGCCATTTCATGGCCAAAAGGCTCATGAAAAGATGCTCCACATTGCTCATTATTGGGGAAATGCAAGTCAAAACTATAGTGAAGTACCACTTCACACTGGTCAGAATGGTTATCCAAAAAATCTACAAACAATAAAGGCTGGAGAGGATGTAGAGAAAAGGGAACACTCTTATACTGTTGGTGGGAATGTAAATTGGTATAGCCACTATGGAGAACAGTACGGAGAGTCCTTTAAAAACTAGGACTAAAACAACCATATGACCCAGCAATCCCATTTCTGGGCATGTATCCAGAAAAAGGCAAAAACTCTAATTCAAATAGATATATGCAATGCTCATTGCAACACTATTTATAATAGCCAAGACGTGGAAGCAACCTAAGTGCCCATTGACCAAAGAATGCATAAAGAAGATATAGTACATATACAGAATGGAATATTATCCAGCCATAAAAAAGAAGGAAATAATGCAATTTGCACCAACATGGATGAACCTAGAGATTACCATACTAAATGAAGTCAGACAGAGAAAGACAAATGTATGATATCACTTATATGTGGGACCTAAAAGGTGATACAAATAAACTTACTTACAAAAAAGAAATAGACTCACAGACATAGAAAACAAACTTATGCTTACCAAAGGGAAGGAGAGGGGAGGGATAAATTAGGAACATGGGATTAACATATACACACTACCATATATAAAATAAATACCAAGGATTTACTGTATAGTACAGAAAACTATAGTCAATATTTTGTAATAACCTATAGTGGAACATAATTGAAAATATGTGTGTATGTGTGTCTATATATATGTGTATATATATATATATATAACCAAATCATTTTGCTGTACACCTGAAACTAACACAGTATTGTAAATCAACTATATTTCAATTTTTAAAAAAGATGCTCATGGTAGCCCTTAAAGAGAGAAAAAAAAGGAGCAACCCAGGAAAGAGTTGGGGAAAAGCTTTCCAGGAAGCAGTAATAGCACCTGCAAACCTACTTGGGAATTCAAGAAAGAGTCCAATGTAGCTGGAGCTTTGTAAACAGGATTGGTAGACGAGAGCTTCAGGAAATATCTAGAGGTTCAAGAAATATCATGATAAAGACCTAGATGTTTCCCTGAATGTATTGAGAAAGGAAGGGGTGGGACTTGTTACTGTTCAGTCACTAAGTCATGTCTGACTGTTTGCAACCCCATGGATTGCAGCACGCCACTATCTCCTTCACTATCTCCCCGAGTTTGCTCAAATTCATGTCCATGGAGTCAGTGACATGACTAAGAAGTTGAAAATCTTCATGTTTTTGAAGTTTGACCCAGGAACTTGCTGAATTGTTGTTCCTGTCCATATCCTTCAATGCATAATAGGCTGTAATCACATGGCTGCTATAATGAGGGGCAAGATACTTTTTGGCATGTCGCCCATTGGTGACAGCTGGTTATGAATCTAAACAGCAGCTAAGGGCAATAAGCACTCCTTTGGATCCCTGGAACACTTCTTACCATTGGAGGAATGTTACTTCTACTCTTGACTGGTTTGGGTGGCAGATTCCATCAGTCTGAAGGACAGCTTCCCTGACCTCATTTGTGAGCTGATGTTTAAGTCAGGAAGGCTTTCCTGCTGCTGCTGCTGCTGCTGCTAAGTCACTTCACTCGTGTTTGACTCTGTGCGACCCCATAGATGGCAGCCCACCAGGCTCCCTGTCTCTGGGATTCTCCAGGCAAGGTGGGGTGCCATCGCCTTCTCTGAAGGCTTTCCTGAGCCTCTATCAACTCACATAGGAAAGACATCAAAGAACTGGAGTGGTGCTAGCAGTCCTGTAAACAAGATTTTCAGAAAGTAAATGGATTTTAAAAGAAAGTAGGGATCTCTGCCACTTGGTGACAAATATTTTTTGCCGTTTTCAGCATGCACCTTAGCAGTTTGTAGGTAGTAGGGGGCTGGCTGGCTGAATCAGTGGGTAATGTGGCATGAATCGGGAGGCAGTGTGGTGTGATAAAAGGCAGCTGGATTCTAGAAGCATGCAGACTGTGCCATGCTGGATTCCTGGGATCCTCTGCTTTTGCATGTGTATTATGGGAGTGATAATGCTTTGCTGGGAGGTTGGATAAAGATTGGAGATAATGGATTGAAGCATCTGGCATACTAATTACCCTTGATTATTCAGTTGCTGTTTTTATTATCATCATCTCAGGCTCCTTGCTTGGTGCCTTTGGCTCTCATTCATCTCCTAAGTCACCCCAGTTTGGGTTTCCGTCCTCTCTCCTCTTGTTGCCTCTAGTCATCTCCTAGGTTGACTTGTCTCACTTATCCCTTGCCAACCACTGCTCACTCTCCACCACAGCTCATAAACCCACCCTCATCCTTCAGACTTTCCGATTTCTCTGACAGTTCTTTCTAGCCTGGAACCCTCTTTCTTTCTTTCTCCACCTTCTCATCTTTCAAGACTGGGTGATACTTGCAAGGCAATAAGTTGAAGTCTAACAACTGAGTCTTGAACGAAATCAAGGAAGCAAACCCAAGGTGGCCTCATTCCTCATCCTATTTGCTAAAGGTGTTGCTTGAAAGCCTCTGGTTACCTAAGATATTTTCATGGTTAGTGACTCTCTGCAGAGAGTCATATTAGGTTTGGTTATTTTTCAGATTCTTCCTCATAAAGCCATGTTTCAGAGCCCGGAGTTAGAGGGGAGGTGGAGGGAGTATTCCTTCTGGGAAATTGGAGGGATCCCTGACGAGTATTGAGGAAATAAGGTTCTGTGAGTCACGTGCTTTAATCTGAGACACATCAATAGTAAATAGATTTGGTGCACCTCACCTGCTCACAATAAATAAGTGGACGTGATGTTTTAAAAGCATAAGACATGCACTTACAGTTTCTAAAAAGTGGAGAGCTTAGTCATATAAGAAACCTCTAGTGCTGGATTTTTAAGGTTGCCATTGAAGCCAAAGAGAGATGATTCAGAAGAGGTGTCCGCTAGACAGTGTAAGCCCAGCCCTTCTTCCTCTGTCTCAGCTTCCCTGAGCTCTATAAAGGTGATTTCTGTATGTGCTGTCTCTTCATGGAGAAAGATTTGTAACTCATCCAGTAAACAAATTCCTTTTCTCTTTAAAGTAAGATTGGGAACCATGTTGATCATGAGGAAATAAGTAACTGCCAAGGGTACTGAGTACTGCACGGAGACCTCCAGAACATTGGTGTCTTGACACTTTCCTCTAGGCTGGGGACTTGAAACCTCTTCTAGGAAGCAGGGGCTGGGGCTGGGGAGATCTGGCCAGCTTAGGAGGAATGACTCTAGAATACTAGCACCAAAGTCCGCCCCAAACCTTACTTAGATAACCTTAGAGGGATGTTCAAAGTTACTAAGCACTAACCATGCCCTCAGAGAATCCATCAACACTTTAGCTTCCCCATCATGAGCAGACAACCAAGATTCCCAGACAGCTTACAAATGCCTTCAGTAATCATGATTAGCAAATAAAAACAGAACTAGGAAGAAACAAGCTATTCAGTGAGAAAACAACTTCATCACCATAAACTGTAATAAATATCTGGAGAGAGATAGAAATACTGCATCCTTGAAGTCAGAGCAGGATGCAGTAATAAAGGACAATTTAGAAAACAGAAAGTGCTTTTGGAAAAAGAGCTTTTAACAGCAGAAATAAAAATAATGCAAAGAGAAGTTAGGAGATAAAGCTGAGACAATCTCCCAGATAGTGGAGCAAAATGACAGAGGTAAAAGATAAGAAAATAGAGGAGCAGTCCCGAAAGACGTTGATAAGTCCATGATAAGACATTGTGAGTAAGAAGATTTAAAAAAAAAGAGATAAGTCAGTGATAAAACAGGTCACTAACAATTTCCAGAACCGAAGAAGAGGAATCACTAGATTCAAAGGATACACAGTGTAAGAATAAGAGTAAACTCACGCTAATGCACATCACAATGTTTCCAAAAACACTGGAGACAAATATAAGATCTTAAAAACATACAGAGAGAGAGAGAAAATAGGTCACCCAGAAAAGAGCAGTCGAAATAGGTGTAGACTTTTAAACTTTTTATTTTGTAATGCACTATAGCCGATTAACAATGTGATAGTTTCAGGTGAACAGTGAAGGGTTTCAGCCATAAATATACATTCTCCCTCAAACTCCCCTCCCCTCCCATCAAGCTGCCACATAACTCTGAGCAGAGTTTCACACGCTATACAGTAGGTCCTTGTCGGTTGTCCCTTCTTAACAGCAAGACCGGAACCAAGAAGGTATGGAGCCCTTCCTTCAGAATTCTGAAGACAAATGATGCTGCTCTAGAATTCCATACTTAGCCAAGCTATCTTTGTGTATGAGGGAGGAAGGAGGCAAATGTATGAACTCAAGAAGGAAATCTCCCAGGCATGCCCCACCGAAAGAGGGCATACGCCTAGAGAAAAGATACAGAAAAGGTGAGATACCATCACCGACTCAAAAATAAATGAGTTTGAACAAGCTCTGGGAGATGGTGAAGGACAGGGAAGCCTGGCATGCTACAGCCCATGGGGTCACAAAGAGTCAGATATGACTGAGTGACTGCACAGCGACAACCCCCCAAAAGCAGGAGATCCAACACAGGAAATAGTGAAAGTATTCCTCGAGGAAGTGGCAACGAGAGCGTTCAGGGGGACAGCTCTGCAGCAGATGCAAAGGGTTACTGGTTCAGATGGAACAACGTGGCAGGAAGAAAGAGCTGCCACTGTGGTGATGCATGTGGCCACTGTCCTCTCTTAAACTAAACGCAATACGTCTGGGTGAAACTGGCCCAGTCTTTTTGCACTTGGCCTGACTCCCCTCTATGCCCTGCTCCCTGGCTCAGCAGAGACATCTATCATAACCCCACAGATGTGTCTGCTTTGCTCTTTTTCTTTTTAAAAGAACTGTGGTAAAATAGACATAAGATCAAATTTACCATTTTAGCTAACTTTTTCATGACCAGGCTGGACTCAGCAGGATGGTGTGAGATTTCCTCACCTACTCAGAATGGGGAGCAGTTTAAAATATACGGATTGTTTATTTCTAGAATTTTTCATTTCATGTTTTCATACTGTGGTTGACCAGGGATAACTGACAATATGGAAAATGAAACCATGGCTAAGTTGTGACTACTGTATGTATCTAAACAAGGATATATCTTAGTTTTAAAACACTGGGTAGCAAGCACAAGCTAGTTATATAAGGACAGGGTGATCTTACCTCTATTAGATGAAGACTCCCAGGAAAAGATAAGCTTAAGATTGGTATTTCTTGAAGATAGGGATTTCATATCCTTTGGCTGAAGTTAAGTGAAGTGAAGTCGCTCAGTCGTGTCCGACCCTCAGCGACCCCATGGATTGCAGCCTTCCAGGCTCCTCCATCCATGGGATTTTCCAGGCAAGAGTGCTGGAGTGGATTGCCATTTCCTTCTCCAGGGGATCTTCCCAACCCAGGAATCGAACCCGGGTCTCCCACACTGCAGGCAGACACTTTACCGTCTGAGAATTGGAGTTGATGGATCAAAGAGCAGTCCTATTTTTAGTTTTTGAGCATCCTGCATATTGTTTTCCATAGTGACTATCCCAATTCACATTTCCACCAACAATGCAGAAAGGGTTCCAACTTTTCCACATCCCTATCAACACTTGCTGGAGAAGGCAATGGCACCCCACTCCAGCACTCTTGCCTGGAAAATCCCATGGATGGAGGAGCCTGGTGGGCTGCAGTCCATGGGGTCGCTAAGAGCCGGACACAACTGAGCGACTTCACTTTCACTTTTCACTTTCCACTTTCATGCATTGGAAAAGGAAATGGCAACCCACTCTAGTATTCTTGCCTGGAGAATCCCAGGGGCGGGGGAGCCTGGTGGGCTGCTGTCTATGAGGTCTCACAGAGTCGGACACGACTGAAGTGACTTAGCAGCAGCAGCAGCATCAACACTTGCTATTTGGCTATATTCTGTTTTTGTATTTTACAGTAGCCATCCAAATGTGTATGAAGTGGTATCTCATGGTAGTTTACCTTGCTTTTGAGAGCTAAGGGAGTCCGTGGTGAACTCAGAGACACAAATTAGAGGACAACTCCTGACCACATTTCTGGTAGACATCTAGTATCTGGGTAATCCTACAATATCACCAAATGCCCCTACTATGGTGACTATAACAAGTTCACACAAAATGTCAGTCTTTCGAATGGGATGATAAGAATCCTAGATTTTACAAAAACAAACTACAAATGATTAAAAGGATATAGGCAAGCAACAGATACAACACAGAACATTCTTTTCCTGAAGGGCTCTAAAACTACCAGTTTCCAAAAGTGTCCCTTTCAGCTACGTCAGGACATATTTTGGTGTCAGAGATACATATGAGTTTTCAGCTAGGTATGTACTTGCTCTCAAAGAAAGCTGTATTATAGTTTATTTATACTTTATGTATTTATGCAGGTAGGAAATAATTACACAGGAAATGCCCTGCCATTCCCATTCTCCAGCCAGTCATGCTTCTTAATCCCCAAATCCAACATTTATTTGCAATGATCAGTCTAAACAGAGCAGATAATTCCTGTTAAAAACACATTATAAGTAGACCCTCCTAAACCTTTTTCCTTAATACCACTGGCAAAATTATAGCAATGGGCTGACAAAGACATTCTCTAGTGGGAAAGGGGTGAGTTACAGATCTCTTTATCTGGGAGAGGGGTTAGTTGCTTTTCAATGTTGTGTTAGTTTCTGCTATACAGTGAAGAAAATCAGCTATATGTCCCTTTTTTGGATTTCCTTCCCGGTTAGGCCACCACAGAGCATTGAGAGTTCCCTGTGCTCTACAGCAGGTTCTCATTAGTTATCTACTTTATGTGTATTAGTGTATATAAGTCGATCCCAGTCTCTCAGTTCACTCCACCACCACGCCATTTCCCCCTTGGTGTCCTTATATTTGTTCTCTACCTGTGGGCTTTTATTTCTGCCTTGCAAATGGGTTCATCTGTACCATTTTTCTAAATTCCACCTATATGTGTTGATATGAAATATTTGTTTTTCTCTTCCTGACTTACTGCAAGACCTGTGTTAACCCTTTTCCTTTCCTTCTTTCCCCGGGACTCAGATGTGACCTTGCCCACTGACTCCCAGGGAACCTAAAGGCTGACTCTGGCTCTGAGAATTTTCAGCTTACCTTTTCCTGGGAGTCTTCATCTAACAGAGGTAAGATCACCTGTCCTTACATAGCTAGGTATGTGCTTGCTACTTAGTGTTTTAAAACTAAAATATATTTTGTTTAGATGCATACAGTAGTCACCACTTATTCATGGTTTTGCTTTGCATATTTTCAGTTACCCTTGGTCAAAACATTAAATGAAAAATTCCAGAAATAAACAGCCCATAAGTTTTGAACCACGCCCCATTCTGAGTAGATGAGGAAATCTTGCACCATCGCACTGGGTCCAACCCAGGTTGTGAATTATCTCTTTGTCCTGTGTATCCTGCTAACTGGTCATGACTATTGGTGATATCACAAGGCTTGTGTGCAAGTCACACTTATGGTGAAGAATCTGCCTCCAATGAAGGAGATGCAAAAGACACAAGTTCAATCCCTGGGTTGGGAAGATCCACTGGATCTTGGCAACCCACTCCAGTATTCTTGCCTGGGAAATCCCATGGATAGAGGAGCCTGGTGGGCTACAGTCTATGGCATCACAAAGAGTCGGACTTGACTGAGCACACGAGCCGCAGAGAGCCACAGTGCACAGTTTGAATCCAACAAAGAGAAATAGTAAATTACTTCCTTTAAGTGAAAAAAAGTGAAAGTTCTTGATTTAATGAAGAAAGGAAAAAAATGTATCTGAGGTCGCTAAGATCTATGGAATGAATCTTCTAACAGTGAAACTGTAAAGAAGAAAAATGAAATTCATGCTAGTTTTGCTGTTGCAACTCAAACTGCAAAAGTTATGAGCACAGTGCGTCAAGAGTGCTTAGTTGAGATAGAAAAAGCAATAGGTTGTACAATAGGTATTTTGAGAGAGAAAGATCACATTTACATATCTTTTACTACAGTAGATTGTTACAGTTCTATTTTATCATTATTTATTGTTAATCTCTTATGGCAATTTAAAAATTAAACTGTATCATGTGTATGTATGTATGTATGTATGTATAGGAAAAAACATAGTGTATACAGTGTCTGGTACTATCCATGCTCTCAACTGAGCTTCCCTGGTGGCTCAGACAGGAAAGAAAGTGCCCCTAATGCAGGAGACCTGGGTTCAGTTCCTGGGTTGGGGAAAACCCCCTGGAGAAGGGAATGGCTACCCACTCCAGTATTCTTGCCTGGAGAATCCCATGGACCAAAGAGCCTGATGGGCTACAGTCCATGGAGTTGCAAAGAGTCAGACGTGACTGAGTGACCAGAACTTTCCCTTTCCTTTTTTTTTTTTTCCATGATCTCAGACATCCACTAGGGGTCTTGTGGTGTACCACCTTCAGAAAAGGCAGACTATTGTGTATACAAGTAGAAATGCTGTAAAGAACAGCAAGGGTCTGATTAATCCAAATTAAGGTAAATGTGTACTTGGAGGTGGGGGGAGGAATGTGGTTAAGGAGGGGTGTACAAGTGGCCTCTCAAGAGTAGGCAATGATCTGCTTCTTAACCAGGATATACGTACATGGATCTTTACTATTTCTCAAACTGTACAATTTTATACTTTCTAGATGTTTGACATATTTTACAATAAAAACCATTGAGTAAGTTATAATATTCTGGAAATATCTCAGTGGTTAGAAGACATACTAGTGAATTCATACAGAAGCCAGCCCATCATTTTGACCTCCGTATTCTTTGGCATATTCCCCAAAGACAGGTGAGGATAGGGAGATAGTAAAGGGGAAAAAAAAACAACAAAAACCCTAACCTAAGAAAAGGCAGGCTGCTAGAATCTGACCTTCTCCCCTTACGCCAGAGCTGTGCTTCATTGGACAATAAAGCTCAGCTGCTGCTTTCATGGAACACGAAGACTGGTGGGACAAAGAAACAAGTAAATTTAGGCTCTGCAGGTGGGGCAATGGAGCACACAGAAGGGATCTCTACCTACTAATCACAATGTGAAAATAAGATAGTACCACATATTTTATATATACACACACACATACATGTGTGTGTGTATTATTTTTGAGGGAATTTTTCTACTTTGGGGCTTAAATAGAATGCTATAGAAATTTTATCTTAAAAAATATGAATAAAGGATCATTCTTGCCTCTTTCTTGTCTCCCACCTCCAACCCTCCTACACATCTGCCTCGGTTACAGTGTTTTGCGCATTCTATTGCAAATAGAATGCATGCATTTGCCTCTACCGTAGATCATAGCCTCTCGAAGGCTGGGCTCTGTCTTACCTTTGTGTCAGATGTACTTGACTCAGGCACTGCTATTTTTCAAGGACTGAGAATCAAGTCTCTCTTATCACATCCTCTCCCAGCCTGCAGCCTCTTTGGCCTCTTTTGTCTCTTTTATACCACTGCCCCTTGCTTAATGAAACTCCAGACACTCTGGACCCCTTCCTGTGCCTCAGTCATGCTAAGCTCATTCTCACCCCAGGGCCTTTGCACATGCTGTTGTCTCTTCCTGGCAGGTTCTTGCCTCAGTTTGTTCTCCTTACTCAGGTCTTGGCTTAAATGATGCCCTCTGGGAGAGGTCTTCCACAACCACTGTATTTAATGTCACCTTTTTCTCTGTCTTCTCACCTGTCCCCTCCATCCTATTAACCTTGACTTATTTTCTCCAAACCATTTTCAATACCTGAAATTTGCTTATGTATTTACTTGTTTATTTATTGTCTCTCTTCTCCATTACAGCAGGGCTCTTCCTTTGTGTGTGTGTTTCTCTTGTTTGTTTTTGTGCTATATCTCTAGTAGCTAAACTATTACCTGGCCTACAGTAGGCAATCAATCTAGTTTTTTAATAAGTAAAGTAATGGATGGTACTGTGTTAAATATTCGTATAAGTGAGATGCATAACTGCATCTTGAAGAATTTAGTAATGAACAAAGGTGACTCAAGATTAGTGTGCTAATATAGTATCTAACACATAGCAGGAACTCAATAAATATTTGTCCAATGAATAAATATACAGAATATGTAAAGGATTCTTGAAAATCAATTTTAAAATCTCACAAACCAGTATATAAGCTGGCAAAGGAAAAATCCCTAGAAGTAATGGGTTTAGCAGAGTTGCAGGATTTGAGGTCAATATATAAAAATCAATTTTATTTCTGCATACTAGCAATTGAAAAGCAATCTTCTTTATTTAAAAAAATTAGTATATTTCCCCTTTTTCATTTTTTTAAAATCAGAGTATAATTGCTTTACAACATTGCGTAGTTTCTGCTATACATTGAAAGCCAATCAGCTGCATGTATACATATATTTCCTCCCTCCCACCTCCACCCCCATTGTACACATCTAGGTCATCACACCACACTGAGCTGAACTTTAACACATATATTTTAAAATATTTTTAAATTGAAGTATAGTTGATTTGCAATGTGTTAATTTCTGATATCCAGCAAAGTGACTCAGTTATACACATATATGCATTCTTTTTGTATTCTTTTACTTTATGGTTTATCCCAGGATACTGAATATAGTAAGCTACCCTCATGGCTCAGATAGTAGAGAATCTGCCTATAATATAGGAGACGCGGGTCTGATCCCTGGGTCAGGAAGATCCCCTGGAGAAGGAAATGGCTAACCACTCCAATATTCCTGCCCGAAGAATTCCATGGACAGAGGAGCCTGGCAGGCTACAGTCACTGGGGTCACAAACAATTGTACATGACTGAAGCGACTGAGCAGACAGAAACTGCATTCCAAAATAGAATGTGTGTGCATGCTCAGCCATTTCAATCATGTTCTACCCCATGGACTGTAGCCCACCAGCCTCCTCTGTCCATGGGATTCTGCAGGCAAGAATATTGCAGTGGGGTGCCATGCCCTCCTCCAGATGATCTTCCTGACCCACGGATCCAAATGGGGTCTCATGCATTGGCAGGCAGGTTCTTTACCACTAGCGCCACCTGGGAAGCCCTCCAAAAAAGAATACTTCCGGTATAAATCTAACAAAATATGTCTAGGATTTGTATGGTAAAAATGGAAAACACTGATAAAACAAACAATGAACTGTATATATATTAAAAGACACAGAGCCTTAGGAGAAGGCAATGGCACGCCACTCCAGTACTCTTGCCTAGAAAATCCTGTGGATGGAGGGAGCCTGGTGGGCTGCAGTCCACTAAAGAGTCAGACAGGACCGAGCAAATTCACTTTCACTTTTCACTTTCATGCATTGGAGAAGGAAATGGCAACCCACTCCAGTGTTCTTGCCTAGAGAATCCCAGGGACGGGGGAGCGTGCTGGGCTGCCGTCTATGGGGTTGCACAGAGTCGGACACGACTGAAGCAACTTAGCAGCAGCAGCAGCAGCAGCCTTGGGATAAACCATAATGGAAAAGAATATAGAAAAGAATGTGTACAATTTCCCTGGCGGCTCAGTGACAAAGAATCTGCCTGCCAAGGTAAGAGACATGAATTTGATCCCTGATCCAGGAAAATCTCACATGGCACAGAGCAACTAAGGCCATGTGCCACAACCATTGAGCCTGTTCTCTAGAGGCTGGGAATCTCAACTACTGAGCCTCAGGCTACAACTGCTGAAGCTCGCACACCCTAGAGCCTGTGCTCTGCAACAAGAGAAGGCCCTTCAGTGAGAACTCATGCACTGCAACTAGAGAGCACCTCCAGGCCCACTCACCGCAACTGGAGAGAAGGGGCCCACGCAGCAAGGAAGACCCAGCACAGCCATAAATAAATAAATAAAAATTATAAAAAAGAACCTGTATATATAAAAAATTGAGTCACTTTGCTGTAGAGCAGATATTAACATACCATTATAAATCAATTATACTTCAATAAAAATTTTTTGCTTTTTAGTTTATATTGTGGTATAGGCGATTAAAAATGTGATAGTTTCAGGTGAACAGCAAAGGGACTCAGCCATTTACATACATGTATCCATTCTCCCCCAAACTCCCCTGCCATCCAGGCTGCCACAAACATTGAGCAGAGTTCCATGTGCTATATGTACAGTAGGTCCTTATTATTATTCATTTAAAATATAACAGTGTGTACATGATCATCCCAAACTCCATAACTATCCTTTCCCCCATTCCCATCCCCACAACCAGAAATTCATTCTCTAAGTCTGAGTCTCTTTCTGAAAAAAAAATTTTTTTAAAGACAGGCATGTTCATTGTTAAAATGTCAATTTTCCCCCAAATTAATCTATAGATCTGACATAATCCTAATCAAAATCTCAGCAGAATTTTTTGTAGATATCAATAAACTGATTCTAAAACTGATATGAGAGACAAAGGAATTAGATTAGTCAATACAACTTTGCAAAAGAGGAACCAATTTGAAGAGTCATGCCATCTGATTTCGAGAATTACTATAAATCTCCAGTAATCAAGACAATGTGGTATTGACAAAAGGAAAGACCTATAGATCAATGAAACAGAACAGAGAACATAGAAATTGACCCACATATGTATATGTGGGTCATAGCCCTGACAAAGATTCCAAATAGTCTTTTCAACAAAATAGTGCTGGAACAACTGGACATCCATAAGCACACACACAAAAAAACCAAACCAACAACCTTCAACTCATATCCTGTACTGTATATAACAATTATCTAAAATGCACTATAGATGCACCATAGACCTAACTGTAAAACCTAAAAATATAAAACTTCCAGAAGATAAAATTGGAAAATCCTTGTAACCTTCAGTTAAACAAAGATTTCTTTGCTTAACCTTGGTTTTAACCTTGGGTTAAGCAAAAGATATGTTACCTGAAACACAATCCATAAAAAACAAACCGATGAACTTGACTTCATCAAAATTTAAAACTTGTGTTCTGTAAAAGACACTTCAGAGTGTGAGAAGACAAGCCACAGACTGGGAGAAAATATTTGCAAATCATACATATCCAACAAAGGACTTGTATCTATGATATACTTTGCTGTTCACCTGAAACTATCCACAACATTTTTAATCGCCTATACCACAATATAAACTAAGAGAACAAAACCCAGCATTTAAAAAAAAAAGACCTGGTAAGAGCTTATTTAGATACAACTGACAAGAAAATTTGCAAAACCCAGTTTTTACATGGCCAAAGATTTGCACCAACACTTTACCAAAGAGAATATATGGAGAGAAAGTATCACATGAAAAGATGCTTCTCATTATTACTCATTAGAGAAATATAAATGAAAACTACAATGAAGTACAATTTTACATCCACCAGATTGTAAATATGTTTTTACAACTCCAAGTGGTGTGGAAGATGTAGAAAAATGAAACTTCTCATGGCTTATTGATAGGAGTATAAGTCTGAACAGTTTCTTTAGCAGGCAATTTTGCATTTATCTAGTTGGGTTGAAGACTCACATACCCCCATGACCCAGTAATTCCATTCCTAGAATGAGAAAATTTTGAACATGTACACAAAGAAAATAATGTGTACAAGAATGTTAGGTACAACATTTCATAGTAACAGCAGAAAATGTAGAAAATTGTCCATCACAGGTGAACAGACAAACTGTGGTTAATTGCTACAATGTCGAACAATATAGCAGGGGTTAGCAAACTATGCAGCCCATGAGTCAAATCCAGCCCAACACTCTTTGTGTAAATAAACCTTTATTGAAACGCAGCCACCCGCAGTCCTTGATGTACTGTCTATGGATGTTTTCCTGCTACAATGACATCATTGAGTAGTTGCAATAGAAACAGCCCACAAAGCCTAAAATATTGACTGTCTGTTTTCCACAAGAAAGCCACACCAATGAATGAATCAGAGGTGTGTGTATCAGGGTTTAACCCAGAGAAGCAAACCATCAGTCAGGGTTCAACCAGAGGAAAACCAGTGGGAGATATATGGTAAGAGGTTTATTGCAAGAAACTGGCTTACATGATTGCAGACTTGGTTAGTTTAAGTCCAAAATCCAAAGGGTAGGCCATCAGGAAGGGCAGTCTGGAACTGTCAAGCAGGAGGTAAAGCTGCTGTCCACAGGATAATTTTTTTCTTCTTCAGAGAAGCCTCAGCTCTGCTCTTGATACCTTTCAACTGACTGAATCTTGTTCATCCAAATTATGTAGGATGATCTCCTTTACCTGAAGTCAACTGGTCAAGGGCTTTAATCACATCTACAGAATATATTCACAATAATACCTAGATTAGCGTTTCATGGAATGACTGGACACTATAGTCAAGTTGACAAATAAAACTGACCACCCACATGTATTAATAAGGATAGATCTTGTAAATGTAACACTGAATAACAACAAGTTACAAAATGATATGTGTGGTATGGTAACTTTTATATAAAACTTAAAATAAACAGGAATTTAATGCCATTGATTGATACATAGATATATAAAACTATGTGGAACACTGATAAACAGCTACTGTTTGATACTGTTTGACACTGGGGAGGAAGAAAAGGAATAGAATTGAGGGTGGGTATACTGTATCTGTAATTTTTTTTTTTAATGGCAAGAGACTCCAAAGCAAGGGAGGCATGTAGGAATCTTATTAAGCTTGACCCTTTATTACAATTTTTAAAATATATCATTTTAACACTTATATGTGTGTTTGTGATTCTACACAATCATTAGATTTTTAAAAGTCATAATGATTGGGCTTCCCTGGTGGCTCACTGATAAAAATCCACCTACCAGTGCAGGAGACACAGGTTTGACTTCTGATCTGGGAAGATCCCACATGCCACAGAGCATAAGGCCAAGCGCACAACTTTTGAGACTATGCTCTAGAGCCTGGTAGTCGCACTGCTGAGCCCATGTGGCGAAACTACTGAAGCCCGAACACCCTGGAGACCATGCTCTGCAACAAGAAGCCCAAGCATCACAACCTGAGAGTAGCTTCTGCTCCCCACAGCTAGAGAAAGTCCACATAGCAGCAAAGACCCAACACAGCTGATAAATAAATTAACTTAAAAAAAAAAAATTGTAATGATTGCCCTCCTTTGGACAAACCTAAAAGCATGTTCACACTGGGCAGTCAACTTTGAACAAGAACCACCCTGGAAAGGACCAGAGAGTAGAAGCTTCTTTTTTTCTCCCTAAATTCCAAACACCTCTTTGGAGGCTACATCAGACTTTTTTTCAGGGATCTGTATTTCAGGGACTGAGCCTCACATCCTGAGAGCCAAGCGTGGAAAATCAGTGTTCACTGTACTGCAGCCTATGTGCAGAGGAGAGCAGGGAGCAAGCTGTGAGTTATTCTTACTGGAGCCTTGACCTTGGCTGACCTCCACAGTGTCAAGCTCTGTAGCCAAACGGAACTCCTGACTAAAGGAGCTAGAGATAAAGAGGCAGGTGCCAGTCACATGGCACGTGGCTGCTGGTGGAATAAGGCTTGTCAGACCTCCCAGGGGGCTCTCACCAGGGTCCACATGTGTGTTCACACACTAACAAACAGCATTGAGCATGCTTCCTGGAGAAATTCAGATGACTTCTGACTTAAGAGATGTTAAGCCTGGATCCAGAGGTGGCAACCTTCAGTATGCCTGCAGAAATCAATCAATGGACATTTCCTACAGCAAAGCAACATAACTCTTTTTGCAAAAAATTAACTTTTTATGATTTGGAAAAGTACATGTTCTTTGTAAAAATTAAGAATATCTGAAAAGCTAGAGAGAAGAAAACAAAAATTCCCCTATGTAGTTATTAGTGGTTATCATTTATTCTTTTCTTTGTCATATATATATTTTTTCTATAGGTAATTCATCTTTTCAGCAATGGTTATTGAGTACCTACTATGTGCCAGGCTTTATTCCAGGTGCTAGAGATATATGAATAAACAAAAGAGAACATCAAGTTTCCTACCTTATGGAGCTCACAGCGAGGAAGGTAAACCAATCATGGAAAAGTAAACACATAAATAAGCAAGATAAATTTAGATCATATGTGCTATAGTGAAAAAAACAATACCTAAAAATACTGGAGACTTACAATGTCTTGTTCTAAGCCCTTCACCTCATATAATATTAATGCGTTGAGTAAAACTGGCATATGTGGTATGTGTGTGTGTGTGTGTGTGTGTGTGCACGTGTATGTGTTTTATATGGAAGATCATTACCATAAATCTTTCTGTACAGTGGTCAGGGAAGTCTTGCAGGAGATGACACAGGAATCAAAGTTGTGTGAAGGGAAGAAGACAATCAGAGAAGATCCAGGTTAAGGGCTTTCCTAGCAGAAGGAACAGCAAGTTTAAGTTCCCTGAGTACAAAATAGTTTTAACATGTTCATGAAAGAAAAGGAAAAAGACAAGCATAGCTGAAACTTTGGGGTGCAAGGGGTGGAGTGGTCTGCAGTGACACTCTAAGATGTGTGTTTTGTGATTAGTCCATGTAGGATCTTGAAGGCCACAGTAGAGAGTTTAACTTTTATTATAAGACGTTACAAAGCCTTTAGATTTTAAGCAGCAGAGTGACAAGATCTGGTTTCCACTGGTTTCGAGATCATGCTGCATAGTGTTTGGCAAATAAATTTTAAGGATGCAAAGCAGAATCTGGAAGGCAAGTTGAAAGTTTCCTGAGTTGAAAGTGAAAGGTGATGGCCCGGTGGACCAGGCTAACAGCAGAATAGATGAACAGAACTGGGGAGAGTTAGGATTCTATTGAAGTGACACTGTTTTTGTAGTTTTATGTAGGCTCTGTTCATTTTCCTTCATTTTATAAAATAAAAGGATTTAGAAAATTCTTCTAAAACAGAATTTTAAAATATATCAGCCACACTTCAGGAGACCCAAATTAGAAAACAAGCAGGGAAGCCTAAGAATGATAGATTCTAAGAAGATGGAAGGCTAGCCCTGGACTGTGATTGGAGGCTCCGGGGAGCTCTTAAGTACAGCAGATCCAGGCACTGTTTTTTTCCAGCTGTTTCATTCTCTCCTCATCCCACCTCTGTCTTCACACTCTCCTTGAAGGTGAAGGTGAAGGTGAAGTCGCTCAGTCATGTTGCAACCCCGTGGACTGTAGCCTACCAGGCTTCTCCGTCCATGGGATTCTCCAGGCAAGAATACTGGAGTGGGTTACCATTTCCTTCTCCAGGGGATCTTCCCAACCCAGGGATCGAACCCAAGTCTCCTGCATTGGAGGCAGACGCTTTAACCTCTGAGCCACCAGGGAAGCCCCTCCTTAAGTATAATTAAAGGCCTGAACTTTTGTCACAGCTGCGACTCATGGAAAAATTGACACTACTCACTGACCTGGTGCCTGTGCCTGACTTACCCACATCCTACAGTTGGAATTTGAAGCTTGGGGGCCCTCTTTGCTAAAACCCTGCCCACAATGCAAAGTTGAAGGCAGTTGCAAATGGGGTTTTACCAAAGGCTGTGGAGCCCATATTATTGATTACTGCACAAAGTCACTCTCTAACACTTCTTCTTCCCCCGAGAGCCTGCCCTTTATTATACAGAGTGACAGTGACAGATATTTTCCCTAGCCTCCCTTGAGCTGGGCTTCCCTGGTTGCTCTGCTGGTAAAGAATCCGCCTGCAATGCAGGAGACCCCAGTTTGATTCCTGGGTCAGGAAGATCCCCTGAAGAAGGGATAGACTTCCCACTTCAGTATTCTTGGGCTCCTCTGACAGCTCAGATGGTAAAGAATCCACCTGTAATGCAAGTGACCTGGGTTCAATCTCTGGATTGGGAAGATCCCCTGGAGGGGAGGGCATGGCAATCCAATTCAGTATTCTTGCCTGGAGAATCACATTGACAGAGAAGCCTGGTGGGCTACAGTCCAAGTGGTTGCAAAGAGTTGGACACGACTGAGCAGCTCAACAACAGCACATCCCTTGCAGCCAGACCTTAAATCTCAGAGTATTGTCTTGGTTCTCAGATTTACTCCCTGATGACTCCAGGATGGCTGCCTCTGTTTTCTAACTAGAGTTTCCTATAGTCTAGATTTTGCTGATTGAATTCTTATGATGTCATTTAATGTGGCCCTCTGTTCTCTGTATTTCCTATAAAACGATAGTTGTAAACGTCAACACATATAAACCTTGCAACAACCCAGTGAGGCAGGGCTATTAAATGTCCCCATTTTACAGAGGAATAATCAGCTAAGGCATAGAAAGTTTCTGTACTAGAGGTCACGTGGCCAGAATTTGCGTCTAAGCAGATGCTTCTAACCTCTGTGCTGCACACAAAGAAATATATAAGCAAGACATTCATGCAGCTCACTTTGCTTGAACATTCTCCAGGAGCAGATGATTGGTTGGCCTGCAAGCCTAGAAATCAATTAAGTCAATTAGCAGCAGCTAGTGAGCATCTGCAGCATGTCTGGGCTAAGCTGTGGGATGCAGAGTGACAAGATGATGTTGAAGATGATGGTAGCTGCCCTACTGAGCACTTTCTGTGTATCAGACCCCAGGCTCAGTGCTATGAATACAGCACTGATCATCACAGTCAAAACGAGTTTCACTGTGTATCAGTCTTGTGAGAGAAGAACCACAGTGTGTTAAGTGCTATAATGGGGATTGTTGAGAGCTGTGTAAGTCCAATCCAATGGTCACTAGCCCCATGGGGCTATTTCATTTAAATTAATTACAATTAAATAACATTTAAAATTCAATCTGTCAGTCTCTCTAGCCACTTTTAAAATGCTCAATAACCACTTGTGGCTTAGTTCAGTACAGTTCAGTTCATTCGCTCAGTCGTGTCCAACTCTTTGCAACCTCATGAATCACAGCATGCCAGGCCTCCCTGTCCATCAACATCTCCGGAGTTCGCCCAAACTCATGTCCATCGAGTCGGTGATGCCATCCAGCCATCTCATCCTCTGTTGTCCCCTTCTCCCTCCTGCCTCCAGACCCTCCCAACATCAGAGTCTTTTCCAATGAGTCAACTCTTCGCATGAGGTGGCCAAAGTACTGGAGCTTCAGCTTTAGCAGCATTCCTTCCAAAGAAATCCCAGGGCTGATCTCCTTCAGAATGGACTGGTTAGATCTCCTTGCAGTCCAAGGGACTCTCAAGAGTCTTCTCCAACACCACAGTTCAAAAGCATCAATTCTTCGGTGCTCAGCTTTCTTCACAGTCCAACTCTCACATCCATACATGACCACTGGAAAAACCATAGCCTTGACTAAAAGGACCTTTGTTGGCAATGTCTCTGCTTTTGAATATGCTATCTAGGTTGGTCATAACTTTTCTCCCAAGGAGCAAGCGTCTTTTAATTTCATGGCCGCAGTCACCATCTGCACTGATTTTGGAGCCCCCTACAATAAAGTCTGACACCGTTTGCACTGTTTCCCCATCTATTTGCCATGAAGTGATGGGACCGGATGCCATGATCTTAGTTTTCTGAATGTAGCGACTACGTATTGGATAGCACAGATTACAGGGTAGAATCATTTCTCTAAATTCTATGGGACAGTGCTGATTTAGATAATTGGGAAAGCACAGAGAAGAAACACCACGCTATCTGGACTTGGAGGTGAGGTGAGGGGTGAGGGAAGGGGTCCCAAACAGATGATATTATACTTAAGCTGAGACTTGAAGAATGAGTAGTTTTAGTCCTTACTGTACTCCTATCACAGAGAAGGCAATGGCAATCCACTCCAGTGTTCTTGCCTGGAGAATCCCAGGGACGGGGGAGCATGGTGGGCTGCCGTCTCTGGGGCTGCACAGAGTTGGACACGACTGAAGTGACTTAGCATCAGCAGCAGCAGCAGTACCCCTATCAGATGTCTGTGTTGTTGTTTAGTCACTAAGTCATATCTGACTCTTTGCAACCCCATGTACTGTAGCCCACTAGGCTCCTCTTGTTCAGGCAAGACACTGGAGTGGGTGTCCATTTCCTTCTCCAGGGATCTTTCCAACCCAGGGATCGAACCCACAACTCCCATGTCTCCTGCACTGCAGGTGGATTCTTTACTGCTGAGCCATCAGGCATGTCTTATATACCTGTTTAATGAATGAGGAAATGGACTTTGAAAAATTACAAAATTTGCCCAAAAAATCTCAAGAAAAATGTGAGCATGAACATTTGATCCCAAATCTATAAAAAGGAAAAGAAAGTGAAATTGCTCAGTCATGTCTGACTTTGCGACTCCACGGACTGTAGCCTACCAGACTCCTCTGTCCATGGAATTTTCCAGGCAAGAGTACTGGAGTGGGTTGCCATCTCCTTCTCCAGGGGATTTTTCTGACCCAGTGATCGAACATGGGTCTCCCTCATTGCAGGCAGACACTTTACCATCTGAGCCACCAGGGAAGCCCAGATTTATCTGTCTGCTCAAAACACTAATGCTTGAAATGCTAATTCTAGAAGTAAAGGAACCCTGGGCAAAAGAGACCTCTTTTAGAACAAAAGGGTGACATCTTCACAAATATTGATTGAATACTTTGTGCTGTATTTCAAAGCGCTCTGTTGGCAATGATGTCATGTGAGCAGTTTACAAAAACTGGGGCCTCTCACTACATGGAGTTTGTCATCTTATTGTAGAATGAGTGCAGAAAAGTGAGTGTACTCTAAGCACTAAGGGAATCCCAAGGGGTAGTGATGGCTTCCTGTGAAGACTCTTTGGAAAGAGAAAGAGTTAAAGGGGTCTTGAAAGACACATTGGATGTGACTAGCTGGAGCATTCCAGGATGGAGGAAAGGCTTGTGGGAAAGCATAGGATAAGGTGTACAATGCCAGTGCCAAGATTACAGGTAATACCTCCACCAGGTTAGAGATTTATTAAGATGAGATGACTCGGTCCTTTCTGCAGACATGAAACTTCATTGAAAATTCTTCTTGAACAACATTTATGGATATGTCTATGAACCAATCAACTCAGGGGCAGACCCAAGACTTTGCTAATTTCTGCCTGACCTCTGAGAGCATCAAAGATATCACAGCAGAGTTTGTCTCTTCCCATGAGGAAAGTCTTTGGGAACATGCAAGAGAGGTTTGGTGGGTGATGCATTGTTGTTTTCAGAAAAATTGTGATGCTTCCCCTGTCTCTCACCCCCATCTTCAAACCCCCAAATGGACATCAGCTCCAGAGAGGGAAGGACATTTAATTATAGGGTGCAAAATTAATTTGGGGAATTTTATATTAATTTATATGTTTCTTTCGTTGACTGTTCCAGGTCTTAGTTGTGGCATGTGGGATCTATTAACAATTCCCCAACCAGGGATCAAACCTGGACCCTCTGTATTGTGATCATGGGATCTTGGCCCCTGGCCCACCAGGGAAGTCCCAGGGAATTTTAAATCAATATATTACTATGCACATCACTTTATGGGAAAAACAATCCAATTAACAAAAAAATATGAATTGACTTGTGAATGGTATAGATATATCAGTGCCATACAAACATTTTATATAGTAGCATTCACTATTCACAAACTGCCTATTGTTCCATTTTTTGTCTTAAATTATTTCATGCACATTTTTTTGCACATCAATATAGTCCAAATAGGACTTCTCTATTTGGGAAGCTCAGGCAGTAAAGAATCTGCATGCAATAGGGAGACCTGGGTTCAATCCCTGGGTTGGGAAGATCCCCTGAAGGAGGGCATGACAACCCATTCCAGAATTCTTGCCTGGAGACTCAAACTGACAGAGGAGCCTGGCGGGCTACAGTCCATGGGATTGCGAAGAGTCAGACATGACATAGCACAGCATAGTCCAAATAATATTTCCTTTTGGTGACAGTCTATAACATAATCAGTCTTCAGTTGTTGACTGTTGAATTTATTGCCTGCCACTATTAATATCAATGCACTGAATAGTTTTGTACAATCATTATTTAAACTATATAATGTTTTAGAATAAATTACCCAAAGTAGGATGGCTGGGACATAGGTAATAATAGAATATTTCTTGTTAACTGCTCTCTAAAAAGACTCTGCCAGTGTTCATTTGGTGTATTTATTCCCTCAAAGTGTCATCAACATTAGGTTTTGAATTATTCCTTTGCTGTCAATAATTTAAGGGATTTGGAGTCATGGAAAATCTCAGCCCTGTTAGGGACTTGACTTATCCTTCCTGCCTCAACTGCTTCATTGTGGAACATAAGTAATAAGACTACTTTTCTGGATTGGGATTGACTGAGATATTTCAGATGAAGCAGCTGGCACAGTACACAGGTAGCCAGTGTCTACTCCACGTGCCTTAGGGAATTGGAGGTACCTTAGATAGAGCTAAGAGTCAGACACAAGTGAGCGACTTCACTTTCACTTTTCACTTGCATGCACTGGAGAAGGAAATGGCAGCGTACTCCAGTGTTCTTGCCTGGAGAATCCCAGGGACGGGGAAGCCTGCTGGGCTGCCGTCTGTGGGGTCGCACAGAGTCGGACACGCCTGAAGTGATTTAGCAGCAGCAGCGGTAGTAGAGTTCTCACTCTGCATTTTCCTTTAACTGCTGCTGAGGTTACGCATTTTGGGGGTGGTGGTGATTATATATCATGGGAATACTCCTAGAATATTTAAGGCCCCCAGTCCCCTCCTGTGCTCCTGCTAAATTACTTTAGTTGTGTCTGACTCTGCGACTTTTTACGTCCCTATGGACTATAGCCTGTGAGGCTCCTCTGTCCATGGGATTCTTCAGGCAAGAATACTGGAATGGGTTCCCATTTCCTTCCTACTCTTCACCATCTCCTCTGTCTCACGGGGATGCTTCAGTCTTGAACTAGAGTCCTTTCTATCATCCTTTCTTTGTTTGCCACCTGGTTCAAGGTGATGTTTGCTATCACCATGGCGTTCAGACTTGAGGTCCAGTGTTAAGAGGGTATAGCCTAGCATCCTCCTTACAAACCCAGAGTCCCAGACTTAAAAACTCTTTTAGTTTAAAAGAAGCCACAATGGTTATTATCCAACTTTCCCTTGGGCGCTCGACAGTTTCCAATCAGCAGAAATGGTCTTCTTAAAATTGATTAAATGATACCAATTGGATAAATGGGTTTCCCTGGTGGCTCAGTGGTAAAGAATCTGCCTGCAATGCAGGAGACCTGGGTTCAATCCCTGGGTCAGGAAGATCCCTTGGAGGAGGGCATGGCAACAAATTCCAATATTCTTACCTGGAAAATTCCATGGACAGAGGAGCCTGGCAGGCTACTGTCCATAGGGTCACAAAGAGTTGGATGCGACTAAAGCAACTGAGCAGTAGCAGCATTGGATAAATACTATGATGAATTTAAGGTGAGGCTAGAATTTGGTCTCTCTATTCTTGGCCCCCAGGCAATACAGCATTCTCATCCACTATAGTCAATTCTCAAATAAATTATATTATCACTTAGCCAATTTGTGAAACATCTTTGAGAAACATTTTAAGTTCTGAATGCCATAATTAAACAGGATAGGCAGCAGGCTTTTGTTGATAGAACTCAGTATTTTATTTAACTGATTTTTTCCCCCAAATAGTTTATATAGTTATGAAACATCTAAAGTCTACTTCCTTCTAGTTAATAGATGGTGTCTAAAACCAATAAATCAAGAAATAGAGATGAGTATATTATAAAAATGGAAACTATTACAAAAATAAGAAACACAAAAATTGGGAGGCAAAAAGGAGGAGAGGATGGGGAATTAGATTAAGAAAAGCAGAACTGTATTATTTAATGCTAAAATGAGAGTCAGATGAAAAACAAAAAACCAGAAACTTAAAAATGGTATTCTGTAGAACTAGAGGTTGGATGGTGAGTAGGAAGAAAAATCTTACTTTTAACTTTAAACTCTTATATCGTTTGAAATTGTTTGACATATGTATGTTGCTTTTTCCTTTTTAAAAACTGCTTTATTGAGATTAATTTACATACCATTCCATTCACCCACTTAAAATGTACAATTCAGTGTTTTCCAGCATATTCACAGAGTTGTACATCCATCACTGCTATCCACTTCAGAACATTCTCATCATCTCCCTAAATCTACCACCTAAATCTATTTTACCTATTCCCTGGTGGCTCAGACGGTAAAAGAATCCTCCTGCAGTGTGGGAAATCTAGGTTCGATCCCTGTGTTGGGAAGATTCCCTGGAGAAGGGAATGACTACCCAATCCATTCCACTGGCCTGGAGAATTCCATGGACAGAGGAGCCTGGCAAGTCACAAAGAGTCGGACATGACTGAACAGCTTTCACTTTCACTTTCAGATCTATTACCTATTAGCATTCACACCTCATTTCCCCAGGAAGTCCTTCTCTCCCTAGCTCTGGAGAATCCCTAATCTATTTTCAGTCAGTCTCTATAGATTTGCTCATTTTGAATATTTAATATAAATGGAATCAAACAACTTATGGGACTTTTGTATCTGGCTGTTTTCAGTTAGTGTAATGTTTTCAGAGTTCATCCATGTAATTGCAGCTACCAGTACTTCAGTCTTTTTATTGAATAATATTCCATTGTTTGGATATACTACATTTGTTTATCAGTTCATCAGTTACTGGAGAGTTGAACTGTGTTTCTGAATTTTTCTGTGAATGCTTGTTTTCGTTTCTCTCTGGCATATACCTGGCAGTGAAATTGCTGAGTTATATGGTAACTATGTTTAACCTTTTGAAGAACTGTCAGAGCATTTTCTAAAGTAATTGCATCATTTTATATTCCCACCAGCAACATGTGAGGTCCCCTTCTCCACATCTTCACCAATACTTGCTATATCTTTCTAATGTTAGCCATCCTAGTAGGCCTGAAGTGACATTTCATTGTGGTTGTGATTTACATTTTCCTACTAGCTCATGGGAAAAGACTCTGATGGTGGGCGGGATTGGGGGCAGGAGGAGAAGGGGACGACCGAGGACAAGAGGGCTGGATGGCATCACTGACTCGATGGACGTGAGTTTGAGTGAACTCTGGGGTTTGGTGATGGAGAAGGAGGCCTGGCGTGCTGTGATTCATGGAGTCGCAAAGAGTCAGACATGACTGAGCGATTGAACTGAACTGAATAGCTAATAATGTTGACTATCTTTTCATATTCTTATTGGCTGTTCGTATTTCTTTGGAGAAATGTCTATTCAGTTCTTTCCCCAATGCACATGTTATTTTCACCATTAAAAAATAGTATAAAATATTTTAATGCCTAGTAAGCAAAAACTAAATGTTTAAGATAGTCTCTGAATGAAGAAAATTGAGCTATTTCTTCTTTTCTTTTCCATTTTTTTCTAAAATTTTAAAACAAACATAACTTTTAATCATCAAATATTAATGTTTCCTTTTTCTTTATATTTTCCTGATTTAAAAAAGTAACACAAGAAATATTTTTAAAGATGACACAATATTAATCTAAAAGCAATAATAGCTAATATTTTAGCAGATTTCCCTCCAAGGTATTTTACTAGACCATCTATACTTTTTGAGGTTGTAGTATATGTGCAAATTTAAATTATGCCTTTTGTTTTTATTCTAATGTAGTAAAGAAGCCCCCGCATTTTAAACGAAGTTTGTTAGCCATTACTTCTGAGAGTTTCTAAAGAAAATGCCACTATATCTTTTGGTGTGCGGAATGGTCGTGAGAGAGGGCTCCTTTCTCACACTGGTTGCTTTAAAATTGAAAAACAGTGAAAGTGAAAGTTGCTCAGTCATGACCAACTCTTTGTGACCCCACGGACTAGTCCATGGAATTCTCCAGGCCAGAATACTGGAGTGGGTAGCCTTTCCCTTCTCCAGGGGATCTTCCCAACCCCGGGGTCAAACCTTTAAAATTAAGGGGAAAAATTAGGTTGCATACGTACATACTGTCCCTTAACCTGTGGAAAACACAAACCCAGTAGAACTCAGAGAGGACATAGCCTGGTCCTTTACTTCCGTCTGATGCTCTCTCCCCACTTAAAACAGGAAAAAAAGAAAGGAGTCTTGTGCAGTAGGAAGAAGCTGGGCCACTCTCCAACCTCTTCTAACTTATATCTTCATGGTGTGGTTTTGCCTTTGGTTTAAAATATTTGCAAATCTCCGTAGTACCACCAATTCTTGTATTTTTCCTTACAGAGTATTTGTACTAAAAAAAAAGTATACTTTTCTTGTTTTCCCCATCCTCTTTCTCTTTCCCTCATTATAACTCTTTCTCCTGAAATTACTCATGCCATTAGGACAGGCTGACTACAGACAGAGCTATGACTTAACGTTTCTTCTTATGTTTTTGTTGGTTTTTTTTCCTCCCAAAGGAGGCTTTTTCTCCAAGAGCCTCCAAAATTGCCAATTGCAGCCACTTCAAATGGAATCTGATTGCACAGATTCCATTTCCTCCCATGATGATGGAATCAATAGCCCTCTCCTTGTGGTAAGAGCTTGGGAAAGGTACTTTTATACATTTGCTTCAAGTGTTCAATTTTCTGTTACAGTATAAGCTGTTGACTCTTTGTGTTCCCATGTATGTCCACAAACACTTCCCAGACCACAATACCATCCCAAACTACACACATATAACAGGCTGCTTCTAGGCTAAAAATGTAGGGAAAACACCAGGACACAAGCATAAGAGAATAAATCTGACTACCAACAACTCTCCCCAGGTCTCCAATTACAGCTGTGCAAAAATAAACTTAAGATGAATGATCCATCTTTAATTCAGCACATTGGGAAGAAAATACATTGCTCACGAACACCCATGCTCCCCTCTTCTTCCTAAGGACAGCACTTAGACATAGCTTTCTAGGCTTCATGCTGGTAGGTGGGACAATGGACCAAGTTCTGCCCATTGGAATATGGGTGGATGCGATAGTTGCCACTTCCACAGAGCTGGAATCTTCACTCTTTTGCCCACTCTCCCAGTTTAGTAGGGATTTTGGAGGCCAGTTGTTGAAGATAAGATGCTACCAGATGGAAGCATGCAAGGTGCCTAAATGCAGGAAGCCAATCTCACTACCATACTGAACAGAATCATGAACAAGAAATGAGCCTTTGTTACAGTCCACATTACCTGAGGACTGGGGCTTGTATCTTATATCATTTGCATACCCTGATTAACATATTTCCTTTTTCTATCTCCTACCCCAGCAAAATATTCTAGGTGGCTGTGATAGCTTGTAGACAACGTCTTTAAAAGGGATCACAGTAAGGGCTCCATTTTGCTAGCCACACATTCAAATTCAAATATTACCAAGAGGAGACACTTGCTAGTAAGGTTCTGCCTAAATGGTTTCAAGTCTGGGAAAGTCCAGAATTTGGCGGGGGGGGCGGGGAATAAAAGCAAAAATCAATACTGCCTTCCTGGTGTATCCACATGGTGAGGTGTTGTGGGAATCTGAGAAATCTTAGTGGAGGCTTCACTGGTTGACTGAAGTTAATGTTCGCTTTTGTTGTTAGCATCTTGGCCCCGCCAGCTGCCCCCTCCACACGGGGTGCGAGCTCATCTCACTCAACTGTGAGTGCCCGAGCCCTTCCTGAAATGGCTACAGGAAGGTGTCACTTACACCAAGGGCATCTTGGGTGGCCAGTCGTTGCCCCTACTTAGGAAACTCAGGTGACTGTTGACTTCATTACCTTTCCTTCTTTTTCAACCTTATTTGTAGGTTCCATTGTTTCTTGGTGTTGTTTCTAGGCCTGCCACTCTTTCTGATACACTTTCATCTATTTATTTACTTTTGGCTGGGCTGGGTCTTCACTGCTGTGTGTACCTTTCTCTAGTTGCAGTGAGCAGGGGCCACGCTGTAGTTGTCGTGCACAGGCTTCTCGCTGTGACGGCTTCTCTTCTTACAGACGGGCTCTAGAGTGCGAGGGCTTCAGGAGCTGCAGTGTGTGGGCTCAGTATTTGCTGTTTGAAGGCTCTAGAGTGTGGGCTCAGTAGTCGTGGTGCGCGGGCTTAGTTGTTCTGAACTATGTGGGATCTTCCCAGACCAGGAATTGAACCCATGTCCCCTGCATTGGCAAGCAGATTCTCAACCACTGGACCATCAGGAATGTCAACCTGTCATTCTTTTATTGTGTCCCATTTCATTTCAAGTGTGCTCATTATTGATGAGAAACTTAAATGTTTCAAGAAGGTAGACCCCAAACTGAGAATTTCACATTTTAGAACAAAGCAGACTTTGTCATGAAAAACTGGTGCTTAGTCATGAAAAGTCCAGAGCCCATGCTGTTGACCGCTTCCTAATGTAGGGATAAGATGGCAACCCTAGCTTTTGTCTCTGGTTCTGTAGCTGGTTTTGTGACTTTAGATAGACTATTCTAACACACTGTTCCTTAGGGTACAATCATTGCAATAGATTTTGTGAAGTTTTGAGGAACACTGCTAATTCATTTCTTCTTCCTCTGCTTTAAGCTTTTCAATCAGTATCTCCAACCAAAAGGGATTTCTTTCTCTTATGAATTATGAAGACCTTGTCTTTCAGGTTCTTTAAAACCCAAGTTTGGACTTGAAACACAAACTGTATGTATAAATTTTACATGCCTTTAGTATGCTTTCTTAAAGGCAGCTGAATTCTCTGTGCCATCCTACCAACTCTCTATCTCTCCTTCTTTATTCCCTTCATTCTGCTATTGTTTTGTTTCTTGTTCAGGCTTCACATTGGATACTATTAAGTTTACATTGTTTTTGCAACTTCTGGGCAAGGTGAACATTAGAAAAGGTATGTGTGTGAGGTCTGTAACAAGGAAAAAGACTACTGAAGAGAAAAAGAGTAACTAAACTCCACAGAAAACAGACTGTAGAAATTAGAAGAATTTCCAGCTAGCAGAAATTAGAAGTTGAAGAGGCATATGTCTTTTTAAATGTAAAAACAATGTAACATCAAAACATTTTTAATCTTAGAATTCCCCTACCCTAGCAAGGCACTTTTCTTTTTAATTGCTTTCTTTTAGTAGTTGTTCATGTGCACATTTTCCCACATAATTATCATCTCAATGCATATAATTTTGTATTTTGGTATAAATTTGTTACAGAAATCTTTCTTAACTCTTTTTCATAGCTTTTAGATGAGTTATCAGATATTTAGGCAAACATTTTTAGGGTCAGACCTGAACGCCTGCTAACAGTGGGCCTCCAGTTTTCATATTGTTTCTGGCCAAAGGATGGAAACAGTAGCTGGTGTCTTGAGAGGATGATACCAACATCCAGGCAAAGAGTAATGAATTAAATAGGGCTTGTAGGTGCTGGAGTTGCATGTTTTCCAATAGAAAAATAGATAAATAAATAAAACACCTTAGGAGAAAGTACCTAGATGTTGGGAATTGCTTGAGAAGGACTGAGACACAAGTGTACCTCTTCTAAAGAGTTCTGAGTCCTTAATATTCACCTCCTCCAAGTCTTGCACTGTTTATGTGTTGCACAAGGCATATAAGGATCATGTCTATCAGGCTTGTAAGTGACCTTTCCCAGAACATCTCATGATACACCCTCACGATACACACATGAATTTGAATTCAAAGAATCTGGAGCCAAGAGAGAATGCAGACTGCTGGAACAGAGGTGGGATGAGAAAGTAGGCCTAGGGCTCCCAGTTCAGTGCTGTAGGATTAGGGAAGAAAGACCGCAGCAGGACAAGAAAACAAAGCTAGAGGAAAGGAAGATGGCACAGGGAGAAAGAAGAGATGGAAGGGAGCTGGGGCTGAGGCTTTCCAGTCTCTGCTAATTTTAAGAGCAAACCTGACATTAGAAAGTATAAGGTCCCCTGGGAAAATGCACCCTCTGAAACGAGCATCTCAAATTATACAAGGGAGTCAGCTAAGCATTTAACTTACCTGCTTAGAAATGAAGTTTCTAGAAAGAGAGGACAATGTGATGGAAGATGACTCTTCAGGAGTCGTGAGGAATGCAACCTCCTACTTTACCATTCGATGACCGTGGAGGCAGTGCCTGTCTTTCATGTGGCTTCTTGAGAATTTTTCCTTGAAAAATAAGTAACTGATGATATCCTAGTAATACCCATGGTTGGCCAATGTGCCCCAAATTCCTTCTAATACCCTTCTAGGTATTTATTGGACTTCAATTTGCCCTTGAGATATCATCAAAGAAAAGGTTAAATATGCATTAGCAATATGGATAAACTTAACTCCCCTCATTTCATAGAGAAATTTTGAAAGGACTTGTAACTAGTCCAAAGTTCCATAACTTAGCCATGCAGAAAGAGAAAGGTCGTGAGAGGCAGACAGAGGTATCTGACGTATGAGTGGACTTCTCAGACCTTCTAATTTAGCCCAGCCTGCCAGAGGCCACCTGCTAAGTCGCTTCAGTCGTGTCCAACTCTGTGTGACCCCATAGATGGCAGCCCAGCAGGCCCCTCCGTCCCTGGGGTTCTCCAGGCAAGAACACTGGAGTGGGTTGCCATTTCCTTCTCCAATGCATGAAAGTAAACAGTGAAAGTGAATTCGCTCAGTCGTGTCTGACTCTTAGCGACCCCATGGACTGCAGCCCACCAGGCTCCTCCGTCCATGGGATTTTCCAGGCAAGAGTACTGAAGTGGGGTGCCATCGCCTTCTCCGAGAGGCCATCTAAATGCAGCCAAATGACTGACTCGAGCCAAGGCCCAGCTGAGCCCAGCTGGGCAACCATGTTTTATTTCTCCCAAATCTTTGATTTGGTTCTGCTGATCTGGACCAAGCTTGGCAGATCTCATTTGAACTTGTTTGTACCTCTGCAGCCAACTGAGGGCTGGCTGGTCAAGGATGACCTCAACTGCAATGACTCAGCTCCGTTCCACAGGGTCTTTCATCCTTCAGTGGGCTTGTTCTCCTGGTGATGGCAGAATTCCAAGAACAGAAGCAGAAAAGCACACAATTAAAAAAAATAGACTTCATTTTTTAGAGCAGTTTTGGTTCATAGGGAGATTGAAGGGGAGGGTTCAAAGATTTCTCATATAGCACCTGCCCCTACACATGCATAGCCCCCTCCATTATCAACATTCCCCACCTGAGGGGCACATTTGCTACACCTGGTGAACCTACACAGACACCATCATCATCACCAAAGACCGTTAGGTCTTTACATTAGGATTTATTTTACAGTAGGATTTAGTTTACATTAGGATTCATTCTTAAGGAATTTTAAGGTTTTGGACAAATGTATAATGACGTCTTCATTGTTCAAGAATCATACAGAGTAGTTTCTCTGCCCTAAAAATCCTCTGTGCTCTGCCTATTCATCCCTCCCTCCCCCTAACTCTGTCAGCCACTGATCTTTTTACTGTCTCCATAGATTTGTTTCCTCCAGAATATCATGTAGTTGGAATCATAGCATATGTAGCCCTTTCAGACAGAGTTATTTCACTTAGTAATGTGCATTTAAGTTTCTTCCCCGTGTTTTTGTGGCTTGATAGCTCTTTTTAAAAAAGAGCACTGAATAATATTCCGTTTTACCACAGTTTATCCATTCACCTACCAAGCAAGACTTGGTTTACTTCCAAGTTTTTGCGATTTTGAATAAAGCTGCTATTAACATCCACATGCAGGTTTTTGTATGGACATAAGTTTTCAGCTCCTTAGGGTATATACTAAGGAGTATGATTGCTAAATTACATGGTAAGGGTATGTTTAGTTTTGTAAGGAAGTGAAAAACTATTGTTCAAAGTGGCCATTGAATTTTGCATTCCCACCAGCGATGAATGAAAGTTCCTTTTACTCCACATCCTTGCCAGCATTTGGTTTTGTCAGTGTGCTGGGATTTTGGAAATTTTAATAGATGTGTAATGTTATTTCCTTGTTGACAAACATTTTTCAAACCTCCATTTACATCAAGTCTGCTACTGTTCCACTGATCAAAGCATATGAGTGAACACAGAGTGGGAGGGGACTACAAAGTTAGGAAAAAGGACATGCTAAAGGGAGGTCATTAACTGGAGCCATTAATGCTATTAAATCGGTTATAAGAAATCTAGGCCTGTTTTTCACAGGGGAGTACTAAATAACATTAAGATTTTGGACTAAGATCTGAAATCAGTTGGAAAAATTACAGTTGAAATCAAGTAAAGCAATTAGATAAGCATTATCTGATTTTTAAATATTTCCAGAGTTTATGGCCAAGCCACTATTGCTAATAGTTCAGTCAAGTCGCTCAGTCTTGTCTGATTCTTTGGGACCCCATGGACTGCAGCATGCCAGGACTCCCTGTCCATCACCAACTCCTGGAGTTTACTCAAACTCATGTCCATTGAGTCGGTGATGCCATCCAACCATCTCCTTCTCTGTCATCACCTTCTCCTCCTGCCTTCAATCTTTCCCAGGATCAGGGTCTTTCAATTCTTCGCATCAGGTGGCCAAAGTATTGAAGCTTTGCAAAGCTTCAGCCTCAGCCCTTCCGATGAATATTCAGGACCGATTTCCTTTAGGATGGACTGGTTGGATCTCCTTGCTGTTCAAAGGACTGTCAAGAGTCTTCTCCAACACCACAGTTCAAAAGCATAAATTCTTTGGCACTCAGCTTTCTTTATTGTACAACTCTCACATCTATATATGATTACTGGAAAAATCAGAGTGCCTAGAATCCTGTTAAATAGTGTTAGCTCTCTAAATAGCCAGTGGTCATTCTGCTTTGTGAGTTTGCTCTGGAAACTGAAGACTGTTGGCCTCTGTGTTTTTACAGAAGGGAATCAAACAGGCTTTTAATGGAAAAGGTGTGTACACGTGTGTGTGTCCATTTGTAAGTAGCATAGGTGACCACATCTGAGCCATTATTTTAATTTTGATTTTCTCTGTTTTTGTCTCCTCTGTATTCCCAGGAAATATCGAGAACTAACTTTGCATTTTCACTTATCATTACCTCTCTGGGAAGTAGATTTGTTTTCCACTCCTTGGATTTCAGAACAAATATCTGAGAAGCAGAGGGAAACTGGGATTATCATCTCCAGATCCCAGCAGTCTGCCACTTACAGCGGTATGCTGCTGCCCTCTACACGGTGATTCACACCAGGCAGATGAAGGGTTCTTTGATCCGTGTCTCTTTCCTCCACCCAGGCCTCTTTAGACCCAAACTGAACTTTGTTAGTCCAGCATTTCTGGGAATCAAGGAACCTGTGTTCTGGCCTGTGGGTCACTTAATATTTTGGGGTCTCAGCTTTTACTTCTGTGAAGTGATTATGCTGGATCTTAGTCTTTGAAGAGCCCAGGGTGCTAAAATCAGACACAAGTCACAGGGTCCTAAACAAGTGATGCCCTAAAACTCCCAGGAGTGGCCTGACACATCTGGAAGAAGTATGCTAGAAAAAGTTTAACAGATATGTGTTACCAAGGAATTATTGCCCTCTGTTCTGAACTGGGAAGTACAAGATTTCAACTCAAAAAGAGGTTTTTTCATTTGCTGAGAACTAACAGAGTATCCTTTCAAACAATTCATTTTGGCTCACCCATTTAGGAGGTATCTGAGGATAAGGATATGAAAGGTTGGTTTTCTTGGGGCAGAATGTATCCCACGTTTCCCAGAATGTGTTTAAAATAAGGGTAAAGGGGAAGGATCCGCCTGCAATGCAGGAGACGCAGGTTCGATCCCCGAATGGGGGAAGATCCCCTGGAGAAGGAAATGGCAACCCACTCCAGTATTCTTGCCTGCAGAATCCCAGGGACGGAGGAGCCTGGTGGGCTGCCGTCTATGGGGTAGCAGAGAGTCGGACACGACTGAAGCGACTTAGCAGCAGTAGCAGCAGGTATAGCTCCATAATAGCAGCTCCCTCCTCCTCCCCTAGACCCAAGAGAGTCCTTTATACCTGGCCGGTGTCCTCTCCGTTGCTGGACTGACGTCGGGTGAGATTACGAGGGCCCCCACGCCCACTCACTCCAGCTCTGTCAGTAAGATTTGGCCCGGACCTTCATCACCGACCATTAGTGCCTGACGTCCCTCCAGCCTTCTCTCTCCCAGGACCCCTTCTCCTATCTATTTCTATCTGTTGGTTAGGTCTTACTTCCCGGGAACACGTGCTGACTGCCTTGCCCCTTCCTGGTTAAAGTGGGGGGGTTCGGCGCAAGCAAAGTCCAGCGGGCAGGAGGCCAGGTGTCGAAGAGTTTGGTGGCCTGAGGAAGCGGGAGCCCTGTCCCAAACACAGCCCTGTTTTCCGGGGCTGCAAGAGTTTGATCACAGCCGAGAAGCCCTTGGCTAGCCCTGCAGCCCTGCAGGAAGCGGCTAGATCTAGGGGCCCACTCCACCCCCGCTCTCTGTCTTAGGCACGCGTCGGCGGGACCAAGCGCCTTGTCCCCAGCGTCGACTCGGACGCCGAATCCTACTGCGGTACAGGCTCCCGCCGCCGCAGCTGCAAACCGGTCTGGCTTCCCTGCAGGGCGTGCGGGGATGGAGCGGGGGGTGGAGAGAAAAGGGGAAGAGCCTGGGCGGCCGGCGGGCGGGGCCTGCAGCCTTTCAGAGCCGCGGCCGCCGCCGCGCAGCCAGCTCTCTCCGCGCCTCGCTCCGACTCCAGCGCGCTCTGCGCAGGAACCTGCGCCCAAGCCCGGGGGCGCCCTGCTCCTCAGTCCCCGGCCCCCGACCCCGAACGCGCCGCGGCCAGAGTGCGCCCGGCGGTGGAGCCGCTCAGAGCAGTGGGGGCTTCGGTGGCCGCTCGGGGCTCAGTCTGGCCGCAGGACCGGCGGGGAAGGAAGGGGAAAGCGGGGACACACTCTGGCCGCGGCGCGCGCGCATTGCACACTCGCAGCCGCGCGCCCCCGCTGAGGCGCGTCCGGGGCTAGTTTGGTCCCGCGGCTGGGGCCCCGGCACCTGCCCGCGCCGCGCCCGGGCCCGGGCCCCGCCCCGCTGACCCCCCGCCCCTTGCCTGCACGGCTCTCCTTTCGACTCGGGGAAGAGACAACGTCCCGATAACTTGCACGCTGTGGCGCAACTGGTCTCGACACCGGAGGTGCCCGCAGGCTGTCCCGGTGAGGTAAGTTTCCTGCGCGTCCCCTGCCCCTCCTCCCGCGACCCTCGTTTTGGACTCGAGCTTGGGGGCTCTGAGTCTCGAATGAATCCTGGCGATCTCCCGACGCTCTGACTTTGTCCGTCTGGTGCTGGAGGTAGGGTGGAGGGGGTTCGCGTGGCCACCGAAGCGGGACCTTCATTCCTCCGGGCCACGGCTGCGCGCTCCCCGCGGGCACCCACTCCGCTTACTACCCGGATCCCCGGGGCCGCAGTGACACTGAGGATCACTCTGAGTTCACTTGAGCCGGAGTCCCCTTCCCCTTTTCTGGGTAGCCAGCTGAGTTTAGCTGCAAAGAGAGCTCTCCCACCACCCTCTCCGGATATTAAACAGCGGCGAACTTGTTAGGCGCCCCTGGGATCTCAAGAGGGGCTTACGAGTCGGTGTTCTGGTCTCTGGCGCCGGAGCCGGATTGAACAGGTGCGGCGTGGTTTCAATCTAAATGCAGCAATCTACAGACTTCTGCGTTTCACCTGCTTCTCTTCCCCGGCCGGGTCGACGTGACGCTTCAACAGCTGGGACAGGGGGTGGGAGTGTGGGGGGCACCGGAGAGGGAGAACTCTGGTGTTTGATTTGCCAAACCGGTGCCAAGAGTCACCAAAACAAAGGACAACAAATGGCAGCTTATTGTTCATCTATGCAGATAAGCCTGTTGTCAGTTCTTAACCCCACCCCACCCCCACCCCCCGCCAGCCTCAGCTCACTTGTCTTTGGTGCCCGACGTGGCTGGATGGAAACCTGTTCCAGAGTTGTTTGGATAGGCTGATGAATTTTTTTCTTCTGATCAACTGAAATCTGGGTTCTCAGCAAGGAAATGCTAGTTACTCTGATTTTTTTTTTAAGGGAGCTAGCGTGTTGCAGACCAAAATACTGCGCACCCCCACTCTCCCACCCTTCTATTTTTCTATGATATTCTCAGCCTGCCAGGGGCCCTAGCTCTAAGGTGAGTGACCCTTGAGAGGCCGGTTGGGCCCAAGGATGTGCTAGTCACCGGCAAAGAAGCAGCAGTCTCCCCATCAGTACCACCAAGCTTGGGTCTGAATAACCCTTGTTGCCCTTCCAGTGAAAAGCATCCACCCAGGCTTCCGTCTCTTGTATGTAAAGGCTGAAGTGCTGGGAGTGGAGAAAAGCCAAAGGGTTGGATTCCTTACCACTTTTAGTGGGATGAAGTATATTAGTGTTCATGAAAGCTTTTGTCAGAGCATTTCCAGTCGCAAGGAGGCCCTAGAAATAAACCTTTCTCAGATAAGTCCTTGCCAGTGGGAAGTTGAGTAAGCAGCAAGCATAATCACTGAGCTGAGGGAAATGGTCCCTTCTGTGGAGACTTAGGAAAACTGATGAGAAAGCTGGTAAGACTGAGACTGATGCATAATGACGTCTTAGTTGAGGAGGAACATTTTAAAAATGAATAAACTCTTGTTATATCTTTGTCCAAATAAGACTAGAGGGATTTGGTGATACCTCACATTTGCATCAATGCCTTGCTTTGTAAATGCTTTTTCATATTCTCCTGTCCTGGTGGCTCAATGGTAAAGAACCTGCCTGCCAATGTAGAAGGCTCAGGTTCAGTCCCTGGGTCTGGAAGATTCCCCAGATAAGGAAATGGCAACCTGCTCCAGTGTTCTTCACTGGAAAATTCCATGGATAGAGGAATCCCATAGGCCATATAATCCATGGGGTTCCAAGAGTCGGATTTGAGTTAACAACTGAAACAATAACAACATTCTCTGAAAAACTTTTAATTCTGACCATTTCTGGGGGAGGCAGGGCAAAAATTATTAACCATATATTCACAAGAGGAATGTGAGGCTCAGAGGTTTAATGACTTATCAAGGTAACAAGTGGCTGGAATTAGAGTTGAAGCCAGGTTGTCTGAAGGAGAAGGCAATGGCACCCCACTCCAGTACTCTTGCCTGGAAAAATCCCATGGACGTAGGGGCCTGGTAGGCTATGGGGTCACACAGAATTGGACACAATTGAGCGACTTCACTTTCCCTTTTCACTTTCATGCATTGGAGAAGGAAATGGCAACCCACTCCAGTGTTCTTGCCTGGAGAATCCCAGGGACAGTGGAGCCTGGTGGGCTGCCGTCTGTGGGGTCACACAGAGTCAGACACGACTGAAGCAACTTAGTAGCAGCAGCAGGTTGTCTGAAATCATCACCACCACTATTACCACCCACCCAGTGCTACTTCTGTGCTTGTATAAGGTTTTTACAATGGCCAGACATTTCTGCATTTATTGTGGTTTGCACTGTCTCACTGTGAATTACTGTTCAAATTTCAACAGTTGAGAAAACTGAGGTTTAGACAAGTGATTAATTTTGTATAGTATCATGTCTAATCTAGTAGAGTTTACAAGACTAGAACTCAAAGCTCTTGATGTCTAGTCCTTTGCTTTGTAGATTGTGACATTGTTTCACTTCTGACAACAATGAGGAGACATCATGGGATACATCAGGGACTGTGAAGCATGTTTGCTGTTGACCTGGGTTCTAGTTCTGGCAGTATACTTGACTGTGTTTTTCTTTAGTCTCTAAGTTTTGTCTGACTCTGTGACCCCATGGAGTGTAGCCAACAAGGCTCCTCTGTTCATGGGATTTTCCAGGCTAAAACATATAGGAGTGGGTTGTCATTTTTCTCCTCCAGGGATTTAGCTGTATAACCTGGACCAAATCCTACCACCTTTGAGCTCAAGTCTCTCACATATAAATCAAGAAGTTTGTATTATTTTTCTCTTTCTGGTTTTAGCATTCTATAGTGCTTATCAATATATTTGTAATCCAATAAAATAATTTCTCTAGGGAAAGAAAATTTTTCACCCTGTATTAACTGATAGGTAATCTGGATTACCTATTCCACTTGTAATTTACTTCCCTTCATCACATACCACTTAATCAGGTGGTTCAGATGGTAAGAATCTGCCTGCAGTGCAGGAGACTTGGGTTTGATCCTTGGGTTGGGGAAGATTCTCTTGAGAAGAGAATGGCTACCCACTCCAGTGCTCTTCCCTAGAGAATGCTGTGGACAAAGGAGCCTGGTGGGCTACAGTCCATGGGATCACAAAGAGTCGGACATGACTGAGCAATTAACACACACTTCCCCTTCATCACATACCACTTAATGAAGGGAAAGAAAATTCCAAGGGCACTTTAGCTTAGCATCTATATTTTTTAGTATTATTGTTTTATTTGGGAATATTATCAGGGGCTGAACTACTCTAAAATAAATGTCAAGGTTTACGTGAATACTATAGACTGTCAATTCATACCTTCATTTATTTTTTTGGCTTTGGGATTTGATATAGTAAGTAGTCAATGAAGAGTTGAATGAAGGAGGAAAACAAAGCATCTAATCCTTAGAAAGCATCTCATCATGTAAACTCCCAGCATCTGCTGACCCATAAGGTAATTTACCTGTGAGAGGTGTGCCTCCTGGAGCTGGCAGGTGCATGTTGTGTCTTTCCTTCCTGATTACATCATATAAAGATGAGTGTTTATTTCTCGGTGTAGACCATAAACTGACATCTATGTCATTCTCTTTGCTTGCCTCTTGCCTGCCTTAGTTGTTAGTAATGTGCAACTGGCTGAAATATACATTCCTAGAAATTGACTTGTGCCCTTTCCTGAAAGAATATGTCTTGAGATGAAGATACCAACCATTCTTATATTTGGGTATGTTTCAGTATATGCTAATACCGACTCATGGTTTCAGAGGAGAAACCTAATTAAAACCAGCCTTGCTTCTGTTCCCTCTAAGAATCCTCTTCTCTTTCCACCCATCCTTCCTCTATGCACAAAAGAGTTTTAACTTTTAGAAGAATGATGACAAATAATTAGAATGGATCTTACTGACCCATGGAGGATTGAGGGTAGATTTCTGATAAAGAATTCAAATATTAACTAGTTCAGAAACTTGGGCCTTTTATAGGTGAAATAGCTGAGGCTTGGAGTGGTGAATTGACTTGCTTGAGTCTCACAGATGTTTAGCAAGAGGACTACGGCTAATGTGAAATTCTTAAGATTCTTACTCAAGGTTTTACTAGGGATTCTATGGTGAGAGTGCATTTTTGACTTCTAGAAATCATAGAGATTGACAGAAAAATTCTGTTTACTAGTAATTATTCATGAGGTGTCACATTTTTAATGGTTTCGTATTTATATCTTTACATCTTCTTGTCCAAACAGATAATAAAGGAGACAATGTCCATTTTCATCCATTCACTATGATTCTCTTGGCTTGTATATATCACTAGACTCAGACTTAGTACTTTGCTTCAACCAGTGCTTGGGGAGAAGGAACTGTTTGAATAGAAATACAAATAAATGTATGGTAGTTTTCCAGGCTTTTCTTCCTGGTTAATAAAACCAGAAGCCATAGGCCTTGTCATACATGGATAAAGTCATACATATGTATACATTTAATTTGCATATTCATTTAAGTTGTACTTCTGTTAAATGGTGAGTCAGAACATTTAATATCCTGGAAAAATAATTCTTTTCCCCTATGGCTGGAGCCTTCATTAGTTACTCTGTAAAAATCAAGCCTGAAATATATTTGTTGCAGAAACATGTTCTTTTTGTATCAAGCACATTAACTGGGGTTGGAAGGAGTCCTTTTATTTTTCTAGAAGCTGCCCAGTTAGAACTGTAGCTCAGCTGTTCATTTGTGGACTTATCTAAGGCAGTTCTTCTAAATGCCAGGGAAATGGAGGAGGGAAGAAACCTAGCCTTTTGTTTTATTTAGTATTTTTCTTCCTTTTTTTTTTAATGTTAAGCTGAATCTCTTGATGACATTTTTGAAGTACTGTTTAGTCAAAATTGGCTGCTATTGACGAAGCATTTCATTTAGTCAGATTCCTTTCAGGATAAAAGATTAGGCCAGGGAAACCAGGCTTAATTTTATGTATTCCACTGTATCTACTGTGTCTGACTTCATTAGAGGGGTGTGTGTGTGTGCTTGTGTTATTCACTTGGTCACGTCCAGGTCTTTGTGACCCCATGGACTATAGCCTGACAGGCTCCTCTGTCCATGGAATTTTCCAGGCAAGAATACTGGAGTGGGTAGCCATTCTTTTCCCCAGGGGATCTTCCCACCCCAGGGGTCGAACCCAGGTCTTCCACATTGCAGGCAGGTTCTTTACCATCTCAGCCACCAGGGAAGTACATCAGAGGTGTGTAAGGAGATAATAGAGGAAAACACAGGCACCCTACCCAAATTAGGTTACTCTTGGGAAGATTTGAAACATAATAACTGAGATGTCTTTACATGTCTAGTCAACTGACAGTTCTTAGGTATTGTCATTTTAAGTTAAAACAAACCTGTGTTTGAAAGACAACTCCATGAAGTGTGTATTCTTCTTTTAGAAAGTCTTCTGCATTGTTCATGGGATGAATTAACAAGTAGGTATGCAGTATGTTTGGAGGAGTTGACTAATGTGTGAGCAAGTTCTTGAGACCTGTTTTCTAAAGTTTTTTGAAAGTCAGTTATAAAATTGTATATTGAACTACATAGCATTTGTGTGTAGTATTGCTCTCACTAAAAACGGGCTTGTGTCTTTCAGTAGAGTTTTTCAGGCAACGATGGGGCTTGCAAGCACTGCAGGCCCAGAAAGTACAATATAATTACCTTGAATTGGAACTAAAATCCCAGCACTAAAGACACAAGACTGTAGAAAATTCCTCTGTTTTGTAAGAGAAAGGTGATACTTAAGCCGTTGCTATCCAGTAATGTTGAGCAAGGGGTTTAGGAGGAAATTATAGCTAGCCATAAAAATATGTTTCTTTGCTTCATAGATTTGCACAAGAAATCCAGTAGATTCTACTTATTGAGTAGTGAATTTTCTTTCTTTCTTTTTTTTTGATTAAGGATAGTTGATTTCTAATGTGATTGATTTCTGAGGTACAGCAAAGTTGTACATATATGTGTGTGTGTATATATATATATATACACACACATACATTCTTTAAAAATTCTTTCCTTTATGGTTTATCAGAGGATATTGTATGTAGTTCCCTGTGCTGTACAATAGGACCTTGTTATTTATCCAGGATTTTCAACAATTAAAGCATACTTTTAAAAATACTATGATCAGCATAATTATCTCTTGATCATTTGGTCATAGCATTTACTGATAAAGTAAGGAAACAAAACAACAATAAAAAGAAGCAAGCTTGAGGAAGTGGTACGTGCATCATAGGTGTTTAGCTAATATCTGTCAGTGGGAATGGTTAGGCATCACATTTTATTTTTGTATTCTTGGAACTTAGCATTATGTATGGGAAAAGGTGGGGATTTAATAAATATATACCGAACAGCTTATGAATTTACATGAAGATTACTCTTCAAAACCTTGAGACATTTCATGATTATTCCGATTTCATTGTTTTCCAGACCCTCTTAGAAATGTCAGGCAGACAGATAAACACTAGTTTCAATAGTTTATAGTAGTCCTTCTTTGTACATCATAAATTGTATTTATTCACCAGACCACCGACTTTTTTTAACCAATGTTCCTAGGAATGATTTTTTTTCTCTTCCTTAATAGAAATAATAACCTAAATAGGAAATCTGTTCTTTCTAGTATTTATAATTATCAGATAAACATTTTTAAAGCTCCCAGAGTGGCATACAAGTAAATTTGGTTCAGGATACACAGACAAAAATGGACTTTAAGCTTCTCTAATCAATTTAAATGTCACCTCCTCTAGAGACTGTCTCTGATTATCTAACCTAAAGGGTACCTTCTTCATATGTTTTCTTCACCTATCACAGTAGATACTTAAACATTTATGTATTTTACTTATTTTTTTTATCACCTCTACTCAAACTCACACTCAATTTAAGATTATAAACTCCTTAAGGGTGGATGTCATGGTTCCTTAACATTGCTTATCAATAAAATGCTTGACATATACTAGATGCCCAGTAAACATGTAAGTCAATGAATGAATAGGTCGCATTCATCCTGTCAAGATGAATTGGGCCACCACTGAAGTTTCTTAAGCCAAACAGTTTGAGTTGTGAAGATTGTTCTTAAAGACTGGCTATGACAACTCCATGAAAATGACAACTAGGTCCTCTAGAAGAAGGTACCAGTGATGGTTTAGGTTCTGGCATCAGTATGAAGAGGTATCTCTATATAAACAGTTCTTGCTTTTTCTTTTTCAAAACTAACAGAACAAATAAGTAGAAATTATGAAGCAGAAAACAGAACATTAGGAAACTATTAAAATAAGGTCTGAAACTACAAAAATCCCAAACATATATAACTCTTAAGTGAGATACCATAGTGATAATATACAGGGCAACTTCCTATGACACTCCAGGTAAACTTTCCCAACTTCATCCGGTTTCTTTTTAAATGTTAGTTAGACATTGCCATTACCCAGTCTCAGGAAGAAGTCAGGTTCTTGGGTGCTGTCCCTAGAACTGAGGACTTGTTAGAAATGCAGATTCTTATACTGAACCCCAGGCTAACTGAGTCAGAAACTCTGGGGATGGGGATCAAGAATCTGAATGACTAGTGATTCTGATGCACACTTGATATTGGTGTGTGTGTGCACGCATGCGTGCTCAGTTGCTTCAGTCACGTCTCTTTGCAACCCCATGGACTATAGCCCCTGAGGATTCTCTGTCCATGGGGATTCTCCAGGCAAGAATACTGAAGTGATTGCCATGCCTTCCTCCGGGGGATCTTCACAACTTAGGGACTGAACCCACTTATGCTGCGTGTCCTGCATTGCAGGTGGATTCTTTACCCACTGAGCCACTTGGGAAATTCCAATATTGGCAGGCAATGGTAAACCCATTGCTCAAAATCTAAGCCTCCTGAAATGCTTGGTATTCCCAGATGAATTTCAGGGTGTGTGGAGAGGGTGCCATCTGCCTGCTCTAGAAATACCAGAGAAGAGATAGAGACAGTCTTGGCTTTTCTCACATCCTTGTAGACCACAAGAGAACAACTTCACATGACCGGATTGGGTATCAAGGACTTTAGATAGTACAAACAAGCTCTGGATAGTCACTGGCCCCTGCCAAGTGGTGGGTACTCCCAGGGCTGGGAGATGCACCAGGGTATGTGGGTGATGGAGGAAGACATGCTCCAGGCATAGCTTATGTTTGGGTGTTTCAGTAGGGTGCCAGGTGGAGGAATGATTTTGAGAGCTAGTGGTTGTCTAGGAAATAGTGGTTTGCTGACAGTTCTGAGTATTTCAAGTCAGTTCAACATACTAAATGTTGATGGAATCCTTAGCCAGGACAATATCAAGTGCTAGGGGGTATACAAAAAGTACAGCATGGTTCTGGCTCCCCTGTGCTGAGAACTAGCTCTGTTCCAGGCACTTCTCAAGTGCTCTTTCTCCTCATCTTCTCCATGCTCCTGATGGTGGGCTGCAGCTTCCTCACTGATAAAGGGGAAATTGGGAACCTGACTGGGCTAGGTGCAGGCTCATGGACACAGAGTCAGTAAGAGACACTTCCATCTCTGGATTTTCTGATTTTAAAGCCCTCATTCTTTTCTGTTTCAAACACTTGTGTCTCAAAATGTAATTTTGGAGCAAGAACTTAAAAAGAAAGACATAAGTGAATCTAAAATTTACATCTCCAACCTAGGCCTCTCTATGAGCACTAGATCACATAATTGACATTGCACTTGGCTATCTCAAAGGCACCTGAAATTTTTCATGCCCAAGACCATAATCCTTATCTTTTCCTGCCTTGTCCTCTTGCTTAGATCTGTGATGGACATCGCTAGCCACTGCCTCATAGGTAATAGAAACTTGGAGCTATCCTTGACCCCATCTTTCTCATTCACCACATTGAAACCATCACCTATTTCTGTCAATCTTGCTTGCTGAATATCTCCCTCTTCCATCTGGTTCTCATAGTTTCTGCTGATTCTGCCCTAGTCCAACTTCTCATTTCTCTGCTGGATTCTAACCATCACCTCCCTGGGCTCCTGAGTCCACTCTGGCCCTCCTCTAATCCATCATCCATACTGCAGCCAGAGCAATTGAAGTGGCTGGAAAGGACCCTAGGTGTGCTGGCTGGATCCTTACCTCTCACACCCAGGCAGGCCCTTCAGGAAGCAGACACGTTTTGGCCCCCTGGGGCTCTCCAGATCTGTAGCTTTAGAACTCTTGCACAAGTCTGAAGACTTGCTCTTCCAAACAACATCCTACTTTGATGGTTATTCTCCCTGGAATGTGGTCAGGCCATGGTCATAACTATAGTTGGCTGCTGTTACAGCCACGGGATGAAGACTCCAGTGTGATCCTAGAGTCTGGCCCAAGCCTCACCGAATACCAGGATTTTATAGTGCGCTTGGGCTTCCCTGGTGGCTCAGCATAAAGAATCCAACTGCCAACCCAGGAAATGCAAGAGAAACCCAGGGGTTCGACCCTGGGTGGGAGGATCCCCTGGAGAAGAAGATGGCAACCCACTCTAGTTTTCTTGCCTGGAAGATTCCAAGGACAGAGGAGCCTGGTGGGCTATAGTCTGTAGGATCACAAAGAGTTGGCCACGACTGAGCAGCTGAGCACAACAGGAACCAAAGACTGCTGTTTAGATAAGAGGAAAGCAGTTATTGAGCAAGGAGTTAGTTAAAGGCTAAAACATTATCTTTGATCTTCTAGGTATTTTTATGATTAATAGGAAATGGGATTGTGGGATCCTTTAGAGATCAGTTAACAGAAATTAGCTTACGCTAAGCTTGCTTTGGAGAAGGAAATGGCAACCCACTCTAGTATTCTTGCCTGGAAAATCCCATGGATGGGGCCTGGTAGGCTACATACAGTCCATGGGGTTGCAAAGAGTTGGACAGGACTGAGCAACTTCACTTCAAGCTTGCTTTTAATCTTTGCACATGGCCTTTTCAGTTACTCAGTGTCCCTTGAACTGTAAATAATAGAGAAGTACCAAACTATGTTAATCAGCTTGGGCTACTAAAACAAAGTAACACAGACTGGGTGGCTTGCAAACAACAGAAACTTATTTCTCACAGTTCTGGAGGCTGTTCATCTGAGATCAGGATGCCAGCATGGTCTGGTTCTGGTGAGAACCCTCTTCTAGGTTGCAGACTACCAACTTCTCATTGTCATCAAATGGTGGAAAGAGAGCAAGAACCCTCCCTGAGGTCTCTTTCATAAGAGCACTAAACCCATTCATAAAGGACTCCCTTTCACTAGCCAGGCCACCTCCTAAAGGCTCCATCTTCTAATACTATCACACTGGGGTTAGGATTTCAAAATATGAATTGGGGTGTGTGTGTGTGTGTGTGTGTGTGTGTGTGTGTGTGTGTGTGTGTGTGTGTTAACCCTTTGTGCCCAACTCAGTGCCCTTTAAGAAGCACTTCAGTGTTGAAAGCCAGGACAGACATAGACATATAAATAATATATTCAAAACAAGGATTCATGGAACAATACTTAGCCTAGACTGTGTGAGATGTGCTCTTATTGTCCAGTTGCTAAGTAATGTCCCTTCTTTGCAACTCCACAGACTGCAGCATGCCAAGATTCCTTGTCCTTCACTGTTTTCTGGAGTTTGCTCAAACTCATGTCCATTGAGTCTATGATACCATCCAACCATCTCAGTATTTTCTGATAAGTTCCATCCCACCTCCAACCTCTACCAAATACTGAGCTTGATCTGCCATGTTGGTTTTACTCCCTGTTGATGGGCTGAGACCTGCAGTTTGGAAGACATGAATCTATTCTATTGTTCCCTCCAGTGCTGCCTTTGCAGAAGCTCAGTCCAGAGGTGTACATTTATTGAGGGCCTCTCTGTCATTCCCCATCCCACTGCTCTTTCCACCCTTGTGGATTCAGGGAGGGTTGTGAGTTAACAACCCTATAAGACTCTCCCTGCAAAATTTTGATTTCTGTCAAAAAAACATTGTGAGATTGGAGAGTAGGCATCTAATAGAACTTGGTATCGGGGAAAATTAACTCATAAAACCACTTTGTATGCTATATAGGGTAAATAACTTACAGTGATGAAATATGACCTTTAAACTGGGGCATGGCTACATTTTTCATAGAATGCTCATTCAAAAGTTCCTAATAATTTATTTTAGCAAGAACCTAAGGTACTGTGAGAAGAAAAATGAAACTAACCTAAACAATATGTCAAGAATAGTTTGACAGCATGTTTTTTTTTCTGCCTGAAATTCATTGAGACATCAAGTCTGCCAATTTTAATTGGCCATTCAAGCATAAAATGAAAGGAGCTTAAAACAGGGAACTCTTATTTTTTTAAATAATTTATTTATTTATTGAAGGATAATTGCTTTACAGAATTTTGTTTTCTGTCAAACCTCAATATGAATCAGCCATAGGGATACATATATCCACTCCCCTTTTGAACTTCCCTCCCATCTTCCTCCCCATCCCATCCCTCTAGATTGATACAGAGCCCCTGTTTGAGTTTCCTGAACCATACAGCAAATTCCCATTGGCTATCTATTTTGCATATGGTAATGTAAGTTTCCATGTTACTCTTTCCATTCATCTCACTCTCTCCTCCCTTCTCCCCATGTCCATAAGTCTGTTCTGTCTGTTTCTCCACTGCTGCCCTGTAAATAAATTCTTCAGTACCGTTTTTCTACATTCTGTAAATATGCATTAGAGTATGGTATTTATCTTTCTCTTTCTGACTTACTTGACTCTGTATAATAAGTTCTAGGTTCATCCACTTTATTAGAATTGACTCAAAGGTGTTCCTCTTAATGGCAGAGTAATATTCCACTGTGTATATGTACCACAACTTCCTTATCCATTCATCTGTCGATGGACATCTAGGTTGCTTCCGTGTTCTAGCTATTGTAAATAGCGCTGCAGTGAACAATGGGATCCATGTGTCTTTTTAAATTTTGGTTTCCTCAGGGTATATGCCTAGGAGTGGGATTGCTGAGTCATATGGTGGTTTTATTCCTAGTTTTTAAGGCATCTCCATACTGTCTTCCATAGTGGCTGTATCAATTTACATTCCCACCAACAGTGCAAGAGTGTTCCCTTTTCTCCACACCCTCTCTAGCATTTATTGCTTGTGGACTTTTTGATGATGGCTGTTCTGACTGGTGTGAGGTGATACCTCATTATAGTTTTGATTTGCATTTCTCTAATAATGAGCGATGTTGAGCATCTTTTCATGTGTTTTACAACAGGGAACTCTTGACTACTCAGAACTTTGGGGCAGGCTGTTTGCTTCTAGAACAAATTTCTTGATTGCTAAGGGTTTGCTTACTTAAGAATCCAAATTTATTATAGCCAATTTTTGTATAGAAAATTTCCCCAAAGTTGCCACTGCCTTCCCTGAATCTTTAAAAGATTTTACAGCATAGAGTATATCTCATTTGTTATAACAAAGTGATAACTTCCAGATTCATTCAGGGATATAAGGCTCTTTGCTCTTGTACCCAGTGACCCCACTTTGCTAATTTTGAAAATCTTACCTGCCTTTTAAAAATATTTTTGACCCCATTTCTGTGACTTTCAACAGTGATAACCCTTCCACTCTCTGTTTGCTACTGAGAATATGTTGTGATCTTGGGAGCCAGATAACACCTATGTTATCTGAATTGTGTTTCCCAAATAGACTCATCTTACTCAGTGACTTGAAACTTATTTTAAGAAGGAAAAAGTGGTTTTTAGGGAAAATCTCAAGCAAGCAAGCTTTAGTTTTTCTCATTCATTTAGTTCTTTGGCCAATAAAGAGTATGGTTTTCTTGTCTATTGTTTTTGGGCTAAGATAAAGTGCTACCTTTTAGGCTGAGATATTCATGCTTTCTTTTTATTTGTATAAAATATTTGTATGTGTTTACTACATTATGGTCTAAAGCATACTTTCATAGGCTTTTTTTTTCCACTTAATTTAAACAGTGGTAATTTATGGGTGTAATGGTGAGACCTTCATTTTTACTATTTTATGCCTTTGGAAGTTATAGATTACCAAAGGTAAATCATGTTCCATTGGAAAAATTGCATAGAAACGTCTCCAGTCTCTTTAATGTCCATCTTCTATTGGAAAAAATAACTTTAATACCTACAATAAAAGAAGTGAGGTGAATATGAAAATTTTAACATTTTTAAGAAGTGGTGAGAGCTAGACTGTTCTTAGGCTTATGCTTTCATGTATGGAAACAGTAGTGTCATTGCTTTGGCAAGCTCTATTTAAATGCTCTTTATTGTTTTCCCCAAGACAGGTAGTTTAGGCAGAATGGCAAAGATTTATGTAAAATGAGAAATCAGTCTCTCATGCTAAGGGTTAAGAGAGAAACATGCCTTTGCTTGTGTTTGTTTATAAAAGATTGAATGGAAACAGGACCTTTAAGGTTTGTGTGGAGTGGGCTTCACTATTTAGTTTTGCAGTTTCTCAGAAACTTCCTCTCCTACATGGCAATTTATATTGTAAACATGATGCATCATTTCATTTCGTGCAAACAGTATATAAAGAACAGTCACTCTCCACATATGTCAGAAGACTTCTGGCAGCTTTTTAGAACTAAACCTGAAGTGTCCTTCCCACGCACCTAGCAGCTTTAGAGATGGTCGCAAGAACTTCCTGATATTCCGTTTTTGTTGTTTTCATCATTGTCTGCCTCTCACACTGGGAGGTGAGCTTCTACAAGGGGAGAGACTGTGTTTGTTGGCTCCTGTATGCCCAGCACATAGAAAAGTGTTTAGCACAGATAGCTCTCAGTGGATGTTTGTTGAATGAATGGATGATTTTCCTAAGCCACAATTGTCTTTTCTTTCTTCCTCTTCTTAGGGCCTCCTCCTTTCTAAAATGTTAACAAGTCTAGCTGCTAGTCTTCCAACTGATTTCAAGTTCCTTTCCCAATGAGCAGCCTTGTTTTTAGCCAAATTTTACTCTTTTTGTTCGTCTCTTGCTTTTTGGCCTGTAACATTTAGAACTATTTAATAATTCATACTTCACTCTTTCTTAGTCACTTATCTGCTCTTGTGAGCCCAACTCTTACCTCTATGAAAAATACTTATATTATAAAATCTATACTTGTACCTTTTAAAAACATGAATTGATCTGCATCCCTGAATTCTAGATTTTCATCAGATACCTTTTTTAACCTGCTCTTAAAATTTTAGCAGTCTTTTTATTTTGCTCATCGTTATTTCTGTGCAGCTACCAAGTCACGAGGAATTTTTTAAAAATTGTCTTCCATTTTCACGTATATTTGCTATATTAAACACCTCCTACCTTGGCTATCATAGCAGCTTCCCAAATGGTTCCAATACCTCCCCCCTCTCCCTTTTTAGTCAGTTATAATGCCTGCTACCAGAGATTATAGTTTTATCAGTACCATGCCCCCAGATCCTTAGATGCTTTGTTGTGCCCCAAATCTAGATGCTTTGGTTTGGTCCCTAAGACCACAGTTGACCATTCATCGTCATCATCAGTGCTATCGTCATTGTGATCCCTGTAGAAGTGACAGCAACTACCATTTCTTAAACTCTTACTCTGTGCCAAGCACAGCACAGAAGACATAAAGCCATAAAGTTTCCTGGTATGTTTGGGAGCTATATAATCTGCTAATGAGTAGGGTATGTGTGGGTGGAAGGAAATTGGGCTGGAGGGGTGTGTTGGAGCCAAACCATGGACATCTTATCAGATGTGCTGAGGAGTTTGAACTTTCTTCTGTTGGCAGTGAGGCAACACCTAGGAGATTTTCATAGACAAGTGATGAGTCATGCTTTGTGCTAGATCAGCAGCCTGGGCTACAGTTTGGAAGATGAATGAGATGGGAAAGGGACTGAAGACAGAAAGGCTAGTTAGAGCAGATGATACAGCTACAGTAGAGATGAACTCGGTAGTGAGGATGGGGAAGAATGAGCAGATTTTGAGATTGAAGAGAACTGATAAGACTTGGTGACCACTTGCATGTGGATTTTGAGGGAATGGAAGAGGTAGATGATGATGATTCTCTAGTTTTGGCTTGAGTAGCTGAGGAGATTGGAGAATGATGGTCCACTGAGAGTATGGAGAAGAGGGAGCATACATGTGGTGGCAGAGGCAGGAGGGTGTGATGATGAGTCCAGTTTTGCCCACTTGTTTGCAGTCCCTGTGGGATGTGTAGGTGGCGTGTGGCTGGAAGGAGAGGGGCTCATGATGGAGACACTAGCCGTGTTATGGTCATGGGTCTCTGAGCAGCAATTCAAACCAGCAGGACATTGAATGTACAAGTGTGGAGGTGAGGAGAGAGGCCCATGCTGCAGACAGTGTTATGGTCTCTTGCCAGTGATCAAAGCCATGGAATGAGATGAAACTTCCCTGGAAGGGTTTACAGACTAAGAAGAGAGCGTGCCTGAGAACCAACATCATTCCCTGATCTTCACTTGCAATTTCATTTCTTTATACCTTCCTCTTTCTATTTTTTAAAAACTGAATCTTCTATTTTCTTCTCTGTTGAAGGAAATGGTATCAGATTTTCACGATACCACCACATATGACCCGGTTCTGATCCCCACGTGTGCCCAAGAGTGATTTCTCAGGCACACACTTCCTTTGGCATTCTTGCTCTTACCACTGTCTTGGAACTTTCCCTGGAGGCTGACTTTTCTTTTGTTCTCAGCTTCTCTCTCCTTGCAGGCCCAGTCCTGACAGCCAGGTCCATGTCTTTTCCTCCTTCATCTTTCCTGCACAGCCTGACAGCTCCAGTGTCTTCCTGCACACTGGCTGCTTCTACTGCTTTTTGTTTACTGTTTTTCTCCTTTAGAGGAATAAGGTAAAAAGGTGAACAACTCAAAGTTCTATAAGGATTTAGACCAGGTGAGGCCTCTTGAACCGAATTGAAAATGCCTGCTTACAATGAATTTGTGACTAAAAGGTTCTATTTCTTATTAAACAAAAAAGAAACTAGCAAAACATGAAACTAGTCCATGAAGCCAGTGTAAAATTCTTGTGATCTGTTATTCTCACTATTTGAAACTTTCAGAGGAAGTGGATTTAGCTGCTCCCCTACACCTACCATTGCTTATTGCAAACAGAGTTCATCTCCAGGTTTCACTGGATTGTACTTCCTCTGTTTTTATTCCATGGACAAAGCACAACTGAGCAAGCACACATACATCATAGGTCTTCATTGATGGCTCAGCTGGTAAAGAACCCACCTGCCAATGCAGAATATGTAAGAGACACGAGTTCGATCCCTGGGTTGAAAAGATACTTTGGAGAAGGAAATGGCAACCCACTCCAGTATTCTTGCCTGGAAAATTCGGTGGACAGAGGAGCCTTGCGGGATCCAGTCCATGGGGTCACGGAGAGTCGGACACGACTGAGCAAGCATGCACACATCCCATACGTTTGCCTAGGCGGAATCTGGGTGCAGTGAGAGATCTGGCCCCCAAAGCAGAGATTCTGGCTCATCCGGATCCATCTCCTGACATTTTGGTGACCTCTGGTCAGGGGCTTAACCTCTGCACCTTTTATTCTCATCTATGGGGCTTCCCTTGTGGCTGAGATGGTAAAGAATCCACCTGCAATGTGGGAGACCTGGGTTTGATCCCTGGGTTAGGAAGATCCCCTGGAGAAGGGAATGGCACCCCACTCCAGTACTCTTGCCTGGAAAATCCCATGGACAGAGGAGCCTGGTGGGCTGCAGTCCATGGGGTCCCTAAGAGTCAGACACAACTGAGCGACTTCACTTTCACTTTTCACTTTCATGCACTGGAGAAGGAAATGGTGACCCACTCCAGTGTTCTTGCCTGGAGAATCCCAAGGATGGAGGAGCCTGGTGGGCTGCCATCTGTGGAGCCACACAGAGTCAGACACAACTGAAGCGACTTACCAGTCCACTCCAGTATTCTGGCCTGGAAAATTCCATGGACTGTACAGTCCATGGGGTTGCAAAGAGTCAGACATGACTGAGCAGCCTTCACTAGACTATTCTCATCTATGGAATAAGAATATATACACGGGCTCCTGGCTGCTGTGAGGTCAAGTGGAATGATGGCTTTTGAAGTCCATAGAGAAAAATCATGCACATTAGAGAATTTATTTCATAAGAATTACAGGAGGAGGCCAGGCTCCAAACAACCACCTCTATAGCCCATGGGTAAAGATGTCTGAAGTAAAGGTTGTATTAATAGCATCTACTGTAATGGGGTTCCATAAAAGAAGTCTGCTTCCCAATCTGAGACACCACAGGACTCTGCTAAAGTCTGTCTGATCAGAGTTCCAGAGCTTAAATGTACTCTTAACATGAATGAGGAGAGCAGCATAGTTTTATCCTTAAAAAGAGGGGAATTTTGGACATGGATATTTGTTGAAGAAAGTGAAACGTCTGTTTACTTGTTAAAGAAGAAGAATACTCTCCAATTAATCTATAACAAAGAAGGTAAGCATATACAATGGAGAAAATACTTCAATGAGTGGTATTGGGAAAGCTGGACAGATACATGTGAAAGAATGAGATTAGACCATTTCCTCATACTGTGTACAAAGATAAATGAATGACCTAAATGTAAGACCTGAAACTGTAAATCTTCTAGAAGAGAAAATAGAACGTTCTTTCAAAAGAAATTGTAGCAGTATTCTTCTGGATCTGTTTCATAAGGCAAACTACTACTGCTAAGTCTACTGCTGCTGCTAAGTCGCTTCAGCCGTGTCCGACTCTGCGCGACCCCATAGATGGCAGCCCACCAGGCTCCCCCGTCCCTGGGACTCTCCAGGCAAGAACACTGGAGTGGGTTGCCATTTCCTTTTCCAATGCATGAAAGTGGAAAGTGAAAGTGAAGTGGCTCAGTCATGTCCGACTCTTCACGACCCCAAGGACTGCAGCCTACCAGGCCCCTCTGTCCATGGGATTTTCCAGGCAAGAGTGCTAGAGTGGGGTGCCATTGCCTTCTCCATCATAAGGCAAAAGCAAGGTGAAAATAAACAAATGGGACCTAATTAAATTTAAGAGCTTTTGCACAGCAGAGTACACCATCAACAAAGTGAAAACAGCCTACTGGATGGGAGAAAATATTTACAGATGATAGGAAAGAGAAGGGGTTAATATCCAAAATATACATAGATAAACAACAGCCTGGTTAAAAATGGGCAGAAGACCTGAATAGACATTTTTCCAAAGGAGACATACAGATGGCCAACAGGCACATGAAATGATGCTCATGAGCTCTAATCATCAGTGAAATGCAAATCAAAGCCATCTGAGATAGCACTTCACATTTTATAGATACACTTTACAGACAGATAGCTATTGACAGCTATTCTGTCAGAATAGCTATCATCAAAAAGTTTAGCAGATGTGGGTGAGGATGTGGGGAAAAGAGAACCCTTATGCACTCACCCTCATGCACATTGTTGGTGGGAATGTAAATTGGGGCAGCCACTATGGAAAACAGTATGGAGGTTCCTCAGAAAACTTTAAACTACCATCTGATCCGGCAGTTCCACCCCTGGGTATATTTCTGGAAAAAACAGAAGCATTAATTTGAAAAGATACATATATCACAATGTTTATTGAGCAGCATTATTTGTGATAGCCAAGATATGGAAGCAACCCAATTGTCCAACAGATGAATGGATAAAAATGGGTGTGTGTGTGTGTGTGTGTGTGTGTGTGTGTGAATATATATATGTATATATATAGTGAAACATTACTTAATCATAAAGATGAAATTCTGCCATTTGCAACAAAGTGAATAAACTTAGAGAGTATTATGCTTAATGAAATAAATCAGAGAAAAGTACTGTATGTTATCACTTATATGTAGAATCTAAAAAATAAAACATATGTAACGATAGACTCACAGATATAGGAAACAAACTCGTATTTACCAGTGGGGAGAGGGAGATGCAAGATAGGGGAATGGGATTGAGCAATACAAAGTACTCTGTGTAAAATAGATAAGCAATACGGATATATTGTACACCTCAGGGGAATATAGCCATTATTTTGTGATAATGTTAAATGGAGTATAATTTATAAAAATATTGACTTATTATGCTGCATATCTGAAACCAATATGTAAATAAACCATATTTCAATTGAAAATATAAGGAATGCTGTTGGGCAGCAAATAATTTTTGATAGAGTCCAAACTAGGATATGATACTCAGTGTATTTTTAAAATTCATTGCTTGTTCAGTTTCAATTGAATGGTATGTGGTGGTCATTACCACCCCAGTGCTCTCCCTCACATACACAATGGTCAGTGTTTGTTAGTGCATATTTAGATGGAGTAGGAGAAGCTCCTATAAGTCATTCAGGAACCGGTTTTAAAGATGCTTGAGGTTAACTAGACATTCCTCAAATGCTAATGAAGCTTCAATTAATAATATAAATATTTATATTTCAGTACTTGTATCAGATGGCAGGGGGGTGACTGGGGTTACTGACAGGTAAGTAATACTGGATCAGAAGTGAGGGGAACTCATAGAGTTTAACATCATTGGCGTAGGGAAACAACATTGGATCTGTAATCATGACTTGGGATCTCTAATAAGAGACTGAAGTTTTAATTCCTTCCTTAGCCTGGCTGTGAGCATAGTGGTTATTATCATAATTATGTACGTGCTTTTCTTGGTTTTCTGTCCTTAATAGTTGATTATGGATTAAGTATGGTGGACTTGGTTATGTTTGTAGGCTAGATTACAAACTGCAGCAGCCTCAACTGAGCAAAACTGTAGCTGACAGAAGGTGGAATATGGAAACAGAAGAAAGGGCTAAATGTGCTACTATTCTCACCTCCTAAAATGGGGAGTAAGATATGGTTGTTAAAAGTTGGTGGAATTTCGCCAGCTGGAGATGGAGTTGTGCCATCTCATTTCCACACTGGTGGCGTATGAGAGTTCCAGTTGCTCTGCATCTTCAGTTTCACTTGGTGTGGTTAGTCTTTTTCATTTTAGAGATTTGAATAGGTGTAGCTCACTGTGGCTTTAAATTGTATTTTCCTAGTTGGTGTTGAGCATTTTCTCATATGTTTATTTGCCATCCATATAAGTTCTTTGGTGAGCTGTTAAACTCAATGTATTGATTCTCATAACTTCTTTTTGTGTAGTATGCATAGAATTTTTATAGGGACAATCATGTCTGTGAATAAAGACAGATTCACTTAAAAATAAAAACTGATGGCAACACAAATGAAGACCTGAGTACTTGAACTTGCAATGACAATGAACAGAGGGGGAGAAAATGATATATCTTAAACTTTGGATGGAAACCAGAGCAGTAAAGTACTTGATATGAATCAAGAACAAGATATTTAAGCCTGTTATCAAGAGTTATGCAGATAACCACCAGGAGACCAAAACAGAAAATTTTAAGAATGCTTATCTTCAGAGAATGGAACTAATAGCAGGAATAGAGAAATCAAGAAATGGTTTATTCTCGTGAGATCCTCTATGTCACTTGATATATTACCTTGCACATGCATTTTGTTGATAAAATTAAATTGTTGGTATGTTGGATCATAAAGATAAAAAACAACATGAAATAACTAAAGCAGGTAGAGGGTAAGAGCCAGATATTATAAAATAAACACTGGAGAAATAATCTATGTTCAGAAAGCTGTGTAAAGGGAGGAGGGATCCTAAAATGACAGTCATTGCTGATCTGTACCTAACACTTTGTCGTTGTTTAGTAGCTAAGTCATGGACTGTAGCTTACCAGGCTCCTCTGTCCATGGGGATTTTCCAGGCAAAAATACTGGAGAGGGTTGCCGTTCCCTTCTCCACAGGATCTTGCTGACCTAGGGATCAAACCGGTGTCTCCTGCATTGGCAGGTGGATTCTTTACCGTTGAGCCACCAGAGAAACCACCGGGCACTTACTATATTCTGGATATTTTTCAAACAGTAGACATGCATTAACTTGTTTAATATTTACAGCAGCTTGTGAGGTCGGTACTGCTGTTGTCATTTTATAAGTGAGGCAGCCACGAAGCCGAGATTTAAGTATGTTACTTAAGGCCACACAGTCAGGTTTCAAAGCCAGGTGGTCCAGCTCCAGAACCATCTCTCTCAGCTATGATAGTGTGTGATGTCTCATGGCAGGAAGAAGGGTGTAACATCCCACAGCACACACAGTGTATGCTCATTGATTCTAAGATGACTTATTCTTTGAAGCTGTCTCCTAAAGAAATGTTGAACTTGACTTTATAGTTCACTGATCATTCAACAGATGAGTGTCTAGTGACATGACTTTAGGTTACTAGGATTATTCTGTTCTAGTGGGGGAAGCCAATAATGACGATGGAGAACTTACATCCACAAAAGAATCATGTAGAATTTAATGTAAGATGCTGCAGAGAAAAAAATAAAGCACACTAAGGAGTTGAGTGATGGTAGTGATAGTGGAGGAGTGTTATTTCGGAAAGTAAGGTCAAGGAAGACCTCTCTGAGGGACTGTACTTGGACACTGTCTTAGTTCAGGTTGCTCTAGCAAATATACCACAGGCTGCATGGCTTAAACAGCAAACATTTCTGAAGATCCCAACAGATGTGTCTGGTGAGAGGCTGCTTCAGGTTTGCAAATGGCCTTCCTTCCTTCTCATGGTATCCTCATATGGGGGAGAGTAGAGAGATGGGGGCAGCAGGCGCTCTCATGTCTTCTGATAAGGGCACTAAGCACATTTATGAGGACTCTTATCTTCTTAAACCAATTACCTTGCACAGGCCCTACCTCATAATATCATATTAGGGGTTAGAATTTCAACATGAGAATTTTGAAGGGATACAAACATTCAGTCCATAACAAGCATAGATCTAAATTAAATAGAGAAGGAAAATATCCAATATCTGTTAATTATACTGGAAAAAATGGCAACCCACTCCAGTACTCTTGCCTGGAAAATCCCATGGATGGAGGAGCCTGGTAGGCTGCGGTCCATGGGGTCACTAGGAGTCGGACACGACTGAGCAACTTCACTTTCACTCTTCCCTTTCATGCATTGGAGAAGGAAATGGCAACCCACTCCAGTGCTCTTGCTTGGAGAATCCCAGGGATTGGGGAGCCTGGTGGGCTGCTGTCTCTGGGGTTGCACAGAGTCGGACATGACTGAAGCAACTTAGCAGCAGCATACTGGAAAAAGCATTCCAGGCAGAAAGAATAGTCAGTGCAAAGCTCTTTTGGTTTGTTTGAGGATCTGTACAAATGACCAGAATTGAGGGAGTGGAGGGGAGTGCTTGGTGCCCAGACAAGTAGAGCCTCATAAACCTAATAGTGACTTTTATATTTAGTGTGATGAAAAGTTCTTTAGAGGGTTGAAAGAAGGGAAGGAAAAGGCCATCGTTAAAAACTTCCTGCATTGTAAAAGGTTATTCAGGTTTTCTGTAACATCTTATGGGAAAATTGAAATGAGCTTATTGGCCAACCCAGTATCTCTTGAAGAGGCAGTATTTCGAGAAGAGTGTTGAAGCTGAGAGCATTTTGCTGGTCAATGAAGGCAGGAATGAATGAACAGCTAGGGAACTCAAGTCCTCTCCTCTGTGAGCAAGGGAAAATGTTTGTGGTCGCCATATTAATATGTACCTGGCTTAAAGGTGATTTGTTGGCTGGGACAGTAGTTAAGTTGTGTCTCCTTAGAGATGCTGATTCATGGCACTGTTACTGATTGCTTCCTGTGTTTAATGAAGTTCATATGTTTAACAGCCATTAAAACATTGTCTTTCTTAACTATAAACAGTTGCAAGGATACATTAGGGGACTGTTTAGGGTGGTGCAAAAAGAGAGATCAGGAATTTCAAAGGAAGAGTTTAACTTGAATTTAAAATATTTGGACAAATGGAGATACTGAATACCTAAACATATTCATCTTTTATAATACTTTTCATTTTTTACTGAAGTATACTTGATATATAATGTTTCAGGTGTACAGCAAAGTTATTCAATTATTCATATATGTATTATTTATATAGTTTATATATATATGTATATATATTTTTAGGTTCTTTTCCGTTAAAGTTTTCTACATAGTATTTTTCCTATAAGAACTATTTTTATTTACTTACTCAAGGTATCTAAATTTTTAAATACATATTCACCAAAGAGTCAGTATAAATCCTTAATTTCTGTTATATAGAGCAAATTGTATCTTGGTTATTTCTGGAAGATATAAAAAATCTCATCTAATTTACTTAGATGAAATATGAAATATTTCATGAAATATGAAAGAAAGATATTAAATATGAAAGAAAGATAATTTCTTAATATGTTCTATTTAAAAAAATTATAAAATGAATGCTTTTTAAAAAGCAATGAAATAGGTAAAATATATACATCTATACAAATGCATGCATATACACACATATAAAGGTTAAAATTCAGAATGTATAAGGCATGTATATGTTACAACTAGTCTTTGTTTTGATAAATGGCCAAAGGTTAAGTACTATCACTTTTACAACATGAAAAAGACCAGTGTGTGCAAAAATTCATAGTAGATAATGAAAGAAGGCAACCTGAGGTAACTGCGATTTTAAAAATTAATTGAAATAAGCTACAGTGTTGGTGGGACTTTACAATTGGAAATATTTGCACATGATTGGTCGCATTTGAAGTAGTATGCTTCCTAAAGGGTGTTAACAATATTTAACAAAAGCTGTAATAGTGAATATACCCTTTGATTCAGTAATTTCTCTTTTCAGGGGAAGAAAAGCAAAGGATAAAAACATCTTTTTCAAACAGTGTTATTTTTAATAATGGAAAGCTAAAAATAAGTTCATTATCTAACATTTGGGGAAATGATTAAATGAACTATAATAGCTCATAACGATGTTCTATCACTTGCATAAAGTGATGTCTATCACAAATACTATGAAAAAGCCTATGTAAGATGACTGGGAAAATACAATATTATGAAAGACAGTTTGTAACCAAGCACACGGATAAGGATGACTTTGTACAATTTGCTTTGATTTTGCTTTTCTATTGTATATTTGATTGACTCTATGTGAATATGATGTGAAGAATGTAAGAGAATATAATTCACATAATAAAGGATATCATAAGATGTAGAAAATAACATGTAGAGTTAACAAAACTTGGAGCACTGATACCAGTGCTCTGATAACCAGCCAAGAGCTGGGACAGAGTTTACTCTGTGCTCCAGTGAGGTTGAGGATGAGACAAGGAGGAAATACTCCTCAAGGCTAATTGAACATCAGTTCCCAAAAAGTGACTCATATCAGCAGATGAGATTTACTTTGGGGTTAAAAATGTACTGCAGAGAAGGTTTTAGGTCTATTTTCATAACTTGTATCTATATTTTTAAAGTTCCACTGCTATATTTAAAATTGATAACCAACAAGGACTTACTGCATAGCACAGGGAGCTCTGATCAACGTTCTGTAATAACCTAAATGGGAAAAGATTTTGTAAAAGAATAGATACAAGTATATGTATAACTGAGTCACTTTGCTGCACACCTGAAGGTAACACAACATTGTTAGTCAACTATACCCCAATAAAAGGTAAAAAATTAAAAATAAAGAAAAAAATTCCATAAATAAAAGTGAATTTCTCAATTGTTGACCCACTGATCCCTGATTATGATCACGGTTTATGATGTACAACTAAATTCCAGAAAACCAGAGAATATCAGTAAGCCCACAGGAATCATTGTAATGGAATTTGACCTTGACTACACCGAGAAATAAAACTCTAGAGGTTGTCTCATTAGGTTATATTGGAACTGGGCAATAAATTTAAAGGATTAAATTGGGTCCTTAAAGTGGACCCCACCCACTTTATATAGACACTAACTTTAAATACAAATCAACTACAATAAAGACAGAAAAAAAAAATAATGGATTTCCTGATTGTTTTGAACTCAGGATGCTGCTCCAGTATGTCTTCTCTTTTCAGCAAAAATGATTATCCCTGAGATTGGGCCTGAGTGGGGTACTTGCATAGTCGAAAGCTGGTTGTTCCTTACTCATCCTTCAATCATTAACAGATAAATAGATATGACTTCCATAGTCATCACTCTTAAGGAAAGTTACCTTTAGCACAGGCCTTTGGATCCTTTTTAATGTGTTCAGTTTCAATATGTTCAGTTTCAAGGGTCATGGGTCATGTTTGAGTGCTGCTTTAGAATCTTAGAGGCCGTTCTAGAACTCTGGATGTCTAAAACGTGTAGCATTTTGGTGTATGAGTATCTGTCGGAAATGATTTGATTCTCCTGATGGCTGGTTAGGAGTATGATGTGTATGTTTTGCAGAAGAAAGTGAGGTGAGGGGAACCTGACATTGTTGTGTATAGTGGACGAGGTCTGAAAGAATTCACTGTCTTCCTAACAAGAACAGTCTCTAAAATTAGCTAATGGTGCCCACTTCAATGGATTCGTGAGATAATTAATATAAAGGGATGAGTCACATGTACTTGAGGAACCAAGTACATGTGACTTCCTTTCACTTTTGGTGTGCAAAGCCTTCTGTAAGGTGCTAAGGACAAAGGGAGTAGCAGAGTGAGGGGGTGAGGAGGCAATAGCGAAAACAGTTGAGTGGTCCTTGCCCTCTCAACTTTACAATAAATGGGGAATTTACAATAGGTGGTGAAGCCAGGCAGAAGGCACCCTTAATTAGGTGAAAGCAATGCAGGTAAACCTGGAGAAGGGAACAGCTACTCACTCCAGTATTCTGGCCTGGAGAATTCCATGGACTCTATAGTTCATGGGGTCACAAAGAGTCAGACACGACTGAGCAACTTTCACTTCACTACAATGCAGTTAAAAGAAGGGTGGCCAAAGTGCTGAGTGTGGTTTGAGCTCGGGTAAAAGCCAGCCTCAGGGTTCCAAATTAAGCCTCTGAAGCTGTAGTGTGCGGTGATGGTTCTCTCCAGGTTCCAAAATAGGCTGGTGCCCAGGGCTAACACAGCTATGAGATTACTCTGAGAGAGTCACACTTTATTTAAAAGAGTAATAATATTAGAATTATGCTCTTTGCTTTTGAAAGTTGCCTCTTTTTCACTGTATTTCAGGAAGTACATCATAATAAGCAAATTGAAGTCCTTTTTATTACGTGGATGAAAGGAGGCTGGGAAGAGAAGACTTTCAGCTCTTTCTGTTCATCTTCCTTTCCAAGAGGCTTCTGTTACCTAGTCCCAAGGTAGAATTCTTCCAGAAGATCCTGAAACCTTTGTGACACTGGAATAGACAGGGAGGTCAAGGAGATAAGCATTTTATTTGTACTTCTCCAATGGGACTTACCACCTTTCAGTGTGTATTTTCAGTTATTTGCAGATGTGTCTTATCTTCCCTGCTGAATTGAAAGTTCCTTGAGGGCAGAAAGGTCTCTTGTCTATTTTTTAATAAATAAAACTTATTCAAAGCAGTTCCCTTTATCCCAGAGTCTTGCTGACAGACTGAATTACCTGGGTCACCTTTGCTTTATATTAGGGCTGTTCAAGAAGTATCTGGAACTCTGTATTCATTTGGTTTTTGGCATATTTGGAATTCAAAGGAAATTCATTCCCTCACCATTTCTAACTTAATCCTCTGCTAGCATTTTCCCTTCCATCTACTTAGGAATCAGCTGTGGTATGTTTTAGTCTTCATTCAGGTTTTTTTTTTTTTTTTGAGACTCAGAACTCTAGCTGCGTACTGTTTGCAAAAGGACATCACAAGAGTAGGCATTGGTCCCAAATCTGAAAGCTAAACCAGACATGTGTCTGGTAAACAGAAGCTCCTCCGACCCTAAAGAGGAGTAATTAACACATGCAACAGATGTAGGAAGGGCAGTGTTTTCCCTGGGCAAGGCTTTCTGGGAGTGCTCAGAGCTAAGGAGCTGCTGGCATGAGAGTGATGGCAGGAACTGGGCAGAGCATAGAGGTCTGCCTATCCCTTAGGCTTAGCCTGATAATTCTTGATTGTGTGGAGTGGGTTTTACAATTGAATGCTGGCACAGTGCACTGGCATCCTTTCAAAGCACATCATCTGGTGGTGGTGCTAGTGGTGATGATGACCCTGGTGAAATGGGAGCCCAATATCAATTTTCAAGCTTTACACCTGCTAAGGAGTTCAGCATCATCTTCATCTCATAGAAAGTACGGTGGTTTAATTTAGCTGTGAGCTTATAACTGTAAATACTCATGTACTTGTGTAATTGAGTTGGTGGTAATTTATTTTTCGAACTCTTCTAAGAAGCTGATCATCCAAGCACAAAATTGCCAGTAGGAAATGAGAAGCAGATGGGTGAAGAGGACCTCGCTGTGTTGTCCGTGCCCATATGGGATGGCATTGTGTGCTGGGTGCTTTGTCTCTGCCCAGTCTCCTCAAAGCGTATGAGCCAGCCTGGCACTGCAGTCCAAACTGCCCAGGCTTGCATAGTTTATTTTCCTCTCTTGGTTCGTTCTATGTCCATCAGTCTTCCTAACTGGTTCGTGTGCAAAGAATGATGGCTAACCACAGTGCTTCCTAAAGAACTGGGTTTTGAAACCGCTTTATTGAGGTAAACTTTATATACCGAAATTTCACCCCCTTTTAAGTGTGTAATTGAAAGACTTTTAGTAAATTTATACAGTTGTACAACCATCATTACTATCCAGTTTTATAACATTTCTGTCACCCTCAAAGTTATATGGTACCCCTTTGCAACCAGTTCACACTTTGTCATTCAGCCTGAGGCAACCACTGAAAATAATTTATTTTTCAGTAAAAGTACAAATAAGGATTTTAATGATGCTCAGTGTCAGAATATACAATGGAATTAATAAAATCCAAAGAAAGAACTTTGCACAAATAATGGAGTATATAAAATGCTATCTCCTAAAGACCTTTAAAAAGTACTCTCTCCCATGAGTCCTAATGCCTATGCTATACATAAACTCTAATTTTTAGGTTTTTTGAGGAGGGACAATTAAAAAAAAAAATGTTGTCAATTTGGAATCCACAGACCAAGGGTTTTTAAACTTTCCTTCTAACATCACCACTTAATACCTAGACTCTATAAAGGATCACTTTGCTGCTGCTGCTGCTGCTGCTAAGTCGCTTCAGTCGTGTCCGACTCTGTACGACCCCACAGATGGCAGCCCATGAGGCTCCCCCCCTCCCTGGGATTCTCCTGGCAAGAACACTGGAGTGGGTGCCATTCTTCATTGCCTACTTCATTGCTGGCAGATTAAACATTCAGTGGCAAGTGCTCAAGTATTTGCTGATATTTGCAAGACAATTTGAATGATCAATGCACAAAGTGTCTACAGAAAAGTAGACAAAATTCTCCCCAGTGAGGAGCTTGAAGTGTAGTTGAGGAGATGACGCTTAAGAAATCAATGGTGCTAAGAATGCAGAGTGACTAAGGTGGGATTTAGGAGGGTTCAGAGAAGGGGAAAATCACTTCTGTGTGGGAGGCACATTGGATTAATGAAGCTGCAAGAATTGAGAATAGGGAAATAGCCTCTGGGAAGGCTTAATAAGGAGATGGGAGGGAAGGACAGCAAGAACAAGAGCCTGAGCTACACCATGCTAAGTGGGCAGTGCCAGGTAGACCGGTCGTGCTTCTTTTCCCCATGTTTCTTTAACATGGGGTTGATGCTTGCTCCCAGGGCTTCCTGCCCATGAGGTCCTGAGACTCACAGGGATGGGACTGTCTTTCCCATCTACAGAAGAGAAGAGGAGAAACAGGACTGATAAAGAGGCTTATCTATAAATCTAGTCTGATGAAGGAACCATTCTGCAGAGCATTAGGTGAAATTAAATGGGAACAAAACAAAACAAAAAGTTGTTAGCCTTAACACTAACCACTAAGCAAGAGTTACTTTATGAGATGGAAGATGGAGGAGCCTTTGAAGGCAGTGATCAGGATGTCTTAAAACGATTTTTAGCACATTTTAAATTTTAAATAGATTTAGAGATCTCCCAAGAAGATAGTATAGAAGACTCATATACTTCACGCAGAGATTTCCTCTTTCATTGTCTTACATGAGTGTGGTATATTGATCCCAATTCATGATCCAACACTGATATATTATTATTAACTGAAGTCTATACTTCATTCAGATTTACTGCTTCACCCTGTTTTGTTGTTGGTGGTGGTCTCATCTGGGACACCACATTACATCTAGTTATCATGTCTCCTTGGTTTCCTGTTGATTGTGATAGTTTCTCAAATTTTTCTTGTTTTTGGTGACCTTAATTAACAGTTTTGAGAATTACTCTCAGATGGTTTATAGAATGTCCTTAAATTGAGGTTTGCCTGTTTTTTCTCATGATTAAAGTGGGTAGTGTGTTTGGGGGAGATCAGTGACATTCTCATATCAAGGGGACATACTATTCATATGACATCACTGTTGCAGTTGATTTGGATTACCTGGCTGATGCCGTGTTTGCAAGTTTCTTCACAGTAACGTCATTCTTTCTTTCCTCTCTCTTCCTGTACTGTACTGTTTGCAGCCCACGCTGCAAGAGTGGGGAGTTACGTTTCTCTTCTTTTAAGGAGGTGTCTCTATAAAAATTACGTGAAATTTTTCTGCCTGAGAGATTTGTCTGTTCTGCATTTGTTTACTTATTCCGTCATTTATTTATATCACTATGGACTCATATTAATTATACTTTGAGTTACAATCCTGTACTATTATTATTTTTTACTCAGATTGCTCTTTGACTCCTTTTTGTTTCCTCTTGCAGTCAACTCCTATATCCCTTGATGTACCCCCTTACTTTGTGAACATTACAAGATGGTCCGGACTCATTTGATGTATTACTGTCTTAGATATCTGGGAATTTGTAACCATAAAGGGAAAAAAAAAACTATTGTCATAGTCATGTTGCCAGAGCTTTAGCAGAGCCGATTTTAAAACATCCAGTGGAAGTACATTGAATTTCATGGCTTTTGAGGAACATGTGACCCAAAAGAGATGAAGGTTTCTGAAAAAATGAAATTCTCATCATACAAATATCATGAAATTTCATGAGACAGATGGGAAGATAGCATCTAAAGCCACTAGTCTGGTTTCAGAGGATACTTTATGATTAATTTGGATTTTAAAGAGGTATGCACAGAAGACTTGTGATTGAACTGTTTCTAAAAATAGCATCATCAGAACTGACCTAGCAGCTAGTTTGTTCAAACAATGCTATGAGTGCACTAAATGAAGTTATTTAGTGTAGGTTCCCCTTTAAAACAATTCTATTAAAATGGGAGTTTTTTTCATTTATTTGAAGTCATCTCTACTCTTAAATCATTCCCTCAACAAATATGTATTAAATGCAGAACACACGAGCTTGTTTAGATTCTGTGGATGCATCAATAAACAAAGCTGGGAAAGTCTGTGCTCTTGTGGAGTTTACATTCTAAGTCAGAAAGACAGGTAAAAGTTGTTTAATATGACAGGTGGTAATAGATGCTGTAGAGAAAAGTGAAGCAGAAATAGGGGACTGAGGGATTCTGGGACTAGGTAATGAAATTGTTACTCAGTATAAGGTGGCCAAGGAAAGCCTTTTCATAAGGTGGTAGCGTGAGAGTGGAGGGAAACAAGATAATGAATCATCGACATTCAAATGACACACTACAGATGCTACATACTAGATGCACAGGCACACACACTTACAGGGGAAGAGGTTCAACTTAGCCACTGAAGAAGTGAACACAGCAAAATGTCATAACAAACCTAGAAGACACACCTTTTAAGAAATAAAAAGCAATTCTACTGAGGTTGTAGGGAAAGAGACATGCTCAGGTGTTTACTGATGATGTAGCTCTGTGTTTGGAGAGCAAATATGTAAGATGTTCATGCCCTTTGTTCCAGGAAACCTGTACCTAGACATTAAGTGCTTAGGGCATTAGGAACAGTGAATGCAAAAAGTACGAAGGAGTGTGCTTCATATATGCTAGAAATAGTGAGTTGGCTGGTGAGGCTGGAGTGGTGTCAACAAGACAGAGGCAGTGTGAAGGTGAGGGAGATGGGGTGAATGCGGGCAAACCCACGTTGGAGAAGGAGGTGTCTTGCACACTTCCAGGATGCCAATCATATAAAATATGTGTGAGTGCCTCTCCCCAGAGCAGGCACTGCTGTGGACCTGGGCTTTGTAGGTCCTTCTCAGGACTTGGGCTTTTTCTTTGAGAAAATTGGAGCCATCAGAGGATTTTGGGCAGTGGAATCTGATTTCATATTTAAAGAGGACCATTCAGACTGCTCTGGGTGTGAGGGGCTCAAGAGCAAAAGCAAGGAGACCAGCTTAGAGGTTTTTTAATCTATTAGCAGGTTTTACTCTACAAATCTTGATCTATTTATAGGTATATTTTACATATTAGATTACACAATTTTAAATAATTATGTACATACAATTTTCAATTTGCGTATGTTAATATTTTTCATTTGTTGCTATACAGTCCTTATATTCATAATATCTATGCTTAGTTGCTCAGTCGTGTCCCAATTCCTTGTGACCCCATGGACTGCGGGCCGCCAGACTCCTCTATCCATGGGGATTCTCCAGGCAGAATACTGAAGTGAGTTGCCATGCCTCCCTGCAGGGGCTCTTCCCAACCCAGGGATCAAAGTGAGATCTCCCACATTGCAGGTGAATTCTTTACCATCTGAGCCACCAGGGAAGCCCATTTATCTAGTGGCTGCTTAATAGTTGGTGTGTTAGTTCTTTATTATTGCCATAAAAAAAAATGCCTCAAATTTAGTAATTTGGAAGTATACAATATTAAAGTTCTGGAGATCAGAATTCCTGAAATTGAGATGCTGCAGGGCTGTGTTCCTTCTAGAGGCTATAGGGGAGGATCTCTCGCCTTTTCCAGCCTCTAAGGGCCCCTTTCTTCTGTTTTTGTTTTTTCCCCCTTTGGCTGTGCCATGCAGCATGCGGGAGCTCAGTTCCCCTCATGCCCCCTGCAACGGAATCTTAACCTCTAGACCGCCAGGGAATTCCCCCTTGCTCTGTCTTTAAAGCCATAGCAGCTTTGTCTCTCTCTCCGCCCTCCATCACCCGCCCATCTCTCTGCCTCTGCTACTGTCATCACATCTCTGATTTTAACCCCCTGCCTCCCTCTTATATGGACATGTGATTACACTGGATTCACCTATATACTTCAGAATAATCTCCCCATCTAAAAATTCACAATTTATTCACATCTGGAAAGTTCCTTTTACCACGTAAGGTAGTATATTCTGAGGTTCTGGGATTAGGAGTGAATGTCTTTGTTGTGGGGCTGGGATGACCACGGTTGGTATTTTGTGGTTCATCTAGCCATTGTCGTGTTGGACACTTAGACTGAATCCAGTTTGGGCTACTATTAGATTCCTAAATATGTATTTGTATACTTGGACCTTCTTTTCTTTTTGTAATGTGTTCTTTAACTTAAATATGCAGGTGTAGGGTTCCTGGAGGAAAGGTCATGAGCATCTTGTATTTGCTCTCCAAATAGTTACATTATCAGTAAATATAAGTATGTTCATTTACTTACAACCTCATCAGCATTACTTTGGTTACTTAAAAGGTATATTTCTGTGGTTTGTTACTAAACTACATTTAATTGTTGTGCTCATTTAATTTCTTTACTGGCTAAGTTGAACATTTTTGGTGCATGTGAGTGTGTAAAAGTGTGTATGTGTGTTATGTCATTTTTATTCTGAAAGTAGTATTTTAGCTTGTTTTTCTTTTTAGTTGTATGTGAAGCTAGAAGCATGGAGATAGAGACAGACTCTTGCTTAAGTGAGTAAGGCCAGTATCAGTAGCTGGCATATACAGAACTGCTTTCCATTACAGAGTATGATCTGCCAAATGAAAAATAATTAATTAAGAGGGATTTAGAAGACAGTGAAAGATCATCTAGGTAGTTTGAATGAGTTCACATCTCTAGGGTACACCAGATTGTATCTCAGGGTGTTGAAAGAGTTAGCAGATATCATCTCTGAGTCACTGCCAGTGATTGTTGAGTAAATCTTGGAGAGTGGTCAAGCTTCCAGACGACCAGAGACATGTAGATGTTCTGTGCAGCTTTTGAAAAGGCCAGTTCCTAAAACTGTTAATGTAGAAATGCTCTCTTGCAAAAATTCTATATTATCATCTTACAAATGGTGATGAGCCTGTAGAAGGCACTGCATTGATCCCTGGGAACCAGTATAATGTTACTAATGTGTAGTGACCAATTCATCACTTTTTTTAAAGTGAGAGTTTTAGATTGGTAGAGAGAGAAAATGCCAAAGACATGAAGCATTTGACAAAAATCTCCCACAGGTCTCCTTATGTACCTAGTAGAGAAAAGTTGGGGGATGATGGAATAATTACATTCACAATTGATTCTTTTCCTAAGCCATAGCATAATTAATGACTGAGTGTCAGCCTGGAAAGAAGTTTCTAGTGTCAGAACTTCAAATTTTTCTTTGACCCCAACTTAAGAAAGCACCTTAGGACTTGGATAGAAATCCTAAAAAGTCATATTTTGTGTGATTAATTAGCTTCATAGAATAAAGATTCACACTGTGAAATACATGTTCACCAATGATGAAAATACCTCAAAACCAACTAGATACATTTAATAGAAATGAGAATTTTTAAAAACTGAGGTTTTTAAAATCAAAATTGCAGTTCATTCTCTTTTTTTGGCTTTCTTAGACTTCCTCCAGTTGAAAATGAAAGCAGTAGTACTTGTCTGGTGAAAATGATTATTTTGAGTTTAATTCATGTATGATGGGAGAATGGTGGGTCCATGGTTGATATTTGAACAAGGTATAATATAAAAGTTAACGGAATAAGAGAAAAAGATCTGGATGCTAACTCTGGTATTGCTGTGTACTAGTTGTCATCCTGGGTGAACAGTTGGCATCATCTTTCTTATCTGAAAGTTGGGGATGGCAAAGGGTGGAGTGAAGCTGATTGCTTTGCCCTATTCCCCCTCTCAGGTTCTGTCAGACTACTACAAGTTCATCCTCATGTTCCTTGGTAAATTTGGCTAAATTTCTAGACTAAATGGAAACTTCTGGATTTTTTGGATTAAATAGACCCTTTAAGGCCATCTCTGAAAGAGGCTTGATTTTCTTTTAATCTGTAAGTTCTTTCAGATCCCTCCCTTCAAGGTTCTGTTGATGTTGAGTCACTAAGCTGTGTCCACCTCTGGAACCTCATGTATTGTAGCACGCCAGGCTTCCCTGTCCTCCACTCTCTCCCGGAGTTTGCTCAGATTCATGTCCATTGAGTCAGTGATGCTGCCTAACCATCTCATCCTCTGTTGCCCCCCTTCTTCTTTTCCTTCAGCATCAGGGTCTTTCCACTGAGTTGGCTCTTCACATCAGGTGGCCAAAGTATTGGAGCTTTAGCAACAGCCTTTCCGATGAATGTTCAGGGTTGATTTCCTTTAGGATTGACTGTTTTGATCTCCTTGCTGTCCAAGGGACTCTTCAAGAAATCTTCTCTAGCACCACAGTTCAAAGCATAAATTCTTTGGCACTCAGCCTTCTTTATGATCCAAATCTCACATCCTTACATGCCTACAAGAAAATCCATGGCTTTGACTCTATGGATCTTTGTCCACAAAGTGATATCTCTGCTTTTTAATAAACTGCCTAGGCTTGTCATAGCTTTCCTTTAATTTCTTTCCTTTAATAAAATCTGTCACTGTTTCCACTTTTTCCCCTTCTATTTGCCAAGAAGTGATGAGACCAGGTGCCATAATCTTTGTTTTTTAAATGTTGAGTTTCAAGCTAGCTTTTTCACCCTCCTCTTTCATCCTCAGCAAGAGGGTCTTTAGTTCCTCTTCACTTTCTGCTTTTAGAGTGATATCATCTCATATCTGAAGTTGTTGTTATTTCTCCTGGCAATCTTGATTCCAATTTGTGAATCATCCAGCCTGGCACTTCACATGATGTATGCTGCATAGAAGTTAAATAAGCAGTGTGACAATATACAGCCTTGTCATACTCCTTTCCAAATTTTGAACCAGTCAGTTGTTTTATGTCTGGTTCTAACTGTCGCATGGGAAATGATAGCAATTGTATGGTAGTTTGAACATTCTCTGACGTTGCCCTTCTTTGGAATTGGAATGAAAACTTTTCCCAGTTCTGTGGTCACTGCTGAGTTTTCCAAATTTGCTGACATACTGAGTGCAGCACTGTAACAGCATCATCTTTGGGGATTTTAAATATCTCAACTGGAATTCCATCACCTCCACTAGCTTTGTTCATGGTAATGCTTTCTACGGCCCACTTGACTTCACACTCCAGGATGTCTGTCTCTAAGTGAGTGATCACACTATCATGGTTATCTGGGCCATTAAGACCTTTTATGTATAGTTCTTCTGCATATACTTGCCACCTCCTCTTAATGTCTTCTGCTTCTGTTAGGTCCTTACCATTATCTGTCCTTTATCCTGCCCATCCTTGCATGAAATGTTCCCTTAGTATCTCTGATTTTCTTGAAGAGATCGCTAGTCTTACCCATTCTATTGTTTTCTTCTATTTCTTAGCATTGTTTATTTAAGAAGGCCTTTTTGTTTTTCCTTGCTATTCTCTGGAATTCTGCATTCCATTGGGTATGTCTTTCCCTTTCCCCGTTGCCTTTTGCTTCTCTTCTTTCCTCAACTATTTGTAAAGCCTCCCCAGACAACCACTTTGCCTTCATGGCATTTCTTTTTCTTTGGGATGGTTTTAGTCTCTGCCTCCTATACAATGTTATGAACTTCCATCTATAGTTCTTCAGGCACTCTATCAGATTTAATCACTTGAATTTATTCATTACCTCCACTGTATAGTCATAAGGGATTTTGATTTAGACTACACGTGAATTGCCTAGTGGTTTTCTCCACTTTCTTCAGTTTAATACTGAATTTTGCAATAAGGAGCTCATGATCTGAGCCACAGTCAGCTCTAGGTCTTATTTTTACAGGCTGTATGGAACTTCCCATCCTTGGCTGCAAAGAACATAATCAATCTGACTTCAGTATTGTAGAGTCATCTCTTGGGGTGTTGAAAAAGATTGTTTGCTATGACCAGTGTGTTCTCTTAACAAAACTCTGTTAGCCTGTGCTCTGCTTCATTTTGTACTCGAAGGCCAAACTTGCCTGTTATTCTGGGATCTCTTGACTTCTTTTTGCATTCCAATCCCCTATGATGAAAAGGATTTGTTGTTGTTGTTGTTAGTTCTAGAAGGTCTTGTAGGTCTTCATAGAATTGATCAACTTCAGCTTCTTTGGCATCAGTGGTTGGGGCATAGACTTAGATTACTGTGATGTTGGATGGTTTGCCTTTGAAACGAACTGAGATCATTCTGTCATTTTTGAGATTGCACCAGAGTTCTACATTTCTGAGTCTTGTTAACTATGAGAGCTATTCCATTTCTTCTATGGGATTCTTGCCCGCAGGTAGATATAATGGTCATTTACATTAAATTCCACTTTCCTGTCCATTTTAGTTCACTGATTCCTAAGTTGTCAATGTTCACTCTTGCCATCTCCTTTTTGACCACTTCCAATTTACCTTGATTCATGGACTTAACATCAGGTTCCTATGTAATACTGTTCTTTACAGCATACGGCATTACATTTACCACCAGACACATCCACAAGGATATCGGCCCATCCTTTTCTTAACCCTTACATCCAAGAGTAATGAAGCACTGTACTTGGGCCCCCTTTAATCTTAGGAAGACCAATTTTTTTGTTTGTTTGTTTGTTTAGGGCTCAAGCCCATCCCTTGGGATTTCTGGATGAGATTGGAGCCTCTGGTTCACCACTCCAAAAGCTTTCTATGGCTTTACCCAAGGAGTACTTGCCTACAGCACCTCTATGCCCCATCCAGTCTACCCTGAACCATCTTGTCCGGTTCCTTGGCCTTCCTCCTAGTTCTCTGCCTGACACCATGGTAGTATTTTGATTTAGTTGTAGCCATAATGAATGTTTAATTTTGAATTTTAAACTTCATATTGTTTCTCATTTGTATCTTCATGTTATCATTTTTAAAGCGGTTGAGACTATTTCATGTATCTTAATTTACTCTTGTCTGATTTTCCCCATCATTAGTCATCAAATAGGATCTAGTGTTTTTAAATCTGCTCTTAGAGAATACAGTGTATTATGCATCTTCATACAGCCTAACCTTTTGCCCCATTTGTCTTCTTGACTTAGATTCTCAGGGTTGACTTTTTTTTTTTTAATTGAAGTTTGGTTGAATTACAGTGTTCAGTTTTTGCTATACAGCAAAGTGATTCAGCCATATATTTATGTGTATATATATACTTTTATATTCTTTTCCATTATGGTTTATCATAGAATATTGAGTATAGTTCCCTGTGTTATGCAGTAGGACCTTGTTTATCCATTCTGTATGTAATATCTTACATCTGCTAACCCCAGACTCCTACTCCACCCCTCCTCAAGCCCCATCCCTCTTGGCAACCACAAGTCTATATCCACGAGTCTGTTTCTGTTTTATAGATAGGTTCATTCAAATTCTCAGAATTGGGAGTCTGATTAAGCGGTACTTTGGTAGTATCCTTGTTCCATTTTAGATGTGTGGGTGTTTTTTGTTTTTGGGTTTTTTGGACAAAATAAGGAGATCACTTTAGCCCATTACATTCTGTCCTTAAAATTTACAAATATTTAAGAATTTAGCACCTATACTTAAACATATGAATGTTAGTCTCTTTCTAGGGCTCCCCTCAATACTGAAATAATTTTGGTGGGAGGAATATTTTGCACCCTGAAATATCTCAGGTTGTAGTACTTTTCATCCAGCTCTTACCTAAATTTCTCCATGGATTCTTCTACTGTAAAGTCTTATAGTGTAAGCATTTTCACATTTTTGTAGCCCATCTTAGGTGCTTCCTGCTCTGCTATGCCTGTACATGCTCTAGGCTTTGCTTTCTTTCATATGATGTGCACAGCTAACTTTAGGTTCTAAGCCTAAATTAATTACTACTTAACTCAGACAACTGGTACATTGTTCAGATTCCTGCATGCTATTTGCTCACTATAAGTATATCTTGGGTTCCCTATTATGTTTCTGGTTAGCACACTAGACAGGAAACGAGCTAGCCGCTGTACCTGTGACCAGCGTTAGAGTCTCTCTGCTTATCTGAAAAAACAGTTCTTTGACTTGCCAGCTATGGCCAGAACTCTGCTACAGAGTCCTTGGAGGCCACCTCCCACCTCTTGCCCCCAAAGCTTCCCCAGTCCAACCAGCTCAAGATAAGCAGGACAAAATAGGAAACTGTTTCTTTGAGGCCCAGGGCTGCTCTCTACCTGTGTTTGTATCAGATGTCTGAATTTTCTCCCTGTAGAAATGAAAGAGGTTGAAACCGTGCTTTTTGTCAGATTTAGATGGTACTTTGCACCTAAAAAGGCTTCATGTTTATAAATAGGAAGTACTTAAAGTGAGAGCTACTATAAGAAGCTTTTCGATCTGTTTTCTTTATCTGTTTGGGAGGTGGATAAATGTTAAGTAGTTCTCATACAGTATGATATCGTGGAATGGAAGTTAAGTGGCAGTTGTATGTGATATTAAGCGACAGTGGAAGATCACATATAAGACATGTCTTCTCCATTGTCACCTAGGACACCTAGATGGATAACCTAAGGACAGAGGTGCCTTTCGATATATTTTCATCTTGAAAGTCTCTGAAGGTGAACTTCTGTGCAACACAGGAGTAAAAATGTTGAAACCAGGACTCTGGTGCAGTAGCCCTGATGAAGTCAGCAGAGCTCCTGTAGCAACTGTTTGCAGGTCATAAAATTTTGATATGACTCTTGGCAAATATTTATTTAGTGAGAAGTGTAGGTGTGCACAGACAGACTTGCTCCTTCATTATGGAGTATTTCCTTCTGAAGTTCATTAGTCCCTGACTCCAGGACACACCATGATCTCATGGGAGTGGCACAGACCATAAATGTCATAGGATCTGAGTTCAAGCCACAGATTGGCTAGTTCTCTACTAGTTGGAAGACTTTAGGCACATAAGTCACCTGTGAGACGAGAGGTGTTCTTCCTATATAATTAAAAAGAGTTGGAGGAAGTGTGGATTGGGTAATTCATAAGGATCATTTTAGCTTTAAAATCTCTGATTAGAGTTTCTAAATTCCATTTTACCTCTTTTGATAGTTATTCATTTAACCAGACTTTATAGAAAATTATAAATAAATGAACTCGTACACACATGTGCATGCATAAACACACTCTGTATTTCTGTAACACAGACAAAATAATTATTCATGTTTTGGAGTCTTTTTCCTTCATAGATATGTAAGGATGTATAAAATATAGCATGTACATGTACTTCAAAATTGAAATCATGCCATATATACATTTTCATAAAACAACTTTTGTTTCATTTAGCATTGTATCATAATTGCTGTCCCATGTTGTCTGAGTAGTACTTAGAGCTTTTATGCAAAACCAGATTCCCTTGGTCATTTCTGCAGTTTCTGCTGAATTTTCCAGATTGGAGGCAATATTATAGACACTCGCCAAGCTAAATACACTTAGCTTATGAACATCCTGTAACTATAAACAGCCATTCTCTGCCAATCCAAAGACAAACAGCTTGGAATACCCCAGAGCGCTCTGTGCTTTTTGCTGCCCACTCCATGAAGTCAGAGTGGGCATAGCCAGGGCTCAGACTGAGGTTGACAGATAACTGCTGAAATACTGCATATGCATGCTGACCCATCAGGGTCTCAGACGACCTCCACAAATAGTTTTAATTTGTGCACAACCAGGTGAAATAGGGCTGTTGCTGGGCAAAGTGGTAAAGGAGGTGAACTTGGTAACCAAGGACGTCTTTCCTCTGCCCTGCTCCACACCCACATCTCATTCCCTTTGCCACCCCCTCTCCCTCAACTGTCTCTCTCCTCTGTGGGTCTGCTGCATTTTGCTCATGCTGCAGATAAGTTCCTGTCTCGTTATGACTGTAAGTTTATCATGGTAGTTGTTGGGTGTGGGGAGGGGCAGAGTGGGTTTTAAGAAGTAAGAAATTGTCTCCCTACTTTCTACATGGATGAATTTCTAAGTAGGAAGATAATCTTAGCTGTGGTTAGAAGAAGATAAACTACCGCTCAACACTTGAAAATCATATTCTGCTAATTTTTGTGTGCTTACATGTAGTATTTCAGCCTTATTATACATCATGTAAGTTTTGATGGATTTACCTGAAACTTAAACCCCAGGGAGACTATGTTAGGAGATACTCCATTTAGTGGAAAGTTTTATTATATCACTAGACAAGCTTTGAGGCCGCTTCTAATTCTGAAATTCTGTGATTTATAGCACTGTTCCTATGGGAGAATGCATTCCAAGTTCCAAACAGCTGAGTCTTGGATCTCAGATCCTTTAAGAGTTGTGGACACTCATACATAAAGTCATCTTTAAATACGCAGGTAGGTGTATGTAGTTCAGTTTATGTGTAGATAATGGTGGTAGAACTTTTGTTTGAGCCCATATTTTGTGCCAGATACTATAATCAGAGCCTCCATATATGTTCCTTTGCTCTCCACACAGTGGTTCTTTGAGGTGGGCCTTGTGATTTCCACTGTACAGATGGAGAAGCTGAGGCCCAGCAGAGCCAAGATGTGACTGACTGCAGACCTGTCCAACTCCAAAGCTTGTGACCTTTCTTCTTTGGTGCCTGATGCCTCCCCACCATCTGCTAGTGAACCATTCCTCTTTCTGCTTTGCCCCTAAGATCCTTCCACAAAAAAGATGAAAGTCAATTCTTTTCAATGTATCTATTTTAAAGCAGAATTCCCTTTGAGATACCCAAAACACGAATTCCCTTAGATGGAGTCGTACACCATGACGGATCTTTGCTGTTGCCTAGTGAGGGTATGTGGCCAGTTGATCAGGTCTCAGGGACCTATTGAAAGAGTAGTCTTAGAACATTAAAAAAAACAAAACAAAAACTTGTTTATTTGACTGCACTAAGTCTTAGTTGTGGCATGCGAATCTTTAGTTGCAGCATGTGAACTCTTAGTTGTAGCCTGCGGAATCTAGTACCCTGAGCAGGGATTGAACCCCAGGTCCCTTGCCTTGGGAGTACAGTGTCTTAGCCACTGGAGCGCCAGTGAAGTCCCAGAAAAATCTATACAGAGGAACACTAAACTACCCAATTATAATATTCAAATACACACACTAAAATTGGTAGAGAGAATGGAGTAGTCAAAAATGATGGATAGCTGGTCTATCCCTTTTTAAAAACATATTTATTCAATTACACTGTTAACATAGATCTATCTTGAAATGGAAGCCAGGATATTCATTTGTTTGTTCGTTCATTATTAGCCTTAGGACTTTATTGAATTCTCTATGTACCAGATTCTATGCTAGGCCCCAAGGGACACAAAAGCAAATGAGACATAGTCTCTGCCTTCATGGAGCTTGCAACTTAATGGATGCAGACCCAGAAACATCTTTTAAAATTATCTTGATTTTAAATGAACTCTTATCAATGTAGGGCATATAGATATAGATATCTTGTATAGCATGTATTTGGCAGCAGTATTTCCAATAACATAAAGATTCACCCTGTGTGTGTTGACTTGCTAACACTTACACACAGATAATGATGCTGAAACTGTTGACTTTGCACATTTGCTTGACCAAAGTGCCAGTTTATTGAAGATGAGCTCTGTTTCATGTTTTACTACTCTGCATTCTCTGATATCCTTCTCATGACCCAGGGGGAATGGATGGGAGGGAGTTAGATAGGCTGCCATCTTGGGACTGATACACCCTTGGTTTACTGCTGGGTGTGAGTTGAGGCTCTGGCTTCACAGCTCGGTCTCAGTGGAAGGAATCCTATTAGAGTGATGTCTCAGGAGAAGACTTGTGAGGCTCCAAGTTGGGAACTCAGTCAGAGCCTGTTTTATGTGGATTAGCGCTGAGCACAACTAAGGTGACTTAGCAGCAGCATGGTGGTGGCTCCTGGTATCAGACATCCCTTCCTGACTCACGAGTGTGTTTGGAAGAGGAGAAGGGTGTAAGGAGATGGTCAGCAGATCAGTAGCCTCGGTTGCCGTAGCTGCTGCAGACTCTTTATGGGCCTGCCAAGGACGTAGGGTAAAGGGGGAACCCAGAACCCATAGGGATCTTCATGTTCAAGTTGGGACACAGTGAACTTCTTTTGTGGAAACTATATTTGCCATGAGATGTGCTGCCACAAAGTGGTTTCATGTGTAATGTGCCTACAACAAATAGATTTCGTGGGCTATTATCAAAAACTGACTTGTATCAGTGGAAAGCGTTTCCCCTGTTTCTGGATGAAAACATATCCCATGACTATTCCGATTAAAAGTTTCAGTGTAATGTGCCAAATACTGAAAATGTATCATGTCACAGTCTAATCTCCCAACTTCCAACTTTATTTCTACTTGCACCCACTCTCCTACTTCCAGCAAGGGCCTGTTGGGAGGGAGAAGGGGCTGGGGTTAGATACGTTCCCTTGCTTACTCAGTAGCTCTTGCTTCTGGCTTTGGGAGAAGAGTGGGCAGTGCAGGAAAATTTTGACTGGCAGGCAGAATCACAGGAGAGCTGTCTATTGTGTTGTGAGTGTTTAGAATCAATTCTTTCTCTGGGAGGACCCTTTGTGGGTTCATCAGAAATATCTTCAGAAATGAAGATATTCTTCAGAAATATCCCCTCTATCTCTGGGAGCCTCTTCCCTCCAGTTTCCTTGATATGACCACCTGTCCTTTCATAGTCTCCCTGGTCCGTGTGGACTCCATTTGCTGGGTTCCTCTGCTGTGCAGGAGATGGTCCTTGTTGGGCAGAAGCTGAGAAGATGGTGCCAGACATGTTCTTAGGGTGTGGTCCACATCTGGTCCTTGGGAAAGACTCACACATCTTGGCTCCTGCAAACTTGAGAACTGCAGGCTCATCCCAGGGCAACTGTTATTTCCTCTAGCTTGCCCATCAGCATCCCACCAGCCTATTTCTTGTCCTTTTCTTAGGCAGAAGTCACCAACAAGGTCACTATGTCTCCCATGTCGCAGGGAGTCTTCTGCCCTCCTGCTAGTCCTGTGAGGCCCCTCACTAGACTAGCAAAGGCGGGGGGGCGGGGGGTGGGGTGGGGTCCGGACTCCTGCCTCTTCCAGAGAACTGCAGCCTGCTTGCTTTAACTGTTCCTTCCTTAATTTAGCCACCAACAGCCTGACCCATTTGTGCCCTCGCTATGGGTGAGGAGCTCAAGATTGGTGACAATGGTTTGGGGCCACTGTCCTTTGAAGGACTGCATCCAGGGCTGGCACTTCGTTTTGGAGTCTAGTATCTTAGTGTATCTTAGTGGTTGCCATGTCCGTCTTGACATCCTGTTAACACTCTTTTGGAAGGCACTGCTTACCATACCAGAGAAGGCAATGGCACCCCACTCCAGTACTCTTTCTTGCCTGGAAAATCCCATGGACGGAGGAGCCTGGTAGGCTGCCGTCCATGGGGTCATTAGGAGTCGGACATGACTGAGCAACTTTGCTTTCACTTTTCGCTTTCATGTATTGGAGAAGGAAATGGCAACCTACTCCAGTGTTCTTGCCTGGAGGATCCCAGGCACGGGGGAGCCTGGTGGGCTGCCGTCTATGGGGTTGCACAGAGTCAGACACGACTGAAGCGACTTAGCAGCAGCAGCAGCAGCCTACCATACTCCTCATTTTGCTGTAGTCTCTTCCTCTCTCTCTTTTTCCTCAAAAATTTTATTGAAGAGAAATAACAGTAGATAGACAAGTAGATTATAGCATGCAACAAATTCTTCAGATACGTAGGTCAGTGTTTCAGTGTCTCACCTTGTGTCTTTACATTCTAGTTAATCAAAATGATCGTAACAGATTCTCAGTGCAGAGAAGGTCAGTTCTACTGGGTTCTCTCTCTTTCTCACCACCTCCCCCTACCCCTTCTCTCTTTTTTCTCCCTTGCCCTCTACCTCTACTGCACTTTTTTTTTCTTTTTTGTAGTTATTTGGCATAAACAAAGGGATTTTCTAAGCCATTTATTTATGTGGATCAAGTGACTAACACTTTTACTTAAATAGGGACTGTTGTCCTTCATGGAACTTCCAATTTGATGGGAGTGAAGTGAAAGTTGCTCAGTCGTGTCTGACTCTTTGCGACCCCATGGACTATGTAGTCTGTGGAATTCTCCAGGCCATTATACTAAAGTGGCTATTCAAAGAAGTTCCCTTCTCCCACTAGGCTTCTCTATCTATATATGTCTGTGTGTGCTAAGTTATTTCTGACTCTGTGACCTTTTGGACTGTAGCCCACCTGGATCCTCTGTCCATGGGATTCTCCAGGCAAGAATAATGGAGTGGGTTGCCATTCCCTTTTCCAGGGAATCTTCCTGACCCAGGGATCCAACCCAGGTCTCCCACATTTCAGGCAGATTCTTTACCGTTTGAGCCACCAGGGAGCACCCCCCCAACTCCATTTATTTAGTTCAGTTCAGTCTCTCAGTCATGTGTGACTCTTTGCAACCCCCTGACTGCAGTACACCACACTTCTCTGTCCATCACGAGCTCTCGGAGCTTGCTTGAACTCATGTCCATTGAGCTGGTGATGCCATTCAGCCATCTCATCCTCTGTTGTCCCCTTCTCCTCCTGCCTTCAGTCTTTCCTAGCGTCAGGTTCTTTTCCAGTGTGTCAGTTCCTTGCATCAGGTGGCCGAAGTATTTGAGCTTCAGTTGGTGTTCACTAAATATTTGTTGGATAAATGAGTGAAGGCACAAATAATCAAGCCAACTAAATCATTTCCCAAAGCTTCTCTTCTTTTGTGTGAACTCTTAGCATCCAGGGACTTGGTGGCATAGTATGCCCGGTGGAGTTCACACAGTGCTGATGGCTTTACTTTTGGTCTGCTTTTCACTGTTGTCCCCTTCATTCCCACTTTTATTCTCTAACAGGAACTTTGAGGCAGGCAGGGCTGAGTGGGGCTACCTCCACATTTTATGGTACCTCCACACGGAAGGAGGAGGTGTTGCTGGAAGGTCACCGAAGGGGTTACTGGCCAGCATGGCCAGGACCAGCCCTGCCAGCTCTCTCCTCGGCTTGTCCCTGTCATCACTGCTGTGGCCTGGCTCCCCACTTCTCAGTCACACAGAGGTGTCAGGAGCCCAGCTGCCAGTTGGAATGGAAATACTAGTTCCCTGTGCAGAGTCTATCCTGCAGGGTGCAGAGCAAGAGAATCTAAGAGTCAGTGATCTGAATGTGGCACACTTAAAGATGGCCTGTCCCCTGCCCAACCTCAGCTCACACAGTTGGAGCCTCCTGGGCCTGCCTCCCCCAGGGAACAGTAGCAACTGGATTCTGAAGGATGGTGGTGGGCTTGAACTAGGCTTGGCGATTGCCTTAGCTTTCATCCTTTCACTGGCTGCTCAATAGACTGCCCTGACCCCAGTCACAGTCAGAAAGCTTTACATTCTTCCTTTGACAAGCTTTCCACCGCACAGGGCCCCTGGGGCAATTCAGACTCCTGAGGCACAAACTTGAGTTGCTCACTACAGGAGGAGGAAGGCTTATCTCTTAGGAGCACATTCTTCTAGTCTGTCCTAGCTGGTTATTATCACATCAGCACTGCAGCTCTTGACATTTGCTGCTTAATTACTGTCTGTTGACTGAACAGTAATGGACCACCAGTTTCTTTGGTTAGTTATTACTGCCATGTCATGTTTTTTAAACCACACACTGCAACATGGCAGTATTTTACTTGATGCTGTCTTTTTATGAGTATCATTATGTACACCAACAATAATGCCTTGCATGTGAAAGATGCTTCCAAGTTGAGCATTTTCACTTTATTATCTCATTTGTCTTTTTTATAGGAAAATCCAAGTAGGCAACTTATTTTAGGAGAATGGGAGGTAAAGTTTTTATTCTAGCTATTACTTTACTATGAATTTTGGCATAATTATTTTTACACTAGTAAAAAAAAAAGTGAATTAAAAATTTTTATGACCTCTAGTTCTGGAAGACTTCTTATCAAAGTCTAAAAGGTAGAGTAGTAAAAGACAGCATCTGTCCATGGTCTTTAAAAAATCAATCATAAGTTTTTTTGGCTAGAAATTGAACCAGAATATGGTTAAACACTATATCATAAAGAAATGAGTCGTCTACTCCAGAGTTTGCTTAGCATAGAAGTCTCTGATTATTCTTTGTTCATACTGATGTGAAATTCACAAAACAGAAAATTAACCATATTAAAGTGAAAAACAGAGGCAACCACTCTATTTAATTGTAAAACATTTTCATCACTTTACAATAAAACCTCATATCACTAAGAAGTCAGTCCCCATTCTCCACTCTCTGTACTCAGTTCAGTTCAGTTCGGTCTCTCAGTCATGTCCGACTCTTTGCAACCCCATGAATCGTAGCACGCCAGGCCTCCTTGTCTATCGCTGTCTCCCCGGAGTTCACTCAGACTCACGTCCATCGAGTCAGTGATGCCATCCAGCCATCTCATCCTCGGTCGTCCCCTTCTCCTCCTGCCCCCAGTCCCTCCCAGCATCAGAGTCTTTTCCAATGAGTCAACTCTTCACATGAGGTAGCCAAAGTACTGGAGTTTCAGCTTTAGCATCATTCTTTCCAAAGAAATCCCAGGGTTGATCTCCTTCAGAATGGACTGGTTGGATCTCCTTGCAGTCCAAGGGACTCTCAAAAGTCTTCTCCAACACCACAGTTCAAAAGCATCAATTCTTCGGTGCTCAGCCTTCTTCACAGTCCAACTCTCACATCCATACGTGACCACTGGGAAAACCATAGCCTTGACTAGATGGACCTTAGTTGGCAAAGTAATGTCTCTGCTTTTGAATATGCTATCTAGGTTGGTCATAACTTTTCTTCCAAGGAGTAAGTGTCTTTTAATTTCATGGCTGCAATCACCATCTGCAGTGATTTTGGAGCCCCCCAAAATAAAGTCTGACACTGTTTCCACTGTTTCCCCATCTATTTCCCATGAAGTGATGGGACCAGATGCCGTGATCTTCGTTTTCTGAATGTTGAGCTTTAAGCCAACTTTTTCACTCTCCTCTTTTACTTTCATCAAGAAGCTTTTTAGTTCCTCTTCACTTTCTGCCATAAGGGTGGTATCATCTGCATATCTGAGGTTATTGATATTTCTCCAGGCAATCTTTATTCCAGCTTGTGTTTCTTCCAGTCTAGCGTTTCTCATGATGTACTCTGTATAGAAGTTAAATAAGCAGGGTGACAATATACAGCCTTGACGTACTCCTTTTCCTATTTGGAACCAGTCTGTTGTTCCATGTCCAGTTCTAACTGTTGCTTCCTGACCTTCATACAGATTTCTCAAGGGGCAGGTCAGGTGTTCTGGTATTCCCATCTCTTTCAGAATTTTCCAAAGCTTATTGTGATCCACACAGTCAAAGGCTTTGGCATAGTCAATAAAGCAGAAATAGATGTTTCTCTGGAACTCTCTTGCTTTTTCCATGATCCAGCAGATGTTGGATATTTGATCTCTGGTTCCTCTGCCTTTTCTAAACCAGCTTGAACATCAGGGAGTTCATGGTTCACATATTGCTGAAGCCTGGCTTGGAGAATTTTGAGCATTACTTTACTAGCGTGTGAGATGAGTGCAATTGTGTGGTAGTTTGAGCATTCTTTGGCATTGCCTTTCTTTGGGATTGGGCTGAAAACTGACCTTTTCCAGTCCTGTGGCCACTGCTGAGTTTTCCAAATTTGCTGGCATATTGAGTACAGCACTTTCACAGCATCATCTTTCAGGATTTGAAACAGCGCAACTGGAATTCCATCACCTCCACTAGCTTTGTTCATAGTGATGCTTTCTAAGGCCCACTTGACTTCACATTCCAGGAAGTCTGGCTCTAGATGAGTGATCACACCATCATGATTATCTGGGTTGTGAAGATTCTTTTTGTACAGTTCTTCTGTGTATTCTTGCCATCTCTTCTTAATATCTTCTGCTTCTGTTAGGTCCATACCATTTCTGTCCCAACCAGTAATCTGCTCTCTGTTTCTATGGATTTAACTATTCTGGATGTTTCATACAAATGGAATCATATAGTATGTTTCCTTTTGTGTCTGGCTTCTTTCACCTAGCCTGTTTTTAAGGTTCATCCATGTTGTAGCATGTATACTGCTTCATTCCTTTTAAAGGCTATATATCTGGTATTTTTAATATGAAAAAATTTCTGGGCTTACAAAACTAAAGTATCCACCCACATGTAGACCCACCATATCCTTCCCTCCATGGGCAATAACTTCCTCTCACCATAAGCTTGGCATTTTAGTCCAGAATTATAAATCCTGAAGGAACATGTGCAGTTAAAAGTTTAATCATTGCTTGTTACTTAAGAATTGGGGGAAAGACTGTAGGCTGTTCTATGAAAGGATTATGGGTAGTTCTTTGTACAGTAAGATACCTCCAAAGGGGATAAGAAGTGATCATTAAATAATGTAAAGAAAATAATGAATTAATGCAAATGCTTTTAGACCCTCACATCATGGAAGTTTGTGCTTTCATGATTTTCACTGATTGTGCCTGGAGCATATGTGGACTTTTAGTCTTTTTGCATTATTTGCTACTTGGAGCTTGAGACTTGCTAGTTTAAGATTTTTCTTCAGGTTTCCTAAGTGGCATAAAGATAAGAAATTTAGTTCCTGAGATGAATAGAGTTGGGTTCAAATCCCACCTCGACTGCTTGATAGCCTTTTGTCCTTGGGCACATGATTTAAAAGTCCATCATGGATAAAATGTGAGTGTAGTATCTACTTGTGGTAGGCTGGAAAATGGCCCCCAAAGATGCTCATGCCCTCATCCCTACAACGTATATGCTACTTTATTCAAAAGAGAAGAGTCTTTGCAGATGTGACTAAGGATCTGTTTGGGGGGCTGCACTGGGTCTTCCTCTGGGCTCTCTGTGGTGCACAGGCTTAGTTGCTCTACGGCATGTGGGATCTTAGTTCCCTGACCAGGGATCAACCTCGTGTCCCCTGCATTACAAGGCGGATTCTTAACCACTGGACCACTAGAGAAATCCTTAAATTAAAGATCTTCAGATGAGGATTTTCGTTATCTGGATTATGCTGGATTTCCTAGGCCCTGAATGTCATCACAGTGGCCTAATAAATGAGAGAGAGAGGCAGGGGAGACTACACTTAGCGAAACAGAAGATGATAATGTGAGAATGGAGGCAGAGACTGAAATGATGTGGCCACCAGCCAAGGAGTGCCAGTGCTGGCTGCAACCAGAAGCTGGGATGGATTCTCCCTGAGCGCCTCCCGAGGGAGTCTGGCCCCGCCAACACCTTGATTTCAGCACAGGTATTGCAGTTTTGGACTTGGATTTTCAGAACTGTGAAGGAATAAATTTCTGTAATTTTAAGCCAGCAAGTTTGTGGTCATCTGTTACAACCTTCTAAGCAAACAAATATACTTCTTTTATGTGGTAACTTATACCTGCCTATTACTGGCATGTTCTATATAACTGTCCCCTTTAGTCCTTGTGTCAGCGGTGGTTTTTCTAAAACTTTGAGAACAGTGGCTAAGAGTTGGAGTGATACAGCAAGGTTTCTCAGCCTTGGCACTGTTGACATTTTGGGCCAGATAATTCTCTGTTGTGGGGCTTTCTTCTGCATTGTAGGAAGTTTTGTAGCATTTCTACCCACTAGATGCCATCAGCACCTTCCCTCCAGTTGTGATGACAAAAAACATCTCCAGACATTGACAAATAGTACCTGGGAAACAGAACCACTCCCTGTTGGGAACCACTCACCTGGAGTATGACTCCTGGGTTTGATCCCAGCTCCATCACTATGTAACTTTGTAGTCCCAAGCAGGTTAGGCAGCCCCACTGAGTCTCAGTTTCATTATCTATAAAATATTGGGTTGGCCAAAATATTTGTTTTTCTGTAAGATGTTATGAAATACTCAAATGAACTTTTGGCCAACCCAATAGTAATAGTACCTACATCACAGGATGGTTATGAGGTTACTCAACTGATGTGATATATGCGAAGGCCTCAAAACAGTGCCTAGTACCTAGCAGGTAGGTAGGTGGTTGTCCTCAGTTGTGTCCGACCCTTTGCAACTCCATGACTGTAGCCCGCCAGGCTCCTCTGTCCATGGAGTTTTCCAGGCAAAAATACTGAAGTAGGTTGCCATTTCCTTCTCTAGGGGATCTTCCTGACCCAGGGATCAAGCTCGTGTCTCTTATGTCTCCTGCATTTGCAGGTACGTTCTTTACCCTCTGAACCATTGATACCTAGTAAAATGTTTAATAATTAAAACACCTATTAACCATGCTCTGCAATACTAAATTATTATGCAGTTTTCTCTAGTTTCCTTTGCAGAAATAATGAGTATTTTAAAACATTTCCAAACATGTAGTAACTTCTGTTATAAAGATCAGTGTTTGAAATTAAACATCCATCTTTCATTGCTCCTGCCTTCCATTGCACTACTCCTTAACCTTGTTCCTCAGTGTTGAGGAATCAAGGCTTGATTTGCATGCTCTGATCATCTGTCAGTCATGCTAACTCACAGAACTCTTCATAAAATTCCGTGGGTAAGCTGTAGCAATAAGAGAAACCCCTTCCATCTGTCAGTGATATTTCTATTATTCCATAATTACAGCTTTCTTCTCAGTGACGTAGCTGGGGAATTCACTTTTGGGTGTGTCAATGTCTCCATGCAAACATACGAAATATTTAGCAGCATTTAGTGGATTTTGGTGAAATGTTAGAAAGTGTTTTGAATAAATACCATCGTCTACTTTTGTAAGGAATAGGAATGAATATGTTCCAACTGTGGTTTAGGCCATTGTGTTTCTTAGCACAGGGACACAGCAGTGAATAAAACAAAGATTCCCCTGTTCTCAGTGAGCTTGCATTCCAGTGCAGAAGAAAATAATATGCACAGTCCATAAGTCAACTGTGTAGTGTATTAGATGGTGATGAGAACTGTGGGAAAATAGTCTAGGGTGAGGGGTTTGGGAGTGCTGGAGATGGCCCCCAGGGAAAAGATGGGGTCTTGTGTAGGGCAGAACTATTTCTGAATATTTTCACAGGGATAAATGAAAATGTCTTTGACGTGGACTGAAATCACTGTTAGCGAATGTGCTTCTGCTGATGGTGAACAGCTGGAATATCTGAGGAGCTGAGCCTCCGCTCCTTCTCCACAGCACTGCCTGGGAGTGTCTTTCAGAGTTAAGCCGTGTGGCTTTTGCTGCTGCTGCTAAGTCGCTTCAGTTGTGTCCGACTCTGCGACCCCATAGACGGCAGCCCACCAGGCTCCCCCGTCCCTGAGATTCTCCAGGCAAGAACACTGGAATGGGTTGCCATTTCCTTCTCCAATGCATGAAAGTGAAAAGTCAAAGTCGCTCAGTCGCTGTGAGAATTTTTGATAGAAATGGTTCAGGGATAATTATTGGCAGTGCAGGCTCAGGGAAGGACTGTGCCTAGCCAATCAGAGCCCGCTTTTTTTCCTTCTCTTACGTCCTTCCTTTACATCTTTTAAATTTAGCCCTTCACATCTAGAGTGGATGGTCTGGGGGCAAGTCGCTTAATCAAGGCAGAGACTAAATGAAATAACATACTGAAAGTACATAGACCTGTGTCAGGAGCATGAGAAACTCTCAGAAGATGCTGGCACAGGCATACCTTGTTTCATTGTGCTTCACTTTATTGTGATTCAAAGATACTGCTTTTTTTTTTTTTTTTAATGAACTGAAAGTTGGTGGCAGTCCTGCGTCGAACAAATCTAGAGGTCGCTTTTTCAGTGGCATTTGCTCATTTTATGTCTTGTGTCACATTTTGGTAATTCTTGCAATATTTCACACTTCTATCAAAAAGATTATAACTGACTGGTGGCTCAGGTGATGGTTAGCACTTTTTAGCAATAAAAATATTTGAAAATTAAGATATGTATGTGTGTGTGTATATATATATATATTACATAATGCTACTGCACACTTAATGGACTACAGTATAATGTAAATGTAACTCTTATATGCACTGGGAAGCCAAAAATTCATGTGGCTTTATTGCAGTATTCATTTTGTTGTGGTGTCTGGGACCAAACCTGTACTATCTCTGAGTGCCTATAGTTGTAATTTTACAGCTAGTACAATAAATATTTCTAAGGTAATATGTAAATATATTCATAGTAACTATAGTGTGTACCTGCATTCAGACATTTCTCTCAAACTCTGTCTGCCAAGTGGGGGTCCTACCTAAAGTGCCTGTGAACTGGTCTCTTATGAACCTAGACCCCAAACACACTGCAAGGACTCTGAGGACTCTCTTAAAGGGAGCTTGAAATGAGAGCATAGATGCAGTGAATAATTCAGATAATAAACATCCAGTTGTTGAAAGGACAATTAGTTCTGAAGGATGGTTCTATTAATTGACTTTTCTAAGTACTTGTATGGCTTGACACTACTGATAGAGACTTAGATCGGCATTTGTTCAATGATTTTGGAGTTGAATAAGTTGTCCACTTTTGCTGAATGATGTCAAAAGTCCCTCCAGAAATCAAAGGGTGTACCGGGGAAAGGCTGGGCTCAGGAATGGGGTGTATCTAGGATGTGTTGCTGCACTGCAGAAGTTTTGGAACTAGCAGAAGTGGTAGCTGCACAACATTGTGACTGCACTAAGTGCCACTGAGTTGTTCACTTTAAAATGGTTACTTTTATGTTATCTAAATTTCGCCTCAGTAAGTGAAGGTGAAAAAATGAAGCTCACCGCCAAATTCCCCATCTCCTTGTCTAGTCTTCAAAAGTTATTAAAGAATATGATAGTCTGATATATATATACACACGTATAAATATATTTATATATAATATGGGCTTCCCTGCTACCTCAGATGGTAAAGAATCCCCTTGCAATGCAGGAGACCTGGGTTCGATCCCTGGGTTGGGAAGATCCCCTGGAGAAGGGAATGGCTACCCTCTCCAGTATTCTTGCCTGGAGAATTCCATGGACAGAGGAGCCTGGCAGGTTACAGTCCATGGGGCCGCAAAGAGTTAGACACGACTGAGCGACTTTCACATATATATTTATATTTTATATATACATAAATATATATATAATGAAATATTGTGCCTGTTTGCTAGTGTATAAAATTCAGTTCTTTCTAGCTGTAAAATTTTATGTTGCTATATTGCTTATTTAGAGGCCAAACCGTATCCCCACGGTATCTGTCATGGTATTTAATACCTTTCCCATAGTAGGTGCCCAGTATCTATTCTTTGAATATATATTGTTTTCTGTGTGGCTCATAGCTTGTAATGTCACCGTTTAAAGTTACTGGAGTTAAACTGTACAGTATTAGAGATCTTCACATTCAATTTGCTGTAAGATGAGTAACCTAGGCCCAGAGAGGTTAGATCCCTCCTAGAGCTAGGGGTGGCCAGGAAGATTCCTGCCACTACTTTTATTAAGATCTGACTGAGAAACAGCAGTGTATAAATTGAAGATGAACAGCCTAATGTTTTGACTTACATGTATTGTGAAATGGTTACTGTGGTAAGTTTATGTCCATTATCCCATATAGATATAAAAAGAAAAATAATTTTTTTTCCTTGTGACTAGAGCTCTTAAGATCTACTTTTAACAGTTTTCAAATATAACACATTTGAAACACATTTCAAATATAACGTAGCAGTGTTAACTATAATCATTATGCTGTACGTTATATCCAGTACTTATTTATCTTATAACTGGATGTGTGTACCTTTTGACCACCTTCACCCAATTCCTCCTTCTCCTGTCCCATACCTCTGGTAAACACAAACATCATTTTTGTTTCTTTTTCTTTTAGATTCCGCATATATGTAAGATCTATAGTACTTGTCTGTCTCTGTCTGACTTTTCACTTGGCATAAAGCCTTCAAGGCTCATTCATGCTGACACAAATGGCAGGATTACTTCCATTTTTATGGTTGAATAATATTCCGTCGTATGTATATGTGATTTGTATCACAAGTTCTTTATCCATTCATCCATCAGTTGACTCTTTAGTTTGTTATCATGTTTTGGCTACTGTGAATAATGCTGCTGTGAGCACAGGGGTGCAGATATATCCTCACCATTGTGGGATTTTTAAGATTTAACTTTTATTTTATGTTGGAGTGTCGTTGACTTACAATTTTGTGTTAGCTTCAAGTGTACAGCAAAGTGATTTAGCTATATATATGTACATATATCCATTCTTTCTCAGATTCTTTTCCCATATATGTTATTACAGAATATTGAGTAGAGTTCCCTGTGCTATACAGTAGGTTTTTGTTGGTTGTCTGTTTTCTATGTAGTAGTATGTATATACTACTATGGAGCTCCAAACTTCTAATTTATCCCTCCCCTCTACCTTTCCCCTTTGATAACCATAAGTTTGTTTTCAAAGTCTGTAGGTCTGGTTTGTAAATAAGTTCATTTGTATCATTCTTTTAGAGTCCACATATAAATGATATCATATGGTATTTGTTTTTCTCTAATTTCATTTAGTGTGATCATCTTAAAGTCCATCCATGTTGCTGCAAATGGCGCTATTTCATTCTTTTTTATGCCACATCTCCTCCATCCATTCCTCTGCTGATGGACATTTGGGTTGCTTCCATGTCTTGACTATTAAGAATAGTGCTGCAGTAAACATTGGGGTGCGTGTATCTTTTTGAATTATGATTTTTTTGCATATATATGCCCAGGATTGCTGGTGAACACAGTGTTTTCATTTCCTTCAGTTATATTCCTGGAAGTGGAATTGCTGGATCATGTGGTAACTGTTTTTAATTTTTTGAGGAACCTCCATACTGTTTTCCATAATGGTTGCAACAATTTGCAATCCCATCAACAGTGTATGAGGACTCTCTTTTCTCCCAGGATGTTGTACTTCAACTTAACACTTACAAAAATCATATGTAGGTAATTTATTCAGCCATAAACATTGGAATATGGTTTGGTTTCTTTTTTTTTCCCCTTTTCTCTTCCCTCTTTCCCCCCTTCCTTCCCCTCTTCCTCTCTCCTTTTGTAAAAGATTCATGTGACCTGATATTGTAGAAGAATTGTTTCCATGAACTAACACCCAGCTTTCATTCTTTCTTTTTGCTACTAGTCACCAGTGAGTGTTATTGCCAGTTCATCTTCCCTGGGTTTCTTTTACCTCAGCTATCCAATGGGGAGAATAGTGCTTTTCTTGCTCTAAGAGTCAGGGACCAGACTCAGTGTGCTTTAGAAGCTTTGTTTGATTTTAAAAGATGAGGGACTTTTTTGCTGATTCAAAATATGAGGGGCTGTTGCAGGTTCTGCTTTTTTTTTTTTTTTTCCAGATTGGAAGTGGTAGTTTTAATAAGTGAAGTTGCTCAGTCGTGTCCGACTCTTTGTGACCCCATGGACTGTAGCCTACCAGGCTTCTCAGTCCATGGGATTTTCCAGGCAAGAGTACTGGAGTGGGTTGCCATTTCCTTCTCCAGGGGATCTTCTCAACCCAGGGATTGAACCCAGGTCTCCCACATTGCAGGCAGACAGACGCTTTACCCTCTGGGCCACCAGGGAAGCCCAAAGGGAACTTACATATGAGGCTTGATTTGTGTGACCACAAGACATGTAGATCTCTACCCCCACCCACCAGAATCTTAAAGGTTTACATAGAGACCTTAACTGGGTTCAGTCATACATTCAGCCAGATGGTCTCGACAACAAATCTCAACAAGTCTCTCAAGGACACAGCTCCATGTGTGGGCCTGGTGGGCAGAAGGTACATTGCAAGGGTAAGGTCAGGGGTAAGAGTGAGGAGTCTCCAGCTCCTGGGCTCAACTCAAGAGCGAACCAGCAGTAACATCCTCTTGAGGCTCTCCTCCAACACTTTGTCTGTGAGCTCTGCGGTACCTTCATACTGAAATCAAGCAGGACTTTGTGGGGCTCTTGGGCACAAAAGCCTTTCTGTGTCCCCCACTTCTTGTTAGCAGGATATAGGCTTCATTCAGCCCCCAAGACATTTCCTGAGTTCCAACAGATCAGGTTGAAACAGCTGCTAGTTAGGGAAGGGAAGGGATACAAAGACAAGGGAGAAACAGTCAAGAAACAATAACACATAACAGTATCTTGAAGTTGTTTGGCAGACCCTGAAATCCCCATCAAATGGTAGAAGTTATAACTAGTCTTCATACTATCCTTAACCATTTTTCATACTGTTTTCATGATAGTACTTGAGAAAGAATATAGGAGGAATGGATTTTGCTGTGGGAAGGGTAGAAAGGGTCCTATCTGAGTACAGACAAAGATTCTATTGTATGTTAATTTGAGTGTGATGAAGTGTGGTTGGCTGAGATTAGAAAGTTGGAAAGGGGTGTTTGTAAGAAGCATGATCATAGGCCCGTGAGACACAAAAATGAGACTGGCAAACTGTGTCCAAAACAAACAAGGTAGTTTTTTTTTGGTTTGGGTTGCTTTTGGCTTTTAGTGAAAATAAAGGAGGAAACAAGACATTTTTTAAAAAAAAGTGAAATAGCCCCGGGAGAGCAGGCAGGAGGAGACAATGTGGAAAAGCAAATGGGCAGTAAAGAAGATAAAACCTCTAGTAACCTCACAATTTAGAATAACCAATTTTAATAATTTTGGTATGTAACCTTCAATCTTTTCTACTTCCAATCACTGCAGATCTTAAAAACATAATCATAGCAGGTATTCTGCTTTAGAATATGTTTTTTAAAAAGTTAGGATGAAGACAGAATAAAAGAACCAAACAACAACAAAAGTTAAGCTGACTTGAAATATGTTTTCTGTCTCTAAATAGTCTCTACTAATATTATTAATCATTGCATCTTTTAATGAATATAGCATAATGTATACAAATTACTAGTGTCAGAAATGTATTTTAGTCATTAAATAAGTATGCTTAAAACAGCCACAGTCATTTCCGTGGAATAAATTCCTGGAAATGAAATTACTGGATCATTGAGTGTTGCAGAATGTTAGGGTTTTTAAAATGCATTGCCAAATTCCTCTCTTGGAAGACAATAGAGAGGTGTGAATCTAGATTCAGCAGTGGGAGTGGCCAACACCCTCCTTCCTTGAAAACATTGGATGTAATCACTTTTTTAAAGTCGTTGATACATTAATGTTGAAAACGTGGTTCAGTTCAGTTCAGTTCAGTAGCTCAGTCGTCTGACTCTTTGCGACCCCATGGTTCGCAGCATGCCAGGCCTCCCTGTCCATCCCGCATCCATCGAGTCAGTGATGCCATCCAGCCATGTCATCATCTGTCGTCCCCTTCTCCTCCTGCCCCCAATCCCTCCCATTATCAGTCTTTTCCAATGAGTCAACTCTTCGCATAAGGTAGCCAAAGTACTGGAGTTTCAGCTTTAGCATCATTCCTTCCAAAGAAGTCCCAGGGTTGATCTCCTTCAGAATGGACTGGTTGGATCTCCTTGCAGTCCAAGGGACTCTCAAGAGTCTTCTCCAACACCACAGTTCAAAAGCATCAGTTCTTCGGCGCTCAGCCTTCTTCACAGTCCAACTCTCATATCCATACATAACCACAGGAAAGACCATAGCCTTGACTAGAATGTTTTAATTTGCACATATTTGCTTTTATATATGTTTGAGTTTTTTTGTGTGATTGTTTTTTGTAAATTGTTTTATGTCTCTTGCCTATTTTTAAAAGCAAGATTTTTAATCAGTTCTCAAGAATGCTCTTGGTTAAGGTTATTAACTCCCTTTCTGCCATTTTGTTGTTGTTCTTCAATCTCTAAGTCATGTCTGACTCTTGCCAATCCCAGGGGACCAGGCCTCCAATCCCAGGGGACCAGGCTCCTGTGATCTTCACTATCTCCCAGAGTTTGCTCAAGTTCATGTCCATTGAGTCGGTGCTGCTATCTAACCATCTCATCCTCTGCTGCCCGCTTCTCCTTTTGCCTTCAATCTTTCCCAGCTTCAGGGTCTTTTCCAATGAGTTTCTACACATCAGGGGCTGAAATATTGGAACTTCAGCTTTAATTGACTGGTTTGATCCCCTTATAGTCCAAGGGACTCTTAAGAACCTTCTCCAGCACCACAATTTGAAAGCAATCAGTTCCTCGATGCTCAGACTTTTTGTTGTCCAACTTTCTGCCATGTTCAGCAAATATTTTAATTCACCTTTCTTTCAGTTTTGTGCTTGGTGGTTTTATTTTTCTTAAAGATTAACATTTTTATGCTATCAAATCTAATATTTTTCTGTGATTTTGGTCTAGGTATTAGGCTTAGACAGTTCTTTCTCACCCCATTATTATAAAAATATTATCTTAATTTTCTTTTGTGATTTCCTTTTTCATATTTAAATTTTATTGCATCCAAAATTTATTTTTCTGCAAGTTAAGAGATGGAGATCCAACTTAATCTTTTCCTAAAGTGAATAACTGGTTGATGAATCTGATTTAATAATCCATCCTTTTTGCATTAATTTGAAATGTCATTTCATCATATGCTGAATTTTAGACTATATTTGGACATTCTTGTAAGATTAAAACAGGTTTCAATTCCTATAGCTTATAACACATTTTGATAATATTTGATATCTGATAATGCAAGCTTCATCTAGTTACTCATTCCTATTTCTCCAAATTTTTGTAAACATTCTTGACTATTCTTCTAAATGAACTCTAGATTATTTTTGTCAAGTTTTAAAGGCCACTTCTAATGAAATATTAATTGTAACCGTATTACATTTCTACATTTATTTGGAGGGAAATTCTAATCTTTACAATTAAGCTTTCACATTCAGCAGGATAATACCTTGTTTCATTAATTCAGATCTTTTGTGCTCCACAGTAAAGTTATGTGGCTTTCTTTATATTGGCTCTGTACACCTCCCTTTAAATATATTACTATTTGTTTACTATCTTTGTCTTCCTTTATGAATGTGACTTTTACCATGTTTTATTTTCCTGCTAGTTATTTCTGGAAATTTGGGAAGCTGTGGATTTTGTATATTGACTCTTGAATTGTTTTCAAACATTTCTACTGGGTTATATCAGTGAACTACCATTTCATTTCCAAATAATGTTAATTACATTTTCAGTTTCCATTATCTATTATTTTTCGCCACTTTTGGTGGTAAAATAGATTATTTGTTTTGGTAAAAGAAATATTAAAATGACAGAGCTAATAGGAGGCATCCTTGTCTGGTTTCTGACTTTATAAGGAGTGTCACTAGCCTTTCACTATCATGCATGCTTTGTGGATCTGTTCCAGAGTACTTTGGCAGTGCCAGTCTTCCTCTCCAATTAAGATAATTTTAATAATTTATTTTTTGTGTATGATCTTCTTGATGTATAGACATTAAACTCTATGAAAATGGTACCTATATTTGCCTGGAGCCTAGTGGTAAAGAACCTGCCTGCCAGAGCAGGAGATGCAAGAGATGTGGGTTTGATCCCTAGATTGGGAAGATCACCTGGAAAAGGTGCATGGCAACCCACTCCAGTATTCTTGCGTGGAGAATCCCATGGATAGAGGAGCGTGGTGGGCTACAGTCCATAGGATTGCAAAGAGTCGGACACAACTGAAGCAACTTAGCATGCACGCACTATGACTAAAAGGTGACATATCAATCAAATAAGTACTTTTTGTATTAGGTTAATTTATTAATACAGTAAATACCCCTCTGCTCTGCTGAACTTTTAAAAAGCTACAAGAAATAATTTGAAATATATCATACTCAAGTTAAAAAAAGAAATATACTCAAGTTAGAAAAATGGGTCAAAAATTTGTGTAATGTAGTGTCCTAATTTTCATGCAGTATTATCATGACCTTAGATGTACAATGTAAATGAATGATTGAAGTGTACATTCATACTGCAGAGAAGAAATGTTTTAGTCTTATTATGTCTTACTTTTGAGAGTACTTTCCTAAAGGAATACTTTTAGTACTGATCCTGTTTTTTGGATTAGCAGAGTGGCACACTGAAAGTACACTTATAAGTACTTTTGTTATTTAGTCACTAAGTCACGTCTGACTCTTGCAACCCTATGGACTATAGCCCGCCAGGCTCCTCTTTCCATGGAACTGTACAGACAGGAATACTGGAGTGGGTTGCCATTTCCTTCTCTAGGGCATCTTTCTGAAACAGGAATCAAACTTGTATCTTCTGCATTGGCAGGCAAATTCTTTACCACTGAGCCACCCAAGTATACCTGTGCTTAATGATGTTACAAGCAGTTTGCAAAATGTATTAGGTGCTAATGTCAAAGGAGCATGCTAACTCAAAATATATTCAAGTACCTTAGGAATATGAGTGTTATTTTGTTAACAGTCCCCTGTACCAAACAAACAAACAAACAAAAAAACCAACAAACCCAAGGAAAATACAAGCAGTTTGCAAAATGTATTAGGTGCTAATGGCTAATGTCAAAGGAGCATGCTAACTCAAAATATATTCAAGTACCTTAGGAATATGAGTGTTATTTTGTTAACAGTCCCCTGTACCAAAAAAAAAAAAAACCAAGGAAAATCAGCCTGTATGAGTAATATCAGTCCTCCACCCTGCCCCCAAATGTAGAAAATATTGAAAAGTATAAAGAATATTATCCTTCCAGTAGAGATACTACTGCTGGTATTTGCATTTCCTTTTCCTGTGTTTGGGTAATTGCTGTCACACTGCATATATAGATTTGTATATTGTCCTTTTATCTGAATATTATAATCACGTGTGTTTGCTTAGAGGTGGCGCTTTTAAATAGGAAAGCTAGACTGTTGGATGGTGAAAATGGAGAATGAGGTGATCCGTGCAGCCTGACAGGCCAGAGTCCTGGGGATGAATCCTAGGATGAGCTCAGCAAAGTCCACCAGGGTCCTCAAACAGTCACTGACCCAAGTGTCCTCAGAGAGGCTGGAAAACAAAGCTGGGATTATTCTGCATGACCCTGGGAAGCTTAGGATCACCTGACCAAATTACCCCTTTTCTTGAGGAACCAGGTGGCCTCTGAAAGCTGGCCTCCCTCTGAACTGCAGTGTAGACTGCTGTGACTTTTGGTCAGTCATCTGTCACATGGGGATGTTTCCAGCGTAGACTCACTCCTGTTATGCATATAGAATTGCATGATAAAGGAAGTCAGATGAATTGGTTTACTGTGCTGTGCTCAGTCATGTCCTACTCTTTGTGATCCTGTGGACTGAAGCCTGCCAGGCTCCTCCATCCATGGGATTTTCCAGGCCAAAATACTGGAGCAGGTTGCTATTTCCTTCTCCAGGGATCTTCCTGATCCAGGGATTGAACGTGCGTCTCTTGCATCTCCTGCTTGGCAGGTGGATTCTTTGCCACATATCCTAAGGCCAAATTCTATGGATTTTTGTAGGCCCTTTAGCCATGTGGTATTTTTACACAAACATTTTTCAAGACCCTTGTCTGATAGATCAGCATATCTCTCTCTGTGGTGTATTAATAGTATTAGTTCTGAAAACTTATAGCTGATCCATTACCAAGGCCAAAAAAGGGAGAGCTTGGATTAGAAATTTCATGCAAAGAATTTGTGAATCACTTGTCAGCTTGACACATTTGTAGAAAAAATAGATTTCTAAAAATGTATAGTGACTGCTATGCAGTCTGTATGCTCATTCTTAGTTTATAGTTTTATTTTACAATGTTATTTGTAAATTAAGAGCCTACTAACAAGGTATGTTTTAAGAAGAGTGATTTTTATTCTAATCGTTTTTGTATTTCAATTGATTAGAAGTAAAATTTAAAAATTTTCTTCTACTGTGACCTTGTTACAGAGTTTGAGGATTCTTACCATATATGTGTATTTTTCTTTCACATGTTCTCTCTATAATTTCTTCTTTGCATCAAACAAATGCCTGGTATTTTTTGTTGTTTGCATTTTCTAGAATGTCAGATTAAAATGCATGTGTATCATTTTACATTAACAGTATAATTTATAATAGTAAATATATTTAAATATTATATATAATATATATAATTTTATATATTTATAAATTTAAATTTTATAGCAATATAATTTATAATAGTAAATATATATTTATTTTATATAATATATAATTTATATACTTATTTATATGTATTAATTTATAATTTATAATAGTAAAATTTTATATTAATAGTAATAGCTACATTTAAACTTAATAATATATCAAAACTACTTTCATTTTAATATCTAATCATATGAAAAATTAAGGATAGATTTTACATTTTTTCTTCAGACTGGATCTTCTAAATCCAGTGTGTATTTTACACTTTCAGTGCATTCAGGCACTGGATTTTCATCAGAAATACTTGACCTATGTTTAGATCTCAGAAGCTTTATAGTTGAAAAAGTAGACTCACATTCCCAGATTGTTCCAAGCATTCCCAGTAACAGAAACATTAGTTTTTTTAAAAAAGTTTAAAATTTACCTCCTTAGTTACCTACTGCTCAAGTGCCATTTTAGTTGTATGTACAGCATCTCATTTTAGTTACTAGTAGCATAGGGCAGTGGAAGACAGGAAAGGAGAGGGAATGAGAGAGGATGTGTATGGCTTTGTGATTAACTAGCTGTGTAACTTGGAGAATAGTGCTACCCACAGCCTTCTGGCCTCGATGTCTTCACTTATAAATTAATTACAAGGAATGGACCAGATGTTGTTCTCTGAGGTCCCTCTGGTGCTCATAAAATGTTATGAAACGTATATGTACAAAGCCTCAAAGCGCCACACCAAGTTGACTGTATTTCAGACCATGTATGTAAAATAGATGGGCGTGAAATGTTCTGATTCATGATAAGTTTGAGGTGAGGGCACAGAAGGGAAGGGCAACATCAGGCCTGGTAGTCTGCAGGAACTTCAGGCTCTTCTCTTGGGGGGATGGTGGGGTGGGGTGGAATAGATGTTCATGTGCTATAGAAATTACATAAATCATGTATCTCTTCTCTCAGATGAAATTCCCTTTATTCCTTTCCTATTGCTCCTGTTACAAATTCCCACGGGGTTAATGGCTTAGACATAACACAACTCTTACAGTTCTTGAGGTCAGAAGCCCAAAATTGGTCTCACTGGGCAAAAGTTATGGTATCTGCATGGCTCCCTGCTTTCTGGAGGCTTCAGTGGAGAATTTGTCATCCTAGCATCTTGCAGATTCTGGAGGCCAGCAGCAGTCCTTGGCTCATGTCCTCCTCCTACCATCAAAGCCAGCAATTTCCAGTTCAGCCTCTCTCACTTTGTATCACTCAGTCAGCAACTCTTCTGCCTCCCTCTTCCCTTTTAAGATCAGCTGATTAGCAACCTTAAATTCCACCTGCAACTTTAATTCCCTATGCCACAGTCACACATAGTTACAGGTGTAGAGGGTCAGGACTTGGGCATCTCCTGAAGAGCGTTTTTCTGCCTAACACATTGGTATGTCTCTGAGGTTTCATAGTTTTTATGAATCATTTCAGAGTGAGTTGTGTTTTGTCTCTCTGTTACCCCCTCCCACACTGAGTTAGGCACAGTCAGCCAGTAGTAGGCAGAAGTCAAGTGAAGGGATTAGCCTGAGTAGTGGCCTTAAATCGGAGAAGGCAATGGCACCCCACTCCAGTACTCTTGCCTGGGAAATCCAATGGACGGAGGAGCCTGGTGGGCTGCAGTCCATGGGGTCGCACAGAGTTGAACACGACTGAAGTGACTTAGCAGTAGCAGTGGCCTTGAATGACTGAATTGCTCTTCAGCAAAGCCTGCCTCTAGCTGTTTCTTGAAGCTAATTGTGTGTGGAAAGTTCTTTGACCAAAGCCCATGTTCCTACCCATGGAAAAATAAAACTGTGTCCTTTTAATGAAAATAAGAATGTATTGCCTAAGCTTTGTCTTTTTTTTCACCTCGAATCAAAGATAAATGTTTGCCAAAGTTCAGTGTGTAATTTTTTCTCTGCTGAGCAAGTGGTTGGAAGTTGTGGAATGTTGTTTTTCTGAATTTAGAATCATACTGTCGTGTGAATGTGCTCAATAAACAGAAAAATTGACCTGTATTGGTTTACATTTTAGTTTGCTCTTTTGGATAGACTTTTATAACTGGCTCTCACCACCACCGTTTGAGTCTGTGACACTAATCTTTAGGTTGATTGATGTTTAGACATTACTTTATGAAGTGTTGGTTTAGAGGGTAATGAACTGATTGGGAGACTTCACTGGTTAAGCACCATTTCACAATTATTGTGAGCTCTGGTTTGGCCATTCAGTTACTTAGAAATGTGCCAAATTCTTTGGAAGGCAATGGGGATACTGTCTTTAGAGCTGCTATATTGTACAATCCCAAGAGTCACCATTTACATCACTCTGTAGTCTGTGAATGGCGCCCCCTGGATATGTGCATTGAAAGACTATGAGGCCTTATCAGTGACCCTGACAGTGCCTATGAGAAAGCATGTAAGCCCAGTAGGGGACAGATTTACATACAGACTCTTAAAATCTTCATGTTATGTGTGAGTGGATACATATTGGTAATAGGGGTGCAGAAGAGGGAGCATCTAATTTATCTTAGGAAAGTCAGGGTATTTAGAAATGTTTCTTGGAGGAGGCCCTGAGTCTTGAAGAATCAATAAGAAATGGTTAGATAAGAAAAAGTGGAATGGTTTTCTGGACAAAGCCAATTGTGTGCAAAAACATATGGCATTTTGCAAGACCTGCAAATATTTCAGTATGACTGAAGTGTGAGATTCATGTTGGAATGTGATGAGGAAAAGCATTTAACCTTTCTGTGCTTTAATTCCCCATTTAATAAAGAAAATAACACCAGCTATCTTGTGGGGTTTTATGAGTGAAATCTCATAAGTAAAATGCTTTGAACAGGGCCTTAGATATTAAAAAAATCTCTTAACAAATGTCAGCTGTTGATGATCACAATCATATTACATGAGATTGAAAAAGGAGGCAAGGTCTGCATAGCCTGTGCTGAGGAGCTTCAGCATCATACTGTTGTGGAAATTGTTAATTTAAAAAAAATATTATTTGAGCTTTGTGGATTTATAAACTCTGTCATTATTTTGCAAGGCTGATTAGACCATGATGATTCAATTCATACTACTCAAAATCATCAGAGAGACTGATGAAGAAAAATGCCACTTTTATCAATTTATACTCAAAATGGAAACCTCTCAGCATGCTGTGACAGTTATAGCAATGAGGTGGATTATCTTCTTCCCATGAGCTGGTAAACTTTCTTGAGCTCCTGTGTTAACATCAAATGGTCTCATAAGTGAGGATGAAGAGTTGGAGCAAATGCAGACGAATGTTTTGTAGGGCTGGTTCAACAGATGATGCCAACCCAGTGGACCAGCTTTGCTCACTTATTCCATGTCTGCCAGACAAATGAGAATTCTCAAAGCATTTGGCTCAGGGCACCATCTATCTGGAAATACCAGAGACACTCTGATTTTCTCTTCTGTCTCCTTTTACAGATAACTCTTTTTGGGACATATTCCTCCCCTGATTTTTTTTTTTAATCATCACCTTTGTTTCAGCATGCTTTCAGATGTCAAGATTTTTTGGTTTACCTTGACTTTCTTTAAAGTTGGTTGCCTTTTTATATTAATCTCAGCAATAAACTTTCCAGAGTAGTCATTTTTTTCATTGCATTCAGGAGCTAAGTGGTGGGTTGCTTCTGGGAATATTTAGTTGGTTAAGTCCATCCATTGTGGGTGAATTCACAGTACTATTAATTCCATAGAATAGTCTTTCCATTTTTTTAGTGTCATCTTATTTTCCTAACCTGTTGCTTTAATCATCTCTTATACTAGATTTTAGAATCTGTTAATATTTGGGGGCCTATAGCTCAATGAACGGAGAAGGCAATGGCACCCCACTCCAGTACTCTTGCCTGGAAAATCCCATGGATGGAGGAGCCTGGTAGGCTGTAGTCCATGGGGTCGCTAAGAGTCAGACACAACTAAGGGACTTCCCTTTCACTTTCCACTTTTATATCTTGGAGAAGGAAATGGCAACCCACTCCAGTTTTCTTGCCTGGAGAATCCCAGGGACGGGGGAGCCTGGTGGGCTTCCGTCTATGGGGTCTCACAGAGTCTGACATGGCTGAAGCAACTTAGCAGCAGCTCAGTGAATGAGTTATGAGGGTAATATTTGTCTCCTGAAGTTGCTATATTTGTCTAGTAATTCTTTGATCAAAGTACTATTGAAGGACCTTAGAATTTTAGTATTTTCTACTGAATGCTTTAGGAATATAAATTTTTTTTTTACTGAATTTTCATTTAATGCTCAAGTTACTTTACACGTTACATCAAGCATCCCAAGGTCAGACAGATTAGGCAGTACTTTGTCAAAACAGAAAATAAGAATGGTAAAAAGACAGAAAATTTATATTAATTACACTTGATAAAGTAAACCTTTTCTTGTCCTTACCTTTATTATATGATCTCTTGATCATAAATGTCAGTGTTTCCCTGTCTAAAAAAAGATTTTATGTTTCAAACAATAACTACCTTGATTTCTTTAATGATAGTTATTAATAACACTAAAGCATTTCACACATTTGGCTTGTGCATTTTAAAATTTAAAAAAAGTGTGGAGAAGGCCTATCTAAATTTGCTGCCTTTGGAATATGTATTCTGAATCTTGTTTTTCAACATTTAAACAAAAATGCTTTGATGGAATGCTACAATCACTGCTCATTATCTTGAATTCACTTGCAGGTCATTTGTTCTTAACTGTTTTTTTAAAAACGTGAATGTTCACTAAGTTAATTCTCCAAAGGAAATCAGTCACAATTGTTTATAATGGGTGGTTATTTAAAAATGAAAGCTCTGAGAAAAATGACACTCCTTATTTTTAATGCTTTGAACATTACAGATGTTGACAATGTGATGAAATGTGGCCTGCCTTTAGTATTCTTTCAGCAGTCTGTTCCATGGAGCAGTTAGAGATGAGGCTGTATTATACTGAAATATCTATTAAAGTTATTATACTATATTGGAAAGTTGGATGTGTACCTGTGCTACACTGAATTCTGTGCTCTAACAAAACATTTTATAATGTTCTGGTACCCATTTATGTTAGTACAACAAAGAGAAAATGGCTGCTCTCCCTTCCTTGGAATAAACTTAAAGCAAAATTCCAAGAAGAGCAACAGAGCTATTTCTAAAAATACAGGGCCTGTTTTTCTTTCTTTCTTTTTTTTTTAATTCTCCAGAATAGGACTGAAGATTTTAAGAAATAAATATGATTTATTATGACAACTTTGTTTATAGATAGATGCTAGATCATATAAAATGATTTGGCAATTTATTGTGAAGGGACAAAAAGTACGTTAAAGAAATGTCCAATTTATTAATAATTTTTTAAACGCAAAAGACAGCATATCCAAGTGCCACTGTTTGTTGTCTAAGTTTAAGGGCAAAAATACTGAGATTGAGGTGGAGCAAAAGCACACAGTGGAAATGCTGACTGATGCAGACCTTCTCAGGGGTCTTTGTTCATGAGAAGCCTTGAAGTACATATCCTTTGATCTAGCAGTTCCACCTCTGAAAACTTAGCCTAAGGAAGTCATTGAACAATGGAGACCAAACTAAAGAAAACAATACTCATTGCATTGGGTTGGCCAAAAAAGTTCATTGCGGATTCTCTGTAAAATCCTGTGGAAAAACCAGAATGAACCTTTTGACCAACCCAGTACCATTGTTGATAGTAGCAAAAATTGAAAACATCTGACATTTCCATCAGCAGGTAATTAAAGTATGATTATTTTATCCATTGAACGTCTTATAGCTGTCTAGGAATGATGCTGTGCAGAAAAAGATGGTATAATATAGAAAGTAAGCTGCAAACTAGTATGTATACTATGGTCCCATTTATAGTTAAAAAGAAGTGCACACTAAGACTTGGTGGCTATATCCCTACATAATGTGAACAGAAGTTTCACTGAGAATGAATTGCTGGACATCTTTACTTTGTCCTTTGCTGGTTTTTCCTTTGTGGATTATTTTTTATAAGAAATATAAACTTTATAATCAAGAATTGTTTTTAAACATGTATGTCTTTGACTAGAAATTCTACTTTAAATAATCTGTCGTACCAGTATAGCTGGATGAGCCTGCAAAGACGTTGGATAATGTTCAAGATGACATTGTTTAAAAAAAAAAAAATGTTAGCTATCTCTTTTGTTAGGAATTTAAATAGGAAAGTCATATATAACAATCATGCTTTGTTGCCATTGAAGTTGAAGGTGTAAATATGTATTTATTGATGTGGAAAAGATGTTCACATCATATAAGATGGAAGAGGCAGGTTATTGAACACTGTGTGTGGGGAAGTAGGAAGGTAGGTTTGTGGACAGATAAAAGTGTGAAATGCTTCACATGACAGTATCAGTAGTAATTCTGATTAATGGGGCTATAGGTAATTCTAAACTTTTTCTTTGTATATGTTTTCATTTGAAAAATTTTGTATAGTGAACAAATATTTCTTTTGTTACCAGAGAAAATAAAAAAATATCAACAAAATTAGAGACCAAAAAGAGAAAATAACCAAAAAATATTGTGAGATACTATATGAAATTCCATAGAGAAATTCCATAGGTGGTATTTCTAGGGAAATTTACGGTATCAAAGTGGTTCCTAGAAGAGAGAGCTTAAGTCAGTCACCATGGAAGAAATGAAAAGTTATCAAAAGGTGCTTTCTAAAAGTGCAAGCTCCAGATGGCCTCAGTAACTTCTTCCAACATGCGAGGATATTGATGATATTAAGTAGGGTGACTGTATAATTTGTTTATTTTTAAATGTTTTGGGTTGCACTGGGTCTTTGTTGCTGCGTGTGGACTTTCTCTAGTTGCAGAGAGTGGGGGCTGCTCTCTAGTTGCGGTGCTCCGGCTTCTCATTGGCAGTGGCTGCTCTTGTTGTGGAGCACAGGCTCTAGGGTGTGTGGGTTTCAGTAGTTGTGGTGTGTGGCCTAGTTGCTTTTGCAGCACGTGGGATCTTCCTGGACAAGTGATTGAATCTGTGTCCCCTGCCTTGGCAGGTGAATTCTAGCCACTGGACCACCAGGAAAGTCCACCATATAACTTATTAATGGGGTTTTACTAGGGACAATTCATGTAAACTGCATGAATGTTCACATTATTTTTACAGGTTTTTCTAAGCAAAGAGCAAAAGGAAAACTTTCAAGTTTATTGTATTCCTAAATGATCTTTGTGTCAGAACTTCACAAAGACTGTGCGTGGACATGTACATCTGCACAGTCACACACACGGAAGATCAGTCTGGCTTATGAATACTGATGCAAAACCCTTCAATAAAATGCCATCAAAAAAGTTAGCAGTACTGACTGGTCAAGTGGAGTGCATCACAGGAATGTGGGCTTGGTTCAGTATTAGAGAAACTAGTCTCCATGATCGATCAAAAAGAAAAATCTATTTGTCATCTTAACAGGTACCAAAAATGCTTTGCTAAAATTCAGCATCCAGTGATATATCAATTGTGGCAATGGTTATGTGCCTACACACATTTATCACAACTCACTGAACTATATTCTTTACAAGGATGAATTTTATGAACTGTAAATTGTCAATAAACCTAACTTCATAAGAACAAATAAAATTAGTCTTTAGTAACAGAAAAAAAAAATCTGATAACACATTCTAGATTATAAAGAAATATTTTAAACTTAGTAAAATTAAAATAAGTGGATTTTTCACCTTTGTTGTTTAATTTTAAATACCATCAGAGAAGGCAATGGCACCCCACTCTAGTACTCTGGCCGGAAAATCCCGTGGATGGAAGAGCCTGGTAGGCTGCAGTCTCATGACAAAACAGTGTCGTATCACATGAAACATAAGAAACATTCCCAATTAACTCACATGTATAAGAATGCTCACTTTGTTTGTTTGTGTTTTTTTGGTAGTTTCTTTTATTTTTTATTTTTTTAATACTTTATTCTACTTTACAGTACTCTATTGGTTTTGCCATACATTGACACGAATCAGCCACATGTGTCCACGATCTCCCAATGCCGAAGCCCCCTCCCACCTCCCACCCCACACAGTCTCCCCAGATCATCCCGTACACCAGCCCCAAGCATCCTGTATCCTGTATTGAACATAGACTGGCGCTTCGTTTCTTATATGATAGTATACATGTTTGAGTGTCATTCTCCCAAATCATCCCACCCTCTCCCTCAGAGGCCAAAAGTCCGTTCTATACCTCTGTGTCTCTTTTGTTGTCTCACATACAGGGTCATCATTGCTATCTTTCTAAATTCCATATATATGTGTCAGTATACTGTATTGGTGTTTTTCTTCCTGGCTTACTTCACTCTGTATAATCGGCTCCAGTTTCATCCATCTCATTAGAACTGAGTCAAATTTATTCTTTTAATGGCTGAGTAATACTCCATTGTGTATATGTACCACAGCTTTCTTATCCATTCATCTGCTGATGGACATCTAGGTTGTTTCCATGTCCTGGCTATTATAAACAATGCTGCAATGAACATTGGGGTACATGTGTCTCTTTCAATTTTGGTTTCCTCGGTGTGTATGCCCAGCAGGGGGATTGCTGGGTCATAAGGCAGTTCTATGTGCAATTTTTAAGGAATCTCCACACTGTTTTACATAGTGGCTGTACTAGTTTGCATTCCCACCAGCAGTGTAAGAGGGTTCCCTTTTCTCCACATCCTCTCCAGCATTTATTGCTTGTAGACTTTTGGATTGCAGCCATTCTGACTGGTGTGAAATGGTACCTCATTGTGGTCTTGATTTGCATTTCTCTGATAATGAGTGATGTTGAGCATCTTTTCATGTGTTTGTTAGCCATCTGTATGTCTTCTTTGGAGAAATGCCTATTTAGTTCTTTGGCCCATTTTTTGATTGGGTCATTTATTTTTCTGGAGTTGAGCTGCATAAGTTGCTTGTATATCTTTGAGATTAGTTGTTTGTCAGTTGCTTCATTTGCTATTATTTTCTCCCATTCTGAAGGCTGTCTTTTCACCTTGCTTATAGTTTCCTTTGTTGTGCAGAAGCTTTTAATTTTAATTAGATCCCATTTGTTCATTTTTGCTTTTATTTCCAGTATATTGGGAGGTGGATCATAGAGGATCCTGCTGTGATTTATGTCGGAGAGTGTTTTGCCTATGTTCCTCCTCTAGGAGTTTTATTGTTTCTGGTCTTACGTTTAGATCTTTAATTCATTTTGTGTTTATTTTTGTGTGTGGTGTTAGAAAGAGGTCTAGTTTCATTCTTTTGCAAGTGGTTGACCAGTTTTCCCAGCACCACCTGTTAGAGATTGTCTTTACTCCATTGTATGTTCTTGCCTCCTTTGTCGAAGATAAGGTGTCCATATGTGTGTAGGTTTATCTCAGGGCTTTCTATTTTGTTCCATTGATCTATTTTTCTGTCTTTGTGCCAGTACCATACTGTCTTAATGACTGTGGCTTTGTAGTAGAGCCTGAAGTCAGGCAAGTTGATTCCTCCAGTTCCATTCTTCTTTCTCAAGATTGCTTTTGCTATTCGAGGTTTTTTGTATTTCCATAAAAATCTTAAGATTGTTCTAGTTCTGTGAAAAATACTGTTGGTAACTTGATAGGGACTGCATTGAATCTGTAGATTGCTTTGGGTAGTATACTCATTTTTACTGTATTGACTCTTCCAATCCATGAACATGGTATATTTCTCCATCTATTAGTGTCCTCTTTGATTTCTTTCATCAGTGTTTTATAGTTTTCGATATATAGGTCTTTAGTTTCTTTAGGTAGGTATATTCCTAAGTATTTTATTCTTTTCATTGCAATGATGAATGGAATTGTTTCCTTAACTTCTTTTTCTGTTTTCTCATTATTAGTGTATAGGAATGCAAGGGATTTCTGAGTGTTGATTTTATATCCTGCAACTTTACTATATTCATTGATTAGCTCTAGTAGTTTTCTGGTCGAGTCTTTAGGGTTTTCTATGTAGAAGATCATGTCGTCTGCAAACAGTGAGAGTTTTACTTCTTCTTTTCCAATTTGGATTCCTTTTATTTCTTTTTCTGCTCTGATTGCTGTGGCCAAAACTTCCAGAACTATATTGAATAGTAGTGGTGAAAGTGGACACCCTTGTCTTGTTCCTGACTTTAGGGAAATGCTTTCAATTTTTCACCATTGAGGATAATGTTAGCTGTGGGTTTGTCATATATAGCTTTTATTATGTTGAGGTACGTTTCTTCTATTCCTGCTTTCTGGAGAGTTTTTATCATAAATGGATGTTGAATTTTATCAAAGGCCTTCTCTGCATCTATTGAGATAATCATATGACTTTTATTTTTCAATTTGTTTATGTGGTGAATTACACTGATTGATTTGCGGATATTGAAGAATCCTTGCATCCCTGGGATAAAGCCCACTTGGTCATGATGTATGATCTTTTTAATGTGTTGTTGGATTCTGATTGCTAGAATTTTGTTAAGAATTTTTGCATCTATGTTCATCAGTGATATTGGCCTGTAGTTTTCTTTTTTGTGGCGTCTTTGTCAGGTTTTGGAATTAGGGTGATGGTGGCCTCATAGAATGAGTTTGGAAGTTTACCTTCCTCTGCAATTTTCTGGAATAGTTTCGGTAATATAGGTGTTAGCTCTTCTCGAAATTTTTGGTAGAATTCAGCTGTGAAGCCGTCTGGACCTGGGCTTTGTTTGCTGGAATATTTCTGATTACAGTTTCAATTTCCATGCTTGTGATGGGTCTGTTAAGATTTTCTATTTCTTCCTGGTTCAGTTTTGGAAAGTTGTACTTTTCTAAGAATTTGTCCATTTCTTCCAAGTTGTCCATTTTATTGGCATATAATTGCTGATAGTAGTCTCTTATGATTCTTTGTATTTCTGTGTTGTCTGTCGTGATCTCTCCATTTTCATTTTTAATTTTATTGATTTGATTTTTCTCTTTGTTTCTTGATGAGTCTGGCTAATGGTTTGTCACATTTATTTATCCTTTCAAAGAACCAGCTTTTTGCTTTGTTGATTTTTGCTATGGTCTCTTTTGTTTCTTTTGCATTTATTTCTGCCCCAATTTTTTAAGATTTCTTTCCTTCTACACTTTCTTTGAAATAACAAACCTGACTCAGAACGTACCAGCCAGGAGATAAGAGAAAGTTGTAACAGATATAAACGTTGAAGTAGAAGTTGCAAACATCTTTATTTGTAGATATTTGAAATATGTACCTAGAAAAAATGGAGAAGGAAATGGCAACCCACTCTAGTATTCTTCCTGGAAAATTCCATGGAGGAACCTGGCAGGCTACAGTCCATGGGGTTGCAAAGAGTTGGCCACGACTGAGCGCATCATCACCTAGAAAGAAGAGAATCAACTGGGAAATTATTAGAAACAATAAGAGAAGTCAATAAGACACATGGCTAGCTATAACTGGTACTTGTAGGGACAGAGGTAGGAAGAAAAGGGAAAACTGGATGTACTCATCACCCACTAGGGGAGGTTTCAGTCGCATCACCCACCATCATTCACATGCTCCTGACATGTACCCACCCTCAGGCCAAGCACTGCAGGGCATCACTTTATCTCTGAAACATGGTGCTGCTGTCTCTTACCCTGGCCAGAGACCAGGTTGAGTATAAAGAAAAATGACAAAGGATATTATGGAAGGACATGTCATTGGGCAGCAGAACCAGAATGACAGTCCTGGGGAAAGAAGGCTGAGACTATCAAATAAGGAGGGAAAGAATGGGTTTTCAGAGCTCATAAGCTTGTGCCCCATAGCCTAAAGCAGCCTTTTTACCATTTTGATCAGAGTCACCCAGTGTGTTAGGTTTTTTTTTTTTTTTTTTTGGTAACATTTACAAATTGTGAGGCTCCATGTTTTAAAAAATCTGAATGTTCAGCATGTCTTGAAAAATTAGAAGCTGGAGCATTGCATGATACCCTTTCTGCAAAGGGCAGCAGTTGGCTGGAATTGTGCAGTGGCTATCTGTCTCTTTTAGATGCCCCCGGGTGCTGCAGTCTGCTGAGTGCAAATGCTCTTTCTCTTGCAGCATTATCACTCCTCTGTCTGCCCTGGGAAGCATTTCAGGGATTGATAGTAAACCAAAGAGTGATACTGGGTACATGTATAGACAGTTGACTTGTCATACTATTGGGAAAAGTGGTGAAATCATTTGAATAAATTAGGAAATATTTGCTTCTTTACACACTTCTTCAAAAGCAGTAATACATCTCTGGTTCCCTCATCTTATTTCTACAATTGAAAATTATTATTTTAAAAATTCAAGGGTTGGTTATGGCAATTCTGACTGGAGTGAAGTGATAACTCACAACAAGTGCTGGAGAGGGTGTGGAGAAAATGGAACCCTCCTATACTGCTGGTGGGAATGTAAGTTGATACAGCCATTATGGAAGACGGTATGGAAATTCCTTAAATAACTAGGAATAAAACCACCATATAACCCAGCAATACCACTTCTAGGCATATACCCTGAAGAAACCAGATCTGAAAAAGACACATGTACCCCAGTGTTCATTGAAGCACTATTTACAATAGCCAAGACATGGAAGCAACCTAGATATCCACTGACAGATGAATGGATAAAGGAGCTGTGGAACATATATACAATGGAAGGCTCAGTCAGTCACTCAGTCATGTCTGACTCTTTGCAACCCCATGAACTGCAGCACACCAGGCCTCCCTGTCCATCACCAACTCCTGGAGTTCACCCAAACTCTTGTCCATCAAGTCGGTGATGCCATCTAGCCATCTCATCCTCTGTCATCCCCTTCGCCTCCTGCCCCCAATCCCTCCCAGCATCAGAGTCTTTTCCAATGAGTCAACTCTTCGCATGAGGTGGCCAAAGTACTGGAGTCTCAGCTTAAGCATCAGTCCTTCCAAAGAACACCCAGGGCTGATCTCTTTTAGAATGGATTGGTTGGATCTCCTTGCAGTGCAAGGGACTCTCAAGAGTCTTCTCAACACCACAGTTGAAAAGCATCAATTCTTCGGCACTCAGCTTTCTTCACAGTACAACTTTCACATCCATACATGACCACTGGAAAAACCATAGCCTTGACTAGACGGACCTTTGTTGGCAAAGTAATGTCTCTGCTTTTGTATATATTATCTAGGTTGGTCATAACTTTTCTTCCAAGGAGTAAGTGTCTTCTAATTTCATGGCTGCAGTCACCATCTGCAGTGATTTTGGAGCCCCCCAAATAAAGTCTGACACTGTTTCCACTGTTTCCCCATCTATTTCCCATGAAGTGATGGGGCCAGATGCCATGATCTTTGTTTTCTGAGTGTTGAGCTTTAAGCCAATCTTTTTACTCTCTTCTTTCACTTTCATCAAGAGGCTTTTTAGTTCCTCTTCACTTTCTGCCATAAGGGTGGTGTCATCTGCATATCTGAGGTTATTGATATTTCTCCCAGCAATCTTGATATTCAACCATAAAAAGGAACACATTTTAGTCAGTTGTAATGAGGTGGATGAACCTAGAGTCTATTATACAGAGTATAAGTCAGAAAGAGAAAAACAGACATTGTATTTGATGAAAATATATGAAATCTGGTTAGATGGTGCTGACAAATTTGTTTGCAGAGCAGAAATGGAGATGCAAACATAGAGAACAGACTTATGGACAAGCCGAGGGAAGAAGGGCGAGAGGGTGAGATAAATGGAGAGAGTAGCATGGATATGTATACACTAATGTATGTAAATAGATAGCCAGTGGGAATTTGCTGTGTGAGTTATGAAACTCAAACTAGGTCCTCTAGGCCTCAACCTAGAGGGTTGAGAATGGGTGGGAGGTACCTATTGTTAATTCATGTTGATTTATGACAGAAACCAAACCAATACGGTAAATCAATCATCAATCAATTAAAAATAAATATTTTAAAAATTCCAAGATTGAGAGCCCATCTTTGCAGAGAAGTAGCCATTGCCTATATTTTCCTCGATGCATTGTTCTTTCTGAATTCTGTAACACATGGAGAATTCATTTTAGCCCAGGGAAATTTTTGTTCTTTGTCATGTCATTAGGATTAATTGAACCTTTAGATTTTACACATTCTATAAGCACATTAGTTAGGAAAAATGGGACAGGCTTTCGCTATCATTTAGGCTGTGGTTTTTTTCCTAGCCTATATCAGCCTATATCAGGCTCCCAGATGAGCGAAGTATAGTAGAAGCATGCATTTTTCTTTCATTTTTGCTGAAGAAAGGTGGATGATTTTGTCATTGAGGAAGTAGATCAAGTGTAAGCAGCCCTTTGAGACTATAACTAGCTGTTGTTGATGAAGCAAACAACAATTTGATTTGACTTATTTAAAGCTAAAGTTTATTTTATAGGCTTTAAATAAATTTTATAACCTATTGCTTGTGCCCCCAATTCCATTTCTTCCATTCACTCTAGAACTTTTTGTCCCAATTATCTTTCCTTTTGTATCACTGGTATTTCTGTTACCACTAGTCACTTTCTGCCATAAGGGTGGTGTCATCTGCATATCTGAGGTTATAGAAGATGGTTGTTCATGCTCCAAATGAAACAGACTAGAACAGACACCCTTGGGTTCTTTTTTTCAAGAATTCTTCGTAGACCTCTGTTCTTCCCCTCAATCAGCTAAAAGCAAGCTCCTCAGATGGTGGCTCAGAGGTTAAAGCATCTGCCTGCAACGCGGAGACCCAGGTTCGATCCCTGAGTTGGGAAGATCCCCTGGAGAAGGAAGTGGCAACCCACTCCAGTATTGTTGCCTGGAGAATCCCATAGACAGAGGAGCCTGGTGGGCTACAGTCCATGGGTCGCAAAGAGTCGGACATGCCTGGAGTGACTTCACAGTCACAGTCACAGTCACACAGATGTTAATACTTTAATTAGTACTTATAAGCAGTAGAGTTGATTTCCATTCCAATCATTTCCAACCTTTGGAGCACATCAGATTCACTTGGGAAAAATTTTTTCAATAAAAATGCCAATATCAAGCCCCAGTCCTACTGAGTGAGAGTCTCTATGCTGGGGCTTTGTTCTGTTTAAAATTCCATAGATGACTATGATGCTCACTTAAGGCTGAGGACATGAGATCTAACCTAGTTTATAGTTAATAATGTGCTGCTTACCTCCTCCCTGGACTCTCAACTTCCCTGAGGTTATTTTCATCTTGATTATACTTTCTACAGTGGTAAAGAAGCTACCTGCAATGCAGGAGACCCTGTTCAATTCCTGGGTTGGAAAGATCTGCTGGAGAAGCGGTAGACTACCCACTCCAGTATTCTTGGGCTTCCCTGGTGGCTCAGCTGGTAAAGAATCCACCTGCAATGTGGGAAACCTGGTTCAATCCCTGGTTTGGGAAGATCCCCTGGAGAAGGGAAAGGCTACCTACTCCAATATTCTCACCTGCAAAGAGTCAGACATGATTGAGTGACTTTCACTATTTACAGATCCTTAATCATATGAGATTTTGAGTCTTCTGTGGTTTGAAGGAATTCAAAATCTCGGAGTTCTAGCAGAAAAGCTTTCTCATGAGTATTTAGTTTTCAAACTGAACTACATATAGAGTCAGCACTCAGTAAATATAGCAGAAAGAGTTGGCTGGCTGGGTGGTGCCTAGGAAGGAGAGGTGAGGCAACAGTCTAGTTAAATAAGATGCACTATTTATGGTTCCAGGATGTGTTTTGAGATATCTCATGTCTGGCTGTGGAAGAGCTTCCTTCATTTAACCTCAATTCATGTTCAGGACAGTCATTCAGTAGTGGGACTGTTTACCCTCAATTTTAGATGAGGAAAAGGACTTCTCTGGTGGCTCAGATGGTAAAGCATCTGCCTACAATGTGGGAGACCCAGGTTTGATCCCTGGGTTGGGAAGATTCCCTAGAGAAGGAAATGGCAACCCACTCTAGTATTCTTGCCTGGAAAATCCCATGGATGGAGGAGCCGGATAGGCTACAGCCCATGGGGTCACAAAGAGTCGGACACGACTGAGCGACTTCACTTTCACTTAGATGAAGAAACTGATTCTCAGGGAAGGAAAGTAACTTGACTCTCAAGGCCACACACCTGTAAGTTACACAGTCAAGATTTAAACCCAGTTTCTGTGACTTCACAATGCAGATTTCTTAAATACAATTTAAGCAGCACTTTTCAAGGACAGTAGTGCTTTAGAGCAATTTGGGCACATACTTGGGTTTGCCACTTCCCTTGCCCCTTCCACCACCTTCCTGCTTTTTGCTCTGTCTTCCTCTCTGTAGTCTGTTTACCTGCTCTCCTAGCATACTGGCTGCAGTAATGGAAAGATTTTAGTGAAAGGAAGGGGCTGCACCCTGATGAGATTATTTCAGAAAGTTCACTCTGGCAGTATTTATGCAAACTGTGTAGGACTGGAGCCATCCTAACATGCCCCAAACGTATTGAAGCTATTGAAGTAGTTAGGGGCAGACAGAATGCTTTAGTAATAGAGGCAGAAAGAAAGGAGAGGCTGTCAATTGTTAAGCAAGTGAAGTTGAAGAGACTTAGTGATGGGTTAGATGGGAAACATGAAGGGCTGGAGAGATTCAGAATCTATGGAGTGTTGCTGTGGTTGTCTGAAGAGACTGCTGTGAATTAATTCTCAAGAGAAGTAGTAGATTTGGGGTAGGGAGAAGTGAGTTTGCTCGCAAATGAGTTTGATGGACCTGTGAAACATAAAGTATGGAACTGTCTTGTAGGTGCTTATATATTACAGTCTAGAGATAGGTCAGCCCTATTTAGGGATACAAATCTGAGACGTCAGCATATTGGTCATAGTTGAAACCATGGAAGTGAATACTGTTGTTTAGAGAAAGAGTTGAAAGGGAACCCAGAGAGCACTGAGGAAGTGATTTCTATGACTTTAATAAAGCATACTGAAGGCCATTTTGACCTTCAAGAAATCTTTGGCTCTCTGAACTGATGTCCTTGCTGATAAAGGTTAGTGTAGGGGATGTATAAAGCCCCTTTTGCAGCTGACGTTCTGTGGTACTAATCCTTTACATTAGTTTTCAGTACTGTTTTGGGACAAATATGACATTTATTAACTGCTCGATTTTGTAACCTTGCAAGTTATCAGTAAATCCATGCAGTCACATTGGTCCCTCATCTTTCTGATTTGCAGAATGACTTTCCTGTACATGTCAAGTCCTCTATCATTCTTTTTTAAGTTATTTTATTTTTGGCTGTGATGAGTCTTTGTTGTTGCCTGAGGGGTTTCTCCAGTTTGATCAGCAGGGGCTACTTTCTTGGTGTGATGTGTGGGCTTCTCATCGTGGTGGCTTCTCTAATTGTGGAGCATAGGCTCTAGGGCACATGGCTTCAACAGTGGTGGCACTTGGGTTCAGTAGTCATGGCACATGGACTTAGTTGCCCAGGGTGGGATCTTTCCGGACCAGGGATCGAACTTGTGTCCCCTGCATTGGCGGGTGTATTCTTAACCACTGGATCACCAGGGAAGTCCCTCCATCATTCTTTGAAAATAGCCCGGAGCACCATGATCATGGTAGGTTTGAGGAATCCACCTGTGTTTCATGAGTTGAGCCTCTGAAGCCAGACCCCTGGGCTTAAATTCCTCTACTACTTAACTTGTTATGTCATCTCAAGCACCTGTTTTTAACCTCTGTTTCTCTCTCCTCTCATCTATAAACTGAGGATAATAATCCTAGAAATGGTGTAGAGATTAAATGAGTTGATATCTCCACGGTACTTAGAAGGGTACTTGGCACATATGCCCTCAGTAAATGTAAGCTCTAAGCGGATGATGATAATGATAGCGACAAAATTGTCTGGTAAAAAGTGTCATAACCATAAAAGCTGAAGAAGTCTCCTCTCTTAACTTTCAGTTTTCAAATGGATAGTGAAAAAGAAACATCTGTACCACTTCCTAATAAGTGGGACTTTCAGATGATTGAACTCCATTGGTGGTAAAAATTAATTTCCTACCAACAAACTGAGCTGCAGGTAAAAAAGGCATGCAGATGCTGAATTATGGTTGCATTTAGTTTATAAATTAGTATAAGATAGAAAATAGAGCACCCCCTCCCCCTATTTAATACTCTGTTTTTTGTTGCATTTACTAGTCATATTGGCTTGAAGCTGGATAAAAGCAAAAGGGCAAATTAGGAACCTCCCCTTTCTCAGTAATAGTATTCACTGTCTTCAAGCGTCTTAGAGGTTAGGTAACTCTTGCCTGTGCAGCTGTCATCTTCTAAAGATAAAAATTTTTCCCTAAAGCAGGTAGTTTATAATAGATTTGGGGCAGCAGCTTCAAGCTTCTGCAGATCATTTGACCTGGTCCTCAAAATATACCTACAAGGTATCAACTACCTGGAGGGAAAGATGCATCTCGAGGAACGGTAACCCTTGAAACTTCTTGAGTCTTTTTCTGATCTCTTCCCTTTTTCCTCTAACAATTTTGAGAGGGACTGGATTCATGGTGTTTATCAGGCTCAACCAAATGTGTGTCTGTGCATTTTATTATATGCCAGGAAGAACAGTAGCATGACAGCAGGAATTCAAAACAGGGTTTACAATGAATAAATGAGAATAAGCCTCTGGGATTAGTCCCGACTGAAAAGTTCAGCGCTATCAGGGAAGGTTGCTACTGCTGTTGGGATGAGCAAATGGTTTGCTGCAGGGAATAGGATTCACTGATCCAGCTACATTTTTAGTTCCTGATGGCCTCTCCACCCCCATGGGGTTCATCTCTCCTCAGACAGACTCAGAGTGAAATTCTTAGAAATGTGTTTTTTCTTATTTTGCCACCTTATAAGTTGTCTACTTGATTGCAGATGAACTTCTCAGTTCATACCGTTTAGACCACAGAAACTCTCAAAAATTACTAGTCTTAGAGAAGATGAGGAGAGAATTTTCTTCCACAGAATCAAAGTAAAAAAAAAACAAAACAAGAAAACAAAGGAAGCTTTTTGATGAAAGTAGTAGAAGGGTTTAGTTCAGTTCAGTCACACAGTCATGTCCAACTCTTTGCTGCCTCATGGACTGCAGCATGCCAGGCTTCCCTGTCCATCACCAACTCCCAGAGCTTGCTCAAACTCATGTCCATCAAGTCATCCATCCATCCATCTTATTGACTGTCATCCTCTTCTTCTCCTGCCATCAATCTTTCCCAGAAACAGGGTATTTTCCAAGGAGTCAGTTCTTCGCATCAGATGGCCAAAGTATTGGAGTTTCAGCTTTAGGATCAGGCCTTCCAATGATCTTCCAATTCAGGACTGATCTCCTTTAGGATGGACTGGTTGGATCTCCTTGCAATCCAAGGGACTCTCAAGAGTCTTCTCCAACACCACAGTTCAAAAGCATCAATTCTTTGGTGCTCAGCTTTCTTTATGGGCCAACTCTCCCACCCATACATGACTACTGGAAAAACCATAGCTTTGCTAGATGGACCTTTGTCACAAAGTAATGTCTCTGCTTTTTAATATGCTGTCTAGGTTGGTCATGGCTTTTCTTCAAGGAACAAGCATCTTTAAATTTCATGGCAGCAGTCACCATCTGCAGTGATTTTGGAGCCCAAGAAAATAAAGTCTGTCACTATTTCCATTGTTTCCCCATCTATTTGCTATGAAGTGATGGGACCAGATGCCATGATCTTTGTTTTTGGATGTTGAGTTTTAAAGCAGCTCTTTGACTCTCCTCTTTCATTTTCATCAATAGGCTCTTTAGCTCCTCTTCACTTTCTACCATAAGGATTGTGTCATCTGCTTATCTGAGGTTATTGCTGTTTCTCCTGCTAATCTTGATTCCAGCTTGTGCTTCATCCAGCCTGGCATTTTGCATGATGTACTCTGCATATAAGTTAAATAAACAGAGTGACAATATACAGCCTTGACATACTCCTTTCCCAATTTGGAACCAGTTTCAGCATCAGAAAAGGCATTTAGAAAGGCAGAGGAACCAAAGATAAAATTGCCGACATCCGTTGAATCATAGAAAAATCAAGAGAGTTCTGGAAAAACATCTACTTCTGCTTTATTGACTATGCCAAAGCCTTTGACTATGTGGATCACAGAAAACTGTGGAAAATTCTTAAAGAGGTAAGAATACCAGACCACCTTACATGCCTCCTGAGAAATCTGTATGCAGTTCAAGAAGCAATGGTTAGAACTGGACATGAACAATGGACTGGTTCCAAATCAGGAAAGGAGTGGAAGGGTAGGCAGGCTCATTTTTCAGTCATAGCATGGAGTATTTTCATTGAGAGAAGCCTATGTGTATGGAGTCTTCACTGCTTACAAGGCCTACTATGGACCTCATTTGATGTTTACAACAAAGACATTGTGCCTCCACTTCATAAATGAGTAAAGCAAGCCCAGAGAAGCTGACAAACTTGTCTAAGGTCACTGTGCTGGAAGTACAATTGTCTGACTCCAGGTTTGGAACTGTTTTTTTTTTGCTATAGTCCTACTGGCACTAATATGTTAAACACTTTAGAAGTTTCCCAGATACCCAACTGGAAGGCCCAGGTATATAAATGCAACTATATTTGCAACTTTTGCAGGTTTTAAAATTAACTTTATATATTATCCATAAAGCCATCAGTTTTTTTTTCCCCTGCTTGCTGATTGGGTTAATTCTTTAGGAGAGAGATAGCAAACAGGCAGAGAGAAACATGTAACATGTAAACAGTAAAGGACAACAATCAAAACCCTGGTTTATGGCTTAAAAGAAGGCATTAAAAAATGGGTGCTGCCTAAAATGTATAAAAGTGGTGAAGAACAACAAAGAATGATACCAACTCATTGTTCTGTTTGAAGGACTTAGAGAGTGGGGACTGGATGGCTATTTTTAATATCTTTCCTGATATTCTCTCTTGAAAAAAAAATTAAAATAACTACAATTCACATTTATTTGTCTGAACGTTGCTGAGGCCCTAGGCTATTATAAGGTTCTTCTGTCAGACCTTTGAAGTCCCCATTTTGCCTTTTTACTTCCTCCATTTAAAGACTGTGGCTCCATGCAAGTGACATGATAGCCTTTTAGCTGTTATCAAAGATGAAAGGTGAGGGGGTCAAAAGCCCTTTAGTAAACTTGTGCTTTGATTTTTAATCCTTGCTGCTGCTTTTAAGTTTTAAGGATTAGATTCAGCACCCTCGAGGTATATGCTAAGAAGGGTCTCTGTACTTACTGGCTCTCAGAAACTGTCCAGTAAACGACTGATCACAGTTCCTGAGATCATCTATTTTTCTTTCATTATGATAACAAAGTAAGATCCTTGCGGCCAGAATCGCATCCTCAAGCACATTTTTCATTCCTTCCATATGTAATAACAGCCCCTGCTGAGTTTCTTTGATGTTACTTTTGTCTCATTTGATGAATTATGCTTCGGAGGAAATGGCAGAACCAACTGGGCAGAATACACAGACGGCAGTTGAGAAAGTCAAAGGCTATGAAATGAGCTTCATTTTCTTGACTTCATGCCGTCTCAGAAATAAATAACTCTGAGGGCTCTTTGGGAACAGTGCCAAGGAGAACCAATGGTTCTGTCGGTGATCTGTAACTCGCCTCAGACAAGTGTCCAGTGTTTGTGTGAGGCTGCTGGAGACTTATTGGTGTTTAGGGCCCCAGTGAAATGTAGCTTGAGAGGGGTGTGTATATATTTCTGTCTCCTTTCTTTGTCCTGTCAAGGCCACTGATAATGTTGTGTGTCAAAGAGATTTGAAAGCTTAGCATTCCAGTTTAGACTCATGGTTAGCATTTAAACAAAGGATCTTCATTCTTATTCTGTCTTGTCTTCCATTTAGATTCCAGTTCCCCTTCTGTTTTTCACTATATTGATACATTTAACTTTATATGCAATAAATGTGTACATTTTAATTACTTTTTAAATAACTTTTTACATATGTTTATGCCTGTGTCAACAGCACCCAGAGCAGGATATTAGTCCCAAGGGTAGCCACTGTTTTGACTTCTACCTTTGTAGAAGTTTTTGGCTGTTCTGGAACCTCATAAAGAGGAAGTCATAAAGTATGTACTCTTTCGTGTTTGATTTTTTTCATTCAACATTATACAGGTACATGTTGTTGAGTAAAGAATTCATTGTATAGTGCTCTTCTGTTCATGGACATTTGGGTTGTTTCTAGTTGGAGCTATTTTAAGTAATAATGCAAGGAACATTTCTTGTACATGGCTTTCAGTAGACATAAACACTAATTTCTTTGGGCTGTATACCCCAAAGTGGAATTTCTTAATCGTAGAACATGTATATATATTTTCTTTTAGTAGGTAGTATGATGTACTACCAAACATTTCCCCTAAGTTATTGTACCAGTAAACATTCCTGAGTTCCTATGCTTTGAAAGTACACTTTTCCTCTGCAATATTTTTGTTCTAGATTGGTGATAGTAGTTAATATGGGATATGGAGACATTTTCAGTTCATCTTGGATTATACATGTACACATATTTTTGTATTTCACATTCATTCAGTATGGATTCAGAAGTGCATATTTGCCTTGTCATATGCTTGAAGATTTAATTTTAAATTGCTCCTAGGAATTAAAAGGCAGCTATGTGTTAGTTTTAAAAAATATTAAGCACAGTAAAGTTTATTAAGTAGGTGTTTGATTTTTATGATTTACTTTTAAGTTTGGTATTTACTTCATACCCAGAGTTAAAACCAGAAGGGTGAATTGATTCAGGGAAGAGCTAGATCCTGCATTTGGTGTTATTTTTGCAACAGGCTGAATTGCATTTTTGCCTTTTATTTAATAGCTGAATTGCTGCTTTCTCCATTTATTCTTTATTCCTTTGAGAGGAAGGATAACACTGCTTAGAATTCTCAGCCCTGAGCATTCTGATTCTGTCAAATGTATATCAGCAGATGGTTAAAAAGAATGGAAACTTAGAATTTAAATGTCTTAGTTCACATCTTGGATTCATTCAGGTAACCTACCTGCATGAGAAGAATTATCAGAGTGAAGAGCACACAGAAATCAGTCTAGAAAGGCTTATTAGGCTGGATTTTCAAAAACTAGAGTTCTCTTCCCTTTTGGACAGAGCTATATTAGTCCGTGTATTCACTCATCATTCACTTGTACAATGATTCAACACTTGTTTATTGAGTACTATATGCCAGGCCTTGTTCTGGATACTAGGTTTATAGCAGGGAGCCCCCATGGAATTTGCATTCTTAAGCACAAAGAGGCAAGAAAACATTGTATATATATTGTCATGTGGTGCCCTGGAAGATAAATGAAAACAGAGTGAGGGGATGGGAGTGTAGGCTTGGTGGTGGGCTCTGCTGTTGCTTTTTATAAGGAAAGGTCAAGGAAATTACCTCTTAGTCAATGACATTTGTACAGAGAGCTGAAGGATGTGTAGATGTCCACTGGAAGGAAGAGTAAGCTGAGTGGAGGGTGAACATGCCTAGTGGGTCAAAGGACAGTAAGGAGGCCTCTGCAGTCGGAGGGAAGGCAATGAGCAGGGACAGCAGTTGAAGGTGGGTAGGCAGAGGGATGGCAGGGACCCAGACAGAGCACTATAGGTCATTGTAATGACTTCAGCTTTTTCCCTGAGTGGGAATCCACCAAAGGGTTTTGAACAGGGAAGTGACTATTCAAGTTTTAAGGATGACCTTGAAGGTTGGGTGGACAGGTGACAAGGGTAGAAACAGGGAAATGGGTGATCTCTAATAGGTGTGTTCAGGTACGAACCAAATAGCATAGATGTTTGATTTTGTGGTTATCACCATCTCTGATCTTTATTCTGATCTTTACTAGTGAAGATAATTATTGTTTATCCAGACATGCATGAACAATGTTGCACATTTGAGTCATGCTAGAATTAACTTAGTAATATGCAAATTAGCAATATGCTATAGATTATGGTTAATACTTTTTTCCTACTCATCTCATATTGATTTTCTTCTGGAAGCTCTTCCTCTCTCACCTGTTCTTATTGAATACTGTTGTACCATTTGTTCACCTGTACATGCTCGAACTTCAGTTGTTTGTGACTCCTCTCTCTCCATCCCCTGTATATCCAGACAGTCAGGATCTGGGTTGTTACCATCCAGTCTCCACATCCATCTCCTTTTCCTGCCATTCCCAACTTTAGTTTAGATCCTACTTTCATCAAATGGCAACCCACTTCAGTATTCTTGCCTGGAAAATCCCATGTATGGAGGAGCCTGGGGGCTACAGTCCATTGGGTTGCAGAGTCTGACATGACTGAGCAACTTCACTCCTCTCAGAGTTAGCTATTAAATTCTCCATCTTTAATTCATGGAGAAAGTATCAAAAAGAATATGGATTTTGAAGTGACATCTTGATTCAGATTAATTCAGATCTTTGTTCTTCCATGTAGCTATAGGGCCTTTTGCAGTTTTTGAACCTCAATTTTCCCTTTTACAAGATGAGCATAATAGTATCCGCTTTATAGGATTATAAGGAAAATTAAATGATAAATGTTTAAAGTAACTGGCAGCCCTGGGCACATAGAACATGTTGGTTCTTTCCACCTTCCATTCTTCCACTTCTCTCTCTATGATCCATCCACCTGGAAGGCCCTAAAGCAAAGCTCTCATTGTGTTGTTCCTCTTGTTAAAAACCTTCAACAGTCCCCTATTGCCCCACACATTAAATACAAGCACTTTTCCCTGGCATTCAGAGCTCCAATACTGATTCCAACTTTAATTTCCATCTTTTCCCCATTACCTATTCTTCTTCATGTACTTCATGTATTAGCCAAGTTCACTATTTTATACCCATGCTGCCAAATCTATATAAAATATTATCTATTAAAATCCTTACCTGTCCTTCAAATTCTCTGTCAAATACCATTGCACTTGCAAAGGTGTAGACAATCTGGAAATGGTTTCTTCCTGTCTGAAGTGTTACTGCATATGGAGGAGGCACCATTGTGCCTGTGCTCTGGAGCCAGAAGGTTGAGGTCCCACTGCTTCCTGTCATCCGGGGCACATTACTTAATCCTTGCATCTCAGTTTCCCCTACTTGTGAGGATTAAATGAGGTTCTACATGTGATGCACTTTAAATAGTGTCAGGCACTTGGAAAGCTTAAATCAGTTCCTAGAATTATAAGTATGCATAATCAACATTATTTCATTAGCTGGATGACTAAATGAAATAGGGGGTTTCAAATTAAAAGCCGTTTGAGAGACAATGGAAAAGGTATGGTCTAGTATTTTCACACTGGATTCTAGTACTGGTTCCCATTACTAAACAAGCTGTGTGATGTTGACTATGTCAGCCTCTCTGGATCTTACTTTCTTCAAGTGCAAAAAGGAGACCAAACAAAAATCACTAAGCTCTCTTTCAGTTCAAATTAGGCACACGGATATCTGACACCTCCAAATCAAATCAACCAAAACAGAACTGTTTCTACTCTAAAAGAACTCTTTCCCTGCTTCTGTAAATGATGCTGCCATTTACCCAGGTTAAGTAAAACATCTCTGAGTTGCCTTTGGATTATTTCTTTCACCATCTAAATCTAATCCATCTACACATCCTATTGGTTCTACTTACACAATATATCCTGAATCCATCTACTTCTCCCCCATCACCATTGATAGAACCCTAGTCCAATAATCTCTTGTCTGCCCTGTTGCCATGGCTCCTAATCCATCTATCTGTACTCTTAGTCTCTTTCAGCCTGTTTTGCAAAAGTGATATAAAACATAAACCAGATAATATCATTCTCCTGCTCAAAACTTGCAGTGAGTTTTCATCATACTTAGACTAAGATCCAAACTCTTTTACCCCCTCATATCACTCTCTCCCTTATGCTTCAGCTGCATGGCCCTTTTGTTTTGCCAGTTCACCACACTTATGTTTGCCTTGGTCCTTTGCATCTGCTATTCTCTGTGGTTGGAATATTCATTCCCCAGATGTCAGCAGGACTTGCTTCTTGTCATTTGGATCCCAGCTCTGTCTAATTGCACCCTCCCTTCTCCCAGTAGTGCTCCACCACACCGCCCTATTTTATTTTTTTCCTAAGGCTTACCACTATCTAAAAAATAGCTCACATATTTATCTCCCCTACCCTGTCCCAAGTAGAAATTAAATGTTTTTATAGGGCCTGATTCCTACCACAGTGCCTGGCACATAGATGGCACACAGAAGAAAAAAAAGAATCTGACTGAATACACTAAAGAATAAGTATAAACTGATTTTTAATGAAATATGAAAGTTTATATTAATTACATGAGCCAAGTATTGTGTTTTTAAAGTTCGAGGTCCTGTTGGTTTTTCCTTCGTTTAATCCCTCATACTGAATGAACACAATTGAGCACATATGTTTGTGTTAGACATATGATTGTAAATAAAACAATAGTAATACAATTACAGGTTGGTTTTTTCCCTTCTTGACCTGAATAGTTCCCAGATTTACCACTCTTTCCAACTCCTTTCCTACAGTACCACTTTACTGGAAATTCCCATCATTCTGGTCCAGAGGATTGCCTCCTCTGTCTTTTTCTGTCTGTTCTAATCTCCCAGTAATGTATTCTCCAGAATGCAGCCAGAGACCTTTTCAGTTGCTATTACACCCATGCTGAAAAACCTTCTGAGTTTTTATTGTTCTCAGGATAAAGGCCCACCACCTCACATCCCGCTAGCTCACTGTCCACTCCAGGCCATACTCACTCCCTCCCTTCCCGGTTCCGCCTGCCACAGGGCTGGCGGCCCTCGCTTCCTGGGGAGTTATACACCGCATCCTTTTGGCCTACTTTTCAGGATCTCCAGAGATTGGCCCTTCCTCAGAGAAGGCCTGTCGGGTTAAGACCAACTCCTCTCCTCACCATATAACCCAAAGTCGCAAAGTGCTTCTTTTTCAGAGCTGTAACTTTATAAACATATACTCCTGAATATGGTAACCTTATTAACATGTGTTAAAGCAAGTTTGCGCTCAAAGCTATCTGCGGAAGAAACATATTGACTGCCTCCCCAACCACTCCTCGCCCCTCCTGCTAGGGCTGCGGCGCAGCTATTACGCTTTCAGCCGGCGCCAGGCACAGACGTTGCAGAGCGCTTGCGCGGAGGGGCACGCATGCGCAGAGGGACGAGCCCGCTGACAGATTCTCGGTGGCGGCGGCGGCGGTGGCCGCGGCCCTGGACTGCGGGGAATGGGAATCCTAGGTCTGTAACTGAGCACCGCTCCCTCCTCCGTGCCCGCGACATGGCCCAGGAGAAGATGGAGCTAGACCTGGAGCTCCCTCCGGGCTCAGGTGGGAACCCGGCGGAGGGCAGCAGCAGTGGCGGCGGCGGGGGCCTCAGGAGATCTAACAGCGCCCCCTGATCCACGGCCTCAGTGACACTTCTCCGGTGTTCCAGGCCGAGGCGCCGAGCGCCAGGCGAAACAGCACAACGTTCCCGAACCGCCACGGCCTGCTTCTGCCGGCCTCCCCAGTCCGCATGCACAGCAGCCGCTTGCACCAGATCAAACAGGAGGAAGGCATGGACTTGATCAATCGAGAGACTGTCCACGAGCGCGAGGTGCAGAACGCAATGCAGATAAGCCACTCCTGGGAGGAAAGTTTCAGCCTGAGCGACAACGACGTGGAGAAATCTGCCTCCCCGAAACGCATCGATTTCATTCCGGTGTCGCCAGCACCGTCGCCTACCCGGGGAATTGGAAAGCAGTGTTTTTCACCATCCTTGCAAAGTTTTGTGAGTAGCAATGGATTGCCTCCAAGTCCTATTCCCAGCCCAACGACCCGATTTACTACCCGGAGAAGCCAGAGTCCCATTAATTGCATTAGACCAAGTGTTCTTGGACCATTGAAAAGAAAATGTGAAATGGAAACTGAGTATCAGCCAAAGAGATTTTTCCAAGGCATCACCAACATGCTTTCTTCTGACGTTGCGCAGCTGTCAGATCCGGGTGTGTGTGTATCTTCCGATACCCTTGATGGAAACAGCAGCAGCGCCGGATCTTCTTGTAACTCACCAGCGAAAGTCAGCACTACCACCGACTCTCCTGTGTCGCCTGCCCAAGCAGCCTCTCCATTTATTCCAGTAGATGAACTTTCATCTAAGTGATTCACCCACCCTTCCTGAGACTCGGTTTTGTTTTTGCAATGGAGAGAAAAATCAAGTTGGAACAAGCACTGAACTTTGTCGATTAATTTGAGGCTATTTCCTATTTGATCCTTTTCCTTTTTGGAATTTCCTGAAATATATTGTTATTCTAGAGAACTTTTATGCCAGATTCCTGCGGATGCCCTTGAATTCAGTGTAGTAATATTTTCAGACTTTTTCCCAATAAGTGTGTTGAAGCATACATCTTTACGCTGCTAATATGTCTAAATACATATGTTATCCCTTGATTTTTTAAAAACTGAGAGCTCTATTTATTTATGGGATTATTAAGTTCTGATGCAAATATAAATGTTGAATTAATCAGCATAGTAAACTGATGTTTTAAAATTCCATACTTCATGCCCACACTAATTTTTAATGTTATTGTCAGTGATTGCTAATATCTATATGATGAAGAACAATAACTTACCTTTGTACAGCTATTTTTAAAGTGTTAGTTTTATCCATCCAGTGGTTGTCAATTTTACCCAGGAGTCCTTGATTATTTAATTTTCTGGATATAGAAGTGGATGGGGGAGAGTGGCAGGTAGCTGATAAAAGAACAAAATATGAAAGTTTGCAACAGATCTTTTAAATATACAAAAGTAAACATTTAAACATTTTCTAATGAAATTTTAATAGTAATTTAATATGTCATACAAATATAACTACTATACAGAATTTTTTTTTTTTTTTTTTAAACCAGATAGTGCATTCCTGTGGGTATATTCCTGAGTTAAATGGGACAGTGCCTTGCAGTCTTAGCCCACTGTATATAGGCTGAGGCCAGGTTCTTTGTACCACTGCAGACTTTGTCAGTTGTAGAAAATGTGTGGGAAGCCCTGTTGAACTTGAGCAGAGCACCTAGGCAGATGAAACTCTCTCAGTCATTGATATTCAGTTGTGCCTCAGTGAAAATTCTTGCCAACAAGGAGCTCAAGAAACTTTCGGCTGCTTTTCCACTTTGTCCATCTGTCACCTTCTTGGTTTTCCCTGGCTCAAGAAGGAAGCAGCTGTTTCCTTGCCAACAGGTCCTTCCTCTCCATCTCCCAAGAAACTAGGGCATCATCAGTTAGACAAAGGTACAGTGTGACTCAAATTTCTCACAGTAAGCAACAACAGGACTGTGGAATTGTTTCAGGAACCTCTGTTGTTAAAGCTACAGCTGGAGTTGACCGCCTGGGGGATATGAGTTAAATCAGGGGCAATGACTTGCCAGAGAAAATCAGGGGAGAGTCACCTAGTTAAATCATTATTTAATTTAGGTTTTAGTAAAGGTAGAATTATGAAATGTTCTTTTCTTTGCCTTTTACAATTAAGAGAAAGTATGAAATATTTAATGACAGATTTTTTTTTATATGATACTTTCTTATTTCCTGTATCTTCCTTAGCTAGATAACTAGGTAGATAGAAACAATGACAAACGAAAGGGGGAAAAATAAGAGAGACCAAGAAACCAAGGGAAAAAGTTCCAGCTCACTTTAAGTTACTGCCTACAGAGACGTTACGATTATATGGAATTTTTACAACTATGAGAATAAATGGAACCGGTCAACTCAAGAATTCAGTGAATTACAGCGAGGGTAAGATTGTGTCCACAGGCTTAAAGTTCTCTGTTCTGGGTAATAGTGTTAATGTGCTCCAGTTCTGACCTTGTTGCTCAAATTCACATGTATATATCCAACTTCCTGTTGGGCGCTTTGACCTACTCCCAGAGGTTCTTTAACCTCAGCATCTCCAGAGCAAAATTTAGTATCTTTTCTTTTAACCTGTTCTTGGATAATCTGAAATTATGTCATCCTATCTAATTTCCTAAACTCAAAACCATGGGCAGCATCTTTGACTTTCCCTGTTCCTGGGGTGCCACATCTAGCTCAATCACTATGTTCTGTCTGCTTGCGAACTGAGTCTCATATCTCCCTTTCTCTATCTCTGTTGCCCCTGAATCTAGCTTAAGCCCCGGCCTAAGTGATCTCCCAGCCTATTTTCTTACCTCCCTTTTGATCCAGGCTTCGTACTGCCTCTAAAGTGAATTTTCTAAACTACTTGATTTTGTCATCTTCCTGCTTAAAAACTTTATATGCTTTACCATTTTGTACATTTTAGTGAATGCTTTCTTCAGCTTGACATAGAAGATCCTTCATGAACTGCCTGTACACTAACACAGTATAGGCATCCTCTGCTCATCCTGTCCCAATTACATGTCCTTCCTTCTTTGTAAACCCTAGACCAGTTCGTAATCTTTAAATAGGCCTTGTATTTTCATGTGTTTGTACCTTTGATTAAATTGTTTCTTTCTCTAAAATGCCATTCCTGTCCTTTTTACCCAGGAAAATGTTGTTTCTTTGTATTGTATTTGAATTTAACTATGGAATAATGTATACCTTCTACTTATAAAAATATTTAAACAGTGCAGGTATTTATATAGTAAAAAGTGAAAATCTGTCTGTATCTACTATGTAAAATTCATCTTCCTTTCCTATAGGTAATTTCTGTTAATAATTCAGCTTATATTGTACAAGATATTACTCTGCATTCCGTGTATATAGGTATATAAATTTCAGAAAACCAACATCTCACTGACATCTCTTCTTTCCCTCATATCTAATCATTCACCAAATCTTATTGATCTTGTCTTCTAGAATCTGTCTTCTTTTCATCTCAGCTGCCACCCAGATCCAACCTACCATCATGTCCCGCTTAGGCCTCCTGATTCACACTTGTCCCTTCACACTCTCTGTTTGGCTACCTGTTCATCTTCCATAGATCAACCAGAGTAATCCTTTTACAGTTGCAGATCAGATCCTTACATCTCTCAGCTTAAAGCTTTTCATCTGCTTCCTGTTCTTGTGGTATACCAAAAGTATTCATTCTAGCTCAGGAGGCCCTGTGCAATTTGGCCCTTTCCTCTCCCTCCCCTTGTTTGCATTCCACCCTTACTGGCTTGCTTCTCATTCAGTACATGTTTTTCTCTCCTGTCTTACCACCTTTTACCAGATTCTCTTCCCTGAAGGTATAGGGAAGCTTTTATTTCTGTAAGTTTGTTTTTCTATATTGGTGGTAAGTTTTAAATCTAATAAGCCTCTAAGTTTTTATAGGTAATTTACATTATTGTTCATAACTTCAGTCTTCACTCTGTAGAATGTAAGAGGCTAGAGGATATAAGAATTACCCTTCAAAAAACATTAAGGTTTTAGTATTGCTAATCTATAAATTTGGTGCTAGAAGCCCCAAAGCACATATCAACATTGAGTTAAAGTGCAGTTCATCATATGTAACAAAACTCTGTTCTCTATTTTCCTGTATTATGTTTGTTAAAAACAGCAGTGCAAGTGGAAAAAATAATCAGTAGTCACCAAATCGGTGACTGCAGGATGTCAGAACTTTTAAGCATACTTAAAAGATTGATTGTAATCAAGAATAATCGGTATGGTGTTGCCTTCCAGTGGTTCTCATTTATCTGTTCAGCCAGCTATATACCTACAAGAGACCTCTCAGATATTTGGCATATAATGGGGAAAGGGTCAAGGCTTATGAGGGAAACAGGACTGAGAATTGTTTTCTTATTGACATGTTTTTAGGTCAGTAGAAAAAGTCTGAAGGTCCAAGAGAGAAGTGGGATACTAGGGTTGGCGGTGGGGGCAAGGGAATAGTTGCCAAAGCAACAAACCAAAGATGGTGATGTAACTGACATTTCCTGAGTAGCATCAGAGAATAGAAGAACGAGTTGGTCTTGGAAAGCACTTTTTTTTTTTTCCCCTTTTGCAATAGGAAGGAGAATGAAAAGGCTAGACAGCAAAAGCAGTATATGTTGATTCATGTTGTGCGAGTTTAGGGGTATGGAGGAAGGCATATGAAAACAAAGAATTTCTGATTGCTTCTATTTTTCCAGTTTTTAAAGAGTGTAGGATATTTGAGGGTAGGGCAGGAGTACCTTTGGAAGCTTGAGTGAAGTAAAGGTTTGATTAATGCTGCCTCTGTGAGAACCTGTAAAGGAGTGACAAGGGTGAGTAGGAGTTTTGTTAGGCCACATTAGATGGCAGGTTCAAAAGAAGCAGATTGGATTAACGTAGGTTTGGGAGTTGGTTATGCAGGTACTTGGTAAAGCCCAGTGTGTGAAGCAATTAAGAGTTCTGCTGAAAGTGGAATTGAGTGATTGGCCAAGATCTTGAAGATGTTACAAGAAGTCAGCAGTGGGTCATGGACTAGGCTGTTTTTTCAAGATCTTACATTCCATTTGACCATGACAAAGTATAGGAGAGTCTGATCTCACTGCAGAACTCAGTTTATCAGTTTTGCCCATGTTTTTTCATGTTCATTTTATTCAGAGAATCAATCCTAAATCAGCAAGCCTTGTATTCCGTTTAGATGATTAAAAAAAAACAAAAACTTTTTTTGAGTCAGATTGCTCACTGTAGCCAAGATAGTTCTTCATGCCTTCCCTGCCTTGCCATCCAGCTAAAAAAAGTTTTCTTAAAATTTACTATGACCTTTATATTCAAATGTCTATTATAGAGTACTTAACTGCATGTCAGGCTCTGTTCTAGCTGCTAAACAAATGTATTATTTCATTTAATCTTCATCACTGTCCTCTGAGTAAATGAGTGCCATTATTATTCTCATTTTATTAGTGAGGAAATGGAGTCACAGAGAGATTAGGTAACCTGCTCAGGATTCAAAGTAGGAGACAGGCAACATACTGTAGTGGTTAAAAACATGCTGTGGAGCCAGGTGGCTGAGGTAAGGATTAAGTGGGTCACTGTCTGTCAAGTTCTTACAGCAATGCTGGCAATTTCTGTAGAACTATCAACTATCATTGCTATCCTTGTGGGGATGGTTGTTGTCATTATATTATTGTCATCTGGTGTGGACTTGCTGAGGAATCGTTTATCATTCTTGACTGGTGAAAGTCCTCCTTCCACACTCAGTAAGAACGTACCCTTTACGCCTTTAGGCAGCCTGTCCTTTTATAAGATGAATGTTTTCAACATCAGTCTTCTTACAGTGAGCAGACATTTCACTCTGTAAGCTCCACCATTTAATTCATGTCCAATTCTCTGGAAAATGCAGAACAAGTCTTATCACTTATTTATATGGTAACCTTCCCTTCACCAATCAGAAACACTGATCCCTCAGTAGTTACCTCTTCTTCTGGATTTGGGGACTCGAGAAGTTTTTTCACTGTGCTTCCTTCATAAAGTAGAGGTACCCTTGCCTGGCAGGTAGGATTTTCACAAGACAGTGGTCCCTTTAAGACTGTTTGCTTTCCCTCATAGAAAAACAGGAGATAGTCTAATAACTTGAATCGTTGCAAGCAGTAATAATAATTGACACTAATGTTTATTGAGTATTCAGTATGGGCCTAGACACTATTTCTGTGCTTCAGTCCTCATGGTAACCCTAGGAAGTAAATGCAATGGTTATTCCCATTTATCATGAGAAAGCCAAATACATTTTCTCAAGTCTCTATTACTTTCTTATTTTCTTCTCCTTTTGAATTTAAGTCTTTTTGTCATTTCCTATGAACAAATTTTTGGTTTTGTTTTTGAGATGAAGCCTATTCTCCAGTTTGCTAGTGTTACCACTTCTGTTTTGAATCAAATGATATGTTTACTTAAAATGGTGGTTTTAGACATTATTATCATATTAGAGGAAGCAATCAGGAAGACTGTTTTCTTTACTAAGAGGTTAACAAAAAGTAGAATAAAAAAAGTAGAATAGAAGGAAATCATAGTTTATATATTTTAAAACTGATTTTCTATTTGAAATAAGAAATCCCAAACTACAAATTTTAGGTTGTTTTAAAAAAATGTATAAATAAAAAATACGTATATATGTTATATATGCTTTGGTATACTTGAGTTATACAATATCCTTGGTTGTCAACAAATTCGCCTTCTTTCTCTAGAAGAAGCTGTCCCCAGAGGTTAGAGGTTTAAATTTAGAACAATCGAACAATCCTTGAGAAACTTTTTTTTTTTTAACCTTTACTTCATAAAAAAATCACTGTTCAGCCAAAGGACCCAAAAAGGAAAACTTAGAGTGCATTTAGTTGGTGGTCAGACTTCAAATTTCAGTGTCACATCCTTGCGTTAGATACCTGGAAACAAACCATTGAAAGCCACAGTTTATTCTAAAAGGTTGCTGTCATTTTTGGAAGCTCAATAAATGTTTTCATATCACCGAAAAGTGACTTTTGGTTCTACCTGTAAGAGAAAAGAATCTGAAGAAGCATAGGTAGATAGAGATAATTGAATCACATACTGTACACGTGAAGCTAACACAGCATTGTAAATCAACTACACTTAAATTAAAAATAAAAAATAAGGAAATTAGCTTTAGGGAGGTTAAGTGATTTACCCAAACTCACAGAAATAGTAAGTGGATGCAGATAAAATTTGTACATATGTAGCTTGTTAGTGAAAATAGTTTTATAACAAGTTAGATAACATCAAATACTCCAGTCTTGTGCATGTACAACTAAACGTACACTCACATTTGCACATATACACATCTGACCTACTTTATGAGTCTTGTTCTGTATGCTTGGAGCCATATTTACCTTTATTTCCATTTTTTATTTTCTCGCCTTAGTTTTCAGATAGGTTAGATTTTGTAAATTATACACACATATACAAATATAGGTACTGTTGGTAAGAGTGTTTGGTGCCTTGATTTTGCATCAAATTTCCAAATTCCAGTTGCTGTCCTAAAAGAGAAATAGGTATTTTGTTCTCATACATAGGGTTTCTTTGTGCCTGATTTCTATTTCTCCTGTTTGAACTTTTGGAATAAATACTTGGGTAGATGTGAAAATCACTCATTAACAAATTCTCAGACAGCATGACAGAAGCTAGAGAGCAGAGAACATACCGCTTTTATTTACCTGTGAAAGTTCAGTTCTGTATCAATGCCAGGGGTAATTCTGGTTCTTTTCCAATTGCCTACAACGGTCTTCCAAAGCAAACTGACATCTAAGGCTTGGCTAGCAAGGCAGGTTGTGAAAGAAGACAATTGAAAAAGATCTTTGTGCCCTTGCAAAGTAAAATGATTGGTTGAGGCAACCATTCCTGTGATTCAGACAATCCCTTCCCCTTACTTTCAGGACAAAGAATGATTTTACTGTTGCAGTGCCAGGAGGATTACTGGAACTTTGGTGACGAGTAGCTCTTGAGTGTTGGTGTCTTTTGGACAGAAGAATGAGAGCTGTTGAGAAGGGGATGGGAGTGAGGAGATGATGAGTGGAGTGGATTGGATATACCTTTCGGCATCTGAGCCCTCGGAGTACATTGTGAACTCCCTGTGGGCTAGAGAGTGATACTGGTGGTTTTCTTCATGAATGTTTGTTTTTTCCTTTGTTCCACTTCATTTGGGATTTGGGGTTGAATCAGTGTGTTTAAAATTTTTTCAAGCATCTTTCCCTTTAAGGTCTCATCTTTTATGTCTTCTAAAAAATGGTGAATAATAATACAGTGATACTGATAATTATCTTTTGTTATTATCAAAGATTACTTTGAGTCAAGAATTAAAGTTCTTGCAACTCTTTACCACTTTATACTAGGTTTAAAACTCAATTAAAATAGTCTTTCTCAAGGCCCCATTTTACCACACTACTTGCTACCTGAATTTCTAAAATGCACACCTGAAATCAACTTTAATGGCTACCCTTTTACTTCAGGATTAAGTCCAGTTACGCAGTATGATAATTTGCATGTCTCCACAGAGCCCCTGGACCCCCTAGCTACACTGCACTGCGTGGGGTTCCCCCAGCTTCCTGCTCCCATGCACTAGCTGCATTTTGACAAGCTGTGTCCTTACTTAGAACTGCACCTTCTTCTTCCTCTGCACTCCCTACCAACCTTCTTTCCTTGACTTAGACCAAGGGGATACAGCCTCTGAGAAGCCTTTCCTGATGCCTGTGCCTCTCCAGCCCTGGTCAGTCAGATAGCTTTCCTCTGTGATCTTGTTATACTCAGGCCTTGCTTCCATAAAGGCACTTATCAGGCTGACATGTATCTGTGGTTTCTTGACTCTTTAACCTGCATAAAAGCAAAGCCTCTATCTTTTACTTCTGCCCCTAATGCCTGTGCATAGAACATTATAGTTACTCAAATTTATATTGAGTAGATGATTAATGGATGGATAAGTGGGTGGGAAAATGGCACAAATGTTTTAAAGAGAAAGGAATGTAGTAAGATTCTTAGTGGAACAAGCTCAGTCACATGGTTGGGTTCTTTATAGTTTGCTAGGAGACTAGAACAGAGAAGGCGATGGCACCCCACTCCAGTACTCTTGCCTGGAAAATCCCATGGATGGAGGAGCCTGGTAGGTTGCAGTCCATGTGGTTGTAAAGAGTCAGACACAACTGAGTGACTTCCCTTTCACTTTTCACTTTCATACATTGGAGAAGGAAATGGCAACCCACTCCAGTGTTTTTGCCTGGAGAATCCCAGGGACGGGGGATTCCCTGGTGGGCTGTGATCTATGGGGTCGCACAGAGTTGGACACGACTGACACAGCTTAACAGCAGCAGGAAACTAGAAATTCATTTATTAAGTAATTTTGATTTGAGCACCTGCCTCACGGTGGCTAGTCCCTTAGGATATATCAGTGTACAAAACAAAGACTCCCATCCATATAGAGTACACATTTTGCTTATATTCTAACAGGGTGGAGGGAGAGCAACTAAACATAATAAATTAAGTAAATTATTATACATAATATATATAGTGAGGAACAGCAAGGACATCAGGGTGGCGGGAGCAGAGTTATTGAAGGGAAAGATAGTTGGAGGGGCTTAGAGAGGTGGGCAAGGGTGGGGACTGTTGCAGGTACAGGTGGCATAAGGTCTTGTGTGCCATTACAGGACACTGACTTTGAATGTGAAAGATGGAGAGTTTTTGCAAGGGGTTGAGCATAGAAATGGCATGACCTATCTTAGGTTTTAAAAGAAACACTCTTGCTGTCTTGACAGTAGACTATGAGCGGCAGGGAAGAAAGACAGTAAAGACAGGGGGTAGGGACTACCCCCATTATGGGGACCAATTAAGAGGCTTTCCAACATCTAGTAAAAGATCACTGTGGCTTAAATGAGGGCGGTAACATTGGAGATGAGGAGAAGTAGTTAAATTCTAGATTATATTTTGAAGGTAGAACCAATAGATTTTGCTCTACCTTCAAAGAAGATAGAGCTGACAGGTTTAAGGTGAGTGTGAGATGCCTGGTGGAGGAGAGAGAAACTGGAAGGACAGAGTTGCCATCAACTGAGACGTGGAAATCTATGTGTGAGGTAGGATTTTTTGTTCTGGGGCTTTGGTTGGTTTGCTGCTGCTATTTGGCAGAGGGTGGGCAAGGGAGGTATGGGGACAAGAGGTATTAGGAGCTCAGTCTGGATATATTGAGTAAACGAACCTTATTAGACATTCAAGTGGAGGTGTCAAGTAAGCAGTTAGATATCCGAGTCTAGAGTTCAGAAGAGAGGACCGGGCTGGAAATACACAACTGGGAGCCTTGTGCCTGTGATGATATTCAGAATCTAGAGAATACGTGAGATCGTTACAAGTCACGTGAATGTGTGTAAAGAACAGAAGAATAGGAACTAACCTAGGAATACTCTGTACCATTGAGAGGTCAGGGAAAATAGACTGAGAAGAAACAACCAGGGAGGTAAGAAAAATGCGAGTATGGTGTCCTGGAAACCATGTGAAGAGAACGTATGAAAGAGGATAGAGTGACCAAATGTTATCAGTTGCAGCTGATCTGACAAGTGAGGGAGGACCAAGTGTTGAGCCCTGGATTTAGTAATGTGTAAGTTACAGGTCACCTTGGTGAGAGTCATTTCATTGGAATGATGGAGTAAAAGCCTGATTAGAGGAGGTTTAAGAGAGAATAGGATGAGCAGAATTGGAGACAGCCAGATGGCTGAAGAAAGAGATTGAGTTCTTCTAGATCCTTGAGGATAAAGAAAGAACTAAAGTGAAAAGGTCACTCCCTTCCCCTTCTTATGGGTAAAATGTTTTTAAGCATTTCAAATATCTCTTTACATATGTATGATTATAATTTGAGAAAAAAGCAAAGTCTAGTAAAATTGTTTTCTGTCCTTTTTTTTTTTCCTTTCTGGGACTATTAGGAGGAGAAAGATCTATTAAGTAAATACTTTTACTCCAAACATGAGTAGACTGTTCAAGCAAAAGGTTTACAGATTCACTGCCTTCATGAATTCATCTGGTTCATTTTATTCCCTTGTCATCTATTTCTCTTAATGGCTTTTTTTTCCACTTATAAATTGAAATTTAGTTCCACACCTTGACACAATTATTTCTGTCTGCAAGTTTGGCCCAGTTTCTTAACCCAGAGACGTTTTCCTCTTCAGTGAGTACTGTGAATTTTTTTTTTTTTAAGTAGTTCATTGTCCTCTTAGGTTTTATTTAGGGACAGGTTTTTTTTTTTTTTCCTTATTCCTTTTCGAGATTGTTGATCAGTGAGAGGAGAGTGCCAGTTATGATAAGGAAGGAAGAATGCTTTCCCCACTTTGAATTGCTACGATTTCATTCTGATTGTAAAATATTGTCAGGTTCATTCTTGTGGGTTGGGGAGTCTGTCCCAATCTTTCATACAAGAGGACTCAAGGACATCCAAGCCATATTTGTACTCAGGAGGGAAGAATGCTTTCTCCTGGAATTCCTTCTCTCTCCTGATATTGCGTTTCTGCCTTTCAAGACTCCAATCAAGTCCTGTTTACCCCATGGAAACTTCTGTGCTTCTCCTGGCTCTGGGTAGTATTGGTTTCCTCTTAATTGCTATACTTAGCTTGTAGCCCTTACTCTGTTGGTTGGTTTGGAGGTTTTTGTTGTTTTGAGAGAGTAGGAATGGGAGGTGGGCAGTGGAGGGGGTTAAAGCACTGCATCTGCAGACTAGTAGAACTGCCTTCCCGACCTAGCCCACCTCCCTGCTTTGTGCAAATTAGTTAATCTTTATGTACCTCAGTCTTTTTACCTGTTAAGTAGGAGTAGTTGCTACCTCAAAAAGAGTTGTTAGAATTAGAGGAGAGAAAGCATTAAATTTATTTAGCAGAAAACTTATTTGAATAAATGCAAACCTGAAGAATATATATATATATATATATATATATATGTATGTATGTAATAACCCCCTATCTTTATGGAGGATTTCCTGAAAGAAAGAGACAAAGGCTTATAATCTTTCCTAACAACCAGTTCTTCTCTATAGAAAGAACTTGGTCCTTAATAGTGATGATAGATGGAGCTTAGGAAATGTGGTGTGTTTGCGTCTGGGAATCTGTGATATACATGTCATAATGTATTTCATTGTTGCACATTAGTGTTTCAGGCTTTAGGAACTCTTCCAGACTAAAACCCTTCCAGTGCACAGGCTAGAGATGATGTTGCAACTTTGATGGTGTGCAAAATCAATATGCTGTTCTTTCAGTTTTCCTAACACTCATGAAAATTGCTGGGTTTTTTCCTCTCATTCACATTTTCACAGACCAGAATTCAGAAATCTGCTTTGATTTTAACACAATCAAATTCTGTATAATTGGGAGAAGAGTTTAGATGACATTTTCTTTTAAGCAACCTGTCATAAGCTGCATATTTTAATAATGTGAAAAAGATTAAAAAGAAAGAACCAGATAGGCTAAAATAAGCAAATACTTTCTGATCATAAAAGCAATACAGATTCATTTCAAAATTAAAAGAATTCTAGTAAGCAAAAATAAGTATACTTCACTGAGATGCTGCTGTAAACCTTCTCATGAATGTTGTTCCAGACTTTTTCTTTGATTAAATATGCACATGTAATTTTTACACAAAAATGGCATCTACTGTATTGGTAGCTCCACAGACTGCTTTTTTCCCATATAACATGCAGTGAATGTTTTGAGTATACTTTTGCATCATTTTGCTCTCTGTAGCTACACCGTGTAATAGGTAACCAACTGATTTTGGCTCCCTAGGATGTTTCTAATTTTTTTTTTTCACTTACAATGTTCTGATGTACACCTGAACAACTTCTACAATTTAAAGACCACAGAGCTTTCTTGGACTTGTCAACATGAAATAGTTGGCATGTTAATTTCAACTCAATTTTGTCCAATTCTAAAGCATTCTTGTCCAAGTCAGTTTTGAGTGATTTATTTGATGTTTGTGTTTGGAGATCCCGTGTGTGACTAGGAAAAAAAAGTATAGTTCTCTGAAAATAATCTATATTTCAGTTTTTTTTTTTTAAATCAATATGAGATAACCTTTTCTTTAATCCAGGCTAGAATGTTTTGATAATGGCATTTAGGAGCATGTGGCTCTGAGGTTTTTATTGCTATCCTATACCTGACTTATCTGTAATTCAAAGTTAGTGAGGTTGGCAGGAGGTCAGTTATTACTGTTCTATCATTTTAGTGGGAGAAAGGCTGGACCTTGTGGAGGTGAAGAGGGTGCAGAGATTGTGTGGGTGGGTGGTAATGGAGAAGGAGGCCAAGATTAGACAGATATCTGCCTCACAGACTTTAGGGTCCCCACTGTTTTCATCTTTCACAGCTATGGCAACTTGAGATCTCACATTTTCTAAGTTAGTCATTAGTCAAGATATCAAATATTGCCTCCAGCTGCCCACTGAGATGTATCAGAAATCTTGACATTAAAATTGGTATTTTTCTGTTTTATGCATCTAGAAATGACATGAAAAGCCTTTGTGATATGTTTGTCAGTATTAAGGTTATAAAATATGACCACCAAATTTATAGATTTTAGCAGAAGGAATAATAGACATGACTTACTCATTTTTGCAGTAAATATTCAGTGAATACCTACTATGTACCAGGCTCTGTGCTGGAGTTGGGGATTCAAAGGGGTGGACAAGTCTTTAAGCTGCTCTTGGTGGGGATACGAACATTAAAAATTAAAAAGGACAGGACTTTGTAGTGCTTTGCTGTGAAATATAATAGACATATTTTCATATTTGCTGCTATAAGACTATAGAGGAAAGAATACAAAGGTGTTTACAAAAGGAGCAACTCTTTTTTTTTTAACTTTTTATTTTGTATCAGAGTACAGCCTATTAAACAATGTTGTGATAGTTTCAGGTGAACAGTAAAGGGACTCAGCCATCCATACACGTGTATCCATTCTCCCCTAAACTCCTCCCACCTCATCCAGGCTGCCACATAACATTGAGCAGAGTTCTATGTGCTATACAGTGGGTCCTTGTTGGTTATCCATTTTAAAGCAGTCTGTACGTGTCCATCCCAAACTCCCTAACTATCCCATCCCTCCATCCAAAAGAAGCAACTCTTTAGCAAATTGATAAGTGAGGAGTATCCTCCAAGGGGAAAATGAAGAGGGTCATGTAACATATGCAGAGTATATTCTAGCAATTTCCAGCCAACAAGAATTGCTATGTTCATTTAAAGCAAATAGTTAATTCTTAAGTTAAAAATTTTTTTTACTTAATGTTTTCTTATTTCTCTATTTCTGGCTTTTAAGAACCTAATTATTTATTTCTTTATTCCATTTTAGAAAGTTCTTAAATTGATCCTAAAAGAGTAAATGAAATAATCTTGGCTTAATAAGGTGTCCTTGTAACTACTTGTGTCTCAGTGACATTCTTTTTCTCTTGCTTTGAATATAATAGCTTGGAAATTATGGCTGTAGATTCATAAGGAGATTGAAAGGTAAAATAGACAATATGTAGGTCAAATTATCTGTGAATTTTTCATGTTGTTAGTAAGGCTTCAAAATGTGATCAAGAGCACTGTGTTGTACATCTGTTGGTCTTAGCATTAGAAAAGCCTTCAGCTACATCCTGAGACTTCAGATAAAGTGGATTAATAGTGGAAAGGAACCAGAGAGTTAGACTAAATAGATCTGTTGTAAGAGAGCCATAATAATCTTATTTAAATATTTTCCACATTAAAATAAGGCATGTAGTACTGCTGTGTTACTGCCAAGATTTTTTAAAATAAATGAATTTGCATCCATGATATTTTTTAAAATTCTCCATAGAGTACCACAAAATAACTAATGTGAATACTTGAATAAAATAATCTGTTGAAGCCCAGATTTGAATTAAGCTTTCTCAAAGCATAATGATTCCCTTTATTAATTTTAATCTTGTTTAATAAGCAATAACTTTTTTATTTAGGAAGCCTAATTAACAATATTCTGGAGAGTGATAATTGGGGTAAATTTCTAGCATGGTTGTAATATTGTTTACTTGGTAAATATTTCTCAAGTATCTACTCTAGGCTAGAGACTCACCTTTCATGAACAGTTTTATCTCAGTTTTCTAAAAGACACATTAATTCTCTTGCTTCATGGAATTTATATTATAGTAAAAGAAAATTTTTAAAAAAGAGATAGAAACAATGGAATGCTTGCCAATTGCAATAAAGATTAGGGACATCTTGTGTATAGGGGAGGGAGGAGATCTGCTTTCCTTGAGCCAAGACAGTTGTCCTGAGATAGTGATGGAAACTCCTCAGATAGGGCTATTCAATGGGAAATGACAAGCCTGGGTGGCACAGAACTTGAAATTCCAGGGAGACTTAGTAGTATTAACACTAGGGAAAGGGCACATGTTTTTCCATGGATCACTAATAATGACAAAAATGTTCAACCCTTCCTGAACTGCATACAGTTGGGCTGAATTTAAGCATCATAGTTTATCCTTTTCCTTGATGTTACAAAGTTATGTTCAATACTGAGATACCAGCATGATGGTGAGCTTTGAGGCAGCCTGCCAGGTGTGTGGGATTTGAAATAAATCCTAAAGCTGAAGATAGGAGATTTCCCACCCCCCTACTTGCAAAGGAATTGAAATAGGTTAATAATAAGATTAAAAGTTACTCCTGTGAACTTAATACCCCACTTGAAAAGTCTTTGCTAGAGTGAACCGAGTTTCATTCAACAGATAAGTGAAAATCTAGACAGTTTTCACTTAAAAGTAAGATTATTTTGCAGCATAGATATACCCCAGTAGAGTGTGAAGATGAAGCCCAATCTCAGGTTGAAGTTCACTCCTTAGAGCGTTTGCTATACAGAGTCTTCTTATTTTGTCCTGTGACTAATGCTGTGTTGAATTCTGTTGGAATGAATGAAGTAGCTGTGAAATAGCTGTGAAAAGAAGAGAGGTGAAAAGCAAAGGAGAAAAGGAAAGATATAGGCATCTGAATGCAGAGTTCCAAAGAATAGCAAGAAGAGATAAGAAAGCCTTCTTCAGCGATCAGTGCAAAGAAATAAAGGAAAACAACAGAATGGGAAAGACTAGAGATCTCTTCAAGAAAATTAGAGATACCAAGGGAACATTTCATGCAAAGATGGGCTTGATAAAGGACAGAAATGGTCTGGACCTAACAGGAGCAGAAGATATTAAGAAGAAGTGGCAAGAATACATGGAAGAACTATACAAAAAGATCTTCCAGACCCAGATAATCATGATGATGTGATCACTCATCTAGAGCCAGACATCTTGGAATGTGAAGTCAAATGGGCCTTAGAAAGCATCACTACAAACAAAGCTAGTGGAGGAGATGGAATTCCAGTTGAGCTGTTTCAAATCCTGAAAGATGATGCTGTGAAAGTGCTGCACTCCATATGCCAGCAAATTTGGAAAACCCAGCAGTGGCCAAAGGACTGGAAAAGGTCAGTGTTCATTCCAATTCCAAAGAAAGGCAATGGCCAAAGAATGCTCAAACTACCGTACAATTGCACTCATCTCACACGCTAGTAAAGTAATGCTCAAAATTCTCCAAGCCAGGCTTCGGCAATACATGAACCGTGAACACCCTGATGTTCAAGCTGGTTTTAGAAAAGGCAGAGGAACCAGAGATCAAATTGCCAACATCTGCTGGATCATGGAAAAAGCAAGAGAATTCCAGAAAAACATCTATTTCTGCTATATTGACTATAGTAAAGCCTTTGACTGTGTGGATCACAATAAGCTGTGGAAAATTCTAAAAGAGATGGGAATACCAGACCACCTGACCTGCCTCTTGAGAAATCTGTATGCAGGTCAGGAAGCAACAGTTAGAACTGGACATGGAACAACAGACTGGTTCCAAATAGGAAAAGGAGTACATCAAGGCTGTATATTGTCACCCTGCTTATTTAACTTCTATGCAAAGTACATCATGAGAAACGCTGGACTGGAAGATACAGAAGCTGGAATCAAGATTGCCGGGAGAAATATCAATAACCTCAGATATGCAGATGACACCACCTTATTGCAGAAAGTGAAGAGGAACTAAAAAGCCTCTTGATGAAAGTGAAGGAGGAGAGTGAAAAAGTTGGCTTAAAGCTCAACATTCAGAAAACGAAGATCATGGCATCCGGTCCCATCACTTCATGGGAAGTAGATGGGGAAACAGTGGAAACAGTGTCAGACTTTATTTTGGGGGCTCCAAAATCACTGCAGATGGTGACTGCAGCCATAAAATTAAAAGATGCTTACTCCTTGGAAGAAAAGTTATGATCAACCTAGACAGTATATTGAAAAGCAGAGACATTGCTTTGCTGACTAAGGTCCGTCTAGTCAAGGCTATGGTTTTTCCTGTGGTCATGTATGGATGTGAGAGTTGGACTGTGAAGAAGGCTGAGCACCAAAGAATTGATGCTTTTGAACTGTGGTGTTGGAGAAGAGTCCTGAGAGTTCCTTTGACTGCAAGGAGATCCAACCAGTCCATTCTGAAGGAGATCAACCCTGGGATTTCTTTGGAAGGAATGATGCTAAAGCTGAAACTCCAGTACTTTGGCCACCTCATGCAAAGAGTTGACTCACTGGAAAAGACTGATGCTGTGAGGGATTGAGGGCAGGAGGAGAAAGGGACGACCGAGGATGAGATGACGGGATGGCATCACAGACTCGATGGGAGTGAGTCTGAGTGAACTCTGAGAGATAGTGATGAACAGGGAGGCCTGGCGTGCTGCAATTCATGGGGTTGCAAAGAATTGGACACGACTGAGTAACTGAACTGAACTGAATGAAGTAGGCTTGCCCCAGGGTATCCCAGCCCACTTCAGCCTCTGTGCCATTCTAGAAGCAGTGAGGGGATGGAGAGCAAGGCAGTGTGTGAGCATCACAGAAAGCAGATTAAAAGAGACTCTGAAGAGCAACAATGGTTGTCTCTGGGCAGTGAGATTGCTGACCACTTGTATTCTCTTTGTGATTTTCTATGCTTACCCATTATTTCTATAATAGTTATGAGTTCCATTTATAGCCATATTTTAAATGCTCAAAAGAGATTCATTTGAAGAAAATGAGATGGAGGGAGGGATAAGTCAGGAGTTTAGGATTAACAGATGTGCACTACTGTATACGGAGCCTCCAAGGTGGCACTAGTGGTAAATAACCCACCTGCCAATGCAGGAGGTGTAAGAGATGTGGGTTCGATCACTGGGTGAGGAAGGTCCCCTGGAGGAGGGCATGGCAACTCAGTCCAGTGTTCTTGCCTGCAGAATTCCTTGGACAGAGCCACCTGGTTGGCTACTTGTCAGTGTTGCAAAGATTCAGACACGACTAAAGCAACTTAGCATGCACACACTACTATATATAAATTAGATAAATAATAAAGATCTTTTATATAACACAGGGAACTATATTCAATATCTTGTAATAACCTACAATGCAAAAGAATCAAAAGTATACACACACACTGGATCCCTTTGTTATACCCCTGAAACCAACACAACATTGTAAATCAACTATTCCTAATTAAAAAGAAAAGAAAATGAAATAAACTTGTGTGAATTAAACCTAAAACAGGGAAGGAGGTAAGGGGAGGAGAGGAGGAGGGAGGTAGGAGGGAGGTAGAAGGAGATAGACCTCTTATAGAAGTATTTGGGATGCTAAATAGCCATCCTAGTTTTTCATATTGTTTTCTCACTCTGAAAATCAAACCTTCATTTATTACCAGTGATAAAAGGAAAAATAAAACATTTATGAAGCATGGACTTAACTGATAAGACCTCATTTCTGCACTCAAGGTAACTTATCTGATGGTGACAGACATTTTCAAATGTTTATTCATTATACTTTCAACTTTTAAGTCTGTTCAGGTGCCAAGCACTGTGCTAGTTTCTGTGATTTACAGAGAAATACATAGCAATGTAGAAAATACATAGAAGCCCAGAAAAGGCTTATAGTAAAGTGGAAAGAAAAGAAATTTAAACTGATAATTATAATCAGGAAGTGTCACAATGGGGGCAGGGACCAGGGCACCCTGGGAACTCAGGCACAGAGCCCTGACTTGGCAGGAGTAAGGGTGGATTCGAAGAAAGAAGTGATACATTAGATGCATCTTGCAGGATAAGGAATGCCTAGCGGGGGAGGGGGAAGAGGAACAGTGGCATGTCAGGCTCCGGAGGGTATACAAAGGAAGGAGCAGGAGAGTGCTGTGGCTTCTGGGAACTCCAAGTATTGCCATATAGTGGCAACCATGTGGGCAGCATGGAGAGATGAGTTGAAGAGACCAGGTCATATTCTGCCCTGAAGCAGAGGGAAGCCAGCAGAGGATTTAAAAGGAGAGTGGCACAGACAGATTTGCATTATAGAAGGATTCTTCTCGCAATAGTGTGCCCCAGTGAGGCAGACTAATTAGGCGACTGAGGCAGTAATCTATGCAAGAAATGAAGTCTCAATTAAGATTGTAACTGGGAAAATGCCAATAAGGAATCAAAGAACATTAAGGAGATTGATTCAAGAGAACTTGATTGATGGACTCTCGGAGAGCAGTAAGGAGGAGTCAGGATGACCCCTTGATTTCTGGCTTCGACAACTAGATGGATGCTGGTAGCATCCTCTGAATGGGGAGAAGTATGGCAAACTGTGGAATTTATAGTGCCCCTAAGATGCTATGGGGCTTCCCTGGTGGCTTAGACCATAAAGAATCTTCATGCACTGCGGGAGACTCGGGTTTGATCCCTGGGTTGAACGATCCTCTGGAGAAGAGAAAGGCAAGTCATTCCTTTCCTGGAGAATTCCACGAACAGAGGAGCCTGGCAGGCTACCTTCCATGGGATCGCAGAGTCGAACATGACTGAGCGACTAACACTTCCTAAGATGCTATATAAAAACCCTGAAATTAAAAATACCAATTTGTGCATGTACATGCTCAGTCATGTCTGACTCTTTTTGACCCTGTGGATTGTAGCATGCCAGGCTACTCTGTCCAGGAGATTTCCCAGGCAAGAATATTGGAGTGGGTTGTCCTTTTCTCCTCTGGGGGATCTTCTCAACCCAGGGATCAAACCCACATCTCCTGCATTGGCAGGTAGATTCTTTACTGCTTGAACCATGGGGAAGCCCTGAAAATGTAGATTTAGAGCTCAACAAAGAGATGTAGGCTCAAGAGTTACTGTAGGGGACTCATCTGAAATAGGTGAACCCTTTGGTAATGGAGGGCATTATGCGGAGGGAGTAAGAAGAAGAGAATACAGGCCACGAGGAACATGAATTTTAAGAGGCAGCCAAAGAAGAGGGAGCCTGCCAAAAAGACCATGATGTGTTCAGAGAGGTAGAGGGAAAGCCAGACGTGTGAGGAAGGGAAAGTCGGGTATGTCTGGAATCCTGGTTCAGGTTTACTCTCAAGCCTGCTGTCCATGGAAGAAAGGGCAAAGAGCACATGGCAAGTGGCAGAAATGCCCACACCAACTGACTTTGCCTCTAACAAGTCTCCCTGGACATAAACATCTGCCAACATTTCATTTCTAAAATGTCTGGGAGTAGAAGTTTTGTTTAACTGGGCATATTGCCTCCCCACACAAAATCAGGGTTCTGTTAGTAAAGACCAAGGGAAAAAGGACTTAGGGTAAGCCGATGACAGTGTTGGCCATGTGGAGTAGCCATGGGAAGAGGGACTGTTGGTGAAGGAGGGTCTGGTCATCAGCTCAGCAAAGGATTCAGAGTCCATCAGGAAGCCTGTATGCAGGCTGCCTCAGGTCAATGCTTTGAAGAAGTCCAGAAAAGTGATAAACGAAACTTCATGGGTGAAGCAACCAGGCTTCCACTTGTGAACTTGGAGTGGTTGTGGGGAAGCTGGATTGTTGGTGCATCCAGAAGTGAATGGGCAGGGAAATGGAAGTGAAGGCCAAGAGTGTCCACTAGTCTTTGGAGGATTTGAACCTGAATGTGAGGAGAGTGAGATGGGATTGCAACCAGAAGAGAAGAGAGTGTCAGGGTGAAGAAGAGGTGTCAGGAGGAAGGGTCTTGGGAAAGGAATTGACATACTCATATTTCTAAGATAAAGAGCCATATGAGAGAATGAGGTAGAAAATCCAGGTCAAAGGATAACTGGTGGAGAGAGGGCTCCAGACAGGTGTGTGTCGGGAGGAGGGGACACAAAACACGCCCTAGCTGTGCACTAGAGAGGAGGAGAGAGCCCCAGAGCAGAGAGAAGATGGGAATCAGTGTGCAGGTTTGCACAGGAGGGAAGGCAGTGAACGAAGGGGCCATTCCTCTGTCTGTGAAGCAGAAGGCAAGAAGCAGAGACCATCAGGCAGGGGACTTGAGGCAATAGTGAAGTCTTAGAGCAGCCAGTATTCACAGAGTGGTTAGGAGCCCCTCTTTGGAATTGGACAGTCTTCATGCTTGCACAGTCTGGTGTTAATCCTGGTTGTGCCCCTTACTAATTGTGTGAATTTGGACAAGTTATTCAACGTCTCTGTGCCTTAGTTTTCTCAGTTGCAAAATGAGAGTAATAACAGAAGCCTGTTACTTGGAGTTGCTGAGAGAATTAAATGTGTTAATATACTTATAAGTATGCCTGGCACACACACACAAGTGTTCTGTATATATTAGCTATACTAAGTACTGTTAGCAAGACTGAGAGCAAATGCAGTCTGGGCTCATATAAACACCAAAATGTTAAGTGGTTAATGGAGAGATTCTGTGAGGCCAGCCGAGGAAGCTCTGTGTTCTTCTAGGACAGAAGGAATCAAGGAGGTCCTCAGAGATGAGAGACTCTTGCCTGATGCACGGACCGTGGAGAACAGCTGTGGAAGAGCATGCGCTCTCTCGAGACTTGGGAGGGAGGAGGTGAGGGGGTGTGTGTGTGTGTGTGTGTGTGTGTGTATGTAAAGGCTCCTCCCGTGTGTGTGTGTGTGTATGTAAAGGCTCCTCCCGTGTGTGTGAGTGTGTGTGTGTGTGTGTGTGTGTGTGTGTATGTAAAGGCTCCTCCCGTGTGTGTGTGTGTGTGTGTGTGTGTGTGTGTGTGTGTGTGTAAAGGCTCCTCCTGCCTCCAGTGAGGGAGTGAGCCGGCGGAGCAGAGCCATGAGCCCCAGACATCGTAGGACCCTGAATGCTGGATGTCTGCCCTGTGCCCACTTAAAGTTTGGAGGCAGAACAGTGACAAGACCTGCTCCGCCTCACAGGATTCGGCTGGTGAGAGTAGCTGAGGAGGAGGAGGAGGATGGTGGTGATAACGACATTAGATGTGGAGTCTGTGCCGCATGCCTGGGACACTGTCTCCTCCCCTCTGCTCTGCGAGAGAGGTACTGCCACTTCCCCATTGCTCAGATGAGGAGGCAAAGTCACTTGAGGAAGCCAGGCAGCTGGTAAAGCCTGGCAGTCTGACTCCACCCTCATCCCCATGACCGCCTCGTTGCCACCACTCAGCAGGTGGAGGTTGGGGTGATGACCTCAGCTAAGCCTGTGGTGGCGTACTGATAGCAGATTTTCTGTCTTAGTCAAGCAGAGTTTGGCCATAGAGATTAGAACCCCCTGCAGAGAGCTCAGGGGGACAGTGGGCATGTTGCGAAGACTCAGGACTCGCCCAGTAGACAGCTTCTAGCTAGGGAGTGTGACTCAATTCAAGGACTGGGTGTCTGCAGGCAGTACTACTATCTCTGTCTGGAAACTCAGGGCTTTGTCTGTCCGTCTCTCTGCAGTCTGATTAGATTGCCAAGCTCTTAGTTTCACTCTCCTATGACTTGGGCCAGCCCTGGACCAGCCCCACTGGACGGTTTAGTCCCTGCGCTGTCAGAACGTTCTCGACATGGATAATCCCGGTGGCTTGGCCCGGGCCCAGCATGCCCCCTTGGTTCCTTCCAAGGCTGGGGTGGAGGTGGGAGGGTACCGCAGGCAGGGACAGCTGCCCTTAGCGCTCCCATGAACTGGCCACAGTTAGTGAGGCTCAAAAGCTCCGTCACCCTGACCGACCCTCATACTCCCACAGATCCTGGCAACGCCTGTGTTCTGACCATGTTTTTTGTTTCAGCTCCACACAGGGCTCTGTCTCTTCAGCCTCCAGCTCAGCCCTGGCCTTCTAGGTTCTCACCACCATGACCGCTGTGGCAGCTGTTACGTTCACTCTTTCAATCCTGTCTTCCCCTTCCCATTCCATCCTGTCTCCTCTTAAGCAACATTATTATTATTTTTAATCTTACTGGCCTCTCACTCAGAAGCCTTCAAAGGTGTTCATATCTGATTTGTCATATCTGTGGTGGGTCCCAAGACCATCTAGCCTGGGACTAACCACTGGCGTCAGCTTGATTGCCCACTATTAAGTCAGGATGGTTGTCTTCTCTCACTGGTAGCTTCCCCATGTCTATCAGCCATAGTCACCAGCCAGCTCCTGCATTTGCAGGGACTGCTCACTTTAGACCCTGTCACCTGCTCTTCCCTGAACCAACTCCTTTGGTCTTGACTCTCCAGTTAAACAATTGATTTACTGAAAACAGCTCCATGTCAGGATGTCTCAAAACTGTACACAACTGAGTACATATTCGAACTTGGGAAATTTAATATTTAGGGATTAACAGCTGATTTATGGTCTCATGGACTTGGGTTTGGGGGTTAGGTTTTTTTGTTTTGGTCTTTAATTTTTAATTGCATTTTTAGAACATTCCATGTAAGCCCTCTGACTCTGATAACTGAATACTTGTTAGAGGCAAAGCCAAGTATGGGGTATTAGCTCCTAATCCTGTTAAAGACTTGCCCATTATTCCTGTGCTTTTGTTTTGGCCTCTTTTTTAAGCACTGTGACAACAGGGACCATGTTATTCCTTGTTGTTTCCCTCCGAGTACTTTCCATAGAAGTTCTGGAATCAATGTTAATGTCATAAGTGGTCATCTCACCAGTTTTCCCTCTATCTCGATTTTTATATTTGTGCCTTGTTTGAAACTTCTTTCATTACTTGTTGATTTATTAAGGTGTGTGGTGGGCTGCCGTCTATGGGGTCTCACAGAGTTGGACATGACTGAAGCAACTTAGCAGCAGCAGCAGCCTAGAACTCTAGAAAATTTTTTGTTGGACAAAATTTTTCCCCTGCTCAGTCTCTTTTTACTGTTTGGAGCATTCATCATCCCTTAAGCAGTGTGTTTCTTTCAGGGTCCTATCTACCCCTACTTTTTGTCCTTTCAGACTTCCCCTAGACACACAGCACTGAAACACTGGTAAGAAGAAAGTGCTTGGGGTAAACTACTATCTATCCTTTGTTTCTCTTGTTTTCTTTTAAAAAAAAGATGAAATAAACCCAGACATGCCATGCACATTGCGGCAGGAGCAGAACCCAATCGATTTTGGTTATTTTGTTTGGGTTGCTTCTTAGTCCAAACATTTTTCTACCAATCACCACTGTTTTTGTTCACATTTGGTTTACACAATTATTATTACTGTAATAATTGATTAATTTCTGAGGCATATATTCTTGGGAGGAGAGGAAAAATAGCCTAGAAATAAAATGTGGACAGAAAACATAATCTAGTAAATAAAAAAATAAAATTTACAGTGCAGTGAGAATATACTATTGTGAAATCTACCCAATATCAGATGTCTAGTAAAAACTGGGAAAGAAAAATTTAAGCATTATGCAGAGGTAGAAAGTTCAGCTATGTGAAATTCTCACTGATTATTCCAGATGCTTCTGGGAAGAGACAAAAGTAACAATGCTTATAAATGCTTCCTGGAGGCTTTTCGGAAGTGTAAGTGTCATGACCGTATATGAATTTGCTCTCCTGACTCTCAGCCTTTTTGTCTGTTTGTTTGGCTGTGCCAAGCCTTGGCTGTGGCAGGTAGGCTCTTAGTTGTGCACGCGGGATCTAGTTTCCTGACCAAGGATCGAAGCAGGCCCCCAGCACTGGGAGGGCGAAGTCTTAACCACTGGACCACCAGGAAAGTCCCTGACCTTCTGCTTTCCCCCCACCCTCTTATGCTTTACACAAACACACAGTAGGTATCTGTGTATTTAACATGAAAATTGGGGCAGGAGAGGACTGTGCAATAATGTTTTACTGAAAGGCTGTGAGTTATACTGGTCTGGAACCAACACATCCTTCACATTTGTTTCCATGAGCTACTTTCTTCCATCTAATGTTTGCAGTGAAGGCTTGGTTAGAAACGACGTATGAATTCTTTGAGCACGTTTGTTGGGAAAATGAATTACAAGGGGTCTGTTTTATGCCGAGCCTTTTGTCGATGCTGTTTATAGCTATTCTCTGTATTCACTTGGTAAGAGCCACTCTGAGAGTGGATGAATGTGTTTTATGAGAGACTATAAGAGCTCTGCAATTTGTTTTGGTTGGTCTCCATTTGGATTCATAGCGAGCAAGTGCCATCATTTGGAATCAGTTTTGATACATGAAATGCAACCTCATTTAAATTATTTTCATCAGTAGGAATAGGGGAGCCTCATATTGACTATAAGAGCACCACGATTCTATTTTTATGGCTTCTGAGCTTACAAATGTGTAACATATCATATGTCTGAACATATGTGTGAATAGGTGGTCTCCACTGCACAAATACTTGCTGATCTTCTGCATTTTGTTGAGAGTTTATGCGAATATTCTGCTGCTGCTGCTGCTAAGTCGCTTCAGTCGTGTCCGATTCTGTGCAACCCACATATATGAGCCTCTGATTTCTTAGTATAACAGAACTGTTTTTTTCTGATCAATCCTTGATGTACTTTGGAAAATACATCAAGGATTGTTTTCAGTTTGATATGTTTTTGTTGCTTATATTTAAGCCTTGGAAAATAACCCGTCACATTTTTAAGCTTTTTATTTTTCCTGTCTGTTCTGTTATTATTTGTTGCCAAAACCACATTAAAGGAGTGTCAAACCTCTTCTTAAGTGCCTGGGTAATACTCATTACCTCCCCAGCAAACTATTTACAAGGCTGACATTTTCCTAAAAATGACTTTCGAGGTTTTCATGAATCCATATACATTTTTACAAATGTATTTTTATGCAGGCAAAGGATTGAACAGGGACTTGTGATTATAGGTGAAATGAGCAATCCGGACGTTTGTAACCCTTTAAGTAACATCCTAATCCTGCTCCTGGGTATATTCTTAAAATGCAAGATTCAAGATCCTTGAGAACATCCGGGAAAATGTGTTAAATATGCTTCATGCTACTGGGGCTTTCTTTAAGCCGCCATGGCAACTGGTATCTTCCTCACCCTCTACTTCCCAACCTTGTGTCCCCCAAAGCTGCTCAGTTTCAGTGTTCCTCATAAGTGAAAATTTCCATGGTCCCTGCAGGCTGACTCAGGCATTTCTTTCTCCAAGAACTTTAGCAAAGCACATGTCATGTTGTATTGTACCTGTCCCCATGTCTGTCTCTCTGCTGATGTGACTCAAAATGATGGAAAGCATAGAATTGTAGAAGACTCTGAAATAGTATAAATTATTTATTTCTTACACTAACAGGATCCAGATACCAAAATACCAGAAAGGATAGATAAGTCATCAGCTAGTTACAAAAAATTTCATTGCATGACGTGTATAATTGTTAGCTGAACTGGTATCTTAATTGGATCATGTGACACCATAAGTTGGCTCTGTTTTATGTCAGAAATACTTTAAGAAAATAAATTATAACTGGGAGTCTTATGTCAGATTACATAGTAACATATCTCCTAAGGAGACTTGAGTCTCATGATTATGCCCTTGCTTGGCCATTAGAATTTCTGCATTCCTAGCTCTTGCCAGGGACCATAATTTTGAATGCTCGCCTGTCCAATTCTTATCAAAAAGTTGGTTATGAGAAACAATATTCATAGAGCACTGCCTGAAGGATATGAGTCCATTCATTCATCAACTAGATAGCCTACATATTATTCATGAGTTAAGTCATCAGATCCCTGTGTAATATCTTCTTGTTGATTTCCCTTCACTGGAAAGGCTGACAGAAAAAGAAATATCTGTCCTTACGGAATTTTTGAACTATATGTTGAAAGAGAAAACTCTCATTGGTTTCTAGACAGAGAAAAACAATAAGTTGCTAGGACAGGAGCATCAGACTAGCTTCAGAACTACTCATCTGTAAGCCAGGAAGATGGCAGGATCATATCAACAGAGGCATGAGAGAAAAGGGCTGGGAGTTAAGAATCCAAGAGATCTAGTTACAAATGAAGACAAAGGAAAGACATTTCTGGATAAGGAGTGACACAGAGTGGACCGTCCATGTACTGCTTCAGAGTAATTATTTGAGACGTGTTCCAACTGAATGAAAATTGAATCAGAGCACGGGTATGCAGATAGCAGGAGATGAAGAGCCAAAGAAACAATGATGAGCAACAAACCTTGTAAAACTTATGGTCAAAGTCTAAGTAAATGATAATAATGTGATGATGAACTATAAACTGTTCATTAAGAAGAGCCGTCTCAACAAAGAGGACAGTTCAAAATGGTGCAGTCATTGAGAGAGTCAAGTTTTCTCATATATCTTGTCTTAGGGATGAGGAAGAAATGTCATGGGCTGGACTCTCAGGAAGCAGGTACTGGGATGGAGTTTGGGGGTGCAAGATGTTTTTAGGGATCAAAAACAGATGTTGAAGTCCTAACCTCCAGTACCTGTGAACACTGACCTTATTTGAAAATAGTCTTTGCAGATATAATCATCATCACGTGAAAACTCTTCAATTAGTTTAAACTCCCCCAAATCTAGTTTTAAGCTATATGTCAGGAACACAGTTGAAACCAAATGACAAATAAAAAGTTGAAGTTAAAGAAATAGAAGAGGAGATACCCACCATGTACAAATAAAAGAAAGCAGATGAGGCTATTACCATTAACTAAGATGGAACCCAAGACCAAAAATATTAAATAAGAAAAAAAGATAACTTTACAGATAAGGGTGCAGTTCAACAAGGACAGTTCAACACATATCCTTTGTACACTGGCCAGCATAGTTTTAGAAATCTTAAGGCAAAAAAAAAAAGAAGTAAAAATATATGAGAATATATAACCATATCAGAATTTTAATATATTTTTTCATAATTTGATAGACAGTATTATAAGATGATCTAGTGTTTTTCTACCCTATAAGCAGAAAATGCACGCTTTTCTCTTGTGTCTTGGGAATATTTTCAAAAGTTATTCAATGGCCATAGGAAAAAGCATATTTTGGGGGTCAGGGGTAACTTTTATTCATTCCATATTTTGATCCCAGTGCAGTAAGCAAGAATGTGGCAGTGAATGAAAGAATAGTACTAATAATGAAAATATAAATGCTTAGCACTAAGAAACCCTCTTACAGATGATTCCTAGATCAAGTTGAAAATCAAATCAAATTACATCAAAATCAAATTTAAAATGACAAATTTATTTGGAAATAAACTATACAGAATACTTCATCAAAATTTATGGGGGAATCATTAATATATTTAAGAGTACTTTTAGCCTGGTGATTTTAATACTCTTTTTAAGAGTGAAAATAGACTAGTACTAAGAAATTCTTAAAAAGCCTGATGAAGATATTATTAATAATAGAAGTTAAAATTAATGGAAGTGGCCACAAAAAACAATAGAAAAGAGAAGTCTGACTAAAAGATACATATTCATGACATATATATGCAATATATAATACATCTATATTTTTAAATATATGCATACATGCACACACACATTCTATCAGGAATAGAGACATTAAAAGAATTCAATAACAATATTATGTTTAACTATATGACAATAAATTTTACAATCTAAAGGAAATTGATGATTTTTCTAACAATATAAATTATAGAAATTTGATTCAAAGAAATGTTATAAATTTCAAGAAAATGAATAATCCAGAAAACTGAGTGCACATAGAAAGCCTTTCAATTTTGGAAAGTATTCATTTTTTATTAACAAAACCTGATAAAGATGGAAAAAAAATCATTCAATTTCAAAATAGTAGCAAATCAAATCCAAGTTAGAGTTTTTCTAGAAATATATAATTTTTCATTGTGAAAGTCCTCAATGTTTTATTTGTCATAGCAGAATAAAAGATAATGATGTTGAAAATGCACTTGATGTAATTCAGTAGACATTCCTAATAAAAAGTTAAGGGAATATAGCAGAAAGAAGCTACCATGCTACCAAGCAAACGAAAACATTATGGAGGATAGTGACTACTGTAGGATTATCTTATAAATATCAAGCACTACTGCTGTTACTCAACCACTATTATTATTCAGTGTTTTTTAAAGAAGTACCTTGAATGCAATAAGAAAAGAAATAGAACTAAGATGTATAAATATTGCATGTGGTGAAATTGAGACTCAAAATCTTTTTTTTTTTTTTTTTTAATGAGACTCTACTTAAAATCTTTTAAAATTCTGTAAGAGGATTTGGTAAAATGACTAGGTGAAAGATAATAGATGAAACCCAGTCATTTTCTTTCTGTGAATTAATAACTGGTTAGAAATACAAATAGAAAAATTTAAAATTGTCACCCTATTTAAAAGAGTGACAAGCTAAAATATCTGGGGATGAATTTAGTAGGATGTAAGACAAATGCAAAAATATGGATGTAGTAAAAGATATAAAATAACATTTGAAGACAGAACTGGACCATGTTTTTGAATAAGAAAAACTTAAAAACTCCTACAATATTAATGCTTCCAAAATTAGTATATAACTTTAATATAACTCTGGTCAGAATGCCAAGTTGACAGGAGGTGAGTGGGATGGGCATGTTTTCAGGTCAAGCAATGTGATTTTACAGTCCATATAAAAATATAAACTTGGAAGAAAAATAGTATGGGAACTTGTAGCAGCAGATATAACAAGCATGCTATCTTATTACTGCATTTAAGACAACATGTTAGCTTAGAAATGTCAAAGTCTTGGACTCAGAGGGTCTAGAAATATATTAAAGTATATAGGAAAACTTAATATTTGCTAAAGGAGGCATGTCTTTCCAGTGAGAAGAAGATAGGTTATAAAGTAAATGATGCTGGGCAAATTAGCTACCCATCTGGAAGAAGATGAGGTTAGTTAGATTGCATTTGAAGTGAAGATCAAATGTTAAAAATGAACTATAAAGATGTTTGATGAAAATATAGGAGAATACATGTAGTATAACACCAGACTTGGAAAAACTCTGCCAAGTAAGACAGTGAATTCATAGCCCATATAGGAAAAATGAGTAGATTTGACTATGTAAATATTTTAAATGTCTACTGGACAAGACACCATAAGCAGAACCAAAAGATGAATAATACCTGCAGCTCATGAGACAGAGTTAATGTTTAATATACCAGGAGATCTTACAGATTGATTATAAAAGAAAAGTATAAAAGGACAGTATAAAAATAAGCAAAGGACATGAACTGAAAATGGAAATCATCAGTAAACCTGTGAAGGGAATAGGCCTCATTAGTGGTGTGTGTGCTAAATCACTTTAGTCATGTCTGATTCTGCAATCCTATGGACTGTAGCCCACCAGACTCCTCTGTCCATGGGATTCTCCAGGCATGAATACTGGAGTGAGTTGCCATCCCCTCCTCCAGGGGATCTTCCCAAGCCAGGGATCAAACCCATGTCTCTTACGTCTCCTGCACTGGCAGGTGGATTCCTTACCACTAGCACCACCTGGAAACCCATTATTGGTAAGAGAACGTGAATTAAAATGACTGAGGTGTCATTTTAGAGGTGTCATTCTCTGCCCATCAAATTGGCAAACATTTTAAATATGGCAAACATCCAGTGCTGGTTAGTATGTCAATAAGCAGACACTCGTGCTTCATGGAACTGATTTGCTTCACCCTGTTTATACAAAGGAAATGTAACAAAGATCCTTCAAATACTTAATGCACTTATCAAGTTGGGATTGATTGCCAGAATTCTTTCCCACAGAAATAAAAGCACTAGAACATTAAAGGTGTTTATGTAAGTCTGTTTATTCCTTCTTTGGCTATAGTAGCCCATCCTGGAAATAGACTGAATGTTCTCCGAGAAGGGAGGGTTTGTTTCAATGATGATACATTTGTTTTGTGGAAACAGTGCAGTTATTTGTAAATGAGATAAATATGCATACTTGAAGAAATATATTTAAAATGCCAATAAAGGTAAATGGCTGAAATAAGTGTGTGCATGTGTGTGTATAGGATAGGGAAGATTTGGGGAGGATAGTCAACAAACTGTTCCCATTGGTTAAACTCATTGGAGAAATACTGATGGAACCTTATTCACTTTTACTTTCTGTGTGTGTGAGGTGCTCAGTCCTGTCTGACTCTTTGTGACCCCCATGGACTGTAGCCTACCAGGCTCCTCTGTCCTGGAGTGAGTTACCATTCCCTTCTCCAGGGGATCCTCTTGACCCAGGGACTGATCTCAAGTCTCCTACATGGCAGGTGGATGCTTCACCATCTGAGCCACAAGGGAAGCCCATTTTTATTTTAAACTCTCTGTATTTTTAAAAATTGATTACCATGAGCAAGTATCTCTTTTGTATAAAAACATAGCAAGAGAAAAGGTTTGTTGTGTTATTGAAACAACCCTCATGAAAATCACATGATTTATCACAGGGATAATAGTGAAAAATTATCCACACATCATGTGGGGTCTCTTTTATGTAGACCCACAGGAGAAATGTTCACTCCAGCCTCAGTCCCCAGTGTGGTTCATTTGAGCAGCTGAGTTGTTTTTATCTTATGAGCACTGGGCATTTATGTAACTGATTATGTCTTCCTCTGCTAAGACCACTAGGAATCTGAGTCAGCTGGAGACTGACCAGGGTATTCAGTGGCTGGACAGGATTACATAGTGCACATTCTTTGTACAGCCCATCCTGCTGGCACCGCCTTGTTCCTCACCTTTATCTTCCTTTTATTTATACACACATTGCTTCCTTTGTTTTAATTTTGAGTGACTGAGTGAAAAGTTGCTCAGTCATGTCCGACTCTTTGGGATCCCATGTAGCTTGCCAGGCTCTTCTGTCCATGGAATTCTCCAGGCAGGAATACTGGAGTGGGTAACCTTTCACTTCTCCGGGGATCTTACCAACCCAGGGTTCGAACCCAGGCCTCCCACATTGCAGGAGGCTCTTTACCATCTGAGTCAGCAGGGAGGCCCCTTAGCTGACTACAGTGTGTGTGTGTATATATATGTGTGTGTTTGTGTGTATATATATATGTGTGTGTGTATATATATATATATATATGTATGTATTATATATATATAACCCTGTAGCCACTTCTTATCCTTTCTGGGAGATGAAAAAGAGGTATGAATAAAAAATGACCAGTGATTTCTATTTTAACAGAAACCTGGGAAGGAAAACAGTCTCAACAATGAATAGGCCACTCAGCACAACCAACTACAGATGACTGGCCATTTCATTTACAAAGGTAAGGCAGTACAGTCTATATTTAATTATTTCCAGTGGATTCATTATGTTTACAAATACTATAAATCATGTATCTAGTTCATGGCCTTTAACTTTGAAATTATCAGATTAAAAACAGAAAATAAGCAAATAGGAAGAGGAAATTTTGTGGATGTTGTTATGCTGAAAGGGGCAGAACCCAGGAGATATGGTCTCTGCTGTTAATTACTGTGTGTGGTTAAATATCTGACAAGTGTTAATGTTTTCATTACTTTTAAATATAGCAGCGCTTACTGCAGAATACTTGGAGAATCTAGCAAAAAAATAGCATGAAAACACAAAGCATTCATCAATCTCATCATTTATAGATACTTACCAGTACTTCTGTGAATGTCTTTCCTCCTTCCTTGTACACATATATAAAAATATATATGATTATAATGTTTTTAAAAACTATTTTTAATCCATATTTATCTTGGCTTCCATAGTTATTATATAAGTGATATACCTTAACTAGTGCTGCTGCTGCTAAGTCACTTCAGTTGTGTCCGACTCTGTGGGACCCCCATAGATGGCAGCCCACCAGGCTCTGCCATCCCTGGGATTCTCCAGGCAAGAACACGAGTGGGTTGCCATTTCCTTCTCCAATGCATGAAAATGAAAAGTGAAAGTGAAGTCACTGAGTCGTGTCCAACTCTCAGCGACCCCATGGACTGCGGCCTACCAGGCTCCTCCATCCACGGGAGTGCAGAACGTTGCAAGTCTAGGAACAAACAGTAATTATCACATGCATGCTAAGTCGCTTCAGTTGTGTCTGACTCTTTGCAACCCTAGGACTATAGCCCGCCAGGCTCCTCTGTCCATGGGATTCTCCAGGCAAAAATGTTGAAATGGGTTGCCATGCCCTCCTCCAGGGGATCTTCCCAACATAGGGATTGAACCCATTTATCCTGTGTCTTGGCAGGTGGATTATTTTACCACTGAGACACCTGGGAAGCCCAAGTATTTATCACTATGACCATTTTAATAGCCATTTACAGTTAACTAGGGCATCCCCAAGCATCTCATTTGCCTCTCCTATATGGATATCCTGGTGAATAGGTCCACGTGGGCTTAGTTAAACATCATCCTACGGCAGCGGGGGCGGGGGGGCACCTTTGAGCCCAGATGATATCTCATGGCCTCCCTTTAACATTATTATCTCTTTTGTGCTGCCTAAAGGGAATTGTTATTTTGTTTGTTTGTTTTTTAACATATTGAGTGAGTGAGTGAATGAAGTTGCTCAGTCATGTCCGACTCTTTGCAACCCCATGGACTGTAGCCTATCAGGCTCCTCTGTCCATGGAATTTTTCCAGGCAAGAGAGCTGGAGTGGATTGCCATTGCCTTCTCCAGGGCATCTTCCCAACCCAGGTATACATATTTCTCTCCTCCTCTGTCCTACTGTCCAGTAAGGAATGATTTACAAAATAATAAAAACCACCTAATCATCTATCCTTCATTCATGCCATTTGTTAACCTCTCATTAAGGTTGTATTTTCAAGCCCTTTCAACTATGCTCTTGAAGTTTTTCAGTTTTAAAAGCTGCAAAGGCTTAGATAAAGTGAAATTACTGAAATGGCATTCTTTACAGAGCTCTTCATTCTGTGGGCTCTATTAAACAGTTGAAGATTAAAGAAAATCCTACTTTTACTTATTAGTAGTAATATGTACTAAATTACACTAACATACCTTAATATAGAAATTGGGATCAAATATTTGATTCAGTTCAGTTCAGTCATTCAGTCATGTCCAACTCTGCAACCCCATGAATCGCAGCACGCCAGGCCTCCCTGTTCATTACCATCTCTCAGAGTTCACTCAGACTCACGTCCATCGAGTCCGTGATGCCATCCCGTCATCTCATCCTCGGTTGTCCCCTTCTCCTCCTGCACCCAATCCCTCCCAACATCAGAGTCTTTTCCAATGAGTCAACTCTTCGCATGAGGTGGCCAAAGTACTGGAGTCTCAGCTTTAGCATCATTCCTTCCAAAGAAATCCCAGGGCTGATCTCCTTCAGAATGAACTGGTTGGATCTCCTTGCAGTCCAAGGGACTCTCAAGAGTCTTCTCCAACACCACAGTTGAAAAGCATCAATTCTTCAGCGCTCAGCCTTCTTCACAGTCCAACTCTCACATCCATACATGACCATAGGAAAAACCATAGCCTTGACTAGATGGACCTTAGTCAGCAAAGTAATGTCTCTGCTTTTGAATATGCTGTCTAGGTTGGTCATAACTTTTCTTCCAAGGAGTAAGCGTCTTTTAATTTCATGGCTGCAATCACCATCTGCAGTGATTTTGGAGCCCCCAAAATTAAAGTGACACTGTTTCCACTGTTTCCCCATCTATTTCCCATGAAGTGATGGGACCGGATTACTTCCTGTACAATCTTAAAGTGATTATGTATTTTGAGCTTTCAAGCGGGATGATACAAGATTGGGTTTGGTTTTCACCCTGAGCCTTCTATTATAAAACATATCAGATATTCTAATTCTACTAAATATTATTCACATCTCACCAAAATATCATGAAGAGACTAGAAAAGTCAATTATTCCTTTAATAAATTAAGCACATAGAGAGTGGGAAGCAGTAGTATATGAAACATCTGTCCTTGAAAACTTTATATTCTAATATGGACAGATTGGAACTGAAAGTTTATCTAAGAGAATGCTTGGATTGGTAGGCATCATAGGTCTGGTGAGATTGGCTTGCCACGGCCCATTCTTCCATTTTCTTGGATGGTTTTTAGTCACATCCAGCTCATGGCATAGAGAAATGGCTGGCAGGTTCTTAGGCTTCACCTACACTGTTTATTAAAAGCCCAGGATTTAAAATGTGCTTCGAAAGCCTTATGAGAAAGTCAGAAGTTTCTCCTCCATGGTGTATAGAATGCTTTTCATTGCAATTTAAGATGTGGCCCTTAAATAGCACGGCTCCCTGATTATGTCGTTACCCTTATTTACCACATAAGTAACTGACTTCAAGAAGTCAGATGAATTAGAATATACAAAAATCTTATTATTAAAAGATGAGAGGAACACATGTTTAAATATCTGATACCTTGCAATGAAAAAGTTTTTATCTAAAAGCACTGGAATAAATCACAGATAGTCAATAGTTTTAAGTTTTAATAAAAATATCAAACTTCTCCATGTTGTAATTATAAACCAAATTAAAAGAAAGAAGATACTAATAATATGCTGTAAACAGCTTAATAACCTTAATACATTAAAAACCAATAAGGAAACCACTAATATTACTGACCATAATAGATAAAAAATCAATATCTAAGACACTAAACACCAATAGACCAGTGAGCAAAATTATAGAAAAGCTGAAAGAAGAAATACAGAGAGCTAAAAAAAGACATATAAACAGTGTTAACCTTCACTAACAATTTTCAAAAAGGCAAATTAAAATCAGGAGGTACTTTCTTTTACATGTCAAATTAGCAAAGATAGTTAAAATGATCATAGTCGTTGCTAAGCGTATAATGAAACCAGCTCCCACTCACTGCTGATAGTGTGAATGGGTGTATTCTTCTAGGAAAGAAATTTAGCAATATGTGATAAGAGCTTTCAGTTTTTAATGACCTAGTAATTCTAGAAAACTAGTTCAATAAAACATTGAACTTAAACAAAGATAGAAGCACAAAATCATTACTATTACATTATTTGTAGAAACAAAACCCCTGAACCACATCAACTGTTCTTCAATATTGGCGTTATTAACTAAAGCATTAACACACATTTATGTTCACACAGTGGTGAACTTGTAAAAACTTACAAGTTTACTAGTTGCAAATTTTTCTTGCAACTAGTAAAAACTATTCTTACAATGAGGTTTTTATATTCAAATGGGAAAATGCTCATTACATAAATCTTCAGTGAGAAATGCTGGATTAAGATGGTATCATAATATTTTTCATATGAAAGTACATGGAACAAAAGGTGGAAACAAATATACCAAAATGTGAGTAGTAGAGTTGCCCAAGGGCAGTAGAACTGAGTAATTGTTTTGTTGTGATTCATATTTTTGGTACTTTCCAGATATTTTTATAGGAGACATATATAACCAGAAGAAAAGAGTTTAAGAGTTTGTAGAAAGAAACATACACATAATCTGGGCTTGGACTTCCATGGCACCTTTCTCCATATGCTTTACTCCATACCAACATGGTTTATAGGGGCTTCCCTGGTGGCTCAGACAGTAAAACGTCTGTGTGCAATGCAGGAGACGCGAGTTCAATCCCTGGGTTGGGAAGATCCCCTGGAGAAGGAAATGGCAACCCACTCCAGTATTCATAAGTAAAGCATTATTTTGGAAAGATTGGGGAACACAGAATTTTTTTTTTCTTAGTATTTTAAGAAATGTCTTCCTTTTTAGAGACCACAGCCATAACAACGAAAATGTAATTAACCGAAACAGATTCTCTAGGTAACAATATTATTAGCCTATTGTATTTCAGTGTAGAACTTTTAAATTCAAATAGGTCCACTTCTTTTTACAGATGTCGTCTGCTGCTGAGAATGGAGACACAGCACCTGGGAAACAAAACGAAGAGAAAACCTACAAAAAGGTGTGGATGAGTGTGTTGTTTTCTTTTCAGCTCAAAAAAGGAACTGTTTTATTGCTTAGAATGCTAATATTGCCATAAGCCTTTGCTTCCTCCAGAGCGTTTGTATGGAAGTTACTGCCTTCGCTTCCTGTTTCTGTAACAAATGACCAGAAAGTTAGTGGCTTAAACAACATAAATGTATTATCTTACAGTGCTGTAGGTCACCAGTCTGACATAGGTCTCACTGGGTTGAGAGCCAGGTGTCCACAGGACTGTCTTCCTTTCTGGAGGCTCCAGGGAAGAATTCGTTTTCTTGTCGTTTCCAGCTTCTTGAGGTTGCCTGTTTTCTCTGAGTCATGATTTCCTTCACAGCCAGTAAAGGCCAATTGAGTCTTTATCAGGCCCTATCATTCTGACACTTTTTAAAAAGTCTTCATTGAATTTGTTGCAATATTGCTTCTATTTTATGTTTTGCTTTTGGGGGAGCTGCCGAGGCATGTGGAATCCTAGCTTTCTGAGCAAGGATTGAACCTGCACCCCTGCATTAGAAGATAAGTCTTAACCTCTGGACTGCCAGGAAAGTTCCAGTTCTGATATTTTTAAATCATAAGTCTCTAACTTGCAGGATCATGCCTGATGATCTGAGCTAGAACTGATGTAATAATAATAGAAATGAAGTTCACGATAAATGTAATGCTCTTGATGGTAGTTTGCTCACTCAGTCATGCCATCCGACTCTTTGTGACCCTATGAACTGTAACCCACCAGGCTCTTCCATCCAAGGGATTTTCCAGGCAAGAATACTGGAGTGGGTTGCCATGTCCCTTTCCAGGGGAACTTCCTGACCTAAGGATCAAACCCGGGACTCCTATATTACAGGCAGTCTCTTGCATTGCAAGCGGATTCTTTTACCAACTAAGCCACCAAGGCAGCTGCTTTGCTTGAGTTATCCTGAAATCACCCCCTCATCCACCCAGTTCTTGGAAAAAATTGCTTGCACAAACCACTGCTGTGAAGGATGCCCGTGATTATACCGAGCCACCCTGGATAATCCAGAATACTCCGTTTATTTTAAAGTCATCTGATTAGGAACTTTAATTTCCTCTCTGCCCTTACTCCTTGTTGTCATATACTGTAATATATTCACAGATCCCAACAATTTGGGTGTGGACATCTTGGGGTGGGGGGTGGGGACATTTTTCTGCCCACTGCAGTCACTGTGATAGAATATCGACAGGAGGTAGTTATCTGAAAACCCTTCCTAAGAAGAAGGCCCTATGTGTGTGAAATGTTGTGTGTCTACCATAAGAATCTTTTAATTGACTTGCTATTTACCACCAAAATTTTAAACATTCTCCACCCTTAAAAAGATTTTTAACATGAAATTTCATCGCACCCCTTATTAAGCCTCTCATTCCATGTCTTCAGCCCATTTCACAAAAATCTCTTTCCACACTTCCCAACATCTCTCGCCTGACTACTCTTTGACTTCAATAAATTCTTGGTTCCTGGCAACCAAGCTGATGTTCAGAAGCATAATATATGTCCCCAAGCACCACTGTTCCTGATTTTAAATTGACTATACATTTTACCTTTTAAAAGACCTTGCTTTCCTTCTCTCTTGGGAGCAAATGGTTTGTGTATCATAGGTTTATTATACCTTAACATTTCCTTTTGCATTTCAGTCTGTAATGGATAGCTAGCAAGAAGTTCTGTCATAAAGTACGTGAGCCATGTGATCTACCCACAGATTCAGGTCATGGAACTAACATGATATATTTCCTGTTCCTTTTTCATGGGGAATAATATGTGCTTTTTCCTGGTATATCTTTTCTTCTGACTTTTCTACTCAGCCAAACCTAGAAGTATAAACAGAGTGGTTGCCACCCAAAGTGGTGATGTGTGGTGGGAAGAGTAGGGTAAATATTCACAAGCTCTCACGTGTCATGTTGTAGCTTATAAAATTTATAAATCTGAACAGAGACAGCAATACATTGTTATTTATTTTTAAGCACAGGTAGAAAATGAAATCCTACCTGATATACCCAAGACTCTTTGTAAGTTCGGTCAAACATGAGACCAACACAGAGATGGTCAAACTGCCAGCTTGGCATTGCTTCAGATCACTTTCAGGCAGTTTTCTCAGTCAGCATCAAGATGCACTGTGATTCTTGACTCTGTTCTGCTTTACAGGAGCTCTCTAGTGATGCACAAGTGATAGAAGGAATGTGACCCAGCGATCTTGGAGTCTGCTAAATGTGTCTAGCCCAAGAAGTAGTAAAGTAGGTTTTCAGTAATATTATAGGTATGATTCTATGATGAGTGTCTCAGCATATTGGGAAGGTTATAAAAACTAAAAATCACATTGTAGGACTGCAGATGATTCTGATAAATAATAGAAGATGCAGGAAACTTGAGGACAAAAACAATGATGTCTTTTCATGTGTGATGACATAGCTTTTTAATGATCTCTGATTTTAAAAGGAAGGTTAACAAGAGAAGAGGTGTTTAGCCTTTTTATAAGAAAAGCACCACAGCACAACACAATGCCTAGAACTGTAGCCCTCAGTGAAAATGCTGTTGATGTACAAAGCAAGAAGGGATCACGTAGAGAAAAGTGTTGCTTTGCTAACAGGTAATGGCTCAGCTAAACTATTCAATTTTATTGTTCTCCATTAAGCAAAGGGTCTTTAAACTGGAGGTGTTAACGGTGGACTTAGAAGAGTTGATAGCAGGAGTTACATTGGCTGCCGGAGATGTATTTGTCTCTAGGCCCAGTTAAACCATTTCCCAGATAAAACAACTTGAAGCGACAATAGGGAAACCACTGAATGAACTTTGAAAGATTAGGATACTGGAAGACTTACCAAAAGTCAGGAGATGAGCAAATATCATCCCTGTTTTCAAAAACGAGGGAAACCATTCTGGAGACCAGATGTGAAACTGTTCCTCGGTGTAGTTTGAACATGGATTAGTATAGCTATATACATTTAGAGAAGAAACACATGTCTTTTACAAAGCTGCAGAGGTTCATAAAGATGGAGTTTATGTTAAATTAACTGCACTTCCTGTTATGAAAGAATCATTAAATTGGTTGCAGATAAGGAGAATTCTCAAGTTTAATGAATCTTGATTTAAAGATAGCTGGCATATTCTTGTTGCCTCCTTTCAGACAAGGTGGAAAAGTATGGATAAGTATTATAATTAGTAGGTTGTACCTGGTTAGACTAACGTTCCCAGAGAGTAGAAGTTTTGTTCCTTATTCACTTAGTATTTACTGACAAGATGCATAAGCTGTCCCTGTGTAGCTTCGTATTTTTACCCATGATCTTCATGAAGACATCAAATTTATACTCTGCAAATGTACAGATGACAGAAAGCTGGGAGTAATAACAAACTAGATTGGGGTCATCAAACCCACTATACATTTCATAATTATTGTCCCTTTTATAAATACCTTAAAATTAAATTTCTTTCCTAATCTTGAAACCTTGACCATGGGATATGCTCTTTAAATGACCTGTTGGATTTTGCCTGTGACTGAAGCCAGTCCAGGTCAAGAACACCCTGATCTTGGGTGCTAGGTGTGAGAAGAATATCAAAAGAGTTTGTAAGGAACTTACAATTGAGTGGGAGCACCAAGACATGAAAACAATTTTAAAACACAGTAGCCTGTAACAAAGGTTCAAAAGAGGAGAAATCAAAATAGGGTTAGAGTTAATGAGAGGGTTTAGGTTTTCTGTATCAAGATTCACTGGGCAGCTGCCAGCAACACTCAGCATCATAAGTGCTGTGATGCCCACGTGTTTTTAGGGAACACTCAGAGTTCATGGAACATGGTTATGCTCTCTGAGTCTCAATTATTTTCATGTGACTATTTAGGCTGACTGCTTTTTGTTCCTACGGTTGACCATTTCTCTAATCCATTATCAGTTCCTGGCAAGCCCAGGAAGAATAGTTAAAATCAGTTGGAACGGTTAATGTCTTTAGCTAATGACTGAGATAAGAATTTTGATTTTAGCTGCTTAAAACAAACACGTTGCCCATGAAGACAGGTATTAAGAGCCGCCTGGCTTTATTAAGGAGTGTGGTTTTCTCTGGTCTCAGTTCATTTATTGGGTATCTTCTGCAAGAATTGTGAATGCACAGGCCTCAGGGGCCAGGCAGATAATAAGGGAATAAAACAAGCAGAGAGAAGGTGGTAAATACCTTCCTTTTATAAAGGGGACAGATGGCCTTAAGCACTAGCTAATAAATCTTTGTGTGAGGCCTTACCCAGGGTTGCCAGAAAACTGATTTTTCACAAAATAAAGACTGTGGATTCTGATGTAAAACTCCTAATTGTTGAAAGATTGGCAACTGATTCAAAATTATTCAAAATTACACTTAGGAAGTCTGTACACAGTGGAAGATAACAAAGACTCTGACCCTTTCCCTGAATGATTTTCCCTTTTAAAACCTTCATGGTCTGGCAGCATTTTGCAGTTGGTTTCTGGACAGGAATCCACTGTTTCCCCAGGTGCTGGTCTCCTAAATAAAGCAAACTTTCTGTTTCTACCAAAAACAAACAAACAAAAAACCCCTCCAAAACAAAACAAAGAAAACCACTCTGAAAAAAGCAACAAACTGTATCAATTGTATCTTGTCTTCACATGGGGGCCAGTCTACAATCTCTGCACTGTTTGGGTAAGGAGGTGAGATAGGAGAAGAAGATGTAAAAGAAATGCATATAAGGCCTGGTCCCTTCTTCCTATATCCATACAATTTAAGAGAAAAGAAATAGGAGACCCATATGAAAAAAAATAAATAAAATTGATATTAAGTGCCAATACAAGTGGCATTTTATTTAATCGTCTAGCAAATCCTGACAAGCACAAAGCTCATTACAGTCTTCTGGGAAAATGTCCTCTTTTTTGGACTTGTTTGTTAGCAGAACATTTTGCTGGGATAAAAATTTCTTAGATGCCTCATTGCTTTTTGTCATGGCAGAAAATCCCACTCGTTCAGGGACTGTGTGTTGATTGATCTACTCATTTGTCTCAGGGACGGGAATCGAATAGGCACAGGCACAGGGTCGTCGGGGGTGAACGTAATTTGTTGGAGGGACAGGAGTCTGGTCTAAACAAAGCTAAGTGTCATTGTTTGGAGAAAGCAGAGGACATTTTGGAAGTGTGGCCTGGCTGTACGTGACTGCTAGCTTTGAGTGCTGCTTGGAGGCCTTTGGATTTCATATCCTGAGCCAGCACCATCCATTAGAACTTTTGGCAATGATGGAAATGTTCTATGATCTGTACTAATACAGTAGTTGCAAGCTGTATGTGGCTGTTGGACTTTTGAAATGTGACCCATGTGTTTGAGGAAGGAATTTTTAAAATTCTAGTTAAATAAACACATGTGGCTAGCGGCTACCATATTAGATAGCACAATTCTAGGCAGTGAGGTACCGTGACATTGGTTTGGTGGTTACTGGCATGATGAAATGACAGTACAGATTACAATGAAAGTTGGCCTGAAAGTTTTCCATCATAGTAACTGATAGAAATTTTCTACCATTGGTGGAACTAGAGAAGTCTGAAGATGAGATTTTTTTTTTTTTTTTAACAAGGTCATGAGGAAGCAAAGAAGGAAGCAGAAAACAGGACATCAGTTCACTTTTTGAGTGGTTTCAACTTGAATAAAATACCAATGCTGGAGGCCTGAGTTTTCTTTCTTTGGGATGTGAGGAAATTGCCCACATCTACTCCCACCCTTCCAAAACAAATATGTCACTGTGGCTCAGTGGCTTGTGCCAGGTCACCTAGCAATTCTTTATCAGGAACATGAAAAGTTCCAGCCTTAGGGTGTCCTAGTTTTGTGACTTGTCCGTCAGAATCAGTGTTTCCAGGTCGGCTGGCTGTGGGCAGGCCTGGGAAATTTGCAGTGCTGCCCTTTGCTCTCCTCCCTCTCTCCCTCCCCAGCCAAAAGCTGTCATTCCAGGCCTGTCGCCCCTCCCTCCTCTAGTCCTCCTTGCACCCTGGGCCTGCCCACAACTGGGCCCTCCCTCCCCCCAGGAGATTCTGGTTTTGATGACTTCCACGGGCTGCTGTAGGTCTGGAAGGTCCATCTTTAGCACCAATACCTCGACTGCAGGTGATCTCTTCATCATGTTAACCAATTCCCACCAGGGTGGGCACACTTAGTGAGAGCGCTCACAGTGACCTAGTAGGAAACTGACCACTCTAGCTATAAACAGGGCTCTTGACCCAAATTCCCCAGGGTCTTTTTTTTTTCATTTTTATTTTTAAGACCTAAGTTGTCATGTAAATCCGTTGTCTCAGCCTGTGTCCCTCTCAGTGGAGGCAGGCAGGGACAGGTGGGAGCCCTGCCTTCCTTGGTCCACACTGTCAGTGAAGGTGTCCTTGATGACTTTTTAAAAGTTAATTATTTTAATTGGAGGCTAGTTACTTTACAATATTGTAGTGGTTTTTGCCATACATTGACATGAACCAGTCCTGGGTGTGCATCTGTCCCCAATCCTGAACTCCCTGCCCACCTCCCTCCCCATCCCATCTCTCAGGGTTGTGCCAGTGCACCAGCTTTGCATGCCCTGTTTCATGCACTTGATGACTTTTGAAACATGAGTGAACTCATGACTCAGCAATACTTCGAACTAAGAGGAAATATTTATTTAAATATAAGCTCGTTTATAAAACATCCATGGGAAGATACGCAGGCAGATGTCAACATCGCCTGCCTCTGGGGAGAACTGGGTGGTGGGAATCTTGGGTCGAAGGAAGCTTTTCTGTATGTACTTTTGATGCATATTTAACTTTGAACCATATAAATGTTTTGCTTATTCAAAAATTGAAAAAATAACATTTTGAGATGGGAAGAAGGGAGAGCTGGCATGTGTCCCAGCACTAACTGCTCTTCTTCCCTTTAGCCTCCACTTCCAGAAATAAGACCTTTGCCTTCTGCCCTGATGGAGCTACACTTGATAGCTGAACAGAGACAACCTTGTCTCTGTATTGAGCACCCTTCAGTAAACCTCCACTGGTCTATAGGAAGAGTGATCCTGTGGTTTTCTGAGTGTAAGTGTTAAGTGTTAATATAAGTTCATGTTCCCACACACAGTGAGGTGGAGCAGAGAAAGGTTTATTACAGGGCCATGCAAGGAGGCTCAGGTCCTAAAAACTCTTGAGCTCCCTGAAGGGTTTTGGCAAAGCATTTTTTGGGTTTTTCTTTTTTAATGACTTTATTTTTTTAATTGAAGGATAATTGCTTTACAGAATTTTGTGGTTTTCTGTCACACATCAACAAGAATAAGCCACAGGTACACCCATGTCCCTTCCCTCCTGAACCTTCCTCCCACCTTCCTCCCCATCCCACCCTTCTAGATTGTCACAGAGCCCCTGTTTGGCAAAGCATTTTAAAAAGCCAGGCGAGAGAGCTGGAGAGTCACAGGATACCTGATCAGATTGTAAACAATTCTCTGACTGGCTGATGCTGAGGGAGCAGGGTGGTGTCATAGGGGTTTCCTTCATCAGTCCTTAGGCTCAAGGAGACCTGGGGCTGTTTGCTCATGGACATCAAGTAGTTAACATCTTCCATTTGGTGGAGCATTTTCACATCTGTGAAACAACTCGGGAAATTTGCATCAAGTACCATTTTCTATGTACTTTAGAGAGGAGCTGAAGCAGAGCATGGAGGGGGAAGGCCTGTCCTGGGAAGGCGCCATAGGGTCCTGCTAGGTTACATTATTCCTAAATCCACCTTAATCTGCAACACCCTAAACCAGTGGTTCTCAACCAGTGACCAGGGAACATTCAGCAATGTCTGGATACATTTTGTTTGTCACAATTGGAGGGTGGTCCTCGTGACATCGAGGAGGTAGAAGCCAGTGATGCTGCATCCTTCTATGGCCAGAGCAAAGCTCACAGCAAAGAACTATTAAAATGTTAGTAGTGAGAAGGTTTTTCGATCAAACCCAACTACCCTTTTAAGTGGAGGATAGATGTCAGTGACTGAGCACAGACTCGCAGATATGAGTCCAGCTCTTTTGGATACTAGTTGTATCATCTTGGGCTTCCCAGGTGACTCAGTCGTAAAGAATCTGCCTGCCAATGCAAGAGACACAGGAGACGTGGGTTCAGTCTCTGCATTGGGAAGATCCCTTGGCAATGGCAACTCTCTCCAGTATTCTTGCCTGGGAAATCCCATGAACAGAGGAGCTTGGCAGGCTACACCCCATGGGGTCGTGAAGAGTTGGATATGACTGAGCATGCACACACTGTATCATTGTAGGCACTTTTTCCCTAATTGATCTGAATCTTAATTTTTCTCACTGATGAACTGTACTTAATACCTGCCTTTACCAGCTCACAGCACTGTGAGAATCAAATGATTTAATAATGTGAACAAGTCCTGGGAAAAATGGAATGCCAAAGAGTGAAGTCTCTGTTGAATTAGCAAAAGCAGGATCTCTCAGCCTCTGATTTCCAATCAGATTAGTTCTGTTAGAACTGAGCATGGCAGGCAGTGCAACTACCTCCCCCAGTGCTGGGCTCAGGGGAGAAGTGCCACTTAGCATTCTTGAGCTGCCCTGATCCTGCCTGGGCATCAGAGAGTAGATAGAAGCTGAAAGAAGACAGTCTTTCCTTCCCAACAGCAGGGGTTTCAGAAATAAGAGAGAAAGATGTGCTTCTAGTGGTCGGTTTCCTTGGCGCTTTTTTTTTTTTTTTAATTTATTTATTGATTGATTTTAAATTACAATACTGTATTTGTTTTGCCATACATTGACACGAATCAGCCATAGGTGAACACAATCTCCCAATGCCGAAGCCCCCTCCCACCTCCCACCCCACATCCTCTACTTGAATCATCCTGTGCATTATTGGCGCTTTTAAAATTAAGCAACAAGGAAATGAGCTGCCCCATTCAGAGAGAGGGAGTTCTTCTAATCTCATTCGATGTAGAAGCATGTATAATTGTCTACCATTGCCATCCACCCGTTTGTACAGATCTTCTCTCCAAGTCTGTCAGCTTTCACAGAGGATCACCTGCCCTTCTGACTTCTTTCTTCCTTGATGACTTTCTTCCTTGATGACTTTCAAGCAAGATGTGGCAGGTAATTAAGCGAAAATGATCTGCAACTTCTAAATAGGAGAAGCCCCCTATCCTACCCCAGGGATTACCTGACTACCTGAGCTGTTCATTCCTGCTACTGCTAAGTCACTTCAGTTGTGTCCGACTCTGTGTGACCCCATAGACGGCAGCCACCAGGCTCCCCCGTCCCTGGGATTCTCCAGGCAAGAACACTGGAGTGGGTTGCCATTTCCTTCTCCAGTGCATGAAAGTGAAAAGTGAAAGTGAAGTCTCTCAGTTGTGTCCGACCCTCAGCGACCCCATGAATGCAGCGTTCCAGGCTCCTCCGTCCATGGGATTTTCCAGGCAGGAGTACTGGAGTGGGGTGCCATTGCCTTCTTCATGTTCATTCTTAAATGACCTCTTTTAGCACTCATATGGCCCTGATCCTGTTTGTTAAGCCACCCAGCTTTGTTATGCTTCTGCATCCTGGTTAACCATGGAAACTCCCCAAACTCTGACTCCAGGGGATAATAGGCTACACCCAAACTTACTGCACAGCTTCCTTCCGGGGCAACAAGAAACACTGCATTGTTGCATTTGGTGTTCGTGGCAGACTGGGAGGCTGGAGTTTTCAGTGTTTCTACAGCCAGTTGGGCCATCTGAGCTGGAGCTCCTGCTCCTAGGGCACAAGGGCGCTTTTGTTTTCAAGTTAAAAGGGTTAATATCTACAGGCCATCTGCATGCCTCCCTGCACAGCTTGGCCAATGGGGTTCTGGTCTGGTTAGCCAGCCCTGTCCCAATGCTCAGGGCTTAACCATTTTTATCACTACCACCCCACTTCCCTCTCATCATGTGCTTAAGAATTTTTAAAGGCAGCTCTTAAGATATTGCATAAGATCATAGAATTTTAAAATTCTGAAATTCTTCATTCTGGGTTCCAAAAAAGATGACAGACAATGTGTGTTAGGTTCCAGGTGTTTATCTACTTTACAGATGCTAATAGGACATATGCCATGTGCTTATTCAGGACTTTTCATATTCTATGACGTTAGGATCATTGGTTGCTGGAAGCATCTTATTTCTCAAATTCAAGTGGGTTTATTCTACCCTGAAATCTATTATTTCATCAAGTTACAGTGTAATTATTGCCAACTGAACGCACTTTCAAAGCTATGCTGGTAATAAGAGCTAACATTTATTAAGTGCTTAACGTATGCTAGGCACCATTTTAAGCAGTTTAGAATTATTAACTCACTCTTACGACAACCCTATGAATTAGGACAGAGGAGAAAACGAGGTACTGAGAGGTTAAGTAACCTACTCTGGGCCACAGAACCAGTAAGTGGCAGGATAAAACTGGGATTCTAACCCCAATTGTCTCTGCCTAGGGTCCGTCAGGTCCTAGCGATCATGGAACCAGCACACTGTCCTCTGAACACTGTGGTGCCTACGACAGACATTAAAATGGAAAAACGCTCCATTATCCAGTAGAACAATGGGGGCCAGCGGCACAGACAAACCCAGCCGTCTTTAGAATGGGAAAAGTGAACAAAATTCTACAATTTTAAAGCATGATTTCCCTAATTTGGTGGTCCAGAAGCCAAATTTTCTCCTCCAAAGTGTTTCATCTCTGAATATAGAATCCGAACTGTAGCCTCAAAAATACTTTTCTCTAGAAAGTACATCATTGTTCAGCCACTAAGTCATGTCTGACTCTTTGCGACCTCATGGTCTGCAACACACCAGGCTTCTCTGTCCTTCACCATCTCCTGAAGTTTGCTCAAATTCATGTCCACCAAGTTGACGAGAGTACATAGTCATTTTGAAATGAAAAACAAATCGATCCCATGGGCACTGGCCAGAACATGGGAAATAAAATGAGAAAGTCATAACTTCAAAATCATTCTTGACCACAGCACTCCAAATTGTCAGGGAGGGTTGAGGTCTACTTGGAGGGGTGGCATATTCTGGACAGTTTTAAAAGCTAACCATTCCATAGACTGTCAGGGGGAGTAATGACTCACTAAAAATCTGCTCAGTGGCTAAAAGATCTGATAAAGGAAGTACTGGGTCCAAGGGTGACTATTTTAGAAGTTATTTTCCCTTGTGGGAATCAAGTTCCCCCCAAAGCACACCTGCCTTTTCTGGCGAGTGCAGTTCACTGTGTCTGATGCTTTTGTTATGAAAGGACAATGAAGAGGCTCACTGTCTGCTTGGAAGCCTTCACCCCAAAGGCACACAGCACATCACTAAAGGAGAGGAGAAAAAGAGGGTGGCTGTGGCCTCTGGAGACTGTAATGATAAGATATTCTATCCCCCTAAATCTATTTTGTTCAACTCCCAATATATATATACACACACACACACCCTTAGACACCAGAGATATAAATTGGGTGTAATTATAAGGAAAATAAAGAGTTATGCGGAATTGGGTTCAATCATAGGGTCTAGCTGTACTTCTTTCCCGGTGGAGAGAAGATGAGCCACTCTCAGCATCATACCAGAGCTTTCTCTTCATCCAAGGTGGGCTGTCATCCGCTTTGCGTTATGGACCAGGCTGCATTTGGTTACTGAGCACAGAGCTAATATGTAGACTGTCTTGGTGACATTCTAGTTCTCCTGAGCTAATTTTTCTTATTGTGGCTTTGTTGTTTTTAAGGGTGTGGTCAGTGCCTGGGCTGTAAAACATATCTTTGATTGTATGATACATCTGTGGATTCACTCATTTATTTAGTTGGCAAGTATTTCTGTAGCTCGGTACTCAGCTAGGCCTTGGAGGTAAGACCAGAGGCAAGATCGACATAATCCAGCCCTGATCCTGCTTTTGTACTTGTGGTCGAGACGGACCAGAAAAAGTAGACATCATAAAACAATTACTGCCTTTCAAAGCGTTATGAAGAAAATCAGCACAGGTAGGGCGGCTACCTTTTAGGCAAGGTATTCAGGGATTCTGAGGAGGTGAGCCAGGGCTGGGATCATAAGCTTGAGAAGGAGCCTGCTAACAGAGTGGAATTGAAAACTTTCTTGATAGAACAGCTTCTGCTGAGCCCTGAGGGCAGGAAGGGGTGCATGAATTCAGGCAGCTAAAGGCAAGGCCAGCATAATGGAGGGTCCCAAGACTGGAAGAAGAGAGAGAGTGAAGTGAGAGCAGTGGCTATCGACTAGGGCTGGTGTTGTCCCCCAGGGCCGTTAGACAATGCTGTCACATCTTGGGGGAGGAGATGCAACTTGTGTCCAGCGACTAGACCCAGAGATACTGCTACACATCCTGCGATGCACAGGACAGTCCCCCGAAACAACTGTCTGCCCACAAATGTCAGCAGTACAGAAACCCTGGCTTAGAGAAATACCAGAAGCTTAAGCTAAGGTGGTAGTCTAGGAAGAGGGAAAGGAATAAATTCAAGGTATATTTCAGAGTTAGGATGGATTGGACTGGTTTGTGGTTGCAAGTGGGGGTGAGGGCATGACTGGAATGATCGATGAGCCAGCATTCTCACTTGAGCACTTGGGTAGCTTTTGTGACTGTTTATCAGATGGAAGAGAATGGTATGGGAGAAGGGTTGTGAGGGAAAATCAAGGTCTTCAATCTAGACATGCCAGTTTCAGGGTGTCAGTGAGCCACTGAAGGAGAGAATCAAGTAAGTAGTTTGAAGTGTGGATTTAGGACTCAGGGAGGAGGTCAGGGTTCTGCTTCAGTTTGTCAAACTTTAGATTCACAGTGAGATAGATGGAAAAGCGAGGCCCCCAGACTAAGGAACACCCACATTTTGGTATTACCTCCGTATACCATCCTCCAGAGTGTCAGATTTTTAAAATGAACAAAATTGGCCAAGTCCTTCCCTTAGGATCTTCCACTGGCCTTCTTACATACCCATGTTCCACAGCGCACAAATCCTTTACAGTCTTCCCCTTGCTGGGCGTGTCCGAACCCACCTCCTGCGGCTACCTTGTACACACCCGACTCCAGCCACACTGGGGTGTCTATCCCAGGTCCTCTGTGCCCGTGCTGATCACTGTGACTGCCTTCATTCTAGAAACAGCTCTCTTTTGGCCCTTCCCCATGCTCCAGGCTGTGACTGTTAGTCACTGCTTCCCAGGCTGCCCTTAGTCTGGGCTGCCCTCTTACCTCTGTTATATCATGGATGACTTTGTTTTGTAATAATCGCATGCAGTTATGTCCTGCCTACTGTACCGGGAGCAGCTAGAGAGCAGGGGCCTTGCAATCATCCAGACATCCGTAGGGCCCCACACAGTGCCTGGCACATAGTGTTCAAGAGATGTATCACTTTTTTCTTCTTAATTCTAAGATTATTATAGACTTTCCGGAGAGATATGTTCTTGAACCTACAGTTCAGGATCTGCAATTAGAGGTGAGATATGCTGTGGGGAGGGAAGTGGGGAACACAGGAGTGGAATTTGGGCTTATCTATTTTTTGGCTGCACTGGCTTTTAGTCGCAGCATGTGGGATGTAGTTCCCTGACCAGGGATTGAATCCCAGCCCCCTGCTTTGGGAGTGCGGAGTCTTAGCCGCTGGACGACCAGGGAAGTCACAACAATGAATTTTAAAAGGTATTTTTTTCAATTTTGGTTTCCTCAGGGTATATGCCTAGGAATGGGATTAGTTTTTAAGGAATCCCCATACCCATACCGTCTTCCGTAGTGGCTGTTATCAATTTATATTCCCAACAGTGCAAGAGTGTTCCCTTTTCTCCACACCTTCTCCAGCATTTATTGTTTGGCGATTTTTTGATGATGGCCATCCTGACCAGTGTGAGGTGTTATCTTATTGTAGTTTTGATTTGCATTTCTCTAATAATGAGCAATGCTGAAGTAAGTCAGAGAGAAAAAGATAAATATCATATTCTAACATATATATACAGAATCCAGAAAAATGGTACTGAAGAATTTACTTACAGGGCAACAGTGGAGAAACAGACATAGAAAACAGACTTATGGACATGGGGAGAGGAGAGGAGAGGGTGAGATGTATGGAAAGAGTAACATGGAAACTTACATTACCATACGTAAAATAAAGAGCCAACGGGAATTTGCTGTACCGCTCAGGAAATTCAAACAGGGGCTCTGTATCAACCTAGAGGGGTAGGGTGGGGAGGAAGATGGGAGGGAAGTTCAAAAGGGAGGGGATATCCGTATACCTATGGCTGATTCATGTTGAGGTTTAACAGAAAACAACAAAATTCTGTAAAGCAATTATCCTTCAACAAAAAAATAATTTTTAAAAAGTGCTCTTTTTCCAACTCTGTCATATAAAGGTTCTATTCTTTCCAGATGTTGGCCCAATTAAAAGCTGCCCTAGATAGATACCAGGAATTGTCAGGGGAATCAGGATCTGGAGTTGGTTGGCAGTCTTTCTCTAGCACAGCAGCATAGTAAATACCCTTTTGTTGTTGTTGTTACATAAAAGAAACAGGATGGACAGTTTTTCAGGTTTACTATTTCAAAGAGAAAGAGAGGAAATAATAATTTAGCAGTTTTAAAAGCAGCTACATTCCTCATAAAATCATGGAGAGTGCAGGCCTTAAAGCTGCACTCAGGACCCCAAAACAGACAGTGATGTGAGTGCCAGCCCTTGACTCTTCCACCCTTCCTTCCTCACCATGGATGAGAGTGGATGGGGCCAGGCAGGCAAGTTGGCTCTGCCATTTATGAACTTGACCTTGTGCAGGACAGTGAATGTCTGAGCCCAGCAGTACAAGTGTGGTTTAAGCATTAGATCTGAGGATGTATGAGAAAGTGCTTCGAAGACAGTAGTTGGTTGTACAAATATTAAATCTCTGTTATTGTTGCTGGATTCCCAGTCACCTCCTATGGAATGTAAGCCACGTGAGAGCAAGGAATTGGCAAGCTGGGAAGAACTCAGTTCTTAGTGAAGGAACAGACACCAGTTCCCCCTTCTCCCTACTGGAGCCCCGCTTAAATTCGGAATTCCAAATAACCTGGGACTCTGACCTCTCCTGATGGTAGTTCCTACTATTGACAGGTCATTTTCAAAAGGCAGTAGGATTCTGCAAAAGAATCTCACTGTAAAAAGGCAAAAGGAAATCTAACTTTTGTCTATTAAAGAAACCTAAAAACAAACAAAAAACCTATGTCCAGAAAGAGGGGAAATGTCTTTGCTTTCCAGCATATTAAGTAAAAATTTGAAGATTTTTGTTGTAGCTTTACTATCTCCTAGGGTCTGAAATAGTTTGCAGAAACTATACTGGGTTTCTTAGGAGTCCTTTCCCTTCATCTGTTTCTTCCTTTATATGTTTTATCTGCTTGTCTTGGGGCAGTGGAATTCTCCTGGGGAAATGAGAAGTCCTTCTCTCCAAGGACACAGAGTGCAATAGCATGGGGTGAAGGTATGTCACTGAAGATAGCAAGAGAGGGGAAGTTGGGGTGGGCAGGGAAACTCCAGCTTTGCTTCACCTGCATTTTCAAGAAAATCATGGAAAAACTAAGCAGTGCAATCAGCACAGTCCTCCTCCCCAAGATTATTGCCTTATTTTTAACTTAAAGACAGATCTGTTCCCTCACCCACTATATTCTGTCACACACTGAAATTGGATATAGCTGTGATATTATAAATTAGGAGTGTCTTAAAGTTGTAAATAGGAAAGAGATTTTGAAGCAGTGAAGCTGTATTTGTGAACAAAATCAAAGGATGAAGTCTTCTGAAATTTTGCTTAGTAAGATGAAATCCTATTTTTCAAGGGTGTTTACATATGCAAATATCCTAAGATTCCGTTTCCTTTTGGAATTTGGAATTAGCCTACCCAAGCCACCTTGATGCTCCTCTTCACGCTTCTTATTCATTCATTCGTTTAATTTTAAGCAGGCTTTTAAAAGCATATTGAATACTTTCATTGGCATATTGCTAATTAAAAATATTTTTTTATTATGGAGGCTCTAAAATGCTTCAGGCAAGTTTAGAAATGGGTGGGAAGAAACTGCACAGAATGAAAAAGCTCCTGGTTGCTCTAGCCAAGGAAAACAAGCAGCTGCCGAGCACAGCAGCAGACGGAGTGAATGGCAGTGGGGCATCTCTTGGCCCTCAGAATCCATTTAGGTACACACAAGGCAAAGTCTGGCCAAATGTGGGGTGCCAGGCATAGCCTTTTACCCTCAGGCCTTTAGCCCAATGTAGAGGAAATTTCAAATAGCAGTCTACTCTTAAATAGCAAACATTACAGCCATCCACACTCATCCTGCTTTATTGATCTATACGCATCCTCAGCAGTCACCTGGAGTAGAGAGGCCCCCAGTGACCCCAGCAGGAGAGCATCTTTGTTTTCAGCTTTCCAAGGCCTTAGGGTGAGTTTAGTAGTAGGGTGAAGTCACTCAGTCGTGTCTGACTCTTTGCAACCCCGTGGACTATAACCTACTATGCTTCTCCGTTCATGGGATTCTCCAGGCAAGAATACTGGAGTGGATTGCCATTTCGTTCTCCAGGGGATCTTCCCGACCCAGGGATTGAACTCGGGTCTCCCACATTGGAGGCAGACGCTTTAACCTCTGAGCCACCAGGGAAGCCCTCTAAGGCCTTAGAATACTTATTTCCTGATGTGCTCTTACTCAGTAGATAAATCTGGGTACCTACTGGTGTTAGGCAGCAGGAATATAGCAACAAATAGAAGGGACCTGGCCCCTTACCCCATGGAACCAGCTTAAACAGTCTGGACATTTTAGCACTATTACTGAATTACTTTTCAAAAAGTTATCCCACTTTAGACTCTCTCGGAGGTTTTGATTTGCATTTCTCTGATAATAAGTGATGTTGAGCTTCTTTTCATGTGTTTGTTAGCCATCTGTATGTCTTCTTAGGAGAAATGTCTGTTTAGTTCTTTGGCCCATTTTTTGATTGGGTCGCTCCCATGGTATTTTTAATTTTCAAAAATTTCCTAGTTGATGCTTTTTACTTATCCCTTTAATTGAACTTTGACTTCTAAGGTCATTTCCTCTAAAAAGATTTCTATTGCGATATTTATTGAAATTACATTTATTAATGAAGTTAGGAAGAAATAGCATCTTTAACTATTCTACCCTTCTAAGAATGAAATGTCTATATATTTATTGTCTTTTCCATTCTTCAGTAAATTCTTATTCAAAGATTCTCTACCTATTTTTGGTTAAATATACTTCTAAGTAAATTATGTGGGATTTTTGTTACTGTTTTGGATTTTTTTTCCTACTGTGAATAGGATTCTTTTTTTCCCAATTGCATTTTCTAGCTAAAAATGTATAAGATCTAGATTTGTGTGAGTACATTTTATAAACTGCCAACTTGATCTTTTGAAACTACTCCACTAGGTCCGTGATTGATTCTTGGATATTACAGGTAATAATACATATTATCTGTGAGTTATCATTTTTCTCATTGTAATCAGCATTTTGTACTTGATTTTCTTGTCTTACTTTACTAGCTGGATCTTACAAAATCATATCAAAGAATTTTTATGATAAAAGGACAGCCTTTTTTTGTGCGTGACTTTAGAGGGATTCCCTGGTGGCTCAGACGGTAAAGCGTCTGCCTGCAATGCAGGAGACCTGGGTTCAATTCCCTGGTCAGGAAGATCTCCTGGAGAAGGAAATGGCAACCCACTCCAGTACTCTTGCCTAGAAAATTTCATGGATGGAGGAGCCTGGTGGGCTGCAGTCCATGGGGTCGCAAAGAGTTGGACACGACTGAGCAACTTCACTTTAAAGGGCAAATGGCTCTTGCACTGTTTCTCAAACTGCATTCTTTAACACACACACATCATTAGTACATACATAAATGCAAATCTGTTGGTCAGATGCATTTGGGAAGTGTCCCTCTAGTGCTTCCAATAATATAATGTTATCACTTAGTTCAATAATTGTCTTCCATATTAAGAAATTTTCTTCCTGACTCTAGCTTTACTAAAAGATTTTTGTAAACTTTAATTGAATATTGACTTTTTAATAAAATTGATCCAAGCAGACAATGAAAAGGCAGTCATTGGAAACACAGTTCTCTTTTTGATATAGTCTAAGTACTTGAAAATAATAAAACCATGTTTTTCAGAAAATATTGTTTAATTTAGATTTGGTATCAGTCCAAATGAACCGGGTAATTGTATTATTTCTTTATAGATTGGGATGATTTTTAGAATTTCTTCCTATAGGCATGCTGATCTTTCTCCCATATTAGAATAATCTGTATGGAAATTATCCTAAGATTTAGTTCTTTCTGCAAACTATCCTGGTGTAGACAGGTTGCTGAAATCATTCTCCTCAGAAATTGTGTTTGGGGGAAAAAGGAGAGGACTTATTTTTACACCTGAATAGTGTTTATTCAACTCAGTTTTACTTTTGTTTGTAATTTTATATTATACTTGGGCTTTTCTTTCTTCATTTGTTAAATTGAGGATGTGAATGACAACCAAACACACTTTAAGTTGCTTGGGGTTTTAATGTTGTTTTATTTGTTGTTTGTGATTCTCTGATCATGCCCTGCAGCCGTTGCTTGGTTAAGTGCATGCAGGATGCTCTGGAAGAGCAAAAGAGAAAGAGGTGAAAGGTGAGCGAGAGGTTACATTTTATTCTTCAACTGTTTTAAGAAAGTCTGTGCTAGTTTTCCTTTGGTACAAAGACGATTATTTCTTGCATATTTTCCCAGCCTTTTTCAATGCTCTGTGGATTAGAAACTCAAATGACTCTGGGTTTAAAAAGACTAATCCTCTATGGGAAAATGTGGAGATTTCCCCCTTTTCTATGGTCCAGGGAAAATTAATACACCAGAAAATGATCAAAAGTCTGTCATGACACTTAAAAGACAATCTTGTAAGAAAATAAACTGAAGTATGTATAAACTTAAAATAAATGTGTATAATATAAGCATGGCACTGTGACCCAACCTCACTTGCTCTTCAAGCCTTGGGGAATCCTGACGTAACCAGAATGTAACATACAGAAGTGGTCTCATGGAAAGAAAAGGAGAAAGACCAGAGCACTGTGTTCCTGTTGGGTCCATACTTGGTTATCGCTAGTCCGCAGAGGTCCAATAGAGACCATTTCTCATCCAGAAAGACAATGTGTACTCTTCCATGTCAGACTCATCACTTATATTCATTCAATAGATGGTTATTGAGAGCCCACTTTATACCATCTGCTGGTACCACAGAGATACAAACCCATCTCCTTAATTTTAGCCCAGAGCAAATTAGATAAGAAGAGTGCCTTGGAAATAAATTTTTTGCAAATACTGAGTTTAAAGAAGGAGATAAAAGGACAGTTAGTCCTCTTGGTCTGACTTTGGTGTGTTTAAACTTACTGTGTGCTGACAGCAAGTCTAACTTTTGCCTTTTAAATAAATAGATAAACCACTCCAGACAGGTCCCAGTAGAACATTTTGTTTATAAATAGATCCATCCTTTTGGGCCTGATGGAATGAAAAGGTTGGGTTGCCTCAAAAAGACAGGACCTAAAAGTATTGAGAGTGCTTTAAAATTAATATATGCATTAGTTTCCCTGCTGCAGTTAAGTTTCCACAATCAAAACAGCACAGATTTATTATCTTTAAGTTTTGTATGATGGTCATCCAGTACCATCTCCCTGAGCTAAAAATCAAGGTGTCCAGGTATACATTCCTTTCTGGAAGCTTTGGAGAAGAAACTGTTTCCTCACCTTTTCCAGCTTCTAGGGGTCCTTACATATTTTTATTTGTTGCCACTTCCTCCATCTTCAAAGCCAGCAATGGCAGTTGTGTCCTTTTCACATCTCATTCACTCTTCTTTTTCACTTTTCAGGATCCATATTATTACATTGAGCTCATCTGGATAATCTAGAACAATCTCCCAACCCCACATTCTCCTGATTAGCATCCTTAATTGCATCTGCAACCTTGTAGGGTAACGTTTTGCCTTCTTAGATAACATTCTGTTAGGTTCTAGGTTCTAGGTGTTTAGGACATGGACATATGTAAGGGTCAACTGTTAATATAACTTAACAGCATCCTCCTTTGTGTACTGGAGCACTTTGCCATCCCTTTATCATATGCCATTAGTCTGTCTAGGACTCTCAGTAGATCTTGGTAGGGGTCCCTGAGGTATAGACTGTCTCCTGTCTGTGTTTTTTTCTCTTCCTCTGTTTCCCCTGTTGATTCTATTTAACTCCCTCCAATCAATAAGCATAATAAACTTAACTTCAGGACCTAAATCTTTCTGTAATAAATGTACATAAATAAGAGATCCTTTTACAAGGTGTGATCATGAAACTGGGCTTCTAATATTATTCCATATGACTGAAAAGCAAATATAGCTCCTGTTTTCAAAGATTGACGGTTTCATGTTACAGTGGTAACATGAGCCAATGTTTGCTTTTCAATCTTTGAACACAGTTTTGAAAATCAAAATTCTGAGCTCACTGCTGGAGATAGTACAGATGGTGTCCTTCATTTCCTGTATTATTATGCATCTCCCACAGAACCATTCGCCATGTGATTTCTTTGGTGTTTACAGAAGCAGGTCATGTTTATGAAGCATGTCTGGAAGAAGGAAATAATATATGGAAAATCTCTCCATGGGGTATAGAGTCAAGTGATCTCGAGGTTGGAATCAAGGGCTGTAAATACTTTTGGTGATTTCATATGCTCCGTGGGACTGGTATTTTCCATCTTTTAGCACGCAGTTTGGATTAACTTGAATGGATTTTTAGTACTTCTTTGAAAATGGAATATTAACTGTCCACAGAGATTTAATCTTGGGCAAAGAAAAAAAAAATAAGGTCATCACCTCTAATGACAGGATTAGTCCTTTCTCTTGAAAGTAATTGGATATCTCACTTTTTTGCTATTTCTGTTTAATTGAGAATACTCATTATCACTCAAGGTGGAAGTAACAAATGATTAATTTAGAAAGGAGAAGGATTGTGAGGTGGGTGGAAGTGACATTTGTCTGCATTATATTCTTAGAAACTTCAACTGTTAAGAGTTGGAAATGCCTCTGATAAAACTGTTCATTAACATGCAAGGAAATAGAAGCCCAAATCCTTCTCTCTGGCCAAGAGTGTGCTGAGTCCAGAAGCAGAGCTGCAGCCTAAGTTGCAAGTTTCTGAGTCCTCAGTCTTTCTCAGAGCACAGCACTCATCGCTAGTGCCTTTGACCGCTGCACTGGGGTGCCCAGACCGAGCCACCTGCCCCAGAGAGGCCCTTCATGTCAGTTTCAAGGGGGCATTTCTCCTGAACAGATGGCCAAAATACTTCCTGTGCCTTTTACCCTGAAGAACTAGGGAGTCATCTGCTCTGGGCTGCAGAAGCCGCTGCTTATGTGTACATGTGCAAGTAGATGCATGTGCAAGTAAATGGGGAAGGCAGAGAGAGGCAGACATACTATGCCAGCCACATTTTTAAGGACCAAAATCACGACAAAGTGAACTGAGTGTACTTTCTTGTTCTGCTTCTCCATCTTCGACTTTTTGTTTGTAAATATCTTCAGTACTTGGGTTTTGCACTTGGTTTGGTGCAACAAAATGCAAGTTAAAACAACTGTGAAGCTTTAAGACCTTGTTCTTGATAAACTTAACATATAAGGTATCCTGTTGACATAAGCACTGTGTATGCAGACAACAAAGTAAGGCATTCATGTGGCACATTCACCTGCAGCTGGAGGGGTCTTAGTGTATGCTATGAGAATTGTGGTTTTCAACCAGGGCTGTTTGTCCCTCTGCTCAGTCACCATTTGGCAATATATGGAGACATTTTTGGTTGTCTCACTTGGAAGAAGTGCTACTGGCATCTAGTGGGAAGAGGCCGAGGATGCTGCTGAACACCGTATATCACTGTACACAGGATAGACCCCCACTTATATAACAAAGAATTATCCAGTCTAAAATGTCAGTGGTGCCAAGGTTGAGAAACCCTGGCCTCAGGGAATCTATGACTTAACTAATACTTGGCTTTAGAAGCCTATGTAAAGAGTTGGTTAATTTGGAAACAGCTTAGCTTGTGGAATAAACATGTCAGTCTAATATATGACTTGAGGAAGTTTCTGTAGTCTGGTTGGGTAAAGGATTAAGTTTGCCCTACAGTCCCAGAACTGCCCCTGTGTGCTCACTTTCAGCCCTCTATTCTCAGTGACTCTTAATTGAAAGTTAGCTTCCTGTGCTCTTCACAACCGTGAATTCTGTTGTTGACAGTTTAGATGTGTTGTTTTTGTTTGGGGATCATGATATAATTTGCATAAGCAGACACAATATTAAAGAAGATAGTTAAGAATATAAAGACTAATGAATGCTGTACTCTTATCCATTCTGTACAAAAACAGCCCATTCAGGGGACCCTATGGCTGGTAAGGGCCTCAGCATTGTCGAGTCTTGGCAAAGTCTACGATGGCAGCAGTAGTTGAAAAGGGAGAAGAGTCCAAGGGTGGGAAGAAGTGATGAAAAGGCTGCTGGAACCCTGCCTGTATACTATGTTCTACTCGAGCATTGAGTGCAATAGGAATGATTTGTATTTCCTTGTTCCTTCTTGAATCTTTAGCAATTTCCATATTGTTAGGTTTTTCCTCATTACCAGGTGACTAAATTCCAAACAAATTAAATCATGAGATAGAGACAGGTATTTCCAATCATGGTCATTTTGTAGGACTGGTGGCAGGTGGTTCCCCTCCCATGAAATGGATACTGCTTGGTGAGGCAGACTCATCAGTATGTGTGACTGTGGTGCTTGGCATCAGGACCCCCTGTACTTTTGTCTAGCAGACCTGGTTAGTGGTGGCTGACTGAAGAGACTGGGGCTGCTTTCATCCCCTTCAATTCACAGTGAAACACCGCTCCTCTTGGGAAAAGCTATTTTCTTACCCAGCTGGTAAAATTTCCCCCAAGCCACATACTATACCAGGTATGTTTATTTCACAAGCCAAGCTGTTTCTAAGCAACCCTCCACAGAGCTGTCTAAAGTCAAGTGTGAGATATTGGCACTGGAAAAAAGGGTGAAAGGATTGTACACAGGACCAGGTTGTTTCAAAGCTGACTTGGAAGAGCCAACATTGTAGGTGTGGGTCAGGACAAGGTCAGGAATCAGCCAGAGAATCTGCTTTTCTATAGCAGATTCAATCTGCTATAACACAGAACATCACACAGATTTCTAAACAGAAAACTGGCTTCCTTATTTGATTCCTGAGAGTCAGCTACTGTGGAGCCTAAAGAGGCAGAACCCCACATTAGGCTTGATGTTTCCATGGCATCATAGACTCTTAGTGTTGAGATGGTCTTTATCCATCTGACCTCATCTGCCCAGTCATTGAGCAAGGCACTGTGGTTAGATGGCAGACAGGTTAGCATAGTTGGGGAGAGAGAGAGAATGGGGTCAGAGGTTTAGGCTGCAGAAACCCACCGCAGTTTCCTCTAACTATTACCAAGAAAGAGGGAAGGAACCAGCCCTCTATTGAGCAATGACCTGTGGGTCAGTTAACTTTCTTTGTAATAGCCTGTCATCCACCAGCTGGGGCCATCAGTGATCCATCTTGAGCTGGACCACTGGAAGGCTGGTTTGTTGGGATCAAATCAAGAGCTTCTAAGCAACCTGCTGAGAACAGTCACATCACCTGATGATCCAGAAAGTTTTCTGAATCTGGTGGCAAGCTCCTGTAGGAAGAATCCTGAATTAGGTGTTTATCTGTTGTTAACTCTGACACCAACTTTTATGACTTTAGGCAACATCACAATCAATTTAATAACACTCTGAGCTCAAAAGGAAAGAACCAAACATGTAAGCAGCATCCTCAGCCTTTACCCAGCTGGGGCTTCTGGAAATTGCATGTGGGTGAAGCAAGGTTGCTTCCTCCCTCCTCCTGTTGTGAGAAATGACTACTCTGTTCTCCTTTCTCAGTATCAGTCTTACTTACATGAAGGGTTGTAATCTAAAGTAGGCAAGATGCAATTACCTACATTATGTTTCTTAAAGAGCAACTGTAATGGGTGGAAAAAGCAGAAAATGTTGGAATGCAATACATTAAACCTTGCAAAACAAGTGACTTCGGGTTGGTGACTGCATAGACTGCAAAATGAATGCAATTAGAAAGTAGACTTAGAGAATATTACGTGGGTTAGCGATTCTGGCTATCATTTAGTCAAATGCCTTTGTTTTACAGAGGCAGAAACTGATATTCAGTTATCACTAACTTTCTCAGTCTCCAGCCACCCTGGAAGCAGAGGGGGCTCAAACACAAGTTTTTCTGCCTATTGCTGATCCCAAACCCAAATGTCTGTTCATGTTCAATTATTAATATGGTGGGCTTTATGAAATGAGGGCAGTAATCATTGTCTGCGAATATTTTTTTTCCATCTATTTTTCTACATTTGGTGAAAAGGGTGGTAAAGCTACGAACCTCCAGTCTGGACTTTTCACGTGTCTGGACTTCGTCCTGCATTCCAGTGTCCAGCTCTAGGTGAGAGGAGGGAGGAGACAGCCTGGGACAGTAGATGGTGGCATGGTCCCATGGAAAGGATCTGGGAGAAGCTTCTCCAGCAACCCGGAGTGTGGTGAATGCAGAAGCATCTTAAGCAGGCAGGGCCCCACAGTGGAGCTGCTCAGGGATGCAGGGAGAGGCTCTGGCTGCCCTAAGTCCATCACATTTGCCTCAGTGACCAGGGAGTCCCCGGCCAGGGACTCCTATTCCATCTCTGTTGCAGCCTTGGTGTCCAGCTGGGTTTTGATAATGTTTCTATTCTAGAGACCTAAGGAGTTTTTCTGGCAGAAGGAACTAATCCTAGTAGCTCCTGGGATGAGGAAAACCACAGTTATTTGAAAGCCCTTGATTGGAGGGATCCAGAGGCAAGGGAGGAAAAGCCATCAGACGTGAATCGAGGGAGCTGCCAACAGATGGGAAAGTCCTGAGCTCCTAAAATGACTAGGGTTTTGTTGTTGTTCAAATGTATGAGGTTCTAAGAGAATTTTGGAAATGGTTCCATGATTCTAAAAGAGAATGCAATGTAATCCTAGATCTTGAAACAGAGAGATTAGTTACATGGGCAAAGACTGTTAAATCCCTACTTGAAACTGTGCACAGTGGGTTAGACTATCCCCTAACTTTAACCTGATGGTTGTGGTTCTTGAAAGATACATAAATAACCTCAGATATTTCTGTCTGTACATTTTAATTGTATAGTCTTTGTGAAAAATGACCTAGAATTTATCTTTCAGATATCTAGTGTTTCTGAACTTGTTTATTTACCTATAAAAGGAAAGTAATAGACTTATGGTGAGAAATCAATAATGCAAATAACTTGGCCTGTAATAAACACTTAAAACAATAAAAGTGGAATCTAAGGCAGTAATATAGAAATATGTGTTCATATTTATCTCACGAAAGAAAAATTTATATTAGGGCTTTAAATACTTAGAACCAACCTTTTGTATTAAGGAAACACCTAAATTCCAAATTGTAAAGCTCCATCAGATAAATACTAGCATTAACATTTCAGATCTCTTTGTTAAAAACTCTCTTGGCATTGTTCTGTGGTTTACCAAAAATACGGGCAGCACTACCACACAAGTAGTAATAACATTGTTAACAATTACTATTACAATCGTTTAATTGTGAAAGGAGGAATAGCTTCACTCTTTCTTTTAGAAAAGAGCTTGATCATAGGAATTTAAAGAGCAGCCATTTTTTAAAAAATCGTTTGTCAGCATCCATCGTTCCTTAGTTCTGATAGCTGCTGGTTCTGTTCAGTAAGGAGTGTTCAGTTCAGTTCAGTCGCTCAGTCATATCCGACTCTTTGCGACCCCATGAATTATAGCACACCAGGCCTCCCTGTCCATCACCATCGCCTGGAGTTCACTCAGACTCACTCCCATCGAGTCAGTGATGCCATCCAGCCATCTTATCCTCTGTCGTCCCTTTTTCCTCCTGCCCCCAATCCCTCACAGCATCAGAGTCTTTTTCAGTGAGTCAACTCTTTTCATGAGGTGGCCAAAGTACTGGAGTTTCAGCTTTAGCATCATTCCTTCCAAAGAACACCCAGGGCTGATCTCCTTCAGAATGGACTGGTTGGATCTCCTTGCAGTCCAAGGAACTCTGAAGAGTCTTCTCCAACACCACAGTTCAAAAGCATCAATTCTTCGGTGCTCAGCTTTCTTCACAGTCCAACTCTCACATCCACACATGACCACTGGAAAAACCATAGCCTTGACTAGATGGACCTTTGTCAGTAAAGTAATGTCTCTGCTTTTGAATATACTATCTAGGTTGGTCATAACATTTCTTCAAGGAGTAAGCATCTTTTAATTTCATGGCTGCAATCACCATAAGGAGTGTTAGGGGCTACCTATAGCAGAGAGGTAGAAGACTGACAGACAACACATCTCTAACAAATGATGCTTTTCATTATCCATCTATAGAGATTACTGTATTTTCAGTTTGTAAAATTAGTTTTTGTTTTATGTGTGATTCCATCTCATTCAACGTCCCCTTCCTTTCTTGTAAATCTTCTATTCTTGAGCTTTGCCTTTCTATTTTATGAATATTATTTATTTCTGTAAAAAGTATATATATGCATATGAGTATTATTTTCCATAAATATTATTTATTCCTGTAACACTTGTTGGGATATATTATGTATATATTATGATATCATATGCTATTATGTATATGTGTGTGTGTACGTGTGTGTGTGTATATATACATATATTCATAAAAGTCCCCTCTGGCCCACTGAAAAGTTTATCCTGAAAATTAAACTAAGGGGGAAAAATAAGCTGGAAGAGATTTGAAAGAAGCAAAGCTATTTTTACTTCTAGGCCTGCTTCTATACCATCTATTATTTTTCTCATTTAATCATTTTTTACAGATCAGGAAACTTAGTTATTAAAAACACTATGACTAATACAAATTGAGGCAAGAATGGAAAAAAATAAGAGAGAAGAGCCAGTGACTCCCACTCCTGCCACCACCCTAGGAAGAAGTTTCATTTCTGTTTTTGTTCTGTTTATTCAAGTAAAGACACAGCAATTAAACCCACCTGTTTTATGAAGTTAGAGAATTTACTTCCTGAATTAATTAACTGTGGAATAGTGACCAGTGGCCCTGTCTACACTATTGAGCATTGAGAGATAGTGGATTATTTCTCCTCCTTAATACAGTCTTCTCTTAAAAGCTGAAGAAGTCAGTGGAGTGAAAGGAAAGGTTTGAGGTCTCTTGAAGTTGATAATAAAAGATGGAACAAGAATCTCTTATATACCTCTGGTAGTTCTAGAAGTATATTAAATTTCCCTGCAGGTCTTAGCCTCCCTTAAGAAGCTGCAATTATCCCCTCCCATCCCCTGAAACAGCAACAGCAGTGCATGTGTATGTGTGCGTGTCCTATCTGTATTCATATGCAGCAAGAGCATAGAAGGGTCGGGGTGTAAGTGGGGCAGGGGTTAACATCCTCTTGGTGTAGATGGATCTAATAGAGGGCTGCGAAGGATGGAGGAGAGTGGAGGTTCCTCAAGGGTTTCTTTTTGGGGAAGGGGTTGGTGGTTTGTCCTCTAGCTGCCCTATGGAAAGCTGGTAGACAAGCCTAGACTTTAATTCCATTTCTAAAGATTCCAAAATGCCAATACTGCAGTGAAACTTTTCTACTTTGGCCCTGTCTAGGAAGCCTTTCCTTCAGGTGCCCATGTCTCTGTGTACCTGAACTGACAGAGTTCTGTGAAACTCCTGGGAACTCTGGAGGAGTGAGGCTTGGCTTGGCCTTGGCCCTGGCCCACGTCCACACCTCTGGGCACAGAGTTAACCATGACCTCGCTGGTCAGTGGAAAATACAAATAAGAAAAGAGTAGAAGCTGGCTTGATATTGTCTGGAAATAGGCCCACAGAGCCAAGAAACAAATAGTTAGACTAACCATAGAATTTAGCTGAGCCTGTGCTGAATTGAAAGACCAAGTTGGCAAAGCTGATATCTCTATTTCTAGGTCCAGTTATGATGTCAGATGTGGCAATTATGAACATGAACTCTGGCTGAGATCTGCTTTTAAAAGCTTTATCACTTCCTCACTGTGTGGCTCTGAATACTTCTTTGTCTTTCTGAACCAGTTTGATCTTAGGTAAATCATTACCTTCTGTGTTGAGTTGTTCTGATGATACACGCACCTAAAGGAGAAAATGGCTCTGACACACTCACTCAGGAGAAAGCCCAGATGACTGTGAACTCCCAGAAAAATGCCAGCTAGCTAGTAGAGTGGTGAAACGGTCTCAGTGTGCCCCATTTGTTCCTCCCTAAATGGAATGAAGCAGAGATTTGGTAAGAAAGATACTACCCTAACGTGCATACAATTCCAGTTTGAGAGACCTGATTGTGCCTCACAACAGGGATATAAGACTCTGAAGGGACAGTTAAACATGAGCTTTACAGTTTCTCTGTATCTCTCTCTGAACAGGTGTGTTTCTCAACCTCCCAAACAGCCCCCAGGCTGCTGGTATATATTCCTCCTAAAGAATCCCCTGTCCCCATGAGCTGATTATAGAGTACATCTCTTGTTACTGCAAAAAGCATTTTTAAAATTGTGAATATGGGCATAAATTCTTCTGAAGTACTACTTCAAATTGGAAAAGCTATCTAGAGAAGTGCAAAACTTTGTTATAGTAAAAAGGAACAAAGAAGAACTATTTGGTAGATGACGAAGAACAGCAGTGGTTGTTGCCCTGTGAGAGCCTGAATTTCAACAATAAAAATACTGAAGAGCAGGCATGGAATCCTACTCTTTCTAGAGTTTCTAGGGAGATTATTTTGTAAATGTAGTTTAACTGATATAAAATAATTGAGCATGTTATTAGTGTGTAGTGTGTACCCTAAAACAGAAAGAAGAGTATGACATTAAAGGTGCATAAGACAAGGAACTCACAAAGAGGGTCTCCCTCAGTAATGATCAGGAAGATGGAAACTACAACAGCAAGATTCACCAAAACTAACAATATTAATGATAACAGTGTTGGTGAAGGTTTGATGCCAAATTCATTCTTCTGTTGATGAGTATACAAACTGATGAAGTCTTTTTTTAAATGAAATTTCCTTTGGAGGGCATTTTGGCAGTACCAACCAAAATATAAATGCATATCCTTTAACTCAACAGTTCCTTTTCTAGGAATCAATGCTGCAGAAATCTGCAAGAAGGAAATGTTCACAGTTATTTGAGCAAGGATGTTCATTACAGGATATTTTGCCATTAAAGAGAGGGTATAAGAACCCCAATGTCTACCAATAGTGTAGTTGAAGCAGTTGTGTTTACAAACTATAAAACCTGTGTAATTATTAAAAATGAGAATCTGTATAGGTAGACATGGAAGGATATTGTGTAAAAACACAAAATGTGATAGAGCGTGAATAATAAGATCCCATTTAAAAATTTTAATGTATATACATATGCTTATATTAATGTTTTCAATGTGTTATTATAAAGAAAAGATGTGTGGAAGAATACACACCGAAGAAGTGACAGTAGTTAACTCTGAAGAGGGAGACTGAGAAAGGGTACTTTTGTGTTTTACTTTCTATAGTTAAGAGTGGTCTGACTTTTCCTCAGTGAGTGTGGGCTACAATTTTATTTTTTTAAATTAAGCAATACTATCTGTGCAGACATTTCTCTTTCAGTTTGAATTATCTCTGAGCCTGCATCACTTTTCAGCTAAAGAGCATTTGGTTGTATGTTGATTGATAAGCGCTTGGAGTATAGGTCCAGCTACATGTAAAAGCAAGAACCTGTGTAACTGTGACTTAAGCAAAGTTGATGTTTCCCTCTCAAGTAACAATTCAGAGGTAATTTACCACCTCTTCAGAGTCCCAGGTGCCCAGGTTTCAATCTTGTTTTTCTCTCAATGTACGGCTTCCAAATACGATCAATCAGGGCTGCTTAGGCTCTGGCCATCGCGGCTGCAGAGAACATTCTCCTCCATGCTAACTCTGTGACTGGGAAGCTGGTCACATCATTTTCTCTTACATCTCAATGGTCAGAAATTAGACATGTGACTACACCTAGCCACAAGAGAACCTCACAACTACCTAATCCAAGCTTCTTGTACCATATAACAGGCGTTCTCAATCTTACCACTATTGGCGTTGGGACTGGCTAACTCTTTGTTGTGGGGACTCTCCAGTGCATTGTAGGACCAGTATCCCTGGCCTCTGTCCAACAGATGTCAGTAACACTCCCTGGTTGTGACAGCTAAAATTGTCTCCAGACACTGTTCCATGTCTTCTGGAGGACGAAAATCAACCCTTACTGAGCAAAACTTCTAAACAAGAAGGGTGAACGGATATTGGGGACAACTAGCAACACCTGCCATAAGCATTGTGCTGTTCCCCCACAAGCAGTGCCTAGTGTTGATGTAATAGTTTCTCTTTAAAACTGACACCCCCCCAACCAGGAAATATAATACTCGAGACCCGAGGTGTTTCTGATTCTAGGAGGATGAAAATCCAATCCTTTGTTATTTTTATTTATTGAACCTAAATTTTTATTGCATCAAGTAAATACTGTTTTTGTTTGAATATAAAAACAAATGAAGCTTTTTTCCCTAGTGTTCAGTGTAGCATTAAGGGTACTTGCATTGTGTCACATTTATGATGAATATCTCAGTCTACACTGTAATATTTCTGAAAGACTAATATAGCATCATTCAGAATGCCATTCTGTCCTAAATCAAAAATTTCATCTACAGTTGACGGCATGTCTCTTTTAAGGGCAATTAAGTGTGCATAATTTGCCACTGCTGAACACCTTGAGTATAGTATTTTTCTGTTAATGAGAAATGTTTGCTTAATATGCTTTTCCATTCCAGTGAGAGTATGTGCTTCACTGCCAATCATATAAATGAGAGGAAGATCATTTACCAGAGAACACGAAATTAAGTGCTCTTTGTTCTGCCTTTTCTAGCACAGAGAATCGAATCTTTCTTCAAACAAGTGAACACACTGGGATCTTGTTATAACGGCTGCTTAGCAATAAGGAAAAATTACACAGAAAGTGCATCTGTCTTGGGCTTCTTCCAAAGTTGTTGAGTGCCTAATGTGTCAGAATGACCTTGTTATAAGGCAATTTCACCACATAGAAGGCCCATGCAGGCACAGTGGAGGACATCATTATAATGGTGCTCCAACATTCTTGTTTTTGAAAATGTCAATGACTGCAGAAATTGTATCAGAAAAGTAGTTGCCAGCCATGAAAGTAACGGTACCCCCGAAGTATGAAACCACTTGTACTGAGAGAGGAGAGTAGTCGTGTCTAGCTGCTGGGCGAGCAGACACTTGTGCAGAGACTAATGGAGAACTGGACCTGGAAGACTCAACGGGGAGCAAAGGAAGATGGGCACAACACTGAAGATGGGGATCAGCGTGGGTGGAGACCAGGAATCACGTAGCAAGTTAGCAGGAGAATTTGGCTGATCATGTAGATTTGTGCAAAGACTGTCAAGACTGTTGTGCAGCCTAAACAGCAAATTGTTCACCAGAATTTGTGGTCCCTCTTCCATAGCAAAGCAGGACCTGGAAAGCAGCTGCAAAGTCAGCTCTTCTTGTGTCTTGGTGAGGCCATGTGGTTCATCCTTGCTAATCAACTATGAGTGGCTCATTATCTTGAGGCTTCCCTGGTGGCTCAGCGGTAAAGAATCCGCCTGCCAAACAGGAGACTTGGGTTTCATCTCTGAGTTGGGTAGATCCCCTGGAGAAGGAAATGACAACCCACTCCAGTATTCTTGCCGAGGAGATCTCATGGACAGAGAAGGCTGGCAGGCTACAGTCCATGGAGTCACAAAGAGTTGGGCATTACTTTTAGTGACTCCACAACAACGGAAGTGTGCATGTGTGCGCACTCTCTCATAGCCAACTCTTTGCGGCCCCTGGACTGTAGCCCACCAGGCTGCTCTGTTCTTGGGATTTCCCAGGCAAGAATACTGGAGTGGGTTGCCATTTCCTCCCCCAGGGGTTCTTCCTGACCCAGGGATCGAACTCAGGTCTCCTGCTTGAAAGGCAGATTCTTTTCCACTGAGCCACCTGGGAAGCCCATCTTTAGCTGGAGGATCTGATAATAAATGGATGGCAGACTCCTGTTAGATCATTTGAAGGGAGTTTAAGAAAGGCACTGTTTGCCAAGATGCAGGAGTGAGTAAGGAAACTACAAGGGATAGTGTAGTATCATAAGGCCCATCTCTACCCTGTAAGCTTTCTTAGGCCTGAGAGAGAAAGGAACAGTTTCTAGGAGTTAGAATAGAAGCCATATGGAGAGGTCCACAAGAAAAGAGAGGAGCCATAACCTTCAGAAGGACACACCAGTCTGAGTCAAACCCTGGCGTCACTCTCTAGCCTCTCCAGTATTCGGTGGAAGCATCCCATTAGCCAAATACAATTAAAAGCCAGAAGGGTAGGAAGTGCTTTAATGCAGTTGAACAGGGAATGTCCCAGGACACAGAGTTGAATGAAGAAAGGCTGAGGAGCAGACCTGGGGTAAATATCCTGCACGATGACCTCTGGCAAAGGTAGTCAGAAGTGGAGAGTGGGTGTTCCTTCACCATTCCTGCTTCTCCTGTCAGCCAGCTGGAGGATTTGGAGACCCTAGGGGAGGACAGGGCCATAGCAAGGCAGGATGCCACTCAACAGAGGGAAGCAGAGCCCCTATCAGGGACATACCCAGTAGACTGTGACTGACTGAGGAATCAACTTGTGTTGAATGAAGACACCAGATTTCAGGGGTTTTGCTTGTTTGTTTGTTTTACTGACATTAGCATCTGGAATTGTATGTATTTTGCAATTAGCATTAGTAGGAATTAGATTGTAGAAAAATTTTGAGGACCAAACAAGGAATCAAGGTCCACTTCTATACATAGTTGGGGGGGATGAAGGTTTTTATGCTGGGGGTGGTAATAAAATAAAAAAAAAAAAAACCTTGAGAATGATGACTCTGTCTTAACAAGTGGAAAGGAACACAGTGAGAAACCAGTTGATGCCACTGACCACAAGCTCACTTTTTTAGAAATTATTGCTTTTTTTGGGCTTCCCTGGTGGCTCAGAGGTTAAAGCATCTGCCTCTAATGCGGGAGACCCTGGTTCGATCCCTGGGTCGGGAAGATCCCCTGGAGAAGGAAATGGCAATCCACTCCAGTATTCTTGCCTGGAGAATCCCATGGACGGAGAAGCCTAGTAGGTTACAGTCTACCGGGTCGCAAAGAGTCGGACACGACTGAATGACTTCACCTTCATTTATTTTTGACTGTGCTGGGTCTTTGTCGCTGCTCTCTAGCTGCGGAGAGTAGGGGGCCACTCTCAGGTGTGGTGCTCAGGCTTCTCATTTCAGCGACTTCTCTTGTGGCAGGCGGAGCACAGGCTCTAGAACCCGTGGGCTTCAGTAGGCGGCATCTTGGCTCAGGAGTTGCAGCTCCTGGGCTCCAGGGCACGGGATCACTAGTTGTGGTGCACACACCTAGTTGCTCTATGGCATGTGAGATCCTCTCAGGTCAGAGAACAAATCATGTCTCCTGCATTGGCAGGCAGATTCTTAGATCCCTTACCACTGAGCCACCAGGGAAACCCCCACCCCACATTTTATCAGCAGGATCTGTGAATTAGTTGAGGATACTACAGACTGAAAGGGTGCAGACTTTCTAATTACATTGCAAGGTCAGTGCCAGCCCACCATGAGGAAGGAAGTGGTCTAAGACCAGTTCAGTAATCCCCATAGTCTGTGAAAGAGCTTAGCTGGCCCACGTGAAGTGCAGAGACTGGAAAAGGAATTTGGGAGAGATTGTTGATATGTCATGAGTTACTCTTACAGTGGGGCAGGTATTAGGGGAGGATTGGCCCGTCATCTTATGCCTAAGTGCAAGGGGCTTCAGTGAGACCCCTATGCATGAGATACAACCCCTGCAGCCTGGAGCATGCGGTGGACTGTCGTATTTTCTGGGAAACTGAAAGAACAAGACAATTGTTGGTCAGCTAATCTGATGATAGCAAAGCTAAGAGAGGGAGACTAAGTTCTTAGGGAGGGTGGGGGACTGTTTATTCCCATGGTTTCAGGATAAGTGATATGTGACCAGTTGAGGGCACTGAACTAGAGAAAAAGCTGCTGTGTGGTCATCGCTGAGCCTGTTCAAGTAAGGCCTGGAGGAACAATGTGGACCTGGAAGCCAGAGGAGATGAGTTCTTCCCCAAAGCTGCCATTTGGAGGGTAATTGTCTATCCCATGAAAGCAACCCACAATAGAGAGAGTTACATATATACCTGGTGAGCCTTGAATGCCTGGGGCATCTTAGAACTGTACCCCTCTCCTCAAATAAGACCTTTTCTGCTTCCTCTGGCAATCAGTCAGAATAGAGAAAAAGCTCCCACTACCTTTCCCACTGCTGGTGATCAGCTTATGCCAGGGCAGGTGGGGGAAGGGGAGATGGTTACTAACAGTATACTTAAGGCTTTTATTAATGAGTGGCTAGACATACCAAGTATCTGCAGGAGACCATTTTTTACTGATCTGTGAATATATATGAACAGAGGACAGACTATTTTATTCTGGGAGTCACCAGAGGGGTCATAGACTTGCCTGAAATTTCATCCTTAGGGCAAGGGAAGACCTGACCCCAGAATAAATTTAGAGGGACAGTGGGTGACAAAAACAAAATTGATTATGATTACACTTCATAAGAATATGGGCTTCCCTGGTAGCTCAGACAGCAAAGAATCCACCTGCAATGCAGGGGACCTGGGTTTGGTCCTGGGTTGGGAAGATCATCTGGAGGAGGGCATGGCAACCCATTCCAGTATTCTTGCCTGGAGAATCGCCATGGACAGAGGAGCCTGTTGAGCTATAGTTCATGAGATCGCAAAGAGTCAGACACAACCGAGTGACTAACACACAGCACACAAAGTTATTATGAAGCACTAACCCCATGAACAGTATGAAAAGGCAAAATGTTAGGATACTGAAAGAGGAACTCCCCAGGTCAGTAGGTGGCCAATATGCTACTGGATATCAGTGGAGAAATAACTCCAGAAAGAATGAAGGGATGGAGCCAAAGCAAAAACAATACCCAGTTGTGCATGTGACTGGTGATAGAAGCAAGATCTGATGCTGGAAAGAGCAATATTGCATAGGAACCTGGAATGTCAGGTCCATGAATCAAGGCAAACTGGAAGTGGTCAAACAGATGGCAAGGGTGAACGTCAACACTCTAGGAATCAGCAAACTAAAATGGACTGGAATGGGTGAATTTAACTCAGATGACCATTATATCTACTACTGTGGGCAGGAATCCCTCAGAAGAAATGGAGTAGCCATCATGGTCAACAGAAGAGTCCAAAATGCAGTACTCGGATGCAATCTCAGAAATGACAGAATGATCTCTGTTCGTTTCCAAGGCAAACCATTCAGTATCACAGTTATCCAAGTCTATGCCCCAACCAGTAATGCTGAAGAAGCTGAAATTGAACAGTTTTATGAAGACCTACAAGGACTTTTAGAACTAACACCCTAAAAAAATTTCCTTTTCATTATAGGGGACTGGAATGCTAAAGTAGGAAGTCAAGAAACACCTGGAGTAACAGACAAATTTGGCCTTGGAATGTGGAATGAAGCAGGGCCAAGACTAATAGAGTTTTGCCAAGAAAATGCACTGGTCATAGCAAACACCCTCTTCCAACAACACAAGAGAAGACTCTACACATGGACATCACCAGATGGTCAACACCGAAATCAGATTGGTTATATTCTCTGCAGCCAAAGATGGAGAAGCTCTATACAGTCAACAAAAACAAGACCAGGAGCTGACTGTGGCTCAGATCATGAACTCCTTATTGCCAAATTCAGGCTGAAATTGAAAAAGTAGGGAAAACCGCTAGACCATTCAGGTATAACCTAAATCAAGTCCCTTATGATTACACAGTGGAAGTGAGAAATAGATTTAAGGGCCTAGATCCAATAGATAGAGTGCCTGATGAACTATGGACAGAGGTTCGTGACATTGTACAGGAGACAGGGATCAAGACCATCTCCGTGGGAAAAAAATGCAAAAAAGCAAAATGGCTGTCTAGGGAGGCCTTACAAATAGCTGTGAAAAGAAGAGAGGCGAAAAGCAAAGGAGAAAAGGAAAGATATAAGCATGTGAATGCAGAGTTCCAAAGAATAGCAAGAAGAGATAAGAAAGCCTTCTTCAGCGATCAATGCAAAGAAGTAGAAGAAAAGAACAGAATGGGAGAGACTAAAGATCTCTTCAAGAAAATTAGAGATATCAAGGAAACATTTCATGCAAAGATGGGCTCGATAAAGGACAGAAATAGTCTGGACCTAACAGAAGCAGAAGATATTAAGAGGTGGCAAGAATACACGGAAGAACTGTACAAAAAGATCTTTCAGACCCAGATAATCATGATGATGTGATCACTAATCTAGAGCCAGATATCTTGGAATGTGAAGTCAAGTGGGCCTTAGAAAGCATCACTACAAACAAAGCTAGTGGAGGAGATGGAATTCCAGTTGAGCTGTTTCAAATCCTGAAAGATGATGCTGTGAAAGTGCTGCACTTAATATGCCAGCAAATTTGGAAAACCCAGCAGTGGCCAAAGGACTGGAAAAGGTCAGTGTTCATTCCAATTCCAAAGAAAGGCAATGCCAAAGAGTGCTCAAACTACCGTACAATTGCACTCATCTCACACGCTAGTAAAGTAATGCTCAAAATTCTCCAAGCCAGGCTTCGGCAATACGTGAACCGTGAACTCCCTGATGTTCAAGCTGGTTTTAGAAAAGGCAGAGGAACCAGAGATCAAATGGCCAACATCCACTGGATCATGGAAAAAGCAAGAGAGTTCCAGAAAAACATCTGTTTCTGCTATATTGACTGTGCCAAAGCCTTTGTGTGGATCACAATAAACTGTGGAAAATTCTGAAAGAGATGGAAATACCAGACCACCTGACCTGCCTCTTGAGAAATCTGTATGCAGGTCAAGAAGCAACAGTTAGAACTGGACATGGAACAACAGACTGGTTCCAAATAGGAAGATGAGTACGTCAAGTCTGTATATTGTCACCCTGCTTATTTAACTTATATGCAGAGTACATCATGAGAAATGCTGGACTGGAAGAAACACAAGCTGGAATCAAGATTGCCAGGAGAAATATCAATAACCTCAGATATGCAGATGACACCACCCTTATGGCAGAAAGTGAAGAGGAGTTAAAGGGCGTCTTGATGAAGATTAAAGAGGAGAGTGAAAAAGTTGGCTTAAAGCTCAACATTCAGAAAACAAAGATCATGGCATCTGTTCCCATCACTTCATGGGAAATAGATGGGGAAACAGTGGAAACAGTGTCAGACTTTATTTTGGGGGGCTCCAAAATCACTGCATATGGTGACTGCAGCCATGAAATTAAAAGACACTTACCCCTTGGAAGAAAAGTTATGACCAACCCAGGTAGCATATTCAAAAGCAGAGACATTACTTTGCCGACTAAGGTCCATCTAGTCAAGGCTATGGTTTTCCCAGTGGTCATGTGTGGATGTGAGAGTTGGACTGTGAAGAAAGCTGAGCACCAAAGAATTGATGCTTTTGAACTGTGGTGTTAGAGAAGACTCTTGAGAGTCCCTTGGACTGCAAGGAGATCCAACCAGTCCATTCTGAAGGAGATCAGCCCTGGGATTTCTTTGGAAGGAATGATGCTAAAGCTGAAACTCCAAGACTTTGGCCACCTCATGCGAAGAGGTGACTCATTGGAAAAACTCTGATGCTGGGAGGGATTGGGGGCAAGAGGAGAAGGGGACGACTGAGGTGAGATGGCTGGATGGCATCACTGACTCGATGGACCTGAGTCTGAGTGGACTCTGAGAGATGGTAATGAACAGGGAGGCCTGGTGTGCTGCAATTCATGGGGTCTCAAAGAGTCGGACATGACTGAGCGACTGAACTGAACTGAACTGGTTTTTCCTGTGCTGAATATTGTCATGGGCTTCCCTGGTAGCTCAGCTGGTAAAGAACCTGCCTGCAATGCCGGAGACCCTGGTTTGATTCCTGGGTCGGGAAGATCCACTGGAGAAGGAATAGGTTACCCACTCCAATATTCGTGGGCTTCCCTGATGGCTCAGCTGGTAATGAGTCTGCCTGCAAGGTGGGAGTCCTGGATTCAGTCCTTGTGTTGGGAAGATCTCCTGGAGAAGGGAAAGGCTACTCGCTGCAGTATTCTGATCTGGAGAGTTCCATAGATGGTACAGTCCATGGGGTCACAGAGAGTCGGACATGACTGAGCAACTTTCCCTTTCACTTTCATAAGAGTATATTAGTTACATGGGTTTCTAGCATGAAGGCTTTGTCCTAAAAGAAAATAAGATTTTAAAAAATGTTGTCACTAAGTCATGTTTAACATTTTTATGACTCCACAAGGTTCCTCTGTCTATGGGATTTACCAGGCAAGAATACTTAAGTGGGTTGCCATTTTCTAATCCAGGAGATCTTCCCAGTGCAGGAATCAAACCCATTTTCTGCACTGGCAGGTAAATTCTTTACCACTGAGCCACCAGGGAAGGAGCCATTTTAAAAATTAGCAAATCCCAAACATGCCTTTGTCATCATTCAAAATGTATTTATAAACATAGTAAAGATGCTTTCATGGAAGGACATTTCCATTCTTACCTGTAACACAAAATTTAGAAAATCTGAGAAGTATAAGACTTGAAAGTAAGTCACCCAACATCCCAGAAGCCAGACGTAATCACACAATTTGATATGTTTCCTTCCTGTCTTGCTTTCCTCTGTGGATGTGTATAAAACATTTGTGAGTTTTTCAGATTTTGTTGTATGTATTTTATATCTTGCTTTCTTAATGTAATATTTTTTAAAGTTATAGGACATTTAAAAAATATGGTTTAAATAAAGGCATAAGTTGACTAGAGTTTATCAAATAATTTTGTCAAATATTCTTGACCTGTACTTGGAATTTTTTTTCATAATTTTTTAAATTCATTTTTCACGGAGCTGAGTCTTTGTTGCTGGACAGGCTTTTCTCTACTTGCAGTGAGCAAGGTGGTTGTAGTTCATGGGCTTCAAGTTGCTGTGGCAACTTGCTCTCCCAAGGTTATTCATTCAGCCCTTTGGGTTTCAATATCATTTATATGCTGAAAACGCTCAAATTCAAAATTTCAGCCCAAACCTCTGTTCTAAGCTCCAGACTTGTACCTTGACATCATTTGAATGTCTCACTGGCATCTCAAGTGGAACTCAATCTGCCCCCAAAATGTGTTCCTCCTTCAGTCTTCCCAACTCAGTAAAGCAACCTCAGTCCTCTCCACTGCTCAAGGAAAACACTAGAAGGCATTCCAGTACTCTTCTCTCCCTCATTTCTAGCTTATGGCAAGTTCTGTTTATTTCCTCCAAAATATATACAAATTCAACTCTTCTTTCCTTATGAAAACACATCAGATCCTTAGCAGGATCTATGAGGCTCAGCCCTAGATTCAGCTCATCTTTGCAGCCTCCAATTCTGATGCTCTCTCTGATGCTCACCTTAATTCATCCACAGTGATTTGCTTTCAGTTTCTGGAACTGCTGTTTCTGTATGCCTGGAAATTAATTCCCCTGACCTCCTAATGTGACTTTCAATTCCTTGAGGGCAAGCACTCAGGCCAGGTCATTTCTGTATCCCCAGTTTGTAGATGAGTGCGTGGCACGTGATGGGCGTACAGCCAGTGTCTGTTGATATGACCTACCAACTGGCTCTCACCTTTCATGTCTCAGACTGTGTATGCTTCTTGTTAGACCTTTCCTGACTCTCCCTCATTCTAAAGTGAATCTCCTCACTTTTGGCCTGATCAAATCACCCTGTTATTTGTATCACTGCCTATTATGAATGCATATCTTTAATATCTCTTTTACTCACTAACCTAGAAACTCTCATGAGAGCAAGAACAGGACCTTGTTTTTTTGATTTATGCTTTCCCTAACATCTAGCATAGTGCTTAGGTTACAGAAAATTCTCAGATATTTGAGAATGAAGATCTAACTGAATGAACAGCATGTGACTGAATGGAGTTCTAAGGGGAGCTCTTCTCTTTACCTAGGCAATACTGGAAAAAATTCTGAAGTCTATCCTGAAATAGAAGGTAGAATATAGAATCATGGGTCCCCAAAAGACAGCCACGCCCTAATCCCTAGAGCCTGTGATATGTTATTTTATATGGCAAAGGGGACTTGATTGGCAAAGGGTACGATTTAGTTAAAGATCTTGCTGGGGAAGTGATCTTGAACTATCCAGATGGGCCCAATGCAATCACAGAGGTTCTTGTAAGAGAGAGGCTAGAGAGTTAGAATTAGAGGAGATGTGAGACAAAAGCAGAGGGAAGACAGAGATTAAGAGAGATTTGAAGATGCTGCTGTTATGAAGATGGAGGAGGGGACCACAAGGCAAGGAAGAAGGGACACAGCCCTCCCAACACCTTGATTTTAGGACTTCTGATCTCCTAAACTATGAGATAACACATTGTGTTGTTGGAAGACATGAAGTTTGTGGTCATTTATACAGCAGCAGTAGAAAACCAAATCAAGGAGGAACTGGAGAAATGGGTTGAGGAACCCATAGCAAGAGGTGGTCACACCTCCTTTCAGAAGATATTCTGCTTGCCTGTCCACAAACTATCCCATTTCCATAGTCCTACAGTCAGTTTTGTGAAATTTGTCCCTTTTTTTTAAAATTCTGTCATTGGGACAAATAAGAAATCTATGCTTTCTTTCCTGAGTTCAGGTTCAGAAACAGGAGAGAAAACCCAGAACTGGACTTGAGCTGTGGCAATGAAGGAGAGGGGCAGGGTCTCCCCAGCCAGACAAGGATTGTTTTCTCTCGTTCTTTAGAGGTGTTGTGCTCTCACTTCAAGCATGTCTGACTCTTTGCAACCCCATGGACTGTAACCCACTATGGACTGTAATCCTCTGTCCGTGGAGTTCTCCAGGCAAGAATACTGGAAGGATGCCCTCCTCCTGAGGATCTTCCCGATGCGCAGGGATAGAACCCAAGTCTTCTGCATCTCCTGCATTACAGGTGGATTATTTTTACCACTAAGCCGTGAACCATGGGGGATGCCCCCTTTAGAAGTGTTACTGAACCATTTTCTAAAGTCCTGCTTTAAGGTGCTTGTCAGTGTACATCTCTGATTTAGAATTAATCTCCACATTTGTGGTTTGGAAAAATACATCTTGTGAGAAAAAGAGAAAGCATTGGACCTCCTCCTTGGGGAAAAAATGCACATAGCAGAAAATTTCACATGCAGTTGTTTGGGGTTCATGGACTTGTAAGGTTATCTTGCTCAAAGGATAGAGTATGTGTTTAGAATCTTTAAAAAAAAAAAATTTGTTAATTTGGCTGTGTCGAGTCTTAGTTGTGGCACACAGGCTCAGTAGTTGTGGCACATGGGCTTAGTTGCCCTACAGTATGTGGAAGCTTAGTTCCCTAACCAGGGATTGAACTCACATCCCCTGCATTCCAAGGCAGATTCTTAACCACTGGACCACCAGGAAAGTCCCTAGAATCTTTTATATGTTAGGATGCAGGACTCGGTGTGAGGCTGGGAAGGAGGTTTCCATGTCATGCTAAGATACTTGGAGTTAATCCTGTGGTTGGGATAACTACACACCCATTAGTTTTTAAGCAAGGTGGTGACAAGATTAGGTCTGTACTTAAAAAAAAAAGTACTCTGATATAGTTAGGGACTTTGGGAAGGTCATGTACACACTGCTATATTTAAAATGGATAACCAGCAAGGACCTACTATATAGTACACTGAACTCTGCTCAATGTTATGTGGCAGCCTGAATGGGAGAGGGGTTTAGGGGACAATGGATACATCCATGGGCTTCCCTGATGGCTCCCACGGTAAAGCATCTGCCTGCAATGCAGGAGACCTGGGTTCGTTTCCTGGGTTGGGAAGATCCCCTGGAGAAGGAAATGGCAATCCACTCCAGCACTCTTGCCTGGAAAATCCCATGGACGGAGCAGCCTGATAGGCTGCAGTCCATGGGGTTGCAAAGAGTCAGACATGACTGGGCGACTTCACTTTTGATGGCTGAGTCCCTTCACTGTTTACCTGAAACTAGCAGCAGCATCACAACATTATTAAATGGCTATACCCCAATACAATACAAAATAAAAAGTTTGACCTTTGGGAGAAAAAAAAAATCACTCTGGCATCATGTATGTTGTCTATAATCCTATAATTAGGCCATCAGATCACCTGAGGTAGGGAGAAATGTTGTTGACTTGAGATGTTTTAGTACTTGCTTTTAAAACCAGTGATACTAGATTGCATATTAAGAGATCTAATGTCATAGACAATATGCTGTAGAAAGCAGTTTCCTGTAACCAATGTAAAATCATTAAAATCTTACTGTTGTCAGGATCATTGCTCCCCTAATAGCAGGTTTACATGGACGTTTAGTCTCATTGATAGTAATCATCATCTCTTTGTTCAAGTACTTCTCAGCTTCGGTCAGATCCATCTCCTGCTCAGAGAATGGAGGCCGGTAAAGCAGTACACCCTGGTAGGCCACTGAACTGGTGCCTTGTAGACCAGAGCATCACATGTGGTGTTATCACATACTTGGCCAAAGGATTTAGGTCGAGTTAATCTCCCAGAGTCAAAGTTTCTTTATAAAATGGGCATTAAAATCCCACCTACCTACATAACAATTGTGACAATCAAATGCAGTCATTAGAAGGTAGTGAAAACCATAGCATATTATCTAAATGCAAGCTGACATTAATTTTCCTTTTAGTATTACCATCATCCCTGAACAAATTTGGGTAGTAAAGAGCCATGAATGTAAATATATGTGATTTGCTTTTGTGGTATTAGCTAGTTCTTTCTCCAAATATCACATGATTTAGAGGTGTTTGTAATATCCATACAATATGTTGCCTCTACTTAGCCCTTGAAAAGTCCTGAATTAAACGTAGACTCTGTTTGGCTGTATTCCAAAATCTGAACCTATGTGCTAGTAGGAAAGAATCCACCTGCCATTGCAGGGGTTGCAAGGGATGTGAGTTCGATCCCTGGGTTGCGAAGATCCCCTGGAGGAGGAAATGGCACCCCATTCCATTATTCTTGTTTGGAGAATCCCATGGACAGAGGAGCCTGGCGGTCTACAGTCTATGAGACTGCGAAGAGGCAGATACCACCGAGCACAGAGGGGAAATGGTTACATATCAACGTGTTTAGAGCATATGCAAAGCCACACAGAAAATTGGAAAGACCACGTGTGTGTGTGTGTGTGTTTCAAGCTGCTAACTCATCGAGTTTACAAGGAAAGAATTGATGGTTCTAGAAGAAGAGAAACCTGCAGTACACAGAGCAGATTCTTAGTCATCATGATTTACTGGTCTGCTAATCAGAAACTCTCCCATTAGCATTTCTAAGTGTTTTTGTAACTTTAAAACACAACTTGCTCAAGAGTGACTGTGTCAGAAAATACTATGGTTTCTCCCATCTTTGTCCCTGTGCCTAAGGCCAGTAGGAAAATGTCAGGTGGTGCGGCCTTTACTGCTGGTGACTTAGAAAACCACGTGCCACAGTGCAGTCAGACATATCTGTGAAATAGTCAAGATGCTTTTTAATTATACCCAATGCATCTATGCTAAAGCATTTAATTTTACAGAGATGCAGAGGAAGAAACCCTGAGGTAGCCAGAAGTAGCCATCCTCCCTTGGCTGCAAAATATCTCCTTTGTTTGCACCTCCCCGTGTTATTAGTAGTGACTTTAACAGAGATGTTCACACCGGTTTACCAGGTGGTTTACAGGTTTCTTTTAGGCTCACCCATGACTGAGTATGATTAGTAGCAAATAAAATATTTTATCCCTATTTCATCAAAAGGCATGGCTCCCACACAGCTGCTTCCTTTGCTAAGGTCAAACAGCCAGGCTTAAAAGAGAGCTTCTGACTTTGATTCTAGACTCATTTTGAAAAAAGAGGGAAGTGACATGGGCTTTGCAGGCAGACTCTGCCATGTGCTAACAATGTGAGAGAGGCAGTCATATAACCTTGCTGAGCTTTAAATGCCCACCTGTAAAATGGGTGTGATTCTCCCTCTTTGGTGTCCTTGAAAAGGTTAAATGAGGTTAGAGATTCTGATGTTAGAGGCAGCACAGTACTTGTTTATAATCTGGATCTGGACTGTGGAGCCGAACTTGCCAGGTACGAGTCCCAGCTCCACCTCTTTGCTAGCCACGTGACCTCGTGTAAGTAACTAAACCTACTTGAGTCAGTAAAATGAAGATAATAATAGTACCTACCTCACAGGGTTATTGTGAGGACAGAAGAGTTAATATAACCGAAAGCACTTAGAATAGTGATTGCCTCACAGAGTGTTTTCAGTAAACGCTCTTTGAGTATATGCCATAATTATGATTGATTGTGATTATTACTGTTGTTATCCATATGTCAAGTCCCTGGCACAAATAGTTGATAAAAAATTCACTTTTATTAAGACTTCTCTTATTTGTCTTCAGAGCACTTGAATTTTAAGGAGCATGAAAAGAAAGTAATAGTATTATTATAAGTCTGTTTTTGTTTTTTTGTTTTTTTAAAACAGATGTCAATGAGCTCCTTTCCAAAATCTTATTCCTTTAGGAACTCAAAATTCAATCGTTTACCATAGGAGAAAAAAGTTTCCTGATGCTCCTTAGAGCAAGAGCAAAATTTTGAGCCTTACTGCAGACTTTCTGAGTCAGAAACTCTGGAGATGCAACCCATAAGTCACTTTGGTTCTTGTTTTTCAGTGCTTGCTGACATTTTTTTAAAGATTTGTTCTTTAGAGCAGTTGTAGGTTAACAAAAAATTGAGAGGAAGATACAGAAATTTCCCATCACCCCCTGTACCCATACATGCACAGCCTTTCCATTGTCAACATCCCCCACCAGAGTGGTTCATTGTTACAACTGATGAACCTACACGGACACATCATAATCACCCAAAGTCCACAGTTTATATTCTGGCTCACTCTTGATGGAGTACATTCTGTGGGTTTAGACAAATTCATAATTGTGTATCCCTCATAAAAGGGGACTTCCAGGTGGCTCAGTGGTAAAGAATCTTCCTGACAATGCAGGAGACTCAAAGGATGTGGGTTGGGAAGAGCCCCTGGAGAAAGAAATGGCAACCCACTCCAGTATTCTTGCTTGGAAAATTCCATGGACAAAGAAGCCTGGCGGGCTATAGTCCATGGAATCACAAAGAGACACGAAGGAGCATGCATGACACACCATCATAAAGGAGCTGTGAAGAGTGTTTTCCCTGCCCTGAAAATCCTCTGTGCTCTACTTCCCCTTCCCAACCCCCTGGCAAGCATTCATCTTCTTACGGTCTCCATAGTTGTGCTTTCAGTCTATTTTAACAAATGACCCAGTGATTCTCAGACTTTCTAAAGTTTGCAAATACCAGATATAGACTGCTGCAACTTTGACCACCTTCTGTTGCTGGGGGTGGGATAAGACTGCTGCTGCTAAGTCACTTCAATCGTGTCCAACTCTGTGCAACCCCATAGACGGCAGCCCACCAGGCTCCCCCGTCCCTGGGATTCTCCAGGCAAGAACACTGGAGTGGGTTGCCATTTCCTTCTCCAATGCATGAAAGTGAAGACACTCAGTCGTGTCTGACTCTTAGCGACCCCATGGACTGCAGCCTACCAGGCTCCTCCGTCCATGGGATTTTCCAGGCAAGAGTACTGGAGTGTGATGCCATTGCCTTCTCTGGGATAAGACTGAAGGGTGGTTAACAAGGAATTGGGCATTCCATGTTTCACATGTGTTCCAGTCCAAGAAGCACACTAAATGACTGAATTAAGCAGAAATAGTCCATTCTAAAGGAGATCAGCCCTGGGTGTTCTTTGGAAAGAATGATGCTAAAGATGAAACTCTAGTACTTTGGCCACCTCATGCGAAGAGTTGACCCATTGGAAAAGACTCTGATTCTGGGAGGGATTGGGGGCAGGAGAAGAAGGGGATGACAGAGGATGAGATGGCTGGATGGCATCACCGACTCTATGGACGTGAGTTTGAGTGAACTCTGGGAGTTGGTGATGGACAGGGAGGCCTGGCGTGCTGTGATTCATGGGGTCACAGAGTCGGACATGACTGAGTGACTGAACTGAACAGGTATTTCTGGAAGCAGAGTCAGGGGTGTGGTAAAGGGAAGGAAAAACAGTTTGAGAGTGTGTGCATCTGTTGATAGATCTGGAATAGAAAGTTTCAGACTTTCCAGGTTTCTTCTGGAAAATGCTGATGCAATGTCCTGTACCATGTTGCCCTGTGTGATGGATGGGAGAAGAGAAACCTTTTGAATTTTTATGTGAGGTTAAAATGAGAAAAATTCGTTTCAGCCTTCAGAAGTCAGAGCTATCGGTACAAAGGTCACTGATGCCAACTGGTGGCATTGCTGAGCTCTCAGTGGGAAGATTAAAATAGCAGCTTTTTGTTTTTGGAGCACTAGTTGTACTTTTTGGGCTTGACTCTCAGTCTTTTGCCATCTTGCTGCTCTGGGATTGTAAGTAAAAAGGCATATGTAAAGAAGAAAAGCCCCAGGATGTTTCTCTTAACTGCATGGAAGGGGATAGATATTATAGTTGTCCTCACAGTAAGGCTGATATAATATTTGCAGTGAAATAATTAGTGTGATTGAATGATGACTCCATGGGATAGTCAGGGTGACTTATTGTATAGTGGAAGTGACTGAGCTGTATGAATGATCGTGACCATTTCAGGCCTAGTCAGCAAATATTTTGTGGGGACCCAGCCCTGCGCAAGGTGTGGTTTTCTTGGGGCTCACCCTTCAGTGACAGGATTACAGAGCTTAGGGAGAGGGACACAGGCTTGGAGGTAGGGGTGTTGGTTGTAAGATAGTGGTTTGGTGCCATGTGTACTGTGTTTGTGATGATAAAACAGTGTCCAAGTAGGTTCTGAGAGTCATATGCATGGAGCCAGTATTTGAAACCATTAGGAATGGCTTGATCGTCTGCATAACTAAGTAAATTTGAGAATCAAGGATCCAACTTTTAGAGACACAGCAATTATAGCAAAACATGAGAATTAGTGAAGAAATGAGAGACCATCAGAAAAGGTAGACATGGACACAGGACTGTGTTCTAGCATAGAAATGGAAGAGGATACATTTTTCAAGAAGAGATAGTTCTTCATGTTAAAAGCATTAAGAAATTAAAAAAAAAAAAACATCTGGGAAGATGAGATGGGCCTTGGACTTGTTAAGTGAAAATGTTGTGTCCAAAAGAATATTTTTATTAAGCAGGTGATCTTTGTTACATTCATTTTAAGGCATGGTTTCTCAGCCTCAGCACTAATGTTTGGGGCTTGATTTGTTGTTATGAGAAGTTGTCCTGTGCATTGTAGGATGTTGTAACAGCATTCCTGACCTCTACCCACTAGATGCCAATAGCTCTACCACCACTGGTTATGACAACTAAAAATGTCTCCAATGTCAGATGCCCCTGGCTGAGAACCAGTGCTTTAGTATTTATGTATTTCCCACTGTCTGAGTGAGAGTGATAATAGCTCTGTTGTGTTGGACTCTATGCAACCAATAGACTGTAACCTGCCAGGCTCTTCTGTCCCAGTGTGTACTATATTAAACATTCAGTTCAGTTCAGTCGCTCAGTCGTGTCCGATTCCTTGCGACCCCATGAATCACAGCACGCCAGGCCTCCCTGTCCATCACCAACTGCCGGAGTTCACTCAGATTCACTTCCATCGAGTCAGTGATGCCATCCAGCCGTCTCATCCTCTGTCGTCCCCTTTCTCCTCCTGCCCCCAATCCCTCCCAGCATCAGAGTCTTTTCCAGTGAGTCAACTCTTTGCATGAGGTGGCCAAAGTACTGGAGGTTCAGCTTTAGCATCATTCCTTCCAAAGAAATCCCGGGGCTGATCTCCTTCAGAATGGACTGGTTGGATTTCCTTGCAGTCCAAGGGACTCTCCAGAGTCTTCTCCAACACCACAGTTCAAAAGCAGCAATTCTTCAGTGCTCAGCCTTCTTCACAGTCCAACTCTCATATCCATACATGACTACTGGAAAAACCACAGCCTTGACTAGACAGACCTTAGTCGGCAAAGTAATATCTCTGCTTTTAAATATGCTGTCTAGGTTGGTCATAACTTTTCTTCCAAGGAGTAAGCGTCTTTTAATTTCATGGCTGCAATCACCATCTGCAGTGATTTTGGAGCCCCCAAAATAAAGTCTGACACTGTTTCCACTGTTTCCCCATTTACTTCCCATGAAGTGATGGGACCGGATGCCATGATCTTTGTTTTCTGAATGTTGAGTTTTAAGCCAACTTTTTCACTCTCCTCTTTCACTTTCATCAAGAGGCTTTTAGTTCCTCTTCACTTTCTGCCATAAGGGTGGTGTCATCTGCGTATGTGAGGTTATTGATATTTCTCCTGGCAATCTTGATTCCAGCTTGTGTTTTTTCCAGTCCAGCATTTCTCATGATGTACTCTGCATAGAAGTTAAATGAGGGTGACAATATACAACCTTGATGTACTCCTTTTCCTATTTGGAACCATTGCAAAGCGTAAAAAACATGCCACACTTGCACCATTAAGAAGGATGTATTCTGATTTTCCTAAATTAAGTTATTCTATTTCTCCTATTATGTTGGTTAAAACTTTATATATACATGCACACGTATGCATACACACAAATATATATGTCATTCCTCCAAGTTAACAGTATGTCAGTTTAACTGTGGAATAATATTAGAAAAGCAGTAAATTTGAAATATCTAGGTTCCAAAACTCTGTGTTTTATTATAGATCAGTGAAGGAAATTTTGGTTATGGACCCTTGGCAAGACTAGTAAGCAATTTTCAAATTAAATTTTATGTATTCCAAAGGCTGAAATTATTTTTTACTCTCTCATTTCTTATGAAGCCAAAATACTCTTCCTGGATCCATAGGTATGTTAAAGAACTTCTGATTTTTAAATAATGTGACTGTGCCAATTATCCTTTGGTAGAAATTACAATGCTATATATTGAAAGTTTCTCAGTTCTTAATAAAAGAAAGATGGAGATTTTAGGCAGTAATTTGACCTTGGGAACATTATAGGAAAGATAACCACCAAAATAATTTCATGGAAGGAAGGGTCCTTGGTGTTTGGAAAGGATTCTCCATCAAAAGAAGCATCCTGTCATCTTTCTAAACCTAGCTTCCTTGTTGCTTAGGAACAAGAGAAGAAATCTAACCTCCCTCTGCTGTTTTTGGTACTTGTGACATTGAAAAAGGTCCCGACTATTGAGGCTAACGCTGAAATCCTTGTTTTCCCTGCAGACTGCATCATCTGCCATCAAAGGTGCTATTCAGCTGGGAATAGGATACACAGTGGGTAATCTCACCTCCAAGCCAGATCGAGATGTTCTCATGCAAGATTTTTATGTGGTGGAAAGTGTGTTCCTGCCGAGGTAAGAACATTGTTTATTGTGATGATTTCCATGCTAAGGAACCTTTCTTGTGACATCCCCATATTGAAGACTTTCCTACTGGTACAAGACTTTTCTACCAATGCATGTGTACATTATGTACTGATATTCATGTTGGACCTTTGGTGTGCCCAAAAGTAATCCAAGTAATTATTACTTTCGGTTGCATTAAATGGCTTGCATTTTTTTTTTAACATGGCCTGCATTTTTATAGCAGATGGTGAATAGAGTTCATCCTATGGGTCAGCTGTAATTAATTAGTTGTAATAATGCCTGAAAGACCATGTGGAGAAAGACTTTGAAATTCAATGGGAAGGAGTACAATAATCACAGAGTGATGGCTGCATAGCTTTAGAAAAAGAGGGCACCTGAGACGCAGCAGAAAGTGCCAAGTTTTGGCTGTAGCCCTAATTTAAGAAATGAGTTGGGGAACCCGTAGTTGGTTCTGCTATCTGAATATTCTCATGTGTTTCCTCTTTTAACTCTCCTCCAGAGAACTTAAGGGAGTTCCCCTATTTTGACAGCATATTTGAAAAGACACCCAAGTTACCCATACATGTCACCTCTAACTTTATCATGTGCATGCTAACGTGCCAAGTCACTTCAGTCATGTCTGATTCTTTGTGAATTTATGGACTATAGCCCACCAGGCTCCTCTGTGCATAGGATTTCCCAGGCAAGAATACTGGAGTAGGTTGCTATGCCCTCCCCCAAGGGATCTTCCTGACCAAGGGATCCAATTCACATCTCTTAATGTCTCCAGTGTTGGCAGTTGAGTTTTTTTTTTTTTTTTAACCACTAGTGCCACCTGGGAAGCCCCATACCAGTTAAATAAATCTGAGATGGATGATAGCGATGGTTGCACAACAGTGTGAATGGACATAATGCCACATAAGTATATGTTTAAAAATGGGTAAGATGGCAAATTTATATTATGTATGCTATACCAAAATAAAACAATTTAAAAGTCTAAAGCTCAGTTAATATAAGAAGAGAAGTACTCACTATTAAATTGGAAATGTCACTACCATTGACAGGACTTTTCAAAGAAAGAAAATAGATACTCAACTTAGGGGTTTGGAAGCAATTATATTGTCTTTGAGGCTATAAGGATTGACTTGTCATTTATTTTAAAGTAAATGTTTCTGTCTAAAATAAGCCAATTTTATTATCAATTATTGCTAGGCTTGAGTGAGAATGGTTGGGTGACACTTTTCCTCTCCATGTTTGTTTTCATTGTCTTTAAAAATCTTCAGGGAAATAGTACTTAAATTTATTTCTTTGTCCAGGCATCAACTTCCTAGAAATAAAACCTTTAGATGAGTGTGTCCATGTAGTCACAACAGAGCACATAAAGAAGGTCAGCTAGAAACCTAGACAGCCTCATTCTTTTAAAATTTATCATCTCAGCATTATTTTTTAAATTGGAATATAATTGCTTTACCAATGTTTTGTTACTTTCTACTGTACAGTAAAGTATATCAGCTATCTGTATACATACATCCCCACCCTCGCATCCTCCACCACCCATCTAGGTCATCACAGAGCGCTGAGCTGCGCTGTGCAGTGGGTTCCCGCTAGCTAGCTATTTTACACATGGTGGTGTATACACGTCAATCCTGGTTTCCCAATTCGTCCCCCCTTCCCTTCTCCCCGTGTCCACATGTCCATTCTCTACATCTCTATTCTTGCCCTGCAAATAGGTTCATCTGTGCCTCATTTTGCTTTAAATTCTCTTAGCTGAAGAACAAAGTTGGTCTATGAAAGGTTAAAAGTTTGCCTCTCTATGTTTCCCTTGCAGTTATGAGAACTAGTTTTCATACAGAATATGGACAACCCCAAGACCTAAGATATAATCCTGTCTGTTTGTGACACTGTTACTCTCTGTAGCTGGAAATTGTCCTTTGTGTTTGTTTTTTTAACAGTCTGTCATTCAAAAAAGTATGTATTAGCCATTTTTTCTCTTTAAAATCAGGAGGTCATGAGTTTGTCTTCATCTTCTGGTATGTTGTGTTAGGCTCAAATTTGTTTAAATGTGTTTACAGAATATTCTAATTCTCATGGTCTTCTAGGGACTCTACTCATACCTTTCAACCTTTTTTTTTTTTTTTTTTTTTGAGGCCTTTTGTGGAAGGATGGCTGGCAGTGAGTTAGGGTACTCGAGCAGTTACAGCAAAGATGGGTGTACAAAGAGCAGGGTGTTCCATCCTAGCTGATCTCTTCTGCTCATGCTATCCAATCAACAGAGCCAACCACTGATGGGCACCAGGAGAAAGCATATGGTCCTCAGGCCTGCATCATCACCGTCATCTAGAACTTGTTAGACATGCAGGCTCTTGGGCTCCCCCTCTCCCAGATCAACAAAATTAGAAACTCTGGGGCTAGGACTTAGGAATCTGTTTAACAATTGCTCCAGGTGATTCTAAGCACATAAAAGTTTGAGAATCACTGAGCTGACACTTTGCTTCCCATTTTAGAGTAACGATTGTTCTAACAGATAACAAATTTTGTCCTTGGAGCACATAAAACCCCAAATGATTTTTAAATTAATATCTTAAATATAAAAATTATATATATTTAACAACTGAATTGTACATGACACTGTATGAGATACTATACAACAAGGAGTGCATAAATAAGGTCTTCATAGACACTTTTAGGGGGCTTCTCTGGTTGCTTAGACTGTCAAGAATCTGCCTGCAATGTGGATGATCCAGGTTCGATTCCTGGATCAGGAAGATCTCCTGGAGAAGGAAATGGCTACCCACTCCAGTAGTCTTGCCTGGAGAATTCCATGGACAGAGGCTACAGTCCATGGGGTCGCAAAGAGTCAGACACAGCTGAGCAACTAACACTGTTTTCAGGCCCTTCTGAGTGTTTTGATTCCTTTTGTCCATGGACAGTTTATCATAAGCATACTGCATTTTTATGATTAAGACAAAGTGAGATTTTTTTCTTCAGGAATAGAGACCAAAGTTGTACCTACCTGGTTTTTGCATCTTTGACCTTAAATCTGTATCCCAAGAAAGCAGCAGCAGCCACTGAATGGCATGCATGTCCCTGGGTAAGGGAGCACCCAGCTAACCGATCCTATTGAGAAGAGTTCACTGTCACATTCAAATATATAATTCAGAGTTAGTATAGCTTTTAAATGTCAATATGACATGAAACATTTGATTCAGACTAAATTTAAGCAAATACTGTATTGCTTGTTTAAAGAACATATGGTACAAGGAACTCTATTCTGTGTTCTGTGGTGAACTAAATGGGACAGAAATCCAAAAAGGATTATGCATATATCTAATTCACTTTACTCTATAGCCAAATCTGACACATCAGTGTAAAACAACTATTGTTGTTCAGTCAGTCAGTCAGTCGTGTCCGACTCTTTACAACTCCATGGATTGCAGCACGCCAGGCTTCCCTGTCCTTCACCATCTCCTGGAGCTTGCTTAAACTCATGTCCATTGAGTCACTGATGCCATCCAACCATCTTGTCCTTTATCGTCCCCTTCTCCTCCTGCCTTCAGTCTTTCCCAGCATCAGGGTATTTTCCAATGAGTCGGCTCTTCACATCTGGTGGCCTAAATATTGGAGCTTCAGCTTCAGCATCAGTCCCTCCAATGAATATTCAGGACTGATTTCCTTTTAGTATTGACTGGTTTAATCTCCTTGCAGTCCATGAGCCTCTCAAGAGTATTCTCCAACACTGCAGTTCAAAAGCATCAATTCTTCAGCACTCAGTCCTTTTTATGGTCCAACTTGCACATCCATACCTGACTACTGGAACAACCGTAGCTTTGACTATATGGACCTTTGTCAGCCGAGTAACATCTCTGCTTTTTAATATTCTGCCTAGGTTTGTCATAGCTTTTCTTCCAAGGAGCAAGTGTCTTTTAACTTCATGGCTGAAGTCACCATCTGCAGTGATTTTGGAGCCCAAGAAAATAAAATCTCTCAGTGTTTCCATTGTTTCCTCATCTATTTGCCATGAAGTGATGGGACTGGATGCCATGATCTTTATTTTTGAGCATTGAGTTTTAAGCCAGCTTTATTACTCTCCTCTTTCACCCTCATCAAGGGGCTCTTTAGTTCCTCTTCAGTTTCTGTCATAAGGGTGGTGTCATCTGCATATCTGAGGTTATTGATATTTCTCCCAGCAATCTTGATTCCAGTTTGTGCTTCATCCAACCCAGCGTTTCTCATGATGTACTCTGCATATAAGTTAAATAAACAGGGTGGCAATGTAAAGCCTTGATGTACTCCTTTCCCAATTTTGAACCAGTCCATTGTTCCATGTCTGGTTTTAACTGTTGCTTCTTGAGCTGCATAAAGCCTTCTCAGGAGGCAGGCAAGGTGGTCTGGTATTCCCATCTCTTTAAGAATTTTCCACAGTTTGTTGTGATCCACACAATCAAAGCCTTTAGCATAGTCACAGGTAGATGTTTTTCTGGAGCAACTATATTCCAATAATAGTTGGAAAGATAATTATTACTCCAATAATAATAATTTAAAAAGAACATATATGCTCCAGATGCATTTGCATGAAGACAAGAAACTCACATGGGGTCTTGCCTTAGTTTCCTCATCTGGGCTCAGTTTCTTCTTTGGTTTAGGAAAGGGATTGATCCCAGTATTTCTCAAAAAATGTGCTTTTGACTTTTTTGGATGAGCTAATTCTTTGTGCAAGACTGAACATTTATCATCCCCAGGCCATGTCAATAATACCTCATTACTATAACGATCAAAACCCTTCCCACAAAGTGATGGATAAATTCAATTTCTTGATTCTGGTGGTGGTTTCATAGGTATACACATATGTGAGAACTAACAAACTGTACATTTTATTGTATGTCAGTTACAACTCAGTAAAGGAGCCAAATAATGCTCCCTCCCTACCCACCCATATTTCTCTATCTGCCTAGGGGTGAGAGGCCCTTGCTACAAGCAGTTGAAACATTCTGAAGTCCCTGGTGGCTCTAAAATCCAATGCATTTATCTGGGTCATAGAACTAATTGCTTAGGGTGCCTTGAGATGTTTTAATTTACTACTGCTCTGAGACTGCAGAATCTGTTTCCCTTAGCAACGAAGTGCACTGTGTTATTTTTTATTTCTTTATTTTAAAGTGGCTTGAAGTTATTTTTAGATATTATGTATTTGTACCACAGATTATTTCATTTTGTAGATGGAAAAGAGCCCTAGACCTGTTTAAGGATGATATAAAATTCTTAACTGTCTGGTTCCATGATCTTCCAAAATGACAAAATAGATGAGTAAGAGAACCATGACCATATCTTAATCTTTTGACCCCAAGTTCTGTACCACCCAGAATTCAAGGTTGTAGATTTTTCATGTGTAAATGAGATTAGGAAGATAGAGAATGTTTTATCGTGTTTCTGCCATGTAAACATGAACCAGAGGTGGCAACAGGAGGCAAAGTTTAAGTACCAACTATGAACTAAGCACGGTCTTATTAATAATATTTGTATGTTCTACAATATAATTGTAATTGCTTTTCATCTTTACCATTAAGAAAAAACTTTTATATATGAAGTAACTCAGGCCCTGGGGTATTAGGTGTCTTAACCCAAAGTGATAAACCAGTAAATGGTAAAGCCAGGATCTGAACTCAGCAGTGGCTGGGTCCACAGTTTTGTTTCTCCCTATACTATGGTGATGAAACACAGGAACAGTATTTCTTTTTGAATTAAAAAAGAACAAAACTTCTAGAATTATGAAACTAAATCTACCTATCTGGCCCCTTGGCAGCCAGCTTGAATCCATCCCTCTGTTCCTCTGTAGGAGACACCATCACTGCCTTCTCTGGGATGGAAAATATGGTTTGAAAGCTGGCAATAAATATGTCTTTCCATATTCAAAAATAATTATCTAATTGAATAATTTGTTAAAAAAAAAAAGAAATCACCTGTATTTTCATCTACTCACTGGAGTTTAGCTTGATGCGAAGATCATTGCAGACTGCCCTTAGGTTTAATGGATTTTCTTCTTTGGGATTTATTTGAATCACCAAGTGAAAGTCACTCAGTCGTGTCTGACTCTCTGTGATCCCGTGGACTATACAGTCCATGGAATTTTCCAGGCCAGAATACTGGAGTGGGTAGCCTTTCCCTTATCCAGGGAATCTTCCCAACCCAGGGATTGAACCCAGGTCTCCTGAATTGCAGGCAGATTCTTTACCAGCTGAGCTACCAGGGAAGCCCAAGAGTACTGGAGTGGGTAGCTTATCCCTTTCCAGGGGATCTTCCTGACCCAGGAATCCAACTGGGGTCTCCTGCATTGCAGGCTGAGCTATGATATTATTCTAAATGACAACCAAACATATATGTCAAAGATGCATATAAGCATTGCCAAATATCAGTGGTACATTTAAAGTTTTGACAGACTAGCCAACCACCTGCATTTCAAGTTTCACTGACATAAACTCATCCAAGAATCCATGTGTACCATGGGTCAGCACACTATAGCTCATGAAAAGAAGCCGGCCCCATGCTGCTGCTTCTTTTTTTTTTTTTTTTTTTTGTAAAGTTTAATCATAACAGCCACATCTATTCACTTACATATTGTTTAGGGTTCCTTTTCCACTACAACAGTAGAGTTGAGTAGTTGTAACAAAGACTCTAAAAGGTTTGCCAACCCTTGATCTATACCTGTTTTCTTCCACACAAGGTTTTATATAGATGTGGATAGAACACAAAGCTACCAGAATATTCTTCTCAGGATTAAATGAGAGGTGTGACTGTTGCTGGTAAAGCCAATAATACAAGGTCCCTTGAAATCAAAACTTTTCAAATATTTATTCAACATTTATGTAGTGGGGATGGGGAAAGATAATTTCCTATCAATAAGGATTATATACCTCTTCCTTTAATTCAAAAAGTGAAAAATTTGTTGCATGCACTGAATATTACATTACATTTTAACTTATTTGAAATTGTCTTGTAAACATAATTTTTCAGTGTGCTAATAACTACTTTAGAAGTTTAGCATTTAGGTGGTGAACAACAATATCACACGTTCCCAGTAAATGACACCCTGGAATATGTTCTTTGGTTTTGGAATTTAAGCTGTCTTCAGCTACTCACTTTTAAAGACTAGCTGTTAGCTTGTTCGCCTCAAAAGATGGTGCAACCTTGTGTTCCAGAAGGCAGCTCAGGGGTACCCATCATAGATGTGTTCAGCAGAAAGAGGCTGGCACCTTCAGGGAGTGTGTCTTTTGTTTCATTATGTTGGTTTTGTTTTTCCTTCAGGAGAATGGAAAACACTGTCACTGTCTGATTTGGCAAGAGAGAGAACCAATTTCTATTACCTAGATTAAATAGTTATATGTGAAAACTAAGCCATCTCCACTTTGCCTGAGTTTGCAGAGGCAATTAGTAATGCCTAATGCTGGAGCCTAGTGGGCTGCCATCTCTGGGGTTGCACAGAGTCGGACACGACTGAAGCAACTTAGCAGCAGCAGCAGCAACTCTGCTTCTGCATACCCTGCCGTACACAGGTTCACTTTGAAGACTGGGTACCACCACTAATACTAGTCAACTGTATTACACTTAAGTTTTCTTTGTCTCAGTATCACCATCTGTATATAAGGACAAAGTCACTTATCCTGCCTCATGGGAGGTGTGATGGTTAAGTTGATGTGTCAACTTGACTGGCTAAGAGATGCCCAGATAGCTGATAAGACGTTTTTTCTGGGTGTGTCTGTAAGGATATTTCTAGAAGAAATTAGCATTTGAATCAGTAGACTGAGTAAAAAAGATCACCTCACAGTTTGGGTGGGCAGCACCCTGAATAGAACAAAAAGGTGGCAAAAGGGCTGATTCACTCCCTCCTTGAGATGGGACATCTCCTGCTGATGCTGAAAGCGCAGCTTCTCAGTACACTGGTGGTAAATCAAAACTTGGAGACAGAGTTTTGGGTGAAGTAGAAAAGGATAGCTTTATTGCTGTGCCAGGCAAAGGGGGGACATGGTGGGCTAATGCCCTTAAACCATGTGTCCCCACTTGGGAGGATAGTGAGAAGTTTTATAGTAGTTGTTCAAAGAGGGTGCGATGAGAGAAATCAAAGAGGACACTAATAGATGGAGAAATATACCATGCTCATGGGTTGGAAGAATCAATATAGTGAAAATGAGTATACTACCCAAAGCAATCTACAGATTCAATGCAATTCCCATCAAGCTACCAGCAGTATTTTTCACAGAACTAGATCAAATAATCTCAAGATTTGTATGGAAATACAAAAAGCCTCGAATAGCCAAAGCAATCTTGAGAAAGAAAAATGGAACTGGAGGAATCAACTTGCCTGACTTCAGGCTCTACTACAAAGCCATAGTCATTAAGACAGTATGGTACTGGCACAAAGACAGAAACATAGATCAATGGAACAAAATAGAAAGCCCTGAGATTAACCCACACACCTATGGACACCTTATCTTTGACAAAGGAGGCAAGAATATACAATGGAGTAAAGACAATCTCTTTAACAGGTGGTGCTGGGAAAACTGGTCAACCACTTGCAAAAGAATGAAACTAGACCCCTTTCTAACACCATACACAAAAATAAACTCAAAATGGATTAAAGATCTAAATGTAAGACCAGAAACTATAAAACTCCTAGAGGAGAACATAGGCAAAACACTCTCCGACATAAATCACAGCAGGATCCTCTATGATCCAACTCCCAGTATACTGGAAATAAAAGCAAAAATAAACAAATGGGATCTAATTAAAATTAAAAGCTTCTGCACAGCAAAGGAAACTACAAGCAAGGTGAAAAGACAGCCTTCTGAATGGGAGAAAACAATAGCAAATGAAACAACTGACAAACAACTAATCTCAAAGATATACAAGCAACTTATGCAGCTCAACTCCAGAAAAATAAATGATCCAATTAAAAAAATGGGCCAAAGAACTAAATAGGCATTTCTCCAAAAAAGACATACAGATGGCTAACAAACACATGAAAAGATGTTCAACATCACTCATTATCAGAGAAATGCAAATCAAGACCACAATGAGGTACCATTTCACACCAGTCAGAATAGCTGCGATCCAAAAGTCTACAAGCAAGAAATGCTAGAGAGGATGTGGAGAAAAGGGAACCCTCTTATACTGCTGGTGGGAATGCAAACTAGTACAGCCATTATGGAAAACAGTGTGGAGATTCCTTAAAAAATTGCAAATAGAACTGCCTTATGACCCAGCAATCCCACTGCTGGGCATACACACCGAGGAAACCAGAATTGAAAGAGACACCTGTACCCCAATGTTCATTGCAGTGCTGTTTATAATAGCCAGGACATGGAAGCAACCTAGATGTCCATCAGCAGATGAATGGATAAGAAAGCTGTGGTACATATACACTATGGAATACTACTCAGCCCTTAAAAAGAATAAATTTGACTCAGTTCTAATGAGATGGATGAAATTGGAACCGATTATACAGAGTGAAGTAAGCCAGAAAGAAAAACACCAATACAGTATACTGACACATATATATGGAATTTAGAAGACAGTAATGATGACCCTATATGTGAGACAACAAAGAGACACAGAGTATAGAGTGGACTTTTGGACTCTGAGGGAGAGGGAAAGGGTGGGATGGTTTGGGAGAATGGCAATGAAACATGTATATTTTCCTGTAAGAATCGAAGCACCAATCTATGTTCAATGTAGGATGCAGGATGCATGGGGCTGATGCACAGGATGATTGAAGTAGAGGATGTGGGGTGGGAGGTGGGAGGGGGCTTCGGCATTGGGAGATTGTGTTCACCTATGGCTGATTCGTGTCAATGTATGGCAAAACAAATACAGTATTGTAATTTTTAAAATAAATAAATAAATTTAAAAAAACAAAGAGGGTGCGATCAGTCTGTGGACATTCTTCTGATGGGTTGGTGGTGAAGTAAGTGGGAGTCTGCCTTCAGGTCTAACTGGTCTGGGGTCTTCGTGCTTGTGGGCAGCATACCACCATTAATCATTATCTCTTTCCACCTGGAGGGGTCTTCAATATCTGCAGAATAGCTCAAAGATATTTTTGTGTGTATCCACTGATGGGAAAACAGGACCTTGCCCCAAGGCTGCTCTTGACTGTTTCTCCTGGCCTCACATCCCCTCCATTCCCTAGTTAACTACTTGAATCTGCCCACTGAAACTCAGGGAAGGTCAGGGAGACTGAACGAAGGCTGTTTCCTATAATCACAGAAATGGAGGACTCAGAAAGGGCTTGTATCCAGGAGCCCCACAGGCCCTGGACATTATCACTGCCCTGGGGCATCAGTGTTCCTGATTCTCGGGCCTTCAGACTTAGACTGGGACTTACACCATTGGCTTCCCTGACTCTCAGACCTTTGGGTTTGGCTTGGAATTACACTACCAGCTTTCCTGGGCCCCTAGCTTGTATATGGCAGATTGTTGGACTTCTCAACCTCCATAACCACATGAGCCAATCCCTTTTAATAAATCTGTCTCCTAGGAGTTGCTGACCCACTCCTTTTGCCAGGAGGCCACTAACTGTTAACGGTTTGAAATCAAGGAAGCTCACCATATATAAAATGTTGCCTCTAAAACATCAAAGCTCTGGGCCTCAGCTCCAAAACTGGACCTCTTAAGAGTCCTGGAGATACTAAATCAATTTCACCTCATTGCTGAGCATCAGATCTCTCCACTCAGTGCCACTGAAAATAGCGCTTGGTTATCAGGCCCTGAAACCACACATGCAAAGCAGGGTGTTCACGGTACATACAAATGAGAACCCCTAAATGGCTAATCAAATTCAGCCCACCTGATCCTGCAGCATAATTAGGGATGGGGAGCATGGGGATAGGGAATAATCGGGGTATTTGGGGAGGTTGTACCCTGAAACCTTTAACAGAATCCTGAAAAGGAAGACTAACCAAGGAGCATCAAGTTGAAATTAAGGCCAACATAATTGCTGCTGACTGTTCCACTGCCTTGGTGTAGATCTAATCTCCTGCTCTTGTTTGTTCCTGACTAACTTAGGTCATTACTTTCCCTCCCTAGGCTCTGACTTCCTTATCTGCTAAATGGGAAATTCCAGATGCTGGCTACAGCTTCCTCAAGCTTCAGCATTGTAACCCTAAACATTTACTGCCATTGAGAAATAACATACTTTTGGACTGAAGACAAGCACTAACTTTAAATTAAGTTCAGTTAAATTGAACATTGAACCCACCTCCAAAGAGTAAATATCAAAATCCCAGAGCTGATCCATAATAAACTCTTAACTGCTTCTTGATGAAATAAGGAAAAAGAACAAGATAGAGAAAGAACTATTTTTTATTTGAAGTTTCTTCCTCCTTTGGTGAGGTTAACAAACCCTTTCTTTAGTAACTTGATAAGGTAGAACTGTATGTTGGCTTACTTATTTAGGTTCTTAGTTGGCAAAATAAAATTGGAGATCCTACGTGGGCCTCAAGATTTTTTAAAGATTTTTTTCTTAATATATATTACTTTTATTGAAATATAGTTGACTTACAATGTTTCAGGTGCACAGCAAGATGATTCACTTATACATATACACATATATTATTTTTGAAATTATTTTCCATTATAGGTCATTATAAATATTGACTATAGTTCCGTGTGCTATACCGTAAACCTTTATTGCATGTTTCATGTCTATTTTTTAAAATGAGAAACTAACATTCTGTTCATACTAAGTCAGACAACTAAAAATGTATGACATTTTGGCCTCCAGATTTCTAGTGTTGAGATTTTACCAGCTCACGGGATCCAAACATCTCGAATCACTGCTGAAAACATTGTAGCTGAAATTTCCAAAGCCTGAATTTTATGCTGAGACAGGAAACTTTTTTTTTTTTTTTTTAATGGGTTGGAGAGGCCTATGTCTTAAATTGTGAAGTCTTCTCTTTGGCAGACTTCAGTTTTGCTGTCTAGATGGCTGGCTGGCTCCTAATGGCTGCCACCAGACTCAGGCCTGGAAAGCCCGCAGGGGTCTTTGGTGGAGCTCTCCCACTGGCCAGGGGACGAATGCTGATTGCAGCTGTGTTTGCTGCCTTGGCTCAGCATTTCCTGCATGTGCGGAGGAGCCTCTGTGCTGAACATCAGTGGACCAGCACCCACTGGCACTCCGTAGGTCCTCTAGGTCCCCCGTAGGTCCCCCGTAGGTCTGCTGGCTGATCCTCGCTGCACCTGCTGTGTGGTGTGGCTCTTGTGCCCTGTACCTCCTGGACAACCTCCAGCTGGGGCCAACAGTCCAGTAATTTGCATTTCTTTCAGTAGAGCTTCATTCATGTCAGGTTGCTATTTGTTATTCACTGGAGCAGCTTCCTAAGCAGATGGGTTACTGAACCTTTCTGCTGTGTGGCACCCAGTGTACAGAGCTTTGTTTTGGGTTTATAGCTTCTACCCCCAACTTTAAAAAAAAACATTTAATGTTGTAAATGGTAATACATATTAACATAGAAGGGTTAATACTCAGGATGCTTTAAAAAGAAATACTGTGAATAGTGCCCCTTTCATTCCTGTCCCTTTTGTACCCAGTGTCTAGCTCTACTGACCCCTGTTACTAGGGATCTGCACATCCTTCAGGGGTTTTTCTATGCAGATACATGCCAAAAATATATTTTTTTGTTTTTGTATACAGAGTTGGAATGCTGTACACAGTATTTTGTATCAATCTTCTTTCACTTAATTTGTCTCAGATCTTACCATGTCAGTGTATTTTGGTCTCTAAGTCACTTCCAACTCTTTATGACCTCATGGACTGCAGCATGCCAGGCTCCCCTGTCCTTCACTCTCAGAATTTGCTCAGATTCCTGTCCAGTGAGTCTGTGATGCTATCTTACCATCTCATCCTCTGTTCCCTCCTCCTCCTGCCCTCAGTCTTTCCCAGCATCAAGGTCTTTTCCAATGAATCTGCTCTTCACATCAGATGGCCACAATACTGGAGCTTCAGCTTTGGCATCAGTCCTTCCAATGACTATTCAGGGTTGCGTTAGTGTGCGACTGACTGATTTGATCTCCTTGCTGTCTGAGGTTCTCTCAAGAGTCTTCTCCAACACCACAGTTTGAAAGCATCAATTCTTTGGTGCTCAGCCACCTTTGTAGTCCAACTGTCACATCCATACGTGGCTAGTGGAAAAACCACAGCTTTGACTTTATGGACCTTTGTCCTCAAAGTGACTTCTATGCTTTTTAATTAAGCTATCTAGGTTTGTCACAGCTTTCCTTTCAAGGAGCAAGTGTCTTTTAATTTCATGGCTGCAGTCACTGTCTACAGTGATTTTGGATCCCAGGAAAATAAAATCTGTTACTGCTTCCGTTTTTTCCCCATCTATTTGCCATGAAGTGATGGAACCAGATGCCATGATCTTAGTTTTCTGAATGTTGAGTTTTAAGCCAGCTTTTACCCTCATCAAGAGGCTCTTTAGTTCCTCTTCACTTTCAGCCATTAGAGTGGTATTATCTGCATAACTGAGGTTACATAAACTTCCTTATTCTTTTGTAATAATTGCATAATATTTCAGTGTGTGACTGAACCTTAATTGACTGGTTCCTTTCTGAGAGACATCTAAGTTGCTTCAATCCTTCATCCTTATAAACAGCGCCACAATGAATAACCAGTTACACATATGTCATTTTATACAAACACTAGTTTAGCATATGGTAATGCATTTGCTAAATCAAGAGTTATATATATACATTTGTAATTTGACAGTTGTAAAAATGTCCTCCAAAGAAAAAGTATCAATTTACTTTCCCACTAGTAGTGTCTCAGGGTGCTAGTCTCCCTTGAGCTATGGCAGAGTGAGAGAGAAAATGATCTCTTGGTGACAGTTAATTTGCATTTATTCTATGACGAATGAGGTTGAACATCTTTTCATATGTGTAAGTCATTTGTACTTTCATTTCTGAGAACCACCTGATTTTAACTTTGGCTATTTTTAAAAATATTAATATATAACTTTTGGTCTTTGCTATATCTTAGAGCTCTTTATATTGGGAGGTTAGCTTTTTGTGAAATGAGTTGCGCATGTTGGGGTGGCCAAAAGTTCATTTGTGTTTTTCAGCGCAATGCTATGGAAAACCCGAGTGAACTTTTTTAGCCAACCCAGTATTTTCTCATTTTGTCACTTTCTTTTTCCTGATTTTTAAAATTTAAAAAAAAAAAAACCATTTAGCCACCTCATTCTTCATGTGACACGTTCAGCCCTGGGCTATCTCTTGTTTCCATGCAACCTCAATCATCCAGACTCACTGAAGGCTCCACATGTGCTGGGGCGTGGCCTTTCTTTCACATTTTCACCCACTCTGCCATGTCATTTCTAGAGGCTTGGTACCAGGTCTCAGCACAACTTGTCAGTGGCAGAGATGGAACTTGAATGCAAGTCTCCCTGAACTACAGGGAGTTAGGAGCATCTCAGCTCCCACATAGGGAGACCAGTGTGATTTGAGAGAATGCAAAATCTTAATATTTGTCAAAGGAAAGCAGAATTCATGAACTATAATCTACTAGGAGAAAAACAAATGAAAAGTGGTCATGTATTATGATTCGCTTAGTAAACGTTCCTCTCCATTCAGGCAAGTGGAGAAGTGCAAGACTGTATAACCTCAGTGTTAATTATTAATATCTGTTAGTTATGCTGTGAAGAAATTGCCACTTCTTGTAATGCCTCTGTTAAGTATTATCCTTGTTCTCTGTTCATTGTCTCCACTATACAAATATAATTTATTGATGACTCCATACAGGCAAGCCTGTATCATAGTTGATCCATACCTTTCTTTATATCTGAATGTGGCCCAAAGCTAGCTATTAATAGATTCAATTTATTTTTTTCATCTTTAGTGATGTAACGGCTTTTATACCAGCCATCAGGGGTCAGGGTGGATATGTAAAGAAATAAAGATTCCCTTTCTTTAACTAGAGATGTTCTCTGTGTGTGTATGTGTCCACACATGTGTCTGCCTGTCTCATTTCCAGGGAAACTTAACACTCTCCTTTTCACACCTTTTCTGAACAAAGCACAGTAGTCAGGAGATGTGAATCCAAGGAAAGCTGTTGTAATTAGTGGTAGATTCAGGGAAAGGTGAACAACTCAAGAACCTCTGAGTAACCAAAAATGATAGTAATATATACTGTATCCTCTCTGATAAAATATTGGGTCCCCAACTGCATGGGAATAAATCATTTAAAGAATAATTCCATGTAAGTGGAACAGGTGTTTTATTTTACTCTTGAATGTTGAAGGTTATCTGTAATAGAATGAATTATTTTGACTGCATGAGATAGAAAGGAGATAAGAGAGTAGGAGAAAATAAAAAATTGGCAACACTCTTGGCCCACTGAAAGCAGCCTGCTTCAGATTATTATTACTTGCTTGCAACAGTGAGAAAAGATGTCAGAGGTCTCTATGAGCCTCTTTGCTCTTAATCTCTTATTTCTACACCACCCATGTTTTCAAGTTATAATTATGTAAGTTCCGAAATCATTCCTTTTGGCACTCCCATAAGGCATATAACTGAGTGCATGTCTCATAAATCCCAAAATATGGGATGAGGAAATGTTTGGATCCCATGCCTGGGTACCATACAAGCATTATGAACATTCAGCTGTGGTTGCTTAGGGCAACAATAGCCATTTCAGTGAGTGGATGATCTGGTCATATGTGAATTCTTCTCCCAAGCAGCCCCCATTCCTGTGTCACTCCCATCCTGTATGTGCCTTGCTGCTGCCTGCATGCAGGCCTGGCCTTCTCAGAGAAGATTGGTTGTTATAGGATGTCCCCTAAGAACACAAGCCTACTACTTCTTTTGGAAGTCACCAAAAGAAACGGTCTTCTGTAAGCATGTAGGGGGAAAACTGGCCACACAATATATTGAACAGGTCATTTCCTAAATGGTTTTTAAGGATGGTTTTGGACTATGTGACTTTTTTTTCCCCTTTTATGTTGACTTTTGAACCTAAGCTTCATCTAAGAATCAAGTTTACTGAATTAACATTATCTTAAATTCATTTTTTCATTCAGAAAAATGAGTTTAAGACTTACTGTCTATCATGTGTCAGGTACTGATTCAAAAACCGACAGACCTCAGCAAACTTAAATTGCAGTGGATTCTAAGCACTTGTTGTATGCTGAAAGCCTTTTTATTTGCACAATGTATTTGTGTAATATCCATGAAAGACCAGCCTCAGTGTCCCACCTAGAATGTGTTGAAAAAGGATTCTGAACCTCTAAATAAAACAAATTTTTTGCAATAAAAAATTAGGTAATGTCATGTGAAATATATTACTGTATGTAGTCAAAGGATAAAGTGAATGGTAAACATCATAAACATAAAAATTCAGAGTAGTGGATGTCTCTCAGGAGAAGGATGATCCATACTTTTATATGATCCATAAAAAGTACTAAAGCAAATTGAACTACATGAATAATATTTTATTTCTTAAGCAGCAGTTTAGATGCATGAGTATTTGCTGATCTCCTTATACCTTATACTTGTCATAAATTTTGTACAAAAATTTTCAAAGATGAACCCAGAAGAGGAAAAAAAGTCATGATATGTATGGGAATAGAAAATAGGTTTTAAAATCCCTAAATATTTAAGGTCTTTCCCTGTAACTGTGGATATAAGAAAGAGTTTAGATTCAGCACCCATCTATTTCCACTGTGTTGGTTCTTTCTGTTGGTGAGACATTTTCTAAGTTATTTTACTTATTCCTAGTTTAAAATGTTTGTGCAATATTCAAAATCCATGGCCAAAAAAATGCGTTTTTGAAATTGCTCCAAACACTGGATCTTATACCTAAAGCGTTACAGCAGTGGTTTCATTGGAGAGAATGGAGTGATTTTCCCAGAAAAGAGACACAGGGGGATGAAGAATTTTCAGGCTGAAGACACACTGTGACTGGCAGGGGATGTGAGCTTGAGTGGCCCTTGCTGCGTGAGCAGCTGTTTTTTCCGTGATGGCCGTTGGCCTTTGTGACACTAGCTTAGAGAGACTCAGTATCAAGGGATGTTTTACTAGAGGGGAAATTGGTACAGGACTAATAGAGCTAGAATTAGAAGTCAGAATTGTCTTTCTGATGTTCTTTATCTTTCTCTCTCTCTTTTTTTTTTAAACATTTTAACTGCAGTGAAGGGAGCAATCTGACCCCAGCACATCACTACCCAGACTTCAGATTTAAGACGTATGCTCCACTAGCATTCCGATATTTCAGAGAACTTTTGGTATCAAGCCTGATGATTACTTGGTAAGAACTTATCATTTTCCTTCCTTCTCCAGAAATGTGTGACGTCAACATTTGTCTCATGGCAATAGCAACAAGTGTCTCATAGCAACAGCAACAAATGGCCTCGGTCTCTTACTTTACAAAACTCTGGAGCATAGCAAAAGGATCAAGTTTTATAACAATTATAAATTTAGCTTCAGGAAATGTAGTTTGACTCTAAGTTTTACCTGATAGCTATAGAATCTACTATGGTAATTGATATTTAAATAAGTGGAATTCAGTGGCTACTTTAGATAATTCTTCTAAGAGATATAATTAGCTATAAATACTCCTGTGAGTTTGGCTGATTGGGTTCTCTTTGAAAGTCTTCCTATTTTAATTGCCTTATTTGTACCATTCATCTCAAACCTGCCATGGCCTATGGCCATGTTTACCTTGACCAACAATTTGACTATGATTTTAGAGAAGCTGGATAGTTTTGTCCTAAATAGCTCTTCATGTGGGCTCTTTCTGAGGGTATTTTTTATTTGGTACAAGGGCATGTATTATCCTTCAGTCTGTCTTTTCTCCCTGTCTGCCTTTTGGCACGCAGCCAATACAAACACAGCAGGCTTTTGTGAGAAAGTCTGATGTGACCTCAGAGTTTTACCTTATTCCTGTTCAAGAAGCCAGGAAATTTCTTTCTGTTTCAAGGGGAAAATGGTTTATCTTATTATTTGATCACTGTTAACACCCTGGGGCTCTTGAAAATTGGTTTTCAAGAAGCTTTAGGAAGGATACCATCAAGTATTTATTGTTCATTCCATTCTGAATGATCTTAGTAAGACTTTAGCCAGATCTGAGAATAATCCTTTGCAGAAGAAGTACAGCAACGTGTGTTACTTAATAACAGAATATTTAAACTCTGTTTTATAGTTTGAATATAGTACAAATGATTAAATTCAAAGCTGATTCTGTTCTGAGCTGATAAAACCCATGAATGACCCTCTCCCTTAATTGAGCCCTAAGGAAAACTTCTGCCTGATGAATGAAAGAGTATACTGGTTGCTTAAGGAAGTAATAGTAAGTCTTCATAGAGCCTGAAAACTGTGTAGAACTGTGGGCATCCTGCTGCCTTAAATGTGCACTCATACTACTCACATTTGGGTTTCCCTGGTAGCTCAGCTGGTAAAGAATCCGCTTGCAATGAAGGAGACCCCAGTTCAATCCCCAGGTCGGAAAGTTCTGCTGGAGAAGGGATAGGCTACCCACTCCAGCTTTCTCGGGCTTCCCTGGTGGTTCAGTTAGTAAGGAATCCACCTGCAGTGTGGGAGACCAGGGCTCGATCTCTGGATTGGGAGGATCCCTGGAGAAGAGAACGGCTACCCACTCCAGTATTCTGGCCTGGAGAATTCCCTGGGCTGTATAGTCCATGGGGTTGCAAAGAGTCAGACACAACTGAATGACTTTCACATACAACTCAAGATCAACAATAAATAAACAACCTGATTTAAAAATGAGCAGAGGCTGTGAATAGACATTTCCCAAGAAAAGGCATACAGATGGCCAACAGGTACGTGAAAAGATGCTTAGTATCTCTAGTAACAGAGAGATGCAAATCAAAACCACACAAGCTGTCTCTTCGCATCTGTTAGATGGCTGTGCCACTCTCTGCCTCCCCACACCCCGCACCTCTGCCTCCCCATACCCCACTGGTGGAGAGATTAGGTGCTTCTATAGCAATGTCAACCCTGCCCTCTTAACCATGCAAGTACATGAACACAGGCATTTGCAGAATGTGGGGCAGGATTTACATTAGGGAAGATCCTTTAGTTTCTGGCCATTTGGTATTACTGAGGGTCACTGTTATTCAGGAAACATGTTTGGAGAACCCAATGAGGTCTTGATACTGTGTTATTGAAAACAAGATCGATAATAGCTCATCTTCTGCCATGTGTTACAAGTTAATGGATTCTCTCTCTCTGACTTAGCTTGAGCTTCTGCCAACCAATGTGATGCCCCAGACTTGCATTTCGTAACACAGATTCAATCAGTGTGATGAGATGGCTGTCTACCCTGACAGATCTCTGTTTAGTGGGCCAATGGCCATCAGCCTGCAGGCTAGGAAGCCCATTCTTTAGTCAGTCTGCTTCACAGGATTTCTTTCCTTGGGAAGGCCTTTTTCTAAGCAACAAATCACACAGCTTATATACTTTCCTAAAGAGCCTTTAAGCTGGAAAAATGACCTTCATAATGGGGTCAGAATGTTTACAAAGGAGCAGGAGGCTATGCTGATGGCTTCTCAAAGCAGAAGTCCTCCTTCATGTACCTGGCAGAAAGTCGATAATTGATTATTGGGTACTTTGAACAGCAACTGTAACTAAAATGCTTTGCTAATAATTATGGAGAGATTCAAAAAATTACAAGTCATGACACTCAAAGAACTTAGAATCCAATTGTGATGATGATTGATGTGGGAAAACTACCCATTCTACCAGGCAGTAAATAAAAAGAGGAAGAGAAACAATAAATGCTCGAAGATTTCAAAGGAGGGAGAAATCGCTCTCTCTTGGATTGATGATTAGGAAGGCTTCTTATGGGTATGGCATGGTTTAACCGTGACATAAAAATTACAGTTAAATTTGAGTAGGTGGGGAAAAAGGGAAAGATGTTGGAATGGCATGTACAGATGAGGAGCAGTGTTAGGACTATGAGACCAGAGATGCAAGTGCATTAGATAGGACTTTGAATGGCCCAGTATAGCAGGAAAGGAAGGTTTTAATCAAGAATATTAGAAAGATCAGTTCAGTTCAGTTGCTCATTTGTGTCCAGCTCTTTGCGACCCTGTGGACTGCAGCACGCCAGGCCTCCCTGTCCATCACCAACTCCCAGAGTTGACTCAAACTCATGACCATTGAGTCGGTGATGCCATCCAAGCATTTCATCCTCTGTCATCCCCTTCTCCTGCCTTTTATCTTTCCCAGCATCAGGGTCTTTTCAAATGAATCACTTCTTTGCATCAGGTGGCCAAAGTATTGGAGTTTCAAAGTATTGGGGTTTTAGCTTCAGTTTCAGCCCTTAGAAAGATAGGGACAAATAATTCAAATAACCAGTTATTTTTTTTTTCAATCTAGGAAATTAATGAAATGTAAAGACTCACTAGATGTTTGATTACGTGGAACATATTTTTTGTAAGGGGATGGGATAAGGGTATTGTGGTTCTCTTTTATAAGAGGAATCCTCGTCCTTTAGAGACAGTTAGTAGCTTAACTGATAAAGAATCCACCTGCAATGCAGGAGACTCCAGCTCAATTCCTGGATTGGGAAGATCCGCTGGAGAAGGGATGGGCTACCCACTCCAATATTCTTGGGCTCCCCTGGTGGCTCAGCTGGTAAAGAATCTGCCTGCAATGCAAGAGACCTGGGTTCGATCCCTGGGTTGGAAAGATCCCCTGGAAAAGGGAAGGGCTACCCACTCCAGTATTCTGGCCTGGAAAATTCCATGGACTGTATAGTCCATGGGGTCACAAAGAGTTGGACACGATTGAGCAACACTCAGTAAAATATTTATTGGAGAAATGATATAATGTCTGTGATTTGCTTTAAAGAATCTGAGGAAAGCAGGCAGGGGAAGGACTGAGGATGTAAAGGGACAAGATAGGCTATGAGTTGATAGCTGTGAAACCGGAAGATAGACACATGAATGGTAACTGCATAGTTCTCTACTTTTATGTATATTTGAATTTTTTTGTGATAAAAAGCTGGTGGGGTGGGGATAAGACCGGGAAGGTTAAGTGTGCTTTTGTTTGATGGCATTTCACCTCCCCTTTTAGTTGTACACACAGTTCCATAGCTGAACCCATCTCTCGGAACTGCAAAAGGCAGAACAAGGGCCACAGGCCTCTAACTACGCGGCTCCCTGGTTCCCAGTGGCAGGACCTCCCCCAGCCCAGTCTCAAGGCAGCTTCCCTTATTGGTCTTGGAGCTTCTGGAGGCTCACCTCCAAAGCACTGTATCTGAGGATGCTGCCCAGTAATCTGGAGTGTGATAGATGAGGAAGGGGTCTTTCTTTTGCCTGAGGCAATGTGCTTCAGAGAGTCAGGTAGAACCTCAGAGACTTTTTAGCCCAACTCTTCATTGTAGATGAGGAATCTGACACTGGTGAAGGGAAGTGCCCAGGGTTACCTATGCTGAGGGGTGGAGGCATAGCCCAAGCCAGAACCATAGTCTCACATGCTTCCAACCACTGAGTCTTAGACCTGTCATTGCTGCTGTTGCTAAGTCGCCTCAGTCGTGTCTGACTCTGTGCGACCCCATAGACGGCAGCCCAACAGGCTCCGCCGTCCCTGGGATTCTCCAGGCAAGAACACTGGAGTGGGTTACCATTCCCTTCTCCAATGCATGAAAGTGAAAATGAAAGGGAACTCACTCAATCATGTCTGACTCTTAGCGACCCCATGGACTGCAGCCTACCAGGCTCCTCCATCCATGGGATTTTCCAGGCAAGAGTACTGGAGTGGGGTGCCATTGCCTTCTCCAGACCTATCATTAGATGGCAGGAATTCCCTGGACTCCACACTTTCACTCCCCAGTTCAATCTTTGGTTGGGGAACTGAGATTCCACAAACTTCACAGCATGACCCCCACAAAAAACTAAAAGGTATGGTCTCAAGGGGTCACTCCCTAGCCAGTTACTGTGAACTGTGGTTATCCATTATGAAAAATGAGACAAAGAGGTCAAATACACCTAACAAAGCATATTTTGGAATGGTTAAGCCCCAAAAACAGAAGAATGAAATAAGATGTCCGTTGAAACACCATGTGAAGGAAAGAAAAGGATAAGGTGTACATCACAAATACATTCTGGCATCCATCAAACTAGGGCTATCTAAACCCAAATTTGTGAAGATATACTGATCTAAACGGGAGGGGAAAGGCGAAGGTGTAGGGATTGGTCACTATAGATAGACTTGATATCAGATCCCTGTGATATGTGTATTTCTGCTTAGTCTTACGCTGTTGCATCTGGATTTCAGCCTGAATTACTCTGATTACATTCTCAGTACTATTAAAATTCACTAAGTGCGTGCTAATTACAAATTCATGTTGAAACGTGCACAATTGGATGTGAGGCTGCGGGGTGAGCATGCATCCGCATGCACTACAAAGCAGTGCAAAGGCTCCTTCTTCCTTATTTGTTCCTAAATAAAGACCTCCCTGGGGAAGGGGCCCTGAGCATTTTCGCCCCATTTCTGCTTAGGCAACAAGCTTTTGGTTAATTTCCTTCTTTTCCAGGTGCCTGGGTATTCCCAAGTCCAGGGTGATTTAGGTTTATGGACACCCATAAGAAAGAGAGCAGGGTAAATAATTAAACACCACTGAAGGGAAGAAGTGGCAGGAAAAATGATCTCCACCTCACTGTGCAAGTTTACAGCACTGATTTGCCTTGGCAGAGCCCAGCTGGACTGTGCTTTGCGTTTTCCAGGGTATATAGGGAGGCCCTGCAGGAAATAGAAGGCAGGGAATGAGCACCCTGCAACAGCTTACACAGTGAGGGTGCCAGGAAGGTGCATCAAGGTGCACACAGGGGCTTGTTGATCACAGCTAATGAAAATGTTCCCATGGCTTCTCTTTATTTGCTCTGAAAAGGCAACATTTTGAAGAGGATAGCTTAGCAGAGAACACTAACAGAGTTGCGAGGTGAAAAGCCATAGAATCAGAGGTGATAATTTTAGGAGGGGTTCTGCATTCTAATGCCAACTTATTGTAGACTGACACTGTGCTAGAAGTGACCCCAAAATGGTTATTGAAAGAGGGCAAACAGCTGATTTCTCCATTCATATTCATCTGTAAATTGCATAATAAAGGAGTATTTGGCAATTAGTAACCAATGAAAGAGTCTCCAGTTTGTGTCACTGCTTCTGGAAGAATCTGAGACTTTAATTGGAAGCAGATGTTCACATCTGAATCCAGTTTTCCCTAGACAACTCTTCCTGAATCACCCCTAATTTCTCTATTTGCAGCCCCTAATTTCTGCATTCTTTGTTGTTTTTGTACTTTCATAACATTTACTCCTACCCACAAGAGGATTCTAGAAATGGATGCCAGAAATCCAAAACCCATGGAATAAAGAATCAAAATCCTAAGGAAGTCTGGGATCTGCTTTCATTTTTTTATGAGAATAGGGTTTACACCTTTATTTTCCTGAGTCTCAGATTCGTCATTACACATATCACCCACTTTTTCTTTAAAAAGAAAAAAGTTAAAAAGTTAATTTCTTTAGTTCAAGTATAGTTAACTCGCAGTGTTGTATTGGTTTCAAGTGTACTGCAAAGTGATTCAGATATATAGATATATATATATGCATATATACTCTTTTTCAGATCCTTTTCCATTATAGATTATTACAAGATATTGAGTGGAGTTCCCTGTGCTATACAGTGGGTCCTTGTTGTTCATCTATTTTATGTAGAGTAGTATGTCTTAATCCCAAACTCCTAACGTATCACCCCCCACCCATCTCTCTTCTTGCTTCACCAAGATCATCTTTGTGTGTACTTTGAGTAGCCTTCTTGTCATGGGAGTTAGGCTGAAACTTTCAGTACACCCTAGGGCACTGCTGAGCATGTAGTGAAAAATGGCAACAGCAGTGCCTAAGTGGCCACTCTTTGCCAGAGATTTCAAAAACATTTATTTTTAACACTCTTAAGATGCTATCAAGTATATATCACCATCTTTATTTTAGAGACGAGGTTTCTAAGACTCTAAGATGCTAAATTACTCAAGGTCACGTGACTAGCCACTGGCAGAGTCATGATTTTGCAAACTGTCAGTTGATTCCAAACCCAGGCCTTTCCTTCCACGTGGACTCTGCCCAGAGCAGGAAAGGTTCCCTCTGCTTCCTCTTGGCTTTTACAGCATCCTGTGTGGAGGCTGATGACTGCTTTTATTTTCCTTGCGTATCCTCAACTCATTCTTAAGGGCTTAGGTGCAGTGCTGCTTAGCAAGAGAGCTGCAGGAGGCAAGGCTGGAGGAAAAAGGAGAAGGCAGGGGATGGAAGTTGCCAGTGATCTTAAGAAAGGCAGTGCACTCTTGCTTCTTTTTTGTCCTGGCGAATTCTGTTTCCCGTAAGGTTACCCTCAGTGCTGCCAAAGCAGGATGGTTTCAAAGGTAACATCTAGACACTGCCTTTTAATCATTTTTCTCCCAGTTTCTCTGTTTCTTCTCCCTCCCTCCTTCCCTTCTTCCTCATATCTTCTCAGATGTTTCTTTGATAAGGACTTACATATTCACAAACCCAGATTAAACACTTTGAAGGATGTTCGGCCCTGGTGATTTCAAATGCCTCCATCCTCAAAATACAGTTCCTTAAATCCCTGCTATTGTCTCTCACCAGGGCTGGTCTGATCTCACACAACCAGCTTCTGTTACCTTTTTTCTCTGCCCACAGTGTTTCTAGAAGTAAATAGTAGGGATTATTAACTAATAAACACTAAACTCATAATCTTAAAATTGCCTGTTCTGCTGATTTGGAGCACTTGGGGAGACTGACAGCCCTTCAGTTGGTAACTTTCAGTCATTTATTTGACAAAAATTTATTGAGTCCCTTCTGTGTACAAGGCACAGATCCTGAACCATATCAGAATTTAAGAGTCATGGTTTCTGCCCTCATAGAGTTTTGTAGTCTAGAGGGAACTTGGAATAAGTCAATAGGCAATTAAGGTATTTTGTGGTACTCAAATGGTAAAGAATCTGCCTGCAATGCAGGAGACCTGGGTTCGATCCCTGGGTTGGGGAAATCCCCTGGAGAAGGGAATAGCAACCCACTCCAGTCTTACCTGGAGAATTCCCTTGGCAGAGGGGTCTGGCGGACAGCGACTAATACGTTCACATGATGTCTTCTGTGATGAGAGCATCCCGTGCCAGGAAGTAGGTGATGTGGACCCACAGAACCAGGCAGAGTTTTCCGGAGCAAGTGCCGTCCAGCAGACACTGGAGGCCAGCGTCACTACACAGCCTCCTTACTGTGTCTTCTTTCTGTCCTCCTCCTGGGGCCTCTCAGCACAGCAGAGGAAATGCGTGGTCCTCTGCTCTAGACCCTCCAGTGGCTTTCAGCTTCCCTAAATAAAAGGCCACATTCCGTATGTAGCCTATATATTTTGTCTGTCCCACCAGACCCTTCTGGCTTCTTCCCCTTCAGCTGTCATCTCTGCCTCCTCTGCTTCAGCCATGGCCTCCTTGCTGTGCCGTGAACTCTCCAGGTCTCAAGATCTTAGCATTTACCCTTCCTTCTGCCTTCAGTACCCTTTCTCCAGATATCCCTAGCCCTCTCCTCAAATGCCACCTTCCCAATAAGGCTTTTAGTGGCCACCTTGTCTTCATCATTGGTGGGACTCCCATCCCCCTTTCCCTGTGTCCTTTCTCTCAACAGCCATTAAGCACATTCTGATGTGTAAGTTATTTACTTTTTTGTTGGCTGTTTCCTCCTACTACTGTATAAGCTTCTTAAGTGCCTGGGGCAGTGCATCTATCTGCACTCAGTAGGTACTTTTAAATGTTGAATGAACATGGATAATGCATTTCTGACATAGAACTAGAATCATATGTGATATTAACCAAATCATCCTGAGGGTTTCCGTGAAGAATTGGCAAGCCAAGTGGATGATAAAATCCATGTCAAGTGTTTAAGTGCATATACATCCTACCAAAGATAATTTGTTGTCATATAATGATAGTCCAGTGTCTGTTGTCAAGGAAATAAGGTTTAGTTTTTTTTTTTTTTTAAGGGTTTTTTTTCGGTGGTATTCAGCCAGATGAGGGTAGCATGAAGGTGGTTTCTGATAGAAGAAAATGCAGTCAATAATCAAGAGTGTGTGGCACATGTGAGAAAATGAGAACTAGCTCTCTGGAGTTAGAGGTATGATTTAAGGAGGAAAGGGATAAGAGAGAAGGCTGAAGAGCAGAGCTTTGTCGTTCATGGAGTTGAACGCTCTGCTAAGAAACTTGGATGTAATTGTCTCTATTAACAGTGGAACCCTCAGAAAGGTTTGAAGGCATGGAAGGCTATGCAGTTTGGAAAGATCTCTGGTTTCCTGGTGGAGCATGCTCAGGAGGAGTCAAGAGTGGATAGCTTAGAACAGGTGGAGCTTGCCATATAATCAAGGTATGGAATGATGAAACCACTGCATTTCAGGAATTTGGAATTTGAAAAAGATGTCATGAATGGGGCAGATATTAGCAGTAGACTGGATATGGAAGATGAACAAATGTGAAACATCAAGGATGATGTCCCAGTTTCTGGTTTGGAGAACAGAGTGAATGATGCTTCCTTTCTATAAGAGAGGGGGAATGAATGATGCTTCCTTTTTATAAGATAGGGAGAAAGAGAGAAGATGGAGGATGGGGGAGGAACAGATGATCTAGTCAGCATGTATAGTTGTACAGGGCGTGCGTCACCTGGGAATACCTGGCTAAGGTGAAGGAGTGAAGACTGGAATCTATCCCTTCATCTGTTCACCAGCCCGTTTATGGCTCAGAGCTGTATATGCCAGGGAAAAAAAGAGTTCCTTCTTTCTAATCACTACCAAGGCACCACATGGGCTAACCGCACACTGAGATGAACTTGCTTTTGAAATTGTTACATATGAAGTGTTTGTGGTATCACTAAGTAGAAATGTCTGTTACATAGTTAGGCATACAGGTCTGGAAACCCGAAGGGAGATCTTGGCTGGAGATGCAGATGTTAGAGTCATCTCTGTTGAAATCATGAGTGAATGACCTCTCTTAGGAGAGCAAACAGTGAGGCAAGAATATGTGTTGGTGTCAAGTGATGAATACACAGTGAGGCCCACACCTTCCATTCTGATTTTGTGGGCACATGCTAGAAACAAAGTGCCTTGGTCAACACCACTCTGGAGTTATTGAACAAATATGGTGATTCATGATTCTTTTATTAAGGTAAATGGATCAGCTAAATTTTAGAAATCTCATAAGAACCATTTTAGTATACCTAGAGTCTCCTCTTAAAGCTCCTGGAGAGGGCTTCCTGTTTTAACATGGGTAAGACATGTAATGCTCTGATTTTCTTCATTGGATGCATCATACACATTAATGTATTTTTACTGCTTATGTATTTGTTCTTGTAGTATTCCATATGCAGTGAACCTCTAATAGAGCTATCTAACCCTGGAGCCAGTGGATCCTTGTTTTTTGTGACCAGTGATGATGAATTTATTATCAAAACAGTTCAGCATAAAGAAGCAGAGTTCCTTCAGAAGCTACTACCAGGCTATTACATGGTAAGTGCACATAATTAAAGCTTCTGCTTAAGATTTACTTACTTTCCTCCACAATTTTTTTAATGCTTTTTTTTTTTTCAGTGACTCTGGCATGTGTCTTTCTCTTTGGTGAGGTTTATTTTGCATTTAGAGTATACTATGAAATTGATTGAATAGATTTTGAGAAGTAAGCAGAACTATGTAGTAGAGCATAGCTATTGACTAACTCAGTCCTGGGCTCATATCCCACTCAGCCATCAGCTAACATGTGTGACCAGGAGTAAATAAGATAAGCTCTGAGCCTCAGTCTTTGAAGGCTGGGCAACACCTGTCTTCTATGGTGGTTGTAATAAAGACAAGATCCAGGATACAGGATAAAGGAAGCAATGTATTGCAGAACTCTTTGTACGTAGTAGTAATATGAGTAGTTAACATTCGTTGAGGACTAAGCTGTAAAACTGATGAGGTAATTGAGACAAAGATGAATGGAATTACTTGCCAAGGGTTATTTAGCTAATGGGCTATAGATCCGGGGCTTGAACACAAGCAGTGGGGGTCCAGAGGGTGCATCTTTAACCCCCGCACCTTATAGTATTAGCCACTTTTAGCCATCACACTTCAGAATTTAGGATGTCATAGGTTAAATACAACATGAAAATCACCTTCCATGTAATGTTTTAGAGACAGAGAAACTATAAGCTAGCCCAGGATTTGGATTTGCTAAACATTTAGACCAGATTTTTAAAAATAAACATTTTCCTCAGTAGTTTTGTTGTTTTCATACCTCTGATTTCTTTGTACTTTCATGGCAGTTATTAATTTTCTGTGATTAGAATGGTAGCAGGATTTCAAAAGCCACAATTCTGCTATTCATTTGCTGTGAGAGGTAATAACTGTCATCTTTGTATCAAAACAAAATTGATGAGATACGCCATACAGCTCATTAGAGTGTAAAAATATTTTTAATTCCAAAATCTGCTCAAGATAACAGTAACTGCCCTAAGTTAGTTTCACATATAAATATAGGAATTGAAAACCTAAACAAAAATCTTAGTGGGCAGCATACTCAGATTTTAAAAGATTTTGATCCTGAACAAAACTGGGCAATTTTTTTTTAGCACAAATTATCTACTTTATATTAGAAAATACAGAAAAGGAAAAATGCAACCAACTGTATTTATTTTCTCAGAGATACACATTGCTCAGTTCAGTTCAGTCGCTCAGTCGTGTCCGACTCTTTGCGACCTCATGAATTGCAGCACGCCAGGCCCCCCTGTCCATCACCATCTCCCGGAGTTCACTCAGACTCATGTCCATCGAGTCAGTGATGCCATCCAGACATCTCATCCTCTGTCATCCCCTTCTCCTCCTGCCCCCAATCCTTGCCAGCATCAGAGTCTTTTCCAAAGAGTTAACTCTTCACATGAGGTGGCCAAAGTACTGGAGTTTCAGCTTCAGCATCATTCCTTCCAAAGAAATCCCAGGGCTGATCTCCTTTAGAATGGACTGGTTGGATCTCCTTGCAGTCCAAGGGACTCTCAAGGGTCTTCTCCGACATCACAGTTCAAAAGCATCAGTTCTTCGGCGCTCAGCCTTCTTCACAGTCCAACTCTCACATCCATACATGACCACAGGAAAAACCATAGCCTTGACTACACATTGCTAGTATTTGGTATATATCCTTTCAAATGTATTCTAGTCATATGCACATTTTTAAATAATTTAAAATTGCAGTCAAATTCACGTAGCACTCTTTGTTAGATTTAAGTGAGTAAATCTCAGACTTCTCTATTTCTAAGCTTAGGTAGATTAGTCTCTTATTGTAGAACTGCACTGTCCAATAAGGTAGCCATTAGCCATATCTGGCTATTAAATTAAGTAAAATTTTAAAATTTAGCCTAACCAAGTAATTTTATCCCAACCATGTAAGCTAGTATAACAAATAATATAATTCATCTTATTAACAAGAAAAAATGTGAACATTATTTGGTTATCCATCTAGATATCAGAGAGAATTCTTAAAATTGGAAAATTTTACATAATAGGCAAGTAAACCAATAGGCATAAAAACCAACATTTATCAATCTCTCAGAGTTCACATAACTTCATGGAGAAGAACAAAAGCTCTTTCACTGAAAGTAGTAGAAAAAGATAAGGATGCTTTCCATCAATGATCTTTTCTAACGTATTTGCTAGAATTTCCAGCAGTAACTTTTTGAGTATAACTACTCAAAATATATACCCTGTATGCGAGACAGCAAAAGAGACACAGATGTACAGAACAGTCTTTTGGACTCTGTGAGAGAGGAAGAGGGTGGGATGATTTGGGAGAATGGCATTGAAACATGTATAATATCATAAATGAAACCAATCACCAGTCCAGGTTCGATGCATGATACTGGATGCTTGGGACTGGTGCACTGAGACAACCCAGAAGGATGGTACGGGGAGGGAAGAAGGAGGGGGGTTCAGGATAGGGAACACATGTATACTTATGGTGGATTCATGTTGATGTATGGCAAAACCAATACAATATTACCAAAAAAAAAAACAAGGAAAAATAAAAACAAACAGGAAAGCAAGCCTATAGAAATGGACAATACATTTTGGGAAAGGAGAAAATGTTAGGCCTGCCATACATACACCAGAAATGTGTAAATCTATACTAGTATTAAAGTGGTGGCATTTGTACAGATCTAGACAAAAGATCTGTACAAATGGACTGGTAGGTGACCCCGTGGACTGTAGCCTACCAGGCTCATCCATCCATGGGATTTTCCAGGTAAGAGTACTGGAGTGGGCTGCCATTTCCTTCTCCAGAGGATCTTCCCGACCCAGGGATCTAACCTGGGTCTCCCACATTGTAGGCAGAGGCTTTACTGTCTGAGCCGAGCCACTGGGGAAATCCAGACAAAAAGATCAATGGGTTCAAATAAAGTGTTCATAAATAGACCCATGTGTATTTGACAACTTATTGCATGATACAGGAGGGACTTAAATTCAATTGAGAAAGGACAGACCATTTAATAAATGGTTATCCATTAAAAAAATCCCCTATTTCAGATCTTTCACATACAGTTACTTCCAGACAAGGGAAACAAAAGCAAAAAATAAATAAATGGGACTGTATCAGACTAAAACACTTTGCACAATCAAGGGAAACTATCAATGAAATGAAAATATCACCTACTATATGGGAAAAAAATTCATAAATGATATATATGATAAGGGGTTCATATCCAAAACCTATAAAAACTCATAAACCTCAACTTAAAAAGTAAATAATAACTCACTTAAAATATCTTTTAAAAATGTCAAAAACAGGCACATGAAAACATGCAAATCAAATTAGAGAAATACAAATCAAAACTCCAATGAGGTATCACCTCACACCAATCAGAATGACCATCTGTAAAAAGTCTATAAATAATAAATGCTGGACAGGATGTGCAGAAAAAGAAGCCCTCCTACACTATTGGTGGGAATGTGAATTGGTGTAGCCACTGTGGAGAACAGTATGGAAATTCCTTGCAAAAGTAAAAATATTTCTGCCATATGATTTTGCAATCCCACTCTTAGGCATATAGATGGAGGAACTCTAATTTGAAAAGATGCACCCCAGTGTTCATAGCACTATTTACAATAACCAAGACATGGAAGCAACTTTAGTGTCCCTCAACAGGTGAATGGATAAAGAAGATATGGTACATATATAAATAATAGAATATTAATCAGCCATAAAAATTAAGTAATGCCAATTGCAGCAACATGGATGGACCCAGAGATTCTCTTACTAAGAGAAATTAAGTCCGATAAAGAAATATGTGGTATCATTTATATGTAGAACCAAAAATGCAAATGAATTTAATTTCAAAACAGAAAGGGTCTCACAGACATAGAAAACAGACTTACACGCACCAAAATGGAAAGGGGTAGAGAGATAAATTAGGAATTGGGGATTAATAGATATATTACTTTATATAAAATAGATTAACAATAGGGTCTACTGTATAGCATGGGGAACTATATTCAGTATCTTCTAAAAATCTGTAATGGAAAAGAATCTGAAAAAGTTACTTATATATATATAAAGTTATACATATATGTGTGTATATATATATATATGTGTGTGTATGTATATATATATATATAAAACTGAATCATTCTGCTGTACAGCAGAAGCTAACACATTATAAATCAAATATACTTCAACAAAAAAATGAAAATAAATTGAGCACACTATCTGACTAGACATTTTCCCAAAGAAGATATGCAGATGGCACAGGAAAAGATGCTTAATGTAACTAGTCATCAGAGAGATGCAGATCAAGCCACAGTGAAATATCACCTCACATCTGTCAGAGTAGGTATTATCAAAAAGACAACAAATAGAAAGTGTTGGCAAGGATGTAGAGAAAAGGGAACCCTCATGCCCATTGATGGGAATGTAAACTACTTTACTATGGAAAACAGTACGGAGATTCCTCAAAAAATTAAAAACAGAACTATGTATGATCCAGAAATACCACTCCTGGGACTTATTCAAAGGAAACAAAAACACTGATTTGAAAGGACGTATGCACCCCTATGTTCACTGCACCATTAGTTTACAAAAGCCCAAATATGGAAGCAACTCAAGTGCCCATCATTAAATGAATGGAAAAAGAAGATATGATATACATATGTAATGAAATATTACTCAACCAGGAAAAAAGAATGAAATCTTGCCATTTGTGACAATAAGCCATACAGAGAAGAACAAGTACAGTATTGCTTTACTTACGTGTGGAATCTAAAAACAAAATAAATGATCAAACAGAAACAGCATCATAGACACAGAGAACAAAAGAGGTGGTTGTCAGAGGGAAGAAGAGCTGGGGAGGAGAGAAACAGGTGAGGGAGGTTAAGAGGTACAAACTTCCAGCTGCAAAATAAGTAAGTCATAGCTATGAAATGGACAGTGTGGGGACTATATGTAGTATCTTTGTGTTGTGATAGGTTTTAACTAGACTTACTGTGGTTTTAACTAGACTTACCAGGGCTTCCCTGGTAGCTTAGAGGTTAAAATATCCGCCTGGAATGTGGGAGACCCGGGTTCGATCCCTGGGTCGGGAAGATCCCCTGGAGAAGGAAAATGGCAACCCAGTCCAATACTCTTGGCTGGAGAATCCCATCGAGGGAGGACCCTGGTAGGCTACAGTCCATGGGGTTGCAAAGAGTCGGACATGACTGAGCGACTTCACTTCTTCACTTCACTGTGGTGATCACTTTGAAATGCATAGAAATATCTAATTACTATGTTGTATAACAGGAACTAGCATAGTTATGTAGGTCAATTTTACTTCAAAAACAAGCACATAGAAAAGGAGATCAGATTTGTGGTTACCAGAGGTGGGAGGTGGGGGAAGGGGTAGTTAGAGGAAGGTAGTCAAAAGGTACGAGCTTCTTGTTACAAGATAAATAACTACTAGGGATGTTAGTGTAAACATGATCAATATGATGAATACTGCTGCATGTTATATATCAGGGGTCCCCAAACCCTGGGCTACAGACTGGTACTGTTAGGGACCAGGCTGCACAGCAGCAGGTGAGCAAGTGAAGCTTCATCTGGACTTCAGTCACTCCGTGTCACTCACGTTAGGGCCTGTGCTCCGCCACCTGTCAGAGCAGCGGTGGCCTTAGACTCTCGTAGGAGTGCAAACCCCACTGTGAACTGCATATACACAGGATCTAGGCTGCATACTCCTAATGCGAATCTAACACCTGATGATAAGAGGTGGAGCTGAGGCAGTGATGCTGGCCCTGGGGAGCAGCTGTAAATACAGTTATCACTAGCACAATAAATGTAATGTACTTGAGTCACTAAAACCATCTCCTCCAAAACCCCTGGGTCCATGCATGGAAAAATTGTCTTCCATGAAACCGGTCCTTGGTGCCAAAAAGATTTGGGACTGCTGTTATACATGAAAGTTATTAAGAGAGTAAATCCTAAGAACTGTCTTCTAAACTTACTGTAATACTCGTTTCATGATGTATATAAGTCAGACCAGTGCTCTATGCAAACTTACACACTGCTGTATGTCAATTATATCTCAGTAAAACTGAAAGAAAAAAATTAATCGCATACAGAGTAAAAACCAAATGTAATCACCAAAACTATTAAAAACTTGTAAGAAGAAGGAGGAAATTTATAACCTTGGGGTATAAAAAGCCTTGCTAAATAAGAAACCAAAAAGCATGAGAAACAAGTTCATAAATATAACTACATGAAAAGGAAAAACATCTATAAAACCAAAAATAATGCCAGATATCAAATTAACATAAGCACACAGAATATTTCCAGAATGATAGAAAGAGGAACATATTCCACAAAAGCTGGGAAATGGGTGAAGGATTAAAGATAGAAGAGAGAGTTTTCATTATATAAATGCCTTTTAGTAAACTATTTTTGGTACTTCCCTGTTGGCTGAGTGGTTAAGAATCTGCCCACCTATGGAAGAGACATGGGTTTGATCCTGGGGTTGGAAAGATCCTCTGGAGAAGGAAATGTCAACCCACCCTAGTATTCTTGCCTGGAAAATCCCATGGACAGAGGAGCCTGGTTAGCTATAGTTCATGGACTCTCAAAGCAGCTGAACGTGACTTAACGACTAAGCAACAACAATCCCAAAAATTATTTTTCAGCTTTCCCATACTCTTAAAGTGAAACAAAAACAGACACATATTCCTTATTTTTATAACCAAGTGGTCTGATGGTTAAGACTTTGTGTTTCCAGTGAAGGAGGGGGGTCCATGGGTCCCATCTCTGGTTGGGGAAATTCTGCATGCTCTGTGAGGCAGCCAAAAAACAAAGTTAGATTGTCTATTTTTGTAACAAAAAAGACAACATACTGGAAGAAAATATTTACCCCAAGTAGAAGAGGAAAGTAATAAATATCCAGAATATATCAAGAACTCCAACAATGACAAAAACCTAAGGGAAAATGAGCAACTGAGAGTAACACAAAATTATCTTTAAGAGGTAGCTAAAAATACGTAAGAATATTAAATTTCTCTAGTTCTCTGTGTTAGTCACATTTAAAGTAACTTGAAAACACGTTTTCATTTTTCACCAACCTTGCTTCCAGAGATTGTAAGGTAGGATAATATTCAGCATTGGTAAGAGTGGTGGTATATACGTAACCATATGAAATGTGGTTGTGAACTGGTCTGGTCATTTTGGAAGACAGTTTGTCAGGAGCTATTAGAATTTTAAATGTTCACCCTTGTACTCCAGCAATTAATTTTCTCTTGAGCTACCTTAGAGAATAATCACACATGGCACTAATCACATCTCTGCCTGTTTTTAGTTGTAACTAATTAAAGAAGGAAATTCTGTCCATTTTCAGTTCTACTGCTACTGCTAAGTCGCTTCAGTCATGTCCGACTCTGTGCAACCCCATAGACGGCAGCTCACCAGGCTCTGCCATCCCTGGGATTCTCCAGGCAAGAACACTGGAGTGGGTTGCCATTTCCTTCTCCAATGCATGAAAGTGGAAAGTGAAGTCACTCAGTGATGTCCAGCTCTTCACCACTTTTAACACCCTGAGTTCAGAATGATGAAGTTGCAGTTCCCATAAGCTGACTTAGAAACTAGATTTGGAACAGCAAAATTTTAACAATGACTGTTAACAAGAGTAATCACATTCCATTTCTAATTATCATTTTACATGAAAACGCATCATAGTGGAGTGTTGCTTTGTAAAAGTATATTTTAACCATTTTTTTTCTTTTTCTCTTTTTAGAATTTAAACCAGAATCCAAGAACTCTTTTGCCAAAATTTTATGGACTGTATTGCATGCAATCTGGAGGCATTAACATCAGGATTGTGGTGATGAACAACGTTTTTACCACGCTCCATGAGAATGCACTTTACATATGACTTGAAAGGCTCAACCTATAAGCGAAGAGCATCCCGAAAGAGAGAGAGAAATCTAGCCCCACGTTTAAGGACTTAGATTTCCTGCAGGACATGCATGAAGGATTGTATTTTGATACAGAAACATACAATGCACTCATGAAGACACTTCAGAGAGACTGCCGGGTAAGGAGATGTCATTATTGTGAATGCCTTTGCAAAGTTATCTGTGGTAATGTACTTTTTTAAGGAAGATCCAAAGGCCAACACATGGAATCTCCTCATTCCCAATCCTTGTGCTGATCCGTGCTTCCCTGTTGTTGAAGGAACTGGAGGATGACAACGCAGTTTTCTGGAGTCTATTAATTTTACTAATAAGCAAAGTCAGTCTTTCTTGATCAAATGACACAAAGATTTGTGTTTCTTTTCATCCTCTGTGGGAAAGATAAAGTGAAAGGAAAAGAAATGTGGGTTTAACACAGTGATTATTGAGAAAAGCCGCATATTAATACAAAACTTAGATGAAGTAAGATTCCAACAGGGGAGAGAAGCTTAGAGAAAATGCACTTAATGCAATTGATAAATGGATCCCTAGAAATCTGTTGTAGATGCCAAACCATGGGATGGGTTCATTTACTGAAACTACTTTATATGATCTGCATAGGAGGCGATCGGGAGTGAGATTTGACAGAGCAAAGGCCTTTCCATGCAAAGTAGCCAAATCCTTTATCAAAAAGATTCGAGTTCTCAGCCGGCAATGTGCAAGAAAAAAACTAAAACCAAAGTTGAGGATAAATATTTCTGATGTGGTAAATTTACAGAAAGTAGGTAAAAGCCCTTTTGGAGAAATAGATGAGAATGCAATGAGAACGTAACTCTGCTGGGTTCTGAAGGGTGATGATCATTTGGTCAGAAGATTGTCAGGGATGTTATTTCTTGGTCCAGATGAACTTTTGAGAACCACTCAGTTCTCAGCTGAGTTGAGCATGTTGGAAATGGGCCAAAGGAATGATGATGAGGGTTTGGGTCCAGGCCTGATCAGGGCTTTCTAGAAAAGAGGACAGGATTTCATGGGGCCTGATCACTGGGAAATGTGCAGCGTGTCTTGGCTTCCTGGGCCTTCTGTGGACCTGGTCAGATGACCCACATTGTTGCTGGTGAGAAAAGATGCCTTCTCTGCCAGGCTTGAGCTCACCTGAAGGTGAAGAAGGCAGTCTCTACCTCCCCATGTAATGTATAAAGTAGGAGATCCTCCCCAAGAAGCACAGCCCCACTGTTGCTGCATTTTGTCTTTCTGTGTGTTAGAACATTTATGAAAACGCAGAAAGTTGCATTCTTGGAATTCTTTCATTGGTAAAGGATTTACCCCATGGTTCCTGTTCTTTAGCTGCCATTCATTGAATGCTTCAAGTTTGCCAAACTAGCCTAAGATTTTCCATTTTTAAAAATATTGAAGTATAATTGATTTGCCATTACCGTGTTGTGATAGTTTCAAGTATTCAGCAAAGTGATTCAGTTATACATGTGTATGTATGTGTATATATATTTATATATATCCTTTTTCAGATTCTTTTCCACTATAGGTTATTACAAGATACTGAATATCTTGTATATATATATAAGATATATATACAATAGACCTTGTGCTATATAGTAGGTTCATGTTGGTAATCTATTTTATATATAATACTGTGTATATGTTAGACTTCCCTGGTGGCTCAGATGGTAAAGCATCTGTCTACAATGCGGGAGACCTGGGTTCGAGCCCTGGGTTGGGAAGATCCCTGGAGAAGGAAATGGCAATCCACTCCAGTACTGTTGCCTGGAAAATCCCATGGACAGAGGAGCCTGGTATGCTACAGTCTATGGGGTCACAAAGAGTCGGACATGACTGAACGACCTCACTTCACTTCACTGTGTATATGTTAATCCCAAACTCCTAATTCATCCCTCTCCTTCCTTTTCCTTTGGTAACCATAACTTTGTTTTCTATGTCTCTGAGTCTATTTGTGTTTTGTAAGTTCATTTGTATTGATATTATTTTTTATATTCCACACAGAAGTGATACCATGTATTTGTCTTTCTCTGTCTGACTTCACTTAATATCCTAAGTGCATTATTTCATTTCATTTTCTCCAGCCACCATGTGACATCAGTACCATTCACACTCCTATTTTCCTCTTTTTTTTTTTAATTTGGAAGATCATACTCCTATTTTAATTGGTGAATAATTAAGCTCTTAAAAAGGTAAAGAAACCTGTCCAGCATCACCTAGCCAGTCAGTGGCAGAGCCCACCGTGTTTAGGGACAAAACATGTGTTCTTAACAACTGAAATTTACAGACTCAAATGTAAGGATTTTTTTAAAACTATCTTTTCAGAAATCATGGGAAGAACAGTGAGAACCAAGCAAACAAAAATATCCAGCTGAGCTGTTCAGATATCTGGGTGCATATGAGTGACTCATATTCTTCTTTAAAAAAGAATAAAACATACATACATTTTGTAGAAAGCTTTTTCTATGCTTTTCAACTCTGACAGGATGTGGGTGAAAAGTGACTCTCAGTTCCCCAGAGTTTAACACAGTTTTAGATTTGCTCTCTGTGTGTGCGTGTGTGTGTGTGCACGCGTGTGTGTGCGTATATTTCTTGCCTCTTTAATATGGAAAGCCTTTTTCTTGCTGTCTTCTAAGGCTCCTGTGCCAGAAAAAAAAAAAAAAAAGGAAAGGTCAAACATAAAAAGCCATTGCACAGGATTTGTCTGTTTATTAGCATTTCCTGAGCCCAGCCCTGATAGAACGAGGTCAAACATGACTCTTCTTCAGCAATGAGTCCCTGGAGATTTGCCTTTTTATTTTTGAGGATTTGTTGTGCTGAGGAACATAAAGGTCAAAGTAGAGGCATCATAAGCCTAACTCTCTTTCATTGCATTTGAACCTGTAAAAGACACAGATGATGAAACTTCCTTAAATTGCACATTTGTCTTCAAAAAGGCTCTTCTTGGGGTGGTGTTTGGGCATGTGAGTGGCATGCTATGGAGGAGCCTGAGTCCCTTCTGTGATCTGCCTTGGTGAAGACAAAGGCCTCTGTGATCTGGAGTCAGCAGCTGATTCTCAGATCAGAGCTTCCCGGAGGAGGGCACGTTTCTAGAATGGTAGGTCTTAATATTTAAAGGTCAGGGACCTCTGCAAAACTGATGAAAGCTGTAAACTGCTTCCCCAGAAAAATGCCCATCCACACACCAGTTCATGAATCCCCTGGAGCCCATCATCCCCCACCCCTACCCTACCCACCCCAGGCAGAGGACTCCCATCCTAGAGCCGCGCAGACCCATCTCTCGCTTTCTTCAGGTCATCCTCTGAAGGGCTAGAATAGGTTGTGTGGTTGGCATTGCCTGCAGCGTCTCTGACTCTGACATTTCCCTCACTTTGTAGAAAACTGACTTTAGTGCTAGACAAGTTGTTAAGGAGATCCAGGGAGGATGTGAGATCACCCTGGGGCTGGTTCCAGCCCCAAGGGATGGAGAATCTCTGCTATTAACATTCCTCTGAGTGAAGCAGTACTTTAGGGCTCTAGAAACGAGGCGGGGGACTGCACTACTGGGTCAGCAGTCCAGCCAAAGAAAGGTGAGCTAGACCCCATTCATATACATCCTTCTACGCACTTATCAGACACATGTATTGCGGGCCTGCTGTGTGTCAACATGGGGTACCTGACCTCTATTTTTAATCAACTGCCATTCTGTGTATTAGTGCCATGATGATATTCTAAGGCATTTATAGGGATTAGAGTAGGTAACATCCTAGTTCGGTTTTGAAGAAGAAGAGTTCTCCAGGTAGGCAAAGAAGTAGAAGCATATTTCTAGGCAGAGAGAATAATATGAGTTAAGCATGAAATGGCATAGCATGCTCCTAGAACTAGAATTGTTTGGTCTTGTGACAGTTAATAGTAAAGGAACATGTAAGGTAGGAGAGAAAAGCAGTCAGTAGCCAAATAATGTCAAAAGCCCCTTTCTGGGGGTGCCAGGTCCTCTTAATGGCTTAGAAGTAGTAAAGCCAGGAATCCCAGACCTTTGGACACCAGCTTTTCTGCTGTTCCCAGATAGAAAAGATAAGCCTCCTAACCTCTTCCTGCCGTCACTCCTATTTCCTGCCCCCACCTCTTTCATATTTCAGCTTGACATCTCAGAACCCAGGGCTCTGTTTCCCCTGCGTGACTGCTGGCTGCAAGATGCCTGCCTGACTCACTGACCCAGCTTGACCCACATGGATCGTGCCCTGTTCGCCACAGGCTACTTACTCCCCTGACTCCCCATCAGAGCTGCTTCTGGACTCTGCATCTAAAACAGCCTGAACTGCCTTAACTGCACTCACTCCTCTTGACAAGGGCCATCTTCCCCTGCACATCCTGAACACCCCTGATTCCCTTTCCTCAACTTGCCCAGCCTCAGGCCCTTGCCTATAAACATGCCCCCACCCCACTTCTGGTCCATCCCTATCAACTCCTCCACATGGCACTCTGGCTGCTTGGCAGTCCTCTAGAAAACAGAATGCACTTTATCCTTCAACCTTGCTGAACCCACTTCCCCACAGAATTCAGAACAAGGACTCTTTCCAGAAGCAGGAATCCAGATCTTGGTTCTCCTTGACTCCCACACTGCTGTTCCCTATAGGCTATGTCTAGCGGAAATGAACATGGAAATAATGGGATTCCCTTTCTGGAAGCATTACCTCTTCCTTAGCCTCACCCTCTGCCTGCTATGACAGCCATCTACACCCATAAGATAACTTGGCCTAGGGTAAGAGTCACGTCAGTAGAAAGTACCACCAGGACAGCACAGGTCACTTGTCCTCAAAAAACAGAATGTAGGATTTATTCAAACCGTCCCCTGTGGTCCCCGTGTGACAGACAAGCTGAGAGGCGCATCCTGTGTGAAAACTGCTCTTTCCAGGTGCTCCGTTGTCTTCCCCTAGCCTGATCCTCTGCCTGTCTTCTCTGGCCCGGGGAATGTGATCAGCATGAAGCCAGTTGCCCACTTCACTTCCCTGCATCTGCCCTTCCCATCCTCCTTTCTTGTCCTCTTTCTCCACACTCAGTAACTCACCACATCCTGTCCAACTGCTAAGTCACTTCAGTCATGTCCGACTCTGTGCGACTCCACAGACGGCAGCCACCAGGCTCCCCCATCCCTGGGATTCTCCAGGCAAGAACACTGGAGTGGGTTGCCATTTCCTTCTCCAATGCATCAAAGTGAAAAGTGAAAGTGAAGTCACTCAGTCGTGTCTGACCCTCAGCGACCCCATGGACTGCAGCCTTCCAGGCTCCTCCATCCATAGCATTTTCCAGGCAAGAGTACTGGAGTGGGGGTGCCATTGTCCAGTCTGCCTCCTAAATAACTCTTGGCTCCCCACTCCCTCCAGATGCACAGCCTGTGCCCTTGCAGAGACCCTTCCTTGCCTGGCGTTTTCACTAGCATTGTCTTTCAATATATTTCCAGTGCTGCCTCCAAAGTCATCCTAAGTTCGGAAGACCACCAGCTCTTGCAGCCATACATACTTCATAGCTTGAAACTTTCAGACCCTTTCTGATTTGATCCCTGCTGCTTCCCCCGATGCTCCTTCAGCGTCCTATTTCAGCCTTGTCTCTCCCCTTTCCATAGAGCATCCTTGCTCCCCAGCCATTTTGATCAGCTGGACACATTCTCTAAAGGTTTTGGTCTTTTTAGGCATGTCTCACCCCGAAGGTTCATTCTCCCCCTCTCTCCTTCACCTGGCCCCTGCCTACTCACCTCAGGACTATCTTCCCTACAAGACCACCATGCTGTGGGTCCCCCAAGCCTCCAGGGTTAACCTCTTTTGTGGGATTTAACACGTGTAGTTCCTTGAGCCTGAGGATCAAACCTGCCTTCATTGCCTGGTGCTTAGTCAGTACTTAGTAACAGTTCATTGAAATACGAACAAAGGAATAAATTATCTGATGATAGAGGGAGACAGGTTTAGGCATACCTCCAAATAAAAAATCTATCTTTGGTGACTTTTACATATTTAGCTGTTTTTTAAGTTCTGTCTCTTTTGGAAGAGACATCCAGTTTCAGTGCCGTGCCTGCCAGATACAGCCCTGAGAATTAATAAAGCAGATGAGTTCCCTTTTGAATCACTTGGGGTTTTTTTTTTTGAAAAACTGTACTGATTGTCCCCATGTTCAAAGTCATTTGTGCAACAAAAGTATTTTTATCTTTCAATTATTTTCCCATAGAAGCAGTATGATAGTCATTTGAATTTATTTGATGCTGATTCTTGTTTCCTTTAGGTAATATCCTGTCTCCCTAGCCAGACTAAATGTCTCAAAGCCTAAAGCTCATTGTTTATACCTCTCTACAACCGTGTACCTGGCTTATTGTGTACATTCAGTACATATAAGATGATGAAATTTAAAATGACTTGAAATTTATATATTAATTTTGAAAGAAAAATTAGGAACTATTTGGTATTCACTTTTTTAATTTACTATAATTCTTCTCTGACATACTTATATGTGAAAAATCTAAAAAGTCTCATATCATTTAATTAGTTTGATACATTACTACATCCTATGGTATTTATTGATAACTCTGGGGATGTGACATTGATACAAAGTATATTAGTGAGAATTCATGTTTGCAATTCAAATAGTTTATTCCTTCATGTGGGAGTCATATCAGTCTTGATAATTCAAAACCTAAATGACTTATTTTGCATTTACTATTTTTTTGTTTAGCAGCAAACTTATTAATTTTTATTTAGTGTGGAACCAATTTTCTTTTTTACACAAACATCTGTTGCCATAAATATTAATATTAATGAAATATTCATGAAACTAGTCTTAATATTGAGACTTCTTTTTGCAAACTGGGATTTCTTTCTGTGTATGGCAAGTTCTAAATTTGTAGATTACATTCTTCTCAGCTCTGGACATGCTTGTATGGGTTACAATGTAGATTATTTTCTATAATACTTAATTTAGTGTAATGTTAGTGCTCACTGCTGCTGCTGCTAAGTCGCTTCAGTCATATCCAACTCTGTGCGACTCCATAGACGGCAGCCACCAGGCTCCCCCATCCCTGGGATTCTCCAGGCAAGAACACTGGAGTGGGTTGCCATTTCCTTCTCCAGTGCATGCAAGTGAAAAGTGAAAGTGAAGTCTCTCAGTCCTGTCCGACTCTTAGCGACCCCATGGACTGCAGCCCACCAGGCTCCTCCATCCATGGGATTTTCCAGGCAAGAGTACTGGAGTGGGGTGCCATTGCCTTCTCCTACATAGCTATAATTTTGTTTAGCAATTATTTTTTTTGCATTAGTTTAGACAGGTTCTTTTCTTTTTTTATATGTATTGGTTGCCTTCCAGTTATCTTTAAGGGGAAAAATGCCTCAGACCTAATAGAAAAAGTTGTATATCTTTACTGATGACAACAGTTAACATTTAGGCTATTTTCTTTATCAGTAAGGAATTGAATTTTGTTTTTAGACTTCAGCTAAAACATGGGAAGAGATATCACTGACTCCGCATCTCTTTTCCAGAGATGAAAGATTACTTCGCTGAAAAGATATAGATGAATGCACTGTTTGGCAAATTAGGTTTTAAAAACTCTATAATATCATGATATATTTATTTGCTCCATTGTTTTAAATTATGAGCTTTGCTATCTCTTATTAGCTATATTGATAACACTGTAATACCTACATAAAGCAAAGATGGTGAAAAAGAAGTAAATAAAACCAACTTATGGACTCAGAGATTGTTTGAGCTAGGAAAAAAAAATCATAAAGTTTCTAAGAAACAGTGAAGCAATGCCTTCTGTGCTCTGGTATAAGAGAAAATGATCTTGGACATAGATCTGTGTATTTAGCCAGGCCGGATTTCCTTTTGAAACTACAAATAAAGACATTGTCATATATGCAAGGACTTTTAAAAGCTTCCTGCCTGTAAATCTTTTATTAAAAGAAAAATTTTTTAAATAATTGTAGATTTGCAGGCAGTTGGAAGAAAAAGTACAGAGAGATCTCATATACTCTTTACCTAGCTTTCCCAATGGTAACATCTCATAGCACTTTTGTACAATATTGCAACTAGGAAATAGACATGGGTACAATGCAGGCATCTTTTTCAGATTTCACCAGTTTTACATGCACTCATTTGTATGTGTGCATGGGTATGTATGTATATGATTTATGCCGTGTGATGCATATATGTATTTCTGAAACAACATAGTCAAGTATCTTGACAAGCAGCAAGTGACAGTTCTCAACACAAATCCTTCCTGCCCCTGTATTATATGTAGCCATGCACACAGCTTCCTCATCCTGCCCCTCCCCAGTCTATTGCAGCCATCAGTGTTTTCTGTCCCTGCAATTTTGTCATTTCAAGAATCATACAGGTGTAACCTCTGAGTTGGGCTTTTTTCACTCAGCATAATAACCTTGTGATCCATTCAAGTTATTTTGTGTATTGGTGGTTTGCCCTTTTTATTGCTGAGTTTCATGGTATGAATATACCACTTGCTGAATAAAATGTAGTTTTCTTTGGTTTTTGACTGTTACAAATAAAGCTGCTATGAATATTTCCATGAAGATTTCTGCATAAGCACAAGTTTTCATTTCTCTGCGTAAATGCCCAAGTGCAGCTTCTATGTTGTATGGTAAGCACGTGTTTACTTGGGAAGAAGTTGCTAAACTTTTTCAGAGCAGCTGTACAATTCTGCATTCCCACCAGCAGTGTATGAGTGATCTGGTTTCTTTTCATCCCCACCAACATTTGCTGTTGTCGCTATATTTTATTTTAGCCATTCTTATAGGTGTTTATTTAAGTCTGTTGTTAAAAAATTACTTAAGTATATACTTCAACAAAGCAAAAGATAAATCCAATAAAGAAGTAGTTTGGGGATATAGGAAAGCAGGGTGAAAATGAAAGAGAAGAACTTATAGTTAAGTCTAAAGGCTAATCATACATCTCCATACACATACATTAATGTGATTGCTAGGGATTTCTGAGGAGAGGTCCAAGGTATAGGACTTTAGCACTAATAATATGCCGTGACTTTGATGCTCATAGCACTTGATCTAACTCTGTTCTATAGCCTTTGGTATCTCTACATTATATTGTGATTATGTGGGTACATGTTTTGTTTGCCTACTAAAATCTGCTCTCTAGGAAATAGGTATTGTGTGATTTCACTTTCCTACCCTTCAAATCACTTAGCAGAATAGCAGTTGTCTTAGTGTTAGTACTTTTTTTTTTTTAACTGCTTTCTATAGTTTATTTCTTTACTAGTCTATTCAGTCGGAGAACTTTTTTTGTAGTTAAAAAAATTATTATCACTTATTCGGTTGTGTCGGGGCTCCGTTGCGGCACGTGGGATCTTTGTTGTGGCACACAGGCTTAGTTGCTGCGTGGCATGTGGGACTTTAGTTCCCTGACCAGGGATCGAACATCCCCTATATTGGAAGGTGGATTCTGTTTTTTTTTTTCAGTGTTAAGTCTTTTGATGTCCATGGGTCACAAAGAGTCAGATACGACTGAGTGACTAAGCACAGCACAAGAGGAAACATTTTTGAAATGATAACTCTTACCTGCTTGATAAATATAATAAGAGCAAGCTTTGATAATAGTGTACCAATGGTCTGATATGAAATAGACCTGAAGTTAATCATCATATCAGTGTTGTGGATTGGAAAGTAATTGAAATACATTTATATTGTCCATTTGTCTAGTGTCTGTTGTTTAGTTACTAAGTTATGTCTGACTCTTTAGCGACTCCATGGTCTGTGGTCCTCCAGGCTCCACTGTCCTTGGGATTTCCAAGGTGAGAATACTGGAATGGATGGACTTTTCAGGTGACTCAAATGGTAAAGAATATGCGTGTCTCTCCCTGTAAGGCCAGAGACCAGGTTTGATCCCTGAGTCAGGAAGATCTGCTGGTGAAGGAGATGGCAACCCGCTCCAGTATTCTTGCCTGGAGAATCCCTTGGACAGAGGAGCCTGGTAAGCTATAGCCCACAGGGTCACAAAGAGTTGGACATGACTGAGCAACTAACACACTTTTTGTCCAGCTGTGGCACTGGCTGCATTTTAGCTTTCATGCAGGTATGTGATAGAAAGGGGCTCCATTTGCAGTTAACACACAGGGCAAGACGGTCAATACCAGAGAATTTCAGGGTAGCTGCAAAAATCAAAATACTCATCTATGTTGCTGTTCATACCTGACTTTCTACTCAGCAAGAGACACCTCAGTTTGAGCCAGACAAGTAATTCTTAGTATTTCAAAACCAGCTATTCCAGTTTTGGGTAGAGGAAAAGTTCTGTCTTAGAAATAACCTGTAGGTAGATTCCAAAGTAGCTTAATACCCAATGCATGCTTTTGTGGACAGTAAGGACACACTTCCAAGGCCCAGTTCATCTCTAGATTGTTTCCATTAACATTTATTATGGACTTGCTCTGAGCCAGGCAGTGCTTGACATCACAGATAGATTGTCCCATTAATCCTCACAACAGCCCTTCAGAGTGAGTGCCATGATTTCGTTTTGACAGATGAAGTGGGGACTCGGGAGAAGTTCAGCTTCCCCAAGTCTGCAGAGCTTATATTGCTGGAGCCTGGTCTCTTTGGTTCCAAAATCCAGGTTCTTTCATCTGTACTTTCTCTGTAATAGGAGTAATAGAGGAAAGTCTGTGGAAATGAAAGTGTTTAACTGATAACTTGGATGAAGACAGGGTGGGTTGGAAGTGCCTGATAATGGGGTTTTCTAGCTCTAACACAGAGCTGGTGAGGATTTGATGTAGGAGGTAAGAAAGGACTCCATCAAAATAGAGAACTTGGTTTGATGAAGTGTCTCACAACCTGCTTCAAGGAAGGAGGCAAAGAGGAACGTAGTGCCAAGTGACAGAACCACAAAGTAAAATTAGTAATCCAAGCATTTAATTTTGAAAGTTTAATGAAAAACATAATCAAGCCCACTGACACTTGCCAACTGTTGCCAACATGTGTGCTCGTGAAATCCTATTAACTTAAAAGCAAAACTTCTTTCTGAGGAATGTGATGGTTTACAGTAGAGTTGATTGTTTTTCCAGTCTGGCAGAGGGAGATCAGGGACACAAAGTATGCTGCTGAATCCTGTGTGGCAGCTTTTAAGAATCCTCATTAACTCCGGAATTGAAAGGATTATCAAGCCAGTAGGGTTTTTTTTTTTTTTAACCCTCACTTTAAACCAAGTGGAACATTATAAGAATTTCTACAGTAAAGAATAGAAATGGGACACTGAAAATATCTTCCTCAACTCCTTTAAAACTCCTTTACCTTTTCTTCCTAAAAGAAATATGACCTAAGGATTAGAGAACTCACCTATATCCTGAGGTGTGGAAGTGGTGGTGCTATATCTACCTAACTTGCATTATAAGTAAATCGTCACATGTAAATAAATGTAAATAATAATAATGCCCATTCAAGGAGGCTAAAGTCTTTGGGATTTATGAAATAAGTATAGTATGTGAGGGTTTCCTGCTTTTGTGAGAAAAGGACCTACCTGTCTTTGATTTTGTTGATGACCCTAGGTCTAGAGATGAGGTCAGTGGAGGCCCCAAGTGGGAGGACTCACAGAAAATCTGAGGGCAGGGAGCAAAGGGAAGGAAATGTCCCCGCGACCATATCCTCCTCCACTGGGGATATCCTGGGAAACCAGAGCACAGACAGCAGGAAGAGGAAGTGGCCACAGAGGGGTGGGTGGCGTGATGGTAACATCCCTGGCTTTGAAGATGTGTCTGGAAAGGCTATGAAGTTGGCCAGGGTGGATCTGGTGTGGATGCAAGGGTAGGTCTGTCACACAGATGACCATGTAAGTTAGAGTCAAGCTGTAAATACTCCAGCCCAGGGAGACAGAGGGGTGGCGAACCCCAGCAACTAACAAAATGGAGTTGAGCTTCCAGAGTTTAGGAGAAGTTTCTGGAATCTGCTAAGAGACTGAGTTCCAGAGACTTAGGAAGTATTTGAGAGTTTTCAGGGCCTGGGAAAATGTTACAAAGTTTAAAAACTGCTTCAGAAATATGCCCTGTGGAAACGCTTTTAAAGGGTGAAATCAGTTTGATTTTTATAGGGCTTTATTTTACTCATTCAGTATTCAGTGCACATTTACTCAAATATTCATATTCTGGAAAAATAGGGCTTCCTTGACTGTCTTGGGGAAAGGCAGGGTACCTCTTGGGCCACACTTTGGTTCTAGTTTTTTCCCAAAAGATCAGCACTTACTGGCCTCTGAGAGGCTTTGGCTCATGTCCATGGCTCTTCGTCCCTGTCCCCATCAGCCAGCACGTTTTATATGCCTCCCCTCTCCTGCAAGTGACTGTCCCTTTGATGTCACCCGTGTTCCTCCTTCGAAGACATTTTTTAATTGAGTATTTCAACCCAGCAATTGTAACACTTCTCTCCTCATTTCTGTTCCTCAAAATTCTACCCTCTGCATTGTGAGGTAGAAAATCTCCACGGGAGAATTTCTTCCTCCCCTCTTAAGAGTGAAATGGCCAAGGGCAATCTGTTTTTAATGAATTTATTAAATTTCAACTTTTAATAAAAGATGCATCTGTGCATTTGTCTACACGTACACTTGAAAAATATTTTAAAAGGAATGCATAGTCCACTAGATGTATATCATTGTCCTTAGGTAGTAGGGATGCAGGGAGGTTAAAACCTAATCTTTATTTAAAGTGTCCTCATCCACCCTGAAAGTGAGCCTACCTGGAGTCTGATCCTGTTAACGTCCTCTCTTAATTTCTCCACATGAAGACCTCATTTTTAAACTTCATCTGTGTTCGGCCAACTCCAGCTGTTCCAAAAACAAACCATTCTAGATGCCATCTCATTGTTTGCTGCATTTTTACCTGATAATCTGGCTTCAGATGATATGGACATTCTCTGTAGGTGGAGATTCACCAGCCTCTGATATTTCTGTTTATGAAAGAGCTATATAACTTTTTCTAGATTATTAGCAATTAGAGAAAATATGTCAACCACTTCACTCTCCAGGAGCAGAGAAAGCAGTGATTTGGGGTTGGAAATTTACTTTCTCTGCACTCAGAAGTGTAGGAAAATTAGACTGTCTTAAATTTTCCATGACTACTCTTTTTTTTTTTTTTTTATTATTTCTTTGGCTGTGCCAGGTCTTAGCTGTGAGACCTGAGATCTTCAATGCTCATTGCTGCATGTGGGATCTTTAGCTGTGGCATGCAAATTCTTAGTTGTGGCATGTGGACTCTAGTTCCCTGACCAGGGATTGAACCCAGTCCCCTTGCATTGGGAGCATAGAGTCTTAACCACTGGACAACCAGGGACCACTGGACTTTAATGACTACTCTTGCTCACTAAAATCCACAGTCTTGTACTTACCAATTAATATTTGTCTCTTCAAATTTAAACATTTGTGTCTGAATTTAAATAGTAATCTTACTCAAAATTGAACTCCTTCTCAGGACTGGTATAGACTGACCTTTCATCACTCCGTTTTGTTAGGTAAACATCATCAAAAATGTAGAGTGTAGATCACATCTTGACACAGAGACTAGAATGTTGCACCAGAGCCCTGCACTTACTATATTCCACTTTCACCTCAAACCACCACCCTCATGCTCTGTGGGACGTAGCACTGAGCTGCCATCCTGTACTTTCCTTAATTTTGACCGTGTACATATATAGTTGTTTCTTAATTAAAATGCTTCCAGACCCCAAAGAATTCATTTCTAGTGATGCCTCCCACAATCTGGGTTTCCTGTCACTTCTTAAAACTTATGCTATGGGTAGGTACTTACTGTTCTTCATAAACTGTAAGCTTTTCAGTACAAATGGTGACTTTCCCACACCTAAGGTTCTGCCTGCCTGTGGGACCTTGAATGATCTCAGAGCATGGTTTGGCTTGCTTTCTCTGGCTTCAAACCATCACTGGAATCTCGGTTGACAAATCCTTACCTTCCTGGTAAATTAACTACATGTCATTCAACAAATAGTTTCAAATTCTTGTTCTGTGGAAGGCTCTGTGTTAAGTCTGTGGGAGAGAGAAAAGTGAATAGGGTATGGCCCTTCCCTCAGACCTTAAGGCCACACAATTGAGGTTTTATTTATTGTGGACAGATTCTCCCATTCTTCTTTGCTCTTTGTTTATTAAAGTGAAGAGGAGAGAGAGGAGGACTTTTTCCTCTTTACTCAGAGACAGTTCACCGCAGGGAGTGGACTGTAGTAGGCGGTGAGAAGGTGTCAGGAATTGTACCTCGTACATTGAAGTGGGCATGGAAACTTGGGCCATGAGTGACCTCTGAGTCTCACTGGGCAGCTTACCAGCCCAGTTTCTCAACTGTCCCATCACTTAAGCCACAGTGAAGCAAGTCACTTCTAGTGATGGCAACTAGAAGATAGACTGGGAAGTACTTGACAGTTTTAATGTTACTTTTAAATGTGTTTATAAAATAATTTATTAAGATATATTAATGTGTAAAAATAGTCTCATAAAGAAAAGATCCATAATCCATCTAATATAGAAGCTGAAGAATATATTCATTCATACATTCATATACATATTAATAGATTGATATGGCTTTCAAAATAATAAATGATTTTCTAGTGCTATAAGGTATGCTTCTATTTCTTTAAGCTTTTAAGTGAGCAAAAAGACCTTTTTACTGTTTATCAAGCACAGCTTGATATTCTAAGTCACCACATTAGACAGTGAAAAACCACATTATTGCCATCACTAAATTAGAGACTGAATATTTATTTCAGTCTGCTCTACCAGTCAAAATTGCTTGGCTTGTCACAGCCTGTTTGTTTCTCTTTATCATATTAGCAAAGAACACTCTGAGCTGTACTGAGGAAATTAAATTAAATTTAAAAGACAACTTCTGGCTTTAACTGAACTTGCACATGTGAGTAATTTGGGGCTGTATTCCAAGGAGCCTACTTGGGGAGGAATGGCATACCCTTGCATTCATTTTACCCTAAGCCAGTGGGTCCAGGAGTGTCTACTTGCATAAAATCTTCAGGATACTGTTTTCTCTTACTGAATTAACATAAATGTTTTTGCCAATCCTTTTGCTCAAAGAATCCCTAGTTACTAAAGACTCCTTTTAAAAAGTAACTACAAAAAAAAAAAGTAACTACAACCTCTTCATCATACCTGTAGAAAATTAATAATTCTTACTAGTCAGTGTTCAAATTTCTAGTTGTATCAGGGGAAAAAAACCCTTTTTAATAGTTTGGATCAAGGTTTAAATAGGGTCTACTGGTTAACCACTTCCCTTTACCCTGGTCATTTATTATTTCATTGATACTTGTTGAATAAATTGGTTCGTATATTCCATTGTCCAGATTCTACTGGTTATGTTTCCCTTAATTTCTTTCAGTATACACCTCTTTCCCCTTTCATTTCCTGTAGATTGGTTGTTGGATCTAGATGTTTGACCACTAATTAGATGCTTTAATTCATTCAGTTCAGTTCAGTTGCTCAGTTGTGTCCAACTCTTTGCAACCCCATGAATTGCAGCATGCCAGACCTCTCTGTCCATCACCAACTCCTAGAGTTCACTCAGACTCATTAGGGGTTGTAAAATGGTGGTGTTCTTATTTTATCACACATTAGCTAGACTGCTTAAAGGATTTCTAAGCGAGAGTGCCAAGCACATAGTTGTTGCTCAGTTGCTGAGTAATGGCCGATTCTTTGTGACCCCATGGACTGCAGCACACCAGGCATCCCTGTCCTTCACCATCTCCCTGAGTTTGCTCAAATTCATGTCCATTGAGTCGGTGATGCCATCCCACCATCTCATCCTCTGTTGTACCCTTCTCTTCCTGCCTTCAATCTTTCCAAGCATCAGGGTCTTTTCTAGAGACTTGACTCTTTGCATCAAGTGGTCAAAGTGTTGGAACTTTTGCTTCAGCATCAGTCCTTCCAATGAATATTCAGGGTTAATTTCCTTTAGGATTGACTGGTTGGCTCTCCTTGCAGTCCAAGGGACTTTCAAGAGTCTTCTCCAACACCACAGTTCAAAAGCATCAATTCTTCAGTGCTCAGCCTTCTTTATAGTCCATCTCTCACATCCATACATGACTACTGGAAAAACCATAGCTTTGACTATATGGACCGTTGTTAGCAAAGTAATGTCTCTGCTTTTTAATATGGTGTGTATGTTTGTCATAGCTTTCTTTCAAGGAGCAAGCATCTTTTCATTTCATGGCTACCATTGCCATCAAGCACATAATAGATGCCCAATAAAATATTTAATGACTTGATTAATTTCCACAAGAGCCCCCCACCCCGACATGGAAAATTATTAGAAACTCTGCTTGCCTAAAATCTGATTAAAGAGTGTCTTTTTCCTCCTAGAATCATCATCCTTCTCCGTTTTGTATAAGGCATGGTTTACAGATGAATTCTATTATATTGTCCCTGTGAATATCTCCCTGGTGCTGGGAACCATTTTTTAAAAGATTTATTTATTTATTGGCTGTGCTGGGTCTTCGCTGCTACACGCAGACTTTCTCTAGTTGCGGCGAGAGGAACATACCCGTTGTTGCCATGTGCAGGCTTCTCTTTGCAGTGGTCTCTCTTGTTGTGGAGCACAGGCTCTAAGCTCCCGGGCTTCAGCTGTTGCAGTGCAGGCTCAGTAGTTGTGGCTCACTGACTTAGTTGCTCTGTGGCATGTGGGATCATCCTGGACGAGTGATCAAACCGGTATCCCCTCCATTGCAAGGCAGATTCCTAACCACTGAACTGCAGGGGAAGCCCAGGAACCATTTTTAAAATGGAGCCATTTTTCAGCAGTCTTTTGCACTTACCTGATTATCATCCTTTCTCAGTCTTATACCAACTTAACTTCACATATCTTACAGATTGGAAGAGCAGAGAAATAGAGGACAGGCAAGCTAAGGAAGCCCTGAAATGTGTTTCAGACCAGAGCCTCCAACCTAAACTCAGCACCAAGCACTCTTGGATGCTTAATGCGTCTTTGAAGTTGACCCAGCCTGTGACATGCCCTTTTTGCAAATGCTTCCATAAAAGAAATGTGATACTCTTACCAGATTCCAAGCTCAGCCTAGTTTATAGAAAACAAGCTTGCCTTTTATCTGCCATTTAGTTGTGTGCCTACAAAACAGTAAATTAAGAGTCTCTAAATAACAGCTTGATTTTTGTCCTTGACAAAGTAGATATAAATACTTCTGATGTGGGAAGGTTTGAAAATACTGTAGGCTGTTATCTTTTTTTTTTTTTTTCCTGACAACATAGAGCACAGAATCACAGTAAATGCTTTCAGTGCTGAAGATTTTACATAAGCATTGTAATTGTGAAGCGCAATAGCCAAGTTCTTATATTGGAGATATTAATGTAAGATGTATTGCTATACATTCTTTGCTGCTGAATATTTTGTTTTTCCCTTACTTTTTCATATGGAAAGCAGTATAAAATGCATATTTCTGCTCTGATCAGAGTGAAGGCAGGGAGCACAAAGTAAAACAAGTCTTTGGTGAGTGGAGCAGCCTTATATGTATGATAGGAAAAGCATAGATAAACGGATAGTCTATTTTATTCCATAGAGGGGTACTAATAATGTGCTTGAGTTTTCAGGGCAGATGTGTTCCTGATATTTTGTATAGATCATGAGTCCAGTCGTTATGGAGGCGAGAATTGAGATAGGCTTTGAAAAACCAGTAAGGTTTGAAATGAGGACCTTTAAGAAGAAACAGCCTGAGCACATTTAGGGGTAATTATGGGATTTCAGTTTGACTAGCCTGGGAGGTGTCTCTAGACAGGTGTTAAATAGCAGATGTTGCCTGGGGCCACAGTAGCAAGGACCTCAGTGTCACCTGAGCAATGGTGAGAGACTGCAGGCTTTGAGGAGGGATGTGAGGTGACCTGGTCAAGTGAAGGGGTCAAGAATGAATCAGAAAAAGAAAGGGAAGTTGAAATCAACGTATTAGCAAGGAGGATGATTTTGATTATAGAAGCTGCAGGATTGGGAAACTTAATGAAAAGAAAAGGAGTCGTGGAGTCCAAAATCCACATTAGGATGATTTCAGAGAAAAAGTGAGAAAGAAGAGTTGGAGGTTGTACAAAGCCGATGCTCTGTGACAACCTAGAGGGGGTGAGATGGGGAGGGAGGTGCGAGGAGGGTTTAAGAAGGAGGGGACACATTTATATCTATGGCTGACTCATGCTGATGTGTGGCAGAAACCATCACAATATTGTAAAGTAATTATCCTCCAATTAAAAATTAAATTAAACAAGTTTGGGGTTGCAGCAGGACAGTGTACAGAAATGTCCAGCAGAAGCCTATGGTATATACAGGACTGGAATGCAGGCATTCAGTTCAGATTAAAGATAGCATCTTAGGAATTGTCTGGGGACCAGTGATAGTTGGAATCAACCCCTAAAGTATTCTTATATCTATCCATGTCTGCCTTGAGCTCCCCTGCTGCTATGTCATTCAAGTACTATCATTTCTTACCTGCTCTATGGCTACTTTCCCATAATTAAAAGTAGGTCACCATTTTGTGGGGTATCTCCACAGCACCCTTATTTTTTCCTTCCAAGCCTTACTTCAACCTGTGATGCAAAGCTTGTGTAATTTTGAGGATGGTGGTAGTTGTCTGTTTTACTTACCTCTGAAGATCTGGCAACTTCCATGGGGCCTGGCACAGACTAGACACTCAACTTATTTTTTTCCAGGGTACTAAATGAATGTCACTATAGAAAAGTATAAAAGAGGAGTTGGAAGCGAGAACTCTGGTGAATATTCTTAGCACATAGAGGAAAATACTGGGAAAAACAAATAGGAAGGCAAAGAGCCGGGAGAAGGTGCACCTTATAGCTAAGGATGAGTAGAGATTCCAGTGGGGGTAGTTTATTCTACAGGTGGTGGAGAGCAAGGGCAATGAGATAGCATGTACTGGGTGCTTCTCCATGTCATGACTGTCCCGACTTCACCTGGATGAACTCATCTTCACACTAACTCTGTCAGGTAGGTGTCCCTATTATTTCTATTTTATGAACGAGGATACTAGGCCCAGAGAGGTTACATACTCTGCTCAAAGACAAACCAATGGGAGTCAGACCAGGCCACCTGGCTCTCAGGCATGGAGTCTTTTCACCATGCAGTCATTCTGGTTCTATCTAGCTGAGGAGCAGAAAGCAGTGTGCAGCGGGCTAAGGGCTATGGCACAGAGGATGGAAGAGGAAAAAAAACACCCTCTTTCTGACCTCTGTCTGTGAGAGGAGCATAGCGTTGCTTGCCGTTCTAAGCTGTGGCATCTCCTGTGTTAGGTCACCAAGTCTACAGGATTGTATGTGAATGAGAGCACCCCTGATGCAGCACCAGCCTAGAGGATGTGCTTTATCTTAGAAGTGGTTTTGAGCACATCTTCAGGATAGTGTAGCAGCTGCTTTGACGTTGCCTTTTTTTTTAACCACATTCCAGTATTATTACTGACTTAAAATAGTCCTTGAGAAAGAAGAGAAAAAAAAAATAATCTGGCTCTAAGGATTAAATAAAAACACTGTGGTATTTCAACTTACTTTCAGTTTTGCATATGTCTGTGAATCCTTCCTGCTTTCTCTTTTTCACAGGTGAGGGAGTAAGGTCTGGCCCAAGCTGGATGGGGAAAGCACCTGTGTTTGCCTTGCAGCTGTTTTGCAAAGCAAATGCACAGGTACAGAATCCACCAGCAACAGTGAGATCAGGCTGACATTCTGGGGAAAAACATGTGTCGTGTTGCAGGATGTTGATCCCTCTTAACACTCACACGTTAAGGTTCTGGCAGATTTATTGATTCCTTTCATTAATGATCTGGGAAGATACGAATAGCAGCTATTTTGTTCCTAATTGATGCACATCTGCTGTGCACATGACTAAAATCTGTTCCCAGAATTTTTCATTGCACAAGTTTGGGAATTTCATTTAAACTATGTGTCTATATATTTATCTTTTTCTTTCTTAACATTTGTTATGGATGGTGACTTTCCCTAAGCCCAAATCCAACTATCATGCTCAGATTTCCACACAAGAGGAAGATAATTTATCTTTTTATTTTTTTCCAAGACTTTCACTTGGAAAGTAGAAACCTGACCTCTTGAGGACAATCCAGACCCTTCAGGGATGCTGGCAATCCAATTTAAAAGTACAGAGAAATCTAATCTCTGTCTCAAATTTATTTATAGCTTTTTCTTAGTTAATTCTCTCTAAGTTTCGGCTTGTATGTTTTTTTTTTAATAAACCCAGCCTGATATTTGACCACATAAAGCACTGAAATTGCTTCTTGCTGTGTCCAGCCTGACTTCACATCACTTATAAAATACACATGTTCCCTGTGGCCTGTCCTTGAGCAAGAAAGGAGACTACAAGTACAGATAAAACTGTTGTTTGAATAGTGCATTAAACAATTATTGTAAGAAACTTTAAGAAAAATTGTTGTATAAAAGAAAGCTTATTTATAAGCAGAATTAATACTTGGGTGTTTTGCAGAGAAAAATGAAGCAAATATGATGGTGTCCAGGAGTGCCTTTCAGTTTCTACTCTGGAGGCCTGTGAGAAACGTGTACAACATTGTCCCGGAGATTGACTAGGATTTGCTCTTGAAGCCGGGTCACTGCTTTGGGGGAAACATCTACCAGTGGACACTTGGGGCTGTCCAGAGCACAAGGCTGCGATTTCACCCACTGAACACAGGACTGTTCCCTCAGGCAGATTACGAGGCCATTGCTTTATAGCCCATTGGCCAGAATTGCTGTGTCAGCCGACCTTTTTCTGTTGAACATCCACGCAGTGCTCCTGGGTGCCGTGAACCCAGAACTTCTAAAGGAACTGGGACACACCAGAGGGATACTAGCAAGCAGGTTGGAAGTGCAGTCATATTTTTGTTGGCTTTTTATGAATATCTGTTTTCAGAAATATAACCCCAGGGTGTCTGCTTCCAACTGACACCTCACATGTGAGCAATGAGTTGTAACCATGATGATAACTGACAATGAACTGAGCACTTTCTTTGTGTTAGGAATTTCTCTAACCACCTTACCTGCATTACCATATTTAGTTTTCAGAAGCACCCTGTGCAGCAGCTAATGTTATTGCCACTATTTTTACTGAGGAGGAAACAAGCCGAGGAGGTGACATAATCTACCTAGGTATCCTGCATGTCCATCTCCAACATTCTTTCTAAGAAGGGACATGCCAGCACTGATGCATGAGAGCAGGAAAACTGGTATCTGCAGACAGTGATGGTTGTGCAGGCTCACATTGTCTCTGGATGGGCACTATTCCCAAGCCTTTCTTTCAGGATGGTGGGGAATTGGAAAGGCTAAGATCCATCTATGCTTGTTTCTGTCTGAAGAAAGCATCCAGTGTCTGTTAGTGTTTTCTTTTAAGAGGCTGGGTCCTTGGCAACCCTGATGCAGGCCCGTCTTCCCCAGCTTTGTGTTGTATTCCAGAGGGGCAAGTCATGGATGCGCCTCCGTAGGGAACTAGCCAGTGGGTCTAAGGCTGCAATGCTGGGGCAGTGGTGAGGAGCTTTTCCTGTTGCCCTTCCTCCTTCCTCCAGTCTTGGAGTCCCTCTTCCTCAGGTTGGAAAAACAGGTTCCACTTTGCTGTCAAGCCGGTCTGCTATATCCTGGCTTAGAAAGTTCCAGGGCCTGTACTGCTTAAATAAATAAGATTCTACTCTTATCTCTTGCCTGCTTCCTTCTGAAAGCATTCAACTCAGTTTCAGTTCAGTTCAGTCACTCAGTCGTGTTTGACTCTTTGCGACCCTATGAATCGCAGCATGCCAGGCCTCTCTGTCCATCACCATCTCCCGGAGTTCACTCAAACTCAATCCATCGAGTCCATGATGTCATCCAGCCATCTCATCCTCTGTCGTCCCCTTCTCCTCCTGCCCCAAATCCCTTCCAGCATCAGAGTCTTTTCCAGTGAGTCAACTCTTCGCATGAGGTGGCCAAAATACTGGAGTTTCAGCTTTAGCATCATTCCCTCCAAAGAAATCCCAGGGCTGATCTCCTTCAGAATGGACTGGTTGGATCTCCTTGCAGTCCAAGGGACTCTCAAGAGTCTTCTCCAACACCACAGTTCAAAAGCATCAATTCTTCGGCGCTCAGCCTTCTTCACAGTCCAACTCTCACATCCATACATGACCACAGGAGAAACCATAGCCTTGACTAGACGGACCGTCATTGGCAAAGTAATGTCTCTGCTTTTGAATATACTATCTAGGTTGATCATAACTTTCCTTCCAAGGAGTAAACGTCTTTTAATTTCATAGCTGCAGTCACCATCTGCAGTGATTTTGGAGTCCCAAAAAATAAAGTCTGACACTGTTTCCCCATCTATTTCCCATGAAGTGATGGGACTGGATGCCATGATCTTCATTTTCTGAATGTTGATCTTTAAGCCAACTTCTTCACTCTCCTCTTTCACTTTCATCAAGAGGCTTTTTAGTTCCTCTTCACTTTCTGCCATAACGGTGGTGTCATCTGCATATCTGAGGTTATTGATATTTCTCCAGGCAATCTTTATTCCAGCTTGTGCTTCTTCCAGCCCAGCGTTTCTCATGATGTACTCTGCATAGAAGTTAAATAAGCAAGGTGACAATATATAGCCCTGACGTACTCCTTTTCCTATTTGGAACCAGTCTGTTGTTCCATGTCCAGTTCTAACTATTGCTTCCTGACCTGTATATAGGTTTCTCAAGAGGCAGGTCAGGTGGTCTGGTATTCCCATCTCTCTCAGAATTTTCCACAGTTTATTGTGATCCACACAGTCAAAGGCTTTGGCATAGTCAATAAAGCAGAATTAGATGTTTTTCTGCTCTGATGTTTTTCAACTCAGTTTACTGAAAGGTGAATGGTGAGCACTCAGAATTAAGTAATACTTCCAACCCACTTAAAGTTTCCTAATCGCCAACAAAGATACATAAGACCTAGGAATAACCATATTTTCCAAAGGCCATATATATCATAGTTCACAAAAATGAAAAGTGAAAGTCACCCAGTCGTGTCCAACTCTTTGTGACCCCATGGACTATACAGTCCAGGGAATTCTCCAGGCCAGAATATTGGAGTGGGTAGCCTTTCCCTTCTCCAGGGGATCTTCCCAACCCAAGGACTGAACCCAGGTCTCCCTCATCACAGGTGGATTTTTTTTTACCAGCTGAGCCACAAGGGAAGCCCACAAAAATAGTTCAGAAAGCCTACCATTAAGTGGCATCCAGTAAGTGGCAGCCACAAGTATTTGAATCCTCAGGCCTGGCCCTTCTTTGTTGTTGTTTTAGTCATTCAGTCGTGTCCGATTCTTTGTGACCCCATGGACTGTAGCCCACCAGGCTCCTCTGTCCATGGGATTTCCCAGGCGCAAGATACTGGAGTGGGGTTACCATTTCCTTCTCCAAGAAATCTTCCCAACGCAGGGCTCAAACCTGTGTCGCTTGTATTGGCAGATGGGTTTTTTACCACTGAGCCACCAGGGAAGCCCTAACCACTCTTTAGTATGTCATAGGTGTCTGATCAAAATCAGTTGACTGAGGGAGAAGGAGAAGTGTAAGATATACACTTGAATTCAAGATATACACTTGAAGTTCAAGCATATACAAATTCAAGATATACACTTGAACGGAATTCAGTATAATGCATATGTGTTCAATCCCTGGTTAAACAATTATCTATAGACTCTGATCTCCAAAGGCATGTCCTAACTAGGGTACAGAGATACATTGGCATGTTGGTTCAGGGGTAGCTATTCGCCAGCAGGCTGTTCTTTCTGGGCTGTTTTGATTTCCTGAGCAGCTTTGTGTGAGAAATGCCAGGTGTCAAAAATCTGTTGTAGAGGAGAATCATAGACAAACCACTAGGAAAAAAAAAAAACTTTATAATAGAGAATATCCCATTTTCCTGAACTCACCCTGAACACTCTTCCTCAGTTGAAGGGTCCTGAGTATCAGACTTACCCATACTCAAGAGCCATGTTGCTGCCCACCTCATGTCTCGACCATGTCTCCATTTTCTCTTTTTTCCCCATCTCCTTTTTCTGGCTACCTCCAGCTACTTTTAATTCCTTCTCTTCCCCACTGTTTGCTGAGTGGATAATTAAACAGTAAGTCCTGTTCTTTGTTGAGACCATCCTTTTAAAAAAGACTTCCTACAGGGAACTGATGGTAACTTTGAAAGACAAGCTTTGAAAAGGGGGCCCCTGAACTTTAGGAAGATGAAAGTTTTGAGAACAGAATTCAGGTAAAAGCCCATTCCAGCTGAGTCTTCATGCTCAGGAGGGCACAGGTTTTTAGTGACCATTGATTGTTGGTTTCTGTCCTCTAGTACTTAAGGTGCTGCAGTTGACCACCTGGGTTCAGATCCCAGCAGTGCCACTTATGAGCTGTCTGATACTGAGCAAATTACTTCCTGTGTGGGTCTCAATTTTTTTCATCTGTGAAACAGAGACAATAATAGCACCTGGCTTAAAGAGTTGTGAGGACTGAATCAAAATGAACCACTTAGCACCTGGGCACATGGAAAGTATTCAATAAATGCTTAGTAAAACATTCATGGAGTGCTCAAGAAAGATATACTTATTCTGCTGCTGCTGCTGCTAAGTTGTTTCAGTCGTGTCCAACTCTGTGCAACCCTATAGACGGCAGCCCACCAGGCTCCCCCATCCCTGAGATTCTCCAGGCAAGAATACTGGAGTGGGTTGCCATGTCCTTCTCCAATGCATGAATGTGAAAAGTGAAAGTGAAGTCGCTCAGTTGTGTCCGACTCTTAGCGACCCCATGGACTGCAGCCTACCAGGCTCCTCCGTTCATGGGATTTTGCAGGCAAGAGTACCAGAGTGGGGTGCCATTGCCTTCTCTAGATTTGTGTAAAAACTATCATCTTGGAACCATGGTGACAATGGTTACTGCACTTGACCTAATAATAACCTCCAGTGTTTTTACTTTGATTTTTCCTCTGTCAGCCACCTCCCTGGGAGGGAAGCAGGAGCTGCTTATCTACGTATCTCTCTGATCCTGGGCAGATGAGAATTATAAGCCACTGGAGTGATGGGCCTCCTGGTTTTTTTTTCTTACTTAGGTGCTGGAAAGCTTCAAGATCATGGACTATAGCCTTTTGCTGGGAATCCACATCTTGGACCATACCCTCAAAGAAAAAGAAGAGGAAATTTCCCAAAATGTACCTGATGCTAAGCGGCCTGGGACGCAAAAGGTTCTCTACTCGACAGCAATGGAATCCATCCAGGGTCCAGGGAAATCGGGAGACGGAATCATCACGGAGAACCCAGACACGTAAGTGCAGCCGGTCTGCCCACACGCTCCTTGATCATGGCAGCCGACATCACTGGGTAATTAAATGCAATCATATTCCCTTCATGGTGGCACTTTAGAAATAGATTCCTACCTGGTACTAAAATGGATCACACCAGCCTGATTTTCTCTCATCCACGGATAACTGGATGAATGGCAATTTTTTGAGTCATTATGCTTTCACCCACATGGTTTCTTTTTCAAATGACTCTATAATTTAACAATAGCTAAAAATGTTTTTATTCCTATTTACTACATATTCAAAACATCCTTCACAAACAGGGGGAATATATTTTGAATTTGAATAAGCATGCATTTAAGCAGATACTTGCTAGAAGTGATGTCTGCAATTCAGAACTTTTTATCTATGTAAGAGGATTCTGTTGTCCTTGTCCTACATCCTGACAGATGTGATCACTTGCTTCAGCCAGATGTGCAGCATTAGTTTGCATGTGCAAAGTGCTTATTGACTAACAAACAGTTACAATCAAAGAAAATTATTGAATTGGTTGACTGTATCACGTGTGTGTACTAGCCGAGCAAAAAGACTGAAACAAAGAAACCATTTTCCTTGACTATAAGTGCCTGTCTTGTAAGCTTCTCCAATGGTGACTAAACCACAGACATATTTTACTTTTATGAAGGAAATTCATACAAACTAAAGTTTTTAATCCTTCCTATAAATCCATCTAAATGTCCAATAATTGATTAAACAAATTATTCTATGTCAGCATACTAAAGTACTGTATAGTACTACACAATAGCATACTGAAGTACTACACAGCCATTAAAAGCACATTAACATTGACTATGAAGAATTGTTCATCATTTAGCAAGTGAAAAATTCAGGTTATAAAACATAAGTAATAACTTATGCAGATGAATAAATACTGAGGAAAGATGTTAATAGTAGTTATCTTTGCATCCTTGGAATGGATTCTTTATATATTTTTTCCTTTGTGCTCACCTATATTTTATTTTAAAATTTCACAGTAGACATAAAAGCGTTGCATTTTTGATGGGCAGTATTTTGAAATACTTAAAAATTCTTGCTCATGGTTTTAAAATCAGAATAACTTTTTAATTGAATTCTTCCCATCCAACTCTTCAGAAATGACAACTGTGGTATTATTCTCCTTCTTGGGAAGTACATCTTTCTTGATTCCCAGGAAGACTTTAGCTGAAGCCAAAAAAATAAAGATGAGAGTCCATGATTTTTAGAGACTAACCATTTTCATTTACAGTCTGTTTATTAGAAATTATTTTTAACTTCCTGTTCACATAAAATGATTTCTCTTTTGCTCTGTTCACAGAATGGGAGGCATTCCAGCTAAAAGCCATAAGGGAGAAAAGCTACTTTTATTTATGGGCATTATTGACATTCTGCAATCATATAGGTAAGAAATTGGGGGAAATAGTATTTTATTATTTCAAAATAATTCAGTGAAAGGTTCTGAGAATTCACCAAATGGGGTTGATTTTACATTCTTACTTTTGTTTTTCTGTATGTGTACGTTTAGATTAATGAAGAAGTTGGAACATTCCTGGAAAGCTCTTGTTTATGATGGGGTGAGTGATTTATCATGCTCCTTGTTAAACTGGATTATTTTTCTGTTTTCTCAGAGACCTCAGTGTATGTCTAGGAAGCTGTGTCACTTGAAAAGGAGAGGAAACAAAGATCTTTATAAACTCAGAGTCTCAGGCTTAGCAGATCAGTTCAAATCTAAGAATAAAGACAGCATAACTGTGAATGGCTCTTCAAATAGAGGCCATCCAGGTGGCCAGGTAGAGGCCAGGAAAACAAAATGATGTCTTATTTTGATGTGCAATCTAAAGGGCCCAGTTAGGAGATGATGAGAAAAAGCAAAAGGCTTTTCATAGGCATTGGAAAGACCAGTAAGACAGTTGAAGTTCTCCCAAAACTGAGCTTCAGAGGGGTTTGAACCTGAATTTGATGGGAGACAGCTATAGGCTGGAACCCTACATTTAAACCATGTTACTAACCATGTGACCCAGACACATTGCTTGCTTCTCATCTCCTAGTGTAGTTTCCCATTTATAGCAGGAAGCTAGTAATAGTACCTGTACCTCAGAATATTTCCCTGGTGGCATAGTGGTAAAAATTCACCTCCAAGCAGGAGATGCAGGTTCAATCCCTGGCTTGGGAAGATCCTCTGGAGGAAGAAATGGCAACCCACTACAGTATTCTTGCCTGGAAAATTCCACAGACACAGGGGCCTGGAGGACTCCAGTCCATGGGGTTGCAAAGTGTCTGACACAACTTAGTCCATGCACTACTACACTACCTGCCTCATAGGCTGACTTGAGGGCGAAGTTAAATAACGCCCCTTGGTGTTCAACACAATGCATAACACATAATAAGGACATGGGAAGGGAAAACTTTTAAATTGTGTTGGATTTAAATATAACAAAGGTTAACTGATATGAGAATGTGTTTTGCACCAGAAATGGCATGATTGAAAAAAACAGTTATCAAAGAGCAATCTGTCTACACACACACACACAAGTTCCTATCTAGAAGTTAAATCTGAACTTCCTGCCGCTTGACAAAACATTTATGGCCTCAGCCTCACTCAGTTAATAACTCCGAGTGACACTTCCAAAGATTGTATTGGTAAAGATTTGCTCACATATTTTTTTAAGATGTTAGCAGATGCTTTCCTTTGAAAAAAGATAAATTATAGATGCTATTCTTCTCCATTCCTGGAAAAGAACACTCGCTGTCTCAGTTCTGTGGAAGATTGGTAATAACCTCTCAGCATGTCAGATCTGCATTTTGTCCACAGGCTCTGGAAATGACCTTTGTCAAAATGCACTTTTAAACAACAGGTTCACAAGTTTGTTTCTGAGAATCAAACTTAGGCTTCTTACTTAAATCAAAGATTCTTTTTTAAGAAAAGGCCAAGATGGAAGGTTAATTTTTTTTCCTTCTAGCTGAGAAAAGTACTGTCTACATAATGCCTTGAACATAGAAGGGAGAAAGAGTAAATACTCACTTTCACTCTCCTGTTTATTGACAGTTTCAGTTCCCTGTTACCAAATGAGACATCTGCTCCGAATGGCCTAGTCCTCTGTCAGTCGGCTACTTCTAAGGAGCCCATAACTTTGTTGAAATAAAATATGTCTTCTGTTTTTCAGCGTCCTTTTTAAAAAAAAAGAAAAGAAAAGAAAATCTCTGTGCTGATTATATATTTATGTAATTATAAGCAATAGTTAAGACTTTTTTTTTTTTGTCTTTTTACAATTGTCCTCTCCTTTAAACAATGCTTCCTCATACCAAAAAGAGCCACAGTTTAACCTCTTTTAGAAGGCAAAGGCTGACTCAATCATCTTCCATCCTGCTGCTGCTAAGTCAATTCAGTCGTGTCCAACTCTATGCGACCCCATAGATGGCAGCCCACCAGGCTACCCCATCCCCAGAATTCTCCAGGCAAGAACACCGGAGTGGGTTGCCATTTCCTTCTCCAGTGTGTGAAAGTGAAAAGTGAAAGTGAAGTCGCTCAGTCATGTCCGACTCTTAGCGGACCCCATGGACTGCAGCCCACCAGGCTCCTCCATCCATGGGATTCTCCTGGCAAGAGTACTGGAGTGGCGTACCATTGCCTTCTCCAATCTTACATCCTACATGTTTCTAAATGACTGCACTTGTGAATCCATGTCCACTTCCAGCAGAAACTGACAGAAAACTGGGGAGAGTGCATGTGAGACCAGTGAGGAGTTTTCCATCACATCTGCAGGATCACTGATAGTCTAGAGAACATTATCACTTAGCAGAGGATTCCTCCATGCTGTGTCCTTCATAAAACGTTGATTTACAGAATTCTCTTATGCTTCATGTAACACTCAATTTCACGGATGAAAAGACTGAGGCATTGAGATACTGCCTTTACCCAGGATCACAGAGCTCTTTAAAATTAGAGCTAACACGAGAACCGGGTCTCTGGATTCTGATCCAATGTGTATTTCTTCTTCCAAACCCACTGCAGATGATATTATCTAAATATAAATTTTTAGAAGTTGCCCTTTTGAAATCCATGAACCTCAAATCAAAATGGAACACTAAGTTACCAAATTTACTATTTTTAGGAATGTCTCAGAGAGCAAATAAATGACTGCTGAATAAATATATGGAATTAGCTCCTTCATCTGTCTTCTTTCCTGGACTTGTGATAAAATGCCCCCTCAGTCCTAAAGACTACTACCAAGCATGAGAGAACTGAGCTAATGATTCAATTCAGCTGTATCTAATTAGCAGCTAATTGAACATAACAGGGATTGTCAGTCAGCCTTGTCTCCTAGGAATCGTCATGGTGTTTACATACCTTACTACTGGAAACCAGCACACTTTTTTTTGTTCTCTATCTCAGCCTTACTTTAGGGTTGTTTTGCTTGTCCTGGTTTTATTCTGACTGAAAGTGATTATGTCTTTGTTCCAGATGACACTTGAGGCACCAGTTGCCTTATATGTTAAAAACGGAATTTAAAAGCCCCGCGTGATGGACAGTGGGTCAAGGATTAGCTGTTTGGGTTTATGAAGCAGAGTCTTTGCTATCTCAGCCCTGCTGCTCTTCATGATCTGTTTCACCATGAGTATCTGGAATCTTTACTCAGATTGATCCTTGTGCTTTTGCCCCAGCCCAGCTCCTGTGCACACAGCCCACTGCTGCTGCTACTAAGTCGCTTCAGTTGTGTATGACTCTGCGACTCCACAGACGGCAGCCCATTGGGCTCCGCCATCCCTGGGATTCTCCAGGCAAGAACTCTGGAGTGGGTTGCCATTTCCTTCTCCAATGCATGAAAGTTAAGAGTGAAAGTGAAGTCGCTCAGTCATGTCTGACTCAGCGACCCCATGGACTGCAGCCTACCAGGCTCCTCCGTCCATGGGAGTTTCCAGGCAAGAGTACTGGAGTGGGGTGCCATTGCCTTCAGGCATAACTTATGTCTGGCTCCTAAAATCCACATCCTTCTGATTAAGGACATTGGCTAACAGCCAGTTGCATAGAGCTTTCTTCTGACTCGAAACAAACTTTGTGAGAGGTAAACCTGTTGTACCTGATTTATCTTTTCAGGACACTGTTTCGGTTCATAGACCCAGCTTTTATGCAGATAGATTTCTAAAGTTTATGAATTCCAGAGTTTTCAAGAAAATTCAAGGTAAGATTTTTGTGAATTTCTTTTTTTTTTTACCTTTAGCACTTACTGACTGGCTTCACTTTGTAAGATTTTTATTGAAAGAGTTTGAACTATTTATCTCCCCAAAGCAGCAATCAGTAATTGTAGTTAAGCATCCTGCTGCTACTGCTGCTAAGTCACTTAAGTCGTGTCTGACTCTGTGCAACCCCATAGATGGCAGCCCACCAGGCTCTCCCATCCTTGGGATTCTCCAGGCAAGAACACTGGAGGGGTTGCCATTTCCTTCTCCAATGCATGAAAGTGAAAATTGAAAGTGAAGTCGCTCAGTCGTGTCCGACCCTCAGCGACCCCATGGACATTGATGCCATAAGCATTACAGTCCAATTTTGTGCTGGAAAAAATATTAAACTGTATAATATATTGGCTGAATACATTATGATATAATTAAATAATGGGATAGTATGAAACAAAATGATGTATTAAAAGCACATTTAGTCCTTATAGTTTCATTCACATGTATATAGTTATTGGCCTGCATACCTAAATGGACAACAAAATTCTAGTGGGGTATATAAAAATGTAGTTAGTCTCATGGAATTAGACCATATGTGAGTCCTCAAAGTATATATTTCAATAGATTTTAAAAGATTGAAGTCATGCAGAATGTCTTTTCTGATCACAACAGAATAAATAAAGAGCAAAAACTAAAAAATTCATAAATATGTGAAAATTAACACATGTTCACATATTCAGAAATGTGTGAAAATTAAACAACTACCAATGGGTCAAAGAAAAAGTACAGAGAAATTAGAAAAAAACTGAAAGATAAATGGAAATGAAAATACGCGTTCCAAAAAATTATCAGTTCAGTTGCTCAGTCATGACTGACTCTATGCAACCCCAGGGACTGCAGCACGCCAGCCTTCCCTGTCCATCACCAACTCCTGGAGCTTACTCAAACTCATGTCCATTGAGTTAGTGATGCCATCCAACCATCCTATCCTCTGTCATCCCCTTCTCCTCTTGCCTTCAATCTTTCCCAGCATCAGGGTCTTTTCCAATGAGTCAGTTCTTCAAATCAGGTGGCCAAGGTTTTGGAGTTTTAGCATCACTATTAGTCCTTCCAATGATTATTCAAGACTGATTTCCTTTAGGATGGACTGGCCGGATCTCCTTGCAGTCCAAGGAACTCTCAAGAGTCTTCTCCAACACTACAGCTCAAAAGCATCAATTCTTCAGTCCTCAGCTTTCTTTATAGTCCAATTCTCACATCCACATGTGACTACTTGGAAAAACCATAGCTTTGACCAGACAGACCTTTGTTGGCAAAGTAATGTCTCTGCTTTGTAATATGGTGTCTAGGTTTGTCATGGCTTTTCTTTTTTGTCTTTTATTATTTTTTTTTAACTTTACAATATTGTATGGGTTTTGCCACACATCAACATGAATGCACCACGGGTGTACACACGGCACATGGCTTTTCTTCCAAGGAGCGTCTTTTAATTTCATGGCTGCAATCACCATCTGCAGTGAGTTTGGAGCCCAAGAAAATCAACTCTGCTCTGTTTCCATTATTTCCCCATCTATTTTCCATGAAGTGATGGGACTGGATGCCATGATCTTAGTTTTTTTGAATGTTGAGTTTTAAGCCAGCCTTTTCACTTTCCAAAAACTTACAGGATGCTGCAAAGTCAGTGCTGGGAGGGAAATATATAGCTATAAATGCCTATGTTCAAAAAGAAGAAAGATTACAAATCAGTACCCTAACTTTAAACCATAAGGAATTAAAAAGGAAGAGCAGACTAAACCCAAAGTTAACAATGGTTATTCTGACCCATGAAGTTGTGTGGTATTTTCTATTTCTTTACATCAATATTTATTAAATTTTCTTCAACAGGTGTGTATAATTTATGTAGAAATGTTTTTAACTATATTAAAAGAAAAAAATATTGTTCCTTATGTTATCATTTAGGTATTTTGTGGTCCAGTTTCATAACAATTTAAAGTGAAATTCAGTCATGTCTGTTTGCGACTCCATGGACTATACAGTGCATGGAATTCTCCTGACCAGAATACTGGAGTGGGTAGCCATTCCCTTCTCCAGGAGATCTTCCCAACCCAAGGACTGAATCCAGGTCTCCCCTCATTGCAGGCAGATTCTTTACCAGCTGAGCTACAAGGGAAGCCCCATAACAATTTAGCCATACACAAAAAGCTGAAAAAGTGGAAAATTCGTATTTTTTATTTATATAAGACAGATTTTTAAAATAATATTTGTTGAGATTTTTTGATAATGAAAGTGAAGCACTTTCTTTTTAAGGCTTTTTCCTCTAATGTTACATATAGCATTCACATAATGTTACATATAACATTATGTAAGTTTAAGGTGTAATGATGTGATGTTACATATAACATTTACATGTTACATATAGCATTTTCCCATGTTACATATAGCATTATGTAAATTTAAGATATAAAATGTGATGATATGATAAATATAATGCAAAATGATGATCACAGGTTACTTTGTACCTTCACTATCCTATATTATTACCAATTGTGATTGTGAAATTAAAAGACGCTTACTCCTTGGAAGGAAAGTTATGACCAACCTAGATAGTATATTCAAAAGCAGAGACATTACTTTGCCGACTAAGGTCCATCTAGTCAAGGCTATGGTTTTTCCTGTGGTCATATATGGATGTGAGAGTTGGACTGTGAAGAAGGCTGAGCGCTGAAGAATTGATACTTTTGAACTGTGGTGTTGGAGAAGACTCTTGAGAGTCCCTTGGACTGCAAGGAGATCCAACCAGTCCATTCTGAAGGAGATCAACCCTGGGATTTCTTTGGAAGGAATGATGCTAAAGCTGAAACTCCAGTACTTTGGCCACCTCATGCAAAGAGTTGACTCACTGGAAAAGACTCTGATGCTGGGAGGGATTGGGGGCAGGAGGAGAAGGGGACGACAGAGGATGAGATGGCTGGATGGCATCACTGACTTGATGAACATGAGTCTGAGTGAACTCCAGGAGATGGTGAGGGACAGGGAGGCCTGGCGTGCTGCGGTTCATGGGGTCGCAAAGAGTCGGACATGACTGAGTAACTGAACTGAACTGATGTGTATCATGAAAATATTTAAGACCTACCCTCTTAGCAACAACTTTCCAGTGGATAAGACAGAATTCTTAACTGTAGTCACCCTGCTGTGTATTAGATTTCTAAGACTTATTCATCTTACGAAATGCAGGTTGGTGCTCTTTGACCAATGTATTCCCATTTCACCCATCTGCCAGCCCCAAGTAACAATTCTTCTACTCTCTGTGTCTATGAATTCAGCTTCTTTAGCACATGTAAATGAGATCATACAGTATTTGTCTTTCTCTTTCTGGCTTATTTCACTTAATATAACGCTGTCATGGTCCATCTATATTGTCACAAGTGACACGATTTCCTAATTTTTAACAACTGAATAACATTCATATATGTGTCAGTTTTCTTATCCATTCATCTGTCAGTGGACATTTGGGTTGTTTCCATGTCTTGGCTATTGGGAATAATGCCTCATACAGTGGAAATGTAGATCTCTCTTTGATGGTGATTTCATTTCCTTGAGATACATACCCAGAAGTGGGGACTGGTAGATCATATGATAGTTCTATTTTTAACTTTTTGAGGAATCCCCATACTCTTTTCCATAGTGGCTGATCATTTTACCTTCCCACCAACAGTGCCTAAGGGTTCCCTTCTTTCCATATCTTCACCAGCACTTGTTACTTGTTGACTTTCTGATAATAGCCATTCTGGTTGGCAGCTGTATGTCATCTTTGGAAAATGTCTGTTCAGATCCTCCACACTAATATTTTGACATACTTCCTACCCATCTTTATTTCTGTACTTTGTGTATTTTTACAAAAATAGTAGCACAGTGCTGTACAGTTTTATGTCTGTGTCCTGTTTTTTACATGAATAGCTCCCATATCATTGTATACTGAACAAAGAAGCTGTTTGAAATTATGATACAACATTAAAATTATATGGGTATGCCATAATCTATTTAATGATTCTGTCATTATTGGACATTTACATTATTTCTCCCTTTTTTAATTAGTGTTTTTATGAGCATCATTTTAGATAAATATTGTTTCCAAGCTTATGATTATTTCTCTAGGATAGATTCCAAGAGAAGTACTGAGTGTTTAAAATGCACATTATTGCACAGAATGATTATGCCATTCCAGACTTCCACAAGTGCCTATATTCTTCTAGCCCTTAGCCAGAATTATTCTTTTTTAATCGTGCTACTTTGATAAGGAAAAAATGTTATCTGATAGTTTTATTTTGCCTGTCTTAAGTACTGGTAAAGTTCAACCATTATTCATGTTTATTAGCCATTTTAGTTCCTTTGAGAATTGAGCTTCGAAATATTTGCTCGTTTATATTAGTGTTTACTATTTATCCAAGTGATTTATGTGAACTCTACATACTAAATATATCAGTCCCTTTTTCTAAACCTTATTTCATTCTAAGAAAAACTTTTATTTCACGTTTAACTATCTCAGTGGTATCTTAAAATTGGTCTAAATTAAATTCTCTGATTGTCTTTTCTGCCTAAGATAGAGCATAACATATTTTTTATTCAGCCTGAAATCCTGTCTGAACACCAACTTGTGGCTCAGATTTTCTGGCTCTCTTTACCCTTTGCTATGGTTAAAAACATGCATTTGTTTGTGGCCCCTGGTGGATTTTATAGTGGAGATAGTCCTTGCGACCCCAGCTTCAGTGAGTCTCCTCCATAAGATTCCCCATCTTCAGAGCTTTTGCTTTCTTAACAGTGTAAATTCATAGTACAGTCAGTGGCATCCTCAGTTCCATGACATATGTTGTGAGTTGTGAATCTTTCTAATTTGTATAGTTTATCATGTTTTTAATATTACAGGTCTTTTACTCCTCAGGTGGTCAGATCTATTTTTTTCTCATTTTTCTCTACATTTTATAACATCTTTATTCAGATATAATTCACATACTGGGAAATTCACCTTTCCAAAGTATGTGATTTGGTGATTCTTAATATATTGACAAAGTTGTGAAAATATTACCACTATCTAATTTTAGAACATTTTCATTACCTCTAAAACAAACCTACATACCCATTAGCAGTTACTTTTCATTCCTTCCTCTTCCAAGCCCCTGACAACTACTCATTCATTTCTCTCTCTCTGGATTTGCCTATTATGGATATGTCATATAGATGGAAGTATCCAACATATGGCCTTTGTGTTTGGTTTTTCACTTAACATGATGTTTTCGAGGTTTAGTCATCTTATAGTGCTTTACTTTTTATTGCTGAATAATATTCCATTGTATGGAAAAAATACATTTTGTTTATTGATTCACTGGTTGGATATTTGTGTTGTTTACATTTTTGGCTATTATGCTGCTATGAAAATTCATACACAAGATTTCTGTGGACATAAGTTTTCACCTTTTAGGAGTGGAATTGGTAGGTCAGATGGTAATTCTATTTAACATTTTGAGGGACTGCCAAACTCTTTTCTAAAGCAGCTACACAATTTTGCGGTCTCACTAGCAATGTATGAGAGATCCAGTTTTCCACATCCTCACCAATGTTTGTTACTGTCTTTTTTATTTTAGGCATCCTAGTGAGTATAAAGTAGTATCTCAATGTGGTTTTGATTTGTATTTTTCTAATGACTAATGATGTTCAACATCTTTTTTGTGCTTATTGACTATATATATCTTCCTTGAAGAAATCTCTATTCAGATACTTTGCCTGTTTTTAGTTATTTGTCTTTTTATTGTTGAGTTATAGAGAATTCTTTGTATATTCTTGACAGGAGTTTCTGTTAGCAGATATATTATTTACAGATACTGATTTAATTTATACTAGATGATGTGAGATAGGGTCCAGCTCCATGCTTTTGCATATGGATATCCAGTTGTCCTAGCATCATTTGTTGAATGGCCTGTTCTTTCCCCCATTGGATTATCTTGGTTTCCTTGTTGAAAATCAGTTGTCCACAAATTAGGACTAATTTCTGGATTGCCCCCAGGTTGCTCAAGAACCTGCCACACATCCCGAGTCCACACGTCACTGAAGGCCACCACAATTTACTCAGTTATCCAGACCAGACATGTTGGCATCAAGCTTTTTAAAGGCTTAACCACTGACTTGCAGTCACTCACTAATAGCTAGTTGTACCTAGAAATAGCAAGTGCCCATCGCTTCTTCCACAGTGCCTTTCCTGTGGTAACTGTGTTTCTTATGATTTGGGTTTGTTTTGTTTTGTTTTTGCATAACGTTGTGGCCCTCACATTGCCTTCGTAGCTCCTGTCATAGCCACCTTGTAGTACTTTACTTTGTACTGCTGAATAATATTCCACTGTATGGATACACTGTATTGGATACATCCAATCCAGCGTCATCCCACCCCAGCCACAGGGATCACTTTAATCGCCTCTTGCTGATTTCCGTGATTAAAAAGAAAACCCTCTCATGTTTCAGAAGTTTTTTTCTTGTTAAGAACTTCAATGTATTACCTAGTATGCAAAATCCTTAACTCTGCTTCTGAGTCCAGTGTGAGGCGGCCTCTCTTTCCCTCCCCTGTGATTTCGCTCCCATGTTCCATGCTCTCCCCTATCCTCTAGGCTCCAGCAGCTCGAGCCCCCTACAGTTACCCCTGCATTCAAGGCTGCCTATGCATCTGTGCAGCCCTTGTCCCTTTGCCTGTAACAGTCTCCATCCTTTCCTGGTCTTCCTTCACTTCTCAGCTCGACAATGCTTCTTTCATAGAACTTACTATGCTTTGCCATAGCAAGCTGTTGTCCTATTTCCCCACTTGACTTTGCGTTCCTGAAAAGTGGAGACCGTGTTCGGTTCTCATATATATTCCCAGACCCTAGCACATTTCCTGGCACATTGTAGGCAATCATTATTTGATGAATATTTGAATGAATGAATGGAATTTAATTTAAAGTACTTAGGGTAGCAATTTAATTAGTAATGTTGACACTTTAAAATGCAACTTCAACATCTTTTATCAACTGTGATTAAATTAAAGCTCTTAGCTCCTACAGGCATACTTTCTTTAGGTGAAAACTTCCCCTCCCTACCTCTGACCTCAGGAAAACAGTACCTGGTCTTCAGGTTTCTTTTTTAATCAAATTTTAAATCTTCTTAAATCCACTTATCCCACCCCAGAATTGAGTCCTGCTATCATTGTAATAATGTTTGCAAAATCCAATAATACTTTCTGGAAATATTAGTCACTGTAATGTTGAAACCTCACTGAAATTCTCTACCCAGATAATGTGTCTAAAGTACTAAAACTTAAGTTTTCTGAAAGGAGTAGAATAATACATTAATTAGTTAAAAATCAACTGTCCTAAAATTTTGGACTAGTTAATTCATTCAACCAACATTTGAGTACATATTATGTACTTGCTAAGTTGCTTCAGTCATGTCCGACTCTGTGTGACCCCATAGATGGCAGCCCACCAGCCTCAGCCGTCCCTGGGATTTTCCAGGCAAGAACACTGGAGTGGGTTGCCATTTCCTTCTCCAATGGATGAAAGTGAAAAGTGAAAGTGAAATCACTGAGTTATGTCCAACTCTCAGCGACCCCATGGACTGTAACCCACCAGGCTCCTCCATCCATGGGATTTTCCAGGCAAGAGTACTGGAGTGGGGTGCCATTGCCTAGCACTATGCTAAACATTAATAATATGAAAGCTTTTTGAAAAAAATTAATTCCCTTGGTAATTGCATAGCCTGTTTTGGGTCAGGGATTGGAACATGAAACAGATTTATAATGTAATAAAGCAGCTGTTAGTCGAGCTTTTGCACAGGCCACTTACTGTAGGTACACAGAGAGAAATAAAATTGATCTTCCCCAAAAGAACTTCACAATGAAAAGAATTTTTAAGTCCTAAAATGCAAGCCAGCATTTCAAGTTAGAGGCAAGAAAGACATCTCATGTAGGAGGAGCAGCATGGACAAAGGCCCAGGGGTAAGGATGAACAGAAGAGTTTCAGGGGTGGCAGATGGGTGAGCTAAAGACAAATTCAGGAGTTTCTGTGGCACAAAGAAGTAACCAGCCAAAACCATTCTTTGAGATTCTCTCATCAAAATGAGTCCCTGAGGTATTCAGTTTCTGCAAGATTCAAGTCCTTATCCACTGAGAGTCTCAGATAATCCCTTTAAGGAAGAGTCACCATTTATGACAAAGTAAAGGCTTTCTTTAGGCGCTGTGTGGCCCTTGCAGGAATTTGTTTAGGGTCTTTTTGCTCCACAGTGCATGTATGCTGATAATGAGCCAAGGGGCTCATGGCCTTTGGTCCATTATAAGTCATAAGTACAGACTGTTCTCTGAGCATCTTCCCCTCATTCACCCTTCCATGTCACTGCCAGCTTTCTTCTGATCCTAGCTCTTCCTCAGTTTAGGAAATGAGCATTGGCCTAGAACGATGCAAGTCTCAAATCTTTTGGTCTCAGGGCCACATTACATTATTAAAAATGACTTAGGACCGCAAAGATCCTTTATTCATGTCAGTGTATCTCTTAATATCTATATTTAACCTATTAGAATTTCAAATTGAAGGAAATTTTAAATATTCATTAGTTCTTATAAGATAAAAGCAAAAAATTGCATGTCAACATAAGTCAATATTAACAAAAGTAACTTTGAAAAATAATTATATTTTCCAAAATAAATAATTATATGAGAAAAGTGGCATTATTTTATATTTTTTAAATCCCTAATTCTAGCTTAATGAATTCAATCTGTGATTATAAGCACAGGCCACGTAGAAAACTCAGGAGAGAATAGGAGTGAGAAAGATAAACAACTTATTGATATTATTAAGAAAATTGTTTTAGCATCACAGACCTTCTAAGAGAATTTCAGAGGTTCCTAGCAGTCCCTGAACCACACTGAGATCTTCTGACTTAGAAATTTTAAGATACAGTTGACCCTCGAATATCAATGGGAGGAGTGGCTAGGAGCACCAACCCCCTGCATGATTAAAAATTCCTGTGTAACTTAGTCGGCCATCCTTCTGTGTGCCTCCTCAGCATCTGATGATTTAACCAACCCCAGATTATGTGAAACTGTTGTGTTTAGTATTGAATTCAAACCTGTGTTGTTCAAGAGTCAACTCTACTATACTGAAAGATGAGAGCTGAAGGTTTACAAAAGTTAGCAGATAGAATGTTAAAGCAAAAGCCAGCATGTGGATGATTACTTCAAGCAAGTGTGACCACTGTTTTGATGGGATGATGAGTTAAAAAAAAATGTGACTTACTTGTTCCACTTATTTACTTTACTTATTTATTTAAAATCCATTTCAATCAGTCTTTAAACATTCAAAATCTTCCTCCCCAAAGAAAAACAAACTCAAGTTTTATCTTTCCCACCCCCTCACTTTAATCAGAAGATAGAATGCCAAAGAGCTAGGAAGTGAACCACCAATTAAACAACTTCAAAGAAAGACACCTGGGGTTTCATGCTTTCTAGCTCTGTGACCTTGAGCAGGTCACAACTTTTCTACTCTCAGTTTCTAGACCCATAAAAGGGCTTACCTCCCTCATGTGACCATCTGGATAATTTGAGATGTGGAATGTTAGTGTTGGCTTCCAAACTCTCAAGCCCTCTACACATGTTATTGATTATAATTATGTATTATCATTATAATACTATTCATAGGACACATAAACCTCCCCTTCTCTCTAAGTGGAGAGACTGCCCTCTATGCTTTCCTCATTTGTGTGTCCCAGAGCCCTTCTCTAGCTAAGTTCTTGCAAGCTGCCGATGGGAAGGCCCCTGATGAGCTGTATAATCTAAGCTCTGAGATTCCCAAGGCCAAACACAATCAGTCTAATGCATCAGCTGTCAGGTTACCCCTACATGCAAACCTCCAAAGGAAGAGAGACACTGCCAAGACCAAGTTCAGGGAGAAGTATAAACAGGCCTCAGGTAGGTAGGCGTCCTCTACCTTCTAAGGAAATGCTCTCACAATGTTCAGACAAGAAGAATAATTAAAGAGCATTTAAATGAAGATGGTCTGGCTGCAGCTGAAGCAGCTCCCACTGACATATCAAAAGTAAAGTCACAGCCTTCAGTGAGCATGATTGATGGTGAAGTACACTTGCCTTGGTACAGGTTTCCAACACACTTCAGAAGTCATAGAATGCTGTTTGGACAAAGATCAGGAGTGAATTATACATCTAATGTAACCATGACCTAGAAAAGACCGAAAGGGTCAGAAATTTCAGTGGACAGTCACTGAAAGAAAAAAGCGAACCAGAAGTAACTTGGCTAAATTGGGTAACATAAGTATAAGATTAAACACTGGCATGTTTAGAAATTCCCAGTCCCAAGTTAATAAAACTGGGGTCATGAGAATTCTCCTTACTTTACCATCTGCGTTTATCAACCCACTCAGCCTCCTCTCAGCACTAGAAAAACATTGCTCAGAGGAGGAAAAATAATTCTTTAGCAATAAACATTCGGATTTCACCTCAAGTAAGACAACATTTCAAAATCTGAAAAGACAGCTCAACCCGGATTTATTTTAAGACATTTTGATTTAAGTCACTTTGGACAAATAATATTGTCTCCCTTTCCTTGTGTACGTAAAACAAAGCTCCTTGCATCCTACTCAGATAATGACTAAAATGTTAATAAATCATGAGTAAAATTTTAATTAAAAAATATTATTAATGTGGTTTTACAATAATTATCTTTTTTTTTCTTTTTCTAGCTTTGAAGGCGTCACCTTCTAAGAAACGGTGCAACTCCATCGCCGCCCTGAAGGCAACCTCACAGGAGATTGTGTCCTCAGTTAGCCAGGAATGGAAGGATGAGAAGCATGATTTGCTGACTGAAGGGCAGAGTTTTAGCAGCCTTGATGAAGAAGGTAAAGACACAGAACTTAAACCACAAGAATTTTTTCTTTCTTCTTTTTTGTTCATACAAGTAATGTAAACTCACAGTAAAAAAAAAAATTAGAAAATAGTTTCTCTAAGAAACAAAGTCTCTTAACTGACATTTTTTTTTTTAAGTCAGACAGCTACCGTGCTCGTGTCCTAACAAGGTTTGCAGGGAGGCACACGTCACGCAGCATCGTGAACACCCAATCATCACACTCATGAACTACAAAAGGATCTTAACTGGTTTTTAAAAGATATTTATAGTATGACACAGTTAATGTAAAATTTTGAAACACATAAACAATCCCATATTGGTTTATGGTAAAAAAAAAAAATTAGAACATACTAAAATATTCAGAAACAAAGATCTATAATCCCACTACCTGAAGGTACCAAATCTGAAGATTTTGGTATTTTCACTAGTAGACCTTGATCTGTGCTTATATATATATATATTTTTTTTTTTTTTCAAACACACATAGACATTATATACCTATACGAGGCAGGAAGAAAAGGGGACAACTGATCCTCTGTTGATTGGATGGCATCACGGACACTATGGACGTGAGTTTGAGCAAACTCCGGGAGTTAGTGATGGACAGGGAAGCCTGGCGTGCCGCAGTCCATGGGGTCGCAAAAAGTCAGACACGACTGAGTGACTGAACTGACCAACAGCATAGCAGTGAATTGCCAATTTATTTTGGTCCTTTTTAATGAGCTTAATAGAAGTTTTATAATTTTCTCCTGGCATGTCATGTTCCTACCTTTTGTTAGATTTATTTCTCAAATGGTTGTAGAGATAAAGACAGATACGTGTTTTCCGTCTTTTCAGATACTGTATCTTTAAGATTTGGTTTTTCTGGCTATTTGTCGCTACAGCATAGACCTCACATCTTTCTTACTTGCTGACTAGGGCTTCTGGTACAATGATGAACAGAAGTAGTGCTTGTGGGCAGCCTTGCCTCATCCTGATTTTAAAAGGGAATTCTTCTACTGTTTCACATCTGAGAAAGTAGTTTGATGTATCAGATACCCATAGTCAAGTCAAGATAGTTCCTTTTTATTTCTAGTTTCTAAAATTTTTATCAAGAATGAGTGTTGCATTTTATCAAATGTTTTTCTCTATCTATTGAGCTAACCATTTGGATTTTCTCTTCTACTCCTTTAAGAGGAAGTAACATTTTAGATTTTATTATCAGTTTATTCTTTTGGGAATCCCAGCATTTCCTGAAAATTTCTTTTACTTCCTGTAGAATATTAGATCTCTCCTTGGGGTTTTATTTTCCTCAGAGTCTTTAAAATAGTGTGTTCATCCTTGGCCCTTTTGCAGCACTTACCCATATGTGCCAAGTTGGATTTCTTTAACTTTTACCCAGATTTAGCAATTTTAGCAAGAGTTACTGAATTGTCCTTGCCCCTTACTCTGAGTTAATGGCTCCAGTTTCTGACATCCATGCTCTTTCCCTAGCTTCCCTGCATTGGCATCTCCCTACCACACTGCTCAATTCTCTAGAATTAACTCATTTTTAAACTGTGATAAACTTTCAGATAGTGTGCTCAATACGGCTTCTGTCAGCTATGCTTATTTAAACGTGTATATATTGCTTCTAAAGTATAAGCTGTGAGTCCAGTTGTTAATCTAAGGGGATAAGTATAGTAAGTACACTACATAGCATCTAGAAAGTCTGGAAACATAGGAATCAGTGCACAAATCATGCTTTTTTTTCAAATGAACTATTGGACCTACTGCTTTAGATCGAAAGGCACTTCACCAGAAAGGATCTTTGAAGGTTGAAGAAGAACCTGTTGAGCATATTCTTTGAAACTGTTGACATATTATTTTTATTTTTTTATTTTTTTGATCTAGATTTTATTTTATTTTATTTTATTATTTTTTTTACTGTATGCTCTCATTTATGTTTATTTATTTTATTTTTATTTTTTTAATTAAATTTATTTATTTTTTTAATTACAATACTGTATTTGTTTTGCCATACATTGACACGAATCAGCCAATACAGTATACTGACACATATATATGGAATTTAGAAGACAGTAATGATGACCCTATATGTGAGACAACAAGAGACACAGAGGTATAGAGTGGACTTTTGGACTCTGAGGGAGAGGGAAAGGGTGGGATGGTTTGGGAGAATGGCAGTGAAGCATGTGTATTTTCCTGTAAGAAACGAAGCGCTAATCTATGTTTGGTGTAGGATGCAGGATGCATGGGGCTGATGCACAGGATGATTCAGGTAGAGGATGTGGGGTGGGAGGTGGGAGGGGGCTTCGGCATTTGGCGATTGTGTTCACCTATGGCTGATTCGTGTCAATGTATGGCAAGACATATTATTTTTAAATGAATTTATCTGGACAGTTCTCTGCATCTATAAAGTTTGCTACAAGATTTGGTCTTTTTATAATGCTCTGCTTTTGGGGACTTCCCTTTCAGAGTGCGCCAAGTCATCACCAAACGCCCCTCCAGTTTTTAATCATGTGTTTTCTGTCATTCTCAGTATGTCTGGGTTGTATTCATTTTCTTTTGCCATGTGACAAATTACCAGAAGGTTAGCAGCTTACCTCCACTTATTATCTCCCAGTTCTGTAAGTCAGAAGACTAGCAAGGTTTACCTGGTCCTTTGGACACAACTTTATTGGGGTCACCTCAGAAACCAGTCATCACGGTGTCGGCTAGGCTGAGTTCTCATCTGGAGGTTCTGGAGAAGACCCCTCCTCCAAGCACTTCCTGTTGTTGGCAGAATTCTCTTCCTCGCAGTCGTAGGGCTGAAGTACTCACGTCTTTGCTATCTGACAGGTGTGGGCCAGGCTCACCCCTAGAGACCATCCTTGTTCTTTGCCATGCAGCCCCCTCCATCATCAGGCAGAGAATTTCCTGCAAGTCAGTGCCTCTCACACTTGGAATCTCTGCCATGACCGTGTCTGACCCTTTAATATAGTTAAAGGGTTCACATGATTAGACCAGGCGTACCTGGATAAAGGGGAGAACCTCTGACCAACTCAGGGTTAACTGATTAGTAGCCTTAATTAAATCTTCAAGATTCCTTTTGCCACATAAGATAAAATAATCACAAGAGTAATATCTCATCATTCTCACAGCTTCTACCCACACTCATAGGAAGATTATATAAGGGTGCCGGTCACTGGGGAACATTCTAGAATTCTGCCCACCACACTAGTTAGTTTTTAAAAAACTGAAGGGTATGGACATGTAAGGAAACAGTTCTCTGGTTCATTGAGCTGCTCCTAACAGTCAGCTACCTGGTGTTTGGGTGCTCTCTGACCCGGGCCCAAGTCACTGGACAGGTAGTGTTTTTCTATAATCTATCACTCAGGAAGCCTCTGGTTTATGAAGTCGAGCTGAGTATGCTCAAGACCCAAGTCTGTATTAGTTGTTCTCGGTCCAGCTCCATCCACCTTATATTTAATAGCGATTCGTTGGAATCTGATGTGAGGTTGTGTTTCACATCCACTTTTCTATATTCTTGAGAATTTTCATATTTTTCTGTGTATTTGATGAGAATGTGGAATCAAGTATGTTGAAGATTGCCGGCCATTTGTCAACTGCTAGACTTGTTGATTTTTGAATGTTGAGTACTTGTGTAATTTTATATGCTCATCATCTATTAGTCATCATGGCAGTTCTTTATTTTGATCTGACTCAGAGGCAAAACTGCACCGTCTCCTACACTTTAATGTGTATCTAGTCTCCTAGTCCAGAGTCCAGGCCTTCTGTGCCTGCCCACTTTCCCCTCCGTTAGTCACCCCACCTCTCCATCTACATCCCTCCAAATCCAAAGTCCAAAACCTCACACTCATGTAATTATGCCAATTAGGGTCAATTTCCATTCATACACTTCATGACGGTACATAATTCTGAGCCTATGGTACCTATAAAGGAATACCACAAACACCTTAAGGCTATATTGTATTTATTATCATCTGTTTTAGCTTACTTTGGGGAAAGGATTAAAAAGAATCCACAGTACAGCATAGTGACTCAAGTTAATAATAACTGTATTGCATATTTGGAAGTTGCTAAGAGAGGGGCTCTTAAAAATGCTCATCACCAGAAAAAAAATGCTAATAGTGTGTGTGGTGAAGGGATGTTAACTCAACTTATTGTGATAATCATTTCACAATATATATTGAGTAACCAAAAAGTTTGCTTGGGTTTTTCATACCATCTTACAGAAAAAAACCCAAATGAACTTTTTGGCCAACCCAATAAACATATCAAATCACTATGTTATATACCTAAAACTGATCCAGTGTTATTGAATATGTGTCAGCTGTAGTTCCATAAAATTAAAAAATAAAGTATCTCCATGAGGGGAAAAAAGGTCCAACTATGGAATGATAAAAACAAGATTCGTTCACAGTATTCTGTCTCTGGGAATTTATATGTCCCTTTTTAAAGAAACTCTGATCTTTGTGGTTGGTCCTTTAAGCAAAATACTGTCTCTGACAGGCTGACCAGTAATTGAATTTGCCCATTATGAGAGGGTGATTTAAAATGATGCAGAATCAGCTGTCAAAAAAACCAAAAATCCACGTAGACTCAGAGTGAGCATAGCCTTGCTGTTCTACTTTTCTGACGGGGGATACTCTTGCATGAGAATTTCCATAGGTACCTACATTTTAAAGAAAAATGAGTTCTCATTTTTAAAAAAGCAGTCTTGCTTGTTAAAATATAATATCAAGGAGAGCTGTGAATAATATTCACAGATGCATGTGGGCTCAAACAGGTTACAGTCTAGCTGGCTGTTAGTCTCTGAAGCATTTGTTTCCTGGCTCTTAGCAAATCTGAGTTCTTAGATCTGCACTGAGAATCACAGATGTGAGCATAGCCTCACAAGGGGGATCAGGTTCATTGTTTATACATTTGCCAATCATCCTTTTAATCTCTATCGAATTATCTCTTCAAGCTCCTAGGAGTTTTTTATGTCATCTTTTGAAACAGTAAATCACTTTATTAGGTTTGAAAAAGAACATTCATAATGTCATTTCCATTAGCCATTTTGTAAATTAGTCCAATTTCCTTTCTGTTTAACCTGTTTGCAAGAAGCTATTTACATTTCTGCTACAGTTCAGAAGAGCACATTTAATTCACAACTTAATTTGCAGCCTGATATGTAAAATGAATGCTTTTGACTCACTTAGGTTATCATAGACACTGAAACAACATTTATTAGTGAGATTCATGAGGGCTTGTTTTGCTTTTTGTCACCCAGCACTGGGATCCCGACACAGGCCAGATCTGGTGCCTAGTACTCCATCGCTGTTTGAAGCTGCTTCCTTGGCGACCACAATTTCATCATCTTCCTTGTTTGTCAATGAACATTATCCACATGACAGGACTACGCTTTATTCAAACAGGTAATACTTAGTACAATCAAATTACCAATCAACTATTACCGTGTTAATGTCACAGCGAGACCAGCGTCTCTGAATGAGTCATCCAGTCATCCGTGACATCCAGGTTGTGACCAATGCCTGCCCTGTAAGAAAAACAGAAAATCTGGATTTTTACTGTGATAGGAGGGAAAACCCTCCGGATTTTTATTCACAGTTAATCATCATGTCCTGTAGAAAGTATATATACTTGATTCTATGGGGAAAAAATGTGAATCTTTCATCATTTTTAACACTTACGAATTTTTGTAAAGTGAGCACTCTTGGTTAATATTTTCACAAATAGCTGCAAAGATATTTGAATATTTTCATTTTGTATGAGTGATCTTAGTAGCCATGATAAACAGAATAACAGCCCTCCGAAATTGTCTATGTCCTAATCCCTAGCACCTGTGATGCTCTTCCCTTATATAGTGAAAGGGGCTTTGCCAATATGACTAAGTTAAAGATCTGGAAATGGGAAGAGTATCCTGAATTATCCAGATAGACCCAGCACAATCACAGGGTCCACATAAGAGGAAATCAGGAAAGATTAGAGTCAGACAAGGAGGTGTGATGGCAGAAGCAGAGATATGAGAAAGATCTGAAGATGCTACATTGTTGGCTTTGAAGGTATACAAGGGCAGAGTCGAAAAGCTAGAACAGACAAGGAAACAGTCTGCCTTGAGCATCTGCAGAGGAACACAGTTCTTCCGACCGTTTGATTTTAGGACTCTGACTGCTAGAGCTATAAAATAATAAATCTCTCTTATTTTAAGCCATGAAGTTTATGACAGTTTGCCACAGAAGCAATAGGAAACTAATACAGTGACTCTCAAACATTTACTGTGAATCTGAATGTTGGGGTGGGTTACTGAAATTTCTTGGATAAAAAGTTAATTTTTGTTAGATGTTTTTCTAATAAATTAGATAAAATGTTCTCAAACACTGGTTCTAGTAATAGAAAATATCTTGACAAAAGATCACAACATTGTGAGATTAGCTATTTTTTCTGTTTTTATATAGGCATTTTTGTAACTAGCTTCAATTACAGGATAGGGACTACTGTGTATACCTTCTCAATAATTATCTGTTAAATGTCGAACTGGTTCTTGTTAAAACTCAGCTCTCAAGATTCAAGATCAAATTTGTACAAGTGCTTTTTATACAGTAAGTCATTTTTCCCCTCCAACCTAGCAACTTGGTTCACCTCCAGAAAGAGGACTCAGTATGATAGATTCATTTTTAATGTGTGCATCCTTGTAAATCCTAGCTTGGTCTTCAGCAGGTTAAGATTTGGTAGTTGAAACTTCTGTAGACATTCCTTTTTGTTTTTGCTCCCTTCTCTCTCAGCTAGATACAGGTTAGGTGGTAGCAGGTGAGACAGTCTGAAAAAGAGGAAGGAAGGACAAGGTAAATCACAAATCTTGCTTGGACTTCCATTTGGATCACTCTACTCTAGGAAAATAATCCTCCGTTGTAACTTAATTCAATTCATCTGAACTGTAAAAGTAATTTGGGTAGCTTCCTCAGATTAGAAAAACTTAAAGTAATTTATACCATGAATGTGTACCTTGAATGTTCAAATTTGTTATGTAAATTAGTCAAGCAGCAGTCTTTCCTGTTCATACAGTACAGCTGTGAAGACTGTTCTTTTGCTCTCAAATGTAAATAGCGGCTCAAAAGATGGAAAGTCACAGGAAGTTCTTTGAAAGGTCAAAATCAATTCTCATGTGAATCTGTGGTGGTTTCTTTACCTTTGGATAGTTGGATGTGCTGTTAAATTACGTATTAGAATTTTCAGCACAAAAAATACAAGGGTTTTGTATGTTTGTTTTTGGTGAAAGTGGTTGTGGTTCAGTCTCTCGACCAGAGGTATTCAACTCTTGGGTATTTATAAGGTTCCTTGAGGATCTGAATCAGAGTTCCTTCTAACTTCCAGTCCTTTCTGGCCAGCTTGGGAGATACCTCGCCTGCTCCAGGGCTGTGGTATACAACTCTTGATACCTTTATTTATGCGGATACAGGTTATCATTTAGATGGGAAAATCATCAGTGTTGTCTATGATATTTCCCCCTTTCTCTCTCTTTTTTTTAAGTGAATTGTTTGAAAAAAAACTTCTGTGGCATTGTATCTCCAAGTTGCAATTTGATATATTTAGCTATCCATCTGGGTTCAGTTGCAAGAACAAGAAACCACTCGGTCTTAAGCAGAAAGGGGTTTGATACAGAGAATTCACAAAGTCTTTAAGAAGGCTTGGGGATGTGTCGTGCTATGGATGGGACGTTAGGAAACCCACTCCAGGTGCACATCCCCGAGCTGGCCCACCAGTGGCCTTGCAGCCTTTGTCCCAGTCTAGTGGAGGTCCTGCCCGAGGGATGCAAGCCAGAGAAAAGCATGTTGTGAACCGAGAATATTTTTAAAAGAAACCAACATTTTAAAATCATATCACTAAATCATCACTAAGTAATCATATCATATTTCACCAGGGAAATCATAAGGAAAAGGTGCAAAAAAGGCACTGAGGTGCTGAAGAACCCTGAAGAGAAATAATGGTGATTCAACGCCCTGGGAATCAATATGCCTACTTCCCCACCCACCATGCCCATCCCTAATTACTCAGCAGGGAAGCCTTACCAGCCAATTGAAAAGAAGTTGTCATGTGTTATTCCTATCATTTTTTTCCTTTAGAGTCCTCTAGTCCTACATGGTGTCTCTTGAGGCAATAGATAGACAATATTCTAATTCTCTTCAGGCCCCCTAAAGTTTAAAACCTAATCCAGACAGCCTGTAAAGAAAATTGATGTTATAATTCATGTTAGGTTTTTCCTTTTCTTTATGAATCATTTTTATGTTAAGGCGGAGTGGTCTGTTTTCCCACTTCCACATTATACTGTATATATCTGTACTTAGATATGCTGTAAATATTTCAACTAGCAGTTGTCATTGTGTCCATCCTTTCAGAATCTTTTAAGTTTGAAAGCTGTCAGTTAGTGCCTAGATATTTGCAGTCCTGAATTATATACTGTAGTGGGCTGCTGCTATCTCTTAGAATTACTCTTCTTTTTAAAAAAAGATTATTTTTTGTGACTTCAAAAATTCCAGTAGCAGTTTATTCTTTCTTTTAAGTGTACTCCAAAATTTGACTAGGAAACCAAAAAAACACTATCATTTTTAAAGTATATATTTGACCTGATTACTGGGAGTATATATTTTCAAGTTCTACTCAACAGTCCTATGTTAGACCATGCAATTCATAAGAATACAAAGAAACTGTTATAAGTTCTTGCTTCCCAATCAAATGGTGGGATTTTAATTCTGAAGTTTTGATGCTTGAATTTTTTTTCCTAATAAGAATTCTGTTTTTTGAGATATAAATTGAGCACTAAGGAATACAGAGGCAAATGTGTTTTACCTCAAAGTTAAGAACAGTTTAGGGTTGTGGAAGTTGGATGCACACATGAATTTTAATTCTTTTGTGATTTCCTGCACAGTTGGTAGCAAACGTGAAGCTCTTATTATGCATAAGGATCGAAAGCCCTACTGCATTCCAATATGTTTATCCTTTCCCCACCGAATATATCTTTACCAGCATCACCACTCTGTCTAGTCTCATGTTTTGCTAGTGGCTATTTCTAATAGTTGGCTCAGACTGAAAATATTTGAAATATTGTGAGAAGGACAGATAGGTCAGAGGAGAACCACTGGTCATTCATCCACAGAGGGACAGCTGGCAAAGGCTCCTTAAATGCAGAGTCCAACATTTGAGACCTCAAAGGCTGACTCAGTGGTTCCAAGCACAGTTCTGTGCCCTTTCTTCCTGCCAGTAGAGAATGGTAAACCTCAGAGAGGGTGGAACAGTTGTCTCTATCTACAAGCTCCTCCCAACAAATTGCTTATCATTCAAGTTTAAAGACATACAGGTAGAGCCATCCCAAAGAATGTTAGAGACCCATTATTTTACAGATGTTGTCTAAAAGATAAAGGAAGAGAAATGCAGAGACAGGCGCTATATGACGTATCCAAAGTCACAGAGCCTGCTAACAGGATTTAAATTGGAGCACAGGTCTCTGGGGTCCAAGCCTCATGGTCTGTCTTTCCACTGTGCCACCTTTCTCATTATGGTCTCGGAAGACCTCTGGTCTTATCCTTGATGTGTATGTTATGCACAGATGCTCAGTTGGGGTTGTTTTCCTTAATGTGAATTCTGGTCCTCTGAGCATTTTTTTTTTCACTACTTAATAATTAAAGTATTTCCAGTTGGCAAAGTAGTGGGCTTATGTTAACATCTACGTATGATGTTTATTCTAGAAGTCACTGAGCTAAGTTTGCTTACTAAAAACATGATAGTTATGGGAACTTTTCTATCATAGTACTAGTTATACTTCAAGCCATCAATAATAATCCAATAATAACTACAAAATAGCTAGTTATTGGGCCTTATTAAGGATCTTTGTTAGGTTCTTGACTCAAGTCACTTCATTCTCATTGTTGTGCATTCACTCAGTCATGTCGTACTTTTTGCCACCCCACGGACTACAGCACATCAGGTTTCCCCCACCTCACCATCTCCCAGAGCCCACTCAAACCCATGTCCATTGAGTCAGCGATGCCATCCAACCGTCTCATCCTCTGTCGTCCCCTTCTCCTCCTGCCTTCAATCTTTCCCGGCATCAAGGTCTTTTCTAATGAGTTGGCTCTTCACATCCGCTGGCCAGCGTATTGGAGCTTCAGCATCAGTCCTTCCAATGAATAATCAGGGCTGATTTCCTTTAGTAATTCTCACAGCAACCCTATCTTATCTCCAGTTTACAGATGAGGGATGCTTACAATTCAGCTAACTTTCCTGAGGTCAGTAGCTAAAACATAGAGCCACGCCATCCACACGCAGCACTGAGGGTGTGTTAGGGCACAGCCTCAGCTGAGCAACAGCTGTCCCCACCCATCTTGTCACGTCTCAGACAAGACGGCTTTTAGATGATGCTTCTAGTGGAAATTCAGTAACATCCACACACGTCCTCTTCTTCCCTGTTTTGCCTTTTCTTTTTCCATGTGATTTTGTGTAAGGGTTTTCACCTTCAAAAATGTTAGTTTGGGCTTTCAAACACTAAAAATATGACATATTAGTTTAAATTCACAAGCACAAGAAACCTAAAATAACTGTTTGCTTACATTTTTATTTTCAGTTCTCCAGATATACTTCAAATTGTTACATGATCATGGAGAGACTTTTTAAATTGAATTATAGATAATTTATAATAGTATATTAGTTTTATGTGTACTCATAGTGATTCAGTACTTTAGTAGATTATACTCCACTGAAAGCTATTATAAAATATTGCTCAGATTCCCTATAACCTTGTTGCTTATATTTATTTTGTACATGGTAGTTTGTATTGCTTACTCTCCTGCCCCTAACTTGCGCCCCACCATCCTCTCGCTCCCCACTGGTAATCACTAGTTTGTTCTCTGTATCTGTGAATCTGTTTCTATACTTGTCATATTCATTCATTTGTTTTATTTTTAAGATTTCACATATAAGTGTTAAAATACAGTTTTTGCCTTTCTCTGTCTGACTTTTTGCTAAGGATAATAATAACCCTGTACATAATACTCATTACATGGTCATAAATGGCAGAAGTTCACTGAGAAGAGACTTGATAGGTATGTTTCTGCTTGATTTAGAAAACCCCGAATCCTCTGTTGACATAGTAAGGTTCAAAGGAATCTTTATTACTTACAAAACAAATGGAGAAAAAGTTGGGGGCACAAACTTGCTAGTAATTCCAGTTCTGTAACCATAGCCTCCAGAGAGGGACAGTGCATGCCTGCAGGATCTGCTGTGGCCATGGCAGCTCCTTGCTGTACCTAGATGCCAGCTGGGGGCTCTGCCAGCCCATCAGAAGGTCTCTGTAGCCCATCTGTTGAGTTTATGCATCTTCATCTCAGTACTCCTGCCTGCAGATGGACCTTCTTGCCACCATTAACCCCAGTCAGGTTTTTCTCTTTCACTTTCATTATTATAAATCATCAGTTAGGGCGTTAGTCGTCCAACTGCCACTTCTGCTTCTCGAACATTGGGCAGGTCACCTTAACTTTCTGTGCCTCAGTTCCTCATTTATAAAATGTGGATTATTATGCTACTGTACCAGAGCGTTGTTATAGAGATTAAATGTAATAATCTTTGGAGAGTACTTATCACGCCTCTTGGCACATAGTAAGCAGCCTCAAAATACTCGTTAAAATAAGTGATTCCAGACCCTGACACTTTGCAGCTTCCCCATAAGTCCCACTCTAAGGGGCAAGATATAGTTATTTTTGGCAAAAGCCCTCATGGAGTACTCTGTTAGTCAGAGTCCTGTCAAAGAAACAGAAAACACACTTGGAATTTCAGAGAGGATTTGGAAAAGGGTTACAGAGTGTGGGAGGCTGAAAGAGTGAAAGCAGGGAGTTGCAGAAACCCAACTAAATAACTGCAAGAAACAGCTCCTAGCAGGAGCCCTGCCATGTCACCAGAACCTCAAACTCAGGAAGGAGGCCACACCTGGGGACCAGATGCCCCCTGAGGAACAGGAACAATAGAAAAGGACGTCACCTACAGAGCTGGGAGAATGGCAGGGACACAGCCAGCTCCAAAGACATCACCCAAAGAAGAAAGAAAGAAAAATGGAGGAAGAGATCCAAGCCTTCTCTCTTCCTCTTGCCTCATTTACCAGCAGTATCCTCAACTGGCAGAACCTGGCCAAGGAGCCTGAGGAACGTGGTTTGCGAACTCTCAGCCCCAGCTTTGCAAAGGAGAGTTGAGACAGAATATTAATAACAGCCTCAGCACACAAAGGGAAAACTGAGACAGATATAAAATCTTTCACACAAAAGAATTACAAAAATCAAAGTTATACAAAGATTGAGTGTGTGCAAGAACAAAAATCAATTTAGACTCTTTTAAAGGGAATCAGAGCCAATTTATTACTGTGCCAAGATAATAATAGAATGTAAGGTAGCTATAATTTTTTTAATAATGTGGCTAATTAGAGGCTTCAGTTTTTACCAATAAGTCTGATAGCCAATAATGCTTTCCCTGATACTATACTAGAGTAGATGCTGGTTTTAAATACTCAAAGAAATGTCTTAGCTGATTCCAGGTACATGGGATAGATAAGAAAGGTTCTTGAGCTCAAGTATTCCATAAAGAGGTTGGTAAACCTGGGGAATCCAGCTGATAGAGCAAGTGATGGCCTTTGGAGACAAGGTAGCCATCACCCCTGCCCTAAGCAATGCACTTTATTGCCAAGACCCCAGTCCACCCCATCTTATCAACTGAATATAACTCAGTTTAGAGCAAACACACATTTGAGGGAGTGGAGAGATGTAATGTCATTTCCATTCTCCTTAGAGTTAAGAGAAGGGTTTAGTGTCTCTAGTGTCTCAGGAAAACAGGTCACCAAGCAAATGATGATACATGTTTGGGGAGAATAGCAGTCCTGAGAACCTGAAGCAAAGCCTGCTTTGTTACCCAGCCTCCCAAGAGAAGAATGTCTTATTTTAGAAATTAGGACCTTTTTAGGCATGCTGTGTTACAGGCGAACCTAAGAGCCATGTTCATATCCTTTTCCAGTTGTGATTGGGGGCCCTGCAGAGAAAATTGGAGCCTGATAGTAGCATCACAGTATGCCTGTTAGTTAGCTTCCTCTCCACAAACCCAGGCCAAAAGAAACCCAGATTTACATCATATACTTTATGCCTGGATTTTGTTAGATGACACTGTTCTTTTTGTGACAAATTATAAAATTACTTGTGAAGTGATTAGCTTTTCAAATGATCCCTCATATATTTCAGCCTAGGCAGGAAATTGAAGTGACTTTTTCAGATATCTGACATTTATGAAGAATAATTTAGGATTCAGCATTAATTCAAAGAACACTCACATTTTATGATGAATTGTTACATGGTAGGTAATATTTCTAGGTGCTTTTCATGCATTATTAAAAATTGTTAATGGCTCCAATTGATGAGTAAGCCATATGAGGGAAAAAAATGTGGAAAAATGTTGGCCAGCCCTTGGATATCTTAACTGATCAAAAATAACCTCTTCAGCCTATTTTCTACATTGTAGTTCTGGGACCAAACCATCATGTCTCTATTTGCTTGACTTCAGCCACTAATGCAGTCTCTCTGGAAGAACGTCTTGCTGGTGGTGGATGTACCTCTGTAGACCCTCCCCAACCCCCTGCCCTTCTCCACTGAACCTCTAGAGAAATGCATCTCAGAGTGTGATTGATTCCTCCATCTAGGTTTTCCACACTCCTCAAGGAATTCTTCAATTCTTGCTAGAGTTGAAGAAAAAGTTCTTTGAAAGATACTCCTCTCCTTCTCTATTTTTTCTGAGGTATGAAACAATTTCTTTGCCTGTGGTTAAGCTGATACACAGATGGGCTCATCAAGGACTTAAGAGGATAGAATATGTAATGCCTGCCATGCAAAGTGGGGGTTTCAGATGATAGTGGGGAGACAGGACCTCAGTGCTTTTTCTTGTACTTCAACTTTACCTGGACATATCCTAAGCAAAGGTTCCCTTGCCTTAAAGGAATTTTAGGTTAGCAGTACCTCTGGAAGACTCCAGCCTGCCCTAGACTGGCTTCCCAGCTCAGCCTCTGTGCCCTTTGGCCAAACTACATTTCTGCTCTCCTGGACTTGACTAAGTCTGCTAAGTCGCTTCAGTTGTGTCTGACTCTGTGCGGCCCCATAGACGGCAGCCCACCAGGCTCCCCCGTCCCTGGGATTCTCCAGGCAAGAACACTGGAGTGGGTTGCCATTCAGAGACCCTTGACTCAGTGGCCAAGCAAAGCCATTTGTTTAAGATCCCATGAGCTTGATGACTCTCTTGGTCTACTTAGAGATCAGTTTGATCCTTCTGGGCCCCTAGAAGTTACCCTTTTGATCCTGACCATTACCCTCTGCCTGCTTGACTTGTCCGCATCACACTCTAATTACACCCTTCAGTTTAGCCAGTCTTATGAAGTTGGTGTCTTCCCCTAGACAACTCCTATCCAAATGACCCCATACAGGGCAGCGCCGCTGGCTTGTCCTTATTCCTTCAGCTGTCAACAGCCTCTCTTTGGGATACCCTCTTTTAGTGCATCTCCTGTGTTCCCATTTGCCTTCTCATCTAGTTCTGATAACCACAATACAAAGTAATGTCGACTGCCAGGGCCTGAGACTATGATGCGTGAACTCCTTTCAGGTTCTCGCTACTAACTCCCTCCCTTCCTCCTCCATCCAGGGAACCCCAGGTGCCAAGCTCTGCCAGAATCCCAAGATTTTGCAACTTTGATGTACCTAATATATACAGAGTAACAAACATCGTTTCTTCCAAGGCTCTAGAAGGAAGTTGATCCTCAACATCCTCTGTTTAATCCTGTTATTTATGGAATTATCTCCCAAGTAACCAGCTTTATCTCCTTGTAATTTAGATGAGTTGGTGATCTTTGAGGGTACAATTTCACTGTGGAAGTCCATAAATGTAAACCTGCTACTGAGGGCTCATTAATTTCAGAGAAACCTGACAGACCACCCTCCCCCACCTCCACCCCACAGGCCAACTAAACACACCTACACAACAGCCTTTTGCTTGAAGCTCATGATACTGGGAGTCAGGAGAATTAGGTGAGTGTAATGAGGGAATTAGGAGGCATTGATAAAATCTCAAATCAGAATAATACTAATCCAAAATGTGATTATTTAATAACCTGCTTTCAAGGATAAAATAATAAAGATGAAATATAATGATATAAAGGAGTTTATTAGTTAATTTTCTGGCCAGCCATATTAAGAATTAGTGTTTGGAAGGTCAAAGAAGAACTTAAAAGCAACCAGACTTGTTTTCTCAACAAAGGATTTGGCTAAAATGAAAATTCATTATGATGGCTACTTGATAAAATATGGGTTAATTTCTCTGTCTTTTGTTGTTTCTCATCACATTGGAAGAATATTTCTACATATTCAGTCACTGAAGTGAAGTGAAGTGAAGTTGCTCAGTCATGTCTGACTCTTTGTGATCCCATGGACTGTAGCCACTAGGCTCCTCCATCCATGGAATTTTCCAGGCATCAGTACTGGAGTGGGTTGCCATTTCCTTCTCCAGAGGATCTTCCTGACCCAGGGTTCGAACCCAGGTCTGCTGCATTGCAAGCAGACGCTTTACCCTCTGAGCCACCAGGGAAGCCCATTCAGGCACTAAGCCTGGGCAAAAGTGTTTTGTCTTTTATTTATATGAAAGTGCATCTGAAGAAAGCTGAGCACCGAAGAATTGATGCTTTTGAACTGTGGTGTTGTTGGAGAAGACTCTTGAGAGTCCCTTGGACTGCAAGGAGATCCAACCAGTCTATTCTGAAGGAGGTCAGCCCTGGGATTTCTTTGGAGGGAATGATGCTGAAGCTGAAACTCCAGTACTTTGGCCACCTCATGGAAAGAGTTGACTCACTGGAAAAGACTCTGATGCTGGGAGGGATTGGAGGCAGGAGGAGAAGGGGACGACAGAGGATGAGATGGCTGGATGGCATCACTGAGTTGATGGACATGAGTCTGAGTGAACTCCAGGAGTTGGTAATGGACAGGAAGGCCTGGCATGCTGTGATTCATGGGGTCGCAAAGAGTCAGACATGACTGAGCAACTGAACTGAAGTGCATCTGGGTTCATTTCCTAATAATTCTAACTCCCAATACTGGCCGTTTTCTTTGTTGTCACTGGATTGTGACAGGAGAGAAGTCAGACATGTTAATAAGTGAGCCAAGTTAATAAGTGAGTTTCCCTGCTCACCTTCCTGATGTGTTTCCAGTCCTAGTAGCTAAACTTGCCCTAAAAGAGTCATGGAGCTTTGGAAATAGAAGAGTCCTTCTGACATCATAGGAGAAGGAAATGGCACCCCACTCCAGTGTTCTTGCCTGGAGAATCCCACAGAGGAGCCTGGTGGGCCAGAGTCCATGGGATCACAAAGAGTCGGACATGACTGAGTGACTGACACAAACACCTTGACATCATATCATCCAATTCTTTTATTCTTTGATATCAAAATTCTATATATTGAGTTAAATAGTCAAGTGGTTGTATAAAGTTAACTAGGAAAAAGAGCCGGTCCTTGGTCACCTCCCCTTATACTTTACTGTCCCCAGATGTAATCACTTTCAGCTCTTCTACCTGATTCATTTGGCAATTAATTCCGTATCTCTAAACAGAATGCTTGAATTGCTGTTTCTCGACATTAGGTTTGGACATTAGCTAATAATTTCCCACTATAGAAGATGAATATTTAGCTGTCTTTTTGCCCCATACATGCACCCTTTCCACCCACCCTTCTAGTCTCCCAGTATAGTTACATCATGATTGTGCTTAGATCTATATCGAGTGCTTTATTATAACTATGTAAATATTGTGCTTTGGTTTCCTTTTGTGTATGACTTTTTGTTTTCTCTGTAATAAATAATTATCTTGTTCTTTTATTTGCTTAACTTTCTATGTATTTATATTTAACAGAAGCCTAAACTCTTCACCAGTTGTCTTGATTGCTTCCCAAACTATTTAGATGCATCCAGTTCTGTTAATTTCATTGTTTTACAGAAGTGTCCCCCAAATCTTCTGACCTGTTCCCATCTGGGTTGGACTGCCCTCTGGGGCCTGAAGTTCATATGTTACTGTGGAGTTTCCCTTCTCCACCATCCTGGGATCCTAATCACCTCTTGTCTGTGTTGATTCCCCTGTTTATCATGTCCTGTATCTGCCTCTTTTTGGTTTACTCCCTCATTCTTGTGGAGCACATCCTCTAGTGTCTTTCTCAGGATTCATCATGGGTAAAATATTCAAGGCCTTGTATGTCCAAACAAATCTTTATCCTTAACCCTAACACTTGATTGATAGATTAGCTGATATAGAACTCTGCACTCTAAATCTTGCTTGTTTTTAATTGTGAAGGCTTTGCTCTGTTATCTTCTAGTTTCCAGTTACTGTTGAGAAATGCAGTGCTATTCTGATTCCTGATCTTCTGTATGTGGCCTGTGTTTTTTTCTAGAAGCTTTTTATCTCTTCAGCTTCCCCCTTGTATCTAAGTGGTTCATGGTGATAGGCTTTACTGCGGGTCTATTTTCTACCATTATGTTGAACATTCAGAGGGCCTTTTTGATCTGCAAATGCATGCTTTTGAGTTTGGGGAAATTTTTGTAACTAATATATTTTTTTAAATTTCCTTCCTCCACTTTCTTTCTTCTTCTTACGTTCCTTTTATGCATATGAAATCTTCTGGATTTGTCCTCCAGTTTCCTTTCCTCTCTTTATTTCCTTCTATTTGTCTTCCTATTTTACTCTCTCAGAGAGTTCCTCCACTTTATCTCCTAACCCTTCCTCTGAGGTTTTCATTTCTGTTGCCATATTTTGTGAGAATCTTTTTAGGAATCTTTCCTTCTCTCACAGTTGAAATTTCTTCTCTTTTCTCTCTGAAGAGACCAGGATTTTTTGTTGTTGTTGTGCTCTGATTTTTGTCTCTTCTTATCTTTTGGTCTCAATTTTTTACGTGGGTTGTCTTTTTCTGTTTGTTTTAGTCTGTATCTTTCATGTTCACAGTTTTCCTCAAATTTCTGAAAAACCTTGCCTGTTGTTCAACCACATCTTTGAATGGGAAATTAAGTCTGACTGGAAGCTTCAGTGTTTGAGTTGCCCAAGCTTCACTAAAAGGCATCAGTTGGATTCTTTGATGTGAAACCAGTGTTAGTCACCACCAGTCTTTACTTTGACCTAGTTTTATTCCTTACAGAAGATGCTTCTAGTTTCCTGCTTGACAGAGAAAGGCCTGGCTGTAAGCCTTGTGGGACCTGTGGCTGGGAAGAGCGCTGTCTCAGCATCTATTATAATAGGCACATATTCAACCTCATCACACTGTTTTCCTTCAGCTGCCTCTGGTGTCCCTGTGTCTATATGTCCTCTGTTCTATGTGCTCATCAGTGGGGAAAAGTCTTCCAGTTTTCTGCCAAAATGGGCCCGAGTATTTGGCTGGCTGCATGTGTATCTCTGCTTTCCCACTGGTGACTTAGGATTCAGCTCTTTTGGGTTTGAAATCAGTTCTACCTATCTGTGTGCCTTCTAGGCTGGTAAAGAATCTGCCTGCAATGCCAGAAACATGGGTTCAGTCCTGGGGTTGGGAAGTTCCCCTGGAGAAGGGAATGGCAACCACTCCAGTATTTTGCCTGGAGAATCCCATGGACATAGGAGCCTGGTGGGCTACATTCATGGCATCGCAAAGCATCAGGCATGACTGAGCAACTAACACTTCCTTGTATGTCTGCTTTCCCCACTGGTGGCTTAGGATTCAGCTCTCTTGGGTTTGCAATCAGTTACTACCTGTCCACATACCTTCTAGGCTCCAAAATATCATGTCTGTTACCCTCTCCCCATCTTCTGCTCTTTTTAACCCTTTGTTGTCATTTTAAGGGGCTTGAGGTGACAGTACAGTTAGATAGGATAAGTCCTGTCTGGCTCTACTTCTTTGTCTATATGTTAATAGAGGCCCAGAGAGTTGCCAAGTGAGAATTCTGAGGTTGCAATGTAACTTAATAGCAAAACTGGTGCTGAGACCTGTACCGTCTGACTCCTTGTTCAGAGCATCCTTTTTCAAAACAGAGAAAACCATCAATAATGGATTCATCCATAACAAGTGTGTGTCTGGTTGGGTGTGCATGAGTTTAAGAGTCTATTTTGCCACAAGTACTTTGTATTTTTGCTTTGAATTATAGCTTATCACCATGCTGGAAACTGAGAAGCATACCCCACTCTGTGACTTTCTCTGTGTCTCTAACCCTGTGAATAAAGCATGAGTCCTTAGGGTTAGCCTACCACTAACTAGACATACCCTCTAATATTTAAGACATAATTCAGTTCATCTGCTTTCTTAGATCTCCCTCAACCCTCAGCAAATAGACTTGCACTGGGCCTGTCCCAGTAGCCTATCAGATCTAAATCCTAAAAATGGACATTGCCCCATCTCGGTGTCTCAAGCTAGTATCTTACCGCATCTATTAACATAGATAATATACATTCTTACATACTTTAATTCAGTATCTCCCAACATTTAGGAAGGACCTTCTAGTCACAGGATATTATTATATAACATTCTAGGGAGGGTGGAAAGATGGAAAATCTTTACTCTTAAGAAACCATCATATTTGCATGAATAGATAAAATGGAAGGTGAGCGGTATTCAGAAGTTCAGTGAAAGATCTATGCAAAGTGAATTAGGAAAATGAAGTTAGGAAAGATGACTTGTCAAGAACTATGTGTGATGCCTACAGCAAAGGAAATGTGCTAAAAACTCCATGTCCCTAATGGTAGTGTCTGTTTCTCTGGCTCAGGAAATATTTCTTCATTATCCAAATGCAATATTTGAGGTGCATATTCTTAGTTGAACTAAGAAGGGATCTCCAAAGGGAAATGCCATTTTATTAAAAAGCTTAATTCCAGGAAGATGTATACTAATCACTTGCTTCTGGCCATATTTTTAACAGTAATTAATATATCTACCTTTTCAAGTACAGACAGATGCCTTCAGCTCATCATCCCAGACACTGTGAGAGAGCAGAGTTCCGCAGTTTGCCCCTGATTGTCATTCAGTCCCATGTATCATTCTATGGCTGAGATAGATTCGAAGTTCGTAACCCCTTGGAATTCTCCAAGTCAGAATACTGGAGTAGGTAGCCTTTCCCTTCTCTAGGGGATCTTCCCAATCCAGGGATCGAACCCAGCATTGCAGGCAGATTCTTTACCAGCTGAGCCACAAGGCAAGCCCTTCCTATTTGAAAATCTCATGAAACATGACCTTTGTCAGTTAGGAAGTGGCCCCATAACTGACAAAAAGAACACAAGTTAAATGACATGTAGTCCAGTCAGTGGAAGCTTGTGATGTGATTTAGGCTTGAATCATTGTTTCTTATGTATTATATGTTGCTAGAGAATGTAGAAGATATCTTATGAAATCTTGTCACTTTGCATTAAGAAGTAAAAGTGAGTCCAGTATTAGTTGGAGGTGCTTTCAGCCCAAGTAACAGAATATATATTGATAAGCACAGCTTAAACTAGAATGATCTAACTTGTATAGTGAGGCCCACTGGTGAACCACAAAAAACGAGCAGAGATATTTATCTCCTCGGTCTTCAGGGTGGTGAAGGGAATGTAGGGCAGCCAAAGCGCCCAGGGCTATTCACCTCAGGTGCCAGCAATCTCCTCCATGTTCCCCACAAGCAGTACAAATATTATCATGTCCTATGAATGTCATGACACTAAAAAAATGTTGAGCAATACTTGCTTTAAAATATAATAAAGAATATTTGTCATTTATCTGAATAAAGTCTGAAAGTGTGCAGTCCAGGATGGTTTCAGCTGCCCAGTGACAGTCTCAGGAGGGATCCAGGCTCTTTCCATATTGTTGCCGCAGAGTCACAAAGTGACTGCTACAGCCTCAGACCTTGTGTCCTCACTCCAGGGAATGCATTCAAGAAGGAAACAAAAAGAGCAAAGAAAAAAAAATGTGAGGGTGTTTCATATTGCAATGGTCTGTTCTTTTATCCAGTGGGTGGGGGAGCTGGGGGAGCTTTCCCAGTCATGCCTCCAACAGCATCTTCTTAATAACTCATGGCCAGAAGTAGATCACATGACCACTTCTTGTTGCAGAGGACTCTGGGTAGAATTTTACTTACTTTGTGACTACTGTTCCCCATCCACTACCTAAACTCAAAATTTGAGGGTTCTGTTCACAGAGAGCCATGGCGGTAAAAAGCTAAAGACTTTCTTTTTTTGAATGAGAGATTTTCTGCTTCTTAAGTAACTGTTTAGACTGTTTTAGCCAAAAAAACTACCCACAGGATCATTTTCCCCTGAAACTAAAAACTTCCTCTGTGGAAGTGAGTTGTAAACAGAGCATCCTACAGATAAGAGAAGGGTCTGTACAAATACTAGTCAAAGAAATTCTCAGTGTTCATTTTCATTCAGAGACATCCAAGCAGCATTTATGATTTTGTAGCTTTGAGTTGTGGACCTAGGTATGATTTTTTACTTTTTCTCCTCTTTGATAGTTTACTAAATTTCATTGTGTGTCACATGTGCAATGAAAAGGCCTTAGTGTTTTTAATCACTTGTTAAATCTGATGGGATCTTCGAAATGTTGTATGGGTTGTCTCCATAGTTAGACCACAAAGCTGCTTTTGTTTCATTTCTTAAATATTAAACGTCATTTTAATGCAAATGTCTCACACCACAAATTTTAAAATACTAACTTTTCTTTATTCAAGCAGTATTAACTTTGGATATTTGAAGATACTTTTTCTCATTCCCTCAGAATTGACAGAGCAATTTTTTTATTGTGTTGCAAATGCTATAACTGAGACACATGGCAATGAGTGGAGAAGCTAAATACAAACATTCCTTCTGATTAACTGACAATTTTTAGAAAGTTGGTTCATAATATTCCCGATACTGACTTGGAAGGAAAAAAAGAATAAGAAAGAGAGAAAACACCAGCCACCCAGGATCTCTCCTTGGTAATTTGATCTTGGATTTGGAAAATAGAACTAATTCTAAACCAATTTTCAGACCATGATAAGGAATATACATTTTCAACTTTATGAACTCACTTTCTGATTATCAAGTTATGTAAGCACTTTATAGTGTCAGGAATTTGGGAAAGAAAGCAGTTATTCTTAAATAATTGTATTATTCCATAATACAATTATTGATGCCTTTGTAAATCCCAGTCAAGCTCTTTTCAGATTTGTTATATGATTGTAATCGGAGCATGAATGCTACTTTGTATCATACATATAATTCATACATATCATACATTCTGTGGCACTGTTGTCATACTTTCTTTCATGCTTAAGTTTTATTTTTATCAAAGATATACTTCAGAATCAAATAGTTATACCACCCGCCCATCTACCCTTCACCCTCCTTTCCTCCTTCCCACAGGCAATCACTTTCACCGTTTTTGTCTGATCTTTTGGCTGTTTCTTTCCTCTCTATATACAAAATGTTGTGTTGCTACTTCCTGTTGTCATTTTGGAAAAGGATAATGTAACCTCTCTTATTACCCCTACCTCTTCACTAACCCTTCTCTACACCATTGTCCCCCTAGTGGAAATGTATCATAATTTTTACATTATTATGTCATCACAGCTATTCATAACTGCGTGCATTGTGTTCTAAGTTGCTTCAGTCGTGTCTGACCCTTTGCAGCCCCATGAACTGTAGCTGGCCAGCCTCCTCTGTCCATGGGATTCTCCAGGCAAGAATACTAAGTGGGTTATCATGCCCTCCTGCAGGGCATCTTCTCTTATGTCTCCTGCATGGCACCCCACTCCAGTACTCTTGCCTGGAAAAGCCCGGTAGGCTGCAGTCCATGGGGTCGCTAAGAGTCGGACACGACTGAGCGACTTCACTTTCACTCTTCACTTTCATGCATTGGAGAAGGACATGGCAACCCACTCCAGTGTTCTTGCCTGGAGAATCCCAGAGACGGGGGAGCCTGGTGGGCTGCCATCTATGGGGTTGCACAGAGTCGGACACGACTGAAGCGACTTAGCAGCAGCAGCAGCAGGGATAGAACCCAGGTCTCCCGCATTGCAGGCAGATTCTTTACCATCTGAGCCACCAGGGAAGCTCAAGAATACTGGAGTGGGTAGCCTATCCCTTCTCCAGGGGATCTTCCTGACCCAGGAATCGAACCCGAGTGTCCTCCATTGCAGGTGGATTCTTTACCAGCTGAGCTACCAGCTGGTAGCTATATATATATATATATAGTCTATTCAATGGATCTTTTCAGTCTGCACACTCATGACTTTCAGATCTAGAAAATTTTCTTTTTTCCTTTTTGCTTTGTTTTTTGACCTGGGACATTTTCTTTTTTATTGAAGTATAGTTGACTTTTTGTTGTTGTTTAGTCCCTAAGACGTATCTGATTCTTTTGCAACCCCAGGGACTATAGCCCACCAGGCTCCTCTGTCCATGGGATTTCCCAGGCAAGAATACTGGAGTGGGTCTCTTTGCCAATGCAGGAGATATGAGTTTGATCCCTGGGTCAAAAAACTTCCCTGGAGAAGGAAATGGCAACCCACTTCAGTATGTTCACAAATACACCAATCTTGTTTATTCATTCATTTGTTAGTGAACACTTCGGTTGCTTCCATGTGCTGGCTGTTGTAAATAGTGTTGCTGTGAACACTGGGGTACGTGTGTCTTTTTAAATTATAGGTTTTGTCTTTTCCAGATATATGCCAGGAGTGGGATTACTGGATCATGTGGTAACTCTAGTTTTAGTTTTTCAAGGAACCTCCATACTGTTTGCCAAAGTAGCTGTACCATTTTACATTTCTACCAACAGTGTAGGAGAGTTTCACTTCTAGGAATTTTTTTGATGACTTCTTTGCCTCTGTGTTCTCTTTTCTCTATGTATTTCTTCATTTGAAAATCAGAACTGCTGGACTGGCCTTCTGTGTTTCTCTTATTTTCTCTGTCTCACATCTCTTTGCTTCTTTTTTGATTAATTAATTTTAATTGGAGAATAATTACTTTACAGTATTGTGATGGCTTTTGCAGTACATCAGCGTGAATCAGCCACAGGTATACTTGTGTCCTACCACCATCCTGAAACCCCTCCCACGTCCGTCCCCACCTGGTCCCTCTGGGTTGTCTCAGAGCACCAGCTTTGGGTGCCCTGTTCCATGCATCAAACTTGCACTGGTCATCTGTTTTACATATGGTAATGTACATGTTTCAATGGTATTCTATCAAATCATCCCACCCTCTTTTCCAACTGAATCCAAAAGTCTGTTCTTCATATCTGTGTCTCCTTTGCTGCCCTGTATGTAGGATCATTGGTGCTATGTTTCTAAATTCCATATGTATGTATTAATATACAGTATTTGTCTTTCTCTTTCTGACTTACTTCACTTTGTATAATAGGCTCCAGGTTCATCCACCTCATTAAAAGTGACTCAAACGTGTTCCTTTTATAGCTGAGTAATATTCCATTGTGTATATGTACCACAACTTTCTTATCCATTCATCTGCCGATGGGCATTCCATGCCCTAGCTATTGTAAACAGTGCTTCAGTGAATATTGGGGTACATGTGTGTCTTTCAGTTCTGGCTTCTTCAGGGTGTATGCCCAGCAGTGGGATTGCTAGGTCATATGGCAGTTCTATTCCTAGATTTTTAAGGAATATCCACATGTCCATAGTGACTGTACAAGTTTGCATTCTTACCAATAGTGTAAGAGGGTTTCCTTTTCTCCACACTCTCTCCAGTAGTTGTTGTTTGTAGACTTTTTGATGAATGCCATTCTGATCAGCATGAGCTGATACCTCATTGTGGTTTTGATTTGCATTCCTCTAATAATGAGCAGTGTTGAGCATCTTTTCATGTGTTTATTATCCATCTGTATGTCTTTGGAGAAGTCTGTTTAGGTCTCTTGCCCTCTTTTTAATTGGGTTGTTTGTTTTTCTGGTATTGAGCTGCTTGTTTATTTTAGAGATTAATTCTTTGTCAGTTTCATTTGCTATTATTTTCTCCTGTTCTGAGGGCTGTCTTTTCACCTTTGTTACAGTTTCCTTTATTGTTCAAAAGCTTTAAATTAGGCCCCATTTGTGTATTTTTGTTTTTATTTCCATTACTCTGGGAGGTGGGTCATAGCAGATCCTGCTGTGATTTATGCCATAGTGTGTTCTGCCTGTTTTCCTGAGTTTTATACCTGGTTTCTGGTCTTATATTTAGGTCTTTAATCCATTTTGAGTTTATTTTGTGTGTGTGTGGTGTTAGAAAGTGTTCTAGTTTCAATTTTTTACACATAGTTGACCAGTTTTCCCAGCACCACTTGTTGAATAAACTGTCTTTTGTCCATTGTATATTTGTGCCTCCTTTGTCAAAGATAAGGTGTCCATAGGTGCATGGATTTAATCTGGATGCTCTGTTTTGTTCCATTGATCTATATTTCTGTCTTTGTGCCAGTACCATACTATCTTGATGACTGTAGCTTTGTAGTGTAATATGAAGTCAGGAAGGTTCATGCTTCCAATTCCATTCTTCTTTCTCAATTTCTTTAGCTATTCAGAGTCTTTTGTGTTTCCGTACAAACTGTGAAATTATTTGTTCTAGTTCTGTGAACAATACCATTGGTTATTTGATAATGACTGCATGGCATCTATAGATTGCTTTGAGTAGTTCACTCATTTTTACTGTATTGATTCTTTCAATCCAAGAACGTGTTGTATTTCTCCATCTACTTGTGTCATCTTTGATTTTTTTAATCAGTGTTTTATAGTTTTCTGTATACAGGTCTTTTGTTTCTTTAGGTGAATTTATTCCTAAGTAGTTTATTCTTTTCATTATGATGGTGAATGGAACTGTTTCCTTAATTTCTCTTTCTTATTTTTCATTGTTAGTGTATAGGAATGCAGATTTCTTTTTTTAATATTAATTTATTTATTTTAATTGGAGGCTAATTACTTTCAGTATTGTAGTGGGTTTTGCCATATATTGACATGAATCAGCCATGGTTGTACATGTTTTCCACATCCTGAACCCCCTTCCACCTCCCTCCGCATCCCATCCCTCAGGGTCATCCCAGTGTACCAGCCCTGAGCACCCTGTCTCATGCATCGAACCTGGACTGGCGATCTGTTGCACATATGATAATATACATGTTTCAATGCTATTCTCTCAAATCCTCCCACCCTCGCCTTCTGCCAGAGTCCAAAAGACTGTTCTTTATATCTGTGTCTCTTTTGCTGTCTCGCATACAGGGTTATCATTACCATCTTTCTAAATTCCATATATATGCGTTAGTATACTGTGTTGGTGTTTTTCTTTCTGGCTTACTTCATTCTGTATAATAGGCTCCAGTTTCATCCACCTCATTAGAACTGATTCAAATGTATTCTTTTAAGGGCTGAGTAATACTCCATTGTGTATATGTACCACAGCTTTCTCATCCATTCATTTGCCGATGGACATCTAGATTGTTTCCATGTCCTGGCTATTATGAATTCTGGGGTACACATGTCTCTTTCAATTCTGGTTTCCTCGGTGTGTATGCCCAGCAGTGGGATTGCTGGGTCGTATGGCAATTCTATTTGCAATTTTTTAAGGAATCTGCACACTGTGCTCCATAGTGGCTGTACTAGTTTGCATTCCCACCAACAGTGTAAAGAGGGTTCCCTTTCCTCCACACCCTTTCCAGCATTTATTGCTTGTAGACTTTTGGATGGCAGCCATTCAGACCAGCGTGAGATGGTACCTCATTGTGGTTTTGATTTGCATTTCTCTGATAATGAATGATGTTGAGCATCTTTTCATGTGTTTGTTAGCCAGCTGTATGTCTTCTCTGGAGAAATGTCAGTTTAGTTCTTTGGCCCATTTTTTGATTGGGTCTTTTTTTTTTTTGGTATTGAGCTGCATGAGCTGCTTGTATATTTTTAAGATTAATTCTTTGTCAGTTGCTTTGTTTGCTATTGTTTTCTTCTGTTCTGAAAGCTGTCTTTTCACCTTGCTTATAGTTTCCTTCAGTATGCAAAAGCTTTTACTTTTAATTAGGTCTCATTTGTTTACTTTTGCTTTTATTTCCCTTACGCTGGGAGGTGGGTCATAGAGGATCCTGCTGTGATTTATGTCAGAGAGTGTTCTCCCATAGGAGTTTTATACTTTCTGGTCTTAGGTTTAGATTCTTAATCCATTTGAGTTTAATTTTGTGTATAGTGTTAGAAAGTGTTCTGCTGCTGTTGCTGCCAAGTCGCTGCAGTCATGTCCGACTCTGTGCAACTCCATAGACGGCAGCCCTCCAGGCTCCCCTGTGCCTGGGGTTCTCCAGGCAAGAATACCTTGCCTGGAGTAGGTTGCCATTTCCTCCTCCAATGCATGCATGAATGCTGTCACTTCAGACATGTCTGACCCTGTGCAACCCTATAGACAGCAGCCCACCAGGCTCCTCTGTCCACAGGATTCTCTAGGCAAGAATACTGGAGTGGGTTGCCATTTCCTTCTCCAAGAAAGTCATCTAGTTTCATTCTTTTACAAGTGGTTGACCAGGTTTCCCAGCACCAAGTGTTAAATAGATTGTCTTTGCTCCATTGTATATTCTTGCCTCCTTTGTCAAAGATAAAGTGTCCATAGGTGCATGGATTTATCTCTGGGCTTTTTATTTTGTTCCATTGATCTATATTTCTGTCTTTGTGCCAGCACCATACTGTCTTGATGACGGTAGCTTATTAGTATAGCCTGAAGTCAGGCAGGTTGATTGCTCCAGTTCCATTCTTCTTTCTCAAGATTGCTTTGGCTATTTGAGATTTTTGTATTTCCATACAAATTGTGAAATTATTTGTTCTAGTTCTCTGAAAAATACCATTGGTAGCTTGATAGGGATTGCCTTGAATCCATAGATTGCTTTGGGTAGTATAGTCATTTTCACTATATTGATTCTTCCAATCCATGAACATGGTATACTTCTCCATCTATTTGTGTCATATTTGATTTCTTTCATCAATGTTTTATAGTTTTCTCTATATAGGTCTTTTGTTTCTTTAGGTAGATATATTCCTAAGTACTTTATTATTTTCATTGCAATGGTGAATGGAGTTGTTTCCTTAATTTCCCTGTTTTCTCATTGTTAGTATATAGGAATGCAAGGGATTTCTTTATATTAATTTTATATCCCAAAACTTTACTGTATTGATTGATTAGGTCTAGTAATTTTCTAGTGGCATCTTTAAGGTTTTCTATATAGAGCATCATGTCATCTGCAAACAGTGAGAATTTTACTTCTTTCTTTAGAATCTGGATTCCTTTTATTTCTTTTTCTTCTCTGATTGCTGTGGCTAGGGCTTCCAAAACTATATTGAATAGTAGAGGTCAGAATGGCCATCCTTGACTTGTTCCTGATTTCAGAGGAAATGTTTTCAGTTTTTCACCATTGAGGATGTTTTCTGTGGGTTTGTCATATATGGCTTTTATTCAGTTCAGTCTCTCAGCCGTGTCTGACTCTTTGTGACTCCATGAACTGCAGCACTCCAGGCTTCCCTGTCCATCACCAACTCACAGAGTTACTCAAACTGATGTCCATCAAATCAGTGATGCCATCCAACAATCTTCTCCTCTGTCCCACCTCCCCTTTCTCCTCCCACCTTCAATCTTTCCCAGCATCAGGGTCTTTTCCAGTGAGTCAGTTCTTCACATTAGGTGGCCAAAGTATTGGAGTTTCAGCTACAGCATCAGTCCTTCCAATGAACACCCAGGACTGATCTTTAGGATGGACTGATTGGATCTCCTTGCAGTCCAAGGGACTCTCAAGAGTCTTCTGCAACACCACAGTTCAAAAGCATCAATTCTTTGTTGCTCAGCTCTCTTTACAGGCCCGCTCTCACATCCATACATGACTACTGGAAAAAACCATAGCTTTGACTAGATGGACCTTTGTTGGCAAAGTAATGTTTCTGCTTTTAATATGCTGTCTACGTTGGTCCTAACTTTTATTCCAAAGACAACTGTCCTTTAATTTCATGGTTGCAATCACCATCTGCAGTGATTTTGGAGCCCCCCAAAATAGTCTGTCACTGTTTCCACTGTTTCCCCATCTATTTCCCATGAAGTGATGGGACTGGATGCTGTGATCTTAGTTTTCTGAATGTTGAGCTTTAAGCCAACTTTTTACTCTCCTCTTTCACTTTCATCAAGAGGCTTTTAGTTCCTCTTCACTCTCTGACATAAGGGTGGTATCATGTGCATATCTGAGGTTACTGACATTTCTCCCGGCAATCTTGATTCCAGTTTGTACTTCCTCCAGCCCAGCATTTCTTGTGATGTTGTCTGCATATAAGTTAAATAAGCAGGGTGACAATATACAGCCTTGACGTACTCCTTTTCCTATTTGGAACCAGTCTGTTGTTCCATGTCCAGTTCTAACTGTTGCTTCCTGACCTGCATATAGGTTTCTGCTGGGTGCATATATATTTATAATTATTGTATCTTCTTGGATTGATCCCTTGATCATTATGTAGTGTACTTTGTCTCTTATAATGGTCTTTATTTTAAAGTCTATTTTATCTTATATGAGTATTGCTACTCCTACTTTCTTTTGGTTTCTATATGCATGAAATATTTTTTTCTAGCCCTTCACTTTCAGTCTGTATATGTTCCTGGTTTGAGGTGGGCTTCTTGTAGACAGCATATATTGGGATGTTGTTTTTGTATCCATTCTTCCAGTGTTTGTCTTTTGGTTGGAGCATTTAGCCCATTTACATTTAAGGTAATTATTGATGAGTATGATCCTGTTACCATTTACCATATTATTTTGGGTTAGTTTTTATAAAGCTTTTTGTCTAGAGAAGATCCTTTAACAATTGTTGAAGAGCTAGTTGAGTGGTGCTGAATTCTCTCAGCTTTTGCTTGTCTGTAAAGCCTTTGATTTCTCCATTGAATCTGAATGAGATCCTTGCTGGGTAGAGTAATCTTGATTGTAGGTTTTTCCCTTTCATCACTTCAAATATATCCTGCTATTCCCTTCTGGCCTGCAGTTTATGTTGGAAGATCAGCTGTTACCCTTATGAGGATCCCAGTGTATGTTGTTTGTTGCTTTTCCCTTGCTGCTTTTAATATTTGCTCTTTGTGTTTAATTTTTGTTAGTTTGATTAATATGTGTCTTAGCATGTTTCCCCTTGGGTTTCATTGTTTCTGGGCTCTGCTTTTATGTATGAGAGTTCCTCAAATTTTCATCCAACCCTATTATTGAGTCATTTCTACTATTAAATTTTTGCTTTCCTGGACCTCTTTCTTGTCTTTATTATTTTTAAAGTATCATATTTTTTATTTCATAGTTACGGTTACTTATTTGAGGATATGAAAGATAGTCAATGTGGATATCTTGGCATTTTCTTCTCCATGCATAACCTCAGCTTCCCTCTAATTAGTTTTTTGTGTATTTTCCAACTCTTTCTTTAAAAATAGTGACTTTTCTCAGGCTTATAGTAGTCTTTGCTTGTCTCTTCATACTTAAAAGGGTACCACTACAAATCTATAGAAACAGAAAGTTGATTAGTAGTCACCTAGTGCTGAGGAATTAGAGGGTGTCCTGCTTATAAGTAGAATTTTCTTTTGGGGGTTTCTCACTAAAATTGGTTGTGGTGATAGTTGCACAACTATAAATATACTAAAAACATTGGATGATACACTTTAGATGGATTAATTGTATGGGATATGTATAATACCACAATAGAACCATTTCAGATAAATAGTGGGATGCTGCTGCTGCTGCTAAATTGCTTCAGTCGTGTCCAGCTCTTTGCGACCCCATAGACAGCAGCCCACCAGGCTCCCCCGTCCCTGGGATTCTCCAGGCAAGAACACTGGATTCCTTCTCCAAGGCATGAAAGTGAAAAGTGAAAGTGAAGAGGCTCAGTCGTGTCCGACTCTTTGCAACCCCATGGACTGCAGCCTGCCAGGCTCCTGTGCCCATGGGATTTCCCAGGCAAGAGTACTGGAGTGGGGTGTCATTGCCGTCTCCAGTGGGATGCTAGCAAGATAATTAAAAGCTCCATGTATGTGGCTGGTGACTATCATCTGTGGGTTTTACTGTACGGTGATCTGGCTGGGGTATCTTTGTCTTCCTAGTTGATTAGATTCCCCAGGAAAGACTCTATCAGTCTCTCCAGGCTGAAAAATAAAAGCTGGCTACCAGCATTACTTTGCTGACTAAGGTCCGTCTAGTCAAGGCTATGGTTTTTCCTGTGGTCATGTATGGATGTGAGAGTTGGACTGTGAAGAAGGCAGAGCGCCAAAGAATTGATGCTTTTGAACTGTGGTGTTGGAGAAGACTCTTGAGAGTCCCTTGGACTGCAAGGAGATCCAACCAGTCATTCTGAAGAAGATCAATCCTGGGATTTCTTTGGAAGGAATGATGTTAAAGCTGAAACTCCAGTACTTTGGCCACCTCATGCTAAGAGTTGACTCATTGGAAAAGACTCTGATGCTAGGAAGGATTGGGGGCAGGAGGAGAAGGGGACGACAGAGGATGAGATGGCTGGATGGCATCACAGACTCGATAAAGGTAAGTCTGAGTGAACTCCGGGAGTTGATGATGGACAGGGAGGCCTGGCGTGCTGCAATTCATGGGGTCGCGAAGAGTCGGACATGACTGAGCGACTGAACTGAACTGAACCAGCATTCTGGAACTTGACTGAGGTAAAAGGCTTGTTCTTAATCCAGAAAGCTAATGCCCACCTAATCTCATTTCCAGGCCTCTTAGCCTTCCATGGTACTCGGTGGACCCCAGTCCTGAGACCTTCTCTTCTATTCACTGTAACATTTGCATCTCCATTTGTCTGTGTGTGTCTGTGTATGTGCACACGCGTGCACCAGGATTGAGAAAGGGCAATTGCCCCATGATATGGAGTGGGAGAGATGCTCTGCCTGCTTCTTAATCAGACTTGCAGCCAAATGTTCTGATCTTAGTTGCCCCGCCCCCACATACTTGGCTTTGTTGTTTTTAGTCACTCAGTCATGTCCAACTCTTTGTAACCCTTGAACTGCAGCACGCCAGGCTTCCCTGTCCTTCACTATCTCCCAGAGTTTGCGCAGACTTATGTCCATTGAGTCAATGATGCCATCCAACCATCTCATCACTGTTGCCACTGTCTCCTCCTGCCCTCAATCTTTCTCAACATCAAGGTCTTTTCCAGTGAATCAGCTGTTTGCATTAGGTGGCCGAAGTATTGGAGCTTCAGCTTCAGCATCAGCCCTTCCAATGAATATTCTGGGTTGATTTCATTTAGGGTTGATTGGTTTGATCTCCTTTCTGTCCAAGGGACTCTCGAGTCTATCATCACAGTTTGAAAGCATCAATTCTTTGGCACTCAGCCTTCTTTATGGTCCGATTCTCACATCTGTATATGACTACTGGAAGAACCATAGCTTTAACAGTTGTACCTTTGTCAGCAAAGTGATACTTGCCTTAAAGACCCCAATAATGATTTACTTTGGTTCAGTCATTACAGGGCTGACATTCCTCTTCTCAGGGAGCTTTACTATGAAAGCAGTTGGAGCATTCATTATATAGTCTTTGCCTAAAACTCTGCATTTCAGACATATACTGGAGTTCAGTCACACAGCCGTTACAGTTCAGATTTCAGTTCCTTAGGCTGCACGCTTTCCATCATGGGTTTTCAGTAATTGGTGGTGGTAATTTTCAGGTGCTTTCTTCTTGCTCTGATGGTAGCTTTCAGTGCATCAATTCTTCAAGCTAAATTAAATTAAAACACGAGATTTGATCCTGAAGGGGAAAAGAACTTGAATAAAAATATATTTTCTGTTTCTCAGCTCCTGGCACTTGGTAGAGCTACTTATTTTTCCTCATCTCACTTGTTTTTCAGCTCAGTGTGTCTGAGCACATGCTATTCATATCAGAAGGAAATGAAATGTCACATTTTTCTTTACCAGGGGCGGTCTTGAAACTTACTTCTCTTTTGCCAGTAAGCCATCATTCTTCTTTGAGATTGCTTTTATATTCAGACACATCCAAGATTTCCTTGACTTGTTTGTTTTGAACTGTGAATCTGATAGACACTTGGAAAGGCATGTGGTTGCACCCTCACCCATAGAGGCACTTTACATGAACACAGTGGACTAGATGCCTCTTAAGGGTTTGCCAAGGGATGGTTGTGATCCCATTAAGAGAAATGAAGGTCCAAAGGGAAGTGAAGAGCTAATAGTTATTCAACATGAGTGACAGCTAATCTTTGCTATCTCAGAAGAGGGGCATATGTTAATACAGTAACTTGGGATAAATTGACATCTTGGGTCTGTGGTTGTCTTGCTTTGAAGGATGCTCTCTTGTTTCCACCACAAAATAAGCAGTGCCTGACCTGGGGCTAACCCAACTCCCCACACAGTCCAGGAAGCTGATGGTGCTGGCATGTGGAAGCCGACTGAGAGCTCATCTTCCCAAGGTGGGGTCAGAAACCCAGCCTAGAAGTTACAAAGAGATGATTGTATGTAGAACGAGGAGTTTAATAGTGTGGTTAAAGAAGAAATAGCCTACCTTAGAAAATGCTGAGCCTTTCAGTGAAGCTGAACAACCATCTGGGAGAGGTGCTGGGGAGGGGAGAGAAATGTCACACAGCATTTTTAGCTAGAATGCGTTTCGTTTCCTTCTAACCTTGCAGTTCTGGGTTTCTCTTAAGGTAACTCCCAAGAGAAGAATGCTTGATTTCAACCAATACAGAGCCTCGTGAGAGGAAATCTAACCCCTCTTCACCCTTTCTTATGAACAGAGCGAAACCAAACCAGCAAGAATGTGGCCTTAAATAGACCCGAGGTTTACACTGCCCACGCTTGGCACAGCAGGCTTCCTTTGAGGAAACTGTAAGATTATATGGCCGTAATTTCCAGTCTGAAGGAGTAAGCTAGCATAGAGACTTTTGAATTGGAATGCCACTCTGCCATTCACCGTTCTATGACTTAACCTCCCAGGCCCCAATCTCTGTAACAAGAGAATAATGATATCTTCCTACAAGATAATTATGAGGAGATGAGAAAATATATATGACTATCTTAAGTGCCTAGAATCTCACGTATTCTCACATATCCAGTTTTTTAGAGAGACAGCCCTTCAGACATTTTTGTAGACATACTGCATGCTCAGGACTATGCCCAACTAGGATAATTAGAGGATGCCTGGGTCCCCAAGGATAAATTATTCCATATTCTGTCCACATTACTGCAGGACCTCCAACCAGGAAACTGGTTCCAACCTGTGATAACAGTGGACTGCTTCTAACTGGTAATAACTACTAGGCTGGTCCTAACCAGTGACTGTGAAGATGTGATTTAATTTGAAAGTACGAGATGAAATACAAAGGAGCAGAGGGTCTCTCAGGAAAGGCTGAAGTTCCAGTACAGTTTACTTCACCACCTCTGATGGACAGCCTAGTTCTGAAAGACCTAGCCTCTCAACGTGAATTAATACCAGTCATGCACTGGGAATGATTTAAGGAAACTAACCTTCTGAACCCCTGTACAAAGTTTGTCCCATAAATGAATGATGAAGTATTGAGGTCAGTCTTAACCCTTTGAATTAACTGTAAAGTGATACTAGAACTCAGTATTTACTAAGGATTAAATGATTGAGCCTAGTCTCTCAGTGGATCCCTATATAAGCCATCCAAAAATACAGATGCCTATCCTTCCCTATTAAAAAGAAAAAGTAATTGGTGTTCAAAGAGCAAAATAACAGGGACATGTCAGAGGGCATGGGAGCCAACTGAAAGAAATCTCAGTGGGTGAAACTGGAACAGTTCAAGTAATAAAATAACACAGTATTGAGTTATAAGTCAAAGAATAAATAAACATACAAGTTCATACTGATATTACTATATGCTGTGCTCAGTCGCAGCTGACTCTTTGTGACCCCATGGTCTGTAGCCACCTGACTCCTCTGCCCATGAAATTCTTTAGGCAAGAATACAGGAGTGGGTTGCCATTTCCTTCTCTAGAGATTACTATATGACTGAATAAATAAGTAAATGTGGGAGAAGAAACAAATCTCCCATCTGAAGAATTTCAAGTAATTTATGTAGCTGCTCTACCTTCAAAGAGGTGGACCATAACTCCCTGTACCTTGCTGCTGTGGCTAAGTCACCTCAGCCATGTTCAACTCTGTGTGACCCCATAGACACTTAAATGTGGGCTATACCTAGTGGCTTGCTTCCAAAGAACACAGGATGGGAAGGGAAGTCAAGGTAACTTTAAGTGGAGCAACCTGATAGCCACCACCTTGACCAGGTTATCAAGGTTAACATCATAGTGATCACTCATGTTAATAATACTGTATACCCTTGATATGATGTGATGAGAATGGTACTTTACCTCTGTGATCTTCCTCCCAAAATACTGTCTAACAATGAGAAAAACATCAGCCAAACCAAAATAGTGGAACATTCTAAAAATATCTAGTAAATACTCCTGAAAATTATCAAGGTCTTCAAAAATAAGAAAAGTTTAAGAAACCATCACAGTCTTTAGGAATCCAGGGAAATATGATGACTAAATGTAATGTGATAGCCTGATGGGGACCCTGGAACAGAAAAAGAGCATTAGGGAAAACCTACAAAATCCAACTATTGTGTGAAGTTTTATTTTTTTTTTTAGAATGATTGGCATTTATCCCCTCAAAGTGACATCACCAGAATCTACACAACAATCATGCATTAGCGTATTGAATGGTGTTTTTCAATTTGATTGATTGATTTTGGTCTGTGCTGGATCTTCATTGCTACATGGGCTTTTCTCTAGTTACGGAGAGTGGGGGCGACTCTAGTTGCGGTGCACGTGCTTCTCATTGTCATGGCTTCTCTTGTTGCAGAGCATAGGCTCTAGGTCATGGGCTTCAGTAGTTACAGCTCATGAGCTCAATAGTTGCAACTCCCAGGCTCTAGAGCATAGGCTCAATAACCGAAATAGTGGAACATTCTACAAAATATCTAATAAATACTCCTGAAAATTATCAAGGTCTTCAAAAATAAGAAAAGTTTAAGAAACCATCACAGTCTCTAGGAATCCAGGGAAATATGATGACTAAATGTGGCACATGCGCTTAGTTGCTCCAAGACATGGGATCTTCCCAGATGAGGGGTTGAACCTGTGTCTCCTGCATTTGCAGGTGGATTCTTTACCACTGAGCCACCAGGGAAGCCCCGAGGATCATCTTTTAAAACTACCTCTGAGGCTTTACTTGAAATTAGGTTTATTCAATATATGTGTTATACACTTAGGGACACAAGTAACCTGCTGAGTAGTATAGGACTTTTTGCAGCCAGGCTTAACCATGATTAATGTATTACATAGATTATATTTTAATCTGCCATGGAGCCTTGACCCATACAAGGCTGCTGTGGATAGCTTTGGCCCTTATAGCTGGAATTTGCCAGTTTCCAAAATTTGGGGTTGAATCAAAAAAGTTTTCCATGTGTATGTGTCCAGGGTAAGGAAAAGTTTCTTGCTTATATTTAGCTGCCCATATTGGACATACAGGCAACCATAATTTCTTTATGTCCCAAATATAGAAAACCAGGCTGTGTCTCTCCTATGGAAAGGTGCGTGTAGTCAGACTATGTCCCATTCACTGCAGGCTTAGGAACTTTACTCAGAGATTGTTGACTTTGCAACAATTATCATCATCATTATTTTAATGCACTCTTTTACATCAACTCCAACCCTTTCCACTGTGAAGAAGATGAAAATCAAAGCAAAAGGCATATGATTTCTTTGAAAAGTCTACTATGCACACTATTGGTTTTTATATTTTAATATGGTGGCTCAAAACCAATCAACCCATCTCTTCCTGAGAAGATGTTAACATTTCCTATGAATTCATATGCTGTTTGCATCCAGCCATCTTATCCTCTGTCGTCCCCTTCTCCTCCTGCCCCCAATCCCTCCCAGCATCAGGGTCTTTTCCAATAAGTCAGCTGTCTTCACATGAGGTGGCCAAAGTATTGGAGTTTCAGCTTCAACATCAGTCCTTCCAATGAACACCCAGGATTGATCTCCTTCAGAATGGACTGGTTGGATCTCCTTGTAGTCCAGGGGACTCTCAAGAGTCTTCTCCAACACAATTCAAAAGCATCAATTCTTTGGCGCTCAGCTTTCTTTACAGTCCAACTCTCACATCTATACATGACCACAGGAAAAATAATAGCCTTGACTAGACGGACCTTTGTTGGCAAAGTAATGTCTCTGCTTTTGAATATGCTATCTAGTTTGGTCATAACTTTCCTTCCCAGGAGTAAGCGTCTGTTAATTTCATGGCTACAGTTACCATCTGCAGTGATTTTGGAGCCCCGAAAATAAAGTCTGATGCTGTTTCCACTGTTTGCCCATCTATTTCCCATGAAGTGATGGGACCAGATGCCATGATCTTCATTTTCTGAATGTTGAGCTTTAAGCCAACTTTTTCACTCTCCTCTCTCACTTTCATCAAGAGGCTTTTTAGTTCCTCTTCACTTTCTGCCATAAGGGTTGTGTCATCTGCATATCTGAGGTTATTGGTATTTCTCCTGGTCCAAGTCTAGGATGAATCAAATGCAGGGTAGAAATAAACTACTTCCTCACATATTGTAGGTGGTCTTTTTCACATGGATTTGTATGCCACTTAATAAACTATCTCTCCTATGATACTGTGTAGTTCCTTGATGCCACAGTTGAAGAATTTTCTATCAGCATCCTTATTTGGGGTTGACAATAATACAGAAAATACATTGATATGGAAGAACAGATGACCATAGGACTGTATTCTCAAATATTATGGCACATGTAACAATGCTGGATATAATACTCTGATAGGGTTCTTTGCTTGCAAGCAGGAGAAGCTGGCATTGCAAAGAAAGGGAAATCTGGCATTGCACTGGGAAAATAGCAATTAGTTTACATAATATAAACAAAAGGCTAAACTGTCCAGCCAAGGGAAGAACATGAAATGCAACAGTTCAGAGGATTCATTCATACATTGAGTGATATTTTATATTTACTGAGAGTCTGTGACATCGCAGGCACTGTGTCCAGGGTGAGGATAGAGCAGTGTGTGGAATCTGTCATGCTTGTGCTTCCATTGAGCTTGCTTTCAGAGGATATCAAACCTACAGACAGCTTCACATTTGGCTGCTTCTGGTATTATTACTGAGCCCCTCTAGTCTTCATCGATTATTCGTCACACAGTCCAAGATTCGGGTCCCTTACAGTGTCCAGTGAGCATAGGCAAGTCAAATGCTGTCCCCGTCAAGGGGTGAGGTGTTGTCATGGGTATTCCTCATAGGACCACATGGAATGAGGGGAAGCTAAGAGGGATGCTCTTAACCAGCAGTGGAAAGGTGTGCTGAGTAGGCAAAAAAAAAAAAAAAGGAAGTCACTATATTTAATACTAATATTGTGAAGAAAGGAATGAGGAGATTCAGATCTGGCTTAAAATTATGGCTAAAGCCACTTATAACTAAATAAGTATAATGTAGGCTTATTTTCATAACCTCTCTAAAAGTCCCTTTTTCATCTGTATAAAGTAAGAATAATAATCCTTACCTGATATTAATAGAATTGTGTTTGTTGTTGCTGTTTTTCTCAGATGCCCTCCAGGCCCTTTGCAACCACTCCCCCTCTTCTCCTTCCCAAACGCCTCCACCCTCCAGACTTCTAACACTGTGCATTAGTTTCGCCTGATTTCGAACATTCCATAAACAGAATCACTGTATACTCTAGTACCTAGCTCCATATTATGATTGTGGCTTCATCCATGTTGTGTGTTGTGGCTATATTTATTGATTTTCTTTGCTAAATAGTATTCACTGTATACCAATATTTCTTTATTCATTCTATTGATAATGGACATTTATGTTGATTTTGGTTTAGGACTACTATATAAAGCTTCTAAAGGCATTCTCATACATGACTTTGGTATCCTGTGAATGCATTTCTGTGGGGTGTGTACCTAGGATTGGGATCGCTGGGTCAGTGAGGATGCTTTTCTTCATAGTAGTTTTCAACACACATCGATCCCAGCAATGTACAGCAGTCTTAGTTGTGTCACCACCTTGCCAGTGCTTGGCATTATCATAAAATCATGTTGATGTTTACATCTGGATCACATTTAGTAACCAGTTGGGAACTTGTGATCATTGAGTAATATAGTTGTATTCTCATGGCGTCGTGATATATACATAGCATGTATATCATTTTCCCATGCTTTTGTAACAAAAGATATTTCAGGACATTTGCAAGTATGGCTTTTAGCTGAGCATTAAAAGACTTTACAGGATTGCACAATATGTTGGATAGTCCTTAATTGGCCCTTTTTTTGCAAGTGTTGAAGTAAAGCTTTACTCAGAAAAGTGTCACTTTCACTTCAAAATGGGCATTCTATCCCATTAATAGTGAAATTGCCAAGCACAAATCTCATAGAGCCGTTCCACTGCTGTCTTCCCCATTCAAAACCAAGACAGGCATCAGTCCTACTTGGGTCACGCTGGAGTTTTAATTTGCAGTGGCAGGTACTGTGAGGGAGGTCATACACTTTCGTTTGGTCACTAAGTCATGTCCGACTCTTTGCAACCCCGATGGATTACAGCAACCAGGCCTCCATCTCCAAGTTTGCCCAAGTTCATGTCCACTGAATCAGTGATGCCATCCAACCATCTGATCCTCTGTTGCCCTCTTCTTCTTCTGCCTTCAGTCTTTCCCAGCATGAGAGTCTTTATCTCTTCACATCAGGTGGCCAAAGCTTTGGAGCTTCAGCATTACTCATTCAATGAGTATTCAGGGTTGATTTCTTTTAGGATTGAATAGTTTGATCTCCTTGCAGTCCAAGGGACTCCCAAGAGTCTTCTCAAACACATCAATTCTTTGACACTCTGCCTTTATTGTCCAGATCTCACATCCTTACATCACTACTGGAAAGACCATAGCCTTGACTATATAGACCTTTGTCAGCAAAGTGATGTCCTTGGTTTTTAACACACTTTCTCTGTTTGTCATAGCTTTCCTTCCACAAAGCAATTGCTTCTAATTTCATGGCTGCAGTCACCATTGCCAGTCACAGACAACTAGCCAATCTGATCACACGGACCAAAGCCTAGTCTAACTCAGTGAAACTAAGCCATGCTGTGTGCAACACCTGTCCAAGATGGACAGGTCATAGTGGAGAGCTCTGACAGAATGTGGTCCACTGGAGAAAGGAATGGCAAACCACTTCAGTATTCTTGCCTTGAGAACCCCATGAACAGTATGAAAAGGCAAAAAAATAGGACACTGAAAGATGAACTCACCAGGTCAGTAAGTGCCCAATATGCTACTGGAGATTGGTGGAGAAGTAACTACAGAAAGAATGAAGGGATGGAGCCAAAACAAAAACAAAACCCAGCCGTGGATATGACTGGTAATAGAAGCAAGGTCCAATTCTGTAAAGAGCAATATTGCATAGAAACCTGGAATGTTAGGTCCACGAATCAAGGCAAATTGGAAGTGGTCAAACAGGAGATGGCAAGAGTGAACATCAACATTCTATGAATCACCAAACTAAGATGGACTGGAATAGGTGAATTTAACTCAGATGACCATTATATCTACCACTTTGGGCAGGAACCCTTAGAAGAAATGGAGTAGCCATCATAATCAACAAAAGAGCCTGAAATGCAGTACTTGGATGCAGTCTCAAAATGACAGAATGATCTCTGTTCGTTTCCAAGGCAAACCATTCAATATCATGGTAATCCAAGTCTATGCACCCACCAGTAATGCTGAAGAAACTGAAGTTGAATGGTTCTATGAAGACCTACAAGATCCTCCAGAATTCACACCCAAAAAAGAGGTCCTTTCATTATAGTGGACTGGAATGCAAAAGGAAGAAGTCAAGAAACACCTGGAGTAACAGGCAAATTTGGTCTTGGAATGCGGAATGAAGCAGGGCAAAGACTAATAGAGTTCTGCTAAGAGAATTCACTGGTCGTAGCAAACACCCTTTTCCAACAACACAAGAGAAGACTCTACACATGGACATCACCAGATGGTCAACACCGAAATCAGATTGATTATATTCTTTGCAGCCAAAGATGGAGAAGCTCTATACAGTCGGGAAAAACAAGACCAGGAGCTGACTGTGGCTCAGATCATGAACTCCTTATTGCCAAATTCAGACTGAAATTGAAAGTAGGGAAAACCACTAGGCCATTCAGGTATGGCCTAAATCAAATCCCTTATGATTACACAGTGGAAGTGAGAAATAGATTTAAGGGACTAGATCTGATAGAGTGCCTGAAGAACTGTGGACGAAGGTTTTTGACATTGTACAGGAGACAGGGATCAAGACCATCCCCATGGAAAAGAAATGCAAAAAAGCAAAATGGCTGTCTGAGGAGGCCTTACAAATAGCTGTGAAAAGAAGAGAAGCGAAAAGCAAAGGAGAAAAGGAAAGATATACCCATTTGAATGCAGAGTTCCAAAGAATAGCAAGGAGAGATAAGAAAGCCTTCCTTGGTGATCAATGCAAAGAAATCAAGGAAGACAATAGAATGGGAAAGACTAGAGATCTCTTCAAGAAAATTAGAGATACCAAGGGAATACCCATTTCCCTTGGTACCCATTTCATGCAAAGATGGGCTCAATAAAGGACAGAAATGGTATGGACCTAACAGAAGCAGAAGATACTAAGAGGTGGCAAGAATACACAGAAAGTGAAAGTGAAGTTTCCCAGTAGTGTCCGACTCTTTGCGACCCCATGGGCTGTAGCCTACCATGCTCCTCCATCTGTACAAAAAGATCTTCACGACCCAGATAATCATAGTGGTGTGATCATCACTGAGAGCCAGGTATCCTGGAATGTGACGTGAAGTAGGCCTTAGGAAACATCACTACGAACAAAGCTAGTGGAGATGATGGAATTCCAGTTGAGCTATTTCAAATCCTGAAAGATGATTCTGTGAAAGTGCTGCACTCAGTAGGTCAGCAAATTGGAAAACTCAGCAGTAGCCACAGGCCTAGAAAAGGTCAGCTTTCATTCCAATCCCAAAGAAAGGCAATGCCATAGACTGCTCAAACTACCATACAATTGCACTCATCTCACACGCTAACAAAGTAATGCTCAAAATTCTCCAAGCCAGGCCTCAGCAATACGTGAACCGTGAACTTCCAGATGTTCAACCTGACTTTAGAAAAGGCAGAGGAACCAGAGATCAAATGGCCAAAATCGACTGGATCATCAAAAAAGCAAGACAGTTCCAGAAAAACATTTATTTCTGCTTTATTGACTATGCCAAAGCCTTTGACTATGTGGATCACAATAGACTGTGGAAAATTCTGAAAGAGATGGGAATACCAGACCACCTTACCTGCCTCTTGAGAAATCTGTATGCAGGTCAGGAAGCAACAATTAGAACTGGACATGGAACAACAGACTGGTTCCAAATAGGAAAAGGAGTCTGTCAAGGCTGTATATTGTCACCCTGCTTATTTAACTTCTATGCAGATTACATCATGAGAAATGCTGGGCTGGAAGAAGCACAAGCTGGAATCAAGATTGCCGGGAGAAATATCAATATCCTCAGATATGCAGATAACACCACCATTATGGCAGAAAATGAAGAGGAACTAAAGAGCCTCTTGAGAAAGTGAAAGAGGAGAGTGAAAAAGTTGGCTTGAAGCTTAACATTCAGAAAACTAAGATCACGACATCCAGTCCCATCACTTCATGGCAAATAGATGGGGAAAACAGTGACTGACTTTATTTTCTGTGGCTCCAAAATCACTGCAGCCATGAAATAAAAAGATGCTTACTCCTTGGAAGTAAAGTTATGAACATGAGAGAGCATATTAAAAAGCAGAGACATTCCTTTGCCAACAAAGGTCTGTCTATTCAAGGCTTTGGTTTTTATAATAGTCATGTATGGATGTAAGAGTTGGAATGTGAAGAAAGCTGAGTACCAAAGAATTGATGCTTTTGAACTGTGGTGTTGGAGAAGACTCTTGAGAGTCCCTTGGACTGCAAAGGGACCCAACTAGTCCATCCTAAAGGAGAGCAGTCCTGGGTGTTCATTGGAAGGACTGATGTTGAAGCTGAAATTGCAGTACTTTGGCCACCTGATATGAAGAGCTGACTCATTTAAAAAGACCCTGATGCTGGGAAAGATTGGTGGGAGGAGAAGGGGACAACAGAGGATGAGATGGTTGTATGGCATCACCGACTCAATGTAAGTTTGAGTAAACTTTGGGAGTTGGTGGTGGACAGGGAGGCCTGGCGTACTGTAGTTCATGGGGTCACAAAGAGTTAGACAGGACTGAGCAACTGAACTGACTGCATCACCATCGCATTGATTTTACAGCCTCAGCAGAGAAAATCTGTCACTGCTTCCACCTTCTCCCCTTCTATTTGCCATAAAGTGATGAGATCGGATGAAAAGATCTTCGTTTTTTGAATGTTGAGTTTTAAGCTGGCCTTTTCACCATCCTCTATCTCCTCTATCAAGAAGCTCTTTTAGTTCTCTGCTTTCTACTATTCTACCATGGTATCATCTGCGTATCTGAGGTTGTTGATTTTTCTCCCGGCAGTCTTGATTCCAGCTTATAACTCATCTACCCCAGCATCTCTCATGATGTACTCTGCATATAAGTTAAACAGGGTGACAGTATGCAGCCTTGTCATCCTTTCTCAGTTCTGAGCCAGTCAGTTGTTCCATATAGGGTTCTAAGTGTTGCTTCTTGACCCACATACTTCTTGACTCCAGGTTTCTCAGGAGATAGGTAAGGTGGTCTGGTTTTCCCATCTCAAAGAGTTTTCCACAGTTCGTTGTGATCCACGCAGTCAAAGGCTTTAGTATAGTCAATGAAACAGAAGTAGCTGTTTTCCTAGAATTCCCTTGCTTTCTCTATGATCCAGTGAATGTTGGCAATTTGATCTCTGGTTCCTCTCCCTTTTCTAAATCCAGCTCGTACATCTGAAAATTTCTTTATTCAAGTACTGCTGAAGCCTAGCTTGAAGGATTTTGAGAATAACCTCACTAGCATGTGCAACTCTTCGGCAGTTTGAACATTCTTGCGTACTGCCCTTCTTGGGAATTGGGATGAAGATTGACCTTTTCCAGCCCTGTGGCCAGTTCTGCGTTTTCCAAAGTTGCTGATATGTTGAGTGTAAAACTTTAACAGTGTCATGCTTTCAGATTTTATTTAGCTCAGCGGAATTCCATCACCTCCACTAGCTTCATTCACAGCAATGCTTCCTGAGGCCCACTTGACTTCACACTCCAGGATGTCTGGCTCTAGGTGGGTGACCACACCATTGTGGTTATCTGAGTCATTAAAACTTTTTTGTACAGTTCTTCTGTGTAGTCTTGCCATACACTGTGTGTTCTTGTCATACACTTACTTGCCTGCTAAACCTGGGCACAATACTTAGCTTCTTGGGGCTCCATTTGCTTCATGTATGAAACTTGATCATACCCACTTGGATGGGTTGGTAAAATTGTAACTGAGATAATTATATGTCAAGCACCAAGTTCAGTGCCTCAGTAAGGGGCAAGTGTCACTATTCTCAGGTGTGATGGTTACGGTCTTTGTTTAGTCTCAGCCACAGCATGCTTAAAACTATAAAAATTTTAATTGGACAGTTCTGAGAAAAGACCACAGACTCAGAATTTTTAAATTAAGGTTTAGCCATTTTTAAGAACTGCAGTGACAGAAAATAGAACAACACTCCCCAGCCCAGGGGCTGAGACCACCACACCTTGTCTTCTTAATTCATTGACATTATATCTTTTATACCTGGGTATGTCCAACATTATATCTTTTATACCCGGGTATGTCCAACACCTCACACCCTAGCCCTTTCTGGGAATTGCTTGCTGATCTACTGGAAAAAGAGAGCCTTGTTCTCACAAGTAAACAAGTTTCAACAGGGAAAACTGAGAATACACATTTGAAAGGTCACATGTACATTTAGAAACTAGAGGAATCACAGTGTGTGTTTGCAAGAACAAAGAGGAGTGTGACATTGAAAATCTGCAAGAGGGCTTAACAGTTGTTCAGGAAAGTTACATGGAGGATACATTTGTTGGATTTTTAATTCATATGGGTTTTTAAGCAGTAGGAAATGCTTTTGATTATGGAGGTTGATTTCCTCATTTTTAAAAATTGGCCATTACTTAGCCCAACACTTTTACTTTAAAAATTAGCAAACTAAGGTAAATAGAGGTAACATTACTTACTCAGCATCACTCAAGATACGTAGTAGCAGAATCAAGACCAGAATCTAGGTCCTTCTTCAACTCTGAATCCACTGACCTTTCCATTGAGCTTTTCCACTGTTTATAAGGGATGATGCTGACTTTCTAAAATCATAAACAAATTTAGACAGCGAAGTCTAAATTTGTTTAAAGGAGCATTTGTTTTCCCTGAAATTGTTTTTCACTGAAACTCTGTGACATCTAGAATTATAGCCAGGGTTAATTAGAGGTTGTCAACAGCAGGCACTGTGCAAGTCTTTTAGATGCTTATTCATAATGTACTTGTAATGGGACAGGACTAAGCTTTGACAATTACCGCTGGTGTTTGGTTGTTCCCAGCAATTGGTAGGAAAGCAGTATTGCATCAGGGGATCATCTGAGATCATCTTTCCCACAATGTGAGGGAAAGTGTGGGTTAAATAAAGTAGGTCATTAGTACCAAGAGAGACAAACTTTTGTCTATCCAAGCATTATAGATTTTATTCCCTTAATATATATTATTTTTAATTCAAGGTAGTAGACTCCTTTTTAGTTTGTACTTTTTGAACTAAAAGAAGTGGGCTAGAACTGTTCAAAGTCTAAAGTTCATGTAATTGTGTTTTCAGTGTCTATTGATTAAGAAATTGCATATGGATGCATGGACAGAAACTATCTGAAAATCCCACCAGCCTCTATTGTTCACTGGTAACATTTTACCAGCAGTCATGGAATCCCTGTGATTCCAGTGGAAGCAGGAACTGTGATAAATTGTGTCCAAAATATCTCCTAAGGTTTTTCTTTAGTGTTTGTCCAGTGGTGTCCTAGAACCCACTCTTTATAGCTTTTGAGATTCACTTGTCAAATTTTGGAAACCAGTTGTTAAGCACAGCCATTTTTAGAAATTAGTTCAGTTCTGTTTAGTCACTCACTCATGTCCAACTCTATGCAACCCCCATGGACTGCAGCACACCAGGCCTCCCTGTCCATCACCAACTCCCAGAGTTTACCTAAACCCATGTCCATTGAGTCGGTGATGCCATCCAACCATCTCATCCTCTGTTGTCCCCCTTCTTCTCCTTCCCTTAATATTTCCCAGCATCAGGGTCTTTTCAAATGAGTTAGCTCTTCATATCAGGTGGCCAAAGTATTGGAGTTTCAGCTTCAACGTTAGTCCTTCCAATGAACACCCAGGACTGATCTCCTTTAGGATGGACTAGTTGGATCTCCTTGCAGTCCAAGGGACTCTCAAGAATCTTCTCCAACATCACAGTTCAAAAGCATCAATTCTTCGGCACTCAGCTTTCTTCACAGTCCAACTCTCACATCCATACATGACTATTAGAAAAACCAAAGCCTTGAATTGAAGACCTTTGTTGGCAAAGGAATGTCTCTGCTTTTTCATATGCTTTCTGGGTGTTCATAACTTTACTTCCAAGGAGTAAGCACTTTTTATTTCATGGCTGCAGTCACCATCTGCAGTGATTTTGGAGCCCAAAAAGTAAAGTCTGTCACTCTTTCTACTGTTTCCCCATCTATTTGCCATGAAGTGATGGGACTCGATGCCATGATCTTAGTTTTCTGAATGTTGATTTTAAGCCAACTTTTTCACTCTCCTCTTTCACTTTCTCAAGAGGCTCTTTAGTTCCTCTTCACTTTCTGCCATAATGGTGGTGTCATCTGCATATCTGAGGTTATTGATATTTCTCCCAGCAATCCTGATTCCAGCTTGTGCTTCCTCCAGCCCAACGTTTCTCATGATGTACTCTGCATCGAAGTTAAAGAAGCAGGGTGGCAATATACAGCCTTGACATACTCCTTTTCCTATTTGGAACCAGTCTGTTGTTCCATGTCCAGTTCTAACTGTTGCTTCCTGACCTGCATATAGATTTCTCAAGAGGCAGGTAAGGTGGTCTGGTATTCCCATCTCTTTCAGAATTTTCCACAGTCTATTGTGATCCACATAGTCAAAGGCTTCAGCATAGTCAATAAAGCAGAAATAAATGTTTTTCTGGAACTGTCTTGCTTTTTTGATGATCCAGTCGATTTTGGCCATTTGATCTCTGGTTCCTCTGCCTTTTCTAAAGTCAGGTTGAACACCTGGAAGTTCACGGTTCATGTATTGCTGAAGCCTGGCTTGGAGAATTTTAAGCATTACTGTGCTAGTGTGTGAGATGAGTGCAATTGTGTGGTAGTTTGAGCATTCTATGGCATTGCCTTTCTAAGGGGTTGGAATGAAAACTGACCTTTTCCAGGCCTGTGGCCACTGCTGAGTTTTCCAATTTGCTGACATATTGAGTGCAGCACTTTCACAGCATCTTTTAGGGTTTGAAATAGCTCAACTGGAATTCCATCACCTTCACTAGCTTTGTTTGTAGTGATGCTTCCTAAGACCCACTTGACTCACATTCCAGGATATCTGGCTCTAGGTAAGTGATCACACAATCATGATTATCTGCATCATGAAGATCTTTTTGTACAGTTCTGTGTATTCTTGCCACCTCTTCTTAATATCTTCTGCTTCTGTTAGCCCCATACCATTTCTGTCCTTTATTGAGCCCATCTTTGCATGAAATGTTCCTTGGTATCTCTAATTTTCTTGAAGAGATCGCTAGTCTTTCCCATTCTGTTGTTTTCCTCTATTTCTTTGCATTGATCGCTGAGGAGGGCTTTCTTATCTATCCTTGCTATTGTTTGGAAGTCTGTATTCAGATGCCTATATCTTTCCTTTTCTCCTTTGCTTTTTGCCTCTCTTTCTTTTCACAGCTATTTGTAAGGCCTCCTCAGATAGCCATTTTGCTTTTTGCATTTCTTTTCCATGGGGATGGTCTAGATCCCTGTCTCCTATACAATGTCACGAACCTCATTCCATAGTTCTTCAGGCACTCTTATCAGATCTGGTCCTTAAATCTATTTCTCACTTCCACTGTGTAATCATAGGGATTTGATTTAGGTCATACCTGAATAGTCTAGTGGTTTTCCCTACTTTCTTCAATTTCAGTCTGAATTTGGCAATGAGGATTTCATGATCTGAGCCACAGTCAGCTTCTGGTCTTGTTTTTGCTGACTGTATAGAGCTTCTCCATCTTTGGCTGCAAAGAATATAATCAATCTGATTTCGGTGCTGTCCATCTGGTGAAGTCCATGTGTAGAGTCTTCTCTTGTGTTGTTGGAAAAGGGTGTTTGCTATGACAAGAGTGTTCTCTTAGCAGAACTCTTTAGCCTTTGCCCTGCTTCATTCTGTATTCCAAGGCCAAATTTGCCTGTTACTCCAGGTGTTTCTTGACTTTCTACTTTTACATCCCAGTCCACTATAATGAAAGGACATCTTTTTTGGTTGTTAATTCTAGAAGGTCTTGTAGGTCTTTGTAGAACTGTTCAACTTCAGCTTCTTCAGCATTACTGGTGGGGGCATAGACTTGGATTACCATGATATTGAATGTTTTGCCTTGGAAACGAACAGAGATCATTCTGTCATTTTTGAGACTGCATCCAAGTACTGCATTTCAGACTCTTGTTGACTATGATGGCTACTCCATTTCTTCTAAGGGATTCTTGACCACAGTAGTAAATTTAATTTAGAAATTAAATTAGACAAACTGTCAAGTAAATCAAGTTGTATTTTTTAAAAGGTAATACTCAAAACTGGAGAAGACTCTTGAGAGTCCCTTGGACTGCAAGGAGATCCAACCAGTCCATTCTGAAGGAGATCAGCCCTGGGATTTCTTTGGAAGGAATGATGCTAAAGCTGAAACTTCAGCACTTTGGCCACCTCATGCGAAGAGTTGCCTCATTGGAAAAGACTCTGATGCTGGGAGGGATTGGGGGCAGGAGGAGAAGGGGATGACCGAGGATGAGATGGCTGGATGGCATCACGGACTCGATGGACATGAGTCTGAGTGAACTCCGAGAGATAGTGATGGACAGGGAGGCCTGGCATGCTGTGATTCAGAGGGTTGCAAAGAGTGGGATACGATTGAGCGACTGAACTGAACTGAACTGAAGGAATGGTGTACTGGTAAATGTTTAACAACTAGAATTTTGGCATCGAGTCAGTTATGCCATCCAGCCATGTCATCCTCTGTCGTCCCCTTCTCCTCCTGCCCCCAGTCCCTCCCAGCATCAGAGTCTTTTCCCATGAGTCAGCTCTTCGCATGAAGTGGCCGAAGTACTGGAGTTTCAGCTTTAGCATCATTCCTTCCAAAGAAATCCCAGGGCTGATCTCCTTCACAATGGACTGGTTGGATCTCCATGCGGTCCAATGGACTCTCAGGAGTTTTTTCCAACACCACAGTTCAAAAGCATCAATTCTTTGGCACTCAGCTTTCTTCACAGTCCAACTCTCACATCCATACATGATCACTGGACAAACCATAGCCTTGACTAGACGGACCCCTCTGCTTTTCAACATGCTATCTAGGTTGGTCATAACTTTACTTCCAAGGAGTAAGCATCTTTAATTTCATGGCTGCAGTCACCATCTGCAGTGATTTTGGAGCCCAAAATATGAAGTCCATAAAAATACATAATTATCTTTAGTGATCATATTAATAACAACTAATATGTATTCAACACAAGTGACAGACTTTATAATTTCTGAGAATGAATTCTCAGAAATGCTTATATTGTTAGAGACAGGGGGACATGAAGAAGTATATTTAGGCTTCTCCAGCTTTACTGGAGAGAAGGCAGTGACACCCTACTCCAGCACTCTTGCCTGGAAAATCCTATGGACAGAGGAGCCTGCTAGGCTGCAGTCCACGGGGTCACTGGGAGTCGGACACGACTGAGCGACTTCACTTTCACTTTTCACTTTCATGCACTGGAGAAGGAAATGGCAACCCACTCCAGTGTTCTTGCCTTGCCTGGAGAATCCCAGGGACGGTGGAGCCTGGTGGGCTGCCGTCTCTGGGGTCGCACAGAGTTGGACATGACTGAAGTGACTTAGCAGCAGCTTTCCTGGAGCAGAGGACTTTCCAAGGGCAAGGAGCATAGTAGACATTTGCATATAAATTATTCATGTAAACCTGTGATAAATAAGGAAAGTTATTATATGGATAAAAAATAATCTCAGATGGAATAAATGCCCAAGTTGCAGCTAAATGACACTGGTTAGAAAGGGAAACCACAAGGGGAGAATCAAAGCTTTCAGGTACATCTTCTAAATCAACTCACATGTCATATGACTACATCATCTAAGGAAATGCTGTGGGAGACTCTAAATGGTAAGTACTTTGAGAGCATTTTTATTAATAGCCATTGAGAAATTTCATGTTTAATAGGATGTAGACATGCCATATGAAGGATAGGCATTATCCAAAATAACTAGAGCATAAATCAAACCCCTAACGTGGATAATATAGACTTATCTAGAGTAGCAAAAATAAATGGGAAAGGGTGTACATTCAGTGACAGCTTTTAAACATTATTATTTGCATTTGCAGACTGCAAAGCACATTTACACATAACAAAGAGTCAGGTATATGAACAGTGAAATAATGGGTTACCTTTCTATGATGTTTTGGAAAGTGCCTAATCATTTATTAGTTGACTTATGTGTGCTTTCTGGTAGGTAGGATTTCTTGTGTGTGACATGTGGTAAATGCCTCATATCTGATCCAGTAAAATCAGTCACATTCAGAGTCCCTGAACATCAATTAGGTCCAGCCTACAGAGCTGGATGCTGACCCTTCCAGGCACTCTCAGTACCAGCTGCAGGACAATGCCAGGGTCAGTCCTTGAAGGTGTGGGTAAGGCCCTTCAGCAGTGACCTACGTCCTCCTCATGCTTTGCCAGGCTCCCCAGGATAGGCCATTCTTGTCCAGTCATTCACAGACACACACCACACCACGTCTGGACTGTACATCTCCACTGCCTTACCATTCTGTTAAGCCAGTTTGAGGTTTTCTCTTTTTGTTTTCTTTTCTGGGAGATTTTAGTATTTATTTATGACTATCTGATACATTAATTGGAATGCTGATGACCAATTTCTCTAAAATAGTAGTTTCCCAAGACTTAAACAGGAAATGATACACATGCAATTCATCAAAGTTTTATCATGCTAAATATATTCAAAACTTATATATTTCCTGTTTTGCATGGGTGATTACAAACTGTTCTCCCTAGAACTGTTTTTACAGTATATATCTTTAATAAAAACGGTATATATTTAAGGCATACAACATAATTTGCTGTACATAGTGAAATGATTACTGTATCAAGCTAATTAATATATTTGTCACCTCACATAGTTACTTTTTGTTTTGCTGTTTTTGTGTGTATGTAAGGCTAAGAGTTGGTTTTATTTACTAAAGGTAGGGACTGTTTGTGTCTCTTTATTTTGGTTAGTTTGTTTTTAAGATCTACTCTCTTTGCAACTTTAAGGCATAACAGTTGTGTTGTTGTTAAGTCGCTAAGTTGTATTCAACTCTGCAACTCTGTGAACTGCAGCACAACAGGCTTCCCTGTCCTTCATTATCTCCAGTCACTATGCCATCCACTCCATCCTCAGGACTTATTTATCTTATAAGCGGAAGTTGTGTGTGTGTGTGTGTGTCTGTGTGTCTATGTGTGTGTGTCTGTGTGTGTATGTGTCTGTGTGTGGTGAGAGCACTTGAAATGGTCCCAGGTAAGTGAGATCATGCAGTATATTTCTTCCTATGTCTGTAAGGCAATGTTTCTTAATAAGTTCCAGGAGCAACTGCTTCAGGAATAGCGGGTTGGTAAAACAACAGCTTCCTGGTTCTGCACATTCTAGTGCCGGGTTGTTGGAGAGGCACTGTTGTAACTACCGGCGTGTCCTGACCTTTGATTCTAAGCACATAGTTTATTCCTTAACTTACAGGAAGGGGTTCGGTGTATGAAAGGACTGCTGTCAGAAATAATTAAACCTGAGCCATGATTTGAGGTAGAATGAGTCCCAGTCCTTCTCTGAGAGGCCAGTGCTCTTTTACCTCCCCCATCTCAGCCAGCCACCTCCCATCTTTCACAAACTAGGGCTCTTCTCTCTCCCTAAACTGCTTATGATCCTAATGACTCAAGACAGGATACTGACCTGTCCAGCAGAGGCCAGTAGTTTCTGTGACATTTTCCGATTATTCAAGTCAGAGCTTATAATTAATTTGGCATTGGCCTGGCCACATATGAGAAACCTTCCAGTCATTCTGCACCTCTCTGAAGCTAGGAGGCCCACTAAAAATCAATGGCGCTTATGGTTTTCCAATAGCCCTGAACAGTGCTAATTACAGCGTACATCTGTGATGGTAAAGCTACCTTGTAATCTTTTCTCATATTCTTTCCAGTAGCTTCTGAAGACTGGTAGTAATATGGGTCTGAACTAAATGATGCCACTTACTTGCTGATGGTGGTCATTTCCACCCTGTACATGTTTAGCATACTGACATAAGGAGGACCTGAGTGAAGTCCGATAGCCAAGTCACAAATGCTATCTGAAGATTCCTGGTTAGATAATAAAGGCTTAACAAATATTTGGTTACTTGCTTTTTAAAAATAGGAAATGTGGCATTTAGAAAAGAACAGGAATGGTAAATATTCTTTTCAGGTACCCAAATTATAAATTTCCTGAAGGGTGAGGTTACTGGTGGTTCTTCCCTGGTGGCGCTAGTGGTAAAGAAAACACCTGCCAATGCAGGAGGCCTAAGAGACTCTCCGGTTTGATCCCTGGGTCGGGAAGATCCCCTGGAGGAGGGCATGGCAACCCATGCCAGTATTCTTGCCTGGAGAATTCCATGGACAGAGGAGCCTGACTGGCTGTGGTCCATGGGGTTGCAAAGAGTCAGACGTGACTGAAGTGACTTATCACCAGTAACCTTGCTCTGCTGTGCTATGGGCTAAGGAATGGGAGAGAAAGCTAGTGAGCCAGCCCCCTGGCCAGGCAGGGTTGTCCTTTAAGCATTTATAACACCTGTACTAGTTTGCTAGCACCATATGCCATGTGGCTTAAACAACAAAAGTGTGTTTTCTCATCGATGTGGAGGCCAGGAGTCTGAGATGTTCACAGAGCTGCTTGCTTCCGAGGACCATGGGGATGAATCTGTTTCATGCTTGTCACCTGGCTTCTGGTGATTTCCTGTCAGTCTCTGACATTCCTTAGCTTACAGAGGCATCACCTGATCTCTGCCTTCATCTTCACATGTCCTTCTCCTTGTGTGCATGTCTATTAAATCTCCTCTTATGACCTCATCTTAACTAATTACATCTGCAATTGCCCTTTGCCCAAATAAGGTCACATTCTGAGCTACTGGGGGTTAGGTTGTCAACATACAAATTTTAGAGGGACACAGTTTAACCTATAGTATCATCTCTGAATAAGGCTTACTTTTCCTGGATTTGTTTTTTCCAATCCTGATAGGAAGCAGGTGTAAAGAGATTGCAGAATATCTGACTACAGACCCCATCTGTGGCAGTTATGTCATTGAAGTGCAGTGTAGAGGTTAAGGGTGCTGTGGTTGAGAATTATTTGTTCACTTTATCTTAAACCCTTAGTGGTTCCATTAGCTTATACAGCATGGGCATCTCCATTTCTGCATACTGTATTCCTGATAGACTGCTGTGACCTCAGGCTTGGTTTTCTGAGGAAGTTGAATGAGAGCCAACTAGGCTAAGGATCAAAGCTTTTGAAAGCTGGAAGGACCTCACCAAGTTCAAAGCCCTGATTTTTATAGAAGAGGAAACTGGGACTCTGGGCGGCTAAACAGCTTACCCAAAGAGAGCACACACCACACTTATTGCTGAGTTAGTACTGGAACTCATCTGCCCTGCCTCCTGTTCGAGCTTATTCTTCCACATTCCATGGAAGCAGTGAGTCTCTTGTGAATTAAAGGGTTTCCAGTTCCTGCTGCCTTTGTGGTGTGTTTCTCTAGCTAGAGAACACTGTTTTCAGTGCAAGCCACTTACTTGGGGGTTTTGTGGACTACTAATGTTAGAGTCTTTTTATCCCCCTAAACCTTACCTTTCTGTGTATGTTAGTGGCTTAGTCATGTCTGACTCTGGATCCCATGGACTGTAGCCCTCCAGGCTCTTCTGTCCATGAGATTCTCCAGGTCTGGAGTGGGTTGCCAGTTCCTTCTCCAGGGCATCTTCCCAACCCAGGGACTGAACCTGGGTCTCCACATTGCAGGCAGATTCTTTACCATCTGAGCCACCAAGAAAACCCCTAAGCCTTACTTCTGGGACCTACTTAACTATATTATCTCTCAACTTCATAGACAAGAGCTCTGAGGAGAGAACCAAATCTGGTTTTAGACTCTACCAAATATGAACATCTTACAAGAAGAATAGAAACTGTTCAGTTTTATGAAGTCCACTAGAAATTACTTTGTCAAGGTTTTTCATTTTTTGTTGTTTTGAGTGGAGATTTTTTTGTGTTTTGATAATGATACATATGTCATTTCTTTTTTAATATAAATTTATTTTAATTGGAAGCTAATTACTTTACAATATTGTAGGGGTTTTGCCATACATCAACATGAATCCACAGTGGATATACACATGTTCCCCATCCTGAACCCTCCTCCTTCTTCCCTCCCCGTACCATCCCTCTGGGTCATCCCAGTACACCAGCCCCAAGCGTTCTGTATCATGCATCAAACCTGGACTGGCGATTCATTTCATATACGTTTCAATGCCATTCTCCCAAATCATCCCACCTTCTCCTCTCTGAGAGTCCAACAGACTGTTCTTATACATCTGTGTCTCTTTTGCTGTCCTGCATACAGGGTTATCATTACCATCTTTCTAAATTCCATATATATGTGTTAGTATACTGTATTGGTGTTTTTCTTTCTGGCTTACTTCACTCTGTATAATAGGCTCCAGTTTCATCTACCTCATTAGAACTGATTCAGATGTATTCTTTTTAATGGCTGAGTAATACTCCATTGTGTATATGTACCACAGCTTTTTTATCCATTCTTCTGCTGATGGACATCTAGCTTGCTTCCATGTCCTGGCTATTATAAACAGTGCTGTGATGAACATTGGGGTACACATGTCTTTCGATTCTGGTTTCCTTGGTATGTATGCCTCACCAACTTTCTGGAAAGCTTCTTAAGTCAGTGATTCAGCCATGTGTGAACTGTTTACCAACTTTTCACTTTTAGCACAGTAAGTGGGTGAAGTCAGCACTTGGTGTATGTTTGAATGGATGATTTATAGTTTTGTGAATAGAAAAGCAGATAGTTTTTTGAATAGAAAAGCAGGACAGTTCACTGCTAAAATATGATTTGTATATAGCAAAATGCACAGATCTTAAGTATATAGTTCCATAAATTTTGACAAATGTGTACATTCCAGTAACCATCACCCAGATCTAGATAAAGAATATCCCTGTCCTACCAGAAGTTCCCTTCTGCCCCTTCCTAGTCATGACTACCCAAGGTCAAGGCAATATTCTCCTTTGTTTTATTCTAGAAGCTTAATGGTGTTAGCCTTCACATTTATTTTTATTTTTGGCTGTGCTGAGTCTTCATTGCTGTGTGAGCTTTTCTCTAGTTGTGTCAAACAGTGGCTGCTCTCTAGCTGTGGTTTATTGGCTTCTCATTAGGGTGGCTCCCCTTGTTGAGCACAGGCTGTAGGCACACAGGCTTCAGTAGTTATGGCACATGGACTCGGTAGTTGTGGCTCTCAGGTCTGGAGCACAGACTCCGTAGTTGTGGCCCATGGACTTAGTTGTCCCATGCAGCATGTGGAATCTTCCTGGATCAGGGATCAAACCTGTCTCCTACACTGGCAGGCAGATTCTTGACCACTGAGCCACCAGGGAAGCGTTGCTGCTGCTGCTAAGTTGCGTCAGTCGTGTCTGACTCTGTGTGTCCCCATAGACGGTAGCCCACCAGACTCCCCCGTCCCTGGGATTCTCCAGGCAAGAACACTAGAGTGGGTTGCCATTTCCTTCTCCAATGCATGAAAGTGAGAAGTGAAAGTGAAGTTGCTCAGTAGTGTCCGACTCTTAGCGACCCCGTGGACTCTGGCCTACCAGGCTCCTCCATCCATGGGATTTTCCAGGCAAGAGTACTGGAGTAGGGTGCCATTGCCTTCTCCAGGGAAGCGTTAGCTTTCACATTTTGTCTGTGGTCCATCTCAAATTAATTTCTGTGTATAAGGTATCCAGGGGCTTCCCCAGTAGCTAAGTGTTAAAAAAAAAAAAAATCCACCTGCAGTGCAGGAGACGCGGGTGCGATCCCTGGGTTGGGAAGATCCCCTGGAGGAGGGCATGACCACCCACTCCAGTATTCTTACCTGGAGAATCCCATGGACACAAGAGCCTGGTGGGCTACAGTCCATGGGGTTGCAAAGAGTCAGACACAACTGAAGTGACTCAGCCCATGGCGGGTATCAAAAATTCTTTTTGCTCTTCTTTTATATCTATTCCTGCCTCTCAAGTCAGATAATCAAGACTGATTTATGATAATAGATTTGTCATTTGGAAACAGATTTATATATCTTTTTTTCTTTTATAACTTGCTGGGGTCCAGCCCCAGTGGATCCAGGGAATTCGAAGCGGGGACAGCGTTGGCAAGGAAAACTTATTTATTTATTAATATAAGATTAGATCAGGAAGAAATAGCATAGTAGGAAAATTTAGTAGAGAAAAGAGGCTGATTAACTTGGTATACGTGGAAAACCAATAAAGTTCCAGACAAGGAACTTGCACCATCTACGTTAGGCCACTGGCACCCGTTGAATATCGGAGAGTGTCCCGCCTTGGGCTCTCTCTTACGGATCTTAAAAGCCAAGAGAAGTAAGTAGACATTGTGAGCCTCCACATTCCAAGGGATCAGCCTGAAAAGGGAGAGGGAGGGAGCAAGAGAATGAATCTACATGGGGAAGGCCAGGCTTGTGCAAAAAATAACCCTCCAACTTTATTGTTCAAAAGGTGTTTATATACCCTAAATTTTACATAATGGAAGATATAGAGTCACGCAGGGGCAGCAGTCTTGGACCCTTTTTGTATACCTTTTTGTATATAAAAGGTCTCAGGTGATTTACATTATCTTCTGGCCAAGAGGTTTGCTAACACTTTTTGGCTCTCTTTCTTAATGAATGTTAATCTCATTTCCCTGAAGTGTTTTTCTTTAATCTGCATCTCCTTAAAGCACTAAAGTTACATCTCTATAGAACAAAGGTGCAGTGGGTTATAACAAAGAAGGTACTTAACTCAAAGATCTAACGTTGCTACTTCTTTTTTTCTATATACCAACTATATCAACAAATAAAAGATATGAAATTTTGGCAGCAAGTACTGGCTCAACAAATGAAACCTTTAATCAGTCCTATTCTAATGATTTTGACTCCTCGGAAGCCCCTACATTCCTAGGATGTTTTAAGCTTCCTGTGCCTCCTGCGGTCAGGAGGCCTCAATCAATCACATGCGCAGCTGTATGAGTCCTGCAGGCAGGCTAGAAAGCCATCAGAGGGGTTTTTGGATTGAAACACTCGTATTACGCCCAGGAGATTATTATCTAAAAGCTCTAAATTAATTTTTTTCCAGAAAAGGTGGTGGGGGAACGGCCCCTGTTAATGACAGAAGAGTAGGTGGAAAGCATAACACAGTAAAGCAGGCAGACTCTGGTCTTGGGGGTGGATGCTCAGGAAATTCCAGGGGGAACCCCTGAAGCCTGATCACGTCCTTGCGTTTTGTCAGGCTTCCTTCCTCATGACCTTGTCACGGGCGGGATTCCTCACGCTGGCCCCCAGCAATAACTGAATCATTATTGCTGGAGATAGCTTAGGAGCACAGCAAAGGACTAATTTTCCTCAGTGCTTAGACAGCTTGAGGCAACATGTATAGGACATGGCATAGCTCCCCAATCAGGCCTGGTTCAAATGCAGTACCACCATTTATTAACTAACTGTGGTTAGACACGTTAGCCTTAAAACTCATATCTACAAAATAACTAGGAAGAGACCCAGCCTAACAGGGTGATCTCTGATGATTAAATGAAATGTCTGTAATCCAGTCATCACAGTATAAACATCACCATTCGAGGAGGACTGCTAGCTTTAAAATGTGTGTGGGAGGATGTTGAAAAGAAAAATAAAATCTCCTAGAGATAGATGGTGGAAAAGTTCCTTGAACTTGCATGGGGGTTCTTTCTTGAAAGCATTCTCCCTCCAGCCACCACCCACAGATGCACACGCTTTCCTCAAAGGGAGGGCCTTGCCTCCTTCCTCTGCCTGCTTCCGAGGCTGCTGGTGGCAGGAGCTCAGCTGCTTCAGCTCTCCCAGCAGCTGTGGCTTCCTGTCCCCAGAACCAATAGACCTGGCAGCACGCTGTTTGCTGCTCTCTTCCCCTGCTGGTTCAAAGCACAGCTTTCTGCACTGGATCTCCAGCGGTCTCTGTGCCTCAGGCGACACTTAACGCAGGGAAAGAGGAGAGTTAAGCCCCAGCACTAGACCCATAGGTGGCCGTCATTCAGTTCCAGAGAGAGAGACTGCTACCCTGCTTGCCTTCATTAGAAACAGGCAGCCTCCCCGTCTAAAAATAGCCGAAGTGGGAGAGCATGGAAGAGCAGCAGCCATGCTCATGGCTGAAAAGGAGAAATGACAGGAAAAGACAGAAAGCAGCAAATCCTGCTGAAAGCCTGGCAGGGTAGGTAAGGAAGGTGGGTGGTGGTCTGTATGCAGTACCCATGGCCAAGGGCTTCCCAGTGCTCTAGGTCCACACCAGGGGTCTTGCAGATGTGCCTATACAATCAACCCAGGAGCTCGTGTAAAGGAGACGCTCATCCTGGCAAGGGCATGAGATTGGCTGCAGGCCGACACTCTCCCGGCTGTAGCTGGGAACCCCTGTGCCAGGGCTTCAGAACTCTACACCTTGGAGCAGCCTCCACCCCCGAGCCACGCCAGCCAGAGGTGAGCTTTTCTAAGACACACACGTGACCTTGGCTTGACCATCACATCAGGAGTGCCTGAGTCCTGCAGGGGAGGGACCTGCTCCTAAGCACATGTGTCTCTAGGACTGAACAAGTACTTGTAGCCTTTACGTGAGACTAGGCCATACTTGTGGGTTTTCTCTGCAAGGAGAACTTTCCTGTTCACATTTCTTATCATCAGTCAGTATGCCGGTAGGTAGCTAAACTTAAGACTAGCAGAAAAGAATTCTTCCCCAACTGTTACAATAAAGCTGACCTCCTCAGACCTACCTATCGTCCCCCAGGAAACAAGCAGAGTCCCAGAGGTGGAAGTCACAGTGACACCCTGGGTCATTTAGACAGAAGAGCATCACCCTCTGTCAGCCTTACTCTCACTTGCAGGGTCTGACTTGGTCCTCTTGATTGATGGCCCTGGGAGGTGGGCTCAGTGGGGACTGCATTCTCACTTGAGGAGGAACTGGGAGCTCAGGGTCATGCTTGCCCAGTATCATAACTAATAATCGAAGAAGCAAGGCTTGTATTCAGGCCTCCACCCTTAGTCCAGATACTCCCTAGGTTTACCCCCATAGCACTCAGTCCATTTCTAAAGGACAAAAACCTCCAAACATGAAGCAGCCTAAAACATGGTATAAATTTAAGCAAAGATTTTAAAAGACTCCATTTAACCTTGATGTTGGAAGCATGTTTCTTCGCATGGCCCAGCAATCATGATTCTGAATCTAGTGAGGAGAATGTAAACCTAACTCAGTGTTGCCTAGGCATTAACAAGATTTTCAATAGTCATAATAATAAACTCTATGGAGCGATTTTCTATTTTTAGAATCAATCCATGGACAAAGCACAGAAAAACTGGTTATAGCTATAAGATAAGAATGAAGGAATATAAATATTAATAGCTATGACAAAGTGGGAAGGCAAGGACAAAGATTAAATAATGTGGGAAATTAAAGATACATGGTATATGGTTGATGGAATGGAAGAGTTTATTAAGTATATGATTTACAGTTACACAATAAATAAAACATAAATAGTAAATGTTGAGAGGAAGTGCAAAGTAGGAGGAGGCAAACATCCTTTGTATTAAATGAATAGATGCTGCCTTGGGTTGATAATATATTTTATTCCCTGATTCATCCAAAGATATGAAAGAAACCACCAGAAGGGCTAAAAAGAGAAATGGTGAAAGGCGCTGCCCTTGGGGAGATGATTGGGGTATGGGCGGGAGCACAAGGTTGTTTATTTTATCATAAGTCATCTGTATCATATGATGTATTATGCTATTACTTTGACAAAAAAGGCCGTGAGGGGATAACTTTTGAAAGACAAAAACTGTGCTTTGTACCATATGTTCTCTGAGCAAGTGCCCCCATGAGAATCAGCTATAAAACACTCATTAGGTCTACAAAAAGAAATCAGAGTGTTCCAGGCTATAAAATTACCTATGCCTGTTTTCAGCCGTCCAGCCAGGCTAATGTTCTCCAATGAAGCCAAACTAATGTTGCTGGTAGAAGAAAGGAACATTTTTGTAAATGACAGAGAGGCCTGAGCAGCATCAGAGAGCCACTAACGTCAGCTCCCAAGGGGAGCTAGGACATAAAATTCCCCGTCCTTATCCTGCTTAACCTGTGACAAGTTTGTGACGTGTGCAGAGACCAGAGCAGCCAAAGAATGTTGGCAGTGCCTCTGCTTTTACGAGGGAGGAAGAAAACTAGAGAGATTAACAGTTTCCTGAGCGCCTTGCTGCAAATTAGGTGCAATTAGCCCTCAGACCATCTAAACTGAGGGAATTGTGGCAAAACTTGATGGTGCAGAACCCAGGCAGCCAGCCAGACTCAAACCTGTTCACATAAAATTGCTTCTAGAAATGGATCTTCCCAAGCTGCAAGGCTGAAAAATGGCAGGCCTTCTGACTAGACTGCTCAGTTTTGAAGGCACTCCTCCCAAGAGAGAGTGACCCCTACAATGAAATCTGGAAAACTCTCAGCCAGAAACATTAGAAACCAATTCCAAATAGGCTTGTGCCCGAGAAGTCAGCAGTGAAGTAAGGAAACAGAGCAATACCAAGACTATTACCAGTGTCAGAACTGGAGAGAAACAAACATGTAATCGATCAGTGACGTAAACATTTAAGTGAAAATCCCTTTTAGAACATATTTTACCTTTCTACTTGGGGCATCTTCAAGGGAAAAGGAATTTGCTGTAGGCTGCAGATGCATTTATTTACACTGGATGGTTTATTCTTGCATTATCTCCCTACTCTTTTATGGATTGTACTTCATTAATTTTTTTAAGTAGCAATGGACAAACACATCCACATTCAAGTCTACAGTATAAAGATTCTTAAAGCCCAGATAATAATTTATGTCCTTGTGTGAAGCATTTTCACGTATAACCTTTACTAACCTCTTTGCTAAAAACAGCAGCAGAATGTTAAAGTGAAGTATTTTGACTATCAGTTTCAGCAGAGACCCAAAACAAAAGCAAGGTGTGAGACTGCAGGACACGCAAAGGAAGTGGTCAGAAACCATTTAGCTGACTACCTACAGTCTTTGAGCGAAGTTAGAGAAGCCAGGAAGAGTTGGCAGTTTGAATGTCATCTTTAGAGAGAGCTGTAAGGGAGGTGGGGGTGCCTGTGCCTGTTGGGGTGAGGCTTCAGAGACCCTAATAGTGCCCCATGAGACACAGGGGACCTGGATGTGTCCCCTGGTTTCTGACTCATGCCTAAGGCCCTGAAAACTCCAGTGGCAGAGCAGGGAAACTGTGCTGCTCACTCACCTCTCTCTCCTTATTTTTCTCCTTAGTGCTTTTGACCAACATACTATATATTTTAAGTATTTTCCTCTCATTACCTGTTTTCCTCAATGCTATATAAGTTCCATGAGTCAGAGATCTTTGTTTAATCTCTACTGCATCCTGGCGCCTAGAATACAGTGTGCAAAAATGTGTTGGACGTTTGCTGTTACTCCAGTAATCCTGCATGTTCAGTGTTGTTCTCATTTTACATGTAGGAAACTGGAGTTTCCAGTAACTGGAGGGGTTAAGAAACGCATCTAGTATTGCATATACAGCTAAGAGGAAAAGCCAGAATTCAAAGCAAAGATGGTGAAAGTGAAAGTCGCTCAGTCGTGTCTGACTCTGCGACCCAGAATTCTCCAGGCCAGAATACTGGACTGGGTAGCCTTTCCCTTCTCCAGGGGATCTTCTCAACCCAGGGATCGAACCCAAGTCTCCCACATTGCAGGGGGATATTTTCCCAGCTGAGCCATGCCTGTATTGCCTTATCAGCTGAGGTATCTGTTTCCCTGAAGTGTATTCTCATCCTTTCTTGGGCAGCAGATAGGACCTACTCTTTTAGGGAAGCAAAATGCCAGTTCTATACTTGGATATCACTCAGTACATACTGAATAATGAAGATAACAAATATTTTTTAAAAGATTAATTGGTTTACATAGCTTTTGCTATTTAATGTCAGATTATTCCAAGAGCATTTAATGTGACTTTATAAATGCCCAATTGTTTACACAGGGCTAAATGTTTGTCTTTTTACGTGTTTAAACATTAGAAGCTTATATACCTCTATTCTTGTTAACTATCAGATATTCATTTTTAATATGTTACTTTTTAAAAATTGTGGCAACATACCCATAACACAAAATTTACCATCTTAACCATTTTTAAGTGAACAGTTCAACATTCAAACTGTATTCACACTGTTATGCAACCAGTCTCCAGAACTTTTTCATCTTGAAAAACTGAAACTCTTTGCCCACTAAACAACTCCCCACTCCCCCTACCCGCAGCACCTGGCAACCACTTTTCTACTTTCTTCTTTGAATTTGACTACTTACATGAGGAAGTTGGTGAAATTATACCATCTGTTGGCTACTGTGAATAAGGCTGCTGTGAAATGGATGTATTAATTTTAGGGCTGCTGTAACAAAGTACCACAGACTAAGTGGCTTCAACAACAGAAATTAATTTTCTCACAGTTCTGGAGGCTGGAGGTCCAAGATCAAGGTGTCAGCAAGGTTGGTTTTCTCTGAGGCGTCTCTCCTTGGCTTGTAGATGGCCGTCTTCTTCCTCTTCACATGGCCTTTCCTCTGTGTATCCAAGTCCTAATCCCTTCCTCCTCTTCTCGTAAGGACACAAATCATATTGAATTAGAGGCATCCCAATTATGTCACTTAATTATACCTCTTTAAAGAGCCTATCTCCAAATACCAACACACACTAAAGTACTGGGGGTTAGGACTTTAAGATATAAATGGAGGCTGGAGGGAAGCCCACAGTTCAGCCCATAACACTGAGGGAACAAATATCTGAGCCCCTGTTTTCCATTCTTTGGGGTATGTATGAGATAGCTGGCTCGTGTGGCAATTCTATTTTTAACTCTTTTGAGAAAGATAAACATGTTGCTTTGTACAGCATATTTTGCCTACTTGTTTTCCTCAAACCTCTCTGGCCATAACTCTTCTCAGATAAAAGATCTCCGCAGCTCACATCAAGCATCAACTCTGCATTTGTTTTTGCTGGCTTATGGGATGATCCTCAAGCTCCTAGGCACATTGGTCTCAGCTCCCTTAATTTCTGCAGTGGCACATTTCTAACATTTCATCAGGGGTGACCATAGAAAAGGTGTTTAATTGGAAAACAAAGTTCGTATTCTAGCTCTATTCAACTCTAATGAGACCTTGAGCAAGTTACTCTGCCTCTCAAGCCTCAGTCTTTATACAGTGCAGTAAGGATGTTGGGCAGACATACACACAGAGGGACCAGGCAGAGATGATGCCAAGGGCAAGAACAGGCCCGGCGTGTGACGCAGATGACAGCAGTAGGGGCCCTGGAACAATGGAGAGGACATGCCTCAGCCTCATCACTACTCACAAATGTGGGCTTGGAGTTGCCTGCCCATCTCATTTCTCATTAGAATCTGTGGAAGACTGGGTTTTGTAGGCATTTCCTGTTACTTAATTTAGGAATCACTCAAAATTTTAAGAAAATCTCTTTGGGCCCAAAACATACTTCTCCCAGCCAGCCAGGGTCCATGGGCCAGCAGTTTGCATTTTCTAGGCAGGCTTTCCTCCAGGATAGAGGTCCCCTTACGTCTGCTCCTGCATCAGCAGCGCTAGCCCTGGGACTCTGCAGATGGTCCCCAGCTTCCCCCAGCCTGCAGTAAAGCGTCTCTCCACCATTCTATACGAGTTCCTTTATGACCAGCTTTTTTTCACTTACCAAGGCCCACCTATATTGCTGCATAGATAATACTTTACTATATTTATTGCCAAATAATATTCCATTGTATGAATTACTTATCCACTCATCAACTGGTGGACTTTTGGGTTATTTCCACTTGTTGGCTATTATGAGTAATGCTGCTGTGTATGTTCATGTGCAATTCTTTGCATAGGCATATATTTTTCCATTTTCCTTACATATATACCAAGGAGTGGAACTGCTGAGTTGTATGGTTTTGAAGATTCACCAAAATGTTTTCCAAACTAGCTTCATCATTTTACATGCCTATCAGCAACGTAGGAGGGCTCCAGTTTTTCCATATCATCTGTCTTTTTATTATAGCCATCCTAGTAGCTGTGAAGTGGTGGTATCTCATTGTGCTTTTGATTTGCATTTTCCTAATGACTAATGATGTTGAGTATCTTGACATGCATTTATTGGCCATTTGTATATCTTCTTTGGAGAAATGTCTATTCATATCTTATGACCATTTTTAATTGAGTTGTCTTTTTACTGTTGTACTACAAGAGTTTTTTATGTACTCTGGATATCTCATTTTTGTCCCCCAAATTTAAGGATGCTCAGAATATTCTTCTTACTAAGATAGGATATTATTCTAACATGTGCAAAACAGGGTAAATTAACAGAAGGTCTTTTCTTTTAATATGCTTGATGGATGTTATTAAATTTGACCATATGGTATTAAGGAAATGTAGTATTTTCTCTGTAATCTATTATATTTTAACTAAAATAGCTGCAGAAGGAAATGGCAACCCACTCCAGTATTCTTGCTGGGAAAATCCTGTAGACAGAGGAATCTGGTGAGCTACAGTCCATAGGGTTGCAAAGAGTCAGACACAACTGAGCAAATGACCATAAGCTGATAAATGTACCTGTTAAACCCCAAAGAAAACTAATTGTTTTTCTATTTGTATTTGGTTTTAACCATGCTAGTGACTCATTCATAGTTTCCAAAAGTAAAACAAATATTAGGTTGAAAAATACTTACAAAAAGGATTTACTCCTAGGGAGGTAAACTCTGAATCACAGAAGGACCAAAAAAAAAAAAGGAGGATTACTTTTTGCTATATTTTATACTACAGGTGGTATGATATTAAAAAATTAAATTTTAAAAAGAAAAAGCACTTCTAGAATATCTTGGTTATACCCTTAATCTTAGGATGGAAATAATTTAAAATCATGACCAAAAACTCAAACAAGATGAGAGAAGCTTAGATTTGAACCTCATCAAGTAAATTATGGTTACAAAATAACCTAGAAGCCATTAGAGATTTTTGCATTGTATTAAATGTGAACTATACATATTTTACAACCACTTTGTTTCCTGGTTTGATGTTTAAGTAGATAAAGCATTCATCTTTCTCATAAGGCTTAACCAGGCAGGACTGCTCCTTACCCATGGGATTAGTGAGTGGCATCTTAGCAGTCAAAAGGCAAAAGCCAATTAAAGCCCATCACAGCATCCTTGTTCTTGATCCAGAAAATAACCTGAGCAACATTCATTACCATGCAGTGCCTCTCCAAGCAGCATCCCTTGAAACCTGATGGTTTATTTAACCCAAGAAATCTGTAAAGGTTTATAATAAAGAGGCCACATTCACCTTGATCTTTAAAAATCAATCAAAACACACAGTTTCCCACCTTGTATAACCCATCTTGGGTTTCTGAAAAGCAGGAGGACTTTTTTTTTCTGTGTCTAGAATTTAAAGAGAAATTATATCAAGCCAAAGTGAAGTGGCTTTCACCCCTGAGTTTCCAAATTCTCAAATATCACCAAATGGAAAACCTGTGGGAGATTCCCTGCTTCCCTTTCCTCTTACTACTAGTCTAGATTCTCACAATTTTGTTTTATGTGTTCTACAAATGAACCTGATTTTGTAAGATCCATATAATTCTTTAGAGAAATTTTTTAATATTGAAGAGCTCAGAACTTCTATTTCATGTATCTTCAATTAATAGGTATGTACAGAAGTAGAATCATGTGTCGTGCCCAGAAGACAGAGGACTGAGGAGTACAATGACTTCAATAAATCACCTATCTATCTGGGAAGCTCAGACAAGAAGCCCAGGGGGTGGCTTTAGGTGGGAGTTTTTAATGGAGTGAGCTGAGAGCTCAGCCCCCAGGGGTGATGGGTCCTGGTGATGGGGAGGTGAGTGAGGAGGCCAGACTTGTCTCCTGCTCTCAGCCCTAGTGCCCAGGCAAAGCCCCAGCTAGGTCTGTCCCACGTGGCTGCCAGCCAGACCCCTAGCCCACCTCTCCTAACACCAACATCAGACTCTTCCACCACTGTGTGTAGATATTTTGTTCCTGAAAACCACATGGAAAATTTCCACAGGTTAAAAACTAACTAGGCGGTTTAATGAAGTTCCCTGGTGGCTCAGAGGTTAAGGCGTCTGCCTGCAATTTGGGAGACCTGGGTTTGATCCCTGGGTCGGGAAGATCCCCTGGAGAAGGAAATGGCAACCCACTCCAGTATTCTTGCCTGGAGAATCCCATGGAGGGAGGAACCTGGTGGGCTACCGTCCACAGGGTCGCAAAGAGTCGGACACTACTGAGCAACTTCACTTCACTTCACTTAAAAACATAACTAACTTTTATTTCAGTAGGGAGAAGACTACGTTCCTGAGCCACCAAATTCCCAATTTAAACACTGTCAATGTTAGCTGCAGGCCATGGGATCGTAGAGTCAGACGCGACTGAACGACTGATCTGAACTGAATGTTAATGTGTACGCTTAGTCATTTCCAACTCTTCAGGACCCCGAGGACTTAGCTCACCAGCCTCCTCTGTTCATGGAATTCTCCAGGCAAGAGTACAGGGGTGGGTTTCCATTTCCTACTCCAGGGGATCTTCCTGACCCAGCACTGGAACCTGTGTCTCTTGTATCTCTCGCATAGGCAGGCAGATTCTTTACACTAATGGACCATTTACTTAACACTGGTTGTTATATCATGACAAAACAAGCTGGCGTCCCTTCCATAAAGGACTCCAGAACTGTCTACCTGAAGTCCTTTGCTTTTGTTGTTCCTTGTTAGGAAGGGTCCATCTCAACTTTCCTCACAAAGCACATGACACAGAGCTCTGTATTTATGTAATTCATTATTTACTCCAACTGTGGGCCTTGAATCAGCAGCAAGAGCATCACCTGGGAGCTTGTTACCATGGGCTCCATGTCAGACCCAGTCAAACTCTGGGGGTGGGGCCCAGGAGCTTGGGCTATCACAAGCCCCCAAGGGGATTCTGCTGCACTTTTAGGTTGGAAGAAAGAAATCATCAATGCTAATGAGGGATCAGGTTATCTTCTATAAGCTAGAAAAAAACACCAATACTGTTGAGAAAAGGATTTAAGCATTGAGAGCTAACTATTCAGAGGGAGACTGCCTTCTAGACTTCTAGACTGCCAGAAGTCCACCCTCACAAGGTGTGGGGCCTACAGATCACCTCTCAGAAATACGAAGTGTCTCGTGCACTGAAGTTGAGAGAGAAAAAGCACTGCCACTAAAGCCAGATTCTTCAGACATAAGCGCACATTGCCTCTAGGTGTGACCGACCTCCTTCAAACAGCCCACATGTTTCTTTCCCCCAAAGCTTACCCACCTCAGCCACCACTTGGGAGGGGTCCTTGGATTTTGTTCTGAAGGCCACATGCTCATCATTCTTCCTTATTTTTCCAGTAAAGGGTTACCTTCCAGTTCCACCTTTACCTTGGAAGAGGGGACCATCTACTTGACTTCTGAGCCAAATGCTCTGGAAATGCAAGATGATGCCTCCGTGCTTGATGTCTATTTAGTAAGTAATATCTGGTTTCTTCCCCTTCTTTTCCTCCTCGTTTACAAATGGATCCAGGCCATAGCTCAGACAAGAACAAGTTCTGTAAGGTAAGGCATATTTGAGTTTTAAAAGAAACAATGGCACCCCATCACTTCTACAAACAGTGCGTCTTCTCACAAATTATGTCATCCCACAGTTCTTATTAGAACAGCACACAGAAGAATATCGAGGATAAAATCCTAAATCACCATATGTAATGAGAGCAAATCCCCTATTGTTGAAGCCAACTGGGGCACCTTGGTGTCATTCTTCACAAACTAACATCTATTTTGACTCAACTGTATCCACTTGTGTGGGGGGCGTGTGGGTTTGTGTAGCCAAATAATGAGATGAGTGCAGTGCAAGCCTTGTTCAATGGCCGAAGAGTGGAGAAGTGAGAATATAGTTCACAGGTCAGCTTCTCACCCCTGTGGTGAGAAGGGTTTGATTTTAAAGAGTAAAGACAGAAGGAGGAGGGATGAGATGAAGCTGAGTGGAAGCATGTGCAATAGCCTATGTGGGAAGGGACAGGGATTTTTGAGGGAGCAGGGTGCCACTCTTTTTATCCTTTTTGGTCCTTAATTTCCAGTTGTGACCACTAGTGGGTATGTCATTTAATTCACTAATGTAGTAAAATCAGTGTTTAATGAGATTCAGGGTCTGTCTGAGGTCAGATTTATCACCATCTTGGTCCCTGCTGGTTCCATCTGGGTTTTTGGTTTTGCTTCTCTCCATATAACTTCCTTTCTTATCTCTTGATCCTGTGACTTAAAAGATTTATGTTAACTCCTGAAGGTAGGGGTTGGCAGGTTTTGAGCAAGGACTTGGTATAGCTCTGGCAACTCTGTGTTCTTATTGACCAAAAGAGGGAATTAACACCTACCTCACAAGGCTGCTTGACATAGCCATTCTGACAGGTGTGTGGTTTTGATTTGCATTCTCCTGACGATTAGTGATGTTGAGTCTCTTTTCATATGCCTGTTGGCCATCTATATGTCTTTGGAAAAATGCTTATTCTGGTCCTCTGCCTATTTTTTAACCTGGTTGCTTATATATATAAACAATCAGGTTGTTTATATGTATATACACATATAATATATATATATAAATAATCAGGTTTCATATATATATATAAATTGAGTTGTATGACTTCTTTATATATTTTGGATATTAACCCATTATCAGACATATCATTTGCAGATGCCTTCTCCCATTCAGTAGGTTTTCATAGCATAGTATTTTGAACAATAATTATAATGGCCAAACTGGGTACATACCATAGGCAGGCACTATACCAATGCTTTTCTTAAAGTAACCCTTTCATAAGGTAGGTGTTCTACTTGCCTCCATTCATGCAGATGAGGAACCTGGGGCTTAACTGATCAGTTCTCAGAACTTTTAAGTGGCAGAGCCAAAATTCAAATCCAGCTCCTACCTAAGCCCCCATCATTTTAATATTACCCATGAAGCCCCCTATCACTGCAGTTATTCCTGATTGATGTATCCATCTCATTGGAATCATGCTCCTAACAAAGGCAAGAAGTGGATCCAAAAAGGAAGGAGAGAGGATTTTTAGTTTTTGAAAAAATAGAAAAGATGAAAGGAATTTTATAAGTTTTTGTTGCCTCAGTTCTTAAACCTTTTGATTGCTGGATCCTTTCATATTCTAAAAGCTGAGGATCCCAGATAGCTTTTGTGTATGTGGGTTATATCTATCAATATTTTTTATTTTTAAAATTAAAATGAGAAATTTCAAAAATATTGATTTGAAACAACTATTAAAATGTTAAATATATTTTTATGAAAGTTTCTATTTTTCAGAATGAAAATAAGCTTAGTGAAAAGAGTGGCATTATTTTACGTTTTTGCAATCCCTCTTCTAAGAAGCTGGGTGTCTGCTTCTACATTGATCTGGCATGATCCAGCATCTGACTGTACTCCACCGTGCACCCATGAGAGGGAATGAGAAAGGCAAATAACATCTTAGTATTAATAGGAAAATAGTTTGACCTCATGGATCCCCAGAACTGGTCTCCCACACCATTGTTCTTGTACCTTAACTTATTCCCTTCTACTTGTGCAGAACCAAATGAGACAGGAATTAATTAGAAATAGGCACTGAGATTCTATGCTTATCTCTGCCTCTCATTAATCATTGATGGTGAATTAATCACCCTTTTGGTCCTTAGTTTTCTCATCTATGAAATGGATCATTAAATCACCTCTTAAGACCCCTTCCAGCTCTGACTGGCCATGGGCCTATTCTACATTACAAGGAGTTCCAGAAATAAGGTTTTTTTTTCCCTCAGAATAGCTATAAGCTGTTTTATCATATTGCAGTTTCATCACACATTCTACTGTCAACCTTCACAGTATTTCAACTTTTGTGGCAACACATTCAGAAAATTCTGCACCATTAACTTATATTTCAAGGGTGTGTTTTCACTCTGGAGATTATTTTGCATGCTCTTCCAATCTGAGAGGACGCAATTAACTGCCCTCCCTTCAATATTTTCATTTGCCTCCACACTATGAAAGAATGGATGGCAAAGAAAAGCATCAGAAAGGAAAACCAATCTTGCCAGCATCTTTGTCTCTCCCTCTTGACCTGATTAGAATCCTCTTAATCATAGCCATCTTTACTGAAAGGGCAGTTGAATGTTTTTGTGGTGATATTATACTAGGTCTTGTAACCAAACATAAATTTTTCTTATAATGTTTCTCCTCCTTTAAGAATTATTGGTTGTGCTACCAATTGCTAGTGCTACTATTTATGTACTAATGGACCATACTGTTTATCTCTCTTTAAAATAAAATTTAAATTCAAATGATTTATGCACACCAGACAATGTAAGAAAATTTCCTGTTTAAAAATGCATTTATAAATATCACTATTAGAGAAATGCAAATCAAAACTACAATGAGGTATCACCTCACATTGGTTAGAATGGCCATCATCAAAAAAAATATACAAACAATAAATGCTGGAAAGGGTGTGGAGAAAACGGAACCCTCTTGCCCTGTTGGTGGGAATGTAAATTGATACAGCCACTATGGAGAAGACTATAGAGGTTCCTTAAAAAATTAGGAATCAATCTACCATATGACCCTGCAATACCAATACTGAGTATATACCCTGAGAAAACCATAATTCAAAGACACATGTAAGCCAGTGTTCACTGTAGCACTATTTGCAACAGTTAGGAAATGGAAGCAACCTAGATGTCTATCAATAAATGAATGGATAAAGAAGTTGTGGTACATATATACAGTAGTATATTAATCATTAAAAGGAATGAATTTGAGTTGTGGTGAGGTGGATGAATGTAGAGCCTGTTACACAGAGTGAAGTCAAGTCAGACAGAGAAAAATGTCTATTAACACATATATACGGAATCTAGAAAAATGATACTAATGAACCTATTTGCAGGGCAGGAAAAGAGATGCAGACAGAGAACAGACTTGGGATGGGGGGGAAGAGAGGGTGGGGTGAATTGAGAGTAGCATTGACGTATATCCCACCACATGTAGGAAGCTAGCGGGAAGCAGCTGCAGAGCACAGGGAGCTGAGATCAGTGCTCTGGGACAACCTGCCCGGGTGGGATGAGGGCAAGGTTGGAGGGAGGCTCAAGAGGGAGGGGATATATGTATACTTACGCCTGATTCACGTTGTACAGCAGAGCCCCCACAACACTGTAAAGCAATTATCCTCGAATTAAAAAGATCCATCCCATTATGTGCATGTAAATTAGGCTAGCTATTCTGCCCTTTTCCAGTAGTTTGACATAAAATTAAAAGGATAGGTTACCTTAAATGGCTGCTAGTTTTTCCATTATCCTTATTCAAGCATTTGGTTCAGGTTCCATGTTCCTAGTTATTTCTTGGAAAAGGCCGTTCGCCCTCACGCTGTAGTTGCAGGCTATCTGATTCATTTTCAAATACATCATCATGTTTTTTAAGATTCTGTCCAATGACCAAAGAAATGTTTTCCGCTGAATTTTGAGTTGATGACACAGACTGGAGTATTTAAAAGAATACAGCAGAGATGAGCAGGCTCTTGATTTTAAATGGCCAATCATGCCGTCTTCATAATAGGGCCCGATTCCGCTTCTTGAATCATCCGATATTCTAAGGCAAACTGATCATGGTAGCTGTCATTTGGTGTTAGTGCAAAGAGGAACAACCAACGAAGGCAGCGCAGCTGAAAAATGTTGTGGGTGAGAGTGTCCTTTTTATGACTAACTGGGAATGGGTGGGTAGGTAGGAGATAATAGAACTGCTTTATTAAATAATAGAGAAGTGAAAGAGGGCTGCCACAAAAAAACAGTTTTCTTGCTTCTGTTATTTAGTCTTATTGCCCTTTTGCTTTGCACTTTACGTATTAACAGCCTCCCAATAATATATCCTGTCATCCAGATGTGTGTTTCTGCACAATGGCTGAAGTGCAAAAACAGCTGAGAGCAAAGAAACAGTTAAGCCATTTTTTTTTGGCCATGCCACTATTGGCAATTAGTGTTCTGATATGCAGCTGTTAGACAGCTTGGTTATTTAATGTGTCTTCAGGGTGATTAATAATACCCTTTAATCATGGGACGAAGGGTGGCAGAGAAGCGAAAATGATTGAATTAACAGCTTATCATACTATTATCTGTGAAAAAAAGCTTGAGAAAAAAAGGACACTTTAAATTAGGTCACGGGGGTCCTAGAAAACTCAGTGGAACTTTTTGGCAAGAGACGCTGCATTTCTGGACTTGACTTTCCTGACGTTGACGTTAATGACTTGTATGTGAAGTGTCAGGAATCATTCCTTGCCTGAGCCAGCACTGGCTGCAAAGGATGTTTATTTGAAATGGTAATTCTGTTGCTTCTCAGCAGAGAGCTAGCAACCCCACCAACCAGAGATGCTGCAACATTTCTGGTAGGTCTTAGTGTGATCGAAATAGGAAGAGAGGCAGTGGCTGCCTTTGGTTTATAAGATGTTTCACCAGAATGCCAGTTTCTTCTACCGTCTGACCACATGGTTGAGAAAGCAAGAGATTTCAGAAAGGGCAAAAAAATAGGGCCCTTTTCAAAGAGGGTTTGATCCTTTTAAGTCACTGACCAAATAATATTTCTGAGACAGGTGGAAAAGCTGACAAAATGGATCTGACTGCCTGCACCCCACAGCACCTACAAAGGATTCGTCCTCAAACAAGAGTGACGCCAACTTCAAATTAATGAGGCAACCCGTCAGTCTGGATTAGGTCTCTGTAGGATTTTTTTTTTTTTTTAACAAACAGCATTAAACTGCTGTTTAAGGATTAGCTTAGGGAACTGGAGTTATAAAGGCATACTGGCTTTCCAGTTAAATTAGGCCCACAGTTAATTGGATGACAGATTGCAGAGCTATGCTACTTTTTTTCTTTTTGTCCTGGCTTTATAGTGAATCGTGGCCTCACAGGCCAGCTTGATTTCCACCTTTCCCAAGGCTGGTTTTGCTCTCAAGCTCACCTAAGGTTCCTGTTCATCCAGGCCCTCACTGGGCCCCCTGTTATTCCTTGTCTTTACCTCTTGACACCAGGCTCTCTCTCCTTCCCCACTCCCTAAAGAATCTTCTTGTCGCTTCTCTGCTTTCGACTTCCGTCTTCTCCCTCATCATAGGAAACCAGTGTTTGCTAGTCTCCTAATAAGCCTTTTCAACTCTTGGGAAGAGTGTGTTTGTGGAAGAACAGATTCTAATGTTATAAACCTGGGTTCTACCAGGCCCTGAGCCTTCTGGAAACAAACAAAGCAAATTTAAAAGAATTTAGGAAATGAAAATTTTAGGGAAAGTAAGTTTAAATCATACCTGTGGGACCTCATGAGCTGGGCTGTCCCTCATACCATTCGCACTCCTGGGACCTGAGGAGGAATGGGAAAAGTGGGTCGAAGGGAGGATGCCTAAGTATTGTCCACTTAATAAAAATGAGGCCCCTCTGAGTGTGACAGATGGTGTGAGGATGAGACGAGTGCCCAGCTTCCCTTTGCCTGTGCTCCCAGGGCTGCCACGGCAAAGTGCCACAGACTGGGGTGCTTAAACAATAGAAACGTGTCTCCAAGTCAAAGAAGTCCAAGGTCAAGATGTTGGCAGGGCCCTGCTGCCTGTGAAGGCTCTAGGAAGGGATCCTTCCGGCTTCTTCCGGCTTCTGGTGGTCGTGTGGTCCTGAGCATTGTTCCACTTGCGATACTCTAATCTCTGCCCCAGTCTTCACGCTGCCACCCTGTGACTCTGTGTGTCCCCTCTTCTGGTGATAACACCTGTCACTGGATTTAGGGCCCACCCTAATACTAGATGACCTCATCTTAACTAATTGTATCTGCTAAGACCATATTTCTAAATACAGTCACATTTCAAGGCTCCAAGTAGATGTGAATTTTCAGGGGACAGTAGTCAGCCAACTACACCACCTTACTGAGGACATGTGAAAGGGCGTGTGTGTGGGTGTCAGTCGCTCAGTCGTGTCTGACTCTCTGAGACCCCATGGACTGTAGCCCACCAGGCTTCTCTGTCCATGGAATTCTCCAGGCAAGAATACTGGAGTGGGCTGCCATGCCCTTGTCCAGGGGATCTTCCCAACTCAGCAATCAAACCCAGGTCTCCTGCCCTGCAGGCAGATTCTTTACCATCTGAGCCACCAGGGAAGTAAGGTTGAATATATGTTTCCAAATTATTGTGGACTCCTCGCAAAAAGGTATCAGGTGAATAAATATATTAACAAATACAGTCACGTGCTGGGGACATACTGTGTGTTAGAAATAAAATCGCTGAGGGTGGAGCAGGGCACTAGTATTTTTAAAAGCTCCCCACACATCCAGGGCTGAGACCCAGGCAGCTTGTCGACAGGGTCCTTCAGCTCTGAACACCCTATTATCCTTCTGTGCTAAACGGAAGGGAAAGCTCCCCCTAGGAGCCCCTAAGATGGTTGGCCAGTTAGGAAAAATGCACTGGATTCTAAGGTGAACCTTACCATCTTCCTTTATGAACTGGATATGGGACTGGGTTCCTGCAGCAGACACTACTGCCACCTAGTGGTGAGAAGGTGCCTCTGACCAACCGGATAAGGGGTGATTGAGGTCCTGGAATTGAAATCTAAGCGCGAGTGTGAGGCTCGGAGGACTGTCTCCGCTCCGTGTACGTGTACTTACTTTATGGCAGCCTCTCGGTGCTGTGAACCCACGTTTGGCAGGGGTGCATCCTTCAAACAGCAAAGGCAGTTCCCTCAGACAGACATCTACCACCTTTCAAGTTGGAGTGGAGGCTGCAATTACAATCGGAAAAATAAAGGTGATGATTTTCCCTAGGATCCTAGCATGCCCTTCTCATCCATCAAGCCTAGATACACTTGAGCCTCTTTGTAAGCCCTATGGCAATTTGGGGGTTAAACACAGAAAAATCCTTCTTTTCACTGCTTGCTGCTGCTGCTGCTAAGTCGCTTCAGTCGTGTCCAACTCTCTGGGATCCCATAGACGGCAGCGACCAGGCTCCCCCATCCCTGGGATTTTCCAGGCAAGAACACTGGAGTGGGTTGCCATTTCCTCCTCCAATGCATGAAAGTGAAAAGTGAAAGTGAAGTCGCTCGGTCGTGTTCGACTCTTAGCGACCCCATGGACTGCAGCCTACTGGCTCTACTGTCCATGGGATTTTCCAGGCAAGAGTACCAGATAGGCAGCATCTTTAATGAAGTATCAACAAACATGGGGTGAAAAAGCCTTTTTATCCATTTTCCGTCTTTGACAGGCTGTTCTTTACAGCCACTCTACCCGCAGGGGACTATAGCTTTTGTAGTGATAGAATATACAGTTAAGTATGTGTGCGTGCTAAGTCACTTTAGTCGTGTCCAATTCTTTGTGACCTTATGGACTGTAACCCGCCAGGCTCCTCTGTCCATGGAATTCTCCAAGCAAGAATACTGGAGTGGGTTGCCATTTCCTCCTCTAGGGGATCTTCCCAAGCCGGGGATTGAACTCGTGTCTCTTACGAGTCTCCTGATTTGGCAGGCAGGTTCCTTACCACTAGCACCACCATAATACAATTCATATATAGGTCCTTATTTAAAAACACCAAGTTTCTAAATCCCAGTAATAGTCCTGTATTTGTTTCCTAGGGCTGCCATAACGAAGTAGTATAAACTGGGTGGCATAAACAACAGAACTGCATGTATTGTTTCAGAGTTCTGGAGGCTAGAAGTTCAAGGTCAAGGTGTTGGCAGGGTTCATCCCTTCTGAGGGCTGTAAAAGGATATCTTTCTGACTTCCCTTTCGGGCCTGTGGATGGCCATTTTCTCCCGGTGTCTTCCTTCTGTGTGCCTGTCTCTGTGTTCAAATTTCCCCCTTTTTATGAGCATCTCAGTTATATCTGATCAGGGCCAGTCCGAATGACCTTACTTTAACTCCCTTACTCCCGTAGTACTGGGGGTTAAAGCTGGAACATATGAATGGGCCAAGGGGAACTGGGAGGCACAATGCAATCCATGCCGGCTACTGTGTTTTTGTGAAGAAAAAAAATGGTACCAAGAAAAGTGATGGAAGGGAAAGGCCTGATAGGGGTGCAGCCTCTGGCTATGGCGTCTCTGGCAGCTCACCCTTGTCTTCTACACAGGGAGAAAAACCAGTGGCCTCATCCCAAGGCAGTGCTCCCTTTTGAATGAAGCTAGTCCCCACATTCTCCAGAGTGAATTCAGTTGCAGCCCCAGGGCTATGTGATACATTAGATAATAAGGCAACCATTTCAATTTACAATTAGCAACAGTCACTGTAAAGTCCAATGAAGAACTGTCAGCCACATAAATCACTGATGCCTTCCAGCTTCTCTTAGGTCCTTGGAAAACAAATCAATCAGGCCGGGAACTGTGTTAAAATATTGCTGCTATACTAACAGTTTTGAAATGAGAGGCCATAATCCTAAATCCATCCTCGAGACATCCAGAATCAGTGCCAGGTTTTTCTTGGGTCTGTTCTCATCTTATCAGTAATCTATCTGCTGGCTGCTGTGGAACACTTTGATAGGGCATTGAAGGCTGGCAGAAGGCCTGGGACTCCATGTGCTGCCAGCACTCAGGATTCAACAAACATTCTACATGATCGGCACAATGTGCTAGTTTTCTTCCAAATTGTACGTACCCTCCAAGGTCATTCCAAGTCCACTTTTTGCCTCAAGGCTTCTCAATTAAGGCCCTTTAGTCCCTGGTTCTTGGGAAAGGATAATTTCACCCCTGAGTCTGAGTCTAAAATTTTTTTTTTAAGTACTAAAGTAAGAAACTTAGCTGGGAGGAAGCTTCCTACTATAAAAACCCCATACCAGTGGATTGGGTTCCATACATAGACTGTGTCCTGATTCCTATAGCAGTGGTGTCTGTAGTTGTTCACCTCCTTTAAAAAATGGTGAGCTTTTGGACACCCGCTGCTGTTGTTCAAAGAGAAATCTCCTACTCCAATCTATTTCCAAGTGACCACACCTTGTGAAGTATCCTAATACGAGGCAGATATGAATATGATAAAATGAAAACACAGAGCCTGATGTTTGAAGAAAAATTCCAGAGTACATGGTGGCTCCTCAGAAACCCAAAGGTCTTTGAGAAGGCAATCTGGTGAACCCAGAGAAGGAGGGGACACCAGGCCCCAGGGGATGATAGGGGTGAGACCGTGTGGAGCTTCTTGTGTTTGTGGCAATCCAGAGTTTGGACTAAAATGAAGGGCGTGAGGCAGGATGCGTTGGTAGTTGCTTTCATGGCAACAGAGAGAACATTGGCCAAAAGAAGAACAATGTGAAATAGGAACAAAAGGAAGCAGGGCTGGGGAAGAGGGGCTTGGAACAGGAAAAGGAAATAAGGGACTTGCCACCTGTGATAGCCTGCAGAGGAATCAGTTTTTCCTCAGGGGTATTTTGGCAAAGAATTTCAACTTAAAATCAGAATGGGGCTGCCCTTGGACCCCAGAGAGGAAAAAAAATCATGCTTCCGTGGGACCCTGGGGCTGAACTGCGAGGCAACTGTAGTTAAAGAACATGACTCAGGAAGGTCAGGAGCTCATGAAACAATGAGACCTCAGGGACTATTTAGTGTGGTCATCTTAGCCAGTCTGACAGTCCTGAAACTCTGCCTTGTTTCAGCTCTGCCCTTAAATCCCCTCACAGCACATTCCAGATCTTATGAAATTCTATTGGCTAAATATGCCTTTTAAACAGTAGGCTGAGGGTGTGTATGTGTTTCTTTCAGGAAAAAGGGAGGGATGGAAATGAGCCTAGAAGTGAGACCTCAGAAGAGGAACGTCTCACCCCTGACACCCTCGGCACAGCACTCTAAAAAGTCACCCTCCAAAAACTTAGCCCATCATGACGTGACCTACTTCAGGGGGACCCCTGGGGTAACCCGGCTGCCCCACAGTGGGGTCTGCCCTCAGAAGGGGCTTTGTGTTTAGCAAACAGACTAGTTTTGTTTTGCTGTGTTCTTCTGTGTGCATTGCACAGTTTCAGTCATAAAGTACCTGAGTTTAAGTGGAAATAAACATATGAACCTCTCACACACCCACAAACCAACATATGTGGCTAAATACTGCTAAGGATTTAGACCACGGAAATACCTAAATACTCTTTCACACCAACCGTTAGCGCATCTTTTCCATCAGGCCTCAGAATTTAAAACATATCGCGGTTTCTCAGAGCATCGCATGCTTAGGGAAGCCTGGCATCTGTGTGGACAGATGAGCACATGTGCACACAAGAGCAGCTGATGGCAAGAGCTCAGATGCCATTCTGTCTGTCCGTGCTTCCCTGAGATATGGCTGGCTTCTCCCACCAAAGCACCAGTTCCTGTTTCTACTTCCAAAGCCATCAGGTGAGGAGAGGGCTGAGTTCCAGTACCTCAGAAGAAGTTGCTAGTGTTTGGGGAAGTAATACCTGAAGAGCCCATCTCTCTGCTGGAGAGCTGGAGGGGATCCTACACGTACCATATTTTGAAGAATAAACTCAAGCTATGAGTTTCTTCCCAGTGTAGAGAGACAGCTGATACTTTGTTTCTTCACAGATGGCTAATAAAGGATTTGTGGATTATAACTTTGAGAAAGGAAAATAGTTGTACACTTCATACTAACTATAAGATAACAAAATCACCTTCTCATTGTGGCCAAGTTTATAATCGGGGAGATACTGCTTATGACCTAAAGACCTGTCAGGCCACCTTGTTTTATTAGGGCTATAAATGGATACTTTCAGTATCATGTCATTCCAGGATACATGTCATTCCAGGATTACATTACAACATGGGTATAGAATTGGCAGTTCTCACCAACTTTGACATCCTTGTACCCTGGGGGTGAGAGTGGGTGTTTAATGAAGTTTACAGAAACTGTAACAAGACCCTCCAGTTAAAGAAAAAAAAAATCCAATGGAATGAGAGACAAGATGGCAGAGTAGAAGGGCTTGCTCACCTTCACTCATGAAAACACCAAAATCACAACTAACTGCTGGACAACAACCATTGACAAAAAGACTTGAATCTACCAAAAATATATTCTACTCCAAGAGATAAAGAAGAAGCCAATCAAATCACATACCAGTGGGTGATCCACAGACTGGAAAATAAATATATCATAGAGGTTCTCCCACAGGAGTGAGTTCTAAGCCCCACGTCAGGCTCCCCTGCCTGGGGTCCTGGCAGCAGGAGGAGGAGCCCCTGGGGCATTTGTCTTTAAAGGCTGGAGGGGCTTGAGTGCAGGATCTCCAGAGGCCTGGGGGAAACACAGACTCCGCTCTTGAAGGGTGCACACAGGTTTCAGGTGAACTGGGACCCTGGGCAAAGCAGTGAGTCGATAAGAGCCTAGGCCAGACCTACTTGTGGGTCTTGGAGGGTCTCCTCAGGGCCTGGGGGGTCGGTCAGCTGTGACTCACTGCAGGGCAAGGACACTGGTGGAGGCCTCAGGGAAAACTTACTAGTGTGAGCTCTTGGGCAGCAAAAGCAGTTCTAAGAGGAAGTTTGTAGCCACACAGTCTTACCTCAGGAAACAAGGAAAACAACCTAACCTTACATATAAAGCAACTAGAGAAAGGATAAACAAAATCCAAATTAGAAGGAAAAAATTATAAAGATTACAGCAGAAATAAATGAAATAGAAACAAAGAAAATAGAAAACATCAATGAAACTAAAAGCTGTTTCTTTGGAAAGATAAATTGATAAACCTTTAGTTAGACTCATCAAAAATAAAGAGAGCTCAAATCAATAAAATTAGAAATTAAAAAAGTTAAATCTGACATCACATAAATACAGATGATCATACGAGACCACTACAAGTGACTATATGCCAATAAAATAGACAACCTAGACAAAATGGAAAAATTCTGATGCACAGGATGATTCAAGCAGAGGATGTGGGGTGGGAAGTGGGAGGGGGCTTCGGCATTGGGAGATTGTGTTCACCTATGGCTGATTCGTGTCAATGTATGGCAAAACAAATACAGTATTGTAATTTAAAAAATAAATAAATAAATAAAAAGAAAGGCACAATCTTCCAAGACTGAGCCAGGAAGAAATAGGAGATATGAACAGGCCAGTCACAAGTAAAAACTTTCAACAGACAAAAGTCCCAGACCAGATGGTTTCACAGGTGAATTCTATCAGACATTTAGAGATGATGTAACACCTATCCTTCTGAAACTGTTCCAAAAAAATCGAAGAGGAAGAAACACTCCCAAACTCGTTCTAGAAGGCCACCATCACCCTGATACCAAAACCAGACAAAGACACCACAAAAAGAAATTGCAGACCAATATCACTGATGAATGTAGATACAGAAATTCTTAACAAAATACTAGCAAACAGAATACAACAATACAGTAAAAGGATCATACGCCATGATCAAGTGGGATCAGGGATGCAGAGATTCTTCAATATCCATAAATCAATCAGTGTGATATACCACATGGACAAACTGAAGAATAAAAACCATATGATCATCTCAATAGATGCAAAAAAGCTTTTGACAAAATTCTATGCTCATTTATGATAAAAACTCTCCAGAAAGTGGGCACAGAGGGAACCTACATCAATATAATAAAGGTCATATATGACAGAGCCACAGAGAAGGAAATGGCAACCCATTCCAGTGTTCTCGCCTGGAGAATCCCAGGGACAGGGGAGCCTGGTGGGCTGCTGTCTATGGGATCACACAGAGTCGGACACAACTGAAATGACTTGGCAGTATGACAGAGCCACAGCTAACATCATACTCAACAGTGAGAAGCTGAAAGCAGTTTCCTCTAAGATCAGGAATAAGACAAGAACTTCCACTCTTATCTCTTTTATTAAACACAGTTTTGAAAGTCCTAGCCATGGCAATCAGAGAAGAAAAAAGGAATCCAAATTGGAAAAGAAGTTAGCAGATAAAATGATACTATACACACTATACACAGAAAATCCAAAAGATGGTACCAGATAACTATGAGAGTTCATCAGTAATTTCAGTAAGGCTGCAAGATACAAAATTAATCCACAGAAACATGTTGCATTTTCAAATCAAAAAAATGACATATCACCTCACACCAGTCATAACAGCCATCATCATCAACAATAAATGCTGGAGAGAGTGTGGAGAAAGGGAACCCTCCTACACTGTTGGTAGGAATGTAAATTGGTGCTATCACTTTGGAGAACAGTATGGAGGTTCCTTAAAAACTAAAAATAGAGCTACCATATAACCCAGCAATCCCACTCCTGGGCATATATCCAGAGAAAACCATAATCTGAAAGGATGCAGGCACTGTGATGTTCATTACAGCACTATTTACAATAGCCAGGACATGGAAGCAACCTAAAAGTCCATTGACAGGAATGGGTAAAGATGTGATACATATACACAATGGAATAGTACTTACCATTAAAAAGAATGAAATGCATTCACAGAGATGTGCATGGACCTGGAGCTGTCATACAGGGTAAAGTAAGTCAGAAAATGAAACACAAATACTGTATAATATCATTGATATGTGGAATCTAGAAAAATAGTAGAGATGAACTTATTTGCAAGGCAGAAGTAGAATCACAGATGAAGAGAACAAACTTACGGTTACCAAGAGGGGAAGGTGGGTGGGGTGAATTCAGAGATTGGAACTGACATATATACACTATGATTTATAAAATACATAATTAATGAGACTCTACCGTATAGCACAGGGAACTCCACTCAGTGCTCTGTGGTGACCTATATGGGAACAAAGTCTAAAAAAGGAGGATCTGTGTATACATAGGACTAATTCATTTTGCTGTACAGCAAGAAACTAACGAAACATCATAAAGTAGTTGTGTGTTAGTCACTCAGTCATTCATGTCCAACTCTTCGCAACCCCAAGGACTATAGCCTATCAGGCTCCTCTGTCCATGGAATTCTCCAGGCAAGAATACCGGAGTGGGTTGCTATTTCCTTCTTCAGGGGATCTTTCTGACCCAGGGATCAAATCCGGGGTCTCCTGTATTGTAGGCAGATTCTTTACCATCTGAGCCACCCGGGAAAGCAATTATACTCCAATAAAAATTAATTTTAAATATTTGTTCCATTTATATACATTTACAATGAAATGTCAGAAAGAGAAATTAAGGAAATAATCCCATTTACCACAGCATCAAAAAGAATAAATTATCTAGGAATAAACCTACCTAAGGAGGCAAATTCATAGGGTCACAAAGAGTTGGACATGACTGAGGGACTGAACTGAATGGAGGCAAAAGACCTGTACTCTGAAAACTGAGATGCTGATGAAAGAAATGTTGTTGTTCAGTCACTCAGCTGTGTCCGACTCTTCGTGACCCCATGGACTGCAGCACACCAGACTTCCCTTCCTTGACAATCTCCCTGAGTTTGCTCAAACTCATCTCCATTGAGTTGGTGATACCATCCAACCATCTCATAAGATGACACAAACAGATGGGAAGATATACCATGTTCTCGAATTGGAATAATCAATATTGTCAAAATGACTATAATACTCCAGGCAACCTACAGGTTCAGTGGAATCCCAATCAAATTACCAATGACATTTTTCATAGAACTGAAACAAAAAATGTTTTAAGTTTTATGGAAACAGAAAAGACCCTGAATAGCCAAAGCAATCCTGAGAAAGAAAAACGGAGCTGAAGGAATCAAGCTCCCTGACTTCAGACTATACTATTAAGGCTACAGTAATCAAGAAAGTATAGTACTGGCACAAAAACAGAAACATATTAATAGTTCAGTGGAACAAGATAGAAAGTCCAGACATAAACCTTTGCACCATGTCAATTAATCTATGACAAAGGAGGAAAAACTATACAATAGAAAAGAGACTCCTCAATAAGTGGTGCTGGGAAAATTGCAGCACATGGGTGTAACCTTAAAAATCAAAGAACGATCTCGGTCATTTCCAAGGAAAACCATTCAACATCACAGTAATCCAAGGCTATGCCCCAACCACTGATGCTGAAGAAGCTGATCAGTTCTACGAAGACCTACAAGACCTAGAACTAACACCTACTTATCATAGGAATTGGAATGCAAAAGTACAAAGTCAAGAGATACCTGGAGTAACAGGCAAGTTTGGCCTTGGAGTATAAAATGCATCAGGGCAAAGGCTAACAGAATTCTGTCAACAGAATGCTCTGGTCATAGCAAATTCCCATTTTCAACAACATAAGAGCCAACTTTACAGCTGGACATCACCCATTGGCCAATACCAAAATCAGATTGATTATATTCTTTGTAGCCAAAGATGGGAAAGCTGTATACAGTCAGCAAAAACAATACTGGTGCTGACTGTGGCTCAGATCATCAGCCCCTCATAGCAAAATTCAGGCTTAAACTAAAGAAAGCGAGGAAAGCTACTAGGCCATCAGGCACAACTTAAAATCAGCTCCCCTAGGAATATACAGTGGAGGTCACAAATAGATTCAAGGAATTCGATCTAGTAAACTGTGCCTGAAGAACTGTGGACAAAGGTGCATAATATTGTACAGCAGGCAGCAAACAAAACCATCCCAAAGGAAAAGAAGTGTAAGAAGGCAAAGTGGCCGTCTGAGGAGGCATTACAAATAATAGAGGAAAGAAGAGAAGCAAAGAGCAAAGGAGAAAATGAAAGTTAGACCCAACTAAATGCAGAGTTCCAGAGAATAGCAAGAGAAAAAAGGTGGCCTTCTTCAATGAACAATGCAAAGAAATGAAAGCAACAGAAAGGGTAAGACTAGAGATCTCTTCAAGAAAATTGGAAATATCAAAGAAACATTTCTGCCAAAGATGGGCACAATAAAGGACAAAAATAGTAAAGACTTAATAGAGGCAGAGAGATCAAGAAGAGATGGAAAGAATACATAGAATAACTGTACAAAAAGATCTTAATGACCTGGATAACCACAATGGTGTAGTCTCTCAGAGCTAGACATTCTGGAGTGTGAAGTCAACTGGGCCTTAGGAAGCACAGCTACCAATAAAGCTAGTGGAGGTGGTGGAATTCCAGTTGAGCTATTTAAAAATCTTAAAAAGATGATGCTATTAAAGTGAGAAACTCAATATGTCAGCAAATTTGGAAAACCCAGCAGTGGCCACAGGACTGGAAAAGGTCATTCCTCATCCCAATTCCCAAGAACAATACTAAAGAATGTTTAGTACCAGACAGCTGGCACTCATCTCCCATGTTAGTAAGGTTATGCTCAAAATCCTCCAAGCTAGGCTTCATCATTATGTGAACCTAGAACTTCCAGATGTTCAAGCTGGGTTTAGAAAAGGCAGAGGAACCAGAGATAAAATTGCCAACATTCGCTGGATCATAGAGAAAGCAAGGGATTCCAGAAAAACATCAACCTCTGTTTCACTGACTATGCTAAAGCCTTTGACAGTGTGGATCACAACAAACTGTGGAAAACTCTTAAAGAGATGGGAATACCTGTTTTCTGAGAAACCTTTATGTGGGTCAAGAAGCAACAGTTAGAACCCTGGAACAACTGACTGGTTCAGAATTGAGAAAGGAGTATGACAAGGCTGTTTATTGTCACTCTGTTTAACTTATACACAGAGCACATCATATGAGATGCTGCATGGATGAGTTACAAACTAGAATCAAGACTGCTGGGAAAAATATCAACAACCTCAGATATACAGATGATACCACCCTAATGGCAAAAAGTGAAGAGGAACTAAAGAGCCTCCTGATGAGAGTGATAGAAGAAAGTGAAAAAGCTGGCTTAAAACTCGACAGTAAAAAAATTAAGATCATGGCATCCAATTCCAACACTTCATGACAAATAGAAGGGGAAAAGATAGAAGCAGGGACAGATTTCCTCTTCTTGGGCTCTAAAATCACTGTGATGGTGACTGCAGCCATGAAATTAGAAGATGACTGCTTCTTGGCAGGAAGCTATGACAAACCTAGACAGTGTGTTAGAAAGCAAAGACATCACTTTGCCAACAAAGGTCCATTTAGTCAAGGTTATGGTCTTTCCAGTAGTCACGTATGTATGTGAGATGTGGACAATAAAGAAGGCAGAACACTGAAGAACTGATGCTTTTGAACTGTGATGCTGGAGAAGACTCTTGAGAGTCTCTTGGAAAGCAAGATCAAATCAGTCAATCTTAAAGGAAATCAACCCTGAATACTCTTTGGAAGGACTTAGACTGAAGCCGAAGCTCCAATACTTTGACCAGCTGATGTGAATAGCTGATTCATTGGAAAATACCCTACTGCTGGGAAAGATTGAAGGCATAAGGAGAAGAGGGAGACAGAGAATGAGATGTTTGGATGGCATCACCGATTCAGTGGACATGAACTTGGGAAAACGCCAGGAGATGGTGAGGAATAGGGAAGACTGGAGTGCTGCAGTCCACGGAGTTACGAAGAGTTGGACATGACTTGGTAAACGTGAACAACAACATGTAAAAGAATGAAACTAGAACATTATCTGTCCCCATACACAAAAATAAACTCAAAATGGCTTAGACCTAAAGTAAAACAAGCTACTATAAAGCTCTTTGGTTCAGTACAGTTCAGTTGCTAAGTTGTGTCCAATTCTTTGTGACCCCATGGACTGCAGCATGCCAGGCTTCCCTGTCCATCATCAACTCCTAGAGTTTACTCAAACTCATGTCCATCTAGTCGGTGATGCTATCCAACCATCTTATCCTGTGTCACCCCCTTCTCCTCATGCACTCAATCTTTCCCAACATCAGGGTCTTTTCCAGTGAATCAGTTCTTCACATCAGGTGGCCAAAGTATTGGAGTTTCAGCTTCAGCATCAGTCCTTCCAATGAATATTCAGGGTTGATTTCCTTTAGGATAGACTGGTTGGATCTCCTTGCTGTCCAGGGGACTCTCAAGAGTCTTCTCCAACACCACAGTTCAAAAGCATCAATTCTTTGGTGCTCAGCTTTCTTTATATAGTCCAACTCTCACATCTATACACAACTACTGGAAAAAACCATAGCTTTGACTAGACTGACCTTTGCTGGCAAAGTAATGTCTGTGCTTTTTAATATGCTGTCTAGGTTGGTCATAACTTTTCTTCCAAGGAACAAGCATCTTTTAATTTCATGGCTGCACTCACCATCTGCACTGATTTTGGAACCCCCAAAAATAAAGTCCGACACTGTTTCCATTGTTTCCGCATCTATTTCCCATGAAGTGATGGGACCAGATGCCATGATCTTAGTTTTCTGAATGTTGAGTTTTAAGCCAACTTTTTCACTCTCCTCTTTCACTTTCAAGAGGCTCTTTAGTTCTTCTTTGCTTTCTGCCATAAGGATGGTGTCATCTGCATATCTGAGGTTTTGATTTTTCTCCAGCAATCTTGATTCCAGCTTGTGCTTTATCCAGTCCAGCATTTCTCATGATGTACTCTGCATATAAGTTAAATAAGCAGGGTGAAAGGATACAGCCTTGACATACTCCTTTCCCAATTTGGAACAGTCTGTTGTTTCATGTCCAGTTTTAACTGTTGCTTCTTGACCTGCATACAGATTTCTCAGGAGGCAGGTCAGGTGGTCTGGTGTTCCCATCTCTTGAAGAATTTTCCACAGTTTGTTGTGATCACATACAGTCAAAGGTTTTGGCATAGTCAATAAAGCAGAAATAGATGTTTTTCTGGAACTCTCTCCATTTTTCATGATCCAACAGAAGCTGGCTATTTGATCTCTGGTTCCTCTGCTTTTTCTAAATCCAGCTTGAACATCTGGAAGTTCATGGTTCACATACTGTTTAAGCCTGGCTTGGAGAATTTTGAGCATTACTTGACCAGTGTGTGAGACAAGTGCAATTGTGCGATAGTTTGAGCATTCTTTGGCATCGCCTTTCTTTGGGATTGGCATGAAAACTGACCTTTTCCAGTGTTGTGGCCACTGCTGAGTTTTCCAAATTTGCTGGCATGTTGAGTATAGCATATTCACAGCATCATCTTTTAGGATTTGAAATAGCTCAACTGCAATTCTGTCACTTCCACTAGCTTTATCCGTAGTGATGCTTTGTAAGGACCACTTGACTTTGCATTCCAGGATGTCTGGGTCTAGGTGAGTGATCACACCATCATGATTATCTGGGTTGTGAAGATCTTTTTGTACAGTTCCTCTGTGTATTCTTGCCACCACTTATTATCTTCTGCTTCTGTTAGGTCCATACCATTTTTGTCTTTTATTGTGCCCATTTTTGCATGAAATGTTCCCCTGGTATCTCTTAATTTTCTTGAAGAGATATCTAGTCTTAGAGGAAAATATAGGAAGAACATTCTTTGATGTAAATTGCTACAGTCCTTTGGAATCTCTTCCTAGTGTAACGAAAATAAAAACAAAAATAAACAAATAAGGCCTAATTAAGCTTAAAAGCTTCTGCACAGCAAAGGAAACCATAAACAATATGAAGAGAAAATGCACAGAATGGGAAAAAAAGACACACAAGGAATTAATCTCCACATTATACAAACAGCCGATGTAACTCAATATCAATCAATCAATAAAAACCCAATCAAATGATGGGCAGAAGATCTAGATAAACATTTCTCCAAAGAAGACATACAGATGGTGAAAAAGCACATGAAAAGATGCTCAACATCACTAATTGTTAGAGAAACGCAAATCAAAACTACAATGAGGTATCACCTTTTTGACCATCAAAATTAAATGCTAGAAAGGGTGTGAAGAACAGGGAACCCTCCTACACTGTTGGTGGGAATGTAAATTGGTACAAGCATTATGGCAAACAGTATGGAGTTTCCTTAGAAAAACTAAAAATAAAATTATCATATGACCCAGCCATCCTATTCCTGGGCATATATCTAGAGAAAACTGTAATTTAAAAACATACATACACCCCAATGTTCATTGCAGCTCTAATTACAGTAACCAAGACAAGGAGGCAGCCTAAGTGTTCACTGACGGATGAATGGATAAAGAAGATATAGTACAATATACAATGGAATATTGTAGTGTATATTATAGTGGAATATTGCTCAGTCATAAGGAAATAATGCCATTTGCAGCAACAAAGGCAAGTCTATAGATTATCATACTAAGTGAAATAAATCAGAGATAAATATCAAATGATATTACATATATGTGGAATATTAAATGAAACAAATGAACTTATTTACAAAATACAAACAGATGCCAGGGTTTAAAAACAAACTAATGGTTACCAAAGGGGAAAGGATAAATTAGAGGTTTTGGATTAACATATACACACTCCTATATAGAAAATCCACAAGGACCTACTACATACTACAGGGAACTCCCCTACTCAACAATCTGTAAAAACCTATATGGGAGAAGAATATGAAAAAGAACAGACACATGTATAACTAAGTCCCTCTGCTGTACACCTGAAACTAACACAACATTGTAAATATAAACTATTCACATACATATGTGTGCTCAGTCATGTCTGACTGTGACCCATGGACTTCAGTCCACCAGGCTCCTCTTTCCATGGAATTCTCCAGGCAAGATTACTGGAGTGGGTTGCTATTTCCTCCTCCAGGGGATCTTCCTGACCCAGGGATTGAACCAGCATCTCTTGTGTCTACTGCATTGGCAGGTATATTCTTTACCACTAGCACTACCTGGGAAGCCCCTTCATAAGCTAGAAAAGATTTAAATTGTAAAAATTAAAAATTTAGTGAACATACAGGAGTTTTAATGACCGGAGCTGGTAATGATTCATTATTTTTATTTTTTAAATTTTTTTAATTATTATTATTTTTTACAATACTGTATTGGTTTTGCCATACTTCAACATGAATCCGCCATGGGTGTACCTAAGTTCCCAATCCTGAACCCCTCTCCCACCTCCATCCCCATACCATCCCTCTAGGTTATCCCAGTGCACCAGCCCCAAGCATCCTGTATCCTGCATCGAACCTGGACTGGTGATTCGTTTCATATATGATATTATACATGTTTCAATGCCATTCTCCCAAATCATCCCACCCCCGCCCCCCTCCCACAGAGTCAAAAAGTCTGTTCTGTACATCTGTGTCTCTTGCTGTCTCACATACAGGGTTCTCATTACATCTTTCTAAATTCCATATATGTGTGTTAGTACACTGTATTGGTGTTTTTCTTTCTGGCTAACTTCACTCTGTATAATCGGCTCCAGTTTCATCCATCTCATTAGAACTGATTCAAATGTATTCTTTTTAATGGCTGAGTAATACTCCATTGTGTATATGTACCACAGCTTTCTTATCCATTCATCTGCTGATGGACATCTAGGTTGCTTCCATGTCCTGGCTATTATAAACAGCGCTGTGATGAACATTGGGGTACACGTGTCTCTTTCAATTCTAGTTTCCTTAGTGTGTATGCCCAGCAATGGGATTGCTGGGTCATTAGGCAGTTCTATTTCCAGTTTTTAAGGAATCTCCACACTGTTCTCCATAATGGCTGTACTAGTTTGCATTCCCACCAACAGTGTAAGAGGGTTAAGGAAATTATATTTCATTATAATACTGTTTGATTTTTTTTTACTGAATTACAAATTTCTCATAAAATTGGTTAAACACAATATTACATTTCTTTTCATGTAGTTTTTATTATATAAACCAGTAACTATTTTTAATATTCTAAGTCATTTGATGGTATACATTTTACAAACAGTATTTAATAGAGTCTTGTGGTTGTAATGGAACTTTGTGATCGTCTGACCCAGCACCCCCCAACCACGACTGCCTGAGCCCTTGCCACTGGCCACCAGTCACTGAGTGCCTCCCTGCTGCCCTGGGTCCACTGCCTCAGCTCCACCCAGAGGCCATTTCTTTAGTTAGAAAATATTTCCACATTGAAGCAAAACTGGCTTCGACAAATTTGTCTCAGTTCTGGGGAGTCATTTTTTTCTCACCCTTGGCTTCCCTGGTGGGTCAGATGGTAAAGAATCTGCAGGAGCCCCAGGTTCGATTCCTGGGTTGGGAAGACCCCCTGGAGAAGGGAATGGCTACCCACTCCAGTATTCTTGCCTGGAGAATCCCATGGACAGCGGAGCCTAGAGGGCTACAGTCCATAGGGTCTCACAGAGCTGGACGTGACTGAGTGACTAACACGTTCACTTGAGTCTCAACGGATGACAGATTGGGTTCCTAGGGCGGGGGGCAGTGTGTGCATCACAACAGCTGATGGAAGGAGACTGAAAGGGTGACCCTTTTCCCAGTCTACTCACTCCACACACTCTGCTGCTCCTACGCCTGCCCCGAGGATCACGGCCACAGTGCCCCACTTGCGGTGACATTTCAGCTAGTACCTCTTTCTTCCCCAGAGTGAGTCTTCAGATATTCAAAGACAGCTGTTATGTTCTCTCTTTAAATCTCTTTATTTTCTAGACCCAAAAGCCCAGGTCTTAACGAATTCCATGGGGTCCTGGGTTTGGAGACCTTCAGCTGATGGTTCTTCCAGGCAGGGCTCAGATCGGTCAGTGTCTGCCTCAGTTTGGTACTAGAAACCAGACACGGAACCCCAGCCGGGATCTGTCGGATAAGTAGAGCTCAACTATCACCTCCTTTTGGTTTTAAAGAAAGCAGGACTCAAATCTAATTAGAAGAAACTTGTAGTTTTATGTGGGTGTTTTTATGCCACTGGTCAAGCCTAAATGAAGTCGACCTTACAGACATCTGTCCTGAGAAAGGGAGCAACTTCCTCTTTGCCCACTGCTGGAGCGCACACCACCCAATACTCAAATAATCTTTCAGATACAGCTTGAGTAGCAGTGTGAACGTGTTGGACACTTAGGCAGGCGAACCTTTCTAATTTTGATTAATAAGAGGGAGCAGTCTCCACTATGAAACAAAGTGGTAAATAAAAGTTACAGCTCACCAAAGGCAAGAGGAAATATTCACTTTTAAACAAAATCCTGTTTGACACAGTTTCTTTCCTAATAATTTTCAGTCATTTCAAACTTTGGACTCAAGTTTTTTCAGTCTCCAGATGACTGTGTTGGGCCATACAATGTCTGTGGTCCCAGATACAACCTTCTTAACCATTATGCTGGGACACTAACATATGGCAGGCAGTGAATCATATGTATATAATTTGTGTGCACCCTGTGTGTGTATTTGTACCAGATACTATTTTCCTATATAAAAAAGTTTTATCACTTATAAAGCAGGATTTATTACTCTCATTTTACAGACAGAACAAATGAGGTACAAACATGGTAACCTGGATACTGTCCTGTAGCTATAATAACTACAGGATCAATAGATATAAGCTCTTACATCTGCCTGGTACCACTTCTTATAAATATATCCTAGTACAACTGTCAGAGGCTGAATTAGCTGCCTCTGAGCTTAAGCGGCTACCTACCATTTTAGGTCTGATATTTGCTGGACATATTTTTTATTCCCCAGCCACAGGGACAGTGTGTGAAAATGAGCACAGGGTCCATGAGTTCCAGACTATGTTCAGGTTACTCTGACTTACTTCAGGACCAATACACCACAGCACAACCCCAGAGCACTGTGCCCTTGGAGAGCTTAGTCAGTGTTATTTCCTTCCAAGTCCCTAGCCCTGAGCTGTGATGTGGCAGAACTTGATAAATCTTGGTGGAATTTACATATTGCAGAAGTTAGAGGCTTATCATTGCAAAAGAATCAATCCCAGGGACTTCCTGGTGGTCCAAGTGGCTAAAACACCACACTCCCAGAGCAGGGGACCGGGTGTGATCCCTAGTCAGGGAACTAGATAGATAGCACATGCCGCAACTCAAAGATCCCACGTACCTCAACTGAAACCAAGGGCAGCCAAAGTAATTAATTAAAATATCTAAAAAAAAAAAAAAAAAAAGAATCCATCCCGGGCCTATTGCCCTCCCACTTCTCCCTGCATGTTTCTCAGGGACGAGTCATTGAGAGAATGAATGAACTTGTGTTCCTACTCATCAGGCACCATTATAAATCAGTGCCAAAACTTAGCCTTACATCTCCTTTCCTTCTTCCCACTCAGTAAGTGAAAACGGTGACCACCTTGGCAGATGGAAGAGACATGAACACAGTTGTGGGAAAGAAGTTTCTCCACTCCAGAATTACCCAAAGGAAACCGCCGAACCCCACTATACACAGAATCATAATCAACTGGACTTGGAGTTTGCAAGATGTCAGGGGAGCCTTGGCGGAAAGGCTGATCAGCAGATGTGAAAAATACCACAGTCTTCTGGCATTTGCTGTTGCTTGCTGAACTGTGAAGAACTGCGAAGAACTGCATGAACTCTGTTTAAGCTGCTTTCTATACCATTGCCAATCACCTTTTGGACTTGGAAGTGCTATTTTCCTATTGACACTTGCATTATTTCATTTTGCATGCATCCAGTGATTATCCATAAGCAACATATGTAATCTGCGCATATATTTTTTAAAGATCCATCCATGCAAAATGGTAAATAAAATCTAAATTCTATTCTTTTTGCAAAGTTATAATCATAGCCCATGTCATTAAAAGTTTAAATTGGTTTCATATAAAGATCAGTGTAATAGGTCTGCATATACTTTATAGAAAATTAGCTTCTATAAAGATTTTTCACTGTTTACTAGTGAAATGAGATAAGCAAAGCTATTTATAAAAGGCCTTATGTCGTGTACATACATTGTCTTTGAAATATTTGTGATTTAGTTTATTGCTTGTAAAAGAGAAATTATATAATTTATTTAGTAAATACTATTGTAAACTATAGTTTTATTGAGAGAAATAAAATATTTTGTTCTCAATTGTGGTTTATGATCTTTATATTTTTTCCTTTTGTTAATAAAAAGAAGTAACTTTGACATTCCTCATTTTATATATTCTAGACTGCTAAATAAACTGACTCCCATGATAGATGAAAATTGAGAGAAAATTCTCCAGGCCCTGAGAAAAGACTCAATAACAGATTCTGCTGTTTGCTCAAGACATTTTTCCCAAATGTCCTGGTGTTAGTCAGCTTTCACTATGTTATATTGTGGTTCAGTTCAGTCGCTCAATTGTGTCCGACTCTTTGCGACCCCTGGTAACAATCCCCAAATCTCTGGATTGGGGGATCCAGAGCATCCTCTAGGACATGCCACTTTTATGGCAGAAGAAAAAAAGTGATAATGGAACCAAGGAGCTCATAAAAGTAGTGCCTAAATATGGTTTACAGAACTTCTGCTCACATTCCACTGGCCAAAGCAAAAGACATTGACAAGTCAGATGTCAAAGAATTGGGAAATATACTTTTCATATAGGCATAGACACAGCAGAGGGGGACAATGAATGTTTTAAGCAGTTAATACATCTGTAGGGGCTTCCCTGGTGACTCAGTGGTAAAGAATCCACCTGCATGAGACACAGGTTCAATCCCTGGTCCAGGAAGATCCCACATGCCATGGAGCAACTAAGCACATGCACTGCATCTATTGAGCCTGGGCTCTAGAAACCGTGCTCCATAACGAGAGAAGCCACGGTAATGAGAAGCCTGTGCAGCATAACGAGAGAGTAGCCCCTGCAGCAACAAAGACCCAGCACAGCCAAACACAAAGAGAAGTATTCACTGAAAGGACTGATGCTGAAGCTGAAGCTCCACATTCCAGGGAGTTGGCAAAGAGCCAACTCCCTGAAAAAGAACCTGATGCTGGGAAAGACTGAGGGCAGGAGAAGGGCACAACAGAGGATGAGATGGTTCGATGGCATCACCAACTCAGTGGACATGAATTTGAGCAAAATCCAGGAGATAGTGAAGGACAGGGAAGCCTAGTGTGCTGCAGTTCATAGAGCCACAAAAAGTCGGACACAACACTGACAGAAGAACAACAATGATTTAAAAAAAAACAAAACATCCAAAACGTCTCTTGAGTGTCCCAAGCAGCAGAAGCTTAAGAGGCTGTGTACTCATACACTATGGAAAAAATCATTAGAAAGCAAAAAGACATTCCTGGTAAATACTCAATGTAAAATATTAATGCTGCTACTGCCAAGTCACTTCAGTCGTGTCCGACTCTGTGCGACTCCGTAGACGGCCGCCCACCAGGCTGCCCGATCCCTGGGATTCTGCAGGCAAGAACACTGGAGTCGGTTGCCATTTCCTTCTCCAATGCGTGAAAGTGAAGTCGCTCAGTCGTGTCTGACTCTTCTCGGCCCCATAGACTGCGTGCAGCCTACCAGGCTCCTCTGTCCATGGGATTTTCCAGGCAAGAGTACTGGAGTGGCAAACTAATTCTCATAAGCAAACACGGTATTAGCTTTTGTAAATATAAGTAGTAATTTCACTTGCAGAGTTGGTGCTGGGACTCAGTCCTGGGTTGAGCTGTCAATGGGAAGTTCTACTGAAATGGACTGTGGAGGAGCCTTGCTGTCTCTAGTATCCACATGTGCTAGCAGATGCCCGTTCTTCCCACGGTTCTTCTTAACTGGGATCCCACTCTTATCCCCTCCCATTTGTAAATCTACCCATTTATCTAAGCATGGGTCCTTGAGCACAGGACCCACTGACTGTGTAAGGGTCATAGATGTATATTATTAGGGACATGAAATAATATGCACAAGGTGAGTATGCCTTTGTGTATATGGGGGCTTTTTTCATGAAGAGAAAGGCTATAATTTCCATCAAATTTACAGTGACAGATCCAAGAACTGTTAGGAACCACTATTCAAGGCTTAACTCAAATACTACTTCAGTGCCATAAAGCTGTCTATGATCCCCAACTCCCTCCGCCCACCATCATCACCCTTGGTCAGCCTGTGGTCATCTCACTTGTCTCAGAGAATCTCAACACTTTGTACCTTTTTTCAATGTTGGAAGTATAACTTAAATATAATAAAGTATACAGCTACTAATTGCGTAGTTCAGTGAATTTTTACATATAAATGCACCCTCAATCTCTATCAAATTAGCAATGGCATTTTTCACAGAATTAGAACCCAAAAAATTTTAATTTGTATGAAAACAGAAAAGACCCTGAATAGCCAAAGCAATCTTGAGAAAGAAAAATTTATCAGGAGGAATCAGGCTCCCTGATTTCAGACTATGTTACACAACTGCAGTAAGACAACATGGTACTGGCACAAAAACAAAAAAATCAATGGAACAATATAAAAACTCATGCCAGAGACAAACTCATGCTTCTAAAGCCACCTGATATATGACAAAGGAAACAAGAATATACAATGGAGAAAAGATAGTCTCTTAATAAGTGGTGCTGGGAAACTGGACAGTCACGTATAAAAGAATAAAATGGGAACACTCTCTAACACTGTACACAAAAATAAAATCAAAATGGACTAAAGACCTAAATGTAAGGCCAGATACTATAAAACTCTTAGAGGAAAACAAAGGCAGAACACTCTGAAATAAATTGCAGCAAGATCATTTTTCACCCACCTCCTAATGAAAATAAAACAACAAATGGGACCTAGTTAAATTTAAAAGCTTTTGAAGAGCAAAGGAAACCATAAACAAAACAAAGACAACTTCAGAATGGGTGAAAATGTTTACAAATGAAGCAACTAACAAGGGATTAATCTCCAAAATATACAGACAGCTCATGCAACTCATTATCAAAAAGACAACCCAACTGAAAAATAAGCAAAAGACATAAATAGACATTTCTCCAAAGAAAACATACAAATGCCCAAGAGGCACATGAAAAGATGCTCAGCAAAGTTAATTATTAGAGACATAAAAATCAAAACTACAATGAGATATCACTTCACACCAGTCAAAATGATTACTATAAAAATCCACAAACAATAAATGCTAAAGAGTAAGTGGAGAGATGGGAACCCTCGTACACTGTTGGTGGGAATATAAATTGGTACAGCTACTATGAGAACCATATGGAGGGTCCTTAAAAAATTACAAATAGAACTATCATATGACCCAGAAATCCCACTCCTGGGCATATACCCAGAGAATAAGGGTACATGCACTCTGATGTTCACTCACTGCAGCACTGTTTACAATAGCCAAGACATGGAAGCACCTAAATGTCCTTCAACAGAGGAATGGGCTAAGAAGATATGATACACATATATAATGGAATATTGCTCAGCCGTTAAAAAGAATGAAATAACGCCATTTGCAGCAACATGGATGGACCTAGAAGGACCATACTGGGTGAAGTAAGTCAGATTGAAAAGGAGAAATCTTATATGACATTCCTTATATGTGGAATCTAAAAAGAAACGATACAAACAGACTGACTTACAAAACAGAAAGAGACTCATAGACTTAGAGAAGGAAATGATAGTTGCCAAGAGGGGTAGAATGGGGTAAAAGATAGCTATGGAGTTTGGGATCAGTGTGTACACACTACTATATTTAAAACGGATAACCAACAAGGTCCTACTGTATAGCACAGGAAACTCTGCTCAATGTTATATGGCAGCCTAAATCAGAGGGGTGTTTGGGAGACATGGATACATGTATGTGTATGGTTCAGTCCCTTTGCTGTCCAACTGAAACTATCACAACACTGTTAATCAGCTATATTCCAATGTAAAATTTAAAAAAGGAAATACAGATGGCCAAGAGACGCCAAGAAAATTTGGTCAACATACATAATTATTAGAAAATGCAAATCAAAACTACAGTTCCTTACATTGGTTGGAATGGCCATCATCACAAAATCTATAAACAATAAATGCTGGAGAGGGTGTGGAGAAAAAGGAACGCCCTTGCACTGTTGGTGGGAGTGTAAATTTGTACAGCTACTATGGAAAACAGTATGGGGTTCCTTAAAAACTAAAAACAGAGCTACCATATGATCCAGCAATCCCACTCCTAAACATATATCAGAGAAAACCATAATTTGAAAGGATACATGCACTCCAATGTTCACTGCAGCCCCGTTGACAATAGCCAAGACATGGAAGCAAGCTAAATGTCCACTGTCAGATGAACGGATAAAGAAAATGTGGTACATATATACAGTAAAGTATTACTTAGCCATAGTACAGTATTAGTCGCTCAGTTGTGTCTGACTCTTTGTGACTCCATGGACTGTAGCCCACCAGGCTCCTCTCTCTAGGGACTTTTCCAGGCAAGAATACTGGAGTGGGATGCCATTTCCTTCTCCAGGGGATCTTCCCAATCCAGGGATCAAATCCGGGTTTCTTGCATTGCAGGCAGATTCTGAGCCACCAGGGAAGCCAAAGGTACAAATAGTAACATTTGCAGAGGCATGGATGGACCTAGAGACTGTTATACACAGCGAAGTAAATCAGAAAAACAAATATCATATTAATGCATATATGTGGAATCTAGAAAAATTGTACAGATGAACCTGGTTGCAAAGCAGAATTATAGACAGAGACATAGAGAATAAACATATGCACACCAAAGGGTGGAGAGGATGGGTTGGAAAACTGGGATTGATGTTGGTACACTACTATGTAAAAAGATCTTCACAGTGAAGATAATTATGATGCTGTGATCACTCACCTAGAGCCAGACATCCTGGAATGTAAAGTCAAGTGGGCCTTAGAAAGCATCACTACGAACAAAGCTAGTGAAGGTGATGGAATTCCAGTTGAGCTATTTCAAATCCTGAAAGATGATGCTGTGAAAGTGCTGCACTCCATATGCCAGCAAATTTGGAAAACTCAGCAGTGGCCACAGGACTGGAAAAGGTCAGTTTTCATTCCAATCCCAAAGAAAGGCAATGCCAAGAATGCTCAAACTACCACACAATTGCACTCACCTCACATGAAAGCTGAGCACCAAAGAATTGATACTTTTGAACTGTGGTGTTGGAGAAGACTCTTGAGAGTCCCTTGGACTGCAAGGAGATCCAACCAGTCCATTCTGAAGGAGACCAACCCTGGGATTTCTTTGGAAGGAATGATGCTAAAGCTGAACCTCCAGTACTTTGGCCACCTCATGCGAAGAGCTGACTCATTGGAAAAGACTCTGATGCTGGGAGGGATTGGGGGCAGGAGGAGAAGGGGACGACAGAGGATGAGATGGCTGGATGGCATCACCGACTCAATGGACATGAGTTTGAGTGAACTCTGGGAGTTGGTGATGGACAGGGTGGCCTGGCGTGCTGCAATTCATGGGGAAACAAAGAGTCGACGACTGAGCGACTGAACTGAACTGAATTGATGTATGAAGTAGATGCCTGGTGAGGGCCTAAAGTATAGCACAGGGAAGAAAAAAAATAAAATATACGATCTGTTTGTAGGCTATATTAAGTTAACCTTAAAAATGCATTCCAATATACTTTAAGTGCAGAAATATACTGTTTGATCCCACTTATATGAGGTGCCTAGAACAGTCAAATTCAGAGAGTCAGAAAGTACACTGGTAGATGCCAGGGGCCGAGTGGTGGGGAGGGTGGATGGGGAAGGGCGATGGGGAGTTAAGTGTTTAAAGGGAACAGAGGTTCAGTTTAGGAAGATGAAAAATTCAGGAAATGGATGATGGTGAGAGTTGCATAACAATGTGAACATACATAGTGCTACTTAACTGTATAGTTAAATACGGTTAAAATAGTATGTTTTCATATTATGAGACTTTTACCACAACAAAAAAAATTTAATTTCCCACACATCTTCAAAGATAATAAATTATATGGCACCCATAAGACATAATCAGAATGCTGTGACAAAAATGAACATTCTTACAGATGGCCAAAAGCACATGAACAGGTGATCAACAGCACTAATTATTAAAGAAATGCAACTCTAAACTACACGCACCCCAGTGTTCACTGCAGCACGATTTACAATAGCCAGGACATGGAAGCAACCAAAACGTCCATCAACAGAGGAATGGATAACAAAGATGTGGTACATATATACACAATGGAATATTACCCCACCATAAAAAGAACAAAACAATGCCATTTGCAGGAGTGGACCTAGAGACTGTCATACTGAGTGAAGGCAGAGAGACAAATATTGTAAGATAACGCTTATGTGTGGAATCTGAAAAAAAGGGTGCAAATGAACTTATTTACAAAACTAAGTCACAGATGTAGAAAACAAACTTATGGTTACCAGGGGGTAAGGGAGGAGGTATAAATTGGGAAATTGGAATTGACATATACATACTACTATATATAAAACAGATAACTAATAAGGACTTATTGTATAGCACAGGGAACTCTACTCAATACTCTGTAATGGCCGATATGGGAAAGAATCCAAAAAAGAGTGGATACCCTTTGCATCACGTTAGACTTAGTAAATAGGCATGGTAGTCTTGAGCAAACATAATTTAATAACCTATATTGTATATAAATAATAAAATGTATAAAGCCTCCAAATTTTTCTAAAACCTAGACCTAGAGAGTGTCTTATTGAGTGAAGTAAGTCAGACAGAGAAGGAGAAAAATCATTTGACATCCCTTATATGTGGACTTTAGAAAGAAATGATACAAATGAACTTACTTACAAAACAGAAAGAGACTCAGAACACAAACTCATGGCTGTCCCAGGGAAGAGATAGTTGGGGAGCTTGGGATCAATGTGTACACACTTCTGTATTTAAAATGGGTAACCAACAAGGACCTACTGTATAGCACATGGAACTCTGCTCAATGTAATGTAGCAGCCTGGATGGGAGGAGGGTTTGGGGGAGAATGGATACATGCATATGTATAGCTGAGTCCCTTCACTGTTCACCTGAAATTGTCATAATATTGTTAATCAGCTATACTCCAATACAAAATAAAAAGTTCAGAAAAAAATTAAAGTGAATATCTGTGTTAGTCGCTCAGTTGTGTCCGACTCTTTGCAAACCCAAGGACTGTAACCTACCAGGCTCCTCTGGCCATGGAATTCTCCAGACAAGAATACTGGAGTGGGTTGCCATTTCCCTCTCCAAGGGACCTTCCTGACCCAAGGAGCGAACCCGGTCTTCTGCATTGCAGGTAAATGCTTTAACATCTGAGCTATTAGGGAAGCCCTTTTGAATATGTGTATATGTATGGCTGACTCATGTTGCTATGTACCTGAAACTAACACAACACTGTAAATCAACTATATTTCAATAAAATTTTTAAGTTAAATAAATAAATGTAGGGAGGCTAGCCAACTTAAAAAGCCCACACTTCCAACCCCTTAAGCTATATCATTCAGTTTAGTCGCTCAGTCGTGTCCATCTCTTTGCAACCCCATGAATTACAGCGCTCCAGGCCTCACTGTCCATCACCATCTCCCAGAGTTCACTCAAACTCACGTCCATCAAGTCGGTGATGCCATCCAGCCATTTCATCCTGTCGTCCCCTTCTACTCCTGCCCCCAATCCCTCCCAGCATCAGAGTCTTTTCCAATGAGTCAACTCTTTGCATGAGGTGGCCAAAGTACTGGAGTTTCAGCTTTAGCATCATTCCTTCCAAAGAAATCCCAGGGCTGATCTCCTTCAGAATGGACTGGTTGGATCTCCTTGCAGTCCAAGGGACTCTCAAGAGTCTTCTCCAACACCACAGTTCAAAAGCATCAATTCTTCGGTGCTCAGCCTTCTTCACAGTCCAACTCTCACAGCCATACATGACCACTGGAAAAACCACAGCCTTGACTAGACGAACCTTTGTTGGCAAAGTAATGTCTCTACTTTTAATATGCTATCTAGGTTGGTCATAACTTTTCTTCCAAGGAGTAAGCGTCTTTTAATTTCATGGCTGCAATCACCATCTGCAGTGATTTTAGAGCCCCTCAAAATAAAGTCTGACACTGTTTCCAGTGTTTCCCCATCTATTTGCCATGAAGTGATGGAACCGGATGCCATAATCTTCGTTTTCTGAATGTTGTGCTTTAAGCCAACTTTTTCATTCTCCTCTTTCACTTTCATCAAGAGGCTTTTTACTTCCTCTTCACTTTCTGCCATAAGGGTGGTGTCATCTGCATATCTAAGGTTATTGATATTTCTCCCAGCAATCTTGATTCCAGCTTGTGTTTCTTCTAGTCCAGTGTTTCTCATGATGTACCCTGCATAAAAGTTAAATAAGCAGGGTGACAATATACAGCCTTGACGTACTCCTTTCCCTATTTGGAACCAGTCTGTTGTTCCACGTCCAGTTCTAACTGTTGCTTCGTGACCTACATACAGATTTTTCAAGAGGCAGGTCAGGTGGTCTGGTATTCCTATCTCTCTCTGAATTTTCCACAGTTTACTGTGATCCACACAGTCAAAGGCTTTGGAATAGTCAATAAAGCAGAAATAGATGTTTTTCTGAAACTCTCTTCCTTTTTCTATGATCCAGTGGATGTTGGCAATTTGATCTCTGGTTCCTCTGCCTTTTCTAAAACCAGCTTGAGTATCAGGAAGTGAAAAGGAAAGATATAAGCATCTGAATGCAGAGTTCCAAAGAAAAGCAAGAAGAGATAAGAAAGCCTTCCTCAGCGATCAATGCAAAGAAATAGAGGAAAACAACACAATGGGAAAGACTAGAGATCTCTTCAAGAAAATTAGAGATACGAAGGGAAGATTTCATGCAAAGATGGGCTCAATAAAGGACAGAAATGGTATGGACCTAACAGAAGCAGACGATAATAAGAAGAGGTGGCAAGAATACATGGAAGAACTGTACAAAAGAGATCTTCATGACCCAGATAATCACGATGGTGTGATCACTCACCTAGAGCCAGACATCCTGGAATATGAAGTCAAGTGGGCCTTAGAAAGCATCACTACGAACAAAAGCTAGTGGAGGTGATGGAATTCCAGTTGAGCTGTTTCAAATCCTAAAAGATGATGCTGTGAAAGTGCTGCACTCAATATGCCAGTAAATTTGGAAAACTCAGCAGTGGCCACAGGACTGGAAAAGGTCAGTTTTCATTCCAATCCCAAAGAAAAGCAATGCCAAAGAATGCTCAAACTACCGCACAATTGCATTCATCTCACATGCTAGTAAAGTAATGCTTAAAATTCTCCAAGCCAGGCTTCAGCAATAGGTGAACCGTAAACTTCCTGATGTTCAAGCTGGCTTTTTAAGCTATATAACCACCTACATATGTATATGACCCGTTATATAACCTCATATATGAAGGCTCTATACAGATGAAAAAAAGCAGTGACAAAGGAAGAGATTTATGCAGGGAAAAAGTAGGAAACAAAAAAAAGATAGTTGGATTTTGTATAAGAACTTAAGAGCTGCATGTGTTAAATGAGAATAAGAAAGTATGAAAACAGTAGATGTTAAAATTACAAGGTTACATACTGAACTGAAATATCTTGGCATGTTAGTATACCCAAGGAAACAGACCTGTGTTATATTTTAGGGTTAACTAGGATTAGTGTAACAGTTAAGAAAATGAGATAGCATATCCAAATGTTTGCATAAATAGATGAAATTAAATGCAAAATTAATCAATAAAAATAGCATCTACGCATTGGAAACACATTCAAGGACATGTATTATACTTCAAACAAAACAAGGCATTTCCATAACGTGAGCATCATATAAACATTTATTTAAACTGTTATTAAATACTAACTAGGGATATCAATACTTGCAGAATTTTCTTTTAAATTTCTAATATGTGAAACAAAAATTAAATGGTAACTTTCAAACTTTTGTGCCATTCATTTGCATTACTAATTCTTTTTTCTTTTAAACTTTTTATTTTGTATTGGGGTATAGCCAATTAACAATACTGTGATAATATCAGATGAATAGTGAAGGAATTCAGCCATACAGATACATGTATCCATTCTCCCCAAACCCTCCTCCCATCCAGGCTTCCACACAACATTGAGCAGAGTTCCATGTGCTATACAATAGGTCTCTGTTGGTTATCCATTTTAAATACAGCAGTGTATGAATGTGGATCTCAAAGTCCCTGTCTCTTTCCCCCGGCAACCGTAAGTTCATTTTATAGGTCTGTGAGTCTCTTTCTGTTTTGTAAGTTCATGTGAAGAGTTGACTCATTGGAAAAGACTGATGCTGGGAGGGATTGGGGGCAGGAGGAGAAGGGGACAACCAAGGATGAGATGGCTGGATGGCATCACGGACTCGATGGACGCGAGTCTGAGTGAACTCCGGGAGCTGGTGATGGACAGGGAGGCCTGGTGTGCTGCGATTCATGGGGTCGCAAAGAGTCAGACATGACTGAGCGACTGAACTGAAGTTCATTTGTATCATTTCTTTTTAGATTCCACATATAAGGATTGTCATACAAGATTTTTCTTTCTGTGACTTATTTCACTCAGTATGACACTCTAGGTCCATCCATGTGACAGCAAATGGCATTATTTCATTCTTTTCATGGCTGAATAAAATTCCACTGTTTATATATCTGTACACCACGTATTCTCTATCCACTCCTCTGTCCGTGGACATTGAGGTTGCTTCCATGTCATGGATATTGTAAACAGTGCTGTAATGACTATTGGGGTGCATGTATCCTTATGGATCATGTTTCTCTCCAGATATATGTCCAGGAGTGGGATTGCAGGGTCATGTGGTAGTTCTATTTTCAGCTATTTAAGGAACCTCCATACTGTTTTCCATAGCAGCTGTACCAATCTATATTCCCACCAACAGTGTATGAGGGTTCCCTTCTCTCCATACCCTCTCTAGCATTTATTATTTGTGGATTTTTTGATGATAGCCACTCTGGCTGGTGTGAAGTGATATCTCATTGTAGTTTTGATTTGCATTTCCCTAATAATTAGGGATGTTGAGCATCTTTTCATGTATCTGTTGGACATCTGTACGTCTTTGGGAAAATGCCTATTTAGGTCGTCTGCCTATCACGAAAACTGGACAGCCACATGTTTAAAAAAAAAATCATTCTTTAACTTCATAAACAAAAATAATCTCAGAATGGATTAAAGACATAACGTGAGACCAGACACTATAAATCTCCTAGAGGAAAACATAGACAGAACACTCTGACATACATCAAAGGAACATCTTTTATGATGCATCTCCCAGAATAATGGAAATAAAAACAAAAATAAATGGGACCTACTTAAACACAACAGTTTTTGCATAGCAAAGGAAATAATAAAATGAAACGACAACCCACAGATTGGGAGAAAATGTTTGCAAGTGACATATAAGGAATTATTCTCCAAAATTTACAAACAGCTTATGATGCATAACAGCATCAAAACAAACATCTATGCATTATTAAATTTTATAGACCAAATATTCTAGAAACCATGCAAATTTAACTTTCAGTTTTTAGATTTATAACAAAGACAATGGTAATTTATAATATACATTGTTTGGGGCATATAAAGATTTCAATATATATTTTAGTTTTTAAGTGAGTAAATAAATATATGGAAAGAGAATGAATATTCTGGAAACATAAAAGAGCTCTTGGAAATTAAAAGCATGATGGTATAAATTAGAAACTAAGAGAGAGAGAGTCATTAGGAGATAAGGTTGAAGAAATATCTCCAAAAGATTAAAAATAGGTAAAATGGAATAAGAAAACTTGAAGACCATTAGATCCAATATCCAAACAACAGGACTTCCAGAAAGAGAAGAATAGAGACAATGGATGTAAGAAAACCCTCAAATAAGTCAAGAAAAATTTTCAGAGCTAAAGGATATGAGTTTGTTTCCAGATTGAAAGGGACTCTGAGTGCCCAGCACAATGGATGAAAATGAACCTGACCACCAAGGATGATGACTAGATTCGACAAGGTTTCAGACAGTAAAACTAATTTTATGTAAAAGCTCAAGTCTCAAAATTGTATCAAATTTCTCAATAGCATTCTGATAGCTAGAAACTAATGGAACCATGCCTTTAAAATTCTGAGAGAAATTAATTGCCAACCCATAATTCTATATGGGCTTCCCTTGGTTCAGCTGGTAAAGAATCCACCTACAATGTGGGAGACCTGGGTTCGATCGCTGGTTTGGGAATATCCCTGGAGAAGGGAAAGGCAAGCCACTCCAGCATTCTGGCCTGGAGAATTCCATGGACTGTATAATTCATGAAGTGCAGAGTCAGGACTGAGCAACTTTCACTTATAATTCTATATACCCTGTATACTAGTCAGTGTTCTCTAGAGAAATAGGATGGGGGAGACATAGACACAGATGACAGGTTTATTTTCAGAAACTGGCTCACACAACTGTGGGGAAAGGCAATTCTGAAATTCATAGGGCAGATTGCTGGGCTGGAAACACAGGCAAGGGTTGATGGAGCAATCCTGAGACAAAATCTCTTCTTTTCCAGGAAACTTCAGTTTTTGCTATAAGGCCTTAACTTGATTTATTTAATCACTTAAAAACTAAAATATATATTGAAATCCTTATCTAGCTACCATTTACCTTGAAAAGGTAATCTTTAAAATCAGCTGATTAAAGATCTTGATTATGGGACTTCTCTGTCCGTCTAGTGGTGAAGAGTCCATGCTTCCAAGGCAGGAGGCGTGGGTTCGATCCCTGGTTGGGGGACTAAGATCCCACATGCCTCTCGGGATGGCCAAAAAAAGAGAGAGAGAGACAGATTTAAAAATAATAAATATCTTAATTATAGCCACAAGATATTTTCAGTGTTTCAAATCTTAATGTTTGAATAAATAAATAGGTGCTTTACCACTAGCCCAGCTGATACATAAAATTAATCATCACTCCCTGGAAAACCAATTAAAAATGAAGGTAGAATAAGTTATCTATGCAAAAATCTTTTCCATCTTTCCTTTATCTAAAGACTTCCAAAAGATATGTTGAACCAAAATGAGGTAGTAAACAAAGAAAAAGATAGGCATGAAATAGAGAAATCACTGGATCCAAAAAAAAAAAAGAGGTCAAACTCAAAGGGAGGTGAAAGGAAGCCCCAGGATAAATGTAGGGAAATTCCAACAAGGCAACAATGGAGGAGATCTATAAATATATCAACTCCAGATGGGAGCAGGTGAGATGGCTCCAGACACAACTTCTCCAAGAAGGTGAAAATACCCAAAGACTTATCGAAAAGACCAGAAAATTAATTCTAGGAATCCTGGATCTAAGCTTGGAACAGGGAGCAAGGGGAGGTTATTACAGAAAAAAAAAAAACTGGTTAAAATATGGAATTTAGTTAATAATAAACATATTAATAAAATCTGGAACTTACTTAATAGTATTGATAGCACTGGTGATAGAAGCAAGGTTCGATGCTGTAAAGAGCAATATTGCATAGGAACCTGGAATGTTAGGTCCATGAATCAAGGCAAATTGGAAGTGGTCAAACTGGAGATGACAAGAGTGAACATTGACATTCTAGGGATCAGTGAACTAAGATGGACTGGAATGGGTGAATTTAACTCAGATGACCATTATATCTACTACTGTGGGCAGGAATCCCTTAGAAGAAATGGAGTAGCCATCACAGTCGACAAAAGAGTCTGAAATGCAGTACTTGGATGCAATCTCAAAAACGAAAGAATAAGCTCTGTTCGTTTCCAAGGCAAACCATACAATATAACAGTAATCCAAGTCTAAGCCCCGGACAGTAACGCTGAAGAAGCTGAAGTTAAAGAGTTTTATGAAGACCTACAAGACCTTAGAATTAACACCCAAAAGAGATGTCCTTTTCTTTACAGGGGACTGGAATGCAAAAGTAGGAAGTCAAGAAACACCTGGAGTAACAGGCAAATTTGGCCTTAGAGTACAGAATGAAGTAGGGTAAAGACTAATAGAGTTCTGCCAAAAGAAGGCACTGGTCATAGCAAACACCCTCTTCCAACAACACAAAAGAAGACTCTACACATGGACATCACCAGATGGTCAACACCAAAATCAGATTGATTGTATTCTTTGCAGCCAAAGATGGAGAAGCTCTATACAGTCAGTAAAAAGACTGGGAGCTGACTGTGATTCAGATCATGAACTCCTTATTGCCAAATTCTGACTGAAATTGAAGAAAGTGGAGAAAACCACTAGGCCATTCAGGTATGACCTAAATCAAATCCCTAATAACTATACAGTGGAAGTGAGAAATAGATTTAAGGGACTAGAAGATCTGATAGAGTGCCTGAAGAACTATGGATGGTGGTTCATGACATTGTACAGGAGACAGGAATCAAGACCATCCCCAAGAAAAAGGAAAGCAAAAAGCAAAATGGCTGTCTGAGGAGGCCTTACAAATAGCTGTGAAAAGAAGAGAAGTGAAAAGCAAAGGAGAAAAGGAAAGATACACCCCATTTGAATGCAGAGTTCCAAAGAATAGCAAGGAGAGATAAGAAAGCCTTCCTCAGCGATCAATGCAAAGAAATAGAGGAAAACAATAGAATGGGAAAGACTAGAGATCTCTTCAAGAAAATTAGATACTAAGGGAACATTTCATGCAAAGATGGGCTCTATAAAGGACAAATATGGTATGGACCTAACAGAAGCAGAAAATATTAAGAAGTGGCAAGAATACACAGAAGAACTGTACAAAAAAGATCTTTACAACCCAGATAGTCACTATGGTGTGATCACTCACTAGAGCCAGACATCCTGGAATGTGAAATCAAATGGGCCTTAAGAAGCATCACTACAAAGCAGTGGAGGCCATGGAATTCCAGTTGAGTTACTTCAAATCTTGAAAGATGTTGCTGTGAAAGTGCTGCACTCAATATGCCAGCAAATTTGGAAAACTCAGCAGTGGCCACAGGACTGGAAAAGATCAGTTTTCATTCCAATCCCAAAGAAGGGCAATGCCAAAGAATGCTCAAACTATCGCACAATTGCACTCATCTCACATGCTAGTAAAGTAATGCTTAAAATTTTCCAAGCCAAAATTCAGCAATACGTGAACTGTGAACTTCCATATGTTCAAGCTGGTTTTAGAAAAGGCAGAGGAACCAGAGATCAAATAGCCAACATCCGCTGGATCATCGAAAAGCAAGAGAGTTCCAGATAAACATCTATTTCTGCTTTATTGACTATGCCAAAGCCTTTGACTGTGTGGATCACAATAAACTGTGGAAAATTCTGAAAGAGATGGGCTTACCAGACCACCTGATCTGTCTCTTGAGAAATCTGAATGCAGGTCAGGAAGCAACAGTTAGAACTGGACATGGAACAACAGACTGGTTCCAAATAGGAAAAGAAGTACGTCAAGGCTGTATGTTGTCACCCTGCTTATTTTACTTATATACAGAGTACATCATGAGAAACACTGGGCTGGAAGAAGCACAAGCTGTAATCAAGACTGCCAGGAGAAATATCAATAATCTCAAATATGCAGATGACACTACCCTTATGGCAGAAAATAAAGAAGAACTAAAGAGCCTTTTGATGAAAGTGAAAGAGGAGAGTGAAAAAGTTGGCTTAAAGCTCAACATTCAGAAAACTAAGATCATGGCATCTGGTCCCATCACTTCATGGGAAATAGATGGGGAAATAGTGGAAACAATGGCTAACTTTATTTGGGGGTCTCCAAAATCACTGCAGATGGTGACTGCAGCCATGAAATTAAAAGACGCTTACTTCTTGGAAGGAAAGTTATGACCAACCTTGACAGCATATTAAAAAGCAGAGACATTACTTTGCCAACAAACATACGTCTAGTCAAGGCTATGGTTTTTCCAGTGGTCATGTATGGATGTGAGAGTTGGACTATAAAGAAAGCTGAGTGCCACAGAATTGATGCTTTTGAACTGTGATATTGGAGAAGACTCTTGAGAATTCCTTGGACTGGAAAGAGATTCAACCAGTCCTGGGTGTTCATTGGAAGGACTGTTGTTGAAGCTGAAACTCCAATACTTTGGCTACCTGGTGTGAAGTGCTGACTCATTGGAAAAGACCCTGCTGCTGGGAAAGATTGAGAGCAGGAGGAGAAGGGGATGACAGAGGATGAGATGGCTGGATGGCCTCACCGACTCAATGGACATGGGTTTGGGTAGACGCCGGGAGTTAGTGATGGACTGGGAGGCCTGGCATGCTGTCGTTCTTGGGGTCATTAAAGAGTCAGACATGACTGAGTGACTGAACTGAACTGAATTGTACAAAAGTCAACACTTAGTTTGTAAAAATTAATGTTAACATCCTATGTAAGTATGACTTAAGAGAGGTAAATGGTATATAAAAACTCTGTTCTAAGGAATTCCCTGACAGTCTGGTGGTTAGGACTTGGCATTCTCACTGCCATGTCCTGGGTTCAATCCTGGTTAGGGAACTAAGATCCCATGAGCCACATGGTGTGGCAGAAAAAAGAAAGAAAGACACTCTGCTCTATCTTTGCACATTTTCTATAAATCTAACATTGCTCTCAAAAAAAGTTAATTAAAACTGAGGAAACAGGGAAAAGATTTAAACAGATATTTCAAAAGAAAATATATGGCTGAGGACTTCCTGGTGGTACAGTGGATAAGAATCGGCCTGTCAATGCAGGCGACACAGGTTTGATCCCTGGTCCAGGGAGATTCCACATGCCATGGAGCAACTAAGCACGTGAGCCACAGCTATTGAGCCTCAGTGCCGCAACTACTGAAGCTTGCGTGCCTACAGCCTGTGCTCTGCAACAAGAGAAACCACCACAGTGAGAAGCCCATGCACCACAACGAAGAGTAGCCCCCACTCACCACTGGAGAAAGCCTGTGCACTGCAACGAAGACCCAGCACAACTAAATAAATTAAAAACAGAAAATATATGGCTAACAAATAAGAACAAAAAGATGCTCCACATCATCAGTCATTAGGGAAACGCAAATTAAAACTATAAGGACATACACTGAACTGGCTTTTTGTAATTGACAATACCAAGTGCTGGTGAGAATGCGAAGTAATTCTGTCATACTTTGCTGTTGGAAATGCAAAATGGTACAGCCACTATGGAAAAATTTGTCCATTTCTAATAAAGTAAATCATATACCCTTATATGACTTAGCAATTCAACTCCAAGTATTTACCCTAGAAAATGGAAAAGTTCTATTTTCATAAGCTTTTTTATGTGGATACATACAACAGCTTTATAAATAATCACCAAACCCTGAAAATAACCCAAATGTCCCACAATATGTAAATGGATAAATAAACTGGCTCATTCATGCAATGAAATGACACACAGCAATAAAAGAAAAGAATTACTGACACACTCAAAAATATGGATGAATCTAAAAGGCATTATGCTAAGTGAAAGAAGCTAGACTCTAAAGGCCAATTACTACATAAATTCATTTATATGACATTCTAGAAAAAGCAAAATGATAGGTTAAGAGAACAGGTCAGCGACTGCCAACTAAAACGGGAACAGCATGTGGAAATTTCCCCGCCTGCCAATGCAGCATACCCAGCTTCCATCCCTAGGCTGGGAAGATTCCCCTGGAGGAAGGCATGGCAACCCACTCCAGTATTCTTGCCTGGAGAATCCAATGGACAGAGGAGCTGGCAGGCTACAGTCCACAGTGTTGCAAAGAGTTAGACAGGACTAAATATTAACATACTTAAAGGGAGAAAGACAACAATACAATAATGGTAGAGAACTTCAACACCTCACTTTTACTGAGGAAAGATCATAAAGATAGAAAATCTATAAGGTCACATTGGACTTAAACTACACATAAGACCAGATGGACTGGACATTTTCAGATCATTCTATCCAAAAGCAGCTGTATACACATTTTTCTCAAACGCACAGTGAACATTCTCCAAGATATGTCATATGTTAGGCCATAAAATTAGAAAAGGTCAGTTTTCATTCCAATCCCAAAGAAAGGCAATGCAAAGAATGCTCAGACTATCGCACAATTGCACTCATCTCACACACTAGTAAAGTAATGCTCAAAATTCTCCAAGCCAGGCTTAAACAGTACGTGAACCATGAACTTCCAGATGTTCAAGCTGGTTTTAGAAAAGGCGGAGGAACCAGAGATCAAATTGCCAACATCCGCTGGACCATGGAAAAAGCAAGAGAGTTCCAGAAAAACATCTATTTCTGCTTTATTGACTATGCCAAAGGCTTTGACTGTGTGGCTCACAAGAAACTGTGGAAAACTCTGAAGGAAATGGGAATACCAGACCACCTGACCTGCCTCTTGAGAAACCTATATGCAGGTCTGGAAGCAACAGTTAGAACTGGACATGGAACAACAGACTGGTTCCAAATAGGAAAAGGAGTATGTCAAGGCTGTATATTGTCACCCTGCTTATTTAACTTATATGCAGAGTATATCATGAGAAACGCTGGGCTGGAAGAAACACAAGCTGGAATCAAGATTGCTGGGAGAAATATCAATAACCTCAGATATGCAGATGACACTACCCTTATGGCAGAAAGTGAAGACAAACTAAATAGCCTTTTGATGAAAGTGAAAGAGAAGAGTGAAAAAGTTGGCTTAAAGCTCAACATTCAGAAAACTAAGATCATCTGGTCCCATCACTTCATGGCAAATAGATGGGGAAACACTGGAAACAGTGACAGACTTTATGTTGGGGGCTCCAAAATCACTCCAGATGGTGATTGCAGCCATGAAATAAAAGGATGCTTACTCCTTGGAAAAAAGCTGTGACCAACCTTGACAGCATATTAAAAAGCAGAGACATTACTCTGCCAAAGAAGGTCCATCTAGTCAAGGCTATGGTTTTTCCAGTGGTCATGTATGGATGTGGAGTTGGACTGTGAAGAAAGCTGAGCACCAAAGAAATGACGCTTTTGAACTGTGGTGTTAGAGAAGACTCTTGAGAGTCCCTTGGACTGGAAGGAGATCCAACCAGTCCATCCTAAAGGAGATCAGTCCCGAATGTTCATTGGAAGGACTGATGTTGAAGCTGAAACTCCAATACTTTGGCCACCTGATGCAAAGAGCTGACTCATTTGAAAAGACCTTGCTGCTGGGAAAGACTGAGGGCAGGAGGAGAAGAGGATGACAGAGGATGAGATGGTTGGATGGCATCACCAACTCAATGGACATGAGTTTGAATAAACTCTGGGAGTTGGTGATAGACAGGGAGGCCTGGCATGCCACAGTCCATGGGGTGGCAAAGAGTTGGACATGACTGAGTGACTGAACTGTACCGAGGCCATAAAACAATTCAATAATTTTAAAACTGAAAAACTGTCATGCATCTTTTCCAACCACAGTGATATGAAATTAGAAATCAATGAAAAGAAAACTGGAAATTTCTCAAAAACATGGAGATGAAACAATATGCTCCTGAACAACCAATGGATCAAAGAAGAAATGAAGAGAAATCAAGAAATATCTTGAGACAAATGAAAACGAAAATAAAACATATCCAAGCTTATGGCATGCAGCAAAAGCAATTCCAAGCCAGACATTCACAGTGATAAGTGCCTACATTAAGAAACAAAAAGATCTCAAACAGCCTAACTTTATATCTTAAGGAACTAGAAAATTAAAAACTAAGCCCAAAGTTAGTAATAGGAAGGCAGTAACAAAGATCAAACAAAAATGAATCAGAGACCAGAAAGATGATAGAAAAGATCAATGAAATCAAAGGTAGTTTTTGAAACAACAAATGAAATAGATAATCCTTTAGTTCAATTTCTCCAAGAAAGGAAAAAGAAGAGTCAAAAAAAAAGATAAAATAGGAAATAAAAGAGGCATTACAACTAATACCATGGAAATGCAAAGGATCATAACACACTAGTATACGTAATTGTATGCCAACAAATTATACAACCTAGAAAAAATGTATAAATTCCTAGAAACTTACAACCTACCAATACTGAATCATTAAGAAACAGAAAATTTAAACAGATCAATTACTAGTAAGGAGATTCTATCAGTATCCAAAAAACTCCCAACAAAACAAAATTCCAAGCTTTTGTTGACTGACTTTAGTAATGAATTTGACCAAAAACTTAAAGAAAAATTTATACCAACCCTTCCCAAATTCTTCTCAATATATGTAAGAGGAAGAAAAAAAACATTTATTTTATGATGTCAGCTTTAGCCTGATACCAAAACCAGACAAGGAGTCTACAAGAAAATTACAGGCCAATATCCCTGATGAACAAAGAGCAAAAATCCTCCACAAAATATTAGCAAACCAAATTCAGCATTATATTAAAAGTATCATAATACCATGGTCAAGTGGGATTTATCCCAATGATGCAAAAATGGTTCGACATTCATAAACTGATATGATATACCACATTAACAAAATTAAGCATAAAGATGATATGATCTCAAGAAGTGTAGAAGAAGCAAATATTTTTCTTTTTCAAATGAAAATTTCAATATCCATTTATGATAAGAGCTCTCGACAAAGTGAATATACAGGGACATTACTGTTGGTTTGTAGCCATAGGCATTCTCCAGGTAAAATTCAAAACAATCTTCCATTCATAGAGGGAAAGGAGAAATAAGGAAAGAGACCAGATTGGTAGGCTGAAGCTTTAATAAGCAAGGGAACTTACATGCTATGCTTGTCTTGGACAGTCACAAGATGAGTAGATCTCTACACCTGCATGCCAGGAATGCAAAAGTTTATATTCAGGCCTTCAAGGAGTTTAGTCACGTATACAGGCCAGATGTTCTCAACACATTATTGTCTCAAGGCTTCATTCTTTAAGTGGATCTTAGTGCAGAAACAATTGACAGTGTACATTTCAAGGATGGGGTAAGAGAGGAGCCTCCTATTGCCTAGATCCAGTCCACAGGTCAACCACAGTCATCTTCTCAACAACCACCTCCAATACTTAACTCAATGTATTAAAGGCCGTATATGACAAGCCCACAGTTAACTCAAATGGTGATAAGCTGAAAAGTTTTCCTCTAAGACCAGGAACAGGACAAGAATGCCCATTCTCACCACTTTTATTCAACATAATATTGAAAGTCCTAACCAGGGCAATTACGCAAGAAAAAGAAAAAAAGACATCTAAAATGGAAAGGAAGAAGTAAAGCTGATAGAATATTATATATGATTCAAGTAGAGGATGTGGGGTGGGAAGTGGGAGGGGGCTTCGGCATTGGGAGATTGTGTTCACCTATGGCTGATTCGTGTCAATGAATGGCAAAACAAATACAGTATTGTAATTTAAAATAAATAAATAAATTAATTAAAAAAAAAAAAGAAAACCTTAAAGACTCCACCAAATTTTTTTTTTTTTTTTTACAAATTCAGGAAAGCTGTGAGATCCTAGAGTTCAGTTCAGTTCAGTTGCTCAGTCATGTCCAATTCTTTGCAACCCTATGGACTGCAGCATGCCAGGCTTCTTTGTCTATCACCAACTCCCGGAGCTTGCTCAAACGCATGTCCATCAAGTCAGAGATCCCATCCAACAATCTCATCCTCTGTCATCCTCTCCTCCTCCTGCCTTCAGTCTTTCCCAGCATCAGAGTCTTTTCCAATGAGTCAGTTATTCGCATCAGGTGGCCAATGTATTGGAGCTTCAGCTTCAGCATCGTTCCTTCCAATAAATATTCAGGGTTGATTTCCTTTAGGATTGACTGGCTGGATCTCCTTCCAGTCTATGGGACTCTCAAGAGTCTTCTCCAGTACCACAGTTCAAAAGCATCAATTCTCCAGTGCTCAACCTTCTTCATGGCCCAACTCTCACATCTGTATACGACTATTGGAAAAAAACCATAGTTTTGACTAAACAGACTTTGTTGGCAAAGTGATGTCTCTGCTTTTCAATATGGTGTCTAAGTATGTCATAGCTTTTCTTCCAAGGAGCAAGCATCTTTTAATTTCATAGCTGCAGTCACTGTCTGCAGTGACTTTGGAGCCCAAGAAAATAAAATCTGTCATTGTTTCCCTTATTTCCCCATCCATTTGCCATGAAGTCATTGACATGATCTTAGTTTTTCTAATGAAGTTTTAAGCCAGCTTTTCACTCTCCTCTTTCACTTTCAAGAGACTCTTTAGTTCCTTTTCTCTTCCTACCATTCAAGTGGGGCTTCCCTGGTGGCTCAGAGGTTAAAGCGTCTGCCTCCAATGCAGGAGACCTAGGTTCAATCCCTGGGTCGGGAAGATCCCCTGGAGAAGGAAATGGCAACCCACTCCAGTATTCTTTCCTGGAGAATCCCATGGACGGAGGAGCCTGGTGGGCTACAGTCCACGGGGTCACAAAGAGTTGGACACGACTGAGCGACTTCACCTCAACTTACCTCACCTCACCATTAAAGTAGTATCATCTGGATATCTGAGGTTGTTGATATTTCTCCTTGTAATCTTTATTCTAACCTAACTTGTGAGTCATCCAGCCCAGCATCTTGCATGATGTTCTCTGCATATAAGTTAAATAAGCAGAGTGACAATATACAACCTTGTCATACTCCTTTCCAAGTCTGAATCAGTTTGTTGTTCCATGTCCAGGTCTGTCGCTTCTTGACCCACATACAGGTTTCTCAGAAGACAGGTATTTCCTTCATTTTAAGAATTTTCCACAGTTTGTTGTGAGCCACACAGTCACAGGCTTTAGAGTAGTCAATGAAATAGATGTTTTTGTGGAATTCCTTGCTTTTTCTATGATCAAGCAGATGTTGGCAATTTGATCTTTGGTTCTTCTGCCTTTTCTAAATCCAGCTTGTACCATCTGGAAGTTCTTGGTTCATGAACTGCTGAAGCTTAGCTTGAAGGATTTTGAGCATAACCTTGCTAGCATGTGAAATGAATGCAATTGTACAGTAGTTTGAACATTCTTTGGCATTACCTTTCTTTGGGATTGGAATGAAAACTAACCTTTTCCAGTCCTGTGGCCACTGCTGAGTTTTCCAAATTTGCTGGTATATTAAGTGCAGCACTTTAGCACCAGCACATTTTAGGATTTTAAATAGCTCAGCTAGAATTCCATCACCTCCACCAGCTTTGTTCATAGTAATGCTTCCTAAGGTCCACTTGATGTCATACTCCAGGATGTCTGGCTCTAGGTGAGTAACCACACAATTGTGGTTATCTGGGTCATTAGAAAATCAATACAAATACAGTTGCATTTCTACACACTAACAAGGAACTATCAGGGGAAAAGAAAAAAGAAAATAACCCCACTTACAATTGTAACAAAGAGAAAAAAAATAGCTAGGAATCAATTTAACCAAGGAGATGAAAGACATGTACACTGAAAACTATAAGACATTGATGAAAGAAACTGAAGAAGACCCAAACAAGTGGAAAGGTAGGCCATGCCCATGCATTATACTGTGCAGAGCAATCTACAGAATCAATGCAATCTCTACTAACATTCTAATGGCAATTTAAAACAGGACTAGAACAAACAATTCTAAAAGTATAGAATGACAAAAGACCACAAATAGCCAAAGCACTCTTGAGAAAGAAGGACATAGCTGGAGGTATCATACTTCTTGATTTCAAACTATTACAAAGCTATAGTAATCAAAACAGTATAGTATTTGCATAAATTAACACATAGACCAATGGGACAAAATTGAGGGCCCAGGCATAAATCTATGCATACATGTTCATTTATGACAAAGTAGTCAAAAACACACAATGTGGGAAAAATAGTCTCTTCAGTAAATGGTTTTGAGAAAATCAGACAGCCACATGCAAAAGAATGAAACTGGACTACTCTCTTACACCAAATACACAAAAACCAACTCATTGGGATTAACGACTTGAATATAAGACCTGAAGCCAGAAAACACCTAGAAAAAAACAAAGCAGGTAAGCTCTGTGACATCAGTCTTGGCAACAGTTTTTTTTGTTTTTTTTTTTTTGATTTCACACTAAAAGCAAAGGCAACAAAAACAAACATGTGGGACTACATCAAATTTTAAAATTTCTGGGGGTTCTGTCAGCATTGTGACAGCATAAGATGTTCTTCCTTTCTTAAACAACTAATTATAAATCTACCCAGGAACAAAGGTGCCTTGGTGAGAGTGTGGGACACAGTATCTGTCTATGTCAAGGATCCAGGAGGGCTCTCACCCATGGTGTATTCAAAAATAGAACAATCAAGGAAAAGGCTGTGGAGTGGGCAAACCTGGCTTACTTTCTCTCAGTGCAGTCGGGGAGAAAATATCTATAATATGCTGTCCCTGGTGGCTCAGACTGTCAAGAATCTTCCTGCAATATGGGAGACCTGGGTTCAATTCCTGGGTTGGGAAGATCCTCTGGAGGAGGGCATGGCAGCCCACTCCAGTATTCTTGCCTGGAGAATCCAATGGACAGAGGAGCCTGGCAGGCTACAGTCCATGGGGTTGCAAAGAGTCAGACATGACTGAGCGACTAAGCACAGCACAGGGAAAATTTCCACAGGCAAAAGAATTCACAGAATTCCAATCTACCTGAGGAGAGATTCCAGCACACTAATGGAGTGAGTCAAATGGATCACAGCCTTATCATGGCAAAGGGGCTTGCACAACGCAATGAATCTATGGGCCATGCCCTGCAAAGTCACCAAAGATGGACAGGTCATAGTGAAGAGTTCTGACAAAACATGGCCCCCTGGAGGAGGAAATGGCAAACCACTCCAGTATTCTTGCTGCAAGAACCCCATGAACCGTATGAAAAAGGAGAAAGATATGACACTGGAAGATGAGCCCCACGGGTCAGTAGGTGTCTAATATGAGACTGGGGAAGAATGGAGGGCAGTTACTAATAGCTCCAGAAAGAATGAAGTGGTTGGGCCAAAGCAAAAATGATGCTCAGCTGTGGATGTGTCTGGTGGTGAAAGTAAAGTCCAGTGCTGTAAAGAACAACACTGCATAGGAACCTGAAATGTTTGGTCCATGAATCAAGGAATTGGATGTGGTCAAGCAGGAAATGGAAAGATTGAACATCAAAATCTTAGGAATCAGTGAACTTAAATGGACAGGACTGGGTGGATTTAATTCAGATAACCATTATATCTACTCCTATGGGCAAAAATCCCTTAGAAGAAATGGAGTAGCCCTCATAGACAACAAAAGAATCTAAAATACAGTACTTGGGTGCAACATCAAAACAACAGAATGATCTTAGTTCATTTCCAAGGAACACCATTCAACATCACAGTGAAACAAGTCTATGCTCCAACCATTGATGCCGAAGCAGCTGAACTTGAGTTGTTCTATGAAGACCTACAAGACTTTCTAGAACTAACACAAAAATAAAGATGTCCTTCTCATCATAGGGGATTGGACTGCAAAAGTAATAAGTCAAGAAACACCTGGAATAACAGGCAGGTTGGCATAGGAGTACAAAATGAAGCAGGGAAAAGGCTAACAGAGATTTATCAAGAGAAGGTGCTGGTCATAGCAAACATCCTTTTCCAACAACCCAAGAGATGACTCTACACACAGACTTCACCAGATGTCAATAACAAAATCATCATGCAGCCAAAGATGGAGAAGCTCTATACTTTCAGGAAAAACAAGACCTGAAGCTGATTATGACTCAGATCATGAGCTCCTTATTGCAAAATTCAGGTTTAAATTGAAGTAGGGAAAACCACTAGGCCATTCAGGTATGACCTAAATCAAATCCTTACGGCTATACAATGGAAATGATGAATAGATTCAAGGAATTAGATCTGGTAGACAGAGTGCCTGAAGAACTATGGACAGAAGTATGTAACACTGTACAGGAGGCAGTGACCAAAACTATCCCAAAGAAATGCAAGAAGGCAAGGTGGTTGTCTGAGGACACTGTATAAATAGCAGGGGAAAGAAGAGAACTGAAAGGTAAGGGGGAAAGGGAAAGATATACCCAGCTGAATTCAGAGTTCCAGAGAAAAGCAAGGAGAAATAAGAAGGCCTCCTTAAGTGAACAATGCAAAGAAACAGAGAATAATAGAATGGGAAAGATCAGAGATCTTTTCAGGAAAATTGGAGATACCAAAGGAACATTTCATCAAGAATGCATACAATAAAGAACAGAAATGGTAAGGACCAAATCAAAGAGAAGAATAAAATATTAAAAAGAGGTTGCAAGTATACACAGAGGATCTATACAAAAAAACTCTTAATAACCTGAATAACCACAGCTAGACATGCTGGAGCGTGAAGTGGGCCTTACAAACATTACTATGAACAATGCTAGTGGAGGTGATGGAATGCCAGCTGACCTATTTAAAATCCTAAAAGATGCTGCTTAAAAAGTGCTGCACTCAATAGGCTAGAAAATTTGGAAAACTCAGCAGTGGCCACAGGATTGGAAAAGGTCCATTTTCATTCCAATCCCAAAGAAGGGAAATTCCAAAGAATGCTCAAACTGCTGTACAATTGCACTCATTTCACATGCCAGCAAAGTTATGCTTAAAATCCTTCAAGCTAGGCTTCAACAGTATGTGAACCAAGAACTTCCAGGTGGACAAGGTGGATTTAGAGAAGGGAGAAGAACAAGAGATCAAATTGCCAACATCTGCTGGATCATAGAAAAAGCAAGGGAATTCCACAAAAATATCTATTTCTGCTTCACTGACCATGGTAAAGACTTTACTGTATGGTTCACAACAAACCGTGGAAAATTCCTAAAAAGACGGGAATACCAGACCACCTTACCTGTCTTCTGAGAAACCTGTATGCACATCAAGAAGCAATAGAACCAAACATGGAACAACAGACTGGTTCAAAATTGGGAAAAGAGTAAAACAAGGATGTATATTGTTACCCTGCTTAAGTTATATGCAGAGTATATCATGTGAAATGCCAGCCTGGATGAATCACAACCTGAAATAAAGACTGCAAGGAGAAATACCAACAACCTCACATATACAGATCATATCACGCTAATGGCAGAAAGTAAAGAGGAACTAAAGAGCCTCTTGATGAAGGTGAAAGAGAAGAGTGAAAAAGCTGGCTTAAAACGCAATATGAAAAAAGAAAACCAAAATTATGGCATCTGCTCCTATCACTTTATGGCAAACAGAAGGGGAAAAAGTGGAAGCAGTGACTGATTTTATTATCTTGGGCTCCAAACTCACTGTTGATGGTGACGGCAGCCATGAAATTAAAAGATGCTTGCTCCATGAAAGAAAAGCTATGACAAAACTAGACAACATATTAAAAAGCAGAGACATCACTTTGCCAACAAATGTCTGTAGAGTCAAAGATATGGTTTTTCCAGTGAATGTGAAGTCACTCAGTCATATCCGACCTTTTGTGACCCCATGGACTGTAGTATACCACACTCCTCCATCCATGGGATTTTCCAGGCAAGGGTACTGGTGTGAGTTATCATTTCCTTCTCCAGAGGATCTTCCCGACCCAGGGATCGATCCCAGATCTCCCACATTGTAGGCAGACGCTTTACCATCTGAACCACCAGGGAAGTCGTGTACAAATGTGAGTTGGACCATAAAGAAAGCTGAGCACTGAGGAATTGATGCTTTCCAATTGTGGTGCTGCAGAAGACTCTTGAGAGTCCCTTGGACTGTAAGTAGATCAAACCAGTCAATCCTAAACAAAATCAACCCTGAATGTTCAGTGGAAGGACTGATGCTGAAGCTGAAGCTTCAGTACTTTGGCTACCTGATGTGAAGAGCCAACTCATTGGAAAATACCCTGATGCTGGGAAAGATCAAAGGCGAAAGGATAAGGGGGTGGCAGAGGATGAGATGATTAGATAACATCAGCAACTCAATGGACATGAATTTGAGCAAACTCTGGGAGATAATGGAGGACAGAGGACCCCGGCACAGGGTTGCAGTCCATGGGGTCCCAAAGAGTCAGATAAGACTTAGCAACTGAACAACCACAGCTGGAGTGTGAAGGATACAAATGTGAACATAATGGAGAGGAGAAGCACCTCTGCCAAACCTTCCTCCTCAACAGCAACACCATTTAGGGATAACTGTGGCAATAATGGAGACCTCGCCTATGATGGAGGTGCAAAGTGGTCCATGCATGCTCAGCTATCTCACTTGTGTGGGTCATGGATGGAGAAAGCCTTTTCTCTCTAGTAATAGAGTTCTGAGGTGGGATCTCCATAACTGGAGGGAGTAAGGACAGTTTAAGAAACTGAAAAGAATGTCAAGGGGACACAGTTCCTCCTTCTGCTTCAGAACTTCTGCATGAAGTCCACCTGTAAGCTCTGGGAGTACCCCAACCTGAAGATCTCCCTACTGGGTCCATGGTGTTCCCGACACCCTAAGTGCTAAGCCTAGGCCTCCACCCACTCTGTTGTCAGATACTTGTGCATCCTCCCAAGTGAGGCCATGAGAGTAGGTCCAGTAATTGGACTGCTCTCAGAAAAACAGACAAGGGTCTGTGGGCTAGTGAGAAAACAAGCTAGAGTTACAGTGCCTTCTCCTGGAAAACGAAAGAGAGGTTTTCTGCAGGCAGCCTGGTGAAGCGTAAGAATTCTGCCACAAGAGGGAGCAAGAAGAGTGGGGCAAGTCTACCCATTCAAAAGCAGAGGAAACACCAGGTATAACACCACCAATGAGTAATACCCCATCTCAAGACAACCAATAAAGACTTGAGGAGGTGTCTGTTACTTCAAACCTGAAAACACCAAGGAATATAAAATAAATATTTTATCCCCCAACATATCAATCATTCTGCAACAATAAAACTCAAAGGAACAAACATCATAATCTAGCTGATAAAGAATTCCAAATACCTGTTTTGAAGAAATTAAATGAGCTACAAGAAATCTCAGAATGACAACTCAGTAGTCTCAAAAAAAAAAAAAAATCAAAATGAGTTCTTTACCAAAGACAGAGAACTGTTTAAAAGGAACCAAACAGAAATTGTGGGGTTGCATAATTTAGTGAATGAGATACAAAATGCAGTAGAGAGCATCTGTAGTAAAGCACATGGAAGACAGAATAAGTGACTTAGAGGATAAATAAATTTGAAATAATACAAAACAGAAAAAGAATAGTACACACTGAAAAAAGCCTGCATAATCTATAGGAATCTGTCCAAAATAAATCAGAACAACTGGGGTTCCAGAAGAAGAGAGGAAAGAGTGTATAGATAGCTTCCTTAAAAAATAGTGGCTGAGAACTCGGAAACCTGGGAACACACAAGTTCATAAAGCTAATAAATCACCCTGTTACCTCAACGCCAAAGACTTTCTCCAAGACACATCTTAATGAAACTATCAAAAACAAAAGAGAACCTAATGGCAGTCAGGGGTGGGGTAGGGTAGGGAGAGTAGTAATCCACAAAGAAGCCCCCATTAGGCTGTCAACAAATCTCTCAGCAGAAATTTCACAAGCCAGGAGAGAATTAAATAATACGTTCAAAGTGTTGAAAGAAAAATGCCAGTCAAAAATACTCTGTTTGGCTCAGTTATTCCTTAGATATGAAGGAGAAATAGATTTTCTCATACAAACAAAAGCTGAGAGAGTTACTGCTAGACCTGCTGTGCAGGAAACGCTATAGGAGTTCTTGAGACTGAAATGAAATGACTACAGTAATCAGTAACATTAAAACAAAAAGAAGACAATACATTGGTACAGGTGACTATATAGATTTAGAAAACTCTAATTCTATAATAGGATGATGAACCATTTACATTAAAATGTTAACAGCTTAACTATAAGTTAAAGAGTATCAAAAATATACTATAACTGGTTACTGAATATATAATATAAAATGAGGCAACTGTGACATCAAAAATATAAAGGGAGAGAGTAAAAGGGTATATCATTTTTTGTAGGTGATCAAAGACAAATTGCTGTCATTAGAAAATGGCTGTTTTATCTAGAAGATCTGTTATATAAGCCTCATAGTAACCACACAACAAAAATGTGGAGTAGATTCACAACAGGAGAAAGGATTTGTGGGGAGGGAACAAAGCATACCATCATAAAAAATCAGCAACTTACAAAGGTAGACAGAAACAGCAGGGAAAAAAAAGAAATACAAAGCAACCAGAATGCAATCAATAAAATGACACAATATTAAGTCCTTACATATTAATAATTATTCCAAATAGAAGTGAAACTGAATTCACCGCAAAAGACACATATGGATAGGTGGATTAAAAAAAAAAAAAAAAAAGAAAGACAGACCCAACTATATACCACCTACAAGAGTTACTCACTTCAGTTTTAAGGACACATATATGTTCCAAGGAGAAGGAAATGGCAACCCACTCCAGTGTTCTTGCCTGGAGGATCCCAGGGACAGGGGAGCCTGGTCGCACAGAGTTGGACATGACTAAAACGACTTAGCAGCAGCAGCATACGTTCCAAGTATATAGGAATGAATGAAGATATTCCATGCAAGTGGAAACCAAGAAAAAGAAGGATTACTATATTTATATCAGACAAAATAGACTTTTATTCAAAAGTTTAAAAAGACAAAAAGGTCACTATATAATGATAAAGGAATCAATTCACCAAAATGATATATTAAAAAAATTTATATCTATATATATATACACACACACCCAAAATGGGAGCACACAAATATATTAAGCAAATTTTAACAATCTGAAGGAAGAAGTAGGTAACAATACAGCAATAGTAGGCTACTTCAATACCCTGGCTTTTAGCAATGAATAGATCACTCAAAAAATATAAAAACCAACAAGGACTTCCTGGGTGGTCCAGGGGTTAAGAATCCACCAGCCAATGCAGGAGATGAGGGTTCAATATTTGGTCCAGGAAGATTTCATACTTTGGGGGCACCTGAAGCCATGCACCACAATTACTGTGCCCTGGAGCCCACACTCCACAACACGAGAAGCCAACACATGGAGAAACTCGTGTACTGCAACTAGAGAAAGCCACAGTGCAGCCAAAAAATAACCCAAAAATGAACCAAGAAAGAGAACCAACAAGGAGGACTTGAGCCATAACGCTAGACCAAATAAACCTAACAGACTTACACAGAACATCTCAGCTAACAAGAGCAGAATACACTTTCTCAAGTGTACCCAGAATATTCACCAGTACAGATCACGTGACAGACACAAAACAAGTTTCAGCAAATTTAAGAGGATTGAAATCATACCAAGTATCTTTTCTGACCACAATGGTATGAAACAAGAAACCAACAAGAAGAAAGCTAGAGAATCTACTCCTTATCTTGTTAACAAATCCTTTGAACCTGACACGAAAATAAGAACTCTTGGCAAAACAACAGCCTTACCTAATTGAGGTCCCAATGAGCTGTACAAACCCTGGGCCCTGCCCTGCCAGGGCACAGAAGTTGATCCACAGTCCCATCTACTGGCTGAGCATAGTACCCGGTCCCAACGACATAGTAAGTATGACCAGAGAAATCAGGACACTGCAGAGTCCCCCTTACAGCCTGGCTTGGGGAAGGGGGCCAACCCAGCAGTCCTAGCCAGCTGCTCTCAGCCACCTCGTACCACTTCAGAGTTCAGGCACAAGCCCCAACCAAGAGCAGCCCCAGAGAGAATTCCCCACCTACCAAAGGATGTTACTAGCAGACACGTCCAGCTACTGAAACTCAGCTGACTGCTGGGCCAAAATGAACCTCTAAGTCTGGAAGAGGAGACCACTTACTCAAATACACAGATACCAACATAAGGAGACAAGGATCATGAAAAATCAGGGAAACGAGACACCAAGAGAAACTCATAAATCTCCACTAACTGACCCTAAAGAAATGAGATCTGTGAACTGTCAGACAAAGTATTCAGAGTAATACTCTTCATAAAATGTTTTTATTTTACTAATTCAAGAAAAATATCTGGCCACACAGGCAGCGTGTGGGGTCTTAGTTCCCCAGCCAGGGATGGAACCTGTGCCTCCTGCAGCGGCAAGCAAAGAATCTCAGCCGCCCCTGCTAGGGACGCCCTCCAAGCAACACTCTTAAAAGAGGTTTAGTGAGCTGCAGGAGCAACACAGACAACTAAAGAAAAGCGGGAAAACAACGCATGAACAAAAGAAGGTCGACAAAGAAATGGAAGCCATAAAAAATTGAAATCCAGGAGTTGAAAAATAGAGAGCTTCTAAAGCAGGTTCAACCATACTTCCCTGGTGATCCAGTGGTTAAGAATCCATCTTCCAGGCAGTGGACATGGGCCTGATCCCTGGGGAGATCCCACATGCTGTGGGGCAACTAAACCCACAATTACTGAGCCTGTGCTCTAGAGCCCGAGAGCCACAGCTATCGAGCCCGTGTGCCACAGCTGCTGAAGCCCAGTGCACCCTAGGGCCTGCTCACTACAGGAAAGAAGCCACCGCAATGAGAAGCCCGCGTACTGCAACTCGAGTTTCTTGCCACAACTAGAGAAAGCCTGTTTGCAGCACAGGCCAGGAATAATTTTTTTTTTCTTTTACTTAAAAAAAAAGCACACCCAACTACATGTAGGTGAGAATTAATGACCTAGAAGACAGGATATTTGAAATTATCAATCAGAGGGGCAAAACAAAAAAGAATGAAGAGTAACGAGAAAAGGGGGGATGGGATAAATTGGGATAAATGGGACTGACACATACACACGGTTCCCTAGTGGCTCAGTTGGTAAAGAATCTGCCTGCAATGCAGGAGACTTGGGTTCAATTCCTGGATTAGAAAGATCTTCTTTGATCCATAGGCTACTTTAAAATGTATTATTTAGTTTACAACCCACTCCAGTACTTTTGCCTGGAGAATTCTATGGATAGAGAAGCCAGGCAGGCTACAGTCCATAGGATCGCAAAGAACTGAACACAACTCCAACTTCCTTTTTTATATACACTCCTATGTATAAAAGAGATAACTAAGGAGAACCTACTATATATAGCACATGAAGCTCTAATGAATGTTCAGTTGCTCAGTCATATCCAACTCTCTGTGACCCCATGGACTGCAGCACTCCAGGCTTCCCTGTCCATCACGAACTCACCAAGCTTACTTAAACTCATGTCCATTAAGTCGGTGATGCCATCCAACCATCTCATCCTCTGTTGTCCCCTTGTCCTCTTGCCCTCAATTGTTCCCAGCAGCAGGGTCTTTTCCAACGAGTCAGTTCTTCACATTATGTGGCCAAAGTTTTGGAGTTTCAGCTTCAGCATCAGTACTTCCAATGAATATTCAGGACTGATTTCCTTTAGGATGGACTAGTTGGATCTCTTTGCAGTCCAAGGGATTCTCAAGAGTCTTCTCCAACACCACAGTTCAAAAGCATCAGTTCTTTGGCACTCAGCTTTCTCTATAGTCCAACTCTCTCATCCATACATGACTGCTGGAAAAACCATAGCTTTGACTAGATCGACCTTTGTTGGCAAAGTAATGTCTCTGCTTTTAATATGCTGTCAAGGTTAGTCATAGCTGTTCTTCCAAGGAGCAAGCATCTTTTAATTCCATGGCTACAGTCACCATCTGCAGTGATTTTGGAGCCCCCCAAAATAAAGTCTGACACTGTTTCATTGTTTCCCCATCTATTTGCCATGAAGTGATGGGACCAGATGCATGATCTTAGTTTTCTGAATGCTGAGCTTTAAGCCAACTTTTTCACTCTCACTTTCATCAAAAGGCTCTTTAGTTTTTGCTTTCTGCCATAAGGGTGGTATCATCTGCATATCTGAGATTATTGATATTTCTCCTGGCAATCTTGATTCCAGCTTGTGCTTCCTCCAGCCCAGCATTTCTCATGATGTATTCTGCCTGTAAGTTAAATAAGCAGGGTGACAATATACAGCCTTGACACACTCCTTTCCCGATTTGAAACCAGTCTGTTGTTTTATGTCCAGTTCTAACTGTTGCTTCTTGACCTGCATACAGATTTCTCAGGAGGCAAGTAAGTTGCTCTGGTGTTCCCATCTCTTTCAGAATTTGACAGTTTATTGTGATCCACACAGTCAAAGGCTTTGGCATAGTCAATAAAGCAGAAGTAGATATTTTTCTGGAACTCTCTTGCTTTTACGATGATCCAGTGGATGTTGGCAATTTGATCTCTGGTTCCTAGGCCTTTTCTAAATCCAGCTTAAATATCTGAAGTTTACGGTTCATTTACTGTTGAGGCCTGGCTTGGAGAATTTTGAGCATTACTTTACTAGAGTGTGAGATGAGTGCAATTGTGCGGTAGTTTGAGCATTCTTTGGCATTGCCTTTCTTAGGGACTGGGATGAAAACTGACCTTTTCCAGTCCTGTGGCCACTGCTGAGTTTTCCAAATTTGCTGACATGTTTATGGTGACCTAAATGGGAAGGAAATCCAAAAAGTGGGAATATGTGTATACATACAGCTGATTCACTTTGCTATACAGTAGAAACTAATGTAACATTGTAAAGCAGCTATACTCCAATATATATTCTTTACAAAAAGAAATCTATGGAAAACACGTTAAAAAATAATAGTCTTATTATGAGAAACTTGGAAGAACAACAAGAATGGGTCAGAAAGTATATTTAAAGCAGTAACAAACTGCACTAACTTCCCAAACCTGGGGAAACAAATGAGCATCCAAATCCATGAAGTCCAAAGGATCCCAAGTAGATTGAACTTGAACTGAAATAGGGACGCACCAAGACACATTGTAATCAGACTGTCAAAAGACAAAGATGACAAAACTCTCTCGCAGGAGGATCAAGATGGCAGAGTAAGAGAACACGGAGCTCACCAACACCCCTCCCACCAACACATAAAAAATGCAGCTACATGTAGAACAGTTCTCTTGGAAAACTAACTGGAAAGTGGCAGAACTCCTATAGAACCCAGTCTACAAGAAAGATTCCTGCATAACTATATAAAACTGGGGGAAAAAAGCATTAGGTCGGGACACCTGGGAGGCATCTAAGAGGAAAAGAAAGATGAGATGGGTGGGCTCCTACCCTGGGGAGTGAACACACAAACTATTCCTAGCCCTGGAATCCTACATGAGAGAGAGAAGCCACCCGCTTGGACAAATAGAAGGGCTGGAGAAGCTGACACTCTACTCGTGAGGAGCACATGGGTGCTGGCTTGACAACCATCAGGGCTGAGACTGCCACCTCCTGATGCCCCCCAGTCCAAGCTGAACAAACATCCTGGCCCTTCTCAGTCTACACCAACAGCTTGGCATGGAATCTAGGGAAGCCACATTCTTAAAAAAGACTTGACTGCGCAACACAGAGATGGCCCAGGGGCCTGGGGAGTCCTCCAGGCGAGGCAGTGGTGGCCAGTGTTGGTGTACAGTCAAATAGCACCAGTGAGTTAGACCAGATCTCTGGTGGAAACACAGTTCAAGGCCCTGTGACCAACACACCGCAATCCCCACTCCCAGCCAAGTGCACTCTCCCACACCACCGCTTGACACCAGATCCAGGGCTTCTAGGTCCTGGAAGAAGACTCAATCTAGGGACACAGGCGCAAGGGAGAAGCCTGGGGTGTGATCCAGGTGGGGCAGCAGCAGCTTCTCTTGGCACTTGCTCAAAGAGTGCCCCAGATGCAGCCCAGAGCTTTGACACCAGTACAGACACTTCAATTCCTATAACCAGAAGCCCCAAACCCTGGCCCCAGTACAGCAAATGTTCTGGGCCTGCCCACTCTCCACCATAGCCTTGCACTAGATTTTCGATGCCCATAACAGGGGAAAGGGTGTGACCTCGGGCTGCATCTAAGTGGAACCACAGATGCCTACGCAGGCAGCAGGTCAGACCTCTTCGAGTACACTCGCCTTGCTGACTTCAGCACTCCTCTCTTTTGGGCTAAAGGCCCCACTGTACGGGAGAAGGAATAACACACACCCAAAAAGAGCAGAATCTGGATAAACCTGACACCCCTCCCCAGACTCTAGCATCTGGGGAGCAGACCTCATCCCTGACAGGGCAGCAACAGCCATGCAGAGAAGGAAGGCCTGCCTCACATCCTGCAAAGGCTTTAACTCTATCAACACCAACCACACTCCCTACCAAAGTGAGCGTGGTCAGCACACCTTGAGAAAAGATGTGGCTGGTGTCCACATCAAATCCAGCCCTCACACCAAATACTGGACACACAACTGAACCCAGGTCTCTGGCATTGCAGGCGGATTCTTTACCAGCTGAGCCACGAGGGAAGCCCCTAGACAGGGATACGATACCCCCACATAAAAGCAGCCCTTAAAGCCACAATAGTTAACTGTTTCACCCAAATCCACAGAAACAGAGATTTTGTTTTGTTTTCCTAAAACAGAGTTTTGTTTTGTTTTTAAAAAAAGGAAAATGGCAGAGGAACTACTCCCAATTGAAAGAGCAAGAGAAAACCCCTGAAAAATAAATAAAACAGTTGACTATCAGACACTGTGTTCAAAAACTTGGTAATAAAAATGCTAAGAGAGAATATCCCTAAAAAGTAAACCAATCGAAAATAGATAATTTCCGCCCACGCCGCCCAGCAGCCATACCACTGGCAAGCCTGCACCTGCACCACTCAGGATCTTTGTATTAAAGAGACTGAGTGGGGGAACAGTCAAGATGGCAGAGTAGTAGGACAGGAGCTCACTTCCTCCCACCAATACGTCAAAAACTTATCTACATGTGAAACCATTCTCACCGAATATCTACTGAATGCTGACAGAAGACCTCAGACCTCTGGAAGGGCAAGAACATTTCCATGGAACCAGGTAGGACAAAAGATAAAAGGCAAGAAAGAAATCAGGATGGGACTTGTGCCCCTGGGAGGGAATTGTGAAAGAGGAAAGATTCCTGAATGCTGGGAAATCCCCTGACAAGTGGGGAATCAGCCAAGACGGAGGGAGAACTTTGGAACCTCAGAGAACGTAGCGACCAGTTTGCAGCAGCTAGAATGAAGAGAAACGTGCATAGGTGGTGAGTGCCACCACTCTGCACTCTCCAGCTTAAGTCACATATTCATTGGAATGGGCAGGGGCTGGGTGTAGGAGTTCAGGCTTTGAAAATTAGACCCAGGGAGAGGACTGGAGCAGCATGTACTTTGTTATACTGGATGAGAGCCTGAGGTTTTTGAGCTGGAAAGAGCCTGAAGTAGCTGGAGTCTGGTGTGAGCACACCTGAGGGTGTATGCAGAGGAAGCCTAGGCCTCCTTAGAGGTCAGGCACAATTGGGTAAACAGTGTGCAAGGAGAGTGGTGGGACTCGCCATTACAGCCTTTTTTCCTATGCAAGGCAACAGAGATCCTAAATGATACACTGAAGCAGTTAAACTTAATTGATATTTTCAGGACATTACATCAAAAATAAAAACAAACAAACAAACCAAAAAAAACAAACAGAACACACATTCTTTTCAAGCACACATGAGATAGTCTCTAGAACTGACCACATACTAAGGCATAAAATAAGACTCAGCATATTTAAGAGTACAGAAATTATCTCAAGCATCTTTTCTGATATATCAGCATGAAGCTAGAAATCAGACACAGAAAAAGAAATGAGGAAAAATGAAATTACTACATGGAGATTAAACAATATGCTATTAAAAAAGCAATGACTCAACAATGAAATCAAAGAGGAAATTTAAAAATACCTTGATGGAGAAAGGAATGCAACCCACTGCAGTAGTATTGCCTGGGAAATCCCATGGACAGAGAAGCCTGGAAGGCTACTGTCCATGGGGGTTGCAGAGTTGGACATGACTGAGCAAATAACACGCACACTTTGTTATATTGGATGAGAGCCTGAGGTTTTTGAACTGGAAACTTCCTGAAATCTCTACTTCTACACAGTTATCATAAATGTAAAAAAGGATGCTCTTTGGTAAAAATAAAATAAAAATGCCTTGAGACAAACAGCAATGAAAACGCAACCAAGTCAATAAAAGCACTTATTAGAGAAAGTTCATAAAGATTTTGTTCAAAAAACAAGAAAAATCTCTTATAAACAACATAATCTACAATTTTAAAAAATTAGAAAAGAAAGAACAAATAAAACCTAGAGTCAGCAGAAGGAGGAAAATAATAAAGATCAGAAAGTAAATTTAAAAGAGAGAGTTTTTAATATAGAAAAAAAAAATCAATAAAACCAAGAGCTAGTTCTTTAAAAGGATAAACAATACTAACAAACCTCTGGCCAGGCTCACCAAGAAGGAAAGAGAGAGAATCCAAATAAACAAAATAAATGAAAAAAGAGACACAAAAACCAATTCTGTGGAAATACAAAACACAAGGGAATACTACAAACAATTACTTGCCAACAAATTTGACAACATAGAAGTAGAAAAGTTTCTAGAAACATACAGCCCACCAAAATTCAATCAAAAAGAAACAGATAATTTGAATATATGGATCATTAGAGGTGAAATAGAATCTGTAATTTTTTTTTCATTTTATTTTTTAATTTAAATTTATGTATTTTAATTGGGGGCTAATTACTTTACAATATTGTATTGGTTTTGCCATACAGCAACATGAATCCGCCACGGGTATACACATGTTCCCCATCCTGAACCCCCCTCCCACCTCCCTCCCCGTACCATCCCTCTGGGTCATCCCAGTGCATCAGCCCCAAGCATCCTGTATCCTGCATCGAACCTGGACTGCCGATTCATTTCTTATATGATATTATATATGTTTCAATGCCATTCTCCCAAATCATCCCACCCTCTCCCTCTCCCACAGAGTCCAAAAGACTGTTCCAGAATCTGTAATTTTAAAACTCCCACAAATAAAAGTCCAGGCCCAGGTAGCGTCACAGGAGATTTCTACCAAATACACAAAGAAGAACTTATACCAAACCTTCTCAAACTCTTCCCAAAAACTGAAGAGGAGGAAGCACTCCAAAAGATATTTTATGAAGCCATTATCATCCTGATACCAAAATCAGACAAAGACACAACCAAAAAAGAAAACTATAGACCAATATCTTTGATGAATTCAAGTACAAAAATTCTGAACAAAATATTAGCAAACTGAATCCAACAACAGATAAAAAGATCATGCACCACAGCCAAATGGGATTCATCCGAAATTGACAAGGATGGTTCAACATAGGCAAAATCAATCAGCCACCACATAAACAAAAGAAAAGACAAAAGTACATGGTCATCTCAGTAGAGGCAGAAAAAACATTTGACAAAATTCAGTATCCATTCAGGACAAAAATTCTTACCAAAGTGGGTATAAAAGGGATATATCTAACATAATAAAAAGCCATTTATAACAAACCCACAGCCAATATAATACTCAACAGTGAGAGGCTGAAAGCTTTCCCTCTATATCTGGAACAAGACTAGGATGCCCACTCTCACCTCTTCTATTCAACATAGTCTTGAAACTCCTAGCCACAGCAATCAGATAAAGAAAGGAAATAAAAGGTATCCAAACTGGAAGAGAAGATCTAAAAATGTCATTATATACAGATGATGTGATTCCATATATATAAAACCATAAATACTCCACAGAAAAAATACTAGAACTGATACAATAAATGAATTCAGCAAAGTAGCAGGAAACAAGATTAATATACAGAAATTGGTTGCATTTCTTTATACTAACAATGAAATATTAGAAAGGGCATGTAAAAAACAATACCTTTCAAAGCTTCCCTGGTGGCTCAGCAGTAAAGAATTCACCTGCCAATGCAGGACACACACATTTGATCCCTAGTCCAGAAGATCCCACATCCTGCAGAGCAACTAAGCCCATGTATCACAACTATTGAGCCTGTGCTCTAGAGCCCAGGAGCTGCAACTACTGAGCCCATGCACCACAGCTACTGAAGCCTGCACACCCTGGAGCACATGCTCCACCACACGAGAAGCCACTGCAATGAGAAGCCCACACATTGCAATGACGAGCAGCCCCCACTGCAACTAGAGAAGAGCCTGTGTAGCAACAAAGACCCAGCACATCCAAAAATAAGCAAATAGATACATTTTTTTTAAAAGGGAGAAAATCTGAGCAGGAACATTAAGAGGCTACACACTGTGTAGAAATAAACTGAGCAAGATTAGTTCAGCCAAGTTAAATAAACAACAAAGCAAATAAAGCAATACTTTCAAAACTGCAACTCCCAAAATAAGATACTTAGGAATAAACTCCTGACCAAGGAGGTGAAATACACTGAGAACTATAAAACACTAATTTTAAAAAGTGCAAATGATTCAAAAAATGGAAATATATTCAACATCCTTGGATGGGAAGAATTAATATTTTTTAAATGGCCATACTACCCAAAGCAACCTACAGACTTAATGCAATCCCTATCAAATTACCCATGTCGTTTTTCACTGACCTAGAACAAATAATCCTAAAACTTATTTGGACCCATAAAAGACCCCAAACTGCCAAAGCAATCCTGCAGGAAGAAAAAAACTAAAGCTAGAGGTATAACCCTCCCAAACTTCAGACTATACTACAAAGTTACAGTAATCAAAACAGCATGGTACTGGAACAGAAAAGACTTATAGATCAATGGAACAGAATAGAGAACTCAAAAATAAATCCACTCCACCTACAGTCAATTAATCTATGACCATGGAGGCAAGAATATACAATCACAAAAAGATACTCTCTTCAATAAGTAGTGCTAGGAAAACTGGACAACCTCATGTAAAACAAAGAAATTAGAAAATCCCTTCATACCATATACAAAAATAAACTCAAAATGGTTTGAAAGACTAAAATATAAGAAATGAAACCATAAAACTCCTAGAAAAAAACAAATACAAAACACTCAACATAAATTGTAGCGATATTTTCTTGGATTTCCCCCACAGCAAAAGAAACAAAAGCAAAAATAAACAAATAGGACTGAATTGAACTTAAAGGCTTTTGCATAGCAAAGGAGACAAATGACAAGATGAAAAGACAACCTAAGAAATGGGGGATATATTTTCAAACAATGTAACTAACAAGGTTTTAATCCAAGATAGAGATAGACAACTCATACAACTCAGTATCCAAAAATCAATCTAATCAAAAGATGAACAGAAGAACTGAATAGACATTTTTCTAAGGAAGACACACAGTTGGCTAATAAGCACATGAAAAGATGCTTAACATCACTAATTATTAGAGAAATGCCATTCAAAACAACAAGATGTCATCTCACACCTATTAGAACGACTGTGTCATAAAGTCTAAAATAACATACCTTGGCAGAGAAGTGAAGGAAAGGGAACTCTTGAACACTACTGCTGGGAATGTAAATTGGTGCAGCCATCATGGAAAACAGTATGGGACTTTCCTGGTGTTATAGGGGATAGGGATCCATGTGCCAAGGCAGAGGACACAGGTTCAATCCCTGGCCCAGAAAGGTTCCACATGCTACAGAGCATCTAAACCATGCACCATGACTACTGAGGCCGCATGCTGCAACTGAAGCCTGTGTGCTGAGAGCCTGTGCTTCACAACAAGAGAAGGCCCCACAAGGAGACGCCCATGCCCCACAACGAAGAGGAGCCCCCACCTACCACAACTAGAGAAAGCCTGCATACAGCAAAAACCCAGTGCAATCAAAAATATAAATTCATCAAAAAATAAAATATATTGGAAAGAAAACAGTATGGAGGTTCCTCAGAAAACCAAAAATTGAATTACTATATGATCCAGCAACTCCAATCCTGAGTGTATCTTCAGAAAATCAAAAACATGCCTCCCCTAATAATGCATACATCCCAATGTTCACAGAAGCATTATTTATAATAGCCAAGCTATGAAAGCACCCCCAGGACCTATCAACATATGATTAGGTTAAAGAGATGTGTGAGATTATATATATATAGTGAAAGTTGCTCAGTCATGTCTGACACATTGGGACCTCATGGACTATACAGTCCATGGAATTCTCCAGGCCAGAATACTGGAGTGGGTAGCCTTTCCCCTTTCCAGGGCATCTTCCCAACCCAGGGATCAAACCCAGGTCTCCCTCATTGCAGGCAGATTCTTTACCAGCTGAGCCACCAGGGAAGCCCCAGAATACTGGAGTGGGTAGTCTATCCCTTCCCCAGTGGATCTTCCTGACCCATGAATCAAACCAGGGTCTGCTGCATTGAAGGAGGATTCTTCACCAGTTGAGCTACCAGGGGATATATATATATATATATATATATATATATATATATATGCCATAAAAAGAATGAAGTACTGCCATTTGTAGCAACATGAAGGGAACTAAAGAGTATGCTTAGTGAAATAAATTATATAGAAAAAGACAAATACTATATGATATTCCTTACATGTGGTATCTAAAAAATAACACAAATCAAAAAATGGGCCAAAGAACTAAATAGGCATTTCTCCAAAGAAGACATATGGATGGCTAACAAACACATGAAACGATGCTCAACATCACTCATTATCAGAGAAATGCAAATCAAGACCACAATGAGGTACCATTTCATACCAGTCAGAATGGCTGCTATCAAAAAGTCTACAAGCAATAAATGCTGGAGAGGATGTGGAGAAAAGGGAACCCTCTTACACTGCTGGTGGGAATGCAAACTAGTACAGCCACTATGGAAACCAGTGTGGAGATTCCTTAAAAATTGCAAATAGAACTGCCTTATGACCCAGCAATGCCCCTGCTGGGCATACACACCAAGGAAACCAGAATTGAAAGAGACACATGTACCCCAATGTTCACTGCAGCACTGTTTATAATAGCCAGGACTTGGAAACAACCTAGATGTCCATCAGCAGATGAATGGATAAGAAAGCTGTGGTACTTATACACAATGGAGTATTACTCAGCCCTTAAAAAGAATAAATTTGACTCAGTTCTAATGAGATGGATGAAACTGGAGCCGATTATACAGAGTGAAGTAAGCCAGAAAAAAAAAACACCAATACAGTATACTGACACATATATATGGAATTTAGAAAGATAGTAATGATGACCCTCTATGTGAGACAACAAAAGAGACACAGAGGTATAGAACGGACTTTTGGACTCTGAGGGAGAGGGAGAGGGTGGGGTGATTTGGGAGAATGGCATTGAAACATGTATACTATCATGTAAGAAACGAAGCGCCAGTCTATGTTCAATATAGGATACAGGATGCTTGGGACTGGTGCACGGGATGATCCAGGGAGATGATATGGGGTGGGAGGGGGCTTCGGTATTGGGAGATCATGTACACCTGTGGCTGAATCATGTCAATGTATGGCAAAACAAATACAGTATTGTAATGTAGAATAAAGTATTTTAAAAAAGTAAATAAAATATATAAAAAAAGAAAAGAAAAGAAAAAATAACACAAATGAATGTATATACAAAACAAACTCACAGACAGAGGAGACAAACTCCCCAAAGAGTGGGGAGGGACAAACTACACATAGGAGATAGATACAAAATGTTATTTATAAAATAATAAGCAAAAAGGATTTTCTGTGTAGCACAGGAAATTATCTGTAATAAAATTAGCCCATTAACTGTAATAACTTTTAATGGAATATAACCTGCTCAAATATTGAATTGCTATGCTGTACACCTGAAACCAACCCTAAAGTTTAAAGCAACTATGCTTCAATTTTTAAAAATCAAAGACAATGAAAGAATTTTGAAGAGAGAAGTTACACACAAGGGAATCCCAATAAGACTACTGGCAGATTTCTCCACAAAAGCTTTTCTGGCTAGGGAGATGACAGGATGACATATTCAAAATATTGAAGAAAAAAAACTGTCAACAACAAAAATCTATACTGAGTAAAACTGTCCTTCAGAAATGAAGGGGATATAAAGACTTCCCCAAATAAATAAAAGTTGAGGGACATTATCCTTATTATACCTGTCTTACAAGAAAAGCTAGAGCCTGGTAGGCTGCAGTCCATGGGGTTGCGAAGAGTTGTACACGACTGAGCGACTTCACTTTCACACTTCACTTTCATGCATTGGAGAAGGAAATGGCAACCCACTCCAGTGTTCTTGCCTGGAGAATCCCAGGTACAGGGGAGCCTGGTGGGCTGCCGTCTATGGGGTTACACAGAGTCGGACACGACTGAAGCGACTTAGCAGCAGCATATAATACAAAAAATACGTCATATTAATGACCGAAAATGTTATGGGGAGAAATAAAACTGTAAACTTTAGGAACTCTATTGAAGTAAAGTTTTTATCAGTTTAAAATAGGATATTAGGAAAACAGGATAATTTTAAGATATTCTATGCAAGTTTCATGATAAGGAGGGAAAACCCTTAATAATTATACAAAAGAATGTGATAAAGAAGTAAAAGCAGACTGACACCAAAAGACCTCAAAATGTAATTTTTAAAAAGCAGAATAAGTAACTAAGAAAAAATGGATTTACAAAATAGCAAGTGAACAATTAACAAAATGACAATAGTATTAATAATTCTTTATCAATATTTACTTGAAATGTAAATAGTTTAAACTCTGATCAAAAGACATAAAATGTCTGATTTATATAAACACAAAAACAAAAACAAGATCCAATGATACTCTGCCAACTACAGACTCACTTTAACCTTAAAGACATAAATAAACTGAGAATGAAGGGATAAAAAAGATATTGCAAATAAATGGTAACCATCCCAAATGAAAACAGAGGTGGCTAGGTATCTTTGATTAGACAAAACAGGCTTTAAAAAACCGGAAAGAGACAAAGATGGTCACTGTATGATGATAAAGGTCCCAATTCATCAAGAAGATTTAACAATTGTAAATTGTGTGTATCCAACATAGGAGCACCCAAATCGATAAAGCAAAAATTAACAGAGCTAAAAGTAGAGATAAGCAGCAATACAATAATAATTGGGGGCTTTAATACCCCACTTTGAACAATAAATATATCATCCAGACACAGAATCAATAATGAAATAGTGAATTTCAGCACTATAGACTGATGAGCTTAACACACTTACATAGAACATTCTGATGACAGCAAAATACACATTCATGTCAAGCTCATTTGGGACATTTTATAAGATAGAGACCATATTTTAAGCCACAAAAGAAGCCTTAACAAATTCAGGAAGATTGAAACCATGCAAAGTATCTTCTCTGATCACAAAAATATAAAGCTAGATATTATGAGCAAGAGTACAACTGGTAGATTTGAGAATACATGGAAATTAAAGAACTTTTCCTGAACAACAAATGAATCAAAGAAGTAATTAAAGGGAAAATACATAAGTCAGTTCAGTTCAGTTGCTCAGTCGTGTCCGACTCTTTGCGACCCCATGAATCACAGCACACCAGGCCTCCCTGTCCATCACCAACTCCCCGGAGTTCACTCAGACTCACGTCCATCGAGTCAGTGATGCCATCCAGCCATTTCATCCTCTGTCGTCCCCCTTCTCCTCCTGCCCTCAATCCCTCCCAGCATCATAGTCTTTTCCAATGAGTCAACTCTTCGCATGAGGTGGCCAAAGTACTGGAGTTTCAGCTTTAGCATCATTCCTTCCAAAGAAATCCCAGGGCTGATCTCCTTCACAATGGACTGGCTGGATCTCCTTGCAGTCCAAGGGACTCTCAAGAGTCTTCTCCAACGCCACAGTTCAAAGGCATCAATTCTTCGGCGCTCAGCCTTCTTCACAGTCCAACTCTCACATCCATACATGACCACTGGAAAAACCATAGCCTTGACTATGGGGACCTTAGTTGGCAAAGTAATGTCTCTGCTTTTGAATATGCTATCTAGGTTGGTCATAACTTTTCTTCCAAGGAGTAGCGTCTTTTAATTTCATGGCTGCAATCACCATCTACAGTGATTTTGGAGCCCCCCAAAATAAAGTCCAACACTGTTTCCACTTTTTCTCCATTTATTTCCCATGGAGTGATGGGACCAGATGCCATGATCTTAGTTGTCTGAATGCTGAGCTTTAAGCCAACTTTTTCACTCTCCTCTTTCACTTTCATCCAGAGGCTTTTTAGCTCCTCTTCACTTTCTGCCATAAGGGTGGTGTCATCTGCATATCTGAGGTTTCGATATTTCTCCCGACAATCTTCATTCCAGCTTGTGTTTCTTCCAGTCCAGCGTTTCTCATGATGTACTCTACACAGAAGTTAAATAAGTAGGGTGACAATATACAGCCTTGACGTACTCCTTTTCCTATTTGGAACCAGTCTGTTGTTCCATGTCCAGTTTTAACTGTTGCTTCCTGGCCTGCATACAGATTTCTGAAGAGGCACGTCAGGTGGTCTGGTATGCCCATCTCTTTCAGAATTTTCCATAGTTTATTGTGATCCACACAGTCAAAGGCTTTGGCGTAGTCAATAAAGCAGAAATAGATGTTTTTCTGGAACTCTCTTGCTTTTTATGATGATCCAGTGGATATTGGCAATTTGATCTCTGGTTCCTCTGCCTTTTCTAAAACCAGCTTGAACATCAGGAATTTCACAGTTCACGTATTGCTGAAGCCTGGCTTGGAGAATTTTGAGCATTATTTTACTAGCGTGTGAGATGAGTGCAATTGTGCGGTAGTTTGAGCATTCTTTGGCATTGCCTTTCTTTGAGATTGGAATGAAAATTGACCTTTTCCAGTCCTGTGGCCACTGCTGAGTTTTCCAAATTTGCTGGCATATTGAGTGCAACACTTTCACAGCATAAGTATCTTGAGTAAATAAACAAGGAAAAACAAAACTTACATATGTAGCCAGAACAGTTCAAGAAGAAAAAAATTATACCAATAAACATCCACATGAAGAAACAAGATCCTAAACAACCTAACTACACCTTAAGGAACTAGAAAAAAAAACACAAATTAAGCCCAAAGAGAACAGAAGGCAATAAATAATAAAGATTAAAGCAAAATAAATAAAATGCAGGAAGGCAAAAAACAACAACTATGTAACAGACCAATTACTAGCAAGGAGATTGAATCAATAATCAAAAATTTCACAATTAAGAAAAGCCCAGGTCCAGATGGCTTCATTGGCATATTTTACCAACATTTAAAATTAATCCTATAACTTTCAAACTCTCCCTACAAAATCAACGAGGTGGAAATACTCCCAAACCCAGTTAACGGGGTAAACATCATTCTAATACTAAAGCCAGGAAAGGACACTACCAGAAAACTACAGGCCAATATCCATGGGGAATATAGGTGCATATAGCCTCAACAAAATACTGACAAACTGAAGTCAGTAGCTTATTAAAAGGATCATACACAATGATCAAGACGGATTTATCCACGGGATGCTAAGATGGTTCAACATGCATAAAATCAGTGAGATACATCACAATAATAGAATCAAAGAAAAAAATCACATAATCATGCTAAGTGAAATAAGCCAGAGAAATACAAATATTGTATGATATATCACTAGCATGTGGAATCTACAGAAAGCTAAACTAGGGACTTCCTGGTGGTCCAGAGCCTGACTCTGAACTCCCAATGCAAGTGGCCAGGGCTCAGTCCCAGGTCATTGAATTCGATTCTGCACACTTCAACTAGAGAGTCTATGTGCCAGTTAAAAATTGAAGATGCTGCATGCTGCAAATAAGCCCAGCATAGACAATTATATATATATATTTTTACAGCCAAAGTTGAAAAAACAGCATAGAATGATGCTTACCAGAAGTGTGGGGGTGGGGGGTGGGGTGGTGTCAGGGAAAAGGAGAGATGTTATTTAGGTGTACAAACTCATAAATAAATAAATCCTGGAGATCTAATGTACAATACAGTGATTATAGACAATGATATTAACATAATAATATTATAGATATCAAACTTGGTAAGAGACTAGATCTTAAGTATACTCACCACAGAAAAGATAATTATGTAATATAATAAAGGTGTTAGCTAATGTTAAACTTACGTACTGCAATATGATTACCATTGTACCAAGTCAACATTTTTTATACCTTAAATTTACATAATCTCAATTAAAATAATAAAAATGAAAAGCTTGTGTAGAGCAAAGGAAACCATTTATAGTATGAAAAAGCAACATACAGAAAGTGAGAAGATATTTGCAAACCACATTTCTTAAGGGATTAATAACCAAAATAAATAAGGAATTCTATAATTGAATTTTTAAAATCTGATTTTAAAAATGGAAGAACCAAATACTTTTATGAAGATATACAAATGGCCAACAGGTATATGAAAATATGCATAAATATCAGTAAACAGGAAAATGAAAATCAAAACTACAATGAAGTATCACCTCATATCTTGGAATGGCTAGTCTCAGAAAGACAAATGATAATAAATACTGGTGAGGATATATTAAAAAATGGAACCTCTGTTTACAGATAGCAGAATTAATATTGTTAAAATAGCCATACTACCAAAGCCATCTACACTCCAACAGAAACTCCATCAAAATAACAAAGGCATTCTTCACAGACACAGAAGAGACAATCCTAAACTGTGTAGAACCACAAAGACCTTGAAAAACCAGAGCAACACTGAGAAAAACATAAATAAATAAATAAAACCACAAAACACACTGCAAAGTCATAATAACAAAACAGTATAAGATGCACTGACACTAAAGTAGCCAGAGAGACCCATGGAACAGAATAAAGAGCTCAGAATTTAATCCTGGCCTGTATGGTCACATAATGTTCAACAAGGGAGCCAAGAATACCCAGTGGGGAAAGGATAGGGTCTTGAACAAATGGTGCTAGAAAAACTGGAGAAACAGATGCAGAACAATGAAATTGAACCCCTTATATAACTCACAAAAATTAACTCAAACTGGATCAAAATATAAACATAAGACCAAATATCATATAACTCCAGGAAGAAAATATAGGGAAGAATCTCATCAATGCTGTTCTTGATAAGGATTTTTTTAACATGACACCAGAAGCACAAACATCAAAAGCAAAAATTAACAAATGGGACCACATCAAAAGCAAAACTTTGCATAGCAAACACACTATTAACAAAATGATCAGGCAGTCTTCAGAATAGAAGAAAATTTTTGCAAGTCATATATTGGGTAAGGGTTAATATCCAAAATATATAAAGAATCTGAAAGAGATGGGAATACCAGACCATCTAACCTGCCTCTTGAGAAATCTGTATGCAGGTCAGGAAGCAACAGTTAGAACTGCACATGGAACAACAGACTGGTTCCAAATAGGAAAAGGAGTACGTCAAGGCTGTATATTGTCACCCTACTTATTTAACTTCTATGCAGAGTACATCATGAGAAATGCTGGACTGGAAGAAACACAAGCTGGAATGAAGATTGCCTGGAGAAATATCAATCACCTCAGATATACAGATGACACCACCCTTATGGCACAAAGTGAAGAGGAGCTAAAAAGCCTCCTGATGAAAGTGAAAGAGGAGAGTGAAAAAGTTGGCTTAAAGCTCAACATTCAGAAAACAAAGATCATGGCATCTGGTCCCATCACTTCATGGGAAATAGATGGGGAAACAGTGGAAACAGTGTCAGACTTTATTTTGGGGGCTCCAAAATCACTACAGATGGTGACTGCAGCCATGAAATTAGAAGACACTTACTCCTTGGAAGAAAAGTTATAACCAACCTAGATAATATACTCAAAAGCAGAGACATTACTTTACCGACTAAGGTCCATCTAGTCAAGGCTATGGTTTTCCCTGTGGTCATGTATGGCTGTGAGAGTTGGACTGTGAAGAAGGCTGAGCGCCGAAGAATTGATGCTTTTGAACTGTGGTGTTGGAGAAGACTCTTGAGAGTCCCTTGGACTGCAAGGAGATCCAGCCAGTCCATTGTGAAGGAGATCAGCCCTGGGATTTCTTTGGAAGGAATTGATGCTAAAGCTGAAGCTCCAGTACTTTGGCCACCTCATGCAAAGAGTTGACTCATTGGAAAAGACTTTGATGCTGGGAGGGATTGGGGGCAGGAGGAGAAGGGGACGACTGAGGATGAGATGGCTGGATGGCATCACAGACTTGATGGACCTGAGTCTGAGTGAACTCAGAGATGGTAATGAACAGGGAGGCCTGGCGTGCTGTGATTCATGGGGTCGCAAAGAGTCAGACACGACTGAGTGACTGAACTGAACTGAACACGACTTAATAACAAATAATATATCTATTTAAAAATTGGGCACAAGTACTAAATAGTCATTTTTCCAAAGAGGACATCAAAATGACCATCAGGCCAAAATGGCCGTGAACACCATGAAGTTTTCAACATCAATTATTATCAAAAATGTAATTCAAAACAACTATAAGATATCACCTCACGCTTGGTAGAACGGTTAACATGAAGAAGACAAGTGACCACAATTGCTGGGGAAGATGTGGTGAAAAGGACACTCTTATACACTGTTGATGGGAATGTAATTGGTCCCAACACTAAGGAAAACAAAATGGAAGTTCCTCAAGAAATTAAAAACAGAGCAGCCACACAACCCAGCAATTCCACTTTTGGGAATATACCCAAGGGAAAAGGAAACCCAGAGTAATTCCAAGAGATGTGCCTATGTCCTGGCGTATTGCAACCTTATTTACAATATTTCATTGTGAAACATATGGGAATAATACAAATACCCATCAGTGGATGAATGGATTAAAAAAGATGAGATGTATATACAATTTAGTATTATTTATTCATATAAATAATACTACACAGATGGACCTTGAGCACATTTTGTTAAGTGAGATAAGCCAGACAGAGAAAGACAGTACATATTATATAATATCACATACATGTGGAATGCGAAAAAAACCAAATACTTAAGAAAAAAAAAAGAGTAAAACAGTAGCTACCAGGGGATCTGAGGGTAGTGGGATAAAATTTAGGATGTTTAAGGGTACAAACTTGTAATGAGTACTAATATAGCCACAGAGATTTAAATTACAGTACACTAAACACAGCAATATTGCACTATAAGTTTGCAATCTGATAAGTATTATTGCAATGAAACCATATTACAATATGTAAATGTATCAAAGCAACGTGATTAAATTTATATGTTACATGTGAAATTTATCCAGTTAAAAAAATGATACAATGATCTAGTACAGACTCAGGATTTCATAAAAGTGTTTTGATCAGTATCATTATTTTGCACCTTAACAAAATACACTTTATATAATTAGAAAAAATTGTTTGAAGTACATAAATTTTAAATAAATTGTGATAGGAATAACAAAATTATTCTGATCATGAGAGAATATGGATAAAAAGAAAGAAAAAGGAATGCTTTTACACTGGTGGTGTGAATATAAATTGTGTATAGGTACTAAGGAAAACAGAATGAAGATTCTTCAAAAATTAAAGATAAATCTACTATATGATCCAGCCATTTCATTTCTGGGTTTTTATGCAAAGGAAACAAAATCACTATTTTGACAAGATATCTGTACTGTTGTATTCATTGCATCATCATTGTAAGACATGGAAACAACCTACGTATCCACCGATGGATAAATGGGTATAGGAAATGTGGTGTGTCCACACACACACATAACATTATTCAGCCATAAAAAAGGATACCCTGCCATTTGCAACAACATGGATGAAACCTGAGAGCATTATGCTAAGTGAAATAAGTCAGACACAGAAAAACAAATAACTGTATGAGCTCACCTTTTATGTGGTATTTTAAAAAATCATAGATAGGGAAGATTGGTGGTTGCTAGAGGATGGCAAAAAGAGGGGTGAGGACAGGCTATCAGTGAAATGGGTAGAGGACGTCAAAAGGTATAAACTTCCAGTTATAAGACAAATACTATCACACTATCTGACGATGTAATGTGCAGCATGGTGACTACAGTTTACAATAGTATACAGTACATTTGAAAGTTGCAAAAAAATAAGATTTAAAACCTCTATCAAAAGGAAAAGAAATGGTAACTCTCTGATAGGTATCAACATATAGTGGTAATTATTTCACAATATTAATATATATCGAACTATGTTGGATACCTAAAACAAAAATGTTACATGTTAATTACATCTCAATAAAAAATAAAAAATTTAAATGCATATTAATTTCTTTTTTCTGCTTGCTTTGGGTTTAATGTGCTCTTTTGGTTTCTTAAGGTAGAAACTAAGGTCCTTGATTTGAAATTTTTTCTAATACAGACTCTTAGTACTATAAATTTTTTTCTAGATATTGCTTTAGCAGCATCCCATAAATTTTGACATGGAGTAATTTCAATTTAATTCATTTAAAAATATTTTCTGTTCCCTTTGGATTTCTTCTTTGATCCATAGGCTGCTTTAAAATGTATTATTTAGTTTGCTAATGTTTGAGGACTTTCAAAATTTTCCTGTAGTTGAATTCTAATTTAATCCCACTGTGATCAGAGAACATACTTTGTATAACATGAATCCTTTCAAATTTATTGGGACTTGTTTCATGGCCCAGAATACGGTCCATCTTGGTAGATGTTCCATGTGCACTGGAGAATGTTTATTCTGCTGTTGTTGGGTAGAATGTTCTACAAATGTCAATTCAGTCTGGCTGGTTGATAGTATTGTTCAGGGCTTCTGTATTCTTATTTTCTATCTATTCTATGAATTATTAAAAAACACAGAAATTTATGAGAAGTCAGAATGTGTAAGTGATGGGCCTTTCAGGACTCCCTTAGGCCACCAGGTCAGAATACCCAGCAAAAGAGAGTCCTGACTGTCCGCCCCTCCAATTCCTTACAATAGATTGTATCCCCTATCACAAATGCCTAGCTATAGACATATGCATTTATCCTCCCAATTTCTCTTCATCCTGCTGTAAGTCTGATGGTCAGTTCTGTGTACCTGTAGTTCTGATTTTTACACCTTGGCTACATCACTTTGAGCTACTACAAGTAAACACAACACCCTTTCACCCAGCCCTGCAGGCTGGAACCAAACAAAACAGAGGAATTCCCAATTGCTTGACTCCAAGTAGAGGGTTTCTACCGTTAACTGTGAATTCTTCTTAGTTAATTCAGCAAATGGTTAAGCAAGTGTATACTGTGTGCAATGCCCAGTTTTGAGCTTATGTTTTAATCGTGGGCCAATGAATGGGGATTTACTACATATACAGAGAGGGTCTGATTGGAAGGGAGGTGAAGGACGAAAGACCTAGTGTTGATAACAAGAGGAGCCCAACTTCCACAAAAGGGAAACCCAAATTCCCTCAAGAAGAACATAGCAAGGATATTTAGCTGTGCCAGAGCCAGCACAGAATAATTATACTCTTGAACTTCCCTGTTGGTGCAGTGGTTAAGAATCCACCAGCAGGGAACGAGGGTTTGATCCCTGGTCAGGGAGAAGGCAATGGCACCCCCACTCCAGTACTCTTGCCTAGAAAATCCCATGGATGGAGGAGCCTGGTGGGCTGCAGTCCATGGGGTCGCTTAGAGTCGGACACGACTGAGTGACTTCACTTTCATGCACTGGAGAAGGAAATGGCAACCCACTCCACTGTTCTTGCCTGGAGAATCCCAGGGACAGGGGAGCCTGGTGGGCTGCTTCTCTGGGGTCACACAGAGTAGGACACAACTGAAGTGACTCAGCAGCAGTAGCAGCAGCAGGGAACTAAGATCCTATACGCCAAGAGGCAACCATGTGCCACAAGTACTGAGCCTGTGCTCTAGAGCCTACATACCACAGTGAAAGAGGCTGCAAGCTGTGAATACTGAAGCCCATGTTCTCTCGGAGCCTGTGCTCCTCAACAAAAGAAGCCACTGCAGTGAGACGCCTGCGCGCCACAACTAGAGAGACAGCAATGAAGACCCAGCGCAGCCATAGAGTAATTAAATTTTTAAAAGGATAATTACACTTTTACTTCTCTCCACTTTCCTTCTGCTTCTCATGATCTCAGGAAGCAAAGGAGTTCTTAGCATGCCTCGGGGATGGGGATCCCTCTGCATTCTCAGAATTCCTTTCATTAGATTGAAAAAGATCCGAGAAGCAGGCCACAGTGTGTCCAGAATGTTCTGCGTGGAACTCAGTGAAGAGGTAAGAGCTGCCCTGCCTCGTGTGCCCAGCTGAAGACAATCAACACAAGCTTTCGCTCCCAAAATTGCTTACCAGCCATCACACCAGCTGACGCTCCTCTTTACAGCTGATGCAGCTGTTTCCAAAGGGTTGACGGTGTAAGGTTGTAGCAATCAAACCTAACGTCCCCTCTATCTGTAAAATATTTTATGAGAACAAAGAATTACCCCAGGATTCAAACAGAAGAAAACCTGCAAATGTCTTTCTCCCTAAGATATGTTCATGTAATACTGCATGTTCTGGTCCAAAGAGAGATACTTACCTAACTGGATTTTGACAAACCAGTTCTAGTTTATTTCCGGCAACCCACTCCAGTGTTCTTGCCTGGAGAATCCCAGGGACGGGGGAGCCTGGTGGGCTGCTGTCTATGGGGTCGCACAGAGTCGGACACAACTGAAGTGACTTAGCAGCAGCAGAATGAAGATCTTTGAACACCGGTTTCTATGTCAGATTTATAAGCAGCAAGGATATCTATAAAATGTTGATTTAAAAATTGGCCTGGGCCCTGTTAAATGAAAAAGATATATTTGGGGAGTCAGGAAGTTAGAAGAGGGAGAAAGTTTACTGACAGTAACTTAACAAATACAAATTTTGTAACAAAAATGTTGGCAATCATCCATCCATTGATACTATTGATTTTGCTCTATTTATGGAAATGGGCGGATAAACATAATTGACATTATAACGTTGGTCTATAGAAAGGGAGCAGTCCGAGGAGGCCCTGCTTACTTGTTTATCTTACAGTATTTCTTCTGATATAAAAGAAACTTGCCAGTGGTTACTTCTGGGGAATAGCACTAGGAATTTACGAAAATGTGGATCAGAAGAAAGGAAATTTTTACTTTTCATTTTATTAACTTCTGAACTGTTTAATGTTGACCATGAATTACTTGTTAAAATAGATATGAAGTAGAGCTGTAAGTTTTAAAATGGTAAAGGTCTGTAAGTTAAGTGAAGGCAGTACATCATATTCATTTTGAAATAGTTATATTATTGTGTATATACATATAAGTTTACAGATAAATTTACAATAGCTAAATGTACCAAAAAAATCTATAAAGAGACAGCATAAATTGATAGTACTTACCTCGGGGGTGAGAGTAAGGTAAGAAGTAAGGTATTATTCTATACTCTTCATTATCTGGTTTTTCACAAGTCCATTTGCTTACTTGCTACCTGCATAATGTTTAAATCAATAAGATGAGGACAACTTTTATAAAATCCTTTTTCTGCTCCTTGGAAGTTCTTCCCCTTCTCCTAGGAACAACACCCAGCCTGTTTTGTCTGATTCTGGTAGGTTTTCAACCACAGGGGTTAAAGTCAGGGGTGGCACATGACCAAAGAAACACCAATCAGTTCATCTTGCTCAGGAATCTGAATCTGAGCAGAAACACATGTGTACTGGAGGTAGCTGTAAATGAGTCATCCAAAGGCAGCTTCTTGAAAGGCTATTCATGTGTATCTGAGGCTCTGAATCCACAGGTGTCCTGGGCTCCTCTCCTTAGTTCTGGTTTATGTGTCCTTTCAGTAAATACCTTTAGAAAAAAGCAAATGGAGAGAGAAAGAGTAACAGACTTATTGAAAATAATAATAAATTCTGGATCGATCACCTTGAGTCCATGGTTCATATAAGATATTCAGGTGAACGTGTCTAAAAGACTGTTGAAAATAAGGGCTTGGAACTCAGCAAAGACTAAGAATTGCGGCCACAGATTTAAGAGGTATGAGAGTGCAAGCCAAAGTGTGTGATACAAGAAAGAGGAGACAGCAGAGTCAAGAATGTGACTGTGAGAACTACCACCACCCGAGGATGGGGAAGGAATATCAGACACTGCTATTTGCCCACCGTGGTTACCAGCACCATTAGGCCATGGTACCTGGGGAGACCCACTGTACTCAGTCTTAAGACCTTGAAGATGATTTTGGGTGTATATCTACCCAAAGGGCATCGTCACATAGTTGCAAGGTGACGGAAGGTGCATGATGTCTAGTCATTATCATATAACACAGAGACAGTGTAGCCAGGTGACTGAATAAGAAATTGTACCCATGGGACTTCTCCAGGAGTCCAGGAGTTAAGATGCTGCCTTCCAGTGCAGAAGGCAAGGTTGGATCCCTGGTCTGGGAACTAAGATCCCACATGCTACACAGTGTGGCCAAAAGAGCAAAAAAAAAAAAAAAAAAGAAATTCTATCCAGGTGTGTGTGTGTGCGCATGTGTTAGACACTCAGTCATGTCTGACTCTTTGTGACCCCATGGGCTGTAGCCCAGCAGGCTCCTCTGTCCATGGAATTCTCCAGGCAAGAATACTGACTGGAGTGGATTGCCATTCCCTTCTCCAGGGGATCTTCCCAAACCAGGAATTGAACCTGGATCTCAGTTGCAGGTGGATTCTTTACTGTCTGAGCCATCAGGGAAGCCCTTGTATCCAAGACAAGATGCTAAATCAGATGTGTGCACCATGAAATGAGCCTTTGCTACCATTTAAGGTGGAACATGTGAGTTTCTCAGGAACTGGCATCACCATGAAAACCCACATTTCATGGCAGAGTTGGAGACCTCAAGAGAAACAGAAAGGGAGAGCACCTGATGCCTTCCTTTGGTGGCCTCACCCAGGGCACCTGATACCCGGTGACCTGGCACCCCTGCCAATTAACAGAAAAAGCCCAGGTAGAGCAGAGAACCCACAGCTCCTGCTGAAACAGGCCCTTAGAAACCAGAGGTTACAGACCGATGGTCATCAGGCCTAGCAGCTCTCAGTCTTAACTGCACTTTGAAATCACCTGGGACATTTTAAAAAATACTGATGACTGATCCTGCCTCCACTTTTAAAGGCTCTCCACGTGATCCTGATATGCAGCCAAGGTTTAGGACCCCAAATGAGCCCACAGATGTTTTGTTTGACTTGCACTATGCCAGCCTAAAAGTATTTTTAATTATTTTTCAATAATAAAAAATCAGTCAATTTTCATAGAAAACAAACCTGTGATTACCAAAGGAGAAGGGGCAGTTGAGGAGTATGGGATTAACAGATACACACTACTATACATAAACAACAAGGATTTACTGTATAGCACAGGGAACTGTATTCAATATCTTGTAATAATCTATAATGGAAAACATGAAAAACTACATATATAATTGAATCATTTTGCTGTACACCTGAAACTAACAGAACACAATATGGTAAATCAGCAATATTTCAAAAAACAAAAAAGATAGTCAATTTCATACACCCAAATCACCCAGACTGCTGTCGTCTGTTGGAATATCTGTGCACAGTAGACCTGCATTCCCATGGGACACTATTCAGCAGTTCTGAGTTGCAGCCACACCTTATGCAAGCATTTCTCAGCATTCCACAGTCCTCCCTGGCCACCCCACTATCACCACAGCACAGAGCCCATGACAGTTGCTGCTTATCAGCCTGCTTGTATTGTGGGACTTTCACATCAGTGTTGAAAGAAGTGAAATAGCGCTTATCTTTGTGTCTCAGCAGAACAGGAAATAGAAAGGCAGTCCAAGGGGGCTGTGTGCTCCATGGGGCCTGCTGCTCGTTCCCAGTGACTGCCTGGCTCTAAACGGCATTTGGGTATGTGTGCTAGATTGAAATCTGTTTTCCCAACAGGAAGACCAATATGCCCCATAACCTGTGGATCAAAGACCTGAGACGTGAGAGATCCCACCTCTCGTTATCTTAATAATCAGTTACATCTCATACAAAAGAAAACTACATAAAAGAAACAAGAGGCAGGAGAAGGAAATGGCAACCTACTCCAGTGTTCTTGCCTGGAGAATACCAGGGATGGGAGGCGCCTGGTGGGCTTCCGTCTATGGGGTCGCACAGAGTCGGACACGACTGAAGCCACTTAGCAGATAGAGTATTGTACATTCTGCATATGCTGCTCTTCAGCTTGTTGCACTTCCAAAGGCAGGGCAAATGAAAAGGCGAAGAAGGTTCTAATATCCATGAAAGGAAGGCTCTGTCCTCTGGGACAGATAGTTTGGGTAGAATCCATCACTGTTCTGTGAGAAAAAATTCTTGGTGCACAATGAGTGGCTGTATACTGTCTACCTATTACATTGTTATTTCAAATAAAAATTTTAAATTCTAAAAAAAAAAAGAAACAAGAGGCAACCAATGCACCAGAGATCAAGTTCCAGAATTAAGGCAATGCAGGAAGTTTGTGGGCTTCCCTGGTGGTTCAGCAGTAAAAGAATCTGCCTGCCAATGCAAGAGATTGGTTTGATCCTGGGTTGGGAAGACCCTCTGGAGAAGGAAATGGCAACCCACTCCAGTATTCTTGCTTGGGAAATCACGGACAGAAGAGCCTGGTGGGCTACAGTCCACAGGGTCGCAAAAAGAATTGGACACGACTTAGAAATTAAACAACAACACAAAACAAGAAGTTTGTATCCTTTGTAGGGGACAAAGGAGGCCAGAGACAAACCTGACCTGTAAGGAGGAAGTGGGGAGTCACTATTCAACAGGTATATAGTGCCAGCTATGCAAGATAAACAAGTTCTCAAGACCTGCTGTGACTGTAATTAACAATATTGTATCTTGCACTTCCCTGGTAGCTCAGCTGGTAAAGAATCTGCCTGCACTGCAGGAGACCCGGGTTCGATCCCTGGGTTGGGAAAATCCTCTGGAGAAGGCAAAGGAAACCCACTCCAGTATTCTCGCCTAGAAAATCCCAGGGACAGAGGAACCTTGCAGACTACAGTCCATGGAGTTCCAAGAGTCAGACACAACCTAGCGACTAAATCACCACCATCATGTACTTAAACTTTGTCAAGAGGGTACATCTCCAGTTAAATGTTCTTACAAGATTCCAGAACCATGAACCTGGAGTGGAATAGACTACCACCCTTGTGAATATTGGAGCTGCCCTTTGATATTCCAGAGGTGAAACAGAGGGACAAGTATGGCCTGGGGATCACAGAGCTCAATAAATGTCAATATTTAGGAGTGACTTGGAGGACAAGGAAAGCAAAGTGCCTCAGTGTTACATCACAAGCCTTGTTTGAAAAGAGCAAAGGAGGGGAGGAATATCATGGCAGCTTAGAGGCCCAAGTGTGGGTCCCAGCTCAGACATGTCCTAGCTGAAGGATCTGTGCACTAATGAATTAGCCTCTGAGCCTCGATCTGTAAAACGGATGTAATAATAGCCGTACCACATAAGGCTGTTAGGAGAATTAGGTGTGATAACTGTAAGTGTAAACAAAGCACTTAGCACAGGGCCTAGTGATGGTAGCCATGCAGAAAATACATCCTCAGCTCCAGAACGCTGAAGACAAGGCTTCCTCCAAGCTCTGGTTCAGAGTCTCTCATGGGGTTGCGGTCGGTTGGCAAGCCCCTTTCCTCCCCCAGCTTCTGACGGGGTACCTCAGCTCCTTACATGAGACCTCATCAGAGGCTGCCTATCCCCACAGTATGGCAACCAGCTTCCCCTGGAGGGAAAGACCAGAAAGGGAGCCCAGGAAGGAAGCCACTATCTTCTAAAACCTAATCTCACACGCGACATTCCATCACCTCTACCATATCCTATTGGTCACACAGACTAACCCCCGGTACAACGTGGTACACTGTGGAGGGAACCACACAAGAGTATGAATGCCTGAGGGGATTCCTGGGGGCCTTCGGGCCTGGCCACTACACTTCCCCTCCTTCTTCCTTGCTTTATTTTTCTCCATACCACCTATCACCAACTAACACATCATTACCTTATTTCGCTTATCATCAGCCTCGACACAACAGAATACAAGATGATAGAGATTCCTGCTTGCTTTGCTCGCTGTTGTATCATCAACCCCTAGAACAGCGCTGGCGTACAGTGGGGCTTCACTCAATGGTGAACAGTGGGCCACCCAGCTGCACCATTTTTACAAGAAACGAGCCTGAATTCCCTGCTAGAAAATCACTGCTCATGTGATTTTCACTTTTTTTTTACATAGATGATTTTATTTGCAAAGCAGAAGTAGAGCCACAGATGTAAAGAACAAATGTATGGATAGCAAAAGGGGAAGGGCAAGGTGGAAGGAACTGAAAGGTTCAGATTGACACATATACACTATAGATATTATATATAAAATGGATAACTAACAAGAACCTACTGTATAAAATACAGGGAACTCTCCTCAGTGCTCTGTGGTGACCTAAATTGGAAGAAAATCCAAAAAGAGGGTGTGTATATATATATATATATAGCTGATTCACCTTGCTACATAGCAGAAACTAAGACAACATCGTAAAGCAACTGCTGCTGCCATTTAGTAACGAAGTCATGTCCAACTCTCTGCAACCCCATGGACTGTCGCCCACCAGGTTCCTCTGTCCATAGGATTTCCCAGGCAAGAATACTGGAGTGGGTTGCTATTTCCTTCTCCCCCACTCTCACTTCTTGAAAACACATTCTAGTACATGATTCTTTTTACTTGTGAGGAAAATGAAATCCAGGAAGATTAAGGGTCTTCTTGCCCGGGGTCAGCAAATGGTGCCAAGGATCAAGGACTGGTCACTGTGCCCTTGACCTGCACACCTCATCTTCCAGGGCCTCCCTACAGACCTGTGCAGCATATAACCTTACGGGTAAGTCACAGTCCATACAGGGTGCTTCACTGATAATTCACAACACTTCCTATAATTAACAGCCTGTTTATACTATTAATAGTTTGTATGGCTTTCACCCAGGCAGCCAGGCATTGCAGAATGAGAGATGGAGCTGAAGGGCCTGGAGAAAAGGCACCACCCAAACGTTCTGACTCAATTCTCCTTTCCTGGAGAGGCAGTTTCATTTCACTCCAAAGAGAGCCTCAAGCCCAGGCTGCGCTGCCCCTGCTGGTGTTCTATACTCAGATAATGGGGAGCAGCTGTCCCCACAGATGGGACACTTCATGATGAACCAGTTCTAAAGCACTATCCTCTCCCCCACCAAAAAAATATTACCACGCATTCAGCAGCTTGAAAAAGAAAAAAGAAACCCCCTCATAACCCCAGCTCCCTGTGCTGGACAACAGAGTCCTAAGGCGCCCTGGAGAAGGCAATGGCACTCACTCCAGTACTCTTGCCTGAAGAATCCCATGGACAGAGGAGCCTGGGGGCTACAGTCCACGGGGTTGCAAAGAGTCAGACACCACTGAGTGAGTGAGCACACAGCATTCCACGGAGGGATCTGGGCTAATCTTAGAATGGCTTCCTAGGTAATCCTCTGTCTCCTCCTTCAGGGAGGGGCTTGGGACCACAAAAGCCCCTTTCCCTCAACTCCTACCAAGGTATTAAAATATGTTAATAATACACACATATGCACGTGGAACTGGAAGATTGGGATTGACATATATACACCACTATATATAAAACAGATAACTAATAAGACCAACTATGGGGTCACACAGAGTTGGACACGACTGAAGTGACTTAGCAACAACAACAGCAATATAACACAGGAAACTCTACTTAATACTCCTTAATGGCCTAAATGGGAAAATAATCTAAAAAGAGTAGATATATGTATAACTGATTTACTTTGCTATATGCCTGAAACACAACACTGTAAATCAACTATACTCCAACAAAAATTTTTAAAAATTAAAAATCAAAAACCAATACACACACATACGTTCAATTCAGTTCATCAACTACCTCACCTCTGAAAACCAATGGGAGGAAAGCAACAAAGATGCCAGTTACAGGTCCATATGGAATTCCTACCCCCTACTTTGGTGAAAGTGAAAGTGGCTCAGTTGTGTCCGACTCCTTGCGACCCCATGGACTATACAGTCCGTGGACTTCTCCAGGCCAGATTACTGGAGTGGGTAGCCTTTCCCTTCTCCAGGGCATCTTCCCAAGCCAGGGATCGAACCCAGGTCTCCCACATTGCAGGCGGATTCTTTACCAGCTGAGTCACAAGGGGAAACCCATGAATACTGGAGTGAGTAGCCTTTTCCTTCGCCAGAGGATCTTCCCAACCCAGGGATCGAACTGGGGTCTCCTGCATTGCAGGCAAATTCTTTACCAGCTGAGCTCTGTACTCTTGACTGAATAAGGCAGAGGAGAGAGAGGAGTACAGCAGAGCCCAAGTCCTCACAGAAAGCAGTGAGGCATCGGGTTAGAGGGCAAACAGAGGGCAATATCGTGATGGCCAAGGGTAAAGAAGGGTGGGTAGCCAGCTGCTCCCCGCCCCTCTCCAGCTAAGTCTTGTCAAGACTACCCACTCCTGGGGCTTCCCTGGTGGCTCAGCGGTAAAGAACCCATCTGCTGATGCAGGAGGATCCCAGTGCTGCAGAGCAGCTAAGCTCAGACAGCACAACTGCTGAGCCTAAGATTTACAGCCCAGGAGACACAGCTACTGAAGCCTACACACCCGAGAGCCTGTGCCCACGAGGCGTGAGAGTCCTCTGCCTGAGGCTTTCCACATCTGTCAAATCAAGGACCAAGCACTACCACACTTGTCCATCCTGCAGGGACTCTTCCTCAGCAAATAAATCCAACCTCTTTTGTTCTGTCCACTGGAAGTTTCACTATTTACCATATTACTTACATAATCCACATGTTTTGTGTTTATTGTCAAAAACACTTTAGAATTACTGATTAATCTGCTGAGTTTCTTATGAACTCAATCTACATTATATTCAAAGTCACGTATTAGATTGCATTCCAGACCTGGGATTCAGATTCTGGCCTCATAATCAGTCCCCTGGGACAAACTGCTAGTTCACATCCACCCACACACCCCACTTATATGAAACTTTGCCCCTGGCAAATGTCAAAGAAGAACATCCTCAGTAGTTTCTCTTATCAACTGATCCAAGCAAACACAATGGGCTTGCTTTTCCTCAGAGCTGAAATCACCTCCTGGCCAGAAGTTAAGTGTTAGGCTCTGGATCAGGGCACTGAGCTGAAACCGAAGGCCAAGCAAGAATGAGTGAGAATGTGGAGATATCAGTTTTTATCACCTGTGGTGAACTGGGACAACACTCATTTTTGGAAGGACAGAGAAAGGTTTGCAAATCAGAAGAAACGCTGTCCCAGGCAGGTGGGGCCCCTGAATGTTTTCACCACTTGTGCTGCTCACCTCCCCCAGCCCCTCTCCAGGCCCTCTGGGCAGAAGGCTCTGCTGGCAGTCAGCCAACTCCTCCAGTTCTGATGTGTTCTCAGAGGGGACAACTTCAGATCCCATGCCGTAGCTAGCAAACTCACTTTCAAACATGCACAGCTGGAGGAGATCTGCCAAACCATCACGGAAAGCCAGTCCTCATCCCCTCCTCCAGGCAAAACTTAGCAGGTAATTCCAATTCCTAAGTGACACAGGATATCAGAGAAAGTGTTTAGACAATCAGACATCTTGGAATGTAAGTCCCAAGAGAGCAGGGATTTATATTTTGCTTATCACCATATTTCCAGCACTAGAACTGTATGTAGGCACTCAATAAACTCTGACAGCCCAAGAGGTTCTATGATTAGCTCAAGTTTGCCCAAGCAGGGTCAGAGTTAAGCCAAGAACTCAGAAACAAAGAAAGAAAAGAATAATTGTTGAGTCTTACTATGTGAAGGTAACAGTTTCTTTAAATGTATTCCTTACTTCATCTAACTGTTACTACACACTATGTGGTGGCTACCACTATCATCCTCATTCTACAGAAAGCTTATCTAACAGGTCACGGAGCAGCGGTGTTCATTCACCTATTTGGCAAACAGTTACTAAGTATCTGCTACTTACCTGGCCCCATATCCAGCATGGGGGATACAGGAGTGAGCAGGAGAGACATGGAGCTGATATTCTAGGGGGTGACATCCAATGAGCCAGCAAGACCCAGACTGACAATGCACTTGCCAGTTAGAACACATTCTAGGATGTCAATGGAGGGAGGTGACAGAGAGAGACGGGGTGGAGGGAAAGGTCTCTGTTAGGTAGAGTGGTCTGAGAAGGGCTTTTAAGAAGGGAACATGTAGGCCGAGGACTGAAGGATGAGAAGGGTACCCCTGTGATGAGCCTGAGGAAGAGCATTCAGAAAGAAGAGCAAGTGCAAAGGCCTGAGGGACAGAAGGGCATGGCGAGTGGAAGGACCAGGAGGGGAGCAGACAGAACGGTGAAGAGGGGGCCTGGGCTGAGCTCCAGGGACAAGCAAAGGTCGCTCTCTTCCCCAGGAAAACCTAGGGATGCTTTCCCTCTCCAAACACTTTCTCAGGATGCTTCTGGAGCTTGTTCTCTATCCAAACAAGGAAGTAACCCCAGAGAAAGGAAGGCATGGAATTCAGATGGGGAATTTCAGGATGGAATTGTGTGCCCAGGCCCCTTGAGCCTAAAGAGAATCATTCCAGGTTGAAGCAGGAGGGAGCAACCTCCCTGAGACAGGATGTTCCAGGGATTTCACACAATGCTGGGAAAGTTGAGGAAGGGAAGAAGACAGTCAAGGCAGACAACACAAGTGAAGGGGAGGCAGTTAAAACTCGATGAAAAAAACACACTTAACTCTCCATGAAACAAAAGGTATCAAATATAAAAATTGGTTGTGGGACTTGCCTGGTGGTAAAGTGGTTGAGAATCTACCTTGCGAAGTAGGGCATGTGGGTTCAATCCCTGATCTGGGAACTAAGATCTCACATGCTACCGGGCAACTAAGTCCTTGGGCCACAAGTACTGAGCCTGTGCAGTCTGGAGCCTGGGCACCACAACTTAGAAAGTTGGTGTGCCACAAAGAAAAGCTCCCACATGATGTAACAAAGATCCAATGTACTGCAACTAAGACCTGATGCGGCCAAATAAATAAGAAAATGTAAACCTTAAAAAAAAAAATTGATTGTACCATGGATAATATTTGCATAGTAATAATTTATTCAACAAATATTTATGAGGACCTTTTCTATGCCAGGCCCTTATCTGGCTCTGGGGACCTATCAGGGAACAAAGGCAAGCTGCTTTTCCTGTCATGTAACTCATGTTCTAGTTGGGTAGACTCATATATTTAAAAAGAATGAGGTTAGTTTCATCTTGCATCCTTGTTCAACAGACCAAATAAATACACCTACTGCATTGTCTAGAAAAATGCTCACTACATGTTTACTGTGGTTATTCCAAGGGGTGATTTCTTGCTCTCTTTTGAGTATATTTTTTCAAATCTCCTAACATTGTATAAAGTATATATCATTTGTGCAAAACATTAAATCACTACTTTGTAAAGAGAAATCACACTGCTTTCTGTGTAAAGCAGAAAGCACTAGCTGGGGTGGGAACTTCAGTCATGTTCATGACTTAAACATGAAAATCACCTCTTACCTGGTGTGCCCAATTCTCTTTTACCACCTCCCAGGACCTGGAGAAGGACAGATTTCTGGGAGACCTTAATATTTTCTGTTCTGCTATGCTGTGTCTGTTTCCTTGACTCAAAAGATAGGGCAGGGATACCAGCTTTGCTGGGAGTTGGAGTAGGCGCCCTTCTATGCCGGAACACGCTAAGCACACTGGTTGATAAGGCTGCAGCTCTCTAAGTATATAACTGCATTCTCAGTGTGTGAGGAAGGGCCTCACTGTCAGTGCAAGGGGGTTCAGGGCAAAGGTCAACAACCGACACAATTCCCTTTGCCTCAAATGGATTCTTCCAGTGTAGCTTCAGGGGTGCTTCTCAGATTTAGCATCACTACCACTTTGGACTGTATGATTCTGCGTTGTGGGTGGGCCTTCCTGTTCATAATAGGATGTCTAATAGCATTCCCCGGCATTTATGTAGCAAGTACTCTTTAAATGGCTGCTTAGAATTAACTGAATGCAGGAGAACGTCTCTCATCCCGAAAAATGCCCTGTCAGATAGCCAGTCAGATCCCATCTCCTCTACCCTATTTTTCCAGGTCCTGTGCAAATGCCACTTCCTCCATGAAGACTTCCTTGATTGCTCCCACTTCTAGTTATAAATACTCTCCCATGCAACTCTGCCACCCTTTAACATTTGTCCTTGTCCTAAGTATTTATATATGTGTCTTATCTCCACTATTCACAAAGTACCAAGGTGGCCACTAGCTTACCCATAAAAATGATATTCTCTAGCACGCATATTTGACATTTTCTGACGCATATGCAAAATATGAAAGAACTTTCACAATTTGTATTCCTTTGAAATATACTACCAAAGTAAAATTTTATGTATTAACTATTTCTTGGAGACTTAACAGGACCCAGGGCCTGTCCGCGAAAAAAACTTTACAGATTAACTCATTTTATCCTTACAACAACCCTGTGAAGTAGAAACTTTTCTACCTCATTTTACAGAGAAGGCACAGAGAGGGTAATTAACTTCCCGACTGGTCACACGGGGCTTCCTGGCTGGCTCAACGGTAAAGAATTCGCTTGCAAGGCAGGACACCCAGCTAATCCCTGGGTGGGAAAGATCCCCAAGAGAAGGGAATGGCAACCCACTCCAGTGTTCTTGCCTGGAGAATCCCATGGGCAAAGGAACCTGGAGGGCTACAGTCCAGCAGGTCACAAAGAGTCGGACACGAATGAAGCGACTTAGCACTCACTGGTTACACAGCTATGAAGTGGGCAGTGGGCAGATTTAAACCAGGGAGGCAGTCTCCTGTCTGTACTCTCCTAGCTACTTTAATCTATACTGGCTTTCAAGCAACTTCAAGACCTGCATCCCACTCAGTTCACAGCAGAACTGCAGCTCCCAAAGCTTTTCTGTATAGAATTCTCCAGCAACGGGTCACTGAGCGAAGTCTCCGACGTCAGGGACCTAGGTTACGCAGTTACGCATTCACTACGTTACCCAAGAGTTAAGCCTCGTGCTTTTCATTAAACAAGCTTTCTATTTCTGTTAAAAGCAAGAGATAGAGCAATGCAGGGAAGTTCTTCCTAAAGTCTAACTTCTAGTCATTTCCCAAGCCAACAGAAAAGGGGGAATCTGAGGCTGTGGCTGCAATCCGTGACCACCAGGTGGCGCCAAGCATTCCTTGATCAGGAGGGCGGAGCGGCCGCAGATCGCAAAGAGCATGTGGACGCTCGGGCGCCGCTCGGTTGCCACTTTCCTGCCCCGCTCCGCGCTCCCGGGCTTTGCCCCTACCCGTGCCGGGGCCCCGCGGCCGGCGAAGGACCTCTCGCTCTCCGGCCTCCAGGGCCTGCGCATCCGAACCGCCAAGGCCCCGGCGCGCGGCCAGTCCGTAAGTATCCACACCGGCAGCTGCGCAGGCCGCACGCCTGGAGGGAGGCCGCGCACGCCGAGGACGCGCCGGGCAGCGCGCCCGCCCCGGCTCCGGCGGGGCCGCGCTTGGGCGGGGAAAGTGCGGCGGCGCGCGGCCGAGCAGTGCCCAGTCTCCGTTTCTCCCGGTGACTTCCGCTTTCTGGTGAAAAAGGGCGATTGTATCCTGCGGTACAATTGCGGGAAAAGCAGGAAAGGAGGGCGGGCACTGGCTCTTAGGGACCAGTGATGGTTCTAAGCTTGTCACTTCTCTTTTCGAGAACTTAAATTTAAGTAATAATATATGCTAGGTACTATCCTATACATATAAGAATTCTATGTATATTATTAGCATGCTATGAATATAGAACTACTTCAGTAAAATAGTGTATATATCAATATAACGATATAAATGTGTACTAGCAGAGCGATGCTTTCAAGCATGGGCTTTTATGAACGAAATGCTTTCAGCTCGCGAGGTGAAGATGTCAGAGTTGCGGAGCACTGCAGCTAGAGCAGCAGGGCTTTTGGATCGGGCCTGGGTTCCAAATTCTGGCTCCTGGACTCAGCAGAGGGACCTCGAGGAATCGTGGAAGCCTCCTGAGGCCTGGCTTGTTTTTCTGGGAAGAGATTACCGCTGGCATGAGGTTTAATTAACATATATAAAGTCTTCAGCAGTTAATTTCACTTCTCTCCCCCGGGTTACAAAGAAATGCCCGACCCAGTTACTCCACGACTTGGAAGCCCAAAGGACTGTGGGATTAAGGAGGTTACACGGGAGGATAGAGGTGATGTTTAATCAGGGTCTGCAGATAGCAGGAGGCGGTGAGCGGCCTTCAGGAGAGAACTGAATGGGCAAAGGCAGGCAAGCAGAGGTCAACTCTGAGTGGCTGGTCCACTGGATGGACTGTGGGTGGTAAAGGAGGCAGGTGAAATCCAGTTCAAATTGTTCATGGAGCTCTGGAAGTTGACTTTAGGCTTAACCCTTCCACTGAGGTGTGCTATTTGACTGTGCTGGAAATATCCCTGGGATTGGTTGCCTACGCTCAAAGTTGGAAACTTTGCTCTTCGAAAACCAGGCAGTCAGCTGGTCGCAGGAGCCCCTTGCACATGTTCATCACCCTGTTCCTTCTGTGCTGCTCTTGCCTGGCATGGAGCTGCTCACAGTGGTTCTGCAGTGGGCGTTTCTGTGTGTGAATAGTGTCTTGTCTTGGGTGAAGTCCTCAGGCTGGCCTTGCTGAGTGAGGAGCCAGCTGATACTCAACTCATTTGATGCCAAGAGTGGTTGTGCCCGTTTGTCCTCCAAGCAGCAGATGAGAACTGACTCACTCTTCAATCTTGTGGTTTGACATAGCCCAGGGTGACAAAGGGACCCTGGGCTGGCCTCCCTGCTGGCCAACAGGCCAAGCCTCACCAGAGTGGCCTAGGTTGAGTCATGTCCAGGGTCTGAGCTGGAGCCTGTGGAACTATCCAGTATTTCCTCCTCCAGCATCTCCCCTTAGCTGGCCTTGTGCCGAGCTCACGGTCACTGAGCCCTGGACACTCGAGTGGGCAGACCTACCACAGACACATGGTCCAAGGGCTCCAGGTAACCTTGGCAGCAGGAGGGGTGGCCTAAGGGGGAGCACTTATAACAGAGCCCTCCCCACCCTGGAAGTCCATCTGCAGCCCGCAATCAGAGTGGGGCAGCTTCTTCCTTGGGCAAAGGCCAGATTTCCCCCCGCTGAGGTCCTGTCTCTCCACACTGTCCTGACACGCTTCAAAACAAACTGATTGATCACCATCAGGCCCCAAGTTTGGGGTATTGCAGTCCTCTTGTTGAATCCTCATAACCAGTCTGCAAGGTGGTACCATGACCGCTGCCTTCAGAGGAAGAAGTAGAGGTCTGAAAGGTTAAGTGGTTATCCAGGGAATGTCAGGCTTCCCTGATCACTCAATCGGTAAAGAATCTGCAATGCAGGAGACCCAGGTTCGATCCCTAGGTTGGGAAGATCCCTTGGAGAAGGAAATGGCTACCTCCTCCAGTATTTTCTTGCCTGGAAAATCCCATGGACAGAGAAGCCTGGTGGACTACAGTCCATAGGGTCACAAGAGTTGGACACAAATTAGTGACTACCCCCCCACCACCACAGAGAACGTTAGATTAGGGAGAAGCAGGTAAGAGAGGATGGAGGAGGTCTTTGGCAACTGTTCCCTTGTGATTACAGTCAGCTGAATAGGGACTTCCCTGGTGGTCCATTGGTTAAGAATCCGCCTTGCAACGGAGGGGACATGGGTTCAATCCTTGGTGAGGGAGCTAAGATCCCACATGCTGTGGAGCCAACTGAGCCTGCTTGCCACAAGTAGAGAGCCCACGTGCTACAATGAAAGATCTTGTATAACATAACACGAAGGTTCCACATGCTGCAACTAAGACTTGACATCGCCAAATTTTAATTCATTCATTTAAAAAAACAAGAAACTTGAAAAGCTGAATAACGTCTTCTATTCTGGCTTGCTTGAGACCAGCTCTCCCCTCAGAACCATTGAAGAGACACAATTAAAGGACAAAAGAGAAACACGCTGTGTGAAGGCAGCAGAGAGACTAAGACAGCTAGGATCTGAGAGGCCAAGATCGCGAGAGAAGGGAAATTGACTGACGTGAGCCCCAAGTTCTCAAACCTCTCCCCTCTGTGTCTGGAGCCCTGTATCGTTCCCAGGATGCGATTCTTGCCTTTGGGGCCAGAACCTTGGGGCCAAACAGCGTGGGTTCAGATCCCAGCTCCCCTACTTTGTATCTGTGTGTCTGTGTGACTTCAGGCAAGTGACCCTGCTGTGCCTCAAATTCCTCGTCTGTAAAATACAAATTCAGTCGACTCTCCTTATTCCTGGGTCCTGTACTTGTGCACCCACCTCCTCACTGTAGTGTATCTGTAGCCCCGAAATCAGTACTCAGGGCCCTTTCCGGGTCATGCTAGAATGTGCCCAGAGCAGCAGAAAGCCTGAGTCACCCACACTCGCATGGCTGAGGTCACAGCAGGCCCTGCCCTCTTGTTTCAGCTCCCACACTGGAAACGAGGGTCTTTTCACAGTCTGTGGCGTATTCTTCATGGTTTAGTTTTGTGGCATATTTTTGTGCTTTTCTTTTTTTCTGGTTAATTTCACTGTTTAAAGTGGCCCCAAGCATAGTGCCATCCGGTGTTGCTCTGTGCAGGAAGGCTGTGAGGGGCCTTAGGAAGGAAACAGGCGGGCTGGATAAGCTTTGTTCAAAACGTGAGTTTTAGTGCTGTTGGCTGTGAGTCCAGGGTCAGTGAATCGACAACATGTATGATAAAGGCGTCTTTAAACAGAAACACGTGTAAAACCAGGCTGTGCCTTGATCGTTTGGTGAAAATGAGACCAGAGGCTCACAGGAACCTCTCCATAATTCCCTCAGGAGCAACTTGCTCATCCACCAACTTTACAGGGCATCTCTGTCATGAATGACGACTCTCACGGTACAATACTTCCCTCCGAGGCGGGCAGTGAGGACTAACTCACCCAGCTGCTGGTGAACTCCCCAGAGCGTGCTGTGGGATACTGTGCTTTCCACAGCCACTCTCTCACTTCTCCTTCAGGGCCAGTGTTCTTAAATGGCCATCTGTGTCCTACACCCCCATTCCCTCCTCCTCCCCTCACGTCTCAGCCTTAGTCTTCCTCAGCTTGCCCAGGACCCCGGTGGCCCAAGAGAGTAACCACAGCCTGTGTCCCCTCCTCTTAGTGGCAGCCACGGTGCCCTTTGGAGAAGGTGAACCTTGCCACCAACCTCTGCAGGCCCCTCGGCGTCTTCCCCAGATGAAGCCTTGCTGCCTCTCCATCACTCCCCTGACGCCTCTCCATTCTGCTGGACCACTTCTCTCCTTTTGGGCCCTCTGACAGCTCTCCGGCTGGGCATAGCTCAGACTCCGCTGCTCAGAGGTAGCAGTTAGGTATTGAAAGAAATCAGCGTGTCACAGTGTCCCCTGCAGATCGTGTTAAGATCTGTCAGGCAGCAGTCTGCAGGGGCATCCTGGCCATCCAGCAATTTATGCTTGCCCGTTTTAGTCACAGTCTAAGACTTTGCTGACACGCCTCACCCCGCCTGTGTTCACCACCCCATCCCAGCCAGCAGCACTTCTGGTGATGGTAGAGATGTCCTGAGTCTGTGCCACATGACACCTGACAGGTAGCTAGTGAGACCAAGGAACTGACTTTGCAATTTTGATCTTTCTTCAGTAACTTTACATTTGAATAGGTGCATGTCGTGAGTGGTTGCTGCGTTGAGGGGCACAGCCTTGAGAGAGCCTGCTAGTGCGGTGTATTGCACTAAAAGAAGGCAAAAAATTGCCGAGGAAGAAACAGCCTGAAAAACTTTAACCTGGTTACTCCAGAGTGTACGCGTAATAATATTTAAACTGGGCATTAATGGACTGTAATGTATTGAAAAATGGTAATGTTCTTCACTTTGGCTTTTAGAGTTTGAGCCTCTGCTGCCTCAACCAGACCCTGGATGTCAAAAAGCAAAGTGTCTGCTGGATAAATTTGAGGACAGCAGGAACTTTGGGTGATGCTGGGTAAGACAAAGCATCTTCCATGTCAAAGATCACTTCCTCTTTCCACCACCAACCCCCACGTATAACATAGGCACATATACATATACTTGTCTTTTTCTTTCCTTTTCATTTTTTTAACAACAACCCAAAACCCCCAAAACCCATCCCACAGAAAACCTTTCTTCTACCTAAGCAGCAGCGCTCATAAGCATCTTCCCACATCACTAACTGTCCACTATACTCTTTTTAGTGAAATAGTACTAAGTTTTATGGATGTGCCATAATTCATTTAATGCATTCCCTATTGCTGGACATTGAGGTTGTTTCCAGAGTTTTGTTGTTATTCTCTTTGATATCTTAGTCTTTAGGGCCAGCCAAGTTTCTGTAACAAGTAGACCCAAAGTGAAATGGCTCCAACCAGGCCCCCTTCTCTGTTGGAGCAGAGTGGCCGTACCTCTGTGAAATCAGAGAGCCGGACCCCTTCCACCTTCCTGTCTCCTGTCTGCACCATCTGCCCGCTGCAGGTCAAGCCTGGGTCATCCGTCCACGGTACACTCCACAGAAATGGGCGAGAGCATGGCAGGCCTAGCAGTGGTGTTTGCTCCTCACTCACATTTTAGTGGGAAGGACTTGGTCCCAGGGCCCTAGCTAAAAGGAGGGGAGGCCAGTAAGGTAGCCTAGTGGTCGTCCTGGAGGGAGGAGGTGATGGGTTCTGGGAGAAAGCTGCTGGGCCCTACGGCAGCCCAGCCCTCTGTGAATCTGCATGACATCACTCTCCCCCACCCCCACCCCCGCAACCTTCTACACACATCCTGGGGCCACAACCACAGGCCCACAGGCCCTCATCCGCCTCGAAGGCCGAGAGGCCCAGATGACATGCAGTCCTATCTCCAGGTCTAGGAATGGCTTCTCTGACCTACACACACACATGGAGAGGGGCAAGATAACCAGTACATCAACAGCTCATGCTCAAGTAAAAGATGACATTTTATTTGAAGGGGGGCAGCAATGGAGCCCCCTGGGCTGCCCTGGGACAACCTCTACCCTGGTTTTGGGGGACATCCCTCTAAGAAACCCCAGTTCTGCCCCCCAGAAGGCTCCTCACTGGCTGTCCCTCCCCGTGGCCTCAGGGGACACAGGCAGTGGAACGTGTCCCTCCTTGGGGGTGAGCAGTCTTCACAGCCCTCTCTCCCTGCTGATAGTAACAGTTTCTGCAGGCTGTCGCAAGGCTCCAGTCAGCCAGACTGATTTTTCTTTGATAACAAGATTTTCTCAGAAACCTAGTAGGCATCTGATCTCTTAAGACCTGCTCAGTCTCACATACCAGCCACCTGGATGGGAGCCTCCTGCATATGCTGTCACTTCAGTCATGTCCAACTCTGCGACCCTACGGACTGTAGCCCACCAGGCTCCTCTGTCCATGGGTTCTCCAGGCAAGAATACTGGAATGGGTTGCCTTGCCCTCCTCCAGGGGATCTTCCCGACCCAGGGATTGAACCTGCGTCTCTTACGTCTCCTGCATGGGCAGGCGGGTCCTTCTCCACTACTGCCACCCCGGATGGGAGCCTCCGACTGACTCCCACAGCCACCTGTCTCAACCTAAGAGCATTTTCCTTGAGGTCATAACACTAAAGACTACTCTTAACCTGCTTTTGCAACAGAATTAGATCCCCTTTTGGCTTAATGAGAGGCTTTAGCTTCTCCCCTTGGCTCACCCATCTCGGTAAGCTTTCAGGTCCCCAGTGTAGACCGGCTGGCCTTCTCCTGGCTCACCATTTCTGTGTTCATCAGCTAACGGCAGCAGGGAGCCACCCACACGCAGGAGCATTCTAACTGTCCCCAGAGCTACAGCTCCGCAGGACAGTATGGGCTTCCAGGCTCTCACAGGCAGCAGTTGACAGAGGACCTGCAGGCTCCGGGCTCCCATGTCTGTGTTGCTGGCCCCTCCCCGCAGCCTCTGAACAAGTGCTGCGTCTGCATGGGTTAGGTTTTCGCCCCAGGGGCACCATTTCCAGCCCCTCCTTGCACAGACTCTCTGCTACTGTCCCCCCATCCCTCCAGACAGCCCTCTGAGGTTGGGTGGGACCTTGGCAGAATGCCCCATGCCCAGCTCCCTTCTTCAGGGTCTACTTCTGGCCTCTGGGAAGCGCACCTTGACCTGCCACGTGTAGGACAGCCCGCTTTTGCCATGGCCCACCTGCCACTGCCAGGTAGCACCTGCTAAGCTCTTGACTTTGGACTTCATGCCCGAGTCAAGTGTGTCTTTATGTTCTCCAAGCTCCTCTGGGCACCTATCAGTCTGTCCTGCTTCTCTTTAGATCTCCTTCGATCAGCGTTCACTGAGGAGAGGGAAATGCCCAACACTTGCCCACCCCCAAGGCCCACCACTCACCATCAGCCCCGTAGCCTTCCCCACATTGTACCCTTGAGGCAGGCGAAACAGACACATATAGGAATGACATGTTGAGTTAGGGGATTTCACCTATATGCACAGGCTTCCCTGGTGGCTCAGACAGTAAAGGATCTGACTGCAATGTGGAAGACCCGGGTCCAATTCCTGGGTTGGGAAGATCCCCTCGAGAAGGGAATGACAACCCACTCCAGTATTCTTGCCTGGAGAATCCCAAGAACAGAGGAGCTTGATGGGCTACAGTCCATGGAATGTCTTACTTTGAGCCTCCTAGAAACTCTCCAATGATGGAGTTTTCCAAGACACCTCTTGTAACCTATAGATACGTTCTATACAGGGAGGTCTCTGGCAGTTTTCATTGTCATAATTTACATACCATAAAATTCACCATTTAAAAATGTACCACTGGGAACTTCCCCTGTAGTCCAGTAGTTAAGACTCTGTGTGCCCAATGCAGAGAGCTCAGATTTGATCCCTGGTCAAGGAACTAGAATCCCACCATGCCACAGCTAAGCTCGCACAGGGCATTGAAGATCCCCTTCATGATGCAACTAAGACCTGGTGCAGCCAGAAACAGAACAAAAACCCAGCCAACCAATTTATGTAAAAAGTAAAATGTACCGTTCGGTGGTTTTTCGTATCCTCGCAAGATTATGCAATTTTCACCACTATCTAATTCCAAAACATTGTCATCACTCCAAAAAGAGACCCCATAGCCATTAGTAAACACTCCCCATTCCTCCTTGCCCCAGACCCCCGACAACCACTGTCTGTCTCTATAGATTCATAGCATTTTTAAATTAAAAATAACATCTATATAGAATATCTCCAAGTATTCAGCTTGATAAATTTTTAAAAACTGAACATAGCATGTAACTCAAGAACTAGCTCAAGAAACAGAATGTTACCAACCCCTTGAGAGCAAGCCTTCTGCTCACTTCTAGTTATTAACCCCTCTTTGTCCCACAGTAGCTACCATTCTGATTTAAAATAGCATGGATTAGTTTTGCCTGCCTTTTAAACTTATATAAATGGTATTAAGATAAGTATGTCTGTGTGTGGCCTCTTTCAGTCACCATTTATTGTGGGATTCATCCATATTGTTATTTTTGTAGACAGTTCTGATTTGTGCTATAGTATTTCATGGTATGAAGGTATCACAGTTTATTTATCTACTGTATTATGTCTGGATACTTGGGCAGCCTCTAATTTGGGCTAGTGTGTTAGTTCTGCTGTGAAAATTCTAGCGTGGTGCGTGTCTCTTGATGAACCTGGGTATGCATTTCTGTTGAGTATATACCCAAGACTGTAATTGATGGTCACAGCACCTGAATGAATTCAACACTTGTAGCAGTATCAATAGTTTTCCAAAATGCTTGTCTAATTTATTTGCCCATCGGCAGTATCTAGAAGCTCTGGTTACTGCACTTCCTGACCGACTGTTCATATTATCTCTTTCATTTTAACCTTTCTGGTGGTATCTCATTGTGGGTTTTTAATTTTCATTTTCCTGAGGATTAGCAAGATTGAGCACCTTTGCATATGTTCATTGACCATTTGGATATCTTTTTTTTAATGAAACCTGTTCAAATATTTTGCGTATTTTCCCATTGGATTTTCTTATTGATCTGTAAGAGTTCTTTACATGTCCTGGAAATAAGTCCTTTTTCAGATATATGGAATGTAAGTATTTTCTCCTACTTTGTGATTTGCCCAACAAATGTTAATAACAAAAGCAATGGAAACCACCTCAATGGCCAGTTGAAAGGGACAAGCTGAATGAATAACATAAGATAAAATACTGTGAAAATCCATACGTGGACTTACCATACATGGAACAATGTCTAAGACATATGAAATGAAAACTGCAAGATGCCTCATTTGTATATTTAAAAATATAAAAATTCTAGAAGGATACAGAAGAGCTTGCTCATACACAGATTGCCTGTCTGGGAAGAAAGGCTTACTTTTTTCATGCTTTTTGAATTTTTACTCTGTATATGTTGCGCTTCCCTGGTGGCTCAGTTGGTAAAGAATTGGTCTGCCGTGCAGGAGACTTGGGTTCAATCCCTGGGTCAGAGAGATCCCCTGGAGAAGAGAATGGCAACCCACTGCAGTACTCTTGCCTGGAGAATTCCATGTACAGTGGAGCCTGGTGGTCTACAGTCTATGGGGGTCTAGAAGGATACAGAAGAGATTGCTCATCACAGTTTAGGCTGTTTGGGAAGAAAGGCTTACTTCTCTAAATTCTTTCATGCTCTTTAAATTTTTACTCTGTATATGTTAGATATTTTCCATCTATAAAAATTTTAAGTAAAAAACACATAGCAATTGATGCTAATAAAATGCAGCAGTTTGGTGATCGCGTGATTGGCGTTGTTTCTGTTCCCCCTGCAGCACTTTGGACGACACCACCTACGAAAGACTGGCCGAGGAGACACTGGACTCCTTAGCAGAGTTTTTGAAGATCTTGCTGATAAACCATACACGTTTGAAGACTATGATGTCTCCTTTGGGGTACCTCTTTTCTTCTCTTCATTCTTCTGTATCCTCCCTAAGAATTTTAGCTCACTGAGATAGAGAGTTCCTTTCTGGTAGCGTGCAGTTATGGATGGGGCCTAAAGATTGGAGTTCTGGTTTCAGCTACACCAGTCTTGTGACCTCAGGCAAGTCACTCAGCCTCTCTGAGCCCTCATTTTTCCTAAAACTACAGACTTTGAACCTTCACGCAATACCCATGAAGGTAAATCAGGGAGGGACCCAGGCATACGTTTGTGTAGCAAGACAGCCCTCATCATGCAGGCATGGAGAGCACTGAACTAGACTGCTAGTTCTTAAGCCAGGTGAGAGATTGCCCAAGATGTATTCAGACTAGACATGTGCCTCACTCCCTGGAAATTCAGGGTGCAGTCCTAGGAAGCCTGTTTTTGAAGAGCTCACCTGAGATTCTAAAGAGCACCTTTGGGTCGCACCTCTAGGAATATTTGATTGGTCTAGGGTGTGGCCCAAGCCAGGCATTAAGGTTTTTGAAGTTTTTAGAGTAACTCCCCAGATGCTTCATCCAGGGCTGGATGAAACTTAAACCTCAGATCCTAGAAGCCCAGGTAGTGCTGGTGTGTATCAGCTGGCCACCAGGTGGCAGACTTGAGTTAGGGTCAGCCTTTGGATTTATGGAGAATTATTGCCTAGGCTGTAGGGAGCAGCTCTTTTTGGCCAGTGGGAGCAAATCCCCTGCAGAAGTTAATCCTCTTGACAGCAATTAATTAATACCAGGAAATGTCATGAAGTGTGCATTTGGGATTAAATCATGGGGTTATTTAGGACAACCAGCTGTCAGGCTAAAGTGATAGAAATGGTATTGGATATTGCTGTTAGGGGTGCTGGATAGAAAAAGGACTCCATCAGATGGAGCAGGTTTTAAGCCTGGTTGTAAGGACAGTAAGGGACTTGGCAGTAATGGGGCAGGGCAGGAAAGGATTAAATGCCTTCCAGGTGGATTCGTTGGAAGCTGTCAGCACCAGAAAATGCAGCAGTGCTCAGGGTGGGCTGTGGACGTGCTTATGCAGGCAGCCTCAAAAGGGAGAGATCCCAGGGAACCCATACAAACTGGCCCCTCCAACCTGACCATCTGTGGGATGATTAGAGCTAGGGGAAGCCACAGGTCTCATCTCCCCCAGCCTCCTTCCTGGGTGCGGTAACTACAGGGAAACCAAGTCTCAGGCTAAGCTCTGCCACACTTGCAGACACCACAGTAGCAGTCACCCCACCTGTTCCTATAGGATTAGTGAAGCACGTCCCTGCTTAACTCAAATACTTTACATGACAGTTTCATTAGAAGCGAAGGTGCCAGTATTCTAGCAGCTGGATTCTGCTTCCCTCACGAGGCAGCTAAAGCTTGTGCTCAGTGTGGGGTCAGGACCTTCCCTATCTTTACGGGGTCTCTCTGAAGAGTGACTCAGCTGCTGCACTTGCCCATTTGTGCCAGGGAAGAGGCACCTGAGTTTTTCCAGCCAATCCATACAGTGTGTCTTGAGTGTCATTCTCCTCACTAGAGTAAATCATTTGCTAATTAGGAAACTCTCTAGTGTAGACGCAGAAGGCTAAAGGCATTTAGTAGCTCCCTCTGTTGTTGGGCTACCTCAGGTGTGAGTTTCTGATCAGAGTCCTCCAGGTGCTCACTACCATGTATTTCACATATAAGGTAAGTTAGTTGACATGACATTGTAGACGGTAGAGCACCTGTAACACCATTAGTTGGTTGGAGCACAGCCTCTCCCTGCCCTGAGTCAGATGTCGCCTCCTCTGTAGCCCTCGTAGATGCTCCAGGCGGACACCACCAGCCCTCCTGGCCCTCTGATACTGACACCCTCTGCTGTAACTGTCTCTTTGCACACCAGCTCCCATGGCTACAGTGCGCTCCATGGCAGCTGGGACACTGTCCACGCCTGGTCTTCCAATGCCTAGAACATTGCCAGGGACTTAAGAAATGTCAATGCACTGTATAAATGAAATGAGACTCACCTCCTTCTCCAGAACATACTGTCAGTGATGGCACTCAGCACACAGAACTGTTTTATCAACTTGCTAGTGGCCAAATAGGCAAATGAAAGCAATACTCTAGATAAGCCCGTTCCCTTCTGTTCCCTTCTGTGGACTGGGAGACATGGGCAGCGTCGTGGCTCTTGTGTTATCCGGGTGGGTCAGGTCATGTGGTTGTCAGTGTGTGGGTCCAGGCCTCATCCTTTACTGGTTTTGGTTATCAGAGGGAACTGCCTGCAGGAGCCAAAGCCCCACCCGTGGCTAGGTAACCATGGAGTTGCTGTACTTGACCCGGGAAACTGCAACAAGCACCATGCTATTTTGAGAGTTACCTCCAAGATGCCTTTGTTTGCTTTCCAGGTGGAACCCTAGCTTCTTAGTCACTTTAAATAGAATTTACCAGTTGCCATGCCCTTCATTCACTGAGTTTTCTGCATATTATTGCCATAGAGAGAGGCTTCTTAATCATCTGGGGATCAGGACACCCTGTGAGCATCTGACTGCTCTGGATCCTCTCCTGAGCAGAACGTCTATGGATCCCTAGGAGTTTCTGCTTCCAGGGCTGTGCTGTTTGCAGAGCCCTGAGGACCACCTCTGGGTCCTAGGTCATGCACCCCCGCTCAGAGGTAGCACTTTATTGGATATGGTGACAGAGGGCCTGGCCTAGCATCTTGCATTTGTACTTTTTCCTAGAATGCTTAAGTGAATTATCTAACCGTGAGGGCAGGTCCTTTAGCTGTAAAGGGGCGACAGTAACCTCCTCTTCTCCAGGTGCATTTTAGGATTAAGTGAAACAATGTAGGTAAAAGCGCTGTATATTCATATTCTTATTCCTTAAGGGGAAGTCAGTGTCCATTTTAGGAGTGGGGGAAGTCACATGCATATAGGTGCGTGTTAGTTGTTCAGTCATGTCCGACTTTGCGATCCCATGAACTGTAGCCTGCCAGGCTCCTCTGTCCATGGGATTCTCCAGGCAAGCCTACTAGAGGGGGCTTGCCGTTCCCTTCTCCCAGGTATCAAACCCGGGTCTCCCACACTGCAGTCAGATTCTTCACTGCTTCCCTGAGCCACCAGGGAAGCCTATTCCTGTGGGTGAAACCCCCTAACTCAACCTGTCATCCCCATATATGTCTTTTTCTACAAATGAGCTGGTAATGGAAATGGCTATTTTTGCTCCCACTGATGCTGCCAGTCGGAATCAAGCCTCACCTCCTGTGACTGGGGGCTGCTTCCACTGGTCAGTGTCTAGATGTCAGGAGCTAAGTACTGCCTCTCTCTCCCACTGCCCCATATTGGTATCTGCCCACTCTCCCCAAGCAGACACTCAGATTGCTCCTTAAAGAATAACATTAATGAACAAAAAGCTCTCTTTGATCTGGGTTTCTTGCAGACGGTTCCAAAAGCATTAAGAATTCCTGGGGAACCAGTAATGCAGCTAGTTTCCTTTGGAAATGGAAGAAGTCATAATAAATCTGGTCAGCGTATTAAAAAACAAAGACATCACTTTGCCAACAGAGGTCCATCTAGTCAAAGCTGTGGTTTTTCCAGTAGTCACATGTGGATGTGAGAGGTGAGGTGAGGTGAGGTCACTCAGTCGTGTCCGACTCTTTGCTACCCCGTGGACTCTAACCTACTAGGCTTCTCCATCCATGGGATTCTCCAGGCAAGAATACTGGAGTGGATTGCCATTTCCTTCTCCAGGGGATCTTCCCAACCCAGGTATTGAACCTAGGTCTCCCGCATTGGAGGCAGATGCTTTAACCTCTGAGCCACCAGGGATGTGAGAGTTGGACCATAAAGAAGGTTAAGTGCCAAAGAATTGATGCTTTCCAACTGTGGTGTTGGAGAAGACTCTTGAGAGTCCCTTGGACTGCAAGGAGATTGAACCAGTCAATCCTAAAGGAAATCAATCCTGAATATCCATTGAAAGAACTGATGCTAAAGCTGAAGCTCCAATACTCTGGCCAGCAAAGAGCTAACTCTTTGGAAAAGACCCTGATGATGGGAAAGATTGAGGGCACGAGGAGAAAGAGGCGACAGAGGATGAGATCGTTGTATGGCATCACCAACTGGATGGACATGAGCTTGAGCAAGCTCTGGCAGATAGCGAAGGACAAGGAAGCCTGGCGTGCTATAGTTCATGGGGTCTCAGAGTCAGACACGGCTTGACAACTGAACCACCTCAGGAGAAAACTCTAATTGCACACAATGAACAGGAGGGGGCGTAGTTGAGTGTGGCCTTGTGTGACCTTGCCCTTCACGTTCCAGGGGTTATCACAGTGCCTGGTTACCATCCACTTGGTTCACTCATCAGGTTTTTAAAATCCATGTTTTTTGCACAGATATTGAAAATGTTAGGATAAGAAGACAAATCTGCTCTCAGGGGGCTTAAAATAGTGGAGGGAAGGAGCAGGTGAACAGCAAGCTGGCAACTCGGATACAGTGAGGAAAACACACACAGGCCACAGTCCCAGCTGAGGGGTGTCAGGGTAACCTTCCCGGAATCGCCTCAGGTCTCCCATCAGCCCCGCTCCGCGAACTGTCTCTTAAAGGGGCGGAGCAGCTGTTGGCCTAAGGAAGCTGGGAGACCGTTCACTCCTAGACCTGGCCCCTGCCTTTCCTGCTGCATCATGTACCGCCTGGGTGTAGGGTCACAACAGAGCGTTTAAGGGCCGCAAATAGGCCAAATTAGAAGAAATTATGTCTTGATTCCTTGAGTCTATTATATGGAAAAATAAGCCATTAACTATATATATGGAGGGGGAAATGAGTGACTGTGATAGGTACAGACCTTCTTTTTGAGTTGATGGAAATAGCCTGGAATTAGATAGTGAGGATGTTTGCACACTTTATGAAAACACTCTGTGACATGCTAGAAACTACCAAATTATACAGATGTAAGAAATTGTGAAAGATAGTCCTAACAAAATAACACAGGTTTCAGGGGGAAAAAAATTCAAAGCAAACTTGCGTGATCATAGCTCTGCATTTTAAAACTGGCAGCTGAACACTACCTGGTGGTCCACGGGTTGACACTCTGCATTTCCAGTGCAGGAGCTTGGTTTGATCCCTGGTCAGGGAACTAGATCCTACAGGCCATAACTAAGACCTAGTACAGCTAAATTAAAAACAAACAAAAGACCTGGCAGCAGATGCCTGAGCTGATATCGCTGATTAACAGGACTGAGAGAGCACTTCGTGTTGTGGGAAGAACAGCATCTTCTGGGCTGGAGCTGACCTGGATTTAAAATCAGCTTTCCCAGTTGCTAAGTTTTCTTTATTACCCTTTCCTTTGTTGTCCTCTTCTGTAAAACTGGGATAATGATTTCCCAATGGTTATGATCATGATTGTAGAAGAAACAGTTTTACACAGAGTGCACAGCAGTGCCTGGCTCAGAGCAGGTACTGAAAAATAATAGATGCTATTTTTGTGGATGTCTTCATTTTGTTTATAACATTTATATTTCCAACATCTCTATAATTTTGCTAGATTTCTTTTTCATTGGAAAAAATCATTAAAAATACAACCCACTAGTGTCCTCCCCATCCCCTGCCTATCAGTTATATTATTATTGGCACTCTCTCCACCTTTTCAATAGTGCTTTGTGTTTGCAAACCAAACACAAAACATTCTAAGAACCACTGAGGACCCGTTTGTGGACAGGGACTCTGAAAGGCTGCCTGTCTGAGGGCTGTGCAGGGGTTGGGGAGCAGCGAGGCTTAGCCATGGAGCTGTTTCTTGAATATCCTGTGCAGTCTAGAGAGATCTCAGGCCTGAGGAGTAAGAGGCTCCTTTGTTGAAAGAGGGTTTTCAAATTTAAATGAGCATTTATTGAGCAAAGATAAGACCAATCGGCCTTTTGAAGAATTCAAGGCTCCTGGAGAGGAATATAAAGCTGGAGAGGGGCATCTGAAAAACTTGTGAGCTGCTTTGGTGGGGGGCGAGGGGGGTGGTGTGCAGTGGATAAGAGCCCTGGTGTGCAGAGGGTCTGCGTTTTGCCAGCGGAGCTCAGGCTGCTGCTGGATGGTAGCTGGATGGCTTCCTTCTCTCTTTCCTTTTCTTCCTTTCTTCGGTCGTGAACTTGGTCTGCCCGATGTTTGTGCTGACTGGGACTGCAGCAGCGTTGGTGCCTGCGTCTTTTAATGTCTCTAATATGTTCCGGCCCGTCGTTGAGAAACCAAGGTAGCAGTCAGGATGCGGATCCTTTCATCTGTCGGCTGCGTAGAGCCACTGAGCACGCCTGTCTTCTTGCCTCAGGAGGGGACTAAGGATATTCTTTGCCTTGTCCACCTCAAAGGGAATGAGGGAAAACGCTCTGACATATGTGTCGTTGTGATCAATCATCATCTGATTCCAAGAGCAGTGCTCTTTCTGCGTGATCTAATTCCAAAAGCTAAATTAAAGACAGTTCCTTTTGGCGTATGTTGTGCTCTGGTACAAATGCAGTGTTGAGATATAGCAAAAGAGGAGGCAACTATTGACACAGTGATAACCCTGTCTTGTTTTACTTCCTCATGCCTTTTTCCACTGATGCACCAGAGTGGTGTTCTAACAGTTAAACTGGGTGGAGATCTAGGAACCTACGTGATCAACAAGCAGACTCCAAACAAGCAAATCTGGTTATCTTCACCATCCAGGTATGTCCGGAATTCAGTCTCTCACGGTTTAGCTTGTTTGAAACATGACCTGGTAGAAGTGTCACCCTCGTGTATTAGCACCTATGTAAGGCAACCTTTCCTGAGGTTTTACAGCATGTCTCAGGCTCAGTAGGAAGGTTTACTCTGATGATTATGTGGCTGCTATAAGCAGATATCAGGATATTAACAAGATTGGAAGTGAAAAATTTTGGGAGCCCACCTTGCCGTTTTTTTCTCTATGAAGCCACCTTTGCTATTACAGCATGTGAACAAGTTGCACTTTGTCTTCAAAGCGTCTGTTCTGAGCAGCTCAGTTAAAAGTTAGTTGAATTCCATTTGCAGAACTGGGCTGTGTGCTCTGTGGAGGTTGGAGAGTGTTTTAAACTGTACTTCCAGGGCATTCCATGCCTACGTTTTTCATTGATGTGCTTTCAATCTAGCAGAATAAAAGATTGTTTTGGAGACCTTCTGTGCGGTGTTTCAAGGCCTGAGAATGTGCAGGGAGAGAGGGTCCCTCATCCCTCTAGCTGCTGTTGAAGTGGTTGTAAGAAAGTAAAGGGAGAGACGTCCACAAAGAGCTCTCAGAACGACCTTCCTGGTCCTTCATTAGCACTTCCAAAGAGAACGCTCAGACTGTGAATTGGGAAAGGCCCACATGCAACTAGCATGGAATTCTTTGAAAGCCTCACAGTGTTTGCATATTTTTAAAGAAAAGTATTTAACTCTTTCCCTGCCTCAGTATTGACATCACTTTTAGGTAGTTAATATTATACTGTTTATGGTGCTGTAATGTGTGATTCTTTGTTCAAACTAAATCAAGCATTAGGCTTCCTTCATCCCAGCCTCATCTAGTAAGAATGTTATCATTCAAGAAAAACCAATTCCAAGGAGTCGCTCATTTCTAGCCGGGTGCTGATTCACAGACTGCCTTGCTTTTAGATCCAACTTACTTGAAGCGGAGGGAGATTTTACCCTGTGTGGGCCAATTAGCCTCTTCTCTCTGGTCTCAAACAGCCACCTCGACCCTTCCTGTGGCCATGCATCAGGGCTGCAGTCCTATCCTTCATCTCCAGAGGAATCAGGGTGAGAAACTGGGTGGACCAGCTCAAATCCAGCCATCAGCTTTGGGGATCAATGGCTCTGAAAATAGCAGGCAGAGCACCAGAACCAACTGTTCTAGCTCCACTAAAAGAATTCCCTCGTGTTGTATCTTGAGACTGAAAAGTCCTTATCGCATTTGGACACGCCTACCAGCAACAGGATCCTACCTCAGGCATGTTTAGAAAAATATTCTTCTGGATGATAACAAATTTTGAGAAATCCTAAGTGTTTTTTTTTTTTTAATTCACAATGGGAATCTGGAAAGAAAATATGCCACGCAGCCTTTTACTATCATGAAAATACTATGTTCCTTAAAAAAAAAAGTTATTTTCCACTCAATTTTTCACATTGGCCCAAAATAACCTTTCCTAGGGCTGCTTTTCTGATATTATAGGGCTTTTTATTTTATGGCATGTGGGATCTCGGAGAAGGCGATGGCACCCCATTCCAGTACTCTTGCCTGGAAAATTGCATGGATGGAGGAGCCTGGTAGGCTGCAGTCCATGGGGTCGCGAAGAGTCAGACACGACTGAGCAACTTCACTTTCACTTTTCACTTTCATGCATTGGAGAAGGAAATGGCAACCCACTCCAATGTTCTTGCCTGGAGAATCCCAGGGATGGGGGAGCCTGGTGGGCTGCCGTCTATGGGGTCGCACAGAGTCGGAGACGACTGAAGTGACTTAGCAGCAGCAGCAGCAGCAGCATGTGAGATCTTAGTTCCCCAAGCAGGGATCAAACTCATGTCCCCTGCATTAGAAGCACAGAGTCTAAACCCCTGAACTGCCAGGGAAGTCCTGGGGCTTTTTAATTGACAACGTTTCAGGTCAGAAGAAACACTGGATTTGCGTCAATACCTTGCTTGAGGATGTTAAAGGATGGAATAAAGGAGAGGTCTGGGTGGACAGCTGGGTGTCTGTGGCTGAGCACAGTGACCTGGGCAGGGTGGAGGTGCCTGGATGTTCTCATGCTTGCCTGGTATCCTGGCAGCAAATCAGAGTCCAGAGCCAAGAAAACGCTCTCTGGCTTTTGTCCAGGTTATTATGCATCTATGTGTTTGGCTGTTTGTACATGGCAAAAGCCCAGTGCTTTGGTTTGTCCCTTTTAGCCCATTAAGAAAGTGCCTTTGGTTGATAATACAGAAATCCTTGATGTTTTCATAACCCTCAAAAGATGCTTCCCTTCTGAACTTTCCTCCTCCCTGGCAAAGCTGTCCCAATCCTGCACTTTGGAGAAGCTCCCGTGCGTGCAGTTGGACTTGGCAGCCCCTTGCTTCCCGTGGGCTCCCAGTGTCCCTCTGCTCCTTCCTCCATCAAGGCGTCACCCTGCAGTGCCATCCGTTGCTGGCACGTCCCCTCCTCCATTAGACCCGGAGGAAGTGGAATTAATGGGCACAGGTTGTGTTGGTCTGGAATAATAAGACACTGTGAAACCTAGTCACTCTGGGCCACATGGACACAGTGTTCCCAGCATGAAGTGCATGGGCTGTTCTTGTTCACTAGATGAGCTTGAGATGGATGAACTAGCCCATCAGACTCTCACCTTCGTGGATTTCAAATTGAATTAAGCAAATTGTTTTTAAAAAGATCAGTAGAGACAGTTACCAGGAGCTGGGAAGAGGAGTGAATAGAGAGTAACTGCTTAATGGATGTGAAATTTCCTTTGGGTGATGAAAATGTTTTGAAACTAGATAGAGATAGTGGATGCCCAGTGTTATGAAATGTACTGAAATGATGATAACAACATAGGTAAGGGGCAGATCGTGCCAGTAGTGCATGAATGGCCATCATCCAAGAGACACTGCCCTGATATTTCACAAGGACACATGACTACACATGGACATCACCAGATGGTTGACACCGAAATCAGACTGAATATATTCTCTGCAGCCAAAGATGGAGAACTCTATACAGTCAGCAAAAACAAGACCAGGAGCTGACTGTAACTTGGATCGTGAACTCCTTATTGCCAAATTCAGACTGAAATTGAAGAAAGTGGAGAGAACCACTAGCCCATTCAGGTATGACCTAAATCAAATCCCTTATGACTATACAGTGAAAGTGAGAAATAGATTTAAGGGACTAGATCTGATAGACAGAATGCCTGATGAACTATGGATGGAGGTTCGTGACATTGTATAGGAGACAGGAATCAAGACCATCCCCAAGAAAAAGAAATGCAAGAAAGCAAAATGGATGTCTGAAGAGGCCTTACAAATGCCGTGAAAAGACAGGAAGTGAAAAGCAAAGGAGAAGAGGAAAGATAATTCCATCTGAATGCAGAGTTCCAAAGAATAGCAAAGAGAGATAAGAAACCCTTCCTCAGCGATCAATGCAAAGAAATCCAGGAAAACAATAGAATGGGAAAGACTAGAGATCTCTTGAAGAAAATTAGAGATACCAAGGGAACATTTCATGCAAAGATGGGCTCAATAAAGGACAGAAATGGCATGGACCTAACGGAAGCATAAGATATTAAGAAGAGGTGACAAGAATACAAAGAAGAACTGTACAAAAAAAAATCTTCACGACCCAGATAATCATGATGGTGTGATCACTCACCTAAAGCCAGACATCCTGGAATGTGAAGTCAAGTGGGCCTTAGAAAGCATCACTACGAACAAAGCTAGTGGAGGTGATGGAATTCCAGTTGAGCTATTTCAAATCCTGAAAGATGATGCTGTGAAAGTGCTCCATGCAGTAAGTCAGCAAATCTGGAAAACTCTGCAGTGCCCACAGGACTGGAAAGGGTCAGTTTTGATTCCAATCCCAAAGAAAGGCAATGCCAAAGAATGCTCAAGCTACCACACAATTGCACTCATTTCACATGCTAGTAAAGTAATGCTCACAATTCTCCAAGCCAGGCTTCAGCAATATGTGAACCATGAACTTCCAGATGTTCAAGCTGATTTTAGAAAAGGCAGAGGAACCAGAGATCAAATTGCTAACATCCGCTGGATCATTGAAAAAGAAAAGAGTTCCAGAAATACATTTATTTCTGCTTTATTGACTATGCCGAAGCCTTTGACTGTATGGATCACAATAAACTGTGGAAAATTCTGAAAGAGATGGGAATACCAGGCCACCTGATCTGCCTCTTGAGAAATCTGTATGCAGGTCAGGAAGCAACAGTTAGAACTGGACATGGAACAACAGACTGGTTCCAAATAGGAAAAGGAGTATGTCAAGGCTGCATATTGTCACCCTGCTTATTTAATTTATATGCAGAGTACATCATGAGAAATGCTGGACTGGAAGAAACACAAGCTGGAGTGAAGATTGCCAAGAGAAATTTCAATAACCTCAGATACACAGATGACACTACCCTTATGGCAGAAAGTGAAGAACTAAAAAGCCTCTTGATGAAAGTGAAAGAGGAGAGTGAAAAAAGTTGGTTTAAAGCTCAACATTCAGAAAAGGAAGATCACGGCATCCGGTCCCATCACTTCATGGCAGATAGATGTGGAAACAGTGCTGACTTTATTTTGGGGGTCTCCAAAATCACTGCAGATGGTGACTGCAGCCATGAAATTAAAAGACGCTTACTCCTTGGAAGAAAAATTATGACCAACCTAGACAGCATATTAAAAATCAGAGACACTACTGTGCCAACAAAGGTCTGTCTAGTCAAGGCTATGGTTTTTTAGTGGTAATGTATAGATGTGAGAGTTGGACTATAAAGAAAGCTGAGCACCGAAGAATTGATGCTTTTGAACTGTGGTGTTGGAGAAGACTCTTGAGAGTCCCTTGGACTGCAAGGAGATCCAACCAGTCCATCCTAAAGGAGATCAGTCCTGGGTGTTCATCGAAAGGACTGATGCTGAAACTGAAACTCCAGTACTTTGGCCACCTCATGCAAAGAGCTGACTCATTGGAAAAGACCCTGATGCTGGAAAGATTGAGGGCAGGAGGAGACGGGGACGACAGAGGATGTGATGGTTGGATGGCATCATCGATGGACATGGATTTGGGTCAACTTTGGAGTTGGTGATGGACAGGGAGGCCTGGCGTGCTGCAGTTCATGGGGTCACAAAGAGTCGGTCACAACTGAGCTACTGAACTGTCGAACTGTCTGTGATATTTCAGGTTATCATATGTCACTTAGGAAAGGCAAAAGATCAGAATATGATAAATAGAGACTCATCAATAGGGTTGAAATGTTTTCAGATCTTGAGCATTGTTCTATGAATTGTTCTTGAGGATAATGATGTAATTCTGCTTTTTTTTAAATTAGAGTTGATTTTACAATGTTGTGTTCATTTCAGGTGTACATCAAAATGCCTCAGTTATATTAAAGCAAGCCTAAGACAAGAAGTCAAATACATGCTTGTTTATTACCTTTAGATCTTCACTACAATTTCTTGGTAACAGTTTCTTTGGAAGCGCAGTTGCTGTGAACGTACTCTGACTGTGTTTCATCTTGCAGTGGCCCCAAGCGTTACGACTGGACTGGGAGAAACTGGGTATATTCCCACGATGGCGTGTCCCTCCACGAGTTGCTGGCCACGGAGCTGACTCAAGCCTTAAAGACCAAGCTGGACTTATCTGCTCTGGCCTACTCTGGAAAAGACACGTCCTGCCCAGCCCAATGCTAAAGACATAAAAAGCTCTAAAGCCAAGCCCCCAGCCTTGTTCTGCAGCTGAATGGCTAGCTCTTTCCATTCCTGCCTTTGAGAACAGTTGCATTGTATGTAACAGCTCTGTGAAAAGACTGTGTCACCTTCCACCCTGCCTCCTGAGTTTAGATTTTTAATTTCTGATTTCCTCCCTCACGTGATAGCCTTTATGTTTCATAATGTCTGTATGCCCATACCTTTATATATAACCTCACATCTAAGAAAAACAAGAAGGATAAGTTCTAGGAGGAGAAATAAATGGGCTTGACCATTCATTCTTTGAAGGACTTTCTACAAAAACTGCATGAAGTATGTGGCTAATCTCATCATGCTATCTCAAAATGAGACTTATTAAAGGGAAGCCTAAAATGTTCCTCCTCCTCTTGAAAGTAAGCCCCCTTTAGTACTGAAGCATCAGTGGCAACTCGGGAATTGTCAAACGAAGACTATTTTCTCTTTGTGTTTTGTGACCCAGGGTGTGATGGGGCAATGCATCCGTGTCTTCCATATGTGCATATATATGTACATACACATTTATATATGTGTATACATATTTTTTTAAGGATCAGTATAGAATAAGCTACTGAAACACAGGTCTGAGTATGCAAAAAGCCTCCCAAAGACCAGGGGGCGGGGAGCCATCTCCCTAATCTCATGGATATAGTATAATAAACGAGGTCAGTGAAGCTAAGGAGGTGCTTGGCAAATTGTGAAAGCCCACATAAATGAAAAGATGTTGGTGTAGCAGAATAAAACTTAACTCTCAAGTTTTAGGTTGTGAATAATTTTTTAATTCCACACCCCTTTCCTGTTTCCCCATCTATATTCCCCTCCTACCTTAAAAGAACCTAATTATAAGAATGTGATCACTAAGCAAATGAAACTAACTCCCGAGCTTTGCTCTCCTGAATGTACACCATGCTTTGTCTAACCTGTTGATTCTTTTCTTAGATAAAATGAAGTCAGACTAGCTCTCTACAACCAAAAGTTCCCCAAAGCAATCCTGCAGGCAGATCACTCAGGCAAGGTAACTCTGACAAGAAAGCCAGGCAGTCTGCACTCAGTGGAGATGCAGAGCCCAGCCTCCAGCCTCGGTGATTCACTGAGCTGCTTCCCCCTCCATTTTTCCCATTAAAACTGTCCTGGCTGAGCAGAATCTTGGGAGTTAATCTCCGGACACAGATCCACTGTCTCCCCAGACTGCCAGCTCTTCTAAGTAAAGCACCTTTCTTTTCTTTAAAAACAAACAAACAAAAACATCTTGGTGTTAATGAAAGGAACCCTGGTCCTACACTTCATTTAGTTGCTGAGACTTGGCTCAGCCCCACAAGCAGTTGCCTGTCTCTGGGCAAGTTCCTCACCCTCTCTGGACCTCTGTGTCCCCGCCTTAACAGAGGATGAAACTGGATAGAACAGAGTCAGTTCCCAAGTCGGAAATGCAGTAGTCCCATCAGGCAACTTTACAGGCTAGCTTTAATTCCCTCTAGCAGAGGAGAAGACAGTGGACTCTTTATAAGCTCCAGAGTGAGTATATGGTTCTGGGTTTAAGTCTACTTGAATTTCAGTTGAATTCATGTTCAGATAATCATCTTTTATTGTGCCATTACTGGCTAAGCCTGTGCTGAAGGCAGAATGTTTAGGTGTTGATCTCTAACCCCCAATCACAGGCCTCATAAATGAGATTAGCGCTCTTTACGAGAGACCCCAGGGAGCTGTCCTGTCCCTTGCAACATGCGCAGACACAGGGAGAAGACAGCTGTCTGTGAACCAGGAAGCAGGTGTTCACCTGGCACCCAGTCTGCTCTTGATCATGGACTTCCTGGCCCCCAGAACTATGAAATAAATCTTCATAAGTCATCCAGTCTCTGGTATTGTTGCCACAGCCTTGGTGGACTAAGACAGCCTGCTACACCATCTAAATTGTTAACAGCCTTGCGTTTTACACATGTAGAAACCAGGGCTTGGGAACATTAAAACTCACTCAAAGTTAGGCTCCTTTTCTGCTACTCCCTTACTAAAGAAGGATTTATTAGTGACTAGTCTATGCAAATATGTAGCAAAGACTTTTGCACTGGGAAAAGGAAAACATTCTTTGTGGGGGAAAAAAAAACACCTCATATAGAACATATTATTCAATAGAACAATACAGACAAATGCTAAATGAGTATTTAAAATACAGTTTTTCTTTAAAAATGTTATTTTTTAGTCCAGTGAAAATTTTTAAGTGGGGTAAGTCAGTGCCAGTGAAAAATAAAAAAATCGTGTGTTTGAGTGCATCTTGGTATACACTTGTATCTGTCTCTTGCTTCTAATGAAAGTTTCATTGTTCTTCATTTACCTGGAACTATAAGGTGTACCATCTCCTACCTGGGAAACAACATAAAATTTAGGTAACAGGAAATGAGGTAACAGGAAAATAGAAATTAAGGACTGTGCTCTTAATGCTTTTCCTTGCACATCCTTTCAGACCTGTTTACTTGTACTTTATGTACAATTCTAACTGGTTTAATTATTTAGATCCTAAGACTCTGGCAGATTGCCATTTAAGGCCTTGAAAAGACTGCAAGCACAAGAACAGAATGGGGACAGGAATAAAAATCACTCTGACCAGCAAACTGGAAAAGTTCCAGGACACGGGCCAGTGCCCCTCATCCCTCAGACCCTGGGAGCACCATCTCCTGTTGCATCACCCATACGAAAGACGAATTCTAGACTTCCCTGGTGGCCCAGTAGTTAAGAATCTTCCTGCCAATGTAGGGGACACAAGATCTCTGGCTCTGGAAGATTCCACATGCCTCAGGGCAACTAAACCCACAAGGCAGAATTCCTAAAGCCCAAGCTCCTAGGGCAAGTCCTCCACAAGAGTCGTCATTCAGTTGCTCAGTCCTGTCTGACTCTTTGCGATCCCACGGACTGCAGCACGCCAGGCATCCCTGTCCTTCACCATCTCCTGAGTTTGCTCAAACTCATGTCCACTGAGTAGGTGATGCCATCCAACTACTCATCCTCTGTCGTCCTCTTTTCCTCCTGCCTTCAGTCTTTCCCAGCATCAGGTCTTTTCTAATGAGTCAGCTCTTCACATCAAGAGAGGCTACCACAATGAGAAGTCCATGCACCATAGCTAGAGGAGCCCTTGATCTTTGCTACTAGAGAAAGCCCATGTGCAGCAAACAAGACCCAGCACAACCAAAAATAGATAATAAAAATGTTTTAAAAAGAATGGATTCTCAGGAACACATTGTAAATGTTCACTATAAGTTCAAGGGGGAGAAAGAAAATACATTACATAATTTTAGAAAGCTTTCTCTTATGTCTCTCTTCCTGAGTGAATAGACCCTTTGCCACAGGAAAATAAAACTATCCAGAATGATTGATTTACCTGTTTCTGAAGATACAGAGACACACTGGGGTATGTAAAAGAATTTTTTTTTTTTAATCAAAGTTTAAAAACTTTATCCAAAGTCTGCCACTTATTTGTTGACACGAGCCTCAGTTTTCTGGTCTGTAAAATGGGGACTCTAACCTGTGACACCTGGGCCACATGGAAAGCAAACACATGGCGCAACAAAATCGTATTTATAAATGTGAGGTTTTCCCAGGACTTCCTGGTGGTCCAGTGGCTAAGACTCTGCACTTCCAATGCAGAGGGCCTGGGGTGTGATCCCTGGCCAGGGAAACAGGCCCCATGTGCTGCAACTAAGAATTTAAATGCTGCAACAAAAATCCTGCATGTTGCAACCAAAGATTTCACATGCCACTATGAAGACTGAATATTCCACATGTGTAACTAAGACCTAGTTCAGGCAAATTAATTACTTATTTTTTAAAATAATAAAAATTTCAGAAGTAAAAATTAAAAGATAAATAAATTTGAGATTTTTCTCCAAAGTAATGATTTATGACATCTTGTCCTCTCAACCTCAAACAGTTAAAACACTTATTTTGGTTATGTTGGTGATGGATTCTGTATTGCCTGCAACACTTTTTCTTGACCCCTATGGTACTTATATTTCACTCCATCTTCTGCATAGCTTCTAAAACTAATAAGCCATCCTTTTGTCTGATAGTTTGTATTAAATAATAGGTTTACAATATGTTTCTCAAGCCACACTTGACCCCATATTCTAAAAAGTCTCACTGCTACTTCTAATGATAGAACCTTGTTCATGAATGTAAAGTTTGTATGGATTGGCTCTACAAGGCTGCCAAAGAAAGCATACCTTCCAGTACACACTGAGATTAAAGTAATTTTAGGTAGTATCCAGTTGAATTCTTGGCATGGATTTATCTTTTGAAAATGAAAATAGCTACATACCAGAAGAGGAAGGAGAGGCACAGGTGTGAAATTTCATATAAACTCTCCCTTGCTATTCAAAACTATGACTTCATGACTGTCTTTCAGCATATAACTACTGTTAAAGTAAGAAATGGCTTCAAATTTTTGGTTTTACCTAGTCATGACATTTTAAATATCCTAACTAATGGCCCCTTGGGGAATTTGAAAACTGACCTCATGTATATCCTGATGTTTGCTCCAGAAACAATCTGAGCTCACATGATCCATTTTCTCTGGGTATATTATTTAAGATAAAATGTTTTAACTTTCAACAAACTGGGGGTAGGGTAAATGTACCTCAACATAATAACGGCCATATATGACAAGCCCACAGCTAACATACTCATGAGAGCTTTTCCTTAAGATAAGGATCAAGACAAGGATGCCCACCTCACCACTTTAATTCAACATAATGTTAGAAGTCCCAGTCAGAACAATTAGGCAAGAAAAACAAAAGGCACCTGAATCAGAAAAGAAGTAAAGCTGTGACTATTTGCAGATGGCTTGATACTATATACACAAAACCCTAAAGACTCCACCAAAAAACTGTTAGAACTAATATACCATTTTATTAAAGCTGCATGGTACAAAGTCATTATAAAAATCAAGACAAACAATGAAATATCAGAAAGAGAAATTAGGAAAGCAAGCCCATTTATAATTACATCAAATAAATAAATAAATAAATGCTTAGGAATAAACTGAACCAAGGCAAAAACCTGAAACTGAAAACTATGACACTGATGAAACAAATTGGAGAAGGTACACATACATGAAAACTTATTTTATGTTCATGGATTGGATGAATTCAGCTCAGTCATATCCGACTCTTTGCATCCCCATGGACTACAGCACGCCAGGCCTCCTGGAGTTTACTCAAACTCATGTCCATTGAGTCGGGCGATGCCATCCAACCGTCTCATCCTCCATTGTCCCCTTCTCCTCCTGCCTTCAATCTTTCCCAGCATCCGGGTCTTTTCCAATGAGTCAGTTCTTCGCATCAGGTGGCCAGAGTATTGGAGTTTCAGCTTCAGCATCAATCCTTCCAATGAATATTCAGGACTGATCTCCTTTAGGATGGACTGGTCAGATCTCCTTGCTGTCCAAGAGTTTTCTCCAACACCACAGTTCAAAAGCGTCAATTCTTTGGATGAATTAATACTATTAAAATGTCCGTAATACTCAAAGTGACCTACAGGTTCAATGCAATCCCTATCAAAATTCCAACGGCATTTTCACACAAATAGAATAAACAACTCTTAAATTTGTATGGAACCACAAAAGACCCCAAGTAGCCAAAGTAATCTTAAGTAAAAAGAACAAAGCAAGAGGCATAACACTTCCTAATTTCAAACTATATTAAAAAGCAATCAAAATAGTATAGTATTGATATAACATAGACACATAGATGAATGGAACAGGATTGAGAGCCCAGAAATAAATCAGCACTCACATGGTCAACTAATTTACAAGAAAAGACTCAAGAACATATAATAGGAAAAGGAGAGTCTCTTCAATATATGGTACTGGAAAAAGTGGACAATCACATGCAGAAGAACATAAGTGTACCACTGTCTTACACCATACACAAAAACAATTCCAAATGGATTAAACAGAAATTAAGACTTCAAACTATAAGACTCCTAGAAGAAAACAGAGGCAGTAAAATCCTTGACATTAATCTTGGTGATTTTTGGATTTGACACTAAAAGAAAGGCAATAAAATTAAAACTAAGCAAGTGGGCCAAATCCTTCACCTTAAATACCATCTTCAGCTTAAGACACAAAGGATGTTGGGGGTAGTGTTTTGGGATTTTGAGGGGAGGAAAGCAATTCACATGGAAATTATAGAAAAGCCAGTATTTTAAGGGCCAAGCACAGACAATGGGACAAAGACAGGAATTTCAACATGGACTCCTAGGCTCTTCCTTGCCTGCCACACCTGGTTCTTATAAAACTACAGTTTTTTATAGTGATAGTTTCATTCCTGGAACAGGCTCTCTATAAATTATTTTAGGCAGTTAGGAATTCTTCCTGAGGTTTTCAGCCAAGGAGACACATTTGGGGTGACAAATTTTGCCCCCTTATATCTTCAAATTTCCCATCTGTTCTTCTAAGTGTCCATTCATCTTCTCTAAAAATCATTTACTTTTCTCTAAACCAGCTTCTTTCTCTAAGCCGACTCAGCTGGTAAAGAATCCGCCTGCAATGTGGGAGACCTGGGTTCGATCCCTGGGTTGGGAAGATCCCCTGGTGAAGGGAACAGCTACCCACTCCAGTATTCTGGCCTGGAGAATTCCATTGACTGTATAGTCCCTGGGTTCGCAAGAGTCGGACCTGACTGAGCGACTTTCACCTCACTTTCTCTAAAGAGTCTACATCCTTCTCCCCCGCCCAATTAAGTTGTTTTATAAACTCTCAAATAGCACTGCTGTGGGGGGGTATTCATTTCTTCCTGTGATGCCTCTGTGCAGATGATGCTAAAAATTAATAAACTTGTTTACCTTTTCTCTTGTTTATCTGTCTATTGTCAGTTTTTCATATACCCTAGGGAAAAAAACCTAGGGTTTTTCTTGAACCTAGGATGACAAAAGGAAAGTCTTTCCTCACCTATATCAGTTTCATTCAGGATAGTTGTTGTTGTGGTCCGGGCGCGTGTTGGAAAAGAATTTCCAGACATGAGACAGAATGAGAGAGAAATAAAGTTTATTAGAGTGGGAGATGCTGTTAGAACAGGGAACCAGCTCAAGGGAGAACCAGCATTCAACAGAGGTCCTTATTCCACTTTTATACCCAGGGTACAAGGAGTGGGATGGGGTCTTGCAGGTCATTTGCTGATTGGATGAGGAATGTATATTGGGTAGAGGAAGAGTAGGGCAAATACCTTCTCCCTATGGGGTAGGAGGGGAGACAGGTTGTACTGTTCCATTAATAGTTACAACATGGGGGAGGGAAGGACGATAAGGGTCTGGTTTTTCTGTTCCTGCATTCCAAGATCCTCCTTGGTTTTATCTGCTCTTTCGTCCTTAGGTCATCACAGTTTTGAAACCTTTTATCACAGACTGAGTCTTGAACCCACGTGGCCAGGACTTGAACCCTCCCCCAAACCCTGCTAGGGACTCAGCCAAAACCCATGGTCTTCCAACTGAGATCACAGATCCACTTTTAGGGATCTAATGAACCTCTGGTTCTTGATGTCTCATCAAGAATTCAGTGAGAGATAAAGTGATAGGTAAGAAGGAGATTTATTTAAAGACAAACACACTCCACAGAGTGTGGCCTATTGTAGGTGGCGAGTGTGGCCTTGAAGTGTGGTACAGTTAGCTTTTATGGGCTAGACAATTTCATATGCTAATGAGTGAGAGGATTATTCTAACCATTTTGGGGAAAGGGTGAAGATTTCCAGGACTTGGGTCACTGCCTACTTAAAACTCTAGATAGGAATACTACACCACCTTACGTGCCTCCTTAGGCAGGACAAGAAGCAACAGTTAGAAGCAGACATGGAACAACAGATTGATTCCAAACTGAGAAAGGAGTACGTCAAGGCTATATATTGTCATTCTGGTTATTTAACTTATATGCAGAGTACATCATGCAAAATGCTGGGCTGGATGAAGCACAAGCTGGAACCAAGATTTCTGGGAGAAATAGCAACAACCTCAGACATGCAGATGATACCACTTTAATGGTAGAAAGTGAAGAGGAACTAAAGAGCCTCTTGATGAAGGTGAAAGAGGATAGTGAAAAAGCTGGCTTAAAACTCGACATTCAAAAATGAAGATCATGGCATCTGATCCCATCGCTTCATGGCAAATAGATGGGGGAAAAGTAGTAACAGTGACAGATTTCATTTTCTTGGCCTCCAAAATCACTGCAGATGGTGACTACAGCCACAAAATGAACAGACATTTTCTCCTTGGAAGAAAAGCTATGACAAACCTAGACAGCATATTAAAAAGCAGTGGCATCACTATCTACAAAGGGCTGTATAGACAAAGCTACAGTTTTTCCAGTAGTCAGGTACAGATGTGAGAGTTGGACCATAAAGAAGGCTGAGCGCTGAAGAACTGATGCTTTTGAACTGTGGTTGGTGTTAGGAAGACTCCTGAGAGTCCCTCGGACTGCAAAGAGATCAAACCAGTCCATCCTAAAGGAAATCAGTCCTGAATATTCATTGGAAGGACTGATGCTGAACCTGAAGCTCCAATACTTTGGCCACCTGATGCAAAGAGCTGACTCAGTACCTGATGCTGGGAAAGGTCAGGAGGAGAAGGGAGCAGCAGAGGATGAGATGGTTGGATGGCATCACCAACTAAATGGACATGAGTTTGAGTAAACTCTGGGAGATGCTGTGTGACTCGGTAGAAGAACTCCAGTTTTGGTCTGGCTGTTCTTTCCTCCCTCAGTATTTTTCACCCCTATGTACACAAGTTTTGCTCAGATCACTGCATGCTCAAGGTAAAAGTGCAAGCCACACTACAAGGTGAAAGCATCTGATTCCCAGGGACAGTTCTGTTTACCAAGCAAACTCCGGGACAAACTCCAGGGGCAGAGCAGAGATATGCATGTTTGACCAACTCCACAAGGGGATTCTTGTGTAAACTGCAATCTGAGCACAGAAGGGGAGAAATTAAGGGCTTTAGAGATGCTAAGAGGGGTTATTTGGAAAACCTTAGAAGAGGGGAAGAGGGTGGCAGAGGATGAGATGGTTAGATATCATCACCAACTCAATGGACATGAATTCAAGCAAACTCCTAGAGATAGTGAAGAACAGAGTTGCATGCTACAGTCCACGGGGCCACAAAGAATCAGACAGGACTTAGCAACGGAACAAATGAAAAGAATAGGGAGATTCCAAAAGGAGGAGAATCCAAACCTTTCCTTTCTTTCTGCTCCAAGAGGAGGCTGAAAAGGACAATTATTCCCTGGAGTGGTAGCCAACTCTGGTGGTAGGAAGGGGCAGGGCTGGGAAGGGAGAGAGGAGGCTGGAAGTGGGGATTATTAATGTCCTCTGCCTCACCTCTTGTCTCTTCCTCTCTTCCTATCTCCCAGACTGGTGCCTGGACCCAGAGTCAGAGAGGTGGCAGGCTGTGCAGGGGGACATGTTTGCTGCCCAGCTCTAGGGGTGCCAGTGACAAGAAGCCAAGAAAGAAAAAGAATCCCAAGGGCAGCTTGAAAAGAGGAGCTTCCTAGGGGTTGTAGGAAGCAAGTCAATATTGGGAAAGCAAAGACTGCCAACAGAAAGCATTCAGGACTGTATTTGGCTGCAATCCTAGAAATACATTCTTCTCTCAGACCGGATACACAAGTCTAGAAGACTGGCCATTAAAAAATAAACAGTATTAATAATATTAATAATCATGAGTGCCAGTAGTGTTGAAATGTTTCTGAAACCCTTTCCGAGTTGCCTAATGCATAGAGCAGGAAAATAATAGTGTTTAGTAGACATAAATTATAGGATCAGTGCATGTAGCTATCAGTGTGCAGAGATGATGAGCCAAGACTTGTAAGTTGGTTTTGTTTTGGTCTAATTAGATGTTGGTGGTGTGTGTGTGTATGTGTGTTTAATTTCAAAACTTTTTTTTTTAATGCCTCCGACTCTTCCTGATTCACACATACCAAAAAAAAAAAAAAACTTTAAAATGGTAGGAAGTGACTTACACCTTTGATGGACCTGTGTTTATGTTACAATACTGGCTTGGTAAATTTAACTAAGAAAAGGAAATTGTTAAAGGCAGCGTTTCTGCCTGTATTTAACGATTCCTTTCTTCAACTGACTTTTATTGATTGCTTATTTGATCCAAGCCATGTGCTAGGATACAAAAGTCAATGAAGGAATTCCTTCCCCTCAAGGAAGTCATGGTCTCCTGGAAGAAACAGAAAAGTACATAAATAAGATGCATTGTGAAGAGTGTGTACTTTAGGAATAGAATCCACCCTGTATTTATCCAAGCATAGTTAAGACTGATTTTTAAAATTATAAAAGAAAAAATTTTAATTATGAAAGATAGCATACTGTACCAACTGTCCAGCACCTTGCTTTTTTCTCCTTTTGATTGACCCATTCTTTTAACTCAAGTACAGTTGATCTGAGGGTTTTGTGTGTGTGAGTGCACAAGCACGCTTTGTTTTTTATTGTACAATATACCCTGGAGATCATTCTATGGTAAAGAAAAAAATGGTGCCTGCCAATAAGTTCTATAAGGATCAAGCCATTATCCACTGCAGTGCACCTTGGGGGATTTCATAATTGAGAAAAAGAGGAAGCATTCTCTGCTTTGGATATGCCAGCCCCTACATATTTAAGATAGGTATTTAAAGAAATTATTTAATGAACCCAGATTCCTGCATGTTTCCATACACAGAAAAGCACCAAAAAAGAATGAAATAATGCCATCTGCAGCAACATGGATGCAATTAGAGAGTATTGTACTAAGTGAAGTAAATCAAAACAGAAAAACAAATACCATATGATATCATGTATATGGGGTATCAAAATATGACACAAATGAACCTATCTACAAAACAGAAATAGACATGTGGATATAGAGAGAGTAGACTTGCGGTTGCCAAGGAAAAGGGAACTGGGGGAAGATGAGAGAGTGCGAGGCTGGGGTGAGTAGATGGAAGCTATTATATAAGATGAAGTGAAGTGAAGTGAAGGTCACTCAGTCATGTCCGACTCTTCGTGTCCTCATGGACTATACAGCCCATGGAATTCTCCAGGCCAGAATATTGGAGTGGGTGCCTTTCCCTTCTCCAGGAGATCCTTCCAACCCAGGGATCGAACCCAGGTCTCTCGCATTGCAGGTAGATTCTTTACCAGATGAGCCACAGGGGAAGCCCAAGAACACTGGAGTGGGTAGCCTATCCCTTTTCCAGCAGATCTTCCTGACCCAAGAATCGAACCAAGGTCTCTTGCATTGCAGGCAGATTCTTTACCAACTGAGCTATCAGGGAAGCCCAGGCTATTATATAAGTGAAAGTGAAAGCCCCTCAGTTGTGTCCGACTCTCAGAGCCCATGGACTATACAGTCCATGGAATTCTCCAGGCTAGAATACTGGAGTGGGTAGCCTTTCCCTTCTCCAGGGCATCTTCCCAACCCTGGGATCAAACCCAGGTCTCCCGCATTGCAGGCCAATTCTTTATGCTATTATATAAAGAACAGATAAAACCAAGCTCCTACTGTATAGCGCAGGAACTATATTCAATATCTTGTGGCAAACCATAACGGAAAATTATATTTTAAAAGAATGAATATATATATGTATGTATGTATATTAGTCACTCAATCATGTCTGACTTTGTGACCCCATGGACTGTAGCCCACAGGCTCCTCTGTCCATGGAATTCCCCAGGCAAGAATACTACAGTGGGTTGCCACTCCCTTCTCCAAAGGATCTTCCCCTACCCAGGGACTGAACCTGGGTCTCCTGCATTGCAGGCAGATTCTTTACCATCTGAGACACCAGGGAAGTCCTATAAATCAACTATACTTCAAAAATAAATAGGATTCACTTTTTCTCCAATAGATAGAAAAAAGTACTAAAGTAAGTAACTTGAGGTGTCTGTTCTTGCGATTAGTAACAATATTCTCTGACTACACGTTTTTCTCAGCAAAAAGTTCGGATATATCATATATGTCCTGGTTTCTCCCTTACCTCTTCAGAACAGTTTCCCCAGGCTGAATACATTCTACTTATACTATTCTACAGTGCGTTGTGTTTTTTTTTCTCTCTCCAAGAGAACACTATCCAGTAGGTGTGCATTTTAAACACATCTTCCGGCCCTAGACAGGTAGCAGGTAGGAGGACCTGGGGCAGGGGAGAGTGAACCAGAGAGAAGAGTTGAGGAACAGAAGGACTGTTGTGGCATTTTCATGGTTTGACGCCTGGTTGGGAGTGGAAGGCGTCTGGATTGGTGCTCCATCTAATGGACATTTCACTCACCCACCTGTATTACTTTATGGTTTCTCTAGTGGGAGAGGAAGGTGGTGTAACTGCTAGGGCAAGACTGAGAAGCTATTTTATTTACAATGTAGACATCGTGGGCTCGGAGAAGGCAATGGCACCCCACTCCAGTACTCTTGCCTAGAAAATCCCATGGACGGAGGAGCCTGGTGGGCTGCAGTCCATGGAGTTGCGAAGAGTCGGACACGACTGAGCGACTTCACTTTCACTTTTCACTTTCATGCACTGGAGAAGGAAATGGCAACCCACTCCAGTGTTCTTGCCTGGAGAATCCCAGGGATGGGGGAGCCTGGTGGGCTGCCGTCTATGGAGTCACACAGAGTCGGACATGACTGAAGCGACTTAGCAACAGCAGACAAGGTGGGCTAAGTGCTGTGCTATGCTCAATAATTATTGTGGTAAGTACAATTTACTGTAAGGCTTAAGATCTCCATAAGTCCATAGGAGGATGTTAAGCATCTCTAATTCTGTCATGTGGTTCTTAGGAAAAAAAATTGTCATGTCTTGTGTTCAACTCTATAATTATATGTATCCATTAGGAAACAACTTTGATTTTGGTAGTTCAATAAATAAGTAAGTAAATGCCACAAAAATAAACCATTGATTTTGAAGAGAACATAAAATTTGAGGAGAAGGTATCTCTTACCTTCAAATTTTTAAGTGCTTTGTCAATGTGATTCATAATGCTAGGGTTGTTACTATACAATTTACCTAGCAAAGGCTTGCATTTCAACTGAAAGGATAACTTCTCAGGTCCTCACCCCTGCCAATAGCTGCTGCACAATCCCGTAAATTTAATGAAGAGCTATAGGGAGAGCTTCAGGTAACCAATGCTATATTCACCATGCAAATAAAAGAAGCAATGCTGGGGAACCAAACCTGGCATAGTAATGTGCTGCTGCATATTTCACGAGCAGTTCTCTAAGGAGGCAATGCTCTGATTTGTAAGATTTGCCAAGTTCTATGGTATAAACACTCCTCCCATGACTGACAGTGTAACTACTTTGGTCCAGTTTGCCTGAGACTTCCCCAGTTTTAGCACGGAAAGTCCTGAACCTCAGGACACCTTTCATTCCTCCAGGAACAAGGTGATTGCTTACCAGAATGGCCCATTTCAAGCTCGCAACATGACATCACTGAATAGGAAGGAGATGTGTGCATGACACAGGCCTTGTAAGGGACAGCCTCCAGCATTCCAGTGCTTGGCATAGGGTGTGGATGGGGATCTTTGCCCGTAAGAGGGGTGTTAACGTGGCCAGGATGTTGTTCAAAACCTCTCTCAATTTACCACCACCCTTGTATTTGTTTCCTGGAACTACCAGTACAAAGTACCACAAAGTGGGTGCCTCAAACACAGATGTTTATTGTCTTGTGGTTCCAGAAGCCAGAAATCCAAAGACAAGGTATGGGCAAGACAATATACTTTCCTTAAAAAATTTTATTGATGAATATTTGATTTACAATGTTGTGTTAATTTCTGCTGTATAGCGAAGTTATCTGTATATATGGGCTTCCTGATAGCTCAGTTGGTAAAGAATTTGCCTGCAGTACAGGAGACCTGGGTTCGATCCCTGAGTTGGGAAGATCCCCTGGAGAAGGGAACAGCTACCCACTCCGGTATTCTGGCCTAGAGAATTCCATGGACTATACAATCCATGGCATCACAAGAGTCGGACACGACTGAGAGACTTTCAGTTTATATATGTATACGCTTCCCTGGTTGCTCAGTGGTAAAAATCTGCCTGCAATGCAGGAGATACAGGTTTGATCCCTGGATCAGGAAGATCTCCTGGAGAAGGTAATGGCTACGCACTCCAGTATTCTTGCCTAGGAAATCCCATGGACAGAGGAGCTTGGTGGACTACAGTTCATGGGGTTGCAAAGAGTCAAACATGACTTACTGGCTCGATAACAACCACAATATATATATATGTATGTATTCTTTTGCAGAAGGGTCATACTCTTTTTTTGGGGGTCATACTTTTGAATGCTCTAGGAAGAATCTGTTCCCCGCCTTGCAGTTTCTAACGCATTCCATGACTTGCAGCCATGTGACTCCAATCTCTCCCTCTGCTGTCTCATGACATTCTTCCCTCTATGTCTCTGGGTTTTCACGTGACCATTTTTTTTTGTAAGTACATTATTCACAGTGGATTGGGTGTCCTCCCTCCTAGCTCACCATGATCTATCTTAATTGTAACTACTTCTGCAATGACCTTACTTCCAAACAAGTTTACATTATGAGGTACTAGGGGTTAGGGCTTCAACATATTTTGTGGGGAACATACTTCAAGCTGTAACAACCCCTCCACCCATATCTGAACAGCTCTAATTATTAAATCTCCAATGTTTCAGACATACAGGAGTTCAAAACTTCAATCGGTTTAAAATATTTTGCCATATACATTTGTAATTAAAGCATTAAATAAAACTGCCAATTGTAGAATCTTCTTGTGCAACTGAAAGATGCTTTCTTAGAATTACTTCTGGGTGATTAGAATTGGGGGCGAATTTTAATTTTCTTTACTTATACTTTCCTATAATACATTTTTTACAAATAGTCGTATCATTTTTATATTTTGACAATGATAGATCTAGATTTTCAGAGAAATGAAGAAAACCATGTGACTGTGTTCACTCTGAGAGGATGATCACTGAGAGACAAGCTGATGGGACAAAATGAGTCAAAATAGGACTCATGCAAAACAAGGTAGAACGTGGCCAGAGATGTCACAGTGAGGCCAGCCACGGGAGGGGCATCTAAATTCTGAAAGGGAACTTAAGAGATTCTCCATTTTAGCACCTGCCCAAGTGAGTCTTATAGCTCTATGGGTACAAAAGAATTCAGTGGCCAAGGAAATATGGCATATCCAGCACTATGCCTCTTCTTGAAAAGTTACAATGCACACATATGAGAGGTCCTGCAGTACAGACACAACTTCAGCCCAGAACTTCCCAGACATCTGGATTTAAAATCCTTTGGGGAAAGCCTAGTCAAGTGGGCCTTAGAAAGCATCACTACGAACAAAGCTAGTGGGGGTGATGGAATTCCAGTTGAGCTATTTCAAATCCTGAAAGATGATGCTGTGAAAGTGCTGCACTCAATATGATAGCAAATATGGAAAACTCAGCAGTGGCCACAGGACTGCAAAAGGTCAGTTTTCATTCCAATCCCAAAGAAAGGCAATGCAAAGAATGCTCAAACTACCACACAAGTGCACTCATCACACATGCTAGTAAAATAATACTCACAATTCTCCAAGCCAGGCTTTGGCAATACTTGAACCATGAACTTCCAGATGTTCAAGCTGGTTTTAGAAAAGGCAGAGGAACCAGAGATCAAGTGACCAACATCTGCTGAATCATGAAAAAAAGCAAGAGTTACAGAAAAACATCTATTTCTGCTTTACTGACTATGCCAAAGCCTTTGACTGTGTGGATCACAATAAACTGTAGAAAATTCTGAAAGAGATGGGAATATCAGACCACCTGACTTGCCTCTTGAGAAATCCGTATGCAGGTCAGGAAGCAACAGTTAGAACTGGACATGGAAAAACAGACTGGTTCCAAATAGAAAAAGGAGTACGTCAAGGCTGTATATTGTCACCCTGCTTATTTAACTTCTATGCAGAGTATACCATGAGAAACGCTGGGCTGGAAGAAACACAAGCTGGCATCAAGATTGACGGGAGAAATATCAATAACCTCATATATGCAGATGACACCACCCTTATGGCAGAAAGTGAAGAGGAACTAAAAAGCCTCTTGATGAAAGTGAAATAGGAGAGTGAAAAAGTTGGCTTTAAGCTCAACATTCAGAAAACGAAGATCATGGCATCCAGTCCCATCACTTCATGGGAAATAGATGGGGAAACAGTGGAAATAGTGTCAGACGTTATTTTGGGGCTCCAAAATCACTGCAGACGGTGATTGCAGCCATGAAATTAAAATATGCTTATTCCTTGGAAGGAAAGTTATGACCAACCTAGATAGCATATTAAAAAGCAGAGACATTTCTTTCCCAACAAAGGTTCATCTAGTCAAGGCTATGGTTTTTCCTGTGGTCATGTATGGATGTGAGAGTTGGACTGTGAAGAAGGCTGAGCACTGAAAAAGTGATGCTTTTGAACTGTGGTGTTGGAAAAGACTCTTGAGAGTCCCTTGGACTGCAAGGAGATACAACCAGTCCATCCTAAAGGAGATCAGTCCTGGGTGTTCATTGAAAGACTGATGCTAAAGCTGATTCTCCAATACTTTGGCCACCTCATGCGAAGAGTTGACTCATTGCAAAAGATTCTGATGCTGGGAGGGATTGGGGGCAGGAGGAGAAGGGGGAAGACAGAGGATGAGATGGCTGGATGGCATCACTGACTCGATGGACATGAGTTTTAGCTAACTCTGGGAGTTGGTGATGGACAGGGAGGCCTGGTGTGCTGCGATTCATGGGATCACAAAGAGTTGGACACGACTGAGCAAATGAACTGAACTGAACTGAACTACATCTATTGGGCTTTGTAGGTGGCTTACTGGTAAAGAATCCATGAGCCAATGCAAAAGACACAGGAGATGCGATGGGTTCAATCCCTGGGTCAGGAAGATAGGAAATGGCAACCTATTCCAGTATTCTTGCCTAGAGAATCCTATGGCTGAGGAACCTGGTTGGCTACAGTCCATGGAGTTGCAAGAGTGCAACTGAGCGACTAAACCACCACCATCACCGTGTGCCTGCATTTCTTCCTGCTCAGGGTTGGTGAAGCTATGTCAGGAATCCTGGACAAGAGAAAAATGAGTAGGACATTTCTATCAGATTTAGGAAAGACAGAGTCAGGCTGGTGCTAGAGCGATAGAAGTGTATTTGTCTGGAACAGTTGTTGTGTTGGTTTTTCCTCACTTGTTTGCACCATCTACTCTCTATCACAATTCTCAAGTAACTTAAAACTAAAAAAAAAAAAAAAAGTTTTATTCTCTTAGTTCACACTTCAGAAATCAGCCAAGTTTTGCCCATGAGATTTGCAGCTTGCACATTGAGTCTCCACTTTACTTCTCTCTAATCTCCCCTGGCCCCGGGTTGGACCCACCCATGAGAGAGACATTCATGGCAACCTAACAGACAGTGGGGTTTCCCTGCAGGTCAGCATGGATCTCTCCCTCCAGGCTGACTCAGAGTCAGAGCCTGACAGAGCTTAGCTTTCCACAGTTTCAGGATCAGCTTATCAGGAGCCCTGGTGTTCTTGTGATGACACACAAGTAAACATCTGCCCTGGTGACTCCCTCAGAAACTCCAACAGGTCTCAGGGCTCAGTCAGGTGGACACAGACATGACCAGCTCTTCTCTCTGCCATGAAGTCACGCCCGGCATGCCCATATTTGGGAATGACACAGCCACCAGCACCCATGCCTGAAGCTGACGGACAACAGCCTCCATGGAGTGTCTGACTGCAGAGGGCAATGTCCTGGAGGCGCACGTGATGAGAACTCAGCTCTCACCGATATGCTTTAAGCACCTGTTGTGTACACTGCCACACTCCTCTGCACCTTTACAGGCTGGTCAGGAAGACAGGCAGAGGCAGAAAGGGCTTCGACCCAACACCCACAGCAGTGCTCGACGCAGACTTAACGTGCCCTGTGAGACTGGGATGGACACATATACACTAAAATGTATAAAATAGATAATTAATGAGAATCTGATGTATAGCACAGGGAACTCAACTCAACATTTTGTGGTGATCTAATGGGAAGGAAATCCAAAAAGAAGGGGTGTATGTATACATTTAGCTAATTCACTTCAGCGTATAGCAGAAACTAATACAACATTGTACACCAACTATAATAAAATTTTTCTTAAATTTTTTTAAAAAAGAGAATGCTTTCTTTATTAAAAAGTTATACTGTTTTATTATTAGCCTGCTGCTAAGTCGCTTCAGTTGACTACAAGTCGCTTCAGTTAAGAACACTGCCATTTCCTTCTCCAATGCATGAAAACTAAAAGTGAAAGTGAAGTCGCTCAGTCGTGTCCAACTCTTCGTGACCGCATGGACTGCAGCCCACTAGGCTCCTCCGTCCACGGCATTTCCAGGCAAGAGTACTGGAGTGGGGGTGCCATTGCCTTCTCTGATTATTAGCCTAGGGGATAATATTTTTAAATACAATTTACAATGAGCTAGGCTTCAGCAGTACATGAACCAAGAACTTCCATATGTACAAGGTGGATTTAGAAAAGGCAAAGGAACCAGAGATCAAATTGCCAGCATCTGCTGGATCATAGAAAAAGAAAGGGAATTCCAAACATCTACTTCTGTTTCATTGACTATGCTAAAGCCTTTGACTGTGTGAATCACAACAAACTGTGGAAAATTTTCAAAGAGATAGGAATACCAGACCACCTTACCTGTCTCCTGAGAAACCTGTATTCAGGATAAGAAGCAACAGTTAGAACTGGACATGGAACAATGGACTGGTTCAAAATTGAGAAAGGAGTAAGTCAAGGCTGTATATTGTCACCCTGCTTATTTAACTTCTATAAAGAGTACATCATGAGAAAAGCTGGGCTGGATGAATTATAAGCTGGAATCAAGACTGATGATTGATGGGAGAAACATCAACAACTTCAGAATGTGGATGATACCACTCTAAAGGCATAAAGTGAAGACGAACTAAAGAACCTCTTGATAAGGATGAAGAAGGAGGGTGAAAAAGCTGGCTTAAAACTAACTATTAAAAAAATAAAGACCATGACATCCAGCCCCATCACTTGATGGTAAATAGAAAGGGAAAAGTTAAAAGCAGTGACAGAGTTCCTCTTCTTGGGCTCTAAAATCACTGCAGATGGTGACTGCAGCCATGAAATTAGAAGACTGCTTCTTGGCAGCAAAGCTATGACAAACATAGACAGTGTGTTAAAAAGCAGAGAGATCAATTTGCCAATAAAGGTCCTTATAGTCAAGGCTATGGTCTTCCTAGAAGTCATGTGCCGTTGTGATAGCTGGACTGCAAAGAAGGCTGAGCACAGAAAAACTGATGCCTTTGAACTGTGGTGCTTTCCTTGGAGAACAAGGAGATCAAACCAGTCAATCTCAAAGGAAATCAACCCTGAATATTCATTGGAAAGACTGATGATAAAGGTGAAGATGCAATATTTTGATCACCAGATGTGAACAGCTGACTCACTGGAAAAGACCCTGATGCTGAGGAAGACTGAAGGCAGGAGAATAGGGTGTCAGAGGATAAGATGGCTCGATGGCATCACCAAATGCAACGGACATGAACTCCGGCAAACTCCGGGAGATGGTAAAGGACAGGAAGGCCTGGTGTGCTGCAGTCCATGGGGTCACAAAGAGTCAAACACGACTGGGCAACTGAACAACAATAACCACTTTAATGGCAGAAAGTGAAGAGGAACTAAAGAGATTCTTTCTGAAAGTGAAAGAGGAGAGTGAAAAAGCTGGCTTAAAACTCAACATTTAAAAAACAAAGATCATGGAATCTGGTCCCCTCAGTTCATGGCAAGTAGGAAAAAGTGGAAGATGGCAACAGATGTTATTTTCTTGGGCTCCAAAATCACTGCAGATGGTGATTACAGCCATGAAATTAAAAGATGCTTACTCCTTGGAAGGAAAGTTATGACCAACCCAGACAGCATATTAAAAGCAGAGACATCACTTTGCTGACAAATGTTCGTCTAGTCAAAGCTATGATTTTTCCAGTAGTCACATACAGATGTAAGAGTTGGACCATAATGAAGGCCGATTGCCACAGAACTGATGGGTTTGAACCGTGGTGCTGGAGAAGACTCTTGAGAGAGTCCCTTGGACAGCAAGATCAAATGAGTTAAAACCAAGGGAAACCAACCCTGAATATTTATTGGAAAGACTGATACTGAAACTCCAATATTTTGGCCACCTGATGCAGAGCTGACTCATTTGAAAAGACCCCGATGCTGGGAAAGATTGAGGCCAGGAGGAGAAAAGGATGACAGAGGATGAGATGGTTGGACGGCAGCATCTACTTAACGGACATGAGTCTGAGCCAACTGCAGGAGATAGTGAAGGACAGCGCTTCACAAAGAGTCAAACGTGACTAAGCGACTGAACAACAACTGTATTAACACTTAGGGGATAATATTTTTTAATTAAATATTTTAAAATAACAATTTACAATGAAGGAAGTAGGGGAAGATCCCCACTTCCCATAATCAGAGAGACAGTGAAGGAAAGGGAAGCCTAGCATGCTGCAGTCCATGGGGTTGCAAAGAGTTGGACACAACTGAGTGAATGAACAACGACAGAGTTTCTATGATTAGATAATGAATGAAGCACATCTATTTCTGCTTTATTGACTACACCAAAGCCTTGGACTGTGTGGATCACAATAAACTGGAAAATTCCGAAACAGATGGGAATACCAGACCACTTGACCTGCCTCTTGAGAAACCTGTATGCAGGTCTGGAAGCAACAGTTAGAACTGGACATGAGTACAGAAGAACTGATGCTTTTGAACTGTGGTGTCGGAGAGGACTCTTGAGAGTCCCTTGGACTGCAAGGAAATCCAACCAGTCCATCCTAAAGGAGATTAGTCCTGGGCATTCACTGGAAGGTCTGATGCTGAAGCTGAAACATGAGTTTGGGTGGGCTCTGGGAGTTGCTGATGGACATAGAGGCCTTGCGTACTGTAGCTCATGGGGTTGCAGAGTCGGACACGACTGAGCGACTAAACTGAAATGAACCGAAGCACCCCAGGGAACTTGTACCTGGGATTTAAAGCAAAGAAAATAAAGAATAAATGACACATAAAGAAAATAATTAAATAAATAAAATGTCTCAGGGAAACTGGTGATTACTTTTGATTTAAGGGAAGGATGGAGGAGAAGGCCTTAAAGGATAAACACAACAGAGGCAGGTGGAGAAGGGAAAGGGGTGCCAAGAGGTCAACTGGAAGGGGAGGTGGGGGCCTTCTGGATAGGGGGAGAGCTTTGAGCAGAGGCAGGCAGGGATGAACACGAATGTGCATAAAGTGAGCAGAAAAGCCTACTCTTGCCGGAGTGCAGGGAGCACAATGTCAGGGAGGAAGACTATTTCCTCTACCTGTGGAAGTTTTCCTGGCTGGTCTAAGAATTAAATTGATGTGATGCAGATGGACAAGAGAAAAATCAAACAAAAGTTTAATAACATGTATACCTGGGAGAAACCCAGGAAAACTGAGTAACCGCCAAAATGGCCAAACCTCTCTCCTTAAATACCATCTTCAGCTGAAAACAGACAAGGCTGTTGCGGGTGGTGTTTTGGGACTTCAAAGAGGAGGAAGGTAATGCATGTGAAGATGGAAAAGCAGACGTTTGATAAGGAAGCATCTGCTGAGCATGCAGTGACAAAGGGACATGGAGTGGACTCTGATCTCTAGGCGCTGCCAAGTTACTTCTACCACGCCTAGCCTATATTCTCTACAGATACCACTGGAGATCCCTCTATTCTAGGGATGGGTTTTTATGGAAAATCATTTAGGCAGTAAAATGGAAGGTAAGAAGATGTCCTTTATATTATAGAGGACTGGAATGCAAAAGTAGAAAGTCAAGAGATACCTGGAGTAACAGGCAAATTTGGCTTTGAAGTACAAAATGAAGGAGGACAAAGTCTAACACAGTTTTGCCAAGAAAACACACTGATAGCAAACACCCTCCTCCAACAACACAAGACAGGATGCTACACATGGACTTCCCCAGATGATCAATACCAAAATCAAATTAATTATATTCTTTGCAGCCAAAGACAAAGAAGCTCTATACAGTCAGCAAAAACAAGACTGGCAGCTGACTGTAGCTCAGATCATGAACTTCTTATTGTCAAATTCAGACTTAAATGGAAGAAAGCAGGGAAAATCACTAGACCATTCAGGTATGACCTAAATCAAATCCCTTATGATTATACAGTGGAAGTGACAAATAGATTCAAGGCAAAACATCTGATAGACAGAGTGCCTGAAGAACTATGGATGGAGGTTCATGACATTGTACAGGAGGCACTGCTCAAGACCATCCCCAAGAAAAAAGAATGCGAGAAAGGCAAAGAGTTGTCTAGCAGGCCTTACAAATAATTGAGAAAAGAAGAAAAGCAAAAGGCAAAGGAGAAAAGGAAAGATATACCCATTTGAAAGCAGAGTTCCAAAGAACAGCAAGGAGAGATAAGAAACCCTTCCTCAGTGATCAGTGCAAAGAAATCGAGGAAAACAATGGAATGGGAAAGACTAGAGATCTCTTCAAGAAAATTAGAGATACCAAGGGAACATTTCATGCAAACACAGGCACAATAAAGGACAGAAATGGTATGGACCTAACAGAAGCAGATATTAAGAAGAGGTGGCAAGAACACACAGAAGAACTACACAAAAAAAGATCTTCATGACCCAAGTAACCAGGATGATGTGATCACTCACCTACAGCCAGACATTCCTGGATTGTGAAGTCAAGTGGGCCTTAGGAAGCATCACTACGAACAAAGCTAGTGGAGATGATGGAATTCCTGTTGAGCTATTTCAAATCCTAAAAGACGAGGCTGTGAAAGTGCTGCACTCAATATGCCAACAAATTTGGAAAACTCAGCAGTGGCCACAGGCCTGGAAAAGGTCAGGTTTCATTCCAATCCCAAAGAAAGGCAATGCCAAAGAATGCTCAAACTACCACACAATTGCACTTATCTCACACACTAGCAAAGCAATGCTCAAAATTCTCCAAGCCAGGCTTTAACAGTACATAAACCGTGAACTTTCGGATGTTCAAGCTGGATTTAGAAGAGGCAGCGAAACCAGAAATCAAATTGCCAGCATCCGTTGGATCATTGAAAAAGCAAGAGAATTTCAGAAAAACATTGACTTCTGCTTTATTGACTATGCCAAAGCCTTTGACTGTGTGGATCACCACAAACTGAGGGAAATTCTTCAAGAAATGGGAATATCAGATTACCTGACCTGCCTCCTGAGAAATCTGTATGCAGGTCAAGAAGCAACAGTTAGAAGTGGACATGGAATAACAGACTGGTTCCAAATCAGGAAAGGAATATGTCACGGCTGTATACTGTCATCCTGCTTATTTAACTTATATGCAGAGTACATCATGAGAAATGCTGGACTAGATGAAACACAAGTAGGAATCAAGATTGCAGGGAGAAATATCAATAACCTCAGATACTCAGATGACACCACCCTTATGGCAGAAAGTGAAGAACTAAAGAGCCTCTTGATGAAAGTGAAAGAGGAGAGTGAAAAAGTTGGCTTAAAGCTCAACATTCAGAAAACGAAGATCATGGCATCCGGTCCCATCACTTCATGGCAAACAGATGGGGAAACAGTGGATATGGTGTCAGATGTTATTTTGGGGGCTCCAAAATCACTGCAGATGGTGACAACAGCCATGAAATTAAAAGACACTTGCTCCTTGGAAGAAAAGCTATGACCAATCTAGACAGCATATTCAAAAGCAGAGACATTACTTTGCCAACAAAGGTCGGTCTAGTCAAAGCTATGGTTTTTCCAGTAGTCATGTATGGATGTGAGAGTTGCAACATAAAAAAGCTGAGTGCTGAAGAATCAATGCTTTTGAACTGTTGTATTGGAGAAGGCCCTTGAGAGTCCCTTGGACTGAAAGGCGATTCAACCAGTCCATCCTAAAGGAACTCAGTCCTAAATATTCATTGGAAAGACTGATGCTGAAGTTGAAACTCCAATACTTTGGCCACCTGATGCAAAGAACTGATTCACTGGAAAAGACCCAGATGGTGGGAAAGATTGAATGCAGGAGGAGAAGGGGAAGACAGAAGATGAGATGGTAGGATGGCATCACTGACTTGATGGGCCTGAATTTGAGTAAGCTTGGGGAGTTGGGGATAGACAGGGAGGCCTGGTGTGCTGCAGTCCACGGGGTCACAGAGTCAGACACGACTGAGCAACTGAACTGTTCTGAATTGAAGATGTCATACCATCTATTAAATTTGGATCTTCTACCATAGTTACTAAAAATCAAGAGGTGGTTGGGGAATTTTTGTTGTTGTTATTCATGCCATTGGTTCGCTTATGACTTAATATCTTTGTTAACGCATGTGAGACTTTGACATGCAGAGAAACTAGGATGTTATTTCTCAGAGTTGATCTAGGTAACATTCTGTGGTTATCACTTGCTATTTCTTCTTCTGTTGTTAAAATAGTGTTTGTTTTTCTCCTAAATGTACAGAATTTGGGAGTACTAGAATAATAAGATCAAATCTATGTTTTAAAAAGAAAACCCTGGTAACTCTAGGATCAGTGGCTAGGCTGGATTGGATTAGAGGGAGAGAAACTAGAGGTAGGAATACTAGTTTCAGGCCTACCTTGCTCACTTTTATTCACTAATTCAGAAAATCTCTAGACGTACCTACAGTGTGCCTACTGTTCTAGGCATGGCAAATAAAGGTGTGAAGAAAACAAATGAAGTACCAGCTCTCTTGGATCTTCCTTTCATTTGGGGGAGTACAGATAATAGACAAATGAATCTACAGAGTTGGGTACTGATGTGCTAAAGAAGGAAAAAGAAGCACGTGAAAAGGATGGAGTGTGCTGGGTGGAACTATTGTTTTCTTTCCTTCCTTTTATTCCCCATCTCATTATGGTAAATATCCATAACATAAAAGTTACCATGTTAATCATTTTAAGTTAAAGTTCATGGCATTAAATACATTCACATTGTTATACAACTAAAACAGCTGTTGAGGACACGACATAAACTGTTTAGAACCAACTAGACCCAAGATGGTGGAAGAGTTGACTTCCAGTAGACCTAGCGCTTCATTACACACTCACTCTAACACATCAGCGTGCTAAATGACACACCCACCAGTGCCATGACAGTTCCAAGGCTGACCATAAAAGGCCAAAAGTGGGCAGGGGCCTACTTCCTGGAAATTCCCACCCTTCCTCAAAATAGTTGGACTAATTCTCCCCACTTACTCGTTAGCCTATGAAATTACCCAGTCCATAAAAACTAGCCATTCCATACTCTGGGGCCATCTCACCTTTTGAGACAGATTTCGTTCTTTCTATGGAATGTATGTCTCTCAAAAATAGATCTACTTCATATCGCACTGAATTCCTTCTGCACTGAGACATAAAGAACCTGAGCTTCATAAAGTCCTGAGACCAGGTGTGCAAGATTTCAATGAAAAGACATGTCAAGTCCCCATCGGAGCTTTGGCTGGGTTCAAGTCCCAATTGGAGTTGTGTAGTTTCACAATCATCACCACCATCCATCTCCAGAACTGTTTGGGGGAACTCAGATTGACAGAGTGGTTGAAGACTTCTCCAGATACACTAGCAACTGAGTAGATGCCTGAACAGAATGAGAACAAGCTCAGGGTAGTGTGTTTCACACCATGGAAACAGTTAAGACGACATCAGTAGCCCAGGTGACTGTTGATATAATAAGGTTTGGTGTAGCTGAAACCCTGCTTCAAGAGCGTGAAGGAGAGGGAATTGGGAGTCACTTTTCCCTTGGAAGTGATGCATTTAGCAGAGATTCCAAACCAGAACCATGACAGACAAACAACTCACTGCTAAGCACAAGCTCTTTCATCATAGAGAGGATCTTCATATTTGTCCTGGGGTTCTTCATCAAAGAGCATGTGGTGGTTGTGAATGCAAATTTACGAGGCTGTGAAATTTACTGAGTTTCCTTATTGAGTCATAGTCATTCTTCCATCAGATATGATCGAGGAGTCATGAGTTTCCTTCAGAATGTCCTTTAGCTTGTTGGTACAAGTTTCTCTGCGACAGGAGCAATTAGTCATACATTATTGGGTACTTTCCAGTTTTCTAGGTACAGAGGAAAACAGGGACATGCCAATATCTCCTCTACTTGGTCACCAGAAATACGTTTAGACCTTAATCTGTTCAGTTAACCTAATAATTTGTCATCCATGAATCCTCCATGTGTTCTGCTTTCTGCATCTGATTCCTCATGTTCAATGAAAGATCCAAATCATGACGTCTGACTTAGCTGGATATTTGAAAGATTAACTTGTGCTAATATCATACAAGAGTCACAACACCATGTCTTGTGTCAAAGCCACATAAAGGAAATTTAGGGATACACAAAAGAAACTAAACATGTTGTTCTCCTTTGAGTTGCTCTTCAAATTTACTTTCCTTGGAAATTTGTTGTTGTGGTTTGTTTTAGTTGCTAAGTCGTGTCCAATTCTTTTTTTTGTGACCCCATGAACTGTAGTCTACTAGGCTCCTCTGTCCATTGCAGTTCTAAGACAAGAATATTGGAGTGGGTTGCCATTTCCTTCTCCAGCGGATCTTCCCAACACAGGGAGGAACCTGTGTCTCTTGCACTGGCAGGCTGATTCTTTAATACTGAGCCACCCGAGAAGCCCCTTAGAAACTTGTAGAGAAACTTAAATGTGTTTGCTCAAGGTGGGTGCTTGTTTCTTTAATGATATGAAAAGCAGTAAGAGGAAATGGAGTTGTTTTGCCTGTAAGGAGGAGCAGTCCTTGTAAACAGAGGCAGAGCCGGTGCAAATTCACAGTGTGAGAAATTGGGGGATATGTATGAGTCTGCAAAGTTTTCTGCAGAACTGACACAGCTTGCAATAGTTAGGGTTAGATACATGGTGTGTCTGGGCAGGGAGAGCAGAGACTTTACCATTTATAAAGAAGATTCAAGTACAATGTGATGTGTTGAATAACCCATCACTGACTACACATCTCCCTGGGGTTTAATTTTACATGTTCACAAAGCTTTATCTGAAACTCTTGGGCCATATGTTTTGGAATTCAGAATTTTTTTCAGAAACAGGGTACATATATTACCTCGCATTACATGGTACTTCTAGCAGAGTCCAGAATTAATTAAACCCATCGATATATTCCCAGTGAAATGTATGATTATTTGTACCAAGTAGAATAAATAAGGATCATGAATAGACGTTATCTCATCAGTTGAGGTCAGATTTTGGTGCCAAATGAGTTTGAGCACCAAACTTATGGTTTCAGAGACAAAACTCTGAAATTTCAGAATTGTGGCTAAGGGATTGTGGATTTACTAATACAATAACCTTTCTCTGTGCAATTCCAAAAGCAAGCAATTGCTTGAACCAATCTCATGAGTAGTTAGGGTGCTATGAATCAAGAATCTGGGTCTGGGCAAAAGAGAATTACTCAACACCAAATCCTTCTACACACAGTGTATGTGACTGTAACAGGAGGTCCTTTGTTAGGGATTAATTAATATATATCAGTAGGACCTGAAAATACACAAGAACTGATAAACGTTTGCAGGGTTTTTTTGGCTCACCAGAAGGCAGAAACCAATGGATCATATCCAGCTAGGCAGGTGCAGGCCACAGACAATTGATACCTCCCAAGTGTATTTTGAAAGGATCTTATTACCCAAGATCCTAAGGGGGTTGTAGCCTTGTTGCCTTAGGAACCATAGGTAAGGATAATTAACTCAGCTACTCATTTTAGTCACTCTTCAGTTCTCAGTACACTTTCTCACAGACATGGCTGCCTAACAGTTGCCAGACCTGCACTCAGGACATATTTCTTCTCCTGGAAGGTTCACGTGGCACCTGTGGCTGCTCCATCCCTAGGTGGGCTCATGTACCATGCTCTCCCAACAGGCCACACACTGGACAGCCTCTGGTTTCTGTCTCCTGGGTTTCAGATTAACTAGCCCGAAGCATAGCAACCTGGACAATGTGGGTCACAGGATGGCTTGGGAGCCAGGTGAGTAGCTTTTACCTTTTCCTTACTGTGGGTATTTCCTAGTCAAGGAACATATAGAACTTTCTTGACAGGAGCCTTACTCCTATCAGGTCAAGAAATTAATATTTTACTTTTGATTTAGTATTCATATAGAAAATCATACCTTAATGAGGAGACAATTTTTCAACACATTATTTACTAAGCATGTATTATGTGTCACTGTATCAGGCATAAGCTGTATCTGCAAAGAGTTTAGAGGCTAGAGAGTGTGTATGTGTGTGTGGGTATATGTGAGTGTGGAGCTAAGAATAGCCTTGTTGTTGTTTAGTAGCTCAGTCGTGTCTGACTCTTTGCGACCCCTTGGACCATAGCCTGCCAGGCACTTTTGTCCACAGGATTTTCCAGGGAACAACACTGGAGTGGGTTGCCATTTCCTTCTCCAGGGGATCTTTACTGCTGAGTCACCTGGAAAGCCCAAGAATAGCCTTAGGTCCCAAGTTTGGGTAATGTAAACAGAGACGCTTACAGGGAAGCTCATGGGCAGACTCAGCTTGAGCGGGCTCTGCCCACACTATACACGAGATGCCCGACAGTGGGGGAACCATCTTGGACCCATGAGGATCAAAACCACAGGGAGATGGCAGAGCAGAAACAATGGGAAACCTTCTCCCCTGTACTGGTGGTGGTTCCTCTTGTCCCCTGCTTTCATCTTACAATGCTATACAAAGCAAAAAAAAAAACAAAAAACTACTGAACAATCTGCCTCCAGATATTTGTGATGTGAAATAAAATAAAGGTCTATCTTATTTGGCTATTATAGTTGATATTCTATCACCTACAGCCAATTGTAATTCTGATAAAATATTCTAGTTTTCCCTCTGTCTATGTAGATATATAAACTTCCCTGGTAGCTCACCTGGTAAAGAATCCACCTGCAATGCAGGAAGCCCAGGTTCAACCCTTGGGCTGGGAAGATCCCCTGGAGAAGAGAATGGCTTCCCAGTCCAGTGTTCTGGCCTGGAAAATTCCATGGACTATATAGTCCATGGGGTCACAAAGAGTCAGACATGACTGAGTGACTTTCACTTTCATGTAGATATATAAATTCTAACACTGACAACAATATGAAGCAGGTAATATTAGCCTTCAGTTCAGTTCAGTTGCTCAGCCATGTCCAACTCTTTGCGACCCCATGGACTGCAGCATTCAGTTCAGTTCAGTTGCTCAGCCATGTCCAACTCTTTGCAACCCCATGGACTGCAGCACACCAGGACTCCCTGTCTATCACCAACTCCCCAAGTTTGCTCAAACTCATGTCCATTGAGTCAGTGATGCCATCCAACCATCTCATCCTCTGTCCTCCCCTTCTCCTCCTGCTTTCAATCTTTCCCAACATCAGGGTCTTTTCCAGTGAGTCAGTTCTTCACATCAAGTCACCAAAGTATTGGAGCTTCACCTTCAGCATTAGTCCTTCCAATGAATATTCAGGGTTGATTTCCTTTAGGATGGACTGGTTGGATCTCCTTGCAGTCCAAGGGACTCTCAAGAGTCTTCTCCAACACCACAGTTCAAAAGCATCAGTTCTTTGGTGCTCAACTCTTTATACTCCAATTCTGTCACCCATACATGACTACTGGAAAAACCATAGCCTCGACTAGACAGATCTTTGTTGTCAAAATAATGTCTCTGCTTTTGAATATGCTGTTTAGGTTGGTCATAACTTTTCTTCCAAGGAGTAAGCGTCTTTTAATTTCATGGCTGTTGTCACCATCTGCAGTGATTTTGGAGCCCCCAAAACTAAAGTCTGCCACTGTTTCCACTGTTTCCCTATCTATTTGCCATGAAGTGATGGGACTGGATGCCATGATCTTCGTTTTCTGAATGTTGAGCTTTAAGCCAACTTTTTCACTCTCCTCTTTCACTTTCATCAGGAGGCTCTTTAGTTCTTCTTCACTTTCTGCCATAAGGGTGGTGTCATCTGCATATCTGAGGTTATTGATATTTCTCCCTGTGATCTTGACTCCAGCTTGTGCTTCATCCAGTCTAGTGTTTCTCATGATGTACTCTGCATATAACTTAAATAAGTAGGGTGAAAATATACAGCCTTGACATACTCCTTTCCTGATTTGGAACCAGTCTGTTGTTCCATGACCAGTTCTAACTGTTGGCTCCTAACCTCCATACAGATTTCTCAGGAGGCAGGTCAGGTGGTCTGGTATTCCCATCTCTTTCAGAATTTCCACAGTTTGTGGTGATCCACATAGTCAAAGGCTTTGGCATAGTCAATAAAGCAGAAATAGATGTTTTTCTGGAACTCTCTTGCTTTTTCAGTGATCCAGCGGATGTTGGCAATTTGATTTCTGGTTCCTCTGCCTTTTCTAAAACCAGCTTGAACATCTGGAAGTTCAGAGATACAGGTTCAACACGTATTGTTGAAGCCTGGCTTGGAGAATTTTGAGCATTACTTTACTAGAGTGTGAGATGAGTGCAATTGTGGGGTAGGTTGAACGTTCTTTGGCATTGCCTTTCTTTGGGATTGGAATGAAAACTGACCTTTTCCAGTCCTGTGGCCACTGCTGAGTTTTACAAATTTGTTGGCATATTGAGTGCAGCACTTTCACAGCATCGTCTTTTATGATTTGAAATAGCTCAACTGGAATTCCATCACACAGCCGCCGAATACTAGCCTTATTTTAGCTTAAAACGACGTATTTATTTGACTGTGCTGGGTCTTAGTTGCAGCATGCAAACTCTTGTTGTAGCACAGGGGATCTACTTCCCTGACCAGGGATTGAATCTGAGCCCACTGCATTGGGTGCGTGGAGTCTTAGCCACTGGATCACCGGGAGGTCACTAGACTTGTTTTTAAAAGAGAAAATAGGTTCAAGTAGATAAAGTGAGCTTACCTTGGTCACTCCATTGGAAAGTGACCTGGAATGTATGCCCAGGTCTGTGGCAGTCAAATGCCCAATGCTCTTTTCCTGTACCATGTGTCTTTCTCTAGAGCTTGGAGTGACAGGGGAAATGCTCCTCCAAGTCTCTTTTTAAAGCACACACTGTTACAAGACTTGAAGCAGCAGCATTAACACGCACTTGTTAAAAAAAAAGGAGTTAGCTCAGATTCTATCGCTCTTTCTGATACGTTTCTTTTGAACAATTGTTTTCAATCCCTGTCCATGTGCACACACAGAGCTGTAGCTATTCTATCTGTATTATTTATTATTCTGTTTTTTTCAGCTAACAACAATATTTCTTGATCTTTCTTTATATCTCATATTATCTGAAAAAAAAACACATTCTCTAAAATGATGCAGAGGGGGGAAATCATATGTGCTATGAAAATCCACAAAGTTTGTATTTTGGTTTTTCATTTTTGCATTGGGGTAATCACAGCATGTGAATTTTACAGACTGTCATTTACAGTGAAAATTATATTATCCACAAGCTCCATGAGGACAAAAAGCTTCTCCATGTTTTTGTTCATCCTTGTATCACTTGCGCTTAATGTGGTAATAGTAAAGCTGACTCAATCAATATTTGTTGGCTGAAAAACTATTTCTAAATACTCTTCATACTTAATATACATATGCCCACATAGTGTTCCTTTTAGTGGACATGCCTCAATTTGCCTTTCTCATAATTATTGGCTACTTATGCGTTCTCCTTTTCTTGCTGTTATGAAAAATATGTTGATGAAAAGTTTTATGCATGTAGTTTTCTCTGCATTTGTACTACTGGCTTAAGATAGCAGAATCTGTGCCCAGGGTAAAATCACAGGGTCAGTGATTTTTTTTTTTAACAAGTCTTTATATGCATTTTTGAAAATACTTTTAAAAGAGAGCAGTTTACAAAGGCAGTAGCAAGGCAGCAGCATCACCACACCCTCACCTGCCCTGGTTTTTGTGGTGGTTATTGACTTAAGCAGAAGAATCCCTCAATCAATTAATGTGCTTATATAACCTTGGTTTAGTGTCACAGGCATTCTATGCCAAATAAATACTCATTAAAATAATTTTGGTCATGTCTTTATTATCTGATGCATAATAAGCACAGGTGCAATCCAACTGTATCTCAGCCTCTAGCTTCTATGATTGAGCTATACAAGTAAATATCAGTTGTAATGATCACAAAACTATTATTTTATTGTGCAGCTTTTTCGAGCATCATAATGAGAAAGATGATTTTTCCACAAGACACTATAATACAGCCTTGTTTTCCTACTAAGTTGTTCAGTGAATTTACCCATAACTCCATATATTCTATCTCCCTGGAAATTCCATTCCCAAGGAAAGTATGTTTTTCATGCATATTTAAAATCAATATAGACCAGAGGCTTAACTAAAACTACACTGATCTCTGGAACAAACAAGTAATCAAGACAAAGTACTGTACCTTTGTGAGCTATTTGTCAAAGTCCAAATAATTAACACTGTTAAATGTTTTAAAGTAGGCACTGTGTCAGGTACTTGAACTGATATTTTCTTAGAAAAACTTCCTAAGCTCTGGCCATAGGAACAGTGTATCTAGAGGTAACCCCTGGCTGTAAACAGAATTATAAATTAAGTGACTTAAGGTATCATTCTAAAGTAGAGTGGACTATAAAGGGTGTTAAAGGAGATCAAAGTACTCTTCAGCCCAGTGGTTGCTGAGCACAGCTCTTGCCTTTCTTCTCAATACTGTGACTGGTAGCTACACATGGGTTGTTTACCTGCCCCATATCTGCCTTTGCCCAGGAAGAAGGCGGGGCTTCTGCCTACTGTGACCCCATGGAGGAGGTACTTGGCTCCGGAGCAATCCTGCTTTCAGATGTAGCTGGGAAGAGGACAGTCAAGTATGTCGAAAGAGCACTTAGCAGTCCCTTGAGCCATGCAGTCGTGGCCTGTTCTAGGAGCTGCAACTGGTTCCATTCAATGTTCAGAGGGCACCCAATTAGCATGACCTCCCAAGTCCCCTTTAAGACAGCTGTGCTCCATGCCCCTGGGACCACTGCAACTGTCAGCTGGGAGACACCTGGCAGGCCTTCTAGCCCACCCCATGCAGTCACTTTACTTTTGCTTTTAATTAAATTCAAAACAGTACCCCAAAAGTACAGATCTAGCTTCACTACCATTCTCCTCTCCCCTAAATCACAGCATCTCCCACTCACTTTTCTAGTTAACCACTGTGGCCAAGATGCGAGTATTCTTCCAGCCCTTTTCTATTCATTTGCAGATAGCTATGCATGTATGTATTGCATGAACAGTTTCATACCATATGTATTGTTCTTCGACTTGCCTTTTTTAGTAACATACCTTGAAGAACTTTCTATGTTGGTTTATACAGATTAGCTTACTGCTTTTCACTTAACAGATGGAAAACATCCTCAGAGGCGGTCAGCAGAAATAGCTAAAAAGTTGTGATCCTCAAATGAGACAGTCAAGAAAGACATCAGAATTCAATTAAATCCCTCTCCCTTAATTTTTATACAGGAAACATTTCAAACATACAAAATAGTGGAAACCACAAGAAACACACACATAACATTCCACTAAATTCAACAACTGTTACCACTTTTATTGGCTGTTGTTTTAATATCTGCTGGAGTTATGTGGCTCTAAGTTGAGAGGTATATGAAAAGAAGCAGGATTCATGAAGTCCCAAGGTCTTAAGAATTATGAAGAAAAGACATTTACAAATTATAAGAGCCAAAGAAATATAAAATTTTCTCAAAAGTACATGTAAGGTGTAGATTTCCATGAGTAGAAGGAAGAATTAATAATCTGGGGATGTGGGCTAGAAGGCTACCCCTTCTTGGAATTAGGGAGTGATTAGCATAAGTATCTCAGAGAAGGCAATGGCAACTCACTCCAGTACTCTTGCCTAGAAAATCCCATGGACGGAGGAGCCTCGTAGGCTGCAGTCCATGAGGTCGCTAAGAGTCGAACACGACTGAGCGACTTCACTTTCACTTTTCACTTTCATGCATTGGAGAAGGAAATGGCAACCCACTCCAGTGTTCTTGCCTGGAAAATCCCAGGGACGGGGAGCCTGGTGTGCTGCCGTCTATGGGGTCGCACAGAGTCGGACACGACTGAAGCAACTTAGCAGCAGCAGCATAAGTATAAACAACGTTTAGTGAGTTCCATCCAGACACATTTTTCTGGGAGCTATGTGTCTTCTGATATACTAGGCAAAACCCTCAAAGACATGGGATGATACATGCATTTTCTTGATATGTAAAAAGAAGAATCACTCTTCCTGTCTACAAATTCTGATCTTGTGATGGTCTTGAAATCTTTCCCTTAAAGGTCACTAAGAAAGTAATCATCTGTCTAGAGGGTAGGCATCTTTTTTTAAAAGTTTTATTGGAGTATAGTTACTTTATAATGTTGTGCTAGTTTTTACTGTATAGCAAAATAAAACAGATATACATACATCTCCTCTTTTTTTGCATTTCCTTCCCATTTACGTCACCACAAAGCATCGAGTAAAATTCTCTGTGCTATACAATAGGTTATCATTATTTATCTGTCTCATACATAGTATCAATAGCATAGATACGTCAACCTCAATCTCCCAATTCCTCCCACTCCCCACCACGGGTATCTTTTTATACAAAGGAAAATTTAAAATTAAATAGAGAAATGGAATATTACATAGGAATAAAATTGGATGAAATATAGCTATACTCAGCAACCTGAATAAATCTTAGTAATGTAATTTGTAGTGAAAAAGAGCTGGTTGCAGAAGACTACATAGACTGTGACTCTATTCTTATAAAGCTCAAAAACTAGCAAATTCAAACAGTATATTGTTTAGGAAGATGTACATGTCTGGTTAAAAAAAAACAGCAGCAACTTTTTAAACAAATGCATAATTTAGGACAGTGATTACCTTGAAATGGTTGGGGGATGGGGTTAGGATTTGGAAGCCTGTGGCATCATCAAAAGTATTTGTAATGTTCTACTGATTAATAATGTGGTGGATTCATGTATTCATTTTATTATATGCTCCCAAGTTTATACAGATGTTACTTACATGATTTTGTATGTATCAAATACATCATAAAATTTTTAAGTGAAAACAAAAACCAGACTTACAAAACAGAATAATAAAATGTGTAAAGTTAAAGCCTAAAGAAGAACTAGCGTTTTAAATTTAAAACTTTAATTAATTGAATACTCATTTTGGACATGCAAATCTCTGAATAGTTCATACAAAAAACTACCTTGAAAGGCATCAAACTACATTTAGCAGATCATCCAAATGTACTGTTCATCTAGCCATTCCTTTAGTGGCATTTAATTTTAATTTTTGCCAGTCTAATACACAGGAATAAACATTCTTAAATGTATTTCTTTCAATATGTGTGCAAGTATATGTGGGGATGGGTAGATACCTAAAAATGGAGTTGCCAGGTCAAAGAGTAAAAGACAGAAGTTGAGAGTCAGAGAAGTTAAATATAAACTTGTGTTGTGGGGGAGGAGGGAAGAGGGAGAAATCAGAGGAAGATGATCAAAAGGTAAACTTCCAATTATATTATTACAAAACATTATAAAATAAACATTACAGGATAAATATTAGGGATGTAATGTCCAACATGCTAACTACAGCTACCACTGCCATACGATATACAGAAAAGTTGTTAAAAGGGTAAATCCTAAGAGTTCTCATCACAAGGAGAACATTATTTCCCATTTTCCTTTTGTTATAAGATGATGCCTATTAGCTGAACCTGTTGTATTAATCATTCCCCAATATGTGTAAATGAAACTGTCATGCTGTATGCCTTAAACTTATACAGGGATCTATGACAATTATTTCTCAATGAAACTACAAAACATGCAAAACTCAGAATCACATAGGCAGCAAGTAGCAAAGTCAAAACTAGAAAGAAGGCTCTTTCAGGGGCTCAATGATACACCTATTGCCTGTAGAGGAAACACCTGTCTCACTAAGGCAAGTGCCCCATTTTAGACTGAGATTTGACTCTCTCCCCATCCTATTTATCCAGGCTTGCAGGTGAAGCACAGTATTGATTTCAGAACCTCAGAATACAAGCACTCCTTGTCACAAGAGGCACAGAATAGGGCTTTGTTTCCCAGGAAGGCAAGATGGTTTCTATGGGACTGACTTAGTGCCAGTGGCAGGAAGAGAACCTCCGCTGAGCTGAGTCAGAACCCAGAGTTCTTGTCCCATTTTTCAGAGTACTGTCCCTCTGGCCCATAGAAGTGTCTCTTTATTTCTAAGAGCAGATTTTGCCATGTTTAGTGTTCAGAATGGAAATAATTATATTACTGAAAATGCTGTTTGCTGTTTACAGGAAAGCACAAAGGCACACATAGAGCCTGTACCCAAAATGAAAAGAATGGATGGGAAAAACAGAAAATGTCAATAACCAACTATGCCAATCAGAGTCCTTTTCTTCCTACCTGAAATGTTCTCTGAAATTAAATAAATATATAATAAATACACCACTCAAACCACAGGTAGCAGCAACACCAACCACATGTATTAAATTAGAGCATGTGATTAAAATATTTAAAAACATTTCCTAAATTTTTTCTACCTTGGGGGTTATCAAGTTTCCCCAAATATCTCCTCATTTTGAATCTGAAACCAAACAAGAAATACATGTTGTATTTCACTGATACCACTTAAATCTTTTAATCTATGTTTTCTTCCCTCATCATTTTTAGTGCCTGCCACTTTTTGAGGAAACTGGGTCATTTGTCTTTTAGAGTTTCTCACATATGATTTTGTTCACACGCCCCTAGTAGTGTTAACACATTCCTCTATTCCAACAGTTCCCCTAAACTGCTTGTTCAGTTTAGAAGCTTGATCAGATTCAGGTTTGCTCTTTTTGGCAAAAAGGTCATTTGCCATGTTGTGTATTTCTAACAATTGCATACAATGTCTACTGATCTTTTCTATGATATTAGTAGCCGTTGATGACCATTGCCTTGATACACTTTTATTAGAGTTTTGGACATCAGAAAATGCTGATGTTCAAATTTCGTCATTTCATTTGCTAGAATAATTTCCTCATCAATTATTTAGTTATCCTGAGATACAGTTTGTACAGCTCATAGCTTGGGTTTCCCAGGAAGCAGAGTGCTTGAGACATGGGCTGTTTGTGTATTAGTCGTTCAGTGTGTTTGACTCTTTGTGACCCCAGGGACTATAACCTGCTAAGCTCCTCTAGCCCATGGAATTCTTCAGGTGCGAATTCTCCAGGCAAACTTTCCAATCCAAGTATCGAATCCAGGTCTTGAACCTAGGTCTCCTGCATTACAGGCAGATTCTTTACCATCTGAACCACCTGGGGAGCCCCACTGAAAGCATGGTTCTAAGGAAAGCCAGTGGTGGGGGAACCTGAGAGAGCCAGTTCAAGGGAGCCTCATCCAGTAGTCTTGTGGCTAAAAACATCTGATTAAGTGATTCACTGTGACTTGATTTCCGAGAACTGATAAGGACTGAGCCTCAGAATAGTTTACCCTGGGAGAAAAGGAGGGAATATTTAGTTATCAGCTTCTATTCCCCAGGCTGGTCCACAGTTAAACCATGAAATGCTAACTCACCCACCCGTCAGGGTGCTGTGAAAAGTGAAGTCGCTCAGTCATGTCCAACTCTTTGTGACCCCATGGACTGTAGTCTACCAGGCTCCTCTGTCCATGGGATTTTCCAGGCAATAGTCCTGGAGTGGATTGCCATTTCCTTCGTCAGGGGATCTTCCCAACCCAGGGCTCGAATCTGTGTCTCCAGCACTGTAGACAGACGCTTTACCGTATGAGCCACCAGAGAAGCAACACAGGCAACAAGATAGTTTCCATGGATTCTCACACTGGTATTAACAGGGAAGCACTGGAGTGGGAGGTAGGAGATGGATCATTTGGGTCATTTCCAGCTTCCTCCATGAAGCTGGAAAGAGCCCACCTAGAATTTGTTGCTACAGCAGTGGCTAGAATAAGAGACAAGTGAGGGATATAAGATCTAAAATGGTACATATGAAGTGTTAGATACAGTCCAAAAGAGCCAGATAAAATATGTTATTCTCTCTTACAATTTATCAGCTCTCAAAATAATGAATTAGTTCCACTGATTCTGCAAGGTAACCAATTAGGGGTTTGGGGTTTCTAAAAAATATTCGTATGACTCATATATATATATATACACACACACACACACACACATATACATGTATGTATATGTATGATATGTCTCAATTCATTGCAGTCATTTTTGTTATTAATGCTCAAATTTATCCCACTTTGGCCAGTGGGTGCTTCTAAAAGTTGGCTTATTTGGGGTGCTTCTTGCCTTTAATCTAAAATAAGTCACTTCTCCAAATAGGTCTAGTTCCTTTCAAAGAAAAATGGTATTTAGAGACCACAATCTGGAATCTAAGAGTGCTTAATCCTGCCAGACTGGTTACTGTTCAGTGAACATTTTGAACAACAGACCTTGGGGAAAATATTTAAGAAAATATGCTTGGGGCTGCTGCACGGGGATGATCCAGAGAGATGATATGGGGTGGGAGGTGGGAGGGGTTTCAGGATTGGGAGCTCCTGTACACCTGTGGTGGATTCATGTCAATGTATGGCAAAACCAATACAGTATTGTAAAGTAGAATAAACTAAAAATAAAATTAAAAAAATAATAAAAAAGAAAATATAAGTTCTAAATGACAATTTCAGTTCAAATTTAATATTGCTTAGCTTTGATTTTATATTTATCTTTTATATTAAAATAAGATTTGTAAGAACATTAACATAAATTATTGCTAACATTATGATTACTAAAAAGCAGTTTATGTTTTGTTTTTTAGCATTCTCTTCATCCTTAAGGTATATTCCTAAGGCATGTAGAACCAAACAATTGTGTTTTAAAGTTACTTGACATAATTTCCCTTTATATGGTTAAGCCACCAACTTGATACCTGTATTCATTTGTTGCATTTTGCTTTTTAAATGTTTTTCATAATAATAAAAATTTCTGGCATCCCAGTCAAATCTACAAAACAAGATATAGTCCGAGAAGTTTAGCTTCTATCCCTGTACTTTCCAACTTGCTCCATCCCTCCTAAATTTAATAATTTATCTTTCCACTTAGAAAATATACAAATGTATGTGTTCCTGCTTTCTTAGATTAACAGCAAGACACCATGCTGCTGCTGCTGCTAAGTCACTTCAGCTGTGTCTGACTCAGTGCGACCCCATAGATGGCAGCCCACCAGGCTCCCCCATCCCTGGGATTCTCCAGGCAAAAACACTGGAGTAGGTTGCCATTTCCTTCTCCAATGCATGAAAGTGAAAAGTGAAAGTGAAGTCAGTCATGTCCGACCCTCAGCGACGCTATGGACTGCAGCCCACCAGGCTCCTCCATCCATGGGATTTTCCAGGTAAGAGTACTGGAGTGGGGGTGCCATTGCCTTCTCCAACAAGACACCATATTCACCTCTATTCATCTTGCCAGCACTATGTTCCTGACAAACTACTATTCATCTTTTTAAAAACTGTACTGTCCTGGAGAAAGCAATGGCACCCCCACTCCAGTACTCTTGCCTGGCAAATCCCATGGACGGAGGAGCCTGGTGGGCTGAAGTCCATGGGGTCGCTAACAGTTGGACACGACTGAGCGACTTCCCTTTCACTTTTCACTTTCATGCACTGGAGAAGAAAATGGCAATCCACTCCAGTGTTCTTGCCTGGAGAATCCCAGGGACGGGGAGCCTGGTGGGCTGCTGTCTATGGGGTCACACAGAGTCTGGACACGACTGAAGTGACTTAGCAGCAGCAGTCCTGTAGGTGCAATCTACTCACTTCTTGGAATAACCTGTTGATTGGTACTTCCCAAAGTCTAAAGGGTAAAGAATCTGCCAGCAATACGGGAGACCTGGGTTCCATCCCTTAACTGGGAAGATCCTCTGGAGGAGGGCTCGGCAGCCCACTCCAGTCTTCTTGTCTGGAGAATCCTCATGGACAGAGGAGCCTGGCCAGCTAGAGAAAATGGGTTCTTAAAGTCAGACAAGGAGATCCAAACAGTTCATCCTAAAGGAGATCAGTCCTGGGTGTTCACTGGAAGGACTGATGCTGGAGCTGAAACTCCAATACTTTGACCACCTCATGCAAAGAGTTGACTCATTGGAAAAGACCCTGATGCTGGTAGGGATTGGGGGCAGGAGGAGAAGGGGACGACAGAGGATGAGATGGCTGGATGGCATCACCGACTCGATGGACATGAGATTGAGTGAACCTCGGGAGCTGGTGATGGACAGGGAGGCCTGGCGTGCTGTGATTCATGGAGTCGCAAAGAGTAGGACACGACTGAGTGACTGAGCTGAAAGTCAGACAGGACTGAGCGCGCGCGCGCGCACACACACACTACACAGTAAACTAAATGAACTTTGGTTTCACTTATTCCGCTACTTCTGGCAAAGGTTTGTGTAAGGGAGGAGGGAATAGGAGCTTGCCAATCATAAGCAAATCTGTCTTGACTGAATGAAAGTATCATCTTCCCATGAATTTTTTTTTTGGTGGTAAGATACACATAAAAAATTGACCATTTAAACCATTAAGTTGTGCAACCAGCATTTTTCAGAGTTCCAAATTGAAACTCTTCACCCATTAAACGAGTCCCCAAAATCATCCCAGGACCTTTAACAAGACTAAATGAAGAGGCACCTGTTTGCCAGTTGCAGGCTTGGGCACTAGGAGGATTCTGCCTTTCCATCTGAGCAAGGATTCCAACCAAGCTAGCTCTCGGTTAACGCTCCCGCCCTCACCTATTGTCCCAGCGGGAGGAACCGGTATTTCCGGACTGGGGCCTCAGAGCTAGTGATCCCGGGTAAGGGTGAGGTTAGTGGAGGAGGGGAACGGAAGCTGATCGTAAAATTTAACTTTCCATCAAAATAATTAACCTGTTTTCCCATCCCCCTCCCAACAAAAACAAAAATCCCCACCTCTCCGCCGCCTCCAGCAAAAGTTGCCAGTCGAACACCCACAATGGCCCCCAACCATCGTCCAGTGGTTTTTGAAAAAGTAGAGACGCTGACCAGTTCCTTGCCCACACCCATGGAGAGAATCGAAAAGCCGACCAGGTCAAGAATAAAGAAAGCAACACAGCGAATTCCACTCGCCCTTGGGCGGGAAGAAAGCTCAGCGGTAGTTTTGCAAAGAAAAAGCCAGACCAGTGAGCGCGCGGGCTGGAGCGACCAGGCAGGCAGGCCCTGCGGCCGTAGCCCCTACCCCACCGCTGGGTGGCGTGTGTGAACCTCCCCCCGCCTCCGCCTCGGTCCTTCCAGATATCGCAAAGTAAAGCTGCAAGAACCTGCGTTTCTCTCCCCCGGCTCTCAAGCTTGGCAGCCTTGGGGGCTCGAAGGAGACAGGCGACAGCCTCTGGCCACCCGAGGCCCCTCCGGGCTGCCGCTCTCTCCGGTCGCCGCCGCCCCAACCCCTCTACTCCCACCCTGGTTTTTTTTTTTTTTTCCTTTCTCCCAAACCTCCAAACAGGAAATAGCTTGAGTCACAATAATACACGGGAGCGGCGGCCGAGGCCACTCGCACCCGCCCATTCCCCAGGCCGCCTCCAGTACTCCGGCTCCGCCAGGCGCCGCCGGCGACGCGCGGGGAGCGCAGGGGACATCGGCCCAGCCGCCGGCTAGTGTCGGAGGCGCCGGCCAGAGCCGCCTTCACCCTGAGCCCGGACCCCGACTGCGCCAACTTCGGCAGCCTCCAGCTTCCAGGCGAGTACCCTCCTCCCCTCTCCCTTCCGACCACAGAGCGCCCGCGGGCGTCCCAGCACGGCCCTCGGCGAGGCTGGAAGAGAGCCGCCCCCAGCGCCGCAGCCGCGCTCCGGCAGCGCCGGGACACCTTGCTCGGGTCCCGACTTGGCTGCGGAGGGCTTTGCGGGGTGCCGGGGGTGCTCTCTGGGTTCATCGTGCGGGCGGAGATGGAGGGGTAGCGCGAGTAAAGGCGAGCTGATGTTAGCCCACGTCCCTGTAGATTCGGAGTATACTTTCTTGGACAGTAACTTTTTTCTCCCCTTTCTGGGGACGCTTAACTGACTTTTGCCTCCCAGGTCCCTCCAGGGGATGACAGTCACGGTTCTCCTGCGGAATCGTCTAGAAGCGGGGCGGCTACAGGTGCCTGCGACCCACTTTCTTTCTCCTACCTGGCCTGGAGTTCTCTCCTCCAAGGGACGGGAAATGTTTCACTTTCTGTTGAGCTTCTCTTTAACCAGATTAAAAGGGCCTCTGAGTTTGTGTTGGAGCGGTCAACATTCGCAGCGTCCGGAGGAGGCTTTACGCGGGCCGAGGGAGGCGCGGGCTAGCTGAGAGCAGGTGGGGGCTGCCTGCGGAATCTCCGCCACACACCTGAGAGCCCGGGAGATGCTCGTTAGCCCGCGCAGCCCGGGAGCCCTGAGCTCCCACCTCCGCAGAATTTTGGAGAATTGTTTTTCCCCACTTTCTGACCCATTTGTAAGGGAGGGGCCGAGTTCGTCAATGTGCTGGGTGTTGTCAGTCTTCAAGGCGTACATTGCAAGGTTCTTCTATAGGAAGCTCGGTCAAAATTGGACATCTTTGTGTTGGAGAAAGGCCACTGAATTCCAGGCATTCTTCGAGGTTGAGAAGGGTGTTTTCAAGACTGTTCTGAAGTTGGCTTGAGGGCTTTCTGCGAAACTACCGCTCTGTCTGCTCTCCTTATCGCCTGTGGCTGCTTTCTAGTCCCGGGGGGTGGGTGCGTTTTCTTCGTACGCTAGGTGCAGTGAGACCTTCCATCCTGGTTTCTCAACGCATTTTTACGAAGGTTGTGAATAACCCTTCGCGTTTCCTGGTGAGAGGACCGTGGTTCTAGAGCGGTTGGATTAATAAGGTGGCTGCGTTACTTTAAGCGCTCTGGGGCCTTGCTGCTGTGAGTGAGCCAGGGTCCAGCAACATCGGCATCACCAAAGGGCATGTTGAAATATGGGATTTCAGAGCTACCCTGGCCTGCTCAATCAAGGGCCTCAGGGGATCCTTTGAGTATTATCGCTTAAGAAACACTGGCAGAGGGTTTGTTGGGCTGAAATTTTTTGTCCAGTTTAAAGAAGTAATTTACAATATATTTCCCAACATTTCCATCCAGTCCTGTATTTGAACCTTCATTTTGCCAGACCAGGACAAACACACTTGACAGCTTTATGGGCCCAGCCCTTCTGCCCCAAGGAGCTAGGCACCTTAAGCAAGGTTTGGATATGTGGTTAGTATACTAGCTATGTGTTTTTTGTTTCTGCTGCTGGTGCTGCTAAGTCGCTTCAGTCGTGTTCGACTCTGTGCGACCCCATAGACGGAAGCCCACCAGGCTCCCCTGTCCCCGGGATTCTCCGGGCAAGAAGAACACTGGAGTGGGTTGCCATTTCCCTCTCCAATGCATGAAAGTGAAAAGTGAAAGGGAAGTCACTCAGTGATACTTTTTATTGTGATAAAATACAACATAAAATTTGTCTTTTTTTTTTTCTTCCTTTTTTCATCACACTGTGTGGCTTCCGGTTCTTATTTCCCTGACCAGGATTGAACCCAGGCCCCAGGCAATGAAAGCACAAAATCCTCACCCACCACCAGGGAATTCCTAACCACCTAACCGTTTTTTAAGAGGACAATTCAGTGACATTAAGCACTGTCACCTTGTTGCGCAACCATCACTGCTCTCTTTTTTCCAGAACTTTTTCCTTGTCCCAAAGAGAAACTCTGTACTTATTAAAGAATACCCTCTTACACCCTCTTCCCAGCCCCTGAGCTTCTGGCTACTGTTCATGACATTTTCTGTAGGGTACAGAGAAGGTTGAATAGGAATACAGAGTAAAAGTAAATCATGTTTACAGAATATGGATAAACATTTGGAAATTCCTGAGTTGTTGGCCTGATGGACTTGGCACTGAAAGTCCAGGTTTTTTAAAATGCATGTGCTTTCTTTGAAGGGAGACAGCATGAACCTATGAGGCCTTCCTTTTGGTTTGACTGGAGCACTTCATTTAACTGGCTTTATTTTGGATGTCCTGTTTATACTGGGCTTAGTTTTTTTGTTATTTAATAGTGACTCAAGCTCATTTTTTAAAGTACTTGGAATAAACCTTAAGAAAAAGTATTGTTGCTTAGGGTATATATAGGAGGAGATCACAGCAAGACTTCAGAAAGATTTGAAATGATTTTCTAAAAGAGCCCAAACTGTTTCGATTCTGCTTTAGTATTAAGTGAGTCTAATGGTCCAAGGACATTGTTTCTGGTTCTAAAAATGTTTGTATATAATTTGGAAAAGCTTTGTTGTTGTTTTAATTGAAGTATAATTGTTTACAATGTTGTATTAGTTCCAGGTATATAGCAAAGTGATTCAGTTACACATATATACTCTTTTTCAGATGGTTATTGCAAGATATTGAATATAGTTCACTGTGCTATACAGTAGATCCTTTTGTTTATTTTTGTATACAGTAGTGTATATCTGTTAATCCCAAACTCATAATTTATAGAAAAGCTTTGTAATAATGAATGTCATCCTCTTGCATCTGCTTAAAATTATCCAGGTTGCGATTTGAGGACATGCTTTTCAGTGAGAACAGAAATGTGAATTAGCAAACTAATAAAAATGGTTTCATTCATGATCTAACAAAGACACTGTTACAGATCAAGAATGTGGTTCAGAATACATAAGTGATCAGAGATATTGGGAAGATTTAATACTACATGGTCTAGACTTTGAAACAAATAAAAAGATGAGCCCAAACTGAAATAAATTCCAAAAGAGCAAAGAAATCAACAGAAAAGGATTCTTTCTATGGAACTACAAGACCTCTGATCAGTTAGATTATATTTGGCTTGATTTTAGGCATTAGGATGACTAGTCCAGCTCCAAGGAAAATCAAGTCTTGAGCAATCTCCTTTTTGAGATCAGTCAGCAGTGCTACCTCTGCATATCAACCAGATGGTCTCTACGCAGTACCCCAAGATGCTACACAGTGTGGAAGGAAGGGCACAGGGTTCAGGTGCAGAAGAACTGATATTTACCCTGACCAACTGACTGAGCAGGAGTAAGCCTCATAAACTTGGAGCCACCATGTCCCTAAATATAAAATTAGGGAGACAGTTGTCTCTCTAAGATTATGTAGTAAGGACTAAAAAGGACTTATAAAAGTGCTTGTAAACTGTAAAATGATAATAAAAATTTCTTACCTTCATTTGGGAGAAATTTACAGTGCAAAAGAGACAGAAGAAGTCACATATTTGGGGTACCTAACACTTTTTAGTTAACTGAGTTTGTAATTTTCTTCTAGCTTCGAGGTCATTTTTTGGGGGGGGCATGCTGTAAAGCTTGTGGGATCTTAGCTCCCCAAGCCAGGGATTGAACCCGTACCCTCTGCAGTGGAAGCACAGTATCTTAACCATTGAATCACCAGGGAAGTCCTCCTCAAGGTCATTTTTTAAAAAAGTTTTATTGAGATGTAATTCATATACCATACAATTTACCAATAAAATGTACAATTCATTGATATTGAGTATATTCACTGGGTTGTACAACCATCACCATAATCAATTTCAGGACATTTTTATTGCCCTAAAAATAGTACTACTCCTTCCACCCCTTAGCTGACCCCTTCTAATCTCCTTCCTCCCCAACCTAAATAACCACTAGTCTACTTTCTGTCTATCTATAGATTTGCCTATGCTGGATATTCAGTATAAATGGAATCATACAATATGTGGTTTTGTATTCTGACTTCTTTCATTTAGCATGTTTTCAAAATTTATCTACATTGCCTCATGTATCAGAGCTTTCTTTTATTGACAAATAATGTTCTAAGTGTATACCACATTTTGTTTATCCATTCATCTGTTGATGGACATTTGTGTTGTTTCTACTTTTTGCCTGTTATAAATAATGCGTCTCTGAACATTCATGTTTTTATGTGGACATATGTTTTCATTTTGGGGGTACATACCTACAAGTGAAAAACATATGTTAGTTCTATATATAACATTTTCAGGAGCTGCCAGACTGTTTTCCAAAGTGACTGCACCATTTACAATCCCATCAGCAATGTGTGAGAGTTTCAGTGTCTCTAGTTTTTTTTTCTTAGCCATCCTAGTTGGTGTGAAGTAGTTTTGATTCACACTCTTCTGATGGCCAGTGATGTTAAACATCTTTTCATGAGCTTATTTTTTAAGCCATTCTTTTTTTAATCATTTTCTAAGGAAAACTAGATAGAGGAAGAGGAAAATCAGTTTTGTATAGATTCCCTAGTTTCAGTGGTCTAGGAAAATACTGAAAATGTAAACTGACTACTTTGCTCTTTTCAAATTTATTTTGGTTTTGACTCATCTTTTTATTTGCCTTGAGGCCTAGTACCTGTAGTACCTGATGTTCCAAAGGATTTGAGTGAAGAATTAATACATAGATTTTTGGAGGTGAAGGGGAGTAAATAGACAGGGATTTAGTATTCTATATGCGGATGCAATGCCCCCTAAAAACCATTCACCACTCAAATGTTAATAATGCACCAAAAAATAAATGTACTTGTGCTGATGGTGAATATTTTAAACACTTGAACTAAAATATTGTTTGATAGTCTGTTGATTAACATCTGTCCATTCTACTTAATATATAAGAATATACAGGTCATATTCATAGATTGTAGCTTTTATTAGGCTCTCTTTTTAAAAGTCTTTAAAAATCTTTATTCATTTTTGTGTGGCTGTGTTGGTTTTCATTGCTTTGCACATGTTTTCTGTAGTCACAGAGAGCAGGGGCTAGTCTTCCGGTGTATGGCCTTCTCTTGTTGTGGAGCAGGCTCCAGGCTCTGGGCTTCAGCACTTGTAGCAGGGGGCTCAGTGGTTGTGGTTCACAGGCTATGGAATCTTACCAGACCAGGGATCAAACCTGCTTTCCCTGCATTAGCAGACTACTGATTTTATTTTCACGTACTCCGAGTGCTGGTGGGCGTTTTGGCATGAGTTTGTGCATTTCCGTTCTTTCTTTCCCAGGCTGCATGGCAGCGTGTTTTCTCTATAGCCATGTGGAGAATCATCTTTATGGTCTACAGTTACAAATGGATCATGAATTTTTAAAATACCTGTAGGCATTTTAGAGGCCCACTATATTGAACTTGGGTTGTGTGTTTGGATCTTATATTACTGGTAAATGTAGAGAGCAGTAAGGGAAATAGAAAAATCAGCCAGATTTAGAAAATTACTTCCATTTCCTTATTCCTTAGAATAAAAGCAAATGAAAGTGTGTGGTTCAGTGGTCCTCACACACTGGGCTGTATCTGAATCACCTGGAAGCTTGATAAAACATACATTGCTGACCACCCCTCACCCCGAATTTGGTTCCTGAGTTAGTCAGTCTGGAATGGGACCCTGATAATCTGCATCTCCAACAAGTGCCCAGGTGATGCTGATGCTGCTGGTCTGGGGGCCTCACTTAGAGACCCAGTGGATTGGAGGCATTTGGAAATAGACTGGAGTAAGGGGTGAGGGAAGGGTCAAGGCTAGCAATGGGCTCCTGCGTTCTGTGCATACAGGAATTTGATAGAGCTGAGGAGGTAGGTGTGACTCAGGAAGGGCATAGCCAGGTGCTGGGAACTGGGACACAGGGATTAGTAGGGAGAGGTAGCTGGAAGAGAAGCCTCTGATATGGGGAAGGAGTGGGGAGAGGGTTCTGAGGAGACCAAGGCCACTGAGGACCCCAACTCCATGTAAACAGGGGAGTAAGGACACAACTCTTCACTGCTTCCAGAAAGGCCGGGCGTTACCAGGTCGTGGGATGGGCTACTTGGGGACACAGCCAAGTGTGAACTTGCCTTCATAAGATAAGCGATCCCTGTAGTCCTTCAGGCAAAGTCCTGGAGTCATGACTGGCCCTTCCCCATCTTGACTATTACTGTTAATCATAGTCAACCTAGAATCTGGGGAGTTTGTAAGCCAGAGCAAGAGTCCTTTGTGCAAGGAGTAGCCATCAAGTTTTAGTTTTCCTCCTCTCATGCCTTTGCCAGCTCAGCTTAATGGCTTAAAAATCTGTGCAACCAGGTGTCTAGTCTCCTTAGCATAACTTGGCATAAGCGGATTCTGAGAATGGGTGCTGACAATCCATGTCATGAAGGTCAGGTTCGCTACAGAAAAGAAATCCAACAAAGGAGGTAGCCCACTGCTGTTGGGTCCTGTGAAGTTAAGCTGTGACCCACCTTCCCTGTGGTTTCAGACTTGAGACTAACATCTAATTTTATTTCATATTTTTTGCATGAAAGGAATCCTCATTGTATCTGAGGATGTAAAGCATTTATCTTGAGCTTTGGAATGAGGCCAAAGCCTGCCACTGAAGTACTCTGTGTTCCCATCTGGGAGCACCTGCCATCAGCAGGGGGAAAGGGTTTGCTATCCATGGGTGTGATCTCCGCCCAGCTCTGCCTGTGGTGTGCTGCTGAGGTCAGAGTTGGGCAGCTACCACCTACGTCAGACTCACCTTGGCATCCTCCACCCCACTCAGCCAGTTGCACAATTTTACATTCCTGCTTGGCCCCTGTGGGCCGAGAGTGTGTGACTCCTCTGGTTAATGGTCAGAACTAGACAAGAAGCATTTCTCAGTCTTGCTTCTGGGAGAGATGTTTCAGGATCCCTAAGGTTACCTCCAGTTTCTATGATTTGCTAAGAGGACTCAGAGAGGACTCAGAGTCTCACCACTATGGTTATTACTGTGAGAGTACACAAAGCAAAATCAGTAAATGGAAGAAGCTGCTTGGATCAGAATCTGAGGAAACCAGGCACAGGCTTCCAATGTCCTCTCCTAGGGCAGGCGCATAGACCATGATTAATTCCAACAGACCACATGTATGAAATGTTGCCAACCAGGGAACTTCATTAGAGACTCAGTGCCCAGGTTTAGTGGGTGTCAGAAGATATGAATTTTGTAATCAGACTAACTTGGGTTGGAATCACACCTCCAGTACTTATTACCAATGTGGCCATGAGAGAGTTACCTAGTTATCTGGTGCCTGAGTTTCTTCATCTGAAAACAGAATTTATATCTACCTCTAAAAGTCATTGTGAGAATGAACTAAGGTAATGCATTTTTAAAAATTTTATTTATTTTTGTTTTTGACTGTGCTGGGTCTTCGTTGCTGTGTGGGCTTTTCTCTAGTAGTGCAAAGCAGGGCTTCTCTAGTTGCAGTGCTCGGGCTTCTCATTGCAGTGTCTCCTCTTGTAGAGCATGGGTTCTAGGGTGCATGGGTTTCAATGTTTGCAACTCCCAGGCTCCAGAGCACAGGCTCAGTAGTTATGGTGCATGGAATTAGCTGCTCCATGGCATGTGGGATTTTCCTGGACCAGGGATCAAACCCATGTCTTCCTGCACCAGGGACGCCCAGGTAATGCATTTTAAGGGGAGCACTTATCTCAGTGGCAGACACAGTGAATGTGGTCACTAAAACATAGTTTAGCCACGCCATCGGCCAGGGGAAGGGTGTGTCGGCCAGAGTAGGTGGCATCTGCCATACCTGCTGTGTGCAGAGCCCAAGGTCAGAAGACATCTCTAGCCCTGGGCTTATAGGTGCACCTCAGGCTGCCTTCTTGCCAGCTCGTCCTACCTACTGACCTGAGAACATTTTTTGCTGTTTTGCTCTTCTGGCTCCTAGGAATACTTTGCCCTCTGCCTCGGATGTCTCAGCTCCTTCCATTAGCCTAAGGAATGTCTGCTCGTATTTTTAAGACCTAACTCAAGTGCTTTCTCTGTGAAGACTTTCCCAAGCCAAGCCCCTTGAACAGGCTTATCCCCTCTCCTGCCTCATCCCTGTTCTGTGGTCACTGTGACCCCTACTGCAGTGTGCTGGGTTACAATTACTTGTTGCTCTGCTGGACTTGGTTCTTGAGGGAAGGGATGGTTTCCTATTATTTGTATGTACAGCATCACTCAGAATGTTGGATAGGGAGCAGCTCAGGGGTTGTCCTGGGAGTGAATGAATGAATGGAGTGTTGGGCTGGACCTGAACCCGATAGGAAATGGATACAATGTGCAAAATAGGTATCTGCCTTCAGAGCAGCCCCTGACAGTCCAGAAGGGAAGATAGATAGTAAACAGGTATAATTAGAGAAGTGATACAAGGGAAGCAGAGTCTGGCCCAGCTGCAGGTGCAGGGGGAGCAGGAACAAGGAGAAAGGGGCGGTCCAAATGTTGATGCCCTGGGCAGTGTGATATCTGCTGGAGCTTGGGTGGTTGTTGGAGGCTGGAAGAACTGGTCAGGCAGGGAGCCACTCCCGAAGAGCCAGGAATCCTCCAGATGGGGATGGAGAGGTAGATCAAAGGTTACCAACACCTTAGTTGCCAGAGAGCAGGAAATTTTAAGTGGAAACTTGGAAGGTTGAAGTGGTCCAAGTGGGAACATGAAAAACTGGGGTTGGGGAAGGGTTGACTGAGGAAGTGGCACCCAGTGACCTGAAAACCTGTCTGGGAATGGATCTCTGATCTTAGGCTTCCGTAACAAGATACCACAGCCTGGGGGTGTTAAGCCACAGACATTTATTACTCACATTTCTGGAGGCTGGAAGCCCGAGATCTGGGTGCTGGCATGGTCCATTTCTGGGTGAGGACCACCTTCCTGGCTTGCAGAAGGTGACCTTCTCACTGTGTGGTCACACAGCCTTTCTTGGGTGCATGCGCACAGAGCGGGAGCCATCTCTGTCTCTTCTTCCTCATCCCATCGTGAAGAACCCACCTTTGTGGCATGACATAAACCTCATTTATGTTCCAGCTCCCCATCATGATCACCAACATGCTAGGAATTAGGGCTTTGATTGATGCATTTTAAGAGGACACGACATTTAGTCCATAATAACCTGGGCCAATAAATATTTGCTGAGTAAATCATGGCTAGCACTTAGCACTTCAGATGGTTCAGACCCTAAGTGTTTTGCATATATTTTTTAAGTTTAATTTTCACACAACTTTATTAGGTAGGCATCATTATTATCCCCTATTTAGAGAAGGAAACCGAGGCCCTGGAGAGGTATAGAGGCTTGTCCAGGCTACACAGCTAATTAAATATGAAGCTGGGACACACACTGAGGCAGTCCGGTTCTAGAGAGCAGGATTTTAACCATTATGCCCTGCTGCCTCTTAGTTAGAAAGTAAACTCTGATGTTATTGGGTATCTGTCATATGCTGATTCCTCAGGAGAGATGCTAGCAATACAAAGATGAATATGACATCTTATCATGCCATCCAGGCCATCACAGAATGCTTAGAGAAACAGCTATGACTTTTGAAGTCAGTGGAAATATATTGAGGCCAACAGAAACTTTGTTTCACCTTTCTTTTGTAACTACTACACAGGACCATTATTAGCAAAAATAAATGTTTTGCTATTTTAGAATGTACTGAAGTGCTCAAAATTACATATATTATGTAGGAAATAGGGGTTGAGTCATCAAATTAGAACTGAGAGTTTCTAATGTAATGACAATAACTAAATGATGGTAATGCATATCTTAAAATTTATAATACTATCAAGATACAATTTGAGGAAAAGTAGAACCACCTATGTAAAAAAGCTTTTTAACTAAAAATAAACATAGATAATTTAGATATATTTTACAGGAAAATTTAAAACAAAGTGAATTAAAAACCTTGTGGTGTTTCAGAATCTTGACTATTAGGGAAGATCATATACATGCAGAAGCTTAGTAAACCCAGGAGGTAATTCTTTTTTTTTTTTTGCCTGGATGGGGGTGTTCAGCAAAAACCCCAGTCCATAAGGAGGAGGATAAGGTGGACAGAGATCCCTAGGTGGGAAGCCAGCTTGGTGTTGGTTGAGGTTGGGGGAGAGTGCTTCTTGGAAGGAAGAGAAGGAAGAAGATTTCTTCTTTTATTTATTTATTTATATCTTTTGGCTGTGTTGGGTCTTCATTGCTGTGCACAGGCTTTCTCTAATTGTGGCAATTCTTCATTGTAGTGCTCCAGCTTCTTGTTGCTTGGGCACGTGGCTTCAGTATTTGCAGCTCACAGGCCATAGAAGTCATGCTCAGTAATTGTGGCATACCGGCTTAGTTGCTCCAAGGCATGTGGCATATTCCTGGATGATCGAACCCGTGTCCCCTGCATTGGCAGGCAGATTCCTGTCCACTCCCCCGTGCCACCAGAGACACCCCTTTTAATTTGGCTTAATTAATTAATTTACTTTTGGTTGTGTGTTGGCTGCTTTTGTGTGGCCTTTCTCTAGTTGCAGCGAGTGGCAGTACTCTTCCTTGTGCTGGTGGGTTTCCTACTGCAGTCATTTCTCTGGCTCCGCAGCCCAGGCTCTTGGAGCATGGGCTTCAGTAGTGGCAGCATTCAGGCTCAGTAGTTGTGGCACATGGGCTCGGTTGTTCCTTGGCATGTGGAATCTTCCTGGACCAGGGATCAAGCTCCTATTCCCGGTACTGGCAGGTGGACTCTTATCCACCATGCCACCAGGGATGTCCAAGAGGATGTCTCTTCTTGCCACAGACTCTGCCTTTGGATCCAATGGAAATAGCAGATTTGAGAGAGAGGAGGTGAGGGAAGGGGAATGCCTGCAGCCAAGAGAGGGTTGGAGAGTAGGGCTGAGATATTCTCCTATCTTAGAGGAAGAGCACTTCTGCCAGGAATCAGGAAGAGAAGTGCTGTCTGAGTCCTCAGATGCACACAGGTTACCCAGGAAGGCACGAGAGCAGAGTAGGAAAGAGCTAGAGCAGAATAGGAAAGAGTCAGACCTGAGCTTGAATGTTGCCTTTGCCACTGAGAAGCCGTGAGATCTAGGGCAGATTTCTCCACTCTGAGCCTTAGTTTTCTCTTTGTAAAGAGGGTCAGTAATACTGCCTTCTCCCTGAACTGCTGTGGTTCGAGCTTCATTGCTTTTATGGTTTTTTTGTCTCAAGTTTGCATGCTTCTGTCTTAAGTTTTATCCAGCCTCCCACGCTCTCAAACCAATGACCATAAGCTCCTTCTGAAGGAATAGAATTTGGCTTTGAGAAGAAGACGGAGTCATTGCAGCTTTTCTTCAAGTTCTCCTGCTCCTCATGGTCACAGCTCAGCTTGTCATTTGCTTTGGACCTTCCCTCCGCTTTCTGTCTTGACAGATAATAGCCCAACAAGCTGCATTTCTTTCTCATGATGGAGTTGCATCATCTCATTTCCTCTCTCATGAGTGTGTGTGACTACACTTTCACTAGAGGCTTTCTCAATCTGACATCACGATGACCTATCGGATTTCTGTTCTCTTCTGCAGCATTGGTGAGAACTGATTTTTCTCTCCATCTGGGGTGGTGAGATGCATGCTTGGTTTTGGAATTTTAGTCAGTTCCCTCCCGGATCTTTGTGCTTGGTCATCAACATTGTTGACATGCCCTGATTCTAATTTGTTACCTCTTTCTATTCTCCAAGAGAAGCTTATCTGTTTAAAAAAAATTTTTTTGAAATACAGTTGATTTACAATGTTGCATTGTATATATATATATATATATATGCTTTATATTTTTTTAATAATTTTTAAAATTATTAATTTGTTTTTTTGGTGGGCTGGGTCTTTGTTGCTACACATGGACTTTCTCTAGTGGCAAGTGGGGGCTGCTCTCCGTTGCGATGCACAGGCTTCTCATTACAGTGCCTTCTCTTGTTGTGGAACACAAGCTCTAAGCGCTCAAGCTTCAGTAGCTGTGGTACTTGGGCTTTGTTGCTCCATGCCATGTGGGATCTTTCCGGACCAGGGATCAAACCCGTGTCCCCTGCATTGGCAGGTGGATTCTTAACCTCTGCACTGCCAGGAAGTCCCAATATATATGCTTTTAAAGATTTTTTTCCATTATAAGATATTGAGTTATTATAAGATTTTGAGTATAGTTCCCTGTGCATTACAGTAGGTCCTTGTTGTTTATCTATTTTATATACTGTATAGTAGTGTGTATATGTTAATCCCATACTCCTAGTTTATCCCTCTCTTCCCCCATCTTTCCCTTTTTCTAACCACAATTTCATTTTTTATGTCTGTGGGTAGAGGCTGATCTTGACTGAGCTACTCCTAGTCCCACCAGACACTTGATCTGACTTTGCAACACAAGCCCTAGATGCCATCTGGAGATCCCAGTCTTTCTCAGTTGCTCATAGTACTTTTACATGAGATTTAGCTTCTTCCTCTTGTATTTTGTTGGGTGCAGCTTCCAGAGAACAGATCATTCTCATAGTACCAGATGCTAGCTCATATTAAACATGGAGTATTTTTCTTTTCCCAGTTGATTTGCTGTAAAGCATATATGCTTGATCAAATTACAGGCTGGACATGTCCAGGCAACCCCACTTCTTCTGGGCTTTTGTCTTTTTCATCTCACATGATGAGAGCTTTTCCTTCCCACACGCCCCCTCCACCCACCCCCCAAACCAACTTTAGGCAGCATTACGGATTGAAATGTATCCCCCTCATTCATGTTGAAATCTTCACCTCAAAATTGATCTTATTTGGAAATGAAGACTTAATTGAGGTAATCAAGTAAAATTGAGGTCATTTGGGTGGGCCTGAAGCTAGTATCATTTGTGTCCTTATAAGAAGAGGAAATTTGGACACAGACACATAGTACACAAAGATGATAGACAGACATAGGGAGAAGACGGCCATCTATAAGCCAAGTAGACAGCTCCGCCTCGCAACCCTCAGAAGGAACCAATCCTCCTTTCAACATTCTGAACTTGAACTTCCAGCCTCCTCCAGACTGTGAGATGTAGATTTCTGTTATTATGGCACCAGTCTGTGGTCCTTTGTTACCTCAGCCCTCGCAAACTAATACAGTCAGAATAAGAAATTCTGCCTGGAACCCAGAGAGATGTTACCATAGCAGCTGTCATGTACATTCCACCGTCTCCCACTGATGTCCCAGGAAAGCAGGATTGGGGGGGGGTTCACATCATCAACTTCTGCCTTGAACTCTAAAGTTTCTCCTAGGTTTGCCCCAAGTACCCCTGTGGGGCAGGATGACACTCCTCCAGGGGCCCCACATTAAGGCTCTGAAGCCAGTTTGACCACAATACTGTGATCACTAAACAGGGCTCTGCTTGGAACCAAACCTGTGTCTGATGGCCAAGCAGTCCACCATGGAGAGGACTGGGTCCAGACCTGAATCAGTGTGGAACTCAAACCCCCAGTGCTGCCCAGGACTCCTCCTTAACCTTTGATTAATCTTCTCAGTGGCCCAGGAGACTCACCCCTATCCTCTGTACATTGCCTAAACATGGAATTTGAATTCATTTTGGTTCTACATTTGATAGATTAAAGAGAACATATTTGAGAGGGCAGAAGAAAGAGTAACCTAGCCCTGTCTAAGGGGTTCAACTAAGAGCTTTCTGGAAGAAATGAAGACATAGCTGATTAGCAAGGAAAGAACACATTCACATAACACAGATGCAGGACATTACACATGCTAAGTGCTTTACATGTAAAAACTTATTTAGCACTTTTAAAAAATTTCTCTGTTACTTCTCTTTTTCCCTTCTGCTGCTGCTGCTAAGTCACTTCAGTCATGTCCGACTCTGTGCGACCCCATAGACGGCAGCCCACCAGGCTCCCCCGTCCCTGGGATTCTCCAGGCAAGAACACTGGAGTGGGTTGCCATTTCCTTCTCCAATGCATGAAAGTGAAAAGTGAAAGTGAAGTCGCTCGGTCGTGTCCGACTCCCAGTGACCCCATGGACTGCAGCCCACCAGGCTCCTCTGTCCATGGGATTTTCAAGGCAAGAGTACTGGAGTGGGGTGCCATTGCCTTCTCTGTTTTTCCCTTCTAGTTGTATTGAAATATAATTGACATACAGCACTGTGTAAGTTTAAGGTGTACAGAGTAATAAACTGACTTATATACATTATTAAATGAGTATCACAATAAGTTTAGTGAACATTCGTCATCTCGTATAGATACAAAATTAAAGAAATAGGAAAAAATTGTGATGAGAACTTTATAATATATTCTCAACAACTTTCATAGAAAACATATAGCAGTGTTAATTATGTTTATCATGTTGTATTGTACCTTCCTAGCACTTATTTATAACTGGAAATTTGACCTTTTGACTGCCTCCCCTGACTCTCATCTCTAGTAACCATGTATCTGGTTTCCTTTTCTATAAGTTTGTTTTTGAAGAATAACTTAACCTACAGTGCTGTGCTAGTTTCTGGTACACAACATGGTGATTTGGTATTTCTGTATATTTCAAAATGATCACCATGTTATGTCTAGTTATAATGTCACCATAAAAGATATTACACAGTTACTAACTATATTTCCCATACTATACATTTCATACCCATGACTCATTTATTTTGCAACTGAAAGTTTGTGCCTGTGATTTAGCTTTTAAAACAGGCCTGTGAGGTCAGTGCTATGATTAGCCCCACTTTACAAATAATGAAACTGAGGCATAGAGACATTGAGTGACTTATTCATGATCACTACAGCTAGTTAGTGGTGGAGCTGGACTTCAGTCATGGGTGGTGAGGCACCCTAATTCATGCTAAGGAAGTTGAGAGCACGTGTCGGCAGATGAGTTGTGAGATTATGTGAACTGCTGTCTCCAGTCAGGGCTTCCCAGGTGGCTCAGTGGTAAAAAAAATCTGCCTGCCAATGCAGGAGACACAGGAGATGTAGGTTTGACCCCTAGGTCAGGAAGATCCCCTGGAGTAGGAAGTGGCAACCCACTCCAGTATTCTTGCCTAGAAAATTCCATAGATAGAGGAGCCTGGAGGGCTACAGTTCATGGGGTTGCAAAGAATCGGACACGACTTAGCAACTGAGCACATACACTCCACTGGCCAGCCACTGGCCACAGGCTGCTGGATCTCCATACTTCACACCTTGTGTAGTCCCTACCCAGTTCTGGAGCTTCTGTCCCTTTCCAAAAGTTGCAGAGCAAAGGTGACTAATATCTCCCTAACCCGATGAATGGCCAAGCCCTTCTTGATTTAAACCAGCTCCTGTCAGTGTTCTAAACTCTGTGCAGTGCCATTGCTCATCTGCTCCCAAGCAAGAGATCTGCTAGAATCCTGCAACTCTAGGTTCAGACTAGAAATGTCACATGAACACAATTTCTTTTCCATTTTCTTTCTTTCTTTCTTTTTTTTTTTTAACACAATGTGGTTTGTGGGATTTTAGTTATCTGACTAGGGGTTGAACCAGGGTCATGGCAATGAAAATGCCAATCATAACCACTAAACCACTAGGGAACTCTCTCTCTCTTTTTTTGGTATAATTTTTACAACATTAATAAGGAGTAAATTTCCCTCATATAAGGAGTTAATTTTTTTTTATCTTTTAGGAAAGAGAGTACTTGTAGAATTACTGTGTATTCAAGTTATTTGAGAGATATGGTCTTTTGGCTTTTAATTATTCGGGCTCAGACAGCAAAGAATCTGCCTGCAATGCAGGAGACCTGGGTTTGATCCCTGGGTTGAGAAGGTTCCCTGGAGAAGGTAATGGTAAACCACTCCAGTATTCTTGCCTGGCGAATCCCATGGACAGAGGAGCCTGGTGGGCTACAGTCCTTGGGGTAGCAAAGGGACTAACACTTTACTAGCAGAAACTAAAACTTTACTAGCAACACTTTACTAGCAGAAACTAAAAATCTGGGAAGGAAGAACCTCCCCAGTTGGTAACACCTAAGCTGGGCCCCTTTCCTCTGCTTCCTACAGCAAGCCTGGGGACACTATTTTCTCCCTTTTTTTTTTTCATTATTTACTCTAGCCCTTGAGTTCCCTGAACCCTTTAGTCAGTCTCCCTGTTTTCCCCACAAAGCCACTCAGCCTTGGGCTTTTTTTGTAGCTGCAGGGAAGGGACAGACTTGTGTAAGTACTCCTTATGCTTGTCTGCAAAGAAATGAGGATTTATGGAATCTTCTTGAAGAGATATTAAGAATGGGGAAAAAACAGAGGAGATGGAAGGAAGGGAGGGAGATACAAATCCATCATCTCATTTATTATTTAAAGCCACCCCTGTGTGGTGGTCTTCCAGCTTTACAGATAATGAAATAGGTTCAGAAGGGTCAAATAACTTGTTCAGGGTCCCATGGGGTTAACAGCAGAGGTGGGATTCAAATCAGGTTTTCTCATTTAAACTCAGCTCTCTTTCCCTTTATGACTGGGCACCCCAGGAATGGGTGAGGATGACTTCAAAGTCATGCTGGGAGAGCCGGGAGGAGGATGCAAAAACACAGGAAAGGCAAGAAGCAACTGCTGCTGGGGGCTGGGCAGTGGATTCCTTCAGGTAGGTACCGGGTTGAGTCGGGAGACAGGGTCGAAAGGACAGATTTGGTATATCCAGTTGAAGGTCATGGTATAAACCCAATACAGTGCATTTTGAGACTGGCTGTGAAGAGAGAAGACAACTTTTGAGCTGACAGGGAGGTGAGTGTTAAATCTAGGAGAGGCACAACTTTGAACTCTAATTCTTTTACACTGTGTAGTCTGTTTTTCTAACAGTGTTCTAGTGGCTCCTCTGAGTAGCAAATATGTAGAGATGTATTTTAATGAAGCTATTGGGGGTTGGCAGGGATGAAATGATGCCTTAAGTCAGTTTATTTTGTTTGTAGTGGAGTTAAAAAAAAAAAAAAAAGATGGTTTCCCTGACTCTTCTACTTTTAGTTAAGGCTTTTTCCAGCTCCCTGTAAAGCAAACCACACCCTGTATAACAGCCTGTTTGGGGCATTAGTTCATTTCCATTTTTATACTTCTAAAACACAGGAACAGTTAGAATACCCTGTGAAGAAGGATGTCCACTCTTTTCCTCCAACAGAAATAAGTAGACATCATCAGTTCAAAGGGAAGGTCAGCCTTATCTGTGAATTTGTATATCCAATTTTAATCATTCAGAAAGAGAACTTGAGCATCCTGATTTAAAAAGTTTTTAGATCGTATATATTTAACAATTTTTTAAAAATTAGTGATTTTCAATCAAATAGTTGTACTTATAAAGAATTTCTAGAACTCTAGAAATTGGAGTTAACCAAGTAAATGAAAATTTCCCAAGACTTTCTAGAATTACAAAGAAAATAGCCATGTAATTACATACCTGTATATAATTGAAAATATTGGGGGAGGGGGTTTCCAGAAAGTTCCAAAAGACAAAACTTGAATTTTCAATCCACACATATCTGTATGTATTACATACATATTACAAATTTTGACTTAATTTATTTATTTTTTCTGTGTTATTGTCCTCTTGCAGTATTATGAGGGAGTTTATACAAAGATGACAATTTTTTAAAAGAATAGAAAACTGAACAACTCATTTGTGGAAGAAAAATAAGTTCTTTCTAGTTACTTGTGAAGGGAGAATTCCTAATAAAAGACCAAATTTTAATTTTGTATGAGATCATCATAGATAAGAATCACTTTGTAAGTTATGTTAAATGCATCAGAAATTTCTTTAGAAAATTAAACTTAAAAACATGCCGTTTTTAAAGTATTGTGTCAGTTTCACTGTAGTAAAATAGCTTCCAACGGCTAACAAGTTTAGCTTGCTTTGTTGTTTTTGGTAACTCAGACTTCATTTATTGTTTGAGAAGGTTGTGTAGGAATTTTTATTGCATGTCATTAGAAATACAAATTGTTAGAACAAAGACTGTTATGTAAGTATAATTATACCATCCTGCATGAGTAAATGAGGGCTGTATTAGAGCTTTTTTGACCAGTGACAGCTGTAGCCGACTAAGTTCAGCCTGTAAAAGGATTCCAGTGACTAACTGGTACTAATTGTTTGTAGAACAACCCGTGGGAGTAATATTCATGAATACTATGAAAATGAAATATTTCAAGACCAAATGGTTTGTCCTTTGTCTTCACTTCTTACTTGTGATCAGTTATAGTACAGGATCCATGGGAGATTGGGTCCAGGACCCCCAAGGATACTGACACCCAGAGATGCTCATGTACCTTATACAAAATGACATAGTATTTGCAAGCAATGTGCAACCCATTCTCCTGTATACTTTAAATCATCTCTAAATTACTTATAATATCTAATCGTGTAAATGATGCATAAATAGTTGTAACTACAATGTAAGTGAAAGTGAAGTTGCTCAGTCGTGTTTGACTCTTTGTGACCCCATAGACTGTGGCCTACTAGGCTTCTCCCTCCATGGGATTTTCCAGGCAAGAACACTGGAGTGGGTTGCCATTTCCTTCTCCAGGAGATCTTCCCGACCCAGGGATTGAACCCAGGTCTCCCACATTGTAGGCAGACGCTTTACCGTCTGAGCCACCAGAGAAGTCAACTACAATGTAGATGCTGTGCAGATAGTTGTGAGTGCAATGGAAATGCTATATCCCATAGTTGCCAGAGCTAGGCAAACTCAAGTTTTGCCTTTGGAATTTTCTGGAATCCTCCTCCCCCAATATTTTCAGTCCAAGGTCGGTTTTATCTATGGATAGTAATCTATGGATATGGAGGGCTGACTATAATATTATAATAGGGAAGTGGAGGCTCATAGTCTGTTACTGTTATTGGAAAATAATTTAGCACTCATCAGTTCAGGCCTCTCATCAAGAGGGAAATTCAGGTTTAGAAAGCAGTTGAAGGGTTAAGTTACTGACCATGAAACTGTTTTGCTCATATGCCCCATCAGATTTTTAAGCATACTCTACAATATGTATGAGTATATTACTTTATAAATTATATACTTTGGGGACATCCCTGGTGGTTAAGACTCCAGGTTTCTACTGCAGGGAACACAGGTTCAACTTCTGTTTGGTAACTAAGATCCCACATGTTGTGTGGCCAAAATACACACACACACACACAATTATACTTTTATGTAATTTAAAATATATTAGTTCCTAAAGCAAACATTACAAAGATTTAATAACAAATGCTCAAACTAAAATTTTAATGGACAAGAGACAAAAAAGAAATAGATGCTTTAATATTTTCTTTCCACACCCCAAAGATTGTTGGTATATGCACCCACTTTGGAGACCACTGTTTTAGGTCCCTTAGATTTAAAAAAAAAAAAAGGAAATTTGCTGTCAAGAAAGAGATTTTGTGGAAGAAGAGTTCATAATTTGGGGGACATGGGCTTGGAACACTTATTAATTGTGAGTGTCTAGGTTAGTCAGAAGTATTATAGGACGATGCTCCTCGATTTTACTTCCCTTCTGTGTATGCATTTGTTTAGATAAGTGGCAATGGCACCCCACGCCAGTGCTCTTGCCTGGAAAATCCCATGGATGGAGGAGCCTGGTGGGCTGCAGTCCATGGGGTTGCTAAGAGTTGGACACGACTGACTGAGTGACTTCCCTTTCACTTTTCATTTTCATGCATTGGAGAAGGAAATGGCAACCCACTCCAGTGTTTTTGCCTGGAGAATCCCAGGGACGGGGGAGCCTGGTGGGCTGCTGTCTATGGGGTCGCACAGAGTCGGACACGACTGAAGCGACATAGCAGCAGCAGCAGCAGCAGAATTGATATTGCATTAAATAGAAAATAGTTTGAAGAAGTAGTCAAGGAGGCATATAAATCAGAACTCTTTCAGAATAACAAAAACTCAACTAAAACTAAGTTTCACAAAAATGAATTCCTTATCTCAGTAAAAATGTACCACATATCTCCTGGCATGGTCAGGCATAGCTGGATTCAGAAACTCAAATGATGTCATCACATTTCTCCTCATACTGTTTTTCTTATCAGCTAGTTGTGACTCCCTCTCTACCTGGTGGAGAGCATGATTGCCAACAGCCCTAACTTCCCATCAGCCCTGGTTGTCAGCACTGGTAGAAAGAGGGCATTTCTCTCTGAAAGTCTTATTTTCATCCCAGTGAAGGCTAGTCCACCCAGTTTGGGTCCTGTGTACCATGACCCATTAGATGAACCCCTATGATGGACCATCCACCTTTACCCCATGGAAAAAGAGTAAGAAAAGTCCTTAAGGCTGAGAGGAGCCACTTAAAAAGGGAGAGTGTTAGATTCTGAGTATCTTCTAACAGCCTTTTTTTTATCTAGCAGAGCTCACCCATGCTGGGTTTTAGAGGTAAAGATATTTCGGGACTTCTTGGCCATCAGCGGTTAACACGTTGCCTTCCAATGCAGGAGCATGGGTTCAGTCCCTAGTCAAGCTAAGATACCACATTCCTCTGGCTAGAAAAACAAAATATAAACCAGAGCAATATTGTAACAAATTCAATAAAAAGTTAAAGATGTTCCACATTTAAAAAAAAACATAAAAACGATAATTAAAAAGAAAAAAATTGCTTCTCAATTAATCTTTGCTTTGCAACTGACTCAAGCAAAAGTTTATAGTGTGTAGAAATGCATTCAGAGAAGGCAGTGACCCCCACTCCAGTACTCGGGCCTGGAAAATCCCATAGATGAAGGAGCCTGGTAGGCTGTGGTCCATGGGGTTGCTAAGAGTCGGACACAACTGAGCGACTTCACTTTCACTTTCATGCATTGGAGAAGGAAATGGCAACCCACTCCAGTGTTCTTGCCTGGAGAATCCCAGGGACAGGGGAGCCTGGTGGGCTGCCATCTGTGGGGTCACACAGAGTCGGACATGACTGAAGCAACTTAGCAGCAGCAGCAGCAGCAGAAATGAATTACCATAAATGACAACTGGAACTCCTTCTTCAGTGTCAAGTGCAGCCTTTTAGAGAGAAGTATTTGTAGAAGGAGCAGATCTGCTTCTGATTTTCGTTCACCCAGAGGCATGCAGGCTTTTTGGATCAATTATTACCAGACCTTGAGATAAATCACCTCCTGTGCCATTAGTACTTGAAGGATTAGTGCCCTCAAAAGATTTATGTGCGGATTAATTGGGGAGTGTACATTAGATTGCTGCGTTTAGAACCACCATCATCCTGCAAATCATTTTCATTAGTGCTTTATTCAGAATTCTCTAGCCTTATATAATACTGACATTGCAGGGAAATCTGAACAAGGCTTTTATTTATTTATTTGTGGTTTGGCCTTGGCCTCGCCCCCACGCCTTACCCCCCACAGTAGAGTTTAATAGCACTGGCTGGGCATGCACTGAGCATCTAAAAGTAGAGCAGCTTCCAGTGTTGCAAAGATTACTTCATCTGCTTCAGCGGAACACTGCCCCAAATTTCCTTGACCTTGTACTGAGAGGGACAAGATGAGGTACAAGAAATACATGACTCTTCTGGAAGCAGCAGTGGGCATCACTCCACTGAACAAAAGAGAACTTCTACCTGAGAGCAGAAGACACGTGAACCTTTGGCAGCAACCTGGGTAAGCAGAGACCAGACGGTGCTTTGTGTGTGTGTTTGGGGCCCAGGTGGACTCAAGGGTCATCCCTGTCAAGAGGGTAATAGATGTTGAGTTCTTCAGTGGGAACTTGTTTCTTTCTTTTCTTTTTTTTTGTAGTTAACCTCCCGTTTGTTTAATTCTCATCAGAATTTTAAATAACACTACTCTCCAAAGCAATTTATATATATATATATATATATATATATATCTTGTTTATCATATTCATTCTCTAAACACACTACCTTTTTTTTTTTTTATGGCTAAAGTTAAACTCTATTTCAAGTTCAGCCTGGGCTCGGATTCCAAATTTATGTTCTCTCAATAAACGCAGATCGTTTCTTCCTGGCAGATATGGTCTCCCCAGACTGAGTTAAAGTAGTCAGTAATGAAATTAATGTATAATCTTCTAAGGAAATTCCTAGTCTAGCAGTCAAGAAGTTGAAGGAATGCATGTGTTTTGAGCCCATTTTTGCATTCATATATTTTAATTTTATGGTTTTGAAAAAATTTTTACATGGTCTTTTAATGTAGCAGTTCTTGAAAGGAAGTAAATTGTGCCTCATTTTTTTCCCAACAATGCAAGTATTTTTCTGACTGAAGTGTGCATGCAGACTTTTTCAGTCTTTTTACATTTCAGACGTTTTACTTCTCTTGAAGCAGCAGTCTTTGCTTCAACACGTCTTTCTTCAGCACCACCCCCTGCCCCAATCTACCAGTTGAAGAAGGATTAAGAGGCTTCAGTTCTGATTTTCTTCTCTGAAGTCCCTCTTTGTGTCTTTTACACATTGAGAAGTTTAACTGAAAGTTCCTGTATGATGCACATGGAGGGACTGAATTCAGTTTCTAAACTGAACAATACAAACACTCGGCATTCACTCAGAGTATCTTTTTAAAAGAAAAGAGGAAAAAAAATTAACAAGAAATAAAAAGAAAATAGTCTTTAGGTTATTTTTATCATATAAACAATATATATTCAGAAATATAGACGAAAAATTGTGATCCATAGTTCTACCTTCTAAAAGGTGGAACTTTTAGAAGTTCTTATATAATCATTTAAGTCAGTAGTTTCAAGGGAGGAGGTGCAGTGGCAGGAATTGTCCCCTAAAGGATATTTGGCAATTTCTGGTTACAGTTTTGGTTGTTCCAACCTGGGAGGGTGGAGGTGGTACTGGTATCTAGCAGGTAGAGACCTGGATTCTGCTCAGCCTCCTACAATGGACAGGACAGCACTCCCTGCCTCCCTCCCCACTCCCCACGCCCCATGCAATAAAGAATTACTCAGTGCAAAATGTCCATAGTATTGCATAGTATTGCTGTTAAGACACCTGATTTAGGTAGATCCTCTTTGACACTACAAAGTAGTTTTTATTGGAAACAAACTAGATGTTTCTTTGGGAAATTTCAGAGATGCTTTAGAATGGAATCCTGAGGCAGCAAGGTGATGATGATGATGATTTTGCTGCCCTGGTGGCTCAGATGGTAGAGTCTGCTTGCCAGTGCAAGAGACCTGGGTTCGATCCCTGTGTGAGGAACCTCCCCTAGAGAAGGAAATGGCAACCCACTCCAGTTTCCTGGAGAATCCCCATGGACAGAGAAGCCTGGTGGGGTCCCCATAGTCCATGGGGTTGCAAGAGTCGGACACGACTTAGTGACTAAATCTACCTACCTACCTGAAAGTAAAAGGAAGTGAATATATGTGCAGAGGGTGCAAGAGGTATAGAGTGACCCTAGGAGAGGTGATGTGGGCCAGTGTTTAGTGACAGCTATGGAAAACATGTTGTAATGACCAAATTGTGATTCTTCAAGTCGCCCCTACAGACTGGGCATAACTCTTTGTCCCCAAATGACAGAAATTTAGAGCTGGGAGGACCTTTTTGTCAAGGATGGCAGGCAAGCTTCATATATCATGCCAAAACCTGTTGATGGGTGGACAACTGAGAGGATCAAGTTAGGGAGGATCCCCAGGCCAAGTATGAAATATTGTGAATAATGAGTGATACTTGTTCTAGACATATAATTTGGAGAACTGGGAAACTGCAGTACACATGCTATATATCTTTACCATTCCTTAGTTATAATTTAGTCTTCAAATTTTACAAGTATGAAACAGCCTCATTTGAGTCATCGTGATCGAAGATTTAGCCCTCAGACGGCAACTGGATGTTCTTAGTTTCTGGCTCAGGACCAGTCATTAAAGGATTCACTCTAAACAAACATGCATGACTCAGATGTGTAAATTGACTGCCACATTATTCAATTCTTTTGGAGATAACCTTTTTCAGCCATCAGAATGAGTAAATGCCCTGGGTAGAACTACCTCTGGTTATCCTCAATTTCCCAAGTCTAGCCAAACAGAAGTCAAAGCATTCATTCCAAAATGATCCTTAATAAGGAGAGTTGAGTGTTCCTTTTCTTTTTTTAATTCCCTTAAAAAATTTTTTGCTTAAGCCTGATGAAATATCTCTGCATGACAAGTCAAGATCTTCCTTATAATACTTTGAGTTCTTTGAATATACATGGACAAAAGAGTATTTTGCTGATACCCATTTTTTGTTTGCTGACTTTATCACTTGACACAGCCTTTCTGTAGACATATTAATATCCTTCACTAACCTTATAGTAAACTCTCCTTTCTTGGCATCCTGGGAGGGATTATCTCCTACTGTTTAATTTTGTAAATAAGTTCTGAATCCTTCAGTGGCACCTTGATATCTTACTTCTCACCCTTTAATGTGCTTATGAACCACTCTGTTAAAATGCAGGTTCTAGTGCTGTAGATGTGGTGGGGCCTGAGTGTCTGCATTTGAATATGCTTCTAGGTGACACTGTCAGTTTTGGTGATGCCCACCCAGTGGATGGCCCATGATCCACACTTGGAGGGACAAGCATCTAGGGCAGCCCGTTCCATGAGATCCTACTCGTTCCCTCTTGACCTCACAGTTCTCTGACCTTCCTAAAAATTTTGTCCAAATACCTCCCCTCCTTGCAGCTGTTAGACATCTCAGTGGTTAGAAGGTAGGTGATAAGTTGTGCTTCTACGGAGGGAAATCTGCCGACAAGCATTCTGACTGGATTTCTCTTGAGCTGGTTGACTAAATAGTGGGGCCAATATTTCTTCCAAGGGTTCTGTCCCTTTCATTCTTTTCTAGAACTATTCCAATTGCTGCAACGTATGTGTAATACTGGATAGTAATTATGAGCAGCTACCTTTTGGGTTTTAGAACATAATTGGAAGTCAGGTCATGATTGAGTTTTCAAGACCTCAAGAAATTCTTTCACTACCAGCCCCTTCCTCCTTTTAGTACTTTGCCTTGCTTCTATAAACAGAGCTGTGCTGAGGCTTCTACTCTACAAACTGTAATCATATGATAGGTCAAAACCAGCTGCCAACCAGTTGACCGAGTGTTGCAAGTTTATGGAAGCACAGACTGGATAACTTGCACATGTGTTTATTGACCCCCAATGCCCAACATGATAGGTACACTGGCAAATATTTTCCATTGCTTACTTAGTTTTAAAATAGCCCTAGGACTCCCCTGGTGGTACAGTGGAAAAGAATCTGCCTGCTAATGCAAGGGACATAGGTTCAATCCCTGGTCTGGAAAGATGTCACATGTCGTGGAGAAACAAAGCCTGGTGTGCCACAACTACTGAGCTCGTGCTCTAGAGCCCGCAGTCTGCAACTACTGAAGCCCACGTGCCCAGACCCTGCAATAAGAGAAGCCACCACAGTGAGAAGCCCGTGCACCATAACAAAGAGTAGCCCCCACTTGCCACAACAAGGAAAGCCTGTGTGCAGCAACCAAGACTGTGTAACCAACAATAAAAATAAATTATTTTAAAAATAGCCACAAGTAGGAAAGAGAATTTTTTTCTCTTAAAAAAATGGACAGCCAGGGACTGCCCTGGTGGTCCAGTGGTTAAGACTCCATGCCCACAACGTAGGGGGCATAGGTTCAATTCCTGGTTTGGAAACTAAGATCTCACATGGTACATGGCATGATGAAAAACAAACAAACAAACAAACAGGAATTGACATCTGATTACTGAGCCACTTATGGATTTTCCTTTTAAAATTTTGTGAAGTTTTCCAGCACTAACTCATTACCTGACAAAAATTTTACATATTTGTCAATACTATTGAATACCAAGTGTATTTAGTTTTCTTCCAAGCTTTTCCTTAATTTATAGGTAGCCCTAGTCAGTGCTGGAGAGGGAAATGGCACCCCACTCCAGTATTCTTGCCTGGAGAATTCCATGGACAGAGGAGCCTGGCGGGCTACAGTCCATGAGGTCACAAAGAGTCAGACAAGACTGAGCGACTATCACTAGTCAATAGTTTGTATTTCAGAAATGGCTGGTTATTTGAGGTTCCTATATATGTTAGAAACTTCAGGCAGTATCATAAAAGACAGTTAAAATCAGGATGTTGTCAAAATGCAGAAAATTGACTTAATTCAAAAGCAAGCCATTTCAATGAGAGAGGCAAACTCTATTTGGCATTGATACATGTAGGAAAATTTCATACTAAGGCCCAAAGCATAAGCAAGTCCATCTTGATTTGCTGGGCATTTATTTATTGTGGGAAGTAATAGCAGAAACCATATATGGGCTGGGCTCTAATCCTGCTGCTTGCTTTGTAGGATATCCAGATGCCCCTGCATTAGCCTGTGCCCACATTTCCTGCTGATCCTTGGAGAAGGGAAATGGGTCTCCTGCCTGCACAAATAAAATGGACACTCTCTGATTTCTGTTCCATTGTGTAGGGAGTGTTTTGCACAGATGCCACAATATCACTTTGTCTAGCAGACAGAGGAGTATGTGCAGAACTGGTGAGAAGCACATTCCTCCTCCCACGGGATATATCCCCATATGAGGCTGCTGGGTTTCCAGCCCCGCCCAGAAAGGAGCTTGCCTCTTGTGCTGTTTGAAAGTCATGGGCAGGATTCATAAAAATGTCGAAAGCATTTTCTTGGATTGTCTTGGGATGAGGGGTCCAAATAAAAGTATCTGCCATCTTTTCTGATTGGGGGAAACCCACATGTATAAATATAGAGACAAATCAATATTGTAATTCCCCCTTTTAGTTGAAAATGTTTTTGTATTGTATACCTTAAAATGGTGAATTTAAGTTAAGTGTATTTTACCAAAATTAAAAAAAGTTTTCTCTAGATGTTTTATCACCTGCTGAGTATTTTTTTTTTTAACCTGAAAAGTGAATTTTTGTTTGTTTGTTTTGGCTGTACCTTGCAGCATGTGGGATGTTAGTTCTCTGATTAGGGGTTGAGCCGCGCCTCCTCATCAGGAGCACAGAGTCTTAAGCACTGGACCCCCAGAGACACGACATGACGTGTGTGTGCTCAGTCGTGTCCGACTCTTCATGACCCCAGGGGCTATAGCCCACCAGGCTTCTCTGTCCATGGGATTTTCCAGGCAAGAATACTGGAGTGGGTTGCCATTTCCTACTCAGGGGATCTTCCCAACCCAGGGATCAAACCCACATCTCCTGTGTCTCTTGCATTGGCAGGCGGATTCTTTACCACTGTGTCATCTCTGGACTGCCAGGGAAGTACCCCCCCGCCCCCAACAAAGTGAACTCTTTACTCTTCTTTTTTCTTTTTGAACAGGCCAGCAATTGCACTCCTAAATATATAGCTGAGAGAAATGAAAACTAGGTCCATGTACACATTTGAGCATAAGAGCTAAAAGGGGAAACAACCAACCCAAATGTCCATCAGCTGTAAAGTGGATAAGTAAACTATGATATATCCTTACAATGGAGTGAGGTTCTGACACAGGCTACACCCTGGATGCAACCTGAAAATGTTATGCCAAGTGAAAGAAACCAGTCACAAAAGATCACGTATGAGTTCATTTATATGAAATCTCCAGAAAGGGTGACTCTGTAGAGACAAAATTAGATTGGTGGTTGTCTACAGCTGGGAGGAGGAGAGGGGAATTGGAGGATTAAATGATTTCTTTTTTGAAGTAATGAAAATGTCCTAAAATGGATTGTGTTCATGGTTGCACAAGTCTGTGAATATATTGAAAGCCATAATGTAGGTGGGTAAATGGTACAGAATGTGAATTTCAGTATATTTCAAAGATCTCGCCCAACTGGGAATGACCGTGCTGAATTTTAACAGTAGTGTCTTTTTCAGGGTGCGAAGTACTACCTTGCTGTCCTCTCCTTGTGAGTGGGATTGGCATCCCAGCTGCAACTCTTGGCACAAGTGCTCCAGGAAACACAGACACGTGCCAACAGACAGCCTGCCTTACCAGGTACTTGCCTTTTGGTCTCTCATCAGTTTTAGTTACTGGCCTAGTTTGATGAAATAATCTCACATCGTACAAGTCAAAGCCACCCTATTCAATGTTGCTGGTAATGAAACTGTATAATATCCAAGAAAATTTAATTGTAATGTCCTGTTTCCCAAAGATGAGAAAGATCTTGCCTGTATTTATGGTCTGAATTGATAGGTAATTCTGGGCAAATGCTGATAAAGTACCTAGCTCTAACCCTCATTATTCAGAATAAATGCATACCAAGGTATTTGGATGTGTAGGGTTTATAAGTCATTCTGGTAGGTCACATTTTTTTCTGTTATCTTCGACATAGCAACATTATATAACAGTGGAAAGTGCTTTGCTGAAAATAAAAAGACATCAGTCACACTGGCTTCTAAAGATTAATTACGTACAGGCTTTTAGAAAAAGGGCTGAGTATTATCTATTGACTGATTCAGTTTTAAGTACGAATTAAATGGGATTTACAAGGTATTAAATTCTATTTTGACAGATGCTAGGATGTATTTATTCTTAGTTACACTTTAACCCCTGGTTATAGGCCAGTCCATGGCTGCTAGAATGGGGTTAGAATTTTTTTTCATGTGTTTGTTTCAAAATTCCTGTCTGTTTAAACTTGAGGACCTTACTGGAGTGGATTCCAGCTTCATATCAGTGTTGGAATTTAGTGGAGTGTGACCGGCAGATAGCTCTTCAAATCCTGGTATTCCTGCCTTCTGACTGTGTGATCATCTTAATGTCTGTGAGCTCCAGATCCTTTATCTGTAAAAAGGGCTTGTTAACATGAAGCTGAATGAGTTAACATATAGCAAGCATTGGTCACACACCAATGCCTTTCTTGGCATCTAGTTGTCCAAATGGGGACACTTATGTGGGGAATTCCTCAGTTTCCACTGAACTAACAAGGCTAGGAGTGGGTTTTGTTTACTGAGATGTTCTCTATGGAGCTTTTAAACATTCCAAACATAAGAAGATAGATGCTTGCCCAAACCCTGGAAGTGATTTTCCTGAAAGTAGATTTCTGGGTAGGATCTGTTGCTTTAGTCAAATGATTTAGAGGTCCAGTATGGATATGGCAAAGGAGGAGCTGGAGCTGGCATTGTCTTTGGACAAGGACTCAAACCAGCTCTTCCTGATAAATGTCTCCCTGGTTCTGATTGCCTATACTAGAGGCCACATACCCTTCAACATCAGTTTGTTTTCCCAAGCTAGCATCTTACTCCACAGCTCCTTCACAGATAAACACTGAAACCTGGGTTTCTGGGTGAATTAGCTGCAGGCAGGCTTGGGTGGTGTGATTTTCCCCACATGGCTATAGCTTCAAATCCAATGGACATTTATTAAGAGTGTTTTATTTGCCAGGGACTGGACAAGGGGCTTTCATCCATCTTGTTTATCCTCAGAACATTCTGGAGGAGCTATTGCCAGGTCCCTTTGCAAATAAGGAAACTGAGATTCAAAGATTTTAAATGGTTTCCCCAAGATTGCATAGCCTCTGATTCCCAAGTGCAGTGAGATTCCTATAATAGCAGCTGTTTTCCATACTAACTCTACAGAACTTGAGGATTTAACTCCTAAACTGAATAGTAATGGGTTTTTCGCAAGGGCCAGATGTGATCAATTGATAGTGGCTGCCTGGAGTTAAAGATTTCTAGATACTGTCTCAGCTGGTGCTAGTGGTAAAGAACCTGCCTGCCAGTGCAGGAGACTTAAGAGACACAGGTTCAATCTCTGGGTTAGGAAGATCCCCTGGAGGAGGGCACAGCAACCCACTCCAGTATTCTTGCCTGGAGAATCCCATGGACAGAGGAGCCTGGTGGGCTATGTTCATAGGGTCACAAAGAGTCGGACGCGATTGAAGCAACTTGGCATGCAGATACTGTCCATGTTGTTGAGTAAGAATTTTGTGACACATTAGCAATGTCTGGCATGGATGGAGGAGGGTCCCTGAAGGCCCTTTACCTGTTTCTGATTATAAGCTTCTACCTGCAGCTCTCTAGAGAGCACAATTTGCCTGGGATTTGTTTGTTGCTACTTGAAGGGGCTTTGGAGTTCACTTTTCTGAGGCAAAATCATCTTTGCCCTCTCTGCTTTCGGGAAGGAGGCTCAGAGTCTGGACAGAGCCTTACTTCCTAGACATGGATTCTCATTGCTAGGTAATTTAGAGAGTAACAGTTTAGAGTTGTTACCAGCTCATCCCATAATATGGGTATAGATAAGTGAATTGAAAGTGAAAATTAAAAACTTTTGCTTCTGTGCCCCTGAGAGCCCCTCTGCGGTCCCCTCTCCCCTGGAACGCCTCTGTAGGAATTCCTGGGGAGCTCACAACCAGCAGCCCAACCCCTTCACATGGAATTGGAGACAGAACAATAGCTCACAAACTTTAGCTACGTCAGTCACTTGGAGGGCTTGTTAAAAACACAGATTCCTGGGTTCCCTCCCTAGAGTTGCGGCTTCAGTCCCTCGGGGTGAGCCCCAGGATATTAGCATTGCTAGCAAGTTCCCATCCAGGCTGATACTTCAGGTTTCCGCACCCCACTTTGAGAACCACTAACCTGGACAGTACTTCGAATAGGTATCTTAGAGCCTGGGCTTGTTTGTAGATAGTATGCGGCCAGTTTCCGTACCTGTGGTGAAGAGATTCTTTCCTCAAGCATTTAATGAGCACCTCACAGGCTCACACTGCACGGCCTGAGGAAAGCTAAGAGGAATGTAAAGGCTTGTCTGGGGGACTTGGGAATCTAATTTGAGATCAGTAATTACGCAGCTGTGTGCAAAGGGCTGCAGAGCAGAAAGCCTGAAGCAGTGATTATGTGAGAGGAGGCTCCTGAGGAGGGAAAGTTGTTGGCCAGGTGTGCAGAGAAGGGAAGAAAAACGTGGGGAGGAGAGGCTGTACCTCAGGGGCCTGGAGATGCTGTACTGTGAGGAGAAAAGTTGTTTGTGGTGAGAGTTCCATTGTAATTCTGATATGAAGTACCAACCTACAGTAATAAAGATGAAAGCCTTATATTTATTTGGGAGCTTATTACGGTATACTCGGTACTGTACTGAATATTTAGCTGCATTGTTTTCCATTTAATTCTCAGATCCACCTATGAGATATGGGTCCAACTATAATCTTAATTTGTATAAGTTTCCTAGGGTTGCAGTTAAAAAAAAAAAAAAAACCTTTCGCAGACTGGGTGGTATAAACAATAATGTATCGTCTCATAGTTTGTATTACATGACTGAGCGGCCGAACTGAACTGATAGTTTTGGAGACTAGAAGTGTGAAATCGAGATGTTGGCAGGATTGGTTGCTTCTGAGAGTTATGAGGGAAGGATCTGTTCCAGGCCTCTCTCCTTAGCTAGAAGGTGGTTGTCTTCCCGCTTTGTGCGTCTGTCTCTTTGTCTAAATTACCCCATTTTAAGATAGCAGTCACACTGCATTAGGGCCCCCGCCTAAAGACCTCACTTTAACTTGATTGCCTCTGTGAGGATCCTGATTCCAAATAAGATCATATTCTGAGGTAAGGAGAGCTGGGACTGCAATGTGTGAAATTTGGGGAGACACCATACAACTCACTATACCATTTTACAGATGCAGAGATGGAATCTCAGAGGGTTTACATAAATCACACGCCCGTCAGGTCCAGCTGTGTAACGTGCCATTTTGATAGGTCAGAAACAGCTGAATAGTGCCAGTGGCATACGTTAAACCTAAGAAGTAGCAGAACCGGGGTTTGTTGAAACCCCAGATCTGATTCATCATTGTGTTCTTTCACCCAGTGCTTCACTTTGCTTACTGGCCCCCCACCCTTTTTTTTCCTGCTATGTCTGCTCATGGTTCACTGGGAAAAGCAGTGGTGTAGAGATCAGGATACCAAGCTGATAGCCTGTTTATTTCTAATTCTTGAGTTTATGGATCAGATATTTTTATGTCAGTTTCCTATCCTGCCTGTTTAAGGAGAGTGGTGGGAAATTACCAGATTATATCAGGGATCCCCACCCTCCAGGATCTACTGCTGATGATCTGAGGTGGAGCTGATATATATTAATGGTAGTAATAAAATGCACAATGAATATAATGCTCTTGAATCATCCTGAAACCATTCCCCACCCCACTCCCACCCTCAGTCTGTGGGAAAATGGTCTTCCACAAAACTGCTTCCTGGTGCCATAAAGGTTGGGGACCACTGGAGTATATGAAATTGAAAATTCATTGCTATTAAAACATTAAATCCCTATACATATGGGCTTCCCTGTTGGCTCAGTGGTAAAGAATCCGCCTACGATGCAGAAGATGTGGGTTTGATCCCTAGGTCAGGAAGATTCCCTGGAGAAGGAAATGGGAACCCACACCAGTATTCTTGCTTGGGAAATTCCATGGACAGAGGAGCCTGGTGGGCTATAGTCCATGGCGTTACAAGAGTCAGATACAGCTTGGTGACTAAACCACCACTACCTATAAATACACAGGTTATCAGAGTATAGATGTCCTATTCTTAATTTCCTTCTCAAACCAACCTAAATATTTGTAAGCAATGTGTTAGTTCTGCACTTGTATTTTAAGTACCTTTACTTGGAATTGTTTCAGCATTCAGGGATTCAAGCAACTTAATTGTCTAGCTGTGGAGATTTTAGACAAGTAGTTTTGTCAGTACTCATACAATACTTCCATATTTTCTTCTTTAAAGTATTTATAATGAAAGAGCATTGCCTCAAATACTTATGTACAAAGACTTTGGTCACTTTAGCAATTAAAGCAAAATTTCATCATGTGTATTTGTGTACCACTGAAGTGGAAGAGAAATAAAAATAAGTGTTTGAATGCTGTAATTATAGTCTAATATGTTTTCCAAACAAAAATTAAAGTGCATGCTTCCCTCATGAAGTCAGCAAGATAGAATGGTAGCCATTTGCTTATCTCTGGAAATGTGAGATGTCTGGATATTTTAAGTATAGTATCTATTAGAGATGAGTAATATTCAACCTAGGTTCTGAAACATAAATTTAATTATACTCCTGAATGTTTTAGAGAACCCAAAACCTAAGAATTAAAACATGACTAGGAGCTTGTGATGGAGAAGGAAATGGCAACCCACTGCAGTGTTCTTGCCTGGAGAATCCCACGGACAGAGAAGCCTGGCAGGGCTACAGTCCATGGGGTCGAAGAATCAGACAGGACTTAGCGACACCACCACCACCACCAGCAGGAGCTGGTGAAGGGGGATTCCCAAATGGCGCAGTGGTAGAGAATCTGCCTGCCATTGCAGGAAACTCGGGTTAGATCCCTGTGTTGGAAGATCCCTTAGAGAAGGAAATGGCAACCTACTCTAGTATTCTCGCCTGGGAGATCGCATGGACCGAGGAGCCTGGTGGGCTACAGTCTGTGGGGTCACAAAGAGTCAGAGACATACTAGGTCACGTACCAGGGGCCTGTAAACCTAGAGCCCTACCTCTCTCTTACTTTTCACAGCCACATTTCTTAAAAGGAGTCTCTGTACTTACCACCCTTTTTCCTCTCCTCCACCTGCCTCTCTCTTCAGCACTTCCTCCTCCACATATTCTAGCCACTCAGGATCCAGTAACTGGTTTCAGGTATCCTCTGGGCTAGACACACAGGCACAGGGCTACGCACAGCACTGCCTCAGGAAATTTTCATGGATAAGGACTCTTTCTTCCCTGGCTGGAACATGCAGTTGAGTTTTCAACCAACAGTTAGATTGTGTGTGTGCTACTTGTACTGGACCCTAGTACTGTGACTGCATGGGGAAGACTGGAGGCAGCTTATTTTATGATTAGATTATAATAAAATAATGCAGGGACTTCCTGAGAGGTCCAGTGGTTAAGAATCTGCCTTCCAAAGGAGGGGACTCCAGTTCAATCCCTGGTCAAGGAACTGAGGTCCCACATGCTACGGGGGCAGCCGAGCCCGTGTACACTAGAGCCTGTGCCCTGCAACGAAGACTCAGCACAGCCAAAAATTAAAAAAAAAAAAAAATAGATGTAATTAGTTTCTGGTTGGAAAGGGTGTCATCACTGAAGTCCTGATTTTGATATCTCACATTTTCATTAGTTGAGTGGTTGGTGATAGCATGTTTCAGTTCAGCCAAAGTTTTGATTTATTTAGAGGTAATCTGATTGTACAGTGAGATTGGACAAAACACCCTAGATAGGAATTCCCCTACCTAATCCTAATTTTATTGATATTTTAAAAAAATTATTGATTTTTGAAAAATACATGATTGATTATAATTATTCATATTTGACATGGATATTTGTGATATAATTATTGATAGTAAAAAAATCAAAATAATCACATATATGATTATTTTTAGTTCAGATCTTAAGTCCAGTAACTAAAATAATTGGCAACACACTTTGAAAGAGACTTCATTCTTAGGTTAAAGTTGAATTTGTCTCTTCTGATGGCTTTAGCTCAGTAGGATACTTATGGCAAGATTTAGAACAAGAATCAAAATACTTTAGCAAGTGGAAGGTGGTTCTAGGAGAGCTAGAAATAGATCAGGGCAAGAGAAGATAGGTGAAAAATAAAATGTCATTGGGAAGAATAGCTAAAACTACTTATGTGATTTAGTGTATAAAACATAAATATCAGAATCTCTTGAAAATAAATTGTGATTGATTTATTTAAAAACTTAGATAATAACTTTGGAGGCAAGAAAAGCTGAAAACCGAATACATTCCTGAAGTTAAATGAAAGATTGCAGTTTGTATTACCCTTGCCCTCATGGCCCAGACTAGCAAAGAATTTGATGTACCTTCTATGTGTGTAATTGTAATCCTGATGGCCCCCCACCCTGCTTGCTTCTCTCCATGACTCTGGAAGTGTGGGAAGTAACTCTGAAGCTGTCTTAGCCTTCAAGAATACTGCCAAGGAAACTCTCCCAGAGATTATGAGACAGAAAGGCTCAGAGAACAAAGTCAGTTGTTCCAGTCATATGATTTATTCACCTTGAAAACATGCTTTCAGATGCAAGGGGGAAAGATTCAAACACTTTTAACATAATTAGGTGAGGATGTAAATAAAGTGAAAGGGCCACACCCTGGAATCCTGTGCATGCAGTCTTCACATGTCCTGTCTCTTAGCGGTGTTAGCTTTCCCCAGAGATGGTGTGGTCACAGACACCAGATTTGAGGTTGAAGGTGTCTGAAGCCAGCATAGAAGAAGGTGTCTGAAGGTGTCTGAAGCCAGCATAGGCTTTCCCCATAGCAGGAATACAGGACAAGTATACTTGGCCTGTAGCTGTAGCTCAATAGTAATTTGCCTCCATTTGGGGGCAGAATATACAGGTGGCCAGAACTGTACATAATGGGTGTCACCAATGGGTGATCAATTTAGAGGCAACATGAGCTGGGCTTTGTTATGTTATTAATATTTTAGGAAATGTTTATTAATAATAAGATAAACTATATTATTACATCTAAATAAAATTTTAAGTTAGATATTTAGTACATTTATTAATATTTTATTGGGCTTTTCTTGTGGCTTTATTAAATATTAATATTTAAGATTTACTTTGTCCTTCATTGGAACTCTTCTGTTTATAAGTGACATTCTTATTTGTTTCTTTATTTTCATCTATACTTAACACAAAAGCACTTCATTTATTCTATTTGTTTTTTTTTTTAACATATCTTACTAACATACTGGCTATACTATATACATCTTACAAATTGTGCCTGAGTCTTACAAACTGTGGGACTACCCAGGTGGCACAGTGGTAAAGAATCTGCCTCAATGCAGGAGACTTGGGTTGGATTCCTGAGTCGGGGAGCATCCCCTGGAGAAAGAAGGACATGACAACTCACTCCAGTGTTCTTGGCTGGTAAATCCCATGGACAGAGGAACCTGGCAGGCTAGAGTCCATGGGGTTGCAAAAGAGTCGGACGTGACTTAGCAGCTAAAGAACAACTTACAAACTGCTTGCTTTCTCATTATCTATGGAAAATAAATCTTAGGAATTTCATCCATCTGATTTTTACCTTGTCCTCTATACCAGTGGTCTCCAAACTTTTTGGCACCAGGAACCAATTTTGTGATAGAAAAATTTTCCATGGACCATGGTGGTGGGGTGGGATGGTGGGTCAGGTGGTAATGCCAGTGATGATGAGCAGCAAATGAAGCTTTGCTAGCTGTCCAGCCACTCACATCCTACTGTGTGGCCTGGTTCTTAATAGGTTGTGGCCCAGTACCCATTCACAGTCTGGAGGCTAGGGATCTCTGCTATATACCATTTTTTAAAAGAACTTTGAAGTATTCAGCAAGTTATGGTATATTCATACAAATGGCAATATTTTGCAGCTTCCCACTCCAGTATTCTTGCCTGAAGAATTCCATGGTCATAGGAGACTGGTGGGCTACAGTCCATGGTGTTGCAAAGAGTTGGACATGACTGAGCGACTAACACACACACACAGAAAAGTGATGATATAGAACTATATTGCCATGAAAAAATTGCCAGCTCCTATGTAGAAAAATGGAGAAGGCAGTGGCACCCCACTCCAGTACTCTTGCCTAGAAAATCCCAGGGACAGAGGAGCCTGGTGCGCTGCAGCCCATGGGGTCACTAGAGTCGGAGAACTAAGCGACTTCACTTTCACTTTTCACTTTCGTGCATTGGAGAAGGAAATGGCAACCCACTCCAGTGTTCTTGCCTGGAGAATCCCAGGGACAGAGGAGCCTGGTGGGCTGCCGTCTATGGGGTCGCACAGAGTCAGACACTATTGAAGTGACTTAGCAGCAGCAGCAGCAGCAGCATGTAGAAAAAACAGGTAGCAAAAGGGCATGTCTAGTATAGCCCCAGATGTATAATGTTATATATGATATCTACATTCTTACCTATGCATGGAGGTACCTGGAAGGATGCTCATCCACTTATTTAACAGTAATTTGCTCTGGATTGTGACATTTTAATTTCATTTTACTATTCTTTTTCTTGTGTGTGTGTGTGATCTGTGGTATGGTTTGTGTAAATAAACAAGTATCATTTGTTTTAAAATAACTGAAACTCAAAGATATGTGTATATACAAATATGTATGCAAATCAACATACCAAGAGGATTATAACATCTGACCCTTTTGTAAGCCAAAGACACTTTGCAAGAAGAGAATTCTTTTCTTTTTCTAAAATTTTGATTTTGTTTTGGGGTATAACTGTTTAACAACAATGATATTAATAACCCTGGTGGCTCAGTGATAAAGGATGTGCCTGCCAATGTAGTAGCTACAGAAGATGTGGGTTGGATCCCTTGGTCAGGAAGGTCCCCTGGAGGAGGAAATGGCAACCCATTCCAGTATTCTTGCCTGGAAAATCCCATGGACAGAGGAACTTGGCAGGCTACAGTCCGTTGGGGTCGCAAAGAGTCAAACATGGCTGAACTTGCATGGCATAGCTGATTAACAATGTTGTAATGGCTTCAGGTGAACAGGAAAAGGACTAGGCCACACATATACATGTATCCTTTCTCCGCCAAACTCCCCTCCCATCCAGGCTGCTACATTACATTGAGCAGAGTTCCATGTACTATACAGTAGGTCCTTGTTGGTTATCCATTTTAAATATAGCAGTGTGTACATGTCTATCCCCAAATCAGTAACTATCCCTTCCCCTGATCCTTTCCCACAGGAGAATTATTTTCTGACCTTCAAAATGAATGTTTTACCTGCCTTGGAAACCTTGTTATCTTTTGTCAGAGAATTGTAACAATGTCCCTTTAGCAGAATTTCTTAAACTTCCCTGATGATAAAATTCACCTGCTGGGTACAGTGCTGAAATGTAAAATTCCCCGGGGCCCTTCTCAGACCCACTGAACCAGGATCTCAGGGAGGGACTTGGGATGCCTCCGGTGATTCTTAGCAAGAAACTGTCGTTATAGAAATGTATGTTATGTGTTTTCAAGTTTTTATAGAATGCCTCTTGGATTTGCCTTTCCCAGAACCAGCTTCCTTTGTTTTCAGAGGCCTATACTATTTTGCATGGCTGCCCTGCAAAACTTAACAGCTTTTTTTCTAAGGCACCTTTCAGATCTGAGGATCTTTGACAGTCAAGGAGACACTTCAACAATTATAATTTGTGTTGGTCACGGATACTGAATTCTTAGTGCTACAGGATTAACCAATTCAAGTTGCCAGAGGCCCCTTTGGGCTCCCTGGAGGATTTGTATATCACACAGACAGACCCGTGGGCTACTCTCACCTTAGATTCCCTCCCTTGCATGGGAGATGGGGACTTTTTTTCCCTTAAAAAGAAAAATTTTCCCTTATTAAAGGTTTATTTTTTTTTTTTTAAGAAACTTATTTCTTAAGTTTGGGAGAGGAAATTCGAGAATTCTTAGACGCTAGAATCATATTTGATTTCAGGATTCTAATTCTTAGCTCATTGTTGTTGTTTAGTCACTCAGTCATGTATGATTCTCTGCAACCCCATGGACTGCAGTATGCCAGGCTTCCCTGTCCTTCACTGTCTCCCAGAATTTGTTCAAACTCATGTCCTTTGAGTCAGTAATGCCCTCCAACCGTCTCATCCTCTGTTGCCCCCTTCTCCTCCTGCCCTCAGTCTTTCCCAACATCAGGATCTTTTCCAAAGAGTTGGCTCGTCACATCAGGTGACCGAAGTATTGAAGTTTCAGCTTCAGCATCAGTCCTTCCAATGAATATTCTGGGTTGATTTCTTTTAGAATTGACTGGCTTGATCTCCTTGCAGTTCAAGGGACTCTCAAGAATCATCTACAGTACCATAGTTCAAAAACATCATTTCTTTGGCACTAAGCCTTCTCATCCAACTCTCATATCCGTACTAGCTATTAGCTCATTGGCTGGAGTGAAATGACATTTTTGGTATTTACCTTTTTAATATTGCACAGGAAGATTTTCACAGACATGATTCCCTAGCATTATTTGTTCAGTTGTTGTGTCAGCAAAAGCCCTCTTAAGTCTGTTAAAAAGAACCAAAAGGAAAACAACAATAATAACAACCAAAGACCTACCTCTACCCCAACTCTGTGCAGTTGTCTTAATGCTGTAGACAATGAACTGAGGGACAGGAGAGCAGTGATGAGAATGGACTTTGAGTCTGATAGGTTTGGAGTCTTACCCATCATCTACTCTGTGATGCCCTTGGACAAGCTGTTTTCCTCTGGGAAGCTCAGTTTCCTCATCTTAAAACTGGGCAGTAATATCAAATATACAGGGGCGATGGAAGGATTTACATTAAATGAGTTAATACAGTATTTGAAAGATTTGTGGCACATAAGGTGCATTTAATCAATTACTTTTTAATCCAGGTTTCTGGGTTTTTTGATGGGGTGTTAACAAGTAGCACCTCTCCCTGAAGAGAGTGGATTTTATATGCTCTGCAATATAAATAGTAGTGAAAATAATTAAAGATGTCAAAACGCAGAGCACAGTGCCTTTAGGATCCAGGGCACCTTGCCAGGAGGAGAGGGCTCTCCACAGACAGAACATGCTCTGTAGCAGGGTCTGTCCAGATGAAACCATATCCCAGAAAGTGCTTCTGTGATCTCCAGGACTGGACTTGGATTATGCTGTATCTCAACTCCTGTTGAGCAGGCCGAATATACCTAGGTCAGAACCATAAGTTTCCTAGAAGCCTGCCCATCCACAGTATGGCACCCTGAGGTCAGCCCAGACCACAGTCCCCTCCTTCCAACCAGAACTCCCCCAGCACCGTTCCAGGGCCTCTTCTGACTTGTAATCCATCCAGCTGATTCTGAGTTGCACAGCTAATTCTTCCGTCAAGTTTGTGGCCAGGTGAACCCATCATGGCCAGAAACTTGCCCAGTGCTTACACAGGATGGAGGGTAGGAACAGGGTGGGGTATGCTGGGGGTTTGGAGTTTGTACCTTGGCAGCGAGAGGAGAGGCAAGTAGAAGCCCCCATCCATTTAGAACTGAAACTTTCTTTCCCTGTAAGTCTGATTGCTGATATTTTCATCCTCTTTGTACTTACTGTAATATCTTTTCATTGTAGTGATAATAGCAGCAATGCCAACATATTATCAGTGGTAATAATGATGATGAGGAGGATGATTAAAAAGAGGGGGCCCTTTCTAGGGCTACTCTCCCTTCCTGCTATTGTTCCTCTCTGGTCTTCCCATCCCCAAAATAGACCATCTACCATTCCCACCCTTTCATACCCTGCACTGGGCTCTCTGAAACCCTTGTCTCACTGTAAATGAAACAGTCAGCTGAACTTCACCTTCTTGCTTTAATTTAAACTTGGCTTTCTCCTGAGGGCATCATTTCCTGGTAGTAACCTCAAGGGATGCTTTCTAATTTAGATGGAAAGAGAAATCTAAGCAGGAGATGGCTTTGTGGTCCAGGCAGAGAAGCTCCAACAAAGGCTCTGGGGCAGGAATGAGCTTGGCAGGGTCTCAAGAGCAACAACTGCAAAGAAAGGCCGGTGCCGCTCCAGGAAGTGAGCTTGGGAGAGTGCAGGCTGGGCTGAGCCTGGAGAAGGCAGCAGGGTCCACGCATATAGGACACGGAGGCTGCCTTAGCCCAGGCTGCCGCAGCAGGACACCGCGGACAGGGTGCTTAAACAACAGATGTCTACTTCGCACAGTTCTGGAGGCTGCGAAGTCCAAGATCAAGGTGCTGGTAGGCTTGGTCCTCAGTGAGGGTCCTCAGTGAGGGCCCCCTTCCTGGCTTCCAAACAGCTGCCTTCTTGCTGTGTGCTCCCAGGGCCATTGCTAGGTGCATGCACGTGGAGTTAATGAACTTGGAAAGTTAGTGAGAGTAACATTAAATAAGGAAATGTGAAGGCATGGGGCAGAGCAGAACTCTGAATGCCTCTCCTGGATGTTCTTTTAGGGGATGTGAGGTGACTGCTTATGGAAGGAGGAGTCCTCTAAGTGAATGTGCAGTTACTGGTATGGTTGTTTGGCTTGGGAAGGGAAAGGAACGTGAGGCCTTTTCTCCTGAAAAGTACCCTTCCTTCAGGCAGAATTTTAACTGCCAGCACCTAAGTCATGCACGTACTCGAGCAATTCTTGTGCCCTGTCATCGTTTGTGTACATGTCTTTTTCTTCATCATGCTGTGAGCAAGCTCCCTGTTGTATACTGCCTTGATCTGCTATATACCTACCCCAGGGTACCTGCTAGGCATTCAAGAAACACTTACTGAAGGAAAGTATCATTCTAATGTGGGGCCATTTTAAAAGTATTTATTGCATTTGTTATAATATTGCTTCTGTTATGTTTTGTGTTGTTGTTTTGCCTGCAAGGCATGTGGGAAACTGGACTGGAAGCTTTCCCCGCATTGGAAAGCCAACTTTAACCACTGGACCACGAGGGAAGTCCTGGGAGTGCCTTCATGATTCTAATCCACCAACCAGTGTACAGGCCGACCCAATTGCTTAGTTAGCCTGGAAACTTTTCATGTCGGGTTCCTTATAAAATCATGTTGCAAGTATCTCTGTGTGTGTGTGTGTGTGTGTGTGTTTATCCCCATATCTTAATGTTCTTGAGGAAATCTGATTAAAAGTGTTTAGTTTTTACAGTTATTTGAGGTCCTCTGACCCTGCTTTAAAGACTTTATACACTGTAATACATAATGACAAGTGTTAAAACATTTCATAAACAATAACTACAATTAAAAAATAAAAGTATACACAGTCCTCACCATTAATCAAACCATATTCTCATATACTTTCCAATTCTTTTATATATATATAGTAATTTTTTGTTATTGCCATCAGGATAGATAGTATTTTTGTTTGTTTGGTTTTTTTTTTTGCCGCACTGTGTGCTTGTGAGATCTTAGTTCCCCAGCCAGCCTGGGCCGTGACAGTGAAAGTGCAGAGTCCTAACTGCTGGACTGTCAGGGGACTCCCGAGGACAGATACTATTTGTACTTTCTCACTGGTTATTATATTATTATCCTTGTTGCTACATAGACTTCCTTATATAATTTTGAATGATGACTTGCTGTGCCCATTAAGTTGATCTGCTGTAGTTTAACAGTTCTCCAGCCTTGGACAGCGATGGTTTCCATCCTATGTTATTATACATAGGATGAAGCGCTGCCCCACCTCCCATCACGTGCTGTCATCTAACCTTCAGTCCTGTCTTGTTATTGAGACAGCTCTGGCCAGGATGATCTGTGGTTCTCTTCCTGGTGAACATCTTCTGTTCTTAACTGGACTCTTTAAAGTTCCGTGTTGGCTGTTCTTCCCTTCTTGAAATTCATTCTTCTCTTGACTTTTTGGACACCTTACTGCAGTGGATTTTTTTCTTTCCTTTCTGGCAGTTGCTCTTTTATCTCTACCCTGGGGTCTTAAGTGTGCCTCCTAAGTACTGGCATTCCCTGGGATCTTCCCTAAGTATTGGCATACCCTTATTCTTTTCCTGCCTCAGTTTTTGTAATGTCTCTGAATACTTTCATTACCTCCCATGACATCAGCTTTCTTGATACACACTGGCAATTTCCAAATCTCTTCCTCTACCGCAAACCTCTCTACCTAAGATCTCATTAATGCCTGGCACATAGTAGACACTTGAACATCTCCACCTGGAGGACCCATGACCCTCAAAACTCAGTCAGTCCTTAACTAAACTCGCCATCTGTCCTCAAGCCCCTCCCAAGATCTGTTTCCATTCCTTTGTTTCCTCTTTTGGCAAAAGACAGTCATCTACTTAGTTAAGCCAGAAACCTGAGAGTCACCGTAGACTCACTTCCCTCTTTGTTACCTCATATCTGATGAGGCAGTCACCCAGTCTGCTGGTTCCACTTCCTTCATCCCTTGAACTGGCTTATTTTGTCTAACTTCATAGTCACATCACCTCTCACCTGCATTCCCCCAAAATCCTTTTTGTTGGTTGTTGTTGGCCTTGTCATTCTTACTGATGCCCCTCCCTGCAACCCCCACCCAACTCATCCATTTTCCAAGAAGCTGACACAGTGATCTTCAGAAAATGCCAGTTGAACCCCACTTCTGCAGTGTCACAGTGGACCACAAACCCTGTTTGCCTGAACAACCTTACCTCCTGCTACCTCAACAGCAAGCCTGTGACCTCTTCCTTTTTCTCCACTTGTTATTTGTTGTCTTCACCTGGAAAGCTTTCTCCTCTTTTTGTCTCACAAAGTCATTCCTCCCTGTCCTTTAGAATGTGTAAGCTGCTGTCTCATCTCTGGAAAGACTTTGCTAAACCCCATACCCCTATCTGGGTGAGGAACCCCTCCAGAAAGACCCTAGACTATTCTGAGCTGCCAGGAATCTTGTTACTTAAATGGTTTCTTATAATTTACTAATTGTCTACTGTAGTAGGCTGAACTCTGAGGCTAGAGCCTAATTAAGTCTTGTATCAGGGGATTCTGACTTTATAGAAAGTGTTTAGTAGTTATTTGTTGGATAGAAGTTCTTTGGAGAAACAAAATTCTAGGAATGGGGTTCACATGTGCAAGCCCACTCGTGAGAAATATATACTAGTATAATTTGCTTTTTCAAAGAGTTGTATAGATTTATACTGCCACCACCAATGGTACTGTATCAATTGAAAGACTTTTTTTCAACATGAGTCAGAACTATGTATTGTGTCAGAATGTTGGTATTTCTACTATAAAAGTATGTCATCATTTGGAGTACTGTAATGTATTAGAAGGGCTTCCCTGGTAGCTCAGTGATAAAGAATCTACCTGCCCAATCAGGAGACTTGGGTTTGATTCCGGCATCCGGAAGATCCCATGGAGAGGGAAATTGCCACCCACTCCAGTATTCTTGCCTGCGAAATCCCAGGGACAGAGGAGCCTGGCAGGCTACAGTCCATGGAGTTGAAAACAGTTGGACATGCCTTAGCAACTAATAAATAGCCACAATGCAACAGAACTTTATGCAGCGATGGACATCCTATATCTGCACTATGCAATATGGGAACCACAAGTGTGTGGCTACTGAGTGAGCACTGGAGATATGACTAACATGACTAAGAAACTGGACTTTTAGTTTCTTTTAGTTTTAATTTAAATTTAAATGTATCTGATACTCACATGTGACAAGTGGTTATCATATTGGACAATGTAACTCTAGAGAGAAAAAGGAAAATCATTCAGCAGATATAATTGCTACATTCTGGGTTCCTTTCTTTTTCAATGCTAGTGGTAATAAGCTCACATCACTAAGGTGTGACCAGTTCACATATGATGTCATTGTTATTATTAGTCAGCACTGCCTAATTTGGGAAACTTTTTTTTTTTTTAATGGTACTTTCATCAGGAGAGTAACACCTTACCTCAGGAATACAAGCAAAGCACCTAATTCTGGAGACTTAAAACTGGGAAATGTTACTCACAGTGCTTTTTATTCAGAGGCAGGCACTTTGCCATTGCAAAGGAGGCCAGAAGCTAACACTTTCAGAGGCATCTGCTCGACTTGTTTTTCCACATAAGTTGCCAAACTTGTTTTCATTAGGCAGGAAATGAAGCAACTTTTCAGGGAGAGAGCCTGGCATCTGCATCTCCTCAGTGGGTCCATCAACCCTTCTTCCTTCTGAGGTGCTGTGCTTGAGTCGCTTACTCTTGTTCAACTCTTTGCAAGCCAATGGACTGTAGCCCACCATACACCTCTGTCCGTGAGGGTTATCCAGGCAAGAATACTGGAGTGGGTTGCCATGCTCTCCTCCGTCTACCTTCTGGCGGGCCTAGGTAAACTATGCACTATTCAACCTAAGAGCAGGATGGACTGAACTTTTCTCTTTCACAATGTGGTTTCCTTAAGATTTCAAACCCAAAGGTATATTTTTATTCAGGATACCTCTTTTGATTCTCCAAATAACTTACATGCCTTTAAAATAAGGAAACTTACTTATTGTGCACAATTATAAATACATAGACTTCTCGCCAAGAGTCGGACATGACTGAGCGACTGAACTGAACTGAGACTTCTCTGATGGCTCAGACAGTAAAGAATGCACCTGCAATGCAGGAGACCTGGGTTCCATCCCTGGGTGGGGAAGATCCCCAATATTCTTGCCTAAAAAATCTGGTTGACAGAGAATCCTGTTGGGCTACAGTCCATGGGGTCGCAAGCAGTTGGACACGACTGAATGACTACACACAACAGAGGACTCTACAACGAATAAATGTACTGAGCTGAATTTGATGAATTCTTCCTGATAAGCATTTGTGACCTACTTTGGGGCTTCTCTTCCCTTGTGGTTCAACTGGTAAAGAATCCCCTGCAATGCCGGAGACCTGGGTTCGATCCCTGGGTTGGAAAGATCCCCTGAAGAAGGGAAGTCTACCCACGCCAGTATTCTGGCCTGGAGAATTCCAAGGACTTCTATAGCCCATGGAGTCGCAAAGAGTCGGACACGAGTGAGCGACTTTCACTTAAAAAAAAAAAAAAAGCCTCAGAAATGGAAGAGGAGTTTTAATCTCTATTGAGTTGTTGGGAATGTGCCAAAGAGATAACTTGGAGTATATTTTTCCTCGAAAGTCTTGTTTTCCTCACACTCTCCGAATTCAGGGTATCAATTGTTGAGCCGAGAAACGTGGGGTACAGCCCTGGGGTGTGTATGTGTGTGTGTTGGCTGTCCGGTCTGGTCTCTAGGCAAGACGAAAGAAACTTTGGAGCCTCCCGGTTCTTTCTTTTGGAAGAGAATTGGGAAGAAGGCTCTGCAAACCTCTCCAAAGAGTGTTCGTACAAGATGCGCACGCGACCTTGGGGGCAGAAAGAAAGTGAAAGTGTCAGTCGCTCAGTAGCGTCTAGCTCTTTGCGACCTCATGGACCCTCCAGGCTCCTTTGTTCATAGTGTTCTCCAGGCAAGAGTACTGGGGTGGGTTGCCATTCCCTTCTCCAGGGGAATCTTCCCGACGCAGGGATTCGAACCTCTGTCTACTGCATTGCAGGCAGATTCTTTCCCCGCGGACAATGAGACCACCCCGAACTCACTGCTGCAAGCGAACTTGCGGCGCTTCCCCGGCGCGCGCCCGGAGCCGGACCTGCTGCTCCCAGTGCGCGCCGCGGAGCGAACCATCGGGTCCGCTGGAGGGGGTTGGGCGTGGGGGCCGCGGGACGCTCTGTCCTCGGGGTTTCCTGCTGCCGCCCCCTTCTTCCGTCCTCGGCCGAGAGTCGCGCACGGCGCTCCGCGGGGACTCCGGCGGCACGGCGCCGGGAAGCCCTCCCCGGCCGTGCAAGGGTGGTAGCGGCCCATTTGAGAGTTTCCGCGGCCAGGCGGCGGGCGCAGAGGCGCTGCGTTGGGTAGGGGGCGGGCCGCCGCCGCCGCCGCCGCCGCCGCCTTGGAGGGAGGGACAAAGGGGTGGGTCCCCGCGGACTTGCATCGGGTTAAAACCCGGCTGCGGGGCGGGGGACTGACCTGCAGCCTGGACAAGGAGGAAGAGCGGGGCCCAGGACTGGCGCGCCCGCGCGGGGCCGGCGCCCGAAGATGCCGGTGCGAGGAGATCGCGGGTTTCCACCTCGGCGGGAAGTGTCAGGTTGGCTCCCTGTAAGTTTCTTCTCGTGTTCCGCTTGGTTGGGAGGAGGGTCGCGAGGAGAGAGCCTGGGAGCGCGTGGTGGTCTTCCCGGAGGCGCCATGGGTGACTGGGATTCTCCCATGCGGAGGTGGGGTTGAGGGCAGCGGGTAGGTTTCACCGGACAGGGGTGGTGGCTCGTGGCCTCCGAGGCTCGTGGATCCTTCTCTCTTGTTCTCCAAAGTCACTTGGATTTCGGGTTAAGTCGCGAGTAGGGAGAAACTGTCTTGAACTCTGTCTTGGATCCCTGCTACTTCGGGGGGCGTCTCTCTGTGCCTGCTGTGCCGCCTGCCCTGTGCCTGTGTTTTCCTTCTCAGTTCCAAATCTCACTCACTGGTTGATGCAAAATTACAGGCGTGTGTGCGTGAGACACACTGACAACTCTTTGGACCAGAATCCTCATTTTCCCTTTTAATCGGTTACATCTGCAGAAGTAAAAGTTGTTTGCTGTAGGAAATGGAGATGGGGTTTGGGAGGACGCCACGAAGAAGAGAGTGATGAATGCTTTGTACTCTGGTATTATCTTACCTGTCACCAGTTCCTTTTCTGTCTTCATTTGTGAAGTCTCTGCTTTACACAGTAGTTTATTTTAAATTATAAATAATCAGGGTTTTGACTACAGGGTTTTAACATTCTTGAAATGTGGATGAACTTGGGAGTGAATACTCCAGGGCTTAGTAATGGAAAGCAATACAGCCTCCCACCTCTGTTTTAGCTTCAGTTCTTAGGCAGCGCCGCCTTGGCAGCCGTCTAGCCTGGAGTAATGGTTGTGGTTTCCCTGCAGTTCCCAGTGGAAACTGCCCTCATCCCGTCATAGAAACTGTCCTCCCTTCCTCAGTTGGGGGAATCCCAGCAGAGAAGGCAAGAGGCCCCTGTCCTCAGATCTTTAGGTGGTCTGGGCCAGCTGTGCTGACGCTCTGGGAGAACAGGTCCACTTGTGTCTGGATTATTCCTGGGCGAGACAGTCTGCACACAGACCTTGGAATCAGACTGTTTTCTTTTTAAGTGAGGAGTTAGTGGTCATGATTACATTTGTAGCAGAGTGCCATGTGATATCCTGCCTTAGAGAATGAAATTTGGTTATTTGATAAATTTTCATGACTGGCTTCACTTCAGTGTGAGGATGCCTCTGTCACCCTGTCTTGTTGGGGAAGAATGCCAATCTTTAAGTCTCTGATGTATTCCAACTAGAGAGATGAACAGGATGCTGTCATTTTCCCTCTTTGGGGAGGTGAAAGAAGAGAGGGTGCCTTACTAAGGTGGTGGTGGCTTTTGAGGTTTTTCTTGCGCTTTTTCTGAGCTGCTGTCAGAGATTTTCCCTGCCCCGATTCGCTGCAGCTTTTTCAGGACCACACAGCTAATCACGTAATGAGCATCTACTTGTGCCGGCCCATTGTAAAGAGGTGAGTGCATGAGATAAGCAAGACTCAATTTCTTTTTAAGAGTCTGCTATGCGAGCTGAAAATTTTAGGTGTATTTTTAGATTGTGTAGACTCTCTCTGCTGGGATACCTGTGGCTGAAGGAGGAAGTGTGCAATACAGATGTACACTCTGCAGTACAGAAATGCAACAAAGTGTGGGATTGTCCTGTGCACACTCCCTTCAGGGATTCTTTTGGGGAAGAAAGTTTGCCATTTGAACAGATTCCTCACAGCGTAAGTCAGTCTAGAAGATGGGGCTAATAACACCTCACAGGGTTGAGTAAGGACTGAATGAAATGTGCCAGGGTGCCTGGCTAGTGGGTGCTAAATAAACAGTAGCTTGTACAGTCGTTCCTCGGTATCATCGGAGGGGCGAGAATGGTTCTGGGACCTCTGTAGGATACCAAGATCCAAAGATGCTCGAAGTCCTTAATATAAAATGACATACATAGTATTTTCCTGTAACCTCAAGGCATCCTCCTGTACACTTTAAATCATCTCTAGGTTAAGATTCTCTAGAGGAGGGGCATGGCAACCCCCTCCATATTTTTGCCTGGAGAACCCCATGGACAGAGGAGCCTAGCAGCTATGTTCTGTAGGGTTGCAAAGGGTCCATAGGGCTGCAAATAGTCCCACAAGTCTGAAGTGACTGAGCATGCAAGCACAGACTACTTACAATACTGTATACAATGTAAATATTATTTAAATAGTTGTGATCACAATGTAAATGATGTGTAAATAGTTCTTGGTGTGTCAAATTTAAATTTTGCTTTCTGGAACTTTCTGGGATTTCTCCCCTGCCCCCATACATTTTTGATCTGTGATTGGTTGAATCCTCAGGATATGGAGGGCTGACTGTAATATGAACCAAAACAGGTGCTGAAAACTCTTAAGTGCAGGATCCTGGGTTATGGAGGCAAGTGGGACCTAGAAGCACAAATAGGAGATGCCAGGTGGGTATCAAGGCAGTTGCTGGGGGAAAGAACAAGAGATGCTCACAGTCTTGAAAGGCCTTGAATGCCAGTAAGAGAACTTTTAAGAAAAAGCCACAGAAATACCCAGTGCATTAATGACTTGACTTTTCCTGCAAAGGAGTGAGCCAGTTTCCTAGTAAAAACTCTACCCCACACCCCCTACATAGGGAATATTACTATTTAGGGGGCACTCATATGCTTAAAATCCTAAGTGTTTTAGCATCACTTGCTGGAGAGTTCCATTTGCAAGGATTTCTGCCTCCATTTGTTTAACTTTTAGTCTAATTCTTTGTAAATTGACAAAAGGTCACAGCCAGACATTTCTGTTCCGTGGGAGAAGTGCCTGGGAATTTGAGGGAGATGATAAAAGCCCTAGTGACTTTAGCAAGTTTTTCTTTTCTGAAGAAGTTCTTCTTAGGAGACAGATAAGTCCTTGAAACTAGGCGGGGCCACTTGAGTCTTGTGTGCTGTCATATGTGCTATGGTTGAAAAAGTCATGCAGATTTGGTGCGAGAGTAGCTTGATGTGTGGGAAGGGCGGGTCGGGTGAAGAGTTTGGAAGGGTTAGTAATCACGCTGAAACTTTCCACATACCTCTACCAAAAATATGAGCCATCAGGGAATTCCTTGCCTAATCCCTAAAACAAATCCCATTGAGGAGCTGTGGCTGTAGATTAGTTTATCTAGGTTGATAGCTGATAACCTATAAAATGCCTTGTTGATCAGACTTGAGGTGGTAATCACAGGGCAACAAGTGCTGGGCTGGAATGGCCTTGGACCAGCCAGCCTTGGGGTTGAGAAGAATTTTCATTGAAAATTAAGTGGGCATGGTAGAATGATTGTCTAAGATGTTTTACTGAGTTCATTTCTTCATCCTAAATCCAAGGGTCAGGGTCAGAAACATAGACTCAGGGGTCAGATTCAACACCTGTTGTGTGGGTTAAAAGCTTGTTTTACATGGCCCTTTAAAAAAAAATTTTTTTACTCTTTGGCTGCGCTGGATCTTCATTGCTGAGCATGGGCTTTCTCTAGTTGCAGTGAGCAGGGCCGATACTCTCATTGTGGTGCCGGTGTTTTTCACTGTGGTGGCTTCTCTTTCTGAGAAGCACGGGCTGTCGGTGCACAGGCTTCAGTAGTTGCAGCACGTGGGCTCAGTAGTTGGGGCTTGTAGGTTTAGTTGCTCCACAGCACGTGGGATCTTCCCGGACCAGGGATCTAACCCTTGTCCCCTGCAATGACAGGTGGATTCTTAACCACTGGACCACCAGGGAAGTCCTATACGGGCTTTTTTAAGGTTCAGAAAGAAATGTTCCCTAAAGCAATTTAGAACCTACTTTATCCCCACAGGAACTTTTATGATTACCCTTATGAGTAGAAGCTCCTTTAGCTAGCAAATTTATGAGGGTCTGAGTTGGTATCTCCATTAAAAACTTTGCAAAAGTCATATAACAGCAATGGAAAAAACTTATCAGGCACTCAGTCCCACTATCCGCTATTGGCAATAGCTAGTTCCAGGTTTGAAGGCTACCTAGGAAAGGAGCCAAGTAAATCTGTATGCTGCCCATGTCACCGTATGAGGAAGAGAATTCTGAGGTGGAAAGTACCAGCGTCCACTTTTGCAGCTTTGTTAGGAAATGCCCTTCCTAGAACTTGGCTTCTGACTGCTAGAGCCCAGACAGGCCTGCATGGGCCTTTAAGGGAACTAGAGTCTCTTTCATCCAAAGCTGCATCAGCCACAATAACCTGTGTGCTCAAAAGGGAGATGCAGCACTGCCAATGGAAATCCACCTATTAAGTTTGTTACACATTTTCTCTTGTCTTTTTGCTATCTCTTGAACAGTGTTTTTCCTCCAAGTGTGTTGTACAGACAGACTGTACAGGGAGGGACATTGCCCATTCTTCAGTTACCATGCATTCCTCTTGTATAAATAAAAAAACATAAAGTCAGTCTGTAAACTCATTTATTTCATGGATAGATTGCTTAGAATGGGGCAAAAATAAGTATTAAGTAAAATAGTGAGTTTGATTTAAGAAAAATAGTAAATTATTAGAATGAGTGGAGTGAGAATAAGATAAATTGTGAAGAGAGCCCTTGAAATCTGAGATTTGGGAAATACTCTTAAATTGTGAGTGTGACATTTAGGTATGGAGAGCTAGGTATACCTCAACCACACCTTCAGGAAAGTCACCACAGCATGGTCCAGACAAGACAGGAAAGTTGAACTTGATGGGCTTTATGTCTTAATGTGTGTATCGTGCCATTGTCTACCCAGACAGTGTATTTGTGTAAGTCTCATTCCTTTCTCTGCTTCCCGTGAGCCATTCTGCAATTTTAAGGTCTGTTGGTGTGACATTTGCAGTAGGATAGTGTACTCCAGTGTTCTTGCCTGGAGAATCCCAGGGACAGGGGAGCGTGGTGGGTTGCCGTCTCTGGGGTCGCAGAGTCGGATACGACTGAAGCGACTTAGCAGCAGCAGCAGCATAAAAGGAGGGGAAGAGCTTTGGCACTCCTGGAGGACATACCTCTGTTACCAAATGCATCTTAGTCACCATTCATCAGTGCTTAAGAGTAGAGAGACCCAAGCAGCCTCCCATGCAATGCATCTAACTCATTAAAAATGAAGCTCATAAAAGTGAAGTTGCTCAGTCGTGTCCGACTCTTTGCGACCAGGCTTGAGGAGCCTCTTAGTCCATGGAATTTTCCAGGTAAGAGTACTGGAGCGGGTTACCATTTCCTTCTCCAGGTGATCTTCCCAACCCAGGGATTGATCCCTGGTCTCCCACACTGCTGCTGCTAAGTCGCTTCAGTCATGTCCGACTCTGCCACCCCATAGACGGCAGCCCACCAGGCTCCGCCCCTGGGATTCTCCAAGCAAGAACACTATAGTGGGTTGCCATTTCCTTCTCCAATGTATGAAAGTGAAAAGTGAAAGTGAAGTCGCTCAGTCGTGTCCGACCCTTCGTGACCCCAGGGACTGCAGCCCACCAGGCTCCTCCATCCCTGGGATTTTCTAGGCAAGAGTACTGGAGTGGGGTGCCATTGCCTTCTCTCTCCCACACTTCAGGCAGACGCTTTACCATCTGAGCCATCAGGGAAACCTATGGTCTGTAAATTATACTTTAACAAGGATTGTCATAGGAATTTTAAATCTTGAGATAGGGAAAAAGCACCCTGCTATGACCTGGAGAAAAGAGCAATTGAGGTTCTTTGTGGTCGGTGAATAAAACCACGACAGAAAACACTTTGTTTCAGTCACCAGAATCCCTAATTCTGTGGGTGTGCACGGTTTTGATGAGAAAACCTAGGCCTTCAATTAGTAACTTGTTCTTTAGTCATTTAAAGTCAGTACAGATATGTGTTTAGTGCCTCTGCCAGATGGTTAAAGTTAAATCAGGTCTTTAATCTTAAAAACAATGCAGCTTCTCTGTCACTTACACATCATGGCTGTCACTTACACATCATGGTGTGTTGCAAACCATATCAGTATAAATTTTGATGATAATGAGTGTTTATTTTAGCTTTCAGGCTAAATATTTTGCCTGATTAGATTATAGATTATAATTTCTATTTACATTTCTGTTCCCCCATCATTTTGTGTGGGGGGGAGGGGGGAGAATTTGGAGGTATTGATAGTAGTGGTAAAAGATTATTGATAGATCTTTTGAAAATACAATATTTGTTGGGTATTACAGGAAGCTCTTCTGACCTCAGGATTTCAAATTATACTATTAATCATGGCAAAAACCTCATGTCACATCCTTGAGTACAAATATTTACTGAATTTTACCCATATGCATATGTAAACATGGATTTCAGAGTTAATCAATACAGTAATTATTATTTGTGTCATAGACTTTACTCAGCCGTATGAAATATATACCTTATGTTCACAAGAGAAAAATGATGTCGTCTTTGGAAACTTTAATTGTAGTATGCTTCATCTGACACCCTGTATAAACACAAGACTAAATATATAGTTATGTTTTTATAGTTAGTGACAATATAGTTAGTGAGAAGTCAGAGGCATTTAAGAAGGCACATATATAATAGACTGTGGAAGAAAATTATTGGGATAGTCTTGCTGGTCGTTAAAGAGTTGGACACGACTGAGCGACTTTCACTAACAGTTATTAGGCTGTAATTAATAGGTAATGATTAGAATCCAGTTGTATGTTTTGTTTAGTTGGCCACAGGACATACAGGATCTCAGTTCCCCTACCAGGCATTGAACCTGGGTCCATTGGAGTGAAAGTGCAGTGTCCTAACCAGTGGACCACCAGGAGAGTCCCAGAATCCACTTGTATCTTTGCCATTGTATATGTTAGAAAAGGCTTTGTTAGAGATGAGAGAATACTGCAGATACTCTAGGTTTTGTCACTTAGTTGAAGGTGAACTGGGGAAATAATGCATTCTAGTCATCAATGGTATTTCATGAACTTCTCTTCTAGGACTTGTAGCTTCGTGAACCTTTGTTCTTCTGATAAAATAATGTTCCATGTGTGGCTGTTTGTTTCCATTCACTGAGAGACAGTTCTTATAAAGGAAGTGTTCTGAATCCTAGGTTTCTGAATCCTAGATGGGGTTTCTTCTCTGCCTCCTTTTGCAGCAGGCATCTGAGATGTTGCTTGTGCTGGGCTCAGCAATGGGGAGGAGGGTGATGTACCTATCAGAGGCTGCCAGCCCATTCTCCATCCTCGGATGATTGTCTCCAAATATATCTAGCAAAGCAGAATGAAGTTCTTTGAAGAAATCAGTATTAGCCAAGCTAGCCATTTCTGCTTTCGAAAAGAATAGTTCGGAAGAAACTTCCTGGTGAGCTCATTTTTAGTTGCTCCCTTATCCCTCTTCCCTCAGGATGAATCAGTTAACCTCCTGGCCTGTGATTGGGTAGTGTGCACACGCCAGTGTTTATTTGAGCCCTTATCACGTCTGCCTTATGCCAGTCATTTCCTGTCAGCCGTGAGCCCCTCCCTGGTCCGCGTCATCTTGTTCACCCCAGACACTGACAGGTCACCAAGCACATTCACTGGAGTATCGACCACATTTTACTGACTTGATTTGGGGAAGCCTTATTGCATAAAGTAGTAAGAATGAAAGACTCTTTGAGAACTTAGAAAAGTGGATTCCTAAATTCCTGACATTGATAGAGTGAGTGGATGATAGTTTGTCCATAAGAAAAAAATAATGTAGAATTTTTATTAATATACAGATTCTTTCTTCGATGGTGTATAAGCTGTACTAAGAATTAGCTTGGTGACTTTAGCTAAGGCATGTAATTCTATTAATAATTCTCAGTTACTTTATGGGGATAACTATACTCGATCATCTCTGAAGTCTCTTACTGTTCTTAAGATTCTCAGTATCCAGTGTAAAGCCTAGAGAACATTCTAAATTTCTGTTGGTTCTTGTCACCTTGAAGAGCTTTCATACTCCTTAGACAAATTGTGTGTGTTTTCTTTCTTTTTGTTTTCTCTTTGAAGAAGAGATTCAATGAAGTCTCTCTGCAAAGCAGGTTTTTAAGAGTGGCTGTCTTGTTTAGCTCATGAAGTGATGGAAAGATCTATTATTTAGTTGCAGCTTAAATAATGTACCAGCTCACTGGGTACTGAAATCTCTTCCTCACTGCAGCCCCAAGTCAGCAGCGGCAACCATCTCACAGAGCTTCTAGAGAGTTCTTTTCCCTTCTTCTTCCTTTTTCGCTTCACCCTTCCCAGTGAAAACTGCATCCTGGGAGCCTCCAGTATCCCCTCCCTTCCCCATGGAATCCTCTCCCAGGATCCACATTGCCTGTAGCATGGGCTCAGAGGGTAAGGCAGGCCTGTCACTAGGATCCCTTTCTGATTTGTTCTTCACCAGTGTACTGCATACAGCCTCTTGGTGACTGTTGCAAGACCTCTTTCACTGTTACTGACTGACATGAAGTCACTCTCTGGCAGCCACATTTCGTGGATACCTCAGGCACACGGGATTTTTTCTGCCTAACTTCAGGGAAAGCACTTCACCTGCCTTGGTTGGGTCTGTTTAGTGTCTGGGGTGAGTTTTAAGAGGGGAGAGAGATTTGTAGCATCTCAGACATCCATTGAAATTTTCCAGAAATGCAACTGGAAGCATTTGTGCTTTTCCTTCTGGTGTTATTGTGAAGAGTCTAAAAACAGGCAAGTGGCAATAAAATACGTTGAAATCAAGAGAGAATGAGTTCACTTTGAATATCGGTGTTTTTTCAGATTTTAATCAGAGGCCGAGAAGGAAATGGCAACCCATTCCAATACTCTTGCCTAGAGAATCTTGTGGACAGAGGAGCCTGATGGGCTGCTATCCATGGGGTCGCACAGAGTCGGACACGACTGAAGCAGCTTAGCATGCATGCATTGGAGAAGGAAATGGGAACCCACTCCAGTGTTCTTGCCTGGAGAATCCCAGGGACAGAGGAGCCTGGTGGGCTGCCGTCTATGGGGTTGCACAGAGTCGGACACGACTGAAGCAACTTAGCAGCAGCAGTAGGAGAAGCAGTACTCGATCGGCTTATAGTGCTTAAGTATAGTTTGCAGATGTCTTTACTCAAGTGTTGGGAAGAGACAGGAAAGGTAGACTAAATTTACCAAAGAAGTGAGGTGAAAAATATTTGCCTGAAATTGAGGAAAATTTTCCTGTGGGAACAGTGGTCTCCTGAGTGTGTCCTCAAAAGCTTACTTACAGTGAAGTTTTTTCTATATTATTATTTTCATGTATTTTTTAAAAATTGAAGTATAGCATATATAGTAAAACACAGAAGTGGGGAGCATGATACTTTTTTTTAAATTGTAGTAAAATACAGTAAGACCCACCATTTTAACCATTCAGAGTGTAAATTCAGTGGCATCTGCTTATGCCGCCTCCATCACTATCCAGTTGCAGAACTGGCTGAACTTTTACATGAATGTATACACTGTGTGATTACCACCTGGATCAAAAAATAGAACTTTCCATCTCTCTAGAAGGGTCTTCCCTCTTGCCACTTTTTCGACTGTACACCCCACCGACAAGGGAACCCCTCTTCTGACATCTCTTACCGTTGTATAGCTTTGCTTCACTTTGATAGGATCTGTATAAATGAAATCAGCATTTGGTATCTGGTTTCTTTCCTCAGCGTAACCTTTGTGTGGTTATGTGATTCAGTAGTGTTTGTTTGTTTGTTTGTTTTGCTCAATAATATATACTTTACTTATATGAATTTCCCAGTTTGTTTATTCATTATTTTGTTGGTGGATATTTGAGTTGTTGTCAGGTTTTTGTTTTGTTTCTGTTATGGGTAAAGCTGCTATGAAAATCATCTAAGACTTTGTTCTGTTGGCTTATGCACCCAATTGTGTAAATTCCTAGGAGTAGAACCACTGGGTCATGGGCTGGAGACATGCTTAACTTTCATTCTGTGACTGTTGAAATCAGGCATACCTGGGTGTGAGATCTTTTGTCCTGAAACTTGCATGGCTTTAGGCAGTTTACTTTGCTTAGCTGTGAAATGGGCATTGTATACCTCTGGGTCAGGGCTCAGTGAAGAAGACAGACATTATTCTAGATGTTTCAAGGAGAAAGGGATTTAATGGAGGGAATTAGATACCTACAGAACAAAAGGCTGGAGGGATGAAAACCAAGGGCCCATCACTAGGTCTCTGCTTTGCCTCCTAGAAAGTTAGAAAGCTGCTTCTGCCCCGAGCCAGGACCTCTGATTTTATCCACCTCTGTAGCCTAGAGGAGGCTGAAACGATAGGGAGCTTGGAGGCAGCTGCAGAACTCAAGTCTGGAAGTCAGTTTCTGCCTATGACTGCTGCTACAGGAAAAGAAAAAGGAAAACCAATGGCACCTGTTTCCTTTCATCCTTTAGATCTTAGGTAAATACTTGCGCCTCATTGGTGCCCTTTGGGCAAAGATACTGGGCCTTCTAGTCTCTGGAACTAGGGGAAGCTGAGTACCAGCAAACAAGGAATGGCAAGGATGCCTCCTAGGGTTGCAATGGCAATTTCATTGCAGTGGTTATAATTTGCTTGTATTATCACTATTACCGAAGAACATGTTGCCACAGTAGTCACAGGACTGCTTTCTGTAATCTGTGTTCAGAATCAGTACTTTAATCAGACTTTATAATCCCCTGCTCGAGTGTGGATGCCACTGTTAAGTCCTCCCAAAGTATTGTCTCTGAAGGCCCTCTGTCTCTCAACTGCTCTGTGATGGTTGATACTTTTCAGTATGAGTAAGCTTGAGATGTTTTCATTTGCAGGTCTATAAATTAATACAGGCTGCGAAGTGACTTGGTTCTAAGAGCTGCTTTTTGATGTATAACTTTGTGAAACTTAATGAATATTTCCTTTAAAAAAGTTATGTATTTATTTTTGGCCGCGCTGGATCTTGGTTGCTGCCCGTGGGCTTTCTCTAGTTGTGGTGTGCAGGCTCAGTAGTTGTGGCATGTGGACTTAGTTGCCCATGTGGAGTCTTGTTGGACCAGGGGTCAAACCTGTGACCTATACATTGGCAGGCGGATTCTTAACCAACCAGGGAAGGCCAAGTATTTTCTTTTTGAAGTTATTTTGATTTATTAGTTTTTTTTTAATGTTTAAATAATTTTATTGAAATACAGTTGATTTACAATGTTGTGTTAGTTTCAGGTGTACAGCAAAGCAACACTGTTAGACACGTAGATAAATATATGGACATTTTAAAATATTTTCTTCCATTATAGGTTATTACAAGATACTGTAATATCCCTGTGCTATATAGTAGGCCCTTATTGGATATCTATTTTCTATGCAGTAGTATGTTTTAATCTTAAACTCCTAACTTATCCCTCCCCTGACTTGTTAGTTTCTAATAAAGAAAAAGGTGATATGCAAATCTGGTTTACAGATGGATGGGCTTTTTGGTGGCACAGATGATAAAGAATCCATCTGCAGTGCAGGAAACCTGAGTTCGATCCCTGGGTCGGGAAGATCCCCTGAAGAGACTGCCCCCTTTTCCTCCCTCTGTCTTTAACGTCTTCTGTCTTTTGACAAGTTAAGTGAAAAGATCCAATCTTGGTCCCGTTTTGTGCCTCACGCCTCATGCTGACAGCACGTGCTAGTCTACTAAAACATTTGGCAGTAGTGTCTGTCCCACTTCCTATTTGCGAAACATGAGCTGTAAGGTGTTGCTCTTGAGACATTTAAAAATCTTGACTCGGTTTTTGCAAAACCCTCCCTGTATAATGATGCCCCATGTGGAAAGAACTGCTGCTGCTGCTGCTGAATCGCGTCAGTCGTGTCCGACTCTGTGCGACCCCATAGACGGCAGCCCACCAGGCTCCCCGTCGTCCCTGGGATTCTCCAGGCAAGAACACTGGAGTGGGTTGCCATTTCCTTCTCCAATGCACGAAAGTGAAAAGTGAAAGTGAAGTCCCTCAGTCATGTCCGACTCTTAGCAACCCCATGGACTGCAGCCCACCAGGCTCCTCCATCCATGAGATTCTCCAGGCAAGAGTACTGGAGTGGGGTGCCATCGCCTTCTCTGGGAAAGAACTGAGGTTTTCTTAATTTAGAATGTCTGTGAATCTTCTCTCTCAGTCAAAGAATTTTGCCTATGACCCTGACTAATTAGGGATATTACTACTGTTGCTTTCAGGTGAGTAGCTAGAAACAGACTAGCCAAGTGATTTATTGATTCATATGTTATTTTAGGCTTAGATCTGTAGTACTGCTTGAAAAATTTGAAGTGGTAAGGAAAGCAAATGTTCTAAGTGCCAAGATAAGCATGAGCAGTAACTTCATTTCAGCCACTGGTTTAGCAGAGTGAGCTGGCTCTGTGCAAAAGCTCACTTAAATTTGAATGTGCTAGAAATATACTGACAGAATCTCCTGTTTTATCTCTTTTTTTCGCCTGACTTAGCCAGTTGGCCAGGGCTAACAGTGGATGTCCAAACAGTTTACGGTGGCTAATACAATGCACAAAAGCTTGCTTTGTTTGGAAAGTGGAAAATAGAGCTGAAGGGGGGCTTCTTAAGGGCACTGACCTAATTTCACTCCTATGACAAAAATGATTGGCTTTAAAAATATATGTATTTCTGATCCAGGTGTCTATATTTCAGCTAGTAGTGTTACAGCCTGAGGAAGGGTCGCACAGTGCTGCTTTGTGTATTTTTACAAAGCAGCCTTATTTTTATTTGACAGTGTCCTTTAAACTTAAAACAAGAAGTCAAATTCTGGCATAAAATGATAATTCCACAAAAGCCAAGGAATTAAGAAAGGCATCTGGCGTTGCATCATCACCCCTGTCAGTCCTTCAAACCTCCTCACATTTGAGAACTGGTTAGTCACCAGCTTTTTAAAGATAAAGTTCTCTGGGGGCTGTTCCTGTGTAAAATGTGGGGAAATAGAGCTGAGTTAAAAGTCAAGTTAGTTCAGGCATTGCCAAATTTTCTGAATTTCTTAAATTTCATGTTTATGATTTACTTTGTATGTATCATGTTTATGATTTACTTTAGAAATCACGTCAGCAATGTTTTTACTATCTATTACCCCAGAATATTTGCAGGCAGTATGCACTGCCTTAAAGACCTCTCTTGCTTATTAATAGAACCAAGGAGAATACACATGTCACTTGGGGGTGGGGGGAAGGGAGGAAGCTCATTTGGCTTTGGTGTATTAATAAGCTCCAAGGAACAATGGCATTGTTGTTCTAAGTGGTCTTTGAGTGTCATTAGTTGGTGACATATAAATGTTGGCCCGATTGGATTATGTCCCAGTGATGAACTGTCCTGAGAAAATGACAGTCACTCACCTATCACTCCAGTCACCAGACTTGTCCTTTCGGCTCTACATTTGGGATAATGATTTATGCAGCGAGGTGCCCTTGATACTGAGCTGGTATTCTGCCTGTCTGCTGTCTATCTGTCTCTTCTGTCTCTTCCAGCTTGGATACTGTTGGCTCCATCTGTGTAGTCTCCAACATGGATAGTTCATTTTCTCTGTGAGAGGCAACATAAGCTTTTTGATTGGGATGAGCTTCGTCAAAATGAATGCTTGGAAAACAGTGAACTGCAAAATAAATGTCCTCAATTAGATATAAACTGCATTGCTTGTGTTTATCCTTTTAGAAGAGCAGTGTGTTTTCTTAGAGGCCTGGGTTCTGCCTAGTATTGGAAGGAGGGTCACTTTTAACACTGGGCGGGATGGGGGGCGGTGATTGTGAATTTTCGAGGGCAGGTCTGGTTCTTGGCATTACTACTCCAGGCATAGAATAGTTGCTCAGTAAATGAAGGAAGGTGAAAGGAAGAGAATAGAGAAAGTCCTAAAAACTGAAATGAGATTGGTCTGGGTATGTATTCTCTTGCCTTGCTGACTGTGTTTCCCAGGGGCCCCCCTCCCCCACAGCCATGCAAGTGGCTTGAAGACTGAAGCTGCAACATTCCATTCCATTATTGGATGAACAAATGTAAAATAGACATTAATGGACTTTATAGAATGGCTCTGAGGCTCTGTCCTTGATTTCTGCAAACATGAGTATGTTGGGAGCTGGCTTACTAAAGTTCCACCCAAGTGCCCAGGAGAACTCCTGATGTCTCTGTAAAATACCTAATGGTCAGAGGACCCCAGGACTTAAAGTAAGATGCAGACAGACTTTTCCCTGATGAAGTGAGAGAAGCCACACGGCTGGTGCAGTGTTAGTACAGTGTTAGACCTTGGTACTGGAGAAGGCAATGGCAACCCACTCTAGGAAAATCCCTCCTCCCACGGAGGAGTCTGGTACGCTGCAGTCCATGGGGTCGCTAAGAGTTGGATGAGACTGAGCAACTTCACTTTCACTTTTCACTTTCATGCACTGGAGAAGGAAATGGCAACCCACTCCAGTGTTCTTGCCTGGAGAATCCCAGGGACGAGGGGAGCCTGGTGGGCTGCTGTCTATGGGGTCGCACAGAGTCGGACACAACTGAAGGACTTAGCCCCAGCAGCAGACCTTGGTACAGACCTCACTGAATCCTCTCAACCAGCTGGGGGTGGGTGTTAAAACTCAATTTTATAGGTGAGGATAATGAGGCTCAGAAATGTTAAGTAACATGTCTAGTGTTGCATAGCTTGTGTGACAGGGAGGGAATTTGAGTCAAGGTCCATTTAATTTGAGACTTACAGGTGCTTTCAGCTCCCAGCTCTGCTTTGCAGAATCAGGTGAGCAGAGGGAGAAGCTAATGGCGCCTCTGTTGATTTGCAGGATTTTTTTTTCACATTATCACTGGAAGTATACAGAAGGTTTTCCTCCAGGGAGTCACAATGAAATAGCAGTGTTTTTAAGAGTTGTTATCATTCTTCAATGACCCATGTGTGTCCATTACTGTAGGAAGCCCCAAAGACGCTAAGATGAGCAAGACAGAGTTTTATGGGGAGGTCGATTATGTAGGCTACTAGTGAAAATCATAGTTTTTTTAATAGAAATATTAAGACTTTCAAGTGAGAGTGTCCGCTTTCTTCAAGGCCACAGCCTCCAGTTAGAAATGACTATGTAATCCCATCCTACAGAAAACAACAGTTGTTGTTAATGTCAAGAAAAACTTGTTGGCAGCTACAAAGCATATGAGTTGTGGAATTCGAAAGAATGTTCATCTTTGATATGCTGTGTTTGGGAACTTGCCTGTTAAGGATCAGAATTCCATTATTAGTTTCGTCAGGATCAAAGTGCATCTTTTAAATAACGCTAAGAGGTGTAGGTCACCAGGCAAGCACAGTTCAGTGGCAGGTCGGTCATCTCTTTGTGATATCTAGCTGAGACTGAAAGCATTGATGTATAAAACTGAGAGACTGGGTTAAAGATAGAGAGAGGGGGGATTTTGGAGCCAGAACATTTAGCGATGGAGTGCTGGGAGGTTCACCTTTGGAGGCTTTTGGGGTAGGAGACGTTGACAACCAGAGCAACAAGCACAAGGGGTAGAAAGAGCTAGACGGGCTCCAAGTGCAAACTTTGTTTCTCTCCTGTTCCCCCTGGAGTCCTGTTAGGGGCATTTTTGTCATCCTCACAGCCTCACCGCATGGCATTCTTCCCGGAGGACCCAGAATTGAGGAGTTCCATGAGCTTCCATAGACAGTCTAATAAGGCTGACATTGTTTGAAATGTTGGTTCTTGGTTCGAAGCTCAGCCATGACAAAAGCTGGATATATAATTCTGACCAGACTCTGTGGTGGGTGATGGAAACATCCCGTGTTCTCATGTTCTCTTTAACAGATTTCTTCTCCAGGGGTACTGGTCTTGGTCTGTAGGTGCCGCATGCCCATTGTCTCTTTGTGGGGGTACACAGGCAGCAGCCCAGCTTGAGAGCAGAACCAGTTTTCACTCCTCTGTGTTCAGCACATTTCCTCAGTGTCTTGCCCATAAGTGTGTCGATAATGCTCCCACCTGTAGTTAATTATCCACTTGGAGGATTATCCCAAGCAAGATTTTGATCTCAGGCCAGCTTCCCATGTGGTATGTGATTGGAAATTGTTAACAAGTTCAGATTTTTGTTTCGGTAAAATATAACCAGAAGTTCCATTGCTACCGAAACCAAGGGTAGTTCACTTTGAATTGACTTAACTTTGCAGTTATGTACCTGCTAAGACCTTTTATGAGTATATGTGTGCTCAGCTGTCAGACTTGGACTCTTTAATAGCCCACCAGTCTCCTCTCTCCATGGAATTTTCTAGGCAAGAAGACTGGAGTGGGTTGCCATTTCCCTACTCCAGGGGATCTTCCTGACCCAGGGATCAAACCCATGTCCCTTGTGTCTCCTGCACTGGCAGGTAGATTCTTTACCACTGCACCTCCTGAGAAGCCCCTATTCACTAACACTTTATTAATTAAAAAGAAAAACAAGAAAGCAAAATTATTCCCAAACAGTGACTAGATGGTGAGCCAGTTGAGAAGTGAAGATTGTAGACTTCCTCCAAGTTAAGAAGTAACTTAACTAGGAGAAAATGTGGAGAAAGTACATGTCAAAGCACATTTTAAGATGTGGAAAGGCTGTAACACTGAAATGTCCTTCAATGATAAGACATTTCTGCCTGAGTTTTGGATGTTGTTATTTATGCTCTGAATTTCCAGCTTTGGGACAAATACTGTTTGTTGTATTTCTAAGTGGTTGGCTGTTTCATTTCTAAACAATTCATTCTTTGCTGGGGGATGGAAGGGACTTCAAAGATACAATAAACCATCACCATGGTCAAAGTCTTGAAGAAATATTGCGCAGAAGAGAAATTAATGTTGTTCTTTGGGTTTGGAAAAACTTGGGGCTGCCAGATCAGTGACTGAGACCCTAGTTCAGTACGCATTCACTGCCATTGTTCTCCAGACTCTTTCAAACCTTTCTACATCCTAAAAAAAAAAAGGCATCCTCTGAGGGTGGGGACTGTTGTTCTATGTTTATAGGCCTTTGTTTTCAAAGCCTGAGTCACTGTAAATACTTAAATGCTGAATGACTAAATGAGGTCTTAAAGAAAAATCTTTTATTAAATATATTCCGTATCACTTATTTTAAAGTGAGACTTACTTAATAGAGGAAGTACCCCCTCATTTGTGTGACATTTTACAGTTTGTAAAATCTTCCATGTAAAATTCTCAGTTGATCTCAAAGAACCCTGTGAGGTGGGTACTATTACCTGAGCTGTGCAGCGCGCTTAGAGGTTTTACAGCTGGTTAGGGACAAACCAGGGGCTCATCTGTTGACAAACTAGAAGGGTTGGAGAGAGCTCCAGAGTGTTGTCTGGCCCCCAGCCTCCAGGGAAGCAGAAGCCTAAGTCTTCTTGGCACATGTAGTAGAAGTGCTTACCTGAATTTCCTTATCTGTTTATTTTGGCCTTTGAGATCTTAGGCCCCCACCAGGAACTGAACCCTGGGCTCCCAGCAGTGAAAGCACTGAGTCCTAACCACTGGGCCACCAGGGAACTCCCCAGTGAAGCACTCTTGCTGGTGCATTTTGTTCCCGTGGCCCTTTGGCTTTTTCCATGTCTGTGTCCAATTCTCAGAATGCCTGGTAAACATTCCTGTTGCAGGCTCTGATGGCAGTTTCTTGCCCACTCCTAAGTTATGTACTTGTAAAGGTGACTTTGGAATTTGGCTTCGAAATGGTGGTTTGATTTAAACTTTCCTCACAGTAGAAGGGGGATCTTGACTGGGGCTTAAACCCTAGGGTAAGCCCTCAGCCTTACTGCTCTGAGAAGGCCATTACTGCCCCAGACTGAAACCCAGGATCTGTGCAGCCCTCCCTTTCTTCCTCCTCCCCACCTCCTGTATTCAGTAACCCCCTGGGGCTGTCGACCTCAGGTTAAACTTCTTTCCTGCTTCTCAGGAAAATGAGGAGTCTGGTGTCAAATATATAAAAATACAAATCCACTTGTGCCCTTGACCCACCTCAGACTTATGGTTACTTTTTTCATGCATGAGACCAGGATGCTTACTGAGAGCCAGGTTCCCCCATCGGCCTCCCCCTCTATGTCCCAGCCGTGGTGGGTTCTTGCTGTGTCATCTCTCAGTGGATTGAAGTCCCTATTTCCATGGGGTCACTAGAAAGGAAAGCCCTCCCTGATCTCCCTGGGGAGGCCAGCTCCTCCTGTTCTAGACCTTTCTGTACTTTGCCTTCATAGTATGCATCACAGTTTTAGTTCTTACAGCTGCTGACAGACTCCTTGATGTACAGCCGAGCCCCCGTCAGCCTGTAAGCTCCATGAAGGCAGGATCGTGTTTATTTTTCTCACTGTTTAATCTCTAGTGCTCAGTACAAAGCCTGGCATGAAAAAGGTGTTTAATAAACGTTTATTGGGAGAATCAACGAACGGATTCCACCTTCTGTGTGAAACTTCAACTCCAATAACTCTTCCTCCTAGAAATTACATTTCAGCAATTAGGTCCAGTGATTAACAGTGAGAAAGTGCCGTCTTCTACCTTCTACATGGTTTAACTTGCTCTGACTATCCCACAGCCAGAACAGGGTCGAAATCCTCATAAGGTGTCAGTTGACTGTAATACGCTCTAGTGGTTTTGTTTTATTTTTGGCTGCCCCAAGTGGCATGCAGGTTCTTAGTTCTCTGACCTGGGATCGAACCCATGCCCCCTGGAGTCTATCTACTGTTTTGTTTTTTTCCCCAGACTTTAAACTTTTTATTTTGTATTAGGGTGTAGCTGATTAAGTGTGGTGATTGTTTCCGGTGGACAGTGAGTGGAAGTACTCAGCCACACATATACACGTATCCATTCTCCCCCAAACCCCACTCCCAACCAGGCTGGCACATAACACTGAACCGACTTCGATGTGTTATACAATAGATTCCAGTGGGTTTTTTTTTTTTTTAAATAGCATATGTATGACAACTAAAAGTGTAATTTTTTTCCATCTCTCCTTTTTAAGTCTGCATCATTGCACCACCTAGTGGGTTACGTCTGTTACTATGCAGTAGCCTTGCTGATTTCCTGATAAATTCCATGAAAGGGTAGTGAATGTTGGGTGCCTTCATATGCTTTAAGATTGCATACAGTTTCTGCCAATAATTTGTTACTAGGCATAGACAAGGTTTTTGAGAGGAGCTCAACATTGTTTAATTCAGAATTTTAAAAATAATACTGACCTATGTCTGAAATTTCCCATGTCACCAGTAAAGGAAAAGAGTGAGGGTGAGGGGAGGGGTATTGTACACATTTTTATGGACTGTCCATTTAACTAAATTTATATAATAATGCCATGCAAGATAATAGATCAAAGAAGGTTATCTCCTTCTAAGTTTAGCAATAAGGCTGTTTTAAACATCTGAACTTTTTCTTTCAGTTTTGTTGTGAGAAAAAAATAGGCTAACTGTTTCGATACAACCTGCTTCAGTTTCATCTCTTCTGTTTTATTATTAAGTCAAAATCATTATTAAGGCTTGCTGAAGTGCACTTTGATTATTTTTCTAATAGTTTGGCTTGAGCTCCCACCTTTCATTGGTGTGGGAGCTGGATGCAGGAAACCTCACCTTTCCCCTTCCTGTCTCTGGTCTTTGCTGTCCCCTCCCCTTAATGGAGTGTTTTCTTCAACAATCGGATGGATCTTTGTTTTCCTCCACTGATTCTCTGAGATGGTGCACACTCATCATGATGAATGTACCATGCAAGTATACATTCCATCGTCAAGTTTCTATCTAAAATGTACAAATATGCAACTCAACAAGAGAACAACCCAATCGAAAAATGGGCAGAAGACCTAAATAGACATTTCTCCAAAGACATACACACATGGCCAAGAGGCACGTGAAAAGATGCTCAGCATCGCCAATTATTAGAGACATGGAAGTCAAAACCACAATGAAGTGCCACCTCACACCAGTCAGAACGGCCATCTTTAAAAAGTCTACGGATAGCAAATGGTAGAGAGGATATGGAGAAAAGGGAATCCTCTTATGCCATTGGTGGGAATGTGAAGTGGTACAGCCACTATGGAGAACAGTATGGAGGTTCCTCAAAAACGAAATATAACTACCATATGATCTAGCAGTTCTACTCCTGGGCATATATCCAGACAAAACTCTAGTTCAAAAGATACATGCACATGCTATTCACAACAGTCAAGACATAGAAACAACCTAAATATCCATGAATGGATGAATGGATGAAGATTTGGCACATACACACAATGGAATACTGCTGCTGCTGCTAAGTCACCTCAGTCGTGTTGGACTCTGTGCGACCCCAGAGACAGCAGCCCACCAGGCTGCCCCGTCCCTGGGATTCTCCAGGCAAGAACACTGGAGTGGGGTGCCATTTCCTTCTCCGATGCATGAAAGTGAAAGTGAAGTTGCCCAGTCGTATCCGACTCTTCATGACCCCATGGACTGCAGCCCACCAGGCTCCTCCATCCATGGGATTTTCCAGGCAAGAGTACTGGACTGGGGTGCCATTGCCTTCTCCAATGCATGAAAGTGAAAAGTGAAAGTGAAGTTGCTCAGTCGTGCATAACTCTTAGTGACCCCATGGACTGCAGCCCACCAGGCTCCTCTGTCCATGGGAGTTTCCAGGCAAGAGCACTGGAGTGGGCTGCCATCGCCTTCTCCAAATGGAATACTACTCAGCCATAAAAAGAACAAAATAATGCCATTTGCAGCAACATGGATGCAATTAAAGATTAAGTTAAGTCAGAAAGAGAAAGGCCCAAAGAAAGGCAATGCCAAAGAATGTTCAAACTACCACACAATTGTACTCATCTCACACAGTAGCAAAGTAATGCTCAAAATGTTCAAGCTGGATTTAGAAACAGCAGAGGAAGCAGAGATCAAATTGCCAACATCCACTGGATCATCAAAAAAGCAAGAAAGTTGCAGAAAAACATCTACTTCTGCTTTATTGATTACACCAAAGCCTCTGACTATGTGGATCACAACAGACTGTGGAAAATTCTGAAAGAGATGGGAATGCCAGGCCAACAAATGCCTGCCTCTTGAGAAATCTGTATGCAGGTCAGAAAGCAACAGTTAGAACTGGACATGAAACAACAGACTGGTTCCAAATCAGGAAAGGAATATATGAAGGCTATATATTGTCACCCTGCTTATTTAACTTATATGCAGAGTACATCATGAGACATGTTGGGCACAAGCTGGAATCAAGATTGCCAGGAGAAATATCAATAACCTCAGATATGCAGAAAGCAAAGAAGAACTAAAGAGTCTCTTAATGAAAGTGAAAGAGGAGAGTAAAAAGTTGGCTTCAGACTCAACATTTAGAAAACTCAGATCATGGCATCCGGTCCCATCACTTCATGGCAAATAGATAGGGAAACAATGGAAACAGTGACAGATTTTATTTTGTTGGACTCCAGAGTCACTGTACATGGTGACTGCGGCCATGAAATTGAAGACATTTGCTTCTTGGAAGAAAAGTTATGACCAACCTAGACAGCATATTAAAAAGCAGAGGCATTACTTTGCCAGCAAAGGTCCGTCTAGTCAAAGCTATGGTTTTTCCAGTAGTCATGTATGGATGTGAGAGTTGGACTATAAAGAAAGCTGAGTGCCAAAGAACTGATTTTTTTTCAACTGTGATGTTGGAGAAGACTCTTGAGAGTCCCTGGACAGCAAGGAGATCCAACCAGTCCATCCTAAAGGAAATCAGTCTTGAATACTCATTGGAGGGACTGATAGTGAAGCCAATACTTTGGCTGCCTGATGCAAAGAACTGACTCATTGGAAAAGACCCTGATTCTGGGAAAGATTGAAGGCAGGAGGAGAAGGGGATGACAGAGGATGAGATGGTTGGATGGCATCACTGACTTAATGGTCATGAATTTGAGTAAGCTTGGGGAGTTGGTGATGGACAGGGAGGCCTGGCGTGCTGCAGTCCATGGGGTCGCAAAGAGTTGGACCTGACTGAGTGACTGAACTAAACTGAAGAAAGAGAAAGACAAGTACCGTATGATGTCACTCATATGTGGAATCTAAAATATGCCACAAATGAACCTATCTATGAAACAGAAACACAGACATAAAGAACAGACTGACTACTGGAAAAACCATAGCTTTGACTAGACGGACCTTTGCTGGCAAAGTAATGCCTCTGCTTTTTAATATGCTGTCTAGGTTGGTCATAACTTTTCTTCCAAGAAGCAAATGTCTTCAATTTCATGGCCGCAGTCACCATGTACAGTGACTCTGGAGTCCAACAAAATAAAATCTGTCACTGTTTCCATTGTTTCCCTATCTATTTGCCATGAAGTGATGGGACCAGATGCCATGATCTTAGTTTTCTAAATGTTGAGTCTGAAGCCAACTTTTACTCTCCTCTTTCACTTTCATTAAGAGACTCTTTAGTTCTTCTTTGCTTTCTGCATATCTGAGGTTATTGATATTTCTCCTGGCAATCTTGATTCCAGCTTGTGCCCAACATGTCTCATGATGTACTCTGCATATAAGTTAAATAAGCAGGGTGACAATATATAGCCTTCACATACTCCTTTCCTGATTTGGAACCAGTCTGTTGTTTCATGTCCAGTTCTAACTGTTGCTTTCTGACCTGCAAACAAGGGGGAGGGGGTTAATGGAGGGATTGAATGGGAGTTTATGGTTAGCAGATTTAAGCTTATATATACAGAATAGATAAACAAGGTTCTACTATAGCACAGAAAACTATATTCGATATCCTATGATAAATCATAATGAAAAGGAATGTTTTAAAAAATACATATGTATAACTGAATCACTGCTGTACAGCAGCAATTAACATTACTTACAGCATTGTAAGTCAACTTTAATTTTAAAAATGTATAAGAAATACTTAGGCAGTTGAAGCCATAAATTGTGAAGTTTTAAATACCATCCATAGATAATGGCTTAATAGAAAATTATTGCATCTCTTACTGAGAGCTGGTTGAATTAGTGTTTTTGAAGGGTCATTTGCAAAGTTTTACCGATGTGCCTACAGAAGGAGTTCAGAATATTTTTCCCCACAATCTCTTCTTCGTTTTTGCAGAAAAGTTTACCAAAAGAATACCAGAAAAATCTTCAAAGTATGAAAACAAGCACTGCTTCTGTAAATAAGCGGTATTTTGCCCTCAAAATAGTATTTGACTCATCTTGATACAGTGCTGTAAATTGCTAGAATTTAAGTTATTACACATAAAAAGACTTAAAAATGAGCATGTTCTTTAATTCAGAAATACCACAAATTATGAGGGAGGGGCTACATAGCAAGAATGGTAACTATAGTATTTGTTATAGTAGCAAAAAATTGGTTGCTAGGAATATGGCTAATTATTTGGTAAGCATGACTGTTTACAAATTTAAGTTAAACATGCGTTTCCTTAATTGCATTTTGGGTGCTTAGTAGATGCAAGTGGCTAGTGGTTTTCAAGACAGAGAGCTCTGCTAGCATGACAGAGTTCTGTTGGGAACGCTTGAGTCTGCATCTTTAATGTGCATACTGATCACCTGGGGCTCTTGTTAAAATGCATATTCTTGTCAATAGGTCCAAGGTAGGGCTTGAGATTCTGCTTCCAGGTGTTGGCAACACAGTATCGAAATGTGAGGTTCTTTAAGTTCCTGTGCTCATTCCCTGATTCTCATAGGAAAGGCATGTCTTTGAGGTGCAGTCTCTGTAGGTTTCCTGACTTTCATGCGGATTAGCCAGGCACACTGATAGATGGCGGAAGCACCCTGTGTGAGCTGTCCTCTGACAGTGCCTTGAGACAGGGAGTGACAGTTGACCTTGGGTATTTAATACAGGGCCAGTCCTGCTGGCAGGGTTTAGCTGAGCACTCTAATTGGTTTTCTAGCCTGCCTTTTGACTAAGCAGTTTATAATTTTCTTTATCTTGGTACCAACATGGGTGGTGGTTTGTATGTGTGTTTATTTTTTCAAAGTGAGGCTGTGTTTTAAGGTTATACAGGCTTAGTCAGATTTAAAATCATAGAGTAGACAGGGCTGCGACTGTGTTGCCAAATTAGCTCTTCCGTTTTTGGCTTATTAATGGCTTCTTTGTGATTACAAATAAGAATGGCTTGTTAAGTTCTAGTTATAATTTATAGCTTAGTGTCCAGAACTATGAACATAGAGGTATTAAGTGTAATTATCTGCTGATGGTATTGTTATTTTTTGCCTCATATCTTATTAAAATTGGACTCATACAGATCTGGATTCAGATAGTGACCATTCACCTACTAGCTGTGGGGTTATGTGCAAGTTAATTAATATCTCAGGAGATGTATATATACATATATATGTGTGTATATATGGCTTTCCAGGTGGCACAGTGGTAAAGAATCCACGTGCCAGTGCAGGAGATGCAAAGAGATGCAGATTCAGTCCCTGGGTTGGGAAGATCCCTTGGAATAGGAATACCGGAGCAGAATACCAGAATGGGTTGCCATTTCCTATGTATGTGTAGGGGTGTGTGTGTGTGTGTGTGTGTGTATGTATGTATATGTATATTGCATTTCCCTGATGATTTAAGTTGTAGAACACCTTTTCATATGTTTCTTTACCAATATATCAATAACCTCAGATATGCAGATGACACCACCCTTATGACTGAAAGCAAAGAAGAACTAAAGAGCCTCTTGGTGAAAGTGAAAGAGGAGAGTGAAAAAGTTGGCTTAAAACTCAACATTCAGAAAACTAGGATCATAGCATCAGGTCCCATCACTTCATGGCAAACAGATGGGGAAACAACGGAAACAGTGACAGACTTTATTTTGCTGGGCTCCAAAGTCACTGCAGATGGTGATTGCAGCCATGAAATTAAAAGACATTTGCTCCTTGGAAGAAAACTTATGACCAACCTAGACAGCATATTAAAAAGCAGAGGCATTACTTTGCCAGCAAAGGTCTGTCTAGTCAAAGCTACGGTTTTTCCAGTGGTCATGTATGGATGTGAGAGTTTGACTATAAAGAAAGCTGAGCACCAAAGAATTGATGTTTTTGAACTGTGATGTTGGAGAAGACTCTTGAGAGTCCCTGGACAGCAAGGACATCCGACCAGTCCATCCTAAAGGAAATCAGTCCTGAGTATTCATTGGAAGGACTGATGCTGAAGCTGAAACTTCAATACTTTGGCCACCTGATGTGAAGAACTGACTCATTGGAAAAGACCTTGATGCTGGGAAAGACTGAAGGCAGGAAGAGAAGGGGACAACAGAGGATGAGTTGGTTGGATGGCATCACTGACTCAGTGGACGTGAATTTGAGAAAGCTTGGGGAGTTGGTGATGGACAGGGAGGCCTGGTGTGCTGCAGTCCATGGGGTTGCAAAAAGTCGAACATAACTGAGTGATTGAACTGAACAGAACTTATCGCATATATATCTTCTGTCTGTTGAGGTCTTTGGTCCATTTTTTTAGTCCAGTAGTTTTCTTATTGTTGAATTTTAGGAATTCTTTGTATATTTTGGAGAACAGTCCTTTATCAGATGTAATTTTTGTAAATATTTTCTCCCACTCGGTGGTTTGTCTTCTTACTCTCTTGACATTGCCTTTCACAGAACAGAAGTTTTTTATTTTAATGAAGTTCAGCTTTTCAATTCCTTGTTTTGTGGATCATCAGGACTTCTGTTTTCATATGTTAAAAAAGGGAGGAATTCTGTAGAGTTTTTGGAAGGTCTGCTGGGCAATAGCCATAAAGTATTCATCACAGTGTCTGGCACATTTCAACATTCAGTTAATGATGATATGTATCAGGCCCCTCTTTAAGCATGTGTTTGCAAGGGCACAGCCATTAGGGAACCTATACGTAACTGGCTATTGGAAGAGCCAGGAATAAAGTCCAGCCCAGTGCCCTTCGTGCACCCTTTTCTCAGCAAGTCACTGTGGATGAGTTACTGAGCCAGGTTGACTGAACCCAGGCCAATTGCTTGAAAGTGACTGTCATGCTTGTTAAGATGGTCTGAGTTGTCAGAGTGATTGGATCCATTGCAGGTCTGGTGTCCAGGCACCACCAGCGTGTTTTTGGGGTGGGTTGTTTGTTTCCATGCCTGAGATCAGTCATCACTCCTGGGTAGGTTCTGAAAGGCACAAAGGCTGTACAGTGGAAAGGATGCAGGCATGGTAGCCATGCTGACATGGGTTAGAATCTGTCCTCTGCTGCCTTTAACTTGTATGACCTCAGACAAGTTACTTTGTCTGACTTTGGTCTTTTCTGTAAAATGAGTCCAATAATTATGATAATGATAATAGCTGAAAATGACAGAGCATTTGCTGTTAGGGAGGCATCACCCTGAATTCTGTACATAAATAATCTGATTAAATTCTCACAACCCTAGTGGAGTAGGTCTTGTAACTGCCCTTGCTTTGCAGATGGGGGAAACTGAGGCATGGAGAAGTTAAGTAATGGAAGTGGTGGAACAAGGATTAGAATCCCCACTTTCAGGGAATTCCCTGGTGGTCCAATGGTTAGGACTCGGCATTCTCATGAGTGAGGGCCTGAGATTTAATCCCTGGCTGGGAACCAAGATCCTACAAACCGTGTGGTACAGCCCCGCCCCCCCTCCCAAAAGGATCCTCACTTTCTGATTGCAGAATCCATGGTGCATTTTTTTAAGTCTTAAAAAAAAAAAAAGGAAGCTTTATTGAGATACAGTTCACATATCAAACTAAAAATGTACAGTTCAGTGGGTTTTACTATATTTACGGAGTTGTGCAACCAATACCATATCAATTTGAGAGCATTTTTATCACCTCAAAAAGGAAGCTCCATACCCATTTAGCAAGTTACTCCCCACTTTTCCCGATATTCCCTTATTCCTAGGCAACCACTAATCTACATGTGATCTCTGTGGATTTGCCTCTTCTGGACAGTTTGTATAAATGGAATCATAATATTTTGTGATTCTGCAAAATATAATGCAGCTGGCTTCTTTTGCTAATAATGTTTTTAAGGTTTATCCTTATGGCATATATTTGTATGGCTTTCCTTATTAGCCTGAATAATAATCCGTTGTATTCATATACTGCATTTTGTTTACCCATTTACAGTTGATGGACATTTGGGTGGTTTCCACGTTTTTGCTGTGATAAATAATGCCACTGTGAGCATCTGTGTACAGGTGTTTGTGTGGACATATATTTTCATTTCCCTTGGGTTCCATGATGTGTTCTTAGTTAATCATACTGTGCTCTTCTGGGAAAAAGAACAGGTTCTTAAAATGGGAGTGGTCACCTTATATTGCTGCTGCAGAATTATGGTGGGGACCTTTATGGAGAGTGTTAATTGTGTGATGAGCACTGGGTGAGGCTCTTTATAAGTATTTCTCCATTCAGTCCTCACAACATTTATAAAGGGTAGGGATTTTGAGCCCATTTTGTAGATGAAGCAACTGAGCCTCAGCAAGGGAGCTGCTCCAGCTCATGGAGCTTGTCAGGTGTGTGGGAGCTGAGCTTGGACCCTGGCATGTGCAAGGCTCTAGAGGGCTATTCCCACCATGTTAGGTGGCCATGTTTGTCAGAGGCATTCATGACCATCCCACCTCCTCCTTGAAAATTTACTGGCCTGGTATTTCCTGTGTCTTTGTGGGAGTTTGCCTCAATTCACCCTGTCAAACAGAGGAGGAGATCCTTGTTTTTACCAACTGGCAGTGGATTTGAATGGGTGCCCAAGGTCCTGGGTCAGTTGGGAGGGGCATAGTTTTGGCTGGAAGTGTCTTCTTGGAGCCTGGGTTCATTGCTTTTTGCATTTCAGCACAACTGCTTTTGAAATGCACCTCTAGGTGAACTGTTGTCCTCTCTCCGTTCTGTACTATTTACTTAAATATGCACTGAAAGTTTACCTTAGGTAAATAAAAGGTGATGCCTTAAAATAACAACAAAACCCTCATAACTCCGGTACCCATCAGCAGTAGGTCTGGAATCTAGTCCTGTGAATGGTTGTGCTGTCAAGAATCCCTCTTTAAACTGCTGTGTGTAGGTTTTTTTTCTCTCACTCTGGTCACACTCAGCTGTGTCCCTTGTGAGCTGTGTGCTGTGAACACACTGTGTACACTAGTTGGCACTGTTCCCCGTCAGCGTGCACCTTCGTAAGCTATGCAGGGAGGATAAAGAGCTGGTGATGATCTTGTTATCATCAAGAATGTGAGATACTTATGGAATCAACTATGAGAGACTTTAAAAAAAAACAAGCAAGAATTACAGAAGGGTTTGTTTAACTCACTGCTGGGTATAGCTTTGAAGAGACACAGGCAGGTGCCTGGAAGCCAAAATCTTGGTTTATCATTTTAAAAAACTACTCATTTTAAGGAAGAGCAAGAGTGAAGCTCATTTTCAAACTTTTCTGGGGAAAAGGAGTTTCTATAGGTTGTGGGCATCTGTGAAAAGCTGTACAGAGTGCAGTGAGCGAGGTACCTGCTGGGTGTTGATAGCTTCCTTCTGTTCCAGGTCTCACACTCATCTTGTCTCCTATTTCTGGGGTGGGTGGGTGTGTTAAGACTCCCAAGCTGTAGATTAAGTTGCTTAACACCTCTGTTCCGTGCTGAGAATGTAGCATCCTGTGCTTGCTTTGCACCCTCACTGAATGTCTGTCCACATTGTCTTGGACACACCTTTCAGGTTATCCCTCCTGCTCTGCCTATGGTTCCCTCCCCAGGATATCCACCCACCCACAAGTTAGTCATCTTTCAGCTCTGGGGTACACAGCCGTCCACCCTGGACCTCTCATCCCCGTTTCATAGCATGCACCCATGCCATCAGTTCCACATTGTATATGCCTGCCATTACCTCAGAGATCACCCTGCTCCAGCCTCATGTGGCCTTTTTTTCTCATGATTATAAGCTTGTTTTTCACCTCATGGCCTTTGCATCTACTGTTCCCTCTACTTGGAGAGAGGTCCAGGTTTTCTTATGATTCCTTCTTTCCAGTGTCACATCCCATGGCAATTACTGCTACTGGAGATTATATGTTTATTTGTCTATTGTCTGTTTTCTCTGTTAAAATCCTCCCTGTGTGGGTACCCGCAGCAGTGTCTGACGTGTCCTAGGTTCCCGAGGAATATTTGTAGGTTTATGAGCCTTGTCTGTCCATCTACTATTGTAGTTGGACTGCACTGGGATTACTGTTTACGTGTCCTGGTTCCCCGCTGGACTGTCACTGCCTGAGGGTAATGATGTAGGATAATTTTTCTTTTATCCACAGGATGGGTGCTAATTGCTCACTAGATGTTTCTCAAATATGTGACTATGGAAGTTAGGGATATTGGGAAAGGTAGAGCCCTAAACTCTTGATCTTCTCATGGAAGCAGCTGTCCACCACCAGGGGTCCTCTTGATGCCACTGGTACAACCGCTGCCCATCAGAACAGCCTGCAGTGGTCCTGCTGGCCTTTTCATTAGTGGTCCTATGCCTTTCTCTTTCAGGGTCTCTGCCCTCTGCTGCTCTCTGGGTCTTGCACAATCCAATGCACATGTGTTCGGTCGTGTTTGACTCTTTGCGACCCCATGGACTGTAGCCCGCCAGTCTCCTCTGTCCCTGGGATTTCCCAGGCAAGAATACCAGAGTGGGTTGCTGTTTCCTTCTCTAAAGGAAATCTTCCCGACCCATGGATCCAACCTGCCACTCCTGCATTGGCCGGCAGATTCTCTACCACTGAACCACTTTGTAAACCCTGCACAACTGACCCCCACCCCCAGTTGTATTCATTCTTCAGACTTCATCTCAGTGGCCTTGTTCATGGGAAATAGCCCCTATTCCCCAATCATCCAGTGAGATCAGGTGCTAGCTCCTGTCAGACTTCCTGAAGACAGTGCTGTATATGGTTTGATCCTCATTTGAACATCAGGATCTGGCACGTTACACTTGGTAAACATTTGTTGAATGAGTGAGTTAAAGAATTAATATGAAAGTATATACACTGCTATATGTAAAATAGGTAGCCAGTGGAAAATTGCTGTAATACTCAGGGAGTTCAAACTGGAGCTCTGTGACAACCTAGAGGGGTAGAACGGGGTGGGAGGTGGGAGGGAGATTCAAGAGGGAGGGTACATATGTATGCCTGTGGCTGATTCATGCTGAGGTATGGCAGAAACCAACACAATATTATAAAGTTATTATCCTTCAATTAAAAATAGATTAAAAAAGAATTAGTATATTTACATAACCATGTTCATAGCAGCAGTATTCACAATTCAAGAGGTAATAGTAACCCAAGTGTCCATTGATGGATGAATAAATAAAATATGGCATACCACATACAATGGAATATTAGCCTTAAAAGGGAAGGAAAATCTGGCACATGTAGCAAGGATTAACCTTAAGGACATTATGCTAAATGAAATAACCCAGAATCAAAAAAGCCAAATACTATATGATTCCACTTACATGAGATGTTCAGAATAGTTACATTCATGGAAACAGAAAGAATAGTGATTGTGAGGGGCTGAGAGGAGGAGGAATGAGGAGTTGTTGAAAGGGTCTAGAGTTTCAGTTTTGCAAGATGAGAAAGTATTGGAGATTGGCTGCATAACAATGTCAGCAGACCTAACACTACTGAATTGAACACTTAGAAATGGTTAAGATGGTACATTTTATGTTGTGCAGTGTTTTGTGGTTGTTGTTTTGCTAAGTTGTGTCTGTGTTGTTTGCTGCAGTCATCTCTGACTCTTTGTGACTCTATGGACTGTAGCCCTCCAGGCTCCTCTGTCCATGGGATTCTCCAGGCAAGAATACTCCAGGCAAGAGTGGGGATCTTCCCAACCCAGGGATCGAACCCACATCTCTTATGTCTCCTGCATAATTAAAAAAAAAGAGTGAGTGATGGCAGAAAGCGTAAGTTTTAGAAATCATTGAAGAAAAATCTGGAATTGTTAACTTGTAGAATACCAGTGACTTCTAGGTAATATTCATGCATTTAAGGGAAAGAAGTATTTATTTCCTCATCAGGGCAGCAGGAGTGTTTTCCTGAGGGTGATCACAGGAAAGGAGCAAGCTGCTTTGTGCCCTCCATCCATGCTCCTCTCTGCCCGGGGCCTGGGCTGAGCCTGGCTGGTGAGGGGCGCCTGCACACCCGGGGTCGAGTCCTGGGCATCCGCTCAGCTCCCAAGGTCCTGCTTCAGTAGGGCTCCTTTGTCTTCCCTCCCCTCTCAGTGTAAGATTTGAAACAAACTTTCATTCATTTCTGATCTCGTTTTGCTGGCCCAGCACTTCTGAAGCACCTACTCTTAACGGAGTCCAAGGGAAGGCCATGAACACTTTTGAGAGCTTTACGCTTTGTAGGGAGAGGTTGCCGCTTTCCAGGCTGACACTGGCCCTCTGAGGTATAGGTATGTTTTCCTCATTTAGTAAAGGAGATAGGTTATCCCAGGCCCCACAGCTCGGTGACAGGACAGAGATGGCCTCCAGATCGTCCTTGCCTCTGCGTCAAGTTGCTCCTTTTGTGGTGTGCATCATGTGGTCTACATTTAATTCACATCTCAACCTCAAACTTTGGAGAAGAAAATGGCAACCCACTCCAGTATTCTTGCCTGGAAAATCCCATGGACAGAGGAGACTGGTGGGCTACATAGGGTTAGGGTTAGGGTTACAGTCCATGGGGTCACAAAGCGTCAGACGCGACTGAGCACACAGCCTCCAACAATGTAGAGGGCACGCTCCTCCCTTGCAGCCTGTCTGGCCCATTGGTGTAACATACAATATACGGTGACAAGGACCACCACTCCCCAAGACTATGCTTCCAAAATCCCAACCCAGCTCCCAAACCGCCAGCATCCCATACAGGCTTTCTTAGATGTTCAAAAACCCAAAATGTGCTTTTCCACCCCCACCCTTTGCAAGTGGTGAAGACAAAGAAATGGAGAGCAGGCCCCTTTGTTATTCTTTTATCTGTGAAGTTTACAGAAAGGGGTGAGAGAGGAGGAGGCTCTGCTGAGTGAGCACTCTGCCCCCGCTATGGCCCTGACTCTACCCACTGCCCGCGTGTAGACTTATTATCTCCAAGGATGAGCAGCTTCGTATCTTCAAGCCTTTTAATTTTCTAGGTGATAATAGCAATCCCGGTTACCTGAAACATTACCCATTGCTGTTTAGCCAGCTTATGCTTTTCGTGTATGTGTGGCGTGGGGGGGAGGAGGGGGGTGGTGAGAGGGGGCATCTATGTAAATACATACTTCTCTAAGTGTTCCTTTCCACAATATTGCTCTAGAATGTCCTACTTAACTTAAAGTTTTCTACTAGGATACTGAATCATTTTACATGTCTAAAAGGAATATTTTAATTCTCTAGTTCCCTGGCATGGGAGAGAGGGAGGGAAAGCAGCAGAGTGGCGCAAATCCAGAGTGCTTTCTTTTTTCCCCATAAGTAGTGCTTTTCAGAGCGCTCGGTGTCCCGCTGTATGGATGTGTCACTGTGTGCGATGACAACAGGATTTGCTGGGAATGTGGGCCACTATTGTATCTGCCTTACGTAACCACGTGGAGTGGTGGCAATGGGCGAGCAGCCTGGGATGTAGGCAGTGCTCTGGCCAGCCACCCTCCAGAGGCCATGAAGACCGCGCAGTTCCTCCAGAGGATGTGGGTCCAGGCTGTTAAAAGTTGGGGAGACTGAAAGGCCATGTGAGTCCCTCCGCAAGCTCTCCTTTCCCCCTTTTCTTCCCCAACCTTTCTTTGTGGGAAATTGGGAGGGGGAGCCTTCTCACAGTGATTCCTTTCTCCTCTGATTTATTTGTGCTTCGGGCAGCCCTCAGGAACAAACTGTGAGATGCAGATTGTAGTCGTTGGTGGGTTTAAAAAATACTTGTCTTATATTAGGCAGACTTATGTGGAACTGATAACCTCTTAATGGGATTTATGAATCAAAGGCTGCTGTTTCCCCTGTGTTGGGGTTCTGCAAGCATGGTGTTGCTTTCTGGGGAAGATGTTTGTTTGTATTTGGGTAATTGTAATTTCTTATTTTGGGTAAAAAGCTTTCTTGCTTCCTTATCCAGCAGAAATCCATATTTTTCTTCTTACTATTATTTTTTAGTATTCTTTTTATCTTGGTTTCTAAATAATAGAAAAAGTTTTTCCCTTGTTCTTTTTCCCCCAATAGATTGAACATGGAATGCACTATAACATGTATAAGTGTTTACTTCTATGACAGGATTTTTATCAAACATGTCCCTGATGAGCAGATATTGATTCATCTCTGGCTCTGACTTTCCATTGCTGAAAACCAACAGTTTATAGATAAAAAGCCTAAAATTTTCCTGTTGGGAGAGTCAAGGCAGTGAAGACTTAGTGACTGCCTGCTAGTTGGTTTTTATCGCATTTCGATATTCTCTGTGTAAAATATGGAATTTACCTGTTTGGCCAAGATTTTTCAAAGGAAAGAAACTTTAACAATTAGAGAGTAATTTTAGAGGCAAATCAAATAACTGTCCCTTTTTCATTCTTCATGTATATACGTTACTGCCAACACAAAGCTTTTTATTTACAGTTTTTAAAAAATGGCCCCCTTTTATCTTTCTGTGTTGTCTAGGAATGAGTCATTACAATTTCATGGGGGTGGTTAATCACGTTACACACAGAAAAAGTGGAAGTAATGTGGGGAAGAGCACTGGAGATCCTCCTGCTGCTGGAATGTTGTCTCGGGTTGAAAAGGAGACTTCTTCTGCAGCCTTTTGCTCCTCCGGAGCCAGCCTGCTTCAGCACCTTGCCTGCCTTCATGCACTTCTCAAATTACTGCTCCCATCCCCTCCTTGCCCTCTGGCAGTCTGAATGATCTGCACTTTTGCTCTTTGGCTTTGCTGTCTGTTCTGCATTAACAAATACTGGTATGAGGTCCTTGGGCTAGGAATCATTGGGTACCCTTTGGTGTTCACTCATGAGCCCACCTTTCCTTCCCCACTGTTTTTTAACTTACAAAGTGTTTGGTATATAAGAGAATTATGTATCTAAATCATAAAGTATAATTACAAAATATACTCGTGAGCCCGTCATGATACCCATGGACCCTCACTAGGGTGGACCCAAGGTCCTTTTTCACTCATCTACCTCATCCTGGGTCACACACACACACACAAACACCTCTAAACAAAAGTGTACAGTGCAGTGGTGTCCCATATATTCACATTTCCATCTTTGAATTATATTAAAATGATAGCTCTCTATATAAATCCTTTTAGGATGTTTTCCACTTAGTGTTATGTTTGAGATGCTTCTGTGATGGGGATGTGTGGCTCTAGTTTTCATTGCAGTATAGCATTGCATTTTAATAATATATCACAATTTATTTGTCTGTTCTGCCCTTGATAGATCATTTGGGTTGTCTCAGTTTGGGTTGTTGAAACATTCCTGGTGTGAATACTCTGTGGATCTGTGCGCACATACTGGCACATTTCTCCTGGGCCTCTGACCAGGAGAGAAATCATTGCATCGTGAATACGAGTCCTTTTACCCTGCCTGATACATATGTGTACTTTTCCTATGGCCTTGCATGTGAAGCTTTCCGAAGGCTGAGCAGCTCCCTGCCCACATTCATGCAGTGGCTAAATATTGATGGCAATTCTTGGATCTCTGCATAGCCCAGCACAGGTTGGTTGGGGCCCATTGGCCCAGTTTGAAAGGCATGGTCTCAGCTGTCGCCTAAGCTGATGCATGCCTGCAGGCTGTCCCTGGGGATGTATCAGAGCTGATTTTCTGTGATTATGTAGGGTGCTCTGTGTTTCTAGAAAGATAGTTATACAGATGAGGCAGAGAAGACAGTCAGTGATTTGCTGTTTTGGGCACACCCGTGGTTGGTAAGCTCTATGTGGGCTTTGGCTGTTTTATTCACCTGTAGTCCAGGTGCCACAAACCCACATAATGGATGCTCAATAAATATTTTTGAGTGTGTGAATAAGTGAACGAATGAAAGAATGAAGGGCTTTCTGTGAGACCTTCGTAAAAAGTCACAGCTTTGTGAGTTGTATGCAACATGGTTTATTTGTAATGCTCAAGAGAGCTATTAAAATTTATTTCACTCTAATTTCTTCACCTTTAAAATTATAATTTGAAATTTATCACTTAGTATATTCTCTTAAATATACTCTTATATTCTCTTAAAATATACTTAGTATATTCTCTTAAAATATACCTTTTCTTACCTAGAGTATAATCTGAGCAGTTTCATAACAAGTTGATGAAGTCTTTGGCACTTGGCAAGGTCTGATTGATTTAAAAATTTCATTCATTCCTGTGATTGGCACAGTAGTGGTAAGGGATTGATCCTTTCTCTGACAAATTGAATTTAAATTACTCCTGCAGGGAGCACAGGAATACTTAAAGGCAATTTAATCTTATTAAGAAAGAGTAGTGAATTACAAAAGCCAGGTTCATACTTGGAGAATGTTTTGAAAATAAAATTTTGAAGTAATGTATTTATTTTGCTAACTGATAAAAAATTTAAAACTGTTAGTTTTTGTTTTTATTTTTGACATATATTTTAAAAGCAGTGTACTCATAAAAATACTCTCTAAACCCTCACAACTCCTGGAGAAATTTAACATTTATTGGTATTTACTCTTCCAGTCCTTTCCCTATATGCTTACAAAAATAAATAAGTCAGGGAAATAAGAAACAGGAAGAAACAATGATGTTTTGTACCTTGATTCTTTTTCCTTTAATTGGCATTTAAGTGTGTGTGTGTGTGTATAAAACCAGTCTCCTATTGTTGAGCATATAATTGATTATTAAAAACTATAAACAGCTGTATATGTATATAAATTTATATGTATATCTTTGTGCACTTGTACAAGTATTTCTGTAGAATAAATTACTAGAACTAGAACTGATTGATCAAGTGGTATGTAGATTTTACATTTTGAAATACGTTAGGCATTTGCCTTCTGGAAGATTTATGCCAATTTATATCCCCACTGCTTCCCAAGAACAGGCTGGCCTAAAAACATAAAACAAATTCTCTTTCTAATTGAAAATATGGTCATCATGATGAAAAAACTTTAGAAGTGGACAGAAGTTAAATGATTATTTCAGTGCCTGTGTGTTTCACTGTGGATTGATTTAACCTAAAGATCACTGTCCTTTTGGGAATTATGCTCTCCATCTACCCCATAGCATTGCCCAATCCTCGGGGTCGTTGTCATGGTACTGCTTCTTTCCTGATGACTTTTAAACACATTTGGGGTAGGGTACTGAATGATGTTTTTCTTAATACATGAGAGTATAGCTATACTCAGAGAGGAGTTGGCAACTGTATTTATTTTACCACAACTTTCAGAGTAATTCACTGTTGAAATATGTCAGCTTTAAAGTAAAGTGCAGAGAAGAAACTTGGAAAACATACATGCTAGTAAGATTACTTCCAGGTAATGGTGGGTTGGTTGTATTGAAGCCACATTGAAAACAAGTGTCAAGATGTTAGGAAGTGTTCTGTGAAAATGGAAAGGGATGATCGGTTCTGATCAGCTGGATTTCTGCTTATTATTTCCCTTTAAGAAGAAACACTTTAAAAAAATAATAGGAAACTTTATTAAAGTCTTGGGAAAGTTGTGTTATACTGGCACAAATTGGAAAATGCTGTTATAGACAACAAAAATCCAGAGAGAAATGGCCATAAACTATTTATCTCTGGAACACCAGAGGCACCTGAGTTTCCAGCTAACCACCTCGCGTGATACGGAAAGAGCAGAGAGCCACTGAATGGAGTAGAAATTTACTTTAAAGGAAAACTTGTGTGTAATAGAAATTGGTGCCTTCATCATATTAACTGGGTGATGAATGAATAATATATCTGTTAATTTATGGAAAAGAAAACGTTTTTGAGTACTCTGTGTGCCAGACATTGTTCTAGAAGATATGAGACAAAAGTGAGTGAGTGAGATAGAAAAAAGTCACTTGAAAATCCATTTTCTTTTTTAAATTGAAGAACAGTGATCACGGCGAATAAACTTAAACAATGGGAGAGATTTACATATTTTAGACAGTTACCTCTTTTGAATGCTTACATATTTCATTGTGTTGCCATGCCTTCATTTAGCCTAAGCATCACCCCTTTTTGGACACTAATGTACCCCCCACCCCGAAAGCACTCAGTCCCAGGTGTGCTCGTAACACAGAAACTAATTCTCACCTTTTCCAGGCACCATTTTTTGAGTTCTTCCTAACCCTAGAGACAATCTAAGTTCTATTTTTAAGTCTCTTTCTGAGAATTCTGATCCCTTGGAGCCAGATGGTATTAACCAGGGAAATGTCCCCACAGTGAGTACATAGAGGGAGGAGGGAACTAAAGGATTATAAACTCTCGATTTGATTAATCAGTGACAGCCACTCAAGAGTAGTCTTGCTCATCTTCTCTACAAACAAATTGCCTTCTTCTAACCCCATTCTACCAAAATAAAGAAATCATCTGCTCTAATTTATCAGTTGTTAGCCTTTTGTGCTAAGTGGCATCTTCCCCCCCACCAAGCCTAAGAGTTTAACTGGGGAAAGCTGGATGACAATATCTGGACATGTTTTGATTCTTTTCTCTCTGTCTTATTAGTAGCAGTGCGGGAATTGACAAATTTGAGCTTAAAAATTTTTAATGTAAAATAGCTAGAGAGTTTTTCTTAAATTATTTTTAAATAAGTACAGTAAAGCTTTTTGTTTATATAATTAAATTTCTTAAGTCCTTATGTTTTAGATATTGTCTGTTAAAAAACATGTAACTAGATCTTCTTGTTTTTAATCCATTTTGACCATCTGTCTATTGTGATAACTCTACATTCATTTCTACAATCATAGTTTATGTTTTGTACTAATATTTGCCCTCCTGTTACTAAATTTCCCATTTTGTCTCTTCTGCCTTCTTTTGGATTGACTTTTGTTTTCATTTTATTTTTCCCTTTGCTATTTTGGAAGTTATATATTCTAATTATTCCTATGGTGGTTATACCAGAAAATTTAATATGTGGATGTTACTCAGTGAAGTTCAGAATTAATCAACAGTTTAATTCTGCTCTTGAATGCAATATTTAGAATAATTAAATCATGTTACACTCTTCTAGATTTACATACTGTGTTGGCCTGGTTGTGTGTCTGTGTGTGTGTGTGTCTGTGTGTGTGTGCATGCATGCACGCGCTCCATTGTTTCCTACCTTTTGAGACCCCATGAACCGTAGCCAGCCATGCTTCTCTGTCCATGGAATTTTCTAGGTGAGAATACTGGAGTGGGTTGCTATGCCCTCTTCCAGGGGATCTTCCTGATCCATGGATCAAACCCGCATCTCATGCATCTCCTACTTTGGCAGGTGGATTTTTTACCATGAGCCACTTGGGAAGCTCACAGAATTTTAGTTCTGTGTTAGCTAACTCTCAAAAATTACACGTTTATAGTAGTTGCATATAGCCAGTATACATCCAGATGTACATCCTTTCTTGTCTTTTATTCTTCTTTCTGGGATTATTTCCCTTTCTTAACTTTGTCCTTTGGAAGTTCTTTTACTGCTTGTCTGGGGTAATAATCTGTCTCAATTTTGTTTTTTAAAAAATGTCTGTCCCCCAAATCAACAGATACTAGTTTAAATATATAGTTCTACTAAGTTCAGGCTTTCATTATTGCTGTTTCAAAGTCAAATGTTATTCTAATTGCTCTTTTGTATTCTTTTCTGCTTAGCCTCTCTCAAGTCTGTATATCTTTTTCTGTAGTAAGATTACCATGTTTTTCAAAGTGATGTTTTTAATTGGTTTTTTAAATTTACCCTGTTTGTGATGTATCAGTCTTGAACCTGAAGAATCATCAGGTCTTGTTGTTTTGGAGTATTGCATCTGTCTCACTTTAACTTCTTCTGGAAATCTAAATAGACATATTGTAAGACTATCTCACTTTCAATTTCTTTCAACTGTTTCACTTTTTAATGAGTTTTGCTGCACTGGGTAATTTATTCACATCTTTCTTCCAATTCATTGTTATCTTTAACTTTCTGTGGTATGTGGTTCAATCCATTTTTAAACTTAATTTTATTATCATATTTTTTTTATTTCTAAAGAAATTTTAGATTTGCCTGATCATTTTTGATGCTGTTCTTTGAGTACACTTTGAATTCCCCCTTTTAAATTGCTTATGAAAAACACATGAAACATATTAGACTTTCCTTTTGTCTGTGATTGATTTTTTTCCAAAATCCACAGACTTTGGTTCTGCAGTTTCTCTTAACTCTCACTAATGATGGCCTGTTTTGTACTTGTGTTTAAACTGTGAACTCGTGTTCCACAGATACTTGTCTGCAGGATTCTCGGAAGCCTGTTTTGTACTGTGTTCCTGGGTAATTTTAGTGTGTTCCTGGAGTATTTCATTCCCGCCATGTACCTGGGTGGTGCTGCCAACGTGGAACCACTTTGGGCATGAGTGTGTTAGTAGGGGAGGGTGTCATCACATCTATAATATGAATTTCAGTTTCAAGCCTGAGTGAGCACAGGTCTCTCGATACAGGAATTCTCCAGGGAGATATTTTTAGTTATTTCCACTCTGCCCAGAGCCGAGAATGAGACAGGCAGCTGTGCCTGCTGTCTCCATCTGCCTCGCATACTTTTCCCCCTTACACATCCACTCTGATCTGATCTCCACCCTGTTTACATCTACAGTTTTCTCTCTTTCCAGCTTCCTGTTGAAATTCCTGCTGCTGTTCTGCCTTCTCTCTCTGGCTTTAAGCTCTCTTGGCATTTTTGGCTTTTAAGGATTTCCCCTCAAAGCCAGCAGGCACTTAATGGATTATCATAATTATGAAATGATATCCACTATTTTCAGGTTTGTCTATACATCTATTTTAGAATATTGTCAGATACTGACACCTAGGGGTCTGTTTATGCTGGCATTATCATCTTTTACACCCATAGTGCTGATGGGGAAAAGGCCAAGGGGTCCTGCAGACCTTGATACAAATAGTATCAAGTTCAGCACTCTCCTGATAGAGGCCAAGGATTCCCTTAGACTTAAAAATGCGTAAACTTGCCTAGGAAGTTGCTTTTGACAGAAGGAAGGGGAATTTTTTTTTCAATTGAAATATATCTGTTTCCAACTCTAGATAAGGGCTTTTTATCATGACCGTGTTTTGGAGTGGTGAGAAGAAAAAAGCTTAACACAATATTTCCTCCTTTTTAGGGTATATCTATCAGTATGTATTTCACTAATTTTCCTTGTATTGTTTGTTAAGACTGCCATTTCATTGAAGGAAAGTGTGCTTGGGAATAAATAGTATAATGTTCCCACTCTTTTTGATGTGTGGAATGTGTGAGCTGGACTTTCTGTGGAGACATTTTCAATTACAGTTTTATTTCTAGCATTGAAATGCTTATAGTTTTAATCAAATTGGTTTTGATTATTTTAAAACAGGCTCCAGGCATGGAAGAACTGATATGGGAACAGTACACCGTGACCCTACAGAAGGTGAGTGTTACATATGTCATATCTGCTACAGTCTGTTCTTGTATTTACAGATCATGGATCTTTTTTTAATTGAAGTATAGTTGACTGTGTTTCAGGTATACAGCACAGTGATTCATGTGTATATGTATACAGATATACATATACACTTTTTCAGATTTTTTTTCCATTATAGGTTATTAAAAGATACTGAATATAGTTTCCTGCGCTCTATAGCAGGACCCTGTTGTTTATTTTATATAGAGTTGTGTGTATCTGTTCATCTCAGATTCCTAATTTATTCCCCCTTCCTTTTCCCCTTTGGTAACCTTAAGTTTGTTTTCTGTGTCTCTGTTTCTGTTTTGTAGGTTCATTTGCATTAATATCTTTTCTTGGATTCCACATATGAGTGGACATATAATGACTATTATTCCATTTATAGATACCATAACAGATCATGGATCTTATTTTTAGTTCACAGACACAATTACTGTATTAACAAGGATTTGTATGTTCTGTTTTTTGGCTTAAGATCTGTATAATATAGAAGAATCATACATTATAGAAGATTCATTAATGTATTCATATGTCTTCAGATAGAATGCTTTACAGGAAAAAGAGGAAAGAAAGGGAGGAATGGAAATAATCTGTTCTGTTTAATGTTAAGGCAGCTTCTACAACATCTGTAATTTTAAGTGTAGCATTTATAACATCATTCCCTCACTGAGTTTTAAGTCCAAACAAGACTTTAAAACATTGGTTTAGCACTCGGGAGACATGGGTTGTATTCCTTGTCCCACTCCTAATTGTATTAATGGGGCTAAGTTAATCAGATTTTTAATGATGCCCCCTCACCCTCCCCACACACACAATGGGATTGAAAGTAGAAGTAAGGTCATAAAGTAAGATCATAAAATACATACATGTATTTTACTGAATTTTTAAAGTTATGTCACAGGTATTACCTCTCTTGGTTAAATTAGGTAATACGAAGAACTTCTAGAACTTGGAGTCCAATACACATTAATAATTGCTGCTTAATAAATGCTAGCTCTATTCCTTTTTATTCTGACAGCAGAGTTCGAGGTAGGCATGATAGGTGTTAGCCCTACGCAAGACAAGTGCAGCCCTAAGAACTTGTAAATGATTTGTGTGGCTAAATGAACTAAACACACACTCGTGATTCCAGAGTCTTACTCATCAAGCTGCCTTGGTCAGCCTCATGATTTTCTTGGGCCCAGTATGGGTCTTTTTCCACTCTGAGTCCTTCCAGTCTCTGTCACCGTGTAGATGGAGTCTAAGTTCCTCAAAGGGAGAGTTTTCCTTTGACCATCACAGCCATGAACTTCAGACCTTGACTTCAGTGGAAATTGGTTTCTGAATAAATGTGTATGGAATCAGTTCAGATAGAAAAACACAGATGGAAGCTCAGGTGCTGAAACTTCTGGAGCAGTAATCATGATTTCTTGAGTTGAGGGGCTTCCCCCTTAGGTCTTATTTTTCGCCTCTTGTCATTTTCTGGGGCTTCCATTCTGACTATCTTCTCTGCCCTTTCGCCATATACCATTTGAATTTGAACCACACATTGGCAGAGGTGAGAAATGTTTTAGGCCTGGTGCAGAGGATGGAGCTCTCTTTGTGTGGAAACTGGTAGGTATCAGGCAACAGTCCTGCCAAACTCAAAGCTGTGGGGCTAATGGACAGCAGCCCAGCTTGTTCTGTGGTTCTGTTTGCTGTCAGTTGGCATAGTGGGCCCCACATGGGAACTTTTTTTGGGTGAAGGTTTCTTTTATTCTCTGAGTAGCTTTCTATATAATCAAACCCTTATTTAGCCTTATAGCCACATATATCCCTGGATGTGAATATAGTCCACATATAGTCCATATAGTCACCTGGATGAAATCCAGGAGCTTAGCTTTTTGAACACTGAAATGAATTAAGATTCTGTATTATTTGGGTTCATCCTTATACATTTCTAGATTAATCTTGAATCTCATTCATCTCTACTTCCATCCTAAATGCATGTAGAAAAGAATTTAATATTTTGCTCTCTCATAAGATGTCAAAAATAAGTTCATCTTCAGATTTTGTCTTTAAAATCCATACTTCTTCACTGTATATTGAGACGAGACCATTAGCTCCTCTAACTTGTAAGTTAAAAGTGTTCTTTAAAAATACAGTTTTTGCGCAGATTCAGTTGTGACAAGCCTTTCCAGCTCAGGCCTGGATATGAGAACAGATGTGATTGGTGATTCCAATAGCACATACTTATTTGGACAGAAGATGTAATTTCCATCCCCTGCCAGCTTCTAGTGATAACTCCAGTCTGTGCTATTAATCTTGTCCAGCTTTCACAAGGCTGTTCCTTTTAGATAAGGTGTTTCCCTTTATAAACCTGTCAGCTAACCATGATGCCGTGTTCCATTTTTCACTTGTTTCTCTAAGCCCTCTGTTTCTGAACTGTCTCTGGTTATTGGTTTGACCTTTATTTTATTGACTGCTGGTAATAAATCCTGAAAGCCACTTACAGAGGATTTTATTTTAATTTTTATCTTAACTTCAATGACCAGGATTCCAAGAGAGGATTTGGAATTGCAGTATCTGGAGGCAGAGACAACCCCCACTTTGAAAATGGGGAAACATCAATCGTCATTTCTGATGTGCTCCCGGGTGGGCCTGCCGACGGGCTGCTTCAGTGAGTGTCCTTCCTCCTGCTCCCGATCCCTGCCAGGCCACTGGACAGGGGGCTTTTGGTGGCGTGTACTTTTAAAATCAAAAAAAGAAAGGAATATATATGTATAAGTTAGTTTTCTTTCATACAGAGAGCGTGGTAGAAATTTTACAGCATGGTAGAAGTTTTACATCATTTTGGGGATGATATAAAGTTAAGAGTTAGGGTTCTGTGACCTCAGAATTTCTTTAAGAAGCTGAGGCAACCTCTTGACTTCATCCCCTCCAAAACACAAATGACTGTCAGCCTCCTTTGGGGGCATCTGTGGCATACCATGTGCCGTGTTCCACCATACACCGTGGGTAAGGAGGGCCTGATGTACAAGTTCCTTCTGTGCTCAGACCTTACTTAGTACCATCCAGTGACTCCTGGAGGGACCCCATGGGTTTGGGTCCTTCTCTGCAGATGGTTTCCAGGAGTCACTGTCCGAAGCGCTCTGAGAGTCTTCTGGATTCCTTCCTCTGAAGAGCCCAGACCGAGTTGACAGATTAAACCTCAGGAGTCATTAGACACTGAGCCCTTTAGTAAAAATTTGAGGTCTATCTTTTGCTTTTATTTGTTCCTAAATAAACAATTCATAGGGGCAAGCTGGGGTTTTTCATATCCCATTTTTCTGTTTTGTTTGCAGAGAGAATGACAGGGTGGTCATGGTTAATGGCACCTCCATGGAAGATGTGCTCCATTCATTTGCTGTTCAGCAGCTGAGGAAAAGTGGAAAGATCGCTGCCATTGTGCGTCCTGGGTTTGTTTTCAGCTTGACTCCGTAGAGCAGGAAAATTACTGCTTACTCTTTGCACCATCTAGGGACCACTCCCTCTGTATCCTCAGTATGTTGGGAGGGTGGTGCTAACTAAGGTTGATGTAAAGATCCCTTCTTGCCTTCTCATCCTTCTCCTAACTTAACACCAGTGCTTCTCTTGCCTGAATGAATTTGCCTGAAGAGCCAGGTTAGATAATTATTCTCTAAGAGATTCAGCTAGATTGCAAACAATGGTAAAACCACATTAATTCAGAAGCTAAATTATGAGCTCATAAACTCATTTGTAACAGCTCTCACAGGATCATGTTCTTTCTTCATAAACTCGCATTTCTTTGGAGATAACTGGCGGTCTGTGCCCTTCACTCATTTATTGGCTCTCTCAGTCATTTAGCAAACATTGGTTGAAATTCCGCTTGGCCTTGGAACGGGTCTGAGCTGTAAGGAGTGTTCACTCCAGCAGGGCAAGTGGACACAATGAGCGAGAATTGGAACATATGGTGTGTTAGGGACGGTGCTGGGAGGATACACGGGGTGTGTGGTATTTGATGGGTTTTTTTCCAGCTTTATATGATAAAAATTTCCAAACAAAAAGGGAAGTTCAAAGATTAGTATAACCAACACATATCTTCTATAGTGTTAATATTCTGCTGTATTCACTTAATTTTTCTCTGTATGTGTATATGAAGACATACTTACTTTTAGTCAGCCATTTGAGGGGAAGGGGCAAGACATGATAGTTCAACCCTTCTTACTTCTGAAATCTCCTAAAGACATTCATCTACATAACTACACTACTGATATCCTATTTAAGAAAAGTAATAATAACGTCACCGTGTCATTTAGTACACAGTCCATGTCCTAAGGTGACTTTGATAGACTGTTTTTGTTCTCCATCCAGGAGCCAGTCAAAATTCATGAGTCACATTTGGTCCTTATCTCATCAGTCCTTTTTAATCCAGAAGGATCCCTCTTTTCCCTCCTCTCTCCTCCTACATGCCCCCCCCACTTTGAATGACATGATTTATGGATGAACCTAGGCACTCCTATAGAGAATGTCTCACTTTCCACATTTTCAGTTTTGTAACTTATTGATTTAAAGCCTCCTGGTGCTTTTCACACTTTTGAGTAGAAGCAGATTTTTGGAGAAACTGTGCTCCATTTTATACTCATTGTCTTACTTTCTTCTTAACACTCTGAGGTATTTATCCTTCTTGTTTTAAAGATGAGGAACCTGAGGCTTAGCCTGAGTAAGAACACACAGTCTTACTGGAAAGGAAACCCGGGCTCTTGACCACTGTATTCTCTGTTTGGTTGTGATTGTCTTATGTCTCCACTGTTTGTGTGGTGACAGGTGGTCAAGAGGCCCCGGAAGGTCCAGCTGGCCCCCGCTGCAGGACAGTCCTCCTGTCCACGAAGATGACCGGGCTTTCGAGGTGATGGACGAGTTTGATGGCAGAAGCGCCCGCAGCGGCTACAGCGAGAGGAGCCGGCCCAGCAGCCGCGGAGGGCGCAGCCGCAGCTGGGAGGAGAGCCCTGAGAGGGGCCGTCCCCACGACCGCGCGCGCAGCCGGGATCGGGGCCGGAGCCTGGAGCGGGGCCTGGACCACGACGACGACTACGGGCGAGCCCGGGAGCGCAGCCGTGGCCGCAGCCTGGAGCGGGGCCTGGACCACGATGATTACAGGCGAGCCCGGGAGAGCAGCCGCGGCCGGAACATTGACCCGGTCTACGATCGCGCCTACACCCCTGGGAGGGGGAGTACGGCCACAGAGCCCAGCCTGATGGCCGGTATGGGGCATCCCGGAGCCGCAGCCGTGAGCACCTCCACTCCCGCAGCCCCAGCCCGGAGCCCCGGGGCGGCCGGACTCGGACAAACCCATCGGAGTCCTTCTGATGAAAAGCAAAGCAAATGAAGGTAGGCATGCGTGATGAAGAAAAGCACTGTCAGTAGCTAACTCTTCCGTGGTACCTGCTTTGTTCCACACACTGACCTAAATGCTTTGCACAGATCAGCTCATTTCATCCTCACCACCACCTCCTGTGGGAATTCATGTTTTTATTTTATAGACAAGGAAACTTGAGTCACAGAAAAGTCCGTTGACTTGCACAGAGTTATATCATCAATGGCAGAGCCAGGTGGCAAAATTTGGCTTTAAATGGATAGGCTATTGATTGTCAAAGCTGCAGAAGTATCACTCTGGACTCTCGTTAGAAAAGCAGATTCTTAGGCCCCAGCCCAGCTCCCACTGAATCAGAGGCACTGGGGTGGCCCCTTGTGTTAACAAGCTTTCCTGTTGAACCCAGAGCAGCTTAAACTAGTGAAACCACAGTAGAGGATGCTACTCCAGCCAGTCTTGAGTGAGTTTTTGCTCAATGCCAGGGCCTCTGCGGAATAAATATTTTATTATTAATCCTCACTAGAAGCCTGTGTGGTGGGTAGGAAACTTCGCTCCTCTTTTACAGGTGGGGATAGATTTATGGTATGTGAGGAGAGATTTATGGTGTTTCCACGGATGAGGTGGGCTCTGTCCTGCACTCCTGATCCATGTCATGTGCCTGGAGCATTTGCACACGCTTAATCATGTCCAAATTCACTAAAGCCCTGGGTGACAGGTAGACAAAGCAGTATTACTTGCAGTTTAGGTGAACCTCAGAGGTGGGAGGTGACTTGCCCACATCTTGAAGCTGATAAGTAAGTGGTAGAGTTGGAACCTAAACTTCATCTTTTGAAAATAAATGACAGGAAACAAGTAGGTGAATGAACAGGGATTTAGGGCCCCATGTTGTGATATCCCTTGCAATATACAAATTCCTTGTAATATACTTTTTATCTCTTTTCATTCTCTAATTCTTCTTCAAAGAGGAAAAAAGACGAGTGTCCAAGAGTGTAATGTAATCGCTTGCTTTTAGGTTGGGAATTTGCATTTTAAAGAGCCTATTGGATGAAAGGGTTTGTTTTCTTTCGCTCTTCTAGAGGTGCATAAAGAGTTGAGTTATAGAACTGGGTACCTGTTGAAAGACCTGATACTGAAAAGATATTGAAATAATTGCAAGGATGTGAATAACAGGATACCTAGAGCACAGGCCCAGAAAGTAATGGTGAAAGTTGAGATTATATGATCTCTGAGGAATGTGCATCTTAGCTGGTTTAAGGATTCTGGAGAGTCTTATCATCCTAGATAATGACATCATCAACCCCCAAGAATTGCAGAGTGAAAACCATTCTGCTTCCAGATTGTGGACTGTTGAGGAGTTTTGAGAAAGATGACCTGTTGTGAGGCATCCGTCACAGAAGTCTACTGTATGACTTGCACCCAGATTCCCAAGCTCCCCGCTGCAGTGCTCTTCAGCACTTTCCTCTTCCTCTTTCTCCTCTCCTGCTTCTTCCTCTTTTGCCTTGTCTTCCCCCTCCTACTCCTACCACAGAAAGAACCACATGCTGCAGATAATTGTGGGTACACCAATATGTGAAAAACTTGACCAAATGTTTCATGGAACAATCCTTACCGTGTCCGTTTTTGAATAGTTCCGTTACATTAAATTAAAAATACTGGTCGCAGCTCACTAAATTGATTTCAGGATTCACTCATGAATTGTGATCCACAGTTAAAAAAGATGTTACATGTCCTAAGAAACTGCCCAAGTCATGCCTGGTCTTAGTAATACTACTGAGGAACAAAGGGAGCTCATGCCCCTTTGCAGATCCGACATTTTACTCCTTCTGGGCCATTTTGTTCTTTAAAGTTAGAATTCAGTGTTCATTGTTTTCCTCCCAAAGTTCTACTTTTTCTAAAAGATTTTTAAAGCCACCTTTTGCTAAGGTTACGTAATAATTAAGCATAACTGGCTAGAGTTCCATAAGAGTTAATCTTTAAAAATATCTCGCTATTGGCAAGATCTTCATTTGATTCAAATAAATATAATCCACTCATCTGGCTAGCATTTACCTGTTTCATGGGCATTAGATAGACTTGCTGGTAAAAGTCTTAGAAGCTGGTCAGCTGATTTTTTTCTTCATTTGAAAGATGCCTACAAACACATCAATAGCAACTTACTTGTTAACTTTACAGTAAGAGTACAGTTTTTAAGAGGATAGAAGAATTGTTGACACATGAGAATTCATGGCTGAGGTTTGTCTCAGCCTTCTGTGCTGGACTGTGAGGCTGTTTAACCAGTAAGGAATTGTCATCCTTGAAAGAAAATGTCATCCATCTTACCCTTGCTATTTCTTCAGAATCATCTTCTTATAAGGTGGGGGTGGATGGATCTCAACACTGTTAATCATTGTAAGATCTGATGCAGACTTACTGTAAGTCACTTAAAACTGATCTTTAAATCTGTATCTAAGTAGTAAAAAGTTATTTGGAATTGATAAGATTTTAGCCCATAACAATAATAATGAAAATTTGAATGTGCCTCTTTTAAAACCTGCTAGGTTTAGGTAGCTTCCTAAAATAACCGAAATTCATCCTCAAAATATGTCTGTTTACAAGTTTAGTAAAATCAGAATAATATTTAAAATATTTTATAGTATATATATACTTAGTAAATACAGTGGTTTTTCTTTTGAGAGCAGCTCTAAGCCCATGAATCCCCAGAGTTGTGCCAGTTTTATTTGAATACTGTATTTGTTGCTTTGCTGTTTTATTTATCCCTTTTCTTCACACACTGAAGTGTTTTCAGTGCCAAACCCTACACAATTTAAATTGTTACAGATGGAGAGTATAATATTGGAGGTGCCTTCCTATCGGCAACTGGATTGTCAGTAGAACATGCCTGTACTGAATTGTGTTTTTTTTCTTCCCCCAACATTTTGTTTTGAAAAGTGTTAATTTTGTGGCAAATACTCAAATAGCCTTCACCTAGTTTTACCAGTTTTTAACATTTTGCCACATTTGTTCCATTTCTATTTTTCCCCTTTCTCCCTCCCCCTCTTCTTCCCCTACCTCCTCTGTCTCTGATTGGTGTTTTGGAACCCACTTGAAAATAAGTTGCAGGCAAGATGACATTTACCCTTAAATATTTCGGGCGGGTATCTCCCAAGGACAAGAACATTCTCTTACATAACCATAATGCTATCATCACTGTTAAGAAATTAGTATGAATATGCCTTTTAATATATTATAGCCCAGTTCATTTTGAAGTTACTCCAAAATAATGTCCTCCCCCCACACCACCCCCTCTGTACCCCACACATTGAATTGAGGACCTAATGAAGTTTTATGCAGTGTGTTTGTTTTTTGGTATCTCCTTTAATCTAGAACAGTCTCTCTGCCTCTTTTGTTTTTTATGAAATTGACGGTTTTGACAAGTTCAAGCCAGTGGTCTTATACACTCTGCCACATGCAAAATTAACTTTTCATACATATTTTTAAGTAGTTAGTCCTGAAAGCCAGACTCAGTTTTCTGGACATGTTAATGAAATATGTGTATATATGTGTGTTTGTCTCCTAGAATATGGTCTCCGGCTTGGGAGTCAGATCTTCATAAAGGAAATGACCAGAACCGGTCTAGCAACTAAAGACGGCAACCTGCATGAAGGAGACATAATTCTCAAGGTGGGCGGATACGGGCAGAGAACAACCAAGTTCATGCTCGGCTTCATTGTCTGCATTTCCACATTTAAGTTCCAACACAGTGAAACTTTGTTGAGATGGGAGTCTCAATAGTAAGACAAAGCCAGGAAGAACAGCAGAGAGATCGTTTTTATCAGGAAAACTAGACTTAGAGATTTGTAATAGAGGAATGTCAGTTTAAAGAAAAAAATCTCAACAAAGACATCCTTCTTCCCTTGTTTATTTAAAGTTTAAGCTCCTATTTTCTGAATGAAGGAAAGAGGAGAGGGTGACTTCGTGATAAATGAATGCTGAATATTTAATAGTTTTTGTAAACCTCTTCAGTCAGGAAACATAGTCCAGTAGTAAACCAAGCCATTGTCTTGAACTTGGAAGTTCAGTAAATTCAGAGAGTCACTTGAGCGCACTGCAGCTTTCACGCCTGTGTTTGGGTTTCAGACATGCAAGGTTATATTTAATTTAAAGGATAATTCACTTTTGTTCATTCTATCATCTTAAAGCCCGTGTCTGTTTGAATAGCTGAGCAAAACATTTACATTTTTAGCAGGGGAAATAAGAACTTTTCTATTTCACTGTTAATAGTTGTATTACATGGAACATCACTGTTCTTCATATACACAGATAAATGGAACCGTAACTGAGAACATGTCTTTAACGGATGCTCGAAAACTGATAGAAAAGTCAAGAGGGAAACTCCAGCTCGTGGTGCTGAGGGACAGCAAACAGACACTCATCAATATCCCCTCATTAAATGACAGCGACTCAGAAATAGAAGGTAAAGAAAGGGGAGGGTGTGAACTCAGCTGGGAGTGATGAAGGCTGTTGCTTCTGCATTCTCATCTCTATTTATCATAGCCATTCAGCTGGAAGTTAAATTCCTAACAGAAACCTCTCGTTTAAACTTAATTCCAAGTTAGGTTGTTATTTTCTTATTAAAGGGTCTGTTGAAATTAGGATTCCAGTATGAAATTCTGGTGTACTTAAGAGTCCCAGTGGACTCTGATTAAGACCATTGAATACAAAACTTGTGAGTAAACAAATGTATATCGGAGTGGCTCAGAGAACTAACCACAGGACTTCCCTGGCAGTCTAGTGGTTAAGACTCTGCCCTCCCAATGCAGGGCGTCCAGGTTCAATCCCTGATCAGGGAGCTAAGATCCAGCATGAAGCAATTAAGGATCTTGTGTGCTGCATCTAAGACCCTGTGCAGCCAAATAAATAAATATTTAAACAAACAAAAGAACTAACCACATGATATTTTTGAAGTGGCTATTAATATTTCCAACAAAGAGAAGACAATATGGAGGACAGCTAAAACTGGTAGACACTATAATAAGGAATCAGTTAGAAGGACTGAATATTATAGTATTCATTGGTTTGGAATTTGTGTTACCTCTTGGATGAAGATGTATTCATTTGTTTTAGTTTTAACTTGAAGATGAAATAGTACATAGGATAACATCATTTATTTAGTTGGTCAGTCTTTATTTCCACAAACAAGTCCAACTTCATGTCCTTCAAACTGGTCTTGGATATTCTGCTCTTTATTCTTCTTTTTGGCTCTTAGGCATGTCTTTATTATGATTTTTCTTTTTCTTTCTAAATTGAGATATAGTTGATATACAACACACAGGATAACATTTTAACCATGTAAAAATTACCAATAAAAATAACTAGGCATGGCATTTCCTACGTAACCATCTAGTATTGCCTTTGTGCAGAAAAGTTTAGAAAATATTACGTGCTCAAGTTTAGAAATGGACTTGCTTTTTAAAAGAATTACTTCATAAAACATTAACACTTAGTTTAATTTCTATTACATAAAATGTTTAATCAAGTGGTTACTGCTTGGAGTACAGGAGAACAAGGAGAGCATGAGAAATAATCCCAGCATGCAAGGAGCTTGCAGTTTGCCTCGTTTTTCCAAGTGTCATCCTCAATCCACTAATAGCATTGTGTCATACAGGAGCTTGATAGAATTGCAGAATCTCAGGCCCTACCCAGAACAACTGCCTTTTAACAAGATCCCAGGTGACATGTGTACACATTAAAGTTTGAGGAGCATTGTTGTATGGTAAAAATGAGTTTGTGTATCTTTCCATCTATAAAATCCCTATCATTGGCTTTTGACTCTTCAGTGGCAGCTTTGATGGAAAGAATAATGAATGAGGAACATAAACTTCTGAATTTGGATTCCTCTTTGTTAATTAATGTCTTTCCTTTCAAGCTATCAGATTCCGCCCCCCCACCCCGCCACCCCGAGGGAAGGCTATCAAACTATATAATAGCACATTTACTGCTTGCCCTCTCTTCCATTTCCCATGTTTCCTTGCTCAGAGAATTGAATAATTTCTGGCACAGGTCTTAAATGTTTCATTAAAAAGATTTTTCTTATTTTTGAAACCAGATATCTCAGAAATAGAATCCAACCGATCGTTTTCTCCAGAGGAGAGACGCCAGCAATATTCTGATTATGATTACCATTCCTCAAATGAAAAGCTGAAGGAGAGACCAAAGTAAGATGATACGTATTTTCCCTTGTATATGTCCCTGTGTATGTATACACATACCTGTTGGCAAATCTGTCACGTGATGAAACATTAACATGCTGTGTGCTTAAGTTCGAGAGAGGACACGCAGAGCAGATGGTCCAGGATGGGCGCCACACCCACTCCCTTTAAGTCCACTGGGGATATGGCGGCTGCAGGCAGCATGGAGCCCAGCAAGGAACCCAGATACCAAGAGGAATCCCCAGGTGAGGCTCATTTTACACAGTCGTTTGTGTTCAGGTGTGTGTGCTTGGTAATTCCAAAGGGTGCCTGGTAGGAGAGAGAAAAATATTTAAAATCACTCTTATGTATAGAAGAGGCACTCCTAACTCATGTAATATTGGAAAAAAAAATTAGCCTTTTGTATGTACCAACAGGTTGGTCACCTTCTGTTATATTTCATTAGTCATGCTTTTTGTCTCTCATCCCTGACCCCAACCTGAACTGTTTTCTGTTCACAACACTTCTGACATCAACTGAATGGGTTTTGTCTTCCGCTCAGCTATCAGTTCTCCAGACACCACCTGATTTCAGTTCAGTTCTGACACTGACTACCCGAATTCCTGCAGAGCCTGATGGTTGAGGGTTCCGTCTCACGAGATGTCCCCACCACAGACTCCAGTCACAAGCCTTGGGTTGCCGCTTTTACTTCTGACCAACCAGCTCTAAACTGAGAGTTCCCATGACCCCCTCCTCAAGTTTGATAACTTGCTGGAATAGCTCATAGAACTCTGGAAAGCACTTCATTTACTATTACAGATCATTTTTTTAAAAATAAAGGATATAGCCAGATGGAAGAGACGCCTAGGGCAAGGTATGGGGAGAGGACGGAGAGGTTTCATGCCCTCACTGGGCAGGTCACCCTGCCGACACCTCAGTGACTTCATCCATCCTGCAGTGTTCTGAATCCCCTAGTTTTCGGAGGCTTTGTCACGAGCATGACTTCCTCCTTCTGGTTACCAGCCCCAGCTTGAGGCTATCCAGAAGCCTACTAGAGTCATCTCTTTAGAACGAAGGATGCTCCTATCACCCAGCAAATTCCAAAGGATGTTGGAGCTCTGTGTCAGAAATTAGGGTTAAAGACCAAACATTAGAGCAAAAGATGCTCTTGGTACCCCTTTCACTCCAGAAATTATAGGGGTTTTAGGATCTCTGTGTCAGGACCTGGGGGCAGTGCAGAGACCAGATACATACCTCTTAATTATGTCACACAGTTGCATTTTGTCAAATTTGATTAAAGTCCTTTTATGTCCCATTTCTTTATCTCAGAAATAATTTTATGTGTTTATTTTTGGCTGTGTTGGGGCTTTTCTCTTGTGGTGGTGCATGTCTTCACTGCTGCGAGGGCTTGTCTCTTGCTGCAGGCATGGCTTCTCATTGAAGTAGCTTCTCTTGCTGCAGAGCACAGACTCTAAGGCACACTGACTTGGTGGCTGTGGCTCCCAGGCTCTAGAGCACAGGCTCAATACTTGTGGCACGTGGGCTTGGTTGATTTGTGGCATGTGGGATCTTCCCAGATCAGGGACGGAACCAGTGTCTCCTGTATTGGCAGATGGATTCTTTACCACTGAGCCACCCGGGAAGCCCCTATGTCCCATTTCTGATCTCAACTCCATCCTCTACCCTCCACCACAATAAAATTATCATCATAATTTAAATGCATAAATATTTATCCATGGAAAAAACAGCATCATTACATGACTTTTAAATTATTTTAAAATGCTACCAGTTTGTAAATGTGATTATGCACCTTGCATTTTTAAGTTTCATTTTCCTTCTCACTTGTTTTTGAGAAACTACTGACATCTGCTAGTGCTTCAAAATTTAACTTTTAAGACTTATTTTTCACATTTGATGTTTTGATGTATATGTAGCATAAGGTACAGACTTGAATTTTTTGTGGATTTTGTGATCTTCATATTTAGAGACAAAACCTGTTTGTCCTGGTTGCTAATGATATATTTTTTTTAATTTTATAACTAGTGATGTTTTTTAATCCACAGTTCCTCCACCAAAACCAGCCCCAAGAGCTGTTCTTCGTCCAAGTCCTGAAGATTTAGCAATATATGGGTAGGCATCTCTTCCCGTTCCCCTTTCTTCCTCCACACAGCTCTGTCAGCTTAACTTAAATCTGGAAAAATGGTGTTCTTAAACACCATTAAATGGTGATGATTTTATATATAATCAGCTGCCTTTAACCCATCTCTATTGCTAGTATTTTTAAGAAAGAGAAATCATTTGTAGGAAGAGTAAAATGTGGAAGTAAGTCAGTGTTAACTTTGCCTGCTTAGCTGGCTAGTGTTCCAGATCTTATTCTGAATAGTTGAGTTTGCCAGATCAAGAATGCCCAGATGGGTGAAGAATTGCTTAACTCTGGTGCCTCTGTAGGGGCTGTAGTGACAGGTGGCCCTGGTGTGTGGAGGGAGGGGGGGAGGTGATGCAGGGCTCTGCACTTGACAGAGAACCCCTGGTTCCGTGGTGTTCCATGGGTTAGGAACCTGCTCCCCTAGACTTAGGCTGTCTCCATTTGACAGGAGCCCTGTGGGATCAGCAGGGTTTGCTTAGGAAGAATCCTGAAGTAGGAATTAGATGGCCTTGAATTTTTACCCCAACCCTGCCCATTATTTGCTTTTTATCTTAAATGAGTTTACTTAGACATTCTCTCTGTTTCTGTTCTTCACTGGTGAAGTGGCCTCCTGATATTCATCTCACAGCCCCAAGGAAGATAAAATTGTAGATTATATAAGAAAGGCAAGAGAGAGTTTATAAAGGGTAAATCACTCTATAGATAGAAGAAATTAAATCTCTCACTGCTAATGTTGGTTCTCCTTTACCGAAAAAAAATAAGAAAACCTCTCATCTTTCTTTACTGAAACTGAACCCATTGCAGCCCCAATACCAAAATGGTGAGGTTCAAGAAGGGAGACAGCGTGGGCCTCCGGCTGGCTGGCGGCAATGACGTTGGGATATTTGTGGCCGGCATTCAAGAGGGTACCTCCGCGGAACAAGAAGGTCTTCAAGAAGGGGACCAGATTCTGAAGGTATGAGTTCCCAGCTCTGTTTGTAGGTGTTACTGGGAAAGAGTAGGGTTTCCTGGAGGGTCTTACATAAAGGATGAAGAAGTGGTCCCGCTGGTGAAAATAGACCAACTGCAGGCCTGTTGCTGCTGAGCATCAGCTCTCTGTTTTGTTCCAGTAGACCCTGTCTCCTCAGTCCTGGTACCCAGAATTCATCCTTATGTCTGTGGGAACTTACAGCGTTCAGAACCCTCACAAAGATTTTTATTAGTTTGATTCACGGAAGAGTTGAGACTTTCCCTGAAGGCCTAGGGGGAAGATCTTGCTAATGGTTTTTGGCCCATCCTCCCGCGTGGTTATCACTCTGCAGGCCATGCACTGTAACTGAGCAGAGGTGAATGTTGCCATCAGATCGTCTGATTTGAATCCTGTCCCAGCTTCATATTAGTTTGTGGCCCTGGCTCCAGCGCTGAGACTCAGGTTTCTGTATCTGTTCAATGTGGATAAGCATACCTGCCTCGCAGGGATCCTGGGAAAGTTAGAACAGATGATACAAGGAGTTCAGCAGAGTTCTTAACACCGAGGAGGAGGGTCAGAGTCTGTTCTTTTTCCCAGTGAAAAATAACAAGTTGCTGCCACTCTGTGTCACTTACATCTAAAATTGTTCAGGAAGGGGAACACCTGGCTAACCAAATATTGATACTTTTAAAGCTACTGTGTATGTGTTTGTATAATCTGTTGGTTTAAAAACGACTGATAAGCAAGTCCTGCTTTGACATTTTATGAAAAACATACCATGTGTTTTCTGTTGACTTGAGTGTTCACTTCAAGCATGCTGAGTACTTTGTGACTATAAAAATATAGAATGCTCGAGAATTGTCTTCACTGGAATTTCTGCTTCTGTAAACTTGCTTTTCTTATCATGAGTTCCTAGAGGATCTGGTAAGAAGAGCATCTAACCTCAAAGAAGAGAGGGAGAAAAGCAGAATTCCCAAGGCAGCAGGCAGCAGAGCCCAGAAAGAAGTGGTCCTTTTCCTTCCTGGCCTGTGACCTCATGGTGGTAGTTCAGATTTCATTTCCAGAGCAGATGAAGGGCCGACCTTGACCACGAGGTTCTCTGAAGCTTTGCAGTGACATTCTAGACCCTCTTTGGCTCTAGCCAGGATCCTGGAAGACAGAGTGTACCTGAGTGAACCTCGGGGCACCACATGAGCCTAGGAAACACTGCTTACCAAGTGCTACCGATAAGAACCCCATTCGAGTGCCAGCTCATACCAGTTTACTCTTGGGCTGATGCCAAAGAAGAAGCATGTGTCCTAAATGATGTGGGGCCACAGGAAGTCAGGGAGGAATTTGAAAGCTTTTGCTCCTGAAGGTTCAAGGATAAAATATTTTCCTACCCCCGGGGGCGGGAGTAGGGTGGCATGGAGAAAGACTCAGAATTTTCATGGAAAAAAAAGTAAATTCATTTAGAGGCTTCACAGACCTCTCTCTAAGTTAAAGACAGGAAGAGTCACTTCCATGGGTAAAAATTATGATCCGCAATGTTTGCTGTTTAAGAAAGTATCTTATTTCCTGTTATCACCCTGGTGACAGGGAAGAAACTGTGGGGACCCACCTCTTTTGCAGTAGTCTCATGGGGAGGTCAGACAGTAGACGGTCTTCATTCTTAGGCATGAATAAATTTTCTGTTGACTACGAAAGGAGCCCTTTATTCTGCAAAGAGGTGAAAACGCTTGAGCTCGCCTACTGAGGCAGAGAGGTTGTGACACAGTCTTAGTGTAGCTGACACAGAGTCCTCTTCAGGCTCACAACAGACACAGCTGGACCGTGCAGACTATTAAATAGATAATGAAAGAGAATACTTATTAGAGAGGGCTATACAACCTAACCAAAGTGCTGTCTTGGCCTTTTTCTCCTTTAGTTTGTCTCAGCACTTTCTCATTGTCAAACTGAGTATACCAGCGTCCAATACACATACACCAAGCACTTTTCTTCTGTTGCAGGTTTTTAAGTGCAGCTCTTTCTTTTGTAAAGGTGACAACTTGACATGTGGAATGAAAACATGACTGTGTTGAGTGGCAAATTATGTGCCATGTAAATAACTGAAGTAACACATGCTTTAGTGGTTGGGTTACCCGGTATGAGTGTCATTTCATTTTCAGAAACTATTAGAGAAGAGAAAGTACAGAAAAAAAGAGCCTTGTAAGTTTGATTATTAACTGTGTGGATTTTAGCTACCACGTATGCTTTAATTTCGACCATTATAGTGTTTGGCTTGATGTAAAGTCATTCTCAGTTTGTAGAGGTGGACGGAGGGACTTCTAAGGTCTTCCCCCATGCCCTTTGGCCCTGCTTTATTTAAATATACAAATGCAAGCATGTACAGTGCATATAAAGACATATTCATAGCCATATATAGACACAAATGTAGATCTGCAGATAGCACGCGAGAAAGGATTCAATACCAAAGGTCAAATATTCAGAGACAAAGAGATGGACATGAGCTGTCTTAAATGCTAAATATTGTATCAAAGGAAAAGTTAACATGATTGGTTTAGTAAATCACCGTTTTTAATGTACCAAATATAGTTTTAGTCTCATGCCTAGTTTCACTTTTTTTTTCTTTTCAACATTCTCTTCTTGTATTTATACAGTTACATTTTACAAAATAGTAATGCAGTTTAGACATAGCCAGACTGTCTCCAGAGTAGTTATAACACAAGCATGACACAGAATGTGCTGAGAGAAACATTCCCAAAGAGAGCCTAGTTAGTGACAACGCCAAGTCCCTGTGTCTACCTACGCTTCGAAAAGGGATAGCTCAGTTCATCTCCCCACATTGAAAACTTCCATGAAGACAAAAATGCCTGTTTTCACTTCACTGTAAATTCCAACCTTAATTAAATTAGGCTCAATTAATTATTTTTTTCAGTAGTAAAGCATTACTCTTTGATTAAAAGATTCTACAAGTCTTCAGTGATTGAGGAAAATATTTCAGAGAAATTCTACATCTTCACTTCTCTAATACCTTTTAAAACATAAGGTACTTTAAAATCATTTTTGCATTTTACTTATGTCTATTTCTGTTTTAAAATGGTTTTCAAGGTACAGAGCAAAGATGCAAAATGTCTTTTTCTTTGTACCATTTTTGAGTTTTACTCTTTCTAATTTGTCTTCCAAAAGCTGTTTACAGCGTACCCTGCTTGATCAGCAGTGGATAAACATGGGCTTTTTACCCATTGTGTGGCAGAAGCTTGAATAGAAAAAAAGCCTATACATTAGGTTGATGGTCTACCGTGTAAAACTAATGCTCTTCAATTTCAGATGATAGAAGCTATAAGAAAAAGGTGGATTTGGGCAGAATCCTAATTTGCAGGCTTCTATTTGGACTAATTTAAAAGTAGTAATGCCTTAGGCTAAGCCAGCATGCTCATTGGCCATAGACCTCACCACTCCCTATTGAATTCTAGTTATTGGATTCATAATGGTACATTACCTCCCTGGCCACCTGCGCAGGAGACTCAAAGAAGAGAGGGAGACTGACACACTCCTAGAAATTCTCACCCGATCCAGTGGCGAGTCTTTGGTGGAATGACGTATTCCCGAGGGGTGGTGGGCAGTGTGGGGGAACAGGAGGCTGTGGCGGTGCCCACAGCCCAGGCTGGGTGCTTGGCGGGCCTCAGTAGGGCACCAGAGGCGTATTTACTTGTGGGCCCTGATGTATGTGTCTTTACATGGGCTGGCCCTGGTGACAGCAGATCAGAAGCTCAGGGAGCACCTTTTAAGAAACAGCTTCTTATTTTCTCTTGCTTTGTTTTCTGTGTTTGCCCCTCCTCTATTAGGGTGAACACACAGGATTTCAGAGGCCTCGTTCGGGAGGATGCTGTTCTCTACCTGTTAGAAATCCCCAAAGGTGAAACGGTGACCATTTTAGCTCAGAGCCGAGCTGATGGTGAGCAAGTTTGGTTTTGAGTTCAGTGGGCAGTAGGAGGGAGGGAGGTAGCTTGGGACCAGAATAGGCAAATCTGACTGTTTAAAAATTGACCTGTCTCTAGGTCATAGGTATGTGGAAAGAATTTGGGTGGGATTTAACTTCCTACAGAAATGCTTTCTATGCACCCACTGAAAGAACTTTACTAGTTGTGTGATTTTTGGAATAAAACTGCTTTTCTGAACAGAGATCCATCCTTAATTACTGCCTGAAGTTATGGTTGAGGTTTTCCCTATGACAGCTGCAGAGGCCACACCTGCAGGTCAGCCCGCATATTAGCCCTTATCAGTCTGACAGGTTGATTCACCTTTCCAGGTCTTGTCATCTGTAAAATGGAAGTTAATAGAATCTTCTTGTCTGCTTCAGAGGGTTGATTGGCACCTGTATTAGTCAGGGTTCTCCAGACAAAATGGCACACAGAGAAAGAGAGCTGCTAATGAGGAATTGTCACACATGTTTATGGTACCTGGCAACCCCCCAAATCTGCAGGGTGAGTTGGTGAGGTGGAGAGAGCTGATGGTTTACTTCCAGCCCAAGTCCAGAGGCTTGAGAACCAAGAGAGCTGATTGTATAGTTGTTGTGCAAAGGTTGACTGGCTCAAGATCCAGGAAGAGCCAGTGTATCTGAGTCTGCAAGCAGGAAAAAAGCTGATGTCACACCTTGAAAGCAAAAAGAATTCATTATCTCTTACTCAGAGAAGGATTTACCTTTCCGTTCTGTTCAAACGTTCAATAGACTAGCTGAAGCCACCCCCCCGTGAGGGAGGGCAGTCTGCTTTACTCAGTCTGTGTGTTAATGTTAGCTCATACAGAAACACCCTCAACAGGCACAGTCAGAATAATGTTTGACCAGATATCTGTGCATCGCATGGCCGGTCAAGTTGACACAGAAAATTAGCCATCACAGCAGAAGTCATGAACTTAGTTACTTGTCCTTCTTCCTGTTTGAGCTGTGGTTACCATGGGCCTGTGTGCCGAGTTCACTAAACACATGGAAGGTAAAGGGGTGATCAGAGCGCAGAGAACCCGATAACCGCTCCAGGAAAGACCCCTGGCCAGGCTGAGCACCGCATGAAACGAGGCTTTTGTCTTTCAGTGTATAGAGACATACTGGCTTGTGGCAGAGGGGATTCATTTTTTATAAGAAGCCACTTTGAATGTGAGAAGGAAACTCCACAGAGCCTGGCCTTCACCAGAGGGGAGGTCTTCCGCGTGGTAGATACACTCTACGACGGCAAACTGGGCCACTGGCTGGCCGTGAGGATCGGAAACGAACTGGAGAAAGGCTTAATCCCCAACAAAAGCAGGTATCTGAGACCACATGATTCCACATAACGCCCAAGACCCCCCTACACATAAACAACACCCCCACATAAAGGAAGCCCCGTATGACTTCGTCCTTTGTCATCATGCCCTCTCCCATCATCCACTTCTCATGTATGAAGAGACCTGGGAGAGATGGTGAGTTTCGTTCCAGACCCCCACAATGAAACGAATATTGTAATGACGTAAGACGCACAAATTTTTTGGTTTCCTGGTGCATATAGGAGTCATGTTTATATTATACTATTAAGTCCATTAGTTGTACAGTAGCATTATGTCTAAAAAAGCAAGATATATACCCTAATTAAAAATGCTTTACTGCCCCAAAATGCTAACAATCATCTGAACCTTCAGTGATTCATAGTGTTTTTTGCTGGTGGAGAGGTTGAAATTTTGGGTGCTTGGCACAAAGCGAGTGGCTGCTGCTGAGAATAGACCAGCAGCACCAACAGACTTGCTTGATGCGGAGTTGCCATATATCTTTATAATTTGTAAAAAAAAAAAAAAAAAAAAATGCAGGGTCTGCAGAGTATGATCAAGGGCATGTCTGTACACCAGCCTACGCAGAACAAGCCATGTCCGCATGTTTGTTACTGAGCTACTTCTGGTAGATTTCATGTGCACCCAGCTTTTCTCTGCCTCCATCCCGATGAGAAAGCACCTGTGTTTCTTATTCCTGGCATTGCTCATTGTTACGCCGCATCTTCTCTGATCCAAGTCCATAAGTGAGAGTGACTGGATTTAGTTAGTGACTCTCCCATTTGCGCATTTCCTGACTTCAGAACTTTACTTCCCCTGGCTTCTTCTCTCAGAGCGGAGCAAATGGCCAGCGTTCAGAATGCCCAGAGAGACACCACCGGGGACAGGGCAGACTTCTGGAGGATGCGTGGCCAGAGATCAGGTGTGAAAAAGAACCTACGGAAGAGTCGGGAGGACCTGACCGCCGCCGTGACAGTCAGCACCAAGTTCCCGGCCTACGAGAGAGTTTTGCTTCGAGAAGGTGAGGGATCCATGTGGGCCAGGAAATGACCTGACTGGGCTCAGAGCCTGTTTTTCTTCATTTTTAAACTTTAATGGTCATGTTCCAGTTTATCTGTATCACTTAGGCGAAGTGAGCTGACAGTTGGAATCATATTTCAGCACAAAATAAGACTTACAAAAAACTGACCTATACAAACTTGTATTTCTACAATCTTGGTTTTTTATTTTAATACTACCATTCAGAAGTTTTTACATATTCTATAGAGCAAAGTTTATCTTTAGTAATAGTGAGGGGAATGAACCAAAATGAAAGAGAGAGCTTTTATTCTTCAGAAAAGAGCTGGGCTGAATTGGAGATGGAAGAACACACAGTTTCTTTTATTTAGTTGTGTTTTCAATGTGTGTGCTCAGTTGTTCAGTCATGTCTGACTCTGCGGCCCCATGAACTGTATCCTGCCAGGCTCCCCTGTCCATGGTATTCTCTGGGCGAGAATACTGGAATGGGTTGCCATTTCCTTCTCCAGGGGATCTTCCCAACGCAAGGGTAAAACTCGGGTCTCCTGTGTCTCCTGCATTGGCAGGTAGATTTGTTACCACAAGCACCACCTGGGAAGGCCACTATTTTGTTATCAATACTCTGTAAAATGCTTTTGTTTCTTAACAGCTAAAGACTTGTAGATGTCTTCATGGCTTTTCTTTTTGTTAATTGAAGTATCGTTGGTGTATAATATTATGTATAAAATTACAGATGTACCGTTTTTAAAGATTATACTTCATTTGTAGTTATTATAAAATATTGGCCATATTCCTCATTTTGTAAAATATATCCTTCTAACTTATTTTACATCTAATTTCATGGCGTTTTCTTTTCTCATTTCAGCTGGTTTCAAGAGACCTGTCGTCTTATTCGGCCCCATAGCAGATATAGCCATGGAGAAGTTGGCAAATGACTTGCCTGACCTGTTCCAAACTGCTAGTAAGTCTGTCAGTGATACTTTTTCCTCCCTCAACTTTTATTTAGGAAAATCTCTAACCTGCAGAAAAAATAATAAACACCCACGTACCCTTCACCTGGAATCACTTGTCACCAGGTAACATTTGCTGTCTATATTCTCCCCCATAGACACACACATATACATACACACTTTTTACAATTTCTGCTGATGTATTTGAAAGTTTAAGTTGTAGGCATTATAACACTTCCTGCCTCTGTAAATCTCCTAATTCTCCTCCTATACAATCATAATACCATTATCACAACCAGAAAATTTAACGCAGATACAATAATGCTATTTAGTATATAGTCCCTTTTTCAAATTTTATCAGCTACCCCGATTATGCCTTTCAAGGTAATTATTGTTGTTTCCTTTATAAGTTCAAAATGCAGTACTTTTGAATTTTGTATCTTTTCTGATCTTCTCCTTTTCTAAATTATTTTGTGGCATGATATTTTGAACAGTCCAAAACTATTTGTCTCATAGGATGTTCCTGTTGGCCTGGTCTGTTTCCCTTGATTAGATTTTGGTGAAACAAGTAGTCTTGGTCTTTCCCATTGCCTCTTATTAGGAGACAATGAATGTCAGATTTCTTGTCCCAGTTGATGCTAGGAGGGAAGTACTTGGTTGTCACGGATTTCTAAAATCTTATTCATTCCCCCGCTCCCTGCTCCCTGCTTTATTTTTTTTTCCTTTGCAGAAACGGAACCAAGAGACGCAGGATCTGAGAAATCCACTGGGGTGGTGCGGTTAAATACTGTGAGACAAATTATTGAACAGGTAAGAAAAGTCACCTGAGGGCCACAATGTTGGAAAGAATAGGGTCATGGTTTGCTGCAGTGTTTTTAAGAATAGAGTCTGTATTTTAATAATTATTAAATGTTAGTAAGCTGAATATAAACATAAGCTGTTTTATTGTGTGGCAATCAGTTGATGTTCTGTGAACCAATGTATTGATTCTCTTGGAGTTCTGAGCATTATACCCAAAACTTGTTAATTGATTTTCTCAGAAGTTCTCATAGATTGGTAATATTAAAGTAGACCTAATGTGATGGGAAGTGTTTTCAGCTTTGTGATTTACATGGGCACATTTTATCTGATGCGACCTTTACTTATTAACACCAACTCTTTGATGCTATTTGGCTTTTACCCATTTACGTCACCTTTTCCCCCATTTCTAACAGGACAAGCATGCACTCCTGGATGTAACTCCTAAGGCTGTGGACCTGTTGAACTATACTCAGTGGTTCCCGATTGTGATTTTTTTCAACCCAGACTCTAGGCAAGGTGTCAAAACTATGAGACAGAGGTTGAATCCATCATCCAACAAAAGTTCTCGGAAGTTATTTGATCAAGCCAACAAGCTTAAAAAATCTTGTGCACATCTTTTCACAGGTAAGTGAAATGTAAAATGTACTCTTTGCTCAAAAGTAAGGAATGAGGAACTGTAGGATGGAAGGAGTAGGAAAGTAATCTGAATGGAAAATAGTTATCTGAAATTCTGTTTATGACCTCTCAAAAAGGAACTAATCCTATAAAGTGAGTATACTAGACTCACGGTGTTTGTATATTTAACTTTGTAAGTTTGACTGTTTGAACATGATCATACAGATCCATAATACACAATACCTGGTCATTTTGATGAAGTTCAAATTATTGGGAGGGACTACAAGGCTAGTGATTAAGCCTGGCATAGCACCGAGTACCCATATCTGTTATGGGCTGTGTCGTTCTTCTCTTCTTACCATCCATGCGTACACTGACTTACAAGGTGATAGGAACTTGGTTTCATTATTTTAAAATGTCTCTGAAATAGCCTTGAATATTCTGGATATCAGATGATATTAAGAATTTATTACTCCTGTTTTTAAGGTGAAAATGATACTGTGATTATGTTAGGGTTTTTTTAGTTGTCATTTTTAGGCATGTATGATAAATGAGAGTATTTACGGATGACCTAATATCGTGTCCGAGATTTGCTTAAATAATCTTCAGTGAGGAGAGTTAGTGTGGCTATAGACCAGACTGGCCAAGAGTTGATGGTTGTTGAAGCTGGGTGATGCATTCATGATGTATACTCTTATCTCCACTTTTGTATGTCTAAAGTTTTCCATAATAGGATATTTTTTAAATTTCTGAAATGAAGACCGACTGTTGCTATTATTCGTGAAAGTAAAATGATTTAAGAATGTGACCTTTTTAGTAACTGAATGTGTGCACTACCTAAAAAAACGACTAGTTCTGTGAATGTGGTATAATTAAGGGTTCAAAAGGGTTGCATGAAGTTTTTGGTCATGCAGTTTTATGGAAGCCACATGTAGCAATTGTGTGGATATAATTAATATCCTTAGGATAATGATAGCTCCGTGAATTCAGGCTTCCCTTATAGCTTAGTTGGGAAAGAATCTGCCTGCAATGCAGGAGACCCGCATTTGATTCCTGGGTCAGGAAGATCCCCTGGAGAAGGAAATGGCAACCCACTCCAGTATTCTTGCCTGGGGAATCTCATGGACAGGGGGAGCCTGATGGGCCACAGTCCATGGGGGGTCACAAGAGTCGGACACGACTTAGCGACTAAACTGAGTTCAGCACCAGTCCTCATCAACCTGTGCCACTTTTGACTTATCTGACACTGGGAAGGGAAGGGAGGGTGTGAATGAATGTCTACATTAGACCCTTGTTTTATTGTTACTGGCTTTTCTTATTAAAGAGTGAGATGCACTACTTACCACTATGGTGATGTGCTCTAACTGAGAGGTCATTTAACCAAAGGCAAAGAAAGAAGTGGTGCCTCATAAACTCGATTTTTGTGAATGTAGAGTCAAGCTTAAGCTGGTGCTTTTCCGTGTTTGTGTGTGATCTTTCCTTTGTTTTACTGCTACTGCTGTGATTAGTATTATCGTTACTGTTTTTATTACAGCAGTAGCTAACGGTGGTACAGCCTTTCACGGGTGCTGTCTTAGTAGGCCATAGGAAAGGCCAGGTGATTTATCTGCATGGCCACACATTAGTGTATGGCTGAGCCCAGACTGACACTGTGGTGTCTCTGACTGTGTGTCCAATATTCTATATACTTCACAGCACAGACGTATCATCCTAATGCTGAATGGGGTCTTATGTTGCCATTCCTCCATTTAATAGATAATTCATTGAATTTGAGGTCCATGTGATTGTGACTGATGTTAAATCTACGCCCACTTCATTTCCTCCCACCTCCTTACCTTTGTGTAAGTCCACTGAATGGCTAGGAGCTTCCCTCAGAGAGTTGAATTTGAGATTCATGTGAGGATCTGAGATAGCAGGCAGAGAAATAATGAGTTGTAGAGGAAGAGCTCATTTTTGAAAGGTACAAATTATTTTGTCTTTTGTTTTTAGCATATATTCATTACTATTTTTACAATATAATCAAATACCTTTTACCTAAAAATAAAAATTAAAAAAATTAAAGCAAAATGACTCTTCTTGCACATTCAAGGTACTTCTCAATTATGCAAAAATGACAAGGGAAACTTTATTCTGAGATTTGCCCAAACGCAAGTTAACTTATCAATGTAAATTAAAATGTTAGGCTTCCCAACCTTCCCCCATCACTTAAAAGTTACTGTGGAATAATACATTTTGCATGCACATGTTACAAAAATTATTTTTTTAAAACATGAAGTTTACATTATGTATTTTCTTGGAGTTGTTGAACATGTTTTGCTGAAGCACTCAGTTCGTGATTTAAAGACCACCGAAATGGAACTGTGGACTTAGAGATCCATGCAGACCCATCCTTTGTGGGAAATTGTGGGGTTTTTAAAGTACCACAGGATGGTCCAGCACTTTTCTCAGTTTCCCAGATTTCATTAATGTGAAATTTGTAACTTACAGATCATTACTTTAATTATATTAATTTAAAATTAATGTACAATGCAGTCCTAAGACTTTGGAAATGCTGAATAAGTGCTATTCATTAGTGATACTATTTTATACTTTTTCAAAATCTATAATTGTTACATATTGTAAACATTTTTCATTTCCATAATACAGTGTTTGAGAAAGCCTAGTGGGGAGGAGTGAATCTTGTACCAGTTAAAAATACCCCAACTGCAATAGGCAATTTTTGATTTCCCAAAGATATGTAGGGACACTGAGGCCCAAAGGAAGCAGATGGAAGTTGCCACTCTCCCTGGCTGGGCACCTTGGTTGATGCCTGTCCATTTAGAGTCCCTCTAAATGGTAGCCCTGAATAGCATTTTTGAAGTTTAATTTCTATACCCTATAATTTACCTGATTTAAGCATGCAATTCAGTAGTTTTCAGTATATTCAGAGTTGCACAGCCGTCACTACCACCGATTTTGGAACTTCTCTGTCACCCTGAAGAGAAACCTCATACCGTTACAGTCACTTCTGACTTCTCCCCACCCTCCAGCCTCACATGTCGCCTTTGTCAGCTTGTGCTCTTGCTCCTGTGCTTCCCAGCCTCCTCGGTTGTGGAAGGAGGAGTAGCGCCGAGTGCACCCGTGCCTGGGCTGGCAATGGATGCCCTCAGAAGCCCAGGACTCCTGGCCGTGATGGAGGCTGAAGGAAGCTCCTTCCAGTATTTCACCTTCTGGAGTTTGAGAGATGTATTTAGTCTATCCAAGGAAGCTTGAGTCTAATCCAGAGGTTAGAAATGACAGGAGTTAACCTAATGGCTTGTAGTCAAAGAATCTGAGAAACCTAAAGAGCAAAAGTCAACAGCAAACCAAAGGAACTTGATTCTAAGAGAAAGGAGGGCAGCATCATGGCTGTGCTCCCACCTCTTAAGGAGACGTACAGTGCATGATTTGAATGTACCAGCTCAGTTAGAAATTGCTGTTTTTTCTTTTTTCCATGCACTAGACTTCAATATGAATTCAGCAAGAGGCTTCTGGCTTGTTTCATTTTATCAGGGGGCATGAACATATTTTCTGCATTTCACAAATGGCTCTTTTAATTTTAGGTTTTCCTCATGATAAATACAAACTGTACTCACCTTAGACAACTTCTGCATAAAACTCGAAAAGGTAGCTGAACATTCTGTATACATTTAGTGGAGATTACTCGTTTTGTCCCTGAGGTGCCCAATGTCACTTCTGTTACCAAGAGAATAGTAATCTTTACAAGGTACTATGTGATAAGGCTTCCCAGATGGCGCTAGTGGTAAAGAACCCACCTGCCAATATAGAAGATGCTGGAGATGTAAGTTTGATCCCTGGGTTGGGAATGAACCCACTCCAGTATTCTTGCCCGGAGAATTCCATGGACAGAGGAGTCTGGGAGGCTGCAGTCTATGGGGTTACAAAGAGTCAGACATGGCTAAGCAACCAACACACACACGGTAAGGGTACAAAAGTCCAAGGAAACAAGGTTGATTTTATTTTAGTTGTCCAAGGTATCAGTTTATTCTAATACTATAAATAATTAATAGCCCAGGAAATTGTCAGCTTGTTCAGGATTTTCCAAGGTCAGTGTTGGGACTTTTTAAATGAAAGAATGCTGTATGTTACTGGGAAGAAAATCTTGAAGCAAAATTGCTTGCAAAATTTGCTTTCTGGTTCTTTGGAGTTATTTATAGAGAAGTGTGCAGACTTCAGGATAGATGGAGCAGGCTGCCTAACAACTTTCAGCAACAAGATCCAGTTTTCTTCTGGGTGACACACAGTGGGCTTAATAATAGGCCATGATGATGTAGCTCTAAAAAGTACTGATTTATCTGGAGTTTGATCATTTTAGGTCCAAAGTATTGCTGAAGAATGATCACATGTATTTTACTGGTTGGTATTCTATCCTGGTGCTCCAAATTCATGTTTCAGATGGGCTCAGTCACGCAGTGGCTGAAGCCATAAGCTCTAACAGCAGACTTTTGAGTTTGCATCCAGGCTTTTCCACTTGCTTGGTGTGAGGCCGTAGACTAGTTACTTTCACTGCTGTGCCTCAGTTTTTTATCTATAGAATGGGGATGATAGTAACATTTTGTTTAAGCACAAAATGCGCTAATCCATGTAACGTATTTAGGAAAGTGCTTGGTCAGTCCTAGTAAGTGATATTATGTAGGAAGTGTTTTGTTCAGAATAGAAAATGTGTGTCCCATGAATACACACACCTGTAGACTTTGGTTAGTCTGTATCTATATTCTGAAATGTTTAAGCCTATCAAAATGACATACATTTAGTTTTTTATTGGAGATAAACAATACATTGGTATATATTTTTCTTTTGCTGTTCATATCTATATATTGATTTTTAAAATATGTATTTTTATATTTTATTTAGATGTGTTATTGTTGCCCCTAAAAGCACACTCTTTAAAAATGTATTTTTTTAGTTTTTTTTTTAATTGGAAGGAAATTGCTTTACGGTGTTGAGTTGGTTTCTGCCATACAACAACATGAATCATTTATGATTTTGTATATTTGTGTGTGTGTGTGTGTGTGTGTATGTGTGTGTGTACTGTCCCTCTTAATCCTCCTTCCCCCTTTCCCATCCCACCCGCTCTAGGTCATCAGAGTGCCAGGCTAGGCTCCCTATGTTATAGATCAGCTTCTCCCTAGCTATCTGTTTTACACATGATAGTGTATATATGTCTATGCTATTTTCTCAATTCATCCTACCCTTTCCTTCCCCTGCTGTGTTGACAAGTCTGTTCTTTACATCTGCATCACCTTTCCTTCCTTGCAAATAGGTTCATCAGTACTATTTTTCTAGCTTCCGTATACATGTGTTAATATGTGATATTTCTTCTTCTCTCTCTGACTTACTTTACCCTGTATAACAGGCTCTAGGTTGATCCACCTCACTACAACTGACTCAAATTCATTTCTTAAAAACATATTTTTTAAAGGTAGCTTTTCTGAAAAATAAACATAAATCCATTTTTAGTTTTATGACATCTACCTATAATGCAGACTTCAACAGATAGATGGTAATAGTTTTAATTATATTCAATTGAAAGAATAGTGTTCAAATATGTGCCAGCTTTCTGTTCCATTTGCTAAAGTTTTAATTGAAATATAACAAGTTAGGATAAGTTACGTCCAATAAGTTTTCTAATAAACGTGAAACTGAGGCACACCTTTTGGTTTACATTTCTGTAGCTACAATCAACCTCAATTCAGCCAACGACAGCTGGTTTGGCAGCTTGAAAGACACGATTCAGCATCAGCAAGGAGAAGCAGTCTGGGTCTCCGAAGGAAAGGTATGTGACACAGATGCTCTGCTGTGAGGTGAGAGTCTGTGTTCTGAATTTTTTTCTCAAGAGGGTAGTGAGTGTAGTAAAACCATGCACATTTCGAGTAATCTCAACATATGCTTCAGTTGTTCAAAAATTTGTAAATCCTCTGGAAAAGTAATAAAACAAAGGGACTTTTACAAGAAAAGCAGAATGGGATATATGCAGCCCTACATTCACTTCCCTTTTGCTTTTAATGTAGTAACTAGTGTTGTGTTCCAAGCATACTAATCAGAGCTTACAAGACCTTGTGCTGAACTCCACAGTTTATTACCAAGGACCTGGGAAACCCAGAGTGGAGATGAGGGGTTAGGTTGAAGGCGTGGAGAACATAGTTAAAAATTAATACAAGGAAGAAAAGCTAATGGAGTTGGAATCGTTGTGTTAGAAAGAAAGTTGGCAGAGGATGAGTGCTAGGGTTTTGAGTAGGTGATGGGAGAGCGCTAGAATCTGGTATAGGCTCCTAACCTTGGCTTACTTCTCATCTGTGGAGGAAGTTCTCACACAGCCCTACTGCAGGAAGGAAACAGAGAAAATTATAGAATTCCCTGTGGTACTAGGAGCCCTTGGTGCTGGTATTCTGTGGTCCAGCTGAATTGAGGCCGTTTGTGAGACATTCAAGATACAATTTTGTTGCATAAGTGCCTCTGTTACCAGTTAATGGTTGAGTCCTAGCCCTGCCCTTTAGGAACTGCATGTTCAGTCAGAGTATCTAGCATGTACTGACTGCTTATGCCCGCTGCGGCTCTGTGCTAGCCTCCGTGGTGAGAACAGGCTGAGCACGATGGAGCTTCTGCTTCAAGGATTTGAGAATCTCGTGGGTGAGTGGAGAGGCATACAGCTCCAGACAGCATGCACTTATCTCTGGGAGACCAGTTCAACAGAAAAAACTGGAGGGGAGCCAGATTCTGGAAGAAAAGTGCACAGTGTGAGGAAGCCTGATGGATGGTGGCAAGGAGAGATAGGGTGGAGGGTTTCTAATTTAAGTCTCTACACAAAAATTTACATAGTCATTTAAAGCCAAGTGATTTCAGGAAGATAAAGGTGAACTTCCTTTTCTCGAAGAAGTCAAGGTTTCAGTCTCTTGGCTGTGCCCTTGGGAATTTTCTTGAGTCCTCACTCCCAGGAGCCATCTCAGATCCCACTGACCCTCCGAAACAAATTCCTCTAGATGGAAGGGATGGATGATGATGCCGAAGACCGCATGTCCTACTTAACCGCCATGGGTGCGGACTATCTGAGTTGCGACAGCCGCCTCATCAGTGACTTTGAAGACACCGACGGTGAAGGAGGCGCCTACACTGACAATGAGCTGGATGAGCCAGCTGAGGAGCCGCTGGTGTCTTCCATCACCCGCTCCTCGGAGCCGGTGCAGCATGAGGAGGTGAGGCGAGGCAGGCCTGGGCAGGAAGAGGAGGTTCTGGTGTTTCACTCGAATTGCTCTGGCCAACAGCTTATTCAGGGTGCTGAGGCAGGTATTCCTAAGGGTTGGAGTGGTTGATATCTAGGGAGCCTCTCATTACAAGCTAATGCCTGTGTGATTGTGGAGATGGTCCAGAGGGCCGTGGGACAGGAGCCAAGTGCTGGGAGAGGTTGAGTGATCAGCACTCACCCCCAGATGCCCCTGGGCATGATGTCATGATGTGAGGCCAGCTGTCCAAATGACCAGTGGGGCATTATTTTTAAATACAATATTGTTGTATTTACTTGTAACCTTTGATTAGGTCTCTCTCTGTACTCTTAGGTATCTGTGCTTTTTCTTCTCCACCCTACCTTTAACCTTTCTAATCTTGCCAAAACTCCTGAGTGTTTCCCCATCAGTTTCCTTCTCTCTTGTATTTCAGTTTTTTAATTGAGTTTATTGATTAATTATATGTCTGATCTCACGTACTATGCATCCACTGGCCAGTGAATAGACTGCTTCTGTGATTCTAGAAATCACATTGCTTGCACTAAGTTAGGACCGGAGCAGTTATTGGTTGCACCTCAGAGAACACTGGGATAATGACCTTTGCAGACAAGATTCTCCATATGCTTGGATTTCTGTGGACTTGTCTTCAGCAGTTTAGGTTGTTTCAGTGAATTTTGTTCTTTACAATATAGAAGGACCAAATATATAAGTTGAAAGGAGGAACAATTCACCATGACAAAAAAAAAAATTAGTATATACTGTCGGACAAGTCATAAAAAATAAATTAACTCATGAATGTCTGCAGATACAGTTGAGCTAAAACTGTTAATAACTGGTGGTCAGGCAGTTAATTCCCTGGCGGTCAGGTAATTAAGACTCCACACTTCCACTTTAGGGGATGTGGGAAACTAGGATGATGCATGCCACATGGTGCGGCCAAAAATGAAAAAAGAAAAAGAATAAAATATTAACAGCTGTTATAGACAAAACTTTACAAAAACCTCTTGTTTTCTTCCTGTAAAGGGAGAGATGCAGCTAGTTTTGGAAAAAATATACCTTTAACACTTGGTAATTGGAGAGTATACCAGGTATCTGCCTTTTCAGCAAAGAAGCACCGGGTCAGTAGCTCAATTTACGCACATTAGGAACCTTAACATCTCAATTCCCACAAGTTTGTGAAGAACTCCAGCAAAGAAAACCAGTGCTCTTTTCTTTCTTCCTGCTGGGATGTTCTCGTTGTGAATGAACCTTTATGTCTTGTAGAGCATAAGGAAACCCAGCCCAGAGCCACGAGCTCAGATGAGGAGGGCTGCTAGCAGAGATCAACTTAGGGACAATAGCCCGCCCCCGGCATTCAAGCCAGAGCCGCCCAAGGTACGTGGCTGGGACGCCCAGGATGGGAAGGAGGAAGAAACACATGGAGCTCACCTGAAGCTCCAGCCTCGCCAGGGCAGAGCATGCACAGTAAGATGGCAGTGGATTATTTTTTTGACCAGCTGGGTTCTCCACTGGAGCCTATCTTCTGGCTGAATCCAAAAGTTAAGAAATGGCAAAAATGTAAAATTGAAAGGCAGTTTTAGAAGAGGGTACAATTTTAGGACTGTTAGTGTTTGTTTCCTTTTGTTTTTTATTTGTTTGTTTATGTAGAAAGAATAAAAGTTGGATGAATACTGCATGCCCAGAATCACCTGTCATAGGATCTGTTTTTCTTCTTCTATCCAATGAAATTTCTGCCCACAATCGGATTTAGATGCACCTGAAAAATCCTTCCTAATGACTTGCTAAAGAAAACAATCACCACTATTGTTTACAATGCCTCTCATTATGAGGACAGTTTATTTTTAAATAAACCATTGTCCAAAAAAGAATCAATGTCATATGATTTTTCAGCTTCTCTGAATCACAGCTATAACTATAGGCTTTCCCTTAGAACCCAGTAAAGTTTTCTCTTCCTAACTTAGTGCTTTAGATAAGAAGAAAGTAATAATTCATTGTGAGCTCTCAGAGGTAATTGGTGACCTACTAATAGAGATGAGTATGAAGACAAAGTGGCTATCAGCATGGTATTCTCCCTTACTGCTCCCCACCCCAGCCTCCTCACTTCTGGGTGGACCTCTGGGCCAAGGAAGTCCCCTCAGCATGGTGTGAACTCAGGTGCCACTCTTCCATCCTGAAGCCTGGCTTGTTCTGAGGTCCTCCCTAGGATTCAAATCTCCTCTAGGACAGAGTTAGGTCCAGTCCCCCTCCAGCACTTGGAGGCCTCCCAGCACCCTCTTGGTTTCCTCGAGCACTTAATACTCTTCTGTAGGGAGTGACGTAGGGCCTCGGATGCCAGATCTTGGCCATGTACCTTGTATTTGATTCCTTGTTGGAGTAGAATTTGTTGACCACCTTTGGAAACTGATCAGGAAATGGAGTGTATTAAATCACTAATAGAGATTTGAAAATAAACTGAAAGCTCAAGGTTAAAACTATGTCATTGCTCTCTGCAGGCCAAAACCCAAAACAGAGAAGAATCTTTTGACTTCTCCAGATCTTATGAATACAAGTCAAACCCCTCAGCCACTGCTGGTAATGAAATTCCAGGGGCATCTACCAAAGGTTGTCCTCCTCCTATTGCAGCGAAACCCACTTTTGGACGGCCTGTACTGAAGCCCTCCACTCCCGTCCCTCCCCCAGAGAGTGAGGAGACGGGGAGAGGTCAGTGAGGAGCAGCACAGTGCTCCCAAGTCTGTCCTGGGCAAAGTAAAAATATTTGAGAAGATGGATCACAAGGCAAGGTTGCAGAGAATGCAAGAGCTCCAGGAAGCACAGAATGCAAGGGTAATTGTTTTCAATCCCTGGGTCATTTTAGTGTGTCAACAATAAGAATTTTAAAGAAGTTTCATTGCAATGTAATGATTTACAGTCCTTTGCCACGGCCGCAAACATGAAAGGGTATGTTGACATGCGTGGTACAAAGGCACATCCTATGAGTGTGTCCTTTTCAGACTGCCAGCTATTAGCACATCCCTTTTTCTTCCAGTCAAGCAAACCTGACATTGCAGGTGAATAGGTTCTACTCTTTGTGCTTCAGAACTTTATATTGGGTTCTGGAAGAGGAAAGCGTGACAAGAGAATCTGTGGCCTCTTCAAAATTATTTTTCACTGTAACATTTGTTAAGTAAAGGTTTCTGGAGCATTTCGGCCCAGTGGTTATGGGAGTTTTCTTCATTTAAATCGGTCACAACAATTGCAGTGCTTCTGAGCCTTTTTTCTTTTCTAGAGGGGGAAGGTAGGGAGAAAGAAGGATTTATTACCTGCAGCAAGTAAGGAAAACACAAAGGATCTTTTCCCAAAGCAGTCTCCCTGAACTGCAAATTTGGGGAGGTTTAAGACTAAGGCTCTGTGCATGTTCATAAGGGGGCTTGAGTAGAGAAGACTTAAGCATGGAATTGGAACAGAGGTTGACAGACTCCAGGCTGTAGTTGATTGAAGTCAGAAGGGTCCACATAATTCTATCCTCCAACTGGGAGGGGGCCTTAGTTCCTGGTGTCAGGGCTTATTGGAACTCAGGTTCTGTCTGTCTCATTGCAGAAAGAATTCAGTGAGAGACAAAGTAATTAGTAACAAGTGGATGTATTTAGAGAGATACATTCCACAGACAGAATGCAGTCTGCGTCAAAAGGCAAGAGTGGCTCTGGGAGAAACACACGCTATGGACAGAGTGTGGGCCATCTCAGAAGGCAAGGGATGACCCACACTCTTTTTCTTTTTTGCTTCTTTTGGTGGTAAAATATACATGGAACTTACCATCTTTAACATTTTTAAGTGTTTGGTGGCATGAGTGTATTCACATTTTTGTGTAACCATCTCTATCATCGGTCTCTAGAATTTTGTCATCCTCCCCAACTAAAACTTTGTGTATATTAATTATTCCTCATTTTCCCTTCCTCCAGCCCGTTAACCACCGTTCTGTTTTCTGTCTCTATGAATTTGACTGCTCAGGAGCCTCACAGAAGTGGAATCATACAATATTTGTCTTTTTGTGGCTGATTTATTTCACTTAGCGTAGTGTCCTAAATGTTCAACCATATTGTAGCATGTGGCAGACTTTCATTAGTTTTAAACATTTTTCCTATTTGACATTTACCACTAGGTTATCACATACAACTCTGGAAACTAGAGGTTTGCTTCTGTCTTTCCTCTTCTTCGCTAAAATGGGATTGGAGAATAGAAGCAGCAGGAAATGAGCAAGCTGACTGGCTAGTCATGCATCCCTTCCCTCTTGTTCTTTTTTACCCCCGTAATCTCCACAGATTGAAATTGCTCAGAAGCATCCTGATATCTATGCAGTTCCAATTAAAACACACAAGCCGGATTCGGGCCCACCCCAGTACACAAGGTAAGGGCTGCCCTGAGGGTATAGGTGTAAAAGGGGCTTGTGTAGGACTTTGATGCTTAAGAATTTTTTTTCACCTACATTTCAAAGTAACAAGAAAGTTTGTTTTTTATTTCTCCTGGTAAACTGTTTACTCATTTAGTCAAATTTAATTATAAAGACCACAGAGTCAAAGTTTTATGGTAGTGTTGACTGCGTGCTAAAACTAACATAGTGTTGTTGTTTAGTCGCTCAATCATGTCCGACCCTTTGCAACCCCATGGACTGTAGCCGACTAGTCTCTTCTGTCTGTGGAGTTCTCCAGGCAAGAATAATGGAGTGGGTTGCCATTTCCTTCTCCAACACAGTGTAATCACTGACAATCCAAGTCAGTCCCATTAAACCCAATGGAGCCATGCGTGTGCACGCTAAGTCGCTTCAGTCGTGTCCAGCTCTTGGCAACCCTATGGACTGTAGCCCACCAGGCTCCTCTGTTCATGGGATTCTCCATGCAAGAATACTGGAGTGGCTTGCCATGCCCTCCTCCAGGGGATCTTTCCCACCCAGGGATCAAACCAACATCTCCTGCAGCTTCTGCACTGCAGGTGGATTCTTTACTGCTGAGCCACCGGGGAAATCCAGCGGGAGTCACAGATGTGTTAAATTGTGTTAGGATAGTTCACGAGCAAAATTCCTGGGGTTTAGATGCCAGTTGTTTCATTGTTAATATTTTCTAGCTGTTGGCCAACAAGCTCAGTAATCCTTTCGCGTCACTTAGCAAAGTCAGGCTGTGTGTGAGCTGTGGTCTGAGGAAGAGGGAACATCAATTGACTGGTGTTGGTAGGATGTTTATGTTTAAAGTGCCGTATAAGCAGTACTGATTATCACAGAGTCTTCCTGTTAAGGTTTTACACTGGATCATTTCTTGCATCCGAGAACAGGAAACAAAACCACATTTTCTTGCAGCCATTCTGACTGGAAACTGGAGTCTAGTTTCACAGCAATAGAAAACTAGAGGCAAGTTTCTTCTTTACCAGGAGGCCCCTGGCAACAGAGGGGACTTGGTATAATTGACCAAAACTGTGAAGAACTCGCTCTGCTTGTGAACTTTTAACCAGTGATCTCAGGAAGGCACCCTCATCGGGCTGGAGGGTTCTTAGGTCAGGAGTATGTGTCTGTCTTCCCCACTCGCTACTTGAGTGGGTATCAGCCTTGACCTGTTATTCCTATCCTCAATTCCACCACTCTGTGAACCTGGAGCGGGGCCAGGAGTGCCCTGGTTTGTCAGCAGAGTGTGACTCAGGTAAGTCGTCTGTCCTGGGCAGTGGCCCACTGCATGCAGCATGGACCAGCAGGGAGGCCTGAGCTTTGGGCTGCACGTAACCCTCTCTCTTTGTTAGTTCCAGGCCCCCGAGCCGCAGAAAGGCCCCGCCAGACTTTATCAGGATCCCAGAGGAAGCTATGGCAGTGATGCTGAGGAGGAGGAATACCGGCAGCAGCTGTCAGAACACTCAAGGCGCGGCTATTACGGCCAGCCTTCCCCATACCGGGACACAGAATTATAATACCCGAGTTTTGACTCCTGTGTGCTCCGCGGCCATTCCCTCGGAGCAGCACTCCCACGGAGCAGGGAGGATGGCTCTTTCCAGTTTCAGTGCGCTGTGCCGATGGCCAGGCACCTCCTGGGGAGCCCAGGGGACTGAGTCTGGGGAATTGAGGGCTTTGGGCTCAGAATTAAGAGAAATACTACAGTCTGATACTGTTACTTGCTTCCATGGACCAAAATCCGTATTAATTCTGTTTGCATATTTTTAACATGTATATTAAGAAATGATAACTATTTTTCCTTATTAATAGCTGCCTTCCAGGACTGTTTTGATGAGAGACAGAATGTGAAAAAGATAAAAAATACTGTTGGACTCAAAACTAAATTCAAAGAAATATTTTATTGCAATTCTTTAAGTGCCTTTGATGAGAAGTGTCTTCAGTTTTCTTCCTTTGAAGCTTTATGCAAAGCCATAATGGACTAAAATATTTTGACTAAATTTTTATACCTGTTTCAGAGCTATGGTTTTCTCTGCACTATCATCTTTTAAGGCATTTGTCTTTGTAATATTTTCCATAAATTCTGACTGTATATTATAATAATATCTATACTTGGTAGTTTGGCTACCGGTGCAAAATAGCTTGAAGACTGATAAGTTAATATAGAAATATTTTGTCTGTTTAAAATCATGTGCGCCACAAAAGCAGAAAAATGCATTTCCAAAAATGTGTATATTGACAGCCAGTTTTATAATTTAATAAAAAGAAGGACATTGCAATCAATAAGGTGCTTAGTAGTAAATTTCTGTGTTACTTCCTGTGTTAAAGTGCATCTTTTATTTCAGTTACTGATCATGAAAATGAGGACATAATAATTGCAGAATCATAGTGTGTGCTGTGACCATTGCTGCCTAAATAGATAGTTCTACTATTGTTGGCCATTTGGATTATTTCCATTTTTTTAATATGAAATGTACCTTTTTATATATACTCCATTTTTATATTAATATATCGATGAGCAGCATTTTAACCCTTTGCAGCAGATAGGTTCTCTGAAATGAAATTACTGAGTGAAAGCAGAGAAACATTCTTAAGGCTCTTGATGTTTACTGCCAAATTGCTTCCTAGAAAAGTTGCATTGATTTATACTCCTGTATTCACTGTTTAAAGGCTAAAATATGTTTGAAATTAAAAAAAAAAAAACTAGGAATTTAGGCTTGTGTAAATTGGAATTGGAAGTACCTTGAATTTGGGAAAGGCGAAGAATCTTAGTTCCATTATGGGCTTTTTGTAATATGAATTGACACAATAAGCACATATTTTAGTTGAGTTGGAAATTCAGCTTACTCATAACTTAGTTATATTATAAATGTATCCTTGGTTGTGTCTGTGTCAGTTTGGGTGCTGTAATTTATAAACCATTTAGTGCAACACTGTGAATTGAGCAGTTTTCAAGGCACTGACTCAAATCTGCATATTTCATAAATAAAAGCCACCTTTTGTGGATAGAAAAAAATGGTTAAATATATGATGGTTTGGTTTGCTTCTGCTCTTTAAATACAGGAATGAGTCCTTTTGCAAACTTGGGAGGAGAGGAAAGGAAGCTTTTGAGCAGGAGCTGTGCTGTCCCTGGCTGCAGCACTTTTCTGTGATGAGTTAGGTGGTACACTCAGGAAGAAAGGACCTCTGTTCCCTAGAATGTTCCAGCAGTGCCCAGTGGATCATCAGTTCAGTTGCTCAGTCATGTCTGACTCTCTGTGACCCCGTGCACTACAGCATGCCAGGTTTCTCTGTACTTCACCAACTCCCAGACCTTGCTCAAACTGAAGTCCATCGAGTCTGTGATCCCATCCAACCATCTGACTCTGTCATTCTGTTCTCCTCCTGCCTTCAGTCTTTCCCAGCATCAAAGTCTTTTTCCAAGGAATCAGTTCTTTGTATCAGGTGGCTGAAGTATTGGAGTTTCAGCTTCAGCATCAGTCCTTCCAATGAATATTCAGGACTGATTTCCTTTAGGACGTACTGGTTTGATCTCTTTGCTGTCTGAGGGACTCTCAGGAGCCTTCACCAACACCACAGTTCAAAAGCACCAATTATTTGGTGTTCAGCTTTTTTATGGTCCAACTCTCACATCCATACATGACTACTGAAAAACCATAGCTTTTACTAGACAGACGTTTGTTGGCAAAGTAATTTTAATATACTGTCTAGGTTGGTCATAGCTTTATTTCCAAGGAGCAAATGTCTTTTAATTTCATGGCTGCAGTCACCATCTGCAGTGACTTCGAGCCCAGGAAAATTAAGTCTATCGTTGTTTCTATTGTTTCCCCATCTATTTGCCATGAAGTGATGGGACCAGATGCCATGATTTTAGTTTTCTGAATGTTGAGTTTTAAGCCAACTTTTTCACTCTCCTCTTACACTTTCATCAAGAGACTCTTTAGTTCTTCACTTTCTGCCACAAGTGTGGTGTCATCTGCATATCTGAGGTTATTGATATTTCTCCCAGCAATCTTGATTCCAATTTGTGCTTCATCCAGCTCGGATGTACATTCGCATGATAATACTCTGCATATAAGTTAAGTAAGCAGGGTGACAATACCTTGACGTACTCCTTTTCCTATTTGGAACCAGTCTGTTGTTCCATGTCCAGTTCTAACAGTTGCTTCTTGACCTGCATACAGATTTCTCAGGAAGCAGGTAAGGTGATCTGGTATTCCCATCTCTTTCAGGATTTTCCACAGTTTATTGTGATCTACAAAGTCAAAGGCTTTGGCGTAGTCAATAAAGCAGAATTAGATGTTTTTCTGGAACACTGTTGCTTTCTCAATGATCCAGTGGATGTTGGCAATTTGATCTCTGGTTCCTCTGTCTTTTCTAAATCCAGCTTGAACATCTGGAAGTTCATGTACTGTTTGAAGTCTGGCTTGGAGAATTTTGAGCATTACTTTGCTAGTGTGTGAGATGAATGCAGTTGTGCGGTAGTTTGAGCATTGTTTGGCATTGCCTTTCTTTGGGATTGGAATGAAAACTGACCTTTTCCAGTCCTGTGGCCACTGCTGAGTTTTCCAAATTTGCTAGCATATTGAGTGCAGCACTTTCACAGCATCATCTTTCAACTGGAATTCCATCACCTCCACTAGCTTTGTTCATAGTGATGCTTCCTAAAGCCCACTTGACTTCACATTCCAGGATGTCTGGCTCTAGGTGGGTGATCCACCATCCTGGCTATCTGGGTCATGAAGATCTTTTTTGTACAGTTCTTCTGTGTCTTCTTGCCACCTCTTCTTAATACCTTCTGCTTCTGTTAGGTCCCTACCATTTCTGTCCTTTATTGTGCCCATTTTGCACGAAATGTTCCCTTGGTATCTCTCATTTTCTTGACGAGATCTCTGGTCTTTCCCATTCTATTGCTTTCCTCTATTTCTTTGCATTGATCACTGAGGAAGGTTTTCTTATCTCTCCTTGCTATTCTTTGGAATTCAAATGGGCATATCTTTCTTTTTCTCCTTTGCCCTACCCCTTTTAAACTCATATTCAGCTTTGTCCTGGGGAGGATTTAAGGCTGCCTACAATATATATGGAGGTTAAATAACAAAAAGTGGGTGCTAGGCAAATGACGAAAGAGAAAGGAATATCAGAATAGGAAGGACAAACATGAATGAGGATAGTGTTCACTTTATGTGGAGGAAGGGAGGGGAGTTTTTCCAGAAATCTGTCCCCTCCCCTTTTCTTTTTATTCTGTGGGGTCTCATTTTGCATCATGAGATCGTGACCACATTCTTGCTAGGATTTGGGAGGTACATTCCTTTCTGTGGTCTTCCCTCGTGGCTCAGTTGGTAAAGAATCTGCCTGCAACGTGGAAGACCCAGGTTTGATCCCCTAGGTTGGGAAGATCTGGAGAAGGAAATGGCAACCCAGTTCAGTTCAGTCGCTCAGTCGTGTCCGACTCTTTGCGACCCCATGAATCGCAGCATGCCAGGCCTCCCTGTCCATCACCATCTCTAGGAGTTCACTCAGACTCACGTCCATCGAGTCCGTGATGCCATCCAGCATCTCATCCTCGGTTGTCCCCTTCTCCTCCTGCCCCAATCCCTCCCAGCATCAGAGTCTTTTTCCAATGAGTCAACTTTTTGCATGAGGGGGGCTTCCCAGGTGGCTCGGATCGTAAAGTTTCTACATGCAATGCGGGAGACCCGGGTCTGATCCCTGGGTCAGGAAGATCCCCTGGAGAAGAAAACGGCAACCCACTCTAGTACTCTTGCCTGGAAAATTCCATGGACGGAGGAGCCTGGTAGGCTATAGTCCATGAGGTCACAAAGAGACACGACTGAGTGGCTTCACTTCAACTTCACTTATTCCTTACTGTGTTCACTGTAGGGCAGTAGCATAATTCCAAGGACCATTCAGTAAAAGTTCTGGAGAAAGCACTGAACACTGCGATGTAGAAACTGCCCTGCCTTCTGACCTAATCCACAAATAAAATTCTAGAGCACTCGGGGCCATTGCCTCTCAGATAGCAATATGACCTGTATGAATCCCCCAGGAAAATAAGTGATCTATCTTTCTGCAAAATCGGTTTTACTCAGAGTTGGGGGTGGGTGTTTGAAACACAGGGTAGATCACGCGGCAGAGTGCAGATCTCCCACGAGTGTGCAGGCTAACATGGGGGACTTACGTCATGTTTTGCATCCTCACAGGTCTCTGGGGCACCTTCCGCCCTCTGAAACTCCAAATCTGCATGGCAGTCTTGCTTCATCAGCAGCATCTTAGAAAAGTACCGCATAACCTGTCTGTCCCTCACTTTACTGCTTCTGTCAACCTTGACTTTGTGTGGTGAATGAAACAGCAGTAGCTGTGCAGTGGAGGATGGGGGATTGTTATTTGGGTCACAGAACCCAAGACCAGGTTTTGAGTGTAAGTAGTTTGTTTGGGAAATGCAGGTAAACTGCAATGGGAGATCAGAACTTAATCCCGCCCCGCCCGCCCCCAACACACACACCCAGGAAATTCTGCTGAATGGCATGAAACATGCCTCAGAGTTTTCCCACCGAGGTGGTGGGAGAGCCAGGCTGTTTGTTCTAAAACCTATCCGGCTTTAGACTGACTGAAGGCTGCTCACGTCAAATATGCTTGCATTGATGGAGGAGAGGGTGTCCTGACCCCCTCCCCTCTCCTCAACTCCCCCTTCCTTCAGGCAAAGCAGCGCAGAGGCTGGCAGTTGGCAGGCTGGAGCAGGCAGTGGTGCACGTCCTGAGGAACCCTGGTGGCATGTATGATGGTGGTGATTGGGCTATGGATCTACTGGAAGCCTCCAAGGTGAGGGTTTTTTTTTCTGTCTGGTGTCTTAGAAACATGGGGGAACATGAGAAGAACTAGGGAACTATCCCCTAGGGAGAGTGGAGCAGGAAAGCCTACATCCCTGTATTGGTCTTCTCCCAAGAAACAGAACCAGCAGGATGTGTATATACAAAGAGATTGATTTTAAGGACGTGCTCCCACTGTTGTGGGAGGCTGGTGCTGTGCTTAGTCGCTCTGTCATGTCCGACTCTTTGTGACCCCATGGGTGTAGCCTGCCAGGCTCCTCGGCCCGTGGAATTCTCCAGGCAGGAATACTGGAGTGGGTTGCCATGCCATCCTTCAGAGCATCTTCCCAACCCAGGGATCGAACCTAGGTCTCCCTCATTGCAGGTGTATATTTTACTGTGTGAGCCACCAGGGAAGCCCAAGGAGGCCTAGTAAATCCCAAATCAGCAGGCTAGGTCAGCAGACGAGAGACCCAAGGAAGACTTGGAGGCTTACTGGCAGAATTCCTTCTTGCTCAGGGAAGATCAGCTTTTTGTGTGTTCACACCTGACTTGAGGCCTACCCATGTTATGAAGGACAATCTGTTTTACTCTAAATCCACTGATTAGGATGTTAATTTCATCCCCCAGACACCCTCACAGAAACATCAGAATAACATTTGACCGAATAATCTGGCCACCATAGCACAGTCAAGTAGACACAAAATTAACCATCACAGTACCCTTCACCTTGAGGCACCCCTGTAGCTGGACAGCTCATCCAGTGGCAAAAGCTGAATTAACCAAGAAAGGGAAAATTATATTTACACCTCTTTAGAGTCTATATGGTACACATTTCACATGCATATCTATCTATATATTTTGTTTTAAATAAAAATACAAAAGCCTTAAAAATTAAAAGCAAAGAGGGGATATATGTGTATCTATGGATGATTCATGTTGAGGTTTGACAGAAAACAACAAAATTCTGTAAAGCAGTTATCCTTCAATTAAAAAATAATAAAAGGAATTCAAATCATAGTGTTGAGAAATCCCCATAACAATAAGGTAGTTGACATTTTAAAATAACATTTAGTGAAATGAGGTTTAAAATAAAAGGCTGAATGGCAATTAAAATATATATGTGTATGTGTGGAGAGGGAGCTCTTCACATTGCTATGCGAGCTTCTTAAAGTCACCTCTGTATATATACAGGTGTAAAATTGACACAGTTCACATTCCTCAGACTAGTAGTGATTGCCATGGCACTAGTAGTAGTTTGGTATTTGTTTTGTGCAATAAAAAGTGTGATGTGGTTTCATTGCTTCTGCACTGTCCTCTGATGCTGTTCCACCTCAGAGAGGACCAGAGTCCAGGTTGCTCTGACCTGAGCTTGAGTCTCTCTCTAGGAGGAATGATTGGGGAAAATACATTGACTGATGTAAATCATCCTTGGAGAGATGTGTTGAGTTAATGAGAGTAGATGTGTCTCTGAGGACAAGAGAAAGGAGTGGAAAGAAGGAAGACTGGGAAAAATACGAGGAAAGGGCTGGAGCTGGACTAGAAACTTCTGAACCTCCTTTCTCTTCCTTCCCAGAACCTGCACTGAATGCTCTCTTTTCTCTCTCTTTCTAAAACAATCCTGTTAGGGACTACCATTAGTATCGATGGACCAAAGGATCTGTGGGAAACAAATGGAGAATACACAAAAACCCATTAGAAGCCTAAGAAGAGGGAATTACAGCAAAGATACTTCAGGAGGGTTTCAGAGAGGGGATGGATGTGTGTGTGTGTGTGTGAAGATGGATTCTGAATCTTTCCAAATGAATGCCCCTTTGAGCCAAAGTGATTAGAATTTAAGGCATTTAAAAATAATCAAAATGATGTTTTATACTGATATATACACTGGCATGTTACTACTCAAAAATAGTGTAATGGGCCAGGATATAAAGCCACTAATCCAGTCCCTCCCCCAAATCAAATGTTAGTTCCACCAAGAGCCTGTTCCCTCATTCATTATCCCTGTCCTGCTGAGGCAGTCCATAGAGCTTACAAGTTCAGATTCTGGATTCAGAATAATTTTATGTTTAAACCCCAATTTTGTCAAGTATAGCATAGAACCTTAGGCAAGTTGCTCAACTATCTTTAAGGCTCAGGTTTTGCATTTATAAAACAGGAGTAGAAACCTTAACGCTGTGTTGTGGGTTTTGCGTGACACTTTAATCAAATGATATGCGTAATATGTTTGAAATAGTAGCTGGCAGAAAATAAGTGTTCAGTAAATGTAGCTAGTAATATTCTCAGCCCCATATCATTTTAGAAACCTGAGTGGTGTCTTTGATTTTCCTATTTTTCTTCCAAAAGATGACCTACTTATTCTACATAAGAACTATTTTTACTTTGTCCCTCTCTCCCTTTTCCCACAGCCACTACCCTAGTTCAGCTGGTTATAAACTCTCTAATTCTCCACCTAGCTAGCAGGCAGAATCATCTAACATAGACCTAAGCATGTCTCCTTGCTGCTTCAAAAGAGTGATGGCTTTCCACTGCTTAGGACAATGTTTAACTCTTTCATTTTTACTGAGATATAACTCACATGTAGTACTACTGTAAGTTTAAGGCATGCAACTTGTTGATTTGATACATTTACATATTGCAGTAGGATGACCACCTTGGTGTTAGCCCCTTTCGTGTTATATTATTATTGTTTCTTTTTTGTGATGAGAACAATTAAGATCTAGTTTCTTAGCAGCAAAGTTTAATCTTTATTATGGCATTCAGGTATCCTGCAGGTTCCCTTGGATACTGCATCACTGGTTCCACTTCACCCCTCTCTGTATCTATGTTCTTTGCCATATGACTTTACAGTTTCTTCCACTAAAGAGTTGGAATCTATCTCCCCACCCTTTGGCTTTGGATTGATCATGTGGCTTGCTCTCCTGCACCTCTGCCATTCTTCTATTCCAGAGAACACCTCAGACCACCTACTGTCTCCCGGGCAGGGTGAAAGGAATGTGGAGCAGAAACAGTCTAGATGAGCTCAGCTTAGATCAGCAGATACATGAGAAATATTATACAAATGTGTGCAGTTACTGAGTGTAGGGTCATTTGCTTTAAAACAATAGACCCGCACAGCCTTTTTTGGGTAAGTTTCTCCTTCAAAGCCCATATATATTCCAATTTCGCAGAAGGACACGTCTCCAGTACATTCCTTGAATTATCTGTTTCTTCTGCTGGGAATACCTTTCTTTTCTTCACCATTTTTCAAAATCCTAGTCATCCTTCCAGATTCAGGAAATGTATCACATTCTCTGTCAGGCCTTCTCTGATGCCCTCAGTCAAATTTAACACTGACTCCTTCAGTAAGTTTCCATAGCCCTTCATCTGTATCCTCTGATATTCTAGTTATCAGTGTATAGCACTACTCCCCACTCACGCCTCAACTCCCTTAAAAGGGATGTTTGGTGTGTGTGTGTGTCTTTACTCATCATTGTATCCTCTTCAGTGTCCTGCATATATTCCAGAAATGTTTGTTGGAAAATGGAATGAATGAATGAATGAATGAATGAATTGAAATATATCTGTCCAAAAACATGTCAGTGATATAAGATTTTCTAACATTGTGCCCAGTTAAACTTCAGCATTGACAGCACTGATATAAACCGGAGAACATTAGTAAAACAAGTTGAGAAAATCAAAGAACTTAGTTTGGCTAAGAAAAGGCAGACTAATATTAAAGTATAGTTTTCAAAATGATAAAATTTTAATTCTCATGCAAATATAATATGAATCCTTGTCAAAGTTTTTTTTAATACTGTTACTTAATGAGGCAACCAGTAAGATATTAGAATTGGTTTAAAGAACATCTGAGGAACTAGTTATGGATAAGTCATTATTAAGGAATATCAATTAGACTAAGAATTCAGAGTTACATAAAACTAGTTAATATCCTACAGGATAGTAATTGATAACCTTTGTCCTTGTTTTTCCACCAGACAAAAATTATTTGCATCTCTACCAGACAAAGAGCTACACATTAGCAAGTGATTTCACTATGTCTGGGAACTTTGATCAATAGTTTTAGTGCTCATCAGTCACTGTGTGAATTATTTTGCTTAAGAGTCACACAAAGTATTTTGTAGACTCTGAAAGAAATTAATTCTCTAAATTTGAATCATGGCAGGGATTCTGGTAAGCTAAATCTGTTAAAAATATGTATTGAGTGCATCAGTGTGCAGATAAACACAAACACTATGTACTATGACCTATTCTTTGCCTTTCAGAAGTTTACATTACAAATTACTTTATTTGCATGAGAAATTCCTCAGCTGACAGTCTGATTTGTTCTTTGCAACAGCCTATATATATTAAGAATAGCCGGTTTGGCTATGCTAGTTATTAACATAAGTAATCCATAACTGAGTTGAATAAATTGTTTAGAATCCTTCACTTATAAAAATACATATAGTTTGGATTCACAACAAAGTTTTCTGCTTCTGAGTCCAGTCTTCAGTGTTTCCTTCCAGAGGCCACTCCTATAGGATCTCTGGAAATAGTTTGTTGATCATGTTGTATTATGTTCTACTTATAATTTTTTAAAAAGCACTTTTAAACTGAGCCTGCAAATTGCCAGAAGCTATGGAACTAATCTAGTTCACAAACATGTTTTGTTTGGCCTGCACAAGGTGATGGAAAATTTGTTTAATTTAAAAATCAGTATATTTTATATACAAGTCAAGATTTGGGGCTTTTCTTTATAAAATGGTAGATTTGGCAGTTTTAGGTGCACATTGTTATAGGACAGTCGCAGGCGGGAGCTGCATGTTTTCAGCCCAGTGTGGAACCCCCACCCCCACCCCCGCCCCCTCACTCGCCAATATGACTTTCAAGACTGGGGAGGACATGGAGTTTGCAACCCTCCCTCCCTCCCATCATGGATGCTGGGTGTGCAGCATCCACATAACTGCAAGGGACACCAGCATTCTGAACATGCAGAAGGAAGTCTGCTCCTCCCTGGCATGGTTTTCAACTTCCTCTATAAGATAGGCCAGAAATTTCACTTGACTCTAGAAAGCATTCATGAGTGTATCTCTTCAAGTCCTGCTCTCCATGGCTGCTACAGCTGAAATGTGTTGGAATAAAAACAGAGATTGGGAGAGGGTGGCAAATATATTTTTGTTGCTTGGAAAATTGGCTCCCAGAACTCTGCTGAATAAAGACCAAATGGGATTTCTTCCACCTTTGTTAGCTGGATGATTGTAGAGGTCACATTTGTGGTCTTGGTCTGAGGAAATGTGTTCTGAAATATTCTCTATAGAAATAAGAATGTGGTCTAGGACATTGCAGAGGATTAGATAATGGTTTTAGACCCAGCTGCTGGAATTGTCCCTTGGTCTGGATTCCTCTTCAGGACTAAATGAATTAACATTTCATAAATTAATCAATACTTATCCATCAATGGATACGCATGTGACAGAGGGGAGCAGGGCCAACTCTTTAGTTTTCGTGCAGTTATACTAACTGGTTGGAAGGAGGGTAACATTCTGTGGGATTGCTGCACAGGTGATTGAGCTCAGAGAGGAAGAGGGTCCTGTGAGAGAGAACCTGAAAGGCTGGGGTAGAGCTACTCATGTCCATTCATCCTGAATTCAGAGGAGACGCTGGCATCTCAGCTGATTTGGCTACAGTGACTTACTGGTTCTGGGACCTGGGGTAAATTGCCTGAGCTGCAGTCTCCTCGTATACGAAGTAAGGATTGCGGTATTTCCTTCTACAAAATGTGGTGGTGAGAACTAAGTAAAGAGACTACCTAAGTGACTGGCCCAGTGTAAGCACTACAAAAATATTAGCCCAAACTTAACACCAGTGTATGTCATCTTCCTTTCTTTACTGACAAAGCTTAGGGAGTAGAATTCCTCTGAAGGCAGTGACTTCATAAAGCACAGTAATTGAGGATATCAGCCCTTGAGCAGACCACCTGTGTTTGGATCATTCTCTGAAAACTACTCATCAGTGGATCCTGGGCTAATTGTATAACATCTTTGTTGCAGCCTCAGTTTCCTCATCTGTAAACTAAGCGTAAAATTTGCATCTATCTCAAGAGGTTGATTGTAAGGGTTATATGCTATAATACAGGTAATTTCTTAGCACAAAGCCTGGCACATGAAAAATAAGACAACAAAGGTTTTTCATCTGTGGAGTATGAAGTAGAGCCTTAGAGTCTCATGTTTTGTTGTTGGAGCAGAACTGGTATACATTTTTTGCAGGATGACATAACAATATTCATGAAGACCCTTTAACATGTTTACCTGAGATCAACAGTTCTACTTCAGAAACTTATACTAATAATTAATGTTTGAAGATAATTGTTTTTATGAGAAAAAACTTGGACCTTCCTGCCGCCGCGTTCGGACCTCACTGCTTTAGCCTCCGGGTCCCGTTCCATCTTTCCACCCTGCGACCAGCAGCAGAGAAAAACTAATTCCGTATTATTTTTTTGCCCCGTACACACTTTGAGGCGAACAAAAAGATTAGAATAAAATTTAACAATGAGGGAAATCGTGCACATCCAGGCCGGTCAGTGTGGCAATCAGATCGGTGCCAAGTTCTGGGAGGTGATCAGTGATGAACATGGCATCAACCCTACTGGCACCTATCATGGGGACAGCGACCTACAACTGGACCGCATCTCTGTGTACTACAATGAAGCCACAGGTGGTAAATATGTCCCTCGTGCTATCTTGGTGGATCTAGAACCCGGAACCATGGACTCTGTTCGCTCAGGTCCTTTTGGTCAGATCTTCAGACCAGACAACTTTGTTTTTGGTCAGTCCGGGGCAGGCAACAACTGGGCCAAGGGCCACTATACAGAGGGAGCCGAGCTGGTTGACTCGGTCCTGGATGTGGTCCGGAAGGAGGCCGAGAGCTGTGACTGCCTGCAGGGCTTCCAGCTGACCCACTCTCTGGGTGGGGGCACTGGCTCGGAATGGGCACCTTGCTTATCAGCAAGATCCGTGAAGAGTATCCTGACCACATCATGAACACCTTCAGCGTGGTGCCCTCACCCAAAGTGTCCGACACGGTGGTTGAGCCCTACAACGCCACCCTCTCTGTCCACCAGCTGGTGGAGAACACTGACGAGACCTACTGCATTGACAACGAGGCCCTTTACGACATATGTTTCTGCACCCTCAAGCTGACCACGCCAACCTACGGAGACCTGAACCACCTCGTCTCGGCCACCATGAGTGGAGTCACCACTTGCCTCCGCCTCCCTGGCCAGCTCAATGCTGACCTCCGCAAGCTGGCCGTCAACATGGTGCCCTTCCCACGCCTCCACTTCTTCATGCCTGGCTTTGCCCCTCTAACCAGCCGTGGCAGCCAGCAGTATCGGGCCCTTACTGTCCCTGAGCTCACCCAGCAGGTCTTCGATGCTAAGAACATGATGGCTGCTTGTGACCCCCGCCATGGCCGGTGCCTCACCGTGGCTGCTGTGTTCCATGGGCGGATGTCCATGAAGGAGGTGGATGAGCAGATGCTCAACGTGCAGAACAAGAACAGCAGCTACTTCGTGGAATTGGATCCCCAACAACGTCAAGACAGCTGTTTGTGACATCCCACCCCGTGGTCTCAAGATGGCAGTCACCTTCATTGGCAACAGCCCAGCCATCCAGGAGCTGTTCAAGCGCATCTCAGAGCAGTTCACAGCCATGTTCCGCCGGAAGGCCTTCCTCCACTGGTACACAGGTGAGGGCATGGACGAGATGGAGTTCACCGAGGCTGAGAGCAACATGAATGACCTCGTCTCTGAGTACCAGCAGTACCAGGATGCCACCGCAGAAGAGGAAGAGGATTTCGGTGAGGAGGCCGAAGAGGAGGCCTAAGGCCAAGTCCCTATCACCTTAGGTTTCTCAGTCCCCTCAGCCTTCTTCCTCAATGACCCCTTTCCTCTCCCTCAGAATTTGCATTTTCTGCCTCTATCTTGTTTTTGTTTTTTGGGGGATTCTAGAACAGTGCCTGGCACATAATAGGCGCTCAATAAATATTTGTTGTTTGTTGAATGTCTCTTCTCTCTTTCCACTCTTGCCGAGCCTAGATTTCTGCCATTCTGGGTAACCCTGTCATTTTCCTTCTGGTGCCCACTCCTCCCATCTGTCCAGTTAACATTTCCCTCTGTTTTCGAGATAGCTCTCAAAGAGGCTGGGTTTCCTCAGATCTCATTTAGAACCATGTGCTGAAAACATGGATTGGTGACTGCCATTCTAGGCCAGTGTGCTGGCCCAGTGGAAGGAAGTTGAGCAACGGATAGAAGTCCCTACCAGAAAGGGTTGGGTTTGGAGAGGGGCATCCAGGGTACTGAAGTCCTAGGTGCCAGGTATCTCCCCGGTCTTCTCAGCTTCTGCAGAGCTGTTGACAGTATTATCTTCATTTTCACTCTCCTTACAAGCTCTGTCCTGAGCTATTACCTTTGCAAGTTTCTGGCCCCCACCCTATCAAGTGGGAATCCCTTCCTCTTCCACTTTATCTCCTGCATAATAACGTTGGATTCCCTCCTTTCCCCTGTTTGAGAAAGGGGGTCAAAAGAAACAAGAGATAGCCTTGGTCTCTAACCCTCCAGAAAGCCCCTCCTCACCCCATCTTTTCTTAACAAAATATATATCAGCCCCTTCTGTACCTATATGGAAAGGTATGTGCTGCCACCTAAATGTCATTCCCCAGAGAGGGAACAGAACACCTGCCATCTTTGGCAACATCTCATCTCTTATGCTACTGCTTCCCCACCTCTTGATTTTGTCCTATTCTACACTTCAGATTTCTATTGTGTTGAACTTGCTGCTTTTTTCATGTTGAAAAGATGACACTGCCCCAAGAGCCAAAAATAAACAGGAACTGAAAAGAAAAAAAAAGAAAAAGAAAAAACTTGGAAACACCCTAAATATTCAACAATAAGGGCTGCTTTAAATAAACTATGGTGTATACATGAAACATTCAGACATTCACTCATTCATTGAATAAGCATTCATTGAGCACATACGTTGAGAGAATATCTTTGTAAAATCTAGGGATATAGGTATTTTTTTAATGGAGCTTACATTTTAATGATTGGTGATCTGGAATAAATAGATAAAAACTTTTTTTTATGCTGGGTCGCATTAGTACTATGATGAAAATGGAAATGGTGTTGTGATAAAGAGTGACTAGGGGTGGGTCGGGGAAGCCTGACTGAGATAACATTTAAGTAGAGATTTACGTGGCAAGAAGGACATTAGAAATCACTATTACATATGCCTGTATTTCTTGTCCTGAAAAGATATTACAATCCCTATTTTTTTCATAAAACCATAAGTGTTGGGTTAAGGTCAAAGTCCAAAAGAACTGATATTGATTAGAATTTTTTCCCAGCTACTAGTAACAGAAAACTCAAAGCTGATATAATAATGAAGTCAGTTGATTCCTGTAACTGAAAAGGATGGATTCCAGGGGCTCAATGACACTGGAGGGCCTGGTTTCTCTTTCTCTCTCTTACGCATTCTGTAGAGTTGCTTCTTCTCTCATGATCCCCAAATAGCTGCCAACAGTCCCTGGGGCTCTGTTTCCTCATCTCACACAGAACGTAGAGAGCATCTTTGTCTCAGTGTCCCAGAAAAAGACATGAACTTCATTGGGTTGCTCTGGTTTGGGTCACATGAACGCTCCTGAACCAAATTCCTTGGCCAGGGTGATGGGCTCCAGTGGTAAGCTGAAGCCATAAGGGATAATGGAACCGACAGTGAGGCAATCCCTAACCACCAGGCTGAGAACTAGAGGGAGAGACAGATGCCAGAAGAATTTGGGCAGACTTGCTGGAGAAAGAGGGGAAAGTTCTGGGTAGCAAATACCGGTTGTTGGCATACAACAGCAACAAAACTCCACACCATAAAGTGAATAGTGTTTGTATCTCTGAGCTTTCAATAATGGAATTAGTGCCAATTTTTACTTTTCTTTTAAAAAAATTTATTAAAGTATAGTTGATTTACGATGTTATGTTAATTTATTCTGTACAGCAAAGTGACCCAGTTATACATATATATGTGTGTGTGTGTATATATATATATATATATATATATACATATGACATGTGTGTGTGCATGCTAAGTCTCTTCAGTCGTGTGTGACTCTTTGCAACTCTATGGACTGTAGCCTGCCAGTCTCCTCTGTCTATGGGATTTCCCAGGCAACAATTCTGGAGTGGGGTGCCATGCCCTCCTCCAGCGGATCTTCCCAGCCCAGGGATCAAACCTGCATCTCATGTCTCCTGTGTTGGCAGGCGGGTTCTTCACCACTCGTGCCACCTGGGAAGCCCATATATGTATATATTCTTTTCCATTGTGGTGTGTCACAGGATATTGAAGAGTTCCCTGTACTATACATTAGGATCATGTTGTTTACTCACTTTTCCTTTTTATAATTTATTATGTGTCTGATTTTTTTACAGTGAGAATACATTCATTTTATAACTGCAAAAGAACAAGCTATTTCCATTTTTTAAATCTGACAGAATGAAGAAAAGGCATTAAATGAATAAAGGCTGCTTTTTTTTTTTAGCCTTTGTGTACTAGCTCTCTACTCTAAATTTACCTCTTCTCCCCTAAAGCACTGGTTTTATAGCAAAGCCAATGATTCTGGCCTCTTCCCTGAGTGAAAAGGAAGGCCTTGTGGCTTGGCTTCCAGCACGCACAGAATCTCCCTCCCCCCACCCAGTCTCTCTTAATGTAGCAGCGTGCCTGCCGGCTTGGCTCCCTGCTTCAGATGTGCTATTCTGAGCCGCTGTAATTATTCAGCCAGTTGAGAGTTCTCATCGGTGACAACTGAGATCCCTCAAACTAAGAATAGGACTCTGACTGATGAAGGAGGATGACAGTGAAGGGACCACAAGGAAATTCACTTGCTTCCTGCCAGGGAGTCCTTGAGACCTAAAACTCAGTTTTGTGCTTGGATCCTAGGTTTTTCATTGGTCTGTGGTTTTGCAGTCCATGTGTTTCTGTGATGTCTTGTCAGCTGCATCTTCACAAAAATAACATGGGCTGGAGAGGCTTATTAAGGGTCTCAGAGGATGCTCCTTCTCAGCTGGGCTTCCAGCTGAGTATAAGTTTGCCAGACAATTCCTACTGTACTTTTGAGGACTTTTTCTTCAGAGGCTTTCGATTTGAGGCCAAAAGATAATTTTGCACTTTCTAAGAGCTTCTGAGAGAGATTAACAAAACTCTCTGCCCTCTTTGCACAGGAGAAGTTGTTCTAAAGTGGCAAAGGATTTTGAAGTTGGGGTTCCACCTCTGCCAAGCTCTGTGGCCTCAGGCAGTTTAAGCTTTTAAGCCTCAGTTTTGTCATCTATAAAATGGGGATAATCAAAACCCCTCTCATGGTGTTGTTCTGGTAATTAAACAGTGTTTGGAAATACCTAGCACAGTTGGTGCCCAGCAAATGCCAGCCAATATTATCCTGTTCAGATACTCAGTAATGTGTGACTCTTTGTGATCCCATGGACTGTAGCCCACCAGGCTCCTCTGTCCATGGGATTTCCCAGGTAAGAATACTGGAGTTGATTGCCATTTCCTACTCCAGGTGGTCTTCTTGATCCAGGGATCAAACCCACATCTCTTGCATCTCCTGCATTGGCAGGTGGATTCTTTACCACTGCACCACCTGGGAAGCCCTACAGTGGAGAAATTCCATGAGCCTCTCAGAAAGTCCAGTGGAACCACACTCCACAATCTAAAGAAGCAACTTCAAAAACATACCCTTTTCATGTACCCAGTGTTTTTCTGCCTTCCAGGTCTAGTCTCCCCTCTCATTCACTCTCACTCCCTAGAGTCACCTTCCACATAGACTAGCTGCACATAGGCCCTTGTCTTGGGTTCTACTCGGGGGACCTAGAGTAAGATAGCTGCAAATGTGTAAGAACAGCAGAATATTCTGAAGTGGTTTGGAGTTTTACTTTTCATAAGATTAAGCATCACTTGGTCATATCAAAGATTATGATGACAATAATATTGATAATGAGGGACTTCCCCAGTGGTCCAGTGGTTAGGGCTGCACTTTCACTTCAAGAGCCCTGATTCAATCCCTAATAGATATAAGATCTCTTAAGCCGTACAGAGTGGCAAAAAAATCAACAGAAAATACCGCCAAAAAAATGTTGATAATGATTATGATCATTTGGGTGTTACTGGGGGGTTGCTGATGGTGCCCCCACTTATTGAGTATTCAGCTCATTAAATTCTCAGTTTCTTGGTCTTTAGCAAACCAAGCAATAAGGAGCAGATTTGTACAAATAGGAAAGACCTTCTAGGGAAGTAAAAGCTGGAGGTAATAAGGCCCACGGGAATGAAATGATTCAAACCCCCACTGCCCACATACCTTTTCTTTTTCTTAAAAAAACTGGGGTAGGGGCAACTATAAAATGCCAGTGCCAAAAACAGAGTTCTAGCAGACACAACGCCAGGGTTAGAAAAGTTCTGCTGCTGCTGCTATGTTGCTTCAGTCATGTCCGACTCTGTGCAGCCCCATAGACGGCAGCCCACCAAGCTCGCCCATCCCTGGGATTCTCCAGGCAAGAACACTGAAGTGGGTTGCCATTGCCTTCTCCATAGGAAAGGTCAGGGTTGGGTAAGTAACATTCTATGCACTGTCCAGTCAATTCCCAGTTCCTCTTATGCTTCTGCAGTTCTCTTCCCATTTGCTGCATCTTTGCTTCCCTCATGGCTGCACTGGCCATGGGAGCTGAACCATCCCTGTGGTTACCCCTCTGGTCTCCGTGCATTGCTACTGTGACACAGGACGAGTAGGAGTCTGCAGGTGCTGAGATAAGGACAGCAGGTTTTGTGTTTTATGCTTGGTTTCCTGTCCTAGTTACTCTGGCTGTCTAATAAATTACCCTAAAAGTGAGTGGTGGAAAGAGCCATTGATCGTGTTCAGGGGGTCTATGGGTTAGGAATTTGGACAGAGTGCAGCAGGGACAGCCTGTCTGCTCCACAGTATCTGGGGCCATGAAGGCTGGGGGCTGGAATCATCTGAGAGTTCATTCATTCGTGCATCTGGCAGCTGATGCCGGCTGTTGGCTGGAGTCTCAGTTTGTCTCCACTTCAACTGTCCCATGTGGCTCCTCTATGAGAGTTGGTTTGGACTTCCTCACAGCATGGCGGCCAAGTTCTGAGGGCAAGCCCTCCAAGAGAGGGAGCCAGGAGGAAGTTTTATCTTCTTCTCTGACCGAGCTTCACAAGTCATGAATCATTATTTCTGCCACATCCTACTCTCTGAAGTAGTCACAAGTCTCATTCAGGTTCAAGGGAAGACTAAATAGAATCTGCCTCTTCTTAGAGGCAAGATTCTGAAACAATGCTGGAAATTTTACTGTGACCTTTTGGGGAAAAACAGCCTGCCACGTTTACATGCAGGTCACTAAGGAGGTTTATACCAAGATGCTTCCAAGACTGGATAATTACACTTTGAAATAGGGAAAAGTGATGATGTTGGGCGGAGAAGGCAATGGCAGCCCACTCAAGCATTCTTGCCTGGAAAATCCCATGGATGGAGGAGCCTGGAAGGCTACAGTCCATGGGGTTGCTGAGGGTCGGACACGACTGAGCGACTTCTCTTTCACTTTTCGCTTTCATGCATTGGAGAAGGAAATGGCAACCCACTCCAGTGTTCTTGCCTGGAGAATCCCAGGGACGTAGGAGCCTGGTGGGCTGCCGTCTATGGGATCACACAGAGTCGAACACGACTGAAGCAACTTAGCAGCAGCAGCAGCAGATGATGTTGGGAAGGAGTAGTGGCTGGCTTTCATGCAACAAACAGGATAGATGTTTGATCTACTTTTCCTTCAAGATCCCTGAGAAGAAGTGCAAGAAAAGGAGGGTCAAAGGAAGGAGCTTAGGTAAATAGTGATTACCAGGTCTGTTGAAACACACTGCCCCACATCAGAGACCTTAAGTTTTGCGGGGTTTTTTTGTTGTTTGGGGGGTAGTTGGTAGTTTTTATTGGAGTATAGTTGACTTCTAGTGTTGTGCTGGTTTCTGGTGTACAGCAAAGTGAGCCAGTTATAATTATACATACATCCACTCTTAGATTCTTTTTTTTTTCCCACTCTTAGATTCTTTTCCCATGTAGACCGTTACAGAGTATTGTGTAGAGTTCCCTGTGCTATACAGCAGATTCTTTTTAGTTATCTGTTTTATATATAGTAGTATATATATGTCAATCCCAAACTCCCAATTTATCCCTACCCCCTTACCCCCTGGTAACCATAAGTTTGTTTTCTATATCTGTAATTCTATTTCTGTTTTGTAGATATGTTCATTTGTACCCTTTTCTTAGACTCCACATATAAGTGATAACATATGATATTTGTTTTTCTCTGACTGACTTCACTCAGTATGACAATCTCTAGGTCTGTCCATGTAGCTGCAGATTGCATTGTTTCATTCTTTTTATGGCTGAGTAATACTCCATTGTACATATGTACCATATCTTCATTATTCATTTATGTGTCAATGGACAGCTATATGTAAACCAATGAAACCAGAACACTCCCTAACACTACACACAAAAATCAACTCAAAATGAATTTAAAACCTCAATGTTTTAAATGTTTTAGTTCTCTAGATACTATAGAACCCTTAAGGGAAAATATAGGCAGGACACTCTTTGACAGAAATCACAGCAAGATATTTTTTTGATCTACCTCCTGGAGTAATGAAAAAAAAAGCAGAGACCTTAAGTTTAAACAGTTGAATCTTCTGTCAGACTTGCTGGACAAAGCTCTATGGAGGCAGAGACTAAGTCAGCCTTGTTCTAAGATGTGGTCAAACTTGTGTGGACAAAGGGGCCCTGGGGGAGGGCTGGGTGTTGGCAAAGATCTGAGAGGAAAGGTTGCGTCCCTAGTTTGACTAGTAGGGTTACGTTCTGAATGTCCTATGGGAGGGATTGTGCTGTCAGTAAATTGACATCCAAGTGTCACACAAGAATCACAGACTTCTGAGGTGCTCTGTGAAGAGGATCCTCAAACCTAGTGGGCACTTGGGGCACAAGTCTTCATTCACTCCCATTTCCTTAGGGAGGGGTCTGGGAGTTGCAGAGATTCCATGAAATATGCAGTCCCTGCCGAGAGGGAGCAGATCTGTGGCTTATATTCACATACCCTAAGTGGATTTACTGGGTGATTATGAGCCACCAGACGCTGGATTGGGTAAGATTGTGTTCTACTGACTCTGTAGCCCAAACAGTGCTCTAGAATCTGACAGGGAAATGCTCAACAAAGAAGGAAGAATGAGAGACAAGCAGGTTTGGGGAGAAGTGGCCTGAAGCAGAGGGAGGAGAGGAGACTGATACTGAAAATTTTGGCACCTTGCTATTACTAGCACTTCCGGAGTAGCCCTTAGCAAAGAGCTCACATGAAGTATCCTTCTGGGTTCCTGATATTGTGACTCTTAGGACCTATCTGCTGATGCCAGCCAGGGCCTAAAAATACATGAGAGTGAAAAGCTGGAGGCGGGGGCGCTTCTCTCCTGGAGACCCAGGGTTTACAGGCTTTTTCTTCCCTTCCTTTAACAAGCATATGCTCCTCTAGAAAGTGAGTTGGCACCTGCCCTTTGCTTCCTCTTCATTCTTTCCTTCATTCTTGGAATATGCACATGATGTCTGGATCTAAAGCCGCTATATTATGTCATGAATCAAGAGTCAAAGGGCTCAGTTTTAAACCCAAACTGAAAATAGCAGAACAGTAAGATCAAGCATAACCTATATCCCTGTTAGCTTTGTGATGCTATATATCCATCCTGTACAGGCTGCTCCTGGAATTATTTTATATCTCAGAGAAACAAACATAGCTTATTGCTACTGTTGCTAGGTCGCTTTAGTCGTGTCTGACTCTGTGCGACCCTGTAGACAGCAGTCCACCAGGCTCCCCCGTCCCTGAGATTCTTCAGGCAAGGACACTAGAGTAGGTTGCCGTTTCCTTCTCCAATGCAAGAAAGTGAAAGTGAAGTCACTCAGTCATGTCCAACTCTTCGCAACCCCATGGACTGCAGCCTACCAGGCTCCTCCGTCCATGGGATTTTCCAGGCAAGAGTACTGGAGTGGGGTGCCATTGCCTTCTCCAATAGCTGACTGAGTCAGTGGTATTTAGGTTTGTCTGTCAACCATTAAGAGCACTGAAAATGTGGCACTTTTTTGAAATTAGTTAATTAATTATTGGTTGCACTGGGTCTTTGTTGCTGCATGAGAGCTATCTACAGTTGCAGCGAGCAGGAGGTTAGTGCCTTCTCTTGTTGTGGAACACAGGCTCTAAGTGTGTGAGCTTCAGTAGCTGCAGCACGTGGGTTCAGTAGTTGAAGCTCGAGGGCTCAAGAGCCCAGGCATAGTAGTTGTGATGCAAAGGATTATGGCTCTGAGGCATGTGGAATCATCATGGACCAGGAATCGAAACTGTCTCCTGCATTAGCATGTGGATTCTGAGCCCCTGTACATCAGAGCAGTCTGATGTAGCACTTCTTAAAGGAATGCTCAACTATTGATTACATGATTTTGGGGGCCCAAGTTTCTGACACCCATTTTGAAAAGTTTTTAGTATATATTGGGCAATTCTTTTCAATGAGTTTTAGTCACAAAAATAAAACACAAAATAAAGCACAATGTCATCTAATCTTTTCTTTAGTTCAGTTCAGTTGCTCAGTCATGTCTGACTGTTTGTGACCCCATGGACTGCAGCACGCCAGGCTTCCCTGTCCATCACCAGCTCCCATAGCTTACTCAAACCCATGTCCATCAAGTTGGTGATGCCATCCAACCATCTCTTCCTCTGTCATCCCCTTCTCCTCCTGCCATCAGGGTCTTTTCTAAGGAGGCAGTTCTTTGCATCAAGTGGCCAAAATATTGTAGTTTTAGCATCAGTCCTTCCAACAAATAGGACTGATTTCCTTTAGGACTGACTGGTTTGATCTCCTTGCAGTCCAAGGGACTCTCAAGAGTCTTCTCCAACACCACAGTTCAAAAGCATCAATTCTTCTGTGCTCAGCTTTCTTCACAGTCCAACTCTCACATCCATACATGACCACTGGAAAAACCATAGCTTTGACTAGACAGACCTTTGTTGGCAAAGTAATGTCTCTATTTTTTAATATGCTCTCTATGTTGGTCATAGCTTTTCTACCAAGAAGCAAGCGTCTTTTAATTTCATGACTTCAGTCACCATCTGCAGTGATTTTGGAGCCCAAGAAAATAAAGTCTCTGACTGTTTCCATTGTTTCCCCATCTATTTGCCATGAAGTGATGGGACCGGATGCCATGATCTTAGTTTTCTGAGTGCTGAGTTTTAAGCCAACTTTTTCACTCTCCTCTTTCACTTTCATCAAGCGGCTCTTTTGTTCTTCTTCACTTTCTGCCATAAGGGTGATGTCATCTGCATATCTGAGGTTATTGATATTTCTCCCGGCAATCTTGATTCCAGCTTGTGCTTCATCCAGCCCAGCATTTCATATGCTGTACTCGGCATATAAGTTAAATAGCAGAGTGACAATATACAGCCTTGATATACTCCTTTCCTGATTTGAAACCAGTCTGTTGTTCCATGTGCAGTTCTAACTGTTGCTTCTTGACCTGCATACAGATTTCTTATGAGGCTGGTCAGGTGGTCTGGTATTCCCATCTCTTAAAGAATTTTCCGCAGTTTGTTATGATCCACGCAGTCAAAGGCTTTGGCATAGTCAATAAAGTAGAAGTAAATGTTTTTCTGGAATTCTCTTGCTTTCTTGATGATCCAGTGGATGCTGGCAATTTGATCTCTGGTTCCTCTGCCTTTTCTAACTCCAGCTTGAACATCCGAAAGTTCACAGTTCACGTACTGTTGAAGCCTGGCTTGGAGTATTTTGAGCGTTACTTTACTAGCATGTGAGATGAGTGAGATGAGTAGGGTAGTTTAAACATTCTTTGGCATTGCCTTTCTTTGGGATTGGAATGAAAACTGACCTTTTTCATTCCTGTCGCCACTGCTGAGTTTTCCAAATTTGCTGGCACATTGAATTCAGCACTTTCACAGGATCATCTTTCAGGATTTGAAATAGCTCAACTGGAATTCCATCACCTCCACTAGTTTTGTTTGTAGTGATGCTTCCTAAGGCCCCCTTGACTTCCATTCTAGGATGTCTGGCTCTAGGTGAATGATCACACCATCATGTGTGATCCTTTCTTAGGTCACATAAAACATAGATCTGCAAGGACATATCTGTCTAATCAAGATCATTTCTCCAACAATGAAAATTTGTTTCACTAATATCAATGTTTCACTAATATCTATGCAACTGACCTGCTTCAACACATTTTTGGTACATAATAGAACTAAGATCATGGCATCTGGTCCCATCACTTCATGGGAAATAGATGGGGAAACAGTGGGAACAGTGTCAGACTTTATTTTGGGGGCTCCAAAATCACTGCAGATGGTGATTGCAGCCATGAAATTAAAGACGCTTATTCCTTGGAAGAAAAGTTATGACCAATCTAGATAGCATATTCAAAAGCAGAGACATTACTTTGCCGACTAAGGTCTGTCTTGTCAAGGCTATGGTTTTTCCAGTAGTCATGTATGGATGTGAGAGTTGGACTGTGAAGAAGGCTGAGCGCCGAAGAATTGATGCTTTTGTGGTGTTGGAGAAGACTCTTTGAGAGTCTCTTGGACTGCAAGGAGATCCAACCAGTCCATTCTGAAGGAGATCAGCCCTGGGTGTTCTTTGGAAGGAATGATGCTAAAGCTGAAACTCCAGTACTTTGGCCACCTCATGCGAAGAGTTGACTCATTGGAAAAGACTCTGATGCTGGGAGGGATTGGGGGCAGGAGAAGAAGGGGACGCCAGAGGATGAGATGGCTGGATGGCATCACTGACTTGATGGACGCGAGTCTGAGTGAACTCCAGGAGCTGATGATGAACAGGGAGGCCTGGCGTGCTGCGATTCAAGGGGTCGCAAAGAGTCAGACACAACTGAGCGACTGAACCTAACTGAATGGCTTATTTCCATAGATTTTTGGTCAAAAAGTACATTCTTTTTGAAGATTAATTAACTAAACATTCGCATGTGTATGTGTGTTAGTCACTCAACCATGTCTGACTCTTCGTAACCCCATGGACTGTAGCCTGCCAGGCTCCTCTGTCCATGGAATTCTCCGGGCAAGACTACTGGAGTGGGCTCCCATTCCCTTCTCCAGGGGGATCTTCCCAACCTAGGGATTGAACCCAAGTCTTCTGCATTGCAGGAAGACTCTTTACCATCTGAGCCACCATGGAAGCCCTGAATATGGGGACCCACTCCTTATTCTTTAAGAGGGAGGGTTGGCAGTGGGCAGGAGGGAGTTGATGAGTTGTACAGCCCTGGAAACCAACATTCTACTCTCTGCCTCTCTGAGTTTGATTATTTTAGATTCCACATGTAAATGAAATCATGCAGTATTTGTCTTTCTGTATCTGGCTTATTTCACTTAGCCTCCAGGTTCATTCATGGTTAATGTCCTCTAGGTTTGTCCATGTTGTCTGAAATAGCAGGATTTCCTTCTTTAAGGCTGAATAATATTCCATTGTGTGTGTATAGTGCATACTGTGTATCAAAAGTCCCTTGTGAACGTATATATACATACATATTTATATATGCAATGTATATATAATATGTCCAATCTGCTAAATCATGTTTTTATGGGGAAGGAAGTCTGGGAGCTCCGAGTCTGCCATCTTGCTGATGTCACTCCTTTGATACATGACTCTGGTTTCCTAAAGTATCTTCACACTTTCTGTCCAATCCTTCCTCTCCACTGCTGCAGAACAGCCCCTGATGATTTATATTGTGGTCATTTTGTCTGTCCTTCTTACATGTTTATTAGTATAGTCATGTATATATCTATCCTCTTCTGTGAAAATGTCATCTCATATCTTCCTCTCATTTTCTAATTAGATTGCTTATCTTTTCAATTGTTGAGTTTTGAGAATTCCTTATAGATACTTGTCCTCTGTCAGGTTTACAGTTGCAAATTTTCTTCTCAGTTTGTAGCTTATCTTCACATCCTCTTAACAAGTCTTTTACAAATATTTTTAAGTTTGATAAGGTCCACTGGACTGTGAAGAAAGCTGAGCGCCGAAGAATTGATCCTTTTGAACTGTGGTGTTGGAGAAGACTCTTGAGAGTCCCTTGGACTGCAAGGAGATCCAACCAGTCCATCCTAAAGGAGATCAGTCCTGGGTGTTCATTGGAAGGACTGATGCTAAAGCTGAAACTCCAGTACTTTGGCCACCTCATGCGAAGAGCTGACTCATTGGAAAAGACCCTGATGCTGGGAGGGATTGGGAGAAGGATGAGAAGGGGACGACAGCACTGACTCGATGGCCGTGAGTCTGAGTGAACTCCGGGAGTTGGTGATGGACAGGGAGGCCTGGAGTGCTGCGATTCATGGGGTCGCAGAGAGTCGGACATGACTGAGTGACTGAACTGAAGGTCCAGTTTTCAAATTTTCCTTTTGAACATTGTATGATTGATGTCAGAACTAGTAATTCTTTACCTAGATCTGGATCCCAAAGATTTTCTATTTTTCTCTGAAAGATTTCTAACTCCAATATTACATTTAAACCTGTGATCCATTTTGGATTAATTTTTGATCAAGGTGTGAGGTTTAGGTCACTTTTTTCTTTATTGCTTTTTTCCACCCCCAGGGATTTCCAATTGCTCCATCACCATTTGTTTAAAGTATCCTTACTTTTATTTATTTCTCATTCATAAGTGGGAGAAGAGACCAACAAATACAGATTATAATGACATAATTGGATCTCAGCTGTGGCAGGTGTAGGAACACAGGGATAAAAATGATAATTAGATAAGAGGCAATAATTGCCCAGGGAGTAATTAGCTTAGATATATGCTGTTAAAAACTAAGGAAAATAAAGAGACATTTGACCTTTGTGTTTAAGGGGAGAATGATAGGTGGGAAAGAGAATGGAATAAAACATATGGGCCTTTGTCAGCAGGGGAAGCAGCAAAGATGGAATGTCATGCAGTTCTATGGAGTGAGGAGGAGGGTAAGAAGTAAACAGGTAGGTGGGTGTTTGAGGGGACTGTGTGCAGCTGATTAGAACTTGGAAAAGTCGCTGTTTCCCTCCATGTAGCCTCACAGACCAGAGAAGTGGCAACACCTTTTGCAAGGCACCCTAACCTCTCCAGGGCATGACCAAACTTGGTGTGTCCCTGGAGAGGAATGCCAGGGCTGCCTCTGACACTCTCCTCACTGCATTTGCCCTCTTCAGCTTCCTTGTGATGTTGGAATGTAACTACTTAAGGACTCAAGAGCCTGCCACAAGAGACAGGAAGGTTTTACATTCCAGTGCTTGGTTCCTTGCCATGTGACCATCTCCAAAATTTTCTGTTATTTTTGGAATGGGAAAACCAAATATGGTATGGTTCTTAGGAAAAGCAAGGTGATCGCTCTTCAACTTGTTTTCAGAAAATAGACACTTTCTATGGATTCTTTGCCATAGAAATGTAAAACTCAAGGAGATGAGGCTGTAAGGAAAACAACTGTTTTGACACAGTTAATTCTATGTGTGCACTTTGTTAGTGGTTGTAGTGGAATTTGGAGCAGAACGTAACCAAACATTTGGACACTTAGTGTTTGGCACTTAAGAAATCATTGCCTAACTCAAGGTCAGGAAGATTTACTCCTATGTTTCCTTCTAGCGATTTTATTGTTTTAGCTCATACACTTAGGCTTATGAGGTAATCTTCATGTACTATGGAAGTTTAATATTCCACACATGATAAGCAGCTTAAATACAAGTTTTATTATTGCAGAATTCCCAAGGCTGTTCATTATTGACAGCTTGGTAATATTGACTGTTATCCAACTCTTCTGCTGTGAGCTGGGTTTTCCTGCTGCATAGCTGTTACCTGAATTTGTCAAGGTCCCTGGGAAAATGCTAAGTTGTTTCAGTCATGTCTGACTCTTTTGTGACCCCAAGGTCTGTAGCTCACCAGATTCATCTGTCCATGAGATTCTTCAGGCAAGAGTACTGGAGTGGATTGCCATTTACTACTCCAGGGGATCTTCCCGACCCAGGGATCAAACCCTTGTCTCTTATGTCTCCTGCATTAGCAAGTGGGTTCTTTACCACCTGGAAATGTTGAATATGAATATCGAATGCTGAATATGTTTGTGTTGCCAGAGGCAGAAATCCGAATCAAAGTAGGCAGAAAAGGAGATTTTGTTGGAAAGATATCAGGTCCCTCAGGTAACTGAAGGAAGAGTTGAAGTCCCTGACTGCAAAATTTTAGGTAGAGCTGGCCCTGAAGAATGGCTAGAACTTGAATGTGAGGAGGACTATTCTCTCTCTTTTCTTCTTAAAAATTTTTATTGGGGTATAGTTGTTTTATAATGTGGTGTTAGTTTCTGTTGTAAAGTGAATGTTATATGTATACATGTATACATTCTTCTTTAGATTTCCTTCCCATTTAGATCACCACAGATCACTGAACAGAGTTCCCTGTGCTGAACACTATGTTCTCATTAGTTACCTGTTTTATACATAGTGGTGTATATATGTCAATCCCAATCTCTCAGTTTATTCCACCATCACCCCCATCCTCTCTGGCTCTCTCCCTTCCTCTCTACCCCTCCCTTCTTCTCACTGTCACTCTTTCTCTGGGTCTTACTTCCATTTCTCTCTGTCCGTTAGTTCCACTCCCATGCAGGCTGGGTTCTCCACGAAGCCCAAGATAAGACTACAGGCAGCTTGCAAGACCCTGGACTCCAAGCTCACACCAGAGTCTCTTCCCCCCCAATCCCGCCCTTTGAAAAATTCTAGGTAAGGTCTCTGATTGGCTACTTGGAGTCATGTGCCCCTCTGGACTGTCTGCAAGCTTTCTGGTAACATTGAGGATGGGTTTTATTTGTAGAAAAGACTCTTCAGAAGTTTACTTTTGATTTAAACAAGTTGTTCTCAATGTATTATAGTTCTAGTTCTTATAGAACTTTTAGTTCTATCTATAATCTTGCAATTGTTAACAATCACTTTTTAAGTGATTCAAACATTGTTTGGTCTGTTTGAAAACTCAGTTAATGAAACAGTTTCAACATTTCAAACATCATTTATCAATCTAATATATGTAAGTTTCTTTTAAACCATAATTGCTTGACCAAACAAACCAATATTTCTGAAGATACACTTTTATAAACGCAGTAAATTAGCCTTATAAATAAGGGAAGACTGAGTTTCCAATTCTGCATATGAACTTGTTGGGATTTCAACATAATATCGTAAATCTAACTTAGTTATTCCCTTGAATGTTTTAAACTGACTTTACAAGGCTATTACTCTAATACATCCAATTCTCTTCAGTATTAGCCTCTATCCCAGTGGCTCAGATGGTAAATAATCTGCCTGCAATGCAGGAGACCCAAGTTCTATTCCTATGTTTGGAAATATCTCCTGGAGAAGAATTACAGTATCTTCAGTATTACAAACATATAAGATATCAAATCAGAAAAGGCAATGGCACCCCCACTCCAGTACTCTTGCCTGGAAAATCCCATGGACGGAGGAGCCTGGTAGGCTGCAGTCCATGGGGTCGCTAGGAGTCAGACACGACTGAGCGACTTCACTTTCACTTTTCACTTTCATGCATTGGAGAAGGAAAGCCCACTCCAGTGTTCTTGCCTGGAGAATCCCAGGGACGGGGAGCCTGGTGGGCTGCCGTGTATGGGGTCGCACAGAGTTGGATACAACTGAAGCAAGCAACTTAGCAGCAGCAAGGACAGATCAACCAAAGTAATTTATAGCTTCCCCTCACGACCCAGATAATCATGATGGTGTGATCACTAATCTAGAGCCAGACATCCTGGAATGTGAAGTCAAGTGGGCCTTAGAAAGCATCACTACAAACAAAGCTAGTGGAGGTGATGGAATTCCAATTGAGCTGTTTCAAATCCTGAAACATGATGCTGTGAAAGTGCTGCACTCAATATGCCAGCAAATTTGGAAATCTCAGCAGTGGCCACAGGACTGGAAAAGGCGAGTTTTCATTCCAATCCCAAAGAAAGGCAATGCCAAAGAATGCTCAAACTACTGCACAATTGCACTCATCTCACACACTAGTAAAGTAATGCTCAAAATTCTCCAAGCCAGGCTTCAGCAATACGTGAACTGTGAACTCCCTGATGTTCAAGCTGGTTTTAGAAAAGGCAGAGGCACCAGAGATCAAATTGCCAACATCTGCTGGATCATGGAAAAAGCAAGAGAGTTCCAGAAAAACATCTATTTCTGCTTTATTGACTATGCCAAAGCCTTTGACTGTGTGGATCACAATAAACTGTGAACAATTCTGAAAGAGATGGGAATACCAGAACACCTGACTTGCCTCTTGAGAAATCTGTATGCAGGTCAGGAACCTCAGTTAGAATTGGACATGTAACAACAGACTGATTCCAAATAGGAAAACGAGTGCGTCAAGGCTGTATATTGTCACCCTGCTTATTTAACTTCTATGGAGAGTACAGCATGAGAAACGTTGGACTGGAAGAAACACAAGCTGGAATCAAGATTGCTGGGAGAACTATCAATAACCTCAGATATGCAGATGACACCACCCTTATGGCAGAAAGTGAAGAGGAACTAAAAAGCCTCTTGATGAAAGTGAAAGAGGAGAGTGAAAAAGTTGGCTTAAAGCTCAACATTCAGAAAACGAAGATCATGGCATCCAGTCCCATCACTTCATGGGAAATAGATGGGGAAACAGTGGAAACAGTGTCAGACTTTATTTTGGGGGGCTCCAAAATCACTGCAGATGGTGATTGCAGCCATGAAATTAAAAGACACTTACTCCTTGGAAGAAAAATTATGACCAACCTGGATAGCAAATTCAAAAGCAGAGACATTACTTTGCCAACAAAGTTCTGTCTAGTCAAGGCTATAGTTTTTCCAGTAGTCATGTATGAATGTGAGAGTTGGACTGTGAAGAAGGCTGAGCACCAAAGAATTGATGCTTTTGAACTGTGGTGTTGGAGAAGACTCTTGAGAGTCCCTTGGACTGCAAGGAGATCCAACCAGTCCATTCTGAAGGAGATCAACCCTGGGATTTCTTTGGAAGGACTGATGCTAAAGCTGAAACTCCAGTACTTTGGCCACCTCATGCAAAGAGTTGACTCATTGGAAAAGACTTTGATGCTGGGAGGGATTGAGGGCAGGGGAAGAAGGGGACTCCAGAGGATGAGATGGCTGGATGGCATCACTGACTCGATGGATGTGAGTCTGGGTGAACTCCGGGAGTTGGTGATGGACAGGGAGGCCTAGCGTGCTGCGATTCATGGGGTAGCAAAGAGTCGGACACGACTGAGCGACTTAACTGAACTGTACTGATACATATGTTCCCTCTCTCTTGAACAGTTGGATGTTTTATTTTTTTGCTATGACTTCAAAACTTAAAACAGAAATGTGGCTCATATAGACTACTGCTTTCCTGGTGGCTCAGATGATAAAGAATTCACTTGCAATGCAGGGGGCCCAGGTTTGATCCCTGGGTTGGCAGATCCCCTAGAGAAGGGAATGGCAACCCACTCCAATATTCTTGCCAGGAGAAGTGCATGGACAGAGGAGCCTGGAGGAGGACTACAGTCCATGGTGTCGAAAAGAGTTGGACATGACTGAGTGACTAACACTTTTCACTTTCCTTTAGACCACTAGCTAGATTCAGTTTATCCAAATACTTGAATCTCTGCCTGCTCACAAAGTCTAGGAGTCCCACCCAGGTGATCACTTGATTGGATCTGCACTTACCTGATTTTTGTGTACAAAAAAAATTTTTTTTCCCATCCAGTTCAAAACTGATGGGAACCTATGCTATTTAAATAATTTTTAAATTTTAACTTGAAAGGTATTTGAATGTGATCGATTCTTTTCTTCTTTCATGTTCCAGATAGGATTATCTTACTTTGTCTAGGTATAGGTCTTATATTTGAAATCATAATTATTCTTTTTTCCAAACATTTGTCATTGCTTAGCTAGAAAGTAGGGGATATGGACATTCTTAACTTTTCTGTAAATTTAATGAAACTGTTTTCTATGTTCTTAATGATGATTGGAGATATAATGTTAAGGAGTTATGCCATTTAAAAATCAGGAATGGATTTTTAAACAATTGGATTGAAATAATTGTTCACATACAGTGTAAATCACCCATTTAAGATGTGCCATTCAGTGGTTTTTAGTATGTTCACAGATATGTGCAACCATCACCCTGTCAATTTTAGAACATTTCATCACTTCAAAGAGAAACCTCATACCATTTGGCTTTGTCTCCATTCCCTCCCAACCCTAAGCAATTACTAGTCTACTTTCTTTATAAATTTCCCTTGTCTGGACATTTTATGCAAATGGAATCATATAGTATGTGGAACTTTTTGTAACTGGCTTTTTTCGCTGGAGAACTAGATGCTGAATTTGATCAAACATCTTTTAGGAAATATTAGAGGAATATCCTACTGACACTTCGTATGGGTGTGTCTGTCTTGCAATCACAGTGATGAAGTCTTTCTATTGAGATGGACCAACCAGTTGTGGTCCTAAGGGAAGGTGCGGGGAGGGCCCCTTCAGATCAGATATATGCCCCAGACCCAATCTCCAGTGGAGGGCAGAATCAGACAAGAACATGGCAGCCCTCACTGGGAATGCATGGTTAAGCAAAGAAAAGTCCCTGGAAATGAGGCAAGACAGAATTGAAGATGGCTTCTTTAATTCAGTTCTTTGAGGGTCCTCTCCCATGTTTTCTGAATCATGAGTAACGTTGTGCCCAAAATATTGTTGTGGTATACTGGGAAAGAGACTGAAATAGAAGTCAGAAGGCCTAGGTTTTTGCTTTGATTTTGCAGTTTGACTTCAAGGAAGGCAGTCAAATCTCCGAAACTCAATTTCTTCTTAGAGAGTGAAAATCTAGTACCCAGCACGGCTGTTGGTGTATTTGAAAGATTTACACAAGCATGATACATATGTGTATTCATCGTGTGTCTTCTCATTCTGACTCTTGGTATCCTGCAAGACTGCACCATAGACCCCTGTTTCCTGGATCTGTTTCAGGTTTAACTCTGGTTAAGTGCAGCATTCATCCCTCTACTTCATGCTGCCCTTGGGGTCTGTTTATAAGGCCCATGGTCAGTGGCCTCCAGGGTTCCCAGAGGTTTCCCCAGACTGCATCCATCCACCACTTCCAAGAACACTGCAGACCTTGCACCACTGCCCTTTGCTCCCCACCCCCACCTCACTCCCGCTTTAGGTCTCCACTCACCCACTCAGTCCCAGCAAAGAGGGTTTGCTTGTTAGTTACATTAGTCCCCTCACAGGTCTGTCATAGCTAGGCTCATCCTAAGTCACATTCTAAGCTGCAGAACCTGTGAGTTCAAGAGGCTTACAGCTTCTGCTCGCTGGGGCTAAGCTCTGAGGCTGACATGTAACATAGCCACCATGAGTGGGACACCTGATATGTGGGTGGCAAGTAGCCTGACACCAGGGCTGTGGGGCCCTGGCTTGTCTTTCAGCTTCATTTACACACACACAAACGCACACTCAGATACAAACGCACCTTTCTTTGTACTTCCACACTGAGATGATTCATAATCAGAATATTCTTCTTTAAAGGAGACCAATGCACTTGGACAAGAGAGCATTCTACATGCTTGCATTTAGAATTATCCGTCAGAACTGGAAAGAACCATGCACACAATCCAGTCTAAACACCTCCCTACCCACCCACTATCCCACTCCCCATTAATGGAAAAGACTGAAGCCCACCGAGGTGACGTAATTGGCTAAGATCACACAGCAAGTGAGAGAAAAAACAAAGATCATTTGTTTATTCAATAAAACTTTATTGATTTATATTTATCAGGCACTGCTCTAGGAGAGAATATAGGCTTATTCCACACAAAGTCCCTGGCCTCATGAAGCTTATATTTGTCGCATTGCCATGGAAACAATATATAATGTAATGTCAGATGGTGATAAATACCATGAAGAAATCTAGAATATGAGGATAAAGAATGAAGGAGGTGGGAAAGTGCCACATTTGATAAGAAAGTCAGGAGTGATTTCTCTAAAAGTGAATGAAATAGGGGACAAGACATATGTGGGAGAAGAGCATTCCAGATAGAACAAAAGTGCAAAGGCCCTGGTTTGGTAAAGAGGCTGGTAATTTGCCATCTAGAGCTCCTTCATCAAACCACACTGCCTCTGAATCATCAGGGGTATCCTAAGAGTCTTCATACCACATAACGTGTTCAGGTTTGAGGACTGCTATATAAACCCAGAGTCCCCATGCTGCCCAGGTTAAAATAGAACTTGTGTCCCCCATGTATGTGACACTGACCCACTACCTCCATGTAGCATAATAGCTACATGAGGTGGGAATCGGGAGACTGGTTCTTCTATCGAGCGAGTGATCTAGGGCAAGCCCTCTTGGGAGATCAGATTGTTGTTTTTAAAATTTTAATTGAGGTTTAATGTTTCGTTTTAAAATGAGTGAGTACGCAGTTTTTTCATGTATTCTGACCTTGTGGTGGTGGTGGTGGTTGTTATGATACAGAGATACACACAAATCTTAAATGCACAGCTTGATGAATTTTTATGCATGTATATATCAGAGACTCTATCACTCATATCAAGATGCAGAGCATTCCAGTGTCTCTGAAGTTTCTTTTATTACATGCCTTCCCCCACACCCCTCCATCTCTAATGCACCACCTCCACTCTCCCACATGCAGAGTCTAGATAGGAATCTAGACAAGAAATCAGGCAGTCACAATATGGTGTGAAGTAGAGATGAAGCACAAATGAAGTACAAAGCAGGTTCACTCTACCTGGCCTCTGTGGGGGAGGTGGCCTTGTGGGGATGTTAAAGACAACTTTTTGGAGCAAAGAAGCTCCAATCTGTAACCTAGGGATGAGTAGAGGTATCCTGGGAGAATGTGTGTATGTAAGTTGGGCATCAAGGAGGTAGGCATAGAACAGTATTTTTGGCAGAAGGAACAGCACATTTAAAACCCCAAAAGTAAAAATGAACCTGGGATAAAAGATTGATCTATGTCAAAATGTTGTTGTTATTCAGTTGCTAAGTCATGTCTGACTTTTGCAACCTCCGTGGACTGTAGCCCGCCAAGCTCCTCTGTCCATGGGATTTCCCAGGCCAAGAATACTGGAGTGGGTTGCCATTTCCTTCTCCAGGGGATCTTCTCGACCCAGAGATCTAACTTGCATCTCCTGCATTGGCAGGTAGATTCTTTATTGATGAACCATCAGGGAAGCCCTATATGTCAAGATACTTATTTATATAATCAGAACAAGTTGTGCAAGCACACAGCTGAATGCACAGAACTCACATCTGTTATCAAGAGCAGCCCATCAGATCAGAAGAGGTGGGAGAGTGATTTAGTACCACACCATTTCATGGAGAGCAATTTATTTTTGTGCTCTGGACTGTTGAAAGACAGTGACTATGGGCAAAAGAAGCTCAAAGGTGAATGATTTTTCTTTTGCTTCTTTCTCTTCCTTTCCAGCCCAGTTCAGCCAAGGAGCTACCTCACAGAGATGAATTAGAAATAATGCACGCAAACCTGGTCATAGCAGAACATGAAGGCCTGTAGCTAGTGTTACAAGAAGGCTCAGAGAGAGAACAGGGTTGCTCTTCTTCCTGCATCTTGAGCTCCACGTTGCTCTCAGTTCCACCTCTCCTAGAGGGCTGGCAGCAGTCATGCCCTCTCCCCACCTCTTTCTTCCTGGGTGACTAAGTGGTCTTCAGTAGGTCAGTGGCTAAGACTTTAAATCCATAGAATGGGTACATTTCCCAAATGTATAGACAGGGACATCTATAGCTCAGTTAACATGGGCTGCGCTAAGCCCAGGCCAAATCCCCCCTCATGCTCTCTTCTAGTTTGACAGGCAGGGACTCCATCCTCTGACTGTCTTTGAGGGCCCAAGGTTTTATCTTCTGTAAATACTTGCTAAAAGAAGAACACGTGTACACGTACACATGCACACACACACGCATACAGGTATATTGGTCTCTGAGACATATAGCTTTTGAAGGCATCTCCAACTTCTGGGGAACTTTTACTGAATATAGTATGTATGGACCTTGCCAAAACCTTATAAATCAGTATCTTCACAACTGGGGGCTTAGAAATTATATATATAGATACACACACATATATCAAATTATTTTTTTCTTATTGAAGTATAATTAACTTATATTAGTTTCAAGTGTACAGCAGAGATTCAATATTTTTATACATTATAAAATGATCACCACGGTCAGTCTGGTTATCATCTGTCACCATACAAAGTTATCACAATATTATTGACTCTATTCCCTGTGCTGTATACTATGTCCCTGTGACTTATTTATTTTCTAACCAGAAATGTGCACCTTTTAATCTCCTCACCTATTCAGAGGTGGTTGCCAGAGGGGATGGGGGGTGTGGGATGAGTGGAATAGATGAAGAAGTTGTATATATTTTTAAGCTCCCTTGGTGATCTGACAATCACTTCAGACCAAGAGCCCCTTAGTGGAGGGTGAGAACTCTGCTCACACCAGGCAAGGACAGCCTCTCTTGTTATCCTCCAGGTTTTACCTAAACATTTTCTAGGCTTCACATTTGGCCTAAGTAAAAGATTTGTTCAAGAGATTTCTTCAAAAGTGCTCAGAGATGAATTACAGCTTTAATGTCTACAGAAACTTGAACCAGGAAGTTCTGAGAGTACAAGGTTTCACAACACGCACACACGCGAATATTCACATACTCTCTCTCATAAACACATGCTTATAAAACAGTTTATTACATATATTTGTGTAGCTTATTTCTCCTAGAAAATTATAAGCCATAAATAATTTTTAGAGCAATTGACTTGAATTGTATTTTGTGAGATTTGCATTATAAGAAGTTCTTCAGTATTTAATTTCAAAGAGAGAAGTATGGCTGCAGCCCTCTGTTTAATAGATAAGTCTGTCTTGGGGCCAGTGGCATTAGAAACCTCTAACAACCAACCTGCACCATTATTTCAGAAAAACAAGAGTACCTGGTTTGCCCAGCTATGCTCAAGTTGCTTTCTTTTCTTCCATTTTTTTGTTCTTTCTCTTAATTAGAAAAAAAGATTCCACAGCTCTTTCTTTGCAAAATGAATTTTATAATGCAAGTTGCCACTCAATTTCCTGGACACAATCCTTGTTCAAAATTGTAACTCAGGAAAAACATGTTTTTCACCAGAGAAAACCATGAGGCCTTCAAGTTTAGAATGAAGCATTTTTCATTTTGTCATTTTATTCTAGGTCTGAAAGTTTAACTATTCCGCACCTTAGTTCACCTGCTTTTCTTGCTCTCTGCTCTCATGCCGATCACCTGAGAAATCATGGTGATTAGAATGGCTGAATTTCAAAATCGCAGGTCTTGGAAACAATAGAGGCTAGAGAAGTTTGGAGCTGCTCAAGATCACTGAGTGGAGGAGGGACTAGAACCTGGGATGTCTGGCTCCTAATTTGGTCCCCTTTCCAGTAGAACCCAGCGGTTTCAGTCCTTCCTATACATAAAAATCACCTGGGCAGCAATGCCTGGCTCGGACCCAGCAAAACCTCTCCCTCCAACATATTTACATCTAAGTTTGTATTCAAGCCAAATCCCTTCCAACTATTAAGCTACTTCTAGTCCCCTCTCATATAAAAATGCCCATGTAAAGATTCTTGAGTCTGACTACTACCATGGTTATCAATTCATGTTTTTAAAAATTGGTTAATATGCAATTTGCCAGTTCTTTCCAGATTGTCAGGTTCTATGAGTGGAAAGGAAGCCCATGAACCTGCATTTCAACCTACCTTTCAAGTGGTTCTGTAGTCCATGAACCAAACTTAGCAAACCTGCTCCAGAGACACCAAATTAAAGGAGGACTTCTGAATTCCACTCTGCCTTCTTCAGAGAAGCTTTTCTCCTTGTAAAATGTTAAGTACTGGAGGCAGGTTGCCAGGGAACATGTTTCTCCTAGCACTCTAATTAGCTGACAGGTTGGGGCTTCTGAGGAATGGTGGGAAGCACTGAGGAGTTTGTATAAAGGTGTCCAGTGTAACCTGAGTGAAAGAATTTGAATTTCTGGGCAGAAAAGGCTTTGAGTGTGGGAAGTGGAAAATGAGGTATGCGGAAGGGAGGAGTTAATGTAAAATTCTCCTTGCAATTTGGCTTTGATATTGAGGAAAGCTGGCAGTTGGGTTCCACCCAACAATATACTACAGCCACTGTTTCCTTGCATTTTCATCCACGTTAACGAAATGCCTGATCACATTTTCCACGTTTGTCTTCATTTTAATTATTTTTAATATGTCTTAGTAAGGACTTTATTAAGAGATAATGATAGATTCACCTGTAATATTTATTGAGATACAGTTCCCTCATTCAGTGTTCGATTCATTGCTTTTAGTATATTCCCAAGGTTGTGCAATCATCACTAAAATAGACTTCAAGATTTTTTCACTTCAAAAAGTCACCTGACCTTTTAGCTATAAACCCCCATTCAATCGTCTAACTACTCCCCCATTCAAATTCCTAAGCAATCATTAATCTACTTTCTGTCTCTATGGATTTGTCTGCTGTCGAGATTTCATATGAATGGAATCACATAATATATGATCTTGTGGGACTATCTTCTTTCACTTAGCATGATGTTTTCAAGGTTCGTTCATGTTGTAGCATGAACCAGTACTTCACCCCTTTATATTGGTGAAAATATCCCATTGTATGGCTCTCCTGTATTTTGTTTATCTATTCATCCGTAATACATTTCATTTATCCATTCACCCACACTTGCTTCTACCTTTTGGGCTATTGTGAATAATGCTATTTGTATATAAGCTTTTATGTGGACATATGTTTTACTTCTCTTGGGTATATACCGAGGAATGGAATTATTGGGTCAAATGAAAATTTGATAACTTTGAGGAATTGCCTGTTTTCCAAAATCCTCACTTAATTTTTTTTAAGCCAACATGAAGTCAGTGACTCTGAATCATCCTGTAAGAATTTAGTAACATACAACTCAGCCTGATCAGGTATAACTTAGGACTTACTGTAACCAATTGTTTGGGGGATGCAAAGAATCAGTCTTGAGTTATAAAATCCAAAGCTCAAAGACCCAAAAGTGCTATTTGGCTTAATCTTGAAAGTTGGGACAAAGTTTCATGGATTTGGGTTGATGGAAAAGAATCTCACAGCTATAAATATGGCCAATAACAACAACATAAAAGAAAATTTCTGTGCAACAACTCTTAATTAGCAGCTTAGGAAAAGGTTTAGTGGTCTGAAAAAATATGCGAAGCCACTGGATAAAACTGCCTATGGATTTTAGTTACCTTTGCTGTCATCTGTTTCTATATAGGGAAGCAGACAAAAATTTAAGGGTAAAATACACAGAAATATTTGAAAATATTTAAATATAAAAAACAGCACTGCACAAAGTACAGCTCCATGAATTTTCTCAGAATGAGTATCACCCATGGAACTGGTATCCACACCAAGAAACAGACCGTTACCAGCTCTCCCTTTCCAGCCTTAAACATCCAAAGGAAAGGAGGATATCTGATTTCTGGCACCAACCTACACAGACCCAAAGAATACATTTTTGACAGTACGTTTCGGGTATCAGAGACTAACCAGCAGAATAAACTTATTAGCTGACAGAGTTTCTCAAGACTCAATTAGACTCTTTTACATTACACAATGTAGTAGAATGTTAAAAACTGAATACCTTTAAGCTTGTGCATAAATTAAAATGTATAATCTGGCACACGAGAAACTTTCAATTTAACATTACTTGCAATTTAAGAATACCTACCGTAAGATGTTTTAAAGTGCATGAAATCACATACTTCAAACGTTTATTTTGAAAGACACCTCCTTTTTTTCTTTCCAGGATTTGACGTTTATTTCCAAGAGGAGTTTGTAAAAGAAATCCTTGAGACTATGAATCACAGGTGCTTTAATAATTCAAAAAGTGTACATGTAAACACACATGCACACTGGCAGTGCATTACATTGTGAGTTGCAGTAAGTAATGAACAAAATAAATACAGCCTTTGTAAGCAGAGCATAAAAACAGATACCCGTTTCCTTTGGTTTAGTGGGCAGGAGGATATAAAATACCCTCACCGTACTTATTACTCACCTAATACTGAGACTGACTTTCTGCAGAGTGACAGTGCTCTGGTTCTTAACCTGAAAAAATTCTATTATAATCATTTTATGTATAAGAACACTTTCAACACAGAATTCCTACCATTAGGAAATAAAATTTTACAAAGGCAAATCATTTCTTTTTAAGTTCTTAATATATTTTATAAATTACCAAAAACAGATTAGAATTTTATGAGGCCATTTCTTTGAAAGTCTGGGATTCTATGTTCTACCAGATGATGCCTAAGGAGTCAAGGTGAGACGGCCACAGAGTGTATGTAACCCTTGCCAACGCTCCAGGCCGTTGGTTCTCTTTCTGGATGCCGGATACTTCCAAGGAAACTTTGGTCTCCTGGCCACTCCTACGCTGGTGCCAGGAAAGCACCCCCTACCCCTCATTCCCCACCTCCCAACTTCCCAGGCGGAGGGGCTGCGGAGCAGTCAGCGCCGGGAAACCCCACGCGAACGGTGACTTTGCTCTGCGTCGTCCTTTCCCGAAACCCTGAGGCTTAGACTTTTCCCACCAAGTCACCCACAGCTCTCTTCCTGCCATCCTTCCTCTAGGCGGGGAAAAGTTTAAAGCCGGGCTCCCTTCGTATGAAAGGTCGCCAGAGTCGCGCTCGCGGCTGGACTGGAAAGGGACGGGGGCCCCGGCGCTCCCGCGGTGGCCCAGTCGTGCCCCAGCTTGGCGGCTGTCGGGACCTCCGCGCCCAGACCGCAGTTCCCTCCTAGCCTGAGGGAACCTGTTTTAAAATCGGGGCACCTCTTCTGGAGCGCCGGGAGAGAGCGCCGGTTTGGCGGGGCCCCAAAGGGTGCAGGCGCTGCGCGGCGGGACCCCTCAGGGCGTGCGTGGTGTCGGGGGCGGGCGGGGTGTGGGAGTGGGGCGCGCCCGGAGGCCGGAGGCCGACCCGCCGGCTGGCAGGTGGGTGCGGCCGGCGGGAGCCGGGGCGGCGGCGGCGGCGGCGGCAGCAAGTGGTTGGGCCGTGCGCATTTTCTTCCCGCCCCTCCGCGCTCGAGCCCGCCCGCGTGCTCAGAGCGCGGCGGCGGCGGCTCAGCTCCGCGCCCTCTCCCCGCTGCCAACGGCCGCTCCTTCCCCGCTTGTCCATGTCCCTGCCTGTGGTGCTCCCGGGCTCCTGCTGCCCGGTGGCCGGGCTCTCCGGTGGGCCGCAGGCCGGGGGCCCGGGCGCCGCGGCCGCCGCCGCCCAGGAGCCGCCGCTGCCCCCATTACGGCCGCGCTGGCCCCGGGCTGCGCTGCAGCCCCCGGCGCGGCCTCGCTGCGGGGCCACCGCCGCCGGGCTGCTGGCCGCGCCGCCTGCACTCTCTTCCCGCCGGGCCGCCGCCGCGGCCGGCGCTCCGGGCTCCGCGCTGCTGCCCGCTCGCCTGCTGTTGTCGCTCGGTCTGCTGCAGCTGATCCTGGGCTGCTGCATGGTGGCACTCAGCTTTGGGGCACTGTCGCTGAGCAGCTCCCCGCAGGTGAAGAACTCGTGCCCGTTCTGGGCCGGCTCCTCGGTGAGTGCCGCGCGCGCCCCGCTCACCGCGGGAGCAGGGATCTTGGGCCGGTTCCCTCCACTGCCTCGTGATTGATCGTCCCAGGGCTGCACTTGGGGAGGAGAGCCTCTCAGACCGGTTGAAGTTTTTGGGCCGTTGAGATTGAAAACAAACAAACAGAAAGACGTAAAGAGAGTGGAGTTCCATGGTGCATTGGGTTGCACCTGGACGCTGTCTACTCCATGTAGGCTAAAGGGTTTTGTTATTCCTGTCAAACTAATAGGATAAACCTTGATTTCCAGCCCTTGGCGAGATGGGAAGGATGGGGGTCGGTGGCCAAAAAAAAAAAAAAAAAAAGCGGGAAGAAAATGAGTAAACTTCGTTCAGCCACTGAGTGTTTACTTCGCTAACAGCATCCACACCGGGAGGGCAAGGCTCTCGATCTATTTTGTTCACCAGTTCATCAGCAGTGCCAGGCACACAGTAGGGGTATTTGTGGGATGGATGAAGTGACAGGTTGGGGCACGTCACTTATTTTATTCTGCACTGAGGCAAACGTAAACATGAAGTGTTTGGTGTAACGCTACTGTGTTTGGGGACGAGCTCAAGAAGTAATAACAGTATGTTATTACTTGGTCATTAGAGGAGGGCCCTAGGCCCGCACTGGGTTCCTGGAGCCACACAAACTGCTAGGCAGAATTTAATTCTTGAGAACAGGAAGCCATCATGTGGATGAGCTTGGAGATTTCTACCTGGCTCTGCCACTGGCCCTACTGGACTGGCGCCTGCAACAGAGAAGGCTGATGTGGGGCAAAAGTCTGCTGCCCTGGAGCATCCCTGCCTCAAAGAGTTCACAGCTTCCAAGGCAACCAGTGTCTTGAGGTTTGTTGGGGATTGAGAGACTTAGAAACAGGTCTTCGTGAAGTGATTGTGGAAGATGAATACGTAAAGCAAACAGTCTTTCTCTAAATTAAATCTAAAAGCCTGGCAATGCCTATAGTTCTTACTGAGATCTGTAATGAGTGTAGGATACATAAAAACATTGGGTGGTCCTTGCAAGTCCACACAAACCCACTTTCAAGACCAGTATTAAGAATATGATGGTGGTTGTTGCTCACTCCTGTCTGACTCTTTGCAACCCCATGGACTATAGCCCACCAGGTTCCTCTGTCCTTGGGATTTCCTAAGCAAGAATACTGGAGTGGGTTGCCATTTCCTCCTCCAGGGAATATTCCCCACCCAAGGATCCAATCAGGGTCTCCTGCATTCTCCTGCATTAGCAGGTGGATTCTTTATCAAGGAGCCACATGGGAACCAAAGAATTTTAAGATTATAGGGAGAACGAATTGAACCCAAAGTAATTGTTTGAATAAGAACTGTAAGAACATTGGGTATGTAGAGCCTGGCTTGGTTTTTATACTTAAACTGATGGCAGTTTGTTCTGCTTATTTTGATGCTGGATGATCTTGTGGCACGGCCTGTGCTATGGTGGGTGGAATTCACAATCTGTGCAACATATAAAAGAAATCCCGGCTTCTAGCCCTGCCCTTGGGCTCTCCCACAGGCTTCTGGGAGTTCTTTAAAACTTCACGAGGAGGATTATTCTCAACGGAGTAGGTAGGGGTTGGATCTGTCTTGCTCCTTAGTCCACTTGTCAGACTAAATTCAGCCAAATGATGGGTGCATTTAATTTCTCTAAATACCCTGGGCCAGAAGTGACTCTTGCATACATTTTAGGGATTTGCTCTTTGTAAAATCATAATCTCTTATCTTGTCAAAGATAACTAGTTTAGGATTATTGAAAACTATTTTTTCTCTCCTAAAACTAAACCCCTAAATCAATGTACTATTGTGAATTATATCAGAGGTAAATGCATTTTAGATGTCAGTTGAGCCATGGTTAGATTTGATGATCTAACCACTCCAGTATTCTTGCCCGGAGAATATCATGGACAAAGGGACCTGGTAGGCTACAATCCATAGGGTTACAAAGAGTCGGACACGACTGAAGCAACTTAGCACACATGCGTGTATCAGATGGTAAAGGCTACTAGTTTGGGCCTGCTGGCTGGGCATGTTCTTGTCCCCAGGACCCAGCAAACCAGAGCAGGGAAAGAATCAGTGATTTGGAACTAAGTCTCTTCTATGGGGTCCTTTTTCCACCCTGTGCCCCCCAACTCTATATGAAACTTGCAACTGTTATTTTTTGTGGCCTGTTTCTGAGGTTGTCTTCAGAATTTGTGGTGACAACAGAACCAACAGATACTGCATGTCCAGAACAACGGAATAGGATTTGAGAAGTTCCCTCTGTGTTCTGTTAACTCCAGAAGGATGGGCTTTCCAAGCAGGGTAGAAATCAGTTTCAGCATGCTCTCCAGTCTGTCAGATTCACTTCCCATGTTATTGTGAAACAAACCTCAGACATCACATCATTTTATCTGTATTTCAATACATCTGTATTTTTAAAAAGAAAATCTAAATGGACTAGAGAGATAGCATAGAAGTGACCAGGAAGTCTTAAGAACCTCACTCCACTTTACTATTTTATTGTGAAAATTTTAAATTTCAGCACATGTCGAAAGAATAGTATAATGACCACCCTCCACCAGTGACCCATTACCCAACTTTAGTAGTTATCAACACTTACACAATCACTGTATGCTCAGATTCATTCTCCCTGTGTAACACCCACTGGATTATTTTAAGGCAAATCTCCATCATTGTAATTTCAACATTAACTATTTCACAATGTATTTCTAAAAGAAAGAGACTTAATAGTTAAATGGGAGGGACTTGATAGCACATTGTAACTAACTGAATTACAGCTAAAGTTTTTATGAAAACTTAACAAAATTATGACCTGAAGGCTGCAGAATTTTTTTTAATGAACACTTTTGTTGACATATAATTCACATTCCATTTAAATCTACTTAAATCAGCCATTTAAAGTGTGCAGTTCAATGACTTTTATTAAATTACAGTTTTGTAACCACCCCCATGATCAATTTTAGAAAATTTTCATCACTTCCCAAAAGAAACCCTGTACCCATTAGCAGTCACACCCCATTTCTCCCTTAACTCCCTTATCAGCAAGCAACTACTTACTTTCTGTCTCTATGGATTTGTTATTCTGGACCTTTCATATAAATGGAGTCAGTTGTGACTGGCTTATTTCACTTGGTATAACATTTTCAAGGTTCATCCATGTTGTGGCATGTATCAGTACTTCATTCCTGTTTATAACCAAAGGAGAATCCATTGTATGGCTATAATGTTTTATTTATCACTCAGAATTTTGACTGGCATATGAAAGTAGGTAGTTGAGTGGCAGTGCCAACTTAAGTCTAAGGTTACTTCAAACCCACCTAAGAACACAGTAGAAAGATATCCTCATATTTCACGTTTTGAATAACCATTATATGTCTGAGCCTGCTATAGCAACTAAATCAGCAAATCTTTTGGATTCAATAAAAGTTTTGCTCATATATATGATACAAAATTAAGAGACAAATATATTCATCTGGGGCTTCCCTGGTGGCTTTCCTGTTGGCTCGGATGGTGAAGAATCTGCCTGCAATGCAGGAGACCTGGGTTCAATCCCTGGGTCAGGAAGATCCCCTGGAGAAGGAAAAGGCAACCTACTCCACTATTATTGTCTGGAAAATCCCTTGGACAGAGGAACCTGGCAGTCTGTGTTCCATGGGACTGCAAAGAGTTGGACATGATTAAGACAGGGACTAAACAACAACAGCAACAGATTCATTTGAAAGGACCATTTTGTTAAACACACTATAGTTCAAGAATATTTTTCCATGTATACTCCTATAACTAGTCTCACCTTGAGCCTGAGATTTGGAGGCTTCCTTCACTTGTCTGAACTTTGAAGGCATATTTTACCTGTTGTAATATATATTTGAGAATTAGCAAGTCCTATAAAGACTCTTCAATTTCAGTCTGAATTTGGCAATAAGGAGTTCATGATCTGAGCCACAGTCAGCTCCTGGTCTTGTTTTTGTTGACTGTATAGAGCTTCTCCATCTTTGGCTGCAAAGAATATAATCAATCTGATTTCGGTGTTGACCATCTGGTGATGTCCATGTGTAGAGTCTTCTCTTGTGTTGTTGGAAGAGGGTGTTTGCTATGACCAGTGCATTCTCTTGGCAAAACTCTATTAGCCTTTGCCCTGCTTCATTCCGTATTCCAAGGCCAAATTTCCCTATTACTCCAGGTGTTAATTGATTTCCTACTTTTGCATTCCAGTCCCCTACAATGAAAAGGACATCTTTTTTGGGTGTTAGTTCTAAAAGGTCTTGTAGGTCTTCATAGAACTGTTCAACTTCAGCTTCTTCAGTGTTACTGGTTGGGGCATAGACTTGGATTACTGTGATATTGAATGGTTTGCCTTGGAGATGAACAGAGATCACTGTCGTTTTTGAGACTGCATCCAAGTACTGCTTTTCAGACTCTTTTGTTGACCATGATGGCTACTCCATTTCTTCTGTGGGATTCCTGCCTGCAGTAGTAGATATAATGGTCATCTGAGTTAAATTCACCCATTCCAGTCCATTTTAGTTCGCTGATTCCTAGAATGTTGACGTTCACTCTTGCCATCTCCTTTTGACCACTTTCAGTTTTCCTTGATTCATGGACCTGACATTCCAGGTTCCTATGCAATATTGCTCTTTACAGCATCGGACCTTGCTTCTATCACCAGTCACATCCACAGCTGGGTATTGTTTTTCCTTTGGCTCCATCCCTTCATTCTTTCTGGAGTTATTTTTCCACTGATCTCCAGTAGCATATTGGGCACCTATTGACCTGGGGAGTTCCTCTTTCAGTATCCTATTATTTTACCTTTTCATACTGTTCATGGGGCTCTCAAGGCAAGAATACTGAAGTGGTTTGCCATTCCCTTCTCCAGTGGACCACATTCTGTCAGACCTCTCCACCATGACCCATCTGTCTTGGGTGGCCCCACAGGGCATGGCTTAGTTTCATTGAGTTAGACAAGGCTGTGGTCCTAGTGTGATTTGATTGACTAGTTTTCTGTGGTTATGGTTTCAGAGTGTCTCCCCTCTGATGCCCTCTTGCAACACCTACCGTCTTACTTGGGTTTCTCTTACCTTGGACATGGGGTGTCTCTTCACAGCTGCTCCAGCAAAGCGCAGCCGCTGCTCCTTACCTTAAACGAGGGGTATCTCCTCACCGCCGCCCCTCCTGACCTTGAATGTGGAATAGCTCCTCTAGGCCCTCCGGCACCCCCTGCAGCCACCGCTCCTTGGAGTGGGGTTGCTCCTTCCGGCCACCACCCCTGACCTCAGAAATGGGGTAGCTCCTCTTGGCTGCTCCTGCACTGTAGCAGTCAGCTGTGATCAGCCATGACAAGCTGGAATCAAGATTGCCAGAAGAAATGTCAATAACCTCAGATATGCAGATGACACCACCCTTATGGCAGAAAGTGAAGAGGAACTAAAAAGCCTCTTAATGAAAGTGAAAGAGGAGAGTGAAAAAGTTGGCTTAAAGCTCAACATTCAGAAAACGAAGATCATGGCATCTGATCCTATCACTTCATGGGAAATAGATGGGGAAACAGTGTCAGAATTTATTTTGGGGGCTCTAAAATCACTGCAGATGGTGATTGCAGCCATGAAATTAAAAGACGCTTACTCCTTGGAAGGAAAGTTATGACCAACCTAGATAGCATATTCAAAAGCAGAGACATTACTTTGCCAACAAAGTTCTGTCTAGTCAAGGCTATGGTTTTTCCTGTGGTCATGTATGGATGTGAGAGTTGGACCGTGAAGAAAGCTGAGCGCCAAAGAATTGATGGTTTTGAACTGTAGTGTTGGAGGATACTCTTGAGAGTCCCTTGGACTGCAAGGGGATCCAACCAGTCCATTCTGAAGGAGATTAGCCCTGGGATTTCTTTGGAAGGAATGATGCTAAAGCTGAAGCTCCAGTACTTGGCCACCTCATGCGAAGAGTTGACTCATTGGAAAAGACTGATGCTGAGAGAGATTGAGAGCAAGAGGAGAAGGGGATGACAGAGGATGAGATGGCTGGATGGCATCACTAACTTGATGGACACGAGTCTGAGTGATCTCCGGGAGTTGGTGATGGACAGGGAGCCCTGGCGTGCTGTGATTACTGGGGTCGCAAAGAGTCGGACTTGACTGAGCAACTGAACTGAACTGAACTGATAAAGACTCTTTCCCCATAGTTTACATTCTTAAATTTCAGCAACTTGAAGGGAGTGTTTTTAATGTGCTTGTTTTGGGGCACTCTATGATCATTTGTTTCCTTGCTGGTGTCCTTGACTAATGACTCAATCTATTATTATTCCTGAAGTTCATGAAGCTAAGAGATTAGACACTTTAAAAACATACTGAAGTTTGACCAAGGTGGGTGGCACAGGGAGAATTTGAATGTCCGTGTTCAGTCTGTGCTGTCCCGGCTCCCGGTTTGGAGGCATAGTTAGTTAATGTTACTTAGATCCCACTGGGATTACAGAGACGAGCCTACCACACTTTCAAGTTAATGAAAGAGTAGAGAGAACTGCATTGTTTTCTGTCTCCCTCAAAAACCAAAATTCCTGACCCTAATGACATGTATGATCCTTGGGAGATATTTCAGGCAAGTGGTAGAGAATTAGTTACTATTTTTTGTTCTTCTCTGGGGACCCTAATGGCATTTATCTTCATTCATGTCTCTGTGTTGAAGTCACTGACCTGAACTCATGGTCACCCCTCCCTTGATTCTGTGATTCTTTGGCAAGATTCTAGTTCCTTATAAAGACACAGACATTGGTGAACCTTAAGGTTAATCTTTAAAAAGTTTTACAGTGACAAAATGTAAAAATGAATGGTTCAAAGGGTAAACTAACACAAAAATTCTAAAATCTCTACCAGTCAAACAGTAGTAAATACATTTTTTCTATCACGGTCATCAAGTACTACTTTAATATTGCGCAGTTTTTAAAAGTATAACCTTTGAGATGAATTTCATTTTCTTTGGTCCTTTATTTTGCACAATAGCAGAGTCATAAGTTCCTGAGCAAATGTTCAGCTTCTCAGCCTCAGTTACTCACCTATAGAAATGTGAGATGATTCTTGCCTCAGAGTTGATTTTGTTAAAGTATAATTAGAGAACATTTAGGAAAATGCTTTGTAGCTGAGCACTAGCACCAGGCCTGGTGCATACTAGAACTTCTGTCAGTGTTTTTTAAACATAAGGACAATATTTAATTAAGATAAGGTGAACAGACTAGTTAGTTTTTGTGTTTTGTTCTGAGGAATATTGTGGTAACCAACAAGCATACACAAGAAATACCCAGTTGTCCACTTTGTCAGACCTTTTACTGAGTTGCCCTGGGCAGATAAAGAATGATACATGCACATATAAATTAAAAATAAATTTCCAATGTAAAAGCTATAGGGCAAGATAGGTTATTAAGAGGTGTGAATATTGTATGTTTTTACAAGGTAAATATGGGATGTCTATAACATGACACTTTTTAACTCTGTATTTAGATACAGCAACTTTTGATGAACAATTCAGACTTCAGAACATTTTTGCACTACACAGCATGTTATTGGATTCCTGGAGCAGGAAATGGCAACCCACTCCAGTATTCTTGCTAGGTAATTCCATGGACAGAAGAGCCTGGTGAGCTACAGTCCGTGGGGTTGTAAAGACGTGACTGAAGCGACTGAGTATGCATGTGTTAATGGATTAACACAGAAGAATAGGATAGTAGAATTATTAATATATGATTTGACTTTAATGATTTGATTTTTAAGCTGAAAAGTTCAGGCACATTCACAAAATATGGTGGGTAACAATGATTCTTGCCTGGAGTATCTCAATATCCTTCTTTGCAATATTAGAAAAAGGAAAGGCCTCTGCTTTTCCCTATAAGATACAAGGAATGGGTTTCAATTAAGTGAAACCAAAATTGTGATAACTCTTATTATAATAATATAGAGATAATTTGATATTAGAAAATAGGTTCTTACCTATTTATTCAGAGCATGTTGTATCTTGCACTGGGCAGAAAGAATGCTAATGGAGTTGCTTTTTTACTGTTTCTGTACTCTTTTAAGAAGCACAGGAGTGAAAATGTGTTTAGGCTTACACAGTCATCTTTGAGCAAGTTGATCTCCTGTTTTTGACCTTCATTCATTCATTTATTCTTTATCCACTCATTCACTCATTGACTCCTGCCATAACTAACTGAGTGCCCCTAGGAGCCTTTAGTGATACTTGAGTGAATATTCAGAGATCCAAGTCCTCATGAGATTGCAAGTGAGTGTAAAACACAATTGAACAAATAATAGCATTGTGGTGTAATTAAAGGCCAGTGTTAGGGCCCTTCTTGAGTCCCTTGTGATTGATGCAGGTCCAGCTGCTGCTGCCCCTGAGGAGAGTGGAGGCATTGAATACACCGCATTTTCCTCTTCACATCCCCATTCCCTCTCCCCAATGATGAGTTCCACACCTTTCCCCAAAATGTGAGCCTCCATTTCTTAAGTCTTGAGCTCTTAAAGGGTTCATCCCCAGCTGCAACACTTTTGTGCAACATTCCAGGGCTTCTACCTATGCAGTTCTGCTTCCTCTTCTTCCCCTTCTCTGTCTCATCAGTCACAGACTTCTTCTAGTGTGTTAAGGCTTACTTAAGCTTAAAGAAAGGGATAAACTTAGCAGAAGCTGCTGTGAGACTTCGTTGCAGGGTTTAGGACTGAACAACTCCCCACCTATGACTGGAATACAGTTTCTTGAAGCATCCATAAAAAGTGTTGTTTGCAAAAATCCTCGTAAAATTTAAAGTGGGTGTGTGCTAAGTCTGCAGAACAATTCAAATGGAAATGATTATCTTTAAGTATTTTGTCTTCCAACTCATAAATGTGGTATAGGTCTTGATTTATTTGGATCTTTATTTAATATTGTTCAATAAGGTTTTATTTCTTCTTACTGAGGTCTTACGTTTCTTTGTCATATATATTTTGAGATTATTGATATTTCTTATTTGTCAAATACATTTTGTACTTTTTTAACAGTTATGTTTTAAATTTAGTTTGCTCATATATGCTAAGTTCTCCCTAAAAGGAAAAAAGAAAGAAAGCTTAGTTCTTTTGTCCCAGAGACCCTTCATTTGAAATTGTATCTGTCACGATCTATCAAAATATTTTATTTATTCATGTATTTATTTATACACATATGCTCCTTACAACTTTAGCAATACTACTCCTGGGATTTTAGTCAACCAGAAATGAAAAGCACTTGTTTGTAAGGATATATGTCCATGATGTTTATTGCAACATTGTTAGTGAGGGTAATAAATTGAAATAAGAGTGAATACCCATGAATATGCAGATGATTGAATATATTAGGTGCTTGCTATCAAAAGAATATTATGTAGCCATTAAATGGAAATGAATGAGAGCTAGTCTGGTAAGCATGAAGTGATTTCCAATGAAGTAGTTGTTGAGAGATAAAAAGAGGAAGAGGAGAGTCTTTTGATTTTTTTTTGGTGAGAGTCATACCCCTGCGCATGTGTGTGTACACTTAAAATCCACGTAAGGAACCTGAACCACAAGGCTTCATGGATTTCAAGTTCCAGGTTGTAAGTAGAAGCAGCCCAGGCCCTCTAGATCAGCAGTCCCCAACAATTTGGGCACCAGGAACTGGTTTTGTGGAAGATAGTTTTTCCCATGAATGGGGAGGAGATGATTTCAGAATGACTGATCCTCTTTACGTTTATTATGCCACCCCTGATCTAACAGGAGGCAGAGCTCTGGCAGTAATGCAAGCAGTGGGGAGTGGCTGTAAATACAGGTGAAGCTTCATTCACTGGTCCACCGCTTACCTCCTGCGGTGTGTCCTAACAGGCCACAGACCAGTACTCACCCAGGGGTTGGGGACCCCTGGTCTAGATGAGCCCCACCAAGTATGTTTCCTGGAAGAAGTCATTTAAAGGAAGGAAATATCCTATTGGATTTAAGGTGATGAAAGTATATAGTGCACAAAACAGACTGTGATAGTATGTTTAAACATAGATATATACAAAGAAGCGGTCCCCTGTCTGCCCATATGTATTTCTTATCCTTGATATAAGTGGGTAGACTTGTCCTCTGCTGGTTTGTTGTGAAATGATTGCCCTCAGTCAATAAATGGAGAATTGAGAGTATTGCAAGCAGGCCTATGAGCTTTGGATTTCAAGTAGCACTGTAATCCTTAGAGTTAAATAAGAAGTTCTTGTGAAATAGTGCATTTGAGTGATTTTGGTAAAAAGTGAATTTGAAAGAAAATCCTCATAACTGCCTTCAGGAGATTCACTTTACTGCATACACAAAGATAAATGTGTTCTGATGGCATCAGAATGCCCCTGGGCTGAATAATTACTTTGCTTATCCTTTCTGAACTGCTTATGAACTGTGTTATTCAAAGGGCTGATGGTGGCTTCCACGTTACGTTTGGCAAAATGCTGGTTTTTCTTTACTGAGGATGTTTAGGTTGTTTACTGACATATCATCCTGCAACATGAGATATTTCTCACTGTATTCCCTCCCCCTTTGTGGAATAAGTGTTCAAGAACATTTTCAAATTGCCAATCATGTGACAAGCACTGTGCTGGGAGCTGGGGATTCAGAGAGACAAGACAGGAGTTCACAGTCAGTGGGCAAGACAGAAATGATACGATATTTTTGGGGGAGAAAAATTACGTGTGGAGGGCTTCTAGGAGGGTGGGGTATTGAGATTAATAAGGCTTAACAGAGAAGGTGACTGTGAGTTGGGGCCTTGCAAAATGCATAGGCGTTCTCAGGCAGGAGAGTGGAGGGGAGTTGAGAGATTGTAGTGGCAAAGACAAGCACAAAGTCCTAGAATGTCTAGAGCCTGGCCAGTCTGAGGAAAGACAAGTATGCCTGGGAGGAGGGCGTGTGGTGGGTGGGACAGGGATATGTGGAAACCAGTCTTGAGAAGTAGGCAGGGGAGGATCCTGAAAGGCCTTGTTTACCATTTTGAGGAATTGACTTGCCCCATGAAGGAGGGGGCTTCCCAGGTGGCACTTGTGGTAAAGAACCCATCTGCCAATGCAGGAGACTTAAGAGACGTGGGTTCTATCCCTGAGTTGGGAAGATCCTTGGAGAAGGAAATGGCAACCTGCTCCGGTATTCTTGCCTGGAGAATCCCATGGTCAGAGGAGCCTGGAGGGCTGCGGTCCCTACAGTTGCAGAGTCAGAAACAACTGAAGTGACTTAGCATGCACGCATGCAGGATGGACACCCACCTAATGAAGGGAGGGTTGTGGCCAGGCATTCCTCTTCTTTTTAAACAAAAACAACTTTTACTTTTTTGCTTACGGCTGCGCTGGGTCTTGTTGCTGCACTTGGACTTCCTCTAGTTGTGGTGAACAGGGCCTGTTCTCTGGTTGAGGTATGTAGGCTTCTCACTGTAGCGGCTTTGCTTACGGAGCGTGGGTTCCAGGTGAGCGGGCTTCAGCAGTTGCGGCTCCCAGGCTCTAGAGCTCAGGCTAAGTAGTTGTGGTGCATAGGCTTAGTTGTTCCATGGCACGTGGGATCTTCCTGGACCAGGAACTGAACCCCCTGTCCCGTGCGTTGACAGGCAGATTCTTTACCCTGGAGCCACCAGGGAAGCCCCAGATGTTCTTCTTATGAGGCTGACTTTGGCTACAGATTAGGTGCTACCAGGGGCCAGAAGCCTGGATGGGAAATACTGATTCCTTCATTTATTAGAAGGTAGGCTACTTTCTGTTTGTGTGTTCTTAACTGACCTTAAGAAAAAACATACTGTCAGTAAAAACATTTTACGACCATGAACAGGAAAGATAGTCCAAGATGGTTGACCAGGTCGCATGTAATCAATAGGAATATTAAATGTTTGAGGTAGAAGCCTTTGAAATTTCATGTATTTTAAAAAATATATACTTTAGAGATTGGGGATTAGTTATTGGAACTTTTCTAGATTTCTGATACTGTTTATCCTTGTAGGTGATACTCTCTGGAATCATAGGATTAACAACATGGAAGCGACCTATGATACTCCTGGTATGTAATGATCTTATACATTTTTACCCTTTGTAAAATGTGCTATTTATGAAGTCTATAGAGACAAATTGTTGAAATGCTAAAGCTTTCTTGTTCCTTAAAAAAGTAAGTTAACAATGGACACTATTATACAGATGTTCTTGTAACAGTAAAGTGAGATAATAATTTTGCTATATGTGTGTTTCAAGTTCCAGGATTAGCTCTATTGTGAAGATATAGCAAACACAAAGCAAAACAAAACTAAACAGCTTACTCTGAACATTCTGAACATACACAGAAGTGGAGGGAATAATATAATGTACTCCCTGTACCGGTCATTCAACTTCAACAATTATCAACTCTTAGCCAGTCTTGAGGAGGTTGTCCACATTCTTTTTCTTTCTCATTCTTTTAAAAGAAATCTCAGCTTCAATCATGAATACATTATTTTTTATTGTTATAATGTTTTGGTTGGATAATCTCAGAAATTCCTTGCTTAGATTCCCTATATTCTCTCTTTATCACATCTATTATATTTTATCACATATATTTTCATGGCGGTAGACTTTGCCCTCTTTTAAGGTATTGAGGTAAAACTCACATAGTATAAAATGAACCATTTTAAAGTGTACAGTTCATCCTTTGTTTTTATTTGCTGTGTCCTTTTGATCAGTAAATGTTATAAAAAATAGACAAATGTGCAGAGAGGCTAACGTACAAGGATGAGGTAGAGGATCTAGGAATTTGATATGAAGTATAATTAAAAATTTTTTTTCTGTATAGCATCTCTTCTTATTTTTCTCCCATCCATTTCAAAATAGGGTTAAATGATTTTCCAAACTCATTCTGTAAATATACTTAATACAGCCAGACTGTCCTTCAGACTACTATTTGCAAGGTGATGGGTAACAAATGTAAACTAGTTAAATTCTTACATACGAGGAGGAGAACCACATTTTAAAATACAATGAAAATAATAGTACTGTGTTGATGGTCTTGAAAAACTAACCTGGAGAGTTTTCAGACCCAGAAGACAATGCAGGCAACATTTAATAACATTTTACATCTTTTGCTGATATTTCCAGAAGGAAGGAACAAATTACTGATGCGGTATTTTAGTATACTAGACAGCAGGACAGGAGAAAAGGGAGGCTTTGGATGAATCTTGCGGCATGAGCTGTGTGTGCCTGGGGTTTGTTTTGCAACAACTCTCTAGGTTACAGTGTCTGCGGAAAAATGTTTGATGGTGTTCAGTGTTTATGCTAGTAATTCACTATATGCGTCATCTTTGCACTGTCCTTTTCCATTGGGTCATTATTGAAATGCTCAGTGACCCTCAGGTATTTAAATAAAATCAGAGAACTATCTAATCTAATGCTATTTGTACTTTTAAAATTTCAAATGGTGAAGAGTGTGACTGCTTGTTCTAGAAAGATATTAAGAAAGTTCACCTTTTAAAACATTTCTTTATTTAACACTATTTTCTTGTGAAAAGGTGCCTTGTGAATTTCTGTGAGCTCAAGCAATTTTAACTGAAAATAACCCCAATAAAAATATATTTCTCATCTTTGTTGATAAGTATAGGAACTTTGTCACAAAGTTGTAATCAGTTTGTGCATATCATGTTGTGCCTGCTTTTTCTGTTTAATGTTAAACTAAATTCATATCAGTAGCTATTATGTTTTCCTGAGCAAGGATTTCATATGCCTATCACTTAGAATTGCTAAGTAGCTTTTTGTCATATTTCTGTATTACCTTCGGTTGTTGAGTCTGTTGGACATTTGAGCTTCTTTGTTTTGACTATTAAGAATATATAAGGTCATTTAGTGATTATTTTGAAATGTTAATTAACATCAGTTTATAAAGAAGATAAGTTAATTGACAGGAATTGTGCAAAGGAAAACTTTCTGAGTGTATCAGTAGTTCATTTGAGCCTTACATATGTGTTAATCAGTTGTGTCTGGCTCTTTGCGAGTTAGACATGGACTGTAGCCCACCAGGCTCCTCTGTCCATGGAATTCTCCAGGCAAGAATACTGGAGTTGGTTGCCATTCCCTTCTCCAGGGGATCTTCCCAATGCAGGAATCAAACCTTGGTCTCCTTCATTGCAGGCATATTCTTTACCGTCTGAGTCACGAGGGAAGCCCATTGAGCCTTAGTCAGTATAATAAAGGAAAAAAACAGTCTGTGTGAATCTTAATTGTATATCATTATAACCTGTGCCAAATGATTTTGTTATGTTAAAAAGCAAAATGAAAAAAGCTGATGTGCCAGTCAGACACTCCTAGTTTGAGTCCTAGCTCTTCTGTGGAAGAGTTGTGACACCCTCTGCAAGCCACTTGACTTTCCACTGTCCAGTTTTCTTTTCTGAACAAGAGAGGATACTCTAGTGACACCATGGGGGTGGCTCTGCCACCCCACCCTCACCCTCAGTGGATACTCTTTTTTTTACTCCACAAGCATCACCCTTTGTGAGTTTAGGGAATCAGCGGTTGGATGACTTGAGTGGGAGGCTATGTTCATTAGAGAAACCAGAAGTGCCGACGTGTCTTCATCACAGACCCCTGCTGAGCTGGTCTGAGTTACAGCCCTACCCACCTGCATGCACATCCCACACTCTACCTACAGGGGTGCCTTCTGACCCTGGCATAGCCAGGCTGTCCTTCAGAGACTGGGACCATCTGCCCCAAGCTGTTTGCTTAGCTACCTCCTCTTCTGGGTCTCAGCTCAGTGGTCATTTTGAGAGAGAGACACCTTCCTGAACCACCCTGATTGAGTGGCCCCTCTGCCATGCCCCGTACCCAGTTCCCACCTCTGAGTACTGGCCCCTTGTCTGAAAGCAGCCTGAGTGCTTTCCTGGGTGAACCTCTCTTGTGACCCCCAGTACATGGTCAGTCAGTTCTGGGAGGACAGGGGTCTCTCCCCAGGACCAGTGGGCTCAAGACATACTTATTTTTGAACAGTGGGGTTACTCTGGCAACCAATAAGCTGTTTAGGTTCTGGCTCAGTTCTCAAAGTTTCTCTTTTTGTCTTAAATGTTTCTCGCTTGTTTTTGTTCCCTGAACTTTGTGTTTACCCGCTTTTAACTTTAGGGGTCAGGGAGTATTCTGGCAGCAGAGTTTGGGAGGGGGCTTTCCAGCGGCAAGCTGTTCTCAGTTTTGAGCTGCTGTGGGCACACTGGTCTAGAACACTTGAGTTCTTCCTTTTGAGGGCTGTTTGCATTTGTGCGCCTTTGTGTGTTTGTTTCAGTGATTGCATCAGGTTTATACTGGTTTGAACAAAGAAGGGTTGGTTTGACCTAGTTCCTTCAAACTCTAGTTTTCATGGAAACTCAGAGTTGGAAACTTCCATTCACTGAGTCCTCTTCCTTTTATTGATAAAATACTCAGATGCCAGAACAAAATACACTGTTGGGAGGTACTTTGTGAATGTTTGTATCTGTTTTGGCTGTGACTGGAATTAGGACTGGGCGTATGGGTATGTGCATGCACTTGGGTGTGTATGTTGGGGGTGTTCTATCAAAAATACTTGTATAGTTTCCGTCAAGGTCAAACATTTTTAAAAGATGGTCTTATTTTTTTTTCTAGTTATCATTCATTTTTTTCATTCTAATAAAAGGTTGTAGATTTGTTTAGAACTCATAGATTCAGTGCTGGGAATGACCTCAAAGACTGTCTTATCCAGGCACCTCAGTTGGAAAATGGAGTTGTTTTGGTAAGATAGTTGCAGAATGGGTGGACTGGACCTGATATCCCAGGTAGAGAGCCCCTGTCTCAGCCAGGGAAGTTATATTCTTATTGGATTTGCACAGCCAATAATGAAACCATGCTAAGACTGGAATAGTACAAGCTTTAATTGATGGACAGAGGATAGAGAAGAAGGAACCTAGTTCACAAATCAACTTGTCAACCCAGTGTAGGTGAGAGACACCAAATATATTGGAGAGTTGAGGTAAAAGGGAGGGAACTGGAAAGAGTGGAAAGAATACCCATGTGTTATCTAAGAATGGGGTAGCAAGTTCCAGGGGCCCCGGAACTAATGCAGCTCTCCTTTTCAGTCCTTGCATGGGCTTTTCCAGTTGTCATGGGCATCATCAAGGTCATGGTGCTGGTGGTTGTGTCGTAACATGCAGCTGCTGCTTCTGCTAAGTCGCTTCAGTCGTGTTTGACTCTGTGTGACCCCATAGACGGTAGCCACCAGGCTCCCCCGTCCCTGGGATTCTCCAGGCAAAAACACTGGAGTGGGTTGCCATTTCCTTCTCCAATGCATGAAAGGGAAAAGTGAAAGTGAAGTCGCTCAGTCATGTCAGACTCCTAGCGACCCCATGGACTGCAGCCCACCAGGTTCCTCTGTCCATGGGATTTTCCAGGCAAGAATACTGGAATGGGGTGCCACTGCCTTCTCCTAAATTATTCCTGCCGCTGCTGCTGAGTCGCTAATGCATTACAATGAACATATAGTGAGGCTGAAGTTCTACTAGAGGTCAGCTAGTTTGTTTTTCTTTTTTTCTTTGCAGCTTCCTCCTGAAACTCAAAGATTAAGACTCATTGGTTTCTGTTTGAGGGAGTGGAAGGGTCTCACTCTGGGGCAGCAACCTCAGTGACTGGTGTTTTTCTTTGGTGGTATACTTGGTAAGAGTCGCCACTGTGAAAGCCCAGTCAGGCATGCTGCCTACAGTTTTGGTTGCTTATGAAGTGCTAATTTGAGCTATAGTTATTTTTATTTTTCTTGTCAGTTTGGAACAGAGGGGATGAATATGACCTTCAATGACTATGAAAGACAGCTTCATTCTCTAGCACCAAGAATGAAGGAGACTCTACCCAGTGATGTTCCGGGGGTTACGTCTGTGATTTATTCTCATCTGTGGGTCCTGTTGATTCGAACTCTAGACTAAAAATAGAAGTAAGTGAATTGGCTCTTTTAGACAACGATCCATCAGTTTCTCTTCTAACTTCAAGATTATAGTACTTAGGGTAAAACCTCATTCCCCAAAGAGCCTCAAAAAGTGGCATACATAACATATACAGAGATTTGATTCCCCCTCAGCTAATGGTCCCAGTAGGCTAGGCTGGTAAGATGGTCCTTCTCCATGAAACCGTTTGGGGATCCAGTTTCTTTCCATCTTATTGTGCCTCACAGGAAGAGTAATGGAACATCCAGACCCTTTTGTCAAAAGAGATTGACAAATTGACATCACTAGATCATCAGAAATATACATATAGGTGGGTTATGGTGCAGGGTAGGTAGTGGTCCTTTCCTTCCCGATGACATAAAGAACAGGAGGAGGGCAGAACACCTCGGCACAGTTTAGGAATCTACATTTATAAAAGGAACTCTGAAGCTCTGGCTTGTGCACTTTGGTTCCTTCAAGTACATTTCACGATTGTTAATAATTTGGAATGAACTCCCTGGTTTGAAAGTTCAAGAAACCTGCATTTTAATGCTAACATGTTACCACTAATTATTGGGTGGTCTTGGGGAAATCTCTTGATTTCCCCTTCTATAAAGTGAGAACTTAGAACACTCTCTTTAAGAGTCCTTCTGGCTCTCATATTATAGGCGCCCCAAATCCTCCTTAATTACCTGGATGGTGCTTTAACTTTAAATGTTTATTTGCACCAGGTTATTATAAACTCCTGTGTACAAACTGAAATACTATGTTTGTTTCACACTTGGTATTTTCGTTTCGGCTGTGTTGGATCTCTGCGTGGCATGTGGGCTCTTCTGTAGTTGTGGTGCCTGGGCTTCTCTCGTTGCTGAACAGGCTTAGTTGCTCCAGGGCATGTGGGATCTTAGTTCTCCAACCAGGTATCAAACTGGTGTCCCCTGCATTGGAACATGGATTCTTAACCACTAGACCACCAGGGAAGTCCCCACACTTGGTGTTTTAAGGCATAAATATGGAGGGCTTTTCTCACTCTTTAGAATTATTATACTACTCTCTTGTATGCATATAATGCATACGAGTTCACTAGGTTCTTTCATTTACCATTCTTGTATGATTTCTATGGCAGGTGTTATACTTGTTTTGTAGATAATGAGCCAGTGGCTCAGGAGTTAACTGGCTTGTCCGCTTTCCAAACAGATGAACTATAATTAGAAAGAACCTAGGAGCTTTGATTCCTAGTTCATTGCTCATTTCATAGTGCTAGTACATCACCTCCTCCACTGGCAAATTAGTAGATATCTCTCTGTGGCCAACAGTGCTGGGTATGTGTAACATAATTTAAATAAGTTATTTCCTTAGTGCTGACTATTTACTTTTTTTCACGTTCCCAAGTGGCAGAAGCTTAAGGAATTTTGCCCTTGACTCAAAAATATCAGACGGAAGGTGACAGAAGGTCAAGTTTTGGGACTCAGTCTTGTCATTTTCAATCAGTGAGCGGATAAGGAATTTATCCACTCAGTTTCCTCATCTGTACAGTGGGAAATCAACCATCCCTCAGGATCTCGGTGAAGAACAAAAGACACGAATGTACAGGAAACTACAGAATGTACGGAGAGGCAAGCACATTATGCATTGTTTTCCATCATTCACTGAGGAAATCAGTCTCCAAGATCTGATCTCTCAGTGTGCCATTAAGTAATCTGTGCAGCAAAATATGCATTTAGGTATCATGAAGTTACCTAGACTGGGTTTGGGCTTATCTTTTGCAATAGAGCTGTTATTTTTCTGCTCTGATCGCCTCTCCCAGGAGGAAATCAGAAATGAGAAAAAACCGTGGAACTCCTTTCTGGGAAGAATCAAGGCTCTGCTTTACAAAATGACCTAAGCCATTTGGTCATGCTCTCATTATTAGCAGCTTTAGTTTGGTAGCAAGAGGTAGCTCTGAAGGCTTTGAATTAACCTTCCTGCCAAGTTGATTGTTACAGTGAAAATGAACCCTTGCCCTCAGACCAAGTTTTGCTACGCAAGCAATTACTAGCCAACAGACACCCCCCAACAACAATCACAAAGTTCATGCATTCTGTTCTACAAGCTTAAAGGATAAATTGCAGTTTTTATCAAGCTTACAGAACAGCGTGAACAAATGTTTTTACCTGTAATATTTGTTGTATCCCCTTGTCTCTAGTGGGATTCCCAGGTGGCTCAGTAGTAAAGAAGTTGCCTGCAATGCAGGAGACGTGAGTTTGATCCCTGGGTCAGGAAGATCCCCTGGAGAAGGAAATGGCAAGCCACTCCAATATTCTTGCCTGGAATATTCCACGGTCAGAGGGACCTGGTGGGCTACAATCCACGTGGTCGCTAGAGTTGTTCACGACTTAGTGACTAAACAACTTGTTGAATATCACTGTTTATTCCCTGATATCCTGTTGATCAAGCAAAGCTAAGTTTATTGGACCTGCTGAAGTAAGGGAAAACACCTTACCAGTAGTTCTCAAAAAGACTGAGTCTAAAAGAGGATATTTATAGGGTTTTAGGATCCTGGCTGGGTGATTTTAAGGTGAGTCTCCCTGGTAGTTCAGAGGTTAAAGAGTCTGCCTGTAATACGGGAGACCTGGGTTCGATCCCTGGGTTGGGAATATCCCCTGGAGAAGGAAATGGCAACCCATTCCAGTATTCTTGCCTGGAGAATCCCATGGACGGAGGAGCCTGGTGGGCTACAGTCCACGGGGTCACAAAGAGTCGGACACGACTGAGCGACTTCACTTCACTTCTCACAAGACAGGGAATTGATTGTATTTGAGCAAAACCTATGAGATAGTAACTTTGGATTGCTGGGCTGATGAAGGAGAGGGCCTGGAAGGAAGATTTGATGAGTAGGCTGTTAGTTTTGATAACTGTTTTAGTTGGCTCACAATCTTACCTTTGAGGAACAAGTATTTCTTAGAACAAGTAGCTAAGTTACTGTTTTTTGTTCTTAGTATTGCTTACTATAGGGTCAGAAGAGCATGGCCAGTCCCAGAATTAATTAACACGAGGACTGAAGGAGATGTTGGTTTTAATTCTTACCGTAAATTTCATGGAAAATCATTTTTAACATTCTTTACACTTATTAGGCAAGCCAAGAATTTCATCAGTTGGACAACTCTTTTCCATTGTCACTGCTCATTTAGCAAAGCTGCTTGGATGCTGTTGGGAGGTAAAGATAAAAGCAGCAGCTTCTGGACTGTGGCTTTTTTATAAGTGCCAGCTGAATATCCTGGAATATGAATTCCTGGTCATCCTGAGGGTGTAGCTCGACCAGTCAGTATGTACATGGTATTACCCTGTCTGTGCTGAAGTGTTTCCAAGTGGATTTCCGACACTTGTAGTATGTGTTTGAGTTGTTGAGGGGCCTTCCGACTATCCTGCATCTAGGCTTTCTGGACCCGACAGACCATAATGATCAATTTCTAAATATGACTCTCAGACAACTACGTGACTGTAACTCTCTGGGGCAAGGGAGGAAACCGTTTTGAATCATGAAGCATCTTAAAATAGATGTTACATGAAAAGTCATGGTATAATGTAAATAGTATATGGAATAATGGAATAGTGTATATGGTACCACTTGTGATTTTTCAAAACATCTGAGAAATCATATGTGTGTTTGCAGTTACATGAAAAGTTTCTGAAAAGATGTGTACGGAACTGTTGAGAGTAGGCACAGCCATTGAGTGCAGTGGGAATGGGCAGGAGGGAGACTGATTTTCCACTTTACCTCTGCAGAGGACATGTGGATGAAGTGGAGGATGTTTTAGCTTCCCTATTTTGTTTGGGTTCTGGCTGCCGGCATCTGCATATTTAAACTCTATTTTGATGGTTGGTTTATCTGCCCTTGTGTGTCTTGATGAGAGGCAGGACCCTGCCCTGAGCCGGAAGCCTCTGAGGCCAGACGCCTGCCCTCCTGAATGCTGGCAGCCAGGGTGGGCGCCCGTGACCTCTCTCCACTGAAGCCTCTGCCCAGGACTTGGAAGCTGGAGCTGCTGATGCAGAATAGCCAGGGCAGCTTAGATTTCATCAGGCAGAAGAGGCCACTGGCGTCCAAGGCTGGCAGCCAAGGGCCCTGGCTTTCCTGTGGCATGACCTTGGTAGAGGTCCCAGCACCCAGGTTCACTTGGCTCCTTCCTGGGTTTCTGAGCCTGTCCCTGTGGATTCTGTGAACTACTTGATAGTTTTTATAGATATAGACATAAGAGAAATAGGGAACAGGGCTAGGGTTGTGTGGAATTGGGTCTCAATAAGGATACCAAAGGTTGCCTTGTAGAGCTCTTTAATGAACAGAGAAGAAGAATTTATAAATGTACATTGTGTATTACCAGGTATTGGTGCATGTTGGTAAAGGGAAAGAGGGTAGATTTGAGTCAGACTTGGATCTGATGAAAGTGAAAGTGAAGTGAAGTCGCTCAGTTGTGTCCGACTCTTTGCGACCCTGTGGACTGTAGCCTACTGGGCTCCTCTCTCCATGGGATTCTCCAGGCAAGAATACTGGAGTGGGTTAGCATTTCCTTCTCCAGGGAATCTTCCCGACCCAGGGATCGAACCTGGGTCTCCCGTAGTGCAGGCAGACGCTTTAACCTCTGAGCCACTAGGGAAGCCCAATTAGATGTATAATTGAAGGCATAATAAACACATCACCTCTCTAAGACTATTCTCTATTTCCCTTATGTCTATATCTATAAAATATATTTATATGTGATATATATACATAGCATAGTATATGTGTATGTACCAAACATATGTACATATGTAACGTATATACACACACACAGATACCATATGTATATTTCAAGCATACTACTGTGACATTATGACTTTTATAATTTGCTAAGTGCCTTTTAAGAGAAAATAAACCTTTTTAAAAAACGAGGAGTTCATTAGCTTTCTTACTCTTATTTAAAGTGATAATTAGACTTCTGTGCATGTGTGTGAATGCAGTCAACACCCAAATGTGACTGCTGCTGCTGCTGCTAAGTTGTTTCAGTCGTGTCTGACTCCGTGTGACCCCATAGATGGCAGCCCACCAGGCTTCCCCATCCCTGGGATTCTCCAGGCAAGAACACTGGAGTGGGTTGCCATTTCCTTCTCCAATGCATGAAAGTGAAAAGTGAAAGTGAAGTCGCTCAGTCGTGTCTGACTCCTAGCGACCCCATGGACTGCAGCCTATCAGGCTCCTCCGTCCATGGGATTTTCCAGGCAAGAGTACTGGAGTGGGTGCCATTGCCTTCTCCACCAAACATGACTGCATTCCCCCTAATTTATCATTTTAGTTTCTCTCTGGTTGTACTGTGCCTGGAGGTTGTCTACATCTCACTAAAAGTGAGTCATGGTGACACTTATTCTCTCCTGCCTATCTTCCTCTTCTATTTTTGAAATTATGTTTATTTCTCCTATTGATGGCTTTATTGTTTTAAATAATATCATAAACTTCTCTTTCTTAGTTCATCAGCTTTGAGTAGTATCTTTTGATTCTCTCTCTCTCTTTCTTGGCTGTGTAGGAATTTGTTGCCACTCTTGGGCTTTTTCCAGGCACAGTGTGTGGGGCCTTTTCTTGATGGGGAGCATGGGCTCTAGGCACATGGGCTCTGTGGAAGTATGCTTCTTGCGCTTGATCTGTGAAAAGTACAATTATTTGTACTTATTGCAGTTGGGAAATAATTGTACTTTCATAGACCAAGTTGCCACGCGGCATGTGGGATCTTAGTTCCCTGATCAGGGACTGAACCCACATCTCCTGCATTGGAAGGCAGATTCTTAACCACTGGACCACCAGAGAAGTCCCTGATTCTCTCTTTTTATAAGATGAAGAAATCAGCAGTTAGGTCTGCTTCTTCCCCCTTCTACCTCCTTTTGATAATAACACCGTTCATTTCCTTTATATAGTCAGTGAGTTAGCATTAACATTTGCTCTTAGAACTAAATTATACCATTCAAACTTTGTCTGTAAACTGTTTCTAAAAGAGTGAAAACTGATAATAGCGTTTATAATGTTTTTGTTATATGAATATGGTTGAAATAGGATGTTATAATTAGATCCTTGCTTTCCAGATTCACTTGATGCCAAAATACAACTGATGTCAATAGCTCCCACATTCCAGTGAGGGAGCTAGTCTGTCTAAGGGGACTTGCAAAGTTTCTGGGTGAAAACCAGTTTTGCAGTCCTTAGCTGATCTCCATCCCCCAGACTGTAAAAAGAGTAGGGATTAAAGAGACCAGCATTTGGAGAAAGTTATTGAATCGCTCTGGAATTGAGTTCCACCTCTGTTGGGGGAGGGGAGAGATGCTTAACAGTAAGCAGTGGAGAGCGTGAGATGTGTCTCACAGTGGTTGAATTTGAAGGGTGGGCTGGGGTGCCTTGAGGCTGAGAGTTAAAGACTGCAGTTGGGAAATAATTGTACTTTCACAGACCAAACCCGCTATGCATACTTCCAACCGACCAGGGAGGGGGTTTGGGCCTTGTAAGAGACAGTAGGCCTGGGGTGAGCTTATATCCTGCCCCAGAGAGCCCCTTAGAGGAGTGAGCGAACCACAGCAGAGTGAGGCTGGGCCTGCACTGCGGGATGCCTGTGTTAAGAGAACTGCTGGTTCAAAAGTGGCTATCTCAGGGGAGCCAGTGGAAGCCCCATTCAGCCGTCTCTCTAAGCACCTGCCAAGGCCAGTTGTGAACAGTCATGGGAACTCTCCTTTCCCCTCACCTGTGTACCGCTTGGCCTGGCCTGCTCTGGCTCCCTCCTCTCCAGGGTGGCGGAGCTGTAGCTGGGAGGCTTCAGGAGAAGTGGACACAAAAAGCAGGGATATCGAAAAGATTGTCTCTTTCCACTGCCGTTCCCACTGCAGACTGGTTTGCTCCCTACAATGAGAAGATGAGACGGAAAGAAACTGAAACTTAAATGTGGTTTCAGGTTTTGACTGGGACACAGGTCTGGATATTTTAATTACCAAAATGGGACTTTTTGTGACTCGAAGTGCCTGGAGGAGGACTTTTTGTCACTGATATTGTCCACAAGAGTCATGTGCCCAGCCTCAAATTTCATCTAAGCAGTCAGGAAGAACTAACTCTACAAAGTGGGAGTGACCAACATTAGGGAAAAAAACAAAGTGGTTTTCTGTTGATGCCCATGAGTCCTGCTTGTTCGAGGGATCAGCTGTATTACTTTCTGTAGCACTGGGAAGAAATGATGGGATCTAGAGAGAAGGAAATTTAATCCTGTGTTTAAAGGATTTTTAAACTGTGTTTAAGAACAGTTTCGAGCTGCCAAGTCAAATCTGTTATTCTCTTATTTTCTCTATTTTTTGCTTAGTATCATGTCATAATTTAGTTTGCTTCAGTTTTGGAGTGTGACTCTGATATGTAGATTTATGTTTTTACTAGAGTTTTTAAGTGATTCTTTTCTTTTTCTTGTTGACAAAGAAGTTACCTAATCTCAGAGATCATCTAGCTGCTTCTTGTAGTTTTTAAAATTTGTGATTTATTTATTTATGGCTGTGTTGGGGCTTCATTGCTGCGCAGGCTTTTCTACAGTTGCAGAGAGCAGAGGCTACTCTCTAGTGGCAGTGCATGGGCTTCTCATTGTGGTGGCTTCTCTTGTAGTGGACTACCAGCTGCAGGGCTTGCGGGCTTCAGTAGCTGCGGCTCCCAGGCCCTAGAGCACAGGCTCAATAGTTGTGGCACATGGGTTTAGCTGCTGAAGCCACGTGCAGTCCTCCTGGACCAGGGATTAAACCCATGTCTCATGCATCAGCAGGTGGATTCTTTACCGCTGAGCCACCAAGGAAGCCCTCTTATATTTTTAAACACCTGTGGAGATATAATTAACACCCTGTAACAGTTACCCATTTTAAACTGTACAGTTCAATGGTTGTTAGCATGTTCACAGATATATACAACAACCACCACCATCAATTGTAGAACATTTTCAGATCACCCCCAAAAGGAACCCTGTACCCATTAGAAGTCACTCCTCATTTCCCCTCAATATTCCCAGCTCTAGGCAACCACTATCTGTCTCTATAAAATTGCCTATTTTTGATATTTCAAATAGAATCATATAATAGTTAATTTATCTATTCATCAGTTGATAGACATTTCAACTTTCTGTCTACTATGAATAATGCTGGTGTGAACATTAGTGTTCAAGTTTATTTGTGGGCATGTTTTCATTTCTCTTGGCTATAAACCTTGACGTGGAATTGCTGAGGCATATAGTATACATTTAACATTTTGAAGACCGGTTTTCTGAAATGACTTTTATTTTATATTTCCATCAGCAGTACATGCAGGTTCTTAATTTGTCTACATCTTTGTCAGCACTTATTACTGTCTGTCTTGTTTATTATGGCCTTCTTTATGGGTGTTAAGTGGTACTTCATTGTGGTTTTGACTCGATGTTGAGCATTTTCACGTGTTTATTGGCCATTTGCATGTCTTTGGCTCACTAGACCTCATCATAATGGCATCATCACAACTAAGAATTATCCAGTTTCCTTTGCAAGTCCCTTATGAGATATTTGATGTGCAAATATTTTCTCTCATTCTGTGAATTGTCTTTTGGCTTTTTGATGGCATCCTCTAAAGCACAAAAGTTTTTGATTTTGATGAAGTTCTTTTGTTGCTATACTGTCATATCTATTAATAAGAAGCCTGGTCTAGCCCATGGTCATGAAGATTTATTCCTCTATTTTCTTCTCGGAGTTTTAGTTTTAGCTTATGATTAGGTCCATAATCTGTTTTGAATTAACTTTTGCATATCCTGTATCAGTAGTCCAAGTTCATTCTTTTGCAGGTGGATATCCAGTTGTTCCAGCATCACTTGTTGAAGAGCCTGTTCTTTCCTCATTGAATTATCTTGGAACTTTATTGAAAATCTGTTGACTCTAAGTTCAGTTTTATTCATCTAGCTTCTTAATCATACTCTTTCTGCTAGTTGTTTTGGAGAAGGCAATGGCACCCCACTCCAGTACTCTTGCCTGGAAAATGCCATGGACGGAAGAGCCTGGTGGGCTGCAGTCCATGGGGTCACTAAGAGTCAGATGCGACTGAGCGACTTCACTTTCACTTTTCACCTTCATGCATTGGAGAAGGAAATGGCAACCCACTCCAGTGTTCTTGCCTGGAGAATCCCAGGGACGGGGGAGCCTGGTGGGCTGCCGTCTGTGGGGTGGCACAGAGCCAGACATGACTGAAGCCACGCAGCAGCAGCAGCAGTTGTTTTATCTCCCCCTTTGGACATTCTTAAGACTATTAACTTCCTATTCTAGTTTGGATTTAATTGTTTTCTAGGTATCCTATACAAATGTCATCTAAATATTTTCTTTATATCATTGGATTAGAGACATTGTTTCTTAGCTCTCATGCCTCACACATTCTTTTTTCTTGAATTCCTTTTTCATTTTGCCAGAAAACGTGCTGTGTTGTGCTTAGTCACTCATTCATGACTGACACTTTGTGACCCCACGACTGCAGCCCGCCAGGCCCCTCTGTCCATGGGGACTCTCCAGGAAAGAATACTGGAGTGGGTTGCCATGCCCTTCTCCAGGGGATCTTCCTGAACCAGGGATCGAACCCAGGTCTCCTGCACTGCAGGCAGATTCTTTACCAACTGAGCCACCAAAATTTTCATAAAGAATGTGAGAGAAAGGAGCTCTCTAAGAGTTTGAGTGCTTGATGTATCTGTTTTGCCCTCCCATTTGAATGATAGTTTGGCTGCATGTAGAATTTTGGGTTCAAATGATTTTCCTTCCAAAATTTAAAGGCGTTGCTTGATGACTGTTGTCACTGATATAAATGTGGTTCTTGTTGCTTAGTTACTGTCCTGTTAGTCGCTCAGCTGTGTCCAACTCTTTGTGACCCCATGGACTGTAGCCCGCCAGCCTCCTCCATCCATAGCATTCTCCACACAAGAATACTGGGGTGAGTTGCCATTTCCTTCTTCATGTTCCTTAGTGGGCAACCTCTTTTTCTATCTGGAAGCTTTTAGGATCTTCTCTTTACCTTGGTATTGATAAAGTTTAATTTTCAAAAAGATAAAACCATGACTCTCAGGCCGGTACAAAATGAATATGTGTCAGTAACAAGGGAAAATTGGTTCAAAGCACAGTTGAGAAGCTCAGTGTTCATAGGTGATGTTAGGGAGGAGACTGCTGGGATAAACAGAAAACTGGTAGATATCCAGCAGTAAATCTCCAGGTTTTTCTATTACATTGGACAGATTTTGTTTCCATCCTTACTGAAAAAGAGTCTACAACTTAAGCTCTGCCTCTCCAGAGTTGTAAAATGGCCAAATAACTGAATAGGTAAATGGAACACCCAGTAATTTCTTTTGCCCATTTCCAAGTTTCTGATAATTTTTCTGGCAGTCTTCTGAAATAATGTAAAGGTATATTTAGATGTGAGTCTTTTTTCCTTCATACTTTTGGACTATTTTTACCCTTGAGTTTTTTAAAATTAGAGACATGTTTCTTGGATGGAGGAGTGTGGTAGCTTACAGTCCATGGGGTCGCAAAGAGTCGGACATGACACAGTGACTTCACTTTCTTTTTTTTCCAACATGAAGCAGTTTCCTTTTATTATTTCTTTGATTATTTCCTTCCCTCCATTTGCTTTGCTCTTTCTAGAACACCCAGTAATCAGATGTTGGAGCTCTTGAATTGAGTTAGTTTCTTAACTTTTCAAAGTCTTACACTTTTTATCTCTTTGTCTTTTCTTTTCTGTTCTGTGAGTGAGCATGTTTTCTCCATGCAAGTCAGTAGTTCTGGTTGATATCTTGGTCCTTCTTTTTGGGGAGCTGTTGTGTTTTTGAATGTCTGTTGACCCTTGATTATTCTTTCTAATTATGACTGAAGAACTAGGTTGGTAGTATTTTACTGTTTATAGTAATTTGTAATAGTAATAATAAACACACAAATGAGATGTATGTATTAATATTAACCCACTAATCCTATAAGATGTTATTAACATCTTTATTCTGAGGAAATCAAGACACGGAGAGGTTATGTAATTTGCCCAAGGTTACGTAGCTAGTAGTGACAGAGCTGGGATACACATTTTTAGGTGGTGTCTCTCTAGAGTCCATGCTCTTAATCGCTACCCTTGCTTTTGTGGGTCTCTTTTCACAACAGGCTTGTCTCTTAAGGGGTGGGAGGGTTGCCTGGAAGCTCTGTGCTGCTGAGTGGATAGGCTTTAAAGTGTGCTTGAGAGAAGCAGATAATCCTCTTATGCCAAAAAGAAGATTTGACTTGGAGGGACTGTTCCATCAGTTCAGTTAGTTCAGTTCAGTTGCTCAGTCGTGTCTGACTCTTTGTGACCCCATGAATCGCAGCACGCCAGGCCTCCCTGTTCATTACCATCTCTCGGAGTTCACTCAGACTCATGTCCATAGAGTCCGTGATGCCATCCTCGGTCGTCCCCTTCTCCTCCTGCCCTCAATCCCTCCCAGCATCAGAATCTTTTCCAATGAGTCAACTCTTTGCATGAGGTGGCCAAAGTACTGGAGTTTCAGCTTCAGCATCATTCCTTCCAAAGAAATCCCAGGGTTGATCTCCTTCAGAATGGACTGGTTGGATCTCCTTGCAGTCCAAGGGACTCTCAAGAGTCTTCTCCAACACCACAGTTCAAAAGCATCAATTCTTTGGCGCTCAGCCTTCTTCACAGTTCAACTCTCACATCCATATATGACCACAGGAAAAACCATAGCCTTGACTAAATGGACCTTAGTCAGCAAAGTAATGTCTCTGCTTTTGAATATGCTATCTAGGTTGGTCATAACTTTTCTTCCAAAGAGTAAGCGTCTTCTAATTTCATGGCTGCAGTCACCATCTGCAGTGATTTTGAAGCCCCCCAAAATAAAGTCTGCCACTGTTTCCACTGTTTCCCCATCTATTTCCCATAGAGTGATGGGACTGGATGCCATGATCTTCATTTTCAGAATGCTGAGCTCCTGTTCCATTAGGAGCCCTGTTTCCCAGGTAGATGACTCAGTTCTTTTAGAAAGGAGTTCTTTAGTAATAGCTGATGGTCACGTGCTTCTGCTTGTTACTTTTGCACCTGCAAAAGCCTCTTCAATATATTTTTTCATGTTTTATTATGAAAATTCTCAAACTTACAGAAAAGTTGAGCAAATAACATAATGAATTCTCATATACCTTCTACTTGGATTCAGTAGCTTTTAACATTTGCCTTACTTGCTATGTTTATATAAAATATTTTATATAGAACTATTTTGAAGTTTCAGACATGTGGTACTTCACCCCCATGTGCTTTAGGAGTTATCTCCTAAAAATAAGACATTCTTCTACCTCACCATAGTAACATTATCATAACTAAGAAAATTATTTGTAATTTCTTAATGCTATCTAATATTCAGCCCATATTTAAAATTTCTCAATTATTCCAAATGTTATACAATTTTTATTAATCAGAAAACTTTTCAGCTGAAATATGATTTGTACACATTTTTATGTGTGTGAGTGTAAAGCTTGATGAATCATCCAAAAGTGAATACTCCTATGTAAGCCTGTTTCCTTTTACAAAAGTTTTCAGTTTTCAGGTTTCCATCATTTCAGTGGACTATCCTGTCTCTTTAGTGTCCTCTATATTCTAGAATATTCTTCCTGCCACTTTCTTTTTCCATAAATTTGTAAAGAGATAAGTCCAGTTGGCTTCTTCAGTCTTCATTCCCTCCCCATCTCTTTGACTCCTCTTCTCTTTCTTCTCCTTCTCTTCCTTCCCCCTCTCTGTCTCCTCTTTCATTTTCTCCTATTCGTCCTTTTTCTTCTTTCTTTGCTATGGAAAATTTCAAATATACTCCTAACTTGAGGGAAATACAACCGCCTCCACCCCATGCTCATTGCCCAGGTGCACATAGGCAAGCTCATCTCATCTGCCCCTTAACCTTTTCTCCTCTCCCTTGCCACTGTGTTGTTTTCACTTAGATCCCAGCCTTCATAGCATCTCCTCCTTAAATATTTCAGTGCATGTTTATAAAAGACACAGCCGGGAGCCCAGCAAGGGCTGCTGGCTAGAGCATGAACATGTGACCTCCTCATGTAGCAGCCACCCAGCATGGTTCCTGAGAGCGCATGTCTGTGGGCAGTGTTCCAGGAGGCCCAGGTGGCTCAGGCATCTTAACCTTCTAGCCTGGATGTCCCAGAACATCACCTCTGCTGAATTCTCTTGGTCAAACAAGTTCCCATGGGTACCTCAGGATCAGGGGGAGGTGAATTGGGGAATTGGACTCCATCTCTTTTCCTTTTGAAACAATTTTGTGATTCTTAAAAACTGTTGTAAAATATACATATTTAAAATTTTACAATTTTAGCCATTTAAAGTATACAGTTCAATGGCATTAAGTACATTGTACATGTACAGTACAATGCTGTGTAATCAGCAGCACTCTCCGTTTCCAGAACTTTTTCATCATTCCCAACGGAAAGTCTGTATCCATTCGACCGGAACTCCGGTTCTTCCTGGGTAGTCACTGTTCTGCTTTCTGTCTCTATGAATCTGACGACTCTAGGCGCCTCATGTAAGTGCGGCCACACGTGTCCTTTTGTGTCTGGTTTCTCTCACTTAGCGTAGTGTTTTCAAGGTGCATTCATGCTGCAGTGCAGTTCATTCATGCCAGTACTTCCTTTTCAAGGTTGGATAATATTTCATTGTATATATTAGCCTTTACCTCTTGACATGAGGAGCAGCCAGTGAAGTACAGAGGGAAGGACTTGATAGAAGCCATCTTTCAGGACTGTTGTCTCTTGTAATGTCTCTAGAGCCATGATCTTCATTCCTGGGGAGTCAGAAAGTCTGATTCTAACTTAGCTTCTTACGAAGCTAAGAGTAGAGATTTCCCTGATGGTCCAGTGGTTAAGACTCCAAACTTTCAATGCAGGGGTGCAGGTCTGATTCCCTGGTAGGGGAACTAAGATCTCACCTGCCATGCAGCCAAAAAGTTTTAAAAATAAAATAAAATAGGATCTTAAAAAAATCTTTTTTTTTAAAGAAGAAGCTAAGATTACAGTGTTCTTGTTTCAGTGGGAAAATGTAACCTGGAGAAAGGGCTAGGAGCAGGGGAAGAATGACACACAGATGAAAGAAAAGGACAACAGAGAAGGAAGGTGATGTCTCAAGAGTCATAGCTCTGCAATTTTGTTTAAAACTTGCTGCTGCCTTTCTTATCTTCAAGTCCAAATTTAATTCTGCCACCTTACTCCTGTGAGATAGAGCAGAACATGATCCTGAGCCTTTCACCTTGTTCAAAGAGCAAATCTCAGGGTGTCATATCATCCTCTGATTATTTTGTCTTGAGACTCTCATTAGGATGTTTTCATCTTAGTCCTCTGCTGCACTGCTGATGAGAACATGTGAATTCAGGGTGACAGAGTTTCCTCTGTCGTATCAGGGAACTGTGGAGCCAGACACATGATGAGTTCACCCCCTTCTCTGCTGGTTGCTTAGGTCATGAGAAGAGTCACTTTCCTGAGAAATGAAGGGCATTGTGCAGAAAGAGAGCCCTGGGACACAGGGGATCTGTAAGAGAACAGGGCAGTGGGGAGGACCGTAGGAAAGGCAGAATTTCCTCTCACGAGCTGGGAGCCTTAGAAGTACCCTGAGATTTGTATTTGTGTGTTGTTATTCAGTTTGTGACTCCATGGACTGCAGCATGCCAGGCTCCCCTGCCCCTCACCATTTCCTGGAGTCTGCCCAAGTTCATGTTCATTGCGTTGGTAATGCCATCCAGCCATCTCATCTCCTGACGCCCCCATCTCCTTTTGCCCCTCAATCTTTTCCAGAATTGGACTTTTCCACTAAGTCGTCTGTTCGCATCAGATCACCAAAATACTGTATTTGCCTGTATATTTATCCTTTGGCCATGATACACAATGAGAGATCTGTTTCCCAGCCGGGGATTGAACTCCGGCCCCCTGCATGGGCAGTGCAGGGTCTTAACCACTGGACTACCAGGCAAGTCCTGAGATTTATATATTTTTATCAGGAATTTGCAAGTCTCAGTTGTAATTATTTTTTGCTCACCTCAAGACTGTTCCAAACTAATGAAAAGTTGTGTCTTTCACTGGTTGGAAGAAGAAGAAGGCCTTCACTCCTGTTGAAAAAGGAATTCAAAATAAATGTTATTATATTTTAGATATTTTATGAAAAGAGAGTCCGGGACAATCATAACATGAGCAAATCTGACACTTAAACATCTCTGAGAGGAAGAGAGACAGCTGTTTCTGTTCACAGCAACAGGCCTGTGTTTGGCTTGTTGGCAGGGAGCACCAGCCTGGACGTTGGTAATATATCTGCCAGGCTTCTGGAAGAAGTTTAAAAGATGTCAAGGGAGTGAAGCCCGGGAGCAGGTTCTCTTGGGATCTGAGTTGATTAAAAGCGCATTGCAAACCAAGTCAGTGCGTGTGCGAGCTCCTGAAACAGGGTTAAAGCAGCCAGAGGCTGGGCTTTTTGAGTCACTGTGATTTATTATGTTTTGTTGGTTGCCATGGTGCTGAACAGTCTATCAGAAGAGTCATTTTACTAAGCTAATTCAGAAAGATTTTAGTTTGGTGTCTTCCTTTTCCCCCTGGTGTCAGTGTGCTGTATTTAGATAACTTGGCCCTACAAGGGCCCCTTGATTCTACATCTGTGTCTTAAAATGCTTCTCCAAACTGAATTAAAATTGTGAATGTTAGGAGTCAAATAAGTGTTTTTGTTCATTGTCATAGGTCCTATGACATTTGTCCTATTAACCAGTGACTGATCAGTAGTTGGGAGCTGGGACTTCTTGTCTCTGAGAACATAAAAGTTAGAATGTCAGTCACATTCCCAGCCAGACCACATAATGTTCTTGTTTCAATGGGAAAATGTAACCTGAATTCCATGCACTGGGTACCTAGTTCTTCCACCCACTCACTCACTACCCCTACTTGTTCCTATGACATGATGGGAAAGGAGGCCCAGCCCTTCCCATCTCTGCTTCTCTGCTCCCCAGGAAGTGGTGAGTTCCCACCAGGAGCAATAGCAGTAGCCATTTTCATGCAAGCAGTGAGAGTCAATCTGGTGACTGCCTTTCAGGGCCTGTCTGTGTATGTTCCACAGTACTGATAAGGATGCATGATACCTCCAAATAGTGTTTATCATGAGAGTCAATTTTCTTTCATTTATTCATTTATTGATTTGTTCGTTCATTCAATAATATTTAAGATTACCTATGTTTTTGTACCCCGCTGGAGAAAAGTGTATTCTGATTTTCATTTATTTTTAACAGCATCATCTGAGGAAAAATAAGGCATCATGACTAAATGGGTACCAGTGATATTTTCTTGGGAAATTAAGTGAAAGAAAGTGTGAAAGAAAAGGATTTTGAGGCAGTAGTAGTATTTTTGAATTTAACCTTTTGAGAAGTTTCTAATGGAAATAATTTGGCGAGCCTTTGATATTTAAATCAAAAATACATATACAAATTCACTAATCTCATTCATGAGAAATAAATTCTGTTGTTTTGGCTTTCCTCATCGCTGTTGTAAGATTCAGTTTTCTCAGAACCACTGAGTAAATTTATGCTTGCCCATCATGACTTAATTGCCTCCCCCAAAACCCCCACCTCCTAATACCGTCACTTTGGGGCTAGGATTTTGATTTATGAGTTTGGGGGAACACAGACATTCAAACCATAGCAGTGGGTTTTATTTCATTTAAGAGGGTACTACAAATTGTTCCTCTACTCTCCTATTCTTGGACATTTGGGTTGTTTTCCACTTTTTGGTTATTATGAACCCATTGCTATGACCTTTCTTGTACATGTCTTTTTGTGGGCATATACATTAATGTATGTACCTAAAGGTGAATTGCTGAATCATAGGATGATAGATACTTAACTTCATTAGAAACTGCCACTAGTTTCCCATAGTGGTTGTACCATTTTCTAATTGCTTCTTAGACTCTCAGCCAGTTCTATCTTTCACCTCACTTTTACATCCAGAGGTATCTGCTGCCACCCGTTTTTGAACATGTGGTGACTGAGGAGTAAATTCTTCTATCTGGGCTTTCGTCATTGCTGTTGTAGGATTCAGTTTTCTTAGGAGCCCTGAGTCAATTCATGCTTGCACACTGGCTTTGTAACTTCTAAAAATTTTTCCTCTTGGTCCTTATGAATTTCTGCATTAAAAATATTTCCTTTATTGTCAATTTAATGGGTTTTCAGGACTTAGTAGAACTAAATGCTTATGTTCAATTCACTATTTTAAACCTATTCATTTTAAGCTACTCTACCTTCACATTATTAGTGAAACTATTTATTTAAAGATACATAGTTTATTTTCAGGTGAATCTTAAGTTTAGAGCAGTAGGGAACTAAGAAGGAAAATAAAACTCCTTAAGCAGCAGGGGAAAGGTCAGTCTATTTAGAGATAGAAATATTGTATCAAAAAGGACTCAACAATACCAAGCTGTGATAGCCATAATTATTTAATGATGTTATGTGAGAAAAGTTATAACAAACCTAGACAGTGTATTGAAAAGAAGTATCATTTTGCCGACAAAGGTCTGTATAATCAGAGCTATGGTTTTTCCAGTAGTCATGTACAGATGTGAGAGTTGGACCATAAAGAAAGCTGAGTAATGAAGAATAGATGCTTTAGAATTGTGGTATTGGAGAAGACTCTTGAGAGTCCCTTGGACAGCAAGGAGATCAAACCAGTCAATTCTAAAGATTTCTACCCTGAATATTCACTGGAAGGACTGATGCTGAAGCTGAAGCTCCAATACTTTGGCCACCTGATGCAAAGAACTGATTCATTGGAAAAGACCCTGATGCTGGGAGCGATTGAGGGCGGGAGGAGAAGCGGATGACAGAGGATGAGATGGTTGAATGGCATCACTGACTCAATGGACATAAGTTTGAACAAACTCTGGGAGATGATGGACAGAGAAGCCTGGCGTGCTGCAGAGAATGGGGTCACAGAGAATCAGACACGACTGAGCGACTGAACAACAACAATGTGATGGAAATTTGGAATAAGCAAATTGCAGGTGATGTTTCTTACTGGATGGCTTCCCCAGACTGATTCTTTTATTGGATCACTTAATTGAGACCTGGAATGGACTGGGGACACATTTGCAAGAGATCAGTGTTGAGGTGAATTCCAAATACTCAATTGAAAAACATACTTCCAAGGACTTCCCTGGGAGGTCCAGTGGTTAAGACTCCACATTTACATCACAGGGGGATAGGTTCCATCCCTGGAGGGAAAATTTAAGATCCCACATACTGTGTGGGGTGGCCAAAAAATAGAAAAAGACAAATATATCTTTTGTGGCAAGCTACCTGGTGTATAAGTGTCAGAAAATACATATGATTCAAGTTAGTAACAATGAAACTGAAACTGTAAAAGGCTTAACTCATATTGCCAGTCCTTGTGAAAGGACCACCTCTTTGGATCTTGGATTTTGCATTTTGCTCTTGAAAGGCACAGGATGCAATGAGGCAAACTCTCTACTTCTTGGGTCCCTCAGTCTTTCGTGGCTAAAATATAAATTCTAGAAAGACTTTTCTCCATGAACGCTGGGCTTTTCTGTTTCTTGTTGGTAAATCCCAACTTCCCAGGTGGCGTTAGTGGTAAAGAACCCCCTGCCAATGCAAGGGTTGAAAGAGATTCGAGTTTGGTCCCTGAGTTGAGAAGAACCCCTTGAGGAAGGCATGGCAACCCACTCCAGTATTTCTGCCTGGAGAATTTGCATGAACGGAGGAGCCTGAAGGGCTACAGTCCATAGGGTCGCACAGAGTCGGACACAACTGAAGTGACTTAGCATGCAGGCATACACACGTGTTGGTAAATCACAGTGAGGAACTGGCTTCAGTAGAATTCAGGGACTGTAACCCATGGGGTTCACTTCATTGTGCAAGTAATATTCCAGTTTGAAGTGAGAGCAATAGGAGACAGGCTTAAAGAGCAGGGAAAAAAATAGGTTAAATATATGGAAAAATTTTATAGAGAAGGTCTTGGTAAAATGCTATAATGATAACCTGACAAGAAGTTCATTAAGGGCCAGTTCACAAAGACCTGTGCAGGGTGTAGTCCTGAGTCTAGAATTTGGGATCATGTACTGACTGAGGAGCCCTTGAGAAGACCTGTGGCTTTTCATGAGGGACACAGCCAGCCTGAAGCTGCAGAGAAGGAACCAGAATAATTATTCCAACCTCATCCTCCTCTCTCCCTTGGGTCTTCTTCGGACGCCCACTGACTGAACCAAACCAGACACCAGAGAGCAGAGGAGCCCCAATGATACAGTCTGCAGATCAGTCTCCCCGAGAGGAGGGGGAAGTATGGGGAGCAGAGAGAGGATCTGGAGGGGCCAATAGGAGGCACCTCACACACGTGTCAATAGTCAGCATGGTGGAGTGAGTTCCTAAAGCAGGCTGCAGAGAGAATTTATGGAAGAGTTTTGGAAATAATATACGTACAGATTATTACAGGTGGACTGTAGTAACTGACTATCCTTCCCAGCTGCCATAAAATGGGGGGGGCAGTTATGTGTCACAAGTATAAGAACAAGTTGCTGCTACTGGAAACTAGTGAAACACATTTTATGAAATTCATTTTATAATAAAAGTCTTCCCCACAAAGGCAAAACGCCTATTGTTAACAACAGTAAAACTGGTTGCCTAGTATTTTGTAGCATATAAAAGATTTTCATGTACATCATTTTGTGTTATTCTCTCATTAATCTTGGGAAGTACCTGGGATGATAGATCTTTTTTTTTAAAACTTGTTATATTGATGTATAGTTGATTTACAGTGTTGTGTTAATTTTGGTATAGAGCAAAGTGGTTTAATTATACATGTAAATACATTATTTTTCATATTCTTTTCCATTATGGTTTATCGTAGGATATTGGCTGTAGCTCCCTGTGTTATACAGTAGAACCTTATTGTTTATTTATCCTGTATATAATGGTTTGCATCTGCTAATCCCAAACTCCCAGTCCATTTCTCCTTTACCCTCTCCCCAGCTTGGCAACCACAAGTCTGTTCCTTATGTCTGTGAGTCTGTTTCTGTTTCGCAGGTAAATTCATTTTTGTCATATTTTAGATTCCACGTATAAGTACTATCGTGATATTTGTCTCTCTCACACTTACTTCACTTAGCATGATAATCCCTAGGTCCATCTATGTTATTGCAGATGACATTCTTTCTTTTTTTTGTGACTGAGCAGTATTCCATTGTATATATCTACCACATTGTCTTTATCCGTTCATCTGTAGTTGGACATTTAAGTTGTTTCCATGTCTTGCATATTGTAAATAGTGCTGCTGTTAACACAAAGATGCATGTATTTTTCAAATTATAATTCTGTCCAGAATATGCCCCAAGTGCGATTGCTGGATCATATGGTAACTCTGTTTTTGAAAAACCTCCCTGCTGTTTTCCATAGTGGCTGCACCAATTTACATTCTTACCAACACTGTAGGAGGATTCCCTTTTCTCCACAGCCTCTCCAGGATTTGTGGTTTGTAGACTTTTTGATTCTGGTTATTCTGACCGGTGTGAGATGGTACCTCATCGTAATTTTGATGTGCATTTCTCTAATAATCAGTGATGTTAAGCATCTTTTAGAGATTGTCTAAGATATCACGGCAAGCAAGGGGAAAGCCTGAATTTGAACCAAGTGTCCTGATGAAAAATTCAGGTGCCTTCCACAAAGAGAAATCCACATCACATGCAATGGTTTTTTAAAGGCAAGAATTGTTGACAATAGAAGAAAACACCAGTATAAGAAATTCTGCTTTCAAGGTATAGCTGAGTGGGCTTTTGACTATGATGTTCCTTACTAGTAGCTGATTTTTTACTGTCTTCTGTTTGAGAGGACTCCATCTGGTGATAGATGGGGTGGATATTTGAGTCTTGGAAGTTATACCATTATAACTAGGTAAAAGCCAGATGAGTCCATTCTGAAGGTCCATTTAAATCTTGAGTCCTGTATAACTCCAGTATTTCATACAGTTGAGCCTGATTTAATCTCTGAAAGACATGTGCTTGGTATCCTAATAGCCACCATGTCTGATATATGCTACAGTGATCTACACTAGAGTGATTAGGTGGCCATTTGGCCAATGTTTGTCCAGAGTTATAATAATAATAATAAAAATAAAATCCATATCAGGAATAAATTTGGGAAAGAGTGCACGGCAGTTTTGTACATAGCCTGTGTGCCGTGGGGCAGGTCTTCATTCTGGGGTTTGCAGGTGGCCATGCTGGTGATGTGACTTTGACTTCTCATTAGCAGCCCCTCCACTGTAGAAGAGAAGCCAGCCTATTAGGCAGTGAATCCCTGGGCCTTCTCTCTTATTTGTTGTTCTGACATTATATGATCTCATCCTGCTGTCTTGACAGCTGGACTCAGAATTTTCTTCCTTATTTAAAAAATACATATTAAGTATAATTTGTATAAACCCAAGATCACAAGTATTTAATTAGCTAAGCTTTGACAGTTGGATACACCCATGTAGCCAATATCCAAAACAAGAGAGAAAACATTTTTATCACTCCAGAAAGTTCCCTTATGTCTTCTTAATCAGTCCCCTCACATCACACCTCCTCTCTGGGAGGGCAACTGCTCTTCTGATCTCTCTCACCGTGATTGTTTGTCTGTTCTTGAACTTCATGTAAGTGGAATCATACAGTATCTGGCCTGTTTTACTCAATGTAATGTCTTTGAACTGCTTGTTGTTTTTGTTTATCACCAGTTTGTTTGTTTGTTTGTTTTATTGCTGAAGGTATTCCATCATTTAAAAGTACCACAGTTTGTTTATATATTCTTCTGTTGTTGGTTATTTGAGCTCTTTTTATCTTTGGCCCAGTTTGAATAAGGCTAATGTAAACATCCTTTTGTAAGTTCTTTTGTGGGCAGTTGCATTTATTTCTTTGGACTATTCCTAGCAGTGAAATTGTAGGTATATGTTCAGATTTTTTGCAGTTTTTAAAAAATTATTTATTTATTTTATTTATTTATTGTTGCTTTTTTTTTTTTAATACTTTATTCTACTTTACAATACTGTATTGGTTTCGCCATACATTGACATGAATCAGCCACATGTGTACACGATCTCCCAATGCCAAAGCCCCTCCCACCTCCCACCCCACACAGTCTCCCCGGATCATCCCGTACACCAGCCCCAAGCATCCTGTATCCTGTATTGAACATAGACTGGCGCTTCGTTTCTTATATGATAGTATACATGTTTACTTTTCAATATTGTGATGATTTTTGCCATACATCAACATGAATTGGCTGTGGGTATACATGTGTCCCCCCATCCTGAACCTTCCTCCCACTTCCCTTCCCACCCTGTCCCTCTGGGTTGTCCCAGAGCACTGACTCTGGGTGACCTGCTTCATGCATTGAATTTGCACTGATTATCATTTTACATATGGTGATGTACATGTTTCAGTGCTATTCTCTCAAATCATCCCACCCTCACCTTCTCCCACTGAGTCCAAAAGTCTGTTCTTTACATCTGTTTCTCCTTTGTCGCCCTGCATGTAGGATTGTCGTTACCATCTTTCTTTGTTGTTCAGTTGCTCAGTCATGTCTGACTCTTTGTGATGCCATGGAGTGCAGCATGCCAGACTTTCCTGTCCTTCACCATGTCCCGGAGCTTGCTCAAACTCATGTCCATTGAGTCAGTGAGCCATCCAACCATCTTGTCCATTGTCATCCCCTTCTCCTCCTGCCTTCAGTCTTTCCCAGCATCAGGGTCTTTTCTAATGAGTTGGTAAAGTACTCACATCAGGTAGCCACAGTATGGAGAAGGCAGTGGCACCCCACTCCAGTGTTCTTGCCTGGAGAATCCCAGGGGCAGGGGGGCCTGGTGGGCTGCCATCTCTGGGGTCGCCCAGAGTTGGACACGACTGAAGCGACTTGGCAGCAGCAGCAGCAGCAGCAGCAGCCACGGTATTGGAGCTTCAGCTTCAGCACTGGTCCTTCCAATGACTATTCAGGATTGATTTCCTTTAGGATGGACTGGTTTGATCTCCTTGCAGTGGAAGGAACTCTCAAGAGTCTTCTCCAACACTACAGTTCAGAGGCATCAATTTTTCAGTGCTCATCCTTCTTATGGTCCAACTCTCACATCCATACATGACTATTGGAAAAACCATAGCTTTCACTATATGGACCTTTGTTGGCAAAGTCATGTCTCTGCTTTTTATTATGCTGTCTAGATTGGTCATAGCTTTTCTTCCAAGAACTAAGCATCTTTTAATTTCATGGTTGCAGTCAGCATTTGCAGTGATTTTGGAGCCCAAGAAAATAAAGTCTGTCACTGTTTCCATTGTTTCTTCATCTATTTGCCATGAAGTGATGGGACTGGATGCTATGACCTTAATTTTTGCATGTTGAATTTTAAGCCAGCTTTTTACAGCTGGGTGATATGGCATTTCTATTCCCAGTTTTTTAAGGAATCTCCACACTGTTCTCCATAGCAGCTATACCAGTTTGCATTCCCACCAGCAGTGTAACAGGTTTCCTTTTTCTTCACACCCTCTCCAGCATTTACTGTTTGTAGACTTTTAAACTTTTTGATGATGGCCATTCTGACCAGTATGAGATGATACCTCATTGTGGTTTTGATTTGCATTTCTCTAATGATGAGTGATGTTGAGCATCCATTCACATATTTATTAGCCATCTGTATGTTTTTTATTTTAGAATAGTTTTAGTTTTACAGAAGCGTTTCCCAGTGACGCTAATGGTAAAGAATCCACCTGCCAATGCAGGAGATGCAGGAGACGAGTGTTCAATCCTTGGGTTGGGAAGATTCCCTGGAGTAGGAAATGGCAGCTCATTCCAGTATTCTTGCCTGGAGAATTCCATGGAAAGAGGATCCTGGTAGGCTACAGTCCATGGGGCCTCAGAGAGTCAGACACGACTGTGTAAGCAGAGTTTCATAGAAATATTGCATAGCTGGTACAGCATGGCCCAGTATACCCCATACCCAATTTCCTCTATTATTGATATCTGACATTGGTATGGTACATTTGGCACCATTAATGAACCAGTATTGATACACTGAAAGTGAAAAGTGCAAGTGCTAGTCGCTCAGTCATGTCCAACTCTTTGCAATCCTGTGCACTGTAGCCCTCAAGGCTCCTCGGTCCATAGGATTCTCCAGGCAAGAATATTAGAGTGGGTTGCCGTTTCCTTCTCCAGGGGATCTTTCCAACCCTGGGACTGAACCCTGGTCTCCTGCATTGCAGGTAGATTCTTTACCATCTCAGCCACCAGGGAAATCCATTGATATATTATTAACTAAGATCTATATTCTTCAGAGTTCCTTAGTTTTTGCCCACTGTCCTTTTTCTGTCTACGATTCCATCCCAGGACACCACATTACATTTAAGTGTCATCTCTCATTGGGATCCTCCTGGCTGTTACAGTTTCTCAAACTTTCAAGTTTTGAGGACCTTGACTGCAGAATACTGGTCAGGTATTTTTCAGAATGTATTTCAGTTGGGATTATCTAATGTTTTCTCATGATTAGACTGAAGTTTTTATGAATTTGGGTGAGGAAGATCACAGAGTAAAGTGCTATCTCTATCAGAGGATGTCAAGAATGTTGGGTATCAATATCAGCTATCAGTAATATTAACCTTGGTCACCTCATTAATTTACTGTTTGTTGGGTTTCCCCACTGGAAAGTTACTCCTCCTCCTCTTTCCATATAGTTTTCTAAAGTGTTGGTACTGTATTATACTTGGACAAGCAGTGTTTGAGAGTCCACATGCTCCAACACTTGCTCTTGTCAGTCTTTAATTTTAACCATTCTAGTTAGTGTGAGATAATCCCTCTGTGGTTTTAGTTTGCATTCAGTGATGACTGTTGATATTGAGCACTTTTTCATCTGCTTCCTGGCTATTCATATATCTTGTTTTGTAACATCTCTGTTCAAGTCTTTTGCCTGATTTTTTAAAATTGAGTTATTTGTCTTTTTATTGAGTTGGGGAGTTATTTGTATACTCTAGACATAGCTTCTTTATTCAATATAGGCATGAAATGATTTCTCCCAGTCTGTGGCTTGCCTATTGGTTTCTTACTGATGTCTTTTGATGAGCTGGATTTAAGATTCTAATGAAATTTGAGGTCCAATGTTGGGTCATAGATTCTCATCCATTCTGTATCTGATGCTGCTAACTTTCAGTTATGAAGATTAGTGGTGGGCTGGTGGGTATAGGGATTATAACTATGTTTTCTTTTCAAGTCATCTGACATTCATTAAAGAAAATTCCCAAAGGCAAGTTCAAGATTGCCCATAGTAACAATAATTGTGTTGTTCAGTGTGAAGGTTCCAGATGTGTTAGGCCAGGAAATGGAAGAAACCCATGTAAGAAGACCATGTCCTGTCTTTTGCCAATTATGAATTCTCATTCCCCAAAAAGCTTAGGCGTGATCAGGGATGACAGTAAAAAGGGGGCTCTTGCATGGGAGCACAGTGCAAGTCGAGTTTACTGGCAGGGAGGAATCTAGCTTGGGAGGCAACACAGAGGCCACTTCCAGCATTTGACTCAGGATTTGGTGACAGGGCGCATAATCCTTTTACCAGTTAACAAAAAGGAGAGAAGCAGAAGCCAGACTTGGTGAAAAACAAGTCTCCTTGTTCATCGGTCAAGAAAGAGTCTTCAGTCAGGTTCAGGAAGGGTCTGGATTCTTAGACTCAGTTGTTGTTTACAGTTCTTAAACTCCTCTTGGAGAGGAAAGAAGAATTCCTCTTAAGAAAAGGGACATCATGTAATATTAAATATTGACTCATATGTTGGGTCAGAGAGATACTTTCAAGCTTCTTCAAATACCAGTAGTAAGGAAAGAGCTTTCTCTAGACTTCACGTGTTAACTCATTTACCAGCCAGTCCTGACATATTGACCCCCGAAATGATGCTTGGTTCTAAAACTGATAATCATTAGTTTCAGATAATCATTAGTTTCTTTCAGATTTTTAGTCTTTTGCAAATATGTTTGAAAAATCAGGTGGAAAAATCCTTGTAGTTTCTAATCTGTGCTAAGTAAATACTGGCTTCTTGATTGATTTCTGTCAGTTCTTAATCATTTAGCGTAGTATTTGTAATATTCAACTTTGGAGATGAGAACTTGGAAGATCATTGCACACCTTTTCTTTAGTACCAGTGGTGTTTGAAACTGAAAAAAAGACTCACCTATATTTTGTTTTTACACATATACTATGATTTCTGGCTGGTAATGGCTCTGAACTCCTTGATTTTCCTGGGTTCCACTTATGTTCTGCAATTCTCCATTTATCCAATTACCATGATTCTGTAAAATTTGGAAGAAATAACAGTGGCTCAAGGAGAAAATAGCCATGGCTTAATGTCATGTACAGCTAAAAGTCAGGACTCTATTATTTGCAAAGAGGAAGAAAAATAGGGACTTGAAATTGAGGAGACTTGAGGGTCAGTGGCATTCCTCAGCACAATTTAAAGCATTCTAAAAAGTGGGGGGAAAGTTTGCCCATTAAAAACATGATTCTGACTTTTCTTTTTTTTTTCTCTAGGAAAAGAATGAGTCTTTTACTTAGGAGAAAATCTGTCTCTGAGTTTAGCCGCCGTCTTTTCCCCTAACTGCCTCTTTCTTGCTGTTTCAGGTGAATCTCTTTGTGCTGCTGTCGGTGGTGTGTGTCCTCCTGAATTTAGCCGGATTTATTCTTGGCTGCCAGGGTGCTCAGTTTGTGTCCAGTGTGCCCAGGTGTGATCTGGTAAGCCGTCCCGAGACATCACTTTGTGCCTGTGCCCACCGCGGCCTGCCCAGCATTCTTGGGTGCCAGTGTGTGTCTGGACACAGGACCACGTAGTGTCCTAAAGTGAGACCTGAAGTTGGTAAAAGGAAGTGAGAAAACAAAATAAAGAACTAGCTGCTAATTATTTTGCTCAGATTGTCGGTTAGTTTTTCTAAAGCAGGGCCCAGCCAGTAGAACCCCCAAACCACAGCAATATAATGCATCATTAGTCAGTGAATAGATGGACCAGTTGTCCACAATCAGGATCTATCTGCTCTCGTCTTAAGAGGAAAGATGGATATTATCAGAATTCAGGTTAGCAGTCCTTTATCTGAAACTTCTGGAGGCCTTTCAGCATTCAGAGTTTTACCAGTTTTTAGAAGATAAATGTGACACATAGACTGTTTATTCTTTAACAACTCAGTGGAGTTGGGAGACAGCAGACTGTAATCAAAAGTTTTGGTGTCCAGAGCTTTGGGGGTTTCAGAATCATAGATAAGAGGTTGTGAACCTGTGCTATCCCAATTTTTTTTTCTAATTTTTAATTGTGGTAAAATATACATAGCATAAAATACACCATCTTAACCATTCATTAGTGTTAAATACGTTCACCTCATTGTGCAGCCAGTCTTCAGAACTCTTTCCATCTTGCAAAGCTGACATTATACATTTTATTTTATTTAAAAAATTATTCATTTATTTATGGCTGCACTGGGTCTCATTGCTGCGTACTGGCTTTCTCCAGTTGCAGAGGGTGGGGCTGCTCTCTGGTTGGAGTGCGTGGGCCTCTAGTTGCAGCGCGTGGGCTTCCAGTTGCTGCACATGGGCTTCTAGCTGCAGAGGGTGGAGCTGCTCTCTAGTTGCAGCGCATGGGCCTCTAGTTGCAGACGGTGGAGCTGCTCTCTAGTTGTGGTGTGTGGGCTTCTAGTTGCGGCATGTGGGCCTCTAGTTGCGGCGCATGGGCTTCTAGTTGCAGAGGGTGGGGCTGCTCTCTAGTTGTGGTGTGTGGGCTTCTAGTTGCGGCGCATGGGCCTCTAGTTGCAGCGCGTGGGCCTCCAGTTGCGGCGCGTGGGCCTCTAGTTGCAGCGCATGGGCTTCTAGTTGCAGAGGGTGGGGCTGCTCTCTAGTTGCGGCGCATGGGCCTCCAGTTGCGGCGCGTGGGCCTCTCATCGCGGCGGCTTCTCTTGTGGTGGTGCATGGGCACAGCTGCCCCACTGCATGTAGAGTCTTCCCAGACTAGGGATCAAACCCATGTCCCTTGTATGGCGGGCAGGTTCTTGACCACCAGGGAAATCCAACACTATATATTTCAAACTGCTATTCTCCGTTCCCTCTTCCCTCTGGCCTCTGCCAACCACTCTTCTCCTTTATGATGCTATGGATTTGACTGCTCTCGTTGTCTGATATAAGTGGGATAACCCAGTATTTGTCTTTTAGTGTTTATTTCACTTAGTATAACACCATCAATATATCCGCATGTTGTAGTATGTGTCAAAATTTCCTTTCTTTTAAGGCTGAATGGTAAATATTACACTGTATGTAGAAGTCACGTTGTGTTTACCCTTCATCCATTGGAGGACTAGGATTCTTTCTACCTTTTGGCTGTTGTAAACAATGCTATCATGGACATGGGTCAATTCTCTGGAGTATATGCCCAGAAGTAAAATTTCTGGCCATCTCTGAACTTTTTAAGAGGACTTTTCCATCACAAACATCTCCTTATGGCAAAAAGCAAAAGAAGTGGACTCCTGGGAATTCCCTGACCATCCAGTGGTTAAGACTTCATGCTCCCAATGTGGGGGGCACAGGTCAGGAAACTAAGGTTCAGCATGTCTCACGACATGTCTCCCCCTACCAAGTGGACTCTTTACGAGTTATAGTAAACCTCATCTGTTTGGAACTTGGTTCCATGGCATTCTCACCCAGTCAAAATCAGCAGGTGAAGGCCACCGTGTCTCTTACAACACTGTGTTGGAATCTGTGCAGGAAGCTCACGATCTCCCCAGATGGGAAGATTCCTTAGGGGGCTCAGTAAAAACTTATTGCTCTTAACAACCCTTCACAGTTTTAAAAAAGTCTTTGTCATTTTGTTCCTTAATAACCTTAAGTTTTGGAAGCACAGGCTCACAGTGTTTCCTGATGTTTAAGGCCCTCTATGACTTGCCCTTGTCCCTGTCTCCCACTGTAATCAAGCCCAAGCCCACAAGGCACCTAGGTTCCTGTCCTACTTTGCTGTTCCTGACAGTGCCTCTCCCCTGACCATCCTCTGTCCCTTACTTCTCTGTTCATCCAAATAGGATCGGCCTTTTAATGCCTCATTGAATGATTATCTTTTAAAGGAAGTAGTCCCTGATCCCCAGAGAAGATAATCTTCCAGAATTCCTGTCTGTCCGTCTCTGAAACATTTCTCCTTTTGTTTTTTGGGCTCAAGGTGTTCATACACATCTTCTTTCTTTTCCTGTTCTGGAATCTCCCGAAGACAGTGTCTGGCTCTCTATCTTCTGGGGCGTTTTCAACAGCACCTCCTCACACACTTCTTTATATACACAGAGTTCTCAGAAAAAAATTTTAAACAAGGCTTGATCTCCCTGTCACTAATCACATAGAAAATTGGAAGGGACAAAGAGAATAGACACAGCAGAGAAGTGAAAAGTCATAATACATTGAAAGATAATTCAACAAAAGAGTAGCATCTATTCTATGCAAGACACTATACTAGAGACTGCAGAGAGTAGAAAGAAAAGTCAGGCATCATTTCTGACCTAGAAGTTTATCACATAGCACAGGCAGTGGGGTCACTGCAGCAAGTGCTTGATCAGTGTGTGCGGAGGGGATGAATAAACGCCCACATGCAAAGCCAGGGAGACTGCATGCAGCCATCAGTGAGACATGGTGTTCTGGGCATGCAAAGGTCTTGGACTCTTGGGAAGGTGGGAAAAGGATACCCAGAACATCAGTATTTGAGATGGGCCCTGAATGATAATAAGCAAAGGGAGTGAGTTGAAGCCAGAGGGGAGATTCCGAGTGCCGTGGTCAGAAGTTAGCCCAAGTGGTAGGTCACTGGGGGCTCTGGAACAAACAGAAGCCAAATTGCAAGGTGTAAAGGTCCATACAATTGAGTTTTCTGAGAAATTCTGTGGTTCTCTGCCTTGAGTGCTATTAGAATCACCTGGGGAACTTTTTGAAAAGAGTATTCAAGCTTGGACCCTACACCCAGATATTCTCAGTTCTCCTGAAGTGGGGACCTGGACATCAGTATTTTATTTTTAAAGCTTTCAAGTATATTTTTAATTAAAAAAATTTCCCACTACCACAAAACCAGCTCTGAGATTGTTTCTGATTATATGATTATAAAAGTTTGAGCTTGCTGAAACTCATGGCCGTTGACTCAGTGGTGCCATCCAGCCATCTCGTCCTCTGTCATCCTCTTCTTCTCCTGCCTTCAATCGTTCCCAGCAACAGGGTTTTTTCCAGTGAGTCAGCTCTTTGCTTCAGGTGGCTCAAGTATTGGAGCTTCACCTTCAGCATCAGTCCTTCCAATGAAGATTCAAGATTGATTTCCTTTAGGATAGACTGGTTTGATCTTGCAGTTCAAGTGGCTCTCAAGAGTCTTCTCCAACACCACAGTTCAAAAGCATCAGTTCTTCAATGCTCATCCTTCTTTATGGTCCAACTCTCACATCCATACATAACTACTGGAAAAATCATAGCTTTGACTGTTTGGACCTTTGTTGGCAAAGTAATGCCTCTGCTTTTTAATATGCTGTCTAGGTTTGCCATGACTTATTTTTCAAACATGGAATCTGTTGTATCCACTTACCTGTATATTGTTTTTCTGACTTAAAATTACATGAGTTACAGCTCTAACATCTTTTTTACCCTTTGAGCAGCTCAGTTCTCTGTTTTCTTGTTGTCTGTTGTGGTTTGGATTTTGGCTGATAAAAGCAATGCTGCTATGAATACCACTCTGCATATCCCCACGGGAGCTGTTGACCCTAAGTGGGCTAGTCTCCCAGGACAGGGATTATTCTTCTGTTTGTCTCATCTTTTTATAGCTCATTCAGCCATTTGATGATTTTATTCTTTTTTTAAAATTAAGATAAAATTTGCCAACAGTTAAATGACCAGGTCTCAAGTGCACAGTTCATCAAGTTTTGACCAGTGTGTATATTCATCATAACAAATACACTCCTGTTCAGACAAGATAGGGAGCATTTTCATTACTTTAGAGAGTTCTTTGCTGCCTCCTTTCAGCCAATTTCAACTTTCTCATAGGCAACCACTGTTCCAGTTTCGTGCACCATAGATTAGTTTTGCCTGTTCTTGAACTTCACACAAGTGGAGTCATGTGGTATGTACCTTTTGTGTCTGACTTGTCTATCTCAGCATGATGTTTTTGAGATTCATCCATGTTTTGGGGGTCATATCAGTTGTTTGCTCTTTTTAAAAAAATATTTATTTTAATTGGAGGCTAATTGCTGTACAATATTGTAGTGGTTTTTGCCATACATTACATGAATCAGCCATGGGTGTACATGTGTTCCCCCATCCTGAACCCCCTCCCACCTCCCTCCCCATCCCATCCCTCAGGGTCATCCCAGTGCACCAGCCCCGAGCACCCTGTATCATGCATTGAACCTGACTTGAAATCTGTTTCACATATGATAATATACATGTTTCAGTGCTATTCTCTCAAATCATCCCACCCTCGCCTTCTCCCACGGAGTCCAAAAGACTGTTCTTTACATCTGTGTCTCTTTTGCTATCTCGCATATAGGGTCATCATTACTATCTTTCTAAATTCCATATATATGCATTAGTATACTGTATTGGTGTTTTTCTTTCTGACTTACTTCACTTTGCATAATAGGCTCCAGTTTCATCCACCTCATTAGAATTGATTCAAATGCATTCTTTTTAATGGCTGAGTAATATTCCATTGTGCATTATGTATCACACCTCTCTTATCCATTCATCTGCCAATGGACATCTAGTTTGCTTCCATGTCCTGGCTATTGTAAACAGTGCTGCAATGAACACTGGGGTACACGTGTCTCTTTCACTTCTGGTTTCCTCAGTGTGTATGCCCAGCAGTGGGAGTGCTAGGTCATAAGGCAGTCCTATTTCCAGATTTTTAAGGAATCTCCACACTGTTCTCCATAGTGGCTGTACTAATTTGCATTCCCACCAACAGTGTAAGAGGGTTCCCTTTTCTCCACACCCTCTCCAGCATTTATTTTTTGTAGACTTTTTGATAGCAGCCATTCTGACTGGCATGAGATGGTACCTCACTGTCGTTTTGATTTTCATTTCTCTGATAATGAGTGATGTTGAACATCTTTTCATGTGTTTGTTAGCCATCTGTATGTCTTCTTTGGAGAAATGTCTATTTAGTTCTTTGGCCCATTTTTAGATTGGGTAGCTTATTTTCCTGGAATTGAGCTCCAGGAGCTGCTTGTATATTTTGAGGTTAATTCTTTGTCAGTTGCTTCATTTGCTATTATTTTCTCCCATTCTGAAGGCTGTCTTTTCACCTTGCTTATAGTTTCTTTCGTTATGCAAAAGCTTTTAAGTGTAATTAGGTCCCATTTGGTTATTTTTGCTTTTATTTCCATTACTCTGGGAGGTGCTTTTATTTTTTTTTAACCAGGGCAATATTTCATGCTATAAAAATACCATAACTTGTTTTATCAGTTCTCCTGATAATTGGGTTGTTTCCAGTTTGGGGCTATTATGAACAAAGCTGTTGTGAACATTTTTGTGTAGTTTTTCTTGGTCGACATGTTTTCATTTCTCTTGAGTAAGCACACAGGTGTAGAATTGTTGGGCTGTGTGGTGAATGTATGTTTAACTTTGTAAGAGCTGCTAAATGGTTTTCTGAAGTAGATGGGAAATAAGTATATTTAATTAAAGGGCTTTAACTTACTTTTCCACCAGTAACCCTCCACCTACATGTTACTCTAATTTTTACCAGTCTGATGAGACTGAGTCCAGATCTCATTGTTACTCTAAGTTGCAGTTTCCTGATTGATAGAGGTGGTACAACATTTTGGGGAAAACTTTACAGAAAATTCTAATATGTGGCTAGGGTAGAGAACTGTAGTACTGATGGATGATGGGAGGAAGAAGAAGATCTTCTATTTTACATTTAAAGTTGCTCAGCCATGTCCGACTCTTTGTGACCCCATGGACCAAGTCCATGGAATTCTCCAGGCCAGAATACTGGAGTGGGTAGCCTATCCCTTCTCCAGGGGATTTCCCCAACCCAGGGATTGAACCCAGGTCTCCTGCTTTGTGGGTGGATTCTTTACCAGCTGAGCCATAAGGGAAGCCCAAGAATACTGGGGTACGTAGCCTATCCCTTCTCCAGGGTATCTTCCCAACCCAGGAATCAAACCGGGGCCTCTTGCATGGCAGGGGGATTCTTTACCAACTGAGCTATCAGGGAAGCCAAAAACCTGACACTTGTAGTTTGTTTCCTCCTGCCGTTTAAGAGAGAGAGAAAAGATGTCTGACACTTGCAGCCTATTTCCTCCATTTGGAGACCCCTAGCCTTCCTACCTGTTACCGTCTCATTCCCCCTTTTCTTTTAGGAGAATTATGTTGCCTAGGGAAAGGTACATCGTCCCTAAATTGTTGAGGCAACATATTCTCATATTGAGGGTCTCTAATCCAGGGGCCCCAGGTAGTAGTTGGAGGAAGCTGCCACAATGGCAGGAATTTGAGCAACCATTTGTAACTTAAAAGCCTTCATGCAGCTAGAAACAAATCCAGTCACACAGTTACAGATGCAGGCAGCAAACAGCAAAAACAGAACAATCACCAAAGTTAAAATTTTGTCACATTATGTCCACAAAGGGTACAAAGCGTTGCACCAGTCCATTTTAGGATTGTTAGATGTCGTCAGATCAAGAACAGTCATCACATATGATTGTTACTGTCAAAGGTATTCGCAGACTTATAGAAAGTCTGAAAGATGGATTGTTTTCATTTAAGAATGGGGAGATTCTTAAGAGATGGAAGAGAAGTTTGAATAGATTTTCAGAAATATGGGGCAGAGATGGGATTAAGAAGGCAGGAGAAGGATTAGAAACAGGAAGAACAAGGAACACAAAATGCATGGTTGCCTAGAACCGTTTTGTGCAGAGCCTAAGGGCTTTCCTGTATTCACTGGGCAAGGTGATAGATATTCATTGTTCTTTGCATAACGATTAATTTTCAGATACTATCTCTTATTTAAAGGAATTAATTCTCACTTATCTGGAAAAATTTTGCCATCCAAACTGGCTCACCCTAAAAGTTTCAGATAGCTGAGGTTTCTATATATTTGGATGCCCAGGATTGTGTGAATTACGCAAGTGTGTATACAGCCCACACAGGACTGGTTTCCCTCTTATTATAAAGCCTTGGGTCAAGAATGGACTCATGTAGGAAGGGAGTACTTTGTAAGATGACACCTAATGTTACCTGAGGGAGGTAAAACTAGGTAAGATTTTAAGGCTTACACAGCTATAAATAATGGAAATTGCATTGTGACCCATTGAAAAACATGAGTTTGGTTCCTGCTTTGGGAGGGAGGATCTTGTGTACATGAACAGAATGGAGATGTGAGAAGAATGAATAATCTCTATTAGCTGCTGCTCTGTTATACTAAATAATGCTATTAGTATTAAAACAGGGATTTCTCAGCCAGAGGCTTTCAAGGAGGAAGCCCATTGGGAGTAATATTTACCTTCTGAATTTAGCCTGATATTATTAACTGTGGAAGAGGGCCAAGGGAAAATCGGCCATCCCTGAGGGGAAAGAATAGTTCATACCTGCAGAGGGAAATCCTGTGTGAATGGCCACAGTAATTTTCCTTAGAAGGAAGAATCTCTTATAGATATTAACAGCAGGATGTACCTTCAAAAATGTGAGACAATGAAAGAAAAATTTAAATACAAACAGCTTTGTGCCTTTGTGTGTGGAGTTGTGGATCTAGGTGTGGGGACGTTGCTGAGTAACAATCTCTGTGGATAAACAAGGAAAAGACAGAAATCAAGTGTCTATGAACTGATACATTATGGAGTCCATGGAGGTAACTCTAGTTGTAATTTTTTTATCAGAGGCAAAAGTTATATCAAAATCAGCATCAGTGTTTAATACAGTAAGGCGTCCCTTTAAATATGACTTAAGGACAAGGAATAAAAAGTACTCTAGGACCCATGGAGTTCTAGAAGAGGCAAAGCTAATCTCTCTCTTTGCTGCACCTTGCGGCATGTGGGATTTGGTTTCCCCCCACCAGGGATTGAACCCACACCCCCTGTCGTGAAATGTGTGTACAGTCTTAACCACTGGACCACCAGGGAAGTTCCTGAGACAAAACTAATCTGTATATAAAAATAGCCCAGCAGTGGCTGCCTTTAGGAGGGTGTGGGCACAGATCAGTAGGGAAGGGGCATGGATCAATAGGGAAGGGGCATGGAGGATTTTCTCTAGATCTTCTGTATGTTATTAAGTGGTTTGGGTTACAGAGGTATATGCATGACTCAAAGTTCCTTGAATGGTATGCTTATGATTTGTGTATATAAATTTTGTGTGTGTACTTAGATTTCAACTCAAAAGAAAAACAGTTCAGTTTAGTTCAGTCGCTCAGTCATGTCTGACTCTTTGTGACCCCATGAATCGCAGTATGCCAGGCCTCCCTGTCCGTCACCAACTCCCGGAGTTCACTCAGACTCATATCCATCGAGTCAGTGATGCCATCCCGCCATCTCATTCTCGGTCGTCCCCTTCTCCTCCTGCCCCCAATCCCTCCCAGCATCAGAGTCTTTTCCAATGAGTCAACTCTTCGCATGAGGTGGCCAAAGTACTGGAGTTTCAGCTTTAGCATCATTCCTTCCAAAGAAATCTCAGGGTTGATCTCCTTCAGAATGGACTGGTTGGATCTCGTTGCAGTCCAAGGGACTCTCAAGAGTCTTCTCCAACACCACAGTTCAAAAGCACCAATTCTTCAGTGCTCAGCTTTCTTCACAGTCCAACTCTCACATCCATACATGACCACAGGAAAAACCATAGCCTTGACTAGATGGACCTTAGTCAGCAAAGTAATGTCTCTGCTTTTGAATATACTAATTTTTTAATTAGTAATAATTAATCATAATTTTTCTTCCAAGGAGTGTCTTTTAAATTTCATAGCTGCAGTCACCATGTACAGTGATTCTGGAGCCCCCAAAATAAAGTCTGACACTGTTTCCACTGTTTCCCCATCTATTTCCCATGAAGTGACGGACCAGATGCCATGATCTTCGTTTTCTGAATGTTGAGCTTTAAGCCAACTTTTTCTCCCTCCTCTTTTACTTTCGTCAAGAGGCCCTTTAGCTCCTCTTTATTTTCTGCCATAAGGGTGGTATCATCTGCATATCTGAGGTTATTGATATTTTTCCCAGCAATCTTGATTCCAGCTTGTGTTTCTTCCAGCCCAGCGTTTCTTATGATGTACTCTGCATATAAGTTAAATAAGCACATCCTGCTTATTTATACAGCCTTGATGTACTCCTTTTCCTATTTGGAACCAGTCTGTTGTTCCATGTCCAGTTCTAACTGTTGCTTCCTGACCTGCATACAGATTTCTCAAGAGGCAGGTCAGGTGGTCTGGTATTCCCATCTTTCTCAGAATTTTCCACAGTTTATTGTGGTCCATAGGCTTTGACATAGTCAATAAAGCAGAAATAGATGTTTTTCTGGAACTCTCTTGCTTTTTCCATGATCCAGCGGATGTTGGCAATTTGATCTCTGGTTCCTCTGCCTTTTCTAAAACCAGCTTGAACATCAGGAAATTCACAGTTCACTTATTACTGAAGCCTGGCTTGGAGAACTGTGAGCATTACTTTACTAGCATGTGAGATGAGTGCAATTGTGCGGTAGTTTGAGCATTCTTTGCATTGCCTTTCTTTGGGATTGGAATGAAAACTAGCCTTTTCCAGTCCTATGGCCACTGCTGAGTTTTCCAAATTTGCTGGCATATTGAGTGAGCACTTTCACAGCATCATCTTTGAGGATTTGAAAGAGCTCAACTGGAATTTCATCATCTCCACTAGCTTTGTTCATAGCGATGCTTTCCAAGGCCCACTTGACTTCACATTCCAGGATGTCTGCCTCTAGATGAGTGATCACACCATCGTGATTATCTGGGTTGTGAAGATCTTTTTTGTATAGTTCTCCTGTGTATTCTTGCCACCTCTTCTTAATATCTTCTGCTTCTGTTAGGTCCAGACCATTTCTGTCCTTTATTGAGCCCATCTTTGCATGAAATGTTCCCTTGGTATCTTTAATTTTCTTGAAGAGATCTCTAGTCTTTCCCATTCTGTTCTTTTCCTCTGTTTCTTTGCATTGATCGCTGAAGAAGGCTTTCTTATCTCTTCTTGCTATTCTTTGGAACTCTGCATTCAGATGCTTATATCTTTCCTTTTCTCCTTTGCTTTTCACTTCTCTTTTCACAACTTATTTGTAAGGCCTCGCCAGAGAGCCATTTGCTTTTTTGCATTTCTTTTCCATGGGGATGGTCTTGATCCCTGTCTCCCGTACAGTGTCACAAACCTCATTCCATAGTTCATCAGGCACTCTGTCTATCAGATCTAGGCCCTTGAATCTATTTCTCACTTCCACTGTATAATCATAAGGGATTTGATTTAGGTCATACCTGAATGGTCTAGTGGTTTTCCCTACTTTCTTCAATTTGAGTCTGAATTTGGTAATAAGGAGTTCATGATCTGAGCCACAGTCAGCTCCTGGTCTTGTTTTTGTTGACTGTGTAGAGCTTCTCCATCTTTGGCTGCAAAGAATATAATCAATCTGATTTCGGTGTTGACTATCTGGTGCTGTCCATGTGTAGAGTCTTCTCTTGTGTTGTTGGAAGAGGGTGTTTGCTATGACCAGTGCATTTTCTTGGCAAAAACTCTATTAGTCTTTGCCCTGCTTCATTCTGCATTCCAAGGCCAAATTTGCCTGTTACTCCAGGTATTTCTTGACTTCCTACTTTAGCATTCCAGTCCCCTACAATGAAAAGGACATCTTTTTTGGGTGTTAGTTCTAAAAGGTCTTGTAGGTCTTCATAGAACCGTTCAACTTCAGCCTCTTCAGCATTACTGGTTGGGGCATAGACTTGGATTACCATGATATTGAATGGTTTGCAGGTCAGTAGGTGCCCAATATTGCTACTGGAGATCAGTGGAGAAATAACTACAGAAAGAATGAAGGGATGGAGCCAAAGCAAAAACAATACCCAACTGTGGATGTGACCAGTGATAGAGGCAAGGTCTGATGGTGTAAAGAGCAATATTGCATAGGAACCTGGAATGTCAGGTCCATGAATCAGTGCAAATTGGAAGTGGTCAACAGGAGATGGCAAGAGTGAATGTCGACATTCTAGGAATCAGCGAACTAAAATGGACTGAAATGGGTGAATTTAACTCAGATGACCATTATATCTACTACTGTGGGCAGGAATCCCTGAGAAGAAATGGAGTAGCCATCATGGTCAACAAAAGAGTCCAAAATGCAGTACTTGGATGCAATCTCATAAATGACAGAATGATCTCTGTTCATTTCCAAGGCAAACCATTCAATATCACAGTAATCCAAAAGAAAAACAAACCCAAACCAAAAACGTGTAATCCAGTGGTACAAATTTCTCCCCTTGGCTTCCTCGTCAACTTGCATTAGAAGGAAATAAGTTTCCTCCTTTGGCTTCCCAAGTGGTGCTAGTGGTAAAGAACCTGCCTGCCAGTGCAGGAGATGTAAGAGAAACTGGTTCTATTCCTGGGTGGGGAATATATCCGGGAGGAGGGCATGGCAACACACTCCAGTATACTTGCCTGAAGAATTCCAAGGGCAGTGGAGCCTCACAGGCTATAGTCCATGGGATTGCAAAGAGTCAGACACAACTGATGTGACTTAGCACACAGCACGAATTTCCTCCTAATCTGGAAAATACCATGACATTTGCCAGTAGGATTAGACAGTAAGAATCTTAATCAGAAAAAGACTTTCTTTGTCTGTTAAGTAACTAAAACAGTTTTCTGTTAAGTAACTAAAAAGCAGAGACATTACTTTGCCAACAAAGGTCCATCTAGTCAAAGCTATGGTTTTTCCAGTAGTCATGTATGGATGTGACAGTTGGACTATAAAGAAAGTTGAGCGCTGAAGAATTGATGCTTTTGAACTGTGGTGTTGGAGAAGACTCTTGAGAGTCCTTTGAACTACAAGGAGATCCAACCAGTCCATCCTAAAGGAAATCAGTCCTGAATATTCATTATAAGTACTGATGCTGAAGCTGAAGCTCCAATACTTTGGCCACCTGATGCAAAGAATGGACTCATTGGAAAAGCCCTTGATGCTGGGAAAGATTGAAGGCAGGAGGAGAAGGGGATGACAGAGGATGAGATGGTTGGATGGCATCACTGACTCGATGGACATGAGTTTGAGCACGCTCTGGGAGTTGGTGATAGATAGGGAAGCCTGGCGTGCTGCAGTCCACGAGGTCGCAAAACGCCGGACACGACTGAGCAGCTGAGCTGAACTAAAACATTGTAGACATTCAGTCATTCTTAAAGATGCCTGAAAAAATTTTGCAGCTAGTGAAGTCAAAACTGCCTCTGTATTTTAACAAGTATGAAAGAGGTGTGGCCTTTCTTTTTAGCCGAAATGATATAGCCAACTGTAACAGCTCAAGCTGCAGAGAAGTAAAAATGAAACTCTGTTCCCAAATTATGGGTCTTATTAGCCCAGTTCAGCTGATATGTATGTTCCCAACCTGATTCAATAGTAACTTGGAAAAGTGACCAAACGTTTGCAAAGCATCTCACTAAAAACATATGAGATTACTCATCAGTGATATTATCACTTCAGATATCACACAACTTGTGCAAGAATCTGTGAGCATACTAGAGATGTGAACTAAGATCTCTTTAAGCCTACCTGGTTTAGGACTACTGTTCACCACACAGACCCTGAGCTCATTTCAGGCACACAGTAGACTGAACTTCCTTGCCCTCTTGGATAAGTGGGACCGTATGATTTGTTTTGGAAATGAAACTGAGTTCATGCGATAAGTGTCATTTCCTAAGAAGATTTAAGCTAGGGTGACCAGAAGTAGCAAATATAAAGGCATCCAACTAAATTTGAATTTCAAATAAACAGCTAATAGGTTTTGTTTTTTTTTTTACTGTAAACTTAACTTGTGCAGTATTTGGGACATACTAACTGTAAGGAATGATCTGTTTATCTGAATTCAAATTTCACTGAGCATCTTGCCTTTTACCCTGTAACCCTGCTTTAATAAGTGCTAGTGTACAATTCATCAGGTGCTCTCCATGTGTCTAGCATAGCGATCCTCAGTCCTCTGAGTGGATGCTCCATCACCCTTGGACCCCACCGCAGTATGAAGAACAGAGCCCCTGCTGACCTGCAGTGGACATATAGCGTAGTCAAGAAATAACCTTGGTTGATGAAGCCACTGGAATTTGGGGGCTGGTTCTCAACCACAACATACCTAAACTATCCTGACTGCTGTAGGTATTGCCTGACCCTGAACCCAGCCATAACTCATTCTGTGATATTACTGCTCCATGGTGTGGCCCATGTATTTTTACTTAATGATTAAATTACTCTTCTGCCTTTTCCCCTTAAGGTGGATTTAGGTGAAGGCAAGATTTGCTTCTGTTGTGAAGAATTTCAACCAGCCAAGTGCACAGACAAAGAAAATGCCTTGAAACTCTTCCCGGTTCAGCCTTGTAGTGCCGTTCACCTTCTCCTCAAGGTATCTGGAATGGATTCCACTCCCAGCCAGTAAACACACCACAGAGACCCCGAGGAAGGCAAAGCTACCTGAAATATCCCTCTTCTGTTACCTCTTTCAAATAATGCTGCTAAAAGCAGATATGAGTGACTCCTTATCAGTGACCCAGAGTCAGAATGGAGAGCAAAAGGGACCACAGGTTATTTATTGTTGCCTCTTAAGTTATGACTAGATGGCTTATTTGTGTTCAGAATTATAAGCTAGTAAAAAGGTAATGGAGCCTAAATACATACACATGTGTATGTGTATAAATTTACATATGCACATATGCACACATACATCCCATGGTGTGGCTGCACATGTATGACGTGGCTTTAGCAGAACCTCTGAAGTGCATGCCCATTTGTCACTGTTCTGATGCTCCTTTGTTGACCCAGATGAACCCTCTGGGCTACTGAGTGTTGCTGTTGTAAGACGCTTAGGCTAAGGAGATGTATTGGCCAAAAATGAAGGAGAAATTCAAGACACTACCTCTTGTTTAATAGGCTGCAACTATACTAAGCCAAAGATATGAAAAACAAATGAAACCAGCTGGAAAAATACTGGAGAAATGGATAAAAATCATGTCCTGACTTAAGGTCTGTTAGTCCAGCGAGTAGCACGATCAGTTGGTAAACCCTGAGATACTAGTGTTTTGGATGCCCCTCACTGATGGCTTCCTTTAGAGATTAGTTTTGGGCTTGTTTTTCATGGAGAAGAGGAATCTCTAAGCAAAGATAGAGAAGCTGCCCACTCTCGGAGTTGATGGAGGCTGTAAAAATGGCCTTCTTTCTTTGGCTTCTGGATTTTCGGTAGCTGAGTCACCCCCAAACTTTCTGAGCCAGGACTTTGCTTGGGGAAAGCCCCGCTGAGAAGCCAGGACTGTAACAACAGGCACTTTTGGAATCGGCTCTGCTGCTATTTTGAGGCATGTGTTTAGAGGAGACAAGCCCTGCTTACACTCGGGCTGGCCTGCTCCCTGCGTAGACCTAGTTGGTTCCCCAGGGCAGCGCTGCCAGCGGTGTCTGAAATAGAATCTGTGGCCACCGATGAAGGAGCGTGTTGTCCTGGTGGGAGGCTGCGGGACCATGGAGGTTGGGACTCACTATCACTGGGGACACCAACTTTAGGGAGGAAAATTCAGTACCTTCCTGGAAGAGACGTTTCCAGACAGGATTCTGATGTAAAAAGAAATATGGTAATATCATGTCTACCCGGGACAAGAAGCTTCTAAGATAAGGGTTTAACATTAAGAAGTACACACTGTTGTGTGACAGTCTTTTTAACACCCAGCATTTGTTGGGCACCTCGCATGAGCCAAACACTGTGTAAGTCCTTCACATGTATTTAGACAGTAGTATCGGCCTCCTAGGATAGTGTAGTTATTAATTTTTGAAAGTTTTAATGTTGCATTCTGGTCATCAGTTTTGAGATGCTCAGCTGCGTCGTTGTTTCCTGGTTCCAGAAAGTCCTTTTCACCCTGTGTGCCTTGAACGCCCTGACCACCACTGTCTGCTTGGTGGCAGCTGCCCTGCGCTACCTCCAGATCTTTGCAGCCAGAAGATCCTGCATCGTAAGTCCATACAAGGTGGCAGCCTATCGGGGATGCCGCCGAGCCCACCCTCAGATCTCGTTATGTCATCTGTGGCCTTTCTCCCCGAGCCTTTGTAGCAAAGGCTGTTGGCTAACAGATGCTGTTTAATTAGGATGAATCCCAGATTCCTGCGGAAGAAGCGGAGGAACACAGACGCATCCCAGACCCTGATGACTTCGTGCCGCCGGTGCCTCCCCCTTCCTATTTCGCCACGTTTTACTCGTGCACACCCCGGATGAGCCGCAGGTATCCTCCTTTAGTGCCTGTGCCCATCCTCTCAGTTTTGAGGCTCGAGGGTCAGAACTCACGGCATGAGCTCTGACTTCTCTCCAGAATCTAGACATCATGTTATTTTCCAGGATCTCCTTTTTTTTGTTTTTTTTTCTCTCCTTTCTGGTCTGACAAATTACATGAAACCAAAGAAAAGTCAAGCCTTGACCTAAGGATATAATTTTTCAATTTCAATTAGCTTCCCAGGAAAACTGACACCCAGTGAGATAACTACTATAATTTGACATGATTGACAACTGCTGTTTCCTGGAAACACTCTAATTTGGGCCAAATCGATATTCACTGTAACACCATCAGCAGGTCTTGAAATCATGAAATTCTTCCCAGCCATTAAAAAAGATTAATTATTAATCACATCTCCTTGGTCTAGGAAAAAAAAAAAGACACCATGTTTATGTTCCTTTTCAAATTCTAGCTCAAAATTGTATCGTCTGTTTCTTAAATCTCTAAAATCATCTTCTGTAGAACAAAATGCCACATGCATTCATTTGATTGTTAGCCACTTGTAGAATTGTACCTTTCTAAAAAATAGAAAGACTTCATTTATTCATTCAACAAGCATTTAATCCATCCGCTACTGCTTACGAGTCACTGTACTGGGTTATTGATATTCAAAATGAGTTACACTGACTTCCTCCCCTAACAAGGAGCTCACAGTCTAGGTCATTAAAACTGGGTGTTGGAAGGATCGTAGTAGTGCTCAGAAGGAGGTTTTGAGTGCAGGAGTGGGGGCTACCTAACCTGGAATGATGGGTGGGCTGTGGAGCGATTGAAGGAAGAGTCAGCTCATTAGGGCTGGCCTCCTGTATGAAGTGATGCTCTTAGTCTGAATGTAAAGGATGAAGCACCTTTACATATAGATGGTGGCACCCATATTTAAACTTGTAAAAGAAAAGCATAGAATTCTATAAGAAAGACTAGTGTCTTTCCATTGCTAGTGAGAGGGCCAGGAATTTCTACTTTTAACCCTGAGGTACATGTGGAGAGCTGGCAAACAAATTTGGCATCAGGCTTGGGGTTTTTGGAAATCCATTTTCTAGTGCTCAGGACAGCTACATGTGATTTTCAGAGGTCACTAGTGGCAGCTCCCACTCAGATGCTGTTCACGTTCTTTTCCATGATTTACGTTCCTGATTTTCCCTCAGAATCAAATCTAAACCCTGCTGCAGACCCTCCCCTGCGCACCCTCCTCCAGGGGAAGCAGAGATGACCGCAACGCTGGCTGCCGGATGGCCCCAGGGGACAGCTCAGCCTCCCTGGTGTGCAGGGCCTGGTGGACTGGGATTTCAAAGCTTCAGGGGCCAGGATGACTTCTGTAGTCTTTTTGGAGACCGAACCAAGAATTACGGAGGCCAGAGGGACATAGCAACGAAACACATATTCTTTATGTACTATAGGACACGTTTGCTAAAACCTTAGCCCCATGTCAGGCTGTCTACAGAGGGCACATTGAAGGACAGTGACGCGCCTGTTATTTCATGGGATGGGGAGAGAAATGCCTTCTTCATGGAGAATTCCTTGGCTCTCTGAGGTTGTGGGTGAGCGCTTGGTTGACCTAAGTGGAGGCGACAGACGGATTTAATTTCCTGCAGTGGCAGAAAGGGAAAGTGACTCATGTGGGTTTAGAAGTTGTGCTGACCCATGGGATCTCCTGCTCCAGCCTTCCCTTCTCCTCTCTTTCCTTTCTCTTCTCTGTGCCTCCATGGCATGCTTATCAGTGTGGGTCTTTGAGGATCTGTATGCATCTCTGGACTTGCCCATCTGAGTCCTGAGCCACCCCTGGCCAAATCTGATTTGGAAGAAGGCAGACAAGCGTCTCACCAAGGGTTTTACCAACCAGAACTTTCTGAGAGGAATGTGGGGGAGGGGGTAAGGCAGAATACCCTTGAGATCTAAAGTATATACCTGGAACCCTAGCTCATAACTCCAATGGGCAAACACCATCATTTTCAGAAATTCCCCTAATATCTGAGTGCAGCTCACTTTTTTTTTAACCTTTTATGTATTTTTTTATAATTGAAGTTGGCTTACAATAGTATATTAGTTTCAGGTGTTGTTGTTGTTTAGTCACTAAATCATGTCCCACTCTTTACGACCCTCTAGACTAGCCTGCCAGGCTCCTTTGTCAGTGGAATTTCCCAGGCAAGAATACCAGAGGGGGTTGCCATTTCCTCCTCCAGGGTATCTTCCCAACCCAGGGATCAAACCTGAGTCTTTTGTCTCCTGCATTGGCAGGCAGATTCTTTACCACCGAGCCACTAGGGAAGCCCATTTTCAGATGAACAACATACTGATTCAGTATTTTTCTTTTTATGTTAATTGGAGGCTAATTTATTTTACAATATTGTGGTGGTTTTGCAATACATTCACATGAATCAGCCATGGGTGTAGATGTGTTCCCCATCCTGACCCTCCCTCCCACCTAACTCCCCGTCCCATCTCTCAGAGTCAACCCAGGATTCAGTATTTTTATAGCTTATGGAGAAGGCAATGGCTGGAGAATCCCGTGGATGGAGGAGCCTGGTGGGCTGCAGTCCATGGGTTCACTAAGAGTTGGACACGACTGAGCGACTTCACTTTCACTTTTCACTTTCATGCATTGGAGAAGGAAATGGCAACCTACTCCAATGTTCTTGCCTGGAGAATCCCAGGGACGGGGGGAGCCTGGTGGGCTGCCGTCTGTGGGGTCGCACAGAGTTGGACATGACTGAAGCAACTTAGCAGCAGCATACTCCATGTAAAGTTATTATAAAACAATGGCTATTATTTCCCTGGACTACACAATATATCCTGTTGCTTATCAGTTTTATATATAGTACTTTGTATCGCTTAATCCCATGCCCCTTGTCTACTTTTCTTTTTAAAATGGCTAAATGTATTCACTTTTAGATACCTATTCTCTCAGAGATATTTTTAGATGTGACTGACTTTGCTAGATTCTCAGTATAAATCAGCTTCATAGGCACTAGCTGTATTAACCCAATTGATAGTTTTCTTTCTTATAAGCAGGGCTTCCCTGGTGCTCAGACAGTAAAGCGTCTGCCTGCAATGCGGGAGACCCAGGTTCGATCCCTATGTCTGGGAAGATACTGGAGAAGGAAATGGCAGCCCACTCCAGTACTCTTGCTTGGAAAATCCCATGGCTGGAGGAGCCTGGTGGGCTACAGTCCATGTGGTCCCAAAGAGTCAGACATGACTAAGCGACTTCACTTTCTTATAAGCAGACAGGCAAGAATGTTTGCATGAATGTTTCTACAAACAGTTATGCTAAGAGTTTTCATGCAATAGAGGCTCCCTATTTCCTGTAAGGTTTTATGACCTCTCAGAAGAGGTTTATTTATTTAACTTCTATAAATATAACCTTTTTATGCATTGGTATCTCCTTGAGAAAGGACTTCCTAAGTTACTATCATAAACAGAAGCCTGATTGCAGTTAAGGCTTCTATCCAAAGATGGTTATCTACTTTGTGAACCAATTTGTCAGTACAGAAGGGGGCCGCGTGTCCCCATCTCCTCAGGGAGTCCCCCAGTCTGAGAAACTGGCTTGAGCTGGGAGTCAAAAGGAGTCTCTAGAACAGTTAGAACTGGACATGGACCAACAGACTGGTTCCACATAGGAAAAGGAGTACCTCAAGGCTGTATATTGTCACCCTGCTTATTTAACTTATATGCAGAGTACATCATAAGAAACGCTGGGCTGGAAGAAACACAAGCTGGAATCAAGAATGCTGGGAGAAATATCAATAACCTCAGATATGCAGATGACACCACCCTTATGGCAGAAAGTAAAGAGGAACTAAAAGCCTCTTGATGTAAGTGAAAGAGGAGAGTGAAAAAGTTGGCTTAAAGCTCAACATTCAGAAAATGAAGATCATGGCATCTGGTCCCATCACTTCATGGGAAATAGATGGGGAAACAGTGGAAACAGTGTCAGACTTTATTTTGGGGGGCTCCAAAATCACTGCACATGGTGACTGCAGCCATGAAATTATAAGATGCTTAATCCTTGGAAGAAAAGTTATGACCAACCTAGATAACATGTTCAAAAGCAGAGATATTACTTTGCCAACTAAGGTCCATCTAGTCAAGGCTATGGTTTTTCCATTGGTCATATATGGATGTAAGAGTTGGACTGTGAAGAAAGCTGAGCGCCAAAGAATTGATGCTTTTGAACTGTGGTGTTGGAGAAGACTCTTGAGAGTCCCTTGGACTGCAAGGAGATCCAACCAGTCCATTCTGAAGGAGATTAGCCCTGAGATTTCTTGGAAAGAAACGATGCTGAAGCTGAAACTCCAGTACTTTGGCCACCTCATGCGAAGAGTTGACTCATTGGAAAAGACTCTGATGCTGGGAAAGATTGGGGGCAGGAGGAGAAGGGGACGACAGAGGATGAGATGGCTGGATGGTATAACTGACTCAATGGACATGAGTCTGAGTGAACTCTGGGAGTTGGTGATGGACAGGGAGGCCTGGTGTGCTGCGGTTCATGGGGTCACAAAGAGTCGGACACGACTGAGCGACTGAACTGAACCCTTAGTTTGTTTTTTTAATTGAGATGAAATTCATATAACATGAAGTTAACCATTTGGAAGAATACAATTCAATGGCATTTAGTACATTATGGTGCAACCATCAGCTCCATCTAGTTCTAAAGCATTTTCATCACCTACAAGGAGACCCTGTATCCATTAAAATGTCACCCCTATTCTCTCCTTTCCCCAGTCCCCTGGGCAACCATGAATTTGCTTTCCCTTTCTTATGGATTGCTGTTCGCTTTTTGACTAGTGGATTTAAAAGGAACGATGGTATTACATTTTCTATATTGTCCCTTGCCTAAGAATTCCAGGCACTCCATCAGAGAGCAGCTTAGTTGATTATTCTCCTGCTCCCGGACCAGGAGGTTGTAGCATGGAGGGGCGAGGGGTTTTTCCCATTGTCAGTGGGTAATGCTGCAGAGCGGATGGCCAGTGTCTAGAGCCACCAGCATCAACTAGCCGAAACAAGCTTTCTGATGCCAAGATGCTCTTCCTAGGATGGTTGGTCCTGATGTTATTCCCCTGCCACATATCTATGGAGCACGCATCAAAGGAGTGGAAGTGTTCTGTCCTCTGGACCCCCACCTCCCTATGAAGCTGTGGTGAGCCAGACAGACCAGCAGCAGGTACTGTCCATGGAGTTTCTCTTTGGTACATTGATGGCAAGCAGGAAAAACAGCTGCAGAGAACAGGGTGGGAGAGGGACCATGTCTTCTAGATGTTTGTAAGAAGTCCACTTTACTCCAGATGATATCAACAAATAACCCTTTTCCCCTGTGATGCAGGGATCTTCATTCCAAATGCCAGAAGGACCAGAAGTTGCCACCAGCCCATTGGAGCCGATCTGCATGCCAGAGATTCACGGTAATAAATACGTGATTGCTGCCCAGACTCATGATTCAGTAGATTAAGAATGATATTAATAATGATCCATATGATATTTTGTTGGAGGTCAGATATTCTTGGAGCAGATGATTCAAACTACATTCTTTCTTCCAAATGTAAAAGCGTTATCAACTCCTTAGGGCTTACAAGTAGGAGATAATATAATAATATCTTTATTATCTATCGTTAGAATCTTTTATGAATAACCACGTTATTTTCAGAAGTGGATTTCAGAGTTTAATTTGGCATTCTTTTTTAAAATTTTTATCTATTTTTTTAAAACACTCAAAACATTTTGTATTGGGGTACAGCCAATTGACAGGGACTCGGCCATACATATACATGTATCCTTTCTCCCCCAAATCCCCCTCCCACACAGGCTGGCACATAACACTGAACAGAATTCCATGTGCTATACAATAGGTCTTTGTTGGTTATCCATTTTAAATACAGCAGTATGTACATGAGCTTCCCAAAGTCCCTAGCTATCCCTTCCCGCTGACAACGTACGTTTATTTTCTAAGTCAGTGGGTCTATTTCTCTTTGTGAGGAAGTTCATTTGTATCATTTCTTTTTGATTCCACATAGAAGGGATGGCATATGCTATTTCTCCTTCTCTGTCTGACTTACTTCACTCAGTATGACACTCTCTAGGTCCATAATTTGGCATTCTTTTATTTTTCTGATCTAAGATTTTTTTTCTCCCGTTAAGATGAGCTCTTTTAAAGGGACAAAGAGAGTTTCGTCTATTGCAGAGTGATTTGCTCATTTGTAACCCAGGACCTAGGTCATGCTGCCTTCACATGTACTGAGAGCCAATTCCCAATCCTGCATTAAATACTAGAGTCAGTTTACATTTAACCTTGTAGCTTAAGGGCACACTGTTATCACTTTCTCTCTTTGGAGAGGTTTTAAATGGCCCAGAGAATTGTTCACAGGATAAAATTGCAGATGGTGATAAATAATGGATTAACTCTTAGCTATTTTAGACAGAGGTGATTTTTCAGCAGCAACATTTAGAATACGTTTCTGCTCTGTTCACCTTCCATCTTAAGTAGAATTATGAAGCAGGGTTCTGTTTCCTAAGTATGTTTTTAATCCTTCCATTTCTTAAAAGTTTCCCAGAGTACTACTCAGGCTCACAAATGGTGGGATTTTATTTTCCTGAGCAGCAGTCATCCAGTTTCAGAGTGGTTTGACTGATTCCTTTAATGGCCCCTAGCTCTTTAACCTGGCTTCCCAGGAGTCTCACAGCCCAGTCCGCAGACACTTCCTCTGCCTGCATTTGGCCTGCTGCCCCAGGGCAGCCATCTCACTTGTATGCCTCACCTGCACCGGTATTCCCTTCCACCTAATCAACCTCAGCCTGAATAGTCAGAAAGGGGAAATGGCAGGGACCTTTCCAGTGCCACACCAGCATGCTTCACTGGAGAAGATTCTAAGCACCTTTTTAGGCATTTGGGCATGGCTTGTTTTTCTGCTCTTGGTTCTATAGTTTTTTGTTTGTTTGTTTTAGGTGTGTTTTGGGCTTACAAGTAGTAGTTTGGGGAGGCAGCATTTCCCATAGTGCTGCCAAATAAAAATGTTCTGGGCCTACCGCCTAAGTAAATATAATTAACTGGACTACCCTTGTCCCAGCAGGTTGGGGCTCACAGGTGTTTCCTGCCCAACATTTTGAAGGCTCTAGCTGGTGAAATAATTTCTGTTTCTTCTCTTAAAAAAAAAAAATTAGGTGGGGATATTCCTACCACACCTGGAGAAGAAAGCGCATCCATACCAACTCCCAACACAAACCAGCTGTGTCCGGCGAGGAGCTGGAGAGCCCTCCGCCCGCTGAGGGCAAGATCCAAGAGTGAACCTGTGCTACATCATTCTGCCGAGAGAGGTGATGCCATCCCCCAGGCTCTCCGCAGGGCACTGTGTGTACTTGCCCCCCGGTGCTGAGTGGCTCTGGCCACCCAAGGCTCTGTGGTTCAAGACAAAGCTTGGAGCGGGGCTAAGAGGTCTTGGCAAAATAACAAATTCTGCATGCATCTTAGGGATAGATATCTACCACATCTTTTCCAGCTGGTAGGAATTTTTCCTGTCAGTATCAAGCATTTGGTTGCATGTGATACTGTGTTGGTGCCACAGGAAGAAGGCAGTGAAACCTAGGTCTGATTCCTTAGATGCTCAAAGTTTCGTGGGAACCAATATTCTCTCTCCAGGAAAAAGTCAAATGGGTGTTATTTTCCCCCTTCTTCTATAATTTGACACTAATTATCTTTTTATTGTGTATGAGTAAATTGAATTATTTAAATCTGATCTTGCTCTAAGAACTTTGGATAGAGTGAAAGTCACACTCCATCTCTCTTCCTTTCTGTTTTCAGTTTGTGTATAGATGGTATTTGAATAATTTCAAGTTTTAATAATCAGAAATTTTTAAAAACTTGAAGTAATCTTGAATCTTTTTTCTAAATATATGACTACCTGAACATCTCCAAATACTTCTTCATTGTAGAAAATTATTTTAAAAAATAAGGAAAGAAAGGGAGAAAATGAAAATCTTCTGTAATCCCAGTAGCAGAGGCTTCTTTCAGTGACCTGTGCTCTCTTCAAGCTCTGTGCAAATACAGCTTTGCAAACCCTCTGGCCCTGCTCTGCCCTGGGCCCCATGTCACCCTAGTTGGGTTCTGTCCGTCTGACAGCCTGTGTTGTTTGCCACAGCTCTGAACTGACCATGTGGGAGCCAGAGAGGACACACCTCTTGTCTCTCCAGTGGCTTCTGAGCAGGGAGGAGGCCTGCCTGGGACTGAGCACCCTCTGCCCCCAGCAGGCCCCCGCAGCTCCCCAGACCCATCTTCCCCTTGGGGTCCTCTGCCCAGCTGGCAAGCTGAGGACTCGAGATGGCCACCTGCAGTTTCCACTGGAGCTCGGCTGTCTGCACAGCTTAATCTGCACATCTTTCTAGAACCTGCTCCTCCTCTGCAGCACTGCAGGGGAGAGGGCAACACGTGTTTACCTCCTGGAGCCTCTGCGGTGGAAGGGACCAGGTCGCCTTCGAGGGACAGTGCAGTGCCGGGCTGTCTTCCTCACACATGAGTGTCTCTAGCGAGTGGTCCCGGCCACTCCTGTCCTCTGTGTTGTGTGTAAGGAAGATGGCTGCCAACCCCTGTTTGGAACGCCTCACACCTTTCTCCAGAGGAAAAGGAATGCGCCCCTGCCTCTACCTGTTCTCCCAGCCCCTGCCTCCTTTCTTCCTTCAGTATCTAAATTGCTGCATGTCAGACCCTCATAGACTGAAAATCTCCAGTGTCGCGTACACTGAAGGCTGCTGGCTGGCTTATGAACACGCGGAGACCAGGCCTGGCTTCGTTGCACCCACCTGCCGGTGCAGTAACGTCCTGCCAGTCCTTATGCCCTTGCTGAAACAGGTAGCTGTGGAAATTAGGGCCTGTGGTGGATTTCCCAGGCCTGCTGTGGACTCCCAGAATGACGTGTGCTGGTCTGGATTTCTGCACTAGATTTGTCTTTCTGTAACAGTCAGCCATCGCGCCACCGCCAGCTGTGCTATGATGTCGATACTGTAAGTCAGGACAGTGCTCCCCGGGATGTTTAGGACAAAGGTACAGTCAGTGTGAGCAGAGCGTTCCATTCATCCCACAAGTCTCATCTCTCCTCGGTCCCTCTCTTTCAGTGGCTTCTTCATCCTACCCACTGGAACATTTTTCCTTTGGTCAACCATGTTTTTTCTGCCTGTGCAAGCCATCCCCATATATTGGTCATCACCCCATGAAACCATTGTTCCATTATGATATGCATTCTGGATGCTCTTCTCTATCAGCTGTGTTTACCCTGATGGTTATTTTTATGTGGCACAATAAAATATTTGGGGACATGTCCTATTGAAGTTATACTTCAGGGAACAAGCTTGTGTCACAGTCGTGGGGTTTTTCTTTCTTTCCTCTTCCTTCTGCAAGAGGAAAAGCAAGACATGCATGACTGTTGGCGCCTGTCACATGCTTTCCACATGGAGTTTCATGGTCTGTGCTGTTTCAGGTACAGATGTGTTCACAGGACTTGGCCAACAGGTACGTGTTGTTTGTCTCTGTCCACAGCCGTCCCTGTGCTCAGCTGTGAGGCTGCGACTCAGACTGAGGGAAGACTGGACTTGGCTGCAGTGACCTTGAGGAGAAAGTTGAGGTCCCGAGCTTCAAGATGCAGACCGAGGTCTTTGATAGATTACAAGTCTTACATGGACACCAAGCTGCTGGTGGCGAGGTTCCTGGAGCAGTCGTCCTGCACCATGACCCCAGACATCCATGAACTTGTAGAAAACATCAAATCTGTTCTGAAGTCTGATGAGGAGCACATGGAGGAAGCTATCACAAGTGCCAGTTTTCTAGAACAGGTAGTTTTATTATTGATATCAGGCATAAGTCAGACAACTCGTTTCCATAGCACCTGAAGCAGCTTCTCTGGTTTCCTGCCCAAGGCACAGGAAATCCATGGTCACCATTTCAAGGGGAATGGGCAGTATTAAGGGGTTAGGAGGGCTGGGGAGGGAGAGGAAGAAGCGGACCTGCTTTCTTTTTGGGAGTGGCGACTTTTTCACAGCTTTCTTGGCCCAAGAGAAGAGAAAACGATCTTCCTGGAAAATGGAAGCATGCATGGAAAAAGAGAAAGGGAGCAGCCTAAGATGAAAGCTCAGACTCTGTGGAGTGCAGAGTGTGATCAACATTCCATTTCCTAAGTTGAAAGTTTCCCTTGATCTGGCATGTTTTTTCAGCCCTTTGACAGTAATGGAAATACGTGAATTTTAATACTGACAAGATTCTGGGGGCTGGTCACGTTCCCATGAAATGTTTGGCGAGATTACCTAAACTGATAGACTTAAAGGAATAAGCACCTTTTCCTCTGCAGGGATCAAAACCACATAGCAATCCCCAGACAAGTTGCAGGTGAAAAGATAAAACTGGACCTGTAAATATCCCACTTGGGTGTCAGGCTTCTCATCTGGAAGGTGAAGGGTTGGAGTGGGTGGTCTATACACCCACATTTCTGAGTGAATGGGATTTGCCCCTGATGAGAAGTCAAAATGGTCACAACTTCCCTCACTCATCTCTTTCAAAAGCAGTGTTTGCCTTTGGACATTTGCTCTGTTCCTCTGTGTCTGGGGTGGCCATTGGAGACCTCAGTGAATAGTGTCTCATAGGTGTTACTTGGCTGTGCCTGAGGGTGTTGCATGCCCATCAAATACTTCTTTTATATAATTTTGCTCATTTCTTTTTGGCTGTGTCGGCTCTTCCTTGCTGTGTGAGGGCTTTCTCTGGCTGCATCTGACGGGGCTGCTCTCTAGCTGTGCTCGGGCACCTCACTGCGGGGGCTTCTCTTGCTGGGGAGTGTAAGCTCTAGGGCTCACGGGCTCTGCTTTCGGCACATGGGCTTCTGTGGTTGTGGCTCCTGGGCTCTAGAGCACAGGCTCAAAAAGAGTAGTGGTGCCTGGCTTAGTTGCTCCTGGGATCCTCCTGGCTCTGAGATTGAGCCCACTTCTCCTGCATTGGCAGGCGGAGTCTTGCCACTGAGCCACCAGGGAAGCCCCCAGATGTGAGCTGAGTTGAGTTGGCCTGGTTCTCAGGGTCATTGCCAGCTACTGTTCCCCTGGGTGTGCTTTTGAGGCAGATTGAACAAATCCCCATCTTGCTTTCTTCTCTGTTCCTTTTCGCACCTGCTGGCCTCTTCTTACAGAAGCCAAATTCTGTGCAGTCTGTTGGGGAACGTGGGCAGTAGGAGAGCAGCTGTGTGAAGAGGTACATGAACCGTGGACCATGTTGTCTGCTTTCTAAAAAATGCTCAACAGTGGTCCTAGGTGAGCTCCAGCTGGGTGCCTGTGTGGAAGACAGATTTCTATCTGCATGCCCCTGGTCTACCCCAGATGTCACTCCCTGCCCCCTTCCTTGTGTTCAGCCCCAGTTGCCTGATAAACAGAAGCAAGTGTTCGGAGCTGCCAAGTTCAGGTGAGGTGAGAGCTAGAGCATCTGTGGAGCTGTTGGTCTCGACCTTCTGCAAAGTCTTGCTTGATGGAAGATGGCTTTGAGAAGAAAGAACAGACACTGATAGCTTTTGAACACTGATAGCTTTTTGATAGATTTTACCAATAGCTCAGCGGTGCTATCACCATAAAAGTCTGCTAGGTCTTTCTGCGCAGACTGGATCACAGTTCAGGTACAAGGTTATTATAATAGACTTTATGCCACCTGCTGGGGCTTCCAGAACGAAACCCCAGTAGTCAGGTGTCATAAGGCCACAACACTCCTTGGAGAGAACGATGCAGGGACAAGGGGAAGGGAGCTTTTATTTCTGACTCTGCTCAGCTTTGCACATTTTCTCCTTCTCTAGTATTACAGAAACGGGTTATTTTTTAAAGATTTTTTTAAATGTAGACCATTTTTAAAGGCTTTACTAAATTTGTTACAGTATTGCTTCTGTCGTTTATGTTCTGCTTTTTTGGCAAGGAGGTATGTGAGATCTTAGCTCCTTGAACAGAGATGAACCTGCAGCCCCTGCATTGGAAGGTGAAATCTTAACCACTGGACCACCAGAAAGTCCCTGGAATGTGTTTTTATATATCCATTTACATTTTTACCAATATCAAAACCACTTGTCCTAACTTACCATGTAATAATAGTAGACATCTATGAATATTAGAATTTTCTTCTTAGTCAGGAAACAGCTATAGAGTATTGGAAAATTTTAATGTCCCATATTTTGGGGGTATTAAGCTTTTAATGACCTTAGAATCTCTGAATGGTGCAAACTAAATGACAAGTCATCCTGATGATTGTTCTGTGATATTAGATGGTAATAAAGCACTTGAGTTTTCTCCAAGGTGCTTATAGCAATATGTCATACAGACATGACTGTGTAATTTTAAAAATTTGACGGTTCTCCCCTTTATTAGTCTCAACTGGATCAGAAATTACCCATTTTTGCCTTTATATGGTATATTTAGGAGTTATGTGTGTGCTACCTTGCAAAATAGATATAGCAGTAGAAACACTCTTAAGAGTTATTAATAAATGGTTCTAGTTTTTATGATTTATCTTGTTTTTTATTGAAGTGTTATCAGATCAATTAGAAACACATTGGTTTAAACTGACATAAACTTAACCAGACCAGTGGTTATAAAATTTGCAGGTTTAGCAGTATCACCTTGTGATACACTTTTAATAATACAGATGCCCACACCTGTTCCAGACTCCCCTGTCAGAACTGCTATAAGGGGAGCAGGGGTTCTATGTTTCTGACAAGCTCCCCTCCTCTCCAGTGATGTGCAGACCCAGTGAGAATCACAGGGAAATTGGAACAAAAGGTGATAAGAAGAATGTTAAATATAAAGCAGGAAGTTGCAGTAGATAAGTCAGTAAGTGTGGCAGGCCTACTGTTGAAATAATAGAAAACTGGAGGAATTTCTTAGGAACTTCAGAAATGAAGCAGTATGTTAAAAGACTCTTTGGAATTTCAAGTGGGTTTCACTTTGGGAAAATACTCTTTTCTCTTCCCCAAGGCAACTAAAATCGTGTCCAACTCTTTGGGACACCATGGATTGTAGCCCACTAGGCTTCTCTTTCTATGGGACTTCCAGGCAAGAATACTGGAGGGGGTTGCCATTTTCTTCTCCAGGGGATCTTCCCAATCCAGAGATCAAACCTGCATCTCCTGCTTGGCAGGCAGATTCTGTACCACTGAGCCCCCTACCCCAGACTGAACATTACCTGGGTGGATATTGGAGGTCTGAGGACCACATCGGGTAAAGTTTAACCTCTTGTCACCCTGTTTTTTCTCCCAAAGATCATGGCCCCGATGCAGCCCAGCACTTCCAGGGCCCTGGTGCTGCCCTCGCGGAAACAGCCTGGCCTGCTGCACCTGCGGAGCTGCGGAGATCTGAGCACCTTTGTCCCCGCCGGGAGGCCCCCGGCCGAGAGGAGGCCCCGGCGAGCCGAGGCCGAGAGGCCACACAGCCTCATCGGCGTCATCCGAGAGACTGTCCTGTGAGGCTGCAGGGCCGGGGCTCCTGAGGAGCGGGAAGAGAGGTGGGCCCTGGAAGGCAGGGAGCCTCTTGAGGGGACGGGTTCCCTGTCTGTTTCCTGACTGGGAGTTAGGGTGCCCTTCCGGCTTCTCCTCACAAAGAGGGGGCATTCTGGAGAACATTTATTCCTTCTCCTGGGCTCCCAGGTTCTCCTTTCTGCTGGCTACAGGCCCTTGATGGGGGAATGATAAGTTCTTCTGGGCCATTTATCTTTTGGATCCACTAAGTGGGAGACTGTGAATGAAGCCCAAAGCTCCTCTGCCCGGATCTGCCCTGCTGTGGGCAGAAGCGGCTCAGGATTCGGTGCCTGCTGTGCCCCTCATGATTCTTTTCTGCACTGAGCTCTTGCCTTCTCTGGAAGGGCAGATGTGCTGGCTGCTGTGTATTTGCTGCCAAGTGAGAGTGGAACTGGCCCAGAAGCAGGGTGATGGACCCCGATATTCTGTGATAGTCAAGCCTCGTGTCAGATCACTTTCAAATCACATTTTCTTAGGGAAAACAGGAAATTTGTTTGGTGACAAATTTTGATGAAAGAAATTTGGGAGAGAATCCTTGTTGATGCCATTTATTCATGCTTGTAAAACTAGAGATAGCTAAGGCAGAACTGAGAATAAAAATGTTTACCTTGGACCTCCAGGCTCACTGTGTGATATTTGTTTATGTGTCGGTGGCCAGGCCTTATCTTTATGATGGGTTTGAGACTTAGAGCAGTGGTAGTCAGGTGGGTAGGTCTGGGCAGGCCACCAAACCAGCTTAATCTCAAAAGCACCCAAGCTCCTTGGATAACAATGCTTCCTTCATCCCTTCAGCCAGAGCTGGGCTTCATGGAGCTGCCTTTTCCTGAGGCCATGAGCAAGAAATCAGTAAGGTGATTCTAGGTCAAGGATTAGTGCCAAGAAGGAAGGGGCCCTTTAGAGAGGGCTTTGAGGAATGACATTTGAGCTGGGCTTGATTTTGAGGGTGAGGGAAGTGTTTGAGGTGCAGGGAACAGCCAGTGGAAGGACCCCCAGCGCTAGAGACCATGGTGACTGCAGCCCATAGCCAGGGGAGAAGCAGGAAGAGCTTCAGTCTGGACTTTTTGCTAACAGTGAGGTATGATGGAAGAGTTAGCAGAAGAGTACAGATTTAGTTATATTTCAGATGATCACCGTGCCATGTGGAGACTAGTTTAGGGCAGGCTATGGAATAAAGTGGCAGTGAGGAGCTAAACACAGAGGCTGTGCACTGAGGCTGGCTGGCCTTTCTGGGCACTGCCTGGGCTCTAGGTACTGCGCTGGAGGCTTTACAGGCTCATGTCACCCTCACAGCAGCCTAAGAGATGGAAGCTGTGGTTGTCCCCATTTTACAGATGAGGGAAATGAGGCTCAGTAATTCAGAAGTTAAGTGCTAGAGATGCCACCCAAGCCAGTCATCTCTAGGAAGCACTCCGTTCCTCGACCTCCCAAGTAGGAGCAGTCTCCCATTTCATGTTTCTATGAGAGAGTGGTTGCTGAGACTTCAAGCCTGGTTTGTGAAAGCACAGACTCCCCCTGTTGCAAGCCAACAAACCAGGCCAGAGTGGAAACTGGGATGAGGTCATGGGACTGAGTTAAAAGAGGGAAGAGACTGGAAGCATGGAGCTGGGGTGGAAAGCGGACTGTAGCAGCAGACCTGGAGAAGAGGGAGAGATGGGGGCTGTAGCCAGGGTGGCATCTGGCCTACTGTCCTGGGGCGGGCTGTGTTTATAGTGGAGGTTTATAGGGGCTTCCCAGAATGATGGTTTCTCCCTTCTCATCTGCTTGTGCCCAGGCACTGAATTCCCCATGCAAGTGAGCAGTCTTTCCTGGAAGCCCTCGTTGTCAGCATCATAGCTGGGGCTTGGTCCACTTCTCTGGCGCAAACCCCTGCCCTCTTCGAGGGTCTCCACTGTGGTACAAGCCCCCGCTCAAGCTCGCCGTCTCCATAAACTGCCTGTGTAGCCCCGTCTGGTTGTTCTCCTTTACTGCAGTTTATTTTCCCCAACCTTGTGGCTCCAGATGAGGTCCACAAGCTCTCAGTCACCAATTTGCTGCCCCCACTCCATGGCTGGGGAGAGAAGGACCGCCTTGGCCCTCTCAGCCGTGGCTGGCCTTTCTCACCTTTCTAGGCTTATGGGAGAGCATCCCTTTCCATATTCCTTCTGAAGTCCTTCCCACTCACTTCCACCTGCCACTGCGGACCTCACCCGTGTACCTTGAAGGCTCCACGAAGGTAGGTGGGGACTGCAGGTGTGGACAGTGTCTGCCTATAGCCTTCAGGGAACAGTCACAGAGGCGGTCCCAGCCATCCTGAAGAAAAGGAAAGAGTCAGAAACAACCAGAAAGGGAAAGGGGAACACAGAGACTGAGGGCATCACCTGATGCGCATCCGGAGGAAGTGAAGACCTGCCTCAGCTTTGGAGAGTTGACCCGCAGCCTGGGGACTGTCCCATGTATTTCCAGGGTATCAGTGAACTCAGATAACTGACTTCTGCCTTGCTTCTCAGGCTTTAAGGAATATGAAAGTAAAAAATGTATATTACAATATATATTTGCCCTGGGAGGGAACTTAGAGGCCATACAATTCATCTCCCTGTGAGGTTGCTGGGTGTGATATACTTTCAAAAATTATTTATTTTTAATTTAAAAAATTTTAATAGTTATGCAAAGAGCTGGACACAACTGAGCAACTAATACTTTTACTTTCTTTTTCATAGTTGATTTACAATGTTGATTTCAGGTGTATGGCAAAGTGATTCAGCTATATATATAGATACACACACACACACACACTCACATATGGGCTTCTTAGGTGACGCTAGTGTTGGAGAACCCACCTGCCAATGCAGGAGATGTAAGAGACGCCATGTCAATCCCTGGGTCAGAAAGAACCCCTGGAGAAGGAAATGGGCATCCCACTCCAGTATTCTTGTCTGGAGAGTCCCATGGACAGAGGAGCCTGGCAGAAACAGTCCATAGGGTTGCAAAGAGTTGGACACAAGTGACTTAGCACACATATATGTATATAAATGTATATATATTCTTTTTCAGGTCCTTTTCTCTTATAGGTTATTATAAAATAGTATAGTTCCCTGTAATATACTTTGAAGTACATCAGCGTTAATAATGTGATATTCATGTGTGTGCATATTTGAATGTACCAAGGAGGGCAGCCCTTTTGCACTTAGGGTACCTTAAGAATCCAGTCCAGACATGGTAACAAGACATCTCAAAAGTAGTTATCAAAATTATACCAGAGATTGATTAGTTGGCAGAAGGGGTCTTTTCACTGGTGAAATAAATGATGTTCAGGATCTTGGCTGACTGAATGCACAGGACAGTCAGTTCTGCACCAGCGTGGTATGAGAGCCTAGACTCCGCTTCATGAGACTGTCACATGGATCAAGTCACAGGATCAGGTCACAGATGGATCAGGTCACAGGCTGCTGCTTCAGAATGTTGTCTTTGCCTCCTCCTCTCATGCACGTTGTGTATCTGAGTGTCAGAGGACAGAGCAAGATTTTCCCAAGCTTATGAGCTGTTCCGTGCAGGCCTGCTACTGAGTATTTGTGTCTGGCTGGCAGAATTTCCCCAAGACTTGCTTTCTCTTGAAAGTTCCAACTAGCGGTTAAATAGAGAAGGGATTCTATGGCCCCTAACTGCCTGAGGTTGCACATACTTAGTGGCAGAAGCAGCACTTGCTGAACAGGCACATTTACTAGATCCAGTCACACTGCTTCTTCAGTTGGCAGATGGAGAAACTGAGGCAGAGAGCTAAAGGCAGAACAGTGGCAGGAGACCAGGGCTTCCGGCTCCTGGACCAGGGCTGCTGGTGTGGGTCAGAGCTTTTCAAACCGGGGTGAATAACCAGGTTTTCCCTTCTGACCTGCCTCAGACCAGGAACGTTTGTAAATTATAACAAACTGTAAACTGTTAGGCAGCTCAGGCTGCCATAGCAGCCCACCGCAGACTGGGTGGCTCACACAGTGGAGATGTTTATTTCTCGCAGCTCTAGAGGCCAGGAAGGCCAAGGTCAAAGTGCCAGGTGATTGAGCATCTGGTGAGAAAAGCCCCTTCGTGGCTACAGACAGCCGCCTCCTGCTGTGTCCTCCGTGGTGGAGCGAGAGCACTGGTCTCCTCATCTTGTGAGGGCGCTGATCTCATCACGGGGGCTTCACCCTCACGACCTCACCTAAACTCAGTCCTCTGCCAAAGGCCCCACAACCAATTACCATGACACGGAATTAGGGCTTCAACAGACGGGGTTTTGAGGGGCCATAAACAGTCAGTCTACACAATGATTTACCATGGGCTTCCCAGGTGGCACAGTGGCAGAGAATCTCCCTGTCAGTACAGGAGACTCAGGTTCGACCCCTGGGTCAGGAAGATCCCCTGGAATAGGAAATGGCAACCCACTCCAGTATTCTCATCTGGAAAATTCCTTGGACAGAGGAGCCTGGCTGGCTACAGTTCATGGGGTCCCAAAGTGTCGGACACAGCTGACAGACTGAGGACACAGTGATTTACCAGGAAACTGAAATAATAGTGATTTATAAAAAGGTATATGAAATGTAATCACCCCTCGTATTAGGTTTTATTTTTAAGAGCAATTATGGGTTCACAGGAAAACGAGTATTCTCATAAACTTCCTGCCCCGACACATGCACAGACACCCACAGTCAACATCCCTCACCAGAGTTGTATATGCATCATGATCAAACCGATATTGGTGTGATTCTCACCCAAAGTCCATAGTTTATACAGGGGTTCACTGTTGGTGTTGTATAGTCTATGAGTTTTAACAAATGAATGACACGTATCTACCCTTATAGTGTGCTCAGTCATTCAGCTGTGTCCCCATGGACTGTAACCTGTCAGGCTCCTCTCTCTGTTCACGGTATTATCTCAGCAAGAATTCTAGAGTGGGTTGTCATTGTTCTACTCTAGGGGCTCTTCCCTATCCAGGGATCAAACCCACATCTTCTGCTTTGGCAGGCAGATTCTTTAGCACTGAGCCACCAGGCAAAACCCAACTACCATTATAATATCATACGGAACACTTTGTCTGCCCTGAATATCCTTAGCGCTCTTCCCTGCAACCCCTGGCAACCAATGGTCCATTTACTGCCTCCATGGTTTTGCTTTTTCCAAAATGTCATGTAGTTGGAGCACAGAGTAGAAAGCTGCTTCACATTAGCTTCTTTCACTTAGTTTATTATGCATGCAACTTTCCTCCATATCTTTCCATGGCTTAATGGCTCCTTCGACCCCCTTATTAAATTATTAGATTCAACAGTCATATAGAACTCTATCCAGTTAACATTTCAAAACACCTTCATTTTCCGAACTTGCTCTTGTCAGGGATCAGGATCAAAGAGTTCTTGGCTGATCTGCAGCCCACGCTTCGCATGGTGCTGGTCAGAGTTCTCCCTCTAGCCTGAGTTTGCCAGTTCTGTGTGGTTCCGTGCGGAAATTGAGGGAGTGGGAGGAATTGATGGACTGGGAGAAGAAGGGCAGGCAGACAGCCTCAGGGTTCATGAGTCTCCAAGGGTGCCTGACAGCTGAGGCTCCCCCTCATAGAGAAGCGCGCACTGCCATGGTCCTACACGCTGGCGAGTCCTTTAGGGCTAGGAAGAACTGGCAGAGGAAGAAGGCAGCTGTGGCCTCCACCCAGCAGGAGAGGAACTGGGGAAGCAGAACAAAGGAGCACATCTCCACCTCCCCAGGCGAAGTGGGTGAGATTCGGGGCCTGGACAAGGGCATCTTTGTTTACGTCAGTTTTCTCCGTATGACTCTCCAAGTCTGGGGCCAGAAGGCATTGCATGTCTTGCATTTCTTTCTGCAGAGCCTTCATCTTCCCACTCTGTCAGCAGGTATTAATTGAGCTCCTGAGTAGTAGGGGGAGAGCCAGGTACTGAGGAGAGAATGCTGAGTAGGGGGAGAAGGACAGACCTTCCCTGGTGACTCAGATGGTGAAGAATCTGCCTGCAGTGCAGGACACCTGGGTTCCATCCCTGCATTGGGAAGATCCCCTGGAGAAAGGCATGGCAACCCACTCCAGTATTCTTGCCTGGGAAACCCCATGGACAGAGGAGCCTGGCGGGCTACAGTCCATGGGGTCGCAAAGAGATGGACATGACTGAGCGACTAACACCACAAATAATAATAACTGCAAAGTCAACATTTTTCTTGACTGCTGCTGATAGTTCTGAGGGACTGTTCCAAAGAGGTAAGGGAGATGCCAGGATGCATAGGAGTAATTGTTGGGGGAGCTAGTATGATATCAAAAGATTACTACTGACTGGTTACAAAAAACACGTCTCAAGGTAACGCTTTTGGTGTTTTTCAATGTGTAAGAGGATCTAAGAATTTGGGCTCCTTGATATTGTTCTTTAGACATGCATCTTAACTATCTAGGCCTGATATCCTGTTTTTCTCCACTCTGAGTTCGCCTCTGTGCACAAAATTAGGGACAGCTGCAGTGCAGTGGCTGATGGCAGGTAATATCCCTCGTTTACTGGAATTAGTTAAGTCACTCAGTCATGTCCGACTCTGCGACCCCGTGGCTCCCCCGTCCATGGGATTCTCCAGGCAAGAATACTGGAGTGGGCTGCCATTTTACTGGAATAGCAGGCAGTATTCTGTTTTCTGAATTGCAGGTAACATTCTTTTGTCTGCAGAGCTATGGAAAGGTAAAGGAAATATACTACTGGAACTCATAGGAACTGAAACATTAACACCAATACATGACTTCAAAGTAGTAATCATAACTAACATTTATTGTGAGCCCTTCCCTTACTAAGTATGGTAGTTTTCATGATAACCTTCATAAGTCAGCGCATGGTCAGCGACCCAAGATGGCTGTTTTTTTGCTCTCTGTACACCCCCTGCATGACTAGTGCCTGCTTTACCTACACCCTGCTCACATCACTGACCTTTTCACCTATTCCCCCAAGGCCCCAGCTGGTGATTGTTCTTATCAAGGGGGCAGTGAGGGGCAGACCCCTCTGGTTTCCCTGGTAACCAATGAGCCAACCTGATTTCAATTCTCCTATAAATTGAAAGGCTTCTCCCACTTGGGAGTGAAGCCTGCCGCCGTGTCCTGGCCATCATTGGCCACACACGTTGGGGTGTTGCTCCAGGGTATTGCTTCAGAAAAGTAAGCTCCCCCACCATTGATGTCTCTGTCACTGACTCTGGACTCTTTCTACCATCTTGAGGCTGGGCTAGTACAGGTTGTAGGCTTGTTGGGCGCATCCAAGCAATTGGAGAAGCAGCCTGCCGGTGACGGAGAAGACCCCCACCAGCGCCGAGATGTCAGGGAGTACAGGACAGGGAATGAAAGGTCATGGGGCAGAGGCAGGAACGTCCACTAGCATGTGGGGCCTGGAAGTGTTAACACAAGTTTGAAAAGTCAGAGTCTGAAGCAGAGAAAGGTTTATTGCAAGGCCCTTTCAAGGAGAGAGGTGACTCATGTCCTAAAAGCCTTGAGCCTCCTGAAGGTTTTTAGCAAGGCAATTTCAAAAGCCAGGTCACGGAGGGGTGTTGCAGGGTCTGTGATCAGCTTGTGCACAATTCTCTGATTGACTGGTGGTGTCACAGGGGGTTAACATTACCAGTCCTTAGGCTCTAGGGGGCCTGGGGCTCTGTGCTCCTGTCCTCAAGTATTTAACATCTTCCATTTGTTGGAAAGGGAGAGGTTTTTAACATCAGCGAAACGACTCAGGAAATGTGTACCAAATATCATCTAGGCACTTCAAAGAGGAGCTGAAGCAGAGGATACGGGGGAAGGCCTGTCCTGGGAAGGCCCCACAGGGTCTTGATTACAAAAGCTTGGTTACAAAAGTTGCAGGTGTAATCCTGGGGTAGCCAAGATTAGAACCACGTGTCCACTAACACGTCGGTTCTAAAAGTTCCAAGGGTGACCCTGAAAGTTGGGGAAATCCCAGGGTGGCCATCCACTAGTATGTGGGGCCCTGTGGGGGCCGTCCCTAATGAATGGAGACTGCCAAGAGACAAGAGATCTGGAACAATGGTCTGTATGGGCTCTGATATTGTATCAAAGGGTTGTTGTTGCAGTCACTCAGTTGTGTCCGACTCTGCGACCCTATAAACTGCAGCACGCCAGGCTTTGTAATTGGTTAAGCTAGCTCTCTAGAAGAAACTGGTATTTATCCTCTTGTGCCTTTGTGATGTAAGTGATATACCTAGACTCTCAGGAAGTTTAACCCTAAGTGATGTCTACGAGTGAGGGCATGGGGGAGGGGGAGAACTTTAAGGTGAACTCTAAGAATAATTATGTTTTGGGAATGTCTGTCTAATCTCTCCAGATTTCAGAAACTTGAGAGTCAACTAAGTTTTTTGTCTTTTAATTGACATATAAATTGATAAATTGATTTGAAGTGTTGTGTTAGTTTCAGGTATATAGCAAAGTGATTCAATTATACATATTTTTTAATCTGTTTTTTAATTGATGTATAAATTGAAAAATTGATTTGCAATGTTGTATCAGTTTCAGATGTATAGCAAAGTGAGTCAGTTATATGTGTACATATATTCATTTTTAAATTCTTTTATAGGTCATTGCAGAGTATTGAGTAGAGCTCCGGTGCTGCACCATAGGTCCTTGCTGGTTATCTATCTACCTTATTTATAGTAGTTGTGTGTGTGTGTGTTCGTTGCAAGTTACTGATTCATCTCTCCCCTCCATGTTTCCCCTTTGGTAACCATAAGCTTATTTTTGATAACTATAAGTCTGTTTCTGTTTTATAAATAATTCATTTATATCATTTAAAAAAAAATTTCACATGAGGTATATCATATGATATTTGTCTTTCTCCACCTGACTTGACTTAGTGTGATAATCTCTAGGTCTATCCATGGTGCCGCAGATGACATGATTTTGTTCTTTTAATGGCTGAGTAATACTCCATTGTACATGCATACCACATATTCTTCATCCATTTCTCTGTTGATGGATATTTAGGTTGCTTCCATATATTGGCTATTGTGACAAAGAAGGGCTTCCCAGGTAGTTTTAGTGGTAAAGAATCTGCTAATGCAGGAGAAGCAAGAGACATGGGTTCGATCCCTGGGTCAGGATGATCCTCTGGAGGAGGAAATGGCAACTCCCTCCGGCATTCTTGCCTGGAGAATTCCATGGATGAAGGAGCCTGAAGGGCCACAGTCCATGGGGTCGCAAAGAGCTGGACACGACTGGACCAACTGAGCACAACACAGATTGTGCTGCAAGGAACGTGGGGGTGCATGTGCCCTTTCAGATGATGGTTTTCTCCAGATATATGCCCAGAGGTGGGATTGCTGGGCCGTATGGGAGCTCTGTTTTTAGTTCTTGAAGGAATCTCCTTACTGTTGTCCAGAATGGTGGCACCAGTTTACATTCCCACCAGCAGTGCAAGAGAATTCTCTTTTCTCCATGCCCTTTCTGTTACTGAAAGGTGAGGGGTCCGGCTGCTCGCTGCTCAAAAGCCAATAAACAGGCCAGGCTGGTGGAAAGGAAAGTGTGCTTTATTTCAGATGCCAGCAGCTAAGGGGGAGGGCAAACATCTGTCCAAGGCTGACTCCCCCTGACTGGCAACCAGGGGGCAAGAGATTTAAGAGACAGACAGAGGGGGCTACATGCCAAAACAGCACAATCATCTCTGACAGTGATCTTCAAATTTGTCTTTGGTGGTCTGACCAGTGTCATCTTGGTTGTTTTAGATACAGTTAATCTTCAGTCCCAGGTTTGGTTTGTTTCCATTTCTTTGAGGCCAGCTCTTGCAATTGTGGCAGCTCACACCATGGGTACAGTCTGGTCATTATGTAGTTAACTTCTCTACCTGGGGTTTCAGAATCTGTAAAAGACAGCTCACAGGATATGGCTCAGAATATTATCTAAAGCCCTTGAGAAGGAACGAAAGGTCCTTGACTATGCTTAGTTCGGTTCAGTCCCTCAGTCGCGTCTGACTCTTTGTGACTCCGTGGACTGCAGCACGCAGGCCTCCCTGTCCATCAGCAACTCCCGGAGTTTACTCAAACTCATGCCCATTGAGTCATGACTACATTATTATCATGTAGTCTCCTTTGACTGTTTTCCTTTGTTTTTGTGTGTTCTTATCTCTCGCAGATTAAACTTATCATTTGACTAAAGTTGTTCACAGGCAAAAAGCAGGCAGAGGACATGGGGTGGGTGAGGGGCAAGAAAAATAGGCTTGTGCCCCATTTGATCTCCAGCATTTATTATTTGTAGACTTTTTGATGATGACCATTCTAACTGGTATGAGGTGATACCTTATTGTAGTTTTGATTTGCATTTCTTTAATAATTAGTGATGTTGAATATCTTTTCATGTGCTTTTTAGCCATCTGTATGTCTTCTTTGGAGAAATGTCTGTTTAGATGTGCCCATTTTTGATTTTTTTTTGGTGTCATAGAGCTGAGTGAGCTGTTTATAAATTTTGCAGATTAATCCCTTATTGGTTGCATCATTTGCAAATATTTTCTACCATTCTGTGGGTTGTCTTTCTGTTTTTTTTTTTTTTTTTAATGGTTTCCTTTGCTGTGTAGAAGCTTTTAAGTTTAATTAGGTCCTATTTGTTTATTTTTGTTTTTATTTTCATTACTCTCAGAGGTAGAAAAGATATTGCTGCAGTTTATGTCAGAGAGTGTTCTGCCTGTGTTTTCCTCTAAGAATTTTATAGTGTCTGGCCTTATATTTAGGTTAGAGAATGTTTATGATTTCACTTTTACATGTAGCTGTCCAGTTTTCCCAGCACCACTTACTGAAAAGATTGTCATTTCTCTGTTATATATTCTTGCCTCCTTTGTCATAGATTAATCAACCATGGGAGCATGGGTATATTTCTGGGCTTTCTAGCCTGTCCCATTGATCTGTATTTCTTTCTGTGCCAGTACCATACTGTTTTGGTGACTGTAGCTTTGCAGTATGGTTTAAAGTCAGGGAGCCTGATTCCTCCAGCTCTGTTTTCCTTTCTCAAGATTACTTTGGCTATTTGAAGTCTTTTGTGTCTTCATACAAATTAAAAAGACTAAATTCTAGTTCTGTGAAAAATGCCCTTGGTAATTTCACAGGGATTGCCTTGAATCTGTAGATTGCCTTGGGTATGATAGTCATTTTGACAATATTGTTTATTCTGGTCTAAGAACATGGTATATCTTTCCATCTGTGTCATCTTTGATTTCTTTCCTCAGAGTCTTGTAGTTTTTGGAGTACAGTCTTTTGTGTTAGGTAGGTTTATTCCTAAAGATATTTTATTCTTTTGATGCAATGGTAAATGAGGTTGTTTCCTTCATTTCTTTTTCTGATCTTTCATTGTCAGTGTATAGGAATGCAAGAGATCTCTGTGTATTAATTTTGCATCCTGCAACTTTACTGAATTCATTGATGAGCTCTGGTAGATTTCTGGTAGCATCTTTAGGATTTCCTAGGTATAGTATCAGACTTCCCTGGTGGCTCAGATGGTAAATTGTCTGTCTACAATGCCAGAGACCTGGGTTCGATCCCTGGGTTGGGAAGATTCCCTGGAGAAGGAAATGGCAACCCACTTCAGTACTCTTGCCTTGAAAATCCCATGGACAGAGGAGCTTGGTGCAGGCTACTGTCCATGGGGTCGCAAAGAGTTGGGCATGTTTGCAAACAGTGACAGTTTTACTTCTTTTCCAGTTTGGATTCCTTTTATTATATTGTTATTATTATTTTTCTTCTCTGACTGCTATAACTAGGACTTCCAAAACTATGTTGAATAAAAGTGGCCAAAGTGAACATCTGAACACTTTCAGCTTTTCACTGTTGAGAATGGTGTTGGCTGTGGGTTTGTTGTATGTGGCCTTCATTATGTTGAACTAAGTATGCTCTATTTCCACTTTCTGGAGAACTTTTATCATAAACAGGTGTTGAATTTTGTCACAAAGTTTTATTGCATCTATTGATATGATCATACTTGTTTTTATTCTTCAGTTTGTTAATGTGATGAATCACACTGATTGATGTGCAGATATTGAAGAATCCTTGCATTCCTGGGATAAATCCCAGGTTATCACAATGTATGATCCTTTTAACACATTATTGGCTGGAGATGTATTAATACATCTTTTTTACCTAAACATTATTGACTGGAGAAGTATCAATGTTTTTAGAGAGTGATGCAATTAACATGACTATGCAAAGTTGTTAAGAGTTTAAAATTGATCAAGGGTTTATTATACAACTTATGATTGTCATTATCATTCACATTTTGCTCTGTTAGGTTTTTGATCCAATCTTGTATATATAATAAATGTAAAATTTTCAAAATATGATGCATCATGAAATTATGAGTGAAGAATTTTTTGGTGAATTTTATGCAAATACTGTCTCTGATTGTCTGAGCAACATATATACTAGTGTTTCAGAGCATGATAGTTTTTCAGAATATAGTCCTGATTCAAACAATATGAATATTAAACCAACAAAAAGACAAAAAACCTTAGTGATTGATTCCGATACAGAAAGTGAAAATGAAACTGATGATACTGGAGAATGTTCTTTTGCTTCTGCAGATGCCTGAATTGAGATATTTCATGAAAATTAAAAAACTTTACAGATGTGTCAGGTGTAATCATTGAATGTAATAACCTGCACAGTGTTAATGAAATAGCAATTAATTTTTGGCTGGTCAAAATAAAAGTTGCCAGCCACAGGCATTAGTTTCTGCAAAAAATCCCCCAGTCAATGAGTTAGTGTATTGTTGGATTCGATTCGCTAATATTTTGTTGAAGATTTTTGCGTCTATGTTCATCAGTGATATTGGCCTGTAATTTTCTTTTTTGTGTTATCTGTGACTGGTTTTGGTATCAGGGTAGCCTCATAGAATGAGTTTGGGAGTGTTCCTTCCTTGCAATTCTTTGGAACAGCTTCAGAAGGATAGGTGTTAGCTCTGGATGTTTGACAGAATTTGCCTATGAAGCCATCGGCTCCTGGACTTCTGTTTGTTGGAAGTTTTTTAAAATTTGATTTTGTTTTTGGTTGCACTGGGTCTTCGCTGCTGTGCAGGGGCTCTTTCTAGGTGCAGTGAGCAGGGGCTTCTCTTCATTGCTGTGCGGAGGCTCCAGTGCTTTCTCATGTTGCAGAGTGCAGGCCCTAGACACCTGGGCTGGAGTTCAGGTGCAGTAGCTGTGGCGCATGTGCTTAGCTGTCCCCTGGCATGTGGAATCTTCCCGGGCCAGGAATCAAACCCGCGTCCCCCGCATTGGCAGATGGATTCTTACCCACTGGACCACCAGCAAAGTCCCTGATGGAAGATTTTAAATCACAAGTTCAGTATCGGTACTTCTGTTTGGTCTGTTCATATTTTCTATTTCTTCCTGGTTCAGTCTTGAGAGAGTGTACCTTTCTAAGAAATTGTCCATTTTCTTTCTAGGTTGTCCATTTAATTGACATGTAGTTGCTTGAAGTAATCTCTTAGGAGCCTTTGTATTTCTGTGGAGTCCATTGTAGCTTTTCTCAGTTCTAATTTTATTGATTTGTGCCCGGTACCTTTTTTTCTTGATGAGTCTGGCTAAACTTGGATCAATTTTATCTTTTCAAAGAATCAATTTTTATTTCGTGGATCTGTTGTACTGTTTTCTTCATCTGTATTTCATTTATTTCTGGTTTGATCTTTGATTTCTTTCCTTCTACTAACTGGGTTCTGTTCTTCTTTCTCGAGTTGCTTTAGGTGTAACCTTAGGTTGTCTACATGAAACTTTTCTTGTTTCCTGAGCTAATAACTGATGTCTAGCCTTCCTGCTTAGAACTACTTTTGCCAGCCTGGCCAGTAGGGAGATGACTCCCCTTACCCCATGGGTCAGCAGCTGGGATTAGACCAAGGAGTGTAGCCTGGGAGCCAGGGAGTGAGGTTCGAGCTGACTACTCACTGTATGGCTTTCGCTGAGTCCTGTTCCTGCTTAGGATATTTGTTTCCTTATTTGGAGAAGGAAATGGCAGCCCACTCCAGTATTCTTACCTAGAAAATCCCATGGACGGAGGAGCCTGGTAGGATACAGTCCATGGGGTCGCAAAGAGTCGGACACGACTACTCACTTGGAAAGCAAGGGGCCTGCGAAGTGTGTCTAAGATTCCTCATTTGCTCAAACACTATCTGAGATTTTCACCGGTCTGGATTTGGCATTTCCAAAGTCGTGTCACCAGAGGGCGCCAAAACCTAGCTCTTACTAGTGATGAGCGTTCAGAGGAGCTGATGAGGAGTGTGAGCTGAGCGTGATGGAAGTGTGTGGGTTTGAGTGGAAACAAAGCCACTCAAGGGGTGTGTGTGTATGCATGTGTGCGTCACCAGAGTTCTCACCACCACCTACATTTACCACTATCACACCCCACCCCCTGCCTTCATCTCCAGCCGCTTGCTGCCTCCCTCTCTGCTCCAGCAGCGCTGGCCTCCAGCTCTCCCTTGGGCCTCTGTGTGCTGTCCCTGTAGCTCGGAACCCTCATTCATAGACATCCACAGGGGCCCCCTTATTTCCCTCAGTGAAGCCTTCTCTAACGCATATAAAATGACACCTCCAAACTCAGTCCATGTTTGTGTATTTTTATTTAGAAAAATTTGGTAAAATATACATAACATGAAATTTACCTATTACTACTTTTTAAGTGTAAAGTTTTCTGGCATTAATGTTCCCATTAATGTGCAACTATAACTACCACCCATGTCTAGAACATTCTCCATCCTCTAACCTGAAATTCCATATCCATTAACTAATAACTCCTCAATCTGCCTTCCCTCATGCCTTAGCAACTACCATTCTTCCTGTGTCTATGAATTTATCTAGTCTAGGTAGCTCACTAAAGTGGATTCACTTAATATTTGTCACTTGCTTGTCTTTAAGCTTTGTCCATGTTGTACATGTGTCAGAATTTGCTTCCTTAATAAGGGTGTATAAGATTCCATTTTATATGTATACCGCATTTTGTTTACTCATTCATCCCTTGATAGATACTTGAGTTGCTTCCACTCTGCCTACTGTGTATAAACTTGGTATGAACCTGGGTGCACAAATATCTGCTAGGAGTCCCTGCTTTTTGGTTTTTTTCTGTGCTTTATTTTTCTGCTTGGCTTTTATTATCATCCAACAGTCCCCCTTCTCACCCCAACTAGAGATGCAAATGATTTCTGCTTAGAGAAGAGAATTCCAAAGGTGATAATTATGGGGCTTTAAAGGACATTAAGCAATTATATCTAACCTAGCAGTTTCATTCTAATTCCTTTTTAAAGGGTCTGTGCAGAGAGGGAGGGAGAAGGGGACGCTAAGCCTTGTCCCCAGCACCTGGAGCAGAGTCTAGCCTACAGGTGGGGCAGCTTTTTTTTTTTTAATTGAAGAGTATTCTGTTTGCAATGTTGTGTTAATTACTATTGTATGGCAAAGTGAATCAGGTATACATACATGTACATTCTTTTTTAGTCGTTTCCATTATGGTTTATCACAGGATGCTGAATAGAGTCCTCTGTGCTATACAGTAGGGCCTCGTTTATCCATTCTGTATATGGAAACTATATCTGCTAGCCCCAACCTCCCACTCCATTCCTCCCCCAACCCCATCCCCCTTGGCAACCAGCAGTTCTCTATGTCAGTGATTCTGTTTCTGTTTCATAGGTAGGTTCATTTGTGTCTTATTTTGGATTCTATGTATAAATGATATTATATGGCATTTCTTTCTAACTTACTTCACTTAGTATGATAAGCTCTGGTTGCATCCATGTTGCTGCAAATGGCATTACTTGATATTTTTATGGCTATGTAGGTAGGCTGCAGTCCGTGGGGTCGCTACTAGTTGGACACGACTGAGCGACTTCACTTTCACTTTTCACTTTCATGCATTGGAGAAGGACATGGCAACCCACTCCAGTGTTCTTGCCTGGAGAATCCCAGAGATGGGGGAGCCTGGTGGGCTGCCGTCTATGGGGTCACACAGAGTCGGACACGACTGAAGCGACTTAGCAGCAGCAGCATTCCACAGTGTATATATACCATATCGTCTTTCTTCATTCATCTGTTCATAGGTATTTAGATTGTTTCCATTTCTTGGCTATTGTGACTATTGCCGGGAACATAGGAGTGCATGTATCTTTTGAATTATAGTTTTGTCCGTATATATGCCTAGGAATAGGATATCTGGATCATCTGGTAATTCTATTTTTAGTTTTCTGAGTCACTTCCATACTGTTCTCCACAGTGGCTGCATCAACTTATATTCCCACCAACAGTGTAGGAGGGTTCCCTTTTCTATACACCTTCTCCAGACTTTGTTACTTGTAGACTTTTTAATGATGGCCATTCTGACTGCTGTGAGGTTGTACCTCACTGTAGTTTTGATTTGTAGTTCTCTAATAATTAATGATGTTGAGTATCTTTTTATATGTCTATTGGCCATCTATATTTTTTTCTTGTGAGGTTTAGGTCTTCTGCCCATTTTTGAATACAGATTTAGGGGTTTTATTCTTTGTTGTTTTTCTTGTTGACTTGTATGAGCTGTTTGTATATTTTGGAAATTAAGCCCTTGTTTGTTGCAAATATTTTCCCCCATTCTGTAGGTTGTGTTTTCGTTTTAAGTTTGTAAGTGTTTTAGGTCCCATTTGTTTATTTTTGCTTTTGTTTCTGTTGCCTTGGGAAACTGACCTAAGAACATACTAGTACTACTGAGTTCAGAGAATGTTCTGCTTGTGTTCTCTGGATTTCATGGTGTCATGTCTTATGTTTAAGTCTTTAAGAGGTGGGGAAACTTTGACTGAATAGCCATTGAGGTTTACAAAAGATAGGAACCTGGAAAGAAAATTGTAAGAACCAAGAATGAAAAAGTATAATGCTGAGTTCATCAGCTGTGACAGAACGGAGAGTCCTAACACAGTTGGAGCAGCTGGAAAAATAAACATTAAGTCCTCAAATTCTCTGTGCCTGTTTCCTCATCTAGAAGATGGGCACCTAGTGGAATCTACCTCCTGAGGGCGCTGTGGGGATTAACTGAATTACTCTGTAAAGTGCTGAAACAGTGCCTGGCACATAGAAGGTGCTGAAAGACGGGCTATTTCTTTCTCCAAGTTGTGACTTCTTCACACACCAGTGAGATGTGTTTTCTTTCCACTTTCCTGTGCAGTGGACATCTCTGTGTGATGAGATCTGCCTTTGTGAGAGGGGACAAAGGTGGGGCGGGGGCCCCTGGGGCCAGGTTGCAGGAGGCTACCCCAGAGGCTTGCAGCAGCCCCGACTAACAGACCTTCAAGGGCTGGGACTGGGCTCTGCAGGAAGTGGTGTCCACAGAGAAAAAATGTCACGGGCATTTTTTACTTTAGAAACAGGGCTAGATACTTTGTGTTAGTGCCCTGGGTGCCCCCAGCCCACCACTGGCAGAAGGCGGGTCATGCCCAGCAAACTTCAGAAAGCAGAATTGCCAAGAGCTCAGGAGAACCCCGAGCCAGTGGATGTGGGGGAGATGGGACAGGGAACTTTTCCTTCTGCAGTCCGCTTAAGCAGGGCTACCTCCCCTCCCTGGAGATTTCTTGGGGGAGGAAATTCCCCACTACTTCCCTTCCCTCACTGAGAAGCCTGAGGGCTCCTGTGTCCCAATCAGTGTGCTCCCAGGAGGCCGACGAGACAGTGGACTTTCTGCTTTACCAGCTGACGCAGCCGCTTGTGTTTTCAGCTGAGTTGCTTCACAGAACCTGCCCGTTTAGGCAATGGGCTGTGGGCACTGCGCAGGCCCCACGGGATGGGTAGGAGGTGACCTTTTGGGATGATGACATCTTTCCCCCACTTTGTCTTGTCCCTCCCCTGAAACATGAAGACGCTCAGCCGGAGCCAAGAGGTGACGTTCTCGTTTATTGTTGCGGCAACTCTTACAGACATTAGCGTTCAGTTAAATAAAGGAAGAGAGCACATTAAATACATCACAACGCCCAAACAGTGGACACCTTTGTCTCTCGTTCCTCATCTCGGAATGTTTTCAGTTTTTCACTGTTGAGAATGTTGGTTGCGGGTTTGTCATACATGACCTATATTATGTTCAGGTCCATTTCCTCTGTTTCTACTTTCTGGAGAGCTTTTATCATAAATGAGTGCTGGATTTTTTCAAAAGCTTTTACGGCATCCATTGAAATTATCATAGTTTTTATTCTTCAGTTTACTAATGTGGTGAATCACACTGATTGATTTGTGGATATTGACGAATCCTTGCATCCGTGGGATAAATCCCCCTTTATCTTGATGTATGTTCCTTTTAACACATTATTGACTGCAGATGTATTAATACATCTTTTGTTACCTGAACATTATTGACTGGAGATGTATCAATATGTTTTTAGAGAGCGATACAATTAACATCACCATGCAAAGTTGTTAAGAGTTTAAAATCGATCAAGGGTTTGTTATACAACTTGTGATTGTCATCATTCACATCTTGTTGCATTAGGTTTTTGTTCCAATTTTGTGTATATTATAAATGTAAAATTTTCAAAAATGATGTGTCATGAAATAATGAGTAAAGAAAAAAATTTTCAGTGAATTTTATGCAGATATTTTCTCTGATTGTCAAAGCATCATATATACTAGTGTCTCAAAAGATGATAGTTGTTCCCTATATTAAACTTATTTAAAAATAAAAGCTGAAGATGATAGATGTTCAGAATATAGTTCTGATTCAGACAATGTGAATATTAGACCAACAAAAAGACAAAAAGCCTTAGTTATTGATTCTGATACGGGAAGTGAAAATGAAACTCATGGTGCTGGAAAACGTTTATTTGCTTCTGCAAAACAGTGAATTGAGGGCAATGTTTCATGAAAATTAGGTTGCCTTCAAATCTTAGCAATTGTAAATAAACTGCTATGAACATTGGGGTGCATGTCTTTTGAATTAGTGGTTTTCTTTTTCAGATATTTATGCTGGAGTGGACTTGTTGGGTCACATGGTAGTTCTATTTTTTAGTTTTTTGAGAAGCGTCCATACTGCTTTCCACCATGGTTTACCAACAGTGTAGGAGGGATCGAACGCCCTGGGTTTTAGTCCACGTGTGATGAGACCCAGTTGGAAGGATTTGAATAGGGAGTTAACAAGATTTTGCCATGTTAACAGCTTTATTTTCCTACTGATTGGAGGGGGAAGTAGAGAGGAATGAAAACAGACCAGTTAGCAGGTTGCTATGTTAATCGAGGTAAGGATGGGGTGGCTTGCTCTAAGGAGGACACGGTGGAGGTCATGTCTAACGTGGTTGAACTCAGATGTGGCTCCTGCCACAGCTATTTCTGTCCAGGAAGTGGTGCCACTGACCTAAGACAACCAAGTTTCAGCCACTTGAGTGAATTTATAGCCAATCAGTGGCCATTCTTTGAACAAACACCTGTGTTCTGTACCATGTGCCAGGCACTCTGTTAGGTGTGACGGGTAAAGAAGTGAGCAAGACGGACACAGTCCCCACCCACGAGGCATTCAGGAGCGAAGAAGAGTGATGGATTAGAGTTACAATACAGGACATTGAGATAAGTGTGGTAAAAGGTACTCAAGGCATCACACCGCAGCAAGCAAGTCATTCTGGAGGCACAGATGGTTGAAGAGGGTTTCCTCGGGCAGGAAGGGTGTTACAGGCAGAGAATAAAGTGGCAATGGGAAAGGCTGTATGTGGAGAAAAGCCAGTACACAGAAGCAGTGAGGAGCTGCAGAAGGTGAGGCAGGATGCAGACCCAGGCTTGTAAAGGCCCTGGAACGCCTCGCTATGGCCACTGGACTTTATCCTCGAGGAACCTAGGAGCCCCGATCAGAGCCCACAGGCAGCGGGGAGTGTAGATGAGCGTGGAAAAACTGGAAATATGAATTCTTTTTGAAATGTTATTGCTAATTCTTCAGGATAGTTTTAGAATTTCAGAGCAAAGATAATAATTGCAGCACAATTTGAAATACCAAGAAAAAATTAAAACAGGCCTTCTGTTCAGCAAGACTAGTTAAAATATTTTGCATTAAAATGAAAAAAACTATATGTGTGATAAAATAGTATATTGCCATTAAATATATTTTCAGTGAATTCTTAACCAGCCTGGGAAAGAGTTTATGATGTGTTAAATGAAAGAAGTAGGATCTAGGAATACAGTGCAATGTGTAATTCACAGTCGGAAAGGAAAATTCCCCAGTGGTTCTCTCTGGGTACCGAGACTACATGTGATTGCCATTTTTTCCCCTTTTCTACATTTTTGAAAAATTTCACATGAATATGCATCAGTTTTATAATCAGAAGAACTGGTAATAAATAAAAATTAAAAATTAAATGATGACTTAATGTCATGTTGATGTATGGCAAAACCAATACGATATTGTAAAGTAATTAACCTCCAATTAAAATAAATTTATATTAAAAAAATGAAAAGCCTGGCCTTAAGAACCTGATTTGGAGGACTATATACTCTGGAAGCAGAACTGGGAGAACTTGCTGGCTGATATAATGTGGGGGAAGACTGTAAGATGACTAAAGCATCATATTTTCTTTCTCTTTTTTAAACTTTTTATTTTATATTAGAGTATAGCTGATTTAACAATGTCGTGATAGTTTCAGGTAAACAGCAAGGGACTCAGCCATATATGTATCCATTCTCCCCCAAACTCCCCTCCCATCGAGTCTGCCATATAACATTGGGCAGAGTTCTCTGTGCTATACAGTAAGTTCTGTTGGTTATCTCTTCTAAATATAGCAGTGTGTACATGTCCACCCCAAACTCCTTTACTATTCCTTCTACCCATCCTTTCCCCTAGCAACCACAAGCTCATTCTCTAAGTCTGTGAGTCTCTCTTTTATAGGTAAATTAATTTGTATCATTTCTTTCTAGGTTCCACACATAAGAGATGTCACACAATATTTCTCCTTCTCTGTCTGACTTACTTCACTCAGTATGACAATCTCTGCTGCTGCTGCTAAGTCGCTTCAGTCATGTCTGACTCTGTGCGACCCCATAGAGGCAGCCCACCAGGCTTCCCCATCCCTGAGATTCTCCAGGCAAGAACACTGGAGTGGGTTGCCATTTTCTCCTCCAGTGCAGGAAAGTAAAAAGTGAAAGTGAAGTTGCTCAGTTGTGTCCAACTCTTAGCAACCCCATGGACTGCAGCCCACCAGGCTCCTCTATCCATGGGATTTTCTAGGCAAGAGTACTGGAGTGGGTTGCCACTGCCTTCTCTGATGACAATCTCTAGGTCCATCTATTTTACTGCAAATGGTGTTACTTCATTCTTTTTAATGGCTGAATGATAGTCCATTGTATACGTGCACCATGTCTTCTTTATCCATACCTCTGTTGATGAACGTTCAGATTTCTTCCATGACTTGGCTATTGTAAACAGGAAAGGCATTGCGTTTTCAATCCTGCTCTATGCAGCAGCCAGAGTAATCCCGTGAAAACATTCCTCTGGGCCTAACCCTCTAGTTATTCTGAGCCAGTTCCCACCTGGCTCAGAATAAAAGCCAGAATCCTAGAGTCACTAATAGGGCCCCACCAAGCCACAGATAACACCACCCTGGGGTTATCTGTGGCTTGGTCCTCTCTTACCCTCTCCCCCAATCCCTTCCTCCCTCTGCTCAGGCCGCTTTGACTCCCTCCATATTTCTAAACATATCCACGTGTTCTTACCCCTGGGCCTTGGTGCCTGCCCTCTCCCTGCTGGGAATGGTTTCCCATCACTTGCCCCCTCCCCTCCATCATGTTTTAAAAACCTTATCAGTGAAGCCTTTCTGCCTCCCCCACACCGCCCCTCCACCGCCAAACTGTAATTCTTTGACATTCTGATGTTTTCTCTGCTTAATTTTTCTCCCTTTCATACATCATGCCTTTAAATTAACTATATATTTTATTTACATTTTTGTCTCTTTCACTGAAATGTAAATTGCAAGAGAGCAGGAATCTTATCTGTATTGTTCGCTATGGTCTCTGCAGTTTCTGGGGCACAGAATTAATCATAAATAAGTGCTATTTGACTGAATGAATGCCCATAATCTAAATAAAGAACCCCAAACATTCCATTTACCCCCAAAAGACCATCAGATTTACCATTGTTTAGTAAAGGCTATTAGATGGTTAGACTTCTTAGAGTCTGTTAAAAAGAATTTTATTCTCACATGATTTTGTTTGCTGGTATCTTTCTCTTTTTTTTTTTTAGGAATAACCTAACTCTATTTGTAGCTTAGAAATTAAGGTTGGAGGTAGGTGGCTGAGGTGGGGAGCCCAGGATTGCCAAGAGCATATGAAAGCGGCATCTTTGGTGTGCTTGATCCAGCACGATCACTGGATGCTCTGGTAGCACTTTTTAAAAAAACTTAATTTACATGTTTTGTTTTTTTACCGCCAAAACATCTTGTACTGGGGTATGGCCAATTAACAATGTCGTGATAGTTTCAGGTGAACGGCCGAGGGACTCAGTCATACATATACATGTTTCCATTCCCCTCCCCCAGCCCTGGTCTTTGGTAGCAACTTTGAGACTGGTTCTGGGTTGAAGAAGTGCTAGTCCAAGGGTGGCATTAGTGGTTTTCCCTTGGGGGTTCCTGGCATCAATACCCAGCCTCCACTGAGAAAGCAACTCCAGGCCGACGTTAAAACATACCCGGGTTGCATTTGTGGCATCCGAGGTGGTGTCTCTCGCTTTTAGTGTCAAAAGCTGCAGAGTCCCAGGCCATGAAAAACACCCCAGCCCCACTGGACTGGCCCAGACCCCTGGATCCTTGGCCAATGAGAACCACTGTGCTGGATGGAGGGTTCTGGAACTCAGGGTGGGGTTCTTGGAGACCTCACCCCTGCCTCCCACTTCGAGCCAGATATTTCCTCTCTACCTATTTTTTTAAAATTAATTTTTACTGGAGTATAGTTGTTCTTGGGCTTTCCTGGTGGCTCAGTGGTAAAGAATCCACCTGCCAATTCAGGAGACATGGGTTCGATCCCTGGGCTGGGAAGATCCCCTGCAAAAGGAAATGGCAATCCATTCCAGTATTTTTGCTGGGAAGTCTCATGGACAGAGGAGCCTGATGGGCTATAGTCCACAGGATTGCAAAACGGTTGGACGTGACTTAGCAACTAAACAGCCACCACAGTTGCTTTACAGTGTTGTGTTAATTTCTGTTGTACGGCAAGGTGAATCAGCTGTCTGTGTGCATGTATACATGTATCCCCTCTGTTTTGAATTTCCGTCCGATTGTGGTCACCACAGAACACTGAGTAGGGTTTCCTGTGCTATTCAGTAACTTCTCATTATCTATTTTATGCATAGTGTCAATAGCACATATATGTCAATCCCTTCTCCCAGTTCAGTCCTCTCTTCCCCACTTGATGTCCATACTCTTGTTCTCTACATCTGTGTGTCTATTTCTGCTTTGCAAATAAGATCATCTATACCATTTTTCTAGATTCCACATTTATATGTTAATATACAATATTAGTTTTTCTCTTTCTGACTTCATTCTGTATTCACCCAGTCTATTTTTGTATGGAAGTAACATGAGCAAAGCAATAGAATGGAAAGGGTTTACTCCATCTTTGTCTTCACCCACTGTAGAAGCCAGAAGAGGAGATGAAGTAACTTACCAAATGCTTCCCTGCTGTTGAGGGCCCAGTTAGTGAGGGAACTAGAACTCGCCACGCACTTACATCCCACCACACAGCTGGGGCCAGGTCCCGACTGAGCCCCCAGCACCGATGGCCCCTCGGGTCCAGTTGCCCTGTTCCCTCAGTTCCCAGTACAGTGCTGGCACCATGCCATGCTCAGAAGTTGAAGAAATGAACCAAGGACGTCTCAAGGGTGAGAATGGAAACTGGCAGGTAACAGTACAGGTAGGATTTCTGAGCTCCCTGCCCTGGGGCTCTTCCGCAGTGAAGAGGGAAGTCACATAAAGTTGCAAATGGCCTTGCTCCCAGCTGCAGTGAGTGGGCCTCAAAATTTGAGTCTAGTCAGCCTTTCCAGGTGCGCTGTGACTTGGCTGTTCCCCACACTTCCTGATCCTCACCCCTTCCTCTAAGGTGGCTGGGCAACCATCTCCTCAACCCTCTGTCCTCACCCCCAACCACATCCCCCGCCGCCAGCTTGAGCAGGCTGCTTTGCAGTCCACATACCTGTGTACCTGGAGGCCGTGCCCCTGACCACACCCTCCTGCAGGGAGAGTGCACGGTGATGCGTAGCCAGGACTGACATGAAGCCATCACTCTGGTACTTTGGGCAACTTCCTTGAGTTCAAATCTTTCCTCATAGCTGCTTTGGGATACTGCTGTGTGATGAAATGGTGTAACTAACATACATGTAACTCCTCTGCCTACATCTTTGAGGCGGGTCAAAGGATGCAAGTTTTCACTGTGACTGGTTAGCGGGGCTGGTTGGAATTTGTCAAACCCCGGTGAGTGGTGAGTGTTTTGTTTTGCAAATAAAGATCTCCACAGGTAAGCTTGGAAATGACCCAAGCCAACTGGAGAAGCTGGATTGGAGCAGGTGTGCTGGGAAGGGCTTAACAACCGGCTCTCTGGTGGAAACATATGAATGTGTGCATAGGCACACACATACATACACATACGTGCACATATGTATTGTAAATTCAGTAAGTCCCCTACACGCAAATGAATTCCATTCCAAGAGCACATTCATAAGTCTAATTTGCTCAGAAGTCCAATGAAGTTAGCCTAGGTACCCAACTAACAGAATCAGCTATATAGTACTATACTGTAATAGGTTTATAATACTTTTCACAGAAATAATACATTAAAAAAAAACATAAAAATAACATTAAAAATCTTACAGTATAGTCCCTTGAAAATTACAGTAGTGCAGTACACCAGCTGGTGTACAGGGGCTAACAGCGAGTGAACAGGCAAGAAGAGTTATTGACTAGAGGAGGGCGAGGAGGTGGGAGATGGAGCTGAAGGGCTGTCAGCGATAAGAGATGGAGGGCAAGCTGCAGTTTCACCAATGCCGGCCCTGATGGCACAGGTTCTGGTTTGGCATTGTTGGAAGCAAAGGTACGTTTGCATCTTTGCAAGTTCGTAGGTAGGGGACTTACTGTGTAGACCTATCTCAGGACTCAGACTGGAGGAGCTGTTGAAGGGTCCCACCCTGAGCTGACAGTGGACCCAGAGCCCAGTGACCCTGTGTGTGTGCTGTGGCAGCATTCAGCTCTCCGCCTACTCTCAGGGTATTTTGGCTGATGCTTCATATCTGCCCTCCAGATCTCAGTCTGACTTCTCTTGTGGTCAACCAACTTCTGGAATCACACGGGAAGGGAAGTCTTGAAAACCAAGACTACATTAAGTCTTAGCTAAATTAACTCAGTGTAAAGGCAACCACCACACTTCCATAGTACCAAGTGCTTCTGTTTTTTTTTTAAAAATGTTTATTTCTTTGGCTGTACTCGATCTGAATTGTGGCATGCGGAATCTTTTAATTATAGTGTGTGAACTCTTAATTGGGGCATGTGGGTATCTAATTTCCTGACAGAGGATCAAACTCTGGGCCCCTGATTGGCAGCATGGAGTCTTAGCCACTGGATCGCCAGGGAAAAACCCCAAGTACTTTCGGATCCTCTTACCACATTCTTCCAGGCCTCTATGCCTCTTCATGGAATGTTCTTCCCAACCATGGCACCTGGCAAACTCCTATCGCCAGAAATATTACCTCCCCGAGAAGAATTCCCCGATGCTTTCCCTCCAGGACCATCAGTACTTTGTACAGGATGACTGCCTATATTGCACTTGCTAAAGCTTCAAGAGCAGAATCTCTAATCTTAAGAACTGAGCCTAGCGGTGCCTGTTTTATGAATGAAGACATAGTAGCTCAGAGTAGTTCATTAACTTGCCCAGGGTCACACAGGGAGAATATAACGGCTGAGCTGTAGTTTATATCCCTGTCTGTGACTCTTCTAATTATAACCTGTCATGACTAGAAAGTTGAGAAAAATTAGGTCCCTACCCATAAGCAACTCTGTAGTGGAGGGGAAGAGAGCTGTGGTGTAGCTGGACAGCTGATGAGATGGCCGGTAGGAGCAGAGCGTACAGTGGGCTCTGGGAAAGGGGTGCAGAGTAGTGATGAGGCTGTGCGTCTCGCCTTCTCCCTTCTTTCTCACGATGGCACCCTCAGCCCTCCAGGCGTGGCTTCTCCCAGCCTAGCAGGAGGGTTGGCGAACCAGCAGTTTGCTGTGCTTTTCTGTCTAGCTCTCACAAAGGCTCTGGAGGTGGCCCAAGGCTGAGGGCACAGCAATGCTGAGCCTGTCTCCAGGCTGCCCCCAGCCTGGCCAGTAGGGAGAGGATGCTCCCCTCACCCCGTGGGTCAGCAGCTGGGATTAGACCAAGGAGCGGGAGCCTGGGAACCAGGGAGCGCGGATCTAGCTGACTACTCACTGTATGGCTTTCTGTGAGTCCTATTCTTGTTTAGGACACTTGTTTCCTTATTTGGAAAACAAGGGGCCTGTAATGGGTGGCCAAGATTCCTCATTCCCTCAATCACTATCTGAGATTCTAGCTTGTCTGGATTTGGTATTTCCAAGGTTATTGGGCAGAAGAGGGCGCCAAATCCTAGCTCTTGCTAGTGATGAGAGCTCAGAGGAGCTGATGAGGCGTGTGAGCTGAGTGTGATGCAGTGTGTGGGTTTGAGTGGAAGCAAAACCACTCAAGGGGGTGTGTGTGTATGTGTGCATGCATGCATGTGTGCATGTGTGCATCACCAGAGTTCTCACCACCACCTACATTTACCACTATCACCCCCACCCCCTGCCTTCATCTCCAGCCGCTGCCTCCCTCTCTGCTCCAGCAGCACTGGCCTCCGGCTCTCCCTCAGGCCTCTGTGTGCTGTCCCGTGCAGCTCAGAACCCTCATCCCTAGACATCCACAGGCCCCCTCTTCCTCTCAGTGAGGCCTTCTCTAACTATTCCATGTAAAACAGTACCTTTAAACTCATTCCATGTTTGTGCACTTTTCTTTAGAAAAATTTGGTAAAATATAATACGTAATTTACCTTAAGTATTTTTAAGGTTAAAATTCTGAGGCATTAAGTGCATTCTCATTGATGTGCAACTATAACCACCACCCATGTCCAAATTATTCTCCATCTTCCTAAATGGAAACTATATCCATTAAACAATAGCTCCCCATTCTGCTCTCTTAGCCCTTAGCAATCACCATTCTTCTTCCTGTGTCTATGAATGTGTCTACTCTAGATAGCTCATGTAAGTTGAATCATGCAATATTTGTTCCTTTTTGACTAGCTTATTTTACTTAGCATGTTTGTCTTCAAACATCAACATGTGTCAGAATTCACTTATTAAGGCTGTATAATTGTCCATTTTATATGCATATATCTTCGGTATTCATTCATCCCTGATAGATTTGGTTGCTTCCAGGATGACTACTGTGTATTAAGTTGCTATGAACATGGGTGCACAAATATGTTGGAGCCCCTGCTTTTGATTTTTTTCGTGCTTTATTCTTCTGCATGGCTTTTATTATCATCTAACAGTCCTCCTTCTCACCCCAACTAGAGATGCAAATGATTTCTGCTTAGAAAAGAGGATTCCAAAGGTGATAGTTATAGGGCCTTAAAGGACATTAACCAATTATATCTAACCTAGAGGTTTCATTCTAAGTCCTTTTAAGAAACTTAATAACTTAGTTCTTCAAAATACTCTTCCCATCTTACCTGTTTCATCAATTCAGTTCAGTCGCTCAGTCGTGTCTGACTGCGACCCCGTGAATCGCAGCATGCCAGGCCTCCCTGTCCATCACTAACTCTCAGAGTTCACTCAGACTCACGTCCATTGAGTCGGTGATGCCATCCAGCCATCTCATCCTCTGTCGTCCCCTTCTCCTCCTGCCCCCAATCCCTCCCAGCATCAAAGACTTTTCCAATGAGTCAACTCTTCGCATGAGGTGGCCAAAGTACTGGAGTTTCGGCTTTAGCATCAGTCCTTCCAATGAACACCCAGGACTGATCTCCTTTAGGATGGACTGGTTGGATATCCTTGCAGTCCGAGGGACTCTCAAGAGTCTTCTCCAACACCACAGTTCAAAAGCATCAGTTCTTCGGCACTCGGCTTTCTTCACAGTCCAACTGTCACATCTATACATGATCACTGGAAAAACCACAGCCTTGACTAGAAGTACCTTTATTGGCGAAGTAATGTCTCTGCTTTTGAATATGCTATCTAGGTTGGTCATAACTTTCCTTCCAAGGAATAAGCATCTTTTAATTTCATGGCTGCAAAAACCATCTGTAGTGATTCTGGAGCCCGCTCTCCCCAAAACAGTCTGACACTGTTTTCCCATCTATTTCCCATGAAGTGATGGGACCAGATGCCATGATCTTCATTTTCTGAATATTGAGCTTTAAGCCAACTTTTTCACTCTCCTCCTTCACTTTCATCAAGAAGCTTTTTAGTTCCTCTTCACTTTCTGCCATAAGGGTGGTGTCATCTGCATATCTGAGGTTATTGATATTTCTCTTGGCAATCTTGATTCCAGCTTGTGCTTCTTCCAGCCCAGCGTTTCTCATGATGTACTCTGTATAGAAGTTAAATAAGCAGGGTAACAATATACAGCCTTGATGTACTCCTTTTCCTATTTGGAACTAGTCTGTTGTTCCATGTCCAGTTCTAACTGTTGCTTCCTGACCTGCATATAGATTTCTCAAGAGGCAGGTCAGGTGGTCTGTTATTGCTATCTCTCTCAGAATTTTCCACAGTTTATTGTGATCCACACAGTGAAAGGCTTTGGCATAGTTAATAAAGCAGAAATAGATGTTTTTCTGGAACTCTCTTGCTTTTTCCATGATCCAGCGGATGTTATCAGTGAGTTAATAAAACTTTGATACATGTTCATTCTATATTTGATAACATGTTCATTCTATTTATAGATTTTTGTTATAGTTTATTTACAATGTTAATTTTTGCTGTGCAGCAATGATTCAGTTATTGTTCTGTTGCTAAGTCGTGTCCGACTCTTGCCACTCCATGGACTGCAAATGGGGCGGGGGTTGGGACAGAGAACTTTTCCTTCTGCAGTCCACTTAAGCAGGGTTACCTCCCCTCCCTGGAGATTTCTTGGGGGTGGTAATTCACTTCCACTTCCCTTCCCTCACTGAGAAGCCCTGAGGGTTCCTATGTTGCATTCAGTGTGCTCCCATGAGATCGCCGAGACAGTGGACTTTCTAACAGCTGATGCAGCCGCTTTTCCTAGCTGAGCTGATTCACAGAACCTGCCCGTTTAGGCAATGGGCTCTAAGCACTGAGTAGGCCCCACGGGATGGGTAGGAGGTGGCCTTTGGGATGATGACATCTTTCCCCCACTTTCAGTCTTGTCGCTCCCCTGAAACATGAAGACGCTCAGCCAGGGCCAAGAGGTGACGTTCTTGTTTATTGTTGCGGCAACTCTTACAGACATTAGCGTTCAGTTAAATAAAGGAAGAGAACACATTAAATACATCACAACCCCCCAAACAGTGCGGAGGAGGGGGAGGGCGGGCCAGCCCAGTGACCAGACTGTCAGGGGAAATACATTCAGTGGGTGTGCGGCATCAACATTCCAGGCTCACGTGTATATATATCTTATTTATATATATTTATAATTATATATAGAGATCATTGAGTTTTGTGTATACAAAGAACCATATTGTTACAAATACAATACTATACTTCTCCCAACGCTTTACAATAAGCTCTATTTCACCCTCTTTACAGAACAATAGTACAAGTCCAAACTCTAGGGGCTGTGCTGAGTATGTACAAGGAATATCCTTCCCACACAGTCCTCACCATGGCCTTGACGGAGGGTCGGGACGAAAGATCAGGGCTGTGTGTTCAAGTCGGCCTCAACCAGGGAAGGGGCAGACGGACATGAAATTCAAACCAGCAAGTGGCCTTGGGAGTGGGAGAGTAAACACGCCTCAGAGGAGGTGCCCCTAACTGTAAACATTGGTAACAGCCTCACTGCTGGGCTTGGGGGCAGGTCTCATCTGCGTGCAGATGGGTTGGTGGGTGTAACCGGGATAGCAGGAGCGATGGGGAGGTAGTAGGTTACTCTGGGACTCTCTGAGGCTGGGGCTGATGGGCAATGTTGGGAATGCAGACCAGGATGCAGGGACTCAGAGTCAAGCGCCCTGTGATGGGCTCCAGGCACTGGTCTCTGGGGGCTTCATCCTCTCGTGAACCCAAAGCTGAGAGTGGCTCCCTGAAATGATCACATTTGAGAAGGCAGAGGCAGGGCAGGTTCTGGCGGATCCTGGCTGGACCAGGAAGAGTAGATGGATCTAGGAATCTATCCCCAAAGCTAAGTCACCAGCACGTCCAAGCCAAGTGGCAAGAGTGGCTTTTGCCTAGGGCCACGTTTGGGAAGGCTGCTCTGTACATAGTCTTCACCGTTACACAGGGTTTTCAGATATTTACATATGTAACTATATATACTGGGATGTCAGAGGGAAACAGGCCATCACTTCCCATGAGACTTCCCAAACGGAGTTACTGGTAAGATCCTGCCTCTTGGTTAACTTCTGAGATGGGCTGACTGCCCTCAGGCAGCCAGGCAGGTAAGAATACGCTACAGCTGACGGAACCTCCACCAAGCTAGAGATCTGGCTATCCGGGCATGAGGAGCCACTCTTATTGACACAAAAGTATGTGGTGAGATAATCTTATACTAAAACGTTGATCTCCTAGGACAGTTTACCAAACTGGCAAAAACACCCATCAGACTGTCTAGATTTTTGTGCAGTAGCAATGGAAGCGTAGCCTGCCTCCTCCTCTGCTTTGGATGGAGACACTGCACTGCAATGACTTGGGGGCTGCACGGGGACGTGCTGGCGGGCTTCCTGCCCAGTGGCTGATCACCGATGCCTCTGAATGGGCGTGGGGGCAGGTGGCTCGAGAATTCACTTGGGAGAAAACGGCATGAGCCTCTCCCGGTTATATCCCAACACCACCCAGAATGCTGCATTCCTGTTTTACCCACTCTCTCTGGCAAAGGTAAGGTGAACTCAGGACTCTTTAGTATTTAATCGTATGTTATCAGACACTACAGTTTGGTAAATGGTACTGAGGTTTGTGGCTCCTCATGTTCGCAGTGGGTTAGCCTTGGGGCTGGTCTCCTGCTTAGCAACATTCAGCTAATTGTCCTCAAAAGTTGTCCAGGGGTCCCATACTGCCCACCTTGGGCCCTTGGAGAAGGGGCAGCCCCTTCCCCAGGGGGAGGTGCGGGCAGCATAGCCCCTCTTTGGCAGGGTCTGACCCACGGTCACACTGGGAGTCCAGCCACTCACGCCACTGAAGCACCTGGCTTTCCTACCTGAGCAGAAAACTTAGCACAGAGACCCCAGGCTGCACAGCCTCCCTGGCAGAAGCCTCTCGTTCCCAGTCTTTTCTCATTCACTTTCTCCCTCCCTGAAATCCCTCTGTTCGAGGTATAAATTCATACTACCCAACATGTGCTCACCAGGTTGCTGTTTCCACAGACACAACATAAATAGCCCAGATGTTGAGAACAGGGACTATAATAATATCACAAAATAGTTTCTCTTACCCTGTCTCTGTGGAGGTCACAAACGGAACAAAACGAAAGCCAAACGAAGCCACACCCCACCCACATGGAAACAAAAGTGCTCTTTGGACCAAGAGTAAGTGAAGACTGGCTCAGAATCATGGTATTACAAAAACATCTGCACCAAGCTGAGACGAACAAAGCCCACGGACGTGAGGTGCCTGATGAGGACACGCGACATCCCACACCAAGTAAAAGCTTTTTCAGGCCCCCGAGGCAGCAAGATGGTTTTGGAATTCATCTGGGGATTCTTAGGCATCGCTTGAGGTCACGACTGTCCCCTTAGTTTGGTGGCCTATGTACCGTGCTGGCCTCTCAGATGTCACATCCTGCCTCGTGGTCCTGAGAAGAGGAGGCTGGTCCCACCTTGGACCAGGAAGCGTAACACGATCACACCGGGTTCCTCATCTTCAAGGGGAACAGTCCATCCTGTCCAGACTCCCAGTGTGTGTGGGGTGTGTGTGTTGGGGTAGGGGGTGCATGGGAGCCCACCAGAACCCCTGAGCCAAGGAGCTGCTGGCAGGGCCGGACCTCAGCCTCAGAGGGCTGTCTCTCTCTGGGCAGGGCTCACCAGCCCCTGTGGCCCTCACCTTTGGGGGAAGGGGCCTCACAGAGAGGCCATGTGGGTTTTCCAGGGGATCTGGGTGCGGGTAGGAGGGCAGGATAATATATGCAAGTGAGACGTGTGTACGTACGTGTGGTGTAGAAGAAGGCAGAAGTACCTGCCTGTGTTTATCTAACAGTTGGTAACCGTGGGAATCGCCCAGTTCTCTGCACAGGTATCTGGGTCCCAGTAGTTCCCCTTCTATCCCGGGGTGAAAAGGTTCACATTAGAAAATATAATTATGTTGAAACTAAAACTGGCTATAGAAGAGGCATAAGGTTGGCTCAGAAATTCTGGGAGGAAATAGCGTATGATGCCCCAAGCACACGGTGGGCCGGCACCCCCCCCCATTACTACCATATTCCCATGAACTGACTGGAAGAGAGCAGAGGTCAGCCACTGGGTCGTAGGCACTGCGGAATCGGCTTCTTCACCGTCCCTAGGGGCTCCTCCGAAGAGGTCTGCACCTCTTGGAAAGGGAGGGTGCGGGGTGGTGACAACCCTCCCCAGGCCCCCTCCCGCAAGGGCCCTTCAGGAAGGTCCTCGGCAGATTCTGGGTGGTTTTGACCTGCTCTCCAGCCTCAAAGGAGTGTATACAAAACTTCCCTGGCATTTAAAACAAACAAAGCAAACCGGGAGAGAGAGAGAGAGAGGAGGTCGCTGTGGATTCTCCTCCTCCGGTTCAAACCGAGTGCTGGGCGTGAGAGGGGAAGGTCTCGGTGGGCACACAGATGCAGCACGAGAAACACAACCACAAGTGAGGAGAGGCCTCCATGCACGCCGCCGGGGCGCGGCCTCAGATGTAGACGGGCTGCTCCTGCGCTGTCAGCAGCCTGTACATGGCGGCCGGCATCGTCTTCATGTGGATCTGCAGGCAGAAACACAGGTCAGCGGCGGGCTGCGGTGCCTTCCAAGGTGCACCTCTCTTCCCCCTCACCCCATTTCTAACGCAGATCTGACCCAGGCAGCCTCCAGGAAGAGCAGAATCCACGGGCTTTCTAAAACACTAGGGGTGACAGCATGCTCTACTTTCCCCAAAGCTCAGGCTCTCACCAGGCTTTGGCTTTTTTTTTTTTTTTTAGGAGAAAACCCCTTAAAACAAGAGGAGGACAACTGTGGGGTTTTGGCTGCTCCTGCCTCCCTCCCTCCCCCAGCTGTTCAGACCCCTGTTCAGCCTGGCTGTACCAGGGAGCTGTGGATTAGACTTGAATCTGAGACTTTAATCTTGTAGGCTCATTTGGTGGGATTAGCTGGGATAAATGGAGAAAACTGGGTAGCCAGGGAGAGAATATGCCCAGATTAGAGAACCAGAAGAGGAGGCAGGTAGATGCTGCTGGAGGAGAAGGCTGAGGTGATGTGATGGTGTTTTTGAGGAACAGCTCTCAGACAACCACTTGTTACTGGGTTTCAATTCTGGTCCAAGACAGTCTGGTTGTGGAGATGTGTTCAGGATATGGAAGAACTCTCAGGAGGGACTCCCACCCCGGGCTCCTCCCCTACCTCCCCCACGGCGTTGGAGAGGATGTGGACGATCTTCTCGTGTGGGGTGGCCACCACGCTCTGCCCGTTGATTTCAATGATGCGGTGTCCCACGCGGACGCCTCCTCTCTCTGCTATTCCCCCTCGCATGAGGCTGCAGATCTGTCAGAGTCGAAGGCCAAATTTAGTCTAGAGGCCAAGTGAACCATCCTGGGGAGCACGGCCTGCTAGGAAACCCATTGGGGCAGGAGACTGTTTTTTTCTGGAATTTTCCACCCCTACTGCTCTCATCTCTGAGAAGCTGCCATGGTCAGGCTTTGGACGTTGACATCTTTGTTTCTACAAGCCAAGAGGACTCTGGACCCCAGATGGCCCCCTTGTGTTCACGCACTCTGCACAAGAAATACAGCACATCACTGGATTTCACGGCACTGTGAATTCAGACTACTTTCCATCCCAGCTCAGCTTTGGTAAAAAAGAGCTGTCTGGGCCTGTCACAGAGCTGCTACTGTTTTCAAACTGTCAGACGCAGGTTAGTATTATCTGGGACGCAAACACTGAACTGTGTGATGCTAGCAGCTGGCTTTTTAGGGTTACCTGACTTACGCTGGGGCTAGAACCTGCTAGAACCCCACTGTGTGTGCCACAGTTTGGCCAGCGGGAGGGCAGAAGCTCATCGGCCTTCCCCACTCAGTGGTCCTTGTTCCACTCCCCACTGGCAGAAATGCTAACGTGGCTGTTTCCTGTCTCAGTGCAGCCAGGCACGGTGGTGGGCAGAGGCTGGAGGCTGGGGGAGGGCTCTGGCCTGCACACTGCAGCCGCAGGCACCCCACCTCACCCACAAAGCAGTTGGAATTGTCCCAGAGGAACAGGGCTGACTTTTCACTCCTGACTGTGCACCTTTCTCTAAAAGCCTATGCAGATGGCACCGCCTCAGCTCGGGACAACACGCTCTCTGTGGCTGTGCGTGGGGACCCTTCAGCCTGTCAGGTACTCTGGGAGTCAGGCCCTTAGGTGCTTCCCACACTTGAGATAAAACTGAGGGCTCTGCATCTTATAGGAAAATCCTCTGTTAACAGCCAAACAACTTCTAATATTATTCAACTTTGGAAAAACATACACAAGGAAGTTTAAACTGATAACAGGTTGTCAGATCAAAATTATAAGGAGTAACCTTGGCTCTTAAGAAGGAAATGAGGCTACATGGGTACAAAAAATAAAGTGGGTTAGATATTTCAACTCCAACTGGGAACTTCAAAGGTATTTCTTAAGACACACTTGGAATAAAATTTTAATTACCTACAAGTCAATTAAAATTTAAGGGAGGAAAAAGTATAGGTTTTTCTATCTGAAAAGATAAATGCAAAGAGAGGGAGGGCATGTCCAAAATCTGTAATATCCAGAAGGTTACAGATTTGTCACCAAAGCCCAGAATTACTGTGAGTCTAGAACAAGGCAAACCAGGATGAAAGGGGAGTAGTACTGAACATGGGGTTTCTGTCTGGGATAAAGAAAAAGTTTTGGAAGCATGGTTACAACCACTTCATGAATGTCCTATAAAGGCACTGAATTTTATGTTTAAAAATGGTTTAAATGGCAAACTTACTACTGTGTATGTTTTATCACAATAAAGGGGGAAAAAGGGAAGTACTGAGTTGGCCAAAAATTTGTTTGGGTTCATCCCATAACATCTTGTGGAAAAACCCAAATGAACTTTTGGCTAACCCAGTATTTGAAAGCAGACATCCAAGTGATGAAAATACCCTTTATCCCCAAAGTGCCAAATTCAGGTCAAGAAGGCAAGGAGGAAATCATTCACACATAAGCCCCATAGGGCTGGGTTCTCAGCCAAGGCTGTGGGGAAGGTGGGCACCTCCCTAAGTGTCTCAAGTTGGCAGCTGGGAGGACCATTCTCCTCCCAGGGGAGGCACCGAATTCTCTGCCCATGGAGGAAGGGGGTCTGCCTCACTTGTCTGCCCCTCTCTTGCCAGATTCTTTCTGGGAACCGACCAGCTTTAAAAATACCCCGCAAAGACCCAAACCCTGGGCCTTGGTTTTGTGGGTCAGACTTCTGGAAGAGGTATGGGGCTGAACTTACAATTCCGTTCTGGACGCTGAACCCCAGCTGGTAGCGAAGGTCTGGTCTCCTGATCAGCACGGTGGTTACTGGGGGACACCTCACGATATTCAGCTTCACCCGGGCCTGATTCTTCAAGCCCTGCAGTGTGAATAAAAGAAACTGATGACCATCGAGGCTGACACAAGGTAAGAGCGGACGGCACCAAAGGCAGAAGATGCTGCACGGAGCCTCGGTACTTGGTCAGCCCGTGCAGTGCGCCTCGTCCAGCTGGACGGCACCCGAGCTGGACAGTCCAGGCGAACTGTTAACCTAGGGGAGAAAACTGCTGGGCTTACATGGAGCCCTTCTGTCCTGCAGAGAGACTAGTTTCTGTGAGCGTGTAAGGCACCTGTGAGCGTGTAAGGCATCTGTGAGTGTGTATGGCATCTGAAAAAAGCAGTCATCTGTACAGTTAAGAGAAAAACTGCCAAGTGTGGTTTCTGGCTTGAAGGATGAAGGATGTAGTCTCTCTTCCGGACAGGTGAGAGACAGGCTTTCAAAAGGAACTTTACTCTGAAAGTCACAGTCGTAGCAATTCCTCCTTTTCTAACAAAGGATATCTAACTCACAGCAATGGCCCAATTCATCGGGTTTGTTCTCTCTCACCCGAGGGTCCTACTTCCCCATTCTCTCTGCCTGTTAGGGATCTTAAGTCAGTGACCATTTCCAGGTGCACGTGGGGAGAAGCAGGGTGCAGAGGCAAGACGGCAGTCTAGGAAGACCGCCCTGGGAGACTGAAGGAGGTGTTAGGCCCAGCGCTGGTAGAGCAGGAAGTAGACGGAAAAAGGTCTTGGAAATCATCTTCTGATTTCATGCTCCCTGGTAACATACTCCTCCCTCTAAACTGGAATGGAGTGTAGAAGCATGTCGGTCTTTTAAAGATAAAGAGGGACTTTAGCTGGTTTCTGAGCCTAGACCTCCTGCAGCTGGTCTGACTTCAGCCGAGTTCAGGCCTGTCTTCCTGCCCTCTGAACATTTGCTCAGCAGGGACCAGGGCCTGGGTCTATGCAGAGACACCCCTAGAAAATCACCGCGAAGCCCCTCTTTCCCTCACTCAGGCAATGGGAAGATTCTGCCCCTGCTGGTCCCACCACCAGCTTGTGAGCCTCACCCGAGAGGAAGGGGCCAGACCAAAATCATTCAGTCCTGAAATGAGCTTCCCTCTCTCATGTCTGCAAGGCTGTGTGCTCTGCCTCAGGGACCTCCTACCTGCCCTCTGGTCCAGACCGAATGGCTACAGCAGGTGCTTTCCAGCCTGCTTCAATCGCAGCATGCAGGAAGAAAGGCTGGGTACACAGACTGCGCGGCTTGTGGCCAGAGGCCCTGCTCTTGAGAGGCAAGACGGACAGAAGCCAGTACTCCTGTCAGACGCCTGCCTCACTGGACTCCCAGCAAGTGAGGCTAGCTGCTCAGGAAAGGTTTTCAGGCCTGCCACAGCTCTTCTTCTCCAAAGGGGAGAAGCTCTTCCTAAAAGAGGGCACCGCAGGGTTGAGGCAGGAGAGGGATGGACCGCAGGTTGAACAGGTTCTCCCCTGTGGACAGAAACTCCATATAAGCAGGATGATGTAGGAGGCTAGGCCCTGTCCAGATAAAAGACAAAAGACCACATATTCCTCATTCCTGAAGTTAGGGAGACCTCCCTGACGACACCTGTGCAGAAAGTCTCCTTGGAGGTCAAAAGAGAGAGGGTGTCACCCCATAGTAAGTGATGGCAATCTACCCACAGGCCTCTTTGCTAGAATCCATCTTGGCTAAGAGATACACATGCATATATGATAGGATCCTGAGATACCTAATACACTCAGCACCAGGCAAAGCAAGATGACTGAACAAAGGAAACTCACAAGAAAGGCCCATAAAGGTGATTCAGACTACCACAAAGGCACAACTCTGGGCCCGCGAGTCAGTCTATCCACACACATCGTATTCTGTATGTGGAAATGTGTTTCTGCACAGCTGATGGGTTAGGATCTTGCCACTGGTCCCGGGAGGTCTAGTGCCTGCACTCGATATCTGGCTGGGAACTGAAACCCTGCCTCAGGGCACTGCAGGCCAAGGGCACCCGAGATCAGGGGAGTGGACATTCCCTCCTCCAGGAGGGAGCAGCCAACAGAGGAAGGGCAGGGAGAGGTGGGCTCTGTGCCACTCAGTGTGGAGCCTCCCCTGGAGACGCCCCTCCCCGCATCCCACCACTCCCCCATCATTTCACAGATGGGTCCAGTGTGTGCCCCTTACAGGCAAAGCAGAAAGAGAGGGCCTGGAGGACAATGACGAATCTGTTTCAGCCCAAAGGGTGACCTGTGAACAGAAATCTGTGAATCGCTCAGTCGCTGGTGCTCGCTGCCACTCTCCAAGCGGGCTGCAGACACTCTCTCCGTGGGAGGTCAGGACTCCTACTTCAGGTTTTTATGGATGAGGACAAAAGCACGGACATTACACCTGCCTTGTCCGAAGCTCAGTGGGGTCAGCATTGGGGTGACAGAGCCTCTGCTCAGGTCTCTGCCTTCCTCACAAGCGTTCTGCCAAGCTGAGAGGTGAAACTGGTGTTAGATGACTTCAGTGCCAACAGAATTTGTGGCAAGAGTGTGACCTGCCCCTCTGAGTGGCAGGAGTGACCCACATTCCTTTTGCTTCTAAGTAATGAAGATATGCTTTAGACTAAGGGATGGATGGGGGGCGGGTTGGCCTCTAGTTGGCTTTATGCTTGGCCAACAGGTTCTCAAAGTGGAGACCCCACACAGCAGCCCCAGGATCATCAGCTACTATTGTTAGAAATGCAGGGTGGGGGAGGGATAAATAAGGAGGCTGGGATTAACATGTAACAGATAATCAACAAGGGCTCACTGTATAGCACAGGGAACCAAACCCAGTATTTTTAAACGAGCTCCAAGGGAAAAGAACACAAAAAGGAATATATATGTATATAAATAATATAGCCGGGCAACTGCATCACTGTGCTGTACACCTAAAACTAACACAGTTCAGTCCTACCTCAATAAAAAAACCTGCTGAGTCTGGCCTCCAGCCAGAACTATAGAATCAGAAACTCCAGGGGTGGGACCCAACAGTCTATGTGTTAACAAGTCTTCCCAGTGACGGGACACATATTTCCTGGGGATACACTCAGTTTTGAGAACAGCAGCTATAAATCACCACTGCAGAACAACAAACTCACCTGCTCTCAGGGATGACCTGACGTCAGTTTTCTACTCAGTCCGGTGGCCAGTGTGCTCTGAGAGAGCATGGACTAGCCACACCAGGGGGAGGGTGACAACTGGTTGGCCTGGTGCCCAGATGCAGCCACCCCGTGTGTGTGAGCACCCCAAGGTCACTGATCATCAAAACCCATCCTGATGACGAAACCAGCCAAACCACCTGTCAGTGCATGCTGACTCCTCCAGGCACTGACCTGGAGAGTCACAGGGGCTTTAATCTCCTTGACAAACCAGCAGCTCTGATTATGCCCATTTTATAGAAGTGGAAACTGAGGCTCCACAACTCATCCAAGTTCACCAACAGCAAGACAACATCCCACGTTGTGTTTGTATTTAAACTCAGAACATATTCTACTCAGTGATCTACAACTTAACAACTGGATGATGTGTGCTATTCATGAATAAGGCCTGCTCAACATAGAAGCCTGGGAGAGTGACTGAAGAACGAACTTGAGCCCCCAGCCTTGCATGGGGCCATGGTTTTAGTTTCCTACCTGGGGTGAGAGTTCCTCAGGGCTCCTGCTCCCAGACAGGCTCAGGGATTCCAGGCTGTCCTCTCAACATGTGCATTGTGACGGGTTCAGCTTAACTCCCCACCTCCAGCTGCACCCTCAGGGTCCTGAGTTGCTGTTTTCTGTGGAACTGGAGCTCCCTATGGCTGGGATTTGGCTTGCGGTGGTGTGTGTGCATCGCAGGAGCTGTCACCAGCATCTCTCTGTGGTTTCTAGAACAGCTTTAGGAGGCTTCTCTGGTTCCAGAAAGGTTTTCAATCAGGAGCAACAGAATGAGCTGAGGTGATTCTGCTGGAGTAAGGGCGACCTGTGCAGACCCAGGCCTCCTTCCCGCACAACAGCCGGCCCCGTCACCTGTGCCCAGGGGGACATGTGCTGGAATTCTGACAGTGTGACCAGAGGGACCTGCTGAAGAGGCCTCTGCTGTGGCAGCAGACCTGGGCTCCAGCTGTGTTTCCCCCACCACGGCCCAGGGCGTCTTAGGCCTTCTGTTCCACCCTCCTTCTATCTCAGTCTCCATGTCTTCAAAACAAAGGCTGACACCCACTAAGCGCTCTTCCATCTCTAGTTGTGACAATTTCGGCTCTTGTCATGCATTTTTATTCTTTCCTAAATGCGTCTGCTGACACCACCACATCTCAACCATGCTTAAAACAGCTATTTCTAACATTACAAATCAGCTTCTCTTCTGGAGGTGCTGCTCAGATACCATTTGTACATGTATTCTCTCCCTTTGGAGCGCTGCTTCTTTCTCACCCCATCAGTAAATACCTATGCATCACCTGCAATGTGCCAAGACACAAGGTGCTGGGAGTTGGTGGAGCTGGGCTGCGGTGAGCTCAGGGGAGGGCTGTGGGCACAGGCAGGGCAGCCAGAGTCCCTTCCCTCTGTCTCCTCGTCACAGCCCCCCAACCCTGACCCTGAGACCAAGAGGGTGTGGAAAACAAGAGCAAAGAATGCTGAAAACAGGGGAGCCAGAGTCCCCTCCCTCTGTCTCCTCGTCACACCTCCCAGAGACCAGAGCAAAGAATGCCGAAGACAAGGGGCACGCTGTCAGAAACAACCCTCCAGACAAAGCTGCCTGCTTTACATGTTTAACCCTGCGAATCACTGGGGTGGCTCAGGTGTTCCTGTGAGGTATAGGAAAACCCTGGAGAGAGAAGGACTCTGGGTTCTCCATGTTACCTAAAAAGTTCACGTAGGTCTGATAGGCTCTTTCCTTTTCTGTGAACTGATTTCAAGATGCTGATGTGTCCTTTGATCTAGACCCGGGATACTTGCTGCAAGATGAAGCTCAGAGAGACAGCAACTGAAGCAGGCAGACCACACACGCGCGTGCTCACTGTTCCTCATCTATGCTCCAAGTTGGGTTCCACTAACGTGGATTTCTCAGCTGCCCTTTTATTGGAGGTGCCAATTTAAATAAGTGGTCATTTCATCCCCATGACAACAGAGGAATGGTGCAGCAAATTAAGGAATATGGTGGGAAGGTAAGAGTAGGGAAGAGGGGATGGGAAAAGCGAAGGCAGAATGGTCTCCATAGCAACAGGAAAGCAGACCTGTGATGATCCTGTTGAAGGTAAGAAAGCGGTGCTCTACTTTCAAAAAGAAAACAAACCAGAAGGGCAGGACCGTGGAGGTGAGGGTGTGAACAGAGGGTGTGAACAGGTGGTGTGCTAACACGCTTGCCTACCACTAATTATGCTTTAGGAATTATGACGGGAAAAATAAGAGCTAGGGAAGAAAGTAATTAAAACAATTCAATACTTATAATCTAGTCTAGAAATGTACTCTGTTTGCTGTAACCAGGGAGAGAAAAGGCCAACACGCATTACAGTGACAAGATGCAGAACACTCGGCTTTAGACTCTTGTTTCTCAAAGTCCAAGGCTGGCCAAGTCATCATCCAGGAGTTCATTGAAAATGCAGAATCCTATCCCAGACCCACTGTTTCAGAACCTGTAGTTTAATAAGATCCCTGAGTGATTCAAATCAGAGTTTGCAAAGCAATGATTTACCAGGATGAGAGCTGCTCATTAAATTCATCGCAAGGAACACAGACACAGCACTGAAGCGAAGCCTTGAAGAAGCCCAGAATGGTCCCCTGCAGTGGCCTAGAGGGTGGGGTGGGGCAGTGTGAGCATCTGCTCAGGTGCAGGCAAGAGAGATATGTTTTTAGATAAAAACAAGAATATAAGTCATTAAACATTTTCATCCCATACTGGTAATTCTAGCTGAAATCAGTGGGAAAATCCTCAGGGTGGGAGTGGGGAGAGAGGGATGTGGTTGGGCCAATCACATTTTCCCACTTGACAAGGTCGTGCATCCTGCAGCGCCATCCTAGCTGGGGCCTGCCTGCTAAGTACTTCTCTGCCAAGGGTGGTTACAAAGGTGCTATCTTTCCTCCTTTCCATCTTCATCAGTTGCATCTCTTTTCATTACCACATGGCCTTTTAATTTTCCAATTCCAGAGAGACTCCATTTATAGACATCAAAGGTCAGCTACGTGTGCAAACAAACCTTTTCCCCTTAGGAAACTGCTCAGACAATGTGCCGACCGAATCCTGCGCTAGTCTGTCTCCACCTTGCTGTGTGATGTGCCAGACAGCAGGCCAGTGCCCAGGTGGCACCACGGGAAGGCAGCGTGGGCCTCATGGGTCTCACAGCCTCACCCCGTCTTGCCTCCCTCCGTGCACAGGCAGCAAGCGGTGGAGGGGGTCCCGGACGTGTCTGCACCTTCTGAGTAGCTGATGACTTATCTGTGAACTGGATGTCTGCCATTGCCCTCCCTCGTGAGCTACCTTTAATGAAGAGGAAGGAAGGTGGCCAGTGCCAAGGGCTGAGCGCTGCCCGGCTGGTGTGTAATAGGCTCCGGTATACAGCCCCACAGTCCTTAGGAAGCCTGGCTTCTTCCCACCCAGGCCCAGGCTCCAACTCAAGTTATCCTCTCTTCTGGCTCCTCCTCTCCAAAACTCTCCCCAAACAGGTACAGATCAACCCTCATCTTCCCTCACCAACCTCTCTTTCTCTCCCACACTGAACTATCTCCCAAGGCAGGCTTTCTCAACCTACAGACACTGGGCTGGGTGTTCCTTAGTTGGGTGGCTTGTCTTGTGTATTGCAGGACATTTGGTAGCATCCCTGACCTTAGGAGAGTCCCTTAGACAGCAAGGAGATCAAACCAGTCCATCCTAAAGGAAGTCAACCCTGAATATTCATTGCAAGGACTGATGCTGAAGCTCCAATACTTTGACCACCTGATGCAAAGAGAAGACTCATCGGAAAAGACCCTGATGCTGGGAAAGATTGAGGGCAGGAGGAGAAGGGGACGACAGAGGATGAGAGGGTTGGATGGCATCACCGACTCGATGGGCATGAGTTTGAGCAAGCTCCGGGAGTTGGTGATGGACAGGGAGGCCTGGTGTGCCACAGTCCATGGGGTCGCAAAGAGTCGGACACGACTGAGCGACTGAACAACAACTGACCTCTACCCACTGGATGCCAGCATCTTCTCCTCCCTAGCGGTGATGACCCAAACAGTCTTCAGACACTGCCCAATGTCCTCGCTGGAGGTCAAGATCCCCCAAGCTGAGAACAACTTCCCTAGGGTCTGATCATAGATGCTGCTGGAATGATATATCAGGGTGGCCGAGCAACCTGGCTTCACTACTAACATGCTGTACGACCTTGAATGATTATATCATCTTCTATGCCTGTTTCCTAGCTTGCACAATGGTACCTACCCTCCAGGAGGCCGCTGTAGGGTTTCTCAAGTGAACATACACATTCTAGAATGGTCTAGGTGCATAGCACTCAGTCACTGCTAGTATCAGTCCTTTCATTCACTTGTCCCCAATGAGGCCAAGCTCCTTGGGATGCAGATGGTGTCTAATACATCTCTGATTCTCAGGGCCCCTCAGCAGTTCGCACACATGCACAGGTGTTCGATAAGTAACTTGCTTCTGGTGTGAAAGTGCACGTGTGAACCTTGGCATGTGTGAGTGAGAAGCCAGAGGTGGGTCCTCTCTTTCTATTCCTGGCCCTCCCTGGCTTTTCCACATGATCACACCATCAGGTCAGCCTTCCCAGGCTGGCTCAAACCTCTCTCTCCCCACCACAAACCTACTCCACTGTCCGTCAATTCCAGGAGAAACTCTCAAAGGCCAGTTTCCTTCTGGTATCCACCTAGGTCTTACCCCCTCCTTCAATATCCACCAAGATCCCACCACCACCAATCTACTCTAAATGGTCTTAGCATCTCAGCTCTATGTTGCCAGGAGGGTTCACTGAATCCTTTCAATGATAATTATCCCCCAGATGCATACTGTCCTTCTGGCTCCTCCACAGTTCAGCTCAGCCTAACAGAAGCCCAGTTAAACATGTGTTTGAATGAATATGCATGTTTTAAAGTAGGTTCTTTAATCTTATCTTTAATGTATGTTAAGCAAGAGGTAAAATTTAAGTGTAAGATACAACAAAAGAAATGAGGCCAAAGAGGGCTATTTCTTTCTGGGTGTGATTATGAGTTTGTTTCACTGAAAACAAACAGGCAAAACAAAATGAAAAGATAACCGTCAGACTGGGAGAAGATATTCACACACAAGGCAACCAAGAAGGGCCTAAAATCCAAACTATACAAACAGCTCATACAACTCAACAACAACAAAAAACCCCAATTGAAAAATGGGCATAAAGCCTAAAGAGACATTTCTCCAAAGAAGAAATACAGATGGTCAATAGGCACATGAAAAGATGCTCAGCATCGCTAATTATTAGAGAAAGGCAAATCAAAACTACAATGAGGTACCCCCTCACTCCAGTTAGGATGACCCTCATTAAGAAGTCTGTAAAACACAAATGCTGAGAAAGTTAGAGAAAACGGAACCCTTCCACACTGCTGGTGAAAATAAGTTGGTGCAGCCACCATGGAAAACAGTGTGGAGGTTCCTCAGAACACTAAAAATAAAATTACCATATGATCCAGCAATCCTACTCCTGGGCACATATCCAGACAAAACTATAATTCAAAAAGATACATGCATCCCTGTGTTCACAGCAGCACTATTCACAGTAGACAAGGTATGGAAGCAACCTAAATGTCTGTGCACAGATGAATGGATAAAGAAGATGTGGTTCATATATACAATAGCATACCACTCAGCCATAAAAGAGAACGCAATAATGCCATTTGCAGCAACATGGAGACTATCACACTAAGTGAAGCAAGTCCAAGGGAGAAACAATACCATATGGCATCACTTATATGTACCTCTAAAATCTGACGGAAATAAGCCTATCTATGAAACAGAAACACGAAAGCAGACTAGACTGGTGGTTGCCAAGGTGGAGGGAGCTGGGAGAGGGATGAAGTGGGAGGCTGGCGTTAGTAGATGGAAGCTTTTAGACACAGAATGGATAAACAGCAGGTCCTACTGTCTAGCAGAGAGAACTATAATTCAGTATCCTAGGCTAAACCATGATGGAAAAGAATATACAATAAAGAATGTATATGTATGTATAACTGAATCACTTTACTGTACAGCAGAAATTAACACACTGTAAATCAACTATACTTCAATAAAGATATTGAGTAAAAAGCAGGCAAAAAGAGAAAATTCCTGTATAACATTAATAAAGGAAAAAAACAAGCTGTCCTATACACTTACCTTGACCCTTCCTCCACCCGAGGCCCCTTGGCCAAGGATATTGTCTCGTGATTTTCTTCTGCTTAAATAACTATTACATGAACTCGTTTATTCTCTCTCATACTCACACCCAGAGCTCTGTTCTAGTTTATAGGCTTTCAGGAAACCCCAAGGAACCAAAGAAAGTCATAGGATCCCAATGTGCCTGTGCCACAGTGCTTGCTACAGAGCTAGTAGGGTCTCCAGATACTGTAGTGGAGGGAAAATATTCCTGTTCCTATGGGCCATGCAATCAGAAAATTCCAGTGTGCTCAGAGACTACACTTGCATGCTTTGTTTCTAAGAAAATCTAATTTCTTCTCCTTAAATACTCATATTCAATTTTAAGTAGCTCTTCTCAGTCTTATGAAACAGCATCAATTCAGGTTGAACAAGAAATAATTATGTTCAGGTTGCAGAAGGTGTACACAGATGGTACCAGTTTCCTTCCTTCCACTTGGCATGTGAGAATCATGTTATGCAGGCTCTGGGGAGCACACACTCACCTGGATCACAGTGGAGGACAGTGCTCTGGCATCTGAAGTATTTCCTTGACTTGTGATAGGGATGGCAAGTCACCTCAGGCACACCTAGCTGACTCTATGTGGTGTCTTGATTACTGAGCTGAGGAAAATTCTGCTGAGGCCGAGTCTTAGTGGGAGATAGTGCTGTGATTGATTCGTGATGTCTGCAATGGGTATGGTGTTAGTCAGTGGTGTTGCGTGAGCCAAATATACCATCACTGAAAAAAACAGTTTCAGGGAGGAATCTGTACAGAGGAAAAACAGCCCAAGTGCAAATCCATGCCTTTTGTATTTGTGTCCTTCTTAGTGTCTGGTACTCAGAATACGTTCAGTGACTTCATGTCATCTTGGGTCTACAATGGCATTGGACTTTTCCCATCTCTGGTTACCTTAATGATGCTCTGGCAGGTCGACAGAGGCAGGCCCACCAGGCTGGTGCCGTTGATGGACATGATCTGGTCCCCAATATTCAGCTTCCCTGACTTCTCTGCTGGGCCTCCATGCATCATGTTGGCTATGATCACAGTTGGCAAGATGGATCCCCAGCCAGACTCCACAATCACCACACCTAGGATTTCCCCTTTCTGCTTCTCTATGAAGACCTGAAAAGAGAAACGCAGCACTTAGAAAGGCTGAATCAGCAACCATCCAGGGTAGAGAGAGAAGTCAAGGCATTTCCCCTGTTCCTGTCCTGATGAAACATGACAGACTCTTCCCTGATGACTCTGACCCAGACGAATGCTGTCCTCTCTGTATTCCATGGCCTCGGGGGTTGGTAAGAAATGATGTCATGCAGGCACATACCCCTTTTTTGTAATTCTTACTCCATAAAAGCCATCCTGCCTTGGGGCTTCCCAGTGGCTCAGTGGTAAAGAATCCACCTGCCAATGCAGGAGATGGAAGAGATGCAGGTTTGATCCCTGAATCAGGAAGATCCCCTGGAATAGGAAATGGCTACCCACTCCAGTATTCTTGCCTGGAAAATCCTATGGACAAAGGATCCTGGCAGGATACAGTCCACAGGGTCAGAAAGAGTCGCACTTGTACCTGCCCTGGTGCTACAACCACAAGCGGTGTCACATTTTGTTTGTTTTTCTGTAGTCCCCAGCGAAGGGCAAAAGAGACTGTAGGTGGGGGCTTTGGTGGGATCTTATGGTTTCCAGAATACTTTCCGATTCTACCATAGATCCCCCGTTTCACAGTGCCTCATAAATTCCCTCCAACAGTTAAGATTTTTGAGTTAAAAATAAACATGCATTATAGAAACACTTCTCTGCAGCAAGAAAGAAAAAGAAAAAGGTTGCAAGTGCAAAAACACTGGCCCTAGATATGCCTCATTACTGTGGCTTTCCCCAGCTGGGCAGAGAAGCCGGGAGCTGGTTTCAGATATGTTCAGTTTGGTACGGCAGACACACCATAGACATGTAAGACGCTTCTTGGAAGCAGCCAACAGAGTATCTGTGTATTTCTTCACATTTACAGATTCACACATGCTCAAGCACATACTGGAGTCGGGGCTGCGGGGGCCTGACAAAGCCCCTTCGTGGGCTGGTGTCCTCCTCCCCACTGTTGCTGCCGCTCACAACTGGCCCCTTTCCTGGGGAACTGCCCTAAGCCACATGGCCGTCACCACCTCCAAGGAGTTGAATCGTGTACCCCTCCAGCCCCTAAATTCATATGCTGGAGTCCTCTAACTCCTAGTACCTCCAAATATGAACTTGCTTGGAGATTGGGCCTTTTCATAGGCAATCAAATTAAAATAAAAATGATTAGGGTGGGTCCTAGCTCAATATGATTAGTATCTTTATAAAAAGGGGAAATGTGGCCATAGAGACAAGCACAGAGTGAAGACAGAGCAGGGAGAAGATGACCATCTATAAGCGAATGAGAGGCCTGGGACAGGTCTTCCCCCTCACAGTCCCTCGGAGGAACCAAGCCTGCAGACACCTTGATCTCAGGCCTCCAGACTCCAGAACTGGAAGACAATGCATTTCTGTGGTGGAATCTCCCAGTGTGGGGAACTCTGAGCACAGGCACACTCACCTACCTCCGTCTGACCTCACTGCCAATGACTGATGAGCACTGGGCACAGGCCTGCCACCTCTTTTGGCTCCAGGTGGGACAAGACAGTCCTGTGATGTGTGACCCAGTGCCTCCATTTGGATCAGAGGATGCTCATCCCCAGCGAGGCCACAGACATCCGTGGCATCCCCACCACCCTCGTGCCCACACACTGTTTCCTGAGTGCACCCTGCCCCCACCTCCCCACAGATCCCTTGAACCAGAATTCCCATCTTAGGCTTTGCTTCCAGGGAACCTAGGACACCTAGCATCCATGAGTGAATTAAAAGATCACTGGCCCACATCTTGGGCATAAAGTCTAGGCCCCTCACCTTGGCTGGACTCTCAAGCCTGCCAGTTCTGACCCAGACCCTGCATCCTCTCATATGCACAGTCCAGCCTCAATGCCTCATCCGTGGCTCCCCAGATGATTCCTGAGTGTGTGAAACCTCATGCTTCTGTTACTGGGGCCCCAGCCCTCTGCGCTCCTCTACACTTCTCAGAGAATACCCAGACCTCAGAGCAGGTAAGGTGGCCCTGCTTTCCTCCAGCTGTTCCTGCGGAGCTCGGTCCCAAGGGGAGCCCAGCACCCCTCATCTGACCCCAGAGAGCCAGGACCAGCTCCACTCTGCTGGGCACAGCTGTCTCTGAATAGTGCCCATCCAGCATCATCATTTAAGATCTTCCCTGTTATAAATGTGCCCTTCCCTAGACCGGGAGCTTGTAAAGACAGGGTTTAGGTCCTGTCTGCTTCTGGAACCCATCCCCAAAGTCAGCTGTGGGTCACAGGGGCAGAGGACACCCTGCCTTGCTGGTCACGGCCCTCAGCTGAAGTCTTTAAGAACCTGGGCCAGAGAGGAAAAAAGATGGCGGAGGAATAGGATGGGGAGAACACTTTCTCCCTCTCTACCTCATCAAAAGAACATTTCAACGCTGAGCAAATTCCACAAAATAACTTCTGACTGCTGGCAGAGGACATCAGGCATCCAGCAAAGCAGATCATTGGCTTCAAAGCCAGGTAGGGAATATTTTATTTTATTTTAAAGAACGAAGTTATAGACAAAGGAGGTAGGGGAGGGAACCCCGGCACGGGAAGGGAATCCCGTCCCAGGAAGAGACTCTTAAAGAGAGAGGTTCCCTAAAATGGGGGAACTTTCTCACAGCTGTGCATGGGGCGAGCCCTGGAAGCACAGAGGGCAACATAACAGGAAGGAAGAATAAATAAATAATTAAAACCAACAGATTACGAATTCAACAGTATAACCCCCAGCGGATAAGCAGCGCAAACGCCTGCGTCCGGCAGCAGTGGGGGTTGGGCAGGAGGAGCGCGCCCGCGGCAGCGCTTTCTAAGAATTGGGCCGCGGGAGACGTAGACTGCAGGGCTTTTCTCGAGAATCGGGGCGTAAAGGGGCCAGAATCGGGTCCGCGCATGGATAGAACGAATTATCCCGGACCAACAAACCAGACTGGGGGTAACTAACACACGAAACGCTCGAACATAAGACACTGACAGGCCCGCGCACAGAACAAAGGACGGATTGGAAATAGCCGGCTGCAGACCATCCCCCACTGGCGACTGGCAGCCAGAGCCTGAAGCGCGGGAAGAGGGCAGTCGCAGCTCAAGAGAGACATTACCTACCAAATTGCAAGCAAGCTTCTTTATTGAGACTTCTGCAACAATAGTCCGCGCCAAACTCCCTAGCCACTCGGACTTGGAACCAAACCCGGCACCCGGAGGGGACTTCCTGAGCGCCAATCCTGAGCGGCTTAAACCGGGGAATTGCATGAAACATAGGCCAGGCCCCACACGGTTATCCCGCGGATTGGGAAGGGGCAAGCCCAGTGCAGAGCTCAGCATCACCCTCCCTGAGGCAAGACAGAAATCAGACACGGAAGAGACCAGCAAACAGAGGAAGCCAAACAGAGGGAACTGCCTTGGTAGTGACCCCACACAGTCCTCAACGACAGAGAAAGCGCCAGATACGCTGTTTCTACTTTTCTGATCAAAAAAAAAATTTTTTTTGGGGGGATGATGTGGAAGCGTGATTTATTTTTTTTTTTTTTAAGAATTTTGTTTTCTTTCTTTAAAAATTATTTTTTTCCTTTTTAAATTTGTTTATCCTTTTCTTTTTCATCCTTTGTTTCCCCTAAACTTCCTTAAATTTTTAAGACTTCTATATTTCTAGTTATTATTTTTAGAACCTAATATTACTTAAAAAAAAAAACAAAAACCCCTATCGTTTAAGCAAGCGCTGTATATAGTCTTATTGGTGAAGGAAGTTGTCTTTTAATAATTCTGGAGTCTTTTATTATATCTTACTTTTTTTTTCTTTTTCTTTTTCTCTATTTTTTTTTTAAATTTCTCTCTCCTTCTTCTTCTTTTCTTCAATAATCTATCTTTGAAAATCCAATCTATACTCCAGATTTTTAATCTTGGCATTTTGGTATTTGTTGCCAATTTTGTACTTTTAAAAACCTAATCCTCAGTACCCAGTTTTACATGAGTGCAAGACTACTGGCTTGACCACTCTCTCCACCTTTGGAATCTCCTTTTCGTCACCAGGCGGCTTTTGTCTCCTCCCCTCCCCCCTCCCCCTCTCTACCCAACCCTATGAACCTCTGAGCGTTCCAGAAGGAGGAGAACTCTAAGGGAACTGGTCACTGACCGGATCTGTATCCCTCCTTCCCATCTCCCTCTTTTATCCTCCTGTCCACCTCTATCTACTTCCTCCCTCTCCTCTTCCATGTATAACTCTGTGACCACCTCTGAGCGGTCCAGACTTCGGAGCACACACAAGAAAGTGGTTACGGGCTAACTTGCTTTTCCCTCTTATGATTCCACCCCCATCCCATTCCACTCACCTCTAACTACTCCCTCCCTCTTCTCTCCTCCAAGTAACTCACCGATCCTCTAGGGACGACCCTCAAGGTGGAGAAACCTATCATCATTAACCTAGATGTTTTAACATTAGTGCTGAATAGATGGAGAAATCATGAGGCTATTCTAAAAATAAATCTGAAAACCAGAATCAGGAGGCGTAATTCCAAATCCTGAGATCATCAAGAATTCCTGAATACAGGGAACATTATCCAATTAGAGCTCATCAAACGCCTTCATACCTATACTAAAATTGAGCACTGCCCAAGGGCCAACAAGCTTCAGAGCAAGACATACCACGCAAATTCTCCAGCAACACAAGAACAAGCCCCTGAGCCTCAATACACAGGCAACTCAAAATACTCCAAAACCACTGACGTTCCATAACCCAGTACTTCACACGTCACAGCACTCCAGAGAGAGGAAATCCAGATCCACCCACCAGAACTCCAACACAAGCCTCCCTGACCAAGAAACTTTGACAAGCCACTGATATAACCCCCAAACACAGAGAGGAAACTCTATAATAAAGAGAACTCCACAAATTCCCAGAATATAGAAAAGCCACCCCAAACGCAGCAATATAACCAGGATGAAGAGACAGAGGAATACCCAGCAGGTAAAGGAACAGGAGACATGCCCACCAAACCAAACAAAAGAGGAAGAGATAGGGAATCTACCTGAGAAAGAATTCCGAATACTGATAGTGAAAATGATCCAAAATCTTGAAATCAAAATGGAAGCACAGATAAATAGCCTGGGGTCAAGGATTGAGAAGATGCAAGAAAGGTTTAACAAGGACCTAGAAGAAATAAAAAAGAGTCAACATATAATGAATAATGCAATAAATGAGATCAGAAACACTCTGGAGGCTACAAATAGTAGAATATCGGAGGCAGAAGATAGGATCAGTGAAATAGAAGATAGAATGGTAGAAATAAATGAATCAGCGAGGGAAAAAGAAAGGCGAATTAAAAGAAATGAGGACAACCTCAGAGACCTCCAAGACAATATGAAACGCTCCAACATTCGAATTATAGGAGTCCCAGAAGAAGAAGACAAAAAGAAAGACCATGAGAAAATACTTGAGGAGATAATAGTCGAAAACTTCCCTAAAATGGGGAAGGAAATAATCACCCAAGTCCAAGAAACCCAGAGAGTGCCAAACAGGATAAACCCAAGGCGAAACACCCCAAGACATATTTTAATCAAACTAACAAAGACCAAACACAAAGAACAATTTCTAAAAGCAGCAAGGGAAAAACAACAAATAACACACAAGGGGATCCCCATAAGAATAACTGCAGATCTTTCAATAGAAACTCTTCAGGCCAGGAGGGAATGGCAAGACATACTTAAAGTGATGAAGGATAATAACCTTCAGCCAAGACTACTGTACCCAGCAAGGATCTCATTCAAATATGAAGGAGAAATCAAAAGCTTTACAGACAAGCAAAAGCTGAGAGAATTCAGCACCACCAAACCAGCTCTCCAACAAATACTAAAGGATAGACTTTAGAAAGGAAACACAAAAGGATGTATAAACCCGAAACCAAAACAATAAAGTAAATGGCAACAGGAGCATACTTATCAATAATTACCTTAAATGTAAATGGGTTGAATGCCCCAACCAAAAGGCAAAGACTGGCTGAATGGATACAAAAACAAGATCCCTATATATGCTGCCTACAAGAGACCCACCTCAAAACAACGGACACATACAGACTAAAAGTGAAGGGCTGGAAAAAGATATTCCATGCAAATAAAGACCAAAAGAAAGCAGGAGTAGCAATACTCATATCCGATAAAATAGACTTTAAAACAAAGGCTGTGAAAAGGGACAAAGAAGGCCACTACATAATGATTAAAGGATCAATCCAAGAAGAAGATATAACAATTATAAATATATATGCACCCAACATAGGAGCACCGCAATATGTAAGACAATTGCTAACAAGCATGAAAGGGGAAATTAATAATAACACAATAATAGTGGGAGACTTTAATACCCCACTCACACCTATGGACAGATCAACTAAGCAGAAAATTAACAAAGAAACGCAAACGTTAAACGATACAATTGACCGGTTAGACCTAATTGATATCTATAGGACATTTCACCCCCAAAACAATGAATTTCACCTTTTACTCAAGTGCACACGGAACCTTTTCCAGGATAGATCACATTCTGGGTCATAAATCTAACCTTGATAAATTCAAAAAAATGGAAATTATCCCAAGCATCTTCTCTGACCATAATGCACTAAGGTTAGATCTCAATTACAGGAGAAAAACTATTAAAAATTCCAACATTTGGAGGCTGAACAACACCCTACTGAATAATCAACAAATCACAGAAGAAATCAAAAAGAAATCAAATTATGCATCGAAACGAATGAAAATGAAAACACAACAACACAGAACCTTTGGGACACTTTAAAAGCAGTCCTAAGAGGAAAGTTCATAGCAATACAGGCATACCTCAAGAAACAAGAAAAAAATCAAATAAATAACCTAACTCTACACCTAAAGCAACTAGAAAAGGAAGAAATAGAGAACCCCAGAGTTAGTAGAAGGAAAGAAATCCTAAAAATTAGGGCAGAAATAAATGCAAAAGAAACAAAAGAGACCATAGCAAAAATCAACAAAGCAAAAAGCTGGTTCTTTGAAAGGATAAATAAAATTGACAAACCATTAGCCAGACTCATCAAGAAACAAAGAGAAAAAAATCAAATCAACAAAATTAGAAATGAAAATGGAGAGATCACGACAGACAACACAGAAATACAAAGAATCATAAGAGACTACTATCAGCAATTATATGCCAATAAAATGGACAACTTGGAAGAAATGGACAAATTCTTAGAAAAGTACAACTTTCCAAAACTGAACCAGGAAGAAATAGAAAATCTTAACAGACCCATCACAAGCACGGAAATTGAAACTGTAATCAGAAATCTTCCAGCAAACAAAAGCCCAGGTCCAGACGGCTTCACAGCTGAATTCTACCAAAAATTCCGAGAAGAGCTAACACCTATCTTACTGAAGCTATTCCAGAAAACTGCAGAGGAAGGTAAACTTCCAAACTCATTCTATGAGGCCACCATCACCCTAATACCAAAACCTGACAAAGACACCACAAAAAAAGAAAGCTACAGGCCAATATCACTGATGAACATAGATGCAAAAATCCTCAACAAAATCCTAGCAATCAGAATCCAGCAACACATTAAAAAGATCATACACCATGACCAAGTGGGCTTTATCCCAGGGATGCAAGGATTCTTCAATATCCACAAGTCAATCAATGTAATTCATCACATTAACAAACTGAGAAATAAAAATCATATGATTATCTCAATAGATGCAGAAAAAGCCTTTGACAAAATTCAGCATCCATTTATGATAAAAACTCTCCAGAAAGCAGGAATAGAAGGAACATACCTCAACATAATAAAAGCTATATATGACAAACCCACAGCTCACATTATCCTCAATGGCGAAAAATTGAAACCATTTCCCTAAAGTCAGGAACAAGACAAGGGTGTCCACTTTCACCACTACTCTTCAACATCGTACTGGAAGTTTTGGCCACAGCAATCAGAGCAGAAAAAGAAATACAAGGAATCCAAATTGGAAAAGAAGAAGTAAAACTCTCACTGTTTGCAGATGACATGATCCTCTACATAGAAAATCCTAAAGACTCGACCAGAAAACTACTAGAGCTAATCAATGAATATAGTAAAGTTGCAGGATATAAAATCAACACTCAGAAATCCCTTGCATTCCTATACACTAACAATGAGAAAGTAGAAAAAGAAGTTAAGGAAACAATTCCATTCACCATTGCAACGAAAAGAATAAAATACTTAGGGATATTCCTACCTAAAGAAACTAAAGACCTATATATCGAAAACTATAAAACACTGATGAAAGAAATCAAAGAGGACACTAATAGATGGAGAAATATACCATGCTCATGGGTCGGAAGAGTCAATATAGTGAAAATGAGTATTCTACCTAAAGCAATCTACAGATTCAATGCAATTCCCATCAAGCTACCAGCAGTATTTTTCACAGAACTAGACCAAATAATCTCAAGATTTGTATGGAAATACAAAAAGCCTCGAATAGCCAAAGCAATCTTGAGAAAGAAGAATGGAACTGGAGGAATCAACTTGCCTGACTTCAGGCTCTACTACAAAGCCACAGTCATTAAGACAGTATGGTACTGGCACAAAGACAGAAATATAGATCAATGGAACAAAATAGAAAGCCCTGAGATAAACCCACACACCTATGGACACCTTATCTTCGACAAAGGAGGCAAGAATATACAATGGAGTAAAGACAGTCTCTTTAACAGGTGGTGCTGGGAAAACTGGTCAACCACTTGTAAAAGAATGAAACTAGACCCCTGTCTAACACCATACACAAAAATAAACTCAAAATGGATTAAAGATCTAAATGTAAGACCAGAAACTATAAAACTCCTAGAGGAGAACATAGGCAAAACACTCTCCGACATAAATCACAGCAGGATCCTCTATGATCCAACTCCCAGTATACTGGAAATAAAAGCAAAGATAAACAAATGGGATCTAATTAAAATTAAAAGCTTCTGCACAACAAAGGAAACTATAAGCAAGGTGAAAAGACAGCCTTCTGAATGGGAGAAAACAATAGCAAATGAAACAACTGACAAACAACTAATCTCAAAGATATATAAGCAACTTATACAGCTCAACTCCAGAAAAATAAATGATCCAATAAAAAAATGGGCCAAAGAACTAAATAGGCATTTCTCCAAAGAAGACATACGGATGGCTAACAAACACATGAAAAGATGCTCAACATCACTCATTATCAGAGAAATGCAAATCAAGACCACAATGAGGTACCATTTCACACCAGTCAGAATAGCTGCGATCCAAAAGTCTACAAGCAATAAATGCTGGAGAGGATGTGGAGAAAAGGGAACCCTCTTACACTGCTGGTGGGAATGCAAACTAGTACAGCCACTATGGAAAACAGTGTGGAGATTCCTTAAAAAATTGCAAATAGAACTGCCTTATGACCCAGCAATCCCACTGCTGGGCATACACACCGAGGAAACCAGAATTGAAAGAGACACACGTACCCCAATGTTCATTGCAGCGCTGTTTATAATAGCCAGGACATGGAAGCAACCTAGATGTCCATCAGCAGATGAATGGATAAGAAAGCTGTGGTACATATACACTATGGAATACTACTCAGCCCTTAAAAAGAATAAATTTGACTCAGTTCTAATGAGATGGATGAAATTGGAACCGATTATACAGAGTGAAGTAAGCCAGAAAGAAAAACACCAATACAGTATACTGACACATATATATGGAATTTAGAAGACAGTAATGATGACCCTGTAGGTGAGACAACCAAGAGACACAGAGGTATAGAGTGGACTTTTGGACTCTGAGGGAGAGGGAAAGGGTGGGATGGTTTGGGAGAATGGCAATGAAACATGTATATTTTCGTGTAAGAAACGAAGCGCCAATCTATGTTCAATGTAGGATGCAGGATGCATGGGGCTGATGCACAGGATGATTCAAGTAGAGGATGTGGGGTGGGAGGTGGGAGGGGGCTTCGGCATTGGGAGATTGTGTTCACCTATGGCTGATTCGTGTCAATGTATGGCAAAAGAAATACAGTATTGTAATTTAAAATAAATAAATTAAAAAAAAAAAAAAAGAACCTGGGCCACACATGAGGGGAGTCAGAGATGGGCCTAAGCACTCCGCAACATCCTGTGAACACCACGCTCCACCCCAGCACCCTGCCTTCACCTCCTCGGTGAGCAGGCCCAGCTGGCCCAGCCTGGGGAACAGGTTCAGGGAGGTACTTGCATCTTTGCAGTTTTCTGACTTGGAGAAGTGGATGAGGTCGTCGTTGTACATGTCCTGGGTGTTGAGCAGGTCACTGTACTCCTTCTGGCTGAGATCTTCGGGGTTAATCCCATTGGCCCTGAGGAACTCCTGGTAGGCCACGCTGAAGGCCTGCCCGATGGACTGTGCGATCAGCTGGGCCTGGAGAGGAGAGACAGGGTCAGCAGGCCAGTGCTGCAGGTAGATGACCTGGGTCCTTGAAGACTGCCAGGCCCTACGCACTGGCTAGCCCAGCGAGTCTCCATGGCACAGCAGTGCCTTCTAGAGGGCGTTTCCAAAATTAGTAGGAACACTTTTTACTATGACAATGATCACAGGGAGCTCCTGGCATTCAGTGGACAGGAGTCAGAGATGCTGGACTTACTGCTGTGCAAAGGACAGTCTTGCCCAGGATGAGCTGTTTTACATCCTGCACAATTTTAAGATATCCCCCGACCCCTGGACATTCATGTGCATATAACACCTGAGCTCAATTACCTGAGTCTAGGACTCAACTCTAATTTGTATAAAACCACAAGACTCATGGCATGGCTCTAAAACACAGTGAATGTTCCAAGAATATAACTATTTTGTGAATTGAGAAAAGATACTTTATCCAACACTTTACCACGAGTAAGCTTCATGACTTTAGAAAATCATCAGCACTGTTGTGAGATGTGGGTTACCAATAAATTATCTCCGTCATTTTGCATACTGGCTACGGAGTATAGAGGTTCTTCATGTGTGCATGTGTGTGTGTGTGTGTGCCCAAGTGAATCTATCAACTATTTCATTATAGCTATCAACAATCTTATTTTAGGTTTCCTTTTATTTCTCCTTTGTATTACATTTATGGCAGTAATTTGGTTATTTTGTGAAAACTTCTTCAGAAAAGGAGATTAAATGATCTATGAATTTCATTCATATTGTCTATAAGTGGGGCATTATAAAATATTTGCTATGTGAAAGGATTGCTGGGTCCAACAGAACTGAGAACGCTGATCGAGTCCAACTCCGCATTTTCTAGGTGAGGAGGCTGAGAAGCCCAGAGATACAAAAGAACCTGTTCAGGGTCACACAGCTCACAGGATGGGAACTCTACTTCTGTTGCTCTTTTTCCTGCACTGGAATTTGATAACTTTTCCCTGCATTAATTAATCAACATCACAACTTGGGAGAGCCAGCAGCAACCAAGCCTGTGCCACATCACGTCCCATATAAACAGCATCACATAAATTCACGTCAAGTCTATGATGTAAGTATGACTGGTCTACAAGCCTTCATCCTAAGCTCTGGGGGCAGTGTTTCAGAATTCAGAAATGTTCAAATTTTAGAAAGGTAACAGAGTGCATACATCATGCTGCTGCTGCTGCTGCTAAGTCGCTTCAGTCGTGTCCGACTCTGTGCGACCCCAGAGACGGTAGCCCACCAGGCTTCCCTGTCCCTGGGATTCTCCAGGCAAGAACACTGGAGTGGGTTGCCATTTCCTTCTCATACATTGTGTAAAAGAGAGCTTGGAAAAGTGCCTAAACACACTCAGTAATATCCCTGCAACAAAATGTGTGAGATTCATAGTAAGCTGGACAAATCCTATAAAGTGTCTCATCGCAGCTCAGAGCAAGCTTATCACTCAAATGAGTACAAAAATCTCTTTTGTTTCTCAGAGCTCTTAGACTTTAAAACTGCAGATCTATTTTACATATTGTTTCCTTGTTCACATTGGGGAGATGAGGAAAAGGAGGTTGAGAGCTTAAGCTGGGGTGGGGTTGGAGGCTGAGAATCCTGGCAGCTTAATTCCAGAGCCGGCCTCCTGCCCACCCCTGGTACTGCTGCTCTCTCAAATTCCAGTGAGTAGAAACCCCACAGAACAACACGCTCTAGGGCGATGTTTCAAACACACAACTCTCATCTCCGTTCCTCCTTTCCCTATCCTTAGTCATTTTTGCTGAAAGCAGTTAACTAACAGTGATATCAGAACTTTCTGCGTGGTTGGCTTGGGGGAAAGAAATGCTGCTTAACATTTCTCACTCTGAGAGTCTGGTGACATCACATGTCATGCCAAGGACCACCACATGCCTCCTGCCGAGGCATCGCTGTGGGCATCAGAAGCTCGTGTGAACAGACAAACTGAAAAAAGTGTCTGAGAACACAGTCAGTGGGCTTCCCGACCATCGTGAGCGGAGGCACCGGGCCAACGGCTCAGACCACTCTCATCTCTGCTGGGTCCACCTCAGCCTCATGGCAGCCTGCCCTGCAGAAACCGAGCAGCGGCACAGCCCGCACATGGAGGTGGGATTCACATGCAGGTCTCCCAGCCCTGGAGCCCATGCTCTCCTCTTCTATCCTGGTCCGCCTTGGAAGCAAAGCAGCAAGATTTCCAGGCCCACTCTTGCTTCTTCCTTCTTTCCCATCACTGTCTCCCCTACAGACCCAAAGGAGCCCCAAGGGAGACAAAGTCCTCCTTTAGGAGCGGCAAGCCTAGGAGAGGTGGCTGAGGGTTGAATTGGCACCTCATGTCTGGTAAGCAGAGCTAATGCCATCTTTTTGCAGGCCTGCAAGACACATCAAACAATGTTCTAAATGTTACTCTGTTGGAGCTTTATAAGAACCTTCTCCCAGCTTGCAAGTTTGGTCTCAGTTTCACAGGAAAAGTGGAGAGAATGGCCAGGACAGGTGCTTCAAACTCTGTCTTCTCAGCAACCTGTCTCTGGAGCTGAAAACCAGACAAGTAAACGTTGGTACAAACATGTAAGCATCTCCTCCTGTCTGAGGCCACAGCCATGAGGGCTCCGCTTCCTGGAGAATTGCCTCTTGACGCCTAACTTCTCAGAGGCAGACCATTACTGTGGCTCAATGAATACTCTCTGGCAGAAAAACAGCCCCTTTTAAGGAACCAAGGCTACCGGCGGCAATTTTCTTTAACTAGATAAGGTCTCTCTGCTCAATATGAGAAAGATAGCTTGTTTCACCATGGCAGGAGGAAGATTTATCTCAGTCAGTGGCGCTGACCTGGCCATCTCCGGGCAGGCTCTGCAGCTTGAAACCATCGTGGGGCTGTGGCCCTGGCCTGGAGGGAGCTGCCAAGGCCTGTTGAGCTTTGGGAAAAGGATGGTGCTGAAATAGCTTGAACCCTGGTGGCCTCGCCAGCAATTCTAGGGACAACTGGAGAAGAAGGCTGAAGGGAAGAAGGAGCCCCACCCCTGTTTTAAATTAGCTTCCTCTGCTGACTTTATCATGGAGAGATGGGTGTCAGGAATCCCTGGCTTTGTGACTGGAGGAGCAGTTAGGTTTGCGAACAAGTGGGTGGCTGGTGCTCATGCCATGTGGTGGGGACGGGCAGGGACGCCAACTTTCCTGTTAGGAAAGGGCAGTCCTGCACAGCCCTCTAGCGGCTGGTCTCCTTGCCTCTCCCCATACTCTGTCAGCAGGCCTCTGTCTCAGGGCCTCTGAACCTGTTCTTTCCTCACTCTCAGCTCTACTTAGGTTCGGCTCCAATGTGACTTTGAAAGGACTCTGATCATTGCTCTACCTGTAACAGCCCCTGCCCCTCTATCCCTTGACCTAGTTTTTCTTGATTAAACATTCCTCTGTCTAACTTTACATTAAGTATATCTATCTATTCACTTTCTGTCTCTCTACCACCTTCACAAGGAGCACCTTGTCTGTTTTACTCAGCCTCATATCCCCAGCACTAAACAGGGCTTGACACACAGGAAGTGCTCAATAAGTATTTCTCTCACCTATGATTAAGGTTCTGAGAACTAGAGGGAACCCGTTTACCCAAGGGCAGCTCAGATCAGATCACGGGGAGGGAGATGAGAGGAGGCCACCCTTACATCTTCAGACTCGAAGACATGGCAGATCATCTTGTACTGCCTTTTTCCATCCTGGGATGGGTGGGAGGCTTCCACATTCTCCTGGGAGTTGGAGCGGGGCATCCGCCTGCGGGCCATCAGCACAACAATGTTCCCGATATCTGCGATGTAGGAAATGGTCCTCAGAGGGTGGTCCATCATCGTTTCCTGGGGGGAGACGGGAGAGGCTGGTGAGTCCAGAGCATCATCTAAGACCCAAGAGAGAGTCTGCCACCCACAGTGTAGCCAAGTGCAGTCCACACACGCTGCGGGTGTGGGAGTGGGTGGCGGTGCTCTGGGGCTCACTGCAAACACTGTGTTGGCAAATTTACATGTACCCACCCAGGCCTGGGGGCAATTCCCTTGACTGGTGATAATCCAGAGCAGGAAGTGGTCTGCAGTATGTGAAAAGGAATTTAAATCATTTTACAACCAGTAGAATCTCTGTGGGTGCGTGCTAAGTCGCTTCAGTCATGCCTGACTCTTTGCGACCCTTTGGACTATAGTGCCCGTCCATGGGATTTTCTAGGCAAGAATACTGGAGTGGGTTGTCATGCCCTCCTCCAGGGGGTCTTCCTGGCCCAGGGATTGGACCGCATCTCTTGCATTTCCTTCACTGGCAGGTGGGTTCTTTACCACTAGGGCCACCTGGGAAACCCCTGGTGGGGAAGCTAAAAAAAAAAAAAAAGAATCTGCATGCAATTACTGTGTTTTGTTTGTGTGTGTATGTGTGTTTTTAAACAAAATTTCTTCAAAGGCTAATCTGTTTAAATTCGTGAACCTTCAGACAAAGGTTTGTGAGAATTATTAACAAACAGTATCTGTGGCTTGTTTTTCCCTTTGATCTTTAACAGCCCCAACCTTCCTTACCAAGTCCCTCCCTAACCCCCACCCTCCACATCAGCAGCAGGCACTGCAGACACGGCCTCTGAGCTTGTGTGGAAGCCAGCCAGCATCTGGGCACAGCTGCCTGACAGACAAGGGCACAATCTCCTGGTTGCCATGCTAAGCTTCACACCCCTAGGAAGGTGGGAGCTGGCAAATTAATACCTGCGTGTCGGCGTTCAATACTTTGATTCTCTGGGTAGAAATGAAGAGATCCACCTCGGTCATTGGCTGAGATTCACCTTCAGGAGCCTGAGAAGGAAAACGCACCAAGGGAAAGCTTAATATGTTGCTCTGACCCAGGTGCGTGGGAGCAAGCTTAACTCACACACAGAGGCTTCGAGACACAGTCACCAGAACAGCGATTCAGACTCCAGAATGAGGCTGCCAAAGCCAGAGGGACCACACAGAGGATGGACACAGGGACAGGAGTGAGCACCTCCAGGCTACAGGGGAAATGCGGACGCCCTTTGCCAGCCTCCGCCATGGAGGCAGTAGCTCACTGCAGCAGATCTAACTCTCTGAACAATGATGTGAATGGCACTTTCTGCGAGGGTTTCAGAGCCCAACAGATTGAAGCAATCGGGGTGACTGACTCATACCCCCAGGGCCTTGGAGAAGTCAGAGTTTGCTCCTGCTCAAGTGACTGGGGTGGGGAGTGTCGATGTTTACAGCAGGTGCAGACAAGGCAGCTGGAGGCAGTTCTGGTAAGAGGGTCTTCATGGCCCCACACACCACAGCAACACGGAAGCAGTACCCACTTCGGAAGCCACCTCATTGAGAGCGAGCCCCAATGCCTCAATGTCCCACGGGTAGCTCTTAAGCACCTGGAAGCTCCATAACCAAAAAAAGCGCACCAATCTGGTTCATTTAGGGCTTGACTCCGCACACATGTGGTTATTAGCGAGTTTTCTTTTTTGCATCCAGCAATCTGACAAATCCACAAATCAAACATGACTAGAATTGAGCAGACCCAGGTCCCTGCCATGTGAATGCTCCTGAATGGTGGGCACTTGCTCAGTACCGCAGGATCCCTTCAGCATTCCCAGTCTGCCCCCTGGCCTTCCTCTGGAGTGAGATGACTAATGAGCAACAGAAAACAGCCACTTTGGGCAACTGAGTTTTGAGAAACGTTGGCTTATGGGGCGATTCAAAAAGAAATCTGAACAAAAACTTGCTGGATGCAGAAAACAAAAACACGAAATAAGAAAAAAGGCAAAACATAAATAAATGAAAAATAAAAAAAAACAGGCATAACATCAAGCTGATGAAGTTGTTTGTACTGCACCTTCTTCCTGCTTTTGGCTAATTTCTGGGCCATCTGCTTAGCATGGAACAAACAGAGACAGGAGAACAGTTAGAAAAGAATTTGCAGAGACTCAAAGTTGAAAAGGGAACTGACAAACTAATATTGACAGTGGTATAACGCATTTTTGTGGGAGGTGGACTGGCTTTTTAAAAATCCCACTCGACTACTGATTTCCTAAATCAGAATTTGGTAGTTGGTGGGGGCAGTAGGAGGAAGGATATGTACTGAGGTGCCTTATACCTAACTGCAATTGATGCTTTGAAGAACCAACTCTTGGTTCTGCTGATTTCCTTTATTGTATGCCTATATTCTGTTTCATGGATTTCAGCCTATATCTTTGTGTCTACTTTCTTTGGGTTTAATTTGCCAATTTTTTTTTCTAGCTTAAGATGAAAACTTAAATCATGGATTTTCAAACTTTTCTTTCCTGATAGTATTTAAAGCTATGAATATCCCTCTAATCTCCACTTTAGCTATATCCCACAAATTTTGATGTTGTAATTTAATTATCGTTTCATTCAAAACACTTTCTAATTTCCACTGTGATTTCTTCTTTGAAATCTTGTGTTCTTAAACACATTTGAAGATTTCCTAGTTATCTTTTTGTTATTGACTTCTGAATCAATTGCTCTTCCTCTTTATTAACTCCGGTAATACTTCTTGCCTTAAATTTGTGTAATATTAATAGAACCTGTGTGTGTGTTAGTCGCTCAGTTGTGTCCAATTCTTTGCAACCCCATGGACTGTAGCCCGCCAGGGTCCTCTGTCCATGGAATTCTCCAGGCAGGAATACTGGAGTGGGTAGTCATTCCCTTCTCCAGGGACCTTCCTGACCCAGGGATCGAACTCTCATCTCCTGCACTGCAGGCAGATTCTTTACTATATGAGCCACCAGGGCTTCAATAAAGCCTATTTCTAACTAGAAATGGATAGAAGATTTATTCAAGATAGCAGAGTTCTGTAAGAGTAGAAACTCTGAGGCCAGACTGTCCAAAACTGAATTCGGGCTCTGCTACATACAAGTCATGTGACTTGGGACAAGACACTTAACATCTCTGTGCTTCAGTTTCCTCAAATGTGAAATGAAGGTAAAACCAGAATTTACTTCATAGGGCTGTTGTGAGGATAAAATGAGTACAGCTGACCCTCGAACGACGTGGGGTTAGGGGTGCCAACGACCACGGGGTCATCCGTGTATCACTTGCAGTTGGCCCTCCGTATACACAGCTCGGTTCCTCTGCACCCACCGTTCTGCATCCTTAGAGTCTGCCAATCACAGAGTCAACTGATCTTGGACCACATCATACTGTACTATTTACTCCTGGAAAATATCCAGGTATAAGTGGACCTGTGTGGTTCAAGGGTCAACTGTATACACAATGCTCTCAAAACAAGGCCTGGTGTGTTATAAGCACTCTATTTGTGTTTGCTTTTAAAAGATTATGATGTTAGACGATTATAATTTGCCTGGCTTGGGATGCAATCTCTTGGCTTTGTTAAGGCCTGCTATATACACGCAGGCATTACTGGAATGATGGTGAGTCCGTGGCTGAACCACGGGCAATGCTGCGGTGACGGGGGTGTGGTGTGGGAAGAGCAGCTCCCTCACACCCTTGGTACTCACCTGGCGCCAAAGCTCTTGCTCTCAGCCACACGCCACTACTCATAAGCAACTACCTGTGTTGTCAGTGCTACCTCATGGTGGAGAAACTGGATGAGTCAGCCACCCAAACACTGAACAGCTGATCTGGTACACCCAGGAGACCAGGGCAGCCCCGGCCCCACAGCTCATACTGATGGTCAAGACTTCGTGATGAAACAGTCTACTCTGGGAAAGTCTGGCGGCAGCAACTGCAAGCGTTACCCGAAATATCTGTGCATCTGAGGAGCGGCCCCGAGCTGATGCTGTGCCACACAGACTCCTGATCTGTACCAGTTACAATCCTCAAGACGAACAACAGCTATAAGAGCCTAACCTCTGGCCTTTGGTCAAAATTCTTCGCCTGCAGGATGAGAAATCTAATCTGAAGGGGCCCCTCTCAAAGGAAAGCAAGCCTGCCACCAATGAAATGCCCACTTTCTGTTTTTACTGGGATGGGTGATGAGGAAGAGGATCCAAAAGGCAAACCATGAAAGGCATTTTGAGAATTTTTTTATGAAGTCAAAAATATTTTGTACACTTAGAGTAATACCACCTTTAAATCACTTATGATATCCAAGTGCCCTGAAACAAATTAGAATTAAAAATTTAGGCATACGTTTGGAAATCACGATGGGGGTCAGGGCCACAATGAGAAGCTGGAGCAGCAGAGAAAGGTCTTAGAGCCTTAAGGCCCACATGCATCTTGAAGCAGGGGCTGACAACATCCATTTCAAGCCCGGGCTTTCATGAGACTTGGGGCTCACCACCAGCAGGATGGAGATCACCAAAGGACACGTGCAGCACAGTGCATCCAATCACTCCATCCACAACGTGTGCTAAGTACCTGCTGTTGCTAAGAGCCTCTAAGGCTAGTTATGCCCGGGATCCTCTGACTATTCTAGCTTTTCTTCCCCCAGCGAACCCTGACTGAACACTTAGCACATGCCCATATCCTTCTAAGCACTTCACATGTATCAGTATAGAAGCTTACAGTAACCCTGTGAGGCAGGCAGTGCATTATCCTCATCTTTCAGAAGAGAAAACTGAGGCACAGAGAGGCTCATTAACCTGCCTAAGGTCACACAGCTATTAAGTGGCAGAACAGATTATCAAACTGGAAACCTAACTCTATATACCAAATTGCTATGGTGCCAGCTGGACACGTTTCTCATCTATAAACTTTTCAGTCCATCTGTAAAATGGGGTTAATGATACCTACCTCACAGGATTCCCCACCCTCTCCATTTGGAGGAGTAAATGAGATAATGTACGTAAAGGAGCTGCTATCCATAGCAACATCTTCTTTATCAACCATAGACTTATTTGGGTCAGATGGGAAATCAGCTGGCTTAGACAAGGTTACACTAACAGAAATTCTCATTTTATAATTCAATCATAATTTTGAAACACCTAAATAAAATCTCTCCATAAAAGAATGGAAAAAAAAATCTGATCTTTTGGGGCAGGCTAGTAAAGACAGATATAAGAATATTTGATAATGAACACGCCTTACAAAAATGTGTGGACCAAAACAATACCAAAAGGCCATGGAGACAAACACACCACACACTGCGTGGACACGAACCAGTTTCTACAGCTCAGGCAGTTTCAGCGCCTCGCCCCACCTTCAGTGGAGGAGCAGAGAATGAAGTGGGAATGAGGGTGAAACGAAGCATGGAGATGCAGGGAGACGAAGGCGCGAGTGAGCTTGCTGTATAGGGGGTGTCTCTGCCTGCTTTAGATACTGACTGAGTGTAGGGCAAAGCTCTCTCTAGAAGTTTTTCCTAAAACATATTTAAAAGAATCCCAGCAACAAGACGATCAGGTATCACCATAGGGATAATGTATTCTGCTTTCAAGTAATTGTGGAAGCTTCTGGTTAAACAAACTGAATTAAATCTCCTTAGTACAGGACTTCTCAGAGCCTTTACTAGGAAAATACATGTGACAGATACCAAAAATATCTATTTGGCGGCGTTTCTTGTGCTTATCTGCCAATGGAACCCCATCAGCGAGAAGCGCTGCACTTAACCGGAATGTGAGAGCACAGCTGGAGAACAGAGGCTCCTTCACCCTGGACGGATGGTCCACACTTCTCTCAGGGGCCGGATCCCGACCTGCAGCATCCATTACCACCTCCCGGAGGGCCTATGAAAACAGGTTCCTGGGCTCTACCGCCCTGGGTTTCTGACTGGGTTGGGGCCTCAGAGTCTGCACTTCTAACAAATTCACAGGGGATGATGCTGTTGCTGGTCCCACTTTGAGGACCATTGCTCTAATGCATTTCTAAATCATATGGGAAGCTTACGTCTCAAAAAAAGATGAACTATGGCAGAACGAATAGATTAGGGAGGGTGCAAAGATGAAAAAAAGAACCACAGAAAAATGGCAGATATCCTCTAACTCTGCTGATACATTCAGATGTACCTTGTATCTTACATTTTGGTAGATGGAAATGTCTTAATTACAGATTCCTCAGCCTGCCTTGTATTTCGGTTACCTAAACACTCTCCCTGGCTCCTTCACGAGACTGCAGGTTTCTCAGGGTCAAGGACGCAGTTGATTTTTATCTGCTAAGAGGCCTTGTCACAGGGATCCTGTATAGGGACAGTGTGCTTTCTGAGCCAGATTCATATCTAGAAAAACCACAACTCCAAATCTTCCCCTCATTTTGGCAAATAAACTTGCACATTATTTGTAACTTAAGAAAACTGCAATTCTTCAGACTCCAAGAGTAAAACCAGAATCACTATTAAATGTCAGCCCACAGTTGGTGCTACGTGAGTGACAGACATCACATAATTGATGGACAGGCCAGGAATTAAAGCCTGCTTTGAAATGGAAACCCAAACATCATGGACAGAGCTGGCTCAGAGCAAAAAGCACCTCAAACACAGGGCCACAGCAGGGCTCCTGAGAGGAAGGCCTCCCTGGCATCCATCGTGTCAAATAAACAATGCAGGCAGAGGAAGGAGAGGGCCTAGCTGGGGTCCCTGAGGGAGGGAGGCAGGCAGAAGGACTCAGAGAAAGAGAGGAGGAAGCTCCCTCTGTGTGTAGGTGAGAGCACCAAGCCAGGAATGACTCCAGTTTGTGGTGAGGACATCACTAAATGGATTTCCAAATAAATCCGCAGAGCATCCCTTCCGCCTTTCTTCCTGGATGGACGTGGCCAGGAAATCGGTAGCCTCATTCTGCTTGCTCTGCATCTCTTAGAGGTGGCCCAGAGTAACTCATTCCTGAAAGGCCAGCCTCTTTAGGAAGAAGCATGCAGCACCTTCCTCAGAGAAGGGTGTGCATGTGGGCACCCCATGCAGGGCTCCCTGGACCACCTGAGTTCATCTGGGAAGCTGCTCTCAGCCCCTGGTTCCCCGTGCACGTGGTGAAGTCTCTGTGAACCATCCCTGTAGTAACTTTCTTGGGGGCGAGGACATAAACCACGGGTTCTGAACGCGGCCTTTTCCACTTATAATTTGAAAAAGTGGCAGGCTGGGTGTAAAGGCAAACAATCTGACAGGCATTTAAATGGATGTAAAAGGAACACAAGAAAATATTTAATGATAGGCAACATTCCTTTCAGATGCAAGAAGCACATTGTGAAATGATACTTATACATGAAATGTGACTGTTTAATCTCACCACTCTATAATGAATTCCTCACACTAGAGCAATTTGCTGTAAAAATAAATATACATTTTCCAGCTGCTTACTCTGCTCTAGGCAGGTCTAAAATGGATTTATAATCAGAGAGCCTGTCTTGCCTGTTCTGATTGACAAAGCCTTCTAATTTTTTTGTTCAAATGATTTGTGGAACTTCTGGATACTAATCTTTTTGAAGATTCAAAAGTAAACTTTCTGGTTTCTCATCAGGGAGCTGGACTTTAAAAATGGAAAAGAACACTCTCAGAAACCACTGGGGAAATCAGAAAGTATAACGTGCAGAGCACTTGGCACTTGGAGGGCTCTGGCATGGGGATGCTGGAGTCTGGGGCCTCTCCCAAGACCTGTCCTCCATTTGGGTGATGTGGCTGTGCCTGCTGTCCCCTTAAGGTCACTGAACACACACACGTGTCTCAGGGCAGCAGAAAGACAGACTACTCTAGCTGTGGGAGTCAAGGACGACCCATCAGGAAGTCAATAAATAGAAACCAGGAAAAACTCATCTCAAAACAACATGCAATACTTGGTCTCAGGGCTCCTCAGTACTCTTTCGGGAGTGGACTATCGCTTTGTTCTGGAGGATTCACCTGATGGACCCTGGTAGTGTGCCTTGACAGGGACGGGTGCTCTGGCCATCTGGAGGAGATAAATCTTTGTCATGTGGCTCTGTCTTGGACGTAACAGGGAGGCAAAGATCTCTGGTTCTAGACTCTCATGCCAATAAAAATGTCCCAGATGACACTGCTACAACCAAAAGCACTGCCTCTTTTCCAAACGCCCCTTTAGTCGTGGTCCCTGTCTATCAGAGAACCATCCAGGGTCTCCGTACTCCCACTGACCCAGGGAGAGCTAACAGTACCATTATCAACCCAGGAAACTAAGCACTGGGTCAAGAATTCAGCTAAGTTACTCCATGGTATTACTGTCTCAGCAGGCAGGCTGTTTGGCCAAGCAGCCTGCCTGAACCTTAAACTGATATTATTTCCTTCATGCATGCAAATGCTGTGGAAAGCAGCCTGCAGAGTCACACGCATGTGTCAGCTCCTAAAGGGACCTCAACCCCACTCATCAGCCCTTGTCTCCCCCGGCTGCCCAGGGCCTTCCCCAAGGAGCCCCTTAGCTAATACCTCCACTGAGCTCAGCAAAACCCCATTTTGGTTTGCACTGACCAATGTGGCCTTCATCTGGGAACCTCAAGGTATTCCACCCATAGACCCCAGTAAAGGCATGTGCCCAGGACCTGCGTGACCTCCCACGTGGCCTCTCTAGGTGTGCCGGTGCTTCCCCCAGGACTGCTGCGTCTTAAACTTCTCCATCTCAATCTCTCTTGTAGTCTTCTGCTCACCTGGGGGTTTACTTAACGAATGCTGATGTAACAAAATTATAGTCATAACATATCTCGTAACCATGGGGACAGGAGGAGCCAGAACTCTGTCCCTAAAGACTGTGGTTTTCAAGTTCTCTTGTATGAGATAAGGCAGGATAATGCCTGAAAAGCAGCTTGTTCTCAGGGCGTTTTGTGCATTCTTTAACTCTGCACCTGGGAGATCCTAAATTAACATGGAAAACACTGTGGGGACGTCTCCAGGTATTAATGTTCTCCCTCTTTATGTTCAGGGGAGAGGGTAAAAGGAGATCGAGCAAGCTCTGACAGACAGCTCAACAGAAACCCGAGACTCTATGAGCAGCATTACTGCACCTGAAGGACCCACAGTGTAGGAGGGCTGGTCTGATGCATTGTCCGGAAGTGGTCTAGTTGGGAGTCACAGGGTAAGATGCACCTCTGGAAGCAGGGGTAGGACTCGAAATAATTGTAAATGACTCTCTGGATCATACATCCTAAACCCTAAAATGTCAGTAGTAGCAGCAGTAGTAGAAATAGTAGCAGCAGTGTTGGTCGCTCAGTCGTATCTGACTCTTTCAAATCCCATGGACTGTAGTCGACAAGGCTCCTCTGTCCATGGAACTCTCCAGGCAAGAATACTGGAGTGGGTCGCCATTCACTTCTCCAGGCAATCTTCCTGACCCAGGGATCGAACCTGGGTCTCCTGCAAGTGCAGGCAGATTCTTCACCATCTCAGCCACTAGGGTAGCCAATAAATTGTCAATAATGCTATCAAAAGTTGGCATGGGCTTCCTGTGCGATGATGGGTAATGAAGGGCAGGGCCAGCGCTGATCTTCTCTACTATTCAGGGCATAGCAGAGCCTGGGCAAGTTCGTGAGACGAGCCCCAGCCCTGGAGGAGGGGGTGTGGGAGCGGGGGTAGAAGGACGTGAAGTGCCACCCCTGCTTCATGTGACCTCCACGACCTCCGTGGTTGCTGCCCTCTCCTCCCTCAGGCTTCCAGGCAGTGTCTCACCTCACAAGGGCTCCCCATACTCGTGTAGCCTTTTGATCCTGACACCCCTCTCTCCTCTGCCGGCACCCCCCTTGTACATTTGCTGGCTTAATTCACTTCTCATTTGTGCTGCTGAACTTGAGGGTAAGGATCTCACCTTATAAATCACTATTTTTCCTCCCTCCCAGGACCCTGCATAGCCTTGCACACATAAATGCTCAATATTCTTCCCCTGATGAAGAGAGTTAAGGACTCTTGCTTCTCGTTCCACACTGCCCTACAAAGCTCAGGATGAAGCCTGGGGATGTGTGAGAGAGAAGACACATAAAGGGAACAGTCCCTTGAGGAGGGAGCGGATTCTAACCAATGGAAACTTGACAGAACCAAATCTGGCAAGTCCTAAGCTACTTCAACTTGCTGGAAGTCCCCAGCTCTGATTTCAGTGGTGATGAAATGCCTGCGGTTCTAGCTGAAAACAGCCTCAGGGGTTCGCACCTAAATGCCACGATGGCACCATCAGGGTCCCTGTCACCACTGGCTTGTCCACGGTTCTAGGGGCACTAGCGTCATGGTGGGTATTCTAGAGGCTACATTTCCATGGGGTCAGACCAGTTCAAGCTAGTTTGGCTGGTTCAAACTAGCTGTGAATGACTTAAAACTAGACAGAAATGGTTTCAGGGATCAAACAAGCTCACTCCTTTTAAATCTTGACAAAACAGATGCAAACAGGTTATGACTGGTTTGAACCGAGTTAGCCTTGCACTGACTTGGTTCAGATTAGCCAGAGTAGATCTGATCAAATGCTTACTTTTAGGTGAAGCAAGCAAATTCAGCTGACTGTGGCTCAGATCATGAACTCCTTATGGCCAAATTCAGACTTAAACTGAAGAAAGTAGGGAAAACCTCTAAACCATTCATGTATGACCTAAAACAAATCCCTTATGATTATACAGTGGAAGGGACAAATAGATTCAAGGAATTAGATCTGATAAAGTGCCTGAAAAACTATGGACAGAGGTTTGTAACATTGTACAGGAGGCAGTGATCAAAATCATCCCCAAGGAAAATAAATGCAAAAGGCAAAATGGTTGTCTGAGGAGATCTTACAAATGGCTGAGTGAAGAAGAGAAGCAAAAGGCAAAGGAGAAAAGGAAAGATATCCATCTGAATGCAGAGTTCCAAAGACTAGCAAGGAGAGGTAAGAAAGCCTTCCTCAGTGATCAATGCAAAGAAATAGAGGAAAACAACAGAATGGGAAAGACCAGAGATCTCTTCAAGAAAATCAGAGATACCAAGGGAACATTTCATGCAAAGATGGGCACAATAAAGCACAGAAATGGTATGGACCTAACAGAAGCAGAAGATACTAAGAAGAGGTGGCAAAAATACACAGAAGAACTATACAAAAAAGTTCTTCATGACCCAGATAATCACGATGGTGTGACCACTCACCTAGAGCCAGACATCCTGGAGTGCAAAGTCAACTGGGCCTTAGGAAGCATCATTATGAAGAAAGCTAGTAGAGGTGATGAAATTCCAGCTAAGTTATTTCAAGCCCTAAAAGATGATGCTGTGAAAGTGCAGGACTCAATATGCCAACAAATTTGGAAAACTCAACAGTGGCCACAGGACTGGAAAAGGTCAGTTTTCATTCCAATCCCAAAGAAAGGCAATGCTGAAGAACGTTTGAACTACTGCACAATTACACTCATCTCACACACTAGCAAAGTAATGCTCAAAATTCCTCAAGCCAGGTTTTAACAGTACATGTACTGAGAACTTTCAGATGTTTAAGCTGGATTTAGAAAAGGCAGAGGAACCAGAGATCAAATTGCCAACATCCACTGGATCATAGAAAAAGCAAGAGAATTCCAGAAAAGCATCTACTTCTGCTTTACTGATTATATCAAAGCCTTTGTACAGATCACAACCAACTGTGGAAAATTCTCAAAGAGATGGGAATACCAGACCACCTTACCTGCCTCCTGAGAAATCTGTATGCAGGTCAATAATCAACAGTTAGAACCAGACATGAAACAACAGACTGGTTCAAAACTGGGAAAGGAGTACATCAAGGCTGTATATCATTACCCTGCTTATTTAACTTACACGCAGAGTACATCAAGCAAAATGCATGGCTGGATGAAACATAAGCTGGGATCAAAATTGCTGGGAGAAATATCAATAACCTCATGTATGCAAATGATACCACCCTTATGGCAGAAAGCCAAGAACTAAAAAGCCTCTTGGTGAAAGTGAAAGAGGAGATTAAAAAAAGTTGGCTTAAAACTCAACATTTACAAAATGAAGATCATAGCATCTGGTCCCATCACTTCACAGCAAAGAGATGGGGAAACAGTGGAAAGGGTGATAGGCTTTATTTTCTTGAGCTCCAAAATCACTGCAGGTGGTGACTGCAGACATGAAATTAAAGATGCTTGCTCCTTGGAAGAAAAGCTATGACCAACTTAGACAGCATACTAAAAAGCAGAGACATTACTTTGCCAACAAAGGTCCATCTAGCTATGGTCTTTCCAGTAGTCATGTATGTATGTGAGAGTTGGACCAGAAAGAAAGCTGAGTGCTGAAGAATTGATGCTTTTGAACTGTGGTGTTGGAGAAGGCTCTTGAGAGTCCCTTGGACGGCAAGGAGATCAAACCAGTCAATCCTAAAGGAAATCAGTCCTAAATATTCATTAGAAGGACCGAAGCTGAAGCTCCAATACTTTGGTCACCTGATATGAAGAACTGACTCACTGGAAAAGACCCTGATGCTTTGAAAGACTGAAGGCAGGAGGAGAAGTGGATGACAGAGGATGGATGGCAGTACCGACTCAATGGACATGAGCTTGAGCAAGCTCTGGGAGTTGGTGATGGACAGGGAGGCCTGGTGTGCTGCACTCCATGGGGTCACAAAGAATCGGACACGACTGAACAACTGAACTGAAGCCAGTTCAATCTAGCTTGATCAGGATCGACAGGTTTGAAAGCAATGACGGCTAGTCTGAACCACACTGTAGCATGAATGTTCGAGGCTCCGATCTCTGTCAGCAGAAATGCAGTGTATTGTGCTCACATATTAGAAAGATAATATTTAAAATGCTGTCCTTCCTCATCTTTCCACCTTTCCAAAGCTTATCATCGTATATACTTCTTCTTCAAGGCTGGCCATTAAGAACAATCAAATTATGTAGCATGTATGCATCAAGACTCCAACACACTTTGCAAATCTTTTTTCTGTTGAGAACTTTGGCGGGTACAGGTATAAGCCCTGCCTGTCATGTCACCTCAGTCGTCTCCACTAAACTTGGGACATGTGGTGTGGGGTGACCGCTATGGACGGCTCAGCTGCCCACACTGGCCCACCACGCCCCTCGGAGCACAGAGCACCCCCTCACCTTGATCCTGCTCACTGCTTCCTGGGCCTGCATCATTCGCACGTTTTTGGAGGGAGTTTTGTCTGAAAGCAGCTGGGTGGAGCCAAGGTAATTAGCAGCAAAAATGATTCCATCAATCAAGTCCTCAGGGTCACAAGGTCCAGGAACTGTAACACACAGACCGTGGTGGTGAGTGAGGCCACGTGTGCCCCCCATCACGCCCCCTCCCCTCTGCTACACGCCTCCAACACAGGTGGTCAGCTCCCAACACCCCTGAGCAGGTGCATCTGCCTGAGAGGCTAAGGCATCTCTCCGATCTCTCTTCACTATGCCCTCATTTTCAAACACAAGGGAAAATTCTTCCTTAGAGGAGTCAACTTCACCCAGACCGTTTACTATGAGGAACAATGTGAATATTTATGTAAACATGAAATATAAAATCCACTGATAAATGATGTTTTTGGGACAAGGAGCACTACACCATCACCTCTGGCTCTCCTGTGTCTAGTCAGCTTCTGTCACACAGTGGGTATCAAATGTTTGCTGGACAAATGGTTGGACGAGTGAAAGGCCATCTTGTTAGACAGCCTCATCATCCAGTAGTTCCTTTGCTTGCCACTGATTCATATCACCTACCCCCCTCTATTTTATCCATAATGGGGAAAATAAATCTTATAAATCAGAAAAATGAGTATTTGCTGCAGAAGGTCTGGATTCCCCAAAAAGCCTCTAACCTGAAGTCTGCAAGAGAGCTAACACGACCTCAAAGTCGTGGTCTTGCGCTAATAACCTTGTTGACTTACCCACTATAATGTGCCCGGCCTGCATCCACATATATACCAATTCCAAGAAATTTTGGAATTTTCTGTTCTCATTCACCAGCCTTTTAAATCAAACCTTTAATTTTAAATATTTAAAATGGAGGCATCTGATTCTAACCATTGTTGTTGTTTAGTTGTTCAGTTGTGTCTGACTCTTTTGTGACCCTGTGGACTGTAGTCCATTAGGCTCCTCTGAATATGGGATTTCCCAGACAAGAATACAGGAGTGGATTGCCATATTCTTCTCCAGGGGATCTTTCTGATCCAGGGACAGAACCCATGTCTCCTGCATTGGCAGGCAGGGTCTTTACCACTGAGTCACCTGGGAAGTTTGATTCTAACCATGATCACCTATAAACTCCATTGGAAATTAAAACGTGTTGGGACTAATACATAACTTTACAACAGATGTGATAAGAAAGGCATTTTAATTCTGCAGTGAAAACATAATGTATTTTCTTTGGCTTGAATGCCATATTTGGAAAGACTAAAATATACTTTTAACCCACTGTTAAAAACTCAGGGTCTTAAATTAGACAACTTGAAATGGAAACAATTTGCTTTTTCCTCTTGAAGAGCTAATCTGGAATGATTTTTATTTTTATCCTTACACATCAAGCTCATCTTGAGTTTAAACAGCTGGTTCCCATGATAAGCTGCTTATCAGGGTACAGACAACGTAATCTATTTGTTTTCCTAAAACCACGGTGCTGGTGGAAAAAAGAAAATTAACTGTTTTAGGAAAGGTCTTCACAAAGCACCTGTGTAGAAATTAAATCAGGAAACCTGTTAAGTTTTCCGATTCTCAATCTTTCTGAGAAAGGTTTCTGGACAAACACTGAGGCATACAGCCAAACCTGCCTCTACCACATACCAGTCATTTATGTGCTTCTTGAAAGACACATACTTCCTACCCTGAAGGTTTTACAGATATGAGCAGAATTCAGGTTATTTACAATGTATAACTTTAGTTATATAGCAGGGAAGCACTGTCAAAGTAAATAATACATGGACAAGTTTGGATTATACTATGTCTTGTAAAAAGTAAAATATCATCATAAATCCCAGTGATGGATTTATAATGTTAGATAAATATAATCATTTTTGACAAACAGGAGGAAAAAAGACCTGATCTGGAATAGCAGCTTTTAAAAACTTCCATTTATTTTGTGAAAATAATGAATGTTTAAAGAAAAAAAAGTGAAACATCTTCTCTATGGGACTTCCATTATCATATATTCACTGGTGGGTTTAGCTCTCTTTACTGAAAAGGGTCCCTTTCAACCGCAGTAAGTATGAATATGCAGATGTGTCTAAGAGTAATCCAGGTGATTTTTAAGCGACTATATAACTGTCAAGAAGCTGAGAGAGTAATATTGGACCTAAACAAATACATATTTGAGATACAATTTTATGTCAATTATTTTCTGGGGAAATTGACTAGAATCAAATGCCACTGTATTACTCTCACAAAAAATAATCCTAATTTTCATTTTATGCTTAGTGCTAGTCTAACTTTTTAAAAGTTAAAAAAATTAAAGTTATAGTTCTCCTAAGTCAAAGAACTGCAGACTTTCCTTTTCAGCGATGCCTTTGTGTTGCTCTCTGGGTGAACAAGCACACACATTATATCTTCACATTCATACTGATGCTGAGCTTGGAAATCTTAAAGAAGAATAGTTTCTAAATTCCTGAAACCCACCTCTCCCAAGTGCTCTGGTGGAGTTCTGGATCTTTGCAAAAACAATGCATACAATTTCCAGGTTACTCAAGAAAGAAACGAGCTTGTCCTGGGCTTCAGGCCCAAGGGTTCAGAGGAAGGTTTATGAATTCAGGTAATTTATTCTCGGGCAGTGGAACATACATAAAACCTAAAGGTCAGACACAATGTCTGGGTATCCTACGGCCCCCAGAAAACCCTCCTTCGAGGATATGATGATCCCCCTGCTCCCGCAAATAGTCTGCCATCTTCCCTGGTAGAGGATCAGTAGCCGTGCCATTTGTGTGGCCCAACCTCAAGCTATGGTGCCTAGTCTGCACTGAGCTTTGGCCCCACCAGAGCTGGTGACGGAGTACACTTGGCCAGTGAATAACCTGTGCAACCACGTGTGGCTGTCCTGCGTGAGATTATCGATTCCATGGAGAATGGTGAAGCTAAGACGGCCGGTTCCCAGCCTGCCTCTGTGACTCTCACTGCAGGATCTAGGGAAGGCTGCTCACCCTCGCTCCATGCCTTAGTTCTCATGCATAACATGAGGATAATGATAAAATCCACTTCACAAGATCAATCTGAGGATTCAATTAGTTATCAGTCCCTGGGAGAGTAAGAGAGCTTGATAAGTGTTACTATTATTAGCTCACCCAAGCCAAGAGACAGGAATTACTGGGATTTTTTTTTTTTTAATAACTTCCCCTTAGTTAAACACTGTTTCTAATTGAATGGTTCATGATAAATGCAAGCGGTATACTGGATTGGAAATAAGGAGACATGGGTTTTGAATCCAATATGGCCAGTTCTAGGCTAGGCAAAAACCCCCAGACAACCCCCCAGCCTCACCGTCTCCTGGACAGAATCAGCAAGGGCAGGGAGGAGAGTCTTTGAGAGGTTCATGGCTATTGCTGTTTTAGTCTAAGATTCTAAGACTGAAGACTGAATAAGTGAGTTTGTGGCCTTTCCCACTAGTATCTTACAGCCCAGTTCTTCCACTACCCAAAATGCTAAAAGATTCATGAATGACTCAGTGTTTAGTATTTCCTTTTCAGCTCTTACCTTCAACGTAGGTTGGGAATGAAGCCAAGCTTTTTCTTGACTGTAATTAAGACAAAAAGTTTCAAAAGGGCAAAGCATCATTAAAAATGCATTAACACAACCATCCATGCAAAATGAAAAATAAATACATCACCAATGGCAGATATTAACCAGATGTCAACTATTTTTGGCTACAGAAAATGAAGTGTGAATAAATATATGCATTTATTATTAAAAGCTACCTGAAGCCCAGAGCCATCCATTCATATTTTAGATTATCTAAAAACCCTACATCCCACAACCAGAGAAATGTTTGTTATCTTAAAAAATAATCCATGGACCAAGATTCATAATCAGCAGTAACAATAAAAGGCTCAATTTATATTTGTAAGAATCTAGGTGTGTAAGTGAGAAACTGTTGATTAGTAAAGGCACCAATAATATGATAATATGCTAAAATTAAGAATTCCCTTTGATAATTTTATTCCACTTTAGGTCTTTGCAGGGCAAATTTTATTTGTACTTTTTAGGACTGATCTCTCATTGTGCTAAAAATGGTTGCTAGGGTTTTTTTAATCTCTTCCTTTCATCTCTTACTGGTGTATTTTAGTTTAAAAATTCCATTACATAAGTAATTATTATGTTACCATGTATTATATATTATTCTTAAAATAAGAGCCCAATAAACAAAGACGTTTAAGAAGCAGTTAAAAAAATCTGTCACAATAATGATTTATGTAATGGAATTTTTATATTAAGTAAAACCCCATAGCAAAGGTTAGTCTCCCAACAGCATCCTTGAAGTGGATATAATCAGTTAGAAAGTTTATAGAACCTGACTGGATGACAGTTTAAATGCCAGCTTCAGAGGACCAACACTTAACCCTTGGTTCCTTTCACAAGCAAATGTCCCAGAGATAACTCAGTGGAATAAGAGTCAGTACTTCATTTCTACTTCAACCAGTAACAGAATTTGCAGCTGACAGTCTGGGGCAGGATGACGTGAGCATTGTAGGAGGGTCGAGAGCTAGTGTAGAAGTGTCCCTGCTGCTGCTGCTAAGTCGATTCAGTCATGTCTGACTCTGTGCGACCCTACAGATGGCAGCCCACCAGGCTCCCCCGTCCCTGGGATTCTCCAGGCAAGAACACTAGAGTGGGTTGCCATTTCCTTCTCCAATGCATGAAAGCGAAGAGTGAAAGTGAAATCGCTCAGTTGTGTCCAACTCTGTGCGAGCCCATAGACGGCAGCCCACTAGGCTCCCCCATCCCTGGGATTCTCCAGGCAAGAACACTGGAGTGGGTTGCCATTTCCTTCTCCAATGCGTGAAAGTGAAGTCGCTCAGTCGTGTCCAACTCTTAGCGACCCCATGGACTGCAGCCTACCAGGCTCCTCCACCCATGGGATTTTCCAGGCAAGAGTACTGGAGTGGGTCACCGTTGCCTTCTCCAGAAGCGTCCCTAAAATGGGCAAAATCAGAGTCTGCATGGCCAAGGGTTATCTTCAGAATTCAGAATTCCTAAGGATTTTCACTGCTAAGAATCTACCAGGTGTTAGGTGATGATTTCAGAACTAGACTATCTAGTACAACACAGCTGCTCAGTAGGGTGACTTGAACTGATGGAACACTCTGGGGTACCTAGTGGACTGATAGAGGGAAGGGCCCTGGGTGATGGCTGGGATATCATGGGGAACAACTTCACATCGCAGCACTTGATAGAGTTTATACAGTGCTCTTCATTTGGAAGATGGGAATGGTAAAAGGATGATAAATTAAATTTGCATAACATTAAAAAAAAAACAGTAGTGTTAACTGTTATGTGAAAAACTGGAGGGAGTAAAAGAAACAATTTTAAGACTTTAAACTCAACCCAGGACAAGGACAAGAATTCAGCACTAATCACACAATACACAATGCAGGGTAATCTCGGTAAACGTGCTGGAGATGTGCTCACTGGGATGAAAAAGCCCCTCATACCAAAGGTGGGTTTCTGGTTTCAGGAAAGAATCACCTTTAAGGAAACTAAGGACACAAGTTCACCAGGAATGAAAAGCTCCTGGCTGCTAAAGCATTTATGGCAAAATGTACACCTACTGAACATCAAGATTATGTGGATAGGAGAAAAAGGGAACTCCAATTTCAAAAATGCTTTACGTTAATTTTACTTTCTATTTACTCAAGTGAGAAGACAGGCCCAGTTGAATGCCTGCTGGCTTAAAACTGTTGCTTTAAAGAAAAAAAAAATCTATAATTTCATGGTATGCGGATGAAAGCCTGCTTCTTCACAAGGGCCTAAGACTTTTAGATTAGTATTCCCCAACCATTTCCCTCTCCTTGCCCTCAGCATTTAGGGGCAATAAGGGCTTTACTTCATCTAATCAAAATGGTTTAACTTCCAGGTACAACTAAGAAGCCAATTTATATTTTCTTGGACTATTCGGATACTTTTCTGAAGGCGAATCTCAAGGACAGTGCCCAGATTTGAGCAGAAGCTACAAAAGAATCGCTATAATCTACAGCTCTAAAAGCTGCCATTTTCTGTAAAGTCACAACGCAGGGCATGTGGTTCATTTGTGTACTCTCTATTCATGGGCTCATGACTGGCTTTCTTTAGTCTCTAGGGTAGTAAACTTTTTTTTTAAAGAGTTTTGTGAAATGAAAGAATCTCTAATTATTGCACACAAAGAGGATTTTCATCATTATTTCTAAAGATATGCAGAAACATGTGCCAAGTCCTGTAGGAACTGGGAAACTAACAAATTTGCCTTGCTTATTATATCTGATGAATAATCAAATGCTGAATATTCAGATGTCTGATGAGCCCTTTGTTTTCTCACATGTGGACAGAAATGAACATTAGTTGATCCCTTAACATTCACGAATTAACAGAGACACATTCAAGAAGATAAAGGCCAGATCTTTGGGATGTCCAAGAGGTCACACAGATCGTGTGCAGAGCCTGGAGGCCTGAACAATGAAATAACACACAAGCTACCTGTTCATACAGTGTATGTCCTGAAGTACTCTTTACCCCAGGGACAACAGACTGTGGTGTTAAGAGCCTGGGCTCTCCAGAACTCTGGATTTTAAACCTGGCCCTACCACTTGTGACATCTGGGATGTAAGGTAAGTTACTTAACCTCTCAGCTTCCTCCATTAATAAATGAAGACAATAATTCCTATCTCATAGAAGTCATTTAATGCTTAAATGAGATACTATGTGATTTGCTTGGCCTGCTGCCTGAATGCTATAAATGCTCAAGAAATGGTAACTCTCATTACTGTTATCATCACTGTATCTTTTCTTCTTGCCATTTTGCTCACCTATTTGTGTGCTATGAATGAAATATAAGGGGTGCAGGGCCAGAAGAAACCGTAACCCTATTACTCCTGTTCCCGAGGCCTGATCAAGACCAGAGAAGGACAAAGCATATTCCAAATCTAAATTCTAATGTTGGTGTTATTTCTGAGACTGTCTCCCTGTGTTTGTTTGCTTTAATATGAATAGATTAATAAAAATACTTATCCCCTGCATGAATATTTAATGGGAAATGGATGTGCATTCAATGATACGTCAAGGGTAAATTTTAACTAAGACTCCCTTTTAGAAGTGATCTGCCACTCAGGTTAAAATGGAGATCACTTTCTCCACTGAATTTAACTTCTTTTATCAGCAAAAGGAAGGAAAATTAGACAATCGTTCATTATGTGGTTTATCTCTTTCATGCATATCCCAGTGCTGATTAGGCATTATCTGTATTTAGAGCGAGCTGAGCCCACACATAAGATGATCGTGCAGGTCAGTACTGACGTGATGCTAGTTCTTACACAGGTGGGAGGAACAGTCAGCCAGGTGTAAAGGGACAATGGGCGCTGAAGGCGGCAATGTTTCCCCTCAGGGAAAAACACCTGCCCTTTTCTAGCCTCAGAAACCTTAGTAGGAGCCAGCAGCATCTTCTCTCTTAAATGTTCTCTGCCAGAGCAGAGCATGGCCTCCATCAGTAGGGCGACCATATGATCTGCTGTTCAAAGAGACACTTTACAGTTGCACTTCCCTGCAGCCCCTAGCCACACGGAGTTATTTAATTAAAATGCAATAAAATAAAAATTCCGTTTCTCAGCGCCATTGGCCACATCTCAAGGGCTAGCGAGGCACACATGGCTAATGTGTGTCTACCAAACAGGACAGTCAAGAAGCAGAACATTCCCAGCAGCACAGGGAGTCCTCTTGGATAGCACTGCTTTAGAGTGAGAAGGGGTGCTCACCAGGTGTACTGCTTGGACGACAAGTATGAACAAGAACCACCCCAGATAAACAGGACAAGCAGTTGCCCTGTTGTCAAATAACTATTTTACTTGGGCCTGAAATAAATGAGTATTTAAGAAACCAGCCCACTTCCCAAACCACATAGCAACTGGAATGCCATGACATCGAGGCTCATAACCTCACGGCTCAACAGTTTTTGATATTTCACGTTCAAGAGAATTTTCTGCAATCAAGGAAATGTTCTGTAAACTCTGCTTCCAATACAACAGCCGCTAGTCACGTGTGGCTACTGAGCACCTGAAATGTGGCTAGCCTGAGGAAGTAACTTTTTTCATCTTATTTATGAATTAAAATAGATACAAGTGGCTAGTGGCTATTGAACGGGATGGCACAGCTTTGATCACTGAATTCCGTGCTGGAGAGAGGAGGATTGCTCTCCCTACAGGAATCTGGGTCAGCAACTCTATGGGAGGCCGGGTAAAGCATAAACCACAATTAGGATAAAACGTAATGGACTGATGGCTTTTGAAACAAAATGGTATCCTACCTCTTTATTTGTGGAGGCTTCCGCGGGGTCACCAGGATGAAGGGGTGTGCTCAAAGACTCTGCACCCAGGGGTGAGGAACTGCCCGGAGATGGGGACTGGAAAACACACAGCAAAGAAAAACACAGTGAGAGCTGCACAGGGAAGGACAGGGGGACCCACCTGGCCCTGGGGACCTGGGGAGCGAGGAGAAAGTTGCACACGACTGAAGAACATTTCAGCGGTGAGAAAACTTCCTGGAACGGAGCTACCAATGGTGCCTAGAAGGCTTGGATTTGTCAAGCTTTCTTTAAATTCCTGCCCTGTTTTCAAAGAGGCCCTTACAGTTCCCCTTCTCCCTCATCCACCACCTCAGGCCAAGTGTTGAAACGTAGCAAAAGCTGATGACCAAACTTCAAGCACAGATGAATAAAGCTAATAGTGATACTCAAGTGGTTTCTGTTTTTAAAACATTTTTCTTATTGAAGGATACAAAGACTTTGGATGCTAAATATCTTAAAAAATCACCTGTCCAAGATGACCTAAATGAAAAAGTAAAAATTAAAGCATAAATTTTTAAAGAGGCACCTGGGACGGGTTTTGATGAATGGAAACTGAACCAGTTGTGAAATATTTTGTTTGATTTAACCTAGCAGCCACGAAAAACAAGAGATATTTCAGCATCCAAACAACGTTATCTTGGTGACTCTTAAACTCTTTGTTAAGCAATGTTTAAAAACAAGGCTTATCACTTAAAATGAACAAACTACAATAAAAGATACAACACAGCTAAATCTCAAGAATATTAAGAAAACGTTAAAGGCACAGAGAAGCAAAAGCACAGTTTGATTCCTTCAAAAACAAGGAAAATGAAATAATTTATTATATAAGGAGAAGGAAGAAAAGGGTATAGACTTGAGGAAGAGAGGAAAGGAGCCTTCAAAATTACTGGTAATTTTCCATTTGTCAAATTAGGTGATGAGAACACCGTTTTATTTGTTATAATAAACACACCTTTTAAAAAAATCTATTTTTAATTGGAGGATAATTGCTTTACAGCGTTGTGTTCGTTTCTTCCATACCACAACATGAATCAGCCCTAAGTATACACATGTTCCCCTCCCTCTTGAGCCTCCCCCCACCCCATCCCACCCCTCTAGGTTGTCACAGAGCACCAGGCTGAGCTCCCTGTGTCACACAGGAGCTATCTATTTTACCTATGGTAATGGATATGCTTCAATGCTACTTTCTCAATTTGTCTCACCCTCTCCTTTCTCCACTTTAAAAAACACTTTTAAATACTCATTGATCTACTTAATTAAAAAAAAAAAAGACTTAGAAAAGGTTTGGAAAGCAGGGGTTCCATCAGGCATGTTACTGCCCCCAGGTGATGGGCTCAGGCTCCCTGTGCGGGCCCTGCTTGAATGGATCTGAAGCTCCAGGCCAGTGAAGGTGCTTAAAACTCTCCCCAGCTGATCCCCGAAGATTTCTGCACACTCCCAAAATCTGGAGGATGAAGAATATCTTCAGGTGAGGCACAGGCATGCTTAAGAATTCTGTAGCCATGGTCCTCTGAGAGCAAGAACACACCGCTTCACAGCTTGTTTGATGGAAGGCATAAAACCTAGTCCAGGTAAAGATCTATTCTCTGAGGAAGTGCAAGGATATGAGTGAGGAGAGGTACATGCTGGGCAAAGAGAGCAAAATCACACGAGAAGTAGCTTGAGCCTGCTCCTGATCTCTGGAGACTGAGCCCCAGGGAAGTGGAGGCACAGAGCCATCAGGAATGTGTCTCTGCTTGGGGAAGGTGAACGTTCCATGGGGCGTGGCACAGAGGAGGGGAGGGGCATGTTCATACTTGGCGGGGCGGGGGGGTGTGTTGGCAAGCACTGGAGTGAAATCACAAAAACAATAAATTCTTTCCAAAAAGTCTCAGTTACAGGAAACACCCAGTGAACTGAAGGATGATGTGCTGAGACACAGAGTTACATGCACAGACATAGTGCTGTCTCGATCTGTTGCTGCAAGGCCTGATGTGTTTCCCATGAGCTGATGTACCTGATTCTGAGCAGAGAGGTGAGGACTAGTGAGCCTCTTCATCACACACGTGCAGAAATCAGCTGCTCCACAGTTAAGCCAAGAGGACACACATCAGGGTGACACGAGGTACAAAGTACCTGAGCCCCTTGGTCTCTGGATGCAAGAAAGGTACCCTGTGTGCTCTGAAAAGAACACATAGAACTTTTCATTCGGCACCCCAGAGAGGTGGTGGGGACTTGCTGAATTAGCTCTATGTCTGGCCTACTCAAAATTAATGGAGTAGTGTTCATGACAATTTAATGCCTTTACATTTTCCTAGTTTTTCAAATATGAAGCACTTCTTAGATATTTATGTCTATTTTTCTCCAAGTAATTTTTTCTCTGTCACAAAGATTTTAAAGGTCTAGTCCCTGGGGAAGCTAGCACAGCTGCTTTTTCTTTAATTGCTTGGTTTGAGGGCCAACGTATCACTTTCATTAAAAAAAAAAATGCTCCCAAAGTATCCCATAGTGCCTATTTCTCTAATTAGTTTCTGTTGCAAAGCTTCTAAAAATGGAGGCTTTGCAGTGCTGTGAGCACCAGGTCATCTCTGGATGATGTGAGAAGACAGGTTGTCTGCAGAGCAGGCTGGGGTACAGAAGAGGCAGGTCGGACCCCACAATAAGGCTTGGTGACCAGCACCAGTCACCCACCACGGGACCCCAGAGAAGAGGGTACACATGTGACTCTGGTGGGCACTGTCTCGCCGAGGCTCTCAGGGGACCCACACCAGGCCTGATTAGGAGCCACTTCTCTTCCCTAGCCTTCCACATGCAAATGAGGTCCCTTGAGCTTCCTTCTGTTTGCACATGCAATTACTGACCTCCGTCTAGAGCGTTCTCCCTTGTTCTCTCCTTCGAAAGCGCTCATCTTGTTGAAGCCTTCTCAGACTCTGTTCAAGCTACTATTCTCCCCTGATGGCACGTCCTGGGTTTTGTAATTGTCTATTTCTGTGTGTGCCTCCCCTTTCCCAAGAACTCTTTAACAAAGCTCCTGTATTCATCTTGGTGATCCAAGTGCCTCACCCTGGGCACTTGTGAACAGCAGGGACTCACTCAGTAAATGTTAACAAATGACGTCAATGTGGTTTTCAGCCTTACCATGTTTTCCAACTTGCGCCAGAAGCAGTCAACAGCGACTCTCTTGTATTATTTTGGAGGCCAGTGATAAGCCTCTTTCTGTTATGGGACCCTGCACTGCTACATCTGCATTCTGAAGTAGAAAAGTCGAGAAATGGCCTTTGCCTGTGAAGACTCCGACCTCAGCTCCAGCCAAGTTCCTTTAAAGCACAAAACTGTCCCCAAGAGATTACCCTGCCTGGACGCCTGCTCCCCACCTACACCACTGCTGACAAAGTCAAGATGGACAAACACCCTCAGAGCAGGCACCCTCCACGAGCCCAAGCCAAGGTGTTCATGTCAGTTCATCTCAAACGTCTGCTTTAAAAGTCCTTTGCCCCTCACCCCAACTGCTGCCTCTTCATATGCTGAAGAGTGGAGAGAAAACCAGAGATTGGAGAATAGTTTTTACTTTCAAAGAATGTATTGGAGGCAAAATTTAACCAATGATATGAGGCAAAAAGTAAAAACTATCATTACATATTTCTGTCTGGAGTCTCATGCTTTCTGGGTTACTGGATGGATATTCAATTTCAGGCAAATGAGACCAAGGGTGGGAAGCAAAGGTGGGCTTGGAGATTCACCAAGGTAAGTGCCACATCGGGTCTCTAGGAAGGCACTGTTCAAAGATGACTCGCCAACTCCCTGCTCTGGAATTTCAGGAGGTCTCCTTAAGCTCAACAATTTGTTTTCTGTAAATTATGTTCTAGGTGATTCACCACAGCTCTGGGGTGGTAAAAGGAGAGCTCCCAGTCTTCAGACTTAGGCTCTTCAATGCCAGGACAAGAGATGGATAATCCTGTCCCTAAGTCCAAGGATGCAACAGCATCTGGAGGGAAAGCCAATCAGTCATTTTCATTCACTGGACATCTCTTAGGGGCACATAAACTGTTGATGGTTGGGGGCGAGACAGACAAACAGTTCATGGCACTTTCAGGCTATGCTTGTAGGAGTGAAAAGCAGTGCACAATTAATTATTACCTATTTATTCCTCCAGTAGATATTTCAGTGCCTCCCTGTGTTCCTAGCACTGGACCCAGAAACAAAGACGCAAGAGATGTTGTGGTTGTTCCATCCACCTCTTTCCAGATAGGAGGAGGAAACGTATGAAGTCAGCGCCACGGCAGGTGGCGGAGACACACATTCATACACGGAGACACAGAGTTGGGAGGGCCCACTTCTGCAGGAGGGAAGGAGTGTGTACCAGCAGCGCTATTGCACTGGGAAGGCACAGCTTCAGCTGAGCCCTGAAAACTGGGCGGTCTTCATGCAGCAGGACGGGACTGGGAAGAGGGTGAAGGTACTAGAGACAGAGGCAGGGAGGGAGGCACAGCTCTTCAGGGAGGCGAGAGATGGGCTGAACAGCAGGGCTGGGACCAGTCACTGGAGCCCCACCTGGGGACAGACTGTGCCTACTCTCTGCCCAGAGGCTATTTTCTTTGTAAGTCACTGGCCTGTTGTCCTCATTGGAGAAGCACAGTCTAGGCACTTTAAGAACTATTTCCTGAATTGAACTGGAAGATCTAAAGGACTGACGGGTTGAGTTACCACTTTGGTCTTCCTTTTCCCTTAATCCTCTTTCATCCTTGGATATCTGCAAAAAGAACAGATTATCACCCAGGAAAGCTGACAGAATGCCACTGAGGACACCCCCAGGCCATGGGTAAAGAACACCTGGCTCTCTCCAAAGGGACAGTGCTGTTTTCAGAAAAGCCTAAGGACTGCGGCAGCACCGAGAGCAAGGCTGTCTGTGATGTGGAGAGGTGTACGGGGATGGCGAGAGACTTCTGGAGGAATTCTAGTCAAAAGACACAAAAAGTGAGCTTGACCCGGGTCATTCACTCACTTATCTAACATGGAAGTGCTGACAGTGTCTGGAGAAGCCCAGGTCCCTGCCTGTGCCCAAGGAGCTCCTGGTGTGGCAGGGCAGACAGACCCGTGAACACATGTGAGATGTCCTCTATAAGGAATGTCACCGAGTCCCTGAGAAAACAAGTCACCTTAACATAAAAACCACTAAGGAGCTAGCTACTTGCAGGGTGTCTGTCTTCACAGTCTCCCCTCTGAAACACTAGCGTCTGTCTGGTCCACATCTTTGTCAGCTGATCTCTGTTGACTGCTGGGACCATCTGGTGTTTCCAGACAAAACCAAACCAGAACAAAACAGCAACTGCATTGCAGGGCAGAAGTGCAAATACTGCAAAAATAAAGAAAAAGCAGAATCTCAAAACTGAAGGCGGTAAAGCTAGAGAACTGCTCAAACCCACTATGAGCCATCAAAAGTTGGTGGTTACACCGGTTAACAATTAAAAAGAGAAAAATGGAAGGATAATGATGTTCAGTTCAGTCGCTCAGCTGTGTCTGACTGCAGCATGCCAGGCCTCCCTGTCCATCGCCAATAATATTAGAGGTGCTTCAAAAAAGCATGACTGGAACATCTGATAATAGAGACCCTTGGGAAAACAGTCTTTAAATATTTTTGCTGAAATGGTCCTTTATCTGATTGAAAGGACTGTTTCAGATCATGCTGCAGGAGTCATGTGTGAATTGAAGGCAGTTGTTCTAATGTATGATTCAATGACTTTTTTTCTGAGAAAAATTATGACTCTTTAAATCAATACTTCTTCTCTAAGCTCATACAGCTCAATAACAAAAAACAAACAACCCAGTAAAAAAAAGTGGGCAGAAGAACTAAGTAGACATTTCTCAAAAAATGCATACAAATGGCCAACAGGCACATGAAAAGATGCTCATTACCACGAAATTATTAGAGAAGTGAAAATAAAACTACAGCGAGGTATCACCTCACACTAAGAACAATGCTGGAGAGGGTGTGGAGAAAAGGAAACTGCCCTATACTGTTGATGGGAATGTAAATCGGTGCAGTCACCATGGGAAACAGTAGGGAGGTTCCGTAAAAACTGAAAATAGAGTATGATCCAGCAATCCCACTCTGGGCATACATCCAAACAAAACTATATTAAAAAAGATAAGTGTACCCCTATGTTCAGAGAGGATGAGATGGCTGGATGGCATCACTGACTTGATGGACGTGAGTTTGAGCAAGCTCCAGGAGTTGGTAAGGGAAGCCCGGTGTGCTGCAGTCCATGGGGTCCTCAAAGAGCTGGACATGACTGAGTGACTGAACGGACCCCTATGTTCACAGCAGCACTATTCACAGTAGCCATGACATGGAAACAACCTAAATGTCTGTCAGCAAGAGGACAGATAAGGAAGATGTAGCACATATATCCAACGGAATACTACTCTGCCACAAATAAGAATGAAATAATGCCATCTGCAGTAACCTGGATGGACTGAGATCATGCTGAGAGAAATCAGAAAGAGAAAGACAAATACTATATGGAATCTAAAATATGACATAAATGAACTTATCTGTGAAACAGAGACAGACTCACAGACAGAGAGAACGGACCTATGGTTGCCAAGAGGGAGGGAGGAAAGAGGAGGGAGGGATAGATTGGGAGTTTGGGGTTAGCAGATGCCAACTGTTACATATTATATACAGGGCAGATAAACAACAAGGTCCTACTGGGGACAGGGAACTACATTCGATATCCTGTAATAAGCCATAATGGAGAACAATATGAAAAATAACATATATAACAATCACTTTTCAGCACAGCAGAAATGAACACAACACTGTAAATCAACTATACTTCAATGAGATAAACTGAAAAAATACTTCTCTAAGAATTCATATATAGATGAAATTATAATTGAGATGTTGTTAATCAAAAAAATAAACTAAGCTTATGTTTGTAATTTTTAGTACGGTTTTTCAAGGTAAAGTTCTAATCAAATCCCTTTCTCCTCATACTTTGAAACCTTGGCATTTGTTGTAAGTGAATTAATTTTAAGTAGACCTTTGAAGGTACACTGACACAAGGATCCTTTGGGACAGTCCCTCTGTCTCCCCTGGTTGGTTAAAATATGACATGACAGCAGCCATAACAGATATGAGCAGGTGGGAGGAAAGACCATCTGGATCAGAGAAAGCTTCCAGTGGAGAAGACAAGTCTCCTGTGCCACAGTGCCCAGGACATGGAAGGCCCTGAGAAAGGCTCCTGGTTGTTGGGAAGTTAAAAAAAAAAATAAAATCAATGAATTCCTAAGACACTGGTCAAGTTTTCAAAGCTACCATGTTCTGGCTTTCCAATATTAGAGTCCATTTTCAAAAGCATAGGTGATTATAGGGAACACAAGTTACATTTCTCCTTTGAAAAATACTGACGTTTTAATTTTCTATTGTGGCAGAACAAGTAAGACTGCAGCTCAGGTTTCAGGATACTGAAAAGGCTAAGTGCTCAGACACCAGCATCTGGCAGACCTGCACTGCATGTGGATCCTGGCCTCACCACTCACCGCCAGGTTCCCATCCTCTCTGACTCTTCTGAGAATGACATGAGGATTGGGAAGGACATGAGGATTAATTGGTAACAATGCACACAGAATCAGCTCAGTGCCTGGGCATGCACAAAGCACTTAACCAATATTTGAGAATCTTTTAAGATTACAATAATAACAAAAATTACTTTGCCCTTATGGGAGAGTGTTCACAAGGACAATGCATACCCATGGGGATATTTTCTTCATCTCATCTTGCTTCCTTCCTTATTAACATTTTATTCATGAATAAAATTAAAAAGCACACAGAAGGCTCTATTAAAATCATACCACAAAGATTTTAAATTACTTTATAAGCCCCAAGACTCTTAGTGGTATAATGGCAAGAATAGCTCATTACTGGCTATGGCTAGGGGTACACACAATGACTGCATGAAGTTTCTGGCATGCTCACTATCTCCCATTCAAGACGGCATGTTGGAATATGAAGACTGAGTATGATGCTATTATGGTGACTGATTTACAAAAGAGAGCCATATTCGTATTCATTGCTCTAGGGTTAAATGACGACAGCTCACATACACCATGACACACTGCTACACTGTACTGTTCAGGACGCCTGCTAAAAGATCCCAGCTGGCTCCAGCCAAGTCTGATGAAACCCAGCACACAAAGATCCATTTCTTCAAAGGGAACTCAGTGACAAAAATTTCACTGCAACCAAGGGTAGAAGAAAGAATTCTTTAAAATTACAGTTTTACCAAGCCCATGAATTATTTAGCAACTTCAGTTATATGGAGAAACTCACAGAGCCTGAAAATAAGTTGTGTTTTTTTTTAAAGTCACCAAACAGCTGACATATAACATGTAACCCAAACACTAAGAACTCATGAACATTCTTCACCAGTGCTATGGATAATGTCCCTCTCAAACATATATATTAAAACCTCAACCTGTCCCCCTCCCCACAGTGGGATGACATGGGGAGGTAGGGCCTCTGGGAGGTGATTAGTCATGAGGATGGAGCCCTTGTGAACAGGATTAGTGCCCTTATAAGAGGCACAAGAGAACTTGGTTCCTCTTTCACTGCCTTCCACCCCAACACAGCAAGAAGATGGCCATCTACAAACCAGGAAGAGAACACTCACCAGAAGCTGACCATCCTTGTACCCTCATCTCAGACCTCCTATGCTCCAAAATTGTGAGAAATTTCTGTTGCTTAAGCCACCAGGTCTATGCTATCTTGTTACATCAGGCCAAACTGAGTAAGACATTGAGACCTCTCATGAAGCACCTATTTCCTCTCATTATTTTAAATACAATTTTAACAAGCTCTGAGGAATTCATTCCTCAATTAAAAAACTTTAGTGGTTCCTCTTTACTTAAAGAATAAATCCTAGACTCTTTTACCTTGGCACTTAAGGCATCCAAGGTTTGGCCTTAATTTCTTTACCATTTTCCACCCTTCCAGGTTCTTACTGTCTACGATCAAGCCACTGAACTCCTTTCTGTTCCCTGTGAGTCTCTGCTGTGAACCTTGTTTATGCTCTTGTCTGAACTCCACATGTTCAGAACCCTCCAAAGGCCCACTTCTAATACTAGTTCTTTCATGAAGTCTTTCCAGTTCTCTTAGGCAAAATGAATCCCTCTCCTATGAGAACTGCTTGTATTTTATCTGTGCCATTTTTATGGTGCATCACTTTCTCCATTATATTTCATAAAATTATAATACTATTAGATAATACTTTAGTTACAGTATTTAATAATCACTTTGAAGGCAGAATTTATGACTTACTTACATTTTCTTCTTCAAGTGCTTAATCAGGATGCCCCATAAAAAATACAAAGGGTGTTCCAGAAAAGTGTTAAATATATGAAAGGATGCATGGGCACCAATTCTTTAATATCAGAGGAAAAAAGGAAACATAAAAAATAAAAAGGCTTACATACAAAGCATGTTCTAGACACATGTAGCATTGCACTCATGTGCTCATATGGAAGTCTGTGGGTACATGTAGCTCAGGGTTCTTGTCACTACTTTATTTTTATTTTATTGATTTATAGTGTTGTGCTAATTTCTGCTGTACAGCAGTGATTTAGTTATATATATATATATATACACATTCTTTTTCATGTTCTTTTTCATTACAGTTTATCATAGAATATTGAATATACAAGGCTTCCCTGGTGGCTTAGATGATAAAGAATTGGCCTGCAATACAGGAGACCTGGAAAAGGTCAGTTTTCATTCCAATTCCAAAGAAGTGCAATGTCCAAAAATGCTCAAACTACTGCACAGCTGTGCTCATTTCACATGCCAGCAAGGTAATTAATGCTCAAAATCCGTCAAGCTAGGCTCCAGCAGTATGTGAACCAAGAAATTCCAGGTGTACTAGCTGGATTTAGAAAAGGCAAAGGAACCAGAGATCAAACTGCCAACATTCGTTGGATCATAGATAAAACAAGAGAATACCAGGAAAACATCTGCTTCATTGACTACGCTACAGCCTTTGACTGTGTGGATCACAACAAACTGTGGAAAACTCTTAATGAGATGAGAGTACCAGAACACCTTATCTTCCTCCTGAGAAACCTGTATGCAGGTCAAGAAGCAACAGTTAGAACTGGACATGGCACAACGGACTAGTTCAAAACCAGGAAAGGAGTGCACCAAGGCTGTATATTGTCACCCCGCTTATTCAACATGTATGCAGAGTACATCATGGGAAATGCCAGGCTGGATGACTCTAAGCTGGCATCATGACTGCTGGGAAAAATATCAACAACCTCAGATATGCAGATGATACCACTCTAATGACAGAAAGTAAAGGGAACTAATGAGTCTCCTGAAGAGGGTGAAAGAGGAGAGTAAAAACCTGGCTTAAAGTTCAATATTCAGAAAACTAAGATCATGGCACCTGGTCCTATCACTTCATTGCAAACAGAAAAAGTGGAAGCAGCGACAGATTTCATTTTTGTTTTTGATCAGTCATGCAGTTGTATCCAACTTTTTGTGACCCCATGGACTGCAGCATGCCAGGCTTCCTTGTCCTTCACTATCTCCCAGAGTTTGCTAAAATTTATGTCCACTGAGTCAATGATTTCATCCAACCATCTCATTCTTTGTCACCCCTTTCTCCTCCTGCCCTCAATCTTTCCCAGCACCAGGGTCTTTTCCAATGAGTAGGCTCTTCGCATCAGGTGGCCAAGGTATTGGAGCTTCAGCATCAGTCCTTCCAGTGAATACTCAGGGTAGATTTCCTGTAGGATTGACTGATTTGATCTCCTTGCTGTCCAAGGGACTCTAAAGTCTTCTCTTTCAGCACCACAGTTCGAAAGCATCGATTCTTCGGCACTTAGTCTTCTTTATGGTCCAACTTTATTTTAATTTTCTTGGTCTCTAAAATCACTATGGATGGTGACTGCAGCCATGAAGTTAAAAGACACTTGCTCCTTGGAAGGAAAGCTATGACAAACTTAAGAGTATTAAAAAGAAGAAACATCACTTTGCTGACAAAGTTCCATATAGTCAAAGCTATGGTTTTTCCAGTCACACGTGGATGTGAGAAGTGAAGTGTTAGTTGCTCAGTCACGTCCAACTCTTTGTGACCCCATGGACTGTAGTCTGCCAGGCTCCTCTGTCCATGTAATTTTCCAGGTAAGAATACTGGAGTGGGTTGCCATTTCCCCTTCCAGGGGATCTTCCTGATCCAGAGATTGAACCTGCGTCTCTTATGCCTCCTGTATTGGCAGGTGGGTTCTTTACCACTAGAGCCACAATGGTTTTTTCAGTAGTCACGTATGAATGTGAGAGTTGGACCATAAAGAAGGCTGAGTGCCAAAGAATGCATATGGACTTTCAAAGTCAGGGGATTACCTAGGGCAGGTCACAGTATAGGCGCTAGTCTTTCTGAGAAACTTCCACTTTGGGGGTGGGGTGGGGCATGGGGGTGACTTCTGTGTCTCTGGTGTTCTCAGATAGCTTTTTCAGTATGTATATCAGTTTAACCAGTGTTATCCTTTTCCTCAAGTAAATGCACACTGTTTTCCTCACTGATACAAAGCGTTTTAAATTAACCTATTCTATGATTATTAAAAAAAAACAAATATAAGATTAGTTTTTCTTGCTCCAAGATATGTTTGTGCTTCTGAAAATCAAAACTGCTGAAGAATCCCATAATTATTCACTTTCCATTCAAACTGTATTATCAATGCACATTTGTATTTCCTTAATGTGGTGAAGCAGGAAAGTTAGCATAGGCATTGCAGGGGCATAATTATGTCATTAAAATGATAATAGCCTGGGCCTAATGAAGTGTTTTATATACACATTTATAATGGATTCAATTAATACCAATGGAACATTGAGATAACTGTCAGAATATTCTAAGCATTTCCATTTTCTTTTTCCACAGGGAAAACACTCACATTCCCAGTCCCAAGTCTGCTAAACCCTCGGCAAGACTGCTAGTGCGAAGATCCAGTCCATCTAGCAGCTCGGAGAAAGCCTTGCACTGCAGCGATCTCCTAGGTACAGGCCATTTTCCTCTCCAGGGGACCATACAGATCACTTATTTTATCACTACCTGAAGGGCTCTATGCTTCTGAAACCATGTTTCAGAACATGGAAAAAAAGTTGACTAATTTGACTCAAAGGAAAAAAAATTGACCAATTAATTATTAACTAAAGTCATTCCTGAAACATTTGATAACTTATCATCTGTTAAAGCTGATCTATAACCAGTGTTATCTTTCCCCCTCTGAAACAGCCTCACTGTATTTATTTGAAATGCATTATAACTTGTGATGGACTCATTTATGAGGAGGCCTCCATCATGTTCATTTTCCACCTAGGTCCATATCCCTGATGGTCCTCTTGCACGAGCATCCTCAGGCCATACTGAACATGAGCTCGGTGAGAGGAAAACCAAAGTGGCTTTTAGTTTGTATTAGGAGATGCAGCTAAGAGCAAACCATTTGCTGTAATAATACGTTATCTACTAAAAACAATAATAGCTACTATTTGTTGACAGCTTACTATGTGCTAGGTACTATACAGAGTTCACTTTGCCCATCGGCTCATTTATTAGCAAATCAGTTCCTAACGTGCAAGGCACTAATTTCCATTCATTTTCATTAGCATTATGAAAGCAAAAGACACAAAAAGAGCCTGGAATTAGAGGCTACAGTGCCTAAATGAACTCATTTATCAGAACACAGCAAATAACAATGTGACGCTGATGGAAGCAAAGTGCAATCTTTCTAAGTGGTCAGCCTTTTCCTTTTTCAGGTTGTCTTGGACTTACCAGCAACAGGCAAACCTGATTACATCTCTTCCCATTCTATTCCAGCTCTGTTCACTTACTCCTACTGTCGAGGGAAATGGAAAAAGCACGCAATCTGACAGGACTAGAAGAAAACCAAAAGCAAAGCAGCAAAATAGCTGTGAAGCTGAGGATCCACCTACCTCATCTTCAGGACACTCAAATTGGTACATCCAGAAATTCTCCATCTTTATGGGTACTCTCTGGGGAGCAGGGCCAGCTCTTGAGCATCCACTTGTGAGTTGAGGCTAACTCCTGATCCCAGTGTGTTTGGTGGATTGTTTCCAGTGGTGTTAGATGGCCAAGTCAATAACGTAGCTTGTAACAGGAGATGTAACCAACTCCCAGGGTGTCTGACCCAGCTGCATTAACCCCTCAGTGCCCAATGGTCCTGGCAGTCGTGCGTCATTGCTGGAGCATCATCACCTGATGTTTCTGAGGAGGGGCTGGCCTCCCTCTTCTGGCAGTAACGCCTACTATTTCTGGGGGAAAATAAACTCGGTTCTGAGGTGCTACCAGAAACTTTCACACACTCTAAACTCTGCTATGTTTATAGAACCTGTGAAAAGAGCATCCAGTTCATATGGAAGGAAGGGGCGGGAGTTGGGAAAAAGAGGCTCGCTCAGAGCCCGTGTCAGAACAAACCTGGGCATGTGGCAAGCCAGGGCCTGGGGGCACAGGATGCTGACAGTGGACCCTCCCCACCTCTTCACATTTGCTGAATACCCTCACACTGAAATCTGAATAAGCAGACATGGCAAGTCAGACACACAAACACAAAAAGAAGCTGCCCCCATGGTCAACATGGTTCAATACACACCAACAAGAATACACAGAAGAATCACACAAAAAAGGTCTTAATGACCTGGATAACCACGATGGTGTGCTCACTCACATAAAGCCAGACATCCTGAAGTATGAAGTCAAGTGGGCCTTAGGAAGCATTGCTACAAACAAAGCTAGTGGAGGTGACAGAATTCCAGCTGAGCTATTTGAAATCCTAAAAGAATGATGCTGTTAAAGTTCTGCACTCGGAATACTCAGCAGCAGCCACAGAACTGGAAAAGGTCAGTTTACATTTCAATCCCAAAGAAGTGCAATGCCAAAGATTTCACATGCTAGCAAAGTCATGCTCAAAATCCTCCAAGCTAGGCTTCAGAAGTACGTGAACTGAGAACTTTCAGATGTGAAAGCTGGATTTAGAAATGGCAGAGAAACCAGAGATCAAATTGCCAACATCCGTTGGATCATAGAAAAAGTAAGAGAATTCCAGAAAAATATCTACTTCTGCTTCATTGACTATCCTAAAGCCTTTGACGGTGTGGATCACAACAAACTGGAAAATTCTTGAAGAGATGGAAGTACCAGACCACCTTACCTGTCTCCTAAGAAACCTGTATGCAGGTCAAGAAGTAACAGTTAGAACCAGACAGGGATCAATGGACTGGTTCAAAATTGGGAAAGGAGAATGTCAAGGCTGTATATTGTCACCCTGCATATTTAACTCATATGCAGAGTATCATGCAAAATGCTGGGCTGGATGAAGCACAAACTGGAATCAAGATTGCCAGGAGAAATATCAATAACATCAGATATGCAGATGACACCACCCTAATAGCAGAAAGCGAAGAAGAACTCAAGAACTTCTTGATGAAGGTGAAAGAGGAGAGTGAAAAAGCTGGTTTAAAACCCAACATTCAGAAAATTAAGATCATGCATCTGGTTCCAACACTTCACGGCAAATAGGTGGGGAAGAAATGTAAACAGTGACAAACTTTATCTTCTTGGGCTCCAAAATCACTGCAGATGATGACTGCAGCCATGAAATTAAAAGATGGTTGCTCCTTGGAAGAAAAACTATGACCAACCTAGACAGTGTATTAAAAAGCAGATTCAGCCAACAAAAGCCTGGATAGTCAAAGCTATGGTTTCTCCAGTAGTTGTACATGAACGTGACAGGTGGACCATAAAGAAGGCTGAGCACCAAAGAATGGACACTTTCGAACTGTGGTGCTGGAGAAGACTGTTGAGAGTCCCTTGCACTGCAAGGAGAGCAGTCAGTCAGTCCTAAAGGAAATTAACCCTGAATATTCACTGGAAGGACTGAAACTGATGCTGAAGCTCCAAAACCTTGGCCACCTGATGCAAAGAGCTGACTCACTGGAAAAGACCCTGATGCTGGGAAAGATTGCAGATAGGAAAAGAAGCGGGTGACAGAGGATGAGATGGTTGCAAGGCATCACTGACTCAATAGACATGAGTTTGAGCAAACCTCTGGGGAGACAATGAAGGACAGGGAAGCCTGGAGTGCTGCCATTCATGGGGTCACAGAGTCATACACTCCTGAGCAACTGAACAACAGTAGGGAACTGGCAACACAAACTGGCTTTGAGAGCTGGACGGTGCCCACTTATTCTCAGGAAAGACAAGACTAATACAGGTGGAACTGAGCTGGAAGGAACTAATGGAAACAGAGCTGGGCAGGTTGGTGCTGAAGACAGACAGACAGACCTCCCAGAGTCAATCACCTCTTAGCCAGCCATGGCAATGGGGGAGGCTGTGGCTGCACAAAAGATGAAGGGCACAGAACACGTAAGACTCTCACTGGAACAGATGGCTCCAGCCTTCTCACCAATCCCTTTATGAGACAGGATGACAGGTCTCTCTCCCTAGTTTATCTGATGAACCGCAAGAGTCAAATGGCAGAAGAGAGGGAAGCAAAGGACCTGAATGATCCACAACTGGAAAATCCACCCACGTTAGGTGACAGCTTCCTGTGCTGTGGACAACTCTGTAGGCCAGGCCAGAGAGAGCAGGTCCTCGGGCACTTCTCTGCCCTCTTCGCCTGTTCTCGTGTTTCTGACCACTCTGCTCCCAGTCAGATTGTACCTATTATAATCTGGGTCAGCCTGCTGCAAAACTTGTGGCTGTCAGCCCCATTCAAGGAGGCTTGTTCTAAATGGCGAGCAACACAGGAGGTATTTCCTCTGAATTTATAGCACTGGGCATTTCTCCAGATACTGTCTTCTTTCCGTCAATTATTTAAAAGACAGAAAACCTTTGGGTGTTGATTCTCCAGAATGAATAGCCCCTACCACTGAACTCCCCCGGCTCAAGGGTGGAACCAATCTGCCATTATCACTCTTAAAAACTGCTCTGATTTGAACTCATGAACCACTCAGGACAGGCTGAAGTCGTCAGAATCTTCACTGTTGCTGTGGAAAGGTTGGAATTTTTTTAGTTATTAACCAGAGAACCACCATCACATCTAAGACTTAAACATCACTAGAGAGACTACAAAGAAAAGCAGATCTTCTGGAAAGTTACAGAAAGCACCTTCACATAGCATCCTCTTGTTGCAACAGAATCCAGAATGCTTCCCCTGGCTCTCTTTTCAGGCTTTCCTTCCCTTTAATGTTCAATCTGCACCTGAAACCTGCTAAATTATTCACCACGGCCTTCTCCATGCCTCATCCATAATGGATAACACCTGCGATGGAAAACGGCCCCCACAACAAGATGACGGTTGAGATGGGAACACAAAGAATGGGAGCCACACCCACATCTGGGGGAGGACTCAGGTCTCCAGGATGCCAGCTAGCCTCCAAAGCTGTTCTCTCAGCACCAGCAAGACCCCTCATCCCAGGTGCCTTGCCACCTCTTTTTGTCATGACCTGTGGAGAGATAACATTCAGACAACATTCTGAGTCACCCAGAGAGGGTCTGGAGCCCCAGTTGATGCTGCTGGAGTTGAAAGCCACATATCCATTGGTCCAGGCCTCCCCCCATCCCCAAAGTCCAGGGGGTTCAGCAGAACAGTGGTTGAAAGCCCTGCCTTAGCTTAAGAAGCACTCTTTATGGCAAAATCTTTTGGCCCTGGAAGTCCCTTGACAATAAAGTTAAAATGCTTCTACTTAAGAATGCATGTGGTTGTGCGTTTCCCTTCAGGACAATCCCTCTTCCTCCCCATTTCCATAGGTTCTTCTGAATCCCAACTGGCTCTGATGCAGCCACCTGCCTCTCACCCCTATTCTCTTTCACACCACTTTGGCTTCATTCTTTGCTGGCCCGCAGGATCTGCCCAGATCCTGGCCAGATGACAAAATCAATACAGCCTGTGAGTTGGGAATGGCTGAAGAGGTCAACTGAGGAGGATGAGGCCAGCAGCTGCTGGTTTTAGGCCCAGCCGCTCTTTGCCAACACAAGGTGATGACAAGACATCAAATGGAGTAGATGGACTTCTCGAATGGGCCCTGTGATCCCCAACTCTTGGTATACAGACCCTTGTGTAATTCTCTTCCTGGGGAGGGAGTGTGGGCTAGTGACTTACTCTAAATATGGCAAAGGTGATGGGATGTCATTCTGTAATTAGAAGTCACAGTCTTTTATAGCTCAGCTTGCTAACAGACTCAGCTGGCATACTTTATTAACACAAGCAGCCAAGAAGAGTACCCATGTGGCACAGAACGAGGACGCCTGTGGGCAACAGTCAGCTAGGAACCAAGGTCCTCACTCCAAAGGCCCGTGAGGAGCTGTATCTTGCCAATAAGCTCACTGGGAATAGGGCTTTCCCCAGGTGAGCCTTATGATAACTACAGAACACTGACCCCTTGACTGCAGTCTCAGAGAGGCCCCAAAACAGAGGACCAGCAAAGTAACGCTGGAATCTGGACCACAGAAACTGTGAGATAATCGCCATGGCATGGTTCATGCCACTAAGTTCTGGGGCAATTTGTTACATGGCTCTAAGTAGCTAAGACATTAAAGGTGGCTTCAGAGGAAATCCGGAAGAGCAGGGGAGACCTGGAGGTTGGACTGAGGGCTCAACAAAGAACTAGCCTGGAACAGATCATAAACTCTGCACAGGCAGGGTCTGTGTTTGTTTTAGACAGCACCTGCATCTCCATGCCTGCTATATCCTTGGTGTCTTGTACACTGTTTGAGATATAGGAGGAACTCGAAAATATTTGTTAAATGTGCAGATGGTAAGTTGAGAGAGACCTTCAGTTTCTGATGAGATACAGTAGTCACCACTCTCTCTGGTTCACTGACAAAGCTAAGAATAGTGTGGCTTTGTGGCCAGGCTCTATTTCTTACTCACAGTGTCTTTTATGTAGCTTGTGCTCTATTTAACCCAAAAGTGTTAGCAAGGGAAGTAACAGCTCAACCCAATCACTTCATGGCAGTTTGCATGGCAGATGGTTGAGAGCACATTTATTTCTCTGCTATCATTCACCTAAGAAGAGATTTCTTATTGGTTTCTGAGGTCTATCTGGCAAAGTACACTGCGGCCCATTTTTGCTGTCCTGAAAGCAGATCCTTTGGTTCTAAAGTTGTGCTTTTGGATAGGCTTCTGGGATGTTAACCTAGAGGGTCTGCCAGTCCCTCTTTTCTAAACAGTATGAACCATATCGTAGAATGAAGTTGGTTTTAGAACCTATACTGGGATGCATATTCTTCTGCAGCAAGCCAGGAGAACACTCTGAGTTAAGGATGCTTGGGGTCTAGTCCTTTTCAAGCCACAGAATGACACAAAAGCGAGCTGACTCTCTTAGGAAAACTCTCCTTCCTGATTCCTACCTGCTAAGAATACATCACATTCCAGCTGAGAATTTATCCGTTTAGGGAAATCAGGCCTCAACAGAACACATAATTCATTCTGAAGTCTGTCATTCAGATCTTGGAAAACCTATGGCTGGCCAGAGCTCCCTGGAGGAGATGTGAACTGGCAAAAAGGACCTCTCAGAGAAAGATACTTTTACAGGAATCCTTCATGAAAACAATCCTTCAGCAGCAAAAACAGTTCTTTTCACTCACTCACGTACACTTGACAACACAATCACAACAGGATAAGATGTTGCTAATAAGCCTAAACAAATCAGCATGTACACTTGACCTTGGTCAACAGTCTCCTAGCAACAGGAATAACAGTCAAGTCCATGTAGGTTGATGCTGAATTCAGGGCAGAGGGAAGGGAGAGAGGACAGGGAGCAGATGACACCAAGGAAATCAAGGCCGAGATGAAGCCAGGATGCTTCTCCACCCTCATCACATCATCTTTCTCAAAAGAAGAAAGAAAAACTTTAGGCACAAAAGTACACATGATCAGGGCAGGTTTTAACAGTAAGCCCTCACTTCCCAGGATTTTGGCAATACCTCCCTCTCAGCAGGAGAGTGGCTGGTTTCCGACCAACAAGTGTTAGTGCCAAAATCGTTTCCTGCCTCAAAAGATTTACAATTGGTCTCTGGAACTGGGGACATCAATAAAAGCTAAATGTTATCTGAAGGGGAGTGGTGCAAAGTGCCATTATCACTAATTAGCAGTTTTGTTTGACTTAATCAATCAGATGGGGGGCACGGGGGGAGCGGAGGCGGGAGGGGAAGCACTTACATTATGACAATATAGTGCTGCTTAAGGTGGAAGTGGAGACCCTGAGTCATTCAGAGTGCCTGGGCAGATGGGCAGCACCACGTGAGCACTCACAGAAAACAGAGAAAGTGGAGGAAGCGTGCTAACAGCCAACTTGTCTAACTCAGTCTGCCACTGACCAGCCCTAAATGTTAAATGAATTTCCACCTACTAAGGGCTTCCACTGTGACTCAGCCGGTAGAGAATCTGCCTGCAATGCGGGAGACGTGGGTTCAATCCCTGGGCTAGGAAGATCCCCTGGAGAAGGGAAAGGCTACCCATTCCAGTGTTCTGGCCTGAAGAATTCCATGGACTATACAGTCCATGGGGTCACAAAGAGTCAGACATGACTGAGCAACTTTCACTTTCAAGGCAACAAAATACTCCAAAGTTGTAGTCCTGATTTCACATTTCCATGGATGATTTAGGATTTGCAAAACCATTGTGCTCCATAATTCTGGGGGGAAAAATCTGATAACTTATTTCACTGACGAAACAACTGAAGTCGAGGAAGAAAGCAGGTGACCAACTCAGTTGAGCTGCAGCAGGTCAACGACAGGGCTAAGATTTATATATAATGAGTGCTTACTGAGCATCGTCAACATTGCGCAATTTGCTCTGAGTTAAGAAGAAGAGAAAACACTACACCTTCAACAGACTGACAGTGGCTAATGCACGTGAGACAAGTAGAAAGTAAGATAGCAAAGAATCAAGTGTTAAACTGCGGTTTACAGTTTAAGCTGGTGGTTACCAGTTTTGGGGTTTCCCAGGTGCTTCAGGTAAAGAATTCACCTGCCAGGCAGGAGGCACAGGTTTGATTCCTGGAGAAGGAAATGGCAACCCACTCCAGTATTCTTGCCTAGGAAATCCCATGGACAGAGGAGCTGCGTGGGTTCACGGGGTCACAAAACAGTCAGACACAACTCAGCAACTAAACAAGAAAAACAAATTTTGATTGGGCCTTAGAAATACTGATGGTAAGACCAAATCGCCAGAGATTCTAATCAAGAATCCTGGAATCCATCCATTCAAAGAGTAGGGCCTTGCCTGCACTAAATAGGAATGCAATCTGGACAGAGGTGAGAGCCAGTTTAAGAAGTGGAGTACAGACGTTAAGTCTGCGTAAACAAGAACAGATTTAGGATTTGTAATTACTAGTCCAATGAGTAAGCCAATGCAGGGCAGGATGGGGATACAAACCAAAGAAGCCATGTCGTCTCTGTCCAGTGGGGTCTACTTAATCACACTTGAAATTTACATGAGGAAATTACTTCCTAGAGGAATGTCTGTCTTTGCCCAAGATAAAGGGCATAGACATCTGGGATGATTTGTCTTCTAAAGCTGTAAAATATGTCAAAGATCAGTGGGACTCTGGGAGAGCAAGGTGGCTTTTGTCAAAATAAAATAACATCCTCTCTACGGCTGCTCTCAACAAAGTGGTCAGTGAAAATCCGTATTTCAAAGAAAGTGGACTGACAAGCTACATCTCTGTATTAAGAACATGTCAGTTATACCTGTAATGGGATCACTTCCCATTTAAAAGATGATCACGTTTATAGATAAAGTGCATTTCATAATTCCCCAGGCCGACATGGGTCCAGGATTTAACTGGGTTACATATGGAATTCAATTATCTATGATCTATCTGCTCCTCTCCCTGTACCTTCTTCTTCGTCCCCTATACAGCCCCAGTCCACTTACAGAAAATATCAAGGGTGCACAGTTGGGAGAGCTGACGCAATTTTTCTAAAGACTCCTGGGAAGTTTCTGGAGTCCCAGGTTATTAAGCAGCATGTCAAGGCACCCAAATTGTGGTCCCATGTGCTGTGATTCTATCTGGAAAGTGATAACAAAACGCTCTCTGGTGAAATCATCCATTTCCTTCCCTGTTGCTTTCCCCGTATTTCCCCACACAGTAGTTTCACAGATACACTGACTAGTGAGACAATTCATTACAAAGTTGAGAAACATTCCTCTTGGGAGTGGGATCAGGTCAAGAGAAAAAACTGGAGCCTGGGGTTAAAAAAAAATCAATCTTTCCCATCACTTATCTTCATTCCATTGAGCACAGGGTAGCTGGAGACCTTGCCTTCTGCTGTGCAGATCATCAGACCAGTTTGCCCTGATCATTCCAATACAGTGATGATCTGATGACAGTGAGGAGACAGCTCCTTGGTTCTGTAGACAGGGCATGCCTAGAGCTGAACTGACAGGTAACACTCAAAAGGTGAGATAAGTTAATCAGCGAAACTTCAAATCCAGGAGGAGAATGCAAAAGCACACATTCTTCTAGCTCCTTTTGCTTTTTCATGATTGAAATAAACTATATATTTGTTCTCTGATAGGGACTTCCAGGTCAAATCTTTTCATTTCCAAGTTGTAACAGCAAGATCATGACATGTTTAGAAACATTACGCTGGTCGCATCAGGTCCTCACAGTTCATAGAAAAGTGTATTTTTGTTGCTGTTGTTGTTACTGACAACGAAGTTCTGTTATTTAAGAGCACTACTCACCATTGGCAGGGATATCGCAATTTATGCTGACCCTAAGTTGCAGAATGGGCCGTTATATGTACTCTGGTAAGTAGGCACATTGAACACATTTCATTTTAAAAGTATGGACCATTAACCTAAGTAAGTATATAAACCTGAGGAGAAATCAGTGCATCCACTTTGACCTCAGCAAACATCATTCTCACTGCAGCTATTCATATTCTGGCTGCCATTCTTCCCACAGGTGTTCAGCAGTTTCCACACTCTAGGCCCATTATCAAACCCACAGATCCTGAACTCTTCAGGGTTTTCACTGTCAAGATGCAAATCCACTTACCAATTAGGGTTCTTCACCTGAAGTAGTACAGCCTACTCCTTGACCTACTTTTTACCTCTTTACTCTTATGTGTGTAATATAAGCCAAATGTAAGTGTGTATACTCAATGCATACACAAACACAGCATGAAATTAAAATGAAAAACTCAGAACACTTAGCTCAGATAACAGAGGTAATACAGTAGTCATTTTCTACAAATTGTGCACATAATATACAGAAATGTTTGTCTTTATTATTTTTCAAGAAAGTGGACAGTAATGTGGAAATAATCCCTTTATACAGTGACTGATCTCTGCATAATGATTCCAACTCTTATTTTTAAAACATAAAGCAAAGAAATACAGAAACATAAGTTTTGAAAGTCAAATGGTACTATAAGGTTTACGGCAAAAACCCAAGTCCTTTTCTGTATTCCTCCACGCTCCATGGTTTCCTTTCAGCATTTCTCCCTGTATTTGCTTCCACAGGCGTAAAGATTGTGTTTACACGGCCTCACCTGGATTTTCAACTGCTTACATCATTGCCCAGGGCTCTCCTGGTGAAGAATCTGTCTGCAATGCAGGAGACCTGGGTTTGATCCCTGGGTCAGGAAGATCCCCCGCGGAAGAGAACAGCAACCCACTCCTGTATTCTTGCCTGAAGAATTCCATGGACAGAGGAGGCTGGTGGGCTACAGTCCAAGGGGTCACAAAGAGTCAGACACAACTGAATGAATGACACTTTCACCTTCATTTTTCAGTTGCAGATATTATTTCTTGGCTTCTACTAGAAAAGACTAGGATTTATCTCCTTTATACTATACCCTCCCTCATCTACTCAATGATACCGGTTTTGGTTAATCCATATTGGGTGTTTGCATTCTGAAGACTATGCACATGCTCTTCTCTGAGACACACACAATGTATTATTGCATTTCTTGCATAACGAATGCTTTTAGTGAGGTAAGTAGCTGAATTGTTTTTCCATTTGCTTAGTTTTCTATGTTCTGAACAATAACTTATGCCAAACTCAAAGGCAATCTAAGATTCCTCTCAGTACAAATATATTAGGAAATCCAGGACAGAGACAAGATGGTGGAGTAAAAGGACATGAGCTCATCTCTTCCTATGAAAACATCAAAATCACAACTAACTGCTGAAAAACCATCAACAAAAAATGCTCAAAGGTACCAATAAAAGATACCCCACACTTCTAAAGGCAGATGCTACAGTGAGACGGTAGAAGGGGCACAGTTATGATAAAATCAAATCCCATATCTGATGAGTGGATGACCCACAAACTGGAAAATAACTGTACCACAGAAGCTCTCTCACAGGAATGAAAGTTCTGAACCCCGCATTAGGCTCCCCAGCCTGGGAGTCTGGCAATGGGAGGAGGAGCCCCCAGAGAATCTAGCTTGATCGCAGGAATGTCATGGGACTTGGGGAAACAAACTCCACTCTTAGAAGGCACACAAGGTCTTGTGCACAGCAGGAACTAGGGAAAAAAGCAGTGACCTCATAAGACACTGGGCCAGACCCATCTGCTAGTACTGGAGGGTCTCTTGCACAGGCAGGGGGTGGCTGCAGCTCACTGCAGACAGACACTGGTGGCCGTGTCTGTGGAATATTCACGGCTGCAGCTCACTGCAGACAGACACTGGTGGCCGTGTCTGTGGAATATTCACTAGCAGGAGCTCTCCTGAAAGTCGCTATTTTCTCACCAACGCCTGGCCCCACCCAGCAGCCTGTAGCTCCAGTGCTGGGATACCTCAGGCTAAACAACCAACAGGCTGCTTCTTCCCACAGCTCTTCCCACAGCAGACAGGCTGCTTAAAGCCATCCTGAGCACATGCTGCTGCTGCTCCTAGGTCGCTTGAGTCATGTCCGACTCTGTGAGATCCCATAGACAGCAGCAGAGCTGCCAACTAAACACACTCCTTGACAGAGCCTTGCCCACGAGAGGGACAAAGCCAGTTTCATCCGCCAGAGGGCAGGAACCAGTCCCTCCCACCAGGAAGCCTGCACAAGTGTCTTAGACAGCCTCATCCACCAGGGGGCAGACAGCGCAAGTCAGAACTACAACCCCAGAGCCGGCAGAATGAAAACCGTAAGCACAGAAAGTCAAATGAAATGAGAGAGCAGAGGAATATCTTCAGGATGCAAGAACAAAATAAGGCCCTAGAAGAACAACTAAATGAAATGGAAACGGGCATTCTACCTGAAAAATACATCAGAGACGTGACAGTAAAGACAATTCAAAATCTCAGAAAAAGAATGCAGGCACACTCTGAGAAGTTACATGCGATGTTTAACAAAGACCTGGAAGAACTAGAGAACAGTGGTGAACGACACAACAACTGAAAGTAAAAACACACTAGAGGGAATCAACAGCACAAGAACTGAGGCAAAAGAATGGATAAGCAAGCATGAAGGCAGAATGGTGAAAATCATGTTACAGAATAAAGCAATGAGGACAGTCGCAGAGAGCTCTAGGAGAACATTCAATGCAAGAGCATTCACATTACAGGGGTCCCAGGGGAGAACAGAGAGAGGAAAGGCTTGAGGAAATATTTTAAGAGGTAACAGCTGAAAATTTTCCCATGGGAAAGGAAACAGACACCTGAGTACAGGAAGCACAGAGTCCCAGGCAGGATAAATCCAAGGAGGAACACACCAAGACACACAGTAATCAAAATGACAAAAATCAAAGGAAAAATTTAAGAGTAACAAGACAAAAGGAACAAATAACATGCAAGGGAACCCCCATAATGTCATCAGCTGATTTATCAGCAGAAGCTCTGACTCAGTCTTGACAGAGAAATCAAGGTTTTACAGATAAGCAAAACGAAGACATTTCAGCACTAACAGATCAGCTTTTCAACAAATGCTAAAGAAACTTCTCTAAGCAGAAAAGATCACAACTAGAAACAAGGATATTATGAATGGAAAAGCTCACTGGTAAAGGCAAACATATAGTAAAGGTAGAAAATAACCTACATATAAATACCCTGATAACCACCATGGTGCTGTCACCCACCTAGAGCCAGACATCCTAGGGTGTGAAGTCAAGTGGGCCTTAGAAGCATTGCTACAAACAAAGCTAGCAGAGGTGATGGAATGCCAGCTGAGCTATTTCACATCCTAAAAGATGATGCTGTTAAAGTCCTGCACTCAGTATGCCAGCAAATTTGGAAAACTCAGCAGTGGCCACAGGACTGGAAAAGTCAGTTTTCATTTTAATCCCAAAGAAAGCAATGCCAAAGAATGTTCAAACTACTGCACAATTGTGCTCATTTCACATGCTAGCAAGGTAATACTCAAAATCCTTCAAGTCAGGCTTCAACAATATGTGAACTGGAGAATTTCTGAATGTTCAAGCCAGATTTAGAAAAGGCAGAGGAACCAGAGATCAAACTGCCAACATTCACTGGATCACAGAAAAAGCAAGAGAATTCCAGAAAAATATCTTCTACTGCTTCGTTGCTAAAGCCTTTGACTGTGGATCACAACAAACTGCGGAAAATTCTTAAAGAGATGGGAATACTAGACCACTTCATCTGCCTCCTGAGAAACCTGTATGCAGGTCAAAAAGCAACAGTTAGAACTGGACCTGGAACAATGGACTGGTTCAAAATTGGGAAAGGAGAATGTCAAGGCTATATATTACCATCCTGCTTATTTAACTTCTATGCAGTGAAATGCCAGGCTGGATGAAATCACAAGCTGGAATCAAGACTGTTGGGAGAAATAGTGATAACCTCCAATATACAGATGAAACCATCCTAATGGCAGAAAGAAAAGAGGAACTAAAGATAAAGGTGAAAAGGTGAAAGAGGACCCTCTTGATGAAGGTGAAAGAGGACACTGAAGAAGTTGGCTTAAAACTCAACATTCAAAAACTAAGACCATGGCATCTGGTCTCATCACTTCATGGCAAATTATGAGGAAAAAAATGCAAACAGCAACAGACTTTATTTTCTTGGGCTTCAAAATCACTGCAGATGGTGACTGCAACCATGAAATTAAAAGGCGCTTGCTCCTTGGAAGAAAAGCTATGAAAAACCTAGAGAGCATGTTAAAACATACAGACATCACTTTGCAGACAAAGGTCCATATATGCAAAGCTATGGTTTTTCCAGTAGTCATGTATGGATGGGAGTTGGAATGGATGTATGGAGTTGGAATTTAAAGAAGGCTGAGTGCTGAAGAATTGATGCTTTCAAACTGTGGTGCTGGAGAAGACTCTTGAGAGTACCATGGGCTGCAAGGACATCAAACCAGTCAATCCTAAAGGAAATCAGTCCTGAATACTCACTGCAAGGACTGATGCTGAAGCTCCAACAACTTTGGCTACCTCAGGTGAAGAGCCAACTCAGTGGAAAAGACCATGATTCTGGGAAAAATTGAGAGCATGATGAGAAGGGGGAGACAGAGGATGAGATGGCTGAATGGCATCATCAACTCAATGGACATGAGTTTGAGCAGTCTCTGGGAGATAATGAAGGACAGAGAAGCCTGGTTGCTGCAGTCCATGGGGTCACAAAGAGCTGGACATGACTGAGCGACTGACTATCATGATATCAAAACTAGCAATTGTGAGAAGAAGAAAGAGGGGCACAAATGCAGGATATCAGAAATGTATTTGAAATTAAAACTCCTACAACTTAAAACAATCTTATTTCTGTATAGACTGCTGTATCAAAAGGGCTTCCCTGGTGGCTCTGATGGCAGAGAGTCTGCCTGCAGTGCAGGAGAGTCAGGTTTCATCCCTGGATTGGGAAGATCCCCTGGAGAAGGGAATGGCAACCTACTCCAGTATATTCTTGCCAGGAGAATTCCAAGGACAGAGGAGACTGGTAGGCTACAGTCCACGGGGTCCCAAAGAGTGGGACATGACTGAACCTCATGGTAATCGCAAGCCAAATATCTACAACAGATACACACAGTTGAAGGAACAAAGTTGAAGGAACCCTAACACAACACTAAAGTTAGTAATCAAATCACAACAGATCAGAAAAAAAAAGACCTACACAAATAAATCAAAAATAATCAACAAAATGGCAGTAAGAACATAGATACCAAGCTTCCAGTTCAAGATGGCAGAGTAGAAGGATGTGTGGTCATCTTGGGCTGTGAGAGCACCAAAGTCACAACAAGCTGTTGAACAACCATCAACAGGAGGATGCTGGAACCTACCCAAAGAAGATACCCCATTTCCAAAGACAAAGAAGTCAGAGCGAGACAGTAGGAGGGGCACAATCGTGATAAAATAAAATTCCTTACTCACCCAGTGGGTGACCCATAAACTGGGTAACAATAATACCAAAGAAGTCTTCCCGCTGTTGTGAAGGCTCTAAACCCACGTCAGGCTTCCCAGCCTGGGGGATCTGACAAAGAGATTGGGAATCCACAGGGAGTCTGACCTTGAAGGCCAGTGGGATTTGATGACAAGACTTCCACAGGACTGGGGGAAACAGAGCCTCTAGTCCTGGAGGGCACAAACAGAACCTTGGGTGCACCAAGACACCAAGGAAAGCAGCAGTGACCCCACAGGAGACTGAACCAAAACCGCCTGCTGGTGTTCAAGAGTCTCCTCTGGAGGTGCGGGTTGCCAGGGGCTTACCACAGGGATGGGGCCACTGGCTGCAGCACTCTAGGAAGGCCCCCTTGGCATAAACTCTATTAACCCCACCATAAAGCCCGTAGACCTGTGGGCTGGGTCGCCTCACGCCAAGAAACTACCAGGGAAGGACATAAGAGAAAGAAGCAACAACAGAATACAACAACATTAAGAGAGGCCCTGAAGGTCTGTGAATAGGATGAGTGTTTTTGGCGAGATGAGTGATCTGGGCGTGTATTTTCTATTTTGATTTTAAAGTGCACATTTTTTTTCACATCATAATGTCTCTATACTGATGGTATGAAGTGAAGTAAAGTGTTAGTCGCTCAGTGGTATCCAACTCTTTTGTGACCCCATGGACTGCAGCCCGCCAGGCTCCTCTGTCCACATTTTCCAGGCAAGAATACTAGAGTGGATTGCCATTTCCTTCTCCAGGGAATCTTCCCGAACCAGGGATTGAACCCACGTCTCCTGTGTCTCCTGCATTAACAGGTGGATTCTTTGCCACTGAGCCCTGATTATTAATTAATAATTATCAATAAGACTGTGTTGTATATTTAGAAGTTGCTGAGGGAACAAGTTGTAAAAGTTCTCATCCCAAGAAAATTTTCTGTAACTCTGTATGATGACAGATGTTATCTAGACTTATTGTGATCATTTCACAATATATACAAATATCACATCATTATGTTTTATGTCAATTATACCTTGAGAATATAAAATAATAATCACAAAAGAAAAAAATGTACATATTGAAAATTAAATGCTCCAACCAAAAGACACAGACTGACTGAGTGGATACAAAAACAAGACTCATATATATGTTGTCTACAAAAGACTCACGTACAATCTAGGGAAACATACAGGCTGAAACTAAGGAGATGGAAAAAGGTAGTCAATGCAAATGGAAATCAAAAGAAAACTGGAGGAACAATACTCAGACAAAATAGACTTTAAAGAAAGTTAAAAGAGACAAAGGACAGAACATAATGATCAAGGGATCAGCCAAGAAGATATAACAATCATAAATATAAATGCACCCAATGCAATAGCACCTCAATATATAAGGCAAATGTTAACAGCCATAAACAGACATCAACAGTAATACAATGGTAGTAGGTGACTTTAACACCTCACTTTCGTCAATGGACAGATCATCCAGACAGAAAATCAATAAGGAAACACAGGTCTTAAAAGATATATTAGAACATGTGAACTTCATTGATATTTACACAGCAGTCCCTCCCAAAGCAGCAGGATACACATTTTTCAAGTGCACTTGGAACATGTTCCACAACTGATCACATGCTGGACCATAAAATAAGTGCTGGAAAATTTAAGAAAACTGAAATCATATCAATCATGTTTTCCCACTACAGTGCTACGAAATAAGAAATCAACTACAAGAAAAAGACTGTAAAAAAACAACACAAGCACAAACACACGGAGGCTAAATAATATGCTACTAAACAGCCAATGGATCACTGAAGAAACTGAAGAAATAACAAAAAAATCCCTAGAGACAAATGAAAACAAAAGCATGATGATCCAAAACCTATGGGACACAGCAAAGCAGTTCTAAAGGAAAGTTTACAGCAATACAATATTACCTCATGAAACAAGAAAACTCTCAAATAAACAACCTAACCTTATTACCTAAAGCAACTAGAGAAAGAACAAACAAAATCCAAAGTTAGAAGGAAAGAAATCATAAAGATCTCAGCAAAAATAAAGACAAAGAAAACAACAGAAAAAAAAATCAATGAAACTAAAAATTGATTCTTTGAAAAGATAAATGAAGTAGATAAACCTTTTAGCCAGACTCACCAAGAGAAAAAGGGAGAGGGTGCAAATCAATAAAATTAGAAATGAAAAAGGGAGAAGTTACAATGGACACCACTGAAATGCAAACGACCATAAGAGACTACTAAAAGCGACTACATGCTGATAAAACAGACAACTTAGAAATGGACAAATTCTTAGGTATGATCTTCCAAGACCGAACCAGGAAGAAATAGAAAATACGAACATCAATCACAAGTACTAAACTGAAACTGTGATTAAAAAACTTAAAAGAAACAAAAGTCCAGGACTAGATGGCTTCACAGGCAAATTCTATTAAACATTTAGAGAAGATGTAACACCTATTTTCTGAAACTATTCCAAAAAACTGCAGAGGAAGGAATACTTCCAAACCCATTCTATGAGGTCACTATCACCCTGATACCAAAACCAGACAAAGATACCACAAAAAGAGAAAATTACAGGTCAATATCACTGATGAACAGAGACACATAAACAGACATGGTGTATGATTAAAGGGATCTTACACCATCATCAAGTGGGATTTATCCCGTGGATGCAAGGATATTTCAATATCTGCAAATCAATCAGTGTGATACACTACACCAACAAAATGAAAAATAAAAACCATATGATCATTTCAATAAACACAGAAAAAAGCTTTAGACAAAATTCATCACCCACTTACAATAAAAACTCTCTAGACATGCTGTTCAGTTGCTAACACCTCAACATAAGTCATATATGACAAACCTACAGCTGATATCACACTCAATGGTGAAAAGCTAAAAGCATTTCCTCTAAGATCAAGAACAAGTCACGGATGCCCACTCTTATGCTTTATTCAACATAGTTTTGGAAGTCTTAACCAGAGTGGAGAAGAAAAAGAAATAAAAGGAATGCAATTTGGCAAAGGAGTAAAACTGTCACTATTTGCAGATGATGTGATACTATACATATAAAATCCAAAGATGCTACCAGAAAACTACTAGAACTCAATGAATTTGGTAAAGTTGCAAGATAAAAAATTAATTCATGGAAATCTCTTGCATTTCTATATGACAATGAAAGATCAGCAAGAGAAATTATGCAAACAATCCTATTTACCATTGCAACAATAATAATAAAATTTCTATGAATAAAAACCTACGTAAGGAGACAAAAGACATTTACTCTGATAACTGTAAGGCACTGATGAAAGAAACTGAAGACGACACAAATAGATGGACAGATATACCCTGTTCCTGGATTAGAAGAATCAATATTATCAAAATGACTATACTACACAAGGCAATCTACAGATTCAATGCAAATCTTTTCAAATTACCAACAGCATTTTTCCAGAACTAGAACAAAAAATTTTAAATTTGTATGGAGACACAAAAGACCTCCAATAACCAAAGCAATCTTGAGAAAGAAAAATGGAAGCTGGAGGAGTCAGGTACCTTGACTTCAGACTATACTACAAAGCTACAGTTATCAAAAAACAGTATCATAGTGACAGAAATACAGATGAACGGAACAGGACAGAAAGTGCAGAAATAACCCACTCACCTATGGCCAATCTATGACAAAGGAGGCAAGAGTACACAATGGAGAAAAGACAGTTTCTTCAATAAATGGTGATGGAAAAACTGGACAGCTACATGCAAGAAAAATTAGAACATTCTTTAACACCAAACACAAAAATAAACTTAAAATGGATTAAAGATCTAAATGTAAGATGGGACAGTATAAACTCTTAGAGGAAAACATAGGCATAACACTCTGACATAAATTGCAGCAATATCTTATTTGATCCATCTACTAGAGTAATAGAAATAGTAATAGAAATAAACAAATGAGACCTAATTAACCTCAAAACATTTTGCACAGCAAAAGAAATCATAAACAAAATGAAAAGACAACCCACAGAATGGAAGAAAATATTTGTAAAGGATGTTAACTGACCAGGGATTCATCTCCAAAATTTACAAAGAGCTCATGAAGGTTAATATCAAAAGGCCAAACAATCCAATCAAAAAATGAGCAGAAAATCTAAATACACATTTCTCCTAAGAAGACATACAGATGGCCACGAGGCATATAAAAAGATGCTCAACATTGCTAATTATTAGAGAAATGCAAGTCAAAACTGCAGTGAGGTATCACCTCAGATTGGTCAGAATGTCCATCATCAAAAAGTCTATAAATAACAAATGCTAGAGAGGGTGTGGAGAAAAAGGAACTCTCCTACAGATGGAAGTATAAACTGGCACAGCCTCTAATGGAGAACAGTATGGAGATTCTTTAAAAACTAAAAACAGAACTATCATATGACTCAGCAATTCCATTCCTAGGCATATATCTGAAGAGAACCATGGTTTGAATGGATATGCACCCCATTTTTCATTGCAGCACTGCTTACAATAGCCAGGATGTGGAAGCAACCTCAATGTCCATGGACAGATGGATGGATAAAGCAGATGTAGTGTGTGTGTATACACACATACACACACACTGGAATATTATTCAACCACAAGCAACATGGATGGACCTGGAGATTATCTCTCTCTCACACACACACACACACACACACACACACACAGAGGAATATTACTCAACCATTACTCAACCACAAGCAACATGGATGGACCTGGAGATTATCTCTCTCTCACACACGCACGCACGCGCGTGCGTGCGCGCACACACACACACACACACACACAGGAATATTACTCAGCCATTAAAAAGAATGAAATAATGCCATGAAGCAATATGGATGGACCTGGAGATTATCACACTAGGTGAAGTCAGAGAAAGACAAGTTATCATTTGATATCACTTATATGCAGAATCTTAAAAAATGATACAAATGGTTATTTGAGCTTATTTACAAAATAGAACCAGACTCATAGACTTAGAGAACTAACTTATGGTTACCAGGGTAGGTGGGGTGTGGGGAAGATTCAGGGAAAGGGTAAATTGGGAGTTTGGGACTGACAAGGATCTACTGTATAGCAAAGGGATCTTTGTTCAGTATTCTGCAATAACCTAAATGGGAAAAGAATTTCAGAAAGAATAGATACATGTATATGTATAACTGAACCATTTTGCCATACACCTGAAAATAAACAACACTGTTAATCAAGTGTACTCCAATATAAAATAAAAAACATTTTAAAGTAGTACATCCTTCAAAGATAAAAAGTCCCAATGAAATATAGATTTAAAATATTTTTAAAATATTAGGAAATCTCTCATTTCCGTGCTTTCTGGAAACCTCCCATGTGGAGCCCTTCAGACTCCAGTCCACCCTGGGCTGGCCTGGCTGCTGCCTTGTCTTTCTACACAGCTCTCTTCTCCCTCCCCTATCATCACAGGCAATGCCTGGTCTCCTTCCTGTGTGGGATCTGTTTCCCAATCCCATCGTCTTTCTTGAGTTTGATTTACACTCCCATTTTGTGGGGAGCAATTCTTGAACAGCTTCCTGAAAAAGGTGCCAGGGAGGTAAATTTTCTGGGGTTCTGCATAACTGAAAAAGTCTTACTCCACCTTCACACTTAACTGGGTGTTGGCCAATTTACTGGCCAATCTCAGTGAGACTGGGTGTTGGCCTCCCAGTTTCCCGTGTTGCTTTTGAAGAGTATACCATTGCTGTGCTTTCTAATAATTTGTAACCTGTTTCTCCCTCTCTGAAAGCATGGAGGATATCCTCCTTCTCCCCTCTGTTTTGAAATTTCTGTAGGTCTTTTATTGTTCTAGGCAGCTAGTAGAATTTTCCAATCAGGAAACTGTCATGTCCTTTGCCTTGAGGAAACAGCTTTTCATAATTTCTCCATTTTATCTATGTTCCTATCTTTTTCCATCTAGTGACTTAACTATCCTACTTTTTGAAGATTTTATTCTACTTTGTCTTCTAATCATCCGAGTAAAGGATTTTTAAAATTCCTGCCATTTTTTAAATTAAATTTTGTTTGGAATGTTCTCTTCTAAAATGGCACCCTATTTTAATTTATGGCTCCCCATCTTCTTATCCGGTCCCATCAGTTCAGTTCAGTTCAGTCGCTCAGTCGTGTCTGACTCTTTGCGACCCCATGAATCACAGCACGCCAGGGCTCCCTGTCCATCACCAACTCCTGGAGTTCACTCAGACTCGCGTACATCGAGTCAGTGATGCCATCCAGCCATCTCATCCTTGGTCGTCCCCTTCTCCTCCTGCCCCCAATCCTTCCCAGCATCAGAGTCTTTTCCAATGAGTCAACTCTTGAATGAGGTGGCCAAAGTACTGGAGTTTCAGCTTTAGCATCATTCCTTCCAAAGAAATCCCAGGGTTGATCTCCTTCAGAATGGACTGGTTGGATCTCCTTGCAGTCCAAGGGACTCTCAAGAGTCTTCTCCAACACCACAGTTCAACAGCATCAATTCTTCGGGCGCTCAGGTTTCTTCACAGTCCAACTCTCACATCCATACGTGACCACAGGAAAAACCAAAGCCTTGACCAGACGGACCTTAGTCGGCAAAGTAATGTCTCTGCTTTTGAATATGCTGTCTAGGTTGGTCATAACTTTTCTTCCAAGGAGTGAGCGTCTTCTAATTCCATGGCTGCAGTCACCATCTGCAGTGATTTTGGAACCCCCAAAATAAAGTCTGACACTGTTTCCACTGTTTCCCCATCTATTTCCCATGAAGTGATGGGACCAGATGCCATGATCTTCGTTTTCTAAATGTTGAGCTTTAAGCCAACTTTTTCACTCTCCTCTTTCACCTTCATCAAGAGGCTCTTTAGCTCCTCTTCACTTTCTGCCATAAGGGTGGTGTCATCTGCATATCTGAGGTTATTGATATTTCTCCCGGCAATCTTGATTCCAGCTTGTGTTTCTTCCAGCCCAGCGTTTCTCATGATGTACTCTGCACATAAGTTAAATAAGCCAGGTGACAATATACAGCCTTGACGTACTCCTTTTCCTATTTGGAACCAGTCTGTTGTTCCATGTCCAGTTCTAACTGTTGCTTCCTGACCTGCATACAGATTTCTCAAGAGGCAGTCAGGTGGTCTGGTATTCCCATCTCTTTCAGAATTTTCCACAGTTTATTGTGATCCACACAGTCAAAGGCTTTGGCATAGTCAAGAAAGCAGAAATAGATGTTTTTCTGGAACTCTCTTGCTTTTTCGATGATCCAGCAGATGTTGGCAATTTGATCTCTGGTTCCTCTGCCTTTTCTAAAACCAGCTTGAACATCAGAGAGTTCACGGTTCAAGCACTGCTGAAGTCTGCCTTGGAGAATTTTGAGCATTACTTTACTAGCATGTGAGATGAGTGCAATTGTGTGGTAGTTTGAGCATTCTTTGGCATTGCCTTTCTTTGGAATTGGAATGAAAGCTGACCTTTTCCAGTCCTGTGGCCACTGCGGAGTTTTCCATAATTGCTGGCATATTGAGTGCAGCACTTTCACAGCATCATCTTTCAGGATTTGAAAGAGCTCAACTGGAATTCCATCACCTCCACTAGCTTTGTTCGTAGTGATGCTTCCTAAGGCCCACTTCACTTCACATTCCAAGATGTCTGGCTCTAGATGAGTGATCACATCATCATGATTATCTGGGTCGTGAAGATCTTTTTTGTACAGTTCTTCCATGTATTCTTGCCACCTCTTTTTAATATCTTCTGCTTCTATTAGATCCATACCATTTCTGTCCTTTATTGAGCCCATCTTTGCATGAAATGTTCCCCTGGTATCTTTAATTTTCTTGAGGAGATCTCTAGTCTTTCCCATTCTGTTGTTTTCCTCTATTTCTTTGCATTGATCGCTGAAGATGGCTTTCTTATCTCTTCTTGCTATTCTTTGGAACTGTGCATTCAGATGCTTATATCTTTCCTTTTCTCCTTTGCTTTTCGCCTCTCTTCTTATCACAGCTATTTGTAAGGCCTCCCCAGAAGCCGGTCCCATCACTTCATGGCAAATAGATGGGGAAACAGTGCAAACAGTGACAGATTATTTTGGGGGCTCCAAAATCACTGCAGATGGTGACTGCAGACATAAAATTAAAAGATGCTTACTCCTTGGAAGAAAAGTTATGACCAACCTAGACAGCATATTTAAAAACAGAGACATTACTTTGCTAACAGAAGTCCGTCTAGTCAAGGCTATGGTTTTTCCAATAGTCATGTACGGATGTGAGAGTTGGACTGTGAAGAAAGCTGAGTGCCGAAGAACTGATGCTTTTGAACGGTGGTGTTGGAGAAGACTCTTGAGAGTACCTTAGACTGCAAGAAGATCCAATCAGTCCATCCTAAAGGAAATCAGTCCTGAATGTTCATTGGAAGGACTGATGTTGAAGCTGAAAATCCAATACTTTGGCCACCTGATATGAAGAACTGACTCACTGGAAAAGACCGTGACGCTGGGAAAGACTGAAAGCGGGAGAAGGGATGACAGAGAATGAGATGGTTGGATGGCATCATCAATTCAATGGACATGAGTATGAGTCAACTCCTGGAGTTGGTGATGGACAGGGACGCCTGTGTGTTGCAGTCTATGGAGTCGCAGAGAGGTGGACATGACTGAGTGACTGAACTGAACTGATCTCTCTCTGAGAATGTTAGTGAATGTTTTATACTTTTCCCTGCTCTAAGCACTGCCGTTATTTATCCACGTTCCTTTCCATTTGCTTTTTGTGTGTCTTTCATGTTAGAGACGTTCTTTAAATGTGCAGTGATCCTTGGATATCCACTCATATTTAACAGAGGGTCCCCCAAAAGCCTACTGGAAGATCCATAAGTGGCAGTAAACTTCACTGTGGGGTGATCAGGTGGGGACTCAGCATTTTGCTGGGAAGCCCCCAAACATTAGTAACTGAAGGTGTCTATTCTTGGGCCTTTTGTTTCCTCAGAGAGGAGTATTCTAATCTCTGGCTGGGGGGTGGGAGGGGGTAAGTTCTAAGCCTGATGGCTAAGACTGCAAGACCTTCTCAGGCCCCCAGTGGTTAGTGGGCCCTGTGTTCCATAAGGCACCCCTAATATCCACTTTCAGCCGTGGCTAGTGTCCCCAGTTCCAGCAGTTCTCTGATCCACGATTTCTTTCAGTAAGCCTCCCACCTTCTGTGGAGGCAAAGGAGGCATGGTAATCTGGTGGCATGGGCTTGAGAAGGGATTTGGAGTCTAATTTCTCCCATGACACAACTCCAAACAATATTCTCTTCTTTTTCAGCCACACTCCTGCCATCTGAGATATCCAGTGTTTCATTCCTTAGCCTTTTAAGGGGCCTACAATACAAATGCTCACAGACACTGGGCAGAGTAGGGAAGACAGAAACCTTATCAGTGTATTAGTGAGAACCCATCAGGCTATGCGGAGAAGGCAATGGCAAGCCACTCCAGTACTCTTGCCTGGAAAATCCCATGGATGGAGGAGCCTGGTGGGCTGCCGTCTATGGGGTCGCACAGAGTCAGACACGACTGAAGTGACTTAGCAGCATCAGGCTATGAGGCTATGCTGTGGCAATGAACCACCCCAAATCCCCAAGGTTTAAAGCAACAAACATCGAGTCCTCTCTCACACTGTATGTTTGCAGGGGGCAGCAGGGAGCCCTGCTCATCAGTCACTCAGGACCCAGGTGGACAGAGGCTCTGTCATCCCGTGACACCAGCACTTTCGCCTGAGGCTTCAGCCAAAGACAGCGCTCTGAGCTGCTCCTGCCTAGAAGCAGCATCACGCTGCAGCCTCCCATGTCACTGCCGCGTCTCACCCTGAGGGGATCAAGAGGGGCAGGGCAGTCCTCCCTGGGCCAGAACGCAGAGAACAACCGGCAATACAGGGTTGGGGGCACAAATGTCTACCACAGTCAGCCACCACTTTGGTATTCCAAAATTCTGTTCTCACCTGCTGCCATTTCCTGTCTCCTGGCACTTATGGGTTTACATATTTTTACTATTTTTACTGTCACTTTAGCGTAGCTTAAAGAGCAACGAGAGATAAATACCAATTCAAGCCACACAACACACCATTCCAAGTAGCCAAAACGCTCCCATTTATGATGTGTGCTTGCTCCTACCCATGTCTCTGATTCTACCACGACTCTGTTCTTTACTCAGAGTGAATCTGCTGCCTAAAGAGAGAGGGGCTCAGCTCGGCGCTCTGTAATGACCTAGAAGGGTGGGAAGGGAGTGGGGGTGGGAAGAAGGCTTAAGAGGAAGGGATATAGCTAAATGTATAGCTGATTCACTTTGTTGTAAAGCAGAAACTAATACAACATTGTAAAGCAATTATACTCTAATTAAATTTTTTTTTTTTTAAAGAGAGAGATGGGTAGACTGTGGGACTTTCAGAACTAGTTGTTCATTAACAATATTTTCAAGAACGGGACTGGAAGGTAGTTCTCAAACATATACCTGGACAAGAGCCTTTACTAGAAGCAAAGCATTTATAAAGTACTTTTTTCAGAAAACAATTATTTCCACTCACTGCTGAGCATCTAGTCTGTATTCAGTAAGTCCTTGCTAATGAGCAGTTCTATTTTCGCATTCTGTAGGATTCAGTAGCAAGCAGATGTCAGTTTCCTCCAAGTAAGAGAAAAATGCTAAAGTTCTGAGGGAATTAAAAGTAGTGTGAAGAACAAATTTAGCTATTAGCAGGTATCTCTGCAGGTAGTAGTACAGGTGGTTTTCATTTCTGTCTATTTGCATCACTGCGGTTTCTGATGATGCTATTCTGAGAATGCACTGCTTCTGTAACAAGAATTCCAGTGCCCCTTCCCCAGGCCTGTTGACCATAACCAGAGTGGGAGAGACCATTCCATGAAACCACACCCATGTTAATATGAGATTTAGCTAGGTCTCTAATCCACAGGGGCTTACATGGAAAAACTACCCACATGATACTTGTCTTTTAAATCAGTGATTCTTTTTTTTTTAAACATACTCAAGAATCATAGGGAAAATGTACAAAACAAAACAAAGCAAGGAAAACAAACCCAAAGAACAGATCACTGGACCCCACCTAAGGTATTCTGGTTTGGAAAGGGAAGGTAGTAATGCCATTTTTAACAAGTACCTTCCAGAAAGACTTCAGGCCACAGTGCTTTTAATAGTGCTTTTCCATTTTCTACAACAGCATATATGAAATGAGCACTCAGTAAATATTTTCTGATGCTGAGGTGGAAACTAACAGAATGTATACACTTGTATTTTCCCCCATAGTAACATCAAAGAGGTAGCAAATGAAGGGCTTTCCTATGGCATGACAGATGAAATGCAACCCACAAATTCAAACGGTTTAAAGACAACTGGTGGATTACTTTAAGGCACAGGGTTTTGGGTTTGCTTTGTATTAACTATTAATAACTCAGAAAGCCCTATTCACCAATTTCTTAGAGTTAAGTTGAATTTCTGACGAGATGGGATTCTGAAGCATCACCAACTATTCTAAAATCAGTTCTACCTTCTGAATGAAACAACTTGTAAGAGGGTTGTTTTATTAGTTCAAATGGATAAAAGCAAGTCCCCAGCCCTAGTGGAGGGTGTGTGGTGGGTTCATCATCAGGTTGCAGGGACCAGGTGGTGAAGCACATCATTTCATGGAGCTGGTACAGGTGAGAAAGCTGAAGGAAGAGGCCAGCATCTGTACCGAATGCTCCTGTGGCTTTTTCCAACAGCTTTCCAAGTTTCTAAAAGGATTTAGAACCTGTTCTCCTGCCAGCTCCCTACTTTTAAAGGCCTGCTCCATTTCTACTACATTTGCAAAAATGTACTGCACTCCATCCCTCCAAGCCAGGAGAAACCCGTAGAGACTGGAGGTCACTCAGAATCCTGCATAGGAGCACACCTATTTTAAACTGAATGTGAAGTGGGGACTACAGAGGGGAGACACTGAGGAGGCTGAACTGACCCAATACCGCCCCCTGGCTGGGAGGTTGCAGATCCTTTTCCGGCCTGTTCCAACCCTGCCTTAAAGGCGACTGAATCAGCTAACAGCCATTGTTGAAATTTCACTTTAGTGTTAGCTGCTCAGTCGCGTCTGCCTCTTTGCAACCCCATGGACAACTATGGCCATGGAATTCTCCAGGCAATAACACCAGAGTTGGGATATTCCTGATCTGGGAATCGAACCTGGGTCTCATGCATGGTAGGCACATTCTTTACCATCTGAGCCACCAAGCCCATGATTTAAAGGTGCCTGTGATTTAATCAGCTAACAGCCAATGTTGACCGTTACTAAAAGAGGAGGCAAATGACATCTCTGACCTGCACAGCCTTTTACCTATAAGTAAAATGAACAGCTTCCAATAATGACTTCTTACTCCAAAAGATATACTCAGAAATAGATAGGTGCAATCATAAAATGCAGAATTAAATGAAACCAAATTTAACCTCTTGACCCTTCTTTTACTCCATGCTCCCATTTTAAATGACAGTGCTTAAAAATTATTCAAGAGAATAGAAAAGTGAGAGTTGGAGGAGAAAGAGAATCTTTTGAGTCAGGTAGTGGGGGCAAAGGTTAGCCTTCTTGATTTATTTCTGTCTGTGACATCCAAGCTTGCCGAGTTATCAAATTTCTTGGATATTTCAAAAATGGAAAGTGAAAGGCTGACGAGGCAGCAACAGCTTTCTGTAGCTCTTCACAAGAAAGTGATTTCAGTTCAAAAAGCATGTCTTTCGTGACGTGAGAAGCTCCTTCTGGTACCACCAGAAATGAAAACTAAGTCACAAAGAAGAAAAAAAAAAAAAAGCAAACAAACTGTAAACATCCTTTGGCTGGAAAGGGCACAGAAGAATCTCCTTGATTTCCTCTAAAAAGGCCATTGCTGCTGCTACTAAGTCGCTTCAGTCGTGTCCGACTCTGTGCGACCCCATAGACGGCAGCCCACCAGGCTCCCCGTCCCTGGGATTCTCCAGGCAAGAACACTGGAGTGGGTTGCCATGTCCTTCTCCAATGCATGAAAGTGAAAAGTGAAAGTGAAGTTGCTCAGTCGTGCCCGACTCCTAGCGACCCCATGGACTGCAGCCTACCAGCGTCCTCTATCCATGGGATTTTCCAGGCAAGAGTACTGGAGTGGGGTGCCACTGCCTTCTCCGAAAAAGGCCACTATTCATCCTAAACCTTTAAGGGGTTGATTTAAGGCAGAGGTTCTCAAATTGTGGTCCTGGGACCAGCAGCCATCAGCATCACCTAGGAATTTATACGTGACAATGCTGAACTTAACCTGAGCCCTGAGATCCCAGAGAACAGCAAAGGTTAAAGACCCCCATCCTCCCATTTTGTCTGTGAATATGCCTTATGCAAAGAACGTCTTTCCCCTAAGACTTGAGTAACACAGGTGCCCCTACGAGGCCAGACACAGACCCCTCAAATTCCCATTCTTTGCCTGAGAAATGATTAGCTGAGCTGATGAGTCAAAACAGAATGCTTATTAACTAACCTTTGATTAAGCTTCTCACCTTCTTCCAGGTACCTGAACTTTTGCCAGGTTACCGCCCCTCCTCACCAAACCCCCTGGGAAAATGCTGTTCTCAGATTAAAACACTATCAAGGGCAGTACGTTTAAGCCATGCTTCATCCCACTTCCTCACATCTTGTCCTTTCAGGCTTTGTTTACTCCTACCTACGAAAGAATCCTCTTTTGTCTAACCCTAGGCTGCAGTCCATGAGGTAGCTAAGAGTCGGACACGACTGAGCGACTTCACTCTCACTTTTCACTTTCATGCGTTGGAGAAAGAAATGGCAATCCACTCCAGTGTTCTTGCCTGGAGAATCCCAGGGACAGAGGAGCCTGGTAGGAGGGCGTCTATGGGGTCGCACGAGTCGGACACGACTGAAGCAACTTAGCAGCAGCAGAGACCCTTGCAGATCTCACAGTTCTGCTACTTCAAGAGTTCTTGTTACAACAGTACCTTTCCAATGAAGTCTCTCCTTCCTCAATCCAGACTTGCTTTTAATCTAACGTTAGAAATAAATATTCGCAGGCCCTGCCCCAAAGCTAAGTGTGAAACTAGGGGATGGAAAGAGGTGCGTCTGGAAATCAATTTCTGAACAAGTGCTCCAGTTATCGCCGTCTCTCAACACAACTCCTTCCCACCTGGTTTTCGCTCATCGGCTCTTAAGCGCAAGCTGTTTCTAAGCATGCCCAGAGATCATTTCCGTCGTCAAGTCATTTCTAACGACAAATGACGCCACCCAGCGCCCGTCTCCCCACCTGGCCGCGCGTGGAGCTGAGCGAGCCCGAACCCGCACACACCCACATCGCCATCCACCGGCCTCTGGTCGTCACAATCCCTGGTGGGACTAATGTCCTGGCGCATGACCCAGATGGGCTCTTTGGGCTCGTCGGGGGTGTAAGGCGAACGGATGGTCCTGGTTTTCACCTCCTCGATGGCCTCCTTGATGTCCTTGATGGCCAGCGAGATAGCATCCCTCTTCTCCTTGCTGTACCGCTGCACCGCCTCGCCGCCGGGGGGCCCGCTGCGGCCCCGCCGGCGCTTGCAGCCCGGGGCTGTCGGGGCGGCCCCCGCCCGGGGTGGGGGCGCGCTCCAGGTCCTGCTCGGCCTCGGGCATGTCCTCGGCCGCCTTGTCGAGGCTTTGCGAACTCATGCTCTGCTTGACCTCGGCCACGATTTGGTCGATGTCCTCCTCCTGCTCGTAGCTGTCCATGCGCGGGTAGGGGCGCGAACTCGGCCTCCTTCTCCGGGCTGTCGGACTCGCCGTCGGAGCGCTCGTCATAGTGGTGCAGCCGCGCGCCCAGAGCCTCCTGGCGGTAGGCGGCCGCCTCGTCGCGCTCCTGCTCGTACAGCCGCAGACCGTCGCGCGCGTCCAGCTCGGGCGCGTCCCCAATCTCCTCGTACACGTGCTCCTGGAGGCCCCCGTAGTCGGCGTAGGGCTCGGCATAGGGCTCGTCCTCGCCGCGGTGGAAAAGCCGGTGCGTGTAGACATAGCCCGAGTAGGCCGCGTTCATGGCCTCCTCGTGCTCCAGCGAGTGGAAGTGCAGGTGGTTGGGCAGCGCGCGGCGGTGCGTGGCCTCGGCGTGCTCGGCCTCCGCCTGTTCAGTGTACTCCTCGGCCTCGGGCCGGTACTGCACAGCGTACGCGCTCTCGTCGTCGGGGTCCTGCGCGCGCTCGGCGTCGTAGCCGTCGCGGGCCGCGGGCGATCACGTCGCCCTCGGCCGTGTCCGTGTGGTTGTGGAAGCCGCTCTCCGTGCTGGCCGAGCGCGCCAGGCACTCCCCACGCTCCTCTTCTTCCTGCTGCTGCTGCTGCCCAGGCTGAGCGCGAGGGTCTTCGACGGCCCGCCGGCGCTGGGGGCGACCCGCATAGTGCTGCTGCTGCTCCTCCTCCACTCCGGGGTGCTCCAGGTCGGCCTCCACCGACTCGTTCACCTCCCCGCCTGCCGCCTCGTCCGTCACCTCCACCTCCGCGGCCCCCTCCAAGTGGTTCATGGTGGGCGTCGGGGACGGCTGGGAGAGAGGCTGGGCCGGCTCACTGCGCTCTCATTTTGCTCCACCCGGCTGGAAAAACAAGAAGGGGGAGGGGCTATTACGTGGTTCAAGCTGTAGGCAGAAGCCGAGTACCAAGATAATCATAAAAACAGCTGTTATTGATCTCGTCTGAATCGCGGTCAATTAAAAAGTGATTGCAAATTTAGGCTCAAGCTGACAGCACATAGTTCATCATCTTCGTAGCACGTGTTGTAATTTGTAATTACATGTCTCCTTGTTTCATTGCTTACTGGCTTCTCTTCCCCACCCCTCAGACCGACAGCCTTCTTAAGCCTTTAAATTCCCCACCGCGCTTACTATTCAGGTTCTGTTTCTGATGCATATGAATAGAGAGTACTACCAAATTGAATGAGCCAATTGACACATTTTCCATCTGCTAAGGGATAAATCTCTCTAAATTAAACTAGGATCCTTGATACTTTAGAAACTATTTTTAAAATAAATTTCAAGGGAAAAAGGACTTTCCTGGTGATCCCGTGGTTAGGACTGCAGGGGGAAAGGGTTCAATCCCTGATGGGGGATCTAGGATCCTGCATACTGCGGGGGCCAGGGAGAAGGAGTATTTCAAGGAGGAAAAAAGCCTTGGATCTTTTGAATCCACTGCTGTCAGTACAAATATGCAGCCATTCTGAGGGAGGCTTCAGCCATCAATGGGTTCTCATCCTGGCATTACTGGCTCTGTCAACTACCGTTAAGGGGTTTAATTTTCTGAACCTCCACCATGAGACTGGACTCATTTCCTGCAGCAGGATGTTAACAGCTACTACGCAGAGTAAAAGGCTCCCTGCTCAAGTAAGTTTGGGAGATGCTGAAAACTTGACTTTCCTTGTGAATATGCAAGGAGAGGAAGATACAGGATGCAGGGGTTACTCAACTTGTCTGACTGGGAAACACCTTTTCCCTAGAAGCCAGAGTTCTGACAACTGTGCTTAAAACACTAATATTCTAATTTCTAATATTTGCCCCCTCATACACCCTGGATGTAAAATTGATTCTGTAAGTTAGCATTATAGCTGATACTTTATAACGTGCTAACTTCTTTAAAATATGGGTATGTCTCCCTATTTCCAGAGGGACTTGTGACTGCAGAGATGGCTTTGGTTTCAACCACTCTCAAATTTGGTATTTTGGTACTAGGTAAATTTAGTATTTTTGTTTCTTTTTATCCAAAATAGCTTTATAGCATAATCTGCATACAGTGTACGGAAATAATTGCAGGGGATGTAAAGAGCAACAAAAACAGGCAGGATCCCCATGATTTTAGTAAATCAGTTGTAGTAAATGGGTTCAAGGTGTGTAAACTTTCCTTAGTGTCCTTTTGGGGGCTCATTTTACAAAAGGACAAAATTGGGAAATGAACTCTTTAATGTAAAAGCAGACAGCTCCAGGAGGACCAGGGACATCTAATGGACTCTCTAATATTAGGATGCATTATATTCTACTCAACTCCCACCGTAAGGATCGCAATTTCCTTCAAGCACTGTGATAACCCCAGTAGTAAAGGAGGCCATTTTGGAGCTGCCAAGTTCATCTTAAAGCAGTAGTTACCATCTTTACTCCCTTCTTTGATGGATCCACCCCTAACACTCACTAGAAAACAATTATGGTTTAGCAGAGATGATCAGTCCTTACTGCTTTTCTCCTTGACAAGAATCCCCCTTCACACAAATTAGACCCAGTCTTCTTTGAAAAATTGTGGCTTCCTCTTATTTAACCCCTGAGAATGGTGACTGTGGACAAGGTATAGGAAAGTTTTCTAAGTACGTATTTCTGTTCAGACCAGATGGATGGTTAATGCATGTAACAGAAGAAGCAAATATTGGTGCTGATAGCACCCAGGTTAGATGGCTTCCAGTGGTGCATGAAATATATTCAGTTCCATTCAAGGCATGGACAAGAACAGTCTATCCAAGTTTCCTTCATAAGGACTCTCTGGAGAAGACAACAGATAAAAACCACACTCACATTGAAATCTAAGTCTGCTGAGCAAAAAGCAAGCATTCATAATGGAGGGATACGAAGCCACGCCAGATACTTCCCTGGGTACTGTTGCCCTGCAGTGTGTCAGCTGTGTGTACTTAGAGATGCAATGACCATCATCCAAAACACATGAGCAGGCCAGCAATTCACAATAACCATGTGCAGAACTGACCAAAACCCCACTTTCAGTGAAAATGGCACTTTCTTTTCTAGCCTGATGAAAATCTATTGATACATGTATCAAAAAGAGATTTTAGTTTATTCTGGGTTAAAATCATGTCTGACCAGGAAATAGTGCTGTCTCATAGAGCACTGACTGATCCACAGGCAATGCGATTTCTGTGCATGTCCATACACTGAGTCATGTAAAGAAAGTGACCAAAAACAGGTCTTTGGGGGAAAATATGTTAAACTAAGGTAGTTTTGATACACTGAAACTTTCCTTTCACTGGGTGTATGGTCCTTATACCCCTTCCCCAGCTTCAGGGGAATGTTCACACATGGAGTGAACCATCCTGGTTTCAAGAATATAGTTTGGGTTATAGTGTTGGCAGCATGTTAATTAATAACAGGCATCAATTTGAGGGATTCCCTAGGACAAAGGCAACTACCAACTTTTAAAAATGGAGCTGACACTGGTGGTCAGGTCCATCGGTAGCACACAAGAGGACTATTCCCTATACCTTGGCAAATTTGCTTATTTAAAAAACCTCACGCAAGCTGTTTTCTTTTTCTTTTTGTTAAGAATCCCAGGTTATTGTAGGATTATATATTGGTACCACCTGTTTGAAAAGAAATTTGGCAAGATGAATTAAAATCTTCAAAGGTAATATACCTTTGCCCCAGTAATTCTGCTTATAGAATCTCAAAGGAAAAATGGACAAAGATATTTCTCATGCTATTTGCTTAAAAGGCAAAGATAAACATTAAATATTAAGCACTAGCATTAAGTATCAATAAGTACAGAGCTAATAAGCACTTTAGCATATTGCAGTCCAGGAAGGTGTGGGGGACCTTCTGGCTGGGTAGCTCCACCTGGAGTTCCCATGGCACCCAGCCTCTACCTGCCACAGCTGAACAAAACATGCCTCCTTAACCTCCTTCCCCATCCCAGCTCCCAAACCTTGCACCCCACCCCACCCCCATATTTCCTGTACAGGTGCAAGTTCCCAATCCAGGAATTATTAGACTTGTCTCTTTCCCTCACCTCCTTCCCCAAACTGATGACCAAGTCCATTGTCTTAATAACTCTCGCATCATCCTCAGTGCCGCTACATTGTCTTGGTCCCTCTCGCCTACAAAATCATTTCCTTAACTAATTTCTCAGTCTCCTCCGATCCATCCGTACCACTGCTAACCTGCTCATCTTTCTAAATACAAACCTGAATCCCATAACCCTATTTCTTAAACTCTTCAGTGACCCTCCTCTGTGTAGTACATGGTAAAAGTGCTTAGCTATCTACCACACATTACTAGGCAGTTTCCACATAATGACTTATTTAATCCTCCCACTAGCCTATGAAGAACGTACTCTCCTATTGTCTTTATAGAGATTATTGTCAGCTCTTTTTAAAATGAGGAAACGGAGGCAAGTGGTATTAGGTGACTGCCCAGTCATGCACCTGGCAGAACTGGTGTCTGATCCATACTCTCTGGCTCCAGGCTCTGGGTGCTGGAATCCTACTCCTGATGCTTCATCAAACAAATTGAAGCCACATCTCTCCTCCAGTCTCATCTTCATGCTTCATCTGTATCCTGCAGTCTAATACCCAGAGTCCTGACACTGGCCCTATCTGCCTTCCCTATCCTAGCATATTTTTTCACTTATAATTTTTTTGCTGGTGAATCTGTCTTACCTTCCCCAAAACAAGGGAAATCACTTCCTACCTAATGAGTGTCTATTACATGTCAGCCTCCAGGCCAGTATTCTGTGCATAAAGGCAGAGTAGTGGCCGAGCCAGAAAGGCTGCTCTGTTCTTGGGAAGCCCCCATTCTAATGCATGGGGGTGAAGGGGAAGGAGAGGGGGAAGAGACAATGATTATGTTAATAAATAAATCAGATAACATCAGAGAACAAAAAGTCTTATGAAGAAAATGAAACAGGATAATGGCAGAGAAACTGACTGAGGACAAAGGGTTATATAGTGGCCAGAGGAAGTGATTTTGGAGCTGAGGCCTGAATGATAGAGAAAGAGCCAAGTAAAGATCTGAGGGCAGGGCCTTGAGGTGAGAAAGGACTTGCTGTGTTCAAGGACAGAAATAATGTTTGTGAACTGAGTAAGAGATGATGTGCTAGGAGATGAAGGTAGAGAGGTGGGAAGGGCCAGCAGGGCAGGCCCTGGTACATCCCGGCAAAGCTATTTCAAGTGTGCTGGCATGCTATTGGGCTTCTCTGGTGGCTCAGATGGTAAAGAATCTGCCTGCAAAGCAGGGTTTGACCAAGGTTCGATCCTTGTGTCAGGAAGATCCCCTGGAGAAGGGAACTGCTACCCACTCTAGCATTCTTGCCTGGAGAATTCCATGGACAGAGGAGCCTGGTGGGCTACAGTCCATGGGCATGGTACTGGGGAAGGTTTAAGCAGGGGAATAATAAAATCTGATTAACCCTTCCCATCATCCTCACTGAACTCTATCTAAATATCATAACACCTGTTGTTCTGAGTAGCAGTTCTTTATAAATATGAAATCCTTGAGAAAAGTGCACAGGTCATTTATCTTTGATTCCCCAGTGCCAAGTACAGAGGAAACATAGTAGGTAGTCAATAAATTGTTAGTGATTAAAAAGAAAATAATTATCTTCCTACTTTTCAATATCAGGGGCCTTTTGGACATTGGCATGCCCAGCCTTTTGAGAACTCATTTCTTCTTTCCATCTTGAATTTCTGCTGCCCTCATCCACTCTGCAACCTTCTCTACCTTCTTTTGATGCTTTAAGTGCCCAAAGAACTCCAGTGATTCAACACTTGCCTGCATTTGAGGGCGTTGATCCAGTAGTAGGCACTGTGCAAGGTGAGGGGGATGCAAGTTTCTAAACCATGGTCCCAGCCTTCAAGAGCAGACAAGCTTCAGTAATTGTAATCCTGGTGATGAATGCAAAGCAGAAACAGGTCCAAACTATAGAAGGAAGCTAGAGTTAAAACAACAACCACTGCCTCACCTTTGTGAATCATGTAAGTGCTGCTGTTCTTATAGGTTCTGGAATTTCACAGCTCGTAAAGTCCTAGGAACTAAGGCTTAACAATGACTGCTATTATCTAGCTAGAGTCCTTGATTATGACCCATGTGCCTCTGGAGGCTGGGAGAGTAGAAGGGAGGAGTTACAGGTGGTTGAAGAAAATCCCTCCCCTTCTACAAAAAGGCTGGATGACCTGGATGACACAGGCAAGGTAGACCCCTCTGCAGGCACAACCATGAAAGGGAGGTGCTGTGGCATCTTGGCTGCAGAAGTCAGGGAATCCAGGTTGTAGCGAAGCACTGGTGGCTTTCTGGCTCCTGGTTCTAGAATGTTCTACAGATGAGTTGGAAAAAGTGAATAAAGGGAGGGAATCCATTGCAGCACACCATTTAGAAATAAAGCATTTCATGATTCAGCAGTTGAACTCAGGCAGCTCATAACGTTAGCTGAGGCTCATGTTGGTTTGGGATGAAAAGAAGGGGAAGCTATAAATTACTTTGGTTGATCTGTCCTTGCTGCTGCTAAGCTGCTTCAGTTGTATCCGACTCTGCATGGCCCCATAGACGGCAGCCCACCAGGTTCCCCTGCCCCTGGGATCCTCCAGGCAAGAACACTGGAGTGGGTTGCCATTTCCTTCCCCAATGCATGAAAGTGAAAAGTGAAAGTGAAGTCGCTCAGTCATGTCCAGACTCAGCAACCTCATGGATTGCAGCCTACCAGGCTCCTCCGTCCATGGGATTTTCCAGGCAAGAGTATTGGAGTGGGTTGCCATTGCCTTCTCCAGGGTTGATCTGTCCTTATGTAGTTGTTAAGAAGGCTTTCCAATAGACTGTCCTTTTTAACACATTCAGAAGTAGTTTTAGTAGTTCAGTAGTCAGACTGAAGACAAAATGAAATGTAAACAGTAGCAAAAGGAATGACACAAGCTTGTTAATCTGGAGAGCTCTGTGTGTTGGTGGGGGGAGGGGTGGAGCAGTGACTCAGTTGTAGGGAAGACACACTTAGGCGGAGGGAAGAGTGGGAGAAGAAGAAAGTCTGCTCTGGCCATTCTTTCCTCTGAAAAAGCTAAAATGAACAAAACGATTCCATTTATATAAGTTTTTACACTTTTGCATGTATTTAAAGTATAAGAGTGCAACTGCTTCTCATGGACTTAATGAATGTTGCTGGCCTTCCCCTGCTGGAGTTGGAAGGGAAGTCCTATGTCTTGGGACTGCATGCTTGCAAGAGTGCTCAGCTGCTCAGTTGTATCCGATTCTTTGTGACCCTATGGACTGTAGCCTGTCAGGCTCCTCTGTCCATGGGATTCTCTAGGCAGCCTGTCCTAATCCACCTGCCCACACACTGTTCCAGTCAACATGACGTCTGACATCAAGCCATTGGCGGGGCCGTTGATGACACTGAGACTATTATTGATAATTTTCAGAGAAGCAGCTTGCCAAACAAGATTATGTCCTATATGTAATGTAGACACACACACAATCGGCATAGGTTGGGAGATTTATGGTTTTCATTCACGGGAAAAAAAGAGAATAGGAATACCCGGGTATTCTTATCTACCTTCCCTACTGTGTAAATGGGTTTCCTTCCATGAGTGAAATCAGTCATGAAACATCTACTATGGAATCCAAAGGACATCAAGAACCCCACTCAAATCATCAGCTTCTCTAAACAAAACACATCTATTTATAAGAGTAACATAAAAGACAGAAATATGAAAGACTAGAATTCATTGAAGTTTAATCTCCTTTGAATCATCCAGAAATTAAATTTAATGATACCGGGAGCCAAGATGGATATGGAATACACATTTCACCTTCCTAAAATCATTGTTAGTTTAAACAAGTTCACATGGTCAGAAAAAGCCTCCTCACACAGAGTTACCTTGCCTTAACAAACTATTATTTTGTTTTCTCTGATATCCTTGTGCCTGAAATTGTGAACTATGGCTTGGCAGATTGTATTGGTAATGGTTTCAGAGTGAGCTGAGTACCAGATGTCAACCAGGGTGAGGTCTCTGTGATTGGAACTCAGGGCTATATCCTCGACCCTGTGCAGCTTTGATGAAGACACAGGGGTTGGACATCTCCCATTTCTCTCTCCAGATTCACTCTGTACCTTCCCTTCCCTACTCTGTTCCCTACAAGGCTGGCCTCTTTGAGATGCATCAACAGCTCCCTATTCCTCTGGCTTCTGTTTGGGTTTCGCCAATGGAAAGCTCTCGTGGATCTTCCCATTTCCTGATCTTCCATTCAGGGACTTGTGTTCTTTGTGGACAGACTGCTCCAATGTTAGCTGCCTCACCACCTTAGATACTCATTTTTTTTGGATTAAGAATGCCAATGACATCTGGATGGCCACTCGTTGATCCCTTAGAGATAGTGGACTGCCTGCTGGACTACATGTCTGACCATACTGTAGCTGAATTTGCCTTGTAGCACCTGCCCAGCACAGGTTAGTGGGTCCTGGGCCTTCCCAACAAGCCATGGTACACTCAATACTTGCATGTTTCAAGGCCACTGCCATTGCTCAAAACACTTTGGCCACTCCTTTACAGGAACAACTTTTGAAGTTAATTTATGAGGTTTGAGGTTACCAGAAAATTGTTCTCAATATTCCATTCTAATATTTAGTCATATTGGCTTTTGACTTTAAAGGATTGTCCCCCACCTTATTTACAAGAGTTGGCTATAAATGGTGCTTATTAGTTTTCAAATCCCAAGTTTATCCCTAACAGATCTTCCTGTTACTCACTATATTTAATGAGGTGTTTTAGTGGTTAAGGGGCTTCCTAGGTGGCGCTAGCAGTAAAGAACCCGCCTGCCAATGCAGGAGACACAAGAGATGCGAGTTTGATCCCTGGGTGGGGAAGATCCCCTGGAGGAGGGGTGTGGCAACCCACTCCAGTACTCTTGCCTGGAGAATCCCATGGACAGAGAAGCTTGGTGGGCTACAGTCTATAGGATTGCATAGAGTCAGACAGAACTAAAGCGACTTAGCAGGCAGGCCAGCAGGTAGTGTTTAAGGAGACAGGTGTGGGTGAAAGACTGCCTGAATTTGCATTCTAGTTTTATCTTTCAGCTTACTAGTTCTTTGACTTTGAATGACTTAATCACAGAAAATGCTCTCATTTTACCATTTCTAAAACCAGTATGTGTGCTTAGTCGTGTCTGACTCTTTGTGACCCTATATATTGTAGCCCGCCTGGCTCCTCTGTCCATGGGGATTCTCCAGGCAAGAATACTGGAGTGAGTTGCCATGCCCTCTTCCAGGGAATCTTCCCAATCCAGGGATCAAACCCAGGTCTCCTGCATTGCAGGTGGACTCTTTACCGTCTGAGTCATCCAGGTAGCCCAGTATATGAGTAAGTGTTAGTCGCTCAGTTGTGTCTGACTCTTTGTGACCCTACTGTAGCCCATCAGATGCCTCTGACCATGGAATTCTCCAGGCAAGAATACTGGAGTGGGTTGCCATTCCCTTCTCCAGGGGATCTTCTCAACCCAAGGATCGAACCTGGGTCTCCTGCATTGTAGGCATATTCTTTATCATCTGAGCCACTCATGGTTACTGGGTAATACAAATTAATATATATATAATACTTATAACAATGTCTGATATGCTGTAAGGGTTATTTAACATCCATTACTGCATTTTCTTACACACTATAGTTAGCATTGAGCAGACAATACAGCATTTTTAAAAAGCAAAATAAGTTAATATAAATGACTAGGGCACATGGTTTACTTACATTTATTAATATTGCCCTTTCCTAAATAAGGCAATGTAGGGGTGGAAAACATATAGTTAAGCTACCTTTAATCAATTTTGAAACAGGATGGATATAAATAAATCCATCAAATAATCAAAAATGCTGTACTACATGTAGGCCAATATATGTGGTGTTTTACATGCTGCTGCTGCTGTTGCTGCTGCTGCTAAGTCACATCGTCGTGTCCAACTCTGTGCGACCCCATAGCCAGCAGCCCACCAGGCTCCCGTCCCTGGGATTCTCCAGGCAAGAATACTGGAGTGGGTTGCCATTTCCTTCTCCAGAGCATGAAAGTGAAAAGTGAAAGTGAAGCTGCTCTTATGTCCAACTCCGTGACCCCATGGACTGTAGCCTACCAGGCTCCTCTGTCCATGGGATTTCCCAGGCAAGAGTACTGGAGTGGGGTGCCATTGCCTTCTCCAGTGTTTTACATACTATATTTCTAACCCTCACAACAGCCTCAGTGGGAATTATTATCTCCAATTGCTAATTTTGAAGCAGAAGCTAAGGTAGCTTAAATAACTTGTCCAAGGTCACTCAGAGCCAGAAGTGAAGGTAGATCCCTCCGGCTTTTTGCTGTTCTTCCTATTACATTGTACTGGACTCATAAAGTGATGTGATTGATTTTTTTAAACAAACATCTAAATTGGTATAATCACTTTTGAAATAGTCACCTTGGCAGACTCTATACTTACATGTTCCAAGGGCACTGTCTTTGCTCAAAATACTTTAGCCACTCCTTTATTGGAACTGATTTCAAAGTTAATTTGAGGTATTTGAAGCTACCAACAAACTGTTTTCAATATTCTATAGTCATATCTAGTCACATCTGATGTTTGACCTCAGAGGGTGTCATCCAAATTTATCTTCCACTGTATTTACAAAATTTGGCTGTGAATGCTGTTTGATGATCTCCAAATACAAATCCATCCCTAAAGAACGAAGATATACAACAGCCAAGATTATTAAAAAGACTCTGTTTGGGCTCTGAAATCTACTCCAATAGAGGGCTTTAAATATTGTTTTGGCCAATGGCCACATTTTTCACATCTGCTTTTATCCTTGCAGAGTAAACAGAGGAACTGAGGCCATTTGAAGCAATACATTCTTGTGTGATGGCTACAAAATCAGGTTCATTATTTTCATCCACCTTGAAATCTGTATAATTGTGGCTAACACTAAACAGGCAGGAAAATTAATTCACTCACTTGGATGAATTTAGTCACTCCGACCTCAAAGCTTTGATCACAACCCAGCCTTTGATGAAAGAGAGAATTCTGAATGGATGCAGATTACCTGATTGTCTGGCTCTTTGTCTAACACTCTAACAATCAAATCATTCATTTATCATTTTGATTTCAATAAAATGCATGAAATAAGCTTAAGATAGTCATGCAAACTCAAGACATTGTCTGGAAATCAAAGCTGATTAAAAGTCTATCTGAATTTTTGGGAAATGACCCTGGCATAAAATCAGACATAGCCACATAATCCATATTTACTGCGGGTTACACAAAATTGGCATTTTCCCTCATTATAATCCCTCCTTTTCATGCCCAATACATAACTTCCTTTCCTCACCCTCCACTGCATTTACTATCTCTGTGGTACACGACATTCACTTCTGGGGTACTAATCGCCAGTTACAATCAACTTGAACCATTTTCCTGGTATTTCTTTTCTGTTATTATATAGAAAGCCATGGACACACCACACTTTCATGTTAAAGACAGTAAATCTCTAAAATCAGTTCAGCCATGTTAGTTTTCAGAGGCTCATTACTTCATCCCGGAAATGGGAAATACTGGCTCAGGATGAGTTGAACAGTAATTCATTAAAATATAGTCTTTCCTTTGAGACGATATCATCTCAAGTTTACCGCTACTATCACTTTTACAAATTATTTGGCTCATTAGGAAGTCAGTTAACTTGCTTCTCTCTATTCCCTCAAGTTTTCTGTAACTTCCTCTAACATTTTCCTTCCCAAAAATTAATACCAGAATGTCAGCCACAGTCCTAATTATGAAGCTTCAAATCAAATTCTTGTCTCTGACGTTCTTTTTATTCACAAGAAGACAGCATCAGGTATTCTGGCCACTGTCCTCAGATATTTTTTCTGTTATCCCTCATATCTGATATGCAAGGGTTACAATAGATGATTAAAAACAGCTGTATCCAGGAAGGATAGCTCCCTGACAATTCAGTTTCACAACACCCAAAGAACAAAAGTCCATTAAGCAACTATTAGGTGGCAACATTGGTGATGACTTGAATTTGAATTTGATGAGCCAGAAATCTCACATTGATTCAAAGCCTCCCTGGACAATCAACTCTCTCAATTGAGTCACATTAGCAAAGTTAACAGGGAGAAAACCATAAAGTGGGGAAAGAAGAAAACTACTTTCTCTTAAAAATGATTCATGGATAATCTAGAAACTCTTAAGAGTTCCTTGGACATGCTGGCTAGAATATAAAGAGGCAGAGTATCTAACTCTCAGAATTTCTAATTTACTGATTTCATTTAGGTCCCAAATACAGACCAGTGAAATTCAAACAGTTTTTTTAGGATCCGGAGGCTTTTAGTCACCTCAAGAGAATTCAGGAGTTTCTCCAAAAGGAATTATCTTTATTTTATTTAAAAATTGGGACTTCCCTGGTGGTCCAGTGGATAAGAATCTGCCTGCTAATGTAGTGGACATGGGTTCAATCCCTGGTCCAGGAAGATCCCACATGCCACTGGGCAGCTAAGCCTGTGCACCACAGCCACTTTGCCCTAGACCCTGGGAGCTGCAACTACTGAGCTGGTGAACTGCACACCTAGAGCCTGTGCTCACAAGAGAAGCCACTGCAGTGAGACGCCTGAGCAGTAACAAGGATCCAGCACAACCAAAAACAAATAGATAAATACATTTTAAAATAATGATGATTTTACTGAAGATTTCATAGGGAAGACTGAGGTGAGATTCTACACTGCACAGCACACCCATTACCCTTCCAAAACCTCATTGATTAATTTTCTGTTGTTAGCTATAGGGCTTCCCTGTCTCGTGAATTTTCCCCTAATAGTCCTGAGTCTTTGTGGGTTTTATCCCTTTCCTCTAGATCACCACAGTTCAGTAGAAACATATTGCAAATCACATAGGTAATTTAAAAATTCCAGTAGTCACATTTTTTTTAAAAAGGTGAAGACTGTACCATTAATTTTAATAATATATTTAATCTTTAAAATATATCCAAAATATTATCATCTCAACATATACCCAATAGAAACGATTATTACTAAGACCGTCTGCATTCTTTTTTCCCTAAGTCACCAAAATTCAACGTGAATTTCATACTTACATCCATCTCAATAGCCCTGTGTGTCCACTATACTGTACAGTGCAATTCTGGATCTTCCTTTCAGGCTTCCTAAACTCTCTCCTTTGCTTTTGTTGGAAAATCTAACTGTGTTCAAGCTCTTCCAAAAGTATATACCACCACTCTGCTCAACAAACAAAAGACCTTCTGGTTATCAGAATTTTCCCTCCAAATTATAGGAGATTATGAACAAATAAATGAATGAGTGAAAAGCCTGCTTTTTATTGTAGCCTGGAACCAAGTGTCCTCTACCGTCTGGGTTTGGTCTCTTGAAGGAACTGGTCCCATGTTCTTTCCTCCCCTGATTCTCACTGCTGTCCTGTAATCTCAGACCTCCGTGTCCCTGAGCCCAGTGTTGCCGTACTGCTCCTCTCCTCGCTCCATCACGTGCAGCCTCACCCTCCCTTTCCCATTCTGTCCTCCTCACTGACAACCATTAGGCTCTAGCCACAGCTAACCCACAGCTCCCTGCTCTTCAGCACCCAGGGCTCCTGCTGCAGAGAATAACAGAAGCTGCTCAAAGATTCCTCAGACAGCGAGGCTCTGGGAGAGCCAGGTAAGTAAGAACAGAGAGAGCCCGTTTTGCTCACCTGGAGGAGGAGTGGGACGAGTAAAGAGAACCCCAGGGATCAGGGAACCAAATCAGAGGTAGTACAGCACAGCAGTTAAGAACGTGCCCGAAGTCCCATTGCTAGGTTCAAGTTCAGTTCCAATACTCACTAGCTATGTGACCCTGGCCCAATCACTTAACTTTATGCACCTTAGTTTCCTCTTCTCTAAATGGGTGTAATAATAGCACCTACCTCACAGGATTGCTGGTGATGTGTTAATGTAGCACTAAGAACAAGAATAAAAATATACTTGTTGACCCACAGAATGTACAATACCAAAAGTGAGTCTGAAGGTGAACTGTGGACTTTGGGTGATAATGACTTGTCAATGTAGGTTCATCAATTTTAATAAATGTACTGCTCTGCTGTGGGAAGTTGTTAGTGGGGGAGATTATGCATATGTGTGAGACAAGGTATATGGGAACTCTCTGTACTTCTCACTTAATTTTCTGAGAACTTAAAAACTGCTCTAAAAAATAAAGTATGTGAAAAATTCCATTACCTAAATATTTACTAAATATGTATTTAATATGTAATTTATATTAAAAATATATAATTTACATGTATGTATAATTTCTATCGTGCATGCTCAGTCATGTCCAACTCTCTGTGATTCCATGGACTGTAGCCCACCAGGCTCCTCTGTCCATGGAATTTTCCAGGCAAGAATACTGGAGTGGGTTGCCATTACCTGCTCCAGGGGATCTACCTGACCCAGAGATCAAACCTGTGTCTCTTGCATCTCCTGCATTGACAGGTGGATTCTTTACCACTGCACCACCTGGGAGGGCATCTGGTCCCATCACTTCATAGGAAACAGAAGGGGAAAAAGTGGAAGCAGAGACAGGTTTTATTTTCTTGGGCTCCAAAATCACTTTGGATGGTGACTGCAGCCATGAAATTAGAAGATGCTTGCTCCTTGGAAGGAAAGCTATGATAAACCTAGACAGCATATTAAAAAGCAGAGACATCACTTTGCCAACAAAGGTATGGCAAAGATGTAGTTAAAGCTATGGTTTTTCTAGTAGTCATGTACAGATATGAGAGTTGGATTATAAAGAAGGCTAAGCACTTAATAGTCGATACTTTAGAGCTGTGGTGTTGGAGAAGACTCTTGAGAGTCCCTTGGACTGCAAGCAGATAAAACCAGTCAATCCTAAAGGAAATCAGTCCTAAATATTCATTGGAAGACTGATGCTGAAGCTGAAGCTCCAATACTTTGCCCAGCTGCTGGGAAGAGCCGACTCATTGGAAAAGACACTGATGCTGGGAAAGATTGAGGGCAGGAGGAGAAGGGGCGGCAGAGGATGAGATGGTTAGATAGCATCACTGATTCAACAGACATGAATTTGAGCGAACTCCAGGAAATAGAACAGAGGACAGAAGGACAGAGGACACTGGCATGCTGTAGTCCATGGGGTCACAGAGTCAAACACGACTGAGTGACTGGACAAATAAAAATTCTATATGTTTATTTGTATATGTAATTATATATGCATACATATTAAAATATACTTCATATTATACATTATATATATTATATAAGCAAAAACATATAGATGTATAATTATATATATTATATATGTGTATATGCATATATGTATATGTGTGTATATATATGTATGTATATACATGTATATATATAATATACGTATATATACATCTATATATTTTGCTTATATAATATATATAATGTATAATATGAAGTATATTTTAATATGTATGCATATATAATTACATATACAAATAAACTTATAGGGGCTTCCCTGGTGGCTCAGATGGTAAAGCATCTGCCTGCAATGCGGGAGACCCGGGTTCGATTCCTGGGTTGGGAAGATCCCCTGGAGAAGGAAATGGCAATCCATTCCAGCACTCTTGCCTGGAAAATCCAATGGACGGAGGAGCCTGATAGGCTACAGTCCATGGGGTCGCAAAGAGTTGGACACGACTGAGCGACTTCACTTTCACTTTCACTTGACTTATATATAAGTAACATAAATACGTAAAATATTTAAATATACCTAACATAAACATCATATTATCCTGACCCAGGGATCAAAGCGGGGTCTCCTGTATTGTAGGCAGACTTTTTACCATCTGAGCTATAATGAGTGGCTGCCATCATATTATATAGAAATATATAAATACACACACACACACACATATATATACATATTTTATTATATAAAATATGCTAGCAAGGCTGCTCCATTTTAACAAAACTACCCCACTATCCCTCACTAAGCTTAAGTGACACGGTTGGTCACCACTCTGCCACTGAGCTATCCACATCCCAAGTCTAAGGCCCAGTGAAGCTGGGTATGGGTGGCAGGAAGCTGACTGGCACAGAAATCACCCCCTGGCCACTCGGCTCAAAGACCACCCTGTGATGAGTGGAGCTGCTATTTCTGGAGCCTCTACAAGCCAGTGTGCAAACCCTGGGCTCTGGCTCACAAAGCATTGCTCTGACATTGGTAGTGCACGGCTCACGTTTGCTTGGTGACTTCCCAGTGCTCCACTGTGCCCAAGCCTCCTTCTTCCAGCTTGCACTCTGGTGAGCTGTTCTGCTCGCCCACCCCACAGCAGCCCCTCTCAGCTCACAATAGCAGACCCATCACAGCCATCTAGTTCCAACTCAGGAAAATTACACTTGTGAGCAGGCAAGCTGGATACAGCCTATGATTTGCACTTATAAATTCTTACCACTATTCCTCATCTATAAAATGGGTCAATGAAGGGTAATTTGGAAGTCTCTACCAATATTACCACTCTGAGGCATTTACGTATATATTCACATGCAAGTGTATGAAATGACTTGTACAACTCTACTTAAATTACTAAAGCATAATCTGTGTTCACAAAAGGCTAGAAACAAGACAAATAAATTTTAGATAGAATGCTATAAAACACAGAGTGGTTTTTATGTACAGATAATAGAAAGAACTCCCTGATAAATTAAAGCAAGGTCAGAACAGGGTCTAATGAGTATTGTGCTATATGCAGAGGAGGGAAAAGAATATATATGCATGATAATCTCTAAAATGACAAAAAACTAGTACAAGTACTTATTTCTTTTGGGAGGTGGGAGGATAAAGAATAAGAACTGGACAAATGGGGGACTTTTCATGACATGCCTTTCTATACTTCTTAATGTTTGAACCATGAAACTATTAAATCTGTAATAAAAATAATACCTCTCCTGCTTGCCCTATAGGGATGGTGACGGCTTTATGAACTGTAAAGTGCCTGGAAAAATTGATCACCCTGTCTTGTTGAGGAGGGTTTGTGGTGGGGATAATGAGCTGAATCCCCATAAAACCTTTCTTTTGTGGAATCAGCCCACTCCAGAATTCTTGCCTGCAGAATTCCATGGACAGAGGAGCCTAGTGGCTACAGTCTATGGGGTTGCAAAGAGTCGGACACGATTGAAGTGACTTAGCACGCACACACACACTGATGGAGAGTTCTCACCATAAGTCTGCTTCCTTGCTACCACTCTGTGTCTCAACCTTGATTTTCTTTGAGCCTCACTATTCAAGAGTGAAGTCTCTGTGATGGGTTGCAGGAGTGGGTATGCAAAGACTTCAAGAGTTGCTATACTTCTAGTCCTGGAGAAGGAAATGGCAACCTACTCCATTACTCTTTCCTGGAAAATTCCGTGGACTGAGAGGCTCCTCAGAGCCTGGTAGGCTACAGTCCATGGGGTCGCAGAGTCGGACATGACTGAGCAACTTCACTTTACTTTATTTTTATATTTCTAGTCCAGACTGTGGTCACTCTGTCTGCACTCCAGAAACTCACTGATGGAGAGAATTATAAAGGAATAAACAGTAAGAACAGACAGGACTGGCAAAACCCAAGTCCCTTATTTTACAGATGAGGCCATCAAGGAGTGGAGAGATTACCAGTTCCAAGTCACACCCGTGTTAATGAAGCTGCCACTAGGGGGCAGCATATTGCCCGGTCTCCTTTCACTGTTCAATCGCCAAGCCAAGTCTGAGTTATTATGACCCCATGAACTGCAGCACTGTACCATATGTTAATAACACTGATTTATTAATTTACAAAGAGGACATACTCTCCAGTTAAAAGATACAGATCTACTAAGTTAAGGGAAATGATTATAGGAAGGTGCTTGGTTATATGATATCAGAGCAAAGAAAAGGAATTGAAAATTTTCAAACAACTCACAGCAAATCTGATCAACACACCAGCCTTTCTACCTGCAGGGCCCTTGATTCTGCAGTGTCCAGAATCCACGGGCCCTTCTGAGGAGGTGCAAGGGGTACACGCCATTTATACTTAGCTATGAGGATATAGAGTGTGACTGAAATGGTTTGTTTCTGCTTCCCACCAAAATTTGGAATTCATCCTCCATGATGCAGAACGGTCACCAAGAACTACATTTACAAGCCCTCCTGACATCTAGATGGGGCCATGACTGGTTCTGCCTAAGGGAATCAAAGTGGAAGTGAGGATGTCATTTCGGGCCAGGTCACTTAGGAAGTGAGTTTGCCCTTTCCATGCTGCCCTTCCCCATCCATGGATACATGCAGAAGAGTCTGAGGCCTGGAGGATATCAGAATCACAAGAGGGAAACAGCCTGGATCTCTGAATTGACCACATGGAGGAAAACTGCCTGCAGACCAAAAACAACCTGCACTGGACCGCAACTGTTAGTAAATTAACGTTTAACGTGTTACAACAGTAAAATTTTGGAGTTTGTTTCTATTATTCTAAGCAAGCCATGCACAGGTCCATTTCAGAGAGGCCTCAAAAAACGTTATTACCTCTCAGGTTTCAAAAGAATCATTGAGTAACAGGAGGAAAAATATCCTGTTACTATTTTTGGTTCTTCTACAGGTTACCTCCTTAGCTCTACATAATATTAATATGTATCACAATTCATTGACTTAATTTAGGCACCATCTATTGACTTCTTGGCATGAAAGATGATGAAAAATGAGAATTCAGTTCACTTAATCTCCTTTTCCTTTAGTTTTCCAATGTTTAATAATTATATTTTATTGGTTGCATTTATAATTTTAAATACTATCTTTTTTAAAAAAAAAAAGGAAGAGTATTTTTAGATTAGTTTTAGCTTTGTAAGAAAATTGAGAGGGAGGTACAGAGATTTACCATCTACCCCCTGCCCCTACACATGCACAGCCTCCCACATCATCTATATCACTAACCAGAAGGGCAAATTTCTTTTTCTTTCTTTTTTTTTTTTTGCCTCTCAGGTGGCTCAGTGGTAAAGAATCCACCTTCTAATGGAGGAGACATGGGTTCGATTCCTGAATCAAGAAGATCCCCTGGAGAAGGAAATGAAAACCCATTGCAGTATTCTTGCCTGGAAAATTCCATGGACAGAGAAGCCTGGCAAGCTATAGTCTATAGGGCTGCAAAAGAGTCAGACATGACTGAGAATGTATGCACGCACACATTTTGCCTTAAAGTGCTTTGATTCTGCCCTTACACTCGACTGATCATTGGGGATAGAATTATAAGTTCAAAATAATTTTTTTCTTACCATGAAGTCATGACCCTGTGTGTTCTAGCCTGTCCATGAGCATATGAATCACCCGGGCATCTTCTTAAAATGCAGATCCTGACTAATGGGTCTGGGATGGACCTGAGACCTGCATTTCTAATAAGCCCCCAGGTGCTGATCTCGCTGCTGGTCTGAGGCCCTTGTTCAAATAGTGAGTTTCCAGCATTTAATGTTGAGGTGTACTTGACATATGACATTGTATAAGTTTAAGGTGTGCAGCATGTTGATTTGTTACGCTTATATATATTGCAAGATGATTACCACTATAGTATCAGCTAACACTTCCAGCAGTATCATATGTGGATGTGAGTCATGTATGGATGTGAGAGTTAGATCATAAAGGCTGTGTCGAAGTATTGAAACTGGTGTCAGAGAAGACTCTTGAGAGTCCCTTGGACTGCAAAGAGATCAAACCAGGTTTCTTAGGAGAAACAACAATAACATATATATACATATATAAATATATGTATATATTGGTATATGTAAATATGAATATATATTATATATATGGATATATAAAATGCATATATATATAGATAGATCTTTATATATCTATATCACATTTTTAAATCCATTTATCATCCTATGGACATGTAGCTTTTTCCATATCTTGGCAATTGTGAATAATGCTGCAATGAACATGGGAGTACAGAGATGTCTCCAAGAGATTTCTCTTTTCTCCACTAACTTTATCTCTTTCTCTTCTTTGCTTCACTTATTTTCCCCAAGGTCTTCTATCAGATTTCTGGACAGCCTATCTTTAATCTCTAAAAGCTCTTTCTTTTTCTGTTGTCTGATTTCATGTCATTTTAAAATGGATATTATGAATTCTTGGATCACTCTGAACATACTAATGGAGCTGTTTGAAGTTTCCTGGGTTGTCTTTGCTTCCTCTGGGGGTCAATTTTTCTGTTTATCTTAGCTGTTTCTCTTTCATGATGCTATTTTTTCCCCCTATGTATTTGATGGTTCCTGTCTGTTCATACTTAAGAATAAAGGATTAAGTAGATGATGTGAATTTTGCTTGATGCTACACGAGATTGTTTCCCCTAGTTTACTCTGTTTAATATTAGGTCAACATATATGTCATTTACATAATCATTTTATTAATGATTATTAGCTTATTTCCATATTTTTCTTATACAGTGTCTTAATAAACATCCTCATAGATATATATCCATATGGACTGCTACAGTTATTTCTAAGAAAAATATTCCTAAAAGTGAGAATGCTAGTTGAAAGTAATACACATTCTAAAACAACTTTTTACTATGGAAAATGTAAAACACATAGAAAGCTAAAGAGAATAGTATAACTACTCTCTTAATTTGATTGAAAAGATGTAAAAACTTGCAGACATGAAAAATGACTCTTTTGATGCTTCCATACCTCTACCCACTTGTGCCCTCCTCTTGGATTATGTTGAAGAAAATGAAAGAGACCAAACCACATCATTCAAACCTGAAAGTGAAAGCGAAGTTGCTCAGTCGTGTCCGACTCTTTGTGACCATGTGGACTATAGCCCACCAGACTCCTCCATCCATGGGATTCTCCAGGCAAGAATACTGGAGTGGGTTGCCATTTCCTTCTCCAAGGGATCTTCCTGAACCAGAGATGGAACCTGAGTCTCGAATTGCAGGCAGATGCTTTACCCTCTGAGCCACCAGGGAAGCCCATTCAAATGTGAGTGAGTGAGTGAGTGAAGTTTCTCAGTTGTGTCCGACTCTTTGTAACCCCGTGGACTACCAGGCTCCTCCATCCATGGGATTCTCCAGGCAAGAATATTGGAGTGGGTTACCATTTCCTTCTCCAGGGGATCTTCCCAACCCAGGGATCGAACCCAGGTCTCCCACATTGGAGGCAGACGCTTTAACCTCGGAGCCACCAGGGAAGCCCACATAGTCAATTAACAGAAACTGCTGTAACCAAGCAGGACCCTATGGGGCCTTCCGGAGACAGACACCCTGCTCCTCACCCTCGCCCTGCTTCTTGTTTGTAGAAAAACCTTAGCCTCCTAGGCTTCCCCTAAAGTCCAAAGAATAAACTTAATCAGAGGAGTGAGAAAATGTAGAAACAAAGGAAAACAGTCCAACAAGACAAAATAATAATAGTTTGGCCATTAAACAAAGTCAAGTAACTTTAGTTCCTCCTCAAAGATTGTAGACAGTCATCTGAGCCATGTCCTATGAGCTGTTTTGCAGACACTGAGACCCATACCTGGTGGAAGAAGCTACCTATGTGCTGACCACAAGCAGGTAGACCTCAGACTGACTGCAACCAGAAGGCTGATGATATTGACTTCTGGTCACCTCACCACTGACCAGTCAGAAGAATGTCCTTGAGCTGATCACATACCCTGCAACACTTTCCTTCACCTTGTCTTAAAAACCTTACCCCTGAAAGTCTTTGAGAAGCTCAGGACTGTTGAGCGTGAGCTGCTTGCTCGTGCTTCTTCTTTGGCACCTGCAGTAAATGCTGAGCTTTCCTTCACCACAATCCAGTATCAGTGGAGTGGCTTTACTGTGCTTGGGTGAGTAGATACATGCTAGGTTTGATAACAGTGCTAGGTGTTTCCCCTAAGTTTTAATTATTCCCTTCCAACTCCAAGGAATCTCAGTCTTCCCATGTGTGGTCATGGATATATGGATTCTTTTTTTTTTTTCCTGGGAGGAGGAGCATACAGGAATCAATAAACATTCTTCTATTTTCTTTTCAAGTTCTGAGCCACATAAATAGAGATTTTAAAACATCATCCGAAAAGCTGGGTTGGATAATTTGTCTGTATAGTTTTAGCCAAACTGTCTTACACTTCACCTCTGCATTAAATATATGTACGCCACCAAGTCACTGGGATATCAGTCAAACACAGGTGTCCCTCACAGGTGCTGTGCCTGTCTGGGAAGCTCACCAAATGGTTGGAGCACATCAGAACACACACATTGCAGGCAGGCAGAGCTGGAAAAGAGACAGAGATCGCACCAACACAGTTTCCTTTCTCAAATTCATGACACAGTCCTCCGCTTCTAGGTAGAAGGGAGTGGGGGCCAGGCAGAGGGGCCACCAGTGTTATTCCACAATGGATCTTGAGACAGAGAAATACTGTTCCCTCAGCAGATGTTGAAAGCCAGACACCCTGGAGCGTGAAGTCAAGTGGGCCTTAGGAAGCATTACTATGAGCAAAGCTAGTGGAGGAGATGGAATTTCAACTGAGCTATTTCAAATCCTAAAAGATGATGCTGTAAAGTCCTGCACTCAATATGCCCGGAAATTTGGAAAATTCAGCAGTGGCCACAGGACTGGTAAAAGTCAGTTTTCATTCTAATCCCAAAGAATGTTCAAACTACTATATAATTGCACTCATTTCATATGCTAGCAAGATTATGTTCAAAATGTTTAAGTTATGTTTAAGTTAGGCTTCAGCAGGACATGAACCAAGAACTTCTAGATGTACGAGCTGGATTTAGAAAAGACAGAGGAACTAGAAATCAAATTGCCAACACCCACCAGATGATAAAAAAAGCAAGGGATTCCCCCAAAACCATTTACTTCTGCTTCATTGACTATGCTAAAGACATTGTGTGGATCATAACAAACGGGAAAATTCTTAAAGAGATTGGAATACCAGACTTTACCTGTCTCCTGAGAAACCTGTATGCAGGACAAGTAGCAACAGTTAGAATCAGACATGGAACAACGGACTGGTTCAAAATTGGGAAAGGAATACATCAAGGCTGTATATTGTCACCCTGCTTATTTAACTTAATGCAGAGTACATCATGGTAAATGGCAGGCTGGATGAAACACAAGCTAGAATCAAGATTTCTGGGAAAAATATCAACAACCTCAGATATGCAGATGACACCACCCTTATAGCAGAAAGTGAAGAGGAACTGAAGAGCCTCTTGATGAATGTGAAAGAGAAGAATGAACAAGCTGGCTTAAAATTCAATATTCAAAAACTAAGATCATGGCATCCAGTCCCATCATTTCATAGCAAATAGATGGGGGAAAAGTTGAAGCAGTGATAAACTGGGCTCCAAACTCTTCTTGGGCTCTAAAATCACTGCAGATGGTGACTGCAGCCATGAAATTAAAAGGCACTTGCCTCTTGGAAGAAAACCTAGACAGCACATTAAAAGCAGAGACATCACTTTATACAGCCAACAAAGGTCCATATAGTCAAAGCTATGGTTTTTCCAACATGTACGGATGGGAGAGTTGACAATAAAGAAGGCTGAGCACTGAAGAATTGATGTTTTCCAATTGTGGTGCTGGAGAAGACTCTTGAAAGTCCCTTGGACTGCAAGGAGATCAAACCAGTCAATCCTCAAGGAAATCAGTCCTGAATATTCATTGGAAGGACTGATGCTGAAGCTGAAGCTCAATACTTTGGCCACCTGATGCGAAGAGCTGATTCATTGGAAAGGATCCTGAAGCTGCGAGAGATTGAGGGCTAGAGGAGAAGGGGGCAACAGAGAATGAGATATTTGGATGGCATCACTGACTCAATGGACATGAGTTTGAGCAAACTGCGAGAGATGGTGAAGGACAGAGAAGACTGGCATGCTGAAGCTCATGGGGCTGTAAAGAGTTGGACACAACTTAGTGACTGAATAACAAAACAGCAATAGTTGTTATCAGCATATTTCACTTTTGCCAGTCTGGTATGTCCTGTTTCACCTTGAGTTTCCCTCACAACTAACAGCCTCTTTTCACAGGCTTACTGGCCATTGCATTTCCTTTTCTGTGAACTGCTTGCTTTTCTGTCAAGTCCTTTTCTTACCCACTTGGAAAGAGAAGGAAGTCGCTCAGTCTCTTCGCGACCCTATGGACCACAGCCTACCAGGCTCCTCTGTCCATGGAATTTTCCAGGCAAGAGTATTGGAGTGGGGTGCCATCGCCCTCTCCACTTGGAAGAGGATTTTTAAAAAGAGTAAAGAATATCAACTTTTTGACTGTCATACTGTTGCAAATATCTTCTCCTAATGTATTATTTGTCTTTTGACTGGATTTATAGTTTCTCTTCTTACAGAGAAGCAAAATTTTTATTTAGTGGTGCCACTCAGCAGAGATAAAGGGCTGCTTTGTTGTGATGAAATACAACAGAATTTCAGCATTCAGGTTTATTGAAAAGACTGTAAAAGCCCATTGAAAAAGTATGACGCTCCCTTCTCCTTTTATATTGATGCAGTAAAAAGACAGGCTATAATAGTTTTTATTTTTATTTTTTTCTTGATTGACAAGGGTAATCCCATTAAAATATTCTAGTAGTTCCCCAGCTATCTATATATCATCTGGCCACTTACATGGGCAGAAAATTGTAAAATCAGTTTAAACATTTTGAGAAGTGAATGAAGTCACTTCAAAATGATTCTAATCTTCTGCACTAGTTGCGCCCCAAGCGCTGGCACACTTTTCTCCCGGCGTAAAGTTCTAATCAAGGGTTGGTGTCTTTAAAATTTCTCGGTGATCCACCCTGGAAGGGGTGGGGAATTCATGCTGATTTTCCCTTCCTCAGGCTGTAGGTGAAAGGATCTGCTTATATCCCAAATCCATGGAATTTAAAGGACCTCCTCTTATTTTAAGAAACCACAAGAAGAGCTAAAATGGCTGTTCCTTCTGTCTCTAGCAGCCATCCCTATCTCCCTGTCTAATTCCCTAGTCTGGGTCAGGAGTCTGATATTCATCTCTGTAGCCCTCATACCTTACACTGTGCCTAACACATAGTAGGATGTCAAAGAAGTTTGTTGAATGAGTTTCTCAAGATTACACGGCAAGTGTGAAAGCCCCACTGGTTTCTGGTTCAGAGTCTCTTCCCCTGTTGTAAAGTCTCCAGACTTTGGAGTAAGAAAGATGTGAGTTAGAATCCTGGCTCTTCTACTTAGTAATCTGTTTGAGATCATCTCTTGGTTTCTTCTTTCTTTTTTCTGTTGTAAGCCAGCTCCAGCCAGGCTCTCCTCCCTACTCTTCCACTGAATCAGCTTTTGTCCAGGTCATCTACAAGTTTCATGCTGCACAATCTGGCTACCACTGAGTTTGACTGTTGGGTAGCACTTGATAAACCAGATCACAGCCTCTCTCTCTCTAAGCATTCTCCTCTCTTAGCTTCCAGGCACCATTTTCTCTTGGTTCCCCTCCCTGACTGCTCTTCACCGTCACACTGACTGGGTCATCTCCCAGGGCTCTCTATGCTAGAGAGGTCAGTCCTTGGATCCTTTTCTTCACCATCTACATACAGCATCCCCTCAGGGAATCTCATGCAGGCTCATGGCCTATAAACCATCTCTACAATGACAATTCTCAAATTTATATTTCCAGCTCAGGTTGACACCCCTGGACTCCGCTTGACACCATCTACCTCCTCAACAACTCACCATAGATATCTGACTGCCACCTCAAAATGATGTCTATAAACAAACTTCTGATTTCTCCTTCTAAACCTGTTCCTTCTACTATCTTCCTCGATGGCCCTTCTTGCAGTTGCTCAGGTAAAACCTTGGCATCATCCTTAAATCCTTTTTCTCATATTCTGTATCAAATCTGTCAGCAACTCATGTCCTCCCTTCCTTCAAAACAGATCAAGAATCAGCCAAGCACTTTTCATCCCTCCACTGCCACCATCACCAATCTTACCTGGACAATTTCAACAGCGTCATAATGGGTGTCCAGGCTTCCAGAATCCTGCTGAAACATAAGCTAGATCGTGTATCTCCTCCAGTGATTTCCTGCATTCTACCAAGTAAATCCCCAAATCTTTACAATGACTTACCTTATCCAATCTGGTCCCCACTACCACTTTGGTTTCAATTTAAGCTCCCCTCAACTAGATGTTTGCTGAGCCATCCTAGCTTCTATGATATTCCATGAAATGCCAACATGTTCCTTTGCACTCTCTGTTCCCTCTGTCTAGCAGGATCTTCCTCCAAATAGTAACATAGCTCATTTCTGTCATTTCCTCATGTTCCTGCTCAAATGCCACCTGTTAAGAGCAGTTCTCCCCAACTATCTATCTGAAATAGCAGTTACCCTGTCACTATCTGCTTACCTTACTTGCTTCTTTCTCTTATCTTGGTTACTATTTAATATTATACCATGTTTCTTACTTTTATCACTGTATTCTCATTTCTTCACAGCACTTTTCACCTGACATAGGACACATTTGTTTGTTTATTGTCCTTCTTCCCTTCTACTGCTATGTTCCCATTTTCTGGAACAGAGGGTGATAATTAACAAGTGCCCAGTACATTTTTGAGAGAATGAATGAACAAGCTTCTATTTAGTAAAGACAGGCAGCTAGGAGCTGGAGCACTAAGCACGGCCGAGAGGAGCTACCCCACGTCTGAGGTCAGGGGTGGCTGGGAGGAGACACCCCGCATCCAAGGCCAGGGGTGGTGACCTTGAGGAGCCACCCCAAGCCGGAGGCCAGGGGAGGCGGCTGGCAGGAGCCACCCATGCCCAAGGCCAGGACCCCGGGAGGAGCAACCCGGGAGCGGTGGCTGCACAGGCGCAGGAGGGCCTAGAGGAGCTATCATACGTTGAAGGTCAGGAACAGCAGCTGTGCTTTGCTGGAGCAGTCATGAAGAGATACCCCACGCACAAGGTGAGAGAAACTCAAGTAAGATGGTAGGTGTTGCAAGAGGGCATCAGAGGGAAGACACAGTGAAACCATACTCACAGAAAACTAGTCAGTCTAATCACACTAGGACCACAGCCTTGTCTAACTCAATAAAACCAAGCCATGCCTGCGGGGCAACACAAGATAGGCAGGTCATGGTGGAGAGGGCTGACAGAATGTGGTCCACTGGAGAAGGGAATGGCAAGCCACTTCAGTATTCTTGCCTTGAGAACCCCAAGAACAGCATGAAAAGGCAAAATGATAGGATACCAAAAGAGGAACTCCCCAGGTCATTAGGTGCCCAATACGCTACCGGAGATCAGTGGAGAAATAACTCCAGAAAAAATGAAGGGATGGAGCCAAAGCACAAACAATACTCAGTTGTGGATGTGACTGGTGATAGAAGCAAGATCCGATGCTGTAAAGAGCAATATTGCATAGGAACCTGGAATGTCAGGTCCATGAATCAAGGCAAATTGGAAGTGGTCAAACAAGAGATGGCAAGGGTAAACGTTGACATTCTAGGAATCAGCGACTAAAATGGACTGGAATGGGTGAATTTAACTCAGATGACCATTATATCTACTACTTCAAGCAGGATCCCTCAGAAGAAATGGAGTAGCAAACATGGTCAACAAGAGAGTCTGAAATGCAGTACTTGGATGCAATCTCAAAAACAACAGGATGATCTCTGTTTGTTTCCAAGGCAAACCATTCAATATCACAGTAATCCAAGTCTATGCCCCAACCAGTAACGCTGAAGAAGCTGAAGTTGAATGGTTTTTATGAAGACCTGCAAGACCTTTTAGAACTAACACCCCAAAAAGATGTCCTTTTCATTGTAGGGGACTGGAATGCTAAAGTAGGAAGTCAAGAAACACCTGGAGTAACAGACAAATTTGGCCTTGGAATGCCGAATGAAGCAGGGCAAAGACTAATAGAGTTTTGCCAAGAAAATGCACTGGTCATAGCAAACACCTTCTTCCAAGAACACAAGAGAAGACTCTACACATGGACATCACCAGATGGTCAACACCGAAATCAGATTGATTATATACTATGCAGCCAAAGATGGAGAAGCTCTATACAGTCAACAAAAATAAGACCAGGAGCTGACTGTGGCTCAGATCATGAACTCCTTATTACCACATTCAGACTCAAATTGAAGAAAGGAGGGAAAACCACTAGACCATTCAGGTATGACCTAAATCAAATCCCTTATGATTATACAGTGAAAGTGAGAAATAGATTTAAGGGCCTAGATCTGATAGATAGAGTGCCTGATGAACTATGGAATGAGTTCATGACATTGTACAGGAGACAGGGATCAAGACCATCCCCATGGAAAAGAAATGCAAAAAAAGCAAAATGGTTCTCTGGGGAGGCCTTACAAATAGCTGTGAAAAGAAGAGAGGTGAAAAGCAAAGGAGAAAAGGAAAGATACAAGCATCTGAATGCACAGTTCCAGAGAATAGCAAGAAGAGATAAGAAAGCCTTCTTCAGCGATCAATGCAAAGAAATAGAGGAAAACAACAGAATGGGAAAGACTAGAGATCTCTTCAAAGAAAATTAGAGATACCAAGGGAACATTTCATGCAAAGATGGGCTTGATAAAGGACAGAAATGGTCTGGCCCTAATAGAAGCAGAAGATATTAAGAGGAGGTGGCAAGAATACATGGAAGAACTGTACAAAAAGATCTTCCAGACCCAGATAATCATGATGATGTGATCACTCATCTAGAGCCAGACATCTTGGAATGTGAAGTAAAGTGGGCCTTAGGAAGCATCCCTACGAACAAAGCTAGTGGAGGTGATGGAATTCCAGTTGAGCTGTTTCAAATCCTGAAAGATGATGCTGTGAAAGTGCTGCACTCAATATGCCAGCAAATATGGAAAAGTCAGCAGTGGCCACAGGACTGAAAAAGGTCAGCTTTCATTCCAATCCCAAAGAAAGACAATGCCAAAGAATGCTCAAACTACTGCACAATTGCACTCATCTCACATGCTAGTAAAGTAATGCTCAAAATTCTCCAAGCCAGGCTTCAGCAATACATGAACCATGAACTCCCTGATGTTCAACCTGGTTTTAGTAAAGGCAGAAGAACCAGAGATCAAATTGCCAACATCTGCTGGATCATGGAAAAAGCAAGAGAGTTCCAGAAAAACATCTATTTCTGCTTTCTTGACTATGCCAAAGCCTTTGACTGTGTGGATCACAATAAACTGTGGAAAATTCTGAAAGAGATGGGAATACCAGACCACCTAACCTGCCTCTTGAGGAAATCTGTATGCAGGTCAGGAAGCAACAGTTGGAACTGGACATGGAACAGCAGACTGGTTCCAAATAGGAAAAGGAATACATCAAGGCTGTATATTGTCACCTGCTTATTTAACTTCTATGCAGAGTACATCATGAGAAACGCTGGGCTGGATGAAGCACAAGCTGGAATCAAGATTGCTGGGAGAAATACCAATAACCTCAGATATGCAGATGATACCACCCTTATGGCAGAAAGTGAAGAGGAACTAAAAAGCCTCTTGATAAAAGTGAAAGAGGAAAGCGAAAAAGTTAGCTTAAAGCTCAACATTCAGAAAACAAAGATCATGGCATCCAGCCCCATCACTTCATGGGAAATAGATGGGGAAACAGTGGAAACAGTGTCAGACTTTATTTTCTTGGGCTCCAAAATCAGTGCAGATGGTGACTGCAGCCATGAAATTAGAAAACGCTTACTCCTTGGAAAAAAAGTTATGACCAACCTAGATAGCATATTCAAAAGCAGAGACATTACTTTGCTGACTAAGGTCCATCTAGTCAAGGCTATGGTTTTTCCTGTGGTCATGTATGGATGTGAGAGTTGGACTGTGAAGAAGGCTGAGTGCCGAAGAATTGATGCTGTTGAACTGTGGTGTTGGAGAAGACTCTTGAGAGTCCCTTGAACTGCAAGGAGATCCAACCAGTCCATTCTGAAGGAGATCAGCCCTGGGATTTCTTTGGAAGGAATGATGCTTAAGCTGAAACTCCAGTACTTTGGCCACCTCATGGAAGAGTTGACTCATTGAAAAGAATTTGATGCTGGGAGGGATTGGGGGCAGGAGGAGAAGGGGACAACAGAGGATGAGACGGCTGGATGATATCACGGACTCGATGTACGCGAGTCTGAGTGAACTCCGGAAGATGGTGATGGACAGGGAGGCATGGCGTGCTGCAATTCATGGTGTCGCAAAGAGTCGGACACGACTGAGTGACTGGACTGAACTGAAAGTAATGTATGTAAAGCATTTAATAGAGTATGAGCACAGTGCGAGTTGCTCAGTGAATTAGTAGTGAAAACCTGGAAAAAAGGAGAAAAGTTTAACAGCATGTTTCCAAAAGAAAGGTAAATACACTATAGAAAGGCAATTTATCAATAATCGTGCTATCTTTTATTTTCATTTTAGTTCCAAATCAGAGAATGTTGCTTGAGAAAGATGACCACACACCTCTGCTCTTTGGGATAATCCCAGTTGATATCCCTATTTTTTTTTAACAGAAGAATTTTACTTTGTAAAAATAATTTTGTTTTTGAAAATAGTTTAAAAATATAGCTATCTATAATAAAACTGATTAATACATATATCCAAAAATTACATAATTAATAAATAATAGATTTTACTTTCTTAGAGTTTTAGGTTCCCAACAAAATTGAGCAGAAAGTGTATACAGTTCCTACATATCTCCCTCCTACTCATCTGCCCCAGCCTAATATCTCCCACTAGTGTGGAATATTTGTTACAACCAATGAATCTACACTGAGATGTTATAATTATTAAATGTGCATAGTTAACATTAGGGTTTATTTTTTGTGTTGTTCACACTCCGTGTTTCTATAAATGTATAATGACATCCACCATTATAGTATCAAACAGAATAGTTTCACTGCCCTAAAAATCCCCTATATCCCACCTCTCATCTTTTCCTTCCGTTTAACCCCTGGAAACCACTGATCTTCACCATCTCCATAGTTTTGCTTTTTCCATAACATTATACAATTGGAAACATTCAGGAAGTAACCTTCACAGATTGGCTTCTTTCACTTAAGTAATATGCATTTAAGGTTCTTCCATATCTTTTCATGGCTTGATAGCTCATTTTTAATGCTGCATATTCCATTGTCTGGATATATCACAGTTTCTTTATCTATTCACTGACTGAAGGACACCTTGGTTGCTTCTAAGTTTGGGCAGTTATGAACAAAGCTGCCATGAACATCCATGTTCATGTTTTCATGGACCTAAGTTTCAGACTCCTTTGAGTAAATACCAAGGAGCATGATGGTTGGATCATATATATGGTAAGAGTGTGTTTAGTTTCATCAAGAACCTGCTAAATTGTCTTCCAAGAAAATCTGTGTAATTTTAATTATGCTTAGTCCCTCCTTTTATTCCCAACTGTCCAAGTTTTATCCAATTTAAATTGAGTGGTCATTTCTATTTAAGACAGATAATCTCTCATGAATTACAGAAAAACAGTATTTCACCCAACTCTAGCATCTCTGTATGGCTGTATTTTTTAGCCAAGTCAGAATGAATTCCAAGTAGCTATTAATCCGTGGACGACTGGGGAGAGGAGAGAGGGCAAGTGAGCGGGCTCTTATTTCCCTTGCAGGGAAAATCAGCACAACGAGGTTAACAGGCTTTTGCAGCCCCAGCCGGCTGGCTGCAGAGCGGGGAGTGCAATCAGGATCTCTGCAAACTCCATTAAGCGCGCCGTCGTCTCCAGACCAAAATCTTCTTTTATTGTCCAATTAGTTAGGGTTCCTTAGTTTCTAAGGATGGCACTCAATGGATTTAAAATGGAAGTGTGGCTGCCCTGAAAGGGGCAGCAGCTGCTAATGGAGGGAGGCCCCTGACAGGTCTCGGAGCCTAGACTGTGGGCCGCGCTGGGACTGCTCCGCCTGGCCAGTCCTCCACAGTCCAGTGCCTGGGCTCCTCACTAATATGCTGGTGAAAAGAGGTCTGGAAACCATTAGTACATGGAGAATCACAAGTCTGAAGGAATACCTGCTGTTGCACCACAATGCCTTTCCAGATGGCCCCATCATTAATCTGGCTACTGGGCTGACAGAAGTAGCCCCAGGAAGACCCCTTGGCTATGCTAACACCCCAAGTGCACAGCATCTCCAGGCCAATCAGAAGCACCCAGATGGTAGTTCCTGTGTTCCAGGAACTCTTCTATGCACTTAAATATGATTTAACCATCATAGCAACTCAATGAAAGAGTTACTATTCATCTCATCTAAAAGAGAGGAAACCAAGGAACAGACAGGTCAAGTAACTTTTCCAGGGTCACAAAGCAAGTAAGCAGTGGGGCTAGAATTTGAATGTGCACAGTCTGGTTTGTTCCAGGATCCAGTCTTAATGATGAAGCTATGCGTCTCTTCAGCGTTCCAGCAATGCCTGAATTTTCCCCAGTTATCCTAATGGGTTAATTGGATCTCTGTTAACTTTTCTTCCATTCAAAGGAGTATTTTACAAACAGTAAAAACACATTTGGATCCAAGTAATCTGACATAAATTGCAGGCTTCTCAAATTCAACTTCCTTCCTTATAAAATAGGGGTAGATATGGTATTGACATTTGTTGCAAAAATAAGATGAAAACATGCTCATAAAGTGTGGAATTCTTGTATCAAAAAACTGCCACAGTAATACTAGCTTCTACTATTATTTTATTATTACTGTTATTTTTAGGCTGAAATGGGAACTCTCCCTTTGCAATATCTAGTAAGAGAGTTTCTAATAAAATGCTTCAAATAGTACTTTCAGTATTTAAGGTACCTTTAAGGGACATTTTAAAACACTTTAAAAGCATTTGCTCCTGTGTCAACAATCACCGTGCTACTACATGCTGGGCTTAAATATTGCTCATGGCACGTTACAAAGTTCCTCTCTTATTAACCCTTTTGTTGGCCAAGTTCCTGTCACTAAACAGAGTTGAAAGTAACACCAAATCAATTTAATATTCCTTATTAATCAGAATGGGGTTTCTACCAACTTACTATATCGTGGATATGAAGCACTTCTGTCCAGTAAGGTGACTATAGACAAATTCATGACAATACAAGAAAATAAAGGAAGGACGAATAAAATAAAATTCATGTGTCACTGCTAAGTCACTTCAGTCGTGTCCGACTCTGTGCGACCTCAGAAACGCCAGCCCACCAGGCTCCCCTGCCCCTGGGATTCTCCAGGCAAGAGTACTGGAGTGGGTTGCCATTTCCTTCTCCAATGCATTAAAGTGAAAAGTGAAAGTGAAGTCGCTCAGTCGTCTCTGACCCTCAGCAACCCCATGGACTGCAGCCTTCCAGGCTCCTCTGTCCAGGGGTTTTCCAGGCAAGAGCACTGGAGTGGGGTGCCATCGCCTTCTCCGTTATGTGTCAAGCTTCCTGTAAATAAACTGTGATCATCACAGCCAACACCTACACTTGCGTATATAGTCTCTCAGTCCATACCTAACCTTATACATAGGGGTTCTCAACTATTTGCCCTAAAAGGGACTCTCACACAGGAAGAGCCTTACTACCTGTGTCCAGTGACTGAAAAAGATACAGGATGAGCAAAGACAGGATGACTTCACTAACACATGTAAAAGAATTTAAACTGTATTAATTACAAGGGCGTCCACACACAATTAAAAACCACCTACACCTATATGCTCAGGTTTCAAGGAATGACCCATAAATAAATATGAGACTCTACACTCCCCATCTCCATTCCCCACCCATGATCTTGGTCCACTGGTTAGAAACCAATGTTTTGTTCTTCAGTCAAACTAGAAGACAGTTCATTACAACCCTACCTTCTCTAGAACTGCTTTTACATCATCCACATTTTCCTAGGGGTTAGCCAGTTAGTCTCGTTAATTTCACTGGAACTTTGCCAAGTGACCAGGGTGAGTCCCTTACCCATGACAGGTTAGAACTCTTTCGGCAGAAACTCAGAAGTGAGACCAAGAGTTTTCAGTTCTCCTCTGGGCTGGTTGCATGAATGGAAGAAAAAAAAAACAAACCACAACTTAGTCATTGTGGACAAAAGGAGCTTGGTAAAAGATGTGTTAACTGTCATAGACTGAAACTGAGGAATGGTGTATGAGTGAGAAAAAAAAAGACAAAACAAACACCTGCCTGGATTCTTGCTAGTTTTCCAGCCCCTTCTGTGGTCAGGCTACATGTTATTGGGATCCATAAGATGCTACATATTCTTGACATGCAGATGGCCAAGAGGCGTATGAAAAGATGTTCAACATCACTAATTATCACAGAAATGCAAATCAAAACTACAATGAGGTATCACCTCATATGGGTCAGAATCACATGGATCAAAATGGCCATCATTAACAAATCTACAAATAACAAATGCTAGATAGGGTGTGGAGAAAATGGAACCTTCCCACATTGTTGGTGGGAATGTAAATTGGTGCAGCCACTGTGGAAAACAGTACAGAGGTCTTTTCAAAACCTAAAAATGGAGTTGTCATATAATCCTGCAAACCTACTCCTGGGCCATATATCCAGAGAAAATAATACAAAAAGAATACATGCACCACAATGTTCATAGAAGCACTGTTTACAATACTTAAGACATAAAACCAATCTAAATGTCCATTGACAGATGTATAAAGATGTGGCATATATATACATATATGTATGTGTACACACACACACACACACATACATATACATACACACAGTGGAATACTCAGACATAGAAAGAAGGAAATAATACCATCTGTAGCAACTTGAATGGACTTTGAGACTCATACTGATGAAGAGAAAGACAAATACCATATATAACTTACATGTGGAATCTAAAAAAATGATACAAATGAATTAATTTACAAAACAGAATCATAGGCATAGAAAACGAATTTATGATTACTGAAGGGGGAAGAGAATGGGGGAAGGATAAATTAAGAGTTCGGGGAATAACAGATACAAACTACTATATATAAAATAGGTAAGCACCAAGGTTCTACTATAAACACAGGGAACTATATTCAATATCCTGTAATAAACCATAATGGAAAAGAATATGAGAAAAATATATATGTAACTGAATCACTTTGCTGTACACCAGAAACATAACATTGTAAATCAACTATACTTTAATAATAATAAAAAGACACTATATAGTATACTTTCTCACCTTAATTGAGCTTTCTCTTACTTTCTTCCCTCCTTAATCTAGCTTGCCTTGGCTTCTATTAATTACAACCCATAGTCCTAACCAATATAAACAAGATCATGTTAGGCAGGAGAAATATGCTAATTCAGATAAAATGCTTGCAAATTGTCATAAAGCACTGCATCACTTTTTTTTTTTTAATCAAGTGTTTAGTCTCTCCCTTTAGACTGTTAATACTTTCATGGTAGAGACCAAGCCTCCACTACAATTAGGAACTCCCAGGGTGCCTTTTATAATGTACATGTGCAGGAAGCTCTCTATAAATTTGTATGCATCATGATGATTTTTCAGTGTCTTGAACCTTTGACTCAGATGTGAAATTATTTTCAATACTAAAAAAAAAAAAAAAAAAACAGCCCTAGAATTTGAAAACAAGATATTTAAGCCAATTAATTTATCAACAAATGACCTTCAACATAGGGGCTTTTAAACGTCATAGAAAATCAAGGTCACAGTTGTCACCTTTTCAAAGAACAGAAAGACTTTTGAAGAGTGACCTCTGCTCTGCCTGGTGGAAACACTCGTTTTCTCCTCTTCAGTTAATACATTTTCTAAAGCATTATGATCTTTGAAATTATACAAGATAACATTTGCCTTTTAAAGTTCATAATCTGGACTGAGAATTCTTCAGTCCTTCAGATGGGGGCTGTCACTGTACTCTTTGGCATAGATTCCGTGGTTTAATTAGAGGAGGAGGTGGAGAGAGTTGGAGGAAGTCGGAGAACCATGGGGTGACACTTGCTAGTGGCTTCTGGGGTCACAGATCGACATGCAGGGCCTGGCCACCCTCATTTCCAAGAGGTCCCTCTGGCTCTGACCAACTCCTCCTTCATTAGAACCAGCATGCATAAGTTGCCCAGTGCTGGGGGAGAGAAGCCTTGAGAAGGTTAATCTTACAGCTTTTCTGTGTTAAATACACGTCACAGGCAAAGAGAACAATTTTTGTCCTTACATCCTATGTTAGCGATTCTTTAAAAATATAACATTTAGAAATAAATATTATGAAGCAAGGAGCAGGAGACAGCAAATGGCTTAGAGTTAAAGATAGAAATAAGGACTTGGGGTCCATGAGAAGGCCACTAAAGCCTTCAGCTTCCTGAACTGCAAATGAAAATGCCAGTGTCTGACCTACTTGCCTCATGGAGTTATTCTGGTAATAAAATGAGATAATGTGTCTGAAAATGATACTGCAATTCTTTAAATGTATGTTACACTACGTGTATACCTACTTTTGTTTTGAAAGCATTTGATAGAGTTAAATATATTAAGAAACGGTTATTTTTCATAGCTCATTTCCCATTGGCAGGGGACACTCCGAATCTGGTGATACTTCTTAGAGTAATAACCAATTGTGAGAACAGAGAGACCAGCGAGGAACTGGATCCCAAGGCTTGGAAACAAACCACCTCTTGCTTCCTCTCTCCTCTGTCATTGGCATCTTTTTCTCTCATAGAAAAGAAACCTAGAAGTGGGCAGTCCAGGGCTGGTATGGGGAGTTCAGCAGTCTTGTTGGGCACTCGGCTCTTTCCAGTCTGCCATCCTTAGGGCTTGTCTCTCATCCACAGCTTCCAAGAGGGCAGCCTGAATGCTCGCCGCCATGTCTACCTGTCCGGACAGGCAGACGAGGCAGGGCACAGGGCAAGAGGGGGTATGTACCAGCTAAGTCAGTTCCTGCTACAGAGCTTTCCTGGAATGCCTATTCAGTAAGTTCCATTTATTTCTCAACCAAAAATTTGTGGCACCGACCACCTCTAACTGTGAGGAAATGGGCAGGCAGATGAGGCAGGGCACAGGGCAAGAAGGGGTGTGTACCAGCTAAGTCAGCTCCTGCTACTGAGCTTTCCCTGGAATACCTATTCAGTAAGTTCCATTTATTTCTCAACCAAAAATGTGTTGCACAGACCACCTCTAACTGCGAGGAAAGCGCTAAGCCACAGGTTTTGTTGATTGGTTTTTGGCTGTAGGCCTTGCTACCTCAAATAAAACCGGGTTTCTCTCAGCAATTAAGAAAGGAAGAATCAGTAGGTCTCTTGTCATACTAATAATAGAAAATGCTGGTTACTAGAATGTCAATTTTATTCATCTTCGATTTCTAAGTCAATTTAAAGCTGGCCATCTTGGCAGCATCCTGAAAGAAACAAAGCTTCAGAGCTTTGGCTGGGGTCAGGACCACAGGACTGGGATGAAATCTAAGCTTTTCCCATCCCTGGCCAAGTGCTTTACTAAGCAGGCCACCCCACATCTGGTTTCAAATACAATTACCATGTGAGGTTCCTACCAATGTAAGAGCCAGGATCAGCAGTGTGGTCAGTAGAATAACGGCTCTGAAAGACATCCATGCCTTGATCCCTGAAATTTGTGCAGATGTTACCTTATGTGATAAAGGGACTCGTAGTTGTGATTAAAGAGAGGGACCTTGAGATGGGGGAGATTATCCTGGATTATCTGAGTGGACCCAACCTAATCACTTGAGTTCTTAAAAGCATGGAATCTTTACCAACTGTGTCACAGAGATGAGATATAAGGAGGAGAGATTGGAAACTGGAGGGACTGGAGCCCCATTGCTAACTTTGAGGATGGTGAAGGGGGCAGGCTTGAGCCAAGGAATGAAAGTGGCTTCTAGAAGGTGGAAGGGCTGTTAGCTGCTGGTGAACACGGAAATGCAGATATCAGTCCGACAGCCTCAAAGAACTGAATCTGCTGACAATCTGAACGAGCAAAGAAACAGATCCTCCCCAAGCGCCTCCAGCAAGGAATAGAGCCCTAAAGACAGCCTGATTTCAGCCCTGTGGGGCTCATGTCTGTTTCTTATTTACAGAACTACAAGATAATTTTTGTTGTTTTAAGTTGATAAGTTTGTGATAATGTTACAGCACAATAGGAACGTAACACAAGTAGGTTGACAGCTTTCGGACAGAGGCTGCAAGCTTGTCTATAATATCTTTTATATTTGTGAGCAATATGTCTCCTTACTTGCACAGGAACAGCTTCTGACAAATTAACAGATGGAAAGCATTAAAGGGTAAAAAGAGGTGGTGATACCTGAATTCCCAAGTATTAGAAGAGCCCCATCTTATTAGTAATACAGGCATCACACGCATTGTTTCACTTAAGTAACCTCTGGAGCACAAGCTGGGATCAGAGCTGGGGCTAGGCAGGTAAATTAATGCAGCGTTAAAACATACCACCAGCCAAACAACATCCACTTAAGCATCAAATCCAGCCCCTGTGTTAGTGTTAGTCACTCATTTGTGTCTGACTCTTGCAGCTTCATGGACTGTAACCTGCCAGGCTCCTCTGCCCATGGAATTCTCCAGGCAAGAATGCTGGAGTGGGTTGCCATTCCCTTCTCCAGGGCATCTTCCTGACCCGGGGATCAAACCCAGGCCTCCTGCATTGGAGGCAGATTCTTTAGCATCTGAGCCACCCACCACCCCTGTATCCCCATCAGTTTCTATTAGAGCCACCAGAGGGAGCAGAAAGCAATGAGAACATGAGATGAAAGAGGTAAAATGGGAAAGACAATGAAATAAGAAATAAGAAAAAGGAAAAGGTAAAAAGAAGAAAAAAAAACCTGAGAAGAAAAAGGACAGGGTCCCATATGCCACTGGCAGTTGCTTGGTGCCACCAGTGCTTGGCTACGGGTGCCCTCAGGGCTAGCCACATTCAAAATGCTCCAGTAAGATCATCCTGCTCATCGGTTGGCCCCTCTCCTTCCCACAAAGCCCTTGGTTCTTTTCTTTGAGGCAAACAAGGTCATTTAACCTCAGATCTCATCTGGAGAAGAAGTAGCTTATACCTCCTTTGTTACAGCAGCTGCTGAGGCAGCAAAGCAGCTGAAGCCCTGAAATGCCCAGAGCAGTGGTAACCAAACCTCTCTCTCACATGTACACACACATACACAAAGCCTAGAGGCAGACAGGGCTTGTCTTCACAGTGGGCAAGGTGAAGGAGGACAGGAAAATCACAGGGACAAATCTCAAATGTCTACAGGAACCAGGCAGTTAATGTAAAGAGAGTGGAACCAGCTAGGTTTACAATAAAGCAAACTATAACAGGTATGGGGCAGCATGTGGGCCAACACCAAACACAGCCAGCTGCAGGCTGTTGCAGGTTTTCTGCTTGCAATCTCATCTCTAAAGCAAAACACAGATATTAGTGGGCACAGGCTGTCAGCCACCCTGCTAGACAGTGAGTTTGGGGAAGAAAGGGCTGTGTCCTTGCTGTCATTGTTCAAACATCCAGCACAGAGCCTGAAACATTGTAGGCGAACAGAGTTCAGTTCAGTTCAGTTGCTCAGTCGTGTCCGACTCTTTGTGACCCCATGAATCACAGCACGCCAGGCCTCCCTGTCCATCACCAACTCCTGGAGTTCACTCAGACTCGCGTCCATCGAGTCAGTGATGCCATCCAGCCATCTCATCCTCTGTCGTCCCCTTCTCCTCCTGCCCCCAATCCCTCCCAGCATCACAGTCTTTTCCAATGAGTCAGTTCTTCGCATGAGGTGGCCAAACTACTGGAGTTTCAGCTTTAGCATTATTCCCTCCAAAGAAATCCCAGGGCTGATCTCCTTCAGAAGGGACTGGTTGGATCTCCTTGCAGTCCAAGGGACTCTCAAGAGTCTTCTCCAACACCACAGTTCAAAAGCATCAATTCTTCGGTGCTCAGGTTTCTTCACAGTCCAACTCTCACATCCATACATGACCACTGGAAAAACCATAGCTTTGACTAGACAGACTGGTGATCAGAGTAGTGCTTGCTGAAGACATCAATTATGTCAAGGTTAATTGTTGCCAACTGAGTCCTCTGCACTATTTGTCCTCTTGTATTCTGCTACTCTCTCATCCAAGGATGTCCAAAACCCACAGATATTTCACTTCTTGCCACCTTGATCCAATGATTCATCAGCTTCACACCAGGAGTCATGACATGGTCTCTAAGTTTTCCAATTCTTTTACCACTTCTCATAAAGCCCCCAAGTGGTCTTGGCCTCACTGGCCTGTAAGTGCCCTCTTGTGGTAAAGGGAGTAATTGCAGAGTTAAGTACCTTCTGGGAAACGAAGTGAAATGCAAGTCGTTCAGTGTCCAACTAACTCTTTGTGATTCCATTGACTGTAGCCTACGAGGCTCCTCTGTCCATGGACTTCTCCAGGCAAGAATGCTGGAGTCTGGAGTTGGTAGCCATTTCCTTCTCCAGGGGATCTTCCCGACCCAGGGATTGAACCTAAGTCTCCTGTATTGGAAGGCAGATTCTTAACCACTGAGCCACCTGGGAAGCCCTTAGATTCTAAATGCCTGGCATCTAATTTGGAATCTGGTATGCATTAGGTGTAAGATGCATGTCATTTAAAGTCTCTGAGACTGAATCTTCACATCTGAAAAATGGGAATAATAATTACACCTGTCTCATTGATTTGGTTGTTATGAGATCATGCAGTGTTTGCTATATTGGACCTAATACTCTTCAGCACATAATATACTCTCATCATTACTCCTCACATGACCTGCTTTAATTTAGCCACTCAGTTATAAATAATGTCATAAACTGTATTTGTAATACACAGATATTATTTTCTCATGGATTAAGGAATAAAAATAATATAAACTCTGGGACAAATGATGCAGTTTATATCCACCAGCCATCTTTCTATACATAATATAGATAAAATAATGGGTCAGATTGATTTCTATTCCTCCCTTTTAAATGCTCTCGAAATTTTCCTCCTCCTCTTTCTCAACTTGGATGGTTACTTATTTTATTTTTACCTCCCTGGACTCTGTTTCCATATTATTTCCTAAGTGCATTTTGATTAATATGTGATTATAGGTTCTTACTGGGAATGATACAGAGGGAATTCACGTGTGTGGTAGAAGGTTGGCTGATGATTTATAAGTCATTCATTCAACATTCATTTTGCAAATATTTAATGAGCACCGGTATGTGTGTGCTAAGTACAAGGGATACAAAATGAATAGAACAGGTAAGATCCTAGCCTTTGTGGATCCCACATTGACATGTTTACAAGTAACCAAATACATATACTGTGAGTTCTGAGAAGGACTGAAAAGGGAGCAAAGATGAAGATACAGATGAGAGAGTGAGCACATAGTTACCTGGGAGGAAAGCATTCCAGACAGAGTAAACAGCAAGTTCAAAGGTCCTGAGGCAGGAGCAAACATGATTATTACAGTGTTCCCCCAATCATGTGTAAGTAATTTATTGGTCATCTCACAGACGTGTAGGTACACACTAGGTGTATATGTAAATATGTATAATATAGATATTATGTATGTACATAAGTAAAATGGGCTTCTCAGGTGGTTCTAGTGGTAAAGAACCCACCTGCCAATGCAGGAGACATAAGAAACTCAAGTTTGATCCCTGGGTCAGGAAGATCCCCTGGAAGAGGGCATAGCAACTCATTCCAGTGTTCTTGTCTGGAGAATCCCATGGACAGAGGAGCCTGGCAGGCGTCAGTTCAAAGAGTCGTAAAGAGTCAGACATGACTGAAGTGACTTAGTATGCATGCATACATATATACATATATAATACATATGTGAAAAATAAAACTTTAACAGAAGTTATGTTAAACCGTTGGCTATGAGGAAAAGTAGTGTTGACATATTCAACCTTTAAATAATGTTCATTAAACACACATTTTTGTGAAAAGAAAAACGTCTGGAAAAATAATTCCATGGACATCTTTTGGCTCTCTCACCAGCTATTAGGCCTTGGTGACAGATTACAGAGGACAGGTCACAGCAGCTCATAACGCTGCTGCACACTTGGCTCAGAGCAGAGTGTGGGGCTTTAAAACATACATTAATATTTTAAAATAACAATTAATATTTTAAATGTAGTCTGTTTACTGCTTACATTTTAGCATACTGAGTTTAAGAATCAATCTCTTTTTTTTCCCCCTGCAACTGTTAAACTATTTTGTTACAAGAAGTCTGGGTGCTCTTTCATGTTCCTGGAACAAAAATCTTAATTACTCGGTATTATCAAGTTCAGAAGTCAGGGAAAGACAAGGCTTTTGAAAGGTTCCGTGAAATCCTTTTTGTGCAAAACCTGTGTACCATGAAATGGTAAATCTGAAACATTTCATCGTTTCTTTTCATCTTCACTGCTCAGATAGATGCAGGCTTTCTCTTCACTTAATTCTGTAAACTCTCAATGCCTGTTCTGTGTAAAGCATGATGTTTGTGATTAATTCGGAGGTGGGAAGCACGTGGAAGAGGCCAGAACATAATTGTTGGCAGAGTTTTAAAGAAATATCACCATAGTTCATTGCGGATAGAAAGCTAGGGGTAGGGATTCCTTTAGAAAAGTGGGGGACATGTCTAGAAAGACTGAGGGAAAAGATCATGAAAGGCTTTGAACAGTACCACAGAAGAAGTCGTTCACAGATTTTTCAATCAATGTTTTTAAGGAAAAAGTGAAGTGACACAGCTGACGTTTGCCTGTGGACGATCTTCATAAGCTGGGTATTTATATAGGTGACACCTGGATATGTCCCCCCACCGCCCCTTGCTTGATTCATTCATGCATGTGCTTCTTTCCTCAGCCTCAGAAAAAAAGCACACTACAGAGCAAAAGGGGAGTAATCAGCTAAATGACTCACTCTTTCTGCATAAAATGAAGGTGTCCTGTATGAAAATCAGTTTGAGTTCAAAAACTCTCACATTCAGCTCTGAGTAATTTATCCTCCTGCTTCTCCCATGGAGTTTAACAAACCCAAGATGGGAAGATGAATCTACAACATTGCGTGCTCTTCTCTTTGAACTGAACTGTCAATTCATCCAAGGAGACATTTAAGATCAATATTCCTTCTAAAGTCAAACTTCTGACATTTCAGGGCTGGAACTTACTGGGAAAGTGAGTACTGTTGCTACTGTCTATTCAGTCTCAGCTAAAACTTTACCTGAAAAGTAAAGGGATCCAATATATTCATCTCCTGGGAGCTACCCTGATAAGTTTTAGTTTTAAAATCAGAATTCAATGATAGATTCATTTTATAGAAACAGAGCTTATAAAAATGTAAACCCGACCCAGAGAGATGATATAGGGAGGGTGGTGGGAGGGGGTTCAGGATTGGGAACTCATGTACACCCGTGGAGGATTCATGTCAATGCATGGGAAGACCAATACAGTACTGTAAAGTAAAAAATAATAATAATAAAAAAATAAGAGCAAAAAAAAAAAGAGTTGATTTCTTTCTTACCTCACCTTAACTTTCTCCAAACAAAATGGCGCTCTATCTTGGGCAATTTGCTTTAATGGAGGTATAACTTACATATTGTATATGGACAGATTTTAAGCATGCAGCTTGACAAACATGTATATGTATGTGTGTGTGTGTGTGTGTGTGTGCATGTGTGTGCATACATACCTTGTTATCTATAAGCTACAGTACACTTCCATCACCCTAGAAAATCTCTTTTTGCCTCTTCCTAGTCACTATCCCAGAGATAACTGCTTCATCCCCAGAGAACTGCCATTCTGACCTCTGTCCTCCTAGACTGAATTTGCCTCTTCACAAACTTCACAAAAATGAAAGCTTCAGTATATGCTCTTTTGTGTCTGGCTTCTTTGACTCAACATAATGTATTTAAGATTCACCCATGTTGTTGTGTGTCTTCATAGCACAGATTTTTTTTTAACCATTGAGTAATATTCCATCATATGAATATACAGTTAGTTCATCTATTCTCTTAGTGATGGGTTGGGTTGTTTCTAGTGTGAACACTGTTTTTGACAGATCTTCATGAGTTTAAGAATGGGTTAGAGAGGTATAAGAAATGACCTAAGCTATAAGCACAGACTCTTTTTTTTTTTAACAGAGTGTTCTGGATACTTTATATTACAAGTTCCTGGCAGAAATAGAATATATCTTTCTCACACCCTATAAAGTGTCTGAATCAGAATTATTAAGCATCCAATTAAATATATTTTGGTTCAGCATGGTGCTAATGAATACAGAATTGTGGACTGTATCCCCATATGAGCTTGTTGGCTTTTCTGGTGAGAAGAGCTCCACCCCTAGGTCTCAGAAAACAATAGGGACGCCCCTCCCCCAACCATCTCACCAATGCATGCCACGGGGCACAAAGCTGGTGGAAAGGGTCTTGTGAACCCCGTGGAAAAATCCCGCATCTAGACTAGAAATTGAATCCAAAATGCATTGGGTTAATTTAGGTGAATCGCAAACTCATTAAAAAAGCAGCTTATTCATGTACTTCCTCATACAATATTAATAAAATGCTAAAGAAGTATTAATTAACATGTTGATTCTTACATATCAGATATATAATCATTATCATCACAACTTTGCCAAGTGAGTGTTGTTATTCCCCACATGTCAGGTGAAGAATCAAACTTCACCTTATGCAAGGTTGTGTTAAGTAAATTAAAGTTAAGTAGCTAGTTTCTAGCAGAGCCAGAATTTGGCCCCCAGGTGACACAGTGCAAAGTCCACCCAACCTCTTTACACTAAGACATCTTTATAAAATCTGTGGGCACCATAAATCCCATCCTTAAGGAGTGAGACACAGATGCAGCTGGCTCATGTGAGATCCACTAACAGTTTTTGATGGAGAGGAATCCAAACCTCTAACATCTCCATGCCCAAAGAGTCAGCACACAAACAGAGTGTCTGTCCATGGATTTCAGATTTTCATCCCTCTGTCCATGGGATTTCACAGGGAGCTTAAATATACAACAAAGATTTATCTGATGTGCTTACGAGAACAGCTTTCACTGGGGCTCCAGTGACGCGCCAGTCAAAACAGTTCATTGTCTCTAATTTTTTTCTACCTTAAAAATAAAATTATGTTGATTGTGAGGTTTGGCTGCTGCCTCTCAAATGAGGCACACCCTTTAGAAATAGCAAAGAATAGCACATATTTTTAGGTTGAAAGAAACACACATGGCAGTATCTCAGATTCCGAAGGTAAGCCTTTCTTTGAGAGCTGTCTCTATTCATGTTGTTTCAGTGGTAAGGACACCTGCAGAAAGGTGGGCTGTCTTCACAGGGTGGTTTCTAAAGAATTTGTCACAGACATAAACAGATGACAGGACAGAGATAAGCCAAAGGAGCTGAAGGACAACTGATGATTCTGATGTCTTGTGTGCGTGCGTGCTAAGTCACTTCAGTTGCATTTGACTCTTTGTGACCCTATGTAATGTACCTTGTCAGGCTCCTCTGTCCATGGGATTCTCCAGGCAAAAATGCTAGAGTGGGTTTCCATGTCCTCCTCCAAGAGATCTTCCAGACCCAGGGATTGAACTCGAGTCTCTTACGTATCCTGCATTGGCAGGGGAGTTCTTTACCATTAGCACCATCTGGGAAGCCCTCCAATGTCCTGCAACTGTGCAAATATCTCCATAACTTAAGCATTCAAAACTAAGCGAGGCACTGCAGGCAAGAATGTTTCAACATGAGGAACTCATTTTGCTTGAAGATAATCCAGGTCTATTCCAAACAGTAGTTGATGATTTCACCATGGAAATGAGTTTTAGTATTTGCACAACCATTTTCCAGTGCATGGGTGGGGGGAAGTGGGCTATACCACCAGGCTATTTCATCCAGGTGTTAAACATTCCTTAGGCTATATGAAGTGAGAATAAAAGGGATGGTTGACCACACTGGTGATTAGTGGGTGCTCGATGCCACACACCTTTTATCCTCCCTTAGACCCTATTTGCAGCCAGGTGGCTCAGGGTTAAAGAATCCACCTGCCAAGCAGGAGATGTGGATTTGATCCCTGGGTAAGGAAGACCCCTTGGAGAAGGAAATGGAAACTCTCTCTAGTATTCTTGCCTGGGAAATCCATGAACGGAGGAGCCTGGTGGGCTACAGTCCATGGGGTCACAAAAGAGTCAGACGTGATTGAGCAGTTAAACAGCAGCAGCAGCAGCAGCAGCAGCAACAGACCCTACTTGACTACGTAAGATGTGCGGCTGGGGCTATGCAAAGTGTCATCTGTCCTTTTCGTAAGCCTCTCCTCTCTGTTACTTAAAATCTTCATAAATATTCATTTATTTATGAAAGTATTATATAGTTATACAATAATTTCTTTTCTCATTGGAAGCATTTTTAACTTATTTTTCAGTTGGAGTATAACTGCTTTACAATGTGTTGTTTCTGCTGTACAGCAATGCGTCAGCAGCACTTTAAAAATGGATCATCTCAGTGTACACGAGAGTGTAGAGAGACAGGCGTGTCCTCCCTGTACTGGCGTATCTGGGAGTATACTTGGTACAATACTTTAGCAAACCCTTTAGCAACACACATTAAAATCTATTCATTCAACAAGGTACATAAAAATATTTAATGCCTCATTATAATTAAAAGTTTTAGAAAAACTTGAGTAACCTACCAAAGTAGAATTTTAAAGATGAGAAAGGATACTTTGTGGTTGTTTTAACTGACATTTCTATGCTTATTAGTGAGTTGAACAGTTTCTCAAATGCATACTGGCCATCTGTTTTTTCACTTTAGGGAATTGTTCATGTCCTCTACTCACTTAACTGTTGTGGCCTTAGTGTTATTCATAAAAATTATATAAGCTATTTATGTAATGAGAATACTGTCCATTTAACTGTCAAATTTTATGACTCAGGTGCCTGTTTTAATCTAAGCTTAAAACTGATGAACCTGAAATAAGGAAAGTAGTTAAATGGTAAAAAAAAAAAAAAAAAAAGAGAGAGAGAGAAAAAGAAAACATCAAAACCAAATCACTTTCATATTTATAGCTCAACATGAATTGCTGTTTGAACCTAAATCAGGAAAGTATTTAAGTAATTCATCAACTAGGGACTCACACGTGGTGAATGAAGTCTTTCATAGGAACCCTTAAGGCACAGCAATTACACAAACATGATCCAGAGAACTCTGTCAGAGTCACACTGACGTGTCCCCTACTTTACACCACGTGGAAAGTATTGAGTCAGCTCAAATATATCCGCGTCTGCAACAACACCAGCTCTCTTTTGGTCTGGTGTTGAGCAAGGGCAAACCAAAGTATTTACATCTCTGTTCGGTGCACTCGTTAGACTCTTAGGGGTAGTTATGGGTAACCGGAAAGATGCTGGATGCAGATACCAAGACTGCAAGTTTGTAAACACAACTGAGCTGACAGACTGTCAGATTTTACACAGGTGCAGTCAACGATGACTCCCTCTGTGGCAAGAATTCTGATGCCTAATGTGAGCTTGTGATCAAGTACAGTTGTAGTTTATTACTCTTTGCAAAGGGATCAATGGTGAGCAGTTTTAGAAAAGCATACAAACGTGAGCATTCTTTATTCCTTAGAGCTAGGCGTGATGCTAACCATTAACAGTTGCTTTAGCTCTTCAATTACACTCTAAAATTAACTATGATGGGTTGTTTTATTTCTCTTTTGTCAACCAAAAATGCTCATGGGATACATAATTTGGTGATCAAAGCCTTAACTTAAAAAAATTTAAAGATTTTAGGAGACAGATTGATATCTAATATACAAGAGCAGAGCAGAGAAGGAAATTAGCAAACATTCAGCTAATATGTTCTCAAGGGCAGGGATTCATGGTAATAAATGGAATCATTTCAAGCTTGAAGGAGGTTACCTGTGGGAGATTGCTCAGATCGCTTCAGGGATCACTGCATTTCATCAGCCTAAAAATGGAGCTGCCTGTAGAATTTCTAGGTCAGCAAAAGACACATAGAAATCTAACAAAATAAGAAGCTATCATGAATCATTTGTAAGAGGTTAAGACTGCTATAGATTAACAAATTAAAAGGATACACACCAATTCTAGAGTATTACTGCCATGATACTGAACAATATTGAACATTATTCATAAACCACAGAAGAGGAGATGAGACAATTAGATGTCTAAGTGAAGTCCCACAGTGTTTTCTGACAAATTCTGTACTCACCCAGCTCGCAGAGAATCTATGTTCAGGATTTCTCAGGGTCACAAAATTCTTTCAGCCATGACAAAGTGCAGGCCCTTACTTAATGTGTACAATACATAAATAAAGTCTTATCTGAATCGAAGAAGAAAATCATTTGATGATTCTTCAACATCTTTAGAGAAATATTTCACACAGTCTCTTATAGAGGTGACCTTCTGAGGACCAGGGACAATGAATAATCCAAAATTCATCACAGAATCTTTAAACCTAATTTAAGACAATAGTCTCTTCAGCCCCCATGCCCTGTCACCCCACATCAGAAGTGTTGACTTCTGATGACTGATTGTGGGGGAGGGGGTCTTATTCACTGATAATGCCTTTCCCTTCTATGAATACAGCTGTCTGAATTGTCAAAAGATCAGAGTAGGCAACAAAATGGAAAGGCAGCAGCAAAGGTCTGTGCTTGGATGAGTCCAGAATAGTGCAATCACTTAGAAGTTTCTAACCGAGGCTATATTCTGCAGAGTATTCTTGTGGTTTTTTTTTTTAATTGTTAAGAAGGCATACACTCTAGTTTGCAACAAGCCTCAACATTCCCAGCTGTTTTAAACTTTGTCTGATTTACCTTTACTGATATTTCTTTTGTATCAATAATACATGCTCAGGTTTATAAATGAGGTATGTCCCTTGGAATGTATATTGCCCAAATACTGGGGCAGTGATCTTTACATATTCAAAAGATTAAGTGTATTAACAGTATTGTTCAGCTCTTCCACATATTTGGTCATTTCTCTCCGCTTAAGGTATCATTTTCTGTGGGATGTGTGTTAAAATCTCCTACTATGATTAAGAATTTGTCTATTTCTCCTTGTCATTCTATCAAATAAAGCTTGATTCACTTTCAGGGTTCAAGATCAGGGTTTTTATATCTTCCTGATGAATTATTCCTAAAAATATATTCTCCCTTAAAGCTTATTTTGCAAGATATTAATGTAGCTATATCAACTTTCATTTAAAAAAATCTTCCCAATTTATCACATTCTATCCCTGTGGCTTTGCATAATTTGGTTTGGGAATCTCGCTAATAAATAATATGGTAGATTCTGTATCTTCTCACATGTTGAAAAATTATATCTGTTAATAAATTATATTTATAATTACTAACTTAATTGGATCTATTTCTTCTATAATTTTTTCCTATTACTAGGCCTTTACTTTGCCTTTATTTTTCTCTTTTCCTGCTTACTATTAGATTGAATACATTGTTTTTATTTAGAAAATTTTATTGGGGCTTCCCAGGGGGCTAAGTGGTAAAGAATCCACCTGCCAAACAGGAGATGTGGGTTTAACCCTTGAGTAGGAAGATCCCTGAAGAAAGAAAATGGCAACCCACTCCAGTATTCTTGCCTGGGAAATTCCATGGACAAAGGAGCCTGGTGGGCTACAGTCCACGGGGTTGCAAAGAGTTGGACACCACTTAGTGACTAAACAGAAGCATAGTAGCTTTACAGTGTTGTATTATTTTCTGCTGTACAGCAAGGTATCAGCTATGTGTGCATGCTAAGTCACTTCAGTCATGACTAACTCTTTGAGCCCTATGGGCAAGAATACTAGAGTGAGTTGCCATGCTTCCTCATGGGGATCTTCCCGACCCAGGGACTGAACCCCAGTTTCTTACATCTCTTGCATTGGCAGGTGGGATAGCTCAGTTGGTAAATGAATCTACAGACAATGGAGGAGACCCTGGTTCGATTCCTGAGGTCAGGAAAATCTGCTAGAGAAGGGATAGAGTACCTACTCCAGTATTCTTTGGCTTCCCTTGTGGCTCAGCTCGTAAAGAATCTGCCTGCAATGCAGGAGACCTGGGTTCGATCCCTGGGTTAGGAAGATCCCCTTCAGGGAAAGGCTCCAGTATTCTGACCTGGAGAATTTCATGGATAGCCCATGGGGTTGTAAAGAATCCAGACACGACTGAGCAACTTTGACGTTTCATTTTTCTTTACCACTGGTGCCACCTGGGAAGCCAGAATCAGCTATACGTATACATATGTCCCCTCTTTGTTAGCACAGAGCCTGAGTAGAGTTCCCTATGCTATCCAGTAGGTTCTCATTAGTTATCTGTTTTATACATAGCAGTGTCTATATGTCAATATTGTAGCCAGTGATGTTTATCTGAGGAGTGGTTATTAACAATTGAATAACTTCTTAATTCTTATTTTACAGTCAATTAACATGAGTTAAATATTCTGTCTGTACTATTTTTGTTACTACCTTAAACTTCTAACATTGACTCAAAGTTAATTACATTTCTACCCTCCTCCAGAAAAAAGCAAGAATCTTACAATGCTTTAACTCCAACTGCCAAACACCACATTCACTGGTTGTTATATAGGGTTTAATTCCATCTTGCTTTTAGTTCCCACTCTTCAAAGTCATTATTATTTTTGTGAGTCAATGTTGTTTAAAAGTAACCTCTTATTTACCACTTTCTTTTCTTACTTCATTATTACAACTCACTCTGATCCTCTGGGTTCTATCTCATTCTCACAGAAATACATCTTTAGCAATTCCTTAGTGACATCTATAAGAAGCAAACTTTAAAAGTCTTTATTATGTCCTCCCTGTTTTAAAAGATATATTCTTCTTGGAGAGGGTCAAAATATATACAGTGAGGTACATAATACACATGCACGTAAAGGGCTTATCTCAATGTTTGCATGTGTACACACCCAAGCAAATCCCACGCAGACCAAGATTTATAATATTTTCATTACACCAGAAGGTACTCTCATGCCCCTTCTCTGTCAATACTTATCCCTACTATCCAGACATTTTCCCCTACTGATTATTTAGTTTATTTTTTGAATTTCATATAGATGGAATCATCCAGTAGGTACTCTTTTGTGTCTGGCTTCTAACAAACATTCAACATAATGGTTGTGAGATTACTGTTTTTATCAGGAGTTTTTCATATCACTGTGTATTCCATGTCATTATCACTCTTAAACAATGGGTTGCTAGGAAGAGAATAACAGGGTGATAGCAATTTTAAAAATTAGATGTTATTTCAATGTCTTTTAGACTTTATTGTTGCCAAAAAGAAGTATTACTGGCAGTTGAATTGTTTTTCCTTTAATAGTAACTTTATCTTTTTTTCCTATTTGCTTTTCTTTCTTTTGGTTATGTTTATATTTAAAATGCCCCTTTCATCCATGTTGTTCTGAGATTTCCATACATTGTGTCATGCTGAGGATCTGCTTTTGGTAACGCTAGACGAATAGACAGAAATCAATGTGCTTCCTCAATCTGAAGGATATGACTCTTCAGGTATAAACAATCTCTCCAAATTTATGCCTCACTGGGGTAGATTTGGACTCCACATCAGTATCTGGGATGATTTTGATGGATGGAATTTTTCAAGTTCCCTTCTTGAAAAAGGTGGACCCTTGAGGAGTTCATCTTCACATGGAGTTTAAGTTGTAGCTCCCTGCTTGCAGAGGGCCAGTCGCTGCATGCCTGGAAGTTAACACAAGGGTCTATTTTCAGATCCAAAGGGCCTCAGCTCCTAGGGCCTTAATGGTAGCTTTCTCATTGGGTTCCTCTGAGCCTCACTTTGTTTCTTAAACCTGGTGACTGTCTTTCAACCTCAAATGTTACAACATTTTTAGAAAGTACATCTTAAGCAATTATTCCATTTGTTTTGCATGAGGTTTGTCCACCATGTTGCCAGAATCTGAATCTGATTCACTCATTTATCATTTATCCAGCTGGCCCATATAGACTTCTGAGTAACTAAGAGCAAGGGTCCTGAAGCCAAGTAGATCTTATTTTGAATCACTGCTGTAACGACTGATGAGCTATTTGATACTGGGTACCTTTAACTTCCCTAAGCCTTCGTTTTCTCATCTCCAAAAAGATGATCAAAATCTTACTGCAAAGAGTTGTTGTGAGATAAAATACGCTAATGCATGTAAAGTACTTGGCAGAGTTCCTTAGTAAGCCCTCATCAATAATTATTATTATTATGAAACACTGCATAATATTATTTGATTAACTGATTTGTCTACTTAGGAGTCAAGTTATGTAAAAGTTGATGCTATACAAAAACAGAAATGTATCTTTTAGGAAACAGAAATAAACTGAATAATAACTAAACATGCTAATATAGAATCTGTATATGTGGGATTCAGAATGTTGCTCTTTATAAATACTGCCCTGGAAAAATCTCATGTTCTCATAATTTATACATTCTGAGTTGAACTTTCCAAGTTTGGAGAAAACCCTTGAAAGTCAGAGAGAACATTATACGAGAGAACGCTGGCACTTTGCTTCCCAGGATGCAGGCCACTGCACTTGCTCTCTTCACTGAGGAAGTCGCCATAATGCAGGACGAACTCAGCAGTGTGCTTAGTGACGGAGTGGGTTTCCATGGGGGTGTGAGCTCCTTTAACTCCCTGCAGAGCAGTAACAAGCAGTTCACTGACTGGGTATAAGGATCACACTCTGGACGGCATGGCTTTAGGGACACGTTGTGTGCTCAGCTGTCAGACTCTTTGGGACCGCATAGGCGGTAGCCCACTGGGCTCCCTCTCCCCATGGGATTTCCCAGGCAAGAATACTGGAGTGGTTTGCCATTTCCTACTCCAGGGCGTCTTCCAGACCCAGGGACTGAACCTGCATTTCTTGCAGCTCCTCTTCACTGGAAGGTGGATTCTTACCACTAGTACAACCTGGGAAGCCCACATTAGCACCGCTGTAAAAAGTGTTATTATTGTTATATAGGAAGAAAGGTGCCCTTTCTCAGGAAAGGATGCTTGGGATCTGAGTCAAGCAATAAGCTCAGATGGAGAACAAAATTAATTATGCTACATACTCAAAGAAAGTTCACTATTTGTGTTTAGTAAACAAATCAATATCTGCTATAGAGTCCAGGGGTCCACTGGATTCTTGACTGGAATTGATTTGGGGACCTATATGGATTTGCCAATTCTACAATTTATCACTTGTGGGTCTAGGGACGGTCCTTTTAAGGGGACAGTGATTACCACAGTACTCATTTCTGCTATTTGCCATCTATCAAGTTTTGGGGGTTTTTTTTTGGTAGAAGGTGATAATTTTTCTCATTTTTCTTTAATTTCCAATAAAAAAGCAGCATTTGGAATGACTTGTTGTACTTTTAATGCAGATCTAATAATATTTTCCATGTATATTCAGAAGGTATTGGATTGCTTCTGTAAGGTCAAATCACACATGAAATCCAATTCAGAAGCAATATTTGCAAGTCTTATAATCAGAACACAAGAGAACTAAAGCCTATCATGTAACTATTACTGACACTCTCAAAATATGGCAGATTTTGTGGATTCTATTTGAATTTTTGCTTACTCAAAACATTTAAAGATCAAATTTATGGACTGAAAAAGAAGAAAACAAAACCTACAACATGTTGTGTCTGCCTGGCCTGTTGTAAAGAGAATATTCTATATCCGCCCAAATAGAAAATTTTAATTCTGGACTTTAAAATAAAATATGTGATCTTTAAAAATATTTATTAAAGTAATGAACTTAAAGACAATAGGATAAAACAATATTTGGTAGACTTGGATGCCGCAAAAAATTATTTAAAAACTCACTATTACTATCACTTCCGAGAAGTATGGTTCACAAAATTTACCTGGTTACTTTGTAGATGACTGTTTTCTAGATCTTGGACAGAATTTAAAGTCAACTTATGATATACACAAGCCTTCAGCTAATATTTGCTCTGGGTGACATCTTCTGGGCTGGGCCAGTCCATTTGTAAACTGAATCCTATCCCCTGACAAGTCTCAAGTCTATCTTACTCTATAACATAATGTCACTTAAATTTGGAAAAATTCTTAAAATCTGAATTACATACTCTTATATTTTTGGTTATACATCATTTCTAATAAATTTAAGAAAAAGTATGTATCTATCCAATTTTCAAGTTCCAGTTTAAACTGTTTTCTCTATCCACTCAAAACTGGACTTTGAAATTAAAAAGACTTAAATGTTAAATTTCTCTTCCACTTTCACTAGCAAAGGAGATACCAACAAAACCTCTCTTCTTAAATGCTTACAAGGGAAAAGCTGTCCCAGGATTAGCACAATTTCATCAAGATCCAACTTAAAGACCTACATTGTATTTTCTGGAAAAAAAAATTCTTAAGTACAAAAGTAGCAAAGGTAAATATACCAATTAGTACATGGTTGTGTGGCTACCAAATAAGCCACCAAGCAACTCCCTAAATTAACCTTTTCTGCTTTGCAATAGTGAATATGTTGGCTCACAGTATTCTAAGTTTACTGCTTACTTGGTTTTAATTTATAAAAAGTTGCTAGAGAGATGAGTCTGTCCATCCAGCCATCAAGATTCAGATCATGCTGAAGAAACCAGATCCTTCTAGATGACCTGCTTTGGATCCCGGGGTTCCTGTCCCTCAGAAGGACAGCTTTCTCCAAGATGCCTGTAATAACAGGAGGTCTCTAGCTTTGCCAACAACTGATTATTTCCATAGCACCCACTGGGTTTTGTTAATGTAAAAGTCACCGGGATAAAATGTCAAGAAATACAAGCTACAGTCTTTGAAAACACACAGTGCAGCCTATCCTCAATGGGGATTCCCAATCAAGTGTGTATGGCTGCATTCATGTGACAGCAAGAGTCTTCTCATGTGGTGTTCTATTCCCAGTGACATTAATCCTATAAAGTGCCCCCCCAAAATGCAGTTCTACAGACTATGAATTCCAGACGCTCTTTGCAAGCATTCTGTCCTGACTTCTGCACTTCTAATCATACCTCCCAATTCCAGAAGCACAGGCCTGCAAATGAACAAGGGAACTCAAACCAAATGCAGTTAATTTGAAAAGCAGTGAAGGCACAGGGCCAATTTCATCTCCATGGCAATGCTCCGAAACCTGGTGACGACCTTAATGGCTCTAACACCTAATGACAATCTCCTTTTGAGAGTTTTATGAATATTAATACCCTGATCAAAGAGGAATATTTAAAAACAAAAGGTATGTCCTCACTTTTGACTGCTGTATCGCTTATGCTGTAAAAGTTGTACCCCTTATTTTTACAGGTAATGAATGTGCATTTCAATAAGGTGGACCTGACACTGCTTTTTGCTGGTAGGTTGAGAGGTCATGAAGTCATTCTATAATCTTCGTGTTCTTTTTAACTGGCAAAGTCAACTCATTATTTCAATCTGTCAGTTTTTAGATAGACACAAGTAAGTAACTCCCATATATTCAAAACAAGGCTAGAATTACTGGAAGTAAAAAGTAGGAGATATCATTCCTGTCTTCAAGGAGCTTATCCTCAAATTGGGAAAAATTAGTAACATGAACAATCAGCATACAATATAAAATACTTTATTTCTACCCTGTGCCAAGGAAGGTGAAGTCACTCAGTCGTGTCTGACTCTGCGACCTCGTGGACTGTGACCTACTAGGCTTCTCCGTCCATGGGATTCTCCAGGCAAGAATACTGGAGTGGATTGCCATTTCCTTCTCCAGGGGATCTTCCCGACCCAGGGATCAAACCCTGGTCTCCTGCATTGGAAGTAGATGCTTTAACCTCTGAGCCACCAGGGACTCTGCTAGTCACAAGGGCATAACAAAATCATCTAGAACCTTTCCTTGGGCCCTGTGTGGAGGCAACAGACAGGCATTCAGTACAAAAAAATGTAATAATAACAAAACAACAATAATAATGATGAATAAGGATTTGTGAGGACCTACTATATATTAATGTGCCTGGTATTGGAACGACTAGCATGAAAGTCCACATTGACTTTATTATGGGTGGAAACACCAATTCTCATTCTGAGCAATCAAAATAAAAAATATCCCCACAATCAAGACTTAACAAGAATGATCAATTCTGCTTTGGCCAAATATGGTTCACTAGATGTTTGCTTTTTCATGGCCACACCTCTGAAATCTCAACTCTCTGTTACACTTAGTAACCTTTTTGAAGTTGTATGAAATATTTTTCTCCAGCTTTATTGGGATATAATTGATACATAATATTATATAAGTTTAAGGTGTACCAACATACTGATTTGATAAATGCATATACTATAAAATGATTAGACCACAATAAGGTCAGCATACCCATCACCTCACAAAATTACAATCTGTATGTGTGTGTGTGGTGGGAACTTTAAGAACTACTCTTTTAGCAGCTTTCAGATATACACTACTGTTAACTAGAGTCACTATGCTGTGCCTCACATCCCCAGAATCATATAACTGGAAGTCAGTATTCTTGGACTACCTTCAGCCATCCTGAAATCTTGCTAATGTGAATTTAGTGAAAAGCCACAGCTCAAGTCTGTAAGAAAGAAAAAAACGCACATTTTCCTTTGTTGTTCCTCATACAGGATGGGAATGTGGCCAAGAAAAGAAAACACTCTAAAATACTCTTTCTAATCCTGAAGAAAGAAACAGAAAACAAAACTGACTATTCACCCGCAAAAGCCTCCAAACAGCTGAAATGAAAAGGTGATGGGAGGCACTTGTCAGTGCCTGAGCTCATTTATCATCCTGAGGCAACCTTTACCAGGACCCTCCTATTGCCAGGTGCCTGCCCTGCTCCGCAGTCTCAGAATGCACGTTGCTGCAAGCCTCTGCTGTGCCCAGAGCCAGTGCTACTGTGAGAGCTGTGACGGGTCTGAGACTTAAATAGACATCTGATGAGAGTCCTTGGGTGGTCTCAAATAGGTGGTCTCATGAATTACACACACACATACAGACACTGTAACACTCTCCCTGAGCCATCCATTCCCATGACACTGACTATCTGCACGCTAATTCTCCCAAGGATGCTCTGTGGAGTTTCCTACCAGAACATCCCTGCAACTGTCTTAAAAGGTCCAAAGAGTAACTGATTGTCTTTTTCTCCCATCATATTTCTTCTCCATATCATATCACTTATCTCGATCAACAGTTCTGACGCCCACCACTTCCAGAGCAGCACCTGGCAGTTTTGACGGTTCATCTTTCTTCCTCACCCTATCCATCCAATAATTTGTCCAGTCCTCTCGCTTCATCTCCTACATGCTGTTCAAATCTGGCACTGTGCCCCTCTCCCACAATGTCCACTGTCATCTAGGCCACAGGTTAGCCCCTCACTGTTTTCTTCCCTGTCCCTGCTCTTTTCTAGAACATTCTCTACCATGCAGCCAGACTGATCTTTCTGAAATGCAACTCCAATCATGCCCCTTATTTCTTTAAAATGCTTCCCCCCCACCCCTAAACTGCTTTTTCTGAGTAATGACCCAAGCCCTGATCATGGTCTTAAGGCCTCCATACTCAGACCACCCCAATCGGCCCGGCTTCATCTCTCTTGCTCCCGCTGCCATCCGGGTCTCCCTGCCCTGTGCTGGGCAGTTATCTGAACTCTCCCTCTTGGCTTAACCAGCTACTGCTCATCCTTCAGAACCAAGCCTAAAAATCCTTTCCTCAAAGATTCTCCCCATTCCTTCCCCAGACTGAGGTAGGCCATCCTCTTACGTATCCCCATAGCAACGTATCCCCACAGCAACAGATACTCCTGCTTTTCCGACACAGATTAGGGCCATCATTGACAATGACCTCATCTGGAAAAGCCCTTCCTCAGCCCTTGCCCAGGTTTCTTCATCCTAGCTCCACAGCCCTCCACCATGATGACCACGACAATAACCCAGTGTGGAGCTGTCCATTTGCCTAGTGATTTCCACACCAGACCGTTCATTTCTTGAAAGCACATGCTGTGTCTTTTATCTGTCACTGCCTAGTATCTAGGGCAGGGCCTGGCACTAGTGGTGCTTGATAATTGCTGGACGAAGGAAAGGTCATGAAAATGCTCTGAAAGTGATGCTTACAAACACAAGTCTGCCTGACACTTTCCTGATCAATGGCTTTGCATCTCAGTTAGAATAAAATTCAATGTCCGTTTCATGGCCAATCAAGCACCGCATGATTTGCCCTTGGCTACTTATCTGACCTCATCTTCTAAAGCCCTCATCAGGGCCTTTGCACAGGCTGCTCCCTCCATGTGGAACCAGGTGTTCACAGAAATCCCTATGGCTGGCTCCACGACTGCATGCTGGCCTCTGCTCAGATGTCTCCCTGCCCAGTCTGACTTGAAGAGCACCAGGTCCACTTCACTCCCCATCACTCAGGGATCTCCTGCTCTGCTTTGTATTTCTTCATGGGGCATTATTATCTAACATATATTTGCTTTGTTTACCATCTGCCTCATCATCCTTGAATGTCAAGTTTGAGGGGGCTGAGATTTTTGACCATATTGCTCCCAACTATTTCCCAGATGTTGGAACAATGCCTGTCACCCAGTAGGTATGCAGTAAATATTTGATGAATGAACAGTGGATGGATAAATGCTCAAAACTCAGTGGTGTATACACATCAGTACTTCTTGAGTATTTTTACAAAGATCGTTTATTATAATAGCACTACTGTGTGAAAAACAGATAGCTAGTGAGAAGCTGCTGTATGGTACAGGAAGTCAGCTTGGTGCTCTGTGATGACCTGATGAGTGGGATGGGTGGGGGGAGGGAAGTCCTTAGAAGGAGGAGATATATGTATACATATAGCTGATTCACTTCATGGTACAGCAGACACTAACACAACATTGTAAATCAGTTCAGTTCAGTTCACTCGCTCAGTCGTGTCCGACTCTTTGTGACCCCATGAATCACAGCACGCCAGGCCTCCCTGTTCATCACCATCTCCCGGAGTTCACTCAGACTCACATCCATCAAGTCCGTGATGCCATCCAGCCATCTCATCCTCTGTCGTCCCCTTCTCCTCCTGCCCCCAATCCCTCCCAGCATCAGAGTCTTTTCCAATGAGTCAACTCTTTGCATGAGGTGGCCAAAGACTGGAGTTTCAGCTTTAGCATGATTCCTTCCAAAAAATCCCAGGGTTGATCTCCTTCAGAATGGACTGGTTGGATCTCCCTGCAGTTCAAGGGACTCTCAAGAGTCTTCTCCAACACCACAGTTCAAAAGCATCAATTCTTTGGCGCTCAGCCTTCTTCACAGTCCAACTCTCACATGCATACATGACCACATAAAAACCATAGCCTTGACTAGACGGACCTTAGTTGGCAAAGCAATGTCTCGGCTTTTGAATATACTATCTAGGTTGGTCATAACTTTTCTTCCAAGGAGTAAGCGTCTTCTAATTTCATCGCTGCAGTCACCATCTGCACTAAGCTCGGGCGGCTGTGGGAGCCAGGCTGGCGCACTAAGCGCAGGTGGCTGCGGGGAGCCGGGCCAGCGGCCGAGAGGAGCTACCCCACGTCCGAGGTCAGGGGCAGCAGCCTAGAGTGCCAGGCTGCGATGGTGCAGGAATGGCCGAGAGGAGCTACCTTGTGTCTGAGATTGAGGCGGTGACCGAGAGGAGCTACCCTGCGTCTGAGGTCAGGGCGGCTGGGAGGAGACACCCTGTGGCCGAGGTCAGGGGCGGCCGGAAGGAGACACCTCGGGCTTGAGCCAGGGCCGGTGACCCTGAGGAGCCACCACGAGCCCGAGGCCAGATGCAGTAACCAGGGGGAGCCACCAAACTGCCGAGGCCAGGGACGGTAACCCTGAGGTGCCACCATGAGCCCGAGCCCAGGCCAGGGGCAGCAGCTGGGAGGGAGCCACCCATGCCCGAGGCCAGGGCCGGTGGCCAGGAGGAGCAACCCGAGGAGCGGTGGGTGCGCAGGCACAGGAGGGCCTAGTGGAGCTATCCCACATTGAATGTCAGGAACGGTGGCAGTAAGGAGATACCCTCATCCAAGGTAAGTGAGCAGCAGCTGTGCTTTGCTGGAGTAGCCACCGCACGCCCAACTTAAGAGAACCCAAGTAAGATGGTAGGTGTTCCAAGAGGGCATCAGAGGGCAGACACACTGAAACCATACTCACAGAAAACTAGTCAATCTAATCACACTAGGACCACAGCCTTGTCTAACTCAATAAAACCAAGCCATGCCTCATGGGCAACCCAGGACCGGCGGGTCATGGTGGAGAGATCTGACAGAATGTGGTCCACTAGAGAAGGGAATGGCAAGCCACTTCAGTATTCTTGCCTTGAGAACCCCAAGAACAGCATGAAAAGGCAAAATGATAGGATACCAAAAGAGGAACTCCCCTGGTCATTAGGTGCCCAATACACTACTGGAGATCAGTGGAGAAATAACTCCAGAAAGAATGAAGGCATGGAGCCAAAGCAAAAACAATACCCAGCTGTGCATGTGACTGGTGATAGAAGCAAGATCCGATGCTGTAAAGAGCAGTAATGCATGGGAACCTGGAATGTCAGGTCCATGAATCAAGGCAAATTGGAAGTGGTCAAACAAGAGATGGCAAGGGTAAACGTTGACATTCTAGGAATCAGCGACTAAAATGGACTGGAATGGGTGAATTTAACTCAGATGACCATTATATCTACTACTGCGGGCAGGAATCCCTCAGAAGAAATGGAGTAGCCATCATGGTCAACAAGAGTCTGAAATGCAGTACTTGGATGCAATCTCAAAAACAGCAGAATGATCTCTGTTCGTTTCAAAGGCAAACCATTCAATACCACAGTTATCCAAGTCTATGTCCCAACCAGCAACACCGAAGAAGCTGAAGTTGAATGGTTTTATGAAGACCTACGAGACCTTTTAAAACTAACACCCCCAAAAGATGTCCTTTTCATTGTAGGGGACTGGAATGCTAAAGTAGGAAGTCAAGAAACACCTGGAGTAACAGGCAAATTGGGCCTTGGAATGCTGAATGAAGCAGGGCAAAGACTAATAGAGTTTTGCCAAGAAAATGCACTGGTCATAGCAAACACCTTCTTCCAAGAACACAAGAGAAGACTCTACACATGGACATCACCAGATGGTCAACACCGAAATCAGATTGATTATATTCTTTGCAGCCAAAGATGGAGAAGCTCTATACAGTCAACAAAAACAAGACCAGGAGCTGACTGTGGCTCAGATCATGAACTCCTTATTACTAAATTCAGACTCAAATTGAAGAAAGTAGGGAAAACCTACTTTCAGTTCAGTTCAGTTCAGTCGCTCAGTCGTGTCCGACTCTTCGCAACCCCATGAATCGCAGCACGCCAGGCCTCCCTCTCCTTTACCATCTCCCGAGTTCACTCAGACTCATGTTCATCGAGTCTGTGATGCCATCCAGCCATCTCATCTTCGGTCGTCCCCTTCTCCTCCCTGCTCCCAATCCGTCCCAGCATCAGAGTCTTTTCCAGTGAGTCTACTCTTCTCATGATGTGGCCAAAGTACTGGAGTTTCAGTTTCAGCATCATTCCTTCCAAAGAAATCCCAGGGCTGATCTTCTTCAGAATGGACTGGTTAGATCTCCTTACAGTCCAAGGGACTCTCAAGAGTCTTCTCCAACACCACAGTTCAAAAGCATCAATTCTTTGGTGCTTAGCCTTCTTCACAGTCCAACTCTCACATCCATACATGACCGCAGGAAAACCATAGCCTTGACTAGATGGACCTTAGTCGGCAAAGTAATGTCTCTGCTTTTGAATATACTATCTAGGTTGGTCATAACTGTTCTTCAAAGGACTAAGCGTCTTTTAATTTCATGGCTGCAGTCACCACCTGCAGTGATTTTGGAGCCCCCCAAAATAAAGTCTGACACTGTTTCCACTGTTTTCCCATCTATTTCCCATGAAGCGATGGGACCGGATGCCATGATCTTTGTTTTTCTGAATGTTGACTTTTAAGCCAACTTTTTCGCTTCCTCTTTCAGTTTCATCAAGAGGCTCTTTAGTTCTTTTTCACATCTGCCATAATGGTGGTATCATCTGCATATCTGAGGTTATTGATATTTCTCTCAGCAATCTTGATTCCAGCTTGTGTTTCTTCCAGTCCAGCGTTTCTCATGATGTACTCTGCATATAAGTTAGGTATGACCTAAATCAAATCCCTTATGATTATACAGTAGAAGTGAGAAATAGATTTAAGGGCCTAGATCTGATAGATAGAGTCCCGATGAACTATGGAATGAGGTTCGTGACACTGTACGGGAGATAGGGATCAAGACCATCCCCATGGAAAAGAAATGCAAAAAAGCAAAATGGCTGTCTGGGGAGGCCTTACAAATAGCTGTGAAAAGAAGAGAGGTGAAAAGCAAAGGAGAAAAAGGAAAGATACAAGCATCTGAATGCACAGTTCCAAAGAATAGCAAGAAGAGATAAAAAGCCTTCTTCAGGGATCAATGCAAAGAAATAGAGGAAAACAGCAAAATGGGAAAGACTAGAGATCTCTTCAAGAAAATAAGAGATACCAAGGGAACATTTCATGCAAAGATGGGCTAGATAAAGGACAGAAATGGTATGGACCTAATAGAAGCAGAAGATATTAAGAAGAGGTGGCAAGAATACACAGAAGAACTGTACAAAAAGATCTTCAAGACCCAGATAATCATGATGGTGTGATCACTCATCTAGAGCCAGACATCTTGGAATCTGAAGTCAAGTGGGCCTTAGAAAGCATCACTATGAACAAAGCTAGTGGAGGTGATGGAATTCTAGTGGAGCTGTTTCAAATCCTGAAAGTTGATGCTGTGAAAGTGCTGCACTCAATATGCCAACAAATTTGGAAAAGTCAGCAGTGGCCACAGGACTGGAAACGGTCAGTTTTCATTCCAATTCCAAAGAAAGGCAATGCCAAGGAATGCTCAAACTACCGCACAGTTGCACTCATCTCACATGCTAGTAAGAAATGCTCAAAATTCTCCAAGCCAGGCTTCAGCAATACGTGAACCGTGAACTCCCTGATGTTCAGGCTGGTTTTAGAAAAGGCATAGGAACCAGAGATCAAATTGCCAACATCTGCTGGATCATTGAAAAAGCAAGAGAGTTCCAGAAAAACATCTATTTCTGCCTTATTGACTATGCCAAATCGTTTGACTGTGTGGATCACAATAAACTGTGGAAAATTCTGAAAGAGATGGGAATACCAGACCACCTAACCTGCCTCTTGAGAAATCTGTATGCAGGTCAGAAAGCAACAGTTAGAACTCGACATGGAACAACAGACTGGTTCCAAATATTAAAAGGAGTACGTCAAGGCTGTATATTGTCACCCTGCTTATTTAACTTATATGCAGAGTACATTACATCATGAGAAATACTGGAATGGAAAAAACACAAGCTGGAATCAAGATTGCCGGGAGAAATATCAATAACCTCAGATATGCAGATGACACCACCCTTATGGCAGAAAGTGAAGAGGAACTAAAAGCCTCTTGATGAAAGTGAAAGAGGAGAGTGAAAAAGTTGGCTTAAAGCTCAACATTCAGAAAACGAAGATCATGGCATCTGGTCCCATCACTCATGGCAAATAGATGGGGAAACAGTGAAAACAGTGTAAATCAGCTATATTTCCAATTTTTTTTAATTTTTTTAATTTTTTATCTTTTTTAAAAATTTGATTTTTATTTATTTATTTAAATTACAATACTGTCTTTGTTTTGCCATACATTGACATGAATCAGCCATAGGTGAACACAATCTCCCAATGCCGAAGCCCCCTCCCACCTCCCACCCCACATCCTCTACCTGAATCATACTGTGCATCAGCCCCATGCATCCTGCATCCTACATTGAACATAGATTGGCGCTCGTTTCTTACAAGAAAGTATACATGTTTCAATGCCATTCTCCCAAACCATCCCACCCTTTCCCCTCTCCCTCAGAGTCCAAAAGTCCATTCTATACCTCTGTGTCTCTTTTGTTGTCTCACATATAGGGTCATCATTGCTATCTTTTAAATTCCATATATATGTGTCAGTATACTGTATTGGTGTTTTTCTTTCTGGCTTACTTCACTCTGTATAATCAGTTCCAATTTCATCCATCTCATTAGAACTGAGTCAAATTTATTCTTTTTAAGGGCTGAGTAGTACTCCATTGTGTATATGTACCACAGCTTTCTTATCCAATCATCTGCTGATGGACATCTAGGTTGCTTCCATGTCCTGGCTATTATAAACAGCGCTGCAATGAACATTGGGGTACATGTGTCTCTTTCAATTCTGGTTTCCTCGGAGTATATGCCCAGCAGTGGGATTGCTGGGTCATAAAGGTATAGATTCTAGTGTGGAAATATCCATTTACTTGATAAACATTTCTGGATTCTGCACATGGCAGTAAAGCCAGAGAAAGGCTCAACCGTTTTCCACACAGAAGATACCTCCCATACAGGTAAGGAAAAGCCACAGAGAAAACTGCCCTTGCACAGGGAGGTCCAAGGGTATGAAAGCTTCTTTCAACACTAAAAATTCGGGCCACCCTCACCCCTACCCAACTCAACTCGAATTGTTAAACTTCGAGTGTTCAACACTTTTCATTAACTTGGAATTCCAAGTTGCTGACTGAAAATGAGTGGGGGCTAGAGAAAGCAGAGTTGCTTTAGACAAGGAGGGTCTTGGACATCCTCTGTATTGGTGGGCCCTGCATGCTGAGCTTCTCTGATCCGTGTCCCAGGGTTGGGGAGAGTGCTGTATGCTAGCTAGAAGGAGGCGGGAGAAATAATGGAGACCTTGGGCTTGTGCTGAGAATTCTGGTAATGGTGGTCAGCCCTGGATGAGCAACCAAACTGTCTAAGGTTTTCCACTTACAGAAGAGCAACAGAAGTCACTTGGATTTCCTGAGAAGGTCTCACATACCCTAAGTGAAACTTCTCATTTCTCAAAAGCTCCTAACCAGCATCAGCTGGTGATAACACTTCAACAAAGCAGGATATGGGGGTGGGGCTTAAGCCTTGTGGTTAAACCAGAGCTTTCTCTTAGTTCTCAGGTGAATCACTCTCTCCTTTGAAAATTTAAGTTTGGGGACAAATATTCTGCCTGTACTCTGCATTTTAGGGCTTTACTATGTTATTCATTTAGAAGAAAACTATTTACATCTTTAGGCTTCCCTGGTAGCTCAGTCAGCAAAGAATCTTCCCTGCAGAGCAGGATACCAGGGTTTGATCCCTGGGTTGGGAAGATTGCCTGGAGAAGGAAATGGCAAACCACTCCAGTATTCTTGCCTGGAGAATTTCATGGACAGAGAAGCCCGGCAGGCTACAGTCCATGGGATCACAAGAGTCAGACACGACTTAGCGGCTGAACCACCATAACCACCATTTACATCTTTTCCTGGTGGCTCAGATGGTAAAGAATCTGCCTGCAATGCAGGAGACTGAAGTTCAATCCCTGGGTCGGAAGAGCCATTGGAGAAGGGAACAGCTACCCATTCCAGTATTCTTGCCTGAAGAACTCTATGGACAGAGGAGCCCGGCAGGCTACAGGCCATGGGCTTGCAGAGTTGGACACCACTGAGTGACTGACACTTTCAATTTACAACTTTTGCTTAATTAATATAAAAGTACAGGTGGAAAGCATAATATCACATGTAGGCAACAGAAAGAAAATCTGCCTCCCCAACCACATTTCTGGTCTCCTCTACCAGAATTTTAAATAGATCTTCCCCTCCTCCAGCCTTATCTTATTTCAACCAACAAAAGAAAAGATCACATAAAAATGTAAAAGCCATCTATTGGAGTAGCTTTTGATGTAGTCATTTAAGGTTCTTGAGAAGCAAATCTACTGATCTTTTGGAAGGTAACACAACGCAGCGGTCAAGAGTTAGCTGTGTTCAATGTTTTATGCTTGTCTATTCACATGTCTAACTGGAATAGTCACAGTGCCTACCTTACGAAACTATTGTGAAGACTAAAAGAAATAATTCTCTGGCTTTTTCTATGAACCAACAGATCCTGGCAATTTGATCTCTGGTTCCTCTGCCTTTCCTAAATCCAGCCTGTACATCTGGGAGTTCTTGGTTCAAGTACTGACCTGATGCTGGGAAAGACTGAAGGCGGAGGAGGAGAAGGGGATGACAGAGGATGAGATGGCTGGATGGCACCATCGACTCAACGGACATGAGTTTGAGCAAGCCCTGGGAGATGGTGAAGGACCGGGAAGCCGGGCGTGCTGCAATCCATGGGGTCACAAAGAGTCAGACATGATTGAGCAACTGAACAACAATCAAAAGAAATACTATAGGTAAAGCACTTAGGATAGAGTCTGGCATGCAGTAAAGAATGCAAAAGCAGCTCTGCAACCTCCAGCTAAGTATGTCAGATGTAAATGTGAGCCAGTGCGTAAGACTTGGATGTTTCAGAAAGGTTCAGTCTCTGCAACCCAGTAAATCCCCCAAATCCAGCTATGGAAAAGAATGAGCAATGCCAAGAGAGGGGAAACAGGAAAGAGCAAATACGGAACTCCTTGTTGAGTCACTTAGTCATGAAACGGGCAACCTGCAGTGTGTCCATTTACCTCCTGTGGTGCTTTTCCCTAAAAGGAAAGTTAATTTGGTCACCTTTCTATGGAGACTAAGTTTTTCACTCGGAGTGTGGCTTCATACACACACATACAGATACACACACTACCCCACACCAGGTCACACCCCTAAACTGGACAAGTATTTCTAAAAGAAGTGATTTTTAGATAAGAAATGAGAGCCAAATGTGATTTGCCAAGTGCCAAGGCTGTATGAGATTGTGGGCAGATGTGTTTATGTACAAATCTCTATGTTAGTGTGTGTGTATGTATATCCATGGGTCTCAACTGCAGACAATTTTGTCTTCCCCTTCTCCTTGTGATGTTTGTCTGTATGTATAGACATTTTTGATCATCACAAGTGTGTGTGTTGGGGGTGGGGTACTGGCATCTAGTGGGCAGAATCCAGGGGTGCTACTAAATACCCCACAATGCAGAAGAATCTCCCCACAAAAAATTAACCAGTCTTAAATGCCAACAATGCCAAGGTTGAGAAATCCTGAAAAATATATTCACATACATTTCTGTTATTATTGAAGGTGACTGGATAACAGTGCATGCAAAGTTGCTTCAGTTGTGTCCAACTCTTTGCAACCCTATGGACTACGGCCCACCACCTCCTCTGTCCATGGTGATTCTCCAGGCAAGAATACTGGAGTGGGTTGCCATGCCCTCCTCCAGGGAGTCTTTCTCACCTAGGGATCAAACCCACGTCTCCTGTATCAGCAGGCAGGTTCTTTACCACTAGCACCAGCTGGAAAGCCCGGGTAATGGTAGAGATTGCTATTATCAGGAAAAAACAATGTTTGTCCACTAGATTTAACATTCTTCATGTGAAATAAAACTCTACTGTGGAGGTGAATGCCAGGCTTAAAAGGAAAAACAATTATCCCTGCTTTCCTCTGGGATAGCACTGATTCTAAAGTGGACAAGAAACTTATTAGAGTCCTTTTTCTTCCTAAGCACACAAGAGCAGTTTGAATCAAGCTCCAGAAATAATTAAATCAAATTGCCAAGCATGCAGTCTTCACTGCGAGTGAGTGACGCTATAAATTCTTGTTCCCCTGCCAGGTAGGTCGGAACTAAGGGAGAAGTTTGAGTGTATTCTAAGACAGAGAATCAGAAAATATTAATCGGGCTTCTGAGAAGCTTGAGAAAGCACTTAACTCACTACCTCTCCTTCTAGCAAAGAGGGGGCTGGTGTGGGTATCATTCAGATCTGGGAACTTGCCCAGATTTTAGGACCTAAAGTCTCCTTCGCACAACTTAATGAGTCACCTGCTTTCTGAAATGGAAGCTTTTAATTCAACATAAAGTGTTATTAAGTGCCTACTGTGTGACAGGTAGTGAGGACATAAATGGAGGTGAGACCCATTCCCGAACCTCCAGTGGCTCATGGTGGAGAGGCCCACAACAAAACCACCATAGGGTTGTGTCACAACACCTAGAGTTCAATGTTCACAGGATCCCAGAGAAAATGCAGAGGAGTCATGGCGTGGGGTAGTTCAAGGCAGGCCTGCTGGAACAGGGCGTATGGTCCTTGGGTTCCCAAAGGATGAAGAATATTTTCCAGGTGTATTCAATGGACTGAGGTAGGATGGCTGTGAAGAGGCACTGAGGTGTCAAATGGCACAGCAGATTCAGGAAGCTCAATACACTGGGTTTCTGGAGCTGAAAGAGTGTCCTGGCATGAGGGGGAGGAGATACTCCAGCGGATGCTGCTGGAAAGATGGATCAGTTCAGTTCAGTCACTCAGTTGTGTCTGACTCTTTGCAACCCCTGCAGCACACCAGGGTTCCCTGTCCATCACCAACACCTGAAGCCTACTCAAACTCAAGTCCATTGTGTTGGTGATGCCATCCAACCATCTTATCCTCTGTCATCCCCTTCTCCTCCTGCCTTCAATCTTTCCCAGCATCAGGGTCTTTTCCAGTGAGTTGGTTTTTCTCATCAGGTGGCCAAAGGATTGGAGTTTCAGCTCAGCATCAGTCCTTCAAATGAATATTCAGGACTGATTTCCTTTAAGATTGACTGGTTGGATATCCTTGGAAAGATGGATGGGGCCCAGCAAACAAATACATTTTTGATGGTATAAAAGTTTTCTCATTGTCATATAGGATTACTGAGATACTATTATAATCTGTCTTTCATCTTAAATTCAAAGTGACCTCCCAAAGATATTGTGGCCCCCTTTAAGCATTCACTTTTATTTTTTACATTTAGAGATATATAAGTAGATATGCTTAAACTGCCTCACAATTGCACTCAGTTTCACACACTAGTAAAATAATGCTCAAAATTCTTCATGCCAGCCTTCAGCAGTATGTGAACTGTGAACTTCCAGATGTTCAAGATGGATTTAGAAAAGGCAGAGGAACCAGAGATCAAATTGCCAACATCTGCTGGATCATCAAAAAAGCAAGAGAGTTCCAGGAAAACATCTACTTCTGCTTTATTGACTATGTCAAAGCCTTTGACTGTGTAGATCACAAAAAACTGTGGAAAATTCTTAAAGAGATGGAATACCAGACCACCTGACCTGTCCCTTGAGAAATCTGTTTGAGGGTCAGGAAGCAACAGTTAGAACTGGACATGGAACAAAAGACTGGTTCCAAATCAGGAAAGGAGTACATCAAGGCTGTATATTGTCACCCTGCTTATTTAACTTATGTGCAGAGTACATCATGAGAAACGCTGGACTGGAGGAAGCACAAGCTGGAATCAAGATTGTTGGGAGAAATATCAATAACTTTAGATATGCAGATGATACCACTCTTATGGCAGAAAGCAAAGAGGAACTCAAGAGCCTCTTGAGTTGTGAAAAGTTGGCTTAAAGCTCAACATTCAGAAAACGAAGATCATGGCATCTGGCCCCATCACTTCATGGCAAATAGATGGGGAAACAGTGGAAAACAGTGACAGACTTTATTTTGGGGGGCTCCAAAATCACTACAGATGGTGACTGCAGCCCTGAAATTAAAAGATGTTTGCTCCTTGGAAGAAAAGCTATGACCAACCTAGACAGCATATTAAAAAGCAGAGACATTACTTTGTCAACAAAGGTCTGTCTTACCTGTGGCTGATTCGTGTCAATGTATGGCAAAACAAATACAGTATTGTAACGTAGAATAAAGTATTAAAAAAAAAAAGAATACTAAAAAAAAATTAAAAAAAAACAAAGCCATGGTTTTTCCAGTAGTTATGTATGGATGTGAGAGTTGGACTATAAAGAAAGCTGAGTGCCAAAAATTGATGCTTTTGAACTGCGGTATTGGAGAAGATTCTTCAGAGTCCCTAGGACTGCAAGAAGATCCAATCAGTCCATCCTAAAGGAAATCAGTCCTGAATATTCATTGGAAGGACTGAAGCTGAAGCTGAAGCTGAAGCTGAAACTAATCCTTTGGCCACCTGATGCAAAGAACTGACTCATTTGAAAAGATCCTCATGCTGGGAAAGATTGAAGGTAAGAGGAGAAGCGGATGACAGAGGATGAGATGGTTGGATGGCATCATCGACTCAATGGACATGAGTTTGAATAGTGTTCGGGAGTTGGTGATGGACAGGCAGGCCTGGCGTGCTGCAATTCATGAGGTCACAAAGAGTTGGACATGACTGATCAACAGAACTGAATTGAACTGGCTTCCTAAAAGAGGGGTAAATAAATTCTTTGTAATAGAAAAGACCTACCTCCTAACGGTTCTGTAGCTCAAGGAACTTTTGGAGATGTTTTGATAGAGTAGTTCTCTGTCACATTTTCCCCTCACCTCTTGCCCATCTAACAAATTATATCCTCACTGTTACAGGCCAGATTCTATATTTCTCTCCCTATGAAATGTTGTAGATGCCAAAGTGAGCAGGCTATAAACTGAATTACATTTCACTCTCAGAGCCATGGATCAGCAAAGCCTCTGATTAGAATCCTCAATTTTCCCTTTGGTTTGTTTGTGACTATGTTCAGAAGGAAAAAAAAAATCAGACAATAAATCAGCATGAACAATATCAGCCTAATAAAACAAGTCTCTCCTGGTTTTTTATTACTTTTATATTGACAAAGTAATTCTCCATCTCTCAGGTGGGAGTGGGTGCTGTAAGGCAGTCTTTCATCTCCACACTGGGATTTCTACTGGAAAGCATAATTCCCCACTGTTTTGCAGCCACATTGTCATAGTCACACTGTGTTTTCAACAGCAGCAACATTGAAAGGGCATTGTGGAAAGTTTTTCTATCTCCCTTCCCTCCTTTCTCTCTCAATGTGCATTTCCTCCAAACCCAAACCCAGAAAGGGATGTCAAATGGAAGTACAATCTTATTATTAGTTGGTGATTTTGGCAACTGTAAAATGATGAAAATTTTTTTATTGTTGAATGAGTTAATGCCAAGAGCTGAAAGTTTTTTTAAGATTAAGTCATGAAAATAACCACATTAGAGAACTAGGAGTAGAAATTCGTAACCCCAGCATTATTAATTTGTTACTTATGCCAGTGTTACATAGCTGCAATCACAAAGTCCTACAACTTTGCATTCTCGTCTTTTATCCATTTAAATAATTATTTGTCTATAAAATGGATTATGCATGCATTAAAATGTATGTTTTTCTGAGAATACTTAATGATAAGCATGGGAAAATGCTTTTAAAATAATGGGACAGACAAGATATAAAACTATACAACTTACAAACCTAATTTTTGTGTGTATGCACACATATATACACAAACGTAGAAGAAAAGTAGTTATTTTTGGAAGGTAGGCTTACTTTATTACAGTTTTTCTGAATTCTTCACTTTCTACAATGAACATTTATCAATTTTATACTGGAAAAAGTTCTAAATATTAGATTAAGCATTGTCCATATTTCTAATGTTGACAACTATCATTTTAATGCTTGCACCCTTTTCCACTGAATGCACATAACTTTTTTGCTGAATTCTTCTTTGTGGGGAAATGCAGGCTATTATAGATCATGTTTTGAATTTCTCCCTGACTCCACATCCAAGCTGCTTTACATGGTAAATGAGGCCTCGATAATTTGACCTTGGTCAGCTGTTCAGCCTCAGGGCCAAGCTAAGAACACAGGCACTGGAGTTCAATGTTCTGGTCAAAACTTTGCCTTGGCACTTCTTCATAGCATGTTCATGGAATGAAACAATATGATACTCTACATGGATACATAGTTCCTGGAACATGGAGGGCATGCAGAGAAGGCTCCTGCTACTGTGGTTCTCTCTCCCCATGCCCAGCCCTTCTTCAGTCACCTGAAGCTCCAGATAGAATGAATCATTCCAGCTTGCCTGAATAACACCCCCTATTGGGCTTCTACTGCCTTTGTGTGTATTACTCTTGTTCCAGAAAGCTTCTCCACTTTGTCTCTACTGGGGTTAACTCATGCCCACCAAGTTCAAGTATCCATCCTTTTGTCATCCTGCTGGGACTCCTTGTCTGGTTTAGCTGCCCCTCTTTGGGGAGGTGTCCCAGAGTCCCCAGCAAGCACTTCCAGCATGCACACTATGCTTGCCTGTTTATTCCTCTCTCCCCTCCAGGTCAGAGCTGTGGATTCCACCCCAACCCTTTAGCACAGGGTTTGACACACAGCAGATCCACAAGATGGGGAATGCTTCAATGGCTTTTGACCACGTCACACATCTTTAAACTTTAGTGGTTACATAATATTTAATTGTGCTATAGGCTTTACAATCTATTTAACCATTCTCTTTCTATTATAGCCCTCTTCTGGTCAGGGAGGCAGGTGGGAGGATGGGGGTGTATCATAAATATACAATTTACAGGGAACATCCTTATAATTCTTTAAAAAAGAGAAGATTTAAGGTAAAGAATTGTTGACTTGCAATGGAGAGATTTGTATCTTTAGATTCCAATGTCCATCCTAAAAGTCTCCCCAGTGGCTCAGTGGAAAAGAATCCACCTGGAATGCAGGAGATGCAAGAGATGCGGGTTCAATCCCTGACCCGGGGGAGGAAACGACAACTCATTCCAGTATTCTTGCCTGGAGACTTCTGTGGACAGTCTGTGGGGTCACAAAGAGTTGGACATGACTGAGCACACGTGCTTTGCTTCTCTGTCCTACATTTATGGCTGGTGTTCTTTCAATGAATCGACTCAACTGCTTGTACTGACTTCTTGCCCTGTAAAATGGCCTTCCTGCTGAAGAACCTCAGGGTTTCCTTGATTCCCCAGATGCAGAACCTGGGGCCCTGATGACACACACACATTCCACCCAGAGGAGCACCTGCAGCCACCAGGCCTGGGTAAGGGGAAGGAGCTGCTCGGTTTCCTTCAGTTTTCTGCCTGCAGAGGCCACAGAGGTGATTAAAGCTGGAGTTCCTGCAACTCAGTTCAGAGGCTTAGAAAGCAACACTTTGATTTCATCGCCTTCAAGTTCAGTGGTATCTCCTCTCCCTGAGCCAGTGATGACACATTCTTTTGAACTTTATTTTATCAGGCAATATGAAACTGGTGATCTTCAAACAGTTTTATCCTGAACAAATAACAATTTCTGTTTATATGTGTGTGCATATTTAATGTATCTCCAAATAAATGTTCTATTGATAAAAACAAAAATCTCCCCCACCAAATATCTTTAAAGCGGTAAACTTTTATACCCAGGTAGAGAACTTAAAAGTGTGGTCCAGTCCCTGGACTTGTGTAAGGATCACCTGGGGCCATACCTACCTGTTGAGTGGGCACAGGGATCTTTATTTAAAATGCTCCCAGAAAGGCTCTTTTTCCCTCCCAATTTTAGTGGGCTATAACTGACCTGTAGAACATGTGTAAATTTAAGGTATACAATATGATGGCTTAATATGTGTTATCTGCTGCAAAATGTTTACACTCCATCACATCACATAATTATTTTGTTATGGTGAGAACATTAGGACTCTGTTCATATGCCAAGTTTCGAGGACATAATTCAGTCATGTCAGCTACTATCCCCATGCTGAACATGAGCTTCCTGGAACTTGTTCATCTTGTAACTGGAAGCTTGTATCCTTTCAGCAACATCTCCCCATTTCCCTTACCCTTTAGTCCATGGAAATCACATTCTACTCTGTTTCTGTGAGTTCAGCTCTTTTTTTTTTTAATGATCTCAAATAAAAGTGAGATCATAAAGTAATAGTTTTTCACTGTTTGACTTATTTCACTTAGATAATGCCTTCAAGGTCCAGCCATGTTGCTGCAAATGGCAGGAGTTTGATCTCTTTTATGGCTGAATAATATTCCAGCATAAATATAGATATATAACATAGTCTTTATTGATAGACATTTATGTTGTTTGCACGTCTTGGCTATTGTGAATAATGCTGGAATGAACATGGGGGTGGTGTGGATATCTCTGAGAAGGTGATTTCATTTCCTCCCAATATATTGCTAGATATAGGACCGAGAGATAATACAGTAGCTCTATCTTTAATTTTTGAGAACACTCATACTGGGGTTCATAGTGGCTCCACCTATTTACATTCTTATCAACAATATATAAGCATTCCCTTTTCTCCACATTCCACCATCTCTTTTTTTTTTTTTTTTTAAACAATAGCCAGGTGGGAGGCAATATTGTGGTTCTGAGTTGCATTTTCCTTATGATTAGTGATGTTCAATACAATTTCATGTACTTGTTGGCTATTTGTATATATTTAGAAAAATGTCTATTCAAGTCTTTTGCTCATTTTTAACTGGATTTCTTTTATGCTACTAAGTCATAGAAAAATTCTGACATTGCTAAAGTATGTAAATCATTACATTAGAGCTTATCTTGTTATAACTATGACACAGTGACCATCTCCCCAGCCTCAAACTTTCCCTTTCTTCAATTTTCAAGGAACCTATTTTCTTCTATGCATCTTTTCTTCACTGACAACTTCACTTGTTTCAGCTGAGTTGAAAATTTTGGATCCAGGAGAATAGGTCCAGGTTACAAAATTAAAAAAATTTTTTAAGTCTCTATTTATATAGATAACTGTCCACAAAGCAAATGAATTTATTGATCTCATATTGAAACTCTGGCAAAAGAGATCCTAGGAACTAGGGAAATTTCTAGGGAACTAAAGTTTAAAGAGTGTAAAGGGTCATGATCATTGTTTGGGCTAGTGTGCTGGTTTTTCTCTTCCTTCAGCTATATGTGAAAAATATCTATAAGAACTTCACAAATAATTCTGAGTAGGAAGTAACTCCAGCTCATCTGAAGAAAACATCACATCGTTGTTAGTAGACATGGCACGCAGACATGGCAACAGCTGTGAAAGCCAGATGGAACTGGATGGTGGTTGGGAAGCCCTGGATGGCCAACCCCACATCATGTGAGACCCAAGTGGCTGTCTGACTTTCTAATAAGGGCCAGTCCAGCACTCAACACACAGAGTAGAGAGTTTCTCTCAAAACCATCATGAAATGAATGGGCAGGAAAAAGACTTTGGAAAGGACATCAGAGGGTTCACAATTCAGGGCCAGGGGCCCAGGGCAAATAAGGAGTCATGGTCTGCCTGTGAGTGAAATCACATGAGGAAAATAAAGAAAATTATTTTAAAGAAATGATTATCATTATTATGAAAATCTAGTATCACTAAACATAAGTGGAATGGACCATGAAAATATATGGCTAGTAAATAAAAAATGCTTATCCTTTAGCCAAACTTGAAATGATGTGACTCACCACAGTTGAGGAAATTTTAATTTAGGCTCCTTATATTTCAGATGAGAAAAATACTGTCTAGAGAGGTGCTGTGACTTGACCCAGTTCACACAGTTGGAATCCATGGCTTTGGACTTCTCCACTGTGACACCCCCGGTGTCTCAGCAGCCCAGGCAGTCACCAGAACTGGCCCAGCTGGAGAAATCCTCGTGTCCCAAGTGACTCAGTAAATACTCTCCTCTGAGCCTCTAAGCTGATCTAAAGTGAAGTGCCTCAGATCTGCTGTGCTGAAGGTAACTATTATAGGAGTCTAGAGGCAAATTAGAAAACATCTATAGTACTTTCTTCCTCTAGAGTGAGGAATTAAATCAACCAAGTAAAATTAGAGCATCTCAGTGGCAGAGTCAAGGGAGCCCCTGGCAAGGCCCAGCACAGCACGAGAAGGAGAGAGGAAGCTCTATAGCCTGGAACACAGAATCCAACCACTAGGTCCTCATAGATGCTACTGCTCCAAGCCAGGACATGCCTGGGCACCCGGCAGCTTTCTTTGTGATCCTGTGCTGATTGTGCATAGAAGCCTAGGGCAATTAGGGTCAAGATTTTAATCATCTTTTGAGAATTCAATTCACAGACCATTCCCTGTCTTCTCACCTTCACTGATTTCTCCTTTCCCTAAATTCTACCCAGAATTTCTGGATGGAAGGGGCTTTGAGGAGGCAATCAGGTTGAAACTAAATATATTGTTTTTTACTTAGTTTATATGCTTTAAATAAAAAAAAAAACCTGAATGTTTCTAAAAATCTTCTTATTCCTGCTTTTAAAGATTGATAAATCAATTGTCTATAATTGGAAATATTATCACACAGAAGGGGGAAGATATGGTGGATTTTATGGGAGCACGCAGCCCTCTCCCCTGGCCACCAACTGGTACCTTCTCTGCTCTTACCCTTTTAGACTTTAGAGTCAAGTTTGGCACATGCAGTCTGTCTGCTACCACAGGCTAATAACCTCTGTGTTAGCAAATGCAATTTCATTAGAACTCTGCAAATATTATATTGCTCCATGAGGACAGGGACTCTGTGTAAACCATTGTACCCAGCACCTAGCACCATTTTAGCACATATTAGGCACTAAATTTCTGTCAGATAGGTGGATGAATACATAAATGGATACATGGATGAAGAGGATGGATGAATCAATGAGAAACCTTGGGCTATCAAAAACTACCTTATAGAATATCATTCTTTCAATGGGTAAAATGGGATCAGGGGCCAGAGTTCTAGAAATAACTGAACTCTCTTTCCTATAGAAATTTCAATAAGCATTTTGTACATGAAAGGGTAAGCCAAAAAAACAAAAACAAAGTGTTACTAAGAAAACTCAGTGTTTGTTAATATGCAGCTCAGTGTTAAGGGTTTCCCTTATCTCCCACCCATCATAATGGGACCAAAGTCAGCACAGCATTATCTACACACTGGAGTGATAATATACAAAGTCACACAAAGAGTGCCACTGGGTTGCACTTGGAGTGGCATTTTTTAATCCCTAGGGGTGGTACTAATTCCTGATCAAGACTAGGTCATCACTGACAAAGGCCACATGATGGACATGATGCACCTCAGATTATGGGCCCTCGTGTATCAGCTTGCTTTATGGGAACTCCAACCGTAAGAGGAATGTCTGTATTTTTGTTTTATTTATATTTTGCCAATCTAATTCCTCAACTAGCACATAAGCAGAGGCTATGCTTCATCTCTGTGACAGTAAAATCATCTACTGGCCTCACAATAAAGTGATGCCGGTATCAGCTGTGTGCTACCACGGAGATACTGAGGTTTTGAGAAGTTAATTTGGCTGAGGTCCTACAGCTAGTAAGGGTAGAGAGTGAGGGAAGCAAATAGAGACAGTTCGACTTTTAACCCAAAGCTCGTAAGCATCTTGTCAAACCTACTGAGGCGCTCACAGAAAAGTTGTAGATTTCAGTTAATGGATGTTACCTGATTCCCATAAATACAAATGAAATAAGAGGGAAAGGGAGAGGTAAATGAGTGGGTGGAAGAGAAGGAAGGAGAGAGAACAGAGAAAAGCCAATTTAGGAGTAGATCTGATCTGATTCTTGCTCGTTCTATCCCATTTTCAAAGGCCAATTAGTTGCAGAGTGGTTTTTATGAGTGTGCACACATGACTGTGTCAGCCAGACTTTGACCCAGAGTTGTGGCTATCTGTAGCTCCATATGGAGGGTTTTTTCCCCTCCACTTTCTTAAAAAACAGTCACATCTGCCCGTGGGTACCATTAAAATGCGATTCCTAATTTAACATCAGACCTTTAACCTGGCAGTGAATGTAGCCAAACATAAGTGAAGAGATAGGAAACCGTGGTCTCTGTCCTTGAGGAAATCACTTTAAATACTCGGATGGCACCCAGCTGCTTTTTTCCCTGCCAACCCCCATTGATTGACTGCGGCAGCCAGGAGATTTGCTAAGGATTATGAGCCTGAATCCAGGCGAATTGGTGAGTATTGTTGTCAATTAGCAATATCTACCAAGGGCATGTAGTGGGGAAGCTTCCAGCACAATGCCTACATTGAAGCTATACTCAACATATAATGTGTCTTTTACTTCCACTTAAGCCCTAGAAACCTTCATATTGACCAGAGCACAACCTCTTCTGCACCCAGTCTGACTTCAGGACAGAGAACAGGCATTGAGAAAGGAAGATGAACTTTGTGTGAAGGGTAAAAATCCAGATGCCAGTGTTCATGGACAACCCTCCTGGCCTGCGTTAACAAATCCTATTGGCAGTGATTAGAATCTTATTATCCCAGAAAAGCCCTAAATTCCTCCTCCTAGTGGTATGACATTATCTGATTGGAGAGGACTCTTAGTGAAGTTCAACTATGGCACAGTTATTTTTTGCCCTAGGAAACGTGCTGACAGGAGTCCTTTGAAAAACCAAAAGCATGAAATGCATTTTAGTCCACTGAACGGGTGCTCCACATGACACGGACTGGCTGAGCCTACAGAATCCTGCGGGCTATATAAAGTACCTTCGGCTCCCCACCACACAAACTTCACAGATTTCATGTCACCTTCGCAGCTTCATGGGGGTGTTGTCAAGCAGTTAAATAAAATGAAGCCCCACTAGGAGCCGAATAGTTGTCCCTAAACTGAACACTTGAATTGCTTTTCCAGATTCCTGATGGGTATCTTGACCTGGATCCATCTTCGACAGCCTCTGAGCCTCTGATAGTTTATGTAATTGATAGACACGCATTTCCTAGCAGCAGGTGACAGAGATCAAAGAAGGCCCCGATCAGAGACACCATTGAAGTGCCCTGCAGATGGCATCATCTCCAGGTGCCCTTTCCTGGAGTTGGAATTTCCTAAGCCACCTGACTGAAATCAAATTTAGGTTCACAACAGGCCACAGAAATAGTATCAGTCAAAGGAAGAGTGTCAAAATGCATTTCCCCCTCACTCTGCCTGCAGTTTCTTCATCTTGGGATAATGTTAGCATGGCCACAGTTATTATTCCTGCTGCAAGCAAAAATAAGATCTGCCAGTAAGAGTCACTGAGAAAACATCCCTGACATTTCCCATAGTGTATCCAAAAGTTTAACTCATCACAGTTCTCTGGGGTCAGAAAAAAAAAAAAAAAAAAAAAACACAAGAATTCTGACTCCTTCAGTGATATAAGGCAGTAGTCTCCAAGCTTCTTGGCATCAGGGACCCATTTAATAAAAGACAATATTCTCACAGACTGGGAGAGGGGTTGGTTTTGGGATGACTCAAGTTCATGACATTTATTGTGCATTTTATTTCTATTATTATCACATCAGCTGCACCTCAGATCTTCAGGCACTAGATCCAGGAGGTTGAGGACCCCTGATATAAGGGGTTAGGAAAATATACAGTCTGCAGGTACATGTGTTTGACCTGCATAGGACTTTCACATTTCAAAGACTCTAGTATTTAGCTTTTTGCAATTTGGCTTTAGAACAAGACGACAGAGGCGTGACCAGCCTAGAACAGTCCCAGAACACAGTAGGTACTCAAATATTAAATGAGTGGAAGAAAGCCTCCACAGCAAGATTACTCCTTCTGACAAGGGCCGAGGGAATGAGCAGGGTGCAGGGTGACAGCTGCCCGGCGGAGCAGCAGATCTGAGGAAGTCCTATGTCTTACTTCCCAGACACGTGGCTGAGTCGAGTCACCTCACTGACTGAGCCTGAGTTTTCTTGAGGGTAATTTGAGGATAAAGAAAGGGCTGGCTTCTCTCTCAGAAGTGAAGCGAGGGCAAGCTGGGAAAAGTGAAGGTCATCTGTGAAACAGGGACCGTGCTTAGTAGGGTCTAGTGAGTGGATAAAAGGAGTCCTGGCTTGAAGGCAATGTGTTAACTGTCCTCATGGGACAGAGACAGCTTTACACGGCAGGAAAAAAAAAAGTGCTGCTGCTCTGTGTGACTCTTATAAAAGGTCTGAGGCCCTTTCTTTAGTGACCTCCTTATTTCCACAGGAGAGAAAAGAGAAGTTACATTTTTAGCCACCAGATATGCCTATTCTAAGTGCCCCTGGGCATCTAAGCTAGCACTCAACCCGTCACAGAACAGCACAATTCGTTTTCTGCTTTAAATGACCAGATAGAAAGTCAGATAAACCAATAGTGCGAGGCTCTTTAATAGCTAAGCTCTCCCTTTTAGATACTGCAGGAGTCCAAACAAAGACGTGAAATCTGTGTGTGTGTGTGTGTGTGTGTGTGTGTGTGGTAAGAGTATTTAACATGAGTTTTACCCTCTTAACAAAATTTTCAGTGTACATTATAGCAGTGAAATCTTGCATTTTCCCACCTACTTCTAGTACAGCTCAAACAGCTCTCCCGCGCTGTCAGGACCAGTTGCTCCCCACCCTCAATAATCAGAGATGATCATACAACAGACCATCAAGCTAAACCACAGACTTTTAGATAAAGGAATAAGTAAACTGGGTATTTTCACAGATTTAAGGCACAATGCCTGTTACTCTCTCTGGCTTATGTTGCTTCCCATCCCACCTCTCAAATCTCCTCTCCTCCCTGATAAAATGAGGGAAACACTACTGATGTATCCTGCTGTCTCCTTAAGAATCCTCTCGACTTCTACCCTACCGGCTTTTTCTTCTCCAATGGCACCCCACTGCAGTACTCTTGCCTGGAAAATCGCATGGACGCAGGAGCCTGCTGGCTGCAGTCCAGGGGTTGCACAGAGTCGGACACGCTGAAGCGACTGAGCAGCATCTTGGCCTCACTTCACTAGCCCCACCACGAGGGGCTCCTTCTTAACTGGGGACTTACCCTGCCTCCATTCTGCTAATTTCCTGCCTTCACTCACTGCCCTGGCTCCTTCAGCTACGAAAGTGAGTTAAGATACAGGCAAGCGGGAATCTGTCATGTTCACTTAGAACAGATCCTGTCTAGGCTCACAATACAGATTTGCTGAATAAATGAATGAATGAAGCAAGTGCAACCAGCCTATACAGAAATCCTGGCTGTTAATGGTTTTGACAACTGGGATTTATTTTAAATCTATTACTACAAAATTACCTGTCATCAATCAGACACTGTTCTTAAGAATCCTATCTTAAGCTTCTATATCTCAAGTAATTACACTAAAGTGGTGTTACTAGAGCTAACTCAAGAAAATATCCAGCAAATGAATGGATTTAAAGGAAAAAATCATCATAAAAGAGATTTCTAATCACACAGTTTTTAAAAAAATAACCAGGGTTTCCATTCTGACTACACCCCACATTTTATAAAATGTCTTAGACAGTGGCAGTTTTCATGCCCAACCTCTTATCACCCAGTGAATGCTGTATTGGGTGGTTTTGCAGAATCACTAAAAGCACTGGCTCTGTCATATATGCTAGCCAGCTGGGGAACCTCAGGCCAGTACTTAGCCTCTCCAGGCATTCATCTCTTCATCTCCCAAATGTGGATAACAGTATTTAATCTGAAGGCATGTGGTGAGGATTCAAGGGTATAATCCATGTAAAGTACTTAGCACAGTGTCCAGCCCACAGTGAACACTGAATAAATGTCAGCCATTTTCTTTCTGCTTGTAAAATGCTTTTTATCAGGTTAGTTGAAGAATGGCTAAGATTTGCAATCTCCCCAGCAGTGTTTCACATTCCCTTCCTGTGTGTTTGCTAAATAAACTTCATTTAATATCACTGGCTCTTTCCCCCTGCCTTCTGCCACTGAAATACAGACCAAGCCCAAATAAAAATCTAATAAAATCTATATAGGTATATATATCCATAGGTGTATAAAAATATAAAATCTGTAGATACTTATAAATGTCTATATACCCATATATAGGTATTTATAAACCACAGATATCCATGTTTGTCACCTCTACAATACTGTAAGCTTTTGGAGGGTGATGGTGAATGGAAATGAATAACACTTATTGAGTGTTTACCATAGGATAGACACTGTTTTCATTGCTTTGCATGTATTAACTTTTTGATCTTCACAAGAAGCCTATGAAGTGGTCTATATGTGTTATTCAGTCTCTATTCACTCAGTTAATGAAGACTAAGGTGATGGTTACCAACGTACCATTGTAGGCTGTACTGTCTACTAGTTAAGAATGCCCCTGGCTCCTCTACTTACTAGCAATATGACTTTAGGCAAGTTACTTAACCTCACTGTACCTCAATTTCTCTAATATAAAATAAGAATAACAATAATAATTACATATGCAACTGTTATAAAGATCTGCTGATAAAGAATGAAGTACAGGACTTAGATTAGTGCCAGACACACAGTAATAATCATTCAGTAAATTTTAGCAAACTTTACCACAGGTCCATCCAAAAGGGGAAATAATATCCTTCTATACAGTAATATCCATCTCGATGATTATAAATACAAATAAGACAAGCTTACCTTTCTTCTCTTGCAGGAAAATGAGAAAAAAGGGTCAAAGTTTGAGTTAACATAAAGACTGGGATTATGCTCAGAGTAGCCAAGAAAACAAAGGAATGTTCATTTATTGTCCAGGATGAAATAGTCATCATTTGCCTACAACATCCAGAGGAATCTTTTGATAACAAGCTTGAACCTGTAAATTATCTCCTTCGGGTATAGTGTGTCTAGGGACAGAACAGAGCTATCTATACCTATTAGAATGGAATGTTCTTTCTTCATTCACTCACTCAGCAAGCATGTTGAGCATCTACTCTGTGACAGACATTGATCTAGGCACTGAGGGGCCCAGGAGTAAACAAAACAAAGTCCTTGCCCTCGAGGAGCTGGCACTCTTTTAGGTGAGGTAGACAGCAAGCAGGTTAAGTACATAATAACATGTAAGGAGTGATAATACCATGTCTAATTAGTATATTACATTTGCACTTGCAAAATTATCTTTCTCTAAAAATACTTGAAGCACAGGGGAAAGATTTAAAAACTAAAATAGTTCTATTTGCAATTTTTAAAGGAATCTCCACACTGTTTTCCATAGTGGCTGTACTAGTTTGCATTCCCACCAGCAGTGTAAGAGGGTTCCCTTTTCTCCACATCCTCTCCAGCATTTATTGCTTGCAGACTTTTGGATCGCAGCCATTCTGATTGGTGTGAAATGGTACCTCATTGTGGTCTTGATTTGCATTTCTCTGATAATAAGTGATGTTGAGCATCTTTTCATGTGTTTGTTAGCCATCCGTATGTCTTCTTTGGAGAAATGCCTATTTAGTTCTTTGGCCCATTTTTTTATTGGTTCGTTTATTTTCCTGGAGTTGAGCTGGATAAGTTGTATATCTTTGAGATTAGTTATTTGTCAGTTGTTTCATTTGCTATTGTTTTCTCCCATTCAGAAGGCTGTCTTTTCACCTTGCTTATAGTTTCCTTTGTTGTGAAGAAGCTTTTAATTTTAATTAGATCCCATTTGTTTATTTTTGCTTTTATTTCCAGTATACTGGGAGGTGGATCATAGAGCAAATAGAACTGCCTTATGATCCAGCAATCCCACTGCTGGGCATACACACCGAGGAAACCAGAATCGAAAGAGACACATGTACCCCAATGTTCATTGCAGCACTGTTTATAATAGCTAGGACATGGAAGCAACCTAGATGTCCATCAGCAGATGAATGGATAAGAAAGCTGTGGTACATATACACAATGGAGTACTACTCAGCCCTTAAAAGAATAAATTCGACTCAGTTCTAATGAGATGGATGAAACTGGAGCCGATTATACAGAGTGAAGTAAGCCAGAAAGAAAAACACCAATACAGTATACTGACACATATATATGGAATTTAGAAAGAGAGTAATGATGACCCTCTATGTGAGACAACAAAAAGAGACTCAGGGGTATAGAACGGACTTTTGGACTCTGAGGGAGAGGAAGAGGGTGGGATGATTTGGGAGAATGGCATTGAAACATGTATACTATCTCGTAAGAATGAAGCACCAGTCTATGTTCAATACAGGATACAGGATGCATGGGGCTGGTGCACAGGATGATTCAGGGAAATGATATGGGGTGGAAGGTGGGAGGGGCTTCGGCATTGGGAGATCGTGGACACCTGTGGCTGATTCATGTCAATGTATGGCAGAACAAATACAGTATTGTAATGTAGAATAAAGTATTTTAAAAAATTAAAATAAATAAATAAAAATTTCATAAAAAGTCAAAAAAAACCCAACAAAAAAATAAAAATAAAATAGTTTCTAAACCATAATAATCTGTTAGGTCACTAGCTCAGCTATTTGACTCCAAACGTCTGCTGGGATCTTCTGAATGAATGAAAAATAGATGAAGAGAAGAATCTGGGCCAAGGGGGATGGGGTGTGTGCTGACTTCCTCTACTCCTAGAGGGGTGGGAGGCTGGCCAAGGTCAAAGCTCCCTGGAGATTAGGGGAGTACTGCAGGGACTAGGCCAGCTTTGACTGTGCTTCCCAGCTTCTGTGTTTCTCCCCAGATCCTAGGGATACCATCTGACCTTTAGCTACAGGCTCAGCCCAACCAAGTCCCCACATCTTATTCCTGACGGGCTGGTAGTGGGACTGCTGGAGCTCCAGTCTGACATCTGGGGCCCAGTATCCAGATCCCTTCGACCATTTCTGATCTGTACTCATGCTCTGGAAAAGTGGTCTTCCTTCCTCTTTGTGAGCCTTGGTTTGCAATCAATGACTCACTTCTAGTGATAGGATTCCCGGTTTTGTACCAAACCCCGTTCTGGCCACCTACGGGGCACTCCAGAACTCCTTGGACTGGAGTCTCTGCATCTTCTTCTGTTCATCACACATCTCTCATAAAGCCCTGGGGTGGGCCGTGCTTTCCCAGCATTTTCAAGTTGGGCCTGTTTCTGAACCATCCACTGGTATCTATGCCTGCCTTGTCACTTTATAATGGAACCCTGCCACAGTGACTGACTGGCCCATGAAACTGGCTCTGTTCCCTTGGAGCTTCTGAACCCTTATTGTGGCTGTTCACCAGGATTTCTGCTGGGGCGAGCATTTTGGGCCATCTTGCAACACGGCCCACCTCTCCCCCGCTACCACTACAAAAACAGGTGTAGTGGTTGAACTTGGCCACCACACTAGATTGTATCTAGATTGACACCTGGAGTCTTCCTGCTCTCCTGTGTAGAATCAGCCCAGAATCAGAACTCTTCATATTAGGCTCTGAATGTCTACACACCTCTAACATCAAAGTTTCTATTTAAATATTTGTCTAACTATCTGGCTAATGCCTACCTCCTCTACTTGACTGTAAACCCCATGGGGGCAGGGGCCGCATCTGCTTTGCTCACACTGTACCTGCTGAACTTAACAGTTCTCTTGGCACCCCCAAGAGAAGTCATCTCTGATTGACAGACAACACTCTCCCTTGATTCAGCCTATACTTGAGCTGAAATCCTGATAAACTGGCTTCTGGGAAAAGGATCTTAAAGCAATCTTTTTGCTGAACAATATTTTTCTAAGCACAACCTAGTGATCTTATAAAGGCACAGCTGCCCCTCTAAGGTTCTCAAATGGTAGCTAGCTTTCTTTACCACAACCCTTGTTTTCTTGGGCTAGGAGGAGCAGCTGATATCTTCCTCAATCATTGCTGCTCCCAGATAATTCTCTCCTTACTCCCTAAAACCTCCTCAGCTTTGAAACTCACCCTAACACACAGTAAATTAGTCACTACAACTCACTACAACTCAGCCATTCAGAAGTCTGAGTCCCTGAGCTTCATTCCTTGGATTCTGTGATGCCCTTGCCATCACAGTCCTGGGTGATTTCAATACACAAGCAGATGATCCTACTAATACCATGACTCCAATTTTTCTGTTCTGATGATCTTGGTGTCACCTTCAGCCACTCAGTCTTACCCTCAACCTTACCATGAGCTATAATTGCATTCTCTGTAACCTCAGCAGAGGTGGGGTCATAAAGGCAGATCCTTACTGCTCATGGTAACCTACAACTCAAAATACTTATTTTTTAAGTGGAATGAAGCCACTGAGGTTTATCCTTGGTCAATAAGAAATTCAGGCTAAAATGAGACCAATCAAAGAACTAAGAGTTTCCACATATTTTCACAAATAGTTGTGGCTGTGAACAATATAGCTTTTGGTAGAGACCACTGCTGTCAGAGGTAATTTAAGAAGAAACACCTTTCTAAAAGCGTGGCCTATTGATCCTGAGATTGTTTAATTTGGGAAGTATTTAGGATTGCACTGTGTAGGTCGATAAATGCTATGAGCAGTTGTAGTGAATATTTGATTTTTGTGTGTGTGCCTTTGGCATTTCATTATCCTACACCCTTAAGAAGCGTTTCAATTCCACCTCTTCCCAAATCTTGATCCACTGTGGTTCAGCTGCACTCCCATCTCCCAAGTTCAGGGATGGAGAACATAATATTGATCTAAGATCGAATTCCCTTGGTCATAGTAATTAGTTATGTGATGGGAAGGTGCTTCACTCAGAATCAGTGAGACTTCTGCTGAGGTTTTTAGGAAAGGGTCTCACTCTTTATCATTGTAGGTGGCAAGATGTGAAGCTTCTGCACCCACCTTACTTCAGTGAGAGGAAAGCCTATCTGAGAAAAGAGGCTAAGTGAAAGAGAGTCTGGAGATGAAGACAGGACAAAAGGATCCTGGTGTCACTTTTATTTTGACAAAACTAAATCACTGCAGATGGTGACTGCAGCCATGAAATTAAAAGACACTTACTCCTTGGAAGAAAAGTTATGACCAGCCAAGATAGCATATTGAAAAGCAGAGACATTACTTTGCCAACAAAGGTCCACCTAGTCAATGCTATGGTTTTTCCAGTGGTCATGTATGGAGGTGAGAGTTGGACTGTGAAGAAAGCTGAGCACCGAAGAATTGATGCTTTTGAACTGTGGTGTTGTAGAAGACTCTTGAGAGTCCCTTGGACTGCAAGGAGATCCAACTAGTCCATTCTGAAGGAGATCAATCCTGGGATTTCTTTGGAAGGAATGATGCTGAAGCTGAAACTCAAGTACTTTGGCCACCTCATGTGAAGAGCTGACTCATTGGAAAAACTCTGATGCTGGGGCGATTGGGGGCAGGAGGAAAAGGGGACGACAGAGGATGAGATGGCTGGATAGCATCACTGACTCGATGGATGTGAGTCTGAGTGAACTCCGGGTGTTGGTGATGGACAGGGAGGCCTGGCGTGCTGCGATTCATGGGGTCGCAAAGAGTCGGACACGACTGAGCGACTGAACTGACTGTCTGACTGAACTGACACACTTGGACCCTCAGTTGCTGAGCTGTGGCAGTCAACCGTGTGTTCCCATACTGTTTCCCTTTCCTGAGCACACAAGAAAGATACATTGCTCAGCCTCCCTTGCTGAGGAAGGGTCTATGAGACTGGATTCTGGTTAAAGGAACATGTATAGAACTGAAATAAGCTTTTTCCAAGCCCTTTCCCCCAAACCCTATGAGATTCTTCAATACTTCTTCCCATTCTGTAGTATCCTTGGAGATGTTCCAGGAAGTACAAAACAAAGCACTGTGATATACGAAAATGGATGGGGAATGAGTAGGGAGGCAGGGCCAGGGAAGACTTCTTTGTGAGAATGATATCTGAACAGAGACCTGATATGCAAATATAAGCAAGTAGTGAAGCTAGTACTGGGGAGAGGAAAGGAAGAAAAAACATTCCCAGTAGGTATAACAGCTAGTGCCAAGGCTCTGTGCTAAAAAGGGCTTGCTATACTGGAGGAACAGAAAGGGGATTAGTGTTATTGGAGCTTAGTGACAGCAAGAGAATGAAAGCATCCAATAGTCTAGGTTGGGTAGGCAGGACCTGGTGATTGAGGCAAGAGATAGTGGGGCCTTGGACCAGAGCAGTAGCAATGGAGACAATGAAAGAAGTGGGCAAATTTGTGATAATTTTTGAGAGCAACATAAACAAAACTTTCTGGGTAGCGGGAAATTAAGGATCAGGAAAAGGGAGGTCTCCTAAGTTTTTGGTTTGTGCAACTGATTAGATGGTGATGTCATTTAGTCAGATGGTAAGATGAGAAAAGACTATTTTGGGGCATAAGTAATTAGGATTTCCATTTTCGGGCCTGCTTAGTTTAACCTTCCTGTTAAAGAGTCATGTGAAGATACTAGTGTAGACACCAGAGCTTAGATGTCAGAGCTTTGATGCTGTTGTTCAGTCGCTAAAAGTCATGTCTGACTCTTTGTAATCCCATGGACTGCAGCATGCCAGGCTTCCCTGTCCTTCACCATTTCCCCTCAAACTCATGTCCATTGAGTCTGTGATGCCATCCAACCATCTCATCCTCTGTTGTCCTCTTCTGATGATGATGATGGCGACAGCTACTATGTACTAAGCATATACTATATGGCAGATATTATGTAAGGTGCTATATGTAGACTTAAGACTTAAGGTTAAACAAACAGATTTAAGGGACTAGATCTGATAGAGTACCTGATGAACTATGGACTGAGGTTCACAACACTGTACAAGATACAAGGATCAAGACCATCCCCAAGAAAAGGAAATGCAAAAAAGCAAAATGCCTGTCTGAGGAGGCCTTACAAATAGCTGTGAGAGGAAAAGAAGTGAAAAGCAAAGGAGAAAAGGAAAGACATACCCATTTGAGTGCAGAGTTCCAAAGAATAGCAAGGAGAGATAAGAAAGCCTTCCTCAGCGATCAATGCAAAGAAATAGAGAAAAACAATAGAATGGGAAAGTCTAGAGATCTCTTCAAGAAAATTAGAGATACCAAGGGAACACTTCAGGCAAAGACGGGCTTGATAAAGGACAGAAATGGTATGGACCTAACAGAAGCAGAAGATGTTAAGAAGAGGTGGCAAGAATACACAGAAGAACTATATAAAAGAGATCTTCATGACCCAGATAATCATGATGGTGTGATCATTCATCTAGACCAGAAAACTTGGAACATGAAGTCAAGTGGGCCTTAGGAAGCATCACTACGAACAAAGCTAGTGGAGGTGATGGAATTCCAGTTGAGTGATTTCAAATCCTAAAACATGATGCTGTGAAAGTGCTGCACGTAATATGCCAGCAAATTTGGAAAACTCAGCAGTGGTCACAGGACAGCAAAAGGTCAGTTTTCATTCTAATCCCAAAGAAAGGCAATGCCAAAGAATGCTCAAAGAGCTAAGTCGCTTCAGTTGTGTCTGACTCTCTGCAACTCTGTGGCCAATGCCAGGCTCTTCTGTCCATGGGATTCTCCAGGCAAGAATACTAGAGTGGGTTGCCATTTCCTTCTCCAAGAATGCTCAAACTATCGCACAATTGCACTCATCTCACACGCTAGCAAAGTAATGCTCAAAATTCTCCAAGACAGGCTTCAACAGTATGTGAACTGTGAACTTCCAGATGTTCAAGCTGGTTTTAGAAAAGGCAGAGGAACCGGAGATCAAATTGCCAACATCTGCTGGATCATTGAAAAAGCAAGAGAGTTCCAGAAAAACATCTATTTCTGCTTTATTGACTATGCCAAAACCTTTGACTGTGTGGACCACAACAATCTGTGGAAAAATCTTCAAGAGATGGGAATACCAGACCACCTGACCTGACTCTTGAGAAATTTGTATGCAGGTCAGGAGGCAACAATTAGAACTGGACATGGAACAACAGCCTGGTTCCAAATAGGAAAAGGAGTATGTCAAGGCTGTATATTGTCACCCTGCTTATTTAACTTCTATGCAGAGTACATCATGAGAAACGCTGGGCTGGAAGAAACACAAGCTGGAATCAAGATTCCTGGGAGAAATATCAATAACCTCAGATATATGGATGATACCACCCTTATGGCAGAAAGTTAAGAGGAGCTAAAGGGCCTCTTGATGAAAGTGAAAGAGGAGAGTGAAAAAGTTGGCTTAAAGCTCAACATTCAGCAAACTAAGATCATAGCATCTGGTCCCATCACTTCATGGCAAATAGATGGGGAAATAGTCGTTAACAGTGTCAGACTTTATTTTTCTGGGCTCCAAAAATCACTGCAGATGGTGACTGCAGCCATGAAATTAAAAGACACTCACTCCTTGGAAGGAAAGTTATGACCCATCTAGACAGCATATTAAAAAGCAGAAATATTATTTTGCCAACAAAGAACCATCTAGTCAAGGCTATGGTTTCTCCAGTAGTCATGTATGGATGTGAGAGTTGGACTATAAAGAAACCTGAGCGCCAAAGAATTGATGCTTTTGAACTGCGGTGTTGGAGAAGACTCTTGAGAGTCCCTTGGACTGCAAGGAGATCCAACCAGTCCATCCTAAAGGAGATCAGTTCTGAGTGTTCAGTGGAAGGACTGATGTTGAAGCTGAAACTCCAATACTTTAGCCACCTGATGTGAAGAGCTGACTCATCTGAAAAGACCCTGATGCTGAGAAAGTGAGGGCAGGAGGAGAAGGGGACAACAGAGGATGAGACAGTTGGATGGTAACACCAACTCAATGGACATGAGTCTGAGTAAACTCCAGGAGTTGGTGATGGACAGGGAGGGCTGGCATGCTGCGGTCCATGGGGTTGCAAAGAGTCAGACATGACTGAGCAACTGAACTGAACTGATCCATAGACTGTCTCTTCTAATCTCACCACATCCCTTTAAGCTAACATTTCCATCTTACAGATTAGGGACCTGAAGCTCAGACTCGGTAAGATACTTTGTCAATAGTGACATGGCTACCAACTAAACCAGGAATAGAGTTCTATCTTAGGTGGCCTGAGACCTTGTCACGAAGTGTGCTGTATCTCCTGAACTAGAATATAAGGTGCTTGGGGAAGGACAGTCTTTTCATTCTTTACATTCCCAAAGTACTTTGCCCTTACAAGATGCTCAATCAATACTTGTTGCTCAATTCCATCACTCATGGGAAAAGACCAAATGGCACAAGGCAAGGCCCAAACAAGATAGTTTCCCCTCTAGTTCTCTCTTTTCTTCTCCTTCACCTCCCTGTAACAGGCTTCTGACCCACTGGGCCCTCTTCCTCTTTCATAAACATTTAGAACACTCCACGGAGGGGTGTGTACAGTACTTCATGATGAAATCTGGAGCATGATGTCACCACAAATATGGGCTGGCAGGAGTCGCTTAGCACACAGCTTCCATTCAGTAGCGCACACAACCCACAGTTTTCAAGCAAGCCTCTCAAGTTACTGGGGCTGTCTTCAGTACATTAAAGCAAAACTCACTCTGTACTGCTCTGTAAACTCACGTGGCTTCCAAAAAGCTGAAATCATAAGCAGGAAGACCTGCAGTCCTGACTGAACCAGATTCAAGTAATTCAAACTAGGATTGCTCTTTTATTTCTGCTTGGCCAAACACTTTAGGTCAATCTTTGACTTGATGAAATAGGAAACAAATAATTTAATACAATTAGTACACCCTGCACCTACAATTTTAAGAGGTATGAGGTTACTGAACCCACAGTGAAATCATGCTGCTTCTCAGTAGAGGATCACAGGGAGTGGTCTGGCAGGAAAACCTAATGGAGAGGCTGATGCTGTCTCTCTCCTGGATGGCCCTCTCACCTTTCCTCACCAGACTCACCCTCACCAGCCCTGCAGCCTCAGCTCCAATGGCATCCCCTAAAGCACACCTAGGATGGCTCTCCCACTGTATTGCTATGCGTATACTCATTCTTGTTTTAATTTCTGAAAAATGATAAGATATGCTATCAATCTCACTCTCCTTCCCAGACTAGAAGTTCCTTATGAACCGCGTCTTACTCATTTTATAAACCCCAGTTCAGTGAGATTCAGTGAGGTTCAAGAACTAGCTGTTGAACTGAACGGTGCAGAGTCTGGCATTGTGTTGTCAGGGGAATGGGAATCTGGGGACACAGGAAACTCTGATGCAAGTTGGCCTTGGGCCAACTCTCTGTGCTGTGGAGTAAGCCCCGTACTCTCTCTGGGCCTGTTTGTTCATCAGCCAAAATAATGGGGGCTGGACCAGCTCAGCCCTGAAGGCCCCAATGCTCTGGCACTGAGTGAGCTGTGTGCGCAGATGGGAAAGCAACTGAGGATAATACATTCATGCAGGCTGGCTCAGCAAGGCCCTCACCATTAATCACAGTTCTCCAGTCTGACAAATCCCTCCCCAAATGATCCCTAAAGGATGTCGCACACAATGAAGGAGAAATAATCACCCTCAATTTCCACACAGAGTCATGTTCTAATGTCTATTAATTGTGTCCAGTCTCTTTCAGGCACTTCTGGCTTCTCCCCATCCCAGAGCCACACCCCTTGCCTCTCTAGAGTGATGACGGGCAGTAGACACGCCCGGATATCCAATGCAAGCAGCCTCCAGCTCTCTGGCATGCACTGCACACAGCTGAACAGCATGGAGAATATTCTGCATATTTTAATCCCTAGATCTGGTTCCAAGCTCAATATTAAGGTCAAAGTCCTAAGGGAATACTGGGGGCTTTCAGCACAAAGATTTTGGCCAAGATCAAATATGAACAGATCCAAGAAGAAAACCTTTCCCACTGTTGCCATGACTCCAGGAGGGCCCCTGGATCCCGCTTCCAAACTGTGAGCGATGAAAAATTGCACGTGATGCTTCCTCTGTGAGGCCAAGGATGGCTCTGGGCAGACAGAATGCACTGCCTACTCGACTCCATTTTCCTAAATGCTTTCAAGACAGAGCTTCAGATTTGAAGTCCTGATGTTTCCCAGTACTACATTCCCAATCATTTCTTTCCTTCTCTTAATTCTATCTTTTAAATATTTTTTCCTCCTATGGATTCCTGAATCCAGTTAATACAAAAACTTCCCAGTAGAATAACACTTTATATTTTCAAATACAGGTGGCTCACAAATATTCTTAAATGTCTTAATGTTTAAAATGTCCAGTCTCTTCAATTAAGTGTACCCCTCAAAGCCAAGGTGAGTATGCCACTTTTGAAAGCCTAACACACAAGCCATCAGCAATATAAAGCCCAGTGGCTTTCAGTAAGCTGGTCCTCAGGCCATGTTCATGCTTGCTGACTGTCTTTGATGGGATAGGTGTTTTTAATGATAATGACCAGTCTTCACCTTCATTTCCATTGCTGATAGAAATTTTACAGACTGTGTTCTGACTAAGTTACATCTTTTTGCTTGGTTTCCTTTTCTGTAGATACATTTATCATCTTCAATAATTACAAAGCCACTTACCCAAATTACCCCTCTTAGACTGCGGAACAAAAACTAAAGTTCCTCCACATCCTATAGTCACAATATTTCATGATAGCTTCATTCTTATGGATCCACAAAGCATGTATCATTTTTGTGGTAAAGAACATGGTTTCTCATATAAGCTTTTCTTCATTTGTCAAGGCTAACATTTCCTGAAACTGAACTGCAAATATGACTACAGTCCAGTAATAGGGCCTGAAGTCTTCTACATACATAGGAATTGTAGGTCAGTTTATCATATTGAATGAAGTAAAATGATAAAGGCTTCTGCAATGGAGAAGGGTTATAAAAATCCATATAAGAAATTTACTAGTCATTCAAATACTGTATATATGATCACTGTTATAAGACCCTAACTGTTGCCATTGCAGTGTCTATCTCACACAAGAAAGTATTTTCTTGAAATAATGCATTTAAAATACAAAGCCAAGAGTCTGTATTTCTATTACATTTAAAATTTATCCACTGAAGTCAAATAGTAAACTATAGTTTTACCTGTACTTATCTTTGTTTAGTCATTTATAATCTCTGGGAAGCATGATATTTCTTCTTCTAGAGCTGGTTTTTAAATCAGCAACCACGCTATCATGCATATATGGTACAGGATTGCTTTAGTAGGAAAAATGCAGTGTGTAGTATCTCACTTGCTCAGATCTCATCCAATTACCATCAAAAAAAAAAAAAAAATTCAAGGGATTATCAATCATCAGTGAGAGACGAAAAAGCACACAAAGGAGACCGAAGAGAGGGAGGAGCAGAGTTTCTTTTGTAATCAAAGAATAGATATAATATGTGTTTCAGGTTATTACTGGGAGGTTAACATAGCAAGCACACAATGCTTCTGCCTGAAGCAGAAGCATTATTTTTATGCACCAGTTTAGAAAACAATGGAGCAGAAAACAAAGGTTTGACCATTTGCTGAAAGGAAATTTCAAATGAGGTCAATTCTTTCACACTCCTATTGGCCCCATGAAAGCCAAAGTAGAAAAGAGGGTTAGGACTTTAAAAAGAAACAAGATATTTAGCAAATAAAGTAAAAATCTACTGTTGAAAAAGGAAACTTTTGTTTCATCGGCTCTTTTCATCCCTGAAGAATTCACTATTTAGGAAAAGAAATTTTGTTTAGTGAAGCTCTTTTAAATGAATTCCCTTAAATGACTTTCATGCCCTTGATTACCCAACCCTTATCTAACTCTCTGTAGTTTCCAAGTTGGGCTGACTCTGTTTTAATTGTATCTGTGCAAAATAGAGGTGTTGTTTCTTTTGCTGTTAGATTCCATAATGTTCTTTATTTATTTAGAAGTCTCTCCTCTTGGTTTATCATTCGCCTGAGCTGGGTCACAGGCTCTGGGTCTTCTTCCTGTTGGTTCTGCCCATCACTTCTGCTTGTAAACAGCCTTTGGGATTAGTTGTGCTGTGTCATGACTGCAGCAATAGACAACAGTAGTGATTCTCAAATTTTAAGGTGCCTAAAATCACCTGGGGTGGGGGTGGGTAGAGAGTGTTCTTTAAAACACTGATTCGTTGTAGTGTACGGGCTCCTCAAGAGAAGTGTCTGGAGAGTCTTTTAGACTGCAAGAAGAGCAAACCAGTCAATCCTAAAGGAAATCAAGCATGAATATTCATTGGAAGGACTGATGCTGAAGCTGAAGCTTCAACACTTTTGGTCATCTGATGCGAAGAGCTGACTCATTGGAAAACACCCTGATGCCAGGAAAGACTGAAGGCAGAAGGAGAAGAGGGCAACAGAGAATGAGATGGTTGGATGGCGTCACCAATTCAGTGGATGTGAACTTGGGCAAAATCTGGGAGACGGAGGATAGGGAGCCCTTGGGTGCTGCAGTCCATGAGGTCACAAAGAGCTGGGCAGGACTGGGTGGCTAAACAACAAAAGGCTTCTCTTTGTGGTGGCTTCCCGTGCTTAGGAGCATGGACTGTAGGCATGAGCTTCAACAGCTGCAGCATGCAGGCTCAGCAGTTGCAGCTCCCAGGTCTAGCTGCCCCTCAGCATGTGGACTCCTCCCCGACCAGGGATTGAATCCATGGTCTCCTGCATCGGCAGGTGGATTCTTAACCGCTGGATTACCAGAGAAGTCCCCAAAGAGACCTGAAATGCTTTCCAACCTAACATTTTTTAGCTCTTTTCTAATGAACAGAAATTATCCAAAACAATCATAAAATACTTTCTTCTGGGGAAGGAGAACACACTGCTTCAGAGGCTGACAAGAGGCCAGAATTACACTCTGTTCTTATTAGTTAAACAACTTACCTTTCTGGACATAAATTTTCTCATCTGTCAAAAGGGATATTAACAACTACAATTTAACTGAATTAAATGAGAAATGTGGTATGATATACTTAACATAAAGCCTGGAACAGAATAAGTACTCAACTCATAACAACTATTATAAACATTATTAATGATACAATCTAGGTTCTACAACCACGTATTGTTAGAGTTAACCCTTGAGGTGATGATCTGGGCAATGAGGTGAAAAATTGAACCTCAAATAATCCTTGTACAAAAGCTGCCACTGAGTATCCAGGTAATGTCTGCAATGTTGCCTTTTGGCCTGAGGTCTAATACTAAAGTATTAATTGCTCAGTCCTGTTCAACTCTTTGCAACCCCATGGACTGTAGCCCATCAGGCTCCTCTGTCCATGGAATTCTCCAGGCAACAATACTAGAGTAGGCAGCCATTACCTTCTTCAGGGGATCTTCCTGACCCAAGGATCAAATATGCCTGGAGAATTCCATGGATATAGGAGCCTGATGAGCTACAGTCCGTGGAGTCATAAACAGTTGGACACGACTGAGAGACTAACACTTTCCTTTCTAATACTAAATATCATGCAGGGAGTAAGTCAAAGAAATACTTATCTAATGTTTAACTTTTTAAACATATTACATATTTTCAATAAGTACTTAAATAACTAAATATTTAATATTTCAAATCCCCTTTCTTTTCTCTCCTACTTCGATTTCCACGTAAATCTGTACTTATGAGGAAGCATGGACTGTAGGCACATCAGCTTCAACAGTTGCAGCACGCAGTCTCAGTAGTTGCGGTTTACTGGTTTAGTTGCTTCTCAGCGTGTGGAATCCTCCCCGACCAAGGACTGAACCCATGGTCTCCTGCATTGGCAGGTGTACTTACGTACTAAAGGAAATCCACTTAGTTCCCAGCCTCTGCCTTCCTGCTTACTAATAGAATCATATTTTGTTAGAATGGCAAAAACTTCTGGTATTACCTAGTCCAACCTGTTCTCTGGTGCTTGGAGCTATGTCACTCTTTCAGGAAATATGTAAGGGGACCTCTAACTCAAATGCCATTTTATGTCTACTGGTGGCAGTCTGAAGGTAGTCCCATGTTTCCCATGCAATAAAGGATATGGGCTGGATGATAACAATGTCCTTTTATTATCAAGCATAGTTTTGTTTATTCATAGGTTCCTAGATTACTTACAGATGGCTAAATTGGTAAAGGTCACCAGTTTACAGCTAAATCTAGCCAAATCCACACTGAAGTTAGACACTCCAGATGCACTGGGCTGGTGTTACATGATGATAATAACAAGATGCCTTTCTGACTTACTTCTTTTTGTATGATAGTTTCATCCACATCTCTGCAAAGGATACAATTTGGTTCTTTTTATGGCTGATCAATTGCACATATGTGTCACTTAGCCATTCCTCTGCTGATGGGCATTTAGGTTGCTTCCACATCTTGGCTATTGTAAATAGTGGTGAAATGAACACTGGGGTGCATGTATCTTTTGTAATTATGGTTTTCTTTGGGTTTATGCCAAAGAGTGCAGAGAAGGCGACAGCACCCCACTCCAGTACTCTTGCCTGGAAAATCCCATGGACAGAGGAGCCAGGTAGGCTGCAGTCCATGGGGTCACTAAGAGTTGGACACACTGAGTGACTTCACTTTCACTTTTCACTTTCATGCATTGGAGAAGGAAATGGCAACCCACTCCAGTGTTCTTGCCTGGAGAATCCCAGGGATGGGGGAGCCTAGTGGGCTGCTGTCTATGGGGTCACACAGAGTCGGACACGACTGAAGTGACTTAGCAGCAGCATGCCTAAGAGTGAGACTGCTTGGTCATATGGCAGCTCTATTTTCAGTTTTTAAAGAAATTTTCATATTGTTCTCCAGAGGGCTGTATCAATTTACATTTCTACCAACCTACTATATAGCATAGGTAACTCTACTCAGTGCTCTGCAGTGACAAAGAAGGGACATATGTATACATGTGGATGATTCAATTTGCTGTACAGCAGAAACTAACACAACATTATAAAGCAACTAAACTCTAATTTAAAAAACTGGATAAAAACTGGATACCTAAGGAGCCATCCTAAGGTGACCTCAACAGTTACAGTGGTCTGAGGGATGGCTCTGTTTACCTCTAAACTTGAGAAGAGATCCGAAGGTCACACATGCCATTTTTAAACTGTTTCCTGCTGCAGCAGTTCATCATTGGAACTGCCTCAGAGTCCCAGCAGAGAGGAAGCCAGAGGGACTCTGGATACCTCCACTCAATCAGAACTCTTCCTTTTTATCTATTTACATGTTGGGGGTCTGCTGCATTTTCTAAACTATTGATGCAGAACTTTTTATTTTCCAGACATCTAAATTTTTTTCATCCAATTTATCTATGTATTAGTTACAATTAGGTTTAGCTACAAATAGCTGAGGTGCAAATAACAGTGAAGGAACAAGGTGTAAGTTTATTTCTTTCACATAAAAATCCAGATTATGGCTGGCACAACAGCACCAGTATGTGGGACTGTGTGCCACTTCCCAAATGTGTTTTCCTGATCCTCATGGCTCAAGCTGGAGGTCAGCCATCACATCCAAGTACTAAGCACATTTGAAGAACGTTACATGCCTTTGGTTAAGAACACTCAATAGAAGATGCATTCGGTCTCCATCTCGTTGGCTAGCATTGTTATGTTGGCTGCATGAGTGAGGTTAGGAAACGTGGCCTGCCCTATTTTAGAAGCCATGTGCACGCATGCTCAGTCGCTTCAGCTGTGTCCACCTCTGTGCAACCCTATGAACTGTGGTCCCCAAGTCCTCTGTGCATGGGATTCTCCAGGCAAGAATACTGGAGCGGGTTGCTATACCCTCCTCCAAGGGATCTTCCCAACCCAGGGATTGAACTCATGGCTGCCTGCGTCTCCTGCATTGCTGGAGGATTCTTTACCCACTGAGCCACTTAGGAAGCCCTTAGTAATCCCATGTCCAACTAAATATTGGGAATTCTATACATCTAAAGTAGAAAGAGAGATTGAAGATAAAAAAAATCTCTCTTCTGTCACAATCTATTTTCAGTTAGATGGTTCAAGTTTGAAATATCTGATTTTCTCTTCAGGTCTTCCTAGAGCTAGCAAATTAGAAGGGGCTATGAAGACACCATGAAAAGTGAGAACTGAAACTGCAATGACTGCTAAGTTAAATGCAGCAGCTCACAGCCACTTAGTGGGGGAACAAACCAATAATTACTGTACAGTGAAACACAGACCTGGTTATAGAGTGAAGGTTAAATTATGTTTGACACATTCTGCTTAAAATGTTTGAGGACAGATACACTATGGAAAGATTCCCATCATGGTTAAAAGTTCTGAATGACATTTCAAGTCATGTGCTCCAGCACCTGGTAAATCTACCTGATGCTGTGTTTCTCACTCTCTGAGTGTCCCAGGGCTCAGTGGAAGCTGGGCGAGAGAGAGGCCTAAGGAAGTATAGGGAATCCAGCTCCCTTCCAGGTTCCTGTACCTTGAACAGGGCCTGGCACTTAGTGTGTGCTGAATAAGTGTCTGTCGAATTCATAAATGGATGGATGAAGTTGGGGGCCCAAGACTCAGCTCAGCTTTGGGACCTTCAAGATGACCAGATTCTTGTAAGAACTAGGAGCAAGATTCACCTAGGTCTCTATTTTCTTAAGCCTCTAGAGGATTGTGAAGCATGCTGAAGTTTGAGACTTACTGCTTTAAAGGGTCTATGACCTCCAAAGTGTTGAAAACCAGCAGGGTCACTAGAAGGGTAAGCACAGTCAGAGGGCCAATACGTTTCTTTTCTGGGGGCTTCAGAAGCTTTTTCATAAGACTGACCCAATACACGTCAAAGGTTCACTCTATATTTCTGCAAGCATCTCATCAGATTACAGCCTCATGTCCCCCAGGAAACAAGATGGAAGCTCCCCACACTGACCTTCCGGTTTGTCAGGGGAGCAGCAGGAATGGAGTGTTCCCCTGCTGACTTTCCGGTAGGGACCAGGGAAGAGAATATTCCACCACTGCGGCTATCACACAGACCAGGACCTCTGTTAGCCCCCCACTGAAGCCTCACAGAAGCTCAGAGAAGGATATGAAAAGGGCAGGCTGTGGTTACATACAGCTTCCACTGACCATGCTTAAGGTGATTCTATACAGAAGGCACCAGGTTTCAGGGCTGGAAGGCCTCAGTTTAAGTCTGCTTCTCCCTTACTAACCACATGACCCTGAGCGTCACTTCCTCCTCTGTGACATGTCAGTGGCAGGGTTCTTTAGGAGTTCAAGAAGATGTAAGTGAAAGCCCCTTATGAGAAAGCAGTCCCAGTTCTACCACGTAACAGCTATGCATACTTCAAAACAGGGGTGTCAGGAATTCCTTGGAGTGGACTACAGTGGTTAGAATTTCATGCTCTCACTGCCAAGGGTCAAACAGTGCAGCCAAATAAGGAAATAGTCATAAAACAGCCATAAAAATGATAAGTAGAAGTAAATATAACAAAGTACAGAACCTAAACAGAAAACAATTTTTAATAAATGAAAAAAATAGGGATATCAATCCATCTTCCATCTCAGAGTGTTGTTGTGAGGATTAAATGAGACAGTATAAATAAAGGGCATAGCACACTCCTAGACATGGTAAAAAATGATAAATGTTTAGGAAGAGTAATAGTAGCAGTAGGAGTAAAGCTTATAGTGTATAGGTATCCTTAGTATAATTTCAGAGCATGAAAAGAGAAAAGAAAAATTGGTAACATGTATAGCAGAGTCAGATATTTTAATAATGGAAGAGATGTAAGCTATTAAGCTCATTGGTTTAATATGAACGAGACAGAATATTACCTTGCGTAAAAATTTTCAAACACAAAAAGTTAATATATTCCAAACCCAAAGAGTCTTAAAACTCCTGTTTTGATCAGCAGGTCAGTTTCTCTGAACATTGCTCTTTAGACAGAATAAAAATGATACTATTTAATATTCTTATAGCAGTAAACACTCTCTTAACTAATTTCATATCTAATATCTCAGAGAAAAGATAATACAAGAAAATCAGCTGAAGTACAGGAAAGTGTTTTTTTTTTTTTTTTAAGAATTCTACATGATGTTGTGCTAAAGAAGATATAAAACCATTCTCATCTCTACAAACTGCATCTGCTGACTTGATGACTATATAACTACCTGTTGGCAACTAGTAAGTGGCTAAATTACATGAATTCTGATAAATCCTTCCAGGTTAGTTGTCACCATATAGTCAAATGTTTTGGGTGATGACATTAACCTGTTTTGACAGATTTGCTCTCTGAAGAGCAACAAATTCATAGGGACTTTAAACTGACTTAAGAGCACAGAATAAAAGAGTTGGAAAGATGTGAACTGAAACTGCCTCTGACAGACGTCTCTCTCCTCCAATATTAAAAAATATTCAGAAAGCATCACACTGCAGTGCTGTTTGGTAGTGCTAGAATCAAACAGTCTCTGCAGACAGGCTTTCTCTTATCTTGGACTCACAAAAAAAACGACTTTCCCATAGAGACTCTCCTACATTTTCCAAACTCCCTCTAATCCCAGATGATGCTCAGGCACCACAGTAAGCCCTAAACCCAAATATTTTTAGCCAGATAACTCCCAAGCCACGTGACATGTGATGCAAACTTGCATGTACACACACTATGCTTAGAGAGAAACATTTACATAGCCTATGTTGGTAGGGAAAAGCAGCCATTCATTCATCCAAAACATACATTTACTAAGCACCAACTATGAGTAAAGCATGCAATTCATACATTCATTCACTCTTTTCTTTGCACTTAAAAAACTCAGATATAATTGCTGTTGTTTAGTCACTAAGTCATGTCCAACTCTTTTGTGACCCCATTGACTGTGGCCCACCAGGGTCCTCTGCCATGGGATTTCCCATACAAGAACACTTGAGTAGGTTGCCATGCCCTCTTCCAGGGGATCTTCCCAGCCCAGGGATCAAACCTGCATCCCCTGCACTGGCAGGTGGATTCTTTACCACTGAGCCACCAGGGAAGCCCTGAAATATAGTTAACATTCCATAAACTAAATCTCTTAAAAATGCACAATTCAGTGGTTTTTAGTGCATTCACAAGGTTGTGTACCATCACCACTATCTAATTACAACAATTTTTCATCACCCTCCAAAAACCATATATTCATTAGCAATCATTCTCATTTCTCTCTCCCTACCTCAGCCCTTGATGCAAGTTAATCTAATTTCTATGATTCACTTATTCATTCATTACTATTTGTGAAATTTTATTTATTTTTAATTGAAGGATAGTTGCTTTACAGTATTGTGTTGGTCATTTGTTACTATTTTTGAGCACTTTCTCAGTACCTGGTGCTGTTTTAGGCACAAGGGGACAGACTGGTGAATAAAACAGGCCACAAGTTTCCTCTAAATGGAGCTTTGCTTTTAGTGACTACATGCATTTCACCAAATTAAAAGCAATATATATTAGTGAGAAGGAAATACAGGCAAGAAAATAGTATGTTCTCAGTCTGATAAAAAGAGAACCCAAACACATATATACACGCATGCATACCATGAAAATACGCAAAACAGATTCAAACATTTTTTTCTATCAATGACCTTTATGAGAAAACTGATGTGTAGAAATTTCCCCTTCTTTCTTCATCCTGGTCCTCTGAGAGGGTTGCAAGAATCAAACTAAACAGCTCAAGAGCAAGAAGTAGGAGGTGAAGCGCATTCTGAACTATGGTCAGATTGGACAGTTGGCTCCAGAACACCCAGAGGTCTTTCCTCATCTTGTGTCCATGTGCCCTATACCACAAACCACCAACTGAACCTCAAAACCGGCTTAAGATCTTAAAACCTTCTGACAAAGGTAAGATTATCATCCAAAATAGCAGGTTCCAACCTTAATTTCTCAGCCCGACCCAGGCAATGAGATACCTTTTTAAAGGCAAGACACAATGAAACAATTTCACTTTTAATTTTTGAGGACTGTTATTTCAGTTCAGTTCAGTCGCTCAGTCATGTCCGACTCTTTGCGACCCCATGAATTGCAGCACGCCAGGCCTCCCTGTGCATCACCATCTCTCGGAGTTCACTCAGACTCACATCCATCGAGTCCGGGATGCCATCCAGCCATCTCATCCTCGGGTCGTCCCCTTCTCCTCCTGCCCCCAATCCGTCCCGGCGTCAGAGTCTTTTCCAATGAGTCAACTCTTCGCATGAGGTGGCCAAAGTACTGGTTTCAGCTTCAGCATCATTCCTTTCAAAGAAATCCCAGGGTTGATCTCCTTCAGAATGGACTGGTTGGATCTCCTTGCAGTCCAAGGGACTCTCAAGAGTCTTCTCCAACACCACAGTTCAAAAGCATCAATTCTTCGGCGCTCAGGTTTCTTCACAGTCCAACTCTCACATCCATACGTGACCACAGGAAAAACCATAGCCTTGACTAGACGGACCTTAGTTGGCAAAGTAATGTCTCTGCTTTTGAATATGCTATCTAGGTTGGTCATAATTTTTCTTCCAAGGAGTAAGCATCTTTTTAAATTTCATGGCTGCAGTCACCATCTGCAGTGATTTTGGAGCCCCCCAAAAAAAGTCTGACACTGTTTCCACTGTTTCCCCATCTATTTCCCATGAAGTAATGGGACCGGATGCCATGATCTTCGTTTTCTGAATGTTGAGCTCTAAGTCAACTTTTTCACTTTCCTCTTTCACTTTCATCAAGAGGCCCTTTAGCTCCTCTTCACTTTTTGCCATAAGGGTGGTATCATCTGCATATATGAGGTTATTGATATTTCTCCCAGCAATTTGATTCCAGCTTGTGTTTCTTCCAGCCCAGCGTTTCTCATGATGTACTCTGCATAGAAGTTAAATAAGCAGGGTGACAATATACAGCCTTGACATACTCCTTTTCCTATTTGGAACCAGTCTGTCGTTCCATGTCCAGTTCTAATTCTTGCTTCCTGACTTACATACAGATTTCTCAAGAGGCAGGTCAGGTGGTCTGGTATTCCCATCTCTTGAAGAATCTTCCAAAAGGTCCTAGAAGTTCAGTATAACAAGATTTGCAGGATTTGACTTCCTGGATGTGAAAAGTCCTGATCAGTTCACATTTCACAAAGTTTTGCTGAAGTTCAGACAATCACTGTTCCAAACTTAACAATCACCACCATTTTTATGAAAAACTTGCTGTTATCCCTAGAAAATTTGCTATAAACCAGTACATGATTATCACCATATCTTTCTTCATAAACACTTCCCAATTGTGAAAACTGAAACATAGATCTATATTTAGGAGTAAGTGAAGAAAGAGAATTAGTGATTAAACTGAGTCTGTGAAACAGTTTCTTTATTTGGATCTAGTAAGACCACAGAGCCAAAGTGTCTTGTGTAACTTGAATACCTTGCAATTTATTATCCAAATAAGATCCTTCTGAGAGTGAAAGCGGACACCTTTAATAAGCTGAGATAGCAGACATAAGTCTGGACAGTGGCAGACAAATGGGGGACACGTTACCCTGTGTATGAGCATCACACCAAATCATAGCAGAACTACCTCCCAGTCCTACACTGGAGCCTGGAACCTGGAAGGGGAGATCAGATACTCTATATTACATAGCAGAAAATGCTAATCACTGTGAATATATAATCTCATGATTGCTCTTTAATGCTTCTTGGACAGGCTCAAGTCATCTTGAATACCAATACTTTGAAAACAAATCTTGTTACCTTGCACAATGAGTTCATAATGAGGACAGGTCCAGAATAAACAAATGATGAATTTAATTCAGTCAGGAGGATATGGGTCGACATTTACGTATGTATTCATGCGAGTACAAACACATGTACACATGTGAATAAGTGGACAGGCACAGCAAGAATGAAAGAAGTTGTATAAATTGTTTCTCTTCTAAAAGAATTAATGAGAAATACTTACAGTCATGACTAACATAAAAACATTAGCCTGCAGGATATGGGGGTACAAACAATAGGTACAACCTTTCCATATAGCCCTTTTCTTACTTTTCTGTGAAAGCAAGGATGTAACTAGTTCTTGCTAAACTGTCCATATTTCCAAAGACTTTTACCTGTAGAGACACTTTCTCTGGAACATTTCTACACTTAAATAATGGTACTGGATTCCTTTACAGCAAAAATTAGCAACCTCCATCCTTGGGCTAACTAAAAATTATAAAGCTGTAAATTCCTTATATTTTAAGTTCTAGTATAGCTATAAAATCAGAACAAATTTATAACTAATAATACAAACAAACCCACAAGGCCAATAAAATCCAAATGAATCCCATTAACTAATCTGATATGTAAAATACTGTTGAAATTAGATTTCCACACTGCAGCCTGGTTCTTTCAAGTCTGACCTCTTTTTCTGTTGTATACGATGTGATAACTCAATGTGCCAACCACTTTCTGAAATGTGCCAGCACATGTTCAGGCTCCATGTGCTGCTTCCATTGTCACAAACACTGCCTCAGATTGTCATCTGGCCTTGCCTTAGTTGGAAGGCATCATTTGTGATCATATTCACCTCTGCCCCTTGAGCCACTATTAAAGAAAAACCGCTTGATGCCAGAGCATTAGGACCATACATCACTGTGAACACTGAGATCCTGCAGCAGCATTTAGTTTCAAGGCGGTTACCTACTGACTCTGGGACATGCTGCCATTAAATTTGTTTTTAAATTATCATCAAAACGAATTCCATTACCCTTGTAAGCTCCACGAGGTCATGGATTTAGGTCTGCTTTATTGACTGTGGTGTTCCAGCACTTAGTAGAATGCCTAGCACAAACTATTAGAGAAATGAAAATCAAAACAACAATGGGGTGTCCCTTCACACAAGTCAGAGTGACCATCATTAAAAAGGTCTACAAGTTACAAATGCTAGAAAGGATGTGAAAAAATAGGACTCTCCTGCACTGTTGGTGGGTCTGTGACTTGGTACAGCCACTGTGGAAAACAGTATGGAGGTTCCTTAAAAAGTTAAAAACAGAGTTGCCATATGATCCAGCAGCTCCACTCCTGGGCATATATCCAGGCAAAACAATAATTCAGAAGGACATATGGCCACGATGTTCACAGCAGCACTATTCAGAATAGCCAAGACATGGAAACAACCTAAAAGCCCACGGACAGAGGAATGGATAAAGATGTGGTACGATATACAGTGGAATACTCCTCAGCCATAAAAAGAATGAAATAATGCCATTTGCAGCAACATGGATACAACTAGAGATTATCATACTAAGTGAAGTCAGAAAGAGAAAAATAAATACCATATGATATCACTGACATGTGGAATCTAAAATATAACACAAATGAACTTATCTTTGGAACAGAAACCGACTCACAGACACAGAGAACAGAATTGTGATTGCAAAGGAGGGTGTTGAGGGAGAGACGAAGTTGGAGTTTGGGGTTATCAGATGCAACAAATAAGGTCCTACTGTAAAGCAGAGGGAACTATATTCAGTATCCTGTGATAAACCATGATGGAAAATCATATTTTGAAAAAGAGTGCTTAGATATGTACTAGTGAATCGCATGGCTATACAGTAGAAATTAACATTGTAAATCAACTATAATTCAATTTTTAAAAATTAAAAAGAATACCCTAGTACATAGCTAGTACTCAATATATACTTATTCAATGAATGACTGAGTGAATGAGTGGAAAATTCTCAAACTCATATAACCATAGGAAATATACATGGTCCTCAGTCGCCTGCAATCTGAAGAAAGAATACAGGCAAAGGATCCCGCCAACAGACTTTGCAACTGTAAATATACACAGAAGAATTCACACATATATGTACTAGAGTTTATAGCCACATCTTGATAAAAAGCACTAGTGTGCAAGCAAATGGATTGGTCTTCCTCTAGAGAATTAGGGCAGCCAAGAGAGCTCCTTGCCCTCTATCCATTAGCAGATAATTGCTTTTGATTAACAAAGCCCAGCACTGGCAAACGGTGGTGTAAAGGAGCAGGGAGAGAAGAGGGAGAGAGGCAGGAGCTAACGTGTGCTGAATCAGTACCCACTACAGGCCAGCAGGCCCTGTAATAGGCACTCCCTATCCTGCACTTAATAGAAACGTCATAAGTACTCTACCCGTTAGGCTTTGTTATCACAGAAGTTAAATAAGGTTCATACAGCAAGTGAGTGGGAAGCTGGTTTTGAATCCAAGTCTGCCCAATTACAGTCCTTTCTCTATTTTCAGGCCACGTTGCTTCCTAAAAGAAGTGACACATGGGAACTTCCTGATGGTCCAGGGGTTGACTTCACCTTCCAACACCGAGGGTGTGGGTTTAATCCCTGGTCAGGAAGCTAAGGTCCCACATGCTTTGGGGTCAAAACCCTAAAATCTAAAACAGAAGCAATGCTGTAACAAATTCAATTAAAGAAAAAACTTAAAATAGCCCATATTAAAAAAAATCTTTAAAAAAGAAATGATTCATGGCGATAATGGGGCAAGAAAGCAAGAAGTAAAAAGGTGGATGATGGTAAATGAATAGATTAAAAATAAAATGATACTGCCACAATTATTTCTAAGAAACACGGTAGAAACTCTTTAAAAGAAGCACTCACAGTCTCAACCAGAACTTAATTTGCTTCAAAAATGAGGAGTTCTGCCTTTGATTCAGTGATCACCTCCCTTGGAGTGAAAAAAGAAAAGTAGCAGCAGCAGCAGCAGCAGCAGCCACACTTACCTCTAGAACCAGCAAATGGGCACATTTGTAGTTTTTGCTTCAAGCTTCCTCTGACCTTCAAAGCTAAGCTTTATCGTATGTACTTTGAATAATACACCGTAGGACTCATCTCTAATAAAAGCACATATTTTTCTTATGTTTCCCCAAAGTATTCTGTATTAACTTTTGATTTATTAAATAAAGCATCAATGGGTCCAAAACTGGTCAGGGTGTGCCAACCAACAGAGCATGGAAGGCAGCACTAACCAGTGATGAGACCTGTGCCTCCAGACTCAGACTGAGGGGTTAGAACTTCGGTACTCTCTCTTATTGATTGACCTTGAATGAATATTTTAAGTTGGTTAATCCTTAATTTCTCTATCTGTAAAATGGAGACATTACTAGTGTGCATTACTGAAGTTGTGCATTTAACATAATATACATAATATACAGCCATGCATGTAACATAAGTCCCGCAAGAAGCCTTGCATGTAACATAAGTGAAAGTCGCTCAGTCTGACTCTTTGTGACCCCATGGACTATGCAGTCCATGGAATTCTCCAAGCCAGAATACTGGAGTGGGTAGCCGTTTCCTTCTCCAGGGGATCTTCCCAACCCAGGGATCGAACCCAGGTCTCCTGCATTGCAGGCAAATCCTTTATTGTCTGAGCCACCAGGGAAGCCCAACATAATAACAGCTGAACAAATATCAGTTATTATCATTAGATTATGCCTGAAAAATATTAGCACTAACAAGGTAGCACAAGGTAGAAACAAGCCACATCTATTTTCAGATTCCTCTGACCACAGGAGATCATCGCTAATTGGAAGTACATCATACTGTAAACTACCCTACAACTCACCCTTTTTATATGCAGTGGTAGTCCCTGAAGAACACTTAGCATCATATTTGGAAAAGAAATCACAAAATCTTTTTAATTATAATGATGAAAACTGTTGGCTGCAAACTCAGTAGTAAAAAATAGAAATGTTTTTACCAAGGTGGAAACTGCTACAGTGAGGAATTAACGCACCCACACACAAGATCAGGTATATCTTAATCCATCCTATTTCCTCTTTTTATTTTTTAACTGAAAGGATTTTTATAAAAACTCTATACCATCATCCAATTACTCAAAAGGAAGTGGAGGAGGGTAGGTGGATCACAGAGTGGAATTATAAACAATACTCACAGTTAACTTCAAAATATCAAAAGGGCTAAAAAAAAAAAAAAAAACCTTACAGGTAAAGAATAGTGACACTTTGGGAAAGGAAGACAGACCATTACATGCACAAGTCTTCTTTAAGGCACTGGCCCTCATAGAGACAGTGTTTCCAACATACTGCTTCAAGATACACAGGGAAGAGAGGTCACAAAGTAAAGTTTAAATACCATTATCTTCAAGAGGTCCCCTTTGATTTTCTCCTTCTTAAAAGCAGTGATATAGACCCAGTAGTAATTGCCTGCAATTACTTCAAGCAAACAGAATTAAAGAGTATCCATGCTGAGAAGCTAGTCCACTGGGTAGCAAGAGTCAGACACAGCTTAGCGACTAAACCACCACCACCATGCTGAGAATCTAGGTTTTGGTCATATTCCCATCAAGTATACCAACTTTGATTCCTAATTATGTGATGTTTCCATCATCCTATATTCCTCCTCTAAAGACATGACTTTTTTCCATCCTGTGCCACTTTGTTAGCTTTAATATTTTCTAGACATAATCTAATAACAACCACTAATTGTTAGCCTTTCTTATGTGCTAGTAGGTGATACCCACTGTGGTATGGGATCGGCTTTCCATTTAAAATAGCAGTTTAACCTATAACACAAGTAAAGTACTGCATGTGTGACAGACTATGCTAGGCACTGAAATGAACATAAAATAAACCAGATGTCAATTCAGTTCCTTCATTCAACATTTCTTTAAACGCTCACACTTTTTCCTTCTGAGCACTATCCTGGGGACTGGGAAAGATAAATGATATTAAATAACAGTAATAACAATTCAGGTCTTGGAGGGCTCATCTTCCAGTGGTGGACTTATTTCCCATTTGTAGAGAACCTAAAGCCAGACAGAGAAGACTTACACAGTACCAAGACAGCACAGTGCGGAAACTGACCGAGCAATTGTATTCATAGTGGATAACCAGTGACAGAATCCAGTCTAGTGAGTATGTATGCATTCCACCTACATGTGGTCATTATCACCAACAAATATTTATTAGCTATTCTCTATACACACAACCCCACTTTAAGAGCCAGAAATATAGTTTAATAATGAATGTACCCCAGATCATGATGCATATCTGCTGTAGGCTTAGAAAACTGTTGAGAATTGGAAGTCTGATAGAGAAGAAATAGGGATTATACCCCCATACCCCCTAAACAGTATTCAGCCCTGGAGCTCAGACATGCAACTGTCAACACCAAATATCTGGAACTTGTACCTCTTTTTTTTTTTTAACTGTGGTAAAATAGACACAATATACAATTTATCATTTTAACCATTTTGGGGGTTTAGAATTTAGTAGCATTAAGTACATTCACAGTATTATGAAATTATATTTTCTTTTGGAGAAGGAAATAGCAACCCACTCCAGTACTCTTGCCTGGGAAATCCCATGGACAGGGGAGCCGGCAGGCTACATCCACGTGTCACAAAAGAGTCAGACATGGGTTAGTGACTAAAAAACAACAAATATTTCCTTTTAAATCCTGCTTTCTTGCCAATGAGAAGGTCAAATCTGAGTATTTACTGACATACTTAAAATAGGCCAGTTAAAGTTACAGCCTCTCAATGTTATACTATAAAATTCAGACACACACACACACACACATAGACACACACATACACACACTCCCCTAGGTAGATGAAAACAGAAGCAGCAACTACATTTTCTTAAATGTCAACTTTAATTGCTTGGTAATACTTGCTGGAGTGCTGTGTGGGAGGTGGAATGGCAGCATGGATGCTCCATATTTGTCATCCTTGGACTAGTCATTTTAGTACAGGTTCAGAAAAATGGAACAGAGCTCAGTCACTGACAAGCACACAGCCACAGACAATAGCTTTGTGCAGCATTCCCACCACTTCTCAGCCTCCCTGATGACTGTAGATATAAGCAGCAGGGATGGCATCAATTCTTTTCTAGGAATCACTCAGCTGCTTTTGATTCAATTTAATTTGTCCAACATTTAGTGCGTTCTTGCTCTGTGCAAGAGACACTGCTCCAGATGCTGCAATGAAAAGTAGGATAAGCTCTAGTCCCCTACAGCTTACAAAGTGGAGGGAGGTTAAGGCAAGTACTGCTGCTGCTGCTGCTGCGTCGCTTCAGTCGTGTCCGACTCCGTGTGACCCCAGAGACGGCAGCCCACCAGGCTCCCCGTCCCTGGGATTCTTCAGGCAAGAACACTGGAGTGGGTTGCCATTTCCTTCTCCAATGCATGAAAGTGAAAAGTGAAAGTGAAGTCGTTCAGTCGTGTCCGACTCCTAGCGACCCCACGGACTGCAGCCCACCAGGCTCCTCCGTCCATGGGATTTTCCAGGCAAGAGTACTGGAGTGGGGTGCCATTGCCTTCTCCAAAGGAAAGTACTAGGATAACTATTATGTCCGGAAAGATACGGGACTTTCCATGAAAAGAGACAAACAAAAAATTGAGGTATAAAGCAAGTCAATATCATCTGTTACATTCAACTGAGATCAATTTGAGCTAAACAAAATCAGAGGGTTGTAACCTTGGGAGGATCAGGTGAAGGTGAGAGGTGAGGTTGACCAGGGAGAGAGAGAAGTATGCTTGATGGCTCAGGGCTTAGGCTGAAGTCAGATTCACTAACACAGAGAGAGGTGAAGGCTCAAGTGTCACAAGAAATTCTTAGCAAATATTTTTAGCCTTTGTTTTTCTCTTCTTAAAATTTTTATTTATTTATACTTTAACACCAAAAACATTTTGTAGAGGGGTATAGCAAATTAACAATGTTGTGACTGTTTCAGGTGAACAGTGAAGGGACTTACCCATACATATACATGAATCCATTCTGCCCCAAACCCTCCTCTCATCCAGGCTGGTATATAACAATGAATTGAGTTCCATGCGCTATACGATACATTTTTGTTGGTTATCCATTTCAAATATAGCCATGTGTACATGTACATGCTGTGTTTAAAGATATATAGAGGAAAAGTACAAATATGTCGGACCTAGAAAAATCTGGTTCAAATCCTAAGCTGCCACCTATTAGACTTACTTGGGGGACCTCAGGTAAGTCTCCCAACTTCTCTGAATGTCACACCTACAAAGCAGGGACAATAATGTCTACCTTGATGGGCTGTGTGAAAGTTAACTGAGATGCAGTTTGTACAGCAGCTAGCGAAGTATTTAGCACATGGCAGGTGCTTAATAAACACTTCAGTTCCCTTTTATCCAAGGGACTTCTGAGGACTGCACTGGACCACAACACTACATGAGTCAACATTTACTGAAATAAGCACAGGATTTGTTGCTCTGAAGCAATTCAAAAGGGACTGAAGTCTTAGGTCCTACTCGCAAGGAATTCATCCAGTGGTAAAGAAAAAGAAACATATATCTTCGAGAGCCATCAGAAAAGAAGTTACGTTCATGGAAAGCAACCCATAATATGAACATTACTTTAGAAACATACTCTCTGAGTGATTACCCAATAGTCATTTGTGAAGGCTGAGAGGACCAGTGAAGCAACTGGAGAGATCTCTGCAGAAAATGTAGAAATATGAGCCTCATAACAGAACAGCCATAAACACCACAAACATATTCACTATTTCACAGCTAGTAAACAGACCTCTGTTTACCAGCTGGGTGACCTTACACAAATGGCTTAACCTCTCTGAAGCTCTCCTCCTTCAACCATGAAAAGCAGATTGCATCTCAGTCAGAAGACGGCAGGGCTGAGACTCCAGCCCAGCCCACACATTCTCTCCTGTCGATCTTATGAGAATCAAAATAATGTGTGGGGACAGGCCCTGCCAACTGCCAAGAGCATATAAAGACGAGTCATCATCATCATTATTACCATTGCCTCGAAGGGCACACCAAAATCTCTCAGTTATTAAAATACAGGCCTCTCCCTGTGCTTAGATTAGGACAACAGAAAAGCCAAGATGAAATTTTACCTGCTAGCAAAATAAAACCTGCTTTATGAGGAAATTTGAGCCTGACGCACACTCATATCTTAAATTCTGGGTTTTAATAGATGTGTCCTGACCTAATGACATATGCTTAATGACATAAGCAGCAAATTTTCCATTCCTTGTTTGCAGGGCCAACAAAATTCTCTGGTAAAAACATAAATTCTTATTCTGGCTTTCTCTGCAAAAAGTTGCCTGAAATCTCTCAAACACTGGGAAAAATAAAAAGTTTCCCAACACACTCAAAAACAGGCAATTAAATACTGAACTGAAAACAGTCTTCCCTTGATGTCTTGGTCTCAAAGCTCTGCCTGTCTTCTGGAGAACTAGGTCCCAGTGACTAGCATTGCCTCTTCCTCTCTCTCCCTGAATTAGATCTGGTGGTTAGTATGGTATCTTGCAACTTCTCCTGAGGGTAGTCTAGGGTGTCTAAAAAAATTATTCTATAAGCTAGGGCAAAGCCTGGCATAAATGCTAGACCCCTTTCCCCTGAAAAGTCCTCAGGAAGGACAGGAGAGGCTGCAGGGGACATGCTAAGCTGAGGAAACGGGTGAGATGAAGAGTCTGTCCCTAGACTGCTGGGAGGTGATACATTACCTCTTCATTCTGTGACACATCACGAGAAACCCCACAGGTCAGAGAGTGGCCGCAGGGCCCTGCCCTGGTGCTTTACACCCACTCACTCCACCCCTGCATGGGAAGACCCAGGTGAGAGGGGGAAGGCCAGGCCAGCCTGGCCACACACCTGTGTTGTGCACAGGTGAACAACAGTGCTACCGAAAGGAGGAGGCAGCTGGAGCAGCAGAAGGCAACGGCGGCAGCAGGAGGTGGTGGCGCTGCGGGTGAGCAGTGTGGGCTGGGCTGCAGTTCTCAGCCCTGCCGTCTTCTGACTGAGATGCAGGGCAAGTTATATAAAATCTCCTGACCTGCAAAATGGAGATGGGCAGGAATTTTTGCTATGATCCGTGCTTGGCTTGGGGTACTGCTGCTGCTACTGCTAAATCACTTCAGTCATGTCCAACTCTGTGCGACCCCACAGACGGCAGCCCACCAGGCTCCCCCGTCCCTGGGATTCTCCAGGCAAGAACACTGGAGTGGGCTGCCATTTCCTTCTCCAATGCGTGAAAGTGAAAGTGAAGTCGTTCAGTCGTGTCCGACTCTTAGCGACCCCATGGACTGCAGCCTAACAGGCTCCTCCGTCCATGGGATTTTCCAGGCAAGAGTACTAGAGTGGGGTGCCTTTGCCTTCTCCGTGGCTTGGGTTAAGCATTCACCAAATGACAGTTATTATCACGAACAAGGTTAGCTTAACTACAGATGCTGAAACAAAGGTTCTGACTGCCCTGTGAGCTGGTCATCTTGATGCAGGTGGGATTTTCTTCAAGTACTGACTCTGAAGGTATTACTTTGTAGAGTAATTAAGTTAAATACAGCACATCAACATGGTTCCTTGCTGTTTGGTACTTCAGCACCCTAAATTCCCTTCTAAAAGGTTACCAATGAAGTGCTAGTTTTCTATTTGTTTGACACTGCTCCATCCGACACGGTTTCTCTCTCCTTAATTTGAGAAAATCTGTGTTCTCTTGGTTTTCTCAATCTGCAGCCCCATGGTTCTCCTGTTTCTTCTTTGTTCCTTTGCCCTTGGTCAGCTCCCTGTCCATCTGAGACAGGGAGGCAATCCTCATGGTGGTGGTTCTCTCTGGTTCCCCCGGCAGTCTGTATCCTTCTCCTCACCTCCATCACCCATGTCCCTTCTAGTATTGCCCTCATCTGTTCCACCCATGGCTCCACTTCAGAGTCAACTTTTTCCAAGGTCCATGATACATCTCAGACTCTATTTGCCAAATGGATCTTTCCATGGCAAACCCATGGTCCCTCCACCACCTTGTCTTGAGTTGTACCCGAGCATCCTTCTACTCAACCAGCCTAGTAGTCTGCAGTAAAAGCAGACAAGCCAGAGACAAACTCTTATCCATAGAGAGACTGTACTAGCACAGCAGCTCAATGTATCACTCTTGAGTAGGCTGCTCAGGTGCACGTTCAAGTGAAAGTGAAAGTCGCTCAGTTGTGTCCAACTCTTTGCGACCCCATGGACTATACAGTCCATGAAATTCTCCAGGCCAGAACACTGGAGTGGGTTCTTGCAACTCCAGGCATCACTACTAATTAGCTAGAGGAAGTTATATATTCTGTGTCTCACTTTCCACATCTACAAAATAGGTATCATAATAAGCCCCACAATAGAGTAGAATATGAATATACAGTGGAGGTGACAAATAGATTCAAGGGATTAGATCTAGTAAACAGTGTGCCTGAAGAACTATGGATGAAGGTCCATAATACTGTAAAGGAGGCAATGAACAAAACCAGCCCAAAGAAAAATAAAAGCAAGAAGGCAAAGTGGTTATTCAAAGAGGCATTACAAATAGATGAAGAAAGAAGTGAAAAGAAAGGGAGAAAGGGAGGGGTACACCCAACTAAATGCAGAGTTCCAAAGAATAGCAAGGAGAGCCAAGAGGGCCTTCTTCAACGTAGAAGAAGAATTTAAAAATAGAGGAAAACAACAGAAGAGGAAAGACTAGAGATCTCTTCAGGAAAATTAGAAATATCAAGGGGACATTTTCCCCAAAGACGGGCACAAAAAGGACAGAAATGGTAGAGAGACCTAGTAGAAACTGAAGAGAAGATGGAAAGAATACCCAGAAGAACCATACAAAAAGGATATCAATGAATCGGATAACCATGATGGTGTGATTAGTCACTCAGAGCCAGACATTATGGAGTGTGAAGTCAGGTGGGCCTTAGGAAGCACTGCTTTCAATAAAGCTAGTGGATGCAATGGAATTCCAGTAGAGCTATTCAAAACAATAGAAGATGTGTGACACTCAATATGTCAGCAAATCGGGAAGACCTAGCAGTGGCCACATGACTGGAAAAGGTCAATCTTCATCCCAATTCCCAAGGAGCAGTACTAAAGAATCAAGACAATTGCACTCTTCTCTCATGCTAGTAAGGTTATGTTCAAAATCTTACATGCTCGGCTTCAGCATTATGTGAACCAAGAACTTTCAGATGTCTAGGATGGCACCCCACTCCAGTACTCTTGCCTGGAAAATCCCATGGACGGAGGAGCCTGGTGGGCTGCAGTCCATGGGGTTGCTGGGAGTAAGACACGACTGAGCGACTTCACTTTCACTTTTCACTTTTCATGCATGGAGAAGGAAATGGCAACCCACTCCAGTGTTCTTGCCTGGAGAATCCCAGGGACGGGGGAGCCTGGTGAGCTGCCGTCTCTGGGGTCACACAGAGTTGGACACGACTGAAGCGACTTAGCAGCAGCAGCAGCAGCAGCAAGCTCTATTGAGAAAAGGCAGAGGAATCAGAGATCAAATTGCCAACATTCACTGGATCATAGAGAAAGCAAGGGAATTCCAGAAAAACATCTACCTTTGTTTCATGGACTACACTAAAGCCTTTGACTGTGTGGATCATAACAACTGTGGAAAGCTTTTAAGGAGACGGGAACACCAGACCATCTTACCTGTCTCCTGAGAAACCTGTATGCAAGTCAAGAAACAATAATTAGGACCCTGCATGGAACAACTGATTGGTTTCAGATTGAGAAAGGGGTACAACAGGGCTGTCTGTTGTCACCCTGTTTGTTTAACTTACACACTGAGCACATCATAAGCAATACTGATGCACTGATGACATGAGTGCATCAAACTCCGGGAGATGGTCAGAGACAGGGAGGCCTGGCATGCTGCAGTCCGTGGGGTTTCAAAGCACTGGATAAGATTAGGCCACAACATTGAGTGGTTATGAGGATCAAATGAGTACTTGTAGTATCTCAAGTACTTGTATGTATTTCAAATACTTATAAGAACACCTGGCCCCCAACACTGGGTATTGGCCATCACTACAACTATGTTTTATGAATACGATAGGAAAATAGGAGTGAGTCAGGCTCAGCACGCTTTGTAGGCAAATGTTTTGTGATCTTTAACCAGATTTCTGCTAGCAAATAAACCACAGCATTTGGCAGAAGCAAAGCAATTAATTGGAACTCTATGTTGGCTGTGATAAGCTACAGACCTTGTCCTCCTGTCCCAAATGGCAGCCCAATAAACAGGATAGGTGTGGCCTAGCCCATCTGAGCCAGAGGGTTCTGAAAGATCACTTGATGCAGTGACCACCCAGCCTGAAGCACACCCAAAACATCCAGAGAGCGTGGATTCCCAGGTCCCAGACTCAGTGATTCTGTTTCAGGAGGTCCGGGATGGGTTCCAGGAGTCTGGGGTATCTTCCATGTTTGGGATCTGCTGACTCACTCCATTCTCTTTCTGTCAAAGATGATGAAACTAAGACTGAGCAGAATTAGCCCACGTCCCCCAAGATTTAGAGTCAGTAAAAGACAGACCAAGGCTCACATGTGTCACAGATGTCTCTTCCAACAAACCCCATCTCTAGAAAGTGAAACAAAGAAATGCATCATACACTGGGGGCTTAATCTCCAAAGGTGATCAGACATGAGTACATCTGCGTCAAATTCATTACAAGAAGAGGGAGGTTCTGGCTAGGTTTCGTGGGTTCTTTCATTTGCATAGAGAACTGCTGTTGACAAGTGTTTCTGGCCTGTGAAGTCATTGAGTACCAATAGCATTTAAGACCAGCGTGATGAAACCAAGTCCTGTTTTTATACCTCTTTATACCAAGCAGCCTTTGGGGATCTTCTTGCAATTACATGTTCTTATGTATGTCCAATAACAGCCTATTCAGAGCTCAGGAACTTAATTCCTGCTCAAGCTAAAGATATCTCCCTGGAGATGTCAGTAACGATGGGGAATACGATTTTCCAACCACTCATGACGAACTCCTCTAATGTTTGCAGAGCAGCTCATGGTCAGCTGTGGTTTGGGCAATCACAGCCCACAGAAACAGCATGTGTTGTCTTCATGATTAACACAGGCAGCTACAGAATCTGCAACAATGACCTCATGACTCAAGCGTCCACACCCGTGGCATAGCCAGGGGTCATCTCCAAAGACTGTCTTTGGAGAGTCCCAAAGGGCGTCTCTAAGGCGGTCCCACTAGAAAGAGAAGAATCAGGCTTTGTTATGAAAGCACCAGTGTCTGACATGATCTTTGGCTCAAACAGTCAAGCTTTACTTGAAAAGTCAAATTAGAATTTCATGGAAGTCTCTAGGCAAGAATCCTGGAGTGGGTAGCTATTCCCTTTTCCAGGGGATCTTCCCAACTCAGGGATCAAACCCAAGACTCCTGCATTGCGGGCAGATTCTTTATCATCTGCACTACCAGGAAGTCCACTTGAAAAGTCTGGGAACCAGCAAGTTCAAGATAGGCTCACGGAAACCCTACCCCCAAACTTACATTATCAATCTGCTGTTGTTTGGAAATGTGCATCTTGTGGGTGAGTGCTGTACACAGAATTGAGTGGAGATGGCAATGGAGTAGGTGACATGAAGGTGATGCTAGAGGTTCTGGGAGGGCCTCATTCTCCTTTATTCCTACATGCTTTCTCCACTTCTCCAAAAGACTTTCTTTTTTCTTTTCCTTTTCTTTTAAACTTAGGTCAAGGTCTTTGCGTTACAAGGCAGAAATCTTATGGAGGAGTGGTACTTTTAGCTCTTGCACATCCTCTTCTCAGATGGGGTATGATAAAAAAAAAAAGTGGTGAGTAAGATGAATGGCTCAAAGGGAAGTACAACATTTGGAGTAGGAAGTGGATGGGTCACAGAAAATCATACCCAAGTTCATGATTTTGCCAAGGGCTGACTGACTAGACCTGTCAACTGTTCTCAATTTTACCACATACAAAAGTGAGCCGGGCCATGGTGCTTGAAAAATACAGATTCTAGCTCCAAACCCCAATCACTAGAGAAAGTGATTCAGGTTTGACTTGTGGCCCCCAGACCTGCATTCAGACAGGCTCCACGTCCATCTGAATGCACGTGGTTGACCTTGACACTGGGGAACATAGCCCAACCCCCTTCACAATGTGAGAAACATAACTTGTGGGCAGTTCTGTTGTTTTGGGCTTTGTGACCTTGAGTAGATCACCTTAATGTGTCTGAGTCTCCCTTCTAATACCTCTCTTATGTGGGTATCTTGAGAAAATAAGGTAGGTGTGAATGTAGTTTTAGGAATGTAAAGCAACATAAAATGTAAAACATAAATTACCATAATCCTTTTTTTCATTTACTCATTTTTGTAACCTGTATTTAGAACATGCTGGCAAACTGCTTCTGAGGGATTGTGGATCTGAAACATAAAGTTCTGGGGGCCCAAATTAGGATACTGTATAGCCTGAGCCAGTCTCTGGTGAAAATCAAACAGCCTCTAAATTTAATAAAGAGGAGCATGAATTTATGATGAAGTGAATTTTAAGAGTAACATTACTGCACTGCATAAGATCAACATGAAGATAGATGAGGTACACTTCAGATGAAAACACCCTACACACTTAAAGACAAATAATGCTTATTCTTACTGTTCCAAACAATGTTCTCAGACTGAGAAAGAACCCAAATGAAAACACTGAATTTTGAAATGATTTTCATAGTTCTAATAATTTCTTTAATTCTCCTGATTAACTGTTAATGAAAGTACCCACAAAATGGTTTTCTTCTTTGAGAGTAGGAGGGTCCATGTTCAGTTCCTGCTGCGGGCCTCTTGGAAGCTGAATAGAGCACCCCATCCCAACCTGCGGAGCTCAGGTGAGGTGACCGGCAGGTTAAAGACCTGGATTTGCACTCTCACTTAAGCCAGACCTTCCTCCTTCAGTGGAAAGTGAAACGTGTTCTTAATTCTAGAAGACAATCCACCGAAGTCAAACTTCCAAGAAATTACATCCAGTCTTCACAACACAATTAAAGGGTGTGCCCATAACTCTGTTCATGAGTGGGGGTTTTAAAACAAAGCATGATTTACAGTTTAAGATTTCATAAATGCAGAGAAATCCAGATGTGAAAGTGAGTTTAAGTAGATGTCAACAATAAATTTAAAATGTCTTAAATTCTTTCTCCATTGTCAAAGAAGGACATGTTTTTCCAGGTTTTCTTTTTGTCTTTCAAAGCAAAAAATAGGTCATGGCCTGCCTTTGTTAGAAATATATAATTGCTGACAACCAAAGCACAGCAACAGTCTGAGGAGGAGCATGGAGGTCCCTTGCCTCCATCTTGCCTTCATGGAGCTTCCATTCCAGGGATCTTTGGGCTCTCTCTGCGTTTAATATAAATGCAAGCTCCTTTCCCTACCACACAGGGCTCTGTACAATCTGGCCCTGACTCTGGGCCACCTTTCCCTTTCCTAGTGCATACAGCCCACAACGGCCTTCTCCCTGGCCTTAAACACTCTGGGCTTGCACTAGCTGTCCCTTCTACCTGGAACGCTTTCTCCCCTCATCTTTCCCAGGACTGCTCCTTTGTGACACTGAACTCTCTATTTAAAGTCTGTATTTCTTACTGAGACCTTCCCATTCCAGCCTATTTGAAGTAGCTGCCTGATCACTCTTTATCATGAGGCCTTATTTAATTCTCTGCATAAGACTTATCTCTGGCTGATACTTCTCTTGAACATTTCTATTTCTATTTTTGCTTGTTGTCTTCTTCCTCAGAGAGAATGTAATCTGCATAAGACCAGGGATCTTTTCTCAATTGACCAGTGCAGTACCCCCTGGTACCTGGAACCATCCTTGGCACAGTCGACCTACCAATATTTACTGGACATGGGAATGGGAGAAACGGGGAGGCTACGTTAACTGGGCTTAGAGATATGTCACCCATAGACCAATCAGTTTAAATTGCTGTCCTCTGCTGGTGATAATTCAGTTAAAATATAATTTGAACTTTTTGTTTGTTCTTTGTAAAATTTAACATCAATCATATTATTATTAGAGAGGTACTACTAAAGTCTGAAACATATCCCAACAATTATAAGAGGTTCTGACTCAATGCACAGCCATGAAGTTGAATATATAAGAAAGCAACATATGTCACTGGGCTTGAGTTTCATCACTGCCTAAATTACTCTCGGAATAAATTCAGCAGCTTAATTCTTAAGCACATTATATGGGCAGTATATCCAGTGCTACCCTGATCATCTGAAAAGGTTTTATCTGAGTTATTTGGTAAGGGGATTAACTTGGATACTGGGGGAAACTCAAACATTAACTACCATTTAAATATCATTCTAGGTCTAGAAAAAGCAATTTGTTAAGTACAGGTTATATCAAATTTCCATTCAAGCCTTTACATGAAGTTGCTATTTTCCAGGACCAGTTGGTAGATTGTAAATATTGTTCACAAGCTTATAAGGTCAGCGAAGGGCAACACACATACCAGTGATGTGTGCGGCTATGCCGATGACAAACTGAGCTTCAGCCATAAGCATCTACCAAAATGTGAAGAGCATCTGTACTGGCTCAGATCTTGGCAACAGAGGTTTCCTTGCTGCACAGGAATAAACTATTTTTTGACAAACATACATTAGGAGCCATTAGTACTTTAAAAGGATAATATAAAAGCCAACAGTGGTGGGCCAATGAATCAAATTCAAATCCATATTTCTTTATATTAATGTGTTATCATGCTTCCCATTAAGGACTAGGAGGTACAGATTTTATGACAATGCACAAGAAAGTATGAAAGTGCTGTAAGCTACACTGGGTAAATCAACATCTCCTCAAACAGGGAATAGGAAAAATGAGATGCGCTGCTCTCTATCTATCAACCGATTTCTGAGACCTTTGGCTGTTGATATAAATTCTCTTTAAGACTGGGCCAAACCTCCTTGAGAGAGTGGAACAGGAACAGAAGCTTTCAAAGCCTAAGAAAAGAAAGAAATATTATGATTTTCTGTTCCTGTCCTAAGGCACACCAATATCCATAAAAGCCAGTGGCATCTCTTCTCTTATTTATTTACCTACCAACGCCGGTCATTAAGTCTGCAAAGTTCATAATCCTGAGGCCAGTGGGGGAAAAGCAGCACTTACAAGGGGAAAGAAAGAAAGCTTGGATAAATTCAGAAGTGTTATTTTCCATAATGCTTCTTGTGCAGATTTCTACCTCACTAATTCTGGTTGTCAGTGCTTCAAAGTGCCTTCCAGTCACTATTCAGAACCCTCCATACAACGGTGCACACAGCTGATCTATTCTTTATTCTGAATAAAGCCAAAGCACTCTGCGGGCATTTCTTAAAGCACTCCAAAAGCAAGTCATTAGTAAGACTATAAGCACAAATATACTTCATCATATTTACCAGAAATATGAATGCTTTCAATGTGACAGAATTTTTAAAATGTCTCAAAATTACTATGTTTTTAAACCGTGAAGGGTCCCTTTTTGTGTGGGTTTGGTTTAGGTTTTTTTGGTTATCAAACAACACTGTTCTTAGCTTCATTATAGTTCAGTGCAGTTAACAGTCACCCTAGGGTTTTTATTTTTCCTTCTCTCTGTCAGTCTGAAAAACAGCTCTTCCATTAACTAGATCTCTAGGGAATATATCCTTCCTTAACTGGCCTGCATGGGAGGGCAGACGTTCTAATTTTATGGCACGTGCAGAATATCTGTGGGTGGGATATGCTCGTTGAGTTCATTTGGACTGGCTCCCCACCCTGACTGCAGAATTCCTGTGACAGTATGTGTGCCATCTGGGTGTCAACTCACTGTTGTAACCCAGAGGACTTCTTTCCTCAGTGATGTAATGAGAAACCGGTGGAAACTGTGTTAATGCCACGTGAAACACAGACAACAGCCACCCCAACACTCTGGAGCCAAACTTCTTCTTTTTTTTTTTGCTTATTTATTAAAAGTCTTCTTTTATTTTTTAATTTTTTTTTAGTTTTAATAACCTTATTTATTTATTTATTTATTTTTTTACTTACAATACTGTCTTTGTTTTGCCATACATTGACATGAATCAGCCATAGGTGAACACAATCTCCCAATGCCGAAGCCCCCTCCCACCTCCCACCCCACATCCTCTACCTGAATCATACTGTACTCCAGCCCCATGCATCCTGCATCCTGCATTGAACATAGATTGGTGCTTCGTTTCTTACAAGAAAGTATACATGTTTCAATGCCATTCTCCCAAACCATCCCACCCTTTCCCTCTCCCTCAGAGTACAAAAGTCTGTTCTATACTTCTGTGTCTCTTTTGTTGTCTCACATATAGGGTCATCATTACTATCTTCTAAATTCCATATATATGTGTCAGTATACTGTATCGGTGTTTTTCTTTCTGGCTTACTTCACTCTGAATAATCGGTTCCAATTTCATCCATCTCATTAGAACTGAGTCAAATTTATTCTTTTTAAGGGCTGAGTAGTACTCCATTGTGTATATGTACCACAGCTTTCTTTTCCATTCATCTGCTTGAAGAACAAAGTCTTTGACTTTCTTCCATTACCCTCAAGGGGGCTTCCCTGGTGGCTCAGCTGGTTAAGAATCTGCCTGCAATGTGGGAGACCTGGGTTCAATTCCTGGGTTGGGAAGATCCCCTGGAAAAGGGAATGGCTATCCACTGCAGTATTCTGGCCTGGAGAATTCCATGAACTATACAGTCCATGGGGTGGCAAAGAGTTGGATATGACTGAGCAACTTCCACTCTCACTTTCACCCTCCAAGACTCTTTCTTACCCCCAAAATAACCAAGAGAGACCCCAGCACACAGAAAGAAGCTGGCATGAATTAGTCTCACAATTAGAAAAAAATTAAGATCCAAATTGCTCCATTTTATGCGACCATTCACTTTAGCAAAAGCCATGACTCACTGAGGCAAAAGCATCAGTGTGGGAATGAGATATCAGAGCATGGCAGACAGATCCTAAAGTGAGCCCAGTGATGCTGCCTCCTCCTGTTCATACTTTTGTGTGATCCTCTCCCCATGAATGCAAGCATGACCTGTTGACTTGCTCCTAACCAACAGAACAAAGCAAGGGTGAGAGGATGTCACTCCTATGACCATCATATAGTGAGAGATTTTCCTCTGCTGGCCTGATAGAGTCAGCTCCCATGTTGAGAAGTCCACATGGTAAAGAGCTGTAGGTGGACTCCTGTTCAAGGCTAGCAAAAGCTGGGCCCTCAGTCATACAGCCCCAAGGGCATAAATTCTACCAATGACCTGAGTGAGCATGGACGTGGATTCTTCCCAAGTCAAGCCTCCAGATGCAAACCTAGGCTGGTGGTCACCTTGAGTAAAGTCTTGTAAGTCTCTGAACAGAGGACTGAGCAAAGTTTTGCTCAACTCTTGACCCATGGAAACTGTGAGATAAGAAACGTATGTTGTTTCAAGCTGTCAAGTTTGTGGTAATCAGTTTGGCAGAAACAGAAATCTAATTCACTGAGAAAAGAAATGAAATAAGTCCCTCTGTGCCCACCCTGAAAAGGAATTGAGGTCGTTCTAAGCCTGGCTACACAGCTGTTTGCTAACCCCCCTCCTGTACAGATAATCCCAGGAAGAAACATTCAGACAGAGCTGGACAGAGCCAGCTGAGTGCTGTGTCAACCTTTCCAAAGGATGCCTATTAGCTTCTTAGATGTTCTGGGTCCCACGGTGGAAAGCTTATTAACCAGAGAGGAGCTTCTTAAGCAGACAATGAAAAATAATGGGCATAGTGACATGTTCTAAAATCTTATTATACTATACAGGGAACTTCTAAGTAGCTTTACTTAAAATTCCTGGAAATGTACAACAGCGAGACAACTGGTTTTTCTTCATTTGCCTATAGCTCAAGGTTTTGCAAATAAGTTTTCATTAAATTTTTATACCTGTGAGTTTGTATCATAGTTCTGGAATAAAAGAGAATTCTATATATAAAAAAGAACACCTAATGTGGCCTTCTGCTTTGAAGGTGTTTTTACAGGGACGTAAAACTTCATGTGTTAATCTCTATGTTAAATCTTAATTACATTTCTTAGACTTTCAATAATTTTTATACCTTTTCTTATAGGAAGGCAACTTTAAAAATTAATCACATAAGATTGCTTATATACAAAAGGTAACTTTAGAATATATAGCCTGTGTAACAAGTGGAGCATAAATGCAAAAATGACAACTAAAGTCTGAATTGAAACCAATTATAACTCTTAAATATATCCATTATACGTTCAGAAGTATAGCAGGATTTTTCTCCTTCACTTATTTTATGTCAGTGTCAAGTATCTGGTTAGTGACAAGGTTATATAACACCTGGACTATTTCTTAGTTGAGTTTTTACTACACATTTTAATTAGACAGCTGATGTTAATGTAGCCCAATTTCTGATATCAATCATTATACATGATATAGATTTAGATAACCTCTAATAATAATTCAAGTGCTAATAGTTCATGATTAATTTTACTTTCTGAGTCATATTTATTCAGCATATATAGGTATTAAGAAGTAAAAACAGAAATAATATCATCCATATAATGATGACAACAAGTTGCATTAAATGGAGCCAGAATTTATATTTTGTGTTACTGCAGATGTTGAAGTTCCAGAAATTTCCAGAGGGACACAGCATGGCAAACGAGAGTCCAGGTTGACAATCTTGATTCAGTAATACTTAGGGCAAATCAAAAGTCATGTCTGGGAGTTCATTCAGTTTAGGGAATGTAACCATCAGTCAGAAGAAGGCAATGGCAACCCACTCCAGTGTTCTTGCCTGGAGAATCCCATGGACGGAGGAGCCTAGTAGGCTATAGTCCCTGGGGTCGCACAGAGTTGGACACGACTGATGCGACTAAGCAGCAGTAGCAGCAGCAGCAACCATCAATCACTCAACAAATATTTATTGAGCACCTGCTATGTATTGGCACAGTTCTAGTGCTGGGGTTGTAGAAACAAGTAAGACTGACAAGTTCCCTGCTTCCAGGCCAGTTGTGGGACAAATAATAAACAAGCAGGCCAACACCTGATCAAATTTCATACAGTGGAAAGTTAATTCAAGTGAACATATATTTGGGAGGTCCAATTTCTTGCCAGGCAGTGCTCTACCACTAGAGATGCATCAGTGAACAAAATATAGATTTCCACCCTCATGGAGATCATACTCTACCAGGGAGAGAAAGAAAAACACAGGTAATTTAGGCACTGTGTTAAGAGGTGATAATGTGCTATGTTAAAGAGGGAGAAGACCAGGATAAAGGTAATTGAAGTGTGTATGTTGAGGGGCAGTGGGTCACAATTCTAACTGGGGCAGTCAGAGTGGGCACCAATAAGATGATGGCTTCTGAACAGACCTGAAGAGGAAATGTGCTATGAAGGAGGTGCATGCACGCTGTCGCTTCAATCGTATCCGACTCTGTGAACCTACAGACTGCAGCCCACCAGGCTCTTCTGTCCATGGGATTCTCCAGGCAAGAATATTGGAGTGGGTAGCTGTTCCCTTCTCCAGGGGATCTTCCTGATCTAGGGATTAACCCCCACATCTCTTACGTCTCCTGCATTGGCAGGTGGGTTCTTTACCATTAGTGCCACCTGAGAAGCCCAGGAAGGAGGTAACACAGGGTTATGATCATGTAAATGTTACTCCCTCTGACAAGTTGCAGGATAAGAGGACTTGTTGACACACCATCTCTCAAATGATTCAAGTTTCCTCTCCATCTGCATACAATCCAGCAAGGCATTTCCTACCATGTTCTTAAGAACAAGTTCAAATGAAAGTTCCTCTAACACTAACTCACCTTTTCCATGCTGGCCTTGAGAAACAGGAGCTGAAAAATACTTCCTGGAGCCTCTCCTATTAACAATCAAGGTGGCAGTAATACTGAATGCCCCAAGGCTGCAGCTCTTAATTATAACCAGGAGCTTAATTTTAGAAGGTGACACCAGCAGCAGTTACCAGCTTCACCATATGAATTAATCATTAGTTGCATCTTTAGGTTATACTCTATAGGAGAATAGGGACTTCCCTGGTGGCTCAGATGGTAAAGCGTCTGTCAACAATGTGGGAGACCTGAGTTCAATCCCTGGGTTGGGAAGATACCCTGGAGAAGAAATGGCAATCCACTCCAGTACTACTGCCTGGAAAATCCCATGGACAGAGGAGCCTGGTAGGCTACAGTCCATGGGGTTGCAAAGAATCGGATACGACTGAGCGACTTCACTTTCTTTCTTTCACTTTCTATAGGAGAAAATGACTCAATAAAGTTTGTGGGCTGCTTAGTGATAAACCATTGGCCCAAGTAAATGAAATGGGTAAAGTACATTTCAATACCCTGGAGTAGCAGAGGCAATTCTAACATGGAGAATTTCTCATGCAGAGAAGCTGTTTGTTGTGTATACTTTGTATCCATTTAATGTAGACCTCAGAGCAAAGGTGATATAAAATATTAAGATCTTCAATATGGACACTATATTAAAAATTATGATTAATGAATAATACTGAAATGACATCTGATTAGGAAAAAATGGATAACGGGTCTAAAAATGGAGCTAAAGAAGAAGCATTTAACATAAGAAAAAGAGCCAGGACACATGAGATAAAGAACATTCAGGAAAATCAGTCTGACTGCATTGTCTAAAACATGTCCAAGATTGGCACATGCTTTACAAATCATCAGGTTACTATGAATCCCTTTTTGCAAAATCCACAACTGAGTAGCATCAGCAGCCTCTGAAAATTGTGTCATTTCTTCCAAACCACAGCGCAGCTGATGAGCTATAATTTTATTGACTCAAGAGAGATGCTGCTGAAGAGCTGCATACAAATCAGGTTTTTGTACAGAGAATTGTATTTCAAATGCCCTAGGGGATCCAGCTTCATGGACAAAATATTCAAGTGAATACTCTGTAAAGAGAATAATAAAGCCCTTGCCCCCAGCCCTCTCTTCATTCATGTGTATGAGATTAAGCAGTTGATTTGTGTGAGGATGCATGTGGGTATGCGTGAATATGGGTTAAACAGTGTAAAGAATCTCTGGTTTAGGTCAGCAAAAGACTCTGAAGTGGTTAAAAATCACATCAAATGTTTACTAAGAAAAGACCATCTTGGAGTCAGTCTGGGCTTCCCAGGTGGTACTAGTGGTAAAGAATCCACCTGCCAATTCAGGAGACATAAGAGAGGCAAGTTGGATCCCTGCATCGGGAAGATCCCCTGGAGGAGGGCATGGCAGCCTACTCCAGTATTCCTGCCTGGAGAACCAATCCCATGGAGAGAGGAGCCTGGAGGGCTACAGTCCATAGGACTGTACAGAGTTGGACATGACTGAGCATCTGAGAACATGCACGCTAGTCACTCCAAGCAAAGATATGGAAAAATCTTTTATACTTCAGATGTGTCCAGGCCCATTCAGAAAGTTCACCACACACACACACACACACACACACACACACACACACAGATAAAACGTTTAACCTTTAATGAAGTCATAAGAGAATAATGTAGAGATTTAGCCTAGGACAGAGATTCTCAAATAGGAGAGTCCATGCTCTGTGCTAGAACTATAGATTTACAAAGGTTTTCATTTCTATAATGATCCAATCTTCTGCTCCCACCACTTGCACTAAATCATCTTATTATTTATAAATGCAAAAAAAAAACCCCCACACCACCCTCCACTTTGTAGGGACAGTGTGTAATTGAAAGATATTTTTATAATATTATTTTCATCTATTCTTAACTGAAGTCCAAAGCTCATAGAAGCTATACGGTTCTATGCAAATTTTTCTTTTAAAAAGCAGTTATAATCCTGTAGTGCTAAATCTGAATGGTAAGGATCAGCATGAAGTTATGACATGTTTCATCTTTTTAAAAAATATGCACTTCCCAACTCTGCCAATTATACTGGAAAGAATGAGCAACCCAGTAGCAATGTGTAGCCCCAGCACACTGTGGTCTTTACCACTTCTCACTAAAAGGAACCAGTGTTCTTAGGGAGAAATGGTTGAATCCTGGTATGGAGCAGGAAATGTGAGAGAGATGACTCTAGGATATGTTATCACACCAGAAGAAAGGAGCCATCAAAGACTAGTAAGACTATGTCCAAAGAATACAGGCCAAACTGTAGTGAATGAAAACACAACAAATGTGTTTAAATTCATGGCACTAAAGTCAACAATGGGCTTCCCAGGTGGCACAGTGGTAAAGAATCCACCTGCTAATGCAGAAGACGCAGGAGATGTGGGTTTAACCCCTGGGTTGGAAAGATCCTCTGGACTAGGAAATGACAACCCCCTCCAGCATTCTTGCCTGGAAAATTCCATGGACAGAGGAATTTGGCAGCCTACAGTCCCTGGGGTTGCGGAGAGTTGGATATGACTGAGCACACACGCACCACACAAAATCAACAACAATACAAATTTCTCCTCTGGCTACTTCTGGGGGCTGTAAGCAAACCAACTCCTTACTTTCAAAACTGATAAACAAAAAGAAAAGAATGGAGCAATTAGCCTGCCTTGTCAGTGTGCACTGTACTTCATAGTAACCACACAGCAGACAGGGAAAATTCCTTTTCAGAGAAGACATGCATCTATTGATGAGAAAATGATAAAATTAGAATGTCATCATTTTGTAATGCCCAGTAAATTAATAGAGTTAGAAAAACCATTTGTGAAAAAAAATCAAAACTGAATCTGATGAAGCTACCAATTTATATAAAATGCAAAGACCAGACAGCATGTTAAATGACATCACAGGGGATGGTCAACAAAATACAAACTCTGGGACTACTTACAGGAGAACTGACCTGTTTGTTTTTCAACAAATAAATTATAAATGGAAGAAAAAGAACAGAAAATGTGAACGAGAACAAGATTTATTCAGGTTTCATACCAGTCTATTATTGCACAGTATATATATGTACAACTTTTGCACAGTATGTATATGTACAACACAGTATGTATATGTGTATGTACAATGCCTGTATACACAGTATGTATATGTACAGTCTATTGTTGCACAGAATGTATATATGCAACTTAAATCCATTACACACACACACACAGAAACAAAGATGTCAGCCAAAAGTTGCTTTAAAATTGCCCAAAGTTATTACAATTTTAGAATATCATATTTTTGACTGGGAAATCATAGAACATACTGTGAGCCCTCACACTTGGGAAATAAAGAAAATTTGGAAAATTTATGACAGTTATTCTCAAATAAGGCACAGCATCCTGTAGGGGAAGTTTAGGATGGTTGGAGTTATATAATTTTCAAAAGTTTGCAAATTATATTAAAATATGTTTATACTTAGAAAATTGAAAAATATTTAATGTATATAATACCATTATGAAGTCAGCAATTACTGATTTCTTACCAAATGCCAGGGTCTATGCTGAATATTTTTTGTATATTAAATAACAACCATAGGAACAAGCATTATTATCTCTATTTCTCATAAGAAAGGGAGTAATTTCTCCAATGCTATATAGCTAGTAAGTGGTGAATCCAGTACATGATTTCAGAAATTTTGTGATTTTGTTTTACCACCTCACCATTCTGCTTCAACAAAAGCTGGATCAACTCATCTTGGATTCTAGATATATGTGGAACATATGTGGCTTTTAACCAGGATTTGATGTAGAGTATCTGATGGATGAAAAAAATCCTTAAGAAGCATTCTGGGACTCTCCTAGGGAACATGAGATTTTATATTGATCATATTATGGCACAGAATTTGAGATGAGGAAACACTATCTTAAAGCCTAACAGAATACAGAAAAATCCATTAAACCAAATGTTGGTTCTTTAAAAGGAGAAATAGAATAACAACTGATACAGCAGAAATATAAAAAGTCATAAGAAAATACTATGAACAGTTATATGACAACAAATTGGACAACCTAAAAGAAAAATCCAAGTTTCTAGACATACAGCCTGCCAAAACTGAGTCAAAAGAAACAGATAATTTGAGCAGACCAATCACTATAAGTCAACTGCTAAAAATCAAACCTGGGGGAAAAGTACAAAGCTGGAGGCACAGTCCTCCATAAACCAAACTTCAGACAATACTAGAAAGCTATAGTAATCAAAGCCGTGTGATTTAAAAAAAAAAGTGTGATATTGGCACAAAAATGGACATCATATAGATCAGTGGAAAAGAATAGAGAGTCTAGAAATAAATTCAGACATCTATAGTCAATTAATCTTTTTTCAATCAATTAATCTTTGACAAAGGAGGACAATGGAGAAAAGATAGTCTTTAGCAAATGGTACTGGGAAAGCTGGACAGCCTCATGTAAATCAATGAAGTTAGGACACTCCTTCATACTATATACTAAAACAAACTCAGAAATGGTTTAAAGACCTACATATAAGACATGACATCATAAAATTCCTAGAAGAGGACATAGCAAAACATTCTCTGACATAAACAACAGTAATATTTTCTTTTATCAGTCTCCCAAGACAAAATAAATAAAAGCAAAAATAAGCAAATGGGAACTAATCAAACTTATAATCTTTTGTACAGCAAAGGAAACCATAAACAAAATGAAAAGACAACCTACACTCTAGGAGAAAATATTTGCAAATGATGTGATCAACAGGGATTAATTTCCAAAATATACAAACAGTTCATACAGCTCAACAACGAAAAAATCAAACAACCCGATTAAAAAATGGGCGGAAGACCTGAATAGACATTTCTCTGAAGAATATATACAGATGCATGCGTGTTAAATTGCTTCAGTCATGTCCAGCTCTGTGACCCTATGAACTACAGCCTGCCAGGCTCCTCTGTCCATGGGATTCTCCAGGCAAGAGTGGGTTACTGTACCCTCCTCCAGGGTATTTTTCTGACCCAGGGATCGAACCTGTGTCTCTTACATCTCTTACATCTACCCACCGGGTAGATTCTTTACCACTAGCATCACCTGGGAAGCCAACAGGCAAATGAAAAAGTGCTCCACATCAGTAGCTATTAGAGAAATCCAAATCAAAACTACAGTGATGTATCACCTCACATTGATCAAAATGGCTATAATCAATAAGTCTACAATGGAAAAAGGGAGCCTTTCTACATTGTTGGTGGGAGTGTAAATTGGTGCAGCCACTGTGGAAAACAGTAGGGAGGTTCCTTAAAAAACTAAAAATAGAGCTACCATAGGATCCAGCAATACCACTCCCTAGGCACATAACTCAAAAGATAAAAAAAACCTTAATTCTAAACGATACACGCACCTCAATGCTCAAAGCTGTACTATTTACAATAACCAAGACCAAGAATGTTCACAGGAGTACTATTTACAAATGCCCATCAACAGATGATTGGTTTAAGAAGATGTGGTTGTGTGTGTGTGTGTGTGTGTGTGTGTGTGTGTGTGTGTGTGTGTGTGTGTGTATGGAAAAAGGAGAAGGGGGCAGCAGAGGATGAGATTGTTAGATAGCATCACTGACTCAATGGACATGAATCTGTGCAAACTCCAGGAGATAGTGGAGGACAGAGAAGTCTGGCATGCTTCAGCCCATGGGGTCACAAAAGTTAGACACTGCTTAGCAACTCAACAACAACATAGTGTATGTGTGTGTGTGTGTGTGTGTGCGTGCGTGTGTGTGTGTGTAATGGAATATTACTTGGCCATAAATGAAATATTGCCATTTGTAGCAAAAAAAAAAAAAGCTGACATTCTAAGTGCTGGCAAGGAAGGATGCAAAGCAACTGAAACTCTCATCTGTTGCTGATGGAAAAGTCACTACAGTATAGCCATTTTGGTAAACAGTTGGGCAGTACGATGGTTAATTTTATCTGTCAAACTGGCTAGGCCACAGTATCCAGATATTTGGTTAAATATTATTCTCAATGTTTCTGTAGAGATGTTTTTCAGATGAGATTAACATTTAAAGTAGTGCTCAGTTTTTTTTTGAAGTAAAGCAGATCACCCTCCATAATATGGGTGAGCCTTTTCCAACCAATCAAAGCCTTTAACAGAACAAAAACTGACCTCCCCTGAGCAACAAAACATTTTATCAGCAGACTGCCTTTTCACTCAAACTCTTCCCCAGTTCTCCAGACTGCTTGCCTACCCTGCAGATTTTAGATTTACTAAGACTCCACAGTCACATGAATGAAGTCTTTAAAATAAATCTGTCACTCTCTATATATGCATATCCTGTTGGTTCCATTTCTCTGGAGAACACTAGTATAAGAAGTTTCTTATCAAATTACATATATAGTTACATATGATCAAGCAATCCCATTCCTAAGAATTTAGCCTTCTTACAAAATGCAAATATCTATGCAAAGACCTTATATGTGAATATTTTAATAGTTTTATTTACAATAGTAAAAAATGGGAAAAAGCCAAAGTGCACACAAAGCGGTAAATTGATAAACTGATATGTCTAAATAATAGGACAAAAATAAGATGACAAAAATGGAGAAGGCAATGGCACCCCACTCCAGTACTCTTGCCTGGAAACTCCCATGGACGGAGGAGCCTGGTAGGCTGCAGTCCATGGGGACGCTAAGAGTTGGACACGACTGAATGACTTCACTTTCACTTTTCACTTTCATGCATTGGAAAAGGAAATGGCGACCCACTCCAGTGTTCTTGCCTGGAGAATCCCAGGGACGGAGAAGCCTGGTGGGCTGCCGTGTATGGGGTTGCATAGAGTCAGACATGACTGAAGCGACTTAGCAGTAAGATGACAAATAAGGAACTACCAACCCATGCAACAACACTGATTAATCCCAAATGTATTATGTTACCTAAAAGAAGACATAAAAGATTATATACTATTAATATAATATGACATTCTTTAAAATAGCAAAACAATAGGGACAGGAAACAGATTGTGGTTGCCAGGGGCTATGAGGGAGGGGAGGGGATTGACTACAAAGGGGTACTAGAAAACTTTTTCAGGTGGCATAAATGTTCTGTATCTTGATTGTGGTGGAGTTTACAAAACTGCATATACTAGTTAAAACTCGTCAAACTGTATACTTTACAAACACAGATTTTATTTGTATGCATATTATACCCCAGTTTTTATAATAAGCCAAAGTCAGCTGTGCAGTAAGCATCATAAACACTGAAAGTACCTCCAAAAGTGCCTATTAATATTTCAGTTTTTAGGCTCATGAGGTCTTTCTTCATCTGCCCAGACCTGATGACCTTGCCCTCCTCAATGTCAACAGCCTCCTTTCCATACCTCACATGTGCCATACAATGGTGTCTGCCTTAATGCCCACTGGGTTGAAAGAAATAGTATCTGACTCAAGCAAGCTTAAGTATATGTGAATTTACTAATGAGGACATGGATATTTTATAGAATTTGGATGCAGAAAGTACAGGGAGGTTTGAGACCAGGAACTGGCACATCTCTCCTCAAGACCCAGGGTTCTCTCATATCTGTTTCTCCCTAGTCATCTACCTCATGCTTCTTCTATCTTGTTCCAGAAACAGGCGCCAAACATGCCCAGCCTGATCCCTTCTGGTCTCCTATCACTTTACATAGGTTCACAACCAAATTCTTAGCAGAAAGAACTGCATTGAATCGTCTGGAGTTCTATTCATCTAAGGACACAGAGCTCATACCCCAAGTTTCAGTGTTTGGTGAGCAGGGGCTGGCCTAGGAGACAACTCCTGGGGAAGGGGGTCAGCTTTCTGATTTGTGAGGTCCTACTTGAGCTCAAGATGACCACCATTTTTCACACCATTGTCCTTTAGCCTCTTGTTATTCCCAAGGACTCCTGTCATGCTCCTGGCCTCAGTGTCTTTGCATTTACTGTCTCTTTGTGTAGAAGGCTCTTCCCACAGATATTCCCAAAGGTGAAGTCCCTCACTTCATCAGGACTCTATGCTCAGATGTTCAAGTTTTCCCTGGCTGCCATATCTAATATCTAAAACAACAACTTGTATGCCAAATTCTTTGCCATTACGCTGATTTATCTGTCCTCAGAGCACTGTAAAAACCACACACACACACACACACACACACACACACACACACACATGGTTAATCTATTTTTCTCCGTTAGAATGTAAGCTTCACAAGAGTGAGAACTGTTATGTTCCCTGCTGTATCAATATAACTCTTGGCATCAGGCACAGAGTAAACATTTTATAACTATGTTTGACAAAGTATTAACTCATTTTTACATACCCAGTTTAATTCAGTGACCACCATCACAGTCCATTTATCCCCACTGATAATCTCCCATGGGGGTGGGGTATTTCCTACTGTGTCCATGCTGATATTTTCTACTCTTTCAATGTTGATCTAGTTCTTGTCCATTCCCTCAAAGTCTGCTGTTAGTTCTCAATAAGAGGTATAAATCCAACTCCTCTCTACCATTTTTATCACATCTTGGCAGCTTCAGTTTGGCTTTATCCATGACTCAACTGCTCTCACTAGGGAGTTCTTTTCCACAGGTCCAGGAACCCTGTTCTTCTTTCCAACTTGGCCATGTCTTAGATGGAACCTCAAGAACTGAAGCTTGTTTAGACTCCACCCATAGGACTTTGTACAGTAACTTGCAAACAAAATATGCTTAGCAAGTGCTCGTAGACTGAGAGTTACCAATTGATCATTCAGTACACAAGAACTAAAAACAGAAACCTTTGTTCTAGACAATTTAATAATAGTGAGCACATTCTATTGTTGCACTGTAGTGGGGGGCTGGAGCCAGAAGAGATGAACAATACACAGTCCTTAGACACTGCCAAGGGACAGACTGTTCAGTGCAGGAATTAAAACATCCATATAAATAACTATTAAGATAGATTATAAAGGGGCTACTGAGAGGGGGAAAAGGCTCAAAGTCAAGGAGAGTAGAGTAAAACAGATTCTGGGATGTGTGATGAGGGAGGTGTTAGAAAGGAGAAAGCATGTAAAAACCTTCGAGAATGGAGAAGAGAAATATTTAGAACTGAATCAAAGGCAGATAAACATTACATGTGAAAAATATGGAGTTGTGGCTAAAACAGTACTCAGAGGAAAATTTATAGTTTTAAATATAAGAATCAGGAAACAAGGGAAGCTTTTATATAAATGAACTAAGCACTCAAAAAAAGTTGGAGAAAAAAAACCGAAAGCAAACCCAAAGTAACAAAAAGAAGGAAATATTTAAGGTAGAAATCAATAACTTAGAAAACTACAAAAACAAAATTTTAAAATTAGTAAGACCCAAAGATAGTTATTTAAAAAGGTTTGATAAGATAGACATATGCCAAGACTACCAAGACAAAGGAGTGAAGATTCAAGTAAAACAGAATATGAAAGGAGAAATGAGAACAGACACAACTGAGGTTTAGAAATAAGAGTGGAGAATGTCTTAACAGAAGGAGATGAGAGAGTACACTCCAGGCGTAGGACATGATGTGAGCAAAACCTGGGGGGCGGGCATATTTGGGAGACGACAAGTAATCAGTCTGAGTAGAGGAAGTTGAGGATACCTGTTAATACTCGAAATAATTCTGGCTGGAGAGTCCGGGTCCTGATGGTGATCCTTGGAAGCTGATATTATTCTGATCAGGGCCTGAATAGGGTTGTGGAAATGGAACTCCAGAAAACAACAGTGAGAGAAGAATATACTTAGACTGGAAAGTGACTAGGAGTGTGTGCGGGGATGGGAGAAGTGTCAGACTGCTGCCCAAGAGTGAAGCCAGAAGTCACTGGATTGCCTATTAGCATATGCGCTGCTGCTGCTACTTCAAGTTAACAGTTTCAGGTGGTGATTAGACTGCAAAGGAGATATAAAGAAATTGGTTGAAGGGTTGAATAATTGTAACTTACTTCTTTACTGTTTCCAAAGCACTTCTCACCTTATTTTTGACATACGCAGGTAAGAAAGACTGTAACTTGTCTAAGCCACATGAGCCAAAAGAACTGAAGTCAATTTCTCTAATCAAGAGAGAAATTCAGTCAGTTATTTGAAAACATCACTTAAGTAAGGACTCAAAACAATGTGACTCATGTAAAAGATTTTTCTTACACTGGGCTATCCCTGCCTGGATTTCTTTCTGTATTTGGTGAGTTCACTATTTTATGAGTCCAGGTTACGAGAGAAAAAAACTAGACACTGGCTTGCCCAGTTTCTCTTGTAGCTCGAGAAAGGCATATGACCTGGGCTCTGTCAACCAGGCAAGCAGGCACAGAGGCGGACTCAGAGCTCGCGATATGAAAGGGGAAGAGGGGAGCTCACTTTCTCTTCAGTGGCAGCAACAGAGATCGTGGCCCCTTGGCTGAGTACCCGACACACAGATGGCTTCAGTGATTGTGGGCCCAGCTGCTGTGCACAAGCGACGGTCCTGCGTGATCATTTGCTGATACACCTGGAACTAGTGTAGTGTTGTAGGTCAATTATAGTTAAAAAAAAAAAAAAAAAAAGACTAAAAGAAAAAACCGGTTAAGGTCCTGGCAAAGAAGTCATGTGTCATGAAGAAATCAGAAGTGGGAGCATTTTCTCGTCAGACCAGTTCTGAGGCTTGATAGTGAGAGCTGTTCAGGAAGCTAAACCTTCATCCCACCCCTGCAGGTCACTCAACAATTTTGCAAGCTATCCTGTAACTTCCTGATTGGTCAGCCAATCACTGTCTATTTCTCATGTCTAAGAACCCTGACTGATAAACAGTAACACTATCCATGTCACATATTTTGCTCTAAATCCTACATGTATATATTCATCCACTAATCTTACAACCAGTTAAAGCACTTCCTCCAACATATAAACAAGCTGAAAATAGGAAACGTTTTAGTTTGATAAGCTCCTAGGCATCATCTTCTACATTTATTAAAATTTATGATATTGTTAAGTGAAAAGAGGCAGGATACAAAATAGCATACATGCTGTATTTTTGTTACACACACAGGAAGATATTACACCATAATGTGAACAGTCAGTGCCTTGGGCTAGTGGGATAAAGAGTGATGCTGATTTCCTTCATTTTGCTTATAAACAGTTTATACATTTTCTACCTTTTGTGTGCAACTCTCATATGATAAATGGTCACTGTAGAACACCTAGAAACATGTCTGATTTTTTTCTGCAGGTATGCCAATGATGACTTTTCTTCATTTTAAGAGCAACTGCCTTCCCGTGGTCTGATATTCCCACAAGGGATTTTTGAGGGAGTAACCCTCCTCTGCCCCTCTGGCCCCACCCTACACTTCAACATTCATTCCCCTACACAAGAAACTCCAATACTTTGGCCACCTGATGCGAAGAGCTGAGTCTTTGGAAAAGACCCGATGCTGGGAAAGATTGAGGGCAGGAGGAGAAGGGGACGACAGAGGATGAGATGGTTGGATGGCATCACCAACTCGATGGACATGGGTTTGGGTGAACTCTGGGAGTTGGTGATGGACAGGGAGGCCTGCCATGCTGCGGTTCATGGGGTCACAAAGAGTTGGACATGACTGAGCGACTGAACTGAACTGAACTGACACAAAAAGGGTGGGTCCTGTGGGAGGTGGGAGAGTTGGGAGAAAGTCCTCAGCATGCCCAGCTTCACCTCGTCCTCTGTCTCACCTCTGCCTGCCCACAGTGGGGTGCACTGCCGTCTGCTCTCTGCCCCTTAGAGAGTTTACCTGCTGTGGCAGGGTGGAGGGTGTGAATGAGATGGGCTTCAGTCAATCCTAGGTGGCGGCACACCTAAGGCACAGATTCCAACTGGCATTGTCAGTAAGAGAGCTCCATTTGTCTTCTGCCTTTTGTTCTTATCTGATTCCAGTTGGGAGGGAGTTGTGGGATGTGATTAAGTGGTTCCAGGCACCCAGGGACCTGTGATGAGCACTATTTCTCTAGGCTTTTGGTGCCCTCCATGTGTAAGTCCCGGGACACAGGGAACACAGGGTGGTGGACAGTTCCACTGACTCCCCTGTCACTGATGAGGAAGACAGGCACCCCAGATGCGCTGCCCGATCTGGCCAGCCTCTCTTCTGGTGCTTCATGGGGAAATATATCATTACTATTAAGTAATGATATATTCAGAAACCATCCTCTCCCAAATAGGACTCAAGGCCTAACTACAGCAATACATAACCTATGCTATCAAAATATCTGAAGCCAGGCCCTGAGGTTTCATTAGCAGCCAGACATTTTAAAGGGACTATAGCTCTTTTTGTTCGGAAAGCACTGTTCAAGCCTATAAAGCTTATCCATTGATCTTAACCTTTTCCTTCACAAAGTATCTGAAAAGAAAGCAAATCATAGAATCTCAAATCTGCTGTTCTACCCTGGCTATTTTATTGTTCCTCGCCTCCCTCAGACAAAACATCTAAGTTTCATAAATCATTACCCTTAAAATCAAGCCATATAAAACACACCCATCTTCCCAAGAGGTTATCAGTATTTTGCACAGTAGCTGGATGTGGCAAGTGCTTTAAAAGCCACAGTAAAGGAGCCAGCCAAATTCCAAATATTACATGTAATCTCTATCTGACAGCTTTCAGGGTAGACAATAACTTCTTTCTCAGGTTTCCCGACAATATTTTTCTCAAATTTATTCTTCAGTTGTAACTCAAGGTCATGAAAGCAACAGTTTAAGATATGCATGTCATTAAACAGAAAAACAAACCTCAAAACACTCAAGCTTCAAAAGTTGCTTCCTGAATGCACCAGAATGTACACTATTAACATATTAAGACCCAAGCACACAAAAATACATAGAAATGAAATAATACTATTGAGTATCTAAAAATCTTTAGGTAAAATGTTTCTGACAGCATAGTTTTCTAGGAAATCAAGCAAAAGGTGCCAAATGAGCAATGAAGTTCATGGTAAGTTTATCTTCATAGCAAGAGCACACTGCTGAGCAGGGTGTTGGTGCCCGGCCTCTCTGGAAGTAGAAACACGGGGGTGACCCAGGTAGGCCTTGAAGGCTGGGCCACATTGCTTGGGCCTGCATCCTGCCCCAGCCCTCTGTGAGTCTGGGTCAGAGCTCGAAGGCACTCAGATATCCTTATTTACAGTGTATTCATGGGTGAAGGGCTAGTAACCTGCCAGGAAGATCAGACCACAGGTAAAAGTTGTCTGTGCTGGCTTCCAGGGGTCTGGCACAAGACCCGTGGCCTCACCATTTCTCCCCTAGAGTGATGCTCTTGGGTAAAGTCTAAAGGGCTGTTGTTCAGTCACTGCCATGTCCGACTCTTTGTGACTGCATGGACTGAAGGACGTCAGGCTTCCCCGTCCTTCACCATCTCCTGGAGTTTGCACAAACTCATGTCCATTGAGTCAGTGATGCCATCCAACCATCTCATCCTCTGACACTCCCTTCTCCTCCTGCCCTCAATCTTTCCCAGCATCAGGGTTTTATCCAATGAGTCAGTTCTTTGCACCAGGTAGCCAAAGTACTGGAGCTTCAGTTTCAGCATCAGTCCTTTCAATGAATATTCAGGGTTGATTTCCTTTAGGATTGACCTGTTTGATCTCCTTGCTGTCCAAGGGACTCTCAAGAGTCTTCTCCAGCACCACAGTTTGAAGATGAAAACAAAGGAACAAAACTACACCACAGTCTGTGTCCAGAAAACATAGATGGGTTTAACTTCACAACAAAGTTACAAGGAGCACTTGAATAAAGCAGCTCTAAAATACCTAAAGCCCGGGACATAGAAGTAATCTTTTCAATTAATCAGCAATTGATGCCATAAACTTTACTATCAGCAAGTTTACATGTAAACATGTTTATAAACATTTATACAAACCATGCATCTATTTTAAAAACAAATCAATCAAATACGTTAACAAATTTTCAGTTGAAGAGCAATTGAAAGCTTGGACCACTCATGTTCTGATGGAGTGCCATGGTTTTAGGACCCCAGATGCAGTTTAGAGGAGTGAAGCTTTGAGACAAGGCAATTCAACTAGCCTAACTCCTGGTTCTCGGCTCTAGCCCCTCATCCACACTTTTTTAAAACTAGCACACGATCTCCCCAAACTCAAGGCATCCATATGGATAAGAATCTCATTTCTAAAGCTTGATTAGCATGGTCTCTAGTCTGGGTCTCTGTTAGGCTCTAGACATCCATATCCAAGCACCCTCCTCTCGCCTGTCCTTGCAGACCTCACAGACACCTTAATCAGTGTCCTCTTGGCTCCCCTGCCCACTCTCCCAGTGAGTCACTTTCCATTTTTCCATCTCTATTTCGGTAACTGGAGACCCCATGCCTCTAGAAGCACAAAACAGAACCTAGGAGCAGGCTGTAATGCCTTTGCCTCCCATCCCCACATCCTGATGATTTTACCTGCTCAATATCTTTCCTGTCTGTCCATCTCCCAGCTCTTCTGCCAGCATTTCCCAAACCACCACCTCCCCCTGTAGAGTCTGTGATGGGCTCTAATGGGAATCACCTTCCCTTCTACAAAATGTTTACAAATGGGCTTTCCCTTGAGCCCTCTTCCCAATCTACTGTCTCAGAAAAGCACACATCTGACCATGGCTTTCCTTTATTTGAAACATTTAGATGACTCCCTCTTGTCCTCAGTATGCAGGCAGCTGTCCCCTCCCCTTCCCAGGACTCTGATGCACCCTCTCCCTTCTGCCTGTGATTACTTCCCACCTCAGTTATTTCTGCACATAGAGAAGCCCTTCTTGAGAGACCCCAGCAGGGCTGGCTCTCTGTCACACATAGGCACTCTTACCTGTCCTTCACAGCACACCTCAGGAGCCAGAACAGCAGTGACATTTCTATGGTTTGTGTAAGCACCTATCTCCTGTGCTCAACTTTAAATTAGCTCCCTAAAGAACAGGGCTCCACTCCAATAAACCCCTGGAACCTGCACAGGACTGGCTCACTGTCCATGCCCACCAATATGTGTAGGATGAATGTGATGAAGAGTGAACGTGAGAAAGGGGTTAGTGCTCAGATCATGGGGGTTAAGACCTCTGTTGCTGAGCATCATTCTCCAGCCATACGGAGGTCAGTCTTTCAGGGCTACAGAGGATCTGCAGGTACATCCAGGCTCTTCCCTTAACAGATTTCCCCAATATAACCCAAAGGCTTAAAGTGTGGGAAGGAGAGAGAGAGGTATTCTTTTTTAAAATTTTTATTGGAGTAAAGTTGATTTACAGTGTCATGTCAGTTCCAGGTGTGTATATATATATATATATATTTTTTTTCTTCCCCACTCTTTTTTAGGTTCTTTTCTCATACAGACCATTACAGAGTATTAAGTAGAGTTCCCTGTGCTATACAGTAGGTCCTTATTAGTTATCTGTTTTAAATGTAGTAGTTTGGATGTGTCAATTCCAGTTTCCCAGTTTATCCTTCCCCCACTTATACCCTAGTAACCACAGGTTTGCTTTCTATACCTGCAACTCTATTTCTGGGCTTCCCCAGTTGCTCAGTGGTAAAGAATCTGCCTGCAATGTAGGAGATGCAGGAGATGCGGGTTCAATCTCCGGGTCAGATGATCCCTAGAGGAGGTCATGGCAACCCATTCCAGTATTCTTGCCTGGGAATCCCATGGACTGAGGAGCCTGAAGGGCTACAGTCCATATGGTCACAAAGAGTTGGACACGACTGAAGTGACTGAGCATGCATGCACAACTCTATTTCTGTTGGTATTCTTTTAATGTGATTTTTTTTCCAAGACAGTGAGAGCAGGTTGGCATCCTTTAGGCATCTGATTAATGGAATCTGTTCCGTAATAAAGATTTTAACTGCAACAGCTTTAATCCAAACTGAGAAAACATCTAAGAACTGAGAAAGCAGGAATGCTGTTTCCCACAGCCCCCTCCACCATGTATAAACAGAAAAATTTTAAAAATGAGTTAAAAGGCAGTGTGGTATTGTGGTTATATATGTACATACTCTGGATCCTGGCTACCTGCTGGCTGTGTGATCTTGGGCAAGTCACTTGACCTCTCTGTGCCTCGGTATCCTCATCTATAGAATGTATACAATAATAGCATAGTGTTGTTGTGAGACTTAAATGAATAAATGTACATCAAGTGCTTTGAGCAGTGTTTTAGGTTACTTAACATATTATATGACTTAATATATAAATGTTTTCCCTTTTAATATATAAATGTTTTCCAGCTTTTTTTAAAAGCTGTTTTACAGTATTCTAGTGAAAATAAATATACTTTGATTAGAATGGGGCTCAATTAATGTTTAAAGCTAAGATGCTAAAAACTAAAATATGCACTGGCTTGTTCAGTTGTACATAAAACTATTTTTAATGAAAGTATTCTGAATATATAAACTTGTTGATTCAGACAAAGCAAACAAAATGTGTTACTGGATGGTTGTTGACTTCTTAACAGAGTGTGACAAAAACACTCTTCAAATATGCATGAATAAGCTGTTCACTCAGTATCCAGTGAATTCACAAGCATATGCCTCATTTACCTTTGATATATAAAATAACAAAATCACATTCTGTTAACTGAGGTAGACAATAAAATTAATCAGAAAAGAATCAACAAAACATATCTCTGCCTTAAAGGAGAGTAGTATACCTATATCTATCCTTGAGTTGTGAAGAGTATATGTTAAGATTACATCAAACAGAAAGGTATTCACAAAAACAATTGATTAAAATGTTTCTAATTAGACACATACGTATCCTTATGATCAAGGAATTCTGTTCCTAAATACATACTCAAAAAATAGGAAAAAAGGGAGAAAGATATACACAAGAATGTTCACAGCAGCACTGCTCATATAGTCAAAAACTGAAAACTCAAATGTCCATCAGCAGGCAGAGATTAACAAATCATTATGCATTTATACAACTGAACACCATAGAGCAATGAGAAGAATGACCACGGTTACAAATAATAACATGCATGTATCTCATAGATCTTATGCCAAGTAAACAAATCTGTACAAAAGAAGTACATAAGCGATTCTTTTTAGATGAAGTTCAAGAATTGTCAAATCTGATCAATGATGATAGAAGTCACAACAGTGTTTACCTCCGGGAGACAGGAACAGGTATAGACTGGGGGAATCTATGGGGTGCTGGCAGTGTCCTACATCCTGATTTGGGGGTGGTTACTCAGGTTTATACATATGGAAAATTCCTCAAACTGTACACTAAAGATGTATGTACTTTATGTACCTCACTGTATGTGTTTTACTTCTATTATGTAAAAAAAAAAAAAACTTCCTAATAGTTTAAATCATGACCAACTGTACACCGATTTAAGAAGACTGACTGCCATCTGACTTCTTCACACACTGCTGCAGAGTTGGCAGACAGCTCTTTCCACGTACACACCAAACTAAGTATTACAGAGTGAACTGTGTGCCCCTCGCCCTTCACGTGTTGATGCTCCAACCCCCAGCGTGACTGTATTTGGAAACAGGACCATTAAAGAGGTAATTAAAGTTAAATATCATCATAAGGCTGGAGACATAACAGAACATGACTGGGGTCCTTTTAAGAAGAGGAAGTGATATCAAGTATGTGCCCTAATGAGAAAAACCCATGTGAGGACATGGCGACGAGGTGGCTGTCTGCAAGCTGAGGAGAAAGGCCTGCTGACACCTTGATCTTCAATTTCCAGCCTCTAGAACTGTGAATTTCTGCTGGCCAAGCCACACACTCTATGGTAGTCTGTTATGACAGCCCTAGTAGACTAACGCACCAAGTAAAGAGGCTTCAGGAAAAACTCTGGGAGCTTGATGTGGGCTCTCTGGAGTTTGTGGGACCCAGGATGTTGCTGTCTGATTCTTGCTGTGAGAAATCAAGAAGGTAGTCAAAACCAGCAGGGCAAAGAGAGGGGGCTGTCTTTGCAGCAAAAGGCACATCAATTGCCACTGGGACAGGGGAGTGTGTTTCCTGTGGGCTCCATGGAAGCAGCCTGCTTGAGCTGGAGGATAAGTTTAACACTAGATATATTTAACACCACTACACACCTGAAAGGTCAGTTTTCATTCCAATCCCAAAGGCAGTGCTAAAGAATGTTCTAACTACCAGACAATTACACTCATTTCCCATGCTAGTATGGTTATGCTCAAAATCCTTCAAGGTAGGCTTCAGCAGTACTTGAATTGAGAACTTCCAGATGTACAAGCTGGGGTTAGAAAAGGCAGAGGAACCAACATTTGCTGGATCATAGAGAAAGCAAGGGAATTCCAGAAAAGATGCTGAAGCTGAAGCTCAGATACTTGGACCACCTGATGAGAAAAGCTGACTCATTGGGAAAGACCCTGACGCTGGGAAAGATTGAAGGCAAAAGGAGAAGAGGGTGGCAGAGAATGAGATGGTTGGATAGCATCACCAACTCAAGGGACAGAAACCTGGGCAAACTCTGGGAGATAGTGAGGGACAGGGAGGCCTGGCATGCTACAATCCCTGGGGTTGCAAAGAGTTAGACACGACTTAGAAACTCAACAACACACCTACCATAATGGCTAGAGCTAAATGAATGATATGAGACCAGGTGCTGATGAGGATGGGGACCAACCGCAGCTCTCATAAGCTGCTGTTGGGGGAGTAAATTGGTCCACCACTTTGTAAAACCTTTGGGCCATATCTCAAAACCTAAACATATACCTGTTCCATGACTCAGCTATTCCACTCCTACAGAAATGAATGCTAATGTGCACCAAAATGTTCAAGAATCTTCAGTGAGACAACCTAAGTGTACAATAGAAGATAAGAGAATAAACTAAGTGTATTCACACAACGGATTCATGCTCATGCTCAGTCGTGTCTGACTCTTCATGACCCCACGGGCTGCAGCCCACCAGGCTCCTTGGTCCATGCGATTTTCCTGACAAGGATACAGGAGTGGGTTGCCATGCCCTCCTCAAAAGGATCTTCCCAACCCAGGGATCAAACTGCATCTCCCACGGTGCAGGAGGATTCTTTACTGCTAAGTAACTGGGGAAACCCTGCACAATGGATGATCAAACCACAACAGAAAGGAATGAACTACATAAAACAACATGGAGGAATCTCTAAAAAGTACTGAACAAAAAAGTCAGACACAAAACGTTACATCCTCAAGGATTCCATGTGTATGAAGTTAAAAGCAGGCAAAATACTCCATGGTGATAGAGGTCAGACAGAGTAGTGGTTACCTTTGGGCTGCAGGTGGTATTAACTAGAAATGGCCATGAGGGGAGATTGGGGGAAGTGGAGGAGGGGCAGGATGTGTTCTGTATCTCATCAAGGTGCCAATTATATGGGTTTTAAGATACACAAAATTCAACAAACTGCACACTTGAGATTCCTGTACTGTGTTCAGGTTTCACTGCAACTTCTAAGTCAAGAATGAGGCAGGAGTTTGGAATTTTTATTATTACACTGGACTGTATTATGTGATTAATAAACTGGCTTTGACTTTACACCCCTCAGAGAGGGAAATCTAAAGGACCTGTGCAGGATTGTATTCCAATGGGGAAGAGAAAACAGATCCACTGAGAAAACAGATACGTTTTTTCAGTCCACAATTCTGCTTTAGCTTTTATTTTGAGTAGCTCCAGTTAAAGGTGGCAACTTGACCACATATATTTTTATTAAGAGAAACAGAGAGAGAATAGCCACAAACAAGAGATTTTTAATACATTTCTTTGGAAGTGACTAGACTGTAGACTCCCTGGCCAGGCATACAGGCCTGGCAAGGGATGGAGGTAAAGAAGGTTCTGGAAAACAGGCGATCCCCTGTAACCAGACAGTTGGATCCCAGACCTCTGCTCCATGTGATACACACATATTACCAGAAGCCAGCAGCCACTTCTCAGGAAAAAGAGTGGCATATGGGGATTTCCAGGGAAGCGCTGAACTGGCTCCTTGGTTGACTGCTGTCAAGAGAAGCTACTGGCCTGGTGGTGGACAATGTTGGTATCACATCCAAATCCTCACCTGGTCAATAGCCAGCATCCATGACTCACTGACCAGCTTTGCCTTTTCATACAGAGAACCAGAAATATCTGAGGATGTATGTTCCCCTCCCCACAGTACCCTCTTAATGCAAAAGACCTTTACCCAGTGACTGACAGGTATGCAGTGCGTACCACCAAAGCCACTGACTCTGGCAGCGACAGTCCGGAGACCACATCATACCAGAGCTTCCCCCACCCTCAAGCCTTTGAGATCACGCCCTTGTCTGACCAACACCCTCCCCGTCCCCACACCCTGCTTCTCCTCCTGGAGCATCTCCTTAATAAAGCAGTGCCTGAACATACCAAGCCTCTTCTTAGTTTCTGCTCTGGGGGGCCCAACCTAAGACCTTTACAAACCCTGCCAACTGAAACAGATGCTTGGCCATCTCCCATGTCACAGCCCTAATATGAATGGACAATCCATGATGACCAGACATGAGCTGCAAACCTCTGGCATGGGAGGGAGCCATCCAAATAAGCGAGATATAAACAAGCCCACTGTAATTCCCCGAATGGAAAAAGAAGAAGGGGCTGGTAAGAGAGGAAAAAATTTAACTCAGGAAAAGAAGAAAAAGTAAGACTCACTGTGCAGATAATATAATGAACAAAACCTTAATCATTCACCTTCATAAGTACAGTCTCTTTACTTCATCAAGGGGAGCCTCATTCCATACAAGAAACTGCAGACAGATGGTTAGTTACACCCCCTCCACACCTTGCAGTTCTCAGGTAAGCCTGCTCCCCACCACCCCAACCCCTGTGCCTTCATCTACTGAGAACAATTTTGAAATCAGTCTTTGCACTGCCAGTAAGTGGTATGTTGTGTCTCACTGGGAGCAGCTCAGACATAATAACAAACAACATCCTAAGCCCCTCAGCCTCCATTCTTCCCCAAGCAGGCTTTGAATACCTCCACACAACTTAATGTAATATGCACTTCTAACACTGGCTTAACATTCTGTCTTCAAGGTTAGACAGCATCTACCAGAGCAGTACCAATTTATACCAAGCTGAAAGCACACTTAATAATTTCTTTTACATCAGCCATGGATCTTTTCTCCAGGTTAACACATTTTGGCAGACTAAAAAGATAAGGGCTTATTTGAAAGCTAACCTAACTGTTCTTTTCCCTAACAAATTTTAATAAGGGGTATAGACTATTAATGATTTTGGTTACAACTCTCTAGCACATTCCTTTCTTTTCACCCCTTAAACACACACATACACACACATATATAGTTTCTTCATGACAGAAAACAGAGTAACAGACTATTGGAAAAATAACACACATGCACACTGTAATTTCACCATCCAGTTTTGTCCATCTCATTTTGAGAAGAAAATTCTAGATTTATATACTTCCACTCCTGAGCCTACATACCTACTAAGAAATAAAATGGGAGTTGTGTTCAAGGCTTTGCTCTTAAAGAGACGTGACTCCTTGATACATGTTGAGAAAATACAGATGAAAAGACACAGTACATTCTATCATTCTATCTTTATTTATGCCTAATGCAGAGTTCCGACCCCTCAGTTAAATTCTGGGTAAAGCACAACAAAAAGCCGGGCTGCTGGCAGCTAAGGCTTAAAGCACATCAGCCTCCAGAGCTCTGACAGTGACAGAAAGCCTCAGGGACCAAAGCTAAATGTTTAGCCACTTCAGTTATTCTCTAATAAACCCTTTTCATGTTGAAATGCTGGCTTTGTTTTGTCTGTTTGCTTCTCTCTTCTTTCTTCCCTGACATTCTTTTCCTTTTTGGTTAATAGTGGGGGAGGGGGTACATGGCTGCTGAAGCCCTTAAATGTAATTACAAAATGTTAACTCAACCATTCCTAAGGGTTCACGAGAGAATAGACAGAATTCCTTTTAAAGATGGAAAAATAAGATTCACAGAAAAGCAACATATTTTCTTATTATATATACCATATATTCAACAAATGTGTATTCAGCATATACTATATATGCATACATGTGTGTGCAGAGTATCCATACGCTGTTAGCTCTTGCAGTGCTAAAGAAGATGAGAAAAGGTCAGTGGGTGGGTGTATAATGTGGAAGGACAAGAGAGGAATGGAATAGAGTAAGCACACAGTGCTGCAGTCCCAAGTGAACTGCAGTTGCTCTCTAACCAGTGGTACCCAGGGCTGCGAGCATTTACACCAGAAGCCTGCGAGCTCAGTTCCAGGAAGTGTATCTGGCCCAGTGCCTGGGAGTTGGGAATGGTTTTACATTTTTAGATGGCTGGAAAAAAATCAAGGGAGGAATCAAAATTTTGTGACAAGTGAAAGTGATACGAAATTCAAATTTCAGCATCCAGAAATAAAGTTTTATTGGAGCACTGCCCTGCTCGCTGCCTTACACGTTGCCCACGGCATTTGTACCACCACAGCAGAGCTGAGAAGTTGTGATAGGTGACAGAGACTGTATGGCCCCAAGGAACCTCTTTTACTATCTGGCCCTTTGCAGAAAGAATGTGCTGACCCCTGGTTTAGAGTGGGGAGATGTCACTTATGCCCAAGGTCATCATGAGGGAAGTGACACTTCTCCCTTACTTTCCTAGAGCCCTTGACAGCCCAGTGGCCCTGTGTGGGAAGAGAAGGGAAGGGTAGGTTTCATCATCCCTTCTTTTACTGCTGGGGAAGCTGAGGCTCAGCTCAGTCAAGAGAGACTTGATCAATGTTGGCAGCTAACGAATGGCACACCACACTCCATCCATCTTGAGCCTTTCCATCACAGCAGGTAGAGACTGGAGAGAGGCTAGTGCAACAGCTGCCCACACAGAGACATCCCAGGTGGGACAGGGCATCACAAACAAGGGCGTCCAGCTGGGCAGGTGGGGTGGGGGGCTTTGCTGGGCCCCAGGACAAAGGGGACAGGAGCCATCAGGGCCTGCTCCCATCTCTGGAGCCAAGGTGAGGCCCTCTTGCCCTGTCCTTTAGTCACTGATAGAACCTCTGAGAGCCTCAAGTCCCATCTGTAATTTAAGTCTTCTCCTGATATGGTTATGAAGAGTAGGTGAGGTCAGTATGAGAATCAAGTGAGTTAACTGTGTATAGTGCTTACCATAACACCTGGCACTCTGTAGCTATAATGTTAACTTGCTTTCATTTACTGGATGGGGAACCTATTGAGGTGTTTTTCTTCATTATTGCAGTAAAAATGCTGTATAATGTTGTGTTAGTTTCTTGCCATACAACAATGTCAATCAGCTGTCAGTTTACATACCGCCTCTCCCTCTTAAGCCTCCCTCCCACTGCACTCTCCCATCCACCGCTCCAGGTCTTCACAGAGCACTGAGCTGAGCTCCCTGGGCTATACAGCAGCTTCCCACTAGCTCTCTGTTTTACATGTGGTAGTGTATATATGTCAACGCTACTCTCTCAATTTGTCCCACACTCCCCTTCCCTTCCTGCTCCCCATGTACAGAAGTCTGTTCTCTATGTCTGCATCTCTATTCCTGCCTATCAGGCTTTGAAAATAGGAACTGACATGTCCTTCTACTAGACAACAGGAGAGCCATAAAGAGTGTAATCACACCTCAACACCAGACTAGATTAGACGTTCATACCACCTAACACTATGGAAACATTCCACCTGTGGAACAAATTCTCGCTTCTTTAGGACCCCCTCCCCACCTTGCCCCCCCACACATATGCCAGGTATGAGCTCAGGGGAAAAAAAGATTCCTGTACTTTAAAGTTATTTGGAAGAGAAGTGGGTGTAAAAGTAGTTTCACATCTAGGAAGAAATATATTAGGTTGAAATTGAGAAGGAAGTAATTGAACTGAATATCTAGCACTCCTGAGATTTGGGGGCGGTGGCATGGGAAAGAAGCAGGAAAGGAGGGGGCAGGAAAGAACTGTGAGGAGGGATGAGCCAGACTGGGAAGGCCGGCCAGTCCAGCCACGCAGTCAAGACCCAGGAGCTGAGCACGGCTCCATACAGCCCAGGAAGCCGCTAGATCTAAGAACCAATCCACTTGTCTGACTCCACTTTCCACACTAACAGTTTCTTCTTTTGGAAATACAACATCTACTCAAAAATAAATTTTTCTTTTGTATTCTTGTGACCTCCTACACTCATACCACCAAATATACAGATATGCTAATAATTTGAAACAAATTTTAAAAATCCTCTGATGTGAAATTATTTCATGCTATAAGGAAACAAGCACTCTTCTGATGGATGTAATACAAAAGAACAGTGTTTCTTCAACCACATGTCAGGAACCATTAGAACTGAAATAAGTTTAGTGAGTTGACAATCATATAGAATAGAATGGAACAGAACAGAAAATATCCAAGTGCCTCACACATAATAAAGGACCAGTATTGCCAAGTGAAATGTTTGTTTCAGTGATATGTTTGTGTGTGTGTGTGTGTGTTTAAACACACTCATCTATATTGTTAGGCTATGATATAAACTATATTCTCACGAGGGGTCTTGGTTAAACAAGTTTAAAGGCACTGAAATAGAATATGATCCACATAGTAAGTCCAGTATAAAAAACCCTAATTCATTGACTAGCCACATAAGAAGGTAATTATTGCTGATAAGTGGAATCTCTTTCAATGATAAGCTCTTCCTCTGAATTTAAGATATGCTACCATTTACAAGAAAAATGGTTTATGCACATCTTGTCAAGTACACCTCTTCTTGAAAATAAAGTGTATCTGTCAATCAATATGGGAATTGAATGTGAGATACAAAATTTATCAAAAGTCAGAAATGTAAATGGTCACATTGTTCAGAACAACAGTTAATCAACTGCTCAGTGAAACAAAATCATTACTGTATTTTTCACACTAATTAAGCCACCATGGAGTAGAAGGGGGAGGAGGTTGGAGAGGAAACTTACTAGGCAAGGATCATCACACCTCAACAATCTCCCATGATGACACGGCATATACAAAATGAGATTCCTAATCCCCCCAAAAATGAGATTTCCAGAAAAGAGAAAGTCATCTTGTGTTTAACTCCAAATAAAGTCTCCCTTACTAAGAGCCATTCTCTCAGTTACTCTCTTCTGAATGCCAAAAATCTTGTTATCTCCAAGATAACAGGAATTAAAATCAAGCAATTCATTAATATTGGATGTGATGGCCACTAATTTTAAAGGGAAAAGCCATATCAAAAAATTTACTTGGTAAGACTGAAGGTTTCATGAAAAGATGTAAGTTTCAGAGGTCACCTGAGAACTGTTTGGAGAAGACAGCCAGAAACAACTGCAATCAAAACTAGACAGGGATGCCTATAGAGGTCATGGGATTGAAACAGAATAGGCGAATGAATGAAGAGGATCAAGATTTTAACACCAGTTTAAGTAAATACACCTTCATAATTGCCTGTATTGGATGACTTCACACAAATCATGCAGAAGTGCTGGGCTGTAGAGGGCATGAATATATACCTATAGGAAGACAGCAAAAAACAACTGTCTTTACACTGTGTGAATAGGCATACAGGGCTTAGAATTAAGGGCGGCATCCCATGGAAGGACAGCATCACATGCAAATTCAAAAGTACTCTATGACATACAAGTTAGATAGATGTGAATATGCCAAAAGTGGTGTTTAACGATGAAAAGGACGCTGGTCAAAGCAGTGTGTGAAACATCTGAATAAATGATTTTGCAAATGTGAGTGTAGAAGAATGTCATATTTTAAAATGACTAATTTTATATAAGGTGATTTAAAATATATGCAAGTAAATTAATAAATATAGATTATTATTAAATACAGTATAAACATTTAGAGTAAATTAAATACAACAATAAAATATTATTTATTAAATATAAAAATGTCCTTTACCTATATCATTCCAATGTGCATATTCAAGTTGATGTAAAGACTTTTTAAAAACTACCTCGCTGAAAAATGAGGTACTACCATCCAGGGTACCTTATACATGGGCATACATGGCAATGTGCATCCCAGATAACTGAGGATTGTCAACAGTTGACTTGTGAGTAAACTTGAACAGTAGGAAGCTGCTGCAATATATAAAAACCCCTAAAATAAAATAACAGTAATTGCCATCCCACAAATTCTTACTATTAAAAATTCCCTGTGCCAGTGTGCACAAGAAGCTGCTGTTGCACTGCCCCCACGTCCCTTTGGAGAAAGCAATGGCACCCCACTCCAGTACTCTCTCCTGGAAAATCCCATGGATGGAGGAGCCTGGTAGGCTGCAGTCCATGGAGCTGCAAAGACTTCACTTTCCCTTTTCCCTTTCATGCATTGGAGAAAGAAATGGCAACCCACTCCAGTGTTCTTGCCTGGAGAATCCCAGGGACGGGGGAGCCTGGTGGGCTGCCGTCTATGGGGTCTCATGGAGTCAGACACGACTGAAACGACTTAGCAGCAGCAGCAGCAGCAACATGCCCCTTTAGCCCACCTGTGAGTTCACAGGGGGCTCTGATGGCTTCCTACACACTGACGGCTTCCTACCCCCACCCTCTCAGCCTCTCTGCTTAGCTACCCACAAGGGTTTTCCCCTCTGCCTACAAAGTTTGCAGCATTAAAGTGCCTTGGAATTGATGTCCCCAGGATTAAACGGGGGATAAAATCCCACCTTCCCCATTGCTTGATAGACAATCATAAAGAATAGCGTCTCCACTGTCCACAATGGTAATCTGCTCACTAACTTGCCTCTTTTTTTACTTCCCTGTTTTCCTTCCTTTCCTGTCTCATTTTTTTTCCCACTCCTCATTTGTGCTTCTTAGGATCACCTCCCAAACAGACTATTTGTACCCAAGTCTTCATCTCAGGCCATGACTGCATAAACTACTTAGCACCAAGGGAAAATTTTGTCTTCTTTTAAAAACAGCTGTCTTCGGGGATCAAGGTCAAAGAGCTTTAGCCCCATTCTTTATACCTGGAAATGTCTCATCTATTCTTTGCAATGAGTATTTGATGATACCTTACTAAGGCAAAGAGTTTTTCTATGCCCAGATGAACAAAACAGAGCTCTAGTTTCAAAGACCTTAGACCTAGGAATGAGATATGAAATATGGAAGAAGAAAAGGAACCCTATGGCTGAAGACGGTTCAGTCCAGAGAAGAGTGAATGTGCAGTTTCAAGAAAGGGACCGCTTCCAACTGACTAGTATTTCAGCACTACTCAGACACAGCTACTCTCCAAGTTTTCTAACTCAAATGTGTGATTCAGGACATATTCTCTTTTAAAAACCCAGCACTGACTCACCCACAGGTCAGCTCGAACATGGTAGTGTGATACAGCCTTACAGGTGACTGATTCAATACTGAAAGGCAAAGCATCACATCGCAGGGTCCCAAAGCGACGGCTCCATGTATCTTGTGTGACACTACATGGCCAGGAGAAGCAAGGAAACCAGCAAGGTTTACTTGATTATGCCAAGCATGTTCCTGTCTCAGGCCCTTTGACATTCACTACCTAGAAGGCCCTGCCCTCAAATACTGGGGTGGTCAAAAAGTTTGTTTGGGTCTTACTGCCCCATCAGTCAGAAAAACTCAAATCAACTTTTTGGCCAACCAAATACTTGCATGGCTCACTCTTTCAACTCTTTAAATTCTGAGCTCAAGGCATTCCCTGACCACCCACTATAAAGTAACAGCCACCCCCTACACTCCACACTCTACTTCTTCCTTGCTTTCTTCTTCATAGCACTCACTGCCACTTGAAATATATGTGCTTATTTATTTTTAATCCCTTCCTCTAAAAGGTCGGTGGTAGTAGGGACCTTCTTGCCCCTGCTCTATCCTTTGCACCAACAATAGTGAGTGGTGGAGAGATGTTCAGAGAACATTTGTTGAAAGTGAAAGTCAAGTTGCTCAGTCATGTCCGACTCTTTGCAACCCCATGGACTGTAGCCTATCAGGCTCCTCTGTCTGTGGGATTTTCCAGGCAATAGTACTGGAGTGGGTTGCCATTTCCTTTTCCAGGGGGTCTTCCTGACCCAGGGATCGAACCCAGGTCTCCCGTATTGTAGACAGATGCTTTACTGTCTAAGCCACCAGGGAAGTCACATTTGTTGGAATGAATAAATGACTCCAACATTAAAACCTCAAAATCAACACTCATCATAGTCAGATTTCTATAAATTTGTCTGGAATCACACATTACCCTGTAGACCCCCTTTGAGGGTCTAAAGCATACAGAATTATTTCGTGGAAAAAAAAAAATTTGTAAAGCTTCAATGTATGTAGCAGGTAAGAATAAATAGAAGTTTTAATGCTGTCATGAACTTGAACAGGCCATGGAATGCAACTTAGTCAATGTCCATGATGTAAATAGGAAAGAAATCCTGAAATTTTAGATCTTAGATACTATACCTATCTTTACTAAAAAATTAATTTGTTCATGTATTCATGAAACAAAATTTGCTGAGCACTTACAATAGGCATGGTGTTGGGTGAAGAGCTATAGTTCATTTTTCGTTTGCCGTATGTTGGCATTGCAGATAGGGAAAGCTCATCTTTTCAGAAACACTTATATTTTCCTCCATTATTTACTGTAGTCAGCAATCCTTGAGAGAAAATCTTCACAGGAAATGCTTCAGGTAGGGTCTTTTATTCAGCTAATTTTAAAGGCAAACATTTTTCTCTTTTCATTGAGTTTATGGGAAGGAGGAGCTACTGTATTTAACAACATTTACTGCTATTAATTTTAATAACAAAAATTAATAAGTGGTTGTCAAACTTTAATTATACAGGACTAATTGGTTCTACCACAAATTTATGCTCTCCAAACACAGGAGGCCCTCATAGTCAGGTGATAATCTTTTATTTACCCGTAACTAACTCACCACTACATTCCCACAACACTTGGTCCAAGTCTTTATTATTCTACCCATGGCTTCAACCCTGCCCAGCTCTCTCTGACCTGACTTAGAAGACCATGGCCAAATTCCTTTCTTTTCATCTCAAACTTCCCATGCTTCTGTCTCAAAAGAGCCCTTCCCTTGAAGAGTTCTATCTTAAAGATTATGTTCCCATCAGCCTCTCCTATTAGCCTCCCCATTAGTTAGCCTCTCCCATTAGTTCCCATTAGCCTGTCCCTTACATTTTCTATCTCTCTCCATCCTTCACTGGTTTCTTCTCCTCCACTTATAAAGTAGGTTCAGGTGTCCCTATACCAAGACATTACTTTCCCTACACCATGCCCTACCTTTGATGTAGCAAACTCTCTCTCTCTCTCCTTCATCCTACTTATTAAAAAGGAAGTCTGTCCTCGCTGCTTTCCATATGCATTACCCTCCCCTATTCAATCCCTCATAGCCTGGATGCACTCCACCTGCCTCAGGATAATCAAGGAAAGCCAAGTCAAACCCAACCGGCTCTTCCTTCCCTGTACCTCCACCCCCTTGGGGCGTGATGTAGGAAGGGTGGTACTCCCTCACCTTCCCCAGCTTCCACGACACCACACTGCTGCCGCTGCATCCCTCCAACCGCCCCTTGTTTAGTGCTCATAACCTCTTTTTTCTCTTTTCCCCTCCAACCCAGACGTCCTCCAAGGAGCCTACCCTTAGCCTTTGCCTCTTCTTGCTCCACTCTCTTTATCAGTCATTCCTGAGACATTAAGTGAGTGAGTGAAGTCGCTCAGTTATGTCCGACTCTGTGGACTGTAGCCCACCAGGCTCCTCTGTCCATGGGATTCTCCAAGCAAGAATACTGGAGTGTGTTGCCATTTCCTTCCCCAGGGGATCTTCCCAACCAGGGATCAAACCCGGGTCTCCTGCATTGCAGACAGACGTTTTAACCTCTGAGCCACCAGGGAAGTCCCCTGAGACATTAAAAATGCTCCTAAATAAATGACTTACAAATCTCTCTTTATCGCTCTAACCTCTCTCCAAAATCTATACCTGCACTGGAGTCCCTTCATTTGGACAAACCTGTCAGGCTCAAAATTCTTCTTTATAAAGAAGTTTCCTCATCCTCCTCTGAAGGAGGATTTCTTGACAATGACTCAATCATTCTCACAGCTGAGCCTGACAATGACCTTTGATCTCCCTGATCAGTGTTCAGATTTTTCTTGTACCCTGTCTCTTGAGTTTGCTCTCTCCCTTCACTCCCACTCTCTCATTTCCTCTGACCCTTAATTTAGCAACAGAGCTTATCTTCTCTCCCTACTGCCGTTCTTTCCTCATTTCATTACATCCAACACAATTCAAGATTGTTACTGTGAAGCTCAGTTATAGTTCTGTCAACCTTCATCCTCAAAAACCTTCCAAGGCTTCCTGGCAGTAACTGAATAAAATCCACATAAAAGTTGCTCCACAACCTTGAATGACTGTCTCTTTCTTATCTCTCACTTCATCTCTGGGCACCTCCTACGCTCCAGCACACGCCATTCCCCCCTCTCCTCCAGTTTAATTGAGAAAGAATTTTAAGCACACCATTCGAAGGAGCCTGGTAGGCTACAATCCATGGGGTCACAAAGAGTCGGACACGACTGATCGACTTCATTTTCATTCTGTTCCTGAATGGGCACACACTTCCCACCACCAGGCCTCTGCTATGCTGGTCCTCCCCCAAATATGCCCTTCCTTCCTTGCCAGCTCAAAATCCACCTATGTAAATCTCAGCTCAAAAGCTCATTCTTCCAAATCTTTCTTGATTCTTCCTTCTGAAGTCATTGTTGTATCACGTGAACTTCTACAGCTCTACAGGCACACAGCGTTTTCAGCACTTCACCACTTTCCACCATTTTTACATGCATGACCTGTCTCTTCTTCCTGGCCATGAACTTCCTCTGGGCAATATCTAGGTCTCCTTAGTTTTAAAATTTCCAGCCATCATAACGTTTCCCAAACTCTATCCAAAGGTATACACTGCCTAAGATGTTGTAGGCAACGAACAAATATTTGCAAATTAATAATTGTAACCTAAAGGGTTAACTCTGGATTTTAGTGGTTGAAAGTCTCTCAATTTTAACAAAAATTACTTTTTCTTTATAGGATGTAAGTCCAACCTCTCCCATGGTACCACAGTTTATTCCTTTTGGCTCCACAGGTCAATTTTCAGATGTCTTTTATTCCCAAATCTTCTAAAAAACAAACTTCTTTAAGAGACCCAATAGTGGAAAAGAACAGAATTAATGCTCCTTTAAGAAAGAAAACACATCCATGCAAAACAAATGACTTACTTCAGGCTACAGCAAAAGGTACAACTGTTTACAGACTGAATTACAGTATTCAAGCTGTATCATTAACCTTAATAGAGCAATCTTTAGAAAGCCAGGCACTGCATTTAAAAATTATCACAAGTTAGAAAGGAAATCACTAATTCCTGAGTCATCAATTGTGCTGTTGTATAATTATTCTTTTCTAAGCAGTTTATTCACCTTGATAATTCCTAATATTCTTAAACTTTATGGTAAGACATTTATATCTCTGGATCTTACTTGCACATATAAACTTTTCTTTAAAAAAATAGCAAAAACCTCTTAGAATGCCTTTTACGTTCCAAAGTACTTTTCTCAGAAAGAAATTGGCAGAACTAATAAGAGAGTTAAGAACTAAGATTCCAAATTCATTTTTATAAATCTTTCATAAAACTTTGGATGCGATCCAACAACCTCACATTAAAATTTTAGAAGGCTTGACTTGAAGGACATGAGGAAATTTATTTTAATGTTCACAGCTCCAAGAAAACCTGGTCTACAGATCATCATTAATTAAGAGAAGACAAATGGGAAGACAAAAAGCATATGTGGACAGCCCTGGTTCTATTGTTTTCAATGCAACCTCTGCAAAACAAAACAAAATTTTTTTAAAAAGAGAAAGAAACATCTGATGCCAACATGTTGTATACCTACTTGTGTAGCTATGACTGCTATAGGCTTTTCAAGAGGACCGGGGCAGCCAGTTTGGATTCTGACAGCAATGCAGTAGAATTTAAGGTGTTATGATTCAAATATGTTCTAAGCAGGTTAATCTAGTTCCACAACATTTTAATAAAGAAGTATCAAGATATAAAGTGTAAAGGTGCATCATTCGTATAAACACTGCAGGAGAAAAATAGGAGCTGGGGAGTCAAACTGCAGTGGACGCACATATGAATACAGTATCTCCCTTCCCGTCTCTCTCTACCCAACCCCACATAGCGGATCTTTATCACGCAGAGACAATTAAACAGCGATAGACCTTGGATGCAATTCCGTGTCCTGGCTTCCACTGGGTGACTTATTGCCAGCCTGACATTCTCCAAATTTTCTACTTGCAGGCTATATTGGATAGGAAAGCAGACTCACTAACCTGGGACCCCATCACTATGAACCTTGGGGGATTTCAGTTCCCCAATAATACATGGTACCACCTAGCCATTGTGAAAGCTCGAAGAGTGGATGCCACTAGCATTAGAAATAAAGTATCCCTTTTCCTAAGGAAAACGCCCTGCTTGTGATGCTGACCAGGGGTAGGCAGGGGACCAATTTCTCAATGATTTTTTTTCTTTTAAAATACTACCCCCTCATCTCTCATACACACCATCAGAGTTCATTCTGCAAGATCCAAGATAAAGACCATATTCTTCAACCATAAGATTTCCAGTGTTTAAATGTGGACGGAGAAGGTTTAGTTGACATTCAAAGTTGTGGGGTCAGTGGCCATTAAAGACCCTTCTCCTTCAGGTCAGACAAGAGAAAAACAATAGAAATTGCAGAGTCAGGGCATCTAAGACCCTTACAGACTTGGAGCTGAGGAAAGGAGAAGTGTCATAGGATGGAAGCTCCCTTCAAAACCTGAATGCCAGCAAGCCCAGGAACGGTAACCATTATACTGTTTCCCTGCCATGTGCCCAAAGCCACATGCACAGTTCCACATCCCCATCTCAAGCGACATGTGAAGAAAAAGGGGAAATGAAGGGAAACGAAGGAAGAGAGAACCCCTACAGCCAGCCATCCCCAGGCGGGAGGAGAACAGAGACTGTGAACAGAGTTTCAGGGAAGAAATAACACTGTCCCACAGTCAGCGGGTGACAGCAAGTCAGGGCACCCGCAGATCTCTGGGTCTGGAGAGCAGTTTGCAGTCACACGAGTACACACACACATACACACATAGATTCACACACATGGGATTTTACAAACCAGCACCCACGCCCCTGCCTCCCTCCACACTCTCACACCAAGTGCATCCTGCTCACTTCACCGTTGTCATCACCACACTCTTTCTCCCGGAGAGTCCGCCGAGAGCTGAGGGATCCTAGCGGGGATTCCTGGAAATGTCATCCCCCAGCACCTTCGGTCCGCCACCCCCATCCCTTTGACTCTACCTTTACACACACACACACACACACTCCTGCCATGACTGTCATCAGACTCACCGCTGCCCGGAAAGCACGGCATGTCAGCGCGCACAGGACACCAGGCGTCCGTATCCTCAACGCCCCCCTTCCCCCGCCCCGTTAGCTCGCTGGCTCTAGGCACTGCCTCCCTGGAGGTCGCCGGCTGTCCCCTCTCATCCGCACTATTGTTCCTTGCAGGCGCCCGGGGGCGCCCTTCGGCGAGGACGGGGGCCCCGTCGGGGGGCAACATCAGCGCCGGGGACCCCCATTCACCCAACCCGCCCTGGAGGTGGTACCTTGCCTGACAGCTGGGTCCGCGGGCCCGCAGGAGCAGGCGGCGCTAACGACAGCGTTGGTGCCAAGTCTGGGAATAAAGCTCCTCTCCAGCCGCTCCTACCTCCAGCGCCACCATCTTCTCCCGCCGCCGCCGCCGCGACCGCAGCCGCCCTCGCCCAGCTCTGGCTGGGGCTTCGCAGCAGCGGCTCCGGCCCCTCCGGTCCTGCGGCCCCACCCCCCTTCTCCCCCGCCCTCCCGCCCCTCGTGACGCGCGCCGGGGCCGAGCCGGCAGGCTGGTAAGGGAGGGCGCCGGGGGAGCGCGCGCGCACGCCGCCAGCTGGGAGCGCCCTGGCCTCCACGCCCACCCGCGCGCACGCGCGGCGCGCGCGCACGCAGCAGCCGGGCGGCGTCCTCCACGCGCAGCCTCTGAAGCGCCCCAGCCCTAGGGCTGGTGGGCGTGAGGGGCTCTACAGCCTTTCGCTGCCTGTCGCGCCTCAGCTCGGGCAGGCGCGTCCTGGCGTGCACGGGCTCCGTCGGAGCTCCCGGGGCATCCCTCCGGCTTTCTCGTCGCCGCATGGAGTGGGCAATGCGGCTGCCTCCCCGAGGGGACTGACAGGGATCTCCACCCTCTTCGGGGGAAGCCCAGAGGGCCCCCGGTTTCCTCAGCAGCAGCTGCGGCCAACGTCTGCGCGCAGAAACAGGCCGCGCTGCCGGACCTCGGATCCCGGCCGCCGCGTCGGCTCCTGAGGGGTGTTCCCTTAACTGAGTTACTGCCGAGCTTTCCCGCTCCTCCGGCCCCTAAAACGATGCCTGTACTGCACTACCTGGCAGGCACACAAGGCCCCTAAGAAAAGAGGGTTGCCGGTACGTCTGGAGCCGGCTGCAGGCCTGCGTTTTCGCCGCTAGGGAGTGAGCCACTCGGGTTCGGGCCGGAGCGGCGTGACCGCGCGTGCAGCCCTTGAGGGGAACTGCCCAGTCCTGCGGGAAGAGAAGAAAGCCTCTGGATTATGATGCCGGGAGTGTAGTTGAGCCTGGCTTAGGGGCATCAGCCCCAGATATGCCTGGGAAGGAGTAAGGCGGGGACCTTGGTAGCAGGGACCAGGTGGCAGGTGCTGTGCGTTAATGAAAAGCAGTGGGATGGACAGGCCTCAGAAGACCTGGGTTCTGGCGCCGGCCTCAGCTGTAACGGGCAGTGTAATATGAGTGAAATCCTTTTTCACAGAATACTCAGTAATAATAAGAAATGATATTTGCACAAAGCCTTATAGTTTTGCAAAGCCATCTTCATTCATGTGTTCTTATCTGGTAAAATGAAGATAAGCTCTGGTTATCCAGATTTCTTGGGAAAGGGTTCTTTTATCACAATGTGTTTCCATATTAAGCCGAATGCCTCCAGAAACGCAAAGTCTTGTGTTTTAGCTTTAAAATTCACATGTTTCCATTCTATTCCATAAATCTCTTTTTCGCTTTAATAAAATTAAAAAATAGCTTCTCCACCCCCTCCAAAAGATCTTTTAGTACAATTGAAATATGTACTAGGAAGGGGCTTCCTGGTGGTGAAGTGGTGAAGAATCCGCCTGCGATGCAGGAGACCTGGGTTCCATCCCTGGGTTGGGAAGATCCCTGGAAGAAGGGCATACCAACCCACTCCAGTATTCTTGCCTGGAGAATCCTATGGACAGAGGAACCAGGGAGGCTGCAGCGCATAGGGCCGCACAGAGTAGGATACGACTGAAGCCCCTTGACACCGCACAGCACATACTAGGAAGATATATCTATTCATCTTGTAATCTTACACATTCAATTTTTGCCCCAGCAACTATTGGATATTTATTCCAGACAAGGTCCTTGTTCTCCCAGAGCTCATAGAACAATGGAGGAAACAGGTATTAAAACAATCAGATGAATAAGTGCAACTGTGATGTGTTCTCAAATGCAAAGGTGCTGAGGGTTTACAAGGAAACCTAGTATGAACTACAAGATTGGGTAAGGCTCTCCAGGGAAATGACCTTTCAGTTTGCAGAGGAGAGGCACTTCCAGGTAGACAGAAGGGAATGTGCAGAAGCCCACCCAGGTGTGCCTGAGGAGAGAAGGGATGAGAGATGGGCAGTTGCAGCCAGAACCTTGGGGGCCTTTTTGAATAAAGATTTTATTCTGTGTGCCTTGGAAGGTCACTGCAAGACTGTAAAAGCTGGGAGTGAGTGATCATGATCACATTTCAGTTCCTTAAAAATGGGTGAGGGAATGATGTGAAGAAGTGTTTCATGGAGGGTAGAGACATCCATACCTGTATATTTGGTATTTAGGGTTTTCAATATTTACATGGACTGCTCTTCTGTTTGTTTTTAGTTACTGCCTCTGCTTCCATTCATACTAGTTTTGTGGTCTTTCTGTAGTAGTGCCTACTTTGTTACTTTTAACCTGCTGTGTTTTAGGAAAGAAATGAACTAATCTTGTTAGAATTTCAGGTTGAGTAAGAGGTCTTTTCTGTGCATACACTTGGTGTCATTTGGTTTGTTATGCTTATTTTCTACTTTTCTGTTGTGCTTACATTGAGGCAAAGTTCCTTGCTTCATGAATAAGAGATACATTATTGCTTTAATAATGTAATATATTTTCCTCAATCTTGCAACACAGGATTTTTGTGCAGATTAAAGAAAGTGTGTGAAATGACTCTGCAAAGTATTAAGTACCATATTAAAGAAAGTAATTATTGTTGTAACGGCAGCTTCAGTTCAGTTCAGTTCAGTCATTCAGTCGTGTCAGACTCTTTGGGATCCCATGAATCGTAGCACGCCAGGCCTCCCTGTCCATCACCAACTCCTGGAGTCTACTCAGTCTCACGTCCATCGAGTTGGTGATGTCATCCAGCCATCTCATCCTCTGTCGCCCCCTTCTCCTCCTGCCCCTAATCCTTCCCAGCATCAGGGTCTTTCCCAATGAGTCAACTTTTGCATGAGGTGGCCAAAGTATTGGAGTTTCAGCTTCAACATCAGTCCTTCCAATGAACACCCAGGACTGATCTCCTTTAGGATGGACTGGTTGGATCTCCTTGCAGTCCAAGGGACTCTCAAGAGTCTTCCCCAACACCACAGTTCAAAAGCATCAATTCTTCTGCACTCAGCTTTCTTTATAGTCCAACTCTCACCTCCATACATGACCACTGGAAAAACCATAGCCTTCACTAGGCGGACCTTTGTTGGCAAAGTAATGTCTCTGCTTTTGAATATGCTGTCTAGGTTGGTCATAATTTTCCTTCCAAGGAGTAAGCATCTTTTAATTTCATGGCTGCAATCACCATCTGCAGTGATTTTGGAGCCAAAAAAAAAGTCTGACACTGTTTCCACTGTTTCCCCATCTATTTCCCATGAAGTGATGGGACCGGATGCCATGATCTTCGTTTTCTGAATGTTGAGCTTTAAGCCAACTTTTTCACTCTCCTCTTTCACTTTCATCAAGAGGCTTTTTAGTTCCTCTTCACTTTCTAGGAAGGCTTCCTGGTGGCTCAGAGGTTAAAAGCGTCTGCCTGCAATACAGGAGACCTAGGTTCGATCCCTGGGTGGGGAAGATCCCTGGAGAAGGAAATGGTAACCCATTCCAGTATTCTTGCCTGGAGAATCCCATGGATGGAGAAGTCTGGTAGGGTACAGTCCACGGGGGTCGCAAAGAGTAGACTGAGTGACTTTCTTTCACTTTCCAGAGACCTCCAACCTAACCACTTACCAAATAGTCACATCTTGGAAACTCTCCCTTCTCCTCCTCTGAACCTTCCACAAAAAAAAAAACAGAAATGCCTGTTTTCTTTTGGTGACCTCAAATGTTGTCTGAAGTGCTCAAATTACTCTTTGTGCCTTGGCTGACAGGAAACTCAAGCCTAATTTGCAGGTCATTGTAGGAAATGGGTAAATTCATATGGCATCCTTATCTATGTCATAGCTCTTCCTTTGGTCTTGTTTTTCTAGTCTATCTATAGTTTTCCTGTGCCTGCTTTATTGGTATTTTCTATTTTATTATAGGTATTTTTATAAGCCATTTCAAATATGTGTACCCACCTAATTTTAACAAGGGTCAGAACTGTACTTCAAGGTTTCAGAAGCCAGTATATAAAACACTGGCACCCTGCCAGCCATTGTAGCAGGTACAATACTATAGACACTGTGCCAAGTGACTTGGGTTTAAATTAGGCCTTGTCCAGGATTGCATGTGGATATGAAGTCTCTGTGTGTGCCAGTCTAGAGCCTCCTGTTATAAGCAAGCCAAGTTTGTCTCCCACTGGCTTATAGATAATTTCATAATTTTCTTTAGTGTGATCTCCATGTTCCCAAACTCCATCACCCTCCTCTGTACTTACAAGTATATCTTAGTGGCACAAACACTATCATTGGTAAGAGGGCAGGGATCCATGAACTGTTACTCATTTAGGTTTCTTTTTGTCAGCAAAGACCTGAAGATTCTAGGATTCACTAAATTAATTCACATTTTAAAAGAGTGTGACCATGTCTTTCATCCTCTGTTATGATTCTGGACAGCCCAAACTGGACATGTCTCTTTGGATAATTTGTTGTTGTTCACTTGCTAAGTCCTGTCCGACTCTTTGTGACCCCATGGACTGCAGCACACCAGGCTTCCTTGTCCTTCACTATCTCCCAGAGTTTGCTCAAACTCATGTCCATTGAGTTGGTGATGCCATCCAACCATCTCATCCTCTGCTGCCCCCTTTTCTCCTGCCCTTTCGCAGCATAAGGTCTTTTACTTTGAGTCAGCTCTTCCCATCAGGTGGCCAAAGTATTGGAGCTTCAGCTTCAGCATCAGTCCTTTCAATGGATATCAGGGTTGATTTCCTTTAGGATTGACTGGTTTGATCTCCTTGTAGCCTCAAGGACTCTCAAGAGTCTTATCTAGCACTACAATCTGAAAGCATCAGTTCTTCAGCTCTCAGGCTTCTTTATGGTCCAGCTCTCACATCTGTATATGACTACTGGAAAAACCATAGCTTTCATTATACAGACCTTTGTCGGGTAAGTGATGTCTCTGCTGTTTAATATGCTGTCTAGGTTTGTCATAGCTTTTCTTGCAAGGCTCAAGCGACATTTACTTTGGTAATGGTAGATTCTTTTCCTGGATTTCAGGTCCTTATCAATTGCATTCTATCTCAGGCCTTGAGTTTAAGTCTTACGAGTCTGTGTGTAGAACAAATAATCAGCAACCTTCGGGCAGTGACGTTTTTTTTTGAGGATTTCAGCTTTGTTAGCATTAGATAATCTAGCAACCTTTTCAATCTACTGTATAGTTACTTTTGTCACAGAATTTTAAGTATATGGACAAAATAAACAATTATGAAATGTGTATCTCCTAAACTTCCATGAATCTTTTACATGTTGATTCTTATTTCACCAGCTTTTCCTCTAGATATACATTCTGTCCTGGCTTCAGCCAGATTCTTGTCTTTTCTATTCCTTCAAATAGGTCAGGTTCCCTCTCTCTCTTCCTTGAATCACATTCACTGTACCCTTTAATGGTTCCTACCAGAATATTGTACTGTAGCTATGTGTATCTGATGCACTGGACGATATTCTGGTTCCACAGATCGTAATTCTACCACTGAAAATGAAGTTTCTGAATTAGGAGTGTCATGGGATCATACTGTCTTGTTTAAATGGTTATGTGCCCATTCCTGAACCAACCTCCATGGCTAGCAGCAAGGGTCCCATCCCTGCAGTTGGGTCATTTCTCCCCAAACCACATGTTTAATAATAGAAAAAGACCTAAATACTACTACAAAGAGTGGGAAATGGACAGAAACAAAGGAAAACAACTATCTTGTTCATCTCAGGCTTATACTAGAGAAAAATGAGAAAATTTAACCCAACTGTACAATAATAAGGGAATTAGTACATAGGTGAATATGTCTTTACAGTGTTATATAATGCAGCCATTAAAAATGTTATATCCATAGATTTTTTAAATAATATGGAAGAAATACAAGCTTATGTTCTCATCATAGTTTTTAAAAATTGGGATATAACATTAGGTAAAGAGTTGATCATAACTTTTAAAAAGTGCATAGGAAAAAAAAAGTACATCAAAATGTTGTCAGTAGCCCTCTTGAGTAGTACTGTTCTTCTCCTCTTTCTATGTTGTAGTAGTTAAAAAAAATTTTACACTATACACATGACCTTAACAATATGAAAAAATAAGGTTACTAAAAATGTGGTTGTAAAAATTAACATTACTACCAGATGCCTAGTGACGTCCCAAAATAACTATTGGGTCACTTTGCATTTCTAAAGCAGTTTTCCAAATTTGATTTATCCTTCAGGCTTATTTCAAATACCACATACTTGAAGAAAATGTTTTCAGACTGTGTTGCTATCATTGATGTACCTTACTGTCTGAGCGTTTGTTTGAAGCACTGGGAGCCTTACAGCATCTTTGAAATGTCAGGATATAAGTAGACAAAAATTGATCAAATTGTTTGCTCATTCTGTTTAACATCTGCTTATGCACTTGGTTGTTTCCCATGTTATTTTAGTAGTAAGACAGCTGAATATTATGGTCAGCTGGTTGGAACAGCATAAAATATTGATATATTTAATTCATCATACACACTGGGAACAATTTTACTGGAAGAAAATATGATCATGTGTTCTAGATAGAATATAACATTGCAATCAGGAGCGTATTTACTTAAAAATAAGAAATTAGGAAATTAAGTGGTCAGCAATTTCAGAAAAACCTTTTCTTAATATGTGTTTGCTATAGATTTATATCTTTTTCCCACTTTACTAATTTTAATAATAAGATTGAGAAAATTCTGGTAACCAGTCCTTTTATCAGTTTAAGAAATAGGCAACCATTATTCATTTCAGGCAGGAGATCCCCTCAGTACTGGTTTTACAATAACACTGACACATGAAAGTGTAATTTAAAAATCACTGTTCTAGTCCTATTTTCTGTTAGGTATTTTGTTCTGGGTTTGATTTATCACCTCCCCAATTAGTTCCTGAACACTTAAAGATTAGTGATTAAATGTCAGTTATATTCCCTTTGTGTTCCTTCTACCAAATACCTAGCATATTAATAAAGTATCTAGGAAGTACTCATCAAATATTTGTTGGCTGGTTGCTCTCATTCCAGTGACCACAGTTGGATTGTTCAAGAAGGCTATTGAAGTGATTTGCCTTTAAAATAATTTCCTTTTCCTTCATTACTATTTTTATTAGAATTCACCTGGCCTTAACAATTTGAAAAAATATGGTTACTAAAAATGTGGCTGTAGGTTTCTCTATTGACTCAAAAATAAAGAATTCAGGTAAGGCTTTAATAGTAGACAAAACCAGTGTCAGCAATTTCATCAGAACTTCATGCCCTTTGCCAGCCAAGAGGGGTAATGTTTTCTCCCCTTCTGTCCCCCCTTCTGTCCCTCCTCCTCCTCATATTCAGGATGAGCAGTTAACAGTATAAGGGCTTCCCTGGTGGCTGAGGAGTAAAGAATCTGCCTGCAGTGTAGGAGATGTGGATTCCATCCCTGGGTCAGGCACATCCCCTGGAGGAGGAAATGGCAACCTGCTCCAGTAATCTTGCCCAGAAAATCTCATGGACAGAGGAGCCTGACAGGCTACAGTCCATGGAGTGACAAAAGAGTCAGACATAACTGAGCGACTAGACAACAAGTAACACTAACTAACAATTATGGAGATCCTGACAATTTTCAGAAGGCTATACTATCAAAAAGTCACTAAATACTGCATTTTCGTTCCTCAAGCTGCATATGCTAGTCACTGTGGCAGGCATTTGTGAGACCAAGTCAAATACCACAACCTCTCTACCCTTGAGGACTTTCGTACCTTAAAAAAGGCAGACAGATCTATAAACAAATCATTTCAGGGGTTGTACTGGCTGTGATAAAAAGAGGTACAAAGGAGAGCCTGGCAAATTTTTTGTAGTTGTTATCACTTTGTTTTGCTAAATGCTATGTGTTTAGGGGAATTAAATAAATTCTCTAGAAGTCAGATCTGTCATTAAATGAGCAGGACTTTTTTTTTTTTCCTTAAAAAAAATTTTGTTTCCTAACTTAAAAAATACTATAATAAACCTGAAGCCTTGTAAGTTTCTCCAAGATGAGAAATACATGTACTTTTAAAGCACCTATGGGCCGACCATTATGTCTGCTTCCAGAAAAATAATTGAGATCATCTCCCTAATGAACAAACCTTCTAAAAGCTGTAAAAGAAGGACTTAAAGTCTCTGACTTTTTCTGTCAAACAGAAAACTGACTCTTAAAAAGGACATTCAGTTCAGTTCAGTTGCTCAGTCGAGTCCGACTCTCTGCGACCCCACGAACTGCAGGGAGGACGAGGCCTCCCTGTCCATCACCAACTCCTGGAGTCTACTCAAACTCACATCCATCGAGTTGGTAATGCCATCCAGCCATCTCATCCTCTGTTGTCCCCTTCTCCTCCTGCCCCCAATACCTCCCAGCATAAGAGTCTTTTCCAATGAAAAAAAGAAAAAGAACCAACCACTTTCTACTTTTATTTCTCAGAGAAATTTATCCTTTTTCTGCCTTCCACCTCAATCTCATATCTTTTTTAATTATATATAACTGTGGAGATGCTTCTAAGTTAGGTCAGTTTTGCTGTGGATTGAATTTTGAAAGCACATTTTAATTTCAGCATTCATGCAGCCGAGCATTGCTAAATTGAATAGGCTGTGGTTATGGGAACTGCAGGAACTGGAGATGGAACCAAGAAATCTGTTACTGGAGAAACCTTTCGAGAGCTGACAGATTTTAAGTTACTCTTAATAAGGTCTGATGGGTTAAGGACTAACATGTTCTGGAATTTAGGAAAGCAGCTTTTCACCCTTCCTTGCCATTTGGGAATTATTTTCATCCTCATGCTACTGCAAGCCTATCAAGAAAACTGAATTGAAATGAGTCTCAGTGAGCTGTGTAGCATAAATCTAAAACATGCAACAATAAAATTCTCTTGCCAAGTGAATAGGCAGGCTGTGTTGCTAGCATGCTCTCAAAGAGAATCAGGTATACATTTTAATTGTTTGTATAGAATATAGAGTAATTCTTTAGGTGTCTGATATATATATATATATACACACACACACACACACACAGTTGAGAGATAGATTTCATTTACAGACTCTCATGATCAATGTTGACTCTTAATGTAATATAAAGTTAAGTATTTCCCAAATCCTTCTATGGATCACTAGTTCTGCAAGAAGATAGTAGTCATTTAGTTCAGTTCAGTTCAGTTGCTCAGTCGTGTCCAACTCTTTGCAACCCCATGGACTGCAGCATGCCAGGCTTCCCTGTTCATCACCAACTCCTAGAGTTTACTTAAGCTTATGTCCATTGAGTCAGTGATGCCATCCAACCATCTCATCCTCTGCGTCCCCTTCTCCTTCTGCCTTCAATCTTTCCCAGCATCAGGGTCTTTTCAAATGAGTCAGTTCTTTACATCAGGTGGCCAAAGTATTGGAGCTTCAGCTTCAGCATCAGTCCTTCCAATGAATATTCAGGACTGATTTCCTTTAGGATGGACTGATTGGATCTCCTTGCAGTCCAAGGGACTCTCAAGAGTCTTCTTCAATACCACAGTTCAAAAGCATCATTTCTTTGGCACTCAGCTTTCTTTATGGTCCAACTCTCACATTTATGCATGACTACACAAGAGAAAACTCTACACATGGACATCACCAGATGGTCAATGCAGAAATCAGATTGATTATATTCTTTGCAGCCAAAGATGGGGAAGCTCTATACAGTCAGCTAAAACAAGACTGGAGCTGACTGTTGCCCAGATCATGAACTTCTTATTGCCAAATTCAGACTTAAATTGAAGAAAGTAGGAAAACCACTAGACCATTCAGGGATGACCTAAATCAAATCCCTTACAATTATACAGTGGAAGTGAGAAACAGTAGTTACTATGTGGGAGTAAAACAGTTCCAGGATCACATAAATCTGAAGAACCTAGAATAAAGTAAAATCTACAGTTCGTTGTTGCTTTGTTTTTAATTTATTGCAGGACTTCTACAAGCCTTTAATTGTGAATTTCCAGGAGAGTAGAGACGAAAGATCTAAAATACTTGGTATTCCCTTTGCAGGACATCTTTTAAGAGACAGACAAGGTTATTTTATGACTTTTGCTGGCTCCTTCCTTCATAAAAATAGTAAAGGATACGTTTTATAACTATACTATACAAAGATGAATATATTAATACTATATAACAAAACATTTTCTTGGACTTAAAAGTTCTTTTTCATCTCCAATTTTAAAAGAAATTAAGACATCTTTATGGGTCCCTCAAAGTATTATGGGCCTTAGGCATTGTACCTGCTCTAATAGGGAAGTTGGCCATAGAGATAGGTGTTACGTAGGAGGAGTGAATCACTGCACAAAACCCACACAATGGAATTGAGAGGCATAACATGGCATTCAGTCTGAGGTACTAAGATGGTGGGTCACAGGGTCATTCCTTTCCTTGATGTTATGGGAACTGAAGAAACAAAAGGAGACACACTATGGCAAGACTGTGGCAAATCTCTATCATTGATTCTCTGTGAACTTAGAAGAGTTTCCTTAAACTGAAATACTGTATCTGTTTTTATATGTTCAGTGTAAATCCACACAGGTAAAATAGCTGGAAAAGGAGATTCTTAGTTTCTCACCTATGCATATGAATATAAAAAGCCCCACTGGTCATACTCAAGTTCCATAGCTTTAATTTACATCACCAACCTTTACTATATACAGTTCTTTCAATTTGTGGTTCTATTATTTAGCCACAGTGAACTGTCTATTTAGAGATAAAAATGAACTCTATTGATCCTTACTTGACAAAGTAGGGGTAAGAAACTGTGGGTGAGGCCCAAGATGACTTGGGCATCATACCAAATTTGACCTTTTTAGCCATGTTGACCATATTGCCCAAGACTGATGATTTGTCTTGAAAGATAAATTAGTAAAAGGAAATTTTCTATACAGTCTAAAGATGTTCAACTCCAGAACAACAGTATTTTGTTTTTCTATTAAAAGTGTGTTTATTCAAAGATAAATTGCCCCTTTATGGCTCAGGAGCAAAGGTAAATGGATCCCAGAGATACACAAGGTCTATATGAGAATTTAGTACATCATAAATGTGGCATTTCAAGTTAGTGCAGAAAGATGGATTATTTAATAACTGTTACTAGGTTAGCTGACTCACCATTTGTGACAAAATAAACTGCATCTCCATCCTACTGTTTGCACTACTTGGCCTGCAGGATCATAGTTTCTGGACCAGGGATCCAAAGGCATTCCTCTGCAGTAGAAGTGTGGAGTCTTAAGCATTGGACCACCAGAAAGTCCTTATCCCACTCTTTATATCAAAATAAAGTGGATTCACTCAGTCGTGTCTGACTCTTTGCAACCCTGTGGACTATAGCCCACCAGGCTCCTCCATCCATGGTATTCTCCAGGCAAGAGTACTGGAGTGGGTTGCGATTTCCTTCTCCAGGGGATCTTCCTGACCCAGGGATCAAACCCAGGTCTCCCACACTGCAAGCAGATGCTTTATCATCTGAGCCACCAGGAAGCCCCATATCAAAATAAACTCTACATATTTAAAAAATAAACATGAAAAGATTAAAATATTTGAAGAAAACACAGTAGATATTATTTACAGTCTTGGAGTGGAAAGGACCTTTCTAAGCATGTCACAAACTCAGAATTAGAACATTCCAATAAATATAACCACATTAAAATTAAAGAATTTCTGCACCCAAAATTGAAAACAAAGCATCAAAAGAAAACCTTAGAGAATTATGCAAAAACATAATGAAGGGCTACTTTGCCTGATATAAAATCAGCTCTCACAAATCCATAGGAAAAGATAAATAAAATACAAAGGACAATAATGACCAATTCCTAGAAGGAAAACAAGTGACCAATAGATTGGTGGAAAAGTGTTCAACTTCTGTAATAATTAAAGAAATACAAAAGATGATAATATTTTACACCTATTAGATTGCCTAAAACAAAACTTGATAATAAACTACATTATTAAAAATGTAAGAAAACAGGTATTTTCATTATACAGTATTACTGTATAATATGAGTATAAACAATATTTGTAAATGCCTGCTTAACTAATAAGCTTTGACTTTAAAATTCTATTCCTGGGAATTTATCACACAGAAATACTTGTCATGGATACTTATTATAAAATAGTCATACAATTCAGATATTTTTTCATTGTACAAGTGTACAAAGATATTTTCATATTCAGTGTAGCATTGTTTATAATAATGATTTGGTAACCAAAATGACTCTCAAATGGGAACTGGTTAAATAATTCATAGTATACCAAAAAATGGAACATTTTAAATCATTAAAACAAAGGAGGAGGGTGAACCAAAGGACGGGCCCATGAATTCTTTCAAGGGAAATTGTCTGCAACAAAGTTGCAAAATAGTATGTTTAGAATGATCCCATTATTATTTTTAAGTATTTTTAAGTCACTCAGTCATGTCTGACTCTGCGACCCCGTGGACTGTAACCTACTAGGCTCTCCGTCCATGGGATTCTCCAGGCAAGAATACTGGAGTGGATTGCCATTTCCTTCCCCAGAGTATCTTCCCCGACCAGGGAACCCTGGTCTCCCGCATCGAAGGCAGACGCTTTAACGTTACTCTGAGCCACCAGGGAAGCCCATAAGTATTAGATATTCATAAAAATTTGGAGTAACATACACCAAACTATAGTAGAGTTAGTCACTCTATCATAAATACCTATAGCACTGGAAATGTTTATAACAAGGATTTATTATTCTTATATTCAGAACAAGTAGTTTAGAAAATGAACAAGCAAAAAAATTACCATTAGGAAATTTTGAGAGTTTTAGTTTTTCTAAAAGATGCTTTTTCCTCCTCAGCCCCAACTAATCATCAGATGTCTTACAGCACTGAAGCACCAAGCAAGATAATTTCTGGTCAAACTTTGTTTATATACTTGACTTCTGATGGCTCTTATTAATAGTTCTAGAAGGAATTGGCAAAACCGTCGGCACTGGCTCAAAAGTTTGTATTGAATTTCATTAAACTCAGAAACCTGGAAGTCTATAATAAGCACATCCTGTGAGATTTCCCTGCTGCCCCAGACGTAACAGTGATTGTTTATGAGTCCTATTATATATTATAAAATATAAGCTAATATATTCTTCTCAAAGAAAATGTGACCCCATGGACTGTAGCCCACCAGGCTCCTATGACCATGGAATTCTCCAGGCAAGAATACTGGAGTGGGCAGCCATTCCTTTTTCCAGGGAGTCTTCCCGACTCCGGGATCAAAACCTTGTCTCTTGCATCTCCTGCGCTGGGAGGCAGATTCTTTACCGTCTGAGCCACCAGAGAAACCCAGTATATTCTTCTCATAGAGAATGCGGTAAATACAAGAATTGAAAGAACAAAATTTGTTACAGCTTCTCCACTCAAAGCTACTATAGTTAGCACCTACTTTTAAAAATCATTTTCCCCCAGTTTTAAACAATTCTGCATCTTATTTTCTTCACTTAGCACATTTTGTCACGTTATTTTAAAAGTTCTTTTGTAAACATTTATATGGCTATATGATATTTTACTATTTATCTAATAATTCCCTATACAGCTTGACATTTAAGTTTTTTCAAATTTTCATTAATATAAATAATTCTTAATGAACATTTTTACATATAATGCTTTTTCTTTTATTCACGATTTCTCTTTAGGGTGATTCCTAGAAGTGGGATATGTCTTCAAGGATGTCAGGATTCCTTATACAAATGACTAAATTTATTATTCTTATTTACACTCCCAACAATAAAGAGAGAGGATGAACCTTTTATTATACTCTTGCAAACATCTGATGTTATTACTAAAAACAAACAAAACCGAAAACCTTTGCTAATTTGATAGGTATTGAAGTCTTATTTTAATCTGCATTGCTTAGCCACGAAGACATTCTTCTGCTTTATCTGTTAACTACCTTTTTGTCTTTTGTGAGTGTGTGTGTGCTTGTGGATTTATGTACTGTCTGTTTATATTCTTTACCCATTCATTCCTGGGCTTTTAATGTTTTCTTATCAAATTGCAGGAATTCTTACATTAAGGGTGCTTATAATTTTTTAAAATAACCCTAAGCTTACAAAAAAGTTGCAAATAGAGTGTAAAGAGCAACATTCATTTTTGGCGTTCCTGCAAGTATTACTTTTTCATTGTTTATCTTTCCATTGTTGGGATTTTTAATTTTAGATTTAAAATTTGAATTTACTGGGTATTTTGGGGGGTTGGTCAATTCTTTTTCTAATTGAAAGTTAATTTACAACATTAGTTTTCAGTTCGGTTGCTCAGCCATGTCCGACGCTTTGCGACCCCATGCATCGCAGCACACCAGGCCTCCCTGTCCATCACCAATTCCTGGAGTCCACCCAAATGCATGTCCATTGATCGATGATGCTATCCAACCATCTCATCCTCTGTTGTCCCCTTTTCCTCCTACCCTCAATCTTTCCCAGCATCAGGGTCTTTCCAGTGAGTTAGCTCTTCGCATCAGGTGGCCAAAGTATTGTAGTTTCAGATTCAACATCAGTCCCTCCAATGAACACCCAGGACTGATCTCTTCTAGAATGGACTGGTTGGATCTCCTTGCAATCCAAGGGACTCTCAAGAGTCTTCTCCAACACCACAGTTCAAAAGCATCAGTTCTTTGGCGCTCGGCTTTCTTTATAGTCCAACTCTCACCTCCATACATGACCACTGGAAAAACCATAGCCTTGACTAGATGGACCTTTGTTGGCAAAGTAATGTCTCTGCTTTTGAATATGCTAAGTTGGTCATAACTTTCCTGCCAAGGAGTAAGCGTCTTTTAATTTCGTGGCTGCAATCACCATCTGCAGTGATTTTGGAGCCCCCAAAATAAAGTCTGACACTGTTTCCACTGTTTCCCCATCTATTTCCCATGAAGTGATGGGACCGGATGCCATGATCTAGTTTTCTGAATGTTGAGCTTTAAGCCAACTTTTTCATTCTCCTCTTTCACTTTCATCAAGAGCCTCTTTAGTTCTTCCTTACTCTTTGCCATAAGGGTGGTGTCATCTGCATATCTGAGGTGATTGATATTTCTCCTGGCAATCTTGATTCCAGCTTCTGCTTCCTCCAGCCCAGTGTTTCTCATGATGTACTTTACATATAGGTTAAATAAGCAGGGTGACAATATACAGCCTTGATGTACTCCTTTTCCTATTTGGAACCAGTCTGTTGTTTCATGTCCAGTTCTAACTGTTGCTTCCTGACCTGCATATAGGTTTCTCAAGAGGCAGGTCAGGTGGTCAGGTATTCCCATCTCTTTCAGAATTTTCCACAGTTTATTGTGATCCACACAAAGGCTTTGGCATAGTCAATAAAGCAGAAATAGATGTTTTTCTGGAATTCTCTTGCTTTTTCGATGATCCAGCGGATGTTGGCAATTTGATCTCTGGTTCCTCTGCCTTTTCTAAAACCAGCTTGAACATCTGGAAGTTCACGGTTCATGTATTGCTGCAGCCTGGCTTGGAGAATTTTAAGCATTACTTTACTAGCATGTGAGATGAGTGAGATTATCAGACATATCATTTACAAATATCTTCTTCCATTTAGTAGGTAATTTTTTTATTTGTTAATGGTTTTCTTTGCTGTCAAAAGCTTTTAAGTTGAATTCGGTCCCATATGTTTGTTTTTTGCTTTTGTTTCCCTTGCCTGAGGAGATAGATTCAAAAAATATTGCTGAGACTTATGTCAAAGAGTGTACTGCCTAGTTTTTATTCTAGGAGTTTTCTGGATTTTTGGTCTTTACATTTATGTCTTTAATGCATTTTTTAAATTTTTGTATATGATGTCAGAAAATGCTCTAATTTTATTCTTTTATATGTAGCTATCCATTTTTCCCAACAGCACTTATTGAAGAGACAGTCTTTTCACCATTGTATATTTTTACTGTACTCCTTTGATTAATTGACCGTATGCATATGGGTTTGTTACTGGGTTCTTTATCCAAATTATTTAATCATTTCTAAGGTAAATAATTTTCCCCACTTGAGAAATTCAATATTCACTTCTATTTTTGTCAAGACTTTTTAATGTTTGACTTATTTTACATTTATGTTTTTATGTATACCTAAAAATATGAGTATCTGAATTGATTTTTCCCAAAATATTTAATGAGTGTTTCCCAAGCAATTTATTGAATAATTTTTCCTGTTGTTACTGGTTTACAATGCTCCATTGATCACATATTAAATTCTCATCAACAATAGAGCCTGTTTTACAGGTGTTTCTGCCTACTCCTATGTCTATATATGTGTTAAATTACTATAGCTTTAGATATGGCTATTATTCCATTGAATAATCATATTTATTATTCCAAACTTTATGTTCATTTTATAAAGAAAATTATGAGTTTAATTGGCATTCAGTTAGATGTATTAAATATGATAAACAAATTTACAAAATGTGTTTTTTCCATCAAAGAATGTGATCTCCTTTTACATCTTTCAGTTTTGTGAGTTTCTTCATATAGGTCATTCATGTTTCTTAGTCTGTTAGAATACATGGTGAATAGAATCTTTTCCCATATTTTATTATGTTTGATAACTGATTTCTGATGCTCTATGGAGAAATAGCAAAAATTTCTTCCAATAACAAAGAACCAATTGCATACTTATTTTATGTCTAGCACCTTATTGAGCTTTGAGTCTAGAAATTTCATTTTTATCATGGCTTTTCTAGTATATAATACCATTCATAAGTAATGATAATTATGTTTCCTCTTTTCCAAAATTTAGATCTCATTTCTGTGCCATGTATGGTTTACACTAGCATAATTCCAACTCAGTATTAATAATGGTGGAAGTTATATACCTGAATTTTGTTTCTAATTTTAATATGTTTCTGTGAAGAATTATGTGGCTTTTGGTTTCAGATAGATTTTGTGTGTGTGTGTGAATTATATTAACCTGTTTTTTTAACCTTAGAATATTTCTTTATTATGAAAATAATACATGTCTATTAGGAGAAAAATTGAAAGTACAAATAGGCAAGAAGAAAAAGATGAAATCATTAACAGCAAAACCATCACTAACACTTAGGCATTTCACTCTTCAGGTCTTGTTCTGAGCATGCTAATGCAAATAAACAAATATACATTTTATAAAAGTGAGGATATTGTAAACATAGTTTATAAATTGTTTTATGACTTAAAAACATACAGCTAGTATGTGTCCATGTTATTCAATGTTAGTGTCTCCAGATGTTAGTATTCATGATAACTCCTTAGGAATTATCACGTAGCTTTCTAAACATTCTCTTCTGTTAAATATTTTAACTATTTACGAATTTTAACTGGAAAACATTTCTTTAAACAGCTTCATGCATACATTAGAATACCTAACCACATTCATCATTAGAATAAATTATTTGAAATGGAGATGTTGAGTCAAAGTTTTAAAGGTCTTTGAGTCTTGCTAAATTGCTGTCCCAATGATATGTGGGCTCCACCACCAGCAGGAAAGGGAAATGACTGTCTGAACCAACACTGCATGTTGTCATTGTCTTTTTAAAAAAAATAATTTATTTTGATTGGAAGCTAATTACAATATTGTTGTGGTAGATTTTTAGACATTAAAATAATAGTCTTTAAGTCCTGGGTTATTAAGAGCATTAAAAAAAAACCATGGTTAATCTTGATTTTATTTTGTGCCTTTCAGGATCAATTAAAATGATTTTTTTTCTTCCTTAGTTGGGCTACTGATGTTATATATTAATATATTGAAAAATATTAAACAATCTTTAAGTTCCTAAGATATGTAAGCTTCTCTTCTATATTATAATGTATTATCAATTAAATTATATATGTTTATCTATAAGAAATCATTTCCTCCACTTTATCTCAGTGTTTTGAAGGCTGTTTTTAAGAGTATGTGAAATATAATAGGATAGCAAAAGTTTAAAATGGGAAATGTTACATAGGCTAGGCCAGATAGAGGTTAAGTGACTTACCCATGTTCTCGCGGCTAATTAAGTGATAAAGCAAAGTTCAAACTCAAAGCATATGCTCTTGACTACCACACTTGCTCCAAGAGTACCTGGCTTTCTGATATCCTTCTAGCTTGATCTTAGAGTACAGGTTTTAAAAATGCATGGATCTTTGTAGCCTTCTGAAATTCTCCATCAGTACTATGTTTCTCAGCTGGAATTTTATTAATGTTGGGCAACAATGAATTTGCATTCCATAATGCGTTCCCAGACTTGTTATTTTATATTCCTGGCTAAACAGAAACACATCTTCTATAATAGACACTTCAACTGAGGATAGACCTATATTATCTTATGGAAACAAAGGAGCTGAAAAAGTTCTAGAGCTGTAAATAAAATGCCCTGCCTGATAGAAATGAGCAAGGGAGGGTCCCAGAGGCAGGGTCAAGCTTTTCCTTACAAAGAGCTTTGGACCCCCTCTAACATAGGTATAAAAGAGTGGCCTTTGGTGCCAGGTTTTGTTTATTATATCATAGGTATGATATTTTTAGTCTGAATATATTTAAGGCAGTAAAACCAGATGCCTGCTTTAGGCATGAAACAGATATATTAAAAATTATTGATCACAAAAAATAAACAACCAAAAAAAAAAATCATTGATCACGTAAAAAACAGAATAACTTCTTAAAGTTATGTACTTCTAGGAGCACTATTCAAGGTAAATGTATATAACATACCTCTGCTGCTGCTAAGTCACTTCAGTTGTGTCCGACTCTGTGCAACCCCATAGATGGCAGCCCACCAGGCTCCCCCGTCCCTGGGATTCTCCAGGCAAGAACACTGGAGTGGGTTGCCATTTCCTCCAATGCATGAAAGTGAAAAGTGAAAGTGAAGTCACTCAGTCGTGTCCGACTCTTGGCGACCCCATGGACTGCAGCCTACCAGCCTCCTCTGTCCATGGGATTTTCCAGGCAAGAGTACTGGAGTGGGGTGCCATCGAGTTCTCCTAACATACCTCTATGTTCCTGGAAAGTTAACTGTGTGGGATTATTATTTTAAATTTGTTGAGTACTGGGGAAGACTTCCATAATTATGAACTTTGTTTCAGAACAATTCATCTATAGTAATTCTCTTATGGCAATAATTAGGAGCAATGTCAGTTGTCTTTAAAATCACTCTTGGTTTTATATAAAATTATAGTTATAGTATCTGCACATAAAAGAATGTTTTTCTTTCATCTGTTACATTCAGGTAAATCCCCAAATGACAGACTCATTAAAAACATGTTTAAAAAGCAATCCTGTTGAAAAAATTTAACCATTTATGAAGGGGCTATTTCTTCTGAAAGTGTAAGTGTTGTTCTGTGTAAGACAAGTTAAGTGACTCTTAATCAACAGAGGGCAGATTCTTCATTGGGGCTAGGCTATGAGTGCAGCTGGCTTAGAACAAATTCCTATCTGTGGATTCATAAACCAGGGCATGGAAATAAATGTCATAATCTAACATCGTTCCTGGAGATTTCTCAAGGTAGTAAAGAATATAACAAAGATTTGAGGAGAAACCTTTTTTGTATGTTGAATCATACAAAAGCCCTTCATTCTTAGGATGAATCCTGCTTGAAAGTGAGTCACTCAGTCATGTCCAACTCTTTGTGACCCCATGGACTTATACAGTCCATGGAATTCTCGGCCAGAATACTGGACTAGGTAGCTTTTCCCTTCTCCAGGGGATCTTCCCAACCCAGGGATTGAACCCTGGTCTCCTGTATTGCAGGCAGATTCTTTACTAGCTAAGCCACAGGGGAAGCCCAAGAATACTGGAGTGGGTAGCTATCCCTTCTCCAAGGGATCTTCCTAACCCTTGAATTGAACCGGGGTCTCCCGCATTGCAGGCAGATTCTTTTCCAACTGAGCTAACTTGGTATACAATCCTTTTTATATTTTGTGATTTAGATGTTTTTTTTTAAAGGATTTTTGTGTCTATATTCATAAGGGATAATGGTCTTGCTTTTTCCAGGTGTGTGTGTCTGGTTTGGGGGCTTCCCAGGTGGCTCTAGTGGTAAAGAACCCACCTGTCAATGCAGGAGGTCATAAGAGATGTGGGCTCAATTCCTGGAGTGGGAAGATCCCCTGGAGGAGGGCATGACAACTCACTCCAGTATTCCTGCCTGGAGAAGTGAAATGCTCAGTCGTATCCGACTCTTTGCGACCCCAGGGACCGCAGCCTATCAGGCTCCTCCATCCATGGGATTTTCCAGGCAAGAGTACTGGAGTGGGTTGCCATTTCCCTCTCCAGGGATCTTCCCCCTCCCAGGGATTGAACCCGGGTCTCCCACATTGTAGGCAGATGCTTTTACCATCTGAGGCACCAGGGAAGCCTGGAGAATCCATGGAGAAAGAAGCCTGGCAGGCTATAGTCCATAGGGTCGCAGAGAGTCAGACATGACTGAAGCAACTTTGCACGCATGCACCGTGTCTGCTTTTGGCATCAGGGTAATATTGGCCTTTTAGAATGGGTTCCTTCCTTTTCTATTTTTTGAAATATTTTGTGATGGATTTTTATTTCTCCCTTAAACATCTGGCAGTGTTCACCAATGAAATCATCTGATTACTGGTGTTTGTGAGAAAAAATTTATTACTGAAATCAATCTTTGTTAGAAATCTGTTTAGATTTTCTATTTCAGCCTGAGTCAGTCTGAGTAGTTTGTGTCTTTTTTGGCCATTTCGTATAGGTCATCTAATTTACTGTTCATAAGTACTGTTTATAAATATTTCTTATAATCTTTTTATTTCTATTAAGGTTGTTAGTAATGCCCCTCTTTCATTTCTGAGCTTGGTAATTAGTCTTCCTTTTTAAAAAAAATGGCCAGGCAAGGTTCTTTACTTACACTGATCTTTACAAAGAACGAAATTTGCTTCATTTGCTCTATTTTTTTCTATTCTCTATTTCCACTGTTAATTTTATTATTTTTCCCCCTGCTTATTTTAATTTTCCCTGCTGCCCCACTTTTTAGTTTAGTAAGCTCAAAGTTTAAGCTACTGGTATGACATCTTTCATTTTTTAAATAGGCATTTACAGCTATAAATCTTCCTCTGAGCACTTTTCTTTTGATGCAGCCCATAAGTTTTGGTATGTTGTGTTTTGTTTGCATTTGCCTCAAAGTATTTCATATTTTAAATTATGATTTTTGTCTTTGATCCATTTGTTATTTATGAGTGTATTATTTAATTTCCATATATTTGTGAGTTTCCAAAATTTTTTTTCCTGTTGGTGTCTGAATCATTCCATGGTGGTCAGAGAATAGATTTTGCATGATTTGAGCCTTTTAAATCTATTAACTTATTTTATGGCTTACCACATGGTCTGTTTTGGAAAATGTCCCATCACACTTGAGAAAAATGCATATGCTGTTGTTGCTAAGTATGCTACAGACGTTAGATTTAGCTGGTTTAGTGTTGCTAAAGACCTTCTATATCCTTGCTAGTATTCTGTCCAGTTGTTCTATTCATTATTGAAAGTGGCATACTATGGTCTTTTTTGTTGAATTATATATTTCCCTTTAATTCTATTGCTTCATATATTTGGGGGCTGTTGTCAGATGCATATGTAATTGGTAGCTCTTTTGATGGATAGAACCTTTTATTTGTAGAAAATGTCCTTGTCTTTAGTAACAAATTTTGTCTTAAAATCTATTTTGTCTGAGAGCTACCTGCAGTTCTCTTTGCACAGTATATCTTCCTACATCCGTACACTTTCAACTTACTTGTATCTGTTTTCAAATCTGAAGTATGAGTCTTGCAGACAGTTTATAGTTGGACCCTGTCTTTTTTAAAACAATAGTTATATGTCCAAATATTATCCAGAGACATACACATGTTTTTAAACCACTTTAAAAATTAAAGTGTCAAATATCTTGAGACTTTTTTTTTAAACAGATTTTATTTTTTAAAAGCGGTTCTAAGTTCACAACAAAACTGAATGGAAAGTACAGAGATTTACCATATAAGCTCTGTCCCTATACATGCATGGCCTTTGGCATTATCAATATCCAACAAAGTGGTACACTTTTGATGGGCCTGTGTTGATACCTCATTATCACCCCAAGATCTTAGTTTATATTAGAGTTCATTCTTGGTGTTGTACACTTTATGGGTTCTGACACAGGTATAATGATAAGTATTCATCCACACAGCGTTATATAGAAGTTTCACGACCTTAAAATCCTTTGTGCTCTGTTTTCATCCCTTTCCTCCCTAACCCCTCAGTGATCTTTTTACTATCTCCATTGTTCTGCCTTTTCCAGGTCATACAGTTGAAAGCCTACAATAGGTAGGAAGCCTTTTCATATTGGTTTCTTTCACTTAGTAATATATTTATGGTTCCTCCACGCCTTTTTGTGGCTTGATGGCTCATTTCTTTTTAACAGTGAATAATATTACATTGTCCAGATGTGCCACAGTTTATCCATTCACCTACTGAAGGGCATTTTGATTGCTTCCAAATTTGAGGAATTACAAATAGGACTTCTGTAAAACAAATATGCAGATTTTTATGTGTATATGTTTTTGACTCCTTTGGGCAAATACCAAGGAGCTTAATTGCTAGATTGTATGGTTAAGAGTATGTTTAGTTTTGTAAGAAACTGCCAAACTGTTTTCCAAAGTGACTATAGCATCAATTTTGCATTCCACAGTCATGAGTAAGTGTTCCTGTTGCTGCATATTGTCATCAGCATTTGTTCTGGATTTTGACTTTTTAGTATGTATGTGATTGTATCTCAGTGTTTTAATTTACATTTCCCAAATGACACTTGATTTGCAGCATTTTTTCATATGCTCACTTGCCACGCTTCTTCTAGTTCTTTGAATATATTTAAAATAGCTGATTTAATGTCTTTGTCTAGTTAAGTCTAATAGTTGTTTTTCTCATGCTTTTCCCTCAGTATGAGTCATACTTTATCATTCCTTTCCCTGTGTTATTTTTTGTTGAAAACTGGACATTTTCAATAATGTAATGCATCAAATTTGGGAATCAGATTCTTCCTCATTCTCAGGGTTTATTGTCACTGCTTGTTGTTTACTGACTTTTCTTAATTTTGCAGTCTGTATTCTTTATGGTGTGTATTCCTGTAAGTCTCTACTCAGTAACATAATGGTCAGCTAATGACTGGAAAGAGATTTCCTTGATTCACATCTCCCAGTTATTGATATGTGTGCTTGTTAGGGCATGCCTTCCATATTATGCAATCGAAACTGTCTTAGCCTTCACATCCTGCTTTTGCTGTGTGAGGTGACAGCTTATGACCTTCTCAGGTCTTTCCTGAATATGCACACATGCCTACCCATTTTATGGCCTTCTAGCTTCAAATATTTTACTGATCAGATTTAGATCTTTTTGTGTCCAGTTCAATAAACTGTTTCTACCTTAGGGCTGGAAAACTATTCTCGTTTTCTAGTAATATTATGGGTTATTAGTTTTACATTCTGTTCTATGATCCATTTTTAATTAACTTCTATAAATTACAAGAGGTTAAGTGTTGAGGTTCATTTTTTCCCATATAGGTATCTTGTTGTTCCAGCACTATTTATGAGATTTCCCCATTGAAACGACTTTAGTACCTTGGTCAAAATTCAGCTGACTGTATATACATAGGTTTGTTTTGGGGAACAAACCTATTCTGTTCCATTGATTTGTCTATTCTTATGTCAAAAATCAGACTTAATTACTATAGCCATCTTTTCAAAATCATTTGGTTATTTTAAATATTTTTCATTTCCATATAAAGTAATTCATTAATTTCATTGAAAAAAATCTACTGGAATTTTGATAGATTGTTGAATCTACAGATCAATTTGGGAGGGATATTTTATATGCTGTCGAGTTCATAAGTATGGTACTTTAACTTAAAAATAACTTTGTACTCTGATGTTTAAATATTTTTGTTCTATTATTGTGATAGTAACAATGAGCAAAGTGCATAAAACATGTGCCCATGATCCAGTTCAAGACAAAACCCCATCAGCGTCCCAGAAGTTCCCCATCTTGATTTGATGCAGTCCTTGATCATGGTTCCATTATTCCCCAACTAGAAATAACCATTACCTTGACCCTTACAACAGTTTTTCTTTTGCTTTTTTCATAGATTTAAACATCTATTTTAAACATCTTACATGAAAGAAATTACATATGTATATATGTAAAATTCCTCAAATACAATTTATATACAGAATTTTATATATAACTTTAGTAATTAAATTTAAATAAAAATATAATTATTTTACATAGTATATAATATTGGATTGGCAAAAAAAAATTGAGGTTTTCCCATAGTAGCTTATGGAAAAACCTGAACAAACCTTTTGGCCAACCCAATATATATAATTCCTCAAATAGCTTTTTTCTGTATATAGATTTCTATAATGGTGGTTACATCACTCCAGCACATTGAGCTTACCATTCCCACTGTCTTTTGACTTTAAATGTTGCTAATGAGAAGTCAGTTATTGGTATAAGGTCTTATCATCAGTTACTTTTAAGGTTCTATTGCTGTTGGGTATCCTGTAGTTTTAGTATGATTGTATTTCTTTTTATTTATCCTGCTTTGAAGAAAAATTTTAGTATTTTTTTCCCCAAAGCTTTAGTTGTATCCAGTTGGAGAAGGTGATGGCACCTCACTCTAGTACTCTTGCCTGGAAAATCCCATGGACAGAGGAGCCTGGTAGGCTGCAGTCCATGGGGTCGCCAAGAGTCAGACACGACTGAGCGACTTCACTTTCACTTTTCACTTTCATGCATTGGAGACGGAAATGGCAACCCACTCCAGTGTTCTTGCCTGGAAAATCCCAGGGACGGGGAGCCTTGTAGGCTGCCGTCTATGGGGTCACACAGAGTTGGACATGACTGAAGCGACTTAGCAGCAGCAGCAGTAGGAGTGTTGGTCCTGCCACTACTGGAAATGGGAATTAATCTTAATTTTTAAATAAAATTAGAATCTTATATACTTCTTTATAACGGTAAGGTATGTATTATACCACTGTATGAAAATGCTAATTTACTGAATCTCTTACTGTTGTGTATTCAAGTTGTTTCTCATTTTTTACTATAGTAAATACTACATGAAATGCTTTAATTTAAAATTTTCTTCGCATGGAATAACATTAAGACTTGTATGAGATCAGTGTCACAAAGTAGATGTGTCACGCCTTAGTGACAGAGAAGAGAGAATTAGTGATTATTTTTGCTCCAGGGGCCCTTAGTAGGTGTGAGCATGTGAGTGAAAGTTGCTCAGTTAACTCTCTAAATTCCATGGACTATAAAGTCCATGGAATTCTCAAGGCCAGAATATTGGAGTGAGTAGCCTTTCCCTTCTCCAGGAGATCTTCCCAACCCAGGGATCGAACTCAGGTCTCCAGCTTTGCAGGCGGTTTCTTTACCAACTGAGCTATGGTGGGGAAACTACAAAACTTGCTTGAAAATAAAATAAATGGGGTGTCTAATGTGGCAACAATCCCATTTATTCACTCACTTTCCAGTATCCTCTCAACAGTGTATCTAGGGAGATCACTAGCAATTTAAGAAATATTAGAATACAGAAATATGGTGGAGGGCCATTTCAGCCCATTTCTCCCCAACACAGAAAGCTGACCTTGCATCAGTCACCTGTAATTACTGTGAGAGGTACATGAGGAATCTAATACAATAGATTTATATATCTTCACAGGATTTATACATATTCAGAGGATTCCAATAATAAAAGTGTAAATTCTAAAGTATTATCTGTCTGTTCATATAATTAAGGAGTGGTAAGGAAATTCCTCTTAGCAACCAGGATTATTCTAGAAAAGACAATATAAAAATTATTGCTTCTATTTTCAACTTCTGCTGCAACATGGGACACATATAATAATATTGTACTTCTTATAAGAAAAAGGCTTACTATAACTTGTTAAATATAGTTGATGCCCAGTCTAGCCATTCTGGAGTTGAGTGAAAAGACAGAAGCCATGCCATTTAATTTAAAAGGGGGGAAAACCCCAAAAACACCAAAAGCAAAAAAATTGAGCTTCCAGCATGAGGAAAGTGATACTGCCAAATACAGACAAATGATGAAAGGTTCATCATATTTAAAAGTTGTAACTGGCTAGTGTATTATCCTGCCTCTGTTATTGTTCAAGGAGCATCCTATTAGGTGAAGCACTTTGGTAATACTGTTGTCAGATTTCTTATGTAATCTGATTACTCATTGAAATCAAGACTGTCTTTAGTAAACTACTTCCCTTCCCTAGGATATCAAATCAAAAACAATACTGTGGACTAAACATTGTTCGTGGTACCTGACCCAGTGCAAAATAAATTCTGTATCTTGCTGTGTGTGCTTAGTTGCTAAGTCATGTCTGACTCTCTGTGACTCCATGGGCTGTAGCCCACCAGGCTCCTCTGTCTATGGAATTCTCTAGGCAAGAATACTGGAGTGGGCTGCCATTCCCTACTCTAGGAGATCTTACCAACTAGGGATTGAACTCACTTCCCCTGCACTGCAGGCAGATACTTTACCGCCTGAGCCACCAGGTAAGCCTACATCTATATCTATCTATATCCTATTTACAACCAAAAACAGATGTAGATAATAGCAGTCCATTATTTAAAATATAATCCTTAGTAGTCATGAGACAAAGTAACAAAGGCCTTTTCCCACAAAACATCCTTTTGAAACATGTATATATACATTTTGGTCACATACACACACGTGGTATGTTGGATCTTAGTTCCTTAATCAGGGACCGAACCTGTGCCTCATGCAGTGGGAATACAGAATCTTAACCGTCGAACCATGGAGGAAGTCCATAAAATATTTAAATTTTGAGTTTAAAAAAAAAGTGTCCATTTCATCAAATACTTTTTGGAGCTTATGTATGTATTATACATTTTAAGTAACTCTAACTCTAAATGCTTTGTCTTATATAGAAATGAGACTCCAGATGAAGAAAACATGGGATGCACCACTGAAATAATCAAGTAATTTCCTGTTCTATACCTTTATTTGAAATACATAGGAAGAAGTCTATCTAGTCATATTGATGATTTCGTTAAGTCGACTATTCATTATCAATGCAGTCTAGAGACAACTGTGACAATTTCTCTCATTTGTTTTTGGCTTTTTGTTTTAATGTTCTAGACACAAATGATATTTTAAAACTGTTTACAAATGTAATCAGATCACTGGTTTCACACAGACAACAGCTCACACCTCTACCCAACTATCACCATCACAGGAATTAAATAAGACAGGCTAGGGGACTGAAGTTGAATTTTAAAACACTACAAGTAAAAATAAAGTCATACTTAACACTCATTTTAGGAGATGGAAAGTTTACTTTAAAATTGCAAACATTTAGCAAAGATAAGACATAAACGCTATTTTCCACATTTTACAGAAATATAATTTATAGCTGGCTTGGTACATGGTCACATGATAAAAACAAATCTAATGGGGAAAAAAGGTGATTTCATTCTACTTTCCTTCAACTTATTACAATTTAATAAGTGTACCAATAAGTACTGGAGGACAGCTGCATGGGAAGATTAGAATCCTAGGGCTATTTGCTAAATACACATTATTGTATTATAATGATAAGAACAAAATAGGTACAGATATACAATTAACATGCAATTTAAGCTATTATTTTGAAGAAACAGGACAGAATTTAGTGAACATTTTGAAAAATGTATTATTAATAATGTGTGGTTATAATCAGTATATTATGGTATTTTACAAGGCATGGAATAACTTCCTCAAATAATGCTTGGCAAAATGTAACAGGTTGAGCTAACTTCTAAAGAAAATTTAAAACAAAGGCAAAGAAAAACAAGTGGATAATTCTGTTCGATTCTAAGTATAATAGATAATTTTTAAAGTACCATAATTTCATGCCTACCTCAGCATCTCTAATTTAAAATAAAGCCATACTTTGTAGTCTATGAATGTGCTTTGTCCAATAGAGCAGCCCCCAGCCATAAGTGGCTTTTTGAGCATTTGAAATGTAGCTAGTCAGAACTGAGATGCTCCTGAGTGCAAAAGACATGCTGAATTTTGAGGACTTTCTATGGGAAAAAAAGGTAAAACACCTCAATTCTGTATATAGGTTACATATGTAAAAGATAATATTTTTAATATATTGGGTTAATTAAAATATATTAAAGCTAATTTTATGTATTCTTTTTTTAATGTGGCTGCTAGCTTTAACATTTTAAATTATGTTATGTAGCTTACATTTATTTTTACTGGACAGCGCTGATACAGAAACTCTATAGTCATTGTATCAGCCTTAGAATTTAGCATCACTCTTAAAGCACTCTGGACTACCAGCTCACAGAACACCATAAGCACACACTGTAAATCTATTATTTCAAAATTTAATTTTATCCCTCTGCAAGGTACACGTTTTAAGTGTAAAAAGAATTCACAAAATATTTAATCCTTAAAAACATCAACTAGAATATGGTAAATGCCAAATGAAATTCAATGCCGACCATAGTGCTGGGGGAAATAGTTCAAGAAAAACAGCAGTGCAATCAGAGTGAAGACAACTGTTATCTGCAGTAAGATAAGTTAGTCAAACTTATCTTTAATACCCAGGATCTGACCCTGCGCCACAGATCATACATGTAACTTGTCCCATTTAATTATAACCTACATTGTTCATTTAATCTTAACACTGACTACAACTCAATTACTCCGTTTCTGGAAAATCTTTAAGCATGTAAAAAAATTAACAGACCTGGTGAATTCTAATAGCAGAATATAGTGTCTGAGAACTATAAAGTCCCTCAGTGTTAAAGTAAGCAATTGCCTAGTGTCCAAGAGACTTGAGGTGAAAAAAAATTTTTAGAAGCTATGAAGAAAAAATAAGATCACTGTTCTTTTAGCATTTTCCTTTTTAGTTTCTTTGTAGCAGGGTGTATAAATATTTGGTGTATTTGTAATACCTCGTCTTTTATTTTGTCCAATTCAAAAACAAGTTAACCTAGTACATACTCCATATATATCCCATTATTCTCCTAGGAACAACAAATACCAATATACAATCCCGACAGTGGTCACCTCAGTCAGAAGCCAGTGTTAGTCATGCATCAACAACCGCATCAGGAGGCACTGCCTAACTATGCCTCTGCTGCATATTCCGCTTGTCACACCTCAGGTTGGAATGCTTGTTTTTAAATTGTTTAAATCTGTTTGAATTAGGTAAACTGTCAAAAATGCTCTGAAAGTCACAAATTAACAGACTCAAATTACTAGATTATTCATACAAATTTCTTCCTCATTTTGCTATGACTACTTTTAAGTTAGCTAAAGTAACCAAGACTTAGGGAGAAATAAACAGAACTTATATCAGAAAACAGAGATTCCCAGGTGGTGCGTGCCAATACAGGAGACAAAGAAACGTGGGTTTGATCCCTGGGTCAGAAAGATCCCCTGGAGTAGGAAATGGCAACCACTCCAGTATTCTTGCCTGGGAAATCCCATGAATAGAGAAGCCTGGTGGGCTACAGTCCCATGGGGTTGCAAAGAGTCAGACACAACTGAGCATGCATGCACAGAGAGAGAGATACTAGAAAATACTAGACAGACCAACACAGAATCTGACTGCAGAAGACTATAGCAATTCTCTCTAGAGTTCAGCAGCCTATTAAGACATTAAATCACATTCATGAATGTGCCTTGCACAGAGATACTACTTAAACTTTTCATATCTATCTTCAGACCATTTCTACATAAACAATTAAAAATTTTTTATTACATGTTATTAACTCCAACCTAAATTAGCCTAATTCATGTCAAATGAGAAAAATTTCCAGTTTCTAACATATATTACTATAAAAATATACTCTTCAATGAAAAGATGACAATAGTCTCCTTTCTGAAAGCTGTTACATTGATGCTAGATCAATAATCCACCAAGTATTTACTGAGCACCTACTATGAGTGCATTCAGCCTATACTCGTTCTTTAACTAATAAAAAAATCTGCTCCAAATGCAAGATGACATTTGTGAAGAGAGGATACATTATTAGCATTTCTAACAGACTGCTGTATGAATCAATATCTGAACGTGTGAAACTGTTCATCCCTATGACATTGAAAAATCTCAAATTTATTATTGATTGCTTTATAAAGATAAACATTTGAAGTATGCTGCATAGTACTTTGAGGAAAGTGACTGCCATACATAAAATTAAGGCTGATTGATTCCCTATAGGTATGGAAGAAGAGTCAAAATGTCATGGTTCATAAGCAACCGAAGACTTACTATGAACAGTTTACACCAATATCTGGTTAATTCAAGCAAATGGGCACTTGTGTTCGGTTTCCAATTTTGCTCGATGGGGGCTGGTGTAATAAAGAAAACTGCTTTTAAATAGGAGCACTTCAAGCAAGTATGAAAATAAAAGTCCTCTGGATAAAGTTCTTTGTAAAACCACTATATAAGCTGAAATTCCAAATCTCATTTAAGCATATATACATATATTTATGTGAATACACACACATATGTATGCCTTAAAAGTATCTAAATTTCACTTACAATGTTATGCAGCTGTATATCATTGCTGTGTATGTTTGAACCTGATTATGTATCTTGAAGACAATACTGTGTTTCTCCTGAAGCTAAGAATATGGACAGTGATAAGATAAACAAGCTAGTTTTAACTTTCTAGCCTTTAACAATTCTGACCTGTTGAGTTCCTACAAGGTACAAGGCATTATGCAATGTACTGAACATGTAGACAAGGCCTCCACACAAAACACTCTCTCAGGGAAACTGAAGTTTTAAGAAGCAAGAGAGTTATCAGTTTGAAAACTAACAGTAATCATTTTTTCAAAAACTGAGACTTATGTCAACTAAAACACCCCTACCTCTGCTAAACATGGAATACAAGTCATTTCTGTAGAAGACCTGTGTAAGAGAACATTCATAATAGAGCCATAGGGACTGAAGCAGTGAGATGAACAAGGAGGCAGTTACTGAGTGTCTATGAGCTACTGCACTGGTAGTAGTTTATAAAAATACTATGTATACTACAACTTTTAAGAGCTAGTAATATATTAGCATATTTTCACTTTTTTTGCCACTGAATATAAAGTTTTGTCCTAAATTTACTAAATTTTCTACACCCTGAGGAATAATAAGAGATTAATAAAAGAAGTGCCAGGGTTAAGCTTTGTGGGCCATATTACTGTGCAGAAAGCACAAACTATATACAGCTAATTGCTTGGAAGCACAAGATTTTATCAACAGAGTAAGCTACTACTATTTTTTTCTTCTTTCTTTTTTTTTTTTTTTAAGTAAACAGTTTGGTTTTATAGTGTTAACATGGCCTGGTGAGAATACAGAAGTCAAAGTTGGCAGCCTAAGGCCCCTAACCCCCAGATCCACAACTGACACAATAGTTTTCTGTTTCCACCATAAACATGACCTTTGCTGTCCTTTAGGAATATATATTCAACAGCTCTCTGAAAAGCACTTTGGAATCTTAAATATAATTAACAGTTATTTGCTATCTGGAAATATGGAATTCTGATCCTTCCCCTCTTCATACCCAAATACATAAAAGCCACATTTTAAATTTCATCTCATTACTTACTTCTGTTCCTCCAATATTTGAAAAGATTAAACTTCCTTTTTTTTCCCCCTCAACTATCATCCATAAGCCTAAATTTGGGAAGGAGTTCTTAAAAGTCCTTAAAATGAGGCAAAGGTTTCACTTAGGACAACCATATAGCATTTCTGTTAGGACAGAGAGCTACTGTTTCCCTTTAAACATGGGCTGCACAGGTTTCAGGCTAATATTTAGTTCTGAATATGCCATCCTCCAAACATGATGCCTCCAACCCCAAAAAAGTTAGCTGTTACTGAGAAAGAACTAATTCTTCTTGGTAGGGTGCTTGAAAATGCAAACCAAAGCATCCTTCTTGCTCATATCAGTAACTCACTTAAGGATAATATATTCCACTAGACCATGCCTAGCAGTTGGAATAAATAAAATAACTAATCAATCAACTGTTTAATAAAATTTTCACCCTTTGATTTTTACCTAAAGGTTAATTAAACATAATCTTGCTTCAGCAAAAGAAAGGCACTCAAATAAATACAGTATGCACAGTTATTTTTTAAAAGACAGTGATGGTAAATGGAATTCTCAGGGTTGACTTTTCCTGCTCACTGCCTTCAAAACACTGAACTTGCCTAAGCTTTCCTCTGCTTTCACGTACTTTTCTAATGAACAGGAGCACATCACAGAGAATACCCAAGCACAAGAGGGCGGCAGCATGTAAAGTGCTAGGGTCTGTATAGCTCTATTTGAGAAATTTATTTAGAAGACAAAAAGTTCAGTTGTTACAATGCTGTTCAAATTTTCTAGCATACTTTAAATATTTTAAAGTTTTAAAATGTAATTTTCTAGTAAGAAAATAAGCTTACAAAAGCTTTTTGCAAAAAAAAAGTGTTTTCTAACTTCCTTTGATAAACTAAATCTTTAGCATCTTATGCAATACAGGGGAACTAAGGTAGAAATTAGATTGTTGCATAGCAAGTGGTAGCATTCCTAATTTATATTTAGCCCTCATGTCCGATATCATCTTGTGCTATTAAGAGAAAAATACTAGACTGACACTTTGTTCTCAAAAATATTAAGTTTTACACACACATACATGTATATATCTAGACAAGCATAAATTCACATGACCTGAATATATCTAAATGATAGTGTATCACCATATCTATGTGTTCCTACAAAAAGCCACATAAAAACCCAAGAACTTCTGTTGGCATGTCTTGTGTTACTAAGTCTTTATCTGAAGACTTAAGTGGCTTTGTGTGACATCTTGTATATTTAATCTGATGAATAATGAAGCCTTGAATTTAAATTAGAATTGTACCACTGGAATAAGAAATATGACTCAAAGTCTGGGCCCAGAGATAAAATTAAAGGTATCAAATCCTGAAGTTTAAAAAAAATGACTCACAGGTTTAAGAAATATCAAAAAGTTCAAGTTGTGGAGGGGAAAAGGAGAAGCATAAAATGACTACTTATGCATAAATACAGATCAACAAATCTTTGAAGTCAGTTTCCTCAGATACTCCAAAAGTGGCTCTGGCTCTATAGGCAAGATCTGTCCTCCAACATCATAAATGAATAGAAAGTAGTGTTCTTAATGAAAATGGTTTTCATTCTTCTCACGAATTTTTAATATAAAGTACAGTTAATTGATATTATACAGCTGCATTTCTTGGCTGGGATTTAACAAGCATAAACAAAGTAGTTCAATGAAGGAAAAAATCTAAATTAACTTATTCTATGTGCAATAGCTGCTCCTAAGTATCATGAAGGCAGAATATATCATTCATTGACAATTCAGTGCTCTGCTCCATCAATTTCTCAATCATAAGCCACTCTACGCATCCTTCTTGATTAATTTTCCCATCTTCAGTTAATCATTCATAAACTTAATAAATATTTAATAAGTCCTTACAATATGCAAGGCAGACAGAATCTGGGAACACATTACCAAAATAGGTACACTTAAAAAAGTAAAAGATTGGGGAGGAGTGATTGTACAGATATTGTATCTGTAAGATATTTACAGATCTTATTGCTTTTTTTTTTAACTTGTCAGTAGTATTCTTGACCCAGGATGGTCTACAATTCTTCCAGTGAAAGTTGGATGAAATGTGTATTAATCTAAATCATCTTTTCTTTTAACAGTGACATATTTATCGAAAAGTAAGTGAAGACTAATGAGTCTCTAAAAATAGACACATCCTTTCCACTGCATGAGCTCATTCAGTCCAAGAGATAATAACATACTACAGCTAGTGAGTTGGATGTCAACCACTCAGAGTAAAGCACACAACTATACAGGGCAATATTATGTTTTTCTGTGAATGAACACTTGAAAACTACAAATTTTAGAAATAAAGTAGCACACAAGAGTCAGATACAAACTGTATCCTTTGGATATTTGTATTTTTACTTGGTACTTAAAATTCCTTCTATTAGGAAGATAGGAGACCAAGGTATATTAAAGGACTGCATGGCTTTGTGCAGGGGGTGAGTTAAGAGACTTAAAACACAAGACAGTTAACATCAAAGGAGGGCAAGAAACTTTGTGGAAGATATAAAAAGTGTGGAACATTATAAAATTTAGCTGATGTTTCACAGGAGATTGTCTATACTCATGTCCTGATACTCTCACACTCACACATCAAAGCATAAGAAGCCCTATTAGTCGGGATACTTAAAATGATCCTTGGAAGAAAAATAACAGTGAGGCCAAAATCTGGCAACATACATTAGTGGAACTGACTGGATCTCCATGTCATCTGTGTGTAGTTTACCCCTCAAGCCCTGCAGCTGCTAAAAATCATAAAGTAATAGCTTTATCCAGAGGTCTAGGTAGACCTTGAGGTATTTGATTCAAAATATGCTTTGTACATAAAAGGTTATAAAATTATGCTCATAATGCCAATCATTTTCTCACCTAAATACTACAAAAAGTTATAAAAGGGTAATTTTTGCCCTAGGAGAGAAGAGCAGCTTCTGTCTACAAGTACCAGCCTAGACAAGCTTTTTGGTATTCTTAAGTCTCACTTGATAGTTTGCCACTCAACAAAATCATGATACACAAGTAAAGGACCTATTCTTTTCCCTTAAGGCAATGTTCACTCAAGTGTAGAGTCTCCATAGCAGTGAGATGGGAGAGGTCCTATCTCACTTTGTTTTTCCCTACATGTCTTCTTACCCTACAGGAAGCCTAGCGCAAAAAAGAGGAAAACAGGCAAAGCATAGTGGTCACACTGTTTCAGCCACTACTACATTTTATACACACAGGATAACAGCATCGTTAGGGTGACTTTTAGGGGTGCAATTTATATTCATATTTTGTGTGTGTTTAACGGGATATGGAATTAATTGGAAACAGATAGGAGAATATCTTTAGTTTACATCCATGAAATATAACAGACAAGGAAAAATATACAAAAGTGAAGATGACCAAAAAAAACCATGGATGGGGAAAATAAAGAGAAAGGTGTGTGGAAAGAAGAAATGCAAAGCACTGCTTCATATCAATAAATCAGATATTACCTGGTACTTTCACCACATCTGTTTCACCTATTTGAAAAATGCAGCCCTTATTATTGAAAAGGTAAGATGGATACTTTGGTACCTCATCCCTGATAAATTCAGTATCAAAGTTTCTAAATTGTTTTATTTTTAAAATAAACACTGAAGAACTAACCTTCAAAACTAGTATTTCCCCCTGGCTTTTGCCAGTAAACTTAATAATCCCTTCATAAAAATTTTGTAGTTTATCCAGTGTATCCTCAGTAACTTAAAAACTTTACAAAGGAAGGTGTTTAATGGATACATTTCTATGCATAAGCCTGCCATACTGCACGGTGAATTTGGAGGAAAATAAGTAGTAATAACTAAAAATTACATTCTAGGTTTTTAAAAATTGATTTTAATTGATTGAGGTAAAAAAAACTTATCAAAGCTAGTAGTAAAAATAAGTTTCCACTACAACTGAATAAACTCATAAAATTAGTTTTTTAAAATAATTAGGTTAAAAATGGATTATATTAGAACTACATTGTTCATATAAATTCCAGTACTTCTGACTTTGGTTACATTGGCCTATGACTTGAGTATAACATGCAAGTTAAAGAGAAATGGTGTGTATTTTAACAAGTTCATCCATCTGGCCATCCTGATTCTCAAAACTGCAATTAGATCGAGTAATTCTGAATTTGTATTGTTCTTAAGCTAAACTACAGCATAACTTTTTGATTACCCAAAAAAAAAAAAAAAAAGCCTATACAGCAACTGCACTGAGGTGGGCTGAGGTGTGTGTGAACCAATCTGGAGCATCAAATGAGAAAAGTCTCAAAGATAGGAATATACAGGATGAGAAGTGAAAAAGAAAAAAGTTAAGACTCACTGTTTAGCAAGAAGGAACTACACAATTATTTTATCACCAAAGGAATGCCAGTTCTTAACAAAATAAGTAAGATGGAAGATTTACTAAGGACTTTTAGCCTAAAGATGAAGAACACATAGTTAGCCAATAGTAGCAAACAGTTCATGCAACTATGTAAATAAGAAAGAAAAGCAATATTGCACTAAAAGGGAACTTTGCAGGAGTAATTCACCTCTTTCATTGACTCAATGTAACCAGCCATTTTCTGTATGCATTGGCAAACCTGGCCTGCTCCACGTTCCGACAGGTGGACAGTACTTGATCGATGAACCTGTGCTCCATTTCCAGGCCCAGGGAGTCTGGAGCTGGGGTCCGCTTCAGGCGTTTGATTTCCTGGGAATAGCCTTGCTTGCTAAAGTCACTGAGTCCATCCACCTCCATCGCCTGAGATGTGTGGGGGCCTGCTGGGATACCGTGCAAGTCACTCAAAGCTCCCCCAGGACTGTCGGCGGGTGACAACTGGATCACGCTGTGAGGAAACCTACCATTTAAGTGATGCTGAAGGTAGAAAACATGCCGCCTGTGAAAGAAGAGGAGGAGGAATAGAACAGAAAAAGAGAAATCACATCACAAAGTCAAGCTTTTCAGAAAAAAACAGAAAAGTAAGTTGACAATTTCAAAACACACAGTATTCAGTCTCACTGCCTTGGGTAACCCAGAGCTATCAGGGGGAAGGAGAATGGTTAAGGTGTAGTCTCTGGTATCTGGACAGAGCTTCACAAGTCCAGACTACTGGTTTGTTGAAATACTACCCCAAAGGTTTTTAAAAAAACATTGACTGAGATGATGACAATCACTTGGTGCTGTTACTCTCTGTAACTATAATATGAAACCAGAAATGGGTTTTTGCCCAATTCTGCTATAAATTAAAATATAAAACAAAACCAAAAATTAACCTAATTGACAGCCTAAAAGACAAGTGAGTTTCAGCAACAAGAGGATTAAATAGCTCCTCTAGAGGATTAGTCTATGGCCTCTATCCAATACTTTCTTTAATAAGAACAGAACTGCTGCAACTGGACTTACTATCTTAGAAACCCTCTGAATTTCCCCCTAATCCAGCATCATAGTCTCACTAAACATCCACATGTGCTAGAATGTGCTGGGCTCTGAGAAAAGTATGCTAAAACACACAGTTCCTGTTCTGCCTCTAAGCAGAGTTTTCCGGCTCTTAGAATCATCTGTAATTATTTGTTAAATATGAAGATCCGTATGCCTAAATTTCCAAAAATTGTGACAAAATAGGGTCTACATCTTTGTACAAAATAAGGTAAACAACATAGATTTTAGGTTGTTATATCTCATCATTTATATTAACAATTCTAAGCCTTTAAAAGAGAATTCTATTCATTTTCCTAGCTTATTCTGGAACAGACTTAAAAGAGCATATACTCATTTTATAGATAAATCTTAGAGGACAGAGAAGCAGCTTAAGGGCACTGAATCAGTAGAAAACTGCTCTATATGATATATAGGTCTTCTCAACTGTCTCTTCTCTCCATTCCAAACTCCCATTAATCTTATGAACAAAGAAAGTTTCTGTTCTAACAATCTAGCTATCTTCCAAAAACAAATATAATTTTTAATATTCTCTGAACCTAGCTATTAATGTGTCTAAATATGAAACAGCAACAAAAAGCTAACACTAAAACATGCAAGTCAAGATCTACCTCTTCTTCTAAAAATGTGGAATAAGACTGTCTTGTTTTTAAGAAGATAATTTTGTATTTATGAAGGTGCCAAAGAGGGGAGATTGTCTTTCATCTTCTAATATATCTTCCAAATATATTTAGTCTGGAAAAAGGGAACAAATTTCAATTAACTTAAAAAAATACACAATTATTTAAAAGGCCTACCTCTTGCCTAACACAGACAAGTCATTTGTCTATAAGCATAATCTTGTTACTTGAAGTAAAACCTGTATATTTAATGCCAGAGATGCCTCCAACTAAACGATAATCCAAAGTAAACCAATCAGGGGATTTCCATACTTGGATTTCATTTCAACATGAGAAGTACTGTCAAAGGTACTTAAAACTCAAGTTATGAGGTTGCTAACCCTCATTCACACCTTCATAATAATCCTAAATAGTAAAATTAAACAAATATTAATAAAATATATTTTATTTTACCTTAAAAAATAAAAAATTGTCAAGAGATTATACTCAAAGTAAATTAATCTGCAGGCTATCATGGTTGGGAAGAACAGTAAAGCTTAACTATCTGTGTGTGCTCAGACGTGTATGACTCTCTGCAACCCCATGGACTGTAGCCCGCCAGACTCCTCTATTACGGAATTTTCCAGGCAAGAATACTGGAGTGGGTTTGCCATTTCCTTCTCCAGGGGGATCTTCCAGACCCAGGGATCAAACCCATGTCTCCTGCAGTGGCAGGCAGATACATTACTACTGAGCCACTTGGGAAGCCAAAGCTTAACTATTCGCAGGGTCTAATCATTGGTTTCAACCCTGACTATACATCAAATTTACCTGTTAGGGTTTTTCTTTATTTTTTTAAAAGAGAGATGGCAGCACTCTATCGCAGAAATGCTAAGTATTAGGATCTCCAAAGAGGGAGTCCAGAAACGTTTTTAGTTTGGAAGTAACACATGTTATTCTGTTGCACATTCAAGGGTGAACACCACCATCTTGAGCCACTGGCAAAGATCTGTGTGAAGAACCTCATGCTCATGAAGACTATGAGGAGGAGGCTATGGTAACACAAACTCCTCTGAATCACTCAGGCAAAGTTCCACAGTCAAATTACCGTATTTACCCAAGGAGGCTCGAGTCAGATGTAAGACCTTCTGTAGCTCTCATAAGGACACACAGAGTTTCATGCAGGAAATACATCTTCCTTCTCTTACCTATGACACCAAAGGGTTTCATGTCCTGGGTAGGCATCAATAAGATCAGTGCTGAATTCAACTTCTTCTTCTAGAAGATGGGGAAGATTTATCCTTGATTCCTCTGCTGGAGCCACTGCTTCTTCATCTTTTGGGAGAACTACAGTTGACTCACTTCTCAAAGGACTTTGCTCCAATACAGAACCGTCAGTCACAGTTTGGCTAATCAAAGACTTTAATAAAAATTGGCGGTAGTGAAATCCACTGTGGTCTGAAACATGCATGGATGCCCAGTGTTTAGTAGAAGATAGTTCATCAAGAAGAATCTTGTAGGAAGGAAAAAGGGAAGTGAAATGAGGAATTGCTAAAGGTTTTCCTTTCTCTGTTAATGCTTTGAATTTCTTTCATTCATTCCTTGTTTTGATAATGCCATTCCTACTAATATTTTGTACATAACATCCAACAAAGTGTTGTTGCCTAATAAATACTCATGTTCCATTTCTTTTAGAAAATAATAACTTTTTAATACTACAGAATTTAACGAACTTTCTAATTGGCATACACATAGAACAGCCAGATTCTAAAATAAAGAAAGACACTGGGTATTCACTTTTAACTTAATGCTTATACTGAAGGGAAAATATAAATTCAGACGTCACTATGATGAAAACTTTTTTTGCATTTAATCAATCTGTACTGTATCTAACTATTTGTTCAACAACAGACTCAGTGTAATTATTTCTTTGGCACTATTAAGTGTCATCAGGGCAGAAACCATGTCTATTTCGTTCACTATTTAATTCTAAGGGCTTAGTACAAAAACATGATGCATGAATAACATGAATTTTCAAGTGCTCATGACTTTCACTATTTGTCTCAAACTGGTCACCAATAAGTGACTTTTTAAATACGTAAGACAAAATTCAGCAGTGAATTGTTTAAATCTGCAAACTAAAGATTTTCAAATGGAGATAAAAAGAAAAGCATTTATGAAAAAATAAATTATTTGGCAGTGTCTCAGACAGGTTAGCAAACAAATGAGTTTTGATCAGAAAAAGGTGTATTGAGGGCCTACCACATCTGTCAGAGAGAGGATTTTTCAGACCAGCTAAGGAAAAATGACATGTACTTATCAATAGTGAACCATATAGACCACACAATGCCAAAAGCTCTTTTGCCTGCTCTTTAGGGAGCTCAGGCAAATGCCTTCTCCTTAAGCAAGATGCCTCTCTACTTTTCATAGAGACAGCTAGAAGTCTTCCCTCTTCTCAGCCTCCATAGTTCTTGTGTGTTCCATCATAATATTATAGAAATTCCTGTATAACTTTTCATGCCCACTAAATTATAGAAGTTTTTAAAGATACTTATTCATTTCTAATTAATGTTCCCATCACCCTATACCCTATATATGTTTAATGAATGAATGAACAATTTAATAAACAAAGTGACTGGTAAAGAGGGATATGATTACTCCCAGCTAGGATGGTCAAGTTTTATCTTTAAATTATAATGAGTTAATTCATAGCCACATAAATTTATTTCAGAGGCTATTGCTAGTGAGTCTCTGAGAAATGGAAAATGAGATTATTTGATTTAAAAGGTGGGCAAAATAAACCCACCAGATAAACTTCTACCTGCAAAACAGAAACTAATCTTAAGGTTTTTTTAAAAACACTGCCAAATTATTTATTTTTGAAGAATTAACCTGCAGGAAATTCAGGCTATAATACAGCAGCATTTTAATTATGGTACAGCTTCTTACTATGCATTGAAAAAGAAAACTTGTTTAAAATGAATTTATATAATATAAAAACATTTTGATTATTTCTACTATATATTTTCTACATGTAAAAATTAAAAATTCATTGTAATTTTGAGGCAAAAATAGCATATATTTAAAAAGTTTTCAACAAAACTAATTCAATTCCTAAAAACTCTTTTTGAGACTATTTAAGAGAAAAATTCACTATATTCTTTTCCCTAAGATATAAAATGCCTACTGACTAAAGAAGAAATCGTTTAACAGGAATTTCAGGGTGTTTTCTTAGTAGAATAAAAGGCAGTGATTTTTAAAAAAGACAGCAATTATTTTTAAGTGATCTTAATGATACTGCACAAAGATATGACTTAACTTAAGCACTGACAGAACAAATGACCTTTGTATAATTATTCTTTTCTAACATTCCACATAAAAATGAGTAAGTGAATAAATAAATTATAAGAAAATTATGGAAGAGGGCTCTGAAATAGAAGATAACAGGTTTAAAATGAAAGACTACTAGAAATGCTAGTTCTTATAGACACATACACCATGAGTTCTATACATTTTTAAAAAAATATTGGTTTTTCTTCTGATTATACAAGATGATCGTTATAGAAAAATGTAAAAATACAGAATATAAAGAAGAAAAAAAATCCCCACACCATTCATTATCCTGCTGACCAACAATGACTACTTTTAATATTCTACCATACAACCAATCTCTCAGCTTTTGTAATAATGCATCTGTATAATTTACTTAACACAAATTTCAGCTATCTTTTATATCGAAATTTTATTTCACTTAAATTATAAATTTATTCCAATTTCATTAAGTATTATTCTACATTATAATTTTAAACTTTTGCATAATACTTCATCCTAAAGATAATCACAATTTAAACCATTCCCTCATTTTGTTTCCACTTTGCGTAAGTAACACGCCTGTGTATACACACATATAAATCTATGTACATGTCTTATTTTTATTTAGGAGAAATTTCTAGAAGTACACTGCTTGGAACAATGATAAAAATTCTGTAAAGTTCTTGAAGTGTATTTCAAACTGCCCTCCTGGAAGGCTATATAATTTATGCCCCTATTGGAAGAAGATCTTAATGTTTGTTTCCTAAATTCCTCACCAATACTTTAATTTTAGTAAGTGGAAGTCAAAGTCACTCAGTTATATCCGACTCTTTGTGACCCCATGGACTATACAGTCCATGGAATTCTCCAGGCCAGAATACTGAAGTGGGTAGCCGTTCCTTTCTCCAGGGGATCTTCTCAACCCAGGGATTGAACTCAGGTCTCCTGCACTGCAGGTGGATTCTTTATCGGCTGAGCCAACCAGGGAAGCCCAATAAGTGGAAAATCATGTTTAATTTACATTTCCTTAATTATGATTAAAGCTAAATATTTTTCTTATTCACTTATTTTTGTTTCTTTTACAAACTGCCTGTTTGTCTAATTCTCTTTATAATTTGCTCAACTTATTCTTTGTGAAAGTCATTACCGTTCTTATGGGTAATAGATCTTTATATATTAAAGGTTTTAAGTCTCTGTGTTGTAAATATTTTTCTTAATATATTACTGCAATTGATTTTTAAAATTCCTTTTCTCTTCACATTTTTATTTCACTTAAGAGTTCAGGTTGGTATGTGAGATTAAAATCTAACCATTATTTTCTAAAAACTCTATCTTATTAGCATCACAATTTGAACCAAGAATCCCGTCTCCAATCATGTGAAATGCCATATTTTTCATCAATGAAATTTGTACATACTGTGTACTCGAATTAGTTTCTAGGCTTTTATACTCTCTTTACTGTGGCTATTTTTTGAGCCATTCAGCAATATGTTTATTTATTTAAATGTTTACAGAAATAGACATTAAAACTGTAGTACTGGCTCAAAAAATAGAAACATATAGCAATATCACTCTAGTACTCTTGCCTGGAAAATTCCATGGACGGAGGAGCCTGGTGGGCTGCAGTCCATGGGGTTGCTACGAGTCAGGCAGGACTGAGTGACTTTTCACTTTCCTGCATTTGAGAAGGAAATGGCAATCCACTCCAGTGTTCTTGCCTGGAGAATCCCAGGGACAGAGGAGCCTGATGGGCTTCCGTCTATGGGGTCGCACAGAGTCGGACACGACTGAAGCGACTTAGCAGTTGCAGCAGCAGCAGCAGCAGCAGCGTAACAATATACAGAGTTCCTTATTTTTCCTTTTTTTCCAACAATTTCTTAACTATTCTTGAAGCTTTATTTATTAGAATGAATTTTTGAAGTTGAAAAATATTCTGATGTTTAGTATGGTCACAGAGTTGTACAGCCACTGCTGCCGCTGCCGCTAAGTCACTTCAGTTGTGTCCGACTCTGTGCGACCACATAGATGGCAGCCAACCAGACTCCTCCATCCCACTGCTGTCATCTGATACTTTCTTTTTCTTTTATTGATGTATAATTGATTTACAATATTATATTCGTTTCAGGGGTACAACATAGTGATTCAATATTTTTATAGACTATACTCCATTTAAAGTTACTATAAAATGGCTATATTTCCCTGTGCCACACAATCTATCCTTGCAGCTTATTCATTTTACACATAATAGCTTTTACTGCCTAAATCTCCTACTCCTGTCTTGCTCCTCATCCCTTCCCTCTCCCTACTGGCAACCACTAGTTTGTTCTCTGTATCTGTGAATGTTTCTGTTAAATTCATTCGTTTACTTTACGGAGTCCACATATAAGTGATAACAGACAGTATTTCGTTTTCTCTGTCTGGCTTATTTCACTACGCGTAATACCCTCTAAGCCCGTCCATGTTGCTGCAAATGCCAGAATTTCATTCTTTTTTATCACTGAGTAATATTTCATTATATATAGTTATATACACATATATATCAATCACATTTTTAGATCTATTCACCTGTTGATGGAGATTTAGGTTTTGTAGCTTGGCTTCTGTAAAGAATCCTGCTATGAACACTGGGGTGCATGTATCTTTTCAAATTAGTATTTTTGTTTTCTTCATATACATAACCAAGGGTGGAACTGCTAGATCATATGGTAATTCTAGTATTAATTTTCTGAGGAAATCTCATACTGTTTTCATTACTGTCTGTACCAATTTACATCCTTATCCAGGGTTTCCCTTTTCACTACATCTTTGTTAACACTTATTATTTTTGATGATAAATATTTTGATGACAGCCATTCTGAAACGAGTGAGGTGATATCTCATTGTAGTTTTGATTTGCCTATGTCATTATTATGATTTCAAAACATTTTCATCACCTTCAAAACAACCCCTATTCCTTATGAGGAATCCTCTAATTCCCCATTCTCCCCAGTCTCTGGCACCTACTAATCCACTTTGCTTGTTCTGAATATGTCTCATAAACGGAATACTACTTCTAACAGTGTTTTCAACTGTGACTGTTTCCCTCCACCCCACCCTGAAAAAATAGATTATTTTAAAATTTATTTCAATATATGTCCACTGAAAAACACAAACATCATAGGGAACAAAAAATAGAAAATTAAAACGCCTCATAATTCTATCCCATAGTACTATAAGTATTCTTTATTCTGTAATCTATTTTTTCCTGACTAGAAAACACATGCTTATAGAAAATATAACAAAATATATCCATAATGGCTCTGTGTTGGTGTGTATAAATATCTGTTGCACACTTATAATATGCCAGGTACTATTCAAAATACATTAAATATTATTCAATGCTAATAACATAAAAATTATTAGGCCCATCTCATATTTAGTTTTATATCCTTAACTTATAATCAACATTTTTCTTTAAATAATCTTAAAAATATAATTTCTAGTAGCAACAAAATATTCTACTTTGTGATGAACTGCAGTGAAATGCATTCCTTGTTATTAGACTGTTTCCAGTTTTTCACTATTATATACAGTATTTTTATATATCAAACTTCAGTATTTAATATTATATCCAGTGTTTACTGATCACTTAGTATGAACACTAGGGACAGCCACTTTATGTGGATTCTCCCACTTAATTTACATCACTCGAGGAAGTAGAATTGTCATCACCCCCAATTTATGGATGAGGAAACTGAGGTTAGAGACGCTAAGAACCCTTTTTAAGGCCACATAGCAAATTGCTAGTAGAGTTAGCGTTCATATCATGTTTGTATGACCACTGAGTGGAGCCTTTAATCATGACATCATACTGCATCTCCCAGTTTTTCTTTAGGATGAATGCCTAGAAGCGTTGCTACATTAGAGATAACACACATTTTAAAGTCTGATAAATGCTGCCATGTTGCCCTTTGGTAAGATTTTTATCAATTTCTATAATGCTTATCTTTATACCCTTCCTTTGTGGTTCACCTGGTAAAGAATCTGCCTGCGATGTAGGAGACCTGGGTTCGATCCCTGGGTTGGGGAAGATCCACTGGAGAAGGAAAAGGCTACCCACTCCAGTATTCTGGCCTAGAGAATTCCATGGACTGTAGAGTCCATGGGGTCGCAAAGAGTCAGAAACAACTGAGCGACTTTCACTTTCACTTTACACTCTTACCAAGCTAAATATGAGCACTTAAAAAAATCATTTCCAATTTTCTAAGTAAAAAAATGCTACTCATTTTATATGTATTTTTAAGCTTCTCTAGACAACTAACACTTTTGTGCTTACTTCCTTTTAGAAAGCACGGTAGGACATGATCTCCCAGTTGTTCAGTTGCATTTGACTCTCTATGAGCCCATGGACTGCACCAGGCTTCCTTGTCCTTCACCACCTCCTGGAGCTTACTCAAACTCATGTTCATTGAGACAGTGATGCCATCCAACCATCTCATCCTCTGTTGTCCCCTTCTCCTCCTGCCTTCAATCTTTCCCATCATCATGATCTCCTAGCTGGGCCCAATAGCTTATAAGAACAGAAAATGGATTCTGTAAATTTAGCACGCTTCACTGAAAGACAGTGGCAGTGGTGACAGGAAAAGTGCTAAGACCCCTAAGGGCAGAAGAGGGCAGGCTGGCAACATGTGAGCCTAGCAGCAGGCCAGGGCAGATGAGTTCACACATGACTTAGGAGCTATCATCTTTAACAGATGGTCTCAAGGAACCAAGAATTTCACCTTGGCCGGTGGTTCTGATTTATGGACTGCTACTTTAAAAGGTCCCCATCAAGGCAACAAAGTTTCCAAAGAGCTCTCAGCTCACTTGGACTCTGCCTTCCTTTATCCAAAACCTTCCCTTCCCTCTCCCCACTTCCCACAGGACACCAAGTTGTGTAGCTGAGATGACTGACTTTAAAGCACTCCACATCCTCTATATCCACCAGATAACTTGTATTCACAGCTCCAGGCACCGCTCCCTTTGAGAATATAGCATCGCTCCCTCTGGCAGCTACTGTCAATGAGCCCAGTCAGAGGCTCATTTCTGTGCTCCCGCTGTGCCTGGAAAATTCCCTCAGTTTCTGCAAGTGTTACCCTGCTTTGTAACTGTCAGTGTCTGTTTCAACTAGATTTTTCAATTTGTTGATAGTAAGCTTTTTGTCTTTATGCTACATCCAATGTATAGGACAGTGTCTGGTAATGATAAAGTTTCACTACTTTCTTCGTGAATGAACTGCACTGAGTTGACCTAGCTGGCAGTCAAGTTTCACCTAAGCTTTCTATCTATGCGGAGCAGAGAAAGGAACTAAAATTCTGTGAGCCTCTACTAGATGCCCAGTACTTTATACACATTAACACAAGTAATTTTCACAATAATCCCCTGAGGCAGGCATCGGAGCCCTTATCTTATAGATGAAAACATTAAAGCCTTACTTTACACAGAGAGCTAACAGGGCCAGAATCTGAACCTGGGGTTAATGTGATTCTGTTGTTTCTCTTTCCATTCCATTAGGTGGCCATCCCTCCTGAAATACAAAGCCATGTAAGCTGCAAAGAATGCCTTCTCTTTCAGAACTGTTGGCTTAAAATCCCTCAGAAGTGAAAGCTCTCCTATTTATTCTGGAGGAGTCTCTGGCTAGCACACAGAGAGAGGAGAGAGGACCTGAAAGGAGATACAGGAAGGGGTGGTAAGCAAAAATGGAGAATGTGTCCCCATTAATTTGAAAGCACCATGTGAGACATTCTGACCTCTTTAAATTGTCTTAAGCCTGGGAAGCTTTTGGAAGAGTACTCTAGATTCTAAAGCACTGATACCATAAGAAGTGAAGAAAAAAACAGAGAAGCTGTAGTATGTAAGAAGGAGTACAGGGATACCTGGCTCTCATTCTGATGAATAATAAATGATACAACTGTGGCTGAGTCCAAGCCATTAAAATTCTCTGGAAACTTCCATCTCCTTTCTGAACTAAAAGGATAAGGCAGTGACAGTTCCCCAACCTGGTTCTGCATCCAAACAACCCCCTGAGCCTGTGAAAAATGCTGATCTTTAAATCCTACTCTCATTGCGATTCAGTAGATGTGGGGTAGGATCTAAGAATTGTCAGGTAATTTAAAGACTCGGCCAAGTGTGAGAACACCTGGGTGAGATCTCCCTCTCCAGGAGAAGAGATTGTGAAAAGGCAGGCAGCTGATCTAGCACATTAAGTCACACAACAAAAGGCTACCAAGAAAGAACAATTTCAATTGTATCAAGTTTAATAATCTCTTCCTGTTTCAGGGCAAAATGAGTTATATACTCAGTCTTCCTTACTGCTTAAACCTTCTTTGTTCTACCAGTACACTAGCCTTAAAAAGTGCCAAAGCTGTGCGGGTGAGGAATGCAAACTTTTTTAAATTGCCAGTTTCCCTCGAGGTATCAGTTGTTGCAATCCTCTCTGGGCTACTGGCCCATTAGTTCCTCTACTTCTCTCTTTAAAAGCTCCTCTGAGAAGTAACTACTACATACTACCAGATGATCTGCATGGCAGACAGAAGTGTGCCTAGGGACACAAAATAACACCCTACCTTGGTGTCTAGCTTAGCCAGGTGCTGTAAAACCCAGATGCGATGAGACCAGGCATTATAGTTGCTTGGGTATCTCCCCTGCCGCTTCGCCACAGACCTCCATCTCTTCTCGTATTAGTTGCTGTGTCCTCTCTGCAGGAATTGTTCCCAAGTTTCCTTTGGTCATAAAGGAAGGCAAGGAGGTTTCCTGAATTAGCTGTTGTAGCACCCATCGCCTGTTAAGGTAACATGTGGGCAAGAAATGAGTAAAGAAAATAAACCAGAGAGGAAAACAACCAGAGTTCTCTTTGTTCTCAATTTAATTTTTATTCATAGACAATGCAAAGTAATGCCCAGTAATCAAGGGTTTTTTTGGGTGTGGGGGAGAGCTGTTTTTGTTTTTAATGATAATAATTTTAGCGGATGTAGGCGGGGTGGGGGGGTGGTGGTGGGTGTGAGGATAAAGGACAAAGATTATAGAAAAAGCGTTCTAAAATGTTAACAGCTGTCAAAAAGAAAATGTCATCAATCTGGAAATGACAACCCCCAAACTTCATTTGGCTAGGAAATGTAAAGGCAACAGGAATGTCTGTGTGTGTGTGTGTGTGTGTGTCTGATTGGTGGTACTGTGTGTATGGGAAGGGGTGATATTAATTAATGGCTGGTAAATACTCAAAAGAAGCACAGTTCACTTTTAATTACATGTGCATGCCTCACCCTTTGTGTGTTTGCAAAGAAGAAGCTGCATTAAGCTTTTATAAAGCAAAATTTCTGTATTATAGCATAGAATCTTGAAGGAAAAAAATCAATATAATTAGTGAAACCATCAGGAGGTTTTAAAATGTCTTCATCTATAATTTTCCCCTTATCTACTTAAGATTTTTATTTGCACACATTTTAATGAAAAGCACTCAAAAGTGCCTCTAGCCACTTACTGTCTTTAGTTTTTACAAATATTTTCTCATAAGAAAGCATTCTTTATAGATTAAAAATTTTCAAGCCAGGATACAGGAAACTGAGTAACAAAATTCATTTTTGTCATTTTCAAATATTGTTATCTTTAACAACCAAAACTTGCTTTATAAAATGTCAGACAAGTCAATAAATCGATGGATGCATCTGTGTTAATAATAACTCCCTTCCTCTACCATCACCCCTTTCTTAGTCTCCATACACATAATCATACAGCTCTCTGTAGTCTGCTATCCCAATTTCTAATAGGGAGAAAGTACAATCAATTGTATCATTTGGAAGCAGCTGCTCTGCAATGCTCAGAGAAGGCAATGGCACCCCACTCCAGTGCTTTGCCTGGAAAATCCATGGACAGAGGAGGCTGGTGGGCTGCAGTCCATGGAGTCGCTAAGAGTAGGACATGACTGAGCGACTTCACTTTTACTTTTACTTTTATGCATTGGAGAAGGAAATGGCAACCCATTCCAGTGTTCTTGCCTAGAGAATCCCAGGGATGGGGAAGCCTGGTGGGCTGCTGTCTATGGGGTTGCACAGAGTAGGATGTGACTGAAGTGACTTAGCAGCAGCAGCTCTGCAATGCTAGCCAAAGGCAAGGTTATAGTTAAGATACCTTAAAGTGACTTTAAGATCCTAAAAATGCTCAGGATTTAAGAAAAGTTAAAAGTGGCTCAATAAACTAAGAACAGATTTCTTCAGAGAATCTCCCCATTGACCCCAATCAGTAAGCCCAGACCATCTCATTTTAGTCAAAGATGTTATATGGGATCCAAGAGTAAAATGCTTCCAGATAGCCAGGATTTTGAAAAGAGTTCTTACATGCACTTTGATTATCTGCCTCAGCTGTTAACCTAAAAATATTCTTTGCATTTATGGTCTTAGCAACTTTAATTCAGTCTACATCCCATTCACCTCAGTTGCCTTTATTTGGTTAATTTTAATAACCGTAACAACCACCAGCACCATTTTTACCAGGAACACACCTGACTGAATTAAATCCAAGTTTAATTAAAACTCAAGTTGCTCATTATAGTTGAATATCTAAGGCAATTTCCATAACTGCTTCAGATGGTTAATAATAACATAAATTTACTAAGTATTTAACATATGCCAAACACTGTGCTTGTGTTTACATGCACTACCTCAAGTAAAACTCAACCACTAATTCTGAGATGGATGTAATTAGTATTCTCATTTTACAAATGATAAAACCAAAGCTTGAAGAGATTAAATAATCTCTAGATATCACCTAAGTAGAAAGAAGCTTGAATGTAGATATAATTTGACTTCATAATTCAGTAATCAGTATGTGACCTGCTTCATATTCTGTGTTTTTTCCTCCAGCCATTCTAAGCCCTAAGAATTCTGTGGTGTAAATTAACCACACCTGTGAATCCATGTTTCTGGACTCTTCGGAAACTTAGTTAAGGCCAGTTTTCCCAGATGTAAGTCCTTAATTGGATTTAAAGTACCTGAGAGGATCAGCTCTTTTCTGTAAAAGAAAAATAAAAAGAACTATTACTTTATCTTTCTACACAAACTGCATGACTATTAATATAACTTCATTGTAAAGCAAATTTCAAGAATTAAAAAAATAAAACTCTCTTAAATTTTACACACAGTAATCCAGAATGTATTCCCATAATCTTGAAATAAATTAAAAAACAAAAACGGAAGCTCCTAAATCAGCAGTGGAACTTTAGTTGTCTGTTTGGTAGAGGGCAAAAGAGTTTTCTGGCTTGTATCATTTCCAAAACTTATGAGGCCTGACATCAGTATATGTAGGGCAGATCCAATACTAATCAAGAATTATTCTAGCTGCCTAAGTAGGACTCTGTGTGGTCTTGTTCATTACCAAAAACCACACATACAACAACAAACACATTGGTTTGAGATGTAAGGGAAAAAAAAAAATCATTCATTCAATAGCCATCCTAACAAACTTTATTTTTGAATTTTTCCCCTCTACCTTTACTCATATGCATCTATATTTTAACATGTGATTTTATATTCTGCTCTTACATCTTGAGAATTATTTCCACAGTTCTTTATAATCTTTAAACATTTTAAATGGTCACATAGTTTTGTTCAGTAGCTATCCGATAATTTAACAACCCTTCCCCCTATAATTAGACATTTCAGGTTGCTTTCAAGTTTTTGCTATTCTAAAGGCATTCTGAAACAAAAACCTCTATGCTTATAACTTCATTTGTACTACTACTTAGGATAAGTTTCAAAAAAACACTACCAGGAGAAATACTTGAATGGTTTCTGATACACTAGACCATTTCTTTGAAATATAAACAAAAGTAAAAGGAATATGAACTTTTGTTATTTTAAAACTGTTCAAAGCTTCAGTGCAATTATAAAGTATGTCATGAAAGAGAGCTTCACCTATTTCTCAGGTTAATATAAGTTTAGATTGAATTTTTCAGGTAAGTTTTTGATTAAAAAGCTCTGATATTACTGATTACACTCCACTTTTTCAATTTACCTATTGTTTTATAATAAAATTAGGTCATTTGCTAGTTTTTATTAATCTTACAATGTCTTTCCTGTGGTAGGGGCTCATAATTTATTTTAGAGATGTTAATCTCAACAAAACCAGAGCCCAGACCATATATCTCACCTACTTAGATGGACTTAGTTCCTAAATACCACATTTCCTTCCCAACAGATTCTTATTTGATAAGGAAAAGAACTTCCTTTTTAATGAAAATACTAAATAATGATAATAAAAACCTGCATTTTATACTCAATTTTATTTCAGGTCAGTAACTTAACTCTAAAATAGTTTGAAGTGATATCAAGGTTTATGGCTACTTTAAAAAATGATTTATGATTTATTGACTATTTTTCTTTCAAGGTACAGGAAATCTATGTCATCAAAGGAATATTTATCACAACAGCCAGTTACTTTTATAGTTCTAGATCCTTATTCTTTTGAAATATGTAATGTTTTGTTCAAAGGCAAAATACTACTCTATGTAAGTTAAACTGTTTAAAATTTTGTAGGCGCACTGTTTCTGAAAATAGTGTCCCTAACTGCAATATCATCATCATTTGGAACTTAAGGCTCACCCCAGATACACTGAATCAAAAAGTCCAGTGGGGCAAAGCAATGTGTTTTAACCAGTCCTTCAGGGCACACTAGAGTTTAAAAACATTGCTGCTGCTGCTGCTACGTTGCTACTGTAGACAATTTACTATATTAAGCCAAATTTCCATTTACTAAATTTAAACCTCTCCTTACTTACAACTGCCTACCTATATTCCCATGTATGTCTATGTGTGTTTGTGTTAGTCACTCAATCATGTCCAACCACAGAATTCTCCAGGCAAGAATACTGGAGTGGGTAGCCACTCCCTTCTCCAAGGGATCTTCCCAACCAAGGGATTGAACCTGGGTCTCCTGTATCGCAGGAAGCTTCTTTACCATCTGAGCTACCAGGGAAGCCCATATATATCTATACATAAGAGGAAATAGAATTTTCTTCAGAAAAGAGGAAGTTACCCTACAACTGAATCTATTTTATAAAGTTTCTTAAATAAGGGCCATCTCTTAATCTCTTTATTTTGAACAACAAAGTCATACTTGTAAAGATATCTTAGTCTGAAACAACCTCAATCAATGGTATAGATAGATGCTTAAAAAGACTGCCTGGTAGAATCATTTAAAAAGGAAGGAAATTTTTACCATCAATTTAAGAAATATTCCTAAGAGAAGGAATGAACATTGTAAGTGCTGGATCGTTATAAACAAGTTTTTTAAAAGACCACATTAAAAGAAATATAATAATTGGTTTAAGTTATAGCTATCAGCAATCACATAACCTAGAGATCCAACAAAAAACACCTACTTTAATGTATTCAAGTAGGAATATAGCTTGAGATAAAATTTCCAGTCACATGTAAATTTGCAAAGTATTGTATCTGGAATAACTTAAATGTAAGTAAACAGAATATGCTGTGGAAAACTGTGCTGTGCTGTGCTTAGTTGCTCAGTCGTGTCCAAGTCTTTGTGAGCCCATGGACTGTAGCCCCCAGGCTCTTCTGGCCATGGAATTCTCCAGGCAATAATACTGGAGTGGGCTGCCATGCCCTGCTCCAGGGGATCTTCCCAACCCAGGGATCAAACCCAGGTCTCCTGCATTGCAAGTGGATTCTTTACCATCTGAGCCACCAGGGAAGCCCAGAAAACTGTACTAGATAACTCAAAAAAATAGTTCTCATGATGACAAAGTCACTGATGTTAATAAGCCATGAGAAGATTGAATTAAACTGTCTAATGAGATATGTAAATAGGAAAATGAAGAATTTATAAATTAAAATATTTCATGTTAACATGATAAAGGTGTGTAATTAAACTGAAAAATTAAATATCCTAAGAAGTTAGTTAAGTTTACCTTAAAGTTTACAAATTGTTATTAGCATATTTCTGCAAAGTTTATCTTATTTTATAAAGTTTTAATATTTTCTCTCCCTTCTCAGGCTATTAGGGGTTCTCTCTGCTGTCACTCTAATCAAAATTTGTAGGAAACCAGGGGCCATGTGTATTATGTCCATGGCTAAATCTCCACTGGTTAGCCCAGTACTTGGTATACAGTAAATATTGACTAAACATATGCCACCTTTTTTCACTCTTTAATCTTAAGTTATTGAGTGAAATAATAATAATTATTGATAATATTAAATAATAATAAATATGATAATAATAAAAGTCATCCTCATAAAAACCACCACTTATTGAACACTTCTCCTGAATCAGGCACAGTGTTAAGTGATTTACATATATTTTCTACTTTAATTCTCACAAAAATCCCATATTATGTTGAATAATATGAAATTGCCAACTTCACTTTTTCTAAAAAATAAATCTTTTATTTAGAATTGCTTTAATTTATAGAGAAATTTTTAAGAATGATAAAGAGAATTTCTGTATGTCCTGTACCCAGTTTCTATTATTAACATTTTATATTATTATGATAACTGTCACAACTGATGAACCATTACTTATAGATTAGTATTGGAAGTCCATACTTTAATTAGAATTGCTTCATTTTTATCAAATGTCCTTTTTAAAATTCCAGGGTCTCATTAGGGTATCACATTATATTTGGTTGTTATATCTCTGCAGGTTCCTCTTGGTCCCTGAGCTCCATCTTGTTTTTGATGGTCTTGACAATTTTGAAGAATACTGATCAGTTGTTTTATATATTTTTTCAGGGTTAGATTATGGTTGTGGGTTTTGAGGGAACCACAGAGGTAAAGTGCTATCTTCATTATTCTGTATCAGGGGTATGTAATATCAGCATGACTTGTCATTGTCGATGTTGACCTTGAATATCTCGCTTAGGTAGCATATGATAGATTTTTCCACTCTACTTTTTGGGAAAAGGTTACACTTTAAGGAGTAGGGAGATATGCTCCATTTCCTTGAGGGAAGTTATCTAGATAAATTATTTAGAATTCTTAAGCATTTATTTATATCAGCATGGATTTATGGATATTGATTTTATACTCAGTAATAATCCATTATTACATTATTTTATTGCTCAAATTGTTTCAGCTTTGGCTGGCAAAAGCACTGCCTTACTTTCTGGCTCTCTTAAGATATTCCAGATTCATCTGGTACATTTCCTGACCTGGTCCTAGAATCAGTCAGTCCTTTAAGAAGCCCAGTTCCTTTTATTAGAGAATGGTGTTAGAAACCAGGATCTGGACATTTGGACTTAATCATTTCTGACCTACCAAAAGGATGATTTCATATGGTGCAGCCCAAAGTTACCTCAGTTTTACAGATAAGGAAACTGAAGCTGGGGGAGATTCAGTAACTTGCTCAAGGTCTCCAAGCTGCGTGTCTGAATAAAGCATCAAATCTGCACAAAGCTACCAATTTAAATAGGCTGAGGAAAGACTATGAATCACTGGAGCCTGGACACCAGCTCTTCTAGTTGCTCAAGGATGTTTTGCTTACTCTATGTTCATAGACTGAAGGAAAAACAGGACATTATTATGAAGTCAACCTCTTTTGTCATCTAATTCACTGATTTTCAAAGCAAATTCAAAGCAAAAAAAAAAAAAAAAAAGTACTAGTCATTTTTTTCTAGCACCAGCCAGATTTTTAAACTATATGCAACATATACTGTAATTACAGATCAGCTCAAAAACGTATTCTTGCCTGTATTTTTCCCCAAGACTGCAATAACTACTGATGTGTTATATAATCTTTTAGCTGTTTATAAAATACAGCCAAAAATCATTCAATGCTTCCCAAAGTTATGTCAGAAGAAATGTACCAACAATCAGACATAAAATGCTGAGTATTTGATTTGTGAGACCTTACAGGATTAGATCAGTTTACTTTCAAAGTTGTTCATTTTTTGCTCAAAATATACTCATGATCCTATGTCTTTGTACGTCAATCTTACTAATATAAATTAAAATTTACTAGAACACATATCTACAATGGATTTTTTTTAAAAATCACGATTTCCTTCCTACTCATCTAGCACAAAACTTACTAAATCACCTTACTAGAAAAGCTTCAAGATTAACAGATATTAACATCATTAAAGATAGATTTATGGAGCAACTTCCCTTCATAAGACTAAACCACACACAATCAAAACATAGACCAAAAGAATCACACAAAAAGAAAAAACTCCTTATTCAGATCTTTTATTTCAAAGATATGAAAGCTAAAACTCCTGAGAAGTTAAAAGTCTTGTCAAAAGTCAACTGCTTGCTAGTTAACTGATGAACTAGGATTAAGATCCATGTATCTAAGAACTAGGTTCTTCACCACTAAACTGCCCTATGAATATACAATAAATTTTTATGTGTTTGTGTATATATATTATGCTAATAAAAATCCTTTCTTTGTGGGAGGATTTTTGATTCCTCTGTAATGAGGAGGAATATGTGAACATAAAAATGGTACTTCCACTTCTCTATTACACTCATTCTTTTTCAAAGAATTTAATTATTTTCAGTGCCAAGTCTGCAAACTGAGTATCTGTTATATACCAGGCACTGGTGTGTTAGAGGCTAGGGAAATTAAAAAAAAGAAGACGACATTGTCTCTACCCTCAAGAAAACTCTGTTTTAAGTTTATAGTACCTTCCTAAAAGTGTCCTTTGTTGATTCTTCCTCATCTCTCAAACTTTAGAACAGGGCTGTCCAACAGAAATATAATGTGAGTCATACATGTGAGCCATATATGTGATTTAAAATTTTCTAACAGCTACGTTAAAAAAGTATGACGTATAATTTTACTTATCAATACATTTACAATATTATAATTTCAACATGAAATCAATATAAAATTATTAATAAGAAAGATATTTTATTTAGGAGGGTTACTTAGTCTTCAAAATCTGATGTGTAGTTTACACTTACAGCACTTCTCAATGGAAACTAGTCATATCTCAAAGGCTCAATAGCCACACGTGGCTAGAGGCTACTATACTGAACTGTGCTGCTCTAGAAACCCGTAGTGTCCCAGTGTTTAGTCTTTGGACTGGTTCTTTTCTAATATCTATACCCACTACTGGTATCTCAAACAATCTCAACTGGCCTAGAACTCTCACTTGAAATTTACAGTCACATACAGCTACTTGAACACAAACCTAACATGTCCCAAACTGAACTCTTGACTTCCAACCAGCACATACCCCTCTGCACTTCTTCCAAACATCTCCATTCCAGTAAATAGCTACTTCAACCTTTCAGTTGCTCAGGCCAAAAACCAGAGTCAAGATTGACCCTCTTCATTCTCTCACATTAAATGTATCATTTGTGTCTAGGACCTAGCATAGTAGTTAATAAATATTTGATGAACAAATGTTGTCAAGTACTGTGTGGATTAAATGAGATAATGTATAAAGTTGCAGTATGGTCCCTGGAATAGAGCAGCCACTCATAAACATTTAGTCTACTCTCTTACTTGGAGTTTCCCATAAAAGAAAATGAGAATTCTGAAATTTGTAAATTTTTAAAACCTTCTAACACATTCTCTCCTTGCTTACTCTTTAAATATCTGATTATTAGTCAAAAGAAAATTTAAAAAAAAATCAAGGTTACCTAAATTTAATAAAACCAGCTACAAATATAAAATTCAGTAGGTATTATAAAACACTAACTTGGAATTAAAATTCACAGAAAATTAAAGCATTCTTTAAGTCAGCTTTAAAGATAAAAAGCTATAATCTACAGCTCTTTCCTACAAGAAAATTTTAAACGAATTCACAATGTTCAACAGGACTTTACTTTTATTTATCTATAATTTGTATCCTGCTTTCTTGTAAGAAAACTTGTGTTAGTCTAAAGAACCAACAATTTTTAAAAATCATACACACTGTTTAACTGAAAATTTTAAAAAATAAACCTGGTCTGAGTTTTAATATTTCTACAATGTATTCTGTGTTTAAAGCTACAACAATCAGAATTAAATAACGTAAGACACTCATAAAATGTGGTCCTCTCCAAAATAGTGGAGAGACGGCAAATGATCTGCCCACAGGGGACACAATGTGACTAACCTAACGGTTTGTGACCTTTAAAGCTTACCTTTACACATTCCATTGCACTGCTGTGCTTCTCAAATACACTAACCAACACTTTATAATCCAAACAATTATACTGATTCCCTCAACCCCCACTTAAAAAAAAGGAAGTTAAAAACATGTATCAAATGGGTATACTGTAATTCAACATGAAAATTTATATTTTCATGAATTTGAGGGAGACTAGACATAGACATGCAAAAAGGAGCAAAGTGTGTATTAGAATTGCTATGGAGATATTATAAAGAAGAAATATGTGTAAGATGCCATGAGTACGTGATTTATATTTCACTTTTCAAAACACTAACAATTCCTGGTCTTTTATGTCTTCAGAAACTTCAACAATTTCATTTTATCACTGATGAGAATGACGTACCTTACATTCCACGCAGTGGTAAAGTCTGGATTTAGAAGTAGCAGGGTGCATGTGACATCTATCAATTCTAAAATAAGGAGAAGTCATATTAAAAACAAATAGTCCTATCCTTGAAGATGTGATTTCTCTTTCTTTTAAAGTCCTTTATCTATCTATCTATCTATCTATCTATCAATCAATCTATCTATATGTCTCACATTATACTTATATTTCATGTCACAGTAATTTTAATGATAACCTTTTTCTAAGCTGTCAGAGATATGAAGATTATCCTCAGGTACAAAGATATGAAAATTTTCTTCTACTTACAATAAGTGTAACTTTTTAAAAGTTGACACTGAAACAACTTTACAATATGTCTACAAAGAATAATCAAACTAACCTATTCATAGTAGTTTTGGCACAAAAAAAAGAAACAATTTCTATACCTTTATTCATTTAATTTCACAAATATTTTAAGAATTAACTCTGTGCAAATTTTTAAAAAGGGAAAAGAATCACATATAATTCAACTTAGTTAACAGTTCATTTACATTCCCCTGCAAAATTATTTTTACACACATTTTCACACAGTTATAGCAATGATAAATTCACAATTTGTTCTACATTTTTCACTCAACATTATTACTTATGCATTCTCCTATACTGCTACAGTTTACATTTTTAGTGAAGTCGCTCAGTCATGCATGTCTGACTCTCTATGACCCCATGGACTATATTTATAGCTCACCAGCCTCCTCTGTCCACGAGATTCTCCAGGCAGGAATACTGGAGTGGGGTTGTCATGTCCTTCTCCAGGGGATCTTCCTGACTCAGGGATCGAACCCGGGTCCCTCGCATTGCAGGTAGATGCTTTTCCCTCTGAACCACCAGGGAAGCCCAATACATTTTTAACTGCATAACAATTCTTTTATCATTAATCTTATTCTTTAGGCTGTTTCCTGTTTTCTTTTTACTTTTATGGATAGTATTATCACAAACATTTTAAGCACACTTTTTGTCTCACAGATTCGTTTCTTTGGATATATTTCCAGGAGTAGAACTGCTATGTCAAACAATATAAATATCAATATGGCTCCTAATAAGCATTTCCAAATTGTCCTCCAAATGAACTATATCTGTTTATATCCCCAAGAGTTAACATTAGTATACCTGTGTCCCTATGACTCTGATTTATACAATTATATTTTTAAAAATGAATGTGGCAGTAAAAAAAAACTATACTTTGTTTTTGTTTTAATCTAATCTTTAATTTAATTATTAATATGAACATATTTTCATTTTGTCTACTATTTTCTATTTTCATTGTATAACTAGTCTATTCATATTCATTATGTATCTATCATGATCTTAAATAACCTTCCTAAGCCTATATTTAGTAACACAAAGTCAATAATATTTAGACATATCATCTTCATTTTAGTAAAACTGAAAAAGAGAATTTTAGGATAAGATGATCAAGCTAGGCATAATACTAAATACAATAACCTCTAGCAAGCTCATATTAAATGCTAAGTAAATAAAATAATAAAACTGTTATAATTATTTAGAATTATTGTGTACCAAGTAAATTATTATTTATTCACATTATTTCATTTAATTCTCACAATCATAACCCAAGATACCTTTATTTCACCTTACAGATAGGGAAACTGATATTTAGAGAGTTTAAGCAATTTCCCCAGAGTCAATTAGTATGTGGCAATGTCTGTATCTGACTGCTTTTAATAACTGCAATAAATAATTGTGACATTCTCAGTGTTTGAATAAAAGAGAAAATTAAAAAATCTAAATTTAAAAATTTAAAAATCATAAACACATTCCTATTGTCATTTAAAAATATTTTAGTGAACACTAAAATCAGTTATTCTATTCTGAATCATCTTAATAAAAGATTAACATTTATTGTTAGCAATGTGGGAGACCCAGGTTCGATCCCTGGGTTGGGAAGATCCCCTGGAGAAGGGAAAGGCTACCCACTCCAGAATTCTGGCCGAGAATTTCATGGACTATAGTCCATGGGGTCACAAAGAGTTGGACACGACTGAGCAACATTCACTTTCACGTTCACAATGTACTAGAACATTTACTAAATGAACAACAAAAGGTAGGATTAGCACAAGTTTTACTTTTGACCTTTACCTTCCTTATCATAAGTATCATGGAACGTCTATACTAATCCTTACTATGTAACACCAATGTATATACTATATGTATATACATTGTATATGTATGTATATACAATATGTCCGTAAAGAATAATCTAATAAAATTTTTCCTTATTTCACTTTTAGGCACTAATTTAGTATTTACCAGGGAAATTAGATACAATTTTCTATACCATTATTCCTTTAATTCCAAAATATTCCAAGTATTAGCTATGTGCAGAGATTCAACTGGGCCACAGGACTGAGAGAATAGATATTATGGGAAATGGAAGACCTGATCTTGCCTTATAGAAGGCTAACCTTTAGCTGGAAAGAACGTGTAAACAGTTAGAAGGCAAACTAAAATAACTGTGAAATAAAAACATATACCACATTGTGAGGACCAGCAAAGCAGCTGCCATTAATTCTCAGTGGAGAACCCAGGAGAGACTATAGATGAGTCAGGACAGCAAAGGGCACTGCAGACTGTGCTTTGAAAAAGGATGAGCAAAGGTAAAGAGGGACCTTCCCACACAGGCTGCTCTTAGGAGATTATGGGTTCCACATGGTGACTAAAGTTCAGGATGCTGGGGAAATCACCTGGCAACTAGAATCTGGTCCAGACTTCCTTATCAGCCTGGTGTTCCATTACTTTCCTTTCGTGTGCTATGCTCCAAACCCCTTCATTCCCTAAATGTACCACCCACTGGCCTACCTCTTTTTCTTCGGCTATTAACTCAGATTTATCTGCTTGCTATTCTCTCTGCCAAAAGTGTCCTCCTATCCCTGAACTTAAAAAAAAAAAAAAAAAAAAAAAGCACCTTTATAAAGGCCTTCCTCAGACTTCTCTGGTGGCATAGTGGGTAAGAATCTGTCTGCTAATGCAAAAGACATAGGTTCAATTCCTGGTCCAGAAAGATTCCACATGCCATGGAGCAACAAAGCCCCCGTGTCCACCACTGAGCCCTCAAGCCACTACTGCTGAAGCCTGAATGCCTAGACCCTGTGCTCTGCAACAAGAAAAGCCACTACAGTGAGAAGGCCACGCACCTCAGTGAAGTGCAGCCCCTGTTCACTGCAACTAGAGAAAGCCTACACAAAGCAACGAAGGCCCGGCACAGCCAAAAATAAACAGCAATTATTTAAAGCAGGAAGGCTTCCTAACCTACCTGGCTGAAAGCAATCTTTCATCTCTATGTTTTGTGTATATCTTACCTGGGGGGTTAGTCACTAAGTCGTCTCCGACTCTTGAGAACCCATGGACTATATAGCTTGCCAGGCTCCTCTGTCCATGGGATTCTTCAGGCAAGAATACTGGAGTGGGTTGCCATTTCCTTCTCCATATCTTACCTAGCTAACCTCATATAAATATTGTTCTTTTAATGAGGCTGTACATTTTTTGGATACAGGTCCTTTTTCATACACCTTCAAATTAGCCATTCAATCATCAAAGATAAAAAAAAATATGGTCTCTGGCCAAAAGAAATTCCATGTCTGCCCACAGCAAAGGCCTTAAAGCCATTCTGTCTGGGTTCAAATCTCAACTTCTTTACTTACTGCCCATGTAACTAAATGTCTTTGAATTTCAGTTTTCTTATCTGTGAAATGGGGATCATAACATTAACCTTAGTGTTGTAAGCAATGAGATTCATCCCATTTCTCCAGAGCGGTCTGACACACAGTTTGACTCAATAAATATCTGTTCAACTAACCACCATTGCTACTTACCAAGAAATGAGTTTTTTCAACATCAATTAATCAGAAGTAAAAACAAAACAAACAAAAAAATGAGACAGTTGTTCTCATGATGAAACAGTTTAAATTTCTAAACTTGTATGATAAGCAATAACCAAAAACCAGTTGGTTATTAATTGACTGTATGAAAATGTTTGTACATGATGGGAAGCTTCTGGAATTCAAGTCCACAGTTTTTAAAAATCTACTACATTACCCCAGATAATATGATAAACTGGTATTTAGTCTGTTTAGTTTCTGGGACTCTCCTTTTCTGCATTAAAAAAATATGTGTACGTGATCAATCATAGTTGTTCATACTTCTAATGCAACTCTCTCCCTCACCCATAAATGAAGATGAGTTCATCCTCCACAAGATACTTCCCATAGCAGCACAGGAAAAACTAACACAGAAAATACCCACGTCCCCACTTTTCAATTTGTGGCTGTGTGGAGAAAGAGGAAGGCTAATCAAAGTAACATTTATTTTATTGGAAGGCAACAGCAGCTGCTGGGTTCAGAGCCCAGGTGTACTAGTAGCTGGGAAGTTCCTAGGCACATCACGTAATCTTTCTGTGCCTTAGTGCTCTCCTCATATATAAAATTGAGCTAGTAAGTGTGCTATCTCATAGGAGTATTAGATGATTCATGCCCATGAAGTGCTAGAGCAGTACCTGACACAGGGAAAGCACTCAGTGCTAACTCCTGTTAGAAAGCCTGTATCTAGCCCAGTCATAAATGACATTGGGATGGGATGCCACCAGAGGGTCGAAAAGAATCTCTTTCCTCACTTTCTGCCATAAGGGTGGTGTCATCCGCATATCTGAGGCTATTGATATTTCTCCCGGCAATTTTGATTCCAGCTATATTAATAGTGCTGAATAAATAAAGACAAGCCACAACCCTTATTTCTAAAAACTCACAACCTAGCTGAGAAAAACACTGTTTAAATAACCAACTACAATAAAGTGTGATATGTTCTACTACGAATTCCTTATGAATAAGGGACTCCCACAGGAGTGTAGAGGAGTAATTATTGCTTCCTAGAGTAGTCAAGATGCTTCATATGTGTGTGAAACATGTTAGCAAACACAAACACAACACACCATTAGACCTGAACCTGGCCTCTGCAAAGGCACGGAGTTAAGGCAGTGGCACACAGCAAAGTCCAAGAATGGAACAGTGTTTGGTATGGCTGGAATGTATATCAAATAGCTGCAAACTCAAACATTTCTAGGGTTCAAATAAATGGCAAAAAGAGGCAAAGCAAACCTAGTAAATAGTAATAATACTGCCTCAATGTCTGAAGGACATGGGATGTTGTGGTCAACTTGTCTATTCAAAAAAAGCAGAAGCTATGATGCCGACAAAGGTCTGTACAGTCAAGGCTATGGTCTTCCCAGTGGTCACATACAGTTGTGAGAGCTGGACCGTAAAGAAAGCAGAGTGCTGAAGAATTGATGCCTTTGAACTGTGGTGCTGGAGAAGACTCCTGAGAGTCCCTTGGACAGCAAGAAGATCAAACTTAAGGAAAATAAACCCTGAATACTCATTGGAAGAACTGATGCTGAAGCTGAAACTGCAGTATTTTGGTCATCTGGTTGAAACAGCTGACTCATTAGAAAAGTTCCTGATGCTGTGAAACATTGAGGGCTGAAGGAGAAGAGGGTGTGAGAGGAGATGGCTGGATGGCATCACCAATGCAATGGACATGAACTTGGGCAAACTTCGGGAGATGGTGAGGGACGGGGGTGCCTGGCATGCTGCAGTCCACGTGGGCCTGCAAAGAGTCGGACACATTTGGGTGACTGAACAACAACAAATGATTCTCAACCAACCACGGCTATGCAAAAATGGACATACCCCACACTTCTGATGTTTCAAGTGAAGAGAGAAATCCAGATTTCCATCCTAATTTTAAAAGTTCACCACAATTTAGAATGTTAATCCAATTAATTTTTAAAAATTTAACAACATTATATAAGCTGAAACTAAATAAATATGTGGGCTGGCTTCAGCCTGTGGGGTTGAGAGTCTACAACCTCTGATGCTGACTATAAAGTAGAGGAAAAAGCTGGGGATGTAGCCTATAGTCAGTTCGTGAAGGCCCTTGAATACCAGGCCACAGAGAATGACTCAACCTTAACCTTGTAGACATCAAGAAATAAGGAGATAGATATTTCCGTAAAGAATCTTTCAAACTGTGTTTCTAAGAAGTGTTGTTTAAAATGATTCATTAGTGATATGATGAACACGGATTAAACAAAGACTGAAAATGGGGTAGACTAGCTATGAGGTGGTAATATTTGTCCAGATGAGAAATAAGTGAACAGATGAAACTGGTGCTCTGTGACAACCTATAGATGGGATGGGGTGAGGGGCAGGTTCAAGAGAGAGGGGACATATGTATACCTATGGCTGATTTATGTTGATACATAGCAGACACCAACACAATATTGTAAAGCAATTATCCTTCAATTAAAAATAAATAAATTGAAAAAAAAGGAGTGAAGGGTTAAGAGAGAGCTCAGTGATGAACTGACAGTGGGTGTTGTGAGAAAGAGGACAGAGCAAAAGATGACAGAAGGGGTGACTTGGGGATAGAGTATGGGACTACCAAGTCAGAACTCCAATGCTACGGACTGCTCCCTTGCTTTCTGTTTCTGTCATGGATTTTTCATAAATTATTTTTTAATATAAGTTTATTTATTGTAATTGGAGGCTAATTACTTTACAATATTATATTGGTTTTGCCATACATCAACATGAATCCGCCACGGGTATACATGTGTTCGAATTACAGTATCTCACCTCTCTCAAACCAAACATGGCTATTACTGCAGCAGACTTTTAAAAAATATTAGTTTCTAAGTTACTAATCAGGGAGGCTGTGATGGTTAGTTTTGGTTAAACTATGGTTAAATGTGACTGGGGTGCACAGATTAAACATGATTTCTGAATACATCAGTGTGAGGGTGTTTCTAGATGAGATTAACATTTCAATCTGCAGACTCAGTAGACAGCCCTCCCACTGTGGGTGAACATCAATCTGTTGGGGTTTCTGAATAGAACAAAGGAGGAAAACAGAAAAATTCAGCCCTGTTTTGCTTCTTCTCTGTCTGCTTGAGACAGGACACCTCATCTTATCTTTTCCAGCTTTCAGACTGAGATTTAAACCACTAGATTCCCTGCTTCTCAGTCCTTCAGACTCAAGGAATTAAATCACCAGCTTTTCTGGGTCTCTAGTTTGCAGAAAGCTGAGTGTGGGACTTCTCAGCCTCCATAATTATGTGAGCCAATCTGTCATAACAAATTTTGTTTTTTGTACATATAAAACTTTACATATATGTAAAAACTTTTCCATTGGTTGTTGCTGTGGAGAATCCTGACTAACACAGATGATTTCCAAACATCTAAGGAATTCAGCACATTAATGAGAACATGAATTCAGTTTGGATAAAAGGAAAAACTTATGTCTCCGGAATAAAGGTCACCTGCAGTTATAGATTACATTCTTAGGGGAATGCCTAGGATTTTGGCATGATCAATCACATAGACATGACATTTCTGAAACTGTTTTTAAATTGTCAGCTTTCTTCACGTGGCTCTTAAACATGTATTTCTACAAAAACAGTTTTAAAAGTATAGCATTTTCATGAAACAACTGCTTTTTGCTAATATTTTTAACTTTTTTCCTTAGTAAAATTCACTACTGTGTTCTTCAGCTCCCAAGTTTTGCAGAGTATTTCTACGTTATTCAGTTTGCATTTTCAGGTATCTTTTCTGGTCAATCAGAAACTCACTTCCATATTTTTACCAATACAATATACAACCTAAGTAGTATATGACACCTCACTGAACCATGCTGTCCCTCTTCCCCCAAAAGTGAAATCGAAAATTACTTCCATGAGGATACAGGTTAGGATAAAATCAGGTCGCTCCTGTATACACCCACAGTTGCATCAGAATTCAAAGCTTAAACGTCAGCTATTCATGTGAGTGAGCTTAACCATTTGATCTTCTACCTGGGTTCTCCTGGGTCACATCAAGATAAAATTACATGATGAGATGATTTAGCAAAGCCTTCAGTGCCTTGCCCAGAAAGACAAGAAACAGGGAAACAGAGACAAGAACCTGGAAGACTACAGGAAGAAGGCAGGTTTGGCTAACACACGTCAGCGAGCAAAAGCTAATGATCTGAAACAATAGCCTTTGACACTAAAAATTCATACTGTTTCTTCTACACAAGATCATCATTTGTCTTCCCCACACAGAATTAGGTATGTATTGGCTCAATCATACATTTCTGTGTGCCAGAATATACACAATACAGCTCTGTTAGGCAAAATAATAACTTCATAAATTCACATGGTGCTACTTTGTAACTTAATGTCACTGAAAACTACAATAGGGTAACGGAGAATGAAAGGGGATCTAACAACAGATCAATGTCTTACCTTTAAATTTATGCCTAACCTATGCCTTCGGAGAAGGCAATGGCACCCACTCAGTACTCTTGCCTGGAAAATCCCATGGACGGAGGAGCCTGGTGGGCTACAGTCCATGGGGTCGTGAAGAGTAGGACACGACTGAGCGACTTCAATTTCACTTTTCACTTTTATGCATTGGAGAAGGAAATGGCAACCCACTCCAGTGTTCTTGCCTGAAGAATCTCAGGGATGGGGGAATCTGGTGGGCTGCTGTCTATGGGGTCGCACAGAGTCGGACACGACTGAAGTAACTTAGCAGTAGCAACCTATGCCTTTAAATTTTGCAATAAACTTAATAAACTTAGACATAGCCTTATAATAAATAAATAAATATCAGTGGGCTAATTGATTGAAACACAGGAATTAGAAAATATTTCACATTAAATCCTCAAATCAGATTCTTTGTTCTACCGGTCTAAACCAGGAAAAGTGCTATTAACCTGCAATGATAATACATTAAGGACAACACCAAGAGGAACACAAGGAAATCAATGTCACTTTTGGCAACACCATTCTCTACAAAGAGATGTTTTTCACTCAACTGGAAGCTTTCTGAGTAAAGGAAACATGTATTATGCATCTTTTTATCCTCCACAGTACTTAGAGCAGTTTCTGGTATGAGTAGGCCCGTAGTAATGGCTACTGAACTTATAATTAAAATTCTCTAAGAAACACAGTTCTTATTCAAATTTAGCCAGCAGGCATACCAAGACATTTAAGGTACTGGTGTATGTGGGAAGGGAAAGGAGCTTTACAGAAATCGTTAAGAATATGATCTTGGATGAGTATTCTCCAAAAAGTGAGAACTCAGGTCTTTTACCTAATATATAAACAGAATTTGTGTACATGGAGGCTTAGCAGCCTCCGGAGAAGGAAATGGCACCCCATTCCAGTATTCTTGCTTGGAGAATCCCATGGACAGAGGAGCCTGGTGGGCTATGGTTCATAGGGTCTCAGAGTTAGACATGACTGAAGCGACTTATCAGACACGGGGAAAACAAGGAAAAGACACCAGGTGGGATGACAGGGATTGTCTGATGCAGCAAAGAAGTTTCTCTGCAGAGAAGCAGAAGAAAGGAAGGCTGGGATGGCTTTCTTTTGCTCATTTCAGCACAGAACAGGACACAGAGGGCCAGAGCTTAACTGGGATCACAGTACCACAGCACCACCATAAACCCCTGAGCCGCTTCACAGTATTACCAGCACCATCACATGAACTCTTACTAAATGAGTTCTACTGCCCATAACTTACTTAAGGATTAGAAACCAAAGAAACAGAGCTTGTAGGGACTAGAGTCCACTTCACAAATTTTCAAACCTTTTTAGCCATAAGATATTTTCCTCAAATACCTTTTTTACAAATGACTATTTACAAATACATTTTTACAAATGACTCTAGTACATTAAAAAAAAAAAAAAAAATCAGAAGTAGGGAACCTGGCACCATGGTTGAAGCACCTTCCAGAGAATCACAATGGATGCAAACTTAGAAAATGAGTGATGAGTCCAAACTCATTTGACAGAGAAGTTAAGAGCCTGCCCAGCCAATGAATGAAAAAGCCAGAACTAGAATCCAGGAATGTCAACATCACAGAGGGTTCTTCCTACTATACTTCATGCTGCTTCTGAAAAATCAAAGAAAAAGGACAGTCTCCATACTTACCATCTTTGTTCAGCCACTGCTTTCTTGTTCTGTACAAAAGAAGCTTGTTGTGGACATACGGTAAAAGGAACTTGACACACCAGCTCTCCACACCAAGTTTGTTTTCAACCAGGACTATGGGACTCCGGTTATACCTAGCTTCAGGACATGGGATCAGGCCAATTTCATCTCTTAATATGTAAAACATAAAAAGAATTAAAGGTAAGAATACTAGCTTTAAAAAAAATTTCAAATCCTACAGAGCATTGAAAAATTGCACATATTTCCTTTTCTTACAAATATTCAGCTCACCCACTGGATTGGTAGAATTTAAAAGTTTCCTAATACTGACAAGAACATGGAAAAAATACTATTTGTACTTGTGGTGACAGGAATGAAAGCTGGTCTAATCTTTGAATAGAGATTTGAAAATATCTGTCAATTTTTAAAGTACATATACACTTTGACACAGCAATTCTACTGGTCAGAAATTATCCTATGCCAAGATATAGGAATTCATTGGATATTCATACCAACATTGCATTAAAACTTGTTAATACTTTAAATGTGTATCAAACAATATAAGACTAGTAAAATAAACAGAGGCTATCCATGTGATACAGCTGTAAAAAAAAAAAAGTGAGGTAAATCTACATATGCTGGTATGGAAAGGGTGTGAAGATATATGAAACAAAAAAAGCAAAATGCCAAACACAGTGTACAGCACAAAGCCCTTTTAAAAAGATACAGAGTTGCATTAAAATTTTCCTTTGTATAATCTTTTAAAAAGATACAGAGTTGCATTAAAAATTTTCTTGGGAAGATACCAAGAGTCTTTGGGGGAGAGGGTTTTATTTTTATATAGTTTAAATTTTCTAATTATTTGTACATATTAGCTTTTTTTTTTTAATGTCAAAATGTATTTATGCTTGCCTGCTAACAAATATATGTAGACCAAATTACTAATAAAATTATATTATCAGTGAGACTGTGAGTCATTTTTTATCTTCTTTATAATCCTTTACACATTTCTAAAATAAAAAAATATGCTAATAAACGTTGTTAACCCACAAATACTTCAAGATTTGATCATTTTCATCTATGGTGGCCTCTAAATGCCTTGATTCACCTCAACTTACACTGAAATTTTACATTATAGGCAGAGATTTAACAATCAAGAGGGAGGGAACATATGTATACCTCTGGCTGATTCATGTTGATGTTTGGCAGAAAACAATAAAATTCTGTAAAGCAATTATCCTTCAGCTAAAAAAATAAATAAATTTTTAAAAATATGATAAAAATGGGGAAAAAAACAACAACAATACATAGGGCAGTTGACTTACACAGTAAATGAACCAACAAACACCAAAATGTTTTTGTAAGATTTGTACACATGCCTTTCAACTATATAGAATTTACAGTTCTCATCTATAAACATCCTTTCTCAAACAATATGTTCTTCCCTTAATTAATGAATAACTAACAAGAAGCCTTTTAACAAGAGCAGTTGACATAAATACTTTTAGAGTGTCTAAGCAGATTTTTTTAAATGTGTTTTTAAAAAAACAGAATAAAGAACTGGTTTTCAGAGCTTGTATGTGACATTATCTATCATGCTCTTGGCTTCCTCTGCCAGAAGTGTTTTGGCCAATAGATGCAGAGAGGAAACTTGTTCAATTACAGATTATAAGAAAAGACTCCTTTTTTTTGGTTAGGTCACCATCACAAGCTGGTGGGAGGCTGTGGAACTAAAATAAAATCCATCCTGGAAACTCTTAACTGCATAGCTCAGAAGTAACCTACTTTCTACCTATCACTTCTTTAGTGACACAGGGATATATCAATAAAAGAGGGTGTGCTAGGGGTTGCAAGTTACTATTCTTTCAAGCTGATCTAACTCTCAAGAAGACTTTGGAACCTAAGGCATTTTGTCCTGACAACTGACTCAGCTGACTCACGGTGTTTTGGTACACCATGCCAATATTACCTAAACATCTTCTGAATACTACACTGAATTAGATACTGCATTAGGTTCTGAAAATGCAAAAAAATGAATAAAATAAGGTGGTCCCAGACTACACAAAGCTGATGGTTTTGCTGGGCAGTTATGTCAATATCTGTAATAAAATGTTAACACACTTTATTTTTTTTGCCATTCCAGTAATATACATAAGGTTCTTAGGAAGAATGGGGCAATAATGCTGAAGGCATCTAAGGCCAATGTCCAGTATTTCTAAATATATTTTTGTATTTGCTGATATGAATTCTAATCTAACTCACTATTGGGATAACTAGCCACATGATCTATAACTGACCTAATACATGTATGAATTGCTGATATTTTCTGGGGTTCAGGTGTTACTATGTAAAATATTTTTTAAAAAACAAATAGAATTATAGTAAAGAAAATAATAAACTCAGTGTAATTATTTCAAGAAAGTCTGTTTTCTGAGATCTAACAACCACTTACAATACTTAAAAAGCTGCAAAAGTCAATATGAATGTTAGAGTAACAAGATAAAAGAACTCTAGCTTCTGGGTACAGTCTGTTTGGGGGAATATTTTTACTTAAATTCACAATGTAAAAAACTGCCTTGTTCATGATAGCAAACATAAAATGCCCAACTAATAATCTGGTACATAAATGAAAGGACAGAACCATTTGCACAAATAAAAAACACATCTCTTTAGTTTGTCTACTATTCTTCCAAGAAATAATCTTACAAAACAAGAATGCCTTGGATATAGCAGGTGGCCAATAACTGTTACTGAAATGCTGATTATCAGTGCACTTCAGTGTTATATTCAAATAAACAGTTTTCAAAGACTATTGCTTCTTGACCCTCCAAAAGAACGTTACCTCTGACTTCCTTCTAATGCAGGTCCAATATGATATAAATACACCTCTCTCTTATATATCGTTATCTCTATCTTCTATCATTTGGCCCCAGCAGACCTCCATTTTTTTTCATTTGTAAAATGGAAGTATTACATTATATTTCTAAATAAGGAAAATGGGCTGCTAGGTTTCACCCAGCTTTCAAATTTTATAACCTAGAAACCCAAAAACTATTCTCATGTAAAGAGAATGAAAATGGTCATATCAGGGAATACAAAGCACTAGGCCGGGGGTTGGGGGACAGGGATAAAAACATTGAGAGAGAGGTAGCAGGATGCACAGACAAAAGCACTCAGTCTTCTAAGGTCCAGGATTCTAGTTAGTCTCCATTCTGCCACTGATCAATGTGGGCCTGACTAGGCACTTGCCATCTGGATCCTCATCTGAAACACAGGAATGACAACTCTTTCCCTGCCACTTATGAAAGCAAGTAATACAATGTAAAGGATGTGGTAAGCTACAAAGTATCAGGCAAAGATGAAGTATATTATCATTAATTCAGTTAAGAGCCTGAAGTCAACCAGAAAAGTTCATTGGTTAGCAAATAGGAAGCTAAAGCAAAGAAAGCTAGTAAGCCTTTGTCAAGCTATTTGACCCTAAGATACAGTGCAATGCTCCTTCCTAAAAATATAACATGTGCTTTATAAAGGCAGGTAGGTCAGTAAGATTCCAAGTAACAGTGTGTTTGACTTCAGACTTCGCCTATGCCTAGTCCTACTTTTTTTCAGACACTTTAGAATTCCAGAATCATTCTGAATTTGAAAGGGGCTTCATTCCTTCATTCCTCCATCTCTTATTTTGTCAGATGAGGGAACAGATCTACTAAGGTTAGGTGATAAACCAAGGTCACCGTGCTTGTGGCTTAATTCAAAATCTTAGTCACTCCACAAAATATAGTTCAGTTTTACTATTTGGGGACCATCCGTCCCTCCCCAACAGGAAGCTGGTAAATACTACTTTTATAAATAATTTGACCTATTCCAGCTTAAGTGATGTTTCTGAAAAGTAGAGATAAGAGAAGCTGTCTAAACATGAGGAACAAGGTCAGTCTTAGGTCTCCATCTAGACCTGCGCTGTGCAATACAGTAGTCACCAGGCATATGTGCCCATTATGTATGAGTCAATCAAAATTAAATAAAATGTAAATTTCAGTTCTTCTTTCATACTAGCCACATTTCAAGCACTCGACAGCTATATACGGCTAGTGGCTACAAGTTGGACAGGACAGATTAAGAACATTTCCACCTTTAGAGATATTTCTGTAAGTGCCTTAAGTATAAGAACTGTATTTTATACTTCCTATTTCTTTTTTTTTAAATTTATTAATTTTAGTTGTAGACTAATCACTTTACAATATTGTAGTGGTTTTTGCCATACATTGATATGAATCAGCCATGGGTTTACATGTGTTCCCCATCCTGAACCACCCCCACCTCCCTCCCCATCCCATCCCTCTGGGTCATCCCAGTGCACCAGCCCTGAGCACCCTGTCTCATGCATCGGCAGAAAAGATGGTAGCTTATAAACAATAAGAGTTCAATCAATATTACAGTAATAAAAATTAGTAACTTTCTGGACAAGAGAACTGTGACATGACTCTAACTGCACTGTAAAAGCTGTCCTTCACATTAGCACAATGTCTGTCAGTTCAGTTCAGTCGCTCAGTCATGTCCAGCTCTTTGCAACCCCATGGACTTCAGCACACCAGGCTTCCCTGTCCATCACCAACTCCTGGAGCCTACTTAAATTCATATCCATCACATTGGTGATGCCATCCAACCATCTCATCCTCTGTTGTTCCCTTCTCCTCCCACCTTCAATCTTTCCCAGCATCAGGGTCTTTTCCAATGAGTCGGTTCTTTGCATCATGTAGCCAAAGTCTGCACATTAAGCTAATACATGTTCTCTGGGTCAAGCTGTCCATTGTTTTTCCAAAGTATTCTCTAGGAGTCAACCATACAAACATTTGTATGGTATTTTTAGTTTATAAAGTGTTTCACATTCATCATTCAGTTGACTAATATATTTTCTAAGAAACACAGGGATTCAGGTTAAGTCTAATATTTATAGTAGTTAAGTCTGTAGTGGCAGCTAAGGGCAAGACACTGTGTAAGGTAATTTTCCTATGTTTTCAGGCTGAGAAGGGGTAACCTATTCATGCTGCTGCTGCTAAGTCACTTCAGTTGTGTCTGACTCTGTGTGACCCCATAGACAGCAGTCTGGCAGGCTCCCTCATCCCTGGGATTCTCCAGGCAAGAACACTGGAGTGGGCTGCCAGTTCCTTCTCCAATGCATGAAAGTGAAAAGTGAAAGTGAAGTCACTCAGTCGTGTCCGACCCTCAGTGACCCCATGGACTGCAGCCTACCAGGCTCCTCCATCCATGGGATTTTCCAGGCAAGAGTACTGGAGTAGGGTGCCACTGCCTTCTCCGAACCTATCCATACCCACCAGTAATAAAATCCACATTTCACCCACTGCATCTTCAACTCCTACTGGTTAGAAATTTTCAGAGACAAAATCAATGTTTACCAGAGTAAATATTGTCCAATAAAATTATGATCTATCTTGTATTTGTAGGAAAGAGGAAAACAAAAAAAAAAGAGAAACTCTTTTATAATACCGAACAATATAATTAGGTACTAATTTTGATGTTAAGTAGTGCTTTTTCTTTTAACTAGAAATAGACCCTTTACATTTTGGAAGTAAAAGGGTTATTTAGATGAGGGAAGAAGTAGAAACAATTCTGAAAAGTCCAAATGTCCAAACACATTTTTAAAGTTACATTGTAATACTATTGAAGACATTGTTACTATGGGGAATATGCACTAAAACATAGCTGAATATTAAATAACAAATTAAGCTATTTACATTTTTCAGTTCTACATCATTATTTCATATTATTTCTAATGCCCAACTTATTCCAAGCTTTAAAATATTGTATGACCCAAATGCTTAGTAACAATTTTAAGTTATGGATGAGATGAGATCTCATCATAAAAATGCAACTGGGAGGGGACAATTAAAATCATTTATGAGTTTTAATAAAAGCACTTCCCAGGTGGCTCAATGCTAAAGAATGCCTGCCTCTCAACACAAGAGACTTGGGTTCAATCCCAGGGTTGCGAAGATTCCCAGGAGAAGGAAATTGCAACCCACTCCAGTATTCTTGCCTGGGAAATCCCATGAACAGAGGAGCCTGGCAGGCTACAGTCCATGGGGTCGCAAAGAGTCGGACACAACTTAGCTACTAGAACAACAACAAGCTTCAATAAATATGATCCAGAAGAATTGGGATGTGTTCCAAACTGCACTGTGTCAACCTGCCAGGCCAATGAACACTCAATTTCAGGTTTTTCAAACTAAGATGAATACTGTACATCAGACTTCTTTCTAACCTCCTCCTTAATTTATTTAAGAAATTAATTCTTTAAGAAAAATAACCCCAAATGATAAGAAAACAGGCCCTTCATTTGTCCAACTTTTTTTCTAGAGGATGTCTCTTATTTGCAATAAAGCTCTCATTCTCAAAAAGGAACTGAAAGACTGATATACAAGGCATCAAAGCATTCTTTAGAAGGCCCTGTACCCACTATGGTTACTGCCAGGAAATCATTCCAAACACTCTCATTCTGAAAAAGGCACCAGTCACAAGGGGAAAGGAAGTGGATGCTGTCAGAGGTGGCAGGTGTGTTTTGAGGCCAGCAGTGTCCTGTTTTTAATGAGGCACAGCTGCACGTCTCCAATCGTGTGCCCCAAGGGAGCAAGACATCTGAGAGCATCACCTTGAAGGAAAAGAACATTCATTTAGATGAAGGTTTGGCATCTCTTTTAAGCAGAAAAACTTAAGGAGTTAGAATGCTTAAAAAGAATAATTCATGTGTTCCAGTTTAAAGAACAACAACAAAAACTCCACAAGCAATTAGATAAAGTGAAAATAATGTATTAATAAAACTGGACTCCCTGTTTATTTCTTTTCAGGAGAGGAAAAGAAGGACAAGAAAAGAGCTACACTCTTGGTTCTTCCTTATGCTTTTGTATAATGTGTAGATATATCTCTCCTTTAATACTTTCCTTTTTACTGGTTACATAAAAGCAGAAGTATCAGAGCGAATAGAGTCTCTTCTGGGATCTTCCCGGAGAACTCTAAGTAAAATGGAAAGGAAGGAGGGAAAAGATACATGTGCCAGTTTCTGTGGTGTCCTACTTAAAGAGGGTGGCGGCGTTTGAATTAAAAAAAAAAAAAAAAAAGAATTTATATGCTCCCTGCAACTATGAATCAACTAATGCTAAAAAGTGTCAAGGTTTCTTTCATTTACTTTACACCACCTGCGCCTACTGAAGCCACTCTTGAGAACGCCCTGTTCACATTCGAAACAAAATGCTTCATCGAAATCCCTCCATAATCTTAGGACAGGTGAGGCCAAAGTCAAAAGCAGCCTCAAACTACCTTGAGCTAGTGAACTGAGGGGGTTTTGCCCCACAGAGAAGATGATCGGTAACCTCCTCTTACCAAGGTCCGGGATGAACCTCAAGAGCTGTGTTAACAAAGCACATAACAGACCACATCGAGTGCCTGAAACGGAGGTAAGACGTGGACACACGGGTAAAATCTTTCGAGTTTCGTGAACTCCTGGGAAAGGGGTGAGAGGGAGGAGAACCCAACAAAGTCACTACGATTTGATTTTCCGAGGTCACTTCTAAAGATCAGCCCGCGAGCGCGTGCCGGTAGCGGAAAGCTGGCCCCGCGGCGGCCGACAGCGGTCCGGGACCGACCAGGTTCCATCCGCTTTAGCGAGGAGGGCGCGGGCCAGGACCCGCCATCGGAGGTCAGCTCCAGGCTTGACCCCGTCCCCGCCCGTCCCCGACGACCCCAGCAAGCGGCGGAGGCGGGGGGCACAGTCGGCGCGCGACTCACATGTGCGGGTTTCTCCTGAAGGCATTGGTGATGTCCTTCACCACCCGCTGCACCAGCACCGCCACCTCTTCGCTCGTCTCGGCCATGTTGGCGGCGGCCGCGGCGGCTCGGGCGCGCCTCCGGGAAAGCGCCGAGCAGCCCGCGGGAGTTCCGCGGGGAGCGCGCGCGTGTGCGCCGGTTTGGCCGCGCCCCGCCCCCACCGCCGAGGCCGCCGCAGAGCACTTCCGGGTCAGGCCGCCGGCGTTAAGGGTGTGGTCGTTAACCGGGCTAGAGTAGCGTGTTTGGTCGCCGACTTCCTCTAGTCAGCGAGTTTCAAAGCGTCCGAGGTTATGCTGCAGATGCATTTGCAAAGTTACCTCAGGTCGCTGTTTTACACATTTTATTTTAATTTCTGTTCCACTCGGGGCCGTGGAGTGAGGGGTCCTAAGGTCACTTCCAGAGCCTGAGTCTGGCCTGAGCACCCTCCCCAGACCACCAGTCTTCAGCCTCCTCAGGCGTTGAGGAAAGGAGCCGGTCCTCAAATGCTCATGGAGAAAAGTTCAACCGAGAGTGAAGGTTCTCTTAAACAGTTAGTCCCTTGACGTTCTGAGAGTTCGTTCCCTTTATCGGAAAAAGTTGGAGTGATGAGGCCGTTCAGAGACGCACTTGGTGAAATAAGTCCTGCTGCTGCTAAGTCGCTTCAGTCGTGTTCGACTCTGTGCGACCCCATAGACGGGAGCCCACCAGGCTCCCCCGTCCCTGGGATTCTCCAGGCAAGAACACTGGAGTGGGTTGCCATTTCCTTCTCCAATGCATGAAAGTGAAAAGTGAAAGGGAAGTCGCTCAGTCATGTCCGACTCTTCGGGACCCCATGGACCGCAGCCTGATTTTCCAGGCAAGAGTACTGGAGTGGGGTGCCATTGCCTAGTGGAACTATATTGGTGACCTTTTGTAACTCCGTGCCAATTTCGGCCACTGAGCAGCCGTTTTCAAAACGTTAATTTTAAAAATTTAATAAATGGATTAAAGGAAGAAGGAGAAAAGTAATTTGCTCTCTCCATATAGGGAGTTGAAGTACAGAGCTATTGTTTTAGAGTTTTTACTTTGTACTTCGTGTTGCACATCCTTTGGTGTCCTTTGAACACTGCATTTTAATTTTGGAGTTTAAAAACGAAGCCCCTGGCAAAGTTTGCTCTTAATAGCTATTTGCCTTCCTACAAATAGATTGTACAAGAAAAACTGTTGCAGGTAGGGGGACCCTCTTCTAGGGCCTGAGAGTGGGCTCTTGTCTAACATGCAGAAATGAATTGTCGGAGGACGCACATGTGATGAGGAAGCAAGAGACTTCCTTGGGAAGGGGCGCCCTGGGTGGAGAACAGCAGTGTAAGGGATTCCAGGAGGTTTGCTCTGCACAGTCTGGCATTTTATGGTGATAGGGTTAATTTCAGCGTTGTCTCTGGCCAACCATCGTCACTCCAGATCCTTCCTGGTGACGCCGGCATCACTCAGGCAAGAAGGATTCTAGCATGGAGGATTCTGAGATGTTGGTAGGGCATATGGACTCTTGTCTCCTTTTGACCTTTCCGGAATTCTTCTAGTTGGTGGTGCCTTGTTCCATGTTTCTTGTAATTCATGCAAATAGTTAGTGTGGTTCCTGGCCAGGATGGGCATTTTTCAGTCAGTGTTGCCACTAACAAGGCTAGCTTTTTAGTCCATTTGGATTTTGAAATGCTGTAATTCAAGTTTTCATATATCAGATTTTCTTTCAGTCTTTTTGTTGGAAAAATCCAGCTGCTTTTGGTTCAGTTATTTTACTTGAACCTTGAAATCTTGCCTATTAGAAGCTTTTGTTTTAAAGCAAATTCACAATCTGTTATGTAGAGCATTTGAAGTAGGTTTGAAGATTTGGAAAGTAAAACTGTTCATTGGATGCAAAATAATAAAGCAATGAATGAGAAATAGGTATTAATCATATTGATTTGTATCCCTGCTGTTGCTGCTGCTAAGTTGCTTCAGTCGTGTCCGACTCCCAGCGACCCTGTGGACTGCAGCCTACCAGGCTCCTCCGTCCATGGGATTTTTCCAGGCAATAGTACTGGGGTGGGGTGCCATTGCCTTCTCAATAGACATTGGCCTTCTGGTTTTAAAAGAAATGATAGAGAAATTTCATAAAATTGTAGAAAAGCAAAATGGACAGGTTTGATTTAGTAAACTCAAACAAACTTTAACCTATTCACAGGTTCTCAAATGAGGCAGTGAAGTGAATTTGTGTTTAGATTCCAAGGCCAAAGACAGCTTCAAATGTCCTAATTACTCTTAAAATGAAATACAGATGTTGAAATGGTTTGAGTTCACTGTTAAGTTTTCTTCATATTCAATTAATCAGAGCCCTGCATCCTTTCCTAATAAAAGTGGAAATAAATCCTGACTTCTGGGGCAGAGCTTAATGGAACACACTCATAAATATGACTCTTTAAAAAATAATTCACTTTTATCTTAAAAATTAGTGTGATTTTTGTATTTCATTCTAATCTAAGAGGAAAAACCAACAAACTTTGTCCCTAAATTCTGAAGGGAAATTGATATTCCAAAAAGACAATTCCTCTGAATGACTGTGTGTGTCCCCTTCCCACATGCACAACACATGCACATACACACACTATTTGTACTCATTTGAAGGTATGAATTGCATCTCTCATGTTTCTTCTAAGAGTTCATGAGTTTTTTCAACCAATTATTAAAGATACGCTATGTTTAAAACTTGAATTTTTAGAGTTAGAACATAGTAGAGCTCTGTCCAAGCCCCCTTTTTTGCAGATAAGGAGGCTGAGGTTCAAATAAGAATTGAAATTCATGTGATTTCAATAATGATGTTTATAAGACTGTGTGTGTGTGCATGTTAAGTCGCTTCAGTTGTGTCTGACTCTGCAACCCTATAGACATAGCCCACCAGGCTTCTCAGTTCATGGGATTCTCCAGGCGTGAATACTGGGGTGGGTTGCCTTGCCTTCCTCCAGGGGATCTTCCTAATCCAGGGACAAGAAACTTTGTAATCAAGGGACAAGAAACTGCATTGGTAGATGGGTTCTTTACCACTAGTGCTATCTGGGGAACATGAGGATATGATAAATTTAGCATGATTTTGCTGAAGGAGTCAAAGGTTTATGTTTAAGAATCTGTAAAATATAATTATTAATATTAAATATTGTAAATAGCTTAAATGCTCAATATTGGAGATTGATTAAATTACAGTAAATCTATGTAATAAAATAGTTTAGTCATTTAAAAGCTCATTGTAACTAGGACAGTATGTACCAAACTCTTAGGCAAGGTAAATTTAAAGGAGAATTTTACTTTCTAAGTAACACAAAGAACAAAACAAAATTTTTGTAATTAAAAATTTTTTCAAAGTATATGTTAATAAAACATGGATATATTTATTTGTTAGTCAACAATCTCTTATTTTGCTTATTAATTTTCTTAGAGATTGATTTTTAAGTAACCATGACTCTTGTAACTCTCTCATACTGCCCCTAATTATGCCTTTCATAGTTTAGAAGACTATTTGACAATCCTATGAATGTACTTGACAATCCTTCCATACCCCACCAATATCATTCTTTTTGTATTTTAGAAGAATATTTGATGATGGGGAAAGGTGTGTGCATATGTTTGTGTGTATATATATATATGTATATACATATATATAAAATAAATGACAAGTACCATAACAGCATACAAGACAGTTATAGACAAAAATTAAGCAATAGTCAATCTAAGAAAGAAATGGAAAATTTTATTCAAGCCAACCTGAAGATTATAACCCAGGAAATGGTCCTTCAGAAAACTCTGAGAATTGTTCTGCTTTTTAGAATGACTGAGCATACACACACACACAGACACATTACATGTTAAATGATTTATCATTGACAGTTTACATAAGACAGTTCTGCACATACAAAATGAGTAATGAGTCATGGGTCATCATGACCCCTCACAAGATTAAGATGGAAGGTTATTTAAGAAGTTGTGACTCTGTGAAATTAATTAATATGTAACATCTCCTAAGGAGGTCTGGCTAACACAAATTCACAACACATGCTAAAGGAGAGGGAGGAAGCCCAAACAGGCAAAGAAAAATTTTATGTTTAACTATTTATCATCTTGCCTTAAAAATGAATTTTATTTCATCATATACAAAACAAATTGTACATCATATTTATATGTATTAGACTGGGATGTTATAAACTAAAATGTTAGCAATGGTTATCTCCATATGATAGAACTACTATAGATTAGGACCTATAAATATAGATTTCTTTATATTACTCTGGATGTTGCAGACTTTTTAAGTAAAAATCTAATGTGAAGCACTGTACAAATTATTGCTTATTTCTATGAGTAGACACATCAGTATTAAAACACAGTAGTAAAGCTAATACTGATTTTCAAAACAGAACTCTATTGTTTAGTACTCTAAACAGAATTATACTACTACTACAATTAGTTTCCTAGTTAAAATATGAACATTTTTAACATATCAGAAAGTAGGTAAATGTTATAAAGATACTAATCATGTTGATGACTTTAAGTGATCAGTTAATGCTGATATTAGAATCCATGATAGAGGAGTGAAGATACTAGGTGCATAATGTGGTTATTGTTGCTGAGTAAAGTGCTGTTTTATATTTCTTGATATTTAATAGTTCCAAAATGTTCTTTATCTTCTTCCTACCTAGAGGCCCAGGAAACCCATGATGTAATCTTCAGAAAAGAACAAGAGAAAATACCTGGAAAGAAAAAGAGCCAATCCAGGCCTTGCGTATGGAAATAGCTAGGGAGATGGGTATGTCTCCATGATGGATTCAATGTTTCTCATGTACAGAAGATATCAAAATTTTTGTAGGGATTTCTTATGCCATTTAATGGATGACTAAAGAAAAGAAGTATCCAAATATGAGTACATTCTTAAGGAGTTATTTTTTGCTTTATGTTTTTCTTATTCTTCAATGTAAATATGACAATAAAGTAAACCATAGACTTAGGTTTAAAAAATCATAACTGAAAATTTAGGAAAGTAGTAAAAGCTTTATTTTTACTACAGAAGAGGTCTACTCTGAGACTTCTTTAGTAACTGCCTAAAAGTAAGACAGGGCTATATTTCCTCTTCTTTCATCTCACTTCTTTTTGATATCTTTTTCCTTTTTCTGGCTGTGTGTCATGTGGGATCTTAGTTCCCAGATCAGGGATCAAACCCCGTCCCATGCATTGGCAGGCAGATTCTTAACCACTGGACCACCAGGAAAGTCCCCATCTCACTTCTTAAGCTAATTTTTCAACTCAGATTTTATAATCAAAAATATACTTTATTTCTCAGTTTCTTCCTGTTTCCATGTTTTAAGCCATGTGAGACTTAACAAAATTAACAACACGCCAAAATCACCCATAGGAAATGATGAAATTTCTTTATTAAATGATGAATTATGCTTTAACTTGTATTAATAGTATAGTATTTATAGAAACTGACAGTCTGAATGTAAGGAAAGAATGCCAAACAGTTATTCCCAAATTAACATCTTCTGGCTTTAGGCACTTGAATTTGTATGGAGAGTCCTCAAGAAAATTGGAGATGTAAAGGGAACATTTCATGCAAGGATGAGCATAACAAAGAACAGAAATGGTAAGGACCTAACAGAAGCAAAAGAGATGAAAAAGAGGTAGCAAGAATACACAGAAGAACTATACAAAAAGATCTTAATGACCCAGATAACCATGATGGTGTTGTCACTCACCTAGATCCAAACAGCCTGGAGTGTGAGTTAAGTGGGCCTTAGGAAGCATTACTACAAATAAAGCTGGTGAAGTTGATGGAATTCCAGCTGAGTTATTTCAAATACTAAAAGATGATGCTATTAAAGTGCTGCCCTCAGTATGTCAGCAAATTTGGAAAACTCAGCAGTGTCCAAAGGACTGGAAATGGTCAGTTTTCATTCCAAATTCCAAAGAAGGGCAATGCCAAAGAATGTTTTAACTACTGTACAACTGCACTCATTCAACATGCTTCAAAATCCTTCATGCTAGGCTTCAGCAGTACATGAACTGAGAACTTCCAGATGTACAAGGTAGATTTAGGAAGGGCAGAAAAACCAGAAGTCAAATTGCCAACATTCACTGGCTCATGGAGAAAGCAATGGAATTTCAGAAAAACATCTACTTCTGCATCATCAGCTATGCTAAAGCCTTTGACTGTGTGAATCACAACAAACTGTGGAAAATTCTTCCAAGAGATGTGAATACCAGACCACCTTACCTGTCTTCTGAGAAACCTCTCTGCAGGTCAAGAAGAAACAGTTAGAACTGGACATGGAACAACTGACTGGTTCAAAATTGGGAAAGGGATACAACAAGGCAGTATATTGTCACCCTGCTTGTTTAACTTACATGCAGAGTACATCATAAAAAATGCTGGGCTAGATGAATCACAGGCTAGAATCAAGACTGGTGGGAGAAATAGCAGCAACCTCAGATATGTAGATGATACCACTCTAATGCCAAAAAGTGAAGAGGATCTAAAGAGCCTCTTGATGAAGGTGAAAGAGGAGTGAAAAACCTGGCTAGAAACTCCACATTCAAAATCTAAAATCATGCCATGTGACCCCAAGACGTTATGGCAAATAGAAGGGGAAAACTAGAAGCAGTGACAGATTTTCTTTTCTTGGGCTCCAAAATCACTGTGGATGGTATTTGCAACCATGAAATTAAAAGACACTTGCTCCCTGGAAAGAAAGCTTTGACAAACCTAGATAGTGTATTTAAAAGCAGAGACATCACTTTGCTGACAAAGGTCTGTATCATCAAAACTATGATTTTTACAGTAGTCATGTACAGATGTGTAAGTTGGACCCTAAGGAAAGCTGAATGCGAAAGAATTGATGCTTTGAAATTGAGGTGCTGGAGAGTCCCTTGGACTGCAAAGAAATCAAACCAGTCAATCCAAAAGGAAATCAACCCTGAATTTTCACTGGAAGGACTGTTGCTGAAGCTGAAGCTCCAATACTTTGGCAACCTGAGGCAAAGAGCTGACTCATTGGAAAAGACCCTGATGTTGGTAAAGACTGAAGGCAAAAGGAGACAGGTGGCAGAGGATAAGATAGCATCACCATACCAAATGGACATTGATTTGAGCAAACTCTGAGAGATAGTGCCAGACAGAGGATCCTGGTACATTGTAGTCCTTGAGGTTGCAAAGAATCTGACATGAGTTAGAGAGTGAAAACAACAAAAACAGTTACAACCATATTGTTCCTCAGGCCCCTCAAAAGTCCACTCTACTTATCTCTGTGTCTGAGTGAGTAAGGTTTTTCATTGTCATTGATGACATATATTTGAGCCAACAGACCATAGTATAATAATAGAACCGTCTTTAATAGAAGCTTTGTTTTAATCAGTTTTTTTTTTCATTTTGAAAATCCTTAGGTAAGTCCCTGAAATAGCGCCAACTCAATACCAGCATCAAGAAATGGTTGGCTCTTTATTACTGGCTCTAACAGAGCTGACAATTCTCTTTAATTTCAATAAGAAAAATGTTATTTCACTAATTTTTTTCAAGAAGAGGGGTGAAGCCATTTTAGAAATTAATTTTATACTCTTTAAAACTTAAAGAAATGACTAAGTAGGGTCTAGTGATAAACATAAATTGTAGAACTTTAGTGCAATTTTTCATAGCTAGAACTATTAAGTAGAGAAGGCAGTGGCACCCCACTCCAGTACCCTTGCCTGGAAAACCCCATGGATGGAGGAGCCTGGTGAACTACAATCCTTGGGGTCGCTAAGAGTCGGACACGGCTGAGCAACTTCACTTTCACTTTTCACTTTCATGCATTGGAGAAGGAAATGGCAACCCACTCCAGTGTTCTTGCCTGGAGAATCCCAGGGACGGGGGGAGCCTGGTGGGCTGCCATCTATGGAGTCAAACAGAGTTGGACACGACTGAAGTGACTTAGCAGCAGCAGAACTATTAAGTAATTACTTCTAACTTGATGGAATAAAAAGAGTTGATTTGTTAATGGTTAGCAGCATCCATCTTCACAGAAAACATTCTATTTAATGAAGTATTCCAATTGAGCAAACATTTGCTTTGTGTCTGCTATATGTATGGCATGTCCGCAAAGGTGACATTGATGACCAAAACTAGACCTTGCTTCTCTAAAACAGATTATCTTATTCACCTATAGTCTTCAGTTCAGTTCAGTTCAGTTCAGTCACTCAGTCAGGTCCGACTCTTTGTGACACCAGGAATCACAGCACGCCAGGCCTCCCTGGCAATCACCAACTCTCAGAGTTCACCCAAACTCATGTCCATCAAGTTGGTGATGCCATCCAGCCATCTCATCCTCTGTTGTCCCCTTCTCCTCCTGCCCCCAATCCCTCCCAGCGTCAGGGTCTTTTCCAATGAGTCAACTCTTCGCATGAGGTGGCCAAAGTATTGGAGTTTCAGCTTTAGCATCAGTCCTTCCAATGAACACCTAGGACTGACTCTCCTTTAGGATGGACTAGTTGGATCTCCTTGAAGTCCAAGGGACTCTCAAGAGTCTTCTCCAACACCACAGTTCAAAAGCATCAATTCTTTGGCACTCAGCTTTCTTCACAGTCCAACTCTCACCTCCATACATGACCACTGGATCAACCATAGCCTTGACTAGATGGACTTTTGTTGGCAAAGTAATGTCTCTGCTTTTGAATATGCTGTCTAGGTTGGTCATAAATTTCCTTCCAAGGAGTAAACATCTTTTAATTTCATGGCTGCAATCACCATCAGCAGTGATTTTGGATCCCAAATAAATAAAGTCTGATACTGTTTCCACTGTTTCCCCATGTATTTCCCATGAAGTGATGGGACTTATAGTCTTATTTAGATGCAAATCTACTTTGCATACCAAGACTTCCTTTTGAAATAGTGCAAATGAAAACTTCTGAATATCCAAACTCTAGATATTCTGATCTTTCTGATTGAAAGATCAATAACTCTTGAAACAGTATGGAGAACAGTGTGGAGATTCCTTAAAAACTGGAAATAGAACTGCCTTATGACCCAGCAATCCCCCTGCTGGGCATACACACCAAGGAAACTAGAATTGAAAGAGACACATGTACCCCAATTTTCATCACAGCACTGTTTATAATAGCCAGGACATGGAAGCAACCTAGATGTCCATCAGCAGATGAATGGATAAGAAAGCTGTGGTACATATACACAGTGGAGTATTACTCAACCATCAAAAAGAATACATTTGAATCAGTTCTAATGAGGTGGATGAAACTGGAGCCAATTATACAGAGTGAAGTAAGCCAGAAAGAAAAACACCAGTACAGTATACTAACATATCTATATGGAATTTAGAAAGATGGTAACAATAACCCTGTATGCAAGACAGCAAAAGAGACGCAGATGTACAGAACAGACTTTTGACTCTGTGGGAAAGGGAGAGGGCAGGATGATTTGGGAGAATGGCATTGAAACATGTATAATATCATATAAGAAATGAATTGCTAGTCTAGGTTCAATGCAGGATACAGGATGCTTGGGGCTGGTGCACTGGGATAACCCAGAGGGATGGTATGGGGAGGGAGGTGGGAGAGGGGTTCAGGAGTGGAAACTTATATACACCCATGGCAAATTCATGTTGAAGTATGGCAAAACCAATACAGTATTGTAAAGTGAAAAAAAAAAACACAGTATGGTTCTAATAAAGGAGGTATAATTTATTTAAGCAAAATATATTCAGGCTTTTATTTCAAAACTTATATTTGGAAAAATCTGAACGGCTGCCTAATACCTTTTGAATTTGTAAATAAGACTTTTTCACTTTAAATTATAAACCAAAATTGAAACTCGATGTCATACAATTTAATTTCTTTGTTTTTAAGAGGGAGTTAATTATATATTATTAGCAATCAAGTGTAGATTTTATTTTATTTTATTTTATTTTTTTAGTTTAAATTGTGCTGAAATGGGTTTTATTTGTAATATATTTCTCAAATTTACTAATAGCATTCAGAATAAATAATACAAGAGTCTTGGGAATATGTTATAAGAAAAAACAGTATTTTAACAATTTCACAATAAGAATTATTATTGAATATTATTAACTGTTTCAAGTGTAGATTTTAAAGCCAAGATGACTTTTAACAAACCTAGGTTTATTTTTTTTTAACTCTAGGACACGATTTTACAAGCAAGCTCTCAGTTCATTACTATACATATGTTGGTTTTAAAACTAGAATTTACATCTCTAGGATAAGTAATTTTCTAGCCTAGGATATTTTTAAGCTTTTGAGAATTCATATTCAAAAGCAGAGACATAACTTTGCCGACTAAGGTCCATCTAGTCAAGGCTATGGTTTATTCCAGTAGTCATGTATGGATGTGAGAGTTGGACTGTGAAGAAGGCTGAGCACTGAGGAATTGATGCTTCTGAACTGTGGTGTTGGAGAAGACTCTTGAGAGTCCCTTGGACTGCAAGGAGATCCAACCAGTCCATTCTGAAGGAGATCAGCCCTGGGATTTCTTTGGAAGGAATGATGCTAAAGCTGAAACTCCAGTACTTTGGCCACCTTATGCGAAGAGTTGACTCATTGGAAAAGACTCTGATGCTGGGAGGGATTGGGAGCAGGAGGAGAAGGGGACAACCGATGATGAGATGGGTGGATAACATCACTGACTCGATGGACGTGAGTCTGAGTGAACTCTGGGAGTTGGTGATGGACAGGGAGGCCTGGCATGCTGTGATATATGGGGTTGCAAAGAGTCGGATACGACTGAGCAACTGAACTGAATTGAACTGAAAGGAGAATTTGGAGAAGGCAATGGCACCTCACTCCAGTATTGCCTGGAAAATCCTATGGACGGAGGAGCCTGGTAGGCTGCCGTCCATGGGGTCTCGAAGAGTCGGACGCGGCTGAGCGACTTCCCTTACACTTTTCACTTTCATGCATTGGAGAAGGAAATGGCAACCTGCTCCAGTGTTCTTGCCTGGAGAATCCCAGGGACGGGGGAGACTGGTGAGCTGCCATCTATGGGGTCACACAGAGTCGAACACGACTGAAGCGACTTAGCAGCAGCAGAGGAGAATTTATATTATTTTTGATAGCTATTTGCTAGTAGATATGATGTGGCAATCCAGGAATTATCTGAATGGGGAAAACTGGTTTACTTTTTCCTAGATTCCTGCTCCCCATCCCCCGCCTTCCTTTTCTACCATTATATAGATTGACTCTACTGCATGAAGTAGACTGGAACTATAAAGCTCCAAAAGTTGTATTTTGAGGCATCATTGTTGACTCTGTGTGTATGAGTGAGTGTCTATATGTATGCATTTTAAGATCACTCATTTAGAATAGACTGTTTCATGCCACTGGCCACCACTCTATATACTTGAACATAATTAAAATAATATGTTAAGGATATTGATGGAAATATTTTAAAAATTATTTTCAATACTTGCCTTCCATATTAGGCAGAATTCTTAGCTTATTTCTTCTTCTCTTGATGGTATTGATTATGCAGGTTATATCTCCAGGCCAAGCCTCTTGCTAATCCCTACAGAACTCCCACAGTGATTTTTCTTTTTATTTTTTTAGCGTATTGCAAGTAATCTCAGTGATTTTTCTAATACTCTTTACCAACCACCAAAGAAAAACCCAGATTTTTTGCTAATGATACAAAAAGCTTCCACAGTCTGACCCAGTCTACCATTTCTGGACTTAATTCTCAATGTTAGACTCTGTAATAGGATTGAAAAGACAGATGAGAAGTGGATCTTTAAACTCTAAGAGTTCACAGATTGTAAACTGGTGCTGCTACTCAGTAGCTGTAATGGCCTGGTTAATGCATAAAGCAGGAATCCTCATGTGATTATGTCCAGTAAACAGGCCTATATTGGTCACAATAAGGAAGCCTGGAATTGCCCTGGGAAAAGAAGATGGGTGTCAGGAAAATGAGCCTTGAAAAATTATAGTATTAGAAAAAGTATAGTAACAGTAATAGGAGGAGGCTCTGCTGATAGTATTACCACTCATATGTCTGCAGGTAGAGTAAATAATTATAACCTATGTTTTATGCAAAAATACCATCTCTTAATCCTCTATTTTATGTAGTCCTCAAAAATACAATCTTATCAGTATTCTCAACTCATAAGTAAGGAATGAGATGAAATTACTGTATTCAAGATTAAACAGAAAATTAAGACTTCCCTCTGTCTCCAAATTGTATGGTCATCATGTATAAAACATTAAGGTTTACTCTCTCATCCAAGACCAAGGAAGTAGAAAGGAATTGTATTACAGTTTCTGGACCTGAGCCTTTCCTAAGTCATCATGAAGCAGCCTCTTGTAACTGTCTGTACTCTTCATTATGACAAAACCAAACCAAGAGATCATCGCTGGGTTTACTTTGCGCCTGGCACTGTGCTAAAGTAGCTTTACATATATTGACTTTAATCATCAGCAACCCTCTAAGGTAACTGCTTTGTTTTCCTCCATTGTCTAGATGAGGAAAGTAGGGCTTAGAAAAGTGGCTTAACCCAAAGGCACATAATGAGTTAGTGGCCAAGCGGGATCTGGACCAGATCAGCTTTGTGACAAAGCCCATGTTCTGTTGAGCCTCACAACCCAGTGCATGCCTTTCTCTAGAGAATGATTAGAAATTAGTGGGGTTTTTTTCTTTATAAAATTGATGATAACAAACTCTAGAATTCTGAATCACACACAGGATCCCTTCTCTTTTCTCTTTGGCTCAAAGCCATACTGATTAAATGAAAGGGTTTGATGACAACTTGTTTCTTCTTTCATTGTTCTCATATCCCCAAACTTACCTTCTGTTCAGCTCAGTTGCTCAGTTATGTCCAACTCTTTGCGACCTCGTAAATCACAACATGCCAGGCCTCCCTGGCAATCACCAACGCCTGGAGTTTACTGAGACTCATATCCATCGAGTCAGTGATGCCATCCAGCCATCTCATCCTCTGTCATCCCCTTCTCCTCGTGCCCCCAATCCTTCCCAGCATCAGAGTCTTTTCCAATGAGTCAACTCTTTGCATGAGGTGGCCAAAGTACTGGAGTTCAGCTTTAGCATCAGTCCTTCCAATGAACACCCCGGACTGATCTCGTTTAGAATGGACTGGTTGGATCTCCTTGCAGTCCAAGGGGCTCTCAAGAGTCTTCTCTAATACCACAGTTCAAAATCATCAATTCTTAAGCACTCAGCTTTCTTCACAGTCCTACTCTCACCTCTATACATGACTACTGGATAAACCATAGCCTTGACTAGGCGGACCTTTGTTGGCAAAGTAATATCTCTGCTTTTTAATATGCTATCTAGGTTGGTCATAACTTTCCTTCCAAGGAGTGTCTTTTAATTTCATGGCTGCAGTCACCATCTGCAGTGATTTTGGAGCCCCCAAAATAAAGTCTGATACTATTTCCACTGTTTCCCATCTATTTGCCATAAAGTGATGGGACCAGATGCCATGATCTTTGTTTTCTGAATGTTGAGCTTTAAGCCAACTTTTTCACTCTCCTCTTTCATTTTCATCAAGAGGCTTTTTATTTCCTCTTCACTTTCTGCCATAAGGGTGGTGTCATTTGCATATATGAGGTTCTTGATATTTCTCCTGGCAATCTTGATTCCAGCTTGTGCTTCTTCAAGCCCAGCGTTTCTCATGATGTACTCTGCATGAAACCAGTCTGTTGTTCCATGTCCAGTTCTAACTGTTGCTTCCTGACCTGCATACAGATTTCTCAAGAGGCACTCAAGTGGTCTGGTATTCCCATCTCTTGAAGAATTTTCCACAGTTTTTTGTGATCCACACAGTCAAAGGCTTTGGCGTAGTCAATAAAGCAGAAATAGATGTTTTTCTGGAACTCTCTTGCTTTTTCCATGATCCAGCGGATGCTGGCAATTTGATCTCTGATTCCTCTGCCTTTTCTAAAACCAGCTTGAACATCTAGAAGTTCACAGTTCATGAATTGCTGAAGCCTGGCTTGGAGAATTTTGAGCATTATTTTACTAGTGTGTGAGATGAGTGCAATTGTGTGGTAGTTTGAGCATTCTTTGGCATTGCCTTTCTTTGTAACTGGAATGAAAACTGACCTTTTCCGGAATGAAAACTGACCTTTTCCAGTCCTGTGGCCACTGCTAAGTTTTCCAAATTTGCTGGCATATTGAGTGCAGCACTTTCATAGCATCATCTTTCAGAATTTGAAATAGTGCAACTGGAATTCCATCACCTCCACTAGCTTTGTTCGTAGTGATGCTTTCTATGGCCCACTTGACTTCACATTCCAGGATGTCTGGCTCAAGGTGAGTGATCACACTTCCATGGTTATCTTGGTCTGAAGATATTTTTGTATAGTTGTGTATTCTTGCCACCTCTCTATATCTTCTGCTTCTGTTAAGTCCATAACATTGCTGTCCTTTATTGAGCCCATCTTTGCATGAGATATTCCCTTGGTATCTCTGATTTTCTTGAAGAGGTCTCTAGTCTTTCCCGTTCTGTTGTTTTCCTCTATTTCTTTGCATTGATGACCAAGGAAGGCTTTCTTACCTCTCCTTGCTATTCTTTGGAGCTCTGCATTCAGATGCTTATATCTTTCCTTTTCTCCTTGGCTTTTCTCTTCTCTTCTTTTCACAGCTATTTGTATGGCCTCCCCAGACAGCCATTTTGCTTTTTTGAATTTCTTTTCCATGGGAATGGTCTTGATCCCTGTGTCCTGTACAATGTCACAAACCTCCGTCCATAGTTCATCAGACACTCTGTCTATCAGATCTGGTCCCTTAAGTCTATTTCTCACTTCCACCATATAATCATAAGGGATTTGATTTAGGTCATACCTGAATGGTCTAGTGGTTTTCTCTACTTTCTTCAATTTAAGTCTGAATTTGGCAATAAGGAGTTAATGATTTGGGCCAATGTCAGTACCCAGTCTTGTTTATGCTGACTGTATAGAGCCTCTCCATCTTTTGCTGCAGAGAATATAATCAGTCTGATTTCGGTGTTGACCATCTGGTGATGTCCATGTGTAGAGTCTTCTCTTGTGTTGTTGGAAGAGGGTGTTTGTATGACCAGTGCATTCTCATGGCAAAACTCTATTAGACTTTGCCCTGCTTCACTGCATACCCAAGGCCAAATTTGCCTGTTACTCCAAGTGTTTCTTGACTTCCTACTTTTGCAGTCCAGTCCCCTATAATGAAAAGGTCATCTTTTTGGGGTGTTAGTTCTAAAGGGTCTTGTAGGTCCTCATAGAACCGTTCAACTTCAGCTTCTTTAGCATTACTGGTTGGGGTATAGGCTTGGATTACTGTGATATTGAATGGTTTGCCTTGGAAACGAACAGAGATCATTCTGTCATTTTTCAGATTGCATCCAAGTACTGCATTTCAGCCTCTTTTTGTTGACCATGATGGCTATTCCATTTCTTCTAAGGGATTCCTGCCCACAGTAGTAGATATAATGATATCTGAGTTAAATACACCCATTCCAGTCCATTTTAGTTCACTGGTTCTGAGAATGTCGACATTAACTCTTGCCATCTCCTGTTTGTCCAATTCCAATTTGCCTTGATTAATGGACCTAACATTCCGGGTTTCTATGCAATATTGCTCTTTACAGCATTGGATCTTGCTTCTATCACCACATCCACAACTGGGTATTGTTTTTGCTTTGGCTCCGTTTCTTCATTCTTTCTGGAGTTATTTCTCCACTGATCTCCAGTAGCATATTGGGCACTTAACAACCTGGGGTGTTCCTCTTTCAGTATTATCCTATCATTTTGCCTTTTCATACTGTTCATGGGGTTCTCAAACCACTGAAGTGGTTTGCCATTCCCTTCTCCAGTGGGCCACATTCTGTCAGACCTCTCCACCATGGCCCATCCGTCTTGGGTGGCCCCACATGGCATGGCTTAGTTTCATTGAGTTAGATAAGGCTTTGGTCCATGTGACCAGATTGGCTAGTTTTCTGTGAGTATGGTTTCAGTGTGTCTGCCCTCTGATACCCCTCTTACAACACCTATCATCTTATTTGGGTTTCTCTTACCTTGGTCATGGCGTATCTCTTCACGGTTACTCTAGCAAAGTGAAGCTGCTGCTCCTTACCTTGGACGAGGGGTATCTCTTCAGTGTCGCCCCTCCTGACCTTGAACATGGAGTAGCTACTCTCGGCCCTCCTGCGCCCGTGCAGCCGCCACTCCTTGGATGTTGGGTTGCTCTCTTAGCCTTAGTGTTCCAATATTACTAACCCATTAGAGTTGTTGAAAATACAATTATTATTGCCTTTGTGTAAATTTCTAGAAAATAAGGATTTTATTGTATAGTAAAAGTAGCATAGAATAGAAAAAAACACCAAAATTAGAATCTGAAAACCTGATTTTCAGTCCTGATTCTGCCCCTTTCTAGCTAGCCCAGCCTTTTGAAATTTTTTGAGGTGTCTGTTTTTTAAGTTTAAATTGTCAATAACTGTTTCCCTGCACCTCCCTCACAACACATGGAATATTAATACAATCAGCTTAGTCCATAATTCAGTAAAAACAAACAAAACAACCTTAAACATTTGTATCCTGAATTCTATCACTTTTAAATTAATTTCTAAGAAAACCCTTGGAGTACCATGTAAGAACATTTTAAGAATTTCATTGATTCACTCTGGGAAGCTAAGCCTAACTGATCTCTCTGTTTTTGATATGGCGGTTTTAAGTTAGAATAGAAAATAATTTTTTAAATAGTGGTGGTGAACCAATCACTTTATGTTGAAAATCAATATTTAAGACATACTCGGAGGGAAAAGATTCTTCAACACCTTTTTCCTCCCTTTCAGTTCATGAATTGTAATTATAACAGTTAAGCAGGTGTGTGAAAAAGTGAAAGTTTTAGTCATTCAGTCGTGTCCAACTCTATGGGACCCCATGGACTGTAGCCTACCAGCCTCCTTTGTCCATGGAATTCTCTAGGCAACAATACTGGAGTGGGTAGCCATTTCCTTCTCCTCCAGGGGGTTATTCCTGACCCAGGGATTGAACCTGGGTCTCCTGCATTGCAGGCAGATTCTTTACCATCTGAGCCACCAGGGAAGCCCAAGGAAGTGTGTATTCTGTAGTTATTATGAGAGTCTTGATGGTTTCCCCACCAATGCACATTATAAGAAAAAGTCATGAATAATATTTACCTTCTTCATCCTCTCCACAATTCTTTATTTTTGATTCTAAATAGTATCCTTTTTTTTTCTTGCCATGGCAGATTAGCTGGAATCACTTTGACCTTGGCCAGAGCAAATAGAAAATTAATGAGATAGAGCTGACCCTTTGCTTCTGAATGTTGACAACATTCACCTTTTTTCAATCCTTTTGCCCATGAGTCTCAATTCTTCCCTTCTGACCCTAATGTTCTCCTACTTTTCATGAGCTAGGGGGATTCCTTTATATGTTGACCTGGAAATCTGAATTTCAGTGGTCATTTTGGTGTGGATATAGTACTTGTAGGAGCAAATGAATGTGAAAGAAAAGAACAGTGTCAACAGGATAATGCTGTGCATGGAAGATCTCATTTATTATGTCAATTTAAATGTATCATACCAAATAATTTTCTTGTTGGTATTTGAAAGATTTTCAAAGCTAAATATATAATTACACACATACATGAAGTCTGACATTTACTGCAAAATCTAAAGGCTTAAGACCTTTAAAAAGAATGAATGGATATACTTTATCTCAGAGTAAAGAGTCTTCTTTTACATGTTATGCAAGGCAGAAAACAAAAAAACAAGACTGATAGATGATATACATATGTATCACATTAATCAAATTTGAAAGACAAAGACAAAATTTAAAATGACAGATAACATCCTTAATAGATAAATAGCCCATATAAAAATTAGAGATGATAATCTAGTAACTATCCAATGAACATGTTATTGTTGTTCAAAGAGAAATCTTTTAAAAGAGGGAAATGTAAGTTATTAAATTACTAAATTATTAATTTACTAATGTAAATAACTAAATTATTTAGTTATAATTGGCTCAGAGGTTAAAGCATCTGCCTGCAATGCAGGAGACCTGGGTTCTATCCCTGGGTCAGGAAGATCCCCTGGAGAAGGAAATGGCAACCCACTCCAGTATTCTTGCCTGGAGAATCTCACGGACAGAGGAGCCTGGTGGGCTACAGTCCACAGGGTCACAAAGAGTCGGACACAACTGAGTGACTTCACTTTCACTTTCAAAATGTATTTAATTAGTAATTAACATGGAAATGTTTGCAGAAAATGGGTTAAGATAAGGAGACATTGCAGAACATTTATTGTTGCAAGGGAGTTCAAATTAATGGAGCTGATAGTCTCATTAGAATATGTTGTATGGGTTCCACTATCAGTGGCAATGGTTCCTTAAGTTAATGATATTGTAATAGAAAACCCATAAGAAAATAAACCAAAGGGTAACTGGAGTTGGAGCTGTGTGTTACCTAACTTGTTCTATCTTAAGGAAAACTCTGGGGACAAGTTTGGGAGAGAAATAGTATACATTATAATATGAAATTACAAGGGGTAATAGTGAGCTGTCAGCAAAACTTAAGAAACTTATTGGGAGCTGTAGCCCTGTTGACTCTCCTGCCAATGAAAATATGGTTAGTGCACATAATGTTTCCCGGATTCGTATTGCCTCACCTGTTCTACTGAGCAGCCATCCGTGCTTGGGTGAAATTCATGGATTTGGCAACTATAAAGAGACTTCTGACGTGGTGGCTTTTGTAAACTACTTGAGAGTTTAGTATTGATGTCAACTTGCAAATTGGATTCCTTTCCTTTTTCTCTTCTTTTTGTATGCCACCAAGAATGGCTGTGCCTCCTTAAAGCAGTTTAAAATGAGGATAGAGAGCAGAACATGAGAAAATGTTAATGCAAACTAGTGGTCAAATGCAACTTCAAATAATAACTCTTCATCAAACAGATTTTCAAAGATTTTTAAAATGTTAATACTCCATATTGTCATATACTAAGGGTTTTATCCCAAGATTCACCCCACTTCAACTTTTTTTTTTTTGTTTACTGACAATCCTCATGTTTTCTCTAGGAGGGACTCCAGATATGTTTAAGGGTTAATTGTAAAGTCTTTCTGGTGGTTCCATTCTCCTTATCAGTGACGGGCTTAGAAGAGGGCATGTCACCCACTTCCAGTAAAGCGTGAGGGAAGTTTGCTATTTGGTTCCTGGGAAGTATTTCCTTTTCCTAGGAAGGAGACACAATGAGATATGATCCATTTTTGTCTCTGGTCTGGTTTTCCTGGGATGTTCAGCCCAGAACTGCTTCAGCTATCTTGTAATCTTGAGGGGACTCAGCCTGAGGGCAATGTATAGAGAAGAAGAATGACTTTATTGAGCCATTTAATCAAGCCGTACTAAAAACTGCTCTTATCATTGGGTCTTTTTAACTGAGATATTTTTCCTTATTAACCAGTTTTTACTGGGGCTTTCTTTTCCTTTTAGCTGAATGCAACCTCGTATATCAAATGACCACAAGAACTTTAGTTTACTGCTAATAGAGAGTTGGTGTAATATTTTAATATTTTCAGAAGGAAATTTGATGAAACCTATAAAAAGATTTTGATCCAGCAAAGCTACTTTAGTAGGAAATTTTAATAAGTATATATTAGCTTCAGGTTGGAGAAGGCAATGGCAACTCACTCCAGTATTCTTGCCTGGAAAATCTCATGGACAGAGGAGCCTGGAAGGCTGCAGTCCATGGAATTGCTGAGGGTCGGACACGACTGAGCGATTTCCCTTTCACTTTTCACTTTCATGCATTGGAGAAGGAAATGGCAACCCACTCCAGTGTTCTTGCCTGGAGAATCCCAGGGACAAGGGAGCCTGGTGGGCTGCCATTCTATGGGAGTCGCACAGAGTCGGACATGACTGAAGTGACTTAGGAGCAGCAGCAGCAGCAGCTTCAACTTTACATATGATAATATTGCTTATAATAGTGAAAAATTATAAAAATTAAATTTGCAAAAATAAGGAACAATGATTAAATGAGTTTAGACTATTCAAACAGTTCCATGTTCCTTTTCACCAATCAAAATAAAATTATTTAAAAATAAAGTAACTCCTTAGTTATGGCTATAATGATTATATGAATATGTAAGAAAATATATTACCACAAAGAAAATATGATTTTAGTTGATCATGCATATACCTTCTGTTTTTTATTCTATACACTCAAACTTTTTGAGTGTCAACAGTATGCCATTCAGGTAGCTCCTGGTGATAACAGTGGTTTTATGAAAAGTAAGTCACTGGACTCATGGAGGTTACATTCTAGAGAATAAGACAACAACCAAGTTAGAAAGGAAATAAAGAAGATTGTTTGATTTTCTAACAAAGAAAAAAAATAGGGTTATATGATGGAGAATTAATGTATTGGTGATTGCAGACAACCTCAGAAGGATAGTCTGGGAGGCTTTTTCTGGAGGTGGGACGTGATAGGTGAGATCTGTCCATGCATAAAGTGAGGAGAAGAGTGACTGAGGAGGTGGAACAGCAAATCAAAAAGTTCTAATGTGGAAAAGAATACAGCAAACAATAGAAGTAGAATGATGCCAGAGTGGCTGGTGACAGATGATGGAGGGGGAAAGCAGTACCAAATGGCATCAGAGAGTTGGACAGAATCCTACTTGGGTGTAACGGCTTGTAAGACACATAGGGTGTTGCGATTTCATTCCAAGAGCCAGAAGATGCCACTGAATTGTTTTAAGCTGAGAGATGACATGTTTTGACTGTCATTCCCTGACTGCTATGTAGAGAATGGATTGTAGAAGCAGGGAGAACAATTAAGAATCTATGGTCAGATGAGAGGTGGCCATAAGAAACAGTAATTTGGAGAAAATTAGACCAGGTAAAGATATATTTTGGAGGAAGAATGAAGCATTTTTTCTAATTGGCTTTATGTTGGTGTGATGTATGTTGCTGCATGTTGGTGTAGTGGTGATGTGAGAAATAAATAAACAAGTGTAAATATCAAAATAGGTTGTCACATATGTAAATCTGACATTCAAGAGTAATTAGGCTGAACACTGTATCCAGAAGGTGGTACAAAATATTGATTTGCCTTTCCCACTGAGTCATCTTTCATCCTATTTAGAGGCTTTCTTAGATAAACATCTAAGGACTGATTTTCATTCTCCTCATTGTTCCACCCTCCATGCCTTTTTTCTGTTACTGTGCTTTTCCCTCAAAGCCCTGATCTATCCTGAAAAGGCTAAATTACATCCTTCATATTCTGTGTATCATTGATCCTTTGGATGCATTGTAGTGAAATGTATGTAAGACAAGTAAACTTTTCTTAGGAAAACTCTGGTGCATTACTACATTAACAGGTGACACGAGTTAGAAAGGAAAGAAAGGCCAAAGTATAATACTCAGACAAAGAGAGTATAGGAAAATGAACACATTCATGCATTGCTGGAAGGAATATAAATTGTTAACAACCTTTCTGGAAGGCTATTTGGAACATCAGTTCAGTTCAGTCGCTCAGTCGTGTCTGACTCTTTGTGACCCCATGAATCGCAGCACGCCAGGCCTCCCTGTCCATCACCAACTCCTGGAGTTCACTCAGACTAGCGTCCATCGAGTCAGTGATGATGCCATCCAGCCATCTCATTCTCAGTTGTCCCCTTGAACTCCTGCCCCCAATCCCTCCCAGCATCAGAGTCTTTTCCAATGAGTCAGCTCTTCGCATGAGGTGGCCAAATACTGGAGTTTTAGCATTAGTATCATTCCTTCCAAAGAAATCCTAGGGTTGATCTCCTTCAGAATGGACTGGTTGGATCTCCTTGCAGTCCAAGGGACTCTCAAGAGTCTTCCCCAACACCACAGTTCAAAAGCATCAATTCTTCAGCTCTCAGCCTTCTTCACAGTCCAACTCTCACATCCATACATGACTACTGGAAAAACCATAGCCTTGACTAGACAGACCTTCGTCAGCAAAATAATGTCTCTGCTTTTCAATATGCTATCTAGGTTGGTCATAACTTTTCTTCCAAGGAGTAAGCATCTTTTAATTTCATGGCTGCAGTGACCATCTGCAGGGATTTTGGAGCCCCCCAAAATAAAGTCTGACACTGTTTCCACTGTTTCTCCATCTATTTCCCATGGAGTGATGGGACCAGATGCCATGATCTTCCTTTTCTGAATGTTGAGCTTTAAGCCAACTTTTTCACTTTCCTCTTTCACTTTCATCAAGAGGCTTTTTAGCTCCTCTTCACTTTCTGCCATAAAGGTGGTGTCATTTGTGTGTCTGAGGTTCTTGATATTTCTCCTGGCAATCTTGATTCCAGCTTGTGCTTCTTCCAGCCCAGCATTTCTCCTGATGTACTGTGCATAGAATTTAAATAAGCAGGGTAACAATATACAGCCTTGATGTATTCCTTTTCCTATTTGGAACCAGTCTGTTGTTCCATGTCCAGTTCTAACTGTTGCTTCCTGACCTGCATACAGATTTCTCAGGTGGCAGGTTAGGTGGTCTGGTATTCCCATCTCTTTCAGAATTTTCCACAGTTTTTGTGATCCCCACAGTCAAAGGCTTTGGCATAGTCAATAAAGCAGAAATAGATGTTTTTCTGGAACTCTCTTGCTTTTTCCATGATCCAGTGGATATTGGCAATTTGATCTCTGGTTCCTCTGCCTTTTCTAAAACCAGCTTGAACATCAGGAAGTTCACAGTTCACGTATTGCTGAAGCCTGGCTTGGAGAATTTTGAGCATTACTTTACTAGTGTGTGAGATAAGTGCAGTTGTGCAGTAGTTTGAGCATTCTTTGGCATTGCCTTTCTTTGGGATTGGAATGAAAACTGACCTTTTTCAGTCCTGTGGCCACTGCTGAGTTTTGCAGCACTTTCACAGCATCATCTATCAGGATTTGAAATAGCTCAACTGGAATTCCATCACCTCCACTAGCTTTGTTCGTAGTGATGCTTTCTAAGGCCCACTTGACTTCACATTCCAGGATGTCTGGCTCTAGATGAGTGATCACACCATCGTGATTATCCGGGTCGTGAAGATCTTTTTGGACAGTTCTGTGTAGTCTTGCCACCTCTTCTTAATATCTTCTGCTTCTGTTAGGTCCATACCATTTCTGTCCTTTATCAAGCCCATCTTTGCATGAAATGTTCCCTTGGCATCTCTAATTTTCTTGAAGAGATATCTAGTCTTTCCCATTCTGTTCTGTTCTTCTATTTCTTTGCATTGATCGCTGAAGAAGGCTTTCTTATCTCTTCTTGCTCTTCTTTGGAACTCTGCATTCAGATGCTTATATCTTTCCTTTTCTCCTTGGCTTTTCGCTTCTCTTCTTTTCACAGCTATTTGTAAGGCCTCCTCAGACAGCCATTTTGCTTTTTTACATTTCTTTTCCATGAGGATGGTCCTGATCCCTGCCTCCTGTACAGTGTCACAGACCTCATTCCTTAGTTCATCAGGTACTCTATTTATCAGGTCTAGGCCCTTAAATCTATTTCTCACTTCCACTGTATAATCATAAGGGATTTGATTTAGGTCATACCTGAATGGTCTAGCAGTTTTCCCTGCTTTCTTCAATTTGAGTCTGAATTTGGTAATAAGGTGTTCATGATCTGAGCCACAGTCAACTCCTGGTCTTGTTTTTGTTGACTGTATAGAGCTTCTCCATCTTTTGCTGCAGAGAATATAATCAATCTGATTTCGGTGTTGACCATCTGGTGATGTCCATGTGTAGCGCCTTCTCTTGTGTTGTTGGAAGAGGGTGTTTGCTATGACCAGTGCATTTTCTTGGCAAAACTCTATTAGTCTTTGCCCTGATTCATTCTGTATTCTAAGGCCAAATTTGCCTGTTATTCCAAGTGTTTCTTGACTCCCTACTTTTGCATTCCAGTCTATTATGAAAAGGACATCTTTTTTGGGTGTTAGCTCTAAAAGGTCTTGTAGGTCTTCATAGAACCGTTCAACTTCAGCTTCTTCAGTGTTACTGGTTGGGACATTGACTTGGATTACTGTGATATTGAATGGTTTGCCTTGGAAATGAACAGAGATCATTCTGTCGTTTTTGAGATTGCATCCAAGTACTGCATTTCAGACTCTTTTGTTGACCATGATGGCTACTGCATTTCTTCTGAGGGATTCCTTCCAGCAGTAGTTCATATAATGGTCATCTGAGTTAAATTCACCCATTCCAGATCACAAGTAATAAAGATATGTTTAACTTTTGAACGATAAATACAATTCTGTTACAGACACAATTTGTATGATACATATGTACGATAAATACAATTTCTCTGTTATAGATGCTACATTTTTTTGATGTGAAAGTCACCATGCATTTAGGAAAATATTTATTTATGGGGTGTTAATGGCAGCATTCCTTATAATAATGAAAAATAGGAAACAATAAATATTTAACAATAGAAGACATTTATGGACTAACCAGACTTTGAAATGTACTCCTGTTATTAACATTTGCATTGTGGAATGTTTAATGTTACCATATGATTGAGTAAAGAAAGTTATAAAATACTTTGTATGTTGTGATTACATGACAAGTATAATTGGAAATTTTGATACCCAAATATTAATAGTGATGTTGGTATTATGACCTCCCTCTCTTCCTTCTTTCCTTTTGTCCCTCCTTTTCTCAACCTTTCTTTCCTTCTTTCCTTTGTTTCTCTTTCTTTCTTATTTTCTACAGTGCCTATATATAGGGCTTTCTTGGTGGTTCAGTCAGTAAAGAATCTGCCTGCAATGCAGGGGACCCAGGTTCCATCCCTGGGTCAGAAAGATCCTCTGGAGAAGGGAATGGCAACCCACTCCAGTTGCCTGGAGGATTCCATGGACAGAGGAGCCTGGTGGGCTCCAGTCCATGGGGTCACAAAGACTCGGTTGCAAGTAAGTGACTAACACACACATATATAGGACAGAAAAATCTTGAGGTTTAAAAAAGAAAATTGCTGCTATTTTAATGATATGTTACAAATTGACAGAATCAGGAGCTCTGTTACAGATGCTGACATGAGTATTAACAACCATGATTAATATCAAAGAAGGAATTTGCAAGGCAAAGAGAGAAGTATGTTTACACATAATTGTTTTTACCTGATCTTCCCCTTGAAAATATTTGCTGACATATTTAGGCCTCAAAGATCGAAAATGAACATTTGGACCATGTTGTGATTACACTTAGAGTCAAATGAGCTGGTGGTCCTTGTGCACTGGGCATGAAGAACAACAGATGAGAATTCTTAAGGACTCAGTTCAGTTTAGTTCAGTTCAGTCACTCAGTCGTGTCCGACTCTTTGTGACCCCATGAACTGCAACACGCCAGGCCTCCTTGTCCATCACCAACTCCCGGAGTCCACCCAAACCCATGTCCATTGTGTTGATGATGCCATCCCACCATCTCGTCTTCTGTTGTCCCCTTCTCCTCCTGCCCTCAATCTTTCCCAGCATCAGGGTCTTTTCAAATGAGTCAGCTCTTAGCATCAGGTGGCTGGCCAAAGTATTGGAGTTTCAGCTTCAATATCAGTCCCTCCAATGAACATCCAGGACTGATCTCCTTTAGGATGGACTGGTTGGATCTCCTTGCAGTCCAGGGGACTCTCAAGAGTCTTCTCCAACACCACAATTCAAAAGCATCAATTCTTTGGTGCTCAGCTTTCTTTATAGTCCAACTCTCACATTCATACATGACTACTGGAAAAACCATAGCCTTGACTAGACAGACTTTTGTTGGCAAAGTAATGTCTCTGCTCTTTAATATGCTTTCAGGGTTGGACATAACTTTCCTTCCAAGGAGCAAGCGTCTTAATTTCATGGCTGCAGTTACCATCCACAGTGATTTTGGAGCCCGGAAAAATAAAGTCAGCCACTGTTTCCACTGTTTCCCCATCTGTTTGCCATGAAGTGATGGGACCGGATGCCATGAGCTTAGTTTTCTGAATGTTGAGTTTTAAGCCAACTTTTTCACTCTCCTCTTTCACTTTCATCAAGAGGCTCTTGAGAACTCAGTGGTGCCTATATGGATGTATAACTGAAAGTTTGGTTCCTGTCTCTGAGTCTGAATGAGAATAATGAGGACAAAGTTTTGAAGATAAAGGAAAGAGAAATTTATTAATTTGCCAGCAAATGAGGAAGGCAGCAGACTACCAAACTACCCTCTAAAAGAGGGCAGGTCTATTGAAAGAGAATTTTGAGGGTAGAGGTTGCAGAACTACATAATAGGAGACCTTGCTGGGCTGGCGCCACTTCTTTTGATATTTCCGTGATTCACAGTCGTTGTGACTGTCAGCCTCCAGTCAAGATGTTCTATTTTTCTGTTGACTGCTTGATCCTATGCATCTATGATTCAAGAAGAACTATTCAAATGAGATAGCACTTATCAGCATAATTAGCAGAGAGAGACATAGCATGTGTACATTTTTGGTTTAATGCATGAGTTAAAAGAGATGGTTAATCAAATGTTTAACTCTATATTCAGCTATAGATGTTGCTTGTCCCCTTAATGCAAGAGAACCCAAGAATAAATAGTGTTTTAAGACCTCCCCTCAGGGCAAAGTTTGCTTCAGGGTCTTTCCTTCTCCTATTCCCTGAGCTTGTAGAAGTTGGAAGTCTGCATTTGAAGTTTGATGTAAACGATATGGCATCTTCTAGAGGCCTAAGAGATGCACAACACTGCTCTAGTGTTCCTGCCTCCTCACCTTATTTATGCTGCGCTCTCTGCCTTTACTGCCCTTTCTTCTTCAAATGGTACCTGGCTCCAGGTAAGAAATACTACTATTAGAAGTTATCTAGAAATTCTAGCCTTGCACAGAAGACAAAAGTCTTTATATTCCTCTCCAAAATATACAAGCCCTGCCTACCTAATCTGAGAAGTAGAATGTGGACAGTCACTATATTGACAATGTCAGCTGGAAGCTCAGACTGATGGAAAAACTAGATATATGCTCCTTGGGTAAATCAAACAGGGTTTAACTATCTAGAGTATGTAAAAGAAATCAGCACAGCCATGGTATACATCACAGAGGTCAGCAACATATTTCAGGACAGATGGGGATTCCACCTTTTGAAATCCTCACTATTGGGTGCCTGAAGTGAAAGTGGGTAAGGTAATCAGATAGTGAAGTGAAAGTCGCTGAGTCGTGTTCGACACTTTGTGACCCCATGGACTTATACAGTCCATATAATTCTCCAGACCAGACTACTAGAGTGGGTAGCCTTTCCCTTCTCGAGGGGATCTTCCCAACCCAGGGGTCAAACCCAGGCCTCCCACATTGCAGGTAGATTCTTTACCAGCTGAGCCACAAGGGAAGTTCACTGGGTGCATAGGTACAGATAATAATATCTGAATAAAAATAATTTCAGTGTTCATAGTCTTTCTCTTTACATTTTGACTAAAGTACCCAAGAGTGGATCAGTTCTCTAAGTAGACTAGCCTGGATATGTGCTGGGGACCACTTCTTTGAAGCCAGGAGCACCTTTTTAAACTCAGATTTATACTGTAGAAATAAATGTAGACTAACCAAGTGAAAACAAGCAAAGGCTATTTATTCAGAGCTTGCTATAGTATGCGAGTCAGTCACTGCACTGTCACTTGTGTTTTAGCAGAGACTCAAAGGCAGACAGTTCAGTTCAGTCGCTCAATTGTGTCTGACTATTTGCGATCCCATGGACTGCAGCATGCCAGGCTTCCCTGTCCATCACCAACTCCTGGAGCTTGCTCAAACTCATATCCATCGAGTTGGTGATGTCATCCAACCATCTCATCCTCTGTTTTCCCCTTCTCCTGCCGTCAATCTTTATCAGCATCAGGGTCTTTTCCAGTGAGGCAGTTCTTCACATCAGGTGGCCAAAGTATTGAAGTTTCAGCTTCAGCATCAGTCCTTCCAATGAATATTCAGGACTGATTTCCTTTAGGACTGGCTTGACTGATCTCCTTGAAGTCCAAGGGAATCTCAAATGTTTTCTCGAATACCACAGTTCAAAAGCATCAATTCTTCGGTCCTCAGCTTTCTTTATGGTCCAATTCTCACATCCATACATGCCTACTGGAAAAACCGTAGCTTTGACTAGACAGACCTTTGTTGACAAAATAATATCTCTGCTTTTTAATATGCTGTCTAGGTTGGTCATAGCTTTTTTTCCAAGGCACAATCATCTTTTAAATTCATGGCTGCATTCACCATCTGCAGTGATTTTACAGCCCAAGAAAACAAGGTCTGTCACTGTTTCCATTGTTTCCCCATCTATTTGCCACGAAGTGATGGGACCAGATGCTATGATCTTAGTTTACTGAATGCTGATTTTTAAGTCAGCTTTTTCACTCTTCTCTTTCACTTTCATCAAGAGGCTTTTTAGTTCCTCTTCACTTTCTGCCATAAAGGTGGTGTCATCTGCATATCTGAGGTTATTGATATTTCTCCTGGAAATCTTAATTCCAGCTTGTGCTTCATCTAGCCTGGCATTCTGCATACTGTACTCTTCATATAAGTTAAATAAGCAGGCTGACAATATACAGCCTTGTCATACTCCTTTCCCAATTTTGAACCAGTCTGTTGTCCCATGTCCAGTTCTAACTGTTGCTTCTTGATCTGCATACAAATTTCTCCAGAGGCATATAAGGTGGTCTTGGGTGTAATGCAGTACTTGGGTGCAATCTCAAAAATGACAGAATGATCTCTGTTTTCAAGGCAAACCATTCAATAACACAGTTCAGTTCAGTTCACTCACTCAAGTCGTGTCTGACTCTTTGTGACACCATGGACTGCATCACGCCAGACTTCCTGTTCATCGCAAACTCCTGGAGTTTACTCAAACTCATATCCATTGAGTCAGTGATGCCATCCAACCATTTCATCCTCTGTCATTCTCTTCTCCTCCTGCCTTCAATCTTCCCAGCATCAGGGTCTTTTCTAACAAGTCAGTTCTTCATATCAGGTGGCCAAAGTATTGGAGTTTTAGCTTCAGCATCAGTCCTTTCAATGAATATTCAGGACTGATTTCCTTTAGGATGGATTGGTTGGATCTCCTTGTAGTCCAAGGGACTCTAAAGAGTCTTCTCCAATACCATACTTCAAAAACATCAGTTCTTTGGTGCTCAGCTTTCTTTACAGTCCAACTCTCACATCCATACATGACCAGTGGAAAAATCATAGCTTTGAATAGATGGACCTTTGTTGGCAAAGTAATGTCTCTGCTTTTTAATATGCTGTCTAGGTTGGTTATAACTTTTTTTTTCTGAGGGCCAAGCATCTTTTAGCTTCATGGTTGCAGTCACCATCTGCAGTGATTTTGGAGCCTCCCCCAGAATAAAGTCTGTCACTGTTTCCCATCTATTTGATGGGACCAAATGCCATGATCTTAGTTTTCTGAATGTTGAATTTTAAGTCAGCTTTTTCACTCTCCTCTATCATCAAGAGGCTCTTTAGTTCTTCTTCACTTTCTGCCGTAAGGGTGGTGTCATCTGCATATCTGAGATTATTGATATTTCTTTTTTTTAAAATTTCTCCTGGCAGTGTTGATTCCATCTTATGCTTCATCCAGCCCAGCATTTCTCATAATGTACTCTGCATATAAGTTAAATATCACAGTAATCCAAGTCTATGCTCCAACCAGTAATGCCGAAGAAGCTGAAGTTGAATGGCTCTATGAATACCTACAAGACCTTCTAGAACTAACACCCCAAATAGTTGTCCTTCTCATCATAGGGCATGGGAATGCAAAAGTAGGAAGTCAAAAGATGCCCAAAGTAACAGGTAAATTTGACCTTGGAGTACAAAATGAAGCAGGGCAAAGGCTAATAGAGTTTTGCCAAGAGAACGCACTGGTTATAGCAAACACCCTCTTCTAGCAACACAAGAGAATACCCTATACATAGACATCACCAGATGGTCAATACCGAAATCAGATTGATTCTACTCTTTGCAGTCAAAGATGGAGAAGCTCTATACAGTCAGCAAAAACAAGACTGGGAGCTGACTGTGGCTCACATCATGAACTCCTTATTGCCAAATTCAACTTAAATTTAAGAAAGTAGGGAAAACCACTAGACCATTCAGGGATGACCTAAATCAAATCCCTTACGATTATACAGTGGAAGTGAAAAACAGTTTCAAGGGATTAGATCTGATAGAATGCCTGAAGAAGTATGGGTGGAGGTTTGCGACATTATACAGGGAGGCAGTGATCAAGACCATCCTCAAGGAAAAGAAATGCAAAAAGGCAAAATGATTGAGGAGGCTTTCCAAAGAGAAAAGAAGAGAAGTGAAAGGCAAAGGAGAAAAGGAAAGATAATTCCATTTGAATGCAGAGTTCCAGAGAATAGCAAGGAGAAATAAGAAAGCCTTCCTCAGTGATCAATGCAGAGAAATAGAGGAAAACAATAGAATGGGAAAGACTAGAGATCTCTTCAAGAAAATTAGAGATACCAAGGGAACATTTCATGCAAAGATGGGCACAGTAAAGGACAGAAATGGTATGGACCTAACAGAAGCAGAAGATATTAAGAGGTGGCAAGAATATACAGAAGAACTATACAAAAAAATCTTCATGACCCAGATAACCATGATGGTGTGATCACTCACCTAGAGCTGGACATCCTGGAATGCAGTCAAGTAGGCCTTAGGCAGCACCACTATGAACACAGCTAGTGAAGGTGATGGCATTCCAGTTGAAATATTTCAAATCTTGAAAGATGATACTGTGAAAGTGCTGCACTCAGTATGCCAGAATTTGGAAAACTCAGCAGTAGCCACAGGACTGGAAAAGGTCAGTTTTCATTCCAGTCCAAAAGAAGAGTAATGCCAAACAATGTTCAAGTGAAAGTGAAGCTGATCAGTTGTGTCTGACTCTTTGCAACCCCGTGGACTGTAGCCCACCAGTCTCCTCCATCCATGGGATTTTCCAGGCAAGAATACTGGAGTGGTTTGCCATTTATTTCTCCAGGGGATCTTCCCGACCCAGGGATCGAACCTGGGTCTCCTGCATTATAGGCAGATGCTTTACCATCTGAGCCATCAGGGAAGTCCAAACTACTCTACAATTGCACTCATCTCACACACTAGCAAAGTAATGCTCAAAATTCTCCAAGCCAGGATCCAATAATACATGAATCATGAACTTCCAGATGTTCAAGCTGGATTTAGAAAAGGCAGAGGAACCAGAGATCAAGTTGCCAACATCCTTTGGATCACTGAAAAAGCAAGAGAATTACAGAAACACATCTCCTTATGCTTCATTAATTATGCCAAAGCCTTTCACTGTGTAGATTACAACAAACTGTGGAAATTTCCTCAAGAGATGGGAATACCAAAGGCAGACAGAGAAGTGGAAATAAAAAAGGTTTCAGGTATGCCCTGATTGGAAGCTGTTGGCATGGGAAACCTGTGGGCAGGTTATGGGGAAATATTAGGAATGCTGTGAATTAGTCATCAAATCCTGGCCATTTGAAGTTGATTGTGATAGGGGTTTCTATTTGTTTCCCTAGACTGTCACTGGAGATAGAAGTTTGACTTCCTACAAGTCTGACTTATCACAGGCTGGCTTCCTGGGGTGGTTGATTTCCTGGCCAAGTTGTTGCAGGTGGTGGGTCAGAGATCTGTTTTTATATATGATTTGGTCATTGTTAGCTTTACATTAAATCTCTCAGTGCAAAACACAGTATGATTATAGGAGGCAGTACAGTTCAGGAAAGGTCTTCCCAGGTGGCTCAGTGTTAAAGAATCCATCTTCCAATGCAGGAGACACAAGAGAGGTAGGTTCAGTCCTTGAATTGGGAAGATTGCCTGGAGAAGGAATTAGCAACCCACTCCAGTATTCTTGTTTGGAGAATTCCATGGACAGAGGAGCCCTGATGGGCTACAGTCCATAGAGTCACAAGAGTCAGATACAATGGAACACATCAATACAGTAAACCCAAGCCAGCCTGAGCAGCCCCAATTCATTACCCTTGCTGCATACAAGCTACTGTATATCCTGATTCTAGTATATTCCTAAACTTAGCAATGCACAGCCCAAATAAGGGTCACTTTGCCAGAAACCTTTGGGAGTCATGCTAACAAACCCTTTCAGATCAACTGTAAGCTTATCCTGAAATTAGAAAGGTAATGTGACAAGAAAGGAAAGCAAACAGAAGTTATGACTGCTTTTTCTCCCAAATTCGTTCATGGCCATCGTGTTTCATCCACAAACCTCAATGCAACCAGTGTATAAGCCTTTGAAATAACTCTCCACTGTTCTCTCTCAGATTTAAATGATTTAGGACTTTGTCATCTGATAAAGCTGTTCATACAGCTTTAGTGATAAGTTGGGCACCTTGCTGAAGAACTTGATGATATATCCTGACAGTTAAATTGCCCTTAGACAGGATGCCACATACAGGTGCTCAGAGACTCTGGGAATTGTAGAGGCACTGCTACGTCTATGACATGGGAGTTTAGATTGGAAAGGAGCATAAGACACTGAAAAGTAAGTGAACCAATCAGTCTCCCTTGGTTTTTGTTTGAACAGGAAGACAGATTGATTGTCAACCACTGAACGGATTTTATACATACCTTTAAAAATGTCACACTTCAATGAGTTTCAACAATGAGTAGCAACAATATGAAACTTTGACAGTGCTTTCTTACCATTCATTTAGAAACGTTTCTGCTTGCATTACCAGAGGCCATATTATTTAAACTTCTCCCACCACCGGCTGTCTGAGATGTTGCATGAATCCCCTGTCTCAAATAATTTCAAATAAGATTGAAGAACAAATTGATTTCAACTCAGTCTAATCAAATAAGCCTTTGATGATGGCATACCTTGTATTGAGCAGATGGTATACCTTGCATTGAGCAAAGAATAATTACATGTTATTAAGAGATGATATTTTATTCCTGATCTCAAAACATAAGGAAGTGCAAGTTAAAGACTATGTTGGAAAAGCTTCATAACCACTAATAAAATTAAAATAAGTATTTTTACTTTTGACATCAGTGGGAAATATACCAAATAAAGCATAGTACATGGAGTAGACAGAAAAAACAAAAACAAGAAAATATTGAAAAGAATATAATGTAACTAGGAAAGAAGATGACGAAGAATTAGATTTCTTTTTTGAAAAGGAGAGATTAACTATTTTCTTATCCGTAAATGAATCCCATCCAAAGATGGCTTAGAAAGAAACTGAGATGCACCAGGAAAATCTAAGTAACCATAGAGTAGATGTTGCAATACTAATCTCGAACAAGTATAATTCAAAGTCAAAATAATTAAAATGGAACAAAGGACTCAACTTTACATTGATGAAAACAACAATCAAAATATCCTCTTTTAATAAAGATTATAAGAACTACAGTTTTCCCAGGTGGTGCAGTGGTAAAGAATCTACCTGCCAACACAAGAGATGCATGTTCAATCCCTGGGTTGGGAAGATCTTCCAAAGAAGGAAATGGAAACACACTCCAGTATTCTTGCCTGGGAAATTCCATGGACAAAAGAACTTGATGGGCTACAGTCTGTGGGGTTGAAAAGAGTTGGATATGACTGAGCACACACACATAAGAACTAGGCTCGTTGGAGAGTATAAACTAGCAGACTTTTTTCAGCCCTCCTCTTCTATTCAAAGTCAGTAGTATGGGGGCCATCTGATACCACTCACTTGACCTTTCCAATTCACTTACTACTCACTAGGGATACTTTCTGTACCTCAAGATGTGGCTCACTATCTTTAGGTATTTTTTAGTAGTACTTTCTGAAATATCACTTATTTTAGTTTTCTATTGCTATGTAACAAATTACCAGAGATTTAATGGTTTAAGACAACACTCATATAATAGCTGATAGTTCTGTAGGTCAGAAGCCTGGGCCGACTTCACTGGTTCTCTAAAGAGGGTTTCACATGGCCAAGATAAAGGTGTTAGCTGAACTGGGCTCTTTATGGAGTATCTGGGGAAGAAATCACTTTCAATCTCGTTGTTGGCAGAACTCTTTTCCCTACAATTGTAGGACTGGAGTGTCCCTTTTCCTACTAGCTATCAGCTGTGGACTACTATTATAGCTCCTAAAGGCCATTCCCCGATCTTTTATGAGGCTCCTCCATCTTTAAAACTAGCAACAGTGCCTTGAATCCTTCTGTTTTCTCTGAGTTTCCCTTCTTCCAATAGAGAAAACTGCTTTCAAAGAGCTTGCGTGATTAGATTAAGTTCGCCTGCATAATCTCCCTTTGATTTCCTCAAAATCAACTGATTAGTACTCTTAATTGCATCTACAAAATCTCATTTGCTATGGAATATAAGACTTCCCGTGGCTCAGATGGTCTGCCTGCAGTGCAGGAGACCCGGGTTCGATCCCTGGGTTGGGAAGACCCCTGGAGAAGGAAATGGCAACCTACTCCAGTATTCTTGCTCGGAAAATTCCATGGACAGAGGAGCCTGGTGGGCTACAGTCCATGGAGTCACAAAGAGTTGGACACAACTGAATGACTTCATTTTCATAACATAATCACAGAGGTATTACTGAATTCATAGATTAGAGCAGGAAGTCTAGATTGGGGCAACAGGGAGGGAAGCATGAATTTTGGAATTCTGCCTATCACATTGCTCTTAGGCTCTTCTGCACTTAGCACCACATGAATCCTAAAGACTCAGCAACCTTCATAAATATTTTGTAGTCTCTATCTTAATTTTAAATAAAATTAATATTTTTGTTGTCTACATACTTGTGACTTTCATAAGATTTCCATAGTAAGAGGAGAAAACTACTAATTAATGCATCCATGTTCACATTGAAAGTTTCTTTAGTTTTGACAGTGATTTATCCCTAGTCAGAATGCTTTATTATTCCAAGATTTGTTTCTTTAGAATTTCCATTCAGAGTTATCTCACATGCTGCATCTAATAATTTGAATATCTGATTTAGGGGTGGTTGAGGACCTAAATCTATTCCTTGTTGTTTTTGCTTACCCTAGCTTATTTCTTTTTGTGTTTGCCAATTGTTTTTTGTAAACTCACATTTGTTGAGTTTAATCTTGGGGAATTCTGAGAGTCTAAATTGGGGATAGTTTGTTTTAGAAAGGATTTTCATTTTCATAGGCTCCTTCATTTGTTGCTTCCAAAGCCCTGGACTTAATGCAGGGTCAGATTTCCAAAAACTTTGTCTCCAGTTGGTAGTTCTGATCCTAGTATTAGCCTTGGGATATACATATATTTTGGATTTGTCTATCTCTCCCTGATTTCATCTCAGTTCATCTATTTTCTGTTTCTGTCTCCCTCCCTCCCTATCCTCTCTTACTTTTTACTTCCTCTCCTGCTTGCTGCTGCTGCTAAGTCACTTTAGTCTTGTCCAACTCTGTGCGACGCCATAGATGGCAGCCCACCAGGCTCCCCCATCCCTGGGATTCTCCAGGCAAGAACACTGGAGTGGGTCACCATTTCTTTCTCCAATACATGAAAGTGAAAAGTGAAAGTGAAGTCACTCAGTCATATCCAACTCTTTGTGACCCCATGGACTACAGCCCACCAGGATCCTCCATCCATGGGATTTTCCAGGCGAGAGTACTGGAGTGGGGTGCTATTGCCTTCTCTGTCCTCTCCTGCTTAGGTTGTGCTAATAAGAGCACACAATCAAATGTATGGGACACAGTAGCTTCACTGTACTCAGCACTGAGCACTGGGGGAGTAAAATATTGTGCTCTGTTCCAATAAGACTTTTTTAAGAAGATCATGATCAAAGTGATGCACATCTAGAAATTCAGCCATAATAAAGATGAAGAAAAGTAAGTTTCTTTACTTTGTTTACCTGGGAAAAGAAAAGTCATGTATTAACTGTTCAAATATCTCAAAGGATCTTGCGCTTGAGAAAAATAAGGCTTATCTTTTATCTTTACGAAGCAGAACTAACAGGTGCATCAAACAAGGAGGTTCATATTAGCACAACATAAGATGGAACTTATGATTATACTTGTACAAAATTGGAATGGGGTGCCTTTGTGAAGTGTGCCCTCTTGACTCTGAGATTATGTGGAGGTTGGATAAGTATTTTTAGTAATAGTGTAGGAGCCAGGAATACATTTCTACTTTGGCTAAGATGCTGTATCAAATAACCTTTACTCTTCCTGTGAGTTCAAATTCTAGGCTTTCTTATTCTATGACTCTTATACATTTAGATTAAAAATAAGAAATGATAGCCATCTGAAAAGACATTTATCCTACATTCTGACTATGATGGAAGGAAATTTTGTGTTACAATATTGAAGAAAACTTTCAAATTGGTAAGTCAGAGTAGTCATTAATATATTTTACTTCCAAAATACTCCTCATAATGTGCCAAGAAAAAGGCAATTAATTTTTACACAAAATATTCCCCTCTTATCCACACTGAGAGAAAGTATGATACATTTTTCAATAATGATAAGGTTCACTCAGTAGTTTAGTTCCTCTGGTGGCTCAGAGGTTAAAGTGCCTGCCTTCGATGCAGGAGACCTGGGTTTGATTCCCTGGGTTGGGAAGATCCCCTGGAGAAGGAAGTGGCAATCCACGCCAGTATTCTTGCCTGGAGAATCCCATGGACAGAGAAGCCTAGTAGGTTACAGTCCACGGGGTTGCAAAGAGTCGGACACGACTGAGCGACTTCACCTCACCTAAACTAAATAGAGTAGACATTGGTAAGTGAGACAAGATGACACAGAAGAGCTATGTGATTACATTTAAAATACATTTCAGGGTAGTTTCCTTTAATATTAAATGTTATTCTTCATATTACTAGATAAAGGCTTTTTGAATAATTTTGTAGATGATATTGAGGTCTTGGTTTTTTTTTTTTCTTGGAGTTTTATATGAAAAATGAAATCATACCTGTTCTAAAATTGTTACTTTGGGAAAACAGCACATTTAACCTTCCACTGTAGAATAAAGCTTATGTTGAAATGTTTTATAACTTCAGATACACTTTTCCATCTCTGGATTCTAAAGTAACAAGAGAACTCTGAGGAAGCAAGACTCAAGTCCTTTGGTCCTCTTGTGGACAACAGACATGACATGGGGGTTGGGGGAGGTGGGGAGGCGGTGGGATTATTCAGAGAAAGGAAAATCAATACAGTCACAGGGAAGATGAGAGCAAAAGAAAGGCAAAATGTGAGCCAGATTTTCTTGAGGACAAAATGAAATTTGATCCCAAATGACAAGACAAAAGGACAAGAGATCCTTGACTGTGCTGTATGAATTCCTCAGTGTAGTTAATGTGTAATTTCAGAGGAAATTTACAAGGAGGAATTTTTAAAACATATTGCTAACCTAATGAATGACTACCCAGTGCCTTAGGTGGAAAAGTTATAACATATTCAGGGAGACAAAAATTATAAAGGTTAAGCTGAAGAAGTAGTCTTATAGTCCTAGAGACCAGACTCATGTAATCCTTGGAGTCTAAAGATGATTTTGCTCGACATTGTAAAGCAATTATCCTCCAATTAAAAATAAATTTTGAAAAGACTGGCTTTGCTTCCTACTGAATGTGTGGTTTAATCATCTTAGAAATAGAAATATTTGTAAAAATATTTTATAAAGTGATTTTATGGATGGGATGTCTTATTGTTACTGTCTATTGTGGTCTATAGTAGGATATCTGTTTTTGTTTTTGCCTACCAGACATGCTTTCCTCTTATTCTGAAATTAACAACCTATTTTTTTCCTTTAGTCCAAACCCATACTTTTGGTCTAGATTGCTCAGAAAGGGTAGACTTCACCTTGGAGATTTTATCCATGACAGATCAAGCTGGGGGAGAGTACCACATCAACTCTGGGCCTGGCACTAGTGATTTTTTTCAGAATAATCACAAGAGTGCAGTGCCCAGGGTTTTTGTTGGAGCTCGAGGAAAGATAAATACTTTATGTTGTGAGAGAACGGGGGAACAATATAAACTGGTGGCCATTTAGCAGGGGGGATGTGCCTGAGAATAAGCTAACTCTAGAAGGAAAGCACAGAGAAGGCAATGGCACCCCAGTCCAGTACTCTTGCCTGGAAAATCCCATGGATGGAGGAGCCTGGTGGGCTGTAGTCCATGAGGTCCCTGAGAGTTGGACACAACTCAATGACTTCACTTTGACTTTTCACTTTCATGCATTGAAGAAGGAAATGGCAACCCACCCCAGTCTTCTTGGCTGGAGAATCCCAGGGACAGGGGAGCCTGGTGGGCTGCCGTCTATGGGGTTGCACAGAGTCGGACACGACTGAAGCGACTTAGCAGCAGCGGCAGCAGAAGGAAAGCAGAACCAAGAAATAGTGGAACAACATCCCAAAGACATCATCAATGCCTGGGATTCAGATATGTTGGAAGCCAGAAGTGCCTCTGGAATTTTCAGTTACATGAGCCCATAAATTCTTCTTTCTGTACTGAAGAGTTTAATTTAGCTTTCTGTTGTTTGTCATTAACATTGTACTAGCTGAGTCACTGTTACTAGGAAAACTTTAACTAGAAATCATTAGTGTTACCTGGAAAACCTCTGGACCTAATTTATACTAAAACAATTATGTGACTAGTTCAAAAGGCTTCCCTTGTGGCTCAGCTGGTAAAGAATCTGCCTGCAGTGCAGGAGACTTGGGTTCGATCCCTGAGTTGGGAAGATCCGCTGGAGAAGGGAAAGGCTACCCACTGTAGCATTCTGGCCTGGAGAATTCCATGGACTGTATAGCCCATGGGGTCACAAAGAGTCACGACTGAGCAACTTTCACTTCACTTCAAATTCAGTCCTAAAAGCTTGGAAGCTTTAATTTCCTTCTGTATTTTTCTCCTCAGACTCTGTTTTCCAGAGTTGGCAAAACAGAAAGGTCTTAAAGACATAGGAAAGTTTCCTTTGGTGTAATGCTACTGAGTTTCTTTCAAATAGTTTGAATATTATAATTTCAGCCTATCTTTTATTATTGCTAATCTTTCATAATGTTTTTGGTGGTGTTAGTTTTCCTTCAAATATTTTTAGTTATCATTTATTACTTTTTCATTCATCAAACATATATTCAGACTCCTCTAAGCCAGGCTTTCTCTTGGTAGAAAGAAAAATGTAGATTAAGGGACAAACACACAGCAGACTTTTGAAAAAATTAATAAGAATTTAGTTAATATTTAATAAATTACTTATATGTTTTACATTTAAAACCAGGGCTTCTTGGCTGTTTTGGTGTCTGTGAAATGGACCTTGTGAGCATCTGGTGAAGTATATAGATCTCTTTTCTGAATAATGATTTTTAAATGCATAAAATAATTATAACTTTAATAATTTATCCAAATACTAAAAATCCCCACAGATTTTTATATAGTACTATATGTGATTTTTTAAATTAATGCCTTAATTAAAAAGATCCAGCATGTATCTAATAATCAGAATTTCAAAGTACAGTGAGTATAAATGCTATTTTGGAATATTTGCAACAGCAATAATATTATAAGATATCTATGATTTCTGTTTGTGACATATGTGTTAAGTCTGCTGCCTATATTCACAACAAAAGGAAATATAAATTTCAATTGGAGGCTAGAAAAATAAAGCTGTAAATTGTCTGAGATGTGAATTCTCAGTTAAGAATACCTGTTCTAAATTTTTTTATAAATGATTCACGTTAAATAAAATATTAAAAGTAAATTTAGAATAAACTTTATAGTAAAATTATATTTAGATGAAATTTAAAAATTAATTTTGATCAACATTTTAAAATTAATTTTAATCAATTAGAAATGAAGCCATGGAGAACAAGATGGTGATGGAGTAGGTGGACATGGAGTACACTTCTCTCCATGGATCCATCAGGAATACACCTTCAGACACAGAAGTGCATGCAGAACACCTGCTGAGAGTGGACAGGAGTACCTGACCAGTGGAAAAGAATATATAGAACCATACAAAATTCATCAGGAGGAAGGAACTAGGGAGAAAAACAGGAGTGTTAGTAGGACTGGACCTGCTCTCAGCAGGTGGAGGAACTGAAGCAAGGGTCCGATCCCATATTGGGGCAATTGTCTGAGTCAGAGGAGAAACATATAAGGCTGAGAGTGAAACAGCTGATCTGTGGCAGCCTAAATGGAATGAGAATCAGATAATCCTTGTTGCAGCCATACATAGCCCGGACAGGAACGCCGATCTCCTGGAAGGTGCAGTGGCTGGGAGCTGGATTTTAGGGATTGCAGAGCAATCCCAGGGTGAGGACTGCTGTTGACTGTGGAGAGACGGATTGAGGGGATGTGAGGGAGGAGATTGTGGTGGGAAATGCCGGTGGAGGAAGGCCGGGCAGCCATGGAAGCAAGGCAATACTGCTGAGTCATGCATAGTGGGTGGGGCCATTACCATAGACTCTCTCTCTCCCCACACACCAGCACTGGCAGCTGAACAATAGAGAGGCTGGCCCATCAGATGCCTGATGCCCTGAACTACAGAGTAGACCCCAGCCAGGGGGCCCCTCTATGTTCCTGACACCACAAACAACAGAGAAGGACCCCAGGCAAGGGAGCCCTCTAAGTGCCTGAATGGGTGGAGCTACAGAGAAAGACTGACCAAAGAGGCCTTCTGAACACCAGCTACAAGAGGCTTGAAAAAGACTGATAGGGCCATAACTCCTGCAGCTGAGGCAGTCCGTGTTACCACCAGGGTCCCCACAAGCCAAGCAGCTGTGCCACCTTAACACTTAACTCTCACTGGGGCAGAGCTGCCACAGGAAAAAAAAGTCTTAGTCTATGCACACAGGGTTGCTCAGGTAGTGTCCAACTCTTTGTGATCCTGTTGACTGTGGCCTGCTAGGCTTCTCTGTCAGGGGGTTCTCCAGGCAAGAATACTGGAGTGTATTAGCCAATACTGGTTGCCATACCCTTCTGCTGCTGCTGCTAAGCCACTTCAGTCGTGTCTGACTCTGTGTGACCCCATAGATGGCAGCCCACCAGGCTCCCCTGTCCCTGGAATTCCCCAAGCAAGAACACTGGAGTGGGCTGCCATTTCCTCCAATGCATGAAAGTAAAAAGTGAAAGTAGAAGTCACTCAATCGTGTCCAACTCTTAGCGACCCCATTGACTGCAGCCTACCAGGCTCTGTCCATGGATTTTCCAGGCAAGAGTACTAGAGTGGTGTGCCATTGCCTTCTCCCCCATACCCTTCTAGAGCACCATATTTCCTGCTGCCCTAGACACCAACTCCCCTGGGTACCTGTTGTTGCCAGAACCCCTGCAACCCAAGAAGCTGCACCACCTCCATATCTGGCCCTCATGGGGCAAACTCAAGCCCTTCAGGGCAGCCTCAGGAACTAAATCCCAGTGGATGACCTACATATAGACGTGGAAATAAAACCACAATTGAAACCCAGGGGCAATGTGGCTAAGGAAGAAAACCCAAAACCTTCCCACCAGCTGTACAAGTTGCAGATTAAATCCACACGGTCAACTAAGCAGATTCTATGTCTATGGAATATATAAAAGGTCATTGAGAGCTCCCAGAAAAGAAAATGCAATAGTTCTGATAGTTGTGGACATTGGAGGCAAGAACATACAGTAGTAGGACCAGATTAGAATCCGAGCTGCCCCCACAGCAGATCCAGAGATCAGCATAGTGTTGGAGGGCATCCTAGGGAAGTGAGGCGGACTGTGCCTCCTAGCAAGGGAAAGGATTCTGATGGCAGTGACTCAAGGAAAACATTTATTATTCTTATTTTTTTATTTATTCTGTAGATCCTTTAGGATTTTTTTTTCCTTTTGGTCTTTTTCCCCCTTTTCCCCCGTCTGTTGTAGTTGTTGATTTTATTGGCACTAAGAAATCCTGTTAAGCTTTTGAATTTTTTTTTCCCTCAGCCACATTTTTTTGTTCATGTCATAAACCTCTGCCTCTACTTTGGAGTTTTCTAGTTTTCCTCTTTTTTTTTTTTCCTTTTATCTTTTTAAAATTGTAATTATTTAAACATTATTATTTTTCTACATTTATTCCTTTGTTTGCTTTTCCTACTCTTCTTTTCCCCTTGTAGTTAATATTTAACATATATAAATCTTACCTGCTACTGCTGCTGCTAAGTCGCTTCAGCTGTGTCTGACTCTGTGTGACCCCATAGACAGCAGCCCCCAGGCTTCTCTGTCCCTGGGATTCTCCAGTAAGAACACTGGAGTGGGTTGCCATTTCCTTCTCCAATGCAAGAAAGTGAAAAGTGAAAGTGAAGTCGCTCAGTCGCGTCTGGACTCTTTGAGACCCCATGGACAGCAGCCTACCAGACTCCTCCATCCATGGGGTTTTCCAGGCAAGAGTACTGGAAGTGGGGTGCCATCACCTTCTCCAAAAATCTTATCTACTTCTATTTAAATTTGCATATCTATTCTTTTTCTTTTCTTTCTCTCCTTTCCTCTCAACATGTTTGTTAGTTTTATTTTCATTGCTTTATTACCCAGTTGGCACCTTGCTTTTAGTTTTGTTTTCCAGTTTGTCCTTTAATTAGTTTTGTTCTGGTAGATATAATTTTTGGTTTTCTTTGTTCACCAGGTCAATCTATTGTACTTCATTTTTCTTGGACTGTTTTGATTTTGCTTATGGTTGTATAGATATATGTGTATATTCAGTCACACTTTCTACTGTTGTTATAAACCTCTGCCTCTAAGTTGGGCTTTTGCAGTTCTGTGGAGTTTTCATTTTTTTTCCCCCTTTTTCTTTCTTCCTTTTCTTTTCTTTTCTCTTTTTATAATTCTAATGTTTAATTTTTTTAACCTATTATATATTTTTCTATATTTATTCCTTTCTTTGCACTTCCTACTGTTATTTTCCCCTTGCAGTTAATCTTTAATGTATAGAAATCTTCATCTACCTTTATTTAACTTATCTATTAGCATATCTAATCTTTCTCTCTTTTCTTTCTTTCCTTTCCTCTCAACATATTTGTTACTTTTGTTTTCATTGCTTTATTCCCCACTTGGCACCTTGCTTTAGTTTTGTTTTCCAGTTTGTGCTTAAATTAGTTTTGTTCTTAACTGGTAAATATAATTTTTTATTTCCTTTGTTCACTGGGTCAATGTACTATATTTTTGTTGGACTGTTTTCACTTTGCTCATGGGTATATATGTATATATTCGATTGTTTTAATTACTATTTGCCTGATTTTGTAACTGCCATTTGTCAGGGGTTCATAGGAAAAGGAGTACGTCAAGGCTGTATATTGTCACCCTGCTTATTTAACTTCTATGCAGAGTACATCATGAGAAATGCTGGACTGGAAGAAACATAAGCTGGAATCAAAATTGCTGGGAGAAATATCAATAACTTCAGATATGCAGATGACACCACCCTTATGGCAGAAAGTGAAGAGGAACTAAAAAGCCTCTTGATGAAAGTGAAAGTGGAGAGCGAAAAAGTTGGCTTAAAGCTCAACATTAAGAAAACGAAGATCATGGCATCCGGTCCCATCACTTCATGGGAAATAGATGGGGAAACAGTGGAAACAGTGTCAGACTTTATTTTGGGGGCTCCAAAATCACTGCAGATGGTGACTGCAGCCATGAAATTAAAAGATGCTTACTCCTTTGGAAGAAAAGTTATGACCAACCTAGATAGTATATTCAAAAGCAGAGACATTACTTTGCTGACTAAGGTCTGTCTAGTCAAGGCTATGGTTTTTCCTGTGGTCATGTATGGATGTGAGAGTTGGACTGTGAAGAAAGCTGAGCGCCAAAGAATTGATGCTTTTGAACTGTAGTGTTGGAGAAGACTCTTGAGAGTCCCTTGGACTGCAAGGAGATCCAACCAATCCATTCTGAAGGAGATCAACCCTGGGATTTCTTTGGAAGGAATGACGCTAAAGCTGAAACTCCAGTACTTTGGCCACCTCATGAGAAGAGTTGACTCATTGGAAAAGACTTTGATGCTGGGAGGGATTAGGGGCAGGAGGAGAAGGGGATGACAGAGGATGAGATGGCTGGATGGCATCATGGACTCGATGGACGTGAGTCTAAGTGAACTCCAGGAGTTGGTGATGGACAGGGAGGCCTGGCGTGCTGCGATTCATGGGGTCTCAAAGAGTCAGACACGACTGAGTGACTGAACTTAACTGAACATCTTTGCTTTCTCATTTTTGGATATTTGTTTTAATCTCACTTAATGCCATAACAAACCACTTGTGAAATCTTCATTCCTGAACAGAGATCAAGCCCTGAGCCTTTGGAGTGGGAGCACTGACTCCAAGACCCTAGACTACCAGAGAACTAACCCTAGAGAGTATCAAATAGTGAGAACTCACACTTGAATACAAGACCTGGCATCACCCAACCACCAGTAGCACCCTGTGCAGGACGCCTCATCTAAACAACAAACAAAACAAAAATACAAACCCAGTCAGCAGCAGACAGGATCACCACCTCACTCAGCCTTGTCCGTCAGAGGAAAAACAAACAAACAAAAACTCAGCACAAATCTCACCCTATACAAGCTCACACAAACCATTGGACCAACCTTAGGAGGGCAGAAACCAAAAGGAAGAAAGAATTCATCCTTCTTCAAGGAAAGAATTCAAGTTTCCTTCAAACCTGGGAAAAGGAGACCTCAAACACAATAACTTAAAAAAAATAATAATGAAAAGGCAGAGAAATATTGAAGGAACAAACTAGAAACACAAAAGTCCAAATAAATGAAGAGGAAATAGGCAAATTACCTGAAGAAGAATTTGGAATAATGATAGCAAAGATGATAATAAACCTTGAAAACAAAATGGAAAAATGCAAGAATCACTTAACAAAGATCTAGAAGAATTAAAGAATAAACACACAGAGACAAACAATTCAATTACTGAAATTAAAAAATACTCTAGAAGGAATCAATAGCAGAATATCTGAAGCAGAAGAACGAATCAGTGAGCTGAAAGATAAAATGGTGGAAATAAATTCTGAAGAGCAGAATAAACTAAAAAGAATGAAAAGAGCTTAGGACAGTCTCAGAGCTCTCAGGAACCCTCTCAAACAAACAAAAATTTGAATTATAGGGGTCCCATGGATGGAGGAGCCTGGTAGGCTGCAGTCCATGGGGTCGTTTAGAGTTGGACATGACTGAGCGACTTCCCTTTCACTTTTCACTTTCATGTGTTGGAGAAGGAAATGGCAACCCACTCCAGTGTTCTTGCCTGGAGAATCCCAGGGACGGGGGGAGCCTGGTAGGCTGCTGTCTATGGGGTTGCACAGAGTTGAACATGACTGAAGCAACTTAGCAGCATCAGCAGTAGAAGAAGAGAAAAAGAAATGGTATGAGAAAATTTTTGAAGAGAATATAGTTGTAAATTTCCCCGACAGGGAAACAGAAGTAATCAATCAAATCCAAGAGGGACAAAGAGTCCCATACAGGATAAACCCAAGGAGAAACAAGCCAAGACACATACTAATCAAAATAACAAAGAATAAGCACAAAGAAAGAATATTAAAAGCAGCACAGGGAAGCAACAAGTAACATACAAGGGAAACTTCATATGGTTAACACCTGATCTTTTAGCAGTAACTCTGCAGGCCAGAAGGGAATGACAGGATATATTCAAACTTCTGAAAGGGAAAAATCTACAATCGAGACTACTGTATATAACAAGGATTTCATTCAAAATTGATGGAAAAATAAAAAGCTTTTCAGACAAGCAAAAGTTGACACAATTCAGTATCACCAAACCAGCTTTACAACAAATGTTAAAGGGGCTTATATAGTCAAGAAATACAAGAGAAGAAAAAAAGATCTACAAAATCAACCCCAAACAATTAAGAAAGTGGCAATAGGAACATATATATCAATAATTACTTTCAATGTAAATGGATTAAATGCTGCAACCAAAAGACACAGACTTGCTGAATGTATACAAAAACAAGACCCATACATATGCTGTCCACAAGAAATCCACTTCAGACCTAAAGACACATATAGACTGAAAGTGAGAGGATGGGAAAATATATTCCATGCAAATGAGAAGCAAAAGAAAGCTGGAGTGGCAATCCTCATATCAGAGAAAATAGACCTTAAAATAAAGATTACAAGAGATAAGGAAGAACACTACATAATGATCAAGGGATCAGTCTAAGAGGAAGACATAAGAATTGTCGATATCTATGCACCCAACATAGGAACACCTCAATACATAAGACAAACACTAACAGACATAAAAGGAGAAATTGACAGTAACACAGTAATACAGGAGACTTTACACCCCACTCACACCAATGACAGATCATCCAAACAGAAAATTAATAAAGAAACACAAGTCTTAAATGATACATTAGGTGAGATGGATCTTATTTATATCTTCAGGACATTCCATCCAAATACAGAAGAATATACCTTCTTCTCAACTGCCTATGGAACATTCTCCAGGATAGACCACATCTTGGGTCATAAATCAAACCTCAGTAAATTTAAGAAAATTCAGATCATATCAAGCATCTTCTCCAACCACAATGCTGTGAGACTAGATATCAATTTTAAGAAAATAAACTGTAAGAAAAACAAACACATGGAGATGAAACAAAACATTTCTAAATAACCAACAGGTCACTGAAACCTGTAAAAGGGACATAAAAAAATTTCTAGAAACAAATGACAATGAAAACGACAACTCAAAACCTATGGGATGCAGCAAAAACAGTTCTAAGAGGGAAATTTATAGGAATACAATCCTACCTCAAGACGAAGAAACATCGAATAGACAACCTAAATTTATACCTAAAACAACTGGAAAAAGAATAATAAAGAAACCCAAAAATTAGTAGAAGGAAGGATCATAAAGATCTGAGCAGAAATAAATGAAAGAAACAATAGTAAAGATTAATAAAACCAAAGCTGGTTCTTTGAGAAGATAAACAAAATTGACAAACCTTTAGCCAGACTCATCAAGAAAAAAAGAGAGAAGAATCAAATCAACAAAATTAGAAATGAAAAAGGAGAGTTTACAACAGACAGTGCAAAAATACAAAGGATTATAAGAGACTATTATGAAAAACTATATGGTAATAAAATGGATAACCTGGAAGAAATGGATAGATTCTTAGAAAAGTTCAATCTTCCAAGACTGAACCAGGAAGAAATAGAAATTATGAATAGCCCAATTACAAGCACTGAAATTGAAGCTGTGATCAAAAATCTCCCTTAAAACAAAAGCTCAGGACCAGATGGCTTCACAGGAGAATTCTATCAAACATTTAGAGAAGGGCTAATGCCTATCTTTCTAAAATTCTTTCAAAAAAATTGCAGAGGAAGAACACTTCCAAACTCATTCTATGAGGCCACGATCACCCTGATACCAAAACCAGACAAAGACAACACAAAAAGAAAACTACAGGCCAATATTACCAATGAACATAGATGCAAAAATCCTCAACAAAATTTTAGCAAACAGATTTCAGCAACACATCAAAAAGCTCATACACCATGATCAAGTTGGGTTTATTCCAGGGATGCAAAGATTCTTCAATATATGCAAATCAGTCAATGTGATACACCATATTAACAGATTGAAAGATAAAAACCATATGATCATCTCAATAGCTGCAGAAAAAGCCTTTGACAACTTTCAACACACATTTCAGCACTTCAAAAAATGGGCATAGAAGGAACCTACCTCAACATAGTGAAGGCCATATATGATAAGCCTACAGCAAACATTATTCTCAATGGTGAAAAACAAAGCATTCCCTCTAAGATCAGGAATAAGACAAGGGAGTCCACTTTTGCCACTATTACTCAACATAGTTCTGGAAGTGCTAGCTACAGCAATCAGAGAAGAAAAAGAAATAAAAGGAATCCAGATCAGAAAAAAGTAAAGCTCTCACTGTTTGCAGATGACATGATACTGTTCATAGAAAACCCTAAAGACAGTATCAGAAAATTACTAGAGCTAACCAGTGAATTTAGCAAAGTTGCAGGATACAAACTCAATACACAGAAATCATTTGCATTTCTATGTACTAACAATGAGAAATCATACAGGGAAATTAAGGAATCAATTCCATTCACCACTGCAACAAAAAGAATTAAATATCTAGGAATAAACTTACCTAAGGATACAAAAGTATTGTGCACAGAAAATTATAAGATACTAATGAAAGAAATAAAAGATGACCAAAACAGATGGAGAGATAGTCCATGTTCCCAGGTAGGAAGAATCAATATTGTGAAAATGACTATACTACAAAACACAATCTACAGATTTAATGTGAGTCCTATCAAATTTTCAATGACATTTTTCACAGAACTAGAACAAAAATTTCACAATTCATATGGAAACACAGAAGACCCCAAACAGCCAAAGCGGTCTTAAGAAAGAAGAATGGAACTGGAGGAATCAGCCTTCCTGACTTCAGATTATACTACAAAGCTACAGTCATCAAGACAGTATGGTACTGGCACAAAAACAGAAATATAGACCAATGGAATAAGATAGAAAGCCCAGAAATAAACTCATGCACCTATGGGTACCTTATTTTTGACAAAGGAGGCACAAATATACAATGGGCAAAGACAGCCTCTTCAATAAATGGTGCTGGGAAAACTGGACAGCTACATGTAAAAGAATGAAATTACAACACTTCCTAACATCATACACAAAGATAAACTCAAAATGGATTCAAGACCTAAATGTAAGACCAGAAACTATAAAACTCTTAGAGGAAAACATAGGCAGAACACTCGATGACATAAATCAAAGCAAGATCTTCTATGAACTACCTCCTACAGTAATGGAAATAAAAACAAAAGTAAACAAGTGGGACCTGATTAAACTTAAATGCTTTTGCACAACAAAGGAAACTATAATCAAGCTGAAAAGACAATGCTCAGAAAGGGAGGAAATAATAGGAAATGAAACGACTGACAAAGGATTAATTTCAAAAATACACAAGCAGCTCATACAACTCAATACCAGACAAACAACCCAATCAAAAAGTGGGAAAAAGAACCAAACAGACACTTCTCCAAAGAAGACATACAGATGACTAATAAACACATGAAAAGATGCTCAGCATCACTCATTACTAGAGAAGTGCAAATCAAAACCACAGTGAGATGTCACTTCACACTGGTCAGAATGGCCAGTCATCAAAAAGTCTACAAACAATAAATGCTGGAGAGGGTGTGGAGTAAAGGGAATGCCCTTGCACTGTTGGCGGGAATGTAAATGGATACAGCCACTATGGAAGACAGTATGGAGATTCCTTAAAAAACTAGGAATAGAACCACCATATGACCCAGCAATCCCACTCCTAGGCATATACCTTGAGGAAACCAAAATTGAAAGAGACCCATGTATCCTATTGTTCATTTCAGCACTATTTACAATAGCTAGAACATGGAAACAACCTAGATGTCCATCGACAGATGAATGGATAAAGAAGTTGTGGTACACAATGGAATATTACTCAGCCATAAAAAGGAGTGCATTGAATCAGTTCTAATGAGGTGGATGAAGCTAGAACCTATTATACAGAGTGAAGTGAGTCTGAAAGAAAGATAAATAGTGTATTCTAGTACATATATACAGAATCTAGAAAATTGGTACTGAAGAATTTATTTACAGGGCAACAGTGGAGAAACAGACACAGAGAACAGACTAAGGACATGGGGAGAGGGGAGGAGAGGGTGATATGTATGGAAAGAGTAACATAGAAACTTAAATTACCGTATTTAAAATAGATAGCCAACGGGAATTTGCTGTCTGGCTCAGGAAACTCAAACAGGGCTCTGTATCAACCTAGAGGGGTGGGATGGGGAGGGAGATGGGAGGGAGTTTCGAAAAGGAGAGGATATATGTATATCTATGGGTGATTTATGTTGACGTTTGACAGAAAACAGCAAAATTCTGTAAGGCAATTATCCTTCAATAAAAATAAATTAGAAAAGAAGCCCACAACTTTAACTATAATAATTTAACAGAAAATTATTATAGTTGGGAGTCCAACTGACTGTGTTCAAATCTTGTCTTCACTATGTAGCTTCATGATTTGGGGAGTCATTAAATTAACTAAGCCCTATTTTTCATCTTATAATAAATATAAATAGATGCAGCTTCATAAAGCTGCTATGATGATTAAATGAGATAATATATGTTGACATGCTTGGTATAGTACATGACAACTAGAAAGTACCCAGTGAATTTGCTTTTTCTCTACTACCATGCAGGTTCCAGGCATTATGCCACATATTCAGTTCACTCAGTCAGCTGTGTCTGAGTCTTTGCGAATCCATGGACTGCAGCATGCCAGGCTTCACTATCTATCACTAACTCATGGAGCTTGCTCAGATTCATGTCCATTGAGTAGGTGTTGCTATCCAACCACCTCATCCTCTGTCATCCCCTTCTCCTCCTGCCCTCAATCTTTCCAGCATCAGGGTCTTTTCCAATGAGTCAGCACATCAGGTGGCCGAAGTATTGGAGTTTGGCTTCAGCATCAGTCCTTCCAGTGAATATTCAGTTCTGATTTCTTTAGGATTGACTGGTTTGATATCCTTGCAGTCCAAGGGAATCTCAAGAGTCCTCTCCAACACAACAGTTCAAAAGCATCAATTATTTGGTGCTCAGCCTTCTTTATGGTCCAATTCTCACATCCATACATGACTACTGGAAAAACCATAGCTTTGACTAAACAGACCTTTTTACAGAGTAATGTCTCTGCTTTTTAATATGCTGTCTAGGTTTGTCATAGCTTTCCTTCCAAGCAGAAAGCATCTTTTAGTTTCATGATTGCAGTCACCATCTGCAGTGATTTTGGAGCCCAAGAAAATAAACTCTGTCACTGTTTCCATTGTTTCCCCATCTATTTGTTGTGAAGTGTTGGGACTGGATGCCATGATCTTAATTTTTTGAATGTTGAGTTTCAAGCCACACATTAGGGATGCCAAAATGATGGTGTGCTCAAGTCACTCTAGTGGGGAAGATAAACATATAAAAAATTAACTTTTCTACAGTGTGATAGGCACCATATAAAAAGTGTTCAAGACACTTCAAAACAGAGAAGAGGGAGTGATCAGTTCTATCCAGAAAATGTAGGGTGGGCTATGGGCACAGGTGACAGACTTTAAAAGTTGATACAATAATACGTATCATCTATCTATACACACACACACACACACACGAAGGTCAGACTGATGGAGGGGAGGAAGAGCAGCAATAAGGATTTTTTTGGAGAGAGTTGGCAAACTGCTATAATTTTCTCTTCTCCTGTTTCCATTCAAGTCAAATATGATACTGTGATTTATAATAAGATATATATTTGGTCTCTGTCCTTGGTTCCTGGTGCACAGTTCAGTTCAGTCAGTTCAGTTCAGTCGCTCAGTTGTGTCCAACTCTTTGCGACCCCGTGAATTGCAGCACGCCAGGCCTCTGTCTATCACCAGCTCCCGGTGTTCACTCAGACTCACATCCATCAAGTCAGTGATGCCATCCAGCCATCTTATCCTCTGTAGTCCCCTTCTCCTCCTGCCCCCAATCCCTCCCACCATCAGAGTCTTTTCCAATGAGTCAACTCTTCACATGAGGTGGCCAAAGTATTGGAGTTTCAGCTTTAGCATCAGTCCTTCCAATGAACACCCAGGACTGATCTCCTTTAGAATGGACTGGTTGAATCTCCTTGCAGTCCAAGACTCTCAAAGTCTTCTCCAACACCACAGTTCAAAAGCATCAATTCTTCTGTGCTCAGCTTTCTTCACAGTCCAACTCTCACATCCATACATGACCACAGGAAAAACCATAGCCTTGACTAGGGGGACCTTTGTTGGCAAAGTAATGTCTCTGCTTTTTAATATGCTGTCTAAGTTGGTCATAACTTTTCTTCCAAGGAGTAAGCATCGTTTAATTTTGTGGTTGCAATGACCATCTACAATGATTTTGGAGCACCCCAAAATAAAGTCTGACACTGTTTCCACTGTTTCTCCATCTATTTCCCATGAAGTGATGGGACCGGATGCCATGATCTTCATTTTCTGAATGTTGAGCTTTAAGCCAACTTTTTCACTCTTCTCTTTCATTTTCATCAAGAGGCTTTTAAGTTCCTCTCCACTTTCTGCCATAAGGGTGGTGTCATTTGCATATCTGAGGTTCTTGATATTTCTCCCGGCAATCTTGATTCCAGCTTGTGCTTCGTCCAGCCCATGTTTCTCATGATGTACTCTGCATATAAGTTGAATAAGCAGGGTGACAACATACAGCCATGACGTACTCCTTTTCCTATTTGGAACCAGTCTGTTGTTCCATGTCCAGTTCTAACTGTTGCTTCCTGACCTGCATACAGATTTCTCAAGAGGCAGCTTAGGTGGTCTGGTATTCCCATCTCTTTCAGAATTTTCCACAGTTTATTGTGATCCACACAGTCAAAGGCTTTGGCATAGTCAAGAAAGCAGAAATAGATGTTTTTCTGGAACTCTCTTGCTTTTCCCATGATCCAGCGGATGTTGGCAATTTGATCTCTGGTTCCTCTGCCTTTTCTAAAACCAGCTTGAACATCTTGAAGTTCACAGCTCATGTATTGTTGAAGCCTGGCTTGGAGAATTTTGAGCATTACTTTACTAGCATGTGAGATGAGTACAATTGTGCAGTAGTTTGAGCATTCTTTGACATTGCCTTTCTTTGGGATTGGAATGAACACGGACCTTTTCCAGTCCTGTGGCCACTGCTGAGTTTTCCAAATTTGCTGGCATATTGAGTGCAGCACTTTCACAGCATCATGTTTTAGGATTTGAAATAGCTCTACTAGAATTCCATCACCTCCACTAGCTTTGTTCGTAGGGATGCTTTCTAAGGCCCACTTGACTTCACATTCCAGGATGTCTGGCTCTAGATGAGTGATCACACCATCGTGATTATCCGGGTCGTGACGATCTTTTCTGGACAGTTCTTCTGTGTATTCTTGCCACTTCTTCTTAATATCTTCTGCTTCTGTCCATACAATTTCTGTCCTTTATCGAGCCCATCTTTGCATGAAATGTTCCCTTGGCATCTCTAATTTTCTTGAAGAGATCTCTAGTCTTTCCCCATTCTGTTCTTTTCCTCTATTTCTTTGCATTGATTGCTGAAGAAGGCTTTCTTTTCTCTTCTTGCTATTCTTTGGAACTCTGCATTCAGATGCTTATATCTTTCCTTGTCTTCTTTGCTTTTCACCTCTCTTCTCTTCACAGCTATTTGTAAGGCCTCCTCAGACAGCCATTTTGCTTTTCTGCAATTCTTTTCGATGGGGATGGTCTTGCTCCCTGTGTCCTGTACAATGTCATGAACCTCATTCCATAGTTCATCAGGCACTCTATCAGATCTAGGCCCATAAATCTATTTCTCACTTCCACTGTATAATCATAAGGGATTTGATTTAGGTCATACCTGAATGGTCTAGCGGTTTCCCCTACTTTCTTCAATTTCAGTCTGAATTTGGCAATAAGGAGTTCATGATCTGAGCCACAGTCAACTCCTGGTCTTGCTTTTGTTGACTATATAGAACTTTTCCATCTTTGGCTGAAAGAATATAATCAACCTGATTTCGGTGTTGACCGTCTGGTGATGTCCATGTGTAGCGCCTTCTCTTGTGTTGTTGGAAGAGGGTATTGGCTATATCCAGTGCATTTTCTTGGCAAAACTCTATTAGTCTTTGCCCTGCTTCATTCTGCATTCCAAGGCCAAATTTTCCTGTTACTCCAGGTGTTTCTTGACTTCCTACTTTTGCATTCCAGTCCCCTATAATGAAAAGGACATCTTTTTGGGTGTTAGTTCCACAAGGTCTTGTAGGTCTTCATAGAACCATTCAACTTCAGCTTCTTCAGCATTCCTGGTTGAGGCATAGACTTGGATTACTGTGATATTGAATGGTTTGCCTTGGAAACAAACAGAGATCACTCTGTCGTTTTTGAGATTGCATCCAAGTACTGCATTTCGGACTCTTTTGTTGACCATGATGGCTACTGCATTTCTTCTGAGGGATTCCTGCCAGCAGTAGTAGACATAATGATCATCTGAGTTAAATTCACCCATTCCAGTCCATTTTAGTTCACTGATTCCTAGAATGTCGACATTCACTCTTGCCATCTCTTGCTTGACCACTTCCAATTTGCCTTGATTCATGGACCTGACATTCCGGGTTCCTATACAATATTTCTCTTTACAGCATTGGATGTTGCTTCTATCACCAGTCACATCCACAACTGGGTATTGTTTTTGCTTTGGCTCCGTTTCTTCATTCTTTCTGGAGTTATTTCTCCTCTGATCTCCAGTAGCATATTGGGCACCTACTGACCTGGGGAGTTCCTCTTTCAGTATCCTATCATTTTGCCTTTTCATACTGTTCATGGGGTTCTCAAGGCAAGAATACTGAAGTGGTTTGCCATTCCCTCCTCCAGTGGACCACATTCTGTCAGCCGTCTCCACCATGACCTGCCTGTCTTGGGTTGCCCTGCGGGCATGGCTTGGTTTCGTTGAATTAGAGAAGACTGTGGTCCTAGCGTGATTAGATTGACTAGTTTTCTGTGAGTATGGTTTCAGTGTGTCTGCCCTCTTATGCCCTCTTGCAACACCTACCATCTTACTTGGGTTTCTCTTACCTTGAGCATGGGGTTTCTCTTCATGGTTGCTCCAGCAAAGTGCAGCTGCTGCTCCTTACCTTGGACGAGGGGTAACTCCTCACCGCTGCCCTTCCTGAAATTCAACAACAAAGGTGTCTCCTGTTATGTAAATTAGGTGACTTCTGGCCCTCACCTGAAGTTAAGGGCAGGTTGCCAGGGGTACCAGCAAAGTAAGGGTAGGAACTTTGTCCCACCCTTGACCTTCAGGGAAGGGAGCGGGCTTGGAGACTGAATGACCAGTGATTTAGTTAGTCATACCAATGTAATGAAGCCTCCCCTAAAATCCAAAAGAACGGGGTGCAGAGAGCTCCTGGATTGGTGAACATGTGGAGATTCAGGGAAAGTAGCGCATGTGGTGAAAGCTCCAGTGCCCTTTCCTGTACCTTACCTTCTGCCTCTTCCACTGGCCTGTTCCTTATGCTATATTCTTTTAGAATAAACTCGTGTTCTAGTAAGTAAAATGTTTTCTGAGTTCTTTGAGCTATTCTAGCAATCTAACTGAACTCAGGAGAACATATAATCTCTGATTTATAGCCAGTTTGGTCAGCTGCTGCTGCTGCTAAGTCACTTCAGTCGTGTCTGACTCTGTGCGACCCCATAGACAGCAGCCCACCAGGCTCCCCCGTCCCTGGGATTCTCCTCACAAGAACACTGGAGTGGGTTGCCATTTCCTTCTCCAATGCAAGAAAGTGAAAAGTGAAAGTGAAGTCGCTCAGTCGTGTCCGACCCTCAGTGTCCCCATGGAATGCAGCCCACCAGGCTCCTCCATCCATGGGATTTTCCAGGCAAGAGTACTGGAGTGGGGTGCCATTGTCAGAAGTACAGGTAATAACCTGGACTTGTGATTGGTGAGTGGGGGGCAGTCTTGTAGGTCTGAACCCTTAACCCATGATATCCAATGCTATCTCTGGGTAGATAGTGTCAGAATTGAGCTGAATTATAGGATGCCCAGCTGGTATCCTGAGAATTGCTTGTTGGTCTGGGCTCTCCCCTGCTCCCCAACTCCCACAGAGAAATTGAGTGCAGAACACCTTTATCAAGTGAGAAGGGTTTAGAATTCTCTCAGAGAGCTTGACATGTCTCCCAGCGATTTGGAGGACCTGGTGAGTCGTGCCCAGTTTCTAGAATAGAAATATTGAAGGCTAGAGGCATTCTGGAGCTTTACACAGTAGCAAAGCCTGAAGTGGAGCAGCTTTTGCTTCCAGGATTTAGAGGGCACCAAACATGCTGTTTTCCACGGGCAAGAATGGACACTGGAAAGATGAACTGAGGATGGGCTGATTTCAAAGGACTCTGCCCAAGAAGTATGAGGGCAAGGGTAAGATGACCTAAATAATCAGGATACATAATCTGCTCTTAGCAACAATGCAGTCCTCTAAGGGGGCCTTTGAGGAACCTACAAAAACTCCCTATGACCAACATTTAGGCATCAACACCCAGAGGGCCTTGACAGAAATTATGAGGTCAGCAGTCAAATAAGGTGCTCCTTCCCACCCCCTCCCCCTTAACTCTCCTCCAACCCTCAATCCTAACAAGGAAAGGAGCTTCATAGTGAACCCAGGAGGAAGAGAGGAGTTATTAAGGTGAAGGAATAGTAAACAGCTGACCCTGCCTCGAATTCCATGGTGGGCTTACCCCCAAAACACTCCTTTTCTGGCAAACACTATTTGTTGAATAGTACTTCCAGCTTCCTGTGAAAAGAAACATTTCAACTCTCTTTCCCAACTTGAGCCATGCTCCAAATTTTAAGATGTATACTAATTAGTCATAGAATAGTGGCAAAAAGTAAACAAACCCTCTGTCTTAAAGATCCTTACTCTTAAGTCCTTATTTTCTTTATTATTATCTTTTAATGTTATCTTACTTGATTTTAGCCCCTCCTGGCAGAGTCAGCCAGGACTGAGTGAGGAACACTTTCACTTTTTGACTGTTTAGAAAATGATCGTTCTGAAATAGCCTGAGCCTCCCTACTTAAAGCAATCTAAACATCATGGTATGGAAAGAGATTTAATTAACAGAGGAAAGAGTATCATAAGCCTGACATAAGCCAGCTGAACACTGGAAACTCGAAATCATGCACCCCTGGGAAAGACCCTACAGGTTCAGAAAGTTTTTCAGTTTCTGCCCTCAGCACCCCTTTTCTTCCCCAGACTGGTGACTCAGAATCCTCAGCTATGTGCTTGGCTTACTCAACAACTAGAAACTTTCTGCATAGACTTGACCCTCTGGGAGAAGCCTTTTGCAAGTTTCTTATCAGCCTGCTCATTGTGCAGCTGGAGGTGGGACTTATGAGGAACATAGGAAAATGTTTACCACCACCAGGAGCAGAAAGGAGCCCAAATCCGATTTCTTTCCTCGGAGCTTCGTCCCTGGGAGAAAATGTTCCTTCATCTAGATTAAAGACCACAGGGAACAAAGAAAGTCACAAAGATATTGAACTTAATTTCCAGTACCACTTTTACATAAGAACTAGTAACTGGTAGCTAAATTATCTCATTCTTGCTGCTAATGAACAGTGCAGGTGCCAAAACACCAAAGCAGCACAGAAAAACATGGAAGAAACTAAGGGTTTTGATCATTTGTGAAAATGGGTATTCTGTCTTTGAATAATTAAGGATATCCAACTTGTAGGATATTAAAGAAATCCCTAATCTACATTTATGTTAGAGTATGTCATTACTAACCTAGATTAAAGTTCTAACATGATATCTATGAGCAACTCTACTGAAGAATTTCACTTATTGGATGGATTACATATCAAAATAAGGGAAATGCTGAATTACAGACTTTATTCTGGGGGGCTCCAAAATCACTGCAGATGGTGACTGCAGCCATGAAATTAAAAGACGCTTACTACTTGAAAGAAAAGTTATGACCAACCTAGATAGCATATTCAAAAGCAGAGATATTACTTTGGTGACTAAGGTCCGTCTAGTCAAAGGTGTGGTTTTTCCAGTAGTCATGTATGAATGTGAGAGTTGGACTGTGAAGAAAGCTGAGCACCGAAGAATTGATGCTTTTGAACTGTGGTGTTGGAGAAGACTCTTGAAAGTCCCTTGGTCTGCAAGGAGATCCAACCAGTCCATTCTGAAGGAGATCAGCCCTGGGATTTCTTTGGAAGGAATGATGCTAAAGCTGAAACTCCAGTACTTTGGCCACCTCATGAGAAGAGTTGACTCATTGGAAAAGACTCTGATGCTGGGAGGGATTAGGGGCAGGAAGAGAAGGGGACGACAGAGGATAAGATGGCTGGATGGCATCACTGACTCAGTGGATGATAGTCTGAGTGAACTCCAGGAGTTGGTGATGGACAGGGAGGCCTGGAGTGTTGTGATTCATAGGGTTGCCAAGAGTCGGACACGACTGAGCAACTGAACTGAACTGATACATTGAATATTTAACAAATTAATCCCCATGTTGACAGTAGGAGTTCCAGAAATAATGTCTGCTGCATGACAGGACTTAATCAATACTAGTTAATAATGGCTTCAGAGCATGTCAATGCCTGATATGTTTGCAACCCAAATTAGAAGCACTGAAGAATCATATTCAAGGTTAAATTCCTCTAAAAAGACTGCTGGTGGTTATGAATAGCTAAAGGAAAGGCAAGAAGATTGAAGCTTTCATTAGCATTACTCCTTTAAATATGAACTTATTCAAATAAATTTTGGCCCTGATTTCTAGATCATACTATTTTCCTTTTATATTTTTCATGTAAGTGAATTGTACCAAATTGTCTTGAGGGCTCGGCAGTAGTTTTTGACTCTAAAATCCATACCACTTCTCAGAGGAGGAAGAAGAGGAGGAAACAGGGAGAGGGAAGGTGAGAAGAGAGAAAGAAGAGGAAAGAAGGAAAGAAAATAAAGAGTGGTGATGGAAGAGGAAGGGATAAGGGGAGAAAAAGTGGGGAAAAGGAAACGAAGGAGAGAAGGGAGAGGAAACAGGAGATACATAGGGGGTACAGCAGGAGCAGGGAGGACCAGATACCTCTCATTCATTTTGATCCTAAATTTTTATACAAAATATTTGAAAGAGAGCCCCTAGATATGTATATGGTGGCGATGGGAGTCCTCATTTCTGGAAAACTAAAAAATTCTATGCAATCCTTAATTAGGACATAAATACTGTTTCAAACTTTTAAGTATTATACAATTTTAGTACAAGTTTTTAATAGATTTAAACAACACTCATCATGAAGATAGGAGAAGGCAATGACACCCCACTCTAGTACTCTTGCCTGGAAAATCCCATGGACGGAGGAGCCTGGTAGGCTGCAGTCCACTCTAGTACTCTTGCCTGGAAAATCCCATGGACGGAGGAGCCTGGTAGGCTGCAGTCCATGGGGTCGCCAAGAGTCGGACACGACTGAGCGACTTCACTTTCACTTTCATGCATTAGAGAAGGAAATGGCGACCCACTCCAGTGTTCTTGCCTGGAGAATCCCAGGGACAGGGGAGCCTGGTAGGCTGCCATCTATGAGGTCGCACAGAGTTGGACACAAGTGAAGCGACTTAGCAGCAGCAGCAGCAGCATGAAGATAGTACAAACTAATGTTCTTATGTAATTAAAATTTTTTTCTCTCAAATAATTGCATGACACTTGGTAGAAGAATTTTAATTCTAGGAAAGGATAAGTTGATGGTGACTTTGGAAGGTCCTGAGCAGGGGCTTTTCCAAGAATTGAGCAGACTGTTATGACAGAAAGGAAAGGAGATAGTAAGGGGTTAACCTCCGTGGTTATTTACATCTGGCTGGATTACATTTGTTTTAGGTTTGCTGTCCTGGTCGGGTCTCCTTGGCAACCTCTTTATGGATCTAATAAAGCTAATAAAGAAATACACTGGAGTAGGCTCAGATGAAGGGATTCCCACTTTGCAAGTTGGTCTGCCTGTACGTATCTTACAAAGAAGTACTGATTTAGCCACCTGAGCTGTAATTTTCTCACTCCAAGGATATTATGTTGAAAAGAGATTACTATACGAGAAGGCCTTGCATTAAGCCCTACATGTCAGTGGTTTGATGAAGATTGAGGAAAACAGGAATAACTCAAGTATGTTGAAGATCAGTGATTTCATAGTTATTAAAAAAAAAAACTTATTAATGATCTTGAAAAGATTCCATATAAACACAAACATATACATTGGTAACAATATATAAAAATATCTGCCAACATTTTTCTGACTCAGGCTATTAAATTTCATATTAAAATATGATAAAAAGATATTTATTAAATAGACCTTATAGACAAAGCTTGAAAAATAGTGAAATATAACTTAGGAAACTCTACACAAAGAACAAGCAGTTTAGAGTATTTTTTCCTAAAATGATAAGAACAAAGTTAGTGTGTAGTTGAGGACTGAGCACGTGTTAGGCACCGTTCCTTCTGCTTTCAATGTGTTTACCATCTTATGTAATTCTCACAAAACCCGTCTGCAATAAATACTGTTCTATTACTGTAACTATTATTCTGTTTTGTAAGGGTGGAATTAGCAACAGAAAATTCTATGGAATGTACTGCTGTATACAAAGAGAATAGATTATGCCTGAACTTGAGGGTATCAGAGAGTTAATCTCATACAACTCAACTTGAGATGTTGAAAAGTATTTAGTAGACACAAGACAAAGTTTATAAAGTTGATATAAAGGGAAAAAGTATAACAAAAAGCAAATTCTTAGACTTCAAAATGCTGTTTGGCTTAAGGAACTCTAAAATAATGAATTATTTTTGTTTTGTTTGTTTTTGTAATATATTGCTAGTTGGTGTGTTAAAGAGCTTTTAAATCTCAGTAGCACAAGAAAAAGACTTGGCTCTGGGCAGCTTCCATCTCTCAGTCAAATTGGCTGGGGAGATCTGACATTTTGGATGTACTTATATTATGTTGCCACCACTTAAAGCATAAGTAAAACAAATACACTTTAAACATAAGTAAAATAAAATAAACCAAATGATAATATGAATAGTATTTTTGGAGCAACAGCAATGTGCTGTGCTTTGATTGGACAGAACTGAGCTTAGCATGGATCTTATTTACACTTCTAATGTTCTTTTCATTCCTTCAAGAAGTGAAGGACTAAAACAGCAATCAGTGCCCTACTAGCACTAGGCAGGTGACAGTGGGATATTTATTTGGTTCTAAGAAATGTGGTTTAACTGTGACTGTCAGTAAAATAGGGGCCTACACATACCACAGGTGCCCACACTGGGCACTGTAGGCCACAGAAAAGCACTTAGTAGTTGTGTGTATTCAAATTTGTGAAATCTAATCCAGAACACTATAAGGCATACCATGATAAATCTTTTGCGAACTAGAGAATCTATTTGTAATGTGAAATATCTCTTGTGTTTTTAAGCTTGTGTAATGTGGTCTTCTTACACAAGAAACTTCTGGAATTTATTGAAGCCTAAGGGTCTTTCTCAGAAAAGTTGTACGGAAAAGACGTATTTTATGGTTTGAGCTTGTAAGCAGAAGGTGTGGTGGCAACAGATGATGAATGATAAAGAGAAACTTTCCCAAGGACAGCCAGAACAGACCGGCCCGGGGCTCAGGTCCACTTTGGCCTTAACTGACCCAGCGCTCTGGCTTAACTCCGTGCACTCTAAGGGGTAGGCTGTTAGGAAGGTGAAACTACATATCCCAGGATGCAGTTGTCCCTCCCAAGCTGTAGGTAGCCTGCTCACTCCTCTCACTGCACTCTGGGGAGTGTAGTTTATTCCTAATCAGTAATTGCGTACACTGTCTAGGAAACCAGGGCTGTTAGAGGGATCGGCCTCTCTATTGGCCCCGCCCTTCCATTGACCCCGCCCCCTCCATTGACCCGCTCCAGGTTGCTTAGGAGATGAGAGACGCCGAATCTTGGACTGTGTCCGCACAGGGAACAGGATAGGTACAGAGAGAAATCCTTCGAGGTCAGTGTCGGCCGTCATGGATAGCTCTGACAGTTCCTGCCAGGAATGGTGCAGCCATGGACAATACTGGTTGGAACTCGGACCCACGGACTTAATGGAGCGCAAGGGCTCCCTAACCCTCCGCTCCCATCACAAGAAATACTCGAAGCCAGTATTGGTGTATTCCTGGTGAGCGAGCTCTCTGCGGGTTCCTAGGTGCTGGGAGATGGAGAAGAAGGGAAGGGATGGGGGACGGAGGAGGAAAGGAGAGGAAGAGACAGAGGACGAGGGTGAAGAGCATGAAGTAAACAGGAAAGAATAAGAAAAGAGGAAAAGAAGAGCAGATAAAGAAAAACATCATTCAAGAGAGAAAAATCAGAAGAGACAAAAGAAAGGGAAACAGATCTTCAAAGGAGAAATGGAGAGTGTAGGACTGAGAGTTTGGGCAGGGCAGACGAGAGGTAGAAGAGGCCTCCAAGAGCAGCTCCCTAGCACACACGGAGACCTGCTGCCACCAGACCCTGTCTGCCAGAGGTCACAGATCACCCACACAGAGAGTGGAGGTGGAGGGTATCTGCAGAGGCCAGGGAATCATGGCAGAGTCTGTTAGGAGATCAAGGCACAGGAGGAGATGTCTGTTCAGAGGATGGCCTCAGGACTGCCATTTCTTGGGGGCAGTGAAACACAATGAATGATTTGAAAGAGGTCCCTAAAATATTCCCTGTGTCCCCCTGGGTAAACCAGCAAACATAGTTTATTTGACATGCACTGTGTTTACATTTTTTTTTTCTTTTAAATTAATTGACCACATTTAAAACCAGGAGATTTCACATAGAAATAGAGGATTGTGTCTTCTTTTGAAAAGCTGAAAGCCTTGGCAACAAAGAATTTTATTCTTTCTGGCAACTATGAATGTACTGGGGAGTTGAACACTGCCTACTGTTTAAGATGAGTCTACTCCTTTCTCTAGTAATTTTGACTTCTTACCTGACCTCAGGAAACATTTACTTCCCTGCATTAAGTTTTGGGCTTGGAATTCACTTAGAGATTCTGCTGTTTATTAAATATGACAGTGCCCAGTAGCAAAAACATGACACATATAATTGGGAGGAAAAAATGAAGCCTTTTAGAATTTTGTCCTTTGGATCAATTTTCCTGGCTGTATTGTTGAGAATTATTGTTTCTGGATTATTTGGAATATTCCGGGGAAGAGGAAGATCTGAAATGAAATTTCATATCTTGTCCTGTTTATACTTTCACTTTTGAAAGAAAATAATTCTGACTAGCCCAGGGCTAAACTCTCCTTGATCCCTTCATTCATGTAATGTATGTGACTCCTGTAGTCTTGCAAATTTTCTATAGCCTACTCCCTTTCCCATGAGCTTTCTCACTTACTTTTACTTCTTATCCCTAAAACAAACTCTTTGCCTACTTTGAACTCACTATGACCGGGTTATACTAAGTTGAAATCAAAACCTACATTGAAAAATCCTCTTTAGCCTCATAGAGGGGTTACCCAAAGGCCTCAAGCAAAACACTTAACTCTTCTATGATTTTGTTACTCCATAAGGATTTAGGTCATAACATAAATCACTGCCAGAAATTGTTGTTAAGCAGAAAGGCATTTTTCAAGTGGACAGAGCTTCTGCCCCCTTCTGTACCTCTTTTTGCTTTGAAGATTTTCCTTGTGGTCATCACAGACATCAGTAACAAAACACAGAAAAATATGTACAAGAAAGAGGATGAGGATCTTGGTGGGAGAAAAGGGTGGTGTAACTGAAAGTCATTCTGATCACTGCTGGAACTGTAAAGAGTTCTCATGTTGTTGGTTTTAGAAAGAAGGTTTGGGAGCAGGAAGAAATAAATTCAACCCAACAAATATTTTTATGTCATGGACTTTGCTATGTGTTGGAGATACAGAGATGGATAAAGTGGTTCAATGAGATAATTTATATAAAGCATTTAAAACCATGCCTGTGCATGTTAAGGAGTCAATCATACATAGTAACTAATATTTATTTAGCATAATATAATGATTAAAAGCTTGGATTTTAGATTTCAATACCAGTTCTGCAGCTTGTGATATGGTAAGTGACATGACTATTCTAGACCTCTGTTTCTGCAACTGTAAAATGGGGTTGATAGTATTATAAGATTAAACAAGGTAGTATATGTGAAGCATCTTTTGACAGATAGCCTAGCAGGTAAACACAGTAAAAGTTACATACATGTATTAGGACATGATCATTGACTTCAATGAGTTTCATTGGCCAATAAAGTAGAATGTCAGTGAATTCAGTATAATTTGATTTGTGCAAAATAGAGATGAGTGTAAGAGGCAAATGTAATAGGAGGGGGTGGTTAGTGTGCATATGGTTTTCTGAGCAAGGTTTAGAAGGAAGAATAGGGGTTCTATAGGTACACAAAAGAGAATAGACAAGAGCAATGTAATAGGAAGAAGCAGTGTCAGAGGGAAATAGAAGAGGTTCTCTATAGTTGGTAAATACAGTTGATCTTATTCCTTGTAGATTCTGTATTTGCAAATTCCTCACAAAAATTTATATGTAACCCCAGTCATTACTTGCAGTGCTTTGATGGTCATGTGCTGAGAGGCAAAAAAAAATTTGAATCATCCCACACAGTCTCAGTTGATGTCAGACACTCTGCCTTCTTGTTTTAGTTCCTCTTCCTGTAAACAAGTATTCTTTTCACAGTCTATACTTAGTGCCATGTTTTTTGCATTTTTGTACATTTTGTTGGTGATATCATTGTTCAGGTGGCCCCCAAACATAGTGCTGAAGTGCTGTCTAGCGTTCCTAAGTGCAAGAAGTCTGTTATGTGCCTCATGAAGAAAGTATATGTGTTACATAAACTTCATTCGGACTTGAGTTACAATGCTATTGGCTGTCATTTCAATGTTAGTGAGTCAACAATATATATTGAACAAGATGTGTTTAAACCAGGGACACACATAAAACTGGGTCATGTATTGATTAGTTGATGAAAATATGACCTGAGGCTCATAGGAACCTAATCCTGTATTTCCCCTAGGAACAATGGTTCAGTATTTTCTAATTGTTTGTGACTTTTTAGAACATAACAGCCTCAAATACTGAGAATCAATTGTCAAATCTGAGAAACACTCGCATTTTTCTGAGCTGGCTGTGCTGCTGGCATCCTTGTTTTCCTTCCATATCCATTCACCAAGATCTGTCCTAAAAAAAAAACCAAACTATATAAAGTTCATATTGTATAAATTTCTAGATGAATAAATGTCATTGACCATTTTGTTTTTATGTATTCTGGTCATTACTATTTGCTTTCTTTTGACTTATTTTGTTATATATTAAAACTTTTATTGAATTAAAAAAAAGACTTTTATTGAATTTTAACCTTATGTTAGTGATTAATTGATGGACACCTACTATCTAAAACACACCATTTGAGGGTACGTCAGTAGTGGTTCAGTGGTTAAGACTCCATGCTTCCACTGCAGGTGCCACAGGTTTAATCCCTGGTCAGGGAACTAAGATTCTGCATGTTTCATGGTGTAGCATAAGATAAAATATAAAATAATCATTTTGTGGCCTCTCAGTTGAGTAGTTGATCAACTAAGGGACTGTGCCTATAGGTTTGCAAAATATAATCTAACTGGGAGAAATTCTGAGGTACCTCTCAATAAATATTTAAGTGATTCCTGTGTTCCTTTTATGCAGAATGTAATGCAAGTCTGTTTTGACTTCACTACACATTAAAAACAGTTATGTATAATAGACATGATAAGCTGAAATACCCAGACTGGTTGTTAAAGTGTTTCTGGTCCATTACTGGATAAGAAATTGTATAGGAGCCTTGTCTTCTTGCAGTTGGAGTGATGAATAGAGAGGCATATCACTTGCGTTATACCTTGATGCTTCTGAATGAGAGATTTTTTCTAGAATTATCTTTCTCTATTCATTCCTGTAGTATTTATGTAGCTATATCATCAGATGTTTCCATTGGAAATTATGAGTTGAGGGGAAGTTTTCTCTTGGGATATCTTCCCATTCATTGGAATAATTAAATACTAAGAACCAGGACAACTAGATTTGTCCTCAATAAATTCTCTAGTGTGAGGCTAGTTCTTATTTATTTATTTAATATACTTATCTCTTTTTCCTTGGCCAAATTGACATCTGGTAGTAAGTGATGTGAGAAGGCAATGGAAACCCACTCCAGTACTCTTTTTTTTTTTTTAATTTTTTTAAAATTACAATACTGTATTTGTTTTGCCATACATTGACATGAATCAGCCACAGGTGAACACAATCTCCCAAAGCCGAAGCCCCTCCCACCTCCCACCCCACATCATCTACCTGAATCATCCTCTGCATCAGCCCCATGCATCCTGCATTGAACATAGACTGGCGCTTCGTTTCTTATAAGAAAGTATACATGTTTCAATGACATTCTCCCAAACCATCTCACCCTTTCCCTCTCCCTCAGAATCCAAAAGTCCGTTCTATACCTCTGTGTCTCTTTTGTTGTCTCACATATAGGGTCATCATTACTATCTTCTAAATTCCATATATACGTGTCAGTATACTGTATTGGTGTTTTTTCTTTCTGGCTTACTTCACTCTGTATAATCGGTTCCAATTTCATCCATCTCATTAGAACTGAGTCAAATTTATTCTTTTTAAGGGCTGAGTAGTACTCCATTGTGTATATGTACCACAGCTTTCTTATCCATTCATCTGCTGATGGACATCTAGGTTGCTTCCATGTCCTGGCTATTATAAACAGCGCTGCAATGAACATTGGGGTACATGTGTCTCTTTCAAATCTGGTTTCCTCGGTGTGTATGCCCAGCAGTGGGATTGCTGGGTCATAAGGCAGTTCTATTTGCAATTTTTAAGGAATCTCCACACTGTTTTCCATAATGGCTGTACTAGTTTGCATTCCCACAGCAGTGTAAGAGGGTTCCCTTTTCTCCACATCCTCTCCAGCATTTATTGCTTGTAGACTTTTGGATCGCAGCCATTCTGACTGGTGTGAAATGGTACCTCATTGTGGTCTTGATTTGCATTTCTCTGATAATGAGTGATGTTGAACATCTTTTCATGTGTTTGTTAGCCATCCGTATGTCTTCTTTGGAGAAATGCCTATTTAGTTCTTTGGCCCATTTTTTTATTGGATCGTTTATTTTTCTGGAGTTGAGCTGCATAAGTTGCTTGTATATCTTTGAGATTAGTTGTTTGTCAGTTGTTTCATTTGCTATTGTTTTCTCCCATTCAGAAGGCTGTCTTTTCACCTTGCTTATAGTTTCCTTTGTTGTGCAGAAGCTTTTAATTTTAATTAGATCCCATTTGTTTATCTTTGCTTTTATTTCCATTATACTGGGAGTTGGATCATAGAGAATCCTGCTGTGACTTATGTCGGAGAGTGTTTTGCCTATGTTCTCCTCTAGGAGTTTTATAGTTTCTGGTCTTACATTTAGATCTTTAATCCATTTTGAGTTTATTTTTGTGTATGGTGTTAGAAAGAGGTGTAGTTTCATTCTTTTACAAGTGGTTGACCAGTTTTCCCAGCACCACCTGTTAAAGAGACCGTCTTTACTCCATTGTATATTCTTGCCTCCTTTGTCGAAGATAAGGTGTCCATAGGTGTGTGGGTTTATCTCAGGGCTTTCTATTTTGTTCCATTGATCTATATTTCTGTCTTTGTGTCAGTACCATACTGTCTTAATGACTGTGGCTTTGTAGTAGAGTCTGAAGTCAGGCAAGTTGATTCCTCCAGTTCCATTCTTCTTTCTCAAGATTGCTTTGGCTATTCGAGGTTTTTTGTATTTCCATACAAATCTTGAGATTATTTGATCTAGTTCTGTGAAAAATACTGCTGGTAGCTTGATGGGAATTGCATTGAATCTGTAGATTGCTTTAGGTAGTATACTCATTTTCACTATATTGACTCTTCCGACCCATGAGCATGGTATTTCTCCATCTATTAGTGTCCTCTTAGATTTCTTTCATCGGTGTTTTATAGTTTTCGATATATAGGTCTTTAGTTTCTTTAGGTAGGAATATTCCTAAGTATTTTATTCTTTTCGTTGCAATGGTGAATGGAATTATTTCCTTAACTTCTTTTTCTACTTTCTCATTATTAGTGTATAGGAATGCAAGGGATTTCTGAGTATTGATTTTGTATCTTGCAACTTTACTATATTCATTGATTAGCTCTAGTAGTTTTCTGGTCGAGTCTTTAGGATTTTCTATGTAGAGGATCATGTCATCTGCACACAGTGAGAGTTTTACTTCTTTTCCAATTTGGATTCCTTGTATTTCTTTTTCTGCTCTGATTGCTGTGGCCAAAACTTCCAGTACAATGTTGAAGAGTAGTGGTGAAAGTGGACACCCTTGTCTTGTTCCTGACTTTAGGGAAAATGGTTTCAATTTTTCACCATTGAGGATAATGTTAGCTGTGGGTTTGTCATATATAGCTTTTATTATGTTGAGGTATGTTCCTTCTATTCCTGCTTTCTGGAGAGTTTTTATCATAAATGGATGTTGAATTTTGTCAAAGGCTTTTTCTGCATCTATTGAGATAATCATATGATTTTTATTTCTCAGTTTGTTAATGTGATGAATTACATTGGTTGACTTGTGGATACTGAAGAATTCTTGCATCCCTGGGATAAAGCCCACTTGGTCATGGTGTATGATCTTTTTAATGTGTTGCTGGATTCTGATTGCTAGGATTTTGTGGAGGATTTTTGCATCTATGTTCATCAGTGATATTGGCCCGTAGTTTTCTTTTTTTTGTGGCGTCTTTGTCAGGTTTTGGTATTAGGGTGATGGTGGCCTCATAGAATGAGTTTGGAAGTTTACCTGCCTCTGCAATTTTCTGGAATAGTTTCAGTAAGATAGGTGTTAGCTCTTCTCAAAATTTTTGGTAGAATTCAGCTGTGAAGCTGTCTGGACCTGGGCTTTTGTTTGCTGGAAGATTTCTGATTACAGTTTCAATTTCCTTGCTTGTGATGGGTCTGTTAAGATTTTCTATTTCTTTCTGGTTCAGTTTTGGAAAGTTGTACTTTTCTAAGAATTTGTCCATTTCTTCCAAGTTGTCCATTTTATTGGCATATAATTGCTGATAGTAGTCTCTTCAGGGGAAATTAATAATAACACAATAATAGTGGGAGACTTGAATACCCCACTCACACCTGTGGACAGATCAACTAAACAGAAAATTAACAAAGAAACGCAAAAGTTAAACGATACAATAGACCAGTTAGACCTAATTGATATCTATAGGACATTTCACCCCAAAACAATGAATTTCACCTTTTACTCAAGTGCACACGGAAACTTTTCCAGGATAGATCACATTCTGGGTCATAAATCTAACCCTGATAAATTCAAAAAAATCGAAATTATTCCAAGCATCTTCTCTAACCATAATGCACTAAGGTTAGATCTCAATTATAGGAGAAAAACTATTAAAAATTCCAACATTTGGAGGCTGAACAACACCCTTCTGAATAATCAACAAATCACAGAAGAAATCAAAAAAGAATTCAAAATATGCATCGAAACGAATGAAAATGAAAATACAACTACACAGAACCTTTGGGACACTATAAAAGCAGTCCTAAGAGAAAAGTTCACAGCAATACAGGCATACCTCAAGAAACAAGAAAAAGTCAAATAACCTAACTCTACACCTAAAGCAACTAGAAAAGGAAGAAATAGAGAACCCCAGAGTTAGTAGAAGGAAAGAAATCCTAAAAATTAGGGCAGAAATAAATGCAAAAGAAACTAAAGAGACCATAGCAAAAATCAACAAAGCAAAAAGCTGGTTCTTTGAAAGGATAAATAAAATTGACAAACCATTAGCCAGACTCATCAAGAAACAAAGAGAAAAAAATCAAATCAACAAAATTAGAAATGAAAATGGAGAGATCACGACAGACAACTCAGAAACACTCCAGTACTCTTGCCTGGAGAATCCCATAGCCAGAAGAGCCTGGTGGGCTACATTCCATGGGGTCATGAAGAGTTGGTCGCGACTGAGTGACTTCGCTTTCACTTTTCACTTTCATGCACTGGAGAAGGAAATGGCAACCCACTCCAGTGTTCTTGCCTGGAGAATCCCAGGGACGGAGGAGCCTTGTGGGCTGCCATCTATGGGGTCGCATGGAGTTGGACAGGACTGACACAATTTAGCAGCAGCAGCAGCAGTAAGTGATAAGCCAAAAAAATTCACTCAAGTCTCCATGGAGATAGTTCATGCTCTGGTCTCCATGGTGACACTTAAAGACTTTTAAGGACTCACCCAAGTTAATTTTATATATTTGTAATTTCAATTACTTCTCTCTCCTGCCTGAGTCCTAAATTAAAGAGCTTGGGTATTTTACTCTCCTGCCCCACCACCCCCATTATAGGAAGAAAATGAAAGAGAAAGGGGAGAAAGGAAGAAAAATTAACATGTGGTGATAATTGTAGGGTAGGGAATTTGATAGTTTTAAAATTTTATACAGAAAACCATTTGGGCAGGGGAAAGAAATTAAAGAACTTTCTATGATGCTCTTTAGACTTATATTCTATTGTGCTGTTTGAACAAGGAGTTCATATGAATTCAAGGTACTTCACAGAGGAGAATCCAGTTTCAAGGCACTAGGATATCATTAGTATGCTAATTAGAAAATAGAGATGAATTTTCTAATGTGCTGTATGTTCTTACATTTAATCAGCAGTTTTCTCGTGGACTAACCTGGAAGTCTTTAGAGTCCTTCGCCCTGCTAAGGACCAAGTTAGAGTTAAACAGATCTTCTCTATCCATCAGTCCCATCTTCTCACATCTCCAACATACACTCAGGATAAAAAGGCAAAGAAAATAAAGAAAGCTCTTTAGTAACTACATGTTGCAGCCTGCCTCTGTTGAAATCCATAAATGCTTCCTCTTCCAGCAAGCCTCCATTCTTCTACTTTAACAACTTAGACCCTCAGTCAAAAGCTTTTAACTCTTCTTTTGTGCATTATAAATGTTTGGTTATATGGAGAGGAAAGAGAAGAGAATTTAAAGAGCTTTTTTGGTCAGTAATGAGAAGTGAGAAGAGCAAGCCTCAGGGTAAATTATAAGAACACAGTTGGTGCTCAAATAATATTTATCAAAGAAATGAACAAATGAGCAGATAGAAAGGACACACACACAAACACAAAAGGCATTGCAGGCCGGGGTCCTCTATTTTATATTTTTAAAAGACCCTAAGGTAAAGGACTACAGGGTAATGCAAATCCATAATAAATCCAGAGCTGATTTTCACAGTCCTGACCCTTGAAATTTTTAATTAAATTATATATAGTTGATTTACAATATTGTGTTAATTTCTGCTGTACAGAAAAGTGACTCAGTTTTACATTTTTTTTCAAATTCTTTTCCATTATGATTTATTTCACAATATTGAATATAGTTGCCTGTGCTGTACAGTAGGACCTTGTTGGTTGTCTATATTGTATATAATATTTTACATCTAGCTAATCCCAAATTCCCAATCCTTCCTTCCCCCAGCACCCTCCCCCTTGGCAACCACAAGTCTGTACTCTGTGAGTCTGTTTCATAGAAATGTTCATTTGTGTCCTATTTTAGATTCCATATATTAGTGGTATTATGTGGTTTTAATCTTTGTCTTCCTGACTTAATTGGTTTGGCATAATAAATCTCCAAGTCCATCTGTGTTTCTGCATGTGCACAGCCCTGATCCTGATACAGCAGGACGACACTGAAGCATATTTGGTCACCTCTGTAGAGGTAAGATTAGAGGATTATAAAACATTAGGCTTTGATTAGAATGGTAAAGAATTTAAAAATGGGAGCTAAACATGTACTCTTCCTAGATGTAGTACACGAATTACCAGGAATGTACTGTTAATGACAGGTACATGAATAATGGGTACTTAGGAAATTTTCAGTTAGTATAGGGACAAATGATAGTCACATTTTAAAGAGGCATTCTAATTTCTTAACTCATACTTAAAAAAAAACTTGGCTGTGCTGGGTCTTCATTGCAAGGTGCAGGCCTTCTCTTGTGATGGTGCAAGGACATCTCTAGTTGCAATACATGGGCGTCTCTTGTTGTAGGACATAGATTCTAGAGTACATGAGCTCAGTAGTTGTGTCTTAACTCAGGCTTTAAAAAACATTTCAAGTTATAATACTGTGTGACCATTTAAGATGATGTGATAGTATAGATGGGGAAACAGTGGAAGCAGTGTCAGACTTTATTTTGGGGGCTCCAAAATCACTGCAGATGGTGACTGCAGCCATGAAATTAAAAGACACTTACTCCTTGGAAGGAAAGTTATGACCAACCTAGACAGCATATTCAAAAGCAGAGACATTACTTTGCCAACAAAAGTCCGCCTAGTCAAGGCTATGGTTTTTCCAGTGGTATGTATGGAAGTGAGAGTTGGACTGTGAAGAAAGCTGAGCACCGAAGAATTGATGCTTTTGAACTGTGGTGTTGGAGAAGACTCTTGAGAGTCCCTTGGACTTCAAGGAGATCCAACTAGTCCATCCTAAAGGAGATCAGTCCTAGGTGTTCATTGGAAGGACTGATGATAAAGCTGAAACTCCAATACTTTGGCCAACTCATGCAAAGAGTTAACTCAGTGGAAAAGACTCTGATGCTGGAAGGGATTGGGGCCAGGAGGAGAAGGGGATGACAGAGGATGAGATGGCTGGATGGCATCACCGACTTGATGGACATGAGTTTGGGTGAACTCCGGGAGTTGGTGATGGACAGGGAGGCCTGGAGTGCTGCAATTCATGGGGTCGCAAAGAGTCATATACGACTGAGGGACTGAACTGAACTGAACTGAACTGATAGTAGATCAATGACATGGAAATATATTTACTATCTAGTCAGTAGCAGAATTAGAAATTTTTATGTAAACAGATACATATATAGAATTTTTTTCTAAAACTGATCGTCAAGGTTTTTCAACTGTTGGTTACTAGAGAAAAATTCAAACATGCTAATTAAAGGATATCTCTGAGTTTAAACAGTTTGTTTTAGATTAAAATAGTCTATTCAGAACAGTGCCCAATCTTCTGAGTCCTACCTCCTCCACCCTCTCCTTTTCCTGGTATGATCTGTGTGTGCATGAGGGACTGAAGTTATATGGTATTTTGGTGATGGGGGAGTGAGTCTCCCAGATCTACACGTGGATCCTTGTTCTTGCTCACCTCATCCTTTATCCAACTTCTGTCCTAGCTATTGGTGAATTTTTGGCAAATCCACTTGATTTGTTGAAGACCTTAGGGGTCTCCTTACAGACTCATTTCCATTTTGGCTCTCCTTAGCACTATAGCTCCCCATATCAGCTCATCCTCCCCTGTCCTCTGACTTAGGTTGGTAGTAGCACTGTGGTAGGGGTACCTCATCCCAGAACACAGTGGTCCTGTAGCTGGCCCACTGACTCTCAAAGTTTAAGAAATTTAGCCCTTTTATTTCTTAACAGCTCCTGACTTTCAATAAAACCATCTGACCCAGGACTAAAGAGGGCTTCCCAGGTGGCTCAGTGGTAAAGAATCTGCCTGCTAAACAGGAGATGCAAGTTCGATCCCTGGGTTGGGAAAGTCCCCTAGAGAAGGGAATGGCAACCCACTCCAGTGTTCTTGCCAGGAAATCTCATGTAGAGAGGAGCCTGGTGGGCTATAGTCCATGGAGTCCCAAAGAGTTGGACACAATTAAGTGACTGAACAGCAGCAGCAGCAGGACTAAAGGAATTTATTGTTATTCATAAGTAAATCATCAATGTTTTATTTTTCTTAATATTCGAAACAGTCCTGGATCTTCCCGGTGCGAATGTGGATGCCTCTGATTTATTAGAATAAAGATTATTTTAAAGAGTTAAGCAAAGAAAAATGTAAAGAGTAATATTTGAAAATATCTCATTTTAAGTAATAAAAGAAACAGCATGTAATAAATTCTTTTGTTAAAAATATATGTCTATATGCATTGGAAAGAGGCTGAAAGATGTTTACTATGCAACACAAGATATTTTATTACTGGATAGTGAATTTATGGATTATTTGTGCTTTTCTTTTTCCTATTTGCCACTTTTCCATAATGAATGTGTATTATTTTCATAGTAAGAATAAAGTAAAAGTACTTTAAAAATTTGATATCACTTTCTACAGCTTTTCCCTTGGAGCAAACATTCTCTAAATGATCAGAATTTAAACACAGTACTTTATCTCTTTCATAGTCTGAGTCATTCTTCATGGTTTATTATGCATCTTTTTAAAATATCTTTTTAGTTGCCAGTTTATGTTGGATAAAAAGGATGATGCTATTCACATTCATTTTGTTTAACCACCCTTTCATTCTTGTCTGTGTTCTATAATGGTAGGCCCTACGCGATGGTTATTTTTAATCTTAGTGCTACATTCTTATTCCTCAACATACGCAAATACCCACAAATGCTTTTGAATGTAGTAGTTTGGGGAGGGAAACATCTTATTTTCTATTTTTCAGGATGATGCAGGACATTCTTCATCTTTTTGTCCTGACTGTATTTTTCTTTCAGTGCTATTCTCTCTTTGTGAAATCCCAACCAAATTCATTTTCTGAAAACCAGTGGTTATAAAATTGTACCTTGACCTTTGTGTGAGGTTTTGCTTAATTTACCTGATGGCCAAAATAAAACAGTTTTACTTGCGAGATGATCCCTTGACCTGTAGGGCAGATATTATAGGACAGGCATTTCCTCATGTGGGTGTACTTGGATTAGAAAAGATCATTGCTGTATACAAGTACCTCTGCCAGAGCCAACTCCCTCCTGTTCTTGGGACCATCTCTCCTGGGCTGCAGGAGTCACCAGAGCCTTGTCGTAATGCTGCTGCACTCTTCCTCACAGAGTCACATGTAGTTTTTCACCAGCTTTCTTTCCCTTAATGATGATCCTTTTCTAGGTAAGGATGTGTAGGGTGTGAGGGAGGAGGTAAGAAGAAGGTGAGGCTTAGTGATATTTTGATAAGGAGAGGTTCAGTCTTATGGACCCCAGGATACCCAGGCTCAGGGCTCAAGGTTTTCAATAGCACTAGAACAAGCACTGTTTGATAAACTTCTCTAAGTTGGCCTGAGAAGCCACCTCATCAGTACTATTTTCTGTGTGTACTGATCAGACTTCTTCTGACTGCAGTTGACAAATACTCAGCTTGCACTAGCGTAAGGAAGGAAGGAAATGAATTAGGTCATGATATTCATAGAATGGTTGATCACTAGATAAGAAGAAGTGCAGGGATGCAGCTCAACCTCAGGAAAAACAGATGTAAGGGATGCTACTGCCTCCAGGTCTTCCTTCACTTCTCTCTCCTCCTCTTTGTTTACCCTCATTTTATCACTGAAGACTATCGGAAATATGACCGCTATGATTCTGTAATTTATAACTTAGATCTTAAAACAACAAAAGTTGGTTTTTAAGATAGTTTAAGTTCTGAATTTTAAAATTTCAGGTCAAATGTCCATTACTGGGCCAAGTATCTGTTTGGGGTCATCTGACTGGTCAAGGTTAGGTAGAAAATGGCAGCTCACCAATAGCCATAGGGCACAATGGACATTCCCAGGAGAAAGAAGGAGTACTAGGCTGATAAACCTATGTATGCTTAGTTGCTCAGTCATATCTGCCTCTTTATGACCCCATGGACTGTGGCCTACCAAGCTCCTCTGTCCCTGGTTTTCTCCAGAGAAGAATACTGAAGTAGGTAGCCATTCCCCTCTCCAGAGGATTTTCCCCCACACATCTGAGTCAAACATGAGTCTCTTGCATTGCAAGCAGATTCTTTACCATCTGAGCCACCAGGAAGCCCAATAATCACATAGATATCTACTATGTCCCATCCTATTTTGTAGATATTTATATGATATAATACTATATCCTATAGAAAGTTACTGCAGTGGAGAATGAATTCTAAATTCCAAATACCCAAATTTATAACACAAGTTTAAAATATAATCCATTAATATATTGATGTTAATGGAGGTGATGGGATTTCAGTTAAGCTATTTCAAATCCTAAAAAATGATGCTGTGGAAGTGCTGCAGTCAATATGCCAGCAACTTTGGAAAACTCAGCAGTGGCCACAGGACTGAAAAAGGTCAGTTTTCATTCCAATCCCAAAGAAAGGCAATGCCAAAGAATGCTCAAGCTACCACACAATTGCACTCATCTCACACTCTAGCAAAGAAACGTTCAAAATTCTCCAAGCCAGGCTTCAACAGTACATGAGTCATGAACGTCCAGATGTTCAAGCTGGATTTAGAGAAGGCAGAGGAACCAGAGATCAAATTGCCAACATCTACTGGATCATCGAAAAAGCAAGTCCCAGAAAAGCATCTACTTCTGCTTTATTGACTATGCCAAAGCCTTTGACTGTGTGGATCACAACAAACTGTGGAAAATTCTTCAAGAGATGGGAATACCAGACCACCTGACCTTCCTCCTGAGAAATCTGTATGCAGGTCAAGAAGCAACAGTTAGAACTGGACATGGAACAACAGACTGGTTCCAAATTGGGAAAGGAATACAACAAGGCCGTATATTGTCACCCTGCTTATTTAATTTATATGCAGAATACATCATGTGAAATGCTGGGCTGGATGAAGCACAAGCTGGAATGAAGATTGCCGGGAGAAATATCAATAACCTCAAATACACAGATGACACCACCCTTATGGCAGAAAGTGAAGAAGAACTAAAGAGCCTCTTGATGAAAGTGAAAGAGGAGAGTGAAAAAGTTGGCTTAAAGCTCAACATTCAGGAAACTAAGATCATGGCATCTGGTCCTGTCACTTCGTGGCAAATAGATGGGGAAACAATAGAAACAGTGACAGACTATTTTTAGGGGCTCCAAAATCACTGCAGATGGTGACTGCAGCCATGAAATTAAAAGATGCTTGCTCCTTGGAAGAAAAGCTATGACCAACATAGACAGCATATTAAAAAGCAGAGACGTTACTTTGCCAACAAAGGTCTGTCTTGTCAAAGCTATGGTTTTTCCAGTAGTCATGTATGGATGTGAGAGAGTTGGAGCATAAAGCTGAGCTTCTAAGAATTGATGCTTTTGAACTATGGTGTTGGAGAAGACTCTTGAGAGCCCCTTGGAATGCAAGGAGATCCAGCCAGTCCATCTTAAAGGAAATCAGTCCTGAATATTCATTGGAAGGACTGATGCTGAAGCTGAAACTCCAATACTTTGGCCACCTGATGTGAAGATCTGACTCATTTGAAAAGACCCTGATGCTGGGAAAGATTGAGGGCAGGAGGAGAAGGGGACGACAGAGAATGAGAAGGTTGGATGGCATCACCGACTCAATCCATATGAGTCTGAGTAAGCTCCAGGAGTTGGTGATGGACAGGGAGGCCTGGTATGCTGAAGTCCATGGGGTCACAGAGTCTGACATGACTTAGCAACTGAAGAGAACTGAATATATTGATAATTTCCTACATTAGCTATTGTTTTGACTTTAAACTTCCCCACCCAACTGGCACCCTCACATGCAGTTTTCAAAAATTGACCTTAGGGACTTCCCTGGTGGTCCAGCGGTTAAGAATCTGCCTGCCAATGCAAGTGACATGGGTTCGATCCCTGGTCCAGGAAGATCACACACACTGTGAAGCAACCAAGCCAGTGTGCCACTACTACTGAGCCGCTCACTAGAACCCAGGAGCTGCAAGTACTGAAGCCCATGTGCCTGAAGCCCATGCTTCACAACAAGAGGAACCAGTACAGTGAGAAGCCTGAGAATCTCAACAAAGAGTAGCCCCTGTTCCTCACAACTAGAGTAAGCCTGCACATAGCAATAAAGTAATAAAGACCCAGCGGAGCCAAAGATAAATTTAAAAAAACCTGAATCTTTAAAAAAATAATTTTAAAAAAATTGACCTTAGATATCACAGATAGAAAATAAAAATCTTGTGTAGAGATTTGGTGAACAAAAGATTTTGTGGTGTTTTAAAAAATTTCTGAATAAATTTGAGTATTTCTGCTTTTAATAGACACACCTTCTATTTATAATATTTAATTTTGAAATACAATTACATTTTAATTGATATTAGCCACACTAAGTATTTTCTTTATTTTGATCACACTAAGTTTTGATGCATTAACAAAGGTAATTTATTCACAGAAAAATTATGTTTCTTTGTTGAGATGTTAAATCCTCAATCAGATAGTTCTGGGTTCAATCAAATGGAAGAATTGATATAATTTCATTTATTTGTTGCAAAGAATTTATCTTCCTTTTATAGAAAGTGTTAGGAAAAATATTTTGAACTTAAAATTTATGAATCACTTGTCACAATTTTTAGAACACTTGGGAAAACACTGAGCTGCTCAGCCGGGACCCAGAAGCATGATATGAACTTTTGAAAACAAAAGCAAAATACCACATAAACCCTACCTCCTCCAAAAAAAAAAATGTTTTTTCTAAATAAAGAGATCTCTTATGAATGGTATCAATTGGGTTTCAGATTTGACAGTGAATAAGAAATTCTCCCTGCCCTTAGGAGATCAAGATTACTGTGAGACAGTAATAAGACATAATAAATCACATTACCCTCAGAGGGGTCTTGCTGGGCAATTACTATGTACTGTAATACTTGCTAGGACTGGAGTAAGCAGAGTGTTCTGGAGACATCTAAGAGGAGCACTTAGGCCTATGGGACCAGGGAAAGCTTTCTAGAGCAGGTTGTCCTAACTCCTAGAATTCACATGGATAACTAAAGATGGCCCGTTAGTCTTAGTTTTCAAAGTGAAGGAATTATTGTCCTTCCCCTGCAGTGTTTGAAAATATATGTACATTTGCATATCAGTTAATTTCAGTTGCTCAGTTGTGTCCAACTCTGCGACCCCATGGACTGCAGCATGCCAGGCTTCTCTATCCATTACCAACACCCAGAGCTTGCTCACTCATGTCCACTGAGTCAGTGATGCCATCCAACCTTCTCATTCTCTGTCGTCCCCTTCTCCTCCTGCCCTCAATCTTTCCCAGCATCAGGGTCTTTTCAAATGAGTCAGATCTTCACATCAGGTGGCCAAAGTATTGGAGTTTCAGCTTCAGCATCAGTCCTTCCAATGAATATTCAGGACTGATTTCCTTTAAGATGGACTGGCTGGATCTCCTTGCATTCCAAGGGGCTCTCAAGAGTCTTCTCCAACACCATAGTTCAAAAGCATCAATTCTTAGAAGCTCAGCTTTATGCTCCAACTCTCTCACATCCATACATGACTACTGGAAAAACCATAGCTTTGACAAGACAGACCTTTGTTGGCAAAGTAACGTCTCTGCTTTTTAATATGCTGTCTATGTTGGTCATAGCTTTTCTTCCAAGGAGCAAGCATCTTTTAATTTCATGGCTGCAGTCACCATCTGCAGTGATTTTGGAGCCCCTAAAAATAGTCTGTCACTGTTTCTATTGTTTCCCCATCTATTTGCCACGAAGTGACAGGACCAGATGCCATGATCTTAGTTTCCTGAATGTTGAGCTTTAAGCCAACTTTTTCACTCTCCTCTTTCACTTTCATCAAGAGGCTCTTTAGTTCTTCTTCACTTTCTGCCATAAGGGTGGTGTCATCTGTGTATTTGAGGTTATTGATATTTCTCCCGGCAATCTTCATTCCAGCTTGTGCTTCATCCAGCCCAGCATTTCACATGATGTATTCTGCATATAAATTAAATAAGCAGGGTGACAATATACGGCCTTGTTGTATTCCTTTCCCAATTTGGAACCAGTCTGTTGTTCCATGTCCAGTTCTAACTGTTGCTTCTTGACCTGCATACAGATTTCTCAGGAGGAAGGTCAGGTGGTCTGGTATTCCCATCTCTTGAAGAATTTTCCACAGTTTGTTGTGATCCACACAGTCAAAGGCTTTGGCATAGTCAATAAAGCAGAAGTAGATGCTTTTCTGGGACTTGCTTTTTCGATGATCCAGTAGATGTTGGCAATTTGATCTCTGGTTCCTCTGCCTTCTCTAAATCCAGCTTGAACATCTGGACGTTCATGACTCATGTACTGTTGAAGCCTGGCTTGGAGAATTTTGAACGTTTCTTTGCTAGAGTGTGAGATGAGTGCAATTGTGTGGTAGCTTGAGCATTCTTTGGCATTGCCTTTCTTTGGGATTGGAATGAAAACTGACCTTTTTCAGTCCTGTGGCCACTGCTGAGTTTTCCAAAGTTGCTGGCATATTGACTGCAACACTTTAACATCATTATCTTTCAGGATTTGAAAAAATTCAGCTGGAATTCCATCACCTCCACTAGCTGTGTTTGTAGTGATGCATCCTCAGGCCTGCTTGGCTTTGCATTCCAGCATGTGTGGGTCTAGATGAGTGACCACACCTTCATGGTTATCTGGGTCATGAAGATCTTTTTGTATAGTTCTTCTGTGTATTCTTGCCACCTCTTCTTCATATCTTCTGCTTCTGTTAGGTCCATACATTGAGCCCATCTTTGCATGAAATGTTCCCTTGGTATCTCTAATTTTCTTGAAGAGATCTCTAGTCTTTCCCATTCTGTTGTTTTCCTCTGTTTCTTTGCATTGGTCACCGAGGAAGGCTTTCTTATCTCTCCTTGCTATTCTTTGGAGCTCTTCATTCAAATGGGTATATCTTTCCTTTTCTCCTTTGCTTTTCACGTCCCTTCTTTTCATAGCTATTTGTAAGGCCTCCACAGACAGCTGTTTTGCCTTTTGCATTTTTTTTTTTACTTGCTCCCTGTCTCCTGTACAATGTCAGGAACCTCTATCCGTAGTTCTTCAGGCACTCTATCAAATCTAATCCTTTAAATCTATTTGTCACTTCCGCTGTATAATCGTAAGGGATTTGATTTAGGTCATATGTGAATGGTCTAGTGGTTTCCCTACTTTCTTCAATTTAAGTCTGAACCTGACAACAAGGAGTACATGATCTGAGCCACAGTCAGCTCCCGGTCTTGTTTTTGCTGACTGTATAGAGCTTCTCCATCTTTGGCTGAAAGAAATATAATCAGTCTGATTTCAGGATTGACCATCTGGTGATGTCCATGTGTAGTCTTCTCTTGTGTTGTTAGAAGAGGGTGTTTGCTATGACCAGTGCGTTCTCTTGGCAAATCTCTGTTAGCCTTTGCCCTGCTTCATTCTGTACTCCAAGGCCAGATTTGCCTGTTTCTCCAGGTGTTTCTTGACTTCCTAGTTTTGCATCCCAGTGATAACATACAGCTCCTAAAATCTCAGTTGTTTGACACATAAAGGTGTATTTCCTACTCACACAGAAGTTTCTTTAGGTTTCTGGTGAAGTTTTGGCATTCCTCCACAGAGATCCTCTGGGATTCAGGCTGATTGAGGTGCCATCATCTAGAAAGTCTTTTTCTTTGGGAGGGAAAAAAAGATTTGAGAATTCTGTGGGAGAAATTAAATGTATCATTTCTGCTTATTTTTTTTTCTTGGCCAGAGCAAGTCAAATGAACCTCACTAACTGCAAAGGAGCTGGGAATTTTAATCGTTTATATTTCCAGTAAAAAGAGAAATTGTATTGGCAGGCATAATATCTGTCACATATGGAAGACTTCCTTGTAAAACTACCATCCTAGGTGGGCTCCAGGCCTAGACTTTAGTACCTCCAGCCCTGAAGCCATTGCCCCTGTTCGTATTAGCAAATGTCCCAAGGGCATCAGCAGGTTTGGTGTTTTAAAATTCTATTTATCCCTTTGGTTACAGGCTTTCATCCAAAAATTGGCCTTTAAATTCCCCACTAGATAATCAGCTCTTTTATACTTTCAATGTGTTGGAATTTAAAATACACACACACACACATATGTGTGTATATATATATATTGATCTAGCATTTTCCATTGTTATTGGTGAAAGAGTTTATCTGCAAAACTATGAGAATGTAGTCTGGCTGGTGCTCTGAAAGTTCCTACTTCTCTGCAGTCTCTCTACTGAGATTATCAGCTCTGTCTCTGCTTCTTCCACTTGTCTTCAACTGGATCTTGGCTGCTTAAAGTAGCCCTTATACACGATGTAATCTAGGGATTATAACTTTGCCATAAATCAGTTTTCTTTTAATTTTTCCATTTCCTTTGCTGCTTTTGAATGTTTTTAGGAAGAAATGGAAAAAGTGTTCATTTGTGTAGCTAATGATGCTGTGAAAGTGCTGCACTCAATATGTCAGCAATTTTGGAAAACTCAGCAGTGGCCACAGGACTGGAAAAGGTCAGTTTTCATTCCAATCCCAAAGAAAGGCAATGCAAAGAATGTTCAAGTGAAGTGAAGTTGCTCAGTCGTGTCTGACTCTTTGCAACCTCTTGGACTGTAGCCTACCAGGCTCCTCAGTCCGTGGAATTTACCAGGCAAGATTACTGGAGTGGGTTGCCATTTCCTTCTCCAGCAGGTCTTCCCAACCCAGGGATCGAACCTGGGTCTCCCACACAGCAGGCAGACGCTTTACCGTCTGAGCCACCAGGGAGATGTAAGAATATTCAAACTACTGCACAATTGCACTCATCTCACACGCTAGTAAAGTAATGCTCAAAATTCTCCAACCCAGGCTTCAGCAATACATGAGCTCTGAACTTCCAGATGTTCAAGCTGGTTTTAGAAAAGGCAGAGGAACCAGAGATCAAATTGTCAACATTTGCTGGACCATCGAAAATGCAAGAGTTCCAGAAGAACATCTATTTTGGTTTTATTGACTATACCAAAGCCTTTGACTGTGTGGATCACAATAAACTGTGGAAAATTCTCCAAGAGGTGGGAATACCAGACCACCTGACCTGCCTCTTGAGTAACCTGTATACAGATCAGGAAGCAACAGTTAGAACTGGACATGGAACAACAGACTGGTTCCAAAATAGGAAAAGGAGTATGTCAAGGCTGTATATTGTCACCCTGCTTATTTAACTTATATGCAGAGTACTTCATGAGAAACGCTGGGCTGGGTGAAGCACAAGCTGGAATCAAGATTGCCAGGAGAAATATCAATAACCTCAAATACACAGATGACACCACTCGTATGGTAGAAAGAGAAGAACTAAAGAGCCTCTTGATGAAAGTGAAAGAGGAGAGTGAAAAAGTTGGCTTAAAGCTTAACATTCAGAAAACTAAGATCATGGCATCCAGTCCCATCATTTCATGGCGAATTGATGGGGAAACAGTGGACACAGTGGCTGACTTTATTTTTCTGGGCTCCAAAATTACAGCAGATGGTGATTGCAGCCATGAAGTTAAAAGATGCTTGCTTCTTGGAAGGAAAGTTATGATCAACCTAGACAGTAAAAAGCAGAAACATTACTTTGCCAACAAAGGTCTGTCTAGTCAAGGCTATGGTTTTTCCAGTAGCCATGTATGGATGTGAGAATTGGACTATAAAGATAGCTGAGTGCCAAAGAATTGATGCTTTTGAACCAAGGTGTTGGAGAAGACTCTTGAGAGTCCCTTGGTCTGCAAGGAGATCCAACCAGTCCATTCTAAAGAAGATCAGTCCTGGTGTTCATTGGAGGGACTTATGTTGAAGCTGAAACTCCAATACTTTGGCCACTTGATGCAGAGAGCTGACTCATTTGAAAAGACCCTGATGCTAGGAAAGATTGAGGGCAGGAGGAGAAGTGGACAACAGAAGATGAAATGGTTGGATGGCATCATCGACTCAATGGACATAGGTTTGAGTGGACTCCGGGAGTTGCTGATGGACAGGGAGGCCTGGTGTGCTGTAGTTCATGGTTGCAAAGAGTCAGACACGGCTGAGCGACTGAACTGAACTGAACTGAACTGTGTAGTTATGTTCATAATGAAAGACTGTTTTAGCTATAGATACTGTTTATGAAGAGAGGCTTTTTCATTTGTTTCAATATTAATAGAATGAATTGCCTTAAAATGAAAGAACCTTGTATTATCTACTCAATATACTTTGCTCATGGATTCGTAGAAACGTGCATTAAAATGGTCCTAAGCTCACATAGTATAATCATTTCATGTTGCTTGTTCATGCACAGTCACTTCAGTTGTGTCAGACTCTGTGATCTTATGGACTATAGCCCGCCAGTCTCCTCTGTCCAAGGGATTCTCCCGGCCAGACTACTGAAGATGGTTTTAATGCCTGCCTCCACAGCCTCTTCCCAACCCAGATATTGAGCCGTGTCTCTTGTGTCTCCTGCATTGGCAGGCAGATTCTTTACCAGCAGCATCATCTGGGAAACTCGATTTTATGCTACTCTACAGTAATTAATTCAAGTTATCTAAGCCAGTAATATTAAGACTGTAGGGATAGGAGTTTACGCAGGTAATCAAGCATTTGTTTCTAGTTTGCAAGGACCAAACTAGTCTTCATGCCATTCATGCCAGTATACTATCAAAGTGTTCTTTGGATAACAGTAATTACCAATATATAATACACCTTAAAGACTCGATCTCTTTTTAGTCTTACTATTCCACCACCCTATAAGTGTCTTTGGCCAGCCAACATAAGCTGTTTCTGGAGGGGAGATCAAAGGAACCGTAAGAAGTATCTTCAAAACTGAAGATAACTGAGATCCAGTAGTCAAAAAACATTGGTTAACAAAATGTCCCAATCCTGATTTGACCAGGACAATGCTGGTTTTCACCACTCTCAGTGTACTTAGTACTTGATCCCAGGTGGGATAATCAATTATAGTGTCACTCCATTTAATCCATGTTCCTCCAGCTCTTTTCAAAGTCAAATTGAAGGAGGAAACAGAACAAGCTCCATCTTGAAAGTAGGACTCCATCTTGGGCTGTGGACTTTGAGCTATATGCTCAGTATCTATGGAAACGACATACCAACTGGAAAACCAGACCCCCTGAATGGAAGAGCCCTAGGGCTTGTACCTAGACTCTCCCTCGCCTAAAAGAATACCCTAATTATCTGTATAACTGAATAGAATCATAAATTCTATTATGCTTATTGGGATACGACCACAGGCCTATTGATAATTGTCCATTGTTAACTACCTAGGCTTAAGACAAATGAAGCACAGATTTAAGGTATATGAATCATAAGTTAACTTTGATTGTATCTTTGTTTTCCTTTGTTTAGACTAGTTTCAGAGAATTTGGGAGGTGAGTTTGAGCACGTACACTTAGGGTATATAAGGTTTTCACAAAAACTGGTTGAGATCCTTGGCTAAGAGGAGACTCTGTCTTGGGCCCGTCAGTGTAATAAACTTCACTCCACTATCTGAATTGTCCTTCTGAGTGAGTTTGTTTCCCAGAACGCGTGGCTACAACAATATGTTTGGTAGTTAATTATACTGAGAAGATTTAACATTTTAACTGTTAAGACAGACAGTCTCCCATGCTGTATTCCTTTTGTTTACTTCCTATATTCTCCATGGGGCTTCCTGTTTCTAAAATTTCTTGTAAAAAGTTCACAATAATGATGGGTCTTATTTACATGCCATTCAATATATGCTGAGTGAGGGAAATGACCTCACTAGTCTGTCTCCATCAAATATTTTTCTTTTGAGTGCAGTTTTTAGGTTTCAAATTCTGTGGCTTCATAGTTATAAATACACAAATCACACAGAGCATGAGACACATTGAAAAACAAAGTCCCTCTTCATAAGTCTGAAATGTCACCCTTTCTCCCAAGGACATAAAATTTTCTTTATGACTCTTGCAAATATGTCTAAAAGTCTTCATTTGTCAGTTTGAGAAATGTGTCACAAAATAGCACTACCTTGGCATATAAACCAATTGCCTCTGAAATCTTTGAAGAGGATTGTCAAACATTTCTTTGTAGTTTGTGATTCTACTAGTTTTAATGCTTCTAATGTGCCAGGAAATATAGCTGAGTCTCGAGGGTAATTTTCTTGTAAAGTCCTAGATAGCAGTTGATTATAAAACCTAATAGAAAAGGTTGGCTCATATTTACATCAGAAATACAATAGCTGACAGAGTAGATGTGAACTACATTAATAGTTCTAAAATTTAAAATTAATATATTCTCCCATCTGGAGTCAACATTTTTAACATCTTTGAAATTCACGAAGAAAATGTGTTTCTTGTCAAGTAACCAGAAACCAGAATTCAGCTCGGATTTTTATTGTCAGATATTGTTCAGGTTCACACCCCCTTTGCAATCAGTGTTATGCATATGTATGCTGAGACTTTTCCCATTCAGCATGCAGATTTATAATTCCTCTGGAGACAAGTTTTTGTTGAAAAGAACTAGCATCTCTATATGCATAATTACTCCTTTTTATGTGCATTTTTGTTGAGTGAGCTGGGATGTTCTTTATTATGGACATGTTTGAAAGCCTTTGCATTCAGCATTTATATTAAGGTGACAGGAACAAAATGTAAGAAATTCAATTAATCAATCATTTAAGATTTAATGAACATTTACAATGTGTAAGTCTTTAGGCACTGAAATCACAAAAATGAGTAAAAAAAAAAAAAAAAGATTCCTGTGTCTAAGATGTTCTTCGTCTAATGAAAAGGAAAATTCATTAATGGATAATTGTTTCAAACCGTGAAAGGTGGAGAAGTGATAAAGATAATGGTCTGTTTGCAAACCCCACTGCACTTCCCTCAGTTAGTCTTGAGACCACAGAAAGAAACCTTAGGGAGTAACTTGGTCTCCTCTCCTGCAAGAAGAATCCTGTGATCTAACCCAACCTTGTCCTTTCCTGAGAGCTGGACCACTATGGCTCAGGGCAGCCTGAGAGAATCTTCAGATCCTTGCCCCAAGTATGTTCTGGAGTTGAGTTTGTTTAGTCCTATAACTCAGTTGGGAATTTATATGTGTTCAGTCAACTGGGGCTTACAGATTTGGTTTGATGAGAAATCATCTAGCTCTTATGGTAGGAAACCCAAGCTCCCAAAGGACCCCAGAAACAAATCCAGAAAGTGTTTTTCACGAAGTTTTACTTGGGACTATGTTAGACTGGAGGAGACAGGAAATAGAGGATCTAGAGCCTTCAGGTAATTGTAGAATTGATAGTGGAATATTTTCTACAATGGAACCTACTTGTGTTATCTTTGCCTTACGAGATTCAATTGACCTTAATCCTCTCTGAATCAATCCAAGTGGCATTTTTGACATTAGGGTCATCATTCCAAGCTCCTTTTTATACAGTTGGCAGCTCTGATCCTGTCTTGTCAGCCCTTTCCTCATTTGTAATTCTGTTCATATTCATACTGTTTCTCCCACAGTAGGGTAGAGAAAGCAAATTTCCTTTTTGTAAATAAGGATGTCTTACATAAAGATTTCTCATGTAAAAAAATAGCCACAGCTTAGCTTTGGGCTTGACAGAGCAGAAGCAATGCTGATTGTCAAAGAAGATCCTGGCCCTGCTGGCAGGAGGTCAGGAGGTCCTAGAAGCGCTCCTCCCAGCAAGAATGTTAGTCTGTATCTGCGCACCTGACATCAAAAACGCAGCTCTTCCTTCAGTGAACAGCACAGAATACCTGTATCAAGCTGCTTTAGCCTTGAACTGACTTCTGCTGTCAAATTCATGTCTGGAGGAAACTAACATCTGCAGATCCAGTCTGTAGACTATACCAGGGCTGGTCAATAATGACCTTTATACTAATTCAAGGTGATGTGCAAACTATCAAGACAATGTAGCAGGTTTTTCACATAGCTAGATTTATTCAATTTAAAGGATTTTAAGATTGGTTTTACTTATCTTTGCTGTTAGAAGTCTTCTTATTAAAGGTGATGGATAGTTATTTTATTTTTAATGTTCCTGTTAAGAAAAAGTGTTGGCAATTTTATGTTGGTTTAGCAAAGGGGTGAAGTTTTGCTGCTCCATGAAATGCTGAGGTTTGGGGACCACTGACCTTATGGCAGAAAGTGAAGAAGAACTAAGAGCCTCTTGATGAAAGTGAAAGAGGAGAGTGAAAAAGTTGACTTAAAACTCAACATTCAGAAAACTAAATCATGGCGTCTGGTCCCATCACTTCATGGCAAATAGATGGAGAAACAGTGGAAACAGTGACAGACTTTATTTTTGGGGCGGGATGGGAGAGCTCCAAAATCACTGCAGTTAGTGACTGCAGCCATGAAATTAAAAGATGCTTGCTCCTTGGAAGAAAAGCTATGACCAACATAGACAGCATATTCAAAAGCAGAGACATTACTTTGTCCACAGAGGTCTGTCTAGTCAAGGCTATTGTTTTGCCAGTAGTCATGTATGGATGTAAGAGTTGGATTATAAAGAAGGCTATGTACCAGAAAATTGATGCGTTTGAACTGTGGTGTTGGAGAAGACTCTTGAGAGTCCCTTGGACTGCAAGGAGATCCAACCAGTCCATCCTGAAGGAGATCAGTCCTGGGTGTTCATTGGAAGGACTGGTGTTGAAGCTGAAACTCCAATTGGCCACCTGATGTGAAGAGCTGACTCACTGGAAAAGACCCTGAAACTGGGAAAGATTGAGGGCAGGAGGAGAAGGGGATGATAGAGGATGAAATGATTGGATGGCATCATCAACTCAATGGACATGAGTTTGAGTAAACTCTAGGAGTTGACAATATATAGGGAGACCTGGCATGCTGCAGTCCATGGGGTCGCAAAGAGTTGGACATGACTGGGCAACTGAACTGACTGACCTAAGAATCTGGTATACAGTCATTCTCTAGCTCTTTCTCAACCTTGGTACTTTTGACACTTTGGATCAGATAGTACTTTATTGTGTGCACCATAGGATATTTAGCAGAGCATTGCTAGCCTCTTTCCACTAAATGCCAATAGCAAACCACTCCCATCCAGATGCAACAACTAAAAATGTCTCAAGTGGGTTTTAATGGTATAGGTGGGGACTATGATCAAAAGTTTGAAAGTTACTGCTCTACAGAAATTGTAAATTTTATTTCATTATATTCATTATTTTCTCATAAAGAATTTTTATTGCAATAAATGAGAAGTCACGGCAACCATAAATAAATTCAGGTAGCGGGCAAAATAAGGCTATATAAAATATATGTGTATGAATAGACATATATATGTCTATGTATATAATACTTTGATTATGCATATTTATATGTATTACAAAGATGCTATAAAGCTTAATTGATATTGACAAAGTATTTAAAAATCCCCAACAAAGCATATTGTATATAGATATAATATTATTACCCATAATAACATTTGCATTTTTATGTCACTTTTCACTTGAGACTCTCATTCAGTTGATTTGTGTCCTTAATGTATGATTCCCAGTTCATCTTGGGGAAACTGAGGCGCAAGTCAGTGTTCAACTGACATGATAAAATTAGGAATAAGTAAGCCTCCCTTATCCTTTATAATACCCTAATCATTTTTACTGTTATTATATGTGGCAAATAAGCCCCTAGGTATACATTTAGTATTATCATAAATATAATTTTATTGTTAATTTTACATTTTGCATATTTTACATTTTTGAACACATATGTTTATTTTTGCTGGGTTGGCAGCATCTAGGGAAATAGGGGCAGGTCTTCAGCTGTGTGTCTCTCAGAACCTGCTGGCTCTGGGCACATCATTTGCGGGCAGCCAGAAGACTTTATGGAATGCCAATTGCATTGGCTTAGTCCTCCAAAGTTTCACTATAGATTGATGTTTTAATACTGGGCTTTTGATTGTTGTCTGAGATTGTGGTAAGAAAAGAAATGTTTCTGTATTTTTGGTAATAATCTAGTTATAGTACAACTTAAAATACATGGTGGGATAATCAAGGCTGCATTCTGACTTTCATGGACACTATCTTTGCCTTCATGGGTCCCTTCCTCCATTAAAAAAGTTTTAAATGATAGTTTATGATTGCTTTGGTATAAAGATGTATATTGTTCAAGCTTGATTATATTCTTTTTACTGATTTAAAAGTGATTAAATCACTTTCCTTGGCCCCTAAAAGTTTCCCAGGCCCTGGACACTGGCCTGTGTGTGTGCTCAGTCATTCATTCATGTCCAACTCTCTGTATCCCCATGGATTGTAGCCTGCCAGGCTTCTCTTTCTGTGGGATTTTCCAGGCAAGAATATTGGAGTGGGTGGCCAGTCCCTACTCCAGAGGATCTTCCCAACCCAGGGATCCAATATTGCCTAAGATAGAGATGGGCCCTGCAAATAATACATTGAAATATTACTTGGTGTTTTGGCCTTTCATTCCTGTGTTCCTAGGGAGGTATTATGATTTTATTGCCTCAGGGAAGAATGACCCAACAGGCAACAAAAGAGCCAAATTCTTGGTTTTGAGGTTCAAAACCTTAGGTCTTGGGATAGCACTGTAGATTTGGAAGAACAGATGAAGAGCTGGGCTATTCTGTCCATTAGTAGATGAAGAGTTCGTGCACCGAAGATGAAAGAGGCCAGAGAAGTTGAGAACATGTGGATTTGTCTGGGATCCCAAACTTGGATTAAAACTTTGGAAATCCTAGAGTAGATGGGGCCTCTCACTGCCTAATCTTTTGCTCCCAGGGTAATGTTTCCAGAGCTGTCGATGTGTGGGGCTCTGATGTGTCTCCCAAGCCCATTGTGATGGAGACATGAAACAAGTGCCTTCTTGGTGGGCCAGGCAAACAACTCAGGGGTGGCATCTGGGTTTCTAGGAACCCTAGTTGGAGAAGGACACAAAAGGTTTTTGGTGGTTTGGATAGTGGCAGGATTCCCTGGTGGCTCAGATGGGAAACATCTCCTTGAAATTCAGGAAACCAGAGTTTGATCCATGGGTTGGGAAGATCCCCTGGAGTAGGAAATGGCAACCCACTCCAGTAATCTTGCCTGGAAAATCCCATGTACAGAGGAGCCTGGTAGGCTACATTCCATGGGGTCACAAAGGGTTGGACACGGCTGAGCGACCTCACTTTCTCCCTTCTGGCAAAGTGCCAGTCTGTATAGACTGTGTGGCAGGATGAGGTAGGCAGAGCAGAGCTCTGCATGGATCCATAATGGAAGAACATTGGAGAATGAGGATGTTTCCATGGGTTCCAGCAAGGAGATATGATGCCAGCAAAGATGGATTCTTGGCATTGTGGTACCACACGAACTCTTTAGAGTTGGAAGAGAACCAGAATTGACGGAGATTAGGTTTTTTTCACTTGAAATTATGAGCACTTGGAAAAGAAATTAAGTACAATAATGGAAAAGTTAAGTTACAAATTTTGTACCTCAGAATTTTTTGAAGCCAGATTAGTATTCACTATATGTAGGTTTATATGGATTCTTTACATTATTTGCAGGACCTTCCACCTTTTTTTTTCTTTTAACTCTTCTAAAAATCTTAAAATGTATTGGTATAATTTCTGTCCTTATTTTACACATATGAAAACAAGGGCACAGAAAAGGTAAGTGAATTCCCCAAGGTCACACAGCTAGCATTTTGCTGAGCAGTGACTCAAACCCATGACCCCATTCACTCTACCATTGCTGATTTTTTTTTTGTGTGTGTGTGTGTGTGTGTGTGTGTGTGTTTTGATTAATTATTTTTGTCTATGCTGGGTCTTCACTGCTGTGTGCGGACTTTCTCTAGTTGCAGTGAGCCAGGACTACTTTCCAGCTGTGGTGCACAAGCTTCTCATTACATGGGTTTCTCTTGTGCAGCATGAGTACTCGGGCTTCAATAGTTATGGTGCACAGGCTCAGCTGCCCTGCAGCATGTGATATCCTAGTTCCTAGACCTGGGATCAAACCCATGTCCCCTGTATTGGCAGGCAGATTCTTAACCACTGGACCACCAGGGCAGTCCCCTACTCATGGTTCTTAATGTCCAAAACTCACCTAAAGAACTTCAGTGAGAGCTTTCTCTCAGGCTCTCAAAAAATGGTATTGGTACCAAAATGCTGTTAGTGTTTTGCAGTTCATGCTCAGATGTGAGGAGGGCTGAGGGCTCATCTGCTGGAGCTCTGCCAACATGCCCTGGGCTCCCTCTCTGCTGTGTTCTATACAGAGCTCTGCTTCCATGAGTGGTGGGGGGAGGTAAGGGTATAATCTGAATACAGTGCACGGCCCCAGCACCAATGCAGTGGGATGAGGTGGGGTGGTCAGTCCTAGGCTGGGTGCCCCACCCAGGTTAGTCAGTGCTGTTCTGCTTCTACAGTCCAGTGCCCACACTAAACAACATTGCAGATTTTTTCTTGTTTACTTGCCCACCCCTCTCCAGACTATGAGCAACTGAAGGCAGGAATTACACCACACTTTCTCCCCATTTGTATCTCCTACACCTAACAGAATGCCTGGCATGTAATAGATATTTAAAATATTTGCTGAATGAATGAGCAGATTAGGTGGATGGATGGATAATAAGTTCCTGGGTACCTCAGTGTCCCTCACACAGTCCTAGTCTCATATCTCTTGATAAAAGAAGCAAGCCTCTTTTGATGGATGTTTGGGTTCAGTTTCCTTTATCTCACCTGAGAAAGCTTTGTGAAAATAGCTCCTTCTGTTGTGGGCCACTTCACCTCCTCTTTCCTTCCTTATCCCCAAACCTTTCCTTTATTATTATTTTCTACCACTATGTTAGTCAAAATGTTCAGAATACTTTTCCTCTTTCATCTACATGTTTTAAGAACTGTTATGTTTAACTGTTAACTTCCTTTAAACCCTCTTTAGAAGCAGAGACCACATGTTATAAATCCATATGAGTAAATATTTTACTGTCTCTTGTTTTGAGAAGAATTGTAATTAAATTTCATGGCAGAACAATTTCTAAAGTGGTAAGTTGCCTTTCTAAGATATTACCATGTCTTGTTTTAATTCTTACTTTCAGTAACTAATTTACGTTATTAAATAAGATTCACTTCACTGGAGTCACTGAGTAATCACTGTGTTGGATAAGTGTTTTATGACATTAGTTTTGTCACATATGCTAAATTTTTTTTAGGAAGTAGTCTCAGTATTACCTGAAAGGAGATGGGCAATATATGTCCCAAATCCAGTAAATTTATCATTAGAACAATATCACAAATATAGTAAACTTTCACTGCATTGTTTTTAAAATATTTAAATGCAATACATGATAAATAAGCTTTGTCCTTTAACAGATTCTAATTTTTTTCTTAAGGCACCGTGACAGAGAAACTTATCCCAAAGATTATGATATAGAGGGTCCTGAAGAAGTGAAAAAACTATGTAATTCAACATATCGTCGACTTGGAACCAGTGAACCCCTAGTAAGTAGTAACCACTTATTTCTCTAAAGTCCAAATCTTCCTCCTAGTGAAACATGAAAAAAGTAGAGAGGAGCACTTTCTCAGGGCTCTTCTTAGTTGTGTTAGATACTTAGGCAGGTGGCTTAGCCACTGTTTGCCTCAGTGACCTTACCTGTAAGATGGGGAGCACTTCATAACGTTACTGGGCAAATAAAGCAAATAAAGTGCTTAACTCAGTGCCTGGCACATAGCAAGTGCTCAAGAAATTAATACTGCTATTGTGATACCTTGCTAGATGTCTCCTCTAACCTTTATCATCACCCTATGAAGTAGGTATTATTATCTCTATTTTACAAATGCAGAGAAAATCCTAGACATTAAATGACTTACTCAAAGTCACCCAGCCAGGGACTGAAAGAGTGAGAGTTTGAACCCATTTCTTTGATTTTATATCTTTTGTATTTAAGATGACAGAGTTGTAAGTAATTTAAGCATGCTATTATTTTCTTATAACATTTGTACAATCAAGTTACTAAAGGCGGATTCATTGCATAAGTACTTCCTGTTTGAATTGTTGTGGATGGATTACTCCATCGTTATTTAGGTGTTTTTGTTTGTTTGTTTGTTTCTTTAAAAAATAATTTTGTTTATTTATTTATTAGCTGTACTGGGTCTTTTTTTCCTATTTTATTTTATTTTAAATTTATTTTTTTAATTGAAGGATAATTGCTTTATAGAATTTTGCTATTTTCTATCAAACCTCAATATGAATCAGCCATAGGTATACATATATCCCCTCACTTTTGAACCTCCCTCACACCTGGCTCCTCATCCCATCCCTCTAGGTTGATACAGAGCCCTGTTTGAGTTTCCTGTTCCATACAGCAAATTCCCGTTGACTATCTATTTTATATGTGGTAATGTAAGTTTCCATGTTACTCTTTCCATACATCTCACCCTCTCTTCCTCTCTCCCCATGTCCATAAGTCTGTTCTCTATGTCTGTTTCTCCATTCCTGCCCTGTAAATAAATTATTCAGAACCATTTTTCTAGATTCCATATATATGTCTTAGAATACAATATTTATCTTTCTCTTTCTGACTCACTTCACTCTGTATAATAGGTTCTAGGTTCATCAACCTCATCAGAACTGACTCAAATGAGTTCCTTTTTATGGCTGAGTAATATTCCATTGTGTATATGTACCACAATTTCTTTATCCATTCATCTGTCGATGGGCATCTAGGTTGCTTCCAAGTTCTAGCTATTGTAAACAGTGCTGCAATGAACAATGGGATACATGTGTCTCTTACAACCCTAGTTTCCTTGGGTATATTCCTAGGAGTGGGATTGCTCGGTCATATGGTGGTTTTATTCCTAGTTTTTTTTTTAAGGAATCTCCATACTGTCTTCCATAATGGCTGTATCAATTTATATTCCCCACCAACAGTGGAAGAGCATTCCTTTTTCTCCACACCCTCTCCAACATTTATTGTTTGTAGACTTTTTGATGATGGCCATTCTGACTGGTGTGAAGTAATATCTCATTGTGGTTTTGATTTGCATTTCTCTGGTAATGAGTGATGTTGAGCATCTTTTCATGTGTTTGTTAGCCACCTGCCTTCTTTGGAGAAATGTCTGTTTAGGTCTTTTTCCCACTTTTTGACTGGATTGTTTGTTTTTCTGGTATTGAGTTGTATGAGCTGCTTGTGTATTTTGGAAATAAATCCTTTGTCAGTTTTTTCATTTGCTATTATTTTCTCCCATTCCGAGGGTTGTCTTTTCACCTTGATTATAGTTTCCTCTGCTGTGCAAAAGCTTTTAAGTTTAATCAGGTCTCACTGTTTACTTTTGTTTTTATTTACGTTACTCTAGGAAGTGGGTCGTAGAGGATCTTGCTTTGATTTATGTCATTGAGTGTTCTGCCTATGTTTTGCTCTTAGAGTTTTATAGTTTCTGGTCTTACATTTAGGTCCTTAATCTATTCTGAGTTTATCTTTGTGTGTGGTGTTAGGAAGTTTTCTAATTTCATTCTTTTACATGTAGCTGTCCAGTTTTCCCAGCACCATTTATTGAAGAGGCTGTCTTTGCCCCATTGTATATTTGTGCCTCTTTTGTCAAAAATAAGGTACTCATAAGTGCATTGGTTTATTTCTGGGCTTTATATTTTATTCCATTGGTCTATATTTCTGTTTTTGTGCCAGTACCATACTGTCTTGATGACTGTAGCTTTGTAGTATAATCTGAAGTCAGGAAGTTTGATTCCTCCAGCTCCATTCTTCTTTCTCAAACTATTTAGCTGTTTGCTCAATCAGTGTGAGGCAGGAGCCTCCCAAATTCTGTCCTACAGTGTCAAGAGATTTGGGATTAGCTGATGGCTCAGCTCAACTTCTTAGTTTGGCTTTGGGGCCTGAAGAGTTGGTAATTTCACAGACCGATATGAGTGTGTTTAGAAATCTGGGTTTGGATCACATTCTTCCCCTCAAAGGCTGGGCTACTTTAAAAAGGGTAAGCCTAGGAATATCCACAATTCTACCATTGAGAATGGCTCTAGAAAATTCTCTGTTCTGCAAAATGATGGGAATAAGTTAGCTTAGCAGAACCTATGCTGTTCCCCATTCCTTTTATAGTTATCATAGGCAGAGAATAATAAACATAGCCTGAAAATGGGAATTTATTATAAAGATGCAGCTGCCTGGATATGGAACAAAGACACTTACTGGAACCAAGACAGCTCTAAAGTAAGTCATCTCTTTCTCTCCCTCTCTCTTTCTCTCCCCACCTCTGTTTTCTATCTGATACACACACACTCTCTCAGCATCTCTATTTCTCTCTGCTTTGTCCTCCTTTAGTCACACAGCTTAAATCTCAGGGGCATTCTGCCAGTTTCCCCAGTTTCTACCCTGCCCTCTTGCCTTTGCACAAGGCTGCCTAATCGGTCATTAGCCAGCACATGGATGGAGATCTTGAGTATAATGCCCAACTCAGAAAATAACCACCCCTTCCCACTTCTCCAAACCCAGCTTACCCTTGCTTTCTTGAGCACGGTGAGGATGAAAGCAAGGTGGACAATGCAGGCATTGTCTGGCACACACTTAGCATCTTTGACCCTTAAAAGCATTTATTTTTGATTTCTAAAAGAAAATGCTCTTGGTCTCTAGATTGTGGGAAGAAGTGAGATGAAGTGAAATATAAGGAGTAGGAACCTCAAACATTCATTCCTTATATTCTATGCATTGTAGTAGTTAAATCTCAGGTTTAAGATCATGGCATCCGGTCCCATCACTTCATGGGAAATAGATGGGGAAACAGTGGAAACAGTGTCAGACTTTATTTTTTTGGGCTCCAAAATCACTGCAGATGGTGACTGCAGCCATGAAATTAGAAAACACTTACTCCTTGGAAGGAAAGTTATGACCAACCTAGACAGCATATTAAAAAGCAGAGACATTACTTTGCCGACTAAGGTCCATCTAGTCAAGGATGTGGTTTTTCCTGTGGTCATGTATGGATGTGAGAGTTGGACTGTGAAGAAAGCTGAGCCCCAAAGAATTGATGCTTTTGAGTTGTGGTGTTGGAGAAAACTCTTGAGTCCCTTGGACTGCAAGGAGATCCAACCAGTCCATTCTGAAGGAGATCAACCCTGGGATTTCTTTGGAAGGAATGATGCTGAAGCTGAAACTCCAGTACTTTGGCCACCTCATGAGAAGAGTTGACTCACTGGAAAAGACTCTGATGCTGGGAGGGATAGGGGGCAGGAGGAGAAGGGGATGACCGAGGATGAGATGGCTGGATGGCATCACGGACTCGATGAATGTGAGTCTAAGTGAACTCCGAGAGATGGTGGTGAACAGGGAGGCCTGGCGTGCTGCGATTCATGGGGTCGCAAAGAGTCAGACACGACTGAGTGACTGAACTGAACTGAACTGATGACTTTCATTCATAGTCATTGAAACCTTGTCTTACCAGGTTTCCAGTGTGTGTTAGATAGGAATGTTACTGAATGAACTTGGGTCCACTTCCCAACCTGCAACAAAGCCAAAATTCAGTTTAAAAATAGAGACAGGATTTTGAAAAAGGTGTGCTATAAGTCTCATCTGCAAAACTAAGTTATAGATATGAGGCTCTGGTAATTTAACTAAAGTAGCAGAGCAGCAAGAAGGGAATTAGCTACATATTCATCAGTGGTGGGACAAAGATAAGTGAGTAATCAGGCCCAGATTTGGCTTTGGGAGATGAGATATGGGCCATGTAGAAGAGAAAGATGACAGAGAGCCAATTTAGTGCCTGCCCAAGAGCACTTCATGTAGGAATGGGAAAGGGATTGACTGTATTCCTATGAGCTGAGCTAGGACATCAAAGCACAGAGACTGGCATCCTGTATCATGAAACACACCGCTGAATGTTCCCAGAAGGATTCTCAGCTTCTATTAGAACACCGCAAGAAAGTCAGTTTTGAACGTCCTTCAGTGCTAGAGAGGGTTAGACACAGGCACACTCAGAGAAAGCCAAACCAAGAGTACATGTCCACTTTTCCTGCATTTGCTTCTCCTTCCTCATGTCTTCTCACCCTCAAACCCTCAAGGAGCCAGAAGGAGTTGGGGTGTAGGGAAGAATTCCAAGGGGGACAATTGGGAAGAAGCAAGCTGAAGTAGACCAGACTGACACATGCTTCTTGAGAACCTTTTATTTTAAGTGAAAATTTGGCTGGTACATGGGACTAGGCATTTTACTCACTCACTAAAACTGTTCTTGAGACAGAAGTAGCCAAAAGGTTTTTATAATATCTGAGTGACCAGAAAAGTCCTGAAGCCTGTCCTATATATCAACAAAGAGCATAAAAAGGAATTATCCCTTCCAAGTAACTATGGATGGACAGCAATGAAAGAAGAATAGATTTGTTTTCTGATTATACCTATTTACAAGACCTACTTGTTCAATGAGCCAGTTGCCCATTTGTATATAAAACAGAAGTCTATTCACATCATCCCTCTCCATCCCCTTCCCTTACTTTAATTTTCTTCATGGCACTTCAATGACTGGACATATTTAAGACTTGTTAGCTGTTAATTGTCTATCTCTCCCTACCAGAATACAAGCTTTATGGGAAAACAGTTGTTGGTCTTTTTTGTTCTCTGCTATATCTCCATTTCCTCTAATGGTGTCTGGCACATTGTGTGTGTGTGTGTGTGTGTGTGTGTGTGTGTGTGTTAGTCACTCAGTCATGTCTGAATCTTTGCAACCCATAGAATGTAGCCCGCCAGGCCATGGGATTCTCCAGGCAAGAATACTGGAGTGGGTTGCCATTCTCTTCTCCAGGGCTGGCACATAGTAGGTACACAATAAATATTTATGGAAGGAGGAAAGAAAGGAAGACTGTATTCCACAAACATGTATTAAGTTCCTATTATTTTGTTAAGTGCTGGAATAAAGAATGTTGTGCCAAGTTATCATGAAGAGTGCTAGGGTAAGAAATATAATTCAAAGCAAGGTCACTGTACATCAAGAACTCACAGGCTTTGGGGGGTAATGGGTGCATGCAACCACAGTGGTGGTATGTATGATGGATAATATGACAGGAAGAAGGTCGGGATGCCGTGCAGGGCACCTGAACTGAGATAAGTTGAGGAGAGGGTCAAGGATGGCTTCCTAGGGAATTCCCTAGTGGTCCAGTGGTTAGGACTCAGTGCTTTCACTGCCAAGAAACCTGGGTTCACTCCCTGGTTGGACACTAACATCTTGCAAGCTGTGTGGTGGTGTGGCCAAAGAAAAGTATGGCTTCCCAGTAGAGGTGACCACATGAAGCTCCTGGGCTGAATGTTTAAAGGAACTATCTGTTGGTGGAATCTGGAAAAATACTACCCAAGTTTCAGTGGTAGCATAGTCGAATTCCTACCTCAGTGACCCCTCTGGCTTCAGGAAGCTGAGTGGAGCCATGGATTCATAGGGGAGCAGTCATTCAAGCCACTGAAATTTCTGATTGTATTAATAGTAGTCTAAGTGATTATGGGAAGTAGTATTTTATTTTAATTACGATAGTTTGTGTTATTTTATTTGGACTTCATTGAGGTATTACTTAGCTATATCAGAGTGAGTTCCATGCAAAGTAAATGATCAAGGGTACATCTGTCATTGTTTCTTCATTTGTTGAGTCCCTCACCCAAGGACCTCATGGTAGATTATGATCCCCTGTCATAATCACTTATGTAAGACCACTTCTAAGGAAGTGTTGCACTTTGAATCCCATAAACTCAGAGGGATTAAATACAGAGTACATTTGATGTGTGTCACAGAAGATGAGAAATGTCAGATAGAAAGGAACAAAGACAAACTTGAGTAATTTTATTAAGCAGATTTTTCTTATACAGCTAATGGATCAGTGCCAAGGCGTTTTGGAACAGGATAACACTGATGAGCAAATTAGGCTAATATTAGATTAGTATTAACATCACAGTCATTTTGGACTTAAAATGGCAAATAAATGAATAGGACAAAAGTGTGTTAACATTCATTTTATGAACAGATGAATACTAAGTAGGTCTCAAATATGAGCTGTTTTGGGGATGAAAATACATTTAAAAATTAAAGACTCTAAAAGGGATATAATTATAATGGATTTGAAAAATTAAATTGTCATTTACTTAATTGGTTCAGGTATTTTTCTTTTTCTTTGATTGACATAGTAGAATAGTATTTTGAGCACTACAATCTTACAGATGCTTTCTTCATTCAGATCTAAGTACTACCTGAAAAACGCATATGGATCAAATCTTTTATAAATGGAATAATTTTAAATGTCAGTGAAAGAGAACCACTTAAACCAGGGAAAAGGAAGATGTTTGGAAGATAGTGGACTGTTCAATCAGGGCCCTCTCTTGCTTTCTATCTCCATAATCTCTGAATTTGAAGTTGATGCCACAGGTTCCAGCGTGCTTTCCTGGATTTTGGCTTTTCCTATGTCAGTACAATTGCATCTGACTTTCTTGTTTCAGGAGTTCTGTGTAAGTTTTGGCGAACTCGACTGTACTTTCCTCATCTTATGCTTCAGCTATGGGCTTGGGAATTCTGTCAAGTATCATTTCTTGGCACTTGGAATGTGAACGAAAGGAGGTATCTGCCATTTATGTGACTCTTTTCCGGTGTCAATAGTCATGTCACATAGTTTCCCAGGTGGCTCAGTGGTAAAGAATCTGCCTGCCAGTGCAGGCAGCCCGAGAGATGTGGGTTTGATCCTTGGATAGGGAAGATCCCCTGGAGTAGGAAACGGCAACCCGCTCCAGTATTCTTACCTAAAAATTCCATGGACAGAGGAGCCTTGTGGACTGCAGCCTATGGGGCCTGCAAAGAGTCAGACACAACTGAGTGACCGAGCACAGTCATGCCCTAATTTAACTTCTAGAGAAACTAGCTTTTAATATTTCATATGTGTCAATTTGCTTGCGTGTATTCATGGGTGCTAAGTTGCTTCAGTCCTTCAGTATAAGTTAGAGGATCATGCTTTCAGGGAACCCTATAAGGAACCAAAAAGAAATGCCTGTTTGGCATCATTTAAAATGAATCTTGCTGAGAGAGATTCTGCCAGGGGGTAAGTCTTCCTCAGCACAAATAGGCTGGTTACACTCAAATGTGAAACTTGAGGGAAAGTCCTAAATGACCTACTCATTTCCTGTACCCATTACCCAGATTATACACCTACTGGCTTTTTATTCTTTTATATAAAAGGTCGATGGCACCAAGCAGCCCCCGGTGTTGAGCCGTGGGTGTAAGGGCTTGGGGTTGGGTGTGCTGTGCCCCACCCTCAGTACAGAGCAGACGGTGGGTGTTTCTATGGGGTCACGTTGGTGGGTGGCAGAGGAACTTAAATATCTGGCCTTGGTTCAGAAACCAACAGATTGCCAGACAAAAGGAAACACTTGAAGTAAGAAGCTTCCTGTAAAGCTTCATGCTGCTGCTAAGTCACTTCAGTTGTGTCCGACTCTGTGTGACTCCATAGACGGCAGCCCATCAGGCTCCCCCGTCCCTGGGATTCTCCAGGCAAGAACACTGGAGTGGGTTGCTATAGGTAGAGTTTATATTTATAGCACCAATGTACATTTTTAAACCTTTTTTCAGGGGTGGGAGTAAAAGGGGAAGAAAGGGGTGGGGGTGGGTGAAGGGGTAGATGAGAGCTTTAATTTTAAAAGAAAGTTCAACAAAAGGAAATTATTTTGATTAAGTATATTTTATTTAGGTATTTTTGGACCATATTATTAAATTAATTGTTAAGCTGCAGTCAAGTTGTGGAAGTGAGAGCTTTGATAAGCCTTGTATGGACTGCATTGTGAACCACTTGCCAGTTGTATTTTATGGAGCTTATTTATGATTTAAAAGACTGTACTGTATATAGGAAGTATGTTACCTTCTCCTTATTTATATGTTTACCATATACTTTGATATTTGAAACGTTATGTACTGGAAAGGCCACTTATATTTCTAGAAAAGACAGGATTTTATGCAACCTTTTTCTTTGAATTAACAGCAATAAAAAAATGAAAAATGAAAAAAAAGTCTAGATGATAACAGGCCAGGAGTGGTATGAAAATTCAATAAATTGTCAGACACCTACTTCTTCTTGCTTTCTGCTCTGACATCCCTTACAAATGGCCCAATATGGCTGCTGGAAATCTGCCATTATGTCCACATTCCATGCCATAGAAACAGAAACAGAAGCTGGAGGTTGTATATGTTAATTCCATTAGGCCCTATTGTCCAGAACCAGTCACGGTCATTTCTAAGTATAAGGGAGGCTAGAAAAGTAGTCTGAAACCTCATAGGCCCAACTAAATTTTGAGGGTTTTATTATTGATGAATAACAGAATGGGAAGTCTAATATTGGAGGATACTATTTAACTCTGATATGGGAGACACAGAGGGTAAGTGTGGGCTCTGCTTACATTGCTTCTCATTAATGCTTGGCTGCAAGGAGATCCAATCAATCCATTCTGAAGGAGATCAACCCTGGGGTTTCTTTGGAAGGAATGATGCTAAAGCTGAAACTCCAGTACTTTGGCCACCTCATGCAAAGAGTTGACTCATTGGAAAAGACTCTGATGCTGGGAGGGACTGGGGTCAGAAGGAGAAGGGGATGATAGAGGATGAGATGGCTGTATGGCATCACTGACTCTATGGACGTGAGTCTGAGTGAACTCCGAGAGATGGTAATGAACAGGGAGGCCTGGCATGCTGCGATTCATGGGGTTGCAAAGAGTTGGATATGACTGAGCGACTGAACTAAACTGAACTGAATACCACCTACTAGGTTGTAATTTTGGTCAAGAGTTTACAATTTTCTGTTTCTATATTTCCTTAGGGAAAAAGTAGGAATAGACTTTTCATGAACATTTAATGTGAAGACATTTAGAATAGTGTCTGGTCAATGTGGTATTGTTATTGCCATTATTCCATGGTTTATTGCAACTCACTAAGCTACGTCCATGAATCAAGGCAAATTGGAAGTGGTCAAGCAAGAGATGGCAAGAGTGAACGTCGACATTCTAGGAATCAGTGAACTAAAATGGACTGGAATAGGTGAATTTAACTCAGATGACCATTATGTCTTCTACTGCGGGCAGGAATCCCTCAGAAGAAATGCAATAGCCATCACGGTCAATAAAAGAGTCTGAAATGCAGTACTTGGATGCAATCTCAAAAACAACAGAATGACCTCTGTTCATTTCCAAGGCAAACCATTCAATATCACAGTAATCCAAATCTATGCCCCAACCAGTAATGCTGAAGAAGCTGAAGTTGAACGGTTCTATGAAGACCTACAAGACCTTGTGGAACTAACACCCCCAAAAATGTCCTTTTCATTATAGGGGATTGGAATGCAAAAGTAGGAAGTCAAGAAACACCTGGAGTAACAGGCAAATTTGGCCTTGGAAAATGGAATGAAGGAGGGCAAAGACTAATAGAGTTTTGCCAAAAAAAATGCACTAGTCATAGCAAACACCCTCTTTCAACAACACAAGAGAAGACTCTACACATGGACATCACCAGATGGTCAACACCGAAATCAGATTGATTATATTCTTTGCAGCCAAAGATGGAGAAGCTCTATACAGTCAACAAAAACAAGACCAGGAGCTGACTGTGGCTCAGATCATGAACTCCTTATTGCCAAATTCAGACTGAAATTGAAGAAAGTAGGGAAAACCACTAGACCATTCAGGTATGACCTAAATCAAATCCCTTATGATTATACAATGGAAGTGAGAAATAGATTTAAGGGACTAGATCTGATAGAGTGCCTGATGAACTATGGACTGAGGTTCGTGACATTGTACAGGAGACAGGGATCAAGACCATCCCCATGGAAAAGAAATACAAAAAAGCAAAATGGCTGTCTGAGGAGGCCTTACAAATAGCTGTGAAAAGAAGAGAAGCGAAAAGCAAAGGAGAAAAGGAAAGATATAAGCATCTGAATGCAGAGTTCCAAAGAAGAGCAGGAAGAGATGAGAAAGCCTTCCTCAGCAATCAATGCAAAGAAATAGAGGAAAAGAACAGAATGGGAAAGACTAGAGACCTCTTCAAGAAAATTAGAGATACCAAGGGAACATTTCATGCAAAGATGGGCTCAATAAAGGACAGAAGTGGTCTGGACCTAACAGAAGCAGAAGATATTAAGAAGAGGTGGCAAGAATGAACACAAATGAACTAATCAAAAAGATCTTAAAGACCAAGATAATCACAATGGTGTGATCACTCATCTAGAGCCAGACATCCTGGAATGTGAAGTCAAGTGGGCCTTAGAAAGCATCACTACGAACAAAGCTAGTGGAGGTGATGGAATTCCAGTTGAGCTATTTCAAATCCTGGTAGATGATGCTGTGAAAGTGCTGTACTCAATATGCCAGCAAATTTGGAAAACTCAGCAGTGGCCACAGGACTGGAAAAGGTCAGTTTTCATTCCAATCTCAAAGAAAGGCAATGCCAAAGAATGCTCAAGCTACCGCACAATTGCACTCACCTTACATGCTAGTAAAGTAATGCTCAAAATTCTCCAAGCCAGACTTCAGTAATACATGAGCCGTGAATTCCAGATGTTCAAGCTGGTTTTAGAAAAGGCAGAGGAACCAGAGATCAAATTGTCAACATCCACTAGATCATGGAAAAAGCAAGAGTTCCAGAAAAACATCTATTTCTGCTTTATTGACTATGCCAAAGCCTTTGACTGTGTGGATCACAATAAACTTTGGAAAATTCTGAAAGAGATGGGAATACCTGACCACCTGACCTGCCTCTTAAGAAATCTGTATGCAAGTCAGGAAGCAACAGTTAGTAATGGACATGGAACAACAGACTGGTTCCAAATAGGAAAAGGACTGTGTTAAGGCTGTATACCGTCACCCTGCTTATTTAACTTCTATGCTGAGTACATCATGAGAAATGCTGGGCTGGAAGAAGCACAAGCTGGAATCAAGATTGCCAGGAGAAATACCAATAACCTCAGATATGCAGATGACACCACCCTTATGGCAGAAAGTGAAGAGGAACTAAAAAGCCTCTTGATGAAAGTGAAAGAGGAGAGTAAAACTGGCTTAAAGCTCAACATTCAGAAAATGAAGATCATGGCATCTAGTCCCATCACTTCATGGAAAATAGATGGGGAAACAGTGGAAACAATGTCAGAGTTTATTTTGGGGGGCTCCAAAATCAGTGCAGATGGTGACTGCAGCCATGAAATTAAAAGATGCTTACTCCTTGGAAGAAAAGTTATGACCAACCTAGACAGCATATTAAAAAGCAGAGACATTACTTTGCCAACAAAGGTCCATCTAGTCAAGGCTATGGTTTTTCCAGTGGTCATGTATGGAGGTGAGAGTTGGACTGTGAAGAAAGCTGAGCGCCAAAGAATTGATGCTTTTGAACTGTGGTGTTGGAGAAGACTCTTGAGAGTCCCTTGGACTGCAAGGAGATCCAACCAGTCCATTCTGAAGGAGATCAACCCTGGGATTTCTTTGAAAAGAATGATGCTAAAGCTGAAACTCCAGTACTTTGGCCACCTCATGCAAAGAGTTGACTCATTGGAAAAGACTCTGATGCTGGGAGGGATTGGGGGCAGGAGGAGAAGGGGATGACAGAGGATGAGATGGCTGGATGGTATCACTGACTCTATGGATGTGAGTCTGAGTGAACTCCGAGAGTTGGTCATAGACAGGGAGATATAGCGTACTGTGATTCTAGGGGTTGTAAAGAGTCGGACACGACTGAACGACTGAACTCAACTGAACTGAAGCTACAGGCAGTAGCTTCTGGGTTCACTTTCACTTTTCACTTTCATGCATTGGAGAAGGAAATGGCAACCCACTCCCGTGTTCTTGCCTGGAGAATCCCAGGGACCTTGGAGCCTGGTCGGCTGCCGTCTTATGGGGTCGCACAGAGTCGGACACAACTGAAGTGACTTAGCTTAGCTTATAGCTCTAGAACTTAGTAGGTTGCCTGGCATTTCACAGATATGGTCGGATGGATGAATGACTGAATGAGTCAGACTGCTTGTTTTAAATTGTGGAACTTCTTTTCTCTCTGGTTTATCTGAGCATTAGGTAATCCCTTTCAACCTCAGTTTTCCCCTCCTTAAAATGAATATTAAAATAAGCCAAGAGTCCTTCCTTTCTCCCTCCAGGTCTACTCCCCACCCTTCTCAACCCTGCTGTGTGTACCAAGGAGGCTGACCTTTTGGATTATGTCAGTGAGTTCTTTTGCCCTCTGGCTTTCTGTGAATTGCCAGGAACTGGTCCGTGGAAGGCACTGAGGTGGTCAGCAATGGGAGGAGAGCTGGCTTGGACATTTCTTTGCTTTCCTTCTGAGAGGCCATTTTGGCAGTGGCTGTCTTCTATGGATTAAATGATTGTGTCCCTCTCAAACTCAAATGTTGAAATTCTAACTCCCAGTGTGATGCAATTAAGAGATGGGGCATGTGGGAGGTGTTTAGTTCATGAAAGTGGAGTCCTCATGAATGAGATTAATACCCTTATAATAGAGACACCAAAGAGCTCTTCCCTATTTCTGCCATTGTGAAGACATTGTGAAAAGAGGGCTGTCTATCAGCTAGAAAGTAGACTCTCACCAGTCACTGCTGGTGCCTTGATCTTGGCCTTCTAAGCCTTCAGAATTCTAAGAAATAATTTCCTATTGTGTATAAGTCAATCAGTCTATGATATTTGTAACAACACCTGAGCAGACTAAAACACTGTTTCTGTTCTGAAAGCCACAACTACCAAATGACCCTCTCCTTACAGCTGTAGGTCTGGGTTCCATAACTGCCCTACCCTGTGACTCACCAGTATTGCTATCGTCAGGTGCTTCATCATCGTTTGCTGGTTTTCTGAATTCTGGCCACACTTTTATAAGTAGATTCTCTATTAAACTTTCTTCATTTCCCCATATGATTTTTCTTTTCCTTCTGCCACCATAATTAATACATAACACTCAGGGTTGCTTTAAGTATTTAGAGGGATAATGTATATAAAATGCTTAATATGGTGTCTGATACAGAATAAGCAGTCAATAAACTTCAGAGCCACTAATGCTATTATCTGTTTCCTTTTACTATTCATTATTTCAATTTGGCAGTACCTTTGTTTTATATAAGTTTCAATGGTGTTGATTGATTTATTGAAATATTTACTGTCAAAAATGATTACAGCATATCTAAGATGAATTGTTGGGCCAATCTTACACCTTAAAAACAAAATTATACCTAGTAATTTTTTTCTCTAAAAGATAATGCTTTATTTTTCATTAGAGTGTAAAATATTGAGCCCAATACAGAGTCCTCTGCTGTTGATTTGTGAAACTTGGAATCTCTGAGGAAGAGTAGCTGAGTCACAAGTATAAGAGTCAGAGCTGGGAAATTAGGCTGGGAGGCTGATGATTCAGGAGGTTGAGGTCTTAGGGGACAGAAATCATAGAAGCCATGGAGTAGACCAAGGAACCAGGATCAGAGACTGTAGTTAAAATTGCTTTGAATAGGATGGGTTCTTAGTTTTACAGAGCCTCTTTAATCTTCACAGAAATGGACCAAAGGAATTTGACTCTAGCTCTTGGATACTCTTGCAGTTAAAGTCTTCAGTTTTCTAAACAGTATTTTATCTCTCTCTCTCTCTTTTTTTTTTTTGAACAAAATCTAGTGGAATTGATGTGATCTGGGGCTTTGTTAGATATCTTAGGCAAGTTTGTCTTCAGGTTTGTAGCAAGTAATTGATTCTCTTGGTGGTAGTGAGTTCTGAATCTCTGCTGTGAACCTCCATATTTGTGATCTTCTAGAGTTTTGTATGCGAAAAATATTGAATCCTCAGCATATATTTTTATTCCTCAGATCCTCTAGACATTACTCATGATGCTTCTGCAATTGACTTGAGTATATCCTATAATTATCAGGTTTTTCTCGTAGTAATAATTGTTTGATAATTCATTGAATTATCTTCTGTGATAGAGAATGGATAACAATGATAATGATGGTATTTAAAGTCCTGTGTGATTTACAAAGTGATTGTTACATTTTCTTACTTAGGGAAGTTAAAATATACTACCTTGAGAAAGAAATAGAAAGCAAACAATAGTTAGTATTTAGTTGAATGAAGTACTTTCCATTTCACGGAAACAACCAATCTGATTTTTGTTCCCAAAAAACGTAGTAAGAAATTGCCATTTTCACATATTTATGATGAAATCATTGACTGCTATGGGACATTTATTTTTTTATATGAATAGAGTCAACAATTAAAATCAGAATGTACTTCAGCAGAAATATATTTTAGTAAGTGAGAATTTTTAACTTTACTTTCTTTATATGTTTTTTTAATTTTTTCCAGACTTGGATATCAGAAACACATGAAAAAATGGCACAAATTTGTTTAAACACAAAACTGGCTGAAATAAAGAGCAAGGCTTTATTGAATGAGGAAACTATGAACTCTGGAATTATTGAAAGGTATGCTTAATATAGCCCTTTGCTTAGAACAGGCATCTATAGGAAAGGCTAATAAATAAGCAGTGAAGGAGGTAGGTTGGCCCCAGCTACACATTATTGGACTACAGCAAGCACGGACACTACATCTCAAGCTGCCATGCTTTCTGTTCACGCTGCTCCCTCTGTCTGGAATTCTCTTTCCCTCGGCTGTTTGCCAGTCAGCTCTGCTCATTATAGGTCCAATTAAAGTGTCTTTTCCCATTTATATGTTTTTTTCTGGCCATTGTTCTGTCAACCTAGGTTTGAACCCCATCTCTATAATTTATTGCTAAAAGTTAGTGTGTTTCTGTGGAAATGCATGACATAGACTTCCTCTTGTATTGTAGTTATTGGACAGAATGCTGAAATTTTCCATTTACTTGTTGAGACATTTTATTAATATTTTGCAAAGTGCATTAAACTTGAAAACATGGAAATCCTTTAAAAATTTGTAATAAAAATTCAGCTCCCAAATTAGTTTTCTATGGCTTTGAAAGTTTGTAAATGTCAGTTTACATGTTTTCTAAAATTGTTATCTTGTTTCCAGGGACACTGGATTGCCTGCCACAGGTTTTGGAGCTCTCTTTACTAGACACCCACCAGATTGGCACAAAATGTTCGTAGTCCCTAAACTGCTGCAGATTGCAAAAAATGTTTCTTAATGGTTCAGAAGGTTTGATTGCAGGAGTGAAGGAATTATTGGTGGACCAAAGTTAACAAACTGCCCTTTATGTGGTATCTTACAGGTTACCTTCCTTTTTTATAAAAAAGATGGTATTTGTTTTTTTCCAATATATGAACACCATCAGACTGTTAGAATAAAAGTAGATTATCATTTTAAAAATATGAACAGTGATATATGTGTTTGTGTGCATGTGTATACACAAAAATTAGCATGAGACTTCTTTCCTTTAACAAGCTTTTCCCATCAATATGCAAGCAATAATAATAATAATACAGTAGTCAATACTCAATATTTGTAGATTCTATATTTGTAAATTCTCTTACTGCTAAAACTGATTTGTAACCTCCAAGTCAATACTAAGGGTTCTGTTGCAGACAATAATGGATATGCATAAAGACATTAATAGTGGCAAAATATTTGAGTCACCCTAAGCGCACGCTCCACAGCTGAGGTGGAACAAAGTAGACTACCTTCTTGTTTCAGCTTTCAGAGTGTATGCAAGTGTCCTTTTCACAATCATGTATTTTTTTGCCTTTTTTTTGGTGATTTTTTAGCGATTTTGCTGTTTGAAACGGTTTCTAAGTGTAGTGCTGAAATGTAATTTAGTGTTCCTAAGGGCAAGAAGGCTGTGATATGATTTATGCAGAAAATAGATAAACTTCCTTCAGGCATGAGTTACAGTGCTGCTGGCCATACTCAAAGTTAGTGCATAAACTAGATATTGAATAGAATGTCTTTAAACAGAAACCCACATGAAACCAAAATATGTATTGATTTGCTGATGAAAATTTTGTAACCAGAGCTTGAAGGAACTCTAACCCTGTATTTCTTCTAATACATTCAAGATTTTCTAATTCAGTGCTCACAATGACTTTGCAGAACATTACTGTGACTAGTGAGAATTGACTGTATAGGAAGAAACTATATATTTTTTAACTAATAAAAGAAATTGCTTTTGGAGACAACATGGTTTGTCACTACAGAAAAAAATACTTCTTTCTACTCATCTTTGTAAAGAAGACAAACTTTCATAACTGCTATAATGATGTATATATATATATATATATGATAAACTATAGGTAATTATAAGCATGAAATGGAGAAGGCAATGGCACCCCACTCCAGTACTCTTGCCTGGAAAATCCCATGGATGGAGGAGCCTGCATGGACCCCTGCAGTCCATGGGGTCACTAAGAGTCAGACATGACTGAGCGACTTCACTTTCACTTTTCACTTTCATGCACTGGAAAAGGAAATGGCAACCCACTCCAGTGTTCTTGCCTAGAGAATCCCAGGGACAGGGGAGCCTGGTGGGCTTCCGTCTATGGGGTTGCACAGCATTGGACACGACTGAAGTGACTTAGCAGCAGTAGCATAAGCATGAAAAAGTTCGAAGTGTTGGATCATGTACTATGAAGATATGAGTATATATATCATCACTGGCAATTTAGTTGTTTTTGCTTCCTTTGAGAACTGTCTGGCTTTAGAGCTAACCTATTTTGCAGAGTGTGCGTAGGGTGGTAGTGGAAAGTGCTGTAAGCTGACCCTGAGTTGTCTCCTACAACTCCACGTAGAGAAACTATTCTCGGATATAGAGGAACTGGGCAGTATATTTTGAGGAGAAAGAAATGCCAGGGAAAATAAGTGCAGTTAAGCCCAGAGAAGTACAGCAGAGGCACTCAACTCATATCTCTTATACTCATAGTGAAGACATCAGCTGAGCCTCCCTTTTCAGTGCACCATTTATAGAGTCATCAAAAGCAGAGGCAACTGATCATCTTATTAATAATACAGCTGAATTCCTGGTCTTAAAAATATCATGACACATCTAAAGAACAAAAGCATCATGAAGAATGAAAAGACATAGACAGCTTATACCAGATGAAATAGACCTGATGGAACAAATGTAACAGGAATTCGAAACCAATGGAACAGAAAAAGAAAGCTTAATTACTTAGGGAAATAAAGAAAATGGTTGCAAATATAAGGCAAAATAATAAAAATCAGGTTGACATTAGTTTCCCAATAGAACATTGGATGCAAGAGCATAATATTAAAGTATTGAAGGAAAAGAATTTTGAACCCATAATTATTTAAATGTGCAAGTCAAATAAAGATACTTTCAGGTATACAAGAACTAGTTTCAGACTTACTGTCCTGACACGAATAATGATAGAACTGGGCAAAATATTAATATGTTATGTAACTGTTGTCAAGGATTGAATAGCAACCAGTGGAGTTCTGTGCTCCTGAAGATGAGAACTGAGGATCACTTGCTCACTGAGGTCACTTTTCCTGGCTACAGTGCAGGGAGGTGAGCCCAAAAGTAGAGCAGTGTTATTGTTGAGCTGGGGGTGGGGAATAGGAATTTAGAGCTTCTGATGTAATTGGAATTTGTAGGACAGACTATTGGACAGAAGGATGTTGTGTTAGGAGGTAGGAACAGAAGTCTGCATGCAATTTCCCTCAGATTGTTAGTCAATTGCTCGGCTCTGCATACACTGTCAAAATAGGTCATACTCCTGCTTTTAAAAATCAAATGGAACTGTCTATAGTGTTTTCTGAAGTTTCACAGTGCTGCCCCTTCCTGCGTGGTAGTATTGTGTAGTGAACTTCAGGGCTACTTTCAAATCCTGGCTCTGCCACTTACTAGCTATGTGAACTTGGGCTATTAACAGTTGCTTAACCATTTTGTACCTTGGTTTCTTCATCTGTAAAATGGGGATAGAGTATAACTCTATCCCTTATGGAGTTGTTGTGATGACTAAGTAAGTTAATACATGTGAAACAGAACAGTAATTCATGCATATATGTTAAATGCTAAGCAGATCTGCTGGTCCAGCCACTTGGCAAACACTTTTGGTTAAGATTCAGTTCAGGAAAATATTCTTCATTTATTTCACTGATCATTTATAGTTTCCATTTCTCTGTTCTCACTTTTGGAAATACTTTATTTAGATGTTGGTTTGCCTGGCCTGGTCTCTAATTTTCTTGTCTTCTCTCTCATATTTATCTTTACTGTTTACTTTACTCTCTGTGTCTTCAACCCTACTATTGAGTTCTCTTTTGTTTTCTGAATCCTTTGGTTTTTATAGAATTCTTTGTTTCATGACTGAAATATCTATTTGGGGATGTTAGTAATAGTTAGTTTTACTAAATTTTTATCCATGCATAGTATCTATTTCCTCCAAGATGCTTTTTATTAGTTTGCCTTTTGTTTTTTGGTGTCTATCTTCCATACTAGAAGCTTTCCTTAGATGTTTGGTAATTACTTCTTGGCTCTCTGCTCATGGGCTTCCCCGGTGGTTCACCTGGTAAAGAATGCACCTGCAATGTGGGAGACCTGGGTTTAATTCCTGAGTTGGGAAGATCCCCTGGAGGAGAGCATGGTAACCTACTCCAATATTCTTGCCTGGAGAATCCCCATGGACAGAGGAGCCTAGTGGGCTACAGTCCATGGCGTTGTAAAGAGTTGGACATGACTGAGCAACTAAGCATTCCTGCTCATAATTAAGAGATGAGGCTCAGAGCCTGTGTGTGAGGCTTATTTATTTGGAGCTTCACTGGAGGGATCTAAGCATGTCTTTTTAATTTTTTTTGCAGAAGCCCTGGTATCAGTATTTTAGTCTTTCCTTATGGGCTGATCACATTCCCCAGAGGAAGTTCCCCAAATTGCCCATCTGGGCTAGTACCTGTGGTGTTGGAGTAAACAGGGCAATTGACTTGGACATCCATGTTAATCCTTCACTGTGTATGGTTGCTGAACTATGTTGTTGGTCAAGGACTTTCTCTTTTGCCCTTTCAAGTGAATAAATTTCTAGCTTCCTCCTGAAGTAAGGGAGTAAGGGAGGGAGGGTTATTCAGTAATGGGGAGTGGAGGAGGATCCTGCCTGGAGTTTATGTGCTTCTCAAAAGCTCTGCCCCAATCTTCCTTTGCTGCTTTAGGATTTGTTCAGCTTTCTGCTAAGTCAGAGACCACTTGTCCATCTTCTCTTGAGCTTTGAAAGTTCATTTCTCATGTTCCTTTTTCTGTTCTCCTTGTTCTTATGGGTTTATTTTTTAAATCTCTTTAATTTAATTTTAGTGAAGCTTTTTGAGGAAGCAAGATTCAATGTGTATATTCAATCTTAACCTTGAAGTCATTCAGTCTCATCTGAAATTTCACCTCTTCTGAAGGACCTTCCCTTCCTACTGCCACTCCCAGCCACCATGGTAGGTCTCTTGTGGGTGTTCATAGTACCATGTACTTCTTTTATCCTTATCCAGTTAGGTTGCTGTTACTTACATTCTTATTTATCTTTCTTACGGAATTCAGTGCTCTGAAGCAAAGGCTGTTGCAGCTCTCCCCAGTCCTAATAAAGAGCCTGACCTACTGTAGATATAATTAATTTCTTGAACAAACTATTTCTGATGTTGAACAGCAAATTATACTGGAAAAGGGGTATAACTAATTCCTATTTTGCTTGATTTTACGACTTTAAGTCCTGAAGAACTAAAGTTCTCAATATTAGTTTGGTAAATACGTTAAAAGACATGGTCTTTCAGAAAATCAACTCTTACTAGTTTGAAGTAGTAGAATTACTTCTTTGTTTTATTTGATTAGCAAGTATTAGCGAGAAATTAATACATGAGTACCTTCAACCATCCTCCACTAATTCCATATGTAATTCTTTCTTTCAGTTAATATACACTAATTATAGGGCATTGTATACAATAGAATGCTCTGGTGTTGTAGAATCTGCTCTCTTGAATATTAAATATTCTTTTGCTTCTTGCCAACTGTACAGCTGTAGAAGTTAAATGTCAACTTTAAAAGGCAATGAATAAAAATGAGTTTGCTCAATGGACCAAAATAATGTGCCTTTAACTTATAAAATAAAAGCTATAATCATAATGTAAATTTAAACTTCAGGTTACCTTGATGGAAAAAAATCAGAATATAGATATAGCTTTGTTATTAAGGAGACATTAGTTAGATGCATTTATCTTAATTTTAGATAACATTCATTACGTTGTGATAGCATTTGACAGTCTGTTTCTTTTCTTGCAACTCAAAAGCAGTAGCCTACCTACTTTATTTTGAGCCAATGTGAAGAAGACACAACACCTCTCTTCCTTAAAGTGGCAGCAAACATCTCAGTGGAACATTTTGAAACTCAGAACAACCAGAATGTTTGACATCACTGGATTTATCACTCCTGACTTTAACTAGAGAAAAGGGCTTGGTGAATAATTCCTTCCACACGTCCAGATGGAGATATGTTTTCGACAACTTCAATATATAGAATGGTCAGGTTGAGAACAAAAGTGATATTGATAACTTACACTTTAAAAATGAGATTGATATGCCTTGAGGCTGGAGTGAGCTTGTCCAGAACTAGAGTTATTGCTTCTCTTGAGAGTTGATTGCATTTCCATCAGTGAATAACCAAGGAATTGGCATTGGCCAGTGATGGAAGGGGTGAGAGTCAAGAAGGCTCAAAGATGTCAGCAATGCTCTTATGGTCTCAAATGGATACAGCTGCATGTTTAGGGGTCTCTAACATACATTACTTTTACTACATGGATAGAGAGACTAAAAGTCTAGAAAAATAATGAGGCACATTTCTTTTAAGGCACATAAGAAAAGTGGATAGAAACATGAAGCTGTAATAAGTTAAGGGTCTTTCTTTGCCCTTTCTACCTGGTTCTTAAGACTCCTCAAGGAGCTTTTACTTAATTTGGAAGTACTTTTTGTGAGGGATGAAAAACTCACTGTCAGAAGGCTCCTGGATATCTACTATCTAATACACAATCATTTTATGATTTGTTCATAGAACCAGACAGTTGTAGTTGATTTATTCTAAGAAGTAAGGTTTTTCGTGTACAATATAATGTCTTGACTGTGTCTATGACCATTAAACAAACAAAAAGCAGAAACCAAATTAACAGAACAAACAACTACAAAAACTATATAAAGCAAATCCAATTTTGAGAGATGTGGTATAAATATGATTTTAAGATCTTATTTCTCAGAAGCCCTTATTTAAATATATGTATATAACCATATATGGTCCTGGAATAATGGCTCACAAGAGAAGTTTTTTTATTTTTTTAATAGGAAAAAGCCAATTTTAACATAACATATTTGCTGGGTGAAAAGCAGATCCATGGGCTTCTGGGCCAGTCTGAGGGCAGCCCAGAAGTATTAATCACCCACTAGAGGGTGGAGAAGAAGCAAGGTAGATCTCTTACAAGGTCAGCTCTAACTAATGTGTCCTGTCATTTTTGCCAAATTTCATTGCCTTCTTGTGGTAGTGATTAGTGTTTATTGTTGAAATTTTATGATAAATATGTCTTGTTTCCAGAATTGTCCAAACATTTATGTGATCCACCTGACTGGAGAAGAAAGAAATCAGTAGTGTTTTAGATCACTGGATAGCTTTTTGGCCATAGTGTGGTGTTTAAGAAAGAGCATGGTATAGGAAAATAGGAGACATGGATTCTACTTTCAGACGTGTGTTAAACCTACTCTCTGACCTTGTGCTGGCTAATAACCCTCTCTGGGCTCCAGCTGTTTCCATCTGGAAAATGAAAGGATTGAACCAAACCATCTGTAAAGTCCTTTCCAGCTCTAAAATTTTATGTTTCTAAAGGAGAAAGGCATCTGTAGCTGCATAAATGGACAAGTTAAATGAAGCCAAAAGTAGTTCAGACAGTTAAGCTTTCATTGTTGGCACAGAGCACTTATCCATATATGTGTGCAGTGATTACCTCACAGTTGTCGTGGCAAGCTTATGCCACAGTTTAAACTTCCAAGTCACTCTTCTCACTGGGGCATATAACATCTGTAAAACCTTTGGCACTTTTCAGAGGAAAGGGCCTGAATATAAAGAGCAAGAGGGTCTTTTTTCCCCCTCAGAGTGTAAGGCATTTACTTTCTTTTCCTACTCAGGCACTTGGATTATGACTTGTCTCTTGGTAAAATACCACCAAGTTGTTGAACATTTCTCTACGATAAAAAGTTTAAAATTGCCTGATGGTGATGGTGATGAGGATAACAACAAAGAAAATGTGGAGAGGAGAATTGTGTAGTGAAATGATTATGGAATGAGAGGGAGACAAATCTGAACCGAATTATTTTCTGAATTAAAAAAATATTTTAAATTGGAGGATAATTGCTTACAGTGTTGTGTTGCTTTCTGCCATACAATAATGTGAATCAGCCATAAGTATATATATGTACCCTCCCTTCTGAACCTTCCTTCCACCTTCCACCCCCTCCCAGCACTCTGTGTTTTCACAGAGCGCAGAGTTGAGCTCCCTATGTTATACAGCAACTTCCCATTAGCTGTCTGCTTTGTATATGGCAATGTATACATCTCAGTGTTACTCTCTCAATTTGTCCCACCCTCTCCTTACCTTTATCCATAGTTCATCAGGCACTCTGTCTATCAGATATAGTCCCTTAAATCTATTTCTCACTTCCACTGTATAATCGTAAGGGATTTGATTTAGGTCAAATCTGAATTTAGGTCAAATACCTTAATAGTCTAGTGGTTTTTCCTACTTTCTTCAATTTAAGTCTGCATTTGGCAATAAGGAGTTCATGATCTGAGCCACAGTCAGCTCCCAGTCTTGTTTTTGCTGACTGTATAGAGCTTCTCCATCTTTGGCTACAAAGAATATAATCAATCTGATTTTGGTGTTGACCATCTGGTGATGTCCATGTGTAGAGTCTTTTCTTGTGTTGTTGGAAGAGGGTGTTTGCTATGACCAGTGCATTCTCTTGGCAAAACTCTATTAGCCTTTGCCCTATTTCATTCTGTACTCCAAGTCCAAATTTGCCTGTTGCTCCAGGTGTTTCTTGACTTCCTACTTTTGCATTCCAGTGATAACAAAGAGTAATATTCTGTGTCTTGATGGCCTGGATAACCACAGTGGTGTGGTTACTCACATAGAGACAGATATCCTGGAGGGTGAAGTCAAGTGACCTCAGAAAGCCTTACTACCAATGGCGCTAGTGGAGGTGATGGAATTCCAGTTGAGCTATTTAAAATACTAAAAGATGATGGTATTAAAGCGTTGCATTCAATATGTCAGCAAGTTTGAAAAACCCAGCAGTGGCCACAGGACTGGAAAATATCAGTGTTTTCCTCCCAATTCCAAAGAAGGGAAGTGCTAAAAAATGTTCAAACTACTGGACAATAGCACCCACTTTCTATGCTAGTGAAGTTATGCTCAGAGTCCTTCAAGCTAGGCTTCAGCAGTGCACGAACCAAGAACTTCCAGATGTACAAGCTGGGTTTAGAAAATGCAGACTAACTAGAGAGCAAATTGCCAACATTCACTGGATCTTAGAGAAAGCAAGCGAATTACAGAAAAAAACATCTACACCTGTTTCATTCACTACGTGAGAGCCTTTGACTGTGTGGATCACAACAAACTGTAGAAAATTCTGAAAGAGATGGAAATATTAGACGATCTTACCTGTCTCCTAAGAAACCTGTATGCTGGTCAGGAAGCAAGTTAGAACCTTACATGGAACAACTGACTGATTCAAAATTGGGAAAGGAGTACAAGGTTGTATATTGTCACCCTGTTTGTTTAACATATATGCAGAGTACATTATGTGAAATGCTGGGATAGATGAGTTACAAGCTGAAATCAAGATTGCTGGGAGAAATATACATATGATACCACTCTAATTGCAGAAAGCAAAGAGAAACTAAAGAGCCTCTTGATGAGGGTGAAGGAGGAGAGTGAAAAAGTTGGCTTAAAACTAAACATTCAAAACGCTAAGATCATGGCATCTGGTCACATCACTTCATGGCAAATAGAAGAGGAAAAACTGGAAACAGTCATAGATTTTCACTTCCTGGTCTCCAAAATCACTGCAGATTGCCTGCAGTCATGAAATTCAGACTCTTGCTTCTTGGAAGGAAGGCTATGACAAACCTAGACAGGGTATTAAAAAGCAGAGACCACTTTGCTGACAAAGGTCCATATAGTCAAAGCTATGCTTTTTCGAGTAGTCATGTACAGATGTGAGAGTTGGACCACAAAGAAGGCTGAATGCCAAAGAATTGATGCTTTTAAACTGTGGTGCTGGAGAAGACTCTTGAGAGCCCATTGGACAGCAAGGAGATCAAACAAGTCAATCCTAAGGGAAATCAACCCTGATTACTCATTGGAAGGACTGTTGCTGAAGATGAAGCTCTCATACTTTGGCCACCTAATGTGAAGAGCCTGGAAAAGACTCATTAGAAAAGACCCTGATGCTGGAAAAGGCTGAAGGCAAAAGGAGAAGAGGGTGGCAGAGGTGAGATGGTTGGATAGCATCACCAATTCAGTGGACATGAACTTGGGTAAACTCCAGGAGATGATGAGGGACAGGAAGGCCTGGCATGCTGCAGTCCATGGGGTTGCAAAGAACTGGACACAACTTAATGACTGAACAAAAACAACAAATATTCCATTTATATATATCTCATTTCTTGAAGTAGGCTTATATTGTTATAAACTTCCCTCTTAGAAGTTCTTTTGCTCTATCCCATAGGTTTTTGGAAGATCAGTGATATATATTGAAAACTTTTGGAGAACTTTACATAGAACTCATCTACAAAAAGATATGGGTTTCCTCAGTGGTGTGGGTTCAATTCCTGGGTTGAGAAGATTCCCCAGAGGAGGAAATGGCAAGCCACTCTAGTATCCTTGCTTGGAGAATCCCATGTACAGAGGAGCTTGGCAAGCTACAGTCCGTAGGGTCACAAAGAATCAGACATGACTGAAGGGACCTGGCATGCACACATGGGTTTTGGGTCACTGTGTTTTTATTGTCTTTTCTTTCTAGGTATTTTTAAATTTCTTTTTTTTAATATATTTTCAGTGACTTCTCGGTTATTTAGAAGTGTGCTGTTCAGCCTCCATGTGTTTTTTTTTTTAACTGATTTTTTTTCCTGTAATTGATATCTAGTCTCATTCCCCAATGACTCAGAGGGTAAAGAATCTGCCTGAAATGCAGGAGACACAGGAGACACAGGTTTGATCCCTGGGACAGGAAGATCCCATGGAGAAGGAAAATGGCACACCACTCTAGTATTCTTCCCTGAAAAATCCCGTAGACAGAGGAGCCTGGTGTACTACAGTCCAAAGAGCTGCAAATAGTCAAGACACAACCCAGGGACTAACCACAGCAGCAAGCACACAGAGTTGTGGTTAGAAAGTGTGCTTGATATGATTTTAATTTTCTTAAGTTTACTGAAGCTTGATTTGTGACCCAAGTAAAGAGCCTCTTGATGAAGGTGAAAGAGGAGAGTGAAAAAGCTGGCTTAAATGCTGGAGAGGATGTGGAGAAAAGGGAACCCTCTTACACTGTTGGTGGGAATACAAACTAGTACAGCCATTGTGGAAAACAGTGTGGAAATTCCTTAAAAAATTGCAAATAGAACTGCCTTATGACCCAGAAATCCCACTGCTGGGCATACACACCTAGGAAACCAGAACTGAAAGAGACACATGTACCCCAATGTTCATTGCAGCATTGTTTATAATAGCCAGGACATGAAAACAACCTAGATGTCCATCAGCAAATGAATGGATAAGAAAGCTGTGGTACATATACACAATGGAGTATTACTCAGCCCTTAAAAAGAATAAATTTGAATCAGTTCTCATGAGATGGATGAAACTGGAGCCGATTATACAGAGTGAAGTAAGCCAGAAAGAAAAACATCAATACAGTATACTGACACATATATATGGAATTTAGAAAGATAGTAATGATGACCCTGTATGTGAGACAACAAAAGAGACACAGAGGTATAGAATGGACTTTTGGCCTAGAGGGTGGGATGATTTGGGAGAATGGCATTGAAACGTGTATACTATTATGTAAGAAATGAAGTGCCAGTCTATGTTCAATACAGGATACAGGATGCTTGGGGCTGGTGCATGGGATGATCCAGAGAGATGATATGGGGTGGGAGGTGGGAGGGGGCTTTGGCATTGGGAGCTTGTGTACACCTGTGGCTGATTCATGTCAATGTATGGCAAAACCAATACAGTATTGTAACGTAGAATAAAGTTAAAAAAAAAAACAAAAAACCTCAACATTCAAAAAATGAAAGAAAAAAAAACAACCTCAACATTCAAAAAATGAAGATCATGGCATCTGGTCCCATCACTTCATAGCAAATAGGTGGAGAAAAAATGGAAACAGTTATAGTCTTTTTTTCTTGGGCTCCAAATCACTGTGGACAGTGACTTCAGCCATGAAATTAAAAGGCTCTTGTTCCTTGGAAGGAAATCTATGACAAACCTAGATAGTGTATTAAAAAGCAGAGATATTATTTTGCCAACAAAGGTGTGTATAGTCAAAATGATGGGTTTTCCATTAGTCATGTACGGATGTGAAAGTTGGATCATAAAGAAGGCTGAAGACCAAAGAATTGATGCCTTCCAATTGTGGTGTTCAAGAAGACTCTTGGGTGTCTCTTGGACAGCAAGGAGATCAAACCAGTCAATCCTAAAGGAAATCAACCCTGAATATTCATTGGAAGGACTGTTGCTGAAACTGAAGCTCCAATACTTTGGCCACCTGATGCGAGGAGCCAAAATTGGAAAAGACCTTGATGCTGGGAAAGACTGAGGGCAGGAGGAGAAGAGGGCAATAGAGGATGAGATGATTGGATGGCATCACTAACTCAATGAACGTGAGTTTGGGCAAACTCCAGAAGATGGCAAGGGACAGGGAAGCCTTGTGTGCTGCAGTTCATGGGGTCACAAAGAGTCAGACATGCTGAGTGACTGAACAACAACTAACGTGATTTGGAGAATGTCTCATGTGCACTTGAGAAAAAAGTATATTCTGCTGTTTTGGAATGGAATGTCCTGAAGATATCAATTAAGCCATCTGGTTTAAGACTTCTGTTTCCTTGTTAATTTCCTGTGTGGATGATCTATTCATTGGCAAAAGTGGGATGTTAAAGTCCTCTGCTATTATTGTGTTATTGTTGATTTCCCCTTTTATGTTTGTTAGCACCTGAATTCAATTCTTGACTTCCTTTCTTTTGTTAAAAAATTATTTTACCAAAATATAGTTAACTTACAATGTTGTGTTAATTTTTACAGTAGAGCAAAGTGATTCAGATATATATATGTATATATATTCAGATGTATATGTGTGTATTTATATACGCACATATGTTCTTTTCATATTCTTTTTCATTATTGAATATAGTTCCCTGTGCTATACTACATTAGGATTTTGTCATTTAATCCATTCTATACATAACAGTCTGCATCTGCTAATCCCAAACTCCAAATCCATCCTTCTCTCTTAGCAAACCACAAATCTGTTTCTCTCTGTCTGTGAGTCTGTTTCTGTTTTGTAAATAGAAAGTTCACTGTGTGATATTTTAGACTCCAAGTTTAAGTGATATATAGTACTGAGTTGGCCAAAAGTCTGTTCTGGTTTTTCCATACCATCTTGTGGAAAAATCCAACAAACTTTTGGCCAACCCGGTATTTGTCTCTTTCTGAGTTACTTCACTTAGTATGATAATCTCTGTGTCCATTCATGTTGCTGCAAATGGCATTTTTTAATTTTTTATGGCTGAGTAATGTTCCATTGTACACATGTACCACATCTTCTTGATGGACATTTAGGTTTTTGTGAATAGTGCTTCTATGAATGTGCAGGTATATATCTTTTTGTTGATTTTTCTTATTTGTTGTAGGACCTTTTGTTTCTGTGTCCAACTTACTTCTTTTGGATAACATTCTCTCTCCCATTCAGTGCAATCCAATTAGACTGTGTGATGAATGGGATGATTCTCTTCTCCACTCTCACCTCCTCACAAACCCACAAACACCTGGGCATATGACCCAGGCCAGGCCAATCAGAATGCACTCTAGTATAGTAATCAGAGTTTTGGGCAAAATGCCCTCTGGTGTTCCAGGTAATAAGTTATAGAGGGCATCTTGCTGCTAGTGGAGCATGTCTGTAAATGAAACTGAACAGAGGTGTGGGAAAAGAGTTTGATTATATTCTTTTTACCTATGCTGGTATTTTTCTTTTTTTCCTCTTCATTGAGTTTAAGTAACTTATAACTTAAGAGTAACACTACTAATAGCAAATATTTATATGATGTTTATTACGTACCAGGCACCTTTTTAAGGGTTTTATATATACTGACTCATTTACTCACTATGAGTTGATTCCGTCATCATCCGCATTCTATGAAGGGGGAAAATAAGAGATATAGAGAAGTTGAGTAACATGTTCAAGCTGATAAGTAATAATGAGCCAGATTTGAACTGAGAAGGTCTTACATCAAAGTTCATAGTCTTAGCTACTCTACTAAGCTGCTTCTCTGAATGATAGATCAACTAGGTGATATCTGAATATCACTTTCTTTTGCTAACTCAGAGATGATAATTGCTACATTTAGCCTTGAGCACTAAGCTCTTGGAGGAAGTACTGGTGAAAGTGTGGTCACTAGTCTCCAGAGGTGGCTGCCAGCAGTTCCTTCTCCCTCTGTATATGCATGCTCCCATCAAGAGGCAGAGGTTATCTCTCTTGTCTGGCCTTATGGCTAGCTTTGATCAGTAGAATGTAGCAAAACTGATGTCCTAAGACTTCTGAGTGCAGACTTTAAAGGGACTGGTAGTTGCTGCTTTCTGATTCTTGGACTCTAGCTGACATGCTGTAAGTAACCAAGACACATGGAAGAGAACAAAGGCACTGTATTTGACAGCTCCAGCTGAGCTTCCCAGACAACAGACAAAACCAGCTGCCAGCCGTTGTGAGTGAGCTATTCAGGGTAGTCAGATACCTAATGACTTTAGCTCTCACTGACATCATATGGGGCAGAAAAACCACCCAGTGGAGCCCATCATCCCACATAATAATCAGAGATAACAGCATGATTGTTATTTTAACCCAGGAACATTTAAGCCACAGCAATAGGTAATTGAAAACAACCTTCATGTCTTTTAACTACAATGATTATATGGCTACTTCTACCATTATTTGGCCTATAGGTATAGTTTTGTCATAGCTAATCCATAAGGCATGCAAGCAGTTCAAACTTTTGAGACTGATGAGCTAATAAAACAAATGAGTGGTAAAGATTTTCAAAATGTCAATATTGTGTAATTTGTACTTAATCCTGTTTCCTTCCCATGCCATTAATGATGAGCCTGTATTAATCTTTATAATATTGGAAGTTTAAGTAATTGTCAAAAATTTATCATTACTTATAATTACTTAAAGTAAGTTTTCAGCAGGTCCCAGTGGATAGTACTATACATCTTTGAGCCATAAAGGTGATTTCACAAGAATATGAACTTTCCAGAAATCTTTGCTACTATCCATATTTAATTTGGTCCCATATTTACTGCTTACATAGTTAGCTTATTACCTTAACATGTAAAAACAATATATTGTTTTCAAAAAGCTTCCAAAATTATTAGGCCTAAACAAATTTTATTTGTTCCATATATCTGAGTTTATTCTTTCAACATAAACAACAGAAAAGTAACTAGTCATTTCTTGTGTATTAGTAGGAGATATACTTTGCTGAAAGTGATAGAAAACCTAACTAGAACCAACTTAAATAATTAAGGCATGAAATAATTTGGCATGAAATATAAGGAAGTTCAAGACTTATGTGGCACCTAAACAATGTCATCAAGGATACAGGGTCCTTTTGTCTTTATTCTCTACCAGTTTTGCTGGTAGCTTTTATCCTCATAGTCTTAAGATGGTTACTATGTCTCCCATCAGCAATCTGTTCTAGAAAGGAGGATGTTGGAAAATGAAGAGGATCTTCATTTTATATCTATTGGATAAATTATGACATGGCCACCCTTGGCTACAAGAGTCTTCAAAGTAGAGAAAGACAAGGGAAGTTGGAATAGAGGTTGAACAAGCAAATCTATTGGACATGGAACAATAGACTAGTTCAAAATTGGGGAAAGGAATACATCAAGGCTGTATATTGTCCCCTTGCTTATTTAACTTATATGCAGAGTACATCATGAGAAATGCTGGGCTAGATGAAGCACAAGCGGGAATGAAGATTGTCAGGAGAAATATATCAGCAACCTCAGATATACAGATGACACCACCCTTATGTCAAAAAGTGAAGAGGATTTGAAGAGCCTCTTGAAAGTGAAAGGGGAGAATGGAAAAAGCTGGCTTAAAACTCAACACTCAAAAAATGATCATGGCATCTGGTCCTATCATTTCATGGCAATTAGGAGGGGAAACAATAGAAACAGTGACAAACTATATTTTCCTGGGCTCCAAAATCACTGCAGATGGTGACTGCAGCCATGAAATTAAAAGACACTTGCTTCTTGGAAGAAAAGCTGTGACCAACCTAGACAAAGCAGAGACATTACTTTGCTGACCAAGGTCTGTATAGTCTATAGTTTTTCCAGTAGTCATGTATGGATGTAAGAGCTGGACTCTGGCTGAGCACCAAAGAATTGATGCTTTTGAACTGTGGTGTTGGAGAAGACTCTTGAGAATCCCTTGGACTGCAGGGAGATCAAACCAGTCAGTCCTAAAAGAAATCAACCCTGAATATTCATCGGAAGGACTGATGCTGAAGCTGAAGCTCTAATACTCTGGCTACCTGATGTGAAGAACTGACTCACTGATAAAGACCCTGATGCTGGGACAGATTGAAGGCAGGAGGAGAAAGGGATGACAGAGATGGAGATGGTTGGATAGCATCACCAACTCAATGGGCATGAGGTTGAGCAAATTCTGGGAGTTGGTGAAGGACAGGGAAGCCTGGCATGCGGCAATCCATGGGTTCGCAGTTGGAAACAACTGAGTGGTTGAACTGAACTAAAGCCACTCTATACCCTACAACATGCTAGGGTGAACATAGTGAAACCTGAGTTGAATCATGAAATAGGAGTTGGAATTAGCTAGACCAACAGGAGCACTCATCTCACACGATAGTAAAGTAATGCTCAAAGTTCTCCAAGCCAGGTTTCAGCAATATGTGAACTGTGAACTTCCAGATGTTCAAGCTGGTTTTAGAAAAGGCAGAGGAACCAGAGATCAAATTGCCAATATCCACTGGATCATCGAAAAAGCAAGAGAGTTTCAGAAAAACATTTATTTCTGCTTTATTGATTATGCCATAACCTTTAACTGTGTGGATCACAATAAACTGTGGAAAATACTGAAGGAGATTGGAATACCAGACCACCTTACCTGCCTCTTGAGAAACCTATATGCAGGTCAGGAAGCAACAGTTAGAACTGGACATGGAACAACAGACAAGTTCCAAATAGGAAAAGGAGTACATCAAGGCTGTATATTGTCACCCTGCTTATTTAACTTATATACAGAGTACATCATGAGAAATGTTGGGCTGGAAGAAGCACAAGCTGGAATCAAAATTGCTGGGAGAAATATCAATAACCTCTGATATGCAGATGACACTACCCTTATGGTAGAAATTGAAGAACTAAAGAGCCTCTTGATGAAAGTGAAAGAGGAGAGTGAAAATTTGGCTTAAAGCTCAACATTCAGAAAACTAAGATCATGGCATCTGGTCCCATCACTTCATGGTATATAGATGGGGAAACAGTGGAAACAGTGGCTGATTATTTTTGGGGGCTCCAAAATCACTGCACATGGTAATTGCAGCCATGAAATTAAAAGATACTCCTTGGAAGGAGAGTTATGACCAACCTAGACAGCATATTAAAAAGTGAGGTATTACTTTGTCCACAAAGGTCCCTCTAGTCAAGGCTATGGTTTTTCCAGTAGTCATGTATGGATGTAAGAGTTAGACTGTGAAGAAAGCTGAACACCGAAGAATTGATGCTTTGGAACAGTGGTGTTGGAGAAGACTCTTGAGAGTCCTTTGGACAGCAAGGAGATCCAACCAGTCCATTCTAAAGGAGATCAGTCCTGGGTGTTCTTTGAAAGGACTGATGTTGAAGCTGAAATTTCAATACTTTGACTATGATACTTTGACTCCAATACTTTGATGAGAAGAGCTGACTCATTTGAAAAGACCCTGATGCTGGGAAAGATTGGGGTCAGGAGGAGAAGGGGACGACAGAGGATGAGATGGTTGGATGGCATCACTGACTCAGTGGACATGAGTTTGGGTAGACTCTGGCAGTTGGTGATGGACAAGGAGGCCTGGCGTGCTGCAGTTCATGGGGTCACAAAGAGTTGGACACAACTGAGTGACTGAAGTGAACTGAGTCCAACAGGAGAGAAGGGCAGCCCAGGCAGAGAATATTGGCCATACAGACATGGGAATTATGATGAACATGCCTGGCTCAGAGTACACATTTGCCCTGGTGATAGTGAAAGTTGGAAATAGATGCTGGGGACAAAGCAAGCAAGGCCTGAAAGCTATGTTAAGGAATATGGTCTTTATCATGCAGGCAGGAGTGAAAAGTTTTCACCTGTGGGGTAGGAAAGATCAGATTTCTGTTCAGAAAGCAGAAAAAAGATTGGTAGGTACCTGAGACTACAGTCAAAAGATTGCTAAACTAATCAAGGCAGGACACAATAAAGGCCTGAGCTTTAGTGATGGTGGCATGGAGGGAAAGAAAGGCTCAGATTTTAGACACCTTAAAAGAGAGTAATAAACATTTACTTGATGATTGATTAGTTATGAAGGTAGAGAAGATTCAAAATTGAATACCAGCCTTCTGGCTTAGGCAACAAGGACTTAATGGGGCCATTCATTGAGGCAGTGAAGATGGGAGGAAAAGTAAATGTTAGATAGCCTGTGGATATTTGAGACTGGAGGATGAGAAGAGTCAGTCACCCAGACCCAGTTGCTAATACAAATATCTTAACTAGTTCCTCTGCTTCCAGTCTTGTCCCTTTCAGTTTGTTCTCCATTAAGCAGCTTGAATAATACAATTAAAATGAAAAGTAAATCATGTTCTTCTGTTTACTTAGTATCATTACAGTATTTTTTTCTCTTAGTGTTAATGGGCACATACTCTGGCACTGAGCTAAGGGCTTTCATTCCTTATTTCATTTAATCCTCATTCTTTGAGATGGATGTTGCTACTATCCCCACTACAAAGGGGCTCAGAGAAGTAAAGTAACTTTCCAGGATTTCCTCTGGTCCTTACTTAATAAGCACCAGAGCTGGGTTGTAACTTCACGTCTGGTCTATCTGACTGCAGGGTCTGTTGCTCTTAACCCTTCTAGTACATTGTCTTTCATGCTTAAATGGATAAGAGCACTCCATATCCTTCAAATATGCATGATCCTCTATCATTTTCCTCCTCACATCATTACAAGGCCATTTGGATAGACATTTTATTAATTGTATAGATGAATAAATCAAAGCACAGAGGTAATAAAGGACTCCAATTCCTCATTAATTAATCCATCCATTCTATAAATACATATGGGTCAGATACTAATAAAGGAAATTAAGATGCAGAAGGTTTAAGTTACTTGCCTAAAGTGCCATGACTACTTGTTTGTAAAAGCAGAGATTAGAATTTTAGGGTTCAATTCTGTGTTCTTCATGAGAGGGGAATACTGCTTCTAAGCTACTATGGAACTAAACCACGACTTGGTTCGGATCAGGAGTAAAAGCGGATTCAAATTATCCTCCACTTTTTCTTTCTTCCTCACCTCTTGCTCACTAGTTTTTTCAAGGTTGGTTTCTGAAACAGTCTTGGCATCCAGCAGTTGAGGAAGAACTATCAGATTTGTCTTCACAGCTTCCTCAGTAAATAGGAGGAGGAAATGACAAGGATATCCATTTTAGCTTGATAGGAGATTTTTTAAAATGATGGTTGCTTGTTGAGGGTGAGAGACAGATTTCCCAGAGTGGCTATAAGATCTCCCTTCCCTTGTATCACAGAGTGTCAAATAGAATTCAAGGCCCTCTGTGGCTATACTCGTTCTAAAAATGGATGCTGCTTCTACTGCTGTCAGTGATTGGATTAATTCCAAATTAATTCATTAATTGAGTTGGTAACTTAGACTCAGGTTCTTAGGTGGGACCATCTGATTATTTGAATAGATGTCACATGTCACTTTTCTGACTACTGGGAAGTGGGATGAGAAAAAATCTGTCCCTCTTCTTGACAACAAAGAAAAGAAGCAGTTAATCTTTAAATTTTTTCCAGATTTAAGAAGCTGTGATTCCATGGTACATCATCTTATCCTAGATTTTGGTGCATCATCTTACAGAGTTATACATGTTATCACTGATGTTACTTGGTGTTGGTATTTTAAATAATACATGGCTTTAATGATAACTGCCATAACAGACTCCTTTTCCTTTCTCATCTTACAAAACACTTTTAGTTGTTCTCTACATTACAACTGTTGAAGGTTGAAGAGGGCATGAGTGGCAAACTGTGGGTGGTAGTGGATTAAAGCCAGCTGGTGAACTTCCAAGTGTCCTTTCAGCATGGCATATCTTGGTGAATTTACCAGCATCTGGTCTTCAGTTTTACATTTCCAGAAAGACAATTTTATCTGTGCTTCAGAACTTATGTGACTCATGGAAATTGAGTTGTGCACATTAAACTTACAAGAAAAGCCAGAATTCTAATTAGTTAATTTATAATGGGAAATAAAATCTTCAAGCATACTAGTCATGTCAGCCTAATAAAAGCATTCTCTCTCATTAAAAAAAAACAACAACAACACAAAAACACAACCCTGTATAAAAAGCCTAACTCTAATCAGAATGTTGCCAGTTTGTTTGGAATCAGAGTGAAGGGATTAGCTATATGATTACAGTGATCAATGGGCTCAGACTTTGAATGCCTGATTGTAATAGGACTCTTTTGGCTGTATGTAAGAGAAGGCACAATTAAAATTACCTTGGGCCCAAAAGGGAGTTCATTGAAAACAGCACTCAGGTACCTCATGGAACTCTGGGAAAGTGCACTCAAGAGTTGAGCTTCAGAGACTGCTGAAATTAGGACTAGAAAACCTCCAGGATTCCCTTCCTATTGGCTTCATTTGCTCCCTCTTAGGATAGGGACATTATAGCCCATGATTCTCATCACAGGAGAGTGGCCCGTTCCCATTAGTGTTTCTCAAGATATTTCAGGGGAAAGCTCTGACAGACATTGGATGGAGGCTGATGTTTGGACCTCTCAGCTATGGATAGTGATGGAGTGGTAGAGGAGGCATACCATAGGCTTGCTCCTGTGACTCCAGACGTGAATTAAAGTAAAAGTTGTCTTCCATAAGTTGGATTGGAGCCCTGACATTGATATGTTCCAGCTCTGTTCTATTCATGAGCCAGAATACCCCTTCCCCAGGATATGCCAAGAACCAATGCTTCCTTTATCCCTCTCTCCTTTGCTTTCCTGAGTTTCTCTGAAGGCCGTTTCTCTTCTATGGACTTTTTCTTTCCTTCCTTATATTCTTTATTTGGGTAGAGCTTTAAGCTGATATCTGAGAGGAAGATTCATGTTGGTCTTTCATATTTTTATCCTCAAACAATAATTCAATTAAATACATCACTTAAAGATTGTTACTCTCTTCTTCAGATTTATAGAAAAGAAAAGGAAAATCACTAAGAGTTTATCAGTAGCCATAACAGACTGAAAGTCATTATTCAGTACTGTAAAAGTTTCCATGTTGTCAAGCTATATCATTGCCTTTTCAGTTAATCTTCTACCTCTGTTTACTTTGAATTCTCTGTATTTCTTTATGTTTTAATTTACTTTATTGCTTTATTCATTTAGTAAATAATTTTCAGGGTCTACCTTGTATCAGACTCAATGCCTGGAGGTGATAATAAAGAAAGGGAAAAGGGCCTGGTCTTCATGACCCAGATAACCACAATGGTGTGATTACTCACCTAGAGCCAAACATCCTGGAATACGAAGTCAAATGAACCTTAGAAAGCATCACTACAAACAAAGCTAGTGGAGGTAATGGAATTCCAGTTGAGCTACTTCAAATCCTAAAATATGATGCTGTGAAAGTGCTGCACTCAATATGCTAGCAAATTTGGAAAACTCAGCAGTGGCCACAGGACTGGAAAAGGTCAGTTTTCACTCCAATCCCAAAGAATGTTCAAACTACCTCACAATTGCATTCATCTCAGACATTAGCAGAGTAGTGCTCAAAATTCTCCAAGCGAGGCTTCAACAGTATGTGAATCATGAACTTCCAGATATTCAAGCTGGTTTTAGAAAAGGCAGAGGAACCAGAGATCAAATTGCCAACATCCATTGGATCATCTAAAAAGCAAGAGAGTTCCAGAAAAACATCTACTTTGCTTTATTCACTACACTACAGCCTTTGAGTGTATAGATCATAACAAACTGTGGACAGTTCTTCAAGAGATAGGAATACCAGACTGCTTAACCTGCCTCTTGAGGTCTGTATGCAGGTCAAAAAGCAACAGTTAAAACTGGACCTGGAACAACAGACTGGTTCCAAATCACGAAAGGCGTATGTCAAGGCCGTATATTGTCACCCTGGTTATTTAACTTTTATGCAGAGTACATCATGAGAAATGCTGGGCTGGAGGAAGCACAAGCTGGAATCAAGATTGCTGGGGAAAATATCAACAACCTCAGATATGCAGATGACACCACCCTTATGGCAGGAAGTGAAGAGGAAATAGAGCCTCTTGATGAAAGTAAAGAGGAGAGTGAAAAAGTTGGCTTAAAACTCAACATTCAGGAAACTAAGATCATGGCATCCAGTCCCATCACTTCATGGCAAATAGATGGGGAAACAATGGAAACAGTGATTGACTTTGTTTTCTTGGGCTGCAAAATCACTGCGGACGGTGACTGCAGCCATTCACTGCAGATGGTGACTGCAGCCATGAAATTAAAAGACGCTTGCTCCTTGGAATAAAAGCTATGACCAGCCCAGACAGCATATTAAAAAGCAGACACATTACTTTACCGAAAAGGTCTGTCTAGTCGAAGCTATGGTTTTTCTAGTAGTCATGTATAGATGTGAGAGTGGGACTATAAAATAAAGCTGAGCACGAAAGAACTGATGCTTTTGAACTGTGGTGTTGGAGAAGACTCTTGAGAGTCCTTTGGACTGCAAGGAGATCCAACCAGTCCACCTTAAAGGATATCAGTCTTGAATATTCATTGGATGGACTGATGCTTAAGCTGAAGCTCCAATACTTTGGCCACCTGATGTGAAGAACTGACTCACTGGAAAAAAAAACCCTGATGCTGGGAAAGATTGAAGGCAGAGGAGAAGGGGACAACAGAGAATGAGATGGTTGAATGCCATCACTGACCCAGTAGACATGAGTTTGAGCAGGCTCCGGGAGTTGGTGATTGACAAGGAAGCCTGGCCTGCTGCAGTCCATGGGGTCACAAAGAGTTGGACACAATTGAGCGACTAAACTGAACTGAAAAGGGCCTGAACTCGGGGAATGGGTTTCTGCCTGCTTTAAGTGAGTTGAAAGATGCCCAAGGCTAGCTTTCAAGGTCGATCGGCCCAAAGCAAACTTTGAATGATAATCATATTTGAGTCATATCAGGTGAGAATAAAACAGGAGAATAAGTTTATTCATAGTCATCTATTCACACTTAAATTTTTTAAGATGCAATATTTCCAAATAAAATATTTTTCAAAGACTCATCAACTCATTATCTGATTACAATGTAAGTTAATATTTTTAACCACATTTGCTTTATAATTTTTTGAAAAATGATTTAGCTAGTTATCCAATATATCCACCCTGTTGATGGATTCATTGGATAGTTTCCAAATTTTTATTATTGCAAATAAGGCTTCATTGAATATCTGAATACGTGTACATATGTCTCCTTCAATATATATGCAAGGGTTTCTTTATACTCAGAATTCCTGAGTATTAAGATGTGTGCATCTTCAATTTTGTAAAAATATTGCCACCAATAGTGTATGAATATATTCATTCTTTCATATATTTATCAACATTTAGAAAGATTTCAGTTTTTACCAATCTAGTGGATATAATATGGTATATCATTTTAGTTTTACTTTGCATTTCACTAATCACTAAATTTGTCTGAATTTTAAGCTTTAATTAATTTAAAAATTTTATTAGTCATTCTGATTTTTCTACTATGAATTGACTGGTTATTAAAAAACCCCATTTTTATGAGATGTTGTCTTTTATTGATTTGTAAGAATTTTTAAAATCTGGGCTAATCTTGCTTTAGTTAATTTTATATTATAATAACTCCTTCTAGTCTTATAACTCTGTTTATACTGTCTTTTGAGCAATAGAAGTTTTAAATTAAAATTTAATCAGTTTAGTTCAGTTCAGTCGCTCAGTCATGTCCGACTCTGCGACCCCATGAATCGCAGCACACCAGGCCTCCCTGTTCATCACCATCTCCCGGAGTTCACTCAGACTCACGTCCATAGAGTCAGTGATGCCATCCAGCCATCTCATCCTCGGTCGTCCCCTTCTCCTCCTGCCCCCAATCCCTCCCAGCATCAGAGTCTTTTCCAATGAGTCAACTCTTCACATGAGGTGGCCAAAGTACTGGAGTTTCAGCTTTAGCATCATTCCTTTCAAAGAAATCCCAGGGTTGATCTCCTTCAGAATGGACTGGTTGGATCTCCTTGCAGTCCAAGGGACTCTCAAGAGTCTTATCCAACACCACAGTTCAAAAGCATCAATTCTTTGGCACTCAGCTTTCTTCACAGTCCAACTCTCACATCCATACATGACCACTGAAAAACCATAGCCTTGACAAGACGGACCTTAGTCAGCAAAGTAATGTCTCTGCTTTTGAATATACTGTCTAGGTTGGTCATAACTTTTCTTCCAAGGAGTAAGCGTCTTCTAATTTCATGGCTGCAGTCACCTTCCGCAGTGATTTTGAAGCCCCCAAAAATAAAGTCTGACACTGTTTCCACTGTTTCCCCATCTATTTCCCATGAAGTGATGGGACCAGACCCCCATAATCTTCGTTTTCTGAATGTTGAGCTTTAAGCCAACTTTTTCACTCTCCTCTTTCACTTTCATCAAGAGGCTTTTTAGCTCCTCTTCACTTTCTGCCATAAGGGTGGTGTCATCTGCATATCTGAGGTTATTGAGATTTCTCCCAGCAATCCTGATTCCAGTTTGTGCTTCCTCCAGCCTAGCATTTCTCCTGATGTACTCTGCATAAAAGTTAAATAAGCAAGGTGACAATATACAGCCTTGACGTGCTCCTTTTCCTATTTGGAACCAGTCTGTTGTTCCATGTCCAGTTCTAACTGTTGCTTCCTGACCTGCATACAGATTACTCAAGAGGCAGATTAGGTGGTCTGGTATTCCCATCTCTTTCAGAATTTTCCGCAGTTTATTGTGATCCACACAGTCAAAGGCTTTCCATAGTCAATAAAGCAGAAATAGATGTTTTTCTGGAACTCTCTTGCTTTTTCCATGATCCAGCGGATGTTGGCAATTTGATCTCTGGTTCCTCTGCCTTTTCTAAAACCAGCTTGAACATCAGGGAGTTCACGGTTCAAGCATTGCTGAAGCCTGGCTTGGAGAATTTTGAGCATTACTTTACTAGCATGTGAGGTGAGTACAACTGTGTGGTAGTTTGAGCATTCTTTGCATTGCCTTTCTTTGAGATTGGAATGAAAACTGACCTTTTCCAGTCCTGTGGCCACTGCTGAGTTTTCCAAATTTGCTGGCATATTGAGTGCAGCACTTTCACAGCATCATCTACCAGGATTTGAAATAGCTCAACTGGAATTCCATCATCTCCACTAGCTTTGTTCATAGTGATGCTTTCTAAGGCCCACTTGACTTCACATTCCAGGATGTCTGGCTTGAGGTGAGTGATCACACCATCATGATTATCTGGGTCTTGAAGATCTTTTTTGTACAATTCTTCTGTGTATTCTTGTACCTCTTAATATCTTCTGCTTCTGTTAGGTCCATACCATTTCTGTTCTTTATCGAGCCCATCTTTGCATGACATGTTCCCTTGGTATCTCTAATTTTCTTGAAGAGATCTCTAGTCTTTCCCATTCTGTTCTTTTCCTCTATTTCTTTGCATTAATTGCTGAAGAAGGCTTTCTTATCTCTTCTTGCTATCCTTTGGAACTCTGCATTCAGATGCTTATATCTTTCCTTTTCTCCTTTGCTTTTCACTTCTCTTCTTTTCACAGGTATTTGTAAGGCCTCGCCAGAGAGCCATTTTGCTTTTTGCATTTCTTTTCCATGGTCTTGATCCCTGTCTTCTGTACAATGTCAGGAACCTCATTCCATAGTTCATCAGGCACTCTATCTATCAGACTAGGCCCTTAATTCTATTTCTCACTTCCACTGTATAATCATAAGGGATTTGATTTAGGTCATACCTGAATGGTCTAGCGGTTTTCCCTACTTTCTTCAGTTTTAGTCTGAATTTGGTAATATAGAGTTCATGATCTGAGCCACAGTCAGCTCCTGTCTCGTTTTTGTTGACTGTATAGAGCTTCTCCATCTTTGGCTGCATAGAATATAATCAGTCTGATTTCGGTGTTTACCATCTGGTGATGTCCATGTGTAGAGTCTTCTCTTGTGTTGTTGGAAGAGGGTGTTCAGACATTAAACCTTTTAGAAATTATATATACACAATATACACACATACACATATGTAACATATGTTGAGTCATCCATTATCAATAAAGCAGTTCTTTTATGTCCTTTTGATTTTTTTATACATTTTCTTCATAAATGTCAAATCTTCTGTTGTATACCTATAGGAAGCTCAGAGATTTTATTGCAATTGTAAGTGGGAATTTACCACTTTAATCACACTTTTAATTTCTTGTTATTGGTGTATGGCTATTATATTTTTGTATATTGATCTTATATCTAACAACCTCCCTGAAAGTTGCCTATTTTTATGATTTGTAGATTCTTTTGGGTAGTCTAACATACAACCTTATCATCTGTTGGAAAACAAGGATATTGTTCTTCCATTCACATTAGTATATTTGTGCTTCTTTCTTGTTTTACTGTATTTGCCAGAATTTTTAGTACATCATTGAATAGAAATGTTGATGGAGAACTTCTGTGACTATTTCAGAAAATATTTCATCAGTTTGATTTTCACTTACTGTTTTCTTCTCATAGTAATGTTGCCTTTTGCTGTTTAAGTATGTTGAGTTTTCTTGAAATAGTAGCAACCATGTAATTGTAGAAAGAGGGAATGAAAGTTGGGCAGTTTCCTCAATATCTTGGTTCAGGAGTGCCCTCTTATGTTGAATCAGTGAAATGAGCTTTATTTAGTCAATGGCATCTTTTATGAAAGAATGGTGGTTCTAGGACCCGTAATTTTGGGCTTAATTTCTTATTTTTCTTTACCTTGTTAGTTTTCTAGGGGCAGTGCCTTCCCAAGACTATTATTGTGGTCTTTCATACTTTCCAAGTCTTTTTCTTGGAAAGAGTGAGTGAGTGAAGTCGTTCAGTTGTGTCTGACTCTTTGCGACCCCATGGCCTGTAGCCCACCAGGCTCCTCCGTCCATGGGATTCTCCAGGCAAGAATGCTGGAGTGGGTTGCCATTTCCTTCTCCAGGGGATCTTCCCAACCCAGGGATTGAATCCAGGTCTCCCGCATTGTGGGCAGACGCTTTAACCTCTGAGCTATCAGGAAAGCCCAGCTTTCTTGGAAAGCCATTGTTCAAATCCTCTAGTCTCAGGCTTGTTTTCAGCATTTTCCCAACTTGTTCTCAGTATTTCTTTTTCTTCTCTTCCATGTAATCCTTGCATGATTTTGCTCCTAAAGGGCTCTGGATCTGGTTCTGCTCATTCTGGACTGTTCTCCCACCTATGTATAAACAGAAGTTTGTAGTCTTTTCTAGCCTCTGTTACACTCTATGCATCAACACGTACATGATTTTGTTTGCTGTTCATCTATACGGTATTGGAAGATGTATGTAGATTTAGGTTTAAGAAACCCAAGTTCTAGGCATGTGGTACATTCTTCCTCTATAACTGTGAATGAATCATTTTATCCTAGTGATTCTCTCACTTTTTGTCTTACATACTCTGTGTTGTTAGGTTTATTGATTTGGGATTATTATGTCTTCTTTAGTGACTTATTCTTTTAATCAGTAGGTAATGATCTTCATAACTAATAATTTTTGATTCAATATCAATTACATATGATATTAGTAAAAATACTTGCTTTTGGTTAATATTTGCTGGATATATATTTTTATATCCTTTTATTTTCAACATTTTTTGGAAAATAATTGTATTTTAGGTGTAAAAAGCATAGAGTTGGGAGGAGATCAACCAAGATGTAGAGTAGGAGGATATGGAACTCTCCTCCCCCATGAACACATTAAAAAATACATCGACACATGGAAAAATTCTCACTGTAAGCTAACTGGAAACTGGCAGAAAGACCTCTGTACAACCAAGACTATAACAGAAGTCCACATGTAACCAAGTAGAGAGGAAAGAAAAGCAGTCAGCCTGGGATCTGTGCCCCTGGGAGGGGACCCAGAAGAAAAAGATTGCGAGTGGAGACATGTCCCAGAGACTGAATGGTTCAAGTCACACTTTGGGTACCCCATTCCTAGGGCTCGGAGAAAGGAGAGATGAGCCCCATTGGCTGGCTGGAGGACCGCTGAGACTAATAGAAGGGTTATGTGAAGCCTGGATTCTGAGGCAGATCAGAGGTCAATTGAAGACTGCTCTAGGGGTTGCTGAGTTTCCTGCAAACACTTTGGCATGTGCCCCAGCCTGAGCTGAGCAAATGCTCTAGCCTCACTTCACATCACAGAGATCTAGTTCTGCCAAGACCAGGGAAAAAGCTTGGCCATGGGATACAAAAGTGACTTGGTTCTCAGTGGAGGCACAAAGGCCATTGTTAATGCTACTCAAGCAGTGCCTCAGAGACAGCCCAGAACAGTACTGTGACTATGGCTAGTCTACCACAGCTCATGTCCCAGTATATGCCAAGAGTCTAGAATAAGACAAGGATGCCCAGTCTTGCCACTTCTATTTACATGGTATTGGAAGTCCTAGCCACAGTAGTCATATAAAAAAAGGGAATAAAAGGCATCCAAGATGGAAGGGAAGAAGTAAAATTGTTACTATTGGCAGATGACATGATACTGTGTATCCAGTGAACCAGTGAAGTTGCTCAGTCATGTCCAGCTCTTTGCAATCCCATGGACTGTAGCCTACCAGGCTCCTCCATCCATGGAATTTTCCAGGCAAGGGTACTGGAGTGGGCTGCCATTTCCTTCTCCAGGCATCTTCCCAATCCAGTGATCGAATCCAGGTATCCTGCATTGCAGGCAGATGCTTTACCATCTGAGCTAAAGGGGAAGCCCTGACACTGTGTATAGAAAACCCTAAAATCTCCAACCAAACTATTAGAACTAACAAATAAATTCAGTAAAGCTGTAAGATACAAGATTAATATACAGACATTTGTATATTATTAATCACTAATAATGAGCTTTCAGAAAGAGAAAGCAAAAAGAGGGGCACCCATTTAAAACTGAATAACAAATTATAAAATACCTAGGAATGAACTTAACCAAGGAGGTGAAATACCTATACACTGAAAACTATAAAACATTGATTTATATTTTTATAAATTTAAATTGAAGATGATATTTAAAATATATAGATATTTAAAATATATAAAGGAAATTAGAGATGATATTTTAAAATGGAAAGATATCCCATTTTCATGGATTAGAAAATTAATATTGTTAAAATGGCCATACTATCCAAAGCAAGCAATTAATGCAATCCCTGTTAAAATACTCATGACAGTTTTCATGGAACTAGAACAAATAATCCTAACATTTATATGGAACCACAAAAGACTAATGTGTGTTAATGTGTGGCAAAAATTGCCAACATGATCTTCAGAAAAAATAACAAGGCTGAAGGTATCATTCTTGCTGACTTGAGAATCTACTAAAATGCTACAGTAATCAAAAGAGCATGGAACTGGCGTAAAACCAGATACATAGATTAATGAGACAGATTAGAGAGTCTAGAAATTAACCCATACATCTATGGTCAAATAATCTACGACAAAGTAGGCAAGAATATACAGTGGAGAAAAGACACTCCCTTCAATAAGTAGTGCTGGACATAAAAATTGGACAGCTACAGCTACATGTAAAAGAATGGAATTAGAACATTTTCTAACACCATACTCAAAAAATAAATTATATGGATTGAAGACCTGAATGTAAGACCAGATACCATAAGGCTCCTAGAGGAAAACATAAGCAGAACACTCTTTGACATAAATCATAGCAGTGCTTTTGGAGTCTGTCTCCTAAAGCAAAATAAATAAAAGCAAAAATAAACAAATAGGATAACAAATAAAACTTAAAGGCTTTTGCATGGTAAATGAAACCATTGACAAAATGAAAAGATAACTTATTGAATAGGAGAAAATATTTGCAAATGCTGTCATCAACAGGGGTTAATATCCAAAATATATAAATACCTCATACAATTAAATATCAAAAAACAAACAACCCAATTAAAAAATGGACAAAAGACCTGAATAGACATTTTTCTGAAGAAGACACACAGATGGCTAAGAGGTACATGAAAAGTTGCTCAGCATTGTTAATTATTTTAGAAATGAAAATCTAACTTTATGTGGTCCACTGGAGAAGGGAATGGCAAACCACTTTAGTATTCTTGCCTTGAGAACCCCATGAACAGTATGAAAAGGCAAAAATATAGGACACTGAAAGATGAATTCCCCAGGTTGGTAGGTGCCCAATATGCTACTGGAGATCGGTGGAGAAATAACTCAGAAAGAATGAAGGGATGGAGCCAAAGCAAAAACAACACCCAGATGTGAATGGGACTGGTGATGGAAGCAAGGTTCGATGCTGTAAAGAGCAATATTGCATAGGAACTTGGAATGTTATGTCCATGAATCAAGGCAAATTGGGAGTGGTCAAACAGGAGATGACAAGAGTAAACATTGACATTCTAGGAATCCGTGAAGTAAAATGGACTGGAATGGGTGAATTTAACTCAGATGACCATTATGTCTACTACTGCGGGCAGGAATCCCTCAGAAGAAATGGAGTAGTCATCATTGTCAACAAAAGAGTCTGAAATGCAGTACTTGGATGCAATCTCAAAAATGACAGAATGATCTCTGTTCGTTTCCAAGGCAAACCATTCAATATCACAGTAATCCAAGTCTATGCCCTGACCAGTAATGCTGAAGAAGCTGAAGTTGAATGGTTCTATGAAGACCTACAAGACCTTTTAGAACTAACACCCAAAAAAGATGTCTTTTTCATTATAGGGGACTGGAATGCAAAAGTAGGAAGTCAAGAAACACCTGTAATAACAGGCAAATTTGGCTTTGGAGTACAGAATGAAGCAGGGCAGAGGCTAACAGAGTTCTGCTAAGAGAACGTACTGGTCATAGCAAACACCCTCTTCCAACAACACAAGAGAAGACTCTACACATGGACATCACCAGATGGTCAACACTGAAATCAGGTTGATTATATTCTTTGGAGCCAAAGATGGAGAGGCTCTATACAGTCAGCCAAAACAAGACCAGGAGCTGACTGTGACTCAGATCATGAACTCCTTATTGCCAAAATCAGACTGAAATTGAAGAAAGTGGAGAAAACCACTAGACCATTCAGGTATGACCTAAATCAAATCCCTATGACTATACAATGGAAGTGAGAAATAGATTTAAAGGACTAGATCTGATAGACAGAGTGTCTGATGAACTGTGGATGGAGGTATGTGACATTATACAAGAGACAGGTCAAGACCATCTCTAAGAAAAAGAAATGCAGAAAAGCAAAATGACTGTCTGAGGAGGCCTTACAAATATCTGTGAAAAAAAGGGAAGTGAAAAGCAAAGGAGAAAAGGAAAGATACACCCATTTGAGTGCAGAGTTCCAAAGAATAGCAAGGAGAGATAAGAAAGCCTTCCTCAGTGATCAATGCAAAGAAATAGAGAAAAACAATAGAATGGGAAAGTCTAGAGATCTCTTCAAGAAAATTAGAGATACCAAGGGAATGAAATGTCATGCAAAGATGGGCTCAATAAAGGACAGAAATGGTCTGGACCTAACAGAAGCAGAAGATATTAAGAAGAGGTGGCAAGAATACACAGAACTGTCCAAAAAGATCTTCACAACCCAGATAATCATGATGGTGTGATCACTCACCTCAAGCCAGACATCCTGGAATGTGAAGTCAAGTGGGCCTTAGAAAGCATCACTATGAACAAAGCTAGTGGAGATGATGGAATTCCAGTTGAGCTATTTCAAATCCTGGTAGATGATGCTGTGGAAGTGCTGTACTCAATATGCCAGGAAATTTGGAAAACTCAGCAGTGGCCACAGGACTGGAAAAGGTCAATTTTCACTCCAATCTCAAAGAAAGGCAATGCCAAAGAATGCTCAAACTACTGCACAACTGCACTCATCTCACACACTAGTAAAGTAATGCTCAAAATTCTCCAAGCCAGGCTTCAGCAATGTGTGAAACGTGAGCTCCCTGATGTTCAAGCTGGTTTTAGAAAAGGCAGAGGAACCAGAGATCAAATTGCCAATATCCGCTGGATCATGGAAAAAGCAAGAGAGTTCCAGAAAAATACCTATTTCTGCTTTATTGACTATGCCAAAGCCTTTGAATGTGTGGATCACAAGAAACTGTGGAAAATTCTGAGAGAGATGGGAATACCAGACCACCTAACCTGCCTCTTGAGAAACCTGTATGCAGGTCAGGAAGCAACAGTTAGAACTGGACATGGAACAACAGACTGGTTCCAAATAGGAAAAGGAGTACGTCAAGGCTATGTACTGTCACCCTGCTTATTTAACTTCTATGCAGAGTACATCATGAGAAATGCTGGGCTGGAGGAAGCACAAGCTGGAATCAAGATTGCTGGGAGAAATATCAATAACCTCAGATATGCAGATGACACCACCCTTACGGCAGAAAGTGAAGAGGAACTAAAAAGCCTCTTGATGAAAGTGAAAGAGGAGAGTGAAAATTTGGCTTAAAGCTCAACATTCAGAAAACTAAGATCATGGCATCTGGTCCCATCACTTCATGGGAAATAGATGCGGAAACAGTGGAAACAGTGACTGACTATTTTGGGGGTCTCCAAAATCACTGCAGATGGTGATTGCAGCCATGAAAATAAAAGACACTTGCCTCTTGGAAGGAAGTTATGACTAACCTAGACAGCATATTAAAAAGCAGAGACATTGCTTTGCCAAAAAAGGTCTGTCTAGTCAAGGCTATGATTTTTCCAGTGGTCATGTATGGATGTGAAAGTTGGACTATAAAGAAAGCTGAGCACCGAAGAATTGATGCTTTTGAACTGTGGTGTTGGAGAAGACTCTTGAGAATCCCTTGGACAGCAAGGAGATCCAACCAGTCCATCCTAAAGGAGATCAGTCCTGGGTGTTCTTTGAAAAGACTAATGTTGAAGCTGAAATTCCAATACTTTGACCATCTGATGCAAAGAGCTGACTCATTTGAAAAGACCCTGATGCTGGGAAAGATTGAGGGCAGGAGGAGAAGGGGACGACAGAGGATGAGACGGTTGGATGGCATCACCGATTCGATGGACATGGTTCTGGGTAGACTCTGGGAGTTGGTGATGTACAGGGAGGCCTTGTGTGGTGCAACTCATGGGGTTGCAAAGAGTTGGACATGACTGAGTGACTGAACTGAACTGAACGGACTGAATCAAAACAAAAATGAGGTATCACCTTACACCTATCAGAACAGCTATCATTAAAAAATAACACAAATAACAAACGTGGACGAGGATGTGGAAAAAATGAAACCCCTGCTCACTCTTGGGAATGTAAATTGGTACAGACTCTGTGGAAAACAGAGTTTTCTCAAAAACAGAAGTTTTCTCAAAAAACTAAAAATAAAACTGTTTTATGATCCAGCAGTTACACTCCTGAGTATATTTCCAGAAAAAACAGGAACACTAATTTGAAAAGATACATATACTGTAATGTTCAGAGAAGCACTGTTTACATTTGCTAGGATATGGAAGCAACAAAAACATCCATCAACAGATGAATAAAGATGTGGTATATATATACAATGGTATATTTTACTCAGCCATAAAAAGAATGTCATTCTGCCATTTGCAACATCATGGGTGGACCTAGAGAATATCAGGCCTAGAGAGAAAAATCAGACAGAAAAAGACATTCTGTATGTTATCACTTATATGTGTAATGTAAAAAAATAATCAAATAAATGTATATAGCAAAACAGAAACAGACCCATAGAAAACAAGCTAGTGGGTTACCAATGGGGAGAAGGAAAAGAGGAGGAGGAAGATAGGAGTAAGATATACGAAACCACTATGTATAAAAAAACAAGCAACAAGTATAGACTGTACAACACAGGGAATTATAGCCATTATTTTGTTATAACTGTTAATGAAGTATAATCTATAAGAATACTGAATCACTATGCTGTACCTAAAACTAATATAATATTATAGATAACTATACTTGAAAGCCAAAAACTAAACAAAAACAAAAAACACCCCAAAGAGTTGCGCTATATAATACAACTTGATTTTCAATTTAAGTCAGAGAAAATATTTTCACTGATGGGTTTAATTCCTTTGCTTTCTTTGTGATTACCAAGGTGTTTAGTTTTTTATGATTTTAATTTGTCTTCTGAGCAGAAAAATTTTTGACTTTTTTTTTTATCCTTTCCTGCTTTCTATTAGACTATTCTTTAAAAATATTAAAGAATATCCTATTTGCTGGTTTGAAAGTTACACTTCTACTTTTTGTTCTTTTAATTGCCAATACTCATACTTTTAGAATCACCTAGAGCAGGGGTCCCCAACATCCCGGATCGAATGCCTGATGGTCTCCAGTGGAGCTGATGTAATAATAACAAAAATGAAATGCATGATAAATGTAATGTGCTTGAATCATCCCCAAACCATGTCCCCCATTCCCAGTCTGGTAAAATTGTCTTCCACGAAGTAGGTCCCTATTGCCAAAAAGGTTGGGACCACTGACCTAAAGGGCTTGTTAAAGCAAGATTGTGGGGCCCACTCCTAGAATTTCTAATTCAGTGGACTTGGCGTGACATCCAAGTATTTGCATTTCTAACAAGTTCCCAGATAATGCTAATGTTGTGCCTCTGGAAATCACATCTTGAAAGTCTGACAGTAATTAATTGGTGGTTACCACTAGATAAATATTAGCATCTGTACCCAGTAACCATGCTTAGTTGACATCCTAGTAATTTTTAAATTCTTCTACTTGTTCTCTCCCCTCCCATCAGCTCAGTCATATGTTAAAATGTTTAAATGTCCTTTTTCCTGGTATTTTTAGGTTTGCACTTCTCAGATGAATTTCTTTGACCATCTAATCCCATAATATTGCCAGGAGAAGAATCAGGACAGTAATTTCTCATAGGAGAAAAAAATTTTCCCCTATTCTGAGTACCAGACGAGAGAAACTTTCTTGCAAGTTTCCCTAGTCTGATGGCTAGAGTTTCTTTGGTCTTTTTTATATGTAGGTACAACATTTAAAGACTCTTGACTGGAAGCAGTAGTTTAGCTCTGGTGGGATACAGTGTAGGGTCACAAAGAGTTGGACACTTAGCACACACACATATGGAGGTACAGCCTTTACAGACTCCTTTGTATAAGTAGCAATTTAGCTCTGTGCCGTCTGTGAACCCAAGGTCATGTCTCCTGCCCTTGATAGGCAGTTCAAACTCCAGCTTTGACTCTTAGGCTGTGTTTGTAGACTTGGGGGAGAAGGATGTATTTCACTCAACATTTCTATGTATTTCATGGAGTGGACATTGGGGAAACTATGTAATCTCAGACTACTTGGTTGTGTATTATTTTTCAGTTGCCATCTAGCAGAGAACATGGAATATAGGGTCAAAAAGTTTGAAAAGTAGAAAGGGAGTGGAAAAGAGAACCCTTTTCTGGAATGCACCTGAGCTTTGGGACTTGATAGCATATCATTAGTATAGAAGAATAGTAGATGGTATTATCACCTTGCTGGTGATAGTTAACACTACAAATGAGGCCTAGGAATTTAAAAAGTTAAAAATTTTTATTAGGGCCAATTTTCCTTGAAATGTTTTTATTTTGTTTAAAGCACAAACTATTAAAAAATTAAGATATTTTTCTTTTGGAGTCATTCTTTTCTCAGATATTGACTTATCTTTCTTAGGTGTACATTGACAACATATGCTGAAGAATATGCTCCACCATATGAATATCAGCCACTTGTGAGTATAAGAGAGCTAAAAAGCCATATTCTAATATTTCTGTGCTTAATATGATTCTTTATATGTAGTGTAAATAGTCAAGCTTGAGAAGAAAGGACGAATTGTTAAGATTTATGATGTTTTATATTTATCTAGAGATATTAGCTATTTGTGGGAGTTAATGGAATATTTTATGGTTATCCTGTGGTCATGTATGGATGTGAGAGTTGGACTGTGAAGAAACCTGAGCGCTGAAGAATTGATGCTTTTGAACTGTGGTGCTGGAGAAGACTCTTGAGAGTCCCTTGGACTGCAAGGAGATCCAACCAGTCCACTCTGAAGGAGATCAACCCTGGGATTTCTTTGGAAGGAATGATGCTAAAGCTGAAACTCCAGTACTTTGGCCACCTCATGTGAAGAGTTGACTCATTGGAAAAGACTCTGATGCTGGGAGGGATTGGGGGCAGGAGGAGAAGGGGATGACAGAGGATGAGATGGCCGGATGGCATCACGGACTCGATGGACGTGAGTCTGAGTGAACTCTGGGAGTTGGTGATGAACAGGGAGACCTGGTGTGCTGCAATTCTCGCAAAGAGTTGGACACGACTGAGCGACTGAACTGAACTGAACTGATTATTTATTTTAGGAACAAGTTGATAGATTTCAGGAAGAAAATATTGCATTATCTAAAATATATTAGTTACTTTCTTCCTCATCTTTGTTTTATTGTCCTGCTCCATAAATTCAATTTATCTGGAATAAGAATCTACCTTTCTATTCATTTATATTATATTAGCATACGAAAATAAGTGGTTTAATTTAGCCCTGGGAAATATGTATGCTGATAAAATATGTCCAGTTTACAACTTCATTATACTTGTACTTAAAACATTACACAACAAAAGCAAAACAAGGCTGCTTCCTATTAGTTTTGTTCTAGAAGTCCTAACTGGTGCAATAGCTAAGAGACTTAGCTACTGGAAAAGAGGAGAAAAAAATCTTTATTTTCAGATAGTATGGTTTCTTCTCAGGAGAACCAGGATGTTAAATAATAAGTAATTAGAATCAATTTAGATTGAATATAAAATAAATATATCAAAGATAATATCTTTCCTTCATATTAGCAATAACTGCTTAGGAACCAAGCCATAAAAGAAAAAAAAACACATACAAATTGCTATAGCAACACAAATTTTAAGTACTTTTATGAAGAAAATTCTCAGATAAAGATCAATAAAGACGATGTGGAAGCTCCTCTCCAAAGATGGTAGACAGGCTACTTACCCAGCAAGAGTTAAATGTTCCTCCATCTTTTGAATCACAGTTTTCAGGTGACAGATTTGATCAATACAACATGACAAAAGTAACCCTATGCCAAATCTAGGCTAGCTTCAATAAGACTGCTTCCAATTCCTGGACCCCTGAGCCACCGAGGCTAGGAAATCTAGGCTACTCTGCTGAAGGGAGAGGCCATGAGGAGGGATAATGATGAGCTTAACTTATGAACAACAAAACCATCTTGGACATCCAGCCTAGTGGGCGTAGACTGAAGCTTCAGCTGTCATCTGACTACAAAACCACAAGAGATTGCAAGAAAATAATAATAAATTGTTATTTGAAGGCATTAAGTTTTGGGTGTTGTTTTTTTTTTTTAAATAAATACACACAAAAGGTAACTGAAACAGAAATCTCAAGTACAAGGGAATAACTATTGTTTAGGGGACTGGAAAACTAAATTAATTATAAGTTAAATTTATAAATTAAATATAATTACATTAAAAAATCCCAATGGACTTTGTTTACTATCTGAGAGCTCTAAGATTCTGAAAGTTATTTGAGAGTATAAAAAGATAAGAATAATCAAAAATTTTTGAAACAGTGGCATAACCATTTTGGAAATAAAATATTCTTGATACTACTAATGTTATAATATTATTTATTTTTGCTTATTAAAAATAGAAATCAAGCTGTTAGAAAAGCAAATATGATGGCTTATGGATTAGTATGCTTAATACATAAAGAATTCAGATTTATTGGCAGGAAAACTGTTAAAACCATAGGGAAATGAGCCAAGGGTATATAAAGACAATTCACAAATTAGGAAATAATTATTATTAGTTAACTTACAAGTACAGAGCAAATCCCAGTCTACAAATAACAGAATGTGTGAATTAAAACAGTACATTTTTTCGCTAGTAAAATTGGTGATTTTTATTTTTTACTTTACAATATTGTATTGGTTTTGCCATACATCAACATGAATCCGCCACGGATGTACACGTGTTCCCAATCCTGAACCCCCTCCCACCTCCCTCCCCATACCATCCCTCTGGGTCATCCCAGTGCACCAGCCCCAAGCATCCTGTATTCTGCATCGAACCTAGACTAGCGATTCATTTCTTATATGATATTATACATGTTTCAATGATATTTTTAAAAATAATAATACTCGGTTGAATGACACTGGGGTGAGATGGCTACTGTTTTTTCTATTACCAGAAATATTGTAAATTGTTTGTCTTTCTCGAAAGGAAGTTTGCAATATGAATTGATATACTATTTGATCTAATAATTCTAAGGATTTCCCCAAGAAAAATAATTCAATCCAAGGATAAAGGTTATATCCAATGATATTCATCACTAGTTATTTATTATGGCAAACTTGGAAATCACCCAATGTTTTAGAATTGGGTACAGTACTCTAGGGATTCAGAATGAGTCTCCAAAAATGTATCACTCCTGCATGAAGATTTTTTTTTGAGCCAAAGACCCTGTAGGTTAAGATAACCTACTCTCCTCCTTTAACTACCTAAAAGAGTTTAAATTGGGAATTTTTCTCAGGGGGAAAAAAGTTATTACTGAATTTTGTCAAAGGCTTTTTCTGCATCTATTGAGATAATCATATGATTTTTATTTCTCAGTTTGTTAATGTGATGAATTACATTGATTGACTTGCGGATATTGAAGAATCCTTGCGTCCCTGGGATAAAGTCCACTTGGTCATGGTGTATGATCTTTTTAATGTGTTGCTGGATTCTGATTGCTAGGATTTTGTGGAGGATTTTTGCATCTATGTTCATCAGTGATATTGGCCTGTAGTTTTCTTTTTTTGTGATGTCTTTGTCAGGTTTTGGTATTAGGGTGATGGTGGCCTCATAGAATGAGTTTGGAAGTTTACCTTCCTCTGCAGTTTTCTGGAATAGCTTCAGTAAGATAGGTGTTAGCTCTTCTCGAAATTTTTGGTAGAATTCAGCTGTGAAGCCGTCTGGACCTGGGCTTTTGTTTGCTGGAAGATTTCTGATTACAGTTTCAATTTCCATGCTTGTGATGGGTCTGTTAAGATTTTCTATTTCTTCCTGGTTCAGTTTTGGAAAGTTGTACTTTTCTAAGAATTTGTCCATTTCTTCCAAGTTGTCCATTTTATTGGCATATAATTGCTGATAGTAGTCTCTTATGATTCTTTGTATTTCTTTTTTAAATTTTTTATTTTTTTTAAATTTATTTATTTTTAAAATTACAATACTGTATTTGTTTTGCCATACATTGACACGAATCAGCCATAGGTGAACACAATCTCCCAATGCCGAAGCCCCCTCCCACCTCCCACCACACATCCTCTACTTGAATCATCCTGTGCATCAGCTCCATGCATCCTGCATCCTACATTGAACATAGATTGGCGCTTCGTTTCTTACAAGAAAATATACATGTTTCAGTGCCATTCTCCCAAACCATCCCACCCTTTCCCTCTCTCTCAGAGTCCAAAAGTCCACTCTATACCTCTGTGTCTCTTTGTTGTCTCACATATAGGGTCGTCATTACTGTCTTCTAAATTCCATATATATGTGTCAGTATACTGTATTGGTGTTTTTCTTTCTGGCTTACTTCACTCTGTATAATCGGTTCCAGTTTCATCCATCTCATTAGAACTGAGTCAAATTTATTCTTTTTAAGGGCTGAGTAGTACTCCATTGTGTATATGTACCACAGCTTTCTTATCCAATCATCTGCTGATGGACATCTAGGTTGCTTCCATGTCCTGGCTATTATAAACAGCGCTGCAATGAACATTGGGGTACATGTGTCTCTTTCAAATCTGGTTTCCTCGGTGTGTATGCCCAGCAGGGGATTGCTGGGTCATAAGGCAGTTCATTTTGCAATTTTTAAGGAATCTCCACACTGTTTTCCATAATGGCTGTACTAGTTTGCATTCCCACCAGCAGTGTAAGAGGGTTCCCTTTTCTCCACATCCTCTCCAGCATTTATTGCTTGTAGACTTTTGGATCGCAGCCATTCTGACTGGTGTGAAATGGTACCTCATTGTGGTCTTGATTTGCATTTCTCTGATAATGAGTGATGTTGAACATCTTTTCATGTGTTTGTTAGCCATCCGTATGTCTTCTTTGGAGAAATGCCTATTTAGTTCTTTGGCCCATTTTTTTATTGGATCGTTTATTTTTCTGGAGTTCAGCTGCGTAAGTTGCTTATATATCCTTGAGATTAGTTGTTTGTCAGTTGTTTCATTTGCTATTGTTTTCTCCCATTCAGAAGGCTGTCTTTTCACCTTGCTTATAGTTTCCTTTGTTGTGCAGAAGCTTTTAATTTTAATTAGATCCCATTTGTTTATCTTTGCTTTTATTTCCAGTATACTGGGAGTTGGATCATAGAGGATCCTGCTGTGATTTATGTCGGAGAGTGTTTTGCCTATGTTCTCCTCTAGGAGTTTTATAGTTTCTGGTCTTACATTTAGATCTTTAATCCATTTTGAGTTTATTTTGGTGTACAGTGTTAGAAACAGGTCTAGTTTCATTCTTTTACAAGTGGTTGACCAGTTTTCCCAGCACCACCTGTTAAAGAGACTGTCTTTACTCCATTGTATATTCTTGCCTCCTTTGTCGAAGATAAGGTGTCCATAGGTGTGTGGGTTTATCTCAGGGCTTTCTATTTTGTTCCATTGATCTATATTTCTGTCTTTGTGCCAGTACCATACTGTCTTAATGACTGTGGCTTTGTAGTAGAGCCTGAAGTCAGGCAGGTTGATTCCTCCAGTTCCATTCTTCTTTCTCAAGATTGCTTTGGCTATTCGAGGTTTTTTGTATTTCCATACAAATCTTGAGATTATTTGATCTAGTTCTGTGAAAAATACTGCTGGTAGCTTGATGGGAATTGCATTGAATCTGTAGATTGCTTTAGGTAGTATACTCATTTTCACTATATTGACTCTTCCGACCCATGAGCATGGTATATTTCTCCATCTATTAGTGTCCTCTTTGATTTCTTTCATCAGTGTTTTATAGTTTTCGATATATAGGTCTTTAGTTTCTTTAGGTAGGAATATTCCTAAGTATTTTATTCTTTTCGTTGCAATGGTGAATGGAATTGTTTCCTTAACTTCTTTTTCTACTTTCTCATTATTAGTGTATAGGAATGCAAGGGATTTCTGAGTGTTGATTTTATATCCTGCAACTTTACTATATTCATTGATTAGCTCTAGTAGTTTTCTGGTCGAGTCTTTAGGATTTTCTATGTAGAGGATCATGTCATCTGCAAACAGTGAGAGTTTTACTTCTTCTTTTCCAATTTGGATTCCTTGTATTTCTTTTTCTGCTCTAATTGCTGTGGCCAAAACTTCCAGTACGATGTTGAAGAGTAGTGGTGAAAGTGGACACCCTTGTCTTGTTCCTGACTTTAGAGGAAATGGTTTCAATTTTTCACCATTGAGGATAATGTTAGCTGTGGGTTTGTCATATATAGCTATTATTATGTTGAGGTATGTTCCTTCTATTCCTGCTTTCTGGAGAGTTTTTATCATAAATGGATGTTGAAGACCAGTTAGACCTAATTGATATATATAGGACATTTCACCCCAGAACAATGAATTTCACCTTTTACTCAAGTGCACACGGAACCTTACCAGGACAGATCACATTCTGGGTCATAAATCCAACCTTAATAAATTCAAAACAATCGAAATTATTCCAAGCATCTTCTCTGACCATAATGCACTAAGGTTAGATCTCAATTATAGAAGAAAAACTATTAAAAATTCCAACATTTGGAGGCTGAACAACACCCTTCTGAATAATCAACAAACCACAGAAGAAATCAAAAAAGAAATCAAAATATGCATTGAAACGAATGAAAATGAAAACACAACTACACACTACCTTTGGGACACTATAAAAGCAGTCCTAAGAGGAAAGTTCATAGCAATACAGGCATACCTCAAGAAACAAGAAGAAAGTCAAATAAATAACCTAACTCTACACCTAAAGCAACTAGAAAAAGAAGAAATAGAGAACCCCAGAGTTAGTAGAAGGAAAGAAATCCTAAAAATTAGGGCAGAAATAAATGCAAAAGAAACAAAAGAGACCATAGCAAAAATCAACAAAGCAAAAAGCTGGTTCTTTGAAAGGATAAATAAAATTGACAAGCCATTAGCCAGACTCATCAAGAAACAAAGAGAAAAAAATCAAATCAACAAAATTAGAAATGAAAATGGAGAGATCACGACAGACAACTCAGAAATACAAAGAATCATAAGAGACTACTATCAGCAATTATATGCCAATAAAATGGACAACTTGGAAGAAATGGACAAATTCTTAGAAAAGTACAACTTTCCAAAACTGAACCAGGAAGAAATAGAAAATCTTAACAGACCCATCACAAGCATGGAAATTGAAACTGTAATCAGAAATCTTCCAGCAAACAAAAGCCCAGGTCCAGACGGCTTCACAGCTGAATTCTACCAAAAATTTCGAGAAGAGCTAACACCTATCTTACTGAAGCTATTCCAGAAAACTGCAGAGGAAGGTAAACTTCCAAACTCATTCTATGAGGCCACCATCACCCTAATACCAAAACCTGACAAAGACATCACAAAAAAGAAAACTACAGGCCAATATCACTGATGAACATAGATGCAAAAATCCTCCACAAAATCCTAGCAATCAGAATCCAGCAACACATTAAAAAGATCATACACCATGACCAAGTGGACTTTATCCCAGGGACGCAAGGATTCTTCAATATCCGCAAGTCAATCAATGTAATTCATCACATTAACAAACTGAGAAATAAAAATCATATGATTATCTCAATAGATGCAGAAAAAGCCTTTGACAGAATTCAACATCCATTTATGATAAAAACTTTCCAGAAAGCAGGAATAGAAGGAACATACCTCAACATAATAAAAGCTATATATGACAAACCCACAGCTAACATTATCCTCAATGGTGAAAAATTGAAACCATTTCCCTAAAGTCAGGAACAAGACAAGGGTGTCCACTTTCACCCCTACTCTTCAACATCGTACTGCAAATTTTGGCCACAGCAATCAGGGCAGAAAAAAAAATACAAGGAATCCAAATTGGAAAAGAAGAAGTAAAACTCTCACTGCAGATGACATGATCCTCTACATAGAAAATCCTAAAGACTCGACCAGAAAACTACTAGAGCTAATCAATGAATATAGTAAAGTTGCAGGATATAAAATCAACACTCAGAAATCCCTTGCATTCCTATACACTAATAATGAGAAAGTAGAAAAAGAAGTTAAGGAAACAATTCCATTCACCATTGCAACGAAAAGAATAAAATACTTAGGAATATTCCTACCTAAAGAAACTAAAGACCTATATATCGAAAACTATAAAACACTGATGAAAGAAATCAAAGAGGACACTAATAGATGGAGAAATATACCATGCTCATGGGTCGGAAGAGTCAATATAGTGAAAATGAGTATACTACCTAAAGCAATCTACAGATTCAATGCAATTCCCATCAAGCTACCAGCAGTATTTTTCACAGAACTAGATCAAATAATCTCAAGATTTGTATGGAAATACAAAAAACCTCGAATAGCCAAAGCAATCTTGAGAAAGAAGAATGGAACTGGAGGAATCAACCTGCCTGACTTCAGGCTCTACTACAAAGCCACAGTCATTAAGACAGTATGGTACTGGCACAAAGACAGAAATATAGATCAATGGAACAAAATAGAAAGCCCTGAGATAAACCCACACACCTATGGACACCTTATCTTCGACAAAGGAGGCAAGAATATACAATGGAGTAAAGACAGTCTCTTTAACAGGTGGTGCTGGGAAAACTGGTCAACCACTTGTAAAAGAATGAAACTAGACCTGTTTCTAACACTGTACACCAAAATAAACTCAAAATGGATTAAAGATCTAAATGTAAGACCAGAAACTATAAAACTCCTAGAGGAGAACATAGGCAAAACACTCTCCGACATAAATCACAGCAGGATCCTCTATGATCCAACTCCCAGTATACTGGAAATAAAAGCAAAGATAAACAAATGGGATCTAATTAAAATTAAAAGCTTCTGCACAACAAAGGAAACTATAAGCAAGGTGAAAAGACAGCCTTCTGAATGGGAGAAAACAATAGCAAATGAAACAACTGACAAACAACTAATCTCAAGGATATATAAGCAACTTACGCAGCTGAACTCCAGAAAAATAAACGATCCAATAAAAAAATGGGCCAAAGAACTAAATAGGCATTTCTCCAAAGAAGACATACGGATGGCTAACAAACACATGAAAAGATGTTCAACATCACTCATTATCAGAGAAATGCAAATCAAGACCACAATGAGGTACCATTTCACACCAGTCAGAATGGCTGCGATCCAAAAGTCTACAAGCAATAAATGCTGGAGAGGATGTGGAGAAAAGGGAACCCTCTTACACTGCTGGTGGGAATGCAAACTAGTACAGCCATTATGGAAAACAGTGTGGAGATTCCTTAAAAAATTGCAAAATGAACTGCCTTATGACCCAGCAATCCCCTGCTGGGCATACACACCGAGGAAACCAGATTTGAAAGAGACACATGTACCCCAATGTTCATTGCAGCGCTGTTTATAATAGCCAGGACATGGAAGCAACCTAGATGTCCATCAGCAGATGAATGGATAAGAAAGCTGTGGTACATATACACAATGGAGTACTACTCAGCCCTTAAAAAGAATAAATTTGACTCAGTTCTAATGAGATGGATGAAACTGGAACCGATTATACAGAGTGAAGTAAGCCAGAAAGAAAAACACCAATACAGTATACTGACACATATATATGGAATTTAGAAGACAGTAATGACGACCCTATATGTGAGACAACAAAGAGACACAGAGGTATAGAGTGGACTTTTGGACTCTGAGGGAGAGGGAAAGGGTGGGATGGTTTGGGAGAATGGCACTGAAACATGTATACTTTCTTATAAGAAACGAAGCGCCAATCTATGTTCAATGCAGGATGCAGGATGCATGGGGCTGGAGCACAGGATGATTCAGGTAGAGAATGTGGGGTGGGAGGTAGGAGGGGGCTTCGGCATTGGGAAATTGTGTTCACCTGTGGCTGTTTCATGTCAATGTATGGCAAAACAAATACAGTATTGTAATTAAAAAAATAAATAAATTTTAAAAAAGTTATTACTGGAGATAAATTTTAGCTAAGTAGCTGCATCTATGGGCTTCCCTCATGGCTCAGATGGTAAAGCGTCTGCCTGCAATGTGGGAGACCCAGGTTCAATTGAGAAGGAAAGGGCAATCCACTCCAGCACTCTTGCCTGGAAAATCCCATGGATGGAGGAGCCTGACAGGCTACAGTCTATGGGGTTGCAAAGAGTCAGACACGACTGAGCGACTTCACTTCAGGGCAAATGTCTAATTGCCAAACATCTGCTCTTATTGTCTTGAAATAAGACAATTCCTGTTCTTGGAAGCCCCAGGCCTCTATCCCATTCCTTAGCTCAGGATGACATGTATACCTCATTTTATCTTTCTGTCTTTGAACCTTCTCATGTATGTCAGGTTCCTATATGTATGAAATCAAATTAGACTTTTTCTGGCTAATCTGTCTTATTTCAGTTTAATTCTTAAGCTAATCATAAGAATCTATAAGTGTAAAGGAAAGTTTTGTTTTACTTTCTGACAGTACTAATTAAATAGGTTGTAATCATATAATGAGATATTTTATGTATTTATATATTCCACCCTTTAGAAAGTCCATGGATAGTTCTTAGTGTCTTGATAAATCTTATTTAAGGTCAAGAAAAATCATTAAGATACAAAATTGTATGCATATTTTTCCTCCATCAGTTCAGTTCAGTTCAGTTCAGTCGCTCAGTCATGTCCGACACTTTGCGACCCCATGAATCGCAGCACGCCAGGCCTCCCTGTCCATCACCAACTCCCAGAGTTCACTCATATTCATGTCCATCAAGTCAGTGCTGCCATCCAGCCATCTCATCCTCTGTTGTCCCCTCCTCCTCCTGCCCCCAATCCCTCCCAGCATCAGAGCCTTTTCCAATGAGTCAACTCTTCACATGAGGTGGCCAGAGTACTGGAGTTTCAGCTTCAGCATCATTCCTTCCAAAGAAATCCCAGGGCTGATCTCCTGCAGAATGGACTGGCTGGATCTCCTTGCAGTCCAAGGGACTCTCAAGAGTCTTCTCCAGCACCACAGTTCAAAAGCATCAATTCTTCGGCGCTCAGCCTTCTTCACAGTCCAACTCTCACATCCATACATGACCACAGGATAACCGTAGCCTTGAATAGAAGGACCTTAGTTGGCAAAGTTATGTCTCTGCTTTTGAATATACTATCTAGGTTGGTCGTAACTTTTCTTCCAAAGAGTAAGCGTCTTCTAATTTCATGGCTGCAGTCACCATCTGCAGTGATTTCGGAGCCCCCCAAAATAAAGTCTGACACTGTTTCCACTGTTTCCCCATCTATTTCCCATGAAGTGATGGGACCGGATGCCGTGATCTTCGTTTTCTGAATGTTGAACTTTAAGCCAACTTTTTCACTCTCCTCTTTCATTTTCATCAAGAGGCTTTTTAGTTCCTCTTCACTTTCTGCCATAAGGATGGTGTCATCTGCATATCTGAGGTTACTGATATTTCTCCCAGCAATCTTGATTCCAGCTTGTGTTTCTTTCAATCCAGCGTTTCTCATGATGTACTCTGCATATAAGTTAAATAAGTAGAGTGACAATATACAGCCTTGATGTACTCCTTTTCCTATTTGGAACCAGTCTGTTAGGAAAAAAGTCTGAAGAAACTGTTAAATGCTAGAAAAGTTGACTAGTGAATGGTGAAATTCTAGATGATTTCCTAGCATTTTCAGCATTAAAATTTTCAGCATTTTTCAGTGTAGCAAGTATGGTGGTTTATAATCAGAACCACAAGGAAACATATATTATTTAAAAATTAATTTCAGGCTCATCTTATTTGCATGGAGTTTGGCCCCATCTCTAAAAAAGGAAGTTGCAAAACACATAATTAAAAACTCACAAAATTCAAAGGACTAATTTTTCCATAATCATAAATATAAGGAATGTGGGATGTATTTTTTGGCTGGATAACTCTTTAGCCACTGTGTTATGTATTTGTGCTTTTAAGTTTTTCAGCATTATGTCTAGTATTTCTCATGTTGCTTGTTTCCATGTTAACAGCACAGCATGCAGCATGTGATCGCAGTGTTTGGCTTTATTTAGAGTTTTGTTCATTTACTTCTAAGTTTCTTGTCAAAATAATTGACTTTGAGGCATGTTTTCAGTACTGCTTCTAGCACCCTCATTTAATAATGCTTTTATTACATTGTTATAGAATATAAAATCTATTTTAAATTGTAATGACAGTGAATGGTTAAGTAATAGCAGAATAGTGACTGAACTTAGAAGATACCATTTACATAAAAAAGTATGATTCATAAAATACTGAAAAAATAAAGAGAATACTTTTTACTTGCTAGAGACCTTACCATGTGGACTTTGCATAAATACAACTCACCATTCACTCAGCCTATCACTTTTGCAATTATGCAGTTTCTGAAGAAATCTTAAAATATTTTGATTTGTATTATCTCAAATTTCATGCATGAATTGAGGCTTTATAAATTTTTATATTGTGGTCTCTTACATTTGCTTAATTCATATTTGCATAAAGTAGGATAGAATTATAAGAAGTCTTAAGGGAATGCAAATTATCTCCCCATATGAATGAATAAATCCAAAATATTAGGAAGCTATGAAATTATTTCTAAGAAGAGAAATGAAAGAGAATTGCAAGTTACTTCTTCAGAATTCCACTTCCTAAAGGGGGTATTTAATTTCAATGAAAGATACCTTCTCTTAAAATCTTCCCTATCCTTCTCCCAAAGAACCAAAATAAAGGAAAAGTCACAGAGATATTACATCAGAAGATTGGTCTAAGACTGGATGTTTGTAGGGTACATGAATCTTTTAGACAAAGGACAAGTGAGGAGAGAGTAATGGTGGACAGTCAACTGAACACACTCAGGATTAGTAAGGAAAATAATGATTTCAGGCATGGACTAGCAAACTCATGAAGTTGAGGAGTCTGGGGAATTAAAAAAGAACAGGCATGGCAATAGTGAAGGAGTGAGAGAGCTAAAAGAATTAGAGGTAGTGAGTAAAGGGGATGTACTGGAATTTATTGATATTTCTGATTTAGAACAATTTGGGGGAATGATAGATCCCAAGAAGTGGTCATGGGAATGAGGTGTTATAATGGAATCTAAGCCATTGACTTGAGAAGGTGAAAAAATGGTAAGTGAGCGTGTTGGCTAGATTCTAAATATGAGTGTTGATGTCAGCCTACAAGATAGCAGGAAAGAAAGGGAGGACCAAAGACTGTGTCAAATGACCAGTCCCTCGGTGGGAGCATTTTGGAGATCCATGGCTCCTCCCAGCCCTGCAGCTGCCATTTGAGTACATCTGTTTGGACAAGGGAGCCTGGTGGGCGGCCGTCTATGGCTTCGCACGGAGTCGGACACGACTGAAGCGACTTAGAAGAAGAAGATTGGTCTTTACTGTGTGAATTACCATCCTTTTTCCTAAATAGAGCTGTCTATTGAATTATCTTTCCAGGCATATGTGTAGCTTTAAGCCAGAAAATGTTGCATATCTCAGTTCTTTCAGAGATTAAAAAAACTGAGGAACTTTTAGAGAGTTATGTATTAAAGCTGGCATGCATTCCAAATTGATTACAAGGAACCTAAGCATTGTTGGCCAGTAGGTAAGAAAGAGGCTGTATCTGTTTAAAATATTCCCAACAATGGTAGGATTGACCTATCCTGTCACTGGGATTCTATGCCCTGGTACAGATACAGCATTGTTAAAATACTGATATTTCTGTGCTGTTTAGAAATTTGCTGTGGCCTTGTGTTCTCCAGAACCCTGCTGCCTCAGTAGCCCAGCATTCTGGACTCCCAGGACCCAGGGGTGCAGTATGACTTACCTGGGCCCTAAGGACTTTCATGGGCTCCTTCTTCCACTGAAAGAAAAAAAAATATTTTACAACTGTATTGCCATAAAGGCAAATATAATCCAGGCTGGGTTATATTCATTTTTGTTAATTTAAAGGCTTATTGAAGAGATGTATTTTTAGGCTGCATTTCTTATGGGTATTTTGTAAAGATTACCTATCTTTTTTTCTTTTATATTTTTATACTGTTTTGCCTGCTTGCCTATTTTGACTATTTGTGACTATATTATTGCATTTTATAGCCATGTTATGTGATCATGTTATTGTTAACCCTCCTGAAATTGTCAGTATACTATGGGTGTTATTTTTGTCATTGTTTAGACACTAAGTCATATCCAACTCTTTTGTGACCCCATGGACTATAGTCTGCCAGGCTTCTCTGGCCATGGGATTTCCCAGGAAGAATACTGGAGTGAATTGCCATTTCCTTCTCTAGGGGATCTTCCTGACCCAGGAACTGAATCTGTGTCTCCTGCATAGCAGGGAGATTCTTTACTGCTGAGCCACCAGGGAAGTCCAGTGGGTGTTATTACATAAAACTAAATCATACAACACTCATTTTTTTCCTGAGAAATACTTTTGGACTTTGGTACTCTATTTTAAGCAAAATTTTCTGTATAATAGCTGCCATTGCTCACTGCCTTGAGCTGTTTATGGGTATTAAATTACTGGCATCATTTCCTGGCTTCAATATGAGTTTCTATCATTTAATAGAGTTAGTTGTTTGAAATGGTGTTTGCATTTTTCATTATGGTAAAATATATGTAGAATATAAAAGTATCATTTTAACCTTTTTTAGTTTACAATTTTGTGGCACCAAGTATATTCACATTATTGTTATAGTCACCTTGAAAATTCTGATTTTAAAATAAATTAAAACACTTGTGTGGGAACTTTAAAATACTATGGGCCGTAGACACTGGGCTTTCTGTGCCTCATGGCTAAGTGGGCTGAGCCTAGACTTTCTTTCTGGTAGCTTAGCTCCTGCCTGACAGGAGCATCTAAAACTTGCCCAAACTGCTTGGTGTGTATTGATTTATAAACACTTTTAATATCATCCCAAACCAAGATTCACGTCAGCTAGGAGTCACCTTGAGCACCATCAAGAGCCTTTTATTGTTTGATTAGGCTCAGAAACATGAAAGAAACTCCTTGAAGGCTGGAATTATCCTTAGTTTCCTGCTTCCCAGGAAGGGATGTCTAACAGGGGCTTTAAAAAGAAAATAAGGTAAAGAGTGACTGACTGAAAACCACCAATAGCTGGCTCAGAAAGTGAATCTAGAACAGGTTGGGGTTTCTGTAGGAAACATTAGCTGTCTGAACTAAATTAGCTTTCAGTACTACTTCTTTTTAAGCCCTTCTCTTTGTATCTTTGCTCCATCTGTCTCCCTATGATCTTCCATAATTCCAGTGTAGATAGTCTTTTTATTGTTTTCTTGTTCTTTTGTTATTATTATTATTGTTTTAAAAACATAATAGATTGTGTTCACCTGTGGCTGATTCATGTCAATGTATGGCAAAACAAATACAGTATTGTAATTTAAAAAAATAAAAAATAAATAAAATATAAAAACATAATAGCATGAAAAGTTGTTCATTGTAAATCTGGTCACACTGAATAATCATGTGTAAGTCTTGTAGTCTAGAATAGAGTGTAGTTTTGCCAAGCTTTCATCCAAAAAATTAAGGTTGAACTTTAATTAGGTAATGTTTCAGAGTCCATAATGTGTCTTCATATTTTTATTTTAGTACTACTTCACTTTGTACTGCATCTTAATATATCCACTATTTAATTTTCTCTTTTTTTCTTCTGTGAAGGTTCTGACTCACTGTCTACTAAGAGAATAATCATGGCTATTTGCTGAATACTCTTGTTTATCTTATTATGTACTGTTGACTGAAATGAGAGAGAGGTTTACATTCTTCTGCAAAAGAGGTGTAGTGGTAAGGGAGTGGAATTGGAGAAGAAGGAAGAGAGGTCACGTGATTGTACCTAGTGTTTTTGATTGACATCAAGGTGTTTCAAAATCCTGCTTCTAGTTAACCACAGAAACAGCCTTCTCTTACTTGGGTTCAGAAGGAGATGGTGGCTTTCCTTGATGTATATTCATACCTGAAAGATCTATGTGTGTTGTACATATGTGTGCTGACCTGAAACATGTACATATGGCCATGATTTTGTAGCTTATAGGCAAATAATTCTGAATCTGAGTCTCACGGCATTCTCTCAGTTCTAAGAGACCACATTTCCTAAAATGGGCAGGAATGGGTTAATTTAAGTCAGATGACCATTATATCTACTACTATGGGAAAGAGTCCTTTAGAAGAAATGAAGTAGCCCTCAAAGTCAACAGAAGTCTAAAATGTAGTACTTGGGTGCAATCTAGAAAATGACAGAATGATCTCAGTTCATTTCCAAGACAAACCATTCAACATTACAGTAATAATCCAAGTCTATGCCCCAACTACAAATGCCACAGAAGTTAAATTTGAATGGTTCTATGAAGAGCTACAAGATATTCTAGAACTAATGCCAAAAAGAGATGTCCTTTTCATCATAGGGGACTGGAATGCAAAAGCAGAAAGTCCAGATACCTGCAATAACAGGCAAGTTTAGTCTTAAGGTACAAAAGAAGCAGGACCAAAGGCCAACAGAGTTTTGTCCAGAGACCACACTGATCATAGCAAAAGTACCCTCTTCCAGTGACACAAATGACTCTACATATGGACATCACTAGATGGTCAACACTCAAATCAGATTGATTATATTCCTTGCAGTCAAAGAAGGAGAAACTCTATAAACCAGCAAAAACAAAACTTGGAGCTGACTATGGCTCAGATCATGAGCTACTTATTGCAAAATTCAGGCTTGAATTGAAGAAAGTAGAGAAAAATCACTAGGCCATTTGGGTATGACCTAAATCAAGTCCCCTATGACTATACAGTGGAGGTGATGAATAGATTCCAGGGATTAGATCTGGTAGACAGAGTGCCTGAAGAACTATGGACAGAGGTTTGTAATGTTGTACAGGAGGCTGTGACCAAAACCATCTCAAAGAAAAAGAAATGCAAGAAGGTAAAGTAGTTGTCTGAGGAGGCTTTCTAAATAGCTGAGAAAAGAAGAGAGCTGAAAGGCAAGAAAGAAAGGAAAAGATATGCAACTGAATGCAGAGTTCCATAGAGTAGCAAAGAGAGATAAGAAAGCCTTCTTAAGTGAACAATGCAAATAAATAGAGGAAGACAATAGAATGGGAAAGACCAGAGGTCTCTTCAAGAAAATTAGATATATCACGGGACTATTTCATACAAAGATGGGCACAATAAAGAACAGAAATGGTATGGACTTAACAGAAGCAAAAGAGATCAAGAAGAGGTGGCAAGAATACAGAGTGAAGTCGTTCAGTTGTGTCTGACTCTTTGCGACCCAGGGACTGTAGCCTACCAGGCTCCTCGGTCCATGGGATTTTCCAAGCATGAATACTGGAGTGGGTTGCCATTGTCTTCTGAAGAACTATACAAAAAGATCTTCATGACCCAGATAACCATGAAGGTGTGGTCACTCATCTAGACCCACACATCCTGGAATGCGAAGCCAAGTGGGCCTGAGGATGCATCACTATGAAACACAGCTAGTGGAGGTGAAGGAATTCCAGTTGAACTGCTTCAAATCCTGAAAGATGATGCTGTTAAAGTGTTGCACTCGATATGCCAGTAAATTTGGAAACTCAGCAGTGACCACAGGACTGGAAAAGGTCAGTTTTCATTCCAGTCCCAAAGAAGGGCAATGCCAAAGGATATTCAAACTACCACACAATTGCACTCATTTCACATGCTAGCAAGGTAATGCTCAAAATCCTCCAAGCTAGGCTTCAATAGTACATGAACCAAGAACTTCTGGATGTACAAGCTGTAAAGGAACCAGAGATCAAATTTCCAACATTCACTGGCTCATAGAAAAAGCAAGGGAATTCCAGGAAAACATCTACTTCTGCTTCACTGACCGTGCTATAAAGCCTTTGACTGTGTGGATCACAACAAACTGTGGAAAATTCTTAAAGAGATAGGAATACCAGGTCACCTTACCTGTCTCCTGAGAAACCTGTATACAGGTTAAGAAGCAACAGTTAGAACCAGATAGGGAACAATGGACTGATTCAAAATTGGGGAAGGAGTATATCAAGGCTGTGTATTTTGTAACCCTGCTTATTTAACTTCTGTGCAGAGTACATCATGTGAAATGGCAGGCTGGATGAATCAGAAGTTGGAATCACCATTGCTGGGGAAAATATCAATAACCTCAGATATGCAGATGATACCACTCTCATGGCAGAAAGTGAAGAGGAACTAACAAGAGCTTCTTGATGAGGTTGAAAAAGAGAGTGAAAAAGCTGGCTTAAAATTCAGCATTCAAAAACTAAGATCATGGCATCTGGCCCCATCACTTCATGGCAAATATGTGTGTGTTGAGTCATGTCTGACTCTGTAACCCCATGGACTGTAGCCCTCCAGGCTCCTCTGTCCATGGGATTTCCCAGGAAAGAATGCTGGACTGCTATTTCCTGCTCCAGAGGATCTTTCTCACCCAAGGATTGAACCCGTGTCTCTTCCATACTCTGCATTGACAGGCAGATTCTTTACCAACTGGACTACCTGGGAAGCCAAATAGATGGGGGGAAAGTGAAAGATTTTATTTTCTTGGGTTCCAAAAGGACACTTGCTCCTTGGAAGGAAAGTTTTGACAAAAAGCTTCCCTTGTAGCTCAGTTGGTAAAGACTCTTCCTGCAATGCAGGAGACCTGGATTCAATTCCTGGGTCAGGAAGATCTCCTGGAGAAGGAAATGGCAACCCACTCCAGTATTCTTGCCTGTAGAATCCCATGGACAAAGGAGCCTGGCAGGCTACAGTCCATGGGGTTGCAGGAGTTGCACACGACTTGGCAACTAAACCACCACCACCAGACTACATATTAAAAAGCATACTTTTGCTGACAAAAGTCCATATAGTCAAAGCTATTGTTTTTCCAGTAGTCATGCATGGATGTGAGATTTGGGCTATAAAGAAGTCTGAGGGCCTAAGAATCGATGCTTTCTAATTGGGGTGTTGGAGAAGACTCTTGAGAGCCCCTTGGATTGCAAGGAGATCAAACCAGTCAATCAACCCTTAAGGAAATCAACCCTGAATTGGAAAGACTGATGCTGAAAAATGAAGCTCCAATACTTGGGCCACCTGATGCGAAGAGCTGACTAATTGGAAAAGACTCTGATGCTGGGAAAGGTTGAAAGCAAAAGGTAAAGGGGGCAACAGAAGATGAGATGGTTAGATGGAACCACTGACCCAGTGGACATGAGTTTGAGTAAACTCCAGGAAATAGTCAAGGACAGGGAAGTCTGGCATGCTGTCATCCATGTGGTTGAAAGAGTTGGACGTGATTGCGACTGAGCAACAACAATAAACTTTAACCTTAGGATCATTTGGCAATTGCTCATATAGGCTTCCCCAGCCTCTCTCATTGATCTTTATTTAGATATAGAGATTGATAGACACATAGATAAGATGGAGAGAAAGATAAGATATATAGATAATCTATCTATCATATCTATCCTCTCTATCTCAACATTCAGAAAACTAAGATCATGGCATCTGTTCTCATCACTTCATGGCAAGTAGATGTGGAAAAAATGGAAACAGTGACAAACTTGATTTTTGGGGGCTCCAAAATCACTGCAGATGGTGACTGCAGCCATAAAATTAAGAGAATCGATGGTTTTGAACTGTGATGTTGGAAAAGACTCTTGAGAGTCCCTTGGATTGCAAGGAGATCCAACCATTCATTCAATCCTAAAAGAAATCAGTCCTGAATATTCATTGGAAGGACTGATGCTGAAGCTGAAACTCCAATACTTTGGCCACCTGATGCAAAGAACTGACTCATTAGGAAAGACCCTGATGCTGGGAAGGATTGAAGGTGGGAGGAGAAGGGGATGACAGAGGACAAGATGGTTGGATGGCATCACCGACTCAATGGACATGAGTTTGGTTAAACTCCAGGAGGTGGTGATGGACAGGGAGGCCTGGCATGCTGCAGTCCATGGGGTTGCAAAGAGTTGGACACGACTGAGTGACTGAACTGCACTGAAAAGTCTGGTTATTTTTTGATGTGACTATTCATATAGACCTCCATATTTTTCTTTGAGATGACCCTAACCCTAACTCATTAATGATATAGATGTTTATACTTATATTCACAGTCTATACTTCCTTAAACTTCCCAAGACTATTTTTCTTTAGTTGAATACCTTTATTTGTTACAAATGTTTCTCCTTTGTAAAATTTTACCAAATAAAAGATATACTAAAGTTTTCTTAAATAGATAATAAAAATATTTCCAGCTATTTGCATGTTCTTTACAGTTGCATTTGCCAGTTACTCTTATTCAATCATTGAGGAAAAAATATCCAATAGAAATGAAATCAATTTAAAAGTAATGTAGGGAAATGAACAAAGGAATCTGTCTAAAATGCCTATGCCCTGTGATTCCCAGAGTCAGTAAAGTAATTTTGGCCGTAGGAGAATTGTTCTTTTCTTCCCACATCACTCTGTGTGTGTATTTAGAAGAGAGCCTTATTAGGGGGAGACAGGTCTTCAGTCAAGTGCATGTAAGTAGGGAAGAATTTTATACATGATATATACTGAAATTAAACAAAATATCACAGCAATCTACTTTAATATCTCTTTTAATTCCATCCAATGTGTCATTTGGATAAATAAGCTTGTTGCCTCCATGCATTTTAAAGAGTAAATGGAGTACACCAAATGAGGATGCTTAAAGGCATGCTAGGGAAGAATGGTCTTTGCTGTATGAATGCCAGGTGGCTAACAGCTATCTGTAATGGTGGACACAAGGTTAGTTTGCAGTGACTGATTTGGGCAGGAAGCATAACCCATTATGTATTTTTATGGATGAGCTCTCTAGATGAAGGAACTGAGACTGCCCTCAAATTATCTAGTGATATTAAATTAGGTAGAGTTATTGATATTCCAGAAGGCAGGCCTAAAACTGAAAATGACCTTGAGAAATAAAACTATGAAAAATGAAAAATCCTAGAAAAACAGGATGAAATCAAATAAGTGAAACCACAGAAATGGGTAAGGACTGGGTATACGGTTGACTAAGAAACAGCAATGTCATTTTATCCTGAAAAAATGGTTTGTAAGATAAATGATGCTTAGAGGTTATGGGAATGAGGTGGGAAAGGGATGAGAATCTAAGAATTGGATCCCCATCACTTACTGATACATTTTACTGATGTAAGTGACAAAACCATGTCTTATTTGTCTTTCACAATGAGGGAAGGTTGACTGGGCACTCAAGAGGACCCTTCTGTAATATCCTAACCTGTTTTTCTATTATCTGTTAAAAAGAAGAAGGAAGAAAAAGAGAAGGAAAGGAAAAAGAAAACTTTATTAGCCTTAATGCAGATTTTCTGTACAGTGATTCTCTTGCTGGATCTTTAGTAGTTCTTGTTGCTACAGGGCCTGTTTGCCTTCCGTGTTCCTTTCTCTGACACTTTTTTTCCCCATCTTCTGTCAGGATGTTTCAGTTTCCCCAACCATTGTCTGAAACAGCACACTCAAAGATGACAAGAGATTGATTCTTACTGTTGGTTGTGCTTTATCGGGTCTTGCCCGCTATGATGCTTCTTTTGAAGTGAGTAGTCATTGGCTACCACGACATTCTTTGTGCCCTGCCTTTCCTCCAGAATCTATGGCTTTGCAATGCTCTCTCCATGCCTTTTCGTCTCTGTCTTTCATGGTTTCTTTATGAACCCAGCCGTAAGTATTCCCAAGAATTGGGTCCCAGAACTCTGCTCCTCTCATTTTACATAATCTCAGGAGATTAATCCACTCCCATGGCTCTGTAACCATGACTTTTGAGGGGTAACTTATTTTTATATAATTTCAAACTTACAGGAAGTTTATAAGACCAGCACAAGGAGCTCCTATATAATCCTTACCTAGACTCACCAATTATTTACCATTTTAGAGTAGATTGGAGATGCTGTGCCTCTTTACCTATAAATAATTCAACATGCATTTCTTAATAACAGACACATAGCCATGGTTAAGTTTCCAGCCTCACAGAAAATTGATACAGGATAATTATGAAAGCCAGAGTCCATATTCAAATATAATCCATGGTCCTAGTGATATTCTTTATCGCTATTTTACCCAATCAATTATCACTGCTGTGCATAGGGCACTGACTTCTCTGTAGGACATCTGTCCAACAGAATTACCTTTCAAATAAGCATTTTGTACTGATGTCATCCCTAATTAAAAATGTCTGAGAAGTGACTCATCATTTGCCCCCTTAAACAAGTCCTCCTCATCTCTGTGTCTTTTTAATTCTTTTTAATGGTGTTAGAACTCTCCCAGCCATCCAGATTTGAACGTATGAGCACCTTCAATTCTTTATCCCCAGTTAGGCTGGTACGTCCTCTAAATTCTTCCTGTGAAGTGTCTCCTCTAGTACAGCTCTGCTTAAGCTGTTGTGCTGTTGCCCACCCATTCCACACTTCAGACAAATTCTGTTACCTTTATGTATCCGGAAGATTCAGACAATTCAGTGATAGTCCTATCTTAAGAGTCTTTGTCAGAACTCAGGGTCTGTGTGGCACCAGAATAGTGGGTCAGCCAATAATGTGAGATAATTCACAAATCTTTTTCCATATACAATTTCTAAACACTTCTTCCCAACCCAGTTAATGGATGTTGAGTAATCATTTAGATATTATGTTAGGGTGTTGAAACTCTAACAGTTGTCTGCAATTCACATATGCAGAGGAAGTGTGTCTAACTGATCACTGACCCTCTTTCTAAGCCCATCATCAGTGGGAAAATACTAATTCTCAATCAACATAAAGCATAGTCTGATTCCATGATTTAAATAGCTCCTATAAGAAAACTGAATTTTTCTTGAAAAAAAATTCACTTTCTCAGAGATCCTCTCCCACTTTCAATGTGTAGAAAAGAACTGAGACTGTTATCTGTTAAAAGGTCTGCTTACAAGGTTGGCCTTTGGTTGGCATGTGGAGATAAGAATTCCCTAATAAAAGTAGCTCACAGTGTCTAAACTGTTGGCACAAAAATGTGCTTTATGTTGAACACTTGTTTTCCTTCTAGGAGTCTGTAATTTTGGTATATGCTAGGCAGAGGGTGCCTATGTGACCAGCTCCTAAGAAAAATCTTGGCCTTGGAGTCTCTAATGAGCTTCCTCAGTAGATAGCATCTCATACCTCATGGCTGGAGGGAATCAAGTGCATCCCGTGTGACTCACTGGGAGAAGGTTCTTGATCACAGAATTTCATACCTTTTTTTTTTTTTTTTTACTTTAGCCTTTGTGCCTTTTCCATTTGCTCCCTTTGCTTTGAATCAACTTGCTGTAATCAAGCATAGCCAAGTGGGTGTATGCATTTGCTCAGCATGTCCAACTCCGCAACCCACAGACTGTGGCCTGCCAGGCTCCTCTGTCCATGGGATTTTCCAGGCAAGAATTCTGGAGTGGGTTGCCATTTCCTACTGCAGGAGATCTTCCCTGACCAAGGGATCGAACCCATGTCTCTTGCGCCTCCTTCATCTGCAGGGTGATTCTTTACAACTAGTGCTACCTGGGAAGCCCTAATCATAGTCACAAGTACAATTATATGTTGAGTTTATGAGTCCTCTGAGCAAGTCACTGAATCTAGTGGTGGTCTTGGGACTCCCAACACACCTTACTTTTCTCCCTGTGGCAAATTGCTATTTTTCCAAAATGTTTGCCACATGTGCTGCCATGGCACGTGCTCTTACAATGTGATTTTGACACTCTTCACATTGAGAGGTAGAGTCCATGTCACCTCTCCCCAAATCTGGGTGAACTGTGACTGTGACGAAAGTGACACTATATGATTTCTGGAGTAGCTGTTTATTTTATTTTTTTATTATTATTTTTTTATTTTAATTTTTACTTTATTTTACTTTACAATACTGTATTGGTTTTGCCATACATTGACACGAATCCACCACAGGTGTACATGAGTTCCCAATCCTGAACCCCCTCCCACTTCCCACCCCATATCATCTCTAAAGCAATGCAGCTTCCTCCTGTTCTCTTTGTGCCAACCTTATCCTTAGAACCCAGTCACCATGCTGTGGGGAAGCCCAGGCAGGCAGAAAGAGTTGTGTAGCCGTTCTATCAACATTTAGTCTCTGGGATGATATCCCAAGTCTACCTGGCTGCTCTTTTTCTTACTGGTATAAGTGGCTATAGTCTGTGAGTCTTTCAGTCTTTTCTCTTTCTCACTCTTTTTCTCTGGGCTTGGTTGGAGCCCTCATGGCTTATCTGAGATGACTCAACTTCATTTCCACTTCCATAGATACTGTTGACCCCACAGAAGCCTTCTGTGATTCCTATTCAATACCTAGCTTCAGTGCTCAGCTCTGCAGCTAACAGTTGAACCCTCTCTCCAGACTTGCAACTACTTTCAGGGTCTTGTTTGTGCCACAGAATACCAGACATGCCTCAGGACTGATAATTCTCAGGCCTCCCTCTGCCTGACCAGGCTGCTTCACTGGTTTGGGTTTGGCTGTGCCCCAGTCAAGTGAAAGAACAGCATGAGAGGTGGTCTGTTTAAAGATCGCATGAGAAATGAGGGCCAGGAGACCCCTATGCCTTGCTGCCATTATTCTATGTATCTAATGTACTTCTCTCTGTCCATATCAATGAGACCCTATCTGGTTTAAATCTGTGCTGCAAGCTCAGTTGTGTCTGACTCCTTTGCAACCCCATAGACTGTAGCCCACCAGGCTCTTCTGTCCATGGGATTCTCCAGGCAAGAATACTGGAGTGGGTTGCCATTTCCTCCTCCAAGGGATCTTCCTGACCCAGGGACTGAAGCCACATCTCCTGCGTCTCCTGCATTGGCAGGCGGATTCTTTACCACTGAGCCACCGGGGAAGCTTATGAAACTGTGTAAAAAGTGTTAGCTGATCAGTCATGTCAAACTCTTTTTGATCCCATGCACTGTAGCCTGCCAGGCTCCTCTGTCCATGGAATTCTCCAGGCAAGAATACTAGAGTGGGTTGCCATTTCTTTCTCCAGGGAATCTTCTCAACCCAGGGACTGAACCTGGGTCTCCTTCATTGCAGAGATTCTTTACTGTCTGAGCCACTAGGGAAGCCCTGATTTAAGTCTAGGGATGGGAAAACTGGGAAATGCATCAACTATTTCTCCTGCTCTTCTTTGTTTTCCCCTTATTTTCATCTTTCTACAATGCCCCAAACTTCTTCTGTATTTTCCTACTCTCTATTCCAACTCTTGTTTAAGGCTTCATGGCAAAGAATGTTTTCTCTCCATGCTTGGGGAAATCTATGATTTGAATCTTCCAGGTATGGTTATTGATATTCTAAAATCCTCAAGAGTGTGCATTGGATTACAAGGCTGTTGTCTTTAGGAAAAACTGTATTTTGTATTAGAAGGTGATATTACTTTGCTCCTTGTCATTTTTTTCCAAAACAAATTTTGATCACCCCTTGGGAAAATGGGTGGTTACATACAATGAAAATAGAAAACTACTAATAATTTTGAAATGATTATTCCCTCCCTATATATTTAGTTTCAGAGGTAGACCAAATTACTTGCTCATCCAAAACTCCCATCATCTCAATTTGGCCTTGGGTATGAGCTGCAGTCAATATAAAAGGTCTTTTGATGTAGGATCTTCTTGGTTGGTGAAGCTGCTTTTTTTCTATTCTGTTTGATGCCTTTTGTACTAAACTTTGAAAAACATACTTTATTCTGCTTCCTTATAGTAATTATACCCTCATGGTTCCTAATAGTTTGTTCTTAATTTTGAAAACCACCTTTTTTTCACCTGTTCCATGTTTGCATCATTCTAATTCCTGTATGCTTAGGCAGAAATTTACTGCTTGCCTTTACTCCTACTTTTTATATAATTCCATCTCTCTTGTTTTTGACCCATTTCCTTGCTCTACATCTCAGTACCTCCGTGTTCCAATATTGCAGATTATTCAGGTATATATTAGATAGGATGCTTTTAGTAGGTTGTACAAAAACCAACTCAAACTAGATTAGGCAGTAAAAGTAATTTATTGGCCAATATATTTTTGAAAAGTCTGGCTTCAGGAAAGGATTGATACAGCAATGTCATCATACTCTTTACTGACTCTCATATTTGCCTTTTTATGGTATTGGTTTCATGCTATACTGATTGTAGGCAGGCTGCCAACAGCAGCCTCAGCTAGATGCTTCCTTTTTACATCCAGTAATGAAAAAGTATGTTTTCTTCCCCAAACCCTTGAACAGAAGTCTCAGGCTTCAAGCTGTTTGGACAAACTGAAGTCACATGTCTAACACTGAACTGATCACTGTCATTGAGAGTGGAGTGAGATTGTCCTGACTGTCTTAGGCCAGTTAGATTCTGCCCCTAGACCTAGAGGGGGCTTAATCTACACATCACATGGCTGCTGCTTAATGGGAAATGAGAAACGTGGATTCAGGGTGAGCTGGAGTCACCTCTTAAAGTTTGGATGAAATGAGTATGTTCATGTCGTCCCAACTCAGTGTTCACTACTGACTTCACTTGAAATCAACCATGGTAGGAGTATAGACAATGAAGAAATTGTCAAATACTACAGATCAGTTGTGTGGGGTTTTTTGGGTGGGGAGGTTCATTTACCACCTCTGATCATGGCAGGCATTCAGTTTTATATGTGTTAACAGGCAGCAAACATTCTCTTAATTAGTTTTCCTAACTTCAGCATTGTTCACCCCTTCTTATCCACTTGTAAAAAATAATGGCCTTACTGAGATATAATTTACTGAGATTTAATTCATATGCTATAAGATTCATCCTTTTAAAATGTACAATTCAGTGATTTTTAAAAATATATCTCCAGTGTCATAGAGCCAGCACCTCAGTCAATTTCAGAACATTTTCATCATCTCCCAAAGAAATCACATACCCAGTGTACCAGTCAGGTTTCTTTACAGAAACAAACCAAAGCTGAAATCTTAGGAAAACCAGTGCTTGAGAACCAGAAGCACCAAAGAGCAGGATGAGATCAACATCTCAGCTCGAGCAATCAATCAAAACGAGCCAATCCTTACTTTCTCTGCCTTTCTCTTCTATCCAGGCCCCAAACAGATTGGATGATGCCTACCCACATTGGGGAAGGCAAACTACCTTATTGAGTCCATCGATTTAAATGCTACTTTTATCTGGATCGGAGAAGGCAATGGCACCCCCACTCCAGTACTCTCGCCTGGAAAGTCCCATGGACAGAGGAGCCTGGTGGGCTGCAGTCCATTGGGACAACCCACAAATAATGTTTAGCCACATATCTTGGTGCCTTTTGATCCAATCACACTCATTAACAGTCACTCCTCATTCCTTCCCCTCCACCGTCCTCTGGCAAAGCAACTTTCTCTCTTCGTGGACTTGCCTATTTTGTCATTTCATATAAGGAATCATATAATCTGGCTGTTGGCTTAGTTTCATGAAATTAGCATAATATTTCCAAAGATCATCTATGCTATAGAACTACCAGTATTTTATTCATTTTTTGGCCAAATAAATTATTTCATTGTGTGAATATACCACATTTTGTTTATACATCTGTGAGTTAATGACATGTAAGTTGTTGAGATCCATTTCTAATCATAGCTCTGGTATCCAGTCTTTCTCATCTTCAGTCTTTAGCACCTTCTGCTGCCAGAATACTTCTCCTAAAACATCACATTTATTCTTATCATTCATCTCATCAAAACATATCATCCTCTGCCCAAGAGATGCTAAAGGAAGGTGTTGACTTACATGGGAAACTCTCCTCAGTTCCACTGCAACAGGGATAGGAATGAGGAGATCCTGCTCCCTACTTAGAGGGCAGTTTGGCAAGTGATGCTCTAATCTCATTTAAAGGATCTCTACCTGACCCAAAACAAACAAACAAACCTCAAAGAAATAGAACCTCAACAACACAAAGCAAAAGCCCCAAACTATATAGAAAAAGACATGGATATTATGTAGCTTTCAGATTTTATTGTTTATATATTTTATCTTTGAATTATTAAGAGTTTCATGAAGGTGCTGGTGCACTAATGTGTCTTACAAGCAGACAGCTTGAAGCCCTGGCTGAATCACTGGCATTCTTTAGATTCTCACCTGAGATTTTAAGCAAATGATATTTTCTTCGTGTAAAGTGGGAGTAATAATTCCTACTTCAGAGCCAGTTGTGGATTAAAAGTTATACTCAACTACCATGTTCAGACCATAATAGGCACTCAGTAAATAAATAGACACCATAATTATTATGAGATTAGAATTTTCAATTGTTTTCAACAAAGCCTATCTAAAATTAGAACTATTTTGGTGTTCTTTCATTGTTTTATAGTTTTGGTGATTTAATTTCAGTTTTTTCCTAGTGCTTTAAAATTAGTATCAATTTAAAGCAGAAATTAGATAATCATTTACAGAGGCTTTATGTTTCTTGTCTGTCATTATCCTTGATGTAATCTGAGTGAATCAGTATTTCCTTTGGGAAGTGGAAGTTATAGTGTCTTGTTTTATTACAATAGAAGTTTTTATGATGTACTCTAAGGATGGCTGTGTGCTAAGTCACTTCGGTTGTGTCTGACTCTTTGTGACCCTGTGAACTGTAGCCAGCCAGGTTCCTCAGTCCGTGGGATTCTCCAGGAAAGCATACTAGAGCGGGTTGCCTTGCCGTCCTCCAGGGGATATTCCCAACCCAGGGATCGAACCTGTGTCTCTTATGTCTCGTGCATTAGCAGGCAGGTTTTTTACCACTAGCACCACCTGGGAAGCCCACTCTAAGGATAAATACCTTAAATATTATACTGTGTTATACTGAGGTAAATTTCTCATAGGATGAGCCTTCCAGCTTGGCATTTACTTGCAAGTATGACCTGATAGCAGTTATTAAAAATATGACCGCACAACAAAGGAAACTATAAGCAGGGTGAAAAGACAGTATTCAGAATGGGAGAAAATAATAGCAAACGAAGCAACTGACAATTAATCTCAGAAATATACAAGCAACTCCTGCAGCTCAATTCCAGAAAAATAAACGACCCAATCAAAAAGTGGGCCAAAGATCTAAACAGACATTTCTCCAAAGAAGACATACAGATGACTAACAAACACATGAAAAGATGCTCAACATCACTCATTATCAGAGAAATGAAAATCAAAACCATAATGAAGTAACATTTCATGCCAGTCAGAATGGCTGCGATCCAAAAGTCTACAAGCAATAAATGCTGGAGAGGGTGTGGAGAAAAGGGAACCCTCTTACACTGTTAGTGGGAATGCAAACTAGTACAGCCACTATGGAGAACAGTGTGGGAATTCCTTAAAAACTACAAATAGAACTGCCATATGACCTAGCAATCCCACTGCTGGGCATACACACCAAGGAAACCAGAATCGAAAGAGACACGTGTACCCCAGTGTTCATCGCAGCACTGTTTATAATAGCCAGGACATGGAAGCAACATAGATGTCCATCAGCAGATGAATGGATAAGAAAGCTGTGGTACATATACACAATGGAATATTACTCACCCATTAAAAAGAATACGTTTGTATCAGTTCTAATGAGATGGATGAAACTGGAGCCTATTACACAGAGTGAAGTAAGCCAGAAAGAAAAACACCAGTACAGTATGCTGCTGCTGCTAAGTCACTTCAGTTGTGTCTGACTCTGTGTGACCCCATAGACGACAGCCCACCAGGCTCCCCTTGTCCCTGGGATTCTCCAGGCAAGAACACTGGAGTGGGTTGCCATTTCCTTCTCCAGTGCATGAAAGTGAAAAGTGAAAGGGAAGTCACTCAGTCATGTCCGACTCTTCGCAACCCCATGGACGGCAGCCTACCAGGCTCCTCTGTCCACGGGATTTTCCAGGCAAGAGTACTGGAGTGGGGTGCCATTGCCTTCTCTGCCAATACAGTATACTAACGCATATATATGGAATTTAGAAAGATGGAAATGATAACTTTATATGCGAGACAGCAATAGAGACACAGATGTATATAACAGTCTTTTGGACTCTGTGGGAGAGGGCAAAGGTGGGATGATTTGGGAGAATGGCATTGAAACATGTATATTATCATATGTGAAACAAATTGTCAGTCAAGGTTTGATGCATGAGACAGGGTGCTCGGGGCTGGTGCACTGGGATGACCCAGAGGGATGGGATGGGGAGGGAGGTTGGAGGAGGGTTCAGGATGGGGAGCACATGTACAACCGTGGCGGATTCATGTCAGTGTATGGCAAAATCACTACAATATTGTAATTAGCCTCCAATTAAAGTAAATACATTTATATTAAAAAGATAAAAAATAAAATATAATCCAAGATATTAGTTTTGGAAAAATTATATTAATATAAAAGGTGTTAAATGGTAGTTAGATTGTAATTGTTTTTGTCTTATGTAGAAATATTTATGTCGTATATTTACGGTTTAGAAATTTTTGCACATAAAATAATTTATAATTTTATAATTAAGACAATCATTATTTAGACTTAGCATTCATAATCAGAAATGCTTATAAGTGCAATAGTCAAATACAAGAAGTGATTAGTAAATTGAGAGATTATATTAATCAATTGTTTGAAAATTAAACTTTGATCATAATAAGACTAACACATTAAAGATCAACTTTTGGAAATCATTCCTTTATACATATTTCAGTCATTTAATATTAAAATTATCTTTCTCTCCCCATAGGGTGATCCTTGTCAAGATGATGATTATTCAATTGTCCACAGAAAATGCCGTTCTCAGTTCACAGATCTAGATGGTTCCAAAAGATTTGGCATCAACCCTTGGCATGACGAGAGTGGGATTTATGCCAATTCATATGTGAAACGAAAACTCTACCCATTAACAGGTGGCCCTATTGCTCCCTTTTAAAAATAATGTGTGGAGTCAGATTCTATAACTAATGAAATGTAGTGGATATAACAGTTGATGATATTCTATCCTAATAAATACAATGGAAACTTTACAATACATTCCTTTAACACAAAATCTTAAATTCTACACCAGTGTGTATATCCTTTTTTTCATAAGCTACTCTGGTATTTCCAAAGTTTAGCATGTTTATCATTGAAGGTATGTAACAAATTCTAGATAGTACTTGGAGGAATTTTATTTAATTGTACTTTATTTTATTGACAGCATTTATTTTATTGAATACATTTGATTAGGAAAAATACATAAAGCCAACACAGTCAAGCTCTTAATTGCTTAGGGTGTGTCTGATTTTAAAAAATGAGGTAACTTCCACTTTTAAGTGAATAAAACTTTAGGTGGTTCTCAAATTCCACACGAAACTCAAATTGCTGAAATTTGAGCAACTGGCCCTATGATGGTATTGAATGTGTATGTGTATTGAGGGGGAGTGTGTCTGCTTATAGACTTTAACATATCTGTGGTGGCTAGCTGCATTATGGATTATCATTTCAGCATGGTATTTTTCCTTATTTAATATTTAAGGACTTTTCCCCCTTTTCCTCTTATTTAATATTTAAGAAATATTTTCCTTATTTAATATAACACCTCTTGATTTTATGGCGTAACAGTCACATAGACAGAATCTTAGTGAAACTTTAAGGGTTTAATGGAAAATCTAATCATCTAGTGTTAGATTTAGAAGAAATCTTAGCAGTTGTTTTGACTTACACTTCCATTTTACAGATGAAGAGAGACAAAGTTTCAAGTAGCTTTCCCAGGGTTACATAAATAGCAGATTCTAGTTGAACTTTGAGGTGCATTTGAACTTTCATTTTTTCTGAAGAAGGGTTTATTTATTTGGTCAGCCTTAACTAAGTTTACTCTCGCTATTTTTCTTTAAAAAAGAAATTCATGAAATAGTATTTCATGATAAATGTTAATGTGATTAGCAAAATACAGGTGAGAACATAAGTCTTGTGAAAGGGAAATGAAAGTAAAGAAAATGTGGAAATGGCAAGGAAGCATTCACCAGCAGAGTTTTACTATATTTTCTTGCTGCTTCAGTATTTGTATGTGTACACAAATATGTATGTATAAATATATATATTATATGTGCAATATTAATTCTTTATGTAGTACTTATTCTAGTGGATTACCTTTCCTTCCATAAATCATAAATTCAAGTTTAATCACTCTGAACATTCATTAACATCTAGGATGGACAGTTGTTTGAAGTATGCAAATCTGTATGTTAAGCTATTTATAATTTGTTTTTCTTTTTGTAAGGGAAAAGTCACAATGGCCATACTGACCTTTGAACTTGCCGTTTACTTAGAATAAAAAATTCACCTTCTTTAGCAGGAATTCTATATTGTCACAGTGATTAGCATTACATTTTACATAACCTGGGTCTGTCACGAGGGATCAATTTAGAAATCAGTTTTTGTTCGATTAGGAGAATGAAATAAGGGGGGTTGTATTTAAACTAGTTGAATAAAATGATGCATTGAAAAAATTAAAGATTACTTAGATTTTTCAGGAGTAATTATTTGTGTTGATTTGGATTTCTTTAGGTAACTGCTTTAATGGTTCACTCACCAGTATCAGAGACTGTTTTAAACAATAAAAGCTGAAACTCAGATATTATTAGAGAATGTCTTCTTTAGGAAATGACTGCACTATCTTCTAATGGTTCCACACATATACTTCGAAAGATTCCACCTGAGACACCAAAATAACACTCTATTTTGTATGTTTTTATACAGTTAGCATTCATATTTGTTCCGTATTTTTCTTTTGGCCTTTATATGGTATTATGTCTGAATTGTTGGTGTGAGCTCACCATGGCAGAGAGCAGACTGCTGTGGTGGTCCTTGATTAAATCTGGCCCTCAATAAATTTTATTTAATCTTCAGTGGTTTTTTTCTTTAATTTTAAAAAATTGAGCCACATTTTATAGACTAGGACATTTTATTTTAAAATTTGAATTCTTATGTCCTTGGTACATTTACAGATCTGGTAGCACTGGTCTGATTCTGATATAGCATCAATCATCAGGGGTATGATGGGAAGCCCTCTCTGGATGGGGTAAGTTCACCATTTTGCTGCAGTCCTCACCTGGTATACATATTTATGGAGGCACCGTGACCTTTTATCAAAGGAGAGGTTGGACAAACATGAAATAAGTTGTAGAGGGAAAGAGGTGTTAGACAAATGGCAAAATTGTCAGATTCTTGGTGTCTGAGATTAAGATGATAAAGGCAGAGGCCACATCCTCATAGTAGGGACAGCAAATCTGGTTGAGTTCAAGTAAGAATCAAGATCCTGGAGTATATGATGTAGAAAATAGAGATGGACAGTCTTATAACCACAAGGAACTAAATTCCTCCAACAACCCAAATGAGCAGGGAACAGATTCTCTCCAAGAGCCTCTAGAAAGGAGCACAACCTGCTGCCACCTTAATTTTATTCCAGTGAGAGCTGTGCCAGACTTCTGACTCAAAAAGCTGTAAGATAATACATTTTTTCAAGCCAAAAAAAAGAAAATAGAGATGGAGAGTGGGTGGATGGCTTCACCTTAGAAATAGTGAATAGAGAAATCTCAGATCCACTGGTTTATACTGGGACTCCCTTTGTACTGAGGCAGGAAGTGAGTATTTTTAAAAAATGTTTACTTGTCTATTTATGGCTGTGCTGGGTCTCGTTGCTGCATGGAATACTCTCCAGTTGCGGTGCACAAGCTTCTCATTGCAGTGGCTTCTCTTGTTGCTGAGCATGGGCTCTGGAGCACGCAGGCTCAGTAGTTGTGGCTCCCAGGTTTTGGAGCACATGCTCAGCAGTTGTGGCATGCAAGCTTAGTTGCCCAACAGTATGTGGGATCTTCTCTGATCAGGGATTAAACCCATGTTTCCTGCACAGGCAGGCGGATTCTTTACCACTGAGCCACCACGGAAGCCCCTCACTGGTTTGTTTACAGAGGAAAATCACTCCCTGGATTCCAGTGCTCATTTTTCTAGAGGCATAGAAAAACTCCAGATTTGCCAAGACCCTAGGCAGAAATGGTAAAAGTCCTTTCTATGGGACATAGAGTACAGGTAGGTGGCAGGGTGGGTGAGCCCATAGAATTGCTGGTATTGCTACCATCAACAAGAGAGAGGCAGAAAGACCCTTTCTTAAAGCTGTGCTGACCAAAAGCTGACTTTATTTCAGAGGGAGCAGGAGGGCAGTTTGCCAATACCCAGTAGTCGTGTCTGACTCTATTGGCCCTCTAAATAGCTGTGGTGGAGTAAACCTGAGGCAAATATTGTAAATAAAAGTGGAAAACCCAAACAAAACCCCACACAGTGTTCCAAATATTAAGATCATAAGCTTTATCAAAAATTTAATAGCTTTATTGAAACATGATTCACAAATTATAAAGTTCACCCTTAAAGTGTATAATTCAGTGATTTGGGACATATTCATAGAGGTGTGCTATTATCACCACAATCAATTTAGAATGTTCTCACCATCCCCAAAAGAAACTCCTTACCCATTAGCTGTCGTTCCCCACTACCTGTCCATCTCCTGGTTCTGAGCAACCACTAGCCTACTTTCTGTCTCTATGTGCGTGTGTGGGTGTGTGCATGCTTAGTCACTTCGGTCATGACAGACTTTTGTGACCCCATGGACTGTAGCCCACCAGGCTCCTCTGTCCATGGGATTCTCCAGGCAAGAATACTGGAGTGGGCTGCCATGCCTTCCTCCAGGGTATCTTGCTGACCCAGGATTGAACCCATGTCTCATGCGTCTCCTGCGTGGTGGCACTGAGCCACCTGGGAAGTCCTTTCTGTCTCTATAGATTTACCTATTCTGAATATTTTATGTCAGTAGAACCATATGCATGTTTTTTTTGTGATTAGTCTCTCTCACTTACAATGTTTTGAAGGTTTCATGTTGAATGAAATATCAGTGCATCATTCCTCTTTGTCTGAATAACACTCCATTTTATAGCTATACTACAGCTTATCCATTCATCAGTTGATAGACATTGGGATATTTCTGTCTTTTGACTAATAAAAAATGCTGCTATGAATATTTATGTATGAGTTTTTGTGTGGACATATGTTTTCATTTCTCTTGGGCATATAGGTAGCAGCAAAACTGCTGGGTCATATGTTAACTCTATGATTAAACTTTTGATGAGCTGCCAAACTACTTTCTAGTGTGTTTTACATTTCCACCAGCAATGCTTGAGGATCACAGTTTCTTCATATACTTGCCAACATCTGTTGTTTTCTATTATTTTGCTTATAACCATCCTAATGGGTGTGAAGTAGTGTCTCATTGTGGTTTAGATTCGTGTTTTCCTGATGGCTAGTAATGTTGAGCATCTTTCTATGTGGTTATTGACCAATTGTGTATCTTCCTTGGAAAAGCCTTTATTTAAATCCATTTCCCTTTTAAATTGGGTTATTTAGCTTTTAAGATCATAACCTGTTTGTTATATAATTTTCAAACAGTTGAAACACATAAATCTGAAAAAAAAGTTTTGTTGGCTTGAGAAGTAGCTTGGGAGATTTCATTTATAAACAAATACTGGAATTTCTGTTCCAACACAACAGAATATTTGGAAATGAATAGAAGCTGGAAGATCTTGTAGGAAAGCACTGTCAAATGAAAATTTGTATTGCACATATGTGGTTTAACCAATATTTTTGATAATGATAGTGATGATACAGTGAGTCAATAAATAATACTGAAATTATTCATAAAATTCTGTTCTTTAATTTTTCATCACTCAGTTTTGCTTTTCATTTGTCAGGATAGTTACTAGGGCTTATTTTCCAGGATATATCCTGGAAATATCAGAAATATCCCAAATTCAGCTCATTCTCTAACATTCTTCCTTCATACTAGAATTTTCCTTTGAAGTGTGGATCTCACTTTGCTATGCTCATGAACTCCTTTGACTGTCCGATGAAATCCAGACCTTTGCCCTGAAAAAATTACAAATATTCCTGTTAAGAATATTGAGAAATATTCTAACATCACTAAGTAATGAAGTTTTCCTTTCCTTTGGAAGAAGATTAAATCAATTGTGAATATTTAACAAGTTATTATTAAGGTCTGTGTGTCCATTTCCAGAAGACATATACATGCATATATGTATATATATATATAGGTACACACTTACATACATATAATGTATTTATACTTGGCAACCATGAAACAGAATGCATAATTTTATCAATTAGCTTTTGCTAACCACCTGAAAACATACTGACTTAAAAGAAAAAATACTGTTTCTTATTGTTCTATGGTCCACTGTGTGGTTTCTCTGTTTGGGGGCTGGATGGTTCTAGGATGGCCTCACCTAGTTGGCACTTCATTCAAAGACAACTGGGATGTAAGGGACATCCTGGCCATGAATAGTTCATCATGTGGCAGAAAAGACTGGGCTTATTCATTTGGTAGTAGTGCAGGGATCACCAAAGAAGCAAATGGGGATACTTCTGTGCACAAGGGCTTGTCAGACATCTGCTTGTGACATGCTTACTAAAGCCTGGCTGGAGCAAGTCAGGAGGCCAGCCTGGAGTCTGTGTGGGTGGGCTCTACCAAAGAGTGTGGGTAGAAGGAGGGAATAATTTCTATTTTTGCAGTTGAACACAGTCTGTGCTGTTGCATGCTTCTTATGCAAAGTCCTTTGTACAAAAATTATGCCCTTTCCTGCTCAGTACTTCTACAAGAGAGTCAAGAGGAATCTTCCTATTTGTCATAAATTGGTAACAAAATTTGGTGCTTATTTGTCACTTGTGGCCCAAGTTGTTGGTGTTCATGTAACCTAGTTATGGGCTAGGATAACCCTTTTGAATCCATTCCTAAGGCAAAGTGAATCCCTCCACTCAGGGGTCCTGGGTAGCTAAGAATTATGAGAAGTTCTTCCTTTGTCACAGATCTGGAATAGTGTAAACAAAGAATAAAGGGATAAGAAAAATAATACATTGACTTCTGTCTCCTGGTGTCCTAGAACTACCCCCATTGCAGATGAAGAATCAAAGCAGTTCCTAACTCAGGGAGGCAACTAGCCCTTAAGTTAAGCACATTGTAGGAAAAAATGGAAACAGTGATAAATTTTATTTTCTTCAGTTCAGTTCAGTCACTCAGTCATGTCTAACTCTTTGCAACCCCATGGCTGCAGCACACCAGGCTTCTCTGTCCATCATCAGCTCCTGGAGTTTGCTCAAACTCATCTCCATTGAGTTGGTTTATTTTGGGGGCTCCAAAATCACTGCAGTTGGTGACTGCAGTCATAAAATTAAAAGACACTTGCTCCTTGGAGGAAAAGCTTATGACAAAACCTAGACTTCATATTAAAAGAAGAAACATCACTTTGCTGACAAAGGTCCTTATAGTCCAAAAACTATAAAGCTGTGGTTTTTCCAGTAGTCATGTGTGGATGGAAGAGTTGGACCATAAAGAATGCTGAGTACTGAAGAACTGATGCTTTCAAACTGTGGTGCTAGAGATGACTTTGAGAATCCCTTGAACAGCAAGGAGGTCAAACCAATTAATCCTAAATGAAATCAACCCAGAATATTCATTGCAAGGACTGTTGCTGAAGCTGATGCAAAGAGCTGACAGAAGAGCCTGGCATGCTGCAGTCCATGGGATCACAAAGAGTCAGACACAACTTTAGTGTCTGGAATGACAAGATAGTACCATCCATCCAGTGCTACCTCCCATTTCAGGAGGTTTGCTGATACCCTGAACCCAAGTCATCCAGGCTTATAAGTTGTAGGAGGTGATAATTATGCAGGTGAGAAAACTAAATTCAGTTTCTTAAAAGTGATCAGGGGATAAAGTACCGAATGTACAGATTTAGAGTTGATAATTAGATGCGCCAGCATTTTTGGTATGTTTACATTTCATCATCACAAAATCTGTGAATACTGTGTGTGTATAGTGTGTGTGTGTGTGTGTGTGTGTGATTATCATTAGTACTTCTCTTTGGCACCTAAGCCTCGAATTGGTGAAGGGACTTGTTGGAATTCAAACCAAGATCAACTGAAAATAATCTCAGAATTCTTAACATCTTCACAGTTGAGCAAAGTATGATTCAGCTCTTAGAGATTAAGGAGATACTGTTCATTTAGCCTGTAACTTTCCAGTCCTATGTTGTGGCCAGTTTGTCAACTGGGCACACAATCCATGGCCCACCTGATATTCCTAATAGAAAGCTAGATCTTGATTTCTTTAGCCTGACCACTTTCTGCCTGATGTTACCTGTACGTGAAATTCTTGTTTTTCCATGTATTAATGATTTATCAGCCATTATTTTTATGAACCAAAAGATAGATGCTTGCTATGAACTTAGAGGCTCAAAACATAAAATTGTGACTGTTCCTGACTGTTTTAGAAACATGCCTCCCTCTGAACACTATCCCCAAATTCTCCTTAAGTCTGATATTAGTTGCTCCTCAGTAATTTGTGCTTTCTGTGTGTCTCTCTATTATGGCACTCACCTGCTTTTCTTATTACCGTTTAACAGTTTTTGGAGATGAGGCATCATGTCTACTCATTGGGGGCCACTTGTGTCTAAAACACAGTGGGCACTCAGAAATGCTGAGGGAATTGGTATAAAGACATCTGTCATAATCATATACTGGTATAGTGAGTGTATGGAGAATAATAATTGCAATCCAATGATCAGAATGGGCTTAGCTAAAAGACTCAGTTAATTAACAGGTTTATATTACCAAGAGTTTCAGTTATAATCTTGGGAAAATGGGAGGACATAGCAAAATTGACTTAAGAAAATTTATGCCCTGCATGGTAAACAGTTTGCCAAAGCATCTATTAATCTGACTGAAATCCTACTTAAAGTAAAAAAAAAAAAAAAAAAAAGTTGCTCACAAGCCAGAGCATGTTTGAATGAGTACTTCTCATATCCCCAAAGTGGTGAAAGTTAAACAATGTAGCACAAGAGATGTGATGAAGGCAGCTAGTAAGACTGAAGGCTGAAAAGATGGCGTGGAAGAGGAGTGGCGAGGAAAGCTGTTTGGAAGAAATGCTGCACTGAAAGAAAATCAGCATGCACCCTAGCTTTCTCAGGTTCACAGTCTGTGTACAGATTTGGTTATGTAAAGTGCAACTGCCCGTGGTAGCTACAAACTTGGAGAATGATGGTCCTGAGTTGGATGTTTGAGGATAAATATTTAGTTTGCCTTTTTTGTATTTGTCTCAAGCCTTCCTCACTTAAATTTCTTACTGTAGAAAATGAAATTGCTTCATAAGTACTCTGAAGGTCCCTGGTGATGGTTCATTTTATCTCTACTCAAGGCTTCTGTTTGTGTTATGGGCTTGAGAAATATTTAAAAAGTGACAAGATATTGTCATCTTTTGGTTGTCTGAACACCAACTGTCTTACTGATGTAAGTCACCTTTCTATCGCATATTAGGAGTGAACAGTAGCTGTCCCAGTGAAGTAAAACAAAGAAATAAGTAACCAAAATATCAAAATGAATGACATTCAAATTTGACTTCTCCATGGCATACCTATTTACAGCACCATAGATGACCAAGAATTAGCCATGGAATAAGTACTCTACAGAGCTTCAGTTAATAGGAAAACAAAACAAAACACGTGCCAATTCCCAACTTCCAGATAAAAATATTATTTTAAAATTTATATTCTCTTTACGAACGGTTAAGTTATACTAACACTACCTGAATCTTAAAAATATAGAGACTGACCAAAAAGTAAACTCTGTAACAAGAGAAGATTTGATACAGTCTGCAGTCTTGGTATACAGCAATGCAAGGAAGAGAGGTGTACTTGAAGAAAAACTTGTAAAAGTTCAGTTCTGAGGATTCTTGAGAAAAAGTAGATTTATCTCTTCTCCTGAGTCCCTTAATACTAATGAGCAATCTGGTTAAAAGTTAAACATGAAATCTCGAAACTTTCGCCTATCCACAAATATAATTTTCTATGTCTTTATCCTTCAAGGTAGAGATAAAGAGTGTTTCCTAGAGAGCATCCAGAGCACCCACACAAATGCCTTTTGGAGGAGAAGCACTACAGGAGCCCGACAGGCGGGGAGGTGAAGGGCTGTGGCCTCTCCAAACAGGCTTTCGAGAGGTTGTCCCTTCTGCACTTTGCTGCATCATCTATGCACTCCGCCCCTTAGTCCTGCTACTCTCTCAAACCACCGGTGGCATCCTCAAAAAGTGGATGATACTTGGTTGTCTGCACCTTTGCCCCAGCCACTCCTCGTCTGGCTTCTGCGATCATCGGTGCTTCCTATCAACTATTGCCCTTCAGATCCACTCCCCACACTTCCTTTTCTTGTTCTGGACCCCGAGGGGCTGGGCTTTAGAGGCGCTTAGGTGGACGCCATTGCCCTCTGGCTTAGGGCTGAATGGATTAGCAAATGAAAACACAGGACATCAGGCTAAATTAGAATTTCCAGTAAAAGGATAAGTTTCTAATGCAAGTATGTCCCATGTCATGAATACTTAGACTTACCAGAAATTCAAATTTAACTGTATGTGTTGTGTTTTATCTGGCAACCCCACTCTGGCTGAGTCATTGGTTTAGTCAGTGGGAGCACCAACAGGTAATCAAGAAAATCGAAGTGAAGTCAGAGCATTTCCCTGCCCTGTTCCCTCTTGACTAAGTTGATACAGGCTGATTTTATCCATTGACAGATGGTCCCGTCTCTTGTTATGGAGTCCTTGGTTCCAGGAACCTCACCTTTCCCAAGTTTCTTCTGACAGAGGGAAGGTAAATACTTCTCCAGGGCTCACATTTCTTTGTTATTACTTAATAGTACCTGGGTACCTTGTCATTTCCCTGCTTCCTTCTCATATTTCCCACACCTTTTAATACTATATTAAATGCTTCTTAAATAAACCAAATCGAACAGCTTTCTGTTTCCTGCCTGGATCCCTAAACAGATGCGCTCTTAGAGACCTGGTCCCAACATTGTCTTTTGGACCCTGACACCCTCCATTTCTCACAACAGTGGCAATATTGACGCAGGAGTCTTTTTGTGAGTCATGGATGCACTACCCTGCCCCCTTCAACTCCTCTTTCACTGTCATGTCTTACTTTTCCTAACTGTAATACCCACATATTTCCCTGGGTTGACTTTTACCCTGCTCTCTGCATACAGTGTCTTAGACTCTATTACCTTTATGTGGAATTCATTTTTTTCTTTTATTTGTTATGATGCCAATGACAGAAAATACTCACATGTATGACATAATGCCTTGAATATGCCCAAAGTTCAATGAGGTCCCAGGAAATTGGTTGGAAACTAAAACAAAATAGTTGTCGTGGTTAATTTCACGTGTCAACTTTACTGAGCTACGGTGCCCAGATATTTCATCAAATATTGTTCTGGATATTTTCTGTGAGGGTGTTTTTGGATGAGATTTACAATTAAATTGGTAGACTTTGAGTAAAGCAGATTGCCTTTAAAATATGATGTGCCTCTTCCAGGAGGCCTGGATAGAACAAAATGCTGACCTCCCTTGAACAAGAAGGAATACTGCAACAGACATCCTTCAGACTTCAGCATCAGCTCTTCCTAGTCCCCAGCCTGACAGCCTGAGAGCCCTCCCTGCAAATTTTGGACTTTCCAGCCTCCATAAATCATATGAGTCAATTCCTTAAAATCTATCTGCACGCGCATGTGTGCGCGTGCGTGCACACACACACACACACACACACACACACATAAACACACACACACACACACACATCTTATCGGTTTTGTTTCTCTGGAGAATCCTGACTAATATAACAGTGCATAGAACGCATTCAGGTGGGAGAAGAGGGTGGGCATAACAGTCAGTAAAGCATTTTATAAAGGTATGATATAGATTAGATTGGCTACAGATTATGAAATATTTAGATCAGGCTGGGTTTAACTGTGCTGCTTTCTCTCCCACCTGGAAAAGCTTTTCAGAATGTAGGTCAGTGAGAGTGATATTATTATAGACATTCGTAGTTCACATACTTCTGCTTGCAAGAAACAAAATTTTTAGACTGGCTGAAACACTAAGTGCTTTTATGATCTCATGTAACATGAAGTTCAAAGGTAGGACAGGCCCTTGGTCTGCTGTGCCTGGCTCCTGAGTTCTCTTGCCTCTGCCCTCCTCAGACTGGCTACATAATGGATGAAACTGTTTGATTCCTTATGTCCAGGCATGAAATGTTCAGAGGAAAGAGAATGACTTTCTCTTCTTCTGATGCATTTCTCAGAAGCTAGGAAAACTTCCCTGAGTCTCCTTCATGTATATCTCAGTGGCCAGAATGGGGTCACTTGCACATTCCTAAAACCATCCCTGGTAAGGGGATGCCATAACTGGCTTAGACAAGCCAGAATCTACTCCCTAAACTACAAATGGGGTTGGCTTCCACTGGATTCTGTTATATGGCTACCTGATGTAAAGCAGGATGTCAGGAAGAAAGAAGAGTGAAGCAGATGTTGAGCAGGTAGCCAACAGAATCCACCAAGTTGGCCACCTAGATCTTGGCTGTTCCTTCTTTTCATGCATCTGAACATTGTCTTGATGCTCTGCCAAACATTGCTTTCTTTAAAAAAAAAAATCAAACCACACTCAGTATATGATTTTTTGAAAACTTGCTTCAGTTACTGGGATGTGAGGGTAAGTTATATCACATAGCACATGGCAGTTTAATTGAAAACCTCCACCAAGTGTCTCTGCTTTCACGTTTCTTCATCCCCCTCCTTCTCTTGCATCCCTCCATTCACCAAACCATTTCCTATTTTAAGAACTTGAACTCATACCCTTTTCCTGGTCTCATGTAGGGAATCTGCCTACTACTATTGATGTGAGGCCCTGGAAGCCCAGTGCCACCCTCAAATTTATCAAAGTACCCATTCAGTCACTAGTTGCTGAGAAAATAAATTTTCTTTGTATCATTCATTACATACAGAAAAGCCTATAATATTATTTTCTTCGAAAGTTTATTTAGAGCTTTTTGCAAATTTGATATTTTAACCAAGGTTAGTAAAAGTTACTTGTGACCTATCTCACAAGCCATTGTAATGTATCAGAGTGCTAAGGCTATATAGCAGAAGACTTCTAATTAATAACAATCAATAACCTGACCTCTCTCCTGAGCTTGAGTCTCATATGTGCTTCTCATCTCCACCAGACAGGAAAGGAATCTCATTATGTTCAAGATGAAATAATCTTCCATTGCAAATTTGTCTCTCCTATTTCCTATTGCTATTAATAGCATCACTATCTTCCCAATAGTCATTTTAATTTCTTTCTCCTTTGCTCTCTCTATTAATCTCTCACTTCCAAAAATTTGGCCTGGAGATTTTAACAGGTGTTTCTTGAAGGAAGTGTTCTGTTGGCCAAATGTCATTGGGGAATAATATATGCTATATCTCTATCTTGGAGCATTACAACACACATTCAAATATCAAAGACCCTGAGAAATTCTGTAGAATAGAAGGCAGTTTACTCCTATTTAGCCTAGTATTTCCTGGGCTTATTTCATCACAGAATCATTTTTTGCCAGGAATATATTTTCATATATTCTAGGATATTAGTATGTCATGGGAAATAGGGAAAACATCGCTCTAAGCATTTTCTAAATAAGGATGGAGAACAAAATTAATATTTATTGTGTAGTAAAAACCATATTCATAGGTGAAGTAGACTTTTTCTTTACTTCTTTTTTTAAAATTCCTATACGGTGGCCTGTCATCCACAAGTGCCATGCCGCCGGCCTTCTGGGGATGGCCTGTCTCAGTGTGCCACAGATGTGTGTGGGCTGAGCCTCCCTCACATGGCTCACAGGTCTCTGGGACTCAGCAAGGGAGGGTGGCTGTGGGGAGGACCTCTGTAAAGAAGGTGGAAAGAATTTTTACATAATTTATGAAGTTGTGAAAGAGCCATTATGATTTTTACAATGAATAATGGAATATTGCAGAAATAATAGATATTTTTCTAATTTCAAAAAAAAAATTCCAGTACTATTAATAAGGAAAAAAAGCCCAAGTATTTCTTTTAGTAAACAAACTTAGACAGAAATTCGTGATGATGAAGTATCAGTTCAGTTCAGTCCAGTCGTTCAGTCGTGTCCGACTCTTTGCAATGCCATGAATTGCAGCACGCCAGGCCTCCCTGTCCATCACCAACTCCCAGAGTTCACTCAGACTCACGTCCATCGAGTCCGTGATGCCATCCAGCCATCTCATCCTCTATCGTCCCCTTCTCCTCCTGCCCCCAATCCCTCCCAGCATGAGTCTTTTCCAATCAGTCAACTCTTTGCATGAGGTGGCCAAAGTACTGGGGTTTCAACTTTAGCATCATTCCCTCACCCAGGGCTGATCTCCTTTAGAATGGACTGGTTGGATCTCCTTGCAGTCCAGGGGACTCTCAAGAGTCTTCTCCAACACCACAGTTCAAAACCATCATTCTTTGGCGCTCAGCTTTCTTCACAGTCCAACACTCACATCCATACATGACCACTGGAAAAACCATAGTCTTGACTAGATGGACCCTTGTTGGCAAAGTAATGTCTCTGCTTTTGAATACGCTATCTAGGTTGGTCGTAACTTTTCTTCCAAGGAGTAAGCGTCTTTTAATTTCATGGCTGCAGTCATCATCTGCAGTGATTTTAGAGCTCCCCAAAATAAAGTCTGACACTGTTTCCACTGTTTCCCCATCTATTTCCCATGAAGTGATGGGACCAGATAGATTCACCTTAAATGTTATGATAACTGTCATGTGTATGTTCTACTCTTCTCCCTTATCTTTCTAAATGAAGGGTAATGGCTAACTCTGCTTTACCTTCTAAAAATGATTTGTGTCACATTTCACTCTGAGATTTTCATTAAACACAACTAAAACTTGTGGCCTAGGGTTCCAGTTATCATTTTAATATAGGCAGGATCAAGTATTCATTGATTATAAATATTTTATTCTCTATTGTACTACCAGACTAAGGGCTAACAAGTCTTTTTCCCTTAAAACTTAATGTGTTGAATTCATTTAGGTGCATAATATATGTCCATTTATCTATTGAACATGAGAATGTTAGATTGTATAGGCTTTTGGCCTAATATTAAGAACTGTTAGGAAAAAATTGCATTTAATAAAACTTAAGTCTATATAAATGAGTGGAGTTGCCAAAATAAGAAAACAAATTTGGAGATATTTGGGAGAGGATAAATTCAAGTTATAATTGGAAAGTGAGAAGAGATTTTAAAAATGGATTAATGGTAGAGTATTTTTTCAATATTGTACATGTTTGGTGTATTTAATTCATATTTTTATTAAATATGCATGCAAACTCTGGGTAGGCTTATTTCAGATACTATACTGATAAGATAGCTGATATGATGCTGGCAATTAAAGAGCTGATTGGGCTTTTTAAAAAAATTAGACCCCAGAATTGGCCACAAGAAAGTCCTTATTTATTACGTAAAAAACAAACTGCATAGTGTATATAGTGACTTTTTAAAAACTGAAGTACATCAAACAAAGAAATATTTCTAAAAGCCTCAGGCAAATGTAGGAATCTGAAAACACTTATCTTTTCAAGCCAACTGAAGGAAAGAACATAGGGAAATCATAAAATAAAGAGCATTTCTTTTCAGAATGCCTCTTTCTCATAAGTAGTTTAAAGTCCAATGGAGTATGTAAAAAGCTTTTTCATAAAGCAGGAAAATAGAAGGAAGGAGGCTGTTGGCATTCTGATTTTATTGGATAATTGTAAGACAGTGGCTATGAAAGACAAGACTCAAGGAAATGGGTAATTGAGAGGCAGGATAAAATGATTTAAAAAAGCAGATGAAGTAAGTGTGGAGGCAAATTTAATGCCTCTCACGTTAGAGAAATCAGTCAGAGAAAAGTATCTCAAGAGATTGCCAGACAGATGTTATGCTACAGAACCTTAGATTTCTCTGAAGAATGAGTCTGCCTCAGTTCAGGTCCTGGAGTAAGGGAATGAGATTTTTGAGTAGAGGGTAAGCAGATCATTTCACCTTTCAATCACTGCTTTATATGACATGAGGGTGGGGGATCATTCATGGGAAAATATCAGTGATGGAATTTTTAAATATTTCTAGATGTTTAGAGCTAAACAGCAAATAATTCTATATTTCTGGAATTTTAGTTCTCAACAGAAGAATGAAACAGTAGAACAGTAGGGCATGTGAGCATAACATACAATTTATTCAGTGTATGCAGCACATAGTGACTTTCTTCCAAATAGTATGGAAATAGGGAAAGAAGAGTAAGTTTGTAGTGAACACTCCTAGTAAGTATTACCTCAATGCAGTGATCAAGGTCAACATCAGCAATAAGTAGTATCTACCCTTGATAGGTGTCCCCAGTGACTCATCAGCAAAGGATCCACCTGCAATGTAGGAAATACAGAGATGTGAGTTTGAACCCTGGGTTGAGAAGATCCCTGGAGTAGGAAATGGCAACCCATCCCAGTATTCTTGCCTGAAAAATTACATGGACAAATGAGTGTGGTGGACTGCAGTCCATGGGGTCACAAAGAGTTGGACACCACTGAGCAACTGAAAGCACACACACCCCCTTGATATTATATGAAGAAAATGGCACTTGACCTCTGTGGTCTTCCTCTAAAATCCCCTCACTGCAGTTGAATCGTGGGAAAACAGATAAATCCCAATTAAGGAACACTATGAAATATCTTACCAGTATTCATCAAAATTTTCAAGGTCATCAAAAACAGGGAAAGTCTGAGAAACTGTCATAGCCAAGAGGAGCCCAAGGACATATGATTACTAAGTGTAATGTGACATTGTGCATGGGATCCTGGAACAGAAGAGCATTGTATAAAAACTAGGGAGAATTGAATGAGGTAAGGACTTAGTAATAATGCATCAGCATTAGTTCTTTAACTGTGACATACGTACCATTCTAATGTTAATGATAGGGAAAGCCAAGTGAGAGGTATATGAGACCTCTGTACAACTTTTTGTGTAAGTCTAAAAATATTCTAAAATGAAAATTTCACTGAAACATTTAAAAAAGTGTTCATGATGAACGCTGGCACCTGAAGATGTTGACTGAGAAGTTGTTACAAAGATGTAACATTTGATAGCCAAGCTTTGTAATATGAAATTTGTATTTTCTGTAAGCCAATTTGCTTGGATTAAATGCCTAAAACACTTCTACATGAATTCGGTAAAACTGTTTCCAAAAAGAAATCTGGTAGGCAAAAAAAGTAAAGAAAAGATAGTTGAGTTCACAGATGTAAAAAAAAACATACTCTGTAATTTTATTTATAAAAAGTTCAAAACATGTAATTAAGGGAAAATTAACCTACAGTGTTAGAAGTTGAAATGATTATTTTATGGGTTATGATATGACTAGGAAGGGCAGTAGAGCTGCTTCGGGGAGCATAATGCTCTGTTTCTTGATCCAGCTGGAAGGTACCAAGCTGTATTCACTTTGTGAAAATTCACTGGGCTGTAAACTTTTGTATCCTTATTTTCAATATGTATGCTCTACTGTGCTAGTTGCTCAGTCATCCCAACTCTTTGCAATCCCATGGACTGTAGCCTGCTAGGCTTCTCTGTCCTTGGGGATTCTCTAGGCAAGAATACTGGAGTGGGTTGCCATGCCCTCCTCCAGGGGATCTTCCAAACCCAGGAATTGAACCCAGGTCTCCCACACTGCAGGCGGATTCTTTATCAGCTGAGCTACCAGGGAAGCCCCCTTCAATATGTATATTATACCTCAATTTGAAAGTTTATTAAAGAAAACCATTGAACTTGAGGAGCTGGCTAAATTGCTTTCCAACATTAAAAATATATGTACTATAAACGGTTTCTGAATAGTAAATCCATTTCAAAGCAGAAGATCTAGTATGCTGTGTTGTTAGAAATGTATGTTGTCTATATATTTCCTTACTCATTTCACAAATATTTATTAAGTAACTAGGACTGGCTTGTATCTAAAACCATAGATTATATGGGAAATAAACCTATAAATAGACAGGAATATGATTTCTATAATAGATATGTGTGCAAATGTAATGGAATTCTAGAGATGTTCTTTGGTCTGTTGGGGGAAGTCAGAGAAAGCGACTCAATAAGTTGAAACATGAGTTGAAACATGATGAAAGAGCACAAATTTGCCTAAAAGAAAGTGGTTATTTTTACACTGAGCAAGGTGAGAGGAGGAGAGAATTCCAGACGGAGGCAATAGCTAGAGAAAAGTCACAGAGGTAGGATGAAATTTAGAAAATTCCTTGATCGGGAGAGTGGCAGGAATGATGGAAGCTAAGTGTTATTGACTAAATGTCTATGTCCTCCAGGAAATTTGTAAGTTGAAGTTTTGACCTCCAGTGTGATGGTATTATGAGATAAGGTGTTAGGGAGGTAATTAGGTTTAGATGAGGTCATGAGGGTGGGGCGTTTATTTTGGAATGAATGAAGAGACCAGAGCTTGCTCCTACTACCTCCCTCTTTCCCTACCATGTGAGGACACAGAGGATGTCTGTCTGTAAGCAGGAGGAGAGACTTCATCAGACACCTAGTTATCCTGCATCTTAATCTTGGACTTCCCAGCCTCCAGAACTATGAGAAATAAATTTTCATTGTTTAAGGTACGCAGTCTATGTATTTTGTTTGTGGTGTTGGAGAAAACTCTTGAGAGTCCCTTGGACTGTGAGGAGATTCAACCAGTCCATTCTAAAGAAAATCAGTCCTGGGTGTTCATTGGAAGGACTGATGCTAAAGCTGAAACTCCAATACTTTGGCCACCTCATGTGAAGAGTTGACTCATTGGAAAAGATTCTGATGCTGGGAGGGATTGGGGGCAGGAGGAGAAGGGGACGATAGAGGATGAGATGGCTGGATGGCGTCACTGACTTGATAGACGTGAGTCTGAGTGAACTCCGGGAGTTGGTGATGGGCAGGGAGGCCTGGCGTGCTGCGATTCATGGGGTCGCAAAGAGTCAGACACGACTGAGCGACTGAACTGAACTGAACCAAAACTGACTAAGATACTGAGGCAGTAGAGGAAGACAGAAACCAGATCATAAAAAGCCAAGTATATCATGGAGAAGAAAAGACTTGATCCAGGAAGTTTTGAGCTTTAAGGAGTGAGTAATATGATAAGAAATATGGTTAGAAAGATAAAGGCAGTGTGGAGAATGCTTGGAAGGAGCATGACTAGAAGCAGAAGGACCAGTGATGAAGCTACTATAAAAGTGAGGAGAGAAATGATGTCATTGTGGGCAGAGAGCAGCAGACACAGAAGTTTATGATTTAGAGTTGGCAGGTCTTAGTGATTAATTAGATATGGAGCGGGGAGAGGTGGGAATCCAAGATGACATCAGTGGTACCATTGATGAGGATAGAGAACACAGAAGGAAAAGTGGGAATGTGGATGAAGATGAGTTCTATCTGAGACATGTTGAGTTTGGGACATCCAGGTGAGACACCTAGCAGGTACTTGGATATAATGGGAATGGGACCCAGAAGAATTACCTGGAGTTATGAGAGTTTTCTGTGGTGGATATATAGTTAGTAATTAAAACTGAGTTTACTTATGAAAAGTAAGAAAATTCTCATGCTTGAGGGTGTATAGATAAAAGGATTAAACAGTTGAAACTCTTAACAGTGTTGCTGAAGTGTTATATTATGCGTGGGTCCAAACTCTGTAAGAAGGAAAGCATGGTCAAGCATGGATGTATGGAGCGGCCAGGAGACTGGAGGACCTTGTAAGGTGAAGTTATGGTATTTGGAAGAGTGAGGGGAATGAGAAAATGAGGGGGTGAATGTTTGTGATAAGAGAGAATATTACCAGGGTTTAAGAAATTCAGGCTGGGCTAGTTCTGAGGATAAATAGAACATGAGTTCCATGAGGACAGGAGTATTTCAATTCTGTATGCCCAGTGTGTAGGACAAAGTGTGGCACATAACTGATGCTCAATAAATATTTGTTGAGAGCAGTAGACAGAGAAGTTTAAGATTTAGAGCTGAAGCCTGGCAGGCTATAGTCTATGGGGTCACAAAGAGTTGGACACAGCTGAAGCAATGGAGCATGCATGCAGAGTAGACTGATGGGAAGTTAATAGATTAGATGAGATCAAAGATGTCTGGTGAAATTCTTAGAAAACTTGTATATGACTCTTTGTTTTTCTCTTGCTGCTTTTAGAATCCTCTGTTTATCTTTAACCTTTGCCCTTTTAATTATATGCCATGCTGTGGATCTGTTTGGGTTCATCTTGTTTGGGACCCTCTGTGCTTCCTGTACCTGGCTATCTGTTTCCTTTTTCAGATTTGGGAAGTTTTCAGCTATAATTTTTTCAAGTACATTTTTCATCCCTTTTTCTTTCCTCCTTTGAAGCTGCTATTATGCATAAGTTGGCACATTTTATATTATTCCCTATAGACCTTGTATGTTGCTTTCATTTTTTAAATTTGTCTTTCTATCTGCTATTCTGATTGGTTGATTTCCATTATTCTATATTCCGCAACACTTATTTGTTCTTCTGTGTCATTTAGTTGACTATTTGCTGTTTCTAGATTGCTTTTGGAAGTTGAATTATCTAATTTTTATTGGTTCATCTTTATAGTTTCTAATTCCTTATTACAGTGATCTGCATTTCTATTAATGCTTTTTCTTAGCCAGGGTAGCATTTTATTACCACTTTTTTTGAACTCAGGTTCTGGTAGAGTTATGAGTTCTATTTCTTTATTTGTTCTTTCAGGGGATTTCTCTTGCTCTTGCAGTTGGGAGTAGTTCCTCTGCTTTTTGTTTTGCCTAACTTTCTTTTACTCTATGAATTTAGGAGAAACAGTTATCTACTGTGGTCTTGAAGGTGTGTTATTGTGTGGGAGCATCCCTGTGTACACTGTGTGTGTCTGATGTCTTTGGTGTGAGAGTTCTTTCTGATATGGACACCAACCGCATCTTTCCTCAGGGTTTGCTGGACATTTTCGCCTTGAAGGGGGTGTGGTTGGTGCCGGGTGATTCAAAGCCTGTGTAGGGTGTGAGGAGGGGCTTCCCCTGTGCTTAATCGCTGTCGCCACCTTGTCAGGGTGTGGTGTGCTCTGCTCCTCAGTTGTTGGAGTAGAAGCCACCCAGTCTCCATTTCCTGTGAGTGCATGCCATGTCCCCAAAGAGGTGATTCCTAAAGCAAGTGGGGCTCATGTGCTCACTGAGGCCTGATGTGCCACCTGTATAGATATCTGTGGCTCCTCTTAAGAACAGCCCAAGGTAGCGTCCTTTCCCTTGCTGTGGTCATCCCAGATGTAGTGCAAGGCTGTGGTGTGGAGTGGGTGGAGCCAGAATGTCCACCAGGCTGGGGCTGGGAGTGAGGGTGTTGTGGCTGCAGGGATTGGGGTGTCTGTGCTGCTGCCAGAGATCTGGGCTGCCTCTGTGGCAGTCTCCTCCCAGGACCTGTCTGCCCCAGATGCTGTGTTAAGCTGTGGGACGGAATGGGCAGGGGCAGGGTGCTCTGGGAGATGACACGTGCACACTCCTATACCACCACCCCATGCATGCACTGACAATGGCCACCTCTGCCCCACCCAGATCACATGCAAGCTCCCAGTCTGTCTGTGCATAGCTAGACTAAATCTTTTCCCAGGGCTCGGTTGGCCCAGATCTCATGCCAAGCTATGGTATGGAGTAAGCAAGGCTGAGGTGTTTGCCCCATTGGATTGGGAAGATTGACAAAGCAAGAGTCATCAGTGCAAGGCTCTCTCCACCCTGATTGTTGGCAAGCCAGCACACACACTCCTCTCAAGTAGAGTCTAGGCTTCTCTAGCCCTTCTGTCTGTCCCAGCAGTTCTCCCAGCAGCCAAGGAGTGTTGTCTCCTCTGTACAAGACGCCATGACTGAGTTGTCCAGACTGTGGCTCAACCTGCCTGCTCCCCAGAGCAAGGACCCACCCACGTGGACCTTCTCTTCCTTTCAGAATCCTTTCTGGGCACAGGTCACAACCTCATGCCTTTATTCTAACCTACTTCATTACATGGAGATCTTTCTTGTAGCTTTGACTGTGAAGTTATCTGCCAGTTCCTGTTAGCTTTTCATGAGAATTGTTCCACATATAAATGTATTTTTAATGTGTTTGTGGAGGGAGGTGAGTTCCACATTCTTCTACTCTGCCATCGTGATCCATTTGCCCCAAATACTGTCCTTAATGAAGAATTTTCAGCTGAGAATTCACAATGAAAAGGGGATAATCTCTTCAATAAATGTGTTGGGAAAACTGGACAGTCACATGCAGAAGAATGAAACTGTGTAAGTATACTATACACAAAAATAAACTGAAAATGGATTAAAGAGCTAAATTTAAGACCCCAAGCCATGAAACCATATAACTCCTGGAAGAAAGCCAGCTCCTTGACATTAGTCTTTGGTCCCAGCAATGATCTTTCAGATTTGATAACAAAAGCAAAGGCAACAAAAGCAAAAATAAACAAGTGGGACTATACCAAGTTAAAACTCTTTAGTTTTTGAACAGAAAAGGAAATAATCAACAAAATTAAAAACAATTTATAGATGGGAGAAAATACAAGGAAATAATATATCTGATAAAGGATTAATATTCAAAATATATAAAGAACTCATACAAGTCAATAGAACTAGAAAACAATCCAATTTAAAAATGGGGAGAAAAGCGAATGAACATTTTTCAAAAGCAGACATACAGATGGCTAACAAGAACATCAACATAGCTAATTAGGAAAACGCAGATCAGAACCACAAAGAGATATTACCTCAAACCTGTTAGAATGACTTATAATCAAAAAACAATAGATAAGTTTTGGAGACAAAGTGAAGAAAAGGGAACACTGGTACACTGTTGATGGGAATATAAATTGGTACAGCAAATATGTGCACACTCAACATGCCAGCAAATTTGGAAAACTCAACAGTGGCCACAGGACTGGAAAAGGTCAGTTTTCACTCCAATCCCAAAGAAAGGCAATACCAAAGAATGCTCAAACTACCACACAATTGCACTCATTTCACACGGTAGTAAAGTAATGCTCAAAATTCTCCAAGCCAGGCTTCAGCAATACGTGAACTGTGAAATTCCAGATGTTCAAGCTGGCTTTAGAAAAGGCAAGAGGAACCAGATATCAAATTGCCAACATCCACTGGATCATCAAAAAGCAAGAGAGTTCCAGAAAAACATCTATTTCTGCTTTATTGACTATGCCAAAGCCTTTGATTGTGTGGATCACAATAAACTGTGGAAAATTCTGAAAGAGATGGGAATACCAGACCACCTGACCTGCCTCTTGAGAAACCTATATACAGGTCAGGAAGCAACAGTTGGAACTGGACATGGAACAACAGACTGGTTCCAAATAGGAAAAGGAGTACATCAAGGCTGTATATTGTCATCCTGCTTATTTAACTTATATGGAGAGTACCTCATGAGAAATGCTGGGCTGGAAGAAGCACAAGCTGGAATCAAGATTGCTGACAGAAATATCAACAACCTCAGATATGCAGATGACACCACCCTTATGGCAGAAAGTGAAGAGGAATTAAAAAGCCTCTTGATGAAAATGAAAGAGGAGAGTGAAAAAGTTGGCTTAAAGCTCAATATTCAGAAAACGAAGATCATGGCATCTGGTCCCATCACTTCATGGGAAATAGATGGGGAAACAGTGGAAACAGGGTCAGACTTTATTTTGGGGGCTCCAAAATCACTGCAGATGGTGACTGCAGCCATGAAATTAAAAGACGCTTACTCCTTGGAAGAAAACTTATGACCAACCTAGATAGCATATTGAAAAGCAGAGACATTACTTTGCCAATAAAGGTCCTTCTAGTAAAGGCTATGGTTTTTCCTATGGTCATGTATGAATGTGAGAGTTGGACTGTGAAGAAAGCTGAGCACGGAAGAATTGATGCTTTTGAACTGGGGTGTTTGAGAAGACTCTTGAGAGTCCCTTGGACTGCAAGGAGATCCAACCAGTCCATTCTAAAGGAGATCAGTCCTGGGATTTCTTTGGAAGGAATGATCCTAAAGCTGAAACTCCAGTACTCTGGCCACCTCATGCGAAGAGTTGACTCATTGGAAAAGACTCTGATGCTGGGAGGGATTGGGGGCAGGAGGAGGAGGGCCCGAGAGAGGATGTGAACTCTGGGAGTTTGTGATAGACAGGGAGGCCTGGTGTGCTGCGATTCATGGGGTTGCAAACAGTCAGACACGACTGAGTGGCTGAACTGACTGACTGACTGACAGCAAATAAGGTAGGCATTATGGAGTTTCCTCAAAAATATTAAGAATAGAACTATCATGCTGCTGCTGCTGCTGCTAAGTTGCTTCAGTAGTGTCCGACTCTGTGCGACCCCAGAGATGGCAGCCCACCAGGCTCCCTCGTCCCTGGGATTCTTCAGGCAAGAACACTGGAGTGGGTTGCCATTTCCTTCTCCAATATGTGAAAGTGAAAAGTGAAAGTGAAGTCGCACATATGATCTAGCAATTCAACTTCTAAGTATTTATCCAAAGGAAATGAAATCACTAAAGAGATATCTGCACTACCCTGTTCATTATAGCATTACTTAACAATAATCACAACATGGAAACAACCTGAGTGTCCATTGATGAATAAATGGATAAAATATATTATATATATATATATATATACACATTGTACATATAGACATTTTATATAATATGTATGTATATACACGCACACAATGGACTATTATCTAGTCATAAAAAGAAAGAAATCCTGCCATTTGTAACCAGATGGATGGATCTTAAGGGCATGATGCTAAATGAAATATCAAATAGAGAAAGACAAATAGTATATGATCTCACCGATATGTAGAATCTAAAACAAACAAAAAACACCAAACTCATAGATACAGAGAAAAGAGTGATTGCCAGATGCTGAAAAGTGGGGTATGTGGATGAAGGTGGTCAAAACGTACAAACTTCCAGTTATAAGATGCATAAGTCCTCGAGAGGTAATGTACAACATTGGAAGTATAGTTAATAATACTCTATTGCATATTTCAAAGTTTCTAAGAAACTAAATCTTAAAGTTCTCATCACAAGAAAAAAGTTGTAACTATATGTAGTGATGGATGTTAACCAACTTTATTGTGGTAATCATTTCACAATATTATTTTCTATGTTGTATATTGTCTATATTGTATTTTGTATGTCATTATGTAGTATGCCTAAAATAAATACAATGTTATACGTCAATTATATTTCAGTAAAAAGCAAAAGACTTCTCTTTACCTGTTTATGAAAAAGCTCCCACTTTAAAAAAAAACACCAAGCTATAGTGACATCTTTATATATCTGTAAGTTTTACTTGAACTCAGAGACCCACAAGATGAATAAATGGTTGTAAATCTCCTACCACTTCTGATGAAACTGACTGAGAATGGTTAAAAAGAAGTAACAATTACTAGGAAAAATCTTGCCTTTAGTGTTGGCCTCTATGATACCATTTTTTGCTGTATTATGTAAGATTCAGAAGAGAAGATTATGTATCAAAATGTTGATATCCTCTTTCTGAATCTGGCAAGCAGTGCTAGAGAGTAAATTGTGATTTGGTTAATACTTAAAATTTAGCTCCCTCTACTGGAGAATATGATACTTTTCCTCCTTTCCTTTTAACTGAGGTCCAAAAAGCACTGGCAGGATTGGGGTTCACAGTTCAGGTTTTTCTAGTCCTTGTGCATATGGAAGTTGCCTGATTGATCAACTGGGCTTATATAAGAAATTATGTATGATGCACATCAGTAACATTCTGTAGCAATTACTGCATCAAATTAATATGTATTTCTTGATTGCTTCTGTAAGTCAGACGCAAGATATACAAAGATGTATGAGATAGGATCTTTGCTCCTCGGAGAGCTTATAGTTAATTAAATTATATGAATAATGATTCCAGGGTATACATAGCTTCCTGTCTGCAACTCCCAATGGCGAAATTAAGTGACCTTTTTCACATTAAGAAGCACTGGTTCTTGACAGATGATTGATATTTTCTTTGCATAGCCACTTAATCTCCTTTATTTGGTATTGGTTCCCATATAGCTAGCTTTGAGGACTAGAACTAGAAATTAGTGATTTTAATGAGAGGGTGATAATTTGTGTTGGAGTGGTTTACAAAATTTTGGTTCTGTTATTACTGTAGAAAATGATTTTGGATTATCAGTGAATAATATAAAGTTCTTTTTAAAATGGAAATGCCAGACTCTTCATAAGTTAATTGATTTCTTAGAAAGCACATCTGTATATTTGGTTCTATTTATTGGTCCAGCTGTTTCAGCCTTAAGCTCATCTTGCAATCCTAAAATGCCTGTATAAATCTTTTGTAATCAGTTCAGTATGTGACTTTTATCTGCCCATTGGAACTTACAGTCCACTGTAGTGACACCATTCCTACTTAACTGTATGTGTGCATACAGATCCTCCCTCACCTAATTGTGAATTACTAGGCTGAGAGAACAGAGACCAAAAGCCATTCTGACTTTGTTTGGACCACCCTACTGCTCATCTATTCTGATGCCTCAAGAAGCAATGTTTATATAGAGGCAGTCCATTGTAGTGTTTGTCAGAGCTTCAAACCCCAGCTCTGCCTTTTGCCAGCTGTTTCACCTTGGAAGGGCTTCCCAGGTGGTGCTAGTGGTAAAGAACCCACCTGCCAATGCAGGAGACTTAAGAGATACAGGTTCGATTCCTGGGTCAGAAAGATCCCCTGGAGGAGGAAATGGCAGCCTACTCCCCTATTCTTGCTGGAATAATCCCATGGATGGAGGAACCTGGTGGGCTATAGTCCATGGGATTGCAAGTTACTCTCATTATGCCTCACATTCCTTCTGAGATTGTTGTGATGCATAACAAATTAATATACACAAAGCCATTAGAACAGATTCTGGTACATAGAAAGCACATATATAACAACACTTACATTATTATCACTCAATTTGTATGTGCAAGGAAAACTAATATGGTGTATAGAAATTCTAAGAAAGGATTTAAAAGTCAACTTACAAAATGAAACTCAACTGTATAAATACCATTTCTTGCTGGTTCTGGACACACAGATATGTGTGTTGGGGGAAGGGGGGGCGAGCAAAGTTAACTGGGAAAAGGGTGCTTTTTCAGTAATTGCAGGCATCAGGGCGAGAAACCTCAGTTCTGATCTAATAAACTAAATGTCAGTCCCCTGCTGCTCCCATATTTTCTGCTTAGAAGTTCTAAAAGCATTATGGAAATGATTTTTTAAAGTCCACTGGGGATCAGGAACCTCTAGAGTCAAAACAAATAATTACACTTGAGCACAACACATCTCTTCCTCCTGAAGTATCTTTAGAAAACAGATTCTTCTATTTCAATCATTGGTAATTCTTGGATGCTAGGTTTTAACATCAAAGAAAAGGCACAACTGCAAACAAAAGGACTCTGTGTTCTTAATATTCACCGTGTCACATCAGGTGCTTCCTTAGCACCTCTCTTAAGACTTTAGACAATATGAAATGCCTTCCAGAGCTGAGAATGATTCTGAGATTTAGCAGTACCTCATTCTCATCCATGTAGATGTAAACGTGATTGTTGCAAATGACTAGAGCTTTTCCAAGCATTTAGCTTTTAAAACTCACATGAAAGTTAATCAACGTTTCCTGTTTTATATCACCGACATCGCTTATTTTCAGCACAGAAATCAAGCTGAGTTTGAATTAAGGTCCTGTTTTCCAAACTGTTTCTGAAAGGTAAAGAGACTAGTTGGTTCACAGCTTCTTCAAGGCCATACAACATGTTTTAGAAGTTTAATCATTTGTGTTACTGTATGTTGTCTGGGCTTCCCCGGTGGCTCAGAGGTAAAGAATCTGCCTGCAATGCAGAAGACGCAAGAGACATGGGTTTGTTTCCTGGCTGGATAAATTCCCTGGAGGAGGGCATGGAAACCCATTCCAGTATTCTTGCCTGGAGATTCCTGTGGACAGAGAAGCCTGGCGGGCTACAGTCAACGGGGTCCCAAAAAGTTGGACATGACTGAAGCAACTGAGCACACACGTGTGATGTCTATCTCGGTTCAACTCAGTCGCTAAGTCATCTCCGACTCTTTGTGACCCTATGAACTGCAGCATGCCAGGCTTCCCCTGTCCATCACCAACTCGAACTCGTGTTCATCACGTCGGTGATGCCATCCAACCATCTCATGCTTTGTTGTCCCCTTCTCCTCCCGCCTTCGGTCTTTCCCAGCATCAGGATATTTTCCAATGAGTTGGCTCTTTGCATTAGGTGGCCAAAGTATTGTAGTTTCAGCTTCAGCATCAGTCCTTCCAATGAATATTCAGGACTGATTTCCTTTAGGATGGACTGGTTGTATCTCCTTGCAGTTCAAGAGACTCTCAAGAGTCTTCAACACCATAGTTCAAAAGCATCAATTCTTCAGCACTAAGCTTTCTTTATAGTCCAATTCTCACATACATACGTGACTACTGGAAAAACCATAGCTTTGATTAGATGGACTTTGTTGGTGAAGTAATGTCTCTGCCTTTAAATATGCTGTCTAGGTTGGTCAAAACTTTTCTATCAAGGAGCAATCATCTTTTAATTTCATGGCTTCAGTCACCATCTGCAGTGATTTTGGAGCCCCCAAAATAAAGTCTGACACTGTTTCCACTGTTTCCCCATCTATTTCCCATGAAGTGATGGAACCAGATGCCATGATCTTCATTTTCTGAATGTTGAGCTTTAAGCCAACTTTTTCACTCTCCTCTTTCACTTTCATCAAGAGGCTCTTTAGTTCCTCTTCACTTCTGCCATAAGGGTGGCGTCATCTGCATATCTGAGGTTATTGATATTCCTCCCAGCAATCTTAATTCCAGCTTGTGCTTCATCCAGCCCAACATTTCTCATGATGTACTCTGCATATAAGTTAAATAAGCAGGGTGACAATATACAGCCTTGATGTACTCCTTTTCCATTTTAGGGAAAGTCCGTTCTTCCATGTCTAGTTCTAACTGTTGCTTCCTGACCTGCATATAGATTTCTCAACAGGCAGGCCAGGTGGTCTGGTATTCCCATCTTTTTAGAATTTTCCACAATTTGTTGTGATCCATACAGTTAAAGGCTTTGGCACAGTCAATAAAGCAGAAATAGATGTTTTTCTGGAACTCTCTAGCTTTTTTTTGATGACCCAGCAGATGTTGGCAACTTGATCTCTGGTTCCTCTGCCTTCTCTAAATCCAGCTTGAACATCTGGAAGTTCACGGTTCACATACTTTTGAAGCCTGGGTTGGAGAATTTTGAGCATTACTATGCTAGCATGTGAGATGAGTGCCATTGTGTGGTAGTTTGAATGTTCTTTGGCATTGCCTTTCTTTGGGATTGGAATGAAAACTGACCTTTTCCAGTCCTGTGGCCACTGTTGAGTTTTCTCAATTCTGGCATATTGAGTGCAGCACTTTCACAGCATCATTTTTTAGGATGTGAAGTAGCTCAACTGGAATTCTATCACCTCCACTAGCTTTGTTTGTAGTGATGCTTCCTAAGCCCCACTTGACTTCACATTCCAGGATGTCTGGCTCTAGGTGAGTGATCACACCATCCTGGTTATCTGGGCCTTGAATATCTTTTTTGTATAGTTCTTCTGTGTGTTCTTGTCACCTCTTCTTCATATCTTCTGTTTCTGTTAGGTCCATACTACTTCTGTCCTTTATTGTGCTCATCTTTGCATGAAATGTTCTTTTGCATGAAATGTCTCCTAATTTTCCTGAAGAGATCTCTAGTCTTTCCCATTCTATTGTTTTCCTCTATTTCTTTGCATTTGTCACTGAGGAAGGCTTTCTTACCTCTTCTTGCTATTCTTTGGAACTCTGCATTCAAATGGGTATATCTTTCCTTTTCTCCTTTGCCTTTAGCTCCTCTTCTTTTCTCAGCTATCTGTAAGGCCTCCTCAGACAACAATTTTGCCTTTTGCATTTCTTTTTCTTGGAGATGGTCTTGATCACTGCCTTCTGTACAATGTCATGAACCTCCATCCATAGTTCTTGAGGCACTCTGTCTATCAGATCTAATCCCTTGAATGTATTTCTCATTTCTACTGTATAATCATAAGAGATTTTATTTAGATCAAACCTGAATGGTCTAATGGTTTTTCCTACTTTCTTAAATTTAAGTCTGAATTTGGCAATAAGAAGTTTATGATCTAAGCCACAGTCAGCTCCCAGCCTTGTTTTTGCTGACTGTATAGAGCTTCTCCATCTTTGGCTGCAAAGAATATAATCAGTTTGATTTCAGTATTGCCCATCTGGTGATGTCCATGTGTAGAGTCTTCTCTGTGTTGTTGGAAGAGGGTGTTTGCTATGACCAGTGTGTTCTCTTGGAAAAACTTTTTAGCCTTTTTTCTGCTTCATTTTGTACTCCAAGGTCAAATTTACCTATTACTCCATGTAGCTCTTGACTTCCCACTTTTGCATTCCAGTCCCCTATAATGAAGAGGACATTTTTTTGTGGGGGGGAGGAAGGGGAAGAGTGTTAATTCTAATAGGTCTTGTAGGTCTTCAAAGAACTGTTCAGCCTCTTCAGCATAGCTGGTCAGGGCTTAGACTTGGATTACCATGATACTGAAGAGTTTGCCTTGGAAACAAACAGAGATCATTCTGTTGTTTCTGAGTCTGCATCCAAGCACTGAATTTCAGACTCTTTTGTTGACTATGATGGCTACTCCATTTCTTCTAGTGATTCTTGCCCACAGTAATATATATAATGGTCATCTGAGTTAAATTCACCCATTGCAGTCCATTTTAGTTTTAGATTCCTAGAATGTTGATGTTCACTCTTGCCATCTCCTGTTTGACCATTTCCAGTTTGCCTTGATTCATGGGCCTAACATTCTAGGTTCCTACGCAATATTGCTCTTTACAGCAACTAACTTTACTTCCATCACCAGTCACATCCACGACTAGGTGTTGTTTTTGCTTTGGGTCCATCTCTTCATTCTTTCTGGAGTTATTTCTCTATTCTTCTCCAGTAGTGTACTGGGCACCTACCAACCTGGAGAGTTCATCTTTCAGTGTCATAACTTTTTGTCTTTTCATACTGTTCATGGGGTTCTCAAGGCAAAAATATTGAAATGGTTTGCCACTCCCTTCTCCAGTGGACCATGTTTTCTCAGAACTCTTTGCCATGACCTGTCCGTCTTGAGTGGCCCTACATGGCATGGCTTGGTTTCACTGAGCTAGACAAGGCTGTGGTCAATGTGATCAATTTGGTTAGTTTTCTGTGATTGTGGTTTTTATTCTGTCTGCCCTTTGATGGATAAAGATAAGAGGCTTATGGAAGCTTCCTGATGGGAGAGACTGATTGAGGAGGGAAACTGGGTCTTGTTCTGATGGTCAGGGCCATGCTCATTAAATCTTTAATCCAATTTTCTGTTGAAGGGTGGGCTGTGTTCCCTTCATGTTGCTTGAGCTGAGGCCAAACTATGGTAGAGGTAGTGAAGATAATGGCGACCTCCTTCAAAAGGTCCTATGTACACACTGTTGCACTCAGTGCCTCCGACCCTGCAGCAGGCCACTGCTGACTCACGCCTCCACTGGATACTCCTGGACACTCATGGGCATGTCTGGGTCAGTTTCTTGTGGGGTCACTGCTCCTTTCTCCTGGGTCCTGGTCCGCATAAGGTTTGTTTGTGCCATCCAAGAGTTTGTTTCCTCAGTTCTGTGTAAGTTCTGTTCATTCTATGGTAGGGTTAACGGCAACCTCCTCCAAGAGTGCTTATACCATACCCAGGTCTGCTGCACCCAGAGCCCCTGCAGCAGGCCACTGCTGACCTGTACAGTTCTGGTTGAGTCTCTGTGGGTTGGGCATGCATTTTGTGCCCTTCCCGGGTGTCTATCTAATCACTCATAAAACCACACCTCTATGAGCTGTTTTCTCTTACTGCCTATGATCTCACCAGGGTAAAGCACAATTTCAACATATGCTTCTTGCTACTATTAATCGTTGATCTCACATCATGTTACTAGTTGATACAAACCTATTTGAAATTAATGAATGGACAGCGTATACTCCATAGCCATCCTGCTATAAGTGAGCAATGAATAAACTAATTAAAATGAAGGTTTACTGAAGTTCTTACATTAAAGGATATCTGATGAGTTGCTTCACAGATAAACTGTTGAAAATTATTTTAAAAAACCAAGTGGGCTTTATCCCAGGGATGCAAGGATTCTTCAATCAGTGTAATTCACTACATTAACAAATTGAAAAATAAAAGCCATATGATTATCTCAATAGATGCAGAGAAGGCCTTTGACAAAATTCAACATCCATTTATGATAAAAACTCTCCAGAAAGCAGGAATAGAAGGAACGTACCTCAACATAATAAAAGCTATATATGACAAACCCACAGCAAACATTATCCTCAATGGTGAAAAATTGAAAGCATTTCCCCTAAAGTCAGGAACAAGACAAGGGTGCTCACTTTCACCTCTACTATTCAACATAGTTCTGGAAATTTTGGCCACAGCAATCAGGGCAGGAAAAGAAATAAAAGGAATCCAAATTGGAAAAGAAGAAGTAAAACTCTCACTGTTTGCAGATGACATGATCCTCTACATAGAAAACCCTAAAGACTCCACCAGAAAATTACTAGAGCTAATCAATGAATATAGTAAAGTTGCAGGTTATAAAATCAACACACAGAAAACCCTTGCATTCCTATACACTAATAATGAGAAAGTAGAAAAAGAAATTAAGGAAACAATTCCATTCACCATTGCATCGAAAAGAATAAAATACTTAGGAATATATCTACCTAAAGAAACAAAAGACCTATATATAGAAAACTATAAAACACTGGTGAAAGAAATCAAAGAGGACACTAATAGATGGAGAAATATACCATGTTCATGGATCAGAAGAATCAATATAGTGAAAATGAGTATACTACCCAAAGCAATCTACAGATTCAGTGCAATCCCTATCAAGCTACTACTGGTATTTTTCACAGAACTAGGACAAATAATTTCAAGATTTGTATGGAAAAAACCTCGAATAGCAAAAGCAATCTTGAGAAAGAAGAATGGAACTGGAGGAATCAACTTGCCTGACTTCAGGCTCTACTACAAAGCCACAGTCATCAAGACAGTATGGTACTGGCACAAAGACAGAAATATAGATCAATGGAACAAAATGGAAAGCCCAGAGATAAATCCACACACCTATGGACACCTTATCTTTGACAAAGGAGGCAAGAATATACAATGGAGTAAAGACAGTCTCTTTAACAGGTGGTACTGGGAAAACTGGTCAACCACTTGTAAAAGAATGAAACTAGATCACTTTCTAACACCACACACAAAAATAAACTCAAAATGGATTAAAGATCTAAATGTAAGACCAGAAACTATAAAACTCCTAGAGGAGAACATAGGCAAAACACTCCCCGACATAAATCACAGCAGGATCCTCTATGATCCACTCCCAGAATACTGGAAATAAAAGCAAAAATAAACAAATGGGATCTAATTAAAATTAAAAGCTTCTGCACAACAAAGGAAACTAAAAGCAAGGTGAAAAGACAGCCTTCAGAATGGGAGGAAACAATAGCAAATGAAGCAACTGACAAACTAATCTCAAAAATGTACAAGCAACTTATGCAGCTCAACTCCAGAAAAATAAACGACCCAATCAAAACTGGGCCAAAGAACTAAATAGACATTTCTCCAAAGAAGACATATGGATGGCTAACAAACACATGAAAAGATGTTCAACATCACTCATTATCAGAGAAATGCAAATCAAGACCACAATGAGGTACCATTTCACACCAGTCAGAATGGCTGCGATCCAAAAGTCGACAAGCAATAAATGCTGGAGAGGGTGTGGAGAAAAGGAAACCCTCTTACACTGTTGGTGGGAATGCAAACTAGTACAGCCACTATGGAGAACAGTGTGGAGATTCCTTAAAAATTGCAAATAGAACTGCCTTATGACCCAGAAATCCCACTGCTGGGCATACACACCAAAGAAACCAGAATTGAAAGAGACACATGTACCCCAATGTTCATTGCAGCACTGTTTATAATAGCCAGGACATGGAAACAACCTAGATGTCTATCAGCAGATGAATGGATAAGAAAGCTGTGGTACATATACACAATGGAGTATTCTCAGCCATTAAAAAGAATACATTTGAATCAGTTCTACTGAGGTGGATGAAACTGGAGCCAATTATACAGAGTGAAGTAAACTAGAAAGAAAAACACCAATACAGTATACTGACACATATATATGGAATTTAGAAATTTGGTAATGATGACCCTGTATGTGAGACAGCAAAAGAGACACAGATGTACAGAACAGACTTTTGGACTCTGAAGGAGAGGGAGAAGGTGGGATGATTTGGGAGAATAGCATTGAAACATGTATACTATCATGTAAGAAATGAAGCGCCAGTCTATGTTCGATACAGGATACAGGATGCTTGGGGCTGATGCACAGGGACGATCCAGAGAGATGATATGGGGTGAGAGGTGGGAGGGGGGGGTTCAGGATTAGGAGCTCATATACACCCGTGGCGGATTCATGTCAATGTATGGCAAAACCAATACAGTATTGTAAAGTAAAAATAAAAAAATTTTTTTTAAGAAAGCCTCTGGAAATGGTCCTAAGAATGAACAGCAAATGAAGAAACATCTGTTAAAGAAAATCAACAAAAATTTGGTAAGAAAGGTGAACCAGGACCACACTTTCTTTCTCCTCTCCCAGCACAATGAGGCAGAGAGTCCATGCTAGACTGTTGCAGCCAGAAGACAGAGATCTCTCTCCTCTGAGTTCCTAGCTGGAGGGCTTTCTTCCCAGGAGAAACAGGACTTTAGCATTTCTTTCTTTTTAAAAAAATTTCCTTTATTCAAGTATAGTTGATTAACAATGTTTTATTAATATCTGCTATTCAGCAAAGTAATTCAATTATTCATGTATATACATTATGTTTCATATTCTTTTCCATTATGGTATATCACAGGATATTGAATATAGTTCCCTGTGCTATACAATAGGACTTTGTTGTTTATCCATTCTAGGTATAATAGCTTGCCTCTGCTGATCCCAAACTCCCAATCCATCCCTCACTCACTACCTCTTTTCCTTGGTAAATCTCAAGTCTGTCTTTATTTCTATGAGTCTATTTCTATTTCATAGATAAGATCATTTGTGTCATATTTTATGCACATATATGTGATATCATATCTCTTTATGTCATTGCACTTAGTCTGATAATATCTAGGTCCATCCATGTTGCTACAAATGGCATTGTTTTATCCTTTTTATGGCTGAATAATATTTCAGTGTATATATGCACCATATCTTCTTTATCCATTCATCTCTTGATGGACATTTAGGTTGCTTCCATGTATTGGCTATTGTTAAGAGTGCTTGCAATGAACAGTGGGGTGCATGTATCTTTGAATTATGGTTTTCTCCAGTGTATGCCCAGGAGTGGGATTGCTGGATCATATGGCAACTCAATCATTAGTTTTCTGAGGAAACTCCATACTGTTTCCATAGTGACTGTATCAATTTACATTCCCACCAACAGTGTAGGGGATTTCCATTTTATCCATATCATCTCCAGTATTTGTTATTTGTAAAGTTTTAATGATGGCCATTCTGATTGATGTGAGGTGGTACCTCATTGTGCTTTGATGTGCATTTCTCTAATAATTAGCAATGTTGACCATCTTTTCTATGCTTGTTGGCCATATGTATATCTTCTTTGGAGAAATGTCTATTTAGGTCTTCTGCCCATTTTTTGATAGTGGTGTTTGCTTTTTTGATATTATTGAATTGTATGAGCCATTTGTATATTTTGAAAATTAAGCCCTTGTTGGTCACATCATTTGCAAATATTTTCTTCTAGTCTGTAGGTTGTCTTTTCATTTGTTTATGCTTTCCTTTTACTGTACAAAAGTTTGGAAGCTTGATTAGGTTCCATTTGTTTTTGCTTTTATTTCTGTTGCCTTGGGAGACTGACTTAAGAAAACATTGGTATGATTTATGTTAAAGAATGCTTTGTCTATATTCTCTTCTAGGAGTTTTATAGTGTTAAGGCTTATATTTATGTATGTAAGCCATTTTGAGTTTATTTTCGTGTATGCTGTGAGAGTAGGTTCTAATTTCATTGATTTACATGTGGCGGTCCAACCTTACCAACACCTCTTGCTGAAGAGACCATTCTCTCCATTGTATATTCTTGCCTCCTTTGTTGGAGATTAATTGACCATAGGCATGTGGGTTTATTTTGGGGGCTCGCTTTTCTGCTGCATTGATACATTTGTCTATTTTGTGCCAATATCTGATTCTGAGCTGATTTCTTTATAGAAGTTGACCACTATAGAAATTGACTCATTCTAAAATTCATATGAAATTAAAGGGGCCAAAAATAGCAGAAATGAAAGTCCTGAAATGGAGAATTAGAGGACTGACACTTTCTGACTTCAAAGATTACTACAAAAAATGGTAACAAAGACAACCTAGTACTACTAGCCTGATAATAAACATATACAGTGGCCTCCCCTTATCCCTGTTTTCACTTTCTACAGTTTTAGTTAACCTGCAGTCAACCACAGTCTGAAAGTAATAAATGGAAAAATTCCATAAATAAACAATTCATAAGTTTAAATTCATGAGCCATTCTTAGTGGCATGCCAAAATCTCACAACATTTTATTTCATCCCACCTGAGATATGAATCATCCCTTGTTCCAGTTTATCCCACCTGTTAGTCACTTAGTCACTGTTGTGGTTATCAGACTGTTGTGGGATCATAGTGCTTGTGTTCAGGAAACCCTTACTTTACTTAATAATGGCCTCAAAGAGCAAGAGTAGTGATACTGGCAGTTTGGATATGCCCAAGATATGCTTCAACTGGAAAGGTGAAAGTTCTCAATTTAATAAGGAAAGGAAAAATCATATGCTGAAGTTGCTAAGATATACAGTAAAAACAAATCTCCATGAAATTATGAGGAAGAAAAAAGAAATTCATGCTAGTTTTGCTGCTGTACCTCAAACTGCAAAAGTTATGGCCGCATGATATATATTTAGTTAAGATGAAAAAGACATTAAATTTGCATAATAAAATATTTTGAGAGACCACATTCACATGGTATGAACAATAGAGTATATTGTTAAATACTCTTATTCTATTTTATTATTATTGTTGTTAGTCTCTTACTGTGCCTAATTTATCAATTAACCTTTACCATAGATATGTAAGTATAGGAAAAAAAATATAGTATAGATAGGATTTGGTACTATCCATGGTGGGCTACAGTCCACAGTGTTGCAACGAGTCAGACATGACCGAGCAGCTAAGCACAGCACAGCACAGCACAGCACAGCACATGGTCTCAGGCATACACTGTGGGTCTTGGAACAAATGTATCCCTTGAAGATAAGGAGGGCTACCACAGATCAGTGGAGTAGAATTGAGAGTGCAGAAATAAATCAGTACCTCCATGATTAACTGACTAACACAGATGCCAATGATTACTCAATGGGGAAAGAATAGTCTTTTCAAAAAATGGTGTTAGGACAATGAGATGACATACAACAATGCAACTGGAACCTTAACTCACACCATATACAACAATCAGTTCAAAATGGAATTGCCAGTGGGAATGTAAAATGTGGCTTCTTTGGAAAACAGTTTCTTAACTGATTAGACATAGTTACCACATGCCCTAACAATTCTACTCCTAGAATATATCCAAGAGAAAACAAAGCACATGTTCACACAAAACCTTGTATATGAATGTGCATAGCAGCATTATCCATAGCCCAAAGGTGGGAACAACTTAAATATTCATCGACAGATGAATGGATAAACAAAAACATGTATCTCCATACAATGAAACATTATTTGGCCAAAAAATAAAAATAAAGCACTGAAACATGCTATAACTTGAATTAATCTTGATAATATCCTAACCTGAAGGGAGCCAGTCACAAAAGAGCACATATTTAAACTTTTACTCAAAATTAAAATCCAGAATAGGGAAATCTATGGAGACAGAAAGTAGATTAATGTTTAGTTAAGGCTGGGGAGGAAATTTTGTTTGTTTATTTGGCCACACTGCACAGGCTTGTGGGGTGTTACTTCCCACAGGGTTCAAATCCATAGCCCCTGCACTGAAAGTACAGAGTCCTAACCACTGGACCACCAAGGAATTCCCCAAAATGTTTAAAAGATAAAGAGCTGCTGCAGTAAAGCCCAAGATAGCTGCTTGCACCCGGTACCCATGTGAACCCCAGCGGGGAAGGTTCTGATCTCCTTGAAGGCCACATTTGGCCCTCCCTCCTGTGCTCCTGTGGTAAGCTGTTGTAGAGGAGAGATGAGAACAATGGTAAGAAACCTCTCTTGGGTGGCAGGCTGTAATCTAGGGGACCAGTGCCTCTGGCCTGCAGAAGTTTCTCTCTGAGTGTTCCCAGATTGTTCCATATAACGGTCACCCTCCTGCCCCCAAAGTGGCTGACCATTGGAAAGAGAAGAGGGCCATGCTTAGGGTATATGACAATGCTGGGATCCTGGGCAACTTTGAAAAGCACTCCAAAGAACTGATCAAGGGCCCCATATGGTATTGAGGCTGGAAGGAGAATTGATTGCAGTGTTGTATCCAAAAGAAGAGAATGGTTAGAAATAGGATGTTCACTGTTGAACCAGCACAACCTTAACAGACTCATCAGCTATCTCTACAAATGCTTTAACCAACATGGAAAGCACTGGTAGAAGAGAAAACTGGGAGCTGTGGAAGAGGCGTATCTATCACCCAAAAAAGGGAGAGCTCGTTTCCTTCTGAGCAAAAGGATTTGTATACCTTCAGTAAAAAGGTGGGACTTCTTTGTAATAAAAAAAGAAAAATATAAAGGGTTGCTGAAAGAAGGAACACAAATATAGGGATAGAACAGAATATTTAAAATAGTGCAGATGTTAGCCATTGTGGGGTTTTGAGCATCTGGCAGAATTCCTGGTGATTGCATTATCTGTATCATTTACTGACTTGCTGGAGTAATGCTGAAATTATTAAGTACGCATTCAGATTTATCTCCCTGATACTCTAAAATAGAACGCATTCAGAAACAGACTTTATTTTAGGGATGACAGTCTTCCCAGGATTCCAACATGTTTTCACATCTTGCTTAAAACTTATAATGTCCTTCTAAATCCAATAGTAATTAAGAGTTATCTTTGCTGTTGGTTTGATCCCTGGGTCAGGAAGATCCCATGGGTAGAAACTGGCAACCCGCTCCTGGAGAGTATTGCCTGGAAAATTCCATGGATAGAGGAGCCTGCTGGGCTACAGTCCATGGTGTTGCAAACAGTCAGACACGACAGAGCGACTGATACCTTCACTCTGCTGTATTTTAGAGAAATGTAGAATAGTACATTTGTGATCTTGCCCTGCACATATTCCTAAGTATTATTTCATTTTAAAACCCTACACTGTCCCCCACTAAAAAGTAAATTCCATGAATCAGTCATTCTACAAATGTTTATTGGCATGTTCCAATCACTGTTCTAAAGACAGTTTTTCTCAGATAGCAAAATATAAAGTTTTATGTCCTCATAGAATTTACATTCTGTTAAAAAGAGACAATAAGCTTAATAAATAAGTAAATCATAGGTGTGTTTGAAGATAGTCAATCCTATGCAGAAAATAAACCATGAGGGCAATGGTTTAATTTTTTTTTTACATGAAAAGCATGATGCTCAGAAGAATGCCTGGCTCGGGGAGGCACAATGAATATTTGTGGAATAAATGAGTGAATAAATGAATAGGTGTAGTTCAGCCTGTATGTTTGGCTTCTAAGGGTTTTCAATTTGCACTTCATTATTATTATTATAATTATTATTTTAATAAGTGCAGCTATAGAAATAATTTAACATGTGTCCTCCCTTTCTGTTCTGCTTTGCTCAAAAGGTGGCATAGTATAGTGGTTAAGCACAAAAATTTCTGGAGCCAGGGTGCACAAATTCAAATCACAGCTTTATCACAAATTTATAAAAACTTTAATTATTTTATAACAGTTTTTTAATTTTTTAATTTTATTTTTTTACTTTATTCTACTTTACAATACTGTATTGGTTTTGCCATACATTGACATGAATCAGCCACAGGTTAAACTGCATTCATTAACTAAAACTTGAGGCTTTGCGTTTTGAAGATCTCCTACTTACAGATAATTTCAGTATTGTTTGTTAGCATCATCTTGATCAAACCCTTGAGTTCTTATATTCAGTCAACAATTTTGTGTCAGTTGTTTGCAAGAATCTGTCCTGGGTACTAAGGATATTGTATAATGATATGCTGATCATAGATGGATATTAGAGGGTCTCTTCTCCTCTTAATCAAAAATTTGATATATCTAGATTCTACACAAGATGTGAACTTCTTGTCATCTGGGACTGCCTCATTCACATCTAACATCCTTAGAACTTTACACAGTGACTGGTATATATATACATACAGCAAATATGTAATGAATGAAAAATTTTTTTTCTGTAACAACAGTTAGTTATATGTGTAAAAGGCTCACTTCTGTCAAGGGTTGGACATTTTGTTTAAAATATCTTTGGTCTGTCTGAGGTGGACCCACCTAGGTCTAGACTCCCTTTCATACCAAAAAGAGTCTGCATGGATGGAGGACCAGGTGACCTATGGCTTGGCAGAATCCCAGAATATGCTTCTCTGTGTTGGACATCAGCCAGCATGGGGTGAAGATCAGAGAATAGCTTCTTCCATCCTTAGATGTACTGTTCCAACTCTCCGTTGTGAGCTGATTTTTCATTTCTGTGTTTTGGTTACATTTTCTTATTTCTTTTTTTGGAAGGGTCCTTGTTTTGAAAGTATGGTTAGTTAAGATGTCTCAGTCAAATAATAATTTATTAGCTACGATATAATGATATCAGAAAATAGCAAGCTCTTTGGCTGTTTATTTCCCTTGTTGTGGATAGAGAAAGTAAGTATAGAGATGTCTCAGTTGCTATGGATACCAGTCTTTGAGATGATAAAATTCTTTTAACATAATCCAGTTCAGTTAGGTTGGCTTTTTTCTTAAATATTATGTCTACCAAGCATACTCTTTTTAAATAAAAAAATTATATCCTTTTCTCCCAATATCAAAAAATGTATTTTAATTTTTCCTCTAATTTTGCCCTAAAATTTTTCATTATCTTACAGCTCCTCTTTTTTTTTTAACACTAGTAAAGATGATTTGAAGAAATAGATATCTCTGGTTTTAATTCTATCTAAGCAAGAAAACTCATTTCATTGGTTCCACGTAAGTACACACAAATGTCACAGTATGATTGACCCAGTTGTAATGTTCAGAAGCATGTTCTGGGATCCTGCCAAGCCATAGGTCACCTGGTCCTCCATCCATGCAGACTCTCTTGGTATGAAAGGGAGTCTAGACCTAGGTGGGTCCACCTCAGACAGACCAAAGATATTTTAAACAGAATGTCCAACCCTTGACAGAGGTGAGCCTTTTACACATATAACTAACTGTTGTTACAGAATAAATTTTTTTCATTCATTAAATATTTGCTGTACGTCTATATATACCAGTCACTGTGTAAACTGAACTCAGTATTTGAGAATCAGATTGATTATTAAAAGGTGCATAACCATTTCATTTTATTGAGTCAGAATTCTTTAAAATAGAATCTCTTTAGAATGAATACTTTTGAACATAGCGTTAAGTTAATTCATTGTTGCAGAGGGGAAAAAAAACCACAGCAAATCTACAAAATTGTTGTTCAGCTGTTCAGTCATGTCTGAATCTTTGTGACCCCATGGACTGCCGCATGCCAGGCTTCCCTATCCTTCACCATCTCCTGGAGCTTGCTCAAACTCATGTTTATTGAGTTTGTGATGTCATCCAACCATCTCATCCTCTGTTGTCCCTTTCTCCTCCTGCCTTCAATCTTTCCCAGCATCAGGGTCTTTTCTAATGAGTCAGCTCTTCACATCAGGTTACCAAAGTTTTGGAGCTTCAGCATCAGTCCTTCCAATGAATATTCAGGGTTGATTTCCTTTAGGATTGATTGGTTTGATCTCCTTACTGTCCAATAAAATTCTAAAAATGGCAATAGTTAATCATTCATCAATTTTTCAAAAGGAATCATTAGAGTGGATTTATCAAAACCCTGTATGCTTTTGAAATCCTACTTTGGTGCTTCATTCTTTATTTTAATGTGTATCTTTTGGGGGCATTCATTATATAAATTTAAAATCTGTGCAGTAAACATTTTTCTGGACTGTTTTGCTAGAAGCTGCCATGTTGGAGATGAAAGGGCCAATTGATGAATCACAAGGCCTGGATGTTAGTCCCAACTCTGCCTCTAGTTATGTGGCCTCAGATGAGTCATTTAACCTCTCACATCTTAGTTTCCTCATCCAAAAATTAGAGGTCAGGCTACATAATTTTCCAAAGCCCCCTTGACATCCTAAAGTATCTACATTGCTTTGAAACTGATCCAAATCGCCAACTGATATCCAGCATCAATGCTAGTAACTCTTTTAAATAGGCTTACTGAGTTCAAAATGAAATAGAAAAGAGAAAGCTTTAGAAATACAAGCCTGCTAGCAAGATTTATTTTTTCCAGTCCTGTACTGCATTTAAAATTGTTTTAAATTTTCAGTGGAAAATAGGAATTAGACCACATTCAGGTGGATCATTTCAAACCCTTTATTGTTGGTGATACTTTCTCCAGATGGAAATTAAGTGTGTAAAAGTAATACTGGCTAATACTAACATTTATTGCTTTTACTAAATGTCAGACATTTTGCTAATTGCTTTATATGACTCTTCTCATCAATCCTAACAGTAGCACTATGACACAGATATTATGATGTTTATTTTACAGACAAAAGCAAACATAATAAGGTCTTAGATGGCTCAACTAATAAGTGGCAGGACCAGAATTTGAATTCATGCTGACTTTTAATGTCCAGAAGATATAAACTCTGTAATGCACAGACATTCAGATTTTATATGTGTGTGTGTGTTACACATTCTTCATGTGTCTCAAAATATGTCATAGTCTCCTGTGCAGTGGTCCTTCCATGCACGCCTGATCTCAGTGAAAAGCACCACACTCATCAATGAGCAGCAAGATAGAAACTTGGGAATTAACTTCTCATTCTCTTATTTCCACTCCCTGCAAATGCAGCCCATCACCAAGTCCATTCCATTTTATTTATTACATAGCTCTCACAGTTAATTTATGGGTCAGGGCCCTAAAGCAACCCTGGCAAACTTGAAGTGTTTTACCTAAGAGACTTTAGTGAAGATGCTATAGTGGTGTGAGAAAGCTCAAGGTAACCTACAAGCAATGGTGGAGCACCTAGGGACTAGCAACAGTGGAAAGCTGTTAGCATGTGTTATGAAATGAATTGTGTCCCACCCCCTGCCAAAAGATACTGGAGTCTAACCTCCAATGCTCACCCTCTTGCTTAAGACTTTAACTGGGTCCTCATTGCTCTTAAGGTAAAATACAAATTTAAAACTGAGCTGTAAGGCCATGTGGGGTCTGGCCCCTCACAAAAGACTTCTTTCGCACTCTTGCTGCTCTGTGTGTGTGTGTGTGTGTGTGTGTGTGTGTGTGTGTGTGTGTGTGTGTAGCCTCACGGACTTCCTCTCATTACCTCTAAAGTGTTGTGCTCCCTCCCACCAGGGAAACTTGGTAAGTGGATGCTTTTCCTTCAGCCTGGGTACAGTCCCCACCTTTGTTTCTATTGTGTTAGTCTAGATTTTTCTTCAGCAAACAGAACACTCCAGTCATCAGTCCTAATTTTTGAGTCATCTCAGGCTCCAGAGTGTGAGTGACCAAATCTTCAGCTGGTTTCAGTCTCCAGCATCAAGTCAGAGAGTTTTCCTGAATAACCAGCTGAGCTCAGAACATTGCAGAATAGGACAAGTCATCCTCGTTATTCCCTATCTAGAGTTCCAACCTATAGAACTGCTGAGTTGAAAAAGAAATTTTTTTTTTTCAGCCACAGAATTTTGAGATAACTTTTAAAACTCAGTGATGCATATATGCATAGGAAATGTTTGGGATATATATATTTTAAAATATTAAGGATGGGTTTGTTTGGACTGTAATTGGGATAAGATACATAGCAGGAAAAGGGAGGAGATGTTTATATGTTCAAGGAAAATATTTGTTTACCATAAAGTGAAGTAGAAGAAGCTTTGTGCATATGAATAAACCAGGATTCTAGAGAGAAACTGACATGGTAGAGGGAAGTGTTGGAAGTGCGGTGGGAGGTGTCCATGAGACCTCAGAGCAGGTTTTAGAGAGGAGATTCCACCCCTTCTCTCCATTCTATCACCTTTGATATTCTGGTTTGGGTCAACCAAATGTCACTCCAGAGGGTCAAGGGGAAGAAGCAAGCTAGCAGAGTCTTTTGTTTGGGGGCTCTCTACAAGATGACCCTGTTTATTACAGTCAGTTTCTACAATAGCTGTTATAACCACAAACCAAAAATCAACACAATAGCTGTTGAAAATCTATGAATAGATTTCACGAGTGATATATCATCCTTGCTCTGTAAAAACTCACAATGAAAAAATGAGTTCTAGTTGCTATTCCTCTGGCTTTTGTTTTCAGTTATACTACTGAGACTAAAAGTTCCCAGAGACTAAAAGGACTCTGAGCTGAGAATAAGCCTGATATGTTCAAGTGGCTGAGGGAAGGTTAAAGAATCATAAATAAGAGGAACAGAAATGAAATCTGAGGGTTAAGTAGAGAGCAGAGTATGTAAGGCCTTTGCTGCTGCTGCTGCTGCTGCTGCTAAGTTGCGTCAGTCGTGTCTGACTCTGTGTGACCCCATGGACTGAAGCCTACCAGGCCCCTCCGTCCATGGGATTTCCCAGGCAAGAGTACTGGAGTGGGATGCCATTGCCTTCTCTGGTAAGGCCTTTTAGGCTAAGGCAAATTTTGTATATTATTTTTAATGCAACAGACAACCATTTTAGGGTTATAAACTGAGAGGTGATATGATCTGATTTACACTTTGTTGTGCAGAACTCTCTGGAGTGCCATTCGGAGAATATGAGCAAAGTGTCCCCACCCAGGAGGCTGTTTTAGCTGTCCTGGTGGAGGTGTATGATGCATAAACCCAGGCTGGAGTTTGGGCAGGGAAAATGGAGATAAGTGTTTGGATAAAGGACATCCTTTTGGAGTCATGCTGTCGTTGAATAAAATGTAGGGGTAGGAGTAGGGGAGAATCCAACATGACATCCAGTTTCTGACTGGAGGGACTAGGTCAGTGGTGGTGCCATTTATTGAGATGGGGCAGAGTAAGGGAGGAGGATGTTTTGGAAAAATATGAAGACTTCTGTCTTGGCAGTCTTAGGTTTGAGATGCCTGGAGCCATCCAAGTAGAAGTGTTGTAATGACTTTAATGGGGCCCCGTGATTCCAGTCCTGGCTCCATTTCCCTGCCCTCCCCTAAACTCCCCCATTCTGTTCTGCAAGTCACTGTTCCATTAATCTTTCTAAAGCCTGGCTCGAATCATACAAGTTCCTTGCTTGCTGAAAAATATTCAGCATGCCCTTATGGCTCTCTGAATCACGCACAGATACCTCAGTCTGGTTTTCAACCCTTGATTTACATTCTGAATGTCTTCTTTCAGCCTTATCTCTTACTCTACTCTCTGATTTAGCCAAACTGAATAGTTCTCTATTTATTCCTCAAACACCTTGCATATTCCTGTCTCCAAATCCTGTCTCAAGTTTTCCCCTTTACCTGCTGCTGCTGCTAAGTCGTTTCAGTCGTGTCCGACTCTGTGCGACCCCATAGACGGCAGCCCACAAGGCTCCCTCATCCCTGGGATTCTCCGGGCAAGAACACTGGAGTGGGTTGCCATTTCCTTCTCCAATGCATGAAAGTGAAAAGTGAAAGTGAAGTCGCTCAGTCGTGTCTGACTCTTTAGCGACCCCATAGGCTTCAGCCCACCAGACTTTTCCGTCCATGGGATTTTCAGGCAAGAGTACTGGAGTGGGGGTGCCATTGCCTTCTCCACCCCTTTACCTGGAATTTCCTCAAACTTGATAGTCATAATCACACAGGATTCAATTAAATTTATAAACTGTATGCATATGACTCTAGACTTTTAAGGATGTTGGTATAACACTGAATTATTGCTTTAGTTATTCTTCTTAAGTATGTCTACCATTTTCCTGGCATTTAAAATGCATTAATATAAAGTAACAGTTTTAAATACTTATTATTAAACAGTGAAGAGGTCATGTGACTCCAAATGAATAGAATGAGAGGTACACATTTTTGAAGTTTCATTCAGTTCAGTTCAGTCACTCAGTGTCTGACTCTTTGTGACCCCATGGACTGCAGCACACCAGGCCTCTCTGTCCATCACCAACTCCTGGAGTTTACCCAAACTCATGCCCATTGAGTCAATGATGCCATCCAACGATCTCATCCTCTGTTGTCCCTTTCTCCTGCCCTCAATCTTTTCCAGCATCAGGGTCTTTTCAAATGAGTCAGTTCTTTGCATCAGGTGGCCAAAGTATTGGATTTCAGCTTCAACATTAGTCCTTCCAATGAACACCCAAGACTGATCTCCTTTAGGATGGACTCGCTGGATCTCCTTGTGGTCCTAGAGGCTTTCAAGAGTCTTCTCCAACACCACAGTTCAAAAGCATTAAGTCTTTGGTGCTCAGCTTTCCTTAGTCCAACTCTCACATCCATACATGACTACTGGAAAAACCATAGCCTTGACTAGATGGACATTTGTTGACAAAGTAATGTCTCTGCTCTTTAATATGCTGTCTAGGTTGGTCATAACTTTCCTTCCAAAGAGTAAGCGTCTTTTAATTTCATGGATGCAATCACCATCTGCAGTGATTTTGGAGCCCCCCACAATAAAATCTGTCACTGTTTCCACTGTTTCCCCATCTATTTGCCATGAAGTGATGGGACCAGATGCCATGATCTTAGTTTTCGGAATGTTGAGCTTTAAGCCAACTTTTTCACTCTCTTCTTTCACTTGCATGAAGAGGCTCTTTATTTCTTAACTTTCTGCAATAAGGGTGGTGTCATCTGCATATCTGAGGTTATTGATATTTCTCCCAGCAATCTTGATTCCAGCTTGTACTTCATCCAGCCCAGTGTTTCTCATAATGTACTTTTCATATAAGTTAAATAAGCAGGGTGACAATATACAGCCTTGATGTACTCCTTTTCCTATTTGGAACCAGTCTGTTGTTCCATGTCCAGTTCTGTTGCTTCATGACCTGTATACAGATTTCTCAAGAGACAGGTCAGGTGGTCTGGTATTCCCATCTCTTGAAGAATTTTCCAAAGTTTGTTGTGATCCATACAGTCAAAGGCATTGGCACAGTCAATAAAGCAGAAATAGATGTTTTTCTGGAACTCTCTTGCTTTTTTTGATGATCCAGCAGATGTTGGCAACATGATCTTTAGTTCCTCTGCCTTTTCTAAAGCCAGCTTGAACATCTGGAAGTTCATAGTTCATCTATTGCTGAAGCCTGGCTTGGAGAATTTTGAACATTACTTTGCTAGAGTGTGAGATGAGTGTAATTGTGCGGTAGTTTGAGCATTCTTTGGCATTGCCTTTGTTTGGGATTGGAATGAAAACTGACCTTTTCCAGTCCTGTGGCCACTGCTGAGTTTTCCAAATTTGCTGGCATATTGAGTGCAGCACTTTCACAGCATCATCTTTCAGGATTTGAAATAGCTCAACTGGAATTCCATCACCTCCACTAGCTTTGTTCGTAGTGATGCTTCCTAAGGCCCACTTGACTTCACATTCCAGGATGTCTGGCTCTAGGTGAGTGATCACACCATCGTGATTATCTGGGTCATGAAGATCTTTTTTGTACAGTTCTTCCATGTATTCTTGCCACCTCTTCTTAATATCTTCTGCTTCTGTTAGGTCCAGACCATTTCAGTCCTATATTGTTTCATTAGTGTTTACTAAAAACCATGAGAGCAAAACTCACCACTCAGAAGTTCAAAGTAAGTTTTGAAAGATTAAAAGCCTAGGGGATGATTTATTAAACTATCCAGTGGAACGTCTGTTTCATAAAATAAAAGGACATCAATGTGATTAAAAGAAAGCGAGGTGAGAGTAGGATTTTAGTGGTAATAATACCCTTGAATAGCAACTTAAATGCTAGCAGCAACGTTCTTTCTGTTATTGATGTGTCACTACTCGTGCTTTAGTGAGAGGCTCTGTGTTGCCTTTTGAAAGAGTTTACAAAGCCTTGGTAGCTTTAACAGAGTTTTGTGCTCTGTGGGCTCACATCATATATCCATCAGAAAACACAGATAATAATGAGAAACAAGAAGTAACATGATGGTTAGGTACCATCCAGAATGTAAAAAAAATCACAATGCTCACTGGAGTTTACCTATTTATATTTAGTTGGAAAAAACCATGTCACAAGTATAATAGCTGTAGGTTGTAGTTAGTAAATTTTGCCATCAATTATAAGATATTTTTAAATTCCGTGTTATGGAAGGTATTTATAGGCTCTACAAGTGTATTTTTAAATGAAGTGTTTTTATCAGTTGCATCAAACGTGACTAAAATAATGGTTATTATTTTTGAGTCTATGGCCAAGCTGACATAGACAATACCCAGTTGTGGATGTGACTGGTGATAGAAGCAAGATCCGATACTGTAAAGAGCAATATTGCATAGGAACCTGGAATGTCAGGTCCATGAATCAAGGCAAGTTGGAAGGGGTCAAACAAAATATGGCAAGGATGAATGACAACATTCTGGGAATCAGCAAACTAAAATGGACTGGAATGGGTGAATTTAACTCAGATGACCATTATATCTATTACAGTGGGCAGGAATCCCTCAGAAGAAATGGAGTAGCCATTTCATCTCCAGGGCAAACCATCCAGTATCACAGTAATCCAGGTCTATGCCCCAACCAGTAACGCTGAAGAAGCTGAAGTTGAACGGTTCTATGAAGACCTACAAGACCTTTTAGAATTAACACCCCCAAAAGATGTCCTTTTCATTATAGGGGACTGGAATGCAAAAGTAGGAAGTCAAGAAAACCTGGAGTAACAGGTAAATTTGGCCTTGGAATGCAGAATGAAGCAGGGCAAAGACTAATAGAGTTTTGCCAAGAAAATGCACTGGTCATAGCAAACACCCTCTTCCAACAACACAAGAGAAGACTCTACACATGGACATCACCAGATGGTCAACACCGAAATCAGATGGATTATATTCTCTGCAGCCAAAGATGGAGAAGCTCTATACAGTCAACAAAAACAAGACCAGGAGCTGACTGTGGCTCAGATCATGAACTCCTTATTACCAAATTCAGACTCAAATTGAAGAAAGTAGGGAAAACCACTAGACCATTCAGGTATGACCTAAATCAAATCCCTAATGATTATACAGTGGAAGTGAGAAATAGAATTAAGGGCCTAGGTCTGATAGATAGAGTGCCTGATGAACAATGGACTGAGGTTCGTGACATTGTACAGGAGACAGGGATCAAGACCATCCCCATGGAAAAGAAATGCAAAAAAGCAAAATGGCTGTCTGGGAAGGCCTTACAAATAGCTGTGAAAAGAAGAGAGGTGAAAAGCAAAGGAGAAAAGGAAAGATATAAGCATCTGAATGCAGAGTTTCAAAGAATAGCAAGAAGAGATAAGAAAGCCTTCTTCTGCAACCAATGCAAAGAAATAGAGGAAAAGAACAGAATGGGAAAGACTAGAGATCTCTTCAAGAAAATTAGAGATACCAAGGGAACATTTCATGCAAAGACGGGCTTGATAAAGGACAGAAATGGTCTGGACCTAACAGAAGCAGAAGATATTAAGAAGAGGTGGCAAGAATACATGGAAGAACTGTACAAAAAAGATCTTCATGACCCCGATAATCACGATGGTGTGATCACTAATCTAGAGCCAGACATCCTGGAATGTGAAGTCAAGTGGGCCTTAGAAAGCATCACTATGAACAAAGCTAGTGGAGGTGATGGAATTCCAGTTGAGCTATTTCAAATCCTGAAAGATGATGCTGTGAAAGTGCTGCACTCAATATGCCAGCAAATTTGGAAAACTCAGCAGTGGCCACAGGACTGGAAAAGGTCAGTTTTCATTCCAATCCCAAACAAAGGCAATGCCAAATAATGCTCAAACTACCGCACAATTGCACTCATCTCACACTCTAGCAAAGTAACACTCAAAATTCTCCAAGCCAGGCTTCAGCAATACGTAAACCATGAACTCCCTGATGTTCAAGCTGGTTTTAGAAAAGGCAGAGGCACCAGAGATCAAATTGCTAACATCTGCTGGATCATGGAAAAAGCAAGAGAGTTCCAGAAAAACACCTATTTCTGCTTTATTGACTATGCCAAAGCCTTTAACTGTGTGGATCATAATAAACTATGGAAAATTCTCAAGGAGATGGGAATACCAGACCATCTGACCTACCTCTTGAGAAATCTGTATGCAGGTCAGGAAGCAACAGTTAGAACTGGACATCAACAGACTGGTTCCAAGTAGGAAAAGGAGTACATCAAGGCTGTATATTGTCACCCTGCTTATTTAACTTCTATGGAGAGTACATCATGAGAAACATTGGACTGGAAGAAACACAAGCTGGAATCAAGATTGCTGGGAGAAATATCAATAACCTCACATATGCAGATGACACTACCCTTATGGCATAAAGTGAAGAGGAGCTAAAAACCTCTTGATGAAAGTGAAAGAGAAGAGTGAAAAAGTTGGCTTAAAGCTCAGTATTCAGAAAACGAAGTCATGGCATCCGGTCCCATCACTTCGTGGGAAATAGATGGGGAAACAGTGGAAACAGTGTCAGACTTTATTTTTGGGGGCTCCAAAATCACTGCATTTGGTGACTGCAGCCATGAAATTAGAAAACGCTTACTCCTTGGAAGAAAAGTTATGTCCAACCTAGATAGTATATTCAAAAGCAGAGACATTACTTTGCCGACTAAGGTCCGTCTAGCCAAGGCTATGGTTTCTCCTGTGGTCATGTATGGATGTGAGAGTTGGACTATGAAGAAGGCTGAGCACCGAAGAATTGATGCTTTTGAACTGTCGTGTTGTAGAAGACTCTTGAGAGTCCCTTGGACTGTAAGGAGATCTAACCAGTCCATTCTGAAGGAGATCAGTCCTGGGATTTCTTGGAAGGAATGATGCTGAAGCTGAAACTCCAGTACTTTTGCCACCTCATGCGAAGAGTTGACTCATTGGAAAAGACTCTGATGCTGGGAGGGACTGGGGGAAAAAGGAGAAGGGGACGACAGACATGGCTGTCGATGACATGGCTGGATGGCATCACGGACTTGATGAAAATGAGTCTGAGTGAACTCCTGGAGTTGATGATGGACAGGGAGGCCTGGCGTGCTGCGATTCATGGGGTCACAAAGAGTTGTACATGACTGAGCGACTGAACTGACTGACTGACTGATTATCAAATTGAATGTGATTAAGACTCATAGTTCAACACAGATTGAGCTGTATAGTGAGAACTGGGTCAGATCTTTTAGCCTGAGGTTCAGAATTCCAAGCCCAGGTGTTAAAAATTACCCTTTGAATAGCTCTCCTATGCACTGCTGATGTTTTCTGAGACCTTAAATTTTCATTACCCCTTTGAACATGTTAATTTAGTTTAGAACAGGTGCGTGTGGCATATGTGCACATATGTTTCCTGCAGAGTTCTTGGGCATGGAGGATCAGTATCCAGCTTTGAAGCACATCTCTCTGATGAATTCACTTGAAATCAGTAGTTCTGGATCTGAGAATCATACTACCACCCTATCTCTAAATCTGTCAGTGTTTTCTGTGGCAGGCAGGCATGCAATTTAATGAATTGCCTTTTTCCTCCTCCAAGAGTTTTCCCCTAGCACATTCCAGTTTTCCATCTGGGCTTGGGCTTGGGATTTGCTCATCTGTGGACCTGTAAGTCAGCCTGGCAGGCCCAGTCCCAGAACTATGGCGCTCTTACAGAGCCAGCTATGTAAGGGGGCTCCTAGACTATGGAGAAACCCATCAGAGCATGACATTTTTTTTTTTTATCAGCTTTTCGGAGCTCTGACAAATGTTCTGAGCATTTTCATCAGATGTTCTCACTTCCCAAAGAGGTTTCTATGGCTCCATAGTCAACATATTCCAATACTGACTTTGGAGCTTAGGAGAGAGCTCCAAGACATAATGTCTATTTTATGTTCTTTTAAAAATCACTTCAGGAGTGATAGGAAGGTCACTTATATTTGAGAATGGCACTGAAGTGTCTTCTGCCAAGCCAGACATACACTTCTAGAGGGGAACCACTCACAGTCAGGGATTCATACTCACTTATGCAGATAGTCTGAGGCGAGTGGTGCTCACCACACCAAGAATCTGAAGTCAAAGTACTCCTGCCATCTGTCAGATGACCATGGAAAAGTAGGTCTCGGAGGCCAGCATATGCCACCCCAAACTACAACTGTGGGAGCCCAGAATATGCCAGCTTAATGGACTCTTTGGCATAAGGATTTTCTTGAGACACAGCAGTGCTAAGTGCTAAGTCACTTCAGTCATGTCCGACTCTGTGCGACCCCAGAGACGGCAGCCCATCAGGCTCCACCGTCCTTGGGATTCTCCAGGCAAGAACACTGGAGTGGGTTGCCATTTCCTTCTCCAATGCATGAAAATGAAAAGTGAAAATGAAGTCACTCAGTCATGTCCGACTCTGAGTGACCCCATGGACTGCAGCCTACCAGGCTCCTCCATCCATGGGATTTTCCAGGCAAGAGTACTGGAGTGGGGTGCCGTTGCCTTCTCGGTGAAACACAGCAGACAAAGGAAAAGCTCTGAAAACAGAGTAGAAGTTACCCTTTGGTGAGGGAAAGTTACATTTCTAAAGGAAACTACCATTTGTAGGGGGTGTCCCTTTCTGGGTACCAGGAAAATAAAGGTTGACTAAATCCTCAAAGACTCTCACTAATGGAGAAGGCACTTGCATCTGCATGACAAATCTTACCCTTGTTTATTGTACTTTTCTGATCATTTTCCCATAATTGGCCTCTCTACCATTCTTACTTTGTTTTAGCTGAAGATGTATCTAAGCTCAAGTTCTAGCCACCTCTTTGAATTTACTCACCCCTGAGTTTCTCCTATGTACTATGAGAAAGATACATGTTGTTAAACTTCTGTTTGTTTTTGTCTTGTTAATCTGTCTTTGATAAGAGGGGTCCCAGTCGAAAGTAGAAGGGCAGAAGGAAAAATGTTTCCTCCTGCTCCACAGGGATGTGACAAACCTGTCTATTGTCATCTGCAAACTGACCATTTTGGGGTGCAGATTTTAAAACACATAGATATTTTTCTACTTCTCCTATCTGGGGAATGAATCAGTTAAAAAAAAATCTCCTAAAGTGATTCTCTCAAAATCCCAGTCCATAACCACTATATCTGTCCTAAACCTCTCCTGCCACGTCTATTATGGGCCTGTGCAATTTATCGCAGGGCTAGGTCACCTTGGAAACATGGCCAATCATTGGGTTACAGTTCAACAACCATTAGTTTTCCAGAGATAGTTCACCACTCATTTAAGCATTATTCAGATTTTTATTTATTTTTTATTTTTTGTTTATTTTTTTAGGCTCCAACACTTCTTTATTAATCTAAATAGAAACCATTACAATCAACACTTTATTTTTTCAGTGAGAAATAAGTTTGTTTGTTATTGTAGCATTAAAATCTGTGCTTTGGGATTCAACAAACTCTAGGAAAGCATTTTCTGCTTCTTGCTAGTTGAGGAAGCATTTTTCCCTGCAAAATCTTGTCCAGATGCTTTAAGATGTGGCAGTTGGTTGGTGGGAGGTCAGGTGAATATAGCAGATAAGGTAAAACTTTGTAGCCCAATTTGTTCAACTTTTTTTTTTTTTAAATTACAATACTGTATTTGTTTTGCCATACATTGACATGAATCAGCCACAGGTGTCCACGATTTCCCAGTGCCAAAGCCCCCTCCCACTTCCCACCCCACATCCTCTCCCTGAATCATCCCATGCACCAGCCCCATGCGTCCTGCATCCTGTATTTAACATAGACTGGCACTTCATTCTGACAAGATAGTATACATGTTTCAATGCCGTTCTCCCAAATCATCCCACCCTCTCCCTCTCCCTCAGAGTCCAAAAGTCCATTCTATACCTCTGTGTCTCTTTTGTTGTCTCACATAGAGGGTCTTCATTACTATCCTTCCCTTCTAAATTCCATATATATGTGTCAGTATACTGTATTGGTGTTTTTCTTTCTGGCTTACTTCACTCTGTATAATCGGCTCCAATTTCATCCATCTCATTAGAACTGAGTCGAATTTATTCTTTTTAAGGGCTGAGTAGTACTCCATTGTGGATATGTACCACAGCTTTCTTATCCATTCATCTGCTGATGGACATCTAGGTTGCTTCCATGTCCTGGCTATTATAAACAGTGCTGCAATGAACATTGGGGTACATGTGTCTCTTTCAATTCTGGTTTCCTCGGTGTGTATGCCCAGCAGTGGGATTGCTGGGTCATAAGGCAGTTCTATTTGCAATTTTTAAAGGAATCTCCACACTGTTTTCCATAGTGGCTGTACTAGTTTGCATTCCCACCAACAGTATAAGAGGGTTCCCTTTTCTCCACATCCTCTCCAGCATTTATTGCTTGTAGACTTTTGGATCGCAGCCATTCTGACTGGTGTGTTTAAAACAAACCTAGAAGTTATTGTAATTATACCTTATGAATAATTAAGAATTATGGTGCTCACTCCTTGTAGGAGACGTGGACTAAGTACCCTGGTTGCATTATCTTACCCTCATCTCTCTTTTGTAGATGCTCTGCTAGTTATGCTAGTTTTACAGAGGAAAATTGGGATTCACAGAAGGTACCTTGTCCAACTAGTAATTGGTACAACTAGATCCTAAACCGAAGGGTATCTAAGACCAAAATATGTGACTTTAGATACCATGCTGTGTTTTCCTCAAATACAAGAAAACACAGTGAGTTTTCTGGTTTGTTTTTACTTTCCAGTCAAAATTTGAGCTAATGTTTTCCATTTCCCTGGCTTTTAGGAAAGCACTTGGTCCCCATGTTCTTCCCTATCTTTGGGTTTCAAGTAGTCATTAGGAAAACATAATTAAAAGCAAAATCTCTCAGTCCAAAAAATCTTGCCACTAAGATGTAAGAGAAGGAGACCATTTTAAGGTTGAAAAAGCATTAAACCAGAATGTGATGAGCATCACAGGCAACCCACTGAAGGTACTGCAAAGGCAGAGGGCAGTCTCCCTCTTTTCTGTTACTGAGTGGCGATTACACTAGATAGGTTAGACCCATCTCCTCCCAGGACGCGGGGGAATAAGCCTTATTTTTCTTAAGGATTACATTCCAAAGAAATGGCTGCTGAGTCTTTGATGAAATTTTTGAGTTATGAGCCTGGCATTCAGAGTCATTAAGAAGTATTAAATTCCTCTGAGAAGGGCAGAGAAAGAAATCGTGAAAGAAAGCAGAGGGGAGGGAGGAAAGTCTCTTCCCTGATGTTCACCAGGGAGAATTAGGCCTCTTATTTTCAACTTGCATTTGTCTCTTACACTATCTAAATCTTTACCCTTTAGGATTACATTAAGCGTGACCCACCTTCTCCATACTCCTGGATTTGGGGTCAGTACCTCTTAACTGCCCCTGCTCCAAAGATTTCCTGAAGAGTTCTCACTATACCACTCCACCTAGGATTTCACTTCTGTGATCTCTCAGTTGTCTCTAAAGCAGCTATCACTCTGAGACGCAAGTTTCCTAGGAATAACATTAGAGTGATCCTTAGCGTCTCTTCAGCTGAATTTACATTTCACTCACTCTGGGGGCTGGACTGGGAAAACTCCCAAATATACATCCCGTGGAGGACTCAGCGTTTAGTGACTCAGATTATAGTTTCTGGAAGATGTCAACTTCAAGGAAGAATTAGGAGAAAGATCAAAGTGGCCTGTCAGACAGAGATCTAGCTTCCAGTTAAGTGATCAGAAAATATGCTTAATTTACTGCCTGAGCTTTATATAAATTAAGCCTCAGCAAAATCCCAGGATTATGTAAGGGAGGAAAAAGTTTTCCTCCTCCTTCTTAAGTTTCCTGGCTGAGTCTGAACGTTAAATTGACAAAGATTAACAGAAACCAGAACAGGAGGAAAGCATACAAGTTTATTTAATATAATTTTTATGTGATTAGGAGCTTTCATTAAAGAAATGATCTGAAAGAACCATTAAACCTGAGTATTTTCATGCTAGGTTTGATGACGAGTGCACATTTTGAGGAGGGACGGTAAGTTAAGGACTATCAGATAAGTGTAGTAAGCTGAGGGAAACTTAGCAAGGCCTGTTCATTCAGATTCCTCTCTGTGCCCTCTGTCTTGGAGATCAGGATGCTTCCTTCCTCTGGCAGTAGAGAGGGCACCTCTCGCATGATGGTCTTATGACCTGCTTTAGGGGAGAAGGGTAGGAAGTCATGGAGAACAACTTGCTTCTACTGTTTTCTCAACCTCCTTCAGTCAAGGTGCCATATTTCAGGGCTGAGTGCTCTGAACCCCGTCATTTACCATGAACTGCAATGTCCAACATAGGCGCGCATCTTCCGAGTGTGCCTCCCCTCCAATTCTTTTGAGAATTTGTCTCTCCCTAGCGTTTCTTTTACATACAGAACCTAAAAAAAAAAAAAACAAACACACACACACACACACACACACACAAAAACAGCTAATTTCATCTATCAATGAAGTGATACGATGCTGAAGGGGATCAGGATATGCCATCTCAAAGTATGTCACTTTAGCATAAGAATTATTTTCAGCTGAATGCATTTGAGTTGCTGAAAGCCCTTATCTGCCTCAAAGCAGTGCCTCGAATCTCATCACTCCTTTGGGCATGGACTTCCTTCTGTGATGTTCTATGTGCAAGTAAATTTAAAAACTACTAAATTGATATGCCTTCTCTCCTGTCTATCTGCCTTTTGTCTTTTAAGTTTAACTTACAGGCTTCCCCGACACTGAACCCAAGATGGCAGAAGAAAAGTATTTCTTTTCCTATGTCTAGGATTTCAAAATAATGTGGAAGGAGAGAATGGGTGGGAAGCAACTGGCAATGGGTTGAGACTGGTGGAAGCGGTGATGCTTGATTTCGTATATATTTTACATTCTCCATACTTTTTAGTTAAAGAAAAAGTTCTAGGTTGAGTTTAGGTTAAAAATTTAGTTCAGTTATTTTGTTTCCAAGTATTTGCTGATTTGGTTTCCTGTTTTTGGTTATGATTTTGATTATTTGGATAACAACAAAGAAAAATTTATGGTGGAAAATTCACCACAAGATTTTTACAGGAGATAGCTAGTTGCCTACATGTAGAGTAAGTATCCCCTACATGTAAACCCATAACTATTGTGTATTGAAGGCCTGCAATATGTCAGACAGCATGTGCAGTGTTTCATAAATACTATTTTGAATCTTCGTGAAAACCTGTCGGGTAGGTTTTATTTATCTCCATCTTCCAAGTGTGGAAGCTGAGACTCTGAAAATTAAGTTTGCTGGGGTTGTGTTCGTATGTGTGCGTTAGTCGTTCAGTCGTGTCTGACTCTTTGTGACCCTGTGAACTGTACCCCACCAGGCTCCTCTGTCCATGGAATTCTTCAGTCAAGAGTGGATTGCCATTCCCTTCTCCAAGGGATCTTCCCAACCCAGGGATTGAACCCAGGTCTCCTGCATTGCAGGTAGACTCTTTACTATCTGGGCCACCAGGTGGGATGCTGGGATGACCATCCCTTAGCTGGGGGTAAACCCTTAGCTGGGATTACTCAGTCACCAAATGACAGAAATTGTATTCAAACCCCCAGTTTGTTTCCCTCCACTCTCTGTTCATTTATCTATTTGACAAAATTTATTGAATGCTTGTCATCTTCCAAACATTATTCAGAGCCGTGAACTTAGAAAATGCCATCTCTGGCCAAATCAGCAGAACCTGCAATCCTCTCTTTTTACCCTAAACCACTTCCAACTCAGGGATTTTATTTGACTCTGGGCATGAAAGCAGATTCTGACACTAATCTTCTCCCAGCTATATGGAAAGCCAAGGTACAGCAAAGTTATTGTCAGGGAAATCCATCCAAGACTTGGAAATATGCAAAAAGATTATTGAATGTCCTTTCAGTGGGTTGCTAGGCACTGTATAGTTGATGTTTGGGGGATTAGCTGGTTACATAGAAGGAATACTTTTGGTTGTCTTTTGATTGATGAATATTGTACAATTTGATAAGGATAGATGTTCTTTTGTAGGAAACTGGTTGCAATGTAAATGATTCTGGCAGATAGCAAGAATGTAGAGACAGCTGATTTTTGCACTGCAAAAAAAAAAAAATCATCCTAAACACTACACTTTATTACTTGAGATAATGTTAACCAGACTTCATTCTATTAGCAAAATTATGTCAGCCTTCTTGATTGCCAGTGACTGGCTTGTTTGAAGAAGTCAGGGGACAAATCATGGTAGGTTCTGCACATTGTGAGAAGGAGTCAGGATTTTACTGAAAGTGTGATGTGAAAACATTGAAAAGATTCAAGCAGAGGAATGGCATAATATGAATTATCCTTGCTAAGAACACTGTGGCTGCACAGTGTTCTGAAGTTAGATAGATATGGGGCTTTGGGAAAGTCATTCCATCCCTCTTGATCACAGATCCTCACCCACAGAGAAAGTAAAATGATAGCTGCATGCAAGATTGAAGTGAAGATTATACAGGGCTGCAGACATGCACACCTAACCCCTCCCAAGATAAATCATGAGTCACTTACACGAGTGTGTCTGCACTAAGCCAGGCTGGGCTGACTTAACCACTAGAAGCATCCAGGTGGCATCTTCTGAATGATCCTTACTTTCTCTCTAAGGGAGAAGGGGTCATGGAGGTAATTAGCCTGGGTAGAGGACAGGGGTGAAGGTGAGAATAAGAATTTATTTAAGCTCATGCTTTATGAGCCTTGTCAAGTCTGCAAATCTAGATTGAATAAGGAACAGCTGAACAGGGTTTTTGTTTTGTTTTAGTAGACAAATGTGAAATATTCCTTATTCTAATTCTTGTCAAAGCCAGAAGGAAGAAAAGAGGAAAGAAGGAAGAGAAAGAAGAGAAGGGAAAGGAAGGAGAGAAAATGGAAAGATGCTCTACATTGTAGATAGGTTTGAGTTGAAGAAATTTTCTCATGCATAGGTTTCTTGATCTTTTTGAAGATTCCTTAGTACTGACTTTCTATTTCTTGCTTGGGGCAGTTCTTTAGGCCTAATTATAGGAAAGGAAAACTTGGCCTAGAAAAACCCTAAAAAGAGAGAAGAAAGAATCTTTGGCTCCCAAGAATGCTTAAGGATTCTCCTTATCCTTTACTGGTGGGGTGTCGCCAGGGCTATCTTGCACCTATAGAGTGCCTGATGCAGCAACACTACCGTGAGGCAAATATTATCTGTCTAATCAAAAAGATGCTGAAACTGAGGTCCAGAGAGCTTGAATAATACATGGCTGGTCAGGAGTATGGCTCGTACAGAAAACAAATTCTACTCGACTCCAAATCTGACACTCTAAACCTCATGTTAGGTGTGTAACAGCATTTTCGTATGATTTGTTTTCTATGTGAGACATTGCCAGAAACCAGCAGTTAATAAGGCACATCTTGGCTTTACGCTCTATATTAGCTCAGGTCAGATTTTGTATCATATCTGACAGCTATTTCTCTGCTACATGATCATTTCTATGATCTTAGGAGAGTCTGTCGTACTACCCATGCACTGACAGAGTGGGATATGAGGCATTAAGAATGAGGAAGGGATGTGTATGTGTGTGTTTATGAGAGAGAGAGATGCTCTGTGTGTTTTGGGAACAGGGAGAATATGCAAATTTTAATTTTCAGAGTTGTTGTTGTTCAGTTGTTCAGTAGTGTCCGACTCTTTGCAACCCATAGATTGCAGCACCCCCAGGCTTCCCTGTCCTTCACTATCTCCCCGAGCTTACTCAGACTCATGTCCATTGAGTTGATGATTCCATTCAACCATCTCCACCTCTTGTCATCCCCTTCTCCTCCCATCTTCAGTCTTTCCCAGCATCAGGGTCTTTTCTAATGAGTTGGCTCTTCTCATCAGGTGGCCAAAGTATTGGAAATTCAGCTTCAGCATCAGCCCTTCCAATGAATATTCAGAATTGATTTCCTTTAGGATTGACTGATTTGATCTTGCAGTACAAGGGGCTCTCAAGAGTCTTCTCCAACAACACAGTTCAAAAGCATCCATTTTTCAGGGGTCAGCCTTCTTTATGGTCTAACTCTCACATCCATACATGACTACTGGAAAAACCATAGCTTTGACTATATGGGTCTTTGTAGGCAAAATAGTATCTCTGCTTTTTAGTATGCTGTATGGGTTGGTCATAACTTTACTTCTAAGGAGCAAGTGTCTTTTAATTTTGTGACTGCACAATCACCATCTGCAGTGATTTTGGAGCCCAAGAAAATAAAATCTGACACTGTTTCCACATCTATTTGCCATGAAGTGATGGGACTGGATGCTATGATCTTCATTTTTTGAATGTTGAGTTTGAAGCCAGCTTTTTCACTCTCCTCTTTCACCTTCATTAAGAGATTTTTTATTTCTTCACTTTCTGCCACAAGGGTGGTGTCATTTGCATAACTGAGGTTATTGATATTTCTCCTGGCAATCTTGATTCCAGCTTGTGTTTCATCCAATCTGGCATTTCACATGAGGTACTCTGCGTATAGGGAGAAGGAAATGGCAACTCACTCCAGTATTCTTGCCTAGGTAATCCTGTGGACAGAGGAGCCTGGTGGGCTGCTGTCCATAGGGTCACACAGAGTCAAACACTACTGAAGCGATTCAGCATGCGTGCATGCATTGGAGAAGGAAATGACAACCCACTCCAATATTCTTGCCTGGAGAATCCTGTGAACAGAGGAGCCTGGTGGGCTGCCGTCTATGGGATCGCACAGAGTCGGACACGACTGAAGTGACTTAGCAGCAGCAGCAGCAACTCTGCATATAAGTTAAATAAGTAGGGTGACCTACACGGCATGGCTCATAGGAAGGGGATGAGAGAGGATGAGATGGTTGGATGGAATCACCAACTTGATTAACATGAGCCTGAGTAAGCTTCGGGAGTTGATGATGGACAGGGAAGCCTGGCGTGCTGCAGTCCACAGGGTCGCAAAGAGTCGGACCTGACTGAGCAGCTGAAGTGAAGTAGGGTGACAATATACAGCCTCGTAGCACTCCTTTCCCAATTTTGAAGCAGTCCATTGTTCCATGTCTTGTTCTAACTGTTGCTTCTTGACCTGCATATGGATTTCTCAGGAGGCAGGTAATGTGGTCTGGTATTCCCATCTCTTCAAGAATTTTCTACAGTTTGCTGTGATACACAGAGTCAAAGGCACAGCAAATGAAGTAGAAATAGATGTTTTTCAGAAACAGTGCAGTGATTTATCATCACATGAATTCTGGTCTGAGTTAGCCCTTTGTATTATTTAGCTTACTAGTAAGTTTCTACTTTCTTTTTTCTTTTTTTTTAATAGTATGAATTTTAATTTCATCACATATAGCTGAATGACACAGGGTACGTGTTCTAACATTTCTGGGGTCTTGGCTTCATCATCTGTAAAGTGGGACAATAATAGTGACAGAGTTGTGATGCATAATAGTGACAGAGTCGTGGGGGTTCAGTGATGATACACATATCAGGCATCTGGGCTGAAGTCAGTTCTCTTTGCCTGTTACCTAAATGACACTGATGTGGGCCGGTAAGATAGTGCCAGTGTTACAAAGAACAACTGTTTTGTAAATGTGAAAATAGATAACAGTTCCCCTATTCAGACTCTGAAATACCATTTTCCCTCTTCCACTTACCCCTCCTTCAAAACTAAATGCTAACTGCTTATTCTTGGTAATCACAACTGAACAAAAAATCTAAGCCATAAACAGTGGACCAGGGGACCAGCAGGGACAAATTAGCAAATTTTTCCAAAAAGTTCAAAATGCTTCCAAAATACTAAAAAGATATGGCCAGGCTGAGAAGCTCAACTCCATCAGTAATCATGGGACATAAGTAGATGCTCACACACCATAAAATGGCTTTGTTATTCCAATAGATATTATGATCTCTTTGCTGTATGATGATGTGGGAAAAAACTCAGTCATTTTTATCTGTACATCATCCTCTGTTTTGTTTTCTGTATTTTCAGGTTCTAGAAAGACAAAGCATTTCATGTAGCTTTGCTCTCTGACATATTGATGTAAAGACTGCATCAGGGCTAGTCCCCAAATTCAATTTCTGAACTCATTCAGAGTTAAATACTTCATAAACACTAACAGAGATTTACTAAGAGCACTCAAGATCAGCAGAAAATTTTAAGAACAGGGTCACAGATGATTGTCCATGTAGGCAAGGCCAAACCTTCCTGTGCCAAAATGGTCTAATTTGTTGCATACCAACAAGAAAAGTATCTAAAAGCCAATTGATTTAATCTCATTAATGGTTTAACTGCACCCCCCCACCACCAACCCATCCACAACCAGCACTGATGTGATAGATTTTGCACAAATTTGCCTCTGAATAAAAAGAATAATCAAATTTGGAATTAAGCAAATTACTTCAGCCTGCCATTTAAAAACAGCACAAGTAATTGAATTAACTAAATTTATTAGGAGTAAATGTGAATGAATTAAGTTTCTACTTTCATTTGTTCCAATCATAGCCATTTTTGTAAATGACTAAAGCAATTGGCTCCTTAGTTTATTTCTTCTCTTGAGATGTATGCAGGAGAAAGTAGAGTAAAACAGAGTTATTTTTGAAACGAGTAAGGGAATCTCTTACCTTCCTCCTTACATCTTTAAAAGAGGCATTTAAAAGCAGCCTTCTTCTCTGGTTAGTTTTTGCATATTTGCCTACAGAAGTGAGGCGCTGATGGTGGTGGTAAGACTGCCAAGGCTGTATTCCACCCAAAAGCCATATCATCACAACTCAAACTCACTCCTCAGCACTGGGCCTTATTCGTCATGAGTCATTGGTTGTATATGGACAAAACCCATTCAAACCAACTAAAGCAAAAGAATTTATTGAAAGGGCAAGGAGATGTTTCAGAATACTCTAGGTAGGGATGCAGCTAAGCCAAGAGCAGAAGGGAACCACAAGAGTATGTCTCTACGTCTGCTTCATTTTTCTTTCTTTCTTTTTACAGTCTAGTTTCCTCTACTTGTTTACCTGATAGAAAAAACTAGTTTTTCCCACAGCCTTTGAGTTTAAATGTTATAGTTGTGATTCTCCAGGAAAATTTCTCTCTGTCATTGTCTGCGTCACACCCCAACCCCCTCTCTTTCTCCAGGTCTGCTTTCTTGGAGAAGAGACTGATTTACTAATCTGTGTCAGCTGTCCCCCTCCAGGTCAATCACCTATGGCCTTGGTGTTGGGAAGTTTGTACTACAAAGCAAGGCTTCACAGAGCTCAGTGGCTGTGGCCATGTGCATAGGGTGGGGGTGAGTGTACATGTGCTGATTTGGGAAGGTATATTTACCTGTGCTTCTTGGGATTTCTAAGGACTATGCGAGTAGATGGCTATATAGTGGTTGGTCTGTCAGACATGCTGACCCCCCATAACTGGAGCCCTATGTCTCTTGACTGTGACGTATTCTGTTTACTTCCTATAACTTTAATAGTGGCTCCATGTCATCTCATAAGAAACATATTCACTGTAGCTTTAAGGAGGGAAAGATGGAGCATCAGTAGCTTCCAATGATGAGCTTAAGAAAGAAAAACAGCTCTGGGAAAGGGAGTACATGATGTCCTACAATTTTCTTTTATTTCAAAGTTCTAGAAGCCTCTAATAGTATGATGCAAAGTAAATAAAATTTGTGTCCTCCATGGCCAGCACAGGAGGGCAGTTCTCCCAGGTGAAGGGGCTGGACCTCATGGTCCTATCATCCTTCTTCCAAGAATCTCCTATTATTTTCCAGTTACCGTCATTTTATTTGAGCTGTGTGATATTTAATGTTTCTTTTTATGTATGAACACTTGATTGCCCTGACACCCTAAAATTCAGTGGTGACAAGGTTGGTAACTTCAAACAATATGAGAAATGAGATAATGTAACTTATAAAACATAGTCACCCTTTATGAACGTTTGAAAGAGAGTGCCTTCCATTTCTTTCTGGTTGTATTTCTGTCCTTGTTTTTCACAGCAACGAGATGTGTGTTGAGCTTATGCAAAAAAGTGCTGAGTTCCATCCACAATGTTACTAGAACATTGGCTTTGCTGTGCTGAGTCATTCAGTTGTGTCCAACTCTTTGCAACCCCATGGACTGTAGCCCACCAGGCTTCTCTGTCCATGAGATTCTCCAGGCAAGAATACTGGAGTGGCTTGCCATGCTCTCCTCCCAGGGGATCTTCCCAATCCAGGGATTGAACCCAGGTCTCCCCGACTGCAGGCAGATTCTTTACCATCTAAGCCACCATGGAAGCCCAAGAAAACTGGAGTGGATAGCCTGTCGCTTCTCCAGGAAATCTTCCTGACCCAGGAGCCAAACCAGGGTTGGGTAGAATATTCCTACTTCGCTCACATGGTCTCTGTCATCATGTATTTTTTTTTAATATTCTCTGTGAAGTTCCTTTTGTCATTATATTTGCTTTCTACTGCTGCTATAACAAATTACCACAAACCTAGTGACTTAACACAAATTCATTATTATATAGCTCTGGAGGTTGGGTTTCCCTGGTAGCTCAGTGGTTAAGAACACACCTGCAGTGCAGGTAACACAGGATACCCAAATTCAGTCCCTAGGTTGGAAAGATCCCCCAGAGAAGGAAAGGATTACCCCCTCCAATATTCTTGTCTGGGAAAGCCCATGGACAGAGGAGCCTGGAGGGCTACAGACCACGAGGTCCCAAGAGTGGGACACAACTTAGTAACTAAACTACCACCACCACAGCTTTGGAGGTCAGAAGTCCAAATGGGTCTCACTAGGATAAAATTAAAGTGTTGAAAGCCTTCCTTTCTGGAGGTTGGCCAAGGAAGAAATATATGTACGTATTAATATTTTACCTTTTCTAACTTCTAGAAGCCACTCATATCAATGGGCTTTTGACTCATTTCTTCTATCTTCAAAGCCAGCAGCAATGTTACAGCTCTCTGACCCTTCTGTGGTCATGTCACCCTCTGATCACAGTTAGGAGAGGGTTTCAGATGTTAAGAACCCAAGTGATTGGGCCCACATGGATAATCCAGGGTAAATGCCCAATCTCAAGGCTCTAAACTTAATCCTGTCAGCAAAATCCCTTTTGACATGTGAAGTACTGTAGCATATTTCCAGGTTCTGGGAGTTAAGACACAAATATCTTTGGAGGGCCATTATGTGGCCTGGTCATGGTCATGAGAACTGATTTTAATTAAAAGAAAAAAATTCTATGATGGACATAAAATGACTGAAACCTCTTCTGTCTTCCAGGGAATTGATATAGTTCTCCATAGTAGACTGAAATTTTTTTTACTTCTGTTAGGAAAACAGTCATCATTGGATCTTAACAGGCCTTTTGTTATGAAAGAACTTCCTAGACTTGGATAAGATGGGAAAGAATCAGAAGAAGAAAGTTGCTGAAACTTATAAAGTAATATGGTCTTTGAACCATAAAGAAGGCTGAGTGCTGAACAATTAATGATTTCCAGTTGTGGTGCTGGAGAAGACTCTTGAGAATCCCTTGGACTGTAAGGAGATCCAACCAGTCAATCCTAAAGGAAATCAATCCTGAATATTCATTGAAATGACAGATGCTGAAGCTGAAGCTCCAATACTTTGGCCACCTGATGCGAAGAACTGACTCATTTGAAAAGACCCTGATGCTGGGAAAGATTGAAGGCAGGAGAAGGGGACGATAGAGGATGAGATGGTGAGATAGCATCACTGACTCAATGGGCACGAATTCGAGCAAACTCTGGGAGATAGGGAAGGACAGGAAGAAAGCCTGGGATTGTGCAGTTCACGGGGTCACAGAGTTGGATGTCTCCAACTCTGAGAATCGAGTTGCTGACTGAACAACAACAACATAGGTATATATACCCAATATTTATCATGAATACTTGCAACACATTTACACACCCTAAAATCTAATTTAGACTCTCCAATGTGACTGAAATTACAAATTTTCCTCGGTTTTGTCAACTTTATAAACAAAGAACATTGCTTTTGACCCCACTTAGGTTATGCAGGTGGAGTCTGCGTGGGGCAGAGCTTGGAGAGCTCCCTTTGTGCTAGTTGGAGTTTATAGGGATTCTTTCTTATTCCCTGCTCCGGGAGAAATGCACACCCATGACGCCTTGCTGCCTTTGGAGTGGTAAATTATCATATGCAAGCACATGTGTGGGGGGGGGGATGATCTCTGGAACTTTTTCCACTTGTAAGACCAAAACTCTATACTTGTTAAAAAAAAAAAAAACTGCTCCCCAGTTTCTCCTCTCCCCAGCCCCTGACCACCACCATTCTACTTTCTGTCTCTCTGATTTTGGCTATTCTAAGTATTTCATGCAAGTGGAATCATGCAGTATTTTTTTTTATGGTAAGCTTAGTTAACTTAGTATAATATCCTTAAGGTTTATCCATGTTGTAGCCTGTGATGTGATTTACTTCTTTTTAAGATTGAATAATATTATATTGTATGTATGTCCCACATTAAAAAAAAATCCTTTTATTTATCAGTGGACATTTAGGTTACTTCAAATTTTGGCTGTTGTAATTCTGCACTGTACCTGGGTATATAGTTATCTCTTTAAGATCCTATTTTAAGATTTAATTGAATATCCTATGGTAGTTCTATTTTTAATTTTTTTGAGGAATTTCCATATTGTTTTCCACAACGGCTGTACCATTTTACATTCCCATGCACTATGCACAAGAGTTCTTATTTTTCTTACCCAGACTCTATAAGATACCAAGCAGAGGCTCTTGAGAGGTGTAGAAGGCAGAAGCACATGTTGTGAACTTCTGGGTGAGTGTGGTATGTAGATATTCAATTTTCTGTGACTGAGGTAGCTGAGGTCCCAATGGCTGGTACTTAGCTTTGGGGGTGTCAGAAGCAGAACATGAGACATTGATTCCACTTGCAAGGAGAGCAGCCGAAGCAGTGGGAAGCCTTCTGATTGTGGCAGCAAATACATAGCATTGTTCTAGAAGTTATTCTTGGAAGCTCATCATGGTGTCTCTATCTCCAGCTCTTTCAGTGATTTTGTAAGCACCTAATTCTAGGAATGATTGAGGGAGCAGGCATCACATGGTAAAACTTAATCCTTCTACCTTCTGTTTAAACTTATAGGAGGGGTTCCTGTTATCTGTGACTGAGCCCTGACTCATTTAGACCCTCCATGGTAGGAGCTGCATTGTGAAATAGGGGACCTTTCAATGCTTTTGTTTCCAGCTTTATGAGAGAATGGAATGGAGAGAGGATTCTCTTGAGAATTCTGAGGGAGAATGGAATCAGCACAGGCTATAGCATAGATGGAGACAGAGTTTAAGTAAGATTGAATTTAGGTCCCCACTATCCAGAAGGCTCTACAACACACATTACCAGTTAATAATTTGGTTTTACAACCTACTTGTGATTACATGTGCTAAGTCACTTCAATTGTGTCCAGCTCTTTGTGACCCTATGGACTGTAGCCCCTGTCCATGGGATTCTCCAGGCAAGAATACTGGAGTAGGTTGCCATGCCCTCCTCCAGGGGATCTTCCCAATTCATGGATCAAAACTGAGTCTTTTGTGTCTCCTGCATTGGCAGGTGGGTTCTTTACCACTAGTGCCACCTGGGAAGCCCCCTGTGATTTCATGAGATATCCCCAAATCTTTACTATGAACTCCACCTTTTGTTTAAGCTAATTTGAGATGTATTTCTGCCACTAGCCAATCAAAAGCTGAATTGAATTGAGGTGCCTTGGAGATGTTACTACTGAATTATAACTTAAAATAATTAGTCTATTAAGTGAGGCTTCTTCTCTATCCTCCCAAATTTAGTGTTATCTATTCTGATCATTTAGTTTGGAGTAAGAAGGTCAAACCCAAGGTAACAGCTTGCATCCTCTCTGGTTCACAGCTACAGACATCATCCCAACAGATCTTTCACTGCTGTAAAATCACCTCAAATTAAGGAGCCTACTGTTGGCAGGTTAGAAATCTATAAAGTGTACAAGTAGCATATAACGGGCACAACTGGGCCACAAGCAAACTGCTCCAGTCAAGACAGTGCCGCTTTCCTGCTGGAGTGTGGTACTGTGCCTTTGGAAGCAACTCTCCAGGGTGGCAGTTTCAAGCTTAGGAAGAGGAGCTTGTCCTTCACTGAAGCCCAGTGGAACAAAATACAACCCCCAAACCAAACACATCTTGTCCCAAAGAGCGGCCTATCTGAGATCTCAAGCAAAATGTTTTTGTTAGCACCTAGTAACTAACTGTTAACTAGTACCCTAAAGCCTTGCCCATTTCCACCACTGGGTGGCAGCCAGTTTCCAGGTGTAGGCAGCTATGGGAGACAGCTTTCCTGGTGTGTGTGGCGACCATGTGTGTGCATTTTTGTCTGGAAAGATCCCTTACCCTACCCTCGCTGAAAGCACTCATCAGGAGACCGTGTTTCTCCATGGGATCCTTGCTCCCTCTGTTACTCCTGCTTTTCAGATCCTTTGACCTGCCCTTGTAGGAGCCAATCTTTGACTAGTCAATGATCCACCAGATGTGTTCCTCTGAAGGTGAAGTAAGGAAGATATGACATCACTGGTAGTGAGGTCTGGAGTTCAAAGATCCTACGGACTAAAAACATAGTGGTGAAAGAAAAAAATTAATTGGATTTCATCAAAGAAAGTGAAAAGTTAACACACAAGATGGGAGAAAATATTTGCAAACCATATATCTGATAAAGAACTAATATCCAGAATATATAAAGAATTCTTACAACCCAACAACAAAAGACAGCTCAGTTTAGAAACTGAGCAAAGGATATGAACAGATACTTCTCTACGTACAATGGCAAATAAGCATATGAAAAGATGCTTGACATCATTGAGAGGTGGTCCATGCCTGGTGGGGAGTGGTGCTTATACTCTGATGGGAGAAAGAGACTAAAATCAGTAGAAACACACACATTGGGCAGAAATGAGGATAAATTTTGGTACAAAAGATGGACCTTAAGCAAAATTTAGTTTGCTGGGAAAAGTGGGCTGAGGAGAGCCCCTCGTTATGCGGGAGGAACAAACTAAGGCCAGGACTCAGGGCACCACAATACTAAAGCAGATGCCAGGCTGGCCATTCCTGTATGAGTATTTGTCATTTTCGGGGCCTCAACTTTCCAGATTGTGAAAGGGAGGGAGGTGGATTAGAGAATATCTATAGCCCTTTAGGGCTCTGCCTCAGTGGCTCAGTGGTAAAGAATCTGCCTGTAATGCAGGAGATGTAAGAGATGTGGGTTCGATCCCTGGGTCAGGAAGATCCCCTGGAGGAGGGCATGGCAATCCACAGCAGTGTTCTTGCGTGGAGAATCCCTTGGACAGAGGAGCCTGGCACGCTGCAGTCCATGGGGGTCGCAGAGAGTTGGACACGACTGAAGCAACTAAGCACACATGGCCCTTTGGGGTTTTTACAAGGCATTTTTCCTGTTATAGTGGAAAATGGAATTGGTTTACTAAGAGAGGAGAGTCTTAGGAAGAGAACTATAAAATTTATTAGCAGAAGTTAAATTCTCTGATTGGGGGCCACTCTTAGTATCCAAAAGAGATATTTTACAGGTTTATTCTTATGGGTGTCTGTAGGATTCAGGGATGTTTATGTACCTGGTTGAAGGAGAGGAAGAATGGAATTCTGTATACGTCACTGATATTTGACTTAAGTGATCTAATTGACTTTACCAGCTGCCCAGATCTGGTATATTTGTGCCTGAGATTGAAATTGAGACTGTGGAAGCAAAATGTTGGGAGGAAATACAGCATTTTAAAAGAATATCTCCTTATACTCTTTTGTAGCCTGCATAGAGACAGAGATAGGAAGTGGAAGATGACAGTGCTCTTATGTAGCTGGAACTCAGGGCTGACTCACTGAGCACAGCTTTCCCCCATAACTCTCCACTCCTTCGTTCCTGCCAGATCACCTTCTCCTTTATGTCACTTCTCATCCCCCTGTCATTCTTGATTCTTAACACTCCTTCAGTCCTCTTTGACTCCACTTGACTCACTGAGTGGACTGAACTCCAAATCAGTTGTTTCCTCATCCCCAACAATTCTCAAGTTATCTGTCTCACCGTCTTTCCATTCTATCTTCCAACTCAATGGAAGCTCCCTCAATCCCCCTCATCCCTGACAAGTTTCATTCACCCTTGCTTTTTTAAAAATTATTATTTTTTCTTTATTTATTTTACTTTACAATACTGTATTGGTTTTGTCATATATTTACATGAATCTGCCACAGGTGTACATGAGCTCTCAATCCTGAACCCCCTCCCACCACCCTCCCCATATCATCTCTCTGTCACCCTTGCTTTCTTTGGGACTTGCACCCTGGGAGTTATCTCTGTCTTTTCAAACCTCCTTTTCATCTCAGCCAAAATTCCACCATGCCCCCTAACAAGACTGCTTCCTGACACCTGTCCCTTTAATAATGCTACATATTGGTATATTTTGTCCTTTTCTATTGGCATTTTCCAGTTTACAAAAATAAACCACTTTTTTGGCCCAGGTTTAATATTCAGAAATATTAGTAATAAAAATAAAATGAACTTAATATCTTAACCCAATCTCCTAGTTATTGTTGGAATTTGAGGGAACAGAGCTTCAGATCAACTTGCAGAGTAGAAGGATACATTTTGAATAGCAACCCCAACTCATAGGGGCTTCAGCTTTAAATGAAAATCCTAAAGAGAGGCTTCGCACAGGGAAGACTTGATTTTATGATTCACTGATGTCATCAAGAACCTGATTGCTGTCATTTTGTCTTTTTCTCCTTCCATGGTGTCCACTTTATTTAAAATGAGCTCTTCTTATGGTCCCAAGATTCCTGCAAGCATTCAACGAACTGTAGGCTTTTTATACAGGCCAGAGAAACTTCATTCCAGCCTCTCCAGCCAAAGTCCTGATGTTTACTCTGATTCGTCTGACTCAGGTTGCGTGCTCATCTCTGACTACTATGGTTATGGAGGAAAATGTAATGATTGCCATAGCCTCAGCTACATCCTCTGCTCCTGCAGCTGGAGTGAAGTTTTCTTTCCTGAAACTGTGTGACTCCCTTAAATTAAACCAGGGGGCTTGCCCTTTGTTCATTCACCTACAGAACATGCAGATGGATTTGGGCTGCTTACTGACTCCTCTCCAAACTTATGTCTAGTTGGTGCTCTAACTTTTCTTAGTTCCAGCCCTCCTACTCAAGTCATAGCACGAGATGTTAGCAAAGTACCATGTGGAAAAGTCCAGAATTGTGTATGGAAACCTGTGGGCGGAGATGAAAGGATGCACAGAAGTGATGGGGGCTGAGGTAAGGACTGGTTGGCCCTATAATAGTCATGTGGTGATGTCACAACTTTAACTTTCCAAACATCTGCTGGGAGACTCCTATTGCTAAAAGGAGTACAGCTGATTAGAGGACAAAATGAATTCTGACCAGAAAAGAAAAGCAGTTGGTGAAACAGAGGTACGGGAGACATGGGAGGAAGTGACTGAATCACCCTGGAATTCATAAGTGCAGAGAAAGGGAACAAATGGTCATATTCAGATACATCCATTGGATTCTTTTTAATCAGAGAAAGGTAAAATGAGTCCATAGTCAGTTTCTAAAAGGGACTATCACTTAAGAAGAATAAGTAGCTTTAAAAAAGAAATGCTTACTCTGTAATTTTGGTTTATCCTAATGAGAAGGACTCTGAGAAGACATTAAAGAAATACAACATGCTCAAGGAAAAATCCAAGCTTAGATTTAGAAGGAACAAAAACAGAATCTTAGAAACAGGGCACATAGCTAAGGATGCATGTAAGACCGCAGACGTGGCACAAATCTGTGCAGATGCTATGTCCAGAACTTTGACTGTAAGTTGAGACTTGGGAAAATGTTAAAACCAAACACTGTAGAGTATATAGAAGTATAAATGTAATGTTGTACACATAAAACTTACGTAATGTTGCAATCCAATGTTCAGTTCAATTCAGTTGCTCAGTCGTGTCTGACTCTTTGCGACCCCATGGATTGCAACATGCCAGGTGCCCCTCTCCATCACCAGCTCCTGGAGCTTGCTCAAACTCATGTCCATCGAGTCAGTGATGCCATCCAACCATCTCCACCTCTGTTGTCCCCTTCTCCTCCTGCCCTCAATCTTTCCCAGCATCAGGGTCTTTTCAGATGAGTCAGTTCTTCACATCAGGTGGCCAAAGTATTGGAGTTTTAACTTCAGCATCAGTCCTTCCGATGAATATTCAGGACTGATTTCCTTTAGGATTGACTGGTTTGATCTTGCAATCCAAAGGATCTCAAGAGTCTTCTCCAACATCACAGTTCAAAAGCATCAATTCTTTGGTGCTCAGTTTTCTTTATAGTCCAACTCTCACTCCTGTACAAGACTACTGGAAAAACTGTAGCTTTGACTAGATAGGCCTTTGTCAGTAAAGTAACCTCTCTGCTTTTTAATATGCTATCTAGGTTGGTCATAGTTTTTCTTCCAAGGAGCAAGTGATTTTTAATTTCATGGCTGCAGTCACCATCTGCTGTAATTTTAGGCCCCAAGAAAATAAAGTCTGTCATTGTTTCCAAATCCAATGCTACATTAGTAAAAAATAAATAAAAATTCTTTTTAAAAAATGTTTGGTGTTTTCACTTATTTTTTAAAGTTAAAAAAAAAAAACACAAGAAAGGAAGAGAGCATTGTTTGGGGAAGATGGTATCAAATGAAATGACAGAGAAAGCAGAACCTCTCAGCTGCCTTTTAAAGTGCCTCTCCCCTCTTAAGGAAAAGGTTTTTTAACACAGAAATGCTAATATGTCAAAGAATACTATAGTCCAAGACAGTAAAGATGATAGTAGGAGTATTAGCCCATTAAAATGCATTTAGTACTTAAGCAAAATGCACTATATGCAAAGATATCGAAGCAAATTGTTTACGTTTTAATCTTGGGATCTTGTAATAGGCAGAATAATGGCCCCTTCCAAAGATGTCCTCATTCTTATCCCCCAAATCTGTGACAGTGACCTCTGCTGACATGGCTACAGGGACTTAACTGATGTGGTTAACTTAAAGATCTTTCGATGGACAGTTTACCTGGTTATCTGGCTGGCAAAATGTAATCACAAGGATCCTTATAAAAAGGAGGCAGGAAAACCAGAGAAGAGAAGTGAAGATCATGAAAACAAAGGTTAGCGATGTGATATGAGTGGCATTTAGAAGCTGGAAGAGGCAAGGGAATGTGTTCTGCCTTCAAAGACTCCAAAAGGTATGCTGCCATGCTGATACCTTGGTATGTTGATACCGATTTTAGCCAGTGGTATTGATTTCTGACTTCTGAACTCCAGAACTGTAACACGACAAATCTATATTATTTTAAGACAATAAATACATGGTAATTTGTTACAGGAGCAGTAGGAAACTAATACGGGATCATTACATCAGACTGGAAATCCACTGCGAGAATAAAAGTTACCAAAGAATGGTGGTGGGCGTGTTCCAGTTTTATAGGGAGAATTAACAAACTTGGTACTAATTATTGGTGAAATTTTAAATTAAATTACTGAACTAGTAGTTTGAAAGCACTTAGAAAGGTGGAAATCATCAGGTGCAAGTATAAATAAACTAAGACTCAATTATCTCTAAATAGGTCACTAAGGTTTTCAAGTTATTAGAGTTATCAGGGATATGTCTGCATGGAGGAAACAAAAGACTCAGCAAAGATTTTCATGAAGTGCCCTATGATAATTATGCAGACAAAATAAATGTAGACTAAACCACAGAAAATTTAGATGGATTCATAGTTGACTGAACAAATGTATCTGAAGTATGCTGATTTAGTGGATCAAAACCAATTTGGAAAAAAAAAATCTTCCCTACTTTTGGACCAAATCCTATCAAGAGTTTTCAAAATCAACAATATGGATGGCTATGTAAATGTATCTTACTAAGACAATATTAATAGGTGAATGGAAAGAATTAGTATTTTTAAAATCTCAGGGTGGAAAAATTGGATAGAAGCTAGTAAGATAAAATTGAAAAGGGATGTATGTAATATCTGGCACTTTTATTAAATTTTTTTTTTCAAAATTACTGTGTAGAAGAGATCTGGAATGGCAGAAATTCTTACTTCCGAACAAGCAATACTTGGTAATTTTAGTTGATAATGAATGAATTTTGTATTAAGAAGACTGTGGTCTAACTACAAGTTAACCTTGAGTTGCATTTTTGGAAGCTAAACCTTTAGATCTGCAATGGTCGGACTGCTGCTGGAGTAAGGATCTGGTTTTGTCACCACACAAGCAGGCTGTAATCCAAAGGACTCTGGAAGCCATATCTGTGATCATGGTCGGGAAAATATAAGTGCCTTGCGAGGCCAACGTGTGGACCAGCTTGGTTAGAGTGGAGGGCTCTCACTGGAGAAGAGATGAAAAGAATCATGTTGGCTGCTACTGCTAAGTCACATCAATCCTGTCCAACTCTGTGTGACCCCATAGAAAGCAGCCCCCAGGCTCCTCCATCCCTGTGAGTCTCCAGGCAAGAACACTGGAGTGGGTTGCCATTTCCTTCTCCAATCATGTTGGCAGGGTAGGTTAAAGCTGATTGCAGAGAGTCAGCTCTTGAATTACCAGAAGGAAGGTAAGTCATTTTTTAGGCAATTAAGGAGGTTTCAGACATTCTTAAGTGGTAGAAGGCAAATGAGAGTTGTGTTTTTGAGGTTAGAACTGACATTTTGAATGACACAGAGTCAGTGTGATGGAAAAGTAAGACTGGGATGGCATTCTGGTGTTTAGTTTGCTGGATATTTAACACTGAGCAAGACTGTTTATCTCTCTGTCTCTTTTACCTTCCTGTCTCCTTACCTGTGATATAGGAATTATAAGAGAATTTACCTTATAAAGTAGTTTGAGGATTAAATAATTTATATGTGTGAAGTATTTGGAACAGTTCTTTATGTAAAATAGTGCTCAAAAAATTCTAGCAAGTCACTACTATTAAAATTCAAACATGAAATGTGTGGGGGAGTAAAAACTACTGACAGGAGGGGACAGCTGCATGGAGCATGAAGAAGACAAAATCCAGAGGCCTTGTTGCTTTCCTGGACCTTCGCCTGTGCTTATCAGTCTCTCTCTTGTGCTCCACCGTTTGCTTTCATCATGGTTGCAGGGATGGGTCAGCATGTACTCCACCTGAAGTCTTGCTCTTTACCCATGCCCAGATGATTTCCATAGTCATTTAGCTCTTATTTTTTCTTTATTAATTATCTTTTCATGTGTATGCATGTCTGACTCTGCTCAACTCAGCCTTAATGAGGTCAGGGACTGTTTTACACATTCCTTTTTATCTCCCACAGCATCTGGCACAGTGTCTTGCATGTAGTGCATGCTCAAAAACTGAATAAAGGCACAGGTTAAGTTAAAGATGATTCCCAGTTTCCAAGCATTTCTTATGGGGGAGATGCTGGTGCCTGAGATGAAAGAATGAAGCACAGTGGGAAACAGTTAGCTTCAGAAGTCAACGTGTTCATCTTTGGGGTATAGTGAGGTCATAAATTACTTGGGGTTAATTCCAAAGACACTAAAGCTGAAATCTAATGTAGACAAAATTGCCATTTAAATCCCTTATATCTCAAAGTCTATAAGTGATTTCAGTTGCATTGGAACTGGTCATTCTCTCTTAAGTTGAATACAGATAAAATTATTGGGTTCTATTTAGAGGGCATGCTGCACCAAAGATTATGCTTTACTGGGTATGTGAATAGGAGGTGAATACAGTCATCAAGACAGTGTGGTACTGGCACAAAGACAGAAATACAGATCAATGGAACAAAATAGAAAGCCCAGAGATAAATCCACACACCTATGGACACCTTATATTTGACAAAGGAGGCAAGAATATACAATGGATTAAGGACAATCTCTTTAACAAGTGGTGCTGGGAAAACTGGTCAACCACTTGTAAAAGAATGAAACTAGAACACTTTCTGGAGAAGGAAATGCAACCCACTCCAGTGTTCTTGCCTGGAGAATCCCAGGAATGGGGGAGCCTTGTGGGCCGCCATCTATGGGGTAGCACAGAGTCGGACACGACTGAAAAGACTTAGCAGCTTAGCAGCAGAACACTTTCTAACACCATACACAAAAATAAACTCAAAATGGATTAAAGATCTAAATGTAAGACCAGAAACTATAAAACTCCTAGTGGAGAACACAGGCAAAACACTCTCCGACATAAATCACAGCAGGATCCTCTATGACCCACCTACAGAATATTGGAAACAAAAGCAAGCATAAACAAATAGGACTAATTAAACTTAAAAGCTTCTGCACAACAAAGGAAACTATAAGCAAGGTGAAAAGACAGCCTTCAGAATGGGAGAAAATAATAGCAAATGAAGCAACTGACAAAAAATTAACCTCAAAAGTATACAAGCAACACCTACATCTCAATTCCAGAAAAATAAATGACCCAATCAAAAAATGAACCAAAGAACTAAATAGACATTTCTCCAAAGAAGACATACAGATGGCTAACAAACACATGAAAAGATGCTCAACATCACTCATTATCAGAGAAATGAAAATTAAAACCACAATGAGGTATCATTTCATGCCAGTCAGAATGGCTGCTATCAAAAAGTCTACAAGCAATAAATGCTGGAGAGGGTGTGGAGAAAAGGGAACCCTCTTACACTGTTGGTGGGAATGCAAACTAGTACAGCCACTATGAAGAACAGTGTGGAGATTCCTTTAAAAATTGCAAATAAAACTGCCTTATGACCCAGCAATCCCACTGCTGGGCATACACACCGAGGAAACCAGAACTGAAAGAGACACATGTACCCCAATGTTCATTGCAGCACTGTTTATAATAGCCAGGATATAGAAGCAACCTAGATGTCCATCAGCAGATGAATGGATAAATAAGCAGTGGTACATATACACAATGGAGTATTACTCAGCCATTAAAAAGAATACATTTGAATCAGTTCTAATGAGGTGGATGAAACTGGAGCCAATTATACAGAGTGAAGTAAGCCAGAAAAACACCAATACAGTATACTAACGCATATGTATGGAATTTAGAAAGATGGTAACGATAACCCTGTATGCGAGACAGCAAAGAGACACAGATGTATGGAACAGTCTTTTGGACTCTGTGGGAGAGGGCGAGGGTGGGATGATTTGGGAGAATGGCATTGAAACATATATAATATCATATGTGAAATGAATTGCCAGACCAGATTCGATGCATGATACAGGATGCTTGGGGCTGGTGCACTGGGATGACCCAGAGGGATGGGATAGGGAGGGAGGTGGGAGGGGTGTTCATGATGGGGAACACGTGAACAACCTGTGGTGGATTCATGTTGATGTATGGCAAAACCAATACAATATTATAAAGCAATTAGCCTGTAGTTAAAATAAATAAATGTATATTAAAAAATACGAGGTGAATAGGAGGCCATTCAGGTATGATTTAAGCCAAATGCCTTATGATTATACAATACAGCTTCTGTCTGCATCTTTTGAAGTGGGTCTTATGAACTATACATCTTCATACAGTATACGGTGGATTCCATTGTGACTTTAGGGGGGTGGTTTAATGCTTCATGACTCCCTGGCTGATAACCTTTTTAAAAAAAAAAAACTTTTATTTTGTATTGGAGTATAGCTGATTAACAAACAATGTTGTGGTAGTTTGAAGAGAACAGCGAGCAAAGGGACTCAGCCACACATATACATATATTCCTTCTCCCCCAAATTCTCCTCCCATTCAGGTTGCCACATAACATTGAGCAGAGTTCCATGTGTTATACAGTAGGTCTTCGTTTGTTACTGGTTGATAACCTTACAAAAATTTATTTATTTATTTTAATTGGAGGCTAATTACTTTACAATATTGTAGTGGTTTTTGCCATACATTGACATGGATAAGCCCTTTTAATGTCACCTACAGAGGTAAAGGCAGAGAATCCAGAGATAAAATTGTCAACATCTGGGTCATCAAAAAAGCAAGAGAGTTCCAGAAAAACATCTATTTCTGCTTTATTGACTATGCCAAAGCCTTTGACTGTGTGGATCACAACAAACAGTGGAAAATTCTGAAAGAGATGGGAATACCAGACCTGAGAAATCTGTATGCAGGTCAGGAAACAACAGTTAGAACTAGACATGAAACAACAGACTGGCTCCAAAATAGGAAAAGGAGTACATCAAGGCTGTATATTGTCACCCTGCTTATTTAACTTATATACAGAGTACATCATGAGAAATGCTGGGCTGGAGAAAGCACAAGCCGGAATCAAGATTGCTGGGAGAAATATCAATAAACTCAGATATGCAGATTACATCACCCTTATGGCATAAAGTGAAGAACTAAAGAGCCTCTTGATGAAAGTGAAAGAGGAGAGTGAAAAAGTTGGTTTAAAGCTCAACATTTAGAAAACTAAGATCATGGCATCTGGTCCCATCACTTCATGGCAAATAGATGGGGAAACAGTGGAAACAGTGTCAGGCTTTATTTTGGGGGGCTTCAAAATCACTGCGGAAGGTGACTGCAGCCATGAAATTAAAAGATGCTTACTGCTTGGAAGGAAAGTTATGACCAATCGAGATAGCATATTCAAAAGCAGAGACATTACTTTGTCAACAAAGGTCTATCTAGTCAAGGCTATGGCTTTCCCAGTAGTCATGTACATATGTGAGAGTTGGACTGTGAAGAAACCTGAGCACTGAAGAGTTGATGCTTTTGAACTGTGGTGTTGGAGAAGACTCTTGAGAGTCCCTTGGACTGCAAGAAGATCCAATCAGTCCATCCTAAAGAAGATCAGTCCTGGGTGTTCATTGGAAGGTGTTGAAGCTGATGTTGAAGCTGAAACTCCAATACTTTGGCCACCTGATGCGAAGAGCTGACTCATTGGAAAAGACCCTGATGCTGGGAAAGATTGAGGGCAGGAGGAGAAGGGGATGATAGAGGATGAGATGGTTGGATGGCATCACTGACTCAATGGACATGGGTTTGGGTGAACTCCAGGAGTTGGTGATGGACAGGGAGGCCTGGTGTGCTGCAGTTCATGGGGTCGCAAAGAGTCAGACATGGCTGAGTGACTGAACTGAACTGACTGAAAGAGGTAAATAATACTTAAAAGCTTAAGTTGAACAGTTATTGAGGATTTAAAAGACCTCTTAGAACTAACACAAAAAAAGATGTCCTTTTCATCACAGTGAACTGGAATGCAAAAGTAGGAAGTCAAGAGATACCCGGATTACAGGCGAGTTTGGTCTTGGAGTACAAAACGAAGCAGGGCAAAGGCTAACAGAGTTTTGCCAAGAGAATGCACAGGTCATAGCAAACACTCTCTTCCAACAACACAATGCAAGACTACACATGGACATCATCAGATAGTCAATACTGAAATCAGATTAATTTTATTCTTTGCAGTCAATGATGTAGAAGCTCTATATAGTCAGCAAAACAAGACTGGGAGCTGACTGTGGCTCAGATTATGAGCTCCTTATTGAAAAATTTGGACTTAAATTGAAGAAAGTAGGAAAAATCAGTAGGCCATTCAGGTATGACCTAAACCAAATCCCTTATGTGATTATACAGTAGAGGTGATGAATGGACTCAAGGGATTAGATCCTATAGATAGAGTGCCTAAAAATCTATGGACAGAGGTTCGTAGCAGTGTACAGGAGGTGCACCAAAATCATCTCCAAGAAAAAGAAATGCAAGAAAGCAAAATTATTGTCTGAGGAAACCTTACAAATAGCTGAGAAAAGAAGAGAAGCAAAAGGCAGGGGAGAAAGGGAAAGATATATACACTGAATGCAAATTTCTAGAGAATAGCAAGGAGAGTTAAGGAAGTCTTCTTAAGTGAATAATGCAAAGAAATAGAAAAAAAATCAATAGAATGGGAAGGCTAGATATCTCTCCAAGAAAACTGGAGATATCAAGGGAATATTTCATACAAAGATGGGCACAGTAAAGGACACAAATGGCAAGGATCTAATAGAAGAAGAAAAGATTAAGAAGAGGTGGCAAGAATACAAAGAAGAAGTATACAAAAAGGTCTTAATGATCTGGATAACCATGATGGTGTAGTCGTCCACCTAGAACCAGACATCCTGAAGTGTGAAGTCAAGTGAGCCTTAGGAAGTATTGCTACAAACAAAGCTAGTGGAGGTGATAGAATTCCAGCTGAGCTACTTCAAATCCTAAATGATGATGCTGTTAAAGTGCTGCATTCAATGTGTCAGCAAATCTGGAAAACTCAGCAGTGGTTACAGGCCTCGAAAAGGTCAGTTTTCTTTTCAATCCCAAAGAAGGGCAATGCCAAAGAATGTTTAAAGTACTGTACATTAACCCACATACCTATGGACACCTTATCTTCGACAAAGGAGGCAAGAATATACAATGGAGTAAAGATAGTCTCTTTAACAGGTGGTGCTGGGAAAACTGGTCAACCACTTGTAAAAGAATGAAACTAGACCCCTCTCTAACACCATACACAAAAATAAACTCAAAATGGATTAAAGATCTAAATGTAAGACCAGAAACTATAAAACTCCTAGAGGAGAACATAGGCAAAACACTCTCCGACATAAATCACAGCAGGATCCTCTATGATCCAACTCCCAGTATACTGGAAATAAAAGCAAAGATAAACAAATGGGATCTAATTAAAATTAAAAGCTTCTGCACAACAAAGGAAACTATAAGCAAGGTGAAAAGACAGCCTTCCGAATGGGAGAAAACAATAGCAAATGAAACAACTGACAAACAACTAATCTCAAAGATATATAAGCAACTTATGCAGCTCAACTCCAGAAAAATAAATGATCCAATAAAAAAATGGGCCAAAGAACTAAATAGGCATTTCTCCAAAGAAGACATACGGATGGCTAACAAACACATGAAAAGATGTTCAACATCACTCATTATCAGAGAAATGCAAATCAAGACCACAATGAGGTACCATTTCACACCAGTCAGAATGGCTGCGATCCAAAAGTCTACAAGCAATAAATGCTGGAGAGGATGTGAAGAAAAGGGAACCCTCTTACACTGCTGGTGGGAATGCAAACTAGTACAGCCATTATGGAAAACAGTGTGGAGATTCCTTAAAAAATTGCAAATAGAACTGCCTTATGACCCAGCAATCCCACTGCTGGGCATACACACTGAGGAAACCAGAAGTGAAAGAGACACATGTACCCCAATGTTCATTGCAGCGCTGTTTATAATAGCCAGGACATGGAAGCAACCTAGATGTCCATCAGCAGATGAATGGATAAGAAAGCTGTGGTTCATATACACTATGGAATACTACTCAGCCCTTAAAAAGAATAAATTTGACTCAGTTCTAATGAGATGGATGAAATTGGAACCGATTATACAGAGTGAAGTAAGCCAGAAAGAAAAACACCAATACAGTATACTGACACATATATATGGAATTTAGAAGACAGTAATGATGACCCTGTAGGTGAGACAACCAAGAGACACAGAGGTATAGAGTGGACTTTTGGACTCTGAGGGAGAGGGAAAGGGTGGGATGGTTTGGGAGAATGGCAATGAAACATGTATATTTTCCCGTAAGAAACGAAACGCTAATCTATGTTCAATGTAGGATGCAGGATGCATGGGGCTGATGCACAGGATGATTCAAGTAGAGGATGGGGGTGGGAGGTGGGAGGGGGATTTGGCATTGGGAGATTGTGTTCACCTATGGCTGATTCGTGTCAATGTATGGCAAAACAAATACAGTATTGTAATTTTAAAAATAAATAAATTTAATTAAAAAAAAAAAAAATAAAGTACTGTACAAGTGTGTTCATTTCACATTTTGATGCTCAAAAATCCTTCAAGCCAGGCTTCAACAGTACATGAACTGAGAACTTCCAGATGTACAAGCTGGATTTAGAAAAGGCAGAGGAACCAGAGAACAAATTGCCAACCTCCACTGGATCATGGGAATTCCAGAAAAAGCATCTACTTCTGCTTTATTGACTATGCTAAAGCTTTTGACTGCATGGATCACAACAAACTGTGGAAAATTCTTAAAGAGAAGGGAACACCAGACCACCTTACCTGTCTCCTAAGAAACCCTTATGCAGGTCAAGAAGCAACAGTTAGAACTGGACAGGGAACAATGGACTGCTTCAAAATTGGGAAAGGAGTATGTTAAGGCTATATATTATCACCCTGCTTATTTAACTTCTATGCGGAGTACATCATACAAAATGCTAGGCAGGGTGAAACACAAACTGGAACCAAGATTTCCAGGAGAAATATTAATAACCTCAGATATGCAGATGACATTACTGTAGTGGCAGAAAGTGAAGAGAAATTAAAGAGCCTCTTGATGAGGGAAAAAGAGGAGAGTGAAAAAGCTGGCTTAAAACTTGACATTCAAAAAACTAAAATCATGGTATCTGGTACCATCACTTCAAGGCAAATAGATGGGGAAAAAGTGGAAGCTGTGACAGATTTTATTTCTTGAGCTCCAAATTCACTGTGGATGGTGATTGCAGCCATGAAATTAAAAGACACTTGCTCCTTGAAAGAAAATCTATAACAACCTAGACAGCGTATTAAAAAGCAGAGCTATCACTTTGCTGACAAAGGTCTGTAGAGTCAAAGCTATGGTTTTTCCAGTAGTCATGTATGGATGTCATGTATGTGAGAGTTTGATCATAAGGCTGAGCACCACAAAACTTATGCTGTCAAGCTGTGGTGCTAAAGAAGACTCTTGAGAGTCCCTTGGACTGCAAGGAGATCCAACCAGTCAGTCCTAAAGGAAACTAACCCTGAATATTCATTGGAAGTACTGATACTAAAGATGAAGCTCCAATACTTTGAGTTGAGTCATCAGAAAAGACTGAAGGCAAAAGGAGAAGTGGGAAGCAGAGGATGAGCTGGTTAGAAAGCATCACTGACTCAAATGCACATGAATTTGAGCAAACTTTGGGAGATAGTGAAGGACAGGGAAGCCTGGCATGCTGCAGTCTGTGGGACTGCAAAGAATCAGACATGAAGAGTCCACTGAACAACAACAAAAGGGGTAAGTGGCCTATCATTTGGAAAATCTAAATAAACAAATGGCATTAAATATGTCTTTCACTCAGAGCTGGGCTTGCAAGTTGGTGTGGAGGTGAAAGGGAGGGTGAATCCCCTCCACACATTTAAATCTTCCCTTCTTCTCTCCACAGTTGTTCCTCTACTTTCTTCACTATCTCAAATATACCCATACAGGAGGAGAAAGCAAAGGATATTCAGGAAATGCTCTTCATTCCTTCAGCAGATGTGTACTATTGCATCAACCAGCACATTAGTAGACTGTTTGGGATAAAAAAACTATCAACCTAATACTGTGTGTAACCATTCACAATTATAATTCAGAGGGGACATTTTAAGAACCTCAATTAACTTTGGAGGGAAATGTGCAAGTCCAAGTGCAGTGTTTTACTTAGCTAGACTTAAACAATTTTAACATCCTGAGGAATGTGGAAGCCAGCAATTGAATAAAACAACCCTGTAGGCATCTCATCCTAGGAACAATCTAGCCGTGCAGTGATGGTCAATAGACGACAATTGACTAATAGAAATTAGCCATGAACGAAGCCTAAATATGAACAACTTGAGTTCTTCACCTCAAATGCCCGAAAAGAATTGCCTTGTTTTGTTGATATTGCTGTTAAGGAAAAATAAAATCATGAATCTGGATATCCTTCTCCCTAATATTAACCATCTGCACAAATGTAACCTACTTATTTCCTGGCTGACATTCAACATTTGTGGTTCTTTCTTTTCATAGTGATTATATGAAAAGTCCCTAATGGTGTCTGATGCTCAGTTAACATAATGTAGGACCATCCTTTGTAGGCTAGCTTTGAGTTCTTTTCCAGCTACAAGCCCCCTCCTCCAAAATCCCTTAAATTCAACTATTAAAACTCCAAGAGGATGGCAAGGCAAATCCATGTTCCTTGCGAAAAATCTCCCCAGGAGATCTGCTTTGAAAACTCTTTTAGAAGGTGAGAAGAAAGAGTTGAGCAAGAGGATGCAAGGCCAAGGTCAGTGAGCTCTGACTGAAGGGAAAGGATGTCAGTCTGTTTGCCCCTTTATTAGGATCCCCCAGGTGCAGAGAGTAGTTACTCTGCTAATGGTGAGCAGCTGTTCAAACAGAGGTGCTAACCTCAATTGTCTTAACTCAAAGTGGTTGAAAAAATAATGTTTAAAACAAGTGACAAGAATTTATCTCTAAGTTTGAAGGATTATGCAGCAAAGTTTGGATCCGAGGATACTCCTTAACTAAAGCTATCTTGCTCAAACTTTAACTTTTGTTTGGTCTCTTGCCTGCAGAGGGTTAGTCCCATTAGAGAGAGAAGTACTGGCTTCCATGACCTCAAGTTTTTATTGCGTAGGTAACACTAGGGAGACTCAAAAAAAAAATTTGGAGTGATACCCATAACTAGTCACACCCTTGAAAGTTTTCTCATCAGCCTGAAATATGACTGAGTCTTAAAAAGTTAAACAGAATGCAGAGTTAATTTTTGTTGAACCTTATTTGCATAGGTAAGACTATTACAGATAACTGCAATGAGATGCCTGGTGAGGGTCCTTGTTACATTGTTCTCTCCGTGAGGGTGGATTCAGTGTCCCACTGTTTATCAATCCGTGTTTTCCACTCCCCCATAAACCTTTTAAATAACTAATTCAGTGTGCTCTTCTGGAGGCTTCCTGGGGCAAAGGCAAAGGCTGTGTTGCATATATGCCTTTGTGTTTCTCCAGCCCCTGCTTTTTCTCTGGGGGCTTCCCAGGTGGCTCAGTGTTAAAGAATCTGCCTGTCAAGCAGGAGATGAGTGTTCAATTCCTGGGTGGAGAAGATCCCCTGGAGACAGAAATGGCAACCCTCTCCAGTATTCTAGCCTGGGAAATCCCATGAAGAGAGGAGCCTGGTGGGCTACAGTCCAAGGGGTCACAGAAGAGTTGGACATAACTTAGCAACTAAGCAACCGTTTCTGGAGTATATTTGATTCACAAATATCTGACCTGGGAGCATCTCATGAACATTTTAAGCAACATTGAGTTGAAAGCAAACCTAGGCAGAGGAAGTGGAGAGATTGGCTTGTTTCTCACTTGGTGGGTGATGATGTGTTGGAAACGGATGTCAAAGCCAAGAGTTAGAAGGAGAGAAAGATACAGCTTGAACTGGAATACTACACTCTTTGCCAGAAACTGCTGCATGACGGACATGGCTGCTCTTGAAGGTAGAACTCTGTTCTGTTCCAATTTCTCTGGCTTTTACTCTCAAATGTTGACCAGAACTTCAGTCCAGTTGAGATGGATTCTGTGTTAGTGGAATTCACATTGCACCACTTAGAAAATGTTTCCCTTTCACTTGGGCTGTTTCTTCCTCTTCGTCCTCTTGCAGAGATAAAATGCTCTGCAAGGAATTAATGGTTTTACGGCTATGCAGCTGGCAGCAGTATATCACAGAACTCTCTGCAGAAATCCAATTATTTCCTTTGAGATGAAAACCAATACTTTGGAGTTGGGGGAAGGGCTTCTGCTGCAGGGTTGCTTGATCTAAGAATTTGTTCTAGAACGGACAGGTTCTCAGGTGCAGCCTGATTCCTGGATCACAGAAGCTCCTTTTTTCTCCTGCTTGGTGCTGACCACCTGAACACACTTGGGATTCAGGAAACAGGATGAAAGAATTCTTTAACCTAAGTTTCTGGCTCCTTTAGGGCTTAAGATGAGTGGTTAAACTAGCATTAAATATCCTAGGACAATGATGATGGTGATCCCAGCAACTTACTGTCAGTATAGGAGATATCTGGGGTTTATTTTCTTTTTAAATATTTTTTTGGCTGTCCCAGATCTTAGTTGCAACACACAGGATCTGCAGTCTTTGTTGCAGCTTGTGGGATCTTTAGTTTTGGCATGTGGAATCTTTTTAGTTGCAGCATGCAACTAGACCCATGCAGCATGCAGGGTCTAGTTCCCTGACCAGGAATCGAAACCAGGCCCCTGCACTGTGAATAAGGAGTCTTAGCCACTGGACCACCAGGAAATCCCTTGAGGGGTAATATGAAAAGAGAAGCTGCCACTGAGAACGTCTAAGCCTTGGAAAGCAAATATAGAAAGAAATACACAGAGAGAGAAATAAAATAGCCTGAAACACTTTCCTCTGGGGCTTTTCATTTTCTTAGGGTGGGTAGGAGAATTTCTAATTCCAAATCAAAGATAGAATATTTGTGTCTCATATTTTTTTTAAAGAAGTAGCCATTGAAAAATGCAAAAAGAATAGAAACAGCTATACAGTTTCATAGTTAGTCAGAAATCCCTTGGTCACATCATCCTATACTCTCATCTGTTTCCTCTCCATCCTATCCCAGCAATTTTGTAGAGAGAGATGTGGTGATGAGCTTCCTCTCAACAGACCCTGGAGAAGTGCTTGTTCAAGGGAATGAAATAATTAGAATCAAAAACTGGGCAGGATAGGATAAAGCAGGAGTGTGTATTTTGAAGGTAAAAAGATCTGAGATTGAATTCTTGCACAGCGTAAGAACTTAGATCTCTTATCTGAGCTTTCATTCCTTTATCTACAGAATGGTTAAATAATTCTTACCTTGCTGATATGTTATGAGAATTACTGATAATGTTCATAAATGTATTTTCCCCATAATAATTCTATAGAGTAGGTGAAAGGGAACAGTGAGTTATAAGACAGAAAGGAAGTTGGACTCAGATTATAGAGGAGTTGTATATTATCAGCCCTGCCTGCAAAGATGTTTGGCCACTGGGATATAGATGGACTTTGACCAACAGTGATAACGGCATAAGCAAGCCTATTGTTAGCTTAGTGGAAGCTCGTAAGAAATATAACACTTTAGAACAACAAAGTTTTTACTATGTGGCCATAGTTAGACTCTTTTTATTTTTAAAATTTCTTTCACTGATGTGTAGTTGATTTACAATGTTGTGTTAATTTCTACTGTATAGGAAAGTGATTCAGTCATACATACATGCATATGTATGAAGCCCCTGTAGGGCTTCCCAGGTGGTGCAGTGGAAAAGAATTCACCTGCCAATGCAGGTGACGCAAACGTGGGTTAGGTCCATGGGTTGGAAAGATCCTATGGAGTAGAAAATGGCAACCCATTCCAGTGTTCTTGCCTGGAAAACTCCATGGACAGAGGAGCATGGTGGGCTATAGTTCAGGGGGTCACAAAGAGTCAGACATGACTGAGCAACTGAGCATGCATACACACACACACACACACACACACACACACACACACACACATTCTTTTTTGTATTCTTTCCTATTATGGTTTATCACAGGCTATTGAATATACTGTAGTTCCCTGTGCTACACAGTAGGACCTTGTTGTTTATCCATTCTCTACAAAGTAGTTTGCATCTTCTAATCCCAAATTCCCAATCTATCCCTCCCCTACTCGCTTCTCCCTCTTGTCAACCACAGTTTGTTCTCTACATCTTTGAGTCTATTTGTTTCATAGATGAGTTCATGTGTGTTATATTTTAGGTTCCACATATAAGTGATATATGGTATTTGTCTTTCTGATTTAGTATGATAATCTTTAGGTCTATCCATCTTGCTGCCAATGGCATTACGTCATTCTTTTTGAGGTCATTGTTAGACTCTTGAATGCAAGCTTGGTCCTTACTTCAGCCTAAAAGTATAAAAGGCAGAGGTTTTACTTTACATGGGATGCCTTTTCCTCTGAACCGCATATATACCTCTATGAAGAGCTAGGACCCACTCACTCATATGTATCCTCTCCTGTGTCTATAATTTGCTTATTGGCTGGTTTGGGAATCAACTGCACCTCATCCAAGTTATCATTCTTGTCAGTCCTCACACTTAAATCATCCTTGTGTGTCTGGCCTAGGTAACTAATGTAAACCAAAGAATAATGAATTAGAAGGATACAGAGTATGTCAGAGGATGAGAAGAAATGCTGAGCAACCATAGCAGGGCAGCATGGTTTAGTTGCTAAATCCTGTCCAACTCTTGAAACATCATGCACTGTAGCCTGACAGGCTCCTCTGTCCATGGGATTTCCCAGGCAAGAGTACTGGAATGGGCTGCCATTTCCTTCTCCGGGAGATCTTGCTGACCCAGGGATCGAACCCACATCTCCTGCTTTACCACTGAGCCACCACGGAAGCCCCCACAGAAGAGAGTCTAGGCTTATTTGAGATCTACAGGAGGCAGAAATGACTGAGCAGTCTTTTGGGGGTTCCACCAATGAGTTGATAAGTTTCAGTGATTTTCCCAAACTTGGAACATCCTTGGGGAAAAAATTCTGACTTGTCCAGTTTAGGTCACATGTTCACAGTCTCACTCAGACCCCATGCAATGAAGGAGGCGTTTTCTTCAAGAAAGAAGAAGGGCAACTGAGTCAATCAAAAGGTTGACTGTCTCTCCTCAGGTTAGGACTCTCAGTAGAAAAGTCACGATTTCCTGATGCTGTTGCCCCACAGTCTTTGGAGGAAGCTCACTTTACTGAGTATTGTGAAAGAATAATTCACCAAAACCTGTCCACGTTTGGCATATCACTCCTGAGCTAAGTACATGTGTGCCTGTTAGTGAGGGAACATGTTTCAGAGTAATCTAATCTGAAAACTGCTACTGAGTCTCACACAGCCCAGACATTGCAGGACCACATTTTGAGCAAGAAGTCAGTATTTTGGCATCTATGCACGTATCTGGAAATATATCTCCTGATGTGTAAACAAGAAGCTTTTTCGATTCTAGGTCTTGTTGCTTAGAAAGGTATATCTTCAAACAACCAGAAAACAGGAGCTAATAGGGATTGCAGCAGGAAGAGTTACAGAAGGGCTGGTGTCTTGGCCACCATAAACAGTGTTCTGGGGAATTGCAGACAAGTCTCAGCAGCTCCATTCCTACAGTGCAAGATTCGGGTTCATCCTGAGTCAAAGCATTCAGAAACAGCTCTTCAACCTCCAACCCACCTCCCCAAGCAAAATGGCTGCACTCTGAGGCTTGGATGCCTATCCCTGTCCCCTCGCCTACATTCTCAGAGCCAAGGACTGTCTCCCTACACAGCCTTAGCAGAATCTGCTTTTAGCCAAGGGTGTGAAGTATTCATTCATGAAAAAGAGTAAACAATAGCTCATATTATTATATAATGCTTCCTATGCTTCTAAATGCTATCTCTTTGAATCTTTACAATGACCCCAAGAGCTGGAATGATCATTTTCCCCTTCATATCATCTCTCTAACTTTCTCTATCCTGTCTGTCCCCCCAGGAGATGGACTTTCTGTGGACTATATCACAGACTCCCTTGCCCATGTTTTTTTTATCCTTGGGTTTGGCCAATGGGAGACTCCAGAAGGATAGAAGTGGGCAAGAGGAGAAGACAAAGGAATATTTTCCTCTGGCTGCCTCCACGCTGGACCAGGGATTAATACCATCTGTGTTTCTCTTGAAAGGCCCTGGCTCCTGCTTTGTAGCCCTTCCCTCTAATTATAGCTGTAGCTCTCTCCTCTCATGATATTGTCCTTTCTCCTTGTCCCTTCAGACCTAGGAATGATAAGGGCTTCCTGCTCTGTCCCTTCCCCCAGAACTTCAGTATATCTTGTTGGTTTCTCTGAACCCCTAACTCAGCTTTGTAATCAGTCCCTCATGTAACCTCCTCATTCATCCGGTTTCAGTGTGTTATCTCTTTGCTGCTGGGACTATCCCTGTTCCAGCTGAGTATTACTCTCCCTATTATATAGGTGAAAAACTGTGGCCCAACAGTTTTGAAATCAGGTTATCTGTCTACAAGTCTCAGACTCTCTTCTAACCTTGTATATTCAACCATCTTCATATTTAAGAGAGCTCGTTTTCTTTAGCTAAAGTATTACACTGGATTTTCAGGCCTTAACTCATATTTGGGGATGTATTTTTGGAAGAGAAACCCTTTTTCTTTCCACCAGAAGTAGGTCCCACTCTGCTCCACTCACCACATATGATCTGGGACCTTATTTTCAGTTTATGAAGAACATTTCCTTCTTTAGTTTAAAAGAATTTAAACTATTCCCTATTTTCACTAAGGAATACCTCCTGAGATTTCAATATTTGCAATCCTATTAAGCAGAACTCTTAAATTTAATTATTTGAAAACAACCTTAATAAAATCTGACTCAAGGCAAGTCCTGAAATACCAGATCAGAGAGGAGCCTAATTAGGTTTTTTTCTACTCTAGATGCTACAAAACACATTAGAGTTGGAAATGGCCTTAGAGATTATCCAGATTCTTAACCTTATTTTGAGTAACATAAACCCTCTTAAAATTTGAAAATCTGTGAACCCTCTTCCCTTAAAATTGCAAATTCTCTCTCTCTCTCTCACATACACAGAGAGAATATTACCTATGATTTAAGGGTTCATTATCATCCTGAAGCCCACTCATTGGCTCCCCATGTTAAACCTCCCTATCCTAGGCTCATTCCTTAGGTTTGTACAAATGAAGCTGATACCCAGTCAGTAAAGTGCAGTAAATGACTAGCTGGCCTAAGGTCACGTGCGTCATTAGTTGGTGTGTCAATCAGGTTGGGCTAAGTAACAAACAACAAAATGTCCATGTCTTAAAACAACACATTTATTTCTCATCCATGCTATGTTCCTACTGTAAGTGAACTAGGTGCTCTGCTCCATACAATTTTTACACTGGAATGCATCTAGACGGATGTCCTCTAGAACATCATGTGTCATCATGGCAGAGGAAGAGAGAGCATTGCGAACAATGCACTGATTCTAAAGCTTCCCTCTGAAAGGAGCACATCATTGCTGTTCATATTTCATTGACCAAAGCAAGACATATGCCATTCCTAACCTCAAGGGTGGTACAGAAGCATTGGTGGATAGTGCAAATGATGAAGAAAGCTGGGAGGGCCAGAAGTAGAACCCCCAGCATTTTTATTGTTTGTCCAGTGCTCTCTACACTCCCAAGGCAACTACAGAATAATCTAATTCTTCTTGGTGTATCCCACAGATTTGTTATCAGCTTGAGAAGGCTCAATTTCTGAAATATAATCAAGACAAAGTTGAAGGCTTCTGTTTGTCATTTTTGTAAATGCTGATTTTCTGAAACAGTTAATTTAAGATGCTACAGTAATAACAGAGGCCTGTTCATACTGGGTAGGTTGTTACTGATCTTATTCAGCACTCATTTTTCAAACTAAAATCCTTTTTCCTGTCTGAATTGTTCTTATGCTTCTCATACTCATTCACTGACCCTTCATAGCTTGGTAACACAAATGAGTTTCTGGATTTTTCTACCTTAACAACTGGTAATAGCTGTGGCTCTGTTTTTATCCTCAGTTGTTCTTCATTCCCCAATTTACTGAACAACTGCTTTGCCCCAAGGACTGTAATGAGGACTAAGTTAGAAAATTTACAAAGTCTGATGCCCAGTAGTTACTCTAAACATGGTGGCTGGTTTGTGTATATATGTTTATTTATTTATTTTTATCTTGAAATCAATGTAGGACAATGATTGAAAGCACACACTATAAGAGTTAGATGATTTTATTAACCTCTCTGTGCCTCAGTTTTCTCATTTATTAAGCAGGAACAACAATACTACAAAACCCTTGGGCTGTGGTAAGGATTAAATGTGATAATTCATGGAAAGCATCTACTCCAGGACCTGGTTTAGAGAAGGTCTTTGGTATTAGCTATTGTTCCTGTAATCTGCAAGATTATTAGGAAAAATATGATGGCTATTTGCTAAGTAGCAATGAAGCAAGGAGGAAAAAGTTTAGGCTTTGGAATTAGGTAGATCTGAGTGCTTATTCCTTGGCAGGAAAGTTATGACCAACCTAGATAGCATATTAAAAAGCAGAGACATTACTGTGCCCACAAAGGTCCGTCTAGTCAAGGCTGTGGTTTTTCCAGTGGTCATGTATGGATGTGAGAGTTGGACCGTGAAGAAAGCTGAATGCCGAAGAATTGATGCTTTTGAACTGTGGTGTTGGAGAAGACTCTTGAGAGTCCCCTGGACTGCAAGGAGATCCAAACAGTCCCTTTTAAAGGAGATCAGCCCTGGGATTGCTTTGGAAGGACTGATGCTAAAGCTGATACTTTGGCCACCTCATGTGAAGAGCTGACTCATTGGAAAAGACTCTGATGCTGGGAGGGACTGGGGGCAGGAGGAGAAGGGGACAACAGAGGATGAGATGGCTGGATGGCATCACCGACTTGATAGACGTGAGTTTGGGTGAACTCTGGGAGTTGGTGATGGACGGGGTGGCCTGGCATGCTGCGATTCATGGGGTCACAAAGAGTGGGACACGACTGAGCAACTGAACTGAACTGAGCTGAGCTCCAGTCTCAGCTCCATTGTGGTGTGGATTTAGGCAGGTTACTGCTCTGAGCATCGGTCTCTTCTTCAGCCATATGTGCTAGCCCTCCTTCCCTTGCAGGGTGCTTGGCAGGCCCCAGGGGGATACCATACCATAACGTATCACCCAGCACACGGCATGTTGGAGGCAATGAATAAATATCAGTTCTCTGAATGCTGTGGGGTATACAAAGATGAACAAAGGAGACAAGCCCTCTCTTTTGACTTCCAGGAGTTTACAGTCTTGCTATGGAGATATGACATGTGCACAAACAGATGCCCTAAAATGATGAGTGCTGTGAAAGAGCAAATGGGCTGTGGGAGTTTGCAGTTGGTGAGGGTCATTTAAGCTGCGTTGTTGGCTTTGGCTGAGAAAAGGAGCTCTTTACTAAAGAGCTCTTTTAATTTACAAATCTCACTTTTTTTTTTTTCTTTTTCTTTCCTCATTACTACCTCCTTACCCCCAAACCAAGAATACCCTATTAGGTAACACTGGTAATTTTTGTGTGGAGGGGAGAAATTTATTATCCTCACTGCCCATAGAGTTTGCTGATGTGCTCTGTTAGCTGGCTGTGATATTTACAGCAGCTCAGTTAAGATTTAATTTTCTATTATTCTCTGAACTTTGCAGCCCTCATTTTTCATTTGCTGTCTAAGATGCATTGCTCCAGCACTCTGGAACGACTGCTGGAAAGACTTACTTAACATTCAGAATCAATGAACAAACAGGAGAAACATTTTCCCAGAGACAGGCCACAGGGGATGTGAGCTTTAGCTTTGATTCTTAGTCATAGTTTTATACTCTTCTTTCTGCTTCTTATATCCAACTGCATTTCTCCATCTAATTATCAAATAAGATGCCTTGGAGGTACCTGAACTTGGGCTTTCTCTCCTGGAAATGTTATAGTCCAGGATCTCTCTGATGTTGTTATTATTTCCTTTTAATCTTGGCCTCTGGACTTGTTTGATACCACAGAAAACCTTTTTTTTTTTTTTTTTTTTCCTCTCATGAGTCTCTTGTTAGAATTGCCCTATGACACAAATACTTATCTAAAGAGTTCTCAGGGCTTGCAGGCATTTTTCCTGTCTCATTATCTGTGGATTCATTTGGTTGCTGAAGCAGAATTTTGATTAAAGTGTTTTTCCACTCTGGAGCTCATGGTTGCCCCCTTGGCTCCATGAGAGACTTCATTTGTCAAGGGTAGGTGTGGTTGAATGTTTTCTCATTCCATTGCTTTCACTCTCAGCTTGGTATACTAAGGTGTTAGCAGACATATTGTCATTCTGGACCTTCTGGATATTTTGGTAACTGTCTGCTCTTCTTCAAGGTATATATTCACATCGTTGCACTAAGAGCAGCCATTTGAATCAACTTGACTATGCCTTCCTAGCCATACTTTATCAGAGGCTGGGGGCTCAACAAAAACAGTCTTCCCTGGGCTACTGGATCTGGGACTGAGATTTTGGGGTGCTGGATTTGGGATGCTGAGTTTGAGACTGAATTGAGCCAGTGTCTTTACAGGGGTTAAAGCCAGGAATGTGAAAGCAAGAGTGAAACCAAGCAGGACTCCATGGTCCTTCCCCTCCATGTCCTCAGCCTGCCTTTCGCCTGCAGAAACTTTAGTCAAAGAATAAGTTTAATCAGAGAAGTGAGAAAATGCAGAAATAAAGGAAAATAGTCAAAGGAGACCAAATAATGATAGTTTAGTCATTAAGCAGAGTCAATGACCTTTCAGTGCCTCCTCAAGGGCTATAGATAACATTCTAAGCCATGTCCTGTGAGCTGTCTTACAGATACTGAAACCCCCACCAGGTGGAAGAAGTTAGCTACGTGATGACCAAGCTGCAGCCATGACATAAGCTGTCAAAATTTCAAGAATTGACCTCAGAGAAATAGGAACAAACTGACCATGGAACTGAAGATTAGCTGTACATTTACAGTTAATTGTAAAACATACAATTAAGATTACAATGGTCAGACCACCGATGACCAATTTCAAGATAACTATCAGAGCTGACTGCTGTTTCTGCATGTAGCCCCATGCAGCTGCCTCCCTCTGTCTAGAAAAGCTCTTGCCGCCTCATGTTGGGGATGGGGGGCAGGGGGAGTCAGCCTTTGGACAGGATCCCACCCTCAACACACCCCTCCTCCTTTCCGCCAATCTTGCCTCTTCATCAGCTTTGGATAGAGAGCAACCAGACCTCATTTTTGCTTATAAGGGGATTCAGATTCCATTTTTCTTCCAGGTGGAACCAGAGCTCAATGATGGGGAAAAAAATTAGAGCAGGCATGCAGGAAGAGTAGAGAGGAGACAGAGATGGAGAGTCCCAAGGGCAACGTGGAGGTCTGGTCCTCTTAGTTCCTGCAGCCTAGTATTGCAGGAACCTTTTCTTGTGTGAGGTTGACTCTTCATTGGGTAACTCAGATATCCTCATACCTTTCCAATAAATCTCATTGGCTTCAGTTCTGTTCAGTTCAGTCGCTCAGTCATGTCCGACTCTTTGCAACCCCAAGAATCGCAGCACGCCAGGCCTCCCTGTCCATCACCAACTCCCGGAGTTCACTCAGACCCACGTCCATCATGTTGGTGATGCCATCCAGCCATCTCATCCTTGGTCGTCCTCTTCTCCTCCTGCCCCCAATCCCTCCCAGCATCAGAGTCTTTTCCAGTGAGTCAGCTCTTTGCATGAAGTGGCTGTAAGTACTGGAGTTTCAGCTTTAGCATCATTCCTTCCAAAGAACACCCAGGACTGATCTCCTTTAGAATGGACTGGTTGGATCTCCTTGCAGTCCAAGGGACTCTTAAGAGTCTTCTCCAAAACCACAGTTCAAAAGCATCAATTCTTCAGCGCCCAGCTTTCTTCACAGTCCAACTCTCATAACCATACATGACCACTGGAGAAACCATAGCCTTGACTAGACAGACCTTTGTGGGCAAAGTAATGTCTCTGCTTTTTAATATGCTATCTAGGTTGGTCATAACTTTTCTTCCAAGGAGTAGGCGTCTTTTAATTTCATGGCTGTAATCACCATCTGCAGTGATTTGGGAGCCCCCAAAAATAAAGTCTGACACTGTTCCACTGTTTCCCCATCTATTTCCCATGAAGTGATGGGACCAGATATAATGTTGGCTTAGACTAGTGGAAACTGGTTCCTTTTACAGCTAATCAAAGTGTTCTAATTGACACAGTTGTTTTTTATCAAATTGCTGGTTTCATGCTTCTGGTGATAGGTGACAAGAGAAAGGTTGAGATCATTATTCAGTACCTTTCTTACCATAAAAGAAAATGTTCAACTTAAATGTGAGTCAAATAAGATGCATTAGATATACCCAAAGAATTGAAAGCAGGGTCCTAAAGAGGTATCTATATACTCATGTTCATACCAGTATTATTCACAATATCAAAAAGAGGGAAGCCACCAAAGCAAGCATCACAAAGAAATGGGTAAACAGAACATGATATATGCATTCAATGGAATGTTAACCTTAAAAAGGAAAGAGATCTGTCACATGCCACAATAGACAAGACTAGAGGACATTATGCTAATAAAGCTAATCACAAAAAGACAAATACAGTAGGATTCCATTTATATGAGGTACCTAGAGTAGCTACGGGGAGAAGGCAATAACACCCCACTCCAGTACTCTTGCCTGGAAACTCCCATGGACAGAGGAGCCTGGTAGGCTCTAGTCCATGGGGTCGCTGAGAGTCGGACACGACTGAGCAACTTCACTTTCACTTTTCTCTTTCAGGCATTGGAGAAGGAAATGGCAACCTACTCCAGTGTTCTTGCCTGGAGAATCCCAGGGACAGGGGAGCCGGGTGGGCTGCCGTCTATGGGGTCACACAGAATCGGACACAACTGAAGCAACTTAGCAGCAGCTGCAGCAAAGTAGTTACATTCATAGAGAAAGAAAGTAGAATGGTGGGTGCAAGGGCTAGGGGAGGGGTGGATGGGGAGTTATTGTTTAATGATTTCAGTTTTGAAAGATGAAGAGAGAGAGACCTGGAGACTTATTGCCCAGCAATGTGAATGTACTTAACACTATCGAACTATACAGTAGAAAATGGTTGAGAAGGTAAAGTTTACACTATGTATATTTTATCACAGTTATAAAATCCCCTGAAGAATATCACTGATTTCTGGAATATGGACAGAGGTAGAGGGATGAGCCCAGACTATGAGTGAGAAGCCCTTGTTCTATTTCTGGCTTTGGACTCAAAGAAGTATGACTTGTCCAGCATCATTTAACTGCCTTATACCTCACTTCACTCATATGTTTCTTGCATTCATTCATACAAGTCTCTGCCATGAGGGTTGTAGGCCCCTTGAAAATGCTGGGAACAGAAAACTAAATAAGATGTAGGTTGTTAGAGGAGCTTGTCCACAGGAAGTAATTTCTGAGCATGTCTGGAAAGATCAGCTGAGGAATTCACCAGGTGGGAGAGTGAATGATGCCTTTCCAGGCTGAGAAGTAGCATGCACAAAAACCCAGAGTCATGAATAGGCCTGATATGGTTAGAAGATTCTGAGAAACACCTTTGTGTTGAAGTCTGGGCAGCAGATGGGAGTAGACAAAGAGTGGTAGGAGATGGTGCTAAATAAGGAGACCAAGACTTGACTGTAGAAGGGCTTCCTAAGGATTATTTTAGAAATAGGCAGCGTTTCCCTCTACATGTTCTGTGGACCACTAGCCCCAAAAGAGGCTCTTAGGGAAGTAAACTGGGAGATGTTCCACACTCTATCCCCTTCTTGGGTATTTTGAGTATCCCTTAGCATAAAAATGTTAGAAGAATTCCTGCTTTAAAAATCCCAATTGACTTTAACTCAGCATTTCTCAAATATATATCCATGGAACTTTTTGGATATATATTCTTTAGTGGTAGAACTACAATACATATTTAAAAATCACTTTGGAAATTCTATGTTAAGTCTGGGACCCTGGAATATAGGGCACATTTAACTTTTGTTTCATCTTTTAAAACATGAGGAAATTTTTCTGGGAGGGGCTCTTTCAAGACTGGTTCCTTAACTTCCACCTTCTGCTAACTTTCCCACAAGCGGAGATGTCATAGAGGAGAAAGCCATAATGTAAGAGGCAGCTGGATTAGGAATCTATGTACATGCTCTGCCCCAGAACATGCCCTACTTCCTTCCTCTACTTCCAGAAGCAGGTCTCTGAGACAAAGATTTAAGAGCAAGTAATTTATTTGGGAAGTGATCCCAGAAAACATTCATGGTGAAGTGAGAAAGTAAAGCAGAGAAGGTAAGGGAGTGGATAAATAATGTGTTCTAAAGTGATTCTTTACTAGGGACACCCGAGGCTTTGGTGACCTCTGGGAGGTGGTATAGGCTCTGTATCTACATGTTATTCTACCAAAGGGCCAAGGGATTTAGGGCATTTGTCCACCAACTCCTTCCAGTAACTAGTTGAGGATGCTCCTTTTAATTCTCTGGCACTTCTTGTTTTTCACCCACATTAACAGAGCAGACTCCAGGGGCTGAAGAAAGCTGGCAGAGGTACTCAGGGGTTGGCATCTGGAAGTCAGGCTGACTGGTTAAGGACCAGGCGCGTAAGGGTGGGGCACTTGAAAATGTCTGCTACGGTTTGGAAGCTGAGAAAGCTGGAGAGAACATTGTTACTTTTAAAATCTATTATTTATTGTGAAGGTAGACTTTCTGATGGAGTGGCACCTTTCTGTTCACTGTGTCAAGATTCTAGAATTTTACCTGTACTTCCCTTCCTTTAGACAATATCCCGATGATCTGTTTCCCATTATTTGCCGATTGAACTTCTATCTTTTGTATTCACCTAAATCTAGGTCTTGGAGAAGGCAATGGCACTCCAACTCCAGTACTCTTGCCTGGAATACCCCTGGACGGAGGAACCTGGAAGGCTGCAGTCCATGGGGTCACTGAGGGTCAGACACGACTGAGTGACTTCACTTTCACTTTTCACTTTCATGCATTGGAGAAGGAAATGGCGACCCACTCCAGTACTCTTGCCTGGAGAATCCCAGGGACGGGGGAGCCTGGTGGGCTGCCATCTATGGGGTTGCACAGAGTTGGACATGACTGAATTGACTTAGCAGCGTAGCAGCAAATCTAGGTCTCAGATTTTTTATTCATCTGCTTTTTACGCCAAACAATATCTTAGCCCTTCTGAAGACACACAGTTGTTACTGTCAAGTACCTGCTTTTGTTGGGCTGGAATCTCCTTTCTAAATTGCCTGAATTATTTTTTTCTGGAGAAAGGTTCATTGTCCTCATGTCTTCTGACTACTGAAGAGGAGAATATTTGATGGGCCACTTTGAACCATTTCCCTAAATCTATGCTTTCAATTCCCTCCCAGCCTTCAGGTAAACCGCTTAGACATCCCAATCTCAGGGCCTATTCTTTCATCATTAGCCAGTTCACATTCTATGTTTTATTACTTACTCAACATGAACTCTTTGACCAGCTACCATATACACAGGCACTACTGCAAATGATCTGGGAGTAGGAGGTGAGAGGTAAGGGTGAGGGGAACAGTGGTTCCAGAGAACAGATTCTGGAGAGATGAACTTGAGTGAAAGGCTCATTTCTACCTCAAGCAAGTCATTTTGTCTTTATGAAGCTCAGATAACTCATCTATAAAATATGAAAAATCATAATATTGTTATAGGTAGAATTATTATTTAGAGTCATATGTTAAGTACCAAACTAAGGTCTTTTAAAGAAACATTTATTTATTTGGCAGTGCCAGATATTAATCTTCTCTGGTGGCTCAGACGATAAAGAATCCACCTGCAATGCAAGAGACCTGGGTTCAATCCCTGGACTGGAAGATCCCCTGGAGAAGGAAATGGCAAGCCACTCCAGTATTCTTGCCTGGAGAATCCCATGGTCAGAGGAGCCTGGCAGGCTACAGCCCATAGGATCGCAAAGAGTCAGAAATGACTGATCAACTGCGTATGGGCTGGGTCTTAGTTGCAGCCTGTGGAATCTAGTTCCCCGGCCAGGGATCAAACCCAGGCCCCCTGCATTGGGAGCATGGAGTCATAGCCACTGGGCCACCAGGGAAGTTCTGAGATAAGGTCTTTAAAGTGATAATTATGTTAAAATGAGGCCATTGGGGTAGGGCCCTAATCCAGTATGACTAGTGTCCTTTTAAGAAGAGGAAGAGACATAGGGGTGCATGTATGTATAGAAATGACCATGTGAAGAAGCAGCAAGAGGGTGACCATCTGTAGGCCAGAGGAATTCAGCACTGCCAGCACCTTGATCTTAGACTTCGAAGCATCCAAAACTGTGAGAAAATAAATTTCTGTTGTTTAAGTTAGCTAGTTGTGGTATTTTATTATGGTCCTCATAGAAAACTAATACCCCTACTTTCTGTGATTTTAAGAATGCACATGTAACCATACAATCCCTGATGCATAAGATGATGAATACATGCATAGAATTATCTTTGCTATTATTATTATTACAAAAATAAACTAGACTTAGACACTATACTGAAACTAGTCTGAGTTCAGATGAAGAAACACAGACTGAAATAACTATAAAACAAGATAGAAAATGTTAAGTGCAAATGAAAGATAAAGAAATAACCCATGGTAGTCAGAGGAGGAATAGCTGGAAGGAGAGAGTCAGGGGAAGCTGAGGTGGGTTTGATAGAGGTAGCATTTGACCTGGGGCAGGCAGGATTAGTGCATACAGATGACGGTGCTGGGACATTCACTGTATACCTGTATTTAACTATGCATGTTATATATTAATACGCTACATGCATACATAGCTATACTTGATTTCCCTGCAACAATATGCATGCACTATTCATTCTGTCAGTAGGTATTATTGGATGCCTACATGAAGGTACTGTTCTAGATGCTAAGGACAGAACCATGAACAAGCAAAGTCTCTACCATTATCAAATTTATATTTCAGGAAGTAATGTACATGATTGCTAAGAAGAAAAAGACTCTGAATGGCGTGTGCAATATGATACTTTTTAACATATATTTGAATATATAAATTAATACATTAAAAAATGAGATCATGTGTGTATAATTACACTTAAAGAGAAAGTGAGAGGGCTAGAGCAACAGAAATCTGGAAAGGAGATACAGAATGTTAACTGTGATTGCATTTCAGTGCCGGAATTATCTTGTCTCATTTTGTTTATCTGTATTTTCCAAGTTTAGGGACAATAAACTTATGTTTTATACATAATATTTAGAAAGTTGTGTACAATGTGTGCAATTAAACAACTAAGCACTGAAAGTTAGAACTTAACAGAAATTGCAAAAGCCCTTCCCTACTTCCATCTCCTAGATAGTTGTCATATCTCTAACCTGAAGGCTTGGTTGTTGTTATTCTTGTTTTCCACCTGAGGCCCTCTTGATGTTCAACTTTCCCCTACAGCTGCTACCACCCACCTACCACTTGCTTGTGGTCAATAAATCTTTTATTCCATAAAATAAAATCTTCAGCTTGAGGGTATTGCTTTCCCCAAACAACACTGTGCTCAAACTGTGAAGCTTCAGGCTTTTACCAGCTGAGCCTGAAGGGAAGCCCTTTAGAAGGAAAAATATTCAATAAATGTAAATTATTGCTGTTTCTATTTGCTTTATAGATCTTAAGTATGTAAAAGATGTTCAAGCAAAGCTGACAAGAAAGTAGCTCTTGTATTTTATCAAGAGAAACAAAGCCCACAGCATTTGGGGTACCCTTGAACAGTACAAGTCTCCTATTCACAAGAGGGCTTCTGATATAAAAGCCTGGTGCCCTTCCAGGCCCCCATATGCATAGGAGATGGACCCAAACTCACCAGCTCTCTGCCCAGGACCTCAGCCATTGAGTGCATAGGGAGAGCCAGTTTCTAGGCTGAGGTTCAGGAAAAGTTGGTCATGGCATCACCCTGGCAAACCCAAGTAAGTGTTTTTTCCACTGAGGCCCCGATTTGGTTTATACAGCAAAGTTAGTGGTGGTGTAGCTTTCCAGAGCTGCCCATATCCCGTAAATAGGGTGGGTGTGGCAATTTTAATAAGCTCACAGCTTAGAGTGTATTTTCACATTTCCTTTTTCTTGTTTACTCTGGTTTTTAACCCTAGTTGCTCTTGTCTTTTCTCCTTATATCAAATGCTGGAAATTTTAACTATAATTTTGCAATGCATGTATCTATCCCATATTCTTTCAACCTTAGTCACTTCTGACTGTGGTCACTGCTATCATTTTGAGTAAAATCAACCAAATTTGCTTATGTTATTTATTTTAAAGATGTAGGCCTTGTGGGGGTGGTTATTCCTTGAATAATGATTTATATGGATTCTGGGCAAAAGAGAATTAGCTATTTAAATATTGAAATGAGCATACATAGGTATGTTCATGCCACTGGGGAAAAAGCCCTCAAAGTTGAAAGCCATTTCTGTGATTGTTTCAATTTAGTACTGAAAATTTTTCAGTTAAGTACATTAAATTGTTCTATGGGATCTAGATGCACTGGCCCCTGCCTCTGCTGCAGACTCACACCTCACACTCCCACCAGAACACATTCGGTTTCTTTCATTTCCTCCAGAGCATGAAACTTTTTCACCTCTAGGTCTTCATGTTATGTTTTTTCTTCCTGGAACACTCCACCCATTAACTTTGTTCTAGGTAATTCCTTCTTATTCGTCAGATCTCTGCTCACAAGTAGCTTCCTCTGGGGAGCCTTCTTAAACCCCCTTGCTCTAGATTAAGGTCCACTCCTCTGTGTTGTGTCATCATAGTGAGTCACTGTCTCCTCCATTACTCCATAAAATTTTGAGAATAGAGACCATGTCTTTATGTTGCCATTTTACCTCTTGTACTTAGCACAGTGCCTGACTGGCACTTAACAAATATTTCTTGACAAAATGGGTACCTTGGTACAATTTGTCCAAATAATATGTCTAAAGTGATTTCCTGAGCCCTATGCTGCCATTTATTTGGGTGCCTGAATTATTCAATCAATCCAGATTGGACAGTTATTATTGAACATCATTATGTGTCAGCTGCTTCCAGCTACACTGATGATCCCTGATCATCCCCTTACCTTTCTACTTCATAACTGAGGAAACGAGAAGCTCAGCAAGGCTGAAGTACTTGATCATAGTGAATGATGAATAGAAAGAATCCTGAACTTCAGGAACATAACTTATCGTTCTTGACTCTGTGTCAGGGTGCTGCCTCTTTAAACTTTTGACCATTATCTTGCTTTGTTTCTACAACATCTGCTAGGCTATCATATGAGAATGTAGGTATCTTTGAGTTGTACAAGGTATGCTTGTACATAAAAGATACAGCTGAGACAGAAATCAGTATGGAATCCTGGAGTGGAATTGAGGGAAGAAGCACTGGTCCGGGAATGCAGACACTTGGGTTCTCTTTTTTACTTTTGTTACTAACCATCTTTGTGACACTGAGTATGTCACTTAGTCTCTCTGGGCCTTAGCTTTCTAGGTAGACAACGAGTGAGAGTGGCTGGATGAATTTTTAGGAGTCTGCCAACTTTAATTTTTGTTTATTAATTTATTTTCAGCTACCCTGGGTGTTTGTTGCTGTGCAGGGGTTTCCTCCAGTTGAGGTGTGTGAGCTTCTGACTGCAGTGGCTTTTCTTGTTGTGGTTCTTGGGCTCACTAGTTGTGGCACATGGGCTTAATTGCTCCACAGCATGTACGATCTTCCTGGAGCAGAGACTGAACCCATGTCTCCTGCATTGACAAGTGGACTCTTAACCACCGCCACCAGGACAGCCCAGGGCCCTTCCAACTTTAAATTCTATGATCCCAAGCTTGAAAGCTGGTATGAGGCATCAGAGTCTCACACTGACTACTCCTCGGGATATCATCAAGTTTACCTAAAAGAGTTCATCTTTTAGGGGCTATTCTGAAATTATATTCTGAAGGTAAGTGGAGAGAATCAATGCAATCTCATATCACCTTCTTATTTACCTTTTATATACATATGTAGGTAAGAAAATGATAGCCATGGGTCATAGGGGGAACCAAATAAAAGAATGAATCACCAGCTATCAATATGCCACCTTTTCATCAGCTGTCATTATGGGCCTTTGAATAAGCCCCAGTGAACACTGGCCTTCTTAGGTATGCATTCCTATATTCATGGAACAGGCTCCTTCTAATGCAGATTTGTTCTGTGCCTCTTGAAACTACCTTATGTATTTAAGCAGTTAGTAATCAGAAGAAATTTGAACTGTGGTGTTGGAGAAGACTCTTGAGAGTCCCTTGGACTGCAAGGAGATCCAACCAGTCCATTCTGAAGATCAACCCTGGGATTTCTTTGGAAGGAATGATGCTAAAGCTGAAACTCCAGTACTTTGGCCACCTCATGCGAAGAGCTGACTCATTGGAAAAGACTCTGATGCCGGGAGGGATTGGGGGCAGGAGGACAAGGGGACGACTGAGGATGGGATGGCTGGATGGCATCACGGACTTGATGGACCTGAGTCTGAGTGAACTCCGGGAGATGGTGATGAACAGGGAGGATGAGTGCTGGGATTCATGGAGTCTCAAAGAGTCGGACATGACTGAGTGACTGAACTGAACTGAACTGAATTAGACTTCATATCTTCCTGCACAAGCATATCTGGAGTATAAAAATGCAAATTGTAAAAAATGAAAATAAACTTTGAGTTATTTACACATTAGTTGATTTCCACGAACAATTAAAACTTAACATATTTGTAATGATTTTTAAAGGTGCTAAAGTAAATAGAATAATTATACTACCCACGTGTGAACTTAGTAAAATAACAGGAAAACTGTCATTCTGAATTAAAAATGAGTGCTAATTTCAGCTTTAATGTAGTTAAACCAATAGAGTAAATTAAAAATAAAATATGTAACTTTAAAACTTGAGGTTATCATAGAACATATATCAGTGAGCACCTTAAAACTTCCTTTGAAAATTGAACTTGTAGAAATGGAAACAAAAAAATTTAAATGAACAGATTGAATCTGAGGATTAGTCTGAGCTGAGCTAAAACAGTAAGCATGGCCAAAATGATAGGAACTGAAATAGAAAAATGAGTATTCATTTTTCCTGTTTTCCCTGTTTGTGTGACTTTGAAACTACATCAAAAATCTGAAAGCTCATTTTTTTCCCCTGTCACCAGCTAGCTGTGTCAATTTAGGCAAGTCAGTTTAACTCTCTGTAGATGAGTTTTTCTGTGTTTGAAATTAATATTTTATAAAAAGCTTCAAAGCTTAGTAACTTCAGGAAAATGCTAAAGTGTCCTACTATGAATGACACCACAGATTTCAGCCTTATTCCAATGTAAATAAATTCTGGAAGTAGATGTCCACTTTTTATGGAAAAAGTGATGCATCTTGTTCCCATGTTGGATCAACTTCCTCTCTTAAAATGTGATTTCTGTTAAGACGTGCCCTGACACTCTGGTACAGGAATATAAAGGCTAAATCCCATACAGCATAGAGGGGAAAATTCCTGAGATTCTTAATCTATATAGTAAAATGTAAAATCAGTTCAGTCGCTCTGTCGTGTCTGACTCTTTGTGACCCTGTGGACTGCAGCATGCCAGGCCTCCCTCTCCATCACCAACTCCCAGAACTTGCTCAAACTCTTGTCCATCGAGTTGGTGATGCCATCCAACCATCTTTATCTCTGCCATCCCCTTCTCCTCCTGCCTTCAATCTTTCCCATCATCAGGGTCTTTTCCAATGAGTCAGCTTCTCTCATCAGCTGGCCAAAGTATTGGAGTTTCAGCTTCAACATCTGTCCTTCCAATGAACACTCAGGACTGATTTCCTCTAGGATGGACTGGTTGGATCTCCTTGCAGTTCAAGGGACTCTCAAGAGTCTTCTCCAACACTACAGTTCAAAAGCATTAGTTCTTCAGCACTCAGCTTTCTTTATAGTCCAACTCTCACATCCATACATGACTACTGGAAAAACCATAGCCTTGACTAGATGGACATTTGTTGGCAAAGTAATGTCTCTGCTTTTGAATATGCTGTCTAAGTTGGTCATAACTTTCCTTCCAAGGAGAAGTGTCTTTTAATTTCATGGTTGCAGTCACCATCTGCAGTGATTTTGGAGCCCCCAAAATAAAATCAGCCACTGTTTCCACTGTTTCCCCATCTATTTGCCATGAAGTGATGGGACCAGATGCCATGATCCTCGTTTTCTGAACACTGAGTTTTAAGCCAGCCTCTTCACTCTCCTCTTTCACTTTCATCAAGAGGTTCTTTAGTTCTTCTTTACTTTCTGCCATAAGAGTGGTATCATCTGCATATCTGAGGTTATTGATAATTCTTCTTGCCATCTTAATTCCAGCTTGTGCTTCATCCAACCCAGTGTTTCTCATGATGTACTCTGCATATAAGTTAAATAAGCAGGGTGACAATATACAGCCTTGACATACTCCTTTTCCTATTTGGAATCAGTCTGTTCCATGTCCAGTTCTAACTGTTGCTTCCTGACCTCATACAGATTTCTCAAGAGGCAGGTCAGGTGGTCTGGTATTCCCATCTCTTTCAGAATTTTCCGCAGTTTTTTTTTTTTTTTTTTTTTTTTGTGATCCACACAGTCAAAGCCTTTGGCATAGTCAATAAAGCAGAAATAGATGTTTTTCTGGAACTCTTTTGCTTTTTGATGATCCACAGGATGTTAGCAATTTGATATCTGGTTCCTCTACCTTTTCAAAATCCAGCTTGAGCATCTGGAAGTTCATGGTTCATGCATTGCTGAACCCTGGCTTGGAGAATTTTGAGCATTATTTTTCTAGTACTTTACTAGGGTGTGAAATGAGTGCAATTATGTGGTAGTTTGACATTCTTTGGCATTGCTTTTCTTTGGGATTGGAATGAATACTGACCTTTTCCAGTCCTGTGGCCACTGCTGAGTTTTCCAAATTTGCTGGCATATTGAGCAGCACTTTCACAGCATCATCTTTTAGGATTTGAAATAGCTCAACTGGAATTCCATCACCTCCACTAGCTTTGTTCATAGTGATGCTTCCTAAGGCCCACTTCATTTCACATTCCAGGATGTCCTGCTCTAGGTGAGTGAAAAATGCTGTGTAATTCTTTTTAAAAATGTTGATTAAGAAAAGCATTGCTCCCACAGAGTCCAAAAGACTCTTCTATACATCTGTGTCTCTTTTGCTGTCTCGCATACAGGGTTATCGTTACCATCTTTCTAAATTAGGGGAAGGGGGGGTTCAGGATTGGGAACACGTGTACACCCGTTGCAGATTCATGTTTATGTATGGCAAAACCAATACAGTATTGTAAAGTAAAATAAAATAAAGGAAATCTGAAAAAAAAAAGAAAAGCATTGCTTCTTTATTAAACAACAAATCAGTAATAACATCCTAGAGTTTTATGGTAACTTTTTCAAAAGAATTTAGTTTATTCAAGTCAGAAATTCTCTTTTTTCTTGTTCATAAAATTTCTAATTTGACTTGTCTCAGTGATAATGTAAAAATACGTATTACTTATGGATCACAGAGAGTGTTTAATCAGTTGAAACTCAGAGAGAAGCAAGAAATGGGGTGATCTTTAGTGTTAGAATAGCGAAAGGAACTCCTTTTGATTTTCAAAACATCCATAACCACAACAACACAGATTTAAGGAGCAGAGCTTGTTTTGATGTTGAACTTGAATCAGGCATAGGAGTGAACTCTGGGTGAACTATAAGAGTCAGCTGAAGCAGGAAAAATGGGAGAAAAAGATGATGAATGATGAGAAAAGGAATCAGTTAGTTCAAGAGAGAATGGTGCTGAGGGATGTGGCTTAGAGAAAAGAATGGGGATGGAGTGTATATGAGGAATTGTGGATAATATGGAAGTTATGGCAAGATATTGCTCAGGCTATAAACATGAGGTCAGAGTGGGAGGGATATATGATAAACTTGAGGGCGTTGATTATTGGAGGGTGCATTTGACTTTTCATCAAATATGCATTACCGAAAAGTATAAAAATGTAATTGTCATAAAATAAAAATGTATTTAGTAGTTAACTATTTAAAGGAAATTTATGCCTCTAAAGGAGAGAGTGCTTTTGTAATATGAATCCAATCCCTAGCTTCTTTGAATATTGTTTTTTGTGTGTATTAAGTTTTCTTAGGGCAGTGGGCAACTGAATTGGGCAGTTGAGAGGGAAATACGCATCACTTAGCTTTGGGTGTGGCATCAAGAAGGGACAGAATGTTCCGAACTGAAAGAGGCTCTTGCAATTTTCTAATTCAACTCTATTCTCTGATGAACAAAACTGAAGATTAAATGTTTTGCTCAAGGTCAACCAGGGGTTCACTGAGAGTTAACCAAATGGTAAGTGATTTGTGCCAAAAATGAGAGCTAAAACTCAGTAGCCCTGCTTCCCACACAGACCTCAGTCTCTGCATCTCACTTGGACTAGATGGTTTATTATGTACAAGGAATAAAACAAAGTCACAGAGCAGCCATGAAATTTTGTCCTCAGGAGCCCTTTCCAACTTCAAAATTCTCTGATTTTATGTCATCCTTGCATCTTTTGTGTTTTAAGACTGTTACCTAAAAAATTCATTGTAAGATCATGAGGCAGCCAAAAAAGAAATTAACTGTTATTGGCTCCCAACTGGCCAGGGAGTATAGTAATATATCTCATAGAAGGACATAGACAATGTTCAAAGAAGAAATTTATCTTTCAGAAAGCAATAAAGCTTTAAAAAAAAAAATAACACCACTCCAGTTTCTCTTCAGTTCTGCCAAAATCTATCAAACGTTGCTGCTGCTGCTGCTAAGTCGCTTCAGTTGTGTCTGACTCTGTGCGACACCATAGATGGCACCAGGCTCCTCTGTCCCTGGGATTCTCCAGGCAAGAATACTGGAGTGGATTGCCATTTCCTTCTCCAATAATCTGTCAAATATGGCATCTTAAATTGGTCCAAGTTTCACAGATACCAGGAAACCACTAGTGTGATGTTTTTGACGATGCCATACATCTCCAAAAACACATTGTTTTGTTCCAACTTTCTCTTTTGCACACACCATTTAACTTAACTTCTTGTCATTTCTTCTCAGAGATTCTCCATGTATGTCTCTTTCCCCAGAATGAGCCTTTTATTTGTAACTGCATAAAATGCATTATGTGAGAATTCAGAGAGGGAGACAGAGATTAAATACCATCCTCAAGCACCCACTTTTTCTGTCCTGTGCCAAGTGCCACAGATATGATCCATGAGTAAGGGTTCTAATTTTAGTCTCAGGGCTTGGAAATTAAGTTATTTCTAAGTAGCAGCCTTACATCTCCTATTTCCCATTTTGATCTCCCTTTCCCCTTGCCTCATATACATATTTCTTAATAAAAATATTTTAGGATGGGACTTCCCTTTCAGTCCAGTGGTTAAGACTCTATGCTTCCACTGCAGGGGCCGCAGATCTGATCCCTGGTCAGGTAACTAAGATCCTACATGCCACGTGGCATGGTCAAAAAAATGAACAAACTAAAAACAAAAAAACTTCTCTAAAAATATTTTAGGTTATTATGCATTCATATGAAATTTTTAATGTAGCAACATTTTGTTAGAGTATCCAAAGAAAAATAGGAATGACTATTCTGAAAAAGGATTCCAAATCTTAACTACCTTTAAATAGAAATCATGTCCTATGAGGGCAACACTGTCTAAGTTTTAAATTGTAAGTAAATATCAAAACATTTAAGAATTAGCAATTCTATGCTTCAATATAGACAGAACGTAAAATAAAGAATGTTAGAACTGGAAGAAATATTAGGATTTCTGGGGGAAATTTTCTCATTTTACAGATGAGGAAATGGAAATAAAACACAAGCCGATTAGGAGGAGAGCTAGCTATTAATAGCTTTGCCTCAGCTGCCGATCTAAAAGGAGCACTAAACCATTGCTAAGGTAAATGAGAAATCAGAACCAGATAACTCCGGTGCTCACATACAGCTCTCTATTGGAACAGACAGCTGGAAGTTGAGAGTGTGCTATAAAATCTGGAACTACAGAATGCTTGTTATAATATGTTAACCAAGTATAAGTGACCAGTTATCTGATTTCAGTTTCCTCAATCTGCCTGCAAACACACTAATTTTTAAATTCACGAAAGAAATGAGAAGAAGTACAGAAGAAGGGGTGACACATTCTTAGAGCTTTTATTTGTTTTTTGAATTTATTTTTAATTGGAGGGTACTTGCTTTACAATGTTGTATTGGTTTCTGCTGTACATCAACATGGATCAGCTATAAGTATACATATATCCCTCCCATTTGAGCTTCCCACCCTTCTAGATCATCACTGAGCAACGAGCTGAGCTCCCTGTGTTATAAAACAACTTTTTTGTTTGTTCATTTTTTTTTGACTACTAGCTATCTATTTTACATGTGGTAGTATAGTCTTAGAGCTTTTAGAATAATGATCTTACTTTGATCAATAGAAAATACAGTTCAGTTCTGTTGCTCAATCATTTCCAACTCTTTGCAACCACACGGACTGCAGCACGCCAGGCCTCCCTGTCCATTGCCAACTCCTAGAGTTTACTCAAACTCATGTCCATTGAGTCAGTGATATCATTCAACCATCTCTGTCCGTCATTCTCTGACATCCCCTTCTCCTCCTGCCCTCAATCTTTCCCAGCATCAGGGTCTTTTCAAATGAGTCAATTCTTCACATCAAGTGGCCATAGTATTGGAGTTTCAACTTCAACACCAGTCCTTCCAATGAATATTCCAAACTGATTTCCCTTAAGATGGACTGGTTGGATTTCCTTGTAATCCAAGGGACTCTCAAGAGTCTTCTCCAAAACCACAGTTCAAAAGCATCAATTCTTCAGCACTCAGCTTTCATTATAGTCCAACTCTCACATCCATACATGACTACTGGAAAAACCATAGCCTTGACTAGACGGACCTTTGTTGGCAATGTAATGTCTCTGCTTTTGAATATGCTATCTAGGTTGGTCATAACTTTTCTTCCAAGGAGCAAGTGTCTTTTAATTTCATGGCTGCAGTCACCATCTGCAGTGATTTTGGAAGCCAAAAAAATAAAGTCTGTCACTGTTTCCACTGTTTCCCCATCTATTTGCTGTGAAGAGATGGGGCCAGATGCCATGATCTTAGTTTTTTCTGAATGTTGAATTTTAAGCCAACTTTTTCACTCTCTTTCATTTTCATCGAGTTTCTCTTTAGTTCTTCACTTTCTGCCATAAGGGTGGTATCATCTGCATATCTGAGGTTATTGATATTTCTCCCAGCAATCTTGATTCCAGCTTGTGCTTCATGCCCCCAGCTTTTTGCATGATGTGCTCTGCATATAAGTAAAATAAGCAGGGTGACAATATACTGCCTTGAAGTACTCCTTTTCCTATTTGGAATCAGTCTGTTGTTCCATGTCCTGTTCTAACTGTTGCTTCCTGATCTGCATACAGATTTCTCAAGAGGCAGGTCAGGTGGTCTGGTATTCCTGTCTCTTTCAGAATTTTCCAGAGTTTGTTGTGGTCCGCACAGTCAAAGGCTTTGGTATAGTCAATAAAGCAGAAATAGATGTTTTTCTGGAACTCTTGCTTTTTCGATGATCCAGCAGACGTTGGCAATTTGATCTCTGGTCCCTCTGTCTTTTCTCAATCCAGCTTGAACATCTGGAAGTTCACAGTTCATGTACTGTTGAAGGCTATCTTAGAGAATTTTGAGCATTACTTTAACTAGCATGTGAGAAAATACATTATTAATTAAATTTGTTTCTGAAAGCAAAGGCTTTCAAATTCAAATTCTCTCTAATCTTACAAAATAATGAGCATGAAAAAATAATGTTTGACCAAGTGCCAAGTCATTAGCTTTCCTTAGATTCCCACAATACTTAGCAGAGGCTTTTCCAAGATCATGAAGCCATTACTACATTCATATCAACTGATATAATTAAATATTGATACTGTTCCAGCACCAGAGTGCTGGGGTCATACAAATAAAATAGTGACCCAGTTCCTTTCCCCAGGATCTCATGTTCTAATCATGAGAAACACATGCAGACATGAAAATACTAGAGACTATGTCTTTGCAGAGATAGCTGGAGGTCCCTAGGAACACAGAGGGTGGAAAGCCTGTGTCTTCTAGTAGAAATTGAGAGACTTCACAGAGAAGGTCACATTGGATTGATAATTGAAGAATAAGGAGGAGTTTATCAGGTGGAAGAAGGCAGGAAAAGGGAACCGAGAGGTCATGGGTTCAGTGGAATTATCTATATATGCAACCATAGCCTAGAAGATTGAGAAACTTATTCTGATGAAATGTTCAGCTAAAATATTAATATTATTCTTGAAAAACATCAGCAAAAGAAAGTGAGGAAGTATCATGGCTGCAACAATGCACCACTCGGATCCTGCTTTGGACCTTATGGACTTATTCCCCAGTTGCTGAGAGTGATGCGGGGATCAGCTATCAGCCTTCTCCAGGAGGACTCATCTGAAAGGAGTTCCCTTTCTGATGTTCTCACCCTTTCTATGGGGCACAGGCAATAACAGGCCAGCTGGAGGCGCCCCAGGTTGAGACAGTGCTGAAGGGCTCACTCCTATTTCAGAGCTCCCCCAGGGACTGGCTGAGTCTATCTGCATCACAGCCCAGCTTCTTCCTCCACCCAGTCCTGCTTCCATCTCTTTCCATGTCTGTTGATCCCAGAACACTCTCTACTAAATTTCCTGCATGCCAAGCTCTATATCAGGGCCTTCTCCTGAGGGACAGAGGGATAACTAAATATTATAGGATCAAAGAAGATGTAGAATATCACATCTTGATATGCAAGAGTCCACCGAGACCTGAACTCCCTAAAGGGTGGTAGGATGAGAAGCCAAGATTAAAGCAATCACATCTGAACCTTTCCTTCTAGCACTTTTCACCTAGAACACTTTCACCCTTTCAATCCTCTTTCTGACAACCTCCAAAGCCTTTCAGCCATTCCTACCTTCAGGGGATTCTAGGAATTTCTTGTGCTCCTACTTCCAGATGACTTTCCTGTGAGTCTTTAGCACTCCTGAGCCTCCTCCAGCTCACAAACAGTTCTTAAGACGTGGTCCTCAGACTCCCTGAACCAGGTGCTTCTTTAACATTCAGATAACAGGCTCCAACCTACTAACTCAGGTGGAGAAGTCGAGTCGTAGGGGGCAGAATCTGTATTATAAACAATCAGCCACTAACATCTGAAAATCTTTTACTCAGAATCTGGGGAAGGTACTGAAGAGAAACAGCGACAATTGTTTTGAAATTGCCTGTGGAATCAGTTGTTATATAATTGTTAGAGATATTTGTAATTCATGACCAAGTTCAGTTCAGTTCAGTCGCTCAGTTGTGTCCGACTCTTTGTGACCCCATGAATCTCAGCACGCCAGGCCTCCCTGTCCATCACCAGCTCCCGGAGTTCACTCAGACTCACGTTCATCGAGTCCATGATGCCATCCAGCCATCTCATCCTCTGTCGTCCCCTTCTCCTCCTGCCCTCAATCCCTCCCAGCATCAGAGTCTTTTCCAATGAGTCAAGCCTTCTCATGAGGTGGCCAAAGTACTGGAGTTTCACCTTTAGCATCATTTGTTCCAAAGAAATCCTAGGGCTGATCTTCTTCAGAATGGATTGGTTGGATCTCCTTGCAGTCCAAGGGTCTCTCAAGAGTCTTCTCCAACACCACAGTTCAAAAGCACCAATTCTTCAGTGCTCAGTTTTCTTCACAGTCCAATTCTCACATCTATACATGACCACAAGAAAAACCATAGCCTTGACTAGACAGACCTTAGTCGGCAAAGTAATGTCTCTGCTTTTTAATATGCTGTCTAGGTTGGTCATAACTTTTCTTCCAAGGAGTATGCATCTTTTAATTTCATGGCTGCAGTCACCATCTTCAGTGATTTTGGAGCCCCCAAAAATAAAGTCTAACACTCTTTCCACTGTTTCCCCATCTATTTCCCATGAAGTGATGGGACCAGATGCCATGATCTTCGTTTTCTGAATGTTGAGCTTTAAGCCAACTTTTCGCTTTCCTCTTTCACTTTCATCAGGAGGTTTTTAGCTCCTCTTCACTTTCTGCCATAAGGGTGGAGTCCTCTGCATATCTGAGGTTATTGATATTTCTCCCAGCAACCTTGATTCCAGCTTGTGTTTCTTCCAGTCCAACGTTTCTCATGATGTACTCTGCATATAAGTCAAATAAGCAGGGTGACAATATACAGCCTTGATGTACTCCTTTTCCTATTTGGAACCAGTCTGTTGTTCCATGTCCAGTTCTAATCGTTGCTTCCTGACCTGCATACAGATTTCTCAAGAGGTAGGTTAGGTGGTCTGGTATTCCCATCTCTTTCAGAATTTTCCACAGTTTATTGTGATCCATACAGTCAAAGGCTTTCCATAGTCAATAAAGCAGAAATAGATGTTTTTCTGGAACTCTCTTGCTTTTTCCATGATCCAGCGGATGTTGGCAATTTGATCTGTGGTTCCTCTGCCTTTTCTAAAAACCAGCTTGAACATCAGGGAGTTCACGGTTTAAGTATTGCTGAAGCCTGGCTTGGAGAATTTTGAGCATTACTTTACTAGCATGTGAGATGAGTGCAATTGTGCAGTACTCTGCGCATTCTTTGGCATTGCCTTTCTTTAGAATTGGAATGAAAACTGACCTTTTCCAGTCCTGTGGCCACTGCTGAGTTTTCCAAATTTGCTGGCATATTGAGTGCAGCACTTTCACAGCATCATCTTTCAGGATTTGAAATAGCTCAACTGGAATTCCATCACCTCCACTAGCTTTGTTCATAGTGATGCTTTCTAAAGCCCACTTGACTTCACATTCCAAGATGTCTAGCTCTAGATTAGTGATCATATCATCATGATTATCTGGGTCGTGAAGAACTTTTTGTACAGTTCTTCCATGTATTTTTGCCACTTCTTCTTAATATCTTCTGCTTCTGTTAGGTCCAGACCATTTCTGTCCTTTATCGAGCCCGTCTTTGCATGAAATGTTCCCTTGGTATCTCTAATTTTCTTGAAGAGATCTCTAGTCTTTCCCATTCTGTTGTTTTCCTCTGTTTCTTTGCATTGATTGCTGAAGAAGGCTTTCTTATCTCTTCTTGCTATTCTTTGGAACTCTGCATTCAGATGCTTATATCTTTCCTTGTCTTCTTTGCTTTTCACCTCTCTTCTCTTCACAGCTATTTGTAAGGCCTCCTCAGACAGCCATTTTGCTTTTTGCATTTCTTTTCCATGAGGATGGTCTTGGTCCCTGTCTCCTGTACAGTGTCACAAACCTCATTCCATAGTTCATCAGGCACTCTATCCAGATACTGGGGCTTCAACTTGCTATCAGTGACTGGGTGACTGGGTGACTGGGATAGAGGTCACCTGAATCTCACCAGGCTTCAGAAATCAGAGAACTCTGACCACATCTGGAATAGTTCTGAATATTGTTTGGATCTCTGGTGGGGTATTGGGTACTACTTTTCAAAGAGCATAGTGGCTTGTTGAAAGACAGTGGGGTGACTGAAAGCAGCTTTCAAAGGTTTAGCTCCAGGTCATTCACAAGTGTCTATTCAGCTGGAAGATAAAGAGCTGAGTTTTAATTAGAGTAGAGCAACCAAGGATTTGTTTGGAAATTTAAAGTTGTAGTTGTCAAATAATTTTTTAAAAAATCAACTTGAGGTAAAAATTAATTCAATTTAATTAAACACACCTCTTTTGAGTGTATAGTGCAATAATTTTGGACAAATATATAGATGTGCAAATATTACCATGATCAAGATAAAAAACGTTTCTGTCACCCCCCAAATTCTCTTGTGCCTCTTTTGCAATCAATCTCCACACACCATTTCTGGTGTAAGCCAACCATTTCTTACTTTCTGTCACAACAGAACTGCATGGACTTTTCCAGAACACAGAAGGGTGTCTCCATTATATATACAATTCCAACAGTTATTTCATTTAGCTCTTTAAAATGGTGTTTTATGATTACCTCACTTGCATAGTTTCTGATAATGTAATCATTTTTTATTTCACTATATTTCTATGTTTCACTATCTTTCTTTTGTTTCACTATGTTTCACTATCTTTGAAGTCTATCTTTCTCCTCTGGTCACTCTTAAGATTTTGTATCACAGATGTGCAATTTGATTATGAGATGCTTTGGTGTGGGTTGTGTATATATATTGATACTGTTTGGGATTCACTGAGTTCCTTGAATCTATGGGTTTATGGGTTTAGTCCAAGTTCAACATTTTTTGGCCATTATATCTTCAAATATTTTTAGTGCCTCAGTTTTCATCTATGAGATGGAAATAATAACAGTGTATATATTTTATAAAGTAATTATTGAAGGTACTAAAAGTCTGCTTCCAGTAGAATATCATATAATGAATTGTATAAAACTGGCCAGTTCTGAGACTGGAAAGGGATACTATATTTTCCAGTTTTATTGAGATATAACTGACATATAATTTCGTATCAGTTTAAGGTGTACAACATAATGGTTTGATATTTGTAAATTTTGTGAAATGATTACCATAGGGCTCACCTGGTGGCTCAGAGGGTAGAGACTCTTCCTGCAATGCAGAAGACATAGGTTCAATCCCTGGGTCAGGAAGATCCCCTGGAGAAGGGAGTGGCTACACACTCCAGTATTCTTGCCTGGAGAATTCCATGGCCAGAGGAGCCCTGGCAGGCTACAGTCCATGGGATCGCAAAGATTCGGGCATGACTGAGCAACTAACACTTTCACTTCACTTTCAAGTTTAGTTAATGTCCATCTCTTCACATGCTTGCAATTTTTTTTTCTTGTGATGAGAACTTTTAAGATCTACTCTCTTAGCAACTTTCAAATATATAATTTAATATTCATTGCTCACTAAATTTATTGTGTTGTACCTTTCATCTCCAGGATTTATTTATCAGATAGCCGGAAGTTTGTACCTTTTGATCACCTTCTCTCAGTTTCCCCACCTCTTACTCCCCGCCCCCTCCCCGCCACTTCTGGCAACCACCAATCTGTTCTGTTTCTATGAGTTCAGTTTTTTAAGACTGCATATATAAGTGAGATAATACAGCATTTGTCTTTCTATATGTGACTTATTTCACTTAGCATAATGCCCTTAAAGTTCATCCGTGCTTGCTAAGTTGCTTGTTGTGTCTGACTCTGTGCGACTCTATGAACTGTAGCCTGCCAGTCTCCTCTGTCCATGGGATTCTCCAAGCAAGAATATTGGAGTGGGTTGCCATGCCTTCCTCCGGGGATCTTTCCAACCCAGGGGTCAAACCTGTGCCTCTTATGTCCTCCTGCATTGATAGGTGAGTTCTTTACCACTAGTGCCAACGGGGAGCCCTGACGTCTATCTCTCTTCTATCAAATGGCAGAATTTCCTTCTCTTTTATGACTGAAATAGCTTTCTCTCCCTTCCCCTCTATCTATCTCTCTGTCTATCTGCCATATCTTCTCTATCCATTCATCTGTTGATGAACACTTAGGTTGTTTCCATGTCAAGAGGAGCACTATTAATATTTATGCTAGTCACAGGCATAAGCCAAGACTATTCCAGGCAAACCAGCACGTGTAGTCACCCTAGCTATAAGAATAAAGCTGCCTGGTATAGCGCCCATCTGCAACTTGGTGGACAGCTCCAGTATAAAGGAAGATTTCTCCCCTCTACCTCTCTCCCTTCTTCTTAGAAATGAGCATTTTTTCCTGAATCGGGGTGAAGACATTAGACTTGTAGCTTGGACCATGACAGTAATCAGCTGTGTGGTGCTGAAAAACCCTTGCTGAGCCCCATGGTTTTGTTTTATTATTTTAATTGACTTTTTAGAGCCTTTTTATGTTTAAATAAAACCGTGCAGACAGTACAGAGAGTTCCTGTAAATATTCTCTTCCTTAATCATAGTTTCCCTATTATTAACATCTTGCATCAGTGGTGCACTTGTTACCATTGATAACTGATATTGATACATTATTATTAATTAAAATCCATAGTTTACATTAAAGTTCACCCTGTACTGTACAGTTCTATGGATTTTCTCAAATGCATAGTGTCCTGAATTCACCATTACAGCATCGTACAGAGTAGTCTCACTGCCCTGTAAACCCCTCCCGCAACATCTAGTCACCCATCTCCCGCGGCAACTACTGATCTCTTTACTGTCACTACAGTTGTGCCTTCCCCAGAATGTCATATAGTTAGAATCACACACTATATAGCCTTTTACAAGTGTTTTATTTCAGAGATCAATATCCATTTAAGATCCCTCTGTATTTTTGGTAGCTTTTTATTTTTCAGAATAAAATTCCTTTGTATGAATGAAACATAATTTATCCGTTTCCTTTTGAAGAGCATCATGGTTATTTCCAGTTACTGAAAATTATGAATAAAATTCTTGTAAACATTTGGGTATAGGTTTTTGTTTTTCAACTTATTTGTGTAAATACCTAAGAGCACAATTGCTGGATCATGTGGGAAGACTATGATTAACTAATTGTTCAGTTCAGTTCAGTCACTCAGTCATGTCTGACTCTTTGTGATCCCATGGACTGCAGCATGCCAGGCCTCCCTGTCCATCAGCAACTCCAGGAATTTATTCAGACTCGTGTCCATTGAGTCAGTGATGCCATCCAACCATCTCATCCTGTTGTCCCCTTCTCCTCCTGCCCCCAAACCTTCCCAGCATTATGGTCTTTTCCAGTGAGCCGGCTCTTTGCATCAGGTGGCCAAAGTATTGGAATTTCAGCTTCAACATCAGTCCTTTGAATGAACACCCAGGACTGATTTCCTTTAGGATAGACTGGTTGGATCTCCTTGCAGTCCAAGGAATTCTCAAGAATCATCTCCAACACCACAGTTCAAAAGCATCAATTCTTCAGCACTCAGCTTTCTTTATAGCCCAGCTCTCACATCCATACATGACTACTGGAAAAGTCATGGCTTTGACTAGACAGACCTTTGTTGGCAAAGTATTGTCTCTGCTTTTGAATATGCTATCTAGGTTGGTCATAACTTTTCTTCCAAGAAGCAAGCATCTTTTAATTTCATGGCTGCAATCACCATCTGCAGTGATTTTGGAGCCCCCTCAAAAAAATCAGCCACTGTTTCCACTGTTTCCCCATCTATTTGTCATGAAGTGATGGGACTGGATGCCACGATCTTAGTTTTCTGAATGTTGAGCTTTAAGCCAGTTTTTTCACTCTCCTCTTTCACTTTCATCAAGAGGCTCTTTAGTTCCTCCTCACTTTCTGCCATAAGGGTGATGTCATCTGCATATCTGAAGTTATTGATATTTCTCCTGGCAATCTTGATTCCAGCTTGTGCTTCTTCCAGCCCAGCATTTCTCATGATATGTTCTGCATATAAGTTAAATAAGCAGGTTGACAATATACAGCCTTGAAGTTCTTTTCCTATTTGGAACCAGTCTTTTGTTCCATGTCTAGTTCTAATTGTTGCTTCCTGACCTGCATACAGATTTCTCAAGAGGCAGGTCAGGTGGTCTGGTATTCCCATCTCTTTAAGAATTTTCCAGAGTTTGTTGTGGTCTGCATAGACAAAGGCTTTGGCATAAAACAGAAATATATTTCTGCTTTCAAGAAAGCAGAAATAAATATTTTTCTGGAACTCTCTTGCTTTTTCCAATGGAGGTTTAAAGGATGATCTAATGGATGATTAATTGTTAAGAAATTGCAAAGCTGTCTTCCAATTGCAAAGCTGACTACCAATTTGCAGTCTCTCTAGGAATAAGTGAGAGTTCTTGTTACTCCACTTCATTGGTATTGTCATTTTCTAGATTTTAGTCACTCAAGTAGGTGTGTTGGTAAAGAATCAGCCTACAGTGCAGGAGACCTGGGTTTAATTCCTGGGTCTGGAAGAACCCACTCCAGTATTCTTGCCTGGAGAATTCCATGGACAGAGGAGCCTGGTGAGCTATTATAGTTCATGGGGTTACAGAGTTGGACAGGAGTTAGTGACTAAACTACAATAGGTATGTAGTGGTATCACACTGTTATTTTAATTTGCAATTTCCTAATGACATGATGTTAAGCATCCTTTCTTACGCCTATCTGCCATTTGCAAGTCTTGTTGGTGAGATGTCTGTTAAAGTCTTAGCCCACTATAATACCAGTTTGTTTGTTTAAAGCTTATTGAGCTTTAAAAGCCAGGCTTCAGCAGTACATGAACTGTGAACTTCCAAATGTTCAAGCTGGTTTTAGAAAAGGCAGAGGAAACAGAGATCAAATTCCCAACATCTGCTGCATCATCAAAAAAACAAGAGAGTTCCAGAAAAACATCTATTTTTGCTTTATTGACTATGCCAAAGCCTTTGACTGTGTGGATCACAATAAACTGTGGAAAATTCTGAAAGAGATGGAAATACCAGACCACCTGACCTGCCTCTTGAGAAACCTATATGCAAGTCAAGAAGCAACAGTTAGAACTGGACATGGAACAACAGACTGGTTCCAAACAGGAAAGGAGTATACCAAGGCTGTATATTGTCACCCTGCTTATTTAACTTATATACAGAGTACATCATGAGAAACACTGGGCTGGAAGAAGCACAAGCTGGAATCAGGATTGCCAGGAGAAATATCAATAACCTCAGATATGCAGATGACATTGCCCTTATGGCAGAAAGTGAAGAGGAACTAAAAAGCCTCTTGATGAAAGTGAAAGAGGAGAGTGAAAAATTTGACTTAAAGCGCAACATTCAGAAAACGAAGATCATGGCATCTGGTCCCATCACTTCATGGCAAATAGAAGGGGAAACAGTGAAAACAGTGTCAGACTTTATTTTAGGGGGCTCCAAAATCACTGAAGATGGTGACTGCAGCCATGAAATTAAAAGATGCTTACTCCTTGGAAGGAAAGTTATGACCAACCTAGATAGCATATTCAAAAGCAGAGATATTACTTTGCCAACAAGGTCTGTCTAGTCAAAGCTATAGTTTTTCCAGTGGTCATGTATGGATGTGAGAGTTGGACTGTGAAGAAAGCTGAGCACGGAAGAATTGATGCTTTTGAACTGTGGTTTTGGAGAAAACTCTTGAGAGTCTCTTGGACTGCAAGGAGATCCAACCAGTCCATCCTAAAGGAGATTAGTCCTGGATGCTCTTTGGATGGACTGATGCTGAAGCTGAAACTCCAATACTTTGGCCATCTCATGCAAAGAGTTAACTCATTGGAAAGACCCTGATGCTGGGAGGGATTGGGGGCAGGAGAAGAAGGGGACCACAGAGGATGAGATGGCTAGATGACATCACCGACTCGACGAACATGAGTTTGAGTGAACTCCGGAAGTTGGTGATGGACAGGGAGGCGTGTTGTGCTGTGATTCATGGGTCGCAAAGAGTCGGACACGACTGACTGAACTAAACTGAACTGAGCTTTAAAAGTGTTTTTGTTTGTATGTTTTGTATAGCAATCCTACCAAATGTGCATTTTGTAAGTAATTTTTCCCAGTCCATGGCTTGTCTTTGTATTCTCTTAGTCTTCAAATATTTAAATTTTTCCCTGTCCTCTGGGAATAAAATTATATATAGATATGTAGGCTTCCCTGGTAACTCAGTCAGTAAGGAAACCACCTGCAATGCAGGAGACCCGGGTTTGATCCAAGGGTTGGGAAGATCCCCTGGAGGAGGAAATGGCAACCAGCTCCACTGTTCCTGCCTGGAAAATTCCACGGACAGAGGAACCTGGCCGGCTACAGTCTGTGGGGTCACAAAGAGTCAGACATAACTGAGTGACTAACACACACACACATATTAGACTGCTTCATATTTTCCCCAGATTACTGAACTTGTGGTCATTGTTTCAGTCTTTTATTCTCTGTGTATTTCAGTTTGGATAGTTTCAATTGCTCTATCTTCAAACTCACTGATCTTCTCTTTTGCTGTATCCAGTCAGCTATCAATCCCAGCCAGTGAATTTTTTCTTTCTACCCAGTGAATATTTTTACTTCTAGAATTTTTATGGGTTGTTTTTATATTTTCAATTTCTCTTCTCATTATGTTTTCCTTTATATACTTGAAAATATTTTAAATAGATATTTCAATATCTTTGTTATTTCCGTTATTTTTTTCAATTGGGGGTCTATTTTGATTGACTGATTTCCCCTCAAGTTGTGGGTCACAGTTTGCTGCTTTTTATGCCTTGTGATTTTTATTGAAAGCTGGAATTTGTGAATTTTAGGGTATTGAATACCGAATTTGTTTTCCCTATTTATAGTTTGTTCTATTAGGTAGCAATATTTGCTGATCAGCTCTATCCTTTCAAGATTTGTTTAAAAGCTCTGTTACGGTGGTTTGGAATAAGTTTTAATCTAGGGCTAGTTTATCTTATCAGTAAGTGTGACCCTCTTGGTGTTTCTGCTGAATGCCCTGAGGATGTCCTGTGTGAGCTCTTGGGAGTTTTCCAGTCTGCAGTTTCCCCATTAATCTTTGCCTGACATAGAAGAATTTCATCCTTTGTACTCAAGTTTAATACTGGCAATGGACTCAAGAGGAACTCTGTGCAAATATCTGGAGCTCGTTCTCTGCCACATGGATTCCAGCTGCCTTCACTGTCCTGAACTTCAAACTTTGTCTCTTGGACTCAGTGATTTTATTGTACTTGCTGTGAACCGCCTCCCTGCACCACTTTCCTGACAGTGAGTCCATACAGAAAAGTCAGGGCAATCGTAAGACTCTCTTCTTTTTTTTTCCTTTTTCTCAAAATGATTACAGTCCTGTCCTGCCTGTTGTTCAATATCTAAAAATGTTATTTAGTATATTTTTCTAAGTTCCAACTTAGAACTTGGTTAGAAACAGAATATCCAGTATTAAATATTTTAAAGTTATTCAACTGTTCTCCAAATGTGGTTGAGAACTATTCCAACTATGAGCCAGCCCCATCTGATAACTGGCAAGAGACCTAGGCAAGAGGGACATCTCCTCTGGACCCCCTTAGAGAAGTAAACAAACGCATACACAAATGATTTACTAGCACCTGGACAGTGGTGCCTTTGGCAGCTGAGATCTGATTTCAAGTGACTTACACTGTTTAGGGCCCAGGGTACTGCTTCTTTACATCTTTCCCCATATGTCCTTGAATCAAAATGTTCCCAAATATGACTACATTTGAATGTCAGGAAGATTTGTGAGTTGTACCACTGATGGTTTCAGGGGCAAACACTGGTTTAGGGAGCTGTGAGGATTTGAATGGCAGAAGCACTTTGAGAAAAAAACAAATTAACTTGTCAAGTTCTCTTATACAGCATGAATGCAATAAATTCTTATCACATGCCAATAGTATCAAATGTTCATTTTTTTGGTCTCTCTTTGTGTTATAATATATTGTACCAGATTTACTCACAAATTGTTGTAGTATTTGCATCAGTTGCACCTGACAGCTGAAGAATGCTTGGAAATAGTAAAATATTAATATTTATGTTAAATTTGTATGTATGCAGATGTGCTTCCCTGGGGGCTCAGATGGTAAAGAATCTGCCTACAATGTGAGAGACCTGGGTTTGATCCCTGGGTTGGGAAGATCCCCTGGAAGAGGGCATGGAAACCCATTCCAGTATTCTTGCCTGGAGAATCCCATGGATGGAGGAGCCTGGTGGGTAACAGACAATGAGGTCGCAAAGAGTCAGACATGACTGAGTGACTGTGCACACAGCACAGATGTAGGTACATCATGTGTAAAGTGTGATACTGATTTTTAACCTCACCAGCTAGACCAATGTTTAATTCTAGAATTAGGAATAGGTTTTCTTTAAAAATTAGGATTTAAATAAATTTTCAAAAGAGCAATTTTTATAATTTTAGCATTATTAAAAATTTTTAGTTTAACACTGATGCTCATTTAGTTATTATTTGCATTCACCTTTTAATTTTAATATATAATTTTGGATGTCAGAAGAGATAAGATTCCAAAGCTATGAGAAAATTTTATTTTTAGCATTTAAATTTTCAATAAAATATATTAAAGATTTTGTACTTTGAATAAATTATATTTTAATATTTTACATCATTGGGAGTGACTACAGGTTGTAATCATGATGAATGAGTATAGGTTACCAATCATTATCATGGTAATAAAATTATGACAAAATAAAAGCAAGCATAATAAACATACCAAAATGTAGTTCCATTGAGTAGCCAAAGAGGAAAAACTTAACATCATTATGAAGATGTATTTGTCAGGGCAGGAGAGTAAGATGTATTTTATTTAACAGTTAACTTGATTTGTAACTTTTAAATAGTTACACTTGTAATGTGGCAGTCATCAACTGTATCCTGCTCTGGACCCATGGCCATTAGCAGTGGGTCTGGCTGAGAGGGATGGAGACAAAATCTCCTCCCCTCTTATGTGTGTGCGTGTTTTATCCAGACAGGGCAGGCTGAGGCAGGGAATATAGGAAGACTGATTTCAAAACATTTGTTCCCAAGATTTCTGGTTATGGCTCTGGTCTGGGATTTGCTCTCACCAACCAGTGGTTCTGTGGTGGAGGTCAAGGGTAAGCAAACTTGGCTTGGGGTCAGGATTCCAATCAGGAAAAAATTTAAGGGCAAACAGGGACACTAAGGCAGACATCTGTTCTGTTGGACTCGGTTGGGGGTCGTGATGGTGGTGGTTGAGGGAGAGGAGAGGACAGGAGATGCCTGCGGTATCTGCCCCCTGGTGGTCCAGCGGAACACCCGCGTCTCCCTGGATACAGGCTCCCACTGGCCAGTTGGGCCAAGACTCCTGGGATGCCTCCTACACTGGTCACAATTGGCCAGACTCTGAGCTGGTGGAAAACATCATTGACTCCTGCTTAAAAGGATAAGAGAAAAAAAAGTTGGGGGGGATATTTGAACCTATCCCACGTGGTTAAGAATAGTATTTGTGGCAGTGTTTTATAAACAGTTTAGTCATAAGCACCTCGCTAGGCATGTCTCCTGTGACAAAATTTATGTTCTGTCTGTGATTGGCTCTGCGAGGTGACTTTGGCTGAACCAGGACTGGTGGTGTGTTGTCTTTGTGCCGATTTTTATGCTAGGCACTGGGAGAATTTTGAGCAGGAGAGAGCAACTCTCAGTTTTTAATGGACTTCTTCAGCTGTGAGAGGAAATTGTGCCTGTGAGAAACAATCACTGAAATAAATCGCAGACATTTTAAAAGAACTATGTGGCCCATTCGTTTGGCTAGCAGATAGTGGATACTTCTCCCCAGAGTGACCGATGTCCTGTGCACATAGTGTCAACAAAACGGAGGATTGTTTTACCCAAGGTGAAATGTCAGTGCCAATTATAAGTCAGCCAAAGACACAGGATCTGTTACAAGGGAGAGACTGTGCTGCATATGTTTCCGTATCTCCAGTTCCTAGCTTGGGATTCTCAACTCTGACTGCGTTACTAACACCATGGAGCCTTACAAATACTGCTGTCCAAGTCTCCAGACCAATTAAATCAGAATCTCTTAGGGAGTGGGCATTGGCAGATTGTTTTTAAAGCGTCCCAGGTGATTGTACTGTTTGGTTAAGGCTGGCATTTGCTAAGCTAGCTATCAAGCTGGACACATAGTTACTTTTCAATAAATGTACAATAAATTCAATTGGGAGCACCTATCTTTTACAGTTTTACAGATACCACTTTAACCGAGACAAAGGAAATGACAAGAGAAGGGTTGTATTCTTCCAGTCAGCAAACTGCAGACCTGGAAGGGTTTATCTAGAGGGCGGCCTCCCTGATAGTGGTGTGTGTAGGGGGCAGGGGAGGGGGTTGGGGAGATGAGGGGGTGATGTTAGGCTCTGCTGGGAAGCATGAGGCAGCAGCCTTTCTAAGGCTGCAGAAGTCCAGGCCTGTGGTGAAATCATTAGGATTTTAAAGTTGTACCACATTTGCTGCTTTTTGTGAAACAAATAACTTCTGTTCAGATTTTCCAGTTTGCTCATGTTTCTAAGATAGATTCAGCTTCCTCTAGTACTAGGGGAAAGCTTGGCCCATTGACCTTGGCAAAGAGACAAAACTGGCCATTCTTGTAGGGTATGAAATGCTCAGCTCCAGACTGTTCAGTTCTGTGAGCTTTGTATTTGTACCGAAATGTGACTCTGAGCTTAAGGAGATCCTTTGCCTGTATGTTTGAGAATACCCCAAGTCCACAGAACAATGTATGCAGTTGTATACAAGACAAATACGAAAATTGTTCTAATGAGAGGCTTATAAATATTCTGAACTGAAAAGACAGCTTAATGGCTTTTATTCTTCCTTTCTCCCCTTCCCTGGGAAGGGAAATTAGTGCACAGCTGCACACAGGTGTCTACTTTGGACAGTATTTTCACTTAGACCTGTTTCTTCATGGGAATTTCCCTCATCTTGATTATTGGCTATGCATGGTTGAGCTCCAAGAGTGGGCAGAGTTAGAACTATCCAGAAGGAAAGAATGTCACCCCTTGTGTTGCAGTGTTTTCCTTGTTACTATGTATCTTCTAGTAACATGCTTTAGCAGACACCTTTGAGCATTTTGAGGGTTTTGTTAATACCTTGGATAAGCTACCTGAAATTATTAAAAAATAAAAGAATGAGTGGAAAGATGAATAGACAGATGGATAAAGGGCCAACAACAACAACTTCTGCCATCTGTGGCTGAACCATGATTTGTTCTGTCATGCAAATCTGGCCCATCTTGGTTTTAGTTTCATTCAGGTTTTGTCTAGTAAAAGGAGCTATATCTGGTGATTGATAGTGAACTCAGTATTGATTTCACCTTATGTCAGAGCTTGCTCTCTTCTGGTTATGGACCCATAATCTCAGATGTTTTTGTGTCCTCATGTCTGTAATTGATGGTAAGGGTGGAATAAAACAAAATGTTTAGGGTATGTTGCAGGAACAGAATCGACTTTTTAAAAGCATGTAGCTTTTAAATCTTTCATTCTATTTACAACTTTATATCTAATAAACAATGACAAGTTTTTGCAAGTTGGTTTATAATATCAGGAAAATGTTATTAAATTTGGGAATTTTAGAATTAGGAATCTGGAGCTTACTAGTCTCTTTTATAGGTGAAGAAACTGAAACTTACAAAGATTGCTTTGTTAGATCATGCAACAAGCACATTTAGAACTAGGACTCAATGGGATATAATTGGTCAAACTGATCAAGAGCAAACCCCAACATAGACCCCTAGTCATATAACAAAGAATCCTCCTTTTTATCCCCATTATGAATAGCTATAATATATTTGGCAAAGAGATTTGGGAAATGGAAGCTGGTAGAAGGAAGGAGGTGGAGGAAAAGGAAGGGTGACTGTTCGTTAGGAATGCATTTCCTCATAGCTGTAGGGAGTGTTATTCTAGTAACCTTGGACACTGTTGAGGTTTCCATAAACTGAGACTCAAGACCACTTGGAAGCTGATGGTGGTCACGTTGGTCTCAGAACCAGCTCAGAGTGCCTCAGTTCTGTCCTCTTCACCAGTTGACCCATTGGCCATGGCAACCACACCCTTTCTTGCTGTAGCATTAACTCCCACAATCCTTAGCACACACAGCCCCGTCACAGTATGTCACTTGCACCATTTAGTTTTTCAGCTGTCTCTAGGGCTCAATTCCCAGTCTAGATATTTTAGGGCTAAAATAAGAGTAAGTATGTTAAATCAAACCTTGAGTATTACAGCAGTGAATGATAATAGCATTCCTCAGACAAAGAGTCTGCTGAGGGAGGAAGGAATGAATTAATTGATGCCAATTAGTGTTTTATTTAAATTGACTTGAATGGGGGCAGGGGTGTGTCATGAGTTGCTCATACTTGGCCAAGTCACTTTCCCTCTTTGGGTCTCATTTCCTCATGTGTGTAATGAGACAGTGAAATTAGCATGCCTCTAGATTTTCTTTTGGTTCTAACATTCTAATTAGTATTTTATAGGCCTATTTATTTCTTTTACTCTTTTCCGTCCATACATGGTTCACTGCAAGCAGCATGTGGACAGGTGTACTGTAGGCTGGCCAGTGCCTGGGGATTAAATACCGGCCCATTTACAACTGGTTCACCAGATATACCACTTTGTGCTGTTCCTGCTCATCAGTTCTCTTTTCTCTTGCAGAAACCATCCATTTATAAGAAACAGGTCTTTCTCCCTAGCCATTGTCTCTCTGCCCACTAGTAAGACACAGTCTGGTACGAGGATTCTTCCTTTCTCTGCATGAAGAAAATAGTCCACTTTCAGACCTGCTAACTCAGCCTGATGAGACAAGCTATATTGCTATTTTGTGATTTGAAACACAAAGGTTACTGTAAAACTAATTTTGAATTGTAAATTTCATTTTTGGTTCCAAAAAGCATCCATTATATATAAATCTTTACTTATAGATGTATCTGACTTATAATCAGCTATGCTTTCTGTTGATTTTTACTCTTCTATAGTTCCTTGAGCTTTCTGTGTAACGGGAATTAATACATGGACATTCTTTAGTCCTAGAGGAAGCATTTTTCCCAGGAAATGAAAGTCTGCTGTTTTCTCTGACAATCTTTATTTTGTGTTTCTTTGAGGTAGATTCCTGAGTCATGTAACCAGTGAACTCTGCCAAGTTCTTTTATTAAAATCTCACTGAAGTCTGTGAGATCAGTGAAGAACCACAGCATTACAACATTATTTGACCTGAAAGAAACTTTGTAAAAATCCAATCCACTGTCTTTACAGATAAAAAAAGAGCTCAGAGAGGTGTGATTTGTCCGAGGTCACACAGCTAAGTAACACAAAATGAGAGCTAGAATCCAGTTGTCCTAATTTTTAGCATCGTATTTTAGCAGGGGTGGGATAGTATGGGAAGGAGATAGAGCAAATGAAACAAATAACTCTGTGGTAACTTTACATTCTAAGGAAGCCTATTTTTCTAACTTTGTATTTAAAGTTTTATCACTAAATTTGATATTTAACAAAAATTTTCACATTATAAAATAACCTTGGTACTGATATGTACTAATATGTATTACAGGAATATCTTCCTATTCCAATTAGTAAACTCTGGAGACAGGAAAGTAATGAGGTATAGAGTCAATAGAGTAGAGGGGATTCTCGCAAACTGGAGCTATAAGCCTTGCTGGTGAGCCTTCAGGTCCCTTCCTCCCCATCCTCATCTTTCAGCTCCTCTTCTTCCTCCATAACCTCCTCTTCCTCTGCTGTTTACAAAGCATTGGCCCAATAAGACAGTGAAGGCTGGTGACCAGTATATTCCCTAGTGGAAGCTGTAGATTCTTTTACTGTAATATTTACAAAGGTTCTTTCTCACCAGTTAATCCCAGCACAGTATCTGTCAGTCAATATATATTTTTTTCAGTGGGTCAGTGATTAAATATGTATTGAAGTTAGAATTTTGAATTCAGTGTAATCGTCTGCTTTTGTGAAAATAAACTGGTTCAGAGCTTGATGAAATTTATCTGAATTTCACCATATAGAGCTAAGTCGCTTCAGTCGTGTCCGACTCTGTGTGACCCCGTAGATGGCAGCCCACCAGGCTCCCCGTCCCTGGGATTCTTGAGGCAAGAACACTGGAGTGGGTTGCCATTTCCTTCTCCAATGCATGGAAGTGAAAAGGAAAGTGAAGTCGCTCAGTCGTGTCTGACTCTTAGCGACCCCATGGACTGCAACCCACCAGGCTCCTCCATCCATGGGATTTTCCAGGCAAGAGTACTGGAGTGGGGGTGCCATTGCCTTCTCCGATATAGAGTATACAGTTCTTAAACCACGAGCACCTTGGGAAGGCCATCAGCCATTCACAACTTATGGATTCCTCTCCCTGGGTTTGCTTTCCTCCTCCCCGTGAGTTGAGATCAATCACGTTTGAAGAAGAAAGAGGGAAAGGAAAAGAATCATGGGCCAGGGGTTGGAATGGGGAGCGTGGTCTCACTGCACAGAGTGAGGACAGGGAGAAGGAAGGCAGAGTAAGAATCTAAAAGATTGATGAGCGTAGGAAGCAGTGCCTACTTCACACGTTTGCTTACAGCTGGTACTGCTAGATTCTAATGTGAGGGGAATGCGTGCACTTTCAGAGGATTCATTATCAAGCTCAGCATAAACTCTTTGGAAGAAATTTGACCCTGCCTTTTAAAGGTCAAAGATTGGAAGATTTGGTCTTTAATCTAAGAGTCCTTTCCCTCCTGCAGTCATCACCACCCACCCTTTCTCTCTCCCCATGCCCCTCTTTCTCTCTTTTTTTCCCTCACCACCCTTTCCCTCTCCCTCTCTCTCCCTCCAAACCTTTATACTGGGTAGAAACAGATTCTGCCAGTTGTCATGGGCACCAAATATCATCAGTTAAATCTCACTCATTTCAACAACATTGCCTGTAGTTCACACATCACTGGGCCTGCCAGAGGCAGCATTTCAAACACATGTCCTTATTCAGGGGGAGTCGGGAATAGGAGTGCTCTGAACTGCACTTTTCAAAACCTGTTGTCCACTTGTGCCAACAGCATGGGGAAATCTCCTTTCAGCACTGCCATGAGGAGCATCCAGATGTCCCCACTGAGCTGAAGTGCACCTGCAGTAGAGGCTGCTTGTAACCGCAGCTGCCGGGATCCCGTGGGAAGGCAAGCCAGACTGAGCGCCAGGAAATGGTGTCATGGACAACTTGGGGCCAAGTCTCAGGGGAAAGGATGCTGGATTTTGGATCTGAGTTTAACTTCTCATGCTACTCTTTCCTGGAGAAGGAAATGGCAACCCACGCCAGTATTCTTGCCTAGAGAATCCCGTGGACAGAGGAGCCTGGTGGGCTGCTGTCCATAGGGTCGCACAGAGTCAGACACGACTGAAGCGACTTAGCATGCGTGCATGCATTGGAGAAGGAAATGGCAACCCACGCCAGTATTCTTGCCTGGAGAATCTCAGGGACAGAAGAGCCTGGTGGGCTGCCGTCTATGGGGTCACACAGAGTTGGACACGACTAAAGTGACTTAGCAGCAGCAGCTACTGTTTCCAGGCAAGTGGCCTCGGGTAAGCTCTGCCTCCTTAAGCTCCACCCTGCTTGTCAGTAAATAGACCCCAGCTCCTGCCCCATCAACAGAGCTGTCATTCCTTCAGCTTCTGCTCTTCGATGGGCACACTCATGCATCAAGTAGCGTACTTACTCCTCAAGGCGTCCCAGTGGGAGGTTACACACTATTGCTTTCCTCACATTACAGACGGTCGACTCCCAGCTCAGAGTGCTTAGGAGACCAAGGTGACATAGTTGAGAGGGACAAACTCACATTTGGAATCAGGCCTGTTTTCAGAGTTGTTGAAAAGACCGCTGTATTGTATGTGGAAGGGCTTTGAACACCAAAATCTAGAGACTGCAAACCAGAGTGATTCAAAAGCAGAGGATTTTATCACTGGAGAGAGTCCTGGCTGGGTGTCAGGCAAGTTACTCACCCTCTCCAGCCACAGTTTTTCCTCTGGAGATGCTAAGAGTATCTACCTCCTGGGATTATCTTGGGGCTAGAATGGAATTGCACGTGTAAAGCACAAGGCATAGCGCTCGGTGTGGTAGTTCCCCATAGGTGTCTGTCACTCCTAGTATTGTTGGGAGGATGATTTAAGTTACTGGTTCTAAATTAGAGAAAATAATGCTCACACCCTTTTCTCAACTTACACATGCCATCTTCTATTTACTTCTTATTCCCACTGGAAAGCAAAAGCCAGAAGCAAAGCTGATTACTAATATAAATTTTTAACAAGAACATTTTTGGTATGAGTAGAACAGGTACTTAAGGCTCTTTGTTCTTCAAACTGAATGAATGAAATGCGACACACAGGACTCCAGTAAATCATGGCCAGTACCCTTTCCTGCCATGTCCATGCCCTGCTGGCCCTCATGAGGGTTCTGAGCATCCACCCCTCCTGCCTTTCATCCCAGTCTTCTTTTTTTTTTTTGCCTGTTTCTTGGCTCTGAACTCTCAACTCCTCTCTCACCTCTGCTTCTCTGGAACAGTATTCCATGTTTACCTTCTTTCTTTTGCTATTGGACCCCAGAACTCCCTTATCACCTCTGTTTTAGTGGAACCTCTGGCTCTCATGATCACTTTGGTCTCAGACCTAAACTTCAGGTCCAGCCAAGGTCCATAGGGTCCTACACCTTTGTAATTTACGGTGGAAATGCATTGCTTTTCCCCAGGCTTGTGCTGCTTTGCCTTCTACTACTCCCTATTTCTAGCTCTTGCTTTTGATTTTTTTTTTTCTGGTGGAGGGAATTATTTTATTTTTATTGAAGTACAGTTGATGTACAATATTATAAATTTTAAGTGTACAATACATCACAGTTTTGAAAGATTATACTCCATTTATAGTTATAAAATACTGGCTATATTCCCCATGTTGTACAGTATATCCTTGGAGCTTATTTCTTATATATAATAATTTGTACCCCTTAACCCCTGCCCCTGTATTGCCTCTCCCATATTCACGTCCCCACTAATAACCACCAGTTTGGTCACTATATCTGCAAGTCTGCTTCTTTCTCATTATATTCACTAGTTCACTGTATTTTTAGTTCCACATATAAGTGAAATCATACGGTATTTATCTTTCTTTGTCTGACTTATTTCACTTAGCGTAATACCCTCAAGTCCACCCATGTTGCTGCAAATGGCAACATTTCATTTTTAAAAAATGACTGAGTAATTCTCTGTTGTATATATATACCACATCTTGTTTATCCATTTATCTGTTGATAGACACTGAGGTTGCTTCCATATCTTAGCAATGGTAAATAATGCTGCTATGAAAATTGGAGTGGATGTATCTTTTCAAATCAGTGTTTCCGTTTTTGGATATATACTGAGGAGTAGAATTGCTAGATCATATGGTAGTTCTATTTTTAATTTTGTGAGGAACCTCCATACTGTTTTCCACTGTGGCTGCACCAGTTTACATTCCCATCAACAGTACACAAGGGTTCCCTTTTCTCCACATCCTTGTCAACATTTGTTATTTGTGTTCTTTTTCATGATGACTCTTCTGACAGGTGTGAGGTGATAGATCATTGCAGTTTTTATTTGCATTTCCCTGATAATTAGTGACATTGAGCATCTTTTCATATTCCTGTTGGCCATTTGCATTTCCTCTTTGGAAAAATGTTCAGTTTCTGCCCATTTTCAAATCAGGTTGTTTGTTTGTTTGATGTTGAGTTACACGAGCTGTTTATATATGTTGGATATTAACCCATTGTCTTTTGCAAATATTTTGTCTCATTCAGTAGGTTGTCTTTTCCTTTTGTTGATGGTTTCCTCTGCTGTGCAAAAGTTTTTGTTTAATTAAGTCTCATTTGTTTATTTTTGCTTTTATTTCCTTTGCTTTAGGAGACAGATCCAAAACATTATTGCACGATTTATGTCAAAGAATGTTCTGCCTATGTTTTTTCTCTAGTTTTTATGGTTTCCAGTCTTACATTTACGTCTTTAATCCATTTTGAGTTTATTTTTATATATGGTTTTTAGCTCTCTTATGATTCATACAGGGGCATGTACCAAACAAAATAGCAATTGAGGCTTAGGTTAGACTATGTCTCTCAGTGTCAGACCTCCAGATATTTCCCCAAACCCAGAAGTTTTGATCATGTAGCAAATTCCTGTTCCTGAGTGAATTGTTTGTTAACTTTTCCTCCTGATGTGGCATCATGCAGGCACAACCTTTGACTCATGCAAATTAAGAGCAGGATCTCTCAGAGCACAGACGTTGGAATCATCTCTGATGAAATACACCTTTTCTAAATAAGCAGCCAAAGAGGTATTTTCAGACTAGTGACAAAATTGGACCATGTAAAGTTTTCACCAGAGTTTTAAGTAGGTTTTACTAATAAGACAGTGCCACATTTACTCTTTCATGTGAGCAAAGAAGCATGCTTTGTCAAATAACGTTTTCCTCAGTGGCCTCCAAGGAATCTCCAAGTCTTCCTTCTACCCACTCCTCCCCAATTCACATGGTGGAGTAGAGACTGCATGATCTACAGAGGGGTTACCAGATCTGAGATAGAAGTCCAGCTCAAACACTGACACCTTATGTGTGTACCAAACAAAGTTTGTTAATTTCTGTAGCTCCTGACAATAAGGCAAAAGACCTAAACCCTACCTCTTGGGAGAGTTAAAGGAGTAAATATATGTAACATACTAGCACAAAGTCGAGCTATGTGTGTGTGATGTGTGTACAGGTATCTTCAAGAATGGTATGTGTCCTTGTGTTTATATGGGTCTATGTAACGGTGTCACTTAATATCCTCCTTCCTTTGGTGGGCCATTTGATATAAATATCTTTCTCTAATCATAGGGATCATTTGGAATTTGATGCTGATCCAGTGGTAATTCTAGAGTGAGTTGCCCATTAAAAAAATGTAATGGCCTTCTTTTTAGACACCATGGGATTATCAGCCTTGTTGTATGTATGTGAGTGTGTGTGTGTGTGTATCTTAATTTTCCAGTTCTTTCCACTGTCAGTTTGTCTTCTGGAAATCTCTGTTAAAAGTCCTGGTGGCTGTCCAGCTGGTCTGGCCAGTGGAACTATTCCAACTCACTGATTTCAGAATTTCCACTGGCCTCAAACAGCCATTCTCTTTCAGATATGTCCTTAGCTAGCATAGTGCTAGATGGCCTGTTTGCTCTAGCAAATGGATCTGAATGCTTTCTTTTGCCAGAAAAGTTTTGTTAAGGTATTCTTCTCTTCCCCAGAAAAATATCCCCTTGGTGTTTGATGGTTTGGAACTTTATGCTTGATCTCTCATCAATGAATAAATTCCGAGGGAATTAATAAAGCCCTTGGGCAGGGTGTTAACTCTTTGAGGTGCTACTTTATGACTTAGTCATAATTTGAGGGTTCTAAAAACATATTAGTTTCCTTACAATCGAGAGGGGATTTGAACTTGTCTCAAAAAATACATGTCGTATAAATTAAAGAAATTGCAAAGATGTCAGATATTGGTAAGTATTCAAAACAAGAGGAAAGCGTACCACCTGGCCCTATGTAGTCAAGGTTGTCAGTTAGCCAGTTTGTTTCCAAGCTTCCCAGTAACCAAAGCAAAGAGGAAAACTCCCTTAATTTTAACTGATACCGATTGATAATACAAATCTAAAATTTTTCTCAAGCCAACAGGGAATTCTGTACGACCCTTTCCTAAGAAAAGGAATGACTCTCAAAGTGCTAGCTTGACCTGAATTGCTAGACAATGCAAAATCTTTGGGACAGTTTTTAGCTGTCCTGGGCCTAGGAAAACTCTGTGGCAGTTTTCACGTGTGTATGGATGGAACAAAGCTATAATGTATGATCTCCTATGTGTGGACATAAGAATGAGGGTTTTTTTTTTTTTTTTAACTAAAGTATAGATGGTGTGATCACCCACCTAGAGCCAGACATCCTGGAGTGCAAAGTCAAGTGGGCCTTAAGAAATACCACTATGAACAAAGCTAGTGGAGGTGATGAAATTATAGCCGAGTTATTTCAAGTTCTAAAAGATGATGTTGTTAAAGATGATGTTGCTGCACTCAATATGCCAGCAAATTTGGAAAACTCAGCAGAGGCCATAGGACTGAAGAAGGTCAGTTTTCATTTCAATCCCAAAGAAAGGCAATGTCAAAGAATGTTCAAACTACCACACAGTTGCATTCACCTCACATACTAGCAAAGTAATGCTCAAAATTCTCCAAGCTAGGCTTCAACAGTATGTGAACCAAGAACTTCCAGATGTTCAAGCTAGATTTAGAAAATGCAGAGGAACCAGAGATCAAATTGCTTCATCCATTGGAGCATAGAAAAAGCAAGAGAATTCAAGAATAATATCTACTTCTGCTTCACTGACTATGCTTAAACCTTTGACTGTGTGGATCACAACAAACTGAAAAATTCTTAAAGAGATGGGAATACCAGAATACCTTACCTACCTCCTGAGAAATCTCTATGCAGGTCAAGTAGCAACAGTTAGAACTAGACATGGAACAACAGACTGGTTCAAAATTGAGAAAGGAATACTTCAAGGCTGTATATTGTCACCTTGCTTATTTAACTTATATGCAGGGTACATCATGTGAAATTCTAGATTGGGTGAAGTCCAAGCTGGAATCAAGATTGCCAGGAGAAATATTAATAACCTCATATACTCAGATGACACCACCATTATGGCAGAAAGTGAAGAACTACTAAAGAGCCTCTTGATGAAAGTGAAAGAGGAGAGTGAAAAAGTTGGCTTAAAACTCAGCATTCAGAAAACTAAGATCATGACATCCAGTCCCATCACTTCATGGCAAATAGATGGGGAAACACTGGAAACTGTGAGAGACTATATTTTCTTAGGCTCCAAAATCACTACAGATGGTGACTGCAGCCGTGAAATTAAAAGACACTTCCTCCTTGGAAGAAAAGCTATGACCAACCTAGATAGCATATTAAAAGCAGAGACATTACTTTGCTGACAAAGTCCGCTTAGTCAAAGCCATGGTTTTTCCAGTAGTCACGTATGGATGTGAGAGTTAGATCATAAAGACGGCTGAGTGCTGAAGAATTGATGCTTTTGAACTGTGGTGTTGGGAGAAAAACTCTTGAGAGTCCCTTGGACAGCAAGGAAATCAAAACAGTAAATCCTAAAGGGCTTCCCTGATAGCTCAGTTGGTAAAGAATTCACCTGCAACGCAGGATACCCCAGTTCAATTCCTGGGTTAGGAAGATTCCCTGGAGAAGGGATAGGCTACCCACTCCAGTATTCTAGCCTGGAGAATTCCATGGACTGTATAGTCCATGGGGTCACAAACAGTTGGACACGACTGAACAACTTTCACTTTCATTTTCAAAGGAAATCAACCTTGAATATTCATTGGAAAGACTGATGCTGAAGCTGAAGCTCCAACACTTTGTGAAGAACTGACTCACTGGAAAAGACCCTGGTGCTGGGAAAGATTGAAGGCAGGAGGAGAAGGGGATGACAGAGGATGAGATGGTTGGGTGGCATCACCGACTCAATGGACATGAGTTTGAGCAAGATCTGGGAGTTGGTAATGGACAGGGAAGCCTGGCTTGCTGCAGTCCCTGGGGTTGCAAACAGTCAGACATGACTGAGTGACTGAACTGAACTGATAATTGTTTACAGTGTTGTGTTAATTTCTATTTTACATCAAAGTAATAGAGGTATACATATGTATATATATACATATTTCTTTTTCATATTTCTCTACTATGGCTTGTCATAGGCTATTAAATATAGTTCTTTGTGCTATACAGTAGGACCTTATTGTTTATCCATTATGTACTTAATAGTATCTGCCAATCCCAAAATTCCAATCTTTCTCTCCACTTCTCTTCTGTCTTGGCAACCACATCTGTTCTCTCTGTCTGTGAGTCTGTTTCTGTTTGGTAAATACGTTCATTTATGCTGTATTTTAGATTCCACATATAAGTGATATCACATGATATTTATCTTTCTCTTTCTAACTTACTTGGCTTAGTATGATAATCTTCAGGTCCATCAGTGTTGCTGCAAATAGCAGTATTTCATTCTTTTTAGGGCTGAGTAATATTCCATTGTGTATATGTACCAAGTGTTCTTTATCCAAAATGAAGGTTTTAGAGAGCAATGCAAGCCTGCCCCTGCCTCTTACTTGTAGCAGCATTACGCAGTGTAGTTTAATTGAAAATACTGCTTAATTACTGAATGTGTATAATTTTAGATTGTTCACCTCCTGGGAGAGGTTTATTTATCTTTTAAGGGCCTGCTAAAGCACCTCTACCATGTGGGGTTCTGCAACACTGCTGGGGTCCTGACATAATCCACAGCAAATCAGGGAGGGCTATGTATGTCCTCTACACTGCTATTTCTCAGTGATAGCACTGCAGTGATTTACTTCCACGTCTGCTCCTCCGTTGGACTGTGAGATTGCTGAGGGGAAGATGTCTTATCCATCACTGAATACCAGTGCCTCGTATGGTGCCTTCTCAAGTAAATGCTGAGCATAAGAGGAGTGGGTATTATGTGCTCATCAGAGTTCTAAGTGCTTTACATGGTTTTCCTCATTTAGTCCTCACAGTTCTATGAGGTCATTACTATTATTATTCTCATTTTACAAACTAAGAAACCATGACCTCCAGAGTGATTCGCCTGTTTAATTGAAGTAAATGGTAAGAGAGAGAATTTAAGCCCATGAAGATTAAGTCTTCGTGTTTTGAGTAGATAAACTGGTCTTAGATTCCGGAGGCACTAAACATGTCAGTTGATTGTGTCACAGAAAGAGAGTAGGATGCAATGTTTATTGAGATGCTTGAACCTGAATTCATTCTCATTATCCCAGGAATGAGACTCTTCTCTGGCTTATGGACCCTAAACCATTACTTTCAGAAGCCATGGGGCAGCAAACAATTTATAGATCCTAATTTCTTAAATTAAAATTTAGTAATACAGCTAAATAGGTTTGTGGATGGGACTGTGTTAACTTATTGGAAGCCACTAGATTAAAAAAATAGAGGCAATAATCTTGGCTTCTAATTTCTCCTAAATGTTTATTCTCTCTCAATGCAAAGTACTATCTACAACTTTGCATTACTCTAAATTCAGCACTTTCTTAGCTTGCCTGACATCTTCTATTGTTGTCTGGGGAAAGAATGAAACAGTTGCACTAATCTAATCTTGGTATTTGCTCTAAGGTTTTAATAAATAAATCCCTGTTCTCAAAGGGAACAATGCCCTTTTGATATGCTTCGCATATTTCCTTTCCAAGGGCATCCCAAATGAGTTGACTACAAATATTTCTGCTAATGAGACTGCCTTGAAATATCACTGCTGTGATTATAGGCATAAATAGTGAATTTCATTAGGTTGCTTGAGTCCCACTTTTGATGGCATAGTAAATCTCAGAACAACCGTGGGCAGTAGATATATGAAGAGCTTTTTGGATATAATTAACTTATTTGAGTGCAACTACTAGCTATCTTTGCATAGCAATTCTAACTTAGTCTTGGGCTGCTTTAAGTACATGAAACAATTTGGCACTGTTATGGGAATTCTAGATGACCCTGAAGGATTAATAAATTTAAAAAGACTCTAGTTTGAGAGAAGCATAAAGATATTGATTAAAATCTCTCTTTATTTCACTAATATTTATAGTAGCTAAGTTATAATCTAGGCACTAATACCTGCTATCTCAAGTGATATTGCATAGTATACTTGAAATAAGTTTATTTTTTTAATTTTATTTTTTTAATTAAATTTATTTATTTTTTAATTACAATACTGTCTTTGTTTTGCCATACATTGACATGAATCAGCCATAGGTGAACACAATCTCCCAATGCCGAAGCCCCCTCCCACCTCCCACCCCACATCCTCTGCCTGAATCATCCTGTGCATCAGCCCCATGCATCCTGCATCCTACACCAAACATAGATTAGCGCTTCGTTTCTTACAGGAAAATACACATGCTTCACTGCCATTCTCCCAAACCATCCCACCCTTTCCCTCTCCCTCAGAGTTCAAAAGTCCACTCTATACCTCTGTGTCTCTTGTTGTCTCACATATAGGGTCATCATTACTGTCTTCTAAATTCCATATATATGTGTCAGTATACTGTATTGGTGTGTTTCTTTCTGGCTTACTTCACTCTGTATAATCGGTTCCAATTTCATCCATCTCATTAGAACTGAGTCAAATTTATTCTTTTTAAGGGCTGAGTAGTATTCCATAATGTATATGAACCACAGCTTTCTTATCCATTCATCTGCTGATGGACATCTAGGTTGCTTCCATGTCCTGGCTATTATAAACAGCGCTGCAATGAACATTGGGGTACATGTGTCTCTTTCAATTCTGGTTTCCTCAGTGTGTATGCCCAGCAGTGGGATTGCTGGGTCATAAGGCAGTTCTATTTGCAATTTTTTAAGGAATCTCCACACTGTTTTCCATAATGGCTGTACGAGTTTGCATTCCCACCAGCAGTGTAAGAGGGTTCCCTTTTCTCCACACCCTCTCCAGCATTTATTGCTTGTAGACTTTTGGATCGCAGCCATTCTGACTGGTGTGAAATGATACCTCATTGTGGTCTTGATTTGCATTTCTCTGATAATGAGTGATGTTGAGCATCTTTTCATGTGTTTGTTAGCCATCCATATGTCTTCTTTGGAGAAATGCCTATTTAGTTCTTTGGCCCATTTTTTTATTGGATCATTTATTTTTCTGGAGTTGAGCTGCATAAGTTGCTTATATATCTTTGAGATTAGTTGTTTGTCAGTTGTTTCATTTGCTATTGTTTTCTCCCATTCAGAAGGCTGTCTTTTCACCTTGCTTATAGTTTCCTTTGTTGTGCAGAAGCTTTTAATTTTAATTAGATCCCATTTGTTTATCTTTGCTTTTATTTCCAGTATACTGGGAGATGGATCATAGAGGATCTTAACAGACCCATCACAAGCACGGAAATTGAAACTGTAATCAGAAATCTTCCAGCAAACAAAAGCCCAGGTCCAGACGGCTTCACAGCTGAATTCTACCAAAAATTTCGAGAAGAGCTAACACCTATCTTACTGAAACTATTCCAGAAAATTGCAGAGGAAGGTAAACTGCCAAACTCATTCTATGAGGCCACCATCACCCTAACACCAAAACCTGACAAAGACACCACAAAAAAGAAAACTACAGGCCAATATCACTGATGAACATAGATGCAAAAATCCTCAACAGAATCCTAGCAATCAGAATCCAGCAACACATTAAAAAGATCATACACCATGACCAAGTGGGCTTTATCCCAGGGATGCAAGGATTCTTCAATATCCGCAAGTCAATCAATGTAATTCATCACATTAACAAACTGAGAAATAAAAATCATATGATTATCTCAATAGATGCAGAAAAAGCCTTTGACAAAATTCAGCATCCATTTATGATAAAAACTCTCCAGAAAGCAGGAATAGAAGGAACATACCTCAACATAATAAAAGCTATATATGACAAACCCACAGCTAACATTATCCTCAATGGCGAAAAATTGAAACCATTTCCCCTAAAGTCAGGAACAAAACAAGGGTGTCCACTTTCACCACTACTCTTCAACATCGTACTGGAAGTTTTGGCCACAGCAATCAGAGCAGAAAAAGAAATACAAGGAATCCAAATTGGAAAAGAAGAAGTAAAACTCTCACTGTTTGCAGATGACATGATCCTCTACATAGAAAATCCTAAAGACTCGACCAGAAAACTACTAGAGCTAATCAGTGAATATAGTAAAGTTACAGGATATAAAATCAACACTCAGAAATCCCTTGCATTCCTATACACTAATAATGAGAAAGTAGAAAAAGAAGTTAAGGAAACAATTCCATTCACCATTGCAACGAAAAGAATAAAATACTTAGGAATATTCCTACCTAAAGAAACTAAAGACCTATATATTGAAAACTATAAAACACTGATGAAAGAAATCAAAGAAGACACTAATAGATGGAGGAATATACCATGCTCATGGGTTGGAAGAATCAATATAGTGAAAATGAGTATACTACCCAAAGCAATCTACAGATTCAATGCAATTCCCATCAAGCTACCAGCAGTATTTTTCTCAGAACTAGATCAAATAATCTCAAGATTTGTATGGAAATACAAAAAACCTCGAATAGCCAAAGCAATCTTGAGAAAGAAAAAATGGAACTGGAGGAATCAGCTTGCCTGACTTCAGGCTCTACTACAAAGCCACAGTCATTAAGACAGTATGGTACTGGCACAAAGACAGAAATATAGATCAATGGAACAAAATCGAAAGCCCTGAGATTAACCCACATACCTATGGACACCTTATCTTCGACAAAGGAGGCAAGAATATACAATGGAGTAAAGACAGTCTCTTTAACAGGTGGTGCTGGGAAAACTGGTCAACCACTTGTAAAAGAATGAAATTAGACCCCTCTCTAACACCGTACACAAAAATAAACTCAAAATGGATTAAAGATCTAAATGTAAGACCAGAAACTATAAAACTCCTAGAGGAGAACATAGGCAAAACACTCTCCGAAATAAGTTTAATTTCATCAAATCTTTAATGTTTTGTTCTAAATGACATCTGCTTTGTCAGTTCTTAGGTGATTATTCCTCTTGTTGTATATCCTGATGAACACAAATTTTATTTGTGAATGCATGTTGGCATTCAGGGTAGATAGAGGGATTTTTCTAAGCCAGGAATGTACATGGCCTTGGAGATAAATCTAGAGTTACAACAATAATGCATAAGAATGCCTGTTTCCCCATCTCTTCAACAATGCCATTTAGAAGAGACCAGGCCAATTATCTCGTAGATTGTTCCATATTCTGAATTTGTCTGATTGTTTTCTCATGGAGGTGTTTAATTTGTCTCTCTGTCACTTGTACTTCCCATAAACTTGAAGTTAGATCTAACAGCCTGAGCAGTTTCAAGTTTAACATTCTTGGAGCAAATAGTTCATAGGTGATGCTGTATACTTCATGTTGCATTGCATCCTGGGCACATCATGCCACATTACCCTCTATTCATAATGCTCAGTTCAGATGGTACCCTCCATTCTAAAAGTACACTTTTCACTTCACAATTAGAAGGTAATTGATAGAATGCATTTATTTAATGTTAAGAATATTAGTCATATTTGCATATGTTATTGGCTAAGGAATTAACTTCCATTGTTGAGGAAGCAAAGATTTTTGTTTGTCTGTCTGGAGCAGGTATGGGGGTTTCAGCTGTTCTCAATTCACACCAGACAGACTCTTACTTATCAGTAAGTCGTTAAGGATAATCAGGCCAAGGAAATCTTAGGCAATTTCATGATTAAAACCATTTTAAGGGTTAAATATAGGAAAAAGATTAAGCCAGGAAATTGGGGGGATAATTTTAGTTTTACTTACTTTTTAAATGGAAACATATTCATGTGAGTCAATGTTCAAAATGTATAAAGGGTTAACAGTGAAGGGCCTCTCTTCCAGTTATCTTTTACTGCCCTAGCAAACCATGAAGCAAATCACTTCATGGGAAATAGATGGGGGAAAATGGAAACAGTGACAGACTTTATTTTCTTGGACTCCAAAATCACTGCAGACGGTGCCTACAGCCTTGAAATTAAAAGACACTTGCTCCTTGGAAGAAAAGTTATGACAAACCTAGACAGTGTATTAAAAAGCAGAGATATTACTTCACCAACAAAGGTCCATATAGTCAAAGCTATGGTTTTTCCAGTAGTCATTATGGATGTAACAGTTGTATCATAAAGAAGGCTGAGCATCAAAGAATTATGCTTTTGAACTGTGATACTGGAGGACTCTTGAGAGTTCCTTGGACAGCAAGGAGATCAAACCAGTCAATTCTAAAGGAAATCAACCCTGAATGTTCATTGGAAGGACTGATGCTAAAGATGAGGCTCCAATACTTTGGCCACATGATGTGAAGAGCAAAAGACTCTGATGCTGGGGAAGACTGAGGGCAGGAGAAGAGGACGACAAAGGATGAGATAGTTGGAGGGCATCACCAACGTGATGGACATGAGTTTGGGCAAACTCTAGGAGACAGTGAAGGACAAGGAAGCCTGATGTGCTACAGTCCATGGGGTCACAAAGAGTTGGACATGACTGAACAACAACAAAAACCACTCCAAAATAGTGACTAAAACAGTATGTCATTAGTTGGCAAGGAACCTAGGGGTCAATGAGTCAGTCCTCCTTTAGGGTCTCTCCTACTGTTACTGTCAGAAAGTGGCTAGAGCCAGAGTCATCTCAAAGGTATTTTCACTTATGTGTCTGATTCTGGAGTCAGGAAGATTCAAGAAGCTGACTTCTGGGGTATCTCATTCTCTCTCTCTCCTCTCTCTCTCTCTCTTTCCTGGAGTGACTCTCCCAAGGGGATCCTGCAGATGTTGCAGACTCTTCAAATATTGCCTTGGATATCATGCAGCAGCATCAATTCTACTGCATTTTACTCATCTTGGCAGTCCCAAAGGCCCAGCTGGTTCCAAGAGAAGGGTCAGGGACTCTACCTCCTGATGAGAGGAGGGTCAAAGAATCTGATGCTTCAAAATCATCATGCACCTTCTCATGCTCTTTTTTCCCCAGTCACACAGTTTACTTTTATCAGTGCAACCGATGTCACCAGTTTCTTGTGAAGCAAGATTACCTTGTATGCTGACAAGATAAGCACACATATTCTTCCCACTTAGCATACTGTATGTGGTGTTCTGTATCTTGTTTTATTCTGAACAATATTTCATGAAGATTATTCAAATCAGTCCATAAAAAGTATCTTTATTTTTAAAATACCCTTACAGTATTGTATTATATAGATGTACCAAAATGATTTAACCATCCCCTTATTAATGCATATTCAGGTCATTTCTAACCTTTTAATATTACAAACAATATGAATTACTTTGGATATACATATATCATCTTGGATATATATAAGCCTATTCGCATTATAAATTCCTAGATACAGAATTACATGGTTAAAATAATATGAATATTTTAAATTGTGATAAATATTGCCACATTGCCCTTTATATGGAATGCAAATATTTTTACTTCTACCATGAGAAAGTCCACTACCTCACATCCTTACAAAACAGAATTTTCTCAAATGTTTTGGGTTTTGCTAAGTAAAAAATTAGTTTCCATTTAGTGCGGTTTTAATGTGCATTCTTTTATGAGTGAATTTGAGTAGTTATTTTTCTGTGTTTAAGAACTACTTGTATTTTTTTCAACTCCTGGAAAAAGATAACATAAATGTTTGAGATGAGTGAAAGTGAGATAACGCACATTTCAGGTAAACCTAAAGACCTTTCAATCATTCAAAAGGTGCTATTTTCCTTCCTTCTATAAATTAGTAACCTATGAAGATTTAGTCCCTTTGTGATTCTTGGAGTCACTCAAACCCAGCCTGAAATTTCCAGGTGGGCAGTAATGGCTTTGAGACATTATAACTAGATGATAGCCACTCTTTAGCCCATCCTCACCAACCTGCGGTTTCCACAGCCCTCTTTGCATTGTGCTTCTCTGGTAGCTCAGCTGGTAAAGAATCTGCCTGCAGTGCAGGAGACCCTGGTTCAATTCCTGGGTTGGGAAGATCTGCTGGAGAAGAGATAGACTACCCACTCCAGTATTCTTGGGCTTCCCTGATGACTCAGCTGGTAGAGAATCCACCTGAAATGCAGGAGACGTGGATTGGGAAGATCCTCTTCCCCCTGGAGAAGGGAATGACTACCCACTCCAGTATTCTGGCCTGGAGAATTGGGGTCGCAAAGAACTGAACATGACTGAGCAATCTTCACTTTAACTCTTTATCAGGAAAATTATGAATTTAAGAAAGACTTCCTCTCTATCCCTTCAGTTCAGTTCAGTTCAGTCGCTCAGTCATGTCCGACTCTTTGCAACCCCATGAATTGCAGCACGCCAGGCCTCCCTGTCCATCACTAATTCCTGGAGTTCACTCAGACTCGCGTCCATCGAGTCCGTGATGCCATCCAGCCATCTCATCCTCTGTCATCCCCTTCTCCTCCTGCCCCCAATCCCTCCCAGCATCAGAGTCTTTCCCAATGAGTCAACTCTTCTCATGAGGTGGCCAACGTACTGGAGTTTCAGCTTTAGCATCATCCCTTCCAAAGAAATCCCAGAGTTGATCTCCTTCCAGAATGGACTGGTTGGATCTCCTTGAAGTTCAAGGGACTCTCAAGAGTCTTCTCTAATACCACAATTCAAAAGCATCAATTCTTCGGCGCTCAGCCTTCTTCACAGTCCAACTGTCACATCCATACATGACCACAGGAAAAACCATAGTCTTGACTAGATGGACCTTAGTCGGCAAAGTAATGTCTCTCTTTTGAATATACTATCTAGGTTGGTCATAACTTTTCTTCCAAGGAGTAAGCGTCTTCTAATTTCATGGCTGCAGTCACCATCTGCAGTGATTTTGGAGCCCCCAAAAATAAAGTCTGACACTGTTTCCACTGTTTCCCCATCTATTTCCCATGAAGTGATGGGACCGGATGCCATGATCTTTGTTTTCTGAATGTTGAGCTTTAAGCCAGCTTTTTGCTCTCCTCTTTCACTTTCATCAAGAGGCTTTTTAGCTCCTCTTCATTTTATGCCATAAGGGTGGTGTCATCTGCATATCTGAGGTGATTGATATTTCTCCCAGCAATCTTGATTCCAGCTTGTGCTTCTTCCAGTCCAGCGTTTCTTATGCTGTATTCTGCATTTAAGTTAAATAAGCAGGGTGACAGTATACAGCCTTGATGGACTCCTTTTCCTATTTGGAACCAGTCTGTTGTTCCATGTCCAATTCTAACTGTTGCTTCCTGACCTGCATACAGATTTCTCAAGAGGCAGGTTAGGTGGTCTGTTATTCCCATCTCTTTCAAAATTTTCCACAGTTTATTGTGATCCACACAGTCAAAGGCTTTGGCATAGTCAGTAAAGCAGAAATAGATGTTTTTCTGGAACTCTCTTGCTTTTTCCATGATCCTCTATCCCTTAGGGCTTACTATAAAACTTTTATTACTTCTGTGAACCTTTTTCTAACATCTTTATTTGAGATAAGCAATCTGCCTTTGGATTTTGTGTACTTTCCCTCAGCTTCCTCTTTACACTCCAGTTTTACTGTCTCTTCCTCTCCCTCCTCAGCTAATATTTTATATTTTTTTAATTCATGAGATACATAGCAGTTTAGTCTGGTACAGTAACATAATGTAATAATTAACAAACAGAATTTTGCCAAAATTCTGGAGACATTAAAGAGGACAAATTGGCATGGTTGACTAGTACTGAAGCCAGAAAACTTTCACTCACTCACCTGGCCATGTGCTGGTTGGTCAACTTTTTCAGGGAATCCACTTGTTCATAAGAAAGTGAGGATAATACTTAACTTACAAAACCGGGTTGTTGTGGAGATGATGAGAAAGAATGTTTTCAGCTAACATTTATTGAATGCCTCTCATCTCCAGATGTCTTTATATTCTTGATCTCATTAGTCCTCAGGTCCAGTAACTTTCCAACTTACTGATGGTATTATTTTCTTAGGGCTGCCGTAACAAATTGCCATAAGAAGGATGGCTTACAACAACAGAAACATATATTTATACAGTTCTGGAGACCAGAAGTCCAAAATTGAGGTGTCAGCAGGGTTGATTCCTTCTAGAGGTTCTGGGGAGAATGCATGCTGTGCCTCTCTCCTAGCTCCTGACGGCTGCCCACAGTTCTTGGGATCCCTCGGCTTATAGATGCATCATCACCGCATCTATAAGCCAACTCTGCCTCCATCTATATGTGGGCTTCCCCTCTGTGTACGCTTGTCTTCTTTCCTATCTCTTATAAGAAAACTCATCATGAATTTAGGGCCCACCCTGAATCTGGGGTGATCTAATCTCAAGATTTTTAACTTCATTACATCTATAAAGACCCTACAGTATTTCCAAATAAGGATCACATTCACAAGTACCAAAGGTTAGGAACTGGACATATCTTTTGAAGGCCAAATTCAACCCACTGTAGTGACCAAGCTAAGAACTGAACCCAGGTTCTTTCTGATTCCAAGATCAATGTAGTATGTGCTATGCTGTCTCCTTCTTTGAAACTTCTGTGCCTGTGCTTCTAATTTATGCCAGAAAGTAACTCTGGTACCTGAAAGATATCATGAATTCTACTAATTTGGTTATAAGGGTATCCCTTGCCCAAATACTTTTTGAATACTGAGTTGTGCATTTGGGAGTTGTTAGGTCATCCAGAGTAAGTAAGTAAAGTCGATCAGTCGTGTCCGACTCTTTGCGATCCCATGGACTGTAACCTACCAGGCTTCTCCATCCATGGGATTTCCAGGCAAGAGTACTGGAGTGGGGGTGCCATTTCCTTCTCCAGGAGATCTTCCCAACCCAGGGATTGAACCTGGGTCTCCCTCATTGTAGGCAGACGCTTTACCGTCTAAGCCACTAGGGAAGTCCAAGCTTATAGCAAAAATAAGAATACGCATTTAACTGCTTATTTTGTGTCAGGCCAGTGCTGAGTGTTTCACAAGCATCACCTCATTTCATCTTAGCACAGTGACTGTTACTATCTCTCATTTACAGAAGAAAATGCGGTTCCGAGAGGTTAAAGAACTTAAGCAGCTCTTATGTCACAGAGCTGCTAAGTGGTGGAGCTGGGATGCAAACCCAGGCACCTGACAGCAAACACCATGTACTGAAACTAGAGTACAGTAACAGGACAGTGGCGCTCCGGGCACGGAGTCCCAGACTCCCCTACCACCAGTCTGGATGGGAGGCAGTTGGGCTTAACGAAAGACTTGTTAATCATGAAAATCAACTATGTATTTCTAAGGCAAACAGATTGGGCGTACAGATGGCTCTTTCTTTCCCCTTATTTCATTTTTGTAGTGACATTGTTGAAAGATAGTTGGAACTGAAGAGTGAAAATCACTTGGAACTTCAGCTCAGTTTTTAGGGGAAAAAAAATCAGGGTATTTCCTTTCTGTCATTACTGTTCCAGTCCCTTTGGTCTGGAGTTTCCCTATGCATTCATTACTCAGAACAGTTGTTTTGAATTTGTCAGCACATTATAATATAATTTTGCCCAAGAAATACAGCATTTTCCCCTCACCACAAAAGCTGAATTTGTTTTGCTTTGCCATTAAGTAAAACAAATTTCCCTTCACCAAGGTAATATAATAAAAAGCCACCTAACTGCAAGAAAGGATGTTGTAAGTCAGATGTAGTCAGCACCATAATTCTTTCTGATTAATATTTTTGAATTATCTTTAGCTGACACAAGAAAGATGAATCGCTAATACGATCCCAAAGTCTAAACAAAAGTTTATTGCCTCAGAGTATCTTCATTTATTTTTAATGCTCATATCTATTTCTAAAGAATGGTTTGTAAAAATATCTTAACTACTTAAAACATTAACTACGCTGACTGCCATTCCATCATCTTAAGTTAAATGCTGACCTTAACCAGAACTGCTCATTTTCTTTTCTTGACTGTAATGAAATTCATTAATGATAGCATGTTTATAGTTTTTATAAAAAGGTCACCTTCTTTTGTATATTTTCCTTTTAAATTAAGTTAGTATCCTCAAAAAGAATTTAAGCCTAAAAGTCCTTTTGATAGCTTTCTTATTTTCCTTTTAAAGTAAAAATGCCACTTCTATCTAAAGCATCAGCGTAGCCTGCTTTAGGCTTCCCTGATAGCTCAGCTGGTAAAAAATCCACCTGCAGTGCAGGAGACCCTGGGTCAGAAAGTTCCTCTGGAGAAGAGGTAAGCTACCCAGTCCAGTATTCTTGGGCTTTCCTGGTGGCTCAGACAGTAAAGAATCTACCTGCAATGCAGGAGACCTGGGTTCAATCCCTGGGTTGGGAAGAATCCCCTGGAGGAGGGCATGGCAACCCATTCCAATATTCTTGCCTGGAGAATTCCCATGGATGGAAAAGCATGGTGGGCTACAGTCCATGGGGTCACAAAGAGTCAGACATGACTGAGCAACTAAGCACAGCACAGCAGCTTGCTTCAGCTCCGAAGCAGTCTTTGTAAATCAGACATTTGAGAGGTTCTTGTGAACACATGCTTGGATTTAGGGTCACACCATAATTGCACTAGGATGAACAAAATTAGGGGAAAAAACAAAAGCAAAGAAAGAGTGCTGGTAAGAAAGGAAAAGATTGGTACTTTTGACCCTTGGCTCAATTACTTGTCCTGAGTGTTTGATACTACAACCACAAGTCACCAAGACAAAGGCAAAGGGGCAGAGGGTGGAATTGCACTGCAGCTGTCAACAAGCGTGTGTGGCCTTCTGATTGGCACAACAAAGAAAACTAACAATTGCATATAAAGCTTCTATTTTCTTATTTGGAGCATTTATGTGTCCAAAATGAACACTTGGTGATTCTCACTGAATATACTGCTTTTAGATTTTCTATGAATTTGAAAGGAGCAAAATGCCTCCCCTGGGTTTCTGCATGCCATGGATTTACTTGACAATGGTGAATTCAGGAAATTTCCTAACACCTCTCTGAGGAAGCTGTATTTTTCATTGTAGAGTCAGGGAGGCTGAAGAGCAGAGAGTTTAAGAGCTTTGCTCAAGGTCAGTTGGCAATCAGGAAATATTTGACTCCAAACTTCCTGGGCTAATTATTATTCAGTTATTCTCTCTCTCTGATTTATACATATATTAATAATTGGTTTTCTTTAAAGCTGGAGAAAATGAGTCTGAAGACCTTTTACAGAAGAAAACCAGCTTTTCATATTTTTCTTATCAATAAGCTCATTCTCATGTTCTTGATTTCATGCCTTTTAAATCTTTTTTCATTGCTCAAGAACTGTCCCTGGTGAATACTATTCTATTTTTGTGTCTATGAATCTGAGTGTTCTAGGTACCTCATATAAGTGGAATCATGTAATATTTGTCCCTTTGTGTCTGGCTTATTTCACTTAGTATAATGTTTCTAAGGTTCATCCATGTTGTAACATGAGCCAGAATTTCATTTCTTTTTGAGGCTAGTAATTCCATTATATGTGCACATATATATGTGTATATACAATATATATACACACATATAATATATATTGTTAAAGACAACACTGTTTTCCACAGCAACTGCACCATTTCATATTCCCAGCAGCAAGACACAATGGTTCTAATTTCTCCACATCCTCAATAACATTCATGACCTTGTTTTATTGATAATAGCCATCCTAGTGGGAATGAAGTGGTTAACCAGTTCGATTTTAAACAATATTAGCTATAGTGGACATGTGTCACATTTGCAGTGACCCGTCTTCAGTGTGCTGTGCTGCTGTGCTCAGTCACGGCTGACTCTTTGTGCCCGCACTGGCTGTAGATTGCCAGGCTCCTCTGTCCATGGGATTTTACAGCAAGAATACTGGAGTGGATGGTCATTTCCTCCTCCAGGGATCTTCTCAACCCAGGGATCAAAGCCATGTCTCTTGCGTCTTCTGCATTGGCAGGAGGATTCTTTACCACTGAGCCACCTAGGAAGACCCATTTTCTGAATAGATTTTCTAAATATGGAGAGTTTCTACAAATTCTACCTCTCCAACAAAGAGCTCAGAGTTCAAATCCCCAAGTTCTTTTGCAGCTAAATGGACCTTGCATGATTCTCTAAGTAGATGTACATATGCAAGATTTTAATTTCTAAATGACTAATAAAAACATAAACTCAGTTTAGTGTTTCCATTTTGTTGGCCTGGGTGGTGGCAATGGAGCCTGGTTTGGGGGGCATTCACAGTGGCAATAGGTCTAATGCTGTCAAATTTTTGAAATCTAGGATGACAGTGAAATTTCCTCATCAATTTCTATTTCGGTGGCATGATTTGAGGCATTGTTCCCAGAAGCCCAGCATCAACCATTTTCCTGCAACCAAAAAATTCTACTACAATCTAATTTAAACTTCAGTTTCATTTTCAATTGAATACTCATCTTCACCCCTGCCCCTTGCTACCAGCTATGCTTCCACCTGGGGGCCTTGGAGTGAGGAAAAGGCATTGTCTACACATTCACACTTCCTTCTGTCGAATTTTTCCTCTAATTTAATTTCTTGCAGTACCTGTCTGCCAATGTAGGAGAAGTAAGAGATGCAGGTTCAACCCCTGGGTAAGGAAGATCTGGATGAGGGCACGGCAACCTACTCCAGTATTCTTGCCTGGAGAAATCCCATGGACAGAGGAGCCTCGAGGGCTGTAGTCCACAGGGTCACAAAGAGTTGGACATGAATGAAGCAACTTAGCATGCACACATTCACACTTCTATCTGTTTTTTTTTTTCCTCTAACTTCTTGAAGTAGAGGAGCAGGGATGATGGCTGAAGAAAAAAAAGGATGTCACCTGGGAAACTGGTGCCTTGTGCTTCCCCCTCAGACAGCAATCAGTTCAGTTTAGTCCCTCAGTCATGTCTGACTCTTTGTGACCCCATGAATTGTAGCACGCCAGGCCTCCCTGTCCATCACCAGCTCCCGGAGTTCACTCAGACTCATCCATTGAATCAGTGATGCCATCCAGCCATCTCATCCTCTGCCATCCCCCTCTCCTCCTGCCCCCAATCCCTCCCAGCATCAGAGTCTTTTCCAATGAGTCAACTCTTCGCATGAGGTGGCCAAAGTACTGGAGTTTCAGCCTCAACATCATTCCCTCCAAAGAAATCCCAGGGCTGATCTCCTTCAGAATGGACTGGTTGGATCTCCTTGCAGTCCAAGGGACTCTCAAGAGTCTTCTCCAACACCACAGTTCAAAAGCATCAATTCTTTGGTGCTCAGCTTTCTTCACAGTCCAACTCTCACATCCATACATGACCACTGGAAAAACCATAGCCTTGACTAGATGGACCTTAGTTGGCAAAGTAATGTCTCTGCTTTTGAATATGCTATCTAGGTTGGTCATAACTTTTCTTCCAAGGAGAAAGCGTTACCCTCTCTCTTGCCTGGGTGTAAATGTTGGTTCTCTGTTGGTGAACTTTTTCTATATATGCAAGTGACCAGAAAGTACTGTGGGATGTCCACAAGATATCATTAAAGAATAGCCAAGGGAGAATAACTAAAACTAAGCTGAAAGCAGTAAATGGGGAAACAAATATCAAACCAGTCTATGTATTTATGCCTCTCTGAATTCAGGTTGTCTAACATGCTAGTTACTGAAGGTGCCTCCATTAGAGGGCCCTGTGCATATATGCTGGTCTTGCTTCCAACTTTTCACATTCCCTGTATCCATCTCCTGACCTGAGGGATCCACTCAGACTTTACTTCACCCCACCCTGGGCCCCAGCATAATCCATGACAGAGAACCTCATAGATCCCAGCTACTGGGGTCCTTGCTTGACGGGTCACTGTCTTGGTTGTGGTGCTAACAAGGCGGCTCAAGCCTAGCTACTTGTCAACTCACAGGCAAGTGACACAGCTTTGGCCCCACCAAATAGTGAGAAAGAAACTGCTACACACTTGCATCCTCTGCCAAGACAACTTTTTCCATTTATTTATATAGGTACAGGGCACAGATCAGTAAGCACATTGTATGAACAGAACCCAAACTAAGGAATAAAATGTCAGTAAGACATAGACCCCTGAGAGTTGCCACTTGAAGTCCTTTTTACAACGTAGGGATTTGAACAAAAGCAGCTTCCCTTTTCTCTCCCACGAGGAGAGGAGGAAAAAGCCACAGTGCCCCCATAGCAGCACCCCACTTCTCAGGTTTCTCCTTTTTCTCCCTAATCTTCTGATAGAATCTGGATGTGGAAGGACATGTGGGGCAGAAGCTGATGGTTCCAGAGTCCACTTGACCACTTCTTAATGCCCTGGAAGAACTGCCACTTGGTCTTGTTTCTCTTTCAAATCTGGGGCATTTCACACCTCCTTTATCTTTGAGTACTTGGTCATGTCCCATCAACATGCTATTACACCCATTCCCTGGATATTCTTGTAATCTCTGAACAATTGTTCACATTCCATTTAGCAATCTATTATATCCATTCCATGGCACAGCTGGTAGAGAATCTGCCTGCAGTGCGGGAGACCTGGGTTCAATCCCTGGGTTAGGAAGATCCCCTGGAGAAGGGAAAGGCTACCCACTCCAGTATCCTGGCCTGGAGAATTCCATGGACTGTATAGTCTATGGGGTCACAAAGAGTCAGACACAACTGAGAGGTTTTCCTTTCACTTTTCACTTTCACCTGAATATTTTTCCTCAAGTTATTTCTTTGATTTTTTTTTTTCTCATTCATTTTCTCTGTTTTCCCTTTCCAAAACTCTCAGTATTCAGATATTGGCCTTCCTAGACAGCTTTATACAATGCTTTATAAAATAATGTAAGGGTTTAAATTTTCTTTATAAAATTATACATATACAAATATAGATTTATATAATACCATATACTTTGTATATTTCTCATGTTTTCTTTTATTTGGTTTATGCTCAACTTTTGGGAAAGTTGACTTACCTGAACTGTCAAACTTTCTATTGAGTGTTTCAGTTCTACTATCATGTTACTAAGTTCTTTCTTTTAAGTTAATCTTTATTATAGTTGCTTTACAATGTTAGTTTGTATTGTTGGAGTATAGTTGCTTTACAGTGTTAGTTTCTACTGTACAGCAAAGTGAATCAGCTATGCATATACACATACACCCTCTTTTTTGGATTTCCTTCCCATTTAGGTTACCTTAGAGCAATGAATTATCATGTTATTGATTTCTAAGGGCTCTTTTATGTTCTCTGAATGTTCCTTTTATTCTGACTTTGTTTCTGGGATTCAGTATCATTGCTTATCTCTTTGAAGATATTAGTTAATAGTTTTATTTTGAAGTTTTCTCTTTCCTTCATAGTGTAATTTTCCTCCAAGTTGTTTTTCTCCGTTTCTGGTTTGTTTTCTCAATCTTTCTCTTACGTATTAGAGGCATTCTTCAGTTGTCTGGCAATAGATAAGTATCTACTCATGTTTAATTTTGGGTGAGTAAACAAGCTGATTGGAAGATCTGGGTGGATTTCATTGGGGGCTAATGTCTAGACTGTTTGTTGGGGGAAACCTCAATGTCATTATCTCAAGTTCTCTCTCTTGGGCTGATCAGATACCCCAGAGATAATTCTTCTAGTCTTCTAATTCTTCCACCTGAAGAGAAAAGGTTTGGTGACAACCATTCTGGAATCTAGGTGGGTGAACAGGGCTTGGAGGTGGGATCCCACTCTGCTCACAGTGTCTGCATACTCATTTACTCACCCAGTTTTCAGTGTGGTACTCCTGCTCTTGACCCAGTCTGTGTCTTCCAAGTCCAGTATACTTCTGCTTTTCCCTTTATAGAGAGTAAGCATCCATGCATTGCTAGGGGGATGTGATGGTTAATTTCACATGTCACTTGACTGGACTAAGAGAAATTCAGATAACTGGTAAAACATTATGCTTAGATATATCTGTAAGGGTGCACCTGAAAGAGATTAGCATTTGAATTGAACTGAGTGAAAAAGGTCACCCTCACCAGTGCTAGGTGGGCATCATCCAATTCATTGAGGGCCTGAATAGAGAAAAAATGTGGAGAAAGGGTGAATTTACTCTTTGCTTGAGCTGGGACACCCATCTTCTCCTACTCTTGGACATCAGCATTCTGGTCCTTAGGCCCATGGACTTGCATCAGGTGGCTCCACTGGCTTCCCTGATGCTCAGGCTTTCAGGTTTGGACTGGAACTCCACCACTGGCTCTCTGGGACCTTCAGCTTACAGACAGTGGGTCATGGGACCTCTTAGCCTTCATAATTGCATGAGCCATTTCCTTATAATAAATCTCTTCATATACTTTTGGTTCTGTTTCTCTGGAGAACTGACTAATACAGGTGGGGGAGTTCAGGCCGTCCATAGCATGGAGTATGGAGGGGATCTAGGAAGCTAGTGCTTCCCAAACGGCTTTAAGTCCTCCTTATTTTAAACCACCCTCCTCATGCCCATTTCTAACCTTACGTGGTGTCACCATCTCCTGAACTCTTGATGGTCCTGCAGAATTAACCAGGCCAGCTTCAAATTTGACTTTCATTGATCTACTTAGTTTTTATTTATCCATCTTCTTTCTAGCTTCCAAAAGTGTGTTGTTGTCTCTTCTCCATTTTCCATATTTTTAGTGTTTGAAAGTGAAAGTGAACTCACTCAGTCGTGTCTGACTCTTTGCAACCCCATGGACTGTAGCCTATCAGGCTCCTCAGTCCATGGAATTTTCCAGGCAAGAGTACTGGAGTGGGTTGTCATTTCCTTCTCCAGGGGATCTTCCCAATCCAGGGATTGAACCTAGGTCTCCCACATTTCAGGCAGATGCTTTACCATCTGAGCCATCAGGGAAGATTATTATAGTGTGTGTATATTTCTAAATAATATTATTTAGATTATTTTAGTGTTTATATATCTCTGAATAATATGTCTACTCACTGTGGCCTTTATATGGTTTCAAGAGAAGTAAAATTTGGATGAGTATGTTCAATGCTCCATCTTTACCCAGAACTTTAATCCAAAAGCCTACATCCAACTGAACTATTTTTTATGACAGATGTTTTCAAAGGTTTGGAGAATTGACCTCTCTAGATCTTTGCTGGAAAAGTTTACTAAAGGATATATTTCAAAAATCAGGAAACTGAACCCTGAAAGAAAGCACAGAATGCAAGAATCAGTACACTTGGGAACCTGGTGAGATCCAGGTAGATGCCACCTATGGGGAAGTTATTCCTTTCTGGAAGAATATGGGGATGTCTTTCTTTATTTTATGAATTATTTTTATTAAAGTATAGCTGATTTACAATGTTATATTAATTTCTGCTATATAGCAACTTGACTCAGTTGTATATATATGTACAACTTATATACATATATATATACACATATATACACACACACGTATATACATTCTTTTTCATTTTGATTTATCCCAGAAATTTGGATATAGTTCCCTGTGCTATATAGCAGGCCCTTGTTTTCTATGCATTCTAAATGTAATAGCTTGCATCCAAACCCAAACTCTCAATCCATCCATCTCCCTTGGCAATCACAAGTCTGTTCTCTATGTCTGCAAGTCTCCTTATGTTTTGTAAAGTGAAGTGAAGTCGTTCAGTCGTGTCTGACTCTTTGCGACTCCATGGACAGTAGCCAACCAGGCTCCTCCATCCATGGGATTTTCCAGGCAAGAATACTGGAGTGGGTTGCCATTTCCTTCTCAAGGGATCTTCCCAACCCAGGGATCGAACCCGGGTCTCCTGCATTGTAGGCAGATGCTTTACCATCTGAGATAGGTTCATTTGTGTTATATTTTATATTTTATATTCCACTTGTAAGTGATATCACTGGCTTTTGTCTATATCTTTCCATCTTACCTCATTTAGTATGATAATCTCTAGTTATATTCATGTTGCTGCAAATGGCATTATTTTCCCCTTTTATATGACTAATATGTTATTGTATATATGTATCCCATCTTCTGGAAGAATGTGGGGATGTTTTTGGCCCAGTATGGAAACTTAGAAAAGATACAGAAGGCATACAGAAGGCAGCCCCCACTCTAAAGTATTTCCAAAACTAGAGTGAGGGAAGCCATTCCTGTCCATTGTCTGATTCTGGAATGAATCCTAGCGGTAAAGGAATCAGTTTCCCCATGGAACATCCCCATCCCCCACTATCACTAGAGAAATTCTGCACCCAATGAGTTAGATATCCAGAAGTCTAATTTGAACCTGGGTGAGTGAATAAATAAAACTTCCTCATAACAAAATAAGTTTAAAATGTGTATATAAAGTTGTCAAATTGGTCATGAAAAAAAAAAATCACCTTTTCACTTCGGAAAGAGTTATGGGGTCTTCCAGCAATTCAGAAACAAAATATCTCCCTTAAAAGTTTCTCTGTGTTTCTTTTTCTCAGAAGACATATTTACTGGGTACAGACAGACTTATCACTCAGGCTCTACTGTGACCAGGGCCCAAGATACTTCCTTTAGCCTCTAGAAACAAAGTCCCGTAAGATGCCTTTAGGTATAGATGATTCCATCTTGTTTTCTCCACCTCAAGCATTGTCAAAGATTTCTATTTTAATCCTAAAACTATCTTCTTTATTTCTTTTTAAAATTTAAGTATATAGATGACTTAAATTTTACGTTAGTTTCAGGTATAGCATAGTGATTCAGTATTTTTACAGATTATACTCCATTAAAGGTAATTGTAAGAAAACATCTATAATTCCCTGTGCTATATAATGTATCCTTGTTGCTTATCTATTTTATACATAGTAGTTTGTATCTCTTACTTCCATACCCCTAATTTGCACCTCCCCTCTTCCCTCTCCTCTTTGGTAACCAGTAGCTGATTTTCTACATCTGTGAGTCTGCTTCTGCTTTGCATATATATTCATTTGTATCATTTTTTATGTTTTCCATATAAGCAATATCATACAGCATTTGTTTTGTCTGATTTATTGCACTAAGTATAATATTCTCTATCTCTATCCATGTTGCTGCAAATGGCAGAATTTCATTCATTTTAATGACTGAGTAACATTTCATTTTATATACATTCAGTTCAGTTCAGTTCAGTAGCTCAGTCATGTCCGACTCTGCAACCTCATAAACCGCAACACACCAGGCCTCTCTGTCCATCACCAACTCCGAGAGTCCACCCAAGCCCATGTCCATTGAGTCGATGATACCATCCAACCGTCTCATCTTCTGTCGTCCCCTTCTCCTCCTGCCCTCAATCTCTCCCATCATCAGGTTCTTTTCCAGTGAGTCAGCTCTTCGCATCAGGTGGCCAAAGTACTGGAGTTTCAGCTTCAAAATCAGTCCTACCAATGAACACCCAGGACTGATCTCCTTTAGGATGGACTGGTTGGTTCACCTTGCAGTCCAAGGGACTCTCAAGAGTCTTCTCCAACACCACAGTTCAAAAGCATCAACTCTTTGGTGCTCAGCTTTCTTTATAGTCCAACTCTCACATCCATACATGACCACTGGAAAAACCATAGCCTTGACTAGATGGACATTTGTTGGCAAAGTAATGTCTCTGCTTTTTAATATGCTGTCTAGGTTGGTCATAACTTTCCTTCCAAGCAGTAAGCGTCTTTTAATTTCATGGCTGCAGTCACCATCTGTAGTGATTTTGGAGCCCAGAAAAATAGTCAGCGACTGTTTCCACTGTTTCCCCATCTATTTGCTATGAAGTGATGGGACCAGATGCCATGATCTTAGTTTTCTGAATGTTGAGCTTTAAGCCAACTTTTCCACTCTCCTCTTTCACTTTCATCAAGAGGCTATTTAGTTCTTCTTCACTTTCTTCCATAAGGGTGTATACATACATGCACATATATATATATTTGTATACATCATCACATCATCTTTATCCATTCTCTATTGATGAGCATTTGGATTGCTTCCATATCTTGGCTATTATAAGTAGTGCTGCTATCAATGGTAGGGTATACGTATCTTTTCAAATTAGCATTTTCCCTTTTTTTTTTTCAGTCATGTACCCGGAAGTGGAATTGTTGGATCATATGGTAGTTCTAGTCTGTTTTTTGAGGAGACTCAATACTGCTTTCCATAGGGACTGCACAAATTTACATTCCTGCCAATAGTATAGAAGGATTCCCATTTCTCTACATCTTTCCCAAAAGTTTGTTATTTTTACACTTTTTGATGATAGCCATTCTGACAGGTGTGATATATCATTCTTGTTTTGCTTTTCATTTCTCTAATAATTAGCAGAGTTAAGCATCTTTTCATGTGCCTGTTAGCCACCTGTATATCTTCTTTGGAAAAATGTCTCTTCAAGTCTTTTGCCCATTTTGAAGGTTTTGTTTTGCTGATTATTTTTTTATGCTTAAAACAAAAGAAACTTATTCTTTCATAGTTCTAGAGGCCAGAAGTCCAAAACTAGTAACACAGGACCAAAACTCCCATCTGAGGGACTAAGAAAGTATCCTTTCTTTGACTCTGCTAATTTCTGGTAGCTGAGGGAAATCTTTGGCTTTTAGCTACATCACTCTGATTTATCTCCCTAGTCACATCTTGTTCTCCCTTTTGCCCATTTTTTGACTGGGTTGTTTGGTTTTTGATATTGAGTTGTGTGAGCTATTTATATTTTTTGGATATTAGCTTCTTGTCAATCATATTATTTGTCAATCACAATATTCTCTCCCATTCTGTATGTTGTCTTTTCATTTTGTCAATGGTTTCCCTTGCTGTGCAAAAGCTTTTAAGTTTAATTAGGTCCTATTTGTTTATTTTTGATCTTATTTCTTTTGCCTTAGGGAAATTATATATTTATAAAACATTATTTTTATAATTTATGTCAAAGAGTGTTCTGCCTATGTTTCTTTTCTAGGATTTTTATGGTTTCAGGTCTCACATTTAGGTCTTTAATCCATTTTGAGTTTATTTGTATATGTAGTGTGAGGGAATGTTTTAATCTCACCCTTACATGTAGCTGTCCAGTTTTCTCAGAATCATCTGTTGAAGAGATTGTCTTTTCTCCATTATATATCCTTGCCTTCTTAGACTAAAACTGTTTTATATATTACTATTTTTAATGTTCTAATTGTTGGTAATTATAATGGAATTCAACCAATAGACTGGACTTTTCTTCTATTTGATAGAAGTTCAAAGCTACAGTTTACCAATAGTCCAGTTTACATTTCTAGTTTTGTACCCCCTATACTCGACTTCCAAAGGCAGGACCCTGTAGGAAAGGCTATCTTGATCGATAGACTACATCTTCAGTTTCAACCACAAACCTAGATCTGTGAAAAACTTAAGTTTGTAGACAATTAATTATAAATATTTATATACTGCTTACAGAGTGCTAGGTACTTTTTAAAGTATCCTAACGATATAAACTCACCTAGTGATCATGATCGGGCTTCCCTGATAGCTCAGTTGGTAAAGAATCTGCCTGCAATGTAGAAGACCGCAGTTTGATTCCTGGGTTGGAAAGATCCACTGGAGAAGGATAGGCTAACCACTCCAGTATTCTTGGGTTCTCTTGTGGCTCAGCTGGTAAAGAATCTGTCTCCAATGTGGGAGACCTGGGTTTGATCCCTGGGTTGGAAAGACCCCTGGAGAAGGGAACGGCTATCCACTCCAGTATTCCAGCCTGGAGAATTCAGGGTCACAAAGAGTCAGACACGACTGAGCAACTTTCACTTTCAGTGCTCATGATCACTTTGTGAGATAGGTACTGTTATTGTTTTCATTTTACAGAAAACTGAGGCACAGAGAGGGCAAATGATGTACTATAGATGGATCAGTGAGTAACGAATCTGCCTGCAATGCAGGAGACCCAGGAGACATGGGTTTAATCCCTCAGTTAGGAAGATTCCCCTGGAGGAGGAAAATAGCAACCCACTCCTGTATTCTTGCCTGAAAAATCCCATGGACAGAGAAGCCTGGTGGGCTACAGTCTAGAGTTGTACATGCCTGAGCAACCAAGCACAAAAGGTTAACAGATATTAAGTGACCCAAGACAAGTCAAACTTTAGTGGTCTGGCTCCAGAGTCCATGTCCATAGTCTCAGTGATAGAATTAACTCCCTGTTCTGATACAACAGTGTCTTGTTCTTTTAAACACCCCCCATTAACACTAATGGTATTTAATTTTGTTGATGATGAAAAGATTAAGTCAGTGCATTCTTAATCCTGGCTCAATAGAATCACCTTGGAGAGCTTTAAGGAAATAGCAGTGCTTTGGTCCCATCCCAGAAATCATGATTTCATTGGTCAGGTGGAGCCTAATCTCTGCATTAAAAGAATCAACTCCCCAGATTGTTCTGTTGTGCATCTGAAATTGTGATGCACTGGATTAGCTCACTGAGGCACCTTGTGATGCCTGGTGTTGAATTTCTTCATTCTAACCAATTACTTGGGCCTCTAAATCCCCAGTGTTTCAGTCCTTTGCATTTTGATCATCCAGATTAGTAGTAATAGTGTGACTTGGCTTTTCATGGTTAATGTATCTTTGCACAGTGTGCACTCGTGCATGCATGTGCACAGTTCATATGCCTCTTCAGAGCTAGTATTTATTTGCTGCCTGTTACCTTCCCCATCTGGTGCTGTTCTGTGTCTCAGTGGCCAGGACTTACTAGTTGTGAATGTCATCTTGTTCTTGTTCAGTTTAGATCAAATCACCTAACGTGTAGATCTCCAATATAGCACATTAATAAGGTCAGGGGCTAAGCTGGGACTTCACTGCTCTTTGTTGGGAATATTTTTGGCTGCAGAATGCCTTATTATTCCTCTTTTTTTCCCATGCCGCAGCACTCAGACAAAATTTGTAGAGGAGAAAGCTCATCACCTGGGTATGGCCCAACTTGCCCACAGGCCTCCTCAGTCTCTAGAATCACCATTAGCTATAATAAGTTAAATTCCAGTGTCCTTCACCTCCCTCTTAGCCCCAACAGTTGATATAGAGCTTCAACTCCCAGGACTGAGGGGATTCCCAGGGGAGAACATACATGTGCACAAACCAGCCTGCATCCATTCTCACTGCACTGAACCCCAAAATGCCAAAGGGCTGGGATCAGCAGCAATGTGAGTTGTGACATTGCTCACCTGCTCTTTTTGTAAATATGGCCACAGGAATCTAGAGCTCTTTGGGGCCCAGTGTTTGGTAGAGAAGAGATCTTCCTGGCTCTCCCAGTAGCCTAGCCTTCCTCCTGGACCCAGACAAGAGTCCACAGGGTGGGGGCTGGGACAACTCAGGAAGCAGGAAGCAGGCTGTTGCATCATCTCAATTTCCCTCCAACACCAAGGTCCCCTTCCAGGGGCCGAGCCCTCTCCCTGGCGCCTCCCTCTCATGAAAGTAGGCTTCTGGAAGCCTCTCCACCCCCAGCTCACCAGCTGTGCTGCTCTGACACCAACAAGCCTGCTCTGACTCCCCGTTCAGACTATGTGGAAGTGCACATCTGTGTAGCTGTTTCATTTCTATAAACGTCCCCCAGAATGACCTATGGTTTAGATTTAGTTCTTTTTTTTTCTAACCACAGCATGAAGCTTAGGCAGGCCTCCAGGCTATGTGGACCAGTGAGTTATGCTGTTCCTTAGCCTTTCCTTCAACAAGCATTTATTCAGCATCTACAATCCACAGTGCACAGACACAGTATAGGAGTAGACACAAAGATAAAGCAAACTTGTTCTCCACTCTTGAAATCTCAGCTTCCATTGCAGAATAGAGACACAGACAGTCACTGCAATATAGCGCAATACATGCCACAGCTTGAGGGGAGGACAGGGAAGCACAGGCATGGAGAAGGGACATTGAAACTGGGTCTTAAATGAAGAGGAGCACATGAGTTTCCTAGGGCTGCATACAAACTGCCACAAACCGGGTGGTGTAACCAATAGAAATTTCACTTCTGGAAGCCAGAAATCCCAGATCAAAGTGTTTGCAGGGTTGGTTCCCTCAGAGGGCTATGTGGGAGAGTCAGTTGCAGGCCTGTGGTTGCTGGCTATCATGCCCCTATTTTGGCTTGTAGAAGCATCACCCTGATCTCTGCCGTCATCTTCATTCTCATGGCATTCTCCTTGTGTGTGTGTCCAAATTTCTCCTTTTTCATAAGGACATCAGTCATATAAGATTAGGGCCCACTATACTCCAATGTGGCCTCATCCTAACTAATTACATCCTCAGTGGCCCTATTCCCAGATAAGGTCACATTCTGAGGTCCTGGGGGCTAGGACTTGAACAGATGAAGATGGGAAGGGGGACACGATTCAACCCATAACAAGGATTTTACCAAGAAGAGAAGAGGAAGAAGGCTTTCTGATTCTCAGCAAAAAGGAGTGTGTGTGAACATATGAGAGGGCAAAGAGGACACAATCTGGGAAAGACAAGTGAGGGGTGGGTGTTGAAGAGGGATGGGCAGGGGTGGAAAGGTAGGTCCAACTCCAATCACAATGGCTTTTTCTATCAGGACTCTGCATATAGACACTTCACTAGGGCAGGGAGAAGCTTGCTTTCCTGGCCTCAGCCCAGCTTAGGGTTGAGGAAGGAGGCATGGATCTGAGAACAGGACATTTCAAAGTGTCTGCTCACACCTCCCCAGGGCTGGAAGATTAGAGAGATCAAGAGAGCTTTGCTGGTAGCTAGACATGAGCTCACATCCAGCCCCTTACCCTTGGGCAAGTCACTTAAACCCTTTGGGTATAGTTTCTTTCTCCATAAAGTAAGCATGAAACCACCTGGCACATCACAAACACTCAACAAAAAGTGTTAGTATAATCACTATCACAAGTCAGCCCAAGGAATTTTGACCCTCCCCCCCACCCAAAAAAAAAGAAAGAAAGGTTCCATTCAAATCACAGTGAAGGATGTCTGACTCTAAGCTAGGATTTAGAATAAGTTGGTGAATTAAAGATTAATGATGGAGATAAAGGTATTTATTTCAGTATCTATTTCCTTTTAAATGTGTATCTGAAAGAAATATCTGCTTTACAGTTTAGTTCATTTGAGTGTGGCAATTTAAGTGGGATATATGCTTTGTAATAAGAGGAGATTTGTAATAACTGGTTAACTCTGGGCCTTGATCCCTCACAGGGGATGATTCAGACCCATAGCAGGCACGTGACTGCTTGTCGTGGTGAGAGGCAGCTGGTGCTAGGCAGGAAGCAATGATACCGCCAGCCAGCCTCGGGGCAGAGCCCCTAGACACCTCCTACTGGAATGCAATGAAGGTCACTGGCAGGACAAGCCACAGAGCCTGGAATTATTTTATCAGCTCATTTTCAACCTGATGGTGTGCAGTGAGTGGGGACGTGTGTGTGTGTGTGTGTGTGTGTGTGTGTGTGTGTGTGTGTGTGTGGTAGAGAGAGAGACAATGCGAAAGTAAGGTAGCAAAATGCTGAGTGTCAAGTGGGTGTGAGAGGCAGAGGCGAGCCTATTCAGAGACCCCCAGAGACCCAGAGACAGAGATGCAGACAGGATAGCAAAGAGCAGGAGGATGCCTGAGGCTCTGTGTGAGGTGAGGCTTGTGCCCACAGAGCCCACAGGTAAGGTTGCTTTGCCAGCCTGTGGTCTAAGCAGCCCTTGTAGGAGAGAGGCCTTTGTAAAGAAGATTTTAGGGACAGTGCAGTGTGTGACATCAAATTCCAGCTTCACACTGCCTGGACGTGTGACCTTGAACACGATGACAAGTGAACCTTCTGGTCCCATTTCCTTGTCTGTAAATGGAGATAACAGTGGTCTTCATCTCATAGAAATGTTGTGTGGATTACATGAGATAATGCACTGAGAGTGCCTGGCACGTGCCTGCTTGATGTCTAATACTCTTTTAGTTTCCTACAACTGCTGGAATACACTACTACAAACTGGGTGGTTTAAAACAGCGGGGAGGCCGGAAACCCGAAATCCAGGTGTTTCCAGGGCTGCACTTCTCTGGGGCTCTAGGAGAGAATGTGCTTTGCTTCTTCCAGCTTCAAAGCATTCTTTGCTTGGGGATGCATCACTCCAGTCTCAGTCTCTATGTTTACATGTGTCTGTTACTGTTCTACTATCTCTTATAAAGATGTGCGTATGTGCTCAGTAGCCTGTCAGGCTCTGTCCATGGGATTTTCCAGGCAAGAATACTGTAATGGTTTGCATTTCCTCCTCCATAGGATCTTCCTAAACCAGGGATAAAACCCCTATCTCAGGGGCAGTCCTAAGATGGCAGAGGAATAGGACGAGGAGACCACTTTCTCCACCACAAATTCATCAAAAGAACATTTGAACGCTGAGTAAATTCCACAAAACAACTTCTGAATGCTGGCAGAGGACATCAGGCACCCAGAAAAGCAGCCCATTGTCTTTGAAAGGAGGTAGGAAAAAAACCCAAAAAATGTAGGGACAGAGATCCGTCCCAGGAAGGGAGTCTTAAAAAGAAGTTTCCAAACACCAGGAAACACTCTCACTAGCAAGTCTGTGGTGAGCCTTGGAATCTCAGAGGGCAACATAACCGGGAGGAAAAATAAATAAATAATTAAAACCCACAATTACATGCCCAACGGTAACTCCCGTAACTCCCGGGCGGAGAAGCAGTGCAGACACCCGCATCCACCACTAGCAAGCAGGGGCTGGGCAGGGAAGTGCAGGCTGCATTGTTTAAAGTAAGGACCAGGCCTGAATGCCCTGAGGGCATTCTGAGGAAACTAACTTGAAATAGCAAACCAGTCTATGGTATAGCTATCCCGCGAAAAGCCCTAACCTAAGACACCTCCAGGCCCACGCACAGAACAAAAGACTGAGCAGAGCTAGCTGGCGACTGGCTCATCCCCCGCTGGAGACAGGCAGGCAAGGGCATCCAGAGCCAGAAGGGGGCAATCGTGGCCCCAGAGAGGCAACCTATACCAAACTGCAAGCAGACTTCGTTGCTAAGACTTTTGGGATTCTGGATGGTCGCCATCCACCAGGAGGGCCGCAGCCAGAGATCAGCTCCCCAGAAGACACGCACAGCACACCTGAGAAGGTGTACACCCAGAAAACCGAGTGGCAGGGACGGGGAGGCAATAAGTTGCAGCGACCGTGCTCACCAAGCACCTGGTCACCTGAGCTGCTTGGACCTGGGAAGGGCACAAAACGCAGGCACAACCTTGTCTGTGCCTTTGTGGAGTACTCGAGTACCTAAACCTGAGCGGCTTAGACCTGGGAAGTGCATACAATCCAGGGCCAGCCTCAGACGGTTCCCCGTAGAGCAACCTAGAGCCTAAGCAGTGTAGACAGGGAAAGCACACACACAGTAAGTGGCAGCAGCAAACCCAGTGTGGCTGAGAGCACACACCAGTGTTATTTGTTTGCAGTGTTCCTCGCTCCCCACAGCACAACTGAACAAGTGAGCCTAAAAAGTGTCCACCACCGCCCCCTTGTGTCAGGGTGGAAATTAGACACTGAAGAGACCTAAAACAGAAGAAGCTAAAACAGAGGGAACTGCCTTGGAAGTGACAGATGGAGAAGTCTTGAGGCTACTGTAAGAATAAGACTGAAAACCAGAGGCAGGAGGCTTAAGTCCAAATCCTGAGAACACCAGAGAACTCCTGACTCCAGGGAATATTAATCGACAGGAGCTCATCAAACGCCTGCATACCTACACTGAAACCAAGCACCACCCAAGGGCCAACAAGTTCCAGAGCAAGACATACCATGCAACATAGCCCTGAGCTTCAATATACTGGCTGCCCAAAGTCACACCAAACCCACTGACATCTCATAACTCATTTTTGGACATTTCAATATTGCACTCCAGAGAGAAGAAATCCAGCTCCACCCACCAGTACACCAACACAAGCTTCCCTAACCAGGAAACCTTGACAAGCCACCTGTACAACCCCACCCACAGTGAGGAACCTCCACAATAAAGAGGAACCACAAACTGCCAGAATACAGAAAGGCCACTCCAAGAAGCAATATAAACAAGATGAAAAGGCAGAGAAATACGCAGCAGGTAAAGGAACAGGATAAACACCCACGAAACCAAACAAAAGAGGAAGAGATCGGGATTCTACCTGATAAAGAATTCCGAATAATGATAGTGAAAATGATCCAAAATCTTGAAAACAAAATGGAGTTACAGATAAATAGCCTGGAGACAAGGATTGAGAAGATGCAAGAAAGGTTTAACAAGAACCTAGAAGAAATAAAAAGAGTCAATATATAATGAATAATGCAATAAATGAGATCAAAAACACTCTGGAGGGAACCAACAGTAGAATAACGGAGGCAGAAGATAGGATAAGTGAGGCAGAAGATAGAATGGTAGAAATAAATGAAACAGAGAGGAAAAGAAAAATGAATTAAAATAAATGAGGACAACCTCAGAGACCTCTGGGACAATGTTAAACACCCCAACATTTGAATCATAGGAGTCCCAGAAGAAGACAAAAAGAAAGACCATGAGAAAATACTTGAGGAGATAATAATTAAAAACTTCCCTAAAATGTAGAAGGAAATAACCACCCAAGTCCAAGAAACCCAGAGAGTCCCAAACAGGATAAACCCAAGGCAAAACACGCCAAGACACATATTAATCAAATTAACAAAGATCAGACACAAAGAACAAATATTAAAATCAGCAAGGGGAAAACAAGAAATAACACACAAAGGGATTCCCATAAGGATAACAGCTGATTTTTCAATAGAAACTCTTCAGGCCAGGAGGGAATGGCAAGACATACTTAAAGTGATGAAAGAAAATAACTTACAGCCCAGATTACTGTACCCAGCAAGGATCTCATTCAAATATGAAGGAGAAATCAAAAGCTTTACAGACAAGCAAAAGTTGAGAGAATTCAGCACCACCAAACCAGCTCTCCAACAAATGCTAAAGGATCTTCTCTAGACCGGAAACACAGAAAGGGTGTATAAACTCAAACCCAAAACAATAAAGTAAATGGCAATGAGATCATACTTATCAATAATTACCTTAAATGTAAATGGGTTGAATGCCCCAACCAAAAGACAAAGACTGGCTGAATGAATACAAAAACAAGACCCTTATATATGTTGTCTACAAGAGACCCACCTCGAAACAAGGGACACATACAGACTGAAAGTGAAGGGCTGGAAAAAGCTATTCCATGCAGATAGAGACCAAAAGAAAGCGGGAGTAGATCATGATCAAAGGATCAATCCAAGAAGAAGATATAACAATTATAAATGTATATGCATCCAACATAGGAGCACTGCAATACATAAGGCAAATGCTAATAAGTATGAAAGGGAAATTAACAATAACACAATAATAGTGGGAGACTTTAATACCCCACTCACACCTATGGATAGATCAACTAAACAGAAAATTAACAAGGAAACACAAACTTTAAATGATACAATAGACCAGTTAGACCTAATTGATACCTATAGGACATTTCACCACAAAACAATGAATTGCACCTTTTTCTCAAGTGCACAAAGAATCTTCTCCAGGATAGATAACATCCTGAGTCATAAATCTAACCTTGGTAAATTCAAAAAAATTGAAATCATTCCAAGTATCTTTCCTGATCACAATGCAGTAAGATTAGATCTCAATTACAGGAGAAAAACTATTAAAAATTCCAACATATGGAGGCTGAATAACATGCTGCTGAATAACTAATAAATCACAGAAGAAATCAAAATATGCATAGAAACAAATGAAAATGAAAACACAACAACCCAAAACCTGTGGGACACTGTAAAAGCAGTGCTAAGGGGAAGGTTCATAGCAATACAGGCATACCTCAAGAAACAAGAAAAAAGTCAAATAAATAACCTAACTCTACACCTAAAGCAACTAGAAAAGGAAGAAATGAAGAACCCCAGGGTTAGTAGAAGGAAAGAAATCTTAAAAATTAGGGCAGAAATAAATGCAAAAGAAACAAAAGAGACCATAGCAAAAATCAACAAAGCCAAAAGCTGGTTCTTTGAGAAGATAAATAAAATTGACAAACCATTAGCCAGACTCATCAAGAAACAAAGGGAGAAAAGTCAAATCAATAAAATTAGAAATGAAAATGAAGCGATCACAGCAGACAACCCAGAAATACAAAGGATCATAAGAGACTACTATCAGCAACTATATGCCAATAAAATGGACAACTTGGAAGAAATGGACAAATTCTTAGAAAAGTACAACTTTCCAAAACTGAAACAGGAAGAAACAGAAAATCTTAACAGACCCATCACAAGCACGGAAATTGAAACTGAAATCAGAAACCTTCCAGCAAACAAAAGCCCAGGATCAGACTTCACAGGCTTCACAGCTGAATTCTGCCAAAAATTTAGATAATAGCTAACACCTATCCCACTCAAACTCTTCCAGAAAATTGCAGAGGAAGGTAAACTTCCAAACTCATTCTATGAGGCCACCATCACCCTAATACCAAAACCTGACAAAGATGCCACACACACAAAAAGAAAACTACAGGCTATAATATCACTGATGAACATAGATGCAAAAATCCTTAACAAAATTCTAGCAAACAGAATCCAACAACACATTAAAAGATCATACATCATGACCAAGTGGGCTCTATCCCAGAGATGCAAGGATTCTTCAATATCTGCAAATCAGTCAATGTAAGACACCACATTAACAAATTGAAAAATAAAAGCCATATGATTATCTCAATAGATGCAGAGAAAGCCTTTGGCAAAATTCAACATCGATTTATGATAAAAAAAAAAAAACCCTCCAGAAAGCAGGAATAGAAGGAACATACCTCAACATAATAAAAGCTATATATGACAGACCCACAGCAAACATTATCCTCAGTGAAAAATTGAAAGCATTTCCCCTAAAGTCAGGAACAAGACAAGGGCGCCCACTTTCTCCACTACTATTCAACATAGTTTTGGAAATTTTGGCCACAGCAATCAGAGCAGAAAAAGAAATAAAAGGAATCCAAATTGGAAAAAAAAAAATAAGTAAAACTCTCACTGTTTGCAGATGACATGATCCTCTACATAGAAAACCCTAGACTCCACCAGAAAATTACTAGAGCTAATCAATGAAGAGTAAAGCTGCAGGATATAAAGTCAACACACAGAATTCCCTTGCATTCCTATACACTAATAATGAGAAAAGAGAAAGAGAAACTAAGGAAACAATACCATTCACTATTGCAACGAAAAGAATAAAATACTTAGGAATAAATCTACCTAAAGAAACAAAAGACCTATATATAGAAAACTATAAAACACTGGTGAAAGAAATCAAAGAGGACACTAATAGATGGAGAAATATACCATGTTCATGGATCCAAAGAATCAATATAGTGAAAATGATTATACTACCCAAAGCAATCTATAGATTCAATGCAATCCCTATCAAGCTACCAATGGTATTTTTCACAGAGCTAGAACAAATAATTTCACAATTTGTATGGAAATACAAAAAACCTCAAATAGCCAAAGCAATCTTGAGAAAGAAGAATGGAACTGGAGGAATCAACCTGCCTGACTTCAGGCTCTATTACAAAGCCACAGTCATCAAGACAGTATGGTACTGGCACAAAGACAGAAATATAGATCAATGGAACAAAATAGAAAGCCCAGAGATAAATCCATGCACCTATGGACACCTTATCTTTGACAAAGGGGGCAAGAATATACAATGGATTAAAGACAATCTCTTTAACAAGTGGTGCTGGGAAAACTGGTCAACCACTTGTAAAAAGAGTGAAACTAGAACACTTTCTAACACCATATACAAAAATAAACTCAAAACGGATTTAAAGATCTAAATGTAAGACCAGAAACTATAAAACTCCTGAGAGGAGGACATAGGCAAAAGACTCTCTGACATAAATCACAGCAGGATCCTCTATGACCCACCTCCCAGAATATTAGAAATAAAAGCAAAAATAAACAAATGGGACCTAATTAAACTTAAAAGCTTCTGCACAACAAAGGAAACTATAAGCAAGGTGAAAAGACAACCTTCAGAATGGGAGAAAATACTAGCAAATGAAGCAATTGACAAAGAATTAACCTCAAAAATATACAAGCAACTCCTGCAGCTCAAATCCAGAAAAATAAATGACCCAATCAAAAAATAGGCCAAAGAACTAGACATTTCTCCAAAGAAGACATATGGATGGCTAACAAACACATGAAAAGATGTTCAACATCACTCATAACCAGAGAAATGCAAATCAAAACCACAATGAGGTACCATTTCATGCCAGTCAGAATGGCTGTGATCCAAAAGTCTACAAGCAATAAATGCTGGAGAGCGTGTGGAGAAAAGGGAACCCTCTTACACTGTTGGTGGGAATGCAAACTAGTACAGCCACTATGGAGAAGTGTGGAGATTCCTTTAAAAACCGGAAATAGAACTGCTTTATGACCCAGCAATCCCACTGCTGGGCATACACACTGAGGAAACCAGAACTGAAAGAGATATGTGTACCCCAATGTTCATCGCGGTACTGTTTATAATAGCCAGGACATGGAAGCAAGCTAGATGTCCAGCAGCAGATGAATGGATAAGAAAGCTGTGGTACATACACACAATGGAGTATTACTCAGTCATTAAAAGAATACATTTGAATCAGTTCTAATGAAGTGGATGAAACTGGAGCCTATTATGCGGAGTGAAGTAAGCCAGAAAGAAAAACACCAATACAGTATACAAACGTATATATATGAAATTTAGAAAAATGGTAATGATAACCCTGTATGCAAGACAGCAAAAGAGACACAGATGTATAGAACAGTCTTTTGGACTCTGTGGGAGAGGGTGAGGGTGGGATGATTTGGGAGAATGGCATTGAAACATATATATTATCATATGTGAAATGAATCGCTAGTCCAGTTCGATGCATGATACAGGATGCTTGGGGCTGGTGCACTGGGATGACCCAGAGGGACGGGATAAGGAGGGTGGTGGGAGGGGGGTTCAGGATGTGGAACACATGTACAACCATGGCTGATTAATGTCAATGTATGGCAAAACCAGTACAATATTGTAAAGTGAAAAAAAAAAACAAATTTTTATAGGTATATAGAAAAAAACAAAAACAAAAACCTGTGTCTCCTGTGTGTTCTTGCATTGGCAGGCGTATTCTTTACCACTGAGCCTCTTGGGAAGCCCCATCTTATATGGACACTTGCCATTAATTTAGGCCCACCCCATTATCCAGGATTATCACATCTCAAGATCCCTAACTTAATTACATCTATACGGCCCTCTTTCCAGATAAGGTCACATCCACACCTTCTAGGATGTAAACATGTCTTTTTAGGGGGCTACCATTTAACCCCTATCCTACCTAATGTTTATTGAGTACTTTCTAAAATCAGAGCTTTATGTGCGATATTTGATTATTCAATTAAGCTTTATCTTGGAGAGAGAGGCCCAGGAAGTTCTTTCCTTGGGGCCTTATGCTGTTTTCCCAAGTAATGTGGCAGTGAATGGCCCTGTGGCTTTGTGATTAGTGACGGAAGAAAGTAGGTTGACACACGTAATTTCTAGATTTTTCCAGATTCCCTCCTTGGCCTTCTCCGTGTACAATATCTTTTCCCTTCTCTGCAAAATGTCTTCCAGAAAGGACTTGTCCCAGCTGCTGGGAGTGTTGTCATCAAACAGCCTTCACCTGTTAGCACCTTCAGGTTGGCCTCCCTCCATGAGGAGGGCTGCTTCATTGGAATTCACTGTCCCGATGTGGGCCACATCGAGTGACAGAGAGCCTCGCCCTTTAACCTAATACAGGGCAAGTCAAATGGGCCACTTAAACCCCAAAATTTCTTGTGGGATCAGAACGGCTTCACGGGACTTGCATTTCGTTGTCACTTCTCCCTGGGCCAAATCCTTCTTCTGCTTTCCACAGACGTGGAGCCCAAAGGCGCCCCCTAGTGAACATTCTCTGCACTAAACTCCAACTCAGACCCTTGCTGCTCAGAGTTCCCAGGCTGTGCCCATGTCAAAGGGTCATTTGTTCTTGGGATCATGCAGTTATATGTGAAATAGAAATTTTACTCCAACTAATTCAGTTTCTGTAGGTGGCAATAAATGATGTCACTTTTAAGTATTATATTTTTAAATTTTGGAGATCTCTTTAGGGCTTTGCAGTTTTTCATTTTGTTAACACTGAGGACATGCAGATGACTATAAGGCAATCCTAAAGCTTTGAAAGATTCCATATGTACTTGGGGGAAAGGAACACTAGTTTGATAGTTGCTGAAAATTCATTTAGTGGAAAATAGTGGTTTGAAGTTTCAACGGGATTCATATCCATCTTTAAATGTTTAAGTAACTTGATGAAACTGATATTTGTCACCATCTGTGAGCAAGAAATTAAAAAAGAAGGAAAAAGGAGACAGGTTACTGTATAGATTGGGAAGATGATAGGCTTTTTGAATAAATCTGAATTTGAGTCTTGTCTCTACCATTTGCTGTCACTGAACTCTGCACCTCAGTGTCTTCATCTAGTCATGGCGATAATAATGATGCATACGCCCATAGAGTTTTTGAGAAAATTAGATAAGATTATCTATTTAAAGTGCTTATGCTAGTCAGCATGATAACTGTAATTTGTTATTATTAGGTGCTTCCTGACATAAAGCTTATAAATACACACACCAAGCAAACCTTAGATCACTTATGTCACTGCCTACAGAAAACTCAAAAACACACACACACACACAAAAAAACTTGTCTAAACATATTTTTAAAGGGTTTTTCTTATTAGAGAGAAGGCTTGTAAGTTTTCTTCTCCTGGTGACATCTGCGTTAAGACCTTGAAGTTGTGCAGGTGTGAGTCATGTGGCTCTCCCAGGAAGACCATTTCAAACAGAGGGAATCAGTTCAGTTCAGTTGCTCAGTCGTGTTGGACTCTTTGTGACCCCATGAATTGCAGCACGCCAAGCCTCCCCGTGCATCACCAACTCCCGGAGTTCACCCAAACTCACGTCCATTGAGTCGGTGATGCCATCCAACCATCTCATCCTCTGTGGTCCCCTTCTCCTCCCCTGCTCCCAGTCCCTCTCAGCATCAGGGTCTTTTCCAGTGAGTCAACTTTTCACATGAGGTGGCCAAAGAGCATCAGGGTCTTTTCCAGTGAGTCAACTCTTCACATGAGGTGGCCAAAGTATTAAAGTTTCAGCTTCAGCATCAGTCCTTCCAATGAATACCCAGGACTGATCTCCTTTAAGATGGACTGGTTGGATCTCCTTGCAGACCAAGGGACTCTTAAGAGTCTTCTCCAACACCACAGTTCAAAAGCATCAGTTCTTTGGTGCTCAGCTTTCTTTATGGTCAAACTCTCACATCCATACATGACTACTGGAAAAACCATAGCTTTGACTAGATGGACCTTTGTCAGCAAAGTAATGTCTCTGCTTTTTAATATGCTATCTAGGTTGGTCATAACTTTCCTTCCAAGGAGTAAGCGTCTTTTAATTTCATGGCTGCAATCACCATCTGCAGTGCAAAATTCTGAGAGGACAGCTAGGCTGTGTTTAAGGACCAGCCAGGAGATTCATGTGGCTGGAGGGGACCAAGCATGGCAGATGAAGCTAGCAATATAAGGGGTAGGGACAGGTTCTGTAGACCTGGTAGGCCCTTGTGAAGATTTTGGGGTTTGCTAAGTAGTTGATGGACTTGTTAGGAGTCTGGGGCCAAGGAGTGACATGGCCCAATTTCCGTATTAAAAGGATGCCCTGACAACTGTGTTAAAAATGGAATGGAGCTGCACGAGGTGGAAGAAACAAGAAGACCACCTTCCAGAATCTACTGTAGCATCCCTGGCAAACAGCAATGGCAGCTTCAGTCACCATGGGAATGGAGAATGGTCAGTACCTACTACGTTTTGAATCCTGAGCTGACGGAAATTTGGTAATGTCCTAAGAAGAGAAGAGTTAAGGATAACTCTTCAATATTTTTTTCTGAGCAACTGAAGGAGAAAGTTTCCTTTAACTGAGATGAGGAAGATGCAGGGGCGTTAGTGGTCCATCTGGACTAGAAATGTCTGTTGGGGAAATATTGGGCTATAGATGGTGTTTCAAACTATGAGACTGGATGAAATCACTGAAGAAGTGAGGAGAGAGGGCAACAGGAGTTGCAATAACAGAACTTGGAGGCAACCTAATATCCAAGGGGTCAGAGAGAGAAAGAAAGAAATAGCACGAAGACTGAAGAACAAGGAGAGTCTGGAAACCAAGTGGAAGCATGTGAGCAGGGCTCTGGTGGTTAAACAAGAGTTTTAGGCCAGTGATCTTCAAAGTGTGGTCCCAGACTAGCAGTGTCAACACATAGAAACTTGTGAAGAATGTGCAGAATTTTGCACCCTAAGCTTAATCTATTGAATCAGAAACTCATGATAGGTTTCTGATTTACCTTAAGATTTGGGAGAATGGCATTGAAACATGTATAATATCATATATGAAACGAATCGCCAGTCCAGGTTCAATGCATGATACTGGATGCTTGGGGCTGATGCACTGGGACGACCCAGAGGGATGATACAGGGAGGGAGGGAGGAGGGGGGTTCAGGATGGGGAACACGTGTTATACCTGTGGCAGATTCATGTGGATGTATGGCAAAACCGATACAATATTGTAAAGTAATTAACCTCCAATTAAAATAAATAAATTTATATTTAAAAAAAGATTTAAGAACCATTGCCCGAGTCATACAGTTGCCTGCTCAATATTATAAACAGCATTAAGACCCTCACCCTACCATCACCACTTTCTTTGCTAGAAGACAATATTTTTAAAGACCCACTTAGTGCTTAAGGGAAATGTGTAGCCCGTGAGTATTAGGGAGGGAGTAACCCCCTCTCTAACATCACCATCTCTCATGTCCCAATTTAGAAACTTTCTACTAATTTTTCATGGCTCTTTGGAGAGGAGGAATGCCCCCATTTTAGGGACCGAGGCAATGCTGAGCACCAGGCATGCCAGACATTCCAGGCTAAATAAAGTGTGTGTATGGGGTGTGGGTATTCCAAGGTTAGCATTAATGGGCCATAAATGCTGAACTCCTAGATAGATATAAACCTTATTCCACTCAACACAACACTTTCCAAATTTTCCTCTAGGTTTTCCTAAGAGAATTCCACCCTTTTCCATCCTGAGGAAAAAAGGTTAAAATTAGGGCCAGCCCTGCAGGACTGGCATTCTAGATAGAGAGAAGCTGTACCCAGAAATAAGCTGGTTCCCATTGTGGATGGGAGGGGCGGGGCGCTTCCAGCCCCAACTCATCCCGAGGGGCTCCTGGGACGCCTGCCCTCTCCAGCGGCTGACAGGGGTCTGGTCCCAAGCGTTAAGAATCCCAGAGAGATGATATGGGGAGGGAGGTGGGAGGGGGGTTCAGGATTGGGAACATGTGTACACCCGTGGTGGATTAAAAAAAAAAAAAAAAAAGGTTAAAGAAGAAGGGGAGGAAAAAAAAGAAGAAGCCGAACCGTGTCACTGCCTCCCGACCTCTCCTGTCCCAGCCAGTCCTGGCTGGCTTTTCAAAAGTGTGCAGTTGTCTCCTCCCCGCCCAGCCCCATCCTCACTTAGGACCAGCTGTGCGGCCGGCTTCACTTGGGACGCAAGCTGCCTCGCGGCTGCAGCTCAGCAAGCGCCGCTCCCAGTTCAGGCACCTTGAGCCCTCCATTCGGCTCCCGAGCCGCGTTGCAAAGTTGGGCAGCTTCCAGCGCGCTTTGCCTCTGATTTCTCCCTCCTCCGGTTCGAGGTGCTCCTGCTTCCCACGCTCCTTCCACCGGGAGCAGCCTGTCCCGGCGGGCTGGCAGTTCTCTCCTCTGTCCAGTCCTCCTCCCCGACCATGCTGTTCAGGAGCGTCCTCCTGGCAGTGCAAGGTAAGGCCTGGACCCGAGGGCTATCCCCGTGGGGCGCTCTCGTAACCCTCTCCCAGTCCTGAAGTCCTGGTAGTCCAGCTTGCGGTCCCGGGCTGGGCCATCTGAGGGTGCCTACGGATAGCGTCCCAGCAGCCCTTTACGTCCGTCCGCAGCCCAGCGGCTGCGCACAGGTCCTGCAGTGGAAGCTCCCGGGGCGGGGGCGGCAGTAGCGCATCCCTCTCCCGCCCCATCTTGGACGCCTTCCTCCACTTTCACCAGGTAGTTCCCCGGGGTGCCCTGAGTTGTTGCCACCGCTCCCGAGACCCAGCCCGAACTGAAACCCGCTTTGTATCCACAGCACTGCAGCTTGCCGGTGCCTCGGACCTGCCCGCGGGGTCCTGCACCTTCGAGGAGAACACCTGCAGCTTTGACTCGGTGACCGAGTTCCTGCCGTGGATTTTAAATGAGAAAGGTACGGGGCTCGTGCACAGGGGCCCAACCTGAACTTTTTTGGCTGGGTGGCTCTTTTGCATGAAAGTGAAAGTTGCTCAGTCGTATCCGACTCTTTGTGACCCCATGAACTATATAGTCCATGGAATTCTCTAGACCAGAGTACTGGGGTGGGTAGCCTTTCCCTTCTCCAGGGGATTTTCCCAACCCAGGGATCAAACCCAGGTCTCCCGCGTTGCAGGCGGATTCTTTACCAGCGGAGCCACAAGGGAAGCCCTTTCGCATGGATAATGCTATTATCTTGGAGTTACATACTCTCAGAGAAAAAGTGTGTCATGGATCGTCTTTCCAGTTCTCAGCTGTGCTGCATGAATGGCCAGTGACGAGATGGGGGTTGGGTGGGGCGTCCTTTGTTTACCTGGCCCTCGGCGAGAAGCGCTGAGATTTCGCCCCCCCCCCCTACTCCCTAATGAAAGGGAGAAAGGGGACACAGCTGATGCTTGTCTCCCACCAGCTACGTGCCCTCTGCAGGTCAACAGGCTCTCTTGTCCTCAGTAGACACCTTCGTGAGCTGGGCAAGTTGGATGAGATAAGTTTTCCTTTCATCCTGCAGCAACGGTGGTGCTGTTCCTCTGTGATGGGACCTCAGTGTGAACCTCACATTTGTGTTGTGCTTGACAGCGTTTTGTTGCATGACATCATCCTCATATTATTGTTGATTTATAATTCAGCACTTGGCAAAAAGGAAACCAAGTGTATGGCTGTGTGTCTGGGGTCACTCAGCTGGCTTGCATTGGTCATTGCCTCACCACTCACACTGTTTGGGTTCTAGTGACATAGTTTAAATGTGGGGTCTTAAATGTGATACAGTTTTTTGCCCTTTATTTATTTAGTAAATATATATATATATTTCTACTTATTTCCTTTCTTTTGCTTGTGCCACCCCATTCAGAAGCCTGATGTCCCAGGTCACCGGGACTGGAAAATAGCCTCCTTTAAAAAATGCCGCAGCATAAAAGAGATCAGTTAATCTCCTTCCCTTCTCAGTTGTCTTCAGGCCCCCAGATTATCTAACCTCCCTGGAGAAGGTAGGGGCCCAGAATCCCTGCTCAGGATGTATAAACTGTCATCACAGCTTTTCTGCCTCAGGCTTCTCCTTGGGGTTTTGCATATTTTAGCTTCTCTGATGTTGGCAGGGAGGTGATGTTAACCCCAGTTTCCAGAGGAGGGAATCTCAGAATATTCAGATGACTGGCCCATGTACCAAGTTAATCAGTCTGTAGCCAACTCTGAACTGACTAGATCAGGAAAAAAACAGGAGGAAACTACTCAGTAGTAAATGTTATTTATTGCCAACACTCGCTAAGTCTTCAGTACCAAATACTTAAGGATAGCTGGAAAAAAATCAATTCCTGATTTATTATTTGAGGAATTCCTACCTTGCTGATTGCCGTAGGAAATCTCTTTCATCTCATCACCCTATTCCTTTCCCTGTTCTGATTGTGTGTGAAGCATGTTGAGCAATGGCCTGCGCCACACAACAGGCTTTGGAGAGCATTATTCTCTAGCACAGTGCTTTAGCTGCATCAGAGTTATCTGGGATGGGCGCGGGGGCGGAGGGGTGCGATGTGGGGGGGTGTGGTATTAAAACACAGATTGCTGGGCCCCACCCTTTCCTGTGGGTCTGGAAGGGTGCTGAGAATTTGCATACCTAGTAAGTACTTAGGTGATGTTGCTGGTCAGGAGATCACACTTTGAGAACCACTGACCTTACACACCCCCTGCCTCTACTGGTGGCTCTGCGCAGGGCCAGGACCAGGGTAAAAGAGCCACTTGCATGACCTGAAAGTGAAAACCTCCTTCGTTCTTGTGCCCTAGACACCCCTTTTGCTTCACCCTAGTCTGACACTGAGAAAAGGAAATCAGCATCACCCCTTAATCCAGGAGCCTCAGTCCTGTGCCCCCATTGCCAGGCCTCTGTCAGGATGGTGGCCCCCTGGCCGCCTGCTCCTGGGTCAGTGGGCAGGCCACATCCTGCCACACTAGACTGCTGTCCAGACCCACAGGAAGTGCTCTCTGCTGAGTTGGCACCTCTGCACCAGTGGCAGTTTAACAGTGCCCCTCCAGGAAAACAGGAAGATGCTTATATGAAAAGGTGATTGCGGTTTACAGCGTATAATGAAGGCACTGTTTCTTTCCTCTTTGCTTTCTTTCTAACATCTAACAGTCACTGCTTTCTGGCTCAAGGCTGGGAGTCCTGGTTTGGCTGAGGGAAGGTAATTTAGTCGCCTCTGAGCATTTCTATGGGAGCAGGCCCATTAGGCTTCTGTCCTTACAGATCGTGTTTTTCAGTGGCCAGAACTTGGATGTAGCAGTCCACTCCAGGGTGCAGTGAGGTAGGTGTGTGCCAGCTGCCGTGGTTGCCTCCTGAGAAGCCATCACTAAGAATTTCTATTATAAACCCATTGCTAGGTTGGTAAATTAAAGATAATGAAATTGTTCCAAGCTGAAATTTGGCAAGCTGTTCGCCAGCCTTTCTGCAAATTTACTTCATCTGGCTGTAAAAACCCTTTGAAACTAGCTCCATCCACCTCTGTATGTTGCACGGTAGCATAGAAAGCTGTAAGTTTCAGGGACTTTTGCCTACAAGAGTTTAGAATGCAAATAGCACTTTCTTTGATGTCCTTGGTCAGTAGGTTAGTTTATGGTGGAGCAATCAATGCTAAAGCCCAGTGAACAGGGTTAAGTGGAGAAACAAATCTGCCAATAAGCATTTCATTCCCTGATAGCTCAGTCGGTAAAGAATCTGCCTACAGTACAGGAGACCTGGATTCGATTCCTGCGTCGGGAAGATCCCCTGGAGAAGGGAATGGCAACCCACTCCAGTATTCTTGCCTGGGGAATCCCATGGACAGAGAAGCCTGGTGAGCTGCAGTCCATGGGGTCGCAAAGAGTCAGATACCACTGAGCGATTAACACCTTTGCCTTTTTAGGACAGGAGATTCACATCAGGAGTTGTCTCAAAATACCTCCCAGCTGTCCAAAATTCTATGTGAGGCCTTTGATTTATTTAGTGTATTAGGTCTCTAAGCCTTTCCAGTTACAATTCCAGTGTCCCTAGCTCATGGCCACTTTGAAATATGCTTGATCTCCTCTCACAGAAGGCAGTCTGTTGACTTGATTGCGCTCCACCATGGAGGGCACCTCTGGGGAACAGAGGATGGCATCAGAGTAGCTGAGCATGTAGTGGAACTACTAGTGGAACTACTAGTCTACATGTAGTAGAGCTACTAGAAGAAACTACTAGTCTCATCTACTTTCCAGTTTTGGTAATGTGGCCTTGTTTTCTTGATTTACCTCCATGTTTTTGGTAGAATATTTTCGTTTTCTCTCACTTGTCAGGGCAAGTGAGATTGTATCAGAATCGAACTTGGAAATTGCTTCTAAGATTTAGCTTTGAATTAAATCCTGGAAAGAAGAGACCTATTTTATCCTATAAAAATCTTCATTCATTCATTATCTCAAAAAATCTTTATTCACAGTTCAGAGAATATTGGAACCCCTTTAACAGTCGTCCTCAACAGAAATCAAGATTGTCAGTTCCACTTGCCCAGTGCCAGCTGTGGGGGCGAAGCCCTTCGGCTGAGGATTCTTGGAGACTGTAAAGTTGGCCTCACATCAGAATAGTCATGATTCAGATTAGTCATTGGATGGATTTTGGCTTTGTTCTGATTTTTGGGCACCTCGGTTTAGTATCTTTAAGCTGGCTCTGTGAGGAAGTCATTGGAGGAACTGCAGGAGGAAGAGAGTAAAATCCAAATCCAGGTACTACTCCTTTATTAGAAGTTGGGGGCACTAAAGCACCCCAGAGAGTAAGGCAGATGTGGACATATGTCAGGTTATGAGGAGGTAAAAGGAAATTCAAAACACTTGTTGTAGAGGAGGTGGTTTTTTCCTACAACAGTGGGGATCAAGGTTTGAGGAAATGCCTAATACAGGAAGAATTTGGATGGTATTTGTACCTTGGAGCAAGTGATAGTATCTGTGGCAGGCTGGCCAGCTAGACGTTTGCATTCACCAAGGGGGTGAGAGTAGGGTGGTGGGGTGGTGGGCTGGTGGTAGAGTATGCTGGAACCTCAGTGTAAGTACATGTCTTTTTCTCTTCCTGTCACCCTCCTTTATTCACCAAACCCCTTCCTTCTCTCTTAAGGACACTTACAGTCACTTGGTCAGCTGAGTTTCAGCTCTTTACCCAGTTATGTGCTAGTTATTGTTAATAGTGATAAATCCTGCGTGATGATATTTCTTGAGGCCCAGCTGAAGCCAAAGTCTGGTCAGGATCCCAAAGACCTTCCTGAAGGGGGGGATCAGTCCTCCCTTTCTGCAGGTTATAGCTCTTTTCCTGATGCTGGGGCCATGGCTCAGCATCCCACTCAGACATCACCCCGAGTTCATCCAGGCAATTCGCACCCTCTGGACCTGCCTGCACCTGCATCACCTCTGCTGGTTGGTCTCTTGACATCCTCTCTGCTGAAACACACAGCCCCCATGTTGTGCAAAGGCTGGGAGCAGCACAAGACTGAGGTGTTCCCTGTATGCCTCTTGGAGAAACAGTCGACCCCAGGCCATATTCTTCCTGCAGTGCCACAAGGGATTCCTGGGCCCACCCGGGCTACTACTGATGTCCAGTCGAACCTGGCTCTTGTGAGCTGTGCCTAAGCATGACCTCAGTTCTGTCCTGGCTCTGCCCAGCATCCTAGATCCTAGGGCTGGGCCATAGCGTTCACCCAGTACAACCTCCTCATTTTATGGAGGGAGCACACTGGGGCCCGGAAAGGCTCAGCATTAATCAGGCTCTATATTGATGCTGCTAGTGCCTTCTAGGAGGCCCCTGAGCTCTCAGCCCCTCAGTTTTGGGGCATGTCCCTAACCCTTGGCCTCCATATCAATCTGAGTTCCCAGGTTGTCTTACATGGCTCCTCCACCTGGGACTTAACCTACCTGGACTGATAATCCTTCCCTGCTCCTCCCTGCCATGACTCACTTCTCTGAACTAGGCTCTGTCTAGCCACCCTTTTTCCTGTCAAGGCCAACACCCAGTCTGGGTCTTCTCTATTCAGGTTAGAATTGCTGAATGGGAAGTTGCTACCTAGTTCCTGGCCTGATCCCTAACAAGGTGTCCTGGATTTGGGATGTTTGCCTTCTCATAATCACAGAAGTCAGCTATGGTCATAATATAATGGGAGGAAAAAGTAATTTCTTGTCATAGGACTTTCTGCTTTTATTGTTATCTTCAAATCTCTTAGCATGTGAGCAACCCCCATGTTTTATGACTTGCATTTTGGGATATGGTATGCATAAAAAATCCTGGTTCTTAAAATAACAGAACCTTTTTGGTAGATCATCTCAATAACAGTCCTAATTCTGTCTTATTAAATAGCATTTGATTTTTAAGACGTTGATCAAAATGCATTTATGTTAATAGAAGTGGTGGGTATCTCGATGCATAAGATCAGCAGACAGTTGAATGTGTCTTGGGCATTTTGACATGGCATCACCAACTCAATGGACATAAGTTTGAGCAAGCTGGTGATAGACAGGGAAGCCTGGCATGCTGCAGTCCATGGGGTCACAGAGTCGGATGCAACTGAATGACTAAACTGAACTGAACTGAGCATTTTGGTTGGTCAACTCTGACTTTCACCTCTGCCAATTATCCCACTACTCTCCCTCAATTTCTCTTGTGTGTGTCTTAATCAACTCAGTCATATAAGTGTATTCATACATTCAGATCTAGGCTCTTGGAGTGTTTGATTCTATGTTTAATTTTATACATATGTAGGTATGTGTATGAAATATCTAGAGAAAGAAGGTGGTACTGAACACAGAACATATTGCTGGTGATAAATGAGAAAGTTATTTAAGAGCAAAGAACTTCCATAGTATATCAGAAATTTCTATCATATCCATTGTGTGTGTGTGTTCAGTTGCTTAGTCTTGTCCAACTCTTTGCAACCCCGTGGACTGTAGCCTGCTAGTTGGCCTTTGTCCAAGGAATTTTCCAGACAAGAACACTGGAGTGGGTTGCGATTTCCTATGCCAGGGGATCTTCTGGACCCAGGGATTGAGCCTGCATCTCTTGTGTCTCCTGCATTGGCAGGTGGATTCTTTATCACCGAGACACCTGGGAAGCCCCATCATATCCATTCAGTTCAGTTCAGTTCAGTCGCTCAGTCGTGTCCGACTCTGTGACCCCATGAATCACAGTACGCCAGGCCTCCCTGTCCATCACCAACTCCCGGAGTTCACTCAGACTCACGTCCATCAGGTCAGTGATGCTATCCATCCATCTCATCCTCTGTCATTCCCTTCTCCTCCTGCCTCCAATCCCTCCCAGCATCAGAGTCTTTTCCAATGAGTCAACTCTTCGCATGAGGTGGCCAAAGTACTGGAGTTTCAGCTTTAGCATCATTCCTTCCAAAGAAACCCCAGGGCTGATCTCCTTCAGAATGGATTGGTTGGCTCTCCTTGCAGTCCAAGGGACTCTCAAGAGTCTTCTCCAACACCACAGATTAGGCCATACCTAATTAAGTAAAGCATAATGTCATACCTAATATCAACAAAGCACTCCTGACAAAAATAGAAATTTATAGAGAAATTCTTAGCTCTGACTGGACATTAAAATCACCTACATTTTTCTTTTAAAATAGTCATATACAGGCCCTACCACAAGAGATTCTGATTTACTTGACCACATACAGGGCCAGACTTGGCCCTGTTAACAGACAGACATTAATAGATGAACAAACTCCCTATGTGATTCTGACACGTGGCCAGGGTTGAGGACAGTGACGAGAAGAATGGCCAACTCCTCCCTCTCCCCAGCCAGATGCAGAAAGAAGGAACATGCTCTTACTAAGGATCCTTTAATGATTACCAATTGCAAATAGAATAAAGTACCAACTGCCTAGCTTGGCACTGAGGGCCCTTTGTAATTTACCCTCAATTATATTTTTACTCCTCCCTCCCGTTAATCCCCAACGTGCTGTTCACTCAATGAGCTCTTTACTTTCTCACCTCCTTGCTCTATTTGTGCTGTTCTGTACATCCCTGTTATGCTGCTTTTTCATTCCCTGGCTCCATCCTGGCCTATTTAAATTTATCTGCGCTTTAATGTATGGCTCTCTTTTGAAACAGTCCTTGAGTTTCCCAAGTAAATAAACTTCTCCCTTTCCTCTTTGTTTCCCCTTCCCATGGCTCTCTTCACTCTCCACCTTATAAATCTTCTTAGTGTCTCCGTATTGGAGTCCCCATCTCTTCACCTCATCTGAGTTACGCTTTGAGAACAGGGATCACATACTTCCCACAGCACCTGACAGTGTGTGGTGTCAACAAACATTTTGAATTTAATCAATCTCTAAAGCCCTTATTGAGATCAATTTCTTTAAAAAAAAAAAAAAGTTCTTGACATTTTCCCCTGTAAAGAAAGATGTTGTGTTTAATAATCCTTCCTACCATAAGACTTCAAAGACTTTGGAGTCTTCTGTTGCAATTTCCAAATATAACAGTGAAGCAGTATTTCAGTTTGCCTCACCAATACATGATCTGTCTCATCCCTGACATACCAATGGACAAATAGCCCTTGGATTATTTACCCATCAGGACTGCCTGAGTCCTTGGATCCTCTGCCATCACAAACAATCACAGTGCAACCTGGAGAGTGACACTGATGGTCTAAAAAGTATTTCTGGCAAAAGATGATCAAACTTTGGACTAGCTATTGAGAGCTGTTGTTTCTAAGGAACTCACATGGGAGACATTAATAGTACCCACCCTGGTGGGTAAAAGCATACAGGGATATTTGTCTGCTCCTTGAAGAAAGGAATCTTCCATACTGATTTGTCTTATGGAGAAATTCAGTAACATCTACAAAGATATTTGCTTTTTCTACCTTGTGAGACATTTATCTGTATTTTTAGGGAGGGTTCTGAGTTCATGAATAAAATAAAACAAGTGGTATCATGCCATAATTTCATAGTACCATGAAAGAATCATATCGTTTACAGAAAACACTTCTAAAGAATATTCATTCTGTCAACACATATTTGCATACCCACTATCCGTCAGACACTATGTTGGTTGTTGGAGTACAGATAGTATATGGAATACATTCACAGTCATGATCCCTGCCATTTGCAGTCACCTTGGACCAACAGGAGCAAAGACAAATCTGTAATTATGGTAGACAGCAAAAGGAATTGTATACTAGCTCAGGATCTTCACTGCAAACAGCATAAGTAGACTGTTTAAGCGCAAAAGGAGTTTATTGGAAGGGTATCAGTTAGCTCTTAGAATCAACAGGAAGTCTAGAGATCTGAGTTACATTTGGGCAAGAATAGAGAGATATAATGTGCTGGCGAGATCCCACTGAAGGAACCATTTGTGTGACTTTGCCATGATTGTTTACTGCTGCACCTCTGGACCTGCCTGTTCATTATACTGTAGACAAGAAGCAGTGTGATGCAGCCTGCTCTCCAGTTCAGTAGCTGAGAAAAGGGTTGATTTGAGGAAGACAAGGTGATAATGGGAAGGCTAGATACGAAACTATGCAGTGGCCCAGCTAAGAGATGATGAGGCTTGAAACAGGAAGAAGGGAGAGTAAATAAAGCATCAGAACAGGGGCTAATCTGGCAGGACTTGCTTATTGATTGGGTGGGAGTAATGAGTCAGATGGAGAGTGACTTCCAGATTTCTAGTGTGGGCAGACATATGTTTGAGGGTGTTAACAGTTGAAGAATTTCAAGAGGAAAATTGTATTAGAGTAGAAGAAGGTGTGTTCAATTCTGAGTTACCTGGGAAACATCCAGGTGGAGGTGCTGAGCAGGACTTTGATGCAAGAAGCTGAAAGTCAGGAACAGTCTGGGTAGGACTATTCCCACTATGGCTGTGGGAATCTTCCGGGTAAAGATGGTGGTTGAAACCTTGAGTATAGACAAGATTCCCCCAAAGAGAAGGTAGAAAGTGAAGATAGCAGGAAGCTGAAGGTGGAGCCTTAAATTCATGTTTAAGGGTCAGGCATAGGAAGGAGATGGTGGAAAAAAGGAAACAGAAGGAACTTTAGACATAGAGGAGGAGAATTAAGAAAATAGAGGGCCACAGAAGCCAAAGGACTTTGTAGTGTCAAAAGGAGGAGGTGATCAACAGGGCCCAGGGAAGCCGAGAGGTGGGCGCTCTACGACTTGTCTGTTGAAAATGACAGTGAGGTGCTCGCCTGAGTGAAGTGTCAGTAAAGTGCTCAGAACAGACCCTACTGGAGGAATGAAGGGGGCGTGTTGACAGTGGAGCTCTCAGCAAAGAAGTTCAACGTTCCCTCTTTCTCAGAAAGAGGTTTAACCATACCTCTGAAGAAACTAGTGATGGAAGAGTTTTTGTTTTTCTTTTCCTTGTTTCTTAGGAAGACTTGTGCCAGTTTGTAGAGTGAGAGGAAAGGATTAGTCAAGAAAGAAGGTTCAGGAGAGAGCAGGACTTCCCTACTAGCCTAGAGTAGACCCAGTTTCCACTTTGACAATTTGGAAACCTCAAGAATATTTCTTTTTAAAAAAATATTTATTTATTTTTAGCTGCATCAGGTCTTCGTTGTAGCATACAGGATCTTTCATTGTGGAGCGTGGGTTTCTCTAGTTCTTGACTGGGACAGAACTTTATCCCTGCAGTATGTGGGATCTTAGTTCCCTGACCAGGGATCAAAGCAGTGTGGATTCTTAACCACTGGCCCACCAGGGAAGTCCCAAGAAAATACAGCTTTCTTCAACTGGCATAACCCAAGAACCCTCCAATGAGTGGCTTGATAACATTTGTGTCAGCTTCAAAATGTGTGAACTTTTATTCCTATTGTAAATCTAGAGGAAGTAGGAAATTGGGCTGAATCTGTGGTAGTTAGGATGCATCCTGGCTGGAACTTACTTAATAAAAGCAAAACCAAACCTTTAGAAGCTACAGAATGTTTGGGTACTGGGAAACTTTAACAGCACAGCATATTGTATTTCTGTATTAGGAACAGTTCCCGGTGAGAAGTATGAAGCAATACCTAGTGAAACGGCTACACGATAGCTTCCTGTGCCGCCATAGTGTGTGACCCATAGGTGGCATATCACGGTGCCTGTCTAGTACATTTATTGTCATTGTCTGTAACCATCATAACAACCAACCATCCCGGAGGTAGTTATTATCAACATTTTACAGATGTGGAAGTAGGAGACACAGAGGGATGGAGGTAACATGCCCAGCGCAATAGAGAGAGTCAGGATGTGGACCCAAGCACATCCAACTCAAAAGACTTGTGCCTCACTGGACCCTGGGCACCTTCCCATCAGAATAGGACGATACCTTCATACTTGAGAGGTCACCAGCATGGAAGACAGACCTGAAAGATTCATGTTTCCCCTAGAGACAGTGGGAATCCTCTACAAAATGCTCATGGTGTCCCAGCATTCCCACTCTGCCCTGGGTTTCAGGCCCCAGCTACAGCCAGCGTGCCTGCTATATGGTAGTAAGCCTTTGGAATCAAGCCAAGATAGGGAAATATACTTTTACTTATTTTTCCCATAATAGATTGTAAAGTTTAATTTTGGAACCATTTGAAGGATTCTCTTCTCAGTCCTCAGCATAATCTTGGCAGAGAACTTCAGGGAAAATTTACGACTTGACCTAAAATACTTTGGCAGTCTTAAGGAATGCTCCTCAACTTCAAATTCGTATATTCCTACTGTGAACAAATTAAAAGAGTACACAGATAGATGTGTTTTTGCAAGCCAGTTGCCCCACTACACGAGCACTTTGGTACTTATCCCATTACTCTTAACAGAATGGCAATATTGCTATCCAGCAATATTATACAATATTGTGATATATAACTTAGCTCTACGCTCAGAAAAATTTCCATTCCTTATTTGAAAAACTTTTGCCTTACTGCCAAAATGAGCTGAAGTGTTATTTGGGGCCATGCTTGTAATGAAGATGACTTTAATATGCTTTAACTTCACCAAGAAGCTGCATTCTTGGCTTACCAATGTTTTATGACTAAAACCATATTGTCTGATACCATAACTTAATGTTTTCTTTTTAAGCTTCTGCAGGTTTCTTCTAATTTTGACTTTATGAAAAAAATGGGTAATAGACTGGAGCGTGTTTAAATTGTTTTGTGACTCTGCATTAGCCCGTTTTAAAATATAAGCTTTATGGAAAGCCTTCGGTTTTCCGCTATAAATCCTGAAAATTGGGAATAAGCATATGAAAATCTTTTTCCTTTTCCACAAGTTCTGTTGTGGAAAATGTGAGTTATGCATTGGTACCTTTTTTAAAAAGAAAACACTGAAGAGTAGAACCTTTTGAACTCACATTTAAAAAGCTCTAATATATCATAGGTTACATGTTATCTTTGAAGATTTTCATCTTCATTGTCAACATGAAATAGTCAATAACCTACCTACATGTGGTTCTTTACTGAATCAGTTCAGTTCAGTTCAGTCGCTCAGTCGTGTCTGACTCTTTGCAACCCCATGAACTGCAGCATGCCAGGCCTCCCCATCCATCAACAACTCCTGGAGTTCACCCAAACCCATGTCCCTTGAGTCGGTGATGCCATCCAACCATCTCATCCTCTGTCATCCCCTTCTCCTCCTACCCTTAATCTTTCCCAGCATCAGGGTCTTTTAAAATGAGTCAGCTCTGAATATTGTATAATAAAAGAGAAATTATATTGAAGATAACATACCTGGAGATGCATAGTATTGTCATGGATTTTAATTTTTTTTTTTTGTCATTGAGGTGTAGTTGATATACAGTACTATATCAGTTTAAGGTGTATAGCATAATGATTTGACTTACATATGTATCATGATATGATCACCACAGTAAGGTTAATAAACACTCATCATCTCATATTGAATCAAAATAACAGGTAAAGAAAAAAATTTTTTTCCCTTGTGATGTAAACACTTAGGATTTACTGTTTTAACTTTCCTGTGTAACATAGCAACAGCACTAATTATACCTATGCTGTGCATTACATTCCTAGTAATTTATCTTGTAACTGGAAGTTTGTACCTTTTGACCGTGTGTTTGTTTATTCACCAAGTCATGTCCAACTCTTTGGGACCCCAGGGACTGTGGTATGCCAGGCCTCCCTGTCCCTCACCATCTCTTAGAGTTTGCCTAAGTTCATGTCCATTGAATTGGTGATGCCATCCAACCATCTCATCCTCTGTCACCCCCTTCTCCTTTTGCCTTCAGTCGTTCCCAACATCAGGGTTTTTTCCAGTGAGTCAGCTGTTCATATCAGGTGGTCAAAGTATTAGAGCTTCAGCTTCAGCATCATTCCTTCCAATGAATATTCAGGGATGATTGCCTTTGAAAGTGAAAGTCGCCCTTTAGGATTGACCGTTTTGATCTCTTTGCTATCCAAGGGACTCTCAAGAGTCTTCTCCAGAACCACAGTTCAAAAACATCAATCCTTTGACACTCTGGCTTCTTTATGGCCCTACTGTCACATTCATACATGACCAATGGAAAGACCATAACCTTTGGTGGCAAAGTGATGACTTTGCTTTTTAATACACTGTCTAGGTTTGACTACCTTCACCCAACTCCCCCTCCCTCCCAAACCCCACCTCTGGTGACAACAAATCTAGTCTCCTTTTCTATGAGTTTGTTTGTTTGTTGAAGTATAATTGACCTACAACACTATGTGATTTCCTGTTGCACAACATAGTGATTTGATATTTTTATATTACAAAATGATCACCACAGTGTCTAGTTACCATCTGCCACTGTACATACATATTACAGTATTATTTACTGTTTTCCATACAGTGTTCTTCCCCAGTGGTGCTAGTGGTAAAGAATCTGCCTACCAATTCAGGAGGTGTAACAGACACAGGTTTTATCCCTGGGTCAGGAAGATCCCCTGGAGGAGGGACAGGCAACCCACTCCAGTATTCTTTCCTGGAGAGTCCCATCGCATGGACAGAGGAGGCTGGGGGCTACAGTCCCTACGGTTGCAGAGTCAGACGTGACCGAAGTGCCTGAGCCTGCACTCTACACTCTGCATCTCATCCCCATAACTGATTAGTTTTGTAACTGAAAGTTTGCACCTCTTAATCTCCCTCACCTATTTCACTCACTCTCCTATCTCTCTCCGCTATGACAACCACCTGTTAGTTCTGTGTATCTATAAATCGATTTCTGTTTTGTTAGGTTTATTAATTTTTTTTAGATTCCACATATAGGTGAAATCATATGGTATTTTTCTGTTTTATTTCACTTAACGTAATATCCTCCAGGTCCATCCATCTTGTCACATATAGCATTATTTCATTCTTTTTATGACTGAGTAGTATTCCGTTCTGCATACACCACATCTCCTTTATCCATTCATCTATTGATGTGCACTTAGGTTGCTTCCATATCTTGGCTACTAGGCATGCATGTTTCATTTTTAATCTTTCACTTGTGAAATAGTACTTATTTGCTTTCCATACACATAAACTCTAAAGAATGTTCTGTAAAATGAGACTCTGAAAGCTATAGAGCATAAATCCTAGGTTTTTAAACCACCCCATTATAAAAAAATATCAATAATTATCAATGATGTCATGTTCAATTTTGATTCAAATGGGCCTCTTGTCTGTCAAGTATGTCATTAAGCAACTTTTGGGAGAGAATGAAGGCAATCTGTTTGCTTCATAACAGCTGAAAATGGACAGCTTAGTTGTCAAAAAAGTTTCTCGGTCTCAGAATATCTCTCATGCCTCTTATCTTTCTACAAACTCAGCTACTCACAATAAAAATTGCTGGGAGATGAAAAGGGTGTGAAGTGGTTGATATTTTTAATTAATTCCATTCATTTGTCATTTTGGCAAGTAGGAAGTCATTCACAAGTTTGTGACAATATTCTGTCATAAAATAAGTTTGGACACATTAATGGGCAATCTCTTGCTGAGCATAATATTAGCCTAGTAGTCTAAGATTTCTTAGAAAATTAATGGGTCTTGGAAAAATAGATAACACTCACCATCATTCTATCCAAATGTGCAGTGAATCATGGCATGCACAGTAGACACTGAACTTGACACTCCAGTGATTTAAGAGCTTCGCCTTAGAAACGTTGGACAAAGGAAAGATCCTGGAGAGTAAACAGCAGAGACTCAGAGTTCCAATCTCTTTCAGCCGTGATCACCAGTCACCAGCTGAACAACCTGCCATCAAGGTTTCCCTAGCCAGGCACTGAGGATGATGGCAGGTGTATTTTATTTAAATATTTTGAGGAATGGACTCACCAATTTTTTAAAAATTTTTAAATCATTTTTTAAATGTTTACCCATAGATCTTTTTTCATAAAGACAGTTTACAAGCATTTACTGAGCACTGGGTGAATGTGTTGGCATTGAGCCAGAAGACCCAGTAGATGAATAATGACAGCTATTTTATCCAGCACTTATTGGGCAGTTCTTATATACCAAGCACTTTGCTAGATGCTTTGCATGTATAATCTCACTGAATTCTTACAGTGACCCAATGAGGAGATACTCACTGCAGATGAAGAAACTGGGATTTAGAGTTTTTGGTTTTTTTAACATTCCCAAAGTCACAGAGCAGGTAAATGATGAAGCCTGGATTTTACCTACATTTCTCTCCAAAGACTGGGAAAAGAATCATTCTACCAGTTTGTTTCCACACTCTCCCTTAACATGGAGCCTCAAAGGATCTTTGGGATAGAAATAAATAATGATACTTATAAATAGCTAACTCTTAAATACGCATCTATATACTATTGGGGTCGCACAGAGTCAGACACGACTGAAGCGACTTAGCAGCAGCAGCAGCATATACTATTTTATGTTTGATGTTATTAACTAATTTAATTGTCCCAACAGCTTTATGAGTTGAGTCTTATTTTCATTCTCATTTTAGCGTTAAGGGAAGTGAGGCATCCACAGGTAACATACCTGTGGTCACAGTGATTCCAGGTGGCAACACTATGTTTTGTAACAAGTCTTCTGGCTCCAGTCTGTGTTCTGTGAAGGATATAGCAATTATAATATTCTTTTTTTCCCCACTGCACTTTGAGGTGAGAAACTTTTCTCCTTAAGCTCTGATGTGAATGACTAAGAGAACCATGTAAGGACATTCTTTCAGATTCTTTCATACACAAGGGCCCGATCACCAAATAAATTCTAATCTGAAGAAATTTTTAATCAGTCCTTTTCTTTAGAAATGACATGGGACTCTGGGACAACAGAAGAATTCCTGCCTGGTTCCAAGTTCTAAATGAGGTTACGATGGGAACTCCTGTGAGAGACTCCTACTCCGAGCACCCCCATGACTGCCCTGCATTCTCTGGACAAATTCCAGTAGAACTTATGTTCCTTGATAATCTTATGGTCTTGTTTTGAAAATATGTCAAGTATCCTCGTACCAAAAAAAAGAAAAGAAATAGAAGTGTAATATTTGTCTTCTTGGGTTATGGAGCAAGGAACTCAAATCAGTAGGGATATAAGCAGGAGACACCATATGAGCAGAAAGACAATGAAAATCCCTCATCCTTGGAATGAAGGCAACAAATGACCCCCTGACCAAACTTACTTTGTAGGTTAGCTAAAGAAATATGTGCATCTCAGTCTTGAAGTTTTCTGTTTTTCTTTTCAGTCATGACTACATATTTATTTGTTTACTTTTTAATGTCTAATTACTTTTTAAAAAATTTTATTGAAGTATAGTTGATTTACAATGTTGTGTTAATTTCTTCTGTACAGCAAAGTACTCAGTTATACATCTAAATGTAGAGAGATAGATACATAGATTCTTTTTCATATTCTTTTCCACTATGGTTTGTCACGGATATTGTATACAGTTCCCTGTGCTATCCAGTAGGATACTGGTGTTTATCCATCTTGTATATAACAGTTTGCTTCTGCTACTCTCACTCCCATTCCTTCCCTCTGCTCCCCCCACCTGCTGCCATTCCTTGGCAACTGCAAGTCTGTTCTCTATATCTGTGAGTCTGTTATTGTTTCATAGATATGTTGATTTGTGTCGTATTCTAGATTCCACATAAAAGTGATATTCGGTTTTTAGTTTTGACTGAAAATATAAAAACTTAGGAGTAGTTAGCAGTGAAAGCATAGCCCTAGGCAGTTGATCAATGAGTTTATATCTGTCTATAAAATGCAAAGGCCTGATGGACATTATACTAAGAGGCTCAGTATTCAATTCTTAGATGATTGGTCAGTTATTTGTGTGGTGCTATAGTATATAGTATGAAAAATTATTTGACAATGAGATCCTCGGGCATGAAATAATAATAATGACCATTTAGTCTCTATGCTGAAGATACTATGGCCATGTTATCTCCAAATCCTATTATAATTTTATGTGATCCGTGTGGCCATCTCCATTTTAAAGACACAGCTGCTGAGAACCAGCAAGGTGACTCAGCCTGCCCCAGATCACACAGCCATAGCAGAATAGGGTCCAGGTCTGTCTGTGCCAAAGCCAGTGTCTGTTCCATTTTCTTGCCATTGGGTGTCTGGCACTGGATTTGATGCTGCAGGGGCTTCCAAAGAAGGGCAACACCTAACTTCTGCCTTCTAGAAGGAGTAGGATTCCAGCCTCTCCGTGGCTGACTGTTTTGACAACCTCTTCTCCCAAACCAGCCTCTCTACCTCTTGGCCTTTGCCATCATCCATCATGAACATCTCTCCCAAACTCCACTTGGACTAGGGATTGCTTTGTGCTCCCTAGCACCGACCTCATCATGGTTAGACATTTAGGGAGGGCTTATTAGACTCAACAGTGAAAGTGAAAGGCGCTCAGTTGTGTCCAACTCTTTGTGACCCCATGGACTATACAGTCCATGGAATTCTCTAGGGCAGAATACTGGAGTGGGTAGCCTTCCTCTTCTCCAGTGGATTTTCCCAACCCAGGGATCAAACCCAGGTTTCCTATAGTCCAGGCAGATTCTTTACAAGCTGAGCCACAAGGGAAGCCCAAGAATACTGGAGTGGGTAGCCTATCCCTTCTCTAACAGCTCTTCCTGACCCAGGAATCAAACCAAGGTTTCTTGCATTGCAGATGGATTCTTTACCAACTGAGTTATCAGGAAGCAGTTCCACTCATCTTTCTCCCTCCCTTCCTGTAAGCTCAGCTTTCATGATCCTCTCCCATTTTGCTCCCTCCTGCTGGTTCTCAGTCATTTATGTTGCTCTTCCAAACCTAAAAATTCAGTCTTTTAGGGAACCTGGTGTCATTATCACAAAATCAATATCATGTCCCACTTCCCAAAGCCAGCTTTGGTAAAGTTCAAGTGGAAAGAAGGCTTTTGCCCACTAGTTCTTTTGGTCCTCAGTCCTTAAAAACAGATTTCTTCATCCTTTCTCCAGGGACAGTGTGATGACTCATAGTTGTGTTAGTTGAAAGAAATGCTTACAAGCCTCAACGGTTCTGTCCCCATGAAGCCTGCCCTCCCATACCTAATACCAATTCACAAGATCCTTTCCTGGTACTCAGGGCACTGTTCAATAAAATAGGTGGGAATGTGCTGTAGTGCCATTTCCTGTCCTGGAACCCTCTTCCCTCAGACCTTGGTATAGCTGTCTCCTTCTCATCATCCCAGCCTCAGCTGAAATGTTACCCTCTTCCCCAGAGCACCCTAGTTCCCATTTGACCTCCCTCATGGTCACTACCACACTGCCCAATTTTCATTCACTTTGTAGCACAGTAGTTCTGATATTTTTCTTGTTTATCTAATCAAATATTTATTGTCTGCCAACCTGTTAAACTCTAAGCTTTGCGACAGCAGGGAAACTGTCTCACTTTTGTCACTGTGGATTCTCCCATGCCCAACACAGTGTCTACAACCAAACAGAAACTCAAAAAATATCTGATAAGTGGATGAACCAGTCTTAGTCACTGTGGAACTTCTGCCTTGGAAATGTACAAAGGCCAACACATTATCAGGATTTGTTGAATGAAAAGAAATGCCAGATGAGCCTGGGCATCACAGAGACATTCTGTGTAAGTGATGGGACTATCTCTAGGGTGTGTCTAGGCAGAGACTTCACGTAGGACAGGTGAATTTTTCAGTTACATTTTGGTGCTGCACGTGCAGAGCTACCAATTTTCTCTTTGTCTGCCCGTCAGCGTGAGTGTTCTACTGGGAGAACAGAGATTTCTCACCCAGATACAGAAAAGTATTTTCTTCTTTTGACAAATGTAGTAAGCAATTTGTGGAACAACAACAAAAAAAATATGGAAGAACATTTAAAAACTGAATTCTAAAACATTGCCCAAACGGGAATAAGAAGCTGTGTGTGTGCGTGCGTGCACACACATGCACGTGCATGTGCCCATGTGTGAACAATAAATCCTTAGTTGGTCTGTGGTGTGAGAATGACTTTCCAGAAAGCTAGCTAGTTTCTCTTAGTACTGGTTGTGTGTATATCATTCAAGCAACTGTTGTAACTTTTTTCTCTTCCCCTAAGATCGGCCAAGCTGATACCTGAAATCTATCAGGGTAATCAGACTCCAGATCACATGGAAAAGATTTTCCCTTATCACAGATTTTTCTTTTAAGATCCCAAAACAGAAACCTCAGTGTGGAGCCCCTGAAGCAGTTTGAAAAGAAATTAATAAATAGTGGACATGAAGTCTGCCCATAGCTCTCATATATTCTTGTAAAAATGCACACAGCATGTTGCATCTCTCCACCTTCTCTCTCTGGAGGTATGTAATAACCAGTATCACAACCAAAGTTTTAGGTTTGTGTTCCCCAGGCCCATTTGGAATCACGTCTACGGATCTTTGTCATTTATTGTGGGCCCGTGTGTGCTTCAGTCATTTCATCTTACAATCATCCTCTGAGGTAGGTGGCATTTCCTCTAGTTCACAGTTGAGGAAATGGAAGTCTCTAGTGGCTAAGTAGTCTGCCTGATGTCACATAGCTAGAAGTGGCAGGACTGGGCAAGACGCATCATGGTATCTACCCTGTCATAGCACTCCCATAGCCCTGGCAGTATTTTCAAACCTCTCTTCAAGCACCTGAAAAGAAAGTGAACATGCTAGTTGCTCAGACATGTCCAACTCTTTGCAACAGCATGGGCTGTAGCCCTCTGGGCTGGAAAACCCCATGGACAGAGGAGTGAGTTACTATTCCCTTCTCCTAGGGATCTTCCCCACCCAGGGATTGAACCCAGGTCTCCTGCATTGCAGGCAAAGCACCTATCACTCTCATTTCATTGGCTTTATTCAAGAATTTATCTTTTCCCTTCTATTACGCTTCCCTGGTGGCTCAGACCATAAAGAATCTGCCTGCAGTGCAGGAGACCCAGGTTTCATCCTTGAGTCAGGAAGATCCCCTGGAGAAGGGAATGGCTACTCACTCCAGTATTCTTGCCTGGAGAATTACAGGGACAGAGGAACCTGGCTGGCTACAGCCCATGGGGTTACAAAGAATTGGACGCAACTGAACGACTAACACTTTCACTAGAAATTAGCATCCATGTCGCTTCCTTCTCTTAATCCTCTATATACCTTACCAAATGCTCTGCACATAATAAATCAGGGCCAGGGCTGGGGTGAAGTTAATGAGTCACTCACTTTGAGTGTAAAATTTAAGGGAACACTCTAAAATCACAGTCATATTTTTTAAAGCTGTTTTTATCTTTTAGCCCTTTTTATCTTTTAGCCCTTTACACATTGCTCCAATTCTCCGTCTCCACTTCTGTCAATAACCAATTTGTTCTTTATGTCTGTGAGCTTGTTTTTTCCCCTTACATTTCACCTATAACAGCAATCACATGGTATGGTACTTGTCTTTCTGTCTGACTTACTTAACATAATACCCTCAAGGTCTATTTGTATTGTTACAAATGGCAAGACTGTATTCTTTTTATGGCTGAATACTGTTCCATTGTGTATGAATATATGTGTATATATGTACCACATCATCCTAATCCATTAACCCATTGATGGGCATCCAAATCTTGGCTTTTGTAAAAGTACTGCAATGAAAGTGGGACTGCATATATCTTTTCAAGTTACTATTTTCATTTTTCTTTATATAAATACACAAAAATGGAACTGCAGGATCATATGGATTATAGTTCCATTTTTAACTTTTTAGGAGTCTCCATACTGTTTTCTACAGTAGCTATACCAATTTACATTCTCACCAGTAGTATGCAAGGGTTCCTTTCCTCCACATCCTTGTCAATACTTGTTATCTGTGTTCTTTTTGATTATAGCTATTCTGATAGGTGTGAGGTGATAGCGCAGTATGGTTTTGATTTTCATTTCGCTTGTAACTAATGATGTTGAGCATCTTTTTATGTACCAGTTGGCCATCTGTATGTCTTCTTTGGAAAAAAAAAGTCTATTTAAAAAATGTAAAATTAATACAAAAATTCCATGATGAACAAAATATTAAAGTTTAAATACAGCCTATTATACAGAGTGAAGTAAGTCAGAGAGAGAAATATAACTATTGTATACTGACACATACATATGGAATCTAAAAAGATGGCACTGATGAATTTATTTTCAGGGCAGCAATGGAGAAACAGGCATAGAGAACAGAACCTATGGACCTGGACGGGGAGGAGAGGGGGGAGATATATGGAGAGAGTAACATAGACGTTTACGATACCATATGTAAAATAGATGGCCAGGGGGAATTTGCTGTACGATTCAGGGAACTCAAACAGGGGGTCTGTGACAGGCTGAAGGGTGGGATGGGGAGGGAGATGGGAGGGATGTCTGGGAGGGAGGGGACATGGGTGCACCTATGGTTGATTCTTGTTGATGTATGACAGAAAACCACAAAATTCTGTTCATTTTTATGCCAATAAAAGATTTTGAAATATAAAAAAATAAAGATAGGCCCTGATTCTGAACTTGGCCTCCCTTGCTTAGTCCTAGCCCTGTAAGAGCTCTTAAAATATGCTGAATGAATGTTTTGTAGAATTGGTGTTTGGCTTACAGGAGCTAAGTGTGCTATTAATGATCTAGTGAAGTATTACTGTTCAGAATTCATTGGTGAATCAGGTGGATTAAAGCTCTGGGTCTGTCTTGCTGTCTGTCTGTCCATGAAGATATTGATTCAGCTGTACTGGTCACGCTCACCCCAGCCTGGAAAAACCGCCATAGTCCTGCTTCCTTTCTAGTCTGAGCAGCAGTCTACCCAACAGGGGGAGTTTTCTTAGCAACTCTAAATTAAAAACTGTCCTTGGTTGTCTAAGATGCTGAAGTTCCTGAAATTTCTTTTTCATTTTGTTATCTTCCCACTTTCCTTATTCTTCTTGTTTAAAGAAATTGGAATATTTTGAAAAACACACTGTAAGATGTGTGTGTGTGTGTGTGTGTATTTATGTGTGCTATATAGATTTTTGTGTGTGTATATTGATATCTCTCTTACTGTTCCCGTTGAGCTCCACCAGGGCTCAGTAAATAATAAGAAGCTCAGTAAATACGTGTGAATTTATCAATTGGATTGTAGGACATGAACTGTAGGAAAAGAAAAGTTTAATTTTGAGTATATTAGATTCATCTGAAGTCACCATTTTCTAGCTGACAAAAAGCTTTATTCCAAAAAGAGCAACAGATCTAATTTGCTTTCCCTTCAGTTAAGCCCATTCTTTCGTGCCGTTTTCGTTGTTTGTGTTAGGGACACTGGAGACTTAGTCAAACAAGGAATCTGTAAGCAGTTGCATTGCCATTCACAGTAGCAATAGATAAGACAGAAATCTAGGGTCTAAGTGCCCGCTGGGCAGCTTCTCATCTCAGTAAACTGGCTTCATTACGGAATGAATCACCACTTTCAGGGGAACTTTAGTCTCTCCAAAGGCTTCTCTCTCAAAGTCATAGAATTAAAATGTTGAAAACAAGCTTCAAGTCCCAAATGGTCAGACCGACTAGAAAAGGGGAAAGAAGTGCCCTTGCTGCTGTGCCAGTGAGGGGCTGGGAGAGGCGGCTCTGCCCCTCGCGCGTGGCTGTCTGATCTGTAGGTTAGCTGTTGTTGCTCTGGGCTCTAGACTGTTGAAAAGAAGGAACAGTTGCCATCAGAATAAATCTTTCTATGCTTAGGTATAATCTACCTAGACAGGCTCAATTCAGAAAGACTTCACAGTTTTCAGAAGAGCAGATCATTCATTCATTCAACAAATGCCTACTGAGGACCTACATATGCCAAGTGCTGGGGATTCAATAGTGAACAAAATAATAGTCCCAGGGAGTGTGCATCTTGGCCAGCTTGAGATAAACGACACAACAAACAACAGTGTGATATGGCAGATGGTGTAAGCTTCATGGAGGGAAATGAGTCAGGGTAAGGAGAGATGTTTTGGCTCAAGTGGGCAGGAAAAGAATCTCTGGAGAGGAACTGGGTGACCTAAGGCTGGAATGGTGTGTTTGGGAAAGGCAAGGAGGTCAGTATAGCTGCAGCCTGGTGAAAGAGGAGGGTAGGGAGAGGAGATGAGGCCACACAGAAGTCTAAGGGCCAGATCATGTCAGCCTAGTGCAGGCCATGGGGACTTAAGACTCTATTCTGAGAGATGGGAAGCCTCTGGAGGTTTTTAGAAGTAATGACCTGCTATGATATATGACCTGAAATGATCTGATATGATGTTTTATAAAAATCACTCTGACTTTTAAGTGGAGAAGAGCCAGTGCTTTGACCCTGGGTACCCCGAAGCCAGGTATAATCTTGCCCTTGTGGAGCTTATAAGTTGATGGAGAATTTTGGCAATGGGCACATAAACAAAGAAATAAAGTCAGTTCAGGTACATTTTAAATAAAATGAAAGAGCATGATGGGAAATCAGGAAGAATGGGACTGTCTGCTGTGGTTAATGGTTAGGAAAGCTTCCCTAGAGAGGTGATGTTGAACTGAGGACAGAGTAAGGAGGAAGAGCAATCATGCACCAGTGAGGGAGGGCTCAGAGTATACCGGGTGCGTGGCCAGCAGTGCAAATGCCCTGAGGTAGAGGTGAACTGTGACAGTGAGGAGCTTGGCTTTTATTCTAATTGAAATGGACAGCCGCTGCAGGTATTTAAGTATGAATTCTATTTCAAAGGCCCTCTCTTCTACTTTGTGGAGAATAAATGTGCTGTGAGAATGGAAATTAGTATATATTACTAATTAATGGAAATTAGCATATATTACTTTGAAGTAATATATGCAAGAGATAATGGTGATTTCAATACTAGTAGAGCTCATGGGGAGAAGGCAATGGCACCCCACTCCAGTACTGCCTGGAAAATCCCATGAACGGGGGAGCGTGGTGGGCTGCAGTCCATGGGGTCGCGAAGAGTCGGACACGATTGAGCGACTTCACTTTCACTTTTCACTTTCATGCTTTGGAGGAGGAAATGGCAACCCACTCCAGTGTTCTTGCCTGGAGAATCCCAGGGACAGGGGAGCCTGGTGGGCTGCCATCTATGAGGTCACACAGAGTCGGGCATGGAGTTGAAGAGTGGATTGGGGATATATTTTGGAGTAAGTCAACAGGAGTCATTAATGCAATGGATGTGGGAAGTATGGGGAATCAAGAATAACTTCTAGGTAATTGATTTGAGCAACTGAGTAGAGGTGTCCCATTTATAGAGATGGAGAAGAATGAGAGAGGGACAGATGGGAGAGGGCCATAATGAGGGGAGGGGAATCAAGAGTTCTGATTTAACATGTCACATTTGAGAGAGACCCTTGATGGAGCTTTTAGTGCAGATGTCCAACAGACAATTTGATATAGGTGTCTGGAGCTCAGAATAGAGGTCTGAGGATGAGACAAAAATTTGGGAATTATCAGCATGCAATTAGTATTTATTGCCCAGGACTAGATGGTCATCTAGGGAAATAATATAAAGAGGAGCAAGAGGGTAGAAGACTAAGCCCTAAGGATGTTCCAGAATTTAGAGTGGAGATGTGGAAAAGGTGCCAACCAGGACTAAGAAGAGGGACAGGTAAGCAGAAGGCAAGCCAAGACAGAGGGATGTGGTAGACTCTAAAGGAAAAGAGTTTCCAGGTGTGCATATCCAGCTGTGTTGAATGCAGCAGAGAGATGAGATGAAGATAAACAGAAAATATTGGATTCGGAGACCACTGAACATTTTTGGTGATATTGGCAAGAACAGCTTGAGTACAATAGAGAAAGCAGTTTTGAGTAGTTTCCTTTGGCTGAAGGTAGGTTTCATGACCCCTCTATGAAGTCTTTTGTAAACTTTTATCTCTTGGAGTACAGAGAAATATACCAATTTCCTTCTACTGTTGAGCACTGAAAATGGTTACATTCTGTGGTATAGAATTAACCAGTTTTTGGTATCTTCTGTTTCATAAAAAAAAAAAAAAGTCATTATTTCTTCACTTGTACTTATATTTTTATTTAACTATTAATTTTGAAATTATGGGGCTCATGACGGGGCCCAGAGCTAAGGATGCTGGTAACCCCCTTATTTTATTGATGAGGAAACAAGAAGCTTGGAAAAGTAGAATGATAGAGGCAGGGTAGAATCCAGGAATCTTTCAGCTTCACTACATGTAGCCTTTATGATTCATATAACTCTACCCCTCATTCCCAAATGCACCCAATTGAATAATATTAGAACAGTGGTCCCAGGTAGCTTGAGACACGCATTTTACCTTCTGGATTGCTTCTGATCTGAGATGGTACTTATCAAATGGAATCAGCTTCATTGATTGGTCATGTTGTAGGATATTACAGAAGACTCCATTAATGAAAGTCTGAAAAACACTCTATGTCCCGTGTCTACGGCATGCATACTACCAAGATACTCTTTCCTGCTTGCTCAGATACAGCCTCATGCAGACTTCCAGGCAGATACCAAAAACATCTCATATGACTGAGTGAAGCCTGTTTTTCTTACATGTTTTGGATGGAAATTGCCAATGCTCCTAGCCTTAGCAAGCTTTCAGTGTACAATGGTGAAAACCGTACATTGAGCAAAAGAATAATGTATTCAGAGATCTTTGATCTGACAAGACACTCACTCAGGTGGTCCTCAGGACCAGTCATTGACTGGCATGGTCTTTATATGAGTTTATTACTTAAAGATAGGATTTTTCACTTTGGTAATACAAGTGGAAAACTCAAGTGAGAGATGTAGCTCTTTCAGATACCTTAAGAAAATTACTTTATGTGTGAGGAAAACACCTCATAGCCTCCCTCTGTGGCTCTAATAGACCTGCCTGCCTCTATGGCTCACCAGTATGGTATCACTATGGCGACAGTTCTTTACCAGAAGCTGGATCAGAGAACCAAATCTCAACCTACCACCAGGCACAGCCCCATCTGGGGTCTGGTTATGCTTAGCCATGTAGTCTATATAAGGCATTTATCCCAAGTCTTATTTTCAGCATCTACAGAAGGAGGAGAATTTCCATAAAGAGTGTGTGAGGCTCACATGAACTGATTTGAGTGGATGCATATTATGATCTGTAAAGCATTATACAATTGTGAGCTGTTTTAAACTGAAATTCCAGTACTTTGGCCACTTCATGCGAAGAATTGACTCACTGGAAAAGACTCTGATGCTGGGAGGGATTGGGGGCAGGAGGAGAAGGGGACGACAGAGGATGAGATGGCTGGATGGCATCACTGACTCGACGGGACGGGACGTGAGTCTGAGTGAACTCCAGGAGTTGGTGATGGACAGGGAGGCCTGGTGTGCTGCGATTCATGGGGTCACAAAGAGTCAGACACGACTGAGCGACTGAACTGAACTGATAAGACTTACAAAGAGAATCCAGAACCAAATTAACATGACAATTTGGCATCTCAAAAGTATGAGAGACTATAAAAGTAAGGAAAATATTTACTGTAGTTAACTTGTGAATTAGGCGAAGGCACACACGCCTACTCCTTAAAGGCACAGTAAAGACTCTGCATCTGGGAAAGCCTGTAGTCCGTGGCACCACCTGGAACTGCGGATCAAGGGAAACAGCATTTATTGTGCATCTCTTCTGCAGGCAGGAGTGGGGGCAGGAGGCTTTGGGCTAGGTAGGATTTAGCCAGTATGGAGACAAGGATCCTTCCTGTGAAAGATTTCAAACCAAAAGAGGCTAGGAGGCAAACATCCAAATTCCAGAACAGAATATGATATGTGTAGCAGAAGAGATATGAAGGTTCACAAAGTGCAAAGAGTGGAGCAGTTTTGTTAGGTAAGAGAGGGCAGCAGAGGAGTTTTCTTAAAGATGTGGGATTTCTGATGTGCTGTGAGGGATGGATAGAATGCTGAAAGTTGGGTAAGGCAAGCCAGGTACAGGGGAAAATATACAAAGGTATGTTGCAAAGTTTATGCCCGTATAAGAGTGGTCCAGATGGTGACTGCAGCCATGAAATTAAAAGACACTTACTCCTTGGAAGGAAAGTTGTGAACAACCTAGATAGCATATTCAAAAGCACAGACATTACTTTGCCAACAAATGTCCCTCTAGTCAAGACTATGGTTTTCCTGTAGTCATGTATGGATGTGAGAGTTGGACTATAAGGACAGCTGAGTGCTGAAGAACTGATGCTTTTGAACTGTGGTGTTGGAGAAGACTCTTGAGAGTCCCTTGGACTGCAAGGAGATCCAACCAGTCCATCCTAAAGGAGATCAGTCCTGGGTGTTCATTGGAAGGACTGATGCTGAAGCTGAAACTCCAAAACTTTGGCCACCTGATGCGAAGAAGAGACTCATTTGAAAAGACTTTAATGTTGGTAAAGATTGAAGGCAGGAGGAGAAGGGGACAACAGAGAATGAGATGGTTGGATGGCATGACTGACTCAATGGACATGAGTTTGAGTAAACTCCAGGAATTGGCGATGGACAGGGAGGCCTGGTGTGCTGCAGTCCATGGGATTGCAAAGAGTTGGACACGACTGAGCGACTGAACTGAAATGAAGAGTGGTCCAACATGAATGGAGCAAAGGTCAAAATGGAAAAATTATAACGGTGAACGTTTCCTGAGTGCTTACTGCATGTCAGGCTGTCCTAAAGGCATTATGCATGCTTCTTCAGGAATCATCATAGTGACCCCATGGGACAGATATTGATGTCATTGAGTGGATGAGCAAAGTGGGGCATAGGCAGGTTGAGTAAATAACCCATAGTTACCCTGCTAGTAAGTGACTGAAGCAAGACTTGAACTCCAAATAGTGTCATTCAGGAATCTAAACTTTGTACCACTGTGCTATGTCACATTCTCAGATTCTAAGAGGTGAAAAGCTGAAATGAGAATGAAATGAGGCTGAATATTTCCTCTGGGGTTATACTAACGTGCACATATTAGGAGCAGGTACAAGTGTGCTCTTATTTCAAAGACCAGTGTTTCCCCAAATTGGCACACAGGCTACTAGTGAGATGATACTTCAGACACTGCCCATTAGTTTTAAGAAGTTATGTATTTATCTTAATATGTATTTTGCATGTCAAAACCTTGATCATGGACATTTTTACTTAGAATGATGCTATATTTTTTTAAGATGTGTCAAAGAAAAACTTTATTAAAGAAATTTATTAAGGAAAAAGTAAATAATAGTACAGTTGATGTACAGATATACCATGAAAGTAGCATTTGAATGCTTAAAGTTTGAAGATGCACTGGATGGGCAATGCAAGCAATTAAAGTTTCTAGAAAAGGGAGAAGAATGGTCAAACATCCTCTATGGGAAGCTAATTAGGATTGATTAAAAGGTCCAACAGTGAAAGAGGTGGGGTCCTGTTTTAGTCGACTCTATCAGTCAGTATTCAGCCAAGAAGACAGAAGTCCTTCTAAGTCTTTACAGCAAGGAGATTTAGTGGAGAGAGTGCCTAGGTTACATAGGTGATACAGGAGCTGAGGAGCCAGAGTGGGTATACTGCAGCAGCTCAAGAAGGAGTTTCCACCCCTAGGCTACAGGGATAAAGGGAAAAGGTCATGCTGGACCCCCAGGGATCAAGGTCACTGGCAAACCTGGAATCACATCGGAACTACAGGTGTATGGCTACAGGTGACATCACTTAAGGCAAAGTGAGTGAATGAGAATGTTACTCACTCAGTCGTGTCCAGCTCTTTGAGACCCCGTAGACTGTAGCTCGACAGCCTCCTCTGTCCATAGAATTCTCTGGGCAAGAATACTGGAGTGGGTTGCCATTTCTTTCTCCAGGGGATCTTCCCGACCCAGGGATCAAATCTGGGTTTCCCGCACTGCAGGAGGACTCTTAATCTGAGCTACCAGGGAAGACCCTAAGGCAGAGTGGAACAGGGAGAAATACTCCTGCTTCTCCCTCCACCCAACTCTCTAACCTCCTCCCTCTGGCACCTCCCATTGGCTGAAGTAGGAAACACAGCCGGTGCAATGCAGAGCTGGGAAAGGGGAGGCCAAAAGGCCCACCCACGATCAGCATCGGTGCTGGGATTCCAGCCTTAATCTCTCAGGGGGTAATTATGGAAAGGCCAAGGGCCGGTGGAGCCAGGATGCAGACGATCTCTTTTGGAGACATCTTTAGACAGAATGGGTAGGATTTGATATTTGCCTGGAAGGGCAGGGAATGGTGGAAGAAGTGTGGGTGCAAGAGTAAGAGGGATGAGCTGAATGGAATAAACCCTAGATTCATTCTTGGGTAAGAATCTCTTGGACATTACCTTCTCTTTTTCCACACTTGTTCCGTCTCATATGGCATTTTATTCCCATGCAAACCAGAAAAATCTTCATTCTTATTGTTCCTATGAATTTTTTTTTTCTGTTACTGTATCTGTTATTTTACTGGTCAAGTTAAAGACTCATGTAATTACTGAAAATAATTGTAAGAAATTGTATCTAGTATATCCAAAGGTATTTTTAATGTGTTTTTCTAATCATAGCACAGCTTTCTGGCTTATCCCAGCTTCTTTCTTAGCTAATAGGCTGAACTAAACCTGAGGATCCTCCATACTTTTGTGGGTCAAAGAGCTGGGACATATCTTTGTAAATATTTTATACATGATGGGGTCAGAAGCAAACTGTGGATTTACAACGCCTTCTGGTAATTTGTTTAGAATAGGTTACCTGACAAGTTTGTATAAACTGAACACTAGTTTGTTCCTGAGTAGATAGCACAATGTTTCTTATTCCTGTGGTGGGGAACTTTTTGAAAATCATCAGGAATATTTAACATTTCCACACTGTAGCACCTGGAAGGGAACTGTTTTGCTTTCCTGAACTTCTTGTTCCTGAAGAGTTACAGGAAAAATTGAAGAAGAATTTTAGCCAGAAACATTTGTCCTTTTTTGTCACTCCCGCCTCGTTTCCTAGGACATTATTTTCATGTCAGCATGATCTTGGCTGGAAAAGAATTTATTCCTCTTAACATTTTCCTCAACTAAGAATAATCACCTTGTACCTTTTTGAAGCCATGTCTGAGACTGCTCTGCTGTCCCTCGCAGGGGAGTGATTTCAAAAGGGATAAGCTGAGAAATGGTGTCAGGTGAGTGAGGGCTGCTGGTGGGTGATAGTTTCATTGTATGTTGTTAGAAATAGTCGTGCTAATTGAGAGATCCACCAATCCTGTAATCTTCCTTGTCCAGTGACCACTTGACTTCTTGAGGTTCCTGAGACGCATATACATGCGCAGTGGGCATTGACCTGACTGCTCCTTGGGAGGAAAGGAAACAAAATCTACACTTCTCCTATGGATGACTGGGCCCAGATCTTTTCTAATACAAGCATAGGGAAGGAAGGGAAGAAAAACTAAGCCAATATGGGCGTATGGACTTTAGAAAGCTCCACCACTAAAAACTGTAGCTCAGTCATTCTCTGACATTTGATATATAATGTCAATTTGAGGAGCTGCCCATTTTTTTGTTTGTTTGTTTTTTGAGAGTGGACTTTCTTTCTCTTTACTTTCATTAATCCTTTAGAATAAGGAAAGTAAGAGGTAAGGAGATTGTACCTTCAACTCTACCCTTCCCATACACACACACATTGCTAGTGTGGTATAAATAGCTGGAAGTGTTGAGTGATATCCAGGACTTGAGTCACTGAAAGTGGGGGGCTGAGAACACCATAGATGTCCAGTAACTTCCTGCTGACCACATGTTTAATTGATTAGAGAGACAAAAAGATTTTCCAGTGATATGTTTCACGTATGATGTGGTCTTTTGGCTCAGATCTTGAGTAGTAAATTATATTCAAACTCCAGGCCATTTCTAGACTTTATATAGACGTTTGTTTGCCATAGATCCTTGATGAATATAGTCACTGTCTTATCCCTTTTCTCTTTTGCCCATTTTAGCAGAATATAGTCTTCTACCATTTCCAGACTCAATTGTCTCCTCCTGCCTTTTTATGGTAAATATTCTGACATTTGATATGTAATGTCAGTAAAATATTTTTCAATAAACAATGTTCCAGTGTGTTCAAAAAAATCATGACCAATTAAATATTTGAATACCAATGGTCAATTCTATTAATCTCTTAACACTAGATATCCCAAATCTAGAATGCTATAAAACTGCAGGAAAGAAGAAAGAACCTACTAGAATTCTTCTGTAAATAGTGATTTTCAGCAGAAGGAAAGCACTGGTTTACCAGAGTGAGTGGCCTTTATTGACACTAGTTTTGACAGTTAACTTGGATTATGTTGGGTTAATAGTGTGTATTTTACCATACACTTTGACCCATTCTTCCTCAAAATGGAGACCAACTGTGAGATGAAGGAAAACTGGAAAGCATTACCAGATTTACCCAAGATGTCATTGGTTCTTTTCATGAACCAGAAAATCCATTGATGGGATCCATGCTACATCCAAGGAGCTTCAGAATTAAGAGATTGCTCTATTTTTCTTTCCGTTTAGGTAGAAATAATTAGCTAAGGAATCTAACAGGAGTCATAATTCTAGGACTTTGGTGAAAATGTTCTTTCTTTTTATGACCCTCAAATTTTATAAGATCAAAATTCCTGCTTGTTTAATTTTTCTGAATTATCATATACCCTCGCTTCCTCCTAGGATTATTGTGAAATAAATGGAGACAATGGAGATATAAAATGTTCTGTAGACACTTGAGGTCTTACTATTTTTATTTTTTATTTGCCAAGGAAAGAATAACCTTTGGGTAGTTTTTGCTCCAGCATTAGTTGAAATCATTTCCATCTGGGGAACTGCAGATAGGGGAAAGAATTAAGAGCCAGAAATTATAGAAGGAAAGCAAAGTGATGATATTAAAGAAACTAATAAGTTAGGGAGTAGAAGGGCTTAGAGAAGATTGGTTATAACTTGATGAATAAAGAGGCCAAAAGAAGGGATCAAAATAAAATTGACATTTTTTCTTTTAGTTTGCCAAAAATTCCCAGGGATACATTTCAAAGAGAACTTATGCAATATGAAGGCGGTCATATTGTAAGCTTGAATTTAAAATATAAATGTGGAATATTTAAAAGAGCTCTCATTTCAACTATTTTATGAACTGCTTGGGATTAAAACCTTATAGACTATATTACAGATTGGCTGCCCATTAAGTAGATGCCATCAATATTATGACCGATGATAATAGCTTGAGAATCATTTATTAGGAAGTCTTTAGTGCTGTGGTTAAGTTAGAGAGGGTAGAAGATATTGACACTCATCTAGTATGTCGTGTTTTTAATTCTCTTGAGAAGAACAAGGTATCGAGATTACCTGCCCAGCAACACCATCTCCAGATAAAACCAATGTCAAAGAAATCTGGCTTACAGTTTTACTGGTCCCACCATTGTGTGACTCATCTGCCTGGATCCCAAGTTTCCAAGGAAAAATGTCTGCTTCTAGCTGAGGCCCCCTTTCCTCAGGATAAGCTCTCAATTAAAAACCCTGAATTCTAGTCCCTTCCAATGTAGATTATAAATTGTCTTCATTTTAGAATTATATATGTGCTAGACTAATAGTGGTAGTTTCATACTTATCAAACATTTTCTACATACCAGCTATAACTGTTTTAATCCTCAGGACAAATCCTTGAGCTAGAATTGGTACTGTTAGTATTCCCACTTGCAGATGAGGAAATTGAGGCATAGTGGAAAAGTTAAATAACCTGATTATACTAAACTCAATTTGAATCTAGGCAACTGAGTTCTTGACCTATAGACTATTGTCTCTAAATATATGCATTCGCAAACTTTTGAAATATTGGAAGATTAAAAGATAGTATTTTTCCTATCTCTTCCATACTATAATGGACAAGCCTGAGATAAAAATGTACACTATGGGGAGAGAGATAGGTTCAGGATGGGGGAAACAAAGAATAAAAAAATGTACACTAAATATTGAAGTCAAGAGGGGCACATTTTAAGGGGAAAGATGATAACATTTTTATTACTCATACTTAAGATGCAACAGAGATTTATGTAAGGGAATGAAAAATCGGCTAAAAAAAGGGTAAAGCTCTCATTTCCAAGCTTAAGTATGTGCAAATATGTGGTTTAGAAGGGAGAAGGCTGTACTTTTGACAAGCCAAGTTTGTTTTAATTTGTAGTACTTGTACGTCTTGTACCTGAGCGGCACTGAATATTTGTAATAAAGTGTCCTAGTTGGTTTAAAACCAAAATAAAACCAAGAGTTGGTGTCAGGGCTGATTTATTCCAAAGGGAAGGCTTCCATCCAGGCAACAGAAAATTCATGTGAGGGGTGGCGACAGGCCTGTCCGGTTGCCGTGCTGGCCACTCCAAGTGTCGCTATGGCCCCTGTGGCTCAGATGCAGTCACTGAACTTACAGGAGAGGTTCTTAAACCCTGGCCTTTGGCCAAGGACATTGAAAAGACTTATCAGAAAGAGTGACTACTTTGCAGTGATTTATAGACAGTGTGCAGCAGCTTTTGAATAATGAATTATACACAGGGACCTGGCAATTTTCAGATCATGATCAAGTGGAAGTCCTTTGTATTTCTGGTGTAAATCATGAATCTCGTCTCACCAAAACAGTGCTGGGAACAAAGGGGTTAGAATCTCTCTTTTGGCCTGGCCACAATCCCCTTCTTTCATCATTCCAGTCCTGTTGATGTCTTATCCATGTTACTCACTTCAGTATCTTACATGGCTCTGGTTAATGCCTTGGTATTACTTCAACATGTAAACAGCTAAAGAGAACTCTGTCTGCAGCTGCTCAAAGCTCAATCCTTAAACTCTTAGGGTCATGGGCCTCCTTGAGAATCTGATGAAAGTCATGGATTCTCTCCCAGCATAATATCCAGGCATATAATGATGTCTACAATGTCATGAACTTCTGAAACCATTCCTGTAACCAGGGTAGGAATCCTGGCCCTGATAATTTTAAATGAAATATTTTGGGGGGGATCCAGGCTCCTCCTAGCTCACACTTTGCCATCCCCAGCTGTAGCCCTTATCCTCATGGTCTCAGATAGTAGTAAATGTTCCAGCCATTGTAAATGCATCCCAGGCAAGAAGGTAGATGAGGAAGATAATTTTAAGGGCATCTCCCAAAGTTGCCTAAGCACATATGCTTTTGTGCAGGACTGGCTCCATGAGCATGCAACCAGTACGGTTACATGAGGCCTACCGGCTTAAGTGCTCTATAGCCACCATCTTGACTTTCTTAATAAATTCATATGTGAATTTGTGTCCTGTAAATGAAGTTCAAATGGAACAATGGAGAATCCACTTTCTGCCTCTTCTTATTCCCCCAGGGCTATGTCTCCACAGCTAGCCCCTCTCCCCCAGTACCCTGGGCCGTCTCAGCTTCCCCATCGCCTGCTCCACCCAGCAGCTGTTGCTGCCCTCTGTGCACAGTTGCAGGGGCCTGTGCACCCATGGAGGACTGGTTCAGGTGAAATGCCCCAAGATGACTTGGGGCAGGGCGTGGCTACTGCAGTCCCTACCCTGAGACGCCAGTGTCAGAGCACACAAAGCAGGACTCACTGGGCTCTTAGTAACTCACTCACCTTCACCCGTAAAAACCAAGACCATCCCAGTACACAGAGGTCATAACATACTTGGAAGGCCTGCATCTGCAGTGGGTGGGGCAGCGGGACTGTAGAAAGCAGATGTCTAGCCTGACTTCCCAGCCCCCAGTGTTGAACAGGAAGGGGAACCCAGCAGCCTCTGGGCTGTCCTGGTGCCTGTGAGTATTTCCCCTCCCCACCAGTATATCTGTGTGCCCAAAGGAGAATGATGCTGCTGCTGCTGCTGCTGCTAAGCCACTTCAGTCATGCCCGACTCTGTGTGACCCAGTAGACGGCAGCCCACCAGGCTCCCCCGTCCCTGGGATTCTCCAGGCAAGAACACTGAAGTGGGTTGCCATTTCCTTCTCCAATGCATGAAAGTGACAAGTGAAAGTGAAGTCGCTCAGTCGTATCCGACTCTTCATGACCCCATGGACTGCAGCCTACCAGGCTCCTCCATCCAAAGGAGAATAACCAGCAGCAAATAAAAATCATTATGACAGGCCAAGAGAAATTTTGGAAAAAAGGTGAAAACTTTATTTTTATAATTTTGCATGCATGCTAAGTCATTTTGGTTGTATCCAACTCTTTGTGACTCTGTGGACTACACAGCACACCTGGCTCCTCTGTCCATGGGATTCTCCGGACAAGAATACTAGAGTGGGTTGCCATGCCCTCCTCCAGGGGGTCTTCCAGATCCGGGGATCAATCCTGCATCTCTTATGGCTCCCACTTTGGTAGGTGGACTCTTTATCACTGGTGCCACCTGGGAAGCCACCAGAGCACCCTTTCCTGCTTTTTCAGTAAGAGGCTCTGCAGTTTAATTTTGCACCAAACCCTACAAATTATGTAGTCAGCCTGCTCTGTCTCAGTGGCCAGCCACAAAGAACTGCAAGACTGACTGATAAATGCAGTCTTTTTCTAGGTGACTGTGCCCAGTCCCAGATCACGAGTTCTGTTACCATGGAAGATGGGGGATAATGGATACTGGGGTAGATAACTAGCAGTTTCCACCTTGTAAGTTAACACTTTAAAAATAATTACTAGGAATCAAGGATTATTGAAAATGTCTACAAATTTTACCTCATTTAATCTTGAAGGCAGTAGTACTATTAGCTCCAGTTTACAGATAAAGCAGCAGCACTCAGAGATGAAATCGCTTGCCCCAGAACACAGTTTCACAAGTGATGGATCTAAGATTCAAACCTGGGCAATCTGGATTTTGAGTCAAGGATCTCTGTGTGGCACTGCCCTTGCAGTTCAGCAAAAACCATCCTCTGTGGCTCAGCAGGGAAGGTCTAGTTTACTAAGACAGTGAACAGCCTTATAAAAAGTTAGATCATGGGATCACTTGTACCAGAATTGCTGCAATGTTTGTTTAAAATGCAGCTTCCTGAGCGCTAATCTAGGCTACTTTAAGAAATGTTGCCCAGAGATTTTTAGGTTGCTGTAAACTTCCTGAGAGACGTGTTGTGTGGGAATTAGGAAGTGTATGTGGGTATGTGTGCCTGCTCAGTCATATGGCTGTGTCCAATTCTCTGTGACTCTATAGATTGTAGCCTGCCAGCCCCCTCTGTCCATGGGATTTCCCTGGGAAGAATACTGGAGTGGGTTGCCATTTCCTTCTCCGGGGAATCTTTCTGACCCGGGGATCAAACCCACATCTCCTGAGTCTCCTGCGTTGTAGGCAGATTCTTTACCACTGAGTCACCAGGAAAGCTGAGGAAATGGATACTCATAGTAATATATTGTGGCAGGAAAGCAAAATATTACAATCTAATGAAAGGGAATTTGCCAATATCTATGGAGACTACAGACACATTGGCCTTGTGTTATAGCAGTCCCAATTCCTGACATTTACCCTACAAAAAGGCCTACACATGTATGAAATGGCAGAGGCACAAGACTGTTCATGGTGGCACTGTTCATCACAGCAAAATAATGGAAGCAGCCCGAGCATCCAGGCGAGAGGTGGCCAAGTCCACCCACACAGTGGCACAGAATGAGGAAGAGCACTGAGTTCTGATGTAGGAAGTTTCCAGGACGTCTTGGGAGGTGAAGAAAGCAGGGTGCCAACAGTGTACACAGTACAGACAGGTCAGAGAATCAGCTCTCAGTAGGAAAAGTGCTCCCATAAACAATTCTCTCTTTACAGACTCTGATCTCAGGGCTGGCATGGCAGGTGGGGGCGGTGCCATCAACTGTGGCCCCTCTTAGTAAAGCTTAGATTCTTAAAGGTGCCCTGAGAACTGTCTTTAGAAGTAGCGGAGGTACTTAGGGCCTCTGTGCCCTAGGCAGAGCAGGTCCTGTTCATTAGTTTCATGGCAAAAGAAAACCATCCTGTCACATCTCTTGGAAACAGTAAACCTAGCTCTTGGGTGTTGAATGATTCCTAGACTGTGTTAACTTTTTCATCGTTTCCCACTGGAAAGGCTGCTGCCTCAGACCTTTGGGGGAACAGACATTTCTGTATTTACTTTTTAAATGCATTTGGATGATCGGTGCTCTTCCAGCTCTGTACGATGCCTGTCTCCTCTTGCATCTGGACCGCTCTCTCCTGTTAGGTTATTTTCTTTTGTACCTAAGAGAAGGCTTACACTCTTGACTGGAAACACAAGGGAGTTTCAGTAACAGATTGTTCTCTAAAAATAGTCCCTTCAGTTTTTCCGATTAAACTAGGTGTCAAAGCTCAGAGTTAGAGCAGTTTATTAGAGGAAAAGCAGCACAGAGTGTTCCCTTGGAGATTGTCATATATGGCCGTGAAACCCCAGGAAGGCAGAACTTGGAAGTCTTCACAAGTTAAGCAGAGAGAAACCCAAATGCCAGGTCAATGTTTTTTTCTTTACTTAAAATATAAGGATTAAAAAATACTCTAGCGTCAGGAAGTAGATAAATGGTAGATGATCTGTTAGCACAATAAATTTTTGTTGCTTCCTGTGTTTGGGGCCTGGATTAATTTTTTTCTGGGTACTCTCATGGCCAGTAGTGGTTCCAGAATGTGGAGTGGGAGGGTGCGCAGCTGCATTTTCATGGCCCTTTTTGTAAGATCAAAGAAGTATAAACTGACTGTGTCAAAGAGTGAAGGGGTAGCTGATGGACAGTATTGGGAAGGCTCTCCTTCTCCACCCCCTCAGGCCTCACCTTGGCACTCTAATTGGTAGATGATTCTTGTCACAAAGGACTAAAGTTATATCCAAGGTTAATTTGGACCAGCCATGTCCAGTAGAACTTTCTGTGACAATGAGAATGTTGTGAACATGTTCTGTCCAGTAGCCAATGGTCACTGAGCAGTTGATCTGTAGATAGTGTAACTAAGGAACTAAATTTTTAATTCTACTTCATTTCAACTACTTAGGACTGCCCTGTGGCTCAGTAGGTAAAGAATCCATCTGCAATGAAAAGAGACCTGGGTTTGATCCCTGGGTTGGGAAGATCCCTGGAGAAGGGAAAAGCTACCCACTCCAGTATTCTGGCCTGGAGAATCCCATGGACTACAGCCCATGGGGTCACCAAGAGTCGGACACGATTGAGCGACTTTCAGCTTCACTTTCAACTACTTTAAATAGTCTCATTTAAATGGCTAGTGGCTACAATTTGGATAGCATACCTCCTAGAGCCTGGAACAGGGGTCAGGAATTATGATTTCTGAACTCTTTTAGTTCAGTTCAGTTCAGTTCAGCCATTCAGTCATGTCTGACTCTTTGCAACCCTATGAACTGCAGGACACCAGGCCTCCCTTCACATCAGGTGGCCAAAGTTTTGGAGTTTTAGCTTCGGCATCAGTCCTTCCGATGAATATTCAGGACTGATTTCCTTTAGGATGGACTGGTTGGATCTCCTTGCAGTCCAAGGGACTCTCAAGAGTCTTCTCCAACACCACAGTTCAAAAGCATCAATTCTTCAGCGCTCAGCTTTTTTTATAGTCTAACTCTCACATCCATACACGACTACTGGAAAAACCATAGCCTTGACTAAATGGACCTTTGTTGACAAAGTAATGTCTCTGCTTTTTAATATGGTATCTAAGTTGGTCGTAACTTTTCTTCCAAGGAGTGTCTTTTAATTTCATGGCCTCAGTCACCATCTACAGTGATTTTGGAGCCCAAGAAAATAGTCTGTCGCTGTTTCCATTGTTTCCTCATCTATTTCCCATGAAGTGATGGGACCAGATGCCATGATCTTTGTTTTCTGGATATTCAGCTTTAAGTCAGCTTCTTCACTCTCCTCTTTCACTTTCATCAAGAGACTCTTTATGAAGAGTCTCTTCTTCACTTTCTGCCATAAGGGTGGTGTCATCCGCATATTTGAGGTTATTGATATGTCTCCCAGCAATCTTGATTCTAGCTTGTGCTTTATCCAACTCAGCGTTTCTCATGATGTACTCTGCATATAAGTTAAATAAGCAGGGTGACAATATACAGCCTTGACATACTCCTTTTCCTATTTGGAACCAGTCTGTATGCCAAATTAAAATGACAGTATTGTTATATAAGTGCCTTGTGCATTCATTGTTCATCTTCTAGAATAGATATAATTGACCCTTGCCTCCCCACTTGGATGTTCTGAGAAGAGTGGGCCTTCCCAACTTCCTTATTGGGTTCTGTGAGCCAGAGATGTCAATGCCAAGCTATTCTTTGACTGTGTTGGTCCTTATGCAAGAACTGAACAAGAAATTCAGTCCTGGAGAGGCAGTCTGATATGAAAGCATGCTCAAACAGCAGAAGATATGAAATCACAACACTGCACCTGATAATCACAAGTGAGAACTCTTCTTTTGTGTGTGTATATTCCTTCAAAGCAAAATCAGTTCATTAATTTCAGGGACTTACCTTGCCTTACATGAAAATGAACTCCACCCATTTCTTGCTTATAAATTTTACAAGGAAATAGAAAAGAACTAATTACCATAGTGCAAAGTTTTAGGGGTTGTAACAGCTAGGGACCAATTTATTGTTATAAAACCATCTTGTATGTAAAGTAGATGTCCAAGGTGGCTTTGTAAAAGCAAACATCATTCAATCTGGTGTATCCTGCTAACCCTCAGTCAGTCTGATCACTCTTTCCTACTTCCTGTTTCTCCCTTCATGGTATTCATGTTTTATCTTAGTCTGCTGCTGCTGCTGCTGCTACTGCTAAGTCACTTCAGTCGTGTCCGACTCTGTGTGACCCCACAGACGGCAGCCCACCAGGCTCCCCTGTCCCTGGGATTCTCCAGGCAAGAACACTGGAGTGGGTTGCCATTTCCTTCTCCAATGCATGAAAGTGAAAAGTGAAAGTGAAGTCACTCAGTCGTGTCCGACACTTAGCGACCCCATGGACTGCAGCCTACCAGGCTCCTCTGTCCATGGGATTTTCCAGGCAAGAGTACTGGAGTGGGGTGCCATTGCCTACTCCGACTACAGTTGTTAGAACTCCTGAAAGAGTGAATCCTCTTGGCATAGACTGCTATGTACATCTCATGGACCTAAGATGATTTTGTGACACTGAGACATAGAAACTCTCCAAATGGCTTATTCAAGGAACAAATTCATAATGCGTTACAAGCTGCTTTAACAATGACATTAACTACTCTCCTCTCCAACTGAGTGAGCCACCCAGCAGAGTACCATGAATATAAACAGCCCTGGAATTTCAGATCTTATTGTTTTGTTGACGAGCACACATGGTCCTTGCGCCTACACTGTGGGTGGTCTGCTGGGGGTTATGAATCAAAGCCAAAACGTTTTGTTCTTTGGTCGATCTCCACATGTTATTTGTGAGCACTTGACTAATTGATCCTAAACCGCACATTTAATGGCCACTTTTGGATTTTTGATAGGAAAATGGCTACTTGTTTATTCTCAGATGTCATAATATACCCACCCTTTATAAATCAGAGCCCTAGCATGGACATGTGAATAGACTCTGGGGTGAGATTAGAGGCCCTCCCTGTGATCCACAGCCCACGGCACGACCTTGAGAAAGTCTTGGCCAGGTGTGCCTTCCATCTTCCCCAACACAAGCAAAACACACCTGCTCTATCTGGCTGAGTGGAAAAGTGTGCAGCTGCAGGAGATTAGAACCAATGAATGTTTGTCTGCAAACAGAATTTCTTGGTGGTTAGAAGTTATGCAATTACAAGTGTTATTGCTGAATATTACCCTGATTTATTCCGTATATGTTAAAACATTTAAAATTGATCATGCATTTTCTAGAAAAAGGATATTTTCCCAGTCTCTTGTTTTTGCTTTAACTGATCAGAACAATTCAAGTAGTACAGAATTGTATAAATGACTGAATCATCTTGAGGTAACTAATGTTATTGATGTAATGCACTGCAGGTAACTTTTTCTACACACATAATTTCTCTATGTGTGTAGAAATATAAATTCTTATTTTTATCATTTATGAAAGCACTGATATGCCTTTAATATGCTATGGCTATATGCATATACAAATATATATATGCTATGGCTATATGCATATACAAATATATGTGTGTGTGTGTGTGTATATATATATATATATATACACACATATATTTTACAGACTTATATTTCCAAGTCAGTACAGCAATACCTCGTTCTTTTTAGTAGTTGCCTAATAGTCTATAATGTGGTCCATAATTTGTCTAATCATTTCCCCAGAGCTGGCCACTCTAGTGTTTCCTCTATTCTTAAGTGATAAGAACAAAAGCAAAGGTTGTTATCTTGGCTTTATGACTTTCTGTCATGAACTTCATTTTGAGTTTTAGTTTGTTTTAAGCTCCTCTTAATTAGATTTTCCATCACATGGCAGGTGATTTTTAAAAATATTTGTATTTTCATCTTAGTACCCTTTATTAAGAAAAGAGGAAGAGAAAAGTGCCTTTCTGTACAATGGTAGAGCTTACAGGGTAGTTGGTTGGTTGCGTGAGCTTTGGGAGCATTGTTTGTTTACATGGTTGTTTCCTAGGTTTCTGTGTGTCATTGCCAATTTGTGTGACTTGGCGGCCAACAGCTCTTCCTAAACCATGTCTTGTGGCCAAATGCAGACTGGATGTCAAGGAATGGAAAATATTGCAAAGTTTCTAAATGGTCAGGAAGATTTTAATTGCAAGAAAGGCCTAGTTTTTGTTTTGTGAAACATAGCCTGGAAACACATAATTTTTAAAAATTCCTCTTAAGTATTAACATTGCATGCAAAGACTGAAAATGTTTTTAACATAGAGCTTCTGCACTAGGCTGTTAGCTTACCAAGGTAGGCCTCTTTATGTATTTTTGTGTAATGTGAGACATAAACAGTAAGAGAGTAGGGAAAGGCCAGCCCTGGCATAAGATTCTGTTTGGGAGTAGGAGAGACCAGGAAAATGAGGTAATGCGGTTGGCTCTAGTGATAGATGCTAAATCAGATCTTGAGGATGTTTATCTTGGGCCTGAGAGCAATGGAAAGCCACAAGAACCTTTCTGGGGGATGGGGATGGGGAGGGAATGGCCAAATCAGTGCGTGGAGAAGCTGACTGGGGCTTTTTATGTGTCATTATGATTGATGACCTGGGATTGTTCTCTCCTGCCCGTCACATGGAATGAGTTTGTTATACCTTATTTTTATAGCTTGTTCGACCAGGTTTCTATATACCAAAGAATATTGGTAACAATAGAAACAAAACTCTGATTTTTCATATTGTGAATTGGTCTGTAGTCTGATTTATATATATATATACACATACCACTCATTTCTATAAATGTATCAAGAAAATATTTTTATTTATATTATTTTTATGCAATTTTATATATAAAATTTTTATTTTATATTCTATCTAAAAATATAATTTTTAAATTGGGGAACAATTAAAAAACCCTTCAAGAATGATGAAACTTCCTTCCTAGTCCTCAATCCTCCTGAGTTTCTTGGTGGCCTCCAAAACTTTAGCCAGCCTCTCAAAGGCTGTAGAAACTTGGGGATAGATTCAGAAAATTGGAAGTCCTATAATTCAGTGCTCCTTAACCTTTTGGTGCCAGGGACCAGTTTTGTGGAAGACAATTTTTCCATGCACATTATATTTATTGTGTACTTTATTTCTATTATTATTATATCAACTCCATCTCAGATCATCAGGCATTAGATCCCAAAGGTTGGGGATCCCTACTATTAATATAACGCATTGTATGAGCTAGCCTTAGATTCAATTCATTAGCAAGCTTCAAAGATCATCTTTTTCCTCTTTCTTTTTTTTTTTTGGAGGTCCTTATAGGCCAACGCTTCCTCCCAGGAATATATAAAACCAGCTAAAACTGATTTACCTGATACTTGCCTCTGTCCTACTATGCCTGTTCTGGATGTTCTTACTTGTGATGACCTAATAATCTAGGCAAAATAAAACATATTTTGGCTGGACACCTGGACATACCAGGCTGTCCCAGATCTAGTGAGGCCCATGAGATAGGTGTGGCTTAAGCCTAACAGGCAGGGGAAAATGCAAAGAGAAAGATAAATAGTACTTTCCATCTTACTCCTTGATACAGACAATGAAGAGTTAATATAGGAAGAACATGAAGGAATGATAGAAACTTCAAATGAGTATTGCAAAACTCAAATAAAAGAGTGTGGGCAGAAGTTCTCTGTAAACTTCAGAAAACTGAAAAAAGAAGGAAAGCTCTGTGAATTATATTTATTACTTGTTCTAGAATGCAAAATTCATTAGGTAAAATATTCTTAAAAAAAAAAAAAAGCTGTCTTCAAAAGCTTAACTTCAGTCTACTGTAATTTCCCCATGAAAGTCTGTTATCCACATATGAGAAAACTTGGTGAAAAGTATGTTTTCTCATCTAATGTCACTGGTTGTTTATGCCTTTGCCTCAATTATTTCTGATTTTTAGTGTTTTCTTTTAATCTCTGCAAAAAATATTGGGGTATACTTTTTTCTCTGTATGTATATCCTGTCTTTTAATCCAAAAATTCAAAGAGGCTGGGCTTCTTTTTGAAAGGCAACTCAAGTTTTCCTGCAGCCATATATCTAAAGAGCCTATGGCAAGTATAAAGTTAGTCTAGATTTGGGTCTCTCTCTGGTGTCATTCCTGTTTAGGAAATAGTGCCAATCATGGAAGTTACTTTTCTTTCAAGAGAGAGAATTCCCTTCTTTCGGACATGCAAACCTAACAAGCAATTTCCTCTACCTGATTTACTTTTGTCATTTAATACACTACCTACAAATCGGAACTTTCTGATAAATGCCAGCCTTTTGCACCAGAGAAATGTTGAAAATGATAAGTATTTATATTTAAAACTACCATTGGAATATTCTAGGAGACACTATCATCATGAAATTTCAAAGCATGATTTTGCTTTTTTAGCTCCTAGCATCTTCCACCAAGAACTGAATTGAATTAACAAAAGGAAACATAAAATCACTGCAGATGGTGACTGCAGCCATGAAATTAAAAGATGCTTACTCCTTGGAGGAAAAGTTATGACCAACCTAGATAGCTTATTGAAAAGCAGAGACATTACTTTGCCGACTAAGGTCCGTCTAGTCAAGGCTATGGTTTTTCCAGTAGTCATGTATGGATGTGAGAGTTGGACTGTGAAGAAGGCTGAGTGCCAAAGAATTGATGCTTTTGAACTGTGGTATTAGAGAAGACTCTTGAGAGTCCCTTGGACTGCAAGGAGATCCAACTGGTCCATTCTGAAGGAGATCAGCCCTGGGATTTCTTTGGAAGGAATGATGCTAAAGCTGAAACTCTAGTACTTTGGCCACCTCATGAGAAGAGTTGACTCATTGGAAAGGACTTTGATGCTGGGAGGGATTGGGGGCAGGAGGAGAAGGGGACAACAGAGGATGAGATGGCTGGATGGCATCACTGACTCGATGGACATGAATCTGAGTGAACTCTAGGAGTTGGTGATGGACAGGGAGGCCTGGTGTGCTGCGATTCTTGGGGTCACAAAGAGTCAGACATGACTGAGCGACTGAACTGAACTGAAGCCATTTTATTTTATAAGTAAAATCCCCAGAATAGCCAGTGTGACCAAGTTTTGAAAACTATGAAAGTGAGCAGTGGCTGGGTTGTCTTTTCCTAAGAATCAGAACAATTTCAGATATGAACAAGTTGTTTGCTTGTTACTGCCCTCACCTCTCTCTTTATATTCATGTTGTACCATTGGTTTAGCCATGAATTCTCTAGTCCAATTCATTTAAAAGTTTATATCTAAGAGATTCTCTAATTTCAGTCTTACAATATTTGTTCTGGACTGAGTTTTTGGGAAAAAGTGCACAGTTCAGTTTTTTATTTTCTGTTGTTTGTTCTATAATCAAAGCAATGAAGGGCTCCATAGGTCAGCAACAGTGTTCTACACGGATATATTATGTCTTCTAAGACAAAGCAAGTCATGTCTGATGGATCATTTACGACAGTCTCTTTTGTTAAAAAGTTGTAACAATCACCAGGCCAGAGGGAGTTGTAACCAAAAACAAGGATGATCTGTCTCAGTGAGAGAAGCCAGTGAGCTGCAGGTCAGCTTGCATCCTGTTCCCATGGCTTTGTTCCTCTTTTCCTCCTTACCCATGATTTCTTTGTCACAGCCCAAAGCCCAGCCTCCCAGGGACCTGAGGAAGCAACAGAGACAACTGCCTTGTATTCCCTCAAGTTTATATGTATTAATATGGATTCAGTTAGTTATTGTTAGTTAGGAGATTCTTTAGCCAGACACGGTTGATATGTAAAAGTCATACAGCTAAACATCTTGATTCTATTTTAATAAACATGAGCATATTTTGGCTTTACTGATAATTAGCTGAGAAACTTAAGAGTTGAAAAGAGGGGGTTGAACTCAATGACATCTTAAGTCTTTCCTAATCTCAATATTTTGTGATCTCAAAGAAACCATATAAATAAACCCAACTAGATATTACCAACATTTCCTTTAGTATGTCAAGTCCCCCTGAGCTCAAAATACCAACTGGAACCTACTTCTCTTTTTTGCACACTCTCAACTTATGTAATGTGGGCTGGTTTTTGTGAGGGACCAGGTCTATTCCTTATTTTGCCTTTTCCTTATTTTATATCTTGGCTATAGTCTTTGAAGAGTTGCCATTCAGACAGCTCTCAATCAAAGTGACTGGACTTAAGGCCATCAGAAAGGAGTAAATAATGCTCTGAGCATCTATTTTGTTTATAGCTACCTCTCCAGGATCTTAGAATATGTCTTGTACAGAGTATCTCAATATTGTTAAACTCAGAGCTAGCGTCATGTAGTAATGCTTTGGGCTCCACATAGTCACAATCACATGCTGAATGGGTATCACCAGTCAGTCTCTTTCTGTTACCACCCCATCCCATGCCAAACCATCACTCTACTTAAAAATTGTTTTTTTTTTCTTCCTTCTACCTGATTCTTTTCCTAGGTTAATCTATAAAAATCTCCTAGTCACTTAATTTATTATCTTAATGTCATGTTTTCATTTAATGAGTAAGCCATTTGGATTGAATTTGGTTTCCCAATTATTGTTATCATCCACTGGCTGGCTGCATAAAGTGAATACATCCAGAGAACTTTGAGAGAACTGATACTGCTTGTCTTTGAACCCAGGAGACTTTGGGCTCTACTAGTAAAGAGTCAACTGAAGCAAATTTTTCTATGTTATTAATAGTACTTGGTCAGAGGGGAGTATAGTCTTGGGACAGTTGCCTACATGAAAGTCATACCCTGGAATCATTATTATTATAGACTATAAATGAAGTTGGAGTAATGGGAAAAATTAAACTTGTTTTAATAAAAGACTTTATAGCATCTAATAGATACTATATCCTACTTTCTCTCATCTACAGTATAGGTGCCCAGGAGAATCAATGTGCAAAGTTTACACATTAACACATTAAAACTGCACCACAAAGCCTCTTGTTGTTCACACCAACGTTAGTACTGGGATGAACTTCTGTTCCCAAATCAAGTGGGATAGACTCTTGGAAAACAAATTATCTGCACTTTGAGAGGCCAGTACTTTCCATCACTACTTCATCTGTTCCCCACCCCTTCAGCCTGCCTGGAGCATAACCAAAGAGACTATTACCAGAAGGCACAGACATCATCCCTAGAGCGTTAAGCCAAACCTTTCAGTGGAGTGTTGCAATTGGCTCCCTAAACCTCCAGTGACCAAGTTCATTCCATCTGTGAAGGTACCAGTTTAGAGTTCTGGGGCAGAGAGCATGAAAGCCTTCATTTCTTAGGGTCTCAGCTTTGTCAGTGCACCTCTTGCCCAGGGAGCTATCCAAGGTGCTATCTGAAACTCCTTGTCTTCTGGTAGATCTGAATGTTTTGTCCCAGTGTTGACATATATTTCTGCCTCTCTTGAGCCTCACCCTTCTGCATTTGTCTAATTCTGAAACCATTTGTCTTTCCCAATTTGGATCCTTCCTGACCACTAATTGCTTCTAAATCCTGACATATGTTGTGACGCATTCATAGCCTGCCCTCAACTAACTCTTTGCCCACATTTTGTCTTGACTCTGCCTAGTCTGACTTAACACTTGTCCTCTCTCACCCTGTTCTCCATCTGGGCTTTCAGTATCTATAGCACAGATAAGCAAAGTAATATAAATCAGAAGTTAGTTGATAAGAGAAATTAAACCCCATTGTATATGTTTTTATTTTTGTATCAATATAAATTGCCTAAGTTATATACAGTTGAAAAAAGTTACCTAATGAGAAAACTTCTAAGTGTACAGACTAGATGAACACAATGGAAAATAATTTTCATTGTTAATTATCTTCCAGTATGTTTGCTAAAGTAAATTCAATATTCAGTTATTGCAGACAAGATCAATACTATTCTCAGTCAGTCAGTTCAGCCTCTCAGTTGTGTCTGACTCTTTGAGAACCCTGGACTACAGCACACCAGGCTTCCCTGTCCATCACTAACTCCCAGAGCTTGCTCAAACTCATGTCCATTGAGTGGGTGATGCCATTCAATCATCTCATCCTCTGTTGTCCCCTTCTCCTCCTGCTTTCAGTCTTTCCCAACATCAGGATTTTTTCAAATGAATCTGCTCTTCACATCAGTATTGGCCAAAGTATTGGAGATTCAGTTTCAGCATCAGTCCTTCTAATGAACATTCAGGACTGATTTCCTTCAGGATGGACTGGTTGGATCTCCTTGCAATCCAAGGGACTCTCAGCCTCCTCCAACACCACAGTTCAAAAGCATCAATTCTTTAGTGCTCAGCTTTCTTTATGGTCCAACTCTCACATCCATACACGACTACTGGAAAAACCATAGCTTTTACTAGATGGACCTTTGTCAGCAAAGTAATGTCTCTGCTTTTTAATATGCTGTCTAGGTTTGTCATAGCTTTCCTTCCAAGGAGCAATAAATACTATTTCAGGAACATGTATTTGTTATAAAGACTCTAGTCACATCTTCAGTTTTTATGTGAAATAAAACAAAGAAAATTGTTTTGACTACGGTAGTAGACAACCCATTCTGGCAATTGGTGCTAAAATGTATTTTTAAGATGCATTTTAAAAATACTTGGAACACTCCAAATTTATATGCAGTGTCAAATTTGCCTGTGAGTAAATATATTTTAAATATAAGAATAATAATTTATATTCGAATAAAAATTATTTTATGTGCTTTCATAAAAATTATTGTTTCCTTTGATTTCCTCTACATGTGTATGTTGTCTCTATAAGGAAAATCAAATACTAACTTAGAGCACTGTGGACACACATCAGGTATTGTGCAATTGATTGTGTAACAATTGCTCTGTATTTCTTTCACCACTTCTACAATGATCACACTGTCTTGAGAAAGAAAAACAAACCTTCAAGCACAACACCCTCTGTTTTCTAGCTATGAAGAGATTGTCTGCCTTGAGTATTACCAGTGGTGTTTGTATTGGCTTTTAAGGCAAAGCTAATGACTGTATGGAACAATGCCCATTCCTTTTCCCAGTCCCTGTGTGAGAAATGACCCACATCTCTAAGACAGTTCTGAAGATTAGGGATGCAGATCATTGCTATTTAATTTCTTTATGTCTGCATTAAGCTAATCAGTCCTCCAGGGACTGAGCTCTTGCTCTTGGCTTCTGACCAACTCTTACCAAAGAGGTACCACATTCCTTCTCTACCTGAGTTAGTCTTAACTCAATATAAACTTCAATATAAACAGAACTAGTGGTCAACTAATCCATTGTAGTAGTAGAGCCTATTCTTCTGGTAAAAGCTTATTAGAAAAAGTGAAAGTCGCTCAGTCATGTCCGACTCTTTTTGTGTCCAACTCTTTGCAGCCCCATGGACTATACAGTCCCTGGAATTCTCCAGGCCAGAATACTGGAGTGGGTAACTGTTCCCTTCTCCAGGGATCTTCCCAACCCAGGGACTGAGCCCAGGTCTCCCACATTGTAGGGGGATTCTTTACTGGCTGAGCCATCAGGGAAGCCCAAAACCTTATTAAAGAGCCTGGCAAATAATATCAATAAAAGGAGACTGAATTCCACAGAATGAAAGTCTGGGAACTTGGCTCCCATTGCCGTCCCATCACCTGAGGCACTGCAGGGCTCCACGAAGCTCTGAGAACTGCTGATTATTCAGTTCCTTTACTTTACAGATGGATAAGCTCAGGCTTGAAGAGATTAATTCACTGTTCAAGGCTACATTGCTAAGCAGGAGTAAAGATGAGACAAAAAAACTGTCTCCTGAGCATCCTCTACTGCCCAGTACTCAACCACTGCCTGCTTCCTTTCCATTGTCCTTAGTCCTATGGTTGAAAGCAGCACATCATGCACTCGCTCTGCCTTTTGTATTAACAGGGCTTTTTTGTCCTCAATTTATTCAGAAAACTAAGATCATGGCATCTGGTCCCATCACTTTATGGGAAATAGATGGGGAAACAGTGGAAACAGTGTCAGACTTTATATTTGGGGGCTCCAAAATCACTGCATATGGTGATTGCAGCCATGAAATTAAAAGACGCTTACTCCTTGGAAGGAAAGTTATGACCAACCTAGATAGCACATTGAAAAGCAGAGACATTACTTTGCCAACAAAGGTCCATCTGGTCAAGGCTATGGTTTTCCCAGTGGTCATGTATGGATGTGAGTGTTGGACTGTGAAGAAGGCAGAGCACCAGAGCACTGATGCTTTTGAACTGTGGTGTTGGAGAAGACTCTTGAGAGTCCCTTGGACTGCAAGGAGATCCAATCAGTCCATTCTAAAGGAGATCAGTCCTGGTATTTCTTTGGAAGGACTGATGCTAAAGCTAAAACTGCAGTACTTTGGCCACCTCACGAGAAGACCTGACTCATTGGAAAAGACTCTGATGCTGGAGGGATTGAGGACAGGAGGAAAAGGGGACGACTGAGGATGAGATGGCTGGATGGCATCACCGACTCAATGGACCTGAGTTTGAGTGAACTCTAGGAGTTGGTGATGGACAGGGAGGCCTGGCGTGCTGTAATTCATGGGGTTGCAAAGAGTCGAACACGACTGAGTGACTGAACTGAGCTGAAAAGGTACTCTAATTTAAACTGGCTTCAATTAAAGGACTTTATTGCCTAATATAAATTAGAAGTGCAGGGATATCTGACTTCAAGTGCAACTAAAAGATTTTAAAATTGCATCCAGTTCAATCTCCTTCTTTTCATGTCTTTTGGCTCTAGCCTCTCTTGTGCTGGCTCCATTTCCAGGGGACCTCCTTCATGGACTTCAGCAGGTGGAGACTTCCAGTGTTCTTAGAGCAGATCGTTCCTGTGAAAAGAAAGTTTCTCCCAATATCAACATTCTCATAATTGAGCCTCATTTACCTGAGTTGGTCTATGTGCTCATTCCTGAACCAACCTCTGTGACCAAAGGGTTTGAATGATCTGAGTGGTCAAGCCTGGGTCAAGTGACCATCCCTGCAAGGGGAGGTTGAGGTCAGTCCCAGTCAAATCATTTGGCCTGAAAATAAGTTAGGGCCTCTGTTTGAGGGAAGAAACAGCCTGCTGTTCATCAGGACTAGGAGGAAGTAGAGGCTGGGAAGGTAAAAACAATATGTTCTACTGAAACACCCTCAACTCTTAGTTGGCTTGTGAGACAGATATCAGAGGTGAGAGGGCTCACCACAGAGCTGCCTGCTCAGTTTCTATTTCTGTAGGACCCCAAATTCCTCTGTATTATGGACTCTTTATTTTATTATTATGCAACTGGAGAACATATAGGGATTTCTTGATTTTTTTTTTTTAAAGGCACAGAATTTAAGCCTATCCATTATTTTTGGAGACAGTTGGTAGAAATGTCCAGATAATCTATTAGAGGCATGATACATTTGTGAGTGTTTATTTGGGAGAGGATGGAACAAAGTCAGAAAACTTCCAGAAAAATCTCTTAACAGCCCATAGTATTGACAACTCCAGATTGTTCTGCTCTCCTTCGTTCTATCACCACCCACCCAGGTGGAATGCTTTCCTGTACCAAGCAAGGCTATAAATTGAGCAAAGCTCTTGGCTAGGTCGGCTCAGGTGAGCACATTTGGAGAAGGAAAGCCTGCCTTTCAGGTTTCCTAGGTGACAAAATATTAACAGTGGTAGAAGAACAATATTGCTTTATGATATTACAGTGTTAATCCTGTAGTCAGCCAGGAGACTGGCTAATGGAAATGGAGCCCTGGAAATGCAGACACTTGGTTCCTGTCTCAATTCTACAGTAGATTGTTGGGTTGAGTTTGATTAAATTTCTTACCCTCTCTGGGCCTTAGTGTCCAAGCCTTGAAAAGGAAAGGTTGAAAATATAATAACAACTAACTTTCACATAACTTAGAGTTTTTACCATGCACACCATGATGGTTCATAAGATTATTTTAGATGGCATATGGCTGTATTTTTAAATTTTTATAATTGTGTATTTATTTTTCCCAGTTTTATTGAGATATAATTGACAGGCAATTTATGTATGTATACTAGATTAGCCAGGACAGCAACTCCCCAATTGCATGGATAGTACCACTAAGGAACCAGATAAAATCAATATACTTTTTCAAAGATGAGTATAGTTAAAAAAAAAAAAATATTAGTATCATTGGTACATAGATATGGCAAAACCTCAAACATGGTATGTGAACTATGCAATTTGAAAACTCTGCTATACATAACCTCAAAACTAAGAAAAAAAAAATTGATACAGTAGTATAATAATGATTTGACAAATATGAAATCTGAGACTACACTTTGAGAACCTACATTATACCTGTTGCTATGCTAGGTACTTTCCAAGCATGAGATTATCCATTTCTACAAACATCCTTCAAAGTACATATTTTTATCCCCATTTTATATCTGAGGTACTGAAGCTTAGAGGAGATTAATTAACTTTTCTGAAGTCAGGAAGTTGTTGGCTGAGTTGTTATTTAAGTAGGAACTAGCTGATTCTAAAACCATGCTCTTTCCACTAGCCACACTTTCTCTTCAGGATTCATGGTTGATCGAAAAGTAAAACCAGGACAAAACCTTGTATCTTCTGATTTCAACTCCTTGCAGACTTTTCTCTAAAATTCACTGCTTCAGATTCAGGAGGGGCTTTCTGAAGCTCTTTACAGCCTGGGCAGGGCTGGACATATGAGCAGACAGAATATGAAGCTTCCTGCTTTGTCTGACTCTGTGATAACTCTCTGCCCTCTGTCCTATCAATTCATAATTATAGCTCTCTTTCTCTCTCTCTCTCTCTCTCTCTAAATATATATATATGAATTTTTTACATCTCAAAAAATTGTCTTCTTGCTCTGCATGTTTTAGATTACCATATAGTTCATACCCTAGTAGGAAACAACTGAGAGCTGGCAGGAAAACCCAGGGAATTATAAATAGGCAGTTCCTGAGAGTGTACACAGGAGGTGTCAGGAGAGGAGTGGGGATGGTGGAGAGAGACAGAAGAACAAAATCCCATGGTGAAGGAAGAAGATTGATGAAAAACTCAGGATGATACCAAAGACAAACTCCCACATGGTTCTATAATTTTTTCTCAGTCTACCTCTAGGTCCAAAATAAACCTTAGGAACCATTTGTACAATGACTTGATGGTGCCTTCCTCATAGGTCTGCTCTTATGATGTAAAGAGATAAACGTTTGAGTGATCAGCTCAGGGCTTGACCCATAATTATCCCTCCTGGAAATGGTAGCAATCATAGTTATGGTGTAATATCATGTGCCGTTGAAAATCTTCTTCTAACCTTGATATATCTTATGCTCCCTTAAATATAAGATGTTTGAAAACTCATTAATTTCTTTGTAAACAAAAGTCATAAATCAAGGGACAAATGGTAAACTGGGAAGCATTGCAATGCATGACAGTTATCAGGTTAATGGCCTTAATATGTAAAGTACTTCTGTAAATTAATAATGAAAAACTAAAAATGGGCCAAGGACAATAGAAAAGGAAATACCAATGGCTTTAAAGCATGTAAAAATATGTTCAACTTCATTCATAGTGAGAAAATTTCAAATTACAACTAGAATTCTATCCTATTTTTTCTATAAGAGATAAATATCAAAAAGTTCAGTAATACACACTTGATTAATGAGGACAGGAAAAATACTCTCACTTATTGTGGCTGGAAGCACCAACTTGTACTACAAGAAGGAAAATTGGGTAATGTGTAAATCAAGTATAAGTGCATTTTCCCTTTTATTTAGCAATTCCCTTACTAGGATTTTCTCCCAGAGGCTATACTTAGAAATGGGCATTAGTCATAGGTTCAAGGAGATTTATTGCCACATTGCTTTAATAGCTAAAGATTGGAGGTTTGTGAATGTACATCACTAGCGCACCAGTAATTAAATTAATGGCATAGCTATACAGTGGAATCCCCAGCGACTCCAGTGGCAAAGAGCCCACCTGGCAATGGAGGAGGCAGGAGAGAAGCGGTTTGATCCCTGGGTTGGGAAGATCCCCTGGAGGAGGACATGGCAACCCACTCCAGTATTCTTGCCTGGAGAATCCCATAGACAGAGAAGCCTGGTGGGCTATACCTCATAGGGTTGAAAAGAGTCAGACTGAACTGAAGTGACTTAGCACACACGCACATACAGTGGAAAGCTGTGGACCAGTTTAAAAATATGAGGAAGCTTTCAGTTCAGTTCAGTTCAGTCGCTCAGTCGTGTCCGACTCTGCAATCCCAGGAATCGCAGCATGCCAGGCCTCCCTGTCCATCACCAACTTCCGGAGTTCACTCAGATTCACGTCCATCGAGTCAGTGATGTCATCCAGCCACCTCATCCTCTGTGGTCCCCTTCTCCTCCTGCCCCCAATCCCTCCGAGCATCAAAGTCTTTTCAGTGAGTCAACTCTTCACATGAGGTGGCCAAAGTACTGGAGTTTCAGCTTTAGCATCATTCATTCCAAAGAAATCCCAGGGTTGATCTCCTTCAGAATGGACTGGTTGGATCTCCTTGCAGTCCAAGGGACTCTCAACAGTCTTCTCCAACACCACAGTTCAAAAGCATCAATTCTTTGGCACTCAGCCTTCTTCACAGTCCAACTCTCACATCCATACATGACTACTGGAAAAACCATAGCCTTGACTAGACGGACCTTAGTCGGCAAAGTAATGGCTCTGCTTTTGAATATGCTATCTAGGTTGATCGTAGCTTTCCTTCCAAGGAGTAAGCGTCTTTTAATTTCACGGCTGCAGTCACCATCTGCAGTGATTTTGGAGCCCCCAAAATAAAGTCTGACACTGTTTCTAATGCCAAAGAATGCTCAAACTACCACACAATTTCACTCATCTCACATGCTAGTAAAGTAATGCTCAAAATTCTCCAAGCCAGGCTTCAGCAATACGTGAACCGTGAACTTCCTGATGTTCAAGCGGGTTTTAGAAAAGGCAGAGGAACCAGAGATCAAATTGCCAACATCCACTGGATCATGGAAAAAGCAAGAGGCAGCTTTAGATATATAGAAATAGATTGATAAATATTAATAATATAATCATCTTCAAGATCTATTAAGTAAAGAAAAAAAGCATGTTAGAGGAATATTTTGTTAACCATTTGTATAAGAATTCAAAAAGTTATGTTTAAATATACATACATGTATTAATATATTAATAAAGTCTCGAGAAAGATGTCCAGAAACTGAGAGTAAGAAAGAGGATTCCCTTCACTATCTTATATCTTTAAGTTTTATACCATTCAGTATCACCTATTCAAATAATAATAAAGCATTGAGTCCACATGGAGAGTGTGGCCCTGGAGTCCTGAGTCATTGTTCATGTCCTTTTTGCCTGGTCTAGCTCCCTGCTGCACTGGAGTAAGGCATGCATCTCAGGCCAGCAGGCATGGAACCTTCAGGAAGGCCTAATACCCGAGGAGTCAGAATGGGAGAGGAAAGAGCCACAGTTGAGCCCTTTTATCTGAGAAGGTCCACAGTGACCCTCCAATCAAATATTCTATTTTCACACACACACACACAAATTGGCCTGTAGCCTAGGGTTACTAGGTAAATAGAAGAAATCCAGTTCAATCTGAATTTCAAATAAAAGGTAATTTTTTTTTAGCATAAGTATGTCCCCTGCAGAATTTGGGACACAATAAGTATTTTTAATTGCTTCATCTGGCAGTTTGAGTGGGATCTAGATCCCAGATGCTCATCAGTCTGCCTGTATTCTCTGAGCCTGCCTTTCGTGAGCTGTGAAATGAAGGATAATAACTCTCCAGCTTTATCATGGGGTTGTTTTGAAGATTAAATATGCCCCAGTGCTTATTGAATAACTAAGTGTTCTAAAATTATAAAGAATGAACACAGCTGCTTTCTATGTTATTGTTATCAAAACCCTAGTCTCCATTGTAGACAACTTATTGAAACTCAGTGTCTTGTTTTCTGCCAGTTTTGCTGTGATTTCCTATGGTTAAAGTGTCTGCCTCCAATGCGGGAGACCCGGGTTCGATCCCTGGGTCAGGAAGATCCCCTGGAGAAGGAAATGGCAATCCACTCCAGTATTCTTGCCTGAAGAATCCCATGGACGGAGAAGCCTAGTAGGTTACAGTCCATGGGGTCGCAAAGAGTTGGACACGACTGAGCGACTTCACCTTCACCTTCTATAGGCATTTAGTTATACATTTCTTTTATCCTAGTGGGAGCCAGAACCTGGCTGTTGACTTAAAATTTTTGCCTTTATTTTAAACCACCTTTACCCTAAGTTGAGTGGCATAGTGTACAGCTTAATTCAGTTAGCATATATTTATTGAACACCCAGTGTATGGCAAGTGTTAGAAGGAAAGGAGTGAAGAAACAGACCTAGATCCTGCCTTCCTTGAATGCATGGGCTGGCTGAGATTCAGCCATGGTAGGTCCAAAAAGGAGGTTGATAGGTAAGATGAGTGTTTCTCTCAAGCCTTGACTTTAGATCACCTGGGGAGGGATTCTGAAAACTCTACCATTAGTAGGGTGACCAACCAGGCCAATTCATCTAGTTTGGAGGGATTCCTGAGGATATGTACTGATGTCAAGTCTGCACTGCAGACCAAGGCCTCCTTCGGTGATTTTAAGATGTACCACAGTTGAGAATGCCTGACTTAGAAGGAGTGTAGAGCAAGATGGCCCTCAAACTCTATAGAGTCTATTTGGCAAATGAGGACTTCTCAGCCAATAAGAATGCGGTTACTTACATAGACATGTAGAGAGCGAGTGCATGTACTAGACCCAACACCTAGTGATTTGGATAAAACAGACATGAAAGAAGCAAGAGTCCAGCTTGGAGTGGGCAGTTCAGTGATGTACTTAGACTGCTCTATTGGGGAGACTCAAGACCGTCTAAATCTGGTCCTGAGAGTAAGCTTCAGAGCTCCTGGAAAGGTGGTTGATTGGGAGGCAAAATTGCCCTGGACCACAAATAACTGCATAAAACTATTGAATCCACCTGGCAGTCACAGACTCTTTTCTTTGATCTGTTATTAGATAGACATCTGTGTTCAGTTATGATAGAAAAACCAGAAGAAGCCACAAATCTAGATCAGTCATTTTACAGATATTATGGGGTTTACTTCTATCTAAACTCCCTCTTTCTATTATTATGCTCAGACCATTGAAAGTTATATCTTCTCTGTAAGGCAACAAAATAAATGTGTTTACCTCTCTAGATATATTTTCAAGTTGAACATTCTTGTTCCTACTAGCTTGTATACTGTATAATAGGCATAAAATGCATAATTTGAAATGAGAATTTGCAAATAAATGTAATATAGGTATATATCTATATACACACATATATACATGTGTATAAATGTTTGTTTAAATTCAGATTTATTTATTTACCTGTACCATGGTGAAATTTCAGTCACTCGTACTTTATTCTGATTTGAATGAAGCTAGTGAAGCTGAAATGTGTATAACTCCTTTTGTTTGATAGAAGTGCCTTGCATAATGCAAAAGCAAAAATATTCAGCTGTGCTCTCAGTAGTGTTATTAACAAACTGGTAAGATAGAGAGTTAAGGTCTCTTTTAAGTCAAAAAAAGAAAATTTCTTTGTAAATGAATGCATATTCCATGGAAGAACAGTACTTGTTTCCCTCCAGGTACACCCAGGGAAACTGAAGAGAGAATTCGGTTACCTATGCTTAACCATCCCCTGATGTCATCACCCTCTGCCTTCTTTATCTTAAATAGAGAGGGCACTTCCAAGTTTCCAGGAAATATCTTCCCCACCTGGAAGTTCATGCAGTAGAAAATATGTTCTGAGAACTGGTCTTTGGTAGAATAAACACTATCTGGTAATGCAGCCTTTTTTTTTTTTTTTTAATTTTCATACTTTGTTAAATACTATGTAAAGTGTAGCTCCCTTTCCAAATACCCATGACCTTTTACTGTGGACTTACCACTTGGTTTTGCATTGGCAGTTGCTAAGGTAAACTTTTCTTCTAAAACTGCCACTGGGGCCAACAGGGTTCAAAGCTATATCCTTCCCAGACCCTGTCAAAAACAGTGAAGTGAACATCTGCGGTAATGGTTTCCAATGTTAGTGTACTGTTTACACTGGATATTGCCTCCTGGCATTTGTTTTTTCTTTTGCTAGGCTTAATGCTCTGTAATCTTTTAAGACTACTTTTGCAGTGTTAGTCAGGGTATAAGAATAGTTTCCCCGTTGTCACGGGGAACCAAAATGGCATTCAAGACATCTGAGCAATGCTGACCTCATCACTTCCTGATGTATCGCTGACCCCTGCACTTACGGAATTCCTTGAAATGTGAAGCTAATACAACTATAGCTCTCTTTAATCTAGAAATGTACACACTGAAACATTTCCTGAATGTGTCTCCTAAACTCTGCATTCCAGGAAGGCAAAGGATAAGGCATTTTAACAATCCTCTATATACCTTGACATAATGAGAATTTGTGTTTCAGAAAGTGTTAACAGTGGAAGTATATGTGAAAATATTGTGTCCTCTGAGTTTCCAGTAAAGTTACAACTCTCATTAAATGTCACAGCTTCCAGAATAATAGTAAACTGAGTCATTTATGAAATCCAAACCTAATGAGAAACCTCCATCATAAAAACGAGTCTTAAGGTGTTCTTGATGTGTAAACATAACTAAATCTGGGAAGGAGTTTACCTTATTTTCAAATATAGAAAGTAGCTACTGGGAACCGGGCAGGTGTGATATATGTCCTTAGATGCTTAAAGCCTAGTGAGGAATATCGACAAGTGATCAGAAAATTAAGAATACAAGTTATAATACTGATACTAAAAGAGACTTAGAAGAGACATTTAAACAAGTTTGGAGGTGGAGGTTAGCAAAGACTACTGGCAAGGCAGTATTTAACAGGACCACTGTGTACAGTTGTCTAGGTGGTACATTGCACAACTATACTTTTTGACACTGTTAAGACCTTAATGACACTTAGTAGTGAGCTAGGAAAGGAGGCAGGAGGTGGTGGAGTGGAACATGTGAAGGAAGGCATACCAAGTAAAGGAGAAGCATGTGAGGCCTGGAAACAAGAAAGTATGTGAGAACTTAGCATGGAGGAACTAAAAGAAATTTTGTGTCTGCCGTGTAGACTGTGAAGAGAGTGTAGTGGCTAAATATGAGGGTTTAGAAAAACAGGGCCTTGTAAATCAAGGTCAGTGGGGAACCCTCAAGTGTTTTAGGCCAGAAAATAATAATATGATCAGTTTAGCACAGTGGAAGTAACACTCTGGACACAGTGTGGAGATCAGATTCTAGTGGGGCAAGATTGACTGAAGCATGGAGACCTATTGGGAATCTCTGTAACAGTCTCGATAAAAGATGGGTCTAAACTGAAGCAGTGGGAGGGAACTTGGTGGAATGGATGGCTCTGAGAGAAATTTAGGAAATTAAGTCATCAAGATCCATACAATTTTGGAGAAGGAAGGAGGTGAAGGAATCAATGAAAATATTAAGATTTCTTGATATTGGATAGTCAGATATCAATAGTCATCTATAGTCAGGTCATTGGATAGTTAGAGCTTCATTCACTTAAATTTGGAACACAGAAGAAGAGCAGGGTTTTGAGGGAAGAGAGGCATTTGTGTTTATGACTTGTACAAATGGAGACACCAACAGGAAGGTAGATGCATGGGTCTGGAGGTTAATAAGGGATCCAGTTGGTGAACTAGACTTGGGAAACACTTGTATAAAAATTACTCTGGGAAGATATAGGGGTGGTGAATCAGGTAGCTTGGAAGCCTGTAACAAAAAACAAAGATAACAGTGGTTAAAACTGGAATCTGTTTTTCCCTTTCATAATGAACAGTGCAGAGGTAGGAAGTTAAACTGGTTATAGGACTCCACAACATGAGTAGTAATCCAGCTCATTCTGGGTTTCTGCCCTGTCCACTACAATGGTTTCCATCCTCAGGGTCGCCTGCCAGGGTGACCAACTGTGTTGGCTTGCCTGGGATTGAAGGGGTTCCCAGGACATGAGACTTTCCATTTGAAAACCAGAAAATTCCCAGGCTACCTGGGATGAGTTGATTACCTCTGCACCTCTTGGTTTTGTGATGGCCACTGCAACTCCAGCCCTTTGCACCCACATTTCAGACAGGAAGAAGAAGGAAGAGAGGAGGACAAAAGGGACAGGTCAGCTGACTGAGCCCCTCTTTAAGGAGTTTTATCAGAAGCCCCACCTGACAACTTTCTCTTACATCTCCGTCTAAAACTGTCATCAGCCACCTCTCCTCTCAAGGGTGAATGGCAACAGCAGTGTCGTGGCTGGGCACATGGGCAGCCCCATCATAAAGTATGGTTCTCTAGCGAGGAAGAAGGAGAGAATGGATATTGGGTGGGTAATTAGCAGTTCCTGCCCCAGTGAGGAAGACTCCTCAGAGCAGAGAAACCAGACCCAGGCCTGGAGAAGTGCAAACTCTGAAGATCAGACGAAGCTAGATGATCCCACAGAAAGGACACAGAAGCAGAGGTAGGAGCAGAACTGCTACAGCAGGTATCAAGGAATTTAGAGGGAGAAAGTGCCTTAAGACCGAGAGAGGGTCCAGAGGTTAATGCTGCCCCAGTGTGATTTTATTAAGGGCCACTTTAAAAAAAGAGCCACAAGCTTCCTGTGGAAATTCCCCTCCCTTTCCAAAAGCCAAACGCCCCACATGTGGGAGAAGTTGCAGAGTAAGTTACAGGATAAAGTGGGATCCTAACTGCCCCTCCACCGGCCTTCTCCCATGACCAGCACAGACAGGACTAACAGTCACACAGTTCAGTGGGTCTGTTCTGGGCCCTCCTGATTTTCTTCCATTTTAATCCAAAGTGACATCAGTGAAAAAGCCTTGCATGGCCACTATTGCGCATCGGGGGTTCCTTCCAGCCCCACATGTTAAGTTGCTACAAAAGTTTGAAGTCAAAAAAAACATTGCTTTGACTCCCTTGGTGAGAGGAGCACATTCTTGTTTATACACGAATACTGGGAAAACTGAAAAGTCAGTTTCCACATCAAGGAATAGGGTTCGCCCTGCCCCTGCCCTATGTGCTAGGATGTCACTGAAGCCTGTATGTGGCAATTTTATGCTGCTCTTTAAATGCAGGCTTTCCTTTTTCCTTAAGCAAGATGATATTTGGAATGTTCCTCGACTTGAGAGCCTCTTCACTGCACTATGCAAGGTTTCATTCTGGGAGGGGTTTCTTACTCTTGGAACCAAAACAGAACTGTAAATGCACTCACTTCTCAATTATTCTCTCCATTGCATTTCAGAAGCGGGTCCTGCCTATAAAGTTGTGCTACCCATCAACCACCCTCGGTATATTGATTTCTGGGGGATTTAGATTTAAGCTCAGATTTCTTAAATCTCATTCATCTCCTTATCCATGGAAACTAACCAAAATCCAGGGGGTTCATTCAGTTTTATTGAATGAGAATGAGAAATTTCTTGAAACTGTCATTATTAAGGACCTCATATGGCAAAAAGAAGGAAGAAAAGAAGCCATTTGCATCAAAACATTTACTGAAAGCAGATGTGTCTTGCAAAACTCTGTAGAGAGATTCTTTCTAACCCAGCAGGGAGACTGGGAATCTGGGGGATTTGTTTTATGTTGGACAGCATAGAGCACCCTGGTGTCCAGCACGTAGGGGTCCAAATCCAGTCTGGAAATGGATTACCCATGTGAAGCACATGCGGTGCCTTCTGCTGCATGCAAGTCAGTAAATACTTATTAAGACACTGGGTTGAAATTCTGGGCTGTTCTTGTACTTACAGTTCTCTGATCTGTCAGTATTGCCCTCATTCTGAGTGACTTGAAAACTCTTCATTCCCATGTTGCCCCATTCCCCAGTTCCCAGCAGCACTTGCTGGGGTATGGCCTAGGATTCTCTGAGCCCAAGACTGAGGTCTCTGTCCACCCTCACTAACCAAAGTATGGATGCAAAAACTTACTCTGTATGCATTAATCCTAACCATTGATTTGTTAACATCCTTTTGGTAGGAGAAAGGTGCCCTACTGCGGATCAAGTACAATTTTAGAAATTTTAGAAAACGATATATTTATAACTCTTTCAGATGTGATGCAATGTGATAGAAAAGTTAATCTGCTTGTTGTGTTAACGACAGGAACAGTATGTGTAGAAAAGCCTATCAGTTCAGTTCAGTCGCTCAGTCATGTCCGATTCTTTGCGACCCCATGAACTGCAGTACACCAGGCCTCACGGTCCCTCACCAACTACTGGAGCTTGCTCAAACTTAGGTCCATCGAGTCAGGGATGCCATCCAACCATCTCATCCTCTGTCATCCCCTTCTTCTGCCTATACAGGCTTCCATATAAAAGCATCCACACCTTCAGGATCTCGGAGTAAGGAAAAGGAGGGAAACTTTGCTTTCCTGCCATAGGAAGATTGATACAATTGTAAATAATTAAATTAATAGAGCATACAAGAAAGTATTTGGAAACAGTATGGAGCTGAGGAAATTAAGTAGACTTGGAGCCAAACCTTCATTTACTAGCTGTGACCTTGGACTGCTCAATTAGCCTTTGTGAGTATCTGTTTCCTCCCCCCTGTAAAGTGGTAACTCCCACGTGACAGGATCATTCATCAGGATTAAGAGAGAAGAACCTCTCTTATGTTGAGAACCTAATGCCTACAGCTCAATGAGTATTAGTTCCCTTTGAACCTTTGATTGTTAACAGATGATTTAAGATGAATTCTTGAAAGCTGTCTTCATTTTCATGTGATCAAAATTATATTCATATAGTGACTTACTAAATAAACTAGAGGATAATAGTAAAATTGGAAACTTCAAACAGAGGATAGACTAGTTTTATGTAGTCATAGAAATCTGTGATTTTTCTTAGATATTTTCAAAACAAAACATTCTTCTGCCAGAGGTAACCAGTACATTTATAAATTATCATCAATCTGATTGATTAACAAGTATTTAATTTCGATTTCTACATTTGATGAATACTATGACATTTATTTTCTAATAGCACAATCAGCTGTTTTTGGGAACCCCTATGCCCATTGCATTTTCTATACTTTTAATTTTTGAAAAGTCTTTGATGTGTAAAGAAAGCAAGATTCCTTCAAAATATAAACTGATGGCTTATACATAATTGAGGATGCAATTACTTGGAAGCCTCCTCTTTCCATGATAGGAATCGGGTTATTTGCAAAATACTTTATGAGCATTTGCCAGATGCTTTGCGTGTATTATTGTCCAGGCTGCTTTGATCAGCTGGTGGAGGGTAAAGTTGATTGTCAACAGATAGCATAGTTCGGCAATGGGACAGGACAGACTGGAAGGGGCTTGGACATAGAAAAAGTTGTGCCCAGAGAAGTAGAGCAGGCACTAGGGAGAATGAATACAGATGCATACAAATCTTTGAAATAGTGGGCGGAAACCGATGTCAGAAGGGCAAGACGAAGGGCAGCAGGCAGAGCTAGTAGAAGTTAATATCAAGGAGGTCCAGTGTGAGATGATGAGATGGGCTAGCCATCAGGAAAATCATGCTGGTCAAACATTTGGAAAAACAAGACAACGTTTATTAAACACTTATCACATGCCCTTGGGCACTGTGCTAAGAGCTTTACTTATCTTATATAATCTTTTGTAAAACTGCAAAGTCAGTATTTTAGCATCCTCATTTTACCAGTGAAGAAAGTGTCTCAGACAGCAAATACGACTGGCTGGCTGAAAGTGACATGATTTGTAAGTAGTATAATTGGGATTTCAACCAACATCTGGCTGGGGTGATGACCACCAAGTTTTAAGCTCTCTGCTTCCACAGACAGGGCCCAGTCCAGATGGGCAGGCAGTAAGGCATTCAGGAAATCTGGCAAGAAGATCCTTGCCTTAGGTCAGGGACTGGACTTCAGCCCTGGAAAGGAAGCTGCCAAAAAGAAGGCAGTGTCCTTGCCTTAGACATGCAAGATGCTGAGAGCTAAACAAATAGAGAAGTAGGCATCAGTATCAAACCTGGGTCACCAGAGGTTTCAGCCAGAATCATACTGGGGGTAAATATATTGAATTCTGTCAGTACTTCAGATGGGGCTTAAGCCTGGGTGAGAGCAAGGGGGCGGGGGTCTTAGCTGAGAGGAAGGGAACTGCTGAGGATGGGCAGCCAGAAGAACCCCAGTACTCAAGAGGACAAAGGTATAGATTTCAGCACCAAAGAGTCAATTAGGATGAAACGAATGAAGATTGTTCTCGTATCAGCACTGTGAATGTGCTGCTGAGCTGTTACCTGAATAAATAGCATCTCTGAACCATAATGAAAATAAGAAGACAATAGAAATTTCTATCTCTGGAATAACTAAAGGACTCCTCCCCTGATAATAAGAGAAATAATTAACAATTAACATTATACTTTACAAAGCATTTTTATATATGCCATTTTCATCAGGTTCTCACAACTCTGTAGATATGAGGTCGTTTCTCACCTGAGCTTTGTATTCTAAAGTCAGCATGAAAAATGAAAATGGAACACCATCAAAATTGCCCTTGAAAATGCCTTAAATTACAGATGGAATGTAGTATACATGATTTTCTATATATCATTACCATTTTTATGTACAACACAGCTGATTTTCCTTTTTATGTTGAAATACGTAAGTTCCACTTAGTGGGTATTCATATAAAAACTTATACAAGTAAGTATGTATTGCAGTGACTCGATTTTTTTGTTGGTTTGTCTTTTTCTAAGTACACTGAGTGATTTCTCAAATATTGAATGTGTATGTAATAGGACTTTCCTGTTTATTATTCCCATTTTGTAGACAAAGAAATTGATGATACAGTTAGCATACGCATGATGAAATTTTAAGCCAAAGTTAAAGTTATGCAAATCCTGGATGGGGTCCATGATCACCCCATATGATCACCCCACCATGATCATTACATCTGAATGACAGCACATTCATTAGCAAAAAGAACTGCAAGGGTTACCAAGAAGTCTCCCATAGTGATTAACTGGGATTTAGACCCATCACGCTGTGCCTTGGCTGTTAGAAGTCATTAATAATACATTGAACTCAAACCATGCAGATATGTCTAGCTTTGGGGCATAACCTCAAAGTCAGTTCTTTAGTCGGCCTTCACTGAAACAGAGAAGACTTTTCTTTTGTTTTCTAAATGCCTGCATGTGACTAGAAGACACATTCAGACCCTTGAGGCATATGGAGCCTAACCATTTTGGCAAGATAGTTTAATTACTGGTTTTGATTGCCATCCTACTTTTTAAGAATCTATTTGGAAGTTTATGGCCCTCTTCTGACCCCTTATAAAGATTTTATCATTTCCAATAACTGTCTCATAAATTAGATCAAATTACCTAAGTAGCTGTGTTTGAAAAAGATCCTTCCCTCTCTTCCTGTCATCATATTTTCAACACTGTGGCTACTAAATCTCCCCCAGACCCTTCGCCCCATGTGTCACAATCAACAGCCCTGTCCACATGTGATTTCTGCCATCCTTTGCCTTTTTCTTACTTGTTTCTTTTCCTATGGTTGAAAGAGTTGGAAAAGGAATGGTAGAGTAAGGACTTCAGAAAATCCTCTCCCCACAAAAGCGATGGAAGCACTGGCAACAATTGTCAAAATCAGCTTTTAAGAACTTGAAATTAACCAAAGACTTGCAATATTTGGGAGCATTTATTCAAGAAAAACAACTGAATATCAGCAAGGGCACTGACACTAGTGTGTATTTTAACTTACTCTATTCCTACCCTGATGTTTAGATGCGCATGGAAATGCTAGGGACCCAGAATACTCAGAATAGTCTTAAAAAGAAGAATAAAGTCAGAAGGCTCACACTTCTCAGTTTCAAAACTACCACAAAGATATAGTAAGCAAGACTATGTGGTAGTAGCAGAAGGATAGACGTAAATCCATGTAATAGAATTGAGAGCTCAGAAATAAACCTCTACATCTATGCTCAACTGATTTTCAGCACAAGTGCCAAGACAATTCAATGAGCAAAAATCAGCTCAAAATAGATCAAAGACCTAAAGAGCTAGAACTGTAAAACTCTTAAAAGAAAGAGTAGTAAACCTTCATGACCTTAAATTAGACAATGACTTCCTAGTCATGACACCAAAAGCACACACAAAGAAAAAATAGAAAACTGGACTTCATCAAAGTGAAAAAGTGTGCACTTCAAAGAATACCATTAAGAAAGTGAAATGAAAACCTATGAATGGGAAAAAAATATTTACCATATTTTTACCAAAAATTTACCATATTTTAAAATATTTACCATATCACCACATATAAGTGATAGCATATGGTATTTATCTTTCTCTTTCTGACTTACTTCACTTAGTATGATCACAGCTAGTTACATCCATGTTTCTGCAAATGGCATTATTTAATTCTTTTTATGGCTGAGTAATATTTCCATTGTATATTATATATGTACCACACCTTTTTAATCCAGTCATCTGCTGATGGACATTTAGGTTAATTCCATGTCTTGGCTATTGTGAATATTGCTGCTATGAATATAAGGGCACATGTATCTTTCTGAATTATAGTTTTGTCTAGATATATGACCTGGAGTGGGATTGCTGGATCATATTGGTAATTCTGGTTTTGGACTGTTTGAGGACTCTTCATGCTGTTTTCCATAGTGGCTGCATCAACTTACATTCCCACCAACAGTGTAGGAACATTCCATTGCCTCCACACCCTCTCTAGCATTAGTTATTTGTAGACATTTTAATAATGTCTCTCATTGGTATGAGGTGGTACCTCATTGTAGTTTTCGTTTCCATTTCTCTAATAATTAGTGATGTTGAGTACCTGTTCATGTGCCTACTGGCTGTCTATTCCTCTTGTTTGGAGAAACGTCTATTCAGGTCTTCTGCCCATTTTTCGACTGGGTTGTTTGTTTGTTGTTGTTGTTGAGTTGTATGAGTTGTTTGTATATTTTGGAAATTAAGCCCTTGTTCAAGTGCATTGTTTGCAAATACTTTCTCTCATTCTATCGGTTGTCTTTTTGTTTTGTTTATCATTTCCTTTGCTGTGCAAAAGCTTGTAAATTCCATTAGGCCCCATTTGTTTATTGAAAAGATTGTTTTTAATAAAGTAAGAAACTCACCAAAACCATTATCAGTTTGTTCTAGAACGGCAGTTTTATTAGTGGCAGTCCATGGAAAGGCACCATCCTGATATCAGTATCTTCCTCATTCTTTCTTAATTTTCTAAAATGTCTTCATAATGTACCACATTCCTTCTGGTTCAACTTAGCTCTAATATGACTGCAAGATATAATATGACCCAAGCAGGGATGTTCCAGCTTAGATCCCAAATCAGACTGATTGGTAGTAGTTGTATGGAACACTATATTTAAAAGGATTCTAAGGCTATATCCAAGCTGGGCATACAATTAATTAAGAAAATCTGACTTGAGATTGACAGTGGTAGTGGAGGTAGTTAGCAACTGGGCTAATTATTTGATCTAGGAAAATGCATTATTCTATTGAGTGCCTACAAAATCACTTGGGTGGTTAAATCTTTGGATGGATTGTAATACAGCTAATTCACATATCCACACAGCATGACTTAAGAGTGATTTTGAGGTCTGTAATTTACATGTAAAATCCTATCATTTAAATAGCTAATATTTATGGTAAAGATGTCAAAATCACTGAATAAATAGCATTAGCTTTCTTATAATATCAGGGTATTTAAAATAATACATTTTATATACTGTGTTCTTTCAAAGGTTTTTAACAGAGTATTAGCGTACGCTTATAATAAAATCTGACATGATAAAAGGTTATGTCGAGAAAGATTTTTGTGGCATTCACTGAAAAGTCAAGATAGTCACCAGTAGATGTACTCATTCAGCGTCCTATAATACACATTTACATATGTCTGAATTTTACCTCCAAGTAAAACTGTTTCCTCCCTCCTTTGCATGCTTTTTTGGTAGATTAGCAGTGTCCTGAGAGTGAGTCCTATTTCTCTGTCTGATATGTAAATCAGCGGTTCTTATGTTGTGATCCCCAGACCAGCAGCGTTAGCACTCTCTGGAACTTTTCAGAAATGTAGTCTGTCAGAAGTGCAGCATCACTCCAGACCTACTTGGACTGGAAACTCAAGGAGTGGGTCCAGCAAGCCACTGGATTTGAACAAGCCCTCCAAGTGACTGAGCTCAAGTTTGAGAGCCCCTGCTGTGAGTTGTTTCCCTTCTAGAAGGGGAAAGGCAGGAGGGAGAGAAGTTGGGCAAGTATCCAGGGAGAAGTGGGCCTTGTTCGGCAGCCAAGTTGGCAGGCGATGTAAACAGTCACAGGACACAGCATGGACTTTCTTTGTTTCTTCCCTCTTTTATACCCCGTGTTTCAATTCTCTACTTCCTCGGGAAAGGTTTGAAGTGCTCTCAGGATCTCCCTCAATTCCCATCCCTGCCCTACCCCACTACTAGTCTTTTTAGAATCCTTTCCTTTATGGCAGTGGCAGAGTGGGACAAGGAGGATGTGTTTATACAGTCTTTCATGTCACAATGAAGCAACAGTATGAACCCCAGCTCAGTTAGTGCTTCAAAACCCAACAAGCCCCACAGCTAGTAAATATATATGAAGCACTTAGAGCAGCACCTGGTTCATAATGAGTGCTGTATGGAGGGAGGTAGTGGTATTGCTGGTGATTACTGCAAGGACCAGATTTATTCACAGAGAGTGCCTGGGTTGGCATCTAGAAGCAGTTACTATTTCCACCTAGTGGGTGGTTGCTGTGTTGAGAAGACTGCCAGCTGGAGATAGATCTTGATCTTGAAAGCTTTTGCAGGCAAGTGAGGCTCCTTGAAGATAATGCCCTAACTGTGTCCTAATTGTGAGGATGGCCATCCACTGAGCTACCACTAGCCTGTCTGCACTCACCACAGGATTCAGGCTGGGATCAGATTTGGGAAAGCAAGTGTGGGAGAAGGGGGCTGAAGAACATCATGAAAAGCAAAGAGGCCTTTTAGGGCCTTTCCAGTAAGAATTAGTGTTGGGGAGTCCCAAATGCAAGGGGGTGAGGTGGGTGGTCACATATACAAGACTGCATGTTAGATGCTGGCCATGAATGTGGGAACCTGTGAACAAACATGAGGGTGCAGGTTAGAAGGGCAGAGGGTCCTCAAGACCCACCAGCAGATGAGATCATTGCTACAGGAAGCCAATGGCCAGAGTTAGATTTGGAAAGCTCAAGTGAGAGTTCTTGGTTCCAACCTCCCTTTTTTGGTCATAGAAATGCTATTTTACGTCCTAGTGGAGCCAGTGGAGCCCTTGACAATATCAGGAGAATGAGGAGAGAGGGAGCAGCAGGGAGGAGTGAAGAGAGGGAAAGGAGAAGAGGAGGGGGAAGGGGATGGGAGGGACAGGAAGAGGAAGACAGAAGTGAAGAGAAGGGAAGAGAGGGCGAGGAAGGGGGCAGGGGGTGGGGGTAATCTGTGTTTCTGCTGATTTCCAAGCCTTGTTCTGCATGTTTTACGTGTGCTTTCTCATTTAGCTATCAGAACTAGGAGATTCAGTTGAGGAAGAGTATAGAGCAGGAGAAAAGTGAAAGTTTCAGTCACTCAGTTGTGACCCCATGGACTATAGCCCACCAGGCTCCTCTGTCCATGGAATTCTCCAGGCAAGAATACCAGAATGGGTAGCTATTCCCTTTTGCAAGGGATCTTCCTGACCCAGAGAAGGAGAGTTCTATACTAATTAAAAATCAGCTTGCGATAAATTTTTTTCTGCCTGGGCCCCAAGTTTGAAGCAACCAAATCAATTTAATATAATGAGGCACATTAAATACAGATTGAATCATTAGGTACGAGGGGATCGATGGAAGGGGAAGAAGCCCACCAAGGTATTCTGACTCCAGTAGAGGAATACTGCTCCTCCAGATTCGGAAGCTCCTTAGCCTGGGTTCTCAAACTCATATGCCTATGGGGGCCAGGGAGATGAAAGCAGTGTGCTAGATGGGCCTGTTGCAAGGTGATGGTAGGTACTAGTCAGCAACAGATATTTGGCTTCAAGGTCAGGAGGTGATAGGGAGAAGTGGGGATAATGGCCAATAGAGCCCACATGCCAGCTCTGAAGAGGTGGCACTACTGACCTCCGGGCTGCTGCTGTTGTGTGAAAGTAGCCTCCATGTCTCCAGACCTTCTGATTTCTCACCAGAAGCAGAGATCCAGTGTTCAGGCAACACTTAGTGGGCCCACATAATGCACGTGCTGGCTGTGTCTGCCCTCAGGTTTATTGGACTGCCGTTGTGCATTTTCCTGAGTCACAAACAGAAGATTGATTTCTTCCCTCGCTCCCCTTCTCTTCTAGGCCATTATATCTATGTGGACACCTCCTTTGCCAAGCAAGGGGAGAAAGCCGTGCTGCTGAGTCCTGATCTGCAGGCTGAAGAATGGAGCTGCCTCCGACTGGTCTACCAGATAACCACATCTTCAGGGTCTCCATCAGATCCCAGCTGGTTGAACCTCTACATGAGATTTGAAGATGAAAGCTTTGATCGTTTGCTTTGGTCAGCTAAGAATGCTTCAGAGAGCTGGCTCATAGCCAGCTTGGATTTGCAAAATAGTTCCAAAAATTCAAGGTAGAAAAAAATTTAGATGCAGGCTTATTGTTTGACATTATACTATTCTGAGATCTTATGAAAACTTCTGCCATTCATTGCAGTTAGTTATCTCCTGTGTTAGGACGTGACATTTTGAAGGAGCTGCATCACAGAAAAACATTAGTAATGGAAATTAATATTGTTTATTCCTTAGAAGAGTTTCTTCTCAGATTTGTTTTCTGTCTATTTAAATGGGATTTGTATAAGAATCTAAATGGGGCTTAAACCAACCTCTTCAATGAAAATTTATTTTCCAATGGGCTTTAGGGAGTATTCTCATTTCTTATCATTTTGTTTCATTCTCCTAAGTTGTGTGTTTATGTTTGCGTTGTCTTCCTAATGCTTCCTTTGCTATAATTTTTAACAAAACAGTAACTATGATAAAAAATGAAAATACATTGAAAGAGGAACGATACTTAAGGACATGTTCTGATTTCAGAGATGAAAGTTGTTCCATCAAAAGTATTGGGGAAGTAAGGTAGAGAATGTAACAGAAAGTTGGATGTAGATTGGAGGAGGAAGGAGGATGAAGCCTGGACTCAGCTGGCCATGAAGTATGACATTTAGTGAAAACCTGTCATGGGGGACAAAGCAGAGGCTTCCAGAAAACTTTCTCCATTTCTAATCCTCTTTTCAATTCCTTATCCCTTATCTCTTCTTCCTCAACAAGCTTTGGAATACAGTACTCTACATTCTGTATCTGCATATAGTCCTCCCATCAGACAGCAGGGTGGATTGAGGGAAGGAGCACTGGAGGCCTGTGTCCCCTATTATAAAGTGTCCCCCAACAGTATATCACACCTGATATCTACTAGGATAGCTGCAAAATATTGGACTAAAATCACATAAGGAAAGGCAAATATTTTCAGAAGCAAGACCCAAGGTAAACAGTGCTTGTAATCAGCCACATACATTTTTATGCTTCTCCCTATTCTTTGGGGCTTCCCTGGTGGCTCAGATGATAAAGAATCCACCTGCAATGCAGGAGACCTGGGTTCAATCCGTGGGTTGGGAACATCCATGGGAGGAGAGCACGGCAACCCACTCCAGTATGTTTGCCTGGAGAATGCCATGGACAGAGAGCCTGGTTGCACAGAGTCGGATACTACTGAAGCAAAAAGTCTCTATTCTTCGTGTAAAATTACCAAATTTTCATCAATATAGAAACTACAAGTTGAGTTGAGTTTTAAAGCTCTTCCATTCATGCAAAGATTCCCCCACCACTGGTCAAACTGCCATACCTGCCTCCTCTCTCAAGGGATTTTTTTCCCTTCTGAGGACTCTGCCTTCAGTTCCTGGCAATGCTCAAATTGATCTGCCCAGGGACCTAAGTGTCCTTCCATCTGCAGCCAACTGGTGTCACCACAGGTGTGGGAGAAGGTGGTGGCTGGGGTTACAATGGAAGGCAACTGACTGGAAGACAACTGAGCTCTTATTGGATACCTTGCTCACCTCAAAGTTCTGAGAATATGTGTAAGAGTTTGTGTACACACATGCACACGCACACACTTGCCTTCTTTCAGTAAAGTCCATCATGGGATTAGTATCCAATAGCAACGAACTGAGATAAACAATCTCATTTTGCCTTGAGTTGCTGAACAGCTTCTAACTAGTAGATGAAATACTAAAAATGGACACATGGTGTTTTAAAGTCTAACTCCCTTCTACCCCATGTGTTGTGCAGATTTTAATAGAAGGTGTGCTAGGACATGGAAATACATCCAGCATCGCACTCTTTGAAATCAGGATGACAACCGGCTACTGTATCGGTGAGTGGTTTTCCTTTTCATTGTATCAGAACATGCATCTTTTCCTAAAATCTCCTGTTGCCAGAAGTAATTGAATCAATCATAAAGGCAGAGTATTTTATAAAGTACACTCTGTAGTGCATTTTGAATTTTGTATCACTTGGATGCTGTATGATGTTTCTCTGTCTTTAGCAGAGGAAGGCTCATTAAGAGTTTGCCTGGACTGACTGGGTTGATGAAAGAAGAGTAGGTGAAGTGGCTGTAGCCTGAGTTGCTGCCTTAAACTCAACATATTCCGTGTTCCAATAAACATAATTTCCAGTTGGCTGTAAATTCAGCTTTTTGTAACATTTGCCAGAAAGGCAGCATCCTGTTTACCTCCATATTGCCTCCTTTCCTCACTCTCCTCCATTCCTCTCTTCCACACCACTGCTCTGTCTTTACAATCACGGTGTCACTTAGATTCCACTTGAGCAGGGTTGTGAGGTGCTTCCTGTGTGCCACCTTCTTGGAGGGCATCAAAAGCAGACATTCTCTATGCTTGAGGCCACTCACCTTCCATTGTCTCCTACTGCAGCTGTCTCTATAAATGATCAGGCCTGCAGGTGAAGGACACGCCATGCTGTGCAGGCCAGAGGGGTGGGGAGGAAACCAGACAGGCCTGAATCTAGGAGGTGCATCTGAGCTGTTGTTTCAAGAAGGGAAAGTTTAGGAATGCAGTCAGTGAAGGGGCAGGGCAGGAAGGGAGAGCGCTCATGCTGGGCAGACCCCACTGCAGGGGCAGTGCAGTGCGTGCCCAGGCGAAGGCCAGGAGCTGGGGAGTGTTTGAAGCGACAGTCAGGAGTGCTGAGGGAGGCTGTTACGAAAGAGTCTGGATCCCAGCTGTGGAGCCTGGGTTCCTGGATTATGTGGTTGGGAGGCACCAGAAAGTCATTCGGCGGGGAGGGGCCCGCAGCTGGGCTTTCAGATGCTGACTCTGGCTGCCACCTGGAAAATGAGCTGGAAACAAGGAAAGTATATAAGAGACAGGAAAACCCTTTGGAAGTGCTTGCGCCCTCCAAGAGGGGGATATAGGAGCCTGAAATTGGGGTCGGCAGTGGAATGGGATAAAGGTGGTAGGTTTGAGAGATTTTTTCCAGTACTGACAATACTGGAGGCTGAATGGCTATGGAAAGGAAGAGACAAGGGTCAAGGGCAATTCTGAACAAAAAGGAGCCTTTACTAATTCCTTGAGTCTTACTTCTCTGTTTTGACCTGCTAGTGATGATGCTAATGCAAGTCAAAGAAAGCAGACCTAGACTGTTACCACTTCATGGAGATACAGTGAGCTAAAACTGTTATCTTCTTTCTTTGGTCCTCCATGTAGCTACTTTAGTGGCAGCTCCCTGGGGCTTGAACACCCTCACAGGCCAGTCAGACACACCTGGTGGAGCACCACCTGCTGGCTCAGTCAATGTACTGCGCCCCGCAGCCTCTGTTTCACTACCTGCAAAATGGGGGTTCAAATATTTCCCTCATAGGAAAGGACTGTTGTGGAGACCAGTAAGATCACGGATGTGAAGGTGATTGTCAGCGTGCTTGGCAGTCAAAAATATTAATTTCCTTTCTTCAAATCACTGGATGTCTTCTGAAAGGAGCCCTGATATTTTATCTTGTTGAACTGTATGATCTTACTCTCACCTCATCTTTCTTTCTGTACACTCCTTTTGCCTCTCTTGTTTCCTCATCTGTAAAATGAGGTTAATAATAGTACATACCTTGTGGGGTTATTTTGAGGATTAGATAATTTAATTCATATAAAGTACTTAGATTAGTGCCTGGTGCATTGAAGAATATTTTGCTTTTTTCTTTTACTCTGCAGCAGCCTTTAGTGCTGACTGTTGGGCATAGGTTAGTGGATCCTGTAGTAGAAAATTTGAAAATGAAAATCTTAAAATGTTGAGTGCTTGCTAACGCAAAAGCACACTGATAACTGTATCAGTTAGGACCCTGGCAAGAGAGTGGAAACAGATTACATTCAACCTTAGTAATTTTAGGAAAACTCACCAAAGGGACTACAAAGGTGTGGGCGAGTGAAGGAAGCCTGTCAAAATGCAGTAATCCAAGACTAGTCAGAGTGATGACTCATGAACCATCAGCATTGGAGGTCTGAAGGGGCAAGAGAGGAGGATTTACCAGACAGAGCTGTGTGGTCTTTCGGTAGAGGGGCACAGCCAGCTCATGGCATCCTAGCAGAAAGGGAACTGCAGGAATAAACAACCCCAAACTTGTTCACCTCTTATCTTCCATTGGCTGAATCCATTTTAGAAGCCAGCAGGCAAGGAAGCTCATACAGGTCCATACACATCAATCTCTGGAGGATGGCGCAGGGTGGAAGAAAGGTGGGTGGGTCTGGAGGAGCCAGTAGGAGATGACCAGCACAATGACAATTTTGTATTTTTAACTGTTGTTTATGGGGGTCAATGGAGGAACTGGCTTATGAGTTTCTTGCTCCCCCAAAGGAGTCTGTTGACTGGGAACAATTTATCTGTGCGAGCATGTTAATGCACCTAAAAATGGGAGAAAGGGTCTCTTTGTCTTCTCCTGTTTTCTCTACTCAGTAGCTGCCAAAGGGCCCAGTGCCTAAGATATTCCTGTCTTGACTATTCTAAGATCTTGTTTATAAGAAAAGCAAAGAACTCTAGCATCTAGGAAACATGCGCCTTAGCCCTCAGCTTAGTACCTTGTCTACCATCAAGAGAGAAGGGAATGAAAGAATGGGTTCCCAGAAAGGTGGTGGATAAAACTTCCAGAGCTAAAAGTGTCGCTCTAAATAGTGCTTTGACACAGAGTTGGCTGATCCACCAAGCACTAACCATGTGCCTGGCCCTGTGCTGGCAGCCGCCCACCCTTACCACAGCCCTGCATGGTGGGAGTGTGCCCCCATTTTACATAGGAAAAAACGGAGACTAGGAGAGGTCACCCTGCAAGCCACATGGGCCACAATCCAAAGAAGCAATGATGAATTATCATCTCTGTTCATTACAGAATCTCTCCTCTTGATCGACTTTGTCCAGGGCTCCCGGTACAAAGGCCCCAGTGGCAGAAGGGAGTGAGAAACATACCTGAGTAAGAGCAAACTGCAGTGAGCCTGGGCAGCTGCAGACATAACTGCATCTCCTTCAAGTCTGTTTTTATTTCTCTTCTGCCAGAATGTGACTTTGAAGAAAACCATCTCTGTGGCTACGTGAACCACTGGAACCCCAACGTGAACTGGTTTGTTGGAGGAGGAAATATGCGGAACTCCCAGTCTGCTCTCCCGCAGGATCACACCTTAAAGAGTGAACTGGGTGAGCTGGGGACATCTTTTCCAGGATAACTATGTTTGCCATCTCCCCACTATATTGACCTGTCCATGGCTCTGTCAACAGAAAAGGAGGCAGTGAGAGGAGGGTGAGTAGGCACGGAGAGGCCTGGCAGGAAAGTAGGGAAGAGTAAGCCTTGAGACAGAGACAAACTGCAGACGAGCGCTATAGCCAAGAATGCCACCCGGTTCAGGGCTTTTCTTGCCCTCTTACTGGGCTTTGCTATTTTCACATCGCCATACTATGCTTTATTTTCTTCTCTGTTTATCGTTCAGCATTTCTAAAGACAAGGCTGGAATAACCCTAGGTTACTTTTCACTAAAAATAGATTGAATGATGCGAAGGAGTCTGTGAGAACTTCTCTCTTGGCAGGGAGGTGAGCCAATACTGAGGATCAGTCCTGAATGTGGTGAGCACCTGGGCCCCCTAGTGGCCGAGTGAGCTGGTTCTCTGCAGGGAAAATGGAGAGGAGAGGGTATCAGTAATCAATGGGCTTGGGGGAGAAAGACCCTACACAGGGAGACCGGCAAGGGCCTGCTTCCTTGTGGATTATGGCAGCTCTCACCTGGACTTTGGAGGCTTCATGAAAACCTAGGTATCCTCATTTGACCAGAGAGAAGGTTCTGGTGACTGGCTTTCCATCAGGGACAGAATAGGAATGTTGATTCTGCTACAAACAGTAACATTTTCCCTTTTAATCCTTTGCCATGCAGATATTTAGGTGACTGCTCAGTCACAATAAATGGCTGATGATGACAGTGTGCCCCCTTCAGCTGCCTGAACACATGGCAACTTTTTATGGCAACTTTACATCATTCCTCATTCACCGCAGTTTCTCTTCTTGTGAATATTTTTAACCACGTCTCCAACTTTTTTAAGTGTCCATCTTGTTACTTATCTTGGCCTTGGACAGTCTTCATCCCGTCCTTACTGTTTTCTTTGCTCCTAGGTGTCACACAAAAGATTCAAGTTTTCAAATGTATATACATATTTTTGTCCCAGAGACACACAACCCCTCTCTACTTGTGGCCGTTGTGGGAGCCACACCTATAATGATTGTTATGTACAGAGTGAATGATCAGCTGTTATGACAGATTAATTCAGGAATCTGCATGAGTATTTCAAATGACAATAGAGTTAGCTCAGAATAATATATTACTACCCTTGAAACCTTTGTTTAAATGAATAAAACAATGAACACTGTCTTGGGGTTTCAAAAGGAAAAGCCAGATGACATTTCTTAATTTATGGAAGTAGGCTGATTTTGAGATTGTTTTCTGCCCCCTTTTAAAATTCTAGTGCAAGGAATAGAGAGAATCTTGAAAGACTAGTGCATTAAAAGTGTAATAATCATTGGTGTCATTACCACAGAGATACAACCTTTGGTGTTAGAGAACTTTTCACAAATCACTAAAAATTAGTTCTAAAGTCAGATCCTCTGTAACCAATGTCATAATGTAATGATTATTTGCTCAGTGCATAATTTTTCATTCTTAATGATGGCAAGGACCAGCTGGCTGGGAGAACACATATTCTTGGGAGAGGCAGCAGACCTATGGGCTAGTGTCGACTCATCCCTTGACTATGTTGTGTCTGTGTGTGTGTGTGTGCGTATGTTAGTCACTCAGTTGTGTCCAGCTCTTTGCAACCCCATGGACTATAGCCCACCAGGCTCCTCTGTCCATGAAATTCTCCAGGCAAGAATACTAGAGTGGGTTGCCATATCCTCCTCCAGGGGATCTTCCTGACCCAGGGATCAAACCCTATCTCCTGCACTGCAGGCAGAGTCTTTACCATCTAAGATACCAGGGAAGCCTATGTTAATTGCATGTACCCCATTGTTTGGAAAATGCATCACCACTAGTTCTTCCTCTCTCTCATTTGTGACCACAGAACATTCCAACCACGTTTGAATCAACAAGGGATAAAGAGGAGGACCAGGCCAGGAGTCAGAATGCTTATACTCCAGATCCAGTTATAAGAGTGCTGTATTACTTTAGCTGATTTGCAGATATTTGATCCTGTCTAGAATGTCTATAAGGTATTTGGTCTATTCCATAAGCTCTTTGAAATTTGGTCCCTTCTAAAACACCTGCGAGCATTATTTGGTCTGTGTCAAATGGTTTTAGACAGGACCAAATATCAAGGAGATTTGTGCACAGACTAAACGTCTTAGGGACATTTTAGACAGGACCAAATGTCCTTCAGTGCTTTGGGTAGCCCCTTAACTTCTGAGGGTCTCCACCAGCCTGTTTGAAAATGAGGAATTTGAATTCAGTGATTCCTAAGATGCCTTTGAGTTCTAATATTTTACTCTTTTTTTCTTTACCTAATGCTATACATCAAAATCTCCAAATTCACCACCCACTGAGATCTATTTCAAAAATGCTTTGGATAAAAACAAAAATAAACAAATGGGACCTAATTAAATTTAAAAGCTTTTGCACTGCAAAGAAAACAATAAACAAATGAAAAGACAACGCACAGAATGGGGAAAATTATTTGCAGATGAAGCAACTAACAAAGGATTTAATCTCTAAAATATGCAAACAGCTCATGCAGTTCAATATCATAAAAGCAAATAACCCAATCAAAAAATGAGCAGAATATCTAAATAGACATTTCTCCAAAGAAGATACAAAGATGGCCAAGAGGCACATGAAAAGATGCTCAACATTACTACTCAGCTCAGTTCAGTCACTCAGTCATGTCCCACTCTTTGTGACCCCATGAACTGCAGCAAACCAGGTTTCTCTGTCCATCACCAACTCCTGGAGCTTGCTCAAATTCATGTCCATTGAGTCGGAGATGCCATCCAACCTTCTCACCCCCTGTCATCCCCTTCTCCTCCCCTCCACTATCTTTCCCAGCATCAGGGTCTTTTCCATTGAGTCAGTTCTTCACATCAGGTGGCCAAAGTATTGGAGCTTCAGCTTCAGCATCAGTCCTTTCAGTGAATATGCAGGATTAATTTCCTTTAGGATTGACTGGTTGATCTCCTTGCAGTCCAAGGGACTCTCAAGAGTCTTCACCAACACCACAGTTCAAAAACATCAATTCTTCAGTGCTCAGCTTTCTTTACGGTCCGACTCTCAAATCCATACATGACTACTGGATAAACCATAGCTTTGACTATATGGACCTTTGTTAGCAAAGTAATGTCTCTGCTTTTTAATATGTTGACTAGGTTGGTCATAGCTTTATATCCAAGGAGCAAACATCTTTTTAATTTCATGGCTGCCGTCACTATCTGCAGTGATTTTGGAGCCCAAGAAAATAAAGTCTGTCACTGTTTCCATTGTTTCCCCATCTATTTGCCATGAGTTGATGGGACTGGATGCCACGATCTTTGTTTTTTCAATGTTGAGTTTTAAGCCAGCTTTTTCAGTCTCCTCTTTCAATTTCATCAAGAGGCTCTTTAGTCCTTCTTTGCTTCCTGCCATAATGGTGGTGTCATCTGCATAGCTGAGGTTATTAATATTTCTCCCCACAATCTTGATTCCAGTTTGTTCTTCATCTATCCCAGCATTTCTAATGATGCTACTGCTGCTGCTGCTATGTTGCTTCAGTCCTGTCCGACTCTGTGTGACCCCATAGACAGCAGCCTACCAGGCTTCCCCGTCCCTGGGATTCTCCAGGCAAGAACACTGGAGTGGGTTGCCATTTCCTTCTCCAATGCATGAAAGTGAAAAGTGAAAGTGAAGTCGCTCAGTCATGTCTGACTCTAGCGACCCCATGGACTGCAGCCTACCAGGCTCCTCCATCCATGGGATTTTCCAGGCAAGAATACTGGAGTGGGCTGCCATTGCCTTCTCCATCTAATGGTGCATATAAGTTAAATAAGCAGAGTGACAGTATACAGCCTTGACACACTCCTTTCCCATTTTGGAACCAGTCTGTTGTTCCACGTCCTGTTCTAACTGTTGCTTCTTGACCTGCATACAGGTTTCTCAGGAGACAAATCAGGTGGTCTGGTATTCCCATCTCTTTAAGAATTTTCCACAGTTTGTTGGGAGCCATATAGTCAAAGGCTTTAGTGTAGTCAATGAAACAGAAGTAGGTACTATTGTGAAATTCTCTTGCTTTTTTATGATCCAACGGATGTTGGCAATTTGATTTCTGGTTTCTCGGCCTTTTCTAAATCCAGCTTGAAAGTCTGGAAGTTCCAGGTTCACGTACTGTTGAAACCTACCTTGGAGAATTTTGAGCATTACTTTACTAGCATGTGAGATGAGTCCAATTATGCAGTAGTTTGAACATTCTTTGGCATTGCCTTTCTTTGGAATTAGAATGAAAACTGAAGTCCTATGGCCGCTGCTGAGTTTTCCAAATTTGCTGGCATATTGAGTGCAGCACTTTCACAGCATCATCTTTTAGAATTTGAAATAGCTCAGCTGGAATTCCAGCATCTCCACTAGCTTTGTTGGTAGTGATGCTTCCTGTGGCCCACTTGACTTTGCACTCCAGGATGTCTGGCTCTAGGTGAGTGATCACACCCATCATGGTTATCTGGGTCATTAAGATCTTTTTGTACAGTTCTTCTGTGTGTTCTTGCCACTTCTTCTTAATATCTTCTGCTTCTGTTAGGTCCATATCATTTCTGTCCTTTATTGAGCCCATCTTTGCATGAAATGTTCCCTTGGTGTCTCTAATTTTCTTCAAGAGATCTCTAGTGTTTCCCATTCTGTTGTTTTCCTCTATTTCTTTGCGTTGATCACTGAGGAAGGCTTTCTTATCTCTCCTTGCTATTCTTTGGAACTCGGCATTCAGATGGATATATCTTTCCTTTTTCCTTTGCTGTTCATTTCTCTTCTTTTCACAGCTATTTGTAAGGCCTCCTCAGACAACCATTTTGCCTTTTTGCATTTCTTTTTCTTGGGGGATGGTTTTGATCACTACCTCCTGTACAGTGTCACAAACCTCCATCCATAGTTCTTCAGACACTCTATCAGATCTAATCCCATGAATCTATTTGTCATTTGTACTATATAATCGTAAGAAGTTTGATTTAGATCATACCTGAATAGATTAGTGGTTTTCCCTACTTTCTTCAATTTAAATCTGAATTTGGTAATAAGTTCATGATCTGAGCCATAGTTAGCTCCTGGTCTTGTTTTTGCTGACTGTATAGAGCTTCTCCATCTTTGGCTGCAAAGAATATAATCAGTCAGTCTGATTTCTGTGTTGACCATCTAGTGATGTCCACATGTAGAGTCATCTCTTATGTTGTTAGAAGAGTGTGTTTGCTATGACCAGTGCATTCTCTTGACAAAACTCATTTTGTATTCCCAGGCCAAACTTGCTTGTTACTCCAGGTATCTCTTGACTTACTACTTTTGCATTCCAGTCCCCTATAATGAAAAGGACATCGTTTTTTGGTGTTAGTTCTAAAAGGTCTTGTAGGTCTTCATAGAACCATTCAACTTCAGCTTCTTCAGCATTAGTGGTTGGGGCATAGACTTGGATTACTGTGATATTGAATGGTTTGCCTTGGAAACGAACAGAGATCATTCTGTCATTTCTGAGATTGCACCCAAGTATTGCATTTCAGATTCTTTTGTTGGCTATGAGGGCTACTCCGTTTATTCTAAGGGATTCGTGCCCGCAGTAGTAAATATAATGGTCATCTGAATTAAGCTCAACCATTCTGGTCCATTTTAGTTTTCTGATTGCTAAAATGTCTATGTTCATTCTTGCCATCTCCTGTCTGACCAATTCCAATTTACCTTAATTCATGGACCTAACCTTTCAGATTCCTAAGCAATATTGTTCTTTACAGTATCAGACTTTACTTCCATCACCAGTAACATCCACAACTGGGTGTTGTTTTCACTTTGACTTAGCCTCTTCATTCTTTCTGGATCTAATTCTCTGGTCTTTTCCAATAGCATATTGGGCACCTACTGACCTGGGGAGTTCATCTTTCAGGATCATATCTTTTTGCCTTTTATACTGTTCATGGGGTTCTCAAGGCAAGAACACTGAAGTGGTTTGCCATTCCCTTCTCCAGTGGACTCCATTTTGTCAGAACTCTCCACCATGACCCATCCATCTCGGGTGGCCCTATATGGCATGGCTCATAGTTTCACTGAGTTAGACAAGGCTGTGATCCATGCATCAGTTTGGTTAGTTTTCTGTGATTGTGCTTTTCATTCTGTCTGCCCTCTGATGAATAAGGATAAGAGGCTTCTGTGGGGAAAAAAAGAGACTGACTTCTGGAAGCTTCCTCATGGGAAGTACTGACTGTGGGGGAATCTGGGTCTTGCTCTGGTGGGTGGGGCCATATTCAGTAAATCTTTAATCCAATTTTCTGTGAATGAGTGGGGCTGTATTCCCTCCCTGTAGTTTGGCCTGAAGCCAGACTGGTAGGGGTAATGGCAGTAATGGTGACCTCCTTCCAAATGACTTATGCCAGTATGCTGTGGCTCCCAGGACTGCTGTATTCAGTGCCCCTGACACTGTGTCAGACTACTGTCAACCCACATCTCTGCCAGAGACTTCTGGACACTCACAGGCAAGTCTGGCTCAGTCTTCTCTGGGGTCACTGCTCCTTTCTCCTGAGTCCTTGTGCACACAAGGTTTTATCTGTGCTCTCCAAGAAGACTCTTGGAAGGCACAGGCCTGTGCCCAGTTTCCCCAGGCCTGTGGAAGCTCTGTAAGCAAATTCCACTGACCTTCAAAGTCAAAGTCCCCAGGTTGGGAAATCTGTTGTGGGCCCTAGGACTTTTGCAACAGTACGAGAACTTCTTTGTTATAGTTGTTCTCCAGTTTGTGGGTCATCTGCTCAGGGGCTCTATGGTGGAGTTCATGGCCACCTCCAAGACGACCTATGCCACATGGCACACCTCCCAGGTCTGCTGCAGCCAGAGCCCCTGTCCCCGGGGCAGGCCACTGCTGACCCGTTCCTCTGCAGAAGACACTCAAACACTCAAAGGAAGATCTGGCTCAGTCTCTTGTGGGTCCTGGTGCACACAAGGTTTTGTCTGAGCCTTCTGAGTGTCTCTGGTGGGTATGGGGTTTGATTCTAAACACGATTTTGCCCCGCCTACCATCTTGTTGGGGCTTCTCCTTTGCCCCTGGCATGGCCTATCTTTGGTGGGATCCAACATTCTCCTGTCTGCAAATCAAAACTATAATTGAAGTATCACCTTACAACAGTGAGAATGACCATCATCAAAAAATATGCAAATAATAATGCTGCAGAGGGTGTGGAGAAGAGGGAACCAGCCTATACAGTTGGTGGGAATGTAAATTGGTACAGCCACTATGGAGAACAGTATGCAAGTTCCTTAAAAAACTAAAAATAGAACTACCATATCATCCAGCAATCCTACTCCTGGGATATATCTGGAGAAAACCATACTTTAAAAAAGATATATGTACCCCAGTATTCATTGCAGCACTATTAACAATAGCCAGAGCATGGAAACAACCTAAATGTCCTTTGATGGAGGGAATGGATAAAGAAGATGTGGTACATATACACAATGGAATATTACTCAGCCATTTAAAACAAGAACAAAATAATCCCATTTGCAATGACATGGATGGACCTAGAGATTATCATACTGAGTGAAGTCAGACAAGGACAAATATTATACAATATCACTTATACATGGACTCTAAAAAAAAAAGGTACAAATGAACCCATTTACAAAACAGTAATAGAGTCATAGTTGCAGAAAAGAAACTTATGGTTACCAAGGAGGAAATAGGGGAGGGATAAATTGGGAGGTTGGAATTGACGCATACACACTACTATATATAAAAAGATAATAAGAACCTACTGTATAGCACAGGGAACTCTACTCAGTACTCAGTAATGACGTATATAGGAATGGAATCTAAAAAGAGTGGATATACATGTGTGTATATATATATGTGAGATTCACTTTGCCACACAGCAAAAACTATACTGTAAGTCAACTATCAGTTCAGTTCAGTCGCTCAGTCGTGTCCGACTCTTTGCGACCCCAGGAATTGCAGCACGCCAGGCCTCCCTGTCCATCACCAACTCCTGGAGTTCACCCAGACTCACGTCCATCGAGTCAGTGATGCCATCCAGCCATCTCATCCTCTGTCATCCCCTTCTCTTCCTGCCCCCAATCCCTCCCAGCATCAGAGTCTTTTCCAATGAGTCAACTCTTCACATGAGGTGGCCAAAGTACTGGAGTTTCAGCTTTAGCATCATTCCCTCCAAAGAAATCCCAGGGCTGATCTCCTTCAGAATGGACTGGTTGGATCTCCTTGCAGTCCAAGGGACTCTCAAGAGTCTTCTCCAGCACCACAGTTCAAAAGCATCAATTCTTCGGTGCTCAGCCTTCTTCACACTCCAACTCTCACATCCATACATGACCACAGGAAAAGCCATAGCCTTGACTAGATGGACCTTAGTCGGCAAAGTAATGTCTCTGCTTTTGAACATGCTATCTAGGTTGGTCATAACTTTTCTTCCAAGGAGTAAGAGTCTTTTAATTTCATGGCTGCAGTCACCATCTGCAGTGATTTTGGAGCCCAAAAAATAAAGTCTGACACTGTTTCCACTGTTTCCCCATCTATTTCCCATGAAGTGATGGGACCAGATGCCATGATCTTCATTTTCTGAATGTTGAGCTTTAAGCCAACTTTTTCAAAGTTTAAGCCAAAGAAAAAAAAAAGTTGGCTTAAAGTCAACTATACTCCAATAAAAATTAATTTTAAAAATAAAATGCCTTGAGTCCCTCCTGAATACGTATAAACACATTGCATCTGGCATTAGAAAAAAAGAAAAAGGATTAAAAGGAGTAAGGAATGAGAAAAAGAGGACCTGGCTTTTCTAATATCCTGACCAGTAGATTTTCTAATGTCTATATCAAGGCGTGATGATGTGGTCATCCCTGAGGAGCACAAAGACTTGGTGGCAGAGCATGTCATCCCTGCCGTAGGCACTCGCTGCTGTCCTCTCATTTCCGTTCCCCATCTCATCTCTTCCTCTCAGTTTTTCCTATCTTTTCTCTTCTTCCTTGGCTATTCTAAAACTGCTCCCAAAGACAGGCGGCTTTGCCCACTAGCATTGCTTAGTCCCCTGACGTCAGTATGAAGGCACAACGAAGTATTTGAGCATGAGCCTGAAGTGGTCATGTGTGGAAGTGAGAGTTGGACTGTGAAGGCTGAGCCCCGAAGAATTGATGCTTTTGAACTGTGGTGTTGGAGAAGACTCTTGAGAGTCCCTTGGACTGCAAGGAGATCCAACCAGTCCATCCTAAAGGAAATCAGTCATGGGTGTTCACTGGAAGGATTGATGCTGAAGCTGAAACTCCAATACTTTGGCCACCTGATGCGAAGAGCTGACTCATTTGAAAAGACCCTGATGCTGGGAAAGACTGAGGGCAGGAGGAGAAGGGGACGACAGAGAATGAGATGGCTGGATGGCATCACTGACTCAATGGTCATGGGTTTGGGTGAACTCTGGGAGTTGGTGATGGACAGGGAGGCCTGGCGTGCTGTGATTCATGCGGTCACAAAGAGTTGGACATGACTGAGCAACCGAACTGACTGAAGGGACAACTCTAGGGAGACTTTTACCTGCTTCCAGCAATCCTGAATTATAATCAGCCTAGTCAGAGCCTTCTTCATTGATCACAGTGAGGCTTTTTCATTGATCGCTCATTCATTCATTCAACAAATACATAATAAGCCCTCTTTATAGACCAGGTATTCTTGCGTAACCTAGTGATACAAAAACTTCCAACTGTTCCCTAGAATGCTATTATTTGAGTATAATAATCTTTATGTGAGAAGAAGGGCTATATATGTCATCAAGTAAACTGGGGAAATGCTGAGCTAAAGAAAGCTAAACAGACACCTCTGTTTGATGGCTTCTCAGTGCCTTTAATATACTTCTGTGTTAACATATATTATGGCCTTTCTCAAAATGTTCAAATACTGAGATACTATGTAAATATGCATAAGGATGTATGATTAGTAGAATTATGAAATAAATGGTATGGGACCACAGAAAAATGAAAGACCATCTTGGTTTTGGAATTTGGGGAAGGCTTTCTACAGGAAGTCATATCAGAACTGGTATTTAGCCTGATGGATAAGGAGAAGATAAGAATAGTGTATGCAGAGGTGTCCAGGCATGAGAATAGATAGTTTCTTTGATGTCTGGAGAGTGTTTAAAGATGGTGGCATGTGTGATAATGGCAGAGTAGGGCCTAGATCCTAGGTTGTATTTCTGCTTGTGATCAGCAGGAAGCCTGGATGCCCACCTTCCATTCACTTCTTCCAACTGTTCTCTGCTATCTCACTTTGGCTTCTCTTTTTGGAGTAAGGTATTGCCCAGTGAATAACCAAAGAGCCTTCTCATTTCCACCCAACACACACACATTCACATTCCTCACACTTAGACTCCTAGGTGAGACTTCTCCCTACATAGGATGGGGCTAAAAAGATGAGTTCTAAAAATTCTTAAATTTTTATTTGAAACACTTTTTTCTCATATGACTCAAAGGTTTGACCAGGATTACTCTTGGGAAAAAAGCTTCCAATGCTCTAAATAAGAGAAAGGCTGCCTTTCTTACTTATTGCATTTGCCTTCTACCAGGTATATTGATTTTCCCTGAGCTCCATCAATTTGGGTGGCAGAGGAAAGATTAAATGGTTCAGCTGTCTGCCCACAGCAGCAGATTTGGCTCTATGTAAACTCATCTCCTGTTCATTCGTATCCAGGAAGCAGCTTATGCTTTTGCTTGCAGGTAAAAACTGGAGAAACAAACAGCAGGGGTAAGGGAAGCTATGTGCCTGCTCAGAAACTTCAGAGCTGCAGAGATGCTGAAGGAAGTCTTCTCCGGAGGGCTCTGGCTTATGTGTTTTAGAAAAGAAAACAGTGAAAGTAATATCTGAAAAATATTGTGTGGATGTCAGTTTTCCTTCACTTGTCTGTGTGTTTTTAACAGCCTCAAACAGTGAGTCAGATTTTTCAAATGAGCACTGTCTTCAAATTCTTGACTTATGGTGGAAATGACTAATGCAGTAGGAGTGTGATAGACTCCTGGAGGGGCTGGGATATTATCTTGCTTTTTCTTACTCGATTTGCATTCATCACATGTGGATTTCTTTCCTTTGTTAATATTTTATGAAGTGAAACAAAATCCTTCAGGGGATAAGCTACTGACAACTCAGATCATTACTGTTTCCTACCTGTCTTAGCAAAAGAAGATAATTGTGGAAAGATAACGAGGGAAATCTGTTCCTTTGCTGAAATTTTAAAAATCAGTTCTGCATACAGTGCCGCTACAGGAGCTGAACAAAGTTTCAAAATGTAGAATAAGGTCAGAGTTGTTTTACTCCATCAAAGACCCTGAGATGGATGGATCATCTTTCTATAACTCACAACATTCTTTCCTCATTTCAATTTGGACTGGGTTCAAGCATCATCTTCATAGCACTTCTTTGTTCTCTCTCTGCACCGATCCATTTGGTTCATCGCAAAAGCACTCAGCAGGGAAGCAGCTTTATTAATTTTGTCACCAGTACCTTTGTGCAAGCTCTGCTGGATCTCCTTTCTCTGTCCTTGGGTGACTTCACCATGGCTTTCCAGGCACCTTCTGATATTAACAAACCACCTCATTTTTAAGGATTAAGTTCAGTTGATTCAGAACTCCAGTTTCTGATCCTTCAACCAGAACACAGATCAGCTGTAGAGAAGGGTTTGGGCTTTACTTCTTCACACGTCTTCCTTTTGCTCTTTTCTTCGTCTTCCCCCCACTCATGATGCTGCTTCTGGCTTCTCCAGGGTTGGGGGAGGCAAGATGGGGAAGGGAAGGGGATGAAAGGTCATATGTGACCTGTGTGTTTAATCTGGAGTTGTTGACCTTCATGCCGCAGGTGGCTGGATATGTCTCTCATAGCCAATGACAAAAATGATGCACTCTCTGACTGGCCATCTGTGAATCCCCTTTGTGCTTGTTATGAGGTAGACCCCACCAGTCCCTTTTTTAGGGTTACCGCCCTGGATGCAGTCCTTTTGAGAAGAGTCCTTTCAGGCACTCTAGCCCAGCTACCTTCTGAGTTTTCCACCTAGGCTTTGGGAAAACTCAGATATCTCCCCCATCAAACTCTGCAAGTCCAGCTCGCTGGCAACAAAAATCCTTTCTGTCTCTTCTGCCCCCAGGTCCCTAGAGCCTCTAGCTGCATGCCGTCAAGGCTATGATACAGAGGCCCAGGCTCTGCAACCCACAAACTCCAGTTACCCCTGGAGTTTTCTCAGTAACTGCCACCCCTCTTCTCAAGGCCCAAGGTAGTCACAGAACCCAGGAACTTGCAAGCATGGGTGGGATGAGATTAGATGGTAGTTTCCCTCCCCTACCTTCTCTACAAGTGGTTCTCTGAAACCCCCTCCCTTGGGTAAAGGTAAGAAAGGGGAAGCAATCCCTCCCATTCCCTTGGGGGATCAAAAGGAAACACCTGGCAGATCAGCTCCACAAGTCTCTTCAATGAAACTCTGCCTCCAGTCTCTCTGATCCCTCCTTGGCCTTCTCATATATACAGGCTGGCGGAGGGGGTAAGGAGGGAAGGTTAGGATTAGTGGGGAGGTGAAAGGGTCTAATCTGGTAGAGCAGGTTTAGATTCCAGGTCTGCCACAATGTAGCATATACAACAGGGATAGTTTAGCACCACTGTAGAAAATAGAGGGACTTGTGCCCCATGTTCTTATCACTGAGATCTTAGCAGAAACTAGAAGTCCCACTTTATATGCTGACTCTACTGTAGAGTCAGACTCTATTATAGTAAAACTTTACCAAACCCTTAGAACTAAAGGTTTAGCAGGTAACTGCCAGACCTGTAGACTGGAGAGTGGGCATGGTAACTAGATGCCTTTGGGTGCTGCCTCCTCACAATGGCAGCAGACCCACTGGCATGCCTTTCTTTGGGTCTCCCCCACACCCAGAAGACAGCTCTTCCAGACAACCATGACGCAGATGCAGACATTGCAACTGGAGCACAAATGTGGCCCACGGGACCGAATCGCAGCTGAGTCAGATGATGCCACTGGCATCACAGCCCAGCCAAGGGCAATCTCTGTGGAATGCTGGTTAGCCAGACTGTTTGAAAACAGAAGTTCGGGAGCTGCCTTCAAAGTTCTTTTCCTAATTCAAGGGAAAATGGCTGACTACCAGTGAGCCACTGGTTCCACATGAAAAGCTGAGCTAATACAGAGAGCTGCTGTAAGAAAGGAGGGAAGCCCTCTCCAGAAGAGAGTGTGCATTTTGCCAGAGGGGTCTGAGCTTTGGCTTGGGTCACAAAGTTTTGCTCTTTTAATAGGATCCCCAATGGTTTGGTTGATTATAAGGATCCTTTCCACCTAAGATCTACCTATACCTAGTTTAATCTACTCAGAGTTAAAGGATATGATTTTTCTTTATAAAAGGCTTCTTCTAGAGATTCTGGAGGTTCCAGAACCCTGGGCTAGTTGAGGAGTTGGCCTCATTGAGCTGGGCAGAAAAGTTCTTATAAGACACTGGCCATAATTTTCCAAGCACTCCAGGCTACCTTCTTCATTCCCCTTGGAAGGGTACACAAAACAGTGCCTGCACCACCAGCTGCTCCCAACCCCATCCCTGAAGACACATATTCAGCCTGGGATGGTGGTCATTCCTCTGGCCCAGCCTCCTGGGGCTGACACCTGGTGATTTCTGAATCATCCACACTCCTTCAACTGAGATGATATGCTTCTGATGAGTTACCTTCTGTTTCCCAGTCAGAAAGTGTCTTACTCAGATAGTCAGTAAATAGTACCCAACTTTGGCAACAAATGAATGACAGAGAGGAAAGGGTGGGGAGGCAATACATTGTGGTCTGGTCTAGTGGTTCCATACGAGACTTGGTGTCAGCAGTCCTGGTCAGATTCCCAGCAGCCTCTCTGACTCACTTTGGGCAAGTCACATTGTGTTTGCTGTTGTTTGGGATCAGGAGTGGGACTGTGGTTCATTGGCCTCATGTCTTGTGGATGGGTTGTTAACTAGGCACCAGCTGCAAATTCAGGTATTTAACTTTTGTCCACCCAGGAGGTGAGTAAGTAGCCTTTAAGAACCACTGTCAGATATCTGTCAGCTGTGAGGAAGATATATTCGTAATGGGAAGGAGTGTGAGACATTGCTCCTAAACATGTACTCTGGAAACAGAACAAATACTTTCCAGTGGATTTGTGAGGTCTCCTAGACTTCCTGAGGTCTCCTGGAGTTTTGGAGGTGTACTTACCTGGGTAGACTGAATTCCTTCTTCATGTCTGTCTGGCCACCAGCGGTGTTTCCGAGGACACTGAGCTTAGGAGGGGCGCTCGTGGCCTTGCCTCCTTATCAGAAGTTCCTGGATTCTGCTCAGTCCAATATTCTGATTCTTCCTTTAAAATCCCTCCCCAGAGGCAGCCAACTGGGAGCTCATCAGCTACTGCCAGTCTTGCAGTTACGTTTATTTGGCACTCACAAATTTTAAAAATTGTGATGGCAGGTGTTATAGGTTGAATTATATTTCTTCAAAACCCATATGTTAACGTCCTAACCCCTAGAATTTCAGAATGGGGGATGGAAATGGGGTCATTGAAGATTAATTGGTTAAGATGAGGTCATACTAAAGTGGGGTGGGCCCTGGCCCGCCCAAGTCCGGTATGAAAAAAAAGGGAAATGTGGCCACAGAGAGATACAAGCTTAGAAGGGAGAATACCATGTGACCATGTGATCTCTGAAGGCAGAGATCTATCAGTCAGGGTCAAAGGTTGCCAGTGCCATAGAAGCTAGGAGAGAAGCATAGAACAGGGTCTCCCTGACATCTGTCGGAGGGAACTAATTGTTCCCATACCTTGACCTTGGACTTCTAGCCTCCCGAATTGTGGAACAACAAATTTCTTTAGTTTCAGCCATCCAGTTTAGGTTACTGTTATGGTAACCCTAACAAAATTATACGGGTGGTATCATTTTTAAATCAACGGATTTGCCAGAAAAATCTGGATTTTTCGTTTCAGCGAGAGAAGCCTGCAGCCCCTAGCTGATATGAGGGCATCGGCAGGAAGTAGAGGGATGAGTTCTTGGGGAGGAGCACGGGTCCACGCACAGGGCCAGCGCCCCTCACCCCCAGCTGGTTGTCACAGCCCAAAATACAGACCCAGGATGATTAGATTTTCTGACTTTTTCAGGGAAGTTTGATATCTGCTTCCCGTTGCTGGTGAAATGTGATTTCCACTGTTGGTGGCTAATCTGTCACTCTCCATTTTCTCCTGACCCACTCCACTTCAGTCATATACTTGATCTGGTTGACTCCTCTGATCATCTGAGTTTGTGATTTCTGTTTATTCACAGTCGCATGGCTTGGCAAGATAGTCAGACAATTCTATTTAAGCCAGGGAGATTTTTCAGAGTGAGTTGAACAATTTGCTACTGGGAGAAAGGAGCTTTGATTTATCCACCTTTCCCCTCTGCCATATTGCAGTGAGGATTGTTCTGAGACCGTGTTTCTGCTTTGAATCACCAGTTGTTGAGGGCCCACCACATTCCAGGTGGTGTGTTAGCTGAAAAGCAAGTGTCCATCATGTGAATGCATATATTCTTCCTAATATACTTACTGCGATTTTGCTGGTGAGAAAAGAAAAGATTATAAACCAGGTACCATGTAATAAAAGCAAAGACATTAAGCTGTAATTGTTCTGAGCTTATAAATAGAAAGGCCATTCTATCATAGCTGCATTGCCTCACACGCCTGTCACTGCAGCTGAAATAAATTTAGACTAATAAATAAATAAAACTGCTGATACTAATAGTACCATAAGGGAGGAGCATGGTATAAAAACACCAGTGGCATTCCTTTACTTCATTATAATCATCTTAGGCAATCACAGTGTGCCAGGTGCACGCTAACCACTCCACATACACAGTCTCATTTAACATTCAGATCAACCCTGTGAGAGAAATATTTGATTCTTATTCTAGAGATTAGGAAATTGAAGTCCAGAGATATTCAGTAACTTGCTCAAAGTCACAGGGCAAAAGATGTAGCGCTGGATTCAAAGCCAGTGTGTTTAATGCCAAAATCCAGGTTCTCCCACTTCCACCTCTCTTTTTCTTTATTTTACCAAAATGCCTCTACTGAAGATCAGCTATTAGGTCTGGAGTCCACCAAGGCCTTGCCAACCACCGAGAGAAGGGGCTTGGTCCCAAGTTCAGCTTCCCAAATCCTAACCCTGTCAACAGTGTTGACTGACCTACATGGTCTATTAAAGAGGTACAAATTGTCATCTAGTTTGAATTCGAAATCTTTGTTTCACTCAAAGAACACACAGTGACATTATATGTATGTGGCAAAGATGTAAAGGAGAACAGAGGGTGCGCTTGGTGTGTTCTTAGAAACCCTTATCACTCAAAGAAGGCTTGTTGGAGGAGCCGTCGGGGTCACGTTCTGCTTTTTTTTCTCAACTGTGTTCAGCTTATAAACATTCAAACGCTTTACAGATGACATACCTTTCTATATGTATGTTTTACTTCAATCAAAGGTAAAGAAAAGAGAAAGAATGGTCCTTATATTAAGCAGAGCACAGTAAACCCACTACTATCTCCCAGCGGCAACTTTCATAAACCTATTGCCAAACTTCTTTCATCTACAGCTCATTCTCTTCCTCTCCTCCACTCCCACCGGGTTATTTTGAAGTAAGTCCCAAATTGTGTAGTTGCTTCTGAGAATGGGTCTCCCTGTCTTAGGTGGTTTTCTCTGTGCGATTTCAGGCCATTACATGTACGTGGACTCTATCTACATCAAGCACTTCCAGGAGGTGGCCCAGCTCACCTCCCCGATGACCACGGCCCCCATGTCTGGCTGCCTGTCATTTTATTACCAACTCCAGCAGAGGAATGACAACATCTTCTCTGTGTACACAAGGGATGCAACTGGCCTCTATGAGGAGATCTGGAAAGTGGGCGACCCAGGGAATGCTGTCTGGAGCCTTGCTGAGGTGGAGTTCAGTGCCCTGCACCCCAAGGAGGTAGGTGTGCCTGGAGTGCCCTGGCCTGGCCCCTCTGCAGAGATGCCACCCGCACCCAGACGTGGAGCAGGAGACACTGCAGTCTCACACTCATTCCTCCTTTTCCTTTGTGTCTCAGTCTTAATCTCCCTTTTCCCTTCCTTGGCCTTTTCCACTTTTCTCCCTTCCTCTGTATTCTCTCTGCCTTCCTCCTCTATCACTTCATTTTCTAGAAGAGTGTTTCTTAATAAAGACAAATATGGGAAAGCCAGTCAACCAACTAGATTTCTTGGCCACACTCTCCCTCTGAACTTGTACTGTGGTCGTGTGAGTTCAGATGAGATGAGTGAAACTCCTTCTACGTGAATCTCACTCTCAAACTTCAGCTCCTGACAGCAGCTGTGAAGGTTCCCCCTTACCTGAGGGAGCACTCCTTCTAAATTTAAAAAAAAAAAAAAAAAGACTAATTTTTTCTTTTCTCCTTTACAGTATAAATAATGTCATAAAAGTCAGAAATAAATATGATTTTGGCCCTAATTTGAAACAAGCCTTGGAGCCTCTAAACTTTTATGGTTTAAAATTATTCATTTACATGAGTGGTAAATGTTGAGTGCAAAAGAATTAGAAAATTCAGAGAAGCGAAACAAACTAAAACACCCTACACCGGCCCTGTAAAGAAAAGAACTAACATCTTGGTATTCATCCTTGAAGACCTTTTTGTAAGCACATATGTTAATACATACTATGCATGTATTCTGGGCTTCCCAGGTGACAAAGTGGTGAAGATTCTGCCTGCCAGTGCAGGAGACGCAAGAGACTTGGGTTTAATCCCTGATTCAGGAAGACCCCCTGGAGAAGGAAATGGCAACCCACTCCAGTATTCTTGCCTGGGAAATCCCATGGGCAAAGGAGCCTGGCGGACTACAGTCCATGGGGTCGCAAAGAGTCAGAAACAACTGAGCACACACACGCACGCGCACACACACGTATTTCAGTACTGACAACAATCCAACAAAGTAGATAAAATTATCCCCATATTCCAGATGAAAGAGGAGGAAATGGAAAGTGCAAGATGTTTGCTGTTTTGTTCTAGGTCACACCACTGGTGAGTGCCAGGGTGCTAAGAAAGTTTCCTGCACTAAATCTGACTTAAATTTGAAGGAAGAGGGGAGGTCTGTGGTTGCAGATCTGGGGCTCTAAAGAGAGTCACAGGTTGTGAACATCCCCTGCTTTCACTCTGCACTTTTTGCAGTATCTTGCCTAGTTCCGTTTAGAGTGCAGAAGAGGCCGATGATCCTCTGGATGCTTTTCAGTAGTGCCATCTGCTTGCCTGATGTGGCGTTTCAGTGAGTGTTGGGGTGGGGTCTCGGTTTCAGAAGTGTTCCGTCCATGGACTGTGTGCCTGCCACTCCTTTCCCTCTTCCAATTCCCCCTACCCCAGACAGCCCCAGAGAGGGGACTTTTGTAGTATGTGCGCTATTTCTTATTCCAAAGTCTAACCAGGCCTTGATTTGCTCTTGCAGCCCAGTGGAAAATTTTCTGTGAGTTTGGGTTACAAGGAGAAAAAGAAATGCACATGCTGCTTGAGAAAGTTTTCCTTCTATTAAAGTCACAAGTCACACGCACAGTGAAGGCATTGTCCTTGCAAATTCTTTTCATCCAACCATAAACTCCTGGGGCAACATTTATACGAGTGAGACTTTGCTGAATTTTCTTTTTAATAAATGCTTGAAAAGTTACCATTTCTGTTTACTGCTTAAGTTTACTACTAAACTTAAGTACATATCCTTTTGAGTCACACATGCATGATTTTGCCCTGGCAGTTGGGACTCATTACATCAGGATTATTGGCTCCTGGTAATTTCCAAGAAAAGAAACTTACCCTGCGGAAATCAGCGAATTTAATGTCCCCACATTCTCAAATGAATTCTTTAAAGGAAGACAAATATCTGAACAATAGAGAACACAATGACACAGAGGCTGTGATTTGCAAATTATGATTGGAAATATCCTTATTCAGTAAGGATATTTAGATCAGTCAGCAAGATCAATCTGTTGTTGACTTTATCACCTTGAAAATGAAATGTCATAGGCCTATGTTGAGCTTGTAAACTGAATTTGCTCCTCCTCATTCACCCAAATCTGTCCCCTTGGTTCTCAGCCCTTCCTCCATTGCCAGAGACAAACTTCCAGGGTTGTCTTAGATTTTGGACAGGCCAAGTGTCTAAGGATCATTGTTGTCAAACTAAAACGGACAATCTTATCCAAACTCTTTTCTCAAAAATTGAGAAATTGAGACATAGAGGATAAAAGCGACAAACTAGAGTTAATTAGTGACCAACTAGATTCAGATATGAATACCAGTTCAGGAGGGGGTCACCCTGGAGAAAAAGGCATGGATTTAGTTCAGAGCTTGTTATGCACCTGACTCCATAGGATCTATATATATAGTACCTCATTTAATCACACCTACAGTCCTACAAGGAGGATGTTAAAATGTCTATTTTATAACAAGAAAAGTGTTGCTCTGAAAGGGTTAGCTATGTCCCCAAGGTCACCTAGTTAATAAAGTGACCGCAACAGGATTTGAACTCTGGTCTGTCTGCCTCTAAGTCACCATTCTCCTTAGCAGAAGGTGAAGACTAGAGGCCTATGGGTCAGATCTAGCCTACAGTGATTTGTCTAGCTGCTATAGTGGTATTTGTTTGGTTTTATTTTGCACACATATTTGTTTTAGTTTTTGAATGAGTTGTCAACATTGAAAAATCTGAAGATTTCAAATAAAAATCTAGTGATCAAGTCCTCTTGACAATTTGGTGTGTCCAGGCATGTTAGGCCTGAATTCGCACCTGCCAGCAACTGACAAGGCTAAGTAGCAGCTGCCCTCAGTAGATGAGCCTGGCTTTCCATTTCACACCATTTCCTGCTGCATCAGAGGAAACTCATATCACACATTTACATTACGTACCTGGCCTGGGTGGTCACTTGGATTTCCACCCCTGCTCAACAGCGTATCTTATGTTATCAATCCAGCAGGGTAGACTGCACACTTTGGTGGTTTTCCCAACACAAGTGAGTGTTGTGCTCACCATACTTGATCCCCATGGAAAGCATTGAGCTCAAAGTTGGTGGCAGAGATGACAGTGTAACTAAAGGGGCCTGAACTCATTAATAATCCCATGTTCTCTCTATCTGAGCATGCCAGGGTATGCCGAAATCCTAACTTTTGTACACGGGAGTTCTGGGCCTGATTCTGCCTTAGGCATCAGGTGATCATCTCTGACTGCTGCATTTTTGTCCAGATGGACATAGAATTTTATGCATGAAAAAGAGAACCTGGGAAGGGCTTAGGGCTCTGTGAAGGGCAGGATTGCCTTTTGCAAGCAGCATGTTGCCTCTTTAATTGAAGTTCATAAAACAGATTATTGAGTCTGCAGTTCTACCAGCAAGTGATATAGGTGCTTTGACCTGCAAGGGAGGGGGAAAATTCCACCAATAAAATGCACCTTAGGGCTTAGTACTCACTCTCCCCCGAAGAAACTGTGAGTTATGGAGGGAGCTGCTCAGTTCAGTTCAGTTCAGTCTCTCAGTTGTGTCCGACTCTTTACGACCCCATGAATCGCAGCGTGCCAGGCCTCTGTGTCCATCACTGTCCCCCGGAGTTCACTCAGACTCATGTCCATCGAGTCCGTGATGCCGTCCAGCCATCTCATCCTCTGTCGTCCCCTTCTCCTCCTGCCCCCAATCCCTCCCAGCATCAGAGTCTTTTCCAATGAGTCAACTCTTCACATGAGGTGGCCAAAGTACTGGAGTTTCAGCTTTAGCATCATTCCTTCCAAAGAAATCTCAGGGCTGATCTCCTTCAGAATGGACTGGTTGGATCTCCTTGCAGTCCAAGGGACTCTCAAGAGTCTTCTCCAACACCACAATTCAAAAGCATCAATTCTTCGGCGCTCAGCCTTCTTCACACTCCAACTCTCACATCCATACATGACCACTGGAAAAACCATAGCCTTGACAAGACGGGACCTTAGTCAGCAAAGTAATGTCTCTGCTTTTGAATATACTATCCGGGTTGGACATGACTTTTCTTCCAAGGACTAAGTGTCTTTTAATTTCATGGCTGCAATCACCATCTGCAGTGATTTTGGAGCCCCCAAAATAATGTCTGACACTGTTTCCACTGTTTCCCCATCTATTTCCCATGAAGTGATGGGACTGGATGCCATGATCTTCATTTTCTGAATGTTGAGCTTTAAGCCAACTTTTTCACTCTCCTCTTTCACTTTCATCAAGAGGCTTTTTAGCTCCTCTTCACTTTCTGCCATAATGGTGGTATCATCTGCATATCTGAGGCTATTGATATTTCTCCCGGCATTCTTGATTCCAGCTTGTGTTTCTTCCAGTCCAACGTTTCTCATGATGTACTCTGCATAGAAGTTAAATAAGCACGGTGACAGTATACAGCCTTGACGTACTCCTTTTCCTATTTGGAACCAGTCTGTTGTTCCATGTCCAGTTCTAACTGTTGCTTCCTGACCTGCATACAGATTTCTCAAGAGGCAGGTCAGGTGGTCTGGTATTCCCATCTCTTTCAGAATTTTCCACAGTTTATTGTGATCCACACAGTCAAAGGCTTTGGCGTAGTCAATAAAGCAGAAATAGATGTTTTTCTGGAACTCTCGTGCTTTTTCCATGATCCAGCAGATGTTGGCAATTTGATCTCTGGTTCCTCTGCCTTTTCTAAAACCAACTTGAACAGCAGGGAGTTCACAGTTCACATATTGCTGAAGCCTGGCTTGGAGAATTTTGAGCATTACTTTACTAGCATGTGAGATGAGTGCAGTTGTGCGGTAGTTTGAGCATTCTTTGGCATTTCCTTTCTTGGGAACTGGAATGAAAACTGACCTTTTCCAGTCCTGTGGCCACTGCTGAGTTTTCCAAATGTGCTGGCATATTGAGTGCAGCACTTTCACAGCATCATCTTTCAGGATTTGAAATAGCTCAACTGGAATTCCATCACTTCCACTAGCTTTGTTTGTAGTGATGCTTTCTAAGGCCCACTTGACTTCACAATACCTATATACCTGGCTCGACCTACACACCATTTTAAGTCATAGTTACAAGCATTTAAGCCTAAAAGAAAATATGTGAACAAGTAGCGTGTCTTTCTCCTCTGCAGGTTATTTTTGAAGTTGCCTTCAGTGGTCCTAAAGGAGGATATGTGGCCCTGGATGATATTTCTTTCTCTCCTGTTCACTGCCAAAATCAGACAGGTAAGCATTCTCTTTTTCTTCTTCCTCTCGTTTGGGATTTTCCTTTCTCAACAGATGCCTGTGGTCAGGACTTGCTTTAATTCCTTCTAATTTCCTCTTCTTTTCCTTTTTATCTCATGCTTAAAAAATTTATTTAGCCAAATAGTCATTTCTCTGTTATTTTACTCTTTTTTTTCCTCTCACAGAATAAAACTAATTTTTCTGACACCAGAGGTCAGTTTTCCTGAGTTAAGGAGATTTTATCTTCTCTACGTACTAAAAAATTAAAATTAAATAACTGCCCCCCAACTCCATCTCTCTCTTTAAAGGAAATCTTGGGTCCATAGACATTGTGGAGTAGACAGAAAAAACTCTCAAAATCTACTGAGTAGAATTATAAGAACTCTTTCTAATTTTATGAATCTAATTTTTAAATGTCCTCCTGTTTAAAGATGTTAGTATTTGGCATATATCTGTATCAGACAAGTCAATGGCAACCCACTCCAGTACTCTTGCCTGGAAAATCCCATGGACGGAGGAGCCTGGTAGGCTGCAGTTCATGGGGTTGCTAAGAGTTGGACACAATTGAGTGACTTCACTTTCACTTTTATGCATTAGAGAAGGAAATGGCAACCCACTCCAGTGTTCTTGCCTGGAGAATCCCAGGGATGGGGGAGCCTGGTGGGCTGCCGTCTATGGGGTTGCACAGAGTTGGGCATGACTGAAGCAACTTAGCAGAAGCATACATCTGTATGATGGTTTTGACTTCAGAGTATATATTCAATTTCTCTTTCTAAGTGAATGCTCACATAATTTTATCATGACCAATTTTGAAATGTCCATAAACTTTGTGTTTGTAAAAGAGGGAGAATTTTTACTTCCTGGGAAATAGGTAAGCAAATCAATTCAAAGTGAATTAGAAAACAAATATTTTAGAATTAGGAGGATGACAATATAATTGATAACCCAGAAAAATGCCTTCCTGCCAATGCAGGAGACATAAGAGACATGGGTTTGATCCCTGAGTCGGGAAGATCCCTGGAGGAGGGCATGGCAACTCACTCCAGTGTTCTTGCCTGAAGAATCCCATGGACAGAGGACTGGTGGACTATAGCCCATAGAGTTGCAAAGAGCTGGACACAACTGAAGTGACTTAGCATGCACGCATGCACAAATAAATGCAGTTGACCTTACCTTCTAATGAATTTGTTTCCTTTAGAGGTCCCAGGGAGACACAGTGGTCATCCATCTTATTAAGGAGCCTTTGTTCTGTGTTTTGGAGTGTGGGAAGTAAATTTTTTAATTTGGTTTTGGTAGTGTAACTTTCACTTAAGATAGAGTTGACCGCTAATCTAATATAGTTTTGAATATATTCTTTTCTTAATGTGCATATATGTATGTAGGTATGTATTTTTACAAAAATAAGATCATACTATATATATTATATATAACTTGCTTTTTTCATATAACAGTACATAATGGACATGTATCTATGTAAACAAATATGGGACTACATCATAATTTCTAATGGCTATAAAGCACTCTAGCATATGGCTTTATCATCATTTATTTAAACAGTTTCCTACTGTTGGGCAATTAGGACATTCCAATTTTGCAACCTTAGATACACAGGTGATAGCACTCTCATGGCAGAAATTGAAGAGGAACTAAAGAATCTCTTGATGTGAGTAAAAGGAGAGTGAAAAAGCTAGGATGAAACTCAACATTAAAAAGCTAAGATCATGGCAACCAGTCCCATCATTTCAGGGAAACAGAGGGGGAAAAGTGGAAGCAGAGACAGATTTTGTCTTCTTGGGCACCAAAATCACTGCGGATGATGATCACAGCCATGAAATTAAAAGATGCTTTCTCCTAGGAAGAAAAGCAATGACAAACTCAGACAGCATATTAAAAGCAGAGATATCTCTTTGCTGGCAAAGTCTGTATAGTCAAAGCTATGATTTTTTCCCAATACTCGTGTATGGATATGTGAGTTGGACCATAAAGAAGGCTGAGTGCCAAAGACTTGATGCTGTTGAACTGTGGTGCTGGAGGAGACTCTTGAGAGTCCCTTGGGCTGCAAGGAGATCAGAATAGTCAGTCCTAAAGGAAATCAACCCTGAATATTCACCGGAAGGACTGATGCTGAAGCTGAAGCTCCAAAACTTGGGCCACTTGATGGGAAGTGTAGACTCATTGGAAAAGTCCCTGATGCTGGGAAAGATTGGAGGCAGGAGGAAAAGGGGATGACAGAGGATGATATGGTTGGATAGAATTACTGACTCAATGAACATGAATTTGAACAAACTCCAGGAGATAGCTGGGGACAGAGTAACCTGGCATGCTGCAGTCCGTGGGTTGCAAAGAGTCGGCCATGACTTAGCTTAGCTACTGAACAACAATAATAAATGTTGCTATTCCAAGCAATAATAAAATAACCAATTATCTATATCATCACTAAATTTTTTATCTTAGAAAAATTCTACATTGTGAAATATCTTGATTGAAGAGTATGTCCTTAAGAGTGTGTGTGTGTGTGTGTGTGTGTGTGTGTGTGTGTGTGTGTATCTTTAGGGTACTATCAGCCTCCAGAAAAAGCCAAGACAACTTACTTGCAACAGTCACGTGAGAATGCCTGTTTCTACACAGCCATACCAACCATGGGTCTTGGTAAATTTTACATCTTTGCAAATCTGATCACACTGGATCAACCAAAGAGCTGTCAGATGCCTCAAGTTGGGGCCAACCAAACTCTCTTCAGGACTTTTAATCTTATCTGGAGTGACCCAGAGATGGAAGAAACTCTAGGGGTAAATAGTTGAGCAGCTCCTTCTACCAAGGCATTCTGGAATTGCCAGCCTCCTTCCTGTTCAGCCTTCTCGACCTCTTCTATTACATCCTCACAGGTTTCCATAAAATTTCCCTTTTTCCTTCTTAAGCAAAAGGCCTTTTCTTCAGAAAAGATTAGAAAACCATGAAAAGAGTGTTTTGGTGCCAACTCATAAACTTGGCTGGCAGTTGCTGCTGACAGTTGTCTGGGAGCTCAGTTAGGCCTGTCTCCTGAACCACTTACACATGATCTCTCCAGGAAGGTGGTCTCAGGGTTGTCAGACTTCATTGCTGGCTGACTTCCAGCGAAGCCATGTTCCAAGGGAACCAGGAGGAAACTGTAGCACCTTTTATGATCTGGCCTCAAAAGTTGCATACCATCGCTTCCTCTGGATTTTATGGGGCAAAACAGTCACAAATTCATATTATGTCCATAGTTACATCAATCCATCTTAGGATTGTTAGATGTCATCAGATCAAGAAGAGGTGTCACATACAATTGCTGTTGGTGAAGATATTTACAGAGTTGAAGAAAGTCCTTTCCTTGAAGTAGAGAAACCCACCATGGGAAGCCTTCAATTGATGAGGAAGGTGAAAAGCTGAAAGCTTGTCCTGAAGATCCCAGACAAGCCCCCAAGATGATATCTTATAGTGACTGGTATCGGATTCTTGATCTCCAAAGAAGATTTATCTTTGGGACCAGGGACCAGGCTTGATCACTCAAGAGCTTTTGTGAAGCAGAGTTTTATTAGAGGAAAAAAGGGACAGAGAAAGCTTCTGACATAGACATCAGAAGGGGGATGGAGAGTGCCCCCAGTTTCAAATATATTCTATAAGCAAAGGAGCTTAGAATATTTTTCACTCAAGCTAAATTGTTACCTCCAAATTACAGAGAAACTTACTAATTAGCTGAAATCAAATATTAGTTTTAACTAATTCTACTTTAAAAAAACTAGTGAAACAGATAGAACAGACTTGATTTACATATTTATATGCTCTAATTAAAATGATTTAATCCTAACAGTAATCAAAAATCAACAGTCTCTAAATTTGGCAGAACACAGAAACCAAAGTGGTTTTACTTCTCTAAATATGATTGCTCCCTAATGTTACATCAGTTAATGTTTCAGTGATGTTAATAATAGTTTTACAACCTCTTTAACATTATTTTTAGAAAGTTTCTCTTCTCAGTCACTGGACATTTACACTGAACTTTTAAAAATATTTCCAAGTTATGCATATAGAAGAAGAGGTGTTTATTTAGCATCTATACTGGATAGCAGGTGGAGAAAAGCTGCAGCTGGAAAGTGATAGAATCTACTGAACCACCATAGAAGTAACATTTAGAAACATTTCCCATTAAAAAGATACAGAATATATGTGAACTCTTTTCTACTGACTAATGAAAAGAAAAGAAAGATTCCAGCAAAAAAGGACCATTTGTTAAGAGAGATGGTGACGCCTTAGTCTGTGAAATCCAGCCCAGATAAAGGCCCTTTCTCTATAGGGACTACCAGGGATTCACATTTTTATATAGTTAACCAAGGTTCCCTATTGGTCTTCAAAATTTCCTAGTATACCAGCTTTCCTTTAAATGGTTTAACTGCATAATCGAAGTATTGTGCTTAAGAACCAGGACTTTGGACTCACATCCCTACTCTGCCATTTACAAGCTGTGTGACCTTCAGCTTGTTACCTAATGTCTCTGAGACTGTTTTCATGTTTATGGGACAAGGATGGAAGAAACTGTTTCATAGAATTGTCAGGAAGATTGATGATTTAATAATGTCTGTGATAGCCTTGTAACAGTATGGCACACAGAAAATGCTTGGTCATGAGACCTGGTATTATTTACTTAATTTTCAAAATACTCCCATTCATTCCCTAGAGAACCAGGAGTCAGATAGAAACTAAAGAGAACAAGCAAAGGGCACTGCCTTGATGAATGTGTAAGCTGGAGCTTGTTTTGTGTCCTTCATTAAGCACCTGTGGGCCAGGTTCTCATTCTTAGAGGCTGAGCCCTCTAGTTTTCCTACTTCCTTTTACATTTCACAAATAGTTTATGTCCTTCTGTTTCATAATAGGTGCCAACATTTTTTTCTTTATTTTGGTTACCTCCAGAATTATTGTCTCTGCTTTTCCCAGCTGGATCTGACATTTTCTTCCCTCATCTCCCTAGTAGGTTGAGACAGGAATGACTTCAACATATGAAGCATCTTGTTCCCACCATCTGGTTGCTCTTAGATTAATCTAGTTTCCCAGACCTGAGACCTATCTCAGAGTCACAGGTATTAAGCACCAGCTGCTTGTCATCCCCTGCAGATATTTCCCCAGGATGCTTACAGAGTATAGTGAGACCTTACCCCATCCCTCCCAGCTTGAGTTACAGCCCTTCGCTTTCCAGGCCTCTCCCATCTGAAAACTCCCCATCCACCACATTTGACCCAGAACCTAGACGATAGGAATAAGCTCTCCTTTTAATCTGTAAGCCCTTGAATACCTAACAGGTGATTCCACTCACTTCTCACTTCTAGAAATCCTGCCTTAATGCCCAACTGCCAACCAGAGACCTCTAGTCTCTGCCATATGCAGACCTAGCTTCTTCTCTGGCCTTGGATTCACCCCACACCCAGGCCAGGCTCTGGGAGGGTGCTGACACTCACGGATATACCTCTAAAAGGATGTCTGTGTGGGCCTACGTTCCAAAATTGACCATTCACCAACAACACACTGCCTAGACCTCTTGTCTGGTTTGGAAATGTGGCTCCAGTTGTTGCCTAGGCTACAGCTGCAGGTGTCAGTCTTCCTTAACTCAGAGGCCTTCAAGCATCTCCACAGCCCTCAGTGGCCCAGCCCTGCTCCGTCGTGATTCCTTAGTCTGGTGCTAGGTCCCACTCGCTGTATTCCCTTGCCAGCTTTGAGCTGTCCCAGCCTGCTTTCAGGGTGCTACTGCTGCTAAGTTACATCAATCCTGTCCGACTCTGTGTGACCGCATAGACAGCAGCCCACCAGGCTCCTCCGTCCCTGGGATTCTCCAGGCAAGAAAACTGGAGTGGGTTGCCATTTCCTTCTCCAGTGAATGAAAGTGAAAAGTGAAAAGTGAAAGTGAAGTCGCTCAGTCGTATCCGACTCTTCGCGACCCCATGGACTGCAGCCTACCAGGCTCCTCCGTCCATGCGATTTCCCAGGTAAGAGTACTGGAGTGGGTTGCTTTCAGGCTGGCCTGTGCTAAAATAAGAGCTACTGCTCAAGTCTAACAGTCTAAAGAGCACCACACCCAAAGTCTCTCTAGCACTACAGGGGCTGATAAGCCTCTTAGATCTCAAGGACTGATACTGAGTTCATCTCTATGAACTCCATGAAGCAGAGGAAAAGATGAGAAATATTCCCAACCATTCTTCTCCAATGGAGAAGTCTAGTTTATCTTCCCCCTCTATCAGATTAGTTTATCTTCAGAGCCTCCTGATTCTAAAAAGTTCAAACATGGAAATAAAGTAATTAACTAAATGGTACATTGGGATGCTCAAAGAGAACTTTTTATTTTTATTTTTTTGATGGGACAGGGTCATCAACTGATGCTCAGGAGCGTCCAGTTTCCTCTGATTCCTTCCTATGCTTCAAATATGTTATTAACACTCCTCAAATTCAATTGCCACTTGACACATACTTCTGAAACAAGCCTGAAGCAAAGGCTTTTCATTCACCTCTTGTGTTTGGGAATCTCACTTTAGGACATACATAATAAGCCCTCTGGCCCCCATCTTCAGGAGTTAGATAGTGTCTCATGCTAGAATAAGCATTCTAGTTGAAAAAGATTTAGGTTTTGAGTTTGCTTTTGAGGTTTTCTTTTATCAGGCTCTCTCAGGACCCCCAACAAATCCATTGCTAGAGCTAAGTGTTTAGCAAAAGAATATAACTGTGTCCTCAGAAAAATCTTCTCTGTGTGACTCAGTTTGTCACTATGGAGACAATGGAGCCTTGCTTACTTACAAGTTTTACTATCACCTCTCACCTCCTCCCCAGAGGTAAGGCACGGCACCCCACTCCAGTACTCTTGCCTGGAAAATCCCATGGAAAGAGGAGCCTGGTAGGCTGCAGTCCATGCTAAGGGTTTGACGCAACTGAGCAACTTCCCTTTCACTTTTCACTTTCATGCATTGGAGAAAGAAATGGCAACCCACTCCAGTGTTCTTGCCTGAAGAATCCCAGGGGCTGGGGAGCCTGGTGGGCTGCCATCTATAGGGTCACACAGAGTCGGACATGACTGAAGTGACTTAGCAGCTCACCTCCTCCCACACACCTAGGAAATGGGTTATGGATCTCTTTTGGATGCCCAAGTAGATTATCCTTGGCATATATTCCTGATGAATAATGTCACTGACCTTCCACTCTCTTTATCCATGGCTTTTGGGAGTGCTGCCCTATTTTCTTATCTGAGTGGCTATCTGTAGGTCTGAATTTCCATCTGCTTTTTCATTACCAGGTGGCAGAGGGGTGACTAAGACTGAAGACCATTATGGGGTTGGCCATGGGCTCAACTCTCTGTGGGGGATGTCAAATTATCCTTGCTTGCGTGTTATCATAATCCTTTTCAAATGTATATCTTCATGACTTTATCTTCACAGCTTCAAGATTCAACTTGACGCTGACAGAGTCAGGCAGAGCAGTGGGTTGCCACCAGTCTTAGAACACTGAAAATTCTCTTCCTTTCCTTCTAGCGAGCTCTTCAGGGGCCTCTCCCTGTACAGTTGCTAAGGCATATTGTCTCAGATATGATCAGATTCCAGTTATGTAAGAACAATTTCTTCCTATTCTGTCTTTGTATTGTGGTTAGTTACTTACTTTTCTTTTTACTTTAGCACTTTTAAAACTCTTTACTTTTGTATCATTTTAAACTCTGACACAATTTCCAAGATTATGACAAGGAACTCCCATATACTCTTCACCCAGATCTACAAATGTACATTTTGCCAAATCTATATTTGCTTTATCAACCATTGAAGAATAGGTTATAGATATATATGTTCTTTTATTCTTTTACCATCAAATACTTCATTAGATATTTTCTAAAACTAGAGACATTCTCCAACATGCTATGGAATAATTATAAAATTCAGGAAATTTAGCACTGATACAATATTATCAAATAATCTATAGTCTATATGCTAATTTCACCAATTGCCCCAATAAAGTCTTTGATAGCTGTTTGCTTTCCTAGACCAAGATGGAGTCTTGGATCCCTTGTAGCATTTGGTTGTCATATGTCTTTCATCTGTTTAGCTGGGCCAGCTCCTCAGACCACTAGAATGTTTTCTTGCTTTGAATATTGACAAATTGAGAGAATAGTAAGTCTTTGTCCCTAAACAGCTCTCTGTTTCATCATAGTCCCATAACCAGAACTCAAGTGTTTATCTAGAGATAATTTTCCACTTATTCAGAACAGTGCTATCTCCGGCCCTAAAATGTTGTGTGTGCTTAGCCACTCAGTCATGTCCAGCACTTTTGTGACCCAGTGGACTGTAGCCTATCAGGCTCCTCCGTCCATGAAATTTTCCTGGCAAGAATACTAGATTAGGTCGCCATTTCCTCCTTCGGGGGATCTTTCTGGACCAGGGATCAAACTCTTGCCTCCTGCATTTCCTGCACTGCAGGCGAATTCTTTGCCACTGAGTCCAGAGATAACTGTCTTGCTTATTCAGAACAGTGCTGTCTCTGGCTCCAAAAGGTTAAGCCAGTATATGTCAGCATGCAAAATAAGATTAAACTCGGCTACAGTGAGTGTGTCCCAGACTGCTGCAGTCTCATCCCCTCTGGACTCAGTGGGCAATATGAACAGCGAGGTTTAGACTTACTTGTTGCCAGGACCTCGTTATTTTTGAAAGAGCAGGAACCTTTTATGTTCCATTTCCTCCAGGAAATCTGGGATGAGGTGATGTTTATAGACCAGAGTAAATGACACCAGAATTCATCAAAAGGCAAAATAAAAGCAGAACCAGTGACAGAATTGGTGTTTGAACAGTGTGATTTATACTGAATAATGATTCTCTTCCAGCAAATCAGCTCCTGCTACTAACATCAATTATAGATAGATAGTGGCTGTGCTTCTGACATAGAGATTGATCAACAAAGGAAAATTATTTCTGGAAAATATTATTTCTATATATCTGTCAGAAATTAAGAATTCTATAAAATCCTTACTTTTTCTCTTTCTTTTTAATTTTGTATGAGTGAAATTTGAATTGTGAAGAAGTATGTGAATAAATGCTCTCAGTCTTTACATCAGGGAAGGAAATTTCTTTTGAAGTCTGGTACTTTGGGTTTTTTGTAGAGAATGTGAACAGAGCTGTTTCTTTCTACCCCTTAAGGGAGGAAAAGAACAATTTTCCTGTCATGCTAAAACATGGGTTTGATGCTAACCTGTCAGCATGCCATTAGGGTAAAAATATTTTTGTTGTGTGTTGCTTCTCCAAGCTCCCTAGTACAAATGTGTACATATTTGTCAATCAGTTGTCATCCTTGGAGATCCTTGGGTTTGGCCTACTTTAACTTTGATTCTCCTTTGCTCAGAGCGTCCTTTTAGTGCCCTAGAAGCAAGCTGCAATTTTGAGGAAGACCTCTGCAACTTTTACCAAGACAAAGAAGGTTCAGGCTGGACCCGAGTGAAAGTAAAACCAAACATGTATCGGGCAGGAGACCACACTTCAGGCCTAGGTAAATCAGAGTCCGCTGTGTGGGATGTCGTGGTGGTGGTGGGGGTTAGTATTCATGCTCCATTTTCCAGTTGTTCTCACCAAGACACCAGCTTGAAAGAGGAGGGTGGGTGTGGGGACAGCTGTGAAGAAGCAAAGACAATAGGTAATCTTGGGTTTGACCATTTTTCAAAACTGGAATTCAAGTTGCTGTGCTAGCAGATGTATTTGCCAGTTAATTAAGCAGTCGAACCTTTGGAAATTGCTCTTCACTTTAGATAGAGAGGTACCTTTAAAAACCTATTAGATTCCAATTACATGAGATATCCAGAAAAGGCAAATCCATAGAAACAGAGAGCAGATTAGTGGTTGCCAGGGGCTAGGGAGAGGGGGTAGGGAGTGACTATTCAATGGGTATAGAATTTCCTTTTGAGGTAATGAAAATATTCTGGAAGTGGGTAATAGTGGCTGCACAGTCATTGTGAAAGTACTAAATGCCACTGAATTGTGCTCTTTAAAATGGTTAAAATGCTAAATTTTGCATTTTATATATAATATGTATATATAACACATTTTACATATAACACACATTGTTATATGTGTTTTATTGTGGTAAATAATACATAGTGGGACATAAAAGCTATCACAGCTGTTGGGAAATGTTGGGTGGGCACTTGATGGATGGGCCTACACGAAGCTCTTAGAAATCAGTGTGAGCTCCCCCAGTGTAAGGATTATCTATCACCATAAAGACAGTCCTTGTGAAGTCCACTCCAGTAGAGACTGAGGGAAAGGGCTTGTTCTCAAAGGATTACTGTCTAATTAATATTTATATACTGGGTATGGGGGTGACTTACCAGAAAGCTGATGAAGCTGGTTTCAGGGCCCCTCACTTTCACCAGGCACTTGCAATTTTATGCTTGTAATTTTATATTCTTTGCTTAGAGGCTGCAAAACTTAAAGAATTACAGAATAAACACCTATTCTGACCTTGGCCAGCCTAACCCCTGGGGGATATAATAGTGAACAAATCAGATGTGTATCCCACCCTCACTGGCTGACCATTATTTCAGTGGGCAAGAAAAACACGACAAACATATATACAGATAGATGTGTGATTACAAATTGTGGTGTGTGAGGTGAAAGAAATAAAGAGTGAGCTGAGAGAGAATAGAGAACCTCCTTTTGGTTGAAGATCCAGAGAGGTGGGTTTTAGCTGGAAGAATGGGAGCAACCTAGGCAGAAGGAATAGCATCTCTGAGGGCCTGGAGTTTGGAAAGAGCCAGACACTGCCAGGAATTCGGTTAGTGTGGCTGCACCATCGAGAGGAAAGTAAAGTAAAATGAAGTTAGAAAGGGAGGTAGACCATCGATGCGGCAGGCCAGAGTAAGCAACTGGGATTTTACTATAAAGGAAATGAGAAACTATTGATAGGTTTTAAGTAGAGCAGTGACAGATTAAATTTAGACTTAAAAAGATGGCTCTGGCTGGTGTATGGCTACCTGTGTTAGTCCACTCAGGCTTCCATAACAAAATATCACAGACTAGGTGACTTAAACAACAGTTTGTTTTCTCACAGTTATGGAGGCTGGGGAGTCCGCAATCAAGGCACCACTGGGGTTGGTTTCTGGTGAGATATCTCTTCCTGACTTGGACAAGGCACCTTCTCACTGTGTCTTCATACGGCCTTTCCTCTGTGTACGCACAGGGGTAGATGGGGGGCGGGGGCGGAGGGGTTGGGAGAGGAGAGAGAGAGGTTGTTTCTTCCTCTTCTTACAAGGACACCAGTTGCTTAGGTGTTAAAGCCTCGACTCTGTAACTCATTTAACCTTAAATTGCCTCCTTAAATGCCCCATCACCAAATATGGTCACATTGGGGGTTAAAACTTCAACATATGAATTAGGGTTGGGGAGGGGACATAATTCAGTCCATAACAACACTCATCAAATTACCAAAGAAGTTTTTGCCAGATTAAATAAAACTAAACTGTATACCAAAGACTGCTCCCAAAAGAGAATTGATGGAGGAGGCTCAGAAAAAGGAAAAGGGGGAAAAAAGTAAGGTATTAGGCTTTTTCTTTCTGCCCCATCTTTGTGAGACACAGGGACCTGTTTTTAAGTTGACCATGGGGGTGGGTAGAGCAGGTGGTAGGGGAGCTTCTTGATCCTATATTTTCATGTTGTTTGAAAGAAGTAGGGAAAATCAGACATTCAGCACCTGAGAGGGTCTATCTGATTAAAAACCTGCTTTTAGGATCCAGTTTAACATATGACCAAGAGAGTAAGCTCTGCCTGGATACATAAGCCACCCCTACCCTTCACCCCTCAAGGACTGCCAGACCCTGCAGCCTCTCCCACTCCACTGGTCATTGTGTTGCAGGAAGAGGGACCCCTTCCAGGGCCCAAAACTGGGCTCTTGTCTAACACTTGGAAAAGAATTGTCTGAGGAGACACATCTGCTGACAAAGCAAGAGATTTTATTGGGAAGGGCACCCGAGTGGAGAGCAGTAGGGTAAGGGAACCTAGGAGGACAGCTCTGCTGCGTGTCAGTCTCCATTTTTATGGTGATGGGATTCATCTCCAGGTGGTCTTTGGCCAATCATTTTAATTCAGAGTCTTTCCTGGTGGCGCACGCATCGCTCAGCCAAGATGGATGTTAGCGAGAGGGATTCTAGGAAGTGTGCAGACATGCGGTGTCTCCTTTCTACCTCTCCTGAACTCTTCTGGTTGGTGGTGGCTTATTAGTTCTGTATGAGTATGAAGTCTCTCAGCAGGGAGTTGTTAGGGGAAGTGCACTGATTAAAACCGCCCACCCTGGCCAGGCACCATAGTAACCATTTGCATGAGCTGTTTTATGACAGGAGATCCTGGTAAAAATACAGAACTAATAAGCCACCACCAACAGGAAGAGTTCAGGAAAGGTAGAAAGGAAACACCGTGTGTTTCGAAACAGAGCAGTTCTCCTGGGTTCCTTTACCCTATTGCTCTCCACCCGGGTACCCTTTCCCAATAAAATCTCTTGCTTTGTCAGCACACGTGTCTCCTTGGACAGTTCATTTCTGAGTGTTAGACATGAGCCCAGTTTCGGGCCCTGGAAGGGGTCCCCCTTCCTACAACAATTGCAGAGATAATGGGAAAATCTGCTCTGGGCCTTGTGTTCTCTGTGTCCCAGCGCTACTCAGTCTAGTTGTCAGCTCTTTGTCTAAAAAGTAGAGAACCACAAGATGATTTCATCCTTTTGTTTCATGAAAAGTTATGGAATTCCCTGGCAGTCTGGTGGTTAGGATGCTACTTTTTTTTTAACTGCTGAGGGCTAGGGTTCAATCCTTGATCAGGGAACTAAACCTGTAAACCATATGGCATGACCCCCCAAAAGTGTACATCCTGATTGATGGCTAAAACCTGAGCATATGCAGTTGGAAATCTATGCTGGTTTATGAAGTTATCTTAAAATTGGAGGCTTATTAGCAAAAGAGTCACACAGATAATTTTTATCACCCAAGCTACAGACATTGTTAAATGCTATCACTTAAAGCCTATAGAATAGTCTCTTTTGGCAAATTCCACTACTTTAACCAAATTTTTCCACCTGATGATCTGGGCTGAATTATTTAGGTTTTTCATTGCTGATGCACTGAAAGCTTTGTCCTATTCACAGGGTATTTCTTGCTGGCCAACACAAAGCTTACATCACAGCCTGGCTACATTGGAAGGCTCTACGGTCCCTCCCTGCCAGGAAACCTGCAGTATTGTTTGCGTTTTTATTATGCCATCTCTGGATTTTTAAAAATGAGTGACACCCTAGCAGTTTATCTCTTCGAAGAGAACCATGTGGTTCAAGACAAAATCTGGTCTGTGCTGGAGTCCCCAAGGGGCGTTTGGATGCAAGCTGAAATCACCTTTAGGAAGCCCATGCCTACCAAGGTACAGTAGAATCTTTCTGCAATTTCCAGTCACTGGACTGGGTTAGTGAATTTCTGTTTAATTATTTTCAACTGATGATGCATGGTTTTTCTTCTGTTCAAGCTGAAAGTCCCACCCTCACATCCTGTTCCCGGGCATGTGTGAGTTATATCCTTCACGTCTTTTCAGTTTTATGTCTCTCGGAATCATGGCCACATAGGGAGTTCGCTTGTTGTTTAATTCTTAGATTCCCTGAAAATAGTTCAAAGAGAGAGAATATGTGAATAAAGTTCTACATTGAGGCTTTAAGGTCAACACCCTAAACCTCTAGCTGAACACAGGATGGGGAAGCTCAGTAAAATAGGAGAGCCAACTCAGACAGAAAGAATTTACATAAGGGAATCATCAGAAGCTTATTGATAGAAGTAAGAAAACAAAGAGATCTTTATTGCAAAGGAAATGCAAAAGAAAATTGTGATCTCTTGAATTTTACAGCTCATAAACTTAAGGAAGCTTAACAGATACCATAAATTCTGTCAACTATTAATACAACCCGGATTACAACTAGAATGAGAAAACCTGTTTTGTTTCACCTCCCAGTTGGTGAGAAGATCTCTCTCATGCACCCTCTGTGCAAGAAAGAAGGTCCCTTCCTTCAAGCAGACGCCTCACACTACGGAAGCTCAATAGATATATCATTGAAGAATGGCTGTTCAGTTGATCATGTTTGTAACTAGGCTCCTGAAGAAAAGATATACACAGCAGAGCAGTAGAACTTTCTTCATACACATTAATGGTCCAAATTTCTCTTAGTTATATCATTTGGACAGAAACATAGCTTTGTCTATAACTTTCTAGCAAAGAAACTTTGTACACCTTTCTCATCATGATGTTGCTTGATTACTCTTAGTCCATTAGAATACACAACAGGGCATGATTAAATCTTTACAATGATTAATCAAAGATCTTTGAAAATATTTGCAAAAAAATTTTTCCCTATTGCTAGGCAAGAAAAATAATGATTATAATGACGTGACAGCCTCCTTAACTTGCTGATTTCTAAGAGTCAAACCAATTTATGATACCTATAGTAGAACAGAAGCACAGAAGTTTTACCACATTCTCATAGGCACTGCTTTTATTGTTTTCGTGCTAACTAAATAGGTAGTCCCCATTACCAATTATTTAACTCTCTCTAGTTATGGTAACACTCATACACCAAGCATGTACCTAATCCATACAATCAGGGATGCATGTAATAAAATTTTTACTGTACTCTACACTCTCTGTTGCTAATGTTTTAACAGAGGGAAAGTATAACTAACATTTCATTCACTTATTTGACTTTAATTTATTTATTCATTTATTCAACCATACTTTATTAGGTATAAGTTCAGTGTAAGGTGTATAAAGATCAATGGGGCTCAGATTCTACTTTTGAGAATGAGATCACAAATGATAGAATGTTAAGACACAAATATGTAAGACAACTAACAACAGCGCAATCTCACTGCCTCCCAGAACTGGACACGTGAAAATAAAGATGAGTAGAGGACCAGCTGAGCTGGTGTTTGGAGGGCAAATGTTCAGGCCATGCTGGATTCTAACTCCTCTCATGCACTACCCGCCTGACTCCTCTCTTCTCCCTCCCCGAGCCCCTCATCCTTTACTTACAAAACATAGGCTGTTAGTGATTTATCTGCTCCTAAGTGTAAGTCCCTGCTCTTATCTGACTCCCATGGAATGGAAGGAAGCCACCCAGCAACTAAGGATGCCCCAGAGAACTTACCCTTTTCTTCTCTGACTGACTTTCAACCCTCCCAGCAACCACACAAATCCTACCCACCTACTTCAGGAAAATTTGATCTAGACCCAGTGCGAGCAGGGAAGTTCTTATAGCCTCAGAAGGAGCTAGTATGAATTCAGTCCCAGAGCTGATGAGGAGGTGGTACAGTTCAACACAAGCAAACTCTGGACACGTGTCTGAAAGTGGTGAATAGTTTTTGGAAGGTCCTTGCTAAACAGAACCAGTTTCTCAGAGAGTGAGAGAACCATTTGACATTCATACAGACAGCACTGAGTAAGATAGAAAAGTAATACTTAACATACATAGGTAGAAACAAACATACATATGGCATTTCAGAGAAGAAATAAAATGAAAAGTCAAAGTTTCCCTTACCACCCCTGTACTCAAACTCCAATTCTACTTCTTTTTCTAAAGGTTTTCCCCCTGATTTTCTGATGTTTTTCTCTATAATTCCAGATATTCTATTTCTGCCTCATTTCTTGATTCATTAACCTTAGCAGTATATGCTGACTCCTTTCTATAAAAGATAAGAAATTTAGGTTATTTATTCTATTTCCTTTTGTTTTCTCTATCCTCCTTACAATTTTTTGGTTGTATTTTTATTTTTAACTTTCTCTTGGCTCCCTTTGTGACTCTGATACACCTAATCATCTGTTTTTGCTCCCATCGACTTCAGGTCATGTCCTATGACACTCCAGTATGTATGGTGAATACATTTTCACCCCTCTGTTTCCCCTCCCCTCACTTTCCACCCTCTCCACCTCTCAGCTTTCTCAGCAATACATTTGCTTGTACACAGAAATGGCTTAAAACATTCCAGTTCTTCCAGTGAAGACTTTGAGCTTTGCCAATAGCAGGATTTCCCCGTATGGGCCCACTTGGCAGTTTGGAAGGGACAGTGCAGCCTCTGTAGGCGGCCATACCTCACATGATTGGGGTTTTGTCATCTGCAATGACAGCAACAACCCAAGCTATTTCCACATGTTTCCATATGGCCCCAGAGGTGCCAGGCCATCCTTGGATGAGAACTGTGGCTTTATAAGTTGATTCTGAAAATTAAAATTAAGAGCTAGCCCTGCCTACAATCCACCTTTGCCTCCTTGGATCTGTGCTCTGCGGAGCAGCATAGTGGTGATGAGGGACCCTCTGGCTTCCTGTTGCTCTTCTGGGAAAAGGCTTGCATGCTCTGACATCAGCCCCTTCCCAGCCTCGCCTCTTACTCCTCTCATTCTAATAACATTGCAGTCAGTTCCTGGAACACACTGCTCTCTTCCACCTTGGGCCATGGCACACCCAGTTTCTTCTGCGTACACTCTTGTTAATTCAGTCACTGGCTTGAACTTCCCTTCTGCAGAGAGTCCTTTTCTGGCTCATTCCTCAGAATAGATTAGTGTTCCCTGGGCCTCTTCTCCATCATTCTGGAGACAGGATAGCACAGCAATTAAAAGAAATGACTGAGGAGTCTGTTTTCAAATCTCCATTCTACCACTTAAATGACTTTACAATCTGAGGGTTTTCCCTTAATTGAGATATGATTGACATGCGTTTGAGGGGCACAGGGTAATGGTTTGGTGTATATATTGTGAAATGATCACCACAGTGCATCTAGTTAACATCCATCACCTCACATAGTTCATGAGTATTTTTTCTTGTGATAAGAACTTCTAAGATTTACTCTCTTAGCAACTTTCAAATATACAATACAGTTTGCTAAATATACTCACCATGCTGCTCTTTATAAATTTAAAAGTGAAGAAACTGAAGTTTCCAAAAGTTATATAGTCCTATTCTTGCTCTTACCTTGCCACTGTACCCCAGACAAAATCCTTTACAGTTGTGTCTCTAAAATACATCTCAGATATGTTTACTTCTGTGTCCCCAACCACCACCCTAGTCTAAGCCACCATCATTTCTTACCTAAATTGTTCCGTATCTTTCTCTCTGGTTTTTCTGCTTCCACCTTGCTCTCTACACTATCATGCAGCCACCAGAATCATCATCTTGAAATGGAAATAGGATCAGGCCACTCTCCTGCCAGAAACTGTCCTATGGCCTTTAGAATAAAGCCCCATTCCCTCCTGTGGCTCATAAGGCGCTGTACCATCTGGCCCCTGCGTCCTGCGTGAACTTCACCTTTGCTCTGCCCATGATCACATGGTCACACAGTCCCCATGGTCCCGCTGGCCTTCTCTCGGTCTCCTGAGTTCCAAGGCCTTTCCTTCACTGGGGACATCATGCTTGCAGTCCCCTCACCCACCTATCCTATGTCAAGATGGTTCTTGTTCTTCTGTCCTGGTCAGGTGTCTCCTTTTAGACAGGAACTGCCTGACCACCTGGTCTGTAACTGCTTTTTCCATCCCCAGATTATTCTACAAGATATCACCTAGTTTATTTTGTGCATAGCATTTACCCTGATCTGAAATTTTCTCATTTGTTTGTCTACTTGTTCATTGTCCATCTCTTTTCCCATAAAAATATGACACTGAAAAATGAGTAAGTAAAAGAATGAGAGTGGACTTTCTAAGGCTGGTAAGTGACAGAGCTGGGGTGCATGGTCTGTAGACTGTCAGACGCCTGCCCTTTGCCACTGGTATGGCAATCCTGGGTGCTCAGGATTTCCATCCAGTCTTGGGGAAGGCCTGTTCTTCTGTAGCTGGAGAATGTGAGGCTCCCAAATGTGCCTTGGGGCATGGGCACCACCTTGTATTTTATTTAATTCTCACAACTTTCCTGTAAGGAAAGTGAAGTATCTCCTTTTAGTGCCCTTGGACTTCTAGAAGTCAAAGTTATACCAACCTCGGGTCACATCCTACTAGAAACGGATGCCTAAGCTCAGAGTTTACTGCACATATGTCACTGTTGTGAGGAAAACCCTTCCCTGCCTCTGCTTCAAGTCCTCACTGCCCCATTCCTGAAGCCATCAAGGGCCAGTGGTCAGGGACCAACTCACCTAGAGTGAGTGGCTGCCTTTTCATATATATTCCCTGGCTGAAAGCCTTATATGTGAATTTTGAATACACCTAGCCTAATTTTCCGGAGAAGGCACTGGCACCCCACTCCAGTACTCTTGCCTAGAAAATCCCATGGACAGAGGAGCCTGGTGGGCTGCAGTCCATGGGGTCGCTAAGAGTCGGACATGACTGAGCAACTTCACTTTCACTTTTCACTTTCATGCATTGGAGAAGGAAATGGCAACCCACTCCAGTGTTCTTGCCTGAAGAATCACGGGGATGGGGGAGCCTGGTGGGCTGCCATCTATGGGGTCACACAGAGTCGGACACGACTGAAGTGACTTAGCAGCAGCAGCAGCTGCCTCATTTTCACTGGTAGAGATGTTTGGTACATACGTTTGAGTATCTGTGCTGCATAGTCAAAATAATAACAATAATCTCTTACTTTCACATTGCTCCTTAGTGTAACCTACTTTCATGAACATTATTTTCACCTCTCAGTGAGTTGGCTTGTGAGACTAGAAATGAGCTGAGTGAGGGCAGCCTGCACAGAACTGTAAAAAGTCAGAACTTTTTTCCCTCTTTCCTTTTGTTTTTCCCTACATGTTACCTCATCTGTGCCTTCCCAGGTAGCTTCCACTCTGGATGCTTCTTTACCTTTATTTCAACATTTGCTCTTACCCAGACCATTTTAAAGACAATGGGTTGATTTGATTAACAAGTCCCTGCTAGCTCCCCTACATAGTCTAATGTTTGATGGAAACTATAATGTATATTAATATTTCTATTTAAGGAATAGTAGCAATGGTAATAATTTTCCTGAGATCATTCTAGCCAAATAGCCATATGGATGGATTATGTATAATGTCACAGCTGCCAACAGGACTAGGAACTTTCACTGAATGCTTTCCATGTGCTGGGAGCTGTGCTAAATATTCGACATGCGTTACTTCATTTGGTTCCACAACACCTTATGAAGGAAGGCTGTATAGTCCCATTTAACAGATGAGGGAAATTAAGGACCTTGTTCAGCATCACACAGTTACTAGGAGGCAGAGCAGAGAGGTAAATCCAAGTCTTTTTCAATCCAGAAGCCATGCCTTTAGTACTGTGCCTTTATGCCCCTAGCTCTCTTCTGGCTTATGTCAAAACTATAGGATCAGGTGAGGAAAAACTTGAACAAAGAGACTACAGAATTTTTTTTTTCTAGGTCCTGATCCTCATAAGGATTCATAGGCATCATCTCTTTCAGTTAAGTTCAGTTCAGTCGCTCAGTTGTCTCCGACTCTTTGCGACCCCATGAGTTGCAGGATGCCAGGCCTCCCTGTCCATCACCAACTCCCGGAGTTCACCCAAACTCATGTCCATCAAGTCAGTGATGCCATCCAGCCATCTCATCCTCTGTCGTCCCCCTTCTCCTCCTGCCCCCAATCCTTGCCAGCATCAGAGTCTTTTCCAATGAGTCAACTCTTCACATGAGGTGGCCAAAGACTGGAGTTTCAGCTTTAGCATCATTCCTTCCAAAGAAATCCCAGGGTTGATCTCCTTCAGAATGGACTGGTTGGATTTCCTTGTAATCCAAGGGACTCTCAAGAGTCTTCTCCAATACCACAGTTCAAAAGCATCAATTCTTCGGCGCTCAGCCTTCTTCACAGTCCAACTCTCACATCCATACATGACCACAGGAAAAACCATAGCCTTGACTAGACAGACCTTAGTCGGCAAAATAATGTCTCTGCTTTTGAATATGCTATCTAGGTTGGTCATAACTTTTCTTCCAAGGAGTAAGTGTCTTTTAATTTCATGGCTGCAGTCACCATCTGCAGTGATATTGGAGCCCAGAAAAATAAAGTCAGCCACTGTTTTCACTGTTTCCCCATCTGTCTGCCATGAAGTGATGGGACCAGATGCCATGATCTTCGTTTTCTGAATGTTGAGCTTTAAGCCACCTTTTTCACTCTCCTCTTTCACTTTCATCAAGAGACTCTTTAGTTCTTCTTCACTTTCTGCCATAGGGGTGGTGTCATCTGCATATCTGAGGTTATTGATATCTCTCCTGGCAATCTTGATTCTAGCTTGTGCTTCTTCCAGCCCAGCATTTCTCATGATGTACTCTGCATAAAGTTAAATAAGCAGGGTGACAATATACAGCCTTGACATACTCCTTTTCCTGTTTGGAACCAGTCTGTTGTTCCATGTCCAGTTCTAACTTTGCTTCCTGATCTGCATACAGGTTTCTCAAGAGGCAGGTCAAGTGGTCTGGTATTCCCATCTCTTAAAGAATTTTCCACAGTTTATTGTGATCCACACAGTCAAAGGCTTTGGCATAGTCAATAAAGCAGAAATAGATGTTTTTTCTGGAACTCTCTTGCTTTTTTGATGATCCAGTGGATGTTGGCAATTTGATCTCTGGTTCCTCTGCCTTTTCTAAAACCAGCTTGAACATCTGGAATTTCATGGTTCACATATTGATGAAGCCTGGCTTGGAGAATTTTGAGCATTACTTAACTAGCGTGTGAGATGAGTGCAATTGTGCAGTAGTTTGGACATTCTTAGGCATTGCCTTTCTTTGGGATTGGAATGAAAACTGACCTTTCCAGTCTTGTGGCCACGGCTGAGTTTCCATATTTGCTGGCATATTGAGTGCAGCACATCACAGTATCATCTTTCAGGATCTGAAATAGCTCACCTGGAATTCTATCACCTCCACTAGCTTTGTTTGTAGTGATGGTTCCTAAGGCCCACTTGACTTCACATTCCAGGATGTCTGGCTCTAGGTGAGTGATCACACCATCATGATTATCTGGGTCATGAAGATTTTTTTGTACAGTTCTTCTGTGTATTCTTGCCACCTCTTCTTAATATCTTCTGCTTCTGTTAGGTCCATACCATTTCTGTCCTTTATTGAGCCCATCTTTGCATGAAATATTCCCTTGTTGTGTCTAATTTTCTTCAAGAGATCTCTAATCTTTCCCATTCTGTTGCTTTCCTCTATTTCTTTGCACTGATCACCGAGGAAGGCTTTCTTATCTCTCCTTTGGAACTCTGTGTTCAAATGGGTATATCTTTCCTTTTCTCCTTTGCTCTTCCCTTCCAATCTTTCACAGCTATTTGTAAGGCCTCCTCATGCAGCCATTTTGCTTTTTTGCATTTCTTTTTCTTGGGGATGGTCTTGATTCCTGTCTCCTGTGCAGTGTCATGAATCGCTATCCATAGTTCATCAGGCACTTTGTCTATCAGATCTAGTCCTTTAAATCTATTTCTCACTTTCACTGTATAGTCATAAGGGATTTGATTTAGGTTATATATGAATGGTCTAGTGGTTTTCTCTACTTTCTTCAATTTCAGTCTGAATTTGGCAATAAAGTGTTCATGATCCAAGCCAAAGTCAGCTCCTGGTCTTGTTTTTGCTGACCGTATAGAGCTTCTCCATCTTTGGCTGCAAAGAATATAATCAATTTGATTTTCGTGTCAACCATCTGGTGATGTCCATGTGTAGAGTCTTCTCTTGTGATGTTGGAAGAGGGTTTTGTATGACCAGTGCATTCTCTTGGCAGAACTCTATTAGCCTTTTCGCTGCTTCATTCTGTACTCCAAGGCCAAATTTGCCTGTCACTCCAGGTGTTTCTTGACTTCCTACTTTAACCAGGCAAGAACCTTATGTTAGCATGCTTCCTTGATAGCTCAGTTGGTAAAGAATCCACCTGCAATGCAGGAGACTCCAGTTCAATTCCTGGGTCAAGAAGACCCATTGGAGGAGGGATAGGGTACCCACTCCAGTACTATTGGAATTCCTTTGTGGCTCAGCTGATAAAGAATCCACCTTCAATGCAAGAGATCGGGGCTTGATCCCTGGGTTGGGAAGATGCCCTAAAGAAAGAAAAGGCTAACCACTCCAGTATTCTGGCCTGAAGAATTCCATGGACTGTGACCATGGGGTCACAAAGAGTCACTTTGGGGTCTCAAAGTGTTTCCATATGTCAGCACTTATCAGAGTATATCCCATGGAGTACAAATCCCTTGAATTGTTCTATTGAAAACTGATTATGTGGTCAAATAAGTTGGAGAAATTTTGCATGCCAGGTCTCTACTCTTCCACATACACATAGGAAGGTTAGCCCTTCACAGTAACGTGTTAGAAACTCTGGTAAGTTCTACATTAAAGGATCCTGTTTAACCTTGTGTAAGGTGGCAGTTTTCTCAGAGTACATGACATAGACCCCTTGCGCAGCACCTTTTAATGAAATACTACTATCCTAACTTTTGAACTGTGGTGTTGGAGAAGACTCTTGAGAGTCCCTTGTACTGCAAGGGAGATCCAACCAGTCCATCCTAAAGGAAATCAGTCCTAAATATTCATAGGAAGGACTGATGCTGAAGCTGAAACTCCAATACTTTGGCCACCTGATGTAAAGAAGTGACTCATTGGAAAAGACCCTGATGCTGGAAAAGATTGAAGGCAGAAAGAGAAGGGGACGATAGAGGATGAGATGGTTGGATGGCATCACCGACTCAATGGACATGAGTTTGAGTAAACTCTAGGAGTTGGAGATAGACAGGGAGGCCTGGCATGCTGCAGTTCCTCTTGTCACAAAGAGTCAGACACAACTGAGCGACTGAACTGAACTATCCTAGCATCATGCATTGTACTGAAATTATCTCCTTGTGTACCTATCTTTGTTAGCTTACATCAGACTGCAAGCTTCTGGAGAACAGAGACCTATATCTTACTTATTTATTTTTTATTTCTAATGTAACACAATTTCTAGAACATAGTGAGTATTCAAAGGGTACTGAGCTTTCAAGGAAAATGTGTTGATGGCAAGGAAAAACAATGTAAATCAGTCACAGGAAGAAGGAAGATGGACGTGAGTTTGAGTTGGTGATGGACAGGGGAGGCCTGACGTGCTGCAGTTCATGGGGTCGCAAAGAGTCGGACATGACTGAGCGACTAAAATGAACTGAACTGAACTGAAACATCTGGAAGTTCTCAGTTCACGTACTGGTGAAGCCTAGCTTGGAGAATTTTGATTTATCAACAGCAAATATTTTTCATTGATCATGCTGCAGGAACCAACCTGAGAAAATCACCTTTCTCTCAAAGTCCACCTCTTGAGAGTCCCTTCCTCTTTGAATCTTGTGCAAGTCACTAATTTGTGTTTTGTTAGATTGAGATTATACAAATAAAAGGTCCTAGTCAGGATTAGGAAGATTTGGCTTCAAGTCATGATAAATCAGGAGGCTTCCCAGGTGGCTCAGATGGTAAAGAATCTGCCAATGCTAGAGATGTGCAGGAGAGGTGATTTCCATCCTTGGGTTGGGAAGATCCCCTAGGAGAGGAAATGGCAACCCACTACAGTATTCTTGCCTGAAAAATCCCCTGGACAGAGGAGGCTGGCTGACTCTGGTCCTTGGGGATCACAAGAGTTGAACATTACTGAGCAACTGAGCATGCCTGCACACAGTTGGCAAATCAGAATGTCATGTCCCCTCTCTATGGAATGAAAACATGTCTCCTTATGTCTGCTAAGTCTCTTCTACCTTCATTAAGATATTTTTAAGCATCTTAGTGTCAAAAAATGTTTTTTAATATCATGCAACACTGTCCTTGTTTTCTCTCACAATCTTTTTATTTTAGCAAAACATCAATGAAATCTAAGTCTGTGATTTGGATTTCTGCTTTTAAAATCTTCCTTTTCACTTTGCCTTTTAATAATGGAAATGCCACTAGATATAAAATATCTCGGGTTCTGAAATTTTTAAAGATGACACTTAGCAGTTCACTCAGATAGAAGAACAGGTCTAGTAAATTTCTGGATAGATTTAGATGCCTATTTAATAACAAGACACCCTGCTATAAAGGAACTAGAGAATAAGAAAGCCAATGTGTAGATAAGATATATGAGAAAAGATAAATTTCCTATCATATTTCATGATATCTGGGAACACTGGGAAATGGCTGCTCCAGGATATTAATGTTCCAGCATAATTAAAGCAGGACAGCTGAGTGCAAAGTAGAAATAGCAGGATCACTAATCCCTGACAAGATAATCAACACATTTTAGAACAGATTAAGATAGTTCCATATACAGAGCCAGGAAAATTATACTGTCAAGTGGAATAAGTTTTAATGTGAAATTGGATAGAGGAGCTAAGAAGTATGGGAAAGGAGCCTACTGTTGAGTTTTTCCAAGCAAAACTCAGTGTCAGTTGTCAGTACAGGAATTATAAATTATTTTAAATATGAGTAAGGCAGAGTTAATCTATTCTGGTTTTCCTTCTCTTTCATTTCCTTTCAGATATTCGTTGTTGGGCTTCTGTGTTTCACATCAGTTTATAGGGGAATGACTGGAAAGGCTGACTAGCACAACTGGTAGTTGCTAACACAGCTTACATGAGGGTGATGTTCATGCCAGTGCATTCTTACTTGACTTTCCCAAGGAATTAATTTCATGGAATATTGCTGGATTACCACGTTCATCCTTGAAGCAACATGGAAATATCTGAGATATTCTTTCCCCATAGTCTTATAAATAAGCTTAATTTAAGCAAACATTTATTCCAAAGGTTGTTTATGAGCCTATGAACACTACCTCCCTCCACACTTCCAAATTCCTAATCTGGTATTTCATAATGGGTAGACTTTTAGGGAATATTTTCTCAAGTATTTTCAGTCACTTCAGTTCAGTTGCTCAATCGTGTCCAACTCTTTGTGACTCCATGGACAGTAGCACCCCAGGCCTCCTTATTCATCACCAACTCCTGTAATTTGCTCAGACTCATGTCCAGTGAGTCGGTGATGCCATCCAGTCATCATCCTCTATTGTCCCCTTCTCATCTTGCCTTCAGTCTTTCCCAGAATCAGGGTCTTTTGCAATGAGTCAGCTCGTTACATCAAGTAGCCAAAGTATTGGAGTTTCAACTTCAGCATCAGTCATTCCAATGAATATTCAGGACTGATTTCCTTTAGGATGGGCTGGTTGGATCTCCTTGCAGTCCAAAGGACTCTCAAGAGACTTCTCCAGCACCACAGTTCAAAATTCTTCAGCGCTCAGCTTTCTTCACAGTCCAACTCTCACATCCATACATGATTACTGGAAAAACCATGGACCTTTGTTGGCAAAGTAATGTCTCTGCTTTCTAATATGCTGTCTAGGTTGGTCATAACTTTCCTTCCAAGGAGTAAGCGTCTTTTAATTTCATGGCTGCAGTCACCATCTACAGTGATTTTGGAGCCCAAAAATATAAAGTCTAACACTGTTTCCACTGTTTCCCCATCTATTTCCCATGAAGTGATGAGACTGAATGCCATGATCTTCATATTTTCTGAATGTTGAGCTTTAAGCCAACTTTTTCACTCTCTTCTTTTACTTTCATCAAGAGGCTTTTAGTTCCTCTTCACTTTCTGCCATAAGGGTGATGTCATCTGCATATCTGAGGTTATTGATATTTCTCCTGGCAATCTTGATTCTAGCTTGTGCTTCCTCCAGCCCAGCATTTCTCATGATGTACTCTGCATATAAGTTAAATAAGCAGGGTGACAATATACAGCCTTGGCATACTCCTTTTCCTGTTTGGAACCAGTCTGTTGTTCCATGCCAGTTCTAACTTTGCTTCCTGACCTGCATACAGGTTTCTCAAGAGGCAGGTCAAGTGGTCTGGTATTCCCATCTCTTTCAGAATTTTCCACAGTTTATTGGGATTCACACAGTCGAAGGCTTTGGCATAGTCAATAAAGCAGAAATAGATGTTTTTCTGGAACTCTCTTGCTTTTCCGATGATCCAGCAGATGTTGGCAACTGCCATTCTATTGTTTTCCTCTATTTCTTTGCACTAGTTACTGAGGAAGGCTTTCTCATCTTTCCTTGCTATTCTTTGAAACTCCGTGTTCAAATGGGTATATCTCTCCTTTCCTCCTTTGCCTTTTGCTTCTCTTCTGTTCACAGCTATTTGCAAGGCCTCCTCAGACAACCATTTTACCTTTTTGCAAGTATTTTGGATGAGACAACATTGATTTTAATGCTCACACTGAGATTCTCTGGAGATCCTCTGATTTTCTGAACTCATAGATCATTTAGGTATTTCCTGTACACTTTAGGTATAAGCTCAATTCGCTTACTTGGAAATTGACAATTCACACATTAGTGAAGACTCTGCTTTCCTGCATGGAAGAACATCTTATTTCCTTTTGCACAGATAGTTCCATCTTTTTTCCCTCTCTTGTCTGGCTTTCTCTGGGAGCTTTGTGGTCTCTCTTTGCAGTGCATAACTCCAGTGGAAGTCTCTCTCCAGACAGTCTACAAGCCTCTTCCTAATGGCATCTGCCACAACACCCTGAAGGGTCATGAAGTTCTATTTTCTGTTCAGCATCAGTTTACATGGGAATGTATGCAATGCTCAAGGATGCATCATTACTGTTTGTGGCCTGCCTAGTTCATCTCAATCTCCAAGCCAAGCCATTTAGTTCTCCCTTAATTTCTTTCTCCAAGTAAGGATTGCCTAAAAACATGTCTGAAAGGCAAATATCAAGCCAGAAAAAAAGTTTGCAACATATATGACAAATTCCTAATATGTTTAAGATTTAAATTTTCTCTAATAAATCAATAAGCAAAAGATGAACTAAGCAATAGGTAACTGGACAATGAATATATACAGGCAAATCAGAAGAAAAGGGCTATTACTAGAAAATAAATATGCAAACATGTCCAACTTCATTTATAACCAAAGAAATCTGAAAAATAGCAAAACAGTACATTTAGGCCCCAATATATATACATATATAATATGAGTTATAGACATTTATTAAATATTTATGTATTTAGCTACATAACTCAGGGATTGAACCCATGTCTCCCACATTGCAGACAGATTATTTACCATCTGAGCCACCAGGGGATACCACATATTTAAGTATATGATATATAAAGTATTGCCATAGAGAGGTAAGAATTCAAGGAAATAAAAATTCTCATAAGCTCTAGTGTGATGGTAAATTGATGTAATGTTGTTGAGTCACTAAGACATGTCCCATTCTTTGTGACCTCGTGGACAGTAACCCACTAGGCTCCCCTGTCCCTGGGATTCTTCCAGGCAAGAATACTGGAATGGGTTGCCATTTCCTCCTCCAGGGGCTCTTCTGATCCAGGAATCAAACCTGCGACTCCTGCACTGGTAGGTCAGTTCTTTACCACTGAGCCGCCTGGGGGAGAAGGAAATGGCAACCCACTCCAGTGTTCTTGCCTGGAGAATCCCAGGGACAGGGGAGCCTGGTGGGCTGCCGTCTATGGGGTCGCAACGAGTCGGACACAACTGAAGTGACATAGCAGCAGCAGAGCCACCTGGGAAGCTCAATATAATATTACTAGATGACAATTAAATTATATGTACCAAAAGGAAAAACCCAATTATGCAAATTTTTGGAGATAACCATTCTACTTCTAGGAATTTATCATAAGGAAATCATCATAGTTACGTACAAAGATCTACCTACCATATTTATCAAGCACTGTTAGTAATATTGAGAAACTGGAAGCTGCTATAAAGTATGGTGGTGGTGGTTTAGTTGCTTAGTCATGTCCAGCTGTTGTGCTTGTGACTCCATGGACTGTAACCTACTAGGCTTCTCTGTCCATGGGATTTTCCAGGCAAGAGTACTGGAGTGGGTTGCCATTTCCTTCTCCAAAGGATCTTCCCAGCCCAGTGATCAAACTTAGGTCTCCTGCATTGCAGGTGGATTCTTTACCAACTGAGCTACCAGGGAAGCCCATCTATCTGTTGTTGTGCAGTGACTGAATCATATCTGATTCCTTGTGATCCCATGGACTACAGTACACCAGGATTCCCTGTCCTTCACTATCTTCTGGAGTTTGCTCAAACTCATGTCCATTGAATCAGTGATGCTATTCAACCATCTCATCCTCTTTCACTCCCTTCTCTTCCTGCCCTCAATCTTTCCCAGCATCAGAGTCTTTTCCAATGAGTTGGCTCATCACATCAGGTGGCCAGATTATTGGAGCTTCAGTTTCAGCATCAGTCCTTCTAATGAATATTCAGGATTGATTTCCTTTAGAATTGACTGGCTTGATCTCTTTGCTGTCCAAGGGTCTTTTAGAAGTCTTCTCCAGCATCACAGTTCAAAAACAATTCTTTGGTGCTCAGCCTTCTTTGGGCCTCACTCTAGCTCAGCTGATAAAGAATCCACCTGCAATGCAGGAGACCCTAGTTCGATTCCTGGGTCAAGAAGAGCCACTGAAAAAGGGATAGTCTACCCATTCTGCTTTTCTTGGGCTTCTCTGGTGGCTCAGCTGGTAAAGAATCTGCCTGCAATGTGGGAGACCTGGGTTTGATCCCTGGGTTGGGAAGATCCCCTGGAGGAGGGTATGGCAACTCACTCCAATATTGTTGCCTGGAGAATCCCCATGGCCAGAGGATCCTGGGGGGCTGCAGTCCATGGGGTCACAAAGAGTCGGACTTGACTGAGCAACTAAGCACAGCACAGCACAGCCTTCTTTATGGTCCACCTCTCACATTCCTCCATGACTACTGGAAAAACCATAGCTTTGACTAGATAGATGGACCTTTGTTGGCAAATTATGTCTCTGCTTTTTAATATGCTATCTAGATTTGTCAAAGCTTTTCTTCCAAGGAGCAAGCATATTTTAATTTCATAGCTGAAGTCTCTGTCTGCAATTATTTTAGAGTCCAGGAAAAGAAAACCTACCACTGTTTCAATTTTGTCCCCATCTATTTGCTGTGAAGTGATGGGACCAGATGCCACAATCTTAGTTTTTTGAATGCTGAATTTTAAGCCAGATTTTTCACTCTCCTCTTTCACTTTCATCAAGAGGCTCTTTAGTTCCTCTTTGCTTTCTGCAATTAGGGTAGAAATGTTATCTTCATATCTGAGGTTGTTGCTGTTTCTGAACCCAGCAATCTTGATTCCAGCTTGTGATTCATCCAGCCTGGCATTTTGCGTGATGTACTCTGCATATAAGTTAAATAAGCAAGGTGACAATATACAGCCTTGACGTACTCCTTTCCCAATTTGGAGCCAGTCCATTGTTCCTTGTCTGGTCCTAATTGTTGCTTCTTGACCTGCATACAGGTTTTTCAGGAGGCAGGTAAGGTGGCCTGGTATTCCCATCTCTTTAAGAATTTTCCACAGTTTGCTGTGATCCACACAGTCAAAGGCTTTAGTGTAGTCAATGAAGCAAAAGGAGATACTTTTCTGAAATTCTCTTGCTTTTTCTGTAATCAAATGGATTTTGGCAATTTGATATCTGGTTCTTCTGTCTTTTCTAAATTTAGCTTGTATATCTGGAAGTTCTCTGTTCACATACTGTTGAAACCTAGCTTGAAGGATTTGGGGCATTCCCTTGCTAGCTTGTGAAATCAGCGTAATTGTAGATGTTGGCTAAATAATTTGTGACACAGCTAAAAGGAGATTAATATTATATGAGCTTTTAGTCACAGCTCTGCATCAAGAATCTCCACTTTGCCCTGGGAATCAATGAAAAATAGACCCACAGCTGTCTCTCTGGTTCATACACAAGCAGAGTGAAGTCATTATTTGGGTATTAGTTAAAGTCACTGTCTTCTCCTGACCTAGAAAAATTCATACACAGCAGGGGTGAGCCCTTGAGAGTCAAGACAGAAACATAGATTCCACCTTTTTGCAGTTGATTGTATTCTCTGAGTCTTCTGGAAAGACTGACATTTTGTATCTCCATCCAAGTAGTCACAATAGGTCTGTATTTTGATCTCCATCCATAATAAATAAATTGGTCCTTACATTATGTTGGTCAGGGAAATGTTTAACTAGAGGTCCTCCCTAAGGAAGGTTGACCAGAGATAAACCGTGTTGTATGTTGAGGAAGGCATTCACACCTATTTCCTTTACTGATGATGAAAGCTTTATAGGAATATCATATGTAATTATGTCCTCATTACTTTGGTGTGGAATTAGACCTTAAAACACTAAAAATGATACCATCTTGCTATTGTCTGATGTTCATTTTTTCAGAGACTTTTCATGTTTATTTTCCATTTACACCCCCAATATACTAGTTGTCAGGATTGTACAGGATCTATGTCCCAGGAAAAGAGGAACATGAACTTTGGAGTCAGACAGACCTTGCTTCCAAAACAAAGGAAAGGAAGTGAAAATGAGTGCAAATGAAGATAAGATTGAAGGTGTACATGTGGGGAGTTGAGGGCATTTTCTTCCTCATTTTTCCCTGTGTGAAGTAAATTTTCCACATGGAGCAAATAGAAGGTCATCAGCTAAGAAAGAGAAGGATATCACTGAGGTGAGGGAGCATCATCTCCTGTGGAGAGGAGAGGTTTCACCAATCACCAGCCATGAAATTTAGTCCCAACTGATGTAAGATTCAGGTTATGGCACCAGGTGACCAAAAACTGTTTATAACATACATAAGGCAAAATGACCGGAAGCGAGTTCTAAATGCTGCTCAGAGACATACTTGTCCACTGCTATTAATTATGCTGTTAACTGGGGAGTTTTGAGCCTTTCATAATCATATTTTAAAATACCTAATGTGAAAAGGAGAAAATGAACTGATTGGTATAATGAAATATGCCCTATCAGATATTCAGAGTATATTTCATGCTTAGGTCTACAGATGGCTATTGTATGACCTTGAGTTCATATCATAGGGTCTCTCTTTTCCTCATTCTAAAAATATCTGATTCTGAGGTCTCTTCTGAGGTCTCCTTTCCCTTTTCTGTGACCAAGTGACTTGAAAATAATGTCGATTTCTAAAATCAGTTAACTGAGTTATGTGGGTGTTTACCACCCGAACAGCCATGAAAATCTTTGGCTGCAGGTCTGCAAATCTACCACAGGGTGCCCTCTACCCTAAAACAGAAGACTTCTATGAGCAGAAGGACTCATGCTGGGTAAAGCTGGAAGCTGCTCAACCTTTGTTGCTTGTGAAAGCCAAGAGCGGAATGAAATCAGATGGGTCTTTTAAAAAGACAAAACCAAAACCAGATGGATCTTTTAAGAAAAAGGGTTGGTCAGCTAAAGACTTATTTAAAAACACATGGTCATTCTGCCTTTTGTGGGATCTGAAGACCAAATATAGTATCTACAGAAGGCGTGCTATTACAGTTCAGCAACTATTTCCCCAAACATGGCTGGGATTCTAAAAATATTAAAGTCTTACATTCATTTTTTCTAGATAAAGCTCCACTCAGTCTGTCCTTAGAGATCTGTGAAAATTCCATCTTTTTAGCCAAGTGTCTAATGTCAGAATTTTTGTTTTGCTTTGTTATTTTTTATTGTTTTAATGCTCTCACAATTTATTGTCAAATAGTTAGCTGAATGCTGTGGCATTATACAGGATTGTGTATCCTGCAGTTGTGTCAAAACCATCTTAATGAAGGGCTCTGGAACTTCACTGACTGGATTATAGTAATTCAGTGAATAATTATACTACCAACTCTGTGGTCACCATTTCCACATTTATCTGTGCAAGTGATTCCAAAAGACTTCAAACTTCGTCAGAAGAGAAGTTAAATTTAACCCAGAATCAAACCCTCTGGTAAATTATTGAGGTCTACCACTTATAACAACCTAAGTTTGTTTTGTGAACTTGAGTATTTTATGGTATTGTTGGCGTAGGGTTGAAATGTTTCTATGTGAAGATAGGAGGCCATTTCTGGAAACTATCATTTACATTCTAATTATAGGCCCAATTTGGGCTCTTCAATTGGTAAAGTAGGTGGTGGATTAAGCCAGCAATCTGGCCAACCATGTGTCTCCAGAAGGCCGTGAAGCTATTGGGTAGGCCAACAACTTCACTGAGGATTTGCCGATGGAAAATCCCGAACAAACTTTTGGCCAAACCAGTACTTTAAAAGACAGTGAAAGACCAGTCAATTCAGCTAATGTTGAGCTGTTTAATGCTAACCATATTTTTTTTAACTACACAACAAAAGTTTGTGGTTATATATTCCACAGTTCCCTGCAAAGCTTCATTTCTTCCCTTCCTCAGCAAAATCCTATTTATTGTGTTGGGTACCACTTAAACTACAACACTTAATAAAGTTAAAATGAGTAATCCTAATTATTTTTAAAAATCCAACTTGATTTGGTTTGAGAAAATAAGTTGCTGACTTATCTGTTTCTCTGCTTTTTCTCTCCCTCATGCTTTAACCAGGAACTTCTCTGGACTTTTACTGGTTTAGCAGCAGTTTAGACCATCTGACTAAGACAGCCTTGTAGCTGGATGTCTGTACAGACTCTCCCTCCACCCCACTGTTCCCACTCCTTGGGGAAAAAAAAAGATAACTTTAAGAGAGAATTATAATTTGTTTACTATGAGGAATGTTTGCTCAGTTACCCTAACCCTTCAGATCTGCTCCCTGTCATTATATTATTTTGAGGGAGTAGATCTTTCTTTTTGAAAGGGAGATGAGTGAAAACAAAGAAGAGATTCTATTCCCCTTTGACAGTTCGATTTCTTTTGGAAACAGGAAATTGAAACAGCGAAGCCCTGATTGACTTGGTGATGATTATTCAGCTGGAGAGTTAGTTCATTTCCCTTGCTGTTTTGTTCCTTTGCCTTTTGTTTCTAGGGCTTAAGGATATTGCACGCTCATTAGAGCTACCACCTGATGGTGTGAGGAAGAGCAAACTAATGCAATCTAGTCCGCTTTTAAAATATAAACAACTGACTGGGGAGAATGAACAGGTTGAAACTGAGAATCCAAAAGGAGGTAACAGATCTGAAAGTGCCTCACATAGGGAGGCAATAGGAATACACATAATAGGAATTTAGCAAATGGGGTTTGATAATCCATACAGTTTTCTGCTACCCATAACCAGTGGTTCTCAGCCAGACAAAATTTTTCCCTGCCCCTCCCCCATTCCCCAAGGGGCATATCTGGGCATGACATTTTTTTTTTATTGTTATGATTTGGGGAGTGATATTGGTATCCAGTGAGTAGAGACCAGGAACTCTTAACATCCTGTAATGCACAGGGCATCCCTCACAACAAAAATTACCTGACCCAAAACATCAGTAGTACTAAGACTGGAACACGTTACTGTAGATAAATGAGCAAGTATAATGTCTATTTTTAGTATGATAAAAAGTAAATTAAATCATGTTTTTCAACCTTACTTGACTATATTTAAAATGATTTGTTTGCAAATCTGTGTTTATAGCTCTCCATTCACTACCTATTTGCCTTCCAAAATTAGTCTAGCTAAGTTTTTTTCAACAATTAATATTCTCTATCAAAACAAAAATTTTGATGTATCACTAGTGCCAAAGAAGTAGAACCTTTAGTATACTAAAACAAACTGATTTATACAAATCTAATTTGCTCCTAACTTTTAAGAGGTTTGCATAAAACCAAGGAGATCTGTCTAAGGGACAGCAGTTTACTTTGTCTCTCTTCTCTTTCAAATAGATACTAGTATACATATGAGTTGCCTGAGATCTTTTTCCCAATCTTTACAGGTATTGTCTGCTTTGAAATACTGCCTAAAATGAAATAAACACTGTTGTTGTTTTTTTAAAGATCTGTAATTAAACAAGAGGTCAGTCCCCTTAAGAATTTAGATACGGGGAATTTTTTTCTTGTCACATTCTTAACAGGACCCAGGACAGAGTTCTTAAGAACAGACCAAAATGTTTGACTTTCTCTTTACAGCCAGGCCCAGTCATAAGCTTACCCAGTCATCAACTACCCTAAAATAACCTCTCCACCTCAAGTAGCCCTCAAAATGAAAGATAGCAGCACAAGAATAGGAACTGACATTATCATCGCTATTAATAGCAGGGTGGAGATCCAATGTGTTAGAGCAAACAAATGATCTTGTCAGGTTTCTTTTGTGTGTTGGAATGCTGATAGACAGCTGCCAAACAGATCTGCGCTTTGAGGCGATAGTTTGAATATAGTACGTAGCAGACTGTGAATCTTTCTTCAGACGTCAGACAGAACAACAAGTGGTCTGGCCCGTACTCTTAAGTGTGGAAAGAGTTCTAAGATAGTAATAACCTAGTGGCCTGCTGTTGTCCAGAATATCTTTAATGTTTCACTTAACCCACTATGACAGTTCACAAATTTGTTTGGAATGTCCAAAATGAAGCTCTATCCGGTGGAACTTTCTGCAACGAGGAAACATTACAAATCTGCTATGACCAACTCACTTGATCACTGGTTATATGTGGCTATCGGGTACTTGAAATGTGGTTAGTGAACCTAAGGAAAGAAAAATTTTAATTTTACTTAATTTTAATTTCAAGAGCCATGTGTTCTCGTAGCTACTATAATAAACAATGCCAATCTGAAAAACAGTAGCCCATTATTATACAACTTAATTATAGATATCTTGATTCCTTTTTTTTCTCAATTATAAATATAACAAAATTAAAGAATGTGTGTTGGAATTCTTCAGAAACTAAAAGGAAATTCTATTCAATACCCATAATTTCTCAAACCTAATAAAAGTGTTATATATTTAGTAAATTTTCAAGGTTTTTTTCTATGTATTTTAGATGAGTTAGATGTAATTTATCTCATTTTATTTTAATTTTATTATCAGCGGCTTTCATCACTCAACATTATGAGAGGAATATATTCTCTACTACTAAATAATATTTGCAAATCATCAGAGTTAATAATGGCCTGTTTTTTAGATTGCAGCACCATGATTTGTGTATTTCTTCTTGTGTGTTTTTGAAATCTTGGGCTGTTTGTTTGCTTGCTTCCTTGGTTTTATGGTCATTATAAAATAATGGTGTAGTAAACATGTGAAAGCATGAAAACATTTCTCCTCTTTAGGATATGTTTACATGCCATATGTTTGAGTCTTATTTAGGTAGTAATTTACATGGTGAATCATTTCAGTACCACAGAATCTTTTGAAAAAGTGCTTTTTCACTATTCATGTCAAAAATAGACTTTAAAGCTGCCAAAGGAAAAGAAAGCCAAGATTTTTCTCTGCAGCACAATTAATTCAGTAAATTACAAGGCAGATTACTATTCCTTCCCATAGAACAGAAAAATTGCTGATAAAAATGGAATTGCACTCAGGGCTGATGACATAGACCTCTGCTTTGTAAATGGAGAATAAGTTCCTATGTATAAATCCTGAAAATAATATATTTTACATAGTCAGATAATCTCTAGAATCTATAAAGATAAGAAAATTAACAAAAGTTAAATGAAAAACCGAAACACCCCTTTTAGTCGGTTCCTTGCAAATATTGATACATACAGTTATATAGTAGGGCTCCCTTGGTTGCTCAGATGGTCAAAAGTCTGCCTGCAGTGCAGGAGACCCAGCTTCAGTCCCTGAGTCAGGAAGATCTCCTGGAGAAAGGAATAACAACCAACTCCAGTGTTCTTGCCTGGAGAATTTCATGGACAGAGGAGTGTGGCAAAGAGTCAGACATGAGTCAGAATGACTGAGCTACTAGCACACACACATAGCTATGTATTATTACAGCTCTAAACTGTCTTTTTCCTATAATTATAGTAATATGAATCCAGTTCAGTAAACTTTTACACATCTTATAATTATTCTGAAGATATTGGCCTAAGACATTTTATATTTTGCATAAACTGTCATGTGATTTTTTCAGCTTATTTTAAAATAAATTCTATATTCTGGTGGCTCTGATCATCAAAGACCAAAGGGATCCTACTAATAACACAGGTGAATTGAAGACATTGCATCCTGAACCTAAAAAGGTTTAAGAACCTAAAAAAATGTTTAGGCTTTTTAGGTTTAAGAACCTATAAAAATCAAATGTTCTCATTGCTCATAATTTGAGTTGTTTTTCCATTATATCTCTTTGTTTTTGAATTAAGATTTGTATTTGAGGGACTGAACATGGATTAGAGACTCTGTGCTCATTAAACATTAGATTATACATGTGAAGCAACTTTGTACACTGCAAAGTGCAGTGAAAATCTAACAAAAATGTTTCAAAAAGTGCTCTTTGCTCATCCTGTATATGAAAAGGAGACTTTTAAATTGATTTAAGAAATCCAAGACATTTCTCTCTTTTAGCACAATGAACTTAGTAATTTGTTGTAGAGATTTATTTTTCCTTCACATGCGAAATGTTTGACTTGATAAAATAACTGCATTTAGGGCTTTTATTAGTGGTAACACTCAGGGATTTAGATCTTTACTTTGGAAATGGAACTTGAGTCTTCAGGTGGCAAATCACTGAGACTTCATTCACCAGATGAATAAACCACGTTGTAAGAAAGTCACTTCCAAAAAATCAGTAGTGTTTGCACTGGAAATGTTTGTAAAAATGCTTGGACTGCCATCAACCCTGTATACACTTTATGGACTATCTGGGGGAAAATATTTAAAGCTGACAGGTTTTCCTCTGTCACCCAGTTAACCTCTTGCTTTCCTCTCTCAGTTCTTTAAAGAATGCAAACTAATTTCAGCATTAGTGTATACACTATATTATTGTGAGCTTGACTCTGCTGAAAAAAACAAGTGATTCCCAGGTCATATATAAATGGTTAACCATTACTCATGCCACTGTATCTGTAGTTCACAGACAATGAAGACATGCCTGTAGTTTGCTTCTGTACTCCTGTTGTAAGAGTTTCCAATTTTCAGTTAACTGAACTCATAATTTTATTTTTCTTCATTGCAGGTGGTTTTCATGAGCCTATGCAAAAGTGTATGGGACTGTGGTCTAGTAGCCTTGGATGACATCACAATAGAATTGGGAAGCTGCTGGTCTCCAGGTAAGATGACTGTCATTGCCAGGGTCCAGCCCCAGTGGATCCAGGATAATTCGAAGGTGGGGACGGAATAGGCGTCCTAGAAAAAACTTATTGAATTACAGATAGAGAGGGACTAGGAATTTAGCAGAGAAAAAGAGGCCAAATAACTTGGTTAACACAGGGTACCAATCACCACCTATGTAGGCCGCAGGCGTCTTCCCATTCTCCCGAAGGAGAGGAGGCACTGAGGCTCCCTAGTCCGATCTTAGAAGCCCAGGCAAAGTTAGTAGGCTTGGGTGGGTCCTATGCACCAGATGGGAATTCGGCCAGAAAATAGTAGAGAGAGAGAAAGGGACTGAATAACTTGGCTTACGTGGGGTACCAATAAAATTCCGGACAAGGAATTTGCACCATCTGAATGGCAGGCACCCATGCTCCAGATGGGAATTCAGCCAGAAAATTGGGGAGCAGAAAGGAATGACATGAAGGAATCAGTCTTTCCGGAACTGATCCGATTTCTTTATTTTTCAGGTTTGTTTATATACCTTTTGTTACACATAGGGATGAATACAGAGTCACCGGGGTCAGCAGACCTGACCCTTGTCACAATCAGGTGTTTCATATAAAATTATACAAAGGTCTTATGAGTTTTTACATCATCTTCTGACCATAAGGTCCACTGACATTTTATGGCCCTTTCTGATACTGGTCAGTTAACCAGAAAGCTTATTTTTCCAGGAGTGATTTTTTCAGGCACCACCCCCAAATAAAGTTGCATTCCTATAGGGTGAGGGTGTAGTGAGTTACAATCAAGAAAGGAATTTACTTAACCTAAGGTTTAACGTGATTAGTCTTAAAGGTTAATACTTATTTCTCTTATATGCTTAAAGGTTAATACTTATTTCTCCTATATGCTAGTTATACTTATTATGAGGGTAGGGAATATGAAGACTTAGCAGCAAACATCAGTCCAACAAATGAAAACCCTTCACCAATGTTCCCTTTACAATCTATTTAGTCTTAAGATAGTGATAAGGTTACATTTTTGCATAGCAAGGACACAGTGATTTATAACAAAGTACAGTAGTCTATAACAAAAGAGAAAATTCATTAACTCAAAAAGTCTAGTATTGCTAACATCAAAAACTACTATATTTCCTTTTCTATATTCCAAATACATTGATTAATATATTCTCAGGTGCCTAAGGATATGAAAGCCTGTGGGCAATCAAATGAGAAAAGCCCTGTGCTAATACTCCAAACTCTCTGTGCTGTTTATGGTTGAGAGGTTGTCACACAAGCTATTCTGTCAGCAGAGAGGTTTGACCTGAGCCACCCTTGTCACACCCAAGGCAGGGAATTAGCAGTAATTACTGGCATGACAAATGAAAAAACCTTTCACCAATATAATTCCTTATCAACCCACTAATACTATACTAATAAACTTCTAACTTCTCAAAAGAGTCTGTATTTGGAAAGTTTTAAAGCATCCCATGCCTCTCACAGTTGGGAGGCTGTAAACAATCACACGTGGCTGGACAACCTGATCAGGCAGGCTAGAGAACCTTCCGAGTTTGTAAGCTGAAACACTCTTATCACACCCAGGAATTTTTATTAACTGGAGCTGCAAGTTAACTCCTTCTCTGAGAGAAATGGTTACGGGAGAGCGCCCTGTAAAGTACTCTGGTTTTTGGGTAGATGCTCGGGAACAGGGGATCTCCTGAGGCTTGATCATGCCTTTGCATATGCCAAGCTTCTTTTTCCTCATGACCTTTGCCATGGGCGGAGTTCCTCACACTGGCCCCCAACATGTCATTTCAGCTTGCTTTATTTCCCTGGCCAATTCATGGCATGTCCTGTTTCTCTAATAATATACCACATGGATTTAATCTCTGCTGTCCTTTGCTTTTCTTGCCAGAAGTGCCTCTCTCGTTTAGAAGTAATGACTTAAATGCCGTGTATGACTTTGCACATGACTTGACCCCTATATTCTCATCTATAAGAGAGGTGGTAATACCTATTTGAGTGGTGGGGATAACACATGTAAACACCCTAGCTTTGGACCTGGCCCAAAGCGGTGCTTTAAAAACAGATACCTTCTTTGATAATTACTCTTGTCGTGCTTACTGTTGTTGCCTTACTTGAATGCAGATTTTCAAGCTATATTGATGAAATTGTTACATACATATACTAGGCTAAGCACATCATTTCTAAATCATAATAAAATAAATATTTTCTAAGTGGATTAAATGACAGTGAAACAATGGACCAAGCATTGATGATAGTGACAAATGTTATGGCTATGTGTTAGACATTATGTCTAATGAGAAAATTATATGTACCTCAACCCAGATCATTGGTATCTATCTATTAATTACCACTGCATCCTAAGTCACAAGGTATCTATTTCTTTAACAAGCAGGCATATTGTGGTATCTATTTGGCACTGGAGAATAATCTCCATGTTTATTTGATTAAAAGACAATTTGTTTGTAGCCCCTTGATTTGTGTGGCACTGCAAGGACAACATAAAACAAGATAAAAATTTCTACACTCAAGGCATAGAAAAGAGAATGAACCTTCATTAGCTTATAGTGTATGTAAAATAAAATGAAGTAAAATAATTATCATGCTAGAGAAGGAAAAGATGGGTTGTTTATTGGAGAATCTAGATGTAGGAAGGAACAACCAAGTTCAGCCAAAGAAGTTCCCAGGAAGTTGGGAGATGGCACCACTCTAATATAATCATTATTAGAGTTATTGAAGATAGCACCCAAAGACAGAAACATTTGTTTCTGGAAATGGAAAATAAACCTCCAGGTAGAAAAACACAAAGTTCTAATGTTTATTTAGCTAATATTTACTGAGTTTTACATCTAAATGTTTTACATACATCATCTCATTTAATCCTCACAACCCCCTGAGTTGGATACCATTAATATTCCCACATTACAAATAAGATTGCCGAGGCACAGAAAAATTCAGTAACCTGCTCCACATGTATTAATCTGTCTTCAAAATCACATTTAATTCTTTCACATTCTCTCCCTCTTCCAAAGCGACCATAGATAGCTTTGCTCTGAGGATTTCCTTTACTCATTCTGGATTTCTGAACAAACCTCCTGCTTGCAATTTTATTATTTTTATGTTTCCATGAATGCAATATACCTCCAACTGTCAGAGAGTTTTATAATCTCATTCATACAAATAAATTCACAAGTCAGAGAAAGTTTCTTTCTCAAAGTATTCCAATACTATGGCAGAACCAGGGTGAAGTCCAGACTCTAGCCAGAAGCAAGAGCTTGGCTTGGAGGGAGCGCTGGTAGGTGGGTTGCCTCTCTACGTGGCACATGTGGCCAGATGATAACCGCACATTAGTGTGGGTTTCCAGTGAGCCTTGGAATATATATTCATTGAAAGAGCCTCAGCAGTCACAATACCTGCTGTCTCCTTGCAGAGAAGCTCCTACCTCCACCAGGAGAGTGTACTTTCGAACAAGATGAATGTATATTTACTCGGGAGAGAAGAAACCGGAGCAGCTGGCAGAGGTGGAGGGGAGAAACTCCCACCTCCTACACTGGACCAAAGGGAGACCACACCACTGGGGTAGGTGAGTTACGCCTCATGGTGCCATTTCCTAAGGAAACCGAAGTAGCTTTCTAGGGCTTGTTTAGTGCATTCTGATATGTGAAAACTAAGGTGTCTAGAGTGAACTGCACGTGGGATATTATACATATGGGGTAGGAATTCAGTGTGTGCATTTAAAATCATTCTTTCTGTTTATTATATTGCTCATTATCTAAATGCAAAAAGGGTTTAAATGAGCTTACAAAGATGTGCAAACAAAGATAATTAGACGTAAGGTTTCAAAATAAAAGGGAGATGGGCAAAAATGAAAAAAACAAAATAGTGGTCTAAAAATGAAGCCCAGGACTGAGGCCTAGTATAGAAATATCTGGCAGACAGGGAAGATGTATCAGTGTGAGTCCTCACTTTCCAGAAGCTGAAAAAGATGGAAAAGTCATCTGTAAAACATGATTTACTGTGTTCTTAGGATAGAAACAGATGAAGCATTCCGCTAACGGATGGAGGCAATAAAGGGGTATATTTTCTGTAGGAAATGTGTAAACTACACTAAACCAGACTAAAAGTTGTTCTGCTTCTTATTATCACCATGTGTCAGTGATTGCAAACAATGTCCAAGATAAAATACTCCTTGAAGAATAGACCTTTTCCACGGAGGCTTTCAATTTCTCTAGGAACACCAGTTGGATAAAAGCACATCATTTGGTCCAGCAATGCAGAACTATCGTTGATGTAAATATGAAAGAGATATTTCCTGAAGGGTCCTTACAGAGAGTGGCATAGTGTTGTTTCTTACGGTCTGCCTCAAAAAATAAACCTAGGGAATAACACCACACAGCAGCAATACAACAAAAATATTGGCTGTATTGGCAAAACTTGGTAGGGTGCAATCAGCAATGGCTTTGTATTTTCTTTCCAACATTCTCTTCAAACATACCCTAGAGAATTCTCCCTTTCCCACCCCTGGAAGATCCCACAGTTTCCCAGTCCTGTTGAGGCAGTGGAGCAGTCACACATTCAGATGTGTTAAGATGTCCAATTCAAATGACAACTTCAGTTTCTCATTCAATCGAATCATCTTTCCCCCTCAGCATGGGCCTGATTCATAGTTTGGAGATGATAAAAGAGAAGACTGTCTGTGCTTGAACTTTATTTGTTTTACTTCCTCCTCTGCCCAGCATCGTCAGGATCCTTTAGCCAGAATGAGTGGAGGATGGATTAAAAGAAAATAACTTCAAAAATGTTTAGAGTTTCTTCAAATTCTTTCTTAGATGCCTTCTGTTATGATAGATATCTAAGTACTGGCTCTTTTGTGTCTCACTGTTTTGGGCACTGTACTCTCTGGCTGATGACGTATGGCTCTGCTCTTTTCCCCTAGTACTTGCACTACAGAGGTACAACTCACCTAGATTTTCTACTTGCATCCCTCCTGGCAGTTTTGACTTGGGTCTTTTCAAGAACACTTGGTTCCAGCCACTAGCCATTTGAGTATCCATTTGGCCTTGGATCCTAAATGCACCTTTGCCTAAGAAGATGATGTGAAGCTTGGTCCTACCACTGACCTCTTTTCTTCCCGTTACGTCAGAGATTCTGGGACAGTGTTGCATCAGCTAGGGTAGCTGTTGAAGAGATTCAACCTTTGTTCAAAGGTAGACCAGATTTCTACTTCCAGCATTGAGTAGAAGATTCTAAGAGAGTGTGAGGCTATATCTGGAAAGACAATGAAGTTAAAAATATAATTAAAAGATGTGTATATGTTAAGACTATTTTGGTTGGAAATAGTTTATTGCTCTTTGTAACAGGAAAAAAATGCCATTTTAGGGCTGACTTGAGGCAGAGCTTGATGTAGAGGATAAAACCACATCACTGGGACCTCCTTCTCTCCACCTCTCTGCTCTGGTTTTTCTGAGTTGGCTCCGATCACAGTCTGTCCTCTCATGGTAGCAAGAGGCTACTGCAGGGGCAGCTTCATGGCCTTTCAACACTGAATCTAGTGAAAAGAGGTAACTCAAATCAGCAAACGAAAAATGAGCCTCATTAACTGATTGGCAGTGTAATGAGGGCTGCTGCTGCTAGGTCACTTCAGTCGTGTCCAACTCTGTGAGACCCCATAGACGGCAGCCCACCAGGCTCCCCCGTCCCTGGGATTCTCCAGGCAAGAACACTGGAGTGGGTTGCCATTTCCTTCTCCAATGCATGAAAGTGAAAAGTGGAAGTGAAGTCACTCTGTCATGTCCGACCCTCAGCGACCCCATGGACTGCAGCCCACCAGGCTCCTCCGTCCATGGGATTTTCCAGGCAAGAGTACTGGAGTGGGGTGCCATTGCCTTCTCCAGTAATGAGGGCAGGTGGTGGTTTAGTCGCTAAGTTGTGTCTGACTCTTGTGATCCCATGGACTGTAGCCTGCCAGTCTCCTCTGTCCATGGGATTCTCCAGGTGAGAATACTGGAGTGGGTTGCCATTTCCTTCTCCAGAGAATCTTCCCAACCCAGGAATCAAACCCGGGTCTCCTGCATTGCAGGCAGATTCTTTACTGACTGAGCTATGAGGGAAGCCTCATGAGGGCAGAATACTATCAAATTCCTGCATGAATCTCCACAGGACTTACTGTTGTATCTTATACACTACAGAGGCTCAAAAAGTCCTTGGAAGGAATAAATGAACCGATAAGCCCTCCCTGATGCATATAAGAATAGCCACTTAATTAGCAAGACCCATAGAAAATGTAGTAATGGGGAGAAGCTAAATTACAAGAGGAATAGAGAAATACCAAGAATAAATCAGCTTTAGTTTGAGTCCATTATAATCACGATGTTGTCTATATGTACATTTTTCTGGGGAGGGAGTTGATAGCTTCTCTTCCATTTTTCAGGGACACCAAAAAATCTGGTAACAACAGATCTGAAAAGAGGGTTGTGCTGTGGTAGAGTAGCACAGGGGAATTTTCTAGGTAACAGTCTGTGCAATGTCTTGGATATGGAAGAGAGGACAAAACAAAAATGGGGAGCCATGGAGGGAGAGAGTCTCTGAAAAGGGCAAGGGAGGGTTACCAAGCCAGGATATAACAGACCCATGAACTTTGGAGTCAAGGTTCCTCACTCACTAGGTATGAGACCTTGAAAAAGTTACTTCAGATCTCTAGGTCTCAGTGATATCATCTAGAAAATGAGAATAACTGTAGCTACTTATCTGTTTATGTACTTCAAAGGATGGTTGAGTTTAAACTTAACTTGTGGATGACATTCTTCCTCCTGCTTAAAGACAAAATCTATGAAAATCTGACAAAAGTACATGCTGTAGATATTCCATTACTCATAATTTTGCTCCTTTATTTACATGTAGGGGCACATGTTAGTTTACTTGGTGTGGCTTTATTTAAAGAAAATAGTATGATTGTGTTTTCTTTGTCTCTCTGAAAACTTTGAAGAATATTTCAGCTGACTGGGGTGAAACTTCATAACAAAAATTGTAACGTAAAAACTTCTTAGTATGTTCAATATTTATTCCCAGAAAATATTTGACCACAGAGTATCAAATTCTCTGGTGAACAACACAGAGCATTCTGATTTTTTTTCAGTAAATTTTTCTAGGGTCTCCCTTTTTCCATCATTTATTTCAACTGTTTCAATGCAAACCTCCTAAAGAGTCTCAGGACATCTTTCAATTTTCTAACCACATAAAATCTTTTCCAGATTATATCTTTTTATTCCTAAGTATAACAATGCAGAGGCTGCAAATTCTGCTGTGCTGTGCCCAGGGTTACCTACAGATAATATGGCGTTGGAGTTTTCTATCTTTGTCTTGTTCTTTAAATTACTTTAACAGTTACTCTTCTAGGGAAATAATGACATCTACTGATCATTTATGGAGTGTTTACCATGTGCAGGCACTGTGCTGGGACCTTTATATCCTTAGTCAGTTTGAGCTGCTATAACAAAAATACCATAGACTCAGAGGCTTAAACAGCAGACACATTTCTTACAGTTCTGAGGGCTGAGAAGCTCAAGATCAAGGTGCTGGCAGATTTGAGGTCTGCTGAGGGCTCACTTCCTAGTTCACAGTCAGCAGTCTTTTTGCTGTGTCCTTACACAGCAGACAAGGCAAGTGAGCTCTCAGAGGACTCTTATAAGGCTACTCATCCCACCTATGAGAGCTTGGCCTTCAGGACCTAACCCCTCCCAAAGATCATACCTCTAGTTACCATCATAGTAGGAGTTAGGATTTCAACATATAAATTTGGAAAGAGGGGAAATGAATATTCAATCAAGAACACACCCTTACCACGATTTGCAAGTGAAAGTATCCATTTTTATATGAAAGAACTGAACAGTGGAGAAATGCCTTTCCAAGGCCACACAGCAATGACCGGTGGAGTAGGGACTGTATCTCAGGAATGTTGGGCTCTAATGTCCATATTCTGTCCACACGGTCTCACCAGAGTTTTCCAACCCACATGAAAGGAGGAGACCACACACGACTTCAAACAGCTGTGATGGCTTACGTGTGAAAAACACAAGTCTTCACACAGCCACGCAATCTCATACCTGTCACCCTTCATACCAGAGAAAAGGGTCTGCTCTTAGAGAGGATATATTCAAACTGATGGTATTTTTAGACATCCACTGAAACGTAACCCGTCAGAAAGTATCTAAATTTTTCCTGATCTGTGAACCAATATTGTCAGTTTAACTCCAGGACCACAGTCCCGCAGCCATTGTGGTAGCCTAAACCCTCAAAGGGTAGCTTCGCCTTTGAGGGTTAGGATACACAATGGCATCTAATGGCCTAATGTGGGCTGATCTATTGGCTTCCAGATTACAATATAACAAGGATCACCCATTCATAAATTAAAGTATAAGCAATTAAACACCCCTTTAAAACGAATGTTTGTTAAAGCCACCAGTGTCATATGCTACATGTTTATAAGATGAAACATCTTAGAACTGGGAGCAATTGTAATGTTATATAGAGCAGAGTTTCTACGATCTTGATTTACTCCATATTTTCTAAGTACCTACTATGAGTCATGCATCACATAACAGCGGATGCCCTGCTAATCTCTTAGGACTGCTGTGATGATTCACCAAGGTTGTATTTCTGAAAGAACTAATACTATACAAGCTCCAGTGAAATGAAAATATTACTATTTTTGTAATTAGTGACTCATTCACAAAATCTGATGTTCATCTGGTGTTCATTTCTGGGATACTTTGGGCTTCCCTGGTGGCTTAGAGGTTAAAGCGTCTGCCTCCAGTGCAGGAGACCTGGGTTCGATACTTGGGTTGGGAAGATCCCCTGGAGAAGGAAATGGCAATCCACTCCAGTATTCTTTCCTGGAGAATCCCATGGACGGAGAAGCCTAGTAGGTTACAGTCCACAGGGTCACAAAGAGTCGGACACGACTGAGCGACCTCACCTCACCTTCTCGGACTCAGTGTTTTGTGTCATTTGTGCTTTTATAAATAGAAAATCATGGCATATGATTACAAATAAAATGACTTGGTAGTAACCAGAAGATTTGGTAGACCTTAAACCAGTGTTTTCTAAAGTACCACTGGGTAATTTAAGGGTTAAGTGGATGAATATTTTTAATTTGATAGTACTATTCATGTAAAAGCAAAATATATAATCAGTACAGCAACACCATTATTTCACAAATCTATAGCTTGTTTTCTGTTTTCATGCTAATATGCAGTTTCCTATTTGAATAATGGGTCTAAGGAGTAAAAAATGAAATCTATTTAAAGAAATATATCAAATGAGTAATAGTACAGGTACTATGTGGATAAGTAATATATATATATAGTGGTATTTGTGTGGCTAAAGTTGGGGAAACATTTCCAATGTTTGTTAGTCATCTAATAGAACATGTCATTCTACTAGAACAACAACAAAGACAATATTGTAGCCCAACCAACTGGCTCCCTGTTTGATGAAATAATAAAAGTACTTGTGACAGATAAGTCTTGATTTGCATTGAGCTGAAATGGACTCTGCAGGACCTGTTTATCCATTTCTTGTCACCATCTATTTGAATAGCTCTATCCTGGCAGAATCAGAAAGTTCCTTGACACTGATGCTATTTCTTTTTCAAGACAGTAAAGACAAATCTTAACAAAGTCCTAAGGGTTTTATTGGTTATTACAATTTTAATATATGATTGTATTTATATAATAATATTATATTATTAACGTGATGCCATGCTGTCAGAATTCTTCTTAAATAATTGTTTTAGATATCCTGGAGTTTACATGGGTTTTGTGACGAAAAGATAGTAGAATAAATAAATCAACAGATAACTCTCCAGTTTAGTGAGAAAATGCCTTCAACTATAACATTTCCTAGCTCACTGAGTCCACCAGTGAATAGATTAAAAGTCATCCAGTTTTCCCTATCTCTTTCCCACAGCTACGTCCTAGAAAAGTAGCTATTCATCATTTTAAAAATAATAATTTCCAAATAAAGAGACACCATCAATTTCTTCTGTGGTACTGTTCAGTGTTTCAATACATCTTATGTACTTGTGGCAATTAAATTCTCTCCAACACACTACTAAATAAAGGTAGGAGTCTTATATGAACCTTCTTGTGTAGTAGAAATATGAGTGATACATTAAAATACCAAATAATGACATTTACTTATAAATTGTGCTGTTGACACAAAAGAAAATCAAAACTATATATTTAATGTGTTGGTTACATATTAATAGCTGAAATTTAATAGCAGTCTCATTCAAGTCCTTGTCTTTTAAGAAGTTTGGTAGCTGATATCCAGACATGTAAAAATGCTACTCAACTAGTCTGAAACTATAAGGGCAATTAGCTCTAGAAAATTAAAATCTCCAGTCTTCTCAGTTTTTTCATAATTTATCCTATCACACTAATTTCTGGTATTGTTGGACCCTACTTACCCAAGAGAAGATGTCTATGACAAGCTTTTTAAAAAACAGTGGTAAAATATACATAACATAAAATTTACCATTTTAGTCATTTTTATGTACATAATTCAGTGGTATTAAGTACATATACCTTTTTGTAACCATCACCACCCCAAAACTGTTAAAAGTTTTCCCAAGTTGAAACTCTGTCCCCAATAAGTTAATAGCCATTCATTTATGACACGCTTTAAAGATCATTTAAAAGATATAATAAAGAACAATAATTTTAGAGAGAGACATATGTAGCAGTTGTTCTTCCCAAACTATTGATATCTTTTCCCCCTGACTGTTAAGAATCGTCTCCCAGCTTAATGAAGCAGCTAGCTGTTCATTCCACATGGCCTCCCACTCCATCCCAGCTCTGGTGCGAGAGGGCCGCAAGACCAGAGGAACAGCTGCTTCACTGCTCCCAATTACAAATATGCTGTGTCTCAACACATCACAGTTGCTGAACAAAGAACAGATGGGACCCTGATCTCCCAGTAGACCCACTGGAACCCCTGTCTTGAATGTTAAACAGTGATCCACAGAAAGAAAGTAATTTGTCTTCTCCAGTTAATAAGCCCTTCCACAGACTGGAATCCTTCATGTGCAGGGACACATGAGCCAGTCTGAGGTTTCATCGCTGGGGCTCCTGGCTCCCATCCAGAGAGCTTTTGTTTGCTGAGACAGACAGCATTTGGAGTTGGAATGTGGCAAAGCTTGTCAACGCACAGGGCTTTTCTCTGCTTTCCAAACACATGTGAGGCCGACTGTCTCTCCACAAAGCTCTGATCTTTCCTGGGGAAAGGAAATGTCACGTGCAAGTCAAGAAGAAAAACATGTTTTGAATCAAGAGGAATAATTGGTCTGGGCATCAGACAGATTCTGATCGGTTGACAAATACGTGACAATTATTTTTAGGTATAGATGTTGGTCTAGATTAGTCTAAATCAGTATTGCCTTAAGGGATATACATGTATGGGCTTAAAACAGAAACTATATCCTAAAGGAGTTTTAGAAAGGTCAAAACTCAAGAAAAGTAGATTAGTGCCTGTGCCCCAGAAAGGTGTAATTATACTAATGTTCCCCTGGCTGTTCTCCGTCTCTTCCAAAAGCGGCAGTTACACGTCAAACAGTTCAGGAGCTTTCCTTTCATATTTCAAGGTCCTGAACACAATGATCTCAGGAACTGGAAACCTTAGATAATGGCTTTAGCCTGATACCCAAGACCCAGACACTCATGAAAGGAAAGCATTACCAGAGTAATGCTTCCCCCAGTTGAGGCTGACTGATCAGTGCACTGTATTCACACAAGGAAGAATTCAGTTTGATAATCCTGGCGGTTTACCCCTCTAGCAGGACCTCAAATGATTTTGGCCAGGACTTGGGCTTCCTTGGTAGCTTAAATAGTAAAGAATCCACCTGTGATGCAGGAGACCTGGGTTTGATCCCTGGGTTGAGAAGATCGCCTGGAGACACTCCAGTATCCTTGCCTGCAGAATCCCCATGGACAGAGGAGTCTGGTGGGCTATAGTCATGAGGTCACAAAGAGTCAGACGTGACTGAGCAACTAAGCACAGCACACAGCATATGTCATCACTGGGATTACATACTATCATCACTAGATGGAAGATACTTCTTGCGTCATCTCTCCCTTATGATGGACCCATTTCTTTCTTTCCATTCTGAAAAGACTTCCTGTTGGAGGCCCGCAGTAGTCTTTTCCCAGCGACAGCATCTTTCAAAGGAGCCTCCCTGTCCCCTAGCCTCCTGCTCCCATTAAGTGTTTTGTCTTTAGCTAAGGTCCTTTTCTTGGGATTCAAGTGGACCTTTTGAGAGTCCCAAAGGCAGGTACCAAAGTTATTTTTCTTTGACTTTCTTCTTATTTCCTTAGGAATTATTTTTGGAGGAAATATTTTTCAGTTTAAACATGCATTAAGGTAGGGTTTCAGTTCATTGTGCTATACTAATTTACGTATAGGATAGTACAGAACACCGTTGTGCATAGTAGGTGATAAACCATGTTCACGTTTTGACTTTATTTTCCATGGGATTAAATTAAATACACCCTTTTGTTAGGGTTTTGTGTATCACTATTTGTTTATATCCAGCCTAGCTTAAGTTAGAAAGTATTAAAGAAAAGAACAATAAGATTTTCTTTCATTGCTGAAAGTGTGAAAACTCCAGTGCTTCTTGTGTAGCGATTTTCTTGCCAGTGAAAGAAAGAAGGTAATGAAGTTAAAGAATGTGTTTGGCTTAAAAAAAAAAAAAGTGAGATGGTATGCAACTAGGTAGAGAACATTTTCTTTAAAATGTGACTTTATCAAAACTTGGACTTTGCTTTGGAGCACCTAGTCAAGCACATGTCTCGTTGCCAAGATCTTCACACAACTGGAGTAACCTTGGTAGAGCCATGTGCTCCCGGAATGGTCAGACTGGTCTGTGGTTTTGTTCATTCAACAAATATTTATTCAACATCTGCTATGTTCCAGACACTGCTCTAGGACCTGGGGGCATAGCAGTAAAGTAAACAAGGAAATATCTCTGCCTTTGAGTGTTCTAGAGGAAGGAGACAGACAAACTTAAAAATAGGAATGTTATATAGTATGTTAAGAGGCAATTCAGAGAAGGCAATGGCAACCCACTCCAGTCTTCTTCCCTGGAGAATCCCAGGGATGGGGGAGCCTGGTGGGCTGCCATCTATGGGGTCACACAGAGTCGGATACGACCGAAGCAATTTAGCAGCAGCAGCAGCAGCAGCAGCAGCAGCAAGAGGCAATTAAATGAGATGGAAAATAATAAATTAGGGTATAGAGAAAAAGGAGTACCAGAGGAGGGGTGATTGCTATTTGAAACAGTGTAGTCAGAATAAGCCTAATAGAAAAGGTAATATCTGTGCAAAGACTTAGAGGTGAGAGAGTGAGATGTGAGATTATATGAAAGAAAAGCCACTGTAGGCAGAGATTAGCACATTCAAAGGCCCTGGGGTGGTAGCAAACTTACTAAATTCCAGGAAAGGTACAGAACTCAAGTGTGTCCTTGAGACTCAGAGTGAGTGAGGAGAAAGGTGGTAGGAATCAGAGAGGTAAGAGAATGAGCAGGAGTTATGTAGAGCCTTATATGCTGTCAGACTTTCAGCTCTTACTCGGAGCGAAATGCTAACTAGTGGAGGGTTTTGAACAGGGGAATGGTAAAATTTAGCTATTGCTTTAGAAAGTTTACTATGGATGCTATATTTAGATTAGATTGCAGAGAACTAGGGTAAAAGCAGGCAGACTTGTTGGGAGGTGTTGGATTAATCCAAGTCAGAAATAATACTGCCTCAGATTAGAAGGTAGCAGTGGAGGTGGTAAGGAGAGAAGTGATTGGATTCTGGACATATTCTGAAGGTAGGACCAACAGAAATTCCTGACCATCTGGATGTGAAGAATGAAAAGATATAAAGAATGGCCAGGTTTGGGAACTGGACAACTAAAAAGGGTGGGGTAAGCTTTAGAGTGAGGCTGTTACGAGTGTAGTTTTGACCATGTTCATTTTGAGATATCTACTTGACAATAAGAGGAGATTACTTTCAATAACAAGCCTGGATTTTAGGAAAGAGGTTGGAAATTAAAACTTGAGATATAACAACACATACAGTATTTCAAGCCATGAAATAAGATGAGATCACCAAAGAAGTGAGCGAGAACGAAGAGATTCAAACACTGGGTCTTGGAGCACTCCAAGATCAAGAGGTCAGAGAAGAAAAGGTGAGCTAGCAAAGGGGTGATCAGTGAAGGGCGGAGAAAAACCAGGAGAGGTCAGCATCCTGCAAACCAAAATGAGAAAGTCCTTCTAGGAGGCAGGAGTGATCTACTGTGTCCGGTGCTACTAATGACAAGAACGACAAGAGCTGAAAACTGACCCTTGGTGTTAGTAATGAGGATGTCATTGGCGAGCACAGCAGACACATGACAGTATCCCGGCAGTGTAGAGTAGATCATGCGGATGGCTGGCTGACAAGCCTATGACTGACTGCCCAGTTTTGCAGGGGGTAACTTTACTGAGTGACACACTGAGGGAGGGCTTGCACAGTGCGCAAGGTCTGATAAGACCAAATGGGGCAGGACTTTTTCTCCCACCCTTATAATAGCCCTTTGGAGTCTCAGATCTGTGGAAATGAGGGAAACGAAAAGGAGGAATGCCCTGAAGGATCGAGGATGGAGCCTCTGATCAGTTCTGGTTGGGGTGTCTCAAGCCTTGCCTTTTGAGAAATGAATAGACTTCACTGACTAACCTTGAAACTTTAAAGATGCTCTAGAAGCCATTTCATTTGTGTGCAATATTTGGGAACTCTTTTCTCCCCTCAGTGCAGCCATTAATTTCCATGTGAAATGATAGAGAGATGACACTATGTAAAAATTTTTACATCTAGTATGTAAAAAAATCAATATTGGCAAAGAAGATGATGCAATTGGATATAAAAATTTGTGCATATTCTTTTAGGTTGAAGAGATATAAGCTTTTCATCAAATGAGGAAAGGTTAAGAACTATTTATATAGAGTCCACAGCTTTTTTAAAAATGAGCCACAGGTACCTAGAATTATAGTATGAGTGTATTATTCTGAAACTTACTATTATTATATTGCTTATTGTAGTGGCTCCACGGTAATTTTTTAACACCAACCACCTCTCTTTTGTGGTGGGCGGCTGACTTGTAGTTATGTCCCATTTCTGTAGTGTGAATACTTCCACTGTAGACCATTTCAAACTACCCAAGTGAAGCCATTTGGACCTACCAACAGAACTCACATAATTGACTGTTGGAGCCAGTGGAAACAGGTTCCAACACACCACTGCATTATTTACGTGCAGATTGATCCTGCCTATGCCTAAAACAAGCAAAAAACAACAACAACAACAACGACAACTAAAATTAGGAAAGGAAAATGGAAATGTAAAGTGTTATATAATTAACATATAGTATTATAGTGTATGATGTATAAAGTATAAGATATAAATATGTTAAATGTCACAAATAATTATATTAAATATTGTAGACTGTGTGGATCACAATAAACTGTGGAAAATTCTGAAAGAGTTGGGACTATTAGACCTCCTTACCTGCCTCCTGAGAAATCTGTATGCAGGTCAGGAAGCAACAGTTAAAACTGGACATAGAACAACAGACTGGTTCCAAATCGAGAAAGGAGTATGTCAAGGATATATATTGTCATCCTGCTTATTTAACTTATATGCAGAGTACTCCATGCAAAATGCCAGGCTAGATGAAGCACAATCTGGAATCAAGATTGCCAGGAGAAGTATCAGTAACCTCAGATACTCAGGTGACACCACACTTATGGCAGAAAGCAAAGAACTAAAGAGCCTCTTGATGAAAGTGAAAGAGGAGAGTGAAAAAGTTGGCTTAAAGCTCAACATTCAGAAAACTAAGATCATGGCATATGATCCCATCACTTCATGGCAAATAGATGGGGAAACAATGGAAACAGTAACAGACTTTATTTTGGGGGCTCCAAAATCATTGCAAATGGTGACTGCAGCCATGAAATTAAAAGATGCTTGCTCCTTGGAAGAAAAGCTATGACAAACCTAGACAACATATTGAAAAGTAGAGACTTTGCTTTGCCAACAAAGGTCTGTTTAGTCAAAGCTCTGGTTTTTCCAGTATTCATGTATGGAAATGAGAGTTGGAATGTAAAGAAAGCTGAGTGCCGAAGAATTGATGGTTTTGAACTGTAGTGTTGGAGAAGACTCTTGAGAGTCCCTTGTACTGCAAGGAGATCCAACCAGTCAGTCCTGAATATTCATTTGAAGGACTGATGCTGAAGCTGAAGCTGAAGCTCCAATTCTTTGGCCACTTGATATGAAGAACTGACTCACTGGATAAGACCAGGATGCTGAGAAAGATTGAAGGCAGGAGGAGAAGGGAATGACAGAGGATGAGATAGTTGAATGGCATCACCTACTTGATAGACATGAGTTTGAGCAAGCTCTGGGAGTTGGTGAAGGACAGGGAAGCCTGGTGTGCTACAGTCCATGGGTCGAAAAGAGCAACTGAACTGAACTGAAATATTGTACAATTATATTTTCAAGAAGTGTCACAGAAAAGTATTAGGAAAGCAGGGCGGAAAACATATTTGAATACATGTTACATGTGGACATATCACACACATTATATAATTATCATAACTCTGTAGCACAGGTTTATTAACCATTATTTTTAAACTCAGGGAGATAGTGAAGAACAGGGAAGCCTGGAGTGCTGCAGTTCATGGGATTGCAGAGTCATACACAACCTAGCAACTGAACAACAACAAATTTTTAAACTGAACATAGGTTCAGACTGGATAATCCATTAGATCACAGTCACACAGACAATAACTATTGGAGCCAAGACTTGAACCTCATCTACCTGACCATTCCCCTAAACCAATGATAGAAGCTCAAAATATTGTCCATGAATTAGTAGGATAAATTTTCATGTTAATTACCTCCTCGGTGGCACAATACTTGTATATTAATTACTTCCTGTATATTAAACTGAATTATAAATTATTATATGAAAACACTTATTTTGATGGTTAAAATCTTGTAGCATATTTATCTTTCTTGGATTATACACATTCTCCAAAATTATGAACTCCCTTATCAGTACTGTAGTCAAGTTCATTGACTCTAATTTGTTTCCAGGAACAGTACTCAGAAGAGAAACGAGGGGCAGAATAAATTCGGAGTATGGGGTTAACTGGAGAAGGCAATGGCACCCCCACTCCAGTACTCTTGCCTGGAAAATCCCATGGATGGAGGAACCTGGTAGGCTGCAGTCCCTGGGGTCTCTAAGAGTCGGACACGACTAAGCGACTTAACTTTCACTTTTCACTTTCATGCATTGGAGGAGGAAATGGCAACCCACTCCAGTATTCTTGCTTGGAGAATCCCAGGGACGGGGAGCCTGGTGGGCTGCCATCTATGGGGTCTCACAGAGTTGGACACGACTGAAATAAGTTAGCAGCAGCAGTAGCAGCATGGGGTTAACAGATACAAACTGCTATACATAGAATAGATAAGCAACAGGGATTTACTGTATAACACAGGCACCAGCATTAAATATATTGTAATTATCTATAATGGAAAATAATCTGCATATATATATATATATATATATGTTAGAAGAGAATATGATGTGTCCTTTTTAACAATACCTGATGTTCCATTGCTCTCAAGGCTACTACATGTACATTGAGGCTTCCCACTTGGTATATGGACAAAAAGCACGACTCTCATCCAGGCCTCTACGAGGAGTCACTGGAAACACTGCTTGACCTTTTTCTACCACATGTATGGAGCAGGGACTGGCCTCCTGAATGTTTATTTGAAAAAGGAAGGTGACAGTGAAGAGTCTCTCTTGTGGAGAAGAAGAGGTGAACAGAGCATCTCCTGGCTACGGGCGCTGATAGAATATAGCTGTGAGAAGCAGTACCAGGTAAGCCAAGAGAGACAAGAATCAAATGATGGGAAATGTGCCTATACGCTTCTGATGCTCTTTCTTTTTCTTGCTACCATCAAGAATGTTTTGTTCTTTTTCAGGGTCAAAGATAGAGGCAGTACTTGTTTAAGAGCAAACATAATTAGTCTATATTGATTGAACCTAAGCAATGAAAGGGAAATTAGAAAGAGAAAGCTTTGGGTATTTATACATAGGGTAATTTTTGTAACTCAATAGTGAAACTGTAGCTATTTTCATCTTGGTACATTTTGAGTGTCAGTTATAGTCTGTGTCCTGAAAACCTCTAAAACAGAGCTTCTCTTTTTCTAAACCTGGTATTACCTAATTAGTTGCTGCAGCTGCTTCTTTCATTCATCATTAGCCATATGCAAGGGCTGCTGTTGTAAGCTTCTATTTAACAGAGTACATGATCCAGAGTGAATTTTTAAGCCTCTGTCTGCACTGATGCAGAAGAAACTGAATCTTGATCCTATGTCCTGGGCCTCCCTTGAGTCTGCTCACAGGCAGCAGAAGACTTCCTTCCCGCAGGATCCCAATTATAACGGAATCTGAGCAGCAATAAGAAGGAGCCTTTTCCATTCCGGTGGGTGAGATCAAGCAGCCAATTAGCCTAGAAATCAGCAGAAGCCTCCTAAAAGCCTGTGACTATCTGCCTGTTGTTTTTCTTTAGTCACTAAGTCATGTTTGACTCTTTTGTGACCCCCATGGCCTGTAGCCTGCCAGGTTCCTGTCTATGGGATTTTCCAGACAAGAATCTGGAGTGGCTTGTCATTCATTCTCCAGGGGATTTTCCCAACTCAGGAATGGAACCCGTGTCTCCTGCATTGGCAGACAGGTTCTTTACTGCTGAACTAGCAAGGAAGGCTTTACCATGAGTCAAAGCTCCAGAAAGTTCTTGGCAGATAACATTAGACCCTTGACTATTCCTGAAATTGCTGTATAGAATTCCAGGAGTGACCTTCAGCTAAAAGCCCTACTTCCTCCTCATCCCTGCTTCTGGACCAGAGCACCCCTTAATGTTAATCACTGCCTGCTTGGCTTAAGCAAGTCTTCCTAGGAAGAAGTAGCCAAAATAAAGACATTATTTTATGCCACCCCTTAACCAAAATTGATTTTCTGCAGATCTAAATAGGAACGGCCAGGTTGCAGTGCCATCTAGGTTGCTATTGCCAAGAACAAATGACAGAGGGAAGATGCACCATTATTCAAGGATGGCCCATTATCTTGGTGTGGATACAACTATCTAAACATTTAGTAAAGGAAAACATCTAGCCCCAGGAAAAATTTTGATAGTGATTTAATGCCTGCTTACAGAAAGAAAATGGATCACTCATAAACTTCCTTATATCACTGATCATCATTCAGAGATGGTGGATTAATTTTTTTAGGTTATCAGGGCACTCACACTATTCAAAGGTCCTCAAGGTGTGGTCCTGATACCAGCAGCAACACCTGAAATGTATATTCATCTAAAATGAAACTCACCTGCAATGCACACTCCCAGGCCCTGCCTCAGAATTACTGAACCAGAAACTATGGGGCTTAGGGGCCCTGCAGTCGGTCTTAACAAGAATTGTGGTGATTCTGGAGCATTCTAAAGATAGAGAATTTGTGTCACAGATGGAACAAATCTGAGTCTCTCAGGCAGAGCCTGAGCCTTGATGTTTTCTAAAACCCCCAAATGGTGCTGATACACAAGAGCTCTAGGATTTGAGATCTGTGGAACAGGTGACCTCACAGCATCTGAGCCCTGGGTATAGGTCCTTACATATACTAGACTTGCCAGGTGAGTTGTTGTCTGAAATTTTTTTGAGCACAAAGTAGTGAGGCACCTGGGGTGGCATCTTGGGATATTTAAGCTCAAAGGGTAAAGAATGACGTGAGAGATTTTTGGCTCCCAATTTGGGAAAAAGATTCCAGATCATTCCTTTAGGCTTAGAATGGAACAGATATGAATCTGCCATGAGGAATGTTCTTCTTGATTTTGTGATTCCCTCAGGAATCCCAAATGACTATCTGGAGACCAGGATGAACTAGTTTCTCCAAAACATCCTAGTGTCTAATGAAACACAGAGACACCCTTGTGCAAATGGCCATCTTCCATGTGCCAAGCACTCACAGTGCTAAGAGCGGTGCATAAGTTCTTCCAGTTGACCTTGTAGCTCTTCTTTAAAGATGGGAAAACTAAATGTCCAGCTGGTAAGTGGCAGAGTGAGAACTCAGTCCCAGATCTAACTGGTTCCAATGTTTGCATCCCTAAGTCCCTGTTTTACACTCTCTACTGCTATAGAAGTCCCAACATATACTCATTGCCCTGGATGTCACAAGCACTGGGTGATCTTGGAGAAACGTCAGTTTCTCTGAGACTGTTTGTGTTAGTTGCTCATTCATGTCCAACTCTGAAACCTCATGGACTGCAGCCTGCCAGGCTCCTCTGTCCATGAAATTCTCCAGGCAAGAATACTGGAGTGGTAGGCGTTCCCTTCTCCAGGGTATCTTCCCATCCCAGGGATTGAACCCTGGTCTCTTGCATTGCAAGCAGATTCTTTATCATCTGAGCCACCAGGGAAGGCTGTTAATACATTTTCAAAATGGGGTAATAATGCCTGCCATGCTGACATCACTAAAGTGACAGTCAAATGAGATTATGTTTGTGAAAGGGTTTTATAAACTTTAAAGTATCAAACTATAAAAAAGATATAATTGTTTCTAAAAATATATTCTTTCCCAAATCTTTCTGGTCTTTATAACCATGGCAGACCTGGTATTCTCAATAGCTATATCAGTTATCAGACTAGTAGCTCAGGCCAAAATATCTCTTTTCAGTAACTATTTATTGACCATTTACTCTTTTTAAGTGCTGAGGATACTGCAATGAACATTGCACAGTTCTTACATTTTTAAAGTTTGCATTCTAGTGGCAGAAGACAGGTAGAAAATGTGAAACAAAAATATGTAATGTAACATCAAGTGATGGTAAGTGCTATGAAAAAGAGTAAGTCAAGCTGATCAGGTAATGAGGTCAAAGAAGTATCAGGAAATACTCATGAAAGGCCTTGGATGACATGGTACAGTCTGAAATTTATTTCAAGAGCAATAAGAAACCATTAGAGGCTTTTAAGGTAATATGTTCTGATTTATACTTTTAAATGATCATTCTAGCTACTACATGGAGCTACTTACTACATAGACTATGGTGGTGGGGCTGGTGGGTGAGGAGACTTGGGGAGCTGTGCAGCAGAAGTGAGATGTCAGGAAGCCCACAGGACTTCCTTCCTTGTGGAAAGGGGGGTTTGAGAGAAAGAGAGGAGCCAGGATGACTCCAAAGTTTTGGCCCGAGCAACTGCTAGAATGGAGTTGCTGTTTATCGAGATGAGGAAGATCTTAGGTGGAGCAGACCTGGAAGAAGGAGGGCAGCTTATACAGGAGGCAGATCAACAGTTACTTTTGTTTTTAATACACAGTTTTTGATCTTACTAGACATCCAAAGTGGGTATGTTGAATGAACAGTGGGCTATGAGCCAGGCAATCAGGAAAATGCAGGGAACTAGAGAAGTCAAGTCAATCTGTACATCACCAGAGAGAGTGGGTAGGTATTGATTTTTAGAATATTGCGGTACTGCTGCCATTTGTGATTTATCCTGTAGGGCAGCAGTCCCCACCCTTTTGATACCAGGGACCAGTTTTATGGAAGAAATTTATTTTCACAGATAGTGGGGCAGGGGATAATTTTGGGATGATTCAAGCACATTTATTGTGCACTTAATTTCTAATCTAATGCCACTGCTGATCTGCCAGCATTGAAACATGTATATTTTCATATGTGAAACAGATTGCCAGTCCAGGTTTGATGCATGAGACAGGGTGCTCAGGGCTGGTGCACTGGGATGACCCTGAGGGATGGGGTGGGGAGGGAGGTGGGAGGGGGGTTCAGGATGGGGAACACATGTACACCCATGGCTGATTCATATCAACGTATGGCAAAACAACTACAATATTGTAAAGTAATGAGCCTCCAATTAAATAAATTTTTAAAAAATGACAGGAGGTACTAGTCGGCTGCTTGGAGGCTGTAGCCTCCCAGTATAGGAGAAGTATGTGGGTGGCCTCTGGATGATATTCCAGTCATCAGATTTTCTTTGTAGAAAAAAATATATGAAGTAGCAAAATTTTAATCATGTCCTTTCCTAAGGGATTTATTAAAGTGCTAAGCAGAACCTGACTCACTGTTGACCAGAAACACAGAATGATTTTATTTCCTTTGAATTCCTTGCTTACCTTTCTTCCTCTGCTCTCAGGTGTTTTCCTTCTGATTTCTTATCCTTTGATGTCATTAAAAGAGAGTGTTAGACAAATTCTCAGTTCAGCAAAATATTTCTATCATTCATATTGTTCATTATACTGCCTGACATTTAGTAGGATTATGTGCTGGTACTGAACTAAGACCAGGTCTTCAAATTTTCTTGCTCATGGTGCCCTTAATCTCAATAATTTTTTCCGGGTGCCCCTGGACCAAAAGATAGCTAATGTTTCTTTTATCAAGTAGTTGAGTCAAAACTGTAAGTATTTATGTCCTAATGACTTGAGCTTCCCAGTTGGCGCTAGTGGTAAAGAACCCCGCCTGCCAATGCAAGAAATAGAGATGCAGGTTTGATCCCTGGGTTGGGAAGATTCCCTGGAGAAGGCATGGCAACACACTCCAGTCTTCTTGCCTGGAGAATCCAATGGACAGAGGAGCCTGGCAGGCTACAGTCTATAGGGTCGCAGAGTCAGACACGACTGAAGCGACTTAGCATGCATGCACAATGACTTAGTAACCATTTGGAAATAAATACACTTAACTGAAAGAAAAAGTGACATTTTTATCTAATTCTAAAATAACCACAATTATTTAATAGGATTTTTACAAATACAAATAGGGGAATAATACAAAGGGGAAATCATAATGCTATAAAATGGTTATCACTCAAATATTTAGGAAATTCAAAGGAGAGAGTTGTATGAAATCAAGGTTTTGGCCCAACAGCTGACTATTCAGAATATAATTCCATCAGGTGATTTTTCTGTTGTACTTCCATTGCAGAGTTGGAGGTCAAAAACAGATTTCATTGCTGTCCAGAAAACCAAAACACTTATTAACTACATTCATATATCCTCCTATCTAGATGTATTAGGACACTTTTTCCTCTTCTTACCATTTATTTGAATTCTTGTTTAGGGTTATATCTTTAGAATTTCTATTAATATTATCTTACCACGTTTCTGTTGTTAAAGCTTCTTTGAGTCATTAAATTCAAGATAGTTTCATATGCTTATTAATTATCTACTTTATATTGTTTATTTAATTTAAATCATGAACTAGTCCAATGGGGAGTAATTTGCTCATAAAATTAGTAGAGCAAGTGTGTCTTCTGGACAATTTTCATTACCCACAAGCCTCCCTGGAGTGTTCCATGGTTCATTAGCTATTATTAGAGTGGTTTTAGAGCTGATAATATATTTTCCCTAGAACCTGAATATTTGATCAGTTATTTTCTTCTAGGATCTAAAGTCATGAAACTGGTTTCCTCTTTTTCTTGGGCTGTGTCTTGAATGTTATGGTATTTAACATGATCGGTGAACCATTGTCTTTTTGGTAAATTTAACTATTATACAGTGCTGTTCATACTTGGGTCTCATCTGTTGTTTTAATTCTCCCACCTAGAACTAGTACAAAGGTAGATTTAGGGAGAGACCATGGAAGCTTAAGCTTCTGGGCCCTTCACTTTCACAGGGCCTGTGAGTGACAGGAGTGGAATATTCTAGGTAGCAAGGGAAAACAGGTCACCACCTAGAGGCATTTCTTGGTGGACATTCCTGGGAAATTGCCTAAAAGGTCTCAGAAGAAAGGAACTTGAATTTCCAAGGCTCCAGTAATTTGTTGTGAATTTCTTTACATTCCAAATAAGAATTCCCTTTTGTACCTAAATTTGAATTGGTGATTTTGTATTCTTTTCCTGAAAGTGGGCCCCTGAGAACAATCTAAGCTTCCAAACCCACACAGCCTAGATCTGCCTCTGACAAGCGTTGTTTTAGCAGGATGACTCTATTTCTAAATTCGTATTTCATTATTTTTCAGATAATTTTTGAAGCCATTCGGGAGTGTCAGTAAGGAGTGATATTGCCATTGATGATATTAAATTTCAAGCAGGATCCTGTGCAGGTAACAATACTTTTCCAAATTATTTAAGTTTGACTGAAAAGAGAATTTGCAGTAGTTTCAAATCATAAGAATGCAAATTCAGTATTTTCTACATTAAAAATGGAGAAAACTATTATTGTCTATTTGTCTTTCCTGACAGAAACGGAAGATAAAAGTCAGCAATCTTCAGGATATTCTGAGGACTTAAATGAAATTGAGTATTAAGCAATGATCTGAATCGGATTAACTAAACAAAAGCCATACCTCTCTTCAATCAAAATGAAAACAAAATAATACTGGACAGTCTTAACCATTTCATAAGTTATAAAATGACTTCAGAGCACTCTTTTTCATTACTTTTGCAAAAAATACTGACTCAGGGCTTTTTTTTTTTTCTTTTTGCGTATGACAACTGTTACTACAAGTACAGGCTGCTGGTTTTACCTAGATCATACATCTTAATTTTGGTACCAGTTAGAAATGTACTATATTGTAGTCATTTTAAAGTATACAAATAAAGGGCACAATCAAATGAGATGTGCTCACTTAAATCTGCATTCAGTGAATGTACTGGGAGGAGAATAGGTCTTGTGGGTTTCCTTTGAAGTTCAAGTATCATAAATATTTTTAAAGTAATAATGTGTGATGTCAGTAATATCTGCAGAATGAATGCAGTTTTTCATGGTAACAAGTTATTCTAAGAAAATAAAGTCTCTTTTCTATGTTTTATTCATAGAAATGGAGTATTAATTTTTAAATATGTTTACCATATGTGATAACAAAGGATCGTTCATCAGCGTTCCAGGATAAGTATTAATTAATGCTGTATTACAAAGCAGTGCTACCTTCTTTTTCTATTTTTGAAAGTCATTCTGAACACTTGGATAGAAATTGCACTCTTTTGGTAAAGTAAGCTTGAAAATGTTTTATGTACACACACCCCTAAATTTTTCTAGTGTGTTAAACAATTTTACTGATTTTTAAAATAAATGTTTTGGTAATGTTTTGAGTTACATGAATTCAAACTACTATCTTTTATTTACATGTTTAGAAAATTATATAGACATGTTTATATATTCAAACAGCTATTATGAAATTATGATTACCTAATAAAAATAATTTGAAAATCTCTCACTAGCAATTAACCTTCTTCAACATCTTTTTCTGTTTTTAAAAAATTTCTATTTTTATTCTTTGGCTGAGTAACATATGGGTGGTTCCCTGATGAGGGATCAGCACAAAGTCTTAACCACGAGACTGCCAGGGAAGTCCCAATATATTTTTTTGAATGAATACACTGTATAACTGCTGATTGTAATTTGAATCTCTGCTACAATTAAATGCTTCTTAATCCTTTTTGTTAGTGGCATAAGCACTGCAAACATAGATACCATAATTAATTTTTAAAAAGTGTTTCATTTCACATAAGTGATCTCAGTTTTCTCCAAAATTGTATCTTATTAGAATGTAAACTCTGTGAAGACAATGATTCCATAAATGAATGAAGTCATTCACCAGACTCTGCTTACAGATTACATAAACCCATGGTAATAATCAGCTTCCCAGGTGAAGCAGTGTTAAAGAATCTGCCTGCTAGCACAGGAGACGCAGGAGATGAGGGTTTGATTCCTGGGTTGGGAAGATCCCCTGGAGAAGGAAATGGCAACCCACTCCAATTTTCTTGCCTTGGAAATTCCATGGACAGAGGAGCCCGGTAGACTACAGTCCATGGCGTTGCAAAAGTCGGACACAACTGAGCAACTGCACGTGCACATGTAGTAATAATCATTGTTAATATGTATTGAATATTTATTATCATCAGACATTGCTCAAAGAGCTTTACATGAATTTGCTTATTTAATCCTATAACAATCCATAAGGTAGAGCTAGTGATGGTTGTTACATTTTGTAAGTAGAAAACTAAATCTGTTCAAGTTCAGCAACTAGTGTAGGGCTTGGCTTTGAACCTTGGTTTCACTGTTCTTTAAAAAGAAATGACAGGCCCAAAATGTAGTTACTTGTACTAAGTCCCACATCAGCAGACCAATTCTTAATAGCTAACCTAACTGCAGTTATAACCTTCCCTAGGATTGCAGTCTTAACAGATCAGTCTGGAATTTTCTGGTCAGCAGCAGTGAGGTAATCAGCCACATAGGCCCTTCCCATCCCTAAAAGGAAGATGAAGTAGTCCATTCTCTCCTTTTCCCTTTCCCCTCCTGTCTATAAAACCTTCCATTTTGCAGAAATCCTTGGAACTCTTCTCTGCTCACTGGTTGGGATGCTGCCCAATTCATGAATTGTTCAGTAAAGCCATTATATCATTACAGTCGACTTGGTTGAATTTTTTACTCAACATTGCCAAACCTATGTTCTAATCCTCACAAGACTGCCTCCTGAACCTCCCAGCTCCCCTACCAACTCCATTCCCAATACCTAAGGTTCCAAGCTTCCCACAGGTAGGAGGATTTATTGGCTACCCTGGAGGTTGCTAAACCAGAAATACTACTTGGGACAGCAGCTTTGGAAAGTGGGGGGTGGGGGGGTGGGGTTGATGGTGGTAGTGTTGCAGGAAAGGGGACCCCTTCCAGGGCCTGAAACTGGCCTCTTGTCTAACACTCGGAAATTAATTGTCCGAGGAGACACATCTGCTGACAAAGCAAGAGATTTTATTGGGAAAGGGCACCTGGGTGGAGAACAGTAGGGTAAGGGAACCCAGGAGAACAGCTCTGTCACATGGCTTGCAGTCTTGGGTTTTATGGTGATGGGATTAGTTTCCGGGTTGTCTTTAGCCAATCATTCTGACTCAGAGTCCTTCCTGGTGGTGCACACCTTGTTCAGCCAAGATGGATGCAAGAGAGAAGGATTCTGGGAGGTGGTCAGACAGGTGGTGTCTCCTTTTGACCTTTCCCGAATTCTTCTGGTTGGTGGAGGCTTATTAGTCCCCTGTTCCTTACCGGGACCTCCTGTCATAAAACAACTCATGCAAATAGTTGCTATGATGCCTGGCCAGAGGGGGTGGTTTCAATCAGTGTGCTTCCCCTAACAGTAGGGGTGGGAAGTAGAGGGGGTAGGGGTTGGGGACTAATTATTGACTTAGGGCAGAAAGAAAGGAAGTAACCATTACCATTTGTTGCTGAAAAGCAACTTGAAGTTCATAGAAGCGAAGAGAGGAGATGGAAGGTGAGTGGATTTACTTATCCTCTCTCACTTAGGCGCCCTTCACATGTTTCACTGATTGGATGCCACTCTTCCTTTTCCAGGGTTGCCCTTGGCCTTTTTTTTAACTATATTTCACCTGGATGAAAATTTGCAAAGTATTGTAAGCACAGTATAGTTTTCTCAGGTTTAGAAACGCCCCTGAGAAAGGCATACTAGCTAATAACTACTGTTTAACCATTTAAACCCAGTGTTAGCATTTATTCCAGTTCTCACCTAAACACACAAGTACTTCAGACGGAAACTACTTTTTCACACAGATTGCCTTTTCTCCTATAATTTGCTGTTTGTGTTGGAAATTATTTAGAAGGGAGCAAAGGAGAGTCTAAGGAAAATAGGGCTCTGATGGAAGGTCTGGTTACATGAGGAAGAAGAAGATGTTTAACAAAGATTTCTTAAGAAATCTATGCTCCAGGTATTATACTAAGCATGGAGATCACAAAAGTCCTCACATGTCAGCAAGGAAAATAGAGATCTAAACCTGTTACCATAAGCAGAGTGCCAAACTGGAGAAACCATATTCCCAGGGAGTGCTTAGGAAGGGCATCTGAGAGGGAGGGCAGGCCAAGCCTCCAGCTTCAGTCTGGGCAGAGCAGAGAGAACCAGCACTAACGGCGTGTTCTGCTGTCTGGATGTCTTCTGCCACTCTGGGGGCTGAGGCATGGGCTGTTTGACTTCTCATGCAAGGAACGTGTTCTCCAGTGTGATTTAACCAGAACAGGGGACTGGGGAGAATTTTCGTAACTGATCATTCTAATAGTATGGTATTTTTAACATGTGGATTACTATAAAGAGAGGAAATACAATGATTAAGTGCACGGTTTCCAGATTCAGGCTGCTGCTGCTGCTGCTAAGTTGCTTCAGTCGTGTCCGACTCTGTGCAACCCCATAGACGGCAGCCCACCAGGCTCCCCCATCCCTGGGATTCTCCAGGCAGGAACGCTGGATCAGTTTAAATCCTGGCCTTGCCACTTACAGGATTTGTGACTGAAAGCAAGTCACTTCTACCATCTCTGACTCCTATTCCTAGTCTGCAAAACGGGGCAGCAAAATATTCATCTCTACTTCGTAAGGGTGCTGTAAAGATTAATTTAAATGAAGGTGATACATATGAGTCCTTAGTATCTGACACAAAAGCATTTCTAGTTTATAAGGGTTGACTGAGATTTTTTGATAAATCACCCTTGTTTTTATATAGCATTTCTCTACAAAGGAATTGTGAGTTTATAGTGCCATCTTAAGGATAAAGCAACCATATACTCTTGTCATTTTTCATCTTTTTTTTTTTATTATTTTCAATTCAAGGCTCATTTTAATCAGCATGTGGGCAATGCCTTCCACTTTGCTCTTCCTACTCCAGCCATTGTGCTGCTCACCTGTATTCATACCCCCTCACAAGATTTATCATGCTAAACCTAAATTCTTGCATTTACATCCATCTCTTCAAAATGGTTGCATATTCAGTTATGTACCCACTCTGCCTATCATATTCAACAAATGTTGCTGAACTAAATAAACATTCTCAATAAAGGCATTTAGTTTAGTACAAATACATATGCTGATTCATAAAGGATATAAGGATTCTCTTTGGCTTATCAAAATGTCATGGTCTGGAAATCCATGCACTAAAAGTTTAACTTAAAAATATGTCACTGGCCAGTTGAGGCACCTGGTAGAAACAAATATAAAGACTCTTTGGAAGGCTACACTCTCAACCCAGGCTGTGCAAGTTTTCTACATATTAAACCGCATGGAAGGGCTCACAATACAAAAGCACAAAACATTTAGAGAAACAATTCACTAGAAGCACAAATCAGATGTCAACAAACAGCAGAATGAGATACCCAAGATGTCACGGCCCCCTTCCAAATGTGTCATCACTCTAACATCTCCTTTCATTAACATATCTCCTCTGCCTCCCTCCCTCTTATAAGGACCTTTGTGATTATATTGGGCCTACCTGGATGGTTCAATATAATCACCCCATTTCAAGATCTTCAATCACATCTTCAAATTCCCTTTTACCATGGAAGGTATTATATTCACAAACTCCATGGATTAGGATGTGGGCATCTTTGGGGAGCCATTGCTCTGCCTACCACAATTTTTGTTTGCTATTTTGTCAGATTTCTTTAAAAGGCCAATTTTGGTTTTTCCTTTTCAACTCTATTTGCTTTATTTTCATAACTTATCTGGCAGGCTAAGACATCCAATATAGTGCTCAAAAGAAGTAGTGATAGTATCGTCCTTCCAGAACTAGAGAATATTTCTAAACATTTCATCATTAAATATGAATTAGCTGAAGGTTTCTGGTATTGCCTTTTATTGGTTAAATGAAGTTTTTTTCTACTCATAGTTTCCTAGAAACTTTAACCATCAATGTGTGTTGAAAATAATTAAATGATTTTTCCTGCTTCACTCTCTCCTGCAGTCTTTTAATATGAAGAATCATATTAATTGATTTGATTTGACAATAGTTAATCACCCTCAAATTCTGTAATAAGCCCATTTAGGTAATGACATATTTACTTTTTAAACACTGCTACATGTGTGCAAATATGTTCCTGAGTAAGATTGACAGAGAATTATCTTTAATTTCCTTAGAAATTAGGGGATTTAGACAGACTCATAAGCGGAGCTGAATGAAAAAATCTTTCTTCTTTTTCTATTCTCTGAAAAAGAGGGTAGGATTAGAGCAGTGGCTTTCAACTGAGGGCACTTTTATCCCTAAGGAGACATTGCTCGAAGTCTGGAGAACTTTTTGGTTATCAAAACTGGGGAGGTGTTACTTGCATCTAGTGAGTAGAGGCCGACAATGCTGCTGACTATCCTGCAATACACAGGACAGCTGCCTCCTTTTCCACCAGCAAACAACTTTACCTTACCCAAACTGTCAGTGGTGCTGAGGCTGTGATTTATTTTTTCATTCTGAAGTAATAATCACTCTTCTCATTTTGTATTTGAAATACTTTTTTTTTTTTTTTTTCAGAGAAGGCTTACAAACTTATATAAGTTTCAGGCCCCATAGAACCTGGACGTCGTGGGAGAAAAAGAGGGCACTCTATAGAGGGGAGGGGTTTGTGTGTGTGTAGGTAGGGGAGGGGGAGCGAGAAATCATTGAGTTAAAACCAATGCTAGAAAAGGGGGTGGGCGGAAGAGAGAAATTTTGTTTTTAGACATAATTTTCAAATAATCACAGTTACTAAGAAATTGGCCATAAGCGACAATTTCAAGAAACTGAAGCAAAGTAATTTCTGTGGTACATGATCTAGCAGTTTTAATTCTTGATACCTATCCTAGAGAAATGTTAGTACATATACATAAAGACAGGTCTGAGGATATTTCCTGAGTAGTGTTTGTAAAAATGGAAAATTGGAAGCAGCCTACTTGTCAAATCATTTGAGTAGTGGATAAAGTGTGATATTTTCATACAAAAACTCTATAGCAGGTAAAAGGGAGCCAGATATATCTGTCAACATGGACACATCACAAAAATATATTTTTGAACAAAAAAGTTGCGTAACTATTCATACCATATTTTTATGTTAATACATTTAGATATGTATGCATGTAATACATTATATAGTGCATTTACATAATGCGTCACACTCAAAATATGATTACATATTTTCTGTAGATAAAATGCATATAAATATTGGAACGGCCTTAAAAGACATTACATTACACACTGAACAAGTGTAAGAGTAGTTAACTCTGGAAGATAAGGAGTGCAGCAACAAGACTGAAGAAAAAAATGTCGAATGCACACAATTTTACCTGTATTCTAATTTTTAAGAGTAGAATGTATTCATGTTATTTCACATGTAACTTTTTAAATTTTAAAAAGACAGTTAAATTATGCCAATTGTTTCAGGGTTAATTCCTTTTTTTTTCTTTCCAATTTTATTAAGATATAATTAACACATAGCACTAAGCTTAAGTTGTAGAGATAATGATTGACCTATATACATCATGAAATGATTATCACAATAAGTTTAGTGAACATCCATCATCTCAGTTCAGTTCAGTTGCTCAGTCGTGTCCGACTCTTTGCAACCCCATGGATCGCAGCACACCAGGACTCCCTGTCCATTACCAACTCCTAGAGTTCACTCAGACTCACGTCCATCGAGTCAGTGATGCCATCCAGCCATCTCATTCTCAGTCATCCCCTTCTCCTCCTGCCCCCAATCCTCCCAGCATCAGAGTCTTTCCCAATGAGTCAAGTCTTCGCATGAGGTGGCCAAAGTACTGGAGTTTCAGCTTTAGCATCATTCCCTCCAAAGAAATCCCAGGGCTGATCTCCTTCAGAATGGACTGGTTGGATCTCCTTGCAGTCCAAGGGACTCTCAAGAGTCTTCTCCAACACCACAGTTCAAAAGCATCAATTCTTTGGTGCTCAGCCTTCACAGTACAACTCTCACATCCATACATGATCACAGGAAAAACCATAGCCTTGACTAGATGGATCTTAGTCGGCAAAGTAACGTCTCTGCTTTTGAACATGCTATCTAGGTTGGTCATAACTTTTCTTCCAAGGAGTAAGCGTCTTTTAATTTCATGGCTGCAGTCACCATCTGCAGTGATTCTGGAGCTCATCATCTCATATAAATATAAAATTTAAAAGAGCGAAAAATTTCTCTTAAAACTTTCATATGTAACACACAGCAGTTTTACTTATATTTATCAAGTTTTATGTTAAATCCCTAGTACTTTATTATTCTTACAACCAGAAGTTTATACCTTTTGATCACCTTCATCTAATTTTACCCTCTCCTCACCCTCTGCCTCTGGTAACCACAAATCTGATTTTTTTTTCCTGTGAGTTTGTTTTTTAATTTAAAAATAATTTAACTTAAAACCAACAAGCTTATGGGAGAGTTCAGCATCCCAGCTTGTAGAGATAATGAGATGAAATGTCAATCTCAGTTCCTAATACCAAAAATTCACTTATAATTTATGAAGCTGATATCAACAGATTTAGAACAGTGGTGACGATAACCAACTTTCTTTTCTATAGGAAGTAACTGGGTGTGAGGGAGAATGCTTACTCTCCCCTAGATTTGAAATTGAGGGTAAATTCCTTCTGGAGTAATTTAATATTGTTTTCCCAGTTGATATCCTCCAAAGAAATGAAGGCCCATTTAGCTCTAGGCTTCCTATCATGACATATCACAAAGAACACTTGAAACCTTACATTAATTCCTGACAATTTCTTGAATCTTTCAGTTGGATTTTGTATTCAAGAAATGAAAATTTGAGAAAGACACAAATCTGTTGAGACATTGATCCAGAATATAAAAATGAATTATGAAAAAGTGCTTAGAGTAGCAACTTGTATACGGTACTTGCTGTTAGTGTTAGATATTACTACAGTCCATTCCACTACTAATGTAGCTACACCAAGAAGAAGCAGATATTTTGATTGTTTTCAACTTTAGTATGATGTTAGAAACCAATTTTTAAAAATTAAGAACTGCAGAGATAAGACATTTTTACCTCTAGCAAAATCTGTAAGGGGTTTTAGCTCTCTGTGAGAAAGGTGATCATTATCTTTAGCCCTCCAGATCAGTTCCTTCACTAAGTTGATCAGAGGGAGAGAGAGAGAGACAGAGAAAGAGTGTGTGTGTGTGTGTGTGTGTGTGTGTGTGTGTGTGTGTGTGTGTGTGTGTGTGTGTGTGTGTGTGTGTGTGTGTGTGTGTGTGTGTGTGTAGGGTTGTTCTTAGGAATAAAGGACTTAGGTTTTAGCATCTGACTTCCCTCCCTCCCCAAGCCTTGATCTACTTTATGAATTTTCCAAAAGCAAAAGGAATATTCCCTCTCACTTGGTATATAAACCAGAGGAGAATATTCCTGTTAACCTGTGAGGGTTCTTGTTAGAACTGGAAGAGAAAACTATCTCAGTCAGAGATGGCTCAGTGGAGTCCTACTCCATGGCTCTTGCCCCCACCTTCCTGCTACTATGGCATCATTATCCAGAGCTTGGAGTGAAGCCAAGAAACAAAAGATGGCATTCTGATGGTGAGGTGAAATATATTTATAATCCTTGACCCTACCCTGTCTGCCAGCTTTTTGTTTGTGTCAGTTTTAAAGCTTCTGCAGAATTGGAAAGCCATCACTAAAATTTCCCCTGCTCACTTATTCCTTGGTCAATAGAAAGTTAAATACAATTGCTTTGTCATGTCTATTAGCTAGCAAGGAGGCACAATGAATTCAACTGAGGACTGAACTTAAAATCGTGGATGTATAGGATTAACCATTTTGGTTTACTCATTCATTAGCATCAGATTCTAGTTAATTGATATTCCATTTCTAAAGCCCTCCTTCTACTTTTTAACACTACCCTTTCCAACAGTTTTCACCAGTTGTGAAACCAGATGTGGTTGGTTAATAAATACTTGTCTATACTTTTATGAGTGTATGAAATTTTTGAAGAAGACTAGGAAGCACTGGGCTTCTCAGGTAGCGCAGTGGTAAAGAATCCGCCTGCCACTGTAAGAGACGGTTTGATCCCTGGGTTGGGAAGATCCCTTAAAGGAGGAAATGTCAACTCACTCCAGTATGCTTGCCTGGGAAATCCCATGGACAGAGAAGTCTGGCGGGCTACGGTCAATGGTGCTGCAAGGAGTTAGACAGGTCTTAGCGACTGAGCGTGCACAAGCTCGTATAACCTGCCAGCCTCTGTCTGGTTCATGCTAACTTCCAGTCATACAGAGCCCAACAAAAGAGAAGTATTTAGATAAACTACAGTACATCTGTTTGATGGAATGCTATATAGATACTTAAAACCATGTTACAGAAAAATATTTTTTATTATTTAGTTTTAATTGGAGGATAACTGCTTTACAACTTTGTGTTAGTTTCTGCTATACATCAGTGTGAATAAGCCATTAAGTGTATATATATATATGCTCTCCCTCTTGAACCTCCTTCTCACCTAGAAAAATACTTAATGGCATAAAAACATATTCATCTATTTCTGCTTTATTGACTATGTCAAAGCCTTTGACTGTGTAGAGCACAGTAAACTGGAAAAATCTGAAAGAGATAGGAATATCAGACCTACTTACCTGCCTCTTCAGAAATCTGTATACAGGTCAGGAAGCAACAGTTAGAACTGGACATGGAACAACAGACTGGTTCCAAATAGGAAAAGGAGTATGTCAAGGCTGTATATTGCCACCCTGCTTATTTAACTTATATACAGAGTACATCATGAGAAACTCTGGGCTGGAGGAAGCGCAAGCCGGAATCAAGACTGCCGGGAGAAATTATCAGTAACCTCAGATATGCAGACGACACCACCCTTATGGCAGAAAGTGAAGAACTAAAGAGCCTCTTGATGAAAGTGAAAGAGGAGAGTGAAAAAGTTGGCTTAAAACTCAACATTCAGAAAACGAAGATCATGGCATCCGGTCCCATCGCTTCATGGCAAGTAGATGGGGAAACAGTGGAAACAGTGACAGACTTTGTTTTGGGGGTTCCAAAATCACTGTAGATAGTGATTGCAGCCATGAAATTAAAAGATGCTTACTCCTTGGAAGGAAAGTTATGACCAACCTAAACAGCATATTAAAAAGCAAAGACATTACGTTTCCAGCAAAGGTCTGTCTAGTCAAGGCTATGGTTTTTCCAGTAGTCATGTATGGATGTGAGAGTTGGACTATAAAGAAAGTTGAGCACTGAAGAATTGATGCTTTTGAAAGGTGGTGTTGGAGAAGACTCTTGAGAGTCCCTTGGACTGCAGGGAGATCCAACCAGTCCATCCTAAAGGAGATCAGTCCTGAGTGTTCATTGGAAGGACTGATGTTGAGGCTGAAACTCTAATACTTTGGCCACCTGATGCGAAGAACTGACTCATTGGAAAAGACCCTGATGCTGGGAAAGATTGAAAGCAGGAGGAGAAGGGAACGACAGAGGGTGAGATGGTTGGATGGCATCACTGACTCAATGGACAGGAGTTTGGGTAGACCCCCTAAGTTGGTGATGGACAGGGAGGCCTGGCATGCTGCAGTCCATGGGGTCACAAAGAGTTGGACATGACTGAGCAACTGAACTGAATTGAATATATTAAATGAGAAAAAGAGGGTTAAATAACAGTATATATAAGTTGTGCAGCATAATTCTACTTTTTTCAACAAAAGGACCATAACATACATATACAAAGAAAAAGATATTAAAACATACACCAAAATCTTAACAGTGATTAGTCTGGGTAGAGGAATTATGAGTAATTTTCCCCTTGTGTATGTTTGTTTTTCTCTGTGTTTTCTAAATTTCTGCATTTAACATATATTGTGCTTGTGGTTAGAAGTAAAACCAGTAACATTTTCCTTTTCAAAGGATGACGGTAGAGCATGACTGACTGACAGTCTAGACAAGAACTCACAATCTGTATGCATAATACGTGGTGTCATTTCCCGATAGTTCAGCGATTAGATTACACCTGCAATGCAGGAGACACAGGAGATATGTGTTAGATTCTTGGGTTGGGAAGATCCCCTGGAGGAGGAAATGGCAACCCACTCCAGTACTCTTGCCTGAAAAATCCCAGGGGCAGAGGAGCCTGGTGGCCTACAGTCCATGGGGTCACAAACAGTTGGACATGACTGAGCATAAACACACACACACACACATATTTCCCAACTCAACTTTATAAGCACAATTTGAGTAGTTCACTGAAGATCTAATGAGAGTATAAAATAATTAGATTGGTTTCCTGTTCACAACCCTCATTACCACTGCATGTATTATTTTACCATTGCTGCTAAGTCACTTCAGTTGTGTCCTACTCTGTGCGACCCCATAGACGGCAGCCCACCAGGCTCCCCTGTCCCTGGGATTCTCCAGGCAAGAACACTGGAGTGGGTTGCCACTTCCTTCTCCAATGCATGAAAATGAAAAGTGAAAGGGAAGTCACTCAGTTGTGTTCGACCCTTAGCATGGACTGCAGCCTACCAGACTCCTCCATCCATGCGATTTTCCAGACAAGAGTACTGGAGTGGGGTGCCATTTTACAATTAGGTTTCCCTAAATGTAATGATTTCTTCAAAGAATTTGACCCTTCTCAGGCTCCTGAAGCAGGTTACCAAGTCACTTCTCAAAAAGTTTGTACTAGCAATGTAGCAAATGAGGGTGTGAAAGTAAAAGTGAAGTCGCTCAGTTGAGTCCGACTCTGTGCGACTGAGGACTGTAGCTCAACAAGCTCCTCCATCCATGGGATTCTCCAGGCAAGAATACTGGAGTGGGTTGCCATTTCCTTCTCCAGGGGATCTTCCCGACCCAGGGATCGAACCCAGGTCTCCCGCATTGCAGGCAGACACTTTAACCTCTGCTCCACCAGGGAAGCCCAAATGAGGGTATATTACTCTCCTAAGCCCTATTTTTAAAAAGATTATTTCCTGCCTTTTGAACAGTTTTAAAGGTATTATTTGCTGAAAAACTAAAAATTTTCTAACCAATACATGTTCACATTAAAAAAAAATTTTATTCTTTCTTCGGTTACAACTTTTAAAGAGTACATCTTTCAGTTGTGTGAGAAGAAGCAGGGGCTTGGGAAAGGAGCATTTATCCTGGAGTGGGGAATCAGGGTTTTCTGCAATAGCTTTCTAAATGACCTCTCAACTTCCATGCTTGACTCTGAGGATCAGCAACCAGAATGCCCCATTTAAAAACTTTAATCAGATTTTGTCTCTCTCCTGCTTAAAACCATCCAATGGCTTCCCATTGCTTTTAAAATAAAATGCATGATGGGCAAGGACCCCCTAAGCAAACTTGCTCACTTCAGTACAGCCTAGCCCGCCTTCCCTTTGTTCCTCATTCTGCTGGTTTCCACCTCAGAGCTTCTGTCCATGCCTGGAATGCTCTTTTCTCATTTCCTCCGCTAGCTCCATCTACTCCAGGATTTAGCTCAAATATCACTTCCTCTGACAGGCCTTCCCTGCTTCTTACATTCATTCTGTTTTTTCCTTCATGACACCTATCACCGCCTGAAATTATCTTGATCCTATGTGGGTTATCTTGTTCTTTTCCTGTCTTCCACACCAGAAGGTAAGCTCTGAGACCTGCTTGCCTGGCTCCCTCCCTGCCCCAGCCTAGCCTACTGTAGATCAGACTTTATTAGAGTGAGTAAAGACCTGCAGAGGCCCCAGTGAACCTCATCTTTAATAAGGGAGTTAACTAGATGAACGTGACTAGGTTTAAGTGGAAGCATCTTCTCAACGACGCCAGCGTGCTCGCTGGGGCATTTCTAGAAAGCTCGGAGGCATTCTTACTAGGGAACTAGGGAGCGCGGGTGGTGGTGGGGGTAGTGAAGAGAACCTGTGCGGTGCAATCTTTACACCTGTTGGAGAGCGCAACAGACACGAGCGCTATGTTTTAAGGGGAAGAGCTGGCATAGAGTCGTTTGAAAGCTTGCATTGTTGGGGTTTTTGTTTTTGTTTTGACACCGGGACCTGATTAAAAGCACAGTCAGAAGATGAAGAGGTCCCGCGCTCCTCCCATCGTGGATGTTTCCTTGAGCGCTGAAAAGGCTTTCAAAACATTAAATGCAGCTGACATTTTCTTCTGAGTTTAAAAAATCGGCAAAATGCAGAAACGTACAGACCAGTCCCGTGGCCACTTCCCGCTGGGTCCCGTGCCACCCCGTCCGATTCCCTCCAGCTCGGGTCTCCCAGGACCCGCAAGGCGCGGAGGGGCGGAGGGGTGGGGCATACCCTCTGACGCTCCCAGGCAGGGACTGCGCAGGCGCCGGGGCGGGCTCTCGCGCAGTCGCGCGCCGCGCTGTTCGCGCGGGAGTGGGCCGGCGGCGCGCTGGGGCTGTAGGTAGGTGGGAACGGAAGCCACAGCCGGTAAGAGAGACCGCCAGGATGGCGACACCGAGCAGGAAAACGTCCACTCAGAGCCCCCTGGCCTCCAAGAGAGCTCTCATGAGTGACCCCTCGTCGGGAGTCCCGAGCAGAAAAAGAGTTCGGCCCCACCGGCTGCGCCACCGCCACTGCCGTCGTCCGGGCCTTTCGTGGAAGGCTCTATCGTCCGCATCGCGATGGAGAACTTCCTGTGAGTGGCCGGAGGCCGTGCCGCGGCGTGGGAGGCCCGCGACAGGCACACGAGGGCCGCAAGCTGCGTGCATGGCGGGGGCGGGTCGGTAGAGGTCTGCCTGGCTTTTGGTAAATTCGTCCGGGGATTGCGGTGAGGGTATTTACTTGTGGGCCGTGGAGATTGACGTGTTTGTTGATGCGGTAGGTGTGTGCCTTGTGTATTGCAGTTTTTTAATTCTTAATGCCAAAGTTGTTTGAAGGCGTCAAATGGCGGGCAGTGGACGTAGTAGGAATTACATCTCCTCCCGCTGGGAGTCACGGCCTGTAGACATAATCTGTAATTCACAAAACTATGGTCCTGGGAAGTCAAAAAGCGACGGTTAAGTCAGTGCGACAGTGACGCTGTGGCACATTTCGTGAAGAGATGGCAGTTGCCAGGTGGACAAAGATGGTGATGGTTGTCATGCATGGAGACATTTCCTGAAATGTACCAGAAAATTAAGTCCTGCTCTCAGTTGTTGCGCTACCCAGCAGAGCCTTGACTTCTTCAAATCTTTCTTCCCTGGTTGCTTTCTCACCCTTCAGACAACTAATCACTTTAGAATTTAGTAAAGATGTTGTAACACAGCTACCGTGTATCCGTCTAGCACCTTGCAGTTCATTTGTCTGTTATATTTTAAGCTTGCACAGTGGCCTAAGGAAAACAATTACAGTAACAGTAACGACTTTTTTTTTTTTAAGCATCTGTCCTGTGCCAGGTATAGAAATAGGTACTTTATTTACACAGTACCCTCATTCATTCCTCATAACTCTTTATAGCATCTCCACTGATAAGCTCAGAGAGATTGATTTGCCCAGGTTTACTCAGCTGATAAGTAGCTGAATTGTTGTTTTAATTCAAATCAGGAAAGATTAAATATAATCAAATGAAGTACCTACCATAATTATACATATATGTGTGTGTGTATCAGGATGCCCTGGGGGCACAAAGGATGAAATGATTAATTTCCTCCACAGTTATGAGAAGGGCCTTGTACTGGAGGATATGAAAGTCTTAAGGGAAGAGCATGGAACTGCCTGAAACAGTTTGTTGTATTGAGTAAGTTTCCAGTGTCCTAGTATGATTAGGACATAGGATGTAAGTGAGTGTATGGACAGAGTGATACTGATGATATATAGCATTATTGAGGGCCTGTGTTTCCTGTGCTGAGAAATTGCAACTTTATCCTATAGGTAGCCAGGTTACATTTTGAGTAGGGCATCATATGTGGTGCTAGTGGTAAATAACCTGCTTGCCAATGCAGGAGGGTTAGGAGACAGGGGATGGATCTCCTGGAGGGTGGCATGGCAACTCACTCCAGTATTCTTGCCTGGAGAATCCCATGGACACAGTAGCCTGGCGGGCTACATCCATAGGGTCACAAAGAATTGGACACAACTGAAATAGCACACACGCGTGCACCCTCATGTGGTTTATATTACTTTGGAAGCAGTGTGAAGGATGATTTAGAAAGGGTGAAAGATTGGAAGTATGAAGGCAGAGATGATCGGGATTTGAGTCTCGCCGGTGGGAAGTAGGAGCAGAAAGTATAGATTTGACAGGATTTTGTCTGCAGATTAATTGCGAGGCATCGGGGTAAAGGAGAAGTGGAGCATTTTTTCTCAAGTCTCTCTCTTGGCCAATTGGTGTAGAGCTGTGCCAAAGAAGAGTAATTCTGGGAGGATAGTAATAAATGCCTTTTGTATCTTGTGTATTGAAGTTTACTGTAGGGCATCTAAAAGGTCTTCTATGGGCAGTATTTATAAGGGTTCAGAGCTTATAGGAAAATGTTAACAGATGAGCAACTTAAGAATCATGTATATAGGTGATTGTTGAAATTGAAGAAATGGTTGAAATTGCCTCGAAGGGAATAGAAATATAAGTCCAAGTAGAGTTCCAGAGGAATGCCAACATTTAAGGGCAAGCAGAAGAACTCACAGATTGAGAAGGAACTATTCAGGGAAGTAGGGGGAGAACCGTGGGAGAGTATTATCAGAGAACCCAAGGAAAAAGAGTGTTTCAAAAACATGATATGATACAGTGAAGTCAGATAACAGTACAGAAAAGAACCTGCTGCATTTAGCAGTCAGGAAATCTTTGGCGCTTTGAGGTAGGGGAAGTGGAAAACTTTGCAGTCATAGAAGAATGAATGAGTGTGAGGAAGTAAAGCTTGGAGGTGAAGAGAAGAAAGAAAAGGTACCTGGAAAGTGCAGAACTAAGTAAGATTTTGTTTATTTTTGTGAGGGGACTTTGAGTTTTAGGAATGCAGTAGAAAGAGTAGGCCTAGAGAACTGAAAGGGCCTGAAAGAGTAGTCAGGGGAGATTCCTGTGAGTTAACCAAGTCCATTGGGATTGAGAGTAGAGGGAAGAGATTTCTAGGCAGAAGTAATAGCGTATGCAAAGGCTTTGAGAAAGAAGGAAGCATAAGATAGTCAGGAAACTGAAAGAAATTCCTTATAGGTAAACTTCAGAGGTCTAATTAGAGAATAGGGAAGGAGATAGAAAGTAGAAAAAGATGATCTAGACCTGAATTATGAAGGGTCCTATTTGTTTCTTTTTTAAAAGCAAGGTATGTCAGATTTTCTTGTTTACCAACATTATTTGGTGATAAATGGAACGATGAGTGGATGGGTAATGTGAACAGAGATGAAGGAGATGAAAAGAATTAAAGATGATGCCTAGGTTCTGCTGTGGGCAGAGGAATGAATAATGATATTTTTCACTTAGAGACTACAAGAGTGGTTTTAGATTTTTTTTTAAGGCTTATGAAAAAGTAATTCCGGTTTTGGGCTGTGAATTTTAAATTATTATAGCTAGGCTCAAACACATCTTTATTGATCAAAATAGCAGCCATTACAATCAACACATTTTTGCCAACAAGAAATATTTGTTTATTCTTGGAGCGTAAAAATCCATCCTTCAGGATTCGATGAACTCTTGGAAAGCATTTTCTGTCTCATGCTGGTTGTGGAAGTGATTTGCCTGCAAAACGTTGTTGAGATGCTTGAAAAAGTGGTAATTGGTTGGTGATAGGTTATATGGCAGTTGAGGCAAAACTTCCATAGCCCAATTCTTTCAACTTTTGAAGAGTTGGTTTTGTGATGTATGTTGTTATGGAAATTAATTGGGCCCATTCTGTTGGCCAGCGCTGGCTGCGGGCATTGCAGTTGCTGTGCATCTCGTCGATTTGCTGAGCATACTTCTCAGATGTAATGGTTTCTTTGCACCAGGATTCAGAAAGCTGTAGTATATCAGATGGGCAGCAGACCACCAAAAGAGTGACCATGACCTTTTTTTGGTGCAAGTTTGGCTTTGGAAAGTGCTTTGGTTTCTTCGTGGTCCAACCACTGAGCAGGTTATCACTGGTTGTCATATAAAATCCAGTTTTCATCACATGGTTTATCGTTGCATACAGTAAGAGAAGATGACACTTCAATGATTTTTTTTTCTTGGTTGATTCATGAGGTACCCACTTATCAAGCTTTTCCACCTTTCCAATTTGCTCCAAATGCCGAATGACCATAGAAGGATTGACACTGAGTTCTTGGGCAACTTCTGGTGTAGTTCCTCTCAATTGGTTGTCAACTTCCAGTCGCCTGCCACTGTGCTGCTCATTTTCAAGGCTCTCGTCTCCTTTGCAAAACTTCTTGAGCCAGTGCAGTTTCATTAGCAATTTCTGGGCCAAATGCATGGTTGATGCTGTGAGTTATCTCTGCTGCCTTACAACCCATTTTGAGCCCATTTTGAACTCGAATAAGAAAATTGCTCGAATTCGCGTTTTGTCTAACGTCATTTCCTAGTCTAAAATAAATATAAAATACACAGCGAGTAATAAGTCATTGACAAAAAAAAAGCAAAAATGTGCATTAAAATGATGTATAACATAACCACATTTATTTGAAAATCAATTCCAGTATCAAAAAGCAAAGTTCAACAGTGCAAAACCACAGTACTTTTGTACCTGTGTAATAGTTTTGAATATGTTAAGTTTGAAGTGACCGTTGTGGGACATCCAAATAGAGTTCTTGAGGTGGGAATTGCATCTGTAGGTCATCTGAACTGACTTGCAGTGTATAGATGTTTGCACCTGAGGCCATGGAGAATATATGAGGTACTAGATAAAGTATGTAAACTCAGAAGAGGGTGGCCTCTGAAATTAGCTTTTTCAGGGGGAGGTCAGAGAAAAGGGAACTCACAAAGGGAATTTCCAATGAACATATTGTAGAGTCAGAATTTTTTTTTTTTTTTTTTTTAAATGCAGAGGTTTTATTTAGTTTTTGGCAGCTTTTTGTGTTTATAGTATTTGTGTGTAACGATATAGGTCAGAAGTTTTCATGCTTTTTTCTGCTGTATTTGTTTGCTTAAATACCAGTTGCATCACTATTTTAGTAAGACAGTTCACAGCAGAAAAATCAAATATTAAAAGAATGGAGCTGCATGTATTGATTAAGAAGCTCCAAGCCAGATAATTTTCCAGATGTTTGAAATTCCCAAACTAGTTTTATTTTAACTGTTGTAAAGAGTTGTTTCAGGACTCTGCTGTTACTAGAATAAAGCTTCTGAAAAGACAGGTGGATGCTCTGGGGAGAAGTGGGATTGGAAACCTGCCAGAAAATACTTTTATTTACCACCTGTATTTATTTTATTACAATTTGGAATTTCAGAATTATTAATTTCTTGGAGTATTAAAGTTGAAGTGTGCTTGGTTAAACTATTTGAATACTTAGCAAGGTAGTAATAGGCTAAGCTTTTACTCTTGGGGAATTAGTTGGTAGCCAACTGAACTGTGGGCACGGGACATTACTTATGGGGTCCAGTTCCAGATATTCAAGGACATGGTACAGAGATACTGAGTCAGTTTCCTTCACATCTTGCCTTAGCTCTCCCTGAAGACTAATATGGGTTAGATGCTCCTCTTGCAGGTAGAGAGCAGGACAGCATGCTGCTTTCTAGTATGAGGGAAAGTTATGGATGTGCTTGATGATGATGCACTCTTGTTTCCTCCCATAGGAATAAAATTTAATTTGTACTACAGATAGATCCTTTGGTGAATGTCTGGCAGCATATTAAAGGAAATTCATGTTATTTTAAAAAATTAATAAATTAAACTATTGAGTTGATACAGCTTCAGTTTTCTAATTATAATACAAGTAATTCGGTTGACTATGATAAGTTTCTAGTAAGCATTTTAATATAAATGTAAAATACACAAATTTAGAATGAGCCGTCACTTCACTTACATATGTTTAAAAACCATTTGTATAGTAGCTTTGATGGACTTTGTCGTGTATTAGAATTACTAAAGAATAAATCAAACTTCACTCTATTCAGCAGACTTAATATTTGAGAAAAATTACGTGAAGTTTTATTTTCCCATGAATGTTCTAATTTTAGATATACTTTGTCACTTCTTCATTTCTCCCACTGACAGATTTTTTTCCCTCTAAATTATTAACCTATAAACTAATGTTACATTAAAATTTATAAGGTTAGTTAGTTTTTAAAGAATTTGAGGAAACCTATAGTTAGTGATAAGGGTAAAGCAAGAAACAGTGCTTTAGTAGGAAAATATTCTTCACTTCTTGTTTCTACTTAGTAATCTCACCTCTTTATAATTTAGGACATATGATGTCTGTGAAGTATCTCCTGGGCCCCACTTGAATATGATTATTGGAGCTAATGGAACAGGGAAGTCCAGCATCGTGTGTGCCATTTGCCTTGGATTAGCAGGCAAACCTGCTTTCATGGGACGGGCAGATAAGGTAAGTTAACATAGGTACTTTTAACAAAATTCAAAACCATGAATCGCTTTTGGTAACAAATCAATTTCTACATCTTAATTCCTTGGGTATGGCAAATGTGTTGTGCTTGAATATAAATAATGAAGTTGGCAGGTAGAGACACTGAGGGAAGATCTCCATTTCCAGAAGTAGTTTGCTATATACCTAGAGAATTCTCCAAGTGTGTAACACCTTCAGCCTTAGAAACAGTGTAAGATACAGCTGTTTAAATGTATGGATGGACTTGTGAAAAGGAGAAGTAAGTTTCCAAAGGGCACAAACAAAGTAATTTGGATCCGAAGATTTCTGCAAGCTCTGAAGTTGTTTTCCCAGAGTTATTTGCTTACCTTGTGCCCTGAAACCTGGCTTTGAATTCGTTGCATAGAATTGAGGTCCTTAGGGTGTAGAAGAGTTAGAAGATAAAACTATGAGTACTGTGTAGCAGGAAAAACAAAAAATCGCAAAGTGGGGCTAATTATCTTATTGTTATCTCTGAATACAGTAGTAGAAGGAAAAAGAAAAAAATCTTTCAAACAAGCCTCAAAACATACATTGTAATTTTAGTTTAAAGTGGCCTCACTTGGTAATATCTCTGGCAGAAGCAAATGAAATCCTCTGAAGGAAAATGCCTTCAATACAGTCCTCAAAAGAAATTCATGAATCCCAAATCACAAAGCATAGGAGGAAATGAAACACCAAAAATGAGAGCTAATAAAACAACAGGCTATACAATCTGACCTATAGAGCTTGTATAGAATGTAAACTAGGAATATTTGGTTTATTTAGGAACTGAAAGAAGGTTGCAAAGGAGTAAGTAACAAAAGATAAGGTAAATTTGAAAAAGAATCAGTGAGAATATAAATAAAAATACATGGGAGAGAAACTTGATGGACAGATAAAACAACAAAGCAGACATATTTGAGAATATGTGAACCAAAATACTTGACAGTTTTTCTAAACATGAAATATAGAGCTAAAGTGAAAAAATTAAAAGTATGAAATCAAGATTGAGGAAGAGGCAATATTCAAAGAAAGAATGACTAAGAATTTTCCAGAAATGTTGAAAAACTTGAATCCTCAGATGCATTGCACCTAAATATATTCCAGATGGTGTAAAAGAAAGAAATAAACAAATAGACACATTGTAGTAAATTTTAGAATACCAAACATGGTAGTCATATGGTCTCAGAATGTGAAGGGGTTGAAAGAACAGTCTGAGATCCTCATAAAGGAACTTTGAAAGTGTTTAATTTAAGAAGAAGGAAAATTATCTCAGAAGAAAGTCTGAGAGGTAAAAAGAAGATGTGAGCAATGAAATGGTAAACACATAGTAAGTGTTAGTTGCTCTATTGTGTCCAACTATTTGCAATCCTGTGGACTGTAGCCCACCAGGCTCCTATGTCCATGGAATTCTGCAGTCAAGAATACTGGAGTAGGTTGCCATTCCCTTCCCTGGGGGAACTTCCCAACCCAGGGATCAAACCCGGGTCTCCTATGTTGCAGGCAGATTCTTCACCATCTCACCAGTGAAACCTACTAAACATGTAATAAAGTTATGTGTAAACTGTATAAAGTAATACTGATGTCTCATTTGTCAATTTTTTAAATCAAAGAAGATAGAACTAAATGTTGTCAAAGCTGTGATCAGAGTTAAAGTATTCTCTATATTGTTGGGAGAAAGTTAAGATAATTGGTTAGCTTAAGAGTTTATTAAGTTAAATATGCATTTTAAGGTTTGTAGAGTAAACCAGTTTAAAAAAAAAAGAAGTCAAAATATGTAACTTCCAAACAGGAAAGATTAAAGTAGGAGGAGCGAAGTAGAGGAAAAATAACCACTGCCCAAACAATCCAGAAGGAGTCTTGAGAAAGGAGAAAGAGAAAAGAAACAGAAATGTGAAAAAGGACATCATTAGAAAACATAAAAAGAGTGGAAATCTATGCACAGTATATTTCACAATAATTATGACTGCCACCAGGGCATTAGGAGAATGCAGCAGAGGTTTATATATTCATAATATAAGAATATTATGAGAATCATTCCACTAAAGGGTAAATATTTTAAAAGTTGTGACTGTATATATTTCTACAGCTATTTAAATTATCAAAACTAACTCTAAAGTAGAGAAGATAAATTGGCTGGTAAGTTTTTTCTCGTAGAGAACACCATACAAAAACAAAATGTGGATTAGTCCTAACAGCAAAAGTTGCTGTTTACACAGGGAAATGTGACTTTAGGTACCCAAATCAATCAAGGATAGCATGGGAAAATAACAAGCTCCTTTCACTCATAAATCTGGAGGCAAAAATCACACACAAAAAGGAACTTTAGCATGTTGAATTTAATAATATATAATACATTGTGACCAAATCGAAGTTATTCAAGAAACGAGAGATTGATTATTTGGAAAAATTAACATAATAAACCATATTTTAAAGAAGTAGGACTCAATAATTTCTCAACAGATAAAAGCATTCAGTTAAATTCCACAGTAATTTATGATTAAAAACTCTTAGTAAACTAGGAATAGAGTGGACCTTTCTTTCAGGAGATATCTATGAAAATGTACATGTCAAGGTTACCTACTATCATTATGATTGAACATTGTATTGGAAGTTCTAGGTAGAAGAGAAAAGATATGTGTTGAAAGAAGACTCTCAATCACAGATTGTAGGAATATCTGCTTAAAAACCATAAAGAAATTCTGGCTGAGCCTCCTGATGGATTAATATGCAAATTTAATAGGGTTAAATCACCTGTCAACAGAAAATTGGATTAAAGATTTACTGAGCATGGCCCCAGAACAAGACCCAGTTTCTCCCTCAGTCAGTCTATCAGGAAGCTTCCATAAGCCTCTTATCCTTCTCCATTATGGGGCAGACAGACTGAAAACCACAATCACAAAAAACTAACCAATCTGCTCACATGGACCACAGCCTTGTCTAACTCAATGAAACTATGAACCGTGCCGTGTAGGGACACCCAAGACAGATGGGTCATGGTGGAGAGTTCTGACAAAACATGGTCCACTGGAGAAGGGAATGGCAAACCATTTCAGTATTCTTTCCTTGAGAATCCCATGAACAGTATGAAAAGACAAAAACATAGGAGAACTCCCCAGGTCGGTAGGTGCCCAATATGCTATGGGAGATCAGTGGAGAAATAACTCCAGAAAGAATGAAGAGATGTAGCCAAAGCAACCACAACACTCAGTTGTGGATGTGACTGGTAATGGAAGTAAAATCCGATGCTGTAAAGAGCAGTATTGCAGAGGAACCTGGAATGTTAGGTCCGTGAATCAAGGCAAATTGGAAGTGACCAAACAGGAGATGGCAAGAGTGAACATCAACATTTTAGGAATCAGCAAACTAGAATGGACTGGAATGGGTGAATTTAACTCAGATGACCATTATATCTACTAGTGGCAAGAATCCCTTAGAAGACATGGAGTAACCATCATAGTCAACAAAAGAATCTGAAATACAGTACTTGGATGCAATCTTATAAACGACAAATGATCTCTGTTTCTTTCCAAGGCAAACCATTCAATAGCACAGTAATCCAAGTCTGTGCCCTGACTGGTAATGCTGAAGAAACTGAAGTTGAATGATTCTATGAAGACCTCCAAAACCTTCTAGAACTAACACCCAAAAAAGAATCCTTTTCATTTTAGGGGGCTGGAAAGCAAAAGTAGGAAGTCAAGAAATAGCTGGAGTAACAGGCAAATTTGGCCTTGGAGTATAGAATGTAGCAAGGCAAAGGCTAACAGTTTTGCCAAGAGAACACACTGATCATAGCAAATGCCCTCTTCCAACAACACAAGAGGAGACTCTACACATGGACGTCACCAGATGGTCAGTACTGAAATCAGACTGCTTATATTCTTTGCAGCCAAAGATGGAGACGCTCTATACAGTCAGGAAAAACAAGACTGGGAGCTGACTGTGGCTCAGATAATGAAATAAATATTGCCAAGTTCAGACTTAAATTGAAGAAAGTAGGGAAAACCACTAGAGACCACTCAGGTTATGACCTAAATCAAATCCCTATGAATATACAGTGGGAGTGAGAAATAGATTTAAGGGACTAGATCTGATAGAGTGCCTGAAGAACTATGGATGGAGGTTCGTGACACTGTACAGGAGGCAGTGATCAAGATTATCCTAAAGAAAAAGAAATGCAAAAAGGCAAAATGGTTGTTTGAGGAGGCCTTACAAATAGCTGAGAAGAGAACTGAAAGGCAAAGGACAAAAGAAAAAGATAATTCCACTTGAATGCAGAGTTCCAGAGAACAGCAAGGAGAGAGAAGAAAGCCTTCCTCAATGATCAGTGCAAAGAAATAGAGGAAAACAATAAAATGGGAAAGACTAGAGATCTCTTCAAGAAAATTAGACATACCAAGGGAACATTTCGTGCAAAGATGGGTATAATAAAGGACAGAAATGGTATGGACTTAACAGAAGTAGAAGATATTAGTAAGAGGTGGCAAGAATACAAAGAAGAACTATACAAAAAGATCTTCATGACCCAGATAATCATGATGGTTTGATCATTCACCTAAAGCCAGACATCTTGGAATGCGAAGTCAAGTAGGCCTTAGGGGAAGCATCACTATGAACAAACCTAGTGGAGGTAATGGAGCTTCAGTTGAACTATTTCAAATCCTAAAAGATGATGCCTTGAAAGTGCTGCACTCATTATGTCAGCAGATTTGGAAAACTCAGCAGTGGCCACAGGACTACAAAAGGTCAGTTTTCATTCTCGTCCCAAAGAAAGGCAATACCAAAGAATGCTCAAACTACCACACAATTGCACTCATCTCACATGCTAGCAAAGTAATGCTCAAAATGCTCCAAGCCAGACTTAAATAGTACATGAATTGTGAACTTTCATATGTACAAAATGGATTTAGAAAAGGCAGAGGAACCAGAGATCAAATTGCCAACATCTACTGGATCATCAGAAAAGCAAGAGAGTTTCAGAAAAACATCTATTCTACTTTATTGACTATGCCAAAGCCTTTGACTGTGTGGATTGCAATAAACTATGGAAAATTCTTCAAGAGATGGGAATACCATACCACCTTACCTGCCTCCTGAGAAACCTGTGTGCAGGTCAAGAAGCAACAGTGAGAACTGGACACAGAACAACGGATCAGTGCCAAATTGGGAAAGGAGTATGTCAAGACTGTATAGTGTCACCCCACTTATTTAACTTATATGCAGAGTTCATCATGTGAAATGCTGGGCTGGATGAAGCACAAACTGGAATCAAGGTTGCTGGGAGAAATATCAGTAACCTCATATATGCAGATGATACCACCCTTATGGCAGAAAGTGAAGAAGAACTAAAGAGCCTCCTGATGAAAGTGAAAGAGAAAAGTGAAAAACTTAACTTAAAACACAACATTCAGGAAACTAACATCGTGACATCTGGTCTGGTCACTTCATGGCCGATAGATGGGGAGACAATGGAAACAGTGAGAAACTTTATTTTGGGGGCTCCAAAATCACTGCAGATGGTGAGTCAGTTCAGTTCAGTTGCTCAGTCGTATCTGACTCTTTGCTACCCCATGAACTGCAGCACGCCAGGCCTCCCTGTCCATAACCAACTGCCAGAGTCTACCCAAACCCATGTCCATTGAGTTGGTGATGCCATCCAACCATCTCATCCTTGTCATCCCCTTCTCCTCCTGCCCTCAGTCTTTCCCAGCATCAGGGTCTTTTCAAACGAGTCAGCTCTTCACATCAGGTGGCCAGATTATTGGAGCGTCAGCTTCAACATTAGTCCTTCCAATGAACACCCAGGACTGGTCTCCTTTAGGATGGACTGCTTGGATCTCTTTGTGATCCTAGAGGCTCTCAAGAATCTTCTCCAACACCACAGTTTAAAAGCATCAATTCTTTGGCTCTCAGCTTTCTTTGTAGTCCAACTCTCATGACATTTATAGTCCAACTCTCATGACATTCATACATGACTACTGGAAAAACCAGATGGACCTTTGTTGGCAAAGTATTGTCTCTGCTTTTTAATACGCTGTCTAGGTTGGTCATAACTTTCTGTCCAAGGAGTAAGCATCTTTGAATTTCATGGCTACAGTCACATCTGTAGTGATTTTGGAGCCCCCCAAAAAAAGTCAGCCACTGTTTCCACTGTTTCCCCATCTATTTGCCATGAAGTGATGGGACCGGATGTCATGATCTTAGTTTTCTGAATGTTGAGTTTTAAGCCAACCTTTTCACTCTCCTCTTTCACTTTCATCAAGAGGCTCTTTAATTTGTCTTCACTTTCTGCCATAAGGGTGGTGTCATCTGCATATCTGAGGTTGTTGATATTTCTCCCAGCAATCTTGATTCCGGCTTGTGCTTCCTCCAGGCCCAGCGTTTCTCATGATGTACTCTGTATATAAGTTAAATAAGCAGGGTGACAATATACAGCCTTGACATACACCTTTTCCTATTTGTAACCAATCTGTTGTTCTATGTCCGGTTCTAAACTGTTGCTTCCTGACCTGCATACAGGTTTCCCAAGAGGCAGGTCAGGTGGTCTGGTATCCCCATCTCCTTCAGAATTTTCCACAGTTTACTGTGTTCCACACATTCAAAGGCTTTGGCAAAGTCAATAAAGCAGAAATAGATGTTTTTCTGAAACTCTCTTGCTTTTTCGATCATCCAGCGCATGTTGGCAATTTGATCTCTGGTTCCTCTGCCTTTTCTAAAACCATCTTGAACATCTGGAAGTTCATGGTTCATGTATTGCTGAAGCCTGGCTTGGAGAATTTTGATCATTTCTTTACTAGCACATGAAATGAGTGCAGTTGTGTGGTAATTTGAGCATTCTTTGGCATTGCCTTTCTTTGGGATTGGAATGAAAAGTGACCTTTTCCATTTTCCAGTCCTGTGGCTGACTTTCCAAATTTGCTGACATAATTAGTGCAGCATTTTCATAGCATCATCTTAGAATTTGAAATAGCTCAACTGGAATTCCATCACCTCCACTAGCTTTGTTCGTAGTGATGCTTACTAAGGCCCACTTGACTTTACATTCCTGCAGCCATGCAATCGAAAGACACTTGCTCTTTGAAAGAAAATCTATGACCAACCTAGTTAGCATATTAAAAAAGCAAAGATATTACTTAGATGACAAAAGTCGATCTAATCAGTCAAAACTATGGTTTTTCCAATAGGCAAGTATGGATGTGAGAGTTGGAATATAGAGAAAGCTAGGTGCCCCAAAATTGATGCCTTTGAATTGTGTTGGAGAAGAGTCTTGAGAGTCCCTTGGAGTTCAAGGAGATCCAACCAGTCCATCCTAAGGGACATCATTGGAAGGACTAATGTTGCAGCTGAAACTTCAGTACTTTGGCCACCTGATGTGAAGAACTGACTCATTTGAAAAGACCCTGATGGTAGGAAAGATTGAAGGCTGGAGGAAAAGGGGACAACAGAGGGGGGAGATGGTTGGATGGCTTCACCGACTCAATGTGCATGTGTGAGTAAACTCTGGGAGTTGGTGATGGACAGGGAAGCCTGGTGTGCTATAGTGCATGGTGTCGCAGAGTCAGACACGACTGAGCAACTGAACTGAACTGAGATGTAAGATAGTGTGACACTGACCCTGAATCTATGAATGCATTGATCTTGCATATCTTAACCTTCAGATATCTGAGAAATGTATGTTTAAGCCACCCACTCTGTGGGACTTTGGTTACAAAATCCCAGACTAAGGCAAGGACCTTTTTCATTCTTACTAAGGATTCCAAAACCTTTTCTGTGAGTTATATCTATTGATTGGAATTAATAATAAACTTAGAAATAATTAGCAGTTTAGAAATAAGAACTGAGAACCCCCTAAAACAGTTGATTTAACAAAAATCAGTCGCATTTCTGTGTTCACTAAAAGTGAACAGTAAATGCAATTGAATGCAATTAAAATGGATGTTATAGCAACAAAGGTATAAGTTACATAGTCGCAAATAAAAGGTATGTATGCAGAGATTATAGTTTTTATTTTAAAATGTTAACATTTGATGCATGTCATGTTAAGTGTCATTCCAGTCAGAATTCTGTTACCGTGTATAAAAATTACAAGCTGGTTCTAAAGTTTAGATGAAAAACAGAGGGCCAAAAATAGCTAACCTCCTTCTAAAGAAATAGGATAAAGTGGAAAAACTTGTCTACCGGATATCAAGATGATAGAAAATTCTGGTAAATTAAGACATTGTGGTGTTGATGTAGGGTAGACTAGGTGATGTGACAGAATAAAGAACCAAGATTCAAAGCTTAGTAAAAACTTGATTTATGACAGAACTGACATTGTAGGTAAGTGAGGAAGAGATGCATAAATAGTACTGAGACAACTGGTTATTGGTATAGGAAAAGATGAAATTGAGTCCTTTCTTCATACTTTAACAAAAATTAGTTCCTGGTGGATTAAATATCTAAATGTGATTGACCAGGAAGTTTTTAGAAGAGATTGGTAGTAGAAAAGAATATTTTTGTGACTTCGGGTTAAGAAAAAGTCTTAAAGTATAGACCTAAAAGGAAAAGTTTATATTTCAACTATAATAAAACTAAGGAACTTCTGTTCATCTAAAAGACACCTTGTAGAGAAAAGACTAGTCACAAATTGGGACCATGTATATATAGCACATATAACAAGATTGATACACAGACTATGTAATAAGCAAAATAATGACAACTCATAAGACATGTGAGTAAAAGATCGCTTAAATGTCTCACAGTCAAGAGGCAACCCAGACAACCAGTACATTCCTACAGATATGAAAAGATGCTCAACTTCATTAATTAGAGAAATGCACATTAGCCCTGGCAAGGTATGTCTGTCAAACCCACCAGAATTCTCTTGGTGCCATGTGCTTATGAGGATATAAAGCAGTGGAAACTCTGATGCATTCTTGGTGGGAATATGAATTTGTACAACCCCTTGGAAAGTGCTATGGTATTACCTAGTAAATCTGTAAATGCTTATATCCAGTGCCTCAAAATTCTGCTTTCTAGGTACCCTAGTCAGCTTTTGTGCATTTATACTAGGTGAAATCATGGAAATACTTACAGAAGTATTGTTTGCAGTGAATTCGGGAATAGTTAAATACAATTGAATATTATATGACAGTAAAAACAAACTTTGGCTCATTGGTTAAATATCAAAAATATAATTTTAAGGAAAAATGCCGTCTTGGAAAAATACATGTAATGTGAGTTTGTTTCTAGAACAGTCAAAAACATTTGGAGTCTCATACAATAAAAAACAAAAGCAAAGGAATTATCAGTTTAGAGATGATTAAATCAGTTTAGAGATTACATTTGTTGTTTCATTTTTAAACTTTTTATTTTATATTGGAGTATAGCCGATTAACAGCGTTGTGATCGTGTTTCAGCTGGACAGCAAAGGTACTCAGCCATGCATATACATGCATCCATTCTCCCCCAAACTCCCCTCCCATCCCGGCTGCCGAATAACATTGAGTAGAGTTCCCTGTGCTATACAGCAGGACCTTATTGGTTATCTATTTAAAATATATAAGTGTGTACGTGTTGATCCCAAACTCCTAACTATAGCGTGAATTAAGGAATGTCAGGTACACTGGTAGTGATCAGTTCCTTAAACTGGTAGATACATAGTTGTTTTATTATTTCTAAACAGTTCATGAAGTTTGTATATATTGTTGGTAAATATTTCACATGAAAACATGTTTTAAAAAGAAAGTCTAAAAGTTGAGTTACTTCACCGTAAAATATTTTTAAAACTTGAAATGATTCTTTTATTTTTCAAAAACTATTGTAAATATAATCAGAGAAATTACAGGTTTTTAGGCAAGGCTTAATATTTAATGTGCTGGCTTATGTGGTGTCTCCATGATAAAGAATCTACCTGCCAACGCAGGGGATGCAGGTTCAATCCCTGGGTCAGAAAAATCTGTAGAAGAAAATGACAACCTAATCCAGTATGCTTGCCTGGAAAATCTCATGGACAGGAGGAGCTGGGCTGGGTATAGTCCATGGCATTGCAAAAAGTTGGACACAACTCAGTGAATAAACAACAGCAAAATTTAATGTAGGTTACAAGATTGATTTGTATACCCCTTAATATTATAAATAACCTGTTCAAAACAAAATTTTTAGTGCCATAAGGGAAGCATTTATGAGATAGAAAAGATACTGCTTTTTAATGATTAATTTTATAACCTGAGTCATTTGTCTGGAATTCAGTTTTTCGGAGAAGAGGGGTTGGAGTAGATAATTTCCAAGGACATACTCAGATTTTTATTAATATTGTGTTGTGTTTGTTTTTTTGGCCACACTGCATGGCTTGTGGGATTTTAGTTCCTCAACCAGGAATCTAATGCAGGCCTTTGGGAGTGAAAGTGCCAATTCTAACTGCTGGACTTCCAGGGAATTCTCTATATGTAGTTTTTTAAATGTCAGAAATTGTTTATTAAATTGTTATCTCTCTGTAATGGTCTGCTGAATTGTATTCCAAGGGCTGCCATAGTCAGAATGGATTGGGCTGTAACAATTTTCACCAACCTTCTTTTTTTGTCATGAAGATACATCTGTCCTCACGCTTGAGTGGGAGGCTTTTTAAAGGAGGCTGTGAAGTGCAGTTTTCTTAGATGACAGCTTACAGACATTTGTGTATCCACAGATATGTTCAGGGGATGTCCAAATTCTTAGCAAAAAATTTTTAATGTTCTATTTCTATTTAAATGCAATATAAAAATTTAGTATAAGCATGTTCTGCACCACTGGTACAAATACTTTATAGTAAGAACTGCCTTCTGATTATTTCATTTCTTGCATTGGTACCAAGTATTTTAATTATTGCAACCTAATGAGCAGATGCCCCACTCCTAAAAAATGTCATTGTTTTCCTTATTTATGAAGAAACTGAAACAGAGATGTTAAGTAACCTGGTCGAAGTGAAACAGTTTGTATATGGCAGAGCAGAGATTTGAACTGGACATGGTCTATGTTGAAGCTTGTACTCTTGATCATTAAACTGTACTTTCTTGTTATAGGAACAGACTTTCTTTTTCATCTTTCTGGTTCTCAGTTTCATCATCTATAAAATGGATATAATACATATCTTATAAATTTGCTCATGAGTATTAAATGAGAAAATTGTGTATCAAGTGCTTAGAACATAAACATAGTAATGCTTAATAAATGTTAACTGTTGTGGTTATAATTGTCATCATCGTTGTCATTACCACTATTAAAAACAATTATTTGCAACATGTATTTCCCACCTTTTTGAATATTACTTAATTATAGCCTGATTTAAGATCCAATCTGATTTTTTTAGGTCCAGGGTCTTTTTTCATACTTTACACTCACATACATATAGAAAGCATCTATTTTATGATATAAATTGTGCTCATTTAAATTGTATTTACTATATTTATTGGACTATTTAAAAAGTGCTTGGTGATAGGTGTATACTAATTAATAGCAAGATGGGTACTGTTAGAGTGATTACTAATAATATTTAATCTGTGCAGTTCCACAGAAGTACTGGGTCTGGAGCTTGATAACTTGGGCTCAGATTTTTGCTCTGCACTACTTACTGTTAATAGCTTTGTCATGAACTTTGTAAGAGGTTCTTAGACACACAGAAAGATCAATAACTCTTAGAATATTAAAATACTGGTAGCTTAGAATATTATCATCTGTGAGTGGAAACATGGAGGAGCCTAAATCTGGAAAGGGTACAGTTAGAAAGTGAAGGGAATGAATGTACAGAATAGTCATTGAAAGAATCTTGATCTGACAAATAATAATGACTTTGCTACATCTCACCTGGGAATGTCACCACACAGCTCACTTTGCCTTTTTTATATCTTAGGTTGGCTTTTTTGTGAAGAGAGGATGCTCCAAAGGCATGGTTGAAATTGAATTGTAAGTGTTAAAAGTACTGAAACCACTTTTTTCTGCATAATTTCTTAGTTTATGTTCATGCATTCCTGATAACTTTAGTCAAGAGTAATAATACGGTGTTTATTGTTGTTCAGTCGCTAAGTCATGTCTCACTGTTTGCAGCCCCATGGATTGCAGCACTCCAGGCTTCCCTGTCCTTCACTATCTCCTGGAGTTTGCTCAGATTCACATCTAATTAGTTGATGATGCTATCTAACCATCTCATCCTCTGACACTGCCTTTTCCTTTTGCCTTTAGTCTTTCCTAGCATCAGGGTATTTTTCAATGAGTTGGCTGTTCATGTCAGATGCCAAAATAGGGGAGCTTCAGCATCAGTTCTTCCAATGAACATTCAGGGTTGATTCCCTTTTAAGATTGACTAGTTTGATCTCCTTGCTGTCCAAGGGAATGTCAAGAGTCATCTCTAGCACCACAGTTCTATGGCATCGGTTCTTCAGTGCTCAGCCTTCTTTATTTTCCAACTCTCACATTCATACGTGACTACTGGAAAACGGTAGCTTTGACTATATGGACCTTTGTCGGCAAAGTGATATCTTTGCTTCTTGATACGCTGTCTAGGTTTGTCATAGCTTTCCTTCTAAGGAGCAAGTGTCTTTTAATTTTGTGGCTGCAGTCACTGTCTGCAGTAATTTTGAAGCCCAAGAAAATAAAGTTTGCTTCCACTTTTCCCCTCTTTATTTGCCATGAAGGGATGTGACTGGATGCCATGATCTTAAGTTTTTGAATGTTGAGTTTTAAGCCAACTTTTCACTCTTTCATCCTCATCAAGTAGCTCTTTAGTTTCTCTTCACCTTCTGCCATTAGAGTGATATCATATGCATGACTGATATTGTTGATATTTTTCCTGTCAGTCTTGATTCCAGCTTGTGATTCATCAACTCCAGCATTTTTCATAATGTACTCTGTATCAGTTCAGTTCAGTCACTCAGTCGTGTCCGACTCTGCGACCCTATGAATCGCAGCACGCCAGGCCTCCCTATCCATCACCAACTCCTGGAGTTTACTCAAACTCATGTCCATTGAGTCGGTGATGCCATCTAGCCATCTCATCCTCTGTTGTCCCCTTCTCCTGCCCCCAATCCTTCCCAGCATCAGAGTCTTTTCCAATGAGTCAGCTCTTTGCATGAGGTGGCCAAAGTACTGGAGTTTCAGCTTTAGCATCAGTCCTTCCAATGAACACCCAGGACTGATCTCCTTAGGATGGACTGGTTGGATCTCCTGGCAGTCCAAGGGACTCTCAAGAGTCTCCTCTCAACACCACAGTTCAAAAGCATCAATTCTTCAGCACTCAGCTTTCTTCACAGTCCAACTCTCACATTCATACATGACCACTGGAAAAACCATAGCCTTGACTAGATGGACCTTTGTTGGCAAAGTATGTCTCTGCTTTTGAATATGCTATCTAGGTTGGCCATAACTTTTCTTTCAAGGAGTAAGCGTCTTTTAATTTCATGGCTGCAGTCACCATCTGCAGTGATTTTGGAGCCCCAAAAATAGTCTGCCACTGTTTCCACTGTTTCCCCATCTATTTCCCATGAAGTGATGGGACCAGATGCCATGATCTTCGTTTTCTGAATGTTGAGCTTTAAGCCAACTTTTTCACTCTCCTCTTCCATTTTTCATCAAGAGGCTTTTTAATTCCTCTTCACTTTCTGCCATAAGGGTGGTGTCATCTGCATATCTGAGGTTATTGATATTTCTCCTGGCAATCTTGATTCCAGCTTGTGTTTCTTCCACCCCAACGTTTCTCATGATTCTCATGATGTACTCTGCCCATAAGTTAAATAAGCAGGGTCACAATATACAGCCTTGACGTACTCCTTTTCCTACTTGGAACCAGTCTGTTGTTCCATGTCTAGTTCTAACTGTTGCTTCCTGACCTGCATACAGGTTTCTCAAGAGGCAGGTCAAGTGGTCTGGTATTCCCATCTCTTTCAGAATTTTCCACAGTTTGTGGTAATCCACACAGTCAAAGGCTTTGGCATAGTCAATAAAGCAGAAATAGATGTTTTTCTGGAACTCTTTTTTGATAATGCAGCGGATGTTGGCAGTTCAATCTCTGACAGTATACAGCCTTGTGGTACTCCTTTTACAAGTTTTAACCAGTCCATGAAAGGTTCTAACTGGTTCTAAAAAGCTTCTTGACCAGCATACAGGTTTCTTAGGAGGCAGGTAAGGTGACTGGTATTCCCATCTCTTTAAGATTTTTCCAGTTTGTTGTGATCCACACATTCAAAGGCTTTACCATAGTCAATGAAACAGAAGTAGATGTTTTTCTGGAATTGCTTTGGTTTCTCTCTGATCCAGTGAATGTTGGCGATTTGAACTCTGTTTCCTCTGCCTTCTCTAAACCTGTCTGGAAGTTCTTTCTTCATATACTGTTGAAGCCAAGCTTGAAGAATTTTTAGTATAACCTTACTAGCATGCAAAATGTGCGTAATTATACAATAGTTTGTTGTAGATTCTTTGACACTGCCCTTCTCTGGGATTGGAATGAAAACTGACCTTTTCCAGTCCTCTGACCACTGCTGAGTTTTCCAAATTTGCTGACATACTTAGTGCAGCACTTCTACAGCATTATCTTTCAGGATTTTTAAATAGCTCAGCTGGAATTCCATCACCTTCACTAACCTTGTTTATAGTAAAGCTTCCTAAGGCCCACTTGACTTCACTCTAGGATGTCAAGCTCTAGGTCAGTCACCACACCATCTTGGTTATCTGGATCATTAAGACCTTTTTTGTATAATTCTTCTGTGTGTTCTTTCCACCTCTTTTTAATCTCTTCTTCTGTTAGGTCCTTACTGTTTCTGTCCTTTATCATGCTCATTCTTGTGTAAAATGTTCCCCTGATATCTCCAGTTTTCTTGAAAAGTTATCCTCTACTTCTTTGCACTGTTCATTTAAGAAGGTCTTATCTCTTCTATTTTCTGGAACTCTGCATTCAGTTAGGTATATCTTTCCCTTTGCCCTTGCTTTTTGCTTGTTTTCTTTTCTTAGCTATGTATAAAGCCTCCTTACACAACCATTTTGCCTTCTTGCATTTCTTTTCCTTTGGGATGGTTTTGGTCACTGCCTCCTGTACAAGGTTATGAACCTCTGCCCATAGTTCTTCATAACTCTGGCTATCAGATCTAGTCTCTTGAATCTTATTCGTCACCTCTACTGTATGATTGTAAGGGATTTGAATTAGGTCATACCTGAATGGCCTAGTGGTTTTCCCTACTTTCTTTAAGTTAAGCCTGAGTTTTGCAATGAGGTGATTATCTGAGCCACAGCTCCAGGTCTTGGTTTTGCTGACTGTATAGGGTTTCACCATCTTTGACTGCAAAGAGTATAATCAGTCGTATTTTGGTGTTGACCATTTGGTGATGTGTGTGTGTAGGGTCATCTCTTGTGTTGTTGTAAGAGGTTGTTTGCTATGTCCAGTGTTTTCTCTTGAGAAAACTCTGTTAGACTTTACCCTGCTTCATTTTGTACTCCAAGGCCAAACTTGCCTGTTACTTGACTTCCTACTCTTGCATTCTAGTACCCTACGATGAAAAGGGCATCTTTTTGGTTAGTTCTAGAAAGTCTTAGAGGTCTTAATAGAATTGTTCAGCTTCTTCAGCATCAGTGGTATAATACTATATTATGACATTAATATTAGAAATAATATTTAAGGAATACTTCATCCAGAAAAGTAAGTCTCTTTTTTTCTTTAATGCATGTTTTAAAACCTGAACTGTAAGGACTTTTTTTCTGGAAAAATTCCTAAGAAATTATAAATTTATGGGAGATAATGAAATAATGAAATTTATGGGAGATATGTGGTATTATTTCATACCACCATACCCTAGTGGTATGGTATCTCCATACCACTATTAAATATTCATTATTTATTAAGAAGTTGCAGTATTTTTACAAATGTAAGCACTTTTTTTTTATAATTAAATTTATTTATTTTTAAATTACAATACTGTATTTGTTTTGCCATACATTGACACGAATCAGCCATAGGTGAACACAATCTCCCAATGCCGAATCCCCCTCCCACCTCCCACCCCCCAAGCACTTTTTTTATCTTTCAGAAATATTTATTTATTCGGCTGCCTCTCAGTTGCACGCACAGGATCATTATTAAGGCATGCAGGCTTCTTTCTAGTTGTGGCATGCAGTCTCTAGAGCATGCAGACTCAGTAACTGTGATACACAGTCTCTCTATTTGTGGCTCCAGCTCCCTAGTTGTGCACTGGCTTAGTTTCTGCAACATATGGGTTCTTAGTCCCCTGACCAGGGATCAACCCTGTATCCTCTGCATTGGAAGGCAAATGTTTAACCACTGGACCAGCAGGGAGAATTTTTTTTTTCTGATTTTTGAAAGCAAAATACTTGATTGTTTTTAACACTTAATCTAGGGTTGTAAAAAGATGAAAATGAAGGCCCTCTTGACAATTCCGTTTCTAGAAACAACCTTTGTTAGTAGTTTGGTCAATTTCATGTATGGCAAAAACTTGGCATTTTTATCACCATTTTCTGTTCCCTCCCTTATGGCAGAAATCAATAATTCATTATAGTATTCTCTTCCCTTAACTAGATATTCCAAGTCTACTGCTCTTGGCAGCAATTTCTGATGGATGAGAGTTCCTCTCCAAGATGAAAGCAGTATATCCTTCATGTATATACTTTGTTTTTATACATAAAAACATGTGCACAATATGTGCATTCTTTAGATGATTTTGGATCATTTTTTGGAATGTTTATAGAGAATTATTGAATTTTCATAGCTGAAGTAGCTCTTAAAAAATACCTAATAGCTCTGTCATTTTATGGGCTATAAAGAAATGGTCTTTTTGTTCAAAAATTGTTGGAAAATTTTAAAACTTATGTAGAGATGAGAAAGAAACCCACATAGAAGGAAACAGTTAAGAGATTATGTTCAACTTACTAAAATATAGTGGTATTTTACTGAAGGGTATAAAACTAAGGCCTGAATAAATGGGGAAGCTTATTATGTTCTAACGGAGAAGGCAATGACACCCCACTCCAGTACTCTTGCCTGGAAAATCCCATGGACGGAGACAACTGGTAAGCTGCCGTCCATGAGGTCACTAAGAGTCGGACACGGCTGAGCAACTTCACTTTCACTTTTCACTTTCATGCATTGGAGAAGGAAATGGCAACCCACTCCAGTGTTCTTGCCTGGAGAATCCCAGGGGCGGTGGAGCCTGGTGGGCTGCCGTCTATGGGGTCACACAGAGTCGGATACGACTGAAGTGACTTAGCAGCAGCAGCATTATGTTCTAAAAATATAAAATTGGAATTGTCATCAGCATGTCAGTCATTTCCACACTAATGCATAAATCTGATAAAATTCCAGTGAGAGTCTCAACAGTTTATAAGTTGATTATAAAGTTCATTTGGAAGAATAAATGTGCCAGAAACCGAAGAGGTTTTGAAAAAGCACAATCATGAATAAGACATTTGTGTAACAGATGTTAAAGTGAACTGTAAAGCTTTTTTAAATTTAATTTTTATTTTACATAGGAATATAGTTGATTTACAGTGTTGTGTTAGTTCCATCACTGTACAGCTAAGTGATTCAGTTATACATATATCTATTCATTTTCAGATTCTTTTCCTGTATAGGTTATTGCAGAATATTGAGTAGAGGTCCTGTGCAAATAGGAGATCTCTGTTGATTATCTATTTTATATATAGTAGTGTGTATATGTTAATCCTAAACTCCTCATTTATCCTTTTCCCCCACATGTCCTCACCTGGTGACCGCAAATCTGCTTTGGAAATCTGAGTCTGTTTCTGTTTTGCAAATAAGTTCGTTAGTATTACTTTTTTTTTTTTTTTAAGATTCCGCACATACGTGCTACCATATGGTATTTATTTTTCTCTGAGTTACTTCACTTAGTATGAGCATTTCTAGGTCCATTCATGTTGCTGCAAATGACATTATTTCATTCTTTTTAATGGCTGAGTAATAGTCTATTGTATATATGTCCCACACCTTCTTTATCCATTTCTTTGTTGATGGACATTTAGGTTGCTTCCATTTCTTGGCTCTTTTAAATAGTGTAAATCATATGTTAATTCTGTGTTTAGTTTCTTAGGGAACCTCCATACTGTTTTTTGTAGTGGCTGTACCAATTTGCATTCCCACCAACAGTATAGGAGTGTTTCCTTTTCTCCACACCTCTCCAGCATTTATTGTTTGCAGAGTTTTTTTGATGATGGCCATTCTGAGTAGTGTGAAATGATACCTCATTATAGTTTTGATTTGCATTTCTCTAATAATAAGTGATGTTGAGCATCTTTTCAAATGTGTTTGTTGAGATCATCTGTATGCCTTCTTTAGAGATGTCTAAGTCTTCTGCCTGTTTGTGTTGTTTGTTTTTTATATTGAGCTACACGAACATTTGTATATTTTGAAGTTAATCCCTTGTCAGCTGCTTCATTTGCAAATAGTTTCTCCCATTCTGAGGATTGTCTTTTCGTCTTGTTTATAGTTTCCTTTGCTGTGCAAAAGCTTTCAAGTTAAGTAGGTCCCATTTGTTTATTTTTATTACTGTAGATCACTTCAAAAGATAATGCTGTGGTTTATGTCAAAGGGTGTTCTGCCTGTGTTTTCCTTTCCTCTAAGAGTTTTATTGTATAGTATTCAGCCTTACATTCAGGTCTTTAATCCATTTTGAGTTTATTTTTGTGAGTGGTGTTAGAGAATGTTCTGATTTCATTTTTTTACATGTAGCTGTCAAGTTAATAAAGCTGTTAATAGTATGGTATTAGTACAGAAAAATTAGAGGAACAGAATGAAGAAAATAGTAACAGTTCTAAACACATATAAGAGTTTAATTTATGAGAGGTGGTATGTAAGGTGGCTACGTAAAGGTATATAAAGGTGGCTATATAAGCTTGGGGTATAAATTACTGCAGGCTTCCCAGGTGGCTCAGCTGATAAAGAATCCACCTGCAATGCAGGAGACCTGGGTTCACCCCTGGGTTGGGAAGATCCCCTGGAGAAGGGAATGGCTCCCTATTCCAGTATCCTGGCCTGGAGAATTTCATAGACTGTCTACTCCATGGGGTAACAAAGAGTAGGACACAACTGAGTGACTTTCACTCTCCCAGGTTTTTGTTAAGTTCAGTTGCTCAGTCACATCTGACTCTTGCAGCCCCATGGAACACAGTACACCAGGCTTCTCTATCAGCAACTCCTGGAGCTTGCTCAACTCATGTTAGTTGAGTTGGTGATGCCATCCAACCATCTCATCCTCTGTCGTCCCCTCCTCTTCTTGCCTTCAATCTTTCCCAACATCAGGGTCTTTTCCAGTGAGTCACTTCTTCACATCAGGTGGGCAAAGTATTGGCGTTTCAGCTTCAGCATCGTCCTTCCAATGAATATGCAGGACTGATTCCCTTTAGGATTCACTGGTTGGATCTCCTTGCAGTCCAAGGGACTCTCAGGAGTTTTCTCCAGCACCGTAGTTCAAAGGCATCAGTTCTTTGACACTCAGCCTTTTTGTTGTCCAGCTCTCACATCCATACATGACTACTGGAAAAACCATAGCTTTGACTAGATGGGCCTTTGTCATCAAAGTATGTCTCTGCTTTTTAATATGCTGTCTAGGTTGGTCATAGCTTTTCTTCCAAGGAGTAAGCATCTTTTTATTTCATGGCTGCAGTTACCATCTGCAGTGATTTTGGAGCCCAATAAAATAAAGTATGTCACTGTTTCCATTGTTTGCTCATCTATTTGCCGTGAAGTGATGGGACCAGATGCCATGATCTTAGTTGTTTGAATGCTGAGTTTTAAGACAGCTTTTTCACTCTCCTTTTCACTTTCATCAAGAGGCTTTTTAGTTCTTCGCTTTCTGCCATAAGTGTCACCCAAGTATTTGAGGTTATTGATACTTCTACTGGAAATCTTAATTCCAGCTTGTGCTTCATTCAGCCTGGCATTTCACATGATAAACTCTGCATGTAAGTTAAATAAGCAGTGTGACAATATACAGTCTTCACATACTCCTTTCCCAATTTTGAACCAAGTCTTGTTTCATGTTTGGTTTTAACTGTTGCTTCTTGACCTGCGTACAGATTTCTCAGGAGGCAGGTAAGGTGGTTTGGAATTCCCATCTAGTCAAGAATTTTCCACAATTTGTTGTTATCTACACAGTCAAAGACTTGGGCATAATCAATAAGGCAGAAGTAGATGTTCTGGAATTCTCTTACTTTTTGATGATCCAGTGGATGTTGGCAATTTGATCTCTGGTTCCTCTGCCTTTTCTAAATCCAGCTAGAACATCTGCAAGTTCACAGTTCACGTATTGTTGAAGCCTGGCTTGGAGAATTTTGAGCATTACTTTGCTAGCGTGTGAGATGAGTGCAGTTGTGCAGTAGTTTGAACATTCTTTGGCATTCTTTGGGATTGGAATGAAAACTGACCTTTTCCAGTCCTGTGGCCACTGCTGAGTTTTCCAAATTTGCTAGCATATTGAGTACAGTACTTTTAACAGAACCATCTTTTAGGATTTGAAATAGTTCAAATGGAATTCCATCTCCTCCCATAGTTTTGTTCGTAGTAATGCTTTTTAAGGCCTGCTTGACTTTGCATTCCAGGATGTGTGGCTCTAGGTTTGTGATCACACCATCATGGTTATCTGGGTCATGAAGAATATTTTTGTATAGTTCTTCTGAGTTTTCTTGCCACCTCTTCTTAATATCTTCTGCTTCTGTTAGGTCCAGACCATTTCTGTCCTTTATTGTGCCCATCTTTGCATGAAATGTTCCCTTGGTTATCTCCCAGTTTTCTTGAAGAGATCTCTATAGTCTTTCCTATTCTATTTTTTTTCTCTATTTCTTTGCATTGCTCTCAGAGGAAGGCTTTCTTATCTCTCCATGCTGTTCTTTGGAACTCTGCATTCAAATTGAATTATCTTTCCTTTTCTCCTTTGCCTTTAGCATCTCTTCTTTTCTCAGCCTCCTCAGACAACCATTTTGCCTTTTTGCGTTTATTTTTCTTTGGGATGGTCTTGATCACTGCCTCCTGTACAATGTCACAAACCTCCATCCATAGTTCTTCAGGCCCTTTGTCTATCAGATCTAACCTTGAATTTACTTGTTGCTTCCACTGTATAATCATAAGGGATTTCACTTAGGTCATAACCTGAATGGTCTAGTGGTTTTCCCTACTTTCTTCAATTTAGGTCTCAATTTGCCAATAAGGAGTTCATGATCTGAGCCACAGTCAGCTCCTGGTCTTATTTTTGCTGACTGTACAGTGCTTCTCCAATTTTGGCTGCAAACAATATAAGCAGTCTGATTTTGGTACTGACCATCTGGTGATGTCTGTGTGTAGAGTCTTCTCTTATGCTGTTGGAAGAGGGCATTTGCTGTGACCAGTGCATTCTCTTGGCAAAACTGTTGCCTTTGCCTTGCTACATTTTGTATTCCAAGGCTGAATTTGCCTGTTACTCCAGGTAGCTCTTAACTTCCTAGTTTTGCATTCCAGTCCCCTAAAATGAAAAGGAATCTTTTTTGGGTGTTAGTTCTAGAAGGTCTTATAGGTCTTCATAGAACCATTCAACTTCAGCTTCTTCAGCATTACTGGTTGGGGCATAGACTTGGATTACTGTGACATTGAATGGTTTGCCTTGGAAATGAACAGAGCTCATTCTACCGTTTTTGAGATCACATCCAAGTGCTGCATTTTGGACTCTTGTTGACTATGATGGCTACTCCATGTATTCTAAGGGATTCTTATGCACAGTACTAGATATAATGGTCATCTCGGTTAAATTCACCCATTCCAGTCCACTTTAGTTCACTGATTCTTCAAAATGTTGATGTTCACTCTTGCCATCTCCTGTTTGACCACTTCTAATTTGCCTTGATATCTGGACCTAACATTTCAGGTTCCTTTCCCAAGTGGCAGAGTAGTAAAGAATCCACCTGTCAGGGCAGGAGATGAAAGAGATGTGGGTTCAATTCTTCAGTTAGGAAGATCCCCTGAGGAAGGAAATGGCAAACCACTCCAGTATTCTTGCCTGGAAAATTCTATGGGCAGAGGAGCCTGGCAGGCTGCAGTCCATGGGTTTGCAAAGAGTCTGTTGGACTCTTTGCACTCGAACTGAGTTGAAATAATTGGCTGTTAGTTGTTTAAAACAGATAAATTTATGACTTTATCAGGTTATCCTGTACATAAGTAAAATCTTGATTTTAAAAGTCTTTAGACTGAGTGAAAAAAAAAATGTAGGTTTAAAAAGAACAGAAAAATGGTGTAGAATATTTTTTAAATCTCAGGAGAGGGAAAGACCTTACTCAGTAGAACAGGATAGCCAATAACCATATAAAGGAAGATAGAAGGAACTTGAAGGAAGAGAAGGCTGTTTTGATGCCTGGAACTGCTTGGCCTCTGCCCAACCATGTGGAAAAGTAGGCTGAGGATGGCTGGTCTTCACTTAAGATAGGCTGGGACCTGGGACCGTTTCTCAGAATACTTGAACATGGACAAATATCCCCTGAAGCCACAGAATACAGAGAAACTGTAAGGGACTGAAAATAATTGCACACATGGAAGTTGGTACAATTATAAACAGTAAGATACAGAAAAGCCATAAATCAACAGAAGGACCAGTAGCAGAAGCAGGGCACTGTGTGTGATTCTTGCACACAGCACCACCAAGGTGGTGGGCAGAGTGGCAAGCAGATTGTCTAAGCTCTACCTCCTGCCCAGCCCACATAATCTGCCCCTGTTGTTACCTGGACCCAAACAGCTCCTCTTTTGGAGTGAGCACAGGTCCCAGACTCACGTTTTCACTGCTTCATGCTACAGCATGAGCTCTGTGAGACAGTGCCTGGAAAAGAAAGAAAAGAGGAAACTAGGCTCCATAAAAATTCAGCCCAAAATAATGGCGCCATAGCTAAAAATGAGTGACCGATGGGAGGAAACATTTTCAACACAGATAATATGTACATGTCTTAAAATGACTAAGATTTTAATATCTCATTAAGTCAGTAAAAATTATATACAACTTAATAGGAAATAAGCAAAGACATTTAATACAAAGTAATATAAATGACAAGTATTTTAAAAAGACTACATCTCACTAGTTACAAAGGAAATCAAGATGAAGATTGTTTTCCTCTCAGAAAAATTTGAAGTTCAATCATATGAAGTTACAGAAAAGAGAATCCTGTCATGCACTATTATGGGAGTATAGGCACTATATCCTATTCTGCAGTATCTGTTAAATTTTAAATACAAGTATTCTTTGGTTCAATCACTGTTCTAGAATGATTGCTCACTGGCATAATGTAGCTTTTTCCAAATTATAATGATGAAAATTATAAATAACTCAGATGTCCATTGCCTGAAAAATGGCTAAACAATTATGGTATATCCATACCATAAAACATTATTGAGCCATACAAAGGACTGAAGTACTGATAGATCCTGTAACATGGGTGAACCTTGCAAAGATTATGCTTGGTGAAGAAACTAGACAAAAAAGATTGCATATTGTATGATTCCATTTCTATGAAATGTCCAGGATAAGGAAATTCATGAGACAGAAAATAGATTAGTGGTTGCTGGGGTTTGAGTGGAGGAAAGAGTGAAGAGTGACTGGTTTTAACAGGTATGGACTCTTCTTTTGAGTGATAAAAATATTCTGAAATTAGATGATGGTGATGGTTGCATAACTTTGTGAATGTACTTAACCCCTGTTGATACACACCCTTAACTGACACCTAAAAATGGCTAAAATAGTAAATTTTGTCATCTTTTTAAAAAAACATCGTACACATTAAAATAGTGGATTCTATGATTTGTGAATTATACCTCAGTTTATAAAACACAAGCATACCTTGTTTCATTGTGCTTTGCAGATGTGTTTATACAAATTAAAGTTTTGAGGCAACCCTGCATTGTCAAATGATGGTTAGCGTTTTTTAGAAATAAAATATTTTTACTAAGGTAGGTTATTTTTTAGATGTAATGCTTTTGCACACTTAGTAGACTACAGTATAGTATAAACATAACTTTCATTTGTAAGGGGAAACCAAAAACTGATGCACTACAGTTTATTGCAGTGTTTGGAACCAAACCTGCAATGTATCTGAGATATGACTGTAATTGCAAAGATACTTCTAGGTTAGCACTGATCATGATGGTTTCCTAGATATTGAAACTGTAAAAGTATACTAAACCAAGTATATTTATAAAACACAGAGGGAGTATTAACATTTAAGTTTCAGAAGTCCATTAAGGATGGCTGTAGGTCTTAAGCACTCCTGACTTTTACTCTGAGTCATCAAAGCCCTGTTGTTTTCTTGTTATCTAAAGAGGTTAACTATTCTGGTGTTCAGTAGCTACTTGCTGTAATCATCTAAGCAATGACTGTTAACCAGAGTTCTGTTACCAGGTCAGACACAAGGGAAGATTTCCTTTCCACATACTCAGCATGACTATGTTGTGCTCTTTTGTTCAGTTAGGGTCCTTGTGGCTTTGAGAATACCAAGCCCACAATGGCTGCTCTCAGTCGTCAAAACTGTCATTGCTATTGCATGGAGGCCATAACTGGTCATGTCTTCATTGAAGGGAATGGTGGGTAGAATAAATGGTCTCTGAAATGCATTTATGCAGTCATTTTTCAAATATGTTTTAGTACATTGAGGGATACAGCATTCTTCTTTGGAGGGAACAGCATTCTGCCATCATGGAATATATTGTTGTTGTTCAGTCGCTCAGTCATGTCCAACTCTTTGCGATCCTGTGGACTGCAGCACACCAGGCTTCCCTGTCCTTCACCATCTCCTGGAGCTTACTCAGACTTATGTCCATTTAGTCAGTGATGCCATCCAAACATCTCGTCCTCTGTCGTCCCCTTCTCCTCCTGACTTCAGTTTTTCCCAGCATCAGGGTCTTTCGTAATGAGTTGGCTTTTTGCATCTGGTGGCCAAAGTATTGGAGCTTCAGCTTCAGGATCAGTCCTTCCAGTGAATGTTCAGGACTGATTTCCTTTAGGATGGACTCGTTGGATCTCCTTGCAGTCCAAGGGACTCTCAAGAGTCTTCTCCAACACCATAGACCATAGCATCAGTTCTTCAGCAATTAGCCTTCTTTATGGTCCAGCTCTCATATCCGTACATGAGTACCAGAAAAACCACAGCTTTGACTCTGTGTATCTTTGTTGGCAAAGTGATGTCTCTGCTTTTTAATATTGTCTAGGTTGGCCATAGCTTTTCTTCCAGGGAGCAAGCATCTTTTAGTTTCATGGCTGCAATCACCATTTGCAGTGATTTTTTTAGCCCAGGAAAATAAAGTCTGTCACTGTTGCCATTGTTTCCCTGTCTGTTTGCCATGAAGTAATGGACCAGATGCGGTGATCTTAGTTTTTTGAATGTTGAGTTTTAAGCCAGCTTTTTCACTGTCCCCTTTCACTTTCATCAAGAGGCTCTTTAGTTCCTCCTTGCTTTCTGCCGTGAGGGTGGTGTCATCTGCATATCTGAGGTTATTGATACTTCTCCCGGCCTTCTTAATTCCAGTTTGTGCTTCATCCAGCCCGGCATTTTGCTTGATATACTCTGTATGTAAGTTAAATAAGCAAAGTGACAATATACAGCCTTAACCTACTCTTTCCCAGTTTTGAACAACCAGTCCGTTGTTCCATATCCGGTTCTAACTGTTGCTTCTTGACCTGCATACAGACAGGTAAGGTAGTCTGGTATTCCCATCTCTTTAAGAATTTTCCAGTTTGTTGTGATCCACACAGTCAAAGGCTGTAGTGTAGTCAGTGAAGCAGTAGATGTTTTTCTGGAATTCCCTTCTTTTTGTATGATCCAGCAGATATTGGCAATTTGATCTCTGGTTCTTTTGCCTTTTCTAAATCCAGATTTTACATCTGAAAGTTCTTGGTTCACATACTGTTGAAGGCTAGCTTGAAGGATTTTGAGCATTACCTTACTAGCATATGAAATGAGTGCAGCTGTGTGGTAGTTTGAACATTCTCTGGAATTGCCCTTCATTGGGATTGGAATGACAACTGACCTTTTCCAGTCCTGGGGCCACTGCTGAGTTTTCCAAATTTGATGGCATATTGAGTACAGTACTTTAACAGCATCATCTTTTAGAATTTGAATAGCTCAGCTGGAATTCCATCACTTTACTAGCCTTTTCTTAGTAATGCTTCCAAAGGCCCACTTGACTTCACACTCCAGTATGTCTGGCTCTGTTTGCATGAATGATCACACTGTCATGGTTATCTGTGTCATTGAGACCTTTAGTTCTTCTGTGTTTTCTTGTCACCTCTTCTTAATATCTTCTGCTTTTGTTAGATCTATACCATTTCGGTCCTTTATTGTGCTCATCTTTGCATGAAATGTTCCCTTGGTGTATCTGTAATTTTCTTGAAGAGATCTCTGGTCTTTCCCCTTCTGTTGTTATCTTTTATTTCTTTGCATTGATCACTAAGGAAGGCTTTCTTATCTCTCTTTGCTATTCTTTGGAACTCTGCATTCAGATGGGTATATCTTTCCTTTTCTCCTTTACTTTTTGCTTTTCTACTTTTCTCAGCTATTTGTAAGCCCTCCTCAGACAACCATTTTGCCTTTTTAATTTCTTTTTCTGGGGATGGTTTTGGTCACTGCCTCCTGTATAATATTACGAATGTATGTCTGTAGTTCTTTAGGCACTTTGTCTGTCAGATCTAGTCCCTTGAATCCATTCATCACCTCCACTGTATAATCATAAGAGATTTGATGTAGATTGTACCTGAATGGCCTAGTCGTTTTCCCTACTTTCTTCAATTTAAGTCTGAATTTTGCAATAAGGAGCTCATGATCTGAGCCACAGTCAAGCTCCCAGTCTTGTTTTTGCTGACTGTATAGAACTTCTCCATTTTTGGTTGCAAAGAATGTAATTAGTCTGATTTCAGTATTGACCATCTGGTGATGTCCACGTGTAGCATCATCTCTTGTGTTGTTGGAAGGAGGTGTTTGCTATGACCAGTGCATTCTCTTGGCAAATCTCTGCTAGCCTTTGCCCTGCTTCATTTTGTAGTCTTGATGCCAGTCTTGCCTGTTACTCCAGGTATCTCTCTCTTTTAAAAACAATTAATTTATTTATTTTAATTGGAGGCTAAATACTTTATAACATTGTAGTGGTTTTTGCCATACATTTACTCCAGTTATCTCTTGACTTCCTACTTTTGCATTCCAGACCTCTGTGATGAAAAGGACCTTTGTTTTCTTTTGGTGTTACTACTGGAAGGTCTTGTATGTCTTCCTAGAACCATTCAGCTTTTTTGGCTTTAGTGGCTGGGACATAGACTTGTTTACTGTGATGCTGAATTGTTTGCCTTGTAAACGAACAGAGATCATTGTGTCGTTTTTGAGATGGCACCCAAGTACTGCATTTCAGGTAGAGGAATCTGTAAATGCTCAGACCCCAAAGTGGTACGTAGTGTCACTGGATTTTGTTAAATAGGAGGAATAAAAGATAAGTTCTGAAAATATAAGGGAGCCAGCTCATTAGGCTTTGTAGACTAATGTAAGGAATTGTTTTGAATAAGCTGTGAAGCCATCAGAATTTGAGCAGAGAGGTGACATAATTTAATAGCTTAAATTTTAATCAGATCATTTAGGTTGCTCTGTGAAAAATAGACTGTAAGAAAACAGGGAAAAGCAAGGAAATCAATGAAGCTTCTAATGTAATAATTCTAAGAGAAAGTAAAATAGTCTAAAATTTGCTCACAAATTGAATATAGAATATAAAAGAGAGAGGGGCATCGAAGAGGAAGTATGCCACTATAGGGTATCTGGCATCCTTAAGAGTGGAGTTTCTCTTAACTGAGGTAACGAAACCTGCATCAGAAGGTCATTTTGAAGTAAACCATATTTCATTGAATTAAGATGCCACCATTGTAAAATGCAACTTCCAGTTAAACTATGAAACAGTTTGAAATATGCAACCTAGTTTCAGAAACGTTAAGATGAAAAAGAACAACAAAAATAGATGCTTTTAAGGGTCAGTAAAATAGAGTAAATTTTGAAATGCTTATATAGACATTCAGGTAAAAATGTTGCCAAGGCCTCTGATGAGCTAAATCTCATTCAGTTTTGTGTCTTCATTTTATGTAAATTGAAATGTTGAATGGGCAGTTAGTCCCCCCGGCCCCTCACTTCTTATTAGAGGAGAAGTCTGGGCCAAAGGGCCATAGGGAGTTGTTGGTAGGGTGGTTGAAATCTCCAAGGGAGAAGATGCAGGTATAGGAAGGAAGTCTGTAAGCTAGATTCTGTTGTACTGCTGCATTTAGAGGCTGAACATGGGGAAAGGAAACTGGGAAGAATGCTAGTGAGTGAGAAGAATGCAGTACCTGGAAAGCACCCAAGGAGGAGTCCAATGCTATTGACCTGTCCAGTACTTCTGACAGGTGGAGCAAAATAAAGACAAAAGAACTTTCATCAGATTTGGTTCATTGTAGGCTCTGGCAGGGTTTGGGGGAAGTGATGTTTTATTTATTCCTATTGTATGTTCAGGAAAGGCCTGTTGGGAAGTGAGAACTGAATGAGAACCGTAATAACTGGGAGTAGAGTATTCCAGGCAGATGGAATAGTTTGTGCTGAAGATCTCCAGCAAAATTAAATTTGTTGTTGCTGAGGAACAGAAAAATGATAATGTGGCTGGAGTAAAATGAGATGCTTGTTGTAGGACTTTGAAAGATATGATTTACTTGTTTAGAGGTATTCCTTGTTGTTCCTGATTTCATGTTCTTTTAATTATAACTAGCAAGTGAGTTTTATCAGCATGTATTGAATTGATCATATTATTTTAATTGGTAAATTCAGTTAATTTCCTAATGTTCACTCTGTTTTGCATTCTTAGAATAAATTCAACAATCATAGTTTTTGCATTGGTAGACTTGCTTCTCTAACATCTGTATTTTGCTTGTGGAATATTAGTTGATTGGATATTTGATTAAAGTTACTGATAAAATCATCTGGACCTATTGATTTAATTAATGGTAATGAATTATTTAGTTTTTCTGTTCTTGAGTCATCATGGTAATTTATAGTTTTCTAAAAATATTTTCATCTTAGCTTCTAATTTTATTTGGCTAAATAATATATTCTTATGTAACTTTATTATGTTTGTATTATGTCTTCTCATATATAAAATATATTATTTAAGTATCTCGTAGTTGCATTCCCCTCTTTCATTCATTGTTTTTCATGATTTGGAAAAAATTGATTTGTCAGTTTTATTTATCTTTTTAATGAGTTTAACTTTTTGCATTGTTGTTGTTGTCTTACATCATGGTTTTAGATTTCATTCATGTTTACTCTTCCCTTTACTAATTCTTCTTTAAACTTTTGGTTTCTTTTGTTCTTCTCATTTCCTGAAATGGATATTGTACTCATTTTTCAGTCTTGTTTTTTTCCCTAATGTCAGTAGTGAAGGGTAAAAACCTGCCTAGCACTACTGCTTTAGTTCCATCTCCCAAATTTTGGTGTAGTATTTTTCTACTTTCCAGTTGTGAATGTTTTCTTCATTTTGTTTTTGAGCTCAAATTAAGAGCTGTTTCAAATTCTAATGTAGTGATCTTCCTATTATATTTTAGTATTGATCATCACCTTAATAGTAGTGTGGTAAAAAATAGATAAGGTGATCTTTTTGTTCCCAATCCTTTGAAATTTGTTGAGGCTTACATACTGAGCTCTTGTAATTGTTAACCTGTTTGGTTGAAAGAATGCGTATTCTGCTGTTGTGTGTGCACTGTTTATTTGTCCATTAGTGCAAGTTTACTAGTTATTTTTACTATTACTGAGGAAAGCATATTACTCTATCCCTTTCTTTATGTAGATTTATTAATTACCTTTGTTCTGCCCGTCTTTCCTTTATATATTTATAGGACAGTATTGAACTCTTTATTGTTACTGAATTCTTCATCTTTTGAGGCTTTCTGCCTTAAAATCTGTTTGATTTGTCAATAGAGTTAGCAGCTTTCTCTTTAAATATTTTCCTGGTTTTTTAAAATTCTTTTTTTAATATCTTTTGTATCCCATTTAAGCAAGGATAAGCTGAGTAGAGTTTTTCATTTTATTTGTTGGCTAGGACTTTTAATACTGTCGGAGATAAGAGTGGTCATCCTTGTTTGTTTCAGATGTTAACAAGACTTTCAGTTTTTTGCTTTTGAGTGTTATATTGGGTGTGAGTTTGTCATAAATGGCTTTTATTATGTTGAGATGTGTTCCCTCTGGGCTTCCCAGGTGATTCAGATGATAAAGCATTTGCCTGCGGTGCGGTAGACCTGGGTCCACTCTGAGATCTGGAAGGCCCCCTGGAGAAGGCAATGGCAACCCACTCCAGTATTCTTGCTTGGAGAATTCCATGGATAGAGGAGCCTAGTGGACAACAGTCCATGGAGTTGCGGAGTTGGACATGACTGAGCAACTAACACACATATTCCCTCTATACCGCTTTGGTAAGAGTTTTATCATGAATCAACATTGAATTTTGTCAAATGCTTTTTCTGCATCTATTGAGATGATAATATGGTTTTTGACTTTTGTTACTGTGGCATATCACATTAATTGGTTTGCATATGTTGACCCCTTGTGACCCTAGGATGAATCCAGCTTGGTCGTGGTGTATGATTTTTTATTTTATGTGTTGTTGTATTTGGTTTATTAATACCTTGTTGAGAATTTTACATCTGTATTCATCAAAGATACAGGCTTGTAGTTTTCTTTTTGGTGGTGCCATTGTCTGGCTTTGGTATCACGGTGATGGTGGCTTCATAGAATGTATTTGGGAGTGTTCCTTCCTCTTCATTCTTATGGAAGAGTTGGAGAAGGATGGGTTTAAGTTCTTCTTTGTATGTTTGGCAGAATTAACGGGTGAAGCCATCAGGTCTTGCCCTTTTGTTTGTAGGGAGTGTTTTTCTTCTATTTATTTACAGATTCTATTTCATTTATGATTGTCCAAATTATCAGTTTCTTCTTGATTGAATTTTGGTGGACTGTATGTTTCTAAAAACGTATCCCCTTTTTTCTGGGCTATTGAATTTATTGGCATATAAATGTTCATAGTATTCTCTTACAGTGTTTTGTATTTCTGTGGTATCAGTTGAGACTTCTTTTTGTTTCTTACTTTATTTACTTGGGTTCTCTATCCTTTCTTGGTGAGTGTGGCCAACAGCTTGTCAGTTTTGTTTACTTTCTGTTTCCTTTTGATTTCCTCATTGCCTCATAGCTCAGTTGGTAAAGAATTGGCTGCAATGCAGGAGACCTTGGTTCAATTCTTGGGTCGGGAAGATCCTCTGGAGCAGGGATAGGCTACCCACTCCAGTATTCTTGGGCTTCCCTTGTGGCTCAGCTGGTAAAGAATCCACCTGCAATGTGGAAGACCTGAGTTCGATCCCTGGGTTGGGAAAATTCTTGGAGAGGGGAAAGGCTACACACTCCAGTATTCTGGCCTGGAGTATTCCATGGACCAAATAGTCTGTGGGGTTGCAAAGAGTCTGATGCGACTTTCACTTTGATCCATTGGTTTTTAGTAACATGTTTAGTCTCCATGTAATTGTTTTTTTTTTTTTTCTCTCATTTCTTTTCCTGTGGTTAATTTCTAGTTTCATGCCTTTGTGGTTAGAGAAGATCCTTGAAATAATTTCTATACTCTTAAATTTGTTGGGGTTAATTTTGTGCCCTAGTATCTGGTTAGTCCTAACCAGTCCATCCTAAAGGAAATCAGTCCTGGGTGTTCATTGAAAGGACTGATGTTGAAGCTGAAACTCCAATATTTTGGCCATCTGATGTGAAGAGCTAACTCATTTGAAAAGACCCTGATGTTGGGAAAGATTGAAGGCAGGAGAAGGGGACGACAGAAGATGAGATAGTTAGATGGCATCACCGGCTCAATGAACATGCTGGTGCTGCTAAGTCACTTCAGTCGTGTCTGACTCTGTGTGACCCCAGAGATGGCAGCCCACCAGGCTCTGCCATCCTTGGGATTCTCCAGGCAAGAACACTGGAATGGGTTGTCATTCATTTCCTTCTCCAGTGCATGAACGTGAAAAGTGAAAATGAAGTCGCTCAGTCATGTCCAACTTTTAGTGACCCCATGGACTGCAGCCTACCAGGCTCCTCCGTCCATGGGATTTTCCAGGCAAGAGTACTGGAGTGGGTTGCCATTGCCTTCTCTGTCAATGGACATGAGTTTGGGTAAACTCTGGGAGTTGGTGATGGACAGGAAGGCCTGGTGTGCTGCAGTTCATGGGGTCGCAAAGAGTCGGACACGACTGAGTGACTGAACTGAACTGAAAGAATGTTTCATGTGCAGTTGAAAAGAATGTGTATCCTAGATTTTTTTGCATGCAGTGTCCTGAAAACATCTCTTGAATCTGTTTTATTGCATATGAGATCTCTGTTGCCTTATTGGTTTTCTTTATAGAGGATATGTCCCCTGATGTGAATGAGGTATTAAAGTCTCTTCTGTTGGGTCCCTATCAGTTTCTGCCTTTGTGTCCTGTTAGTATTTGTCTTATATATTTGGGTGCTCCTATATTGGGTGTATATATGTAAAATCCTCTCCTTGTACTGATCCTTTATCATCATATGGTATCCTTTTTCATCTTTTTTTAAATGGCCTTTGTTAAAGTCTGTTTTGTTTGATATGAGTATTGTGACTCCTGCCTTCTTGTCATTTGTTTGCATGAAATAACTTTTTCCATCCCCTCACTTTCAGTCTGTGTGTCCTTTGTCCTAATGTGGGAGGCTCTATTTTTCCTTTATCCTATCTTTTACTCTGTCTTTTGATTGGAGTATTCAGTCTACTGGCATTTAAGGTAATTATTGATACATAAGTATTTACTGCCATTTTAAACCTTGTTTTCCAGTTGACTATATTTCTTCTTTTTTCCTCTCTGGTTTGATGAAAATTTTATGCTTATGTTCTCTTTTGGTTTTTGTGAATTTTTGTATGTTTTTAATTCGTAGTTGTTCTATTTTTCAAGTATGTTAACCCTTTCCTATATCTGCTTGCTTTAATAGTCACATAGGTAAACATTCTTAGAAAAAAAGTATTATATTCTCTTAGTCTTCCACACATTTTATGATTTTATATTTTTATATCTTCATGTTTATCCTTTTGCTGTTTATTATGTTTATCATTGCTTTCACAAATAGGTCTTTTTTAAAAATCTGTATGTACACTGGCTTAAGTGATTTCCTTTTCAATTGTGGTTTCCTCCTACCTATATCTGTTTGCTTCTTTTCTATTTAGAGAAGACCTTTCAATATTTCTTTTAGGATAGGTTTAGTATTGCTGTATTCTTTTAGTTCGTGCTTGTCTGAGAAATTTTTTCTCTCTACTCCTATTCCAAATGGTTATCTTACTGGGTAGAGTATTCTAGGTTCCAGAGTTTTCCTTTTGAGACTTTGAATATGTTTTGCCATTTCCTTCTGGGCTGTAACCTTTCTATATAGGAATCAGCTGATAGTCTTATGGGAGTTCCCTTGTCATTAACCCTTTGTTTTTCTCTTGCTGCCTTAAGAATACTGTCTTTAACTTTTGTCATTTTTAAAAATAATATATCTTGGTGTAGGTCTGTTTGGGTTCATCTTGTTTAGAACCCTGTGTGTTTCCTGTATCTGGATATCTGTTTCCACTTTTTAAGTCTGGGAAGTTTTTAGCCATCAGTTCAGTTCAGTCGCTCAGTCTTGTCCGACCCTTTGCGACCCCATGAATTGCAGCACACCAGGCCTCCCTGTCCATCACCAACTCCCGGTGTTTACTCAGACTGATGTCCATCGAGTCAGTGATGCCATCTAGCCATCTCATCCTCGGTCGTCCCCTTCTCCTCCTACCCCCAATCCCTCGCAGCGTCAGAATCTTTCCCAACGAGTCAAGTCTTAGCATGAGGTGGCCAAAGTACTGGAGTTTCAGCTTTAGCATCATTCCTTCCAAAGAAATCCCAGGGTTGATCTCCTTCAGAATGGACCAGTTGGATCTCCTTGCAGTCCAAGGGACTCTCAAGAGTCTTCTCCAACACCACAATTCAAAAGCATCAATTCTTCAGCGCTCAGCCTTCTTCACAGTCCAACTCTCACATCCATACATGACCACTGGAAAAACCATAGCCTTGACTAGACAGACCTTTGTTGGCAAAGTAACGTTTCTGCTTTTGAATACGCTGTCTAGATTGGTCATAAATTTCTTTTCCAAGGAGTAAGCGTCTTTTAATTTCATGGCTGCAGTCACCATTTGCGGTGCTTTTGGAGCCCCCCAAATAAAGTCTGACACTGTTTCCACTGTTTCCCCATCTATTTTGCCATGAAGTGGTAGGACCGGATGCCATGATTTTAGTTTTTTGAATGTTGTGTTTTAAGCCAACTTTTTCAATCTCCTCTCTTGGAGGGCTACTAATAGGTGGGAGCGTCCTTGCATAGCTTGTGTGGCTTTAATATTTTTTGGTGTGAGGGCTGCTTTTGGTTTGGATGCTTGTCATATCTTCTCTCAGTGTATACTGGATATTGGTAGGCAGTGTGCAGGTGTACTGCCTACACATGCTCCCAGGAAGTGGGGGCCACGAGCAGCCACCTCTCACAGGACCCTCAGCAACAGCAGCCCCTGCCCATCTCTGGAGTCCAAGATGACAGTGGTAGCCCATGCCCATCCTTGAACCCCATGCAGGCAGTGCTTTGCTGCCTAAGAGCATGAACTCAGAGAAGGAAGGTTTTCTGATGGTCTTACTGCTCGCCTCATGTGCCACCCACAGTGGTGCCTTGCTTCACTATCAGTCCTAGGCTTCTTCCCATACTCGCTCTGTTGTGGCGCACCACACCCTACCCACCTCAGACTGTCTCTACACAGCCAACCCTGGTCCTCTCCTGGGGTCTAACCTCCAAAGCCCAAGCCTCACTCCACCTGCCCCAGCAAATGAGTGTCTCAGGCTGGGGTCTGCCAGGTGGCACCTACTGTCTGAAAGTGTCTTTCCACTTTGCCCTCACAAAGCAGTTGCTGCACTCCCCTCTGAGGCTCCAAAGCTACCCCTTTGTCCAGTTGATCTCACCACCAATGAGGGAACTTCGCAATGTGCAGAAACCTTTCCTCTCATACAGCTTGCTCCCAGGGACTCAGATTCCATCCCAGTTCCTCTCTCTCTTTTTCCCTTTCTTCTCTTGCCCTACTTAGTTACATGAAGATTCTTGCTTTTTAGAAAGTCTGAAGTCTTCTTCCAATGTTCAGTAGATGTTCTATGTAAATAATTGTGCATGTAGATGTATTTTTGTTGTATTTGTCTGAGAAGGTGTTCCCCATGTCCTACTCCTCTGCCTTCTTGATCCGATCCTTGGGATGGTTTCTGTTAGACTCTACCTTGGAGTACTCTGGGCTTTGTCCTCAACACCCCTCTCTCAGGGGATCATAAAAATAAATACACCAGGTTACCTGGCTGGCCAAATGCTCTCAGAATGAAAGGCAATTTCTTTTTTTCCACTGCTGGTTTCCCATCTGCACTGGTATTTTGACCAGAATTCCTTACTGTCATGCTAACCTATAAATATATTTATAAAGATACTTGACCAATTTTTTTTAGTAGTTGTTCAGTAAGAGAATCAGAAAATACTTTGTTAGTTATGCTCCTGGAAATGAAAGTTTAGAATACCTTGTTTAACATCCTAAAATCTTATGGTTTGGAGTGTTCTAATTACAGTATAATCTAGATATATATAGTATTTACATCGTCATTTTGCCATTGGATATCAATAAGTTATCTTTATGCCACAGGCTGCTGATTTCCAGTGAAGAAGATGGGTGAATAGGTGGGAGGTGTGGCACAGTAGTGCTTCTGAAAGCAAAAAGTAAATACCCTTCTTTCAGATGAGTTTTCTTTTGTTCAGTATTCTTTTATAGTCATGTGATACAGTTTCTTTTGAATTCAGAGTGATAGAGTATAAGATGAGGAAGCCATGGGCCACCTGCATTTTCACTTGATGTCTGGAAATACATACACAGTAGCTGATTTGCATTTGTACATTTTCCAAGTAGAGAGAGTTTCAAGGTTGAGCTCTTCATGCTGTCATATATCAACCCAGTTTGAATTGCAGTGAGCACATATGATTACAGAATAGCATAATGATTAAAGGATAAATAACTCCAGATATGTGAATCCTCAGGCAGTGTTCGGGAGTTAATATCAGTGTGTTTTAATTTTATTTTAACAGTTTAAATTTCAGATGTTGAAAGAAGTAACTTATTTGTGGTCAGTTATGTATTACCACTAATAAAATGCCAGGCTTTCCTTCTTTAGAGGGGCTATAATGTTAAATAAAAATTATAATAATAATCCTATGTGGAAACCTTTGGTGCAAGAAAATTTTAGAAATTTAATTTTTAAAATTATGTATTTTGAGTATAAAGATTTTTAATTTTTAAATAGGTTCAGGACTTCTGGAAATCTTGTAATCACTCGCGAGATTGATGTGGCAAGAAATCAGTCCCTTTGGTTCATCAACAAAAATCTGCAAACCAAAAAATAGTAGAAGAGCAAGTTGCAGCCTTAAATATTCAAGTGGGCAATCTTTGCCAGTTTCTACCTCAGGTATGAGAAAATGAAATGTAAAAGTGGGAAAATTTTCTATATAATGTTTTCTCTTTAAGTTATATAAGAATATAAATACTTTTTGAGAGCTGTTACTATTTAAAAGGAGCATAGTGGTCTTAATAGTTAACAGTTCTTTGTATTGTAAAAGGTAATATCTCATCTCTTATAGTAAAATCTTACCACTTTTTAGTAATTTGGAAATACTCAGTTAATAAATAAGGAAATAAAGGTATTATCTCCTTTATTTTTTTCCTTATAAATAATAAAGGCATTATTTATAAAGTACAGAAAGTAGCTCGAATAGTTCTGTGCTTCAATTTATAGGCTCTGAAAATTGTGTTAATAAACAATTTCTTAATCAGTGTATTTGTATAAAATGCTTTATATACCAAGACTCTTAAATCTATGTGTATGTCTTCTAGAACCGTTTTATATTTTAAGTTTGTTCAAAAAAAAAAAACTTGATATTCCATGTTAAATATTAAAGTCAAATATCTTTTAGACTTGTCTTTGGATGTTATTCTAGTGACTGAATTCGTTTTTTTCTTCAGAAACAATGGTGATTTGATTACTGTGTCCAAGTTAAGTAAGAGTTAAAATTTGAAAGCATTTATCAACTGATTTAAAGCTGTCTCCAGAAATATTAATAGTTGTTTGAAATTGCCATCCTTCTTTTCTTTTTAAGGTTCTAATAATTTCATTCCAATTGACATGTGATAATGATCATTGCAATCCAGGGCAGTATTTTTTATTTCCAAACTGTGTTAAATGTATATAAAAGTTTCAACCTGGAAATATTGACATTGAAATTTTTTTAAGTTCTCAAAAATGTAGTAGCTTATACCCTAAGTTTATTAGTTTAAAGAATAATATCAAAGGACAGGATTTATTTTAAGATTCATATCTCAAAGATTTTTTTTTCTTTCTTTTGAATGAGTTTCTTCTTGACAAGTAATGAGTGAAAAATGTTTTGAAGATATTTGTATATGATAATATTAGTTGATATTTAAGTTTTGTGCTCTAGGATAAAGTTGGAGAGTTTGCTAAACTCAGTAAAATTGAACTCCTTGAAGCTACCGAGAAGTCAATCGGTCCTCCAGAAATGCACAAATACCACTGTGAACTGAAAAACTTCAGGGAGAAAGAAAAACAACTAGAGGTAATTTATAGTCAACTCATTTTATTGTCTTTCATTAGCCAGTGAATAATAAGTTCATTGAGTAAATTCATATATTTGTGATTTTTTTTTAGCAAGGATTTTCAGTAATTAAATTAGGTTACTAAAAAGTAAGAATGGGTTTGATATAAAGTTTTGACTATCATGTCATCAAATATATGTTATTAATTGAATTTCTAAAGAGCCAATTAATAGTATACAAAGTACTTTTTTTCTCTCAGGAAGTTTCAATGTTATTCTTTTATTCTTTGAGTATTTTATAAACATCTGTGATATTTCAGGCACTGTATAGGGTTTTGGGTAATACATTATATATATAGCATTTAGTTAGTGTCTGTGTTAAGCCCATTCTTATATTTTATTCATGTGTGAGGATAGACTTTGTAAAAGAACTGTACGTTTAGTTGCAGTGTTTGATTTTTATCTTTACCTTTAATAAATAAATTTAAATGTCCTTTTATAGTATATCACATTAAAAGATGTTTATTTAATGAATCATTTTTCATAATTCAGCAGCTACAATTCAATAAATTTTTGTAATGAGAAATCTAGTAAACTGATGCTTTCTTTTAAATTGTATCTGGCACTTCCCAGGTGGCTCAGTAGTAAGGAATCTGCCTGCAGTGCAGGAGGTGCAGGTTTGATCCCTGGGTTGGAAAGACCCGCTGGAGGAGGGCATGGCAACCCACCCCAGTATTCTTGCCTGAAAAGTCCTATGGACAGAGGAGACTGGTGGGCTGCAGTCCATGGGATTGCAGAGAGTTGTACACAACTGAAGTGACTAAATACACACAAACTGTAACTATCTGTACTGGATAATGGGATAGGTGCTGATTTAATGCTATTGTTATTGTTATACTTATTCAGAGTGAATGACAAAAGAAGTTGTAATTATTTTAATCCTAGTTTAGATACCCTTGTCAGTCCTTTTATTTTTCCCCACATCAAATCTTCAAATACTCCCCTCTGAAAGACTGTAACTACCTACCAACTTCTGAAAGAAAACAAGCACATATTCTTCTAGGTTCTGAGTACAATTTATGTGTTTGTTAATTCACAAGATAAAGGCTAGATTTTAGCTTTCCTTTATCTCATTTCTAAATCCTTCACGCATGGGTATTCATAACATACTACTAATAATATCACTTTTCTGTATGTCATGTTACAGCTTTTGAGCTTTCATCTGTAGTAGCTGAGTACCTTCTTCCAGTGAAGTGAATGGGGCAGATATCTCTCTTCTCTTCAGGCAGGAAGAGCCCAAGCTTAGAGATGTGGCAGGGCTTCCTCATGGTCCCATAGTTGATAAATAGTGGAGCCTAGGCCAGAAGTCAGGTGTGCACTTTAGTTTTACACAGTTCTTAAGAACTCCTATTGTGAAATTTTGCTAGCACGATACATTTTTCATTATAAAAAGATTAGACCTTTTGTCTTTCTTTGATTAAGCTAATTGTTAAATGAATATTTATTTTAGACCTCATGTAAACAGAAAACTGAATATCTAGAGAAAATGATTCAGAGGAATGAAAGATATAAACAAGATGTGGACAGGTTCTATGAACGTAGTTTAGCGACATTTAGATTTGATTGAGATGCTTGAAGCAAAAAGGCCATGGGTGGTAAGTCTGAGTTACTAAAGTAAAATAGTGATTAAGTATCAGGAAAATTATAAAGGAGACACTAAATACTCAAATTCGGTGCTATTCATTTTTGCTTTGTGTATCATGCATAGTAATATTTATCTCTCTCTGTGTTATTTTGCAACTGTGTGCTATTTTATTGTTATTGCATAACAGGTAACAGTTGATTTAATCTATGTCCTTAATTCTTCCAGAATTGAGTCAACAGATAGTTTTGTTTTATAAAATATTAATGACCTAAAAATATTTACGTATGTAAGAATGAAATGTCCTCGGGTAACTGAATATTTACTTGGAGTGGGCTACTAGTATCAACTTCAGCTACAGACAGAGATGAAGGATATTAACTGTAATCTTCTACTCATTATGGTTCATAAGTTTACTGAATTTACTTTTTTAATTACTGTGACGTATACGATTTGGAACCACAGTTTGGGCCAAAAATTCATTTCCCTCAGTTTATTATTTTTCAGTGGGTGGAACAAAATAGGGAAGTTTAATATTTTTAATGCCAGGATGGAAATAATTATTAGATTGGAAAAATGTGTGGCTGTATTTGTGACTTTATTCAGCCTGTCCCACCCGTTTCACCCTATCCTTTTCTGTAATTCCATTTTTCCTAAACTTTTTTTCAGCTCAATTTCATAATTTTTTCCTATGTTTATTATTATTCTGACACCTGCTTTATCTTTGTATCTTGAAGTCTTTTGATTTCTCTCTTTAAAGATTGAGTTTAATGATTTTTCAGTATTTCCTTTTTGATTTGCTGTAATGTTTATTGTTGTTCAGTCGCTTAGTTATGTTCGACTCTTTGTGATCCCATGGACTGCAACATGCCAGGCTTCCCTGTCTTATCAGTGTCTCCCAGAGTTTGCTCAAACTCATCTCCATTGAATCAGTAATGCCATTCAAACCATCTCATCCTCTGTTGTCCCCTTCTACTGTCTTTGGTCTTTCATAACATCTGGGTCTTTTCCAGTGAGTTGACTCTTTGCCTCAGGTGGCCAAAGTATTGAAGCTTCAGCATTAAGTCCAACATCCAGATGCCTAGTGGAAAAACCATAGCTAGGACTTTATGAACCTTTGTTGGCAAAGTGGTATGTCTGCTCTTTAATACGCTTTCTAGGTTTGTCATAGCTTTTCTTCAAAGGAGCAGGCATCTTTTAATTTCATGGCTGCAGTCACTGTCCACAGTGATTTTGGAGCCCAAGAAAATGAACTCTGTCACTGTTTCCATTTTTTCCTTATCTATTTGCCATGAAGATCGGACACCATGATCTTAGTTTTCTGAACAGTGAGTTTTAAGACAGCTCTATCACTTTCCTCTTTCACCTTCATCAAGGGGCTTTTTAGTTCCTCTTCTCTTTCTGCCATAAGGGTGGTGTCACTTGCATATCTGAGGTTATTGATATTTCTCCTGGCAGTCTTGATTCCAGCTTGTGCTTCATCCAGCCTGACATTTCACATGATGTACTCTCCATATAAGTTAAATAAGCAGGGTGGCAATATACAGCTTTCATGTACTCCCGATTTGAAACCAGTCCGTTGTCCATGTCTGTTTCTAACTATTGCTTTTTGACCTGCATACATATTTTCAGGATATAAGTGAGGTGGTCTGGTATTCCCTTCTCACTTAAAATTTTCCAGTTTGTTGTGATCCACGCAGTCAAAAGGCTTTAGCATGGTCAATGAAGCAGAAATAGATGTCTTTCTGAAATTCCCTTGCTTTTTCTGTGATCCAGCAGATGTTGGCTATTTGATGTTGGTTCTTTTGCCTTTTCTAAATCCAGCTTGTACATCTGGAAGTTCTCAGTTCACGTATTGTTGAAGCCTAGCTTGAAGGATTTTGATCATTACCTTGCTAGCATGTGAAATGAGTGCAGTTATGTGGTAGTTTGAACATTCTTTGGCTTGTCCTTCTTAGGGATTGGAATGAAAACTGACCTTTTTCAAAGTCCTGTGGCCACTGCTGAGTTTTCCAAATTTGCTGACGTATTGAATGCAGCTCTTTAACAGCATCATCGTTTAGGATTTGAAATAGCTCAGTGAAATTGCATCACTTCCACTAACTTTATTCCTAGTAATGCTTCCTAAGGCCCATTTGTCTTCATGTTCCAAGATTTCTGACGCTAGGTGAGTGATCACACTGTTTTGGTTGTCTGGGTCATTAAGACCTTTTTGTATAGTTTTTTGTATTCTTGCTACCTCTTAATATTTCTTCTTCTGTTAGGTCCATACTTTTTCTGCCCTTTTATTGTACCCATCTTTGCGATGAAATGTTCACTTGGTATTTCTAATTTTCTTGACGAAATCTCTAGTTTTTCCCATTTTGTTGTTTTCCTGTATTTCTTTGCATTGTTCACTTAAGAAAGCTTTCTTAACCTCTTCTTACTATTCTTTGGAACTCTGCATTCAGATGGGTATATCTTTCCTTTTTTCCCTTACTGCTCTTGTTTTCTCAGTTATCTGTAATGTTTATTTGTATTCTTTTTTTTTTAAGCTTTCTTCATCCTACTCATTCTTACTGTATGCTTTCTTAGCACTTATTTTTTTAGCAAATATTTATTTATTCCTATGATGTGACAAGCATCATTTTCACCTATGATTCATTTTGTTTTTCTGATGACCATTTTCTTTTTTTGTTTTTAAAAATTTTTCATGAGTGAGTTTCTTTTGGTTCTTTACATGTTTTTGAATCCCTTCATTATTGAGAGTAGAGGAGATCCTTTCTCCCTTTAGTAGTCATTAGGATATATGTCTCAGAAACAGGAAGGAATGGAAGACAGAATCTGGTCTAATGATATGTGTGTAGTATCACTGAGCTCATCATTATTTGATATTTACTATTTCTGAAGTTGTTTCAGAGGGCAAATTTTTTTTATTAATAGACCTCCTAAAGGGATTCACAATTGTCTTTTTCATAGATTTGGTTTCTGCCTGTAGCTTGATTTTAGTATATATGTTACTTTAAGTGAACAGTATATTAACTTTTCTTTCTTGAATTCATTGTAAGGAATATGAAAATGTTCGTCAGGAATATGAAGAAGTAAAACTAGCTCGGGACCAAGCAAAGGAAGAGGTCAGAAAACTTAAAGAAAGTCAGATTCCTATAACAGAACGCATTGAAGAAATGGAAAGGCAACGTCACAGTTTGGAGGCTCGAATCAAAGAGAAGGTTATATTTCTGACTCAATTTTGGGTTTCTTGTCATTTGTTTTAGCAAATATAAAAAATATTTTGTAGGTTTTTAAATTTTGGATTTACTTGTAACTTTAGTTCTTTAAGTTCTTTTATTAGGAATTCTACTACCACAGATCTTTCAAGATCCTAATCGTCACTTGCTACTTTATAGAAACTTGCTACTCTATAGAAATTCCAAGATATAAAAAGAGAAAAATGAAATGTGATTGTTCTAATTACAGGAGGATTCAGAGCAATATTCCCAGGAACACTGATCTCCTTTTATGAATTTTCTTATACATGTTATATAATTACATCCCCTTTTGTAGGAAAATAATGTAAAAACCTCATGTTTTTTAGAATAAATAATATAATGGCATATGGGATATTCTCTATACCTTGAAAATGTAACTAAAAATTTTGCAATTATAACTTTTAACCTTTAGGGAAGATTTTGGAGTCACATAATTGTTTTGAGAGCGTTTTAAACTATGGACCCTGCTATTGTGTATGATTGCTTGTAGGATAAAATAACATGAGGAAATAAATGTAAAGAAATGTAGAAACATATGTATGCATATAGCTGCAACTACTTTTAATATCTGTAGGAATAACCTTTCATAAATTTTCAAGTAATTGTTTGTGTTTTGGGTGATAATGAATTTGCTTTGAAAGAAGTCATAGAAGAGCATTGTGGGTAAACTTACAGAGTAATTTTATGTTTGGATGAGCAGGGTCACATAATTGCCTTGCTTTTTTAAAACTAACTTCCCTTCTTCTGATTCAATCTTGCAGGCATTAGCTATTACGGAGACATCTCAAAAATGCAAACATAAGCAAGATGTTATAGAAAGAAAAGATAAACAAGTAAGATCTTGCATTGAATTTGAAATTTTTATGTTAATTTACCCTAACTTTTGTGTTCAGGTGTGGGTTATGAGAGTTTCTTGTTTTTGAATTTCCTGAGATCCTCCTTGTTCTCTCTTTCTTGTCTTAATCTGTGAGGAGAACTAAAATTTGGAAGTATAGCAGTTGCACAGAGGATAATTGGGGGAGTGGCTCAAAAGTACTCATAGATAAAAATTTAATAGGGTGATAGTAAAATGGGATTTAGTTGTCTTCATAGCAGCAATTAAATTGCAAAGGATTGATTCTGTTGTTTCTTTATATTAAAGAGTTGGATATTTCAGAGCTGATTGTAAATTCATTGTGCATGGATGGAGCTTGATAGCAAAATTATTTTAGGATAATTGTGCACGAAAGTGGGCTTTTAGATGCTGTAGCTCTGGTGGCTCAGAGAGATCCCCAGATATTTTGGGGGTTCTGTTCTCCAGGACCATTCAGAAACTAAAGCTTGAATTACCTTTCTTAGAGAGGGATGCACATCTTGAAGCATTTCTGGTGTTTAAAGCTTTATGTTAAATCTGTCCATTTTCAACTTCATCCCATTTCCTATATCTTTATCTTCAAATTCCAATCCTCTCTCATTTAACTTCTCCAGAGGATAAACCTTACATTTTCTTGACAGAAGCTTGCTTGATAGCAGTAGTGCTCAAGGGGTGTGGATGCCTTCTAGTAGAAAGGTAGGGTGGTGTGCATGTGCAGTTGCTCAGTTGTGTCCGACTCTTTGCAAAGCCATGGACTGTAGTCTGTCGGGCTCCTCTGTCCATGGAATTTTCCAGGCAAGAAGACTGGATGGGTTGCTATTTCCTTCTCCAGGGAATCTTCCTGACCCAGGGATTGAACCCACGTCTCCTCTGTCTCCTGTACTGGGAAGCAGATTCTTTACCACTGTGCCACCTGGGAAGCCAGGTGGGGTAGGTAGGAATCATTCTCTTCTATGTGATGTCTCTCTGTGTTGTTGTTTTTTTTTACATTTTGGAAGTCTCAGCAATCATTTCCTTTCTCTAAATCTCTCTAAAGCATGCACAAGGCAATCACTATTGTATCCAAATACCTGGTGCAGAAATAGTGGCTCAACAAAATTAAATGACTTAGAGAACTCAGAAGTGGCTCTGAGTGCTGCACTTTATTTTCTACAGTATAAAATAAAAATTGCCACAGAAATATTACTTAATATATGAGGTCTTTATACTTGACATTTCCTAGTTGTAAGAATCTTCTAGGATTTTTTTTTTTTTTAAGGAAGAGTCAGTTCTTGTTTTTTCTCTTTCATTCACTCCTTATACTGTGGTTCCTATAATAGGGTGTTAAATTAATTGTCCTTCTACTACTTTTACTCTTCTGAATATTTATTGAATTCTCCAGTTGTTCCTTTATTCTTTTTGTCCTTGTGGGACTGAGCGCTTTAGCTCCATTTGTATTATTTATTTAGAGTTTAGAAGGGAAAAAGGCGTAAAGATTCATCTTTAAACCCCAAACGGGAACTGCCAGGTTGATAGGTTGTCTAACATTTAGCTGGATTTTAAAAAGGCAGAGGAACCAGAGATCAAATTGCCAATATTCCTTGGATCATAGCAAAGCAAGAGAATTCCTGAAAAAGATCTACTTCTGCTTGATTGACTGTGCCTAAGGTCTTTGACTGTGTGGATCACAACAAACTGGAAAATTCTGAAAGAGATGGAAATACCAGGCCACCTTACTGCCTCCTGAGAAATCTGTATGCAGGTCAAGAAGCAACAGTTAGAACTGGACAAGGAACAACTGACTGGTTCCAAATTGGGAAAGGAGTACATCAAGGCTGTATATTGTCACCCTGCTTATTTAACTTATATGCAGAGTACATCATGAAAAATGCCTAACTGGATGAAGCCCAGGAGTCAAGATTGCTGGGAGAAATATCAGTAACCTCAGATAACGCAGGTTACACCACCCTTATGGCAGAAAGCGAAGAAATAAAGAGCCTCTTGATGAAAATGAAAGAGGAGAGTGAAAAAGCTGGCTTAAAACTCAACATTCAAAAAGCTAAGATCATGGCATCCAGTCCCATCACTTCCTGGCAAATAGATGGGGAGACAATGGAAACAGTGAGACTTTATTATTTTGGGTTCCAAAATCACTGCAGATATTGACTGCAGCATTGAGATTAAAAGGCACTTGCTCCTTGGAAGAAAAGCTGTGACCAACCTAGACAACATATAAAAAGCAGAGACATTACTTTGCCAATAAAGGTCCATCTAGTCAAAGCTGTGGTTTTTCCAGTAGTCATGTATGGATGTGAGATTTGGTTGTTGAATTGATGCTTTCTAACTGTGGTGTTGGAAAAGACTCTTGAGCATACCTGGGACATCAAGGAAATCAAACCATTCAGTCCCAAAGGAAATCAGTTCTGAATGTTCATCGGAAGAACTGATGCTGAAGCTGAAACTCCAGTACTTTGGCTACCTGATGGGAAGAGCCAACTCATTGGAAAAGACCTTGATGCAGGGAAAGATGGAAGGCAAAAGCAGAAGGGTTCAGCAGAGGACAAGATGGTTGGATGGCATCACTAACTAATGGACATGAGTTTGAGCAAGCTCAGGGAGATGGTGAAGGACAGAGAATCCTGGTGTGCTGCAATCTATGGGGTTGCAGATTGGATCTGACTGAGCAACTGAACAGCTTGCATTCTGACATAAATCTCAATTAGTATTTTAATACATTGGTGGAGTCAAATAGAAAATCTTGTCTTTACCATTTTTTGTACCATCTAAGATTGACCTAAAATTTTCTTTTGTTCCATCCTTAACTGGTTTATTTCAGTGTTAAGCCAACATTTAAGTAGTTCTCGTAGAACCAATGCTTTCTTTTTTTTTTTCCTGTGTCATAATTACCAGTTTATCACTTCTGTAAGTTCTTGAATTTTTAGATTTTCTTAATTTTTAATATAATACATTATAGCATATAAATTTTTTCTGATTATCATTTGGTTACATCTTAACATGTGTGGTATGTGCTTATATTGTTTTGGTTCAAGATTTTATAATTCTCATTCACATGTTTTCATTTAAGTTTGTATAGGAGTTCTTACTATTTCAGTTTACTTGGATATGGAATTTTTAATCTTTATAAAAAAGTTTAGTCCCAGTTATATTGCTTTATAGTTAATAGAAGTGACCTTTATGGCTTTATATTAAAATTTTTGGAAACCTGTTTTGGACTTTCACTATAATTATACAAACGTTCTACTTCTTTTTTTTTTTTTTACTTTAAAGTGCCAATTCCTTTTTCTTTGAATGTAGACTCTTCTGTTTGTCTTGTAATTGTATTTTTGCTTTCTAGATATTAAGGCTTTATTGTTTGTTCTTTATCTGCTATAACTAACATACACTGGGTTTTGCTTTGTAATTTTTTAAATTTGGTATGAGACACTTTCTCGTACAGTAAAGGAGTTTAACCAGTTCACATTTACCACTGCTTTCTACTTACCCTTAAAAGTTTAAATAACATATTTTTCTTAGTAGAAAAAGTTAATTAGTATTTTTATTCTTCTATTTGAGAAAGATCAGAATCTTAGCAAACTTTTATTTCCTCTTCTTCCACTCTGTGCCAGTGTCATTAGAAATTTCACTTGTCTGTTATTTAAGGTATTATTTTCTACTATCTGTATTTTAGATGTTTTAATATATTTTATATATTAATATTTATTAATACTAATATTTACTATATATTACTGTTTAATATATTTAGATGTTTTAATATATTTTAATATATTTTATTGGCTTATTTGGTCATGTTACTGCTCACATCACATTTTTTGTGATTTCTTCATTTGAAGAGATAGAAATTTAGGTGTTTTTTCCATATTATCTCTCTTCTGTAGGTGTTTTAGAGAGCTTCTTTGGGTGATAAATTTTCTGAGTCCTTGTATGTTAGGAAATATCTTTTTGCAGTCACTATGGAATATGAAAATGGCTGGATGTTGAATTCTAAATTACAAATTGTTTTTCCTTAGGACTTTGACAGTCTGTCTCAGTGTCTTCCTGGGTCTAATATGGTTGACCTGCCACATCTGTGGATTCTGTATTTGTGCATTCAACCAAAGATGGAGCAAAAATATTTGGAAAAAAATATTCCAGAAAATTCCAAAAAGCAAAACTTGATTTTGTTGTATACCAGAAACTATTCATAGCATTTAGTTTGTACTACAGATGATATATATATTTAACATTTAATTTTATCTATGTTTGCTTTGGGATAGGGAATACATCATTTAATAAAAGCATAAGGTAAAATTAAGGTGTGTCTTGTGTACAACATTTAAATTATAATAATGCTGTACTTTTGCACCCCCCATAATAATGTTGTGTGTAGGTTATATGCAAATACTGTGTCATTTTATATAAGGGACTTAAGCATCTATGGATATTGGTAGCTGTAGCAGGTGGGAAGGGATGGCGAGGTACTGGAACAAATCCCCCAAGGATGTCAGGAGACAAATGTATTGTTCTTAAGAAGTAGCAGATATGAGAGGTAGACAGAGACCCTATTTAGGTAGACCCTTGAAGAAAAAGCAAATTGAACTTGATTGTAAATGAACTATACAATCTTTCTTACAGTGAGAAACCATAAGAAAGCTTTGTTTTGAAAGTTTTTAAGCCGTAGAAAAACAGTATATCATACATGTTAAAATACTTTGGACTGTGTTATGGAAGATGGGCTATAGTCCATTTTTGCCCCACATGTGGGAGTTTCATTTAGGAGGCCATTGCAGTAATATAGGCAAGAGATAATAGTGGTTTCATCTAAGGTGGTTCAATTTTCTAAACTGAACCAACAGTATTTGCTCAGGAAGTGGATATAAGAATACATTGTGAAAGAATCAAGGATCAAATCTAACCTTTTGACCTTAAAGTTGAGTTGATAGTGGTGCCTTTTACTGAAATGAAATTTGCCAGGAGAAGGAAATGGAGAAGGAAATGGCAACCCACTCCAGTATTCTTGCCTGGAGAGTTCCATGGACAGAGGAGCCTAGCAGGCTACATAGTCCATGGGCTTGCAGAGTCAGACTTGACTTAGTGACTAAACCACCACCAGGAGAGGAAAAATAAATAATTCTATTTGACTGTGTAGAAGAGTCCCATCTTTTTACTTTATACCTTTTTCTATCCTCAAATCTAAAATGTGTTTCTTAAAAACTATTTAATTGGTTGTGATGGTTTTTTAATCCATTCTGCCTATATCTACCTTTTAATTGGAGTGTTTAAACCATTTGCATTTGATGTAATTACTGTTAAGTCATTTTGTCATTTCTTTTCATATGTCTTAGGACTTTGTTGCTCCTCTCTTTCTCCAATGTTGCCTTCTTTTGTGTTGTCTTTTAATGTACCATTTTAATCCCCATGTCTTTTTTTTTTTCTGTATTTTTTGAACTATTTTCTTAGTGGCTACCTTTAGAAATATACGTAACATCTTAATTTATAATAGTCTAGTTCGTATCAATATGTACTTGAGTAGTATAGAAAACTTTCCTTCTGTGTAGCTCTATTCTCTTCTCCTTCCTTTGTGCTGTTATTGTCATACCAGTTACATTTTTAAGTATTATAAGCCTGTCAAAATAGTTTTGTAATTATTTCTTTATGAAGTTTCATTTTTTGTGGCAGTTATTGATTCTTTGACACCAGCTCTGTTCTATACAATTCAATTCAGTTCTAATACTGTTTAGAATTTAAGTAGATTCTACAAATTTGTGGTGTAGTCCCACAAGACAGCCCTGGCTTCATGCCAGTCTCAAGTCCCCAGAACTCAGTTTTCCTACTCTTCTCTCTAACTTGGGTACAAATTCAGAGGTTCCCACAACTACCCCTGCCTTCAGGTTCAGTATGTGCTAGAACGACTCACAGAACTCAGGAAAACATTATACGTAACAATTATGGGTTTACTATAAAGGATACAACTCAGGAACAGCCAAATGAAAGAGGTGCATAGGACAAGGTAGTGTGGTGCAAAGTTTCTATTCCCCTTCTGGGTGCATCACCTTCCGGCATATGGACGTGCTCACTAACCCAGAAGCTCAATAGCCATGTTGTTAAAGAGATTTTATTAAAGTTTCATTAACTGGGTATGATTGATTAAATTATCGACTATTGTTGATTGAAGTCAATCTCCAGCCTCTTTCACCTCCTGGAGGGCATGGCATTGGACTGAAAATTGTAATCCAACTTTTATTCATGTGGTTGTTTCTTCGGGCAATCATTCTCTATCCTGAAGCTGTATAGAGTCCCTGACAAGTTACCTTTTCACTGTATGGATCATCATAAACTGGAAAGTTCTTAAAGAGATGGGAGTAATGGATCATCTTACCTGCCTCCTGAGAAACCTGTGTGCAGGTCAAGAAGCAACAGTTGGAAATGGAAATGGAACAATCATCACTACGAACAAAGCTAGTGGAGGTGATGGAATTCCAGCTGAGCTATATCAAATCCTAAAAGATGATGCTGTGAAAGTGCTGCATTCAGTATGCCAGCAAATTTGGAAAACTCAGCAGTGGCCACAGGACTGGAAAAGGTCAGTTTTCATTCCAATCCCAAAGAAAGGCGATGCCAAAGAATGTTCAAACTACCACACAATTACACTCATCTCACATGCTAGTAAAGTAATGCTCTAAATTCTCCAAGCCAGGCTTCAACATTACAGGAACTGAGAACATCCACACACTGGATTTAGAAAAGGCATAGGAACCACAGATCAAATTGCCAACATCCATTGGATTATCGAAAAAGCAGAAGAATTCCAGAAAAGAAAAACACCTACTTCTGCTTCATTGACTACACTAAAGCCTTTGACTGTGTGGATCTCAACAAACTGGAAAATTCTTGAAGAGATGGGAACACCAGACCACCTTACCTACCTCCTGAGAAATCCGTGTGCAGGTTAAGAAGCAACAGTTAGAACCAGACATGGACAATGGACTGGTTCCAAATTGGGAGAGTGTGTCAAGGCTCTATATTGTCACCCTGCTTATTTAAGTTACATGCAGAGTAATTCCAGAGTTCTGAAAGAGTTAATTTTTTTTACAGTTTTTGCTAATGTTTTCATTAATTTTCTGGAGGAAAGGATTTTCAGAGTTCCTTTGTCATCTTGTTGATATCCAAATCTTTTCTGTATCTACAGGAAAACATTGCTAGGATTTTAATAGGACCTGCATTAAACATATATATCAGTTTGGGGGAGAATAGAAAATACCATGTTGAATCTTCTAATCTACAAACACAGTGTGTCACCATTTATTTAGATCTTTGATTTTTTTCCCATCAGCATTACATAGTTTTCAGCATATAAGTTCTCTGTGTTTTGTTAGATTACACCTAAGTTTTTCCTTTGATTTTTTTTTTTCTCTTTTTTGGAAACAATTTATTTGGAATTTTTTTCAGAGACAAGCTTGTCATCTACAAATGGAAACAACTTTATTTCTTCCTTTCTGATTTTTATGCTTTTCATTTCCTTTCTTGCCTTACTGCACTGGCTAGAAATTTCAGCACTGTGTTGACTAAAGATGGTAAGAGTGGCCATCCTTGCCTTATTCCTGGTCTTAGGAGGAAAGGATTCATTTTTTTCACTGTGGAGTATAACACTAGCTGTGTATTTTTATAGATCAGGAAGTTCTCTATTTCTGTGTTTCTGAGAAAATCATGAGTGAGTGTTGGATTTTGTCAGATGCTTTTTCTGCATATCTATTGATATGGTCATGCACATGTTCAGTTTTAGCTTGATGAAATGAAATGATGAATTTCATTGATTATTGAATATCAAATCAACCTTACATTTCTGAAGTAAACCCTGCTTGGTTATGGTGTATAAATTTATAATTCCTTTTACACACTGTTAAATTCTGTTAGCTAACATTTAAAGGGTTTTTGTATCTATACTCATGAGGCACATACTCTGGTTTTCTTTTCATGCTTGTCTGCTTTTGATAACAGGATAATAACTAGTTTTTTAAAATGAATTCAGAAGTGTTCTCTCCTCTTCCCCAATTTTGGAAGAGACTGTAGAATTTGAGTTAATTCTTCTTTAAATATTCTTAATAATTCTCAAATAACACTTATCTGGGTCTGGTGATTTGTTTTTAGAGTTTTAAAATTATGAGTTTAGTAAAGTTATAGGGCAGTTCAAATCTTTCAATTGGTTTACTTGTGCTAGTGATTCCCTCCCCCACCGCTCCAAAATTGGTCCATTTTATCTAAGTTGTTAAATTTATGTATTCATAAATTTTCTTACTATTCTTTTGATTTTGGTGGGTTCTGTAGTGATAATTGATATCCCTGTTCCTGATATTGGTAATTTGTGTCTTTTTTTTTTTTTCTTTTGGTGGAGTGTGAGGATGGGATCAGTCTTGGTAGAGGTATGTTAATTTTATTGTTTTTTGCAATGAACTAGCTCTTTGTTTCACTGACTTTTCTCTGTTATTTTTTTTTATTTCATTGAAGTTCATATTTTTATCACTTTCTTTCTTCTGCTTGATGTTAGTTTGTTTTCCTCTTTTTTAGGTTCCTGAGGTTGATGTTCAGATTATTGATTTGAGAATTTTCTCCTTTTCTTGTGTATATGCACTTAATGCTATGTTTTCTTCTCATCATTGCTGTACCTGTGTCCCACAGATTTTGATATGTTGTTGTATTATTTTTGTTCAGGTTTTATTTTCCACTTTTCTTGAGATCACAATTTGTTTATCCATTTATCTGTTCACAGATGTTTAGTTTGTTTCTCGTTTGGTGCTAGTACTAAAACTGTTGTGAAGTTCTTATGTAATACACGATGTGCTTTCATTTCTTTTGGATAATTTCCTATAAGTAAGCTATCATAGGTATACATGTAACTTTTGAAGGATTTGCCAAACTGTTTTCCAGAATGATTATTAAAAATTTTTTGTTGTTGTAATTGTTTCATTGACTATGCTAAAGCATTTGACTGTGTGGATCACAGCAAACCGAAAAGTTTTTTAAAAATTTTATTTTTTGAATTGAAGGATAATTGCTTTACAGAATTTTGTTGTTTTCTGTCAGACATAAACAAGAATCAATCATAGGTATACATATGTCCCCTCCCCCCTTAAACCTTCTTCCCATCTCCCTCCCCACCCCACCACTCTAGATTGTTACAGAGCCCCTGTTTGAGTTCCCTGAGTCATATAGCAAATTTCCATCGGCTGTCTATTTTACATATGACATTGTAAGTTTCCATGTTCTTCTCTCCATACATCTCGCCTTCTCCCTCCTCCTCTCCCTCTATGTCCATAGTCTGTTTTGTGTGTCTCTTTCTCCTTTGCTGCCCTATCATCAGTACTGTCTTTCTAGATTTCCATATTTCTGACTTACTTCACTCTGTATGATAGGCTCTAGGTTTGTCCACCTCTTTAGAACTGACTCAACTTCTGGCTGAATAATATTCCGTCATATATGTACCACAGCTTCTTTATCCATTCGTCTTTCGATCGACATCTAGGTTGCTTCCATGTTCTAGCTGTTGTAAATAGTGCTACAGTAAACATTGGGGTACAGTGTACAAAGAACAATGTACATGTGTCTTTTTCAGTTTTGGTTTCCTTAGGGTATATGCCTGAGAGTGGGATTGCTGGGTAATATGGTGGCTTTTATTTCTAGTTTTTTTAGGAATCTCTGTACCATCTTCCATTGTGGCTGTGACAGTTTACATTCCAAACAGCAGTGCAGGAGGGGTCCCTTTCTCCACACCCTCTGCCACATTTAATGTTTGTGGACTATTTGATGATGGCCATTCTGACTGGTGTGAGGTGGTATCTCATTGTAGTTTTGATTAGCATTTCTCTAATAATGAGTGATGTTGAGCATCTTTTCATGTTTTTGTAAGCCATCTGTGTATCTTCTTTGGAGAAATGCCTGTTTAGGTCTTTTTCCTCACTTTTTGATTGGGTTGTTTATTTTTCTGATCTTGAGCTGCTTGCAGATTTTGGAAATTAATTCTTTATTAGTTATTTCCTTTGTGATTATTTTCTCCTATTCTGAGGGTTGTCTTTTCAACTTGTTTGTAGTTTCCTTTGCTGTGTAAAGAAGGAAATGGCAACACACTGCAGTATTCTTGCCTGGAAAATCCCATGGGTGGAGGAGCCTGGTAGGCTACAGTCCATGGGGTTGCAAAGAGTCAGACAGGACTGAGCGACTTCACATCACATCACATTGCTGTGTAAAAGCTTTTAAGTTTAATTAGGACCCACTGGTTTATTTTTGGCTTTATTTCCTTTACTCTAGAAGGTGGGTCATAGAGGATCTTGGTTTGATTTATTTCATCCAGTGTTTTGCCTGTGTTTTCCTCCAAGAATTTTATAGTCTCTTATCTTACATTTAGGTCTTTAACCCTTTTGAGCTTATTTTGTGTATGGCTTTAGGAAGTGTTCTAATTTCCTTTTTACACGTGAAGTGAAGAAGTGAAGTTGCTCAGTCGTGTCCAACTCTTTGCGACCCCATGGACTGTAGCCCACCAGGCTTCTCTGTCCATGGGATTCTCTAGGCAAGAATACTGGAGTGGGTTACCATTTCCTTCTCCAGGGGATCTTCCGCTGTCCAGTTTTCCCAGCACCACTTACTAAAGAGGCTATCTTTGCCCCATTGTGTATTCTTGCCTCCTTTGTCAAAAATAAGACATCCATTGTTGCATGGGTTTATCTCTGGGTTCTCTATCTTGTTCCATTGGTCTGTTGTTTGTGCCAGTACCATACTGTTTTGATGACTGTAGCTTTTGTAGTATTTTGTAGTCCAAAATCAGGAAAGTTAATTCCTCCAGCTCCATTCTTCTTTCTCAAGACTGCTTTGGCTGTTCAGGGGTCTTTGTGTTTCCATATGAATTGTGAAATATTTTGTTCTAGTTCTGTGGAAAATGCCACTGGTAATTTGATAGAGATCACATTGAATCTGTAGATTGCATTTGGTAGTATTGTCATTTTCTCAATATTGATTCTTTCTACTCAGGAACATGGACTATCTCTCCATCTGTTTATGTTGTCTTTGATTTCTTTCATCAGTGTCTTGTAATTTTCCATATACAGTTCTTTTGTCTCCTTAGGTAGGTTTGTTCCTTAGGTTTATTCCTAGATATTTCATTCTTTTTGTTGCACTGGTGAGCGAGATTGTTTCCTTAGTTTCTCTTACTGATTTTTCATTGTTAGTACATAAGACTGCAGGTGATTTCTGTGTATTGACTTTATATCTTGCTTCTATGCTAAATTCACTCATCAACTATAGTAATTTTCTGATAGTTTCTTTTCAGTTTTCTGTGTATAGTATCATGTCATCTGCAAACAGAGTTTTACTTCTTCTTTTCCTATCTGGATTCCTTTTATTTCTTTTTCTTCTCTATTTGCCATAGCGAAGACTTCCAAAACTATGTTGAATAATTGTGGTGAGAGTAGACACCCTTGTCTTGTTTCTCATATTAGAGGGAATGTTTTCAGTTTTTCACCATTGAGAATAATGTTTGCTGTGAGCTTAACATATATGGCCTGTACTGTGTTGTAGTTTCCTTCTAGGCCCATTTTTTGAAGTATTTCTATCATAAAGGGGTGCTGAGTTTTGTCGAAGGCTTTTTCTGTGTGTATTAAGATGATCATATGTTTTTTATCTTTTAATTTGTTAATATGGTGTTTCGCATTGATTGATTTGTGTATATTGAGGAATCCTTGAAATAAACCTGACTTGGTCATGGTGAGGGAGTTAATTTCTTAGGTAGGTTGATAAGGAGTCTGGGGCCCTCAAGGAGAAAGGGGTCCTGGACCCTGGAGGAGGAGAAAGGGACAGACTTTTTTCCCCTACATTCCTTTGTCTTAGTCATCTTAAGACATTTTTTTCTTAAGCTCTGAGTTGTTATAGTAAAGTGAAGTTGCTCAGTCGTTTCCAACTCTTTGTGACCCCATGGACTGTACCCTACCAGGCTCTGAGGAGCCTCTCAGTCCATGGAATTTTCCAGGCAAGAGTACTGGAATGGGTTGCCATTTCCTTCTCCAGGGGATCTTCCCAGCCCAGAGATCAAACCCAGGTCTCCTGCACTGTGGGCAGATACTTTACCGTCTGAGCCACCAGGGAAGCCTGAATTGTTAGGGCAACAGTCTATTTCTTCTAAGACTTAACTTTCTTTAAGCCCAGAGCTAATGGTCAGCAAAGCAACTCATGTTGCTCAAGTGTATGTTTTTCCTTAAACTCTGTACTAATGATTATATAACAACAATGTATCTTGCTGAAGGACATTTTCTCCTTTAGAAACTTCTGACTAATCCTGTTATCTAAAGATGTATGTTGTGGGAGTGGGTCTGGTAAGACCTTTCTATTGGTAATAACCAGTTGAAAAAGTGTGTAAGATCTTGATAAACCTAGTGAGTGGCACCTCTCTGCCCCTTCTGATGTCTTTGTCAGAAGCTGTATCTGTCCATTTCCACTTTAATAAAACTTCTGCCTCACGAAGGTCTTGAGTAACTGCACCTGTGTCTTTGGTCTCAAAGCAAAGTTCTCTCCTTTGGAAATCTTGAATCCAACACTGTTCACCATAAGCTGTCACTGGTGTGTGAGCTTTTTAATGTGTTGTTGACTTCTGTTTTCTAGAATTTTGTTAAGGATTTTTGCATCTATGTTTATCAGTGATATTGACCTGTAATTTTCTATTCTTGTGTTGTCTTTGCCTGGTTTTCCTATCAGGGTGATTGTGGCCTCGTAGAATGAGTTTAGAGGTGTTCCTTCTGCAGTTTTTTGGAAGAGTTTCAGAAAAGTAGGCATTATTAGCTCTTCTCTAAATGTTTGATAGAATTGCCCTGTGATCCCATCTGATCCTGGGCTTTTTTTTTTGGGGGAGAGATTTTTTATCACAGTTTCAGTGTTTGCAATTGTCTTGTTTATAATTTCTCTTCCTGGTTTAGTCATGGGAGATTGAACTTTTCTAAGAATCTGTCCATTTCCTCTAGGTTGTCCATTTTATTAGCGTACAGTTACTTCTCTTATGGTCGTTTGTATTTCTGTGTTGTCTGTTGTAACTTTTCCTTTTTAATTTCTAATTTTGTTGATTTTTCTTCCCTTTTCTTTTCTTGATAGTCTGGCTAGTGGTTTGTCGGTTTTATCTTCTCAAAGAACCAGCTTTCTTGGTTTTTATTAATCTTTGCTATTGTTTCCTTCATTTCTTTTTCATTTATTTCTGCTTTGATCTTTATGATTTATTTCCTTCTGCTGGCTCGGGATTTTTGTTCTTATTTTTCCAGCTGCTTTAGATGTGGAGTTAGGTTGTCTATTTGATGTTTTTCTTATTTCTTGAAGTAGGATTGTATTGCTATATAAAATTCCCTCTTAGAATTGCTTTTGCTGAATCCCATGGGTCTTGGGTTGTTGTGTTTTCATTGTCATTTGTTTCAAGGAATTTTTAATTTCCCTTCTTATTTAATTAACCTCTTTGTTATTTAGTAATGTATTGTTTAATCTCCATGGGTTTGTGTTTTTTGCATTTTTTTTTCCTGTAGTCTCATAGCTTTGTGGTCAGAAAAGATACTTGATACTATTTCAGTTTTCTTAAATTTACTGAGGGTTGACTTGTAGCCCAAGATGTAGTCTCTCCTGGAGAATGTTCCATGTGCACTTGAGAAGAAGTTGTGTTCTTCTGCATTTGTATGGAAAGTCCTGAATATACAAATTAGATCCATTTGATCTTACGTTTCATTTAAGACTTGTGTTTCCTTATTGATTGTCTGTTTTGATGATCTGTCCCTTGGTGCAAGTGCACTTTTAAAGTGCCCTACTGTTATTATGTTGCTTTGATTTTCCCTTTTATGCCTGAGAGTGTTTGCCTTGTATAAACACCCTGTGTTGGGTGCATAAATATTTACAATTGCTGTGTCTTCTTGGATTGACCCCTTGATCATTAAGTAGTTCCCTTCTTTATCTCTTATAACATTATTTATTGTAAAATCTATTTTGTCTGCAATAAAGGTTACCTCTCTGGCTTTCTTTTGGGTTGCATTTGCATGGAATATCTTTGTCCATTCTTTTACTTTCAGTCTGTATGTGTCTCTAGGTCTCTTGGGTCTCTTGTAGGCAACATGTAATGGGTCTTATTTTTGTATCCATTCAGTTAGTCTGTATCTTTTGGTTGGTTCAGTTAATCCATTTGCATTTAAAGAAATGATTGATATATATGTTCCTATTGGCTTTCTCTTAATTGTTTTGGGTTTGTTTTTATAATCTTTCCTTTCTCTTGTGTTTACTGGCTATGTAAGTCCCTTTAATATTTGTTGTAAGGCTGGTTTAGTGGTGCTAATAAATTCTCTTAACTTTTGTCTATAAAGCATTTGATTTTCTCCATCAATTGTGAATGAGATCTTTGCCATATATAGTAATCTTGGTTGTAGATTTTTTTCTTTCAGTGCTTTAAATATATCCTGCCAATTCCCTTCTGGCCTGTAGAATTTTTGCTGAAAGTTGTCTTGTTAATCATATGGGTTTTCCCATTTATGGTATTTGTTGCTTTTCCCTTGCTGCTTTTACTATTCTTTCCTTCTATTTAATCTCTATTAGCTTGATTAATATGAGTCTTGATGTGTTTCTCCATGGTTTTATCCTGTAAGGGATTCTCTGTGCTTCTTGGACTTGATGGACTATTTTCTTTCCATGTTGGGGAAGTTTTCAACTATAATTTCTTCAAAATGTTCTCAGTGCGTTTCTTTTTTTTCTTCTTCCTCTGAGACCCCTGTAACTCAAATGTTGGTGTGTTTAATATTGTCCCAGAGGTCTCTGAGGCTATCCTCAGTTCTTCTCATTCTTTTCCTTTATTGTGCCCTTAGCAGCAGTTATTTCCACCATTCTATCTTCCAGGTCACTTAACCATTCTTCTGCCTCAGTTATTGTGCTGTTGGTTCCTTCTAGAGTATTTTTAATTTCATTAATTGTGTTACTCATCTCAGTTTGCTTATTCTTTATTTCTTTTATGTCCTTGGCAACTGTATTAATTGTTTCTTGCATTTTCTCCATTCTATTTTTAAGTCTTTGGAACATCTTTACTACCGTCATTCTGAATTCTCTTTCAGATAGATTGCTTATTTCCTCTTTATTTGGTATTGTGAGTTTCTCCTTTGTTCTTTCATTTGTACTGTATTTCTCTGTCCTTTTATTTTCTTCTAGCTTGCTCTGATTGAGGTCTCCTTTTTCCAGGCTTTAGGGTTGTATACCTTTTTGCTTTTGGTTTTTGTCCTTGGAGGAAATGTTGGTTTAGTGGTTTGTGTTGACTTCTTATTAGGGGTGACTTGTGCCTGTGTTCTAGTGGGAAGAGGGGAGGTTCCCCCACCCCTGCCCCCAATGGGAAGGGCTGTGTGAGGTGGTGTTTTGGAGTGCCTGTGGGATTCCTATCTGTTGATGATGGTTTTTGTGTTTTTTTCTTGCTTGTTGTTTTGGTAAAGTGTCCTGGGTGGATGCTGTTAACAGCTGGATGATACTAGGCTTTGTGTACAGGTGTCAAAGTTCTCAGTAGTTAATACCCCTGGGGTTAGGAGTTCTCTGGCAGTCTGGGGTCTTGGACTCAATGCTTCTACCTCACTGGTTCAGGTGTGATCCTTGGTCAGTGGATTGGGCCTCCATAAGTCACTTGTTATGGGATTAAAGGGAGCTAAAGCAAACACACCAAAACAAAAAGTAAAATATGACATGAAATAAAAGATGAACCCAGAGGGATGGTAAATACAAAATCAAGATTACAGTAATAATAGGACATATACACACACTTCCATGCACAGTTATAACCAAAGTATTCTAAGGTATCAACCAATTAAAAGCAGAGCTAACTAATGCTCAATCTGGAAAACTGAGGCTGAGTAGAGTGCCAACTGAGGAATACAGCCAGGAGAGCACAACAGTTTAACTTACATGGTGAAAAGAAAGAGTGAAGGCTAAGAAAAAGGAGAAGGAAGAGAAAAATAGAAAAACAAAAATAAATAGACATATGTAAAAAAGATTTATATATATTCAGGAATAGCTATAGCTGGTAAAGAACTATAAGAAAGCAATCAAATATCTAAAAATACGTAAAATACTTTTTATATATTTTAATATATATAAATATATATATATATAAACAAATATATTAAAATCAGAAAAAACACCCAAGGGTGAAAAAAATTCTTTTTATTTCATTTTTTTTTTTAACAAGAAAAAGAGGAAAACTCCCTAGCACCACAAGTCTAATGTAAAGGTAGAAATATGTAGGAGGAATAAACTGTGATTTAAAAAGAAAAAAGTTCTCAAGATCATAGTTCTTGGTTGTGGAGTTTGCCCCCATGGATGGGGTTGGGTTAGTGTCCTGTAATATTTTCATGGTTGGGGAGCTTGTGCCTGTGTTCTGGTTGATCAAACTGGGTTTTGAAGGGCAGCGTGGTGTCCAGTAGTAGGTTTCCGGTGTCTGTGGGTTCAGTATGTCTTTGGGCAGCCCTTCTGGCTTGGCAGTGTTAGATACATCTGTTTCTGCAGCCACCTCGAAGTGGCCCTGTCAGCGTATCTTCACTGCCACCAGCGCCTACCTGTTCCTGGAATCATTGCCAGTGCTTCCGTCCCCAGTTGTGCCCCACAGGCCAAAGCTTTCTACGTGGGGACTTGTGTGGATCATTTTTGGCTCCCCACTCCTGCCCTCTGCATCATGGAGAGTTGTGTGGGCTTTCCTCAGCCCTCTGAGCTCACCCTCTGTACCACATGGTTTGTGAGCCCTGCAAGGGTTTTTGTGTGCCCCTCTTTCAGCCCCCCAGGGCCCACCCTCTGTGCCACAAGGTTTGTGTGCCCTACAGAGGTTTGTATGTGCCGCTGTGCCTCTCACACCACGCCCCCCTCACCCTCTGTACAGCGAGGTTTATCTGCACTTCTGAGGTTCGTATGCTGCACCTTTCTCAGCACCTACAGGGCACTCTCTTCCCTGCAGGGCTTCTGCGGGCTTCTCTGGGTTCCCCAAGCACACTGTTTAGTCAGGACCACAGTCCATGAGCTATTTATGAGCTGAGAAGTGCAGCAGCTTTCTCTGTTTTCTGCCTGTAGGTCCCTTCTTTGCCTGGCTTTCCAAGATTCTGCAGCTCCCCTTGGGCTCACCTGTGAGTTTCTGTGCTTGGGAACTGTTCTTCCTTCACTGTTGCCTCCCTCCCTCTGATCCAGAAGTTCTCCATCTCTTCCCTTTTTGTGTCCCAGTACTCTCTCTTATCTCATTCCAGGGAGCTTAGCCTGCCTCCTGGAGGCCTGGGGTCTTCTGCTGTCACCTGTATGTGTGTGTGAAGTCGCTCAGTTGTGTCTGACTCTTTGTGACCCCATGGACTGTAGCCTGCCAGGCTCCTCTGTCCATGGGATTCTCCAGGCAAGAATACTGGAGTAGGTTGCCATTTCCTTCTCAGGGGATCTTCCCAACCCAGGGATCGAACCTGGGTTTCCTGCATTGCAGGCAGATGCTTTTTCCTCTGAGCCATAGTAATGGCTGTCATCTAGAGGTTCTTTGTAGGAATTGTTCTGTATCTTGATGAGATTTTGATGTATTTGTGGGGAGGCTGATGATCTCACCGTCTTACTCCTCTGCTATCTTTTTCTGTCTCCCCAAACTGTGGAAAATTCTTAATAACATGCAAGTACCAGACCACTGCACCTGTTTCCTGAGAAACCTGTATGTGGGTCAAGAAGCAGTAGTTAGAAACAGACATGGAACAACTGACTGGTTCCAGATTGGGAAAGGAGTACATCAAGGCTATATACCATCACCCTACTTATTTAAATTACATGCAGAATATGTCATGCAAAATGCCAGGCTGGATGAATCACAAGCTTGAATCAGCATTGCTGGGAGAAAGACCAACAACCTCAGATATGCCGATGATCTTTCTTAGCTGGCCCTACATCACATGGCTCATAGTTTCATAGAGTTAGACAAGGATTTGGTTAGTTTTATGTGACTATGGTTTTCATTCTATCTGTCCTCTGATGAGTGAGGATAAAAGGCTTGTGGAAGCTTCCTGATAGGAGGGACTGGCTGTGGGGAAAACTGCATCTTTACTCTGGTGGGCAATGAGTTGTTGTTTTGTTTTGTTTTGTTTGCTCCTTGGAAGAAAAGCTATAACCAACCTAGACAGCTTATTAAAAAGCAGAGACATTACTTTGCCAACAAAGATCCGTCTAGTCAAAGCTATCGTTTTCCAGTAGTCATGTATGGATGTCAGAGTTGGACTGTGAAGAAAGCTGAGTCCCGAAGAATTGATGCTTTTGAACTGTGGTGTTGGAGAAGACTCTTGAGAGTCCCTTGGACTGCAAGGATATCCAAACAGTCCATCCTAAAGGAAATCAGTCCTGCATATTCATTGGAAAGACTGATACTGAAGCTCCAGTACTTTGGCCACCTGATGTGAAGAACTGACTCATTGGAAAAGACTCTGTTGCTGGGAAAGATTGAGGGTGGGGGAGAAGGGGACGACAGAGGATGAGATGGTTGGATGGCATCACCAACTCAATGGACATGAGTTTGAGCAAGCTCCAGGAGTTGGTGATGGACTGGGAGGCCTGGTGCGCTGCAGTCTATGGGGTCACAGAGGGTTCGGATATGACTGAGTGACTGAACTGAACTGATGGGCAAGGCTGTTCTCAGTAAATCTTTAATCCAATTTTCTGCTAACTGATGGAGCTGTGTTCCCTCCCTGTAGTTTGACCTAAGGGCAAACTATGGTAGGGGTAATGGCAACCTTCCCAAAAGGACTTATGCCAGCTTGCCACACCTCCCAGGACTGCTGTAGTCAGTGCCCCTGACCCTGCTGCAGGCCACTGTTGACCATGCTTCCACCAGAGACTTCTAAAGACTCATAGGCAAGTCGGGCTTAGTCTCTTGTGGGGTCACTGCTTGTTTATCCTGGGACCTGGTGCCCACAGGGTTTTGACCTGTAAAGGTCAGTTCTCATTCCCATCCTAAAGAAGGGCAATGCCAAAGAATGTTCACACTAATGCACAGTTTCTTATATTTCACATGCTAGCAAAGTAATCGTCAAAATCCTTCAAGCTAGACTTCAGCTGTATGTGAACCAAAAACTTCCAGATGTACAAGCTGGATTTAGAAAAGACATAAGAACCAGAAATCAAATTGCCGACATCCAGTGGATCATAGAGAAAGGAAGAGAATTCCAGAAAAACATCTACTTCTGCTTCATTGACTGTGCTAAAGCCTTTGACTGTATGGATCATAACAAACTGTGGAAACTTCTTAAAGAGATGGGAGTACCATACCATCTTACCTGCCTCCCGAGAAACCTGTATGCAGGTCAAGAAGCAATAATTAGAACTGTACAGGGAACAACGGACTTGTTTCAGAAGGGAAAGGAGTACATCAAGGCTGTATTTTGTTACCCTGCTTATTTAACTTATATGCAGAGTACATCATATGAAACTCTAGGCTCGATGAAACAGAAGCTGGAATCAAGATTGCCACAAGAAATATCGATAACCTGAGATACTCAGATGATACCACCCTTATGGCAGAAAGTGAAATAAGAGCCTCTTGATGAAGGTGAAAGAGGAGAGTGAAAATGCTGGGTTGAAAATCAACATTCAAAAAAACTAAGATCATGTCATCTAGTCGCACCACTTCATGGCAAATAGAAGGGGAAACAATGGAAACAGTGACTTTATTTTTGGCAGTCCAAAATCACTGTGGACGGTAACTGCAGCTGTGAAATTAAAAGATGCTTGTACTTGGAGGAAAAGCTGTGACAGACCTAGACAGCATACAGAAAAGCAGAGACATTACTTTGCTGTCAAAGATTGTATAGTTAAAGCTATGGTTTTTCCAGTAGTCACGTACAGATGTGAGAGTTGGACCATAAAGAAGGCTGATTGCCTAAAAGTTGATGCTTTCTAACTGTGGTGTTGGAGAAGACTCTTGAGAATTCCCTTGGACAACAAGGAGATTAAACCAGTCAGTCCTAAAGGAAATGAATCCTGAGTGTTCATTGTAATGACTGATGCTGAAACTGAAGTTCCAATACTTTGGCCACCTGATGTAAAGAACTGACTCATTGGAAAAGACCTTCATGCTGGGAAAGATTGAAGGCAGGAGAAGAAGGGAACGATAGAAGATGAGATGATTGGATGGCATCACGGACTCAGTGGACATGAGTTTGAGCAAACTCTAGGATACGGTGAAGGACAAGGAAGCCTGGAGAGCTATCCATTGGGTCACAAAGAGTTAGACATAATTCAGTGTCTGAACAATTGATAAAAGTGACTTGTGGTTGCCAAGAATTTTTTTACTGTTCTTTCACCATGAATAACTTGAGAAACATTGCTTGGAGTAGCCTTGGAGGGTTAGATTCAGGTAGCTGTAAGAACTCTTCTTATACTGTATAAGATAAAGCAGAGTGATTACACTTGGAGGTAGGATGATGGTTTTTAAAGGGGGAAAGTACTCTGATCAGAGTAGTCTGCTTTTACCGCTGCTGTTAATGAGATCTGAGACAGAGTCTCATATTAACTGAGTAGATGGCCTTTAGCGGTATTGGATTGAGAAAGGAGAAGATGTGAATTCATCTCAGAATGAGAGCGTACATTTACTAGACAAACGTAGTTTTGGGGGAGTTCTGAGTGCCTGTTTAAGTTATGTGGCCATAAATTTGAAGTAAGACCTGTTTTCAAAATTTTTTTCCAATTAGTTCAGTTGTTTAGATCCAGATAAATAGAAAGTGTATATTTAGGTTTAATAAGGACTGACCTTTTCCCTTGCTAATGTAAGTTAGGAATGGTGCAGGGTCAGGAGGTCTTTGCATGGGAGTGAGTCTCATGCTGAGTTGTGGAACCTCAGCGGCTGAAGGAAAGAAATGAGAAGGGGGATTGGTTGATGGTGAAAAGATAGTAGGCTCTGTGGTTTGCAGGACTCTGAAGTCACACAACAGTTGTAATACCATGGAAGTAAAATGGAAGGGAAGGAAGGGGGTGATCAAAGAGTAGGATTGTGGAAATACAGTTTTCGGATGTGTTATGATTTTTTTGGTGAATAGATATCATTAAATATAACCATAGGAGAGGTTGGCCGAGGTAGTGTTTAGGAAAAGATGGTTGAAGTTGAAGATGTTAAGGAACACAGAGGCCAAAGACTTAAACTGGTTTTCTGTATGTATTTTGAAATACCATGATGGCCAGCATAATGATGGAGAAAAAGGTAGTCGTAGTCAGGTGCTAAAGTCATGATTGAATGAAGGATGTGAGGAAAGATTTTGAGGGAGGCAGTTAACATCACAAAGATAATGGGTGGTAATGTCTGATTGCATGGTCTTCAAAGGATCTAAAGTGGGGCTCAGTTGACGGAGAAAGTAGTACAGTGGAGATTAATGAGGACACCTTCCCCACCTGAGTCCTGAAGTGTCCTGAAGGATTATGGCAGGAAAAGGTCACCATTTGAAAGGGCTCCAGGGAGAAGTGTCTTCCAGCAATCACCAAATTTTACTTAGAACCAGAAGAGAGGACATTCAGAGAAATTAAATACACAGAGCAGTATGTGGATAGTGTCCTAGCAAACATGGATTATCTAAGAGGCTTGGACTTACTGTGCCTGAGCTGAATTTGGGTGTACAGAATTAGTTATGGTAGTTTGTTGGATGAAGGTGTTGAATGAGTTAAAGATAGAACTCAGAATTGAGCTAGAAGGACAGGTCCAGTTGCTTTTCTGTTTTTCAGGTCAGTGTCAAGAGACTTCTTGGTGTAAAATTTTTCAGCAGCTCAGTAATTTTTGGTGGCTTGGTGGTCTCTTTTGCTGGGATTGCAAAAGTTATATTTGTTAAATTTCTTGTCCCTTTTTGATTGACCTGGAATTCCTCATGTGTTTGGTGTATTCTTAATTCCATCCTTGTCTCCCATGACCTCCCAATTTAGTCTCCTAAAACATGAGTTTCCTGGCTGAACACAATGGCTTCTTGTCTGCTTCCTTCTTTCAGGCCCGTTGAACATTGTTAATTTTCAGTTACATAGACACACACATACATATCATCTTATTTTTTTCAAATATTTTTTCTTCACTTCTGTGTGTTTGTTGTAGGAGAGGGAATTTTGGCATATATTCAGTTCATTGTCTGATAAGTGTCAAAGCTAAACTTTTAAAAAGGAAAACTGATACCAACCCAAATTTCCAAAGATCCCCTGGAGAAGTTCACAGCAACTCCAGTATTCTTGCCTGGAGAATCCCATGGACAGAGGAGCCTGACAGGCGCAGTCCGTAAGATTGCAAAGAATAGGACACAACTGAAGCAACTTAGCATGCATGTACCCGGAACATAAGCACATAGATTGAGGATTGAAATCTTAAAATATTAATTTGAATTGCTAGTAGAAAGTAACTGAAAGAAAATGGTTTATTTTGGTTTAAAATTAATATGATGTAATCTTCATCATTATTTCTATTATTACTGCTTTTTTGAATGTCTGTTGTACCATATAATTATTTTCAGCTTTATGATGTATGTGAAATCTTCCTGTAAATATTTAGAGATCTGCTGATTGGCTTTATAAATATTTTGCTTATTCAGCAAATATATAATGAATGCTACTATATACTAAGCACTACCTTAGATACTTGGTATGTATTACTGAACAAATAGACAAGTAGTCTGGTAGGAGTAGCAGTCTTTCTGGCAGGGTACCTTTTAGTGAGAAAAAAACCCCATATCTTAGAGTGTTTGCATTTTTAAAACTATTATAAACCAGGAGGAAAAACTCTCTAATACTAATCTGCTTTTGTTTTATTAGATTGAGGAGCTCCAGCAGGCTTTAACAGTAAAACAAAATGAAGAGCATGACCGACAGAGGAGAATAAGTAACACCCGCAAAATGATAGAAGATTTGCAAAATGAACTGAAGACCACAGAAAACTGTGAGAATCTTCAACCCCAAATTGATGCCATTACAAATGATCTGAGACGAGTTCAAGATGAAAAGGCATTATGCGAAAGCGAGATAATTGATAAGCGAAGAGAGAGGGAAACTCTAGAGAAGGAAAAGAGAAGTAAGTTTTATTAAACTTAGGGTGAAGACATGTTTATAAAATGGGAGATGTCTCTGTTGATGGACTTTCTTCTTTCCCTGATCATGTCTAAATGTTCAGCTCTGCTTGTTGAGGAAGCTCATTTAATACCTGTATCTGTTGTGTAATGATTTGCCACTAGCAGACCATTGTCTTAGGTCAGATTAAGTTGATTTAATTCCCTAAAAATACTTTGTTTTCTGTACAGTCACCCAGTTTTCTGTTACTTCTCAGGTCAGATTTAAGCTCTTTATTCTAGCTTTCATAACCTTCTATTAGCTTGAAGCCTCTCCGGTTTCATAATTATTTTTTTCCTGTAGATCATATGGCTAGATTATTATTCAGACAGAGGAGATCTTACAGTCTGTCTTCTCAGTATATATGACTAAGATCAGTTAAAAAACATTTTTAAAAGTATTTAGAAAAATCCTAGGTGTATGGTTTTAAGAGAAGACAAAACTAGATAAGACAACTCCTGATCCACTGTCAAGAGTAAGTACTCTTTAACTATTTCAGCAATTTTTTTCTAATGGTTTTTTATATATCTTAATCATATTTTTGTTTCTCCATGTCTTGGTTAATCAACTTTAGATATCATCTTTTAATAGTTTGTTACTTTAGATGTGGATTTCAACTCATGACGCCTCCCTTACCTATTGTTGTAATTCTCAAGTGGGTTATTATTTTAATATTAGTAATCATAACATATATTAATGTGACTTACTAGAAATATTCTTACTCTTTTTTGTCATTAAGCATTTGTTGATAATGCTTGAATGCATATTTATAAGCTAAAAATATTGGTACTCCTAGCCTTCCTTTTTACTTTCCTTCTTTCTCATAATCTAAATCTGTAATGTGTACTATGGTTTTTATAGCTTAAAGGCTGAAATATATTTTATTGAGAACCATAATTAAATGTTATATGTTCTGTTATGGGTTAATTTAAACAGCTAGAAATACTAAGAATTATTGACCAGGGATGTGGGAGCCTGGTGGGCTGCCGTCTCTGGGGTCGCAGAGAGTCGGACACGACTGAAGCAACTTAGCAGCAGCAACAGCAGCAGCATAACAGTAAAACTTGTTCACAACAGAGCCAAGTAGTATATTATGACCTTATTTCCATTCATTGATAATTTTTTTTAAAAGATTTTAATTTACCATTTTTTAGAAATGCCATTTAGTTTGGCATTTCCTTAATTGGGAAAAAAATTATCTTCAAGTTTTGAAACCTTCCATCCTCCCCCTCCCATCTAAACTGATTGTTCTCAAGGTCTGTTACATGAATGATACCTAGGACTTGTCTCACACTTTTTCTGTGTTGGATAGACATAGCTATTGCTGAATTCTTTGTCTTCATTTTTTTTTTTAATTCCTTATTTTCTAAGAGCACATCTTCAGGTAACCTCCTAGGAAGAGATACTTGAGAATTGAGTCTTTGCATCCCTGAAAAATCTTCACTTTGTTACCTCCCTTTTTTGTTGTATATAAAAATCTGGCTTGAAAACAATTTTTCTCAGAATTTTAAACACCTATTGTGATTGTTTTTTGATAGCAAGTCTAGTGTTTTCTCATTATTTTGTACATGACCTGTTTATTTTTGATAGCTTGAAGATCATCTTTTATCCCAGATGTTTGGAAATTTGAGAATGATTTGTCCACGGTGGGTCTTTTTCACTGTGCTGGATACTTGCTGAGTGGTATTTATAGCTTTTAGATCTAAGATATTCTTTTGTATTATTAATAGGTTATTTTATTAATAAAAAGTTTTCAGAGAAATAATGCTTTTGTTTTTTTCCCCAAATATTAGGTGTAGATGATCATATTATACGTTTTGACAATCTTATGAATCAAAAGAAGATAAACTGAGACAGAGATATCGTGATACCTATGATGCTGTTTTATGGCTAAGAAATAACAGAGACAAATTTAAGCAAAGAGTCTGTGAGCCCATAATGCTCACGGTAAGAAATTTCTTCACCTTAGTAATATCTGTTAGTTTTATTATTATAATCATTGTAGATTTTGTTGTTTTAAGAATTCTTAGTCTTATTAACACCCTAGTTTTCTATTAGTAGACTTGTGGCATCTGGTATGCTGCTGAATCTGTACCCTTTTTAAAGAGTCTTTGATAATAAACTTATGAACTGTTTCTTGATAGAAGTATGAAACTGGCAGCTTATTGACCAAGAATCATATATAGACTTGGTTATCTGGTTCCTTTGGCAGTTGCTATTTTTGAGTTATAATAGGCAATATAGTAAATTCTGCCAAAGGGGTAGAAAAACTTCTGTAAATATAGGCTACTGATAAGGGGATACCTGACAGGACAAACAAGAAAATCATCTGCTACAAAAATGAAGCATTCTGAGGATTCTGAGAGTCAAAACCAACAATTTATTGACCTCATAAATATATGATAGGTCTTACTGGTGACCATGGGTCATCAAGAATAGGGCAAGCTGTATTTGGTAAATTATTTAATCAAATGTGGGTGTGGATTTAATAGGAAGATTTCCATCTAAAATATTTAAAATAGTAAGTTGGGCTATGAGAAGGAATGAAAAAATAAAAAACACCATTCTTTGCTAATGATATGTCAGACATTAAAACTTACCCCAAAACAATAAAAGGATCATTTTTACTAGATGATTCTTTCTTAACTTTGGGAAAGAATTCATTGTAGATCCTTGCAGGATTCATGACAAATTCTGTTTTCTGTAACTCCTGTTTATAATACACTTTATTCAAAATTATTTCATATAGTTCTTTGTCTTTTATTAGAGCATGCATTGTATTAGCAAAATTAGTAGGCATAATACTGTGTTCTCTTTTTGCTCAAATATGTATTATTAGAATATTTTTGCCAGATCAGGAAGGGAATACCTCTTTTGGATGCAGACATTAGTTTTTATTAATCTAGTAAGGATTGAAAGAAAACACAAGAAAAAAATATGTGACTCTTAGAATAGTAAATTATAATGCAAGTGTTACTTTCAACAGAGTTTTTATTAAAGTGCCAACCTCAAAATACTGTCATCTTCTTGTCACTTGATTTCCTGATAGTAGTCAGTCAGCAAGTCAGATTACTAGCTGGCATGTATTTACTTTTTAAATTACACTTGAGTCTGAGATAAAGGGAGATATTCTTGTTGTTTTATCCTTTCCTGGAACAACCTTTACCTTTCCTACCACCTCCTTCCAGCGGTGTCCTGCCCACACTTAACTGTATCTTCAAAGGCCTTAAAGTGTTGCCACAGGTCTCTATTTGCTAATATAAGGGGGCATTTATGATACGTTCATGAATTCTAAAACAGATTACAGGATAGATATTAGAAAGGTTTCATTTTTTAAAATAGCGAAACACTGGTCTGCCATTAACTACCAGAATATCTTGAAGTGCTACACCTCCTTTGGGTACCTGTCTATGTTATAGTACTTTGTGAAGATGTTGCTTCAAGAACTTTGCCAAATATTTTCTTCACCAATCTCATAAGGAATAAGAGCTCACTAAAAAGCTGATCAAGGTGCAAAACCAACAGGGTGGCCAAATTTTCCTTCAGGATATCAGCATGGAGTGTGTATACACTTGGAAAAAATTGTCAATTACTACAGGGAATGCAGAAACTGACCAGTGACAAAAATGACCCCTACTTAGTGGCTTCTTTGAGATTCATTACCTAAACAAGCAGGTGAAATTCATCCATGTAACCAACGTACAGAATGTGTGGGCCCCAGAGTCTCATATGGCAGAAAATTTCTGATAAGTGTATCCTGGGGGAGAATGATAATGAGAGCTAAGTCCTAGGTTGGCTTATCGATTAAAAAAAAAATTTTCCTTTGGTGATACTGGGGTTACTTTATCCACTTTATTTTTTTTTCATTTGTTCCATTCCTTCCAACAAAGTAGTTTGATACCAAAAATCTGTGGAACAGTAGACATCTAATGTCTATAGCATTTATGTCTGTGTAACAATATTTTATATGGCTGTGATTTTTTTTTTTCTGTTTGCTTGTGTATCAGTTTTCCCATGTTTCTATACTGATTGATATTCTGTTATTTCAATTAATACTGACCAACAATTTATGTGACAAACACTGTACTAATTTTTAAATATTATTTCTTTTAATCCACTTTTAGTCCCATGAAATATAAACTGTTTTACTCTACCCATTTTACAGATGAAGTAACTAAAGCTTTCAGAGATTTAGATGGTACTTGATCAAGATCAGGATAGAAGTTGAAGTGACATCTGTTGGATCTAGAGCCCTGGCTCTTGAACTATTGATATCTTAGTATTTTCCATAGCACTGAGCCTCACATGCAGAAAAGTCTGTTAGTATTTTTGAAATAAGTGATTAAGTTTATGCACTTGTAGTATAAACGTAAGGTTTCTCTTGAAAGCACTAATGAGTGAGCGAATGAAGTCACTCAGTCATGTCTGACTCTTTGCAACCCCATGGTCTGTGTAGCCTATCAGGCTCTTCCCTCCATGGGATTTTCCAGGCAAGAATACTGGAGTGGGTTGCCATTTCCTTCTCCAGAAGATCTTCCCGACCCAGGGATTGAACCCAGGTCTCTCGCATTGTAGGCAGAGTTACAGTTAATCCATAGCCACTTTTTTTCATTAGTCTCAAAATTTTATTTAGGCCTTTTGTTTTTATACTGATTAGTGTTTGCAATGGATAGTATGAATTTCTCTTAAAGACAGTATGCATTAGGTGCTGTTAAAGTCTTAGCTTTTGCTTTACTATGTATGGACAGTAAATTAAACAGATGTTTCCAGATGTTGACTCTTTAATACCAAACTGTTCTTTTTTAATCTACTTTGTTCTCAAGGATTGAAGTTAACCTAATTAAATAAATTAAGTTAGATATAGTTACATTCTAGTAATCAGTTTGGGTTTCATGAAAATCAGCTTTTCTTTTTGTTTTGTTTAGATAAATATGAAAGATAATAAAAATGCCAAATACATTGAAAATCATATTCCATCAAATGACCTGAGAGCTTTTGTGTTTGAAAATCAAGAAGATATGGAGGTTTTCCTCAAAGAGGCAAGTACTAACCAGCATAATATTTTAACTTACTTCACACTTATTTTCCAGTGCTTGAGTTTTTAATTTCAATCTGGAGCAAAAACTGATAATGACCTATTTTACCAGCAATAACTCTTATGTAAAATCATTCAAATTCACTAATTTCTTTTTTGTGCTGTTATTGAGGATTGAATTTGTTTTACACGAGGACAAACAGCCCATAATTCCATCTGTAACATTTTGAAATTATGATTTGGAATTAATATGAAGTAATTCTGTCACATTAAGAAAAAGAAACATCTTGATGATGAGCCTTTGGTCTTGGACATCCTTTTTGGAAATGTATTGGAATGAACTCAGTTTTTCTTTGGAGAAGGAAATAATATAATATTGCTTCTTATTATAAATAAAACATCTGCACTTCCCTGACCATCCAGTGGATAAGACTGCACTTCCAGCGCGGGGGTACAGGTTCAGTCCCTGGTTGGCAAATTGAGGTCCCATAAGCTGCATGGTGCAGCCAAATAAATAAAACTTTAAAAAGAGTGAGAGTCCTATGTCTGACTAGAAGAACACCACTGACCAAGAATCTAAGCCACTAGAAACCAGCATGACTTAGTTAAGAGCATACACTCGACAGACAGGCCACCAGACTTTGAATTCTGGCTTTGCTGCTGTTTTCAAAAACTCAGTGCTTTGCATCTTAATTTCTTCACTATAAAATGGAGATAATATCTACTTCAAAATATGGTCATGATGATTAAATAAATTATTAAATGAAAAAGTTAAAGAGCAGTGTTAGGTGCTGTAGTTTTCACTGTATAATAATATATATTGTGAGCTATGTATGTTAACTGTCTTGTCAGTAAGATTTCTTTTTCCTTTTGCAATATGCCTTCTATTTTTAAAAAACCCTGGAAAGATGAAGTTTAGATTTTGTTTTGGTTTAACTTCTTCTAGTAACTCTAAGTAAGGACAGGACCCTGAATCATTTAAGTGGTCCTCTGTTTCTCTGGTACACAAGTTACTGGAAAAAAATCTTTACTTTCTTTGACTTTCACTATATTGACCTCCTTCTGGTTTGGGAGTTGGCAGGGAATATGAATATATGATGACCAGATAAAAAGGCTGAATCTACAGAAGTATAAAATGGACTCCAAAAAGTTAAGCATTTGTGTAGTTAAAGCATTTTAAGTCTAAACAGTTGGGTTCTTGACCTGATGTCACTGAAAAAGTAGTTTACTTGGTTTACAAGTCTGTGAGACATGGCACAGTGTGAAGGGCCTACAGTCAGGTGTAAATAGATGATTTCTGTTTTGTAAATGGCCAGCTTAGCCTACACTAACTGGGTCTGCCTCAAAAACTGCTTCCTCTGTGCTAAGAATTTGAACCATATAAGAAGACATTTGTTGTTTAGTCACTAAGTCATGTCCACCTCTTTTGTGACCCCATGACTGTAGCCACCAGGCTCCTCTGTTCATGGGATTTCCCAGGCAAGAATACTGGAGTAGGTTGCCATTTCCTTCTCTAGGGAATCTTCCCAACCAAGGGATCAAACCTGTGTCTCCTGCATCTCCTGCATTGGCAGGCAGATTCTTTACCACTGAACCACCAGGGAAGCCCCAATAATATGACATAGGTTCCAGGAAATTTGACCTTTTATTTTTCTTGTATTATGAGAACTATCCATTGCATCTCATTATTAGGACTAGAACTGCTTGCATGTGTGATTTTTGTGTGTGTATATTTTAAATTATGAAGTTTATTGTATGTAATCTCCTCCTGTAATTATGTCTTCTAGAATACCATTTCCCATCTGGTAACTTACAAACCAGTTTCTCAACTGTGTTGTTGTTCAGTCACTCAGTTGTGTCACACTCTTTGTGACCCCATGAACTGCAGTACGCCAGGCTTCCATGTCCTTCACTGTTTCCCAGAGTTTGCTTAAACCCATGTCCATTGAGTCAGTGATGCCATCCAGCCATGTTATCCTCTGTGGTCCCTTTCTCCTACTGCTTTCAATCTTTCCCAGCATCAGGGTTTTCCAGTGAGTCAGCTCTTCCTATCAAGTGGCCAGAGTATTGGAGTTTCAGCATCAGTCCTTCCAATGAATGTTCAGGACTGATTTCCTTTAGGATTGTCTGGTTTGATCTTGCAGTCCAAGGGACTCTCAAGAGTCTTCTCTAACACCATAGTTCAAAGGCATCAGTTCTTTGGCACTCAGCCTTTTATTGTCTGGCTCTCACATCTGTACATGGCTACTGGAAAACCCAGAGCTTTGACTATATGGACCTTTGTCATCAAAGTAATATCTTTGCTTTTCACTATACTGTCTAGCTTTGTCATAGCTTTTCTACCAAGGAGCAAGCGCCTTTTAATTTCATGGCTGCAGTCACCATTTTCAGTGATTTTGGAGCCCAAGAAAATAAAGTCTGTCTCTGTTTTTGTTGTTTCCCCAACTATTTGCCATGGTACTGGATGCCATGATCTTAGTTTTTGAATGTTGAATTTTAAGCCAGCTTTTTCATTCTCCTTTCATCTTCATCAAGAGGCTCTTTAATTCCTCTTCGCTTTCTGCCATTAAGGTAGTGTCATCTTCATATCTTTATTGATATTTCTCCCAGCAATCTTGATTTCAGGTTATGTTTCATGCAGTCTGATGTTTTGCATCATGTACTCTGCATAGGAGTTAAATAAGTGGGGTGATGGTATACAGCCTTGATGTACTCCTTTCCCAATTTTGAACCATTCTGTTGTTCCATATCTGGTTCTCACTATTGCTTGACCTGCATACAGGTTTCACAGGAGTCAGGCAAGCCGGTCTGATATTCTCATCTCCTGAAAAATTTTCCAATTTGTTGTGATCCACACAGTCAAAGGCTTCAGCATAGTTGGTGAAGCAGTAGATATTTTTCTGGAACTCTCTTGCTTTGTCTATGATCCAGTGGATGTTGGCAGTTTGATCTCTGGTTTCTCTTTCTAAATCCAGCTTGTTGTACATCTGGAAGTTCTTGGTTCACATACTGTTGAAGCCTAGCTTGAAGGATTTTGAGCATTACCTTGCAAGCATGTGAAATGAGTGCAGTTGTGCAGTAGTTTGAACATTGTTTGGACTTGCCTTTTTGGGATAGGAATGAAAACTGACCTTTTCCAGTCCTGTGGCCACTGCTGAGTTTTCCAGATTTGCTGGCATATTGAGTGCAGCACTTTAACAGCATAATCCTTTAGGATTTGAAGTAGCTTAGCTGGAATTCCCAGAGAAGGCAATAGCAACCCATTCCAGTACTCTTGCCTGGAAAATCCCATGGACGAAGGACCCTGGTAGGCTGCAGTCCATGGGGTCGCTAAGAGTCAGGCATGACTGAGCAACTTCACTTTTACTTTTCACTTTCATGCATTGGAGAAGGAAATGGCAACCCACTCCAGTGTTCTTGCCTGGAGAATCCCAGGGACAGTGGAGCCTGGTGGGCTGCCATCTCTGGGGTCACACAGAGTTGGACACGACTGAAGCAACTTAGCAGCAGCAGCAGCAGCTGGAATTCCATCGCCTCCACTAGCTTTGTTGGTAATGATGCTTCCTAAAGCACATTTGACTTTGCACTCCAGGATGTCTAGCTCTAGGTGAATGATCACACCATCGTGGTTATCTGGGTCATGAAGATCTTTTTGTACAGCTTTTGTTTGTACTCTTGTCTGTGTGTCTGACTCTGCAACCTCATAGACTATATAGTCCATGGAATTCTCCAGTCCAGAATAGCATTGCAAGTAGATTCTTTACCAGCTGAACCACAAGAGAAGCCTATGTTCTTGCCACCTCTTAATATCTTCTGCTTCTGTTAGGTCTGTACTGTTTCTGTCCTTTATTGAGCCCATCTTTGCATGAAATTTTCTTGAAGAGATCTGATTTTCTTGAAGAGATCTCTAATCTTTCCCATTCTATCGTTTTCCTCTGTTTCTTTGCATTGTTCACTTAAAAGGCTTTCTTATCTCTCTTTACTGTTCTTTGGAACTCTGCATTCAGATGGGTATATCTTTCCCTTTCTCCTTTGCCTTTCACTTTTCTTTACTCAGCTGTTTGTAAGGCCTCCTCAGACAACCATTTGCCTTCTTGCATTTCTTTTTCTTGGGGATGGTTTTGGTCACCACCTCTGTACAGTGTGACTAACCTCCATCTATAGTTCTTCAGGCAGGGGACTGCCTGCCTGAAGATCTAATCCCTTCAATCTGTTTGTCACTTCTACTCTATAATCATAAGGAATTTGATTTAGGAAATACCTGAGTAGCCTAGTGGTTTCCCTCTGTTCTTCAGTTTAAGTCTGAATTTTGCAATAAGGAGTTCATGATGTGAGCCACAGGTATCTCTTGACTTCCTACTTTTGCATTCCAGTCCTCTATGATGAAAAGGACATCTTTTTTTTTTTTTTTTTGGTGTTAATTCTAGAAGGTCTTGTAGATCTTCAACTTAGGCTTCTTTGGCATTAGTGGTTGGGGCATAGACTTGGATTTCTGTGGTATTGAATGGTTTGCCTTGCAGAAAAGCAGGTCATTTTTGAGATTGTACCGAATTTTGCATTTCAGTCCCCTTTTTTTGACTGTGAGGGCCACTCCGTTCTTTCTAAGGGATTCTCGCTCACAGTAGTAGATATAATGGTCATCTGAATTAAATTTGCCCATTCCTGTCCTTTTTAGTTCAGATTTCTAAAATATTGATGTTCATTCTTGCCGTCTTCTGTTTGACCACTTCCAATTTACCTTGATTCATGGAACTAACATTCCAGGTTTCTATGTTATACTGTTCTTTAGAGCAGTGGACTTTGCTTTCACCACTAGACACATCCACAACTGGATATTGTTTCCACATTGGCTCAGCTTCTTCATTCCTTCTGAAGCTATTTCTCTCCTCTTCTCCAAACTGGAGAACAACTATTCCAAAGAAGTTCTGAGTCACTGCTGCAAAAGTTCTAGGCCCCACAACAGACTTCTCAGCCTGGGAATCCAGCAAAGGGACTGAGACCCCCCAGGGAATTTGACTTTGAAGGACAGTGGGATATGATTACAGACTTCCATTGGACTGGGAAACAGAGGCACTTGGAGGACAAGCAAAATCTTGTGCATACCAGGACCCAGGAAAAGGAGTGGTGACTCCACAAGAGACTGAGGCAGACTTAACCTGTGTGTGTTTGGGAACCTGGCAGAGACGTGGGTCAGTGGTGGCCTACCGCCAGGCTGGGAGCTCTGACTGCAACATTCCTGGGAGGCAGGGCATGCTGGTGTAAGTCCTTTTGAAGGAGGTTGCCATTACTGCCATTACCCCTACCATAGTCTGGCCCCAGGCCATAATACAGGGCGGGAACCCAGCCCCACCAGTCATGACTTACATAGTGTCAGTTGCTCAGCATGTCTGACTCTTAGCAGTGCCATGGTCTATCCATGGAATTCTCCAGGTAAGGATAGTGGAGTGGGTTGCCATTCCTTTCTCCAGGGGATCTTCCTGACCTAGAGGTGGAACCTGGGTCTTCTGAATTGCAGGTAGATTCTTTACCATATGAACTACCAGTGAAGTTCAGATAAATGAAGAAGAAAAAGCACAGCCTCATATAGTAGACTACCAACTAATGAATACAGAAAGAACAGTTAGAGTCATTAATGGTTCTTAAACATATTAGGTAGTTCCATTAACAACAGAATATTTTTAAAGTCTCTCTACATACATTATTACAAACAGAAGAATAGTTGACAGATCTTTTTACTTGTTCTTTTTCAATCTTTTACGTCTTTATTGTGCTTCACTACATTGTCTAGCTCTTCTGGGACAATGCCGAAAAAAAGTGGTAAGATTTGATATCTCTACTTGTTCCCAAGCCTAGGGGGAAGCACTTAATAATCCACAGTTAAGTACTGTGTCTGCTATGTGCTTATCATAGGTGCCCTTTATCACACTGAGGAAGTTTCCTTCTGTTCCTAGTTAGCTGAACATTCTGAGATAATCTTATGGCTTTTGTACTTTATTCTAACAATACAGTAAATTAGACTGATGTAGCATTCAGAGTCAACCAATCTCATATTCCTGGGATAAACTTGACTGGGTCATGTATAGTGTTTATATATTGCTAGATTCTGTTTACTAATATTTTGTTAAGGATTTTTGTATATGTGTTCAGGAGGGATATTGTAATGTTTTTGTTAGGATTATACTGTAATCATAAAATGACTTGGGAAGTGTCCCGTCCTTCTGTGTTCTGAAAAGGAGTCTTGGTGTTACTGTTTCCTTATCTGTTTGATAGACTTTATCAGTGAAAATAATAAAAGAAATGTACTCTCTATGAAAACACATAGCTATTAATATCACCACACTAAAAGTTTATTTTATGAGTACCATTAAATAACTAGTCAGTGTTCAATTTTTGATCATCCCATGAATTCCAGTAAGAATAATATCATAATTTTAAAAATCTTCATTGAAAGTATATGGTAATTAAAGTAGTATTTTATTTTCCTTATATTAAGGTTCGTGACAATAAAAAATTAAGAGTAAATGCTGTTATTGCTCCTAAGAAGTCATATGCAGACAAAGCGCCTTCAAGATCTTTGAATGACCTGAAGTAAGTCTTGAAAATAATATTAGAACTAAGCTGTTTCTTTGAATATTGAATCATCATTTATCTCTTAAATATATTTAAATTATCTCTTTGTCACACAAATATATTTGTTATAGGCTGTATTATTCCCTTTTAGGATCTCTTCTTAAGTCTAAAAAGGCAAAATCTAGGCCCAGGAACAGACTGTGGCATTCTTAGTATATGATAGTGATTTTTCAAATCATTGGAATAATATTGGACTATTTAGTGAGCTCCTAAAATAGTTGGTTAGTTATTGGGGAAATAGAAGGATAAATCACTTCATAATGTAAAAGTAATTTCCAGAAGGATCAAATGGAAATACTACAATTATAAAACTACTACAAGTAAATAAAGTCTTAACTCTGTATAAAAGCAATGGTAGAAACCCTTAAAAGAGATTAATAATTTGTAATTATAAATATTAAACTTTTCTGATCAGGAAATAAAACCACTTAAGTGACTAACTTCCTGTACCATCATTCATTTATATTTTATTTATTGTTTACTCACTTGTCAACTATGAGATTTTTTTTTAATGCTGTTTTAAGAAGAAAATCCTAAAAGGTGCTTTTCATTTCAGACAGTATGGATTTTTCTCTTATTTGCGGGAGTTGTTTGATGCCCCTGACCCTGTCATGAGTTACCTTTGCTGCCAGTATCACATTCATGAAGTTCCTGTAGGAACTGAAAGAACCAGAGAGAAAAATTGAACGGGTAAGAAAACACTGAGTCAGTCAGTACCAATGTGTCATTGTTTTTAACTAAACAGGAATTACCTTGGTATTTTACATTTCTAATATTACATAAGACAATGAATGTTGACTAATTCTTTATGACAGTAAGGATGTGGAGTTACCCAAATAAATACTTAATACCTGTAGGGTAACTAAATTAAAGCCTGAAAAGAGACACTTGATTCTCTTACAGAATTCTGCTTTGCTTGACAAACATTTGTTCAAATATTAATGGTTTATTCATTTAAATTCTTGTATTCTAGATTATTTTTCAGACAGATTATACTTTAGGATAGTAGGCTAGGATATAGAACTGTTCTGGTAAGCCCTCCCCTTAAAGTTCCATTTAAGATTATCTCATAAGTGAATGAGCACTCTTAAGAGGATCTCCTTTTCTTATCTGACAGAGCCACATAAACTCTTAGGTTCCTGTGTTCTGCTGATGCTGCTTCGAGTTTTCTTCTCCTTACCAATAGTCTCCAAGACTCCAAACCACCTTTAGTGCTTTAATCATAGGCAGAAACAGTGAAGAAGTCTTTCTAGAACAGATTTTTCCATAATACTAAGTTACCATGTTAATACTGTTTGTATGCATTTACAGACCTAACTGCTATTTATAATACTGAATTTATTAGAGAATGTGTTTTAAGTTTTTAACAGCCAGTCTACAAGTATCCCTAGGATATTCATTTGTAGTCTGGTGCTGTTGTATACCTCATTAACAGAAGATAGAAATGGGGCCTCATTACTAACCCATTTTGCGAAGACAAGCAAATTATTAAGTTGCATATCATATTATGGTGATCATTTGGGAAACCAAAAAAACAGAACTCTCCATGTGTGTGTGCCTCTCTTTAATACTCATTGATGGAGTTAAAAAAAGAAGACAATATACACAGACCTTTCAATTTCTGTCATAATTTCAGAGGTAGGTAGGGTGCTACCTCTTAAGGTTAGGATAGTAGGCATTCTGTACTATTGCAGAAAGACTAGAAAATTTGCTAAGGGCTTTCATAGCTTTACTCTGGTGCAAAAAGGGATAGTACTGCACTTGGAAAATCCTTTCACTTTTTGAACAGTTCTTCAAGTTGAAATATTTTTATGTGCTTTACTTTTTAACATTCTGTTTAGGTCACCTAGAGAGCTTTAACTCTACTGTCTCTACTAGAAAAAGAACATGGTATATAGAAAAGCAAAGTCAGACACCTAGTAAAGCCCTTAACATTGTCTTGGCCATCTTTCAGAAAATACAAACCTGCACTGAGGAAATTTACTATCTAAACATTTCATGTCTGCCTCCTGACAACAATGGTCATATTTTCTCCCTTAGAAAAAAATAACATTCTTTAGTATAAGTTTTGCTTTATTACCAAATTCTGACATTTTAGACTCTGTAAATGATTATTTTCATGACACGTGGTGGGTAGGCTAACGTCATGTGGGCTCTCCTTTCATTTCAAATTACTGAGCATTTGTGGATGCCAGTTTATACCTTGTTAAGCTAAGTATACTTAAATATGTCATATCTCATCACTTAGACTGTAAACTTCTGCTGAGAAACAAGCCACAAGAATACTGGTAATAAACCTTTAGAGACTGGGAAAAAATACATTACAGCAGCCTATTTATGCAGAAACAGATCCAACAATGTTATGGTGTTTAGAATGTGCATAGTTTATGAAACTCCTTAATAAATTCTTGAGAGAACAACTCTCCCCAAAATGCAAAAGAAGTCTTTGAAATCCTTGAAAAGTATGTGCATTAAGTATTCCCCAAATATATAGGAATTAAATATAAGATTATGTATCTTTGAACAATAAAACTAAGGGGAAGGGAGAGTAAATGTATTAGTTGAGATAACAGGCTTCATTCTGCTGGGCAGCTGACTCCCCAGAAGTGCACCTACTTGGGAGAGATTGTATAGTGCAGTAGAAGTATAGCCAGCTTTGGCAGTTGTTTCAGTTTCTCCCAGTTCTCTTCCTTAGTGTTGTTTTCCAAAATAACAACCTGAAATTTATCACTCACCTTTTTAAGAGATGTTGGGTTACATTTAAAGAATGAAAATAAATCTAATATATTTTGATCTGTATTTCACTTGATCTGTATTTTTAATTCTTTAGTCCTTTTTTTTAAATGTTATAATTATTCTTGTGCTTAGTCCCTCAGTCATGTCTGACTCTCTGTGACTCCATGTACTGTAACTCACTAGGCTTCTCATGGGGATTCTCCAGGCAAGAATACTGGAGTGGGTTGCCATGCCCTCCTCCAGGAGATCTTCCCAACCCAGTGATCAAACTCAGGTCTCTCACATTGCAAGGGGGATTCTTTACGTCTGAGCCACTGGGGAAGCCCCATCCGATAATTCTTAAATGTCTACTAAATGTTTATTTTACATTATAGGTAATACAGGAAACCCGATTAAAACAAATTTATACAGCAGAAGAAAAGTATGTGGTGAAAACTTCTTTTATTCAAACAAAGTCATTTCAAGTAACACATCCCTAAAAGTAGCTCAGTTTCTCACAGTCACCGTGGATCTAGAGCAAAGACGACACTTAGAAGAACAGCTGAAGGTTGGTCATTTTTTATTTTACAGTTGATTTATAGTGTTGGGTTAGTTTCTGGTATACAGCAAATTGAGTCAGTGATATTTTTTTTCATTGTGGTTTGATACAGGATATTGAATATAGTTCCCTGTGCTATACAGTATGACCTTGTTGTATATCTATTCTGTATATAATAGTTTGCATCTGTTAATCCAAACCCTAATCCATCTGACCCCACCTCACCCTTTCCCTTGGCAACTACAAATCTGTTCTCTGCATCCAAGTCTGTTCTAAGAAATTTGTGTCACATTTTAGATTGTACATATAAGTGATATGGGATTTGTTTTTCTGACTTTCTTAACCTAGTGTATTGGTGTAGATAGCATTACTTCATTCTTTTATGGCTAAGTATTTCATTGAATATATCATTCATTGAATATACCAAAGGTACACTGAATGTACCGTTCTTTATCCGTTCACCTGTTGATGGACATTTAGATTGTATCCATGTCTTGGCTGTTGTAAATTGTGCTGCTGTGAACACTGGGGTACATGTATCATTTCAAATTATAGTTTTGTCTGGATATATGCCCAGGAGTGGGATTGCTGGACCATATGGTAACTATTTTTAGTTTTTTGAGGAACCGCCATACTATTTTCCATGAAGGCTGAACCAATTTACATTCTCACCAACAGTGTAGGAGGGTTCCCCTTTCTATACACCCTCTCCAGCATTTATTATTTGTTTACTTTTTAAAATGATGGCCATTCTGAGTGGTATGAGGTGGTACTCTGTTGTGGTTTCGATTAGCATTTCTGTAATATTATTAGCAATGTGGAGCATCTTTTCATGTGCCTATTGGCCATTTGTTTCTCTTCTTTGGAGAAATATCTAAGTCTTCTGCTCATTTAGTGTTTGGATTGTTTGTGTTTATGTTACTGAGCTGCTTTGTATATTTTGGAAATTAAGTCCTTGTTAGTCATATCCTTTGCAAATATTTTTTCCCAGTCCATAGGTTGTCTTTTTGTTTATGGTTTCCTTTACTGTGTAAAACTTGTAAGTTTGATTAAGTCCATTTGTGATTTTTTGCTTTTATTTCTGTTGTCTTAGAAGATTGACTTAAGAAAACATTGGTATGATTCATGTCAGAATTATGGTGTTACGTCTTCTGTTGAAGTTAAAGATTGGTTATTTTGAGTATTTAAAAAGAATAGTAACTCAGTTTATAATACTTTAGTCTTTTAAATATACTAACAGTGTTGCATATTCCATAGGAAATTAATAGAAAATTGCAAGCAGTAGAATCAGGATTGATTGCCTTACGTGAGACAAACAAGCATCTGGAACACAAAGATAATGAACTTAGACAAAAGAAGAAGGAGCTTCTTGAAAGGAAAACCAAGAAAGACAACTGGAACAAAAAATTAGTTCCAAACTAGGAAGGTATCTTTCAGCCCATTCTGGGCTGGGGGTTGGGAGGGCGATACAAACGCACTATAGGGATGTTATTAGTTATATGTACCTTGTCATGACAGCACAGTTCCCACCAGCATGCTGCATAGAGTTTCTCTCTCAAACTCAAACCTTTCTACCCAAAACACAGGACAAAGCAGGGGGAGTCTTAAGTGTTGTGAATTTTTCTGTTCCTTAATCAGCTGTTTTCATCCCTGGAACCGATTCTATTCTTAAAAATTATTGAGGACCTTGAGGAAGTTTTGTTTATATGGATTATATAATGATATTTACCAAATTAGAAATTAAATAGTATGTTAAAATGATAAGTTCATTATATGTTAACAAAAATATTTATGAGAAACAGTTTTCCAAACAAAATACATTTAGCAAGAGGGACATTATTTTTACATTTGTGAATCTCTTTAAATGAAGTTAGTTGTTTTTTCTTAAGTGCTTCTGCATTCACTTGGTTGTGAGATGTTTTGGCTGAAGTATATGAAGAAAATCTGGCCCCACATATATATGTAACTGGAAAAGGGAGGACTGCTTTAATAGACTTGTCAGTATATGTGTTCTTTAATGTTACATCAAAACTTGCCAAAGTGTGGTTTGTTAACGTTTAACCACAACATGGAATCTGAAATCATTAGTGAAGGAATATACTCTTACATTATCATAAGTGCATCTTTTACCCATGAATGACTGTTACATTATGCTAGCTTACTGTGAGATCCCAGGCAAGTGTTCTCAGAACTGATTGTAAGTTGTTGGTTTTTTTTTTGGAGGGGGGGTGTGTGTGTGTTTGATTTATTTATTTATTTATTTATTTTTAAAATTACAACACTGTATTTGTTTTGCCATACATTGACATGAATCAGCCATAGGTGAACACAATCTCCCAATGCCGAAGCCCCCTCCCACCTCCCACCCCACTGATTGTAAGTTTTATTTTGAACTTAGATGTTTTGTAGAAACTTGGAATATATAAGATCAGATAAAAGCTGTTAGGATGTTCAGTCTAGGGGAGAGGAAAGTGATTTCCAGTTTCAGAGTTTTTCCATGCCCATTTCAGGACACAATGCAGACCTTTTTTGGTGATTGTTCTTTTATGCTTCTTTTCTATAGAATAAAGATGTAGGTATTAAAGACATAATAAATAACAGCTCGTTGCCTTGAGTACAGTGTAAATTTAACTTGATTTAATAGTGTTTCTAAACACATAAGTTCAATATTTAAAATGCTTTTTAAAAAATTGTTTTTTAATAAAGCAAATTGCCTGTTAACTTTTAAAAGTCAGTAGCGTATATACCTTGGTTGCTTAAAAGATATATCTGCTGAGTCTTAACTGCCTAGAATTCTTTTCTACATAAACCCTTCACTTTTATCTTTAGTCATCCACAAGTCAACCTTTTACTATTGGACTGCTGTATTGAATTCATTGTCTGAAACTAAACTTTCCCCTGGTAATGGTGAATTTTGTAGTGAAATATCCTTTCATATCCATTGTCATCCTGGCTGTCCCATATCTACAGTTACTCTGGAATACTGTACGGTGGTGACATGGTCAGTGGTCTCTCCATGACTCATCTCCTCCATTCAGGGCATACAGAATACTGTCATCATGTTTTCATGTTCCTGCCCCCTTCAAGATATCTGTGGTGGCTTCCTACCTTTACTGTATGAAATTTAAATACTGCTTTCCTTTAGAGTGTCCTTCACGTTTTTCAAAATCTTCTTGCACTTCACGCATTCTAATTTCCTCCCTCTCTGCCCCCATACACTCTTCACTCACCATTCAGTCCACTCTCTAGAACATCCATTGAACTTGTTTATTCTTGTTTTTATTGCTTCATCTTTGATTTTTCCCTGTAGTGGAAAGAACTTGGCCTTTGATGTCAAACACATCTTACAACTTAGTATATATAATGTTAGGTAACTTAAGTAAACTTCTACAGCCTTAGTGTCTCCATATTAAAAAGCAAAGCATTAACTTTTAGAATTGTTGTATTGTCTTTTCATCATTATTATTTTACCTATTAGATTGCCACAGTTAAGCTCCTTAAGGGAAGGGACTGTTTTTATAAACAGTGCTTATCACTTATGGACCAGACACTATACTAAGTGTGTAGCATAATTTGCCTTCTTTTAGTCTTCATCAAAGCCCTGCAGAAGTACCATTATTATTTACAGTTTATAGATGAGGAAATCAAAGCTTAGAAGAGTAGCTTCTTCAGTTATACTGCTCATTGGTAGCAAAGAGGAATTTTAAACCAGCTTTCTGACTCTAGATCCTGTGGCACTTGATACATCTCAAAAAATAGTTTTCGATCCTGAGTGGTTGCCTAAAATGATTATTTAATCAGGAAACTATCAGTTAACATTTGAATAGTATTGCTACATAGACCATAAAGCAGCAAGAAACGTGAGAATTTGGGCTCAATCCTTGTGTTTTCTCTGATTGCTACATCATTATGCTTTTCATACAGTTTAAAGCTGATGGAACAGGATACTTGCAATCTTGAAGAGGAAGAACGAAAAGCAAGTACCAAAATCAAAGAAATAAATGTTCAAAAAGCAAAACTTGTTACTGAATTAACAAACCTGATAAAGGTAAATAAGACATTTTCATTTTAGTCATTTTTTGTTGTTGCAAGTCGATAGTAAAATCTTAGCAAGAGATTTTTATAGGTAATTTTGGCTTTCTCTGTTTGACATTTCTCTTTATAGATCAGTAAATTGATTAAAAGAACTCATTAAGCTAAATTGGTTTATTCAAAATGACTCAAAGGAGAACTATTTAAGATTGGAGAGAAGTATCAATCACATTAGAAAAATGTTAAGAAACTATATTGTTGTAAAATAAAACTCATAGAGGTTTTTATTCCTAGAATTGTACTGCTTTACATATACAAAAAGTAGATTTAATTCTTCAAAATACTACAGTGATCTCTGAGAAGAACAAATTGGAATCAGATTATATGGCAACCTCATCACAGCTACGTATCACAGAGGTAAAATTATTGCTTTTATTTTTTATTTCAGGACTTCAGTTTGAAAACTATATATACACGTGTATGTATATATCATGCCTTGCAGTATGCAGTTTTGGGTACGCAGTTTAATTTACAGATTTCATGCACTCTGCTGATTGGGAAGTAATATTTGAAACCCTTTGTGTACATTTTTATTGTTACCACCCTCCCCCAATCAAATAACAAAAACAGTACCTGATTTAGTTATTGGAAAACCAAAATCTTACTAGGTCTGCTTTCTTAGCCAATACAAATTATAGTTAGTACTATTGCCAAGAAGCAACTAGTAGCTTTTATTGCAGTTTGTGTCCCCTAAACTACAGATGAGTTCTAGTCAACACTAAGAATGGCCTTAGTGTGTGATCCTAGTGATTTAATCTTCTGTTAATGGTAAATATTGAAATGGGGGAGGACGGGGTGATGTACTAAATTAACATAAATTCCAAAAAGAACAGGCAACAAAATGAGGTCATGAGAGTGACAGTTTTTGAGTCTTTCAAATCCTTTCCCCAAAATAGAAGAGCAACTGGGATACTATGATGACGTAACAGCAAGCCTACAGACAATGTATACAACAGACTCAGCTTAAAGGTGTCCCTGTAGGTGTACTGCAGAACTCACACTCATCGCCCAAGATTAGCATGAGGCTAGGTTAAGGGCTTAGTCCTTAATAAAACTGCCCTTCAGATGCCACCTGCACTTCTGACCAACTGGTGACTGATTCAAGGGTTCTCATGGCTCCCCCAAGGTCATTAATTAGCTGGAGTGGCTCACAGAACTGAAGAAAAGGCTGTTCTCAACAATTACAGTTTTATTATATAAACAGTACAAATCCCTACTGGTCAAGAGGCTTATAGGGCAGGGAGGGTCCTGCGCATAGTTTCTATGCCCTTTTCTGGTGAAATAATTTGTTGATCTCCTAGCACATCAGTGTTTAGAATTTTTACTGGGTTGCATTACCTAGGCATGACTGATTGGATCATTGGCCATATGGTTAAACTCGGTCTCTAGCCCTTCTCTCTGCAGTTTAAGGTGGGGATAATAATAAGACTCAATGCCCCAACCCTTTAGTCACATGATTTGTCTTTCTGGCATTGACTTCCCCTATCCTAAGTCTTTCCTTAGCATAAACTCAGACACTCTGTCACTCAGAAAATTCCTAGGATTTTAGAGTCTTCCTCTCAAGAACCAGGGACAAACATCAGTCAAGTTCTGTGTTTTACAGCACCCATGAACCCCAGAATATAGGTAGGTAAGATAGCAGCAGCAACAAGACTGGTATGGTATTAGAAAGTCTGTGGTAAGAAACAGAGGGAAAGCTCAAAGAATCCAAAAATTAAGTCACCAGCAGGTTCTCATCTTTTAAGAAAAGAGGCCCCATTTGGTGTAGAAAGCTCAGCAGACCCAATTTCAGAGCAGCTGAAACTGGGAGGTGACTTTAGATTCCAGAAAGGTCAGGTGGTGGTGGGGTGATTCAGGTCCTGTGAACTAGCAACTCACATGAAACTGCCTTGCAGAACAGAGTTGCTTACTGAGGAGAACTAGAACTACTGGGCAGGCTAAGGAGACAGCAAGCATGTGTTATTTGGTCAGAAGGCTGACATGGTAGCTAAAGGCACAACACTTAAACACAGAAGAAGGGAGACAAGTAAGTAAACAATATATTTGCTGACTGTCCTGTGGTACTATTAGGAAATAAAAGGATACTACCTCAGATTAGATGCTTTGGGAGAGGGAAATGAGGGAGAATTTCAATATTGTTTATAGTAGAACTGAACTGAGTATGTCAAAGATACTCAGGCCACAAGGATATAAGATACTTGTGCATAAATAAAAATGGAAGGATGTTTAGCATACTTCTACATACATAATCAGAATAAAGACTTCTACATCTGCTGCCTTCCCTAACCTGACAGGGGAGTCTCCTATTCTGTATTGTTAGTAGCAGCAGAAACAGTAATGTTTTTGAGTTGAGCTGATTACTCTGGAGAGTAGAAAGGTTCTTAATTATACTGTCCAGGAAATAATCTCATTAGCTACTTGTCACACTAGCTTTTCTTACCTGGTCATATACACAAACTCTCTCTCTGATAGGTTTTTCCATTACTAATCTTCTTGACTTTATTTTCTATTTCCTTGGCAATATTTTATATCATTGTTTCTCTTTTTTATATGTTAATCTGAAAGTTATTAAATGCTTTTTATTTATAATTGTCTTACTAACCCTTTTGTAGGGTTCTTTTCTTTCTTGCACTGTGTTTTGGTAAGTCCAACTATGCATTTTAAATAGTCAAGAATGATGAGTGAAAGAAGCAGAGAAGAGTAAGTCTATAGTAGTTCATTTTGTCTTTGATTTGCTCTTTTTCCTTCTCACATTTTCTGTCACTTACCCACGCTTGCTCTTATCTGTTGTTCTTGCTGATCTTCAATTGAAACAAAGGGAGATCATTTCCTTCCTTCTTTTCTTCCCCTCACCCCACTTTGGGATTTGTCTTTTACCCTGATCATGAAAAACAAATTCACACACAAAAAAGATTGACATAGAATTTCAGTAGAGTTGTGTTCATGAAGGAAGTTAGGGGTAACTAAACACCATTGAGTTTAATAACTTCCTCAAATTATTGGAGGGCAGATAGCAGAAAAGGGATCCAAACCCATTAAACATTTCCAGGGATATGTCGCTATCATCTGGAATATTTTTACAAGTTAGTAAGCTGACTACACATAAATCCAGATATGGAGGTAGACAGATGGATGAACATGTTACTTCGTTTTTTACTTTGGACAGGTTTCCTGACCACTCCAAGCCTGTTGTCTTCAGCCACAGATATTACAATACCTACCTAACTTGCAGGGCTATTGTGATAGTAAGTTTAATAATACATCAAGATGCTTAGTACGCTCCCTAGAATGAGACATATATGGATTCACATCAAGATTCATATTATAAGAATTGGAAGTTGTTAATTTTTTATCCTACTATCAAATTTAGAAATTGTGCTTTCATCTAATGTTCTTTACCTACATGCTTGCTACTGCTAAGTTAGTCGTGTCCGACTCTGCGCGACCCCATAGACAGCAGCCCACCAGGCTCCCCCGTCCCTGGGATTCTCTAGGCAAGAACACTGGAGTGGCTACTCTCCAACAAAAACTGAACTTCAGGAAAGACTTTTTTTTTTTTCGATATAGATGATATATATGTATTTCGCAGTGGGGGGCACATTTATCAAGTAAACAGTATTATTGCCACTACCATTGTTTACTATTTGATTGATTGAAATAGAATTTGCAAGCTTGTATATTAAACGTTGTGAAGACCACTGATGTCTGAACTCCAAATTTGAGAAGGAATGGAGGGAGGAAGGACCAGACACATACTGCATGATAGATTTGAATAAGATTGCACAAGTTTAGTTCCTTTTTATTTAATCTCCAAAAATACAAAGGATTATGTTGCTGTACTGTGTCTTTATGAAAATGACTGTGCATCTTATTATTCAACTTTCTATGCTCAATACATCATAAAATACTGATATTTAATAGGTTCTCAGTAATTATTTGGTAAAGGAATGAATGGGTCCATGAATAAATGATCTACATGAAAGGCACTTGGAAAACAAACATCATTGAAAGGTTCTGCTGAGTTTTCTGATATGAAGCCTATATATTGTGTGTATTGTTTTACTAGAGTATAATTATACATAGGTTAAACTTTCATAAGAAGGCAATTAAGTTTAAATTTCAAAGCTTTTAGGGATTCAAGAATGCCATGTTATTAATGTCCTAATATATTTTGAAGTTTAAGTTCAAATTTTAGCAATAAAATCAGCCATAATTTGAGATACGTTTTTGGATGATTTGCTTACTATTATCAAAATTCAGTAATACATGTGATATGGTGTAGTGATATTTATTCATAAAAGAACCCTCTGATTTAACAGTAACATACAAATTTTCAAAATATTTCTTTTTCTTAAAATAGCAACATTTCATTGAGTTGGATGAAAATAGACAGAGATTATTGCAGAAATGCAAGGAACTTATGAAGAGAGCCAGGCAAGTATGTAACCTGGGTGCAGAGCAGACTGTTCCTCAAGAATATCAGACAGTAAGTATAAAAATATATAATGCTACAAGTTAACATATTTAACACAGTATTTTTAAGCTTAAAGTATGTTAGGCATTGTACAGGGCCATGTAAAACATGATCTGCCATAAAAGTGAGATTTCCCCCTGCCACCATTTTTAAACTGAGTATGCATGTAATTTTGCTCAACAAATTTTTTCTTCATGATACTCAAATGGACACCATTTAGTCTTATTGCATAGTACTAAAGTTAATCAGATATGGGTATCATTTTGCAAAATTATTTCTACCAAAACATTCATCCAATAAAAGCTTTTTTCTCCAAGCACCTTTGTAGGAGAGGTTTGGGAGATGGGATATAGTTTTTCCTGGAAATGTAGTACTAGTAATTGATATATAAGAAACAGTACATAGAGGTGATTGAAAAACAAAGACAAAATGAAAATGTTTTCCTGGAAATCAGGGTGTTTGTTTAGGGTTCTTTGGGAGTGGATTCTTTATGACTAACATCTGTTTTTAAAGAAAAGAGCCTTTCCTTCTTCTCATTATGTGTACTTTATATTCTGACATATCATTTAGTTAGTAAAATGAGAAGATACTGCCCTTTCCTGCCAGTACTACACTGAGTAGGTAGCCCCTTGACCTGAAGCTTTATCTGACAGGTAGGGGTAATGCCTTGATTACCTTCTATCACACATTGAACAAAACACATACTTTGTTCTGTCTTGAAATTTATATTCTAGTCTGAAGGGTGGAGAAAACGAATCAGAAAGCAAATAGATTATGTTGGGAATAGCAGGAGGTGCTAAGAAGAAGAATAATACAAAGTAAGAGGCCAGTGTCAGAGAAGGCTCCTTTGAGAAGATACTGTTTTAGATGAGCCCTGAATGAACAGAGTGAAGGTTTGAGGGAAAAGCATTCCAGGTAGAGAAAACAGCTCATTCAGAGCTCTTGAGGCAGAAATATATTTCGCTTGTTTCAGAATAGAAAGAATCTTAGGCTAAAATTTATTATCCAAGGAGGGCAGAAGTCAGATCCTGTAGGGCCTTATAAACCATAGAAGGAATTTGGGCTTTACTTTGAGATGAAGTCCACTGGAGAGTCTTAAACAGAAGATCGATAGAGGTGGCACAACTGTTTGTAGAGCACGCCAGCTGCAATCTGGAGAATAAAGTAAGGGTACAAGAATGGAAGATGACCATTTAGGAGATTATTGCTTTTGACCAGGCAAGAGACTCTTGTGGTGTGAATTAGGGTGGAAGCACAAACGACAGAGCAGTTTACAGACTTGAGGTATCTTTTAATGACAGAACCAGCAGGACTTACTAATGGTTTTGAATTGAACAGTAGAGAGAGAATCCCTAAATTTTGCGAATTAATGAGATGGGAAAGATCGAAGGACAAATAGGTTTGCTCAGATTGGTGGGGGAAGGTGGGTAAGTTGCAGATTTGTTTCACCATCTTAAATTTGTCTATTAGAATCAAATGAAGATACGAAATAAGTGTGTGGCACATGAGTTCAAAGCTCAAAGGACAAGTCATATTCAACAAAATAAACTATAAGTATCTGAAAGCTTATAGAAGATGCACTGCTTTCCAGACGGTTAGAGGGAGAAGGCAATGGCACCCCACTCCAGTACTCTTGCCTGGAAAATCCCATGGACGGAGGAGCCTGGTAGGCTGTAGTCCATGGGGTTGTGAAGAGTAAGACACGACTGAGCAACTTCACTTTGACTTTTCCCTTTCATGCATTGGAGAAGGAAATGGCAACCCACTCCAGTGTTCTTGCCTAGAGGATCCCAGGGACAGGGGAGCCTGGTGGGCTGCCGCGTCTATGGGGTCGCACAGAGTCGGACACGACTGAAGCGACACAGCAGCAGCAGCAACGGGAAAACAGACAGGTTAAAAAATGTGGCATATTAGGATCTTTTTCAGAGTTTTAAGATTAATTTTGTACATTGTAGTACATAAACTTCTGCAAGTTGTGCCGACAAAACATTGCTTGCCTGCACCCACACTGCTCTAATTTGTCTCTATGGTATGGTCTCAGAAGATAGTACTATGGTGAAATTCTACTGTCAGAGTAATTGGATTCTTAGGATGCTTTTGTAGTTCTTCACAAGTACAGTATAAAGTTCTAACTTCTTGCTCTCTTTCAATGCCCCACATATTCTGGACCCATTCTACCAATTCAGCAAGTACCCACCATTCCAAATGGACACAACTCCTCACCCCCCATGGTATGCAGTGCTCTTTCTTTTCTCCAAGCTCCTGTCTCTCCTCTGCCTTACTTTCCCTAGCTGTTTGCTTTGAGGCCCAGAGATGAATTCTAGGCCTCTGAATTCTGTTTCTTGTAGCTCCTGTAGCATGAACTGATAATTCCTTTCTCTAAATTCCATAACCGGTATGATGTGTACTGCTTATTTTAATACTCAACATCAATACATTGCCTTAAGGTGTTAGCTCATGTTATTAAGTATGTACATTTTATTTTCTTCTAAAGTATAAACCCCTTTTTGAAAGCAAAAAGCCATGTTTGTAATTCCTTTGATTCCTTACTGTGTTATGCTAGCATGCTGTTCAACATATAGCAGACACTCAACAGAATATTTTCATTTTAATTATTTGAATTGAACTGTTTTCACTGTGCTACGTATAATAATGGACAGTTTTTTCCATTCTTTAGGCTTTCCAAGATCTTCCAAACACCTTGGATGAAATTGATGCTTTATTAACTGAGGAAAGATCAAGAGCGTCTTGCTTCACAGGACTCAATCCTACAGTACGCTTCTTTCCCTAATGCCTCCGGCAGTCGCCACCACCAGCACAACTGCACCCCCCCACAGTTCCCTCCAGTACTTGCCTCCCACTCTGTTCCTGCTGTCTAGCTTATTATTACCAAGAACTCTAGTACAATGTACTTTTAAATGCCAGATTCTGAATCTATTAGAATTTTAAATAGATTCTTCCTAAGGAACACAGTGTTCTGTTCCATTTCTTTATAAAAAGAATACTTGGGCTAACCTGAAATACTGAGATGTCTTTTTTTTTAATTATTTTAAAAAAATGACATTTTTAGTATGTTGCAAGAACATAAATTAACTGCATATAAACAGTGGCATTTTCAATTAATGTTTTAATTGATGCAAAATTTTTTGTACCTTTATCCTTTGGTACATTATTCTTAAAGGTTTTTTTTCTGCCAGGTTGTTGAGGAATACACAAAAAGAGAAGAAGAAATAGAGCAATTAACTGAGGAACTAAAGATAAAGAAAGTTGAACTGGATAAATATAGAGAAAACATTTCACAGGTAATTATTCAACTTTTTCTCATGTGCATTAATAATATGGGAATGTAGAATAATTGATAATTTTTAATATAAAGTTTTATATCAATGTAATAACACTTCTTTTACTTTGTATTTTTATATTGCTTTTACTTACAGGTAAAAGAAAGGTGGCTTAATCCTTTAAAAGAGCTGGTAGAAAAAATTAATGAAAAATTTAGCTATTTTTTTAGTTCTATGCAGTGTGCTGGTGAAGTTGACCTCCATACAGAAAATGAGGTAAAATTGCATTTGATATGTTTCCTGACAAGAATTTTAATTATATGCTAAAAGTGTATTTAAATTATTTATTTACTCTAAAGTTATATCTGAAAATTGTTCTTATTTAAAAAAATGTCCAAAGGAAAGAAGAGACCATATATAGGATTCCATCAGGGTCACTTTTGTTTTGAGGATGTTCTCCTTGGTGACATCTGAGATTAGCGACTAATACCTTACGGACTCTTTCCATATCCAGCCTAAGTAATGGTTATTCAGTTGTGATGAACAAATGCGTTGCTTTTTGAAATCACTACTCCTCAAATTTGAAGAGTCATATACAAATTGACAAACATAACTGAAATATAAGAATAGTATCAGTGGTTTCCTTTTGATCAAGAATTTGAGTTCACAAGAACAAAAATACTTTTAAAATTTGGTACTGATTTTGAACTGTATACATTTCATGCATTGTAGTTGTGGGTAAAATAAGATTTCCATTAAGAACTTTATGAAGCGATGAATAAGGATGTCCTTCAAAATAACTGGGAAAGAGGAGTGAGTGGAGGTATAGATGAAGCAAGATTGGTCATGTATGGATCACAGTTGAGACCAGTTGATTGAGCTTATTTGGGAGTTCTAATTTTGTAAATGTTGAAATTTTTCCCTAGTAAAGCATTTCTTTTAAGGAGGAAGAAATGTAAAGCAAGGTAGTGCCTTTATTTCTCCTTAGGAATTTTGTCCCATTACTCCTTTATCTGTTTATTATGAAACATAAGGATTGCAAACATCATGTAACTAAGTTTTAGTAAGTTATTAGACGTGCCAAGAGAATTGTCATCTACATAGTCTGGGCTTGCTAGAAGGAATAAATGTATTGTAATAACATGTAATTTATAATATATTTCCTTTGTGCCAGAAACTTTGCCAAGCATTTCTAGGTTTATCTTCTTTAATCTTCAGAACCATTCTATAAAGCAGGTACTTTTTATTGACTATTTTATAAATAAACTGAAACGATATTAAAACCACTTGTTCTCTACAAGCTCTAGAGGTCTCCAAAGATCTATTTAGATAAACTGATATCATGAATAAGTCAATTATAAGAGTAAAGAACTTCAATTTATTTTCAAAAAACAGTATAAAATTGCCAGAGAAAACTCACTTTTCATCAACTTTTAAAATGTTTTGTAGGAAGACTATGATAAATATGGAATTCGAATTAGAGTTAAATTTCGCAGTAGTACTCAACTGCATGAATTAACTCCTCATCATCAAAGTGGAGGTGAAAGAAGTGTTTCTACTATGTTATACTTGATGGCACTTCAGGAGCTTAATAGATGTCCATTTCGAGTAGTTGATGAAATCAATCAGGTATTGGTTATTCTTTTATTGGGTTTCACTATATCTTATAATAGATTTAAATCTAATCATTATTATTGTCTTTCTTTAGGAATGGACCCAATTAATGAACGAAGAGTGTTTGAAATGGTTGTAAATACTGCTTGTAAAGAAAACACATCTCAGTACTTCTTTATTACACCAAAGGTAGGTAATAAGTAATGTAAAAATACTCACATACTTGGAAGTCCCTTATGGCTAACACATGTACCAGATTTTGGCCCAGTATATGTAAATATGAGCAGGAACAGTCCCAAAATAGATTATGGTAAAGGGGGACAAGTTCCAATAACATACTTAGTCAGAAACCTCATCATTAGAGGAAGAAAGTAGTAGGCATGGCATGTTCTAGAGCTGAGAGTTCCTCTGCTTCTTTGGCACTTATTCTTCCTCTATGGAATTTCCTCTCTTAGCACTGAAAAATGACAGAAAGCGCTGGTCCTCCTCATTTCCTCAGAAAGGCCTGTTTTGCTCTGTCCTGGCCCAGAGGAAATCCTAAGTATCCTCAAAATCTGTTCACATAAAAAACAGACTTACCTTTACAGAACCATTACAATGGGAAATTTTCTTTTGTTACCTCTTGTGCTGTGGGTCAATTATGAAACTGCTCTGTAGCAATCAAAGATGTTTTTATTAATGTAATCAGATTTTTTAAAAGAAATTTCATTGGAGATCCTATCTTAAATTCAATTTTTATCAAATAATATAATCTCTTCTTATTCCAGCAGATACTCTGTGGAATAGCTAGATCTGTTAGTTGGCCTATAAATCAAACCACCCTGTTAATACACTTTTCAGGCTACCAATCTATTATAGTACCTGACTATAGAAGTTGCTTGAAAGGTGTTTTGTGGATAAAAGAGTGAAATTATTGTAGGAAAGTTCTGGAGGATATACTTTTCCAGGGTCAACCTAGGAAGCAGTGTGATCCCATTGGCCTGTGAATATAGAGGGCTCCCAAGATATGTTGATGAATCCTTAGGCCAGGTTTCAGATATGGTAATTCAAGTAAAAATCACCATCTGGCAGAGTGTATGTTGAGTTGAGAACTTCATTGAGTTTCATTAATTTTACAAATAAAATATATTTGACTCTACACATGCAAGTTCAGAAAGTTGTGCTTAAAATATAGCATTCTATGACAGTTTGTTTTAACACTTCACAGCTCCTTCAAAATCTTCCTTATTCTGAAAAGATGACAGTATTGTTTGTCTACAATGGTCCTCATATGCTGGAACCAAACAGATGGAATTTAAAGGCTTTCCAAAGGCGGCGGCGCCGTATTACATTCACTCAGCCTTCTCAATGAAAGTAAAGGGCAGGAACTTTGGGACTTTTCTGTTAAATCCTATATGTAAGTGTGGCTCGACTGAATAAAAGTTAGATTCATTAAGACTGAAGGATCAGTTACTTTTGAAACCTGCTATTAGATACAAATGGGTTGATGAAGAGAGACCATAATAACTTCTTTCTGTGGAACATCATCTGGTAGTAAAATTTAAATCTTGTGTCCTTAGCACTCTGACCATAAGTGACTGGGTCCCCACTTTTACAGTATTTGCTACTCAAGTCAGAACTACAGTGGAAGGGATTATCGGTTATAAGAAGTTTAGTTGACATGGGAACCCTGAGCTTTACTTTAAAGTAAATTTAACTACTTTTAGAGTCTAAAGATGACTCTACAGCTTAAGTCCTGGTTTCTCCCAGTGTTATAAATTTTAAAATTTGGTATAGAAATGTCTAATGTATAATTTATGACAAATCTATTCATTTGTTCCTATTAAAAAGATTACCTTATCTCCACTAGGAAATGATATTTTAGGAACCTTTTAAAAAAAAGTTTTATGAAACTTGATACTGTAATTTTATTGGTATCTCAAAGGAGGGAAAGTACTGGGAGCAGGACTTCTTTGAAATGCCACAAGATGGCCACTAGATGATGCAAAATGCAACCAAAAGATTGACAGAGAATAAAGTGGCAAGAATTTTTAAAGAATAACCCTATAAAATGTGGGTGGGTCTTTTAGGCTTAATCGTTTTTGTTTTCTTTTTTAATTTAAAGTCAATTTTTACATCTTAAATTTCTAAAGCATTTTTATAATTATTTTTAGTAAAATTTTTCTTAACATTTCTTATACTGGTTTCTACAGTTTATATTTGAAATTTCTCAGTGTTATGTAGAGTGAGCAAAAGCATTGATTTGTTTAAAACCATAATATTTTTAGACCTTAAGCTTATGTAGGTCCTTTTAATTTACAGTGTTGATCCTACCCCAGTATCTTAGAAAATCTAATTTAAACTGTTCTTGGAGCATGGAAGAATCAGATTAGAAGATCATTTGTTTATCTCTCAGTTATACTAATTAACAGTGCCAAAACATCTATTCTTTAAAATCTTGTAAAATAAAGAACTGGAGCAAGGACATATCTTTAAATGGTGGATTGGATCTGTAGAGGTAATGACAATTATCTTTTTGACTTGGTAGCTTGACTGAATTGAAGAATTGCATTCAGTTTGGGTTTTATATGTTCTTAAATAGCTACTGAAACTTATATTCTTGTTAAGTCAAAAAATAATGAAAGTCTACATCCTCTTATTTGGACATTTTCTCTAAAAAGCTATTTTTTCTTTATAAAAATTTTAAAAGAACCTTCTCCTCTTAAAATTCTAATGCATGTACTACGAAAATATTTTAAAATAACATTTTTACTAGTACAAACAACTCATGTAAACATTGAAAATGTTGGTAACATGTTAGTAAATGAATGTTGTTACCAAATGTTTTGTTGTTAAATACTTTGTTTTCCATCAAAGTACCTTTACTAATATGTGCTTGGTGTAGTTCATTTATTGTCTAAGTGCCAGTCATCTTATTTCTACAAAATGATCATCAGTGAAAAAGTTTGAAGATTATTTCAGTTTACATATGCCAATAATTATTCCAAACCTTGTTTATAAGCATTTGTATATCTAGTGGACAAATACTTGGTTTTACACTGAAAGTTGAGCTGCAAAGAATAAATTACGTATTTTAACATTAATAAAATAGTAAGTCCTGCACAATAACTCAGCCACTTGAAACTTCACATATTTTCTGAAAAGATTTTAATTAAAAATTGTAAAAACTTCATATAATAGTCTTATTTGATGAATAAAATATTTAAAACCCTAAAAGGTGACAAGCAATTATTTGTAATGACAAAATCTTAATTGATTTGCCTAAGGTTTTTGCATTAAAAGGAAAGATTTCTTGCTGCTTTCTAATTGTCTTTTGGACGTGTGTTTTCTTTGGAGTATGAATCTTTAGTGTCTAAAAAATGTAATTTGGGGGAATTCCTGGTGGTCCAGTGGTTAGAACTTCACGCTTTCACTGCCAAGGGCCCAGGTTCAGTCCCTGGTCGGGGAACTAAGATCCTGCAAGCTGTGCAGCACGGCCAAAAAAAAAAAAAGATATAATTTTGCCCTGCTACTATGTATCTTCAGGTGTAACTGGAAAAACCTCTTTGTGGGAAATGCTACTTTGTTGGTAATAAATGCATATTTTCATGTTCTTTTTAGTGTATGTATTTTTAAATGAGCACTGTTTATTATATACTTTGAATCTTTGTAAGAATCATTTTGGTTTTCAGATTTGCTAAAAAGTCTATTGAATGCCTACCATTTACAGGATACTGTTTGGCAGTCTGTGTTCAAAAGGATAGAAAATTTAGTCCCTTGTCTTGTTGCAAGGCAATCTTAGTCTAAATAAAGCCATAAATTCCAGGGGAAAAAAAGTATTTAAGTCATCTAAAGAAACCAGTTACAAGGTAAGTATAAATATTTTTAGGTTGAAACCTTAGATGGCCTGCAAGAGAGCCTTGAGAGTCTTTTCCTATATGTCTGTGTACTTAGTTAAATTTCAGCCACTGTGTTACTCAAAAGGGAGAGGATGAAAATAGTGGAGACAAGAAGGCATCTCTGCCACGATCCAGAGAGTCACCCTGTGGTTTGCTGACAATGTTTTCAAAGAAAAGACTTGGTAGGCTTTCATCACACTCATAAAAATCCAGTCGTCACAGCCTTCAAGACTTCTGTTTATCTCCCTCTGCTGCCCTCATCTAAAGTATCATCCCTAAGCTACTAATATATATCACTAGCAAAACACAATGATGTATATTTTGAAGAATAAAATATACAGCCTGCACTGTCAAGAAACTTAGTTCAGTGTGGTGATTCCAGTTCAAGACGTCAAACCCCATCCTCAAGATCCTGAACTTTCCTTTTGCCACAGACACACTGTGTCTACAGTTACATAATAGAAAATTCCTCATCACTGGCTGAGTGACAACCACACATCTAGCAAGCAGGTAGGAGAGCCTGGAACAAACTCACTGTAACCCCCACCCCCAGTGGGTCCCAAATTGGAACAGAACTGAAAGCCCAGAGCTTCTTGATGAGAAATGAGTTTGAACCCCACATCAGGCACTCCAACTTTAAGACCTGCACCTGGCAGAGAAGCCCCCATCTGATTTTGATAACCATTGAGGCTTGTGTCCTGAGACCCAAACTGTAGTGATCTGAGAAGTGATTCTTCAGAGGCTATTCTGCTCAGATTCTCCTACCCAGGGCCCAGCTCAGAAGCAACAGATCACACCCAGACATAAAGTGAAGGAGGCTCACCTGCTTAAACTGAAGCATCAGTCTGCCTGCGAAAAGGCATCTACTCTGACATATACGTGTAGGAGTTAGTTGGTGGGGACAGAGAACAGGCAAGTGCCGTTTTCATGCCCATGCCCCAGAGCACAAGTATCTCCTGGACCAGAGGGTTCACATCTGATGCCCTGGTTTTGCTGGCTACTGCCCAGAGGACACCTCTGGACCACCTAGCTCTGGAGGCCAGGAGAGCTTATGTTCCTGGGCCCTTGGGACTATAACAATCAGTGTCACCAGGAAAATCTGTGTTTTGATTTTTATGGCTGCTGCCAGTGGGCACCTCTCTACTCCCTGGTTCTGGTAACCATGGGGCTTATGACAGCGGGTCCCATGGAACAGTAGTGAAGGGAGAAAAGTTCTTAAATAGCTACCATCTCCAGAGGGCAGCAAGAGGCACTGGACCCAGGAGCTCAGTCTTTGTGAAGAATGAGGGTCTATTAAAAATCATGTCTGCAGCCTGAGGGACGGGCATCCGATTAGTCACTCATCTGGGGCTGTCTGAATATTTTGCAGATGTCTAGGAGAGGGGTACTATCTTCAGGCTCTCCCTTTGCCATGCTCCAGAGTGCCAGTGCCTCCCAGAGGAAGCTTTACACATGTTTGGTCTCCTGGTTTTCCCATCTAGTCCTTACTCTGCAGCTTCTGCCTAGCAGAGGATGCCCCTTGATTGCCTGGCTGTGATGGGGAGGGGGGCTTACGTTCCTGGGTCCCACAGGACTGTGATTATCATAGAGATGGTTCTTGGCAGAGCATGGCCACAGAGAGCAGACTGAAGTAACCCGTCACCCTAGTTTTTCTGTGATGTAGCTTCTATCTGTCCTGGAGCTATGACCTGAGAAGCAGGCTTCAGGTGTGGCATACACTTTGAGGCCTCCAAAGTTATTCTCAGGGCATATAGGCTACAGATGCCATCCTGGCACTCCTGCCTTGCTCCAGATCGCCGGTATTTCCCAGAAAACAGCTTATACATGTGTCTGGAGGCACAACTTTTTTGACTGCCAACCAGGCACACCTCCAAATTTCCCTGACTCTGGTGGCCAACAAGGTTTACGTTTGCAGTCCCATAGGACTGCATACATGTCCATACTTTTATTAAATGTTGCTGCCTGAGGATCTGACTTTAATCAGTCTGAATCTAGGTAGTGAGAACCTCCCTAGGCACACCCTCAACTACTAGGAGCTGTTAACAATATGATAGGCTGTTTGGACAATCACAAAAGTTTGAGAGATGACAAGAGGCTAGGGCAGGGTTAAACAAGTTTCATCCACAAAAATCCATTCTTTTTAGACTGAGAGAGGTCATTGTTTTATCTACTGCAAGAAACCAACACAGGGAGTCAAGAAATGAAGAGAGGAATAAACAATAGGGCAGAGACAAACTTAATAAAATGGAGATAAGTAATTTATGTTCAAAGAAATGATTATGAAGATGCTTACCAAACGGGAGTAGAATAAATGAATACAGTGAAAATGCAATGAAGAGTTGGAAGACAAAGTACCAAATAATAAGTCACAGAGCTGAAAAATAATAATTGAGCTGAATATGAAAAGTACACTATGAAAAGTTCAGCAGGAGACTAAATAAATTAATCACCAAGTCGACAAGGCAGTGAAATTCACCCAATCAGAGCAGCAAGAGGGGGGGAAAATAATGAAAAAAAGAGAAGATAGGGTAAGGGTTTTATGGGAAACTATCAAATAAGGCTAACATTCACATTTTAGGGCTCCCAGAAAAAAAGACAGAAATGGGCAGAGAAATTAATTTGAAGATAAATGGCTCAAAACTTCCCTAAACTGGGTAAGGAAACAGCATCCTGAGGCAAGAAAAAGAGGACTAATAAAATCAGAAATGAAAGAAGATATTTTATAATTGGTACCACAGAAATACAAAGGATCATAAAAGACCAATATGAATAATATGCCAACAGATTAGATGCTCTAGAAGAAATGGACAAATTCCTAGAGACATAACAGCCTATCAAGTCAGTTGTGAAATATCTGAACAGACTGATTACTGGTAATGAGACTATTTGGTAATCAGGAACTCCCCAACAAAGTTCAGAATTAAGTGGCTTCACTGGTGAATTCAACCAAACATTCTAAGGAGAATTAACACCAAACCATTTCAAACGCTTCCAAAATTTAAAAAAAAGGAAACTTCCAAACTCAATCTACAGGGCCAGCATTATCCTGATACCAAAACCAAAGATGCCACAAGAAATCTTCAGGCCAGTATCCCTAGTGAACACAAATGTAAAAGTCCTCATCTAAATATTAGCAATCCAGATTCAACAATATATTAATAAGTGGGCCATACATACACCAAGATCAAGTGGGATTTATTCCAGGGATGCAAGAATTAACAAAATGAAGAATATAAACCACATGCATCTCATTAGATGCAAGAAAATATCTGACATCTAGATTTCAACAATGCATAATAAAACACTCAAAAGTACGGACAGAAGTAACATACCTCAACATAAAAAGGCCATATATGACAGTCCCAGAGCTAACATCATGTTTAATAATGCTAAGAATAAAATACTTTGAAATGAATTAACCAAGGAGGTGGAAGGTCTGTATATTGAAAAGTATGACATTAATGAAAGAAATTGAATAAAAAGATAACTCTCTGCTAATGGGAAGATTTTGTTAAAGTGTCCAAACTATCCAAAGCAATCTAATTCAGTGCAATTCCTAACAAAATTCCAATGGCATTTTTCACAGAAACAGAACCAACAATTCTAAAATTCATACAGAACTAAAAGAGACACTGAATAGCCAAAGCATTCTTGAGAAAGCTGGAGGCATCACACACCTTGATTTCAAACTATAGGTGTCCCTTCAACAATGGAGGGGTTAAGGGGACCAACCTTCCTCACAGTCATCTATGTGTATAACATAACAGCCAGCCCTCCATATTTGCAGTATGATACCCAAGGATTCAACGAACCACTGATTGTGTGGTACTGTAGTATGTATTCAGTGAAAATTCCAGGTATAAGTGAATCCATGCAGATCAAACCGATGTAATAAGGGTCCACTTAACATTACAAAATTATTGTGTGTGTGTGTGTGTGTATATAGTATATAACTTTATCGGCATAGAAACAATTACACAAGTCAATGGAACAGAAATGAGAGCCCAGAAGTAAACCTACACGAATGCAATCAATTAATTTGTGACAAAGGAGTTAAGAATATATAGCAGGGAAGGGGCAATCTCTTTAAGAAATGACATTGGAAAAGTAAACAGATTGGACAACAAACTAAAAAGCTTCTGCACAGGAAAGGAAACCAGTAACAAAATGAAAAGGCAACCTACTGAATGGGAGAAAATATCTGCAAATAATATATCTGATAAAGGATTAACATCCAAAGTATATAAAGAACTCATATAGCTTAATATGAAAAAAATAAGTCTGCCTATTTTTTTTTCTTTAAGGAAAAATTTTAATAAGTGATTTCTGGTTTATGTTTGCTTTCTTTGGAATATTTTGATGACATTCAATTATTCGTCAGTTAAGTATGTGATTAAATTTATTTTTATTTTATTTTTTTAAATTTTATTTTTACTTATTCTGCTTTACAACACTGTATTGATTAGTCTGCCTATTTAAAAGTGGATGAAGGATCTGAATAGACATTTTTCCAAAGAAGATACAGTTTTAACCAGACTTACTAAGAATAAACAGAAAAGGGTCCAAATCATTAAAATTCTGAAATTAAAAAGGTTATTACCAACATCGCAGAAATACAAAAGACATTAAGAGACCACTAAAAGCAACTATCTAAATAGGACCCCCCCCCACCAAAAAAAAAAAAAATGTCCTTTTCATCATAGGGGACAGGAGTGCAAAAGTTGTAAGTCAAGAGAACCTGGATTAACAGGCAACTTTGGCCATGGAGTACAAAGTAAAGCAGGGCAAAGGCTAACAGTTTTGCTGAGAGAACACACCAGTCATAGATAACACCCTCTTCCAACAACGCAAGAGACGACTCTACACATGGACATCACCAGACGGTAAATACTGAAATCAGGCTGTTTATATTATTTGCATCCAAAGATGGAGTAGCTCTATACAGTCAGCAAAAAACAAGACCTGGAGCTGACTGTGGGTGGCTCAGATCATCAGCTCCTTATTGAAAATTTCAGGCTCAAATTGAAGAAAGTAGGGAAAACCACTAGGCCATTCAGGTATCACCTAAGTCAAATCCCTACGATTATACAGTGGAAGTGACAAAGTCAAGGGATTAGATCTGGTAGAGTGCCTAAAGAACTATAGATAGAGGTTCATAATATTCAGGAAGTGCTGACCAAAATTATCCCAAAGAAAAGAAATAAAATCAGAGTGATTGTCTGAGGAGGCCTTACAAATACCCGAGAAAGAAGAGAAGTGAAAGGCAACGGAGAAAGGGAAAGATATACTCATCTGAATGCAGAGTCCCAAAGAATAGCAAGGAGAGATAAGAAAGCCTTCCTTAGCGATCAATGCAAAGAAATAGAGGGAAACAATAGAATGGGAAAAACTAGAGATCTCTTCAAAAACACTAGAGATACCCAGGGAACATTTCATGAAAAGATGGCACAATAAAGAAAAAGACAGCAAGGACCTAACAGAAGTAGAAGAGATTAACAGGAGGTGGCAAGAATACACAGAAGAACTGTACAAAGAAGTTTTTAATGACCTGGATAACCACAGGCTGCCCTTCGCTCCTGGGCAAGCAGATTGGTCCCAGGGTGGCCAACGGCAGTGGAAAAGCTGGGGCACCCTCTGCTCCTGGGCATCATCTACCATCAATTCCAGCCTTACCCAGACTCCCTTCCCAACGACCCCTGCAGGGCTCCTGCCTCAGCACCTGGACAGCATGATGACCAACATCCAATGAATGGCTGGTGAAGGTTTACACACTTAATGAGGAACAGCAGTGGGACAACTAGGGCACTGGGCATGTCATCCAGCTACGTGGACCAGCTGAAGCAGATATCCCTGCTGGTCAGGACTTGACAAGATGTGGTCCACTGGAGAAGAGAATGGCAAACCAGTATTCTTGTCTTGAGAACTCCACGAACAATATGAAAAGGCAAAAGATACAACACTGAAAGATGAGCTCCCTAGATTGATGGGTGTCCAATATGCTACTGGGGAAGAGCGGAGAAACAGCTCTAGAAAGAATGAAGAGATTGTGCCAAAGCAGAAACAATGCCCACTTGTGGGTGTCTGGTGATAAAAGTACATAGGAACCTGGAACGTTAGGTCCATCATTCAAGGGAAATTAGATGTGGTCAAGCAAGAAATAGCAAGACAGTGTTTTAGGAATCAGTGAACTAAAATGGATGGGATGAGCAAATTTAATTTAGATGACCATTATATCTACTACTGTGGGCAAGAATCCCTTAGAAGGAATGGAGTAGCCCTCACAGTCAAAAAAGAGTCCAAAATGTAGTACTTGGGTGCAGTCTCAAAAAATGACAGAATGATCTTGGTTTGTTTCTAAGGCAAACCATTCAACACTATGGTTATCCAAATCTATGCCCCAACAACTAATGCTGAAGAAGCTGGAGTTGAATGATTCTCTGAAGACATAAAAGACCTCTTAGAATTAACACAAAAAAAGATGTACTTTTCAACATAGGGGACTGGGATGCAAAAGTAGGAAGTCAAGAGATACCTGGATTAACAGGCAAGTTTGGCCATGGAGTGCAAAATGAAACAGGGAAAAGACTAACACAGTTTTGCCAAGAGAATGCACTGGTGATAGCAAACACTCTTTTCCAACAACACAAGAGATAACTTTTCATGTGGACATCACCAGATGGTCAATACCTAAATCAGATGGATTATGATGGAGAAGCTCTATATAATCAACAAAAACAAGACCTGGAGCTGACTGGCTCAGATCATCAGCTCCTTTACTGCAAACTTCAGGCTTAAATTAAAGATAGTAGAGAAAAACCACTAGGCCATTCATATATGACCTAAATCAAATCCCATAGGATTATACAGTGGAGGTGACGAATAAGATTCAAGGGACTGTATCTGGTAGACAGTGCCTGGAGAACTAGTAGACAGAGTGCCTGAAGGACTGTGGACGGGGGTTCATATCATTCTACAGGAGGTGATGATGGAAACTGTCCCCAAGAAAAAGAAATGCAAGAAGGAAAATAGTTGTCTGAGGAAGCCTTACAAATACCTGAGAAAAGAAGAGAAGCAAAAGGCAAAGGAGAAAGAAAAAGATATACCCAACTGAATGCAGAGTTCCAAAGAATAGCAAGGAGAGATAAGAAAGACTTAAGTGAACAATCCAAAGAAATAGAAGAAAACTACAACGGGAAAAACCAGAGAGAGAACTCTTGGGGAAAATTAGAGATACAAAGGACACAAATGGTAAGGAACTAACAGACACAGAAGACATTAAGAAGAGGTGGCAAGAATAGAAGAATTACACAAAAGATCTTAATGACCAGGAAAACAACGATGGTGTGGTCACTCACCAAGAGCCAGACATCCTGGAATGTGAAGTTGAGTGGGCCTTAGGAAGCATTAGTACAAACAAAGCTAGTGGAGGTGATGGAATTCCAGCTGAGCTATTTCTAATCCTAAAAGATGATGCTGTGAAAGTGCTGCACTCATTATGCAAGCGAATTTGGAAAACTCAGCAGTGGCCACTGAACTGGAAAAGGTCAGTTTCCATTCTAATCCCAAAGAAGGGCAATGCCAAAGAATGTTCAAACTACCACGCAATTGCACTTATTTCACATACTAGCAAGGCTTTTGCTTAAAATCCTTCAAAAACTAGGATTTAGCAGTACATGAATCAAGAACTTCCAGATGTACAAATAGTATTTAGAAAAGGCAGAGAAACCAGAGATCAAATTGCCAATATCTGCTGGATCATAGAAAAGGGAATTCCAGAAAAAAAACACCTATTCTGCTTCATTGACTATGCTAATACCTTTGACTGTGCATCATAACAAACTGTGGAAAATTCTGAAAGAGATGGGAATACTAGACTACCTTGCCTGCCCACTGAGAAACCTGTACGTAGGTCAAGAATCAACAGTTAGAACCAGACATGGAATAAGAGACTGGTTCAAAACTGGGGAAAGAGTACATCAAGGCTGTATAGTGTCACCCTGTTTATTTAATTTATATGCAGAAGACATCATGCAAAATGCCAGGCTAGATGAAGCACAAGCTGGAATCAAGAAAATAATCTCAGATATGCAGATGATATCACTCTATTGGCAGAAAACAAAGAGGAATTAAAGAGCCTCTTGATGAAGGAGAAAGAGGAGAGTGAAAAAGCTGGCTTAAAACTCAGCCTTCAAAGATGGCAGAGTAAAAGGACATGGGCTCATTTCCTCCTGCAAGAGCACCAAAATCACAACTAGCTGTTGAATAATCATCAACAGGATTACGCTGGAACTGATGAAATAAAGATACCTCATGTCCAAAGACAAAGTAGAAGCCACAGCAAGACAGTAGGAGGGGCACAATCACAATAAAATCAAATCCAATACCCACCAAATGGAGAACAAGTAATACCAAAGAAGTTCTCCCACTGTTGTGAAGGTTCAGAACCCCACATCAGCTTCCCAGCCTGGGGACGCAGCAAAGGGATGGTGAGTCTGACCTTGAAGGCCAGCGGATTTGATTACAAGACTTCCACAGGACTGGGAGAAACAGAGACTCCAGTCTTAGAGGGCACAAACAAACCCTTGTGTACACCAAGGCTCAGAGGAAAGGAGCAGTGATTCCACAGGAGACGGAACCAAAACTACCAGTTTACTAGTACTGGAGGGTCCCTGTGGAGGCTTGGGTCAGCAGGAGCTCACCACAGGGATGGGGGGACTGACAACAGCAGTCTGGGAAGGTCCCCTTTGGTGTAAACCCTCTTGGAGGTCTCCACTAACCCAACCATAGCCACTGAAGACCAGAGGGCTGGGTCGCCTCAGGCCAAAAAACTACCAAGGAGAAAGCACAACCCCTCTCATCTGCAGATAACTGGATTAAAGCTTTACTGAGCAAGGCCCTGCCCACTAGAGCAAGACCCAGTGTTTCTCATCACCACTCCCGTCCATCAGGAAGCTTACACAAGCCTCTTACATTATATTTTAAGTCACTCAGTCATGTCCAACTCTTTGCTACCCCATGGACTATGCAGGCCATGGAATTCTCCAGGCCAGAATACTGGAGTTGGTAACTTTTCCCTTCTCAAGAGGATTTTCCCAACCCAGGGATCAAACCCAAGTCTCCCACATTGCATGTGGATTCTTTACTATCTCAGCCACCAGGGAAGCCCAAGAATACTGGGTGGGTAGCCTATCCCTTCTCCAGGAGATCTTCCTGACCTCGGAATCGAAGCGGGGTCTTGTGCACTGCAGGTGGATTCTCTACCAGCTGAGCCACCAGGAAAACCCACACAAGCCTCTTAGCCTCCTCCATTAGATGTCAGACAGAAGCAGCAAGAACCACCAGAACCCCACAGTGACAAACGAAATTACATAACAGAAAGTTAATCAGCATGAAAAAGCAGAGAGTTATGTCCCAGTTGAAGGGACAAGATAGAAACCCAGAGAAACAATTAAATTCGAGATAGGCAATCTTTCAGAAAAAGAATTCAGAATGATAGTGAAGATGATTCAGGATCTCAGAAAAAGAATGGAGACAAGATTGAGAAGATGCAAGAAATGTTTACCAAAGACCTAGAAGAATTAAAGAACAAACAGAGATGAATCACTAGAAGGGATCAATAGCAGAATAACTGAGGCAGAATAATGGATAAATGACCTGGAGGACAGAATGGTAGAAATCACTGCCACAGAACAGAACATAGGAAAAGGAATGAAAAGAAATGAAAACAGCATAAAAGACCCCTGAGACAACAATAAATGCACAAACTTTCATATTACAGGGGTCCCAGCATGAGAAGAGAGAGAGAAAGGGGACCTGAGGAAATATTTGAAGACATACTAGCTGAAAACTTCCCTAACATGGAAAAGGAAGTAATCAACCAAGTGCAGCAAGCGCAGAGTCCCAGGCAGGATAAACTCAAGGAGGAACACACCAAGACACATAGTAATCAGACTGACAAAAGTTAAAGAGAGAAAATAAAAGCAACAAGGAAAAATGACAAATAACATACAAGGGAAGTCCCATCAGGCTATCAGCTGATTTCTCAACAGAAACCTGACAGGCCACAAGGGAATGGCATGATATATTTAAAGTAAAGAAAGGGAAGAAGCTACAACTAAGAATACTCTACCCAGAAAAATTCTCCTTCAGATTTAACAGAGAAATAAAACTTTCCAGACAAGCAAAAATTAAGAGAATACAGCACCACCAAACCAACTTTACAACAAATGCTAAAGGAACATCTCTAGGCAAGAAACAAGAGAAAGACCTACTTACAGAAAATAAACCCCAAACAATTAAGAAGATGGTAATAGGATCACACATACTGATAATTACCTTAAATGTAAATGGATTAAATGCACCGATCAAAAGACAGACTGGCTGAGCAGATGAGAACGTGTGCATGTATGACTTTCACTTACCACATCACTCTGCTTGACCCCCAGATTGTATGTAATTATCTTATATTGTTAGGTTACTCATGCTCCCATTATGGCTTGCAATGGTTAATTATCTTTAATTTTTGTCTGGCTATAAATTGTGAAAACTGATAAACATCTTGTACTATTGTGATTATGTATTACTCAATACCATTGTATCATGATTGGTCAACAGAAAAATAATAGAATTCTATGTCACCAAAACTACCATTTAATAGAAAAACCTGTAATCACTTTTTAAAATCCAGATAGCAGAATTATCTTGGAGTTTTCTGAATTATACAAATGCCCAGGTATTACTTTTTCTTTTTGCCAGAATGCCAGATATGTTTCTAATCAGCAGCCATGTTTAAAAACAACTGGGCTATATGGGGATCTTTACTTTTATCTACTTTCACTTTTTCTATTTCATATTCAATGCACCCATTTCATTTATGTTTTCCAATCTCTCCATCTCTTTTTATGTTCTTTCTCAAGCCTTTATTAAGTGTACTAGAGGGGCTTTTCTATACATATATATAAATAATATGTATAATATATATAGAATTGAATTTTTGCCTAACTAAAAATTTATGACATTTTGATTCTACTTTTTGACTTAGTATGAATAGAATGCTAGATCTCTAATTAATTTAAGAAAAATAGATATGCAACAAACAACAAAGGTTTACTGTCTAAAACAGGGAACTATAGTCAATATCTTGTAATAATCTATTATGGAAAATAATTTCAAAAGTATTATATGTATATAGATATAACTGAATCACACACAAAGAATTCTACTTTTTGAAATTTAGTATTACTTATCTTTATGCCAGTTTTTCTAAATATCCTATGGACATCTAATAACAACATATGAGATAAAAATTTTAAATATATTTCTGTGAGATATAAGATTAATATAAAATTAAAATAATCAAATATAAATATTTAAATTATTAATGGCATCATTCAAGATGCTCCTGTTCTTATTTTTTCTGTACTCAGAGAAATATATTCTCAGAGAAATGTTAATGTCTCAATATGATCATGTATTTTTCCTTTTCTATTTCTTCCAGTTTTTGCTTTCTATATCTTTGTTTCTCTGTTGTTAGGTGTCTAGTGGTTTATTATGTCTATCTTCTTTGTGAATTTTATCTTTTATCATTAAAAATATTCATCTTTGTTTCAAAAACACTGAACATTCAAAAACAAAGATCATGATCATGGCATCCAGTCCCATCACTTCATGACAAACAGATGGGGGAAAAGTGGAAACAGTGACAGATTTTATTTTCTTGGGTTCCAAAATCACTGCAGACTTTTGCTCCTTGGAAGAAAAGTTGTGACACACCTAGACAGATTATTAAAAAGTCAGGATATCACTTAGCCAACAAAAGTTTGTATAGTCAAAACTATGGTTTTTCAGGTAGTCACATATGAATGTGAGAGGTGGACCAAAAAGAAAGCTGAGCACTGAAAAATTGATGCTTTCCAACTGTGGTGCTAGAGAAGACTCTTGAGAGTCCTCTGAACTGCAAGATCAAACCAGTCACTCCTAAAGGAAATCAACCCTGACTATTCATTGGAAAGACTGATGCTAAAGCTGAAGCTCCAAATCCCTGGCCACTTTATACAAACAGCCAACTCACTGTAAAAGACTGATGCTTGGGAGGTTTGAGGGCAAGAAGAGAAGGGCGACAGAGGATGAGATCGTTGGATGGCATGACTGACTCAGTGGACATGAGTTTCAACAAACTCAGAGAGATAGTGAAAGACAGGGAACACTAGTGTGCTGCAGTTCATGGGGTCACAAAGAGTCAGACATGACATAGCAACTGAACAACAATAAAAGCAACTATATGCCAATAAAAAGACAACCTAGCAGAAATGGAAAAATTCTTAGAAAGGTACAATCTCCCAAGACTGAACCAGTAATAAATAGAAAATATGAACAGACCAATCACAAGTGCTTAAATTGAAACTGTGACTTGAAAACCCTCAACAATGTTCAAGAGCGGATGTCTTCACAGGTGAATTACATCAAACATAAAGAAGATGTAACACCTACCCTCTGAAACTACTGCCCAGAATTACAGAGGAAGGAATACCCCCAAACTTATTCTATGAGGCCACCAAAACTGGAAAAGATACAACAGAAAGAAAAAGAAAATTACAGGCCAATACCACTTCTGAATATAGACACAAAAATTCTCAACAAAGGACTAACAAACCATATTCAACAATACATTAATTAGAAAGACACAGCCTTCACATGGTGAAGGGGCTTGCATACCTCAATGAAGCTATGAGTCATGCAGTGCAGGACCACCCAAAGACAGATGAGTCACAGTGAAGAGTTCTGACAAAATGTGGTCCACTGGAGGAGGGAATGGCAAACTACTCCAGTATTCTTGACTGAAGAACCCCACGGACAATATGAAAAGGCAAAAGACATGACACCAGAAGATGAGCCCTCGAGGTTGGAAGGTGTCCAATATGCTATTGGAGAAGTGTGGAGGACCATTACTAATAGTGCCAGAAAAACTGAAGGAACTCGGCCAAAGTGGAAATGAGGCTCCATTGTGGATGAGTCTGTTGATGAAAGTAAAGCCCAGTGCTTTAAAGAACAATATTAGGACCTGGAATGTTAGGTCCATAAGTCAAGAGATGGTCAAGCAAGAGATGGCATTGAAAATATCATCACTTTGAAATCAGTGAACTAAAGTGGACGAGAATGGACAAATTTAATTCAGATGACTATTATATCTACTACTGTAGGCAAGAATCCCTTAGAAGGAATGGAGTAGCTCTCATAGTAAACAAGAGTCCAAAATGCAGTAACTGGGTGCAATCCAAAAGTGACAGAACGATCTCAGTTCATTTCCAGGGCAAACCATTCAATATCATGGTAATCCAACTTCAATCCAGTGCCCTAACCACTGATCCTGAAGAAGCTGAAGTTGACCAGTTCTATGAAGACCTACAGCACTTTCTAGAACACCTTCTAGAACTAACAACACCTCCAAAATGTCCTTTTCATCATAGGGGATTTGAAAGCAAAAGTAGGATGTCAAGAGATACACAGAATAACAGGAAAATTTGGCCTTGGAGTACAAAATGAAGCAGGGCAAAAACTATGAAAAGTTTTGCCAAGAGAACACACTGGTCATAGCAAACACTCTTTGCCAACAACACAAGCAACAACTCAACACATGGACATCACCAGATGGTCAATACCAAAATCAGATCGAATATTATTTTTGCAGCCAAAGATGGAGAAGCTCTACATAGTTAGCAAAAACAAGACCTGGAGCTGACTGTAGCTCAGATCATGAGTTCTTTATTGTAAAACTCAGGCTTAAAGCAAGCAGGGAAAACCACTAGGCCATTCAGGTATGACCTAAATCAAATCCCTTATGATTATACAGTGAAGGTGGTGAACAGATTCAAGGGAATAGATGTGATAGATTGCCTGAAGAACTATGGACAGAGGTTCGGAACATTGTACAGAAGTCAGTGACCAAAACCGTTTCAAAAAAAAGAAATGCAGGAAGGCAAAGTGGTTGTCTGAAGAGGCTTCTTTCCTTTGCTATTTTTAAAGAGAAGCGAAAGGCAAGAGAGAAAGGGAAAGATATAACTAACTGAATGAAGAGTTTCAGAGAATAGCAAGGAGAGATAAAAAGGTCTCCTTAAATAAACAATGCAAAAAATTCAGGAAGACAATAGAATGGGAAAGACTAGAGATCTCTTCAAAGATTGGAAATATCACAGAAACATTTCATGCAAGGAAGGGGATGATAAAGGACAAAAAATGATAAGGACATAAAAGAAGCAGAAAAGATTAAGACATGGTAAGAAGACACAGAACTATACACGAAGGGTCTTAAAGATCCAGATAACCATGATGGTGTGGTCACTCACCTAGAGCCAGATATCCTGGAATCTGAAGTCAAGTGGGCCTAAGGAAGCTTTACTACAAATAAGGCTAATAAAGGTGATGAAATTCCAGTTGAGCAATTTGAAATCCTAAAAGATGATGCTGTTAAAGTGCTGTGCTCAGTTTGTCAGCAAATTTAGAAAACACAGCAGTGGCCACAGAACTGGAGAAGGTCAGTTTTGATTCTAATCCTAAAGAAGGGCAATGCCAAAGAATATTCAAACTACCACACAATTGCAGTCATTTCACATGCTAGGTTAGGCCCCAAATCCTTCCAGCTAGGCTTCAGTGGTATGTGAACTGAGAACTTCCAGATGTATAATCTGGGTTTTAAAAAGGTAGAAGAACCAGAGATTAAATTGCCAACATCTGTTGGATCATAGAAAAAGCAAGAGAATTCCAGAAAAACATCTACTTCTGCTTCATAGACTATGTGAACGCCTTTGACTGTGTGGTTACAACAAACTGTGGGAAATTCTGAAAGAGATGGGAATACCAGGCCACCTTAGCTGTCTCCTGAGAAACCTGTATGCAGGTCAAGAAGCAACAGCTAGAACCTTAAATGAAACAATGGACTGACTCAGAATTGGGAAAGGAGTAAGATAAGGCTGTATATTGTCACTCTGTTTATGTAACTTAAATGTAGAGTACAACATGCAAAATGCTGGACTGGATGAATCACAGATGGGAATCAAGATGGCTGAGAGGTAAATCTACCTCAGTTATGCAGATGATACCATACTAATGGCAGAAAGTGAAGAGGAATTAAAGAGCCTCTTGATGAAAGTGAAAAAGGAGAGTGAAAAAGCTGGCTTAAAACTCAACATTCAAAAGACTAAGATCATGGTATCTATTCCATAACTTCATGGCAAAGAGAAGCGGAAAACATGGAAGCAGTGACAGATTTTCTTGGGCTCCAGAATCACTGGACAGTGACTGCAGCCATTAAATTAAAAGATGCTGGCTCCTTGGAAGGAAAGTTGTGACAAAACTAGACAGCATATTTAAAAGCAGAGATATCACTTTGCTGACAAAGGTCTGTATAGTCAAAGCTATGATTTTTCCGGTAGTAATGTATGGATGTGAGAGTCAGACCATCAAGAAGGCTGAGCGTACAAGAATTGATGCTTTCCAATTGTGGTGCCTAAAAGGCCTCTTGATGAAAGTGAAAGAGGAGAGTGAAAAAGTTGGCTTAAAGCTCAACATTCAGAAAATGAAGATCATGGCATCCGGTCCCATCACTTCATGCGAAATAGATGGGGAAACAGTGGAAACAGTGTCAGACTTTATTTTGGGGGGCTCCAAAATCACTGCAGATGGTGATTGCAACCATGAAATTAAAAGATGCTTACTGCTTGGAAGGAAAGTTATGACCAACCTAGATAGCATATTAAAAAGCAGGGACATTACTTTGCCAACTAAGGTCCATCTAGTCAAGGCTATGGTTTTTCCTGTGGTCATGTATGGATTTGAGAGTTGGACTGTGAAGAAGGCTGAGCACTGAAGAATTGATGCTTTTGAACTGTGGTGTTGGATAAGACTCTTGAGAGTCCCTTGGACTGCAAGGAGATCCAACCAGTTCATTCTGAAGATCAGCCCTGGGATTTCTTTGGAAGGAATGATGCTAAAGCTGAAACTCCAGTACTTTGGCCGCCTCATGTGAAGCACTGACTCATTGGAAAAGACTCTGATGCTGGGAGGGATTGGGGGCAGGAGGAGAAGGGGACAACAGAGGATGAGATGGCTGGATGGCATCACTGACTCAGTGGGCGCGAGTCTGAGTGAACTCCAGGAGTTGGTGATGGACAAGGAGGCCTGGCAGGCTGTGATTCATGGGGTCGCAAAGAGTCAGACACGACTGAGCGACTGAACTGAAGTGAACTGAATTGTGGTGCTGAAGAATCCTCTTGAGAGTCCCTTGGACTTCAAGGATACCAAACCAATCAATCCTAAAGGTACTCAATCCTGAATATTCATTTCATTGGAAGCAATGATACTGAAGCTGAAGCAGTAATACTTTGGCCACCTGATGTGAAAAGTCAAATCACTGGAAAAGATCCTGGTGCTGGAAGATTGCAGGCAAAAGGAGAAGGAGGCAGCAGAGGATACAATGGTTAGATAGCATCACTGACTCAATGGACGTGAGTTTGAGCAAACTCTGGGAGATAGTGGACGACAGAGGAGCCTGGCATGCTGTAGTCATGGGACTGTAAAAAGTTAGGCACTACTTAGTGACTAAACCATGATCAAGTGGGATAAATCCCAGGGATGCAAGGATTCTTCAGTGTCAAAAAATCAATCACCATATTAACTAAAGAATAAAAACTATATGATCACCTCAAGAAATGCAGAAAAAATTTCTGATAAAATTCAGCATCCATTTCAGTTCAGTTGTTCGGTCATGTCTGACTCTTTTCAACCCCATGGACTGCAGCATGCCAAGCCTCCCTGTCCATCACCAACTCCCGGAGTTTACTCACACTCATGTCCATTGAGTCAGTGATGCCATCCAACCATCTCATCCTCTGTCATCCCCTTCTCCTCCTGCCCTCAATCTTTCCCAGAATCAGGATCTTCTCAAATGAATCAGCTCTTTGCATCAGGTGGCCAAAATATTGTAGTTTCAGCTTCAACATCAGTCCTTCCAGTGAACACCAGAACTGATCTCATTTAGGATGGACTGGTTGGATCTCCTTGCATCCATTTATAATTAAAAAAAAAAAAAAACTCTACAAAGTAGGAATACAGGGAACATACCTCAATATAATAAAGGTCATCAATGCAAAGAAATGGAGGAAAACAATAGGATGGGAAAAACTAGAGATCTCTTCAAGAAAATTGGAGATGCCAAGGGAACATTTCATGCAAAGATGGGCCAATAAAGGACAGAAATGGTATGGACCTAACAGAAGCAGAAGATATGAAGAAGAGATAGCAAGAATACACAGAAGAACTGTACAAAAAATATCTTCATAACTCAGATAATCAAGATGGTGGGATCACTCACACTCACCTAGAGCCAGACGTCCTGGAACGTGAAGTCAAGTAGGCCTTAGGAAGCATCACTATGAACAAAGCTAGTGGAGGTGATGGAATTCCAGTGGAGCTGTTTCAAATCCTGAAAGATAATGTTGTGAAAGTGCTGCACTCAATATGCCAGCAAATTTGGAACACTCAGCAGTGGCCACAGGACTGGAAAAAGTCAGTTTCCATTCCAATCGCAAAGAAAAGCAATGCCAAAGAATGCTCAAACTACCACACAATTGCACTCATCTCACACACTAGTAAAGTAATGCTCAAAATTCTCCAAGCCAGGCTTCAGCAATATGTAAACTGTGAACTTTCAGTCTGGCTCTAGGTGAGTGTGAGTGATCACACCATTGTGATTATCTTGGTCGTGAAGATCTTTTTGTACGATTCTTCTGTGTATTCTTGCCACCTTTTCTTAATATCTTCGGCTTCTGTTACCTCCATACTATTTCTGTCCTCTTTTGAGCCCATCTTTGCATGAAATACTCCCTTGGCATCTCTAATTTTCTTGAAGAGATCTCTAGTCTTTCCCATTCTATTATTTTCCTCTATTTCTTTGCATTGATCACTGAGGAAGGCTTTTAATTTCTCCTTGATATTCTTTGCAAGTCTACATTCAGATGCTTATATCTTTCCTTTTCTCCTTTGCTTCTCTCCTTTTCACAGCTATTGTAAGTCCTCCTCAGTCATTTTGCCTTTTTCCATTTCTTTTTCTTGGGGATAATCTTGATTTCTGTCTCCTGTACAATGTCATGAACCTCCATCCACAGTTCATCAGGCAATCAATCTATCAGATCTAGTCCTTTAAATCTATTTCTCACTTCCAGTGTATAATCATAAGGGATTTGATTTAGGTCATAACTGAATGGTATAGTGGTTTTCCCCACTTTCTTCAATTAAGTCTGAATTTGGCAAGGAGGAGTTAATCATCTGAGCCACAGTCAGCTCCTGGTCTTGTTTTTGCTGACTGTATAGACCTTCTCCATCTTTAGCTGCAAAGAATATAATCAATCTGATTTCGGTGTTGGCCATCTGGAGATGTCCATGTGTAGAGTCTTCGACAAGAAACAATGAAAACCATGGTTAGGCCCAAAGTCTGGCCATGGGACCACTAGGGGTCGCTATGGCAGTGCCCTGAAGAGCCAGACCTGAGATATACTGGGCTGAAGAATTTAGTCGAGGAGGTAGAAGACTTATATGCTGACAACTATAAAATATTAATAAAGGAAATTGAAAGTGAAGTCGTTCAGTCGTGTCTGACTCTTTGCAGCCCCATGGACTGTAGCCTACCAGGCTCCTCTGTCCATGGAATTTTCCAGGCAAGAGTACTGTAGTGGGTTGCCATTACCTTCTCCAGGGGATCTTCCGGACCCAGGGATAGATCCCAGGTCTCCTGCATTGCAGGCAGATGCTTTACCATCTGAGCCACCAGGGAAACCCTAAGGAAATTGAAGAGGATTCAAAAAAATGGAGAGAGCCCATGCTCTTGGATGGGAGGAGTCAATATTGTGAAGATGGTCATACTACCCAAAGCATCCCTGTCAAATTACCCATGACATTTTCCACACAAATAAAATAATCCTAAACTTTCTATGGAACTATAAAGCACCCAGAATTGCCAAAGCAAAGCTGAAAAAAAAAAAAAAAAGGGGGAAAGAACAGAGCAGGAGGCATAACTCTGTGTCAGATTTCAGACAATACCACAAAGTTACAGTAATCAAAACAATGTAGCATTGGCACAAAAATGGATCAACGGAGCAGAACAGAGAGCAGGGAAGTAATCCCACACACCTAAAGGTACTTAATCTTTGACAAAGGAGGCAAGAATATACAATGAATAAAGTCTCTGCAGCAAATGGTGTTGGGAAAGCTGGACAGCTACATGTACATCAGTGAAATTAGAATACCCTCACCCCATACACAAAAATAAACTCAAAATGGCTTAAAGACTTAAACATAACACATGACACCATAAAACTCTTAGAAGAGAACATAGGCAAAATATCTCTGACATAAATTGTAGCAATATCTTCTTTAGGTCAGTCTCCCAAGGCAATAGAAATAAAAGCAAAAATAAACAAATAGGACCTAATCAAATTTATAAGTTTTATACATCAAAGGAAATCATAGACAAAAAGACAACCTACAAAACGGGAGAAAATATTTGCAAATGATATAATTGACAAGAACTTACTTTCCAAAATATACAAACAGTGCATACAATCCAACAACAATAAAACAGACAACTCAATTAAAAAATGGACTTAAGACCTAAGTAGACATTTCTCCAAAAAAGAAATACAGATGGCCAATAACATGAAAAGATGTTCGACGTCACTAAATATTAGAGAAATGCAAACCAAAGCTATAGTGAGTTACCACCTCATATCAGTCAGAATGGACAGCATTGAAAAAAAAGTCTGCAAATGATGAATACTACACTGTTGGTGGGAATGTAAACTGGTACAGCCACTACAGAAAACAATATGGAAGTCCCTCAGAAAACTAAAAATAGAATTACCATATAATCTAGTAATCCCACTCTTGGACATATAGCCAGACAAAACTATAATACGAACATACACATGCACTCCTCTGTTCATAACAGCACTATTCACAAGAGCCAACACATGGACACAGTCTAAACATTCATCAGCAGATGAATGATGAAGACGTGGTAAATGTGCACAGTGGAATACTACCTAAGCCATAAAAAGAACAAAATAATGCCATTTGCAGCAACATGGATGGAACTAGATATTATCATACTAAGTGAGGTAAATAAAAAAGACAAATGCCACATGATATCACTTATTTATGGAATCTAAAATATGGCCCAAATGAACCTATCCACAAAACAGAAACAGACCCACAGACATAGAAAGCAGACTTATGGTTGCCAAGGGGAGTGGGATAGAGAGAGGATGGAATGCAAATTTGGGTTAGCAAATGCAAACTATTAATACATAGAATGGATAAACAAGGTTCTACTGTGAAGCACAGGAAACTGATGCATTTAATATCTGTGATAAATTACAATGGAATATCATATAAAGAATGTGTATATATATATGTGGCTGAATCACTTTGCTTGACAGCAGAAATTAACACAACAATGTAAGTCAACTGTATTTCAATTAAAAAAAACTATCTGATATTTGCAAAAAAAAAAAAAAAGCCACAAACTGCTACAAAACAATTTCAGGGCCTACATCTGATACAAGGCTTATATCCATAATATATAAAGTACTTTCAAAAATTTTTTTAACTTTTAAAAAATATATTTTTAATTGACGGATAATTGCTTTACAATATTATGTTGGTTTCTGCAACACAACAACATGAATCAGACATAGGCATACGTACGTACCCTCCCTCCCGAACCTCCTTCCCACCTCCCATCCCCTCCCACCCCTCTAGGTTATCACAGAGCCCTGGCTTGAGTTCCCTGAGTCATGTAGCAAATTCCCACCGGCTATTTACATATGGTAGTATGTATGTTTTCACGCTACTCTCCCCATTTTCCCCACCCTCTCCTTCCCCCTAGTGTCCACAAATCTGTTCTCTATGTCTGCATCCCCATTGCTGCCCTGCAAATAGGTTATTAGTACCATTTTTCTAGATTCTATATATATGTGTTAGAATACGATATTTATCTTTCTTTCTCTTCCTGACTTTCTTCACTCTGCATAATAGGCTCTAGGTTCATCCACCTCATTCTATAGCACTGACTCAAATGTGTTTCTTTTTCTGGCTGAGTAATATTCCATTGTGTGTGTGTGTGTGTGTGTGTGTGTATGTATATGTATATGTATATATGTACTATAGCTTATTTATCAGTTCATCTGTCAGTGGACATCTAGGTTGCTTCCATGTCCCAGCTATTGTAAACAGTGCTACAGTGAACACTGGGGTACATATGTGTCTTAGAAAATAACTTAATTTTTTAAATAAGCAAAAAGTTTTAACAGAAAACTCATTAAAGAAGATATGCAAACAAATGAACATATTATGAAGTGCTCAACATCATTAGTCATTAGGGAAATGAACTAAACTATAATTGGATACAACTACACACTCACTGAAATCATTAAAATCAACATGGTTGTTTTTGTTGTTCAGTCACCAAGTCCTTTCTGATGCTGCAACCCCATGAACTGCAGCGTGGCAGGCTTCCCTGTCCTTCACTATCTCCCAGAGTTTGCTCAAACACATGTTGATTGAGTCAGTGATGCAATTCAACCATCTCATCCTCTGTCACCCCTTTTTCCTCCTGCCCTCAACTTTTCCTGGCATCAGGGTCTTTTGCAGTGAGCTGGCTTTTCGTATCAGGTGGCCAAAGTATTGGAGCTCCAGCATCAGTCCTTCCAATGATGCTATTAAAGTGCTGCACTTGGTATGCCAACAAATTTGGAAAACTCAGCAGTGGCCACAGGACTGGAAAAGGTCAATTTTCATTTCAATCCCAAAGAAAGGCAATGCCAAAGAATGTTCAAATGACCATACAATTGCATTCACTTCACATGCTAGCAAGATTATGCTCAAAATCCTTCAAGCTAGGCTTCAGCAGTATGTGAACCCAGAACTTCCAGATGTACCAGCTGGATTTAGAAAAGGCAGAAGAACCAGAAATCAAATTGCCAACATCTGCTGGATGACACAAAAAGCAAAGGAATTCCAAAAATAATCTACTTATGCTTCATTGACTATGCAAAAGCCTTTGACTGTGTTCAGTTCAGTCGCTCAGTCGTGTCTGACCCTTTGCAATCCCATGGACTGTAGCACGCCAGGCTTCCCTGTCCATCAGCAACTCCTGGAGCCTACTCAATCTCATGTCTATTGCATCAGTGATGCCATCCAAACATCTCATCCTCTCTTGTCCCCTTCTCCTCCTGCCTTCCAACCTTTCCCAGCATCAGGGTCTTTTCAAGTGAGTCAGCTCTTTGCATCAGGTGACCAGAGTATTGGAGTTTCAGTATTGGAGTCCATCCTAAAGGAAATCAGTCCTGGATGTTCACTGGAAGGACTGATGCTGAAGCTGAAACTCCAATACTCTGGCCACCTGATGCGAAGAGCTGACTCATTTGAAAAGACCCTGATGCTGGGAAAGGTTGAAGGCAGGAGGAGAAGGGGATGATAGAGAATGAGATGGTTGGATGGCATCACCAATGCGATGGACAGGAGTTTGAGTAGGCTCCAGGAGTTGGTGATGGACAGGGAAGCCTGGTGTGCTGTAATCCTTGGGGTTGCAGAGAGTCAGACAACTGAGCGGCCGAACTGAATAGTACATAAACAAGTAGGATACCCAGCTTGATAAACTGATTACATTGTATCTCTGAGGAGATTAAGTCTATTCTACTTTTATATTCTAATGTGGAAATACCAGATTGGCCAAAGGTTCATTTGTGTTTTTCCATAAGATGATATGGAAAAACCCAAACGAACCTTTTGGCCAACTCAATATAAAACTACTCTGTATAAATCTGGATTCATTTTACAGAATTAAGCAGGAAGCCTCCAGCATCTACGGAGGTCTTCCCTATCCTCCTGCCTCAGCCATTAGCTTCCAAATGGATGAAAAGTAAAGACTTTTCATCCATTTGGTAATGCAGAAAGCCTCCATTACCATGGAGTACAGTTCTCTGTTAGATTTGAGACTAAGAACCCAGGGGCAGAGTATGGAGAGAGGGCTGGGTTATGGCTCAGGGAGCATCATGAAAAGCAGGTGAACCACAGGACAGGACACCAAGACTTGTTCTCTTGCTTGGACTTTGCTATTTGACCAGCCTTTATAATATTCTGGAATTGTAGTACACAATTACTGTTTTCATCTTGTTGTATTCTCATCACATTCTTTCTGCAGCTCAATTCCAAATATGGCGGCTCTTTAGAAACTCAATGTTGAGGAATTCAAATGAGGAGCAAGCTGTGAGATGCATGGAATATTAAAAACTAGGACCAAGATTAGTTGCTATTGGTATAAATTTTGTATGTATATCTGAATAACAAAGATGTCCTTTGAGATTGTCTTGGAAAAGTCATTTGAAGAGACCACCCTCCCACCCCCACCAACCAAATCAAGAAAAACAACAAGAATGTGGAAATGAGGTAAGTGGAGTTTTTTGGGTAAATGCCTTCTTTCCATTTATTGTGTATCAACCTCTCCTTTAAAAAAAAAAACAGTTAAAAGATTATAGCCATTAAAACCTGCTTTAGTCAGAACTTTATCAAGAAGCATTTAAAGGATACTTCATTTCTAATGCTACCTTATTGGTAAAGTACCCTTAATTTTATTAAAGCCATTTCGTATCTCTTTCTCACAGGTTTTAATTATAAAAGCTGTCCTTAACATTTTACACATTTACATACAGTTTCCTCCATCACCTAGCCAAGAAGTTTTCCAACAGTATTGCAGTTTTTATTAAAAAAAAAAAAAACACACAATATACATATGGCCATTATTTTCTCATCCTTTAAAAAAAAATTCTTGAATGTATTTTATATTCTGGTTCCATTCTTCTGACTCATACACATTTGTAAACTTTCACGTTTCTATTCTTTCTAAGGGCCATTGTTCTTCTGTCTCACTTGAAACATATCCATTAATGAGTAGCATAGAAAAGCATCTTAGTATGGGACAGCCTGGGGGCTTTGGAGCCATGAAGACCTGTACTTGGATGCTGGCACCTATCTTGGAGCAGTGATAGAACACTTCTGTTTCTCTTTCAGCATCTGTAAAGTGGAGATAGTAATGGTATCCGCCTTGCAGTATTGTCCTGGGGATTAAATGAGATGATGTATATTCCAAAACAGACCCACCCTCACTCTCCACTTTTTGCCAAGTACTCTCAAAATCTTTTTATATTAACGTTAATACCAGCACTGGTTGAACTCTACACCCTGTGCTCAGTAGGTTATATATACTATCTTATTTAATCCTTACAACCACTGTATAAGTCCTAGTATCGTGTCCAGCTTGCAGAGGAGGTAACTAAGACTTTAAAAGTTTAAAAAAAAAAAAAGTGAAGTTACTTGTTGACTCAAAGTTACTCAGGGGATAAGTGGCAAGACGAGATCCACACGTGCCTTGTCTTGTTCAGAGCCTGAGCCCTGGTGTACTGACTGCCTTCTTGCTGAATTTCTGTATCTGACTGATCTCTGACCTCCCTACTCTTCTTCTGGAGAGAGCATGTTTTCCATCTTGTTCAAGACACATGTTCTAGCTTTGATTTTATAACGGTTTTATCGTCTCAAATATTTACCAAGTGAAATGGATATAAATTAACAAATTTAATACTGAAATGAACAGGGTGCTTTATTTTTGGTATAAAACCTTTTCCATGAGTTTCCATCTTTGTCTCAAACTTCAAATTCTGTAGCCACTTTTTGACATAGTAGTAACCTTGCTTGCATATTCATAGACCCCTTACATCATGTTTGAGAGTACCTGGCATTTTAAATTGTCTCATTTTTTCCCATGCCTTCTTCACACTGTCCATTGGGCATCTTTTTTCTCACCAGCGCCATACTTCCTTTATACCAATCTTAAAACATAAGGCAGTAGAAATTCAGAATTTTCTGCCCCATTCCATCTTCGCCATGTGAAAATGGAATAATGGAAAATGATGCTAAATTCTTTGGACCTTGTGCAGTAGTCTGACTCGGTTGATGATGTTTGACTTCCGAGGCTTGTAAGCCTGCTCCTGTGTCCCACACTTGAGCAAGCTGACGGGCAGCTCAGGCGCTCCCTCCTTGGTGCCAGCAGGTAGTTCAAATCTCACTGCAAGAAGCTTCACCCTGACCTCACCCCAAACCATGATAAAACCCACACCACTCTTCTCGTTTTCAAGCCATTTTGAATCGACTCAGGAGCCTCTTCTGCTCTCTCCAGAAAATCTTGTTAGGAGAATAATAAACCTTTCATACCTCTTGGTGTCATAGAGGCGGCATTAATCTTGACATCAGAACCAAATTTGGGGTGGAGGGTCCATTCTGTCCTTGCAGAGGCTCCACAGCGCCTTGTACTAAAGGAAGCCTTGTTCTTCTTCCTCTCATAAATGTCTTTCTGAGTTTGTGATCTTATAACTTTTGTTACCAGAAATTGCTCGACTACCTGACCACTTCTAATGCTGACTCCTAAATCTCCCTTGAACTCCCTGTATCTCATTTTGCGGGGGGTGGGGGTGGGGTGGGGGGTTGGTGGGGGGGCTTTATTGGTGTGGACCAAAAATTCTCACCTGCTTATTCTTTATTTGTACTTCTTTAATATTATTAACATTGGCCTTTCTTCTGTGTTTATGATTTTAATTTGGGTTGCTTCTTGCTCCAGTTTCTACAGTGCGCTCTTTATTCACTTTCAGTTCAGTTCAGTCACTCAGTCGAGTCCGACGCTTTGCGACCCCATGAATCGCAGCACGCCAGGCCTCCCTGTCCATCACCAACTCCCGGAGTTCACTCAGACTCACGGCCATGGAGTCAGTGATACCATCCAGCCATCTCATCCTCTGTCGTCCCCTTCTCCTCCTGCCCCCGATCCCTCCCAGCATCAGAGTTTTTCCCAATGAGTCAACTTTTCACATTAGGTGGCCAAAGTACTGGAGTTTCAGTTTTAGCATCATTCCTTCCAACAAACACCCAGGACTGATCTCCTTTAAAATGGACTGGTTGGATCTCCTTGCAGTCCAAGGTGCTCTCAAGAGTCTTCTCCAACACCACAGTTCAAAACCATCAATTCTTCGGCGCTCAGCCTTCTTCACAGTCCAACTCTCACATCCATACATGACCACAGGAAAAACCATAGCCTTGTCTAGACAGACCTTTGTTGGCAAAGTCATGTCTCTGCTTTTGAATATGCTGTCTAGGTTGGTCATAACTTTCCTTCCAAGGATTAAGCGTCTTTTAATTTAATGGCTGCAGCAGTCACCATCTGCAGTGATTTTGGAGCCCCCAAAAATAAAGTCTGACATTGTTTCCACTGTTTCCCCATCTATTTCCCATGAAGTGATGGGACCAGATGCCATGATCTTCGTTTTCTGAATGTTGAGCTTTAAGCCAACTTTTTGACTCTCCTCTCTCAATTTCATCAAGAAGCTTTTCAGTTCCTCTTCACTTTCTGCCATGAAGGTGGTGTCATCTGCATATCTGAGGTTATTGATATTTCTCCCAGCTATCTTGATTCCAGCTTGTGCTTCTTCCAGCCCAGCATTTCTCATGATGTACTCTGCCCATAAGGTAAATAAGCAGGGTGACAATATACAGCCTTGACGTACTCCTTTTCCTATTTGGAACCAGTCTGTTGTTCCATGTCTAGTTCTAACAGTTGATTCCTGACCTGCATACAGGTTTCTCAAGAGGCAGGTCAGGTGGTCTGGTATTCCCATCTCTTTCAGAATTTTCCAGTTTGTGATCTACACAGACAAAAACTTTGGCATAGTCAATAAAACAGAAATAGATGTTTTTCTGGAACTCTCTTGCTTTTTCGATGACCCAGCAGACATTGGCCATTTGATCTCTGGTTCCTCTGCCTTTTCTAAAACCAGCTTGAACGCATTGGTCATAGCAAACATCATCTTCCAATAACACGAGAAGACTCTACACATGGACATCACTAGATGGTCAACACCGAAATCAGATTGATTATATTCTCTGCAGCCAAAGATGGAGCAGCTTTATACAGTCAGCAAAAACAAGACTGGGGAGCTGACTGTGTCTCAGATCATGAGTTCCTTATTGCCAAATTCAGACTTAAACTGAAGAAAATAAGGAAAACCAATAGACCATTCAGGTACGACCTAAATCAAATCCCTTATGATTATACAGTGGAAGTGAGAAATAGATCTAAGGGACTAAATCTGATAGATAGTGTGCCTGATGAACTATGGAAACTGAGGTTCATGATATTGTATAGGAGACAGGGATCAAGACCATTCCCATGGAAAAGAAATGCAAAAAGCAAAATGGCTGTCTGGGGAGGCCTTACAAATAGCTGTGAAAAGAAGAGAAGTGAAAAGCAAAAGAGAAAAGGAAAGATACAAGCATCTGAATGCAGAGTTCCAAAGAATAGCAAGAAGAGATAAGGAAGCCTTCTTCAGTGATCAATGCAAAGAAATAGAAGAAAACAACAGAATGGGAAAGACTAGCGATCTCCTCAAGAAAACTAGAGATACCAAGAGAATATTTCAAGCAAAGATGTGCTCGATTAAGGACAGAAATAGTATGGACCTAACAGAAGCAGAAGATATTATGAAGAGGTGGCAAGAGTACACAGAAGAACTATACAAAAAAGATCTTCCACGACCAAGATAAACATGATAGTGTGATCACTCACACTCACCTAGAGCCAGACATCCTGGAATGTGAAGTCAGGTGGGCCTTAGAAAGCATCACTATGAACCAAGCTAGTGGAGGTGATGGCATTCCAGTTGAGCTATTTCAAATCCTGAAAGATGATGCTGTGAAAGTGCTGCACTCAATATGCCAGGAAATTTGGAAAACTCAGCAGTGGCCACAGGACTGGAAAAGGTCAGTTTTCATTCCAATCCCAAAGAAAGGCAATGCCAAAGAATGCTCAAACTACCACATAATTATTCATTTTGAGTATTATCAAATGCCAGATATGATCATACAGAAGAAAGCAGATTTATTGGGAAATGAGTATTTCTAGTCATGGTTCCACAATTTTTCAACCAGTGATGACTCTTCTACCTTAACAGTGATTATATATTTAGTGACAGTTACAAATACTAGCTGTAATTATTGGAAAGTTATCTTTAAAGTAATTTATTTTTAGTGAAAATTAATTTATTTTGGAAGAAAAGATAATATATATGTATGGTACACAAATGGTAGGCAAGGAAGGCTCCCTCTTACTTCAGACTCCCCTCCCCTTCCCGAGAGGCAATCACTATAACACTTTATTAGGGATACTTCAAGAAGATTGTAAAGCAAACATTTTATATATACACATATAAATGAGTGTTTATAAATGTGTATATATATGTGTATATATGTACATATACATACATAAGCATTAAAATTTTTTAAATTAAGATTTTGTGTATTTTTGGCTGTGTTGGGTCTTTTTGCTGCACGGGCTTTTCTCTAGTTTCCGAGAGAGCAGGGGCTACTCTCTAGTTGCAGAGGGCGGGCTTCTCATTGTGGTGGCTTCCTCCTCTTATAGTGAAGCTCAGGCTCGAGGCGTGGGCTCCAGTAGTTACAGCTCATGGGCTCAGTAGTTTTTGTCCCTGGCCTCTTTAGAGCACAGGTTCAGTAACTGTGGCACTCAGGCTTAGCTGTTCCTCAAATACCGAACCTGTGTCTCCTGCCTTGGCAGGCAAATTCTTACTGCTGAGCCACCGGGGAAGCCCAAGCATATTTTAAAATTATACTTTTATATATACTTATAGAAACACTTTTATAAACATCACAAATAGAAATATGTGATCCTAATGTGGACATGAGAATGTCAGAGACCTCGTCTATCTTAAATTCAGTGTCTGAGCACTAGGGACACAATCAGGCATTTAGAAAGTGCTCAATAGTTTTTGAATGAATGAAAAATGCTATTTCACAACACCTATCCTGAGAAGTGTCCCATATCACATATACGTTCTATCTCATTCTTTTTAACAGCAAATTTTACTCCATATTCTAAATTTGTCATGTATTTAATTCAGGCTGTGTGATAAACATTTAGGTTCTTTCTGACCTTTTCTCCTAGTAGACTAAATTAATGAGAATAACACACAATGCTTCTCACATGTTGCTTTTACACTGATGCTTATAATTTTTTTTTAGGAATATGCCATAAAAATTGATCATCTTATTACAGGTTTGGGGTTTTCTATTCTGAAGAAAACCTATTAAAGTTGTTTAAACATGAAATAACCAGTAAAAAGTGTGGCACTCATTGACAAACAGCCAAAGTGGCATCCCTGACTGAAAAAAAAAAAAAAGTATTTTAGAACAACGTGGTCACTTAAATTTTTTAAATTTGTCAAATCTCCCAGGAATGAACAGATGTTATCTGTGAATTGACTGTAGGAAGCTGTATTCGTTTACCGTTTGCTCTTGGACAATTTACTAGGAATTAAAAGATGAAAAATTTTAAACAATGAAAGTATTGCTTACATAGCAGAATAAGTATAAACGATTTAAAACAACTTAAATATTTCAGATTGAGACGAGCAAAAACAACTGGGAAGAATTCTTGATTCATTAAAATTATCACCTGGGTCCCACACCTCCTCTCATTCTGAAAAAAACTGTCCCCAAAGAACCACTGGTCAATTGAACACTGAATTGTTATTTGATTTATAAAAGATAGCTAAATATCAGAAAGAAAGTGTGTCTAAGAAAATGTGAAATATACCTGGAAAAATAGAGAACAGAGAATCTCATGAATGTGCCCTCTGAAGAACTGGGAGATTGGTTTCCCATAAATACTTGATTCACAGAACCGAGATTTATCTCCTGACCAATGAATATCCACCAAGAATTTCTCTCCATCCTCAAGGCAATGAACTCACTGCTTGGATGGTGGTTGGCCATCCCCTTCTTTGCACTCCCTGCCAATAAAAACAGCCCTCAGTAGACTGGCCTGCAGCCAGTATTCAAGGTTTCATGTGTCCTCGGGGCTCACTCTGGTTTGACTTCTGAGCTCTCCTTCCCTGATATGTTACCTCTTTTTCCCTGCACAGTTTTTTCATGCAGCCAGGAAAGATGGCCCTTTGTAGGACCAGACTCATAGTCCAACTTAGCAAATGCAGCAGATAAAATTACTTCTCCTTCTCAGTTTTGGTTGGGCCAGAGTATCTCAGAGACACAGGGTATGGGAGCCCCCAAAGGACGGGGTTGGAGGGATGATATATATATATAAAGCTAAGTTTGGTGATGGACAGGGAGGCCTGGCATGCTGCTGTTCATGGGGTCACAAAGAGTCGGACGCTACTGAGTGACTGAACTGAAGTTACACATTTAAGGAACTAACAGCCTCATGGGAAAGACAAGAGTAAACAGAAAGGTGTAGTTTTGTGACACTGTGTGCTCAGAAGACCAGAAGAGTGAGCACCCAAATCTTTGTTTTCAAAAATGGATTCAACCTTCCATGGTTAATATCAACACTGCCTCATCTGAGTACGTGCATAGTACTTGACCTTTATACTTCATTTCTCTTAAGTACATTTTCTCATGCAAAACTGTATTGTAGCTTACTCAGCCCTCCTCCCCTACCTTCCTCCCATCCACCACGCCCCTAATCTCAAGAAGATAAAAGCTCATTCTGACTTTCAAATGAGCAATGTTTTCCTAGTCTATTTCCCCAGATATGTCAAGCTTATTTTTTTCAGGTGTTTCTGTATACATTATCATCCATTAAGATTTCAAATAGTATTTGGGGGGGGGGAGAAGGGAGCACAGAAGTGCCAGAAAAATTAAATAAATGCCAGTTTCTCAAGTAAACTTCCCCTTTCATGGATCATTACCTTGTTGTGGCAAAGGGGCTTGTGTAACTTCATGAAGCTCTGAGCATTGCTCTGTAGGGCCACACTCAGGACAGATGGGTCGTAGTGAGGAGTTCTGATAAAATGTGGTCCACTGGAGAAAGAAATGGCAACCTACTTCAGTATTCTTGTCTGGAGAACCACATGAACAGTATGAAAAGCAAAAAAATAAAATAAAAATGTGACCTTGGGAGATAAGCCTCTCCCAGATTGGAAGGTGTCCAATATGCTACCAGGGAAGAATGGAGGGCAATTAGTAATAGCCCCAGAAAGAATGAAGCAGCTGGGCCAACGCAGAAACGACACTCAGTTGTGGATGTGTCTAGTGGTGAAAGTAATTGATGCTTTCAAATTATGATGTTGGAAAAGACTCTTGAGAATCCCTTGGACTGCAAGGAGATCAAACCAGTGAACCCTAAAGGAAACCAACCCTGAATATTTGTTGGAAGGACAGATGGAGGCTGAAGGTCCAATACTTTGGCCACTTGATGCAAAGAACTGACTCACTGGAAAAGACCCTGCTGCTGAGAAAAGACTGAAGGCAAAAGGAGAAGGAGAAGGCAGAGGATGAGATGATTAGATAGCTGAATAGACATGAATTTCAGCAAACTCCGGGAGATGGAGGTCAGAGAAGCCTGGTGTGCTGCAGTGCATGGGGTTGCAAAGAGTCAGACACGATCCAGCAACTGAACAACAAAAAGTAAACTTCAGGCAGCCTCATTCTGAAATGCCTTTTGGAATACATGTAAAGTCTCAGATATTTAAATTGAAGGACACTTAAAAAGTCAATATTTAAATGTTGAGGCATTTCTTCATAGGATTCTGAAGAGAAAACAAAATATAAATGATAAAACTTGATAATAAAAATAAGCAGAACTGAAGCATGCATAAACGTTGACTCATCTAGGTAAATTCCTCAGAGCCCAACTGGCATTTCCATGGGTGGTGATAACAAAAGTAGTTTTTAGGATGCCCAAAGCTGATTTCCTAAGACCAGCAGAGAAACTTAGAAAGTGATGGTAGGCTTTTAAAAAGTGACTGATTTCTATAGAAAAGAAAACATTTTTAGACATTGCCAGAGGTGCTTAGGAACAACACATTGCATGATGCTGATCTCGACCCAGAAAGATAAACAAGCCATTTACAATGCCTTTATCCATGGCTCCCTTAAAGTTAGTTGGAAAGTTAGCTGGAATCTTGGGCACCATTAACACTATATAATGAATGTATCCTAGAAAAATTACTGAATGTATCCTAGAGTTGATGGCATTACTGACTCAACGGACATGAGTTTGAGCAAGCTCCGGGAGTTGGTGATGGACAGGGAAGCCTGGTGTGCCACAATCCATGGAGCCGCAAAATGTTGGACACGACTAAGCAACTGAACTGATCCTAGAAAATAATGAAAGCTTGGAGAAACTATAGACAACTCAGCACTTCCTCTGTGGGAGATTCTTGTTTATTTAGAACTTTTATGCAAAAGAGTTAAAATCTGACCTAGGCAGGAGGGTACTAAGGGCACAGGCTAGTAGAGACGAATACTGAAATCAAGGAGCTGAAGGGAGTCAGGAAGGACTGGTGTCCTGATGTTTTAGGAAAATGAGGAAATTCCACAAAACACTGATGGTTTGCAGCTGGTAAAAAAGCAAAGAAGGGGTTTCCCTGGTGGCTCAGTGGTTAAAAAAAAATCTGCCTGGTAATGCAGAAGACACGGTTTCCATCCCTGGTCTGGGAAGATCCCCCACACTGCAAAGCCCACTAAGTCTATGAGCCACAGCTACTGGAGCCTACATGCTCCAGGGCCCACAAGCCGCAACTACTGAAGCCGATGTGCCCAGAGCCCCTGCTCCACAAGAGAGGCCACCACAAAGAGAAGCCCCAGCACAGCACAAAGAATAGCCCCGTTCGCTGCAACTAGAGAAACAGAAAATGCTAACAGAAAGCAAACACATTCTAAAACTGAGCAAATATAGTTGTTGAGAGCTTGCATCAGAAGAAAACCTGCATGCTCTGCATGTGGTTTTTTTCTGTCTGAAAACAACAGAAAGGTCTCTTTTATAATAAGCAAATCGAATTTAGTTTGGTTTTATTATCACTCAAAAATAGGCAATGGCCATTTCAGTTCTGCTCATATGTATACTGTTTTGCTTTGAGTTAGTTGCATTTAATGGATTTTTACTTTCATAGAACTATAAACAGAATGGACAATATGCTGGGCTCACCCTCCCATTACTTAGGCCCAGTACAGCTATAATTATGCAGCCAGAGCTGGCCAGGTTGCAGAATTGTTGTTTTCGTTCAGTTGCTAAGTCATGTCCAACTCCTTGTGACCCCATGGACTGTAGCCCACCAGGCTCCTCTGCCTATGGAGTTTTCCAGGCAAGAATATCGGAGTGGGTTGCCATTCCTTCTCCAGGGGATCTTCCCAAGCAAGGGATCAAACCCACGTCTCCTGCATTGGTTGCAGAATCTCTACCAAAATACCCATTCTCAGAGAAGGAGAAAAAAAAAAATCTGCAAAGGCTCTACCTAAGATACTCTACTGTCCCTGTTAGGAGACTGCCCTTTGCACTATGCAGCAGAATACTTACCATTAGTATCTGAACATCTCTCCTACAGAGAAACATGGAGGTGACAGGGGCTGCACTGCACAGGAATCCTCAAATGACAAATGGATCACAGTGTCTTTTGAAGCAGCATCTTCTCAGAGGCTTGTTTATAGATTAAATAACAGGGGGGAGGGCCAATGACAAAGACAGTCTTCTAAGGCATTGCCTGTTAACTACCAATTAAAACCAATGATAAACAAATCCATAGTAGTTAGAAACATTATATACATATATGTATTATATATATGTATATATATATATTTATATTAGGGTGTATATATACATAACTCAATGAATCTATGAGCCATGCCATTTAGGGCCACCCAAGACGGACGGGTCATGGTAAAGAGTTCTGACAAAATGTGGTCCACTGGAGAAGGGAATGGCAAACCACTTCAGTATTCCTCCCTTGAGAACCCCATGAACAGTATGAAAAGGCAAAAAGATAGGACACTGAAAGATGAACTCCCCAGGTCAGTAGGTGCCCAATATGCTACTGGAGATTAGTGGAGAAATAACTCCAGAAAGAATGAAGAGAAGGAGCCAAAGCAAAAAACAAGACCCAGTGGTAGATGTGACTGGTGATGGAAACAAGGCCTGATGCTATAAAGAGCAATACTGCATAGGAACCTGGAATTTCAGGTCCATGAAACAAGGCAAATTGGAAGTGGTCAAACAGGAGATGGCAAGAATGAACATCAACATTCTAGGAATCAGCGAACTAAAATGGACTGGAATGGGTGAATTTAACTCAGATGACCATTTTAAGTTCCTACCATGGGCAAGAATCCCTTCGAAGAAATGGAATAGCCATAATAGTCAAAAGAGTCCGAAATGCAGTACTTGGATGCAGACTCAAAAACGACAGAATGATCTCTGTTTCCAGGGCAAACCATTCAATATCACAGTAATCCAAGTCTATGCCCCAACCAGTAATGCTGAAGAAGTTGAAGTTGACCAGTTCTACAAAGACCTACAAGACCTTCTAGAATTAACACCCCTCAAAAGATGTCCTTTTCATTATAGGGGACTGGAATGCAAAAGTAGGAAGTTAAGAACACCTGGACTAACAGGTAAATTTGGCCTTGAAATACAGAACGGAGGAAGCAAAGGCTAATAGAGTTCTGCTGAGAGAATGCACTAGTCATAGCAAACACCCTCTTCCAGCAACACAACAGAAGACTCTACACATGGATATCACCAGATGGCCAACACCGAAATCAAATTGATTATATCCTTTGCAGCCAAAGATGGAAAAGCTCTATACAGTCAGCAAAAACAAGACCAGGAGCTGACTGTGGCTCAGATCATGAACTCCTTATTCCCCAAATTCAGACGTAAATTGAAGAAAGTAGGAAAAACCACTAGACCACTCAGGTATGACCTAAATCAAATCTCTTACGACTATACAGTGGAAGTGAGAAATACATTTAAGGGACTAGATCTGATAGATAGAGTGCCTGATGAACTGTGTATGGAGGTTCATGACATTATACAGGAGACAGTGATCAAGACCATCCCCAAGAAGAAGAAATGAAAAAGGCTAATGGCTGTCTGGGGAAGCCTTACAAATAGCTGTGAAGAGAAAAGAAGCAAAAAGCAAAGGAGAAAAGGAAAGATATAAGCATCTGAATGCAGAGTTTCAAAGAATAGCAAGGAGAGATAAGAAAGGCTTCCTCAGCGATCAATGCAAAGAAATAGAGGAAAACAACAGAATGGGAAAGACTAGAGATCTCTTCAAGAAAATCAGAGATACTGGGGGAACATTTTATGCAAAGATGGGCTCAATAAAGGACAGAAAAAGAGGCATATTCAAAAGCAGAGACATTATTTTGCCGACAAAGGTCAGTCTAGTCAAGGCTATGGTTTTTCCTGTGGTCATATATGGATGTGAGAGTTGGACTGTGAAGAAGGCTGAGCGCTGAAGAATTGATGCTTTTGAACTGTGGTGTTGGAGAAGGCTCTTGAGAGTCTCTTGGACTGCAAGGAGATCCAACCAGTCCATTCTGAAGGAGATCAACCCTGGATTTCTTTGGAAGGAATGATGCTAAAGTTGAAACTCCAGTACTTTGGCCACCTCATGTGAAGAGTTGACTCACTGGAAACGACTCTGATGCTGGGAGGGATTGGGGGCAGGAGAAGGGGACGACCGAGGATGAGATGGCTGGATAGCATCACGGACTCGATGGACGTGAGTCGAGTGAACTCCGAGAGATGGTGATGAACAGGGAGGCCTGGCATGCTGCGATTCATGGGGTCGCAAAGAGTCGGACACGACTGAGCGACTGAACTGAACTGAACTGAAGAGAAGAAGATATTAAGAAGAGGTGGCAAGAATACAAAGAAGAACTGTACAAAAAGATCTTCATGACCCAGATAATCATGATGGTGTGATCACTCACCTTGAGCCAGACATCCTGGAATGTGTAGTCAAGTGGGCCTTAGGAAGCATCACTAAGAACAAAGCTAGTGGAGGTGATGGAATTCCAGTTGAACTATTTCAAATCCTGAAAGATGATGCTGTGAAAGTGCTGCATTCAATATGCCAGCAAATTTGGAAACCTCAGCAGTGGTCACAGGACTGGAAAAGGTCCATTTCATTCTAATCCCAAAGAAAAGCAATGCCAAAGAATGCTCAAACTACCGCACAATTGCACTCATCTCACACACTAGTAAAGTAATACTGAAAATTCTCCAAGCCAGGCTTCAGCAATACGTGAACCGTGAAATTCCTGATGTTCAAGCTGGTTTTAGAAAAGGCAGAGGAACGAGAGATCAAATTGCCAACATCTGCTGGGTCATCGAAAAAGCAAGAGAGTTCCAGAAAAACATCTATTTCTGCTTTATTGACTATGCCAAAGACTTTGACTTTGTGGATCACAATAAACTGTGGAAAATTCTGAAAGAGATGGGAATACCAGACCACCTGACCTGCCTTTTGAGAAACCTGTATGCAGGTCAGGAATCAGCAATTAGAACTGGACATGAAAACAACAGACTGGTTCCAAACAGGAAAAGGAGTACGTCAAGGCTGTATATTGTCACCCTGCTTATTTAACTTATATGCAGAGTACATCATGAGAAACACTAGACCGGAGGAAGCACAAGCTGGAATCAAGATTGCTGGGAGAAATATCAATAACCTCAGATATGCAGATGACACTACCCTTATGGCAGAAAGTAAAGAAGAACTAAAGAGCCTCTTGCTGAAATAGGAGTCAAGAAGTTGACTTAAAGTTCAGTATTCAGAACACCAAGATCATGGCATCTGGTCCCATCACTTCATAGCAAATAGATGGGGAAACAGTGGCAGACTTAATTTTCTTGGGCTCCAAAATCATTGCAGATGGTGACTACAGCCATGAAATAAAAAGAGCCTTACTCCTTGAGAGAAAAGTTATGACCAACCTACATAGCATATTATAAAGTAGAGACATTACTTTGTCAGCAAAGGTCCATCCAGACAAGGCTATGGTTTTTCCAGTAGTCATATATGGATGTGAGAGTTGGACTGTGAAGAAAGCTGAGCACCAAAGAATTGATGCTTTTGAACTGTGGTGTTGGATAAGACTCTTGAGAGTCCCTTGAACTGCAAGGAGATCCAACCAGTCCATCCTAAAGGAGATTAGTCCTGAATATTCATTGGAAGGACTGATGCTGAAGCTGAAACTCCAATACTTTGGCCACCTGATGTGAAGAGCTGACTCATTTCAAAAGACCCTGATGCTGGGAAAGATTGAAGGTGGGAAGAGAAGGGGACGACAGAGAATGAGATGGTTGGATGGCATCACCAATTCAATGGACATGAGTCTGAGCCAGCTCCAAGAGTTGGTGATGGACAGGGAGGCTGGTGTGCTGCAGTCCATGGGGTCACAAAGAGTCAGATGCGACTGAACTGAACGAGCACCATGTTTCTTAAAGCTTGTCTTTAAGAAATATTTAAGCAGCAGCCTAAGGACCCGGTAGCTCAGTGGTACAGAAATCGCTTGCCGACGCAGGAGACAGGGGTTTGATCCCTGATCTGGGAAGGCCCCACATGCTGTGGAGCACTAAGCCTGCGAGCCACAACTACTGAGCCTGTGCTCCAGAGCTCATGCACCACGACTACTGTGCCCGTGAGCCCCAGAGCCTCTGCAAGAAGAGAAGCCACTGCCATGAGAAGTCCGAGCAGCACAACCAGAGGAAAGCCTGGCTGCAGCAAAGACCCAGCACAGCCAAAATAAGTAAACATTACTTTTTAAAAAAGGAACAAAAGAAAGAAAGAGCCGAGGGTAGAGGTCAGTAGATTTTTCTGCAAAGAATCGGATGGTAAACATGGCTTTGAAGGCTGTAGAGGCTCTGTCATGCATACTCAACAGACATTGTATGACAGCAGTCATAGACACCATGCAAATGAGTGAGTGCTTGTGTTCCAATGAAAATTTACCAACACTGAAATTTGAATTTTATATCATTTTCAAGTGTCTGATATAAAATTCTCTTTGGTTTCTTCAACCATTTAAAACTGCAGCAGCTATTCTTAACTTGCGGACTATAAAAACGATCTATGGACCAGATTTGATCAGGGGCCATAGTTTGCTGACACCAATATCAACAACACCTGCTCACCCTACTTCAAGCTCTTTCATAAACAAAGGCAAAGAAAACAGGCCCCACCCACGAGAAAGCAACCAGGTGGTAGCTCTTACTACTAATGGAAGGCCATGTTGACTCTAGGAGTGAGAGATGGAAAGAACAAATATTTCTTGAAAACCTAGTACTGTGTTTATTACTCGTCACAACAGTACTATTACAATGTGTATAAGTAATAACGTGTTACTGTGGCATTACATATACCTGTACACTTTTCAGAGTTGAGGAAAAGCGAGACTCAAAGATTAAGTGCCTCCACCTGGTCCTCAGGTAGGGTTTGAACATGGGTTGGTCTTTTCAGTAAACCTTCAGTGTGGTATTGCAACCTGGCAAGACCTGAGTTGATAGTGAAGAACAGAGGAGTAGAAGCTGTACTCAGAAGAGATGAAACTCAGGAAGACGGACGTCAGTGCCAGGACAACTGGGAGTGCCTGAATTAGAGCAGAGAGGCGGGAATGCGAGAATTCGCTGCTCTCCTGGCTCAACAGTCCCAGAGGCCACCCCAGATCAACCCAAACTAACTGGAGTGTTTGACCCCCAGATTGGCCTGCAAAGACAGGCAGCCCAGCAGTAGATCATTAACTTAATTCAGCCAGACCATATAGCAGGTAAAGCCCAGTGCAAGGGCTACGGCTTTAACACTGCTGTTCCAAGAAATGGTAGTTAGACTGACTTCTGTTATTTCCTCTTCTCTCTTTTTTACAATTGTAGCCTATATTAATTTTATAGAAAGTTTAGAAAAATACAGATAAGGGATATAAAAACTCCATCAACATAATCACATTGACATTTTTGTATAATACCCTTTACATTCTATATGTTAAAGTAAGACTGCTATTCATACCACTTTTTGCACCAAATATATATATCATGAACATGTTTTTCTGTCATTTCCCAAAATCTAATTTGCAAAATGTCCCAGAAAACAAAGCAAACTGACCATAAGCAAGTAGATTTGTGCAATGCTGTACTGTCCCAGCCTCAGACGTTAACAATGGCTGTTTGATTAGAGCAAAGGCTGGCAAAGAGCTCCAGTAGTGAAACCTGGGTCACTTTGCCCGGAGTATCTCTTATTTAATCTATTTAATCATGGAATCTTTCTAGAACATTTGGAAAATTAACGTTCTACAGAATATCTTTGGTGTAAAGCTATTCTATATCATTTGTAATGGATGTACCATATTCCATTGTTAGAGGGTTCATTAGAACTAAATATGGAAATTGTTTTCAATTTTTCACTATTATAAACAATATATACCACTAGGTACATTTTTGCAACTCAGCCTTCACAGACATTCATGATAATTCCTTGAACATGCAATTGCTTGGTCAACGATATGGATATTTTTAAAGTTTTTAAGAAATGGATGTTATAATTTATATAATATTTTACATGAGAAACTGAATGCTATATTTCACTTTTAATTTTGTTTTGCTAATGATTAATACTTAGGTTCAATAATCAGGCAGATTTTTACTAGATGCTTTGTATTTTGTGACTATGCTAAAAGCAAAATGTATTGATTTTATAGAGCGACTGAAACGCTCATAAATGTCTGTTGGCAGCATCTTCTAAAATGAATACATGGAAATTCTACGTATTAGTATTCTACTGCTATATAACAAATTACCACAAACTTAAGAAGAAAATTATTTTTAGCTTACGGTTCTGTAGATCAGAAGTCCATCACAGCGTGGCTGGGTGATCTGTTCAGAATATCACAAGGCTGAAATCAAGGCGTTAGGGAGGATGAGTCCTCATCAAAGAGGCTTTGGGGAGAACCCCACATCCCTAACTCACTGTTGGCAAAGTTCCGGACTTTGATGTTGTAGGGCCAATGCCCTGTTTCTAGCTGGGGGCCAGTTGAGGCCATCCTCTGCTTCTAGAGGCCACTTTCCAGTCCTTGCAAGGTGGACCCCTGTATCCTCAAGTCCCCAACAATGCAGCAAGTATTCCTTGTGCTTCATGTCTGACTCTCTTGTCTGCTCCCAGATGAAGAAAGCACTTGCTTTGAAAGCGGTTGTGATTATATTAGGCCTACCTGGTTATCTCCCTATTACAAAGCCCACCTGGAAAACCTATCATTAGGGTAAGGATTCTAAAAGGCTGCTTTTATTATTCTGCCTACCTCCTCCTATGATTGAGCCGTTACAGTCCTAGATATATACCCAACAGAAATGAGTGCATGTTTACCAAAACACATGCACAAGAACGCTAACAGAAGCACTACACATATTAACCAGTACCTGGAGTAATTATTCAATAACAATTGCGAAAACTGTGAAATAGTTTGATGATTGAATAGAGAAATGAGAGTGAACAAACTACAACTACTCACAGTGCCATGAATGAATTTCACATAAATAACGTGGGGAAGTAGAAAATATGCTTTGTAGGAGCAAATGGAGGGGTACTTAATCCAGCCCCCGGAAGTCATAGAAAGCTTTCCAAAGGAAGGTACAGCCTTCCCTAGGGTTTTCAGGTGGCACTAGTGGTAAAGAACCCACCTGCCAATGCAGGTGAAGTAAGAGATGCAGGTTTGATCCCTGGGTCAGGAAGATCCCCTGGAGGAGGCAAAGGCAACCCACTCCAGTATTCTTGCCTGGAGAATCCCATGGACAGAGAAGCCTGGCAGGCTACCGTCCATAGGACTGCAGAGTCAGACATGACTGAAGCAGCTTAGCAAGCATGAATGCAGAGAAATTTGTTGCAAAGAAATAGAGTGATGGGGAGGACAGGACTGAACTAACTGAAAGAATATGAATAGAAGTAACACATCTGTAAAAATTATCAGCAGATGGGTATTATGAATGGACAGCAAAACAGTGGGGGTAAAAGGTATGCCTAGAGAATTTGGCAGGGGTCAGGACATGGAGAACCTTGAAAGCCATATTAAGAATATTGACCTTAATCCTTTAAGTGATGGGAACATGGGAGGTACTGGCAAAACAAAAGAATATAGATGGTTTATATTTAGAACACTGACATGGCAAAGCAGATGATCATGTTAAAAGAAAATATGGAGGAAACTATACCAGTTAGGAGGCTATTCGAGGAATATAGGTGGGACATGATGGGAGCCTGAGTGAGCTGGAGTGAAGGGGAAGAGGGACAATATAAGGAGCGTGGATGCCCTGTATCAACCTCCCTTCCAGACACTGCTTCTTTAAGTCTTCAGAACATTTTTATAGTTTTTAAATTCTATGGCCCAACTGTCTCCTAGAAAACATGTGCCAGTCTGGATTCCCACTAACAATGTGCCCGTCTCTCCTAATTTCTGACAAAATGGGTGCTTTATTTTTAAATCTTCACTAATTGCCTAGGCAAATACAATTGTTTGCTCAGTCACTCAGTCATGTCCAACTTTTTGCAATCCCATGACTCCTCTGCTTATGGATTTTGCAGGCAGGAATACTGGAGTGGTTTGCCATTTCCTTCTCCAAAATATAACTGTAACTCTTTTTTTTAAATATTGTGGTTTTGACTGAAAGCATAGTGAACATTTTTAAATGTTTGGCTATTTTTTATCATTTTTAAAGTGTCAATTCATATTATTTGAATTTTTCTACATTTTTTTTATACTGACCTGTAAGAAGATATATATTAAATATACTAACCCTTTCGAGGTGCACTTTTCCATATCTGCACCTTTCAATTTTGAATAGGCTAATTTTTTAAAAATAGCTTCATATTATTAGTTAAATCTACTAATTTTCTGTTATTGACTTCTACTCTTAGATTTGCATATTTGAGTTCTTTCTCAAAGCATGATTTGAGGAATATAGATCTTCACCTGTATTTTCTTCAAGTGCTTTAATAATTCTATTTAAATATTTAATTAATATAGGAGTTAATTTGGTATATAGTTTTAGATAATTAACTGGCTAAACCCAATGGCTAATTCATGCTTTCCCCATTGACTTGGACTGTCACTCTTATATATTAAATTCTTATGTCTTTAATATGGGCTATAATTTCTGGTAGAGCAAATTCTCCTATATTATATTTTCTTTTACAAAATATTCTTGATGATTCTTTTAAGTCAGGGTTAAACTAGCTTACAAATGAACTACAATGTTTCCCATCATTTTCTTTGCTTTATGTTCTAACAGTTTAAATTCTAAAGAAGATATTGCTTCCTTAAAGATTTGAAAGATTTTGCCTATAAAATTATCTAGGTGCTGAAATTCTCTGACATTTGTTAACTTTGTTCATAGTTTTTGGTCTATACTGTACTATTCATCAAAACTGTTCTTTTCCTAAGAAAGTCACTTAATCAAAATACCCCAAATTATTATTTTATAATATCTATAGTTAATCTCTTTTCATTTGTAGTATCATGCATTTATTTAGATTTTCTATTTTTGCCATTTGGCTTTGTCAAAAGGACATTTTTTGGTCTTTTCACAGATCCACCTCTTAGGTTTAATCTATTCTTTCTTCATGCTTTTCCCAGATTTTATTCACTTTCTTGCTTCTTGAACTGATTGTTTGGTTTATTTTTAATGGATAATAATAAAAACATATAATAAAACTCAGGAAATGGTGAAGGACAAGAAAGCCTGGTGTGCAACAGTCCATGGGGTCACAAAGAGTCGGACATGACTTAGTGACTAAAGAACAACAAAGCCTCTGAATTTTTCTTCTAAGTAAAGCTTTTGGGTATATTTTGGATATATAGTTTTTTCTCTTATTTTTATTGACTTAAACTGATTATAATTTGTATTTTCTCTTTCAAGAATTAAGATGTTGCTATTGTTCAGATGCTAAGTCGTGTTCTACTCCTTGCAATCCTATGAACTGCACCACGCCTGGCTTCCCTGTCCTACAGTATCTCCCTGAGTTCGCTCAAACTCATGTCCACTGAGTCAGTGACACTATCCAACCATCTCATCCTGTTGCCCACTTCTCTTCCTGCCCTCAATCTTTCCCAGCATCAGAGTCTTTTCCAATGAGCTGGCTCTTCACATCAGGTGGCCAAAGTATTGGAACTTCAGCTTCAGCATCAGTCCTTCAAATACATATTCAGAGTTGATTTCCTTTAGGACTGACTGGTTTGATCTCCCAGAGAGATCCAATGGACTCTCAGGAGTCTTCTCCAGCACCACAAGTTCAAAAGCAACAATTCTTTTGGTGCTAAGCCTTCTTTATGGTCCAACTCTCACATCCATACATGGCTACTGGAAAAACCATAGCTTTGGCTATACGGACCTTTGTTAGCAAAGCTATTTTGTGCTTTTTAATATGCTGTCTAGGTTTGTCATGGCTTTTTTTCCTATGAACAAGCATCTTTTAATTTCCTGGCTGCAGTCACTGTCCATCGTCATTTTGGAGCACAAGAAAATAAAATCCATCACTATTTCCACTATCTCCCCATCTATTCCCCATGAAATGATGGGACTGAATGCTATGTTCTTCATTTTTGAATTTTCAGTTTTAGGCCAGTTTTTCTTTCCTCTTTCACCTTTATCAAGAGGCTCGTTAGTTCCTCTTTGCTTTCTGCCATTAAAGTGGTATCATCTACATTTCTGAGGTTGTTGACATTTCTCCCAGCAATCTTGATTCCAGCTTGTGAGTCATCCATCCCAGCATTTTGGCATGATGTACTCTGCATATAAGTTAGATAAGCAGGGTGACAATATACAGCTTTGAGGTACTCCTTTCCCAATTCTGAATCAGTTCCTTGTTCTGTCCCGTTCTGTTGCTTCTTATTCTGCATATAGGTTTCTCAGGAGGCACATAAGGTGGTCTGATATTCCCATCTCATCTCTTTCAGAATTTTCCACAGTTTGTTGTGATCCACACAGCAAAGGCTTTAGTGTACTCAGCGAAGCAGAAGATTTTTTTGAATTCCCTTGCCTTTTCTATGATCCAGTGGAGATTGGTAATTTGATCTCTGGTTCTGCCTTTTCTAAATACAGCTTGTACATCTGGAAGTTCTTGGTTCACGAACTGTTGAAGCCTAGCTTGAAGGATTTTGAGCATAATCTTGTTAGCATTTGAAATGAGTGCAACTGTAATTTGAATGCTCTTTGGCATTGCCTTTCTTTGGGACTGGAATGAAAACTGACCTTTTCCTAGTCCTGTGGCCACTGCTGAGTTTTCCAAAGAAGATGGCATATTGACTGCAGCATTTTAACAGCATCATCTTTCAGGATTTGAAATAGCTCAACTGGAATTCCATCACTGCCTCTTAGCTTTGATCACAGTAATGATCACTTGACTTCACACTCCAGGATGTCTGGCTCTAGGTGAGTGACAACTTGTTATGAATTGTTCCCTTTACTGCCTGCTAGTCAGAAAGTGTAATCTCTGTTACTTATTGTCTTGTATCTTATATGTTTGAACACATTTCATAAATATTTGAAAAGATGCATATTACCAAAGTTGTCTCTTAGGTAAGATTGCAGTTCTGTAGTTTTCATGAAATTCTCCTGGCTTTTTTTTGTTTCATGTATTTTGATGGAATGTTACTAGCCACTGTTACATCTTTAATATAGAATGTGCCCATATAAAGTAATTCCTTCTTTCATCCATTTTTTTCATTAAATTCTATTCTTTTTGATTTTAATATTACAACTCTTAAGGCAGAGGCCAACAAAAAAATAATTAATTTTTACTGGATAAAGATAATCCTTGTTATTTCAAGTGAAGCTCTTGTGAAATATGCACACACACAATTTCATATTTTGATTCAACTGAAAATCTAACTTTAAATAAGGAAATATAGGTGTCATGTGGATTCTACTTTCCTTATTTTTGTCTGTTTCTGTGTCTCCTTTCGTTTTCCTATCTTGTGCTATGTGTTGGTCAAGGCTCTTTCTGCTTTTCAAGTTTTCTGCAAATTGTGTAAGAAATAACTATTTTATGATTTTCTACCTTCTAATTACTCTTCCCCCTCCCCAACCAGATGTCTATTTCCACTATTCTAATGCAGCACTTAAGTTTCATCAATTACCTCAAATACCTCATCTCAATACTTTGGACACATTTTAGCACTATCTTACTACAGCTCCCAGTGACATTCAACGTAATTGATTAATCTTCTCCCACCCCCACCCTATCCCTTATTCTGTTGTTTAGTCACTAAGTCTTGTCTGACTCTTGTGACCCCATGGACTGTTGCCCACCAAGCACCTCTGTCAATGGGATTTCCCAGGCAAGAATACTGGAGTGGCTTGCCATTTTCTTCTCCAAGGGATCTTTCCGACCTAGGGATCTTCCTGACCTAGGGATCAAACCTGCATCTCCTGTTTGGCAGGCGGGTTCTTTATCACTGAGCCACCTGGGAACCCCAGTGCCTTATTCTAGGACCCTGCAGTTTTCTAAGTTTTGTTACTTCTTCAGCTACCTTTCTGTCCCCCTCCCTCCTCCTCTGTTCTAGACGCTCTCTTTCTACCACAGGTGAGCCCACCCATTCCTGTGGCTTCAGTTACCTCAAACATGCCTGTGACTTCCAAATCTCCTGTCCACACTTCTATGAGTTCTAAACTAGTATGTGTAATTGTTCTCTCAACATGTCCCTGTGATGTCTGATGGGCAATATGTCCACAGACGAGTCTACAGCTTTCCTTCACACCAGCCATCTCCTTTCCTCCACCTCATCCAACTGCATTAATCTGTTGTTCAGGCCATAATAACCTGAGGGTCATGACTGGAGCTTTTTATCATTCACCCCTGACATCCTAACATCTTCAAATCTAAATGATTCTGCCCCCAAGGCATTTTTGGAACTATTCACTTCTTCCTACCTACACTGATCCAAATAATCATCATCTCTTACCTGGACTAATACCAGTCTCCCTGCTTCCATTCTTGCCCCTCTAAAATCCATTTTCTACCCACACCTAGAAAGAGCTTCTTGAAAAATGTATATCTGATCATAACCTTCTTCTGCTTGTAACCTTCCATGAGATTGTCCCCTCTGAGAATCAAAATCAAACATTACACTGTAACCTGCAATACAGGCCTCATGATCTGGCCTGTGCCAACCACCCCATCCACTCTCATCTTCCTTGTTCATACTCCAGCCACCCCTTCCTTGAGTTCCTCCAAAATCCTGATCACCCTCCAGCCAAACTCCTCGCACTGGCTCTTCTCACTTCTTCCGTATCTGCAGGCCTGGCTCCTCCGTGTCACCCAGCTCCCAGCTCATACATGTAAGTCCCCTCAGGGAGACGCAACCTAAAGTAGGCGTTCCTCAACACCCAAGTCACCCAACTCTACTTTCATTTCAGATGCTTATCACCATCTGAAATTATATGACTCCTTTGTTTACTTGTTTATAGGTTTTCATCCCCTAACATATAAACTCCTTGAATGAGAGTGTGTGTGCTTTTGTTGCCTTTGTGTCCTCAGTGACAACAATGCGTGGCACTAACAGTTGCTCAATAATATGCGTCAAGTGCAATTAACCTGATGTAGTAGGCACAGAAAGAGGGAGGCTTCAGTTCAGCAGATCCAGATTTAAATATGGTCTACACCACTTACTAGAATGTGTTAGCAAGTTAGTAATTTCCCCCATCTAAAATATGTGGATAACAGTGGTGTCTTCTGTAAGGAGCTGTACAGAGCTGCTGCGAAGATAAAATGAGAAAAAAGTACTAACCACTTGGCACTGTGACACACAATGAAAGCTTAACAAATACTAGCTAGCTAGTATCTACTTATATAGATTATACTATGATTATAGGTTTTAGATTATCTAGATGAAATTATACACACACACACACACACTTTGGTGTTCATCTTTACTTGGTTTTATGGTTTTACTGTTTTGCCTTTGAGACTCCAATTTGTAAGTTCTTATCAATACCATATCTCAAGAGAATAATCTGAGTAATGTTCTCTGACTAGTTCCTAGTATACCCCAGAATAGTTATAAGCTTTATAGACCTCTTTAAGTGATTTACCTGAAAATATAAATATTCCCCTCCAGTATAATACAGTAGTTTAACGCAGCCTCCATTCCATCTCCTTACTCAGAGGTCTGTGAATAGTAAATACAGACAGGTCTACACAAATATCTCACGTTAAAAGTCCTAAGTAAATCATCTTTGTACTCATCATAAAACCCTGTGAGCACTGGTTAAAGAGGTGACCTCCAGTATGACAAAAACACACCTCTTTTAGAACACAAATGGCTGGAACAATTTGATCTTTATCATTTATTATTTTTATTTGGACAACTTATATACATATGTACAAAATACCTACTGTCAGAATCCTCTTATAATTTCATTTGATTTACAAAAATGGGACAGCAAAATAACTTAGGTCACTAATACTGTACAAAAATAAAACTGATTAAACAGTTGTAAAGATCAGTATCTTACAGTGTTACAGATCATTTATCTGTTGTGAAAGAACATCTCAATCTATTCAGAGTGATGAGTACTGTGCTAAATCTACCTGCAAACTGACAACTAATCAGTTTCTGTAATTATAACTACCAAATATAATTCTCAAAAGAAGCATGACGTAGGGCTACACCTTAAAGCCAGGGCATCGTTCCACAGTGGTGAAGGGCTTTCTTTTTCCCTAACCAAGGAGAGGAGTTCTCTTAACTCTAAAACTATTAAATTTTCCAGAATATGACAACTACTTACAGTATTAGATAAAACGATTTCTCTTTCATTTTAAACACCTGCAATAGTCTTTCAAAAATTCAGTTTGGTTAAAAAAGTAAACAAAAATTACTATCCTGCATTTGGATTTTTAAAGTTAAATCCATGGTCTTTTTAATATAAAAAGTAACTGTTTCATAGTTTTAGTGTTCAATGAACTCTAGTAGTCCTATTTGAACCATATCTTGATAGAGTAAATCTAATTAGAATGCTGGTTCCTGTTTTGTGATGTGTTAAAACAGGAGTTATCACAAAGAATAAAAAGCCTTGAGTTTATACGTTATATTATTATAACATATAAGAGAATATCAAATGTGAGTTCTTCAACAACTTGAAAAGGCAAGTACAACTTTTTTGGGGAAGTAAATTGTGCATTTTTTTTTTAACAAGTTGCTGCATTTACATCCATCTAAGTGCTGGACAAAAGCCATATATAGATTTACTCCTGAAACTATAAAGATTGTCTTTCACTGACTTTGCTTGGTTTTCCTTCATTTCGTTCTGTGAGGGAAAGATGAGTTTGTACAAGTTAGTGGGTTGCTAGGCAACCCCAAACTCCTCACTCATTAAAAGGCAGCGTGCAGAGGATCACAAGCAGAACCATTCCATGAGTTCAGTAAGAAACAGGCAGCCTAACCTATTTCGTATGGAAGAACAGATGTCCTTAAAACTTATTTTGGACACAGAAATTAAAATTTGGTTTAAAATAAGTGTTTCAAAAATCTGAAACAGAGGTAGAAAGTGTTCTTTATTTTTCCTGACATGTTTTCCCGTGAGAAAACACTTTCCTTTTATCCCATGGACTGATCCCAGTCCCTAATGTTAAAAGCAGTTCTTTTTATAGAACTACTAATGCAACTACATTGGTTAAACAAATCAAGGAAAAACGCCGTGCAGGTGATGGCTACTGTACTGGAAGTTGGAATCAGCTGTGACCCATGCTTGCTGCAGGAGCCCACAGTGGTTCTGAACTGGAAACAAGCATGTATCAGGTGAAATGCTGAGTTCACCAATGGGTGGGCACCCCAGGTTTACACAACACATCTCATAGCACACATATAAACTAGAGTGCACCATAGCTCCCTGTTTTAAATATCAGATAAAAGTGTCAGAAAATGTTTCTGATGAAAAAAAGAAATGTAAACATTTCCCCCACCATCACTGCTGACTCCCCTATTTGAGGTTTCTTCTTAATGACGAAAACTCAGTTCATTTTTCTGACCACATAAAGGCCAAAATTCTGTTATCAGATAAATGGCATATTATGGATGTAGTGGTTGAGGCCATTTTAGACACCTGGATACAAGATCTATAGTGGTGAGGCTGCTGATGTAAAATGTAAGATACAGTGATGTGCTTTCATCCCTGCATGGCCCATGTGCCTTCCTTTTTCAAAAGAGACCGACGCTGCAGTCTCCTCTGAAATCATTGTGGTATTTTCCCTTAGCACTCACTACTTACAGGGATGTATTATTTTTCTTTTCACATTTCACCTCCCTTTTCTTTTTACATAACTCTTGCACCTGTTAGTGGGAGTTTTGTAGGAATATGAGATGGTAACCAACAAGGCTTCTCCCCAGAAAGCAGACGTTCCCAGAGCTAGTTACCGTCATGCACTCATTCAAATAAAACCCAACAGAGTCAAAGCCCTCCTGTTCATGGCATTATGGTACAATAAGATGAGGTTAATTAAAAGGACTGGAAATTTTGGAAAAGTTAATAGAGCTAAAATTCTGTTTTTTTTTTAATTAAAAAAAAATACTACCCTCCTTCTCCTTCAGCATCTGTTGTATATATTCTGCCCTCACATCTTTGCCATTTCACAGGGAAACATGTACTGTAAAATAAGCAGATTATAATGCGTTTCCAAACAGAATGTCTGCTTCTATCCTTAAAGCATGTACTTAACTTATTCATCCTCTGCATTAGAAAATAAAAGTGCAGCTTATGTTCAAAAAGTACAATTCATACAAAGCAAGGTTTGAAAGTTCTGTACTTAGTGTAACCTTTCAAAGGTTTGTCTTGATTAGTATAAATTCAGACTGCTTACCCATTGACTATAAGTAACTTTTTTGTTTTCAAGTCTTTAGATGACAGATCATGCTGGAGTAGATGTGCTCTTGCTTGCATAAAGACAGCTGTGCTATGGCGTTTTGTATCTCAAAAGGTAACGTGATTCAAGAGAGTGGTTTTGCTAAAGAAACTGAAGCACACTCGTCATTACATTAAAAGGTAAGAAAACAATTCTGAAAGACAGCAAGCAGAAAGGGCCCAGAATCACTGTGTGATGTCACAGGTCAACTCACCCAGTCAGACATATGTACACCAGTGTTGTAGCTTTAAAATTCTACCCCAGTCTTGGCCTTACTCCCTCCCCCCACCCACCACCCCCCCAAAAAAAAATTAAGGGAGGGGGGGAAAAAAAGCATTTGCCTTCCCTCCCACAGTCAGAGACAGTTCAGAGTTGCCTCTGCAAGGGGACCAAGTGTTGACTTTGATCTCAGGCTACAATGTGCTTTTAAAAACAACACAGGGAGAGGAAAATTAGAGACCAAAGAACAGCAACTTCCTGTGCTGGCAGCGCGCCTCCTGGGGGCCGTGGCTCCCGTGTGTCTGTCTGTTCGCTGGGAGTAGTTTGTCCTTCCAGGTGTGTCCCTCCCTGGCTGAGGTGGGCAGCACCTCACAAAGGGCTGGCCAGCGCCTTTTGGATCGCTTGATCATGCTGGGGTGGAACTCTGTGTGCCGCCGGGCGTGCTTGGTCAGGTGGTCGCTCCTCATGAAGCGCTTCTCGCACAGCGGACAGCGGAACTGCTTCTCCCCTGTGTGGGTTCGGTAGTGGCGAGTCAGCTCGTCGGAGCGGGAGAACTTTTAAGGCAGTCTGGCCATGTGCAGGGAAAGGGCCGTTCACCTAAGAGGAGGGAATCAGGGACAGAGGTTAAAGGACCTGTCACCAGCACTCTCCAGGCCGGTCCTGGGTGGACTACCCTATCACCATGACTCAAGGATAACGCCTCGGTGCTCCGGGCTCAGCCGTCTGCCCCTATTCAGAGATCAAAGTCCGAACACCCAGCGCCTCAGTCAGAATGTAGCTGTATTTGGAGACAGGGTCTTTGAAGAGTTAACTGAGGTTACATGAGGTCATCAGGTTGGGCCCCTAATCCAGTGACCGGTGTCCTTATGGGAAGAGGAGATTAGGCCACCGCCTCACAGGGAAAGGCCGTGTGAAGATGCTGGGAGAAGGTGGCCATCTACCAGCCAAGGAGATGCACCTCAGAAGAACTGGCTCTGCCAACATCTTCATCTTGGACTCCTGGCCTCCAAAACTCTGAGAAATAAATTTCTGTTGTTAAAAGCCAGGGACCCCCAACTTCTGGGCCAGGGACCCATACCTCCTGTCAGATCAGTGGTGGCATTAAAAGGCACAATGAATGTAACGCACTTGAATCATCCTGAAGCCATCCCCACCATCTCATCCATGGAAACCATCTCATCCTTCGTGAGACCAGCCCCTGGTGCGCAGAAGGTTGGGGATCGCTAGCAGGGCCCTCAGTCTGTGAGACTTCTGTCATGGCAGCCCTAACAAAGTAATGCCACGAAGAAACTGCTGAGACTCATCGCTGTTAGGGAAATGAGCTTACACCCAGTGCATCCCCAAAGAGCCTTGCAGACTACATTTTCCAGTTTTTTTTCTGTGCTGTTGCTGGTGTCATGAGTTTTCTCTGAGGAGTCAAACCTTAGCCCTTGCTAAGTTTCCTAGCATTGTAGAGATGGAAGAGAACAGAGCATCTCTAATCCACCCAACCTCCTGCCAGGGGCGGGCATCTCCCCTCAAGTTCCTGAGGGCCTGGCCATCCACCTTCTGCCTGAATAAGTCTGGTGGCAGAACTCCATATATGCCAAGGAAGCCTGCTTGTTTCTGAGCATCCCTGTAATAAACCGCTTACTGATGTGAACCTGCCTCCCTATGAAGGCCATATTTCAACTCTAAGAATTAGTTTGTTCCCTCTGCCACATAATAGTCCCTTAACTATCTGAAGACTGCCATCATGCCTTTCTCTTTTCTTATCTGGATGAAATAATCCCAGGTTCTTCTATATTTCTCATAAAGAAGAACTCACATTATTCTAAAATAATGGCAGGGATTGCCTGGTGGTGCAGTGGTTGAGAATCCACCTGCCAATGCAGAAGACACAGGTTCAGTTCCTGGTCTGGGAAGATCCCACATGCCACGAGGCTAATAAGCCCACAAGTAATGAAGCCGACATGCCTAAGAGCTTGTGCTCCACAAGCCATTGCAACAAGAAGCCCATGCACCACAATGAAGATCCAGTTCATTAACAGCCCCTAGAATTGAGGAAATGCCCAGTCAAAAATAAATAAATCAAAATTTTAAAATAAACTAAAATAATGACAAAAGCATTACTATGAACAAAGCTAGTGGAGGTGATGGAATTCTAGTTGAGCCATTTCAAATTCTAAAAGATGATGCTGTGAAAGTGCTGCACTCAATATGCCAGCAAATTTGGAAACTTCAGCAGTGGCCACAAGACCGGAAACAGTCCATTTTCATTTCAATCCCAAAGAAAGGCAATGCCAAACAATGCTCAAACTACCGCACAATTGCACTCATCTCACATGCTAGTAAAGTAATGCTCAAAATTCTCCAAGCCAGGCTTCAAGCAACACATGAACCATAAACTTCCAGATGTTCAAGCTGGTTTTAGAAAAGGCAGAGGAACCAGAGATCAAATTGCCAACATCCGCTGGATCATGGAAAAAGCAAGAGAGTTCCAGAAAAACATCTACTTCTGCTTTATTGACTATGCCAAAGCCTTTGACTGTGTGGATCATAATAAACTGTGGAAAATTCTGAAAGAGATGGGAATCCCAGACCACCTGACCTGCCTCTTGAGAAATCTGTATGCAGGTCAGGAAGCAACAGTTAGAACTGGACATGGAACAACAGACTGGTTCCAAATAGGAAAAGGAGTACGTCAAGGCTGTGTATTGTCACCCTGCTTATTTAACTTCTATGCAGAGTACATCATGAGAAACGCTGGGCTGGAAGAAGCACAAGCTAGAATCAAGATTGGCGGGAGAAATATCAATAACTTCAGATATGCAGATGACGCTACCCTTACGGCAGAAAGTGAAGAAGAACTGAAGAGCCTCTTGATGAAATTAAAAGAGGAGAGTGAAAAAATTGGCTTAAAGCTCAACATTCAGGAAACTAAGATCATGGCGTCCGGTCCCATCACTTCATGGGAAATAAATGGGAAAACAGTGGAAACAGTGGCTGACTTTATTTTTTGGGCTCCAAAATCACTGCAGATGGTGACTGCGGCCATGAAATTAAAAGACGCTTACTCCTTGGAAGGAAAGTTATGACCAACCTAGACAGCATACTTAAAAGCAGAGACATTACTATGTCAACAAAGGTCCGTCTAGTCAAGGCTATGGTTTTTCCAGTGGTCATGTATGGATGTGAGAGTTGGACTATAAAGAAAGCTGAGTGGTGAAGAATTGATGCTTTTGAACTGTGGTGTTGGAGAAGACTCTTGAGAGTCCCTTGGACTGCAAGGAGATCCAACCAGTCCATCCTAAAGGAGATCAGTCCTGGGTGTTCATTGGAAAGACTCATGTTGAAGCTGAAACTCCAATACTTTGGCCACCTGATGCAAAGAGCTGACTCATTTGAAAAGACCCTGATGCTGGGAAAGATTGAGGGCAAGAGGAGAAGGGGACGATGGGGATGAGTTGGTTGGATGATGTCACCGACTCAATGGATATGGGTTTGGGTGGACTCTGGGAGTTGGTGATGGACAGGGAGGCCTGGTGTGTTGCGGTTCACGGGGTGGCAGAGTCGAGCGACTGAACTGAACTGAATGACAAAAGTGCATGTACAGACTAACGGTTTCACATGTATTATCTCATTGAATTCTTACGTGACACCCCATGAAGGTGGCCCATTTTACAAATGAGGAAACAGGCTTAACACTCGTCAGTGTTTCCACATCCCTTCCATTATGGTTGCTCTCCTCAGATTCATGCTCCTGTTTCCTTGTCCCACTTACATGCAGCTAAGCCTTGCCCTCCAGACATGATCAGGCCAGCACTGGGGGCCTCCTGCCCCCTAGACTGGCAGGGGAGAGTCTATGTCCACGTTTGTGAGGGACACACACAAGCAGAAAGGCAGAAGGAGCTGCTTCGCATGAGAATCACTTGCTCTTCTTGTGACTGTTACCTCCCCCCCCGCCTCAAGCTCTGGGTACCTGTATCCCTGCTCCTCACGCCTTTCCAAGCACAGCCCAAAGCAGCTACTTCACAGACTCAGGGCACAAGCTCTGGTTTCCACAAAAGTCTCCAGACACTCCTTAGGTAGGTGTGAGGAGTGAATATTGTCTCACTCCTGTCCCCACCTTCTTGGAACCCAGAGAGAGGCTCAAAGGGCTGGGAGCCGCCCAGTGTGCTGCAGCTGAGTCATCCAAAAATGATTCCTTCCCTCAGCTTCTCCTAACCTGTGCCGGAGATGAGAAAATAATGAGAATAACAACAAAATACCACTATCACCTCTGTGACAATCTATACATGACTAAGACTTTATTTGCTGCTCTCTAAGCAGAGCAAGTGACCACGCCATGTACAACCTACCTGCTCTTATGGGAAACTCGATGTGGGCAAAATGAATTTTTATGCACAGATTCACTATACAAAGGTCGAAGTATAAATATTTCCTCCCTGAGCTGTAAGCTGAAAAGCCACAGCAGCCGAAGACCATATAGCAAGCCCGTGAATTCCCAGCTCTACCCACGGCGGATGATGTGCAAGGAAGGGGCTTCAAGCTGAACCCTCTGAAAACACCAAAGACATGGAGTTGAAAACGACAGTTTTGTAACTTCTGTTGGATTAAAAGCATTTGTACCCAGTTCTGCAGAACTTTTGAGCAAAAGGCAAATGCAGGTTTTATCAAAACCCAAAAGTCTGAGCTTCCTGGGGCAAGGACAATGTCATGTCTGACTTTTGTACTATCTGTGCTGCCAAGCTTTTGGTAAACGCCTCAACTGTGCACTAAGTCTTCTCATGCTCCAGGTCTCTCATAAGACCAAATCCTGCTCAGAATTTCCCAGAACACGGAAAGATTTCTGGGCTTTTTCAGAATCAGACAGCAGCAAAGTCCTCTCTAACCTCAATGAAGACTCTATGGAGAAGTGTTACATTAAAACAAGTGTTACATGTTACATTAAAAATATAATGAATGGTTAGAATTTACAGCATGAAAAGCTGTTTAAAAAAAAAAAAAAAAGACCAGAAACCCCTCTCTGTTCTCCCTCCACTGGAGCCCTCTCTCCACTGCTTGATGATCTGGTGGGAGGGAAGTGAAGACAAGGAAAAGCTCCATGTTTTCTCTGTGCTTGTCAGGACAAATGCGCATCAGAGGCAGTTTCCTTGAGGGTGTGGTAATGTGGTTTAGTTATTCACTGGCACGCGTTTCTTTCAAGTGCATCATGAGGAGGGATTAATTTATTTGAATGAATCTGTGTCCATTGTGGGAAAAATGGGTCAGAAGATCACTCCAGCATGTGCTAAGATTGGAAAAGAAATAGGGCATTCCCTGTTTCAGCAAGATGGAAGTGATAGTCAGTGGAAAATTGTCATGAAGCCCTGAGTCGGCTGTGTGTGTTGGAGAACTACTAAGTATATACGTTTATTGCTTTACAAACATTCCAAGTGTAATCAGAGTCTGTTCCCACTGCCTTCACTTTTGTTCTGGCTTCTGACTGTACTCTCTTTACTGCCCCTCACAGTAGTCAAGTGATTGTTCTCGTTGCTTCTAACCCAGGTCTATCCTTGCCCTAACATCCTTTTCCCTGAGCGCTTAAGAGAGGATAAAGCCATCCACAGGGCCCAGAGCAAATCAGAGCCAAGAGTAGCCTTTGTTAGATTCATGTAATGTGTATAATTCAAGCTTACAGTTTCCAAGCATTTAAAAATAGATCTACTTGGAAGTGAGTTGCTAGTCTAAAAGCTCTAGGATTGTTTTGATTTTTCTTGGATCCTTTGGAAAAGCATTAGGGGCTTTCGGTCGATGATCTAAATCAGGAGTTAGCAAACTTCGACCCATAGGTCAAGTTTGACCTGCTGGAATAAACACCATCCTTATACTAGCTTTTATCAAATGGTTGAAAAAAAAATCAAACAAATATTTTGTGACAGGAAAAAGTCATATGAAATTCAAGTTTTCATGTCCCCATACAAAGTTTCACTGGAACACAATTATGCTCACTGTTTATGTACTATCTATAGCTGCCTATCTACTTGGGCTTCCCTGGTTGTTCAGCTGGTGAAGAATCCACCTGCAATGCAGGAGACCTGGGTTTGATCCCTGGGTTGGAAAGATCCCCTGGATGAGGGTATGGCAACTCACTCCAGTATCTTTGCCTGGAGAAACCCCATGGAGAGAGGCACTGACTAGGCAGTGCTGAGTGGTTGTGACAGAGATTGTATGGACCACAAAACCTAAGATATTTGCTATCTGGTCCTTTATAAAAAGTTGGCTGACCCTTATCTCAACCTGCAGGCCTGATTCTCTATCTGGTGCACACCAGAATTTGTAAATCAGGAATCAAACAGAAAATAAAAGTGGGTGAAATGCCCAGTATATTAGACTGTGTCATAGACTGTAGAGGAATCTGGAGCCAACTGGGGAATGCTTTCCACACAGAAAGGCATTCAAACTCCACATCTGATAAAACACTGTGCCAGCCAAGCAGTAAGCAGGCAGGGGACTTGAATTCTTGGTGATTTGCAATTTGCAGCCCTTGGAAATCATCCACCTCTTCAACCTGGTGGAGAGTTTGCATACAACCTACTATGGGATGCATTTCTGCATGTTAGTTAATGATAGATACATGTTAAGGTATCTGGGAAAATACACATGTTTTGAACCTAGGGAAGTATGGAATGAGGAAATCAAACATAAGAGGAAAGAGAATTTAAGGCTGAATGAGATCGGAGATGATGTGCAGAGAGGGAAGGATGGGCCTCAGAGGGGCTGTGATTTGCCTGCATCCTGCAGCTGGGGGTAAATCAAGTCAGGCCCTTCCTTTCAGCTCAAGTCTAAGATGCCAGAAGAATGGGTAGCCTTCTTTATATAGAAAAAAATCATATGGTAAAGCAACAATTAATTAAACAATATTTAAACTTATCTTTCATATTAATGAGAGAGTCACCATCCTCCTGGGGGTGGGAAATTAAAAAAGACATGTACAAGACTAGTGCTTTATTTCTGGCCTTCACAGGAAAACACACCCAGAGGCAGCAACACAATAAAGTCTGCATTACTGAAGCAGAGCTGTTAACAGCACAAGTTTCTGTGTGTTCTCATTATTTATACACCACTCCCCTCCCCTCCCCTTTCAGCAACAAGCTAAGTGCTTATCACTGACAGACTCAGCTCTGAGTATAAAATAAACTGGATCGAAGTGGCTACTGAACACTGCACCAAACGTGTAAAAGATTTTCTTTACAGAGACAGGTCAGGCCTCTGGAAGTCTTCTGGGCCTCCAGTAGGTTCAAGAGAAGTGGAGTACGGCCTGCTGGCTATGCACTTGCCCACTTGATGGCTCATTGCTTTTAAGAAAGAACCTCTGCCCTACCTGGTGATTGGCTGACAATGCCAAGTGAGGCTTATTCTTCTGTGCAAAGCTGTGAAATGAACGGTGCTGAGTGTTCTGCTCAGAAGGACAAAGAGGACAAGCTTGGAGATTGCTAACTGGATACATCTAACCCTGTTCAGGTTCCCCTGAGCTCAGATGGGCAGCCACTGAGGTCCCAGCCTGGATTCTCAACCTTCCCCTCTCTGGCTTTCCTTCCACAATTCCATGGAAGAGCCAAAAATGGGCTAAACTTAATTGACACAAGAGGGTTAAAAACACCCTGATACTTGCACTGCTTTGAGCAAAAGTAACTCAGTCTAGTAAAACAAATCTAATGGAAGCAGGCCTCTTTTTCGAAACAGAATTCTAAAAATGCCAATTAATAACTGTAGCATTGCACAGATGTACAAAATCAAGGCTGTTTCTTGAAGAAAAATAGTGTTTTTCATAATTACAAAAAAGCAACTAGGATTCCAGAGATAAAAGATAATTTGATATTGGCAAATCATAGTGATATTATTCCTCATTTTAACAGGCTAAATTCACCCCCACTTACCCTTACCCACACACACACATCTTGCCTTGCCTTCAAAAATGTAGAGTGGTATTTGATAAAATTCAACATCTATCCTTTCCTTTTTTTTTTAAGGAAAACAAAATTACTCCTTAAAGAATAAAAATATAGATACAAACCATTCCCCAGCAAGGTCAATAGTAAAAGAAGGTAGCATTCCCACTAAAGTCAAGCTCAACGCAGGAATAGATTCCTGCCCCAAATATTGAATAACAGTTATTCAAATGTTATTCAGGAAATGCTACTGAATGCAATTAGATAACAAATTGAGAAGTAAATTGTGGGAAGGAGGAGGCAAAATAAGAATTACTTGTAACTGATATAACTTCCTTTTTGGACAAATTAAAAGGCTCCTCTGTCCATGGGACTTCCCAGGCAAGAATACTGAAGTGGGTTGCTGTTTTCTTATCCAGGGTATCTTCCCAACCCAGGGATCCAGCCCACATCTCCTGCATTGACAGGTGGATTTTTTTTTACCACTGAGCCACCAAGAAAGCCTGAAATCAACTATAGTTCAATAAAAAATTTTGAAGAAAAAAATGCATTCATAGGTATAAATATACCAAAGAGCAACGGTTTTCTTATATGGTAACCATAGTCAGTCAGAATAAGCCTAAAATAAATTTCAGGCCCTGCACAAAGAAAATCATAAAACTATGATATGACAGGAATGAATAAGTGGGACATTTCCCATGATCTTGGATGGTAAGACCCGATGGTGTGAGTATGGCTATTCTGTACAAATTAATCTATAAAACTAACACACACTAAAGAAATTCTTCTTGAACTTGACAAAATTATTTTAAAGTTCACTGGGAAGAATAAATACACTCAACTTGCCAAGAAAATTTTTTAATAGAATAGTAACAAATGAGCACTTGCAATACCAGTTGTTAAAATGGATGATTAAAGCTGTAATAATTAAGATACTGTAATACCAGCACAGGAAGAGACAAGTCAGTGGAGCAGAGTCAAGTCTGAAAATAAACCCAAGACTATAGGGATGGGTCATTTCAAATCACTGAAGAAAAGAATACTTAATTCAATAAATGGCATAGATATTTGGTTAAAAAAAAATTAAACCTGAATCCCTACCCTTACACATTTCATTCACGTTCCAAATGGACTATACACATAAAAGTAAAACATAAACCACAAAGGTAAAAGAAAATACAGGTGAGTATTTTTAGAATCCTGGAGTAGGAGGAGATTTTCTAAACATGAAATAGGCAGTATCCTATTTGAAAGACAGTTCTGAAATACGTAAAAATGTTAAAATGTTTGCAGTTTGTAGCTCTTTGAAATCATCTACCTCTTGAACCTTATGGAGAGTTTGCATACAATCTACTATGGGATGCAGTTCTGCATGTTAGTTAATGATAGACACATATTAATGTATCTGAAAAAAGACACATGCTTTGAACCTAAGAAAGGATGGAATGAGGACATCATACACATAGAGGAAAGAGAATTTAAGAAATATATATATATATATATATAAAAGAACCAAAACAGTGAACAGTGAACTAAAGGAAAATGAAGCCTAAGTCAAAAGGTTAAAATCTATGGTACTAGCAAAAGGGCACTAGCAAATTGACACAGCCCAACTTAATAAAACTTCTTGTTAGTCGCTCAGTTGTGTCTGACTCTTCGCAACCCCATGGATTGTAGCCTGGCTGGCTCCTCTGTCCACGGGATTTCCCAGGCAAGAATACTGGAGTGGGTAGCCATTCCCTTTCTCCAAGGGATCTTTCTGACCTAGGGATTAAACCCAGGTCTCCTGCATTGCAGACAGATTCTTTAACGTCTGAGCCACCAGGGAACTGGGCAAGGATGCAAACAAAATAATCTAAGGAAAAAAGAAGTACTAACAACTAATTAATAAATACATGAAAATATATTCAATCTCATAAGTAATCAAAACATGCCAATCAAGAACACCAGTGAAATATACATCAGGATGGTAAAAATGTTACAAAATACATTCATATACCAATCATTGATGGTGGCATGAGAAAATAGGCATGGGAGAAACTTATAATTGTTCCAGGACCTTCTGGTAATACATTTGTCCAGGAATTATTTGTGGTAACAGCGAGAGAGGAATATGAAAACATACAGGGATACCAGCATTGTTCATAAAAGGTAAAACTTGGTAACAACCTAAATGTCAACCAAAGAAGAGCTGTTCGAACACTTCAGTGTTCCACACAAAGGAATAATATGTGCCTGTTAACAATGGTCCTTGATGGTTCTGTACAGAAGGTGTTAGCAATTCATGGCTGAACAAAGAGAGCAGTGCATGGTCTGCTGTGTGTGTGTGTGTAAACATTTATGGAGAGGAAACATCTTGGAAGAATACACACAAAATATGAAAAACAGTCATCTAGAGGTGAGGGGATAACCTCTACTTTTTTGGGGGTAATTTCCCCTATGTTTTCTGATTTTTTTAAGAGTAAGTACTATTTCTTTCATAATGAGAAGTCAGAAGAGTCTTACATAATGATGATGAGTTCAAATTTTTCCACCAACGGGTTGATCAAGATTCCAGGGGCAGGGGAGAATTTACACTCTATTGAGAAATAGACTCAAGTGTCCAAAACTGAAGAAAGGTGAAGAATTGCTCTGCTTCCTTCTCCAATTGTTAGAAAGTGAGAAACTTTCAGAAAAAACTGTTGTGTTCTGTTTTGTCACCCCTCCCCCACCTCTTCCTCGCCTACTTTTCCCATATGTGAAAGGAAGACGGCTCCTGCAAGAAGAGACAGGACTCTCCCTTCAGACCCTGAGTGACTCAGACAGTGACGGTAGGACTGCCCCACCAAGGAACAGGCTCCTTAGGAAGCAGGGGGAGAGAGAAGGGTGAAGACAGGCAGCCCGAAGCCCAGAGCCCAGGCTGGGCTCCTGCACTGGCCGCAGGCCACTGACACCTCACTGTCCACTACCATCAACCCTCATTCCCCACAGGAAAGTCATGCTGACTTGCAGGCACACCATGTGAGCGATGCTTTACTGGCTTTTCATTCCTATTACCCAAGGGCAGACGAACCCATACACTTAAGAAGAGGTGTACACGGTCTGGATATAGCCAATTCTACAGTGTCCTGCATGAATCATTCCAATTAATACCAAAGTCAAAAATCAAGAAATTAAGAGACTTGTATTCACCAAAAATACTGCTACTATCTACACAGGTAGACGTCCTGAAAAATAAAAATTCTTCAGGGCATTAGAAGGATAATCCTGCCTGAATGCCATCCATTAAGGTTTGCTCCTGGCCTCTCTCTGTCTGAATCCTTCTTGTGATTTGGTTTCCTTTACGTTTCACTTGTTGAGACAAAAGAGTCATGATGGCGTCTGGATGTGACCTTCCACTTCCTGGTCCCTGTGTTTATCTGTGCAGAGCAGCCCGTCCCCAGATTTGGGGGTTCTGAACTGGGAAGTGGGTGTCTGTGACATCTGCCACACGTGCTTCCTCACTGGAAGCTGGTGTCTAGGTGTACGGAAGCAAGTCAGCCTGTCTGAATACTGCTTGCATATCCCTAACCTCAGCTGACTCATGAGAGGGCGCCTGTGCCAGGACCTAAGAAATGAAGGTGATAGACGAGGGTCTTGACTCTTTAGGTGCTCAACCCAGCAAGAGATATGTCATTACGTCTTCATTGTCTCCACTGCCTGGTCCTGGCTCAGCAACTCTGAAATGGCAGAGAGGTGCAGTGACTGTCTCTCGTTCACACAGCTAGGTCTAGGCCCAGATTAGTCAATTCCCATGAGTGCATTCTTCCCCACATCCCAGACTGTGGTGTGCTGCCTTTGTGCAGTTTTTGTGGGGGAAAATAAATAAACAAATAAAAATTACCCATCGGGAACTAAACACTTAAAAGGATATGTAAGCTTGATGGCAAAACTATGCTGAGAACGGAGATTCTTTGTATCTTTGCATTTTGAGTCATTTTTATGACCATGTAAGTCAAACCTATTTCAGGTGAAGCTAACTCAGAGGGCCAGTGACTTGACCAAGGACACCCAAATCTCTTTTTATGTTCTGAGCACAGAACAAGATTAGAGGTGAAAGAAGAACACAGGCCTTAACTAAATGTAGAGCGCTCCTCTTCTGTGTTTTTCTAATTCCCTTACTCCCAGGCCCTCTTTTCAAGACACACTGCCTCAGGGAGGGAGAGAGTTAAAACAAGTAAGCTGCTGCTGAGCTTGAGGTTTCAAAATAGAGTTTTAAAAATGTAAAGCAGACACTGAAACCCTTAAATTCTCTTAATTTTCCAAAGCTTCCTAGCAAGACCTGAGCTGCAGAGAGAGAGGGAAATCAGAGGGCCTGTGTTTAAGGAACAGATGCAGAGGTATCTGAGGAGGGCAGGCATTCTGGACTCTCCTATTAGAAACAGGCTGGGGTGGTCTGAGGGTAGTGGCCTGCGCAGCCTGGCCCACTGCATGCCCGGAGCCTGTCCGAGCCCCTCAAGGGAACCCCCTACACAAGTCGGGGCACCTAAGGAGTTGGGCAGCCACGCTGAGAAAAGGGTCTCAAGGGCCTGCCTGAGTTTCCACTCCTTCATATGTCGGGTGGGGGGAAGAGACTGTTCGCAAGTCTAAGTCCAAGCACTGGGGAGGACGCTAGGGGAGGACAAGGCACGGAGAGCAGGGAGACACTGCGTAGAGGTCCTCCTCAGCAGAGGACACCCACATATAAGGAACGGGACCCACGCCAGGGCATGGCACCTTGGGGGAGGCCAGCAAGGCCAGAGGAGGCCACGCAATGTGGACAGCCCTCCCGCGACGCCAGAAGAGACCAGTCTCTTGCCTAGCAAAGAAATCACTCCCAAGAGAAAGAAAGGCAGAAGGAAAGGGAGAGAGAACTCTGATTTTATGAGCACGTACCCAAAAGAGAATAAAATTTAAGAGTAGAGTGAGAGACTCCACATTGCCAAAATACAGTTTGCCCACCCAACAGCAGAAACAGTGGTGAAGGGGAGGGGGCGCAAGAGAACTCAGTTCTGGTTATGAATAGTTCCCTTTTTGGTGCTTCCCAGGCTCGTGACTGGGAAATTCTTACCCAAGGACATAGCTGTTTTCTGAGAGCCAGAAATCTTGGTGGAAATGCAAGGAAAACCTCTCCATGTGTGCCTTTAGTGCCTACAGCTTCCAGTCTGGGGGCAAGTGCTACCCAGAGAGCTGGAGCCGTTGGCTCAAAAGACAATGGGTAACACCAGGAAACACAGGAGACTGCTGTCTGGTTAAGCTGAATGCTTCCTCCTCCGGCCTCCCAGGTCACGGCAGTCGTAGTGACGCAGAGTGACTATCAGTGATGCTGCTACAGCACCAGATTTCCAGCTGTTTCTCTCTGGGCTCAACCTCTGTATCCTGCTGGCAAGAGAGTAAGGCTGTAATGACCACGGATCCTACTCATGCATGCCACATGTGCCACCATCAAATAGCTTTTCCAGCTTTAAGAGTGAGCCACTAATTCATACAGTCTGGTGTTTGTCACCAGAGACCATGAAGAAAGACAGGGTTGAGCTGTCCAGCTCTTACCAAATAGCTCCCTCCTGACTCCCCCAGCCCTCCTGGGGCAGGCATTCCCTGGACACGGCTTTGAAGTTTGAGAGCAAGCAGGGCATTGAGAAGAAATGACTCAGGTCAGAGGAGCAGCTGGTGGTTTCTTTCACAGTGGGAACCCCTGCTTCAGTGGGTGATGCTCAGCAGACAAGCATCTTGTGGCTGGCCATGGGTGATTTGCAACACCAAAGAGAGAAAACAGCTGTTTGTCATTCTGCCTATTTTCATTGAAACAGCAATGGTACAAAAGTACTGTAGAATTATGGCAGCGTAGGGGTTTAAGTCATTTTTATGTGTTTTTGTAAGTTATTTTTAAGGTCTAATTTTTGCCTCTTATGATTTATTATGGTGTTCTTATTGGGCATTACATACACTGAATAGACTTCTGAATCCCAGTGGGAACCACCATATAAATAGCTCATCTTTGTATAGACAAGGTCTCTACCTAATAGCACACAAGGTGACAAACATTCAGGCAAACATAATTCACTCCTCTGGGCATTAAAGTAGACGACTGGAACTGAGACCAAGTGAACGGTGCTGCTGATCACATTGCTGCGGCTACCCGTATTCCACGTGAGTCTTTGGGTTCTGGCTTCTAGAACATCCACTGAGGAGGGCCTATGGGGCTGAGCCTGACCACAACAAATACATGTTGAGATAATCTGTCTTCTACAAAGACCACTTAGTATATGCTCTGGTAGATATCTCACAGGTTGAACTCCAGAAAGAGTACAGAGCTCTTTCTCTTCAAAAGGGAGAAAAATATGGGGAAAATGTCGTCGTCCTACTCAGTCTCTCGTTATAAATGGGTAGACAGAGTGGAGAGTTGTTGGTGCTGCCTGTCTGGCACCTATCGCCTCTTTGGGGTAATGAACAGCACACTTAGCATTTCCTTTTGGAAACCACCCCTTCCTCACTCTGAGTTTACATAATTCCAGGTAGGCAACCCAACACCCCAGCCCAGAGGCTGGATGTGACCCAGCTGTGCCACAGTGACTAAGTTCAGGGACAGACAAAGTTCTAACTCGGTTATGCAGCTTGAAGCCGGGGACTTTTGCTGGAATCATTAGGAAAGGGGAACTGTCTTGCCACTGGGCTTGCTGAATCGGCAGGAAGGGTGACTGAACTGCTGGCAGCCATCTTACCACCATTCAGAGACCGCCTACGTGTAAGCAAAGCCAAAGGAGAGGAGAGCAAGGCTGGGCCGGGAGAGAGGCAGACGCTGACTACCTCTCGCTGACACTAGGGCTACCCTCAAAGGAGTTGGTAATGGCAGCCGATAAAGTTCTCACTTTTACTAAGCCAGTCCAAGTTTGGGTTCTTTCCCTTCCAACCAAGAGGCTTGATTAAATCAGCTGTGGGCCCAGAACTGGGGTCTTTTTCAATTGGAAGGAGGCAGGTTCTGGATACTATTGGAAAATACAGGATAGGTTTGGTCAGCTCCATGATTTCTGCAGGTATCCCTCACCAAGCTTCACAAAAACCAACCAGAAGCCAGAGCGAGAACACAAGAGTAGAGACAACGGTGCTCTGTGGCCAAATCCAAGGGAGCCATGCAAAACACGGGGTCTCTTCCCACTGGCAAAGTCCCAAGGGGTCCTCACCAACAACCATCATGGCACAACTCCAAACACCTGTAAACAGCCAAGGAAAACTTAAGAGTAACCTTGGGCCAAGTTTACTAACTCCAGTTTCCTCCTATAAGATGACAAAAGTGTTAGTCGCTCAGTTGTGTCCAACTCTTTGTGACCCCATGGACTGTAGCCTACCAGGCTCCTCCGTCCATGGAATTCTCCAGGCAAGAATACCTGAGTGGGTACCACCCTATCTCACAGGACTTCTGGGAGTAGAAATGTGACAGTGTGTGTAAACCATCTGGCTTGGAACTTGGCGTGTAATATATGCTGGATGTTATCATTATTGCTATTAATAGCATTACTATAATATTAATAATTTACAATTATTACTATCATTATTATTATTCACAACATTCACGGTGCCTGCTATTGACATCTAGCACAGTTCTTTCCATGTAAGTGTACTCAATAGTGTTATTTAAATGAATAAGCTGCTGGATTAATGTGTAAACAAAACTTCTGGGAACTGTAAAGACTTCTGGGCAACACATGTAAGTTATTTTTAAGTGTAATACTTCCTATATGGAGACACTGTCCTAAGTGCTTTAAATACCTCAACTGAATTAAGTCATAAAAACTCCTTCAGTATGTAATTACTGAACTCCATTTTACAGATGGGAAAACTGAGGCTCAGAGAGTTCTCACAATTAGAAAGTGGCAGAGGCACGATTCAAACACAGGTGTGTGAGGGACCCCCTCAAAGCCCATGTTCTACTGGCTCTCCCTACGGCCTTTTTGCTGAAGGTAAAGACCTCTTTGGAGACCCCTCATGTTGAAGTTCCTAAGGGTGGGCTGGTTTCCTCTTCACAGGCCTTACTCTGCTTTTCTGACTGCCACTGTCCCATCAAAGCTGGCTCCGTGGAAGGGAGAGAGGGTGAAACCTCTCCCCATCTCTGTCTCTTTGAAAAAGAGGATCGAAAGGATTCCTTCCAGTTCTGAAATATCTGTAATTCTCAAGCAGAATTTCTGGGCTTCTGTCTATTGCCTGCCTCACTGGTCTCCACTTTGGTTCAAGTCAGGTCCTCTGGGAGGGACTCACTTCCAAAACAACGGAGACTCGCCTTGGAAAAATGTTCATACTTCGTTCAATACAAAATACTGCTGCCTGCTTTTCAAATCCTTGTCATTAATTTTGTATGGCTTAAGCGCCCATCTCGTTAATCTATTAAAATAGAGTCCTCAATTTAAAAAAAAACAAGGTGGGGGGACTCAATCAGGGATGAATTCCATTCTGCTGTTTGACTTTTCAATCAATTTCAGTTTAAAAAAAAAAATTCAAATGCCCAGTGGTCCTGGATTTAGGATGGTGAACTTACTAGTTTCTGCAGCTCCAGAACCTCTAGATTTCAGATACAGATGAAATCACCTCCAAACTCCAAAGGCTGATATTACAAGGGAAGCCTGAAGGCACACCATCATAAACATGGGTTTTAAGCACAAATGGAAAGGATGCCACAGAAGATCCCACGCATAAAAAATGGATGCATCTCACTCCCTTAGTGGGCAAGGTATTCTCAAAGAATGATAATGTTAGTTCTATTATTTGCTGAGGGTACTGCTAGAGGCTGGGATAAGACAAATGTTTACTCTGGGCCCTAATGCACCAAAAAGGTATTAACGTTTCAGGACTCCAGGAAGGGAGGAGTAGGAAATCTCACAGCCTTGGGCTGTTTCAGAGTGCTGCTCCCATAATAAAAGGGGAGAGGTCCCAAGGGCTGACTCCACCTCTGCCCTTTCACTCCATTGTTAATCTGGTTAATGCAAAGCAGCTCTTTAAATCCAGGGTTTTTTTGTGTTTCGTGTGCCTTTTTTTTTAAGTTTACCAGATTTGCTGCTGCTGCTGCTGCTGCTAAGTCGCTTCAGTCGTGTCCAATTCTGTGCGGACCTCATAGATGGCCTTCCACCAGGCTACCCCTCCCCTCCCCCCGTCCCTGGGATTCTCCAGGCAAGAACACTGGAGTGGGTTGCCATTTCCTTCTCCAGTGCATGAAAGTGAAAAGTGAAAGTGAAGTTGATCAGTGTGTCCAACTCTTAGCGACCCCAGGGACTGCAGCCTGCCAGGCTCCTCCATCCATGGGACTTTTCAGGCAAGAGTACTGGAGTGGGGTGCCATTGCCTTCTTCAAGCAGACTGAAATCTTCAGGAGACCTTGGGGGAAAGGAATTCAAGTCTAAGAACTGCCAAGAATTCAGTGAAGGAAGATCTCCTTTTGGCTAAGCTCTGGTTTGGAGAACTTCACCTTCAGAGGGCCTGGTGCTCTCACTGTGTTGCTGAGCAAGCTGAGATTCCAGGAGCCTGCTAAGACAGAGAGCCAGCCTTTGATCCTTGGTGCTATTTTTCCAAACCCTCCATAGCCCCCCAGTGCTTCTACGGAACGATCCCCGTCTATCTGAAAGGGTAAAAAGTGTTCACTTTTTTACAGACAAAATGATGGATGCGATGACCTCTCAAGGTCACTTCCAACCTCCAAATTCTATTCTTTTGAAACTAACAACTGCCACCAAGCGCTCTGAGTTGGGCTTAGGCCTGTTACTAACTTCCCAACAAAAAGCAGGGCGGATCGAGAGACAGGACTGCTCAAAGACCACTGCAGAGGATCCCATTTCTTTCCCTTTTTAACCATCTGTGAGGTTTTTTCCTTCCCTTTGCCCCTCCTTTTGCATCTGTTGCATGGAAACAGAAAGTGCCTTTGTACCAATTACTAGGCACTAATTTACGTTCTTCAGTGGGCGCTGGGCTTGCTGGAGAAACATTAGGAAAAGGTGGGAGGGTCGGATGTGGGGAGGATTCGAGCAGCAGAGGCCTGGAATGCTGCAAGCTTTTTCTTCAAGCCTGAGAGCAGCCAAGGGGAGGAAAGGAGAAAAAAAAAAAGGAAAAATTTTTGGTAGTCAAGACTAACAAAAATGACAAAGCTAGCTTTAAAAAAAAAAAAAAAGAATCAAGAATGCTCATGATCATAAGGCATGCAGAAATCAAAATGATGGTCAAGAAACCCGAGTTTAACCAGGGTACAACATCAGGTTGTTTTAGGGCTCCTGAATGATTGAATACTGGGAAATCAACCCGCCCACTTTTTTTCTCAATGAGCTTATTAAGGAAGACCATTGTCAGCCACTTTCCCAATATGTCATATGATGTTTCTCCCTGGGAAGCTCAATCTGGGAATTTCCCACAGACGTTGCAGAATGACTAGTTCTTGGGATAAACATCAACAATTGGGCCAGGAATGTAAATCTGATCCTTACGTTCAGAGTCCCAAGAACTCATTTTCCTCAGGTTACATCCTTGCTGAAGGTAATGAGGTGTTACCATCAAAACAGAGCGAAATGTACTCTGGCACCTCCCTCACTGACCGAGGGCCCACGTGCGTTCCCTCTCCTCACGACTCACAGAAGATTTGAGAGGACAATCACAGGAGACAATGGTTTTCCTCTGTAATGCTACTCCTCTTGTATTTTCTGTTGTAATACAGTAATCCTGCCAGTAACAGCAGCTCTTCTAAGGCAACTCCACTCTGTCTTGCTAGGACAGCTATATGGAGGGTGATGAAGGATGGGCAGGGGATGGAGAGCAGTGAGGAAGAAGCAACTGGTCCTTCCTCTCTCAGGGACCAGGAATAAAGAGCTCTCAGGTCCCCTCACAGGTTTCAGCTCCCAGGGTGAGATTCCAGCAGTGAGCTGGGTGGGGCTCAAGCAGCTGTGGGCCATCTTCCCTTGGAATCAGGGGGAGTTTCTAGTTTGCCTGAAACTCAGCAAACCCAACAGGGCATCCTTGCAGTCCTTAGAATCCTATCATGCTCCACAGCTAGAGCCCATTTGCAGTCCTTGGCTCTCATTTTTTCCTGACAGGATACATGAGCTTGTGCCTAGACAGTCTCACTGGGGGTGGAGATGGGGCTAAAACTGCCCCCATAGGGCAAAAATTGGATCTTAGGCAGGTGGAAAAATGGCCTTCAAAAGGGGCACAGTACATAAACAGCTCTACGGTGTATCTGTGGTATCAAAACATCATGGCAGAGAGCAGTTATGGGGGGGAAGGGCTAATCTCTTTAGGGGAGAAAAAGTGGGAATAAAGGGTAGGGAAACATTTATCTATGCAGATCCCACTCAGACTTAAGTGTGTATTTACACTGACATATATTAAGTACGAATCTGCCTGCAATGCAGAGACCTAGGTTTGATTCCTGGGTCAGGAAGATCCCCTGGAGAACGAAATGGTAGGCAACTCCAGTATTCTTGCTTGGAGAATCCCATAGACAGAGAAGCCTGGCAGGATACAGTCCATGGGGGTCACAAGAGTCAGACACGACTAAGCAACTAAACCACCACCATATTAAGTACATTTACACTTAATGAAGCATGTCAGGCTATGAAATAACTATTCTACATCACTTTGGGGAGCCTTATGAACAGAAGAACAGGGGAGAGAGAATGTTTCCTTAAGGATCAAGGCACAAGGCCTCCCTTCTACTAGATAAGAGTAACTGGGAAAGACTGAGCAGGGATTACTTTATGGACTGCCTAGAAGCCACTTCAAGGCCCTGCCCTGTCCCAGAACCCCTGCCGTCTGGGTGACAGAAGTGGGTCCATCTCATACCTCTGATGGTACTAGAGTCTCCTGAACCAAAAGTTGACTCCAAAGCTTTTTGGAGCAATTAAGGAAGAGTTCATGAGGCACAGAGCAGGCCTGGCTCATTTTATATGACCAAAATTTTAAAACTTTGGTCTTAGGGAAGGAAATAGACCTGAGTGAAAGCTAGCCAGTGATGGACATTCCTAGAGAGGCCAAAAAATTGCCTGCATAGGGCAAAAATTGGATTTAAAATGTAAAAGAAGTCTTAGCTATTATTTCCTGTTTGGATGATAACTTCCATGATGGGAACTCCCCAGGTCCCCTCTACCACATATTCTAAGTAGCCCAGGGAAACGTTCAAACAGGATAAAGAGAAACAGAAGTAGCCACTGTTGAGCCCTTTGCATCTTTTATCTCTCTTTGTTTTTCATCAACGTCCCTTCTGCCCTATTGAAAAAATTACTAAAATTATTTTTCTGCAGAAGTGGGGTGTGATAATTGGGATTTAGGGCTTTCTGGTTTTCAGAATCCAGTAACCAGTGCCCTTAGGCTCAACCCATTGTCACCACTTGGGGACAGTTGATTTAAGTCCCTCCAAAAGACAGTGAAATTGCAACTGGCATGGAAATAGGCTTACAGTGTTTATCCTTGGGATGTCAACCCTAGGATGACTCTGTATCAGCTGGTTCTGATGACTTCTGAGCTGGAATTTGGATGTAGTTGTTTACTTCTCCAAAAGCTACTCCCATGTGTGTGGGTGTGTGTGTGTTCTGAGTGACCACAAAGTCAGGGAACTTGGGATAATCTTTTTTGTGTGTGCTTGTAGAGAGATTGAGGGTGCGTGGGAGAGTCTTGGGGAATCAGTGGGTTTGGGTGGGGGCTTTTGGAGGCCCAATTTGGGGTACATGCTCTGAGGTGGGGGAGTGTGTTGGTGTGGATGTGGGGTGTGCCAAGATAAAAGCTGGTTGCATTTTCAATAAGCTCAGTATGTTTTCAGGCAAAGTACGTACTCCAGTGGGCCTAATACTTATTCAAAACAATAATACTCTCCAAAGAGCCTGGAGATAGAAAAGCTCATATTTGTTTTACTTTTTTCAGATTAACATGGATTCACTGCTTAAACTTTAGAAGTATATCAGATGAGAAGATATCTGATCTAGAGGGTAAAGAAAAACAAACTGAACGTAGTATTAGAAAACGTAAAGTACAGTACTACTTAAAAGTAAGTTTCTATGTTTGCTGATTCTAAGCTCTGCCTATCACACACAAGCTATTATCTTTACACAAAAACTGAAGTTCAGAGATAGTACCCTGTCTTGTGGATTAAGAAACTGAGGATCAAACAGAAAAGAGATTGCAAACTTAAATGCCAACAGAGACCATGTAAATGATTAAAATAAAGGACATGCCCCTTACAAAGAATGGTCGGTTCAAGCCAATTACTGCTGGGCAGGAATTAAGGCCCCATATTGCCAGACTGTTCGATTTTTTTCTGAGAAGCCAGAAATCTGGATTTGTGAAATCCAGAAATCCTTATTTTTCCACGTTAGTAATGAAATGTTTATAAACCCTGCACTGACCAAACCAAAAACTTTCCAAAGCAAATTAAGCAGCAGACCTCTAGTTTACAAACTCTGAATTTAAGGAACTAGGTTAAGGTCTCACAACTCAGAAACAGTAAGACAAATCAGAATGCAGCTCAGTCCACCTCAAAAGGATCTTCTCTCTTAGGCTACTCTAGAAGGAACTGCACTGAACTAAACCACAATTTTGCTTAAGTGGCTCAGCTTTTAAAGCCACTGGTTCTATACAAGTGGCAGTTGTACGGGGCTCAGGGGAGGAGAGCCAGCAGCAGGAGGGATTCTGGTTGGACCACACAGAGCAGGGGGTGTGGCTGGAATTTTAGTTCTTAAAGTCTCCACAAAATACAGACACTCCAATTGCTATTTCTTAGCTATGTTCTGGGTTTAATACCAGCCAACAGTTTAAAAAATCAAGAAGCTGCTACCCCACACCAAAAATAATCTAACTGGAAGCTGAATCAGAAACTTCCAAATGCATGAGACCTACAAGTCTTTTATTTAGGGTAGTCTCTGCACAGGAGAAAGATTACCTTCTCCAGCAGGAGTACACTTCTGACAGTCTTTACAGAGGCAGTGGTTTTTGTCTGACCATGTCCTAGTATTATCACAGAGCCCCCAAACTTAAATAAGACAACTGCAACTACCATATCACTAGTTTCAAAAGACTGACCGTAGCATTTAAAATGGGATTAATATTTCACTTCGTTTTCCACTCTGGGCTGTGTAAAAGGTTCTTCTGAGCTGACCTGCCTCATGGATATTAAAGAGCAGCACGCATGCACGCACGCAAAAGCAGCCATTTCTGTAAATGCCTGAGAAAAATCACTCAACTGAATGGTCCAGAAGGCCTTTCTGAGTTGGGCAGACTCAGGGAGCTCACAAAGCAGCTCTGCAGGCCTCCTCAACTGCACGGCTAGGCTGCTCCCTGAAGGAGAAAGTGCCTTTGCTCAAGGTGGCAGTGGGTGTCCCTGTGAGCTGAACTCCGGGAACATGGCTGACACAGCCAGGCCCGCCCAACAGCTGTTGGTGAGTAACACCCTCTGGTTAGTATACCCCTACTTCACCCTGGGAGCCATGCTAAAGGTCACATCCCCCAAGTCAGGCACAAGATACAAACTATAAAATGTGCTATTTTTTGGCAACCTAGATGGCAACCCAAAACAGAACCTGATTTTACATTAACGGTGGAGGAAATTCAGCTTTACTCCTGTGCCAGCAGCCACCTCCACAAGAAGCACTTTCCAAAGGAAATAAAATATAAGATGCAATTACGTAGCCTTTTTAAAAAAGCAAAACCAAATCAAACCAACCAATGATCATTTTGAAACCACAGGCCCAGGGCCTCATCTTAAAAGCACTAACAATTACACCAAAAACCGGCAATACTTTCCAAGGAACTCCGACAACCTCCTCTTAAACATGGTGTCATAGGACAAATGGAAAAGGAGCTTCACAAGAGGACTAGGCACAGTGCTTCCTTATCAGAACAGCAGAGATAAAGGACCCTGACACTAAACATGGTGAGAGGGCATGGTCAAGCAGGAAAGCTTCCCAACTTTTTCTGAATATGTTAAACAGAACCAACAGAATTGACTGACCATCGTTCCTGTAAGTCTCCAAAGCCTATTTTATACTGCAGATGTCTTACCAGCCACATGCATGGGGATCAGACCTGCCTTTTGCTCTCCCTGGGAGACCCCCTTCCACGGGGCCTCCAAAACACCCCAACCTTCATTATCAGCCTTAACCTCCGCAAGGACCACACCTCCTTGCTAAGTGCTCTATTCAGGGCGGAGGGTGCGATCTAAATTACGTGGGGAAAAAATTCGCTCTGAAATCTCCTTAAAAAGGCTAACTAGTCGTAAAGTTAACCAACCATCACTTGATCAAACTCCTCTGCTGCCTGAAGCAGTGTTATTTTAATCCTCTGTGAGGACTCTTGGCCATATTTAAAACCACCTTGGCAAGCCCTGAAAAGTAGCACGCATACAGCTAACCGAGCCCTTAGTCATCCCTAAAAGGTTCCATGTAAAGTGCGCCGCTTCTCCCCAGGTTTCGGCCACTTAGCTGCAGTCCCACAAGAGAATAAAATAAAACACACCATTTGACTCTGTCCCCCAAACCCCCGTTAGCGTCTGCCCAGGTTGGGTGGCCCCATAGTCGCCCGGTGCGGGAATCCTGGGGAGGGGGGCGGGGCGGGATAGGGGAGGGGCCGCACCACTCCCCACAAAGCCACGCACAGGGGCTGGCACTCAGCACTCGCTCTGTCCCCCAAGTTAAGGCTCTCCATGGCTTCTAGAGGCTGGGGACGATTAAAGAGAGTGAGCTCTCCGTCTCTACCAGGTTCAATCATTTTAAAGAATTAAACAGCACCTCATCCAAAATTTCGCACCCTTTCGGCAGCATATGGAATACTCCACACCCAGGAAGACTGCCTGGCCAAAGGTTACCTAACCCCAGAGTTAGGTTGGAGAGGGAGACGCCGCTAACCTGTATGCACTCTGTAATGGGCTTTGAGATGGGAGGATTTTCCATAGACTTTCCCACAGCCACTGTAGGGGCACTTGTGCCTCTTTTCGGAGGCGTGTTTCCCCTTCGCAGCCACTCCAGGGTGGAGGAGGGAGAGCGGGCTGGGCGCGCTGCCAGGATCCTGTCTCTCCTCCGGGCTGTGGGAAGGACTCGACCCAGATTCGGTGGTCACGTCGCTGTCGGATCCCATATCCTCATCCGGACTCTCAGGCTGTCGCTGCACACCGAGGGGGTCTGGATGGGTCGGTACTTGTTCAGGTCCAACAAGCTCTTGGCGATGGTGACCAGCGTACAGTAATCCTTCCAGGTATCCCCCGGGTCACCATGTTCCTTGGTCACCTCGCGCTCAGGTAGTCGCAGCCGCTCGGCGTCCGGAGCGCCCCCATGCTCCGGCACCGCAGCGCGGTTCGAAATGGAAACCAGACACTGGGCAGCCACGAAGTCCATGTAGGCGGCCGCGGACATGGTGCGGGCGACAGCAGCCCCGGCGGCGCGGCCAAACTTGGCGGTGGCTGCGGAGGTTCGGCTCGCCGTGCCCTGGCCTCGGACTACGAGCGCTGCGCCGCGCGGTGGCCAAGGGGGCGGGGGCGCGGGGCGCTTCCGACTCGCAGAGCGCTAGGCGACCTCAGCCCCTCATCTTTACGTAACCGGCAGCGCCTCCGCACGCAGCATCCACGGCCCCGGACTCCGCCGCGCTGCCGCCTCTCGCCGCCGCCGATGCCCAGAGCCGGGCGCGATCCCCACCGACGGGCGCGCCCGCCACTCCGAACTCGCTCCCTTGGAAAGATGCCACACGTGGCGGTCGCAAGTTTATTCGACCGAAAACGCCCCCGAGGCACTGGGAGAGGAAACTGCAAGAGAGGTACACGCCCTCGGCTGCCTCTCCGTCGAGCCAAAGCCCCAGGACATTCACCCAACCACCTGGACGCGGGTGGCAAGCGCCGGACGAAGCGCCAGGTCTAAGAGACACTTTTCCCCCAGTCCACTGACAGCTTCTGAGCCCCTGCTCTTGCCGGTCCGCACCGTGCCGGCATTCTCTCGCACAGTAACAATTTCGCAGAATCCCATCACGTCACAATCCGAACCCCCTCCAATTGGCCAGTGGGGAGGGTGATTCAACTCTGTTTACTTTCTCCCGCTGCCAGTCAGAACGGCCTTTCGGTGGAGAGGTGCGTCTAGAACTGAGGCGCGCGGCCAATCCGACTGTTCCGTTTCGGTGCCTCGTGCTACCCCTACAGCCTCGAACGCTGACATTTAAAGGGTAACAGCCGGGAGGCTGGAAAGGAGCAGCCGGACGTCTTTGGGAGTGCCCCTCAATCCTTTAGCCGGTCCAGGCCTCCTGGCTCACGTTCCAGCTGGCGGAGTTGTAGGATACACCTTCCCTACTCAGCTGCGTTCTTTCTTATGACAAAAAGATAACGTCCGTTTCGGTTTTCCAGCTCGCAAACAGTTAAGTGACTTCCTGCAAACGCTACAGTCCCAGCAACCAGCCTTCCAATCAAAAGTAAGTTGGTTGATGTCACTGACATTGGCTTAGCCAATCAGAAGGGCGTACCGAAGTCAAGCGCTCCACACTTGTAAACGGGAAAAGCAGTAGTGAAATTGAATATATCCTTCCACTTTATGTTGCTGATAGTAAAATGGAGATATGTATGGGAGGGCAGGGGTGATGAATAAATGCAAAGTGAGTCTATAATTAAAGAAAACAACTAAATATTATCAGGCCAAGTTGCCCAAGAATAAACACAAATGAGAAAGCGTCAATTCGTTTTTTTTTCCGTTTTGGGAAGCAGGATACTTTTAGGTAGATTTTTAATAATTCTTCCACTCAATGCATTAATTATGACTAATTCATCTTGAAAATGCAGAGCTGACAAAAGTTCTGTTTTAAAGCTTGTTTTTGTTCTGACTGCACTTACTTTGAACACTTCATCTTTGCTTTTGTGATGCGTCTTTAATTCCTCTTCTTCCCTCCTGCAGTTTATTCTAAGTAAGCTGTTTTCGTTTTGTTTTGATGCTGTTTTAATCTTCCTCAAATAAATGGAGCTAAAAATCCCTGTATAACTTTTAAAACTTCAAAAACATTTTTAATTCATTTTCTTTAACGTCCACTGTGGGACGTTAGGGTGTGTATGTATCCCTTCCCTCACTTAACAGATATGAACACTAAGATGCGAAGAAGTGACTTGTCTACCTTATCAGGTAGAGGACTCCATGGAAAACATAAATCTGACTCCTAGCTCTTTGGGCTTCAGAACTGAACTCTTTGGTTTTGTGGAATATTAACTTTGCTTAACAGATTCTTAAGAACTGGAACCAGCCAAAGCCATTGAATATTTTGGCATTACTTATTAGTATGGCCCTTAAGAGTCTGCGTCTTTAGGTTTTCGTCTCTCTCTGAAAGAATGATGGGGTTGTTATCCATCTTGATAGCTGAAAAAGGAATCTAAGGCCAATGTTTCTTGCAGGAGGTGTACTGTCCACAGAATTGATTAAAAATACATTTACTTTCCTAAATGGGTGTGAGAGGTACCTGCCTCTATGTAACGCAGATGCAATGAGGTCCAACCATAACCCCCACTGGCTATTAGCCTTTGTTAAGGTTTGGGAAAGGTTCTGGTCTCTAAAGGAGGAGTCTCAAATTTACCCTTCTAGTTTGAAGGCTAGTGTAGTTTCCTTTGACTTTGCTTTTAAAATGGTACAGAAAGATACTGCAGTAGGAAAGGTAGGTTTAGAAAGGGGTGCTGGTCAACTAAGAATATCATCACCGCCACCAGCATCATAGTAAGGTAGGTACATGTAAAGTGAAGTCATCTTAGAGTTCTTGTATTCCAATCCTCTTAATTTTAGAAAAGAATTCACTGAAGCCCTAAGGAATTTGCCTATTTCATGATTTTTCTGGAGTAGACTCTGTCCCCAAGGCTACATAACCACTTAGAAATTCCTTATTTGCTTGCCTCTTTAAGGTCCAACACAAATAGCAGCAGGATCTCTCTAGGACTACTATGATCAAGGCCTGTTACTCTCTCAGATTTGCATTGTAACTGTCATTGCACCAGGTACCTTCATAGCAGACAGTTCTAGAGTTAACGTGGGGTTATTCCAAAAACAAAGTCTGTATCTTTTCTTGAAGATTGTATCCAGGAACTTGAATAAGTCAATCATCATAGGTTTTTTTAACTATACATTTACTTCTTGCTCTCTTTAACTCCCTTTAATTTTTTTTGGACTGGACATAAACCTTAAACTCTTCCAACCCATTCATTTCAGAATTATACAAGAGGTAATAAAATACAACTGAGATTTCATTCACATGAATTTCTCACACACATTTACAAACGTAACTACTTGACTTGATTTACAATATTTTTAAACCCAATAATTCTACAATTGTAGAATGATTTCTCTTTTTCTCTTTTTCCACTCATTCCCTCTGCAGATATTTGTTTCTGCTAATGAGTTGCTGCTACTGCTAAGTCGCTTCAGTCATGTCCGACTTTGTGCGACCCCATAGACGGGGGCCCACTAATGAGTTAGGCAAGGGTAAATAGAGAAATGAAAAAGAATCTATCTTCAATGAGGCATGATGTTAAAAACAAATACAGATATAGTTACAGACGTCTCACAACAAGTAGTAATTCCTACATCAGGATTTTTCTTGTATTTTCAACAATAGGGTTTCCTTTCTGTGCTAGGGGTGTGTATTATAATAGTTTTATGATTAAAACTAATTTATGCTTTTTGCCAGTATGTAATTGTCCCAATTAAAATTCTGGCAAAATAAATTATCCCAGATTAATGTGAATCATCCTTAATTACAATGAATAATTTACTAGTAAAATATACATTATGCCGCATAAATATAAGAACTCTGTTTTCCCCCAAGTTAATCTTTGTAAACATACATTTCAAAATTACACAAGCCAACTGAGAGGAGCACAAGCATTCGAGACTAGAACTGTGCTTACCGTTTTAAAGTATGCATTTTCCTCCCTAATTCCTATCTAAGTCTTGGCTTTATTTTCTGAGTTCTCAAGAACAATGCCTGTAGCAAGAAGTCTGATTTTCTGTGCATCCTAAAGTAATTATCATTATCACCCCCTCCTCAGAGGCATTACCTACAGTGAGCTGATTTTCAGCAGGTGTTTAAGTCACCATGGGGTAGGGAACTGGCCTCCTGGGCCTGACAGGGGCTGTGTGACCTTAAGCAACCTCTTAGACTAGACTAACACATCTACATAGTCTCTGGGTCCCCCTCGTTCCCCAACCAAAAAAGCTTAAGACTTGGGTTTTTAAACACCATTTCATCTGCTGTGCATTTACAAATACAGTTCTTTAGGGCAGTAAAGGTCAGAATACCTTAAATCAATATTTAACTGGAGAGCAGGCACAAATATAAATTGATCCAAGATCCCCTAAATCCTTTATTCCTTAATTTCGTGTTCTTTTTCTTTCTTCAAACTAGTTTGTGGGAAGTGGCCTGGGGTCAGAGAGGTGTCACGGAATCTCACCCCTTTCTTAGGCAAGTTTCCCACCCTAGCTCCAAGTGAGTTATTTCCAGGCAAACTCAGCCCATTCCCAGGCGCATTCCCTGTTGGTTTTAATCCAAAGCAAAGGAGCCCAAAGCAATTCCTGGGGAGCTAATCACCTGGAGCTTAGTCTAATATACACATTGCCCAGTCTCACCCCCTGCCCAAGGCTCAGAGAGGTTTAGGTTAAAATTGCACTCTGTAGGTAGTGGGTTCCGCCAACGCTGGCTTTTCTCGCTCTTTCCTTCTTTCCTGCTGGGAGGCGTGGACGGTGCTGGGCAGAGCTGCCAGCCTCCAGGCGGGAAGGAAGGAGAACAGATGGCCCACTGGGGGTAGGGGATCACGTGTCGGACCTCACTCTGGGCTGGATCCAAAACTTCTTTCAGGACCCAGGCCCTTGGACTTCAGCGATCCCATCAAAGCACAGAGGGTATCTTGGGGGCGGGCGGGGGGGGCGGGAAGGTGCGGTGGGAGAAGCACAGTCTTCGTTTTAGTAAGAGCTGAGGAATTAGGGGAAGGTGGGAGTTTGGGGAAGACGGAGGAGAAGCTGAAGGAATCGGGCTTCCAACAATGGCGGTGTGCCCGGATTTGAAATGCAATCAGGTAAACCCCTATCTGGTGAAACGCCCGCGGCCATAATGACAGTTAACACGCAAAGGGGTGGGGGATCCGGCCCAGCGAAAAATTGCACGATGCCCTACTTTGCTCTCGCTCCACTTAGCAGCCTTCCGCAAAACTCCAGGCCTCTCCTTTGCCAAGCAGAAAGGCCACCCGTTCATGCATATGCAGGAGGATAAGTTTAGCTCGCAGCCCCCTGCGCTCTAAGGAGCCCAGCGCCGAGCAAGCTGAATCACCCGGAGCTCGGGGGCGGGTGCTCCGCTGGGGCCGCAGACTGGCGGGCGGCACAGCCACTCGCGGGCCGCGCGCCCCGGCTTGGCATTGCCCTTTAAAAAGTCTTCCGCAGGCGTCCGCCGCAGCAGCAGCCGGAGGAGGCGAGTTCATCTGAGGACAGTCCTAGTTCTCAGAAATCCCTTCCCTGCTGGAACATCAAGCTCCCTTTACTGCAGTTGAACAAACTGCCCTAGATTGGGGGATGAGGAACCCGCCCCAAACTCGTGCAAGAAGCTCCGGGCGCCCGCGCCCACGTGAACTAACCTTGAAATTAGCCCCTTCACCCGGTCGGGAGAGGGTGGGAGTGGGCGGGGGGCCGCCGGTTGGCCTTTCGTGGCCCAACCTCTAGGGTTTGTGCCCTCTGCTTGGGCGTACGGCCCCCACCACCCTGTTTCATAACTCTGGCGGGATTGCACTAAAAAAAAAAAAAAAATCCCCGGGGTAAGATAGGTGTTGGGGGAGGGGTTGGGAGGAGGAGGTACCTTCTCCATCACCCACGCCCGTGAGGAAGAGGAAAACCTGCCCTGCGGTCCCCCTGGGAACACTGCAGAGTAGGGTGTCGGATGACATCAGCTTCTAAACATAGCCCGCACCGCACCCCAACTCTGAGCGCCGAGTGCTGGACTCGGGCGGGAGAGCGGGGAAGCGCGTGCTGCTGGCCGCGGGCGGGGCGGGGCAGGCCGGGCCGGCTAGCCCGGCTGTGCGGGAGGAGATGACTTTGCAGGAATCAAGCTTGAAGAGTTTGCAGGCAAACCTCTCCCGCAATGGTCGGGCCACAGGGTTAGGAAACATTCGTGCCATTCCGCGCTCTCCCCTGCCCCACAAAAGCCACACACACACGTATGCGCGCAGCCCTAGGCTCTAAAGTGCCTTTATTTATATACATCAACCCATCCCCCAGCCATAGCCGTAGTGCCCAGTTAGGTCAGTTCGGGGACCCTCCGCGCCCTCTAGCCCCGTGCCTGCCTCCAGGATAAGCCTGAGAGGGGGTCGGCGCGGCCCTCCCGGTGAGTCAGATGGGCTGTGTTTCCTGCGGTTGTTGTGGAACAGTTTGTCCTTTTTACTCCCCGCCCCCGCCCGATCTCCACCCCCTTGGTAAATATAGCGCTCACGTTTCATCATCTCTTTGTCCAACGAGCGCCAGACACCCCGGCCCGCGGCCCCCGCAGCCTCCCTCCTCCTCCCGGTTCGCCGTTACCTCGCATAACCCCGCGCGGGCAGGCGGCGGGCAGCAGCCTGCCCCGCGGCCCCGGCTAGCCCTGCTCCCCAGCGCTTCCCGCCGCAGTAGACAGACTCTCCCCCTCCTCCCTCCCCCACCTTCGCTTTCAGTTCCCACTTAAGCTGTGCCCCCATGCCCTCGTCCCACCCCAGATATCCCAGTGTCCTTGGGACCGGGTCAGCAGTGTGTAGGTGTTGAAAGGTAGACACCCCTTCTTCCCAGCCCCAGGCGGCACCCACGCCTGGGCCAGTACAGCATCTGCCACTCACTCATCCTCCCCCTTCCCAAGGCCGCCCCCCTGCTCCCCTCCTGAGCGCAGGTGACAGCTGCTCAGACTGTCTGATTCACCGACAGCTGAACTAGCTACGAGTACTTGGGGGTGGGCGCTTCGTGAACCGTCTCCTTCCCACCCCGTCACCCCAGAGAGGAGTGGGCTGGTGGGTCAGGAAAGGCGAGATGGGTGGCTAACAGCCGAGAACCGCTTGCTTACTCTTCCCTCTCTCCCGTCCCCTCCCAGTTTCATTTCCACACATACAGCCACCCACCGGAGACCGGAGGCGGCTGGTGTTCTCTGAACGCAGGGAACTGGCTCTCTCTGTGGTCTTGTGTTCACTTCCCGCCTCCTCTCCACCCTCCTCCTCCTCGCCCCCACCACCCCACGCTGCCTCCCGCCCAGAGCAGCTGAGAAACCTGCAGCAAAACACTGCAGTCATGAGACTTCCCTGGACTCGGCTGTGGCTCCGGTTGCCCTGCCCTGCTCTGCGTCCACTTGGGGCACTTCTGTGTCCTGGAAAGGCCCTTGGGGCTCCCCACCCAGGAATGTGTAAGAGGCCTGCCTCCCTCCCTCCCTTCCTCCTCTCCCCACTTGGCACCAGATGTCATCCTGTGGGGGCCCTGCCTGGCTGCCTTTTTGGCCAGGGCTCTGGGCCACCCCCATGAGTGGCCACCTGTCCAGGCACAGGTAGTGAGAGCACTAACAGTGTGTAAGAATTCAGCATCCAGGATGCCGCAGAGCTGGCTTATTTGCCATCACAGGCTGTCCCTTTCTGGACAGGGCGCCCAAAGTTCCCTGCTGACAGAGGTTTTCAGGCAGATTCCTGTTTTCGCAGGGACACACCCTCTCCATAGGGAATCTGGCAAAACCTTTCCTTCCTAAGCCTGCTTCCCAGCAGAGGAAGAATTCAACCTCTCCCCCTGCTGCTGCTGCCAGGCTTCAGTGTGTCTGACTACGACACCATGAACGGCAGCCCACCAGGCTGCTCCGTCCATGGGATTTTCCAGGCAAGAGTACTGGAGGGGGTTGCCATTGCCTTCTGCCTCTCCCCTAAGGAAGCTGAATGAACAGAGTTCTGAGGAGGCCATGAGAGTTGAGCTCTGGGTGCCACCTGCTCGAAGTTTACCCCAATTTAAAAACCGCCTCTTCACCACTGCTGGGCCGGCCACTGTTATCGGCTTCCTGTCCCTCAGCAGCACACATGTTGCACAGATGCTGTCTTGGTATTTTGATAGCAGAGAAGAGGGAGTGAAAGTCCCAACAGTTCCCTGGTTTCCTTCTGACTCCATCACCTTGAGTAAATCCCACTGTGGATGGCCTCTCAGAGGCGAAGGAGAGAAGGGAGCTTATTGAGGCTCTAAAGGGTAGACTTCATAACACAGCAGGTCTCCCCACACCTGGAGAATTACTACCCAAGTAAGACTTTCTCCCATCTGCCCCCAGCTGCTCTGAAGTACCTGTCATCAGACTATACCATGGCTTACTTGTTACTGTGCTCTGCCACATCTCTCTTGTCTTAGCCACCCCACCCCCATTCCCTGGAGATTCTAGCACCTGACACACTGTCCTCTACTCCCACTGCATGCCTGCTAATATTTTCAGTGAATTCCGTATCCTTGTTGAAACCCTCCAACCACATCCCCCTCCACCCTACTGTCATATGGGTACCCTGGACCTTTGCATCACCAAATAACAGCAGCACTGCTGAACTTTTCATTTCAAACATGCTCTTTCCTGATCAATACCACTTTCCCTTCCAGCTTGTTTAATAATAACCCTAATAAACCCATCTGAACGTTTCTTTGCCCCTGCTCTTAGTGCCAGTCTACTTTCCCACTGTTCATCACAGCCCTTATATTCTCACATCTTTTCTACCTACATTAGATTTCATAGTCTATCATTATATCACCCCTTTGTATAGGCTCCTCACTTCCTTGTACCTGGGACCACCTGCCTGGCAAAACCCTGGTTCTGTCCAGCTTGACACACCGTACAGAAATAACGGTGCTAGCTGTTGTCACTCAATTTATGGTCATGAACCTCCAGTGGGCTCTCAGCACCGCCCTCTGCATTTCCCTTGTTGGTTTACTTTCCCACACTCTGAAATGACTACATCGCACCTCCTTTCCCAAATATCCAACACCTCTCCCCTTCCTCACTCTAAACTGAAAGCTTTACTTCTCGTTTCACTGAGAAAAATAAAAGTAGTTTCTCAAGAACTCCTCCTTTTCTGCCCACCATGTCTTCCGTCCTACCTGCCTCTCTGCCTGGACTCTGCCTTCCCTCCTGTCTCACGTATGTAGTGTCTCTGCTCTTATCTAAAGCAAGACCTTGGCACCATGGTCTCCTCCCCTGTTGACTATTTAATGATTGTTCCTGAAATTATCTCATCTCCTGCTAATCAATTGTCCTTCTCTCCTAAATAATTCACTTCAGCACAGAAGTATGTGGTACTCCCTTCTGTCTTTTCTTTTCACCCAAACTTAATTTTTAAAAATATATATTTATTGAGTTGGCTTCACCTGGTCTTAGTGTGGCACATGGGATCTTTGATCTTTGCTGTGACCTGCAGGATCTTTTTAAAAAAATCTTTTGGTTGCCTTAGATGTAGGATCTTAGTTCCCTGACCAGGGATCAAACCCACACTGTGGCACTGGCAGAGTCTTAACCACTGGGCCACCGAGGACGTTCCAACTCCCAAGTTTTATCTTTAGTCCAGACCTCAGTCTTGAATGTCACACCTGACTATCCATTCCTTATCTGCACTTGGAAGATCTAACAGGAATCTCAAAGTTAACATATTAAAATTGAACTCCTGAGTATAACATAGGGAACTATACTCAGTATCTTTTAATAACTTATATTAGAAAATAATCCAAAAAAGAATGCATATATATGTATAACTGAATCACTTTGCTGTGTACTTGAAACTAACCATTGTTAGTTATAGTAATTGTAAATTAACTATACATCAATAAAAATAAAGTTGAACTATTAATTATTTCCTTAATTCAAAGTCCTTCCCATCTTAGGTGAACCGTATTCCTGTGACTCTGATTGCTCAGGCCCCAAACCGAGGAGTTATTCTTGATTCCTCTCTTTAATTTATGCCCCACAGCTTTTCCATCAGGAACTCCTGTTAGCTGTATTTTCCAAATACAGCCAGAATTTGGCACTTCTGATCTCCTCTACTGCCACCACCTTCATCTCTCAAATGGATAACTTTAGTGGTCTTCAGCTGGTCTTCCTGCTTCCACTCCTGCCCTGGTTTCTTTTCTCAAGAGCTCTTTTAAAAGCATAGACCACTGACAGTTGGATGCTCTATTATTTACAGCCTAACAGAAACATTTAGGAAGAAATGTTTCAGTAGATTAGAGACACATTAATCAAACTCAAATCAGCTGAGCTATGAACTATAGGTAAACACACATCAGACACTATGGGGTAGTTTTGCAAGAACTTGGGAGGTTAAGGGGAAAAGAGGATGCAGGGATATATAGAGGGAAGGAAAGATGCTCAACATTCTAGATTGCAAATATTTTAATATGTTTCATTGAGGAGAAGTTAGAGGTTAGGCAGAAATTTGTAATATATGAAGGAGGACATCACTGATAAAACAAGGTACAGAGGGCAACATGGTCTCAAGAGCCTAGAAGGAAAATGGAAAGCTCTGTCTTCCTTTGAGGCAGAAAGAACAATGTGAATCTGGCTGAAACATGGAAAAGTTTGGAGGCAGAAAGAGGAAAGCCCTGGGGAGTTCATGCCAGTTTTCTTTGTGGAGCAGAAACAAGGTAGTCTGTGCAAAGGAGATGAGGGGGAATGTGACAGAGGCCATGGGTAATGTGGCAAGGGTTTGGAACGCCTGTCATTGAAATAAGCCACCTTATTTATGTCTTCTTGCACTGGGCCTCGCACATGGCAGTTTCTGTCTGTTGGAAGAATGAATTGACTCAGTATGAGTAACAGGATTATTAAATAACAACAGCTGCCCAGCTGAGATGGTAAACCATGTATTTGTGGGGCTTTCTTAATAACTTTTATTTCTTGTTACAAAATGAATATCTTTTCATTGTAAAAGAGCTAAAAAATACAGATAACCCCAAAGAAAAGAAATAAAAATCAATCATATACCACAAACCTGGAGGTAACCATGGTTAATATTTCAGTATATATTGGTCTTATCCTTTTTATGAACAACTATACATTTAAAAAAAGTGAGATTAGGCCATATATATGTTTTTATAATTTTTTTCAGTGTGTTAACAAGTCAGCTGAATAATTTCAGCTAACAATTCTAGCTGAAATTATTTTATATTCTACCTTATTATTGAAAATAATTATCTTCTGAATAATAAACATTCACATGGTTCAATTTTAAAAGTTTAAAGGGATATATGATGAAAAATATATTCCCAACCCTACCCTTCAGATATCTAATTACGCTTTCCAGAAGCAACTAAGATGTTTTTGTAAATCCTTCCTGAGATATTTTATATATATCCAAGAAATACAAAAACACTGCCCACATTTTTATATAAATGGTTAGTATCATAGCAATGTTATGCATCTTTTTAAAAAGTAATTTTATTTTATTTATGTTTGGCTGTGCTGGGTCTTCATTGCTGTGTGGGCTTTCCTCTAGTTACAGAGAGCGAGGAGCTGCTCTCTGGTTGCTGTGCGTGGGTTTCTCACTGAGGCGTCTTCTCTTGTCGCAGAGCATGGACTCTGAAGCTTAGGCTCACCAGCTGTGGCACATGGGCTGAGCTGCTTCATGGCATATAGGATATTCCCAGATCAGGGATCAAACCTGTGTCTTCTGTACTGGCAGGCAGATTCTTACCACTGAGTCATCAGGGAAGCTCTTGTTAGGCATCTTGCTTTACCAAGTTAATAATATATCTTGAGGAACGCCCTGGTGACTCCAGTGGTTAGGACACAGCCTGAATTCAATCCCTGGTTGTAGACTTTAGATCCTGCATGCTGTGTGTGCAGCCAAATATACTTTTTAAAATAAATAAATTAAGATACATACATGCTGCTGCTGTTGCTGCTGCTGCTGCTAGGTCGTTTCAGTCGTGTCCAACTCTGTGCGACTCCATAGACAGCAGCCCACCAGGCTCCACCATCCCTGGGATTCTCCAGGCAAGAACACTGGAGTGGGTTGCCATTTCCTTCTCCAATGCATGAAAGTGAAAAGCGAAAGTGAAGTCGCTCAGTTGTGTCCCACTCTTAGTGACCCCATGGACCGCAGCCTACCAGGCTCCTCCATCCATGGATTTTCCAGCCAAGAGTACTGGAGTGGGGTGCCATTGCCTTCTCTGAAGATACATATATCTATATCTATATCTATATCTATATCTATATCTATCTATCTATATCTATCTATCTATCTATCTATCTATCTATCTATCTATCTATCTATCTTCATGATCACTATTACAGATGAATACATATAGTTTCCAAAAAATTTAAAATTTTTTTGTTGTTCACTCAGTCATGTCTGACTCTTTGCAACACCATGGACTGTAGCATGCCAGGCTTCCCTGTCCTTCACTATCTCCTGGAGTTTGCTCAAACTCATGTCCATTGAGTCGATGATGCCATCCAACCATCTCATCCTCTGTCGTCCCTTTCTCCTCCTGCCCTCAAATTTTCCCAGCATCAGGGTCTTTTCCTCCTGTTTCCTCCTGTCTAAGGGCTGCCTCAGAATTCTAATATCAATGTACCTTAATTTATTTAACAAGTCCCCTGCTGCTCAGCATTTACATTACTTTGGATCTTTTAGGATTTCGAAAAAGACTACTTTAAATAAACCTTCTTTTACTCTGGAGCAATATACTTCAAGGACAAATTTCTTAAAAGTGTAATGCTGGGTTAAAAGCTACCTGTCATTGTAATCTTGATGGATATCAAACTGCTTTCCCTAGAGTTTGTACCGTGTACCATGCCTGTGTACAAACTCCAAACAGCAATGAATAAAAGTATAAACTAGCAATGTATAAAAGTGCCTGTTTCTCAGACTCACAGGCTTAGAGAATGATTGCCAAGGGAAGGATGGGAAGAATGGATAGGGAGTTTGGGATGGACTTGTACACACTGCTATATTTAAAATGGATAACCGACAAGGCCCTACTGTTTAGCACATGGAACTCTACTCAGTGTTATGTGGCAGCCTGGGCAAGTTTGAGGGAGAATGGATCCATGTGTATGCATTGCTGAGTCCCTTCGCTATTCACCTGAAACCATCACATTGTTAATCAGCTTTACCCAAGTACAAAATAAAAAAATTTTAAAAGAAAAAAAAACAAAGTGCCTGTTTCTCTACATCTTCATCAATGAGGTGGTTAAAAAGGTGTTTGATCTTTGCCAACTTGATTGATAAAAATGGTATTTCAGGGTGCTTTAAATTTTCATTCTTTCATTAGAGATGAGGTTAAGAACCTTTTCATATGTTTGAGAGCTCTGGATATTTCTTTTTTTAACCCATACCTATTATCCATTTTCTTCTCCTCTAGAATCTTTCTATATTAAAACTTTGTGTTATGAATCACAAATATTTTTTCCCAATTTGTCATTTGCCTTTTATCTTTGCTTAGAGTTTTTGTCATGCACAAATGTTTCTGTTATTGTTATATTTATCAGTTTCTTATAATTCTAGATATTTTATAATTTGAAAGTCTTTCTCCATTCATATTATAATTGTCCCATGGCTTCTTCTAGTCCTCTTGTGATTTAGTGAGCTATTTAAAACTTTTAGGGGTGTAATTTCTGATGGAGAAGGAAATGGCAACCCACTCCAGTATTCTTGCCTGGAAAATTTCATGGACAGAGGAGCCTGGTAGGCTACAGTCCATGGGATCACAAAGAGTCAGACACAACTGAACGACTTTACTTTGTAGTTCATAATTTGTGAAGTGTGTACCCAATTAAAATTTTTCCAGATGATATCTAGTTATTTTAATCTTCTGTGTTGATTTTATTTTTAAAAGATACAATCATGTCACCACTAAATAAAGACAGTTTTTCTTTCTTTTTTTTATGAGCTTTGTGCCTCTTTTTTTTTTTTTTTCACCCTCTTCAGTTCAGTTGCTCAGTCGTGTCTGACTCTTTGATATCCCATGAATTGCAGCACACTAGGCCTCCCTGTCCATCACCAACTCCCGGAGTTCACTCAGACTCACGTCCATTGAGTCAGTGATGCCATCCAGCCATCTCATCCTCGGTCATCCCCCTCTCCTCCTGCCCCCAATCCCTCCCAGCATCAGAGTCTTTTCCAATGAATCAACTCTTCGCATGCGGTGGCCAAAGTACTGGAGCTTCAGCATCATTCCTTCCAAAGAAATCCCAGGGCTGATCTCCTTCAGAATGGACTGGTTGGATCTCCTTGCAGTCCAAGGGACTCTCAAGAGTCTTCTCCAACACCACAGTTCAAAAGCATCAATTCTTCAGCGCTCAGCCTTCTTCACAGTCCAACTCTCACATCCATACATGACCACAGGAAAAATCATAGCCTTAGTCGGCAAACCAATGTCTCTGCTTTTGAATATGCTACCTAGGTTGGTCATAACTTTCCTTCCAAGGAGTAAGCGTCTTTTCATTTCATGGCTGCAGTCACCATCTGCAGTGATTTGGGATCCTCCCCCAAAAAGTCTGACACTGTTTCCACTGTTTCCCCATCTTTTTCCCATGAAGTGATGGGATCGGATGCCATGATCATTTTCTGAATGTTGAGCTTTAAGCCAATTTTTTCCACTCTCCTCTTTCACTTTCATCAAGAGGCTTTTTAGTTCCTCTTTACTTTCTGCTATAAGGGTGGTGTCATCTGCATATCTGAGGTTATTGATATTTCTCCCAGCAATCTTGATTCTAGCTTGTGTTTCTTCCAGCCCAGCGTTTCTCATGATGTGCTCTGCATATAAGTTAAATAAGCAGGGTGGCGATATACAACCTTGACATACTCCTTTTCCTATTTGGAACCAGTCTGTTCCATGTCCAGTTCTAACTGTTGCTTCCTGACCTGCATACAGATTTCTCAAGAGGCAGGTCAGGTGGTCTGGTATTCCCATCTCTTTCAGAATTTTCCACAGTTTATTGTGATCTACAGAGTCAAAGGCTTTGGCATAGTCAATAAAGCAGAAATAGATGTTTTTCTTGGAGAAGGCAATAGCACCCCACTCCAGTACTCTTGCCTGGCAAATCCCATGGGTAGAGGAGCCTGGTGGGCTGCCATCTATGGGGTTGCACAGAGTCGGACACGACTGAAGTGACTTAGCAGCAGATGTTTTTCTGGAACTCTCTTGCTTTTTCCACGATCCAGCAGATGTTGGCCATTTGATCTCTGGTTCCTCTGCCTTTTCTAAAACCAGCTTGAACATCTGGAAGTTCACAGTTCACATATTACTGAAGCCTGGCTTGGAGAATTTTGAGCATTACTTTACTAGCGTGTGAGATGAGTGCAATTGTGCAGTAGTTTGAGCATTCTTTGGCATTGCCTTTCTTTGGGATTGGAATAAAAACTGACCTTTTCCAGTCCTGTGGCCACTGCTGAGTTTTCCAAGTTTGCTGGCATATTGAGTGCAGCACTTTCACAGCATCACCTTTCAGGATTTGAAATAGCTCAACTAGATAGAATTCCATCACCTCCACTAGCTTTGTTTGTTGTGATGCTTTCTAAGGCACACTTGACTTCACATTCCAGGATGTCTGGGCTCTAGGTGAGTGATCACACCATCGTGATTATCTGGGTCGTGAAGACCTTTTTTGTACAGTTCTTCTGTGTATTCTTGCCACCTCTTCTTAATATCTTCTGCCTCTGTTAGGTCCATACCATTTCTGTCCTTTATCGAGCCCATCTTTGCATGAAATATTCCCTTGGTATCTCTAATTTTCTTGAAGAGATCTCTAGTCTTTGCCATTCTGTTTTCCTCTATTTCTTTGCATTGATCACTGAAGAACGCTTTCTTAGCTCTCCTTGCTATTCTCTGGAACTCTGCATTCAGATGCTTGTATCTTTCCTTTTCTCTTTTGCTTTTTGCCTCTCTTCACAGCTATTTGTAAGACCTCCCCAGACAGCCATTTTGCTTTTTTGCATTTCTTTTCCATGGGGATGGTCTTGATCCCTGTCTCCGGTACTATGTCATGAACCTCATTCCATAGTTCATCAGGCACTCTATGTATCAGATCTAGGCCCTGAAATCTATTTCTCACTTCCATTGTATAATCATAAGGGATTTGATTTAGGTCATACCTGAATGGTCTAGCGGTTTTCCCTACTTTCTTCAATTTAACTCTGAATTTGGTAATAATTTCCCCTCTTACCTCCTTGTATTTGCTAAAACCTCTAGTAAAATGTTGGCTGAATTAGGGGGAGTGAGCATCTTTGCCTTGTTCTTGACCTTACCTGAGAGCAAACTGGTAAAGGCCCAGGCTGGATCTGTGTTACCAAATTGCTCTCCATAAAGTTTATGCCACTTTGAACAATTTTGCAGTGTATAGAGTTGCCTAGGAAGCCATAACCAGTAAGTACAAGGTTAGCTCTAAGTTGTAGATACAGTTTATCAGACTGAGAAAGTACCCTTCTATTCCTAGTTTGTTGAAAGGGTCCCCCCTCCCAACCTTTTAATATATTTATTTATTTGGCTGCACTAGGTCTTAGCTGAGGCATGTGGGATCTAGTTCCCTGAGGGATCAAATCTGGGCTCCCTGCATTGGGAAGGTGGAATCTTAGCCACTGGCCTACCAGAGAAGTCCCTGTTGAAAATTTTTATCATTAATTTTAACAAGTACTTTTTCTATAGCTATGGAGGTGTTCATATGCTTTTTTGGCCTTTAATCTGTTAATGTGGTGAATTATATTGATTAACTTAAGACTGTTAAGTCAACTTGCATTTCTAGGATAAGTCACACTTCAGTTCAGTTCAGTTCAGTTCAGTCACTCAGTTGTGTCCGACTCTTTGCGACCCCATGAATCGTAGCACACCAGGCCTCCCTGTCCATCACCAAATCCCGGAGTTCACTCAGAGTCAAGTCCACTGAGTCAGTGATGCCATCCAGCCATCTCATCCTCTGTCGTCCCCTTCTCCTCCTGCCCCCAATCCCTCCCAGCATCAGAGTCTTTTCCAATGAGTCAACTCTTCGCATGAGGTGGCCAAAGTACTGGAGTTTGAGCTTTAGCATCATTCCTTCCAAAGAAATCTCAGGGCTGATCTCCTTCAGAATGGACTGGTTGGATCTCCTTGCAGTCCAAGGGACTTAGTTATAATTTATTACCTTTTCATATATTGCTTGGTTCTATTTGATAATACTTTGTTAAGGATTTTCATATTCTTTTCATGAGGGATTTTGGTCTGTATCCCTCATATTGGTCTTTCCTTGTAATGTCCTTGCTATGTATTGATTTGAGATTCCACTTTAGTCATATACTAAATTTCCATAAATGTTTGAGTCCATTTCTGGATGTTATGCTACATTTTGTTTCATTAATATTTGTCTTTACCACCTCATTATTGTTAATGGATGCATTGTTGGATATTTGGGAATTAGATTTTTCCAAGATTCCACTATTACAGACAATGCTGTAATAAGTAGTATTTTGGCTAGTTCTTTCCCTCTCTAATGATTATATACTTAGTATATAAATCCTTAGAAGTTGAATACTTGGGTCAATGGGTAGATGTAATTTTAAGTATTTAGTTACTTTTCAACCAGTGCCCCACCAGGAAAAATAGAAACCATGGCAATTGTTTCAATCAGGTTAACTATTTAAGGAATAATTATTATTGTTGGAAGGGCTGAAGGAGCAAAAGGTGAGATAACCCCTAGATGAGTAACTGCAAGAAGCTACTACCAACCCTAGGATTATGGGAGCAAACAGAAGGAGGTAGTATGGCCGGAACTTAGGACATGCTTACTGCAGACACCGAAAGACCATTCATGCTGCTGCTAGAGTTGCTGTAGGATGTGGGAAGCATAGTCACACTACTGCAGCTGCTGGAACCACAGGATACTCCACTGCCTCTGAGACCAGAAGCAGAGATGGATACCAAAGCTTTCTTCCTTCCTGCCTTCAGGTTGTCCCTCTCACCCCACCAATACCCACAATTGACTGAACCTAATCTGAATCAAAATGGCAAAGAAGTCTGGAAAAAATGTGCAGAATCCAGCTCCCTGTGATACAGAGAAGCAAGGCCAGCTTCACGGCCATTCCATCTGCATAAGTTCAGAGGGCCCCACCCTTAGAAGGGCCCCATGCTGTCACTCTTTTGAAATTTTTTTTTGAGCAGTCTAGCATTTTTGTTTTGCACTGACCCAGCAAATATGGATTTGGTTCTGCAGAGCAGAGCATGGAAGGGCAAAAACAGAGCTTAGAGCAAAGAGGAAAATGCCAGGACTGCTCTGTGTTGCCAAATTGCTCTCCACAAAATTTATATCAGTTTAGTGAAGAGTTGCCTGGGAACCCAACCATAAACTAGTTACAGCACTGATAAGCAAGTTTCTAAGGTTTCCCCCAAGCAGTCCCTAACAGTTCCAAAAGCAAAAGCAGAAAAGTTGTCCAACTAGTTCTCTGGCTCTCAACTCAGAGTCAGCTTAACCTGTATGAGATTTGATATGTAATTTCCCTGCCTCACCCCTTCAAGGAGGAAACAGATCTGACTGGGGAATGTGTTAGCTGTCATAGAGTTTATTACATAATCACTTTTGTATTTGCATATCTGGTCTATCATTATATTTATCTTTTATCACTCTTCTTTCTATACCTTGTTGGTGCAGAAAAAATGGTGAGTCAGATATTCAGCAGCACTTGGGAGTTTTGTGAGGCTCAGTAGGCCAATTTCCAGAGGCAGGGCTACTGTACATGCTCCGAGAGGCAGCTACCAGTCTGCACACAGGCCTTGAATAACCCAGCAACAGTTTGGGAATGGGGAAGCTGTTCAGAGAAGGGTCTCGAGATTTTGGTATGGTGACTACATTACAGCAAGGACAGAGTGTGCCATGTCATTGAAGGAGGTGGGCAGGTGATGTGGAGAGAATTAGAGGGGCCTCACAGGAACCTAGAATCAATATTACAGCCCTTCAGGGACCAAGAAGAGGTCACTCTGGGAAAAGACACTTTCAGATACACCTCCTCTATACAGTCCTCACCCCCTTTGTCTGCAGGGGATACGTTCCAAGACCGCAGTAGATATCTGAAACCGTGGATAGTACTAGACCCTATATGTATTTTCCTGTACATATATGCCTATGGTAAAGTATAATTTATAAATTAGGCACACTAAGAGATTAACAATAACTAAAAATATAACAATGATAACAATATACTCTAATAAAACACAAGTGAAAGTGGCCTCTTTCTCTCAAACTATCTTATACAAATTCAATGCTTTCCCATCTTAAGTAAGCATATACCATGCACCGTGGCTGTAACTTTTGCAGTTTGAAGTGTGACAGCAAAACCAGTACAAGCTTCTCTTTCCTGCTTCACAATTTCAAGGATAGAAGCTTCGTTCTCACCCGCAGCTCTTAGCAACGTCAGCATACGACTTTTTTCTTTCCTTATTAAATTTCTAACTCTCACCTTTTCACTTAAAGGAAGTACTTTATGGCTTCTCTGGCATATCCGAATGGCCAGCATAACTTGTACTTTGGGGCCCTTATTAAGTAAAATAAGGGTGACAAGAACACATGCACTGAGATACCTACCGCACGTAATAACCAAGATGGCAGGATACTCTGGACAAAGGCACAATTCATGACCCAGGTGGGATGGAGCAGGACAGCACAAGATTTCATCACGCTGCTCAGAAAGGCTTCCCTCATAGCTCAGTTGGTAAAGAATCTGCCTGCAATGCAGGAGACCCTGGTTGGATTCCTGGGTCGGGAAGATCTGCTAGAGAAGGGATAGGCTACCCTCTCCAGTGTTCTTGGGCTTCTCTTGTGGCTCAGCTGGTAAAGAATTTGCCTGCAATGCAGGAGACCTGGGCTCAATCCCTGGGTTGGGAAGATCCCCTGGAGAAGGGGAAGGCTGCCCACTCCAGTATTCTGGCCTGGAGAATTCCATTGACTGTATAGCCCATGGGGTCCCAAAGAGTTGGACACGACTGAGTGACTTTCGCTTTCACTCAGAATGGCACAATGAATATAGCGGTGAACAGAAGACACATGACTACAACCTCCCAATCCTATATACTAGAAGTGAGGTTGGGGGAGGGATAATCAAATGTAATACAGTATAATTAATGCTGTGACAAGAGAATTAAACAGTGCTAAATATAAATATTTAATATTTATATTTAAATATAAGTGCTTAAATATATATATTTAAATATAAGTGCTTAAATTAAATATATATTTAAATATAAGTGCTTAAATTAAATATAAGTGCTTTTGCCTTATAAGAGCATCAGGGAAGGACTGAGAGCTAAGTAGGAGTTAGGCAAGCAAGGAGGGGAAATGGGTGGAAGCATGTTTGAGGAAGAGGCAATAGCAGTACAAAGGTCCTAAGGTAAGAGATCAGGCTACATATAAGGAACTAAAGAAGTGTTGCCTGGAAAGGCAGAAGCGGAGAGAGCTGAGCCTGGGAAGGCAAGCATGGAGCAGATCTTAAATGGCTGTGAATACCCATATGGCTTTATCCTAAGTGCAATAGCAAGTCATTCAGGGCTCTATCCAAGAAAGGGATATAGACTTGCATTTTAGAAACACAACTCTGTCTGCAGTCTAAAGAATGAATCAAAAGAACCGAGATTAGAGGAAGGGAAATGAGAATCCAGGGAACAGATGAAAGTAGCTTGGAATAGGATGGTGGCAAAAGAATAGAGAGAAGTGTGCCAAGATACAGTTAGGATGAAAAACCAACAAGGGCTGGGGATCAGATTTGGTGGAGAATGGCAGAGGGGCTAAGGATGTCTCCTAGGTTTCTGAGTTCAACAACTGTGGCAAACACAGATTTGTAGGTGAGAATACAGAATCAGGTTTGGGGGTACTTCTTTGGTCCAGGGTTTAAACTCCACACTCGCAATGTAGGGGGCCCAGGTTTGATTCCTGGTCAGGGAACTAGATGCCTCATGCTGCAACTAAAGATCCCGCATACAACTAAGTGCTGGAGCAGCCAAACAAATATTTTTTAATATATTTTACAGTTCACAGTGTCTGTGGGACAGTCCAGAGGAATTGCCTAGTAGACAGCTGAGTAATTATTAGCCACTAACTCCTCACCTTAAATTACTTTATTACAGATTAACAATCTAGTTAATTTGTAAAGTTCTAAAGGAATAAGATACTTTTGCTTTGCTGAAGGAGGGAGGCCTAAGTAGAAGTCCTGAACTATCTTCTATCTCAAATTCATATGCTCTCTTAGAGTTCATCCTCGAACCTCTGGCTGATCAAAACTTTTCTCCCTGCATTTTTACTATAGCATTCGTCTCGTTGCTAAGTTGTATGTTGATTCATCAGCGTCTTTTAACAGATTATGAATTTTAGGCACAGTTCAGTTCAGTTCAGTTGCTTAGTCGTGTTTGACTCTTTGCAACCCCATGAATTACAGCACACCAGGCTTCCCTGTCCATCACCAACTCCCGGAGTTCACCCAAACTCACATCCATCGAGTCGGTGATGCCATCCAGCCATCTCATCCTCTGTCGTCCCCTTCTCCTCCTGCCCCCAATCCCTCCCAGCATCAGAGTCTTTTCCAATGAGTCAGCTCTTCACATGAGGTGGCCAAAGTACTGGAGTTTCAGCTTTAGCATGATTCCTTCCAAAGAACACCCAGGACTGATCTCCTTTAGAATGGACTGGTTGGATCTCCTTGCAGTCCAAGGGACTCTCAAGAGTCTTCTCCAACACCACAGTTCAAAAGCATCAATTTTTGGTGCTCAGCTTTCTTCACAGTCCAACTCTCACATCCATACATGACTACTGGAAAAACCATAGCCTTGACTAGATGGACCTTTGTTGGTAAAGTCTCCGCTTTTGAATATGCTCTCTAGGTTGGTCATAAATTTCTTTCCAAGGAGTAAGTGTCTTTTAATTTCATGGCTGCAATCACAATCTGTGTTCAGTTCATCTCTGGATTTCCAATACCTTGTGGGGTGCCCTGAATGGAGTATACCCATCTCTTACTCAATGACTTTTATTTTTACTGAAAATTCTGCTGTATGAAAAGTGATTACATGAAAAAAAAAAACTATTCATTTTAATGGGAAAAATTGTGTTGTATCCCATCCCAAGATACCAAACGACTCTACAGGTAAAGAATAACATGTCAATTGAACAATAAAAATAAACTTAGATAAGTAATAAGCAGCAAGTCAAAACTAAATCAATACCATTTATACAAAGAGAATGTATTAAAGGTTTATTATTATCATTCTTTTTCTTTCTTGCTTGTTCAATTTTTCAATACTTTGGTGACTTTTTCACTTACATGGGATTAAAAATAAAATTACAGCACAGAAAAACACCTCTGTGGCAGAATCAAGGTTAAACCTGAAATTGCCTCAAAATAAATGGAAATAGTGAACGCACTCAACAGGTCAAAGGGTCATATATGCTGCGACCTCTTTGGTCCTTTCATTGGGCTCATGTACGCAAAATCAAATGTCTGGGGTTTATATAAACATGGCTTACAATGTAAGTTGGTTCCAAATGATATTTCCTACAATAAACTGATGTCAAGAAAACTGGTGATTAGGTTTTTTGCTTGAAAGCCCAATGAAGAATTATTGCTTCTTGTTCATTATTTGTGAGTTTTTGAGTGAAAAGTTACGTCAAAATTAGCTGGTATAACTCTTCAAAGGCTGGAATGGTGAAAAGTTGCTAACGTGGAAAGGAAAACATAAAAACTGAATGCTGCTGCTGCTAAGTCGCTTCAGTCGTGTCCCGATTCTGTGCGACCCCATAGACTCCACCAGGCTCCCCCCGTCCCTGGGATTCTCTAGGCAAGAACACTGGAGTGTTCTTGCCATTTCCTTCTTCAATGCATGAAAGTGACAAGTGAAAGTGAAGTCGTTCAGTCATGTCTGACTGTTAGCGACCCCATGGACTGCAGCCTACCAGGCTCCTCCACCCATGGGATTTTCCAGGCAAGAGTACTGGAGTGGGGTGCCAGTGCCTTCTCTGAAAAACAGAATGAATAAATGAATAATGGTCAGGCCCTCTTTCAGTAGAAACCCTTGTTGTATGAGATAAGCCTGAGAATACTGGGGAGCAGACAATGGTGAAACAAGTGAGGAATCCCCAGAGGAACCTGGTGCAGAGAACAGATTATGGAGAATTCTAGCCACCATTTATTGACCATCTAGTACAGGTTAGGTGTAGTGACACAATGATCTCATTTGAGATTTCATTCTCATGTTTTGTCATGTTGTGGAAGGCTGTATACTGTTCAATCATTGGCTTTTTTGGTAGTACAATTCCAATGAATCAAACATTTTCTAGGACAGTATTAATTTTAGATATTTTGGTTCATTGTGAGGTCATATGTTTCATACTGTGGGAAATATGGCACTCAAAGGAGATTATACAGACCTAGAACAGGTCAAATAATTTTTGGTGTGAATGAAAGAAAGGGAACAACTGCTCCCTGACATACTTTTGAGCAGAATATTTAATTCTGCGGTATCCTTACTGCTTTGCACATAGGTTTTGTTTCTGTTTTAGATTTAACTAGAGATGTTTACGTAAAGAAGACTAAACTCTTGGGCTTTAAACAACATCCTAACCACTACCTCTTACCTCCAGTCCTGGTCTCCTTGGTTAAAAAGTTAGAGAAATAAGAATCTGAAGTGAATGAATGAGTAAGGAATGGACAGTTCATTCCACCTTATATTTTACTTTATTCACTTATGATGATTCTTCTCCAACTTTTCTACTGAAATATCCTAACCGGCAAGAAGAGTGAACTTCTGAGATTCTAAGAGCTTGATTCAAAGGAAAAGCAATTTCTTGTCATTTCTTTGAAGACTGGTATTGTATTATAATGACTCATAGGAATTTTGTATTGATGCTACATATCTATGTGTATTTTCATATAAAAATTTAAGTTTTTTTTCTTACCCAAATTGTCATGGTAAAATTTTCCCCCTAGGAAGACTGGGTGTAGAGTTATTTATTCAATGGCTTTATGTATAGTTCACACCTCCATCACTGCCATATGACCACATACTCCTAACTAGGATGCATATCCTTATGAGTTCAGGGGTAAATTGATCTTTGGGGTTTTAATAATTTAAACATGTATTGACTTACCAACAGTTTGTAAACTCTCTTTGACTGGAAATTTCAAGGGAGGATTTTTCTACCAAACAAAGGGATCAGTAAACAATGGGGCAACTGGGGTAAACCCTGTGATGGCTATCACTTCCCACTGTTGGTCAGGAACACAGTTACTGCCAGGCTAAGCAAATGCATACCCCTACACCCAAATTTAGGGAGAATATGTGGGATAGCACTCAAAGTTGTGGGCCTCCATTCATTAAAAACTCTACAAAGAAAACATTCTGGAGAGGATGTGGAGAAAAGGAAATCCTTTTATACTTTTAGTAGGAATATAAACTGGTACAGCCACAAGAAAACAGTATGGCGGTTCCTCAGAAAACTAAACATAGAATCACTGTACAATCCAGCAATCCCACTTTGGGGCACATATCCAGACAAAACTCTAATTCAAAAAGATAGATGTTTGCCCATGTTCATAGCAGCACTGTTCACAATAGCCAAGACATGGAAACAACCTAAATGTCTATCAGTAGATGAATGGACAAAGAAGCTGTATATGTATACAATGGAATACTACTCAGCCATCAAAAATGAAATACTGCCATTCACACCCACGTGGGTGATCCTAGAGATTATCATACTAAGTGAAGTAAATCAGAAAGAGAAAGACAAATACCATATGATACCATTTAAATGTGGAATCTAAAATATGACACAAATGAACCTATCTACAAAATAGAAACAGACTCACAGTCAGAGGGAATAGACTTGTGGTTGCCAAGGGGGGAGGGGTTGGGGGAGGGCTGGAATGGGAGACTGGGGTTAGCAGGCACAAACTATTACATACAGGATGGATAGACAACAAAGTCCTATTGTACAGCACAAAGAACTATATCAATATCCTATGATAAATCACAATGGAAAAGAAAATAAGAATATATATAAATGTATAACTTAATCACTTTGCTGTATAGCACAAATTAGCACAACATTGTAAATCAACTATACTTCATTAAAAAAAATTCTTTAAATGAGCATATGGGATGGGAAAAAAAAAAAGAGCTTCAGGTCTCCAAACACAGATTTTGCATCAACATTTGGAACGACATCCCTGTGCCTTCCATGAAGGTTAAACTTTTCCATGTAGACAAAGGCTTTTTGTGTTTTGAGGCTCCATATAAGAATTAGCTTGAGGCTTCTGTCAAGATTGTATTTTAAGTTTATGCTTCAATCAGCATCTTTGCTCCAATGATACCGTTGAGACATTAAAACATAAAATGAGAAAATAAAACTACATAGCCATGCTTAAAGACAAGATAAACATTTGTTGATCAGCAAAGGAGCAGAAACAAATAAGGAGTAGCCCTGAAGGAGCAGGCTCTGGGTCCAAAATCAGGCAGAAGCAATGAAGACACAGGTTTTTGCTTGAAGTGGGGCATTCAACACATTTACTAGATATGAAGAAAGACCCAAATTAAATATCATATTTGAGAAGGCAAAGAGAAAATAGCAAATAACAGAGTAAATCCAAAGGAAGTAGAGTCAAGAAAACAATAATCATAAAACTGAAATTAAGTAAAATTGAAAACCAGAAACAACAGAGTTTCTCAAAAAGCCCAAAACTGATATTCTGAAGAGTTTAATAAAGCAGCCAAATTACTGGAAAGATTAACCAAGGGATAAAGAGTAATGTAAAAATAAACAATATTGTGATCACAGCAATGGATGCTAGAGATTTAAAACTTCAAAGATAATGAATAGGAACGAGGTTAAGACAATATTTTAAAACTTAAATGGAATGGACAGTATGCTAGAAAAACATAATGCACCAAAAAGTAAATCAGGAAGAATTATCAGTAACTATTTAAGATGGAGGAGCCTGGTAGTCCATGGGGTTGCAAAGAGTCGGACACGACTGAGCAACTTCACTCACACATTTAAGATACTGGCTTGGAAATTTAAAACTCTTTAGTTAAATGACACTAAACCCAGTGGGCTTCCCTGGTGGCTCAGAGGTTAAAGCATCTGCCTCCAATGCGGGAGACCTGGGTTTGATCCCTGGGTTGGGAAGATCCCCTGGAGAAGGAAATGGCAATCCACTCCAGTATTCTTTCCTGGAGAATCCCATGGATGGAGAAGCCTAGTAGGTTATAGTCCACGGGGTCGCAAAGAGTCGGACACGACTGAGCGACTTCACTTCAAACCCAGGTAATTTTACAAACAGCTTTTACTAAATTTTTAAGAAACAGATAATTTCTCCTGTATAAATGTTTTATAGAACAGCAAAAGACAGAAAACTACTCCATTTATTAAAACCATACACAAAAAACTTTAAACCAATTTTAGAAATCACATTATCATTAGAAGTATGTACATCACTCCCTGATGTACAGCACAGGCAACTCTGCTAAATGTTATATGGCAGCCTGGATGGGAGCAGAGTTTAGAGGAGAATGGAGTCATGCATTTGTACAGATGAATCCCTTTGCTGTCCACCTGAAACCATCATAATATTGCTCATCATCTATAATTCAACAAAAAATAAGAAGTTAAAGTAAACAGTAATTTTAAGTATGTACATCACTAGGTCCAGCCCACACTAATGGAAGAGCATTACACAAAGGTGGGAATACCAGGAGATGCGGATTACTAGGACCATCCATTCTGAAGGAGATCAGCCCTGGGATTTCTTTGGAAGGAATGATGCTAAAGCTCAAACTCCAGACTTTGGCCACCTCATGCGAAGACTTGACTCATTGGAAAAGACTCTGATGCTGGGAGGGACTGGAGGCAGGAGGAGAAGGGGATGATAGAGGATGAGATGGCTGGATGGCATCACTGACTTGATGGACGTGAGTAGGAGTGAACTCCGGGAGTTGGTGATGGACAGGGAGGCCTGGCATGCTGCGATTCATGGGGTCGCAAACAGTCGGACATGACCGAGCGACTGAACTGAACTGAACAGAACTGAGGGTCATCTTGGAGGCTGGCTATCACAATCAAAATATAGGAGAAAATGTACATAATTGTTTTAATAAATAAAAAGAAAAGTTAAAAATGTCTTCATGATAAAAGACTTAAATTAGGAATAGAAGGAAAAGGTTTTACATTAATATAAAGTACATTCCAAAAATCTATAAGAAATATGATACTTAGTGGTGAAATTCTACAAGTTTTCTCATTAAAGCCAGAAACAAGACAAGAATGTCCCCTTGACCACTGCTAGTCTAGACTATAGAGGAAGTTCTAGTTAATTCAGTAAGACAAGAAGAAACAAAACCATTTTTGGGGGTGGGGGAAGCATCAGTTTGGGAAGGAAGAGGCAAAATTTTCAACACTTACAGCTGATAGGACTGTCTAAACAGAAAAATCTAAGTACACAAATGATTAAAACTAATAATAGTTCAGAACAGTAGCAGGCAGATTTATAGAAATCAAAACTTATAAACCATTAGTAATCAGCTAAGATATTTAACACTAAAGATTTCATTCAAAATATTAAACAAAATTGTAAGGTACTTAAGGTTCAAAATATGTATAAGATTCTTCTGGAGAAATTCATAAAATGTTCAAGGGACATAAAGGAAGATCTGAATAAAAGAGAAATTGGTTTCATGGAATAACTAAATGTTTTAAGGATGACAGTTAAGCAATATTATTCTATAACTTAAAGCCATTCCATATAATGTTCCTGAGATAGTTTTGAACAGTATCAATTTAGCTAGATGGGAACTTTGTCACTGGGCTTCCCTTCACTGAATGGTCCTGGATTAGGATAAGCATGAGAATTGGAGGGTGGAGATAAAGCTGCTGCTGCTGCTGCTGCTAAGTCGCTTCAGTCGTGTCCGACTCTGTGTGACCCCATAGACGGCAGCCCACCAGGCTCCCCCGTCCTTGGGATTCTCCAGGCGAGAACACTGGAGTGGGTTGCCATTCTGCTCTGAAGTTCTGTTGAGGGCTAGGCCCTGCTGCAACTCATGAGGTAGCAGCTGGACAGGTCTGTGTTACAGTTCTATGGCAGGTTATCGGAAAGGTCATCTATATCACGGAGGTTGGGGACAGTGAGAGAAAGACACACGTTTGCCCTTGTGGTTTCCTAATTGCCTCTGCTCTGCCCCACCTTTCTTCCTTCCCTATTGCTAGCCTTGTTGACTACAGGTCCAACACCAGATGCAGCCCTATAATAAATCCCTCTTCTATGTCGTTCACAGTGGTTGTGTGTTTCTGATCAACTCCTAACTAATGCAACTCTTTACTAACGCAATCCCAAAGAAATTTCATAGAAATTAACACGCTGATCTGAAAATTACTTTGGATGATGAAGAAGTCAAGAACAAGCTAAGAGAATTTTGAAAAAATAAAGGTGGATGGGAGAGATTTGCTCTAACAGATCTACTTATTATGCAGCTATTTAAAGAAAACAGTATGATACTGGTGAAGTAATAAAGCAGAGAGTAATAGAAAAGAATGGAAAGCCCATAAAGACAAACGTACAAGAAAACATAAGATAAAGGAACATTACAAATCAATAAGGAAATGATAAACTATTCAGTGGTGTTGTGGTATTTGGATATCTTATATGAGAAATATGAAAATATATCTCTATTGCTGATGCTAAGTTGCTGCAGTCACGTCCAACTCTTTGCAACCCTATGGATTGTAGCCCACCAGGCTCCTCTGTCCATAGGGATTCTCCAGGCAAGAATACTGGAGTGGTTTGCCATTTCTTCCTCCAGGGGATCTTCCCGGCCCACAGATCAAACCTGTGTCTCTTAATCTGCATTGGCTGGCAGGTTCATTACCACTACCGCCACCTAGGAAGCCCAAAATATACCTCTACGTTCCATCATACTTTAAAAAAAATATATATATATATATATAGTCTCCATAATTAAAGCTCTAAATAGAAAAAGCAAGACTTAAACAAAATTATGGCAGACTGCAATTTAGGATAAGGAAGAATTTCTTAAACAAAACAAAAACAGCAACCATAAATGAAAAATTAAGAAACTATATTAAGAAAAAGAAACCTAGTCTAAGTAATAAAAGAACCAAAAAAAAAATAGAGTTAAAATATAAATTACATCTTGGGAAAAGACTTTGCATTACAGACAACACACAAAGAACTTCCCTAAATACTTCAAGAAGAAAACCAACTAACCAAAGAAAAGGACAAAAACAAGAAAAGACAGGAAATTCACAGAAGAGGCTGACCTGAAGGGGCAGATGCTCAGTCTCACTAGTCATCATAGAAATGCAAATTAAAATTAAAATGAGATATTATCTCAAACCCATCAGATTAGTAAAAATGAGAAGTCAACAACAATAGTGAGGGTGTGGAGGAAAAGGAAAGCTCAAACACTGCTGGTGAACATAAACTGGGAGGACTGCCACAGGAGTGACTTGGTAATGTCTATGAAAGCTGGGTATATATATGTACCCCACCACCAAGCATATATCCAAGAGAAGTTCTCACAAGAATTTTAAAGCAGTGTTGTAACAGCAAAAATGAAAACCAAAAGTCTATTAAAAGGAGAATGAATAAATAAGTTGAGGGCTATTCAGATAAGGGAATAGTATACAACAACTACAAGAATAAATTCACCCCACTCCAGTACTCTTACCTGGCAAATGCATGGACGGAAGAGCCTGGTAGGCTGCAGTCCATGCGGTCGCTGAGAGTCGGACATGACTGAGTGACTTCACTTTCAGTTTTTACTTTCGTGCATTGGAGAAGAAAATGGCAACCCACTCCAGTATTCTTGCCTGGAGAATCCCAGGGATGGCGGAGCCTGATGGGCTGCCATCTATGGGGTTGCACAGAGTCAGACATGACTGAGGCGACTTAGCAGCAGCAGCATGAGTAACAATATGAATGAACCTCAAAAGCATCAGGTCTTCCCTGGTGGCTCAAATGGTAAAGAATCTGCCTGCAATGCAGGAGACTCAGGATTGATCCTGGGTCAGGAAGGTCTCCTGGAGAAAGGAATGACAACTTACTACAATATTCTTGCCTGGACAATTCCATGAACAGAGGAGGCTGGAAGGGTAAAGTCCAGAGGGTCGCCAAGAGTCTGACACAACTGAGGGACTAATAACTTTCTTTACTTTTAAAAAAAATAATGTTTAAATTTTAAAAGCAAGTTTCAGGATCTTATGTATTACCTTTTATGCAAAACTTAAAAACACACTCAAACAATACCAACAATTGTTTATGGATGCATATATATATTGGAGAAGGCAATGGCACCCCACTCTAATACTCTTGCCTGGAAAATCCCATGGATGGAGGAGCCTGGTAGGCTTCGCGTTCATGGGAACGTGAAGAGTTGGACACGACTGAGCGACTTCACTTTCACTTTTCACTTTCATGCATTGGAGAAGGAAATGGCAACCCACTCCAGCATTCTTGCCTGGAGAATCCCAGGGACAGGGGAGCCTGGTGGGCTGCCATCTATGGGGTCGCGCAGAGTCGGACAAGACTGAAGCAACTTAGCAGCATATATATATATATATATATATATATATATATATATATAGTAAGGCTTCCCAGGTGGCACTAGTGTTAAAGAACCTGCTTCCCAGAACAGGAGACTTAAGGGATCCAGGTTTGATCCCTGGGTGGGGAAGATCCCCTGAAGAAGGAAATGGCAACCCACTCCAGTATTGTTGTCTGGGAAATCCCATGGACAGAGGAGCCTGGCTGACTATGGTCCATAGGGTCACAAAGAGTTGGACACGCCTGAAGCAACTTATCATATCATCATATCAAATATGTAGCAAAAAAGTATATGAAAAGACAGATAAAACGGGTAAACATAATTTTCCTGACTGTGGTTACTTCTCAGGAAACAAGATCAGAGAAGGGTCCAGAAAAGTTTCTAAGCATAGATGTAACATTTAGAATAAAGATTTAAAGCTAATACAGGAAAGTATTAACATTTTTAAGTATGGGTAGTGGGTGAAAGTGAAAGTCACTCAGTTGTGTCCGACTCTGCGACCAGTTGGACTATATACAGTCCATGGAATTCTCCAGGCCAGAATACAGGAGCTGGTAGCCTTTTCCTTCTCAGGGGATCTTCCCAACCCAGGGAGCAAACCCAGGTCTCCTGCATTGCAGGAGGATTCTTTACCAGCTGAGCTACTAAGGAAGTCCAAGAATACTGGAGTGTGTAGCCTATCCCTTCTCTAGCGGATCTTCCCTACTCAGGAATCGAACTGGGATCTCCTGCATTGCAGGCAGATTCTTTACCAACTGAGCTATGAGGGAAGCTCTGTGGCTTATATTATACTTCACTGCAGTTTAAAATTTTTCATAAGAAAAACAAATACTGATGGTACTATGGAATGAATGTTTGTGTTCCCTCAAAATTCCCATGTTGAAGTCTTATTCTCAAGTGTGATGGTATTGGAGATGGGGGTGAAACTGAAAGTTGCTCAGTCGTGTCCAACTCTTTGGGTCCCCATGGACTATACAGTCCATGGAACTCTCCATGCCAGAATACTGGAGTGGGTAGTTTTCCCTTCTCTCAGGGGATCTTCCCAACCCAGGGATTGAGCCCATATCTCCTGCACTGCAGGTAGATTCTTAGGGGAGTAAATTAATTAGGTCATGGGTGGAGCCCTCACAAATGTTATCAGTGCCCTTATAAGAAGAGAAACAACAGCATGACTGCTTTCTCTGTCATGTGAGGATACAGCAAGAGGGCAGGCAACTGTGAACCAGCAAGAGGACTTTCAGCAGGAATCAAACTGGCCAGCAAGGCACCTTGATAGTGGACTTCCCAGACTCCAAAACTGTGAGGAAAAAAATAACTGTTCTTTAAGCAGTCCAGTCAGTGGTATTTTGTTATGGTAGCCTGAGCTGAATCAGACAAGTGGAAACCTGTGTTTCCCCCAGATCTGACTTCTATCAGAGATATAGGCTCTGCAGAGAACCGGGGCAGGTGGTCTGATTTTACAGCCCAAGGCTTTGCTCTGCACACCGGTCCAGAAGGCCTGATCTTCCTGTGGCTCCCTTGGCCCCGGAAGGTCAGGTGTTGCTACAGTCAGTATGCAGGCCGACATGACTTTCCTCTCCTTGCAGACAATAAAACTGCAATCACCGCCATCTCTATTACTACTGCCTCAGCTCAAAACAATTTGGAATAAACAATGGTCTTCATCTCTCTCTACCTGGCATGTGGATTCCTTGAAAGGCATATCTTATTCTTACCTTTGGCCTTTTCTTCTTCTCCTTATCTTTTTCACATTTGCTTCTCTTGCTTCACACATGAGCTTATTATTTCACTGTGTCTCCACTTTGCTCTCTCTGGTCTGTCCCAGTGCTCCATTTTCCTTAATCTCTCTGTTTCCTCTTTATTTCTGCCCATTTGTTCTCTCTGCAGTTTCCCAATACATGTATGTGAAGATTGGTCAGAATTTTCCACCCCCACAGACCACTGGGAACACCATCGTAATCTCTGAGTCTGAGCATTACATGGATGGAAGAACATTGCAAAACAACTTAAGCATTGTAGAGGCTTAAATCCCACAAGACAGTAGCCACTGAGATTCCATACATCTAAGTGGAATTTTTATTCAAGGCTTTCATTTTTTTTCGCCTCACCACATGGCACACGAGATCTTAGTTCTCCAAGCAGGGATCAAACCTGTGCCCCCTGCAGTGGAAGTATGGATTCTTAACCACTGAGCTACCAGGGAAGTCCTTCAAGGACTTTCTTTCTTAAGCTTTCAGTTCTATCTAAGGCATTCTACTGGTCAGGCCTAAGTGTTTCCCACCACCTCATCAGATTAGTGGGAGAGGTGGGACAAAGATGGAGTAGACGGTTAATACAGAGGTTCTGCCAGGGATCTGCAATGATTACAGAACCTTCTTTGGTTCAGTAAGCAGTGCTCTTCAGCCAGTTCTTAGTTTCTAACTCCTTAGCCCAGAGTTTGTGGTTGAAGGGTTTATGACTTTTGCCTTGGAGGCACCTTCCATACTGAAGCTCTATAAAGGGGGTTTTGGATTTGACTGGAGACTAAAAGAGTCACCTGACCTGATAAAGTTTTATCTTGGTGTTAGATTGATTTCAACAAATTATAAACTGGAGTAGCCACACTAAGAGAGGCCACCTATGCAGCCCAAGTTATATGAACAGTGTTAAGATGACAGTGTTCTCATATTTCATATTTCCATGCTGGATCTAAATGGAAATTTTACTTGACACAGCCACTTAAGAGGGAATAGCGTGTGAGTTATTTTAAAAAGACAGTCTGTCTTCTCTTAACACTTTTATACTTTCGGTGTTTTTATAAGCATCTCTGTCAAATGGAGGCAAGCATTATCACTCTCATGTCATGGATGAAGAGATGGCGCACAGACATTATGACTTTCACCTTGCAGGGCAATGGTTGAGTCATTCAGGGTCACAGGTCTCCTTTTTGCTGCTTATTCTACAGGACAGCATCACCTCGTGGTCAGTGAGTTAAAACCCCTGGGCTCTCCCTACGGATAGAGGCAGGCCATGGGTGACCTTGAGCGATTTTCACATTCTCTTCTGGATGCTCATTTTATTGCTCAAAGTCAGGGCAACAAATCCGTACTTCCAATTGTATCTTTCCTTTTTCTCTTTTCCTTTCCTTTTTTTAGGAATGATGGGTGATTGCCAGTAAATCAGAAGTGAGAGATTCCATATGACATTTAAGCACAGAACCTCCAGGTTGGAAAGGACCTAAAAGGAAAGTTGTCAGGGTGGTCCTGAATTTTTACTTTACAAGGGAATTAGTGAAAGAGTTAAAAATAAAGGCTAACTAGATTCTTGAGCCTCTCCTACTTAAATGAAAAATACTAATATGAGAATCAGAATTCCATATTTAAAAAAATCACTCCAGGTGGTCTGGTGCAAGTTTAGAAACCATGGCTTAAGAGAAAATGCTGCAAGGGAACAGGAGAGGGGCCACACTCTGCAGCCGCTGGGGGTCACATGTGCACTGTGAATAAATAGATCGGGGATCTGAAATGCAACCCCTATAAAAGCAACTGAGCAGATGAAAGATGGATTGGGCAGAGGTGTTAGAAAACCCTAGACTTTGTTTTTGCCAGAAAGTCCTCAGACTTAAGTATGGAAGGATGATGGAAAGAGCCCCAAGTGGAGTGAGGCTCAGCACTGATCATGTGATATGGGCAAGCTATTCCCCCTCTGTGTGCCTCAGCTTCCTATGTGTAAAAAGGGACCGTGGACTTGTTGATCTCTAAATTCTTCCTATTACATTTTGAAACTTACCCAATGTCCTTTTTGATGTTGTCCACCATCCAAGTATTTTAATATAATACTTTATGGACACAGTGCTTGACCCACTGTTTCCAGTCCTGGGTGTCTTAGGCAGTGTGAATAAAAGCTGTACTTAGCACCTGAGTCAGTGCAACTGCCTGCAGAACTCAAAGCATTCCAAGATAACTTTCTGCTATCTTAAGCTGGAAAATCAACCTCCAAGAAGACAAGTTCCAGGGAAGGGAAGCAGAAGTCTAGATTGCAAAGACATTTGGAAGAAAAGGTGGCTTGGTTTGGAGGGAGATAAGTATCCTCCCAGACACCTCTGCCTCAGGTGAGGGTAATTCTATCTACTGCATGCTGCTTCAGAAGGTGACCAGAGAATGTTCCATCAGCTGGCAAAGACTGAACACTTTCCAGTGACCATGCTCATTTTACCCTGGGTCATGGCTGCTTTTGGCAGGAAAAGTGTGTAATTGTTATAGTTGTTGACACCAGTGTTGGCTGCTCAAGCCCAAGCTTGGCCAATAAGGGAGGCTTAGGAGAGAGACCTGTACTAGGAGAAGCATCACTGTAGGCCAGAAATGATCAAATGTTCACCCTGATTGGAAAGGAACCAAAGCGAACAGTTTAGGTAAGAGGATCCAAGGCTGAGAAGGCAAGTGATAGGTTTTACTGGGTTTTTGTTAGGGTCAATTAATTTCAGTGGAGGAAACATTTTTGAGCATCAACTCTGTGCTTCAAACTGTGTAAGACTTAAGGAATTCAAAAAGAAACAAGGCAGTGTCTTTTCTTTAGGTGCTTATAACTGTGTAGGCAAGTTCTCTGTAAGAAAGAACAGACAAAATGTATCATTCTAGAGGTCTTGTCATGGCAAGGCAGGGGCCTATAAGGTCTCAGGCAGCAGGAAAGGAAGGCAGATAAGGAGACATCTGAGTAGGACTGTGCTTGGAGAAGGGAGTCGACAGAACTTCTAGGCAGAGGAGACAAAATTAGCCAAGACAAGAACATGCAAAGAACATGGTACCTCTGTAACCTGCAGAGCAGATCGGAGGTGTAGGGAGGGACCACAGGTATACCTAGGGAAGAGGAGGGTGGAGAGGTACAGCTGTAGACCCCACCAAGGAGCTGGGCTGTGTGGAGGAGGAAGGGGGGCTTTAGCAAAGAGGATCTCGTATCACAGTCATGTTTGTGTTTTAGAAATATATCCTGGAAATGGTACAGAAGATGAGTGGTAGAGGGCAAGAATGGAACCTGAAGACATATGAGGAGGTCAGGGGGAAAGGCAGAGCAGAGGGGCTGGGTCACAGAATGGATGAGACAGCTGTCTGGATGTGGGGGACGCACCAGAGGGAGGCACGAATCATCTGTTTTCTGGCTTGGATACTGGGTTCCAAAGAAACTACTTATCTCCCTCCTGCCTCCCCTCTCCCAAGTCTATGTCAGTTGAGCTGGGGTGGGATCCCACTTTCTGCTTTTATAACAATCATCCTACATAACTCAGAAACAGGCAGTTGACAGACACAGTTTAAGTTACAGGGGGTTCTTATAGGCACCCATAAAAAGAAAGTATCAGGTTGGCCAAAAAGTTCATTTAGGTTTTCGCATAGCAGCTTATGGACAAACCGGAACGAACTTTTGGCCAACCCAATGCTTTAAAAATAAACTTTTGCAAACTGATTTTAGGGACTGTGCATTGTTTAGGACTGTCTATTAATCTTGAAACCAAGATATATGTACACACACATATTGTATATACATATATAAAATTGTGAAGCACTCTCACACACTGAAAAGCATACGAAATAGGTATATACAACTATGTGACTGATCACAAAGCAAATTTTGCTGTGACCATCTGCCGGGCCAAATAGGGGCAACACTGCCAGCCCTCCAGCAGCCCTTTTCATGCTCCCTCTGGGCGACTGTCCTCTTGTCCCAGGGAGAAGCACTATCCTCATGAAACTATTTTTAAAAACCACATTTCCAAATTAATAAGAAATAAAAGCAGATATTATTTTCCCTTTCTCAATAATAGGTTAATTTTTCCTCACCTCAGTTTAACTGACTTTAGGGGTCCTGAAACAATCAATTGGTTCAATACCTACAGTAGTTGCAAAATTGTGATCTGGGCTGCCGTTTGCCCTGTGTCTATATAAGCTAAGCTGTTGTCTTGATCAATTAATCACCTCTGTAACTGTTTGTAGATTACACAGCTGTAGGTTTACAAAAAGTCCATTTATCTTGAGAGAGGCATTTGCTTTTGTGTAAACAGTGCTGAGTACACCCCAAACCATTTTGAGGGAGGGAGGGAGAGAGAAAAGAAGTTTGGAATTCTAACATTTACTTATTTAAGTTCTGAATGTCTGTATGGGCTTGAGGAACTGCTGTTTTGTTTTGTTTTTAACAGGGTCTTAGAATTACCGGCTCTAGCCCCCTTTGAAACATCTGAGACTTCCATTCATTACAGACGGAGTTCAATATGGAGAGGGTCTACTGAGAGAGAGTAAATGTCCCAGATGACTGGTCCACTGGAGCAGCCATATCAGGATAGGGGTGGGCAGGGGAGCAAGGCAGTAGAGGACTTGGAAAGACCCCAGAATTGGCAAGAAGGCAGCCGCCCCCACCCATCCTGCCATCCTGAAGGCAGGCTGGGCCAGCTCCTCCAAGTTCACATTAAGGTTTACGAGGGTCAGTGTGTTTGTGCTGGCCTTGACATTTTCACAAATTGCTCTGTAGTTGTTTTTATTAGTTTTATTCCAGCTGTTGCTCCAGGGCCCTTCTGGCAGCCAGGCCTTCCAGGCCGGATTGGAATCCCTTGTTAATTGACTCAAGTCATGAAAAGGTGCCATCTGCTTTCAACTCCTGCCTGTTCCAAGGCAGGACAAATCCCAGGCACGCACCATAAGAAAAGCCGTAATGAGGCTCACACCTCCAAGAATGCAGTGCCCAGCTCTGACTGATCAGGTATTAAGTGCAGAGGTGAAGTGCAAGCCCAGGGAGACAGGTCTGAAAAGTAAACAGGCCCTGAGAGTGTGCTTCCTCCTGGGTCCTAAGCAACACCAGGCTTGGGAGATTTCACAGCATTCCTGTCAAAACCTTGTAGTTAATAGCATCATGATGACCCCAATAAATTCACAGATATCAGTCACTCCCTGTGTTTTCACTTCACACCAACTCACCACAGATGCGCCTCCGCTTGGGAAAAACTTGGAAAGAGGCCTCAGTGAGATTTTTCCTGTGAAGCAATTAGTTTTATCCCACTTAAGAGAAAATAAGAAAAATCTTAAGGAAGTTTAGAAGAAAGGCCACCTGATGTAAGTGATGTGTACTGCTGCTGAAACACTTTCTTATCTCATATTTATTATTTAAAAGTTATGACAAGGGCAGTGTCAATGGACCAAAATATTTATTGACTTTCATGAAATATCCCCCAATAGGAGCGTTTTTAAAAGTGTTATATCAACTGTAGTGTGAAATTGACTTCTATCTCCTCCAGGATGATGTGTAATCAGTCTCTCTCTCCTTGATAAATTTTGATACTTTAAAATGGACTCAAGTTCAAGCACATCTCTTAAAGTTATATCTTAAAGAAGGAGGTCCAGTGTGCTGTTATTTGTTGATCAGAAGAGATGAGTCACTAGCGGAAATCAGAGAACAGCATGTTCACTAAGGTTGGAAAGATTGCCTCAAAATGTACCACTAGTTCCGGGCATAGTAGGAGGGAGTGGTGACGGAGGGAGAACTAAATTAAAACAGATTTAAGAGACGTATCAACGAAAGCAATGTGTAGACCTTGTTTGGGCAAACCAACTGTAAAACAAAACCTAAGACAATTGTGGGAAATAAGACAGTGACTGGATATTTGATGACACTGAGGAATTCCTTTAAAAATATTTAGGCATAAGAATGGTATCATGATTATGTTAAATAAAAAAAGTTCTCAACTTCTCTTCTGGAGATATGTACTGAAGTATTTACAAATGATATGATGGCTGAAATCTGTTTTAAAATAGCCCAAAGGGTCAGGGTGAGGGTTAAGTGAATAGTGAAGTAAAAGGGCAGCAGATGCAATAAAACTGGCCTTAAGTTGGTGATTGTCGAAGATGAGAGATGGATGCAAGAGTTATGGGTTTATTATATAGTTCTACTTCTCTATGTTGAACACTTTCATTATATAAAGTTAAAAATGAAAGAACTCAGTGGGCTCTTGAGCTTTCTTTGGTAGGGGAGAGAAGAGTTATTAAGGATTTTCTCTCTAACTGGGCATACAAGTTTTACCTTTATTAAATTTATAGTAAACAAATCTCATCTGGGCTCTAATCTTATGGTTCTTTGATTATATGATTGTGAGATTGTGATCAACTGATGTACTGGTCGTAACAATCATCAGTGGTGGCCCCACGCTGAGGCTGGATGGAGGTAGTTTTAGCTTATACAGTCAGGAGCCTGGTCTGGATACTCATAATGGGGTGGAATGGGGATATTCACTATAGGGTAAAACAACAGAATGTTATGCTATGGGGCACTTAGATAAATGTGGGTCAAGAGAGTAGTTGTAGTTTGTATAATAAAGCTCATTTTAAAGAAACACAATATCTGGACTTTCTGGCAGTTCCGGTAGTTAGGACTCTGAGCATCCAATGCAGGGGGCACAGATTTGATCCCTGCTTGGGGAACTATCAATAATAAAGATCCCATATACCAGGCCAAATGCCCTCCCCCACAAAAAGGAAGAAAGAAACAGTATCTTAGGCTAAAAATAATCTGTACCTTTTGCCGACTTTCCAGTGTTGTTATATCAGTTATCCATGCCATGTAACAAATTTCACCAAAATTTAGTGGATGAAAACCACAAACATTTATTATCTCACAGTTTCTGAGGAATCCGGAATCTGGACTGAGAAGATACTCCCTTGTCCCCTAATAGCGCTTGAGCGATGGAGGACAAGATGGGGTATATAAATTTCCAGTCCTCTCACCTCTCAAGTGCTCTAGTTCTCCATTTCTAGGGTTCAACATTCTTTCTGAATGAGTCCATCCTCTTTCTCTACTTCATTTTTTTTTTCTTTTAAGGGTCAGCATACAAAAACTTCTCTGCTTCTAGTTCCAGGTGGGGTATAAACACGGTAGTTACTACTGGCCAGTCCCAAAGTCACTCTGTGCTTGTAGAAAGCAGGACATACTGGAGATTTATCTCTGGACATTGATTAATTTATTCAACAATCCCTTACTGAACACCTACCATGTGCCTATCTTCATGCTAAGTTTTGTAGTAACAAAATGATAAGTGGCCCCCATAGTCTTCCTCATTAGAAAGCTACAAATAGCACCTGAGGTTTTAGACATGAACTTTTGGCTTTCTTCCCTTCATGCACAGATATATTGAGACTAAAGGAGAGAAAAGCCTTTATTCTTTTACCTGCTGTGTTGTTTTAAAATTTTATCAAAATGTACAAAATGCTCAGAAGAAGCTCAGACAGAAAGAAATCTATGGTGTCTAAAAATGTACAAATTCATCTAAGATCCATGGTCAGGCCAGCAGTCACACCTCCATCAAGGATGGGATGCAGATTCTCAAGCCTTTAATGTTTTTAAAACCGCCACATAGGGAGACCTGGGTTCGATCCCTGGGTTGGGAAGCTCCCCTGGAGAAGGGAAAGGCTACCCACTCCAGTATTCTGGCCTGGAGAATTCCATGGACTGTATGGTCCATGGGCTCGCAAAGAGTTGGACACACTTTCACTTTACCTACTCAAGAGTAACGCTCACTAGCCCTTCTAAGGGGTGCAAAAGTTGTGCAGTCATCCACAAGAGACATTTTAGTTAGTTGAATCAGTCATTTACTTTGTTTTTCTAAACCCTCCACCACTCTCATGCAATCTGAAGAAATCTCACCCCAAAGAGAACCATGAGTTTGGACACTTCCAAATCTGTGCTTTTCATAGTTACATTCAGCAGGTTAGAGGGGGTAAATCTCAGGTGTTCACTGTCTGGCACAACGGGGTACATAACAGATGCTCATAAATTCTTGTCTGACTAATGGATCAACAGAAATCTCACTGGAGCTTGGATTGTGCCTGTGTCCCCAGGACCTAGTGCCTCCTACCTTTTAGGTGTTCAACGAAAATGCTGAATGAATGCATGAGTGAGTATTACCAGGAAATAATGGGCTCTGTAAATCCAAAAGACTGCTCTTAGGTAGACTCCTGATTTCCTAGCTAAGTCAAAGCCATGACTTTAGAGTACTTTTGCTTGCATTCTGTCCTTTTGGGAAGACAGGGAAAAGGTTAGCAGGCAGAGGTACTGTGTGCCAATCTGACCTGCTCCTCCTTGTCCATTCTCTATCCTCCAGCCAAGTCATCAAAGTGAAAAGCAGAAACAACATACCCTTGGGTTTAATTGTTACTCCTTTCCCTCATGATGGAGGGCCATGACTCAAAATCTAGAGGAGCAGCCCAAGGGACTGTAGACAAAGTGAAACTAGAAAGGTAGGAAGACGATGACTTGGGAAGTACACGCCACATCTGAGCCATGCTGGGGACCTCCACTGTCACCTGAAGCTCGGCTTGTGTTTCGGCTCATGCTGCCGAATGTTTACTTCCGACTCATAATGTTCCTTCCATGTGGAGAGCCTTTTATGACAGCAACATTCCTGGCCTTTCCATACCCTTTTACTCATTGCTCCCAGGAGAGGTTAGGTGACATAACAGAATGATGACTTTGAGACAAGGAATTGAATTGTGCGCCTCAGTTTCTCCTTCTTCTTGGGACTGGCCTGCCAGCCAAAAGCCCCATTCTCTACTGCTCATGCGTCCTCTCTATAGAGCAGCCTTTGCCTTGGCTGGGGCCTTGTACTCATTCAGTTCTGCCTGTGACTGGGTGAGTTGTCTGCCTAGTTCTGGGGTTTGGTATTAGAAAACTCATTATTACTGCACACTTCACACATCTTCCCACCTCGCCTTTCTGAGTCTTAGTCACTTCGGGTTACTATAACAAATTATCATAGACTCATGACATTTATTTTAACATTTATTTCTCACACTTCTGGAAGCTGGGAAGGTCTGACATCAGCATGGTCAGGTTGCCGCAAGGGCCCTCTTTGCAGTTTGCAGATGGCTGTCGTTTCTCTGTAGCTTCACATAACATAGACCAGAGAGACGAAGCAACCTCTCTTGTTTCTCTTCTTATAAGGGCACTAATCCCATCCTGAGGTTCCCACCCTCATAACCTAATTACCTCCCAAAGGCACCCTCTCCAAATACCGTCACGTTGGGGATTAGGGTTTCAACATGTGAATCTGTGGGGCACAAAGTCAGCCTATAGCAAACAATAAGGATAGCATCTTCATCTCCATCTGCTGACTCCTCTTTTCCTCAGTTGGTTTCAGACTTGGGTGAGGAAAGGATTCCTTCAAGAAACAACAGCTGAGTTCTCGTATTTGTGTGCAGAGGTGCTGATGTCATTGAAAAGACCAGGGACAAACAGAAAGTGTTTCTTTGGTTCAGTCTTTAACCAGTTTGCATGGGACAAACCCCGTTTTCTTTCTTTGTGTGCCCGCACTGAAGAGTGCCAGAGCGCTTTCCCACAGTCACCACTCCCTCCCCTGCAGGAGGCGTAACCCATGACTGTTGTTTTGATGCAGTTGCTGCAGACTTATTTTCCCCAGCATCCTCCCTAAGATAACATCACAAGGAGAGGAGAGAACCTCAGGAAAACACAGCAGGAAAAAGGGCAGAAGTCCTCCAAGGAATAGCCCCCTGGGCATCCTTTTAAGGCAAACTGACTTCTTCAACCAAGCAGAAGCTTTGAGACTCACATTTCATTATGTCAAATTTTTCCCATGAGGCACCTGGTTCTATATACAAATAAAATTCTTCAGGAGCCAACCTCAATAGCTGACCAGGCCAACTGAATCTAACATATATATGCTATAATACTATATATAGTATATATAATAACATACAACAATGCTATATACACACACACATAACTTAGAGCTTAACACTATAGATGGATGTATTTATGCAGTCAATCCTGAACATTCACTGGAAGGACTGAGGTTGAAATTCCAATACTTTGGCCATCTGATGTGAAGAGCTAACTCATTAGAAAAGACTCTGGTGTTGGGAAAGACTGAGGGCAAGAAAGACAAGGGCGACAGAGAATGAGATGAGTGGATGGCATCACTGCCATGACAGACACGAGTTTGAACCAACTCTGGAAGACAGTGAAATACAGGGAAGCCTGGCATGCTGCAGTTCATGGGGTCGCAAAGAGTTGTACATAATGTGTACATGTACATTTGCTAGATATAATTGAACAACTCTTCCCCAGTAGCCTTCAAAATTCCAAGTCAGGAAAGGTAAGGAAGGGACTGCTTCCTTATTTTTGCTGCCCTCTTGGTTATCTCTTTGAATAAAGCCTTGCTTCCAAATTGGGATTTAAAGTCCTTGGGAAATGAATACGTGAAAGACAAGAAGTTAAGGACCTAGGTCTTCTTTCTGATCAGATAACTGACTGTATGATGTAGAGCAAATACCTTCTGATTCACTATCTGACTTTCACTACACAATAAGTATGGTGGAGGCTGGGTGTTGTATTGGCTCCTTCAGCTCCAAGTAGTCAATGATTTACAGGTAGCCAGAGAAAGATATGTCTGGAGGGAGGCTGTGATGAGGTTTGAAGAGATGGGAAATGTGGTAGCCCTCATTCTTTGGAGAACTAGGTGTTACACAACTGGCAAAGGATAGGGGTTCAGATGTTCCAACTAAATGCCTTGCCTATCTCATCAGTCACTGCTAGGATGACATAAACAACTATGGTCAGTTCTGCATCCTTCTAAATAAGGCCTTCATAGGTGTGAGAGTTCTAAACAGAGTTAGTACTGTGTGTGTGTATGTGTGTAGAGCAGTGGAAGGAGGAAAACATGCTGTGTGTTTGGCACGCTACTGGGTGCTGTGTAGTCCACCCAGTGAAGCAGGCGGACCAGGCACGGGGTCAGCCCAATTCCTTGCCTTCTCTGGCAAGGGAGAGCAACTATAGACTCAGGAGAAACTGCTTCCTAAGAGTGGGGCAGGCAAAGTGCTCTGGAATTTGAAAACTAGAACTGAAGTAGAAAACTTTCTTTTTAAGTCATTGAGCATTTACCAGACAGATGCCCTAGGGGAGGGCACCATGTAATTCATGTTTGGTTCTCTTATCTTGCTTATCAGACACAACTGAGCAACTGAACTGAACTCTTGCTTATCCCAGGGAGGCAAGAGAATATTTACTGCATATATTGGCAGCACACAGTCTTTACAAAACACTGTGCTTAAATTGTAATTAGCAGGGACAGATTTAGAGAACCTTTTGTGCTCATCAAAACTCTGTGCTAGAAAGATATGATCTGAGATGCTTAAACTGGGTTTCTTATGTATTTACCTTTATCCTTTGTTTTCTCTGTTTTCCAGTTCCTACTCATTCAAGCTCTTTTTCTTTCTCCAAAATAGCCAGGTGGCTTAGTCTGATGGAACTATCATCATACTAGAAACATAACACTTTGCAAAGCTTTCTTTGTATACTAAGTCACTTCAGTTGTGTCCGACTCTGTGTGACTCCATAGATGGCAGCCCACCAGGCTCCCCCGTCCCTGGGATTCTTCAGGCAAGAACACTGGAGTGGGTTGCCATTTTCTTCTCCAATGCGTGAAAGTGAAAAGTGAAAGTGAAGTCGCTCAGTCGTGTCCGACTCCTAGCAACCCCAAGGACTGCAGCCTACCAGACTCCCCCATCCATGGGATTTTCCAGGCAAGAGTACTGGAGTGGGGTGCCGCTGCCTTCTCCCTTCTTTGTATAAGATTCTCTTTAGTGTTTACCCGTGGCATGTGACCGTGAGGACACTGACACCCACTTAAGGCCTTCGGGCTGGAGAGCACATTCTTACAGTGGGAGAAGTGAGATGACTCTAAGTCCCTCGTGCGTGTAGTCTGCTCTGAGCCATAGCTAGTGCTGCTGTTTTTACTAATAATTAAAGCTACTCATTTAGTGTTCATGGCACATCTGCAAGGTAGGAACTACTATGACCTGCAATCTACAAAGGATGGGACACCCAATTTGATGAAAGTTGCATCACTAATAAAAGAAGTATGACAAAGCTGTATATTGTCATCCTGATTACTTAACTTCCATGCAGCGTACATCACACAAAATGCCAGGGTGGATGTATCACAAGCTGGAATCAAGATTGCAGGAGAAATATCAACAACTTCAGATATGTAGATGATACTACTCCAGTGGAAGAAAGTGAAGTGGAACTAAAGAGTCTCTTGATGAGGGTCAAAGAGAAGAGTAAAAAAGCTGGCTTAAAATTCAACATTCAAAAAATGAAGATCATGGCATCCAGTCACTTCATGGCAAATAGAAGGAGAAAAAGTGGAAGCAGTGACAGATTTTATTTTCTTGGGGCTCCAAAATCACTGTGGGCAGTGACTGCAGCCAAGAAATTAAAAGACCCTTGCTTCTTGGAAGAAAAGCTATGACAAACCTAGACAGCATATTAAAAAGCAGAGATGTCACTTGGCCAACAAAGATCTGTATAGTCAAAGCCATGATTTTTCCAGTAGTCATGTATGGATGTGACAGTTGGACCATAAGGAAGACTGAGTGTTGAAGAACTGAGGCTTTCAAACTCTTGTGCTGAAGAAGACTCTTGAGAGTCCCTTGGACAGCAAGGAGATCAAACCAGTCAATACTAAAGGAAATTAACCCTGAACATTTATTGGAAGGACTGATGCTAAAGCTCCAATACTTTTACCACCTAATATGAAGAACAGACTCACTGGAAAGGACCCCAATGCTGGGAAAGACTGAAGGCAAAAGGAGAAAGGGGTGGCAAAGGATGAGATGGTTTGATAGCATCACCCACTCAATGGACATGAATATAAGCAAACTCTAGGAGATAGTGAAGGACAGAGAAGCCTGGTGTGCTGTATAGTTCATGGGGTTGCAAAGAGTATGATACGACTTAGTAACTAAACAACAACAATATCACTAATAGAAGGATTCAAACCAGACTTGAAGATCTCCTTTGTTGAACAAATGATTTAATGAATGGATGACTGATGACATCATGATAGGCACCAGTTACATGTTCTCTAGCAGTTGACCTGATTGCTGATAGTCTGCAATTTTTACTTTCCCCTCAATACTGGCATGATTCATTATCTAAATTCAAAGTAATTTACCTGATGGGTTTAGGCCACAGTACTCTGTGAAGTTCAAGAGGTCACTTCTTAGCATTTTAGTGAAAGAGGCACCATCAACCAAGGGCCTAATTTTGTTCTTTTTATATTGAGGACTAGGTGCCCACCAGGATGGATTTATGGAAGGTTGGATTCAGATCATATGCTTATTTAAACTGTCTCTCTCCCAATTCTAATGTGGATAATACATAGTGACAATGAGTGAATTAAGCGCTCTGTGCTCTCTTCACTCATGCGGGATAAATGAACCCAATGTGAGCACCCAGGAGGCCACAGGGAAGAAAGAACTGGGGTGGTTTTTATCCTGGAAGTCAATGTGTGAAAAATGAGGAGTAACTTATGATTTTTGTTTAGAATTTCCTCATTCTTTCTCTTATGTATCAAACTTAAAGTTGCATGTGTATTTTGTTGTTTTTCCTGATAATACAGGCAGCTAAAATGTGTTACCATCCTTATGCATGGCCAGACGGGACTCTGTGGGAGGTGCCACTAATGTCATTCCCAGAGGTCCTGAGAGTCTAGGTGCCCAGCCTGTCCACTGTCACCCAGTTCAGGGTTTCTCCAGAGCCCCAGGGTGTTTTCCTTGGAGCCTCCCCTCCCACCCCCTACCTTGCCCCCAACTTGGAGACTATCACTTGCTTTAGAGAATTCTTATGTAGAGTTTCTAAAGCTTTGGACTTTCCAGACTATCCCACAGCCTTTCAGAGATCAGCTCATGAGAGTTTGCCCTGAAACACACACAGTGATTTCGGTGCTAGATACTGACTTTTTGGTATTTCCTGCTGGAGCTCTTGTCTGGGTGGAGTTCTTTTGGAAGCACCAGAGTTTTCCTGTTTGTGCAGTTGATTTTGAAAACCTTAAATAAACTCTGTTGTGATGTGTTCAGAATCATAACAACTCAACGACTATTTATTAAGCACCTACTGTGAGCCTGACACTGTTGTAGCACCTAGGGATACACTGGTGAGCTCAGCAGACCCTGCTTTCAAAGAGCTTTCAGTCAGGTCCAGGTCACATATTAGCAAACAAGCATTTGCCCTCCAGGTGATGAGTGCCATGAAGGGCAAAGTCCAGGGTGTTGGAGGTGGTACAAACAGTGGGGCCAGTAAACCCAGCCTTGAGAATGGCAGGACTGGTGGTGTGGGGGTGCCAGCAGAGACTTCCCAGAGCCAGAGCTAGTTAGACTCTATCCTAAGTATAAGAAATCAATTTTTATAGAATCTGTTCTCAATTATCTGCATGCAAGTAGCTGATTCCACTTAGCTTGCAAGAAGAGTTTTTTCAAGTCTCTTTTTCAATGGCTTGAGTGTCTCAAGTCCCTGTAGTCACACTGCATGTTAACACAGAGGCACCAAATCTCACAAGGCAGAGGCACCAACCGAGAAAGAACCTGCCTGAAGGGAGGTTTGGGCCTGGGTGAAACACTGCATTTCCGCCTTGGACTGAGGAGAACAGAGAAGCAAAGTCAGGCAGGGAAAGTGAAGGGCTTCCCAAGCTGCCAACAGTTCGGGTCTCTATAGCGAACTTCATTATTTCATCTGAAGTGAATTCTTAGGATGTAAAGCAGGCACATCTCTATTCAAATACCAGACAGGCTACAAAACATATTTCAGAGCCACCAGATGTAAATGATTCGTGGATTATTCCCCTTTTAGAGTCTCAGGGCCATTGTTCCTCTCCATTGGTGCAAATAATAAAGACCAACTTCTTGCCGAAAGGAAAAAATAGGGGGTGGAGATGGAGAACAATACAAAGGCTTGTGTGTCTGGCCAGATGGAACTCCCTGAGACAAGTCTTGGATCTACTTTTGATCTCCTGGTCAGGCAATAAAATGCCTATCTGATTTTGAATACACTTTATTAAGGTATAATTTACATGTAATAAAACACACCCATTTTAATTATACCACTCTGAGTTTTGACAAAGGTACACACTCCTCCACAGCCAAGACATGGAGCATCTTCAACTCCTGAAAGTTTCCTCACACTTTTCTACAGTTGTCCTAGCCTTAGCCCCAGGCAGTCCCTGACCAGCTTTCTGTCACCACACATTAATTTTGTCTGTTTTAGAATTCCCAATATATGAAATCATACCATATACTTTTTGTTGTGTCTACTTTTTTCACCCAGGATAATAGTTCTGAGATTCACTTTTGTTAGTGTATCCACAGCTCACTCCTTTTTATTTAAAATGCTGCTTTTTGAAGGCACAAATAATTGTTCAATATACTACTCAAGAAGATGAGCCAAAAAAAAAAAAAAAAAAGATGAGCAGATAGAAGAAGTCCTTCTGGTCTAAAAATTCTATCAACTTGTCCAGGAAACACAGGCCTGAGAACTGATCAGGCTGGTACGGATCACATTTAAGAAGTAGCCAGGCAAATGAATTTCTGAGCTCCAGGAGTCCAGGACTGGGAGAGATGTGGCCTCAGTGAATAATAGGATATATTACGGGGGATGACAGGGCTATTTGTTCAGTTCTGTTATGAGCTCAGCAAAATGTGACAATCCTGGGAAATATAAATATATATTGCTATATTTATACATGTATTTGTCTCAGGAGATGTGGTAGGGAGTGGCAAGTGGGTACAGTGGTACCTTCAGGATCGGAACAGAGATAGTTGAGCAGATGAAGCCTGTTCCAGGCCACATCAATGCGTAGTCAGTAAATAAGAATCAGTGAGAATATTTACTGGGCACTAATACGTGTCAGGCACCACACTCTGTTCCTTATATGCAACGCTTCCTTTAACCTGTCCCTGTGCCCTATGTGGTAAAGGCCACCAGTGCTCGGCCTGCATCCCTCCACATCCTTTTCTCATATTCCTGCACGCTTAACACCACGTGCTGTGCTCCCAGTAGTCAGCGCCCTGACTCTGTGTTAGTGCACAGTCCTCGAGCTCCTGGAGCCACTCTGCTCCCCAGCACAGAGAGCAGAAGTGCCCAGGACTTTACTGGTAATGAAGCTCCACAGGGGACAAGAGCCCCAGCTCCTGTGGTACCTGTCTTATCTCCAGGTCTCCCCTCCACAGCATTTTGCTTCCTTCTCAACCCTGCTTGACCTCCTTCCCTTTCTGTTCTCATTCTTCAACTTCTCTAGCAGTTTTCTCTGGGGACATTTCCCAATAAATCACATTCACAAGAGTCTTTATCTCAGGGTCTGCTTTTGGGGACTCCAAAATTAGACTATAAAACTTACTATCATTGTTTTACAAATGAAGAAACTGAGGCAGCCACACACACACACACACACACACACACACACACACGCCACACATACTCCTTTCCTTCCTTCCTTTCCCTCCCTCCCTCTTCCCTTCACCCTCTCCCTTCTGTTTTCCTCTCTCTCTGTTATCACCTACTCATCCTTCAGCTGAAGCCTTGAATTCACTTTCTCAGGCAGCCTTCCCTGACTCCCCAGTCTCAGTGAGTTCCCTGCTTATACTCTCAGAACCATGCTCTGTAGCGTTTTATATTGGTTCTTAGCTTACAATGATCTGTGTGATTATTTCACTAATGATCACCTCCCCTGCCAGAGTGCTGGCTTCCAGGACAGGGGCCCTCTCTCTGGTGCTCTTAGTTGTATCTCTAGCACCCTACTAGTTTCTGGAAGATAGTAATGGCCCAATAAATAATTACTTACTGAATGAATGAGTTGAAGTTCCTTTAATTTCCTCCCAGATGCTCACTGGCCTCTCAGGTACTGCACAGCCTCCTAACGGGCCAGAAATGCATAATGTATACCCCTGAGAGTGACAGAGGTCTCCCGCCCAATTCTGTTCTTCTGGGAATTAAGGAAAGAGCTACATTCAGGACAAAGTGACAGTTCTTTGCTCTAGGGGACCAAAATTCAGCATCAACTGCAGAGTTGAATCTAGAGGTGAGCTGGAAAGCTAGGTAGAATCTGAATGGATTATCCAGAGGAAATTTGAATACTATTTTAATGAAATACAAAGTCATTTAAATACACACACATTCTTGGATCTCTGTACTTCTTAACAAAAGTACGGTTCTCATTAGGAAGCTGATAAGCATCTCTTTCCTTCTACTCCAGCAGTGATGATTCCCCAGCTAAATAAAATTTACAAACTGCTTTGGAAGCATTTATGGAGAAAGGTGCCATATGAATGTATGAGATTATTAAAATAAATGCTGATTTAGAGAGTTCCCAGGTGGATACTTAGAATATATTCAGGCACTCACATGCACACATAGCTCACATGCAGGGTACTTTCTGCTCTGATCAGCGGCAATAAATTCTGCTACCTGACAGGTGACTGTAAATCAAGAAGTGTGTTTTAATAGTCACCAGCTATCTGCTTCTGTTTGCTGCTGTCTCAGGCAATCCTTCATTTCCTGGGACACAGGACCTGAAAAATCCTGGCTCTTCACTGCACTGCACGTGGGGAGGGGGTGCTCAGTAGCCAGGTAAATATTGACATGCTGTACACAAGCAGTGAATATAAATAAGTAGGGATATCCTTAGAAAAATTAATCTCTGGATCCACCATTTGTCTTACCAATAGGTAGGAAAATAGCACATCATTAGTTTTCTAGTTTTTTGCCAAATCAAAACAAAATAGTTTTGCAACAATATAAAAGCTGGAAAGTATATGAGAGTAAATAAATGCTGAATAAATAGTTTTGAAGGTAAACACATGTCCTTATTGCCACAGACCCTGATAAATGGATTAGACTACTGGACTTGCTCCCTTTGACCCTATCCCTCATAAACCTACCCATCAATATTTGCTTGGAGTAGTCCCAGTAAAGCAGGCTGTTCCACACCCACCACCTTCCTACATGCTGCTCTCTGTGCCCGGACTGGAATGCTTTTCATTAACCCAGATGGGTCGGGACACTTTCTGATATTTCAACACCTGGCCTCAGGATCTCCTTTAATCTCCTTTATGAAGTGTTTCTTGACAAACTCTCCCACACCTAGAATTGCCACTTTATCCCACAGAAGTGTGATTGCACATATCTATTTAACATAAACATGACTGTGCTCCCTTCACAAGTTCTGGCTCATACTCTGTACAGTTTGAGGCCACAATCAACACTTACTGCTACCCAATTGCCCCCATGTGACCTCTCAAGTCACCTCTCAAAGCATTTTGAGTAACATATATTTTACTGAAATGCTCACAAGGGACAAAAGTGGAGGGCTTACATTGAACACCATATGGCTAAACTTCATAAAACCCCCATTACAAATCTCCATCATACCCAAAGGCTTTTCTCTCATTGCTAGCTGTCTTATCTTCTCTGCCTCCTCCATTTCCACACTCCTCCCACTCCTGGATTCCTTATCACCACCCCAATTCCATTTAGTCAACTGGCCCTTTTAGCCCTTTCTGCTTCATAAACGCACATTCTTGAAATTTTAGATCTTATTCAGCAAATGAAATATCTCTTTGAGGTCAACCCCTCTTAGAAGCGAAAAAGCAAAGTCGCTTAGTCGTGTCTGACTGTTTGTGACCCCATGGACTGTAGCCTACCAGGCTCCTCTGTCCATGGGATTTTCTAGGCAATAGTACTGGAGTGGATTGTCATTTCCTTCTCCAGTGGATCTTCCCGACCCAGGGATCGAACCCGGGTCTCCTGCATTGTAGACAGATGCTTTACTGTTTGAGCCCGATTCCCACCTATAACTCTTCAGTGGAAGAAATGTGTTTGGTTTTTACCATTGCCTTCTCAAGTAATGCTCTGGCCAACTAACATTTCTCCCTGATTTGAATACTCTGCCCAGCTATGATGGGCCTTTCCCCTCAAGCCCACTGTGCACATTCTCACCTTCAGGCACTCATTTGGGTGGTCTCTCCAGGCCTGAAAGCACCTATGTAGTTCATGAGAGTGACTGGTGGTATATTACCATCACCTTATTGAAGGTCAAGGTAGATGCAATTGATCTGGTCTTGTAGGTCCATCTAAGTCCATCCCACTCTTCAAGGCTCAGTGCAGGTCTTCACTTTCTCAGGATACTTCACTGAGGTCTTGGGTTCAGGCATGATTCTCTCCTGAGTCCTTAGGAGTTGGTGATGGACAGGGAGGCCTGGCATGCTACAGTCCATGGGGTCGCAAAGAATCAGACATGACTGAGTGACTGAACTGAACTGACCAGAGTTTTCAGGTCTTTCTCCATTTCCAGATTCATGGTAGGTTTGTATTTATCAAACTTTTGAAGTTATGTGTGATGTTTAATTTGCTTTGGCCAAGGAAATGTGAGCAGAACTGACATGAGCCCCTTAAGGGAAGAAGCAGTAAGAGCAAGGACTCAGCGGATTCACAATGGGCATGTGGTATGAGTAAGAAGTAAACCTTGGTCGTGTTATGCCATTTAGAGTCAGAAATTATTTGAATAATAACATAAATAAAAATTAATTGTATGTTAATATCCTATGCAGACTATAAGTTCCTTGAAGGTAGCATGCATGCATAGCAGTTTTCTATTCCCCAGGGAGCACAGCACAATGGCTGGTGCATGTCCAATAACTACTGCTGACTGGTATCTACTGAGATAAGGTATAATAAAATATCTGAGGTTGGACAGTGAGACTTGGTGTCAGAACTTTGAGACATCTCTGAGAAACCAAAATCAATGTACAAGATGATTCCAATGGTATTCTAGTAAGATTCTCGCTACAGGGAGGCAGATTAGTATAATGAAAGGAACCTGGTCTTTTAGGTTGGACAAAACAGGGTTTCAAGTGCAAGTTCTGCCATGTACTTGGCTGGATGACCTTGGGCCAGTTATTTAAGCCCTTTGAAACTGGGATAATACCACTACTTGCCACACAGCATTATCATGGGAATTAAGTGAGAGAATGTCTGTAAGGCACTTGGCATATAATAAATGGCCAACCTACATCACTCTCTTAGGCTCTCCTCCCATCAAGCATGTGAGGGGGTATGAACTAGGAACCATGTCCCTTCATTTCTTCGCTGAGATTTTGGTTACCTGCCTAGTCCCCGGACTTATAATAGTTAGCCTGGTCTACCTCAGATCCCTAGGGCTTAGCTTTTGCTGTCCCACACTCACTCTGTCCTTTTGAGAAGTTCTACCTGCAACTGGCTGGAATTGGCAGTAGCCTTTGGCAAAGGAGGTTCAACAGAGTGAAGTGTTTTAGTGACAGGCTGTCTGCTCCCAAAATTTAAAACAGGTGGGGTGAGTATAGTCAGGGAGCTGATCTCTGTAGGGGAGAGAAAATTCAAGATATCACAGTGAGCAGTTCTAAGGAAGGGCCACCTTGGCCTGGGACCCAGTTCTAATAGCAGATGATTCTTCTATGGAGGCCTGGGATTGTTTCAGTGATGGCAGAAAGCAACTCTGAAATGATCTTTAAATGACTGACACCTTCCCCAGGCGGTGTCTTACTGTGGTGCCCAAGGGCTTGTGTTTTCTTGAACTCCTGGCCCAGTGAGTCTGGCATTTACACATCTGTGCACTGTCCCTGACTGAGTCCTTGAGGTCACCCTTCCCCCACCTCCCCAAGTAGCAGCACTTGTGATGTGGCATGACCAACCACCCCAAAGGTGCTTGTGTAACTTGTTTTTCAAAGTCCTGGCAGGAGCTCTCATCCTCAAGTGAGGAAGGGTGTTTACATTCTGGAAGAGCAGCCTCGAGAAATGTCTTGCAATCAGGGTTGTTCCCAACCAATCCCTGCTCCCCAGGAGCTTTCTCTGTAGGATGGCTGGACAACCCAAGAGGTGGTCTGGGACCCAGAAAAAATGAGCCTGAGCACAGAGCAAGATTGGCTGAGAGGAAGCACCCACTGAGCCCCAGGGTGGTCACTGCCCTGTGTCCCCCTCCCTGGTCAGGCAGAGAGCTTCCTGAGGACAGTCTTTTGTCGGCCTGATGCTTGTCGTCTTGCCTTGCACAGAAGTTGACGCTGGGTGAAGGTGCACAGCAGATACCCAGAAAGCCAGGAAGCTGTGAACTAGGTGGGCGCGAAAATATCTGAGAGGACACACTGGTGGGAATTCTTAACTGATGCCCTGGTTAACAGCTCTCTTTGAACAGAACTTACTATATATTAGTAATAACAATAGTCAATAGTCCTAAGAAACAGGGATTTCTCATCCCAGTTAACAGCTGAGGGAGGGCACAGCTGGAGAGACTCACAGGCACAGAGTCTGAGAACCTCATCTGAGGCCACACAGTAAGCCAAGATTCCAAGCCCCCCCAGGCAAAAAGCTTCTGCTTTTTCACTTGCCCTGTCTCCACGTGCCCTGCCCCCAACCCCACCCCATCCCCAGTCTCCGGGTCCTGAAGCAGCTGCAGAAAGGGTGACTTTAAAGAAGGCCTGGGGCAGCAATTCCACTCACTCCCTGCTGTGGGCAGTTGTGTATTCTTGTTATTTCTTCTTAGAACAGACAGGCTTGAATTCAGCGTGGAAGCACTGGGCTAGCAGCCCCTTTCCGGATATCTGCTTTGTCTTCCTAAAGCTCACTCACCTGTGCCTGGGGCCTTCTAGTACCTTAATCTCTCAACCCTTCTGGAGAACTCCCTTCCTTTCCCTTTCCCCTTCCACTGGTGAAGTGAAGTGAAGTGAAATTCGCTCAGTCATGTCCAACTCTTTGCGAGCCCATGGACTATACAGTCCCTGGAATTCTCCAGGCCAGAATACTGGAGTGGGTAGCCTTTCCCTTCTCCAGGGGATCTTCCCAACCCAGGAATCGAACCCAGATCTCCCGCATTACAAGTGGATTCTTTACCAGCTGAGCCACCAGGAATTCCCTAAGTCTCTTTTCTTCCTTCACTGCCTGGCTTCAAGGCCAGGTTTTCACTTCACAAGAAATACCCTGCTATAGGTATTATTTTACTATGAACCTGGCACCAAATATGCACTCAACAAACATTTACTGAATTACATGCATGCTACATTCTAGACAAAAGAAGCAAAGGCTGTGAATCCAGAAGTAAGCTGAAAAGCTGAGGGGGTGGAGGAAGGGTGAAAACACCAACTTGACTCTCTTCTTTCCTCATCTCCCTTTCCCTTAGTAAGGAAGCAGTGATGTGTTGATACTGTCACTTGATTACAGTGACATCCTAACAGACTAAAAGCTCCAATCAATGCCAGAGCAGAAGTGCACATCCGGGGGCTGTTTCCCTGGAAATGTTTAAGCTGTAATAACTCTCCAAAAAGAAATATCCAAACAACTTCCTTGACCCTCTGGGGAGAAGAAGTAACAATGGGGCAGAAAGTTGTGTGTGTGTGTGTGTGTGTGTGAAGTAACAACTGGGCAGAAAGTCGTGTGTGTGTGTGTTGTGTGGCGCGTGCGTATGCCACCGCGCCTTCCTCAAGTCCTGTCCACGGGGCGCCTTTGACAGCCGGTCTATTCAAACGCTGGGGCTGTGGGCTGGCCGCGTGGTGCCTGCCGCCGCGGTGGCTGAGATCATGCTGTTGATTTTGTTTTACAGAGAGCAGCCCAGCCTGTTGTGCAGAGTACAGAATGTTCTCTTCTGTGAACTAAGCTTGAACTTTTCCAACCCACTTTGTTTGAGGAACCATACAGACACAGAGGGGAAAAAACAGGGAAGATAACCCCCAAATTGTTGAAATCGTTGTGTTCTCTCTGATTTTGGCCCTGATCATTTGCTTTTCACTGCTCGAAATTAAAAATCCCAAGCTTTACAATTCTTGGAAGAACAAAATGCCTGTGATGTCCTTTCTCTGAGTCAGTGCTCCGGCTTCCACACTGGAAAGGAACAAGTCTGCCACCATCTCTCCTGGATTTCTTTCTTTCTTCCTTTCTTTTTTCTCTCTAAGGCATTCAAGGGGCAAAAATACAGCAAAAGACATTTTCCTGTAGGGAAAGGAAAGGCCTCCAGTGTGTGGATTTCTTTCAGGTTACCAACGGTGGTCCCCAATTTACTCAATGTCATGAGGAAATTGACAGTATAAGGGTTTTACGTCGTTAGAGGTTGTTGTTCAGTCGCTCAGTCATGGCCGACTCTTTGCAACCCCATGGACTGCAGCACAACAGGCCTCTTTGTACCTCCCGAAGGTAGTAATCTCACTAAGTTTGTCCAAGTTCATGTCCATTGCATCAGAATGCCATCCAGCCATTCATCCTCTGATGCCCTCTTCTTCTGCCCTCAATCTTTCCCAGCATCAGGGACTTCTCCAATGAGTCAGCTGTTCGCATCCGATGACCAAATTACTGGAGTTTCAGCTTCAGCACCAGTCCTTCCAACGAGTATTCAGAGTTGATTTCCCTTAAGATTGACTAGTTTGTTCTCCTTGCTGTCCAAGGGACTCTCAAGAGTGTTCTCTGACACCACAGTTCGAAGGCATCAATTCTTTAGCACTCTGCCTTCTTTACGGTCAGCTCTCATAACTGTTCATGACCACTGGGAAGACCACAGCCGTGACTATATGCACCTTTGTTGGCAGAGTAATGTCTCTGCTTTTCAACACACTGTCTAGGTTTGTCATTAGCTTTCCTGCCAAGAAGCAAATGTCTTCTGATTTCATGGCTGCAGTCACCATCCGCAGTGATTTTAGAGCCCAAGAAGAGGAAATCTGTCACTACTTCCACCTTTTCCCCTTCTATTTGCCATGAGGTAATGGAGCTGGAGGGCTTCCCTAATGGTTCAGGCTGCAAAGATTCTGCTTTGCAATGCAGGAAACCCAGGTTCGATTCCTCAGTTGGGAAGATCTCCTGGAGAAGGGAAAGGCAACCCACTCCAGTATTCTTGCCTAGAGAATTCCATGGACAGAGGAGCCTAGCAGGCTACAGTCCCTGGAGTCATAGTCAGACACAACTGTGTGACTAACACTGGGAATGGGACTGGATTCCATGATCTTAGTTTTTTAATATTTAGTTTCAAGCCTACTTTCACTCTCTTCTTTCACCCTCATAAAGAGGCTCTTTAGTTCCTCTTCACCTTCTGCCAGTAGAGTGGTATCATCTGCTTATCTGAGGTTGTTGATGTTTCTCCCACCTATCTTGATTTCAGCTTGTAACTCATTTAGCCCAGCTCAGCATTTCTCATGATGTATAGCTTGCTCAGTGTATAAACAAACAGGGTGACAGCAGACAGCCCTGTCATACTCCTTTCTCAACCCTGAACCAAACATTTGTTCCATTCAGGGTTCAGATTGTCACTTCTTGACCCACAAACAGGTTTCTCAGGAGGCAGGTAAGAGGGTCTGGTATTCTCATTAAGTCATTTCATTTCAGTTCAGTTAAGTACAGTCACTCAGTCGTGTCCGACTCTTTGTGACCCCATGGACGGCCGCATGCCAGGCTTCCCTGTCCATCTCCAACTCCCAGAGCCTACTCAAACTCATGTCCCTCATGTCAGTGATGCCATCCAATTATCTCATCCTCTGTTGTGCCCTTTTTCTCTCACCTTCAATCTTTCCCAGCATCAGGATCTTTTCCAATGAGTCAGTTCTTCACATTAGGTGGCCAAAGTATTGGAGTTTCAGCTTCAGCATCAGTCCTTCCAATATTCAGGACTGATGTCCTTTAGGATGGACTGGTTGGATCTCCTTGCAGTCCAAGGGACTCTCAAGAGTCTTCTTCAACACCACAGTTCAAAAGCATCAATTCTTTGATGTTCAGCTTACTTTATAGTCCAACTCTCACATCCATAAATGACTACTGGAAAAACCGTAGCTTTGACTAGACAGACCTTTGTTGGTAAAGTAATGTCTCTGCTTTTTAATATGCTGTCTAGGTTGGTCATAGCTTTTCTTCCAAGGAGCAAGAGTCTGTTAACTTCATGGCTGCAGTCACCATCTTCAGTGATTTTGGAACTCCCCAAAATAAAGCCTCTCACTGTTTCCATTGTTTCCCCATCTATTTGCCATGAAATGATGGGACCAGATGCCATGATCTTAGTTTTCTGAATGTTGAGTTTTAAGGCCACTTTTTCACTCTCCTCTTTCATTTTCATCAAGAGGCTCTTTAGTTCTTCACTTTCTGCCATAAGGGTGGTGTCATCTGCGTATTTGAGGTTATTGATATTTCTCCCAGCAATCTTGATTCCAGCTTGTGCTTCATCCAGCCCCTACATTTCACATGTTGCACACTGCATATAAGATAAATAAACAGGGTGACAATATATAGCCTTAATGTACGCCTTTCCTGATTTGGAACCAGTCTATTGTTCCATGTCCAGTTCTAACTGTTGCTTCTTGACCTGCATACAGATTTCTCAGGAGACAGGTCAGGTGGTCTGGTATTCCCATCTCTTTCAGAATTTTCCACAGTTTATTGTGATCCACACAGTCAAAGGTTTTGGCTCAGTCACTAAAGCAAACGTAGATGTTTTTTCTGGAATTCTCTTGCTTTTACGATGATCCAGTGGATGTTGGCAATTTGATCTCTGGTTCCTAAGCCTTCTCTAAATCCAGCTTGAACATCAGGAAGTTCATGGTTCATGTACTGTTGAAGCCTGTCTTGGAGAATCTGGAGCATTACTTTGCTAGCGTGTGAGATGAGTGCAAATGTGCAGTAGTTTGAACATTCTTTGACATTGCTTTTCTTTGGGATTGGAATGAAAACAGACCTTTTCCAGCCCTGTGGCGACTGCTGAGTTTTCCAAATTTGCTGGCATACTGAGTGCAGCACTTTCACAGCATCATCTTTCAGGATTTGAAATAGCTCAACTGGAATTCCATCACCTGCACTAGCTTTGTTCTTAGTGATGCTTCTTAAGGCTCACTTGACTACACATTCCAGGATGTCTGGCTCAAGGTGAGTGATCACACCATCATGGTTATCTGGGTCATAAAGATCTTTTTGTATAGTTCATCTGTGTATTCTTGCCACCTCTTCTTACTATCTTCTGCTTCTGTTAGGTCCATACAATTTCTGTCCTTTATTGTGCTCATCTTTGCATGAAATATTCCCTTGGTATCTCTAACTTTCTTGAAGAGATCTCTAGTCTTTCCCATTCTATTGTTTTCCTCTATTTCTTTGCACTGATGGCTGAGGAAGGCTTTCTTATCTTTCCTTGCTATTCTTTGGAACACTACATTCGAATGGGTATATCTTTCCCTTTTTCCTTTTCCTTTTGCTTCTCTTCTTTTCACAGCTATTTGTAAGGCCTCCTCAGACAACCATTTTGCCTTTTGCATTTCTTTTTCTTGGGTATGGTCTTGATCACTGTCTCCTGTACAATGTCACGAACCTCCATCCATAGTTCTTCAGGCACTCTATCATATCTAATCACTTGAATCTATTTGTAATCATAAGGGATTTGATTTAGGTAACACCTGAATGCTCTAGTATTTTTCCCCACTTTCTTCAATTTAAGTCTGAATTTGGCAATAAGGAGGATACATGTGAGGATACAACATGAAATCTGAGATCTGGAAGACCCTGGAGGGCCCAGCAGGATTGGGCCATCACCCAATCCTGCTGATACCATGATCCTCAACTTTCAGTATCTAGAGCTATGAGAAATATATTTCTGTTATTTATAAACTATCCAATCTGTGGTATTTTATTATAGTAGCTCGAATAGACTAAGACAAGGGCCAAAAGAAGGAATACAGGAAGGGCTTTTCAACTTTTTTTTTCCTAATAAAGGGAAGATGATACATGGACTTTTGGATAGGTTGAATTTGAGGGTTGTATGGGACATCTTATGGAGAGAACTTCAGCCATCATTTGGAAATACATGTCTGGAGTTAAGAGCTAGAGAAGTAATTTAGGATTCAGCCACATTAAAGGAACCATTGAAAATCTTGGGAGTTGATGTCATCACCTAGAAAAAGAGCTATGAAAGTAATTTACAGACGTGTGAAAAAGATGGCCTGGTTACACCTTGAGAGATGTTTATACCAGAGGAAGAACATCCAAGAAATAACACAAGTTTTTAACAATATTAGGCACCATTAGTTAAATCTAGTCCTGCATTCCTGTATCTGATTCTTCTTTAATACAGAAAAATGGCTCACATGAATGTAACTTGTTTGGTATCTGCAGAAAATTCTTAAAGCGAGGGGAATACCAGACCACCTTACATGCCTCCTGAGAAATCTGTATGCAGGTCAAGAAGCTACGGTTAGAATTGGACATGGGACAACATACTGGTTCCAAACTGTGAAAGGAGTATGTCAAAGCTATATGTTGTCACCCTGCTTATTTAACTTACATGCAGAGTACATCATGAGAAATGCTGGGCTGGAAGAAGCACGATCTGGAATCAAGATTGCCGGGAGAAATATCAATAAGCTCAGACATGCAGATGACACCACACTACCTTCAAAAAGTGTGGAGAAACTAAAGAGACTCTTTATGAAGGTGAAAGAGAAGAGTGAAAACCTTGTCCCATCATTTCATGGCAAACAGATGGGGAAAAACAGAAATAGTGACAGAGTTTTCTTTTGGCGTCCAAAATCACTGTGGACAGTGACTCCAGCCATGAAATTAAAAAACCCTTGCTTTTTGGAAGAAAAGCTCCGACAAACCTTGACAGTGTATTGAAGAGCAGAGACATCACTTTGCCGACAAAGGTCCATCTGGTCAAGGCTATGGTTTTTCCAGTAGTCATGTATGGATGTGAGAGCTGGACCATAAAGAGTGCCAAAGAATTGATGCTTTCAAACTGTGGTGCTGGAGAAGACTCTTGAGAGCCCCTTGGACAGCAAGGATATCCGATCAGTCAGTCCTAAAGGAAATCAACACTGAATATTCATTGGAAGGAATGATGCTGAAGCTGAAGCTCCAATACTTTGGCCACCTGATGCAAAGAACTGACTCATTGGAAAAGACCCCGATGCTGGGAAAGATTAAAGGCAGGAGGAAAAGAGGATGACATGACAAAGGATGAGATGGCTGGATGGTATCACCAATTCAATGGACATGAATTTGAGAAAACTCTGTGAGATTGTGGAGGACAGGGAAGCCTGGCATACTGCAGTCCATGAGGTTGCAAAGAGTCGAGCACAACTGAGCAACTGAACAGTCTGTCTGAAAATTAAAGAAGAAAGATAGTTTTGTCTTGAATATCCTTTAGGCAGTGTTTCTTATGCTACTGATGGCTGATCATGACTCATAGTGAGAAATACATTTTACACATACAAACACAGTTATGTAACTAAAACAAAGGACTTTATGAAACAATATCTACCTAAATCTTCTGCAGTTAATGCTATTTTCAATTTTATTCCATTCTATTAAAAAAACACTAATTGGATTGCAGTAAATTGGTACCAAAACTGCTAATATGTGGCTATCTGCAGTGTGAAAGACATAGAGATTAAGGGGCTGTGGTTTCTAGAAATCCACTCTCCCTCTAGTGGTTGGTATCTTTCAGGAAAGAACAGTTCACTAGTCTCAGCTCAGTCTGAGGACGGGTAGAGAAGAGCTTAACTTAGTCTCCAAAGGCTTCCCTTCAGGTAGGAATTTTTAGCTTTGGGAGGATGTCAAGGTGATTCCACCAGCAAGACTGCTTGTTTTATTCACAACTGCAAATATACTATCACTGCTGCAGCTGTTGCTAATAATAATGATAATAACATTTATTGAGTCAGACATTGTACTTAACATTGTTAACACAATTCTCATAATAAATCTGAGAAAAGTACAAGTACCTCCATTTTACAGATGAGAAATATTTAGGTAAGGGAGATAACATGCCCTGATCAGCCAGCCAGTGAATGGTGAAGCTGAGATTCAAACTTAGCTTGCAGAGTGAGGTGAAGTCACTCAGTCGTGTCTGACTCTTTGCGACCCCGTGGACTGTAACCTACTAGGCTTCTCTGTCCATGGGATTCTCCAGGCAAGAATACTGGAGTGGATTGCCATTTCCTTCTCCAAGGGATCTTCCTGACCCAGGGATCGAACCCGGATCTCCTGCCTTGGAGGCAGACGCTTTAACCTCTGACAATAAGCTATATCTTCTTTGAGCTATCTGGGCCTCTATGTCATCCCTGTCAGTCCTTTGTGTGTCTCTTAGCAAGGCTTGGTCTTTTCTCATGGTAGTCTTTACTCCCTCTCTCAATGGAGCCTTCATGTATTTTAAACATTTCTTGAATATAGTCAAATATCTCATAATGCATTCAGGAAGTGGAGGCAGGAGAGGTAGCAAGAGAGCAAGAGTAAGGGTGGGGCAGGTTGATGAATGGACTTTTGAGGCTGGGTTGCAAACAGCTGTCTGAAAGGATAGTGGTCAGACTCTCATCGCCTTTACCGAACGACAGTGTCTGGACTAATGCCCTGCTTTCCTCTTCACCCCTGACAATCCCTTCACCCTCCCCATCTCCACAAGGCTTATCTTTCCAAAGCAGCACTGTCATCCCACTTCATGCTTCCTGCTGACACTGCCAACTCATCCTATCCCAAACTGGATGCTTCCTCCCTTCCTTCAGTGCTAACTCACCATTTTCACCCCACCCAGTATCTACTATGCAGAAGGTCATTCCAGACTTGTAATCGGCTCCATCTTCCTTCCCCACGCCCCACCGTTTCCCCACATGAAGCTCAGCCTGCCAAGTTGCCTCTCTGTTTCTGGAGGCATGCAGCTTTTCTGATCTCAGTGGCTGTGTCCCTGCCTGGAATGCACCTCCACCACCCTGCCCCTCGCTATACGTATCAATCATTCAAGACCCAGTTCAGACTTTGCCTCTTCTCCTGATCTCTTCTTTTGTATCATCCATTTAGGCACTAAATTCTGTAGCCTATTTAAATGATTCATATTTATACTGTCATCCATTCATTTATTAATTTTAGAGCTACTGATTATTAAATTGCCTATTAACACAAAAATTCAGTGACAATGAGGAAGAGGTATCCAGCATCCACAAACAGAGCAAGCAGACTATAGCCCAGAGCTATTGTTCTTGATACTCAGCTTCCATTCACCTTCTAGGAAAATATCCCAGTTATCTCTTGGCGCCCCCTCAAGTATTAGTCCATGTTGGATGATCAGGGCTGACCTCCGTACCTTGGATGAGGAGTGGGCATAAGACCAAGGCTGGCCCAGGCAGGTAAGAAACTGCATTTCCCTGGCCAGAGTTACTGGTTCAGAGACCGTACGTAACTCTGGTGAGGCCGATGGAAATTAGCCCCAGGTTCTTGAAAGAATGATCTGAGGATGCCAAGCTGGTTGAATCTGACTCAGGAACTTCTGGTTATTATTGTTATTATGGTCACCTCTTGTAGAGCACCTGTTTGAAGACGAAGCAAAGTGAAAGTGAAAGTTGCTCAGTCATGTCCGACTCTTTGAGACCCCATGGATTACAGTCCATGAAATTCTTCAGGCCAGAACACTGGAGTGGGTATCCTTTCCTTCCTCCAGGGGATCTTCCCAACCCAGGGACTGAACTCAGGTCTCCAATATTGCAGGTGGATTTTTACCAGCTGAGCCGCAAGGGAGGTCCAGATGAAGCAAATATAGAGGAAATCACAGTGGAGAAATGGAAAACAACTGATTCTGGATAAACATCTCTGAGGTGCTTAGATCCAGCAACTACTGTACCTTAAGGTAATAAATATCTCTTTGTTTAGGTCAGTTTCTATTGAGATTCTATAACCTACAACTAAAAAGTTTCCCTAATTAGCCTAGTCTGAGTCTCATTCCAGTTAAGGTTGGGTTGAGGGTCAGATCAAAGTGAATCTATTGATTTAGTAAGACTCTGGGGATAAAGGAGCATGGCCTTTTCTCCTGTATAAATCCTTCCTGCATCCCAAGGCAAAAAAGTAAAAGCAAAAATAAGCCAATGACATTTAATCAAATGTAAAAGCTTCTGCAGCGAAGGAAACCATTAACAAAATGAAAAAAACAGCCTATGGAGTGGGAGAAAATATTTTCAAATGATGCAACTGACAAGTGGTTAATGTCCAAACTATTGCCTATAAACAACTCATACAACTCAATATCAAAACAAAACAAAACAAACAACCCAATTAAAAATAAAATAGGCACAGGACCTAAACAGACATTTTTCCAAAGACAACATGCAGATGGCCAACAAGCACATGGAAAGATGCTCAATAATGATAACTGTTAGAGAAATTCAAATCAAAAGCACAATGAGGTATCACCTCACACCAGTCAGAATGGCCACCATCAAAAAGTCCACAAATAATGTTGGAGAAGGTGTGAGAAAAGAGAATCCTTCTACCTTGTTGGTGGGAATGTAACTTCATAGAATCACTTTGGAAAAGTGAAAGTTTCTTAAAAAACTAAAAATGGATCTGCCTTATGATCCAGCAATTCCACTGCTGGGTTTATATCCTAAAAAAAAATGAAAACACTGATTTGAAAAGATAGATGTACCCCAAAGGTCATAGCAGCACTATTTACAATAGCCAAAAAAGCATGGAAGCAACCCAAGTGCTCATCAAGAAACAACTGTATTGAAAGGATGTGGTACTTAAATAATGGAATATTACTCAGTCATAAAGAGTGAAATATTGTCATTTGCAGTAACGTGGATAGACCTAGAGAAAATTATGCTTTGTGAAATAAGTCAGGCAGAGAAAGACAAATACTGTATGATGGCATTTGTATGTGGAATCTAAAATATAATACAAATGCATGTATACAGCAAAACAGAATAAGATTCACAGACAGGGAAAAGAAACTTATGGTTATCAAATGGGAGAGGGAGGAAGGGAGAGGCAAATTAGGAGTGTGGGATTAACAGACACAAACTACCATACATAACATAAATGAATAACAAGGATTTACTATATAGAATAGGGAATCATACCTAATATATTATAATAACCTATAACAACATGTAATCTGTTAAAAAATACCCCCAAATTACTATGCTATATACCAAAAATTAATATAACACTGTTAAAGCAATTATACTTCAATTAAAAAATAATTCCTTCTCACAGAGTCTTGCCTGGTACTGATATCCTCCAGCCACTCAGAGTATACTGGGAGATTCTATGCTGGTCATGCTGGCACCTTGGTGCAAATAGTTGGCTTTGCATCACTGCACGTGATAAGAGATGATCCTCTGTGGTTTGATATGTCAGGCATATCTCAAAATGAGATGAAATCCTCATATTGAACAAGAGTTACAGTAATCTGCTTATAAGTCTATACTGGGTTTGTAAGTTATAAGTGATGGTAATAATGTGACAACAGAGAAAAGGAAACTTAAGAGTACTTTTCATTTTAGTAAAGCCTATGGGTGAGTGGTAGCTACTGAGCGCAGGTTTTACCAGAAGTGAAGTGAAGTGAAAGTCACTCAGTCATGTCCGACTCCTTGCAACCCCACGGACTATACTGTCATGGAATTCTCCAGGCCAGTATACTGGAGTGGATAGCTTTTCCCTTCTCCAGCAGATCTACCCAACCCAGGGATCAAACCCAGGTCTCCCGCATTGTGGGTGGAGTCTTTACCAGCTGAGCCACAAGGGAAGCCAAGAATACTGGAGTGGGTAGCCTATCCCTTCTTCATGGGCTGCTCATGACCCAGGAATCGAACTGGGGACTCCTGCATTGCAGGTGGATTCTTTACCAACTGAGCTATCAGGGAAGCCTGATACATTTTTGTAAGTCAATCAATTGCTGTATGTATTTAATAGGCACCAACTGGGATTAGAGACCAAACCCTTTTAGTCATCTTGCACGTCATTAAGCCAGCAGCTGCTTAATAATACTTCTGGTGATTAATAGTGCTTTGCAGCCTTCACGTCATATAGAGATAATGACTGAACAAATAGTGAACAACTTCTTGGTTCCAACATAGAGCTCCTCTCCACTCCTGGGGCAAGAAATGATCAAATATTTCTGACTGAGTGGTAGGAATAGTTTCCCTGCCTCCAATATTTAGCCTCTGATTCTTGGAAAATTGTCAGTCTCAAAAGTCAGAGCCTGGGGAACACTTCAAAATGCTTTAAACAGAACAGGTTATGCCTGGAACTAAATCACTGCCTCACCTTAAATGCCCCTGTGCTGTCCGAGCTGACCTCCAGTGCCTGCACTTAGACTCTGGCCAAGGCCACAGGTGAACACATGCTTGGTCCAGCCCCCAGGTTGGAGCGTTCCCAGCTGAAGGTGTCCCTCTTGCTTAAGTGCTTCTGCCTGGCAAATACTTGAAACATTCAGAGTGCCCTCTTTGGCCCCTTTTAGTGAAAGCCCTCTGCAGTAAAATCATAATAATTTAACATAATATAATTTTATAATAAAATAATTTCGGTGACCTTCTGCTAAGGAGCCTTATTCACAGCCTCTGTTACAGGTACTTTCAGAGGTATGATTGGCCACTTGTCTGAATGTGAGATACGTGGTTAATGGGCCATCTTACAAGAGAGTATGGTTTAATTAGAATCTGTCAGATGTAGGACTTCCCATTCATCTAGTTAGTAAAGCTTAGAATCTTTTCTAAGACAGAGCAGGACTTCTCTTCCAAATTTCCTAGGAATCATAAGCCTTTAAAGATAAGTAACTATTTGGAACGTCCTTGATGGGTCAGGGGCTAAGGCTCCAAACTCCCAATGCAGGGGGCCCAGGTTGCATCCCTGGTCAGGCAACTAGATCCCACATGCCACAACTAAGACCCAGCATAGCCAATAAAAATAAAAAAAAAAAAACAATATTTAGCTTAAAAAATTGGTAACAATATTATCTTTGCTATAGTTAGGAACTGGGAGATGTTTAACTCATCGTCTTTTACTGTGCTGCTGGTTTCAGGGCTGACTCGAAGGCAGTGATTCTCAGCCTGGAGAGCATATTTGAATCATCTGGGGATTTAAAGAAACTATCAGTTCCTGGTGTTCACCCCTACAGAGTCTGAATTACATGGTTTTGGATGCATCCTGGCATCAGGATTTTAAAATTTTTACCAGGTAGGCACCTGAAAAGATGCTCAACATCACTAATCAACAGAGAAATGCAAATCAAAATTATGAAATACCACCTCGCACCTGTCAAAATGGCTATGATCAAAAGGTTGCATAGAAACGAGAACCCTTGTACCCTCTTGGTGGAAATGTAAACTGGTGCAGCCATTATGGAAAACAGTATTGAGATTCCTCAAAAAACTAGAAGTACCATATGACCCAGCAATTACATTCCTGGGTATATATCAAAAGAAAAGGAAAACACTAACTTGAAAAGGTATCAACAGATGCACCCCAATGTTCATGGCAGCATTATTTATAATAGCTAAGATATGGAAGCAACCTAACTGTCCATTGACTGATAAATGGATAAAAGTGTGGATATACACATATACATACAAAGGAACATCACTGAGCCATAAGAAAGAATGAAATCCTGCCATTTGCAACAATATTGATGGACCTAGAAGGTTAGAAAGGTGAGTCAGATATGGACAAATATTCTATGTCACCACTTATATGTGGAATCTAAAGAAATAAAACAAACAAATATATACACATAACAAAACAGAAACAGCCTCACACACAAAGAGAACAAGCTAGCAGTTACCAGTAGGTAGAGGAAAGAGGGGAGGAGAAGACTGGGGTATGGGACTAAGAGACACAAACTACTATGTATAAAACAAATACGCAACAAGGATATATTGTACAGCACAGGGAAATATAGCCATTACTTTCTAATAACTTTAACTGCAGTATAATATTAAAAAATTAAATCACTATGCTGAACTTGTTGTTGTTCAGTCACTAAATTGTGTCCAACTCTTTGTGACCCTTGGACTACAACACCCCAGGCTTCCCTGTCCTCCACTATCTCCTGGACATTGCTCAAATCCATGCCCCTTGAGTCAGTGATGCTATCTAACCATCTCATCCTCTGACACCTGCTTCTCCTTTTGCCTTCAATCTTTCCCAGCACTAGGGTCTTTTCTTAATATTGCATATTGTAAATCAATCTTTAAAAAGCCAAAAAAAAAATCCTTTCAAAGTATTTCCAATATGTTGTAGATACACTGTATCTACAATGTAGATACAATTGTTTTTCCTGGACCTGGTCAGGGGTGGGGAAGCTAAATCTAGTGCTTGTGTAAACAGGTTATCATTGCCTAGAATTTGCTTTCTATATGCCATAGAATATGATTGTGTAATAAATTTGGGAAAATTTTTTAAAAATTATTATGGCAGGGGGATGGTGGAGGTATCTTCACTTTGCCTGTTCCATAGGACTGTTGTGAAGCCTAGAAGAGATTATGAAGCAGTGGCGGGGGGGTGGGGGCAGTGCCTCATAAACTGGGATTTGCAGAGTCTCACACATCTGCCAGGGGGGATGAGGTTTGGTCAGACTGATCAGTGCTGGAGAAGGGCAAGAAACCAGGTAGCCAGGAGCATAGTCCTGGGCTGAATCAGGAGTCCTATCTTAAGGAGTAACACTGACCCAACTCTGGCTGATTACTGCCAAATGAATCTGCTCTTAATGTTGCCAGAACTTTGTCGGGGTAGGGGAAGGAAGATACACATTAATATCTGTATGCAGAATTTCTCAGTGTTAAGAACACTGAATGTCAAAAAGCACATTTGAGAACTAGATCATCATTTTATGAACCCTGAAACTTTACAGGTGAGAACCTCTTAAAAATTGGTGGGGGAGGGTTGGTTGGTTTTTAGTAAATCACTCCATTTCTACAACTTCCCATTGTTTTGTGGACTAACTTCTCCATAGGCTGTTTTGCAGGGGAGAAGCATTCTCTTCTCAGAGGTACTATAAAACATCATTTATTCTTTGGCAGTTTCCTATGCCTTAAGGATTTGACATGCTAGATGGGCTAGATGGTCTGGAAAGAGTTCTGTGCTGGAAGGAGCCATACCTGCTGTACTGTATGGTTTTCAGTAGTCTGGCAAACCTAGGATGGGTCTTGAGGTAGAAGGGAGGAGGGGAGTGTCACGGAAGAACACGGATCCTGCTCACAATGGCCTTGCTTGTCGCTGGCAAATAGTATCAGGGAAGGCACAAGAGAGAGTACTTCAGGTCAAAGGTAGGAGGGCACCAAGAAGACACTGGAATTTTGTCACAGGGAGAAGGAAGTGCTGAGAGTTAGATCTGAGTAAGACTGATTTGTCGTCATGCTTTTAGAAGCTGCTAGATTTTGAAATGAAAATTTGCCTGTGGAACCAGTTGATATCCTTGCTATGGTGCTCCCTCATTCATATGACTTTGAAAGGAAGTGAAAGTGTTAGCTGAACAGTCCTGTCCAATCCTTTCCAACCCCATGGACTATAGCCCACGAGGCTCCTCTGTCCACGAGATTCTCCAGGCAAGAATGCTGGAGTGGGTTGCCATTCCCTTCTCCAGGGGATCTTCCTGACCCAGAGATCAAACCTGGGTTCCCTGCATTGCAGGCAGATTCTTTACCATTTGATCCACCAGGGAAGCACATCCTAAAGAAAAACAAAGAACAATGGAAAAGGAGAAAACCATTGCTTGGACATAAATGTCCTTAATAGAGTTCAGGAGTAATAAGGGACATTTTTAAAACAAATGCTAGGGACTTCCCTGTGGTCCAATGGTTAAGACTTCCCTTCCAATGCAAGGGTTGCAGGTTCGAACCCTGGTAAGGGGGCTAAGATTCTCATATGCCTTGTGGCCAAAAAACCAAACATAAAAACACTATTGTAATAAATTAAATAAAGACTTTAAAAATGGTCCACATCAAAAACAAACAAAAATCTTTTAAAAGGGAGGAGATGTTTCCCTGGTGGCTCAGTTGTAAGGAATCAGCCTGCCAATGTAGGAGACATGGGTTCAGTCTCTGGTCAGAAAAGATCCCACGTGCCATGGAGCAACTAAACTCCTGTGCTACTGGTAGGAGGAAACACACTGATTGAAACTGCCCACCCTGGCCAGGTACCATAGCTACCATTTGCATGAGTTATTTTACAACAGCAGGTCCTGGTAAAGAACATGGAATTAATAAACCACCACCATCTAGAAGAATTCAAGAAAGGTCAAAAGGAGATGTCATATGTCCTACCACCTCCCAGAATCATTCTCATTGGCATCCATCTTGGCTGAACAATGGCATGAGCAACCGGGAAGGACCTTAAGTCAGAGTGTTTGGCCAAAGAAAACTCGGAAAGTAATTCCATCACCATAAAACCTGAGACTGCAAGTCATATGGCAGAGAAGTCCTCCTAGGTTCCCACTCCCTACTGCTCTCTTCCCCGGCGGTGGGGGGGTGGCCCTTCCCCATAAAATCTCTTGTTTTGTCAGCATGTATGTCTCCTCAGACATTTCCCATTGTTAGACAAGAATCCAATCTCAGGCCCTGGAAGAGGACCCCTTCTTGCAACACCACCACAACTGAGCCTGCTCTCTAAAGTGAAGTCACCACAATGAGAAGCCTACGCACTGGAACTCTGTAGTAGCCCCCACTCACCACAACCAGAGAAAAGCCGGAGCAGCAGCGAAGATCCAGCACACCCAAGCATAAAATAATTTAAATGCTGATGCTAAACTAAGCTGCACCATTTGAAGCTTGTTTTCCCACACTTTCTTTGCTCCCTCTCATAGTCATCACTCAAGACCACCTGAAATACTCTCTCAAGTGTGGAGAAACAGCAGAATTTCTCAAAAAAAAAAAAAAATTGAGGAAACATCAAAAGGTTGTAAAAGCAACTTCTTCAAACTTAAGACATCATAGTATCTAGAAATAAATAGAAATCAGGAAAGATGATTTACTGTGGTAAATCCCTTTGCAAAGCAAATGTAGTATGTGTAGTCTCACCTAAGTTTCTGTATTTTGTGGATCTGATTTGGGGTTTTCTTAAGGTAGGACACACTTGTGTCTTATCAACAATTCTCCCCCAAAGTGAAGCAATTCTGAATTAATTACCAACATCACCAACTTTCCCTACCACATCATACTGCATGTGTTTTGTGTTTGGAGTCAAATAGAGTCAGAGTCAAACAGAGCACATTAGAGTAGAAAAGGGACTGTTGATATCCTTCACTCTGTCTTCAACTTGCAGACAAGGACACTATGGCCAGAAGAGTTAGAGGGATATGCCCAGTGTCACATGATCAAGTAGTAATGTCATGATCAATAATGACATTCTTGGTCTCACCCCACATTTAGTCCTTAATTCTTTCTTCTAGACGAAATTCCAGTTTTGGCATCTATCTTTCCCAAGTGTGACTCAGGGGTAACCAATGTGACACCATTTCTGGATCCAGGGTAGATTCTGGTTAGTTTAAACCAACGAATGAATGGCCTGCTCCTGGCAACCTTTATTGATCCAGTGGGGAGTACATGACCTCTGGTGGTCCAGTCAGACTGAAGGAGACGGCTTATGTCCTCTGTCTTGGGGAGAAGACTCCCCTGTATGTAGCCTTCATTACCACTGAGAGACAACCTTTCACCATCAGGGATCAGTCTGACCCAGGTATCCATGCACACTTTCCAGCTCAACCTCTACCGAGTCTACTTATACCACACAATTGCCTCACAATTACCAGTAGGTTAGGCTAGTCTGCTGGCATCTGGGCAAAAGGAATGTTTCCAACTCGTACAGGCTGATGAGAAGGGCTGGTGAGTAGTCATAGAACGGCACTGAGGGAATTTCTGAAGTTCAGTCTTTGGCAACTCAACCTTTATGTTGGTCCCCAGCCCTGTGAATGGCACTGGCTGCATTCTCATATGGCTAATGGACGAAAGAGGAAGAAACTACCTGAACTAGCCAAGCTATTTTACCTGAAAGTGACAGATAATACAAAAGGCAGATTCTGCACCACCTGAGGCACCAGGTAAGCCCAATAAAAGAAATACAGTGGCTCAAGTAAATAAAACTTATCTTGGGCATGGAACTCATCTACAGGCCCTGACGCTGTCACTAGGACCCTGCCTCCAGTCACCTTCTGGCTGCTATCACTCACACGGGCTCCATTTATCCCCGCATTCCACGTGGGGGCAAGACTGCAGCCAAAACCCCTAGGCACACCTTCTCTGCCCAAGACCAATGGGGAATGGTGGGTGTTACCCGTCCCAACCAAGGCAAATATCTTAAAAGCAGGAGTGCCCAACGTGAGCTAGGAGCCCATCGCTCCTCACAGAGAAGCTCCAGGCTTTGAGCTCCTCCTGACTGCGGGCCCCAGTGCCAGGGGGTGGGGAAGCATGAGGGTCGGATGTATGGCGCAGTTGTATCTTTCCTACCTGGTTCCATGGGGCTTCCCTCTCTTTTGTCTGATATGATGGGGTCACTCTGCCAGTTGTTAAGTTTCTTTGCAGGGACAATCACTCCAAATATTGAACCTGGCATCTCTGCTGTGAGTTCAAGTCTTCCCACTCCACCATCTTAAATCAAATGCCTCTGCAAAACGCCAGTAACACTGAAGAAGCTGAAGTTGAATGGTTCTATGAAGACCTACAAGACCTTTTAGAACTAAAACCCAAAAAAGATGTCCTTTTCGTTATAGGGGACTGGAATGCAAAAGTAGGAAGTGAAAAACACCTGGAGTAACAGGCACATTTGTTTGGCCTTGGAATACAGAATAAAGCAGGGCAAAGACTAATAGAGTTTTGCCAAGAGAAGCACTGGTCATAGCAAACACCTGCTTCCAAAAACACAAGAGAAGACACTACACATGGAAATCACCTGATGGCCAACACTGAAACCAGATTGATTATATTCTTTGCAGCCAAACATGGGGAAGCTCTATACAGTCAACACAAACAAGACCAGGAGCTGACTGTGGCTCAGATCATGAACTCCTTATTGCCGAATTCAGACTAAAATTGAAGAAAGTGGGGAAAACCACTAGACCATTCAGGTATGACCTAATTCAAATCCCTTATGATTATAGAGTGGAAGTGAGAAATAGATTTAAGGGACTAGATCTGATAGATAGAGTGCCTGATGAACTATGGAATGAGGTTCATGACATTGTACAGGAGGCAGGAATCAGGATCTTCCCCAAGAAAAAGAAGTGCAGAAAAGCAAAATGGCTGTCTGGGGAGGCCTTACAAATAGCTGTGAAAAGAAGAGAAGTGAAAAGCAAAGGAGAAAAGGAAAGATATACCCATTTGAATGCAGAGTTCCAAAGAATAGCAAGGAAAGATAAGAAAGCCTTCCTCAGCGATCAATGCAAAGAAATAGAGGAAAATAATAGAATGGGAAAGACTAGAGATCTCTTCAAGAAAATTAGAGATACCAAGGGAACATTTCATGCAAAAATGGGCTCGATAAAGGACACAAATGGTCTGGACCTAACAGAAGCAGAAGGTATTAAGAAGAGGAGGCAAGAATACACAGCTGCTGCTAAGTCACTGCAGTCATGTCCGACTCTGTGCGACTGCATAGACGACAGCCCACTAGGCTCCCCCATCCCTGGGATTCTCCAGGCAACAACACTGGAGTGGGTTGCCATTTCCTTCTCCAATGCATGAAAGTGAAAAGTGAAAGTGAAGTCGCTCAGTCGTGTCTGACCCTCAGTGACGCCATGGACTGCAGTCTACCAGGCTCCTCCATCCATGGGATTTTCCAGGCAGGAGTACTGGAGTGGGGTGCCATTCATTGCCTTCTCCGAGAATACACAGAGGAACTATACCAAAAGATTTTTATGACCCATATATCCACGATGGTGTGATCACTAACCTAGAGATAGACATCCTGGAATGTGAAGTCAAGTGGGCCTTAGGAAACACCACTATGAACAAAGCTAGTGGAGGTGATGGAATTCCAGTTGAGCTATTTCAGATCCTAAAATATGATGCTGTGAAAGTGCTACAGTCAACATGCCAGCAAATTTGGAAAACTCAGCAGTGGCCACAGGGCTGGAAAAAGTCCATTTTTATTCCAATCCCAAAGAAAGGCAATGCCAAAGAATGCTCAAACTAACACACAGTTGCATTCATCTCACACGCTAATAAAGTAATGCTTAAAATTCTCCAAGCCAGGCTTCAATACGTGAACCGTGAACTTCCTGACGTTCAAGCTGGTTTTAGAAAAGGCAGAGGAACCAGAGATCAAATTGCCAACATCTGCTGGATCATGGAAAAAGAAAGAGAGTTCCAGAAAAACATCTATTTCTGCTTTATTGACTATGCCAAAGCTTTTGACTGTGTGGATCACAATAAACTGTGGAATATTCTGAAAGAGATGGGAATACCAGACCACCTGATCTGCCTTCTGAGAAACCTATATGTAGGTCAGGAATCAACTGTTAGAACTGGACATGGAACAACAGACTGTTTCCAAATAGGAAAAGGAGTACAACAAGGCTGTATATTGTCACCCTGCTTATTTAACTTATATGCAGAGTACATCATGAGAAATGCTGGGCTGGAAGAAGCACAAGCTGGAATCAAGATCAGTTCAGTTCAGTCACTCAGTCATGTCCAACTCTTTGCGAGCCCATGAATTGCAGCACGCCAGGCCTACCTGTCCATCACCATCTCCCGGAGTTCACTAAGACTCATGTTCATAGAGTCCGTGATGCCATCCAGCCATTTCATCCTCTGTTGTCTGCTTCTCCTCCTGCCCCCAATCCTTCCCAGCATCAGAGTCTTTTCCATTTGGTCAACTTTTCACATGAGGTGGCCAAAGTACTGGAGTCTGAGCTTTAGCATGATTCCTTCCAAAGAAATCCCAGGGCTGATTTCCTTCCGAATGGACTGGTTGAATCTCCTTGCAGTTCAAGGGACTCTCAAGAGTCCTCTCCAACACCACAGTTCAAAAGCATCAATTCTTCGGCGCACAGCCTTCTTCACAGTCCAACTCTCACATCCATACATGACCACAGGAAAAACCATAGTCTTGACTAGATGGACCTTAGTCGGCAAAGTAATGTCTCTGCTTTTGAATATACTATCTAGTTTGGTCATAACTTTTCTTCCAAGGAGTAAACGTCTTTTAATTTCATGGCTGCAGTCACCATCTGCAGTGATTTTGGAGCCCAAAATAATAAAGTCTGACATTGTTTCCACTGTTTCCCCATCTATTTCCCATGAAGTGATAGGACTGGATGCCATGATCTTCATTTTCTGAATGTTGAGCTTTAAGGCAACTTTTTCACTCTCCTCTTTCACTTTCATTAAGAGGCTCTTTAGTAGTTCTTCACTTTCTGCAATAAGGGTGGTGTCATCTGCATATCTGAGGTTATTGATATTTCTCCTGGCAGTCTTGATTCCAGCTGTGTTTCTTCCAGCCCAGTGTTTCTCATGATGTACTCTGCATAGAAGTTAAATAAGCAGGGTGACAATATACAGCCTTGATGTACTCCTATTCCTATTTGCAACCAGTCTGTTGTTCTATGTCCAGTTCTAACTGTTGCTTCCTGACCTGCATACAGATTTCTCAAGAGGCAGGTCAGGTGGTCTGGTATTCCCATCTCTTTCAGAATTTTCTACAGTTTATTGTGATCCACACAGTCAAAGGCTTTGGCATAGTCAATAAAGCAGAAGTAGATGTTTTCCTGGGACTCTCTTTCTTTTTCCATGATCCAGCAGATGTTGGCAATTTGATCTCTGGTTCCTCTGCCTTTTCTAAAACCAGCTTGAACATCAGGAAGTTCACGGTTCACGTATTGCTGAAGCCTGGCTTGGAGAATTTTGAGCATTACTTTATTAGCGTGTGAGATGAGTGCAATTGTGTGGTAATTTGAGCATTCTTTGGCATTGCCTTTGTTTGGAATTGGAATCAAGATAGCTGGGAGAAATATCAATAACCACAGATATGCAGATGACACCACCCTTATGGCAGAAAGTGAAGAACTACAAAAGAGCCTCTTAATGAAAGTGAAAGTTGAGAGTGAAAAAGTTGGCTTAAATCTCAACATTCAGAAAACGAATATCATGGCATCTGGTCCCATCACTTCATGGGAAATAGATGGGGAAATAGCAGAAACAGTGGCTGATTTTATTTTTGGGTGCTCCAAAATCACTGCAGATGGTGACTGCAGCCATGAAGTTAACAGATGCTTACTCCTTGGAAGAAAAGTTATGACCAACCTAGACATCATATTAAAAAGTGGAGATATTACTTTGCTAACAAAAGTCTGTCTAGTCATGGATATGGTTTTTCCAGTAGTCATGTATGGATATGAGAGTTGGACTATAAAGAAAGCTGAGTGACAAAGAATTGATGTTTTTGAACTGTGGTGTTGGAGAAGACTCTTGAGTGTCCCTTGGACTGCAAGGAGATCCAACCAGTCCATCCTAAAGGAGATCAGTGCTGAGTGTTTATTGGAAGGACTGATGTTGAAACTGAAACTCCAGTACTTTGGCCACCTGATGTGAAGAGCTGACTCATTTGAAAAGACACTGATGCTAGGAAAGATTGAGAGCAGGAGAAGGTGATGATGGATGATTAGATGGTTGGATGGCATCACTGACTCAACGGACATGAGTCTGAGTAAACTCCAGCAGTTGGTGACGGACAGGGAGGCCTAGTGTGCTGCAGTCCATGGGGTTGCAAAGAGTTGGACATGACTGAGTGACTGAACTGAACTGATGCAAATATAGCCTTGTCTCTCATTGGCTCTGACTGGATCACATGCCATTCCTGCACCAATCACTATGGCAGTGCCTTGAAGAGCCAGACCTGAGATACAAGCCTCTCGCTGGGCTGAAGAAAGTGGACAGAGAAATGGCAGCAGATCCCAGGGGGAAATTACTGTTCTGTTACTCAGGAGACTACCAACAGGTGCTTGCTGTCCAGGAACTCAATGTGTAGAAGCCTCTCTAAATATGCAGATTTTGTTGTTGTTGTTTATATTGTGCAAACAGCAGAGAATTCGAAATCAGCAAACTGATGTTTTCAGTCCTGGCTCTCTTTGGCTGAGTTCCGTAATTGTTAAATGGGGGGTGTTGTCCTGAGGCTTGAATGAGATCCTACACAGGAGGTACTTTTATGATAAAGGCTAAGGGCTAAATCCAGATGAGGGATTGCCATTGTTGCCATTACCATTCGCATCTTCTCTGAATTTTTCGCACTCATACTCTGATTATGATGCAATGTTCTTTCTGGCAAGGCATGAAAAGTAAAAACATCATTAGCAACTAGAAAGAATTTGGCCAGGGTTGCTATAAACATATACCATCTCTGTGAGAATCAGAAATAGACCCTTCCCTCCATCTCCGAGTGGTGCTGTTTCCAAGGAACATGGCTTGGCAAGGGAATAGCATCTCCATGAAAAGAAAAATCACCTTTTCCTCTAAGTAGACACCTGCATGCTAGGTTGCATGGCTTGCTGGGAGGAAAGCACACTGGAGTTCAAATGTGCCTGCCCCCTTTGACAGGAGAGCTTGCAGTCAAGGGCGGAGAGTTGTTCTGTGCACAACCTGGCTGAACGCCTGAACTGCCTGACTTTGGTGATGAACCACTGAGGAGGTTGAACTCTGAAGCCTAATTCCTCATTTTCTTGTTCAGCTAACTGTCTAAGACCATTTATCACTTTCCCCTTTTCTGCACATTTTCACTTCATGCCAAATACAGCAGTCTGCGCTATCTCTTTTAGTTAACTACCCATTAGCAATCTAGACTCTGCAGGCTTTTCAGATGCTTACTGCATACCACTCCAATCTCAAGGAAGAGAATCTTTCCTTTTTAACTGTACTGATGAGTGATGTTGCAGAGGACAGCTAAGCCTTTAAAATGAACACAGCACAGGTTGCTGGCACTTGCCTGTTGCTGGAAAGTCAGATGCTGATTTCTTCAAACTGCCCAGGAAAAGGGGGATGAAAAGCAGAGGCAACTTCACCTAGATTGACCACAACCACTGTTTGCTATTCTAAATCCTGGCAACAGAAACTCTGGAAAGAAATTATCTGAACAAGATCCAGCCAGCCTCCAGGGAGCCAGAGAATGTAATATGGTAGTCTTTGTGTTACTATGACTGAAGGTCTTCCTATTGTAAAAGATTACCTTTCTCTTGTGTGAAAGATGGATAGTTAGAGCCAACAGGAGCTTGCAGTGTTGTTGTGACCATGTTGCCCCTTTCACTCCATCCTTGGTATCTTTTGGGGCACCTGAAATTACATAAACTTTCCAATGTGATGTGGGCCAGGATTAACTGATCACCATGATGTTGGTGGTGTGGCTTAGGTAAATTGGATCTCAGTCTAAAGAAAGCTCACGTGGCTTTTGCTTAGAAAACACCTTTGCTTGCTACTGCTGTTCTTCTCTCATCCCTCTTCCTCTTTACCCAGAAAATAGCCTGCCGCTCTAGCTGCCATTTCCTCACTGTCTCCTTGCCTCTTTTTACTTCCTCCTCTCTCCAAGTGGGTGTTTTTTCCACTTGTTCCCCCTGCCCCACAGATCCATTCTCTGCCCCTCCTGGGCTGCCTCGCCCTGTGGTTTCTGGTTGATTCACCCAGTGGAGGCATGGCAGGAGACTGGAGCGTGTGAGAGCTGTGGGATGCAGTGCTGGCTGCCTCTGACCCTCTGCGGCAGCCTCACGAAGGGTCTGGCAGAGGCTGAGTTCCTCTGTAGGCCCAGCTCCTGGTGGGAGGGCCTCGTTCATGGCTCCAGTGTCACCGCCCTCTCTCTTGCTCCTTCAGGCTCAGGGATGGAAACAGCTTCCAGCAGTCGTGAGTGTCTAGATGACTCATTATCTCTTTCTGGCTCCTTTCATCCTGCCTACACCTCAGAGAGTCCCTTCCTGAAGTTTTTTACTGTCAACTTTCTTGAGTGTCCATCTGTTTCCTGCCAGGACACTAACTAATACAGTCTTCATCCTCACCACTCTTCCACTAGAGTGACCTGGGTGGTCACCGGCGACACTCAAAACAGGTTAGCCCTCCTGCTCAGTTGCTCCTTCCTCTTTACCCTCTCCTCTCCTAGACGCTACTGCATCCTCCCTTCCTTCTACGTTTCCACTCATTATCTGGCAGGAACTACTATAATTGTTTCTTCGGTGGTCTTATCTCCATTCCATCCTGCCCTATCTAGAGCATCACCCATTAAAAAAATATTATTCCTAAAACACCTGGAAACAATTGGTGGCGTGGTCTCACTCAGGAGGGGGGAGGTCCTAGATAGCCTCCCTTTGCCCTTCTTGATCAAATCCTTCTCCATCATGCTCTGAGTCCTAGGAGACAGGCCTTTAGGGATGTATCAAAGGGCTTCCTCGTCCTCTGGCTTCCCATTGGGTTCAGCCAGTTAAGGAACACTGGCAAGGACCCTAAGGGCAGGAGGAAGATATGGTTGGGGTGTTCATTCTCCTGGGCTTCTTCCCAGATGGCCAGAGGGTCAGCAAGTGGTTATGATTCTCTCCCATAGACCACACCTCTCCTGCTGGGGACTCCTTTCGATAGACACACCTAACTTCTCACCTATAGGCTTCAGGATGATAGCATCTCCCTACTACTGGTAGGCTTAACCTGCTCACCACTTGTAAATAGTCCTATTCTATTAAACTCTCAATTGATGCTTTTGAACTGTAGTGTTGGAGAAGACTCTTGAGAGTCCTTTGGACTGCAAGGAGATCCAACCAGTCCATTCTGAAGGAGATCAGCCCTGGGATTTCTTTGGAAGGAATGATGCTAAAGCTCAAACTCCAGTACTTTGGCCACCTCATGAGAAGAGTTGCCTCACTGGAAAAGACTCTGATGCTGGGAGGGATTGGGGCAGGAGGAGAAGGGGACGACCGAGGATGAGATGGCTGGATGGCATCACTGACTCGATGGACGTGAATCTGAGTGAACTCCGGGAGATGGTGATGGACAGGGAGGCCTGGCGTGCTGCGATTCATGGGGTCGCAAAGAGTTGGACACGACTGAGTGACTGAACTGAAATTACCTCCATCTGAAGGTAGTGTCTGCTTCCTGCTGGGAAACAAAGTCCTGAGGCCCCAATCACTGCTGTCAGTCAAGTTCTGCAGACTTTCCCTCTCCTTATCACTTACAGAGCTCTCACTGTGTCCTGGTCGTTTCAGTTTATCACAACTTAGAAACCAGGCTAAGTTGTGCTGTAGTAACAAATCATCCCCAAATTTGAGTGACTTAGATCAGTGAAGGCTGACTGCTCTTTCCTGCTACACGTTCAGTGTAGGTCAGCAAAAGCTCTGCTCACCAGATCACCCAGACTCAGGCTCACAGGACAGCCCTCATTTCCACCATTGTCAGAGTCTAGGGAAGGAACAAGAGCTAGTAGAAGGCCTTATACCAAGACTGAATCAGGAGGCCGAGAATGACTCTACATTTCATTGGCCAGAACTAGTCATGTGGCCCCACTCAACCAGAAAAGGGGGCAGGAAATACAATCTTATCATGTGCCCAGAAGGGGTGCTCTTAACATTCGAACATTTGCAAACAGCTCTGATGATTACAACAGGGCACATCCGTGAGTTCTTCAGAAGATTCAGCATGATCTCCGCTGGCAAATGAGGTCAGACCCCATGCTGAAGACTGCTGTCCTTCCCCTCACAATACCAGAAGTACATTTTATAGCATCTGCTTCTGGATTTCCTCTTCTCACAGGGAGCCCCCAGGTGAGAGACTGATGATGGCTGAAGCCCAGCTACTATTTTTTAAAGAAGATTATTGAGGTCAAATATACTACATGACAGCATATTAAAAAGTAGAGACATTGCTTTGCTGACAAAGGTCCATCTAGTCAAAGCTATGGTTTTTCCAGCGGTCTTGTATGGATGTGACAGTTGGACCATAAAGAAAGCTGCGCACTGGAGAACTGATGCTCTTGAACTGTGGTGTTGGAGAAGACTCTTGAGAGTCCCTTGGACTGTAAGGAGATCCAACCAGTCCATCCTAAAGGAGATCAGTCCTGGGTGTTCACTGGAAGGACTGATGCTGAAGCTGAAACTCCAATACTCTCGCCACCTCATGCGAAGAGTTGACTCATTGGAAAAGACCCTGAAGGTGGGAAAGATTGAAGGCAGGAGGAGAAGGGGATGAAAGAGGATGAGATGGTTGGATGGCATCACTGACTCGATGGACGTGAGTTTTGAGTAGGCTCTGGGAGTTGGTGATGGACAGGGAAACCTGGTGTGCTGCAGTCCATGGGATCGCAAAGAGTTGGACATGATTGAGAGCAACTGAACTGAACTGCTACTACATGAAGGGGCTACCAAGGTGGCTTAACTGGTAAAAAACCCACCTGCCAATGCGGGAGATGCAAGAGACACGGGTTGGATCCATCAGTCAGGGAGATCCCTGGCGAAGGAATGGCAACCCACTCCAGTATTCTTAGAGAATCCCATGGAAGAGGAGCCTGGACATACAGCCCATGAAGTCTCAAAGAGTCTGACATGACTGAGCACATATGCATGCACACACTCTACTATGAAATGTACACTATGAAACATACCAACTTAATTAAAGTATACAAATAAGTGGTATTTGATATATTCATAGTTTTGTGCAACCATCACCACTATCTAGTTCCAGAACTTTTAATCACTCCCAAAAGGAGACTCTGTATCCATTAAGCTGCTGCTGCTAAGTTGCTTCAGTCGTGTCCGACTCTGTGCAACCCCATAGATGGTGGCCCACCAGGCTCCTCCATCCCTGGGATTCTCCAGGCAAGAACACAGGAGCAGGTTGCCATTTCCTTCCCCAATGCACACATGCATGCTGAGTCGCTTCAGTCATGTCCAACTCTGTGCAACCCTATGGACAGCAGCCCACCAGGCTCCTCTATCCACAGGATTTTCTAGGCAAGAATACTGGAGTGGGTTGCCATTTCCTTCTCCAACCCATTAAGCAGTTACTCCCTATTTCCCATTCTCTCTAGCTCTTGATAACCACTAATCTGCTTTCAATGAATTTGCCTGTTCGGGGTATTTCACATATATGGAATCACGCATTATGTGACCTTCTGTGTCTCTAAGCCCAGCTACTTTTTGAAGCATCCTGGAGACCCCCAGGAAGCCCACGGAGAACTTTGGTGCCAAATGGTGGCTGTGCGGGTGCCTGACAGCTGCCTTCCCTCGCCACCTGCTGTCACTGGACTTCTTTCTTCCTGGCTTAGATGGAGAACAGCACCCTGCTGCCGAAACAGGCCAAGGATGGCTGCCTCCCCTTCTTTCAAGTGCCTGGGTCTCTGTGGGAGTCCCTTCCTGACACGGGTAGCGGGATGGGGCAGGGAAGAAGAGGCATCCCCGCTGCATGGAAGAGGCAAAGCCACGGGCATCCCCCTCCCCCCGCCCCTTCCAATCTCTACACCTGCCCCAGCAGAAGTGCTTAGCTGGCTCTTCAAAGTGGGAGGATTAGCGTGGAACCACAGCCCCTGGAAGAGTGGTCTCTGGCCCCATTTTTTTTCTTTACGTTTCACAATATGTGTTGTTTAACAGCTGTTGTTTTCAGCTGTGGGTGAGTGCCAATTCTGTTGCAACAAGAATGGCCCTGTTTGATACCTTCTTGTACATTGTTTTGATAATGTTCCTCTTGCTCCATGGTCTTCCATATCTCACTAATATGAATGGAGAAATTCCAAACTCTTGGCATTCAAGGCTCCCTGCAAACTAGTTCCAATTTAGCTCTCTAGCTTTTCCTCTCGCCTACTCCCCACCACAAATTCTTCCTTCCTTCCATGCAGTCCTGCCCTCCTCACAGTCCCCAGAAAGCCTGCTCAGGGTCCTTTCCTTTGCCATCCCCTCCTGGAATGCACTTTCTGTCTCTGCCTGTGAGGCTTCTTCCCATGGTCTCTCTTCTCCCTCGGAACTTGGAATCGACAGCCTGGTCTGTGTCTGCTGGGCATGTGCCCTGCTGCCTCATGTGGTTAGTAACCTCCTTGCCTGTTGACGTGTCCTGATGTGCTGGGGTGGGGTGGGTCTCGGAGTGAGAGCTGCAGCCACATGAAGGCTGACCCGCCCAGCCCTTCACCCTGCGTGTCCTCAGTACAAGGAACCAGCAGAGCCAGGCTGAAGTTCTGTTAGTCCTGGCCCAAGAACCCACATGTTTTCCTGATTCATGGGTGGGGTTTTAGGAATGGGTGATGGAGGCAACTCTGGACAATTCAGTCAGAGTAATTCTTCCGGGAACATCTCCCTAGGGTCACCCTGGGGTTGAGGGTCTGGAAGAGATGGTCATAAATGTTTTGCTCTGGGTTCTTTTAGGTTGACCAAGAAGTACATTCTGTTGTGACTGGGTTTAGGTAGATGGGTGAGAAAAGAGGAGAGTAGAGAGAGCAAGAAAGGTAAACTGGGGAGGAAAGATCTGCCAGGAACAGAGAAAAAGGCAAATCAATGTCATGGAGACGTGGAAGGGGAGGGGAATAGATTTAGGGGCCCCAGACCTTGAGGGAGGAGAAAAGGATAGGCCTTATCTTGCTGAGTGACTCCCACTATCTCTATGCTTCCTTCCGCTCCCATGTCAGGACATATAGCACCCCCCAACCCTGTCCCTCCACCCCAGTTACCCTCAATTGGAGAGGTCAAAAAGCAGTCCCAGCCCAGAAGTGTATTCCACCTTGGCCATCTCTTTGTGCTGTACCCAGCTTCGTTTCTGTTTCTGGTTTAGTTTGTTTCAGTGGGAGGGACTGATTTGTGCCTTGGAGGAACTATTCCCAGCCTTGGAGAAACGCCTAGCCCAGAGCTATAGCCACATCGCAGTGCAGCCTGACCTTTCTCAGGATGGCCTAGAGCCAGCCCAGACCAGAAGCTGCCCACGGCCATGCAGGCACTGGGGACTGGGCATGCCTGGTGCCTGCTGCCCTGCAGCCTGCCGGGGCTGGGTGCATTCTGTCTCATTTTAGGGCTCCAGCTAGCCAACTAGGTCTCCCTACATCAGACCAGGCTGGCAGCATTCTGTTTTCAGGCACTCTGACTTTTGCAAATCCTTTGCTCCCCTGCAAGAAAATGCGGAGGCTAGAGCCACAAAGTATTATCAAGAAAGCTTGCGACATGGGCTTCTGGAAGGCCTGTGACTTGGCTTGCAGCCAGGTGAGGGTGGTCCGCTGTCTCTGTTGTCTAAACATTATCTCTTCACTCATTCCCTTTCATGATGACTTCTCGTCTAGACTACTATGGCAACTTCTCCTCTAAACTCTCCCTTCCAATCCATTCTCTGTGGCTGCTAAGTTTATTTTGCTAAAGCCCTGTCTTATCTTGTTATTCCTTTACAAAACCCATCCTTATTGGCTCTTATTGCCTGCGGTATAATTAGTTTGTGTAATCAAAATATCCCATGCTTAACTCCAGAGGGTACAAACTCCATTAATTCTTCCATCTCTCCCTGAAGGCAGGCCTGGAAGCTGGGGAGAAGGAGGGAAAATATGTCATAGTCCATTCCCATTCTGAGGGGTACCACTTGGGGAGTCAGTTCTGGGATGATCCTGCCTTTATTAGCACATCACCCTTTTATTGGAGACCCCCTCTTACCCTAGACTTTCTATCAGGCCCTCTAACAATATTACTTGTATGAACTGAAAAAGGGATGTTCTAGATGAGATGAGTAAGCTGGTGATGGCTAATTCTTGGCACAGAGGCTATCACTACTCTCCTCTTTTACCCATAGCAAATGTGACTAATCCACTTTTGCCCACTGAGCCCAAGAGATCTCAGAAATCCTCTTCAACACTCTTCCATGCAGCCACTATCAATCAACTGAATTTAGAAAGTGAGATGAAATTTATTATCCCTATACCCAGCTCTTCCAGGGAGTGAAACTTTAAACTTTGTCAAGATAGGATACAAAATCATGGACAGGCCACTAAACTGGACCCACAAATGGCCGGGGACTCACTATTATGGGATAATTATATTATTTTGAAGTTTAACCAAAGTTTTCCCCCTCATTTCCTTAGGCCCCTAGCCCTTCCCTGAATTCAGGCTAGCAACATTCTGTCTCTAGTCTCTTGGTGAATGAATGACTCAGTGAAAATGCAGAGAGAGCAAAGAGTCTAAACAGACGTTTGAAAATCAAAAGAGGAGATGGTACTTTGAGTTAAAAAAAAGAAAAACTTAAGCTTTGGAATTTCAAAAGCCTGGGTCATAAGGGAACTCACAGCAGAGAGAATACGTAATGAGAAGGAAAAAAGAATGAAAATAGGCAAACAGGGAAAAACTCTTTCAGACTGGAAGTCAGAGTGGGGGAAGAGAAATACGGGGAGAGTGTCTTTGGGAAGGATTTCTGTGCCCTGCCTGACCTTGGCCCAAGTCTGGGAGAGAAATGATGGTACCCAAGGTGCTTTTGAGAAACTGAGGCACAGGGCATGAAGGTTGAGCCCAAGAAAGTGTATGGAATGTAAAGGTCCTCAGACAGATCCTCGGAGTTTCTTGAGGCCCAGGTAATGTGAGAACTGCAGCCTGGACTTGTGCTTCTGAAAGTGGCACGGATGAGGCACAGAGAGTCAGTGAACATGAGAGCAACTAGACAACATGGCAGATGACGGTAGGGGGTGGGGAACCCTCTGTGGTGTCCCTGCGGTAGATGATGACTCAGTGGACCTACTGACTCCATCCCCTGAAATCCTGGGAGCTCTGAGCGAATGGGACTCTTTGAAGTGAAGTGAAGTGAAGTTGCTCAGTCGTGTCTGACTCTTTGTGACCCCATGGATACCAGGCTCCTCCGTCCATGGGATTTTCTAGGCAAGAGTACTGGAGTGGGTTGCCATTTCCTTCTCCTGGGGACTGCCCCAACCCAGGGATCGAACTCAGGTCTCCCACATTGTAGACAGACACTTTACCATCTGAGCCACTGGGGAAGTCCTTGGGACTCTTTAGGGATCCCCAACTTACTGAGATTAAGGCTCTACCCTTGAGCACAGTGGGAGCTGAAAAAGGGAACTGAATCACAGAAAAGGAAAGAAAGTTACCTTATGGGCACAGTTTAGCTGGTTCTTGCATGCATTATACAGAGAAAGACATTTCGCAAACTATGCTGAGGAGGTGATATTTTCTGGCTCTGGACTGTGGCCTGGGCCGTGTGTCGGTGGTCTCTGGTGGGAAGCAACCAGCTCACAGCAAGGCTCTGCTGTATCTGCAGCACTGGCTGCGGATGGGCCCTTCCCTCCTGGAAGGACCTGTTGTACCGTCTTGGAGAAGATGCAGGATGGGCAGCCGTGAGAGAGGCAGGGCAGTTGGCAGGGATGATGCTGACCCCCGACACAACTATGTAGCTACGACTGTGGCCTGGAATGCACAGCAACTGATGGATTTAATCTGACTCAGCCAGGTGAGAATTTAACCCATGAGAGCCCCATGGATTGTTTTTGACACTCTGGAGTACCATAGGTATATAAACTAGGCCAACTAAAGAAGATCAGGGGGAAGGAAATATTTCACACATCACAGAAGGCACTATTAATAGATTTCTGGGCCAGTCGGCCCTGAAAGAATAGGCAGGTTGGAAATATAAATATTTTAAAGAAGGGGCTAATTCAGGGTTTTGTAACCTTGGCATTCCTGGTGCCCACGCACCAGGACTACCCTGGTGGCTCAGATGGTAAAGCGTCTGCCTACAATGATGGAGACCCAGGCTCAATCCCTGGATCGGGAAGATCTCCTGGAGAAGGAAATGGCACCCCACTCCAGTATTCTTGCCTGGAAAATCCCATGGCTGGAGGAGCCTGGTGGTCGCAAAGAGTCAGACATGACTGAGCGACTTCACTCACTCTCCACCTTGCATCACTGACATTGTGAGCCAGGGAATTCTTTGTTGGAGGGGAGGTGCTGTCCAATGCACTGGAAGACATTTAGCAGAATGCTTGGTTTCTGCACATCAAGTGACAGGAATTCCTCCCCCCCTCACTTTCCCCTCATCCCCCACCACGTACCTGTTCTGATAACCAGGAATGTATTCAGAGAGTGGCTTCATTCAGTGTGGGAGGGAACTAAACACGTGTGCGAAAGATAGGAAGTGAAATTCACTGGGGGTAATTTGGAGAGCTGGATCCCAAGGGCATGGTAAACTGTGCAGCTTGTATTAGGTTCCTAGCATATGTGACTAGAGTGAAGATAAAATATGAGATCATGTGAAAACATTCAACTCCTTTGAGTGAAGAGGCATTCTATGGACGGAGAAGGTGAAGAAGAAATATCTAGGGAAACTGGGGGAAGAATGCTGGCCAAGTTGCTTCCCCACGTGGGTTTGTTTAATGTTCTCTCAAAATGGATTATGGACTAGGAGTCATACATAAAAAAAGTGGGATCTGTATTTCAGTAACTCTGGAAATAGGCAGTGAAAACAGCTAAACAGCATTTTATTTGTGGGACTTTTCAGGCCTGCAACATGCTGATGGACACATTAAATCTCCAAGAAGGAAGATGTGGGATTACTGGACATTCAATACATGCTGCGCATTGCTTTTAGGTACATTCATGAGCTGTAAACAAGAGGATTAATAAAAACAAACATGTCATTACCGCTTTATAAGTTAAGCATTTGCCAAATAGATTTTGTGTTTTCCTCTTCACAATTCTCAAAGGTAGGTATAATTATTCCTTCTTATTAGAGAGAGAACCAAGACTCAGAGAATTAAAATATTTCCCTATGGCCACCCAGCCAAGAAAATCTAAACCTGACTTGAACAGGTTTAGATTCTCAGTTCCGTGTTCTTAACAGGGTTCTGTGCAGCCTCAGGGGCACGTCCTCACTCTTGGACATGGACTCCTTTATATTTACAGTTCTCTCGAGAGACTGTTAGCTGTGTTCACATTTACATGGGCAAATGGGGCTTGATGGAAAAATATTGGCTATCTTCTTTCTGTACAGTGAAGAAACTTTCTTTTCATTACAACTCTTATGTAAAGCTTTTTTCTCCTTTCTCAACATGAGAATTATATAACTCTATTGTTTTATTTTTTCTCTGTTGCCCAGAAGCTCAGATTCTAAATTTCCATAATGTCTGACAGTTTTGTGCCCTTTCCCTTTGGTTCTAGTATCATGTATTATATGTACTTTTATGCGGTTTGTACACTGCCTCCAAGGCTTTGTGGATAAGAGGGGATATGTAAATACATACAATTAATAAGTGGAAACTTTTGAAAATAGTCATCCCTTTAGAAAAGAAACCCACATTGCTTAAAAATGGTTCTGGCTGATTTTATTTCCTAATTATATTGGAATGCCCACATGGGGATTACAGCCAGCAATGGTTCCACTTGGGTGAAAGATAAATAGCTATCTATCTACATGGGATGATTAATCATTTTTTTAAAATCAAACTGATATTTGCACAGTGTTTGGGGGTTTATAAAACCTTTGCATAAACATCATCTTATTTGATCTCATCACCTGGCTTCTCTGAGAGCTGGAGTAAGTACCATTAATTACTATCCTCACTTGACTGCTGATGAATAACCCCAGGCTTACATATTTTAGGTGACTTATTTTTGCTTTCTAAGGTTACTGGCCCTGACCACCTAGTGGTAGAGTTTAGAGTAAATCTGGTGCTTTTGCCCCCAAGTGGGCTGTTGGCTCTGACCAGGGGTGGCAGATGTATGTTAATGTAATCCACACATCCCCCTTTTCCCTCCGTGCCCCCAGAGACACACTCCAGGGGTCGAGAGGTGGCAGTAGCAGCCCTAGTTGGTCTCAGCTCTGTTTTCTCATTGAGCTCAACCCTAACCAGAGTCCTTAACACAGTACCCATACATACCACCAGTGACATGATGCAAGATATCCCAGGACTAGACATTTTTAGAATTTTGTTAAACTTGAAAAATCCTCAAATTATATGATTGTATACTAAATTAGAAACCTGAGCTCATTAAACATGATTTACCTATAGCATCTGCATGGCTATTTTTAAAAGTAGCAGTGTGTTTGTCAGCTCTGGCTGCCATAACAAAATACCATAGATTGGATGCTTTAAACCACAGAATTGTATTTCTCACAGTTCTGGAGGCTAGAAGGCCAAGCTCTGGGTGCTGGTCACTTGGTTTCAGCTACAGTCCCTTTTCCTGGTTGTAGATGGCTCAGCTTCTCACCGTCCTCAAATGGCCTTTCCTTAGTGTGTGCCAGGGAGAGACAGAGAGATAGAGATTTCCCTTTGCCTCTTCATATAATATCACAGTCCTATTGGATTAGGACCATACTTTATTACCTCTTTTAATCTAATTACCTCTTCCAACCCTTTCCTCCAAATACAGTCATATGGCGGGGGATGTAGTTAGGGCTTCACCATATGAACTCTGTAGGCAGATACAGTTTAGCCCATAGCCGGCAGATATGTCATTATTCCCAAGGTTTATTCCAGTTTGGATGTGCTAACTTTTAAATCAGCCATTACTAATGGACTTAAAATAGCATAGCCAAACACCTAGAGCAAGTATTATGCCTTAAAAATACCTGGTTGCTTCTGCTATATGGCACCGAATTTCCTTCTTAGCTGGGACTTGGAATCCTGCATTCACAGTAACTGCGAGTCTGGTTCTGGGTCCAAGATTTTAACATATGCCCATATTGGTGGTGGTGGTGATGGTTTAGTTGCTAAGTCGTGTCCAACCCTTGCGAGCCCATGGACTGTAGCCTGCCAGGCTCTTTTGTCCATGGGATTCTCCAGGCAAGAATACTGAAGTGGGTTGCCATTTCCTACTCCATGGGATCTTCCCAACCCAGGAAATGGACCCCAGGTCTCCTGCCTTTCAGGCAGATTCTGTACCCACTGAGCTATGAGAGGAGATACTAGCCCACATTTCAGGACAGTAGATATAGAAGCTACTTGGGAAGAAGGAAAAATGTCTTCTTAAAGGATGATTCAAGCAGAACCCAGTTCTCTGTCCTTATGGACTCTTCTATGTCAGGGTTTAGGTTTAAAAAAAATCATTACTTTCTCCAAGCCTTGCCTTGTGTCTGGCTTGCAGAGTAAATTAAGAGCAATTACCATTCCTGTCCTGCTCATTGCATGACATTGTTTATCATACATTTGATTCCTTCGCTATGTGGTCTTACAGATGATGTAAGATCTCTTTTATCATTAATGAAATCACAGCCTAGTGTTCTTCATTTAAGGATTGTTTGTTATTTAAGACCACACTCATATTCTTTTGGATCCCATTTTGTTGATATCATAAACCTGTGTTAGAAAATGACCAAATGAAAAGGAATCTTTGGACTGCTGATTGACAATCATGGATCATCCCGTTCCCAATCTCTCTCTCAAGTATAAGGGATCCTGAGCCTTGCATGATAAAGCCACAAATGGAACGAAATTATGCTGAGCAAAAATAAATTCTTTTACTGAGAATTTCCCAGGAGTTTTGATATTTTTGACTCTTACTCACTAAATATGGAAAAGATTGAGACACCATGAGAGGCAGGGGAGCTGTCTGCTTTTTTTTAGTCCTTCCTTTAAGAAATTGTTTCATCCCTTTAATGCTGTGTTCACAATATATCAGAAATCCCCTCCTTGTAGACAAGTCACAAACCTCAGCATGGTAACAGTTTCTGGAGATGTTCTCGAGCCTCCATTTTTATATAAAGAGTATATATATATTTACATATATTTTATAAAAGGACATATATTTTTATATAAAGAATATATATGAATTATAATTTGTATTTTCTAATGGTCTGGGTATTGTCCAACATATAGAAATTATAGAAATGGACATTTCACAGTATCTTTCATCTTGAAGGAGTCAAACCCCTTTAGACATGGTTTCCTCTGCCTCCCATTCAACACAGGCTCAAAGTGTTATCCAAATTCAGGAGGTGCATCAGTGGAAATATGGTGAAAAGCATGTATATGTGTATATTTTTCTCTCATGTTAAAAAGTATGATTTCTAATGATACAATATAATTGCTAACTTGCTCTATTCTCACCCTCTTCCAGTCTAAAGCTAACAATAGCAACACCACAACCAATAATTTAATTATTAACATAAGGTTGTGTTTTTTTTTTCCCTTCTATATCATGAAGTGATTTAGATTAGCTCATCTCTGAGTGGTTCTGCCACCAATTATACACATACTTAGATTGATTTGCTTTATTCTACTTCTGACTTTTACAGTTGTTTTTATACTATACTAACTTTGTTATAATTATGCAAGATAGTAAGTAGTCCCAAAATTAAATCTATAAAACAAAGGTATATTCAAAGAAATCTAGCCTTTTTCCTGTTCCCTCTACCTATTTCTTCTATCTGTAGTTACTATTAAAAATTGTTTTGTCATTCCATTAAAAAGTATAAGCAATGTGCATATAGCTACTTATATCCTTCTAATTCTTAGATAAATTATAGTATACCATACATACTTTTTTTCCTTCTTGCTTTTTATACTTAACAATCTATCTTGAATATTATATTGAGTAGATAGGCTACGCACTCCAATATTCTTGGACTTCCTTGATGGCTCAGATGGTAAAGAATCCTCCTGCAATGCAGGAGACCTGGGGTTTGATCCCTGGATTGGGAAGATCCCCTGGAGGAGGGCATGGTAACCCACTCCAGTATTCTTACCTGGAGAATCTCATGGACAGAGGAGCCTTGTGGGCTACAGTCCATGGGGTCACAAAGAGTCAGACACGACTGAGCAACTAAGTACAGCACAGCACAGTATTCAGAGATATTCCACATTTCTAAAAGGGCATATTTTTCACTATGTTCATGTACTAACCAGATCTTAACAGCCTTCATGATCACACAGTTAACAACAAGACCCTTTTAGAAGAGCCTCCCATACACAGCTGGAAACTGTCAATTGTTGCAACTACTTTGAAAAACAATTTGACAAAATCTGAAACAGAGGAAAGTATATTGGATACAATTCAGCAATTCTCTTTCCAGAAAGACTTAGTGTTGAAGGCGTACAACATCATTCATAGTAGTGGGAATAAAAAAAGAAAATCCTAAATGTTTATCAAAAGGAGAATGGCTAAATTAAACTGTGATATAAGTGATAGAAAACTATATAGCAATGAAGAGGAATGAACTAGATCCATAACGACCATAGAAATCTCTGGGATGCCTCAAGAGTAATTCTTAGACAGAAGTTCACAGCAATACAGGCTTTCCTCAAAAAATAAGAAAAATCTCAAATAAAAAACCTGGCGTATTATAACACCTAAAAGAATTAGAAAAAGACAAGACAAAACCTAAAGTCAGCAGAAGAAAGAAGATAGTAAAGATCAGGAAAGAAACAGATAGAGATTAAGAAAATAATAGAAAAAAGCTAGTTCTTTGAAACAGTAAACAAAATTGACAATCCTCTAGTCAGGGTCACCAAGAAGAAAACAGAGAGGACCTGAATTAGTTCACTATATACCAAAAAAGATTTCAAAAACATAATATTAAATACAAAAGATTATAGGACAAACAGTGATATATCATTTATGAAAAATTAAAATCTGTGAGACAGTACTGTGTATCATTTATGGCTATATAAATAGTAACAGCATTAAAGCAGGAATAAAAGTCTTTTTTTTCCTATGAAAGAAGGGAACAGAGAATTGTACTTGGTAAACTGAAGTGTTTTTATAGTGTTTTTCTCTCTTTCTCTGTTTATTGCTCTGCTTTTCCTTTCAGTTCTCCCCAATGATTTAAGATTGATTGATTGATTGATTGATATCTCTACTTTAACACATCTGTGCCAAGGTTATCAAGAAAAACACTGACCATGCTGGGCAGCAGCGCACCCTGGGGAACCAAGGGGATGCAACAATGGTCACTGAAGTAAGAGAGAACCCCAGGATCATAATTACTTGGTGATCTCGGTAACTTTCCAGAAGAAGAATATTCTTTTGTAAACATGTCAGATCTGTCAAAGTACACCAGATCAGCTCCTGAAATTGTGAAACATCAGTTACATTGCTACGTGTTCTGTGACAGTGTAAAGTGCAAATTTTCATCACAGTAGAAGACAAACACAAAAACTGAGCCCTAGGCAATGTTAGGCAGGAGTGTTCTGGGTTGGGAGAAACAGTCTTACATCATGAGAAATGACATCTGGGGCTATAGGACAAACTGGCAGCCTACAGATGTTTCTGTTGAAATTGATTTTCAAAAAAAAAATATTGTTGAATTTTTATCGAAAAATACAAAAATGAACTAATCAGAAACTTGTAAACATTTAAGTACTAGAGAAATAGGTGAAGACTAAACCACCACCACCACCAAGAAGTACAAACTTACTGATGTATGGCAAAACATCACAGCATCATAATTATCCTCCAATTAAAGTCAATAAATAAATTTAAAAAAAGAAGCATATACTTCCAGTTGCAAAAATGAAATATACAGGATGAAATATACAGGGTCGGGAATATCATTAATAATTATGTAGTATCTTTGTATGGTGACAGATGGTAACTGCATTTACTGTGGTGATCGTTTTGAAATATACAGAAATACTGAACACTATGTTGTGTACTAGGAACTAACATTGTGTTATAATCATACTTCAAAAACAAAGAAACAAACTCATAGAAAAAGATATCAGATATGTGGTTACTAGAGGCAAGAGGTGAAAGAGGGATGAAAGTAATTGGGATGAAGGCAGTCAGTCAAAAAGTACAAGCTTCTGGTTATAAAAAAGTACTAGGAATGTAATGTACAACATGATAAATATAATAATTAATACTGTCATATGTTATATATGAAAGTTGGTGAGTATAATCCTGAGCTTTTGTCACAAGAAAAAAAATTTTTCTATTTCATTAATTTTGTATCTATATGAGATGATGGTGTTCACTAAATTTATTGTAATAATCATTTCATAATGTATATGAGTCAAATCATTATGCTGTATACCTTAGGCTTACACACTGCTGTATGTCAATTATATCTCAATAAAACTGGGAAAAAAACACATTATTCAAAACATATAAACACTTGTGCGGGAAGATTTCACATATGAAAAAAAAAAGCTCAGATTTCTAGAATCTCTTGGAAAGAGAGATTTGAGAGAAAACTTTTGGCACCGTGGGGCCCACTCTGTAGCGTGATGGATAGCAGTCCCCTTTAGATGGAGCGTGTACTTCCCTGCCAACCACAATCCCCATCTGACAGTGCCTAGCTGAGGGCAGCAGGTAATGGCATTTGTATTCCCCACCGCCAACGCCTTTTTTATTCTTGAATATTTTAGTCATGGGTTTCCACCTAAATTCCAATTGAAATTCAAAGGATGGGTGAGATAGGGCTGCAAGGGCCTCACGATCCTTCCTCAGGTCTTTGTGTTTTTCTTGTGGGGGACAGGGAGTGTTGGACAGTGTGTTTCAATTAAAATTACAGTCAGAAGGTCCTCAAAACTCTGCTTCCTCAGTGGTAGGAATATGATTTTACAGCTCATTCTTGGTCCTTCGTGGCTGTGAAAGATGAATAGGAATAGCAGAGTGCACCAGGCCACCAAAAATAATTTTCATAATTCGGAATGCAGACCACACTCTATAACACCCACAAAACCAATTCCCAAAAAACTAAGTAAAATTAAGAGTTCCTGCTCCTTATCTAGTGAGAAAATAGACTGAAGTGCATCCTAGACCCCATCCATGCCTATGGCATGGGGATGGTGGGAGGAGAAGAGCTCCTTAGGTGATGTCCATCAGGCTGAGGAGAAAGGGAGGCCCAGTGACAAACAGGCTTAGATGGATCATTCAGTCAAGGGACTCATTTCTGCAGGGCAAACCTCAGAAGGTTTCTTATTCTATGCTGTAGGCAGAGGTGGGTTCAGATGAGTTAGTGTGGATTGAAAGACCCACATATCACTGGACTAAGTAGAGCACATGCAGCTATAGCCAGAAGCTTTCCAGAAAGCAGGCACATGTGTTACGTTAACCTAAAGACATCTGGAAGTGATGACCCATACCACTGCCACCAGTTTTCACATTTCACTTTCTGTTTCCTTGCCTGCTTGATATCCCATCATTAGAGTCATTCTCTGTATTCAGGTACTATCCCTAGGCATGCTCAATTCTTACATAAATATCTTTTGGGAAGGCTTTAAAAACTTTTTAATATACTGTATGGGCTAGGCTGTTTCTTCTGCATGAATTTAGGTCATGTAACTATTAAGCGCTCACCAGGATTGAGCACTCAAGTTCATTGCTCCATGCACTGATTTTTCAGTATATGATCCTGGAACATCTGGGGGTCCTGGAGACTATTTCAGTGGGTCTGTGAAATCAGAACTGTTTTCATGGTATTATTAAGACAATATCTGCCCCTTTTACTCTCATGCTTGTATGGTGGAGTTTTCCAGAGGCTACATGATAGGTGACATCACAATGAATTGAACGCAGAAGCAAATTTGAGAATCTCGTTGTCTTCTCTTAAGCCAGACATTAAAGAGGTTTGCAAATATAAAACAATGCTTTTGTTTGCTTGCTTGCTTTGGAGCTTTATGGGGTCCTCAATAATTTCGACAAGTGTAAAGCAGCCTGAGATCAAACTATTTGAGAACCACTGATCTGTAGCACAGCTGGTGTGGTGCCTAGCCATCTTCCTCAGAATGTGGGCTGAATTTTGTTTTTCTGAGATAGCCAATTAAGAGAGGCACTGGGTGTGGGAGTGGGGTGGGGAGAAAGACAGTCTCTGTCCATAAAAGATACAGACTTAGCAATGAAAAGATAGCAAGAAGGTGAAGAGAGGGCACAGAGAGGGGAGTCAGGAAGAATTAGGAACAAGGCTTTGTCCTGGCCCAGGACTGATAGTGGGATATTGTGGTGTAGTGGTAGGAACCAAGGCCTGGAGTGGTGTGACCTGGGCAAAACACTTATCTTCACTGGGGCTTTACTTCCCTTGATTATTGGTTGAATTCAATCAGGATTCTCAACCCAGGATTGTGATAGAATAATAGATAATAATACAGCAATAATTAAAGATAATAAAATTGTGAAGGCTGTAAACATTTACTTTAAAAATGAACACAGATTCAACGTGGTCCCGAATCATTATGCTGCTCAACTCTTTTGAGTTCTGATTTGCTTTCTTGAATGAGATTACTGCCAGCATAGAATGGCTTAGTCAAGGGAGTATGTCATTATAGCAGAGAAGAGAGGCAAAGAGCCATTGGAAGTAGATAACTTAGTAAGTTTCTCTTTCAGCTCCAAGCCTCCAGAGGCTAAAACAGTGCTTGATGTGCATCCTGGAGACACATGTTCCTAAAGAACAGAGGAGGGACAAGCTTAGAAGGAGGGTCAAGGGTTAACGGACCTGCCAGCCACACAGACCTGGGATTATTGCTCAGTGCTGTTAGGTAATATTTGTGTGTCCTTGAGCAAGAGATATAATCTCTCTGTTAAAAGGGAATAATAATGCTCACTTTCTAGGGCTGTGGTAGCTGTGAACATGTGTCAGACTGGCTGTCTCAGAGCCAGCACTTGGTCAATACTGACCTTCTTCTCTTTTACCAAAGTGAGCCAATAGAGAACTGAAAAATGCCACATGAAAAGTTTGTCTATTTGAGTGCTTCTTGATGACAGTGGGGCTGCCTCAGAGAAGTGAGGTTAGAGGACTCAGGTGCTGAGTACAAGGGGAAGCACCCTGGCAATGCTGTATCCTGGAGCTGAGCAGGTATGGACATGCTATGTTGGGGGCCCCTTCCTTCCTGGTGGCAACATGGGGTGTCTCCTCACTCACAGCTGCTCCCCTGGGTCTCATTTCCTGGGAGACATGATGGATGGACCACAGCCAGCAGAGACTCTACTCTCCATTTTTCATCTTCTGGCTTGCTCAGTGGAGCCATTTGCTTTCCAACAGGTGAGTTGGATGAGATGGATTACATGTTGTCAAAATGGTAAGTAATGGGATGCTGTGGTCATTCTTTTGTAATGTAGAAGTGGGAAACATTTAAGCATTTCAGCTTAGCTTAACAGCAAGCTCAGGAAATAGATATTTATGATTCCAGCCCTCCCTCCCCTATCAGTTTTACTTATTGACTAAATTTAACACAAAAAGTGCCTTAAAAACCTCATTCAGGTGTTTTTTTTTTTTAAGATTTTCTTGGCACAAAAGAATTTGGAGAAGATAAATACTAAGACTAAACCTTATTTTACAGTACTTTATAAAAACAAATATGGAAGGCAGAGATTTGAGAAGATAATTAATTGTCAGCATTCATTGGTTAGTTCCATCAAATGAGTTCCAACTGAAGAGTTACTTTTGGCATCCGAGAACCCTAAGAGGTATAGAGCTGAAGATACATGGTTTGCATACTCTCTTAGAGGCAGGAAGTGGGAAAACATAGGCTTTAGAGTCTGAGAGATCTGTGTTTGAATTTGGGCTCCATTGCTTCCTAGCTGGGTGATTTTTGGAAATATCTTTGACCATGCTGAGTCTCAACTTTCCTATCTGTTAAGTTGGAAGTTAGAAAATCTACATTGTATAACTGTTTTGAAGGTGAGACATACTGTACATAAAGTGTATTACAACAATTTGTTCATTTCAGCCACTCAGTCATGTCCAACTTTTGTGACCCCATGGTCTGCAGCATGCCAGGCTTCCCTGTCCATCACCAACTCCTGGAGCCTGCTCAGCTTCACATCCATCAAGTCTGTGATGCCATCCAACCATCTCCTCCTCTGTCGTCTCCTTCTCCTCCTGCCTTCAATCTTTCCCAGCATCAGGGTCTTTTCCAGCGAGTCAGTTTTTCACATCAGGTGGCCAAAGTCTTGGAGCTTCAGCTTCAGCATTGGTCCTTCTAGTGAATATTTAGGACTGATCTCCTTTAGGATGGACTGGTGTGATTTCCTTGCTGTCCAAGGGACTCTCAAGAGTCTTCTCCAACACCATAGTTCAAAAGCATCAATTCTTTGGCACTCAGCTTTCTTTATAGTCCAGCTCTCACATCAATACATGACTCCTGGAAAACCATAGCTTTCACTAGATAGACCTTTGTTGGCAAAGAAATGTGTCTGCTTTTTAATGCTGTCTAGGTTGGTCATAGCTTTTTTCCCAAGGAGCAAGAGTCTTTTAATTTCATGGCTGCAGTCACCAGATACCTAATAAATGGTAGTTCCGATGATGATAATGGTGTCTGTAGTCTGTGCTGATAAATTCAGTACAGTTAGTTTAACCAGAGCTATTTGCCCTGTAGAGTTGCCTCTTAGGATTATTTTCTATAGTAATACTAGTGCTTTTCAATTCTGTCTTCTGGTCTGGCTGAAGATTATTAGGTTTTGAAAGAGGTTAGCTAATTAAGTGACTAGCTTATATATAGTCACAAGTTGTAATGGCCTTATGAAGAAAGGACATGAATAGCTATAAAACCAGGGAACATAGGTATATCGTGTAACTGTCAATAGCAGGTACTTTGCAGATGGATAATATATAGGAGGGTCCACTGGAGATTAAATCTGTGCATTTGTTCTTCTCTGTGTAGAGATGTCAGAAATAACTTTGGAAACTTTGAAGGTGGGACCCATAAAAGGAAGGGTGTAATTACCTTAGAGTCATTGGGGGAGATACTCTGGGACGGGCACTTTATCTCTGGGACATGAGCATGACTTCTCCCAGAAGGGTACATGGGAAAGGGAGCTCATCAGATCCACTTTTTCTGGAAGGAAAAACCCCTTGTTTCCTAATGTGGGTCTCTGGGAAAGGAACGGAGTTTTCCGTCGTCGGGTCCGTGAGTGGGAGATGCCAGAGTCATTGTGAATCAGCACTCCAGGGGTGGGTGGACGTGCTGAGATGGTTGGTGTATGCGCACCAGAGACTTGAAGTGGGAACCCAACGAGAGCAAAGTCCATAGCTCCACTTAGCACTCTTGTACAGGGACAGGCCTTTTTAGCAGACACAGCAGCCTGTTCAGGGAAGAGGCTCAGAGTGGTCTGATTCGGGCCAGACATTTGAGACTGTGCAAGGCCAGTGTTCCACAGTGATACCATGTGACATCAAGAAGTCATGGTAGCGGCAGATTGATCAGATCTAGTTCTCACCTCACTTGAATGTGAGTGTAGGACTGCTCCTTCGGATTGAGTCTTTCTGGAGGGGGTGGGGGTGCATTTTGCAATGCCCTATATAATAATTGATTAAGTCAAGGAATGTCTCAATGGTTACTAAAACCATTAGTCAACTCCATAAAGTCATGATGAGAAAGGCTAGGTGCTTAGATAGGGGTGGCTTTCTCATCAGTACACAGTGCTTCATGAGAGGGAGGCAGGGAGCTTGATCTTGACAAACAGATAATTGAGGAGATTATTGATTAACCCTTATTTGCAGGCAGAGCTTCCGGTTGGAGGGCTGTGGAATCTGTGCTTTGCAGGAGACTTGAAGGAGCACAAATGGTTCACACTGCCTTCATTGGGAATAGATTGACCAGCTTTATTCCAGATCTTTCTGGTCCGACTTCAGTGCATTTTATTCAGCAGCTATGGAGGAGGACAGGTGAGCACCTGTCGCTTGTTTCAAGGCTCATGCAGCTGTCAACTTGATTTTTTCTGCAGACAATGTTTCAAAATGACCCTGTACTTTCTGTTTTGACAGTCTCCATTGAGTCTCAGAGCTTTAGAGCTGGAGAAATATTTGGTTCTTAACTTAGGGTTCAGACAGTCTTCCCTTGGTGACTATGGGTGGCTTTTGTGGCTTCCAGGAGTCCCTTTAAATGGTCTCCCAGACCTAACCTCCCCCCCCACCCCCCAACACACAAGGAGGGTTCCTAACTTTCAATAGATCCCATAGGTGGTAGTAACTCAAGTGGTAAGCACCACTAATCTGGTCCAGCCTCTAAACCTCTCATAACAGACAGAGAAACTGAGAGAACAAACTAGGAAAAGAAGCAGTTATTGAAATTTTGGGACTGTCCGTATACTTTACAGGACTGACCTGATTTTCTGCCACTGCAGACTGAGCTAATGGCCCAGTAAAACTGGTTGAATGAAACAGAGCCACTAGGGAGCTTTTGCTGTCAGCATAGAAACCCCAAATAGCAGATAAGTCTGGTTGAAATTCCTAAGAAAGAAACATAATTTAGGAGCAGCTCCTTTGTGTGGATTACGTTTGAGCTCAGAGAGAAAATATCATTGAGAAAGATCTCTATCAACAAATTCCATCTCTCCACCCATGGCCCTCCCCACATGGCCCCTCCACCCACTATCTTAAAGAAAAAGTGGGTCCCTTGGCAAAGCTGGTGCAAAAGAGAGCTCAGTTTTCTTTCTTAAACAGAGACAACACCCTATTTGATGAAGCATTGCTGTGCTTACCAAGTAAGTAAGACAGAAAATGAAAGTGAAATTAGCTCAGTCATGTCTGACTCACTGTGACCCCATGGACTGTACAGTCTATGGAATTCTCCAGGCCAGAATACTTGAGTGGGTAGCCATTCTCTTCGCCAGAGGATCTTCCCAACCCAGGGATCGAACCCAGGTCTCCCACGTTGTAGGCAGATTCTTTGCCAGCTGAGCTACAGGGAAGCCCATGTAGGAAGATGACTGTAGGCAATTCCTAGTCTGCAAATTATGGTTATAGCCAGCGATTGTCCCTACCCCTGCCTCTATTCCAAATTCCCAAAGATGTAGCCAAAACTGTGGCTGAGGGAAAGGGTACAGCTTGTCCACATTGTACAAAACAACTGCCAGCAAGGAGGTATCTCAAAGGATTCTCAGCTGGACACACACTAAAAAATAATCCTCTAGAAAGGATGACTAGTTATTCACCAGGGAATGAAGTAAGAGGGTGGCATTTCAAATAGAATGTGCCAGCACTTGGTTGACTGTTTCTCAAATAGTACCCATGAAATATTTCTGGAATGAGGAAGAGTTGTGAAATTTCTTCAAAATGTCTTTTCATCCAAAGGGGTTTAATCTCTTTTGCCTAATCCTTCAGTTCCCCTGACTGTACCTCTCCCTTCTTGACCATACCATGTTTTTACACATCACAGTTTTCCCCAGAATTCTTCAGTCGCTTTCTTTTTAATACAGAATGGAGTCCGAACTCAGACCTGGCATGTATGTATAAAATGCTGAGTCATCGTTTCCTGTCTGGGGAAGAAGAATACCAATTTCACAGAAGTGTTGAGAAGATTAAGTGAGTATTAGGGATAGTTCTTCTTTCCCACAATTCTCCAGCGTGGACCCTCTACCCGGTCAGGTTGGCTTCCCAGAGTTTTCCCAGTGTCTTGCGTGTTCTCATGGCTGCACGTTTGTTTTGCCTGGGACCCCAGCCTTCCCCTCACCTCCCGTCTTTTCAGTCCTAAACATTCCTTTAGGCCCTGCCCAGCTACAGTACTCTTTCTGACCTCTTCTAAGAGCATCTCTATGCTGTTCTATGCAGATTCTCAGAGTAGATAACACAGCCCAATTTCCTGCCTGAATGTAAAACCATCCACACATTTCCTACTTGGTGGTCATGCTGCTTCTACATGAACACTTCTAGCGTTGATGAGCTAAACTTGGGCTGCTCATTCCATTTTTTTCAGCGGCTCTAATTAAATAACTGGAGTATGTAATTATCTTTTTAGTCATGACAGTCTTGCCTTTTTAATAAAATTTTCAGTTCTTCCAGAGGAACAAAGTACCTGCTAGAAAGGCACTGATTGTATTTGTGCCTAAAATTACAGTTTCATGACATTAATAGTTAAATCATTGCCAACACTTTTCTTTTCTTCCACCTTTATCATTTTTTAGTGGAGAGGACTTGCTATTATACAGAGCTTGTGATTATTGCAGCGCCTAGGACAGAAAGAAGTCAAAGAAAACCCTCTTGGTTGATGTCTACTGGTACTTGAACCAACTTTACTTAGGCCACTTTGGGTTACTGTTCAACAGTTTGAATGTCTGAAAAAAAATTCTGTTGCAAAACTTATTGCTTTTTCTCCCTTTTTTGTATTCTTCTAGTCTTTTAGTTTAGTTTTTGTAAAAATTGGGATTACATTCTATATGATGCTTTGTATTTCCTTTTAAAAAGACAATATACCAATGACATTTTTAATGTCAATATGCGAGTGCATGCTCTGACTCTTTGTGACCCCATGGACTGTAGCCTGCCAGGCTTCTCTGTCCATGGAATTTTCCAGACAAGAATACTGGAGTGGGTTTCCATGCCTTCCTCCAGAGGATCTTTCTGACCCAGGGATTGAAGCTGAGGGTCCTCATCTCCTGCAGTGGCAGGCAAATTCTTTACCATTGTGCCACCTGGGAAGCCAATGTCAATATACAAAAATTTAATCTTTTTAATGGCTCCAGGTGGTGGCACAATTGATCTATAGTTTTCTTCTATTGATCAACATACTTCCAACTGATTCTTGAATTCTGATTTTTTTACCTTTAAAGATACTAAAAAGATAGATGACCACCACACTCCTATTCACAAATTCACCCAGTGTTAAGCGTTAAATTTCACATATTTATATGTTGAAATCTTAACCTCCAGTAAGTAGCTCAGACTGTGACCTTATTAAGGGATAGGTCTTTGCAGGCACAATTAGTTGAGATAAGGCCATATTCAGGTAGGTTGAGCCCCATATCAGTGTCCTTATAAAAGGGGAAAATTTGAGTATAAACCACAGGGAGGATATTATGTGAAGATGAAAGCAGAGATAGGATGATGCTTCTATAAATGCTTGAGGAATGCCAAAGATCGCCAGAAACTCACCAGCAGCAGGAGAGAGGCCGAGAACAGATTCTCCCTCAGAGCCCTCATAAGGAACCGACTCTGCCAATACCGGTCTTGGACTTCCAGCCTCCAGATCTAGATTCAATCCATTTTTGTTGTTTAAGTCACCCAGTTTATGCTGTTTTGTTAAGGCAGTCCTAGCAGATTAATACACCCAGTCTTTAAGAAAAAAAGTTGTTTAGTGCTTGAGATAAAGAATATTGGGACAGTAGATGATGATTTTGAGTGAAGGCCTTTCTGTGGTGTCTGTATTGTGTCATCATATCTATCTGATGACATACTGTAAGATAATGACTGTTACCAAGACCCAGGCTTCTGGGAAATGGCTCATACTATAAAAAAGTAATGTGCTGGATGTTATGGCAGAGGCCAAGTTAACCACCAGAGATCGGGCACGGTAGAAAGGAAATAACTACTGAGAACTTTCTACAGACAAGGGTGTGGTAACCCAGGCCTTTCTAGGGTAAGTTATCTTCAGGCTTTTAATAAAATTGGGTAATATAAAGAAGTAAATATGATAAATTATCTCTAGAAAATTTAATCTTTCTCTACCTCCATTAATATGTCCTTCAAGGAAGCTCCATGTTGATCTAAATCTGAGATTTTGGCAGCAAATGATGGATGATCCAATTTTCCAGGAAATCTGAGGACACATGATTGAATATTATAGGTGTTACATAAATGTGCACATTTATGAACATAGACAAGCTGCTTGTAGAAAGCTATGCCAGCCACCATTTCCATTTTCAAAAAAACTGAAAACAGAGCCAATGGGAAAGGTAAAGATAAAGGTACTCTTTGGAGCAAAGCCTCATTCATTTTCCACACTGGGGTCCATACTGGAGACAAAGTCCACGAGGCTGGGGCTGCCTAGAGGTTCTAATGAGGATAAAGCACTGTAACATTTGGGTGCTTAGCAAATTAACATTACCCTTAACTTTAAAAATTGTGAATCACTATATTGTACACCTGCAACTTATATAATACTGTACAGCAATTATACGTCAATTAAAAAAGCTAATGTCCCCCTTACGTGGCATGTCGTCCTCCTGTTGACTAGCTAAACCCTCCTTGTTCTTCAGGGCACATTCTGGTGTAATCTGCCCCAAAGGGCTTTCCTTGCCCTGAGCTGCAGAGTACTGTTACTCCTCTGAACCTCCAGACTCTTTATTTTTCATGCTCTATTTCTTAGGCAGTGAAATGGTAATTACCAAATTATATCTGATCATACCTTATTACAGTCAGAGTCAAAACTCCATGGGGCAGGGACTCTGCCTGCTTTTCACCTTGGCACACTATTGAGCACAGAATAGGTACTCAACAAATTTTTTGTAAAAATAAAAGATTGTACATATATGTGTTCTTCAATTTCTTTTCCCATTATTATTTGAAGTTAAAACATTTGTGCTGGACAACAACATTCCTTCTCTGCCGCCTGGATATGACCACCAGTTGCAGCCTCTGCTCTACAAGTAATTATAGAACCCAAGGCAATCATCTCCCTGTACCCCAGCAATTCTTGTCATGAGAATGGTAGGAATCACATGGTGCCAAATAAATGCACAAAGACATCCAAGTCATGTTTTGAACTACTGAGGTTTTTTTTTTTTTTTTATTGCAAAACATTTGTTACAGAAATTTCAGAAAGTTTTTCCCGTGGTATCTGCCAACTTCTGCTTCGAATTATATATCTAAACAAACAAGCTCAAAGTGCATTGTGAATCCAATAATAGACCTTTAAAAAAAAATTCCTCTAAGGATTTATATATATTTATAATGTTGATAGATATGCAAACCACTGTCTATCTATACACAAAGGAGGAAAAGATGTATATATATTTAAGAAACCCAATTGCAAAATTATTTTATTTATAGGAATTCATTTAAAAATGATATTTGAATAACTTTCCCCATTATAAACTATGGTTAGAATGCTTACAAATGAGAGTCTAAGTTCTGTGTTATGGAAGAGCAATGAGTACAGTATACTGCATGGACTGTTCTGAACAGCGGGAGAAGCAATATAAACTCAGGTCAGACACTGTAGTGACAGGAAGCAGATAAGCCCTGATACAATGCTATGGTACTCTTCTTCTGAATCTCCCTCACAAAGATCCCACATTTAGGTCCAGAATGATGCAGCTAGCAAATAGACACGCACATATCATTTGGGAGAACAGAAAGAACTCTGAATAGGGTGAGTTCCTTTCTCTCCCACCTCCATTTTCAGTGTATTTTGTTTATGTATTCACTAAGTTGGAATTAGGAATATGGTCCTGGTTGGCTCTGACTCAGAGGTCCCAAACTATTGCCTCCAGGTTTGAAAGCTGCTGGCAGACACGTTTGGTTAGCACAATGTTTGCAAATCTGAATGCGAATGTCTTTGTAGCAGACACGTGCTCTCTCAAGCCCTATAAACCCTACTTCTTCCTGTTGTTTTTCCCAGCCCAACTGACACATTTGTGTTCTGGATCCAGCCCCTTCACGTATTTGTGTTTGCAACCCCACAGTCTAGAGGCAGACGGCTGCTGCTGCTGATATGTGATAAGCTGGGGTAGAGATGTGATTGATTCTTTGGGGATTCAGACAGGCAAAGAATTGATGAGGTTGATGCAAACATCAGTGAAATTAGGGGCAAGGGGTGAAGTTGCGGGGAGGAAGCTAAGTCAGTGGGGTGGGAAGATGAGGACTGGACAAAGTCTGAAGGCTTGCAGCCACTGGTTCAGTTTCCTCTGCCAGGGTCCAGAGGGTATGGAAGTGATAGGAGATAAAGTCAACTGGTCTGGCAGAAAAAAAAAAAAACCACAACAAAAAACCCTTGTGCTGCGCCAAGAGCAAGGAAGAAAGTTAAGGGGTTGAAGAAGGCTGTGTATCCAGGCCCAAGGCTGAGCCTCTCTGCATCCCTCAGCCCTCAGCAGCCCCCCAGCTCCAGAGGAAGGCCTAGGTCAAGGTTGGCACTGATGCTTTTCAGAAAACCTATGGCCTTCTAGCTATACATGTTCTTTTCACTTTCCAGCACACACACTTTGTGTAAACGGGCATAGCTTGAAGGTTTAATGGGGCTGGGAGAGCAGGTCAGTTATGGAAGGGAAAATTAACCTCACTCTTACTGCCACCTGGATTACTTGGACAATGAATTCCTCTTAGACACATGTAGAAATGGTCATGTCTTGATTTCATTAACATTGATCAGTGCAAGGAATTCATCAAAGAAAAGGTAACGCAACCAACTTCTCAAATGAATTACCAAAAAAAAAAAAATCCTGTTTTCCTTAAAATCAGAACCAACTGCTCCTTTGATTTACTCCAATCTGAGAAAGAGACTGTTTGACAGGTAAAAAGAAAGCTTAGGCCAGTGCAGGCTGACAGAAAGTTCTCTCTACTCTTTGAGGAGGCATCAATTATAAGACTATGCAAATCTGATCCTCCCTTGTTCAGATGTTGAATGGCTTTTAACAATGAAATGGTGACTTCCTTGAAGGGCACACTCTTCAGAGTCCAGTGAGACACGCAGTCACCCATCTCTCACCCTCCCCCAGGCCAGGCTCACACACAGTGTGAGAAAAGCCCCAAGGTAGCAGAGTGGTCACATGTTGTCCACTGGATTCGTCCACACTGATACGTGGGTTTCTATACTGTCTTGAATGGACTCCTCACTCTCATCTCCGGTTTAGCAACTTGCACCCAATGGCCCTAAAGACTCAGAAATATGTCCTTCGTATGTCACAGATGTACCAATACCAGACCTTGGTAAATCCAAGTGGTGTTGGCTAGCCATCTCCAGGTTACATAGCTATATGCCCTGCAGTTAATCCTTTATTCCGTATTATTTGTTCAGAGCTTAAAAAAATAGTAAAAATCCTTGGTTACTTTTTTGTTTTTAATTTTTTTTTTTTTTAAATTGGACATAATCCCCGAACAGTGTAAGAAGCCCAACAATTTGAGTGAGTTCCTAACTGGTTTAAGTATCACAGCAGGCAATAGTAAAACATTAAGTGCCTTTAAAAGTAAAAATAAATGCATAAAGCAATGCATGCATTTTGTCGCCACAAAAATTAAGACTGGATTTGGAGAGGGATTACTTCATTTAAGTCACATTAATATTGTTAAAGAATAGTGAGCTATAATGCAGTATTTAGAGCAAGTATATAACCACCTACACGCTAGCATCACTTTATCTAGAAACAAACATATTAGTGTTACTACATGAACATACTTATAAAATACTGTACACTGCCTCCACATTGGGTTAGCAGATGTAAACAAACAGCTAATTCAACTGGAGCTTAAGATATTCTTTTCAATTTGTCATATAGTTTTTGCATAACATGCCAGTTCATCTTTCACAAAATCACAACTTGCCTACCACAGCTTGCAGCGCTGGTCAGAGGATGCACATCAGCTCATACAAATATTTTACAATGGTCTATGGGAATGTGAAAAACATAAAGTAGGTCAGGAACAAAAGTACCCATTTCACGAGGATGCTAAATAACATGGAGTTGGGAACATCATTAATCCTTGCAACATGTGCTTCTTTATTGAATGTTACAGATTTGTAATTGATTATAAAGTTATCCTGTAACGTTCATTAATACAACCACATGCTACAACTATGCTGAGTTAAATACGGGTTACATATATGTTTACATGTGTTTTATAATACAGCATTGCCCCCCACACATTGAACAGTATAGCTATAGATATAGCATGATTGATGACTGGATAATATATAATTACAGAAGTTAAACAGCCCAAACGTTCAGAAAGATTAGACTGTATAGCCTTAGAAAGTGGAAAAAATGTACTATCCAGTTATCTACCATAATATTATCCATAGAAACCATCTTTTAGAATACATTTGAAACATTCAGAAGAAACACATTTTGTGTTTCTTACAAGTACATTTTTCTTATTTGATAATTCTGATATATATATATATATATATTTTTTTTTTTTAAGGGGGAACTTTCAAAGTGCTACATAATATCCTAGACCTGGAAGCTTAGACTTAAAAACAAAATCCAGTTCTGTAAAGTGCTGCATTCTGACCCCTAATACACCTTCTGGCTGGAGAAATAAACTAGCCCCGCCTAATTATAGCCAAGCTTTCCAGCTTCATTCAAATCCACCCAGGAGAGAGTTTCTAAGTATAAATATAAAGTTTGTTGATTAATCAGGAATTCCCAAGGTAATGTTCATTAAATATCCTTACATTTTTTTTCAAAAGGACTGAGCAATTTAGAACAAATCATTACGTATAGTAGTATATAAAAATTGGCACCTTAGAAGCATATGATTAAAAGAAAGCTATTACTTCCTTGAGCGCTCTATGACTTTATTTATATTCCTCAATAACTTGCTGCTCATGGGCTGCTTAATTCACAGAGAAGGTAATTAATATCCCCTTGATCAGGGACATGGCAAAATAAATGGTCTGGACACAAGCTGACCGTACAAGGCCACAGAATCAATGCCACATTGGTGTGCAGAACACCCAGAAATGGAGAGAAATGGATGGAAACATAACACACATGTAAATGCACAGGAAAGAAATGGCTCATGGAAGTTATACAGGTTGTGTTTAAAGTCACTTAAATTTGGCTTATATATTTCACACACTTCACAAAAGATTTAAGAACTTCATTTTCATGCACAACCAAAGGACCAGGTAGTCACAAGGTCAAGGCTGTTAAATACTTTGTTTCCTAGGTTTGGTTCTCTTCAGAAAGCACAATGAATGGAAACACTCATGCTCATAATTTCTTTCCCCTATTTTCAATCTGCTCCAGAATGAGGCCCTGGAGGTGCCGTGATATCCTTCTCTGTGAACAAAGAATAATATTTTCACCTCCTTCTTAGATTCCTCCACAGATTTAGAGAAGCCTCTGACTTCGTAAGTATGCTCCATATATAAAATCATCAAAGTGTTTAGGATGTAAATATATCAAACTAGCAAAAGCTAATCTAAAGAACAAAGGTAACAAAATCTGGGTTTAAACTCTGGTGCTGAGACTTGGCCTTCCTGAGAATCACAGAGAAATGGTCTTAAAATGTAAAGTGCCTATTACAGCTGCATTGATTATAAATAAACATGGTTCCTCCTCCTCATTATCAATCAATATGGAACCAGGGGTACATGAACCCTTTAAGGTTATATTGCAACTCTACATGTACATACATTTTTTTTTTTTTTTTCTGGGAGGTGAGCCCAGAACTTTCATTAGATCCTCAAGGAGATTCATGACTCAAGGAAGTTTTAGGGCAACTATTCTTAGACCAAATGCATGTTTATTGAGGGGGAAATGGCCAGTAAAAATTATATATGAGGGACTCTGGTGACTTGTTTCTTACTCACTTAAACCCAAGGAGTGAAGATGGAATTGTTTCATTCTTTATATGCAGCAACATCATTGTCTCTACGCAGCAACATCATTGTCTCTACACCTGAAAAGCTTGTTCAGAAGATTTTGGTTTTTGTTTTAAATATTTAAAGGCTAGAGATTTTGTCCATGTATTCACTTGATTTCACATAATGAGAAATCTGGAATTCAAAACTACAGCAAAACAAAATAACCAGGAAGTATTAAGTCTTTTTCCTTAAAGATTTTTATTTTTTAAATCAGTGATCCAAATAGGAATCCAAAGATTTGATAAAGATTTCTTTATCCCACTTTAAATCCAGATTCTGTTCTAGAAACATATGCCTATGTTTGAGAGTCCATAATACTATCTGGTTTAGAACTGTACATCTATTCTGATTGTACTTGAAATAATCTCTTTGTGCAGGAGAAACCAGACTAAACGAGATGTCATGATAGCAAGTGTTTCCACAGAAGAAAGAGGCAGTGGGAAGGCAGTGAGTCATGTTGGCAACTCTAGTTTTGTACAAGGAAAAGCTAAGGTCATAGGGATTTTAAAAATTTATAATTTCAACATGTCAAAATTTAATATAATTAACTCTTTCAATGGAACTCCTTGGATATTAAAAATCCTGGTTATATCTCAAGATGATAGAAAAGTCCAAGCCTTTTAAGAAAGCTCTATATGTCTGTTTATAAACTATATATTAACATGTCTCTCTGTGTAAATGCACATAAGCAGCATATACCACAGAACTCTTTATATGTTTATTTGCTTTCTATTTTAGTCTACCACATCTTTTTTATAGCTCTGTGTATAAGAAAAATATTCATGGTATGCCTGCTACTGATGGCTTGGGTTGATAAACCAAACTCTCAGTCAATTCTAAGGTTATTTATGGTTTTGAAACTTCCCTAAAAAGTGCTTTGGAACATTTCCATAAAAAGATACCAGCCCTTGAAAAACTCCAATTAAATTTATGCTGAGCTCAGAATAAATGGCAAAACTCTAGGTATGAAAATATCCACATGTAACCAGATATTCATATACAAAATGGTCATGTGATAGGTGGTGTGGAAAATTGGCAGTTACATCCTGGAGATGTTCAGAAGACATGGTGGATTCATACACATGATGAGGGCCACACAGCAGCATCACATATAACATAGATGGTGAGAATATAGCAGTATCTCATACGGCAGTTTTAGGTGAGTTCTGCCTACTATTTTTTTTTTAAAGTTCACTATTATATATTCAGTGAGTGGCTTCATTGATGATAGGTGAGATACAAAATAAATTAAAAAATATAAAATTATTTAATTACATTCATCCTGAGCTTACTGGACTATACTTGAATGCCCACTGTATATAATAAACCACTTGACAATTGGTTTTAACATCAACTCTTCTTTCATTTTGATTGCAATACAAAAAGGCATTTCTTTTCCCTTTATTTTCTTCAAAAGAGATAAAAGTTGTGGCACCAGAAATGAATATATAAGAGACAGGTGAACTATGACTGTTACCTTGTTTTTTCTTTATAATGATCAATTACAGAAGTGTTGGCATGAGAAGGATGTGGGACGTTAGGTAGAACTGCTTGCTGCCGGCTTATACTGAATAAAAAGGATGCTCTTCATCAGTCACCAGTGATGGAGCCAATGTGAAAAGAAAACAGAATTGAAGTTTAGAATATCTCATTTGTATGCTGGCTACTTTATTTTATTTTGCAATTTAGCCCTGCATCCTAAAACTCTTGATAATGGTCAGAAATGGAAAGATGCCTCCTGGCATGGAGCATGCTTGATGCCCCACTCATTCCCAGAGCTCATGGCTTTCTGAAATGACTAGTTCTACACATTCATCTCAACCCTTCTTCTCCCTCTTTCCCCTCCCTACCCATCGAGTGTGAACATGACTTAAATCCCCTGTGTTTTGCACTGGGCCAGATCAAATGTTTTCTTGATCACATTTTAGTTAACAACTCCCAAGGAATGACTTGTTTTGCTCAGCTAAGAATAAAGCAGGTGAGTTTCAAGAAATGGGAACAGGTGAATTTCAGGGAGAATTTGAGGGCTGGATTCTTGAGCCTCCTGCAAAGCTTATTAGAAGGTTTAGTTGTGCTTGCTTTCAAAGCTGTGAAAAGCAGACATTCTGGAGAGTCTCCTCATGGACAGACTGTCCCCTCGGCCCTCTGGCTTGGAGGACTTACTCCTCTGGAAGGGATTTCTCAGGCTTGCTGTGTTCCGCTGCCTGTCGAGTTTGTCACTGATGGAGAAGCTCTTCCTGGTGTGGGCATATGGTGTGCTTGGCTCCTCTGCTGAGTAGCTGTTGGCACGCTCTATCTTGGGAACTGTGATGTTGTTGGACAGTGTTCTGTCTGAATTATCACCCTCCTGGGGGGCATTGCGATGGTGGCTCTCCGGCCCTTGGCCTCATTCTCCTCACCATCAGAGCTGGGGTGACTCCAGTTCTGCCTCTCGCTCGGGATGGCAGCACAGCGATTCCTCCACTTTCCCTCCAAGACCTCCCAGGAAGGTGGTTCTGTCGGCAATCACTTGAGGAGCATTGACACATCTCGTGTCAATACAGTCTGTAATACTTGTATATTCTGCTGTTTTCATGGGCACCCCAAAGTTGGCATAACAGCTCCTCGAAGGAGAAAACATAAAGGTATGTGATTTTACAACGGAGGCTTCTTCTAGAAGAAATGGAGTGGTGGCTAGGTAGCGGCTACTTTTGGAACGCTCAATGGTGTGGTACATTGGAGGGTCAGTGTCCCATGGGTTTTGGCATTCTGGGATGTGGGTATAGTCTGAAGAAAAAGATCTAGTGTCCATGGAGGTGATGTCCTCAAAATCAATGCTCCGGCTTGGCAGTCTGTCTGTGGGTGCAAGAGTCGCGTAAGCACTACTTGAAGGAGCTGCGGAAGGTACTGGAGCTGAAAAGCTTGGTTCTCCCAGCCCAAGGATGTTCATGGAATTGTCCAGTGGGTCTATATCACAGTGGAGCTCATCCATGGCAGAGACATAGATGTCTATACATGAAGATGGTCTTCTGGAGTCGGGGACAATGGCCAAGGTGTTTGCAGGGGCTGCAGGAGCTTTGGATTCTTTTGCTACAGAGTGGGAACTAGTCGCTCGGTGTAGGCTCAGGGACCTTTCTTTAAAAAGACTCTCCAGCTTTTCTATCCCACCTTTGTCTTTCATATTGACTGAATAGAAAGAATGGCTTCTCATACGGGGCATTAAGGTTGGAGAAGTTGGGGACAAGGTCTCCTCACCTGCAGGGTCTATACTCTCTTGGAGCTTGAAGGTGTTCCCCTCCTGGCTGTTGAAGCTGCTCTGGCGGACAATGTAGGCTGCATCCGTGCAGTCCGAGGAGGTCCGCGAGCGGATTTTGTTGGACTCAGCCCGCTCTAGACCCGTCAGGCGCTCCAGGGCTGTGGCCATGCGCCCGATGAGGTCCTCGAGCTGTGCCAGCCGGATGTCCACGGTCTGGAGCGAGGCCTTCATGCAGTGCTCCCTCTCGTTGACTTCCTCCAGCCGCATGGACATATTCTCCACCCTGGGCAGGAAGAGAGAGCCAGAGTCACTCTGGGTAGTTTCTCTGCAGGAGGCTGTGGAGCAGGGACAGAGCGGCTCCGAACCGTGCCCCACTGTCCCACTGAGGGGAACTGAAGGGGTGTGGGTAGTGAGAAGGGGTGGAAAGGAGAGGATGGCTGTGACCCTGTCACTGGGAATCACAGAACTCCAATCTTTCTAAGTCAGGAAAGGCTTGAGAATTGATTGAATCCAGCAGTTTCTAGCTACTAATTCCCCTTCCCTCAGGGAAACTTAATGCTCAGTCCCAACAACTAAACACCAAGGCAAGGAGGTCCAAAGTCCCACTCTTTCCCACCCTCCTGGCTTCACTGTGGCTTGGGGGCAGGGTTCAATGACCTAAATAAGGACTAGGATGTTGGCTTAACAGTCACCAGCAAAATGAGAATGTTACATTTGGATGACTTTATCCAGTTTTGCAGTAGAATTGTAGAATGTAGCTATTCTTACCGTAGTGTACATGTAAAATTTGTATTTTATGGACTGGGATTATGTTTATTTTGCATATACATAATAATCTTTTGTTGTTGTTCTTATTCATAACAATCCTTTTAGAAAGTAGTGCTTCCAAAGGAACTGATATGGTCCTGTTACTGAGTCACCTGGGGTTGACCTTATTTAACCCGATCCTTTCATTAATAAAGGATAAACAAATATCAAGAAATTTAGCCAAGATTACATAATTTGTGGTAAACTCTAGAGTGGCTATCAATAAATCATCCTATGCCTCTCTCTGTCTTTCCAGGTAGCTGATCCAGGTGCTTTCTATCCCAGTTATTTCTATAGTCCCCATTCTTAAGGGTGTGATCTGTCTCATATTCCTCTTTGCATTTCCATGTTGCCAGCCCAATACCTGCCAGATGTCAAGAAAGGCTCACTGAACAAATCACTGTGACAAACTTGATTTCAATTGTTTAATGGGTTACCAGGCCATTTACTTATAAAGACAGAGACCACATATTTCAAAATAAAGTTGTGCCATATTTTTCACTTGTTCAAATTAACTTGGAAAGGACAAACCAAAGCCAAGTTTTGGTTTGAGGTTTAAGTTTCACTTTTAAATACCAAAAGGCAAATCTTGGAGAATCTAAATAAGATCTATTCCCAACTTTTTTTTGAGAGGATAAAGATACTTTCCCAGTTCTTCCAATATGCACAGCAAATTACTTGACCATTGACCCTTAAAAGGAACATGGCTGCATGCTTTACAAAAGATGATGGGAATTAGAGCTAGGTCCCTCCAACTGTTGTGATGGTGGTGGGGGGGTGTCAATCATAGCAGCACCTCTATCAGTGAAGAATATATATTTCAGTGCCAGAAGGAGATATAAGAGGCATGTGGTTTCTCTCTCTGAGGGACCTACAGGTTTAAAAAAACACACACACAGGTATAAAAGCCTACTTCTTCCTCTGGCCAGAGTGGGAATATGTGATTCTCTTACCTTTGCAACACCCTCGCCCGCCCCGCCACAACTCACTCTGCTCTTTTATCTCTCAGTTTCCCTTCATCAGTCTAAGTTTCCAGACTGCTCTCAAGAGCCCTGCTTCAGAAACATTTTCTTTTTCTTTTTGCTCCTTGCTGCTGCTCCATAGCCAGTTTAGCACCTCTAAGGTCTAGGCACACTCTGCCACGATGCTCAGGTATATTTCCAAAAGACTTGTACACTGATTAATTCTGTATCTGGCAAACCCAATCTACTCATCCAGCTAGCACAGATGATTCAGAAAGAAAATTCAACTTTTTCCTGTTTCACTTGTTTTGTGGTATACACATAGCCCAAGAAACAAATTACTTACAATAATAATTTTGTGTGTCTTAGAGACTTACAATTGACTTTTTCATCATCTATCCTATGGAGTTTGCAAGTATTACAGTTAATTTTTGCAATGCAATACGCTTCGGTAAGTAGGTAAAAATACTACTTCATTAAACGCAAGAGTGGGACAGATGGTACATTTCTGTAGAATGAGGATTTTTGTTTGGGATACTTAGGTACTGAGTCCACCTAGCTTTTTAGTGTTGGCAGAGTTACAAAAGGCAGGATAATTTCCTTCCTCCCTCTCCTGTCCTTTCCTGGAGTCTGGTGTATACAAGGTTGGTATGGAAAGAGATAAAGATGTTTTCTGAGTATAACTGCATGTAGTTATTGGTTTGGGCATGGGAAGATATCTCCCTGCACTGTGGGGACCCCCCTGTGCACCCTACCTCACTTTAGTTTCAGAATCCAACACCGCAGAGAAAACTAGCAGGTGAAAGGCTGAGCTAGGGCACCAAAGGCAATGAAAGAGTAAGGACTTGGTTGTGGGGAATAAACAGAACCCAGACACTAAGGATCCTAAGGGATGGGAGGAAGAGAGGAGGTACAAGGAAGAAGGGGGTCCTCCGGGAAAGCAAGGAGGTGCACAGTGGGAGCCTCAAGAGCAAAGATAAAGAAACATGGCTCCAGGGGGTAGAGCTAGTGGAGGGAAGCATTCCAGAACAAGGTCAAGGAGCTGTTCTTCACCAAATCTTAACTTTCCTGTGAGCTCTGAGGTGCTTAGGAATGTAAGACTTGAATTAAAAAAAAAAAAAAAGGACTGTTTGCTCTGTTTTATTTCAGAGTCCTGGATGTGTTTAACCACTTGCTGTACGTCAGTTAGGTCATTGATATAAGTGATAGGGGTTTAATGTAGGAGTTATAAAAAGATGAAAGTTCCTAGAGTCAAACTTACATATGCTTGTTCTATACATAGAGTTCTTCCCTTAATCTTTAAAAAGAATTCTTGAAAAGTTAATTTGTCAGTGGGCATGTATTACAGATATAAATAGGTATGAGAAACAAATCAAGAGTTTTGGCTTATAGGGGTAGTTTCCAAGAGCTGACTCTGGTCAAATAACTTCGGAGATCATGTGGAGATAAGAATGATAAGATTTTATGGATCAAAAGGAATCCTCAAGGAGATACATATGGCAGTGATTAAGTAAGAAAAGAAAAAGGGATTTGGAAAGAAAGATGTTGTATGGGAGGAACACTTTATTTCTCTTTCCTTCTTTCAAATTTCCAGATCTTGTCTGACTTATTTCAGAATAACTCAAGAGATAATCACAATAGGCACCCAACAGAAACCTGGAAAGGTATGAGGTGGTTCTTATTCCCAGGAGGCCAAGAAAGCAACAGCCAGAAGCCCTCAAAGAGGACTCAATAGGCTGGTTAAAAAAAGAAATCCAGGTCGCAAGACAACCAGCCTCTAACAGCCAAAGTGATAAGGAAAAGGGCATTCAAAAGAAGATTCTGGCAGCACAGAAAATTTCAACTTCAATAGGCAATATGTTAAGGATTATTGTATTCTTGCCTCCTCTTCTTGATATCTTCTGCTTCTGTTAGGTCCAGACTATTTCTGTCCTTTATCGAGCCCATCTTTGCATGAAATGTTCCCTTGGTATCTCTAATTTTCTTGAAGAGATCTCTAGTCTTTCCCATTCTGTTGTTTTCCTCTATTTCTTTGCTTTGATCGCGGAAGAAGGCTTTCTTATCTTTTCTTGCTGTTCTTTGGAACTCTGCATTCAGATGTTTATATCTTTCCTTTTCTCCGTTGCTTTTCGCTTCTCTTCTTTTCACAGCTATTTATAAGACCTCCTCAGACAGCCATTTTGCTTTTTTGCATTTCTTTTCCATGGAGATGGTCTTGATCCCTGTTCTCCTGTACAATGTCATGAACCTCTGTCCATAGTTCATCAGGCACTCTATCTATCAGATCTAGTCCCTTAAGTCTATTTTTCACTTCCATTGTATAATGATAAGGGATTTGATTTAGGTCATACCTGAATGGTCTAGTGGTTTTCCCTACTTTTTCAATTTAAGTCTGAATTTGAGTCCAAAGAGAAAAAGGAGTACGTCAAGGCTGTATATTTTCACCCTGCTTATTTAACTTATATGCAGAGTACATCATGAGAAATGCTGGGTTGGAAGAAGCACAAGCTGGAATCAAGATTGCCGGGAGAAATATCAATAACCTCAGATACGCAGATGACACCACACTTATGGGAGAAAGTAAAGAGGAACTAAAAAGCCTCTTGATGAAAGTGAAAGAGGAGAGTGAAAAAGTTGGCTTAAAGCTCAATGTTCAGAAAACGAAGATCATGGCATCTGGTCCCATCACTTCATGGGAAATAGATGGGGAAACAGTGGAAACAGTGTCAGACTTTATTTTGGGGGCTCCAAAATCACTGCAGATGGTGACTGCAACCATGAAATTAAAAAGGAAATATGGTAAAAGGAAAAAGACAACTGGCTGGTCATGCCTGTTCTAAATTTCAAATATTCCCTGGAGTGCTAGCAGTTGGATGGGTGTAGGATGAAGAGCAGAGACAACTTCAGATCACATGAGCCCAGTTAAGGGGGCTCTTATTGGGGCAAGGGGTATACTGATACAGGTTTTCAGATCAAAGACAATGATGCAGAGCAGCTAAAGTGAACTCTTGCTTATCCATAGATTGATACTTAATTTGTGAACTTTAGGGTCACCTACCCCTTTCCTATGGGCTTCCCTCATAGCTCATTAGGTAAAAATCTGCGTGCAGTGCAGGAGACCTGGGTTTGATTCCTGGGTCAGGAAGATCCCCTGGAGAAGGAAATGGCAACCCACTCCAGTATTCCTGCTTGGAGAGTCCCATGGACAGAGGAGCCTGGTAGGCCACAGTCCATGGGATTGCCAAGAGTCAGACATGACTTAGTGACTAAATGATGACAAGGACCCTTCCCTTTGGGCCAGTTATCCTTCTAATTAACTCTGGGACCAAAAGAGGGGAGAAAAGTTAAACTTGGATCTATCAATGGAGATAGCAAAGATCAGCTTTAGAAAAAGATACAGTGGCAAGTGACTGAAGCTCCTCTTTTATGACTTAGACTATTTGGGGATTATTTATAAACTTCATATATTCTAAATTATTCTCTCTTTGTTATGAAACATTGTAACTGGAAAATACTATTAACAGTCATTGTCTAATACATTTTGTATTTAGGTAAAGTGGAAAAAGGGAGCTACAGAGCCTATTGGTTTGGGAAAGATAATGTTAGATTAAAAGATGATAACAAGGAATGATGTATATTCCAGTTTGCCTAAATTGTTATTGTCAAGAAGAAAATTCAAACTGAAACTTCTAAAAGCGGAGCCCAACAGGTAGGGTGATGGTGAGGATAAAATAGAAGCTGTAAGTTAGGGGTCTGAGGACCAAATCCCTATGGAGGGCAGATCAACTAAGTACATGAAGCAGGCAAAGCCTAATAGACCAGCGGAAGGTTCTGTGGCAGAAGAGAGCATGTCCAGGCCAAAGGCATTCAGAGTGAATTTTAACAATCACTGTCAGTTCATCACAACAGCCCTCTGTGGGAAGGTGCTGCCCACGAGCAACCGGGTTGCAAAACCTGCTTTAAATGAGTTAAAGGGACCAGAAAAGAACTTCCATCTGTGATCACCAGAAAATCTAGGTGACCCTTAAGAGCCAAAGTGAAATGAAAAGAAATGCCAGGAGACTGCAGATAGGAAATGTTTTCTTAGTTCAACATTCCTGATTCTATGAATTATGGGAGTTTAACATGGAGAAGGTGATGGCACCCCGCTCCAGTACTCCTGCCTGGAAAATCCCATGGATGGAGGAGCCTGGTAGGCTGCAGTCCATGCGGTCACTAAGAGTTGGACATGACTGAGAAACTTCACTTTCACTTTTCATTTCCATGCATTGCAGAAGGAAATGGCAACCCACTCCAGTGTTCTTGCTTGGAGAATCCCAGGGACGGTGGAGCCCGATGGGCTGCCATCTATGGGGTCGCACAGAGTTAGACACAACTGAAGCAATCTAGCAGCAGCAGTAGCAGCAGCAGCAACATCCATTCTAGGCAGCATTATAGAATGGCTTTTTGTTGTTTATTCACTAAGTCATGTACAACTCTTTTGCAACCCCATGGATTATAGCCCACCAGGATCTTCTGTCCATGGGATTTCCCAGGGAAGAATACTAGAACAGATTGCTATTTCCTTCTCCAGGGTATCTCCCCAACCTAGGGATTGAACCTGTGTGTCCTGAGTCTCCTGCATTGGCAGGTGGATTCTTTAACACTGAGCCATCTGGGAAGCCCATAGAATGGCTTAGTCTTAAGTAATCAAGCTGATGCTGTCTTTTGGGTATGTTAAAGAGACAGGATTAATTAACAGGAGGTTCAATATTAATCTTGTCTCTCTTTTGATAATCTAGACTAACAAAGAAACATAGATGCACAATATTTTTCATAAAGTACATTGTGTGATTTTAGTAAGTGGGTTGATACACTAGGTAGACTGGAGAAATGTAAGTGGAATTAAAGACAAATTTCATAGCAATGAATGCTAAGTCTTGATTTTAGGTTAGAAACAAACATTTCTGAAGAAGTTGGAAGATATTTGAAATATCTCATGTGAAAAAGGCTTGGTTTTAATTAATCGTAGGCTCACTCTGAACCAAAGATGTGACTTGGCTGCTATGATGGTAATGCAATCCCATAGCAAATAAAATGTGTAGATACAAAAATAATAACTACCAGTTAAAACATAATATCTCATGTATGTTATCTCAATAACTTTAAAAATTTTAGTTAGGCATTAATACCACAGGTATGTCCCCATTTTACTAATTGGGACATAGGTTCAGAGGAGTTAAGTAACTTGTTCAGGGTCACACAGCTAGTTACTGCAGAATTAGTATTAAAATCTTTCCATTTTACTATGTTTTTCCCTTGTTACAGAAGGGACTTTCCTGGTGGCTTAGACAGTAAACCATCTATCTACAATGCAGGAGACCTTGGTTCAATCCCTGGGTCGGGAAGATCCCCTGGAGAAGGAAATGACAATCCACTCCAGTACTATTGCCTGGAAAATCCCACGGACAAAGGAGCCTGGTAGGCTACAGTCCATGGGGTAGTAAAGAGTCGGACACGACTGAGCAACTTCACTTTCACTTTTCCCTTGTTACATGTTCTTTTCCTATTGCACTCTGTAAGTATTAGGTTAGCATATAGTAGATGATCCAGAGAAGGCAATGGCACCCCACTCCAGTACTCTTGCCTGGAAAATCCCATGGACGGAGGAGCCTGGTAGGCTATAGTCCATGGGGTTGCTGAGAGTTGGACACGACTCAGTGACTTCACTTTCACTTTTCACTTTCATGCATTGGAGAAGGAAATGGCAACCCACTCCAGGGTTCTTGCCTGGAGAATCCCAGGGACGGCGAAGTCTGGTGGGCTGCCATCTATGGGGTCACGCAGAGTCAGACATGACTGAAGCGACTTAGCAGCAGCAGCAGCATAGTAGATGATCAAAAACAGTAAGTGAAGGAATAAAGGCATTGAGTCTAGGCTATAACTATAACATAGAATTAGGTTCTATTTAAATACCACATTTAAAGGGTGATGTTGAAATTTCAAAGTGCATATTGAGAAAGTGGGCAGGGTAATGGAAGATCTGCTGTACACATGCTAAGTGGTTAAAGGATTTGGGGATATTTAGTTTAGAAAAGATAAAGCAAATAGGAGATGATGGTAATATTATCATATGTGAAACATTCTTTCAGAGAGAGTAGAATGTAATTTTGTCTGTATTCATTCATGAGGCTGATATCTAAGGCAGCTTCTCCTCCTTCAGGAGGTGCTTAAATAGAGGCTGAGTGTAACTGGATCATACATTCTTTCAAAGCAAAGTCCTTCTATCTCCACTCCAACCCCAGGCCCTGCTCAGCACATGCTTGTTAAATTGCTGCTGGTCAGGTGTGTAGGAGAAACACTGCTTTGGGTACAAGTAATCTGTTCTTGGGCTTCCCTTCTGGCTCAGCTGGTAAAGAATCCGTCTGCAATGTGGGATACCTGGGTTTGATCCCTGGGTTGGGAAGATCCCCTGGAGAAGGGAAAGACTACCCACTCTAGCATTCTGGCCTGGAGAATTCCATGGACTGTATAGTCCACGGGGTCGTAAAAAGTTGGGCACGCATGAATGACTTTCACACACACACAATCTGTACTAATGACCTCCAGAACTGTTCTAAATGTAAGGTACCAAATTTTATTGATGTATGTTCCACAGTGAATAATTCTGTGCTGTCATATCCTACTTGGGACTTTAAGCTTGTCCATTATATTCCATTAGTGATCCCCAAAGTGTGGTTCAGGGCTAGCAGTATTACCATCAGCAGTACTGGGAAATGCAAATTCTCAGGCCCCACCATAGACACGGAGAATCAGAAACCAAGGATGTAGGTGGATGCCCAGAAACCTGTCTTGTAACAAGCTTTCCAGATGATTTTAAGACTTTCTAAGGTTTGACAACTGTGAGTTAGATGTTTCTGGCTGTTCCTGCCTTGGGTGTATACTAGAACTCAGTGAGACTGTGCTTTTTGAGGCCAGAGCTCTGCCTTATTGCCTGGTACACAGCGAAAGCCCCAGTATGCATGTATTGAAACGGAACCCACTAGTTAAAGGATGATGAGCACAGAATTTGATGGCACAAACTCCAAGGATTGGTTATTGTAAGCCAGCGTAAAACATCCTCAGAAAAGAAGGTAGTTACAGAGTGAAGTAAGCCAGAAAGAAAAACACCAATACAGTATATTAACACATATATATGGAATTTAGAAAGATGGTAATGATAACCCTGTATGCGAGACAGCAAAAGAGACACAGATGTATAGAACAGTCTTTTGGACTCTATGGGAGATGGAGAGGGTGGGATGATTTGGGAGAATGGCATTGAAACATGTATAATATCATATATGAAACGAATTGCCAGTCCAGGTTCAATGCATGATACTGGATGCTTGGGGCTGGTGCACTGGGATGACCTAGAGGGATGGTACAGGGAGGGAAGTGGGAGAAGGGTTCAGGATGGGGAACATGTATATACCTGTGGCAGATTCATGTTGATATATGGCAAAACCAATACAATATTGTAAAGTAATTAACTTCCAATTAAAATAGATAACTTTATATTAAAAAAAAAGAAGGTAGTTACCGATGTTGCTTAACAGCTTAAAATTTTGGCTATTTTAATATAATTATTACTAGCCAGACATTGTCCCAAATAAGCAACAGCATTGGTTACAATCAATTAGCTCACTATATTTTAGAACTGTATTGCTTTAGATACATCATGGTCGTTACTATATAAAAATGGCAAAGACAAGGGTTTCTCAGAATCAGTTCCTCCAAGGTGTTAATGATCTCCTGAATATTGTATTGGGTCCTTCCTATACATACTATTTGGTGACAAAAATATAATTTAATAATGATCCATTTAAATAGACAATTTTAGAAGTACATTTTTATTTCTAAAGAGATTCATGCAAATAGAACTTGAATAAATTAACTGTATTTTAAAGGTAGTAGCAAGGGAAGAAACAGAGCAAAGAACCAGCTCTTAAGTTTTCTGATTTCAAATCTCTATATTGAGGTTATCTAATATGAGGAGATTCAGCCTTGGGATTTCTTTGGAAGGAATGATGCTAAAGCTGAAACTCCAGTACTCTGGCTACCTCATGCGAAGAGTTGACTCATTGGAAAAGACTCTGATGCTGGGAAGGATTGGGGGCAGGAGGAGAAGGGGACGACAGAGGATGAGATGGCTGGATGGCATCACGGACTTGATGAATGTGAGTCTGAGTGAACTCCGGGAAATGGTGATGGACAGGGAGGCCTGGCGTGCTGCGATTCATGGGGTTGCAAAGAATCAGACACAACTGAGAGACTGAACTGAACTGAACTGAACTGAATATGAGGAGAAAAATATAAAATATATAGTATAAAATGTGAATAGTTAACTTATATAAATTTAACATATGTATTCAAATGTGAGTTTATGCATACTTACCTATCATTTCTCTACCCATCTGTCTATTCACCTAGCTAGCCAGCTAGCTCATGTGAAACAGGACAGGCGATTTCACCTGCCACTCCACTTAGAAAGGACATGTCCTGGAGAATGTGTGAAATGGGTAATATGGATCCCCTCCCTCCCTTGGTTGATCTCTGTTCCCCGATGCACCTCATGGTGTTTCTATTGTACTGAGTATAACCAGTGTTTAAAGACATTATTTTAGGTACATTTGCAGATGCAAAACTACTACCATCACCAACAAAAGCAGAACTTCAAATAAACACAGACAGAAGCGACAGAAGCAGAATGAGGCCTGGGCTTAGATTCACTTCTCTGGCTCCTGGGCTTAGCTGTGAGCTCACCCTGGCCCTCTGGGCCCCGTTACTCCAGAAGGTTAGCTAATGCCTAGGTCACAGGGAGGGCTGCCCTGCACTCTGTCCTGATTTCTGGGAATTGTTCATCTTGGTCACCTTCCTGAAGGGTGGGGCTCGATAACTCCCCAGAGAGGAAGAGGGCCTTGGGGAAGAAGTCTCTTGGAAGCATCTGTAAATGTGGGGTGAGAGCCTCAGGTGGAGGTGCTCTAGCTCCTCCATGTTCCCATTCAAAGGGGCTTTGAGACAGGCCACAGTTTGCATACCCTGGTGTCTGCACCTCTCATGCTAGTTCCCCAGAGAGACAAGGACTTGTTTGCATCTTAATATTCCTCCCCTACCTTTCTTTCCTCCCAGGTCTGCAGTTTTCTGAATCCAAAAAGCCATTGCAAAGGGTCCTGGACACGCGCTTTGCAAATAGGCCTGAGTAATGGACAATGTGCCCACATGGCACAATTTTATGGGAACTACATGGCTAATATGTCCATTAATAAATAACTTTTTCAAGGCCTTAGCATGAGAGAGGTCTTCAGATTTGCAGCTTCTTCCTCTGTTTGCTAGAAAATTGCTTCACATCATATCATCATAAAATGTTCTAGTTTGCAGTGACAGATGTGTATAAAATCTGTGCATGGCTTTAAATTTCACAGATATTGGCTATTACCATAGTACCTATGGATACAATCACTAAATGGCGTGTGTGTATGTAACCACTTATCTAGACTGCTTTCCTTAAATAAATGATGGACCAGGGATAGAAAAATGCTATTTGTGTCATTTGTGCAGAGCCATTAGAGAAAACGTATGAAGTGGCTAAGCAGACAAAATGTCATTTCATGAAAACTAGACATGACTGACTCAGATCTTAAAAGTCTGAGTCATATATTAACTGGTGTCATCAATGCATCATCCTTTTCCTCATGATTTATAAGTAACTTCTGCTACCTTTATATTGTAAGTGCTTAAAATTTAAAGTTACACTAATGTTTTGTAATACTTGGGGTGTTCTTCAGAAAAGCAGTGCCCTAAATGCTAGACATATGCCAGCCTGGAATGAAGTTTGTATTAGACTACAGCAAAATGAGGAAAATCAGAAAAATGTAAATTTATTTGCATGAAGTTAGATTTATTAAATTTAAAGTATTCTCTTCTCTTTATTTTGAGATTTTTTTCTTACAGCCCTGCTTGTCTATAAACCTATTTGGTCAGTGAGATCTAAAAGTATATAATAAGTAAGTAGAAAAAAATCTGCTTTTATTTCTTTGCTTTTACCTTGTTCTATAAGAATGTAAAAAAATAAAATAATTGAAAAAAAATCCCTCAACAATTATTCTAATTCAGAAGTCTCTTGCTGTTGTTTATTCAGACGGCATTGAGCACCCACATAAGCCAGACACTAGGACCATCTTGACCTTTGGAGAAGATGCTCAGTGATCTACATGAAACACAAACTTGAAGAGAGCCTTGAGTTGGGCTGGGCCTCTTTTGGTTTGTGTCTAGGTCTGAACTTTTCAATTTCTGGTCTGAGCCAACAACTCTTGCCCTGTCCTGGACTCAACAATCTCCAGTGTCCAAGAGGGCAACTTCTACTGCCTTCTGGAGAAATCTAGGACTTTGAAATCTGGGATTTTGATCTATAGACATTTCAGACAATGTTCTGTTCTCTCATAAGCTCAATGATTTCTTGTACAATAAAAATAAGCAAAAAGTGGGGGAGGGAACTCTGTTTTCTTTGTGGTCCTGTAAACAAAATCAATTGATAAAGACATGCCATGGTATAAAACATCCCCAGGAGATATGTGGCCAGAGAACACACCTTTCTGAAGTCACTCGTATCCTCTCATCATTGGACGAGTTGAATCGATCATCCTTTTCTCTGAAATATTCCTCTATGCACTGCTCTTCAAAATCATGAACTTTCTTGAGCTCATCATCAGTTATGAAGAGCTCTGTGGAAAAGATGAGAGATATGAGGCAGAGAAGTAAAAGCAATGAGCCTGATTTGTGGGCCTGATGACATTCCAGACTCAAATCAGGTTAGGGAACGGTGCCTCGATTCTTCACTGATCCTCAAACTAAATCCAAGCCTGGTCAGCTGACTTGTGGCATTGTCCTCTTTCTGGGTGTTAGATTCATTATGGACCTCTGAATCTCACCTAAGTATACCTGGTTTATTGCAGAGACTGGTTAGAATAATACGTGTTGTAAGGATAACAATGTAGCTAAATAAAGGAAAGGGAAGCTATGCAGAAAAAGGTTTATTAAAAACTCCTGGGCTGAGGAGTATGGCAGACACACATTGTTCATTTGCCTTACTAAAAGCCCTTTGTAACCCCATTTCCTCTCCCTCTTCCAACTATTGAGACTGGAAAGCCAAATATTTCCAGTATTCCTTGAAGTTAGCAGCAACCAAGAAACACAGTTTGGCTCAAGGTACAAAAAAAAAAAAAAAAATCTGCTGCAGGAAAGGGTTGACATTTCAATCCACACCCCACCTCCACCAACTTTTTCTTTCAAAGGTATTGGAAAAAGATTTTGGTTTCCTGATAAACTACAGGTATGTGGTTGATTCTTTCTACTTTTTTTCATCTTCATACTTCTTTATGCCTTGAACATGAACATGTGATGACTGGAAGTACAGCAGCTATTTTGCTATTGTGAGTCAAGACAGTGTGATAGGGATTAGCTGAGTCTAAAAATAGGTATGGGGGTCTTTCACTTTAGTGAGTCATTACTGAGCTCTGGGCTATTTACCTTTTCACTTTTTGCTGGGTGAGTAAAGTAAAACCTTACATATTTGTGTTATTGCTTATCTGGTGTTCTGTTTATAGCAAGTAAACAAATTAGTAACTGATACAGTGGTAGAAAGAGCCCAGGAGAAATCTTAACCTTTTCTCCCCTGAGCTTTCTACTTGCCTAAATGGGTATTTCAAATGGGAACAATGAATTTTGGAATTCTTAACCCCTCTCCAACTTTCCAATTTTAATGTCTCGAAAGAGGTCAGGCATTGCTATGTCAAAGAAGTTGTTAAAAGCTTCAGACCAAAGAAACAGTTGATAATTAAGTGGCTTTGGTTTCAAACTTTAGTTGCACTAGTAATCACCTGGGGGTAATTCTTGGGCCATAATCCTAAAGGCTCTGATTCAGCAGATTTAGCGTAGGTGGTCTTTTTGACACTCTTTGAGAAACCACGGGAGGTTGCCTACATGGGGCTGGATCCCACTGTTCATAACAGTGGGTGTACCCAGGGACATTTAGGAACTTGCAGGAGCTGTTAGTATTCAATGAGTGGAGGCTGGATGTGCTAAATCTGCTACAATGTGTGGAACAATTCTATGTAATAAAGAATTATTCCCCTAATTGAACCTCTTTTTAGAAATACTAGGCTAGAAGGCGGTTGGTGGAAAGTCTTTTTATCCTTGGATTATGGAAAAAACTGTTGGTTTCCTCATGAAATCATGTAGCAACAACCCCTAAGGCTTGGGAAATGTTTAAGGCCTAAAAACACTATAGATCCTAAAACAATCACAGAAAGTCAGACTTAGTCACCTACAACTCTGCATGTCAGGATGCTTAAATTATATATACAGTAGCAATGGGAGCATATTAATGTGGTTGATATACCTTGTGGTGGGATGTCTGGCAAGTAAGCTTAGAACCTATGAAGGTGCTAAGACAGCCCTGCTGGAGTCTGGTTTTATCTCACTGAGAAAGCGGAGAGGTTAAGAATGCTCAGTTGCAGCCTCTCCTGTCTTCTTTCCAGCACCATTTTTCATCGAGCATACCTTCCTAACCCTCCCAAGTCTTCAGAGCTGTGGGCAGGAAGCAGGAGGAACCAGGTACCCAGTGGTCCTGCATGATCACTTATAGAAACAGTGGGGATTCCTGCTCTGTAGTTGCTGGGGGTTGTCACTCAAAGCTTACTCAGGCCATAGTCCCTTTCATCTGGGTCACTCTCGTGTTTCCTCCATCGGCAGCACAGGTGCTGGAATATCATGGTCATGTGGCTGAATATGATCAGAGGTGGGGGCAGAACGGGCCTTTCATGGAAAGTCATGATGAGCTGATACCTCTGGAACTTCCACACTTGATTGGATATTGATTTTACCTCAAAAAATGTATTGCTGAAAAAGAGACCAGAGAGAATCAAGTGAGAAACACCCTTGCTTTACACAACATCATGCTCCCCTCCTGCCTCAGTCTCCCTCCTCCATTCCATGGGTTCTGAAGAAAGACCCTCTTACTTAAAGACAGCGATGAGGAGGTTGACCAGCAGGATGTTTGCCACTAAGAGGTAGCAGGCCATGATGGCCGGCACGATCCAGGCTCCTGTCTTGCAGGGAGGCAGTTGGATTATTTTACCATCCTCTCGAGTCTCATTCTGTCCACAGGGAGCTGGAGGAAGCAACACAGGCAAGACATGAGAAATTGTGTGGCTCTGAGATTAAAATCATAGACTAATTTGAATGAGAGGGTTTTTTGTTGTTGTTGTTTGTTTGTTTTAGATGAAGGAAAAACACGGCCATCTCAAAACAAACAGAAAAGAATTCCAGAAAAGCCTAAATAAACAAACAAAAGCTTCATGACTATCCCTAGGGCTGCCACTGCGGAGGGAACTCAGTTCTGCCAGTCTCCTGAGTTTGCCATCTGAAAGAGGTGAGTGGGGCCCCTGCTGGCTGGCTGAGTCCCTGGGGCACCGGATCTCCCAAGGAATCCTGGTGAGGGCTTTCCAGAAGCTCAGGAGGGGCAGTCTCATTGCCCCATCATGTTACTTTCAAAATGTGCCGTGGGGCTCAGAAGCCGACAGCCGTAAGAGCAGCAACACTGAGAGACTATCGATTGCGAATTAACACCAGGGCAGCTGTTAATTGCTGCAAGAAACAAGCCAGGGGCTCTGAGCTAATGATTTGCTGTCTCAGTGTGGAAGGAGCAAAACAGGGCAGCACCTTGGGAAGTATTTAGGGGGACTGTCACTCAGTGCTCCCGAAGGATGGCATTTCACGGGGAGGACGACGAGGGGGCGATGGGACCCTGGAGCCTGTAGCCACCTGCTTTTTTCCAGCAGCATTTCCACTCCAAAAATGTGCTTCTCGGGGCACAGGGAACAAAACCCAACTGCACGGAATAAACGAGCAAGTAGAGAAAAAGAAAAACATCTGGAGGCGGGGGTGAGGAGGAAAGTGATGTGTGGGACTTGGGTGAGCGTGAGTAATGTGCTAATGAGGCCCGCTTGGAGTTTCCGGGTGAATCCAGGGGAAAACAAATCCTTGACAAAGCTCCTCAGTGCTGCACAGACAACACAACCCAGGAAGTGAGATGGTGCTGATGGCTGTAAGTGCCCAGGGGTAGGTGAGGTTGCTTTCCTGTCCCAGCTGTCTTATGCCTGCTTTGGAACAGGGTTCTCTTGCATCTATTTGTAAAAGAGGAGTGGGGCGTGGAAGCAGCCATAGCAGTTGATATAGGCAGCTTCTGAAGACCTGCTGGGCAAGTGTGCAAAGTTGACCAAGAATCTTGGCTAGAGGACTTGGAGGATGGCAAAGGGAGTCCATTTCCTTCTCAGGAGCTAAGGTGGCTAGGTTCTGTGCTCTGCAGCTGTTCTCAGTCCTGACAGCACTAGGGCTCTTTAAAAACTGCCAATGCCCAGCTCCACCCCAGATAACGGAATCAGAATCTTTGAAGGTGACCCTGGCATCAATATTTCTTTCAAAGATTTCCCCAAGTAATTCTCAGGTGCCACTAACGTGAGTCTACTAAATTAAAATTAGGCTGGAAAAATTATGTGATTTTTGATATGCTCTCAGGTCCAAAATACACCTTCTCAACTTCCGAGGGTTTTAATAATATCAGGTCACCAAGGCTCTGTTTTAATGGCCGGGAAAAGATGGCCAAAGTGCTTCCTTTGGTTGTGCCTGCAAGAGGATCAAGTGTGGATGGAATCAGGTGTTCTCAAAGAGCTGGCATCTTTTTGTTGTTGGCAGTTGTGTCGCTACTGACCCAAGACAGCTCAGTAAGGGGTCCTTATAATTTCCTCCCTCTGGAATGAAAACCCAATGATAGAGGCCCTCACTGACTCCAGGATGAAGCCCAGACTCCGAGGGTAGTTAGCTTGGTGACATCTCTTGCCTCTTTCTACCTCTCCCTCTGAGCACAAACTAGACCAAGTTTTTGAAGTTCCCAGAAATGTCATGCTCTCTCTTCCTGATTTTTGGTCATGCTTCCAAAAAGCCCCTCTGACACCTTGCTCCTACTTCCATGCTTCACCTGGGTGAATCCTAGTCATTCTTCAGTGCTCACTTAGCTTTTGGCTAACTTTCTGCTCCTTTTCAACTAGGACTGGGATAGGTATTGACAAAGAGCCTCCACTTGACCAACTCGACTCAGGCTCTTCTGTGGCCTCAATCTGTGCACTTCCACATTTGTCTCTGCATTTGTCCAATTTTAGCAAGAATTCTGCTAAGTACATTTCGCCAGAATCCCCATCCTCAGTATCTGATCACCATCAACATTTGATCACATTTCTCATGGACACTGTCCTCCATCTGAAGTGTGATCACCCTGGCCTGTCTTCAGTAAAAATACATTAGGTCAGGTAAGCCAGAAGCCCCCTTACTCCTGATGTTTCCTCTTAGTGATCTTCCATCCACTGACCCACACCTTGCGCCTGGCTATAAACTTCCCTTTTGTTTTTCACTCAGAGTCAGACCCAGTCTCTCTCTCTTCTAGTACAGAATTTCATTGCAGTAGCCCCCTTGAACAAAGTCTTCCTTTACCAAATGTCATGAATAATTTTTTCTTTAGTAATTCTGTCTTCCTTATAATCCCAGAGCTCCCTCTGTTTGCTCCTTTGGCAGGGGTCGGGTGGGGATAGGGGTGGCGGGGGGCTTCTCAGTACTGTATCGCTGTTGCCAATTTACTGGTCTTTGTGTCCAACATAGGATTCCCACTGGGAACATATCTCTTCATGGTTTCCCATCACCCAGCTCATTCTGTCTATACACACAGCACATTCACACACATCCACATGTGAAAACTGTTTGTTGAGTGACTAAAGGAGATCATTAAACACAGTTTGGTTGCTGAGCACTAACATCCGCCACAGCTCTGCAAGCCTACTCATCTTGGACAGTTCTAGCTCTAAGCAGTTGCTGGTACCTTTTTCCTTAGGTCGTTTCCAGAAATCCTACCTGTCACCTGGCAAGAAAGCTTCTCATGCTCAACCAGATGCCTGGGTCTCTAATACCCACTTGGCTGTAGGCCTCATGGACTAGCTCATTTTGCTTTTCTCTCCTCAGGAAAGCTTAGGATCCCTACCTATCCTACCTGCTTCCTCCCAGCTTGACCTCTTTTGGGGCTGTCAGACCAGTGCTGCCCTTTGCTTTGGCTTCTGCTCAGATCTCTATCGGAGAAGGCAATGGCACCCTACTCCAGTACTCTTGCCTGGAAAATCCCGTGGATGGAGGAGCCTGGTGGGCTGCAGTCCATGGGGTTGCTAAGAGTTGGACACGACTGAGTGACTTCACTTTCACTTTTCACCTTCATGCACTGGAGAAGGAAATGGCAACCCACTACAGTGTTCTTGCCTGGAGAAAGCCAGGGACAGGGGAGCCTGGTGGCTACTGTCTATGGGGTCGCACAGAGTGGGACACAACTGATGCAACTTAGCAGCAGCAGCAGCAGCAGCAGCAGCAGCAGATCTCTATGTGGAAGCTGACAAAGAGCAGCAGAAAGAACTGCTTGGGGTAAGGAGCAAAGTGCACATAGTTTTTACAAGTGTGATCCCTATCTCTATTTAATGTGATTCTGCAATTTCCCTTTACATTCTGGGAGAATGTAAAATAAACTTGTGAGGGGAAGGACTCATCCATCTTTTGACCTCATATTTATGTATTCATTTTTGGCCACACAACATGCAGGATCTTAGTTCTTCAACCAGGGATCGAACCTGCATGCCTTGCATTGGAAGCTTGGAGTCTTAACTATTGGGCTGCCAAGGAAGTCCCACTGACCCCATATTTAGTGAAGATGCAGACACTCCTCCACTAGAGAAAAAAAAACCCTTCTTCTAGCCTAGAGGAAAAACCAGTGAGAACAGTAGGTGCTTCCTAGTTTCAGGTAGCCTGTGCACATTTCCATGAGTCTTCAGATAGTGTCATTAACGTGTCTCTGGATCTCTGCTTGGTTTCCCTACTAGTTACAAAATTGGACGAACTCATCATCTTTATATAAGATTTGCTTTGCTTTGATGTCATCATAATTGGCTCTGGGAACTCTCTGACAATCCTGTGAATATTGATTTATTCCACCTTCTCCCAATTTTTTTCCATCCTGCCTTTATAGAATGGTAGTATTACTTCAGTGGTTAGAAATATAGCATTTTAATTCAGCAGATCTGGATTCAAATCCTGATTCCACCATTTTCAAATGATGCTATGTTAGCTTACTCCATGAACTTCAGCCTTCTCATCTGTAAAATGGTAGTAGTATAGATGGGGAAGATCGTCAAGCTCTTTAAATGAAGTAGTGTTGGAAAGCACTTATCTCAATATCTAGCACACAGCACTTTAACACCAACAGTGATTAACATTAGTTGGTGTCATCATTGATTATTTTGTAATTAGTAGACTTGAAGCTTCTCAAGGCTAACCTTGACTATGTCTTATTGCGCTTTATTTTGCAATCACTAAGCATAGCACTTATTCTATAAACATTCGTTGAGTGGTTATAATATGTTGCATACAAGAGGTGCTGGGGGGTTAAAGAGACAGTCCCTGTTGCTAAGGAACTTACAGTTCAGTGGGTGTCATAGAAAGGGAACAGACTTCACATTTATTGGGTGATATGAACACTGCTAGGGGCTCTGGGGAGAAGGCAGTGGCACCCCACTCCAGTACTCTTGCCTGGAAAAGCCCATGGACGGAGGAACCTGGTGGGCTGCAGTCCATGGGGTCACTAAGAGTCAGACATGACTGAGTGACTTCACTTTCACTTCTCACTTTCATGCATTGGAGAAGGAAATGACAACCCATTCCAGTGTTCTTGCCTGGAGAATCCCAAGGACGGGGGAGCCTCGTGGGCTACCGTCTATGGGGCTGCACAGAGTCGGACACAACTGAAGCGACTTAGCAGCAGCAGCAGGGGCTCTGAAGAAGCAGAACTGCCATAGCCCCTCTAGCCTGAGTGACACCAAGCAGGCTGCTAGTCAGGATCAGCCTTAAGGACCATCATCTAGCTTCTACAACAACAAGTGCAGTATAAATGAATTAGATGATCTTTGTGACAGGGATAATGATAATAAAAATGAATCAGTAAGAAACAGTCTTCATTTGGTAAAATCAGCAAAGAGGCAGTCAGCAGTTAGTGCCAAACATTGCTTTGTAATGGCTTTAGCCATGTCCTTGCTCAGAGTATTTATCTGTTCTAGTAGGTGCTATGACTCAAACTTACAGATGTCTACCACAGATGAAGATGAATGAGGTGCCTTAAGGCAGGACAAGCAGCAGACTTTAGGATGGAGAATAAGTTATCTGGACTGTAAAATGGTCCCGACCAGTATCTGGGGTTCATACTCCCAGGGAAACACTCCAGGGCACATAAACCCAAGATGGCACATGGGTGGATGTTTGGAAATATGTGGGCTGGTAGCTCCCACTGCACCTCCTCCTTTCTGCTTAGAACCTGACATGAGTGGTTTTTCTCCCAACTCTTTTGCAAGAAGTAAACGTGCAGTCACTGTCACTTTCATACCAAATGACAAGTTGTCACCTTCCTCTTTGTTGGTGACAGTCAGTGCAGAGTACCTCTAGTGCGGCAGTCCCCAACATTTTTGGCACCAGGGACTGGCTTTATGGAAGACAATTTTCCCATGGACTGGGGTAGGGGATGGTTTTTGCATGATTCACGCACATTACATCTCTTGTGTACTTTATTTCTATTATTATTACTCAGCTCCACCCCAGGTCAATAGGCATTAGATCCCAGAGGCTGGGGACCATTGCTCTAGAGGATGGTTCCACCTGCCTGGTAAACATTTCCCCTTCCTCTGGTAATGGCATCCTGGTTTCCCTTTGTGGAACTGTCCCTCCCTTCCTCACAGTCCAGAAGTTTGGGTGAAATGAGCTGCAGTTCCATCTCGAAGAGATTTATCCAAGTATTTTATCCCCTGATGGCAGTGATTGGTTCAAGGATGGATATGTGATCCTAGCCTGACCAGTAAGAATCAATGAGCATAAGGCTTAAGATTTTTGCTGGGACTCATATTAAAGAGAAGTTCTCTTTTTACACTGCAATATAAGTCTACCAAGGGAAGAGAGCCTGCCCAGGAGTGACTCCATCACAGAGAAGAGAAAATAGATTCACAATTCAGTCATGCCTAAAACCAAAATTCTTCAGTTATATGAACCATAAAATTCCTTTTTTCCTTAAGTCAGTTTGAATTGGGTTTCTATCATTTGCAGTGAGTCCTGGCTAATAAAATCACACTTGCTTCCCTGTTCCCTGTCCACAATAATTAAAGATGTTGACATTTTGTGTATGCCACGCCTGGGAGGCTGCATTGGGCCCTTGGAGTAGCATGAAGAGACTGGAAGGGGCAACTGGGAATGTGAAATCTGACCTGACATCAAGGTTGAGTCACAATTTTGGGGGTTTTATGGAACAACAGACTGGTTCCAAATAGGAAAAGGAGTATATCAAGGCTGTATATTGTTACCCTGCTTACTTATATGCAAAGTACATCATGAGAAGCCCTGGGCTGGATGAAGCATAAGAATCAAGATTGCAGGGAGAAATATCAATAACCTCAGATATGCAGATGACACCACCCTTATGGGAGAAAGTGAAGAGGAACTAAAAGCCTCTTGATGAAAGTGAAAGAGGAGAGTGAAAAAGTTGCCTTAAAGCTCAACATTCAGAAAACAAAGATCATGGCATCTGGTCCCATCACTTCATGGGAAATAGATGGGGAAACAGTGGAAACAGTGTCAGATTTTATACTTTTGGGCTCCAAAATCACTGCAGATGGTGACTGCAGCCATGAAATTAAAAGATGCTTACTCCTTGGAAGAAAAGTGATGACCAACCTAGATAGCATATTCAAAAGCAGAGACATTACTTTGCCAACAAAGGTCCGTCTAGTCAAGGCTATGGTTTTTCCAGTGGTCATGTATGGATGTGAGAGTTGGACTGTGAAGAAAGCTGAGCGCCGAAGAATTGATGTTTTTGAACTGTGGTGTTGGAGAAGACTCTTGAGAGTCCCTTGGACTGCAGGGAGACCGAACCAGTCCATTCTAATGGAGATCAGCCCTAGGTGTTCTTAGGAAGGAATCATGTTAAAGCTGAAACTCCAGTACTTTGGCCACCTCACGCGAAGAGTTGACTCATTGGAACAGACTCTGATGCTGGGAGGGATTGGGGGCAGGAGGAGAAGGGGACGACAGAGGATGAGATGGCTGGATGGCATCACAGACTCGATGATTGTGAGTCTGAGTGAACTCCAGGAGCTGGTGATGCACAGGGAGGCCTGGCATGCTGCGATTCATGGGGTCGCAAAGAGTCGGACACGACTGAGCAACTGAACTGAACTGAACTGAGGAGCCAAAGGCTCTGTTGCTCTTTTTTCTTTAACAAGTATAGAAAGCAATGAGAGGTCTACACTGGTCAAAGCTCAATTGTCCAACTGGGGCCTCTGACTCAAACTAATAGTACAGATTTTACTTATTATCAAGTCAGTAGGGTAAACACACTTGTGAAACTTTGGCCAAAGCTTCCACTTACTCCCAATGTGAATAAAACCCTGTTCTGGAAGCTGATCATAGATAAATTAGGCCACAGAAGGCCTAGGGTGAGGATACAGATACAGAGTGGGGCACCTACATCTATGCAATTATGGCCAAATTAGAAGGGATGAAACATCTGAGAATTCAGGTTCTCTATGGTTTATCTATGTGGATCACATTGGCATATCACAAGGCAGAAGGCTGAAAGTGCACTGATAAGTAGAGGTGAAATGGATGACTGGACTCCAGAATGAGAGGTTGTGTAGTCATAATCAACCAGATTATGCAGACGAGAGTAAGAAAGTCCTCCTTTTTCTCTACATGTTCTGGAGTGGCTGGAATGCCTTTTTTTTTTTTTTAATCATAGATAAATTTTTATAATAGCCAAAATAAAAGTCAACAGTATCCCTCACTAGAATGAAAGGCATGGGAAAAAGTGCTTTTGTCTGTTTAGTTCACTATAGCAGCCATAACATTGCCTGGCCTAGAGATGATGATCAATAAATATTTGCCAAAAGAATGCGGGCAGGAATATCACATACTATACATTTAACTTGCAATACCAGGCATTTCTGTAAGGGTTATAGGTGATCAATTTCACTGGGTCAGTATCTGTTTTCCTATTTACTTCAAGATCTTAAGTGTCACCATGACCTGCTAATATGAGATGGTTTCTATTAGGAGCAAAAAGCTGAAAGAAGGGAAAGTCATGGATGTTTGGTTATTTGTTTTTGCTATTAACTTGCAAAGGGTCATGCCTGACATGGGTAAGTCTATAGCAAATCTCCCTTCTGAATGCCATTGTATAAATCTCATGGCACACCAGCCATAACACCCCATCTTAAAGTCACCGCAGACGTGCCTAATCATTGTGATACTCTTCTGTCAGGTGGAAACCTTGGGATCCTTTTAAGACAAAACTCCCAAAAGCACAACCAATCAACTGACACTGACACGAGAGATGGAACTTTCCTCATAGTTTCTTAAAAAATGAGAAAATGAGGTCTTGGTCAAAGATAATTTCCATGCCTCTTTTCAGGATCCTCCTTATGCCCACCTGGCTTGGCCTTTGCCCAAACTATACTACTTTGAAGTTGCCCAGGATCACAAAAGGGTCAAATTAGACATCCTGCTATTCTCAGACCCTGACATTTTTGATGAAAGGCCACCTACATACATCCTGGGCTACTTGACACTGACTGCTGCCCATTTTGAAAGACAACTTTTAAAATGGATGCTTCTGTAGGAACTGCTGATCTTAGTTCATTATTTGGGATTATCAAAAGTGAAGGACAGTAGAAATTTGGAATAAACACTTGTGGAAAGCACCACACGTGCTGGCCTCTGTGCTGAGCACTTTACATCAGCCGTTACACTGAAGCTTCCTGGCATGTCCGTAACAGATGTATTACCTTTCCAGCTGTGGAAACATGCTCTGAGCAGTGAAATGCCTTACCCAGGATCACACAGCTAATAAGGGATAATGCCAGAACCATTCATTTATTCATCCTCCTCTGTGCCAGTGGGAATTGGTTCTGGAGATGCAATTATGAATGAAGCAGAAATGGGTCCTCCTCCTCTCTGACCCCAAAGCCTGTATGTATTCTTCGCTATCTTAAATGGCCTTTCCAATGTAATAATGCTAGTGACCACCTATCACAAGCTTCAAGGAAAAGTCCTGTCCTATAAGTTTTACTTACATCACTTGTTTTTATCTTTATAATACTCTAACATAATTGATTTTACTGCCCCATTTAAAGGTGAAGGAATGAGGCTCAGAAAGCCTTAGTACCTCTGTCAGTATTTCAAAGACAGTAAGAACAGGGTCAGGATATCCATGCAAACTTGCTAAACTATAAAGTCTTACCTCTGCTTTTGGAGAAAGAACCAACATGGGGGTTGAGAGGAATCTCAACTGTGAACAAATGTAAAGACAGACTGATAGACATCTGAATGTTTCTTGCTTTCATTAACACAAATAATAGTCCAAGCTGTTCAGATCAGATAACATATGTGTGGAACACTAAAATTCAAAGTGTGAAGAAAAAAATCTCATTCATATACTAGGTATCAGGTGCTGGCATCCTTGTCTCAAAGATGGACATTTGCTCTTTTGATTTTACTCTGTAAGGCATGGAGGAAAGAAGCATTTATTTACTTAATACATACATCATATTGATTTCAAAAGCATGAGAAATTCGAAATGAAACACCAGTATTTGATAAAATGAACATCATGTTTAAAAATATAAAGAAGGATATTTCAAGAAGATAGTCTCTTTCATACATGGCTGAAGAAATGCCTCAATCAGTTCAGTTCAGTCGCTCAGTCGTGTCTGACTCTTTGGGACTCCATGGACTGCAGGATGCCAGGACTCCCTGTCCATCGCCAACTCTCGGAGTCTACCCAAACTCATGTCCATTGAGTCGGTGATGCCATCCAACCATCTCATCCTCTGTTGTCTCCTTCTCTGTCTGCCCTTAATCTTTCCCAGCACCAGAGTCTTTTCCAATGAGTCAGTTCTTTGCATCAGGAGGCCAAAGTATTGGAGTTTCAGCTCTAACATCAGTCCTTCCAGTGAACACCCAGGACTGATCTCCTTTAGAATGGACTGGTTGGACTTCCTTGCAGTCCAAGGGACTCTCAAGAGTCTTCTCCAACACCACAGTTCAAAAGCATCAATTCAACGCTCAGCTTTCTTTCTAGTCCATTTCTCACATCCATACATAACTACTGGCAAAACCACAGTCTTGACTAGATGGACCTTTGTTGGCAAAGTAATGTCTCTGCTTTTTATTATGCTCTCTAGGTTAGTGATAACTTTCCTTCCAAGGAGTAAGCATCTTTTAATTTAATGGCTGCAATCACCATCTGCAGTGATTTCGAAGTCCCCCAGAATAAAGTCAGCCAGTTTCCCCATCTACTTGCCATGAAGTGATGAAACCAGATGCCATGATCTTCGTTTTCTGAATGTTGAGCTCTAAGCCAACTTTTTCACTCTCCTCTTTCACTTTCATCAAGAGGCTTTTTAGTTACTCTTCACTTTCTGCCATAAGGGTGGTATCATCTGCATATCTGTGGTTATTGATATTTCTCCCTGCAATCTTGATTCTTGTGCTTCATCCAGCCCAGCGTTTCTCATGATGTACTCTGCATATAAGTTAAATAAGCAGGGTGACAATATATAGCCTTGATATACTCCTTTTCCTAGTTGGAACCAGTCTGTTGTTCCATGTCCAGTTCTAACTGTTGCTTCCTGACCTGCATATAGGTTTCTCAAGAGGCAGGTCAGGTGGTCTGGTATTCCCATCTCTTTCAGAATTTTCCACAGTTGATTGTGATCCACACAGTCAAAGGCTTTGGCATAGTCAATAAAGCAGAAATAGGTGTTTTTCTGGAACTCTCTTGCTTTTTTGATGACCCAGCAGATGCTGGCAATTTGATCTCTGGCTCCTTTGCCTTTTCTAAAACTAGCTTGAACATCTGGAAGTTCACGGTTCACGTATTACTGAAGCCTGGCTTGGAGAATTTTGAGCATTACTTTATTAGTGTGTGAGATGAGTGCAATTGTGTGGTAGTTTGAGCATTCTTTGGCATTGCCTTTCTCTGGGATTGGAATGAAAACTGACCTTTTTCAGTCCTGTGGGCACTGCTGAGTTTTCCAAATTTGCTGACATATTGAGTGTAGCACTTTCACAGCATCATCTTTTAGGATTTGAAATAGCTCAACTGGAATTCTGTCACCTCCACTAGCTTTGTTCGTCATGATGCTTCCTAAGGCCCACTTGACTTCACACTCCAGGATGTCTGGCTCTAGGTGAGTGATCACACCATCGTAATTATCTTGGTTATGAAGATCTTTTTGTGTAGTTCTTCTGTGTATTCTTGCCACCTCTTCTTAATATCTTCTGCTTCTGTTAGGGCCATATCATTTCTGTCCTTTATTGAGCCCACCTTTGCATGAAATGTTCCCTTGGTATCTCTAATTTTCTTGAGGAGATCTCTAGTCTCTCCCATTCTATTATTTTTCTCTATTTCTTTTCACTGATCACTGAGGAAGGCCTCTATTTCTCCATGCTATTCGTTGGAACTCTGCAGTCAAATGGATTTATCTTTCCTTTTCTCCTTTACTTTTTGCTTCTCTTTTTTCACAGCTATTTGTAAGGCCTCTTCAGACAGCCATTTTACTTTTTTGCATTATAGCTTATTCCAAATCATAGGCAATGGAATAAAGAGCTTAGTTGAGTGTATGACTACATTTATCCTATTTTTTTTTTTAAAGAAAGGATTTTCAACTAAAATTTCATCTTGGAAAGATAAGGAGACAAAGAAGATTTCTCCACCTTATTTTGAAAATCCACAGATTGACATGGAGGATTTCGAATGCCATTAGCACAGCTCCTATGGCTTACTCCAAGGAATTAAGACTTACATAGCCCTGCTTTTTTGGCCTTTTTTTTTTTTTCCTGACACAATGCTTTTCTGGGCAAGAGAACTAGAGATGCCTCCTTTGTATAGCTATATCTATCTAGAAGGGCTTCCTGATAGCTCAGTTGGTGAAGAACCCACCTGCAATGCAGGAGACCCTGGTTCAATTCCTGGGTCAGGAAGATCCTCTAGAGAAGGGCCAGGCTACCCACTCCAGTATTCTTGGGCTTCCCTTGTGGCTCAGTTGGTAAAGAATCTGCGTGTAAAGAGGGAGATCTGGGTTCAATCCTGGGGTTTGGAAGATCCCCTGGAGAAGGGAAAGGCTAATAATACCCCTCCAGTATTCTGGCTTAGAGAATTCCATGGACAGTCTAGAAGTTTCCTGATCCAAGAGTTCTAGATAGCAGTAAATCCAGGCAGAAGTCTTTATGGAAGAAAGGGGGTCTTTCTGTTTCTTTTAATAGGCTACAGCCAATGTCCTCTAGGAAAGGAGATCAGGAAAAGAAGATATAATTGAAAACCAGGTAAGCTCCAACTTCGTAGAGTTGAAATCACTACCCACCAGCTCTGCGTTTTACTTCTTTTGTGGTTCATTTCTTTTCCCTTCCCCTAGCCTATATGTTAGTCAAGTTGGTAGTGACACAGTACAAAGGCAACCATGAGAAAGGCGTAAGAGGAGGCCTGGGCTCCTTCATCTATGAGTGGAGGGACTTGGACAATTGACATCCTCTCCAGTATGATGTCCACACAACTCAGAAAGTCCAAGATGACTGTAGGGTACAGGAACAGGGCATTAAGTAGTGCTGAACTGGACAGTGAGATAGTCATGACTTTTTCAAGCCTGTCTACATCTTCCAGACTCCATCAGAGAGAATGCATCAGTTTGAGGATAATATTGCTTTAACACTTCCTTCACATTTTCTAAGCTTCCTTTTTAGTAAAGACCAGGCAGGCTGAAGGTCCAAGCATCTGGACAGAATTTCATAACAATGTGGTATTTTCATTCTGTTTATTTTATGGTCATTTTCTATTACATCAAATCACACTGAGTTTTCAACTTATGGCCATGATATAAATTTTTTTAAATAAATTAATTTAGTTTTTGAAATTGAGTTAACTTAATTCAAAATATTACAGAGTGGACAGATGTTACAAAACAGTGAATGGTTTATGGGACTAACTAAAGGTTGGGAAATGCTGGATGATTTCTAAGCCCCATCTAGTCCAGACATTTTATTACTCTACGAATCTAAGAAAAGGAACAGAAGACCAGAATAAGCCCCAGACTGGATTATCTATCTCAGGAGCTAACTTATAAAAGACCACTTACAAAAGCTGTATCCTTTTCATTCCTATCAGAAAAGCAAACAAATAACTAGGCCCCATTGCATGGATATAGAACCCAGACACCACCAGGAGGGAAAAGAAGTCACTGATGACACAGCCTCTAATCTGAGAGGGTTAGGGTTACACATGCTCAGCTTTCAGCTATTTAGGAAGCACAATTAAATTAATAAGCTTTTGTTTTCTAATCCAGTGAATTAGAAAGCAAGCCTAGGTATGTTGTGTGTGAATTACAGGCAGGGGAGGGGAGAGGTAGGGAACATCCAATGCCCTCTGTTATCTTGGTTCTGTGTTCTAGCTATGTTTTAATTTATTCTTTACTTTAGAGACACTTGTCATTTACTTGTTGTTATTTACGAAGGATTCAAAATTCATTATTTGCAGTCAGGAATTACTATCAAAAGATCCTGTACAAAACGTGCTGGGAAAAGACGTGTACTGAGACTTGCTGTTGTCCATGTCAGTGAGTCTGTTGTCATGATGCAGCAAATTGATTGCATTAATAGCTCTAATTTCTCTCCCTCTGTATCCAGCCTCCCTTGGCATGTGATTTGATATTTTATTTCTCTGACTAAACAGGCAGGTTCTATTTCCTTGCCCCTTGGTTCCTTGCCCCCGAGTTTCAAAATGTGAATTTCTTTGGCCACAGGGATGTCAGCAAATGTGACCCATACAGAACTTGGAAACACCCTTGAGTGTTTTTGTTTCCATTCTTCCACTTCAGTCATCACCACGAGGAACATGCCTGAGCCAGTCTGCGGAGGATAAAACACAGGACCCTCTGGTTCTAGTTACTTCTGTTGCTTGAGCTGAGGTTGTTTTGGATCAGCTGCCAGCCAGCTGACCCCTTGGCACATTCCCAAGCCTAGTCAAGACAGAAGAACCATCCAAGCAACCCACAGGCTACTGAGCTCAATAAATGCCTACAGCTTTATGCCACTGCCTTCTGGAGTGGTTTGTTCTACAGCATTATCAATAGATAATATCAACATCTGTTTTCAATAGATAATGTCAAAGATGCCTGATACACACGTTCAACTCCCCTGGCCCTGCTCATGGCTAGAAGAGGTAGCCCTGGGTCTCTCAGGTTGACAAAGCCTTTTCCTAATTTCTTCACCCCTCTTCCCTTAATTCAGGCCACATCATTGCCCAGGGAGCAGGTCCCACCATCATCCAAGGGGCAAGGAGTCAATTCACTGAATGACCAATGGCTAATCAGACTTGGTTTTTAGAAATTAAACTGAACAGGGAGATCAGCTGGGTGCTCTGTGGCAACCTAGAGGGCTGGGATGCGGGGTGAGGTGGGAGGGAGACTCAAGAGGGAAGGTATATATGAATACATATCGGTGATTCACGTTGTGGTACAGCAGAAATTAACACAACATTGTAAAGCAGTTATTCTCCAATTAAAAATAAATTGAAAAAATTAAACTGAGGTGCAGAGACTTTAGTTAGAAGATGGCAGGGACTTAATTAACTGGAGATCATACAGTCAGACCAAGTTGAGTCATTTAAAAGTAAAGCAAGCTGTCTGAGAGGAAAGGGTAAGAAAGGGAGGAAGGAAAGAGGAGCAAGAGCCAGAGAGGAAGAGAGAATGAGAGATGAGTGACTGACTGAGCCTGGAAATAAGTAGACAGAAAAGCAGTCGAGTGGCCATGTCTTCAGATTCTGGCTTCCCAAAACCACTTCCAGCTTCATTTCCAGTCAGCTTACGTCATGCTTTGCTTCCTGTCTTTGAATGTGCTTGAGGTTTCCTCTTAGACACTTACAGTCAATCTTTATTTAATCTAGTTTGAGTGGGTTTTGTTTTCTTGCGAGCAACATTTCTCTAGTTGAGGACACAGCGATAAACCCTCAGAGAGGAACAGCTTCTCAGGCTGGCAGTTTTATCAGAGCAGGCCCAGATCCAATGTGCTGGGGGCTCATGGTAATTAGGAGGAGCCCCGGAGAGAGCGAGGAAAGGGGCTCAGGGAGGGGCTGGAAGGATGGAAATACAAAGCACTTAAGTTTCAATTTTACTCAGGGCTCATCTCACTCTCTTGGATATCTGCCTAAGCAAAATAGGATTAGGCAAGCTTCTTTCTTCTTCAAACCGAAACCAAAAACATTCGGAGAGAAAAGTCAAATATATGATTTACTCTCCCAGAATGTGCACTATGTCCACCTCCACTGTAACTCTTGACTGTGACATTCTCATCCCGATTCCTCATGCTTCAATGACACCCTGTCCAGAGCTTCGAGGACAGAAACAGGGGTCCCGTCCAGCCCACGTGCAGGGAGCGTGACTTCCTCCTCATTACCTTGGCTGTGGAAGGCTCCCCCTGTGGGTCCATTCCACTGAGCCACCATGCTTCACAGTACGGAATATGCTTCTTGCTCTTGTTTAAAGAAGGACTGCATAATTTTTCAGAACTGCACACATCTGTCCTACTGGCCATATGAAGAGGGAAGAGCCAGGGCCTTCTTCCACAGGGAGTGTCTCATGAAAAGAAACCAGCAACCTGACATCAGGGCTCTCTGGGCTGAGAAGGATTGGTCACCCATCTTTCAGGCCAGGCTTTGCTATCTCTGTGTATTTCATCAGGAATACTAGGCTGGACCAGCTCCACAGAAATGACCCACGGCTCCTGCCGACTCCCATCAGATTGCAGCCCCAGAGTTACAGGACATTAAGGGAAACAATCAATGTGGCCCCCTAACATTCAGGAATGCATTTGCAAGCAAACACAAGCTCCTGCTGACATTATTTACAAATCCCCTGGGAAGTGACAGATAACTGAGGAAATCCATTTGTACTCAGACCTCATGCTCCTGGCTCTGGCTGAGAGTGGGCCTGTCCTCCCTATACTGCCATCTGGATCCCGGACTCTGCTCTCTCCCTTTTCACTCGAAGGCCCCTCTGCCTGCTTGTCTGTTTACTGCTATTAATAAAAGGTGAGCATCTCACACTTCAACTCCTGCTCCTCAAACAAAGACTCTGGATCATAGTTAGTTCGTGTTCTACTTAAACCTCAACTGCTATGAGTGGGCTCAGACTCCAGCACCTATCACTTGCTGTCATGTGACTAGGAGTCCAGCTGAGGCAGAATAGAAACATTATCATTATTATAACAGAAGAGTTGGATGACAGTAGACCCTTGTATAGTGGGCTAACAACTTTTTCTTTCCCAGAGCAACACTGGCACACATCAGTGAAAACAAACACTTTTATCTTGAAAAGTTTACCTGTTAAAAATAAGAAACTTGGATGTTGATCAAGTGGAGAAGCAGGGTGGGGGGCGGGGCATAGAAAGGAGCAAGATGGGAAAGGCACTTTGCTCTGAATTGTGGTTTGAATATTTTCAATAATATCCTTGTATGTTTCCTGTTTTGGAATCTATCTATAAGTCACCCATCTTATTTAAGCATTCTTTGAAGTTACTAGACATAAGCTACTAATCTCAGTGAGCTCAGTTGGAGTCCCAGGTCTGATACTTGCCATCTATACACTATCGAGTAAGCCAATGATTAATAAAATGTCTGAGGGTGATAAAATCATACTATTAATAGAAATAATATTAATAATGATGATGGTACATGCCTAGATCTCTTCATCACTCATTCCACAAGCATTTATGAATCCCCTATGATGTGCCAGACACTGTTCTAAGTGCTTGGATTACACCCGTGAACAAAGCATCAAAGATCCCTGCCCTTCTTCAGCCTGCATTGGGAGAGGTGGTAGGTGGGCAGAAAATAAATAATAGCATCATAAATAAGTAAGCTAAGTGGCATCGTAGAAGGGGATAAGTGCTGTAGAAGTAAGGCAGGGCCAGAAGGATCAAGAGGGCATGTGGGTGCCTAGGAATGGCAACGAGAAGGTGAAATGGGAGCAGACTCCAGTCTTGCATGAGGGAGTTGGCTAAGCAGCAGTCTGGGGAGAGGGTGTCTGAAGCTGTAGGCAGGGCTATGGCAAAGGCCCTGGGCCATAAGCACTCCTGCTGTGTTCTAAGGACCAGGACTGAGCAGAGAATAAAGAAGAACGCGAATGGGTGGAGGGAGGATGAATGTCCTATTTGGGTCTATGGAAGGATCTCCCAGGATCCAATCAGGTCATGATAAGGCATTACTATTTATTGCTAATTCTTATTGGCTTTACTAAAGCAGCTGAGTAATCCCCCCTCATCAATTCTGGCTACTGCCTGACAGTTTTTTCATTTATTCAGTAAGCCCTTTCTTCATTACTTCTGTTTTTCCCAAGAGACCCTCAAAGCCCTTAAAGTGAGGACATTCTAAGTGGTGCCAGTGGTAAAGAATCTGACTGCTGGTGCAGGAGACACAAGAGACAAAGGTTTGATCCCTGGCCAGGAAGATCCCCTGGAGAAGGAAACGGCAACGCACTCCAGTATTCTTGCCTAGAGAATCCCATGGACAGAGGAGCCTGGTGAGCTACAGTCCACAGGGTTGCAAAGAGTCAGAAACAGCTAAACTGACTTAGCATGCATGGCCTTAAATGAAATAGGGGCCAACCCTCTGTCCCCAGGTGGTGGACTAGAGGGAGCTAAACCCTGGTCCTTCACAGTCTGCACGGTAGCTCTCAGACTCCCTCTGTGTTCACCACCATAAAGAGATGGAGTGCTAATGAGAACAGGTGCCCGGGCTCACTCTTTCAATCCTAACCACGTCAACAGTTATTCTGCCTTTATTGGCCAAACAAGCAGCCTGCTGAGGGAAAGCTTATTTGAGCAAAATCAACTTTTATAGATAGAAGAAGTCCTCACAGTATGAGTCTTGGGAGAGGTTCTTATTATAATGACTTCAGAACACAATCCAAGCTTTTCTCGTCGCTGCTTAGACCGCTCGGTAGTGGCTCTTAGTGCAAACTATTTGCTGTACCTGCTGTGTCAATGAACAGTGAGCTTAGGGACAGGCAAAGACCCTCTGTTTCTTAAGTATCTTAACCTTTCCTGGGGCAGGAAACCTAACCAAAAGCTGCAGTCACAGTTAGTCTGAAAAACTTCTAGACAGTTTTATTCAAAAGTGTGTCTGTCTATCACAAGGCATATGCAAAGAAAGGGTGGGTTTAAATACTCGTTTCTTTTCTTCATGAAAATAGGAAGGTTGCTACCTCTTTTTAAATGAAATAGATGGTTTACATAAAATCTGTATTTATCTCCTGTACTTAGACAAAACCCCCACACACACCAAAAATGCTGTTTTTTTCCCCACAAGTGATCAACTGAGTTGACGATGTTGATTCAAGTATTTGAAAATTAGATGGCTTCACTTTGTTATCACACAAAGTACAAGCTAATGACAAGTGAAAAACATATGATATTCTTTTTAAAGGCCTTCTCAATTTTCCTAAGCTTATGCTTCATGCAGTATCTCAGAGGAGGCATTTCCTTTGGCCAAGTTAATCTGAATAGAGCTGTAGGAAAATCTGAAAACTAAACCACAAAGCAATATAAAACGGCTAGTTTCTGAGTCCTACATAGAAAGGAAACAAATTGGGCTTTTTCTACTATATCTCTTGCCTAACTGTGAAACAAAGGATGTTCTCTGGGTTCTGGTGGATCAGCTTGTGGGTTGCAAACTTGGGAAGTGTTCTTTCTTTCTCTGTATCTTATACAACTATTTCATAAAAAGAGAATGGTTAATGTGCAGACTCTGGGCTGCTTGCTCAATGATAAGCATATATGTGTGCACACCCCCACTCCCACTTGGAAGGAGAGTAGAGAGAAGAGGAAGGAACGCTAAAGAAAGTTATGGGGTAAAATCCAGCTTGACTGCTTAGTTAACAAGATACAAAGGAACGGTCTCCTATATGCATTTAATGTACCATCTAGCTACAACCAAATCCCAGTGTAAGATGCAATTCTACTGAAGACTATATAAAACCAACGTCCAGTGGACTGAGTGAGATCGTTGCTCCTTGAGGCCACAATAGGACATATCTGCTTGAACCGACATAAGGCAGATGGCCAGGATTTTCACTACAGCTTTTAAAAGAACAGGTTGATGCAAACTCAAGTATTAATAAAACAAGCATTTTTATAGCAGACAACTGTGGTTACAAATGCCCTAGAGATGGGTGTATCAGATTCTACGTCAGATACCTTCATATATATTAGCTCACTTGTCATGGTAATAAACAATTTTTTAAAAAGATTATTAAGATTATGGAGGCTGTTTATAAGACAAAATGGTGGAAACCCTGAAAGAAACACTTCAGAATTTCCCACCCATTCATTTATTTTTTAAAAAATTTCATGTGAAAACCAATTCAGAAAACACTTGCTATGTTTCAGGCATTATTTTGCATGCTTTATAATTTTCAGCTCATAAAAATATGAAAAAAGAATAAGGTGGTGTTTTAGCTCAAACAGCCATAAAACAAAATACCATAAACTGGGTGGTATAAATAACAGATACCTCTCACAATTCCAGAGGTTACTAAGTTCAAGATTAAATAGCCAGCTTATCTGGTTCCCCAGTGACAGCCTGGCTTCAAATGGCTACCTTCTCACTGTGTCCTCAGAAGGCAGAGAGAGAAGAAACTTCTCTTCAGTCTCTCCTTATAAGGGTGCTAATACCATCACGAGGGTCCCACCCTTGTGATCTCATCTAAATCTGATTACCTTCCAGGCCCCAATGCAATCACAATGGGGCTTAGGGATTCAACCTATACATTTTGGAGGGGACACAATTTAGCCCACATTACGTGTATTTTACAGGTGAGTAAACCAAGGCACAAATAGGCAAGTGAAGTGCTCAAAGACACACAGCTAAGAAGAGACCTCAGAGCCTGGATTCAAACCTAAGATTTCATCCTCTTAACTACCACACTGTGTTATTTTTCATGGTGATGGAGTTGAGAGTTACATTAGAGTCATGAAGGTTTTTATGCCCAGACATCTGTATTTAGACTGTCTTTGTGTTTTGTTCTTTTGTCTGGGTCAGTGGTTCTCCAATGGTGATGTTCATAAATAATACTCTTTTCTTGTTATAAAAACTTTTCAGAGTAAATTGAACCAGAAGTGATTTTAGGCCAACATGCTTATTTTAGAACCACATCTGTGTGGATAATACATTCAATGTAAATGGAAAAATGTATATTTATCACCACAAATATAATGAGAGAAATTTGAAAACCCAGGTTTTATTTTATTTATTGTTCAATGGTACCTTTGAAAATGAGTAAACTAATATTCTTTGGAAGGGGTATGAATAATTCCAGGCCCGGAAGCATCATTTAGCTTCACCCCACAGGCTTGAAGACTCAATTTAAACCTTCCATAGGTCTCATTTATCCCAGTTAACTGTGTAAACAGTCTGCTTTTTACCCATGGAAACAGAGATCTCTCCATTTCACTAAAGTGTGTAAATGGGCCCAAGAATAAGCAGCTTTCTTAGGTATAGCTATTTACATACACCATGACTGATAGCTTCATTTAACATAGTAGTGTTGGGTTTGCAGTAGGATTTCTGTTGAGAAGAGGCTGAGGGCCAACCCCAAATAATGTATAATCAAGGAACAAAACCAAATCTTGTTAGTCGCTGTGTGTTATAAACGATAGTCTATTATTTCATGTTACTAGGTGAGTAAAGGAATTGGTTATACTGATGGTTGCCATGGATATGCACTGCTCCAGCTGATTCCAGGTTACAACAGGAACCAGTGATGTCAAGTTGAGGAATATCAAATGAAGGGATCTGGCTTTACCAACTGGTGGAAGCCTGTATGTCAGCATCTGAGATCAACAGAGATGTTCCCAGTCATGTTTATGTGCTTCTAGATGCAAAAGAATTGCCATTGTTATGGCAGGTACAGGCCCAAGTGGACAGAGTGGTGCCATTGATATAGTCACTGCAGCCTCTTTTAATTTAAATAATTAAATATTCATATGAATTAGTTAATATTTTTATACTTATGCCTGTTTGGGCCTGGCTCTAGTCTAAATTATATTTCCACAGAACTGACCCAGAATATTGATCCACAAACAGTGGCTCATGGGCCTTAATTTGCTCTGTTTTGAGAGTTAAAGAGATAAAGAGGTTTTCATATTTTTGTAGATCTAGTGATCTGAATTTTTTATACTCGAGACTGAAATTATTTTAGATTCTTGGACTCTTTATTTGTGTAGAATGTTTTTGCTAAACAATCCATAGCTAGCTAGCCTAACTTAAGATATTGTACATGTAAAAATAAAACTGCATTTTAAAATATTCTATAATTCAGACTTTTCTGCTAATTTGATTCACATGATAGTTAAGATTAGAAGAGTTTTAGATATTATTAAATGACATTTTAAAAGTTAATTTGCTGGATAGCAATGGTGGCTAGGTTTTTCTTCTTTGCCTAAGAGATTCTGGATGCATATTAAATAGATGGAGTATTAGGCCATTCTGACATGACCACTGATTGTTCAACAGAGTAGATCCAAGCACCAAATGTCCACTGAATGTCAATCATTTAAGAGTAGGAACAAGCTGCTGCTGCTGCTAAGTTGCGTCAGTCGTGTCCGACTCTGTGCGACCCCATAGACAGCAGCCCACTAGGCTCCTCTGTCCCTGGGATTCTCTAGGCAAGAACACTGGAGTGGCTTGCCATTTCCTTCTCCAATGCGTGAAAGTGAAAAGTGAAAGTGAAGTCACTTAGTTGTGTCCGACTTTTAACAATCTCATGTAGCCTACCACGCTCCTCTGTCCATGGGGTTTTCCAGGCAAGAGTACTAGAGTGGGTTGCCATTGCTTTCTCTGAAACAAGCTAACCAGTTACAAATATCTCCAGCATAGAAACATCTAAAATACCTTCTATAATGCATCTTCTAGTCTTTCACATTCTCTTTCTCTCCTTTAGCTCCATTATCTTTCATCTGTCTTTTATTTACTTATTTTTGAAGTAATTACAAGGTCAGTTTTCTACTCCATCAGAATAACAACATCATTCATTTTGAGCTGTCCAGAAAATGCAATGTCCCTTTCTCATATATCCTTCTAATGCAAAGTCCTGAGGATCTGTACTGAGGTTTGACAGGAAAAGCCTTTCCTCTCCAGAGTACTGAAATGTAGTGAAAGCGTATCTCAGTTCAAATTCTGTCACAGCACATTTACAAATGCATGAGAGGCAGGAAGCACTGGATGCAGGCCCCAGGGCTAGTCAGCCTGGGTTCAAATCCCAGCTCTGCCATTTATTAGCTATGTAAGCTTTGGCAGGTCACTTAAATTCTCTGAGTCTCTGTTTCCTCAACTATAAATTGGTGATTATCATATCTACCTCAAGAGTGTTGATGCAAAGATGAATGACTTGTTGATACGTGTAAAACTTTAGATGGTGCTGGGTGCACAGTATGCATTCAGTAAGTGCTGGCCATGCCTGTAAGAGGCCCTCTAGCCACAAGGCTCTTAGCTCAGACTCTTGAGCCAGCTGCCAGGGTTCAAAGTCTAGCTCTGCCTGTCAAAATAGCCATGGACTTTAGGCAATTTACTTATTAGGTCGAACCACATGAAATTTCTGAGTAAACAATTTTGACCTACAAAAAAGGCAATTTCATAGTTCAATTTAACATGTACATAATATTCTCTGTGACTCAGTTTCCTTATCCCTTAGAAATAGGGGCAATAATCCTATCTCAGGGCTTTCCAGGTGGTTTGGTGGTAAAGAATCTGCCTGCAGTGCAGGAAACTCAGGCTTGATCCCTGGGTTGGAAAGATGCCCTCGAGAAAGAAATGGCAACCCACGCCAGTATTCTTGCCTGGGATATCCCATGGACAGAGGAGCCAGGCAGGCTGTAGTCCATGAGGTTGCAGAGTTGGACACAACTTAGCAACTAAACAACAACAATCCTACCTCATAGACTGTTTATGGGGAATAACTGAGTGAGCACTTGGAAACCATGACAATGCCTGATTACAGACAGTGCTATTCCAGTTTTGACTATTATTATTTTTATTACCCTCATATCTCATTGCTACTTGATACAAACTTTTCCCAAGAATAGCCTGCTTCTATCAATCAGCCTTTCTGTCTTGCCCGCAAGGCCCTTTTCCTTCTTCAAAGCTTGGTCCAAATTCATTCGATTGACATGACCACTCTATTCCCTCCATTTCTACCATGTTTCTTGGCATTTGTTTATTCACTAAGGACAAGATGTTTTATATTGGCTGACAATGGTTTCCATATAGTCTTTGTTTTCTTCATATATTGACTCTAGAGTATAAGGGTCCAAGAAAGATAAGACATTTCTTCTGTTTTAATTGCATCTTTTCATATGATGAGCATTTTTATATCTTCAGAAAAACTATATTTTTAAAATGTGGGACTCCCAATGTCTTCCTACATTTTTTAAAGGGACTAAACAAGTTGAATAATTTTAGATTTATAGAAAAGTTGCTAAGATAGTATAGAGAATTTCTATATACTCTTGACCTAGTCTCTCTAGTGTAAGTCTTACACAACTACTGTGCTTTTGATGAAATGAAGAAATGTACATTGGGATGTTACTGTTAACTAAACTCCAGGCTTGGGTCAATATTTGATCAATTTTCTGCTAATGTCTTTTTTCTCTTTCAGGGTCCCATCCAGGATGCTACATTGCATCTGGTCATCAAATCTCCTTAGTCTCCTGGTTTGTGACAGTTTCTCAGTCTTCTTGTTTCTTTACTGCCCCCCTCCTCTTTTTTTATGACCTTGACACTTTTGAGGAATACTGGTCAGGTGCTTTGAATTATATCACTCAATTTGATTTTGTCATATATTTCTCCCCTCCTGATTAGACTGGAGTTAAATAATTTGGGGAAGAATTCCACAAAGGCCTCAAAGCCATGTTTTTTCCAGTAGTCATATATGGATGTGAGAGGTGGACCATAAAGCAGGCTGAGTGCCGAAGAATTGATGCTTTTGACCAGGAGCATTGGAGAAGACTCTTGAGAATCCCTTGGACTGCAAGGATATCCAACCAGTTAATCCTAAAGGAAATCAGTCCTGAATATTCATTGGAAGGACTGATGCTGAAGCTGAAGCTCCAATACTTTGACTACCTGATGTGAAGAACAGACTCACTGGAAAAGATCCTGATGCTGGGAAAGACTGGGGGCAGGAGGAGAAGGGGGTGACAGAGGATGAAGTGGTTGGATGGCATCACTGACTCAATGGACATGAGTTTGAGCAAACTCAGGGAGATAGTGAAGGACAGGGAAGCTTGGCAGGCTGTAGTCCACAGGGCTGCAAAGAGTCGGATGCGACTTAGCGACTGAACAACTACCACAAAGGTCAGATGTCTGTCTTGTCATATGATGTTCAGGATAAATGACACCCATGTGACTTCTCATGTGATGTGACTTCTCACATGGTGTCAACCTTGGTAACTCTCTGGGCTGTTTAACAAAGTAAAATTTTACATAGAATTCTCTATTTATTAAAGTTACCAAGAGACTATCCAAAGATAGTAGATAGTTAGATTCTTAAAATCACAGTAGTTTTAAGCACTAAAAAGGCTTATTCATTGCCATCAATCTTATCAGATCCAACAACTCTTTTTATAATATTTGTATTTCTTCCTTTACTGTTCTGAAATAAAATTTATCAATGGTATAATTTACCTGTATGCCTAATTATAGAGAAATCAATATAGTGTTCTAATTTTAAAAATACAGGGAGAATAAAAGGAAAGCGATTTATAACATAATAAATATTTTGATATGTAAATGCTCAGGTCTGACTATTCCACAAGCCACAGTGAAGTGGGCAGGTACCTATGTGAAGATACCTTCACACCTATGTGAAGAATCTGCCTGAACAACAGACACAAATGTAGACTGAATAGAAGACTCAAGGACAATGGGCAGCATTGTCACTGATGAGCTGATTTTCCAAAAGGTGAACAACCTTTGGGAAAGGTCCAAAGCAAACAAAATACCACTGCCATCAATTTTCATGGTGGTTTCATTCCTGGAAAAAATTACTGCTTATTAAAAACATGCAAAAATATTGTGTCTTTAAACGTAAAATGGAGCTAGGCTCAGATAATCATATCCAGGTTTTTCACCTACATGAATGCCTGCAAGAAACACTGGAGAGCTGTGTGGGAGAGAGAACAATGCTTGATTGTGTGAGTGTCCTGTACATTGCAGGACATGGGCCCTCTCTGAACCCCACATATTAAATACCAGTGGTGCCCCCAAGCAAGGAGGGTAGGCAGAAACACTCCTTGAGTTACAAGATAAAATTTCCAAAATACAGAGACCATGGTACCAAGTCAAATCACCACTGATGTAGTTTAAGACCAATCAATTCATTGTTGAGCTAGAGGCTGGGTTCATAGCCAGCGTATGAGGGCAAAACTTTGCCTGGAATTCAGGTTTGTGCTCCTATTCAGCATGATCTGGTGCTTGCTGAGCCTTCAGTAGTCCCCATGGTAACTGCTGGATTGATGCTGATTGATCAAACCATGCAATTCACATCACAGACACATAAACACACTTACAAAAGTATGCACACACACACACACATATATAATAACACAACCACCACAATCACTACTACAGCTAAATTCTGCAACAAGCCTTTCAAAATTTTTCATTAAATCTAAGAAAAAAACTCATATCGTTACACTGGCCTAGAAGGTCCTAGACAACTTGACCCTCATTTGCTCTTCAGCTTTTTTCAAACTATATATTCCCTTGTATACTATGTTTCTATCATGTTGGTTTTCTCCCAGTTACTGGCAAGAGTTACCTCCTTTCTGACTCAAGGACTTGGCAAAGACTACTCCCGGGTTCTCCTGCTCATTGCCTTGCAAACTCCTACTTACTCTGCATAGCTTAACTCAAAAAGTCACTTCCTCAGAAAGCTTTTCCCCAAGTCTTCTTGTTTGATGTTCTCCTATCACCTCTATTTCTTGAACACACACTTACTAGAGCTTAAGATTAAGTGTTTGTGAGATTCTGTGTTTGATATCTGATGCCCCTACTCAGGTTTTACTCATTACTATACCCCAGCATCCACCATAGTGCTTGGAACACAGTAGGTTCTAAACATTTGCTGAATCTATGAACGGATGAGTAATTTCATTAGCTATCCACAATGACTTTCAGGTTGGCTGGAAGGCAGACATAATAGGGAAAAGAAGATCGTTGGTTTTCATGATGATCAGCAGCGACAGAACCTTGGTTCTGCACTGCTGTAAAAGAGAGTGTGTGCCTGCTCAGTCGCTCAGTTATGTCTGACTCTTTGTGACCCCATGGGCTATAGCCCACCAGGCTCCTCTGTCCATGCGATTTCCAGCCAAGAACACTGGAGTGGGTGGCAATTTCCTACTCCAGGGGATCGTCCTGACCCAGGGGTCAAACCCGTGTCTCCTGTGCTTCCAGCAGTGGCAGGCAGATTCTTTACCACTGCGTCACTCAAATGAGAGGAATGCTATTTGAGACAGCTTGTTTTGGCATAACTGTTTCAATGGATTTTGTTTGAAAAGAACACAGTGGAATAGAGGATGCTAGAAAGCACCTTGCTGTTTCGATGGCTCAAGGCTCCTGCACCTATTTGGAGCTGGCTTCCCTGCTGCAAGGAACTGGAGGTTTAAGCTACAGCTTGGTGAACATCCACTGTATATGACTCAACTCTATACGCGTTTCCACTTCACCCTTGCCTTGTTTAACACCAATACCACCTTATCTCTGAGAAGTCCTTGATATTGTGCCCTTTAAAGTGCAAATTTTGTTTCATTCTTTCCCCCAAATTTCATTAATTTGGCACATCTGCACATCACCAGGGCCATTATTCATTAATGTTTTCTTTGAACACATCACACTCTGACACAGATGCAGATGTGAGCTTCATCATATACACTAATATGCATGAACTCCTGTATTTCTTAGGTTTATTATATTGAGGGAAAGGCTGCTCTTTTTCTTAATAGTGTTGCTGTGGGAGAGGTACACCAAGGCAAAACTTCATTACTGTTCTAAATTTGCTAAGAATACTGAAGCACAGAGAGGGTCACCAACTTGCTCAAGGTCACAGAGCTATTGGAGGTGACAGAACTGGGATTCAGAGGATCCAGCTCTTGGTCCCATCATGGGCTGTCCCTGCTACAGTGCTTCAAGTCATTCGTAACTGAGCTCTGCATGCACACCAGGCGCTCTGTACACTGTGAACTCCTATGGGGCCAATGGTAACTCCCCAAAGCAAACTCTTCTGGAAGATGTTTTCCCCTTGACTGTGTTATACCCAGTGCATGGTGCTGGTTTCTCACGGCTAACATTTTTTATCTGCCTCTTCCCAATTTGTAATTTTCTGACCCATCTGTGAGCATGTCTCATTTACAAGTGTGTATCCTTGTTTACGTTACTAAGATGTTCACAGTTTTGATGATGGAGGCTATCTGACACACTCACAGAGACAGGTAAATTTCCTCTGGGGAGGTATAGTGAGTTTTCCATGTGGGTGTCTAATTCATTCATGATGGTTGGTTTTTGAGAGCACCCACAGTACCACCATCCCAGTGTTGAGGGAACCCTTCAGTGAGGCCAAAGGGTGGCTCCCTTCTTGATTCTGGAAGCCACTGGTTTCTGGAAGATTCTCTCTCTACCCTCCTATCAGCATATGATGGTGGGCTGGTTTCTGAATGAATGACTACAGAGTTGCTGATCTGTTCTTAAATCCAGTCCCTAACCTAGAATTTCCAGATGTACAAGCTGGATTTAGAAAAGGCAGAGGAACCAGAGATCAAATTGCCAACTTTTGCTGGATCATAGAAAAAGCAAGGGAATTAAAAAAAAAAAGTCTACTTTGGCTTCCTTGACTATGCTAAAACCTTTGACTGCATGGATCACAACAGACTATGGAATATTCTTAAAGAGAATGGGAATACCAGACTACCTTACCTGCTTCCTGAGAAACCTGTATGCAGGATAAGAAGCAACAGTTAGAACTGGATATGGAACAATGGACTGGTTCCAAATAGGAAAAGGAGTACATCAAGGCTGTATATTGTCACTCTGCCTATTTAACTTATATGTAGAGTACATCATGTGAAACGCCAGGCTAGATGAATCACAAGCTGGAATCAAGATTGCTGGAAGAAGTAACAAATCTCAGACATGCAGACGATATGACTTTAAAGGCAGAAAGTGAAGAGGAACTAAGGAGCCTCTTGATGACAGTGAAAGAGGAGAATGAAAAAGGTGGTTTAAAACTCAGCATTCAAAAAATGAAGATGATGGCATCCGGTCCTATCACTTCATGGCAAATAGACAGGGAAAATGCACAAACAGTATCAGATTTCATTTTCTTGGGCTCCGAAATCAATGTAGACAGTGACTGCAACCATGAAATTAAAAGACGCTTGTTTCTTGGAAGAACAGATACATGTCAATCCTAGACAGTGTTTTAAAAAGCAGAGATATCACTTTGCTGACAAAGGTCCGTATAGTTAAAGCTATGGTTTTTCCAGTCATGTGTGGATGTGAGAAGTGGACCATAAAGAAGACTGAGTGCCGAAGAATTGATGCTTCAGAACTGGAGTGTTGGAGAAGACTCTTGAGAATCTCTTGGACTGCAAGGATATCCAACCAGTCAATCCTAAAGGAAATCAGTCCTGAATATTCATTGAAAGACTGATGCTGAAGCTGAAGCTCCAATATTTTGGCTACCTGATGCAAAGAACTGACTCACTGGAAAAGATCCTGATGCTGGGAAAGATTGAGAGCAGGAGGAGAACAGGGCGACAGAGGATGAGATGGTTGGATGGCATCACTGACTCAATGGACATGAGTTTGAGCAAACTCAGGGAGATAGTGATAGAAAGAGAAGCCTGGCATGCTCCAGTTCATGGGGTCGCAAAAGGTTGGACATGACTTAGCAACTGAACAACAACCTAGAATTAAATCACACATTCAAATCCAGGATTTCCACCAAAATGTATTATACAAACTTGAGTTGCTTTGCATCTTAAACTCCAGTCACACAGGCATTCTTTCTGATTCTAGTTAAACATGACTAGATCATTTCTACCACATCACGGCTTTTGTTGTTTCTGCTCCCTCTGTTTGGAATGTTCTTTCCCCAGTTCTTGCCACCTGGGTTTTCATCATTCATATTTCAGTACAAACATCTCTTCAAGGTCTTTCCCATTCTATGCAAAATTGAATCCATACCCCAATGACTCCATGACCTTCTCTTTATGGAATCTATTACTATTCCCAAAGTATTTATTTGTTTACTATCCACCTCTCATCTGCCCTCAGGAGAACCTAATTCCCATTAAGGGAAAGATGAAACCTCTCTTGTGCACCATTTTCTCTCCAGGGCCAAGTAGGGCACTTGATAAGTAGTTTCTAGGTAAATAAATGCATAACTATGGTCCAGTCAGTAGAGCGAGGTGTGGAGGAGAAAGAAGAGCTGTGGAATCAGATGGAAGCAGCCTTCTGTTACAATGTAGAGATGAGAACACTGACTTAGGAGTTAGGCCTGGGTTCCAATTCTGCCTCTGCCAACCTGTGCACCGTAAGGAATTTACTTAATCTCTACTCTTTTTGTACACTGACAGTATATCAGGATTCAGGAGGTTTCCGAATATCCTGAGCCTGGTCTGGTGCCAGCCATCGTAACAGGATCTCAGCAAATGTTAATTGACTTCCCTTTGCCTAGAAATGCCAGAAGAAACCCATGAATTTCATGACAGAGCCTTTGTAATACACTTGACAGCTAATAAAGAACTCAGGCATCCTTCTATTTGGTACAATCTGCTTAAGTGCAGATTGTACATCCTTCTATTTGGTACAATTGCTGTACAGTTTTCAAAGAGCGGTGACATTTTCTACACTTGGTTATCTCGTGTAGACTTGTGACAGGTTGTATAATCTTAAATTCACTGAAAAGAATCTCGTCTTTTAGTGCCTGGCCTGTTTGACGGAGGTGTCCCCGCCCTGTATATTCAAGTACTCGCTGTATGATAGAACCGCATACACCATACACGGTTCCTCTGGCTGTTGAACGCTATGTTCCTCAGGTGGCATCCTTGACTTTGAAGTACTTGTCAGCAACTGGCTTTCCTGGAGCAGTACTGTAACCACTCAATTCACAGTGGCATTTTATTTATAAAGCCTTTGTTCAGAATATTAAAAAGGGCATGCCACAGACTCCATTCCTTTGCTTCAAGGACTGTGATTTTGTAAAGCTGGATCCTACGGTCTACTCAGGAGAGAATCACTGGCTCCAGCAAATATTTAAAAATGGCTTTGGATCTGGTCCCGTGGAGTTGAGTCGGCCAGTAGCTGTACCTACTGAGTCTGTTCATGGGGAGTGTGCTTCTCCTTCCTGCTTCATCCCAGATGATGAGCTGGACTAGTTGAACGGGACAATTTCACAGGACTTTCAAGGTCACTCAGGCAACTTTCTCTAGCCATGCAGAATGTTGGTTTCCTATTAAAAAACCACTGGTATCTCTCAGATACAAACTTGGGAAGTTTTAAGTTTGTTAGCCTCTACTTGGATCAGCAAAATATTTAGTGAATTATGAACCACAGGTAAGGCTTCTGGGTTTTCCTTATACTTTATTGCAGTGGTAGCTAGATTTATTCCATTCAAAACTGGTCCCCAAGAACAGGAGATGGGGCCTTTCTAAAAGTGGCTTATCATGTTGACTGCTCTGACACCATAATTGCATGATGTCCGAACTTGGTCTTTGGTCTGAAGATCAAATGAGTGAGCAGAGCACGGAGAGATGTTGAGAAACTCTGTAAGGGATGGCAGACGGGGGCCTAAAACACTATGTTCCTGGCATCAGGTTGTGAGGACCTGGGATCTTCTCAGATCTGTCCCTTAGGACTTTGCAGATGTTGATGGCAACTAGCTACCTTGTGCCATTTTTCTTTGAGAAGCAACAATAAAAAAATGAATTTTGGATTCTGATAGACAAGGTTTTTCTCAGCCTCAGCACTACTGACATTTTAGGTTGGATGATTTTTTTTGGTTAGGAGGCTGTCCTGGGTAGTAGCATCCCTGGCCTCTACCACTAGATGCCAGTAGCATCTTTTGAGTTGTGATACACAAAGACACTTCTAAGCAGTGCTAAATGTCCCCGGGGGTGAGAGTGGGGGTGGCGGTGAAATTGCTCCTGGTTGAGAACCAGCGGGGTAGGCTTCACGGTGGGAGATTCTGTGGTCACAAGAAAACTTCTCTGAGGCTATTCTAGCTTCTGTTGGCTTTCCTGGGGCTTTTTGAAACTTGAGTTTCCTGGGAAGTAAACTTTTTTTTTTTTACACTTGAATTTTCTTCTTTTTTTTAATACTTTATTCTACATTACAATACTGTATTTGTTTTGCCATACATTGACATGAATCAGCCACAGGTGTACACGATTTCCCAATGCCAATGCCCCCTCCCACCTCCCACCCCATATCCTCTCCCTGGATCATCCCGTGCACCAGCCCCAAGCATCCTGTATCCTGGATCGAACATAGACTGACGATTCGTTTCTAACATGATAGATACATGTTTCAATGCCATTCTCTCAAATCATCCCACCCTCTCCCTCTCCCTCAGAGTCCAAAAGTCCGTTCTATACCTCTGTGTCTCTTTTGTTGTCTCACATAGAGGGTCATCATTACTATCTTTCTAAATTCCATATATATGTGTCAGTATACTGTATTGGTGTTTTTCTTTCTGGCTTACTTCACTCCAGAAGTATAATCGGCTCCAGTTTCATCCATCTCATTAGAACTGAGTCAAATTTATTCTTTTTAAGGGCTGAGTAATACTCCATTGTGTATATGTACCACAGCTTTCTTATCCTGGGAAGTAGACTTTTAATGGACCTGAAGATAAACGGAGGATGAACTAAAGGAGAAGATGAGAGAGGGTGGTATCTGAATGGATACTCCTTTTCTCTCTCTTCCTTCCTCTCTTTTGTACCTGTTAATCCTCTCACAGGGAGAGCCAGGTTGTAGATGAGAAGAAACCTGACTGAAATGGAGAAGCTAGAGGGGGGAACTCCAGCACCTGCAGCCTGAACTAGGGGAGCCTGAGGCTTTTCAGAACTTCAAGCAGTCCTGACATTTAAATTCAGGCATCAGCAATTTATTGCAGACAGCATGGAAGACTGTTTTTGGAGGCAAGCTGGGCATCTGCCAGGGCCCTTGGCAAAACTGCAAGGTAGGCAGAGCTGTTTTTGCCACCACCTCTCTTTCTGAATGTCCCCACACCCATCTCACTTTCTCTGCCCTCCAGGCACAGAGTCGCCTCAAAGCCCTCTGGCTGCTCAAAGTCTGCCTTTCCCGCTGGAGCCATCAGTTTCATTACCTGCCCCCATTTTAACTCTCCTCCCCTGAATGCTGATTTCAGCTACTTTGGGTGGAGGACATTAAGATGAAAGATTCAAATATTTCACGCCAAGGGGAGAAGAGTCAGTAGATTTAACCTATTCAGGTGATGATGTTTTGACTCTTCAAAACTTGCTACTTCTTTTTTAAAACATATTTGGGAACAAAAGGTTTTTCTATGGCTCATCTAACTTCCCTGAAATGGGTATCAGGGTTGTGTATTTTCCAACCACAGTATCACCACTTGACATTCACAACGTGCAAATTCCACAAACTGGAGCTTTAACTTAGAAATGAGCTCCACACAAGGTAAACTCTGCATTTCCCGTCAGAAAAGATTCAAATTTCTTGGCCTAACATACAAAAGCTTCACAACCTGCCTTTCTAACCTCTTCTCCATTCACTCACTCAAATATGGTGGAAAAGATGCACACAAATCGTGGCTTTCACCCTCTCAAAATGCACCTAGTCCAGTGGGGAGACACACATAAGAAAGAAGAAACCAGTGTGGTACCATAGCTTAGCCCGGGCAGGTAACGGAGCTTGGGAGCACCTTGTGGGGGACTGACCCTGACTGACTGGCCCAGGGAGGCAGGCTCACTGCTCTGCTGTCTTCGTGCATGCCTTGTCTTCTCTCTCGAGCTGTGTGCACAATAGTCCCTCTGTCTAGAATGCCCTCTTATGATCTGTCTGGGAAACTCTTAATACCCTTTATGATCTGGCTTAACTGTTACCTCCAGGAGAATTTCTCTGGCTGTACTTTGCCCTCCCTTGTTTTTCTCTGCTTCACCATGTCCTGCTCACTCCTGCCCACCCTCAAATGAAAGTATTTTCTTTCCTTTGAGCCAAGTCCTTAAACATCATCTCTATGGAAATATGTATTGATTCGTTTACTTGTCAGTCATCCCCATGAGACATTTTTCAAAGCCAAGGCAATAATGTATGTCTCTTTTTAATCCCCAGCTCCTAGCACAGTGTCTGGCACACAGAATCGCTCAGTAAATGTCACTGAATGAATGAACCTATTCTAACTAGAATCTGGAAAATGTGATAGCAGGATGTCTGCTTTATTCCTTTTTATATTACACTGTGATGATGACATCCTGCTATCACATAATGATGACCCAGATTAAGAAATAGCCCCCTCTAGTTTTAACTTATCAGTGGATGTTATCTACTTGAACTGATCGTGTCATCATGGCAAAGACTCAAAATTCTGCATCTGACCTTAAGATATTGGGGTCTTCTGCGAAGCATGTCCTCATCTTAACTTCAGCCTGATATTCTAGATACCAAATGTCTAGCTGAATGCCAAGCAATTCAGTCAAACGTCACTTGCCAGACAGAATCTGAAATCTAACGGCAGGAAACTATACGCTCCACTGGACAGTATCTTGTAAAAGATCTTGAGCACCTTTCTTCCCCCTTTCCCCTTCCTTACTGAGGCTGCAGGTTTATCTTGTCACATTTGAGAAAAAACAATTAACATGTGAATCCTGCTGGGACTGTCTGCTAATAGTTAACCTGTGTGGAGGTCAGTCTATTTTTCAGTTGTTGTTAATAAACATCAGTTAAAACCTTGCCACATTATCAGACGGGATGTGCTTTGCTCTGCTTTGAGTGGAAATCAGCCATCTGCCTCGGTGTGTTTGGTCAGAACACTGCGCCTGTGGAAAGGGCCGTTGTTAGGGGATGCACGGCAACCACCTGCAATGTGGCACAGTGCAGAGTTGGCAGGGGTTTCTGCCCGGTCTCATCCGGTCCCACCACTAGGCTCACACAGCTCTGTCCTCCTTCCTCAGGGGCCCTCAGCAGCAAACAGCCTGACCATCTTCCTGCCCTTCCTCCCTTTCTTCTGGTCTTGCTCGTTCCGTCCTCTCTTCTGCTATCCAACATTCTATCTCTGCACAGTCTAGAATGATGACTTGTTCAATAAATATTTCTTAAATGTGGCTGTAATTCTCTTCTTGAATACAAATTCAACTATATTACAGGAAGTTATCAACTCTAGGATCCCAGCTGAGTTCACTTTCTGTGTGTGAGTGTGTTTGAAATATGAATCCATGATCTACATTTAATTCACCCAAATTTTACATTCTTTTTTAATAAATGTAACTCTTTTTCATTCTGTCAACTGAAAAATTTCAAATTCCATTATGTATCATTGAAATCTTCTTTTAAAAACTGTGTAAAGCAGAGAACAACCTTACTCTCTCTCTAGTTCTTACATTAAGGGGTTTATTTCATGCATCAACTATTTTCTGAGCTTTTTTTTTTTGTTTGTTCCAGACACAGTTTGAGATGCTCAGGCTACAGCAGGGAAGAAGGCAGATGTATTCCTGGCTCTCACGAGCTGGTATTCCAAAGGACTTTTATATACTAGAACAGTGCTGTCCAGTAGGGTAGCCATTAGCAACACACAGCCCTTTAAATTAAAACTTCCTTCACACTGGTCACATTTCAAGGGCCCACTAGCCACATGTGATGAAAAGTGCAGGTCTATATCAGTTCCAGTATCACAGAAGATTCTAGGACAGGGCTAGTCTAGAAGAACTTATAAGACCTACTACCATGCTAAGAGCTCGGGAAATCCCACAGCAATATTGTAAGATGATTTATTATGACGTATAAATTATTATGATTATCATGATCCCTTCACATACAATCCTCCCTTTGAAACACAGAGATTACAGCTAGCATGCCTGGCGCCAACAAGTTTATTTTTCTTTGGGGAATCCTGTTTTTCCTTACAAGATGGTTAAATCAATGTGGAGGATAGCATTCCGAAAATACTCATTTTTCCTGCTTGTCTTGCAAGCAGGTATTGGCTCTGAATCAGGGAAGGAGGGGTTGCAAGGCACAACCCAGAGACAGCCTTCAAGTCTCTGGCTGCTTTTGTGTTCAGATGTATAAGCTCTCTGCACTTTCAAGCATTTGTATTATATGTATATGTATGCATGCTGAGTTGCTTCAGTCAAGTCTGACTCTTTCCAACTCTATGGACTCTAGCCTGTCAGGATACTCTGTCCATGGGGTTCTCTAGGCAAGAATACTGGAGTAGGTTGCCATGCCCTTTTCCAATATGTATGTATAATGTATATGTATATAACAGAATGAGCAACAGAAAGGAGAACCTAGGGAACAGGTGAAAGTGTTCTGGCAGGAGCAAGACTGGAGGGGAAAGGAGAGAAATGTGTGTCTATGCACACACGTGAGGCTGTTTCAGAGTGGATGCCAGTTTGCAAGTGCTTCGTAGGTTCAGGCTGCATGGTCTTCCTGGCAGCTCAGTTGGGGTAGCAGAGTCCCAGGGGGAGAAAGTGTCTAGGATTTGAGACTGTGGGAAGACCTCAAAAGTCGACTAGATTTGCATAGTGATGACTATAATGGATACTTTAGCAGCAAACTGTGTGGACATGTGTAGAAGATGACTCAAAACTACAACCTGACCCACCTCAACATTAATCTACCTTAGGGAATGTAAAGAGGGGTGACCCTGAGGTCATAATTTCCCCTAGTGTAAGAGGGTAGGTATGTAAAATAGAAATAAGCAGAACTGTAATAAAAATACAGTTGATTTTTCTAGCAGCATCTGCATCTATGGCCTAGGAGCCATACCCAATCCTTGGGAACCAGAATAATTTGTCTCCAACACAATCTTGGAAACCTGAGCAATGGTCACTCTTGTCTATGAGACTAGATCTCATCATCCTTATCCTCATCTGCCTCCTATGCTACCAGGCTCTAGTCTCCGGCTGCCTCAATCTGAAAACATTATTCTCACAACCAGTTCTTACCCACGATCTCTATTTTTGCAATGCAAACTCTTCCACTTAACTATCCTGCCTTATGCTATTGTCTTCATACGATGTTGGGCTTTCTGCCCACTGAATTTTCCTATTTCTCCCTTCCCCTAGAGCTTTCTGGAAAACCCTTACCACTGAACACAGACTCCTCTGCTTTCTTATACTTATACCACATTTTCTTGCCTTAGCTAAAATTCTTTTGCAGGAAGACACCACCTCCCTGTAACCTTCTCAAATGGAAATCACACATTTCTGCTCATCTGCCAGTAAGGTTCCTGTAAGTCTTGTGTGCATTCTCACTGATACTTTGCCTCTTCTAAACCACCGTTTTTCATTCTTGTGCAAAAAGCCCTTTCTCCCTTGAGTTTCAGGTCATCCTGCTCAAAGTCTTCCTGTCTAGTCCATCTTGTGGCATTCATTGTATGGACACTTCAATACCTGTAGTGACAAACACAGAAGAAGCTAGCTTCACTGTGCAGGACCTCAATTTCAGTGCATCCTGGAACCCACTCTTACAGCCACTCTTGGACTTTATCGTTATCCTAAATGTCCCACCTTAGTACCAGTTTACCATTCTCTGACCACAGCATCTTACTGTCACTACTCTGAGGAACCTTAGTTCTCAGAATACTTGGTATTCAGGCTAGAAGTCTAGTCCTTCGATTACTCTTTTTAATTCGAAAATACCAACACTGTACCTTTATTTTCTTCACCCTCCATCTTAAGAGTTCATAATGCATAACTTTAAGAACCCTTGCAAACTTTTTCAAAATCCCTAGGCCCCTTTATTTTTGCTATATTGACACAACAAAACTTCAATCTTGACTTAATCCAGCTATTTGTTTTTCCTGATCTGGGCTGCTGAGTTTTGACTGAGAAAACAGACAACTGAACTATGCAAAGAGGTGGCCTTAAGTGATTCTTTGATAGGTACTGAGTCAGTGACTTTCCAAAGGGGTGATTACAAAACAATACTTTTTCTTTGCCAAGCCTCACTTCATTGACACCACTCCCCACATATATATAAAACACTTCTCTTCCTCCTTTCCCTGGTAAATGCTTTGCCTTGCTACTCATTTACTCTTAAATCACTTTAATTGATTTTTGCACTCCCCACTGAAATGAAAATTCTCTAGCTAAAGTCACCAGTGATTTCCTAAATGTCTAATTGAATGGACTTTTAAACACGCACTTAACTGTACTCTTCTCTTGCACTGACTCCCCATTCTCAGTGTTCTGCTCTGGCCTTCTCTACTTGTGCTCCTTGGAAAGCTTACTCACTTCCGTGGCTTTGACAGGTCATTATATTCTTGATCCCCAAATCTGTATCTCCAATCCAGCTCTTTCTACTTAGCTCCCGAGTTCTACATACCAAAGAGTCTTCGTGATTTTCCTCACATTGCCATGGAAACTTCAAGCTCCATCTAACTCCAAGTAAACAGATCCCTTTCCCCCAAAGGTCCTCCTCCTGAGTCCTCTATCTCAGTATGTGACAACGCTGGTTAGACTAAGCTGGAAAGCTTGGAGTGAACTTCAACTCCTCCATCTTAAATTCTCATCCACTTCCTGCACCGCCACCTTCTGCACCATCTGACTCTGTCCTGGTGCTTCTGAATTTACCTTCCTGAAGTTTCCTGCTGCCTATCTTCTCCATCCCAACTGCTACTACATTAGCTAAGGTCCTCCCAGGTCCCATCTCCATCCCTTTTATGGACCCTTTTTTGCTTGATAGCTTCAACTAAAACTTGTATCAGAGCATGGTACTACCCTGAGCATGAGGTACAACTCCTCTAAAATCTAAGCTCCTATCTCTTTTCAGACCCATCTGTCCTGTTTCCTGCCTCCTGCCTCTCACCCTGCAGTCAGCCATATTAAACTACCTGCTGAGCCTGGAACTTTCCATGCTAAGTCTCAGTTTGGAATGCCATTCTTCTCCTTCACACCCCCCTGCTCCCATCTGCCTAGCAAATAGCAATATTTCAGGGCTCAGTTCAACCTTCCCACTCTGCAAGGGTTCCTCTGTTGTGCCCCTCCTTTCTCCTCAGGAAGAACTGGCTACTTGCTATCTAGGGCTCCATCCCCACGTATATTGACCACATCAGTCTGCCTCTCCTGGATTGCACACTCCTTGAGGACAATGTCTCTGTCACATGCATTGCTGTATCTAGATGTTCAGTTCACAGTGGGAATAAAATAAATATCCATTGAATGGATTCAATGGATTCCATTGAATGGATTCAGTGGATTCCATTGAATGGATTCAATGGAATCCATTGAATGGATTCAATGGATTCCATTGAATGGATTCAATGGAATCCATTGAATGGATTCAATGGAATCCATTGAATGGATTCAATGGATTCCATTGAATGAAGAATGAACAAATTAAAAATGGAGCCTGAGCTGTGAGCAAAGGCTAAAATCAGTCTGATGACAGTGGAACAAATGTTGGTCATAATGTGAACTGAATTTCATCACAATGGCCTGTCTGCAGATAGTTCTGCTGTTTGTAAGGCTGCTAAGCCTAGTTTGTATTAGTAAATAAGTTGGGTGGGGAGTCTCTGGAGTATACATGACTTTCAGGGACAGAAAATGGGGGTGGTGCCTCATATTGACTTACTTCCTTAGCAGTTTGCAAAAACAAAACCCAGCAAAACAATTGCCCCGTTTCCCAAAAGTTGGCTTTGGCTCAAGTGTGTCTTTTCCAAAATATTTCTTTGGTCAGGCAACACTCCCCATGCTATAGCTGTCAGGCATTAGTGTGCTCTGAATTCATTAGTGAAAGTCAGTCCCGAATACCAAACAGATGCATAGCCCGAGTTTCCAGAACTGGAGTGAAACTTTTAACAGTAGCCACCCTCTCTGTTCTTGCTGTTCTAAGCTTCACCACAGCAGGCATATTCTAGAGACTAGCCTTGTGCTATACTAATTTCTACACCTGAAATGAGCAACAAATAATTTGAGACAGAAAAGTAATACAGGAGAATGTTTGAACTGTACATGCATAAACACACTCCTTGTTTCATGACAAAAGCAACACTTTAAATCCAGTCAACATCACACAGACCACAAGCCTATAGAGGTTTGTTTGTTTTTAATGGTAAATAAATAAATGAGCAAAACCAAATCAAAATGACAGCACAAAAATCCCTCTTACTCCAGATAACCTATTAATTTCAGATGGAAAGGCCTTAGGCAATAAAAGAAAAAAATGTGATTTATGCACTAAGTAGGTTGGATAGTTAATCTAGGGTGAGTAGAAACGAACAAATAATAAGTTGTCATGGTAGAAAGTAAGTTTTGGACATTCTGCTTTCACATTACTAACCAAACTTGTGAAAATACTCAGAAAGACATAAGAAGGACTAAATTTAGATGCTGATTTAATGCATTCAAGAGCATGATTCATTTTCCCCCTGCCCTGGTATAGCCTGGAGAATCTGAGTGTACAGCAGGCAACACAAGGATGCCCTGTAAATAAAGGGAAGTCTCATTCATTCAGTGACTTGAGGAAGCCAGAGACACCCCATTTTCTCTGCCAATAAAGGTGTATTTCCAAGCACCTCACACACTAAAATGTAGAACTAGATTTCTCAGATGGCTAGAATCCGTCTAATTTTAGCTTTGCCCCAGCCTTGGAATGAATGTGCTGAAAATTTATTCTGTACCTCCTCTTCTCTTAAGTGGCTTTTTTCCCCTCAGGCTCCAGTGGGATCTTGACCACTCTCAGAAGCCATGCAACAAGGGTTATTTGATGAGAGGCCCAGAAGGATGCCTGCCATCATTTGGTAGTAACACTTTTAGCAACCATATTCCCTCATGGTAGCCTATAGATTGGGGCTATAGAGAGCATATATATATATATATATATATATATATATATAACATAGACACCTGAGATGCTTTGGGGCTATTCAAAAAAAAACAACCAGGAACCAGCCAATCAGACAATGACGGCATGTTCAACCCCCATCAGTTAATCAGGGTGTTTGGCAAAGCTGTCTAGACAGAGCAGATTGTCACTCTCCTTTCCTGAGTTTTATTATCTGCTGTTTCCAATCATGTTTTAACACTCACTTCTGCTCTCAACACCAAAGCAAATGTTTCAGCTGCTAAACTAAAGATAAATTGAGATTAAGGCTGGACTATCATTTGTGTTCATCCAACCTGGCTCAGAGGTGAAAAGTCATTTTGGGAATTTACACTTTTTTTTTTCCTCTTTTTCCTTTTAGTCTTTGAGCACATTTGGAAAGTAACCTTAGAAGTTTCATTCTAGCTTTTTTGGCCTTATTGATATTCTCTGGGTTTAGGACAAACTAGAAGAAAAAAATGAAATGTATTTTAAAAATCTACAGTTGGGTAACACTGTTTCCCAGAAGTGAGGGCATTTAAAATTGTCCTCCCTTCTGAGGTGTGGGACAGATGTTAAAAACCTCCCCACCACCCCGCGGCCCCCATTATACAACCACATATAATATATTCATTCCAATTAAGAAAGATTATTTCTGCAATATGAAATGGCTTCAGCACTTTTGCAGCTAAAAACAAAAAGAGTTAGATATGGAGCGCGTGCATTATGTTACAAATGAGTCCCTCTGAGAAGGTGTGCAAGAAAGAGCAGTGCTTGGAGAAGCCCCCACAGGGCACGTCCACAGGATAGGGCTGGTGGACCCTGGCAGTCTAGGTGGATATGAGATCCAATTAGCCTGAACACATGCTTCACAAACCAACCTGGACACGGCACAGAAAAGAGGCAAGACACCGCAGAGCAGCATAAACGATTTGTACCTTTCTCAAACAGCTTGGTACCGAGTCTCCTGGGCAGTTCTGAATGACAGGGCGGGGCTGTCACCCAATCTCCCTTGGGCCCACTCAGTGCCACAACATGGAAATCAAATCATTTAGAAGACAGGGCTATTCAATGACACAGGCCAAATTTAATGACAGATTTAGGGCAGCCTTCTATACCCATTTGAGAAAGGACAAATACTCTTTAGCACTCTAGACAATAAACTGGCTGATTTAGCTTAGAACAGAGGCTACTACTGCAGCCAATTTCATAACATCAAAACGGAAGGTAAGTGGCTGGGGGAAGGGAGTCGTGAAGGTCGCATCCATCCAAGGCTGGGTTGGCTACATACGGGGTATGTAGGATATGGGGTAGAAATTTATTCTCACACACATAGGGCATCACAGGTCTACTCACCAATGGGGCACATCTGTTTTCATACTTCACTCACACAAAACACCACACTTCCATCTCCAGGGTTTTTGCAAGTTCTAAACTACAATCAGCCCTTCTTTAAAATAACAATAATAGATCCTCTGATTCAGCCAAATGATGGTGTTTGTTGCACTAGGCTGCGTTCATAGTACAACATCAATAAATGGCCACTTGTAGACGGACGGACAGAATCCCACTCATAAAGCACACCTACACCTCCCTCTTTCTCCCATCCCAAAATGTCACATTGTCAACAGACCTATGGGGGCTTAATCTCATAGGGGAAGAAAGGAGAGATAGGAAAAGCAAAATAATGTAAGTGGAAAAGCAAATTGTTGGGGAAAAATAGTACACTTAATTGCTGAGAAGAATGATCACGGTGGGCTTTCGAGTGTTATGTTGCCTTCAGGGACCATTTGAAAGAATGAATTCAAAAGAGTTTTCCCCTGTCCCTGGAAAGCTGTCTTGGTGAAGGCTGCACATTGTCAAAGATATTCCAACTGGGAGATGGAGTTAGAATTTTTGCTCAGTGAGTTGGCTAAGTCTCATGAAATGGGTATTTGTTCCAATTAGGTGTTCCAAAAAAACCTTCTTGCCTCAGATAACTCATATTGAGAAGAAAAGAGTATTTGTTCAAAACTCATCACGGAAGGGAAAATGACAGACTAGTGTGTTCTGTGGCTGTTGTACACATACTCTTCACAGGCAGGACTCACGCTTTCCGGTCATTTGTCCTTATTTCCCTAGTCTTAGTCCTACCTAAAACTGGCAGGGGGTGGGTTTTGGGGGATGCTGACTAGTTTTTGCTCTGGTTCTTAATAAGCTATACTATCTAGATACATAGCTCTAATCCGTGTCCACAGTCCAGAGCTTAGATGGCTGGCCTGTCAGCAAAAAATGTTAGAAAAATGTTAATTCAACAATGGTGGAAGGATGTTATTTCTAGAGCTAAACTCCTCAGGAAAAATGAGAAATGGTTGCTCCTGGGATTCAACTCCTCCACAATGAAAGATATTTCTTTTCTGAAGCTTTCTTCCCAAATAATTTCCCAATGCTTGGTGTGCCCTGACATTTGGTCCAAATAAAATGCTGGAACAGACTCATAGGATACAACTATCTTCAAACTCTGTACAAGAAGGGTGTTTATTACAGAGAATCAGCATCTATTAGGGCATGAAGCGTCAGGGGCCTGCTGGCACTCACTCCCTACAATGAGTCACTTCATGATATAGATACTATTTTTTTTTTTCTGGCATTTATAAGCAAGCAACTCAGTTTATAACCTAAGGCATTTTCCATACTTCCAGGCAATGAATACTAGCTTCTTTTGAGTCTCAATAGCACATAATTTAAGACAGTGGGAAAAGGAACTGGAGAATAGTTTCCAGTGCAAGGAAAACACCACGCAGCTGTTTGCCCTCACTCTTGAATTCTGATGGCGAAATTGAGAATTGTTTATTTGTTCTGAAGTCAAACCCAAGGAATTTATTTTTAAAGGCTAAGATAGGGATGGGGAGTAATGATATAATATACTTTTAATACTGAAATATTCAACACATGGCCCCAGTATTTTGAATCCCCAAGGAATTTAGATCTTTGAAAAATGGTCCATTCTTGGTCAAATTTGGCACACCAGATGTCACAGGAAGGACATACCTGAAAAACACCCGAGGACTACTTTGCTAAAATTGTACATTTACCTTCTATAATTGTTTTTTTCCTCCAAGATAGCAAACTAGGAATCAGTCCTCTATCTTGAGCCATTTATTGAGAACAAACAAATGAACTTGGAAAAGATATGACCCAATGAAAGTTAAATACCTGACTTTGGTGTATGAGAATCATAAACTTGCTTACGGTCTATCTGGTCCGCAAACACTTCCCCATAAATCATCCAATAGGGCATGTAGAAGATGTTCTTGGCCAGTTTCCATGATGGCTCCTCATTGGGAAAGAGAATGGCTTGCCTGGCGACCCCAAAACTCATGAGCACCACCAGCATAATGATGACAAAGTACATCATGTCTATCATCTGGAAGCAGGGGGAAGCAGAGGGAGAAACAAATGAAAACCAGAATGATTGAGTATTCCTGTGATGCTGACACTGATGGGAAACTTGGTTCACTTTTGAGACTGCTGATAAGGGACGTTGAGACAGGGAGCTGTGATCAGGTAACCACTTGGTCTACTGAAACCAATGTCCAACAACTCTTCACAGTTACTAAGAAGATCATTTAGAAAGGAAAAGCACATGTACAATAGAACCCCTTCATCTTCCATTGTTTTCTGTGGGACCTAGTCGTGACTAGGCACGAGAGTCATATGACGCAGAAACTTGAGCCTATGAATGCAGTACTAACATTTTTTCTGCTCCTGGGAAAGATAAATGTCCTTGCTGGGTCTCTTTCTTCTTAGCAAAGTTGGAACTGGGATAGTTGAACTATATTGACAACTATTGCCATGTTGTAAATTCTCCAAATTCTGAAAGGCTTATCAAGAGCTGAAAAGCCCAAGAGAATAATTATTTGTAAACAAGACTCAGACAACCCCAATATCCATCTTAAACTGCCTTACTCTTGTGGCCCCACCTCATTGCACAGGTTCTACCACAGACCAGTCTCTCAGAGAACCACTCTTTCTGCTCTTTCTTCTGCATTGTATCCTATCAGTTATGGAGGCTGTTTTTTTTGTAGGAATTAGAATCAGGTGGCCTATTGGCCTATTTCTGCGCTTGCTGTTGAAATGCTGGATCTTCATCTTGACAGGTTCATAAAATTCCTTACTTGTATTTGACTCCATTCAAGTACAATGCTATCTCTTGTTCCTCTTTCTTTCTTTCTTTTTGCTTGTTTTCATGATACATGTTATCTGGGATCTGTTTCTCATATGCCAAATTACTTTCCTTTTATCACCGAAAATAGACGAGGATGCAATAACTATTATTTTGCCTGGCCAGAATCCACTGCCTCCTTCTTTCAGAAACGTTTTTTTTTGTTTTTCCCACCCATTTTGGCCCTAAAGGTAGGTGTCTTTTCCAGGCTGGGTTAATCATGGTAACTTGCTGTCTGACAACAGTGACAGGAGGTAGGGATGTGACACAAGACAGGCCAACCAGAATCTTTCTTTGGATTTTTTTTAACTGAAGTGGGGAGAGAAGCTCCCTTGCTCTCTCTGTAATAAAGTGAATTCAGAGTGTCTAAGGCTGTTTCCCACTAGGGAAACAGATCAGAGTGAATAAAGCAGGTATTCCAGGGAAGGAGACTGGGTTGTGATGGAGGTTGGGGGCCAGGGTGCAGTAGCTTCCATCATGTCCTGCTGTAAATCAATTCATCCCTCCTGCATTGAAGTTAGTAGGAGATTGGTTTCTATCCCTTGCATAAAACCACCTAATACAAAACACTGTTTTCTCTTGGATATCAAATTTCCTGATGGAATCCCCATCCACAAAGAAAGACCGATGATAATTTTATCAGTGGCAATGAAGGCTTTAAATTAGTTTTAAATTTCATTTTGCATGGATACATTCCATGGTGCCAGTTACTGGAATTAAAACATTACAGCCTTCCTGTAGGCCTCAGGACACTAGGGGCTCGATACATTTTAGGTTAATTAATCAACTTAAGGCAACTTCAAAATCTTTCAAGTACTGTCTGACTTTGAAATTAAATATATCAAAATTTGATGTTCATTCATATCTGTTCACTGTCCTTAAAAATATATGCTATTCTTTTCACAACTTAGTAGCCTCAGAACTCTCTTAAAATGAGAGAGTCAGCAGTTTTATAGGAAACGTGGGTCCGTTTCTCATCCCCTCTCCCTCTTATCTTGCAAAATTCTTTCGTCATTTATTTACAAAAAGTTCTATTAATGAAAAAGCACAAAGGGGTCCTTTCTGTTATGTTTATTTAGACTGATTAAAAGGTGGATGGGGAAAGGAAGGTGTTTACTTATGAGATTTAGGACCTAGTTTGATCCAAGAAAATTCAGCCAGTAAATACAGCAACTGTTCTAATCTAATTTCTCAGGACTGTTTCCATTCAGCTTGATCGTAATACCTATTCAAAGGGTCAAAATAATCAAACACACACTGTTTCCAAACACTCAGCTTCACATATTTCAAAGGCGTCATAACTTCCATATAAATACTGATATCTGTTGGAGTGAACTGCAGAAACAAGACATTGTCAGAACTGGGTCTGGCTTCTGCTTTTAAACAAAAATTGTCCAGTTGGTTCAATATGAAGAGTGCTGATTGTCTCTCATTCTTTTAAACATCCTTCAGTTGGGCTGTATCAGTTCAGATCAGTTGCTCAGTCATGTCTGACTCTTTGCGACCCCATGAATCGCAGCACGCCAGGCCTCCCTGTCCATCACCAACTCCTGGAGACTCACGTCCGTCAAGTCAGTGATGCCATCCAGCCATCTCATCCTCTGTCATTCCCTTCTCCTGCCCCCGATCCCTCCCAGCATCAGGGTCTTTCCCAGTGAGTCAGCTCTTTGCGTGAGGTGGCCCGAGGACTGGGGTTTCTAGAGGAGAGCATACACTGCAGTGGTTAAGCACGTGTCCTCAGTGTCAGAGTACCTGAGCTCTCGCCTTGGCTCTGCTAGCAAAAATCAACTAGGTGATCCTGGGCATGCTGCTTGGTCTTGTTTTTTTCTTTTAATTTGTAAAGTAGGGACAATAATCATAACAGTAATGATGCATATTATTTTTCTAAGGATTAAATGATATAAGGTGTGAAACAATGTGAGTAGTTCTTGGTAAAAGTTAATGTATTATTATAATTGAAAAAGATCACACTGTGGAGTGAGAGAGGAGTTTGAAGCCTTTGTTTCTTGCTCAGTTTTAGTCTGTTCAAATGTGGGATGAATAAACTAAAGCCTACTTCATGGGGTTGTAATGATGATTGACATGTCTGACATGGTATTTGGTGCATAGTAAATGATACCTATTTACATTGTTTTTATCCACATTACATAAGTGGTATAACTTAGTACTAGGCTTAGAGAACCATTGAGAAGTGGAATATGAAAGAAAAGAGGTTAGAATTCTATTAAGTGATTCTAGAGCTGAAGATCAGTTGGAAACATACTTAATCAGTATTGAGTCCAAGTACCTTAGCTGCCTTCAGTTGTGCCTGGACCAGGTAAGTTACTTCACTGTTTAATATTAAATAGGGGCTTTTGGAATAATCACATCTAGGCATATTTTGTTAAGCTTCCACTCTGGCAGTCCACCTGGCTCCCTGATAATTCTATAGGCATAGTTTACCTATCTTCTGGATCAGTGGCTCAATTACTGAACTAATTATCTTAAAAGCTCTAGAAAGACAACAAAGTCCCCAAATATACTCATTTTCTACTTATGAATGAATGATATAACTAACTAGTTAAGAATAAGTTAGAATGTAGAAAAATGCAGTACATCTCTCTTGCTCACTCCATGGTAAGGTTTCATTCTTATCAAAACTGGGGAAATAATTATGTCATTATTAAAAAGACAGAGATGAATTTTAAAATAGATGTGGGGCATTAGAGAGACTTTACTTATTTCAATTATTTAAATGTGACCCAACCTCTTAAAAGTAATACGCCTGGTTTGAGTCCTTCCTAACTTTATTTACTGAAATAAGGTAACAATCAATTAGGAAAAACAACCCATCAGATAATGTATTTGCATAACACAGAAGGCAACTTGCTCTGCAGGGAACATATAGCAATATCTGGAAATGTTGTTGTTGTTATATGTGTGGGTGTGCAGACACCCATGTGCCTGTGCTCATGCACACACATATCACTAACACCCAGTGGGTAGAGGCCAAGGATGCTGCTAAACATCCTATGAAGCACAGGACAGCCCACCCCACCCCACCCCCAACAAAGAATTATCTAGCCCGAAGTAGCAATAGTGTCAAGGTCGAGAAAACTTGGCTTAATTTTTGCAGCTGTTCTTCACTTTCACTGGGTATGTGTGAAAATATATTTGACAGTCTCATAGAACCTTTTCCCCTCTGTCCAGAAAATTCTTACATCTACACATTGTTATATATAAATTGTGTGGAGAACTAACAGATCCTGTCTCCTAAAGCTCTCCCATAGACTAGGTAGAGATTCTGCTTTTAGATGTGGAAATTTTCACCACCATCTCAAATTCAATACTAAAGTACAATGATATAAGAGGTGATGTTATATAAGATACAGATTTGTTTTCTAATCAAAAATCTCTCAAAGAAACTGGGATTCAGTTTTGGGTAAGTAACTCAAGCTTTTTTTTTTTTTTTAATTGGAGGTTAATTAACTCAAGCTTACTGAATTCATTAATGATCCTCCAATTAAAAATATATATAAGCTGCCCACTTCAGTATTCTTGGCCTTCCCTTGTGGCTCAGCTGGTAAAGAATCTGCCTGCAATGTGGCAGACCTGGGTTCGATCCCTGGGTTGGGAAGATACTCTGGAGAAGGGAAAGGTTACCCACTCCAGTATCCTTGCCTGGAGAATTCCACAGACTGCATAGTCCATGTGGTTGCAAAGAGTCGGACACGACTGAGTGACTTTTGTTTTCACTACTGAATTCAAGTTTTTCCACTACAGAATGGGCTTTGTGATATTCTCTCTAAACAATGCTGGTATTATAAACACCAAGCTTTTGTTCAAAAGGATTAGGAATGGAGCAAATAAGTATTCTCAGTTTTTTCCATTGTACTTTAACAATGATAAAAGATACAGTTTATCAACTACCTACTGTGAATCAGACACAGTTGGCCGCTTAACATGTGTTATTTCTAATTATCACTGCAACCTTATGAGATCTGCATTTATTATTACTACTTGGAAATGAGTAAACTTCATCTCAAAGAGTTGTTAAATAAATTGCTCAAGGTCTCATAACCCTTTCCTTTTAGATTCAGATTCTCCCTCTCTTTGTATGAGGTGTATGGTTTAACTGATAGAAGCACCTAGTTTCTGAGCATCAAGTTCCGATTCCTCCTCTTCTGAGTTTGGAGAGGGAGCTGATTTACTGGTGCAATTTCAGATTCACACTGATGCTGTCCTGTGAGTGCTCAACCTTTATGGAGAAAGTCTAGAAATTAGTGTATGGTCCAGGGATACTGGAACAAGTGCAAAGCCATATGTGGGGAAGCATATTAGCTTGGCACTTGGGATTGTTTTTTTTTTTTTTTAAAGAATAAGTAGGAATATCATTCTGGAACCTAGTTTTTAATACAACATTTTCCAGTAATGTAACAAAACACACGATATATTGACAGAACTTAATGTTCAACTCAAACTCAACATAATTCATCTCATCTTAAATAAACTGGCTTTTCTTCCGTCTGTGTACAGAGAAGACATTTTTTCTAGAACTTCATTAAGAAAAAGGAAATCTGTTAAACATTGAGAGTGGATATCCATATCTTCTCCAATATCCAGCTAAAATGTAACCTCCACATGAAGCCTTCTCTGATCAACCTTTTATGTCCCTGTGGCATTTTATACACATCTCTGTTATAGCATTCTCACACCATATGGTAGTTACCACTCTCTCTCATCATCTATCTCACTGAATGAGGATCTTTATATACTCAATTCCCACTCAGGTGCCCGGCACAAAATAGATGATGTTTATTTGTCAGTGAGTGAGTGAGTGATAGTGAATTCTCCAGTTATGTACATAGATGAAGCCAAACTTCTGAACACGTGAAAGGAATTAAAAATAAAACACCTCCAGGGCCATCTCAGACAGTGATGGCAGGCCCAAATGAATGATTTCCCTCTCCTATGATAACCAGTCCTCCTCTGAGATCTTATAACATGGAATCAGAGGACTCTGCTTACCATTTTTCCAATCATCATCACATATGGGCCCAAATACTTGTTCACGCCGAAGATGTCTAATAGACGAATGTACCAATAAATGATGTTCACACAATAGATGACTCTTCCATCACTCCTGAAGGGTTGGTCTTGGAGACGAAGAATCATTCCAACAGAGAACAGAAGGATGGCAATGAGGTCTGTGACATTCCAGTACTCTTGCAACCACACCTTCACTTTTTGTAGCAACTTTCCTGGCTCTGACATCAAAATCTAAAAGTCAGGAAAGAGAGTGAGGTTAGGCTTGATTTCTGTCTATATTTTCAGCCCAGTTGGAAAGTGCTTGGTCTGTGAGCTGACATTAGTAGCTTTTTTTTGTCTACCTGTATCTATTCAAGAGGCTCTGGATGACCTAAGCTTAGCTCAGTTGTATATTAGCCCTAAATCTGATCCTTTAGGATGCCTTACAATCCTAAGACACACCTTAGAGTTTTGGTATAAAATTATTGATTCCTAATACCCTGCAAATCTCCAAAATCCTTCTCCATCTCAGTAAATAGTATCACTATGTTGAGTTACTCAGGCCACTAATTTAGGAGGATTCCTTCATTCCCCTCTTTCACACCCATGTCCTCTGCATCAACATGTCAGCTTTATTTCCAAATACAACCTAGTGGGACCTCTTCTCACTACCTCCACTGCTGTCCCCCTCTCTGAAGCCCCATCCCATCACCCAGATGACTGCAATAGCCTTCTAACTGGTATCCCGGCCATCCCTGTTGCCTAGCCAGCCTCTGAGCAGCACCCAGAAAGACCTTTAAAAGCCTAAGGTACAATCTGGGTGGTGATTACACACTTGTATAGGTAGGTAAAGAATGCATCAAGCTGTACCCTTATGAATTGTTCATTTTCTTACAGGTGAATTAAGCCTCAATTTAGAAGAAAAAGAGAGACATGAAAGATGGATGAATAACAGCAAAACTAGAGCAAATTGTGATAACTGAATAAAAGCCTTTTGACGGTTTCCATTACAAATACAGAAAGATCCAAATTCCTTATGGTGGCCTCATTTAACATCCCACCATATTCTCCCTGTTCTGTCTTAAGATAACAAATCCATTCTATATTCAGGACATTTGCACTTGTTCCTTCTGTTGGGCATTTTCTTCTCCCTGATTTTTACATGTGTGGTGATTGCGTATACTCAAGGTCTCCACTCATATTTCTCCCTCCTAGAAGAACTTTCTTGACCACCCTCTTTGCAGTGGTCTCCACATCCCCAAGTCAATTATCCTATTTATTTTTTGAAGATTTTTTTCACTCGTTGAAAATCTTTCTCATACATGTTTATGTATGGGTGTACATATGTGCTGGTCTAGCTAACTAGCTATCATCTATCCATGCATTCCTCTCAATATTCTTTGATCTCTCATCTATAACTATAAATTTCGAGGACAGACCCTTAGTTCCCTAGGGCCTGCTACATAAGAGACAATCAAGAAATAGCTGTTGACTGCCTGATTGATTGTTGCACAGATACTCCATAGTAACTATCCACTCCCTTGTATATCTTAACTGTGTGGTATTCTAATTTATCTTAAATCCAGAGGGGACTTTTTGCTGCTCCACACTCTATGAAATACACAGCTGGATAGCAGGAGTTGCCACCCATTCTGTACCACAGGGTGTGAGGAACCTCGTGAAGCTACGTAGCAGGGCTACATTTATGAATCATTTGTGTTTACCTCTGAGATTTTCACCTCTTCAAGCCATGACCCACCCCTTTCCCAGTTCAGGATCTCTCAAAGAAGGGAGTGCAAAGATAGGACAGGTTTAATCTGCAGCTACTGATCTGCATCTTCACAATGACTTCAGTAGCTTGCCTTGGCCTGAAGTGTAAGGAAGGGTGGTCTTAGTAAGTCAAGACTGGAGCTTGAAAGGCTGAGCAAGATACCAGGAGCTACCTGGTAGCTCCATTCTTCTAGTACCTTATTCCTAAACCCCTGGCCCTCAGCAAGCATTGGAATCACCTGGAGGGCTGGTGAAAGCAGTCGCCTAAGCCCCACCCTTGGAGTTCCTGCTTTAATATGCCTGACCCCGGGCCTGAGGATTTACATTTCTAAAAGTTCCCAGGTCGTTCTGCTGACCACAGGCTGGAGTCACTGTCCCGCCCTTGAGGAATTCCTGTTGCACTTGTCCTGATGTCTCCCCAGGCCCCATCCATCCTAACGAGGCAAGATCAGTGTGTGTGCTCCCGTAGGTGTCCTAAGGGGTTTGGCAATGTCTTAAATTAAGAGTTTCTCTAACCCTTGGTCCACACTCTCCTAAGGTTTGTAGCAAAATATTTTTTTAAAAACAGTGAAAGTATCTTTGTGAAATCTCAACATAGAAACAGATAAAAGCAGAGTGCATGACGTGAGGCCTCTCTTAGGATCCCTGGGATCCAGGGAGCGTCCCAGTTTGTAACCACGGGCAGGGTGGGCCTAAGGCCGGGTCAGTCTGGTTTAAGCCCCAGCTCTCTTTTATAGCTGTGGGATGCAGAAAATTTGCTCAGTCCCCGAGTCTTAGTTCCCACAGCTGTGGAGAGGGACGCCCTCACAGCCGCATCTACCTTCCAAGTGGCTGGAGGAGGCCCCAGTGGGAGGATGAGCACCCGCATGGCCCAGCAGTTCCGTGCTGTTACGGGATCACCCGGCTTGCTGGGCTGACTCCGCGCAGAAGAATGTGGTGCCGGGAAGGGGTTGGCAGAACGTAAAACCACAAAGCCCTCCTCGTAGGTCCCTGGAGGCACAGAAGCCTACAGATTTTCCCCTGTTTTCAGGCTCTTGCGTCTGAGGTCTGCAAGGCCCACGTGCTGACTGTGAGGCGGCTCAAGGCGGGACCCTTGGCACCGGGGGATTTCTTTAGTGGATTCAAGCATGTGGGGCAAGGGGCACCCTCACGGGGCCGGAGAGGAAAAGGTCAGATACTTAGGTGGTCAGTGCCTCCCGTCCCACAGCTGCCTTGGAAACAAGGGCTCTTGGTTGACCCCCTGCTGACCCCGGGCTCCAGGCTCTGCCCTCCCTGCTGTTATATGCCGCCTCAGGAGAAATGGATAGCCAGCCTGGAGATTCCTGGCAGCCCGCCGGCTTGGCAGCTTCTTCCAGAACAGTCCGTGGAGTACAGACTGCTCCCTGTCTTCTTCTAGTCTAGTCCCTGGAGAGATTCCAGTCTCCCTGCTCTAGCCTTTCCCTTTTCTGCTTATCATGGGGAAGGAATATGCATCTAAGGCTTTAAATCACAAAGCCAGGGAGCTGGCTCTTCACAGCAACAGAGCCCTTAGCAGTAGCAGCCTCAGTTCTCAGAGAGCTACACAAAGACCACAGCGAATTTATTACTGTTTTCAGTTTACAAATGGGGAATACACAACACTGGTCAGGAAGTGGAAGGCATTATGAATGGGAAAGCCTGAGAACAGACAGGCATCCATTAACAACAATAAAAATCCTGTTCCTTATAAAATGGGACTCTCAAAATAGGGGGTGTGATGGCTAGAATTTAAATATCCCAAGGTGGTTTAAAAACCCAAGGGAAGGGCTCTTAACCATTTACACATATTTTTAAAAATGATCCTACTTTTCTTGGAGGAGAACATTTTAGCCCTGAGAGTAAGGCCCTTTTAACCTGACTTAGTAGTGAAGGCAGGGATTTCCCAGGTGGCGCTAGTGGTAAAGAACCCACCTGCCAGTTCAGGAGACATAACAGATATGGGTTCGATCCCTGGGTTGGAAAGATCCCCTGACGGAGAAATGGCAACCCACTCCAGTATATTCTTGCCTGGAGAATCCCATGGACAGAGGAGCCTGGCGGGCTACAGTCCATGGGGTTGCAAAGAGTCGGAACTGAAGCAGTTTAGCAGCAAGCAGCAGTAATGAAGGCAAGTGTCAATTTGTGGGTTTGTAGGAATTGTTTTCTTCTATGGAGCCCAGTATATTTTGCCACTGACTATAGTACAGCAAGTAGAGCTCTTGAGAATGCAGTGGACTTGACAGGGAGTAATTCTTCCAGAAGAAGCCTCTCCAGCTGACTAGTTTCAGGGGGAAACGCAGAGGAATCACATAGTACACGCCTGCCATCCCTGTGGACTTGGGAACCAGCTCTGGGAGCCTGTTGGGCAGGGTTGCAGAGCCCTCTGGTGGACGACTGCTTGAGTGCATTTATTATAAAGACTGAATCTGATGGCCCAAGGTTAGCCTTGAATTCAAGTGTCACAAGAGGGGGGCATTTTGAGGGAGAAGAGAGAGACCCACACCCTCAACCTGAAGGACAAGAAATATACTCATTTTGCCTAGGGCTGGTAGAGAGGCTATTGCCCAGCAAGGGGCTAATAAATGTTGAGAAGGAATAAGCCAGGGAATAAATTAACGAAGGCATAGTTCTTCCTGGAGCTGCTGAAATGCATTTGCAGAATCATAGATATTGGTAGACGGGGTCCAAAAAGACTCCAAGTAAGGGGTTACAATGGGAATTAAAAGTGGAAAATTCAAAGATTAAAAACAGTTTTTTTAAGTAGAAAAAAAATTTAAAAGCCACATTTATCAAGATGAGGAAAGAGAGGTGTAAACAGCATTGAAGAAAACTGGAAGTTTCTTGGGGCAAAAGTGATGCTCTAGAAAATATAGGTTAGATCCCAAGCATAGGAAAATCTTATAAACACACACTGAAGCCTCCCAGGTTTGTCTGCAGTGGTCGAAACCATGTCCCTTATATCTGTGGCAGCATTAGAGAAATCATTTCTGGCTTAATTTGGACCCCAACCTTCCTTACTCCCCTCCATTCACAGAGGTAACTAACCACTGTCTTTCTCCTCTGTTTTCTTTTAGGAAAGTGGTTACCTCTCTCATCTTTTCTATTCCCAGGGTGAAAATATAGGAAATGACGATCCATTCCTGGGTAGAAGGCCAGCGCTCCATCTTCACTAGCACGATATAGTTGAACAGCATCAAGTATCCGATGTACGCCAGCTGTAAGGAAACACAATACAGTACTCCGGCTGCGAAGACCTGGGAGCCCTGCCCTTGGGCAAGGGCACTGTGCAGCAGGACATGCCAAGGTCAGCAAGCGGGACGGTTCTTCACGAAACGCACTTCTAGGCGCTAAACCATCGAAAGAATTTTAAAGGACTACAATATTTGAAATAACTCATATTCAATCTTCCTTTTGAACCTTGCACGTCTCGGGTCCCCACATTCTGCTTGCACCAATGAATGTGTCATGATGCACCATTTTGTTTTGCAATTACCCCATTTCTGGAGTCTTCTTGGCTAAAAAGGGAACCTCCTCTCTCAGGGACTGCTCTTGGGTAGATATGAGGCTTGAGTCGTTGAACCAAGACAGCACAGTGAATTTTTGCCTAAAGAATGCCAGGTAGATTAAATGTCTATAAGAAGGAAAGGCAGACACATGCTACACTTGTATATTGGTGAAAACAACATAAAAATAGCCCGGACTTCCTTGGAGCCCCACTTTAATTCTCTTGTGTTTCCTTTTTCCCCCTTCTATCTTAATGTGGTTGCTTGGCAGTACCCTGGGAGAGTTTTACCTCATCCCTGGTACGACTTTCCTGCCCTATCCAAGCTAGGATAGTCCTTCCTGGTTTCTCCTTTGAAACAAAGCAAGAGAAGACAAGCAATTTATAGGGAAGAATGAGTCTGCAAGGCTGACTGTGACTTGGAGTGAGATTTAATTCTCACGAGGCACTAACTCTGGAGGTTGAATCCTGATGGAATGGGCTGAGCGGCAGTGTGTCCCAGGAATACTCCTCAGGGTTCAGGTTTGCTGACTGTCCCTGGACTCAGGTATGTCTAGTGAGTGGAGAGTAGGAGGGCTGGCGAGGCTCTTACAGAAGAGGCTGAGGAAAAAAATTCATTCTAGTGTGGGCAGTGGCAAAGAAGCTAAGCCTTTTCTAGGTGAGGCTTCAAGTCGAGTGTTCTACTTGCTAGCTTTAGGGGCCTCAGGGGCTGTGAATAGGAACTCAGTAATTCAAATCTGCACTCTTTGGAGCTTAGCAAAGAATAGGAAATGGTGTGGGCAAAAGGACTGACTCCTTGAGAATTCTGGAGGTACAGAGTGATTCTGAAGCCCTGGAGGCTGCTTAGAAGGTGGAAAAGCATGCAGCCTGGCTGGGGACACAGGGGTTCGGGCAGCCCTGCAGAGCTCGAAAACACTGCTTTCTTTCCTAATGGACCTCTTTTCTTCTTTCCTTCCCTTTCTTTTTTCTCTTCCGCCTTTCTTTCTTTTTCCCTTCCTCTTTACTTTGCCTCCTCCCTTTTCCTTTTCAATTCCCATTTTCTTCTTTCCTTCCCCCTTTCTTCTTTGTCTCCTCTTCTTTTTCATCCTTTTTCTGTCTTCCCCCCTCCTTCCCTTTTTAAAAACAAATGAATACACAGATCCTGAATAAGACTTATAGACATTTTCTGAGACCTTGTTATGTTGATGGATTTACAGACATAGCTATTTAATTTCTCATCTCTCGAAGGGCCAAGCATATGCATATACACGTTGGAGATCATGTAATAAAGTGAGAGGGCAGCTGAACAGATGCTGAAGAGTCAGCAAGCTCCTTCTCTTCTCATGAGATTCACTCCTGTACACCCACCCCGCCCAAAGACCACTCTTTATAACCACGCCTTAGTTCCTACCCCACCCACACTGAGATCATTAGCACACTATGAAAACCTCACCTGAAAGGAATCTTGTCTACTCAGCCTGTATCCAATGGTATAGGATGATGTTTAAGGTGTAATTTGTTTTTATGGTCCCTGTTTACCATTATATATTGGCATCCACTCTCTAGTCCCTGTGAGTTCTGTATTTTACAAAACACAATGGAAGGACCTTAATGGTTAAATGCTAAAGTATACTCTCAGCCTCCTTCTGACCTGAAACCTTTTTCTTTTTAGTTGCTTCTTTCTCCTTGTTGGAGCAAATTCCGCTGCTTCTAGTGGGCCTTGTTAACCGCCAAGGTTTTGTCATTTTACTTACTTCATTGCAAATCTTTCCAAACCATTATCTTCTCTCATCACAAGTAGGCCCAGTGACACACACACAATTTTTCTAGAACCTCTTCATTTTAGTACTTAAATAACTCCTTCAATCTGCCTCTGTCCTGTAAATACAGGTGCAGTGTACTTGTTTGGCAGAAGGACTAGTGTTTGGTAGAAGGAATGTAGATGAAAAGTCAGTGACACTTGGATTTAAAAATCTTCCACTCAGTTCTTTTTGTGCAAATCACTTTGCCTGCCTGGGCCTCCTTGTGAAATGGAGATATTTGCCACTGACCCTGCAAAGCTTTTGGAAGGACAAGGAGACCAGAATATGCATCTCTCTCCTGACACAGCCCAGTGAATGGTGGCTAACATTATTATACACCTCTATTTTCAAGAAACTTCTATTCTTCTACCTCTGCTTACCTCAGTCTTTCCTTTTTACCCTGTTCATTATTCATACCTCTGTTCTTTTTCTTTTATAAATTGACCTCATTGCTTATGCTTCTTCCAGGACCTTCTCTTTTAGCTCCTGTCTATTTTTAAAATCATAACTGCTCTACAATGCTTTTCTTTCCATTATCAAGCTACAATATACTATTTGGGGACAATTCTCAAAATATGGACTTCTAAAAATAGGGCTTTGAACATGTTTCAGTGGTACAATAGAGGACTGGCTGCTGTCTTAGAAACAACCTAATCTTAGAACTTGCTTACATTCATGGGGCCTTGCTGCACATTACCCTAACAGGACATGGTTTAATGGTTGTGGGTGTATGTGTGAATATATATTCATATATATATATACATACTTGTATATATCCTATAAGCTTTAACAGGCTGTGGGTAGAATTCCATAATTTTGAAAAGAAACATAACCTTATAATTCTTAGGTTAGTGGGTATCCTTTAAGATCTGTTTATTTACTTATGTATTTTTATAAAATTTCCATTAACCAAGATGCATGACTCTTAAAGTATGAAAAGTAAGCAACCAAAGCCTGCTGAAGCTATCTGGGGGTCCCTGGTGGGGCCTGGCCATTCCTCATTTCCTCCTGGGCCTTTTCCTACTGCCACAAGAGTGTGGAAGGGCTGCATGCTGTCGGCAGATGAAGGAGTCTGCTCCTGCTGGAAAAGCCCAGAGCACAGTGGTGCCCTCTGACCTGGCACCACTGGTACCTTGAACTGGTGTCCTCTCCAACTGAGCCCTAGGAACAGGCTCTCACACAAGCCAGTCTGGGAGCCAGCTGGAACAGAAGAGGACTCAACCTGCTCTCTGGAAACTTGCTAAGACAGGGAACTCACGTTATGTGGAAGTGAGGTGTGCCTTACCTTTCAGAACCTTGGGAATGTAGAACAGGATACTTTTGGAAATTGGGGTGGGAACTACTCTTACAGACAAGAAACAAAAGCAAATGGGCCCTTTGATTTAAAGCTGCATTTTACTGGTCAGCATCTCTGGGGATTTTAAAGATTGACACTCCACATCTCCATTTACTTCCTTGAGGCCTGGGCTTTGTCAGTGCACGTGGATTTCTGGAAATCATTGTGGAAACACAACTGGACATAACTGGAGCATCGGTCTAAGGGGTATGTGGAGGATAATCCAGTCAGCCATGAAGAAAGGAGCTGGACACATGCCCCCCCTCCTTCTCAAAGAGGTAGCCCCACAACCCGCAGTATATTGTACAAGGAAAGCAGTGCTTCCCAGACTACAAGACTCACCTGAGAACTGAAAATAGCCTCTCAGGCTGCTCCCTGGAGATTCATTTAGTGGGGCTATGACAGAGTCAGGAATTTGCATTTCTAACACAATCCTTTATCATCATGGAAGTTTTAGCAATATCAGGCTGAAAACTCATCCCTTTGTCTAGAGGAATGGTTCTCATCCCTGGCTACTCATTACAACCACTTGGGAGCTTTGAAATATCCTGATGTCTAGGCTGTGCCCCAGACCAACAACATTAGAATCTCCAGGAAAAAGAACCCACAAATCTTTTAAAATATAGCACTCCAGGTGATTCTAGTATATGGCTAAGGCTCAGAACCATTGCCAGGGCATTTGTGATCTAAAAATATTTGTGGCTAACACACTGCCTCAGCTACATGAAAGGAACTAGAAAAATCAAGGAAGTAAAATTAATACAGAACATAAGAAAAAAAAGATGACTCAGAAGGATAAAAGAATTACATACTCTGTTTATACAGGTGATAGATAATTCCTGAAACTACTACTTCTATTGGCTTCTTTTATGCTCTAGAAAAGGAATCTGTAAACATTTTCTGTAAAGGACCAGATAGTTAAGATAGTTTAAGGTTTTTGTGGGTCAAATGGTCTCTACTGCAAGTGACCAACTCAACAGTTGGAGCATAAAAGCAGCCAGGTTATAGGTAAATGAATGGGCTGGGTTGTGTCCCTGTAACACGTTATCTCTGGACATATGAATTACATGTGAATTTCATGTGTGACAAATTCATCTTCAATTGGTTTTATTTAAACTCTTTAAAAATGTAAAAAACACTCTTAGCTCATGGGCCATAATAATGGGCAGTGAGCTGGATTTGACCCATGAGCTGTGGTTTGCCAAATTTTGACCTAGGCTGAGACAATCAAAGCAGTCTAATATAAGAGAAAGGGCAGACCTGGGCATAAAATACAATAAAAAATAGTATCTTGACAAAACTGTTGGTTTAGGAAAAGTATATATAAAGCACCTAGCAGAGTGCCTCATAGTAGGTGTTCAGTAAATGATAGTCTATCATTGTTGAGTGGACGGATGAATAAAGCACTTTGCTCTGCAATTGGTCTAGCCTAGGAATACAAGTTACATTTAATTATGCTTATGTGTTCCAGGCACTGTTCTAAGTGCTTTACATATTTTAACACATTTAATCTTTACCAATCCTTATAAAGCAGGTACTATTATTATCCTCATCTTAAGAAAACTGGGAACAGAGTGTTAAAGTAAATTGCTTAAGGTCACACGATAATAAAGAGGCCCAGACAGGATTTCTACTTAGGCTGTCTGACTCCAAAGTCCATGCTTGCCATTGGTTGTCAGAAAACAACAAATATCTGCATGCAATATATAAATAGAAATATAGATTTTTGCATCCCTTAGTTATTTTTTTTGGGGGAGAATATTTTTCTTTTTTTTAACGTTAACAAATTAAAATTTTTACTTCTTTTTATTTATATTTTGAGAATTTCTCATCCTCTTTTAAGGCTATGCTTTAAAGCAATGATTTTCAACATGTGCCATTTACCCCAAGAGGAGACAGCTGGCAATGTCTCAGACAGTGTTTATCACATTTGGGGTTGGAGACTGCTACTGGCACCTAGTGGAGAGAGGCCAGGATGCTGCTCTGCATGTTACAATGCACAGGGCAGCCCTCCTTAACAAAGAATTATCCTGCCCCAAAAGTCAATAGTGATGAGGTTGGGAAAGCCTGGCTTAAAGTCATCACTGAGTGTCAGCACACAGGACCACACAAAAAGGACCTCATCTAGTCATTTGCGTCATCTCGGCCTCAGACTCAGATTATCCTGCTGCTGACTCAAGTGACTGGTGTGTAGCTGGTTGTGAGAAAGGCCAAAAATGCAGATGCACTGCTTTTCACCTGGCACCACTCCACAGTGGCTGGAGAGCAGCAGAAATGACTGGGTCGAAACTTACCTTACGCTTAAAATATCATGAAAAACAGAGGCAGAAAACTAGCAGTCAGGCCATTTCTCCCCTATCAGGAGGCTATTTCAAGGATAATCTTTCATCTTGTGGGCAGAAAATATTTGCAAGGTATGCTTGCTGGGCAGTATTGCTGTGATTGTAGGTTTCTTTACATGTTTTTTGCTGTTTTGTTTGCATGTTGCTTGCGTCAGAGCAATAAAGGTTGTTTGATGACGTATTATATTGGGAGTAATTACACATTTCTGATCCCCATCTTTAGTGGTTTTCCTTCTAACACTCTGCTCAGCCCACCAATGGTCCCCCTAAAACCAGGACTGACATCTAAAATAGACAACTCTGATCCAGCACTCATTTATCCAGAACATGGAAGCATTTTGTAAAAGGACCTCTATTTCCCTTCTAGACTTGAATCATATTCATCTTATTTCTATTTGTTAGCTCTTTTACCATTTCCTTTATTTTCTGCAAGGAGGAGAAATGTAGAAACTGTGGAAGCTGCCTCACAAGCTCCATAAATCTTGCAAAGCTATAGGAAAAAGCAAGGTCTTAGGACTGTTATTCCTGCTTATGCGGTCCTTATATTATGACTTGCAGAAGAAACCACCCAGGTGCATGAGAAACTCACGTTGGCTCTTTGTGGCCATCCATTAAAAAGGAGAAAAGGAAAGATGCTTACAGTGTAGAACCAGAACTTCACAATGGGTGCATTGTAGAATTCATAGATTTTTCTGCCCAGAGGGATTAACCGGTGTCTGCTCTGAACTTCTTCTTCATCCTTCTTCCTGGAGGACTCCCCGTTGTTTCTCCCCAACATTGCCTACGGTGGAAGAGGACCCATAGCATCACAGCAGGGTTCTGGAGAGCAGGCAGTTCAACATGCTCATTTTACAGATGGGAAAGTGTGTTCCCAGAACCTGAGAGCTTTGTTCAGGGTCCTCAGAGATTTGGAGATTGTGCTTCTCTAGGTGTGAGTCTGCATTATACATAGAATCTGTATATCCTTTCCCTGGGATGGAAGGCCTTAGAGATATTTCTTGATTGTTCTCGTCTCTTCCTCCCTAGAACCTCTGGAAGATGAGGTGTTGGAAGATACCCAAAGTTCTGAGAAACAGAAAGAGCATAACCTGGAAAGACCAGGAACCTCTCATTCTTCCCAACCCCTTTTTTGCTTTATCATGAGACAGGCAGGTCTGGGTTCTCTACTCATGCTAATGACTCTTAAGTCAAGGGTACCTTAGACTAGTAATGCCTTATTTGTCCAAAGGTTATGGATATTCAAGAGGTTTCATTATCTGAAGTACCTGAGCTTAGGTTATGAGCATCTAGTCAACTTTTAGGCATATGCCTTGGTTTCCTGATTTCAAACCCTGCGAAGCCTTAGTTTGGTGATTCCTGGCCATACTACATTCCTCTGTATGGGAGGTCAACCAGGCGGGACTAGAAGTCAGGCCTGACTTGAGAAGGACCTCATTTTTAAGTTGTTGCAGATTTCCTTAAATCAATTACTTCCTTCTTACTATTGACAGCAGCAGGAATAACAGTGATTAAATGTCACAAAAAGGCAGAACTTGAAAAAAGGCAGACATTCAGAAAGAAGATTGGTCCTAATCTGGACACTTAGCATCTGTGACACACTGGGCAAATTATTTTAACCTCTCTGAGATTTAGTTTCTTTAAATGTAAAATAAGGGTAGTAATAGCACCTGATAGAGGGTTGGTCTACAAATCAATCAGCATCTGACATTTAGTAAGTGCTCAGTAAATATTGTTGTTGTTTAGTTGCTAAGACATGTCTGGCTTTTTTTGTGACCCCGTGGACTGTAGCCTGCCAGGTTCCTCTGTCCATGGGATTTCTCAGGCAAAAATACTGGAGTGGGTGGTTATTCCCTTCTCCAGGGGATCTTCTCTACCCAGGGATCGAATCCACATCGCTTGCATTGGCAGGCAGATTCTTTACCACTGAGCCATCAGGGAAGCCCCAGTAAATATTAGCTGGTCTTTAAAGTGAACTAAGACTTTCTCAGATTCTCTTGACTGAAAGGATTTAGTTGGGATCTCTCACCAGAAAAAAGTGTGATATTAGGGGTCTATTACACCATAATTTCTTGGCTTTAATTCTTTCTGTGTTGTTCTAAGCAAGGTTAGTTCTACAATGTTTGGCAAAGGAAATTTTTATTATGTGTGAGAACAGAGTAGAATCTTACAACTACTCAGAGACTGAGAAGGGCTTGGGAGAAGAAAAGTACTAGGAATAAGGGTTTATAGTTGAAGATCTAATCACCAAAATAAAACAACCAATAGGTGGTTCTGGCTTCAAACCACCTTACCCACAATATGAAATATTAGTTTCAACTATTTCTGTCATTACCTCAAGTATTCACTTTACTTAAATATGTAACAATCACAAATGATTTACCTGTAACCAGAGAATTACAGGAGAGGGTAATTTCCATTCCTTTATTGACCCTCTGGCTGTAAGAGTACCGTGAACTAATGAATAAGTAAGACTCCATACTATGGCCTATCTAAGTATTTATTTTGATCAGTGAGCTGAATCAATCTTCATGATAGATACTAGATAGCAATAGGGTTCTACAAATATTGATCATTAACCTCAAGAAACTCTAAAGGTACATGATATTTGCCTTCTATAATTTATAGTCTATGTAACACAATTATCCTACTTCTGTTTGTTTATATGCTCAAAAATACAGGATCAAAATACATTTTGGTAGACACTTAGATGAGAGTAAAGGCAGCCTGGAGGGTTTTAGGCATCTCAGAGAAGAGCATCTTGGGGTAAACTCTAGGGATGGTGACTTTTTCAACAGTTACAACAATGCCCTTGGTCTCTGGATGTATTGAGACTTTATTAGGCAAAATTCAAGATACTTACCTGGCAAGGCAGGTGAAACAACAAGAAAAACAGAACAGTCTATTTTGCCTTAAATATAAAAAAATATTTCAAAGTGAGTGCATTTCTAAGAGGCTTTTCCTTCATGGTTTAAGTAAAGCACTTTTGGCATTTCATTAATTCCAGCCTAAGCAGCTTAACTTGCTGATTTTGTTGATTTCTTTTTCTAGTAGTCAAACATTCCCTTTGGCTACATTTCTTAAAGCAGACTGCAACAGGGTCGAATATAGACAAGGCTGCACAACACGGATTTCAGAATCTTTGCTGGCTGGACACAGATGTCAAGTCTGGGAAAGATCCTTTGAGGTCAACGAAGCTATTGAAGGCTACTAAACTGAAGCAAACTGAGGCTGATATTTCATGTACAACTTTGGAAGGGTCAAGGGAAAATGTTCTATTCCAAGAGAGGATATATTGGTTTAACACAGAAGCTCAGATATCAGTCCTATGAAGGGAGTGGAGTTGTCAACAAGTTAGATTTTCCAATTCTGTTCAGAGTGAGCTGAGACCAGTGGTCCAGCAGTAACGGGAAGTTGTCATTAGGGTCTAAAGAAGCACCACATTAAAAAAAGGTGCTGTCCACCTCTGATTTTGCCAGCCCACTAGTCCCTTCCTTCCTTTCATTCTCCCTGCTATTCTAGCCTGTGGAGAACCAGCTCAGGCATTAATGCTACTGTGGTGTCTTCTATTTGGGTTCTCAGTAGGCAACAGCAGGGACTATTCTCTGGGAAGCAAAATTTGCTTTCGGTCCAGACATGCACCTTTCATTGTGGCTTCTTGAAACATCAGAGCCTCAAAACTCTGAATGGAGCAGGAGAGGGAAGCTGCCTCTTTGTTTTCCTCCTTGAGACCTAACCAGAAAGAATACTGCTTTAGCTTCTGACTACCTTCCTAGTTTCCTACTTTGAGCCCTCGTAGGATGTATGCCAAAGTCAAGGCCATGTCAAACTAATTTGGAACTAATTAGGTGGATAACCTTGGGCCACTTAACCTATCTTGAATCTCAGCTTCCTCATCTGTAAAATGGTATAATAGTACCTACCTTGTGAACTTGCTCTGAGGATTCCATGAGTAAGTGTAAGTAAAGCATTTAACAGCATTATAACATTAACAAACATTTATCTCATGATAGGCACAAGTAAATGTTAGTTACATGGAAGCTTTTCACATTGTTTACATGTACCTGTGAGCTATTATTAATAATAATAATGTTATTATTCTCCTATTAGAGGTGCCTGAGGTCCTACTGTGAGTAGATGATGGGGCAGGATTCTGCTGAAGTATTTAATAAAGGTTCGATATTACTACCACCAATGTTTCTGCTAATGATCAAAATATGATTTCCTATACTTGAAGGCAATAAGACCAAAATTAAGGTCAGATCTTTAGGGAAGACAGTCATTTGATCCTAACATAGAGGGAAGCAGATGCCTCCACTGATTTATAGAAGGATCCTAAAACTGAAAGCAAACATTGGACTTCAACTCAGTGAGTGAAAAGCTGTGGCCCGATGCTTATTCACTGTTGTACTTGGGGCTGGGAATGTGCCTGCGAATAAATCTTTAAGAAGAACCTGCTGGAAGGAAAGGGCATTTATCTGGAGGAAAAACAATTCACAGGGTGTTCCCATTAGGATAATAATGCAAAGGCCTTTTGACACCTGAGCAAAACCAGTTTTTATTTTCTCCCCAAACAACTTCTGGCTCATCACGGTCACTGGTCAGAGTGATAGGGAGGCTGGGGGATATCCAGGAAGTTCTGAGGAGTTGTTGCTTTATGTCACCAAAGCTCTGAAGCCTTGTTTGTCCCTTTAACAGCCTGTGATATTTTTAGACTTTGAATACAGTCCAGTGGCAGTCACACTGCTCTCCACTTAGAGTTGTGGGAAGCTGTCCCATGCCCAGCTGCCCCCAGGCCCCTACAGAACAAAGGATCCATGCTCTATAATTATACCAGGAAGAGCTAATAAAAGCCTTCCATACAAACCTCAAAATTCAATTAGTCCTGCATTAGTGAGCCTGACCTCGAAGACAGATAAAGGCTTAGCTTCTGATCAGCACAACAGTTTCAGCTCAGTGGAGCCAACAGCTCCCAAATCAGATTCCCTTTTCTCTTCATGTGCTAAGACTGTCACATCACCTGGTTGTCTATAAAGTATTGACTAGTTGGAAAATTCAGAGTGTCTTGCTTTTGAATTTCACTGGGTTGTTGAGCGCCACTTATCCTGGCCAAAGGATTAGAATTAGTCCCTTTAGTTACTTGTGCATAGAGAGGACACTTTTTCTGGGGACAGGGACGTTGCATAGCACACAGCATGTGTAATCTTAGTTCCCTAATCAGGGATTGAACCTGTCACTGAACTAGCAAGGAAGTCCTCGAGAAGACACTGGTCTCAATACTTAAATGGAAGTAACTCGTGGGAAGGTGACCTCAAGAGTTACTAAATCTTAAGTCATATCCACAGGAGAGGTGGGTTAGTGGTTCTCCCCTCCTATAATAACTGCACAGTTTTTTCTTACTGTCAGTTCCATGTCCTCTTCGTCTTTTTCCTTCGTGGGCTTCTCTGGTTCTTCTTGCTCCTTCTCTTGGAGGTGGATTTCCTGGGCCTGAGTCATATAGGGCATGTCATCTTTGTTCTTGAACTCCAAGCTGAGAATTGAAGGAGGAAGTAGAATTCCCAGAATTACCTAAAGTAATAATAATGATAATAATAATAATCACATTTAAAGGATTAAGATAAGGGTGGTTGCTTAGAATTAGAACACCTGGGGTGTAGGGTCTGTGTTTGTGTGCATGTGTGGGTGTAGGGGTGTTGGGTGTGCCCAGAGTGAGGACCTGCATATCTGAATAACTAAGCACATTCATGCTAAGAGAGTTCTTTCTGCCCATGTGACTGGGAGCTGTTAACTGTTAACTCACAGTAGCTCAGTCTGATTTTGGCAAAACAAAGCATCTTACTCAAATACATCTTACCCAATTAACACCTACTTTGCACAGAGGAAACTGAGGAAAAGACCCTACCCAAGGCAAATATAGGGAAAAATTCAGATTCCCAGTTAGTAGCATGATAGCACTTAGCTTTGTGAAATCAATTCATATGTATGTCCACTGGCATTTATTTACTAATATGCCAAGAGGAATTGATTATGTATCACCTGGTTACCTCTGTAAAAATACTGTCCTAAGTTGACCTCAAGAAAATCTGTGTAAGAAAACATGTTATTCATTTTAGCATCACTCAGCATTTCGTATTAACCAACAGAAACACACACATACATACATACATACATATATACATACACGAGCTCTGTATCACTATGAGAAACCCCCTGCACCATGCCCCAGGAGGCCCAACACTGTGTTTCACTACCAACCACATGAGAGATCCAGAACCTTATTGTTTCCCAGGACCAAGTTTCTGACACCTGATTTGTGCTCCCTAAATCTTCTCCCATCTCTTCTTTCAATCCCCAAATGGTTTATGTACAAGCTTCTGAGTACAACCCTCCTTGAAGAAAGTGTACCAACATGACGGGCTAAGAGAGGTCATGAAGGGCAAGTAAAAATGATCCTCAAGTAAGGAGGCAAGGACAGCCTGTGCTTCAGTGCCCAGGGACCCGAGAGCAGCTAGGGGAAAGAGGAGAGTGGTGACCCTGCCTCAGGGTGCCTGGCAGGCCTGGGAAGGCTCAGATGGCAGGCCTGGCAGCCTTCAGGGGACACGACACCCTGTCCTCAGAGCTGAGAGCCAGTTTTGGCATTGTTTGTGGTGTGGTGCTGGAATGCCCATGACCCACTTCATGGAACCCTTCTGTGACTCTGGGCCAAGGTCCCACAGACAGAGTGGAGTGGGGGAGAGGTACTAGTTCTATCAGGGTGGCCTCAGCAGATTGCTCTGGTTTGGTGGCCCTTTTGTTTTGGGCTGACCTCAGAGTCACCTACATCAGGTTGTTCTAGGTAACTATAAGCCTGGCTGGTTTCAGTTGCAACAGCTACAAACTAAACAAATAAAGCATTTTAAACATTCTTCAATCTCCTCCTTTCCCCATTTTGTCTTTTAAAGAACTTTTCAGTTTAATATTTTCCTTGTAAAACACAGAAGAAAACAAAAAAATCAAAAGCCATTGATTATCCTATTTCTTGTATTTTCAACCCCAGGGATAAGCACTATAAAAAGTTTACTGTGTATCCTTTTTGTTTTTTAAAAATATGAAGTTATATCGATAGAACTATACATGTACATGCACTTTAAAAAACAACAAAATATGGTCTCAGGCTACATATTGGTCTGCAACTTGTTTTTCTTCACTGAAGAATAGATCAGGATTATCTGGCAACATCTTTACATATAAATCTATCTCATTTTTATTTCATTTTAAAAATTTCTTAAGTTTAGCTGATAGGAGCCAGTGTCTCTTTATGACATGGTGCCAAGGGAGGGCCAAGGTGTTCAGGCTTGCATGGGGGTAAAAGGTTGTCTAGGTAAGTGTCCCCTGGTGTAGTATGGCTTGTGACAGAGCAAATGATACCTTCTATGGTACCGGTGTGTGACTGTCACCTTTGGGTCTTCTGAGAAATATTACTGTCTATGCATACCATCTCTAGAGGCTCTTTTTTGTTGTTTTTTCCTCTTGGTCTGGCCACGTGGCAGGTGGGACCTTAGTTTTCCGACAAGGGATCAAACCTGTGCCCCCTGCAGTGGAAGCATGGAGTTCTACCACTGGACTGGCAGAAGTCCTACCTAGATGTTCTGATTTAGCAGAATTTGGGGTTAGCCCTCGTTTCCATGTTTTACAAAAGCCCCATTATACAGAAGATTCTGATGCATAGTTCGGGCTTAGAAGTCCCCTCCTGAGTTAAGAGGACGCCTACTACCACTGCAGATTTGGCTTGGAAAACTCCCACAAACCCCTGGGCCTCATAGCCGACAGAGCCTTCTGGGAGCACTGACCTTGAGGCCTGAGTTCTTGCGCATCCGGAGTCGACCCATCCACATGTCTGTGAGCAACATCTGGCTGCACGTGTGTGCGATGAAGTCACGGTGCTTGGCAGCTACCGCAAGCTGCAGGCACGTGGCATTGCTCCAGTTCTTCAGTTCATACGTCAGCAGTTTCATGGCCAGCTGCTCATCCTGCTTGTAGGACTGGTCCAGGAGCTCCACGGCCAGCTGGCCAAAGTCCCTGAAAGAGAGAACATTAGGAGCTGTCTTTTGGCAATCTTGGAGACTTAGATGCTGAAAGTGGCAACCCAATGACCAAGCCATGTGTGGTTTAGTTGTTCCTTATGGGGTCTAGTCTATTCATTCATTCACCCAGCCAATACCATTAAGCATGTACTGTGTGCCAGATATGGAGTTCAGAAATGGGGGTGTAAGTCAAATTAGTCACGATTCTTGCACTCAGGGCCCCAAATTCAAGGCATACGGATGGGTGAGGCAGATTCACAAATCAGAGTAGAGTGTATCTTCTTAAATGCAACAGACCTCAGTTCACAGTTAAGCCTTGTCAACCACAAGTGTGTGATCTTGGACGAGTTACATAAATTCTCAGTCTCATTTTCTGCAGGTGTAAAGTATGTATTTTAAGGGGACTTACCTCTTGGGGCAGTTGAGAGGGTGAAATGAAATCTATGCACCTGTGTGTACCTCTGTCTCTAGCACTGTGTACCATAGATGTTAACTGTCTGTGTCCATCTTCTGTGTGCACCATTGGGTTCATACTGCCTCCTCTTAAAGTACTGGGGTAGCTCAGACAACCAGTATTTGGGGCCCATCTTCCCTTCTCTTCCCCTGACCACCCCGTTTGCTGGACTGTCCAACCTGGAGTTGTGGTTTAGCTCCTGAGAGATGTCATCTACCATGTCGTTCTCAGAAGCCTCATGGGCCATGGCTTTGCAGAGCTTGCAGGCCACCAGGGCCTTGGCCATGGCCTCCTCGCCATGCTGCCAGAAGAACAGGGCCATCTTCTGCCGCTTCATCAGGACGGCCCACACCATCAGTTCATGAAAAGGGAAAGGGAAGTGGTTGATCTCAGGGTCATCCAAGTCAATGTCCACCTCTTCTTCACGCTTCTTGGTTGTCTTTCTTCCTCGCCTCAAGGGAACGTCATCCTGTAATTTTAGGGAAAAAAACATAGAGATGAAGTTAGAAACAAATCCAATCAATTCAGTAAATAGTTCCTGTGTATCTACTACTAGCCCAGCCCTGGGATAGATACAGAAAGAAATGAACTATTCTGGCTTCTATTATAAAAGAACTCACAAGTTCATACATGCCTAACTTTAAAACAAGCTATAATAAATGCAGAAGCACAGTCCTATGAGAACATGTCAGTGTTAGACTTTAATTTTAAACAAGTCTTTTTCAATGGACTTTTTAATAAACAAAACCAAACTTTCATCTATTCTTTTCCTCTACAGGTAGGGTCATTTGTACCTCGTGATGGACAGCATTATCCTTTCTGCTGAAAGGACGAGGACATCCTATACTTGCAATTGGATATAGGATAATAACCACATGAACAGAAGATGGAAGACAGATACTCTGTCTCGAGTTTCTGCATACTTCATTAGATGCATTTGTGAAGAATTTCTAGCCTTTGGGTTTGTTGCCATTTGTAATCTACCCATGAGTAGATTTCACTTACTGGAACCTATATGCTTTCTTGGTTTTCAAGTTAATATTTCAAATATGATTTATTTTTGTTTGCAATGCTAATAATACCTCATGATAGAATTTTCAAAGCTACTGTGACCTACCCCCTTGTCACTGGGAAAAATGTCACTTCCTTATTTCAGAATCATGTACTAAGTCCTACCACTGGAATGAACTTATATATATATTTAAATCCTGTAATAAAGAGAATAAATAATTGTCACTAATAATTTGAACAAACACTTACCTCCATTCCCAACAGTTTCAAGGCTTTGGGCTGTTAAAAAATTTTATGCACAAAGTTAGATCTTTCTTTATAGAGGTAAGAAAAGAATCCTAGTGTATCTTAAACAGGTAATGGAACAAATCTATTGTACCATATAGCATTTATTCATTTCACTAAATAAAACACCACAGGGGGGAGCTCTTTATGGAAATTCTAAGAGAAATACAAATTTAGTAACTTCGGTGAATTATAGAAAATTAGGAAACTAGAGAGGTATAATGAGATTGCCTAAAGGGTAGACCCTGCAGGTTTATAATCTCTTTTATAGACCAAGATTTTTTCCATCTTTCTAAAACCATCCTGCTTGGTCGACATCAAGCACTTGAGTGAATAATGAGACATTCAATCAAACAATGCGGTGTTCCTCAAACCTCTGAGAGACCACTGTAATATGGAGACTTGGGGTATTACTCAGAAATACTATGTGTTGAGATGATTCATGCTGGCTATCGCTCTTGGCTGCTGACCAGTAGAGTAAGGGTGAATGGGGCCAGAGGGACATTTGTTGAGGTCAAAGGGCACTCAGTGGCATGGAAGTGTAAGCATACATAGCAGCACCACTGGTCACACTGGGAATGTGCAAAACAGGTGCAGACCCAGATGGAAGAGAAGGCATCTCAGCAAATTATAGAGCTAAACAGAACCCATATAGATAAAAGCACTGGGGGAGTCCTCAGTAATTTTAAAGGTATCGATAGATCTCAAGACCAAAAGTCTTGAACACTGATAAAGTAGGTAAGATTGTGCTGTGTGCTGTGCTTTGTCGCTCAGTCGTGTCCAACTCTTTGTGACCCCATGGACTGTAGCCCACCAGGCTCCTCTGTCCATGAGGATTCTCCAAGCAAGAATACTGGAGTGGGTTGCCACGCCCCCCTCCAGGGGATCTTCTCAACCCAGGGATCGAGTCCCGGTCTCCCCATACTGCAGACAGATTCTTTACCGTCTGATTATTTGAATAAAATTACTATTCTCTGGTCATTGTTTACTTTTTAAAATTAAAAAACTACTTTTTAAATGTACTAAAAGACTGATTTAGAAGTTGAGCATGTCATCTCAATTCACAGCATGTATGAAAGCTAAAAGGTTCACTTTTAATGCCAGTTTCTGATTTGAACTGGATCTAGTGAGGAAAAGAAAGAATGCAACACTCAGTACATTTTTTTTCTTTTTCTTTTTTAAACAGATTTGATGGCAGAGGGAAGAAGAGGCAAGACAGATGCCTTCTTATCTGATTTCCCCCTTGCAGACAAGGAAGCAGCCACACTCCAAATCTACTACATCCTAGACCTCCCCAGAATCCAAGAAATAGAATTGCAGCCAGCCTCACCCTCTTTGGGCCAAAGAGATTGTGGTAGAGCGTCCGGAAGCGCTTGCGCGTGTAGTTGCAGCGATAAGCCCCTCCCATCAGGTACTCGATCACCAGGCCAATATCGATCAGGCTGATTCTGTAGTCTGGGGGCAGGTTCCCCTACCAGGGAAGAACGGAACACACACACATCCGAGAGACAGCAGGGTTTACTAGGGATTCTACTCCGTGTGTTCTGTAACTATTTTAGACTAAAATAATAATAATAATAATTAAAAGAAACATATGAATGTATTATTATGCTGGTTAATCAATTCACCTTAAAATAGATCCAACCGAAACCTGGATATTCTCGCTTGGAAAGAAGACATAAGTTAAATAAGAAGATGCAGTAATCGTCGGCAATAACAGAAAATCAAAATATTTATTCAAGTCTTCAGCTGGGGAGAAAAAACACCAGTGTAGCAGAAAGAAACACAAATGGCAAATTCTACCACTCCCAGCCACTAACGAACTAGGTTCCCAGATGCTCCCCCAGACCTCCTCACTGCTCTGCCGCAGACCCAGGCCTGTTACCGGCCTCTTGCTGATCATTTATTTCTTCACACTCACTAAGTGAAGACTCCTTCCAGAAAGTAGTTGTTATTACCAGGGACTGCATCAGGTGAAATATGCTGAGACCTTGAATATCCTTTATACAAAACTTCTGTTAACAATTTTTTAAAAAGTGGCACCTTTTTAATAAAAGGAGAGCATGATGGATGTTACGGCAAAGACTTTTATGAACATCACTTGTGTTTAAAGAAGAAAGAGGGGTGAAATAAGAGAAGTTTTATCAATAGAATATTTATTTCTCCAAAATTAAAGAGGTTTTTCAGATTTTCTTTCAGAGAATAGTGCTTCTTAAAGATCTAGAGCTATGGTGTAAGTTTAATGTTGTACATATAGATGCAGAAACAGAAGAGTTATTATTATTATCTCCTCATTATTGGTTTCTACTTCAAAAGGGACTTCTGTGTAGCCTGAGGAAAATCTTTGCTTTGTTAGGTGATGGAAGAATTAGCTATTTGTGGGAAATTCTGAGCTCACAGTGAGTTCCAAAGGGTACAGCTGATCAAATCTCACTATCTGAAAGGTTTAGCTCCCTGGTGCAGAAATGTGCTCTGTACCATGAACGGTAGAGGTACCACATGTGTAGGAAGCCTGGCATGCTGTATTCTTAGATTTATTTTGGAGGGGCTGGAGGACTGCATTCATTTTGGGATTTGTCTTTAAGGGAGGATCCATTCAGGATGCTATGTGACATTCCTGCTACTTCATGGAAATAGCTCATAGCAGTAGTGGTAGTTTTCTAGCCTTGTGGCATCTGAACCACCAGGGAAATGTGGTGATACTGCAAAGGTCTGGACCCTGTCTTGCTTCAAGTATGAGATGCTGTGCACTTTATGGGCTGCCCAGGTGATTCCGAGTCTACTACATAAAGTTCAGATGGGGTTACACAGCAGCATTGGGAAATGCAGAGTATACGAAGATAATCATTGTCACTAGGAAATTAGCTTATGAAGGTGGGTCTCAGTTATCCTTACTGAGCTTTCCTGTGGGCAAGAGCAATCATCTGAAAGGGATTCAGAATCAGAGGTGGCCAACTGTATCCTACCATCAAACTAATAACTTCCTATTTTTAATTGTCTTATTTATCTTCACATTCCCAATGCTTGGTGTATGGTAGGCATTAAAGATATTTTTGGGGAGGAGGGGTAAAAATGTGAATAAGTAAAACACTGAAGTTAATCAATGTATTTGGGATCAAGTCTCAATTTGGGGTTCTTCAGTATTATATTCTCAGTAACATTTCCACCCAGTCATTCCTGAGTGGGAAAGCTCTAGCTATCCTCAGGCTATCAAGAAAGACCAAATCACTGGTTCCTTTAAAACAGAACTTAGAGAAAGATTTAAGATAGTAACTTTTGTATTGTCCTTTCCAGGTAAGTGCTAAACTGAATTTAAGAATATTACCTGTGCAACCCTTTTTCTCCATTATTTTGGGCAGGTTAACAAGATTTCCGTTTCCATATTGTCTGGCTCTTACTGGACAGTCATGTGAGGCTATTATTAGCAGTGCCCCAGAGCTGCTTTGGGCGTGCAGGTCCAGTCTCATCTCCTGTGCATTTGGCTCCTACAAGGGTGACTTGCAGAGGAGGCTCACCCCCATCTGTGCTATTTTCCTTGGCACTGTGAGGCTGGCAGGGAAAGAGCACTGGCTGCATGTCAACTGCTCTGGATTCTGTCCATCCTTCACAAATCATCCACTTTCCCTCAAGGCCTCAGTTTTCTTCCCAGTAAAGGGGCTGAACTCCATGTCCTTTATAGTCTGTAATGCCCAAGTGCAAGGTTTCAGGACCTCTCCCCACCCCGTCCCCCACCCCGCCTCAACAAAGGTTTATTATAATGCGACTGAACAACAATCATAGTGAGTCTATGAATTTGTGCCTATTTTTAAACCTTGTAACAATTTTCTAAATTTAAAATGTGGGTAATAGTGAGCCTACTACCTATATATTTTCTTTTGAGAAACCATCTGTGAACATCAGTTTGTGTTCTAAGAACAAGAATCAATATTGCCTGAAGACCAATATTGAATGATGATATTTATGCTTTTGAGATGCAAGAGTGGGTTGTCAGGAAAGAGATAATAGTAAAATTCAAAATAAATAAAAAAATTTAAGGGGCAACATATTTTTGCAAATATTCTATAAACATTGGTGATGTTTTACAGAATTTTATGCAAATTCATAAAGGGCTGATAGGTTTCTCACTACCAAAACAGGTGATAGAATATAGTTTTCCTAAAGACTTCTTATATAAAGCTTGATTATTTCAGAGTGATTTTTGTACAGTCTGGTCTGAAGCAGGAGAAAAGATTCTGTGACTATTCTGGGTTACTGAGCTTTGAGTGATAGCCTGAAAGGAACTAGCCTGAATTCTGTTTGACCCCCAGAGGGCGATGGTCACCTAACCCAAGGCAGTGAGGGGGTCTCTCTGTACTTGGTTCAGTCTGCGCTCTGAAAACAGGCAATGTGGACACAGTTACTTCAAGGTCCTATTTCTAAAGGTTCAGTTGTTTGATCACTACCTGGTAGGCTGCTCTTATATCTCTGCTGCCAGGTCACTGAGCAAAGACCTGTCCAGAGCTTGCAGAGTTGATGCAGTTTCCAATAATCCCTGGAATTTGGTTAGTAGAGATAGAGGCTTAGAGAAAAGGGAGGGTAAATGGTTAGGTAGGGATGCGGTTGTTCTCATAACATCCACTTCCTTTTGGGAAAAAAAAAAGGTAGAAAAAAATGTCACCCTGTATTCCACAGGTAATGTCCAAAAACCTCTGGAGGAGTCTTCCTTTGCTTGGTTCCTTTTCAAACAGGAAATTGATATACTGGAGTAATATTCATTCTGCCTGCTGTTTCTGTTATTCCCTGCTCCCCCTTTTTGGTAATTACTTTGATAACTGGTAAAACCTGAACACTTATTTCCCATTTCATGCCTTAACAACACATAGCAAGCCACAGGATTCAAATAATTTGATCCAGAGAGTAAAACAGAGAGGTTTTGATCCATGGGTAGGTAAATTTGACAACTTGAAAATGTTGTCTTTTTTCATGCCATGAGTCACAACTCTGAAGCTAAATTTTAATCTGTGCCATGCCTAAGGATGTCTTTTAATTAAAAGAATAATTTGAATTTATTTATTAGATATGCTTTTCTAAATGCACTCTGTTTTTCAGATGTCAATTCATGATATCACTATCAGATTTCAGCTGTTTGGGAAACTTTTTTTCTTTGAAACTCATAACAAGCCTTCAAAGAAGACTGTTTCCTTCTGATATATGCAAGGTATAACATGATAGCTGGTTGTCAGATTTACTAAGGGAGATTGGAGAAAAGACCATCCTGGTGAAAATTCATGGGAAAAGAGGACACTCCCTCAATGTATGGCATGGCAGTAGACTAGGCAACCATTCTTTTGAAAATTAAGAATGCTTTGGTAAATTTGCATAAATCTAGCAGATGGAGTTATGAAAACGTCCTTTCTTTACCAAAGTGTATCTGAAATGCTTTTACTTTAAAATCCTGCAAAGCACTGGGTCTTGATTCCCATATAGATGAATTTTATTATCATAATTTCACCTCTCTTCCTATATAATGTTCAAATATCACCCTTCTTTATGGAGAGGGATAATTCACGTAATCTGAAGTATTAGTACATTTAATTTAAGAAAGAAAAACTACCTCTAAAACATACAGAGGCACAAATTGAGCAGACAGCTACTAAAATGGCAAGTTAGATTTAATGGAAAAGCAGACAGACTCAGGCCACTCTGGTTTAATATGAAAGCATTGGTACATCCAATGGATTATGCACAAAAATGGCTCAGGGAACTGGTTGGCTGGTATCATTTTAAATTTCTGGTTGATGTGGAATACTAACTCTACTTCACTACTCTTAGACTGCTCTCTTGATAGAAGTAATTTGAGATTTTGAAACTAGCTTCAAATTCACCACGTTCAATTCTGTTGATTTCAAAGGACAGCTGGACTTGGAGATAACCTGGTTAATTTAATGATGACATGATAATTCCTAAATGTATTTTCTGGGTTCATAAATGTTATTTACATTTAATAGACAGATTATCAAACATTATGTTTAAGGTCCGGGCTGTGTTTCTAACTTTTGAACAGCATTCATTTTGTACTTATCATTTACTGATTAATTTTTTTGTCATAATAGATTAAATCAACTAATATGTACATAAGGTCCTGTAATTGTAAAGCACAAGCATATGCTAATTATTATGTTCCTTAATTTTGAAAATTGTTTGAACTGATCAAGATTTTCTTAGCATTTTAAAACTCGTCTTTGTAGATTTTGCATATCTTATTGGCATAAATTCCTGGAAGTCATCTGAAACCTTCTGAAGATGTGCGCCAATATTAATTTCTTTCTCATTCACTTCTTAAAAAGAATGCAAACAGAAAAACCTCATTTGTAGCTCCTTTCACCCATAAAATGTAGACACTGCCAGCTCCTTTGACTACCATTGTGATTCTTTCTTGCTCTTCAGTAGTCACTCACCTTTATCATAGAAATAAATGGAGTCTGCATTTCCTGCCCCGATTTCTTCCCAAGAGAAGAAACTAGACAAAGGCTTTCATTTCTCCCAGCCACACTGGCAGTCTCTTTTCTCAAGAAAAATCGTTTCTAAGTAAGTTCAGTACAATCTTGAGTGATCTGTTATCATTTTTTCCCCATTACTAAATTAGTAAATAAATGAATCTTATATAGCTATATTCTTGCTCTGGTATTGGGATCACGTTTGAAAGAGAAATAAAACTGCTCTTAACTGATAGTCCTTCCTCCCAAATTCTTACCATCCTGTCCTTTCTAGTGAGTTTATATTATTTTTGAGGTACACCTTTAGCTAAGAAGTTAAATAAAACCATACCTTAAAAACACTCTACATGTCTTCTACTAAATGTAAGTAAATATAAGAGGCAGTTAATAGGGTTTCAGGAAAAAGGAAAGAGGAAGAGAACCTATTAGGAGAGGTTTTGATCATTTAGATTCAGTAGAACCTAACTGTAAAAATCTCTGAAAATCGAGCAAAACAACTGGGTGATGGAGGCAGATGAGCAACTTTGAAGGCCTGGACTGGCCAGTGACTGGGGCAGAAGGACAGACGCACGGCTGTCTCTTCAGAGAGCCTCATAATGCCTTCAGGGACACAGACTAGATTAAGGAAAGGGGGATATTTTACTTTTTATAATTTCAGAAAAACTAAAACATTTTATTTAACATGAGCAACAAGTACCTTGACAAAGAATATATGCTAGGTGTGTATACCTTATCTTCTGAGATACTTCTTTCTGTTTATTTTCCAGGCAATTTTAATCCAAGATAAACTAATAGGAAGACTTGAGGAAAAGAGAAATGGGTTTGTTGAGGACAGGTACACTTATGGCTTGAAATGGGGCAAACTCTGGAAAGGTGTGATCTTGGTAAAATGTACAGATGGCACAGCCTCTATTTCCCTTGCTTTGAAGGAACTACAGGCTTCACTCACTCACACAGATGAGAAATTTTTCAGTAGGATTGTATGGAGGTGAGAGGAAAGTTTCTAAGGGCCATCAGAAGAAGGCTTTTTGTACCCTTTACTCATTACCAGCAAAGTCCAACTGGTTAATAGTATATTATGAGTAGCCCCCAGGGCCTTTGCTTGGCCTTTCAAAGGAAAAAATTAGTAAGTGACTATAGGACACCTAAAGGGTAGTTCTAGCTTATGACTTCCTATGAGATGAAGGAGTGGTACTCTTACTTTTTAACCTCACTTTATAGATTTTTTTGAGTGTGTCCTATGGACTTCGGCAAAGAATTGAGACCAACTGGTAGGTGGGTATATGTGTGTGTGTGTGTGCGTCTGTGCATGTATATGGGGTAGGGCAAGTCCCACCGCTTATTCTTAACTTTTGGAATGAAAACGTCATTTTCTGGGGAAGCCAGTCAAGGGTTCAGAATTGAAGCTACCTTGGAAAGGGCAAAAGAACAACTACCTGGTTAGGATTAAATGTAACCTCCCTATGCCTCATTTTTTCATCTATAAATGGGGATAACACTATATAATAAAATAATAATAGTAAAATAATTACTTCATATAATTTTTGTGAAGATAAAGTAAGCTAAGACACATAGAAAGCTCAGATTAATGTCACACACTTAGTCATCACTAAACCTTAGGTACCATTACTTTGCCCGACTCTTTACAACACCATGGACTATTGACTATCAGGCTTCTCCATCTATGGGATTTACCAGGCAAGATTACTGGAGTGAGTTCCCATTTCCTTCTCCAATTAATAATAATAATAATGATTATTAAAGGATCTGAGTTCTAATTCTAGCTCCTTACTAACCACTCAAGATAGTTCTCACCTCCTTGTGTTTCAACCTCATTTCTAAATTGGGAATAAACCTACTAGACCCAAATCAATTGACTTTCCCCCACCCCCATCAAACTGGATGATGAATGTGAAAAAATATATTGGAGAAAATAAAGTGTTAACAGAATGGAATGTATATTTGTGTTGTAGTCTCTGTTTTTCTGAGACTTTTTGAGCTATGCTTATGCTCATGTGTCATACTAGAAGTGGCAGTGATACACTGTATCAGGAGCTAGTAAATAAATAAGCCTTTCATGGTCAGTTGGATGGCATGGAAATGAGCTCCCCAAATGTGAGGAGCACATGGAAAAATACAGGTAATGGCATAAATCCACACAGCATGGGGGAAAGCCTAGAGTTCCACTATCCCAAAGCATTATGTCCGATGAAAGCATCTAAAACCACAGAGACTGGCAATAAAACTGCAGTTGCATTAGAAGCAGAGACGTCTCAGAGTTAAAAGACAAACGCGCACACCATGTCCAGAGATGAGGGGGTTCTGACAGGGACAGGAAAACTCCGGCAGCTCATGCGAAACAGGCACTTTCTAATCACAGAAAGCAGTCATGACAGGGCCTCCGACCTGCAGTCCAGAGGGTTCTTACCTTTTTGACATCCCTGACCAAGTGGTACAATGTGTTTGAGGGCCCATGTCTCTGAAAACAATAAAGAAGAATCAAATGGTTTTGCTAGTCAGGGGCTCTCATTGGCAAGGAAAGAAGGATCTGGAGGGAAGGGTTTTGGCTGGTGGAGGGATAGTTCATCAAGATGAACCTTGTTCTAGTTGCTCAGTTGTACCTGTCTTTGCTAAACAAACACAGGGGCAGGTTTTCAGATTGTGGCTCCTCAAGAAAAAGCATTTGAGGTTCTAGGTTCAAACTTTGCAAAACAGGCCATCAACTCTGATGACAGCTGGGTCAAAACATCATTCAAGAGGCTAGTTGTGGAGCAGGGGGAGACACAAGGGCCAATTTAGTGCTTTAGAATTACACTTTGGCACACTGCCAATTGCAACTTGTTTATTAAACATAATGAATGAGAAACTGGCTAAAGCAGGGCTTGGCAGACTTTTTCTGTAAACAGCCAGATGGTTAATATCTTAGACTTGTGGGCCAAACAGTCTTCATCATAACATTCAACTCTGCCATTGTGCGAAAAAAAAAAAAGTTTGTTTGCTTAAGGTAAGGCTAAAATGAAGTAAGCGGTTTGCTATCCTCTTGTCTTTTAGGATAGGAATTCCAGATGAAATAGAGGATGCCTAGTTAAATCTGAATTCCAGATAGACAATGAATAATTTCTTTTTGTTATAACTTTCATTCATTTTATTAATTCTTAATGTTGAGCTGTTTCTTTGTCATATTGATGGTCTATTTGGTAGTTCTCTTTTGTATTCATGTATTTTTATGTATCAAATTAAAAGTTTTAAATGTAACTACATCTCTTAATCTTTTGATTTACAACTTCTTCTGTTTTTATGTTTTCTCATCTTTTTCTTTTTAAATAGAGGTATAACTGACAGATAACATATTAGTTTCAGGCATACAATGTAAATGATTTGTTATTTGCATATGTGGCAAAATGATCATTACAGTGTCTCTTTAGTATCTGTCGCCATATATAATTCCCAATTTTTTTCTTGTGCTAAGGACCATAAAGATCTCTCTTAACAACTTTCAAATATGCAATATAATATAATTAACTATAGTCACTGTGTTGTACATTACATTCTCATGACTTATTTTATAAATAAATTTGGAAATTTGTACATTTTGACCAATAACAATGAATAATTTTGTGTGTGTCTCATGCAATAATTGAGACATACTAAAAATTATATGTTGTTTTTCTTAAATTCACATCTAACAGGGAATTCTATATTTTTATTTGCTAAATCTGGTGACTGTGTTGGAAGATCTTGAACAGTGATGGTAAATCCTTAAGCACTGTTGGAACACATTCAAGTATTTAAGACAATCCCTGTGTACTGCCTCAACTACTGACCCCTTGAGGCAGACATACTCATCAGAACTCTTTTTCCACTGAGGGATACAGTATTCTGTAGGGATTAAACCTTCAAACTTTGGAGTCAGAATGCTTGTCTCCAAACCTGGCCCTGCTGCTTACCGGCTGTGACCATGGGCAAACTGCTTAACTGTGTCTCAGTCTTATTATCTCTCAAATGAGTATAATAATACCACTTATCCAGTAGGGTTTTTGTTAGGACTAAATGACGAAGTGTTTATTAGTGTTTCTATAACTTACAGCACTCAATAAATGTTAGCTATTCTTTCACTGAGGCTATCCATTGTCCCATAATCCTTTTCAACAGAGTACTCCAGGGATAGTTGATTACCATTGACTGGAGTGATGAAATCTCTTGGCCTTTCTTGATCTATAACTTTCCTACTTACTTCTTTTCAGTAGTTGAAATAAATCACCCTACTCCTTTGATTCTCTATTCATATGAGGGTCATTCAATTCTGTATTTTAATTTATTGAAAATCCCATTATTCTTTCCTCCCCAGTTTTACTGACATGTAACATTGTGTAGCAGAGACATTACTTTGCTAACAAAGATCTGTCTAGTCAAGGCTATGGTTTTTCCAGTAGTGATGTATGGATGTGAGAGTCGGACTGTGAAGAAAGCTGAGTGCCGAAGAATTGATGCTTTTGAACTGTGGTTTTGGAGAAGACTCTTGAGAGTCCCTTGGACTGCAAGGAGATCCAATCAGTCCATCCTAAAGGAGATCAGTCCTGGGTGTTCTTTGGAAGGAATGATGCTAAAGCTGAAACCCCAGTACTTTGGCTACCTCATGCAGAGTTGACTCATTGGAAAAGACTCTGATGCTGGGATGGATTGGGGGCAGGAGGAGAAGGGGACGACAGAAGATGAGATGGCTGGATGGTATCACTGACTCAATGGACGTGAGTCTGGGTGAACTCCAGGAGTTGGTGATGGACAGGGAGGCCTGGCGTGCTGCGAATCATGGGGTAGCAAAGAGTCAGACACGACTGAGCGACTAAACTGAACTGAACTAAACATTGTGTAAGTTTAAGGCGTACAATGTGATAATTTGATGCTTGGATATATTGTGAAATGTCTATGGCAATAAGGTTAGCATATTCTTCAACTCAGTAATCATTTTGTTGTTGTTATGGTGAGAACATTAAAGACCTGAACCTCATAGTAAGTTTCAAATATAAAACACTGTACTGTGAACTATAGTCACCATGCTATACATTAGATCCCTGAAAGGCATTCATCTTGTAACTGAACATCTGTACCCTTTGGTCGTATCTGCTCGTTTCCCCCATGCCTCAGCTCTGGTTTTCTAAGGAACCTCCATATTGTTTTCTATATTTGGTCCCCTTGTCTAACATTGGTTAACTGTATATGCATGGGATTATCGCTGGGCTCTTGTGTTTCACTGGTCTATATATGTGTTTTTATGCCAATATTACTGTTCTGATTACTGCATGTTTGTGATATAGTTTGAAATCAAGAAGTGTGATGTCTCCACCTTTGTTCTTCTTTCTCATGACTGCTTTGGCTATTCAGGGTCTTTTGTGGTTCCATGCAAATTTTAGGATTTTTTTCTTTCTATGAAAAATGCCATCACAATTACATTGAATCTATAGACGGTTTTTAGTATGAACATTTTAGCAATATTAACACTTTCAATTCATGAACATGAAATAGCTTTCCACTTATTTATGCCTTCTTCACTTTATCAGTGTCTTACAGTTTTTGGTATATAGATATTTCACTTCTTTAAATTTATTCCTAAGTATTTTATTGTTGCTAAACAGAATTATTTTTTCTTTTTCAGATAGTTCAATGTTAGTGTATGTAAGTACAATTGATTTTTATATGTGGATTTGGTATACTGAACTTTACTGAATTATTAGTTCTAACAGTTTTTGTGTGTGTGTGGAGTCTTTAGGATTTTCTGTATACAAGATGCTGTCATCAGCAGAGAAATTTTACTTCTTTTCAATTTAGATGAAAATTTTTATCTCTTTTTATTTTCTTGGCCTAGTTTCTCTGGTCAGGGCTTCCAGTACCAAGTTGAAGAGCAGTGGTAAGAGTGAGCACCATTGTCTTGTTCCTCATCTTAGAGGGAAAGCATTTGGTCTTTCACTAATGAGTATGAGGTTCAGTTCAGTTGCTCAGTCATGTCTGACTCTTTGAAACCCCATGGACTGCAGCATGCCAGACTTCCCTGTCCATCAACTCCTGGAGCTTGCTCAAACTCATGTCCACTGAGTGGTGATGCCATCCAACCACCTCATCCTCTGTTGTCCCCTTCTCCTCCTGCCTTCAGTCTTTCCCAGAGTCAGGATCTTTTCTAGTGAGTCAGTTCTTTGCATCAAGTGGCCAAAGTATTGGAGTTTCAGCTTCAGGATCAGTCCTTCCAATCAGGACTGATTGGACTTCCAATCAGTCCAAATTAGGACTGATTTCCTTTATGATTGACTGGTTTGATTTGCTTGTAGTCCAGGGGACTCTCAATAGTCTTACTCAGCACCACAGGTCAAAAGCATCAATTTCAAAGGCATATATGGGTTTGTCATATATGGCCTTTAAAATGTTGAGGTATATTACTTTCATACTCAATTTGTTAAGAGTTTTTACCATGAAAAGGTGTTGAATTCTGTCAAATATATTTTCTGTATCCATGAAGATGATCATATGGTTTTTATATTTCTTTCTGTTAATGTAATGTATCACATTTATTAATTTGTACATGTTGAATCATCCTTGCACCTAGGGACCAATCCCACTTGTTCATGGAATATGATCTTTTTAATGTACTTCAATCTGGTTTGCTAGTATTTTGTTGAGAAATTTTGCATCTATATTCATCAGAGATATTGACCTGTAGTTTTCTTTCCTTGCAGTGTCCTTATCTGGCTTTGCCATTATGGTAATGGTGGCCACATAAAATAAGTTTGGGAGCATTCCCTCCTCTTCAGTTTTTGAAGAATGGGAAAATAATTGGAGTTAATTCTTTAAATGTTTGGTAGAAGTCACCTGTGAAGCCATCCGGTCCTCTGCTTTTCTTTGTTGGGAGGGTTTTGATTCCTGATTCAATCTTATTATTTATTACTGATTTGTTCAAGTTTTCTGGTTTTTTTTTTTTTTTAGACCCTGACTTAGTAGGTTATATGTTTCTAGGAATTTATCCATTTCTTCTATTTGTCGGCATATAACTGTCCATAGCAGTCTCTTGCAATCCTTTGTGTCTGTGTGGTATCAATTGTAATGTGTTCTCTTTCATTTATAATTTTATTTCAGTCTTCTTTTTTTCTTTGGTAATTCTAGTGAAAGTATTATCAATTTTGCTTATCTTTTCAAAGTATAAACTCTTTGTTTCATTGATCTCTCAAACTGCTTTTCTAGTCTCTTTCATTTATTTCTGCCCTGTGTTATCTCCTCCCTTTTCCTAACTGCAGACATTGTTTATTCTTGTGTTTCTGCAAGGCTGCAAGGGCTGCTGGGCTTTTCAACAGGACTAGCAGCAGCTGGGGGCCCAGAACAGGCAGCGGTGGTGGCTGGAGTCAGTGGTACGTGCACACATTTGGCTGCGGGGACCAGCCGCAGGTGCCTGTATAATGGTGGGAGCCAGCTGCAAACATCTATGCAGTGTCAGAAGCCTGGGCTAACAGCAAGGGCTGGGGCCAACTGCAGGTGCGTTGGCAGACACAGGGCCCTGGCTATCAGCATGCATTACTGTGGCTGCAGGGTGTTACTGTGAGTGCATGTAGACCAGTGTAGGCCAGTGACAGAAGTCTGGCCAGTGGGATGCAGGGGCACAGCTAAGAAGCTCTTGGAAAGCAATCCTCGTATGCAGGCCAGTAACAGAAGATAGGGAGGGAGCTGGGCCCACAAGCAGCCTTAGAGGCTCTGACTGTTGGCATGCACCCCTGTAGCTGCAGGGTTTCCCCATGGCTGTGTGCATGGGAGTAGAGGCCAGTGAAGCGAGCAGGGTTGGGACGTGCAGGTGTGCAGCTGGAGGGGCCAGCTGCAGGTGAGCCTAGTGGTGCAGGTGAGTGTCAGGAGATAGGTCTGAACCTGGGCCCACACGCAGCCTTGGCTGCGGGCATGCACTCGTGTGGCTGCAGGGTCTTATAGTTCTAGGGTCTTGTACTTCCATGGCATGGTGCTGGCTGTCAGACCAGCCATGTGTGGGTACCTGGCTGGAGGTGCTAGCTTTCAGAGTGTGCACAGTAGTGGCAGACAGTTGTGGGGGTCTAGGCTGGGTTCTTAAAATTACGTAGCCACAGAGGCTTGGGCTGGCCACTGGGGTAGACCCTAGGATCCAGCAGGGTTGGGAGGGGAGGGTGTGGTGAGGGGCTCAGGTGGCTGGTGTCTGTGAATGCAAGTATCTGTAGAGCAAAAACCAGTGAAATCTGCAGGGTTCTGTGGAGGCTTTGCTGGCCATTGGTTTCTTCGGTAGTGAAAGCTGCCAGGGTCCTCTGCAGAGCAGGTCACTGGGAACTGTGGTCACTCAGCTGTCAGCCTGGCTGATACTGTGTTCCTGGCCATCACAGAGTGTCTCAGATTTGCAGGTCTCTGGGTAGGGTGAGTCCTTTGTGTGGTGCTCTGAAAGGCTCACCACTCTCTTTTCCAGAGGGAGGAACTCCTTCTAGCTGAGGAGCTTCCTCTTGGCACTGAGCAGCGCCAGCCTCAGGGGACAGGGGGATAGAGGCACAAAGAAGCTGTTCTTCTCTTTTTGTGTGGTTATTTTCAGATTTTTTTGGTTCCACTGTTTTGCTCAAGTTTTCTTAATTGGGCTCCTGAGCTCTCCTAGAGCTGTCTTTGTTGTGAGTAGCTGTCTAATTGCTGATCTTTGTGGAGGAACAAAGGCTAGGCCTCTACTCTGCCATTTTGGCCCATTATTACTGAAAGCCTTAGTATGCTAAACTGAAAAAATACTGTAGAGAAAACAGAAGTGTGGGGCCACTCTGCTAAGTTGTTTTCTACTTCCCGCAGTGGGAATCTTATACAGCCAGGGTGGCAGCTGCTAATCCCTACCTCTGGCTGGGGAGAGGTCAATAAGCTCCATCTCATTAGCGCTGAGGGTGGTGGGACAAAGGAACACTGTGACAAATGAGGGTCTCTGAGAAAGACGTTTTGGTTCAATACTGGCTCCTTTGTTTTACTTAGAAACTTTGAGATCTTAAATAAGCCAATTCTCTTTTTGGCCTCAGTTTATTCATCTATAAAATGGAGGGAAACAATATCCATTCTTTAAACTTCATTGGATTTTTCTGAATATCAGCTCAGAGCTGAGGTACTTAACTCACTGAATACTCTCAAAAACTTCATAAATAGCAGTTTTTCTTTTGATTACTTCTTGATATCCCCAGTGAATGAATTAACAAATTGTTATAAAAACAAAGCAACAAAAGCTTCCTGGGTAACTCCAAACAAGAAGTTTTTACATTTTATCCTGTTATACTGCAGTGAATGAACTTCATAGTGCTGAGGATAACAAGATGGTGCAGGATAGTTAACTGGCCTCCTTCGATCGTTGTAGTTAAATCAGTCCTGCTCTGCTGATTGCCTCACACACTGTGGGTTTACAGAACGAAGTATGTTCTAATTTCCAGAGCCTTGTAGTTTTGCATAAGGACCTGAGAACATTACCTTTTGGTGATCATGTAACTTTCTGCCTCTTAGATGCTGACAACTGAGCAGTTAAAACAAGTGGATTTCTGGTGACTTGGTGTTTGTTGTCTAAGGGAGCATTTGTGGAAAATGATCCATGCATTTGGAGGGGAAGGCAGGGACTCACATTCATGTTGGGGGTGGGAGAAGGTAAAACAAAAAAAAGTAGAGAAAATAAAAAGTGCCTTAGCTTGGTCCTACCGTATTGTACAGTTCCTCTAGTCTGGAGATGGTGAGAAAACGATGCATGCTTACTCCATTCTCTATAAGTAATTTCACAAAATCCACTCTGTCCAGAACTAAAGCATCCAACATGGCTTGCTCCAGAGACCCCACCTGAAAATCAAGTCACTGAGTTAGTCTGCCCTAAGGTCTAAGGATGCAATTTTCTGGCACTTTCCTGAATACTTTAGAAATGGATGTCTTTGACATCTGGTAAACCTTTAGCACCTCCAAGAACATGCTAGCAAGAGTATCTCAATTTCACTTTGGGACACCTACACTCTCTCCTGTATGTTGGGGCTTGTCTTTGCAAACAAAACACAGGGCTTTCTAGTTCTAAAAACTATGTTTTTCTCCTTTAAAACTCTTCTTTGTTCTAGATTCTGAGAAGGTTCAGGGTTTACAAGGCTTTTCCTCTCCCAGCTCTCTAACCAAACTTTTACAAAACCACTAAAGTGCCAAAGTTAGTATTTTGCTATCTTCATTTTCATCTTCCTTAGGCTCTAAATTAGATTCCCGACTGACTCAAGAAGAGGGATCTAATAAATAGACCAGAAAGTAGACTGCTTATTTTCTTTTTTTTTTTTTAGCTAAGTATAATTACCTTGCCTCCATCTTGCCCATTTCTACAGGGAGACTCAGTAACTATTTAGGTCATTTGCTCTGTTTACTAGGGTTTTATTTAATTTCTTTCACAAAATTTCTCAGAGACTCTGTGACAAATCTTTCTACACTAGTAATCCACCAGCACTAAAGGAAGCCAGGGTTTCAATTCCAGGCAGAAGCTCTCTGGGACAGAGAGGGTTGAAAAGACCTGTACACGGGGTGTTTTCCTTCAGTGATTCCAGGCATAGGAATCAAATTCCAGACTGCTGGCTGTCTCCTGGGGATACAGGCATACACCAGCCAATGGCTAATTTTCCAAGTTTTTATTTTTGGTAGACCCAATTGAGGGAAACAAACCAAGAACGGTTATATAAAGCTTTGGTTGCCTCTGTGTTGTTCTTGGGTACAGGGAGGACCTGTGCTCAGCCTCCAGGACCAGATGGCACCTGCACGTGGAAGCCTGCAAATCCTGCATCCTGTTGTGTGATCCGGTCCCACACCAGCCTGGGGTGCCATCACGTGGCAGTAGCAACCTCCAGGACAACCAGAAACAAACTGATAATTCCACTCCTTTCTTAATTTAACACAATTTTGTTTCATATACGTATTTTCAGGCATATAAAAGAAATAGCATTAGTTGCAGCTAAACATTGCTACCAAAGGCCATGCGAGAGAGATGGAAATGTTTGCAACATTTGGTGTTGTACCACCAGGTGGCAGTGTTTTCCTAAATATAAGAAAGGGAGCCGAGGACAGCTACAAAGGAATATTTCTACCTTAAAGAGAAAGCAGTGGTTTCTGGAGTCGCTCTCAGAGATACCTTAAACAAATACCCTTGCCCAAGCAAGCGTGCTTTTCAGGGGTGATGACATATACTCTACCGGCCATTGTTGCCCATAAATAAAGATCTGACTGCGGGCGATGTCCACTCTGTTCCAGGCTAAAGCTAAGCTCAGTTGGTCTGGGGCTGAGGCGTTGGCTCCTGCATATACAAAAGCAGAAGAGAGAACACAGTTAGTATACCAAGAAGACCTGCTCCATCACTCTCCAATCCACCTCCTCTTCCTGGAAAGTAGACTTGGGTGTATAGTGGGGGTTCTCAAACTTGGCACTATTGCCATTTTGAGCAGGATAACTATAGCATCTTATACGTTGTAGAATATTTAGTACCATCTCTGGACTTAACCCAACAGATGCCAATATCACCTCCTCCACCAAGTCATGACAATCAAAAATGTCTCCAGACGTTGCCAAATGCTCCCAGGGGTAAGGAAGACACTATTAACCTGATCACTGCTCTACAGCTTTTCTAGTCAAGGTGTGGCCCGGGGGCAGCAGCAGCCGCATCACCTGGGTACTTGTTAGAGATGCAGGACCTCAGGCCCCACCCCAATCTACTAAATAAGAATCTGTACTCAACAAGATCCCAGGTGATTCCTGTGCACGCTGATGTTTGAGAAGCGTTGCTCTACAGTATACGTTGTTTTCTCTGACCCATCACAGGTTTCAAGGATTTGGATTGTATATTGCATAGTGATGGTGCACTTACCAACTAGTGAGCCAGCTTTAACACTCTACTGAAAAAGAATTAAGATCTTTTTAGAGAAAGGCAAAAATGTAGCTGAGGTTTACTTTGATTTGTGAGTACAAACCACTGAATAACTTCTAAGTTTCCCATTTTTCTCCATACTCTGTCACTAGCGCTGCACTATCTACAGGCGACGTTTTATTTTTAGATTTACTTATTTTTTTATAGGGCTTCCAGGTGGTGCTAGTGCTAAGAAGCTGCCTGCCAGTGCAGGAGACATAAGAGACCTGGGTTTGATCCCTGGGTCAGGGAGATTCCCTGGAGACGGAAATGGCAACCCACTCCAGTTTTCTGGCCTAGAGAATCTCATGGACAGAGAAGCCTGGCTGGCTACAGTCCATGCGGTCACGCAGAGTCAGACACGATTGAAGTGACTTAGTGAGAAAAGCAAGTTTTTTTACGTTTGGTTGTGTTAGGTCTTTGTTGCAATGCATGGGCCTCTCATTGTGGTGTTTCTTTTGTTGTGGGGCGTGGGGCTCTAGGCACCCAGGCTTCAGGAGTTGCGGCTCACAGGCTTAGGTGCACCTAGGCATAGGGAGTCTTCCCAGATCAGGGGTTCAACTAGTGTCCCTTGCATTGCAAGGCAGATTCTTAACCACTGAACCACTAGGGAAGCCCCTATACGTGACTAATCTAAATTAATTAAAATTAAATAAAATTACAACGTTAACTCCTCACCCATACTAGCCACACTTAAAATGCTCAGTAGCCTGTGGCTGGTGGCCTTTGAACTGGAGTGTGCAGATATAGAACAGTTCAAGCATCATAGAGATGGTCTACTGGGACAGAACTGGTCTAGGTCAATGTACCCTGTCCAAAAATGCAAACTGCCAAGCAGCTGGATGTGAGACTGTGGATGGGTAGGTGGAGAGAAAACTGGGTTATAGTCAGAGGATCTGAGTCTGCCGTTTGCTGCTGTGTGGCACTGGACCTCTCTAAACCACTGTTTTATCGTCTGTAAAACAGGGACAATAAGAGTTATCCTGTTTACCCAGCTGAGATGTGACACTGAAACGAGATCGTATAAATGAACTCACATGCAAACAGGATTGTTTCAGTTCATTGATATCCTCGGTGTGTTGGGCATGAGACATCCCTAAACGTGTGCCCGACTTCATGCTGCTGGATGTCCCCTGTGCCACCAGGGGAGCAGCATAGAGGTAACGCTCTCACCTGGGTCAGATGGTTTGGATGGCAAATTTGGCACATTCACATGTTACCATATGTAAAGTCCAAAATAATCCTTGGAACTGGCTCTTACTATCTCCATTTGACAGATGATACTGAGGTCCAGAGAAGTTAAAGATCAAACAGCTACCAACAGAGAGGAAACAGAATAAGCATGTATAATGCCAGGGGTGAGATTCAGAGTCACTGCTGATTCTGATGTTTGTGAAGGAAGGAGGCATAGAAAATGCTGACGTTGCCCATTCATCTGGGTTCTCTGGCAGCAGAAGCCCAAAGCAAGAAGCTGAGGATATGGCTGCTGCACCAGTGATTCCCAGTCTCTGCTGTACATTAGGATCACATGTGAATCTTTTAAACCATCCCTTTGCCTAGGTCATACCCCAAACCAATGATATCATAGTGCCTTGGGTGGCAACCTAGGTGGTGATAATTTTAAGTTCTCCAGGTAGTTTCAATGTGAAGCAGAATTTGGGGACAACTGTGCTATATGCTTCTTTTCCCTGCTTACCCTGACCTCTTCCCTCTGGGCTTTGAGATAATGATGTGAAGAACTAGGCAAGTGTTCTCTAGATGAGCCCTTCTCAAATTTGAACATGCATACAAATAAACTGGAGAGCTTTTCAAAACACAGATTTTTGGGCCCCACCTCTAAAGATTCTGATTTAGTAGGTCTGGGGGTGGGACCTGAGTTTCTGGATTTCTAATTAGCTCCCAGGTGATGCTGCTGATATAGGGCCACCTTTTGAATAACAAGGCCCTAGAGAGCTTTGATGCTGTGTTCCCTTCACAAGTCAAAGGGTATTTCTGATTCTGGTGTCCGGACATTGATGGGTTCAGTAGAAATCACATACGTGTACTAAATTAATTAGGAATTATACTAACTAGACTGATTAATACTAATTCAATTTACATAGGAGTTTTTCCATTAAGAAAAGTATTTCTTGTCTTCTCAGACAATGGCAGGAACTGTACGCTCATACCAGGGTAACTGACATAAATAAGCAATGAATAGTAATACATCAGAATGTACTGTCGATATTTTGAAGGAGAATAAAAAGTGAAGGCTCACTGGAATTGCATTTGGAAAGGCAGCACTTTATGCTACCTCCAGGTAAGGAAGCTTAGCTGCTCTGTTGGTCCTTGCTGACCTGCTGTAATGGTTTAATCATTTCCTTTGCCATTTGTATGCCACACATTTGTATGTCACCCAAGTCAATAGTAGTCACACAAATCTGAAGAAGAACACACAGCAGAAGCAGTCACTGAGGTCAACATGAGCTGCCTGAACGTAACTGGATAAGTGTCAAGTGAAAGCACGAAACAGATGAGTCCTGGCTTTTCAAAAATTGAAAATATATCACTCAAGAACAGTCTTACATGACAGTTTGGATCAGTGGTTCTCAACTAGGGTAACCAACCATTCTAGTTTGCCTGGTACTGTCACAGAAATTTCTGCATCCTGGGAGATGCCTTAGTCCTGCCCAAACCTGGATGGCTGGTCACTCTATTCTGAACCGTGGTTGTACACTGAAATTTTCTGGAGAGTTTTAAGGAATCATGCCTGAGATGCCTCCTCAGAGACTCTGATTTAACTGGCCCTGGGCATTGAAGTTTTTAAAAGTTTTAAAAGAGCTTTTAAGAACTAGAGGTTCTTGACCTTATCTATACATTAGAATGTGAAGACAAGGTTAAGAACCTCAAGTCTAAATAATACATCATCATTCATTCACTCATTTTATTTATTTATTTATGCATTCAAAGATACTGACTTCATGCCTTCATGTATGGCAACTACTATGCCAGTCTGAAGATCAAGGTGAATAAGACAAAATTCTTTATCTTGAGAGCTTATATTCTAGAGATGAAGAGAAGTCTATAGTTAAATACCCTATTTCATGCAATCATACACTTACCTGCTCAACAGATATTTACCCAGTAACTTTGGTGCCAGAAACTGATTAGCATTGAATATCTGATAGTGAACAAGATAGTTAGGGTCACTCTTTTCTACTTACTTTTACTACTGGAGGTCTGACACTCAGAAAATAGATAAATAAACAAACTGTTAAACAGTATACTTTCAGTATAAGTGCTAGGAAGGAGCAGTATGATTCCCACGTTATATGGGACCTATGTATACATGAAAAGTTTGAGTTATTCCAAATCCATGTGGCAGTACCATTCAGGTGACCCATTTCACATGACCCCAGGACAAAAGTATTGTGCCAGTCAGCTGGAGTGATCTGCTGGGTAGGCTGCCCTCCTGAAACCAGGGCTGGATATGAAGCCATTGGATACCTCATAGCACAACTCAGAGTTTTTGGGGGCATTTGATTGACCCTGTGTAAGAAATAGAAGTTTCAAAAATTCCCTAAAGTATTGAAATTGCTCTGGGGTTTATGCAGGTCTGGTATGGGCTCAGTCTCCACCCTTCCTCTCTCTCCTAAAACACAAGTCTAAGGATGGTACTGATAATGATCAGGGTGGTGGAGCTGCTCTGTTAAAATGAGTGAACTGGAGACTTGCCTGAGAGTAATAACAAAGACCTAAATGATTAGAAAAAGCCATCGTATGAAGAATGGGTGGGGGTTAGGGGGACATTCTAGGAAGAGGAAACATCAAGTGCAAAGGCCCTGCTATAGAAATGAATACAAGCAGGTATAAGAATTAAAATATAGTTTTATTATTTCCTCTTTTTCAGGTGATCAGGGAGGATTTAGGGGATTAGTTCACTGGAACAAACAAGATAAGGAAAGGTGTTCTAGCCAAGGAAATAGTGTATGCAAAGACTGGGGAGTTAAACAGCTCAGTGACTTTGGAAAATTGATGGGAAGACACTGAAGATTCAGCGTTTGGGGTATAGTATAAGTTAGAAGCAGAGAAAGATGAAGCTAGCATAGAAGGACTTATAAATGATATGGAGTTTTGTTTTATCCTTGTCATGCAGAATCTACTGGAGGACTCTGTATCAGAAACAATGCAGTCAGATTTATGTCTTAGGAAAATCACTTTGGGAGAAGTGTGAAGAGTGGTTTGGAAGAGCATTATGTTAGATGAAGAGAAGCAGTTAAGAAAGTTTTGCAATATTCTAGGAATGAGAATCTGAAGAGGCATCTTTGATGGAGGGATATTTAGAAAGCAAAACTGATAGGCTTTGGTGAAGTTTAAAGTGGGAGGCAAGAGAGAAAGAGAAGTAAAAGGTGATCACCCTGTCTGTAGCTTGGAAGCCCAACTGAGATTGGCAATGCAAGATTAACGCGAGCATTTGGGGGCAGAAAAATCCGTTCTTGCATATGCTGAGCTTAAAATGCCTGTGGTATACCAATGGGTGGGAATGATCAGAGGCCACTAGATATTGAGGTCTGGGGCAGGGCACGGGTCAGGCCTGGAGAAAGAGAACTGGGGAATATTAGTATGAAGGAAATAAGAAGAAGAGTGCAGAGGATGGGTAAATGAATATCAGTAATACTTAAAAAGTACGAAAGTAAAGCAAATTTTTAGAAAGAAAGCACAAAACAAAACAAAACCTCCCAGGACAGGAAGAGAACTAGTGGTCACAGTGCCCTAAACTATGGAAGAGAGATTCTCCAGAAAGAGGCAGTGATCAACAGGCAAAGGTGGCAAAGAGGGCAAGTGGAAAAGACTGGCCTTCCTTTTCCATAATTATTCTCATCACTGGGAATCAGCTTGTGTCTATTAGTCTGGTACTTATTTCCTTTACCAGGATGTCTATAGGAGGTCAGGGACTGCATCTCCTTTATTCACAGTTGTACTCTTAGAGTCCTGAACCGGGCTTGGCACATAATAGATGTTGAATGACTATTTGTTGAATGAATAAATGAACCCAAATGTGAGCACTGGATTTGTCAGTTAAGAAGTCCTTGATGAAATCAGCATGCGCGCCTTCAGTAGAGTGTAGGAATGGAAGCATGTACCCAAACTCTTCCCTCAAGGAAACTGCAATCTAATAAGAATGAAGGTAGAATGAGAAAAAAGGACAGATATGACCAATATACAAATCACTATATCAAAGGACACGGTGGTAAGTGCTGTGAAGTCTATACAAATAAGTCCAGGGCACCTGTCAGTTGAGTCAGAGCCACCTTAAGGAGGAAGTAGAATTTGCTGAGAGAGGGGATGGATGAAGGAGACTTGAAAAAATGGGGTTTGTGGTAGGCTGATGGTGCCCTCACCTCTTAAAGATGTCAATGTGCTGATCCTGGGAACCAGTGAAGCTGTCACTTTATATGGCAGATGAATTTTGTAGCTGTGATTAAGTTAAGATTTTGAGATGGGGAGACTGTCCTGGATTATCTGGTGGGCCTAATGCAATGGAATCACAAGAGTTCTTACACGAGGAACACAAGGGGATCAAAGTAGTAGCAGGATATGTGAAGGTGAAAGCAGCAGGTTGGATGCAAGACGATGTCAGGCAAGAACCACAAGGAGAGGAATGAAGACCGCCTCTGGAAGCTGAAAGAGGCAAAGGCATGATTCTCCTCTGAAGCCTCTGGAAGGAATATAACCCTGCTAACATCTGAATTTTAGATCTCTGGCCTCCAGAAGTATGAGTAAATTTTTGCTGTTTCAAGCCACTGAGTTTATGATAATTTGTTATGGTGGCAATTCTCAGATTTTAACGTGCATATGATATACCTGGGGATCTTGTTTCAATGGTAGTTCTGATTCAGCTGATCTGCAGTGGGGCTCGCAGTCATGTTTCTCTAGACAGCATGCATTAGCTCTCTCTTGTGATCAGGATAAATTAGTGCCTGTACATGTACCTTCTCTCCCTTTCCTTTCCTCCACTGTTCAACCTTAGAATATTAGGTTATGTTTTTATGTTTTACTCTGTGCTGTCAAATATGATTATATTTCTTTTTACTAATACTTGAGTTGTGTCTCAAGTTATATTCCTTAAGCAAAAGGGATATTATATTATACTGGGCAAAAATCCTAACAATTTTACCTTCATCCTTTTTCCTTCACTCAATTATTTTGTTGCTGTATTATTTCCACCTTGTTATGGCAAGTAATTTTTATATTCCTGTCTGTTACTCAAATTCCTATTTTTATCTTAGTTCTATTAGGATTTAGTATCAATGCTCACAGTGATTATATCAACCAAACATCTCTTGGTTGGTAGCTTGAATTCTCTAATATTTTTTTCAAGAGTAATTGGAGAGAAAAGCATTTCCAAAGTTCTAGACTGTATTGTTTCTGTTAGTAGTCATTACAATTGAATGACATCGGTTCAATATAAAATCTGTTCCCCCGTTGTCTCCTGGCATTGAAAGATACTGAAAGAAGAAGCCAGGTTGATTTTCACCTCATAAAAGACTTGATTATTTTTCCTGGAGGCCCAAAGTAGCTTTTATTTTTCTTTGAAGTAACTTTACTAGGATTTTAAGTGTGAGTGTTGAAGATTCAGAGTCCATTCCCACCCTCACCACCACCCCCTGCCGCCCCCTGGCATAAAGTGGCCCTTTCAATATCCAGATCAAGGTTTTACAATTCTTTAATAAAAAATTCTTAAATTATATTATTAAATTATGTAATTATATTTAAAAATATTTGTTTTGATACATTATTTTGGTTTTCTTCTCTGTAGTTACCAGTTATGCTTATGTTGGATCTCTCTTCTATCGTCTATAATTTTCTTTAATCCCAATTAACTCTATTTAATTTCATTTTGATTTCCCTCATTTCTAGTCTTTGTATTCAGCACTAGGTTTTTCAAAACGTATGTTTGATCTTGTACTGTTTCTCATTTCTTCTGCAATTCTGTGATGATTTTATTTCCACACCCCGCCCCCCCGCCCCTCACACTTCACTCCTGAGTGCATTTTATTCCCTCTTGCTGCCTCACCTACTCTTACCTGAATTTTGGTATTCCAACTCTGAAGTATTTATTCATGGATAAGTGCTTCATTAAGATTTATTTTTTTTAGAGTTCATGGTAAAATATTTATTCATAGTGTTCATCTCTTCCCTGAAAACATTTTTTTTTTATAGAGTATTAGTCTTCTGTGAACACATTTTGCTCTTTTGTTATTTTTCTTAGAATACATCTGTATGCTAATTCCTTTTTTTTTTTTTTTGTATGTATCATTTAGTGAGTTGGGTCATAAAAGGTCCAGAGTAGCACTTAAGGTTAGTTATTATTTGCAGCTGGAAGGTTTTCTTCCCAGCTTCACTGAAGGAAAATTCCCTTGGGTTATCTGAATAATTCTGCATGTGGCTCATCTCCTCTATTCATATGTACTAAGTCAGGATCAGGAGAGTCTCCTACTGCCATCCAACTCACTCCTGTTCTTACACCTTCTGTTCTAAACAAAGGAAAGAACTTTGTACCTTAGGGTGTTCCTCACACCTAGTAACTGCAGTTTTGTTGGTGCTTTCTGAGGATTGCCACCGCTGGTTTCTCTCACCCTAGCTTTTACCCTTTCCTCCCACAGATGTCCCACATATACAAATATTTTGGAATCTTTCCTAGTTCACCAAAAATGGAGTTTCCTTATTGTTTTTCTCCTCTTTCATTTTTGATTTTTGAAGCTTTCTAGGAAAAGAAGAGAATGATAAGTTTATGTTGCCATGCCTATATTGGAAGTCCTGAAGGATTTTATAGGTACAAGAGTGTTCTGATCAGATCTTTGCATTCCAAACCGAAGTATAGAAGATGGACAAGAATATGTTCACTAAGAAGCAGGAAGATTCCTTAAAAGGCCGTTGCAATAATTCAGGTCAAAAGTCCTGAAGGCCTAAGGATGCTGAGCAAGGAAGGAAAAGAAGGAATAGACATGAAAGATATTGTGGTGGCTAAAATGCCCAGAATTAGCAAGAATTTGCATGAGCAAGAGAGAGAAAAACTTGATGAAGGCTCTGAACCTCGATAATCAAAAGGATGGCTGCTATGTGAACATAAATGGTAGAAATCAGCTTTGAGGGGGAAAGAATATTTTTATTTATTTCTATTTATGTTCATGACAATTTGATTGAATTTGACTACCAGAGGAGTTATCCACTAGACAATTAGAAAACGGAGCAGAGAGGGAAGTTAGGGTTGGAGGTGAATCTGGAGATTATTCATGTACATATGTGATTTAAAGTCATGGTACTTTTTACATTTGACAGAAGGCAGAGTGAAGGCAATGGCACCCCACTCCAGTACTCTTGCCTGAAGAGTCCTATGGATGGAGGAGCCTGGTGGGCTGCAGTCCATGGGGTCGGTAAGAGTAGGATATGACTGAGCGACTTCACTTTCACTTTTCACTTTCATGCATTGGAGAAGGAAATGGCAACCCACTCCAGTGTTCTTGCCTGGAAAGTCCCAGGGACGGGGGAGCCTGGTGGGCTGCCGTCTATGGGGTCGCACAGAGTCGGACACGACTGAAGCAACTTAGTAGCAGCAGCAGCAGCAGCAGAGTGAAGAAGCAAGAGGGTCTAATGAAGGAGATAATGGAATGGTAAGAAAGGTAGAATGTTCAGTATTTCTGACATCAAGGAAAAATGAAAACAAATATATACATCCAAAGAATGTTCAAACTACCACGTTTACACTCATTTCATATGCTAGCAAGGTAATGCTAAAAGTCCTTCAAACTAGTACATGAACTGAGAAATTCCAGATGTATAAGCTGGATTTAGAAAAGGCAGAGGAACCAGAGATCAAATTGCCAACATCCATTGGATCACAGAAAAACCAAAGGAATTCCAGAAAGACATTTACTTCTGCTTTATTGACTATGCTACTGTGTGGATCACAACAAACCATGGAAAATTCTTAAACAGATGGGAATACCAGACCACCTTACCTGCCTCCCTGAGAAACCTGTATGCAGGTCAAGAAGCAACAGTTAGAACCAGATATGGAACAACAGACTGGTTCCAAACTGGGAAAAGAGTACTTCAAGGCTGTATGTTGTCACCCTGCTTATTTAACTTACATGCAAAGTACATCGTGTGAAATGCCAGGCTGGATGAAGCTCGAGCTGTAATCAAGATTGCCAAGAGAAATATCAATAACTTCAAACATGCAGATGACACTACCCTAATGGCAGAAAGTGAAGAGGAACTAAAGAACCTCTTGATGAAAGTGGGTTGTAAATAGAAGTGTGGACCCTCTTTGCGAGAGTTTACAAATTTAAAAGGTTAGGTGAGTCATCTGACTTGGATACTTAAGTATGATCTTGCTAGATGGTCTTGGTGGTGGGAGGAGGGGGCAGGAGGTACTGACCTTGCAATGTTTTAGTGCCATGATTCTGTGATTGATAGGATGATGACGCCTATCCCTATATCCGTCAATCAACATTTCTTCTTGCTAGGGTCTTTGTCTTATCTAAAGAATCTTGCTTAAATTAAATATTGTTCTCAGGGATTCTATTCATTCCTATCAATTTACTTTACCTGTAAGTTTTGCAACTAAATGCAATATGATCTCAGTTAATGAAAACCCACCCATTCATTCAAAGATTTCAGATTCTCTGTGTACATGGAAACCACAAAGGTGGAAGGAAAGTGGCTGAAAGGCCCTGCCATGTGACTTGATTGCTAGGATACACCTTCACTTATCTCCCAGAGCAAAGACATCACCTACCCTGGTGAGCCTCTCAGGAATGTGGCTGCTACATTGAAAAACAAACAAACAAACAAAAAACAAATTGAAGGCTTGAAACATAAAAAGTATGTGAAGTCTGTGGACAACCTATTCTTTGCTCTGTTTTCTTGCTCTGAATGATAACTGTCTCCTCTTGGTAAAAATAACTTTAGGTAGACTCCCAGGAGAAAGTTAAAAGGACTCAGGAAAGATTGGATTGACTTTAGCTGATGAAATTCAGAGTTGGCTTATAAGAGGAAACCAGGCAGCTGAATGAAAGAGTCCTTTGGTGGGAAGATGGGCTTTTGCATCTTGATTTATCTTTAGTTAATAAGAGAGATAATAATAACTAATGTTTCTTTCATGCTTAGCTTGTGCCAGGGACTGTTTCTAAGTGTTAAAGTATTGAATTCTCACAACAAATGCTGAGGTTCCATTTCTCCATTTTACAGATGAGGAAACAGAGGCATAGAAACTTGTCCAAGGTGAGGGCTGGTTTGTTCAGAGATTAGATTCAAACTCAGACAATCTAGTTTTAAGAGCTGAACATTTCTCCTGATACATAGAAATTTTAAAAGTTTTATGAAACTCATCAGATCTACAACAAAAGGGAAATAGGCAAACAGGCTTTTGCTTCCTCTATCACAAAACAACCCACATTGCATTAATGAAAGAAGCCAGAATGCCCTATGATTAGGACCAAAACTGCTAGTTAAATGTTATCTAAAAGTTACGCATCAACTTTTAAAATTCTTCTTTTTTTTTTTTTGGTTGGTCAAGCCATATGAGCTTTAAGTTTTATTTATTTAAAAAAATTTCCCCCAGTTATACTGAGATGTAATTGACATTAATGTTAATATTAGTTTTAGGTGTACAATATAAATTTACCCTCATATAGTTACATATTCTTTTCTCGTGATGAGAACTTTTAAAATCTATTCTATTAGCAACTTTCAAATATAAAATAGAGCACTGTTAACTAAAGTCACCATGCTATATACATTACCTCCCAAGAACTTACTTATCTTATAACTGGAAGTTTATACCTTTTGACCAGCTTCACCCATTTCACCTACTCCCAACTCCTACTCTATGCTGAAATTCTTGATGTCTTCATTTCACTGCCTCTAAGGACAGCCTTTAGAGAAGTTGTTTTCATTTACTGAACAGATTTTTATTGAATTCCAATTCTCTGCCAGCCTTTCTATTAGACCTTGGGGAAATAAGGTTGGACCACAGTTTCTACTCTCAAAGGAAATATGTATATATAAATAAATATAAATAAATACATATATGTAATCTGCATTCTTCTTTGGGTTCTATTAGTTAGTCTTTGTTTTGGATAGAATCCTTAGAAGACTACATGATAGTCTAGGCCAGTTCCCGAAGTGACTTGAAATGAATTCAGAGTTTTTCTTTTCCTTTGGAACAGTAAAGATTGGTCCTAAATTGGGCTCCATCCACTGTATCCTACCAGCCCCATTCATTTTAATTATCCCATCTCGATTGCCACCCCTTCCTGATAGTCATAAAGAGGAGATCTCCATTTGAAACAGTTATGCTTCAGCAGGACCCTATCAACCCTTTCCCTCTGTGTCGACTGCCTGCCATTTGTTTGCAGAAAGACTTTAGTCAAAGAATAAACTTAAACAAAGAAGTGAGAAAAATGCAGAAGCAAAGAAAAACTGTCAAACAGGACAACATAATAATAGTTTAGTCATTAGGTAAAGTCAAGGACATTTAGTTTCTCCTCAAGGGCTATAGATAGTATTCTGAGCCGTGTCTCTTGGGCTGTTTTGTACATAATGAAACCCCCACCAGGTGGAAGAAGGTAACTACATGGTGACCAGACCACAGCCATGATATAAACTGCCACAATTCCAGGAACTGCCCTCAAGGAAACAGTAACAAACCGATCTGGAAATTGAAGACTAACTGTACTAAAAACAATCAATATAAAGATGACTGTCAGAGCGACTGTGCTGTTTCTGCATGTAACCCCCTCTCTCTACCAATAAAAGCTCTTGCCCACTGATGTCAGTTGAGGGAGAGTTAGCCTTTGGGAAAACTGCTCCGTGTTCTGTGATAGCCTAAATGGGAAAAGAATTTGAAAAAGGAAAAAGACAAAAAAGTCATCTTAATTTTAAATTCCTCTGAAAAAATAATTGGCATACTATTTATTTTAGATTTCCCTAGGCTATCTGATAGAGTTCTGAACTGCAGAGGCGCATTTCAAATAAAACTTTCCCCCAACACATCGGTCTCTTTCATTTGTGCTTTTTAGCATCTTGTTTACATTTTACACTGGGGTGTGTACTCTACCATATTTTAAGACTTTGAAGATTTTTCAGCACTTTATACCTTATAGTAGGTGCCCTAGTGATCAGCTAACATATCCCTGATACTACCCGAGGAGCTATTCTTTCCAAGACTGAGTTTCTTGGTGTAATACAAGGTCAACAATATCTCCCTCAAGGGATTGAGGATTAAAAGAATAATATATGAAAAAAATGCTTTGTTAAATTAAAGCACTGTGCAAACATTTTGAGTGTCTTACATATTCCCAACCATAAATTTGCCAGATTAATAATAATATTTTAATAATTTTGTCAGGGTAATAATACTATTGCCATGCAGACGCCCCTGGATGAACAATTACCAGACAGACCTACTACTGTTTCTCCTGTGGTTGATGTGAATGATTATCACTGAATTTTCATAAAAGGGATTCCAACTATAAAATAAAACAGTAAGTCTCAGAATTAAGAACTGATAGTCCCTAAATTATCAGGGGCTTATATGTATATGTCAGAGTTGGCAATGAATGTTGGGAGAGGTTTTTCTGATGGAGCTTGGACAGTCAATCAAATGCTGCTGCTCTGTGTGACCCCATAGACGGCAGCCCACCAGGCTCCCCCGTCCCTGGGATCCTCCAGGCGAGAACACTGGAGTGGGTTGCCATTTCCTTCTCCAATGCATGAAAGTGAAAGTGAAGTCACTCAGCGACCCCATGGACTGCAGCCTACCAGGCTCCTCCGCCCATGGGATTTTCCAGGCAAGAGTACTGGAGTGGGGTGCTATTGCTACCTTCTAGTAATTTTTTTCTTCAGACAGTCCCCTCAGTGAGTTGAAGTTTATAGGTGCTCAAATATAAACAAGAAAAGGTAAATGTGTTACAATGCAAGAGTCTGAATTTAGATACAAATGCTCCTTTTGGATTATAAGAATGTAACTGTTTTATAGGCATCTAAATTGGGGAAATCGGTTGTGTATTTATGCGTGGGCAGCCCAGGCCATGGATACTGGGTGTTCTTCACAGGAGCCATCACCACATGCTATTAGGAAGGTGCATCTGGCTCCCTCCTCTGCAGGTTGTCTGCTGTAACATCGCACCTGGGCCTGGCACGCGCTGCTTCCTGCTGACAGCGGCACCTTCCCCTGTCTGTCAGGTAACTGAAGGCTCCGCAGGGACTGAAGGTCATTCCTCCTCTCAGTCTTGTACCCTTGAACTTTCTCTCTCTCTCCTGGGTTCCTATATTCTCTGGTTACTGGGTCTAGGAGTGGCTGCTGCTGCTGCTAAGTCGCTTCGGTCGTGTCCAAGTCTGTGCGACCCCATAGACGGCAGCCCACCAGGCTCCCCCGTCCCTGGGATTCTCCAGGCAAGAACACTGGAGTGGGTTGCCGTTTCCTTCTCCAGTGCATGAAAGTGAAAAGTGAAAGAGAAGTCACTGAGTCGTGTCCAACTCTCAGCAACCCTTTGGACTGCAGCCTACCAGGCTCCTCCGTCCATGGGATTTTCCAGGCAGCAAGAGTACCGGAGTGGGGTGCCACTGCCTTCTCCGCCCTAGGAGTGGCAGGAGGTGGTAATTAAGCTTTGTTTTGTTTTTCTCTTATTTATTGGGTCTTTGTTTTCTATGTAAGGTCTCATTAGCTTTGCAAAACTGTTCTTAGTTTCATTTTTAGAGCTAAAGTGCTAGACTTTTATGGACCAAAGCAATACAAAAACCTCACAAAGTCAGGCTGTCTACATAATGATATTTGTCAAGAGTTTCTGTGTAAATACTGCCATTATTTCCTCATGTCCTAATAACATATGCAAATAGAAAGGACAAATGAAATTATATGGCTTATGATTAACAACGTAAAGCATCTATTTCCTTCTTTTTGCCAACCTATTTAAACAAACGTGTTTTCTTTATTGTCTGCTTTCTACAATAAAATAAGTCAATACTTTACGAAAGTTACCCATTAACATGTTAAAAAACTTTATGAAAGTGTTCCTGTATTACGTACAATATGCAAAACTGAGGAATGTTATCAGTGTAAGACAGAGGGAGTAAAAGAAAGGAAAAACATTATATTGGGTTATTCTACTTGCTTGTGATATGACAAAATGAAATTATTTACATAGCCATGTAAGTAAAATATTTTTTTTTTTTTTCCCTTTTGGCCATGTAGAGGCATGTGGGACCTAAGTTTCCCAAATAGGGATCCAACCCATGACTCCTGTATTGGAAACATGGAGCTTTAACCACTGGACTGCCAGGAAGTCCCAGGTAAGAAAAATATGTGCACCTTCCACATTGTAATTTTTAGCAGGATTCTAAAGAAATGTATACCTTGGAGTTCTGGGACATTTTCTGGAATTATTGCGTTGATGATTTCCTACCAGTTCTTTTTTTTTTTTTTAACTCATTCTGTCTCTTTCTTTGAGAACTATATAATCCAGGGACTGTTTTGCAGTTTATTTTTACTAAGGTTATGCATACACAGTGTTTAGAGTCATCCATCCTATAAGATTTGTTAGAAAATATCACAAATCTGATCATCCCAATCCTCCTTCTCCAGAGGCAACCACTTCTTGTAGAGGATTACGTTGGTCCTCTGTGGAAGCTGGTCTCTGAAGATAGCCTCCACGGAACTGTACCTTCCAGTGTTCACACTAAATCTGGGCTGGTCTTTTGACACACTTTACTCAATAGAATGCAGCAGAAGTGACCCTATGCCAGTCTAAGGCTTGAGCCTTCAGAAGGCCCGGCATCTCCTGCCTTTACCTCTCATGCCTGGTGAAGAACTGTTGCTTGAGCCCCCCTTTCACATCATCCAGGGATTCCCAGCACTTCTCATGTGTGGGAGCTCCTGTTTCCTATGTTTCATGTTTGCTTTTTTTTCTCTTTCATTTTGGTGGAGCACATCTTACAGTAAAGTAGCAAAGAAATGGTTCGTGGGTAGTGAATGTGTTGACAACTTATGCCTGACAATGTCTTTATTCTACCTTTACAAGTAGCTGATAGGTTAATATAGAATTCTAGATTGCAAATAAATGTTCTTCAGAATTTTTTTTTTAAATTAAATTTATTTATTTTTTAAATTACAATACTGTATTTGTTTTGCCATACATTGACACGAATCAGCCATAGGTGAACACAATAGGCATTTCACAACAGCCTTCTGCACTGTTGTTCAGAATTTGACATCACCCTAGTTCCTGGTTCTTTGCATGTGACTTGTTTTTCTCTTTGGAAGTCCTTAGAGGTTTTGTTGTCCTATATTATTCAATATCATGATAAGCTATCTTAGCGTGGGTTTATTTGTATTCATTGTTCTGGGCACTCAGTGGGTTTTTATCATCTAGTACCTGTGTTCTGGAGTTCTGGGACATTTTCTGGAATTACATTAATGACTTCTGACCTTCTGTTCTCTCATTATCTTTAATTCTGTCTGTCCTTTTCCGGGAGAGTTCTTCAACTTTATTTTTAATTCTTCCACTTATTTTTAGTTTGTCACTATCATTTTTAATTTCTAAGGGCTCTTTTTAGTTCTTGAACTAAATATAAGATGCTGTTCATATTTTAATGGTTTAAATATTTTCCTTCATTTCTCTGAAGATAGTAATCATAGTTTTGGTGAAGTTTTTTTCTTCCTACATTGGTTCTGTTTATACCAAATTGCATTTCTCTGTTTATTTGTTTGCATATCTGTCCTCTATGTTAGAGATATTTCTTACATGCCTGGTTACAGTTGGACATCTGCTCATACTTAAGAGTGGGTACTAAAGTGCTGATTGAAAGTCCTGAGCACATGAATGGAAATCAATTATGAACCTCATTGTAAGATAAGCTGGTTCCTTAGATGAGGAATCATTTATATTAATATCTTTAGGTCTTTTCTCTTAGGGGGATAAAATTATACAAAAAAGGACTTTTCAGTCCCTTTTGGTTCCTCTTTGGAGAATGAAGACCCCCACTCCTCAGCCACCAGCATGCTGGGAACCAAAAGGGGGAGAGGGCTGGGGTCTTAGCATCCAATATCTGATCATTAATTTAGCACCCTCACTTTCAGTCTATAGCCTAGCCCTCACCTTTCACCTGCTGTCTCCTGGTGCAGAGAATATGTTTTACCCTCTTCAGAGAATATATCTTTGCTTTTCTATTGGAGAGGAATTAGGAGTACAAGGGACTGTAGGCAACAGGATATGGCACTCTAGCTGCTTCTTTTAAAAGACTCCATGTGCCCCAACTTTCTGGACCTTCTGAGCATACTGAAGTGTAAGTCAGCTTGATATTCAGTTTTTTCCCCATGTGTTATTTTCCATTCTTACATCTGCTTTTCATCTCCCATGTCTAGAAATGGTTTATATCATCTCTGATCACATCTGTTTGATCAAAGCTCAGTCACATGGTCTCAACTTCTCTGCAAGGAAGGCTAGGATGTTAGTCTCCAGTGTGAAGAAAGAGAAATCAGTGTGGTGTACACAAAATACTGTTTCTGCTCTAGTGCTTTTAATAAATGACTGTTTACTCTTGCTTTAGAGGGAATCAGTGTACAGTAACAACAGTGGACTCATGTTCAGTGAACCATATTTATCTAGGAATCTATCTGTACTTTTTTATGCATCAAAGAAATTTTACTCACTTATTGTTCAGAAGATATAAAAATGAGGGCAGTCCTTAATATGCAGTCCTGGCACGGAGGCTTAGGATGCAGAGCAAGTGTTCTGGGCTCAGATAACCTGAGTTCACGTCTAGACTCTGTCAATATCTAGCTGTGGGACCTCGGTCGTGGTAGCTTATATGTGCTTCAGGCTCCTCAAGTGTGAAATGGGTAATACTGACATTCCTGTTCCACTGTAGTATTGTGAGCATTAAATTAGTCAATGCTTGTACTGCAGTAAGTGCCGTATTAGTTGTTATTCTTACATTTTAGTTTCACTATAGTTATCACTATTGTTTTTGGTATTGATGTAAACCATTCACTTTGGAATTATGCTCCTGCCAATCTGCATGGTTATGTAACTCAAAATATTCAATAATTGATTTAGCAAAGGGGCTGATTCATTGTTCTCCGGCAAGTTAGGGAAGAAAAGGTACAATTCTGTAGCACTGTGGTCAGTGGGCAATGATGTCTTCACAAGCCAAGAGCTGCCAGGGAGATGTGGCTTTGTAATTAGCTTAAAATGCACGCAGTATTGTTCCCACGCCAATCCTGAGGCCCAGGGGAGCTGCAGAGTAAAAGGTGCTTAGCTTCTGTGTAACAAGGAGCTGAGATGACCACATCTGCCATCAGAACTGGCTGCATGATGTCGGGAAGGAGGAACAGACCTGGACATCTGCAGACCTGGATTCCAGTTCACAAGGAGAGACCTCTCACTGTCCTAAGCCTTTATAGTTCTATCCAGCTTTATAATTCTACAGTGAGACAATCTTATGGACATGGGCATAACTTTGAAAATCTGCTAGAAATGGCCTGTCCATAACTGCAGACCTGGGGGCCCTAGTGTTCATAGTTGTTTCAAACACTTGTGCCTACTATACACTGTACTTTCCTGCTGGTGATTATGGCCCTGGAGCAAAGAACATCATATTCTCATCCTTTGATTAGGGACATGAGTCAAAGCCCTACTCTTCACTTACTGCCTTATCAAAGGAGTTGAAGAAGTTACTCTCTCCTATGAGCCTGGCACCAGAACTCTGCTTAGGGAGAAAGTTGTCTGTAAAAATATCCTGCAAGCTGCCTAGGGTAGATGAGCCTTTCAGGGCAGGACCAAAATGTCAGAGGATGGGGATGAAGTGCTCTGTTTGAAGAGGACATTGGTTTTACTCTTAGAGGACAGCATGAAGAAGAGGACCGTGGGAGAAGAGGGGACAGCATGACAAAAGGGGACTCACATGTGAAGAAGGGTCCATGCAAAGCCCCTGTGTGACACAGCCAAAAGCTATCAACATTGGAGATGCTGGCTATGTGATCAAAAGTTGTGTGCATTACTGAACTTTTCTTCCAACCTTACCTATACTTTTAGAAGTTTATTATGCTTTTATAAAAGTCTACTAAAGCTTTTAACAAAAAGTTTTGGGTAAGTGAATTTTGTTATTTTTTTCGAAACTGTGACAAGGCTGAGCTTTATACTTTGTCTTTTGTGATGAGAAACAGAAATAACACACATAGAATCAGGAACCTGCAGGCAAAGGTGACCATGAGGACTTTCATCTTTCAAGAATTTGCAGAAATCCTGGGGAGGATGTAGAATTGCGTTTCGGTCAGTCAGTGAGTTGAAAGGTTGGAGTCCACCTCAATGAACTTTCACGGGAGGTCCAGTTTGCATCTTGGTTGTTTATACGACTTTGGCCAGTTACAGATTGGCCTGGGACTATAACTTCTTTCAATCAGTGGCTATTTGCTGAATGCTAAGCATATGTCAGGTATTTTTTCTGGTATTGGAATATGAAGGCAAAGAAGACATAACTCTTTTCCTCTGGAAACTTTCTAATTGGAAGGTGAAGTTTGTAATCAGAGTGATCACACTTCCCAATTTGTCTGGACATTCTTCCCTTATTCTAGCTAGTCTGGCCTAATTATCACTTATCTCCCACTTTCACGCCTCAGAAGACCCAGTATGGAGATAAATTAACTGGCAACCATTCCACAGAGTTGTTATAAAGATTAGATGATAAAATTTATGTGAAAATGCTTTGTGAATTGTAAAACATTATACAAATGAAAGGACTAAGATATTTAAGTTCTTTTATTGCATTCTTCTATTAGAGACAAATAGAAATGTCCAAAATTGCTATCTACCTTGGTCTCTCCTATTGCTCTGAGATCTACTGGGATTTGTAAGAAAATAAAATTGCCAGAAAATTCATTTCATTTTAAGGAGGCTGGGCATGTGCTCAACCATTTTCAAGCTTAAATTTATTTTTGTGGTCTGTTCTAGTTCTTTACATGTATGCTCAAGGGTTTTTGTTGTTCTTAAATTTATATGTCCTTTCAAAATTAAGATTTTATGATCATGATGGATTTTGGATATGGGGGACTTCCTAATTCCCTAGGAATCCAAAAGCCTGTTTTAGAAGAGAAAGAGTATAAAAGCACTGTGTGTGCTCAGTCATGTCTGACTCTGCGACCCCATGGACTTTGTGACCCCTGCCAGGCTTCTCTGTCCATGGGATTCTCCAGGTAAGAATACTGGAGTGGGTTGCCATGCCCTTCTTCCAGGGAACCTTCCTGACCCAAGGATCAAACTTACCTCTCCTGTGGCTCCTGCACTGCAGGCGGATTCTTTTTACTGCTGAGCCACTGGGCAAGTCCAAGAGGGCTTGTCCAGGGCTTGAACCCGGGACCTCTTGCACCCTAAGCGAGAATCATACTCCTAGACCATCGAGCCACTGCTTGATAAAGCACTAAGTGTTCAGTATTTACTATGAGGAAAGCATAGTACCTGCCCTCAAAGAGCTTCCAGTCCCTAAAATCAACCCACATGAGAAAAGTTGCTTTTGTCACAATTTCCTTTTTCATAGTTGAGGGAACTGAGACATACAGAAGTTAAATAACTTGGTCAGTTTTATAGGCAGCAAAGAACTAGGATTTATACATATAAATCACACACACACACACACACACACACACACACACACACACACAACCCACCTGATCCCAAAGTCTGTTGATCATTTATTCACGCTTCCAAAAAATCTATATTTAATACTGATGGTGTGTCAGGCACTGTGTATATGTGTATATGGTGGTGAGTAGAACAGATGTGGCTCTTGTTCTCATTTCTAGTTTGGCATCATCATCAGCATGATTAGTCAGGCTATCATTTATTAAACAGAATTTTCCAGGTTCTGGAAAATTGCATTATTAATTATAATTATTAAAATGACTGAGTGAGGTATGATAATTATTTCTATTTTAGACTAGGAAACCAAGCCTCAATGACATAAGGCAGTTTGTTCAATCAGGGAATAGTGATGTTTTGAATGTGTCTGTAATTCATAATATTAAAACCCCTTACTGGATGGTCTCCCTGTGCCAAGTACTATTCTGAGGGGTTGGGGTGTTAAGTTGAAGATGGGGTGGATGGAGTCTAGTTGGGAAAGCCTGAGGTGATTTGGTCTTTACAAAATCATTTTCTCCTAAGGGATAGTCTTTGGTATCGGGGGAAAGTGTTAAGAATATAATCACCTTTAAAATTGTTAGCAGAAATAATAGAATAATCAATGAAAAGGATAATGACTATAGTGATAAAAATAAACTATATAGTAAATAATATTCCTAGATTGCCTATTTAGGTCTACCTGAAGTGAATTATATGAGAATGCCTTGAGTGGATATCTGACCCTGATTAGTATTAGTTTGACCTAGTTTCCATTTTTGTCTAGTGAGTGAAGAATTTGTTCCCCTAAGGTGATTCATGGGGTCGCAAAGAGTCAGACACGACTGAGCAACTGAACTGAACTGAACTGAAGGTGCCTAAGTGCTTCCATCTTAGGTAAATCTGACACTCTTTGGTTCTCAATACTTTTTAATACAATTGTGAGTCATGTATATATACATATATATTTAGTTGGTTTTGGTCTTCTCAGCACCCTTTGTGCCTCTACTTCCTGGCTATAGAGACTCTTTTTGTTGTTGTTGTTTTGATTGTTGGAAATCCACAACTCCAAGGCTTGGGTGGAGCTGATCCCATTTCTCATTCCATGATCACAGGGATTCTCCCATCTTCTTTGCCACAGTGATGGATTCAGGGATGGGCACTGAACCAATGCAAGCAAATTCAAATGCTCCCTGGGACTTCTCATTGCAAGTATCAGAAAAGATGGCTCTTTTGAACTGGGGTTTGCTCAGTGGGTTGGATGTGAGTCTGCTACTGCTAATGGCTGTTCTGCACAACAAGTCTCAGACCTCCTGGTTATGGGAATCGTCGTATTTCTTTTTTCTATTTTTAAATGACATATCTTTTAATTTCCTCTTTTCAATTTTATGATTTATTTATTTTTAAAAATTAAAAAATTTAACTGGAGGAAACTTGCTTTACAATGTTGTGCTAGTTTCTGGTGTACTGCATTTCTCTTTGCTTGAACTAAGTTGAACTATGTTTCTGTCACATGTGACTAAAAATTTCCTGGTTGAATCAATATTTCACCAGAGGTGTACTCTTTGAAAATAAAGCAAGTGTCAGACTGTACTTTTTCTTCCACCGCATTAGGTTAAATTGTGGACATTCTAGTTTCATCATTAAGGTACTGTGCATGCGGCTAGGATCGTCTGGTAGCTGAGGACCCTGGTAAGTGTTCTCAGAGCTTCAGGGAAGCAGATGTTCTGATCTATTATCACTCAGGTACCCCTGGAGTCACAGTGGTAAATGTCTGAGATCTCTGTGGCAGTGTAAAGCCGAGGAATCCTGGATGTTCCCAAGACTCATACATGTAATGTAAAGAAAATTGAAAAGAAGTGAGGAGACCTGAGTGAAAGCTTTGGCTCTGCTATTGATTTGCGTAAGGATCCTGAATGTCTTGTAGACTCTTTGCCTCAGTTTCAAAGTTTGTAAAAGGCATGGGAGTAGCAAGGTGAAAGGGCTTCCCCAAAGGCTCAGCAGTAAAGAATCTGCATGCAATGCAGGAGACACAGGAGACCTGAGTTTGATCCCTTGGTTGGGAAGATCCCCTAGAGAAGGAAATGGCACCCATCTCCAGTATTCCTGCCTGAAAAATCCCATGTACAGAGAAGACTGACAGGCTGCAGTCCACGGGGTCACACAGAATCGGACACCACTGAGTGACTGAGCAGGTAGACCTGTGAAAGGGGGCACTGTGGCTTCAAGGCGGCTTTGGGGTCAAGTGAAAATAAAAGTCCAGTCGCAGACGTAGGTCTGCACGGTCCGTACTGAGGTTCTAGTGCACATGGTCAATCTGCTCTGACATCAACATTAAAGACTTGGCTAAAGAGATAAAAATGAACCATCAGGAAACAAGTGGATTTGGGGGAGCCTGGTTAATAGTGAAAGCACACGAGGAAGATTAAGAGTGGTCTCATATAGAGAAAGGCTTAATACTTTTGCAAAGAATCTACATTGTAAAAATTATGGAGTGAATTTCATCTCTAAACAGTGAAATATTTCACTGTTCTCCAAAAGTTTACCTCCTATGCCCTTTTAAGCCTAAAATAAATATGCCACACATTTTGACTTTGGTGATCTCTTTTGGAAAAAATATCATCTATTTCCATTGTATAATAATTAATAACTATGGTAACTCTGCATTGCACATAAGTGATGAAAGTATCAATATGAATGGCCTTTTTTTGGTCTTAATAAGGCTATCTAAACAGTTTTGGGTTAAAAAAACAGTATTAAAAGGAAAGCAATCATGCATGTGTTGTTTAAGCTGCCTACACACAGAAAAAAGGGTGGGAAAGATCAAAGACATAATTAGAAATAGTTTTTAATTTTCAAAGCAGGGCCATAATAAATTCCCATAAAACCTATTCATGAATCATCTAAGTTTAAGCAAAGATAGTTTCTCAGTAAACATTTTAAGGTGCTAGTTACTTATGAAATGCATCTGGTGTAAAGAATTATTGGACATAAACTAGTTTAGAATATTGTGCTTCTCTGGTGGCCAGACAGTAAAGAATCCATCTGCAATGCAGGAGACCTGGTTCAATCCCTGGGTTGGGACGAGCCCCTGGAGGAGGGAATGGCAACCCACTCCTCTCTTCTTGCCTGGAGAATTCCGTGGACAGAGGATCCTGGTGGGCTACAGTCCACTGGGTCACAGAGAGTTGGACACGACTGAGTGACTAAGCATAGCACAGCAGCATTTTGCTTGATCAAGGATTAATCAAGCCATTTAAAAATGAGTTATTTAGCAAGACTAATTGTGTATTGGGAGAAGGCAATGGCACCCCCACTCCAGTATTCTTGCCGGGAAAATCCCATGGATGGAGGGGCCTGGTAGGCTGCAGTCCATGGGGTTGCTTAAAGTCTGACACGACTGAGCAACTTCACTTTCACTTTTCACTTGCATGCATTGGAGAAGGAAATGGCAGCTCACTCCAGTATTCTTGCCTGGAGAATCTCAGGGACGGGGGAGCCTGGTGGGCTGCTGTCTATGGGGTCGCACAGAGTCAGACACGACTGAAGCGACTTAGCAGCAGCAGCAGCAGCAATTGTGTATTGATGCTAGTACTAGTTTGTGACAATAATCATGCATTTTCTAGTTAATAGAGTTCGAGGGGGATGCATTCAGGAGTAGTTTCAAAACATTAGATTTTATTTACTTTTATATTCATTTAGTTTTTTTAAAAGATACAGTTTTAAAAGAAAATGGCTCAGAAAATAGTGATTTTCATTGTTTTGTATGATTTAATCTAATCACTAGCATTCTTACTAGAAATTTTTCTAAAGTGAGAACATTGACTATTTTTCTTGGTATTTGAATTTTTATTACAGTATTCTTGCCTGGAAAAGCCCATGGACAGAGGACCCTGGCAGGCTACAGTCCATAGGGTGTAAAGAGTTGGACATGACTGAGTGACTGATCATGTGCACAGTGTCCATGCCTGTGTGATTTAAATAGACTCTTTAAATACTGCCTGTGGATGTTTTGATTATATCTGCATTTGACTTGTACAGTTAATTCCATAAGATGCTTTTTCCTTTTTGGTCACTTTGACATGAAGAAGTGTGGAGTTTTCTTGGCTACAGTCTGTCTATTGTTCAGATCCATAATATATGAGAGCATAACTTATTTTTCCCTTAACATTAAAAAAAGCAAACTAAAGTCCATATTTTATTAAGATTTTCCTAGTTTCAACCTAATGTTTTTGTTTTTTTTTCTGCTTAAGAATATTACCCAGGAAATCACATTATTATTTAGATGTCAGGTCTCCTTAGGCTCCTTGGGGCTGTGACAATTTCTGAGACTACTCTTGTTTTTGATGATCTTGACAATTTTGAGGAGGACTCTATCATTTTTGCACTCTCTTCTAAAATAGTTTTCAGAAAATGAAGTAAGCAATAGAAGTTATTCTCTCTTTATGCCACAGATGAACTTTACCAATGAAGATTAAACCTAAAGAAAAAGAATTCCTCAGTTATAGAGGACAGCTGTCATCACATATTACACTTCAGTGCATGTACAGAAGTAAAAGAATATACACCTACGTGATTTGACCTTCAAGGTGTATGGAAAAAAGAGGAAAAAATTGGGAGTAAGTCTATGCCCAGAAGGCTTCCCAGGTGACTCAGATGGTAAAGAATCTGCCTGCAATGCAGAAGACCCAGGTTCGATCCCTGGGTCAGGAAGATCCCCATTACAGTATTTTTGTCTGGAGAATTCCATGGACTTTGAGCCTGGCAGATTAAAGTCCATGGGGTCACAAAGAGTCAGACATGACTGAGTGACTAACACTTTCACTTTTTCTTTCTATGCACAGAAAGGATCAAGGGGATCACTTAAAATAACTTCTACTATGAGTAGATGTTTTCCGGTTTCACTGAAAATGCTGCATGGGGGATGCAGATAGGATAAGGTGACTGCCAAAGCAAGTTGATAAGCACTGGATAGTTCGTTAAGGTAAGTCTGGGGCCCTTTCCAGTGGAAATCTCTGATTGCTATGATTAAGCAGGGCCTGCCTGAGAGACAGAGGCAGAGAGAAGAAGGAGGGGATCTTAGATTCTTGAGTTACACTTCCTGCAGAATCTCTAGAGGTGTCTGAAGTTCAGAAGTATTAATAGTGTCCCAACTCCTCTGAGTAAAATAACCTGATTTAGCAAATAGAAATACAGGACTCCCAGCTGTGTTTTAATTTTCGATAAATAACAAATAATTTTTTTTTTAGTGTAAGTATGTCCTATGCAATATTTGGGACAAGTTTGAGCTAAAATTTATTTGCTGTTGATCTAAACATTCAATGTCCTACATTTTCTCTGGCAACTCTATTCTGCTCCTAGTTCTTGAATTCCCTGGGTGTATGTGTGAGCAGGGGTTGAGGGGAGGAGGCAGAACTGAAAAGCAGGAGAAGGATGAAGAGTGTACAGTCTTTAGTTTCAGATCATACATATCAGAGAGCTGTTTCCTTAATGTGAAAGACAAATGTGATGTGACATCACCTAGTCTCAAAAGCTACCCCAGGTGTCAGCATTTGAGAAACTATGGGCTTCCTAGATCTCTGGAACAACTTCTTTTGACTCCCTTTTCTCTTAATTTTTGAACATACTTAATAAATCTGAATCACATAAACAGTATTCTTTAATATATACAGATCCTAAAAAAAAAAAAAGAAACTCAATCGGGCAAAAAGAAGGAAGAGCAAGTATATATTTTCCCTGTTTATTCTTTTCTCCCCTAGGTCCTGAATCTATGGACCAGTGCTTAGTTTCATCTCTCTTTCTTGTCTTCCTCCTTCTACCTTACTTCTGATTTTCTCAGATGATAGAATAAAAACTGAATTGCACAAAGGTTCCTTATATATTAGATAATTGAAAACTAAGCATAATTATAAAAATTAAATGTTAAACCATGTTACTTATCCAGGCATGAGTTTTAAAATACATGGGAAGAAAAAGTTAACAAACTGAGTTTGAAACTGATATAAATATATTCTTGGCCTCTAAGGAAGTCAGCAAAAGCATTACACTTGATATCCTTTACAAATCAACTGGGTTAAAATCAGAGAGCATTTCAAAGCCTGCACAAAATAGAGTTGACACACCATAATATTTTAATGGCATAAATTCCCATTAGCATCTACTGTTGCATAAGTAATGTTCATTATAGTGATTAGAAATGTTAATTTCTGAGAGCAATCATAATTTCCTTTAATCTTCTATGGCCGTGTTTTTAAAACTGCAGGTTATAACCCATTAGTGTGTCATAAATCAATTTGGTGGGATATAATTAGCATTAAAGAGAACAGAATAGGTTAGAATTGAAAATATCCAATTTCATTGCATATAGTAAATGTAAATACTATTTTATTTACTTTATTTCAGCTTTCTAACTACATATGTGTAACTACTTGGTTATAATATAAAATGCATTTAATACAGTCTGTCACATATAGAACAGTTGGAAAATAAATTCTAAGACTAATTTGAAGGTGACGTACACTTGTCTCACAAACTGGTGAAAGACAAAGAAAATATTTGAATAGAAGATATTAAGATGACTAATATTTTAACTGATAATTGGGCCACATCTCCATTTACTATGAGTTTTGGTTCAAAGAGATAAATGTGGTGTTTCACATTATTATCAAGGGACAAGGCATGCCTTTTACTTCATAAATTTTTATGATTCAATAGACATGATTGAATTGTAGTACATTTAAATTTTACTGAGTGGCTTCCCTGGTGGTTCAGTGGTAAACATCCACCTGCCAATGCAGAAGACACAGGTTCCATCCCTGAGAAGATGTTACAATGCCGTGGAGCAACTGAGCCTGTGTCCGAGGGCCTGGAAACCCCCGCTCCTGAGCCCTCGGGTTGCAGCTACTGAAGACCAAGTGCCCTGGAATCCATGCTCCACAACAAAAGAAGCCACCACAATTAGAAACATGCATGCCACGATTAGAGAGTAGCCCCTGCTTGCTACAACTAGAGAAAAGCCTGTGCAGCAACGAAGGCCCAGCACAGCCCAAAATTAAATAAATAAGTAAAAATTTGTAAAAATTTATAAATTTTCTGAAATCAAGTCACACTATAATAGGCCTATTATAGGGAAATTTAGTAGCATTAAGAATGTATGGAGATGTATGGAGAGAGTAACATGGAAACTTATATTACCATATGTAAAATAGATAGCCAACGGGAATTTGCTGTAAGTCTCGAGAATTCAAACAGGGGCTCTGTGTCCACCTAGATGAGTGGGGTGGGGAGAGAGATGGGAGGGAGGTTCAAAGGGAAGGGGATATATGTATACCTATGGCTGATTCATGTTGAGGTTTGACAGAAAACAACAAAATTCTGTAAAACAATTACTCTTCAATTAAAAAAACATTGAAAAAGAATGTCTTAAAAGAGAAGTCCTTATGTTATCAATAATTGGATGTGTCATGGTATTATTTGGGACTATATCCACTATTATGAGACACAAGATTGCTGTCTAATCCATTTAAATTACTTTTGTACTCCCTGAATATAGAAACTCTTTACCTTTGAGCAAAGCTGTCAGGATGGCTAAATCAATGTCCTGGTGTCCTTCTGATCCCATCCGAAATACTGTAATCTGCAATTTGAGACAAGGTGACCATTAGCAATACTTTTTTTTTCCCTCAAGAGAAATTAAATCAATGAGATGGTATTTGAACACAGACTGTCTTAATATCTATAAGGTAGATTTTTAACCACAGAGAAAGCACACATGGCAAGAATTCAATTAGAAGCCTCTGCAATCCATTAAGAGGGAGATGCCTCAATAGCCTCCAAACAGAAACCAATTTAGAGAATTCACTGATTATGGTTATAATCTCTGAAACCAGACACAAAGGAAAATGTCCCGTTTTATCATTTCAGCTTTAGAATAAAAACTTACCAGATTTTCAAAAATGTGTAAGCCATAATTTAAACTGGGTTGAGAAATTAAGTGTTTTAAAAGTTAGTATGCCCTTCAGTAAAGGTACCATGTGCATTTGTGCATGTGTTTGTGTGTTTATGCTTGTGTACAATATAGCCATTACTACATTCTCTCTTAGCAATAGCTACTCAAGGGTTTCAATATTGTGATGCCTCTAGATCCTTCAGTCCTCTCAAAAACTTAAACCTTGACAATGACTTAGCAGTATCCAGGTGGTAAGAATAAAAAAGCAGACAATAAAATAATATTTTTCTTTTTAATTTCGGTAAGAAAAGTATTTTGGGGGATGAATGAGGAGGCAGAGTACAGAGGTAGCAGTGAAGGATTAAAACAGGCTTAATGATAACAAAGATTTTTTTTTTCAAGTCAGAGGGAAGCTACTTAAGGAAGCCAAAAGATTATTTGAATATCTACACTGATTGAATTACTACTGTATTCAATTGCTTTAGACTTCAAGTTTCTTTATCTGTAAAATGGGGAACTCATAGGGCTTACTTATTTCTACTACACAGGAAGTAAGCTTCATAGGATTGGCTAATATATAATTCTGGGGAAGATGGTTAAGGACAGGGAAGCCTTGTGTGCTTCAGTCAATGAGTCACAAAGAGTCAGACATGACTTAGCAATTCAACAATACGTAATTCTAAATTTTTTACTACGATGAAGAGCAGTGGTACCTAGAGTCACAGACTGTTAAACTATCAGTTGCTTAGAAATCTTCTAGCCCACTGCCCGGAGACAGAGTCATTTGTTTATGGTCAGCATCAACTTAGAAGGACAGCTATGCCAGGAAGTCAGTATCTGTCTCGTTTCTATCTTGTGCCTTAAATACTGGGAAGAATTAAGGAAAGGAATGAGATCTTTGAGCACCTGACTCGAATGGGTTAATAGCTGCTTAACCATTCATATCTGTTTAAGTCCTTCAATCAGAGCCTGGGGTGAGTGTAAGGCAGAGATTTCAAGTTGAAAAGCCTCATAGGCCTTTGAATTGAAAAACGTAAAAGATATAGAGGGAGCTAGGCAAAATCCACCTAAGTGCTGTGTTTGGCCTCCAGGCCACAGTTTTGACCTCTGACAGGGTGGAGGTGGTGCCTCCAGCTCCAGCAGGTTTGTACTAAACTCTGCTTCTGCATAAGCACAAGCTTGGCCAAAGTGCCATCAGGACATTCTCCCAAACAGCTCTTGATAACCCCAGAAAATCCACTTGGGAGATGAGGGGCAGTTCTCTGTTTTGAACTCAGGAGTGCCTGAATTGGGAAGAAAACTTGAAGTGTGCTTCAAGTTTCTCACTGCAGAGAGAACCAAGAGGCAGAAGTGGAATTTTTGGCTAGACATTTAACTTTTAGGCCAGGGCTGGCTAAGGTCTGAAAGGTATTATTGTCTTCTGAGCTGGTAGCAAATTGCAGACTATCAGAATAACATGTCTCACTGCTTTAAAAGAATTCAGAAATTAGGCATCAAATCGAACTCCTTAAACATCTCACCTACTTGTTCTGCAGATGCCTAAATTCCACCAACTAGTTAGAGATCCCACTTCAGATGCAAATTCTTCTGAGGCAGCAAATAAATAAATTAAATTTACTCTGAAATAACAGATTACCAGGCTTTCTTTGAAACAGCTTTGAGGAGGGGAAAGGAATGTTTACAGTATGGAGTTGCTAAAGGATTTCGGGGTGGGGGTGGTGGAGACACAGACATTTGTGCTATTGTTTATCAAGGAACCTGAGGTGGCATTGTGCTCTGGGGCATCACAGATTTTCTGGAAAGCTGGTGTGGAGGGAATAGCTGTCCACCTGTCCACGCCCCCATCCTGGTTTGCTTAGACTGAAGAATCTAAGGGCCCCAGAAAGAGTCTGACCAGAGGGAGACTGAAGGATCCAAAGATGAAATTTATTTCATAATTTTCCCTTGAGTTGACCTGATATATTATATCTCCACTCCTCTAAATCTTTAAATTTAAATTTGAAGTTAAAATGTTTAAAATATCACTCAATTTATACGTCTTTCTCACACAAAAAAGACAAGTCAAACAAGAAAACCAGAGTCATCTTCAACTATCACCACTGGTGATGGCAAAGATGCAGAAAATCAGATATTCTTGTTTCCTGGCGGAGATGTGAACTGAAATAGTAGTTTTGGCATATTATATGTGGATATAAAGTTTCTTGATTTTAATGTATTATTCAGTTCAGTTTAGTCGCTCAGTCGTGACTGACTCATTGCACCCCATGAACTGCAGCACGCCAGGCCTCCCTGTCCATCACCAACACCCAGAGTTCACCCAAACATCCATTGAGTTGATGATGCCATCCAATCATCTCATCCTCTGTCGTCCTCTTCTCCTCCTGCCCCCAATCCTTCCAGCATCAGAGTCTTTTCCAGTGAATCAACTCTTCACATGAGGTGGCCAAAATACTGGAGTTTCAGCTTTAGCATCATTCCTTCCAAAGAACACCCAGTACTGATCTCCTCCAGAATGGACTGGTTGGATCTCCTTGCAGTCCAAGGGACTCTTAAGAGTCTTCTCCAACACCACAGTTCAAAAGCATCAATTCTTCGGTGCTCAGCCTTCTTCACAGTCCAACTTGCACATCCAGACAAGACTACTGGAAAAACCATAGCCTTGACTAGATAGATTTTAGTCGGCAAACTAATGTCTCTGCTTTTGAATATGCTATCTAGGTTGGTCATAACTTTTCTTCCAAGGAGTAAGCGTCTTTTAATTTCATGGCTGCAATCACCATCAGCAGTGATTTTGGAGCCCCCAAAATAAAGTCAGCCACTGTTTCCACTGTTTCCCCATCTATTTCCCATGAAGTGATGGGACCGGATGCCATGATCTTCGTTTTCTGAATGTTGAGCTTTAAGCCAACTTTTTAACTCTCTTCTTTCACTTTCATCAAGAGGCTGTTTAGTTCCTCTTCAGTTTCTGCCATAAGGGTGGTGTCATCTGCATATCTGAGGTTATTGATATTTCTCCCGGCAATCCTGATTCCAGCTTGTGCTTCTCCTAGCCCAGCGTTTCTCATGATGTACTCTGCATATAAGTTAAATAAGCAGGGTGACAATATACAGCATTGATGTACTCCTTTTCCTATTTGGAACCAGTCTGTTGTTCCATGTCCAGTTCTAACTGTTGCTTCCTGGCCTGCATACTGATTTCTCAAGAGGCAGGTCAGGTGGTCTGGTATTCCCATCTCTTTCAGAATTTTCCACAGTTTATTGTGATCCACATAGTCAAAGGCTTTGGTGTAGTCAATAAAGCAGAAATAGATGTTTTTCTGGAACTCTCTTGCTTTTTCGATGATCCAGTGGATGTTGGCAATTTGATCTCTGGTTCCTCTGCCTTTTCTAAAACCAGCTTGAACATCAGGGAGGTCATGGTTCACGTATTGCTGAAGCCTGGCTTGGAGAATTTTAAGCATTGTCTTTACTAGCATGTGAGATGAGTGCAATTGTGCAGTAGTTTGAGCATTCTTTGGCATTGCCTTTCTTTGGAATTGGAATAAAAACTGACCTTTTCCAGTCCTGTGGCCACTGGTGAGTTTTCCAAATTTGCTGGCATATTGAGTGCAGCACTTTCACAGCATCCTCTTTCAGGATTTGAAATAGCTCAACTGGAATTCCATCAACTCCACTAGCTTTGTTTGTAGTGATGCTTTCTAAGGCTCACTTGACTTCACATTCCAAGATGTCTGGTTCTAGATGAGTGATCACACCATCGTGATTATCCGGGCTGTGAAGATCCTTTTTGTTAAGTTCTTCTGTGTATTCTTGCCATCTCTTCTTAATATCTTCTGCTTCTGTTAGGTCCATACCATTTCTGTCCTTTATCGAGCCCATCTTTGCGTGAAGTGTTCCCTTGGTATCTCTAATTTTTTGAAGAGATCTCTAGTCTTTCCCATTCTGTTGTTTTCCTCTATTTATTTGCATTGATCACTGAATAAGGCTTTCTTTTCTCTTCTTGCTATTCTTTGGAACTCTGCATTCAGATGCTTATATCTTTCCTTTTCTCCTTGGCTTTTCGCTTCTCTTCTTTTCACAGCTATTTGTAAGGCTTCCCCAGACAGCCATTTTGCTTTTTGCATTTCTTTTCCATGGGGATCGTCTTGGTCCCTGTCTCCTGTACAATGTCATGAACCTCATTCCATAGTTCATCAGGCACTCTATCTAAATGTATTATTTTGTGTGAAAGAAAATGTTTCCTCCCTACTTGCTGGGTACAAGTTCAATATTATATATAGAGTGCATACTACTTTTTATTCAAATATCTACATATTTACTTGTTTCTTCTTTCTGATTACTCATGTTAAAGTATCCTATTAGGTCACAGTTATTTCTTGAAAGTAAACATTATTTCCTTTGTATGTTCTGAAACTTCTTATCAATATATACATATTGATAAAAAAATTTGTGACAATCTGTTCTTGGTAGATTGAACTTTTAATCAGCATACAATGTCTCCTTTTCCTATTTAACGCTGTTTCTTTGTATTGTATTTTGTTTTATGCTAACATTGTAGTTGTCACACATACACTTATGGGAGATTAGGATGTGTCAAGTAGATTATTCCATCTGATTGTCACTTTTCTGTGGTTATTTTGTTTAAGGTGTGTATCTTGTAAACAGCAAGGCTAGCTGTCTTTTCTAAAACTCAAATAGAATCTCTCTTTCAAAGTCAGAAATGAATTCAGCTACATTTAATTACTATTTTTTTGTGTGTTTTCTTTCATCATACTTTTGTTTTCCATTGTCTAGATTTTCTTATCATTTCCCGTCGGCACCTTCCTTTTCCTTTAAGAGTATCATATATTTGCATATATAATACATAAACATGGCAAAAACAATTCCAACAGTATAGAAAAATATTCAGTGAAAATTAACTGTATCATTTCTATTGTGAGTTATCCAACACCCCTTTAGAAAGGCAGCCAGCATCATTAGTTGTAGAGATACTCTATGCACATATATAGAGAAATACATGTGTCTCCCTTTCACATAAGTGGTGGCAAGTTGTACATGCTACTTTATACTTCACTTTTTTTCCACTTGACAATCTATCCTGGAGAACATTCCATTCAGCCACAAAGAGATGTGGACCAATATCTGTTCAGTGCTTCATTTTCATTATATGCATGTACTTCTATTAATGAATATATGGATTGTTCCCAATCTTTTGTCAATATTAGCACCACTGCAGGGGATATCCTTGCATGCACATGGCTGAATATAGGATAAAATTTGTAGGTATGGAACTTATTGGCCTAGTTAATCTGAGAAGAGCTCTTTAATTCATTATTCTGATTCTAATTCCAGGACTCTCCTGCTATCTTTATTTTGATCCTTTATGGTAAGTGAAATATCTTAATTATTTAGAAAACTAAAGACGCTTACTCCTTGGAAGAAAAGTTATGACCAACCTAGATAGCATATTCAAAAGAAGAGACATTACTTTGCCGACTAAGGTCCGTCTAGTCAAGGCTATGGTTTTTCCTGTGGTCATGTATGGATGTGAGAGTTGGACTGTGAAGAAGGCTGAGCGCCGAAGAATTGATGCTTTTGAACTGTGGTGTTGGAGAAGACTCTTGAGAGTCCCTTGGACTGCAAGGAGATCCAACCAGTCCATTCTGAAGGAGATCAGCCCTGGGATTTCTTTGGAAGGAATGATGCTAAAGCTGAAACCCCAGTACTTTGGCCACCTCATGCGAAGAGTTGACTCATTGGAAAAGACTCTGATGCTAGGAGGGATTGGGGGCAGGAGAAGAAGGGGACGACCGAGGATGAGATGGCTGGATGGCATCACAGACTCGATGGACGTGAATCTGAGTGAACTCCGAGAGATGGTGATGGACAGGGAGGCCTGGCGTGCTGCGATTCATGGGGTCACAAAGAGTCGGACACGACTGAGTGACTGAATTGACAGTTTCTATACCTGCTTTTAACAATCCAGAAATTACTTAAAATTTCTTATCTCCTAATATGTTACCCTTTTCCACCTTTGTCCATGCTGAACTCTGATAGGGATGCGTTTAAGGAATATATTTTTTGTCATTTTGGTTTTTTTTTTTGTCATTTTGAAGGGTAGAAGTGATAGTCATGTATGTTCATTCTATCAAATCTTGTTAATGCAAGTTTTAATAGGAAAATATTTTAAATTAGGTAGAAGTCATTAATCTAATTATTTTAAAGGCAATTTAGTAAATGAAGCCTGATTTTCCTTGTAAGACTGGTATTTTCAATGTGCAGCCTAAAATTGATTTGACATGGTTGGTTATTTTGTCAAAACACTATGGAATATAGAGAAATTAATGCATTCTTCAAGATTTTTAAACAACAAACATCAAACATTTTTGTTAAAGAAAAACACAACTTTCCCCCAAGTTCAGTTTGACATTTTATGTCTTTAGCTCACTTATGGATAGATTGCCTTAGCTTGGGTGGAATTCTGATTCTCATGTGAATGCAAGTTCAGTTGTTCAAGATGAGATGATTTCGCTGTTCTCTGCCCTTCATCCTATCTGCCAACCAGCTTCTCTGTTTCTGTTCTTGCTTCTTTTTGCACTGCTTTAAAGTCAAGAATTTGTCACCCTCACCCTCTGCATACAAGTGATTCACTGAACACACCTTTGCTGAGCTTCTCTGTGGTAGGCACTGTTTAGGAGCTGGGAACAAAGCAGTGAGTGAAACTGACAAACAAGTCCTGCCTTCACAGAGTGTAGTCTAGAGAGGCGAGACAGAGGAAAGTAACTTAACATACGACATGTCAGATTGTGGAAAATGACGTACCGCAGTGCTTCTCACTGTTAACTTCTTTCTCCATCCCCACTATCACAGCATTGTTCAGTCTGTAGTACCTTAACTACTCCAGTTGTTTCAGTATTGGTCTTTGCATTCTATTCCCCATGCAGCTATTTAAGCAACCTTCCTATTATATAACCCTTCTTATTAAAATTTTAATGGCCTCAATTATTTATGGTACAAAACTAAAAATTCTTAGCAGGGCATTCAAGGAATGCTGGCATTCCATTCCTGGCAATTTCTTTTGTCTTGTCTCTTGCTGACTACCTCTTCATCACCATGCCCTTGCATCCTCTCCCACCACCACAGCCATGACCCAGCCCCACACGCCTGATGCCCCCTGTGCTGAAAAACTTAATCCTTTCAGGGGTTTGGATGTTGTTTCTAGCCTCTTAGCCTTGGTTCATTCAGTTCTTTCTTTTTGGAAAGCCCTTCTCTCTACTTGATGAGCAAACTACAAGAATTTCATTGACATATACTATTGAAGAAGCCTTTCTATAGAATTAGGATTAGAACCCTCACTTCTCTTTGTGTATTTATGATACTCTGTAAGGCTGTCTAGCATACTACTTTAACCCTTCATTACCCTTATTTGCACATATGTCTCTTTGTTTTAAAGAGAGATCCACATGTAGACAAGATTGCTAGTCCCTGCTCCGTAAATATTCATTAAGTGGATAAATCATCACCAAACAGTTGTGTTCAGGAAACTGGTTTGGAGAAACGAAAAAAGTAAAAGTATCACATTCCACACACAAGTGGTAACAGCTAAAGTGAACAGGACTGCTAGGCTACAGATCAAGAGTATATTTTAAGCATTAAGAGTAAATTTTAACACAAGAGTCTTCTGGACTCTTTATTACTGCTAAGCACTTAGTCAAACACTATGTGATAGAAACTAGGCAGACTGAGTTTTAGAAATTATTGAGGCTTTAGTGTTAATATATATAATATATAATACAATATATAATAAATAAAAGAGGAGAGTGAAAAAACCTGGCTTAAAACTCAACATTCAAAACACTAAGATCATGGCATCTGTTCCCATCACTTCATGGCAAATAGATGGGGAAAAAATGGAAATAGTGACAGACTTTATTTTCTTGGGCTCCAAAATCACTGCAGATGGTGACTGTAGCCATGAAATTAAAAGATGCTTGCTCCTTGGAAGAAAACCTATGACAAACCTAAACAGTGTAATAAAACCAAGACATCACTTTACTGACAAAGGTCTGTATAGTCAAAGCTATGGTTCTTCCAGTAGTCATGTATGCATATGAGAGCTGGACCATAAAGAAGGCAGAGTGCTGAAGAATTGATGTTTTCAAATTTTAGTGCTGGAGAAGACTCTTGGGGTCCCTTGGATTGCAGGGAGATCAAATCAGTCAATCCTAAAGGAAATCAACCCTGAATAGTCATTGGAAGAACTGATGCTGAAGCTGAAGCCCCAATACTTTGGCCATCTGATGCGAAGAGCCGACTCATTGGAAAAGACCCCAATGCTTGGAAAGATTGAATGCAAAAGGAGAAGAGGGCAGGAGAGGATGAGACAGTTATATAGCACTGCCGACTAAACAGACGTGAATTTGAGCAATCTCCAGGAAATAGTGAAGGACAGGGAAGCCTGGTGTGCAGCAGTCCAGGGGTTGCAGAATTGGACATAACTTAGTGACAGAACAACAGCAAAAGTATTAATATGACTTTTATGAGATATAGGTGGCACCAATTAACCCAAAAGTATTAACTCATATGTTTCACCACAGTGTTTGAAACTTTGGTGCCTTTTGGATTAAATCATAGTTTAGACAAAGACTTGAAGCAAGAATATATTACAGAAAAATGAAAAAAGACCCAGAAATACAGAAATGATTTGGGATAAGTAATTTTATGTTTGAAGATGGTCTGGTTCATTTTCTGAGCAGCAAACAAGTACAGTCACCACCTAAATAACAAAATAAGAGATTTTGTGGCTGAATTAATCATGGACTTCCCACTTACAAAAGCCTGCAGGTATAGTTGAATAAGATAAAGGCACAGAAAAAAAAATACTGAGAAAATTAAACTGACTCCCTTTAATCACAAATCAGCTTAATTTGTGATTTATATTTATGTCACAGTGAGCAATAAATCTGTGAAAGTAGACATGGAGATTGAGGCTGGCTTTTGAAAATGAAAATAACCATGATATCAAACTGAAAGACATCCATAAGCTGCAAAAACACTTTGGCTCAATCTATCAAAAATAGGAACATTTTCACAATCATTTCATGCTGTGTTAGATATGGAAGAGATGATATCTGAGTTTAACAAATGGTTTGTAACATGTCTGAGAATTTTAGAGAAATACCATAGCTACACAACAGATAATCAGCAAAGTTTATATGATTTTTTAGGAATTTAGAAAAGTTAAACAATAATAATGTTAACCAATAGATTTAAAGACATCAAACATGCTACATCTGGAAATTCCTTGAAGGACACATCTCTAAAATATTTCTTATTTACTCATTAAATTACTTAATAAAGTTTGGAGATATGTTTCCTGAGGATAGAAGCAGGAAAAGAAGGAAAGAATCAGACTCGTAATTAATTCAATCATCACAATGCAATGACTTTTAAAAATCATCAGCATAGTAGAATATTTCCCTGATGAATTATTAATGTTCCAGATAATTCAAAATAATTGAGTGATTAATAGAAAGTACAAAAATCCATGTTCATCATGATATAGAATAATACAAACCTTCGATAAGGATCCTAACAGGAATTCTGGTTGGTAATAAAAGGTCTTTGAGCAGATAGTGGCTTCAGTTTTCACTTTGGCACAATCCAAGGCCACTTGGTATAGGGAAGAGAACAGTGCAGCTGGATGCCCGGCATACTATGCACCTAAAGGTTACTCCTGTTTGATTTCCAGCATTTCAAAAGTGAATGCCCTTTGCTGACAAAACTCTTAAAGTTAACGTTTTGCCAAAGGTATGGGCTTCTAGTAATAAACATGCTGATTTAGGAAAGGAGAAAGTCAAAGGAAATTCAAGCATAACTAGGTCAAGAGGGAGGGGACATATGTACACTTATGGCTAATTCATTCTGTCATTAGGATGGATTCCCAGAAGTTTGGGGATCTTGTCACTAGAAACGAATCTCATAACTAGAAATGAGTATTTTATAAAAAAATAATACATAAATTACATAAGCAGTTAGTTGGAGTTAAAAGGAAGCTTGTGTTGTCCTTGAATCAGATATGTTGTAATGGCCTCCAATTCCATTAGTAAAAGTGCTGCAGAGAGGGTAGCAACTCTCATGAAACCGGGTGCACCAAAATCGTGATGGGAAGAGACACATGTATATGCTGAAAGGGCAGACTTCACACGTGGAGGCAGAGCAGCTACAAGCAAGGTCAGAAGCCCCATCTCTATTGGCACCGCTACTACCACTGAACATTTTTGTCATGTCCGACTCTGCAATCCCATGGACTATAGCCAGCCAGGCTCCTCTGTCCATAGCATTCTCCAGGCAGGAACACTGTAGTGGGTTGTCATTCCCTTCTCCAGGGGATCTTCCCAACTCATGGATCAAACCCAGGTTTCTGCATTGCAGGCAGATATTTTACTGTCTGAGCCACCAGGGAAGCCTCACTGGCTCAGCTGGTAAAGAATTTTCCTGCAATGCAGGAGACCCAGGTTCAGTTCCCGGGTGGGGAAAATCCCCTGGAGAAGGGAATGGCAACCCACTCCAGTATTCTTGCCTGGAGAATCTCATGGACAGAGGAGCCTGGTGGGCTATAGACCATGGGGTTGCAAAGAGTCCGACACAACTTGGCTAAACCACCACCAGCCACCGTAAAGAATTTAAGCTCTTATTTTTTGAAAAAGGGTCTTGAAATATAGATTGATCTCATCACTCAGTTTCACTTCCCTTATTTTTATTTTATTTTTTAAATTATTTATTCTAATTGGAGGCTAATTACTTTATAATATTGTAGTGGTTTTGCCATACATTGACATGAATCAGCCATGGGTATACATGTGCTCCCCATCCTGAACCCTCCTCCCACTTTCCTCCCCATCCCATCACTCAGGGTCATCCCAGTGCACAAGCCCTGAGCACTCTGTCTCATGCATTAAACCTGGACTGAGGATCTGTTTCACATATTATAATAAACATATTTCAATGCTATTCTCTCAAATCATCCCACCCTTGCATTCTCCCACAGAGTCCAAAAGACTGTTGTTTACATCTGTGTCTCTTTTGCTGTCTCACATATAGGGTCATCGTCACCATCTTAAATTCCATATATATGCATTAATATACTGTATTGGTGTTTTTCTTTCTGACTTACTTGCTCTATATAATAGGCTCCAGTTTCATCCACCTCATTGGAACTGATTCAAATGCATTCTTTTTAATGCTGAGTAACATTCCATTAAACTTTGGAAAATTCTGAAAGAGATGGGAATACCAGACCACCTGACCTGCCTCTTGAGAAATCTGTATGCAGGTCAGGAAGCAGCAGTTAGAACTAGACATGGAACAACAGACTGGTTACAAATAGGAAAAGGAGTAGGTCAAGGCTGTATATTGTCACCCTGCTTATTTAACCTCTATGCAGAGTACATCATGAGAAACCCTGGGCTGGAAGAAACACAAGCTGGAATCAAGATTGCCGGGAGAAATATCAATAACCTCAGATATGCAGATGACACCACCCTTATGGCAGAAAGTGAAGAGGAACTAAAAGCCTCTTGATGAAAGTGAAAGAAGAGAGTTAAAAAGTTGGCTTAAAGCTCAATATTCAGAAAACGAACATCATGGCATCCGGTCCCATCACTTCATGGGAAATAGAAGGGGAAACAGTGGAAACAGTGTCAGACTTTGTTTTCTTTGGCTCCAAAATCACTGCAGATGATTATTGCAGCCCTGTAATTAAAAGACGCTTACTCCTTGGAAGGAAAGCTATGACCAACCTAGACAGCATATTGAAAAGCAGAAACATTACTTTGCCAACAAAGAAAGGTCTGTCTAGTCAAGGCTATGCTTTTTCCTGTGGTCATGTATGGATGTAAGAGTTGGACTGTGAAGAAAGCTGAGCACTGAAGAATTGATGCTTTTGAACTGTGGCATTGGAGAAGACTCTTGAGAGTCCCTTGGACTGCAAGGAGATCCAACCAGTCCATCCTAAAGGAGATCAGTCCTGGGTGTTCATTGGAAGGACTGATGTTGAAGCTGAAACTCCAATACTTTGGCCACCTCATGTGAAGAGTTGACTCTGCTACTCATGAGAAAAGCAAAATGAGCCCTCCCATTTTCCTTGATGGACAGTTTTCAAAGTCCTTTCAGAAGCATCATCACAACCACCCTGCAGAGGCCTGAAGGTAGTGGTAGAGTCCAGACCAACATCCAGATGGGTTTCTGCTTCTATAAAATAAGGTGCTTGGAGACAGTGGCTACTGTAACAGCACCTCCATGATGGTCTCCTTATCTCCTGCTTCCCAGTATTCATGCCTTTGGGTAATTCCTCCCCATGTGGGCTGAACTGAGTGACTCCTAAAGACTAGACCACAGCAGAAGTCATGGGATATAACTGTTGAGATGAGGTTATAGAAAGACTGTGGCTTCTGTCTAAGGAACGCTCTGTCACCCTCTCTCCTTCTTGGCTATTTCCACTCTGGGGAAAGAAAGTGACTCTTTTGGTGAAGAACTGATGTCTCTGGTCAAGAGCCAGGGAGGATGTGAGGCTGGGCAGTATCCATGTGAGACAACTCGGAGGCAGATCTCCCCCAGGTGAGCCTAACGTGGCTGCACCTGCTGTCCACGACTGTGGGATCCTGTCATATGGGTGCCCTGAGCCAGAGGCACCAGCCAGAGGTGTTCATCTGAGTTGCCCTGGGATTCTCAACCCACAGAGAGTGAGATAATAAACATCTGTGATTTTCAGTTACTGGGTCTTGTGGTAATATGTTACACAGCTATATATATAACTAATATAATTGCCTTTTGTCTTTATAAACTGTGTTTATCTTATTGTTTATCAAACTAAGATTTGCTTATTATTAAAGTGGTGTTGGAGAGGACTCTTGAGAATCCCTTGGACTGCAAGGAAATCCAACCAGTCCATATTAAAGGAGATCATCCTGGGTGTTCATTGGAAGGACTGAAGCTGAAGCTGAAACTCCAATACTTTGGCCACCTCATGCAAAGAGTTGACTCACTGGAAAAGACCCTGATTCTGGGAGGGATTGGGGGCAGGAGGAGAAGGGGATGACAGAGGATGAGATGGCTGGATGGTATCACCAACTCGATAGACACGAGTTTGAGTGAACTCTGGGAGTTGGTGATGGACAGGGAGGCCTGGCATGCTGCGATTCATGGGGTCGCATAGAGTCGGACACGACTGAGTGACTGAAATGAACTGAACTTTCATAAATTATATTGCTAGGTGATCTACCTTACTGGATACCAGTGTGACATCGGCCAGTGGTCCAGCAATATTTCTAGAAATTTCTTTTTAAGCTTCATGGTCTTGGCTAGTAGAATCAAGAAGATTTGTCATCTATCATCTTGTCAGCCAACCAGATGGGTGAAATTCAGTTTTACCGAAAGCAATATTTTCCATCTCAGGAAGGACACTATTGTGTTCACACGCATTATCTTCTGTACTTTTATAAAATTAGTAGATATTGCTGAGGAGAACATGCAGGACAACAGATGGTTCTTATAGATCAACACCATATGGGCTTTTTATTAGGGTGTAATAAATTTTAGTGTGGGTTTTTGGGGGTTCAGTTCAGTTCATTTGCTCAGTTCTGTCCAACTCTTTGCAATCCCATGGACTGCAGCACGCCAGGCCTCCTTGTCCATCAACAACTCCTGGAGTTCACCCAAACTCATGTCCATTGAGTTGGTGATGCCATCTAACCATCTCATCCTCTGTCGTCCCCTTCTCCTCCTGCCCTCATTCTTGCCCAGCATCAGGGTCTTTTCCAATGAGTCAACCCTTCGCATCAGGTGGCCAAAGTATTGGAGTTTCAGCTTCAACATCAATCCTTTGAATGAACACCTAGGACTGATCTCCTTTAGGATGGATTGGTTGGATCTCCTTGCAGTCCAAGGGACTCTCAAGAGTCTTCTCCAACACCACAGTTCAAAAGCATCAATTCTTTGGTGCTCAGCTTTCTTCACAGTTCAACTCTCACATCCATACATGACTACTAGAAAAAACAGCCTTGACTAGATGGAAGCTTGTTGACAAGTTAATGTCTCTGCTTTTTAAATATGGTGTCTAGGTTGGTCATAACTTTTCTTCCAAGGAGTAAGCGTCTTTTAATTTCATGGCTGCAATCACCATCTGCAGTGATTTTGGAGCCCCCAGAAATAAAGTCAGCCACTGTTTCCCCATCTATTTGCCATGAAGTGATGGGACCAGATGCCATGATCTTCGTTTTCTGAATGTTGAGGTTTAAGCCAACATTTTCACTCTCCTCTTTCATTTTCATCAAGAGGCTCTTTAGTTCTTCACTTTCTGCCATAAGGTAGTTTTATCTTATTTTCTTCACCATCACAGAATGAAACTGCATCTTTTTCTTTTTTTTAATTAAAGGATACTTACTTTACAGAATTTTGTTGTTTTCTGTCAAACCTCAAAATGAATTAGCCATAGTATACACATATCCCTCTCCCTCCTGAACCTCTCTTCCATCTCCCTTTCCATCCTATCCCTCTAGGTTGATACAGAGCCCCTGTCTGAGTTTCCTGAACCATACAGCGAATTCTCATTTGCTATCTATTTTACATATGGTAATGTAATTTTCCATGTTACTCTTTCCATACATCTCACCCTCTCTTCCCCTCTCCTCATGTCCATAAGTCTGTTCTCTATGTTTGTTTCTCCATTGCTGCCCTGTAAATAAATTCTTCAGTACCATTTTTCTAGATTCCATATATGTACTCTAGAATATGATATTTATCTTTGTCTTTCTGACTCACTTCACTCTGTATAATAGGTTCTAGGCTCATCCACCTCATTAGAACTGACTCAAATATGTTCCTTTTTTATGGCTGAGTAATATTCCATTGTGTATATGTACCACAACTTCTTTATCCGTTCATCTGTCAATGGACATATAGGTTACTTCCATGTTATAGCTATTGTAAATAGTGCTGCACTGAACAATGGGATACATGTGTCTTTTTCAGTTTTGGTTTCCACATGGTATAGGCCTAGGAGTGGGATTGCTGGGTCATATGGGGCTGGAAGAAGCACAGGCTGGACTCGAGATTGCTGGGAGAAATATCAATAAACTCAGATACGCAGATATGCCACACTTATGGCAGAAAGTGAAGAGGAGCTAAAGAGCCTCTTGATGAAAGTGAAAGAGGAGAGTGAAAAGGTTGGCTTAAAGCTCAACATTCAGAAAATGAAGATCATGGCATCTGGTCCCATCACTTCATGGGAAATAGATGGGGAAACAGTGGAAGCTGTGTCAGACTTTATTGCTGGGGGCTCCAAAATCACTGCAGATGGTGAATGCAGCCATGAAATTAAAAGACGCTTACTCCTTGGAAGGAAAGCTATGACCAACCTAGATAGCATATTGAAAAGCAGAGACATTACTTTGCCAACAAAAGTCCATCTAATCAAGGCTATGGTTTTTCCAGTGGTCATGTATGGATGTGAGAGTTGGACTGTGAAGAAAGCTGAGTGCCAAAGAATTGATGCTTTTGAACTGTGGCATTGGAGAAGACTCTTGAGAGTCCCTTGGACTGCAAGGAGATCCAACCAGTCCATCCTAAAGGAGATCAGTCCTGGGTGTTCATTGGAAGGACTGATGTTGAAGCTGAAATTCCAATACTTTGGCCACCTCACGTGAAGAGTTGACTCATTGGAAAAGACTCTGATGCTGGGAGGGATTGGGGGCAGGAGGAGAAGGGGACGAAAGAGGATGAGATGGCTGGATGGCATCACCAACTCGATGGACCTGAGTTTGAGTGAATTCTGGGAGTTGGTGATGTACAGCACCACCATGGGGTCTCAAAGAGTCAGACACAACCTAGCGACTGAAGTGAACTGAACTTATGGTGATTTTATTTCTAGTTTTTAAGGAATCTCCGTACCATCTTCCATAGTGGCTGTATCAATTTCCATTCCCACCAACAGTGCAAGAGCATTCCCTTTTCTCCACACTCTCTCCAGGATTTATTGTTTGCAGACTTTTTCATGATGGCCACACTGACCAGTGTGAGGTGATATCTCATTGTAGTTTTAATTTGCATTTTTCTAATAATGAGCAATGTTGAGCCTCTTTTCATGTGTTTTAGCCATCTGTATGTCTTCTTTGGATAAATGTCTGTTTAGGTCTCTCCCACTTTTTGATTGGGTTGTTTGTTTGTCTCGTATTGAGTTGTATGACCTGCTTGTACATTTTGGAAATTAATCCTTTGTATGTTGTTTCATTGCTATTATTTTCTCTTATTCTGATGGTTGTCTTTTCACCTTGCATATAGTTTCCTTTGCTGTGCAAAAGCTTTAAAGTTTAATCAGGTCCCACTTGTTTACTTTTGTTTTTATTTACATTATTCTAGGAGGTGGGTCACAGAGGATCCTGCTTTGATTTATGTCATTGAGTATTCTTCCTATGTTTTCCTCTAAGAGTTTTATAGTTTCTGGTCTTACATTTAGGTCTTTAATCCATTTTGAGTCTATCTTTGTGTATGGTGTTAGGAAGTGTTCTAATTTCATTCATTTACATGTAGCTGTCTGGTTTTCCCAGCACCATTTATTGAGGAAGCCCCACTGTATATTGTATATTTGCCTCATTGTATATTCTTGCCTCCTTTGTCAAAAATAAGGTACCCATAAGTGCATGGGTTTATTTCTCAGCTTACTATCTTGTCTATATTTCTGTTTTTGTGCCAGTACCATACTATTTTGATGACTGTTGCTTTGTAGTATAATCTGAAATCAGGAAGCTTGATTCTTCCAGCTCCATTCTTCTTTCTCAAGACTGCTTTGGCTATTTGGGGTCTTTTGTGTTTCCATATGAATTGTGAAACTTTTTGTTCTAGTTCTGTGAAAAATGCCATTGGTAATTTGATAGGGATTGCATTGAATCTGTAGATTGCATTTGGTAGTATAGTCATTTTCACAATATTGATTCTTCCTACCCAGGAACATAGACTATCTCTCCATCTGTTTATGTTGTCTTTGATTTCTTTCATCAGTGTCTTATAATTTTCTGTGTACAGTTCTTTTGTCACTTTAGATAAGTTTATTCCTAGACATTTAATTCTTTTTGTTGCGTTGGTGAATGGGATTGATTCCTTAATTTCTCTTTCTGACTTTCCATTGTTAGTATATAGAAATGCAAGTGATTTTTGTGTATTGATTTTGTATCCTGCAACTTTGATAAATTCACTGGTTAGCTCTAATAATTTTCTGATACTATCTTTAGGGTATAATATATATAATATCATACCATCTGCAAACATTGAGAGCTCTACTTCTTTTCCAATCTGGATTTCTTTCATTTCTTTTTCTTATTTGATTGCTGTCGCTAGGACTTCCAGAACAATGTTGAATAACAGTGGTCAAAGTGGACACCCTTGTCTTGTTCCTGAACTTAGTTACAATGCTTTCAGTTTTTCACCACTGAGAATAATATTTGCTGAGGCTTATCATATATGGCCTTTACCATGTTGAGGTAGCTTCCTTCTATACCTATTTTTTGAAGAGTTTTCATTATAAATGGGTGCTGAATTTTGTTAAAGGCTTTTTCTGCATCTATTGAGATTATCATATGGTTTTAATCTTTCAATTTGTTAATATGGTGTATCACATTGATTAATTTGCATATATTGAAGAATCCTTGCATTCCTGGAATAAACCCAACTTGAGCATGGTGTATGAGTTTTTTGATGTGTTGCTGAATTCTGGTTGCTAAAATTTTGTTGAGAATTTTTGCATCTATGTTCATCAGTGATATTGGCCTGTAGTTTTCTTTTTTTCATGTTGTCTTTGTCTGGTTTTGGTATCAGGGAGATGGTGGCCTCGTAGAATGAGTTTGGAAATGTTCCTTCCTCTGCAATTTTTTGAAAGAGTTTTAGAAGGATAGGCATTAGCTCTTCTATAAGTGTTTGATAGAATTCTCCTGTGAAGCCATCTGGTTCTGGGCTTTTGTTTTTGGGAGATTTTTGATCACAACTTCAGTACTTGTAACTGGGCTGTTCATAATATCTGTTTCTTCCTGGTTCAGTATTGGAAGATTGAACTTTTTAGGAATCTGTCCATTTCTTCCAAGTTATCCATTTTATTGCCATATAGTTGTTCATAATAGTCTCTTCTAATCCTTTGTATTTCTGCATTGTCTGTTGTAACCTCTCCTTTTACATTTCTAATTTTGTTGATGTGAGTCTTCTCTTTTCTTGATGAGTCTGGCTAAAGATGTGTCTGTTTTGTTTATCTTCTCAAAGAACCAGCTTTTAGTTTTATTAATCTTTACTATTGTTTCTTTTATTTCTTTTCATTTGTTTCTGCTCAGATCTTTATGATTTCTTTCCTTCTACTAATTTTGGGTTTTTTTGTTCTTCTTTTTCCAGTTGTTTTATGTGTAAAGTTAGGTTGTCTATTCGATGTTTTTCTCATTTCCTGAGGTAGTATTGTATTGCTATAAACTTTCCTCTTAGAATTGCTTTTGCTGCATCCCACAGGTTTTGAGTTGTTATGTCTTCATTGTCAGAGAAGGCAATGGCACTCCACTTCAAGTTTTCACTGTCATTTATTTCTAGAAATTCTTTGATTTCCCTTTTGATTTCTTTAGTAACCTGTTGGTTATTTAGTAACATGTTGTTTATTCTCCATTTGTTTGTGTTTCTTACAGTTTTTTTTTCTTGTAATTGATATCTAGTCTCATAGCATTGTGGTCTGAGAAGATGCTTGATATGATTCCAATATTCTTAAATTTACTGAGGTTTGATTTGTGACCCAGGATGTGGTCTATCCTGGAGAATGTTCCATATGCACTTGAGGAGAAGGTGTATTCTTCTGCCTTTGGATGGAATGTCCTGAAGATATCAATGAGATCCATCTCATCTAATGTATCATTTAAGATGTGTTTCCTTATTAATCTGCTGTTTTGATGATCTGTCCATTGGGGTGAGTGGGGTGTTAAAGTCTCCTACTATTATTGTATTACTATCAATTTCTCCTTTTATGTTTATTGGTGTTTGTCTTATGTTTTGAGATGCTCCTATATTGGGTGCATAGATTTTTACAATTGTTATGTCTTCCTCTTGGATTGATCCCCTATCATGTAGTGTCCTTCCTTATCTCTTGTGATCTTCTTCATTTTAAGGTCTATTTTGTCCAATATGAGGATTGCTGCTCCAGCTTTCACTTCCATTTGCATGGAATATATTTTCCCATCCTCTTACTTTCAGCCTACATGTGTCTTTAGGTCTGAAGTGGGTTTCTTGTAGACAGCATATATATGGGTTTTGTTCTTGTGTCCATTCAGCCAGTCTGTGTCTTTTTGTTGGAGCATTTAGTTCAATTACATTGAAAGTAATTATTGACATGTATGTTCTATTGCCATTTTCCTAATTGTTTGGGGTTGATTTTGTAGATCTGTTTTCTTCTCTTGAATTTCTTGACTATATAAATCCCTTTAACATTTGTTGTAAAGCTGGTTTCGTGGTACTAAATTTTCTTAACTTCTGCTTGTCTGAAATGCTTTTTATTTCTCATACATCTTTTTTGACTTTGTCACAATTATCAAGACATCGTATACCTCTATAGCCCAGCTACTCCTTTGATTGTGATCTCCCCAGAGGAAGTGATGCCCAGAAGCCATCACAAAATGCCATAGACTGAGGGGTTCTCTTTCCTCCCTTTTCAAATCAGTCCAGTTTCCCTGGCAACAATCTTGTTGACAGTTTCCAAAGTTGATAGACCAGATACCCCTGGTCAACCCTTTGGGAACCTGCCCACTGGGAGTGCATGCTACCTGTTACTGAGTCCATTTCATGGGAAATCCCTTGGCTACGGCAACCCTGAGTCTTATCCAGTAAGAGAGGTCTTTGAGGGTTAAAAAGAATATTTTAGACTAGTTTCTCACTTTAGGAAAAGATACATTTTGCTTCTCCTTCACTTCCTGCCCAAGCATAAGGATCACCTAAAGTGCTTAGCAGACATTTGGTCCTGTCCAATTTCTCCATAAGACATTTGGTCTATGCCAAAAGGCCCTGAACTTTGGTCCTATCCAAAGCATCCATGAACATATTTGGTCCATACCAAATGGTTTGGAAAGAACTAAGTATCATGGACATTTTGGTGTGGACCAAACCTCTTATGGATATTTTGGACATAACTAAGTGTCCTGCAGAGAAGGCAATGGCACCTCACTCCAGTACTCTTGCCTGGAAAATCCCATGGACGGAGGAGCCTGGTAGGCTGTGGTCCATGGGGTCGCTAAGAGTCGGACATGACTGAGTGACTTCACTTTCACTTTTCACTTTCATGCATTGGAGAAGGAAATGGCAACCCACTCCAGTGTTCTTGCCTGGAGAACCCCGGGGACAGGGGAGCCTGGTGGACTGCCGTCTATGTGGTTGCACAGGGTCGGACACAACTGAAGTGACTTAGCAGCAACAGCAGCAGCAGCAGCAGCAGCAAATGTCCTGCAAGGCCAGAAACAAATAGCTGGAAGGCAGGACATGTAAGCTTGTTGAGACTGGGGGATTTGCTTTCTTTCAGGCTGGTTTTCTACACCTTCCCTGATGGAACAGTCAAAGACAGCTGTTTAAATAATACTTTAGAGCCTGTGGAAGAATCTAGTATAAAACGGGGGGATGTTTTAGAGGAAAACACCCATTTCAGCCTCTGTGAATACTTTCAGATTCCTGAGTTTTCTTTGTGTGGCTAACAAAAATAAAACAAGTGACAAAATAAAACAAAGACAAGTTTCCTATGACATATGTCTGTTTTCAAAGAGATATTGGTCTATTCACCTTACTTCTCTGAATCTTGGTTTTACCATCCACAAAAAAATATAATAACTGACTGGGTGATAACTGGGGTTGTTTTTAGCTCTACAGATCACATAATTTCTCTCCTCATGCTCAGAATGGCAGAAAACAGCATTAGGGGCATCTGATAGATTCAGCTTTCTACCTGATACATTAATTGTATCCCCTTAACACTATCCCTATGAAGGGACTTGATTTTTATGGATGATTCTATATGAAAAATCTTGTTTTCATTTGCTGCTTTATCTAATCTATTAGCTTTGGGCAAGCTACTATAATTTTTAAAAATTGAGATATATTAATAGTTGGCATAAAGCACTATAAATTTAAAATACACACTATGTTGATTTGATACATTTGTGTATATTGCAATATGATTATGACTACAGAGTTAACTAAATGATCTAGCAATCTCACTTCTGGTTATATGTCCAAAGAAAATGAAAACAGGATATTGAAAAGATACTGTACTCCATGTTAACTGTATCATTATTCACAATATCCAAGATTTGGAAACAACCTAATGTCCATCAACAGATGAATGGAAAAAGTAGATGTGGCATATGTATACAATGGAATATTTTTCAGTCACGAAAAAGAAGGAAATCCTGCAATTTGCAGGATACAACATGGATGGATCTTGAGGTCATCATGCTAAGTGAGACGTCAGAGAGAAAAAGACAAAACTGTATGACATCACCTACATGTGAATCTATAAGAGTCAAACTCATAGAAACCAATCATCATTTTTAAATGTTCCCCTTTTATGTTGCTGGACCAAGTCCCTATAATCTCTGTCCCACACCATGCATACCATATTGTTGATACTTAGGCCATTAAATACCCAGCTATTATACCTGTGAAATTGGTTAAGAGGCACTTGACAACCCTTCCTGAGTGCAGGAAATCCTGTCGCTTTCATGACTCAAGGAAACACCCAAACCCACACTGTGGGCACTGGTCTAGCCTCTGAGTTCTCATCTTACATGGTCCCCCACAACCCTCTTGGCACTTGGAGACATGTTATGCTCTGGATTGGAGAGGAAAGATTATGTATAGAATATGAGCTTTAGACTCATAAAGATTCAGAAGTGAATCACGACAGTTGCTAGACAGGTTACTGCTGAGGTGCTACTGTTGTGTCCAAATCTTTGGGATCCCATGGACTGTAGCCCACCAGGCTTCTCTGTCCATGGAATTTTCCAGGCAAGAATACTGGGTTGCCATTTCCTTCTCCAAGGGATCTTCCTGACCCAGGGATTGAACCTGTGTTTCATGCATTGGCAAGCAGATTCCTTACCACTGCACCACCTGGGAAGCCCTCTTTGGGCTTCAGTTTCTGTTTATGTGAAATAGTGATAACTTTTTGCTTCTCTATTTATAAAAGAATTATTGCAAAGCTTTATGTGGAATTATCTTTTTAAATTATATAGCATCATTTCTGGGATCTGGTATGGACTCAAAACTGTTAATTTCCTTCCCATTTGGTACCCTTATCATGTTCCCCAGGCCTTTTCTCTCCATTGTGGTGGCTTTGCCTGTCTGTTCTCTCTGCTGGTACATCTTGCCCCTGAAGCTGTGTCTAACCCCTTTGTCCTCCCAGGCACACTTGAAGCACCACCTCCTGCAAACTCATCTTGATTCTGATCATCCTTTACTCAGGTTAGGGGTCTGTCCTCTGTACTTCTTGAAATTATGTGAATATACCTCTGACACTGTACCACAACAATGTCAACACTGGTACAGCAATATTATTGAGGCCGCTTGTGTGTTGCACAATGTGCCAAACACTGTGCAAGCATTTCATAAACATGACTTCAGTCAGTCTCACAGAACTCTATCATCTGATTACTATTATTCCCATCTCACAGCGGGTGACCTTGAGGCCAGAGATTAGATTCCATGTGGAAGCCCATGCAGTTAGGAAGGTGCATTTGAATCTAGATAGCCTGTTTCAAGGGCATAAATCTATTTGCTTGTCTGCCTCTTCCCATAGTCTCTGATTTCTTGGAAGACAAGCATATGTCCTCCATCTCTACATTCCTGTTACCCAGTAGCATCATTGACATGTCATGAGTGCTCAGTGAATGTCTGTGGAATAAATCCTTCATTCTCAGTTCAAATCTGGCCTGTAGTTTTCAGATGGGGACTGTATAATGTATACAAAGATTGTCTCCCTGACCAAAGTTTAGTCAGGCTCCTCTGAACACTCTCCTCCACTAGGATCTAACCTTTGGGCTTCCACATTCATCTCTGCATTGATTGACTAGTTTTAGCAAGAATCCTCCGCCCTCAGTGTCTTATCACCCTCAATATCTGGCAAAATTTCTCATCCTCTCCCACTGCGTCACCTCCCTGGCCCCCTGGCCCCCAGGTGATATTTGATCATCCTGGCCTGCCTTCAGCAAGAATCCTTTTAGGTCAGTTTAGCATCCTACCCTCTTCGTAATTTTCCATTCAGGGACTCTCCTCTTTCAACTCCTTCAGTTCAGTTCAGTTCAGTCACTCAGTCATGTCCGACTCTTTGCAACCCTATGAATCGCAGCACGCCAGGCCTCCCTGTCCATCACCAACTCCCGGAGTTCACTCAGACTCGCATCCATCGAGTCAGTGATGCCATCCAGCCATCTCATCCTCAGTCGCCCCCTTCTTCTCCTGCCCCCAATCTCTCCCAGTATCAGAGTCTTTTCCAATGAGTCAGCTCTTCGCATGAGGTGGCCAAAATACTGGAGTTTCAGCTTTAGCATCATTCCTTCCAAAGAAATCCCAGGGTTGATCTTCTTCAGAACGGACTGGTTGGATCTCCTTGCAGTTCAAGGGACTCTCAAGAGTCTTGTCCAACACCACAGTTCAAAAGCATCAATTCTTCGGCACTCAGCCTTCTTCACAGTCCAACTCTCACATCCATACATGACTACTGGAAAAACCATAGCCTTGACTAGACGGACCTTAGTTGGCAAAGTAATGTCTCTGCTTTTGAATATGCTATCTAGGTTGGTCATAACTTTTCTTCCAAGGAGTAAATTCTTTTAATTTCATGGCTACAATCACCATCTGCAGTGATTTTGGAGCCAAAAAAAAAAAAAAGTCTGACACTGTTTCCACTGTTTTCCCATCTATTTTTCATGGAGTGATGGGACCAGATGCCATGATCTTTGTTTTCTGAATGTTGAGCTTTAAGCCAAATTTTTCACTCTCCTCTTTCGCTTTCATCAAGAGGCTTTTTAGTTCCTCTTCACTTTCTGCCATAAGCGTGGTGTCATCTGCATATCTGAGGTTATTGATATTTCTCCCAGCAATCTTGATTCCAGCTTGTGTTTCTTCCGGTCCAGCGTTTCTCATGATGTACTCTGCATATAAGTTAAATAAGCAGGGTGACAATATACAGCCTTGACGTACTCCTTTTCCTATTTGTAACCAGTCTGTTGTTCCATGTCCAGTTCTAACTGTTGCTCCCTGGCTGCATACAGATTTCTCAAGAGGCAGGTTAGGTGGTTTGGTATTCCCATCTCTTTCAGCATTTTCCACAGTCAAAGGCTTTGGTATAGTCAATAAAGCAGAAATAGATGTTTTTCTGGAACTCTCTTTGCTATAAATAAATCCCTACTTTTCCTTGTTCTGCTTAGCGTTGAGCCCAATCTCTCTTTCTTTACTGCAAAATGCTATTGCAGTACACCCTTGAATAAAGGCTTCCTTACCATCTTTAACAAGTATCAGATTTTTTTTTCTTTAACATATCTGAGAGTAAATATTTCTCTTTGTCCCCTCAGGGGCAAGGCTGCAATCTTACATACTCAGTGTCTGGGTTCAGGTGCCTGTGTGCCTGTGGTTCCCAGCCAGAGACTGGTCAGGTTTTTACCTAATAATCATCCCCAGTATCACCCGTAAAGATAGGATAGGCTCAGCACTACATCCTAAAAAGTTAGGATTCACTTCACTTGTATCCCTGCAGGCTAATCATAAACAAAATAGATACTGCCATTTGGTCAAGAATGTCCCCATGTGGTCATAAGATGCAGCATTAAAATACATTCCTAGCCTGAGAAAGGGTAAAGAAAGAAAACCTTCCGGGCTGATGCATGGATGTTTGCACAAATCCGTGTTTTGAAGGACATGTTGGGCCAACGCCAGGACTCAAGAGAATCCTGAATTATGTGTCTGTGTTTGAGTGAGTATATTTGAAAGCATCTGAAAATAGAGATGCAAAATTATATTTTATTATGATGATTATTTTCTCAAGCAATGACAAATAAAAGAAAAAATATCACAAAGACCATTTGCTGGAAGTCAAACTCTCCCCAGACCCTTCCCTGCCTTCAAGTGTGCATGCTTGCTACTGTTCCTGTATGTCTAGCCATCAGTCCCTTGGGTAGAGAAAATTTCTTGTTTATTTACACAATGCCCAGCTTGGAGATGCTATTTTCCCCCTCTTCTTTTAGCAATTTTTTATTTCAATTTGTGCTTTCTCAACAGCTTCTTTTCAAGGGCCACTAAAGAAGAATAAGAAGCGAGAATCTCCTTTGTCATATAGCAAGAATAGAAATATAAAGGAAAACAAAAAGCAGATCCAGTAGGTTTTCCCTCTTAAACTAGTTTGGCAGATGAAAATGAAGCTGATGGAAGAATGGAAGTCCTCCCATGGAGCTGCATTTTCTGACCTGACAATGGAAGTACATGACATTTGTTAAATGGTAAAGGGAGTATTAGTCTAGGGCCCACTGTCATATTATACTAACACACAGTGATCTTTACTTTGAAAAGATTTTGTTCTTTCAAGCTCAGACTAAATTGATGCCAAGAAAGAACAATTCTGTTTATCAGCTCTATTGTTTCTTCCTTAAGTCAAATAATCCCTCTCTCTTCCTGAGGCCAATTTTGACACACCATCTTCATCTTCTCACTGAATGGCTGTGTTTATCCTCATTGTTGCCCATTGCATAAACCATGGCTATAACTGCTCCAAGTCAAAACTCTTTGCAAAAAAATCTGCAGACTGATTTTGAGATTCATCTTTGTTTTTTGTTTTTTAAAATTATTGTTTAGGAGAGATAGCTTTCCTTGTAAACAGAGGAATTCTTTCCTCTTCATCTCTATTCAGTTCAGTTCAGTCACTCAGTTGTGTCCGACTCTTTGCGACCCCATGAATCACAGCACGCCAGGCCTCCCTGTCCATCACCAACTCCCAGAGTTCACTCAAATTCATGTCCATCGAGTTGGCGATGCCATCCAGCCATCTCATCTTCTGTTGTCCCCTTCTCCTCCTACTCCCAATCCCTCCAAGCATCAGGGTCTTTTCCACCGAGTCAACTCTTCGCATGAAGTGGCCAAAGTATTGGAGTTTCAGCTTCAGCATCAGTCCTGAATACCCAGGACTGGTTGGATGTCCTTGCAGTCCAAAGGACTCTCAAGAGTCCTCTCCAACACCACAGTTCAAAAGCATCAATTCTTCTGCACTCAGCTTAGGATTACTTTATTATTCCATGTCATATATATATAGGTCAAATGTAAAAATATTTGGAGAGAAATAGAGATTCAATGGAGAAGGAAATAGCAACCCATTACAGTATTCTTGCTTAGAGAATCCCATGGACAGAGGAGCCTGGTGGGCTACTGTCCATAGGGTCACACAGAGTCAGATATGACTGAAGTGACTTAGCATGCATGCATGCATTGGAGAAGGAAATGGCAACTCACTCCAGTATTCTTGCCTGGAGAATCCCAGGGACGGAGGAGCCTGGTGGGCTACCATCTATGGTGTTGCACAGAGTTGGACATGACTGAAGCGACTTAGCAGCAGAAGCAGCAGCAGAGATTCAAACATAATCAAAATCAGGAAGCTGTGATGAGGTGATAAGAAAATTCTAACTAGGGAAAGAATATAGAGGCTGAGGAAGCAAAGGTTATTTCTGACTGGTACGACTCAAGAAGATTTCATGAGAAGGCAAGGATTTGATCTGCACTTTGTGGGGTAGCTAAATTTAATAGGGAAATTCAGTGGTGGTAGTAGGGAACAGAAGACAATGGTAAGAGAAAATAAGAGAAAAGTGAACATTAAACCATCACATATTCCATTGGCTGGAGAAGAAGGTGACTTACAAGGCAAGTAAAGAGAAGGTGACTTAAGAGTTGTGAATGATCTTCAGTGTTAAGGAATCTGGACATAATTCATTAGGCCTTGTGCCAAGCACTTTATATATATCATCTTGTTAATCCTCACATCAACTCTGCCAGGCTCAGATGTTAGATTAGTACCCAAGAGTGCTTAACTGGTAAATGGCATAGTCCAGACTGGATCTCAGCTCTGCTCAGCTCTAAAGAGTATGCTTTTAGCCTCTTAGGCTATCTTGCTGCTGTGCGACCCCATAGACGGCAGCCCACCAGGTTCCCCATCCCTGGGATTCTCCAGGCAAGAATACTGGAGTGGGTTGCCATTTCCTTCTCCAATGCATGAAAGTGAGAAGTGAAAGTGAAGATGCTCAGTCGTGTCCAACTCTTAGCGACCCCATGGACTGCATCCTACCAGGCTCCTCCATCCGTGGAATTTTCCAGGCAAGAGTACTGCAGTGGGGTGCCATTGCCTTCTCCTTAGGCTATCTTGCTAAAGTCAAAGACTGTAAGATGCAAATTAATCTCAGGGTGCAAATTGAAGGTGAGGCCCAGCCTCAGGGCTGCTGCATCAGGTTTAAGATGAAGTAATCAGGGCCTGGATTAGGAGGTGGCTGTATGATGGAGTGAAGGCTCAGTGCAAGGGACATCAAGAAGAATCACAGGTGGGGTGATTTTCAGGGGTCAAGAGATAGAAAGGAATACAAGATGACTATTAAATTTTAGCTTTGGTGCTGAGAGCATGGGGTTGGTCTTAAGAGAAAAAGAAAAACCAGGATGGCTTGGGGGAGTGTCGGCCCAGGGCAGCACCCTACAAGGTAAGGGGTGATTCATACAGTGCTCTGTGGGGCAGTGAAACCAAAATGAGTAGAGTCATTGCTGCACATATGCCCTCAAAACCTTTGCATTGGTGAGCAAAAAGATGAACTCTTTGGTATTATAAAATGCCTTTGAATAAGTTACACCAAAGCCTGGGGGCAGATTCTGAAGAACAGGGAAAGGGAAAGATTTGGCAAAACTTGAGGCTAACAACAGCTTCTCAGGTTATATCTGCCACAGAGCAATGTGTGTGTACATGGAGATACCAGGACAGAGAAAACAGAAACTCTCATCAAGTTATCTTTCTAGATAGCAAAACTGGAAGAATGTTCTACTTACATCCTATCATGACAACAGGGAGATATGAGCACACACGCACACATACACATATACACACAGACAGTGGTTTTGTGAGTCACAAGACTTGGCAATAGTAAATATGCTGTCATCCCAGAAGCAATTCTGTACAATTTGAGTGTAGTTCTCTTAGATCAAGAATGTACCTTTCAACCAGCATAGCCCTTCCCACAAAGAACCCTCAGAAAAGTGTTTACATTTACCAGTGCCATCAAATGCTAGCATTTTCACACATTCCTGTTATACCAATTGTACAGTAATATGATGATGATGACTATTTTATTTTGAGATACAGATGCTGGGAGGGATTGGGGGCAGGAGAAGAAGGGGACGGCAGAGGATGAGATGGCTGGATGGCATCACCGACTTGATGGACATGAGTGCTCGGGAGTTGGTGATGGACAGGGAGGCCTAGCATGCTGCAATTCATGGGGTCGCAAAGAGTCGGACACAGCTGAGTGACTGAACTGAACTGAACTGAACTGAAAGAATGAAGTGTTCTACAGAGGTGAAATTTCTAGTTAAGTATGGGTTATGGCTTGACACCAATTAAAAATTAGTTAGTTAAAAAATAAAGTTAGTTCTCTTGGATAGAAACTTTTCTACTCAGTTGAGTTCCCTGTGCTATGCAGTAGGTCCTTATTACTTACCTATGTTCTATATAGTAGCGTTTATACATTAATCCCAATCTTCCAATTTATCCCTCTCCCGTTTAACCCCTGATAATAGTAAGTTTGCTTTCTATAACTCTGTTTCTGTTTTGTAAGTTCATCTATACCTTTTTTTTTTTCTTAAAGATTCCACATATAAGTCGATATCATATGATATTTTTCTATCTGACTTACTTCACTCAGTTGTATTGACTGTCAGGAAACATAGGGCTATTTGGTCCTATTGAAATGGTCTCTGACATATCTGCTATTTACTGGTTCCTCATTCTACAGTCTGACAAACTCTTCTCACCACCTTCCCTGAGCCATAAAGGGCAGGAGTAGTGGCAACTGAGCAGAAGAGTGGTGGTTGCTTGGCATCTAGTGCCTTTGCTTTGTGGGATTTAGTGTCAGACTGTCTGATATTAATGACAGCATTCAAATAACTCTCTCTATCTCTCTTTTTTTTTCATTTATTTCCTGGTTCCACACAGTTGAGGTTTCTGTATAAGAGATTTTCAGATAAATTAAGCATTGTCATACTTACAGCAGGAAATTTTTCTAATTAATCTTGCTTGTACTCTTTCTGTTAATCCCTACCAGGGAATTAAGAACTGAACATGTCCAGCCTTTTAAGGAGAGCAGTTGCTAAGTGACATTAGCAAGTCTGACTAAGATGAGACTAGAAGAGAGTTCTGGTGGCTCAGATGGTAAAGAAACTAGCTGCGATGCAGGAGACCTGGGTTTGATCCCTGGGTTGGGAAGATCCCCTGGAGAAGGGAATGGCTACCCACTCCAGTACTCTTGCCTGGAGAATTCTATGGACAGAGGAGACTGGCAGGCTACTGTCCATGGGGGTCACAAAAGTTGGACACAACTGAGCCACTTTCACTTATTAATAATAATAGTGTACTGTACAGCTGTAGTGTGCAAGCACTCCTCTAAACACTGTACATGTACAGCTCTCACTAATCATCCCGATGACCCTCAGTATTATTGTTCCTATCTGCCAGTAGAGATACATAAAGCTTAGAAAGGGACAGTAAGTTACTCAAAGTCACACAGTGAAAATTCTTACATTTTGTGCTCAAACACTGCTATTGAACAACTTCCTGCTCATTCAGCGAGGTGGCCCAGCAGAGTTCCCTGGATTCTATGGAGGGACAGAGGAGAATGAATGGAAACCGCAGAGGTCAGAGGTAATGTCCATATTTGATGTCAATGGCCATTGCTTTCAAACAAATAAAGTTTGCTGATAAAACAGGCAGAGCAGCAGAGGAGTCCTAGGTCAGTAGGGGCTGACAGCTCTCAGACTGCAGTTGCTGGGGCCTCCTTTCCCCTTGATTTATGCAGTACTTTCCTCTACTCAGTGGGGAGAGGGGACAGAAAAATATCCACTAGATGAAAAGAACCATGACTGTTAGCCCTTTTCCCTTTTGCTCTCCGAAGTTCAGAATTCACCTCCTCTTATTTTCTGGAAAACTATTAGTTTATGGAGAGGGTAAAAACAAACTGAACACAAAGAAAGAGGCAGGATTACTAGTCAGTCTTGGACCTCTTCTCTGTTGCATGGCAAGAGCACCTACTGATTAGTCAGATTATCCAAAAAGATTCTATTATTGATCATCAGCTCTTTTAGACTTTGCTTTTTAAACAGAGAATTTCCTAGATGCCCCACAGCAGAAATAACATAAAATAAACCAAGCTGCTAAAGGAAGTCAATTTACCAAAAGTAGGCATGGTAGAATGGCATGGAAAGGTATACATTTTAAGCTAACAATTATAAAACCACTGTATTAAAATGAAATAACAGTGCTGCAAAATAGAATGTAATTAGTTTCTATCCAGCACTTGTCTTTGAGTCTGTCACTTTGCTATTCATTTCTGAACATCAGTGAGAGATATTTCTTTCCCTTTAAATCTCTTCCTTATCAGTCCATGGCAGCATTACAGTCCTTAGCTTGAAAGTTATGCATGGAGAGATACATGGGAACAGTGAAGAAATGTTCAAATGCTGAGTCCCTCTCTCATGCAAAACCTCCATTTATTTCGGTTATGTTTTCAGCTTCCCCTTCTCTTTTCTTCCTTATTCCTTCTATCCCTTCAGTCCTTCCAGAACATTAGCTAAGTGCTTAAATATTTTATGCACCAGACACTGTGCACACACATAAATGTAGATAGATATGAAATATATATGTATGCGGTGGCTTAATTGCTAAGTTGTGTCCAACTCCTGTGACCCCAGGGACTGTAACCTGCCAGGCGCCTGTCCATGGGATTCTCCAGGCAAGAATACTGGAGTGGGTTGTCATTTCTTCCTCCAATTACGTATATATATTTAAAGACTCTTGGCTGATATGCACATATATAGGCAATAATCCTGGAGTGAGTTGCCATTCCAGGGGATCTTCCTGACCCACGGATTGAAGCCGGGTGTCCTGGATTGCAGGCAGATTCTTTACCATCTGAGTCACCAAGGAAGTCTATATTACACATGTAATATATGTAATTAGGAGCCTTTAAAACAGCAGTGCACCATCACTTGTATAGTGATATATTTGTATATACATACACATACACACATACATAAATATATATACAAACATACCTAGGAATAAACCTATATTTCCTGTATCTATATTTTATATCTATACTATTTATATTTTGGTACTGAGCCTGCCTTTGGGATCACTTTTCCTTTGACTCACGTCCCAGGTAATTTTTGTTGTTCATTCGCTCAGTCATGTCTGAATCTTTGCAACCCCATGTACTGTAGCACACCAGGCCTCCATGTCCTTCACAGTCTTGTGGAGCTTGCTCAAACTCATGTCCACTGAGTGAGTGATGCCATTCAACCATCTTGTCCTCTGTCATCCCCTTCCCCTCCTTCCTTCAATCTTTCCCAGCATCAGGGTCTTTTCTAATGAGTTGGCTCTGCACATCTGTTGCCCAGAGTATTGGAGCTTCAGCTTCAGCTTCAGCATCAGTCCTTCTAATGAATATTCAGGACTAATTTCCTTTAGGATGGACTGGTTGTGTCTCCTTGCAGTCCAAGGGACTCTCAAGAGTCTTCTCCAACACCAGAGCTCAAAAGCATCCATTCTTTGGTGTTTAGTCTTCTTTATGGTTCAACTCACACATCCACTCTCTCAGTATGGACTACTGGAAAAACCATAGCTTTGACTATATGCACCTTTGTTGGCAAAGTAAAATTACCCAGGTAATTGGGTAGATATATAATTTAATTAACTTTTATTAAAGTTTAGTGGTATTGTGATTCCAAATAGAGATTTGTTTCAATGGAATGGTAACTGTAGCTAAGGGAAGCTCAGTTCAAAGTATATAGGTCCTTAAAAACTACATCCTAAGAGTAATTTACTTAAAGAGCAAATATAGTTCTTCAGTTCAGTTCAGTTGCTCAGTCGTGTCTGACTCTTTGCGATCCCATGAACCGCAGCATGCCAGGCATCTCTGTTCTTAGACAGTGAGAAAAGTTAGTCTTTCTGTCCACACTTGTTTAAAGAAAGAAATAATATAATATATTAGCAGCTAAACAAAGCTAAATTTAGCTGTGGGGAAAAATGACACAATTTTCAGCAGGTCTTGGAAATTCTGAATGAAGAGAAACCAGTCTGTTTACACCAGGTATAATGGATACTTCTAATTCCTCGAAAAGAAAGTGGATTTTATTTTTATTCACCTTTTAGAAAAGAAAAACCTAGTTTTAATTAAGCAGTAGTGTGTGTTTGAGAGAATGACATCATTAGTGTGTGTGTGTGTGTTCAGTTGTTTCTGATTCTTTGAGATCTCCATGGCCTGTAGCCTGCCAAGCTCCTCTGTCCATGGGATTCTCCAGGCAAGAATACTGGAGTGGGTTGCCATTTCCTACTCTAGGGGACCTTCCCAACCCAGGGATCAAACCCAAGTCTCCTGTGCTGCCAGGCATATTCTTTACCACTGAACCACCTGGGAAGCGACACAATTAGTGACTCTCCATAATTATACTATCAATCTGAATAAGCGTGTAAGGCCAAATTCACCCCATGCACAGATATGGTAATTCTATGGTAGAACTGAGGCAGCCTAAAATAAATTGGGCAGTAGGAAGAATTTTTTTTCCAAGAGAAGAAATGTCATGTGAATAACAAATCCTTTAGTTATTCAAGACAATATCTCATCAAGTATCCCATCAACTTTTAAAAAGGCCATTAGAAGCACGACCACCATGCCACCGGGAACCAATGAGGAAGACCAAAGTCACCAGTGGGGAGGTGCCTGATGATGCGGAGGGTCTGTCAGGCTAGTTCAGTTCCCCCGAGAATTCCCAGATGTGACGGGCAGTCAACAGCCTTGCCGGGCATGGCAAGTTCCATTTCAAGGAGTCCAGCATGTATTTTCAAGTAGACTAGCTTCTGTGATGGGCCCAGTCAGCTTGAAGTTTCAATTGCTTTTCAAGCACTGCTTCACTGAGCATACGCCACAATCACAGAACCACCCGGACCAGTGTGACAAAGGCTGGGAGAGAACGCGGAAGTCCCTTAAAGAAAAAGCATACTTCAGCAGCTTTCTACATCAAGCATCCAAAACATACCTTTTATAGTGACTGATCCTGTATTTTCTGATATGGACAAGGAAAGGAGGCGTTTCTGGAACTGGGAGAAATCCAGGAGAAGACGTCCTCCTCGTCAATGGTGACTTACTTATGCTAACGTGTGAGAGAATACTGGACATTCCTGCTCTCTCAAAGTTTATTAAGCTTTACCTACAGTTTTCTAAAATAGCCAGGTTTTTAAAAATTATAAATGTTTTTATTAGGTATCAAACAGAAGAAGTTGAAAAATGGCATCCTGCATTTTATACTCACACACACCAAATACCCACATTAAATACACACATTCACTATGTAAATGGAATTTTCCAGAATCGTCCTCATTTCAAATGTTCTGCCCAGCTTGTAACTCATGTGCAAGGCCATCTAGTCTAGACTTTAGCTTTGAAAATATAGTCCCATATTATCCAATATTATGATTCTGAGAGAGAAAGTCAGATTTGGAGTCAACAGATATTTTCTGAACACCCTCTCACATGTAAGGTTTGTGTTTTAATCCAATACCTAGTAAAATCAGAAGACCTTTATTATGTGGGATATGGCACATTACTTTTCTTGGCTTTCCTTATCAGCATATAATGGACTTATTGCAACACATTTTAATGAAATACAAAATGCACAGAATCTTTTAGGAAAATGAATTTTTCTAAGTTTCAACATATATATAACAATTGTTCTGTGATATATGAGAATTATCATATATTACAGTTACAGACAATGAAATATAATGATATATACCCATATACTAATCCACTTAACTGGCTCTGTGACTTCAAGCAAGTCATGTAACTGTTTTACAAGACAATAACACTAACAATATCATCTTCATAGGCCGTTGTGGGAAAAGTTAATTAACACATGTAGAACGTTCAGAAAAGACCTTGGCGTATTCTTGGAGAAACTAAACTGGCTTGACAGGCTAAAAAAAAACAAGCCCCTTGGGAAAAGGTAAATGCTCAGTAAATGCTGTAGCTATTAATGTTATTACTTAAAATCCTAGTTTCATCTGTAAATGGAATGGGTGGATTTAACCTTGATGATTCTAATAGTTTCTTTGTTTTAGTGACCTCTGTTAAAGTCCTTTAACTTTCTATGGAGAGACTAGTATACTAAATCAGTGGATCAGGCTAACATTTAACACAAATGAAAATTCACCCTGAGGTGTTAAAAGCTCATGGTAGCAAACAGAAGAATAAAAATAACTGTTTTTGTCTTGCTCCGTACAAATAACTGCTGCTTTTTTATAATGCCAGGAAGAAGAAATAATAATAAACAGGTAATTATTCCTGAGAGCTTAAAAACTTGGCCTAGTTTTGAATGTTTGGGGATCCATAAGGAGAGTGGCCTAGCTCAGCTTTAACAAGGAGTAGAACAGTTTGTCAGTTGGTTGTTTTAGCTCCCTGGAGGCTCATTCTGATATGGTGATTTTATGTTATAAATCTGGGAAAATGTTTGGACAGGCTCACTGCCAGTTGTTTCAACAACTGCTACTATAAATCATTCATTCCCCAAATGGTTGCTCTCTTTCTCAAATATCTTCCTATGCAGAATAAATGCTAGTTATGGGGGTATAAACCACTTAAAATTAGGCTTCAAGGTATTGAGTATGTCTTCTTCTGAAAAAGACATTTTTTCCCTTACATGTTCCCTTAAACATTTCCCTTATTTAGGCTTTACCAAAATCCAAGAGGTATATTTATTGCACCCAAATGCATTAAAAAAAAATTTAAAAATCCTAGTGACAGATAAAGCAGTCTGGAAAGTACACTTTTTCTAGGGAACAACAATCCGGAAAAGAAAAAAAATGCTATTCATCAATAGTTTGAGTTCAATTGTATTTTATAAAATGAACTACTTTTGATCAGGCACAGATTCACTGGTAACATTCCTTGCAAAACAAAAGGCAAAGAAAGACCAAAAGAGAAATGGAACATATATGAGAGAAAGAATTAAAGAGGATTCTCTCTGGTGTTTGGAATTGGCTTCTAATATTGTACCTGAAATAGCTTTTGTTGCACATAAAGAATATACTGTACAGTGACCCAGGACCTCTTCAGTAGTAGGTCACTTTTTTGTGAGTTGATAGCTGGTATGTAAGTAAGCTTGCTGGCTGGAAACAGGAAGCTTACAAAGGAATTTTCTAACCAAGGCCAGATTATAACCACATTCGTGGAGAACGCAAAATCAAACAAGGTAGGACTGGCAGGGTACATGAGTGAGAGGCTGCATTCATCACAGATGTCAAGTACAAACTGGGTCTTCATATTTCCTTCTGTCGTGCCATTTCTTCTTATCTTATGGCTCCTTCACATAAGACTGTCTATTTAAGGAACAAAGGTTCTCTAGTTGGTTAAATTCCATGATAAATCTAAGAATTTATGGCACTCACCAGCAAATTGCCCAATAAACTGGGCATTAAGTGATTCAAATTAATTGTATTAAATAAATTTTATGAGTGAAAAGGGACAAATAGTAAAGGCTACCTCTAATAATCTTCTGTTCAAATGCTGGAATATTCAGTACATGCTCATAAACAGCATTCAGGTGCAATTTTAATGGTTAGGAAGGGTTTTGTTAAGCAGAGGTGTGGTCGGCTTGCTTCTTAATCCAAAGTTTGTTAAAGTGTTCTCAGCAAGGTCATTACATTGTTAACAGGCTGATTCTAAAATTTACACCTGTCAAGGTGGTTCTACTACAGAAAGAAGTTTTGAGAATCATGGTGGAAGAAGGTTCTAGAAGTACTGACTCATGTATCCTTATAATCAGACACTTATTCTCTTCTAACAGCATGACTGTAGGAACTTAAGTGCACTTTCCATATCTTTTCCTAATAAAATTCAGTCTAATGCGTTCAGTGGGGAAATTTCACTGTAACATAATGAGTAGTATAATTCTGAAAAATGTGTAGTTATGAATGGTATGAAAAATGCAAATAGTTTAATGTTAAGTGAAAAATTTCACTTTAGAAATATATACTTGATTACAACTGTGTTTAAAACAAAACAAATCTAAAAATTTATGCATAAAAGCATAGAAAATGAAAGTGAAAACTGCTCAGTCATGTCCGACTCTTTGTGACCCCACGGACTACATAGTTCATGGAATTCTCCAGGCCAGAATATTGGAGTGGATATCCTTTCCCTTCTCCAGGGGATCTCCCAACCCAGGGATTTAACCCAGGTCTCCCGCATTGCAGGTGGATTCTTTACCATCAGAGCCACCAGGGAAGCCCTAAAAACGCAGAAGGAAACAACAAAAGTGACTGGTGCTTGTGGGCCTGTGTTTATTTTTTTCTCCTTTTATTTTTTGGGGTCTCTAAATTTTCTATAAAAACACATTTTCAATCAGCAGATATTACTTTCACATTGGAAAAAGAAACTGAATCAAAACTACATTAAAAAATCAAGTTTAAGATGACTGTTCACTAAGAGATATAAAGTTAATTTGTAAAAAGAGAAAGATTTTGAAATAAGGGAAAAAAATTCTTTCTGTGTAAATGAATCACAGAAGCTAAGAAAAGCAGTGCTAGAAGGAACTAGGGGTCATCTTGTTGTATGTTTCATATGATCAGGTCATTTCTGGGTGAGATGTTTAGGCTGGAGAGTCAGAAGTCTATTCTTGTATTAGAAGAGAGAAGAAGAAAAAACACAAGATCTTTATTCAAACAAATATGGACTCAAATCTTATGCTATTCCATAACTCTGTGTTCCTTGGCAAATTACTTAACCTCTCTCAAATTTAGAGAGGGAAGTTCACAAAAATATCAACTTCTTACTATGTTTTTCAGATTTAAATAAGGAATGGGAAACATGTATATCATTTCTTAATCCAAAAGGCACCCTCAAAGTGGCAGCTTTTAACACTGTTATTATTATTTGAATTCTTTGATTCCTCAGTGGCCCCAGGCTGGAAGTATTTTGATGCCATTTCTCTTGGGTTTAGAAGAGAATGAAGTAGTGAAATCTCTGTCCTATGTTTCTAGTACTGGATAGAGTAAATGTTTAAGATCATGGGGGATTTTTTTTTAATGGAAAAGTTATTGTGATATCATCTCTTGAGCTCCATTCTCCTCCAGTTTCTTTCCCACTGTTTCTTTTCCTTTATTTCAAAATTCCTCACACACAGTTTCTATTCTCACTGTCTCATTCCTTATAGTCTCATTCTCTCTTGAATGTACCCTATTCATAGGATTTTTGCCCACACCACCATCAAAACCATGCTTCTTAAGGCCACCAATGAATTCTGTCTCGCTAAATCTGGTGGCAGATTTTTACCTTGTAGTACTTGATCCATTAAACACACAAGATCATTCCTTGCCATATATTTATTTTATTACTGTGTTACCAGCAAAGCCCATTAGCAAGCCTAGGAAATAAAAATAGAATCTGGACAACAAAATCTAACCTTTTTTCCCTTTGTGCTTAGTCTAGTGTCCTTGCTTATGGGGCACCATGGGCAGGGGCCTTGCGCCTGGCCGTTCAGATCAGAGTTCATAGTGACAAACACCTGTGCTGACACCTCAGCGGGGCGCGCCTTGTGCAAAGCGCTACAGCCGGCAAACAGCCTGTGCACGCACCCTGTGCCTGGCGCTGCAATCTGCAGCCAGAGTAGCACAGCCCTGCCCGCCTGCCACCAGAACCCCCCCCCCCTCCAAGATGACAAGATCCACATAAAGGGATCCCGCCCGTGGTCTCTCTACAGCGTGAGCTCCCACCTCTCCATTCTCTAATCAAAAGATTAAAATTTTGCTTTGCTTCTGCACCAAATCTGTCTCGTATTGGCTGAAAGGACACTGAGCAGGAGGACCTCTGCTGGAGCCAGACTTGGAAGAGTTGATAACACTTTCTGTATTTCTTCTCTGCTGGAACGGAGGCTGAATGAGGACAGATCCTGCTGTATCCCTAGTCGCTAGAATAGTGCTTGGCATGTGGCAAGCATTCAATAGAGGTTTGAGGAATGAATGACTGCAAAAGTAGTCTGTTGAACAAAAAACTATTGCAGGTAATGAACAGATTGCCTTTCCCCGAAGGAGACCATGAGTGGAACATGAGCTTAGAATGTACATTATAAGCTGAAGGCATCCCATGGATGCCACGAGTGGTTCCTGAGTACATTCTGGACTTCTGTTCAGTGCTTATAATTTGTTGGCATGAGTAATGATTTGGCTTTAAAAAGACATGCATTTCCTACTTAGTCTTCTGCAGTGAGCTTCAGTTGCAAATGCCCATGTTTATTTTGTATTTGATGTGTGCTGTGCTGGCATCTGCTCTGCCTGCCACTCTTCTATGTGCCCATGGCAACAGGGTGTCTTGGAGTTGACTGGCATGTTACAAGGTTAAGAGACTCTCTCTGCACTCTCTGTCATATCCTATTGGGGATGAGAGAGCTACAAAGTATTCCTAAGCAGGAAGAGTGACAGAATCAATCCACACGAGGAGATAAAACAGCTCTAACGCAGATGGAGAACTTCTGAAGACCAGTGAAAGAGGAAGACAAAGAGTTTATGGCTCATGGATGGCAGAAAGCTGAGGTCTGGTTAGGAATCGAGTTGCTGAGAAACATTTTGTCTTAGGCAGAGTTGGGTAATGGGCATTTAAAGCTATGGATAAGTGAGTCGCAGTCCCAGCAATCTCAAAATTTATCTATGTTAGGATAGGGGTACTCAACTCCAACACTCTATTTTTTGTAGTAGAGCTTGCAAGTTGGTTCTTGTGAGCCCTAAGTCTTGAGAATGCACGTGGGGGTGTTGTCTGGACCCTGTACTCTTTCCTCAGAGAACTCAGCCCTTCCAGGGGCATACACTGCACTGAGGCTCTAGAAATGTAAGTATTAAAAGTGGAGATTTCCATGATTACCATGGAAAGGAGCTTGCCATTCCGCATGGCTTTCTGACTTCATGATTTCTATAAGGTTCTGAGTCAGGGATTATTTCCCTGAAATAAAACATGGAAGTGCATGTTTTTGGCAATGTTAAATGGGAACATGGAGAGAAGGAATGAACAAATAAAAGGAGAAGAAGAAAGATCAATGAGAAGCACTGTTGTCTAGTTCTTTGGAGAGATTATTCGTCCTCTCCAGCACTCCTGTTTCTTAAGAGACAGTGTCACAGAGTGAAAAGAGCACAAGCTTTGGAATTAGACACATCTGTGTTTGAATCCTGGCTGTTTCAGTTATGATCTTGGCTTAGGAAAGAATACTAATTTATCAAATCTTAATATCTTAATTTGTAAAATAGAGAAATAACATCTATCACATAGGAGTGTTTTGAGTCTTAAATGAAATATGAGCAAAGTGTCAACAGCATAGCATCTGAAATAGAGCCCACCCTTAAGAGTAGTTATAAAAAGGGTAAGGGGAGAAAATACAGCATCAGACATGGCAGACATGGGCTTTGTTTGCTAATATATTCAGCAAACATTTAAATTGAACATCTACTTTGTATTTAGAAATGTGTGACATGCTGGTCAAGACAGATATGCTTTTGTAGAGGCTAAGGTGCAGATAAACAAAAACATGTGCAAATATAAATAAACGAGAGGATTGCCAAGTGCCAAGTGTGGTAAATGCTCCTGTTGCTGCTGCTAAGTCGCTTCAGTCATGTCCAACTCTGTGCGACCCCATAGACGGCAGCCCACCAGGCTCCCCCCATCCCTGGGATTCTCCAGGCAAGAACACTGGAGTGGGCTGCCATTTCCTTCTCCAATGCATGAAAGTGAAAAGTGAAAGTGAAGTCACCCAGTCGTGTTCGACTCTTCGCCACTCCATGGACTGCAGCCTACCAGGCTCCTCCGTCCATGGGATTTTCCAGGCAAGAGTACTGGAGTGGGTTGCCATTGCCTTCTCTGGTGGTAAATGTTACTAGGGAACAAATAATGGAATGAAAAGGTGGAACTGCTTTTATAGGGTGGTCAAGGAAGGCTTCCTGGAGGAGGTGATGTTCAAGTTGCAAATGAAGAATAAGCAACATGAAGGCTGGAGGGAAAGGTTTCAGATAAATGGAAGATATAAGCAAATGTCTGAGACCAAAAAAGCCTCAGGGGTGTTTGAGATGAAAGAAGACCAGAGTGACTGAGATGAGAGACCAGTGCTAGAGCAAGAAAAACAGGGTGAACACGGGTAATCATTCCTTGGGAAAATCTCTCTTGAGAGTTGGCTACCTCCCACCCCTAAATACAATAGTGTAAGAGATTTCTCCCTTTGGTTATCATTCTGTTCTCTACAATTAGGGAAACAAAATGATGCCATTTGGCTGAAGTACAGGTTTACCCAGGTGTTTGAATTACTAGCATTTGACTGTGTCTTCTTGTTGTTAGATGAGAGGATGGTGGGTTTTTGTGAATGCTCTGCCTTCTCCACAACAACCAAAACTGTCCCCAACAATAGAAGCTCAATAATAGACGTCCTCCAGCCCGTTTCCTGGGGAAGCCTGGCAAAAAGATTCACCATTCAAGACTTTGCATTCACGTATAATAGCACCTGCTGGGACCTCTGCTGGAATTTGTTTTTCCTGTGACCCAGATCCCTTTGGAGGGCAACAAGCTGCCTGAAAAACTCAAACTCCATTTCTTGGATCCTAAGTCGGCTCGCCTCCACCCAGAGGGATGAGAGATGTAGCGCTCCTCCCTGGGCGCAGACTGCCCTTCCTCCCACTTGCAACTTGATTTCACCCAGATCTGGAGAGTCTATCTCCCCTTCAAAACTAGGGCAGCAGACTTTGAACAGGTGATGACAGTAAGGCAGAAGTGGTTGGAGGAGGCCAATCAGGCCACTTACTAGCTGAGTGGCCTCCAGTCACCCAAGAACCCTTTTAATCTGTAAAAATAGGGATGACGTTATTTGACTCTAGGTATCGTAGTGAAGATAAAATTACAAAAAGCAACTGGCAATCTAGGGATAGATTATTCCTTTTTCTCTCTCCTCCTCTACTTCCTCCCTTTCTTCCCTTTCCTCCATGAGTCAGTGATACCTTCAGCCTCTTACCTGTCTTTTATCATTGCATGGCTTATCACTGGCATGTGTAGAGAGCCCATAATGTGGTGTGAGACCCCAACAGCCATTCTTACCACTGTTGTAAGTCATGGCCAAGTGTTTGGAGGAGGGTGGAGGAGGAGGATGTGATCACAACATTTAAAATCAAGTCAGTTTGGAGCCAATTTTACTTAATAATGTTCTCTCTTAGCCCAGTGCCACCAGGCCTGTTCTCATTGGATCATGATACTTCATTTCCTGGTATCTATGGAAAATAAGATTTCATATAAGTGGATTTTTAATTTATTTCATAGAAAAGTGAGTCCATCTCCTTGTGGAAAATTATGATAAACCTTCTTTAAGCCCAAAGGCACAGAATGAAACAGAACACATAAGTGATAATGGTGCAGAAGAAAGCATTGTCTTATATGATAAGTCCCACTTGGGGAGCTTTTTAAGATCTTTCACACTCAGGAAATACTCCAGAACTGAGCGAGGGATCCAGGTGTGGGATCTAGGCATCAGTAGTTTTTAAAGCTTCCCAGGTGATTCTAATGTGCAGCCAAGGCTGAGAATCACTACTAAGCAGTTTCTTAATACTCCAAGCCTCTATGCTTCTATGAATTATGTGTCTATGTTTCTATGAATTAAAAAGAAGGATAAGTAGGGGAAGGAAACTACAGTTATGCAGCTGCCACAGGCAAATGCTAAGGCCCATAAGCATAGGGAAGGTTGAAGTGCAAGTCACATCATTATGGAATGAAGATGACAGACCAGTTCCAGAATAAGGCCCGAGCACTGCCCCACGGTTGATAGCCACGTGCCAATAACAAACACTGGAAGTGGACAAATGGGCAGAGAATAAGGAAAACACAAATGCTAAGTGAGAATGAGAAAGAAAGGGAATATTATTTAATGGGAAGGAGATTAGTGGATACAATATTTAAATTCTTTTTGAGGGATAAGATGGTCAAGTAAAAACCCCAAATGAAATGCTAGACATCATAGAGCAGCAGTGATTCTTGTGCAGTTTGTCTTCTCTGATTAGGGGTAATTTTCTCAGGTCAAGTTTTGGGTTTGGTGAAACTTGGGAAAATGATATATTGTGCAACACCAGGCTAGTGGCCCTGCCTGAAACCTTGGAATGTGATGAATGTATTCATTTACTGAGCCTCACATCTAATAAGAAGAAGCATAAATACAAAGATAGAAGGAAGTGTGGGTGAATGAGTTCAAATGATAGAAGGTACTTTATTCACATTGATTAGCATGGAAGAGAAAGTATCTGGTTTCAGAAAGTATATGGTTTACAGTAACTTATGTATATAAATAGCCTCTCTAGCTTCTTCCTACTTGTTTTCCCCTCAACCCTCTACTCTCCTCCTCCTCCTGCAAACACTGTAGGTCAAAAACACAGTAAAACTTACAGGTTTGAGTAAAATTGTGTAATCAGAGGTGGAGCAAGTGTCTTATACTGTTGGTGGGAATATAAATTGGTACAGCCACTATGGAAAACAGTATGGAGGTTGCCTTCAAAAAACTAAAAATGGAGTTGCCATTTGATCTAGCAATCACACTCCTGGGCATATATCCTGACAAAACTATAGTGAGAAAATGTACACGCATCCCTATGTTCATAGTAGCACTATTCTCAATAGCCAAGACAAGGAAACAACCTAAGTATCCATTGACAGAAAAATGGATAAAGAAGATGTGGTGCACATATACACAATGGAATATTACTCAGCCATAACAAGAATGCAATGTCATTCGCAGCAACATAGATGGATCCATAGATTATCATATTAAACAAAGTAAGTCAGATTCAAGAGGGAGGGGGACATGTATCAGTCTGTTCAGTTCAGTGGCTCAGTCATGGCTGACTCTTTGTGACCCCATGGACTGCAGCACGCCAGGCCTCCCTATCCATGACTAACTCTCGTAGTCCACACAGACTCATGTCCGTTGAGTCAGTGATGCCATACAACCATCTCATCCTCTGTCATCCCCTTCTCCTCCTGCCTTCAATCCTTCCCAGCATCAGGGTCTTTTCCAATGAGTCAGTTCTTTACAGCAGGTGGCCAAAGTATTGGACTTTCAGCTTCAGCATCAGTCCTTCCAATGAATATTCAAGACTGATTTCCTTTAGGATGAACTGGTTAGATCTTGCTGTCCAAGGAACTCTCAAGCGTCTTCTCCAACACCACAGTTCAAGAGAATCAATTCTTCAGGCTCGGCTTTCTTTATAGTCCAACTCTCACATCCATACATGACCACTGGAAAAACCATAGTCTTGACTAGACGGACCTTTGTTGGGAAAGTAATGTCTCTGCTTTTGAATATGCTGTCTAAGTTGGTCATAACTTTTCTTCAAGGAGCAAGCATCTTTTAATTTTATGGCTGCAGTCACCATCTACAGTGATTTTGGAGCCCCTCCCCCAAAATAAAGCCTCTCACTGTTTTCACTGTTTCCCCATCTATTTGCCATGAAGTAATGAGATCAGATGCCATGAGCTTAGTTTTCTGAATGTTGCCAACTTTTTCACTCTCTTCTTTCACTTCCATCAAGAGGCTCTTTAGTAATTCTTTACTTTCTGCCATAAAGGGTGGTGTCATCTGCATATCTGAGGTTATTGATATTTCTCCCAGCAATCTTGATTCTAGCTTGTGCTTCATCCAGCCTAGTGTTTCTCATGATGTACTCTGCATATAAGTTAAATAAGCAGGATGACAATATGCAGCCTTGACATGCTCCTTTCCCTATTTGGAACCAGTCTGTTGTTCCATGTCCTGTTGCTTCCTGACCTGCATATAGATTTCTCAAGAGGCAGGTCAGGTGATCTGGTATTCCCATCTCTTTCAGAATTTTCCAGAGTTTGTTGTGATCCACACAGTCAAAGGCTTTGGCATAGTCAATAAAGCAGAAGTATGTTCTTCAGGAGCTCTCTTGCTTTTTTGATGACCCAATGGATGTTGGCGACTTGATCTCTGGTTCCTCTGCCTTTTCTAAATCCAGCTTGAACATCTGGAAGTTCACGGTTCATGTACTGTTGAAGCCTGGCTTGGAGAATTTTGAGCATTACTTTACTAGCGTGTGAGATGAGTGCAATTGCATAGTAGTTTGAGCATTCTTTGGCATTGCCTTTCTTTGGGATTAGAATGAAAACTGACCTTTTCCAGTCCTGTGGCCACTGCTGAGTGTTCCAAATTTGCTGACATATTGAGTGCAGCACTTTCACAGCATCATCTTTTAGGATTTGAAATAGCTCAACTGGAATTCCATCACCTCTACTAGCTTTGTTCATAGTGATGATTCCTAAGACCCAGTTGACCTTGCATTCCAGGACGTCTGGCTCTAGGTGAGTGACCACACCATTGTTTTTATCTGGGTCATGAAGATCTTTTTGTATTAATTTTTGTACAGTTTTGTATAGACATATGTATACCTATGGTTCATTCTTGTTGCTGTATAGCAGAAACCAACACAATATTGTAAAGAAATTATCATTCAATTAAAAACAAATTAAAAAGTCAGAAATACAAATACTATATGATGTCACTTTATGTGGAATCTAAAATTCGACACAAACGAACATAGCTGTGAAACAGAAACTTACTCAGACATAGAGAACAAACAGACTTGTGGTTTCCAAGGAGGAGGTTGGGTGGGGAGGGAAAAGTGGGAGTTTGAAATTGGCAGATGCAAACTACTATACACTGGCTGGATAAACAAGTGGCTCAGAGGTTAAAGCGTCTGCCTGCAATGCAGGAGACCTGGGTTCGATCCCTGGATCGGGAAGATCCCCTGGAGAAGGAAATGGCAACCCACTCCAGTACTCTTGCCTGGAGAATCCCATGGACAGAGGAGCTTGGTGGGCTACAGTCCACGGGGTCGCAAAGACTCAGACACGACTGAGCGACTTCACTTTCACTTTCCTCTCACCTACTGTATAGAACAGGGAACTGAATTCAATATCCTGTGATAAACCATAATGGAAAAGAATATGAAAAAGTATATATATTTGAATAACTGAGTCACTCTGCTGTATAGCAGGAATTAATACACTGGAAATCAACTATTCTGTGCTATGCTTAATCACGTCCGATTCTTTATGACCCCATGGACTGTAGCCCATCAGGCTCCTCTGTCCGTGGGATTCTCCAGGCAAGAATACTGAAGTGCGTTGCCATGCCTCCTGCAGGGGATCTGCCCAACCCAGGGATTGCCCCCAGGTCTCCCACAGTGCAGGCAGATTATTTACCGTCTGAGCTACCAGGGAAGCCCGTATATCAACTATACTTTAATAAAATTAAAAGAAAGAACTATGGAATAAAAGAAGAGGAGAAAGGGAATAAACTGGGAAACACTGTCTATTTTGAAGAAGTGATTTTCAAACTTTAGTTAACTTTAGTTGACTGAAGTACTACTGGGAAAGGGTTGGAGAACTAAGATGAATTTAAAACAGAGAAAAGGTAGGCTGCCATCTGTCATGTTCAGCATGCCTTTTCTCCTGGTCTTTACACATCATGAAGATGCTGTAGGAAGGAGAGTTTGGAAATGATTTGAATATGAGAGTTGACATTAGAAGATTTCCAAAAAGACTCAACATCCTACCTCTTCATTGCCCTTCCCGCCTGTATTTCCCTCTTAATTTGTTATACTATCTTAAAGTCCCCTAATCAATCATTCCTTTGGTTCAGTAAGTTTCCCCTGTTGGAAGCTCAAGCAAGTTACAGAGGTCAAAGAGCTTTCAGTCCTGCTGCTGGGACTTCAGATTCCCAGATAAGATGCTGCGCAGGCAGGACATGGAACTGTAGGATGTGGGGGATGGGTAACACTGGAGGAAGATGATGGGGATGTCCCAAAGAAGGGAATGACAATCTTTTCCTTCCTTCCTACAACACTTCGTGGTTTCCTGTTCTTAGACTTTTTATAGCAAACCAGAATTTTGCTAAATTATTTACACTGCTATATCAGAAAATGGATTCTGGGATGTAAATAGATCCTTGGATTACAGTCCATTTATAAGTGGATATCTTCCTAAAATGCACGATTGACTGTTTAGCACAGAAGAAGTAATCTCTACAAAACTCATATTGAAAATGATATCTCTGAGGAACCAGAAGGAATGTGAGGCAAAGTTTATGATTCCCATGATTATAATTTGGTTGCTGCCATGGACAGGCCTCTAATATAGTGGTTCTTAACTCTGGAGTTACTCATACCTTGGGGAATCTGAGAATTGAATGCATTCTTTCCATGAAATGCACACACACACAGAATCTTATGTACATTTTCAGAGGAGTCACAGAACTCCCTAGAGACTTCTAGTTTTTCTTGGACACTAGGCTGATTTGTTACTCTTGAATTCAAGGAAAACACTAGTCCATGTATTCCCATTTAGAATAGAAAAATTCCTATTTGGGAATAGGCCGAAGGGTAGGAGTGAACTCTGTCCCACTGCTTATAGGACCCAGTGCATTTAACATTTGAGACAGGATTCAAAGCTTGCACAAAATACAGAAAGATGTATAAGGCACAGTCTTTTCTCTCAAAGAAAATTAGATATGGTGAGACTAGAGTAATACGGGGCAAAAGCAGTAGTACTGCTTATTGTTGACCAGAAAAAGTAGACTAGATCTGGATCACGGAGGATCTTGAATGCTAGGTTAAGAAACTGAAAATTAATTCTGAAAACCAGTATGTTTTAACGTACAGTCATTCTTGTACAATTTTCATCTTTCTGCCATTATTTATATCTTAATATGACAAGGAGATCTTTTTTCAAACTGATCCTCCTTTAAAACTTATATTTTTTAAGGCTTAATATCCGTGGTTTTGTGTTTTATTATAATCATTACTAATACATATGGAAATAAAAACATACCTTTTAAAATAATAAAATGAATTTGCATTCTACCTGAAATTATCTCATATGCAATTGGTAGTGGGTTTTCTTCACTTTGGAAAACACTGAAGAGTGAGATATGGGTTTCTGAGTAGATGGGAAGTCATACAGACGGTCTTTAAAAGGATTCATTCAGCAGTTGAGTGTTGGAATGGAGAGACTGGTGGCAGTGAGACCAAGCAGACACCAAAGATCTAGGAGAAAATGGTGAGACGCAGGACCAGGGAGGATAGGGAAAATAAAGAGTGGAAATGAGATGAACAGTCTTTCTAGACTCGGAACTCAAACCAATTGTCATGTAAATTACTTAGTAAGTCAGCTCTTAAAGAAAATAAAATAATACAACAATGTGTTTATTTCTATACATTATTTATATTTTAATTATTGCACTATTTTACTTTTCTTAGTAAAAGAAAATACTTGCTATATTTCCCCACTGCCTTACTCTATTAGTATTTTTAAATGAATATGGTTGAAAGAGGCATTAAAATTCTATGCATTTTTGTTGATTATGAGAAAGAATCTGAGACCTGGATTATAAGGTTGAAACTCCAATGGCTATTTTCTGTATACTTCTGTAATCTTCCTCATTTGTTTAATTTTTCTAGTTAATTGAAAAAAAGATGTAATTCCTGTCCCATTTTCTTTGCAGCTCAAATAACATAAGGAGTGCAACAGACCGTTGTCTATTATGCTGCTAAGTCACTTCAGTCGTGTCCGACTCTGTGTGACCCCATAGACAGCAGCCCTCCAGGCTCCCCCGTCCCTGGGATTCTCCAGGCAAGAACACTGGAGTGGGTTGCCATGTCCTTCTCCAATGCATGAAAGTGAAAAGTGAAAGGGAAGTCGCTCAGTCATGTCCGACTCTTTGCGACCCCATGGACCGCAGCCTACTAGGCTCTTCTGTCCATGGGATTTTCCAGGCAAGAGTACTGGAGTGAGGTGCCATCACCTTAAGGCATTATTATACATTATGCATCATTAGATGAAAGGTGTTCTTCTCATTATTATTTGCTGTCTTATAAAGAAATTGTGTAAATTAAATTTCATTCAAATTTCTTTTTTATTTCAATGAATATGCTGTGAGAATATAGGAGAGTTGATCTTTAATTTGGGGTTCCTAGTTAGTCTGATTAAAATATTATGCTGGAAAATAATAATTTCAGTATGCCTTGATGAAGAAATTTCAAGTGATTTGGACACTGTTGCTTACATTTTCCCTATAGGACTATAATGACTACTGTATAGGGGAAGAGGGCATTCCAGGAATATCAATAATGTATTCTTTTCTTTCCAGGACTCTAAAAATCTAATAAATACTTGCTCAGATTATTATAGAAATGACAGAGTAAATGAGCTCCTACTTTATTGTTTAAATTGATTAATTTATTTTAATTGGAGAATAATACCATATTGTGATGATTTTTGCCATACATCCACATGAACCCAGTACTTTGGCCACCTCATGCTAAGAGCTGACTCACTGGAAGAAGACTCTGATGCTGGGAGGGATCGGGGGAAAGAAGAAAAGGGGATGACAGAGGATGAGATGGCTGGATGGCATTGCTGACTAGATGGACATGTTTGCGTGAACTCCGGGAGTTGGTGATGGACAGGGAGCCTGGCGTGCTGGAGTTCATGGGGTCGCAAAGAGTCGGACAGGACTGAGCGACTGACCTGAACTGAACATGAATCAGCCATAAGTATACATAAAGTCACTTTAAACTTGGCCATACCTGATGCTTACAACATGGAATCAGCTGAAATACTGGGGAGAGATCTGAGAATGTGCAGAGAGATGCTCTTGGTTCAAATCTTGGGACTACCTCTAATAAACTACCTGAGGTTGGTCTTGTACTTATATCTTTGAGTCTTGGTTTCCCTGCTGCTGCTGCTAAGTCACATCAGTTGTGTCCGACTCTGAATACTAAAACTGACCTTAGCAAGGTTGACTGCAATATCAAATAAGATGACAAGAAAATCATCTTTGTTAAAGTGTTATATAGACATCATCATTAGTGTTACAATAAAAGTATTTATTTAGTGCTCACTATGTTCTTTGCATATATTAACTCATTTAACTCTTATAATTAACCCCATAACATAAATACTATTATTATCTCAACTTTTTGGAAGAGAAAACTAACTAATCTAGACACTAAATAACTTGCCTATTGGCACGTATTAAATGACAGATGTAGGATTTGAAGTCAGACACATTGACTCCAAAGCCTTCATCATCCTTATTCCTAAGACAGGGATATTCTAATCACCTAAAGAGCTTCAGAACTTCCAAAAATTAATCAGTAACCCACTGTGTTTTGAGAACTAATATGGAAACATTTTTAATGGAGTACTACTTCTCCTACATCCTCTTTGCACCATCTCATATATGTGCTGTGCTGTGTTTAGTCACTCATTCGCGTCCGGCCTTAAATTCTGTTACGTGTGTGCATGCTGAGTCTCTTCAGCTGTGTCCAATTCTTTGCTCCACAAGGGACTGTAGCCCTCCAGGGTCCTCTCTCCATGGGATTCTCCAGCCAAGAATACTGGAGTGGATTGCCATGCCTTCCTCCAGGGTATCTTCCTGACCCAGGGATTGAACCTACATCTTTTAATCTCTTGCATTCGCAGATAGGCTCTTTACCACTAGTGCCACCTCAGAAGCTGAAATTCTGTTATAGGGAGAATTAAATGAAATTAAAAGGATCTAGGTTCAGTTCAGTTCAGTCCAGTCGCTCAGTCGTGTCCGCCTCTCTGAGACCCCATGAATTGCAGCATGCCAGGCCTCCCTGTCCATCACCAACTCCCAGAGTTCACTCAGACTCAAGTCCATCGAGTCAGTGATGCCATCCAGCCATCTCATCCTCTGTCGTCCCCTTCTCCTCCAGCCCCCAATCCCTCCCAGCATCAGTCTTTTCCAATGAGTCAACTCTTCACATGAGGTGGCCAAAGTACTGGAGTTTCAGCTTTAGCATCATTCCTTCCAAAGAAATCCCAGGGCTGATCTCCTTCAGAATGGACTGGTTGGATCTCCTTGCAGTCCAAGGGACCAAGAGTCTTCTCCAACACTACAGTTCAAAAGCATCAATTCTTCAGCGCCCAGCCTTCTTCACAGTCCAACTCTCACATCCATACATGACCACAGGAAAAACCATAGCCTTGACTAGATGGACTTTAGTCGGCAAAGTAATCCTGCTTTTGAATATGCTATCTAGGTTGGTCATAACTTTTCTTCCAAGGAGTAAGCGTCTTTTAATAGCATGGCTGCAATCACCATCTTTAGTGATTCTGGAGCCCCCAAAATAAAGTCAGCCACTGTTTCCACTGTTTCCCCATCTATTTCCCATGAAGTGATGGGACCAGATTCATGATCTTCATTTTCTGAATGTTGAGCTTTAAGGCAACTTTTTACTCTCCTCTTTCACTTTCATCAAGAGGCTTTTCAGTTCCTCTTCACTTTCTGCCATAAAGATCTAGATACAATTCAGCATTGATCTCAAAGAGCATTTCTATTTCTTCCATGTGTTATGTTAGATAGAACTATTTTCTAACCTTGATACATGACTACGACTTTAGCCATTTGGCTTAAAAATACCTTTTTCAACTCTAAGAAATTTTTTTCCTTTGTGGCCATAGGAGATCTGCTGTACTTGTTTGGCCATTTGGAAGACACAGGCTCACTCCTTTCCTACTAAGGAGGACTTTACCTATTATGGTTCCTGTTGTCTATACTCTCTGTGAAGATGAGCAGGAAGGGAGAGGAACATGAAGATGGATGACAACTGACTCAAGTTAAACTGTGCCCCAGTGACAGTTATAACCAGGAGTAAAGAAAAAAACAAAGATAAGAGTCGGTATCTACATGTATACTCTAACTTGCATCTGTAGTGACTCATAGAATTTGAATATAGGTTTTTCTGTTTTGAGAGCTTGTTTCTCATAACAACCATACTGAGACACCTCCCATAGGTCCAGTAACTTAAGCAATTGGCCCCAAATCAAATCTCTGTCCATAAACCAATCTATGAAATCTTAAGGATACAGGATACTGTATTAGTGAAGATTTTAGGGCAATTGTGGATACTGAATATGTATCTTTCTGCCTTAATGTATATTCATATGAATTCATTCAATCACTCACTCACCCATTAATCAAAGATTTACTGGGATCCAATAAGCACAAAATTAGAGACTCTGCTCTTAACAGCTTAGATGGGAAGTTGGATATATATATATATATATATATATATATATATATAACTTAAAAGTACAAATAAGTGCCACAAGAGAGTTACAGATAAAGGAGTGAGGTATCTTCTAGGTGTGTGTGCGTGAGTGTGTGTGCATGTACGTGCATATATGTGGATGAGTTTGGCAACTGGCTATGGCTAAAGAGAGGGCTCTAGACTTGAACAAATTCAAGGAAGTAGGACATTAAGAAGTGATTGCAAGAAAATTAGCTTGGTTAGTATGAGGGGTCTGTAAAAAAGTGGTGAAATATGAAACTGGCACTCTAAGCAACACATTATACCCCATATTCAAAGGACTGATCGAACTGGTTCTATCCCCCAGCAAGAGTGTCTAGCAATACTATACAGCAGGGTCAACAAATCATAATTTAAGGGTCAAATTTGGTTCCTGGTCTGTTTTCCTATAGCCAATACACTGAGAATGGTTCTTATAGTTTAAAGGTTTGTTTAAAATCAAAAAACAAACAGAAAAATATGTGACAGAACTGTTTGGGGCAAACAAAACCTAACCTACTTGCCATCTGCCTCTTGACAGAAGTTTGTAAATCCCTGCAGTGTATAAAATGGATTGATGGGGGGATACTGGGTTAGGGGAACCAGGTTAATAGGGCATAGCATTACGTTAAGAAAGGAAGAATGAGGGAATGTTTGAAAGCATGGACTCTGGAAATGAAGGAGCCTGGAGGAAGACAGGCTCAATATGTGTGCATTTGGGAGTTGTCTCAAAATAACTGAAGTCAGAATAATAAATGAAAGGGGAAATGGCCAAGGACTGGTATTTGATAAATATCTTTCTATAGTATGAGGGAGGAAGAAGGGGAGCTAGCAATAGAAAGATTAATGAACTGTAAGAGAAATGGCAAGGAATCAAAAAAACAATCTAAAGTCTAACACCACTGACTTCTCAGGAAAGTAGTGGGAAAGGGAAAAGGAGTTGACAGCATCAAAAGCTACAGAGAAGTTACTGAAAAGGACACGAACTTGATGACCTAATATCTTTGCTTCAATTTATTCCATTAGCACATTTTCTATGTCCTTGGCTTTTCCTTGCCTTAAGGTGCTCTACTTAAGTGAGAATATGATGCTATCGAGATGCTACACCTTCAGCTGCTGGGACATAATAGTGATTCTATTCCTTAAATTTAGCTTCTCAGGTTGTTTCTGTCCATTATCTTCCAAATAAAGGTAGATACCAGGTTCCCTCAATTCTCCCCAAACTACCTCTTTTCTATATCTGTAGACATCCTTGGAAGATTCTTGACTAATGTCTTAAAAATCAGTTTATTTTCAGTCCTATACATCTTGAATTGGTGGACTGGATAAACATAATAGTCTAGTTGCAATATTTACTTCCAGATTTTAGAATCATTGTATGGAAATAAGACCAAGCTATAAGAAAGAAGGAAGTTCATGTTGCCATACCATAAAGATTCTGAAATGCACTACAAGAGACCCTGAGAAGCAGTCAGATTAACATGTAAGAGGTTTAGAACAATGACTGTAGAGAACATAGATGGCAGCCCACCAGGCTCCCCCGTCCCTGGGGTTCTCCAGGCAAGAACGCTGGAGTGGCTTGCCACTTCCTTCTCCAATGCATGCAAGTGAAAAGTGAAAGGGAAGTCGCTCAGTCATGTCTGACTCTTAGCAACCCCATGGACTGCAGCCTACCAGGCTCCTCCATCCATGGAATTTTCCAGGCAAGGGTACTGGGGTGGAGTGCCATTGCCTTCTCTGATCCACTGACTGTAGATGAATAAAGAGATTGCTCAGTATGACTGAAAACCTAATTGAATTAGAAACAATGACTCAGCTTTGGGAGTGATTGTTTGGATTGTCAACTAGGGAGAGGACACAGAAAACTACACTTTAAAACATATTTTATGTGGATGAAAGTATATTTCATGTGGATGACCTCAGGAATTTGGTACCAGACTAGTGAATTATGGAGAAGCTTGGCATTCAAGTTTGATATGAAGTGATGGTGGTGGGGCGGGGGAGGATTCTTGTACTTGGAGGTGGGACTTGGATTTTAGAGCAGCATCAATTCTGAGTGGAGACATGATCTGCCAGGTGTGACTGGGAAGTGGTGGTATTACAGGGAAGAGCCAATTGTGACTCCAAGTTGGGCCTGTTTCTTTTATTTCTGAATCTTTGCTTCACAGTGCTTTTGTTCCCTAAAACGATACTGTCCGGACACAAAGATCGGCCTCGGGGAACCCTGCATCTCTGCCTGAATGTTAAACCAAAATGCCTTTGTTCTGGATCCTGTCCACGAGTGTATAGCTATAGGAAGGAAGAAATTAACACATCCTCTCCCTATGGCTGGACATTTTAGGAGATATTTGCTAGATTAATGGCCTTTTTACTTTACTTCCTCATCTCCCCTCATCTCTTCTATAAAAGAACCTGGCATCCAGACCCTGATAATATGGTTATTTTGAGACATTAGTGTGCCATCTTCTCAGTCTGCTGCTTGCCAAATAAAGTTGTATTCCTTGCCTCAACACTTCATCTGTAGACTTATAGGTCTGTTGTGCTGCAGGCAAAGCAAGCTTAGACTTGGTAACAGTGGCAAAGTGAACAGCACTGGTCCCTAGGAGGTCCAGCAGCTGGGAAAGGAAGGTAGCAAATTAGAGGAGCCATCAGCGTGGAAATGAAAGATTGTAAACCAGGATCCAGGCAGCTGCCATCCTCCACCATGACTTGTTTAGGGCCACACATATCATAGGGCTTACATTGCTGAGTCTAACAATACTCCATCACAACAAAGTGTCCGTAGAAAATGTACTGCCCAGGCTAAGGCTGGTGGGTTGGCAGTGAGTATGTGGGGGGTGGGGAGCTTCTGCAGGAGTTCAGAGGGCAGGTGGGAGCTCCGAGAGGCAGCAGCAGAGGGAGGGAGCTGGCACTGTCCTCTGGAACTAAAAGGCTCTGTGCTTTCTATACATGTAATCAGCCTCAGAGTGCGCTAAGCCACTGGGGCCCTCTTCCTGTCCTAATGTTCCTTATGACCACATCCCTTTGGAGAAGAAGAAGTGGAGGACCATTGACCCTTTATATTTGACCCCAAATTAGTATATTGCTGTGGACAGTTTTTATTGCTTTTATTTTAATATTTTTTCCTAGATAACAGTGATGAGATTTAGCTCATGGGTTGGTTTCTAGAAGGATGTATCTTCTCAGAAGATGACACGATTTGAGATGTTTTGACCCAAGTTGGGAAGTAAGCAGAGGAGAAGTGATTTTTTTCAGGAACAATATGAAGTGTGTAGAAAGTACTTGGAGAAGGAAATGGCAATCCACTCCAGTATTCTTGCCTGGAGAATCCCATGGACGCAGAAGCCTAGTAGGTTACAGTCCACAGGGTCGCAGAGAGTCAGACACGACTGAGCGACTTCACCTTCCTTCCTTCCTTCCTAGAAAGTACTCATACAAAGGGCCCAACAAGGCATATTTTCCATGAGGCCACATAGCCCAGAGGCCCAATTTCACAAGCTAAATATGCATCTATAGTGCAGGTCTTTATGACACTGTTAATAGGATGCTGGGATGAGAAAGATGCAAGAACAGCTCTAGAACCAAATCCTTAAGTTGAACTTGGAAATGAATGGTTAGACTGAGTTCAGGATATGACATCCCACTTCATTCATAAAGGGAATCAAAAGAAATTTGAAGAGGAACCTTCCTACACTAGTTGGTGGGAATGTAAACTGGTGTAGCCACTCTGGAGAACAGTAAGGAGGTTCCTTAAAGACTAAAAATAGAGCTACGATATGATTCAGCAATCCTACTCCTGGGCATATACCCAGAAAAGACAAAAATACTAATTCAAAAGAAACATGCACCCTAGTGTTCACAGCGGCATTATTTACAATATTCATGACATGGAAGCAACCTAAGTGTCCACTGATAGATGAATGGTTATGTGGTACATATATACGGCAGAATATTACTCAGCCATGGAGAAGGAAACGGCAACCCACTCCAGTATTCTTGCCTGGAGAATCCCATGGACCGAGGATCCTGGTGAGCTACAGTCCATGGGGTCGCAAAGAGTCGGACACGACTGAGTGACTTCACACATAGAAAGAATGAAATAATGCCATTTGCAGCAATGTGAACGGACCTAGAGATGATCCTACTCAGCAAAGTAAGTCAGAAAGAGAAAGACAAATACTATGTGCTGTCACTTACATGTGGAATCTAAAATATGATATAGAGGAACTTATTTACAAAACAGAAATGGACTCACAGACATAGAAAACAATCTTATGGTTACCAAAGAGGAAAGGAAAGGAGGGATAACAGGGATTAACAGATACACACTACTATATATAAAATAAACAACAAGGACCTACTGTATAGCACAAGGAACTATATTCAATATCTTATAGTAAACTATAATGGAAAAGAATCTGAAAATTCTTTATATATATGTATACTATATATATATATAATATATATATAAAAGTGAATCATTTTGCCGTACACCTGAAATACTAGAAATCAACTATACTTCAATTTTTAAAAAGTTGCAAAGAAACTCTGTACTGAATACTAGATGTATTAAATATCTAATCAGGGAATAAAAACACAAGGGAAGTCTCATAAAAACTTTAGATCACTTAAATAAGAAAAAAAGAAGAAGAAAAGCAACTTGAAAGATGCTTGCTGTTGTGTGATGAGAAGATACTGGGCTCTGCAGCAGGAGAGCCCTGGAGTGGCTCTTCCTGGTTGTTTGCACATCCCCACAACTCTTCAGCCTCTGTTCCCTCCCCTACTTACTTCAAAAGGAGGAAAATAATGTTGAGCTCCTCCTACCTCCTTTCTAAATCATCTAGTACTATCCATACACACAGTCCTTCAAAAATGGAAATTAATTACATTTATGATTTTAAAAATCCTAAGTTCTGCCCAGATGTGGACAGAGATCAGGACAACTTACTGCTTGCTAAGATCACATGTCCTTAGTCTAGAGCTAGGGATACCTAGCTCTAGAATGAATGAATGAATGAATGTTCATATTACAATGAATATGTCACAATAAAATACAGTTGACATTTCATCAGAGACCACAATTAAGCAACAAGACAATTACCAAACAGAAAGAATCCCAGGCAACAGTCCTATAAAATACCCAGAAAAGTACATTCAGCCTCATTTGGTTTTATGACTTCCAACTAGTTCCTAGAATTTTGAGCCTGACTGCCTTTCTAGGAAACTTGAAGGACTGCTGAAATGTAGAGTTCTGGTAAGCTTTCACAGTCACTGACCTTAGCATTGTAAAATCATTAATAGGAGAAAATCCTTTCTGTGGCAGGCAGAAGCTCAGCGTTTCATGCCTCTCTTAAAAGTGGAGGAAACACAGGCTAATAGTTTGTGAGCTAACTGCCTCCAAGATGGGAGGACGGCAGTGGCACTTTCAGGATTGATAGAGGCTCTCCTGGGATGCTGGCAGTCATGATTCTGAACCTGCTCCCCAAGCGGGCTTCGCTGTTCAGGTCAGCCAGACTGCTTAAGTCAGGTACTCAAGAGTTGGAGGTACTGTCCCATTCTCCTCCCCTCACTCGTTTCATGCTAAACCTAGACGCTGCTGAAAGGCTTTTCACAAGGGCTATGTGATGCTTCCTGGAGTTTGGTCTTATTTATTTGGGTCAGGTTTTTTTTTTTTCCCCTAAATATTTAGTTCTTTAAACTCAGAAATCACCTCCTCCCCTCCTTCCTGGCAGCCTCAGTGGGTACCAGTGTGTGCCAGCCACTGTCGCATACACAGGGACACGGTTGTGACCGAGACAGTCCCAGCCCAGCTCTGGGGAGCCTGTAGTCTCCTGGGGAACCGGACGCAGGCAGCTCACTCCAGTTCCTCTCACATGCCCTGCCTCACAGCTGATCCTTTGAGGGTCTGGGTGCCCCCCTGGAGGAGCAGTGCACCCTCATGGCCGCAGGGATAACCGTTCTGGGATGCGCAGCAGGCTTGAGATTGTCCCAGCCTGACGAGGGCGCTGCTCAGGGGTGAACTGCTCCCCTGCCTCCTCATCAGCAGGTAGGCTCCCCTGGCCTTTGAGAACAGTCTCATCTCGCTGAGGCCCACCACGGACAGACTAGAGAGGATGATGCTCTACCTTTGCTTCGACGAGACAATTTCTGAATAAAAATACTTACCACAGAGATGAAATACCATTGGTTTTCAGTCTAGTTCCTGAGTTACTCATCAGGTGACTTGGAGTTTCCTCATCTGGAAAGTGAGGGTAACAACTGTACCTCTCACACCGGGACAGTTGCTAAGGTCACATGGGTTAATACGTGGAATGATCCGGCACCCTGCCTGGCACATAGCAAGGACTCCTTCAGGGGTAGCTCCTGCTATTTCTGCTCGCCCTAACTGAAGGTCTCTGTGATGGCACATCTCTAAGACATGTCCCTGAGATGTGAGAAATGCTTCTTCAGTAGCTACAAAGGGCAGTTCGGAAATTATAGAAATTTGCAAACCCCTTGAGTACATTTCTTCATTTTCTACCTGTAGAGATGAACAGATTAACCTGTACCCTGAGCCACTAAGATCGATGATACTAAGATACTAAGCACATCAGTAATTCACAACTCACAAGTCAAGTGAAACCCTAGACCTAAGAGGATCAATGGAAGCATTCTCTGGGAGGAAACCTATGTTCTCTCTTCACCTTATTGCACTGAGGCAATCAGAGCATTTGGGCGAACTTCAGTAGCAAAGGATGCTAGAACCCTGCTGCCCACGCTTCATTAAATCTAGGCAGAAAACACAATGTCTCAGCTATTGAGGGGAGGAGGCTACAGGAGCCAGTGGAGCCTGAGGATGGTTGTGAGCTTGGCTGGAAAAAGAGAAATAATTGATGTGCGATTCAAGAAAATGGTGCAACAGAGAGAAGGGGTATGGGGAGGTCTCTGCCACCTACAGGCACACTGTTACCTACCAGTTCTTTCTTCTTCATGCACTCCATGAGGATGATGAAGAGGTGCTGAGCTTGGGTTCGAGTGTATGTGAAAGTCTTCTGGATGGTTACCAATAGCTGGTCCCTCAAAGATTCATTTATAAGTCTGCAGTGAAAAAAATGTTGAAAATGAGTTAACTCAGATCGTATCTAGTACATATTTCTGACAAGTATAGAATACAAGAAAACATTTATTTTAGATAGGAGCTTTTTCTTCCAGTATTTTTTTTTCCACAGCAGTTATTTTGCGATAATCTTTTTTAGAAAGTACATTTAAAAATAAATCCATTTTAAAATCTCAGTACTTAAATGAGTAAAGTAAGAAGATGGATTTGGTTATTTTTATGGTTCTCCCTTTTTCTTTTATATGGCATATATCTAATGCTCTCTTGCTCAAGTGCTGTTATCAAAAATACCTTTAATTAATCCTTTGCATCTTGGTAAAAACTATTACTTATTTGAAGGAAATTTAAAGTTCAACTTCATGTCCAACTGTGGAAAGAAAAAAATTATTTCAATGAGGGATTTTTGAGTATCAATGAATGAGGAGAGATAGGACTTAAGTTTCCTCTAAAATCATTCCATGGAGATAGTAGCTGATTTGGTTCACAGTTCAGGTCGTTTTATTGTGCTGTTTGCCAACAAAAGCCTGAACCATAAAGAGGTATCATACTGACTACTTTATTAAAAGATAGTTTTTGTATTATAGAAATGTGAATTAAAGCAAGGAAGATGTGTAATTATCAGTCAAAGCTCAATTATCTCTTGAATATGGAACAATCACAACTAATTTTAACTCTTTTATCAATAGACTGGTGAGAATGGGCTACCTCCACCAGCCATCAGATAGCTGGAATGAAAATTCACTTTATATTGATAGATATTATTCCAAATCAGGAAGATAAAACTGCTCCTAAGGACTAGGGACAAAATTATCATAATTTGGCTATCTTTTACAATTGACAAACCACCTTCACACAAGAAGTACTAACAACTCCTAGATAAAATAGTATACTATAATTATTATCTCATTTGGTACCTACAAAAAACTTGATAGGCAAGAGTTTTGTCCAATTCAAAAAGGGAAGAACATTGTAAGCAGAAAGAGCCAGATACTGCTACTGCTGCTGCTAAGTCACTTCAGTCATGTCTGACTCTGTGCGACCCCATAGACGGCGGCTCACCAGGCTCCCCCGTCCCTGGGATTCTCCAGGTAAGAACACTGGAGTGGGTTGCCATTTCCTTCTCCAATGCATGAAAGTGAAAAGGGAAAGTGAGGTCACTCAGTAGTGTCTGACCGTCAGCGACCCCATGGACTACAGCCTTCCAGGCTCCTTCATCCATGGGATTTCCCAGGCAAAAGTACTGGAGTGGGGTGCCATTGCCTTCTCCGGAGCCAGATACTAAAGACCATTAAAAAAACAAGTGGTAGAACCAGAACCAGAACCCAGTTCTTCTGATTCCTTGTCTAGCGCTTTTTCTACTCCCACCATGCTGCCTCATATGACACCAAGTGCAATGCAAGTGTACTTATACACCTCTTGGTGTACACCTCTCTTCATCATGGTGGCTACTTACACAGGAAATTATGATATTACTGACCTGCTGTGCTCCAGGATTGAAGATTCACTTAGACTCACTAGGCTGGATACTATGGTGACCCTACTTTGAGGTGAGTGCATTCCCAATGACAGATTTATACCAAGGACCCTAGAATATCATTCAGCTCAATGGAGGATTGTGTTACTCCTTTTGCCCCACAGGAAGATTTATATCATGAACATACACATTTAGAAAAAGAGAATGACCCAGATAAATCTGAAAAATGATACCAAATCCTTACAAGATTACCGAATTATTCCATAGGACTCCATAGCCCTAGGTGTAGACTGGTTTGAAGCCATTCATTCATTCGTTCATATTTACTTGACAATTGCTTAGTGGTATCTATTTAGTGCCAGACACTGTAATGAATGCTAAGGCCACAGAGATAAATGAGATATACACACTCACAACCAATTGATTTTCTGAAAGAGTCAAGACATGAGATATACCTGGGAATATGTCTACTTGACAGGTAACCTGTGTGGGTGAGTCTAGAGATTTTTGCAATAAAAGTGTACATAAATGTTACACATGATTAACAACAGAAGAGACTCTTCTGATCAGCCACTTGATAGATCCAGTCATTCATCTGCAGGTGTTTAATTCTGACAACAACTCAAAATTTGTTTTCTATTGCTAACCATTTGTAATGAAATCCCAGTTCCCCGAGGTCATTAAGTTTTGAGGGATCTGTCTGTCACTGGTATGTAGTTTGTCACTTTGTAAAATCTGAGAAATGATGTGCAACTCAGCTGACTGTGGGCTTCAGTGGTTAGGAGAGCTAAAGACACTAAGCATTTTATACTTTCTAGTCCAATTTCACAACGGACTAAAATTGTGGCTTTGGTTAAATCATTTAGCAACAGAACCCACAAAGTTCTACCTCTAGAAGTACAAGAATTCACCAGGTTGGTGTTTTTCAAAGTGTAGGATAAAATTGTCACTGTTGGAGCAGAGATGTATTTAGGTGAAACAAAGGTGATATGATCCTTTCAAAGCAATAAGTTATACTCAGTAAACATTAAATAACTGCCATTCCTGGTTAACTTCTTTTTCTATCCTCTGACTGCATCAAGGGGAAAATTTCATTTCTGATGCTTCTTTGCCTATAACAGCTCACAAACACTTGCAAAACCCCCCTTTTGGCAGAGAAATAACAGGTTTTAGATTGCACATTCTTTGCAGAGAGTTTAATAACACTGTATTTAAAAAGATGCTGTATAACAGCTTGACGTGTTCATAGTGCATGGTTTATGACTCACAATGGGTTTCATGAAGATAATCTCATTTAATCTTCATAACAGTATGTGAGAAAGGAAGGTATCAATTCCAGTTTCCAGAGGAGAAGACTGTGGTCCTAAGAGGTTAGATGATGTGTACAAAGTCACAGAGCTTGATGATTGCTGTGCTTTAGTTGGGTCTATTGAATCCAGCCTTCCTTCCATGGTATTGCTTTTCCTCACTGAAATCTATAAATGTCTTTCACTTTCCTAATCATCTGCACTGGAGGTAGAAATTTGAGTGTATTTGTTGTAGGAAATTGCTTTTTTTTGGTTTGACATAGAGAATATCTGAAGGAAATCAGACAAGACTGGAGAAGACAAGGGGAAACTGGTAAGTGTGGACAGTGGCAAAGTGCATTTATTGTAATACCTTGAAGATGACATTTGCTTCTAATTGTCCACAAATATTTTTATGCTGACACAGATGTCTTCCATTTGGCACAAATTCTTACTCTGTCTCTCCACTGTACCCTTCTTATTTTGTGACTACCTCCTTATGATATTGGGGGCCTACTTTCTGGAAATTATTACTTTCTTAGCTATTTGCAATTTTTTTCCTGCACAACATTGGAATAATTTAAAAATCTTGACTACTATATTTAATCATGAGCAAAAAATAGAAATAGCCCATTTTAGATTACTTTTTATGGCACTAGAATGGTGACTGAAAATTTTTGACACCAAAACATGGTCAATTATTATATAACATTTTAGTTCTAGATCTGGGTCTTTGACAAAATCTTGACTATTTATGGAAACTGTTGATTTGTGGCTCCATATGTACCAGTGCTATTTTTGGTAAACCTCAAATTAGAGGGTTTTCTGATTTAGGAAGTGTAGTCATTGAAGTGAGGAAAATCTCTACACTCTGGCATTTGTGTCTCCATTTAAATGCTGTACTTGTGATCTGCAGCTTTTCAGATGAGTCACAGGGTTATTTGAAATAGGTCAGTGTTTATTCAAAGCTTGAAGTAACCAATAAAACTTCCTAATGTTTGCTATTAGTATTCTGTTCAAATGTTGGCAATTTAACCCACATGGACATATTTTTCTCAGAATGAATTTAATTATCTGCAATATAAAAGTTTTGTTCCTAGATTTAAAAATTGGAAAATGCATTTACAATTCAATGGGACTCGATAACTAGGCTTAGGCTAATGGCTTTCAGGGAAAGAGACCTTCTTATGCCCCCACAGACACTCGATTAACTTATTCAGATACAATATGAGAAAATTTTACTTGTATAAAGAATGATTGTTAATAATATCACAATTTGATACTTACAAAATATCATTTCTCATGGAATCTTTAAAAAAAGAAATTTTATCGTTTGCTTAAAGTGAAAGTGAATCACTAAATTCAACATTTAAGAGCACAAGAAGTTTACATCTTGTCTAAGGTCACAGAGACTAGTATTTTTCTTTTCTTCTCTTCCTTTTTACTTCTTCTTCTTTACCAACAATTATAATTCCCGAATGGATGGGGTCACAGGTAACAGCATAATTCTTCTCAAAGAAGCAGGACAGCATCATGAATAAAAGCGTCGCGGTCACCAGGGCCAGGCTGCCTGGAGTTCAATTGTCACTTGCTAGCTGTGTGATCTTGTGCAAATTACTTAGTATTTCCATGTCATATTTTTTGTATGTAAAATAGGGACTATAATAGTACTTATCTCATAGACTTATGAATATTAAATGGATTAACTTTGCAAAATGCTTACAAAAGTGACTGATACACAGCAAGTCTTACATAAGCATTTGCTATTATTAAAGCACAGTCCTACAGGGACTTCCCGGGAGGTCCAGTGGTTAGGATTCCATGCTTCCACTGCAGGGGGCCTGGGTTCAATCCCTAGGTGAGGATCCCGAATGCCACATGGCCAAAAAACAACAAAAAAACCAAGCACAATTCTACAGTGCTCCTTGGGAGAGTCACTGACCAGTTCCTCTTGTCAAGAAGCACAACCAGGGGCTGGGGCCTCTGTGTGTTATACATAGCTCTCTCCTGGGGTCAATAGGGCTCCTCATACCTTCAGAGAGGTCAGAGATCACCATTCTTTCTTACATTTCAGGTAGAGATACTTAGATTTGGAGGCTTAATGATAATAAACAATATTGGTGCTTACTATGTGAAAGGATAAGGCTAGGGGTAGAGAAATGAATAGTATTTAGTCCAACTACAAGTAACTCACAAGATTGTAAGTCACATATTCTGGTCATTTATTAACAGGTAACACACTCCAAATTTAGGAATGTAAAACAGCATTTATTTATTGTGATGATAATTCAAGAATTCAGGCAGAGCACAGCAGAGGTGACTCATCTTGCTCAAATGGTACCAACAAATCACTAACTGGTTTCTTTTCTATCCTCTACTACATTCCCTGCTGCTGCTGCTGTTAAGTCGCTTCAATCGTGTCCGACTCTGTGCAACCCCATAGACGGCAGCCCACCAGGCTCCCCTTTCCCTGGGATTATCCAGGCAAGAACACTGGAGTGGGTTGCCATTTCCCTCTCCACTACATTCCCTAGTGTTGATCTAATGGTTCTCTTACAAGGCAAATATGATTCTGTGACATCCTTCTTAAAATGCTGAAATAGTTTCCCATCACTAGCAATGTAACATCTCAACTTACACATGGCATTTAAGACTTATCATGGTCTCTCTCCAGACTAGGCTCATCCCCTGCCACCCTCTCACACATATTCTATGAAACAGTATTATCTTTTGAACACACCAGACTCTTGCATGTTTCTACATCCTTCAACTTCCTGCTTGAAATACTCTCTGCATCTGATCCTATCACTCAAACTCATCATTCGTAATTCAGCTCCAAGTCCACCTCCTGTGTGAAAATCTCTGATTGCCACTCTATTGATGTTCTCATAGCACTGGATACTTACTAATTACTAGAATTAGTAGACTGCATGGAAATTAATTATTTACATGTATGTAGGTTACGCACTCCTTGAAGGAGTGAATGCATCTTAACAGTGCCTGTATCTAAGCTCTAGCAGAGTGCACAGTTCAATATTGGTTCTAGAAGAATGTCGGTGGGTTGACTGAGGCAATGAGTGGCCACCTGTTTTGTGGCAGTTGACCAGGTGGTCTTGCCCACTCCCCTGTGCTCTTTGTGTTGGTATGAACTTCAAATATGTTTGGGAGAATGAAGAAGTGGCATAGGCTTTTCTCCCTCCAGCAATCTGATTTTCTTGATTCTTTTTTTTGTAAATCAGATTCCTCTCTGAGAAATATAGTAGGCCTCTGTGAGTTTTCTTTAATCTCACATGGTATTTAGGAAGAAACTGGCCACCAAACTCTAAAGCCTATACTGGGTTCTAATTCTGAAGGCTGTGTTCCCCCTTTGAGTAGCTTTGTTGCTCTTCTCAGGAGCAGATGCTTATTGACTGTGTTTCCCTTATAATGCTTAGGGCAATGTCTTGCCCATAAGAGTGCTTAATAACTGTTTGAAGACTTTAAGGCTTTTGGTGATATCAAGATAAATTTCCTTCACATAGACTCTTGGTGTTTTTAAATTCCATCTGTAAGTAATTGTATGACATAAAAATCAGCTCACTGGGGAAATAATAGAGGCTGCATGCGCAGAGCAAGCGCCTGCGGGCTCTCGCAATGCTCAACCCTAGGATCCCGGCCGACTTGCCTACCCGCCATGGCCGACACGGAAGCAGCCTTTGACGATGCAGTAGAAGAATGTGTGATCAACGAAGGGTATAAAATATGGAAAAAGAACACCCCTTTTCTTTACGATTTGGTGATGACCCATGCTCTGGAGTGGCCTACCCTAACTGCTCAGTAGCTTCCAGATGTAACCAGACCAGAAGGGAAAGATTTCAGTATTCATCGACTTGTCCTGGGGACACACAAGTCAGATGAACAAAACCACCTTTCGACCGTCAGCGTGCAGCTCCCTAACGATGATGCTCAGTTTGATGCTTCACACTACAACAGTGAAAAAGGAGAATTTGGAGGTTTTGGCTCGGTTAGTGGAAAAATTGAAATGGAAATCAAGATCAACCATGAAGGAGAGGTAAACAGGGCATGCTATAAGCCCCAGAACCCTTGCATCATTGCAACAAAGACTCCATCCAGTGATGTTCTTGTTTTTGACTATACAAAACATCCTTCTAAACCAGACCCTTCTGGAGAGTGCAACCCAGACTTGCGTCTCTGTGGACATCAGAAGGAAGGCTATGGGCTTTCTTGGAACCCAAATCTCAGTGGGCATTTACTGAGTGCTTCAGATGACCACACCATCTGCCTGTGGGACATAAGTGCTGTTCCAAATGAAGCGAAAGTTGTGGATGTGAAGACCATCTTTTACAAAGCACACAGCAGTAGTAGAGGATATTTCCTGGCATCTGCTCCAAGAGTCCCTCTTTGGGTCGGTTGCTGATGATCAGAAACTCATGATCTGGGATACTCCTTCAAACAATACTTCCAAACCAAGCCACTCAGTTGGTGCTCACGTTGTTGAAGTGAACTGCCTTTCTTTCAGTCCTTATTGTGAGCTCATTCTTGCCACAGATCAGCTGCAAAACTGTTGCCCTGTGGGATCTGAGAAATCTGAAACTTAAGTTGCATTGCTTTGAATCACATAAGGATAAAATAGTCCAGGTTCAGTGGTCGCCTCACAATGAAACTATTTTGGCTTCCAATGGTATTGATCATAGACTGCATGTCTGAGATTTAAGTAAAATTGGAGAGGAATAATCCCCAGAAGATGGGCCACCAGAGTTGTTGTTTATTCACGGTGGTTACACTGCCAAGATATCTGATTTTTCTGGAATCCCAACGAACCTTGGGTAATTTGTTCTATATCAGAAGATAATATCATGCAAGTGTGGCAAATGGCAGAGAACATTTATAATGATGAAGACCCTGAAGGAAGTGTGGCTCCAGAAGGACACGGATTTAGATCAGACTCCCCTTTTCTTCTTTCAACTCTGAGATTGATTTAACAGTGGTTTTGAGACAGAGACTTTGTTTGGTCATCCCTCTATGATAAGTTCTATCAACAATGTTATTAGTCCAAACAGAAGGTGTTTTCTAAATATTAACTGGAGGCTTCTTGATTCAGCAGAGCCACAGACTTATATTTAAATTTTCTTTGGGAATTTTATAGTAACAGAGGTCTAAAAGTAGCCACAAAAAGGGAATATTGTGTGTGGTTATTTTTCTTCTTATGCTATAGCCCCAAGTTTTTCAAGCTCATTTAACTAAAGGCTAGAGTGAGTAGGAAATAGAGCCAAGTGAGGTAGGTGTCTGAGCCATGAAGTATAAATACTACAAGATGTTGTTTTTATTCAGGAAATAGAGGAGATTCAAGTCACACAAATTCCTACAAGCTGAACTTTTCCAGGATGTACATTTCCTTACATAGACCAGTCTCTTCTCAGTTTCTTCCTTTAGGTCAAAACAACGTGTTCCTCCTTCCCCATATATTTTTGCGTGTTTGTGTATTTCTTGAGCTGTTTTCATATTATTTCCTTTCAGTCAGTGAAATGGTTTTTAAAAAACTTGCGACCACCAAGTTGTAAGGATGTATGCTCTTCAGTTCAGTTCAGTTCAGTCGCTCAGTCGTGTCCGACTCTTTGCGACCCCATGAATTGCAGCATGCCAGCTTACCTGACAGTTACACCACGGGTAGACTGTCCAGTTAAGTTGAGAGGAATGAATCAATAGCTTGTATTTGTTTTTAAAATTAAATTAATCCTGGATAGGAGTTGCTTTTTTTTTTAAAGGAGTTAGTCCTCGACCACTAGTTTAATACCATCTATATTTTGGGTGACCTGTTTTACCAGCAGGCCTGTTACTCTCCTTGACTAACTGTGTAAGTGTGCATAATGCAATAAATTGCTTTTCTATATAAAAAAATCAACTCACTGTGATAACCATAATGGAAAAGAATATGAAAAATTATATATATATATTAACTGAACCACTTTACTGTAAAGTAGAAATTAACACAACATTGTAAATCAATTATACTTCAATAAAATAAAATTTAAAAATCAACTCAACATACATTTACATTTTTTTTTTCAACTAATTTCAGGTCAGACATAGAAGGGGTGAGGTCAGTTTTGCAATCTTTGGAGTGGGTTGCCATTTCCTTCTCCATCTATAGAGGATAGAATATTACAATTAAGGCTCTATGATATGGTGTTTCTGGCTGGAATCCAGTTCTTTCATTTACTAGGTTGAGGGACTTGAGTCAGGTTATTCTATCTCTTTAATCCTCCATCTCCTTATCTGTTGAAAGGGGATAGAATATGTCTTCATAGATTGATACATTCAGAAAAAAAGGCTTCCCAGATGGCGCTAGCGGTAAGAGCCCACCTGCCAACGCAGGAGACTTAAGAGACATAGGTTTGATCCCTGGGTCGGAGAAAGGCGTGGCAATCCACTCCAGTATTCTTGCCTGGAAACTCCCATGGGCAGAGAAGTCTGGAGGGCTAAAGTAGTCCATTGGGTTTTAAAGAGTGGGACATGACTGATGCCACTTAGCACACATGCACACACACAAACTTAGAAAAAAATATCAGGTATATAAAGCACCTAGCCCTGTTTCTGGTACATAATAGGTGCTCAGTAGTAAGTAGTGTTTTGTTATTATTAAATACCCGAGGGGCTTTCACACCTGCAAAGAATCCTAATAATGCCCAGATCAGGGCTGAAGCAAAGTACTGGGTATGCAAATTAGCTGGACGAGACAAATTCTATGGAGAAAAGAAAAATTGCAGTATGGAGCAGGTCTCTGAACGGGATGGAAAAGGCTGTAATTTAAGACCACTTAGAAGGGTACCAATGAAGAGAATTCATTAGCTCATATTAAATTCTCTAGGCCAGAATACTGGAGTAGGTAGCCCTTCCTTTCTCCAGAGGATCTTCCCAACTCAAGGATTGAACCCAGGTCTCCACATTGCAGATGGATTCTTTACCAGCTGAGCCACAAGGGACGCCCAAGAATACTGGAGTGGGTAGCCTCTCCCTCTCCAGCAGATCTTTCCAACCCAGGAATCAAACCAGGGTCTCCTGCATCATAGGCAGATTCTTTACCAACTGGGCTATGAGGGAGCCCTCATTATGTTCATCAGTGTCAAGTAAAAACAAACAAGTGACACTAAGATACCCTGAAGCCACTACTCTTGATAATTTTACATCATCTTGAAGTCAAATATGTTTTAGGATCATAACTCTTACTTGACCCAGATCTCCTCCTGAATCTTATATTTTGATATTTCTGGAGTCTGTGTGTTCTAGGAAAAGTGCTAATCTGAAAATCCTGCTGAGGAATTTGAAGTTCAGGATAAAAGAATGATACAACTTCACAACAACCACTTTACAGATGAAGAATCTAAAGTCTGCAGAGTTAAACTGACTCATTAAAGATTATAAACTGAAAGCATCAGAGCTGGGTTTAAAGGACAAAAGAATCAGAAGGAATGATCTTTGATAATAAATTATACTAATCTAAATATACAGTCTCAACTCAGTGATTTGTTTAAATGACTAGATACAAGAAGAGATTTCTTCTGTTGAATCACTGAGACAGGATTTTAGATATCTTATGCCTAAGGAGACTGAGGAATGTGATTTCAAAGACCCACCATTACTCTCTCAGAGTTACTTTCTTAACTTAGCAGATGCCCAAAGTTCCTTTTACTTAATTAAAAGGCAAATATTTTACTCAATAATTAGAAGCCCTGGTAACACCTCTTGGGATAAGTGATATTTAATATTAAATTCACTTAGCTGTAACTGACTGATATTGATGGTTTTCAGGAAGAACTATCTTTCTAGGAAGTTGGAGAAGATATGAATAGAATGCAGAAAAGGGACCAACAGACAGAAATTACTTTGCCCAAGCTTTTACTGAGGATCAGCTTCAGATACAAATGGCTTCTATCAGCTACGACCTATTAGAAATAGTACCTCTGACCCTGTTTGCACATCTAACCTAAAAAAGTTGTTTATCTGTGCTTTTCCTGAGGGTTTCCATCTAGCAATGTCAGGTAATTAGACAGAGCTTCAGGAAGCTGCCTATGACTGGGCAATGCCCATACCTTGATAGCATAGTCTGCTCTCTGGCAAATTCCACCTGCCACTTATCATAGAGTGATGTGTCTTACATTTCTTTCTTTCTACCTGCCTACCTACCTATCTACCTGTCTGTCTATCTCTCTACTTTTTAAACCCACTCTACAATTCTGAGCCATATATATTAAACAGAAGGCATAGATATGTATACAAAAGGAGGCAGAAGTAGGTGGTGAGTTGGGGTTATGGGTGGCGGTAAGAGAAGCAATTAATACATTTTATAAGACAAAGTTTGTGCTATACATCTTATATTTGGCACTTCATAAAGACAGATTAATTTCAGAAAATCCTAACTCGACTGTAACTCCTTGGATGCATGGATTACATGTTAATAGAAAGGAGCACTTATGGACTCCTTCTCTCTGTGTTCATGGAGATGCTGAAGACCGAGGCTTTCCCTCTGCCCCTCTTATCTTTATTTCCCTCACCCCTCTCCTTTTCCCCTTGTATATCATCTTTAAAAATGTTATACATGTTTATTATGTTTATTACTTATTATCTATCTAACCTTGCTAAAATTTAAAATGTAAGCTCCACAACAGCAGAAATATTTGTTTATTTGGCTCACAAGTATGTTTTTGTCCACATCTAGAATAGTGCCTGGAACATGGTAGGTGTCAAAAATATTGGATGCCTGAGTACATGATGTTGGTTGGATATAAGAATGTAATTTAAAAATGAAGGGAAAAATTTCTAATAACAGTGGAAATCTGTCAGACATTCAAGGGTTCTCAGTGTGGTAGAATCCAATTATAGAAATGTCAGAGCTGTGCTAGCTATTAGCCACATGTGGCAATTCAAACTTAAATTTATTACAATTAAATGAAATTTAAAATTCAATTTCTTAGTCACTCCAGCCACAATTCAATGGCTCAGTGCCTATCTGATTGGACAGCAGAGATATAGGACATTTCCATCATCACAGAAAGTCTTATTGGACAGCGCTGCTCTCGAGGCAGACAGAGGTGCCAAATCCTCAGCCTGAGGCATGGACCTAACAGGACATTAAGGTGGAAAATCCTGAACAGTGTTGGCTGCATCTCTACAATGTCTCTTCTTCCCTTGCCTTTGGTTATGAATGTGCCCAAGAGTTGAAAGTGAATTGTTGCCAAAGGATACAGGGTCTGCCACATGGTCAGGCAGCTTCTCTGTTGCCAAAATTGTAAGGAAAAAACATATTCTGATTTCATTCCAAGTGAAATCCCATCAGTGAATACTGCACTTAGCCAAGCAAGAGGAACAGTCAAACTTTTATTGTTTTAGGCCCTGTATAAAAGACAGAATCAGAGCTGGCTTGAGATGTTGGCACCTCTTCAACTGACCTGCTTTAAATGCTTGCCCAGTGTTTAATTCAAGGAGAAGTTAACCCAGCATGCAAAGCAAGAAGGAGAATATGGAAGCTGGGTGCAGACCTCTCTGTTGTCTGGAGTAACTCAGATCTGAGGCAAGTAAACCTCCTGCAGTTCCTGGATCTCATTTTCCTAGGAGACAAGACATGCAGCTCCTGAGAGCCGACATTCCAGCCACATCTGCCTGGACAGACCACTCGAGCTGTTTGATGCTGAACTTTCCTCTCACCTCTCCTCAATTTCCTCATTCATAAAATTGAGATAATCATAGCTAACTCAAAGGTTTATTAAATAAAGTGTCTAGATCAGGCTCTTGTATGTAGATCTTTACAAAAATAGCTACTTAATCCCTCAAGTATGCACTTGTGGGAGGGTCAGGGATGTGGAGGGGAAAGAAGTGTGAGTAGCTTAGTCATGTCTGACTCTGTGACACTATGGGCTGTAGCCCACCAGGCTGCTCTATCCATGGGGATTCCCCAGGCAAGAATATTGGAGTGGGTTGCCACGCCCTTCTCCAGGGGATCTCCCCAATCCAGGGATCAAACCCGGGTCTCCCACATTGAAGGCAGATTCTTTACCATCTGAACCTCTAGGGAAGCCTGGAGAAAAAGGAATAGGAAATACCAATTCTCTTCTAAAGTAGTTTGTCAAAATATTCCTTCTAACCCCACATCCTACGCTATGAGATGCTGGGACAAATGTAATTTTATCTATTTTCCTATGTATTCTGTGATGAATTAGTTCCTAGCTTAAAAAAAAAATGTTATTCTTTTTTCTAGCCAATTATCCATTGGCAACTGCACTTTGTCCCCCAGTTCAGCTCCAAACATCGCCCTACAATAAAGAGCTTCCTGTTCATATCCTGTTTATTATGCTTGTGTGAAAAGGCTCGTATCATTGGGAAATTTAAACACTGATGTGCTTCACAGTGTTGATAAAAAATTAACTTATTTACTAAGTATCTTTTAGGCAGATAAGTTTCTTATTTTTCCCTTGGTTTCATGATTCAGTGTGCTGCTTGATGACTGCCTGGTAGTAATATATGCAGGCTACTTACAAGATTTTGTTTTTATTCTAGAATAAGAGTAGACATCTGTGATACTTTGACTACAGTTTTCCTTCTTTGCACCATTGCTTATCTATCACAGTAATCTTTCTTCTGAGTCCAGATGTGGTCTCAGAATCATTCTCAACACATCATTCTACGATGTCTCTATCAGTTGATTATCGTTGACACTCAAAGCAAAAACTTGTCATCCCTCCAGCAGAGATTATAAAATCTCAAATGTATTATCAAAGGGGGAAAATGAAGATCATAGGGCCAAAGAGCTCCAAACATTAGCTGGTCTCCAAGATACTGAACTGTGGTTTCCATGGTTTTAGAGAAGCTGATTTTTACTTTTTACTTAAGACCTTTAGGGGTCACTGCTCATGGACACTTCATTTACATTGAATAAATCCAAAAACACAATGAACATGTGTATCAACTCAAGGATGGTTGTCCAACAATTAGGACAGTAAAGGAAAGGCTTTATTGAAGCTGAATGGAGACTTTTCTGGATGACAGAAATATAAACTTGTCTTAACCTTGGAGTCCTACTTCAATGCATCTTTAGTGTTTCTCTGGATGAAGAAGCTTTTATAAGAAGGCAGTTACTGCTGTAAATAGTTTTCATAAATCCAGTGGTTTATAATCAACATCTGAGAATCACACAGGGAATCTAACGAAAATCCATTAAGAACACCCCAAACATTATCTATTATTAATGATACAACTGGGTGAGATGTTAATACACTGTATTTTTAGCAGCTGCAGATTCTAATGTCCGCCAGATTGATTCAGAATTCCTTTCCTCTAAGGTAGAAGGATAGTTTAATACCAGAACAGTTTATTATCTATACCTCACTCAGATAATTTTTAAATGTATTTGTTGGTTTTAAAGCTCTCATGAGACAGAAACTATGCACTGAACTTCAGAAGGAAAGATTTCCTAGAAACTAGGTGGGTAAAGAAATGTCATGTCAATCCTATTATAACTGAATCACTTTGCTGTGCAGCAGAAATTAATACAACATTGTAAATCACCTGTACTTCAATAAAATAAGTTTTTAAAAGTTTCTGAAAGTGTTGTCCATGGACCCTCTCATTGGAACCACCTGGAGTTTTGGTTTCAAATACAGTTTCCTGCATTCCAGCCCAGCTACACTGAATCAGGTTACTTAGGGGACTCTGCCTTTTATTGCTTTCCAAGTGATTCTCAGCCATGCCTAAATGTGACAACCACATGCTTATTCAGAGCGTTTTCTATATAACAAACAGCTCAGAGTCAGCTAAGCAAATCTCAGAGGAACACAACTGATACCCCTGGAGTCTTCACTTGCACAACTATCTGAAAGCTGTGGGCAGTGGTTCCCTAAAAAGATTTCTTTATGGTGATGGACTACCCAGCTCTGTGTTTTTCCCATGTTTGTTCTTTATTTCAAGGCACATTTCCCCAACTTGGAGTTGAGCGATTCTTAAGTAAATTTAATATATAGAGAATGTATTGGTCAATTTAGATCAATAGAAGTTTTCACTGGCACTTTCCTGAATAAATTATCTAGATTTTTTTAAGTTAATGTTTCATTATCCCCATGTAGACATGGAAGAATCAAATAGCAAACTCTTAAAAAAATATTTATTTTATTTTGCACTTGCCTAAACAAACAAAGCTATTCTAGCCTTGTGCGACTTAGATACAATGACATAAGTGTCGATATAACTATATCTTTATATATTCCACAAATAGAAAAACTGAAGTAATACTCTCTTCATAGAACTTCCTCCGTCTACTCCAACCTATGCCTCTTTCTGCTTTTTGGAACTCAGTAACATCTAATTGAAAATTATTTTTTATTGTATTAGCTCAATTGTACATCTCAAGGAAAGGCCTAAAACCAGCATTTGAAAATACCTGGTGATTGATTGATCTGAAAAGTGATGTTATCAGTCCTACTTTTAGGTTTTCACTTAAAATTTAAACACACATACACACATATATATATTATTTATATGTTAATAGTATATTCAAAAGCAGAGACATTACTTTGCCAACTAAGGTCCGTCTAGTCAAGGCTATGGTTTTTCCAGTGGTCATGTATGGATGTGAGAGTTGGGCTGTGAAGAAGGCTGAGCGCCGAAGAATTGATGCTTTTGAACTGTGGTGTTGGAGAAGACTCTTGAGAGTCCTTTGGACTGCAAGGAGATCCAACCAGTCCATTCTACAGGAGATCAGCCCTGGGATTTCTTTGGAAGGAATGATGCTAAAGCTGAAACTCCAGTACTTTGGCCACCTCATGCGAAGAGTTGACTCATTGGAAAAGACTCTGATGCTGGGAGGGATAGGGGGCACGAGGAGAAGGGGACGACAGAGGATGAGATGGCTGGATGGCATCATGGACTCGATGAACATGAGTCTGAGTGAACTCTGGGAGTTGGTGATGGACAGGGAGGCCTGGCGTGCTTGGATTCATGGGGTCGCAAAGAGTCGGACAAGACTGAGTGACTGAACTGAACTGAACTGAATATATATACTTAATTATATTTAATCAATTTTATAGTATTAAATTAACATATCAATTCCATTGCATTGAATTTGAGTGTATATAAATTCAGTTTAATAAAATATATATACACATACATTGAACACTATACTGTCTCATATAATTTGTCCCTTTTACCAGCTTTCCTTCAACCTGTTCAGATTGGTTCTTTTTTTCTGTGTTGAGCTGCATAAAAGAAGGTCATATGTTAGCTTTTCCTTGGATCATTCATACTGACTCTCAGTTTAGATATAGTATTTGATGGGAAAGGGGAAAAGAGCAATAGAATCATTATGTTGCCATTTTGTGGATAATTAAAGTAAATGTTCCACTGACTGATTCTCATGAGGAATGCCACACTCAAGAGCTGTATGCTCTGGTAACACTTTATACATTTATCATGTATACTAGTTATTGGTACTCATGCCTGTGTTGTAGATTTCCAGTTAATCTCCAATGTGCCACATCCTGCCTATCTTATAGTGAAATGTTAACTTGGAAAGCAGTTTACAAAGCCAGCATTAAAAAAAAAAAATAAAGCCACCAGTATTCTCTGTCTGTACAAGATGTTTCCAACATTTCTTACTTCCCTTCTGAGGTCACAAGACAGAATCCAGTTTTGACACGCTTTTTATAGAAAATTCTAGAAAAGAGACAAGGCAAGATGAAATTAACAACAAATAAAATGGACACAAAGTTGGCATGCTTGCTATTTGTTTCCTTCTTTCTCACTTGACATTCCAGTTATGTCTAAATCATGCTGGAGTACCATACATCAAAATCAATTACTTTCTTTGGACAGATCTTACAGAGACAAATGACAGGCCTGTGGCATCCTTCAGCTTTAGCTAGAACTCTCTTGAGCAGCAGAAGGAACCAGTGGCCACCACCCAGAAAAGATATGCCTCAGGGAATACAGTCTACACCTGGAGTTCTAAAATGATCCTTTCCTGATGGACTTTGTACATGGGATTTACCAGGCAAAAATTCTGGAGTGGGTGGCCATTTATTTCCTTCTCCAGGGGATCGTCCTGACCCAGGGATCAACTTCATTTTTCCTGCTTTGGCAGGTAGGTTCTTTACTGCTGAGCCACCATGGAAGTTCCCTTTAAATAGACAAATCAGACTTTTACCTTGAATACATTATTTACCTCCTATATTTGGAAGCAAGCCATTGCTCATTTATTCTTCACAATACCTGAGGCAAATTCCACTGGCGCAGAAGGATGTGAGGTCTATTTGTGTTTGCCCCATTGATAACCTTTCGAAAGCTATGACTACTTAAAACTTTAAGGTTTTCTGCTTCTTTGAGTTCTGCTTCTTGCCTCAGGTATCTAAAAATGGTAAATCTGGGTGATAATTTTGGGCATAAACTTGACAAAATAAACACAAACATCAATAAAACAATATGGATGAATAAGGGGCATCATCTCAGGACACACATTCATTTAGAAGTCTTTTTCAGGCTGACATTTTTCATCAGTGGGTACTTCCTCACTAACTGATAAAGGAAGGGCTAGATCATATTTCTCTGAAACCTGAGACTTGAGTTGACAATTATTAAGCAAAGTAATCTTTGACTTGCTCTTCAGGCACCTACAATTGGAAAGGCATTACTGACTAGGAGTAAAGCTGGTCATCTCAGGCAACACAGCAAAAGGGAATCCTAATATTTAAAAACTGAGGTAATTGAATCTAATGCTACTTGGATAGCATTCATCTATTTATGCCTACAGTGCTGAGTCATTCATGATGCAGAAATAACATTTGATAATATTTCTAAAGCAATGAAATTAGTCAGGGAAAGTGACTTGTGACTCATTCTAAACTAAGACAGATGAGAAATAGAAAATCTAGTACATCAATAAGAAAAAAACAAAGTCTGACCATTTTTTTTCTGGTAGTATATGCCTCAGAACAGAGATGGGGAGAAAAGATAAAAATAAGAATTTAATTGTAATTGTCTCCTAGTTTATCCAAACCCACAGCACTGGGAGAGATAGTCTGCCTTTTTCTACCTCACATAAGCTCATCTACAAAAGTTAATCAGTTTTTCCAATCATAGTTTGCTTCCAGAGTCATTCCCTTTCAGATTCATGTTCTTGAAAGGTGGTTATTAGCAGAGAATTTAAAGTCAAAATATCAAGTTCACAAAAGTTAAGATACAAAGTATGTAAATTTTTTTTCACATCTTTAGGATTATGAAATTGAAAAGCTTTAGAGCTGAATATAAAAATTTATAGTCCTTAGGCCTATATTAACAACTTGTAAATGAAGTTAAAATTTTAAAAATCGTATTACATTTCTAAAGTAACTGAAAAATAAAAATAAATTATTTCAAACCTCAATTCAGGTTTCATAAGCCAAGTATATATGTTCCCTATATTCAATACTATATGTACAATCACACACTTTTATTTGCATGCTGCTGCTGCCACTAAGTCACTTCAGTCGTGAGCGACTCTGTGCAGCCCATAGATGGCAGCCCACCAGGCTTCCCCGTCCCTGGGATTCTCCAGGCAAGAACACTGGAGTGGGTTGCCATTTCCTTCTCCAATGCATGAAAGTGAAAAGTGAAAGTGAAGCTGCTCAGTCATGTCCGACTCTTCGCGACCCCATGGGCTGTAGCATAGTCTGTTTATATGAACACAGTTATGCATTTATATTTACTTGTAGTGAAATATGTCTCAACTCTGTTGGACTTTGTTGAAAATCAAAGAAAAATGCTTATTGATGAATAAAGTCCCGCTGGGCCATTTTTTTTTTAGCATATAATAAGCACACTAATGATTTTTAAAATTGGCTGCACATGTGTGGTTGGACAATTTCTTATCAAGTTAAATAAACATGATTAATTCTGGCAATTATTCAGAGGGCACACAGAAACATTCTGAATGCATTTTATCATGGTAAATTTATAACTGCTTTCCTGAAGCAGAGCATACTTTTATCATAATATTTATATATATATATATATATTTAGATTTAGGGCTTTCCATGTGGTTCAGATGGTAAAGAATCCACCCACAATGTAGGAGACCTAAGTTTGATCCCTGGGTTGGGAAGATCCCTGGAGAAGGGAAAGGATACCCACTCCAGTGTTCTGGCCTGGATAATTTCATGGACTGTATAGTTCATGATGTTGCAAAAGTCAGACATGACTGAGTGACTTTCACTCATTCATATTTAGATTAGCAAATATAATGTTTTCTTTTAGTCTTCTATGTTCTTAATAATCATTTTTAAATTTTTCTGAAAATTATTAAAGTTTTAATTTTAATAATTCTAAAGATATAAAAATATCTTAACTCTTTATCTTCATACTAGTTACACTCATTATAGGGCATGGTATTTCTGACTCTTAATTTTAGAGTTGGGGTATGATGAGCTGGGTGGGGGAAGGAAAAGAATCCATGTGATGTAGAGCTGATCTGCTTGGATTTCAGTTTGTAACCAGAAATGCATTGATTTTATCTTTTTGGAGTACACAGAAAAATAAAAAATTAAATTATAATGAAAAGAGAAAGCTGAAGGCAGCTTAAGTATACTTATATATTTAAAAGATAGTATCACTGAAGTACTATATGAGGAAACAATAGAGCATATACCACAAAACACATTTCAGTAAACTTTTTATAATATACTGAACTGGCCTGGGATCATGGGCTGTATGGCCTTGAGAAAGCACTTAATTTCTCTGTGTATCTGTCCCCTAGGTGAAATAATATATAGAGCCATGCCCAGCTCCAAATGTGTAATATTTCTCTTATATTAAAACAGAATCAGGAAAAGCAGCTTATCAGAGATTTCAACATTTTTCAAGGTACCCAGCCCAAGACAACAACAAGAAAAAAGCACAAGGTCCATATTTTCATTGTATATAAACCTGGAAATCTGAAGTGCTGAGGTTTCTCAAAGGAAACATGCATTCGGAGTGCAAGCTTATATCTACTTTGTAGGAATACAACAAAACAATGCCAGCACTAAGACAAAAAAAGTGCCGAAGCTAAAGGCTATATACATTCTTTAATAACCGATTGTTATATTTAAATTAATGAGAACTATGGCTAAGTTTTTAATAAAAGCAAAGCATCATTGGACATGAGTTTGAGCAAGCTCTGGGATGGGAGATGGTGAAGGATAGGGAAGTCTGGCGTGCTGCAGTCCAAGAAGCCACAAAGAGTTGGGCATAACTGAGTGACTGAACAACAAGGCATAGCTGAGGATCTTCAACTTTTATTGGTACCAGACACAGGACCATGCAGGCAAATATTCTGTTTAGTTTGTTAACTACAGAATAGACCAATACTTACCATTAAAGAAGATAATGATAACTTCATCGAATTTGCCAGAAAGCAAACTCTAACTTGGTGCTTTTTCTTTTAATGTCAAAAGTTTTAACAGGGCCTAAAGTCACTGGGAAGGAAATGGCACCCCACTCCAGCACTCTTGCTTGGAAAATCCCATGGACAGAGGAGCCTGGTAGGCTGCAGTCCATGCGGTCGGGAAGAGTCAGACACAACTGAGCAACTTCACTTTCACTTTTCACTTTCATGCACTGGAGAAGGCAATGGCAACTCACTCCAGTGTTCTTGCCTGGAGAATCCCAGGGACAGGGGAGCCTGGTGGGCTGCCGTCTGTGGGGTCGCACAGAGTCGGACACCACTGAAGCGACTTAGCACAACAGCAGCAGCAAAGTCACTGTCAGTGCTCACAGTGTTAAGCGGGGAACTCTGTGCCTCTGGTTTTCTTCCTTTCAGGTGCCTAGGTACACGTACTAAGGGTTAATACCTGTACTAACTAAGGGAAGTGTGCTGCTTAACGCCTAACCTGGTGTGCTCGGCTAGTGGCAAAGACTGTTGAAAGCAGCATGGGGAAGGGAGCTGCTAGATCAAGGAAAGTGTGTGAAGGATTCAAGATCAGTTTACACAGGACCAGAGTGGTTACCATTACAGACAGTCCACTCTCCAAGTCAGTCTAGAGGGATATGATGGGACAGGGCACCAAACGCTTTTGTAAACATTTAGTATTTGTACACACATAGCAGCTTGGGGAAGCTGGCGTTTGGAGGTCAAGCCTGGAAGTTGCACATCCCAGCTTCTCTCAAGTTGCTAACCTGCATTATATGGCCCAGGTTAGTTGTGCTTCACATGTAAAAACCCAGTTCCTGTGCTTTTTAGCTATTTGTGTGTTTTCTTTGGAGAAATGTCAATTTAGATCTTCTGCCCATTAAAAAATTTTTTTTTGACATTGAGCTGCACAAGCTGTTTGTATATTTCAGAGATTAATCCCTTGTCAGTTGCATAGTTTGCAAATATTTTCTCCCATTCTGTAGGTTATGTTTTCATGTTGTTTATGGTTTCCTTTGGTGTGCAAAAGTTGTTAAGTTTAATTAGATCTCATCTGTTTATTTTTATTTTAATTACTCTAGGAGGTGGGTCAAAAAGATATCATTGCAATTTAAGTCATAGAGTGTTCTGCCTATGTTTTCCTTTAAGAGTATTATAGTATCCATCTTTACATTTAGGTCTTTAAATCACTTTGAGTTTATTTTTGTGTGTGGTGTTAGAGAGTGTTTTAATTTCATTCTTTTTCAAGTGGCTTCTCAGTTTTCCCAGCACCACTTATTGAAAAAACTGTCTTTTCTCCATTGCATCTTCTTGCTTCCTTTGTCACAGATTAGACCATAGGTGCATGGGTTTATCTCTGGACTTTCCATCTTATTCCACTGAGCTATATTTCTGTTTTTGTGCTAGTAACATACTGTTTTAATGACGATAGCTTTGTAATATACCTTTGAAACTGCAATGACGTATCACCTCACACCTGTCAGAATGGCCATCATTAAAAATCTACAAACAATAAATGCTGGAGAGGGTGTGGAGAAAAGGGAACCCTCCTACAATGTAAATTGGTGCAGCTACTATGGAGAAAGTATGGAGGTTTTTAAAAACTAAAAATAGAGCTACCATATGATCTAGCAATCCCAGTCCTTGGCATATATCTGGAGAGAAACATAATTCAAAAGGATACACACATTCTAATATTCATTGCAGTACTATCTCCAACAGCTGAGAGATGGAAGCAACCTAAGTATCAATTGACAGAGGAATGGATAAAGAAGATATGGTATACATATATAATGGAATATTACACAGTCATTAAAAAGAATGAACTAATGCCACATGCAGCAACATGAATGGACCCAGAGAGTATCATACTAAGTAAAGTAAGTCAGGCAGAGAAAATCACGTAATATCACTTATATGTGGAATCTAATAAAAATAATACAAATGAACCTATTTACAAAACAGAAACCAACTCAAAAGTTCAAAATGAAACATATGATCACCAAAGGGAAAACACAAACCTTGAAAACAAATTTACGATTATCAAAGGGAAAACATGGAGAGGGGAGTGATGAATTGGAAGATTGGGATTAACACATATATGCTACTATACATAGAAGAGATGACAATTGACAACCTACTGTATAGCACAAGGAACTCTACTCAGTATTCTGTAATAGCCTATATATGAAGAGAATATGAAAAAGAATATATACATATATATATTTATAAGGGATGTACACCTAAACTAACATATTATAAGTCAACTATCTTCCAATAAAAGTCATTGGAAAAAAATACCCAATTCCTTAGTGGAAGGAGGAACAGAGAAAAGGAAAATGAAGAGGAAGGAGCCCATGTCCTATGGCCCCTCCATTTCCCTAGTTCTCTTTATCATCAGTGTGGACTAGCGTAGCTTTCATGGTATTTTCCTCTTCACAGGACATTTAGAATATGTTCTCCTGCTCTTCCCAGCCTCCTTCCCATGCCAAACCATCAATCAACATACACACTCTCTTCCAAGCTTGGAACACAAGCTTAGCACTCATAGTTTAAATCCAGGGCCTGGCAAGTTACCTACCCGCCTTCTTCTGAATATTTATGCCCAAATGCCAGGATGTCGGATGCCCGTCCACTCCCATCACAGACAACAACTGGCACAGGAGGGGTGTCTCGAAGGTACTCCAAGACAATGGAGATCACATTGGGTCCTCCTTCCACAATTAGCGCCACCACTGGAACGCCTTGACCGATTCCTGCATTGAAAAGGAAAAGAAAAGGAAAAAAAGAGAAAAGAACACAAAGCCAGCAAACCAAAGAAACAAAAAGAGAAACAAAAAGCACAAACTAAAATTACTGAGCATGGGGAGGAAACAACATATGAAGGGATAACATATGGAGCGAAAATTTACAGAAAACCCTTTAGCAGAATTTTCCTACTAGAGAGTCCATTAGACTTTGCCCTCTCACTGTAACTCCCAGGGTGTTGGGGTCAGTTAAAGTGTTGATGACCATACCTCACAGGGGAGGCATAGAGTGAGAAGGTGGGAAAGTTGGTTAGTAGAGGAAGCCAGTAGCCAAAAGATTGGAAGCTAAATGTGATCTTAAGCAAGTCTCATGTGAATCCAATGGCCAGTTTCCTATATGAAACATGGAAAGTTTAAAAAAAAAAAAAGTCACCTCCCTGAAGTTATCACAGTGCTAAGAAAATGCCTAAGTGGTTTTTATATTAAAGACTACCAAAATCAGCTGGGGGTATATTTTAACTTGTGAAATCAACTGCTAGCTGAATTAGGGGTCTATTTATTTCTGACCACAGGTGATCAGCTTGATTATTGATTTTTAACATATAATAGTCATAATAAATTACCCAGGAGATATGGCAACTGCCATCTGCCATCGTTTTGTCCTTCACTATAGAGTGAGTTGCCAGGCACATGATGGGCAAACATTGCTTGAATTTAGCTGAATTAAGGAATTTCAGCTATTTACATTGAGTCAATAGACACTGCTGTTTTCAAGTAAAAAATTACCCTAACATCAGCACTTATGTATGTTCAATCTAACATAATAAAGAGAAGTACTGAAAACAAATGTCCATGAGAGACATGAGAAAAGAAAGTGAAAGAAAAGTGAAAGTGTTAGTCTCTCAGTCATGTCCTACTCTGCAACCCCATGGACTGTAGCCTGCCAGGCTTCTCTTTCCGTCCATGGAATTCTCCAGGCAAGAATAGTGGAGTGGGTAGCCATTCCCTTCTCAAGGAGATCTTCCTGACCCAGGGATCAAACCTAGGTCTCCCTCATTGCAGGCAGATTCTTTACCATCTGAGCCACCAGGGAAGTCCATGAGAAACAAATTAGTTTTCAAGTGACACCTCAAGTTATCATCATTGGTGAATGAAGAACTTTTGTTCAATAACTTCTTTTGTTCAATTCAACTCCATTTGTCACACTGTATTTTTTCACTCTATCTTTCTCAGTATAGTTAGGAAAACGGGCAGTTCCATAACAATGAGATGATTTTGTAAGGTACACAAAGCAGTTATCTTAAAAAGGAAAGAATCAAGCTTTTGTACCATTTCTGTAAATATGAACTGAAAAAACCCCTTAGTCACCTCAGTTCTTTCTCTTCCCTCTTCTGCTATGGTATTTTATCTTTTATCAAGAAACTGCTTCCCTATGAGAAATGAGTTTGTTGTTTGATTTCTTGCTCCATTAATAATAGATTCTATTAGACTTGTGTGACCAGTTTTACTTCTAAAGTATAAGTACATCAGTCTCCTTAGGGCCTTATCTCCTCTAAATCAGTGTTTTTCATGGTTTGATTCTCATCTGCAAAGAATGGTCAAAAATGCCAGTTACACAAAGAAGAATGCTATTATAAATTTACATTTAAAAAATGTAAGAAAATGACAATTGTTGATTAAGACAAGAAGCCAAGATTTCTTTTTGTTCCCGGAAGGAATTGTGAGAGAGATGACTCATAGTCTCATCAGAGTTTTCCGTGGATGGGAAGTTTTTGAGAATTAACTCTCTCAAATCGAAGAAGAGGGAAGTAAAGGTCATGCTGTTCTCCTTTGACCCAGAGCCCTAAGGACTCAAACAAAAGGGCATTTTAAAGCTCTGTTTTGGTGTCTATGAAGGAGACACTTTCCCCACTTCTGTTGACTATGATTAAGTTCCTGTTGAAAGGCACGCTGAAGATTAAGGGCTAACTTGAAATGTTAATACAGCATACTTCTTTTTGAGGAGAATTTTCTGACATAAAAAATACCCACTCCTACACAGATTTATATTCTAAAGTGTCTTGGAAAAGAAACTCTTTTCAAGGTACATTACAAGTTATTTTATAAAGCATTTTATGTTTAAACATAAACTTACATGTTTAAAGATATTTTATAAGGTATTTCAAAGTACCATGCCATTTAGTTTTTTTCCTTTGCTTTTCTTCAGCATATACTCCCATATTGTTTTATGTCAAGGGACAATACACCATACCTGCTGTTTTATACCAAATGATAACAGTTACACTACTTCTAGGATCTTCTAAGAGAGGCTAAATTCTGTTTAGTCTAAATTGGCTAAATTCTCATTCTTGAGCACTGATTCTATCAGTGGATCATTACTCCTACTCACAGACCAACTGATCCATTCATGGAGGAAGAAGTCATAAAATGGACCTTCTAGAATGTTCCTGATCTAGAGTTTACCAGACAATAGGCAAGATGTCTAGAAAATTCTCCTCTCTTTGAGAGGAAACATAGGTGCAAAGGGGGCTTTCCTGGTGACTTAGACAGTAAAGGATCCACCTGCAATGCAAGAGAGCTGAGTTCAGTCCTTAGGTCAGGAAGATCCCCTGGAGAAGGGCATGGAAACCCCCCTCCAGTATTCTTACCTGGAGAATCTCATGGACAGGACCCTGGTGGGCTACAGTCCATGAGGTCACAAAGAGTCAACACAATGAAGCGACTGAGCACACACGCATGCATAGGTGCAAAGGACCACTTTTTCATGGCAGATGTGAGCAATAAGCTGTCAGCTATATCTGTCAATAAATCAAATTGCTATACCCTAGAAATAGAGAAGCATTTAGATGGTCATGTTTCCTGTATTTGAAATGAAGCTGTAAGCAATTGAAGAAAACAACTATATTAATTCAGATATATATATATATATTTCAGGGCTAAAAATTGATGGAGCAAAATATCAAAACATTATCTATTTTTTCATAAATTGAATATATCCAATGTATCTACTGACTCCAAATTCTCTCCCATTTCCTTTAGATAAAAATTTGTTCCACAGACTATTAAAAACCCTTAAAGCCTAAAATAAAAGCAGTTTTGATTTTCTTAGTTACAGGTGGTAATCAGGCCATGCTTAAAAATATGCTTTGTGTAAATTAAATGTGCCAATATATGGTAACATTAAACTTTTTGTCAATACACACACAGATACACACAGATACACGCACCCTACTCTCATGTATTGCCTTTTTCTGAGAAAAGAAAATGATATAAAATAATTGGTAATGATCCAAAGTAATGGTCCTTAGCCTATTTTTTTTGAGACAAGAATCTGAATACTTTTGTGAATCCAATGAAAGCTAATGATCTTTTTTCCAAGAAAAACAAAGGCACATATGGACAGTCACAAAAATGCTTCTATGCAATTTCAAAAGTTCATGGATTCCTGAAGTCTATTCATAAAAACCTTGCTAATGGACCCTCACAAAGCCCCACCCTAAATAAAGATACACAGTTGGTCATCTGTATCTGTGAGTTTCACATCCATGAATTCAACCAACTGCAAATCAAAAAAAAAAAAAAAAAAATTCAGCAAGATCCAAAAAGCCAAACTTGAATTTGCTGGGCACTGGCAATTAATTTCATAGCATTTATTTGTTATAAGTATTATAAGTAAATTAGAGATGATTTAAAGTTTAATGTAGGATGTGCATAGGCCGCCTGCAAATACTGCACCATTTTGTATAAAGGACTTGAGCACCTGCAATTTTGGTATCTGGGGGTGGGACTGGAACCAATCTCCTGAGGATACCGAAGAACCACTATATATGCAATGAGCATCAGTTTGTATTCTTTTATGAAGCTCACTGAAAGTCAAAGTGTTAGTTGCTCAGTCATGTCCAACACTTTGCGACCCCATGGACTGCTAGGCTCCTTTGTCTATGGAATTCTCCAGGCAAGAATACTGGAATGGGTTGCCATTGCCATTCTCTTCTCCAGTGAATCTTTCCGACCCAGGCATTGAACCTGGGTCTTCTGCAATGCAGAGCAGATTCTTTACCATCTGAGCCACCAGGGAATTCAATCCCATCACTTCATGGCAAATAGATGGGGAAACCATGAAAACAGTGCAGATTTTATTTTCTTGGACTCCAAAAATCACTGCAGATGGTGATTGCAGCCATGAAATTAAAAGATGCTTGTTCCTTGGAAGAAAAGCTATGACCAACCTAGATAGCATATTAAAAAGCAGAGACATTACTTTGCTGACAAAGGTCTGTCTAGTCAAAGCTATGGTTTTTCCAGTAGTTATACAGAGATGTGAGAGTTGGACTATAAAGAAAGCTGACTGCTGAAGAATTGATGCTTTTTAACTGTGGTGTTGGAGGAGACTCTTGAGAGTTCCTTGGACTGCAAGGAGATCAAACCAGTCTATCCTAAGGAAATTAGTCCTGAATATTCATTGGAAGGACTGATGCTAAAGCTGAAGTTCCAATACTTTGGTCACCTGATGTGAAGAACTGACTCACTAGCAAAGACCCTGATGCTGGGAAAAATTGAAGGCAGGAAAGAAGGGGATGACAGAGGATGAGATGGTTGGATGGCATCATTGACTTTATAGACTTGAGTTTGAGCAAGCTCCAGGAATTGGTGATGGACAGGGAAGCCTGGCGTGCTGCAGTCCACGGGGTCACAAAGAGTTAGACCCAACTCAGCAACTGAACTTAACTGATGAAACGCAATGAGGCATCTGAGACAGATTCTAGAGGTTTTCAGACAAAACACTAGTCTGGGTAAACTATATCACATTGTTACTGCCCAGTTATATTGATTAACCAAACTTCCCACTGTCTATAGTTTATTTCTCCTCCTACCCTTCATTTCTTTCTCTTTTCCTTGTTTTTCTTTATTTCTTTCATTCACATTTTCTTTTCTAAATGGTATTTTGGATAAAGGATATTTTAAAAGTCTCTAGAGAAAATAAATGTTATAAATCTGTAGCATATGACCTCATTAGTAAAGAAAAAAACTTTTTAAAATATCAAGTATGGTATATTTTTATTAGTGAAATAAAGAAAGCATTTTGAGATCTCACTGAGGATCCAACTGGATTCATAAGGACCACTACCAATTTATGCCCACAAAGGAAGTAATATAATTACTCTGAAGAGCTTCACAAATGTACTTGCTCATCTGAAACTACTGACTGACCAGCCACAAAAAGCAGTTTAGATATATAGTTTTTAAAAAATACAACTTTTATTATTACCAAAAAGTTCTCATTTTATCTAGGTCCCTCAGAGGCTTTTCTTTTGGTCAATACTTGATCTTTAGGTTTTGGGGAAAGTAGGTTGATTCCTTACTTGATATTAATAATTTTTCATTTTCTACCAGAACCAAGAACTTCTTAGAGATTTCCATTAGAATTTAATTTTAGAGCAACACAACGTTGCTTAATTAGAAAGAGGCAAGATGTTTGCCACACTCTTTATAGTTTTTGTAATTTCGGAACTGGTAGCATTATAGCCTATAAAAAAAAAAATGTGAGCTTGATAATGGACTTAGCAATCTAGAGGATTCCAGGTTGACCCAGGGCTTTAAAATTATAAACTGAGCCCCAATTAATGGTTCTTTTCAGAAGATAATATTTTAGACTTCTGTTTCATTTTGTTATACCTGCTATGCAGTTCAGCCTGGGCTACCAATAACTCAAATATTGTCAAAATTAGCATTAAACAAAGAACAGGTTGGGTACTGTGAATAAGGGAGGAGGAAGGGATAGAAGAACGTCTTAAAATTCCAAAAGAGTTTTTCCCCTTTCTCTCTCTATTGACATGAGACTATAATCTATGATCAGTTCAGCCACAAGTAAAAATATTTGGTGTACTGTAGTGAAATTCTTGGACAACTAGAAATTTGATCCAACTAAATTAATCCTTTGCTTTACTGCCAACCTTACTGTATATGACCTAAAATGCCAATGGGCTCAGGAATACTGTATTTTTTGTTAGAAAAGAGTTTATTATTTATATAATGATGGAGCATAGAAGATTGATATTAAGTCAGTGACCAAAGCCACACATCATGTGATCATTATAGTATAGGTCATTTAGAAAAGAGGCTTGAAACTTTACATGAGAGATGACTTCTTGAAGACCTTAGTCACTTTGAGACCAGGACAGTGATGGGTAGACATTTCTGTTTACCAGATAAAATTGTTTAGCAGTAACATGGACACAGTTAACTCACTGGCCTTGCCAATTCTGGGATTATGCAAATCTTAATGATTCAAAAGTTTGTCAAGAGAATTCACATGCTTTGAAAGTATGCACATAGTGAGCGTTTGCCAACATAGTTTATGCTGCACAATTATAAATTTATATTAGTAAAATTTGTACATTATTAAAAAGCACTGAACACATCCTCTTTATCCCATTTCTCATTTGAATAGTCTAGTCTTTAACTCAATGGTTGACTCAACCAATAGATATACTGGTCACTGTCTCCTGTATTTGGACTATAAAGGGGTAATAAACTCACTAAGCCATTAAGGTCTTGTAGTTTACAAACAGAACTTTATATGGATTGGGGGTGGGGTGCGTGGCAACAATTACTGTAGTGATGGGAGAAGAAGCAGTCAAGCTATTAGTATCTACCTGATTTTAATAGGTACCAGTTTACTGCCTACTTGAGAAATAGTGACTGAAGTTTGCATAATGCTAGAGCTTTTTATAAGTATTGAATAGTTTCAGAATCAGGTTCTTGCTACTCTTAATGCAACTCTTCTGTGGTCTGGAAATTCTGGGATGGATTTATGAAAATTAAATAAAGCTAGTAATCAGCTGTATTTGACAACACTCTAAGTTTAAGGTGCTTCTTACAATTAGGAAGTTTATCAGAACATGAATATTCAGGTATAACTGTAGAATATTACTCTACAGAGAATAATATTTTAATATGCTTTTTTCCCCCAAAATAAACATGATTGGAAATCTCTGAGCTACTAAGGAGCAGCATGAGTCCAAGAAAATATCTAGGGATGATATAAAAAACTGCACCTCATTTTAACTAGAATGTCTCTTCAGTCTTCAAAGGAAGCAGGTGTTTTAGATACTGCCTTCATGTTTTGGAGATAGAATACATTATCTATCCAAGAGAACAGAACTATAATTGGAATATGCCTGATCTTACTTGGAAGTGGGTAATAAACCCATTTGTTTTAATAAATCCTGACCATATACTCAATTGGTAAATGCCAATTCTAGTTCAAACCAATGTCATGTATCATTATTATTACAATTTTTTGTCACTATAATTCTGTACCTAAATGGATGCTTAGAAAATTATTTGGAAATTTAAAATACTGCACAAATTATTGGAGAAGGCAATGGCACCCCACTCCAGTACTCTTGCCTGGAAAAATCCCACGGACAGAGAAGCCTGGAAGGCTGCAGTCCATGGGGTCGCTAAGAGTCGGACACGACTGAACGACTTCACTTTCACTTTTCACTTTCATGATTGGAGAAGGAAATGGCAACCCACTCCAGTATTCTTGCCTGGAGAATCCCAGGGATGGGGGAGCCTGGTGGGCTGCTGTCTATGGGGTCGCACAGAGTCAGACACGACTGATGCGACTTAGCAGCAGCAGCAGCACAAATTATTAAGTCAGAAGAAAATCACATGCAACAAGATGCTTCACTTTTAGACATTTGATTTAGTCTCGTCTTCGCCTGTCCTCAACTATACGGAAAGTCCTCAGATGCTCTTTTCTCAGTGTGAGGACCCTGGCAGGAGACAATAGTTGGGGGCCCTTTGTGAAAGAAAAATTGGGGATGGAAGAGGTTTTTTTTTTTTTTTTTTTTTTTTGAGGTAGGGTTTTAAGAGGCAATACTCAGGTCTAACTTGAGTGTAAACATACCATCTACACGTGTCAGGTAGGCCTTCATTTTGGAGCATAGCTGGTGCTCACGGGGGAAGCCTGATCACCAGTCATGGTGACTCCTCTGCTCCTCTCACTCACAAGGTCTATCAAGGAACTTCACTCCAACAGCAGACAGGATTTAGATGGCTTTCCAAGAGTTCTAAGTCCAAAGGCAGAGACAGTGATCACACCACTCTGAATACCCTTGACTCCTGGAGAGGGGCACTCTCTTCTACAAGCCAGCTAGGCTGGGGCATTGCTTGCTCCCTCCCTGGCAATGTGGGCCCCAAGACTGGGGTTCTGCCTTGATTTCAGTGAAGCTTTCTGGAAGCACTTTGTCATGCAACAGCACCACCACCCCAGCCCTACATTCGGAAGCCTGGCCCTGTTTCACTCTCTCAGATAACACTTTTATTTAGATCACAGATGCCTGTCTGGAACTGGGCTGAACCTATCCTGTCCTGATCTCCACCTCTGATTCTCAGTTCCACAACTGCCTCTACCTTCATTTATCTGCTGCCTCCTGTTGACCCCCACTTTCTGGCTCAGCATGGGTCACTCTCTTCTATTTTACCACCTTACTACTATAAACTTTGACAATATGTTTACACAAAACTGCTAACATGGTAGCTGGAATTATTCAGAAATGCATCTTGATATGAATTGATATACCAAATATATATTTTAGAATTCTACACACATCTAATACACAGAGCTGGCATACAATTCATAGGGTTGTTTAGAGTAATAAACTGAGCTATTTGTAAAGCACATAGAACGAGCCTGGCACTTACTGAGAAGTATGTGGTTAAACAAAACAACTATAAAGATTCTTATTTATATTTATTAGGCTTATAAAAGGTTTCTACTTTAAATGTATAAATGATTCATGAAGATAAATGTACTTTATGTATTCAAACCAAAAGAATGCTCAGACAAATATTTTGAAACACACTTTTCTGAAGTCTGAATATTCTCTCATGCACACCAATAATACACTTGCTGCTGCTGCTAAGTTGCTTCAGTCGTGTCCGACTCTGTGCGACCCCGTAGACGGCAGCTCACCAGGCTCCCTCATCCCTGGGATTCTCCAGGCAAGAACACTGGAGTGGGTTGCCATTTCCTTCTCCAATGCATGAAAGTGAAAAGTGAAAGTGAAGTCGCTCAGTCGGGTCCGACTCTTTGTGACCCCATGGACTGCAGCCCACCAGGCTCCTCTGCCCATGGGATTTTCCAGGCAAGAGTACTGGAGTGGGGTGCCATTGCCATTGCCTTCTCCAATAACATGCTTAGGGAGCTCAATTCCTTTATCTTGTATCCAAAACACTAGAAGTCTCTGCTTTGGTGTAGGTGATCTTTCATGTCATTCCCCAAATGCTTTCTACCAAGGGGCTTCTCCTCAGTGATTCAATCAACTTAAGTCTTTTGAATTCTCTGGGTTGGACAGAGATGTAAATGCCAAGGAACAGAACCCATAAGTTGATTTCAAGGATTTTAAATGCTAATAAACAAACTTAGCTTTTGACTTAGTCAATGGAAAACAGTTATCCTCTCATGGCCAGATAGCTCTGACTGAAATGTTCTGCCATTAATGTCTGTATGCTTTTAGGACATCCAAACAACATCCCATGTAAATCATTTCAAAAGAAAGGGAACAGCCAATCCCAAAGGCTATAAGGCAAGTATTACTTTCATAAAAGGAGAGCGCCAGCATTATTTTCTTTGAGGCCATTGTTTGCAGGCTGAATGTTTTAATGTAATTGATCTAAGTCTACAAGAAAACTCACTCAAACAAAGCTATAGCTTTCTTAGTTTCTGCTCTGTTCAAAAGCCACATCAAAAGGCATTCCTTGCCTTCTTAAATATAAGGTAATCAAAGTGGTTCTAACTCATTTTACTTTTAATTCTTTGCCCACACTCCCCTATAAATGTGCCAGGAACCAAGTCCATAGCTTGTACAAGTTCCATTGGCTTCTTGGCAGAATTCATAAGCAGCGGAGCAGCCACGGGAATTATGAATTGAAAAAACATGGACAGACCTAGCCCACAGTGCAAGGCATACCTGGGTAGGAGAGGAAATGGTAAGAGAAAGGAAAATATTGCTGGTAATGGCAAAATGGTGTATTAATTTGCCCTTCCAAAATAATTTTAAAAAACCTCTCTGCATCATTTGGAAGAGTTTGCAATTATTTCTCCCTGCTCTAAATGTGAAAAGTTTTGTTCTCTCTTTGAGGCATATTCTTTTTAACTTACTCTTTCTGGAGAACTTACATGCATCCTGCACTTCCCAGGTTCAAAGACAAGTCTACCTTATGCCCCCTTTCACCCCCAACCAGGCAGAACTAACTATTCTCATTATGTGTTCTTATAGTATTTACTTTTTAAGAAGCCCATGCCAATGGATATTCTTTATAAATTTTTCAACAAACTATTTTGTTATAAAAGAAAAAATTCTCATAGTACCTTATATATCTCTCATTAAATTCCACGTTTGGACATCTCTTTTCTCTCTAGTAGGTTTATCTTTGTATCCATAGCATTATCATATAGTGTTCTACATGCAATAATTGCTCACTAGAATTTGGGTACAGAAGGAAGGCAAGATACTGAATCTCCTCAAGTATATCCTGATTGCTCATAGAATTAGACAACAATGTAATTATTTCCATACAAATTTTTAAATCTTTTATGATATAAACAAGTTTCCCTCAGTCAACTGATCTGAGTTTCAAGGCACTCTGATCTGATTTAAATTCTCACGAAATCAGGAAGTGAAGTGAAGTGAAAGTCACTCAGTTATGTCCTACTTTTTGCGACCCCATGGACTTACACAGTCCACGGAATTCACCAGGTCGGAATACTAGAGTGGGTAGCCTTTCCCTCCTCCAGGAGATCTTCCCAATCCAGGAATTGAATCCAGGTCTCCCCGCATTGCTGGTGGATTCTTTACCAGCTGAGCCACCAGGGAAGCCCAAGAATACTGGAGTGGGTAGCCTATCCCTGCTACAGCAGATCTTCCCAACCCAGGAATTGAACCGGGGTCTCCTGCATTGCAGGTGGATTCTTTACCAACTGAGCTATGAGGGAAGCCCTCATGAAATCAGGAATTATGCCAAATGCCCAGTTTCTGTGCTTGTTAGTTTTCCTGTGGACTACTGAGATTGCTTTCTGATTTCTCTGCCTCTGCAACAAACATCACGTAACTGCTAGTTATCATCTGTAAATAGTCTTTTCTGTAACAATCTTTAGTGGGTTCCCAATGCTTATAGATAAAAGTCCAAATCATTTTGTATGACAGACAAGGCTCCCTATATGCTGAACCCAATCTTTATTTACAGCCTCAGCTCTCCAGAACTTTCTGTTCACTCTGATTCTATTCTCATCCAGACAATCTTTCTCTATCCTCCATCTAGGATTATTTTAAAATTTCTCTTTAGCTATCCTAATTTTCAGAGAGGATTATCTTGCCGTACTCTGGATTTCATGAGGAGGAACTTTTCCTAAACTCATCCTTGGGTTTCCTATGCTCTTTTACTCACTTGGTAAATTGAAGAAGAAGAATTAGATTTGCTCACTCTTCTTTCTCTTGGCATCTTCCTGCCTGTAGGAAACCTGACATCGCCCAGCTCCCCCAGTACTGCCCCTAAGGATGTGTGCAGTGGGATGGGGGATGAGGGCTTACTGTGGAATTCTGCATAATGCCGGTGAGTCCAGAAACCCACTTAGTCAATAGTCTAAAAGTCATGTCTGCTAACTTGTCCCTCAACTAAAAATTATATTCTGTGTTCCATCAACTACTTCATTTCTCAAAGTGTTTAGCACTTGGATGAGGAAGAGAGGTGCTATTTATTGTGGACCCTTATAAACTCTAACTCAATCTTCCAAGTCCAGTTTAAATTTTCCCAATTCCTGAGGTCCTTCCCTAACTCCCTGAGGCAATATTAATTATTCATTCCTTTGTAGTCCCATTGTTTAGTTTTTTATTTTTCTACATATCCTTTGGCATTTTTAAAATTCTGCTTTGCTTTAATGAAAGTTTCATTCACTACACTGTAAACTCTTTGGGACAGAGACAACATTCTAGTTTCTACAGTGCCTCACACTTAGAAAGCAGTTCAAATAAATACTTGTGAAATAAAACAAAATTAGAAAGTACAATGTCTAGGGTCTATACCTTGGGACTACTGCTGCTGCTGCTGCATCGCTTCAGTCATGTCTGACCCTGTGCGACCCCATAGACGGCAGCCCACCAGGCTCCCCCCGTCCCTGGGATTCTCCAGGCAAGAACACTGGAGTGGGTTGCCATTTCCTTCTCCAATGCATGAAAGTGAAAAGTGAAAGTGAAGTTGCTCAGTCATGTCTGACCCTCAGCGAACCCATGAACTGCAGCCTACCAGGCCCCTCCATCCATGGGATTTTCCAGGCAAGAGTACTGGAGTGGGCTGCCATTTTCTTCTCCACACCTTGGGACTAGCACACCTGAAAAGGAGTGACTAAATAAATAGGTTGTTGTAAAGAGGCTGAGTGTCCTATCTCTATACGACTGATGAAAACTGCTGAAGTAGAGATGACAGCCATTTAAATGGCCCCTGGTGTTCTTTCACAGGCTTTTACTGCTGGCCTCAGTGGTGGTCAGAGTCCTAGAAGAGAACCTGGGTGAGTGCTCACACTTTGCCTGTCCATCTGGATTAAATTTGGAAGAGTCCAGATTCTTATTCATTTCTCAGAATTGGACCTAGCTAGAGTGACAACATGGAGAAGGCAATGGCAGCCCACTCCAGTGCTCTTGCCTGGAGAATCTCATAGATGGAGGAGCCTGGAAGGCTGTAGTCCGTGGGGTCGCGAAGAATCAGACATGACTGAGTGACTTCATTTTCACTTTTCACTTTCATGCATTGGAGAAGGAAATGGCAACCCACTGCAGTGTTCTTGCCTGGAGAATCCCAGGGACGGGGAGCCTGGTGGGCTGCCATGTATGGGGTCGCACAGAGTCAGACACAACTGACGCGACTTAGCAGTACCAGCAGCAGAATGACAACATGTCCTGGCCACTGGGTAAAACGTTGCAAGGTTTACACTCTTCCTCTTGCTGTAAGAATGTCCATAAAAGCTCTTACTTCCTCTGGCTGAGATGAATAGGGAACTATATGACTAAAGTGGAAACCTAATTCTGCCTCTGACGTGATGGATACGTATTAGCAGCTAAGTTGCTGTAGACCAGGAGTGACCTTCATTTACCACCCAAGTTATTATAGTTATTAAGATAACTGACTGCCATTATCATCTATGAGACAATGGAAGGGTACTGATTATTTGGGATATAGTACTGATATTTAATTCAATTTCTGACCAGCAGTTGGGAAAAGCAATACATTTTTATTTGATTCTCTGGCATCTTTTCCAAAAGATTATGTACTCAATGTGATCAAAACTTGACTGTTACTAAATTCTCAGTGAGAAAATGGTGGTGACAGTGTCATGGGGAACTTTCTTTCTTCTGGTTTCAAGTTTCCATGAGGAGGGAGCTCCATTTGGGTGACTCATCTAGCCTTCTGTCCTTCTCTTACTCATCTCCACATATAGAATTGAGTAACCTGGTTGAGGAGAAGGCAATGGCACTCCACTCCAGTACTCTTGCCTGGAAATCCCATGGACGGGGAGCCTGGTGGGCTGCCGACTATGGGGTTGCACAGAGTCAGACACGACTGAAGCGACGCAGCAGCAGCAGCAACCTGGTTGAAAAGTCTTTTGGTGAGGAGAGTTTATCATCTTTTTCCTTTTTCTCCATGGACCAGTGCCTGTCAGTGATATTAGTAAAGTTGCTTCTGTAGACCCAATTTTCTTCTCTGGTTGGCTGCCTATGGGCTGAAATGAACAGGCAAACCCATTTGGCCCTCACACCAAGTCATTATCTCCAACTACTTCATCATTAATAAAAGTGATATTTTGATCTCCATCTGCTTGACTCTAGTGTTCAGCTCTCGATTTGAATCTTGTCCTGTCAAGAGTGAGCTATAATTTACTGGACTTCCTCAAGGTCCAACGTCATGAAACACAATGCTGTTATTTCTGTTTCTGGCATTCATTTTGCAGCAGCATTTAACAAATTTGAGCCTCTGGTTCAAGTCTGTGAGCATGATCTTATTTTTCAAATGCAAATAAAGCCTTTTCTGAAGACAAATTTTTCCTTACTGTCCTTATAGTTCCTTAAAAGGAAACAACAACTGCCACAGATTTTAAAAAGCTTATCAAAAAATGGAGCCCAAACAAGGTGCTTATGAATTTCTGGGTTGCAGTAAATGACTATATGCAGTGAAGTCTACTCAGCCAACTGACTGAAGGCTCTTCCCCCCACAGGTGAAGTAGCAGCCAGAGCTAGAGCTCCCACCAGTTGCTGGGCACTCAGCCAGGCAGATTGTACATGCTCACTCAATTTGCTCACCAACTCTAAGAGATATTATCATCCACATTTTACAGTTAAATAGATGGAGGCATTGAGAGCAAATTACAAGTCTGAACAGGGTTTCAAACAGAGGTCTGTTAGGAAATTCAGAGCCTGCACTCTGTATTCTACTTGGCTTGTCTCTCACTATGGTGACTATGTAATTCATCATACAAAAACCAGAGAGTTCTCATAAGTGAAGAGGTCATCATTAATAATTTCTGGGGGATGAAAATCAGAACTATTTAGTTTTGGAAAAACCTATACATATGATCTCTCTAAGGTCTCAAATGAATTTCTAGCAGAGTTTTAAAAACAGATGCCAATTTCAGATATTTAGAAAGGAGCCTGAGTTTATTCACTGTTTCTTCGTTTGCCTCTTCCTGGCTTACAAAAGCCAAGACTCACTAGTTCCCCCTCCCTGATTCCTGAGATCCAGTTTCTAGTGCCATCTAAATAAATCACAGCTGTTCATTATCAGAGATATTTCTTCCTCTAGACACACAGAGGGATGAAGCTCCAAGGAAGGATTAGATCATTAAGCAAAGGAAAATAGCAACAACAATATCAGCAGCACCTGCACAAATCCTTTAGGGGAAATGATCAATTTAAAGTTTTCTCATGTTCTAGCATATCCTTGTTGGTGTTGGAAATAAATCACTTCTTTTCTCTCTTATAAATAAATGCCTCATTACATTCAATCACTTATGCACACGGGAGTGTCGTGATGAGAAATCAGATATAGTCAAAACCTAGGGGCATTCTGGGGGTATTCTGGGTCCTTAGTCACTGGAGGTGGTTAACCTCATTATCCTACTCTGTCAAGTTGGTGGGAAGTAGCACTTGACTTATTACTACTGTTGCCATGAAGTCATTTGACTGCAATAATAAGTGCTAACTTATTAGGGTTAGCACTTTAGGGTTATCCTAATGTTTTATATATATATATATGTGTGTGTGTGTGTGTGTGTGTATATATATACATACATATAAAACAGTGTGACACTCAAAGGACTGCTCTTAAAACCTTGATTCTAATGTGCAAAGAACTAGTTTGTGCATTGAAAATTATCAGAAGAAGGGGCGAGTGGAAATGCCCATTTTTCAGTTCTCGGCTCTTTTACCATCAATGTCTTCTCCAGCAGGATGGCTATCAAACCTAGCATGCTCCAGAATCACCTCGAGGATCAGCTAAAACACACACAGCTTCTGATCAGTGGGTCTAGAATGGGACTTGAGGACATGCATTTCTTTACCAGCTGATCCACAAGGGAAGCCTGAGGATGTACATTTCTAACAAGTTCCTGGGAGATGCTATTGCTGCTGGTCCAGGGACCACACTTGGAGAACTACTGTCTTCACAGTGCAGGGAGTGGAGACTTTGGCCTTTGAAAAGAAGTGAAATCTAAGATGTGCCCCTTGGAGTAAATTAACATGAAAGCCCCTGCAGCAGTACTGAAACATCCTTGTTATATTTCCAATAGTCTATTAAAGTCTAAACAGGAGTCTGCAAACTTATCCTATAACAGGCCAGACAGCAAATGTTTTCAGCCTTGCAGGCCAGATGATTTCTGTTGCAAGTGATCAACTCTGCCACTAGAGCATGAAAGCAGCCTGAGACGGTACAGGAAAGGAGGATCACTGGCCTGGCTATGTTCCAATAAAGCTTTATTTACAAGATGAGTAACGTGCTGGTTCTGGCCTACAGGCCATAGCTTGCCAACCTTTGAGTAACTAATGTTAAAAATGATTCATATAAGGCAACATCTGTTAGTTTGCCAAGTCCAAGTATGCCTATGATCAATGAGAAACCAACCAAGCTGGAAACCTGTGTCAGCCAAGCACTGACACCTGTATCAGCTGCACATGGTTGGCAGACTACTGCCCACACTGGAAGGTAGGTACTCTTCTTGCAGTTCAGCCCCTGCAACCAACTATTTAAAATCCAATGGCTCACCACTCCACTCTAATTCAACAGGGGTTTCACTGAACTGCTGGAAATTATTCATCTACACTTAATATATTCTCTACTTGGTACTTTGCTGAAAAGTCAACAATAATTGAGTTATTAGTTAATTCATATTTTGTTGCCGGGAATGACTGGCAAAATTCCTGATGATCAGTTCCCAGGTCTCTTCTTACTTGTCCTGTCAATAGCATTTGACACGGTTGGTCATTCCTTCCTCTTGGAAACATGTTCTTTGCTTGGTTCCCAAATAGCATTCACCTCTGGTTTCCCTTTCACTTAGTAAGCAGTTCCTTCATCTCCTTTGCTTATAGAAGTACTGTCTCAAACCTCGGTTCTTGGTTCTCTCTGTCTTGTCCTCTCCTCACACACTGTCCTGGTGAGCTCATCCACTTACATGGTTTCCCATACCATCAACACATGGACAACTTCCATCCTTATGAATCCAGGCCAAATATCTCCACCAAACTTGAGTTTCACATAACTGTGCTTCTCTTTCAGTCTCCACACACACTATGAAGTATCTCCGCTCCGATATGTCCAAGTTAAGTTCCTGATATTGTCTCATCCCCACCATCCCCATCCTCACAGTCTTTTCTACTTGGGAAATGGCAACTCTATTCTTCTAGCTGATCAGCCCACCCAAACTGGAGCCACACCCCATATCCAATCTTATGGTAAATCTTGCCTGCTCTGCCTTCAAATTACAGCTCAAATTTGACTACTTCTCACCTCCTCAACTGCCGCCACCCTTAGTGTAAGCCACCCCTAGCTTTTGCCTGGATTATTGTCATTTTGGCTGGCTTTTCTGCTGTCATTTGGATGACTCTCAACTCAGCAGGTACAGCAATTCAGTTGAAACACACAGGACAATTCATTTAGACAATTCATTCCTTTGCTCAAAACTCTACAAGTTCCATTTGCCACAGAGTGAATGTGCAAGTCATAGGTCTTTCTGTCCTCTCTGGCCCTTGTTCCCTCTCTGGCCTCCTTTCCAACTCCTTTCCTCTCTTTTATCCATATGAGCACACAGGCTTCCTGATGCTCCTCAAATGTGTTGCTCACATTCCCACCTCCGTGCCTTTTATTGCCCATTCCCTGGCTGGAAATGGTTTCCCCTAAGACATCACATGGATTTCTCCCGCACTTCCGCCGTCTTTACTCAGATGTCTCCTTTTCAGGGAGTCTTCCTCTCATTCTACGGACAATTGCAGCCCCTTCCCTGTACTCCCCTTTCTGCTTTTTCTGCTTTCTCTCTCTCTCTCCCCAGCACATTTCACTATGAAATACACTATGTATTTTATTTGTTTTTTGTCACCTTCCACCCAAATGTAAGCTCCATAAGGGTGGGATTGGCCCAGACCTCTGATCTGACAAGGCTGCGGTGAAGTGTGCCTTGGGGAGCTGAGTCTGGGTCAGCAGAGCCCTGGGCATGGGGATGTCAGCTTCAGCAAAGATGCTGTTGACTTTCCTCAGCCAGGGAGCACCAGAGTCTTCCACCTGGGACCAAGCAGGTTTGGACAGTCACTGTTATCACCTTGGCTGAGGGAAGTTAAGAGGCTCTTATTCAACTCTCCTGGTATGCCATAAGCATTAGAGAGGAGCGGTAGGGGGAGAGAGACGGAGAGTGGGGTGGGGAGAGGAGAGATGAGAAGAAAGAGGGGGAGATGTAGGGGAAGAGAGAGGAAGATGGGGGAGGGAGAGAGAGAGAATGCAGGAGGGGAGAAGGGTAGAGGCAAGAGGTATGAGGAGAGAGGGGAGAGAGAGGAAAGGGAGAGGGAAGGAGGGAGGTGGAGGGAAGGGAAAGAGAGAGAGTGTAGGAGAGACATAATAGATAAAGATTAAAGTTACCAAAACTAGATGGAAAGGGGACTTGGATTTATTCAAATTAAGGAAAACTATTATGTGACATTCCCTACATGCCCAACTTTATGAACAATAATTCATATACCCAACAACAGTTCTTATTACTTGAAAATGGAAATAAATAAATCAGTGGAACAAAGCAAACCCTGTTCCATGCATACCAAGAAAACAGGATAGAAGGACATACCGGGTGAAGTGAACTTTCCACTTCTCCCCAGACTCCCCCATGACTTCATATTAAATTCTGATGTGCACCAGAGTCAATATTCACTTCCTGTGTTCTCCTTCTGGGTGAAGGAAATGCTGCTAATGAGGAAGGGCTCAGCTCAGATTTGGCTGGTGGCCAGAAGAGCTGACTCTTCAGTCTTCACCCCCCCGCCCTACTGTTTCAGCAAAGGTGCACCCGCCTCATTCCACCAGGATAGGCCAGAGAACCCCATGTGGGCCCAGAGATGCCAAGGCTCATTAGCCAGCAAGAACTGCTGATTCCTCTGTCTGGGATTTTGGACTTGAGTGTTTGCCTGCAGGGCTGTGGCATGTGGGACTGCACGGCTTGTGAAATCTGGCCTCCTTGCAGAACAGGGACAGCCAGTTCCGTGGGAGTAAGAGCGCTTGTTTGCCTCAGCGACGGATGCCAAGGAAAAAAAAAGCTGCTTGCTTATTTGGCCAAAATGAGGGCATAACATCTCTATTTTTCTCATATTTTTCAGGGGTTAATGATCTTCAGCTATGAGTTTACGTTAAAAGATTTATTTTATTCTATTAAAACTTACAACAGCTTTATTACTGACATCTTGGGAGTACTATTTCTAGTCATTTTCCAAGTCTATATGAAATATAGACTTCTATTCACTAGTTTAAATGGCTTGAAATGATCCAAACACTATTTTGAAAGGGTGGGTAAATTATTTTAAATCCTGGGAAGGGGCTTTGAAAGGTCCTATGACAAGTTCTCTAGCCTGATCCATCAGTAGTCAATTAAAATCTCAGCCTGCCTTTTTAAAGACCCCCTAGTGAGACCCCCTTATTTTCTCCAATTATATCCCACTGTAAAACTGTTGATTATGGCAGAAAAGTAATCAGTCAGCATAAGTTTTCCTATCTATTTTATGTTTGTCTAACTTTCTAAAGTTAACTACACATTTCTACTGAATGGTTGATACTAATCTAGACTGAAAAGCAGCCATGGGCAATTATCATTTTAGATAAGTGGGGGAAATCAATACTTATTTCTGTTTCTGTGTAAGTGGAAATAATGAAGCCATGTCGGCACTGGTTGCCACAAATATGTATATCCTTAGACTATCTAAACCAAGAAGATAGAAACGATTTAACCATAAGCCCGAAGGAAACACAGTCAAATTTCCAGAATAAATGCTTTTATGCCCATGATAGTTGGAAGTATGCATGATGGTCTCTGCCTGTACACATTTCTATTTATTTATCCTCCTTGAGTTTAGGTATTATTGTTTTATTATGTGTCCTTTCTATATAGCTTGTAGTTTCTAAACATGTCTATTACATTTTTACAACAGGCTGGAATGAGAGTTAAAAATAAGCCAGAAAATCAAATATTGATGTTTATAATAATTTATTGATCACCTACCTACCTACATGTGCCAGGCACTGTGCTAGCTTTGCATGATGACAAAGGTGAGGATGACTCAGTCTCTGCTCACAGGGAGCTCACAATCTACAGGTGGTGGGAGAGCGGTACACACAACCACTCTATCAAAGAGGCTGTGCTCCAACACAGGTTTATGGAGTGCTGTGGGGACACAGGTTACGTGATAAACAGCTGAGTCTAAGACAGTCACTTGTGTGTGTGCGTGTGTGTGTGTCTCAGGCTAGGGGGATTTCTGATAGGATTTCAGAGAAAAGGAGATTTTCAAGCTGAGATTTAAGAGTGTAGAATTTTGCCAGTAAGTAGAGTTGGGAAAGGCTGAATTTCCACAAATGTCAAAATGGGACAAAAACATATCCGACAGGGAATGTCATTTAAGAGAAACTGCAAGTAGCTTGGAATGGGTGGGACATAATGTCCACAGGCATTAGGAAAGCTAGAAAAACAGATGAAAAGATATGCAAGGTCTTCCAATGAGCAGTGAAAGGAGGGAAAGACTGAGTTCCATCAAGGAGGTTTATATAATCATCAGAGGAAGCTGTTAGTTTTGCCAGTAAAAGGAAATGTTGCAGTCAAATATTTGCAACCCAAATCTTTCTAATCTGAAAGGCGATCTCAGCATCCTTTTCTACATGTAAAAGAACCTGTTAGATCTTATTAGAATGGTGGTCAGTTCCCCAGTTCAGACTCATTTGTTGACAGTAACTGTCCCAGTCCCAGAATAGAGAGTTCTAATGTGGAATGAGGTCTTTCCTAAAAAGACAGTGCTCCTAGCTCAAATTGGAAAATAAGTCAGATAAACAAGACAGGCAAATACCAAGAAACAGCTTTCACTAAAATTTGTTCTATTCCGTCAATATTATTCTTTTAACTCTGAGATTATCTTGATTGACAAAATGACTTCTCATTAAGAAGCATGGCAAACAGTTCAGCGTCACAGCTAACAGTTCAGCGTCAAGTCATTTTATAAGATGAAGAGAGGGCAGATGTCTAAACTAACTGTCTTCTTTGCACAACCTATTCTTTGAAGGGAAAATTCTTTAAAAGGCAAAGAAAACTTCAAACAACATTCAGTTGACAGCATCAAGAAAATGGCAAGTTATTACAGTCCATAGTTAACTGATCATGTATTTTGGATGGTCTTCTACTTGAATGGTTGAGTGTACCAGTAGTAACAATTTTCAATGATGCTCAACATGTTAGAGCATCGAAGAAAGACAATGAGATGTTCCTGATGTATATGTAAGCTGCTCAGAGGAAGTTTAACATCCTTTTCAGGTCACTTGATTTGAATCCAGGGCTATCAGTCTATGAGAATCTAAATTCACTGCTTCCTACTTTCAGGGCTCCCCAGATAAAGTTCTGCTATAACCTTTTACTTGTTATTTATCTCATGGAATATTTATGAGCTCAGTGATGGAAAATTCATGTCATGGTTACCCGCAATGCATTGAATGATGGTGCAATGATCAAAAAGATGCCGGTGATGACAATTGAACGTCCCTTTGCCTTCCCAGCCTCCTTCATATATTCTCAGGCATAGGATGACAAAGGGAAGTCCACGAGTCACATGAAGAAAGACGGTAGCCATGGGCACACGACCAGGAACTCCTCAATTTGTCTTCACCCCTGCCGTCCATGCCACCACCCCATCCTACTTCTTCCTGATCCTGTCCCTGTGAATTACCCTACCATCTTGCCACTAACCACAATCTCTCTACCCAAAAGTTCTGCAAGTCCTTAACCCTAACTGAATCAATGTTCAACCCACTCCTGACAGAGATTTCATGTTCAAACAGTTGTTGAGTGAAATCATGACCCCTAAACCCTCCAAGGTAACAACATTTTAGAGAAAGGTCCTTCTGAATGACATAATGCATCCTTATATGGGGCAAAAAGAGCAACAATTTTGGAATCCCATCAGCCTAGCTTTGTACCTGGCTGTGCCACTAAGAGGATAATAAAACAAGGGCTTAACTACCCTGAGATGCCATTTCATCAACTATCTTTATAGAAGGTAGATAATAATTCCTACTTTGAAGGTTTTTGTGACTATTAAAAGAGATAGTATACATGAAAATGCTAGCACAGTGCCTGGAATATACTAGGACTTCAATGAATGCTCACTTCTCTCTTCTCCATCTTATGTGATATTATTAGGATGATAAAATAGAGAGTAATTAATCTCTGATGTGGTTGGATGTTTCAGAATAGAGAAATAAACAGCAGTCACAGGGAGGGATAGTGTTAGGAATTTGTAAAGGAAATTATTATTTCTATGGTTAATTTTCTTGGTTGGGGTTTAAGAGGAGATTTATGTTGTCCATTAATTATACTTACCAATTGGGTCTAATTGGCAACTACCCCAAAATGAATAAAACAAGCGGGAGTCAAGAGAGAAAAACGGCAGGCATCCTGTCAAAAAATAAAATCTTTGAAATTTCTACAACCCAACCGTCACATACACATTTTATTAAAGCAGACTGATGGCCCAATTTGTAAATGTACACATGTGATGGCAACTCAGGTTGCATATTCAGATCTATGCACAGCATCAGATAGCATTCTGCACCAGCTATACCATGCCTTGTTGCTCCTTCAGTTGAACAGACCCTTAAAATAAACATCCCCTTTGCTGGACGTATCCTTCATCATTCTGTTTCAGCCTAGGTAACTGCTATAGGAGTTAAAGGGTTAAATGAGTCAATCCATGTTAAGTGCCTATAATAATACTTGCTGCTGCTGCTGCTAAGTCGCTTCAGTCGTGTCTGACTCTGTGCGACCCCACAGGTGACAGCCCACCAGGCTCCGCTGTCCCTGGGATTCTCCAGGCAAGAACACTGGAGTGGGTTGCCATGTTGCCATTTCCTTGTCCAATACATGAAAGTGAGAAGTGAAAGTGAAGTTGCTCAGTCGTGTCTGACTCTTCACGACCCCATGGATTACAGCCCACCAGGCTCCTCTGTCAATGGGATTTTCCAGGCAAGAGTACTGGAATGGGGTGCCATTGCCTTCTCCGATAACAATACTTAGCACTCAGTAAATCCTCAAGAATTGTTTGTTGTTGTTATACTAATTATACTAACAATATGTCTTCTGAGGCCAAACAAGAAATGGATTCCTCCCACCTTCCTTTTAAAAAGTCTTTTTATTAATTCTAGAAATATGTGTCTTATTCTCACAAAATTAGCTACTTTTGACCTAAAAGAAGTACTTTTTTAGAGGCCAATGTACTTATTTTCTTTTAAAGGGGAACTGAAACCAATGCCAATGTCACTCAACGTACCTAATGTTATTTACTGAAGAGATCCCCACTATTTCCCTCTCTTCTTTTTTATCAGCCAAGAAAATGATCAATTAGATAGAGTCATCTATTTCTATGCCTATCTGTCACACAGATTATTTATCTCCATCATCTATCTATCTTCAAAAGAAGTTGAAGACATTTCATTATAATAGGTTTCCTACCAATTTGGCTATTCTACCTATTCTAGATAAATTTAGTGGTGAGTTATGTCTCTGGAATGGTAACTTATTAACAAGCTAGTGAAAGGCTAGATGCCTCAGGCAGGATCTCATTTCAAATCCAGGCCTCAGGAGAATCTGCCGCTGCCCTCTTTGCTCCTTTCCTAAAACAGCATTTACAGAAGGGCCCAGATCCTCAAGTGAGATCTTCCAGACTTAGTTTCCTTGGATCAAGTTAGGTTTCTAGAAAGCGCCAGTTGTTGGTTGGGCAGGGAGTAACTGGTTGGTGAGAGGCATAGATGGGTCCCACCTCACTTTTCAGGGAACTTTACTTGGTAATTCCTCAGTGCCCTTCATAGCAATAGTCCTTGAAGCACAAAATATAAGGGTTGGCCATTCTGGATTCTCAATAGGTTGCAAAATAATAAACTGAGAGTAACTAATGTATGTTTTCCAAAGATAGCATTAAGTCATGTCCGACTCTTGTGATTCCATGAACTGTTGCCTGCCAGGCTCCTCTGTTCATGGGATTCTCCAGGCAAGAATGAATACTGGAGTGGGTTGCCACTTCCTTCTCCAGGGGAACTTCCCAACTCAGGAATTGAACCCCTAAATTTACTAATCAGCACAATCCTGAGAACAGAAATTCAGCTTGGGAGCACATACCTCCCAAGGCCACTCTACTACTCACTGTATACAACAGTTAGACCACTTGCTAAATACTATGAGCAAAACCTCAAAGAGCTGATGACACAAATCCTCCTGGAGATTTAACACAAAAGCACTTGTTTAAGGAACCCAGCACAAAATTGGCTTAGCTGCATCTTTCTGCAGACTGAACAGCACACTGGTATTTTTAGTTTCTTTCTTTTTTTCCCTCCACAGTTACCAAGCCCTAATGAACAAAAGTTAAATGACATTTTAGTGCAGATCAACCAGATTTGTTGCATGGCTAAAAATGGAAATGTCTGAACATCCGCTGTCAGTTGACTGTGATTCCACTTCTCTTGATATTTCCTTGTTTACCCTTCAGGATGCAGTGGAGAAAATGGTCTCAAGGGAAAAATGGGAGAATAAAGGGCTATCAATAAAATATCCCAGAGGAAGGAACCTTTTCTCATTTGAGGTCTCCTGGTGCTTTATTTGGAGAAGGAAACGGCTTTATTAAAAAGAATAAGAGAAGTATCTCCCCAAACTAAGGGGGTAACAATGCTGAGCAAAGAGCAGCAGATTTGAAGCTTGGAGTCCTGAGTTCAGGTAAAAGTTGTGCCAGTTAATTCACTGTATGAATTTAGGTAGGAGACATGATTGACCTTTTCCAAGTGGGCCTTCCTATCTGGGAAATGAAGGCAATGAACTAGATGAAATATATATGTATATATAGTATCTATGATAATTTACAGTTATAAAATATAGAATATGAATATATGAATAGCTCTGCTTCTGCTCCATCTAATCTATGCATACATAAAAAGTCCTATTTATCATATTATATTTTATCTTGACAACATTCTATTAAGAAGCTTCAATAAAAGGGAAACAATGAAACATCATATCTTATCCTTATGATTTTGATGATCGTATTTCCTAAAAAAAAACTAAGCCTAGTTCACATAGAGACCTTATATTTGCAGCTGAAATTTTGCTTATGAAGATAAGAAAAACAATTTAATGAAAGTAAAATAAATGTAAGTAGACTTATGCTATGCACTGCCTTTCTAAATATTGAAAGCTTTCACCTGCATGGTGCTTGCAATCTGTTACCCCAATTCCATCTATCAAAATCTTCCTTGACCACTCCTCCTCCATAAACATTCCATCCGAAACTTTTGGTCTGAATTCCTGCTGTATTTCATATCATTCAAGGGCATTTAACACCTGCTGCTGTTCAATGCAGCCCTTTCATACTGAGAAGACATGGAGCACAACAGTTGAGGCGTGGAGGCAGGCAGACTTTTTGGATCTGCCACTTACTAACAGTCTGACTTTGGGGGCTATTACTTGTCCTTTCTTTGCCTCAGTTTTTCTTTTGGCCAGTGGGAATAATAATAGTATTTATTTCATAGGGTTGTTGTAAGGATTAAATCAGTTATTTCTCGTAAAATTTTTAGAATAGCACTTGATAGCTAGTTATTGTTAACTTAATTGCAAAACTCTAAGTTCTTCAAGTACACTGCTGCTGCTGCTAAGTCACTTCAGTCGTGTCCGACTCTGTGCGACCCCAGAGACGGCAGCCCACCAGGATCCCCTGTCCCTGGGTTTCTCCAGGCAAGAACACTGGAGTGGGTTGCCATTTCCTTCTCCAATGCATGAAAGTGAAAAGTGAAAGTGAAGTCGCTCAGTCATGTCCAACTCTTAGTGACCCCATAGACTGCAGCCCACCAGGCTCCTCTGTCCATGGGATTTTCCAGGCAAGAGTACTGGAGTGGGCTGCCATTGTCTTCTCCATTCAAGTGCACAGTTATGTCTTATTTATCTAGCCACCTCTACAGTGCGTTGTATATTGAAGATACACAAGTAAATACTGGTGGAGTGACAGAAGAACTATCAAGGGGAATTAACAGAGAGTGATGACTATTTATTTTAGGTGACAGAGTTTTTGAGTTCTCCTTCTTGTCACATTTTGAAAAGCTGAAGAACTTTTGACATGTATTTTGTCTCCATACAAAACATCTTAAGAGCATAGTGGAGTCAGGAATACAGTGGGAGCCTTTTTTCCAGTGTGAGCATTACAGACAATATTCAGAGTGAAACGGCTTTTGACTGAGTTGAGTGTGAGCCTGCTCCATCATAGGGAGTACAACCCAGGAAGAGGGGAGCTGGACTATAGGGTGCCCAAGAGCAAGGAAAATGCACAGTTTAGCTCTATAGAATTGTGCTCACAGTAGAGATATAAAAGTAGGATATTTCCAGTAGCCCCATCACACTAGGATATCTGGTTATGGCTAGGGACTGGGAATAAATTTAGGTCATTTTGTCATTTACCAAATCTAAACAGGGAAGATAATTTTGGTTCTGATTTCAGCTACTCTCAAATATAAGCATCAAACCTGTTATATATAATTAAGAAAACGTAAATGTGGTTATAAACACAGTTATACTGTTGTTTGGTAGGCTTTCACTTAAGAAAAAGAACATAAAACTACCATTGGATTTATTTCCATATGAACCCAGAGAGAACTATTACATTACTCATAATAACTTCAAAGCATTTCACTGTATGTCATCTACATGTAATTTGCATGTGTGCTCCATCTCTCAGCTCAGTTGTGCCCAGCTCTTTGCAACTCCATGGGCTCTGTCCATGGGATTTTCCCAGCAAGATTAGTGGTGTGTGTTGAATTTAATTGGTCATTTATTGGTGAATCTTTGAATTATTTCCATTTTTATTACTGTAAACAATATGGCAATGAATATGCATAAAATAAATCCCTAGAAGTAAAAAAAGCATATGTACATTAAAATTTGACAGGGTAGCCAAATTATCTTCCAAATAAGGTTGCCCATATTTGCCCACCCTCCCGTACAGATTTCCACACCTACTTATTGACACTAGATAATTTTAACTTTGGTTTTTGTCCATCTTGATAGGTTAGAAAGCATTTCATTGTTGGCTTGGCTTTCATTTCTTTAAGTGAAGTTGAGCACTCCACACACCACCCCACCCTCGCCCCCTAATTATCCTGTTAATATATTTTGCCCTTTGTCTTACAAGATTTTCCTTTTGGATTTGTAGATGCCCTTTGCTTATTATGTAAATGAGCTCTTTGTCATGGATGCAAATATTTTTCTTTGCTTTTCCATTTGTTTTTTGAATTTATTTATACTATTTTCTTGATAAAGGTGAAAGAGGAGAGTGAAAAAGCTGGTTTAAAACTCAACAATCAAAAGCAAAGATCATGACATCCTGTCTGATTGTTTCATGGCAAACAGATGCAGAAACAATGGAAACATATGACTTTATTTTCTTGGGCTCCAAAATCACTGCGGATGGTGGCTGCAGCCATGAAATTAAAAGACGCTTGCTCCTTAGGAAAAAAGCTACGACAAACCTAGACAGTGTATTAAAAATCAGAGACATTACTTTGCCAACAAAAGTCTGTATAGTCAAAGCTATGGTTTTTCCAGTAGTCATGTATGAATGTGAGAGCTGGATCATAAAGAAGGCTGAATGCCAAAGAATTGATTCTTTTGAACTATGGCGTTGGAGAAGACTCATAAGAGTCCCTTGGACTGCAAGGAGATCAAATCAGTCAGTCCTAATGGAGATCAGTCCTGAATATGTGTTGGAAGGACTGATGCTGAAGCTGAAACTCCAAAACTTTGGCCACCTGATGCGAAGAATTGACTCACTAGAAAAGACCTTGATGCTGGGAAAGATGGAAGGCAAGAGGAGAAGGGGACGACAGAAGATGAGATAGTTGGATGGCATCACTGACTCAATGGACATGAGTCTGAGCAAGCGCCAGGAAATGGTGAAGGACAAGGAAGCCTGGTGTGCTGCAGTCCATGGGATTGCAAAGAGTCGGACATGACTGAGCAACGGAACAACAACGACATACTAATTTCTAATGGAGCTTCTAAACATTGAATCTATTTTCTACACACACAGTCTGTCTGGATGAAAAACTCACAATAGCTCTGAATTTGGTATTAGAAACAGATGAGGGAAAAAGATACTAGGCAAAGTACAAGAATAGGCCAAGAAACCGTTCAATACAAAGAGTACCTACAGAGGAAAGGTAAGGTTTATTTTCAAAGTGCTGGCCTATGGTTTTATTAAATAGATCCTCCTAGGTTTATTCACTTAACAAGATAGAAAAGAAACCCCAGCTATTTTAGTTCTACCTTTTTAGTTTTATGAATAAAAACTAAAATCAAAAGAAAAACTGACTAGGGTTGGATCAGTAATGACACATGCATTTCAGTCTCTAAAACAAGGTGCCCATTTACCATTTGTTAAGCAAAGTTCTACTAATTAATTTTTTATAACTGTCAGGGTCAGCAAATATCTTATTGATATATTTTTAGGCATTCAGTTTTCAAGAGCCTTTCAGTTATATTTTGCCAAACTGCTAGTTATCACTTAGGGGTTATAAAATGTAGGAATGTCAAATTGGGTAACTGGGACAAGAAAGCTTTAAATCCCACACAAATGCACCTGCTTTTCAGATCTTCTCAAACATTTTCTCAATGAGTGAGAAGATAGGTTGCTCTTATTCCTTAAGAAGGATTTTTCATTCTTTTTTTCCCCAACTAGGCCAAGACTCAGTTACAACCTTTCCTCCTCAGGAATGATCTGAGGGTGACCAATCTCCATTCTGCTGCCTGTTACCAAGAGTATAATCCTGTGTAGGTCACATGAAAATCATTTCCCAGGTTTTCTCTTTAAAATATTAAACACAACATCATAGAAACACAGAACAGAATCTGTTCTATTTATTTTTAATATTTAGGCATTTAAAGGTTATAAATGATGTGCAAATATATGTGGCTACAAATCTGTTATGGAATGTATATAAATTATACCAGCACAGCCTGTGCAAGAGGATCTGTTTGGGTTAAGCCAAAAGTTAATTAAATCAATATAGTCTAAAATAATGTTTATAATTTTAGATGGTATATCTCAATCCAGTTTCAACGGGAAATTACAATCTCCAAAGCCAGTGCAAAAATTTTCAACTGTTTATCACCAATAACCACACAGGTGAAGAGTGAAAGGGCACAGGATGAAGCATATAATACAGATGTTATTTATAGACAAAGCTCCTCAATGAACACACTGAAACATATAGGTGTATCTTACTTATGAATGGCAGGTAAGCTTTACCTCATGTGCCAACTCCAGCCACTTCTTAACCATATGAAATGCTATGCTGGAAAGGTGTGGCAAAAACTACTGACTGTACTCTGATATCTATTCTCTTCCTTCATAGTGATAGAATTTTAGCTGTTTGCCTAAGATACAGTTTTGAATCCACTTTTTGCCAGATGTGAACATAGAATGTAAGCCAAAATCCTGTATCTGACCTCCTTATTGTGCCTTTTAAGGGGAAGGGTTACGACTTTTTCCTGATTCCTTCTGACCAGAATCTAGATGTGGTAGTGTCCCACAGACCATGAAAATAGGGATGTACAGAGCAAAAAAAAAAAAAAAAGAGAGAGAGAGAAGATATCTGAGTCCTCAACACTGTGAGGGTACTACATCATGTCTGGACTCATGCTCAGAATAAGACATGTACAAGGAACAAACTTTTGTCTTACTGAGGCATCCACTGCTTTGAGTCATTGTTACAGCAGCAGAACCTGCTTCTTCATGAATGTGAAATGGTCCTAGCTGTATCAAGGCTCAGTGGGAAAAATGTCTCACTAGGTTTGCAGTGTCAGTCATGGGTGAGGGATATGATGGTTCCATGCTAATTCCAACTTCTTACTGTATTTGTATCCAACCTACTACAAAATGGAAAACCTTCCAAGGAAACTCTGACGTAATTCACACCTTTGCCTTCTGCCTTCGTCTTTGTTATTATTGACACTTAGGCCTTGTCTTTTGCATCAATACAATGAGACTCACTTAACAGTCATAATAAGAATAAATAATATATGTAGTATTTATGATATAAATTATTTATTTATATATAAGTGACTAAAATCTTTAAAAATAGCTACCCAGGAAACTATCTGCTTATTTCAATAATGCTGCTTTTGCTAAAATATTTCTGGAATATTTTGGAAACTATAAGTTTGCACATTTCTTATAAAATATGAATGAGTCAAAATCACTTAAATGTATTTAATGCCAAATCAACAACTCTTTACTGAGCACTTACTATGCATAATATTATGCCAGTTCTGGTGTCAGAGAGGTTGGTAAACATTAAGGATGCAAATAATATTCTTTAGATAATCTATGTCAAATTTCCAGGGTAAGTCATCTTCATAATTTAACAAGATGAAAATACTAATACATATAAGAGATCTATAGCCAACTCATTGGAAAAGACCCTGATGCTGGGAAGTATTGAGGGTAAGAGGAGAAGCGGGTGACAGAGGATGAGATGGTTGGATGGCATCACTGACTCAAAGGACATGAGTTTGAGCAAACTCAGGGAGATAGTGAAGGACAGGGAAGCATGCAATTCATGGAGTCGCAAAGAGTCAGAAATGACTTAAGGACTTATAAGTTTAGTCCAGAGAAATCAGAGACATAAAAAGCACTACTTTATAGCATTTTATGTCATGATTTTATTCATTCACTCAAGGCTTATATTACTGCCCTGCACCTTTATTTCCAAAATAATTCCCAGTAATTTATAGATTAAATTTAGAGGTCTCTTTGTACTCAGTTTTAAACTCTTTATTCTCTTAGGACCTTGGGGCATCAAAATATTCCCTTGGCAATGAATTCTAGTGAGTAGGCTCTTCAAGGGCCTGCAGGTAAAGCAACCACATTTCTGGGCCTCTGTCTCTATCCCCAAGTCAGCTAATAACTGTGGATTCTAGGGTTTCTCTGAACACCAAAGACTCTGACAGGACAGCCCATAGCACTGAGCACATTTCTGGAGTTACTGAGCCTGAAACATACAAAGCAGTGGTGCTAAGAGAGGGTGTTGCTGGACTAGAAATTCTGATTTACTTTTTGAGTCAGTTCTGCTGGTAAGCAGGTTGGTATGTCTGTTCAAATGAAAAACAGCTTCCTTAGAGCCATTAAGGCAAAAAGGTCAATTCAAGTCCATTTACAGTTTTCAAATACACTAAGAGCTCTAACACAGATGATGACTTTGGTCTTCATCCAGAAGAGAATAGATTCAGAGCAGGTGAAGTTGGATAAAAGCGAGAACTTCCCAATAGCAAGCGATGTTAGGATCTGAAGGACAGGCAGGGCTGGCACCCAGCCTCTACTGTGGATAGAGGATACTAAAGTCTTCACAGAATATTAAATATTTTAAATCTCACCACTGGCTCCCTATTGCTGCTTCTTCTACATGTCTTTAGAATAGGACAGAGTATTTTGGATGTCTGTGACCCTGCTGAATTAGGTGCTAGGTATTAGAAAGATTTTGAAAAAGAAAGAAACTCAAGGAAATATACCCAGAGTAGTATTTTCTAAGAGATGTGATTGGCATTTGGTCCAGGTAATTTTTCACGTGAAATTGTCCTGTATGAGAATATTAACATTTCTGCCTCCTCCCTTGTGTCTTTTGGGAGTGCCAGAAATTGTCAACCACATCCCTCTGATATTTTAAAATACCTCCTCTGGGAGGCAAGTGTCACCTGTAGTTGAAAACTACTATGGCCATGTTTAAGAATTACACCATGAAATGGTGGTAAAGGAACAAGAATATAGCTATAAGTACTTTTTCTGATTATGGAAATTTCACAGAAATAAAATGCTTTAAATTGATAAGTGTCACATCATGGAGGTGACCTTTTTAAAATAAAATCTCCTGGAACCTGTAGGACTTTATCAGCTTGGCTGAATCACTCTGTGGATTAGCCTGTTCATGGTTCTCCTGTACCAAACAACTCAGTGGAAAGCAAGACATCTGTTCCCATTATAAAGCAGACCCATGACATTCTGTGCTACTGGGTGACATCATTATCGTCATTATTTTTGTTAGTTTGTGTAAGCACAGAATCACACATAAATAGGTATATTGGCCAAGGGACTGCCTAACAAAACATCTGTTTTTTTCCCTAGAGAATTCTAAATAGTAAAATCCTCAAATACCAAATGTGATTGTGCTTTATGAATTCTGTGATCATTTCTGCTACTTGTTTACTTAGAACTGCCAAGCCAATTTTAATCTGCTGCTTTAGACAGAAGTATTCTTGGCGGCTTCATTAGATGAGGCTATGCTCAAATGTCAGTTGTTACTCTGGGGCAAAGAAAATGCAGAGCATCAAATTCTCTTTCAAGAAAACCCTGACGGTAGCAAAAGCACCAGTTACAAAACTCTGAACCTACCCAGCAGCCCCATTCATTAATAGCGCAGAGCAGGTATATCTACAACAGCTGCCATGGGAACAGCATCCCCTTAGACTGGACTTACTCTGATGCAGATTCACTTTATAATATGAAGAGGACAAAGTGGGGAAAATTCTAGCCTCATAATGAAATTTCCAACAAATTTATTGTTCACAGTGTAATTAGATATGTAATCTGAATAAAACTTTGCATTCAGCCAAACCTAAAATAAAATTCAAACACAAAGTAGTAACACTTTAATCAGAGAACAAAGAGAACTAGATTTCTGTCCTCTTCCTCCAATCTTTTAAAATCAAATGGTAAATTATAAGCAGGAAATCTGATATTGGCTCAAATCTAAACTTTAAATACAAATCCAATCTTATATATTCTGAATCAATTCACATTTAGCCCAAATTCTAACACCTCCACCAAATAAGAGTTCTCAGCAAACTTAACTGACATTCATAATGATTGCTCTAGGACACTAGAATAGCTTTACTCTCTAAAGAAATATTAAATTTTCTCCATTATATTCTTTATTCAGGAAAGAGGAACAACTACAGTTTAGAATATATTTTCAACAATATTGAAAAAAAGTTTTCTATTTATTGCTGCAACAATCAAGACTTTAAATGTATTCTTTAAGAAGTTTTTAGAGTCTTGCTAATATGTTTCAGAATATAATTTTGAGCCTCATTTTTTTTCTTTGGGCCCTTTATGTAATTCCAGGGATACATGGCTTCTCCCTAATGAGCAGAGCTAGATTTGATTTGTGGTAAAGATGTTCTGACAGACACTCTAGACTCTGATGGGCTTTGAATGAAGGTCTGGGTCTCAGGTTGGACCCTATGGCAGCCCATCAGGATATACCAACAGAGAACATGGTTTCCCACGGGGAACTGCTGTGCACGTCACCAAGACGGCAGGAAGGTAATCAATGTTTCTGAATTGCCACATGGCAGACTCCTTTCCCGCGTTGACTCGTTTAATCACCACACTGTGGAAAATTATTATGCCTGATTCACAGACACAGAAACAAAGTCGGAGAGAAATACAGTAATTTGCCTAAGGCCACAGAGCCATGAAGATCTGAGTCCCCGTCTCCCTGCTTCTCTCAGCTTATACTACTGGCAATATAGAGACTTCCTTTATTTCCAAAAGTTATATTCTTCCCTCCAAACACTTCAAAGAAAACCACAGCTGTTGGGGATTTTTCTAATCTTTCTTTTTAAGAATTGCTTGTTTAAATTTAGTCCCAAAATTTGGGAGTAAAAATTATTATCAAAATTTTAGATGGATTTTAGCACGTGGTAATGTATTGATAGTTCTTAATTTTTATTTTTGAAAGAATTGTTAAAGGATTCTCATATCAATATTTTCCATTATATTGCTACTGAGTTAAGGAAATACTTAGAAAAAAATCTACCCTTATATGTGGCCAACACAAGTTAAAGAAACGTATTAGTGCTGAAATATTTATGGATGAAATGATATACTGTTTGGATTTCTTTTAAACTTATCCAGAGAAAGAGGTAGGTGTTTATATAGATAAAGAAAACAAGATAGGCTTTGGGCTGATAACTGTGGAATGTGGATGATAGTTTATGAGGGGTTATTATAATCTCTCTCTTTATTGGGGGAATTTTTAACAGTAAAAATGTATGTAGAAAATATGCTTGGGATTTTAAAGTCTCATCAGGTTACTTATATGCTACTTTCTGGAGCCGTCCCTTGGTATTCAGTCTTTCAGTTAACATGTGTTTATTGAATAGCTACTATATTCCCAGCATTGTGCTAACTTGATTCAACTTAAATGAATATGTGAACAACAATAAAATAAATATGATGGATTGTTTATGATGAATGCATTTTATTCAAAAGTCTGAAATTAATATAATGCTTGGGAATACTAATCAAAGATGTGGGTCATCTTTGAGAATTCTCTTAATCACTTCTCTGCACTGTATTCTGATCTTTTAGATGAATGATTTTATGCTGTCATGAATGGGCACAGATATGGGTGGGGAAGAACGGCTTTCATTCAGATACTGAAAATACCTGGGCTATAGAGAGTCAGTGGAGAAGGCAATGGCACCCCACTCCAGTACTCTTGCCTGGAAAATCCCATGGACGGAGGAGCCTGGTGGGCTACAGTCCATAGGGTTGTGAAGAGTCAGATGCAACTGAGCGACTTCACTTTCACTTTTCACTTTCATGCATTGGAGAAGGAAATGGCAACCCACTCCAGTGTTCTTGGCTGGAGAATCCCAGGGACGGGGGAGCCTGGTGGGCTGCCATCTCTGGGGCCGCACAGAGTTGGACACGACTGAAGCGACTTAGCAGCAGCAGCAGCAGCATGGGTATATAGAGTGCATCCAGCCTCACTCCCTTGATTCTCTTTTCCACTTTTCTGCTTGCTTAGCAAAATCCCAACAGGCTCTCAGTCTAACTCTATGCTTATTTTCCTACTCAAGCTGAACATCTCTGGAAAAAAAAACACATAATAATGATGATCCATGCCTCTGTAAAACTATGACTACAAATACCAAGCGGGCAGTCCTGCATTTCCCTAGTCGGCTCACTCTCTGGGCCTCTACAATTTTCTCTTTTTTTCTCCCTAATCTTCTATACTCCTTGCCCCTTCACACTCTTAGCCAATGATCTCCTGAATTATTTTCTTTAGATACAGAAGACATTTATAGAGAACTACCCAAATCTTCCCAGCAGAAAATGTTCCATCCCATCCAGATCTATGCCTATAAACTCTGCCTTCACTCTGGCTACCCAGGATGCAACTCCCTGTCCCATCCAGGGCCAATACTTTTCATTTGTGCACTGAATCTCATCATCTCCAAGGACTTTGTCTCAGCGCCCTTGAGACTGGTTTTCAACTCCCTTTTGTTTCTGTAGAAACTTACTCATAGGGGCTCCCACTAGCCCTGTTCTTTAAGAATACACTGGCGTCTGTAAGGATGACTGTGCAGTAACCTTGATGTGTCTATTCTTTCTCCTGAATACTCAATTTATAGCAACTCCTCTTGAGCTCTACCTTCAAAATATATCTTAGGGCCAATATTGTATGATTCTACATACATGAGGTATCTAGAACAGGCAAATTCATAAATATATAAAGTTGAGTCACGGTTAGCAAGGATTGAAGAGAGACAATAAAGAGGAGTCAGTGTTTAGTGCATATAGAGTTTCAGTTTGGAATGATGAAAAGTTCTGAGGATAGATGGTGGTGACGATTATACAACAATGTAAAGATGTTTCACACAGTGAACTATATACTTAAAAATATTAAAATAGTAAATTTTATGTTATGTATATTTTACCACATATGTATATATTTGAATCTACTGCTTTTTACTACTTTTTACTACCATTCTAATTTGAAATACTGTTATCTCTCACGTGCATTATGATAATAGCCTACTGAAACATCTACCTGCCTTTAATCTTGCCCCCATGTCAGTCAGATCTCTACATACAACAGCAGAGTGATGTTTTAAACCATTAGGGAGATGCTGTAACTTGCCAGATCAAAACTCTGTTAGAATAAGCTCCAACTCTAAAATCGAGCTTGTCATCAAAGACCTGGGTCTTTGTTCTTGCTTTTACTCTTCCCAGAATGCTCTTTTCAGAGCTGGCTCCCTCACTTCATTCAACTTTTTGCTTACACATAACACCGTCATAGAGGCCATTCCTGATCACCTAATCTAAACTTTCCTCCCGACACACATATGTGCATGCATGCAGGCACATGTACTCATGAGAAACACATATATATCTTCCTTTGCTTTATTTTTCTTAATGGCTTTCTTACTACATGTATTTACCTATTTATTTATTAATTTGTTTGCCCCTCTTGACTTGGCTCAATGAATTATCTACTGCTGCTTTTCTGGACCTTAATCATGACTGGTACATAATAAGAGTTCAAGAAATATTTGTTTTCTAAAGGCATGATGGGGAAAGCTTTGCACATTAAATCTGAAGTTTAGAAAACTGCAAATGGAAGTGTGCTCTTCAGCCACTCACTTCCAAAAAGATTCTCCTTTCAAAACAAAGAAGTCCTTCAGTAACCGATGACAGCTCTTCAGGAAGGACTGCTGACAGCAGGAATGAGTGGGGGAGGGGGAGATGAGATAATGAATGCCAGAGCACCGAGAAAAGCCTAAGATGCTGGTGCTGGTAGTATGTTATCATTCATAATTGCCATGTTGATGAGAAAGGGCTTAAAAGTGTCTTGAGAAAGATTTACTTAATGTTTAAGGAAAATATTCTTCAGAAGATTGTCATTTATGTGAGAAAACAGACTCATGGAAAGATTCCTATGGTATGTAGGTCACCCCTTAAGTGATGAGCAGGAATGATACCTTAGGATGATGCTGAGTGTGTTCAGACATTTCTGGAGTCATCCTAGGCATAAAAGGTGGGGATAGCATTACTCTGGTATCTTGGAGGAGGGTCTAATCTTCAGGAGGCTAAATTAGGGCTTCCTAAATTTGAGTTCTCCTGTTGTATTATAGATTTCTTAAACTTTTGAAGAAGGGAATTAAGATGTAATTTTTAGAATAGTTATATAATAGAAATTTATTTTTAATAAGAAGCAAACTATTGTTAATTATAAAGAAAAAGAGTGTTCAGATTAGAGAGCAGAACTGCATTAACAGTTTATACTCTTACTTCTGCTGTTTCCTATTTTAAATAGGTCAACTTTCCCCCTTATTTCTCAGTCAGTCTTGTTCTGGAGACTTCTGGGTTCTTAGTGGGCACTTTGCTTTGCTGCTAACTGAATGGACATCTTAAGGCCTTTCTTTACTTCCAGAAGTCTGGGTCACTCCTTAAGCTCTGAGGTCCTTGTTGTTCCTTCCCTGCTTTGTGGGGTAAATGCAGTGAAAAGAGAAGTAGAGCTAATGACTCTTGAGTCTGATATGGAAGGTGATGTACAATCTGTGTTTGCCTGAGACAGAGCGGGCCCAGGGACATGGAACTTTCAATGATAAATCTAAGAAAGTCCCTGGAAAACTGAATAAGTTGGCCATCCTCCCACTACCAAGTTCAGGGATAGAACTGGTAGAAGAGCTAACTCATAGCATCATTCACTACAACTTGTGGCAAATTCTTGGTCCTGAGCCTTTTAACTTCTTGTGACTTCAGGGATCTCCTCTGGGCATCTTTAACCCTCTTTTTCTCATTGAATTATTTGTACTGAATGGAAGCCTATGGATTTCTTAAAGCCTCAAATACAGTTCCCAAAACAAGGAGGAAAATTATGTTTATAAATTATGATGAATGAAATGACTATTTGCCTCTCCCTACCCCCCAATCTGTTTCAGCGACCATCATTTAGCCTAACCAAGGGGCTCGGCCTCTACCCTAGACCTGAGGTCCAATCTTATTTGTGGACTTGAAGCATTTCAGGAGTCTCAAGCCGGCTTCTCTGACCTGTCTTTTGGCTTGGAACCTGAATCTGTGCTTATTCCCTACTTTGTGGCCTAGACCCCTGACCGGAACTCCACTTGTCAACATGTGTGCATGTCACTTGATATGCTTGCAGGGGTCCAGTGTCACATGAATGGCAGGAGGCGTGTACATGGTGTCCTGGCTTCTCCAGGATCCCCGATGCCACAAGCCTTGGCCTGCTCTTCAGCTCTATGCTGCTGGGCTCTGCTCCTTATGGAGGCCCTGCCACTGTCCACAAGCCTCCTCTGCAGGGCCTTCCCCACAGACAGCACCTCTGGGAGCTCTGGAGAAAGGTGCATCTCCAAATTTTAAAAGGGTGCCTTCTCTGGAATGACCAATTAGAAAAGAGTATCTTTCCTCAGGCAGCCTGTAAGGCACACGGTTTGGCACACACAGCCCTGGCTAGGCTTTAATTCCTGCTGGCGCCTCCATAGCTAAGAATACAATTTACACAACTACATGCCTAGCTCTCGTCACAACACTAATGACTATATCTGGCCCAGCTGCCATCAGGACCTGACACAGTGGCATGCTTTGTGTGTCTGGACAAATTTGGTTTCATTACCAAGCACTGAACTTGACCCTGCACTTGCTCTTTGTCTACCCTGCTTCCGTCTCCTTCAGCTTTCAGGTTATTCTTATTTAGGCTCCTTCTTAACCTGCTGGTGTAAAAAAAAGTAATCCTATAGCCTATGAAAACCTAAATAGATAACATTAATTGGATAAGATTTGCTTTTCTATCAAATATTATAATAAAATTCAATTTCAGTACAACCGCCACCCATTGGCAATAATGCTTTTTCACTTTTGATCTCTGCTGGTTTCTGGATGGATTTTCTAGTCTTTTCTACTCTTTTTTTCCCCCAAAAGACTATTGAAGTTTCGTAGATAGAAGAGAGTTTTCTAATATAATTTTGACTTCAGGCCTACATCACAATTTATTATTCTAGACTTCTCTGTGAAAAAGATGAAGGTATGAAACTTGACTGTTAAAACAGTAGTAGCTCCTAAAATGTGGAACCAGAAAACAGACTATGGGAAAGGCAAGTTATGGTCTGACAGGTCTGGTATCCCAGTTCTAGGGAGGAAGGTGGTGATAGCAAGCACAATCCGTTCTGGATGATGCAGAGAAAAGACGAAAGATGAGAAAAGCCATTTGCATCTGTTGAATTGTGTTACACTGAACTTCTGAAAACTTACTGAGCCAAAGAAAATCTTTTATTATTTGGAACTGCAGGCTTTGAAAGTTCAATCAATTAAACCCAAGTTTCCCTGATGGAACACACAGTTACCACGAAACCTGAATCTGCCATGAAGCTATGTGTTACTTCGTGAAAACAAAATGAATTTTATATTGTGAGGAAGGACAGTAGATTGTTTATATATCTCTATTATATTTAAATGTAAGCCATTTAGTGATTTCAGGAGCATCATTGTTTTTACAATGCTCCCTTCTATAGTTAAATGGGTACATAATAAATATTGCATAGAACACATAAGGACTTAGATAATTTTAGTATAACCATAGGCTAAGTATTACATGGTACCCATAAATACACACACATATCTAAATGTGTAGGTATCTGGAGACAGTGAATGAATGCATACATAAAATTAAGAGACAGAATTAAAGTTTCATCAAGATGGTTAGACATTATGCTTTAGTTTAGAGAGTGTCAGTTCCCTTGAAATGCCGTTGCACAGCCAGATCTATGCTAAGATCAAAACCCTTTTTCTTTTCTTTTAGCCACCCAAAATAGCTTAATAAGTGGAAAAAAAAATTCTCCAGGGTGCTTTCCCTCCTTAGAGCATTGTGTAAAGGATGTAGAAAAAAGTTTGGAAAGAAAGGCTTATCTGCATTTATAAACTCCAGATGGGGTTGGATATTTCACAAATAATGAGTGAGCTTGAGTCCACTAATTGTGTAATCACTTCTTGAGCCTCCAATCATACCCCTCTAGGTGACTTCCTCTAATGCTAACCATTAGCCATGTAGAAATAATGGTATGCATTTGAAATTTCCTCACTTTTATCCTATTTGCTATGAGGCATGAGTAGACAGCAGTAGACTTACTTGTGTTTATCTTCTGGAGTGAAATATGCTTTTCCAGTTGTCTCCTAAGCTTCACCTCTGCTCCATACTTTCCAGTGGTCCCATTGTCAGCCAGAATGAAGTGCGAATGCATACTGTTGAGAACAGTGAGCTTGCTCATGGGGTTGGACATGGTCTGATACGGCCGGACCACCTGTAGAATTTCAAAAGGAAGGGGCAGAAGTCAGAGAAAAGAGTACTAAATATGAAAAGGAGAATCAGACAGACAGGAAAGAGAGAGAGGGAAGTGAAATAAATTCTTTGGGACAGTGAAAGAATAGTCTGTATCCTCTTTTTAATATTGTTTCAGGTAGAAGCAAGATTTACAGTAAATGTTCTATTCAAAGCATGATTATGCTTAAAGGATTATGTATTTATTTAATTTTTGGATTTATACAGAAAGCGTTTGTGATTTTATTGTTCTCAAAAACTGGCATGTGAATGTCTGTTTCATTTTGAAGTTGATTGTTTATATATATGCTGATGAACCAAAAATAACTTTTAGGTTTATTTTGTTTCTATGTTTCTTCTCTCTATCGTGTCCACACTCTAACAGGCACAAAAGAGCAGTCATGATTCGGGAGTATAGTGGAGGGTTAGAGATGGAGGGAAGAGAATTGAGTAGGAGTGATTGTTCTCATTCAGCAATCTGAAGGTCTATTATTTAAAAATCTACACTGTTCTTATTAGACACCTTAAGTGGAAACACTGAATGTAAAAATAACTGTCCCATGAGACGAATATAAATCAGGTTTAAAATGTTCATCTCTGTTGTATTTTTTGGTTGTGTTATCTTAATTTCATGGTGAATTATACTACCTAAAACAGAACAATGCTTAGTATGGTCTTTTAGACTTTCGATCTAAAAAGAAAAACAAAACCTATTGTGAGCTAGTTGCTTTATATATTATCTATCCTCCTTGAAACAATCATGCAAGGTAGATGCTGTTAGGTTTATTGTGTATATAAGGAAACAGAGATGGAGATGACATAGGTTTTATGAGTTTACTACACACAGAACCAGAATTCACATCCAGGTCTGCCTGATTCGAAAATCCATGGTTATTCATTCCCCTCTCCCAAACTGTTTAGACACAATGGAAATGAAATGATGTATTAGAATATTTAGGTAAAAACTTCACTCAAGACTATGAAAAGGAACATTCAACAAACTCATTGTTATACAGACTCCATACAATTATCTCTATACTGAATCACTGAAATTGACAAGACAGAAATAAATGCGAAGGGGCTTTTATTTCTGTGCCTTTATGCAGTGTATACATTAATTATAGAGTTGAGATGCTCTTGTTCATTTTTGGTATGAAATAATTCATCAGGAAAAGCTATAGTAAGATTGAATAGTTTGATAAAGGAATTACAAAGTGGTTTAATAAAGACAGGGTTAGTAAAAAGATCTCATAAAAGTCATATTTTACACCTTGATGCTGATTCAAAACCCCACATTTCTATGTGCCTGGCACACAGAATCGACTCAATGAATAGTGAATGAATTAATTTAAATAAAACTTGAGACAGTTGAAAGTTAAAAACTCTCTCTTATCTGAATTGTTTGAGAATTGATCTAATCCAAATTTAAAATGGGTAATTCTGAGCTTTTGAAATATCCTTCAGTCCTTTTAAATATGTCTTTATTTGTTAATAAAGCATAATTTAACATTAATTCATGGTTTCACTCTTGCTGGCTCTCATTGATAAAGGAAGCCCATAAATTTGTGATTATTGTTTCTAGTAATCACATGGAGCAGTATTCAATTACTCTTTTGTCTAGATGAGTGAATGAGAATCCCCTCACCCCTGAATTACAGAGAGAGTGGTCAGCTAACCCCATCCTGAGTTCTTTATCACTGAAAGAGTAGGCCTCTTGTGATTAAAATTTCCATTTTGTTGTTACTTATTTTTGATCATAAAACATTCATTCTACTGCAGAGTGCAAGTTAATAAATATTAATGCTTTGTTGAAAAAGACTTAGCAGAAGACTTTCTCCTATTCTTAAAGTGTCTATGCGTTGTACTTTTGGACAAAGGAAAACACTTTAGGTTACTGTTGTCTCTTTCCTAACAGCAGTTCCCCAAGGCTCCATGCCACGAAAGAGGGAACCCCAAAGCAGTTCTGTGAGGGGCATGTAGATTTTCTGGAGGTTAATGATGGTGAACCCTAGACACGTTCTAGAGGAGATACAGGGCATGTTTTCTAATTCTTGGGAACCTAATTAAAGACCATAAGTGAAACTGACATTTTCAAATGAATAAAGGAGTGAAAATGCTTCCGGGCCAACCTGACATAATTACCATGATCTGAGATTAAAAGAACATAATTAAATCATCTGACTATATTCTATATATCTGTTTCCCCTACCACAATATTCCAAGGACATTGGTACTTCAGTCTTCAGAGTTTTTACTTTCTTTTCTTGTGGAACATGGTGCATCAGCTCTTTAGAAATATTAAACATCTAAATTAGTTATAATAGGAGGGTCAAGTTTACAGTGTCACTCATGAATTTTAATTTATTCATTTTACTGCTCCTGTTTCTTTGAATCTTATGTTAAGATAACTTAAAGGTGGTTATATTTTGGCAAAGATTTCTTTCTGCTGAATAATAGAGGATATAAATCAAAAAAATAAGTTAAATGTCCTAAATTATTTTCTAGTCATCACTGGAGAAAGGTATGTTGACTCCTAGAACAATCATGAACATTTGGGGCATGGAAATCTCTTTGAATCTCAGTTCTATCAACAGTGTATTAATCTGTAAAAGGAAAATGATAAAACTGCTTACCTCATGGGGATTAGATAAGATTATAGTGTAACTGGCAAGTACAGTTACTGTATGTAACTGGCGTTATGCCTGGTAGATTTTTCAGGCAATCTACAAATGTGAATTCCATGTCAAGTTTGGCTTTATTTTACCAACTATAAACTGATTTTCTAATTGCAAACTAGTGACCAAAATGACATGATGGGAGATAAATCATTGATTTCTGTTTAACACAGGTATTTAAGCTAATCAATATAAGTAAAGAAAACAAATTAGTAATCAGTACTTAGAATACTTACAATATACAATATACTTATAATTGTAAGTAATCAATACTTACAATATGCAAGTATTTTTTTCTTTTTATGTCCTCGTAGGTCATTTAAGCGGAGAAGGCAATGGCATCCCACTCTAGTACTCTTGCCTGGAAAATCCCATGGATGGAGGAGCCTGGTGGGCTACAGTCCACCGGGTCGCAAAGAGTCGGACACGACTGAGCAACTTCACTTTCACTTTTCACTTTCATGCATTGGAGAAGGAAATGGCAACCCACTCCAGTGTTCTTGCCTGGAGAATCCCAGGGACAGAAGAACCTGGTGAGCTGCCATCTCTGGGGTCGCACAGAGTCAGACACGACTGAAGTGACTTAGCAGCAGGTCATTTAAGATGGTGATATTCTGGAAATATTTCCTGATTAAATGCAGAGTTGGAAATAACTTCCTAAATACTTCAGAAGAATGCACTTGGGTCCAACTTTTATACAAAATCTACTTAATATTCCTCATAACAAACATACCAGCAGTCTATTTTTGTTCAACTTACAATTTGCATATCTACAAAAGATAGCTGATCTTCTTGTTATGTTTTTCAAATAGAAAAAATAATGTCTTTGTAACACATGAATACAAATGAATTTTTCCCTCTGACAAAATCCTGGAGGTAATGCATCCATTTTTATTGTTAAGAGCTCATAAAAAGAGGATGTTTTTGGAAACATGTGTATGGGCATGTGCATGTGCATGTATGCAGAGCAAGAACAACTGTGACCTGTAGGTATACAGATTACTCCAGCACATTTCTCAGCCAGTGTTTTCTGGGAGAATCAAACTCTAATGTTCTGCAGTATTGATTGTATATAACAGATCATTTTCTCTCCTAAGAATACAGGATGGTGCATATTATATATCACCCTTGAGAGAACTGAGAAGAGACTCACTCAAATAATATTCTGTTTTTTGCATTTCAAATGAGGAATCTGTGTTTAGAAGGGTGAATGGTGTCTGAAAGGTCTACATATCAAGTGATCTTCATGATTGGTAACTACATTGGTATCTATACATAGAAGGGAAATCTGCACAGAAATGGATTTTCGATACTTAGTATGTCATTCATTAATCTACTGTACACCACTTTGTATTGGCTGCTTAGTAATGTCTGGTTCCAAGGCTTCTGTGTACCTTGACTTTTCAACAAAGAGGGTATGTAATAGCAATTGCTCAAAGAGTTAATGAGGTGGAGGGTCTTTATATAGGACATTTGTAGGGCCATTATCATTGTCAGGAGAGAACTGATCTAGAGACACTGTGGAAGAATTGAACGTCGTTCAGGAGCATCTGTTCTACTTGGATAGGCTTAATCATGTGGGAGTTGATATGGGCACTGGCTGGAATTTTCCTAGCTATTTTTATGCGTGTTCTGGTCTCACCTGGGAGTACCTAGTAGGAAGTCAGGAGATAGAACTTTAAGTTGTAGTTTCTCTAATTACTAATTTGTTACCCTGGGCAAGTCTTTCAATTTATTTATCGGGGGAGTGTGTAATTTCCTCAGTTCTGTCTCACCGCAGCAAAAATTTGAAATGGTGGACCAGTGTTACAGTTTGATTACCGCTCAGTTTTATTTTGCAGGCAAAGGAAAATACATCCTTGAGGCGTGAGGGCAGGTCAACCAAAAAAATAGAGGGGCTCAATTTTGGCTCCTCTTTTTATGCTTTTTCTCATCCCCCTGAGCCTGCCCTATTAAATTAGGCTAGCCAAGAGGGCTGTTTGTTTCACCTGAGGTTCTCACTTCTGTCCTCGGACCTTCCTTTGCTCCATTTTCATGCTTCTCCCTCCTTTGTCTTTTATCCACTGGCATTTTGGACTCCTTTTTTCCTGTTCTAACTATCTAACATATTCATTCATTCATTCACACACTCGTAATTTCTCTAGGAAATGTATGTGGTAAGTACTGGACTGGCTTAAAGAGACATATAATCTTGCATCTAAGTAATATCTGAAATAAATGTTCAAAATATATTTATCAAAATAAACTTTTTGGATGGTAGTTTCTCATCTGTAAGGTAGAGGACTTGACTATAAATTCTAAAGGCTTTCTATCTCTAAAGTTGAGTCTGAACAGTCCGTATTAAAAATCCACTTGCCCTTCCCAAGTTAGTACAGAACAATGCCTTGCTATATGTTTTGGCACACAAAAAGTAGTTTGCTCAAATCTTAGGGATCTCTTCCATTTTGTGGTGCTTTCCACAATGCAAGAGTAGTTTAGGTATCTGTGACTTCTTTCCTGAATAGAAATGAATTGAGCTAAATCAGGTTTTTGAGTCATCAATCACAAGCCTTCTGCAATCCCAGACCTTATTACCCGGTGAGGTGTGTATCCAACCTGCCCAGGCAATAACAGGGTAGGGGATGTATAGACCACTGAATCACTCTTTCCCTCCTTATAGCACCATGATTATAATTTTTACAGGAAGAAAAAAATTAGCATTTTTATCACTTATTGCATGCCAGGCACTGTGATAGACACTTATAAATGGATTAATCCATTTCATGCTTATTCTAAAGACAAAACAATAGTGCTTCAGAGATGTGAAGTGTCTTGGCCAAATCTGCCCTGCTAAGCACACTGTTCCCTCTAAATCACACGTGGACCTTAACTTCCTTTACAGGACAGGAGACATTTAGAGGAAAGACAGAGAACCCAGCCTGATTTTAAATTTCTAAATTATATTATTGTTGGTTTTGCTGTTGGACATTTTTGTCAGTGACTCAGCCAGGCATTAAAATCCTTCTGACAGCTGATCCTATTATTTCCAGATGAGGCCTCTAGAACTAGATAGTAGACAAAGGTCAGGAAAGGCAGCAGCAGCAAAATGGGGTTTGTGCTTTGGAAAGAGAGAAACAAAAGGAGTGGCAGGGTTCTCTTAGGATCAGGCATGCGTTTCTGGGAGAGAAAAGAGCATACCGCTGAGCAGTGGGAAACAACCTCTGTGTCTGGGATAAAGAAATAAGGGGACTGAGAGAATGATATTAAAGAAAAAAAGAAAGGCACAGTGCATCCTTAAAATTACAGTGAAGCCTGAGCTAACAGGGCACTGGCTTGTTGTTTCCTATTCAGGCAACTCAGCTGTAAGTCTAGGTATAAAGCAAGGTCACACTGAAACCCAGACACTATTTCTCAGCTCTGCAATCCAAACAAGAAACCAGCAAACCCAGAAATCCTTCTGTAAAGAATGCCCAGATACTTTAGCTGCTTGACTCCCACTAAAATCCACAGGAAAACAAATGCATCATTTTACAGCACTTTGAAAATGTGTTCAACTCATGGGCTTCAGAGAGTTGAACCATCCACATTTCAGGCTTTCTGCTCAAATAGACTCACCTCCTTTTGCCCTGTCCTGAGGGGGGACTGTGTACCACTCAGACTCAGGGCTTACTGGTTGTGGGAAAAGACCTTAAGTTTTGAAAGGGGTGCCTTCCTACAGAAATCATGTATCAGTGGGGTGATTTTAAAATATATTTATAAATTCTTTGAAATTCTTCCCTTAATATGGCTGGATTCAGTGACTCACTTCTGAGCATTCATAGAATCAAAAGGGATGGTGTGTGGCTTCTAAAACTAGGTCATAAGGGGCTTCTTCTTTGTTCTCTCTTGAATCACTTACTCTGGGGTGAGCCAGGTGCCATCAATAAGGCATCCTTCTGGATAGGTTGATAAGGTGAGAACTCTCCCCAAAAGCCATGAGTCATCTTGGAAGAAGGCACTCCAGCCCCATTCAAGCCTTTAGATGATGCAGCCTCAGCTTACAACTTGACTGTGACCTTAAGAGAGACCCCAACTCAGAAGTAAGCCATTCACAAATTTCTGATCTTCAGAAACTATGAGATAATGAATATATCTTAAGCCATTAAGTTTTGAGGTAATCTGTTATACAGTGATAGATAGCTAATATAATAGTGTATCGTTATTTCTTCTTTGAGATTTCAAAACATATTCTTTTCCCTCTATGCTGGATTCACTGATGCATCACAATTTCATGACTTCTAGTGACCCTGGGTCCTCTGAGTTGCCTAGCATTCCATCTCTGGGCTCGGATTAGTCCTGGCTCCTGTTCTCCACTGGGGCAATGACTACCATCCTCTACTCTCCTCATATATCTGACCCCAAACACTGTATATCCTCATTCAGCAGATTAGCTGACTCCCGTGCTTACACACTTCCCAGCTGCTTGACTTTAAGCGGGTTATTTACTATCTGTGTGTCATGGTCTCTATTTGTAAATGGAGATTATTATGATTATAGGCCACCTCACTGGGGCATTTTCAGGGTTCAGTGAGATATAAAACTCATGAAACAATACACACATGAACTCAAATAAATGACAGTTGCTCGTATATGGAGAAGTAATATTGCATAATAAGTAAAGATATGATCGAGGGTACTGGCTGGCCTATGTTTACATCCCAGCTACACTATTTATTAGTTATGTAACACTGGACAAGTTACTTAATTTCATCATGTTTAGTTTCTCTCAGTAAAATGGGGATACTAAAAATAACTTTTGAGTGCCATTATGAGAATTAAATGACTGTGTAAAGTGCTTAGTTGGATACTGTTACTTATTAAGCTCTACAATAGTGTTGATATTATTATTTCTGTGATAAATGATAAACCTCCAACTAAACGTCAGTATCCTACTATCAACTCTTTGCCTACATAGTTTTTTTTTCTTCTCCTTTGGTTACAAGGATACAGATGGTTAATCTCCCCTTTAGCTCTCATCACCACAGGGCCACTCTGGGACTTATTTCATCAAGTATCTCCTCACCATCGCTAACTCCATTTATACCATAAACATCAGTTCAGTTCAGTTGCTCAGTCGTGTCTGACTCTTTGGGACCCCATGAATCACAGCACGCCAGGCCTCCCTGTCCATCACCAACTCCCAGAGTTCACTCAGACTCACGTCCATCGAGTCAGTAATGCCATCCAGCCATCTCATCCTCTGTCGTCCCCTTCTCCTCCTACCCCCAATCCCTCCCAGTATCAGAGTCTTTTCCAATGAGTCAACTCTTCACATGAGGTGGCCAAAGTACTGGAGTTTCAGCTTTAGCATCATTCCTTCCAAAGAAATCCCAGGGCTGATCTCCTTCAGAATGGACTGGTTGGATCTCCTTGCAGTCCAAGGGACCCTTGAGTCTTCTCCAACACAACAGTTCAAAAGCATCAGTTCTTCGGCGCTCGCACTCAGCCTTCTTCACAGTCCAACTCTCACATCCATACATGACTATTGGAAAAACCATAGCCTTGACTAGACGGACCTTAGTTGGCAAAGTAATGTCTCTGCTTTTGAATATGCTATCTAGATCCTTCCAAGGAGTAAGCATCTTTTAATTTCATGGCTGCAGCCACCATCTGCATTGATTTTGGAGCCCCAAAAATAGTCTGACACTGTTTCCACTGTTTCCTCATCTATTTCCCATGAAGTGATGGGACCAGATGCCATGATCTTCGTTTTCTGAATGTTGAGCTTTAAGCCAACTTTTTCACTCTCCTCTTTCACTTTCATCAAGAGGCTTTTTAGTTTCTCTTCACTTTCTGCCATAAGGGTGGTGTCATCTGCATATCTGAGGTTATTGATATTTCTCCCAGCAATCTTGATTCCAGCTTGTGTTTCTTCCAGTCCAGCGTTTCTCATGATGTACTCTGCATATAAGTTAAATAAGCAGGTGACAGTATACAGCCTTGACATACTCCTTTTCCTATTTGGAACCAATCTGTTGTTCCATGTCCAGTTCTAACTGTTGCTTCCTAACCTGCATACAGATTTCTCAAGAGGCAGGTCAGGTGGTCTGGTATTCCCATCTCTTTCAGAATTTTCCAGTTTATTTTGATCCACACAGTCAACGGCTTTGGCATAGTCAATAAAGCAGAAATAGACGTTTTTCTGGAACTCTCTTGCTTTTTCCATGATCCAGTGGATGTTGGCAATTTGATCTCTGGTTCCTCTGCCTTTTCTAAAACCAGCTTGAACATCTGGAAGTTCATGGTTCACGTATTGCTGAAGCCTGGCTTGGAGAATTTTGAGCATTACTTTACTAGCGTGTGAGATGAGTGCAATTGTGCGGTAGTTTGAGCATTCTTTGGTATTGCCTTTCTTTGGGATTAGAATGAAAATGAACCTTTTTCAGTCCTGTGGCCACTGATGAGTTTTCCAAATTTGCTGGCATATTGAGTGCAGCACTTTCACAGCATCATCTTTCAGGATTTGAAATAGCTAAACTGGAATTCCATCACCTCCACTAGCTTAGTTCATAGTGTTGCTTTCTAAGGCCCACTTGACTTCACATTCCAGGATGTCTGGCTCTAGATGAGTGATCACACCATTGTGATTATCTAGGTTGTGAAGATCTTTTTTAATAGTTCTTCTGTGTATTCTTGCCACCTCTTCTTAATATCTTCTGCTTCTGTTAGGTCCAGACCATTTCTGTCCTTTATTGAACCCATCTTTGCATGAAATGTTCCCTTGGTATCTCTAATTTTCTTGAAGAGATCTCTAGTCTTTCCCATTCTGTTGTTTTCCTCTATTTCTTTGCACTGTTCGCTGAAGACGGCTTTCTTATCTCTTCTTGCTATTCTTTGGAAGTCTGCATTCAGATGCTTATATCTTTCCTTTTCTCCTTTGCTTTTCACTTCTCTTCTTTTCACAGCTATTTGTAAGGCCTTCCCAGACAGCCATTTTGCTTTTTGCATTTCTTTTCCATGGGGATGGTCCTGATCCCTGTCTCCTGTACTATGTCACGAACCTCAGTCCATAGTTCATCAGGTACTCTATCTATCAGATCTAGGCCCTGAAATCTATTTCTCACTTCCACTGTATAATCATAAGGGATTTGATTTAGGTCATACCTGAACGGTCTAGCGGTTTTCCCTACTTTCTTCAATTTAAGTCTGAATTTGGTAATAAGGAGTTCATGATCTGAGCCACAGTCAGCTCCTGGTCTTGTTTTTGTTGACTGTATAGAGCTTCTCCATCTTTGGCTGCAAAGAATATAATCAATCTGAGTTCAGTGTTGACCATCTGGTGATGTCCATGTGTAGAGTCTTCTCTTGTATAAAAAAACTCAAATCTCTCCCAGTTTTGAAGAAAAAAATCCCTCCAACTATGGTTCCCTTTGGCTACTCATGTCCCTTCTCCTCATCTCAGCCAAACCTCTAAAAGGTAGTTTCTACTTGCCATCTCTACATTTTTCCCCTCCTCAGCCTATTGAAATGTGGCTTGATCCTTCATTTGGCTTCTGAAACAGCTTTGATCAGTGATTCAAATAATTTCTATCTTGATAAACTGAGTGAATGCTTCCAAGTCCTTTTCTTCCTTAGTCCCTCAGTTATACTAAGCATTGCCCTTCACTCTATCCTTCTGAAGCACACTCTTCCTTTGACTTCCATAACACTCTCTGCTTTTGCTGCTCCCTCTTAGCCTTTCCTCTGGCCTCCATTTGCAGGCTGCTTCTCTCTGCTCAGCCATTAAATATTGGCTAACACCAGGATCTGGGATATCCTCAGGCCCTCCCTGCATCCTGTCCTGTATTGCAGTGACTTCAGTTGTCAACTTGGAGAATGCTACGACACCCCATTCCAGTACTCTTGCCTGGAAAGTCCCAGGGACAGGGAAGCCTGGTGGGCTGCTGTCTATGGGGTTGCACAGATTTGGACAGGCCTAAGTGACTTAGCAGCAGCAGCAGCAGCAGTTGTCATCTATGTGCAGACACCCTCTGAGACTAAGTGGGTAACAAGATCTTTCTCACAGTCCTGCTGGACAATTTCACATAGCTATCTCAAAGGAACTTTGAAACCAACATGTCCAAATCCAAATTCAACACTGCATTGAAACTGCATTGTCACGCAACTGAATGTAGTCCCGAACCTCAGTGTGGCCCCAGGTCAGCTAGCACTGGCTCCTTTATGACCATACAGCATTGGTTGGGTCTCCTTGTCTCAATTTCTCCTCTCACATCCTCCGAATATGTCTTATCTGGCCTATTATAGGAGTCGAACACATATCACGTAAAGACACTCTTGGGAGGCTTTCTGAGATTACAATATGAAGCTCACGTTTGGCTTGAATTTGAAGTGAAAAATATACTGAGTTGAAAACTGTACTAGAATTATCCATCAATTGCATTATTAAACTTGATATTTCTTGGCTTAAACTATAAAAATGACATCAAAAGAACACTTTCCAATTAAAGGTAACAACTTTTAAAGGTTATAAAATTCTGAAAATAAATGTATAGTTTAGGGAAAATAGAAGATATCATTGAATTCAGGATAATTTAACAACCACTGAGATCATGTTTTGAAAATCTACCCAAACACAATTTTTATCCTCAGGTTAAGATGTAAAGTGCTTTTTCTTGTAATCATGTCTAGATTTTTCATTTGGCATGTTTTATTAATTTAAATTTGGGACAAGACAAATCATAAAGTCTTCAGAAACTGTTAAGTTACCTGAAACAATTCTGGTCAGACTGTTTTCTAAAGCAAGAAGCTCAGTCTGAAATGAGTCATATGAAAATCACAATTCATTTTATTCTTATAATGGCACTCAGAAGTCTCACTATCATCCTTCTGATTTTACTGATGGTGAAACTAAACACAGTGTGATTAAGAAACTTGCCCAATGTTACATAAGTAATAAATTGTGTAGCTGGGATGTAAATCTGGAGACGGCAATGGCACCCCACTCCAGTACTCTTGCTTGGAAAATCCCATGGACGGAGGAGCCTGGTAGGCTGCAGTCCATGGGGTCTTGAAGAGTTGGACCCAACTGAGCAACTTCACTTTCACTTTTCACTTTCATGCACTGGAGAAGGAAATGGCAACCCACTCCAGAGCTCTTGCCTGGAGAATCTCAGGGACGGGGGAGCCTGGCGGGCTGCCATCTATGGGGTCGCACAGAGTCGGACATGACTGAAGTGACTTAGCAGTAGCATGGATGTAAATCTAGGCCATTCAGTTTCCCAGATCATATTCTTACCAATTCACACTGGCAACACTTTCATAATCATAATTGCAGATTGAGAGTATTTTAGGGACAAAGAAAAGGGCTCTGGTCACTCTCATTGAGACTTTTTTTTTTCATTCTACTTCTGAGTTCAGTCGACAGGCATAAAATACCTGCCAGTGTCTCAACTAACAATAAAAACATAATATCATTAAATATTTTCTTATAGACCACCTGGCATACTACTAATTAAGAGTATGGGCTATGGAGACAGTGAATCTTGGCTCTAATCATTTTTCTTATGAAATAGAACATAGCTCAGAAGGTTAATATATATAATCACAGAGAGATTGCTCAAATAAGAGCTCTCTCTTTCTCTCACACACAGAAAAATTAAAGCTACTATTATGATTATGCTCATGGAAGCTGTATTAAACAGAGAGAGTAAGTGATTTTTATAGTCAATTTAGAGGCAAAGAAATCAAATTTCAGAGTTTCAGTGACATGTCAATGCCTCATGTTCATGTAGAGTGTCACGATAATGGTGAATGACAAAAAAGAAAACAATGTAATCCCTATATTTGATGAGTTTTGAATTAAGTTGAGGAGTAAGACAGTTGTGGGAGAATTGTAATCAGAGATATGACATTGTGGGTGAAGTCAGGGAAACTGTCTTGGTGGAAGGGAGGTTTGAGCTTCGTTTGAGGGCAGTATAGGATTCTGGGTCATGGAAGGAAGGAGCAGTAGGAACAATATGGAAACTCACAGAGGTAGAATTAAACTTAAGAGCTGAACAATATCCATTTTAAAGTCTAAAGGCAGGGTAAAAAATTGTTATCATATCAGTATTCACAGCATTATTCTTCATTACAGTCTGTTGTTTTATTTATTAATTTAAATGATTTGGTTAAACAGAGTTGAAGGCATTCACATTTAAAGAATTAAGGCTAGTTCTATCACTCAGACAAGAGGATCATGCATCTGATTCAAAGGGGTAGAGAAGAGACTGTTGGCCTCCACATTTGTCTGCCTACCCAACATGTAGAGCTTTCATCATTCACCTCCCAATTTGAGCTACTATGTAAGAAAATAGTTTTTCATGCAGATGCTTGGGTAAAAAAATCCCTCACTATAGTTACTATAGTATGCTCAAGCTCTGTAATGAGTAGAGATGGAGTTCTGGTAAAGTTGTGAACCAGATAAGATTTATTATTATATATTTTCCCCATAATGTTTTGTTTTCCCAGAAGCCTGAATTTCATCATCTTCCTCAATATTTATTGAGTATCTACTATGCGTGTGGCTCTAATTTGAGGTCAGAATCCAAAGATACATGTCCTATATCTTTCAAGACTAATTCAGAGATAAGACTTGAAGGGAAGTAAGTGCTTTAGAATACCTACAAGCACTCCCTGGGGCAAATTAAACTTTCTTCTTTATTTTTAGGACTAGTATTTGCATTTATGGTGCCATTCCAAAGGTATATTCAAATTCTAAGATGAATAGCAATGCAACTGTGATGTCTACTACTTCTATCAGTAACATAACTCTGGTAACAATTGAATTTTCAGCCTCTAAATGGCTCATCTGAGAGCCAGTCCCATAGAGATAAAATGATCTATATTTTCTGTCAGTTTAGATATAAATCTACTGTAATAAAATATTTGGCATTAGATCTAGAGCCTTTCTTTTATCCTTATATTTTTATTTACTTCAGGTAAATTTCCTAGATTTCCCTTGACATTTATTTTGTGCCACCTTCAATGTTATTTTGGGATATAGATATACACGAGCAAAAATGTAACAATCCTATCAAATGATTGCATTTTGATAGAATTCTGAAATGGCCAGGAATTTTAATAGTATGTTGGTTGTTTTCCTCTGCTACCTGATGTCTGATATCAAAAGGTTTCCTTTTTGATGCTTATTACATATGAGTTTGTTTATATAAAATGGAAGAAAAAGATAGAAGGTATTGAATCAAGCCAGTTATGAAAATTATTGTAACTACTTAGAAAAGTTTACCAGATAACACTTCTATTTTAATGAATTTTGGGCGGATTTTCACCAGTGACTACCAATATTTCATTCAAATATTTCTTTTATGATAGCCTGATATCATATTCCTTTTAAATTATCACATTAGAATAATAAACACATATTAAAATGTCTCTTAAGCTATGTGATAAATCCCGTACACCAGAAACAACACTTTTGTTCCAAATAATTTATAGACACTATCACTGAAATACAAACACTATTATATAAGAGCCTGAGAAATCCTATGCATATTCTGGTTTCCCAGTTTGGGGGAAAATAGGCCAGAATGGTTGAAATGCAATAGACCTTGGTCAAAGGACAAAAATACAATTGTTATTCCTGTGCTTTCTACAACCTGCCAATTTTATTTCCTTTTCTCAATCTCTCTGCAAGTTCACTTGGATCTTGGTGAGCCATGACTTGCCTTTATTAGACCCCTGTAAGCAGGGACAGTGAATGTGCACATTTTACTGAACTTATAAGTGGCTTTTTCTGCTCTCTGCACTGGGATCAAGACCAGTTTTTCACTGGGAAGTCAGATAATGTTAAGTAAGTCCTACTGGCATAGGCACAAGTTCCTATAGGCATAGCACTGGTAAGAAATACAGGGGGAAAGAAAAGGAGAGTGAAAAAGAGGAGAATGTGAGGAGGTAAAATCCAAGGAAAGAAGCTAGAATTTGAGGAAAATGAATTAGAGGTGATTTTTCTAACCCAGCAAGGCAAGTGAACACAATGTAAGTACTGCCTTTTTTCAATCATATAGAATTATAAAACAAACAAAATGACACAGAAGCAACTGAGATAATTACATGGGTACTCTATCTTGAATAAAGAAATAATTAGCTTTCATTTATTCACAGTTCATCTGCATGAGAAAGTTCCAAAATGGTTTTCCCTCCACAAAGATGAATAATAATAACTCAGGTTTACAAGAGAGATGGGAATCTGTGAACATTTAAAAATGACTTCTGAATCATCACAACATTTTAAATAGTTAATTCATTTGTTAATAAAATGAACAATTAGATGCTCTTGGTATTAGAGGACATTTTAGCATATTCTAATTCTTTAAGAACTGTTTTTGTTCTAGTTCACAATTGATATATACTTAAAAGTCAAAGAGCAATCTAAGGCAAGAATTAACCAAAATATATTCCACAAAGACTAGTCTCAGATACTTTGAAAAAAAATTAGAATTACTTTTCCAGTCAGTTCTGCCAGCATACCAACCTGAGAATTGCTGCTTGAGAGATTTAATTTGTATGTGATATAAAACAGCAAGTACATTTTAGTTAAGAGAATACTACACTGATAAAATAGTTTATTCCTTATTCTATATATTCTGAATAGATTTGTTTCTACATGTAATTTGGTAGCATAGATATGGACATTTCTTATTACTTAAAGGTTCTGATGGATTCAAAGAGTATTTATTCACTGCTTCCATTTCATGATCTTTGACTTTTAAATTAAAAGTTTTTGTACTGTATTTTTAAAACTGCACATATTTCACTGAAATAGGATGGTTTCACTATATTATAATACAATAGAAGAAGTGGTTTAGGACCAGTTACTTCTCAATCTCTTTGATTAAAAAAAATTTTTTGGGGGGCTCAAACAGATTTCATGTTACTTAGAAAAAACTGCTCAGCACATTTATTATACTGTATTGCAGGTCTTTATTGGGAACAAAGGATTGTATCGATCTGATTTAGAGAAGCACTGATAAATAATTAATTGCTAAAATTATTGGGGACAAAGAAGTGAATAATGCCTGGCAATCTGTGTGTATAGTTTAACCCATACAAGTGGAAAGCATTACATAGGGGAAAATCTGGTTGTTAGTAGCAGAGAAAAACTCTAAAAGGTAGGTAAGGAATGACTTGTATGCAAGTTTTAAACAAACAAAAATGAGACCTTGGAAGGTACAGAAATAAGATGATCACTCAGAAAAAAATAGGATCAAATTCTCTGTTCAGTGTGTGGCTCTAGACATCAGAATAGGAAAGAGAGGGCGATACTCTTCTGAGTTTGGTCAAGGGCTTCTGAGGAGTCCTGGAGTGGGGAATAAAGATCCCCAGGAGTGTGCCCACTCCTCACTCAGGCATTTAGCAAAGGAAAGGGAAGCCACAAGTTTGAGTGGAAAGAATCTCCCTCAGCAGTCTCCTGTCTTAGGTGAAGGACACTCAAATAACAAAGAAGTTGGAGACCTGGGTGAAGAAAAGTCCCCATTTTATGTATCAGTCAATGAGCTCATTTTGTTAATTAATTTTAACATAATTGGGCCAAGAGTACTTGCAAAATTTGATTGATATTTTGATTGATTGATTTGATTGATACCCTACTGATTCAAAACAAGAGGGAAGTTAAGTCTTACTTAGGACTTTCCTGATTAATTTTATTTTATTCTTTTGATATTGCCTCTATGAACAGGTAACATGAAGGGGCAGCTCCCAGAACTTACATCTCTTCCAATCAGGTCTTCCTGGTTTTCCACAATTCCCCAGGGGGCGATACCTATGGTACATATCTTTCCTCGAGACTTAGATGCATGGTCCTTCAAGGCATCACCAACATGACGAATAACACCTAAGCAGAAAAACAGAAGTGTTAATTTTGCCTTTCAAAGCATTGCTTTCCATTGATCTGAAGGAAACTGTGGTAACCATTTTTTCTAAGATTAAATGCATTGAATATAAAATTTCGACACATTTCTACAAAACTACACTTGTTCAGGAGAGAACATAAACTTGTAGCTCTAATGCTGGATACATTGCCTAGACTTACAGATGAACTCTAGCAATGAATTCCTTATTTTATCTCTAATGAGAAAAAAAGAATACAGTGTCTATGAAAATAAAAATACTTTATATTTAGAGAATCTTTTTCTTATAAGCATAATGATGTATTAACGTAACTAAGAACTAACAGCATGACTATATCCTATAAAAACATCATCTATAATAAATTAAATCTGTACCAAAGTTTGTATATGAATTAGGGTCATCAAATCGAGTAATTGCTTAACTTGGATTTTGTTAATCTTGATTTCACCTTCTTATATACAGAGGCATAATGTGGAGACTCTGCTTGTAAAGAAAAGGTTGACATAGTCTGTAGAAAATTTATGTTAAAAATACATGAATATATCTTTTTAGACATCATTCTAATTGTTTTCCTCTCTGTCCTAATGGCCTTCCCATGACCACAACCTTCCTCACCATAGTTAAGAGTAAGAAAATTCAGTTTACAAGATGGTAGGAAATGTACATTTACTTTTTAATAAACTATTTGGAGAAGACGTAATTTCTAATCTTAACTTACCTCTCAAGTGACCATTTTTATAAAAGATATAAAATATATTTTCTAAGAAAAGATGTTTCCACTTATTCTTTAAGGAAAACACCACCCATTCTTCAAGGAAAACTCATTCCTAGTGCCATCTCCTATATGAAAGTTAAGTTGCGTTTGATTTCTTCTCCATTTGAACAGGGGTGCAGTTGGTGTATTTTGAATAGTTCAGTATGTCACTGAACACATTCTTCTGTGGTTCATAATCACATGTGAGAAAGAATGTCTCTGCTCAGAGTAAACTCATTGAGGAGAAGGTTGGAGATAAGTGTCTCACTCTCTGCAGGAGCTTCAGGTCCAGCAGAGTGAGGGCCCGGGAACTGGTCACTGAACTAAGCACACAAAACACACCAGGAGAGACAGGAGACAACAGACACGTGTGAACAACTCGATTCTGCAGTATTCATAAGATCAAACAGAAAGAGCTGCCTTTAAAAAAATCAAACAACAGGGTAGTGTCAATAGCCACTAATCCATGTTCAGTTGTGCTGGGAGTGTTGAGAAGAGCATCAGTTTCACTTACTCGCCCATCTATGGGTCTTCTAAAAGAGAGTATTGATAAAGAAAAACAAATACAAGAGCAAAGCTATCAACATTAGCGTTAAATTTTTTTCCTGTTTAGGTGCAAAACTCCTTTGGGGTCCAGTCCTAGACAAGAAAGTTAACTTCATGGTACCCCTCCCTCCATCTGCCACAATTCCATTATCACCTCTTACTCCAGGCTGAGTGTGCCACCATTAGAACCTCACTTTGAGTCCTGGACTGAACACTATGCCTGGAGAGAGGTAGAGGTGAACGCTTTGGTTTACAATATTTATGCTATAAATTGTCCTTTTGATACTGGATGCTTTTCACAAAAGAATAAAAACAATATACAATGTCCCAAGTTCCTGCAAACAGAAGATAAGTATTTCTTTCCTTTTCTTTTTTTTGGGGGGGGTGGGGTGGGGTGGGTGGGCGGGAAGCGCAGCTATGCCACACTGCTTACTGGAACCTTAGTTCCCTGACCAGAGACCAAACCTGGGCCCCTGGCAGTGAGAGCGCTGAGTCCTAACCACCAGACACTAGGGAATTCTCTAGTAACAATTTCTTTTAGAAACTTTTGAGTTGCTCTCCATAGGAGTTGCAGATTATGTCAGGAAAGCAAAAGACTGAATAATCATAGGCAAATGATGCCTGTTAAACTGTGAGTGGAAGTTGGAGCTTAAAACCTGAACAGCCAAGAAAGAAAACTGTTCTGTAGATATCTGATCACCATAAAATAAACAGCTGGCTGGGCAGGTCATTCTAAGATCATGTCAGTTTACAGACTGAGTCAGGGTTTCACATGACAATGATAGGCACAGGCAATTTGCAGCGTTCACTGCAGAAATGCACCTATGTTGTTGTGGGCTGAATGTTCACAAATTCTAGATACGGAGAAGAATTCTGAGTGCGGGTCTCACTTAAACATCATCTAAACTAGCGGTCCCCAACCTTTTTGGCACCAGAGACAGATTTCGTGGAAGACAATTTTTCCATGGACAGGGGTGGGGCTGGGGAGAGAGAGATGGTGCAGGCAGCAATGCAAGTGATGGGGAGTGATGGGGAGCTACAGATGAAGCTTGCCTGCTGCTCATCTCTTGTTGTGCGGCCTGATTCCTAACAGGCGGTCCACAGCCCAGGAACTGAGGACCCTAATCTAAACTACAAACCAGTGACTAAACAACACTGAGATAACATTTTCATTTAAAACTAGTTGGTCCATGGTTATGTTCAGAATGTCCCATTAACTTCAAATGTGTCCACATGGGCAGACTCTTGAGTCTTGAAACAAATCTGAATTAACTTACTGCAGCAATACCTGTCTCTTCCAATTGGCACTTCTGATTCACTCTGGGGAAACATGTCAAAACAATTTACAGGCATCCATTCCATTATCAAATACATATTCATAATGTTCTGCAGATAAGCATTTAACTCTAAGTGGCTTTGTAAGAACTGATTTGACAGCCTCCCTGGATCACAATATAGAAACTCATTCGGCAGGTAGAAAAAACTACTTGGACTTCAGAGTGGGATATGTTCTGTTGGTGCAGAGTTGATTCAATGAAACATTTTAAATGATAAACACATATTACTCCAGAGTTTGCTGTTATCCTAGATGGGAAGGGCATTTTTCAAAAATTAAAGCTACTTGCATCAAACTTAAACTCACTTAAAGAACAGGTATGGAATCTCCAATTTAGAGCAAAAGTTATTCCTTAAAAAAATATTGGATGCTTATTTGGCAATGTGAGGTACTGAAAATAACCTGTCAAATTCCATCAGTCATGTTTATAAATTCTATATTGTCAAGTATTCCAGTCTGTGTCTTAAGTGTAAGTAATTCTCGGTGGAGAAATGACAGTACAGTTATCATTTAGGTAGAGGAAGGAGTGAGAAGCACTGAAAGGAGCAATAACCAGCAACTGTGGACATAAAGGGGTAGGGGATGAGGTGAGGATATGCAAACGCATTTAACCTTAGAAGAAAGCGATCTTAGTCACGACATTCTTGTGATCTTATGCTGTCCTTCTCTGTCCCACCTCCAATTACCTGTGTTAACTCCTCCAGTGAATATCCATGCTCCAGTTGTCATGGCTGCTTTGATGAGACCTTTGCCAAAGACTTGCTTGAGTTTTGGCTGGAGTTCAAAGTTCTGCAGGCCCCCATGCACTGAGATGAGAAGCTTGGGAAGCTCCAACTGCCATTCCTTGGTCATCAAGTGTAGAAGGAGATCAGGTTTTGTATCAAAAGATACTCGTACATACTAGAAAAAGAATGACCATTGATTAGGGAGGCAGGGCAGGGTGGCTGCAGCTGCTTGTCTTTACTGATTGCAATGATATGTGTAGCTACTTGAAGAAAATGTAAGAAATAAGATTTCTTTTTAAAGGGGAAAATCAATTGCTTTATTGAAGACCTTCATTAGATAAAGAGATTCACCATTTTTAACAAGTTTTTTTCAAATTCTGAATGACTATCAGTTCAGTCAGTTCAGTTCATAGATTTTAAAATTATTTAACTTTCTAAAATGCAGTATAAACACAACTTTCCCCAGGATGACTTTCTGCTCAAAGGAAATCATATTTATATTTAACCTTAACATTTGTGCAACAGTTAAAATATTGCTACCATTTTCAATATAAGTAATCCCTTTATAACAACTGGACTATATATGACTGTTTCTGTGATCCTATTATTTTGGTAGGTTTAGAAAAATTCTACAGTTCTATATAATATAATGAGAATGTTTAAATATGTTAACAGTTGATTGCATTTACTTAAACCTAAATTAATGGTATACCAAATGTTTGCTTTATCTTTCAAAGAAAAGTGACAAAAGTCATGCCAATTATTTTTATAGATTAGTTAAAAATATTAGAGTGCATAGCAGATATCAAGGTATTTACATATACAACTAGAAGTAAAGTTATTATAAGTATATATAAATAAAATTCTATAAATACATATAATGACAAATATATATATATGTATGTGTGTGTGTGTGTGTATATATATATATATATATATATATATATATAAACATTTAGATGTGCTTTCCATATGGCTTAGGTGGTAAAAATCTGCCTGCAATACCGGAGACCCAGGTTCTATCCCTGGGTCCAGAACATCTTTTGAGAAGGGAAAGGCTACCCATCCCAGTATAATTGCCTGGAGAATGACATGGACAGAGGAGCCTGGAGGATCTCAAAGGAGTCCATGGGGTCTCAAAGAGTTAGACATGACTGTTAACTGTCATGTTATATCTTTTTAAAATTATATAAATATTCTCATTTAAATCTTTGTTTCATTATATAAAGATTTCATTTCTATCTGGAAACAACTAGAATACTTGGCAAATGCACTGAAAAGCCTTTTGCAATGCATTGCTGAGCTGGCACGAAAAGAGAGAATATTCAGATACCTAAACAAAGTGGAAGCTGGAATCTCAGGAAGTAAGGAATACCAAAGGAAGCTTTGGCCTTGAGGCTTTCTCCTAAACCCTGGAAGACCCTGAACAGCTGTTTTAATAGCTTAATGCAGTATGGGGGGCATAAGGAGAGACCCTCCAGCTTTATGTGTGGGGTCTCTCTTTAAATTCTCCTCTGGTTATTTATAAACAAAAGTGGGCTCTCATACAGATTTTGGTTACATCTACATTCTCAGTGTGGTCTGAAAAACATCAGAATATTTAACGTAAGTGGAGTAATGACTCCAGATAACTGGCAGAAGCACATGCAAATTATTTGTGGAGGAATGCATCATCAATCCAGGTCTCAAGTAATTCTCTTGGGAAAATAAGCATTTCATTGTAAAAATATTACAAATTACACAAGGAGATAAAGCAACATGAATGAGAACCAAAAGATACAATAGGAGGCAGAATGAGATCCTCAAAGATAGTAAAATGCTCTGACAGAGAATATAAAATGGCTACATTTAATATGCTAAGAACATAAATGAGAAAGCTGAATATATGAATAAAGAAAAAGATTATAAAAAATGATCACATCCATTTGAAAAAGTAGAAAAGGGAACTTCTAGAAACCAAAATGTAAAAATTTAAATGAGAAATACAATGGATAAATGCAACTATAAGATCAGACATCTTAACTATCAGTTCAGCTCAGTTCAGTCACTCAGTCGTGTCCGACTCTTTGTGACCCCATGAACTGCAGCACACCAGGCCTCCCTGTCTATCACCAACTCTCAGAGTCCACCCAAACCCATGTCCATTGAGTTGGTGATGCCATCCAACCATCTCCTCTGTTGTCCCCTTCTCCTCCTGCCCTGTATCTTTCCCAGCATTAGGGTGTTTTCAAATGAGTCAGCTCTTCGCATCAGGTGGCCAAAGTATTGGAGCTTCAGCTTCGACATCAGTCCTTCCAACGAACACCCAGGACTGATCCTATAGATACAGAGAAATAAACCAGATGCAGCCTAGAAAAACTGGAAAATTGGAAACACAGAAGAAAATGTGATAATTTTATAGGAGGTAATCAGAATTCTAGATAGAAATAAAAGAGATAACAGGGAAGAAAAAATACTTGAAGAGATATTGGCAGGGAATTTCTCAGAATTACTAAAAGATTCCAATTCTCATATTCAAGAAGGTCAATGATTCTGAAGCAGGATAACTAAAAAGAAACCCCATCCATACATCAGTCATAGAGAACACCAAAGGGTTGGGGTGGGAGAAGCTTTCAAAAGGAGCTAGAAAAGAAACACTGCACCTACAAGGAACAGTCACTAGACTGAAGGCTTATTTCCAACAGTAACAATGGATGCAAGAACAGTGTCTTCACTGTGCAAAGAGAAATTTCTCAGTGTACAATTCAACAAAAAGTATCTTTGCAAAAAATAAAATCATTTTACAGATATTTTCAGACTACCGAAACCAAGTATTTACCTCTAGTAGACTTCACTGAAGGAAATATTAAAATATATGGAGCAGGCAGAAGTTACAGGATCCCAGATGGATGATCTGGGATACAAGAAAGAGTAGTAAATAAAGATATTAGCAAAAATGGAGTAAATCTTAAAAAGCGTTGGTTGTAAAATATAAAATGATAATCGTGTCTAATTTATGGTGGAAAGGGATAGAATAAAGTGCTGGATAATACAGAATATATACTAGGAAGCAATAATAAGAATTAAAAGTATTCTAAAGTCTACATATTGTGAGAGAAAAGTATTAAGTTTGGAATTTGTTAAATATTAATGTTGAAGCTGCATAACAAGAATAGATTTGCATGTAATCATACAAGCATGTCCAGGACATGACAATTTATTGTAATATTTTTTGGATCTGGGAGATCCCATTACTATAAAAATCTCAAAAATTATGTTATTCTTTTGTTAAAGTATATTTTAGGTATATTTAGCTGAAATGTGAGGCAGAAACATACAAAATAGGAAAGTAGCTTGATAAATTAAGCTGCATCATCAAGAAATACCAAAGAACTAGAGTTTACCATTTATTGTACATATACTAGAAATACAAAGAAGTATTAGAATTTAACAAGCTGATTTTATATTGATTTGATCTACATAGCAAAAATTAATTCCATAATGGAAAGAGTAAAGGTTGGCAATTTTAGCTAAATATATTATATTAATAGAATTTTATCACTTATATCAACAGAATTTAACTAGAGTTTATAATGTGTGAAATAGGAACCTTGGGGCTGGAGAGAGGGTATCGCAGTGGTAGAAGCAAATATAAATGTTTCTTAAATAAAAGTTTTAAAAATTATCTTTGTTATATTTATTATCTCATTGAGTGACTGTTTATAAGAAGGCTACCTATATAATGGACGCTATGTTTTCTGTGCCTATACACTGAATTTATGCTAAGAGGAGTCATAATTTGGGAGCTTTACTAGATTAAATTTATATAATTTTGACTAATTCTAGAAAGGGATACTTAGTCAAATAAAGTAGAACTGAGATTCAGAAGGCTTCAAAACTATATAAACCAAGAATGTTCTGTATGGGAGATGCTAAAAAACTGCATTTCCAGTTATTCAATAACTTCATATCTCAACATCACTCTCTTATTTCTTCAAAAACACAAGGATCCATATTCTTCTAAGGTGAGATATAAATTACACTTCTAAATATAGAAAAACATTTAAGTATAAAGATTCTTCTAAAATTATATGCCCCTTCCAAGCATAAGTAGTTGTTTTAGGCTTGTGATTAGGATTATTATTTTTTGAACTTCAAGATACCTCACTGAGTGTCCCCACATGCATGTTTCATTTAGCCATGTAAATAATGTGATATTCTGAGCCACAAGGAGTATCTGGGAACAGACACACCTATATTATTAACTCAATGTGAAGAGACACTACAGCCATACTAAATTACTAGAGAGACTGTGTAATAATTTTCATAGGCTTAACCTAGCTAAATAATGCATTCTGGAGTTCAATTATTTACAGTAATTAGTAAGAATAACTCAAATATGTTTTTAGGAATAAGTCTCACTTGGTAAATAATTTGCTTTGGAGCTTCTAATGTTATATATACAACTTACCAGTAAGGAACCAAATTTACTGTTCAACATGAACAGTTCACTGGAAAACTACCAGTTTAGTGAATATTTGAAAATTCCTTTTGAACTAGATTAATCTTTTCCTAGTTAGGAAACCAAGAAAAGCTTGTTTATGACCACAAAACACTTGTTACCCAGTTAATAAGTGCTCCAGTGGAGATGAATGAATGACCTTAGATCACCTTCTCCCTAGCTCTATCTTACAGAGGAAGAAAGGAAGGCCTGTATAAGGTCCTTTTGTTCATAAGCTCTCTTTCCATATTTCGCCTGGCTCTCAATTTTTAACTACTGAGAAAAACACCCTAAATCTACAACCAAATCCCTTGTGTTCAAGGCACATATATGCTGTGTGTGAATTCACACTCCAGGTCTCTCTGATGCCAGGTCCTTACTCTTGGCCTCAAAAACATAAATGCCTTTTCTCTCCTTCTCCTTTTTCTTTACCTATAACCAAGCGGTCTGCGAGTTCTAATAACCCATTTTTCAAATCGTGCTCTCAACCAGGCCTTTCCCTCTATTGCTTTAGTTGCTATTTTAAGAATAAACGCTCTTACGAGGATGCCAGTATGTGTCATGACAACAGTCCTCATGGCTTTTCTAACCCTGTGTTCTCAATGAGACACCAACAGGCGACTCCTATCCCCAATCCTTTTTAGTAATACTATCTTTTCAATTCAAAGGGTTACATCATATGTAAACTCCCATTCTGCCTGTCGTGATCACCACAATTTGGCCTTACTCTAGTTATTTAAAGGTATTTCCCCACTCTTTTCTGTATTTGGTTAATGCTATTCCTCAAGTCCTGGAAAACCCAGTTTCTCCCCTTTGATCTACGTAAATCATTCTTGTCTTTCAAACGCTCTTATTGACCTTTCCTTAGAATGCAAGCTCATGTTGACACAGCATAACTCTCAGTCAAACTCAGTATCATATACATAGATATTTCCTCCATTGTTTCTTACATGTGTCAGTTTTATCTCTCCACTTGCAAGCTATCTGAGGGGAGGGATCATGTGTCACCTGACCTATGATTTTGGATAATCCTTTCCTGGCTATGATGTAGCTACAATCTCAGAAATAAAAAGGAGTTTGGAAATATCTTAGCAGTCATGGGAACTAGAAATCATCTGTTTCAGTTCTTCTGCCTTAGGGATGAGGACACTGAGACCCAGGGAAGTCAAGTGACTGGGACATCAGAATTATTAATAGTTATCTATTAGTTAACCACTCACCCAATCCATTATTAAAGCTACTGTTACAGTGGAAACTCTAGGTTGAGCTGGGCTCCTCAGACTTTAAGATGCAAAACTCATTTGGGGGAACCTCAAAAATTCAGGTTCTTATTCAATAGGTCTGAGGTGGGACTTGAGGTTTTGCATTTTTAACTAGCTCCCAAAAGGGACCACATGAGTAGAAAGAATTACAACTTTTTCCCAGACCAAAGATTCTAAGTGGTGTGTCTTGTGTTTATCATTGGGCCAAAGGCAAGAAAGAACACTTTAATATTTTATATAAAAATCGAAGACAAGAATGGAGGAAAAACTGGATAATTACTCAGGCCATGATTAATAGGAAAGTGCAGTCATTAATAAGCTACTCAATTCCAACTACCTGATTCTTTTTCACCAGGACTAATTCTTATACAATGGAATCCATGATTAACTACATTATTTATGTTATCTATCAGCCCACCCCTGATTATCTAGAAGCTGATAAATAACACAAATACTAGGTGTCCCTGTCCCTTTAATGTTGGCCATTACTTTAGATTTATTTTGTCCTTCTCTTGGAGAATAAAAGATCTTTTAAAATGGAAGTATTTAAATGAATCAATCCATTACCTTTTGTCATGTTTTTGTTTAGCAGCTCAAGGAAACAGTTTAGGGATACGAGGGTAATTAAAACTAAGGGATAAAAGGACATTTTATGATTACGTGGAGATTTCAATTTTTAAATTATATTCTTATACCCATAAAAATCATGTTATTCAGTAACCTCTCTTGGAACTGTATTAATAATATAACAGTTAATTTTTGTGCCAAAATCAGCAGCTTCAGGTTCATAAATGGTTGTACCCAGAGCAGTTAATTCATTCCTGCTAAATGGTCAGTGTGATTAGAAATTAGGAGCTATTTGGTTATCAGGGTTAGCAATTTTGACTGTCCACTTGTGAAGGCATTAATTGCTAAGGGGTCACTTTACAAATAACCAGAAATCTTCCTAACATGTATACTAAATTCTGTGACCTGGGCAGTACTCTGATGCAGTGATGCACGCTCCCATTTACAGGTTTCCCTGGAGGAAGGCATGGCAACCCACTCCAGTATTCTTGTCTGGAGAATCCCTATGGACAGAAGAGCCTGGGGGCTACAGTCCATGGGGTCACCAAGAGTCAGACACTACTGAGCGACTAAGCACAGTCATGTGTAGCAACACACGCAAGCATCAGCCACTGGCACTGTAAGTCATCTGATCAGTTTGAGACCCTCTCTTGTGAGGTGAGGGTAATCCTGAACACCACGCAGAACACTAAAGAGTAAATTGTGGGAAAGACCTGGGAGGAAAACCAACACATGGAAATTAGACTATATGCACTCACAAATGACTTTTGCACCACACGACCTACGTAACTTTCCTTTAGCTCTTTAATGTACCTTTCAAAGTAGCCCTTTGTGAGTTATCTGGGGAGTGACTGGTACAAGTGATAAAAAGTACCTATCCAGAGGGAAACTGCTACCTATATCTGCAGCCACCAATCCTATCCTTCTCCTTCATGCCTTTAGTTCCCTGATTTTAATTTCTAGAAATAAACTGAGCTCAAGTGAGTTATCCACACCTGTACTAACATCATTAGTGTCCCTGCCTGACAGGAGACAGCCTGTGTGATGAGCTAATGAGATTTTAAGAAGAGTGTCTAAAAAAGCACTATGTAACAGAAGTTAGTTCTATTTTAAATTGTACTATTTAATCTATTCCTAGGTGCTTTGGAGGCCAATGCATACAAGCATGATTTTCACAAGAACACTTTGAATTCCAAACCACAAACTTACAAATGAAATTTTGTTAAGTAAGTCTATAATGGCAAATTGGAGTTTTTGTTTTGTTTGAGTGGCAGAGGGCTTTGGTAACTAAAAATTTTGAGTTTTTGCTTTTTCCAGTTGTTAAGTTCTTTTGCTTGTTTGTTTAGCAGGTGATTTCACTGCAGTTTTTCCTAAAGCCACTCTAACTTGCTCCATCACTAGAAACAATAACTATTCACTTGTCAAAGCAGAACTCAACTTTACTATGGCCTCACTGCATTAAACTGGGAGGGAAATCACAGAGGTGCCACAGATTAGACAGCATTCTTCTCTTCCAAACACCCAGGGTGGTGAGGCTGAGTGGAGAAGCAGCCATCACTACTGTGAACAGGCTGGGGCTGTTTAATTAGAAATAATAATAATCTTTCTTTAGAATTCTGAACTTGACCCATTGTGGAGTAATTTGTTTCTGGTTTTAAACTAAATTTTTACTCACATCATTTTGCCCCGCTTTTTAAATGAAAAGGTAAAATAACTATAGGACAATAAATCTGGTTACACTTTAGGAGATGGTAAATAGCAAATCCTTCTAACCTTCAGTGAGAAACCATCTTCAATTCTCAGAAATAATCAATTGGTATATTTCAGTAGTACTTTCTCTGAGTAATGGAACTACTACAGCTAAACCTATTTTAATAGTATTTTTAATGCCTTTTTTGGAGGATGTAGTGGGAAATTTGCCCCATTTTCCTTCTATTGAGAACTGTGACAAGCATCTTTTCATTTTCTAATTCTCTGTAGCCCCATTTTAAATTAGTAGTTTTAATTAAAGTTGTGGCCAAGGAGAATATGTTGCATCAGACTCCTGAGACAATTTTGCTGATATCAGCTTTCCAAGTCCATGGAGCCTTTGGTTTTGCACCAAATTTAATGCTTATAGTAGTTTAATGTGTGAGCTGAACCACTAGAAAGAAAGATCCCTAGAAAGAAAATATTTGGAATGCGAATGTGAGATCTCACTGTTATAGGAGTTTTTGTTTGATTGACTCACAAAATTTTGGGAGTGAAAATGCCATTGTAATTTATTCTGTATTGCTTTTAGGATTCTTCAGTATTAGATAATAGGTGCTTCAGGTGATTGATGCTGATAAGCCAAAACTAAAGCATATGACCCAGTTTCAGGGGGGTACTCTGCAAATTTTCTGCCAGAATTGCTTTTATGTAAAATTTTCTAGAGCAAGACGGGTTTCTTGAGGAAGGTTAGTTCTTACTTCTGTATAGGCCTATGATTAAGATCAGAAGTTTAAATGATACATTCTAGCTTTATTCCCAGTTTCTGAAAGGTTTTTCAAAGATACTGCCAATAATCTCAATAGTCTAGAAATTTCAAGGTGGAAAATGGAAAGCAACAGAGCAATTGCAAAACCCCTCAGAAACTGCACCATGCTATACAAAGCTGCTTAGTTAGCCATAGTCCAGTGATGAGGCATTTTGTTTTGTACTGGGATTTATTTAATATATTTTGTGCATGTCAATCGATGATTCTCATTTCAAATCTCCATAATGCAAAGAAAGATAATTTTAAGACAAGAAGATTTTATCCTAAAGCATTTTAAGAGTATAAGATTGTAGATGTCATGCCGCTGACAGCATGCCCTTCCCCGGACACACACGGAGTATTATATCTCCTCAATCTCATCTATTCCCTCTCACACCCTCACCTTAATGCTTAGAATAGAAAGATTGTGTCCTGGCTGACTCAACACTTAGAGCTCTAAATGTGAAATGAGGCATAGGAATAATTCTCTAAATTATATGAAAACTGTAATAAGGGGCTCAACTTGATCTAATAAGCAGACTGAATACCAAGGGAAAACATGAAGAGAATTATGTAGGTGACCTGAGAAGTTTAAATACAAGTCCTTAATTAGGTTATACTTACCTGGTCCGTAAGTCAGCTCAGCATTAATTGGAAGAGATGATTAGTAAGCAAATAAGATTCTAATTAAGTCCAGCACTGCTTCCTTCTCTAAATAATTTAATAGCCTCAGCCCCAGATATGAAGAGTCTTTGAGAAAGGACCCAACGTCTGCTGTCAGACCATCTTATTATTGCTACGTCAGTTTTAAAAAGTTGCCTGGAACCTAGTCTAGTAAGAAAATGCCTAAACCAGGGCTTCAGTATCTTAGAACCTTCTTTTGTCCCCGAGTTCTGATTTTATGAGGCATCTGAGTGAACTGCTAGGTCATTTAATCCCCAGGAATGGACATTAGGGGCATGCAGTTTGGTAGGATGTGGCTTGGTGTAAAGAAGAGAGGAATGCAACTCCTTCTCTCACTGTTAGCTTTGCACAAGACTTCTTTCTGTGCCACAGTTTCTCTCTCCATAAAGTAAGAGAGACGCTGGTCTCACCGCTGCTTCACTGGGGTTTATCAAGCTTGATAATTAGGGACAGAACAGCCAAAGTACTGGGAAGGTCTTAGATAATAGCTCCATTAACCTAGGATATAATTTTATGAGGAACTCTGTGCTCACAGCTTTTGAGTTCAATTAACCTCAACAAATACTAGTGATCTTATCATTCTACGAAAAAAATTTTCAAAACCCTTAGAAAGGAACTGGGTTTACCTTGAGATTCAGGTGGTAAAGAATCTACCTGCAATGCAGGAGACCTGGGTTTGATCCCTGGGTTGGGAAGATCCCCTGCAGAAGGGAAGGGCTACCCACTCCAGTATTCTTGCCTGGAGAATTCCATGGACTGTAGAGTCCGCGAGGTCTCAAAGAGTTGGACATGACTGAGCGACTTTCACTTCATTTCTTCATAGAAAGGAATTAGAAACTAGCTTCTTTTCAAAACATCTACTGTAGTCTGTACCAGGCATACAAGACAGAGAAGAAGAGGATTTGACAAAGAGTCCTAAGGATCTTGAGTTCAAAAACTAGCTTTGTCAAATAACTGGGTGACTCTCAGAAAATAATTTAACTTCTTTGGGCTCGAGTTGCCTATCTGTAAAATAGGTAAAGAGACTGGTATCATTTAGTATTTTTAAGGGTGGCTGAACAGTAGAATTACTGAGCTAACTTTTAAAACACTTTGGATGTCCAGGTTCTGCCCCAGACCTCTGGGAATGATTCTGGGCATGGGCATCGGTAGTGGCCCCACAGGTTATTCTGAGCCTCCAAGTAGAGAACCACTGTATTGATTTCTCATTGTCTTTGGTGATCAAAGTTCTGTGACATCACAGTGTGCTATCTATGTAGTGACACAGATACAAATGTGAGATGTGGTTCTCACATAGCCCACTACATTTTAATAATGAGTCCCTTTACTTCAACTGAATCTTCCATCGAACTATAGCACCTTCTACCTCATGCTGTGTCCAGACCACATTGGCATTTTGACTGAAGTGTGTCAGTTTGGGTTGTCTTGAGGGGAAAAGTTAACGTTATATCTTTTTTTTTTTAATTAATGAAGGTCAAAGTTAACCTTTTCTCTAGAATTTTTGACCACTTTGTTAAAAATCATTTCAACTTTCAAACATTGTTGTTAGGAGAAGGGGACCAGAGACATATTAGGTTAGTTGGCCTGTTTCACTTCAATCTTGGTGAATAATTTAACCATGCCTCCCCCATCTGAGGGTTGGCATTCTTGGACAGTAGGTGCTGATTTTTCCCTTTGACAAACTGCAGGTCAGTTTGCTCGAGAGAACAAGTGGTAAGGAAAGCACACGCCTGTGTGCTCAGTCAGTCAGTCTTTTCTGACTCTTTGGGACCCCGTGGACTTAGCCCACCAGGCTCCTCTGTCCATGGGATTTCCCAGGCAAGAATATTGGAGTGAATTGCCATTCCCTTCTCCAGAGGATCTTCTGGACCCAGGGATTAAGCTTGTGTCCTGCATCTCCTGCATTCGCAGGCAGATTCTTTACCATTGAGTCACCTGGGAAGCCCATTAAAGAAGGCACAGGGTAGCAAAAAATGACTGTCTTGCCAGATAAAACAGGTCATCTGTCCTGTGGATAACCCTACCCCGTTTTCAGACAGGAGAATCAGAATGATTCAAGGCAAGGGCAAGGGCAAGGTGGGGCATGTGGTCTGTAGTATTTCAGGGCAAGGTAAAGATGTAGCTATGTCTGCCTCGGGCTGGCAGTACCTTGGTGGGTTTTGTGAACAGCTTCATGGGAAGTCTCGCCCTCACTGGATACTGAGCACTTCCCAGGGAGGAGATGGCAATCCACTGCTGGTGTGCCCATCCACTCAGGGTTGGTACTGTCAGTCACGGGGAAGGAGTACTGATTTCCTTATTCCTGCTGAATGCCTTCACTTTCATTTTATACTGGGTCCCACAAATCATGTAGCTGACCTCGCCTAACCCGACTGCCAAGAGACAACTCTGAATTAGATAGAACTATGTGAGCCCATGGGGAGAACTGTCAAAGTTCAATGTCCTTATGTGTTCACTCTCCTGGAACAGAGTGAAAGATCTAGCTGCCTCTTGAAGTTTTTCTTCCATTCTTAAGTATTACATTATACACATATCGTATATTAGCTGTGTGACATGGGGCAAATTATTTACATTTCTGTGCTTTAAAATGTTATTTTGTCACATAAGAATAATAATACTAATGTCATAAACATGAGATATATAAAGAAATATAAATACTTGGCACAGCACTGGCACAAGGTAGATGTTTAATCAATTTTAGTTGAATAACAAATTCATTATTTTTATAGACCCTGAAAATCATTGCAAAAGTATTTTGATTAGTACTTTGAAGGATACATGTTCTAATAAATATATTTGCAGTATCAATTTCCAGGGTTCTTAGAAATTTTAAATTCACTAAAAACTCTTCAGGAGGGGAATTTTTAGGTAGAAGAAAAACTGTATGATGAGAAGGAATCCTTATTGCCAAATTGAGACTAAAATTGAAGTAGGGAAAATCACTAGACCATTCAGGTATGACTGAAATCAAATACCTTACAATTATACAGTAGAAGTGACAAATAGATTCAAGGGATTAGATCTGATCGACAGAGTGCCTGAAGAACTATGGATGGAGGTGCATGACATTGTACAGGAGACAGGGATCAAGACCATCCCCAAGAAAAAGAAATGCAAAAAGACAAAATGGATGTCTGAGAAGGCCTTACAAATAACTGAGAAAAGAAGAGAAGAGAAAGGTAGAGAAAAGGAAATATATACCCATTTGAATGCAGAGTTCCAAAGAATAGCAAGGAGAAATAAGAAAGCCTTCCTCAGTCATCAGTGCAAAGAAATAGAGGAAAACAATAGAATGGGAAAAACTAGAGATCTCTTCAAGAAAATTAGAGATACCAAGGGAACATTTCTTGCAAAGATGGGCTCAACAAAGGACAGAAATAGTATGGACCTAACAGAAGCAGAAGATATTAAGAAGAGGTGGTAAGAATACACAGAAGAACTATACAAAAGATCTTCATGACCCTGATAATCACGATGGTATGATCACTCACCTAGAGCCAGACATCCTCAAAGGTGAAGTCAAATGGGCCTTAGGAAGCACCACTATGAACAAAGCTAGTGGAGGGGATGGAATTCCAGTTGAGCTATTTCAAATCCTAAAAGATGATGCTGTGAAAGTGCTGCACTCAACATGTAAGCAAATTTTGAAAACTCAGCAGTGGCCACAGGACTGGAAAAAGTCAATTTTCATTCCATTCCCAAAGAAAGGCAATGCCAAAGAATGTTCAAACTACTGCACAATTGCACTCATCTCACATGCTAGCAAAGTAATGCTCAAAATTCTCCAAGCAAGGCTTTAACAGTACATGAACCATGAAGGACTTCAAGATGTTCAAGCTGGATTTAGAAAAGGCAGAGAAACCAGAGATCAAATTGCCAACATGCACTGGATCTTCGAAAAGCAAGAGAGTTCCAGAAAAATCTATTTCTGCTTTATTGACTATGCCAAAGCCTTGACTGTGTGGATCACAAAAAACTGTGGAAAATTCTGAAAGAGATGGGAATACCAGACCACCTGATCTGCCACCTGAGAAATCTGTATGCAGGTCAAGAAGCAACAGTTAGAACTGGACATGGAAAAATAGACTGGCTCCAAATCGGGAAAGGAGTACGTCAAGGTTGTACATTGTCACTCTGCTTTTTAACTTATATGCAGAGTACATCATGAGAAACGCTGGTCTGGAAGAAGCACAAGCTGGAATCAAGATTGCTGGGAGAAATATCAATAACCTCAGATATGCAGATGACACCACCCTTATGGCGGAAAGTGAAGAAGAATTAAACAGGCTCTTGATGAAAGTGAAAGAGGAGAGTGAAAAAGTTGGCTTAAAGCTCAACACTCAGAGAACTAAGATCATGGCATCTGGTTCCATCAACTTCATGGCAAAAAGATGGGGAAACAATGGAAATAGAGACTTTATTTTTGGGATCCAAAATCACTGCAAATGGTGACTGCAGCCATGAAATTAAAAGACGCTTGCTCCTTGGAAGAAAAGTTATGACCAACCTAGACAGCATATTAAAAAGCAGAGACTTCACTTTGCCAACAAAGGTCCATCTAGTCAAAGCTATTGTTGGACTATAAAGAAAGCTGAGTGGCGAAGAATTAATTTTTTGGGACTGGGTGTTGGAGAAGGCTCTTGTTAGTCCATTGGACATCAATGAGATCCAACTAGTCCATCCTAAAGGAAATCAGTCCTGAATATTGATTGGAAGCACTGATGCTGAAACTGAAACTCTAATACTTTGGCCACCCAGTGTGAAGAACTGACTCATTGGAAAGGACCCTGATGCTGAGAAAGATTGAATGTGGGAGGAGAAGGGGACAACAGAGGATAAGATGGTTGGATGGCATTACTGACTCAATGGACATTAGTTTGAGTAAATTCCAGGAATTGGTGATGGACAGGGAGGCCTGGCCTGCTACAATCCATGGGGTCACAATGATTTGGACATAACTGAGTGACTGAACTGAACTGAACTGAGAAGGAATCTTGGCTTTGTCCATCGTAAGAGGCACAAATGCCACACTCATAGTAACTGTCTAATTGTTGAGGTCTGCAGTGAATAAAGTAGAGAGGATGCCAGGTAAGAGTTCATTTTCTGTTTTTCTAGAATAAGCAGATGTAGGAGGTTGATGTAATGTGGAAGTCAAAGTGTATAATTTGGTGGTTTGTAAGCCACATGTCTCCAGTCACTGATGAGCAGATGTCCACAGTGCTAGCCTTCAATCTGTGCCATCTTACGTAGCCTAGAACTTCGGTGGAAATATGTAGCACATCTTTGGATTCCCAGGAAATAAAGGTAGCTCCTTCACTGCCCTATCACTATGATTTTCATAAATATATTGAGCACTGGCTGTATACGAGGTAATTTTATATTCTTTCTAATCCTTGTAAGAGGTAGTCGCTCAGTCATGTCTGACTCTTTATGACCCCATAGACTGTAGTCAGGCTCCTCTGTCCATGGAATTCTCCAGGCAAGAATACTGGAATAGGTAGCCATTCCCTTTTCCAGGGGATCTTCCTGACCTAGGGACTGAACCCAGGTCTCCTGCATTGTAGGCAGATTCTTCACTGTCTGAAGCCACCAAAGATCCCATAAGGCAATTATGTCCACTTTGTAAATAAGAAATCTTGAGGTTCAGCTAAGTCAATTGGTTTAACCAAGATTTTCTGACCAGGTAAAGAGAGTGAGTGTATAAATACAGTTCTATAAAACTTGAAGATTTTGCATCTTATTTTAACTGACTGCAAAGCCCCTCTTATAACTAAAGTAAGTGAATGTTTGGTGGAAGTAATAACATAGCAAATACTAATTTAGCTTTAACATCAGGTACTGTTCTAAGTACTTAATACATATTGACCCATTTAATCCTTGCTATAGCCTTATATAGTAGGAATTACTATCTTCATTTTGCAGATGAGGAAACTGAGGTACTGGGAAGTTAAATAAACTGAGGCAGATTATGAACCAGTTAGTTACAGACCAGCTTATAAACAAAGCAATATGGCTTTTCATTCTGGGCTTAACTACTAGGTAAAATAATTGGAACTTCTTAAATTATTAATATTTTAAAGGGTTAACTGAAAAAGTATGGTTTGATTTTCTATAGTAATTTGCCAAGATATGTACCCAAATGTATGCCCTGCTAAACATTAATCAAAATATTTCAAAAAATTTCAGAGCCTGAAGCAAATAATAATAATGAATAGTAGTAAACATAGCTGTTAAAATTAGTTTTACATCTATAATGTGCCCTGGCACTGTGCCAGATGACTTACATATGTCATCTCATTTAACATTTATAACAGTAGTTTTATTATTTCTAGATAACAGAATAAATTACTGAGGCCCAGAGAATTCCCTGTCACTCAGTGAGTAAAGAATCTGTCTGCAATGCAGGAGACCTACTTCAATCCCTGGGTCAGGAAGATCCCCTCAAGAAAGAAATGGCAACCCCCTCCAGTATTCTTGCCTTGGAAATCCCATGGACAGAGGAGCCTGGTGGGCTACCGTCCTTGGAGTCACAAAGAGTCGGACACAGTTGAGTGACTAAACCATCAGAGAATTTAATTAATGTTTCTCATGGCACACAGTAAATATACGATGTGTCTGGGGTAGACTGTTTGCATTCAGAGCCCACATTCTTCATTACCAAACGAGTACACCATTCATTTATAATTTTTAGTGGTGGGAAACTTTATCTTCTGAGAACTGACCTGAGTTTTAAAACCAGCATGAGTCATTTGTGACTAAGTCATTTTTTTTTGAATTTCAGGGACTTGAGATTAAGAACTGACTTATTGGAAAAGACCCTGATGCTGGGAAGGATTGAGGGCAGAAGCAGAAGGGGACAACAGAGGATGAGATGGCTGGATGGCACCACCAACTCGATGGACATGAGTTTGAGTGAGCTCTGGGAGTTGGTGATGGACAGGGAAGCCTAGTGTGCTGCAGTCCATGGCGTCACAAGGAGTCAGACATGACTGAGTGACTGAACTGAAATGAACTGAGATTAACTTCTGATCAAAAACACCATTTGAAGAAAATACAGGGTGCTTTTCTGTTGTGATCAATAAACTGTCTGAAATCAGTCCTCTAAGCCCATTTTGTGCACTGGTGGCAACATGGTAATTACAGTCTCCCCAGGTGATGACTTTGGAGGAATGCTCTTCTTACAGCAAGTTTATGCTCTATACTTGACAGACACTGCATGTTAATGAAGGAAATAATGCTAGAAGCTCATCATATGCCTCTGGGCTTGTGTCATGTTGCTTACAGGCATCATTCAAGCAGCTACGTAGTCACTGGGTATACCACTCTATAATGATTGCTGACCACTAAATCACTTCATCATCTGCAGCACTTTTCTTACAGGGAGAACTTGCATGACTTTTAATTAATGCATGGTTCCAGAGGATCCACACTCTTCGTGATTCAACCCCATACTCTGAATGAAGACCAAGCTGAGCTGGTAACTCTTATGACCTTTTGTGGGAACATGTATCCCTTAAGTGGATGAGGAAGTTACCAAATCTCCATATCCCTTGATTCTGTCTAGGTCAAGACTATCTAACCCTTTCTTTGTTTTCCCAGGTCTTGGTGGAGGTTGCACATAGCATCCTCCATTCCACTATATTGTTCAGAATTAATTTTCTTAGGAAAGAACTGTGAGAATAGCTTGGTCAGCCATTCTTGGTTAAGAAAATACTGCAGTACGAAGGAGGAGTGGATGGGAGAAAGCAGAGAGGGGGCAGAAACAGATAAAAGAGGTGGCTTTTATTGCACATTTATAGACTGTAACTGGTGTGAACTGACTTTCCCTGCATTTTGCAATATGCTTCTTTAAGCAAAATTTCCTCTCCAAACTCAGAAATCTCTGTGGCATGCCTGAGAAGAGTCACCTCCAACTGCTCTACCCTCAACTAACTAACTGTCTCTCTCAACAGTTAGAAGTGAGCTTGTTGGAAAATAGTGTTTCTAGAGCTTCCAAAAACACATAGTAGACTTTTTTCTTGGCAAAATCTGTCAGCCAAGTAGGGAGGAGTCCATGATGAAAGTTAAAATTTGGATGTGACAACTCTTAAAAGTAAAATTTGTGTATTTCTGAATGCCTCCTTTCCAAAAAAAAATATGCTTTTCATATGGAGCTATTCTATTGAGAATATTATTGAATGCAGCTGCTTGAAGAAAAAGCACTTAATTTGCAGGGCAAGATCTCTGTTAGAATAGGGAAGGAAATAGTCTGGGATGATCATTTCTCCCTTAAATTGAGAGAAATGCTAATTACTAATAGAATGAAATGGAGACCTAAGGGTAAGATTTTTTTTTTTAACCAAAAGAGTTAGAAAAACGTCTCAATAGATGAGAGCCAGAAAATAAAATAACAAACAGTGAATAATGATAGAAAGCTACTTGTTATTATTATTATTAAAAACAATAGTCACTAGGTCTGATCTCATACTAATTATTCTAAAAATCCTGAAAGTAAGGTCTTCTTTCCCCCATTAGATAAAGGAAGAGCAGAGATGCATAGCAGAAACATAATTAGAGCTGGTCACCCAGCAAGGAACTAGCAAAGTTGAGATTTAGCCCAAAGACTAAATTCCCAGCTCTTCACCACTCCTCTGAAGGACTTGAGAAGTGAATTACAGTGTTCTGATTACCATGGCTTTGTTGGAATGGCCGCCTCCTTGGAACTCAATGGTCCCGAAAGCATCGGTGGGGCTGAGTTGAGTGTGCTTGCTGATGGACCACTTCTCCAGACTGGATGTCATTTCGAGAGAGGCGACTTTCATTTTTCTCATTCTGAAGAACCGAGATACTGGGAGTGAGGCCAACATGCTGGCCTATTAGACGCCCACAGCAACACCTATAATATAAGAGGTCAAAGTGAACCCCTTGTATTAGTGACAACTGGAAGATACACTTAAGGCAATCTGCTGGAGAAATTGACAAACTGTAGCAAGCCAGCAAGTCAGTTTTCAGGTGGAAACCATATGTGGCATACCTGACAAACGGTGAACTCAGGATTTACTTGACCAATTAACACACTTCTTCTCTGGCCCTTTCTCATTCTGCGCTAGCTGTAATGCGCCTCCCATCTTTCTGAACCAGCCCCCTTTCACACCAGCCATATTGTTCAGAACTGGAACCTAAGAACGAAAGCCTTGTAGATTTTTCTCCTTCTCACTCCTCCCATCTGTTAAATCTTGCACAAAGACCACTGAGCAGCTTTCAGGGGAGAATTATAACAGGCACATTTAGATAAGGACTCTCAATCATATGTGAGTAAGAACCTAACTTGTCTTTTCCCAACTAACATTCATTGTCAAATATCCAATTCTGAGAATAAAAATTTGCAACTTAAGTTTTCTTGAAGAAACAAGAAAAAATTATTCACAAGATATCTGAAAACAAAATTTGTTCCTTACATCATGAAAACGTTGCTTGTACTTTACTACTAACACTACTGTGACTATTAGCAATAATACTGATATGTAGTTACCATTTATTAAATACCAACAGTGTGACATTCATTGTATGGGTACAGTATTATAGTTTTAAAGGTATTCAAGGTTGTACAGCTGGTTTATATGATTCCAGAGTCTATATTTTAAACTACATTATATTGTCTTTTCATAAAGGCACTTCCAGATATGCATATATTACTTTATCCCAAATACTTCACACTTTCTATACTTTTGATCATCAGGAAGTAAGTAGAATTTTTAAAATGTTCTTGAATAGAAATCTGAAGGTCTGCAGTCTAATCAGTAATCTGCTAGGAGTATCTCATTTAAAAGTCTCTTTAAAAAAAAAGTCTCTCTCTCTCTCTCTCTCTCTTTTTTTTTTTTTTTCTGTAGCTGAGCATGTTGGTAAAAACTACCCATTTTGATGAAAGGCTGGAAAAGGAAACCACACACCTATATATATATATATATATATATGTATGTATGTATGAGTGACTGAACTGAACTGATATATATAAATATAAAATCCATTCTTAAACAAGGATGAATTCCCTTCCTGAGGGTGTACCTGATTTTGTACAGGCTCTCAAAATTTAACTACAGGCATGGCATGTTACATGGTGTGTACATATAAGATTGTTTCAAAGATATTCAGTGAAATCTCTTGCAATGGATAGTGACTGCTATCATGGTTTTGTTCCCATAACTGCTACTTCAAGTTCTTGCTACATTATAAAGACAGCAAGCTTACCTATGGGGGTCTTTGGTGCTGGGGATGATGTGAACACATTCTCTTTTATAAAAGGCTCTTTCTATCCAGGACTTCTGAGCCTGAAAAAAGGAAGAGGAAAGGGGAACACAGCCTTTAAGTATTTTTGACTACAAAGCAAAATTCCATAAACACTTAACAGACTAATATCTCATAAATTGAATTGAAATTGTTGTTACTTCACACATAAATGCTGTATATAACAAAATCCCTTACTATCAGAATCTGCTGATTAGATTTTTAACATAATAATATGAGAGTTAAAGGAAATGACCATAATAAAAAATGCTCAAGTTCATAATGACTTCTGAAGAACAGAAAAATAATGCTATTTACAGAGAAAACAAAAGCTATAGAGCAGTATGTTTGTAACCCTTTAGATAACAAGTATTAGTGGAAGGAAAAAATATACCTAAATAATCATAAAGTTTTCATCATGGCTGAAACTTTCATTAGATTTTCTTTATAGAAAGAAAGAAAAATGGTGAGGAAATTACATAATTCGAGCCCTAATCTATCACCATGCTTTTACTAAAATCCAAATTATCAATGCTTGAATATGGAAGGGAAAAAGGAGATGGAAACATAAGCAAGATAAATGTCTTAATCACAGTCCAAAATTTCACAGGTAATGCCTTTGGAAGGAAAGTAGATGCCACATTTTTGGCATCTCACGTGCCTTTCAGCACACGAAATACAGCTTCTTAGAATGAACATTGTTGTGACTGTCCACAGAGCAGCCTGTCCACTGAGATTAGGTTCCCAGAAGGATAAAGCAAGTTTCAGCAAACTGTACCATCTTTGTTCCAAAACAGTGTCCATCCTTCATCCCTTAACCCCTTTCTTTACCAGCATTTGAAACAGTATAGGAGTCTCCTATGAAATCTAGTAAACTACTCAAAAGATTCCTTCTCTAAGGGAGTGGTTAAGATAGACGTTGGTAGAGTGACATGTGGAGAAGGCGATGGCACCCCATTCCAGTACTCTTGCCTGGAAAATCCCATGGATGGAGGAGCCTGATGGGCTGCAGTCCATGGGGTCACTGAGTCGGACACGACTGAGCGACTTCACTTTCACTTTTCACTTTCATGCATTGGAGAAGGAAACGGCAACCCACTCCAGTGTTCTTGCCTGGAGAATCCCAGGGACAGCGGAGCCTGGTGGGCTGCCGTCTATGGGGTCGCACAGAGTTGGATACGACTGAAGCGACTTAGCAGCAGCAGCAGAGTAACATGTAATGTTATTTCCACATAGTGTCATCTTCCATCTAACCCAGGATCAGAACAAAATTCCTACTTTAAAAATATACAGAGAATTTGGGATTGACATATACACATTACAATTAATACATTTAAAATGGATCACAAACAAGGACCTACTTTCCTGTGCAGAGCACAGGAAACTCTGCTCAATATCTGTAACAACCTAACTGAGAAAAACATTAGAAAAAGAATAGATACACGTATATGTATAACTGAATCAATTTGTTGTATACCTGAAATTAACACAACATTGTTAATTAACTGTAAAGTGAAAGTCACTTAGTCATGTCTGACTCTTTGGACCCCATGGACTATACAGTCCCTGGAAGTCTTCAGGCCTGGTATTGGAGTGGGTAGCCTTTGCCTTCTCCAGGGAATCTTTCCAGTCCAGGGATTGAACCCAGGTCTCCTGCACGGCAGGCAGATTCTTAACCAGCTGAGCCACCAGGGGAGCCCAAGAATACTGGAGTGGGTAGCCTATCCTTCTCCAGGGGATCTTCCTGACCCAGGAATTGAACAGGGGTCTCCTGCATTGCAGCCAAATTCTTTATCAGCTCAGTTAAGAGGGAAGCCCTAGTTAACTATATTCCTGCAGAAAGTAAAAAGTTAAAAAAATACATACAGGGCCAAAGTGCAAACAAGCTGTTTACTTGGCCTGTCTCAATGAGCACCGTTGACTGCTTCAAGTCCGTGTTTTGTTGGCTATAACTGATACTAACTCTTCTGAAGACCCAATTGGCTGTGTAAGTTGTGCTAAGGTCTTTGTCCTCAGCCCCCTTAATACTGCATCTCTGCCCTCTTTCACAGTGGAGTCTATGTGAGCATGTGGCACTGAAGGCAGTAGTTGTCTTAGATGCATAACGAAGCACATTTGAAAGTAGCAACACAGGGGATGCTTGAGGGGTACAAAGGACCAGCATCCTGTTTCAGTCATGGCTACAATCAGGTTGCATAATTTCTGAGTGCTTATGCATTGTCCAAATGTAAAGGAGCAGCCACTCTGCTGCAGAGATCCTGGGTCCAGGTGGCCCTCTGCACTGTCATACCACAAAGGTAACATTTGCAGTTCTGTTAGTCATTTTGGCATGGAGAAAGATTCAGTGTCTATTCTCAAAGTTTTTCTTCTCAAAAATGTAGGAAAAACTAGTGGCTACATCTTTGCAGCAGAAATACGTTTAGCAGCACAGATAACCAGTCTTTATCTTCATATAAAGCCTGTAAGTTAAACTATTCATAGGCTGTGATTTTTTCCTAGAAACTGAATACTTTCTTTGATAATATCTCTTGGCAGATAGATGGTAAAAATATTCCTCTCTGGACATTCAAAACCAACTTTCCCTGTACCTTGGGGAGCAGAAAAGGGAGAGCATACTTTCACTTTTGAGGGGCCCACTTTGGCTGGCATTCAGAAGGATCTTTTGGGAAAGCATCTGGGAATTTCAGGGAGTGCTGATCAATACTCTTTGAGAGAAAGTAGGAATGGCAGTATGATGGGTAGAGAATGATGTCTGCAATTAGAAAAGTTTTTATGAATGAGACTAGCTTCAACAAAGTCATATAATTTCTCTGATCCTCATTTATAAAAATGGGCACAACCATAATGCCTGAAACACAGAGTTGTTTTCATTATTTAGGTAGCAAGTTTTCACTTCAAGAAGAGGAACCAGTCTTATGTTGGTCTGGTACTAAAAGTTCAGATAAAGGTTTAAATGAGAAACGCCAGTCTTATGTTTGATACAGGATACAGGATGCTTGGGGTTGGTGCACGGGGATGATCCAGAGAGATGATATGGGGTGGGAGGTGGGAGGGGGCTTCAGGATTGGGAGCTCGTGTACACCTGTGGCTGATTCATGTCAATGTATGGCAAAACCAATACAGTATTGTAACGTAGAATAAAGTAAAAATAAAATTAAAAAAAAAAAAAACTAAAAAAAAATTGCCATAGCAGACCTGACCTAAATTGACTTTATGTCACACTGGAGATGATATGCTCCCAGAAGGCCTGACTGTCTATAGACAAGGTATCTAGATATGTATTAAACTTCTCTGAGCCTTTTCTATAACACGGGGATAATCATAGCTACTTTGGAAAATTGTATTCAAGTAGATGATTCAGGGTAAGCACCTGGCACTTAGTAGGTGCTCAGTAGTTAATAACAATGCCTAACTTTTATTTGGGATTTAGCATGTACCTAGAATTGTGCCTTATATGTATTATCTCCATGGAGCCTTATAAGAACACCATGGAGGAATTACTACTATGTCGTGTCTGTGTGAGATGTAGCAAATTAGAAGATAGACTTTGAACTTGAACTGTCTGACTCCAGAGTTCATACTCTTATCCAGTCTGCTCAACTGTCTCTCCAAATTAGACGAGATGGGTATTAAAATACCCTAGATCTGGGCAGGCCTGGGAATGCCCTGGAGAGGCACGTCTGAAAACCAGTTCACATTTGCACCTTTTCCTTACTTGTTCCCACAAATGAGGTGATCAACACCTCTCTTCCTCCCACCCTGAGGTCAAGGACTGAGGCGGGACATTAGGCAGACACAAGAATATGAGAAAAGTAAAAGAAGGGGGTATCATTATAATGGCTACAACAGTGAAATGTAATCACACAGAACTCCCAGCTTGAGAATTTCAAGGACATCTGCATTATTTCTCTCATTTACAGATCCTGGTTCCAACATGGAAGGCCCTAGAAGCTCTACTCAGATAGCGTGTAGTAAGACTACTGCATATGGACTGCTAACTTGTTTGTTGGTCTTTAAGTAATTTGACTTGCAAGCAGTTTAGCAACTTAATTACCTTCCCAAAGGTGAAAAGTTAACTCACTGTCAGCGAAGGGATTAAGGATCAGTTTCTACTTCTTATTATTACCAAACTAACAATTTCTCTTACAAAGGCATAGAAAATTGGGAGGGGGGAAAGGAAATGTAAAAAAATTTTTCCATCATTCATAATTGAATTGGATTCTTTTTTGAGAAAGAAAACATATAACAGAAACAGTACATGTATAGCACACAAATTAGGAATTCTACCAAACATCATGTACTAAATGGGAGAAATTTACTCTTCTCTACTGTGGGCTTTACTTTACTGTGCTCTTATTCAGTCTTCAATGTAGATGGATATTAGATTTTTAAAATCATTTTCCTGGCATATTTGGTATATAATCATGATTTAACTTGTCCTCTAAACTAATTCTCTTTTCCTTTGTTCAAAGGCTTTGAACTACTCTTTGTGAAGCTTTATACTTGGCTGCAACATCCAACTAAGTTGGGTTAGAATATCTATCCCTGATGTTAGAAAGCATAAAAGTTTGGACATGCCATGTTTCTAGTTGACCCTAATTCTCTTCTAACACAAAACTTCAACAGTGTGCCCGAAAATCTTTTCTTTTAAAACATGCTTTGGAGGACTCTTGTACTCTTATAAAAGGTGACTGCTATCAGCCCTTAGAAATCACTTTTCTAAAGGTAGAATGGTCACAAGACCATGGCTGAGTTTGTGAAGGGCTATTTTCTTTCTTGTCTTTCTGTATTATCAGTCATGTGTGATGTATAATAAGGAAGTGTTTTTCAAAGGCTAATAATTAAAAGACTTTTTTCAAAATAAAAATAAGGACATTCACGTTTCAAACAAAGTATATTACCCTCAAAGAATAAGGTACATATGAATTTTGAAAGTCAACTGTACAATAAATAAAGCATCAAAATAATAGGAAGCAAATAAAAAAAAAAAAATTATGTTGTTTCATTTAACCAGTTTCAACTGTTTTTCAGAAAGACTCTGCTATAAAAGTCCCTCAAACTTCCATGACTCTTCTTACCACCTACTCGTCACTCACTATAGAGTTAAGACCTTCTCCAGCCAGGAATAATATCTAAATCTGCCTTCAGAAAGCCTCGGAAACTGCTATTGCAAACCCCCTGTTGGTAGAGCAACTTCACAGAAGTACACCAACCCAGACCAATAATCGCACATTAGAAAAGAAAAAGAAAAAAAGAGTTAACTAACTTCTTAGAAACAAATTATGAGCAAAATTTTACTACGTTCCTCATTTTAAGACTCTCAGGTTTAAAATTTACACTCTGCCCTAATCAGAACAAAATACCGGAGACTCCAAGGTACTGAACGCCTGTGTTCATTTTTACCTTTGCTTTTCCTCAACATCTCCCTGGCATTCCCTGGGTCTTCCTCTAGATGCCCAGATCCAATACTGGAAAGTTGAACAAGAAGAAAATGAGCTGAAATAATTTTACCTGAGCACTGACTCTGAGTGGTGGCAAAGGCAGTCCCACGAGCAGCTCCTGTTGCTTTCATTTTGCTGCATCTGGGGTTGGTCATCCCGTTAATAATGCTCTTATGACCGCCCACCGGAAAAAAAGTCACTTGCCAGGCTCTTCCCCCAAGAGACGTTTCAAGTAAGCAATGAACTTGGGCAGATTAGCCCCTTGGAATGTGCTGCTTTGGGATTAGCCTCACTAAGAATCCCATGGACATTCCCTTGCAGCCCTCAAACACTGCTTGATTTGAACATCTAATCTGACGCCAGAAGAAAAACAAATCCCCGGAGAGATCGGATTTAACTGGCACAAGTCCTGACAGGCTCTCCCCCTTTCCTTTTTCCATTTTCAGAGAGAAGCCTTGTGAAAGTGTGATAAGGTGTTCTGAGTTCTGAAAAGTTCAACTTTGGAAAGCAAATCCTTCTAAAGAAACAGTATATTAATGTTCCAAGTGGTTTGAACACACAAGCAGCATTGTTCATTCCTCCCCAAAGGATGGAATGATAGCATTTCTTTAAAGAGGAACTGCTAAAAACTTTGAATGTTTCAAAAGAATAGTTGAGTCCCTGAATGTGAGCCCAAGGAGAATAAAGTTGGGGTTTATCAGTGATATTCCACAACTTTTGAAATGTAAATAAATAATAATAATAAAACTGATCACACGTCTTACCCTGCAGCCCCTCCCCCACAGCTGTAACTGTGTGACTAGAAACCTACACTCCCCCGTTTCCCTATTAAAAAAAGATGAGCTGGGACTGTTACAGCACATGGATACAGGCTGCAAGCAGCGGCTTTGTGATGTGCTTATCTGGGGGTGGATGGGGCGGGGGTGAAGGCAACTTAGATGGTCTTGCTCATACAACACAAAAGAACTCTTTCAAATATCTTCCAAGAGTTAAGTTTTTTAGATAACGGTATTTCTTAGCTAGATAATTGAACAAACCGGGAAGAAGAGAGTTCGACTTTCAACAAGGTAAAAATATTTTTTAAAAAGTGAGTATGCGAACACTTCATCTCCAAAGGACTTATCTCTTCTTGCAGATGGAATTCAGAGCTGAGAGGTGTGTTTGTTCCCAACTCTGTGGGCTGCGTACCTGTGAGGACAGTGGCACTTTGAGCTTCATTTTCCCACAATCTCCTGTCAAAGTGCCTGTTATGTGTTACGGGGGGCACTCCTGAGAGTTACAGTGTGAACTGGGTAACTTATTTCTATCTCTGATCAGGATCAGGTCCACAGCCTTCTCTCTGCCTTTCTGCAGTTTCCAGGATGGATCTTTCAAACTCCCCCATCTTCTGGCCTCTCATTTACCAAGGTTTCTCTGGAGACAGCAGGTAACAAATTACTAAGTGACTTTCAACTGAGTAAACATTACGATAAGCAAAATGCAAATGAATCATCAGACTGAACGTGAGCATTAAACACTAGATGGAGAAGTCCCTTTGACTGTCTTCAAGAGTTAGCTCCACAATAATATGTAATGATGACCTTAATAATATGCATACCCTTACTTCTATGCAGCTGTAACACTCCTATGCCTTTATTCTTAAGGAATCAACAGAGATGTGAGCACACAAAGGTGTTCACTGCAACATTTTTATAATACGGAAAAACTGGAAACAAAAATCCTTCAATGGGAGGCTAATTAAACTATAGTTCATGCTGTTTGATGATCACAGGCTTCAGAAGACTATGTAATCACATAGAGAAATATACATTTTTTTCATTGTTAGCTGAGAAAAGCAGGGCAAAATTGTAAGTAGAGAATGATTACAGATTTTAAATAGATACAGAGATGGAATTTTTTGTTTTGCTTTTTATATTTTCCAAAGTTTTCTTCTGTAACTATATATTTATAGTCATTAAACTATATTCTTTGTGGCCAGAAGACTTCCAGGTTTTTTTCCCAGCTGTTAAGCACGACCTGTTGATAATGGGGCACAGAGAGAGAAGGAGGAGAGAGGGAGGGAGAGAAGGGAACAAAGAGGAGGAGAAGGAAGAAGAGGGGGAGGGCTGTCTGGCAGGCAAGGATGTGAGAGACACTGACCTAGCAGTTGTAGATTATGAGACTAAAATTGGTTACAGATAATCCTATGTCAGAAATATTTGAAAAATTCAGCTTTCTCATCTTCTTTCTTCACAGATACTACTTCAATTCTTCATCTGACTTGAGTTCAGTCAGATCCACACTGAATCTTGTAAATATTGCCCATGTATTTTTAGCCCTATTTTCTCTAGTCGTACTTATTTGTTGTTGTTGTTTTCTTTTTGCTCATTTTTCCTTTCTAGAGAGAAATATTTGATAAGGACAAGAATATGAGGCACCTTCCATGAACTTTACACCAAAGACAAAAATACTGTCACCAGAACCACAAGCATTCTAGGTGAACGAGGACGCCCCAGGTAAACTCAGCACAGCATTTCTCTCCTATAAGGTTACCGATGAGCCTCAGGACCCTGTGATTGGAGAAGGCAATTAGTTCCAAAGAGATTTTAGCTCTGGGCCACACTGTCCATGAGGATATTTTAAAAATCCTATTCATTACCCAACAATGCAACTCCAACTCCTGACAGGAGACATCACCAGCCTCTCTCAGATGTAGTTTAGAAAGAATATAATTTGAATACTAACAAGAGGAAACCACAAGTGTAATGCAAACTGTGGTTATTCTTCACTCCTATCTTTATGTAATGACAGATTACCTTATTCTCCCAATTCATTATTAAGTAAAAAGATCACACTTGAATATATTAAAAAGTTTCCACTGGTACATAACTCAAGTTGAAACAATGAAATCAGATTCTCTACAAGTATAAACTAGATTTTGACAGGGATGATTTGTGTTTCATTTTTATAAAGATGTACAAAGCACTCTATTCTGTGATGTCTACACTTAACAACGACAACAACAAGAGCATGATATAGAGGAGGGCTCAGTAAACATTTTCTGTAAAGTGCCAGATGGTAAATAATTTAGATTCTCTGTGGGTCACACGGTCTTTGTCACAACACTCAGCTCTGCTGTTGCGGCACAAAAGCACTCGTAGGTCATGAGCATGGCGGCCTTCCAATAAAACAAGCAGTGGGCTGGAACGGGTGTGTACTAATCAGTCCGTGCAAACAGAGAAAGGGGGTAGCCTGATGGGGCAGCAGGGGAGGGGGTGATGGTCCTAAGCACCAGGCTTCCGTGGTACCAGCACTAGCTTTTCTCGGCTCTTCCTCAAGCATGTCAGGCCTCTGCTTCTTCCTCTATGTCCTCAGGTGCTTCTGCTTCTACTTCTGTTTTTCTTTCTACCCAGACAGCTGCATCCTCAGATCACCCACAACTTGCTTCATCGGTACACTAGGACCACCTGAGTCCTCATTCTCTACTTCTCTACCCCAGCTTCCCTTTCTGTTCCTCGGCTCTTCACATTACCTAGTCTTTATGTATTTATTGTCTATGTCCTTCACGAGAATGTAAGTTCCTGAGGGCAGTGGTTTTATTTTGCTACTGCTGTCACTCCAAGACCAAGATCTATGTTTGGGAAGTAGTCAGCTCACACAGGTGACTTAGGGACGACATTTGATTCACTTGATTTACATCAATTCCTCACCTGTAAGACGATGACATCAGATGGACTGGACTCATGTTTCCTAAAGGTGGTACCCAGATGCATTTTTCTTTTAACAGTTCGGTTTATAATAATATGTAATATTTAAGCAATAGCTAAACCTATAATTTAACAATTACTGTTTGGAGACATCATATGTTTTCTTTTATGGAGTTATGAAAAATGAATCCATTAAGTATTTAATAAATTAGATTAAAAATGATTTGAAGATAAAGAATTATGATGGTATCACATAAGCAAAGGAAGTTTGGGAAACACAAGACCAATTTCTCTTAAATATGCCTTGTTTTTATTCTAATATATGTAAATAAATGTATTGTGTTCTCTAATATTCAGAGTTGCCACTGACCTATAAAGTAAAACAGTGCCAGGGAAACATGACAAAGCCAGCTGTCTCTGAAGCATAATATCATCAACATGGTTTTCTTAAAACAATCAATCAGGACACCCCTTGGTCAATACTCTTCTTTGGTTTCCCATCCTCAACAAGATGAGACCAGTTTAGTATTTAAAAATGTTTAGGATCTGCCTCTGAAACTATTCAAGTCACTCCATCTCCCTCCAATCTTTAAACACATTATGTTCCAGTACACTAGGTTATTGCTTGTTTCCCTAATGCACCATGCTGTGCCATGCTCTTCAGCCTTTGAATATGCTGGCCTATTCACCTGGAAGGCTAGGTTCCTGCTTCTGTGCTGAGCAAACACCTGCTTATTCTTCCAAACTCTGCACAAAACATTGTATTCTTTGACAAGCTTGGCTGACCACCGCCAGACAGAATGAATTACCACAACTACTGATCCACTTCCATACCTTGCTCATACTTCCATTAGGAGAAAAGTCATATAATTTTAAAATTATTTGTTTTCATGTCAAAATTTATAACCCCCACTGCCTATTTCTACTACAAACACACAGTATTCTGAGTCTATCACAGCATAACTGCAGTTTTAAAGCCTTGTCCAGGACACTCCCTTCTTCTTCCTCCTGTTTTTAACATTGTTTCTGTGGAAATATCAATTTCTCATTCCTAATTAGTCAGAGTTGGAGAATAATTATTTATGAGCTATTTACACTAAATTATTTTAATTACTATAATTAGCATATAAATTATTAAATTATTTGTACTAAAATTCATTTTATAGCCTCTAAACTTAAATCATATACACCATAACATAAATCTAAATTAGATTATATTTTTATCACTAGTTAGGCAAAAATTCAATAAATCACGCTTTACAATTATAACTGAAACTCATCTTTTGTCTGTAGGTCATACTGCATAAATTTATCCTAAATACATGCAGAATTTTACATAGATTTACTATGAATATACACAAATGTTAATCTCACAGAATTTTTGTAAACAAAAATATATATCGCATTTCTTTGAAAAATTGTTTCATTATAAATCAGTAAATTATTGCATGGCAGTAATATAGAGTATTTTACAGTTTACAAATGCTTCCTCACATAGTATTTTATGCAATATTCACAATAACTCTGTAAGGTAGGTACATAAAGTTCCATTATACAAATTAAAACTGGGGCTTACAGAGGTTTAGTCTCTCACTAAGTTGTACATCAGCTATTGGCTTAGCCTAATGGAGCCAAAGTCCTTGTGCTTCTATAGGATACAGAAGGTACAGAGAACCCTGCATCCTGTATATTCTAGGTCTAATTTTAGGGATGCTGAGTCATTTTTGCCTTCTTTGTGGTGGGATAAGTGCATTTTAATTATTCTTATCTTAATAAAAAATATATATATATACACTTCATCAAGCCTAAAAGCCTGCTGAAAAAATTGAAATGAGGATATAGACTTATATTTCAAAAGTATCCTATTTATGATCAAAGATTAGACATCTGCTTGAATATAATTGCTGTTTCCATACATGGTGACATAAAAAATTAAAACTCCCACACATACTTTTAGCAACTTTACTGCCTTCATTGACCAAAAAGCATACCTACAGTGGAGTCAGCCATATAAAACTAGTTTAGGCTGCAAGTGTGGGAAATACAACTTTGTTTTCTGTCAAGTAGATGCAGAGCTAGGGTGATGTAATGTCATCCTTTAAGTCCTTAATTCTAGTTAGCTTTCACAATTCATTTCAGCACCATTCTTATTTTGTCAGAAGCCAAAGAAATGTGCTGAATCATGAAACTGGTACATTTTGTTATGTAGAAACACAGAGTTTATGTGACAATATCATAGATTCAGAGGCTGATTTTTATTTTGTGTCTTTTGATCTGGGAGGATGAAGATGTTAAGAAGAAAGTGACAATGGATAAGTAGCTGTACTTCTATTTGCAGTAGAGTTCTCATATAAGGATTAACTACTTAGGAAATCAGTCTCTCTCTTATTTTTATTTTTTTTAGTTTATCATCAGTCCTAATTACTTTAAAGTATTTTGGGTAAAGAAACAGATTCGTCTTAATCAATGAGTGATTAAGTTCAGTTCAAACGCTTTATCCTCACACGGTATAGATAAATTTGGCTGCAGGATTTTATTTCTGAAATCCTGATTTTCTTTATCCATTCAAAGGCAGAGCCTAGTGGAAGCATGGCTGATTAAAAGTCCCAAGACATGCATCCTAGCCATGTCTTATTGAGTCATTTAAACTTGGGGGAGGACTTACTCTTGGTGATCTTCTAGGTCAAGCTCTGTTCTCAGAGCTAAGGATTATGGGAATCAGAGCCTGAGAGCACTGTCATTGGCTCCTTATTAATGTGTACAAGATGGGTGTAGAGGTTACTTTTCTTAAATAAGACAGTATTTTGTTTTAATTTTTACAAATTCATGAAACCACTATTCTTTTTATAACAAACAAAAATGTAACAGAGCACAGTTTTGTGCTTACTGAGCACAAAGCACATAAGGAGATTTGAATTAATAAATAATCCCTGAAAGAATTCTCCCCAGACTCCAACCATTCTTAAGAATGCCTCTGGTTTAGCAGTCTGGCACATGTGTCAAGTCCTAATTCTTTTTCAGTAAGACTTCAAGTATTATTAAGACATTTCACAATTAATAACTTGACATTTCTGGTTCTGCCATTGAGAGAGTTTTCAAGACCAGAACTTTGTGTTCTCTTGCCCTCATTTGCAACCAAATGATAAATCAAATTCTGATGATCATTCCCATCAGAATATGCAGTCTGCCCACAATTTGTAATTTTTTAACCTAACAATCAAGAATTACTTAACTGGAGAAACTGAGGCTAAATCAAGACCATTTTTAATCATCAAAAGTGAGTTATAAGCAGGGTCTAGCAATGTAACTGTAAAGCTATTCCTATTACTCTCTGGAAATGAAAAATTATTAGATATTAAGTTGTGCTTAGTTACTTCAGTCATGTCTGACTCTCTGCAGTCCCATGGACCATGGCCTGCCAGGTTCCTCTGTCCATGGGATTCTTCAGGCAAGAATACTGGAGTGGGTTAATGCACCATAAATGTATTTCTGTGTGATAGTCATCATTCTCTGTCAAATTACTAGATTCTCAAGCAGAAAATAGAGCCATCCGCATAAATTCAGCCTCTGGTTATGTTGTACTAATGTGATAGTTTAAAGCTTTCAATGTTATTAGCTTCTATATATTGGCAATGCATTTCCTCACATACTCCCTACAAATCCTATATCTTTTGACTTATTCCTACCTTAGTATGTTAATATAAAATTTCTCTGAAAGACTTTAGGTCCTGGAAGATACTAACATATTTATTAGCTTTCTCTAAATATATTTAAACTTGATGCACATAGAAATGAACAAAATTCAAAAGTAGGTGTAAAAATATTAGAAGGTAGAGCAGAAATACATTTAGTCTCTAAATTGTATTCTGTTGGATAGCAATGTGATTCTTTTTCTCTCCTATTTTCTTAGCATCTCATCGTCCCTCTGATGTAGAGAGTTCATTCTTTGGATATTTGATGTCAAAATGAATTTCTGATAGCAAAACACTTCTGAAAGAAGCTATGCTAATGAAGCTATTTTTAAAAATGGACTGTGCTGGCTTTCTAATTGGTCCTCTTAATTCATTCTCCACCCGAAAACAGTGATCATTTTTTCCTCTTAATTAATAGACTTTATTCCTTAGAGAAGTTTTAGGTTAAAAAAAAAAAAAACTGACAGGTAGTAGTACAGAGAGTTCTCAAGTATCCCCTCCCTCTACTTCTTCCCATGGTTTCCCATATTATTTAACATCTTGCATTGCTGTGCTGTATCTGGTCCAAATGATGAGTTCACAATTTACTTAGGTTTCACACTTTGTGTTGTACAGTTCTATGGGTTTTGCCAAATGCATATTGTGTATAAATCATTGCAATATCATATTGAATAGTTTTATTAATGTTCTTTTAAAACATACATTAGCTCATGGCATTCCATCTCCCTTCCCCCATATCATTCAGTGTCTTCCATGACTCCTAGAATAAAACTGACATTGCTTAGCAGGCCTCACATGCCTTGCGCAGTCACATCCCACTTACTACCTCCATCCAGGCCAACCTTCTTTCAGATCTACAACTGATATGTATAAAAAAGTCAGAAGAGTAAAACTGTCATGATAGAATTTAGTCTTTAATTTGAGTACTGCTTTCTGATGAGATACAAATAAATAATATTTATGACCTGGTTGGAGGAGGTTGTGAATGATTTGACGTCCACATTTCTGAATAAATTTTCAAAAGTAGCAATTCTCCACAGATTTGTTTAATTTGATAATGTAATTTATTTTAAGATTCCTGTTTGGCATATGAGAAAGAACTATGATAAAGATTCTGAAAGTAATTAGTAAAGACATTAATTACTGAAAATCATGGAGCAGACTATCTTGATTCAATAATTAATATAAACTCCAAATCCTAAATTTTCAAGAAACCTTAGGTCCCTTTCTCCAATATTTAGTAGAAAACTAACTTCTTCCTGGTGAATGGCACCCTGCTTCTAGCTGGTGATATAATGGCAGATGAAAATCATAAATATGCACACTTATGTGAAATTTCTGACTCTGGAAGGCTTTTCTATGTGATAGAATACTATCTGTGACCAGCCTTTAAAACTGTCACTATAGGTAAAAGCCATCACATCATGGCAAATAGATGGGGAAACGATGGAAACAGTAACAGACTTCATTTTCTTGGGCTCCAAAATTACTGCAGGTGGTGACTACAGACATGAAACTAACAGACGTTTACTTCTTGGAAGAAAAGCTATGACAAACCTAGACAGCACATTAAAAAGCAGAGACACTACTTTGCCAACAATGGTCCATATGGTCAAAGTTATGGTTGTTCCAGTAGTCATGTATAGATGTGAGTGTTGGGCCCTAAAGAAGGCTGAGCACTGACGAATTGATGCTTTTGAACTGTGGTGCTGGAGAAGACTCTTGAGAGTCCCTTGGACTGCAAGGAAATCAAACCAGTCAATCCTAAAGGAAATCAATCCTGAATATTCATTGGAAGGACTGATGCTGAAGCTGAAGCTCCAATGCTTTGGTCATCTGATGTGAAGAGCCAAATCATTAGAAATGACCCTGAAGGTGGGAAAGATTGACGGCAGGAGGAGAAGGGGATGACAGAGAATGAGATGGTTGGATGGCATCACTGATTCAATGGACATGAGTTTGAGCAAGGTCCTCGAGATGGTGAAGGACAGGGAAGCCTGGTGTGCTGCAGACCATGGGGTTGCAAAGAGTTGGACAGACTGAGTGACTGGAAAATAACAAAATAGGTAAAAGTGTAAAATATAATACTGATTTTCACTCACACATACACACCCAAAATATACTTTTTTTCCAAAAAGTATTTCTTTTCCTTTCTACCTTTTTTGTCATATTAATATGTATACTAATGGAAAAGGTCAGTTTTCATTCCATTCCCAAAGAAAAGCAATGCCAAAGAATGTTCAAACCACGGCACAATTGCACCCATCTCACACGCTAGTAAAGTAGTGCTCAAAATTCTCCAAGCCAGGCTTCAGCAATACGTGAACCATGAATTTCCAGATGTTCAAGCTGGTTTTAGAAAAGGCAGAGGAACCAGAGATCAAATTGTCAACATCTGCTGGATCATGGAAAAAGCAAGAGTTCCAGAAAAACATCTATTTCTGCTTTATCGACTATGCCAAAGCCTTTGACTGTGTGGATCACAATAAACTGTGGAAAATTCTGAAAGAGATGGGAATACCAGACCACCTTACCTGCCTCCTAAGAAACCTATATGCAGGTCAGGAAGCAACAGTTAGAACTGGACATGGAACAACAGACTGGTTCCAAATAGGAAAAGGAGTACGTCAAGGCTGTATATTGTCACCCTGCTTATTTAACTTCTATGCAGAGTACATCAAGAGAAACTCTGGGCTGGAAGAAGCACAAGCTGGAATCAAGATTGCTGGGAGAAATATCAATAACCTCAGATATGCAGATGATACCACCCTTATGGCAGAAAGTGAAGAATAACTAAAAAGCCTCTTGATGAAAGTGAAAGAGGAGCGTAAAAGGTTGGCTTAAAGCTCAACATTCAGAAAACGAAGATCATGGTATCCGGTCCCATCACTTCATGGCAAACAGATGGGGAAACAGTGGAAACAGTGTCAGACTTTATTTTTGGGAGGCTCCAAAATCACTGCAGATGGTGACTGCAGCCATGAAATTAAAAGACGCTTATTCCTTGGAAGGAAAGTTATGACCAAACTAGATAGCATATTCAAAAGCAGAGAAATTAACTTTGCCAACAAAGGTCCATCTAGTCAAGGCTATAGTTTTTCCAGTGGTCATGTATGGGTGTGAGAGTCGGACTGTGAAGAAAGCTGAGCCCCGAAGAATTGTTGCTTTTGAACTGTGGTGTTGGAGAAGACTCTTGAGAGTCCCTTGGACTGCAAGGAGATCCAACCAGTCCATTCTAAAGGAGACCAGTACTGGGTATTCACTGGTAGGACTGATGCTGAGGCTGAAACTCCAGTATTTTGGCCACCTCATGCAAAGAGTTGACTCATTGGAAAAGACACTGATGCTGGGAGGGATTGGGGGCAGGAGGAGAAGGGAACAACAGAGGATTTGATGGCTAGATGGCATCACTGACTCGGACATGATTGAGTGACTGAACTGAACTGAATGTTATTAGGTTGGTGCAAACATAATTAAAGTTTTGGACTGTGAATTTTAAATCATTAAATCAGGCTCAAACACATCTTTATTAATCAAAATATGACCCATTACAATCAACACATTTTGCCAATGAGAAATAACTTTTTTATTTCTCAAAGCATGAAAAGCCATACTTTGGGATTAGACAAATCCTTGAAAAGCATTTTCTGCATCCTGCTGGTGGTGGAAGCACTTTCCTTGCATAAAGTTGTCAAGATTCTTGAAGATGTGGTCGTCGGTTGGCAAGAGGTCAGGTGAATACGGTGGATGAGTGCCCAATTCACTCAACTTTAGAAGCATTGGTTTTTTGACGTGTGGTTGGGCATGGTAATCAAGACTTAGGCCCTTCTGTTGAACAATGCCAGCTGCAGGCATTTGCAGTTGTCAGTGCATCTCATCAATTTGCTGAGCATACTTCTTAGATATAATGGTTTCAACGGAATTCAGAAAGCTGCAGTGGATCAGATGGGCAGCAGACCATCAAACAGTGACCATGACCTTTTTCTCATGCAAGTTTTATTTTGGGAAGTGCTTTGGAGCTTCTTCTCAGTCCAACCACTGAACTGGTCATAACCCATTGTCATATACAATCCATTTTCGTTGCATGCCACAATCTAATTGAGATATGGTTCCTTGTTGTTGCAAAGACTAAGAGGAGATGATAGTTTAAAATGCTGAATTCTTTTATTTTTGGTCAGCTAACGAGGCACCCACTTATCGAGCTTTTTTTCACCTTTCCAATATCGTTCAAATGCCAAATGATCATAGAACTGAGTTGACACTGAGTTCTTTGGCAATTTCTTGTGTAGTTGTAGGAGGATAGCTTCAATGATGGCTCTCAATGTCGTTGTCAGCTTCCAATGGCCAGCCACTATGCTCCTCATCCTCAAAGCTCTCACCCCTTTTGCAAAACTTCTTGAGACACCACTGCACTGTGTGTTCGTTAGCAGGTATTGACCCAAATGCATTGTTGATGTTGCGAGTTGTCTCCGCTGCTTTACAACCCATTTTGAACTCAAAAAGAAAATCACTTGAATTTGCTTTATGTCTAACATTATTTCCATTTCCATAGTCTAAAATAAATATAAAATAAACAGCAAGTAATATGTCATTAGCAAAAACACATAAAGCAAAAAATGTACATTGAGATGATGAAAAACATAATCACATTTATTTAGAATACATTCCAATATCATACAGCAAATTTTGACAAAGCAAAAACCACGATTACTTTTGCACCAACCTCATAAATACTGCCTCTACGTGAGGCAACAGTAGATGAAGAACAAGGATGAAATGTGGGACTCATGTTAACATACATGTGTGTATGTGTTCAGATTCTATCTAACATTAGTTATTTTAAAGTGAGTTATAAAAGTAAGCATACATTTCTACAAATGTACAAATCTAATATTTTATAGGAGAGAATCAAGTAGAGAAAATAACCTCTTGTGCTTACAGTTGTAATGTATGAGTCTTTCAGTTCAGTCTCTCAGTCATGTTCAACTCTTTGCGACCCCATGGGCTGCAGCATGCCAGGCTTCCCTGTATAAGTGTATGCATAAGTCCTTACATAGTCATTAAGCATAAGATGTAAACAGAAGCTTAGTCATGAAATTGTTAATTGTACTTCATTAAAGTTGATGCTACTTGGAACTGACTCCAGTCATTATACAGAGAATTTGAAAATGGGCAATCAAAGGTGTACTTGCTTATTTTTAAATGAATTCTCACAAGCATTCAAGAATATTTGTTGAACACAAACCTGTACAAAGTTCTTTTAGTTGATGAGGTGGTACAAAATTTATGAAGACCTCCTATTTACTTTTAAGTTTATATTGTATTCTAGAACAATGCTTCTGAAATGATTTGTGGTGAAGGACCATTTGAAAAACTTTTTTCAATCCATTACGAACTCATAGTTTTGTAAAATGCCATGACCTGATTATGCAGTTGGATTTTGTGGCAGTGGAAAACTGCTATAAAAGTTTCTCAGTGTTTATTCTCAATTTTTGCTCCACTTATTATTCACAAACAGTTCACGGACCAGCAACAATTCATGGGCCATAAGGCACTACTTGATGAACCAGCAGCATCTGGGAACTTGTTAGAAATGTGGATTCTTAGGACCAACCCAAGACCTACTGAATCTGCACCTGTATTTTAATAAGATTCCCACGTGAAAAACACTGTTCAGAGGGAAATAATCGGAGGAATGAAAGATTACAATATTTAACAAAAGCAATTATAGCAAACAGATTGATAGCCCTTACAGTATGCATGCATGCTCAGTTGCTCAGTCATGTCTGACTCTGACTCCATGGATTTTAGCCCTCCAGGCTCCTCTGTCCTTGGGATTACCCAGGCAAGAATACTGGAGTGGGTTGCCATTTCCTTCTCCAGGGGATCTTCTCAACCCTGGGATCAAACTCACATCTCCTGCCTTTCCTGCACTGCAGGCAGATTCTTTACCACTGAGTCATCTGCGAGGGCCTACAGCTATCCATACACTGGGCTAATTATTTTCATATATCAGCTGATCTGATCCTCATAACAAACGTGTGAAGTTAAATGCTTTCATTATGATAATTTTTCAGATAAGGACATCAAGGCAGTAGAGGTTAGCCATCTAGTTCAATGACACAGAGCTAGGAAGTAGAACAGCTTCAGAGGGTGTCAAGGAGGGAAGCATAACTTTGTCCAGGACAGGTATTTGAGCTGGGTCTGGCACAGAGCTGACATTCCTAGCATGCAGTAGGCACTTAAATGATTACGAGTGCATTTTACTAAATTACCTAACTTTTGTTCTTCCTTATTACCATAGTTTCAAGGAGGTGGTTTCAATTTAATTACCTGTTCTCATACTCCACACTTTAGGATTTAGCTCAAATTGTTCTTTCTTCTCCTATTTCCCCTTTTGCCATTTTTACACCAAATGTGTTTGTTTTCTTCCCGGAGCACCCCTGTACTTTGTTTATTCTCTGACCATTAATACTTTCTGTCCTTAACAGTGTTCAGCTAGCCTATGTCCTCAGGCTCACGTAGGAGAGGCACCATATCTATTTATGTTATTACAATCTTCTTGAACCTCAAGTGTCTGGTACATCAGTAAATTTTTGTTAAAATTATCGGTAATATAAAGTTACCAAGAAAATTGATCCTTCAACTGCAGGTGGAACATTCCTTTACATGTTCATTAATTAAATGCCTTGCTCTCTAGATTCCTAACATATTCAGCACCAGTAGAATTGTCAAGTCTTAAAACACTGGCAACTGTCACTTTTAAAGAACTGCAAGTAAATTGACTGATCACACTGATCACACACCCATGCACACTGTGTATGTGTGCATAAACACACATATGCAACCCTATGGACTAGAACCCTGCAGGCTCCTCTGTCCATGGGGATTCTCCAGGCAAGAATACTGGAGTGGGTTACCATGCCCTTCTCCAGGGGATCTTCCCAAACCAGGGATCGAGCCCCCATCTCTTACATCTCTTGCACTGGCAGGCAGTTTCTTTACCATTAGTGCCACCTGGGAAGGCCCTGACACATACATACACACACTGTTTCTTAGCTGAAACCTGGTAGGCATGTACCAAGTCCTACTTTTACCTATTTTGTATTACAAAAACATGCAGGAAAGTCCTGAAAAGAAACAAATAAATAAAAATGTAATATATCTCCACCCTTTCTTTTGTTGGTATTGTAGTGTGTTAGTGCATTTTCAGGACAATGGGTCCACAGATCATTCTTAAATGCTTGGATCTTCAAATTAATATTCTGTAGTCTAAGGATAAAATATTAGAAAAGTTCTGGATTGTCAAATGCTATTTTGAGAGTATGCAGTCTTTTCTTAATGTCAGTAGTTGCCATTATTTAAATCCAGCCATCTGTTAAACAGTATGATTGCCCATTAATTGTTTTTCCACTGAATTTAGACATGTTATACCTTCCCTCTGCTCAAATTTTTCAAGTCTTAGAAAATACAGGTTGATGGAGATGATCTGAAAAATATTTTTAATCAGCATAATTTAAAATAATAGAGAAGATCAGAAGTTTTAATATCTCGGTGGTTTTTAAATGACAGTCCTTGCTAGATACTGTTATACCCAGGTAGAAAATTCTGCATTTTATACTGCAAAAACAACAACAACAACAAACAAACAAAAAACTGTGCCAGCAGAATGCTAAATGGATGGATTTTAGTAAGTATTTGCATGTGTGTGCCTTGGACAGGTTTAAATGATTAATTGGTCTATAAAACTGATGACAAAAACCTGAAACGCTTTGTTCCATTAATTCTATGGCTCCCTTTCTTTGTGTTCTTAGGTGCATGTATCCTTCCCTCATCTGTACTTTAATGTTCACTGTTTAACATTTAAGGGCTAACTGATGAGTTTCTCATGGCATTGTTACTATCAACTTGAGCTCCTGTGCCAGACATCAATACGAGTCACTTAGAGAATACCTATGTGAATCCTAAACCACTGAGTCAATGACTGTTCTAAGAGTCCTCCCTTGTCTGGACTGAAGAAATAGAGGGATGGAATAGTAGCCAGCTGGTGTTCCCATCAATGACTGGGGATGAAATATTGTATTGCCTCCATTTCTCCTTTTGAAAACCTAAAGGATACTGCTTTATTACCTCACAAGGTACTGTGGTCTGGATTGATAACATGATAACAATCTTATATTCTTTGAATGTCATATGAAGACTTGTTACACAGAATGCTGGCTTGCTGTATGCAGAATAGAACATTCTTTTAAGCTTTCTTTTTATGGTAGTAGGTGGCTGAACTTAAGCAGTTTTAAATTACATTCTTGTTTGATTTATTCCTAAATGTCAATTTTCTCTGGATTAAAAAGGCACTGTATGAATTCATGTGACAAAACACACACACACACACACACACGAACTGTATACAACCACCTAATAGGAATTTTCCAAGATTTGAGTAACATGGAATTTGATTACACAGTGCATTCTGGGGCTCAGCCACAGTAGGCTGTAGATACTAGGCACGCTGATTATGACTTAAGCATTGTTTCAATGTGATTTTGCAAAGGATTTCATTTAATGCAGATTAGTAAGTTTATTAAGCTGTTGATAATTGAAGCCTCTTAGGTTCAATAAGTACCATCCAGAGAGGTAGATTAGTGGGGTTTAATTTGTTGCTCTCAAATAGCAAACAAAGACTTAGCAGAATAATTACATCTCCTCTTGTGAACTAATAAAAGGCGACATCACAATGGTGCTTTTGGACATTTCTGCATTTCTGCAGTTTCCTTTAGAGCACTGCCTATGGAGTTTTACGCATGTCTCAAGTGACACTGAAACCTCTGACCTATGAGTTATGTTGTTTAGAAATTAAGATTATCGAAATATTCTCTATAGAGCAATCTGTACTCGACCTCAGAACTTTTCTACTATTTCCTAAAGCTTTCTGTTTATTCCCTTGTCCAGATTATAAGTACCTCAAGGGTGGGGGCTATGTCTCTCATCTGATTCCTCAGCAATTAGTACCATATCTGGCATATTTAGCACTCAGTCTGTTTGCCTAATAAATAATGAATTATCTTAAATCATCAGAAATATGCTCTAAAAATAACATTATCACTAAGTTTTCAAGTTCTAAGAACTTAGTCTTAGCCAAAGTATAAAGTTTCTGTGTTAGCCAAAAGACCAAGAGTCAACCTATGAAAGAGACTGTACAAAAGAGTAAAACGATGATTCAGTACCCAGTAGATTCCTGGGCACACGAAGCATTCAGCCAAATCGTCGACCAAATAAATTAGTGTCTTGGCATCACCCAGTCCTCACTTTAGCTGATCTGCTTACATGCATGTGGTGTCATCTAACGATGAAGAGAAAGAGGACTCATTCCTCTGGGAATGCTAGGTCTGCCATATTTCTAACAGAGTCACAAACTAGACAGTGAAAAATGCTGTGCTGAGGGCAGCTAATATAAATAACGTTTCCTAACAGGAAATGCCAAAGCTGTTTGGAATGGTAACAAACATGTTTCTAGAAGTAATCTTGGTATTGTTTTTCTTCCGTTTTCGGATATTGGATTATCAGCAAGACTGCAGGTGTGGAGACTCAGGCCTTAGCAATCACTGCTGGCTTCTGTCTTCTTCATAGGTTTTCAGCTACTTTATTTTCTCAGAATGACACCCAAACTTCAAAGTTAGTGAGACATTTTGAGTATTCTGCGACCTTCCTCAAAATTAGTTTTAAACTTAATCTCCATCCTGTGTCTCCCACTTCATATTATTGATCATATGAGGTTCACCTTGACTTATTGGTAAAGTTCTCCCTTGAAAGTGACTTTGCAAGGATGGTTTGGCTGCAGGTCGTGGCAACTATTCCCAATGACTACATAACATCGTAAAGAGCAGAGAAAAATGAAACCTGGTTCTGGTCCTTCATCTGAGTGAGTGGTGACTTTGTTTTAGACTGGGTATCATTTAAACCATGGACTCATCCCTCAAAACAACATCCCTAGATATCTATGTTTCCTGAAACACTTCACATAATAGGATGGTAACAAACTGCGAAAAGATACATATATAAGAGTACTGAAGACAGGAATTATGGGGAAGTATGCAAACCAGTGTACTTCCTAGAGATCTGCCAGTGCCTATCTGTCCATATGTGCCCATTTTTATTATGATACCATATCCTCACCCAATATCCCCACACCACCCACGGCTGTAACTGAATAGACCAGTGGACCACTGGTTGTGCCTGACTCCAGAGCAAAGGTTAGCCATTACCTTTGACTTATGGACCGACACTCAAAGAAAAGCCGATGAACCATAGTCCTTTTCTTGATAATTTGAACTTATACACTCAGAGAATATGAAGCCAGGAGCCATGGGGATCTAATGCAGAGACATCTGGACGTAGAGAAAGTTCCAATTAGGTAACAACACTTAGGTGTAAGTAGAAACTCAGAGAGGGGAACGTGCATTATCAGAGTACTGCACCACAGTGCCTGTGTAGTTAGAAGCAAAAGCACTGTGTATAAGAAAGAAACCAGGTAGATGATGAAAGACAAAGAGACGGACAGAGTAGTCCTGCTTCCTGATGATTTTCCCATTCCCATTCTAGTCAATTTCTAAGCTCACAATAACTTCCTCTCCTCTAACATGACTTCAGTGATTCTCATTAAAATAGCTAGGAAAGGTAACAGTAAGATCATATGAGCCAATAAATACCAAAAATCCTGATTTCTTCAGAGTTAACAGATCCAGCTCTCAAGTGCTGCATCTCGTTTGCTCTACCTGAGATCTACCTGAGCTCCATGTTAGAAGAAACCAACACCGAGGGAGAAATGACTTACTCAAGGTCACACCACAAGCAACTAGCAGAGCCAGTAATAAAGCCAGCTCTTCTGACCCAGATATCTGCGCACTCTAGTCCATCACATTTACCCTCTGTGGAAGGCAGAGTCAGCTGGCTTATAAGACAGAATATTCTCAGTCTCTGAAAAAGCTGATTTGTAGGACAAGTACAAAGAAGCTGACATATTCTTCTTGTATCAGGTACATGATTCTAGTTGTTAGTTTGCTTTTGGAAATAGTTATAGTGTTAGTTCTGACATCCATGGGTCTTGGATGTCCTAACACTTCAATCCATGGGATTGAACTAAAGGAACCTGATTTTTAGCATTTGGGTAGTTGTTTTCTTGGCTGTACTGAAAAACATATTTGGGGGATCGTAAGATATATAGAAACATACAGTTACAATAAGATTCATCCTCTTTTGGTCTCCATCCTTTGTTGCTGCTCATAATAAAGGGCTTCCTAGGGTATCTTTCTGTACTAGGGAGTGATTTACAAGGCTCCATTGCAGGAACAGTGCCCATGTGCAAACCCATTAAGTTGCTTTTTACAGCTTATTTTGTATATGCTTTCCATATTATAAAAGTTGTGCTAATTCATTGAGGGTCTTTTAGAAACAGTTATGCAGGAAAATGTGTGTGTGTGTGTTACCTCTAATCTAGACCTCCAACCAGAGAGAACTCTTGATAACATGTTGGCTCATGTTCTTGGTGGAAAAGTATAGGATATCCCAGAAGCCTACAAGGAAAATGTCTGATTTCTCCCTGAGGTGCAGTGACCTGGTGAAAGCATGCAGAACCGAATTACCCATTCATCTGAGAATGTGCTGACCAGGCACGTGAGGGCAGAACTAGTGAAGGCCCCAGCATGGGGCAACGTGTGCCTGTGGCAAAGGTACTCCTTATTATAGGAGAGATGTGGCGCTTTATGCAAATACCCCAAGGCATCTTTAAACAAATTCTCTGTCTTCCTGCAAACAGAAGATACAGCTATGCTTTTGTTTTTGCAGTATCCTAAATAGGCTTGATTTATGCTCCCACTTCACAGAACTGGGGGACATGCATTTGACTAACTTAAGTGATTAAAAAAAAAAACTAAGATAAGCTTGGAAATAAGTATAGGCAATATAATAATTATATTATATAATAATAAATATGTATTAGAAAACAGGTTTAAGAGTCAATGACTTGAAGTGGAACTCCTGCTAAAAATTATCCCAGGAGTTTGTCAAAAATGCACATTATGTTCCCTTGCTCACAGATTTGCATCTGTAGGCACTAGTGGGTCTGCAGTATCTCATTTCTTAAATAACCAGTTAATTCTGTGAACTACTGTCTGATCAACAATAGCAACATTTGCTGTTGGTCATTGGTTAGAATTGGAGTTTCTCAAAGTTGGCTGTTTATGTTTATTTGCAAGATGCAAAACCCACTGCCACTGCCTAGATTAGGTTCTGTCTCTCTGTTTCTGCACAGGCCTCTCTGTGCCCCACTCCCTCGCCCTATGCCATCGTTCACAGTGCCCTAAGAAATATCTTCTTAAATCAGAAATCTTCAGCCTCATTACTGTTGACACATGGGGCTGAATAATTCTTTGCTGGGTGTGGGTACTGTTCTGTACTTGTAGAATGTTTAGTAGCAACATCTATGGGCTCCACTCACTAGAAATCAGTAGCATCCCCACCCCTGGTTGTGACAACCAAAACTGTCTCTGTCATTGCCAAGTATCCATTTGGGGCAAATAGGTCATGGTTGAAAACCACTGCTCTTAAACTTTAGAGAAGAATAGGTTGTTCTCATCTTCTATTATCTAAATATTCACATGGCATTCAAATACCTGTGCAATTTGCCTCCAAAACATGTTTACAGCCATGCCTACTGCTGAACTACTCAGTGATCCTCACTATTCACCAGCTAGGCCATTCTAGCTTATCCAGTATTGAGAACCACTGATATTCACACCTCTTTACATTGTTGTATGGGGCTTCCCAGGTGGCGCCAGTGGTAAAGAGCTCTGCTGCCAACGCAGGAGATGAAAGTGACGCTGATTCAAGCCCTGGGTCGGGAAGATCCCCGAAGGAGAAAATGGCAACCTACTCCAGTGTTCATGCTTGGAGACTCCCGTGGACAGAGGAGCCTGGCAGGCTATGGGGTCGCAAAGAGTTGGATATGACTGAAGTGACTTAGCACACATGCACATACATTGCTGTTGTCTTGTTGTTCAGTTGCTAAGTTGTGCTCAACTCTTTGCGATTGCGTGGAGTGCAGTACGCCAGGCTTCGCTGTCCTTCACTATCTCCCAGAATTTGCTCAAATTCATGTCCATTGAATTGATGTTTTCTAACCATCCCATCCTCTGCCATCCCTTTCTCCTTTTGCCTTCAATCTTTCCCAGCATCAGCATCTTTTCCAATGAGTTGGCTCTTTGCATGGGGTGGCCAAAGTACTGAAGCTTCAGTTCTTCCAATGAATAATCAGGGTTGATTTTCTTTAGGATTGACTGTTTTGAGTCCAAGGGACTCTCAAGAGTCTTCTCTAGCACCACAATTATAAAGCATCAGTTCTTTGGCACTCAGACTTCTTCATGGTCCAACTCTCACATCTGTATATTGGAAAAACCACAGCTTTCACTATACGGACCTTTGTCAGCAAAGTGATTGATGTCTCTGCTTTTTAATACTGTCTGTTTGTCATAGCTTTCCTTCCCAGGAATAAGCATCTTTTAATTTCATGGCAGCATGTCATGAAATTTTGGAATTGAATCTAAGAAAATAAAATCTATCACTGCTTCCACTTTTCCTCCTTCTATTTGCCATGGATTGATGGGACCAGATGCTATAATCTTATTTTTATATTGATCTTTAAGCAAGCTTTTTCATTCTCTTCTTTCACCCTGATCAAGAGGTACTTTAGTTTCTCTTCACTTTTTGCCATTAGAGTGGTATCATTTGCATATCTGAAGTTGTTGATATTGTCCCAGCAATCTTGATTCTAGCTCATGATTCATCCAGCCTGGAATTTTGCTTGGATGTACTCTGCATAGAAGTTAAATAAGCAGGGTGACGATATACAGCCTTGTTGTACTCCTTTTCCAATTTTGAACCAGTCTGTTGTTCCATGTAAGGTTCTAACTGGTGCTTCTTGACCCTCATACAGGTTTCTCAGGAGACAGGTAAGGTGGTCTGGTATCCCCATTTCTTTAAGAATATTTCACAGTTGTGATCCACATAGTCAAAGGCATTAGTGTAGTCAATGAAACAGAAGTAGAATTTTTCCCCCTGGAATTCCCTTGCTTTCTCTATGATCCAACAAAAGTTGGCAATTTGATCTCTGGTTTTGCCTTTTCTAAACCCAGCTTGTACATAAATATTGGTTTCATACTGCTGAAGCTTAGTTTGAAGGATTCTGAGTACAATCTTACTAGCACATGAGATGAGTGCAATTGTACAGTAGTTTGAACACTCTTTGGCATTGTTCTTCTTTGGGATTGGAATGAAGATTGACTTTTTCCTCTGTACATTAGCTTCTGGTTTTTCTCAGGCCTTGAGCCCCCCCTTTTCTTTTTTTGCTTGTTTTCCCAGGAAAACCTGATAACTTCAAAGCTTAGCTCAAAATTCATCTTCTCCAAAGTTTTTGATTTTCCTAGTTATCTCCACTTCTGCCTTGTGTGTACTGGTTCTGTTTTGCCTCTGTCTAGAGTTGCTTCATCCAGACTTGCCATTTTTTTGCCCACCTCTTTCCCCCTCAACTGCAAAACCAGAATGTATTTCTTCCTAAGCCATTGGCACTGAGCAAAGGGAAAGCACAAGTAGGCCCTTAATATCTGTGCAAATGAACAACTGTGCCATTTAAAACACACCACAGAGAATACAAATTTTTAATTCATATGTTATAAAGGATATGTATATATATATATCAAATACATATAACCAAGAATAATGGAAACAAAATTAAATGTGTGTGCTCTAGACCTACAGCACTACACTTTTAGTCAGGGTATTAACCATCAATATTTTAGAATATTTAATTGGCACTGTCATTAATGAGAGTTAAGCTAAAATCAGGAAGAAAAAGTAACCATACTACTCATAAATAGCCCCCAATTAAACCAAATCAGTCCCAAAACATCTCATGAGGTATGTTCACTTCAGTGTTTTCCTTCTTTTAATATATAAATTATACTGCAAATTATCTTTGAAAATCACTAATTCACTAGCTGCTACACTGGCATCTTTGGTAGAATTCTTACAAAAGGAACTCCCAAGAAGTTCTAGGTTTAGGAATTATTCTATTAATGGATTAATAATTACAGTAATTTACAGCAATTAAATTGCTTTTCTCCATTCTCCCCCTCTTTGCCCTGTGCCCTTACTTCATGTCATATAACAAGTGCATCTAGTTGATCATCACCATCCAACCTCAGCCCAGATCTCAGGTACCGATTTTGATTGCCTTGGGTGTGGGTGCTCAGTCATGTCTGACTCTTTGTGACCCCATGGATGGTAGCCCATCAGGTTCCTCTGTCCATGGAGTTTTCTAGGCAAGAACACTGGAGTGGACTGTCATTTCCTATGCCAGGGGATCTTCCTGAGCCAGGGATCAAACCCATGTCTCTTGTGCCTCCTGCATTTGGAGGCAGATTTTTTACCATTGTGCCACCTGGGAAGCATTTTGGCCGCCTTAGCTACCCTAAACTTAGAAGGGGGACAACAGCTCAAGAGTGAAACAAAGACTACTGAGGAAGATGTGGTGGTGGAGGTTCTTTGAGACTTCTCTCTTTACTTATAAGGTGTCAATATTGGTCACAAATAACTGGGAGGAAAAAAAAAAACCAAAACAAGGTCTAAAGGGCGAGTCATTCTTCTACATGAAAATCTGTAATTGCATTCTGCCTAGGTTTACTAATGTTGAGTATGTAATTCCTGGATTTCTTTCATATCACCTTTGTCCAGCTGATGGGGTCACTGCTTAAAAGAAAGGGGGCTGAGGATATGAATTCAGGTGATTTAGTTTATGTTATTTCAGGTCATGTTAAGTTTAAGTTATGTCACATCTAATGCAGTCTTCCTCCTAATTTCAGTGTTGAAGTTACAAAAGAAAATGGAAGATTGTTTAAATGCTAGTAAGATCTTCAAAGAGCTAATTATTCACTGACTACACTGTTAGTCATCTAAAGTGCTAATATTAATAAGACTTAGTGGGAAACTCTATGAGGAATATAAACACAAAAATGCTTTCTCTTCCATTTTTAGGGCATTTTGGAATATACAGTGTACACATCTAACAGGTATAATTTTATACCATAATATTCATGTCAATATGAATACCTTCTTTTTATGAATTATTACTGGAGAGTTTCTCTGAATATCTGAAATGAGAAGAATAAACTTCTAGCAGGAAACTGTTTCTCATTTCAGTAGTTACATAATTCTTCTCATTTATGTTACATGTGGGTGAGTGAGGCAGCTCATACACATCTTATATTTTCTTGCTATCTAGTTTTCTGTGTGTTTCAACATCCGTTTTCAACTATCAACTCATTCATTCCTTATCACCAGTATTGTTTTTTCTATTTTATCTATGTATGTAAACATACATATTTAACTCTCATATGCATGAAGATTTACATTTGGGCAAAAGAAAAGATACTGTACAAGCCTATAAAGTACTGTATTCCTTTCCCGTAACCATCATTTGATGAAAAATAATGTCAACAATTGTACAACAGCAGCATGACAAGTGTGAGTGCCTTAATTGGTCAATTGGACCAGAATGATGAGTTGTTATTTTTTTTTAAACCAATGTCACTTCTAATCTATTACAATGGTAATGAACAGCCAAGCAGCCTATTTCCCATGGATATCTTCAAAGCTCTACAGATTGCCATTTGAACCATTCTTTAATTGCATCTGGCACAGATTGTAGCATGCTCCATAGAACCAAGAAGGCATATTAACAAGATTTGGCTTTCCCCAAGTCACTATAATGATGAAGCTTTATATCATTAAAGGAAGTTTAGCTTCAATCTTTACTATGAACTATTATAACCAGGTAGCACATAATTCCATGAAAACTTGAATTTTTATAATATTTTTATTTTTAAAAAATTTCTTATTGAGATAATATGAGTTAAAACATGTTTTCCTTGTGTGTGTGGTTTATCCAATCTTAGATGAAATTTTTCTGAATAATCAAGATAAAACTGGAACTAAACAGCACATATTCTCCAAAATTTTTCTCAGAAAAGTTCTAATTGATTAGATTTCATTTTTGAATTTCTTTTACCATTGACAAGTACATGCTTTGCTTTCAACTTTTGCTTATTGTCTTACCTCCACTGTTAATGTACATTGCATATCATTTTTAAGTTTCCTGTGATAATTGGAAGGACTGGATGTACTTTACCCTCCTTCTGAGGCCATAATAATTCACTAACCTTTTTGACTAGCTATTTTGCCTAAGCAGAGACGCTGACTCCTGAGACTAGGATAAGAAGAGGAAGGAGATATGGTCCCCTCTGGGTGACCTTTGCTTGAGAGTTGATGATGTCTATTTTGGAATGGAAAGAGACTGAATCAATAGCACTCCTGATCAAACATGGAAGATTAGATATGTACAATTTTCCTCATTATTCTTAAATATTCTACAGTGAGTAAAGGAATAGCAACACAAAGGCATAACTCATGAGGACAGGAGCATGGAGAAGTAGGTGGGGACACATGAAGGATGTTAACATTTTTGGAAGTTTCAAAGTGGATGAGTGGCAACTGACTTAGCTAATGAGGGACTTTTCTAAGCTAAGGGACTCGAAAGGGTAGCACAAGGCAATAACAAATGAGCCGATAAACTGCTGAACCTCAGACAGGCTTAGGAATAGAGGAAGCAGGTGTGGGAGGGGCTGTGAGTCCAAGCACACAGGGATAATTGGTTGAAAATATTTGAAAGAAGGAGCCAAATTTCCTCCTCCACTCCACAGGGACAGGAAGTTGCCCCTCTCCCACCTAGGAACCTCAGAGGATTGGATTCTGAGACACAGCTGAAAAAAGTCATGAGGGACCAGACTGAAAACAGAAACACTGAATGCAAGTCTACAAACAGACCAGTGAGATCCCAGAAGTTCCTTACCTCTCTCAGGTACACATGGGTAGCTTGGCTGAATATCCTCACCCCACTCTGATTACTTTTACTTCATTGTGTACCCACCTTTACACAGGACATTGGAAGACTTTTCTTTGGAAATACTAAAGAGCACCAGAGACCTAAGGATCTTGATTTGGGGGAGGCTCTCCTCAAAAATATTTGGTTCTCACTGAAAAGGCTACCAGTCAAAAAAAAAAAGTCCCAGCTCAGTACAAGGAATTTATAATTTGCATTTTAGTGACTCATTATTAAATATAGCAACAGTGAAGTGTTACTGGGACTTGAAGGAAGCCTCTAACATGAAAGACAGACCATCAAAATCAAAAGGAAACCGTGCTGAGGAAAAGGGCAATAAGTATAATCAGTAATCTCAGAGAGATAAAGAAGCCCCATGCATGAAAGAAGAGAGATTATAACAAAGGGCATTTCAAAAACAAAAAGGGATTATTAGAAGTTAAAGATATGAGAAAACCTTTAAAAAAATCTGTATAGAAGTGTTAGCAGATAAAGGTGAGGTTATTTCTTAGTAAATAAAAAGAAAACAGGAGGAAAAAAATAAGATTAGGGAATCAGTAGAGAAGGTTTATAGAAAAAAAAGAACACCAAAGGAGGAAATTATTTAAAAAAAAAATGGACGCAAGAAAAGTTTCCAAAATTGCAGAACATAAACTTCCAAATTGAAGGAGCCACTGAGTGCTCAGTCCAATGACTAAAGATGAACCCGCACCAAAGTATTGCTGTTGCTGTTTTTAGTCACTAGGTCATGTCCGACTCTTTTGTGACCTCATGGACTGTAGCCCACCAGACTCCTCTGTTCATGGAAATTTCCAGGCAAGAATACTAGAGTGCATTGCCATTTCCTTCTCCAGGGGATCTTCCTGACCCAGGGATCACACATGCGTCTCCTGCACTGTTAGGCAGATTCTTTACCACTGAGCCACCAGGGAAGTCCATGCCAAAGCAAAACACTCTAGAATATCCAAAGACTGAGGACAAAGAACACTCTATAAACTTGCAGGCAGGGGAAACAGGTTTCATAAATGAAATCAAGAGTCAGTGAGATTTAGAAAGCAGCGGGAGTTATCTTGAAATTATGAGTGAAAGCAATTCTTAATCAAGTGTGAGAATAGAATGAAGGAATTTTAGAATCTAAGCTATCTCAAAACTTAACCTCCTCTGCACCCTTTCCCAGAAAGCTACTGGAAAACATGCTCCATAAATATGATATTCAAGGAACAGGGAACCAAGCATGGGACAGGGGCAGAGGGAAATCAGAGGAAAATGGAAAAATGAGATGCCAAATTGACAAGACAGCTAGGCAGCGCATCCAGAACCAACAATCTCAGACTGGAGCCGAAGGACTGATGGGGAAAACTGGATGGAGATATTTCACGAAGCTCCTGAAGGTACAGGGAAAACCTGGTTAGAGGTCCAAAGACGATCATGCATATCAAAACAACAAGAAACACAGAGAACCTAAAACATTGTTCAGGAAATGAAGTTTTATAATCCTTTTTGCCTAGCAATTAGCAAAGTTTAGATAAGCATAAAGATGAAAACATTGATCATGGATTGAAAAAAACATTACCAATGCTCTATCGTGAATCAGGGGAAAGAGGAAGTGTGTGTTGGGGAAGGAGAATAAAATAGCTAAACTTCATCTTTCATAGTAAAAATGTATATTATGAAAAATATACAAGTATTATTTACAGACAGAGATAAATATCAGTAAAAGATGCTGATATACAAGTATTATTTACAGACAGAGATAAATATCAGTAAAAGATGCTAGAATAGTGGAAAGTGAATGGGAAGCAAGAATGTGGAATGAGGAGGAGTGCATATAGGATTCAGTTTTTGTGTTAAAGTCTTTGTAGTTCAAGGATACAACAACACAGAAAATATAGACAATACTTTATAATAACTATAAATGAAATATAACATTTAAAAATTGCAAATCACTATATTGTAAACCTCTAACTTATATTATATATTAACTACTATAAAAAAATTTTAAAAGACCTTGCATCTCTATTTTATTTTTTAAGCTCTATAATAAAACTATATGAAAAGAATTAAATGAACAACAACAACAACAATAAAATTTGAGTAGGATCATTAGTTACCCTTCCAAATCCTCCTGGGATGTTATGTAAAACAAATCTGTATTATCTATTATGAGTCCCTGTGTTAGGCAGTTTCTTATGCACTATTTCATTTAATCCTAATGAGAACTCTATGAAGCAGGCATTTTTATCCCTACATCCTAGATGAAAGAACTCAGGCTGAGTTCCAAAGGCCTGTCCAAGGTCAGAGGGCTAGCAAAATCAGGTCTTATCATAAACATTTTTCACTCTGAGTTTCAGGTTCTCATCATATTCTAGTTTCGTTTAATTATTGTATGGAAGTTTGATTCAAAGAAGTTATGGAATGCATGTTTATCCTAGCATTTGTAGTGTTTCACAACAAGGTGGGCATTTAGATGATAACTTTAATCCTTTTGTGGGGATTTACAAAGAAAGGAGGGGGAAAAAGGGAAAGCAAGATCTGAGAGAATTCTTTGAAAATATGTTCCACCCACATTATTTCAACATCTTGTGTCTTAAAGTTTTGAAAGACTAGATTTCAAAATTAATTTTTCATGGGCATATTTACTTTTTTAGCCCACAGGGTGAAAGGGAAAGTGCTAGTTGTTCAGTCATGTCCCACTCTGAGAACCCACGGACTGTAGCCTGTCAGGTTCTTCTGTCCATGGAATTCTCCAGGCAAGAATACTGGAGTGCGCAGCCATTCCCTTCTCCAGGGGATCTTCCTGATCCAGGGATCAAATCCGAGTCTCCTGAATTGCAGGCAGATTCTTTACCATCTGAGCCACCAGCATATAGGAACAAAAGGGTATTATACACTATCAAAAGTAAAATGAGTTACTATATTTAACAACTTCTTTCTGCAGAGAAAGAAGCTGCTATTATTGTCGGACATTAAGCTAGGCATCTATAAATGAGTGGAAATATCTAGAAATAGGGTATTTTCCATTTCTTTCTTTACATTAATAGGGTCAGACTTTGATTTCTGAGATTGAAGATAAAGCCAATTTCTAACAATTGACTATTTTCTGGGGAATAGTTTTAGCTGACTATTGTGAGGTTGTGCCACTCTTTATTTTTTAAATAATTATCTTGGGCACAATAAAGGATGGAAACAGTAAGGACCTAACAGAAGCAGAAGGGATTAAGAAGAGGTGGCAAGAATACACAGAACAACTATACAAAAAATGATTTTAATGACCTGGATAACAATGACAGTGTGGCCACTCACCAAGAGCCAGATATTCTGGAGTATGAAATCAAGTGGGCCTTAGGAAGCATTTCTATGAACAAAGCTGGTGGAGGTGAAGGAATTTCAGCTGAGTTATTGAAAATCCTAAACGATGATGCTGTTAAAGTGCTATACTCAATATGTAAGCAAATTTGGAAACCTCAGCAGTGGCCATAGGACTGGAAAAGGTCAGTTTTCATTTCAATCTCAAAGAAGAGCAATGCCAAAGAATGTTCAAACTACCATACAGTTGCACTCATTTCACACACTAGTAAGGCTATGCTCAAAATCCTTCAAGCTAGGCTTCAGCAGCATGTGACCAAAAACTTCCAGATGTACAAGCTGGGTTTAGAAAAGGCAGAGGAACAAGGGATCAAATTGCCAACAGCTGTTGGATCACAGAAGAAACAAGGGAATTCCAGAAAAACATCTATTTCTGCTTCATTGACTACATGAAACCCTTTGACTGTGTGGACCACAACAAACTGAAAAATTCTTAAAGAGATTGGAATATCAGACCACCTTATCTATCTCCTGAGAAATCTTCATGCAGGTCAAGAAGCAACCATTAGGACCTTACTTGGAACAATGGACTGGTTTAAAATTGGGAAAGGAGTATGATAAGGCTGTATATTGTCATCCCGTTTATTTAACTTATACGCAGAGTACAGCATGCGAAATGCCAGGCTGGATGAATGACAAGCTGGAATCAAGATTGCCGGAAGGAATATCAACAATCTCAGAAATGCAGATAATACCACTCTAATGGCAGAAAGCAAAGAGGAACTAAAGAGCCTCTTGATGAAGGTGAAATAGCAGAGTGAAAAAGCAGCTTGAAACTCAACATTAAAAATCTAAGATCATGGCATCTGGCCCCATCACTTCATGCAAATAGAAGGGGAAAAAGTGGAAGCAGTGACAGATTTTATTTTCTTGGACTCTAAAATCACTGCGGATGGCGACCACAACCATGAAATTAAAAGATGCTGGCTCCCTGGAAGGAAAGCTATGATAAACCTAGACAGCATATTAAAAAGCAGAGACATCACTTTGTCAACAAAGGTCTGTATAGTCAAAACCATGGTTTTCCCAGTAGTCATGTACAGATGTGAGTTGGACCATAAAGAAAGCTGTTGTTGTTTAGTTGCTAACATGTCCAACTCTTTTGCAACCCCATGGACTGTAGCTGCCAGACTCCTCTGTCCATGGGATTTCCCCGGCGAGAATTCTAGAGTGGATTGCCATTTCCTTTTCCAGGGGATCTTCCCCACGTATATTGCATCTCCTGTGTTGGCAGGTGGATTCTTTACAACTGAGCCAATAGGGAAGCCCAAAGAAGGTGAGTGCTGAAGAACTGACGCTTTCAAATTGTGGTACTCTTGAGAGTTGCTTGGACTGCAAGGAGATCAAACCAGTTAATCCTAAGGGACATCAACCCTGAATATGTATTGGAAGGACTGAAGCTGAAGCTCCTATACTTTCGCCACCTATATGAAGAGCCAAGTCATTGCAAAAGACTCTGATGCTGAGAAAGACTGAAGACCAAAGAAGTGGATGGCAGAGGATGAAGTGGCTAGATAGCGTCACCAGTTCACTGGACATGAATTTGAGCAACCTCTGTGAGACAGTGAAGGACAGAGGAGCCTGGCTGCTGCAGTCCGTGAGACTGCCAAGAGTCGGGCAGGACTTTGCAAAGGAACAACAGAACAACCACAAATTATCTTGAAAAAAAAATAGTATGGTTCAATTCTATTCAATTTTGGTTAATTCAATCCTTTATGCTTTTAAAGTGAAAAAAAAATCCAAATGAATACACTATTTCTTCTTCTTTAGATTCAAGTTTTGTATTGGCCTGTGACCTCAAAAAAGGATGGAAAAACTAGCTAGCACAAAAGAAATTATACTCCAATAAAGAATTAGCCGATCTGTAACCATTTATGAAAAACTATCATGATCATGGATGGTAATCTATTCAAGGGATCTGTTAAACTTAAAGAATCTATTTCTGCATGTAGGTCAAGTGTTTCCAGTTAAAGAGTACTCTAATTCCTAATCAATACTAGGATACAGGTCATTAAAATTGGTGATTGTTATTCCAACTATAGTGTGCGGTAGAAAAGGCAAAGGGAATCCTCCAACACTGTTGGTGGGAAGGTGCAGCTACTATGGTAAATAATATGAACACTCCACAAAAACAAAACAAAACAAAAAAACAGAAGTGTCATATGATGCAACAATCCCAATCTTGGGCACATATCCAGACAAAACTATAATTCAAAAATATATATGAACCCTTATGTTTATAGCAGCACTTATTTACAATAGCCAAGACATGGAAACAACCTAAAAGTCCATTGACAGATGAATGGATAAAGAAGATGTGGTGCACATATACAGTGGAATATTCAGTTCAGTTCAGTTCAGTTGCTCAGTCATGTCTGACTCTTTGCAACCCCATGAATCACAGCACACCAGGCCTCCCTGTCCATCATCAGCTCCTGGAGTTCACTCAGACTCATGTCCATCGAGTCAGTAATGCCATCCAGCCATCTCATCCTCTGTCATCCCCTTTTCCACCTGCCCCCAATCCCTCCCAGCATCAGTCTTTTCCAATGAGTCAACTCTTTGCATGAGGTGGCCAAAGTACTGGAGTTTCAGCTTTAGCATCATTCCTTCCAAAGAAATCCCAGGGTTGATCTCCTTCAGAATGGACTGGTTGGATCTCCTTGCAGTCCAAGGGACTCTCGAGAGTCTTCTCCAACACCACAGTTCAAAAGCATCAATTCTTTGGTGCTCAGCTTTCTTCACAGTCCAACTCTCACATCCATACATGCCCCCAGGAAAAACCATAGCCTTGACTAGATGAACCTTTATTGGCAAAGTAATGTCTCTGCTTTTCAATATGCTATCTAGGTTGGTCATAAGTTTTCTTCCAAAGAGTAAGTGTCTTTTAATTTCATGGCTGCAGTCACCGTCTGCAGTGATTTGGGAGCCCCCAAAATAAAGTCTGACTCTGTTTCCACTGTTTCCCCATCTATTTCCCATGAAGTGATCCATAAAAAATGAAATAATGCTATCTGCAGCAACAAAGATGGCCCTAAAGACTAACATACTAAGTGAAATCAGAAAGAGAAAGAAAATTACCATATGATATCAGTTATGTATGGAATCTAAAATTTGACACAAATGAGCCTATCTATGCACAGCATATTCTGAACAAGAGGCAACACTGATGATCTATTTCCCTCGAGGACAATCTTCTACACCAGATCACTATTTTGAAATCTAGGTACACATATCGCCTGAGACAGTAATAACACATTTGCTAAGGAAACTACTGCCCAGACATCTTCAAAACTGGACGAGCTGCATAACCATACTGTGGTTGGTGAAGTCACATAGACCATAACAGGGACCTGGGTCAAAGAGGCTTTGTCAAAGCAACCTTCATCAAATAATTGAAATACTCCCAGCCCAAATTTCCTCATTCAGAAAAAAGGGAGCCCTTTTTGCATCACAGGGATTTTGTTAAGGTCAAATGAATAAGGCATATGAATGGCTCTTATACAGGAAGTTCTTTTATAAATGATAAAGTGCCATAGAAATATGTTATAATGCTATAACTACTAATACAAATAATATTACAGCATAAATCAAGATGCCCCAGGGTGACCACCAACAGTTTATAGTATACTATGGTTACTTTTATCTGTCCTTGATAACTTTGGGGATTAAAAGAACACCTCTAAGATGGAATAGTTAGGGACCTGTACTCTTATTTATTGAAAAGGGAAAGCTAATTCATGTAGCTGGAGTCACATTACTGTGCTAGCAAAGCTCGCACCACAACCCAAATCCCACACGTGGTCAGATTAAAGGGCTAATAGTAATTAAAGATTGACACACAGTGAATAAGATTAATATTAGAAAAGGATTACATCAAAAAGATTTACATCAAAGGATTCTTTTTTCACCCAAAAAAGCTTGGGATGTGAAAGAAGTCTTATGCAAAGTATTCTAAGCCTCTCAGTTATTTTAAAAGAAGCTGAAAAAAATATAGCGAGGTAAGCACAATTTTTTTCTACTGGAAAATACCAGAAGTTATAATATGCTTAAGGGTTTACGCCATATATAGGAAATAAGGGGAAAATTGGGTCACAGATGTCCAAGAACTTGGGAATCTTGAGGAACAGGTAGAGGAGAACAGGTACAGCAGGCAGAATGAAGAAGCGTTCAGAAACTGTCCTACTAAATTTCAACACTGATTTATGCTTCTTGTTGAGATACAAAGATGTAGGTTTTTTTGTAAGGTTTTTTGTGCAAATGCAGTGGATGTCTGTCTATGCCTGAATGTAAACAGTTATCTAACTATGATGTATAACTTTAGAATACACATACAAAAAATGTAATTGGGACTATGATCTAAAATCAAAATAAAAAGTGATATGCAGAAAATTACCACATAAAAAGTCTACTTTACTTTACGATAGCTTAAGAGTTGGGAGGTTAACTTCATGATAGACAAGCATATGTTTCTCATTTATTAATACAAGTGAGGAGAAAGTAGTTCTTTAGAGCCACAGCACCAGAATAGGAAAGGAGCTTAGAGACCAAGGACCCTGGTGAGGCACAGGTGTTTGGGAGTTTCCTTCCAGAGTTATTCAGAGGCTCAAACACAATGTCTGTGAAGACTCTTTGGAGACTGCTACACAAACAAACAAATGAACAGAAGGGAACATCTTCAGTGGGGTTGTCTAGAGACACTGTCAGCTAAGAGCAATCAAGTTTAGGGCTCAGCAGAGGTGTGCCCTGGGCTATGGGGGTGACTAGATACCTGGGCATGAGGGACCACAGGGCATCACCTGGGCTTCCCGGGACCACTCCTCTCTGTTTTGTTATATTCAATGTTTGCAACTCATGGAATATCTCTTTTAAATCAAGGTCTGTGCCTTTGGTACAAGAGCCAGGGATACTGTCATCAATTTTCACCCAATTATTTATTCAACAAATGTTCCCTGTTTACCTACTATGTAACACACACCATTTTAGGAATTTGGTTATATAATATTGACCAAGAGAAGTTGAACAGGAGAATAAAATACAAGGTTGATGCAGTTGCTGCTGCTGCTGCTAAGTCACTTCAGTTGTGTCTGACTCTATGTGACCCCATAGACGGCAGCCTACCAAGCTCCTCCATCCCTGGGACTCTCCAGGCGAGAACACTGGAGTGGGTCGCTTGAGAATTCTGCAAGAACAGAATATGTGTCACTGGGCCTCTCCAGGGTCCAGACCTATATCTGTTTGAGCTGTCATGTAGAACTCTGGTAACATTACTAGCATTTATGCAGTATTTGACTGTTTGCTACATTAGTAGCATCATGTCTATATTACTTCTTATAATAGATCTTTAAGGGTCTATGTCTTCAAGAAACTTACATCTCAGTGGTACACTGGCTTAACAGGACCCATGAGAATCAGAAATGAGAACACAAGCACAAGTTTTGGATTCAGAAAACATTTGCTGAGCATTGCCTCTACCCGGTGCTAGGGTCAGGCCTTACAGAGATCTGGCCTTATCTTTTTAGAGACTTTATTTCTTATGAGCCTGGTGACAATGATAAGAGTCCCCAGCTCTACGGTGAACTGAACATCAGATGAAATATTATAGTGTCAGGTGCTATACAAACAATAGTAGCATTATGACAATTCTTTATGCCCATCTGTACACATGCAGCTCTGTACAGATGGGCATACAGATCAATGCTGTGAAGACAGATAGATCTATCTATTCGGCATGGAATTCTGAAGTGTACATTATTTTGAATTTTGTTCTTATGTGTAATGCCTATTAACTCTGAAGAAGGTTAAGGTTTTAAAAATTGTTAATATTTTCTGCAACTGGGCAGGATTACCTGGCCGATTTCAAATAGGCCCATCTTACTACTAAATAGCTTATATGTCACTAAAAATCTAGAGGAATGGATTAATTGCCCAAGCTATTTAAAATGAAGCTACATAATTAATATTTAGATGGAATCCTAATTTTGCTCCTCCTTCACATCTGATATTTTAATTAGAATAATCTAATACTATGAGTAGATCAATTAGAGATGACTTACAGTAACTTCCAGTGTTTACATAAATGGATTACACAAAATGCCCAGTGTTTATGAGTGAAGAGACTTTTTAAAGATAATTTTCTACTTAATATTATACATATATGATATTACATATATTTAATATGTATTTTTATAATATGTCATACATATATTCTAATATATATATTTAAACACTATATTTATGGATAAAAAATGTCTAGGAGAGTTTCAATAATACTAGGAGGAGAAAAAGTGGGTGGTGGAGTCAACTGAAGCAAGGTTGACCATGAGTTGATAAGACTGAAGCAAGTTGATGGGTATAGAGGAGCTTATTGAATATAATCATTTCTACACTTCTGTGTATATTTAAATTGTGTGAATCTCTATACTTTTCAGAAAAAAACACACCATTTTCAATGAATTTACCACATTACAAGGTATTTAAGGTATTTTGCACTGAGGATATATTTTACAGATACAGAAGGATGTTAAAAAGTTAAATAATATGTATACTTTACAAGAAGAGACAGACAAAAGACTAGCCCTTAAAAGGGATAATTTTACAAGAAACACATCTGGAAAAAATAGCAAATTTAAGTAGACACAGCAAAAGTATTAGATAACCCTAAATTATGAAAGAGGGGATTATCTGGAGTGTGGCCATGGTGAAAATTCATCACATGATGAAAGCAACCCCTCTTACAAAATACATTACTGGTCAAATGAGTCAGGCAGCAGGTGGCCTAAATGATCAAAAGAAACTAAAAATCTATAATTGATGAGTATAAGGATGATCATTAGAGATTAAAAATACTTTTGTAAAGAAAGATGAGATGAAGTTCAGTACCCAGAAAAAGAGATAGAGACCAAAATAGTAGCAATTCATAAAAATGTTTAGGTTTCAAAAATTACAAACATCCAGTTATAAGATAATTAAGTACTGCTGCTGCTGCTAAGTCGCTTCAGTCGTGTCCGACCCCATAGACGGCAGCCCACCAGGTTCACCCGTCCCTGGGATTCTCCAGGCAAGAACACTGGAGTGGGTTGCCATTTCTGTCTCCAATGCATGAAAGTGAAAAGTGAAAGGGAAGTCGCTCAGTCGTGTCTGACTCTTAGCGACCCCATGGACTGCAGCCTTCTAGGCTCTTCCATCCATAGGATTTGCCAGGCAAGAGTGCTGGAGTGGGTTGCCATTGCCTTCTCCAAATTGAGTATTAGGGATGTAATATACAACAAGATGACTAGAGCTAACACACCTCTATGATATATAAGAAAGTTTTTATCCTAAATTCTAAGAGGTCTCATCCCAGGGAATTTTTTTTTCCTTTCTCTTTATTGTGTCTTTATCAGAAGATAGATGTTAAATGAACATAGTGAGGTAATCATTTCATAATATATGTAAATCAAACCATTATGCTGTAATGCCTTAAATGTATACAGTGATGCATGTCAATTATTTCTCAATAAAACTGGAAAAAGATTTAGTTAAAAAGTTTTAGGGTGATATCTTTTGTTTTATGCAGGCTGTTTTTTTTGTTGTTTGTTTTTGATTTTTGCTATGTAAGGTGTATTAAAAAGCAGAGACATTACTTTGCCAACAAAGGTCTGTCTAGTCAAAGCTATGGTTTTTCCAGTACTCATGTATGGATGTGAGAGTTGGACTTATAAAAGCTGAGTGCTGAAGAATTGATGCTTTTGAATTGTGTTGGAGAAGACTACTGAGAGTCCCTTGGACTGCAAGGAGATCGAACCAGTCAATCCTAAAGGAAATCAGTCCTGAATATTTATTGGAAGGGTTGATGCTGAAGCTGAAACTGAAACTTCAATACTTTGGCCACCTGATTCAAAGAACTCACTCAATGGAAAAGACTCTGATGCTGGGAAAGACTGAAGGCAAAAGGAGAAGGAGACGACAGAGGATGAGATGGTTGGATGGCATCAATAATTCAATGGACATGAGTTTGAGCAAGCTCAGGGAGTTGGTGATGAACAGAGAAGCCTGGTGTGCTGGAGTCCATGGGGTTGTAAAGAGTTGGACATAACTGAGTGACTGAACTGAAGGTGTCGGTACAGTAGCAAATTTTAAGGATGTTCACTTCTAACTATCTGTCATGACTTATTGGAGTAGGTGACATGGGGTAGTTCTGTAGCCTAGTAGAAAGTGGTGATTTAATCTTATACATTTATTTAACTAGATTGATCACTTAAAGGCTAAAATCCTTCCAAATATATTGGAGTTTGGATGAATTTCCAACTTCAGCTACTATATTGATTACACGAATTAGATTAGCTTCCATATCTTCAATTTCTTTTACAGGATACAGACTGTCACAGAAAATAATGATCAACATACTAGAAGAAAAAAGGATTCAAAAGTGAATGCACATGAACTATTACACAAAACAGTACCAATCCATTTGTGAATGGGTGGAGATGATGAGTACTTTCAATAATAAAAGAGAGAAACAAACCAAAACCCCCACAGAGCTGTTTAATCACTACCGATGTTCATTGTACATATTTTAACATCTATTAATAAAAGCCTAACATGTTCATTGTATATTGTTCTTACGTTGGATTAGGTAGTTTTTAATTAAAAGATTACCACTAACTAACAAATAATAATGATGAGATTTGTAAGGACTAAGGCCTAAAAAGAGATTTACGTTTTATTAAAACCAATTTCTCTAGTTTACAATAGTGTTCTACATGCCAGAGAAGTGAAAAGAACTTCCTAATATCAAAGAGCATTTTAGAGCTAAGCAGACATTCTGGTTTTTTGATAGGTGAGAAAATCGAGGTGCACAAGAGAGATGGTCTAGTTCCAAACCTGACATCCATTGATTTCTAACAATTCCTTATGAAGATCTTTGATTATATTAAAGAGTTTCTCCAGACACCTCCAAAGAGTCTTGGGGTTAAAAGTTTCAAAAATCTAGGCTGAGTTTTGAGGGGGAAATTGTTTTCCCAGAGGTAAATTCCTAGAAAAATTATGTAATCTGTAGGTAAATGTCTCCAATGGGAGAAGCAATTGATTATATTTAGTGAAGGGAAGAATCAGAGAATATTAATGGTTTGTAAAATTAAACAATGACTTCTAAAGTATGCTGATAACGTAGAAGAATTTTCTTTATTACTGTGTACCAGCTCACTGACAATTAATAGTGTCTTTTATGAAGGTCAAGGAGTGTCAGACTGGTCAATTATATTAATAGCAAGACTCAAGATGTCCCGGTAGTTGTCATTACACCAGGGAAAATTGATGGTTCAACACAAAATAAAGCATCACTCCAGGCTCGAGGACTTCCCTGTAGCTCAGACGGTAAAGAATCTGCCTGCAGTGTAGGAGACCTGGGTTCTATCCCTGGTTTGGGAAGATCCTCTGGAGAAGAGAATGGCAACCCAGTCCAGTATTCAGTATTCTTGCCTGTAGAATTCTGTGGACAGAAGACCCGGGCAGGCTACAGTCTGTGGGGTTGCGGAGTCCGACACAACGAGGGACTAACGCTGCTACTACCCCCTTGCAGTCTCTGGAAATGTTCCTCTTGAATGAGATCCCCGACAGAGGCTATGCATGAAGCAACTCCGAACAGTCTTTAGTCTGCTATTGAAGGAACCTAGATTCTCACGAAACAGTGTGTAATAAGTTTAAAAGTAAATGTTTTTGAAAGATTACTTGGTTTTCCCTCTTCTTCTACCAATCTGAAAGCAGCCTGAGGAGAACAGAAGCTTCTGATAAAACCTGGACTGGCTTCCTGGGAATGAAGGTGGTCCAAATGGCTTTGGGAAATGTGTGCCTAACGGGCAAGTTTGTTACCGATATGCAGCTTGGATAATGGAAAGAAATGTACTGTCCTTCTGTAGAAAACATTCAGGGAGAGAATCAGAGTCAAGGCCATTGCCTGTGTAAAGTGTTCAGAAAACCTGAAATTTGATGTTGCCAGAGAAAGACGTAGGGCACGGAAGACAAGAGAAAAGAGAGAGAGAGAGACATTAGTGGTACTGGAATGGGAAGCAATAGGGCAACCAAAAACTGAAAGTCTGAAAAGAAAGATTTCATTTTATAGCATAATACAAACTACCATTACTATAAACTGGATACCACATTTTATTGTAGCCTTAACAGATGACCTGTCATTTCAGGAGGTAATGTTATAGTTATTCCTTACTTATTAAAACAAGGTCTCTCAGACAAATCTGATCACATTCAACAGATCCTCATTGCCTAAGGATTTGTGTCCAAATTTCTTATCATGACATTCTGAACACTTCCATCTCTTTTCTTACTCATCCTTCACTCTGTCCTCTGTCCAGACTCAATTGTTATGAGTCTGGATATGGTGACAAAAATGAAAACCAAAGGAACCACCCTTGATCACTGAGCTCAAAGGGCACATTCATTAACAGTTCCATAAGCATTTTCAGATCCTATAGAGTCAGTCCTTAAGAGACAAAATCCTCTGGAGGCAGCTCCAAATACCATCAAGTAGTATGAAGGGCAGTGCATTCTGGAAACATGTTTACTTTGTATGAATAAAATTATCAAGATGTATTGGAATACACCACAGAAAGAATATACTTAGGAATTTTATTATATATTCAGAAATAAATTCAACAAGCAAATTTAAAATAAAATTTAAGCATTAAAAATAGTTTATAATGGGAGAAGAACAGCAATATGTGGAGTTGTGAATGATTATTAGACTTTGACAAGTTAAAACATTTGAAGTATCAAAGGTTTTATGTTACTCAATGGTACAAAAGAACAAAAAGAAGGTGAGTTTGTTTGTTTCTAAGTTACTAACTTCCAAGTTACTATTAATTAATGAATGACACCAGAGGACAATTTATAAGAAAGTTCGTGAGGGCATATATTTGTAAAATTTTAAAGCAACTGATGATGTCCACCATTGTAATTCTGTTTCTATTAAACGTCATTTAGTGTGCTTGTTGTAGAAATAGGATAAGATGACATGGGTAGATGCCTGTAGCCACAGAAAACAATCTTTATCTTCTGACATTCTTATTCTTTGGTGGCTGCAGGAGGAGTCACAAAGAACATGAGGGTCAACATTGAATATCTAGTCAGCAAAACACACCAATTTTTATGCAATTGTCCTTTACAAGACCTGTTTTTCTCCAGTATGTCTAGCTAATAAGAAACCAAATCCACCCCACTGGCAAGCAAATAACACATAGGAAGGCAGGATCAGAAAAGTCCCAGGAGCAAATAAGCAGAATCTTGCAAGGTCAGTCATGGCTCCAGCTCCAGGACAGGCATGCCCCTTCATTTCAACATCCCACATACTCAGCAAAGCTGTGGTTATGTCTGACCTCAATGCATTCAAGATCTGGGATGCCTCATTTCCTCCTTTGTGCCTGATACTGTATCTATTCAATAAACGCTAATGACTGAATGGGAACTGGTTAAGACTTATTTTGTTACTTTGGGGGCCACATTTTAATCTTGGAGAACATAAGGGAGGGGCACGGATTCCAAATTTTGCATGAGATACACAGATTCATTGCATTTTCATAGACAAGTTAGGGTTAGTTCAGTTTTCCTCCAAATCTTTCATCTATTATTTGAATTAGAATCATGTTAGCTGCTTTTTTCCTTCTTCCAGAGAAGTTACAGTGAGCAAAACACAGGCCATTCATTCAATGATTCAGTTTTCAAGGACGTTTTCAGCCCCAAGCACCATTTTAGGTGCTGGGGATTCTTGGTGAATGAATGAACAACTGAATAAATATGTATCTGTGATTTCCACTAGTAATGTTTCAAGGGAAGAGAAAGTTGTTGGCTTGAATGTTATTAGAGTAAATCACAGAACCTTTTGAAAGAACTCATAGTGTCATGTCATAAAGAGCAGAGCAACATGGCCCTGCTCCTGCTTCCAATTTACAGTCTGGGCAGAGGCTGCCCTGGAGCGCATGAGATGGCTGTAACACAAGGCTCAGTGTGTTCTGCTATAAACGTGAAAGAGGACAGAAACTAGAGGGGGATGTGAAGATGTTATCCAGGTAGCTGGCCAGGGGAAAATTACAGCCGGAACTCTTTCTCAGGAAGGAATTCAGAAACCAAATCCAGTACAAAGGAAAGATGACTCCGTGTTAGTTTGTACCTTACTGTCCTTTCCTGTGTTGAAACGTTAACATTTTCAGATATAATGGGTCTTTTTTCCAGGTCATGAAGCACAGACAATGTGCCGGAGGCCTGAACAAAGTTGGTGCATCAGCAGGGCTTTGCACTTAAAACAAACATCTGAGCTTTCCTGACTGTTTAAATGAGAGCTGGGGCATTAATACACAGTGAAATGACTGACACATTTTGTGTGGGGATTAGCTCCATTATATGGAAATGCCATGCTGGCACTCCTACATTAACATTCTGGACCTCATAAAGTGTGAATGGAGGCTTCATCCACCTTCCCAAAGGATAATTTCCTTTAAGAGTTATATTAAAAGTATTCCTGGGGAACTATTTTTAAAAAAGAGGATTGAGTAAAAGAAATCACAATTAGATATAAACATACCTTTTTTTCCCCATAATGAAGGATTTATAAGATAAGAAATTTACTTTTTTATTGTTAAGTTTATTTAGAATGAAGAAAACAAAAAAGCAAAATGATGCATATAAAATACTAAAGAGTGATTTAAGGTAAATTTTACCTATAGAATATTGTTTAATTTTATTAGCTAAAAGCACTAGACAATAAGGGCAAAGATCTAGTTTGCCATAGTTTTGGCTGTATTGCTTGCAAACAGCAGGGTTCTTCATATATAAGAGGTATCTAAATGAGTTTGTTTAAATATTGTACAATTAAGAGTCCACTGTGTGTACTCAACAACAGAAAGGAGAAAAATGTTTTCTCAGAGATATAGCATTATGTAGGATTTGAAGTTATCATATATTTTCTTTTTGCTTACTTTTGAAATTAATTAACAAAAATAAAGATTCTTTACTTTTATGGCAAACCTGATCATCCAAAACACAGTCCCAAGCCACAATATTTGTTGGCTGCACTGAGTGACTGAATAACAGCAAGAGAAAACTAAGAAAGTTTTCTGAGAAGTTACTTCTTCTAATCAAAGAAGTGCAACTCAGATGCTCAGGGGCCCACCTTCTTGAATTTACTACCTAAACCAATGAGTTAATGCATACTGAGGTTTCCAAGAGCCCAGCAGATTAGAAACAGTCTAGTGGAAAGTATGAAAGAGGAAGAGGGATAAGAAGGAAGGAACTCAGGGGCAGATAAGAAGTAACTGCAGGAGGCAGAACATCCTGGGATCATCTAGGGATGGGTAAATGTCCAGAGTATATTAATGGGCCTGGAGCAGCAATTACTTTCAACACAAAATGATGCAGTTCTCAAGGAAGGGCTAACTAGGTTTTACACATTCAGTTAAAAACAAATTCTAAATCATTTAGAATATTTTCTCTTTGAAGGTGTTGAAATTTTGCTAATTTTAAGACATTTTAAAAGAAGACTTAGAGGAGAGTTTCAAATTGACAATTGGCTTCTTTTAAGATTAACCAAATTTGAAAGTAGGTTTCCTAAAATTTTTGTTTGTATTCCAGAATTTAAATTTTCCTTAAGACTGGGGAAGCTTTCCTTCTAATGATCCTTGAATCTTATAATACCTGCTTCATCTACAGGGCAGTTTAATGATGTAGGTAAGCAAAAACTCAACTGTTTTGGCAGGTTTCAGGGTATCTTGGGGGAGGTGCTAATAATCCTGAAAAGCCATCTCAAGAGCATCAATAATAGATATGGCTCATGCCAATCATTATCTATTTTCCTCCACTGGAATTTCTATGTCTACAAAGTAATGTAGGTTATATTCTAGAGTAGTATTTTCAGATTTATGCCTTTCATAGCATTCTTCCCACAGGTTGTTGCTTAAAAGGTTTCTGAAATGTATGCTCAAGATTACAGGTCACTGTAATCTCTTTGTGAGTGAAGGGAAGTGAACTTTGTGGAGATGCCCAATACATATGGACATATTAAAGAGCATAACAGCTTCAGTAAAGAAGCTGTGTTGTTGCTGTTGAGTTGCTAAATTGTGTCTGACCCTTTGCGACCCCATGGACTGTAGTCTGCCAGTCTCCTCTGTCCATGGGACCATGGGATTTCCCAGGCAAGAATACTGGAGTGGGTTACCATTTCCTTCTCCAGGGGATCTTCCTGGCCCAGGGATCGAACCAGGGTCTCCCGCATTGGAGGCAGACGCTTTAACCTCTGAGCCACCAGGGAAGCCCAATGAAACGAAAGACTATCTAAACAAATGGAGGGATATACCATGACCATGGATTGGAAGATCCATACAAGTATGGAAATATCAGGTCTCCCCAAGTTGACTTGTATTCAGTGTGATTTCAATTAAAATCCCAGAGGTCCAAATAGTCAAAACAAGCTTGAGGAAGAATAAATTTGGAGTATTCACACTAGCATATATGAACACTTATTATAAAGCTACAGTTTGGTACTGGCTCAAACACAGACAAATAGACCAATGGAACAGAACAACAGAACAGAGTTCAGACACAGACCCTCATATATGTTGACAATTAATACATGACCAACATGAAACTCAGAGAAATATATAAAAGATAAATGCTGCTGTGTTAACCACATAGGAAAAAATGCTCTGATTTAACATCATCAAATGACAAATCCCAGGTAGATTATAGATATAAATATGAAATGTGAAATAAAACTTTCAGAAGAGGTCAAGTACTTTTGTATCTTTGGGGCAGGCAAAGATTTCTTGGGACATAACTCATAAGAAAGAAGGAATGATTCATTACAGTAAAAACTTCTATTAATCAGAAGCTCCATTATAAGAATTAAAAGTCACATAATGGAGAAAATATTTGAAATATACATAACCAATACAATACACATAACCAATTAAGTTTACACATGTGAAATCTTTTAAATCAATAGTTCAGTTTCCCTAAAAATTAACCCCAAGGGAAAGTTAACAAGAGTGAAAGCTTTACTGGAGGGTTAAAAGTCCAGGACAGCACGAGTAAAGGTAGAGAAGATAGGCAGGGAAGAAGGGAAAACAAATACCTAGCTACCCACAGCCTTATACGAAAACCTAGCTGACTGCTCAGTTTCCAGAGAGGACATAAAGATACCGAGAGTATATGGAAAGCAGGGAAGGAGGAGAATTTGTATGTTGGTTTCCTTCCAGCTCATGTCTTACACTGTCAAATTTTTATATTTCCAGGTTAATTTACTTGACCTTTCTAGGAACCCCTAAGAAGGTGGTGGGAGATGCCAGAGCCTCTACAGTCTTGTAGGGTTGAAACTGGGAACCAGAAGTGTCATAGCCCTAGCCATGGTGGGTGTGAGGGAGGCCATGAAGAAGCTTAGCTCTTATCCTGGGGAAACCCTAGGCAGCCTGTGGTATTACATAAAAAGTAACAGCGTTGGCAACTTGGGCTGTCCATTGATTAAGTAACTATGGGCCCAAAAATGGGGGTTACAGGGAGTGAACTGGGTGAAGAGTATAAAAACTGAGCTTGATATACAATACCAGGAAAGTTGGCAAAGGACTTGATGAGGTCCTATGAAGGTATCCACATGGCCAATAAATATTAAAATGTATTCAACTCCATTTGTCATTAAGAAATTAAAATTAAAGCCACAATGAAATACCAGTATATTCCCACCCTAATAGCTAAAAGAAAAGATGGACAATATGAAGTGGTGATGATATGAGAATGAAACCCTTGTATGCTAAGTAGAGTGTAAATTGCTACAATTTTGAGTGTAAATTGATATAACTACTTGGAATTTCTATTAATGTTGAGTATGTATATATTTACTATGATCCAGCTATTCCACTTCTAGCCAAATAGCCACAGAAATGCACAGACATGTTCACCAAAGGGTGTATAAATGAATGTATATAGTATCATTATATTCATAACAGCCCCAAACTGGAAAAAACATTAATTATAGAATAGATAAATGAATTATGGCATGCTGGCACAATAGAATAGTATGCAGCAGTGAAAAAGTACATGCAGTGTGGGTGATTCACACCAATATAATGTCAAACAAAATAAATAATATACAAAAGAATATATGATTCCATTCATACAAAGTTTAAAATTAGTGTTGGAAGTCAGAATATAGTTATCTTTAGGGAAGAGGGTATGGATAGCGACTGGGAAGGGGCAAGAATTGGGCTTCTAGGATGTTGTCTGCACCCAGATTTGTAGTTACTTGGGTGTGTTCTCTTTGTGGCAATTTGTTAAGAAATATACTCTTAGTTTATGTGCTTGCTTTTCTACTTGTTAGACTTTCAAAAGAATAAAATTGGGTAAAATTATGATTAGAAAAATATACCTTAGAATCTGAATCTTCGAGTATCACTTTTATCACTTTCTAATCACTTTTTAACTTCTAGAAATAAAAATTCTGCTATAAAATGCAGCAAAAATTGCCAAGCTATGATTAAGAACTGCCAAACAATAGCTTACAGTACTTACTATAGGCCAGACATTGCTCTAAGCAGTTTGCATACAGTTTCTATTTCTATCCTTAAGAAAGTTCTACAAGGTAATTAATAGTATTTCTGCAGATCACTGCCAAATGCAATAGATGGTTTTCATCCTTAACATGCCCTGGATTTTGCTGCAGTGATGGAAATAGATGACGTTCCCCTCCTTGCTGGCTTCTATTACACTAGCTCTAAAGTGTGTTTCAGGAATAGTACTAGTTGTATTGAATATAAATGAGATGTACTTTGTCTGAAAAGTGCTCTGGGGCCCAACACTGAGAAATTTCTAGATTATAGCTTGAACTATTTTCCTTACCAGAAGACTGCTCCGATGGGGACTCTTCCAGCAAAGAATATATCCTGCAGCATTTGCAAACATATTTGACAAATGAAGCCCATATGATGTCAAATCAGAGGAGTGTCCTACAGCATATACTTTGGGGAGCGTTTAATTAAACCAGTTACTTTTGACTCTTCTGCACCCTTTCTGGCCGCTCCTTGATTTCTTTTTCATGATCTTGTTTTTCTGACCACCTGTGAAACACTGACTCCCTCAGGTTCCATTTAGGCCCTCCCTTCAGTCTATACTATCTCATTTTTGATTCCCTTCCTGGGTAACTTCATACAAAAATTGTATCTCAATTATTATCTATTATGTGTTTCCCATTAGACACGTCAAAGACATCTTTAATATATGTCCAAATACGAACTCCTGAGATTCTACGAAAACCTGTTTCATCATCTGTATTCTCTATTAGTAAGTGTCACCACCATGAGTCCACCAGTGATTAGAAACCTGGATGCCAATAGCCTCCCTTCTGTTGTTTATACTCCTGCTGCTGCTGCTAAGTCACTTCAGTCGTGTCCGACCCTGTGTGACCCCATAGATGGCAGCCTACCAGGCTCCCCGTCCCTGGGATTCTCCAGGCAAGAACACTGGAGTGGGTTGCCATTTCCTTCTCCAGTGCATGAAAGTGAAAAGTGAAAGTGAAGTCGCTCAGTCGTGTCCGACTCTTCCCGACCGCATGGACTGCAGGCCACCAGGCTCCTCTGTTCATGGGATCTTCCAGGCAAGAGTACTGGAGTGGAGTGCCATTGCCTTCTCTGGTTTATATTCCTACTCACCATCTAAAAGTCACCTAGCCCTACTGATTGTAGTTTTTAAGTATGTCTTAAACCTGTCCTCTATTTTTAATTCCCATTGCCTAGCCAGCTGTTTTGGTTCATGCCTTCATCTCTTTTGCTAACAAGCCTCATGATGTCCCATCATCCTGTCTCCTCATTTACTTCCTTGGGACTAAAAATATCTCCTGCATACACCTCAACATCCATTCTTCTTCCTTGTAGGACTGGCTGGATCTACCTTGGAGGGACAAGACTTGAGTAGCCATGAGTGAGGATTAAGGCACAAGAATAAAGGAACTGGCTTTGACTTGAGGAAACAGAATGATGTCTAACCAAAGAGAAGAGTAAGAGTGGAGTCAGAATAGTCAAAGCAGATCCCTCCATGATTGCTTCAATGAGGTTGATATGAGGACAATCTTTCTGGCCAATATAGACAGGAAAAGTCAAAGAGGGAAAGAAGGGGCATATAAATATTTAAAAGAGTTAATGCAATCTTCCCTGGGAATCGTTATATTGATTTTTAATTTTCCAGGAAATTTTAAATTCTCCTAGTACTTTTTAGCCCAAAAGCAGAGTTAAGAATATTTTAGAGAGATTAAACAGTTTCTCAAAGTTAAAACTACAGAAAAAACCAACCCTTCCACGGGTAAAATATTATGTTTGGAGAAAAACATTGTTACCTGTCAAAGAATTAAAAACAGTTATTCTAAGATGTTCTAAGAAATTCTAAATAGCTTCCTCACAGGACTGATAAAACAAAGTAACATCAAACAGCTAAAACAAATTGAAATTTCTTAGTCTAGTTTCTCAGATAGAATAGATAGTAAGTGAAGAGACTGAGGAGAGAGCAGTGTAGATCAGTAGAGCAAATGTTAAAACAGGCTTGGGCTGCTTTTCTGAAATCAACAAAAGTATTTAGAAAGCACTGCTCAGGGAAAGAGCAGACGGGAAGCCAAAACAAATGTGGACATTGCCCCTAACAAGTATTTGAGATCACAGAGTTGGAAAGAAAGCCTGAAAAAAAACAATAAATAACGAGAAGGAAAAGCAAACTAAAATGCAATGGGCACCAACTCTGTAGCAGCCGCCTGCCAGAAAGGTATTTTAAGTTTGCCTCTCTCTGTCTCTCTGTCTCCCCCATCATTTTGTTTCTCTCTCAATCTACTTTTCATTTTTACAAAGTAACTGAGATACAACTGATATCGAATAAACTACACATAATGAAATGGGTTTATAAATGATACCATTGATACCAAGCATGATACCATTACTATAACAACATACACTTAACCATCCCCCAAAGTTTCCTTCTCTTCTTTATAATACATCCATCCCATCCCAGGCAACCGCTTAGATAAACAAGTATCCTGTTTATGAGAAGGCATCCTATAAAATAAAGTCTAAGTGGACAATCTATAAATGTGGAGTAGTTTACCTCTCTAATGGTGAAATTGTCAAACTCAAAACAAAATGGTAGAAACAGCCTCTCTCTCTCTCTCCTTTTTTTTTGCTTTTCAAAATTTGTGAATGAGTCATTTCCACATATTTTGTTTTGTTTTCCAGGGCTCTGTCTCTGGACCGAGGTCTGGACATATTTGACATATTTCAGAGGTCTGAACTATAAATTTTGCATGTAACAGAGGTCTCCCAACAGTCTTATTTGGTTTACCCAGAAATGATTTACTATACTCTCTGGGGTTAAAAGCCTTTGGGGGTCAAAAGTCAGTGCCAGAACTAGTACAGAGTATACTGACCTCCTTTTCCCTGCATTGGTGAAGATCACCTCTGGATTTCACATTATCATCACTAATGAAAGTGGGCTAGAGGAAGATATTATACAGAAAACAAAGGTCATCAAGTTCATGTATATTTATTTACAATGTCCAAGTTTAAAGGAGTAGAGGAAAATAGACACTGGTAAAATCTGTGTGATTTCAAATAGCAGAAAAAGATATAAGTCACCAATAATCAATGAATGACTGGCTTAGTGTTATCAAGTATTAACTGTTCTAAAATAGAAGTATAACTCTCCTAGACTTCAGACAATACTATTAGTACAAAGCTACAGAAATGAAAACAGTATGGCGTTGTCACAAAAACAGATATATGGATCAATGGAACAGAAGAGACCAGACATAAACCCACGCACCTATGGTCAACACCTTTAATCCTCAATGAAGGAGGCAAGAATATACAATGGGAAAAATTTCCTCAAAAAGTTATACTGGGAAAGTTTGACAGCTGCATGTAAATAAGTGAAGTTAGAAGATATCCTCTCAAGACACACAAATATAAACTCAAAATGGCTTAAAGACTTAAACATAAGACAAAGGTGAAGGTGAAGTCGCTCAGTCGTGTCTGACTCTCTGCGACCCTGTGGACTGTAACCTCCCAGGCTTCTCCGTCCATGGGATTCTCCTGGCAAGAATACTGGAGTGGATTGCCATTTCCTTCTCCAGGGGATCTTCCCAACCCAGGGATCGAACCTGGGTCTCCCGCATTGGAGGCAGACGCTTTAACCTCTGAGCCACCAGGGAAGCCCAAATCCATAAAAACTTTTAGAAATGAACTTAGGCAAAACATTCTCTGACAAAAATCACATCAATATTTTCCTAGGTCAGTCTCCCAAGGCAACAGAAATAAAAACAAAAATAAACAAATGGAACCTAATAAAACTAACAAACTTTTGCACAGCAAAGGAAACCATAAACAAAACAAAAGACAACTTACAGAACAGAAGATATTTGCAAAAGATGTGACCAACAAGGGCTTAATTTCCAAAACATACAAACAGCTTAAACAACTCAACAACAAAAACCAAACAACCCAACTGAGAAATGAACAGAAGACCTAAATAGACATTTCTCCAAAGAAGAAATACAAATGACCAATAGGCACATGAAAAGATGATCAACATTTCTAGTTATTAGAGAAATGTAAATCAAAACTGCAATGAGGTACCAGCTCAAACCAGTCAGAATGGCCATCATTAAAAACTCTACAAACAACAAATGCTGGAGAGGATGCGGAGAAAAGGGAACCCTCCTATACTGTTGGTGGGAATGTAAATTGGTACAGCCACTATGGAAAACAGAGAGGCTCCTCAGAAAACTAAAAATAGAGCTAGTATGTGATTCATTAAGTCTACTCCTGGGCATATATCCAGACAAAACTCTAAGGCAAAAGGATGCACGTATCCCTATGTTCATAGCAGGACTATTTACAATAATCAAGACATGGAAACAAGTTAAATGTCCATCAGCAGATGAATGGATAAAAAGATGTGGTGCACATATACAGTGGAATACTGCTCAGCCATAAAATGAATGAAGTACTGCCACTTGCAGCAACATGGGCCCAACTAGAGATCAGCATACTAAGCGAAGGGAGCCAGAGAAAGACAAATACCATACGGTATCACTTATATGTGGAATCTGAAATAGGACACAAAAGAACCTATCTACAAAACAGAAACAGACTCATAGACACATAGAACAGGCTATGGTTGCCAAGGAGGAGACAGCTAGGGGAGGGCTAGAGTAGGAGGTTGGGGTTAGCAGGTGTAAGCTGTTATATATAGAATGGATAATAACAAGGTCCTACTGTATAGCATGGAGAAGGCAATGGCACCCCACTCCAGTACTCTTGCCTGGAAAATCCCATGGATGAAGGAGCCGTGTGGGCTGCAGTCCATGGGGTCACTAACAGTCGGACACGACTGAGCAACTTCACTTTTATGCATTGGACAAGGACATGGCAACCCACTCCAGTATTCTTGTCTGGAGAACCCCAGGGATGGGGAAGCCTGGTGGGCTGCCGTCTATGGGGTCACACAAAGTTGGACATGACTGAAGTGACTTAGCAGCAGCAACTGTATAGCACAGACAACAATATTCAATTATGATAGTCTATAATGGAAAAGAGTATTTAAAAAATATATGTATATACGTATATAACTGAATCAGTGTTGTACAGCAAAAATGAACATACTGTAAATCAACTACACTTCAATAAATAAACAAATGAAAGTATTAACTGTTCTAGAGTAGACTCTATGCTGTCCAGTAGTACCAGCATAAAGACAGTAGGTTGTTACTAGACCAGTGAGTGAATCAGGTTCTTTTAGGTTTAAATCTAATTTCCTAAGTCTTTGTGGTATTCTGAGCATCTAATTGACTCGCCAAAAGTTCCCAGGTTAAATTATTAACTAGTTTATCAGATTCTTGAAAACATAAAACATGCCAAGCTTTCAGGTTCTTGCTTTCCTTTGTGTGATGGCCAGCGACCACACGTAGAGGCCAGTACACCAAGATGTTCTATTGGGCATGAGAAAGACCAAGTCAAAGAATAGAGAAATAAAATTACAAATTTCTCACCAAGTCCCTTGGGCAAAATGAATTAGATCACAGTCTTTAATGATGGTTGCTAAACACCATAATCTATATCTCTTAGAGTCACTGGAAGTATAATGAGAAACTGGTGTCAAACCAAACTTCTATAGAGATAGATGCTGAAGCAGAATAGACATGTGCAGTGTGATGATGAAAAGGCATGGATCAAGCTGCAGTTACAACTAAGTAATGACTATGCTTTTAAAAGTCTATAATAATGACTTCAAATATTTCTTTGTAATTTTAAAAACATTTAGACTCTCAAGAAAGGAAATATCATTAGAATATATTATTTTTATGATTTCTAGTCTTGAAGGAAATGCACATCTACAACATCATTATTGCAAGTGAGGGTTTGCTTTTGTTTTGAAATCTTCATGCCACTTTGTTGGAACTGATCATCCACTAGTTAAGCAACTGATGTCACTTGCTTTCTTCTAGGAGGTACATGAGGGTGACCCTGTGATTCTTCCATCTTGTATATGTTTTATTCCTGTCCTTGTCCCCAGAATACAACAGAAATGCATTCTTTTAAAGACAGATCAATGCTGTAAAACCCTTAGTCTTGAGTTAATGAAGGAGCTCACTGGCTTGGGCATTGTGCAAACCGGAAATGAGGCCATGTGAGGGATGCTCAGAGAAGAGCATCTCCTGGAGAAAGAAAAACAAGTGTTTTGAGAGAAAAGTCAGCTCTGGGTATAGAGATTATTCATTTGTGGATTTCTGAGCTTAAAAATAAGCTACCTAGGTCTCCACTTAAAAATTATGGTGGCAGATACATAATACTTGTGGTATGCAGTAAGACAATGGTTATATGTTTCTCATATAAAGCAGATTTATATTATTCTACTCAAACTAATGCAGCATTTTCTATGGAGCACCTAACAACTGTATTATGGATACAATCCACAGTTTATTCAATCTCCTTGTTCCTTTCTACTTCCATTGCTACTCATCAAGTGTGAGCCTCTTTCTTGTGTAGTTACAGTAGTCTCTCAAAAGGAGCCAACAGCAGTCTCTCAGTGGAGCTGTATGTCTCTCCAGTGCCTTCCCTTTTTCCAATTCATTCTATAACCTACACTTCCAAAAGAGAAATTTTCCTAAAGTACCATGTTATCACACTCTAAGTGAAAAATCATGTAATGCTACTCATCTGCTAAGAAACAGATCTGAACTACTCAGCATGGCAACTGAGGCTCTCTGTCATATGGTTGGAATCTGCTCTCCCAGTTTCACCAATCACTTTTCTTTAAGAACCTGATGCCACAGTCAGACCAAGCCCTGCTCTAGAAATATGCCTGGCTTTAGCAAATGACTTTACCATGAGACACACCCTGTCCCAGTCTGGAAGGTCTTTTATTCTTTTCCCACCCTGGTCGTTCAGCAGTAAAGAATCTGCCTGCCAATGCAGGAAATGCCGGTTTGATCTTTAGGTTAGGAAAATCCCTTGGAGAAGGAAATAGCAATCTACTCCAGTATTCTTGCCTGGGAAATCTTGTGGACAGAGAAGCCTGGTGGGCTATACTCCATGGGATCATAAAGGGTCAGACATAATGTAGTGAATAAACAAAAACAACAACAAATGTCTGAATGTATGATTGTTAGTTTCTTGATGGTTAACTCAAGTAGAATTATTTTCATCACTTTCCTCAGCCAGAGTTAATACTATACAGTTCTCTGCGCTCCTGTGCTATTTTATTTTCCTATTATAGTGCTTATATTCCATGAAATTAAAAGATGCTTACTCCTTGGAAGGAAAGTTATGACCAACCTAGATAGCATATTCAAAAGCAGAGACATTACGTGGTCAACAAAGGTCCACCTAGTCAAGGCTATGTTTTTTCCAATGGTCATGTATGGGTGTGAGAGTTGGACTATGAAGGAAGCTGAGTGCTGAAGAGTTGATGCTTTTGAACTGTGGTGGTGGGGAAGACTCTTGAGAGTCCCTTGGACTACAAGGAGATCCAACCAGTCTATTCTAAAGATCAGTCTTGGGTGTTCATTGGCAGGACTGATGCTGAAGCTGCAACTCTAATACTTTGGCCATCTGATGTGAAGAGCTGACTCATTTGAAAAGACCCTGATATTGGGAAAGATTGAGGGCAGGAGGAGAAGGGGACAACAGAGGATGAGATGTCTGGATGGCATCACCGACTCGATGAACATGGGTTTGGGTGAACTCTGGGAGTTGGGGATGGACAGGGGAGCCTGGCGTGCTGCAGTTCATGGGGATGCAAAGAGTTGGTCACGACTGAGCAAATGAACTGAAATGAAACTGAACTGATTCTACTTATCTTTTACATTATGTACATGCTGATATTTAGTTGTAAAGGTCTAAATAGGTGTTGATTTCTCCATCAACTAATGCAGATATTTTTGTATAAATGCATCAAAAGTAAAGAAAGAGCTCTTGCCAGGTTTGACTTTCAAGTATAGCTTGCTTTCTCTAATTTGTCCCATCAGGTCCAATGGGGAGCCTAGATTAAAAAAAAAAAAAAAAAAACTGACGTAATAGATAAATATAGTTAATGTGGATAATAAATTATCCCATGTTCAAATTTTGGGATTATTCAAAAGGGTAAGGAGCATATGTCTCTTTTTATTGCTACATTCATAATAGCTGTTTAATTTCTGTTAGTGAGAAATCAATAAACTATTTGTGGGATAAAAATCTTTCTTTCCCATTGACCACAAACTTCTTGAAGGCAACAACCATGCCCTGTTCCTATTTGTAGCACGCTCAATGCTTGTGTGTCTTGCATAAAAGAGGTGCTTACTAAAATTTTGTTTCATCATTTAGTGAGTAGAGTCAGTGCTTTGAAAAGTGTATTAGTTTTATGCAGTGGTAATTAAATAGGAATAATGGAAATAATGAAATACAGTAAAAAAGCAGAAACAAAAAATAATGGAAAATGAACATTTTAAAATGTCAATAATTTTGGAATTTTAAGAATCTTCTGTCAAACATCTAGCTAGAACTCTAACAAGGAGCTAAACCAGCTGATTTTCGTTTCCTATATTTATCTACCCCACGTCCAAGGTAAGAAAAACCCAAGTAAGATGCTAGGTGTTATGAAAGGGCATCAGATGGCAGACACACTGAAACAATAATCACAGAAAACTAGCCAATCTGATCACATGGACCACAGCCTTGTATAACTCAATGAAACCAAGCTATGCTGTGTGGGACCACCCAAGACGGATGGGTCATGGTGGAGAGATCTGACAGAATGTGGTCCATTGGAGAAGGGAATGGCAAACCACTTCACTTTTCTTGCCTTTAGAACCTCATAAACAGTATGAAAAGGCAAAATGATGAGATACTGAGGAGGAACTCCCAGGACAGTAAATGCCCAATATGCTACTGGAGATCAGTGGAGAAATAACTCCAGAAAGAATGAAGGAATGGAGGCAAAGCAAAAACAATACCCAGTTGTGGATGTGACTGGTGATACAAGCAAGGTCTGATGCTGCAAAGAGCAACATGCATGGGAACTTGCAATGGTTAGGTCCATGAATCAAGGCAAATTGGAAGTGGTCAAACAGGACATGGCAAGACTGAATGTCGACATTCTAGGAATCAGCAAACTAAAATGGACTGGAATGGGTGAATTTAACTCAGATGACCATTATATCTACTACTGTGGGCAGGAATCCCTTAGAAAAAATGGAGTAGCCATCATGGTCAACAAAAGAGTCAGAAATGCAGTACTTGGATGCAATCTCAAAAACGACAGAATGATCTCTGTTCATTTCCAAGGCAAACCATTCAGTATCACAGTGATCCAAGCCTATGCCCCAACCAATAATGCTGAAGAAGCTGAAGTTGAACAGTTTCATGAAGACCTACAAGACCTTTTAGAACTAACACCCAAAAAAGATGTCCTTTTCATTATAGGGGACTGGAATGCAAAAGTAGAAAGTCAAGAAACACCTGGAGTAACAGGCAAATTTGACTTTGGAGTACAGAATGAAGCAGGGCAAAGGCTAATAGAGTTTTGCCAAGAGAATGCACTGGTCATAGCAAACATCGTCTTCCAACAACACAAGAGAAGACTCTACACATGGACATCACCAGATGATCAACACCAATTTCAGATTGATTATATTCTTTGCAGCCAAAGATGGAGAAGCTCTATACAGTCAGCAAAAACAAGTCCAGGAGCTGACTGTGACTCAGATCATGAACTCCTTATTGCCAAATTCGGACTTAAATTGAAGGAAGTAGGGAAAACCACTAAACCATTCAGGTATGACCTAAATCAAATTCCTTATGATTATACAGTGGAAGTGAGAAATAGATTTAAGGGACTAGATCTGATAGATAGAGTGCCTGATGAACTATGGATGGAGGTTCATGACATTGTAGAGGAGACAGGGATCAAGACCATCCCCATGGAAAAGAAATTCAAAAAGCAAAATGGCTGTCTGAAGAGGCCTTACAAATAGCTGTGAAAAGAAGAGAAGTGAAAAGCAAAGGAGAAAAGGAAAGATATAAGCATCTGAATTCAGTGTTCCAAAGAATAGCAAGAAGAGATAAGAAAGCCTTCCTCAGTGATCAGTGCAAAGAAACAAAAGAAAACAATAGAATGAGAAAGAGAACTTTTCAAGAAAATTAGAGATATCAAGGGAAATTTTCATGCAAAGATGGGCTCAATAAAGGACAGAAATGGTATAGACCTAACAGAAGCAAAAGATATTAAGAAGAGGTGGCAAGAATACACAGAAGAACTGTACAAAAAGATCTTCATGACCTGCATAATCACAATGGTGTTATCATTCACCTAGAGCCAGACATTCCTGGAATGTGAAGTCAAGTGGGCCTTAGAAAGCATCACTACGAACAAAGTTAGTGGAGGTGATGGAATTCCAGTTGAGCTATTTCAAATCCTGAAAGATGATGCTGTGAAAGTGCTACACTCAATATGCCAGCAAATTTGGAAAACTCATCAGTGGCCACAGGATTGAAAAGGTCCGTTTTCATTCCAATCCCAAAGAAAGGCAATGCGAAAGAATGATTAAACTCCTGCACAACTGCACTCATCTCACATGCTAGTAAAGTAATGCTCAAAATTCTCCAAGCCAAGCTTCAGCAATACGTGGACTGTGAACTTCCAGATGTTCAACTGAGTTTTATAAAAGGTAGAGGAATCAGAGATTAAATTGCCAACATCCGTTGGATCATCAAAAAAGCAAGAGAGTTCCAGGAAAACATCTATTTCTGCTTTATTGACTATGCCAAAGACTTTGACTGTGTGGTTCACAATAAACTGTGGAAAATTCTGAAAGAGATGGGAATACCAGACCACCTGACCTGCCTCTTGAGAAACCTATATGCAGGTCAGGAAGCAACAGTTAGAACTGGACATGGAACAACAGACTGGTTCCAAATAGGATAAGGAGTACGTCAAGGCTGTATATTGTCACCCTGCTTATTTAACATATATGCAGAGTACATCAAGAGAAACACTGGTCTGCAAGAAGCACAAGCTGGAATCAAGATAGCTGGGAGAAATATCAATAACCTCAGATATGCAGATGACACCATCCTTATGGCAGAAAGTGAAGAGGAACTAAAAAGCCTCTTGATGAAAGTGAAAGAGGAGAGTGAAAAAAGTTGGCTTAAAGCTCGACCTTTATAAAATTAAAATCATGGCATCTGGTCCCATCACTTCATGGGAAATAGATGGGGAAACAGTAGCTGACTATTTTTCTGGGCTCCCAAATCACTGCAGATGGTGATTGTAGCTATGAAATTAAAAGATGCTTACTCCTTGGAAGGAATGTTAAGATCAACCTAGATAGCGTATTCGAAAGCAGAGATGTTACTTTGCCAACAAAGGTCCATTTAATCAAGGCTATGGTTTTTCCTGTGGTCATGTATGGATGTGAGAGTTGGACTGTGAAGAAAGCTGAGTGCCAAAGAACTGATGCTTTTGAACTGTGGTGTTGGAGAAGACTCTTGAGAGACTCTTCGACTGCAAGGAGATCCAACCAGTCCATTCTAAAGGAGATCTGTCCTGGGTGTTCACTGTAAGGACTGATGCTGAAGCTGAAACTCCAATACTTTGGCCACGTCATGTGAAGAGTTGACTCACTGGAAAAGACTCTGATGCTGAGAGGGATTGGGGGCAGGAGGAGAAGGGGGAGAACAGAGGATGAGATGGCTGATGGCATCACCAACTCAATGGACATGACTTTGGGTAAGCACCAGGAGCTGGTGATGTACAGGGAAGCCTGGCATGCTATGATATATCGGGTTGCAAAGAGTCAGATACTACTGAGCGACTGAACTGAACTGATATCTACCTAGAACTATGTATCCATTATTATCAGTGATAAAATACACCATCAAAAGTCTGTTAAGAGTAAAAACATGAAACCTCCAATCTAAATAATCAGACATCTACACTCAAGTTTCATGTGAGGAAACAGTCACATTCCCAAACATAAAAAATAAGTGAAGTCACTCAGTCATGTCCGATTCTTGTGACCCCATGGACTGTACCCTACCAGGCTTCTCCATCCATGGAATTTTCCAGGCAAGAGTACTGGACTGGGTTGCCATTTCCTTCTCCAGGGGATCTTCTTCGGCCCAGGGACCAAACTCAGGTCTCCTGTATTGCAGGAGATGCTTTACCATCTGAGCCACGAGGGAAGCCCTTATAAAAATAAAATGGACAGAATATATTTATTCTGGAATAAATATGAAATGAATACTATGACTGGGGCTTCCCTGGTGGCTCAGAATCTGTATTTCTTATTGCATTCTAAACTGATGAAAATTGTGCTGTAGACCAATATTAGGGATTCCGTTTTAGAAGATAAATACAGGTTGTATACTCTTAGTCTGGGACTTCCCAGGTGGTTCTAGTGGTGAAGAACAAGCTTGCCAATGCAGGAGATGCCGATTTGACCCCTGGTTGGGAAGATCTCTTGTAAGAAGGCATGGCAACCCACTCCGGTATTCTTGTCTAGTGAATCCCATGGACAGAGGAGCCTGGTGGGCTACAGTCCATGGGGTCATAAAGAGTCAGACATGACTGAAGCAACTTAGCATGCATGCATGCACACACACTCTTAGTTCAATATTTCTTTCTTCCCCTGGACAGACAAGTGTTGCTAAAAGAAGAAAACAGTCATCAAATGCATATCCAAATCATCTTTTCTTAGTTCTTCCAAATATTTGATTGCCTCCCCTACTGATTTTCTATTAATAAGTAGAATCATTTCTCTTATGTCTATGTCCTCTTCATTCTTTTCCTATTTTATTCTTAATTAAATGAATGATTATACTCTTCTATGCAAGATGTTCTAGTCTCTCTCTTGCAGTTTTACCACAGTTCTCATTTTTAATTCTGTTTTCCAGAATGCACTTAAATAAAATTTTATAATCTGCTTCTCTATTCTCTGCTGACTCTAGATTAAAAGGTAGCAGGATATTAAAAGTGAATACTTTCTGCCTCAGTTTTGCTGAGCTCTAAATTCTGAATTATAAATAATTGCCAATTTCCTTCACATTGTAGAGCAAAATGCTAGCTCACCCCTGTAGCATTTATAAAGAAGCAACCTCTAGATTGGTACTGACAACAATTAGCCAGGCCTACCACTCTTACGATCTATGTAGGAGATTAGTATAATATAGTTCAAGAAACAAAATTTTTGGGAGTGGGGTGTTGAGGTGCTTTGACAATTTTCCACTGGAAAAACGTTGTTTTTTCCTTAGCCAAGTGATAGATCCAAGTGGGTCAATGGGCAGTCCACTAGGAGAATTTGGTAAGTGTCTCTTAGAAGGAAGGCTGCACAGAGGATGACTTTAAAAAGAAAAAAAAAAGCTTTTACTTTGTACGGGAGTATAGCTAATTAACAGTGTTGTGATAGTTTTAGGCAAACAGTGAAAGGACTCAGCCATATATATATATATATTCATTCTCCCCCAAACTCCAGAGTGCCTTTCTAACTCTAGCAGGGCAAAGGTCTTCTTGACTCCTCTCTCTGGTTCTCTCTGGCTTTCTCTGATGAAGCAAGTTGTCATGTTGTGAGTTCCCATATGGCGAGACCCATACGGCAAAGAATTGACAGTGGTCTTTATGCAACAGTCAGCATACAACTAAATCTTTCCAACTACCACTTGGAAGAGCTTGGATGAGGGGTCCTTTCCCAATAAGGCTTTAACAGTAGACAGCAGCCCCAGCCAATACCTTGACTGTGGTTTTATGGCATTCTCTGAGCCAGAGAAACCAGCAAAGTCACATCTGGATTCTAGAACCACAAAAATTGTGACATAATAAGTGTTATTGTTTTAAACAATTAAGTTCCAGCGTAATCTGTTACATAGCCATAGATAACGAATGCACTTGGGAACAAACTCTGGACTGCATATGGGATCTGGCCTGAGAAAGTCTTAAAAGGGATCTGCTCAAAGAAGAGCATCTGGATTGATGAGTGAAACGCCTCAGGAAGGGATGAACAGTGGAAGAACAAGATACCAGTGAGGGAACCTCAAGAAGGCAGCCAGAGGAGGAAAGGAGCTGGAGAATTCCTTGGAAAGTGGGGTCAAGAGTATGATCTAAAGAAACATAAAAGCATCACATGAATGAAAATGTCTGTATTGTCCAAGCATTAATGCCAAATGGAAACTGTACCAGTCATGTAATTCCCTGGCTACCGGGGCTGGACCGTAGCAGGCATAGAAATAGCAGCTCAGGAAAGAGAGAGCCACACAAGATAGGAAGGGGAATCAGCTAACTACGCTGCTTTGTGCCGCAGGTTTCCAACAGGTCTGCACTATTACGTGGAAAAAGTGTTCACTCCAAATAAGCTTGCAAGTTTTGATATTTAACCAGATGAAACTGGAATTATTTGATTTTTGCTTAGAGTGAACTTGTACATATTTGAAAGTGACTACAGGACTTTTTATTATGACTGGAGAAGACATATATCCTGCCAGACATTTTGTCCATGGTGGGGACTAGCAGATGCACAAAGTGAGTTTACAGGAGAGCGTCTCAACCTTGGCACTGCTGACACTTTGGAGAGAACAGTTGTTTATTGTGTGTATGGGAAGCTGGGGAGGATATTCTGTGCAATATGAGATGTTTGGTAGCATCCCTAACCTCTACTTACTAGATGCCATTAGTGTCCCCTTGATGTGAGAGCCCAAATGACTCCAGACAGTTAAATGTCCCCTGAGATGGGGTGGGGGCTCATTCTTAGCTGAGAACCACTGGTTTAAGGGAAAGTAGAATTCCTCTACTTCTACATTGCAAAGCCCAGTAAGTTGGTTATAGGAATCAAATGGAGAAAGTAGAGGGTCTTGCCTAAACGTTCTTAGGAAGTGGATTTGACATCTGGCAAGAAGAACTCATAGAAGATACTAATCTGTGCACAGGTTGAAAAAAGATTTCCTGATGTATATAACTCCCAAGAACCTAAGCACTTTTTCTCCTTTGCATTCACAACATTCCTTTATAGTCCATTCTTAGACAAAGATACTCAGTTCTGAATAAACATCACCTCAAATCCTGTTCTCAATTACACACAGGCGCGTGCGTGCACAGACACACACACACACACACACACCCCTCCGTGCATTGTTATTAAGGTTTGATTGAACAATAAAGTATTAGGCCTCAAAAGAAGTTCAATTGGTGTGTTTCATTGCACAGTTCTGCAGATTTCCCAACAATTAACAAACAGCAACCTAAAATGAATTAATTTAATGGTAGGTATATTATACTTAGATAAAGCTACTGAAAAAGGAGTTTAGATGGCAGAAAGTCAGATACATTTTTGTATCTATGCAGGTCTTTTATTGTATTTGAAGGTAGATAATATTATATTTTACCTTGATTACCTTTTTCTTTTTTTTTTTTTTTAACTAAATCACTGCTTTCAGAATTTATTACAACTCCTTGAACTTAGCTTGTGGCTAAACACTTATGCACTGATACTCCACTGCTGAGAAAATTTCATTTCAAGAAATTGGAAAGGGAAACAGCTCGCTCATTTTTATCCCATTTCAGTTATTGTTGTGCAGCTAAGAGGTCTTGGGCTCATTTTCTCTCCACATAGTGAGCTTTAGATCTCCAAAAGGTTATTTTTCAAAAGGATATTTTGAAGGTAACCAGCATGTTATATAAAATATAATATTTGGGACCTGAGGAAAGAGAACAGACTCTGTAAACATGTTCCACAAAAGCTCATCTGCTATAAGGTCAGCTGAAACAATACAAATGATCTGCTTGGCAGAAATAATGTCCACCAAGAATAAAGGTGACTGGTCAGTCTGACTCTGGCTTCCTAAATGGACTAGACTATTCAGCCTCTTATAAACTATGGTACCTATCCAGGAACAATTACCTGGAGCCTAAAAATTTCTTGATTTATTATTTTGACAATTTGAGTAAACTAATTAACGAAAAAGAATTCAGGAAAACCTGAAGTTGTGTTACTTAGGATACCAATGTGTTTTCGTTTTCATGGCATTTTTATACTTTTCAAAACATGTCCTTATGCAAGTTTTGTCAAATTTTAAGATGATGGAGGGATTTAAAAAATGAAGATGAATTCATCAGGATTACATCAGGAAAATACTAGCCAGTATTCACACATTTGCTTCCTGGTCCACTCCAAGGGTCTCTTAAAACATATTTGCTTTCTTCTGATGACAAATTAATCTGTGTTTACTGCAGAAAATATGGAAAATATAGAAAATGCAAAGAAAAAGAAAGTTACTCATTCATCACCTGTCAGTGATGAGAACCGAGTTTCTTTTGCCAAGAAATGACCACAAAATAATGTAACTAGTACAAAGGAAAAAGGTCTAAATTCCTAAAGGTCATATGTCAGAAAATTTTTTTTTTTTCCAATCTGTGCATAGTCATATATCTCCCACGAGTTGCTCTTGCCAGATGTCAAGTTCACTTCCCAAGAACGTCCTGTAAGCGAGAGCCCGGAGAACCAGTGAGTTACTCTCTATTTTCTCCATTTGATTCCTATAACCAGCTTATTGGTCAAACAGGGCTTAGAACGCATACAAGCAAAGAAATAACTGTAATTTTTAAATCGCTTTCCGTTAAAACCAGTGGTTCTTGTCCAAGAGTGATTTTTGGCTCTCAGAGGGTATTTGGCAATGCTTGGAGACATTTTTGGTTGTTACATATAGGGGGAAGTGTTGCTATAGCATCTGGTGGATACAGGTCAGGGATGCTGCTAAATATCCTGCAATATAGAGGACAGTACCCCACCCATGCCAAACTACAACAAAGAATTATATAGTCTAAAATGTTAACAGTGTTGATGGTATTGAGTGTCTATCAATATCTTTTTCCTTCCTTGATTACTTCTTTCCTTTTCCTTCCAAAATTACAATTAGACTGGCCATTCACTTTCACATCTTATATTTTTTTACTTATAACTAAGTTATGAATATTTCCTCATCATTATTCTTCAAACCATGATGCTTAGTGCTACACGTGATTCTATCATGGGATTTATTTATTACTAACTGATGACCATCAGTTATATTTCCAGTATTTCAACATCATAAATAATGTTAGTATGAATGTTCTTGACCATAAATCTATTTCCACATCTCTAATGGTTTTCTTTGGAGGGATTCCTAGGAGTAAAATTACTGAGTCAAACTAGATGAATGTTTTTAAAGCTTTTCCTCTTCTTGCCAAATGACTTGACCAATTAACGGCCTTTCTGCCAGTGTATTAGACCTGCTCTGTTTCTACTACATCTTGCTGAATTAAAATTTGATATGCTAACAGTTATATCTTATAGCTCTAATGTGATTTACAGGTTACAACGCGCTTTAATAACCATTCCCTCAGCTGACTAACGTGAGGTAGGGAGCTTAAGTGATACTATCCATGCACCCCCAAAGCCCACATAGGAACTCTTATTTTAAAGAAGTGATATCCTCAAGGTTATATGAATTAAAAAAAAAAGAGAGAGATGAAGGCTGAACCAAGACCAGAAGCCTACTTTCACTCTGTGCTCTTTCCACTGAACCGTAAGGGTCATTTTCATTGAAATAACACAACTGCCAATTAATATGTGAATTACTTAAACAGGAAGATACACACTCTTGTGTTAATCAGGAATTTTGGTCTTCAGATTCTCCAACATGTGTTTCCCTACCTGCCCCCTTCCAGCAGATGGTGCTGTCCTTCCAACATTTAAATTTGCTACACAGCAAATTTTAACTTTTGACTGATTTGAGCGGGCTTGCTTAAGGGTTTTCAATTAAATCTACTTTGCACATTGATATTATTGAAATAACTCACAGGCTCAAAATTGAACCTAAAAATGAGACAATAGAATTCAAATACAAAACCAGTCTTTACTCAATATTGATGGAAATGTGTTTTTGGTGACACTGAGGACAAATAAATGATGATTCACCACTGTGAGCAATGATGTGTTAAAGCAGACCTTTTTCTTAGAGACACAGAGGAAAATGTTTGGGGTGAGGCAGTGAGAGTCAGAGGTCGATCTTAAACATGGTAGTTACAGAGATTACGAGTCATTGTCCAGACTCTATATTGTTTCTATGATAGAGTCCACAGAAATGTTGGTGGAATATGGACTGGATGACTGAGATATTAGCAGTGATTTATTTTCCAAAATATTTAATGTTAAGATGGAAGAAGCAGCACAATATGTGCTTTCAAGCAGCCCAATGGAGAAACATTTTTCAGTGTCAATACAGGTGAGGAGTCCTCTTCAACACAATCAGGATTTGTAGAAGAACAGCAACCTTCCTGAGTTCAGAAATTGTTTACAATGTGGAAATGAGGCCACTCTCACTACTCTGAAAACAGTGACTATTTAGGTGAGGGCTCAGTTTCAATGTGGCATTTTATGATCTACTCAAAACTAGAAAAGGATAAGGCTTTGGAAAAATAAAACTTCCCACTCACCATTAAAAATCAATCTATAATTCGCATATCTCTAACAACTATTATTAAGATACACAGAAAAGTTATCCTTCTTTAAAGAGGGCCAAAAGTGGTCCATAGGCTGCTGGTAAAGTAAACTGGGGACCAATAATATCAACAAGAGATGACCTATAATGGTTTCCTTCTCAAAGTTCTAATTTGAAAAGAAATTGAAATAAATTACAAATCTGGGTTTGGGGGCTTCTATGATCTTCAGAGCAAGGTGTTCACAAGACCAAAGTGAGACAAAGCCTTTGTAAAATATTTTAAGTCTATCCCAAACTAATGTATTTGTTCATGAAGTTATTTGTATTTATTTGTAAAGGTTTGTGATTACATAATTCAGAGATACTACTGTATGTACTGTATTCTTTTGCAAAATCATATGATTATATGTGATTCCATAGAGAGATTCACAAGAAAATGAAAAGCAGGCTCACTCATAAGGAAGCATTTGAAAAAGAGGCACGTAGACAGCAAAAGCAGAACTACTTTTTGATCTTAAAACATCCCAGGGGAAAAAAACCAAACAAACTACTTTTTCTTCGTGTAGTACTGCTTCAAAGAAACATAGAGACACCTTTAAACCCTACTCACATTCTGGTCTTGGACTTCAATAATAGAAGTTAACAACCAGAACCATTTTTTCTATGACCTATTACTTTTAAGCAGCTTTTGAAATTTGTTATAATTTAGTATTCTGCACATCTGTCCAATGCTGTGTTGTTCCTCAACACACCATAACTGGTGGGAAATATCAGTCCTGGGTGTGCTTAGGGAAGGCATTTTAAGAACTGAATTTTCAAAGTTGTCAGTGTCCTTGAAGATTTGAGATCACAAATACTCACACTGCAGATCATGTCAACTAAATCTTCCAACCAGAGGAGACCTCAGCTCTCCCCATGGCAGGCACTGAATTTAATAAGAAAATTTCCAGTTTATAGGCTAAGTGCTAATCTGAAAATGCATCATCTCTAAGGAAATTCCATTTCAGGTAACATGAAAATTTATTCTAGTCTCCATGACTGTCATAGTTGAAGGGCGCAGTCTTACTTATCAAGGTTTTATACAATAAGTTATTACTGGCATATTGAAACATTTTCCTGTTTATCATACTTTGTGTCTGAATTGGTACTCTAGTTCTCTTTTCAAAGGATGTTGGGGGTGGGGCAAAGAAAAGTTCTCTTATTGGGAAGTGGGAGAAAGAATATCTCCATATATATATATATATATTTAATTTTACTTTATTTTACTTTACAATACTGTATTGGTTTTGCCATATTTTAACAGAAATTCAAATGTACTATACTGCATGTAGGAGGTGAAAATACATTTAGCTGCAGATAAGACATCACTGAAGGCCTTTCCTGGTGGCTCAGTGGTAAAGAACCCTGCTAATGCAGGAAACGGAGGTTCAGCCCACTGGTCGGAAAGATGCCCTGGAGAAGGAAATGTCAACCCACACCAGTATTCTTGCCTGGGAAATCCCATGGACAGAGGAGCCTGGCGGGCACAGTCCATGGGGTCACAAAAGAGCTGGACACGACTCAGTGACTAAATGACAAGACATTATTGAATGTTCCCTGAATGATATTGGTAAATGCCATCCACAAAGCAACTATCAGAAAGTCATGTAGACCAACAGACATTTCGGGAAATTCATAGCATGAGACAAAGTAAAGGAATCTCAACACAACTAGGAAAACCTTCAGTTCAGTTCGGTCTCTCAGTCGTGTCTGACTCTTTGCGACCCCATGAATCCAAGCATGCCAGGCCTTCCTGTCCATCACCATCTCCCGGAGTTCACTCAGACTCACAGCCATCGATTCAGTGATGCCATCCAGCCATCACATCCTCTGTCCTCCCCTTCTCCTCCTGCCCCCAATCCCTCCCAGCATCAGAGTCTTTACCAATGAGTCAACTCTTCCCATGAGGTGGCCAAAGTACTGGAGTTTCAGCTTTAGCATCATTCCCTCCAAAGAAATCCCAGGGCTGATCTCCTCAGAATGGACTGGTTGGATCTTCTTGCAGTCCAAGGGACTCTCAAGAGTCTTCTCCAACACCACAGTTCAAAAGCATCAATTCTTCGGTGCTCAGCCTTCTTCACAGTGCAACGCTCACATCCATACATGACCACAGGAAAAATCATAGCCTTGACTAGACGGACCTTAGTCAGCAAAGTAATGTTTCTGCTTTTGAATATACTATCTAGGTTGGTCATAACTTTTCTTCCAAGGAGTAAGGAGTAAGGAAAACTTAAAGGCATCCAAATCTTCCATTTTAATTTTCTAACTTAGAGAAGTACATTTCTCATGGAGAGAGTACAAATGCCTTTTGTTATATACTTTCTTGGGCTGCCAGCTTCCAATGGTTGTTTTAATGATCTTCGCTATTCACAAGGGCTTTCTGAATCCTTTTCTCCCTGCGTTCTTCCTTTCAGTGTTTCTCTAAGGCTTGGGTACAGAGTCTAAAGTACCTGCATTTTGTGCCCAAAAATGGGGGAGATTTGGCAACGTCACAGCACCTTATAGGACCTGCCAACCAGAGGGATTTGGGCAAACCATGAGGCCAGCATAATCAATCAGGCCTCACGTTTCCTTTTGGGTACCATCCATTCTCCTCTAATTTAGACTGATTTGTCTATTTTTAGCTTGGGAGCAGCAGATCAAATTGCAAACATCCACTGGATCATGGGAAAAGCAAGAGAGTTCTAGAAAAACATCTATTTATGCTTTATTGACTATGCCAAATCCTTTGACTGTGTGGATCACAATAAACTGTGGAAAATTCTGAAAGACATGGGAATCCCAGATCACCTGACTTGCCTCTTGAGAAACCTATATGCAGGTCAGGAAGCAACAGTTAGAACTGGACATGGAACAACAGATTGGTTTCAAATAGGAAAAGGAGTACGTCAAGGCTATATATTGTCACTCTGCTTACTTAACTTCTATGCAGAGTACATCATAAGAAACGCGGGACTGGAAGAAACACAAGCTGGAATCAAGATGGCCAGGAGAAATATCAATAACCTCAGATATGCAGATGACACCACCCTTATGGCAGAAAGTGAAGAGGAATTAAAAAGCCTCTTGATGAAAGTGAAAGTGGAGAGTGAAAAAGTTGGCTTAAAGCTCAACATTCAGAAAGAGAAGATCATGGCATCCGGTCCCATCACTTCATGGGAAATAGAAGGGGAAACAGTGGAAACAGTGTCAGACTATATTTTGGAGGGCTCCAAAATCACTGCAGATGGTGATTGCAGCCATGAAATTAAAAGACTCTTACTCATGCAGAGACATTACTTTGCCAACAAAGGTCCGTCTAGTCAAGGCTATGGTTTTTCCTGTGGTCATGTATGGATGTGAGAGTTGGACTGTGAAGAAGGCTGAGCACCAAAGAATTGATGCTTTTGAACTGTGGTATTGGAGAAGACTCCTGAGAGTCCCTTGGACTGCAGAGATCCAACCAGTCCATTCTGAAGGAGATCAACCCTGGGATTTCTTTGGAGGGAATGATGCTAAAGCTGAAACTCCAGTACTTTGGCCACCTCATGAGAAGAGTTGACTCACTGGAAAAGACTCTGATCTGGGAGGGATTGGGGGCAGGAGGAGAAGGGGACGACAAAGGATGAGATGGCTGGATGGCATCACTGACTCGATGGCCGTGAGTCTGAGTGAACTCCGGGAGATGGTGACGGACAGGGAGGCCTGGCATGCTGCGACTCATGGGGTCGAAAAGAGTCGGACACAGCTGAGCAACTGAACTGAACTGAACTGAACTGAATAGCATTTAAATGCAGTATTTATTTTCTTACAGAAAGCTTTCCTGTGATATCTCTTAATTCCAAGATAATGGATACACTGCTTAGAAGTGTAGAAACTATTTTGGAAGCTAATTTCTGAATTCTTATGACTTCAAACAAATTGCCCCCATTTTTGCAAGCCATCTGGTTATTCATCTGTTAAGGAAAAATGTGAAGAAATGGGCTTTGGGGTCAGAGACATACAACTGGAATCAAATGCCACTTTTGTAATTTACTAGTGTGTGACATTAGGAAGGCGCTTTAATATCTTGGAGCCTCGGTGTCTTCATTTGTGAACTGCAGATAATGGTATCTGTAGGACTGCAGGCTGAAGCTCTATTAGATATACTTGGACTTGTCTGAATAAGACCAGGTTTTATCACTCTTCAATTTTTACCAAAAGGGTGATCCTAGGATGAGCTGGATTTTATACAGATGATCTTGACCCTCTGGCCAAAGTAACAGAGCAATGTGGAAATAGGAAACCAAGGGACCTTGTCTAGAGATTCAGTCAGTTCAGTCGCTCATTTGTGTCTGACTCTTTGCCACCCTGTCTAAAGATTAAATATGGCCAATTACAGTGTCTTTTTGAAAATTCAGTCTGAAACACACATACCAAATATAGCTGAGACAACAAGGAGCACTGGAAATCTGTGACCCCGACCACCAAATAGGGTTCCCTCTTTGTTTACTTCACTGGGTCTGCTGCTGCTACTAAGTCACTTCAATCATGTCCGACTCTGTGTGACCCCTTAGACAGCAGCCCACCAGGCTCCGCCAACCCTGGGATTCTCCAGGCAAGAACACGGGAGTGGGTTGTCATTTCCTTCTCCAATGCATGAAAGTGAAAGTGAAGTCGCTCAGTCGTGTCTGACCCTCAGCGAGGCCATGGACTGCAGCCTTCCAGGCTCCTCCGTCCATGGGATTTTCCAGGCAAGAGTACTGGAGTGGGTGCAGCTGAATATTTTCAACTGGATCCAAAGGAAACATGACAAACCCGAGTGAGAAACATGATCTCACACAGCTATGAAAGAACAAAGCAGGTAGGTGGAGAGAAGATGAAGTGAAGAACATGCAGCCTCTCGAGAGACTTGGCTGACCTTTGCTCTTTGCTCTGGGTATCTGAGAGGCTGCCTTTACAATTAACTATCCCCACAGAATCTAGCTTCAGTGTGTTTCAGTAGCTTGCAACTAAGCTGTCCCTAAGGAAAGCCGTTGGTTCCTGCAATGACATCGCACATAATAAGAATTACTGTGATTTTTAGTTGGCCACTTGACCATGGCTTCCTCCACAGTCCAGGAAAGACCCAGCACATGAACAGGAAAGAAAAGAAGCTACATTCTTGAGGTTGTTCTAGCCATATTTACAAAGAGTAGAAAGTAGTCTCTTGGCTTATTTAGTTGGTATGTGAAAAGTTCCAAGAGCCTTCAAATATATTGCCTAATTTCTTAAACATAATTCTCCCTCACACTTTTTCATGACTCTGGAGCCTAAGCTATATGGTGATTGTATTTTACAAAATGATATGTTGTGGATGGTCCTTGAGGACAGTTCTATCCAAAAGCATATTGTCCACTGGGTCCTGGCTCAGTCTTTGTGTCCGGCATTGATAACCGGAAAATCTATTGTTCCATTATAGTTAGGGAAAAATTGCTTCCCCTCATTGTTTTTTTGGCACAAGACCCTTATCTTAACCAAGAACTTCTCCAAGTACTTGAATATGCTCAAGAATTTTTTTATTTTTTAGGATGCATTTTTGCTGTTCTCCTTCCCCAGTCCCTTACTCTAGTTTTGTTCCCTGTATAGAACTAGAATTAGCCCTCAGAATTTCAGCTCTTCAGTCTGTCTGCTACAAGAGAAACTGTGGAATCTTAAGTATCAACCACTGGGTAACATATAATTTCTTTTTCACAACAACTTTTGAAGTAGATATTTTAATTCTCATTTTATCTGTGCAGCAACTGAAGCTCAGAGAATGTAAAAAGAGAAAGTATAGATCCTAAAGATGGTAAATGGTGGAGTTGGGATGCAATATCCCTGGCTCCCCACAGTTTCTCTTGCTACATCCAGCTGTTTAGGGGTGCTGGGAGAAATGAAGAGATCCCCAGGAGACAATGCAGGGCAGGAGTTGGTGTGAAAAAGCAAAGTAATAAATAGAAATCTAGTCACATTTGTTAAAGTATCTAGAATAACACTTTAAGAGTGTACAGAAAATGGTAGCCAGTTAGTATAATCTTTTTCAAAACTGTAGTTCAAGAAACTGTCCATGTCGTCACTAAATGCAGATTATATAAGATCCTATGTGAGGATTCAGCAGTGCCATGGAAATTGTTTCTCTGGGTGAAATTTTCATATTTTCTTTTATCATTTTTCATTATCTTTTTCCTACAACTGGATTTTGGTTATTAAAAAGAACATGTATATTATTGATTTATTTCATTTATTTAACATTTAAGTCACAGTATGTTAATATTTGAGCCCACAATAAATAAAAAGTGAAGGATAGAGCATAGCAGCACACATTCTTATTAATGCTGGATTAGGAGGTATTAAGGAATGAAATGCAGGATTATCAAGGTGCAATGAGGTTCTATGACATAACTGCATGCTGCTTCCTATAAAGAAATATGATTTAAACTCAATTTAAAAACTTCAAAAGTGGTTACCGTAAACCTTGGCAGAGGCAAGAAAACTGTTCATTTAAAATAATCACTAAAACCAAGACAAAAATCTTGCCATTGTATATGGTTGAGATATGGGAGCTGGGAGCAGGAAAAGCAGGATAAAGGAAACTAGCTGATGGAAAAACACAATGTACACATTCATATGCACCAAATGCAACAATCGAAGCTGAGAAAACTAGATACCTTTGAACATTCACTTCAGTTCAGTTCAGTCGCTCAGTCGTGTTTGACTCTTTGTGACCCCATGAATCGCAGCACGCCAGGCCTCCCTGTCCATCACCATCTCCCGGAGTTCACTCAAACTCACATCCATGAAGTCGGTGATACCATCCAGCCATCTCATCCTCTGTCAACCTCTTCTCCTCCTGCCCCCAATCCCTTCCAGCATCAGAGTCTTTTCCAGTGAGTCAACTCTTCTCATGAGGTGGCCAAAGTACTGGAGTTTCAGCTTTAGCATCATTCCTTTGGGGTTCCAATAATCATATTTTCCAAACTCCGGATTGGGTAAAGAAACATAATATTTACTTTTTCCCAAAAGCAACTTTTTAAATGTATCAGAATTGTTTCCTACCTTTCATGAGTTTTACAAGGCTAACAATAAGTAAGGCAACTTCGAGGACACACTGTTCAAACTGATGAAACTCATGCTGGATAGAGTATCTGGTATAATGATAACTGTCCTTATAGTAAATTAAGCATTTGAATGTATGTATAGTTAAAAATTTTAACAATAACTAGAATGCATTTGAAAAACTAAAAGCTTAAAACTCTATTTTGTGAGTGCAATCAAAAATGCAAAGGTTATGTAATTTTAAGAGTGTATTCAAGATGCATTAAGAAAATGCACAAAGAAAACAAGTCTATGATTAAGAAATAAGAATGACTTCACAACTGTGAACACTTGATGACTAAAACTGATTGGAGATGGAACCCAGAGCTATACCCAAGACACATACTCATCAGCTTCCAAAAACAACGATAAAGTGAAGTTTGAAGAAAACATTTCATTTCAAGAAGTGAAAGGTAGGATTGATCACTATTGTACTCTTTTGCTTTCTGTGATAAAGTTTTTTTTTTTTTTGGCAGCATAGAGAATGATCAGAAAGAAATGGAAAATGAGCTCTCTGAAGAAAGACGGATTCTCTCCAAATGAAAAACCTTTCAATGTTTTCACCAAATCTTTTAAGATTTGGAAAAAAAAAAAAAAAACCACAACCACACAAAAACACTTTAAAATCAAAGTTTTGCAATAAACTTTGAAGTTTGCCTATCACATATATTTGGGAGTTTCTAGGATAATGAGAATAAAATATTCTAAATACTTGCTATATAAATTCTTTTACCTAACTTAATTCCTCAAGTTATAGAAGCCACATAATTTCATTTTCTGGCCTCCATTGCTTTACCAACATGTTGGATAAAAAAAAAAAAAAAACAAAAACAACTTTCCCCAGTCATCCAAAACATGCATTTGTCAGAATCTTTTTAAAAGTTTACCAAAATCTTTAGAATACAAAAGGCAGCATCAAATGTGCTAAGTCGCAAGGCAGACTCAGAAATAACAAAGACACAGTTGATAAATGTACAGTATGGAAAAATAATGAAAGGGTTTGGCAAGAAAACATATTTGATGATTCTAGGATTAGGCCTGGGAAAACCAGAAAGCATTTCAGGTTTGCTTTCTGAGCATAAGTGACAGTAATGGGGAAAAAAAAAAACAAAAACCCATAGGTGTAGGAATCAGCTAGACTTGGGTACAAACCATAATTCTACCATGAGCAATTTATTTAGTCTTTCTTAGCTTCAGTTTCCTCATCTCTAAATGGGAATAAAATACGACTTCACAAAGTTGTGAAGGTTAAATAATATATGAAATATATATTTATATATAATATATGCATTAAGTGTATTTGTGATATATTAAGTATAATGGTGACTGCAGCCATGAAATTAAAAGACGCTTACTCCTTGGAAGGAAAGTTATGACCAACCTAGATAACATATTCAAAAGCAGAGACATTACTTTGCCAAAAGGTCTGTCTAGACAAGGCTATGGTTTTTCCTGTGGTCATGTATGGATGTGAGCGTTGCACTGTGAAGAAAGCTGAGCACCAAAGAATTGATGCTTTTGAACTGTGGTGTTGGAGAAGACTCTTGAGAGTCCCTTGGACTGCAAAGAGATCCAACCAGTCCATTCTGGAGGAGATCAGTACTGGGTGTTCTTTGGAAGGAATGATGCTAAAGCTAAACTCCAGTACTTTGGCCACCTCATGGGAAGAGTTGACTCATTGGAAAAGACTCTGATGCTGGGAGGGATTGGGGGCAGGAGGAGAAGGGGAGGACAGAGGATGAGATGGCTGGATGGCATCACTGACTTGATGGATGTGGGTTTGAATGAACTCTGGGAGTTGGTATTGGACAGGGAGGCCTGGTGTGCTGTGATTCATGGAGTCGCAAAGAGTCAGACATGACTAAGAGACTGAACTGAACTGAACTGAACTGAACTGCAGTATAATGCAATAACTGTAACTTGCAAAGTTATTATAATGATGAATTTGGGCAAATTAACTGTTCTAAGTATCAGTTTTCAACTTTTTATCCTAAAAATGAGGAATTAATAATGCCTACCACCATTGACTTGGAAGAAGTAAACAGGGTAATGTATGCGAAGTGCCCATTATAATAAAATTCCCTTTCCCTCAGAATAAACATAAAATACCTTTGCTTCTTTTGGCAATTGGTATTTTTAATGAGGAGGTGTGCAATGATTTTATGAGTTGTGCCATGAAATGGCCAGAGAAAACAACTGGGCAATTAGGGACTTAAACAAATTGTGTAGTTGAGACATTTACAGTCTAGAAGGCCTTTCCCAAGGTATCATGTTCTCAGAAAATGAAATGAAAATTCGTGATAGTCTTTCATGTGAGCAAGTTGCTCAGTTGTGTCTGACTCTTTGCAGTTCATGGACTGTAGCCCACCAGGCTCCTCTGTCCATGGAATTCTCCAGGCAAGAACACTGGAGTGGGTTGCCATTTCCTTCCTCCAATGCCTGAAAGTGAAAAGTGAAAGTGAAGTTGCTCAGTTGTGTCCAACTCTTAGCGACTCCATGGACCACAGCCTACCGGGCTCTTCTGTCCATGGGATTCTTCAGGCAAGAATACTGGAGTGGGAAGCCATTTGCTTCTCCAGGGGACTTCCCAAACCAGGGATTGAACTTGGATGTCCCACATTCCAGGCAGATTCTCTACCGTCAGCGCCACCAGGGAAGCCCAGTGTTAGTTGCTTAATCATGTCCAACTCTTTGTAACCCTATGGACTGTAGCATACCAGGCTGCCTATCCATGGAATTCTCCAGGCAAGAATACTGGAGTGGGTAGCCATTCCCTTCTTCAAGGGATCTTCTCGACCTAGGGATGGAACCTGGGTCTCCTTCATTGCAGGCAGATTCTTTACCGACTGAACCACCAAATGTAACTAAACTTTGGCCTGTACTATTGAAAATGCATTATCATTACCATTTTACCCCTACTTTGCATCTTTCCCTCACTGATGCATGTCCAACATATTAGTCTGGGTCATTGGTTACTACAAACTAGCTATATCTACAGTCTGATTCCAAGAATAGATAGATACTTAAATGTTCTCTGGATGAGACTTACATGTAATCTTGTTTACATCTGTGGACATTTTATAAAGAAAAAAGAGATTCTGACTCTCCCCACCCCAAGCATGACAAATGCTCTACATCCTAATATGCTTCAGTTCAGTTCAGTCATTCATTCACGTCCCACTCACTGTGACCCTATGGACTGCAGCACAACAGGCATCCCTGTCCATCACCACCTCCCAGAGCTTACTCACACTCATTCAAGTTGGGATGCCATCCAACCACCTCATCCCCTGTCATCCCCTTCTCTCCTTCAATCCTTCCCAGCATCACGGTCTTTTCCATTGAGTCAGTTCTTCACATCAGGTGGACAAATTATTGGAGTTTCAGCTTCAGTTCAGTCCTTCCAATGAATATTCAGGACTGATTTCCTTTAGGATGGACGAGTTGGATCTCCTTGCAGTCCAAAGGACTCTCAAGAGTCCTCAACACCATAGTTCAAAAGCATCAATTCTTTGGCGCTCAGCTTTCTTTAATAGTCCAACTCTCGCATCCATACATGACTACTGGAAAACCGTAGCTTTGACTGAATGGGCCTTTGCTGGAAAAGCAATGTCTCTGCTTTTAAATAAGCTGTTTAGTTTGGTCATAACTTTTCTTGCAAGGAGTAAGCATCTTTTAATATCATGGCTGCAGGCACCATCTGCAGTGATTTTGGAGACCCCTCAAAATGAAGTCTGTCACTGTGTCCATTGTTTTCCCATTTATTTGCCATGAAGTGATGGGACCAGATGCCATGATCTTAGTTTTCTGAATTTTGAGTTTTAAGCCAACTTTTTCACTCTCCTCTTTCATCAAGAGGCTCTTTAGCTCTTTTTACTTTCTGCCATAAGGGTGGGATCATCTGCATATCTCTGTTTATTGATCTTTCTCCCAGCAATCTTGATTCCAGCTTGTGCTTCATCCAGTCAGGCATTTCTCATTATGTACTGTGCCTATAAATTAAATAAGCAAGGTGACATTATACAGCCTTGACATTCTCCTTTCCCGATTTGGAACCAATCTGTTGTTCCATGTCAAGTTCTAATTGTTGCTTCTTGATCTGCATACAGATTTCTCAGGAGGCAGACAAGGTGCTCTGGTATTCCCATCTCTTTAATTTTCCACAGTTTGTTATGATCCACACAGTCAAAGGCTTTGACATAGTCAGTAAAGCAGAAGTAGATGTTTTTCTGGAACTCTCTCACTTTTTCCATGTTCCTTCGGATATTAGCAATTTGATCTCTGGTACCTCTGCCTTTTCTACATCCAGCTTAAATACCTGGAAGTTCACAGTTCGCATACTGTTGAAGCCTGCCTCAGAGAATTTTGAGCATTAATTTACTAGCATGTGAGATGAGTGCAATTGTGTGGGATTATGAGCATTTTATGGCATTGGAATAAAACTGTCCTTTTCTAGTCCTGTGGCCACTGCTGAGTTTTCCAAATGTGCTGGCATACTGAGTGCAGCACTTTCACAGCATCATCTTTCAGGATTTGAAATAGCTCAACTGGAATTACATCATCTTTACTAGCTTTGTTCATAGTGATGCTTCCTTTTTTAACTTTTTTATTTTTTAATTTATTTATTTTTTTAATTACAATACTGTATTTGTTTCGCCATACATTGACATGAATCAGCCATAGGTGAACACAATCTCCCAATGCCGAAGCCCCCTCCCACCTCCCACCCCACATCCTCTACCTGAATCATCCTGTGCATCAGCCCCATGCATCTTGCATCCTACATTGAACATAGATTGGCGCTTCATTTCTTACAAGAAAGTATACATGTTTCAATGCCATTCTCCCAAACCATCCCACCCTTTCCCTCTCCCTCAGAGTCCAAAAGTCCATTCTATACCTCTGTGTCTCTTTTGTTGTCTCACATATAGGGTCATCATTACTATCTTCTAAATTCCATATATATGTGTCAGTATACTGTATTGGTGTTTTTCTTTCTGGCTTACTTCACTCTGTATAATCGGTTCCAATTTCATCCATCTCATTAGAACTGAGTCAAATTTATTCTTTTTAAGGGCTGAGTAGTATTCCATTGTGTATATGTACCACAGCTTTCTTATCCATTCATCTGCTGATGGACATCTAGGTTGCTTCCATGTCCTGGCTATTATAAACAGCGCTGCAGTGAACATTGGGGTACATGTGTCTCTTTCAATTCTGGTTTCCTCGGTGTGTATGCCCAGCAGTGGGATTGCTGGGTCATAAGGCAGTTCTATTTGCAATTTTTAAGGAATCTCCACACTGTTTTCCATAATGGCTGTACTAGTTTGCATTCCCACCAGCAGTGTAAGAGGGTTCCCTTTTCTCCACATCCTCTCCAGCATTTATTGCTTGTAGACTTTTGGATCGCAGCCATTCTGACTGGTGTGAAATGGTACCTCATTGTGGTCTTGATTTGCATTTCTCTGATAATGAGTGATATTGAACATCTTTTCATGTGTTTGTTAGCCATCCGTATGTCTTCTTTGGAGAAATGCCTATTTAGTTCTTTGGCTCATTTTTTTATTGGATCATTTATTTTTCTGGAGTTGAGCTGCATAAGTTGCTTATATATCTTTGAGATTAGTTGTTTGTCAGTTGTTTCATTTGCTATTGTTTTCTCCCATTCAGAAGGCTGTCTTTTCACCTTGCTTATAGTTTCCTTTGTTGTGCAGAAGCTTTTAATTTTAATTAGATCCCATTTGTTTATCTTTGCTTTTATTTCCAGTATACTGGGAGTTGGATCATAGAGGATCCTGCTGTGATTTACGTCGGAGAGTGTTTTGCCTATGTTCTCCTCTAGGAGTTTTATAGTTTCTGGTCTTACATTTAGATCTTTAATCCATTTTGAGTTTATTTTTGTGTATGGTGTTAGAAAGAGGTGGAGAGATCACGACAGACAACTCAGAAATACAAAGAATCATAAGAGACTACTATCAGCAATTATATGCCAATAAAATGGACAACTTGGAAGAAATGGACAAATTCTTAGAAAAGTAAAACTTTCCAAAACTGAACCAGGAAGAAATAGAAAATCTTAACAGACCCATCACAAGCATGGAAATTGAAACTGTAATCAGAAATCTTCCAGCAAACAAAAGCCCAGGTCCAGATGGCTTCACAGCTGAATTCTACCAAAAATTTCGAGAAGAGCTAACACCTATCTTACTGAAACTATTCCAGAAAATTGCCGAGGAAGGTAAACTTCCAAACTCATTCTATGAGGCCACCATCACCCTAACACCAAAACCTGACAAAGACACCACAAAAAAGAAAACTACAGGCCAATATCACTGATGAACATAGATGCAAAAATCCTTAACAAAATCCTAGCAATCAGAATCCAGCAACACATTAAAAAGATCATACACCATGACCAAGTGGGCTTTATCCCAGGGATGCAAGGATTCTTCAATATCTGCAAGTCAATCAATGTAATTTATCACATTAACAAACTGAGAAATAAAAATCATGTGATTATCTCAATAGATGCAGAAAAAGCCTTTGACAAAATTCAACATCCATTTATGATAAAAACTCTCCAGAAAGCAGGAATAGAAGGAACATACCTCAACATAATAAAAGCTATATATGACAAACCCACAGCTCACATTATCCTCAATGGCGAAAAATTGAAACCATTTCCCTAAAGTCAGGAACAAGACAAGGGTGTCCACTTTCACCACTACTCTTCAACATCGTACTGGAAGTTTTGGCCACAGCAATCAGAGCAGAAAAAGAAATACAAGGAATCCAAATTGGAAAAGAAGAAGTAAAACTCTCACTGTTTGCAGATGACATGATCCTCTACATAGAAAATCCTAAAGACTCGACCAGAAAACTACTAGAGCTAATCAGTGAATATAGTAAAGTTGCAGGATATAAAATCAACACTCAGAAATCCCTTGCATTCCTATACACTAATAATGAGAAAGTAGAAAAAGAAGTGAAGGAAACAATTCCATTCACCATTGCAATGAAAAGAATAAAATACTTAGGAATATTCCTACCTAAAGAAACTAAAGACCTATATATCGAAAACTATAAAACACTGATGAAAGAAATCTAAGAGGACACTAATAGATGGAGAAATATACCATGCTCATGGGTCGGAAGAGTCAATATAGTGAAAATGAGTACACTACCTAAAGCAATCTACAGATTCAATGCAATTCCCATCAAGCTACCAGCAGTATTTTTCACAGAACTAGATCAAATAATCTCAAGATTTGTATGGAAATACAAAAAACCTCGAATAGCCAAAGCAATCTTGAGAAAGAAGAATGGAACTGGAGGAATCAACTTGCCTGACTTCAGGCTCTACTACAAAGCCACAGTCATTAAGACAGTATCGTAGTGATGCTTCCTAAGGCCCACTTGACTCCACCTTCCAGGATATCTGGCTCTAGGTGAGTGATCACATCATCATCATTATCTGGGTCATGAAGATCTTTTTGAATGGTTCTTCTGTGTATTCTTGCCACCTCTTCTTAATATCTTCTGCTTCTGTTAGATCCCTACCATTTCTGTCCTTTGTTGTGTCCATCTTTGCATGAAGAGTTCCCTTGGTATATCTAAATTTCTTGATGAGATCTCTACTCTTTCTCATTCTATTGTTTATCTCTATTTCTTTGCACTGATCACTGAGGAAGGCTTTCTTATCTCTCCTTACTATTCTTTGGAACTCTGCATTCAAATGGGTATATCTTTCCTTTTCTCCTTTGCCTTTTGAATCTCTTCTTTTCTCAGCTATTTGTAAGGCCTCCTTAAACAACCATTTTGCCTTTTTGCATTTCTTTTTCTTGGGGATGGTCTTGATCACTGCCTCCTGTACAATGTCACGAATCTCTGTCCATAGTTTTTGAGGCATTCTGTCAATCAGATCTAATCCCTTTAAAATATTTGTCACTTCCACTGTAAAATCGTAAGGGATTTGATTTAGTTCATACCTGAATGGTCTAGTCGGTTTTCCTGACTTTCTTCAATTTAAGTCTGAATTTGGTAATAAGGAATTCATGATCTGAGCCACAGTCAGCTCCTGGTCTTGTTTTTGTTGACTGTATAGAGCTTCTCCATCTTTGGCTGCAAAGAATATAATCAATCTGATTTCGGTATTGACCATCTGGTGATGTCCATGTGTAGAGTCTTCTCTTGTGTTGTTGGAAGAGGATGTTGGCTATGATCAGTACCTTCTCTTGGCAAAATTCTGTTAGCCTTTGCCCTGCTTCATTCTGTACTCCAAGGCCAAATTTGCCTGTTACTGTAGGTGTTTCTTCACTTCCTACTTTTCCATTCCAGTCCCCTATAATGAAAAGGACATCTTTTTTGGGTGTTAGTTCTCAAAGGTCTTGTAGGTCTTCATACTACTGCTAAGTCACTTCAGTCGTGTCTGACTCTGTGCGACCCCATAGACGGCAGCCCACCAAGCTCCCCCATCCCTGGGATTCTCCAGGCAAGAACACTGGAGTGGCTTGCCATGTCCTTCTCCAATGCATGAAAGTGAAAAGTGAAAGTGAAGTCGCTCAGTCGTGTCTGACTCTTCGCGATCCCATGGACTACAGCCTACCAGGCTCCTCCATCCATGGGATTTTCCAGGCAAGAGTACTGGATTGGGGTGCCATTGCCTTCTCCGATAGGTCTTTATAGAACAGTTAAAACAAGCTTCTCCAGCATTACTAGTTGGGGCATAGACTTGGATTACTGTGATATTGAATGTTTTGCCTTGGAAACGAACAGAGATCATTCTGTCATTTTTGAGATTGCATCCAAGTACTGCATTTCTGACTCTTTTGTTGACCATATGGCTACTCCATTTCTTCTAAGGGATTCCTGCCCACCGTAGTATATATAATGGTCATCTGAGTTAAATTCACCCATTCCAGTCCGTTTTAGTTCCCTGATTCCTAGAATGTCAACGTTCTCTCTTCCCATCTCCTGTTTGACCACTTCCAATTTGCCTTGATTCATGGAACTGACATTCCAGGTTCCTATGCAATATTGCTCTTTACAGCATCTGACTTTACTTCCATCACCAGTCACACCCACAGCCGGGTGTTGTTTTTGTTTTGGCTCCATCTCTTCATTCTTTCTGGAGTTATTTCTCCACTGATCTCCAGTAGCATATTGGGCACCTACTGACCTGGGGACTTCATCTTTCAACGTCCTACCTTTTGCCTTTTCATACTGTTCATGGGTTCTAAAGGCAAGAAAAGTGAAGTGGTTTGCCATTCCTGTCTCCAGTGGACCACGTTTTGTCAAAACTCTCCATGATGACCTGTCTGTTTTGGGTGGCCCTACATGGCATGGCTCAAAGCTTTATTGAGTTAGACAAGGCTGTGGTCCACGTGCTCAGACTGGTTAGTTTTCTGTGATGTGGTTTTCATTCTGTCTGCCCTCTGATGGAGAAGAATAAGAGGCTTATGGTAGTTTCCTGATGGGAGAGACTGACTGGGGGAAAATGGGTCTTGTTCTGATGGGCAGGGCCATGCTCAGTAAATGTGTTTCATTCAAATGAAACACAGTAAATGCTGTTCATTCAAATCAGTAACCCATTTCCAAAATTGCCCTAGTGTGCTTCAAAGCTACAAACATTAGGAAAAGGAGTATTAGGGGTTCAGTTACTGACAGAACAAAAGGCCTGCAAATACTTGTGCATCTATGCACTTCCCTTCCTTCAAGTGCTTTCTAATAATGCTAAAGACTATTCTCATTACCTCAGCAATAGGATTAACTTTGGCTATAAAAACATAGGAGACAAAGCTTTCTTGGGGTGACTGCTCCATGGAAGTAATTTTATAATTTCGACTATCCAGCCCCTCAAGGGTTTCAAACATGATTGTATGGAATAAATGTACTGTAAGTTCAATAAATGCAGCAAGTAAGTATGTAAATCAATAACTAAATGTACCAATGTTTAGATGTGAACAATAGCATTGCTTTGCTTTGATTCAATTTTCAGGGATTTCTAAAACAAACAAGAAAGAAAAAAAAAATTCACTCAGTCTCATTCACTAAATTTTGTAGAAAGACCTGGCAGACACAGAATTTTTCATGGAAGGAGAGAATTATTTCCATCCTCTGCAAAATTTTGGCAAGAATGGGATTCTGTGCTCTATAGTTCTTGAAAAAATGTTTAATTAACCCTTTGGAATCAGATAAGGAAATTCAATTGGGAGAAATGGGACACTTGAGTGGGAAAGCAATTGATTTATTCAGAGACCACTAATGGGTTAGTGGAGGACTGGAAATCAGAACTGATAATAGTGTTATCACTTCTAGGCTCCTGGTTGTTTTGCCTAATGGTTCAAACGAGTTGAAATCTACAATCTTTACCCCTCTAAAGTACTTGCAGTACTTTTGTATCACACAGGTCTCCTCCTATGCTTAGAGTTCTGTTGACTTACGAAATAGATTTTTACTAGGATTCAATGAGATATACAGTTCACCCTCAGTATCCAAGAATTTCGTGTCTGTGAATTCAACCAACTGTAAACTAGATAGGTTGAATCTGCAGATGCAGAACAGGGGGACACAGAACCCACAGACATGGAGGGCCAACTGTATTCATAATAATACATAATACACTTCATATAAAAGACTTGAGCATCCAAAGATCTAGGTACCAATCTGTGGCTTTCAGTCTGTGGGGGATTGGCTTCTGGAACCAATCCCCCATGGATACCAAGGGATGACTACATTCTTTGCTCACGACAAGAGTTGTACTTTTTGGTGAAGTAAACTAACATCAACCTCATTTGTACTCAGCTCAGCTGACTCCAGTTAGCATCTAAGAGGAAATTCAAGTAGGATTTCTGTGCTATAACTCATATCTGTCAAAATCTTCCAGACTCTCAGCTTCCCAGACAATACAAAAGATACGTGGCTTACCACCAATTTTCAATCTCTGCTATCTCAAAAGCCTTTGGGAGGAAATCAGCCTGTAGCATCAGTTATCTTACACTTTTGTTCAATATTAACACAATAAGGAAATGTGTCATGAACTGAAAACAGTTTTAAAAGGATTTATGAACTTGTTTTGTTAGACATTTTGATGAAACTTCACCACATGGCATGAGCTGATGAGATAACTTTTTCCATAGCTGTATGTTTCAAAATGGAAAAGCTTTTAAAGATGGTTAGTTAAGTGGATAGACAGGCAGAGAAACAGGCACTGAGCTTGGAATTAGATTTAGGTTTCATGCTAGTTTCGTTTCCCTTCTCAGTTTGGCCACACTCATCTTTGGGCAAATCTGTTAGGTATCTCTTCTTCAGTGTAGCCATCTCTAAATGACAAGACTTATTTATGACTTTAAAAGAAATCTTTTGAGGATCTAAACTATTGGAACTATACTGGAATCAGTAAACATGGTAATTTTTATATTATTTTATTTCATTCTTGCTAAAATAACTTGTAGCATACTATAGATAGAAATGTCCAAAGTCACTGGGACATTACAAATTTTCCTATGAACAAACTCCCTGCCCACAAAAACCCCAACACTTCAAAAAAAAAAAAATTGAGTTAAAAGAAACTGAACACATAGCATATTTTGTTGACCCTTTTATATAGAAACTTCACTAGAAAAGAAGCCTCAAAGTGTGACTGACTACAAATGTGGCCATCCCTAAACAGACATCTGAATGTTTACTGGATGCAGCGTGAAATTCTCTTTCAAAGTTCCTGGGGCACAAGGGCTCCAGCAACTGTATTCGTGATCCCTTGTCCCTCTTGCAGGTCCTGCAGAAACCAGCTGAGAGCCTGACTAGATTCTCAGACTAAAAGCTATCAGTGTTTTGGGAGGGCATAGAACTCCCCGTACAATTTAATAAAGTTCAGAAATTTGACCTCTCAGTTGATTTCTGAGGATTTGTTCTCTGATTTGCTACTTTCCTATGCAAAACTTCTGCCATTACAGTTCTCAGTATATTCTGTTCAGTAAATAAGCAAGCAGAATTTGGAACCCACTTATAGGACTGCTGATTATTCTGGAGAATACAATCTGGAGTTGCATCACTAAAATGGTGTAAAGGAGGGTTGGGCAAAGGGAGCTAAAGTGCTCCATGATTTTTGTGATAAGTTTCGAATTTCTAGGTGAGTTTGTATCAAAAACTACAGAGATCTGGAGAGATTGCAAAACACCACTTCAAACATGAAGTGACCACGTCATTCCCACTTCCTCAGGTTAGGGTCCCTTCTCAGTTTACTGAGTCGCACTATTCAAGGCACCGGTGACGCTATTGCTAACTCCTGCATGCTCTTTAGGTGTTACTCTCTCTAGGAGCTCTCCTCACATCGGCCCATGCTAACAGCGCCTTCCTCCTGGAGGCTCTCTACCTCTGGTAAATATGTCTGTCTCCATTTAATCATGCTTTTCCTCCTGTCTCTCTGCTGACTCTTTCTCATTCTTTCCTGATGACCTATCCTCTGAACATTCTTTAAATAGTGATGCAATAACTTAGGCAAGGGATACCTAATTAAACCACAAATGGATTAAAGTACACCTGCTTTTAAACAGAGCCATTTTCCTCTGTGAAAGGTGAGGGTATCACAAATAACCGCTACTTCAAAGCAACTAAGTAAGAAGAGGAAGAGAAGAGTGAAAGGGTAGCAGGGAACACGTAGAATAAGCTTTGCTCCCTCTACAGTCTTGCTACCAAAATTCTCACCAAAATTATTATCTTCATTGATGACAGAACTTTTCAAAGTGAACAGGAGTTTCCACCTACTCCTGCTGCTAATTACCCAACAGTCCCTGAAACTTGTCTTAGAGCTTCTTCCTTTTCTCATATATATGAATTATTCAGCAAGATTAGTGACTTATCACTCGGTTTCAACAGTAAAGCAAATATTAGTCAGCCCAATTGCTTAAAGCAATACAGGCTCTGAATGGCAACAGATAGATTTACCTTAATGCTTCAAAGAACAGTTTCTTGAGATAAATCAACAAATCCCTAATTGGGTTATAGTAATCAGACATACCCACAAGGGTTGATTTTACCAGTGAAAGATTGGAAAGAGAAATTTCCTAAGATAAGTACAATTAAAATTTATACTGAGAGCGAGGATAGGATATCTAAAGTAAGGACATCTCAATCATTTTAACTGAGAGCTGGATTATGAAATAGAGTTGCTATAACCTTTTCTGAGTATCTTTATTCACTCTTTTTCTGGCCCTAGGGAGTTCCTTCTCCTCAATGTACCTATCTACTAAGGTAAAATTAATTAATACTGCTAATGACATAAGATGTTGTTCCTTAAAGTGTGAAGGTGGCAGGATTGTTTAGAATTCAGCTTGATGAGGCAGATTCTCCATTATAATAACAGTAAGCTGCTTTCTATATAAAGTTAAGAAGTTAAAGTGAGGAATCCAGATGATGTCTCAGTATTTAAAACACAGGACAATGATTCTCCCTTGGGTGGCTTCAACCTTCCTTAGCCAATTTAAAATTCCTGCAGGTGTTGGAACCCTTCCCTGTATATAGCTTTTGAAACTATATCCTGAGAAACAATGCCCAGAATTTATGTGCCAACTACTGTTTTAAAAGCTTGTAACAAGTGTTAAGTAAGACTCACTACAACCTTCTGAATTAGATACAAGTATTTTCTTCAGCTTATAGATATGGAAACTTTGACACAAAATGGTAAAATATTTTGACTAAGTCCACCAGCCTATGAAGTGACAAAGCTGGGATTTAAGCTCATGTGTTTCATTAACAAGTTCCATTATCCAAGTTTCTTTGAAACCTTGTTAGCATCCTCTGGAAAGTAAAGACAGCGCGATTAGAGAATACTCAATATGGAATGGTGAAAACAAAGTGGCTGGGTCTCAATCTCTTGGTCTTGGTGATCCATCAATTCAAAGTCTTGAACATATATGATGTGCTAAGTGCAATATAAGGCTGTTCCTTACCCTTATGGGGGCTTGTGGTATGGTGGGGAAACAGACAAAGACATATACAACAAAGAAAGTAAACAAAATGTAAGTATATAATGGTGTTCAGTTGGAGAAGGAAATGGTAACCAACTCCAGTATTCTTGCCCGGAGAATCCCATGGACGGAGAAGCCTGGTGGGCTACAGTCCAGGGGGTCGCAAAGAATCCGACACGACTGAGTGACTTCACTTTCACTTTCAGTGGTGTTCAGTATACACGGTATGACGGAAACAACTGTGAAACAAATAGAAGATCAAGGCACAACCAGCAGGTTTCCTGAAGGTGGCCAGGAAAGGTTTCTCAGAGGAGATGGCAGTGGAGCTAAGACTAAAGGATGAGGAGTTAGCAATGACAAGTCTGGGGATGGAGATGGAGAGTGGTGGGAACAGGAGTGGTTCCTGCTGAGGGAACATGTGCAAGGGTTGAGGAAAGAAGGAGCTAGCTTGTATTTGAAAACAATGGAGGACAATCAGCATTGCTTGTCTTAGTGATGGACGAAACTAACTCTCCATTTAGATATCATTGCAGCTAAAGCACTTATTAAGATTCTTTTTTAAAATAATAAACACTATGATTTCTAACAGTTTGCATATAAGTATACAAGAATGAAACCTAAAAATCATTGTGTAGGGTGGAGAAGGTGTAACGGGTTTTTCACTGTGGGATCTGCCCTGGGTATATTTTATTGATGCACACTTTCCAGCAACAGACCTTTGAAAAGGAGAGACAATTTTCCTTCTCAAAAATCTACCCCAGGACCACTTGTTTATATTCTTTTTAAACTTGGAAATCGCAGACAGGCTGTCAGGTGGGTTTGTATACATACATACACACATGCATACACAGACAAATGAATTAACCATTCAGGTTAGAGAGTCTCAGGCAAAGGAGAGACTGGCCAACACACTCAGGCTAAAGACTGTACAGAACTCCAACATGAGAGGGAAATGAAAGGATGGCAAGATTCAGGAAGAAGAGACGAGAATCTCAGTCTTCAACAACGATATCGATACACTGCTCAGATTATTTGCAAATCAACTCTGGCTCTTGGAGATCAAAACCTTTGTCAGTGATTATATCATTTTCCTATCTTCTTTAGTAATAAAGACTGTCTACATAGCACATGCTTTCCTTGCCTTCTATCTCTACTAACATCCCACTCCAAGTTCCGAAGCAATGATTTGGGATCAGCTTGGGACTGAGTCCTGACTACCACTGGAGCCACCAATGGCTCTGGCATTGCCTTTGGGCCAACTACCAACCTATGCAGATCATTTCTAATATGGGTGGTTTTCACTAGTGTTTCTCAAATTTTGGTCGAGAAATAATGAACAATACAGAGGAAAAACTAATTAAAGGAGAACAAAGCTTGGGCATTTATAATTTCATCAAGTTCTCAAGGTAATCTTCATATTCACCAAAGCTTGAGAAACACTGATTTTGGAGAATAAAGAGCCAATGTAACAGGTACTTTGCCATCTATAAGTGTGCTCTAACTAGGATTATGTAGTAAATGGAAAATATTTTTTTTTGTCTTTGTGGAGTCCAAGATCTGAATCCCTATGTGGGTTCTATTGCCTACTAACTGTGAGAGTTTTGCTGAGTCACTTAAATTATGTGATCCATGGTGTCCTCATTTGTTAAGCAGGAATAATAATGCCCACGTCAAGGGGCATGGGGTTTAATGAGACAAAGTGGCTCACAGAAGGTGACTGAACATGTTGGATGAAGAAGGATCTCTTACTACATTTGAATTTCTTCACATATTTAGAAACTTCTAGACACAAAACTTACATGGGCTTAACTCTATGAAAACTCCCTTAAGGCTTAGATTACAAATCTCTTGAATGTAGAAATTGAAAGTATAACTATCATTGCATTTACCCATGACACTCAGTAAAATTTTTGACACAAAATTTTTTGATTAAATGACACATAGTTCCTGTTTGCCCTCAGTTTAAACCCCCTTTGGTTTCTTACAGCCATTCGATAACCAGAGTTAACTGACCTTACAAAGACTGAGGAAATATTTCTTCTGCTGTGTTAGAAGTTATTTTTATTGACTGTGTGCAAATCCTCTTAACTTGTGACCAAAATCCTAGCTAATGGCAAACATAGGTCACAGTTACTAAACTACACTTCCAAGTTAAGCAATTCTTTTACTTTATTAAACTCAAAAACCTAAAATCTTACTATTTTGTTAAAAGATTTTGCAAAGGCCTCAAAGTCTCCAAAAATGTCTGATGCTGAATAGTAATGTAATTGCATATTAGTCATTATAATGATGATGATGATTTTAAAATAATTTTTCCCAAAAAGATGACTCCATAAGGGTATACAAGTAACAGGGAAGAAAGCTCAATTTGGTCTCTGCTCTAGTTGCCAGTACAGAGAAGGAAGTAGTTGGAGGGTTGGAGGTGGATGAATGAAAAGCAGAGAAGAGAAAACAGGCAGTACCTCATGAATGACCACCCTGCTTGAACAATCCCTACTTCATTCAGCAAAAAGGAAGCCACATGCCTAAGTGAGAGGCAGCCAGCCTTGGAGCAAAGAGTCTGTCTCTCTAAGGTTCCTTTGTTTTGTCTTCTGACTGCTGAGTTGGCTCCATTGCTTTAGACCACAGAGCTCACATTCCTCTCATTTATTCCTACCTCCCCATTTTCTCTATTCTCATTCCTTTCCTTCCTTTTTCTCCTCCTCTTTCTCTCTGATCTTTTTTCTTTTTCAAGGAAAGAGATGATAAGTGAAGAGATATTCTATATTCTCCCTGTAAAGACTTCCCTTTTTCCTTCTCCACAAACATCTTTCATACCTTAATGGGTAAAGATAGATGACAATGTCTTTTGACACTAACTCAAATTCCTCCGTATTGACAGCTTATGCCACTAGGAGAAACTTGATTAAGAGACTATTAGTAGAAAAATTGTAACCTAAATTATTTCCCTCAATCTTTTCAAAGATTTCTTGATTAAAATGGTCACAAAGATAACATTAAGCCCCTGGTTTTTAAAATTTTAACAATAATCTTTTGTGGTTTTTAAGGGAATCTTTATGCTCATTTACGCTTGGAAGGTTTTATCTTCTTCCACTGCATAGAGACAGATTATTCTGCTCACAGGGGAAAAAACCCCATATATAAAAGCCTCGATAAAACTAGGTGAGGGATCAGAGATCAGTGCAGGCACATTCATGTTTTGCATTAAACTTCAAGCATCCATAGAAGCAAGCACTGTCATTCTTTGGGTCATTCATTTGTGTTTTTTGCTTTTAAAAGTGTATCATGCTGAATTAAAAACTCTTAGGGGGTGAAGCCTGGACATAGGTTTTGTTTTGTTTTTTTTTAAGTTCCCAGGTGATTCTAATGTGCAGCCAGAGTAGAGAAAAACTGTTTATAAGGAAGTGAGAAGGCAAAGGAGAGACTACATTGAATTTCTCAGGAAAAATAAAGCCCTTACCCCAGCCTTGTCAGTCCCTTTCTTTCTCACCATTCTATTTAACTACCATTTAAATTATCTTTACATACTTGTGTGTTATTTGTATACAGTCATTTTCTTCTCTCAGGAATGTAAGATCTCATAGACCCAAAACAATATTTGGCACAAGGTATTTACTCCATATATATTTGTCAAAAAATACATTTAAATTCATTAAACATTCAGCTTTCTCATCTTACAATGAGCAAAATACTCCCCTATCCAGCTAGATTGCTGTGATGATTCAATGAAATCACGTCTACACAATGTGCAGAATGCAAAATGCCAAGAAATATTATTCTTATTACTACAAAACACCACCCAACCCAAAATGTTTCCTCCTGGCTTGAAATCTTCTTGAAATCTTCAACATTAGGTCCCTTTACTTGATAATTGTTAAAATGCAAATTACTTACTTTGGTGGAATAAGATTAATTAGATGAGTTCTTGTCACTTAGCAACCGTTAGCAATCCTAAAATATAGAGCAAGGTAATTTTGAGTTAAATTTAAAATTGAGGGAGGTTCTGTACTGTTCAGGCAGTGCCGTAGTCAATAAGAACTGGCAGAAGATGAGAGATCTGGAGCAGAATGTTGAGGACGTGGGGCCCAAAGGGACCAGAAAAGGGAGAGAGAAATATGTGAATAATAAATTTTGTTGACCCTGAACTAGAAGATCTTGGATAAACTCTGGTTAGACAGGTGGAACAGTCATGCTTTTAGTTAACATTAAACACTTCGTGGCTCAGAGGGTAAAGCGTCTGCCTGCAATGCAGGAGACCCGGGTTCGATCCTAGGTCAGGAAGATCCCCTGGAGAAGGAAATGGCAACCCACTCCCGTATTCTTGCCTGGAGAATCTCATGGACAGAGGAACCTGGTGGGCTATAGTCCATGGGGTCGCAAAGAGTCAGACACGACTAAGCAACTTCATTTTCACTTCACCTTCACTAAACACCTAGTGAGCTAGACAACTCCCACATACAGTTAGCCTTCCTCCGTAACAGTGGGTTCACTGCCACGGATTCAACCAATTATGGATTTGATCCTTCGTTGGTTGAATCCATAGATACAGAAACCGACTGCAAAGGACTTGAGCATCCATACATTTTGGTATCTGCAGGGGGCTCCCCACAAATACTGAGGAAAGACTGTATTATATTAAATGATATAATACTTAATTGTTAGTACAACTTTCGATGTATTATTATGCTGGTACTATAAAAGGAAAAACGATAGCTCACAGATATTAAGTTCCTAGGGAAGCAGTACAATAGACTGGTAAGAACACTGAATAACTGAATTTGTAGGAAAGCAGGCAGAATGAGAAACCCAGCTCCAACATGGACCAGTCATAGCGTCTCTGGCAAATTCCATGCACTAGTTTCCTCTTCTGTAAAAGAGTGGTGATAATAATCATAATTATTTTCTAGGGTGATGATTAGATGCAGTATTATTTATAAAACTCTCATAATAACTGGTACAAGAATGGGTACTGGTCATATATAAGGATATGTAGGAGAAGGCAATGGCACCCTACTCCAGTACTCTTGCCCAGAAAATCCCATGGGTGGAGGAGCCTGGTAGGCTGCAGTCCATGGGGCCGCTAAGAGTCAGAAACGACTGAGCGACTTCAATTTCACTTTTCACTTTCACACCCTGGAGAAGGAAATGGCAACCCACTCCAGTGTTCTTGCCTTGAGAATCCCAGGGACGGGGGGAGCCTGGTGGGCTGCCGTCTATGGGGTCACACAGAGTCGGACACGACTGAAGCGACTTAGCAGCGGCAGCAGCAGCAGCAGCAGCAGCAGCTAGTTATTGGGGGCACTAGAATTTTTAAAGCTATTAAAGTGTATGTATACCTTGGTGGATTTTCCTAACTGAACACACTCATGTAAACAGCGTCCAGATCACAAAACAGATTAACAGCACCCAAAAGCTCTTTCCATGTTCCCTGACGGTCATATCCCCACACCCTTCATGACCTATAGTCCGACTTCTAACACAAAGAAGAATCTTTCCTGCTTTTTGTAATTTATATAAAAGGAATCATACAACATATAACCTTTTGTTTCTGGCCTCATATTTGTTGTTATATGTGGATAAAAATCCTTTATTCTCATGGTTGAATGGGATTTCATTTGTAAATTTATCACAACTACTATGTGCCGTCTACTGCACTAGTTGGCTAGTTCCTATGCACATTTAAGCTATATACTAATAATATTTCTATAAACTTTTCAACAGTGCTTTCTGGTGAACATGTGTACACTTTTTATTTGGTACATACCTACAAGTGTACAAATGGAATTTCTGGCCATAAAGTATTAATATAGTCAACTTTAGAATACAATGTAAAATAGAATTTTACATTGTAAATAAATACAGCAGCAGTTGTACAATAAATACTCCCCATGAGTAGAATATGTGGATTCTACTTTGTCTTTTTCATTGCAGTGGTTCTGTAGGCTGTAGAATGGTATTTTATTGGGGCACTTTGCATTTCCTTGATGACTAATGAAATAAAACACCTACTAATTGGGTGTTTGGATATTGTCTTAAAGCAGCACCAAGATTTAAACTTGTTTTTCTGAGTCTAAAGCACATGCTCTCTTTTACTTTATTTTACAAATAATTATTCTCACCTTTTATTTTATAAATAACTGCCTCCCTCCAAAGCTATTCAGAGAGCTACAAGTTTTAATTTAGAAACCAAGGGCATTCACTATTTTTATCTTGTATTCACATTTCCTTTTTGGTAATTTAGAGAATTATCCTCTGATAATGGAGGGAAGAAAAGAGGGGGTCTTTACAAAAGATTTTCTTGCACTTCCTTTTGTTGCCATTCAAAGTAGAATTAGAAAATTATCTTGGCTCTGCAGACCAGCTCAGTGCTCAGAGTTGGGAGGGGAAGACAGTAAGGAAGGCTGACCTACTTCTGGAGGCTCCATGACACCATTTTTAGTGATTGCAAGGTGTTTTCATGACATTTACGTTTGAAACTGAGACAGGTGTGTGCGTAGAGAGGAAGGTTGGGTGTATGTGTGAGAATAATGACAGTCCAGAACATCTGTGAGGTATTTTGTAGAAGAACACATGATTGCAGCTTGGGTTTTAAGTTTCAATTTCACTGTTAGCACATACAGGTATACTTAAGTGTCTCACACCTCCTCCAAAGCCTTCTGCAGAGAAACTAAGTAGGGAAAAATTACTATTATAAGATAAATAGTAATTTGTAAAACATTCAAGTTGTTCCTGCTTTTCTTTATGTTTACAAGTGCACAGAAATACCACTGAATCCCTTACTATAACTTGATTTTATAAACAATAGCATTAGAATCATCCAGGATACAGCTCCTACATATTTATTCTCACCCTCAAGAGGCTTTCTTGCCTTCAGATAGAACACTAAGCTGTTCTTCATTCTCATAAAAGGGTTCTAGCTAATGAATATATCTTCTTACTTCATGTTCAAATCATACAGTTTTTCTTCTGGAATTGAAAGAAATTTCTTCCTCTAGAATCCTTTTCAAATATTAATTATTTAGAAGAATTTTTATCCTGGGAAAAAGTAAAGAGGTATATTTTGAATCACCTGTGCCAATCTGATAAACATTGCTGAAAACAAAATATGCTTTAATAGTTCCAACAGTATGCTTTCAGCCCTATTCTGACCTTTCCTTGTATTTTTCTGTGATGAAATACTAAGTCTGAAAAACAAGAGCCCTTTAAAGACAGAAATAAATTTTTGGAACATGCTTTCTGTTTTGGGTATATCTATAAAGAATTGAAACTGTGATCAGAGAGCTGAGTTTCAAGTTAAAGATGAATGGACCTACTAACAATTGAAGAGAGTGTCTTCAAATACACGGCTTGGGTATTTGAGAGACTATAAACAAACATCCCCCTATTAGGAATTTACAAGCAGCAAAGAGAATTTCTGCTGCTCCCAGCAGTTGCTATCCCAGCCACTTTTCAGGGTAGTGACCAGTCCAAAATATAATCCCAGCTTCCAGTGAATTTACAACATGACGCTAGACCTGGAGCCACTTGTGACACAGATTTCCCTGAACTACTTAAACCATCTGCCCTGTTGCCAAGAATGGTAATTAATGAAGGAAGATTCGACTTTCTCGCTTCAAAGGTTTGATCATATTACATCCTTATTGCAGACGGATTCCTGTTTTTGCAGATTCTGGAATTTTTCCTCTACATTGTGCTTTTAGGAAGAGAAAGTGTAATGCCCTTAGCTTAAATTCTCATGAAATCTCCTGGACTCAGCCATCACACTCAAATTTATTTGTTCTTTCAGTTGGTATTTAAATACCTATTATAGGCTGAACATGGAACTAAGCCTTGAGCAAATAGTATTCCACAAAATAGACATGATCTATAGATTCATGGAGTCCACAGACCAATGGAGGTGAAGAAGGCAGTAAAAATTATGTAGACCATCAGATGTATATTTTATCAGAACTTTGGTGCTTTAGAGGAAATACACTGCATGCAGTAATAATGAATGACAGAGGTAGGGATACTCAGGTCTCTCAGATACAGTAGTCAGGGATGGGCTTTCTGAATTTGTAGAACTGAAAAGAAGCACATGTAGCATAATGTCCAAAGGGAAAAGAACAAACGGAAGATGGGGATACAAAGATGACTGAACAAAACTATTTATCATAGCATTGTTTATCATACTGAAAATTAGAAAAAGATCTTCTGTGTCAAATAATAAGGGTACTATTCAATAAATTAAGGTTCACTCTTACAACTTAAAATTGTGCATCCATAAAAATAAGATTGAAGATGGATGATAGTGTTATCCAGTGGTTCTAAATACAGATTTAGAGTAAAACTGTCTAGGCTCAAACTGAGGTTCAGCTACCTAGTAGTCTAGTAGTTATGTGGCCTTGGGCAAGTTACATGATCTCTCTGTATTTTAGTTGTTTGTAAAATGAAGATAATAACAATCCGAAATAGAGTTGTTTTGAAATTTACATGAGTTAATATATATAAATGACTTAGAAAAGTATTTTTTCACATTAAGGATTACTGTCACCATCATCCACATTTATTGACTGAGAAAGCTGGCCATCATAAAGGCTAAAATGTAGATTACCCAACTATACAAACAGAATATCTAGTACATTCGAAAAATATCTGTGCATTGAAAAGGACAGAATATGATAAAGAATATTGATGGTGGTTATGTCTGGATGATAATTTTTATTTTCTTTTTATTTTTAGTACTACTTACACTTCTGCAATTAGCCTGTATTATTTTTATAATAGAATAAACTAAAAACTAAATTTCCTTGTATAAAAATACATTTTTGTATTTTCAAAATTTTTCAGTGAAGTGCGATCTCATTGATATGTGGAATTTAAAAAATAACAGTAAAAAAACAAGCTCATAGATACAGAGAACAGATTGGTGGTTGTCAGAGATGGAGGGTGGGGGAGTGGAAGGTGGATGAAGTCAGTGAAGGGGGGTTAAAATGTACAAACTTCCAATTATAAAATAAATAATTTGTGGGGACTGAAATTTGCTACGAGAATAAAACTTAAATTCTCACAAAAAGAGATAAATATGTGAGGTGATGCATCGGTTAATCAACTAGACAAGGGGAGTCCTTTCAAATGTGTTTTTAAAAAGAAACGTTTTTCTACTGTGCTTTGCTGAACATGATGCTGAACACTGGGAATATAGTAATAAATACGATGGCATTTCTTCCCATAAATAGCTTACAATCTAGTTGAGATAAACAGAAAATAGATTTATTACTTTTGTCCTAAAACTGCTAAAAGTGGTCCAGGAATCTGAAAGCCTTCATGGAGGAGGTGACTCATCAGGTGAGTCTGGAAAAATGGGTTTGGTCTTTTTCTGTTCTAAATATATAATGGTTTAGGTAGGGTGGCAGCATTCTAAGCAGATGTAACCACGTTTGGGGAGCATGGGAGACCCAGAGGATCATATGACTGCAGTTTCAGGACGAGGGAGCAAGTGAGACTCAGAGGCTAGGGTGGGAAGTGCCGCCCTAGAAGGACTTCGATATGCTAGGGAGTTTGAATTTAATCCTGAAGACAATAAAAGGGGAGCGAGTGGACTTTAAGGAAATAGAATATGATGATGATACAATGTGTGTTCATAAATAAAAACAAAAGCAGACTCACAGACATAAAAAACAAACCTTATGGTTACCAAAGAGGAAAGTGGTGGTGGTCAGGGAGATAAATTCGATGTTTTGGATTAATAGATACACACTACTACATAGAAAATAAGTAAACAAAAAAGATATACTATATAGCAGAGGGAACTATATTCAGTATCTTATAATAAATTATAATGGGAAATAATCTGAAAAAGAATATATAAATACATATATAAAATTGAATTACTTTGCTGTACACCTAGAACTAACACAACTGTAAATCAATCACACTACAACTTTGTTTTAAGTGGAAAAAAAAATTAAACAAAAAAATGATGCAAGTTTCCAGAAGAAATTCAACGTTCTTTTGTTTCTAGTAATAAGAATCATCTCCTTCATCTGTGACTTGGGAGTCACTGCCTTGGCCAAGCGAGGTCTGCATTTCTTTCCCATGCCTAAGCTATAGAACAAACTAATTCCTACTGCAGAATCCACATCACACTTGGAAGCCCCCTGAATTCTTATTTGGCACTGCAGTTGGGAAGAATGCTAATGTAATTCACTTTGGCATGACTGATGAGTTGTTCATACCTTGTTTACTAAGGTTTGGGAAAAAAAGATTTGAAAGGCTCTCTACAAAATCATAGTGTTTCTCTTAAATAAAATTGGCAAAGTCTATGTGGTACTGTAATTTCTACCAAAACCTTCTAAATATGCTTTACTTAACTTAGAAAATATTTAAGCAGTAAAGTGGCTTTCTTTTTAAGTAATGCCATAGTATAGAAGCATTTAAATTCAAACCAGAATATGATTTGTAGCCTAAAAAAAAAAAAAACCAACTTTCACAGAAATGTTTGCTTTTAAGAGTTGTCGCACACTCACGGTGCTGTTATACGGTGTTATTTTTCAAGTGGCTATAGTATATTTTTGACTTGGTCCATCAAAAATTGATGGCAAACTTTCACAATGTTTTTGTGGATTTGGATGACATATTAATTGTATGCTCCTAACACTATCACAGCGGAGAAGGCAATGGCACCCCACTCCAGTACTCTTGCCTGGAATATCCCACGGACAGAGGAACCTGGTAGGCTGCAGTCCATGGGGTCGCTAAGAGTCGGACACGACTTCACTTTCACTTTTCACTTTTCACTTTCATGCACTGGAGAAGGAAATGGCAACCCACTCCAGTCTTCTTGCCTGGAGAATCCCAGGGACGGGGGGGAGCCTGGTGGGCTGCCGTCTGTGGGGTCGCACAGAGTCGGACACCACTGAAGCGACTTAGCAGCAGCAGCAGCAGCAGCAGCAACACGATCACAGAGGGCTTCCCAGGTGGCGCTAGTGATACAGAACCCAACTGCCAATACAAGAGACATAAAAGATGAAAGTTTGATCCCTAGGTCAGGAAGATCCCCTTGAGGAGGGCATGGCAACCCACTCCAGTATTCTTGCCTGGAGAATCCCATGTACAGAGGAGTCTGGCACACTACAGTCCATGGGATCGCAAAGGGATACAATGGAAGTGATATAGCACCCACGCAGCACTACCAAGAAAGAAAAACAAGTTCGTTGAGAATAAATAGACCTGAGACTGCCCATTATTACATAGGAATTCTTCGGAAAATGTACCTTTTTCAGGGAACAGGATTCTTTGAGTTGAGGTATTGAAAAGGGGTTTCCTCCACATTAAGGGACTGACAAGTTCTAAAGCGAATGGAATTAAACAAGATGAAGAGGAAAAAGCCAACAGCATGATGCATGAGTTGATTGAAGTTAAAAACCTGAAAAGGCCTATTAAATCTTATCCACCTTCTCCAGACTGCATTAGAGTTTTTCTTATAGCATATTTACCTTGCTGCTTTGTTTTTCAAGTATTCAGCCTTCAAATTCACCTGATTTCTTATAAGAACATATTCTGACTTAATCAACTTAGTTTGTGGGAAATAATAACTAGATATTGCATCTCAGGATTCATCTTAGGTAGATACTTAATAAAGAATTATATATGAATGGGTGGAATGATAGAATGTTGACAAATAATGATAATAAACTTCTTGAGTAATTTTCAGTTCAATATAACTAACTTTAAGTTAGTGAACTGTATAACCAAGATAATCAAAAAAGAAAAAAAACAGAGTACACTGACAGCATTCTATTCTCCTGTAAATAGTCAAAGTATGGATTAGAATGGATTAGAAGAGTTTGGCATAAAATATATATTAGCCATGTAAAAGATAAGAAAAACATCAGTTCAGATCAGTTTAATAGCTCAGTCATGTCCAACTCTTTGTGACCCCATGGACTGCAGCACACCAGGCCTCTCGGTCCATCACCAACACCTGGGTTTACTCAAACTCATGTCCATCGAGGCAGTGATGCCATCCAATCATCTCATCCTCTGCCGTCCCCTTCTCCTCCTGCCTTCAGTCTTTCTCAGCATTAGGGTCTTTTCAAGTGAGCCAGCTTTTCACATCAGGTCACCAAAGTATTGGAGATTCAGCTTCAGCATCAATCAGTCTTTTCAATGAATATTCAGGACCAATCTCCTTTAGGAAAGACTGGTTGGATCTCCTTGCAGTCCAAGGGACTCTCAAGAGTCTTCTCCAACACCACAGTTCAAAAGCATCAACTCTTGGGCACTCAGCCTTCTTCACAGTCCAACTCTCACATCCATACATGACTACTGGAAAAACCATAGCTTTGACTAGACGGACCTCTGTTGGCAAAGTAATGTCTCTGCTTTTTTATATGCTGTCTAGGTTGGTTATAACTTTTCTTCCAAGGAGCAATCGTCTTCTAATTTCATAGCTGCAGTCACCATCTGCAGTGATTTTGGAGCCCCCATAAACAAAGTCTGTCACTGTTTCCACTGTTTCCCATCTATTTGTTATGAAGTGATGGGACTGGATGCCATGATCTTACTTCTCTGAATGTTGAGCTTTAAGCCAACTTTTTCACTCTCCTCTTTCACTTTCATCAAGAGGCTTTTTAGTTCTTCTTCACTTTCTGCCATAAGGTTAGTGTCTCTGCATATCGGAGGTTATTGATATTTCTCCCGGCAATCTTGATTCCAGCTTGTGCTTCATACATCCCTGCGTTTCTCATGACGTACTCTGTGTATAAGTTAAATAAGCAGGGTGACAATATACAGCTTTGACGTACTCCTTTTCCTACTTGAAACCAGTCTGTTGTTCCATGTCCAGTTCTAACTGTTGCTTCCTGACGTGCATACAGATTTCTCAAGAGGCAGGTCAGGTGGTCTGCTATTCCCATCTCTTTCAGAATTTTCCACAGTTTATTGTGAACCACACAGTCAAAGGCTTTGGCATAGTCAATAAAGCAGAAGTAGATGTTTTCCCAGGGATGGGGGAGCCTGGTGGGCTGCCATCTATGGGGTCGCACAGAGTCGGACACGACTGAAGTGACTTAGCAGCAGCAGCAGATGATGTTTTTCTGGAACTCTCTTGCTTTTTTGATGATCCAGCAGATGTTGGCAATTTGATCTCTGGTTCCTCTGCCTCTTCTACTTCCAGCTTGAACATCTGGAAGTTCACTGTTCATGTACTGTTGACGTCTGGCTTGGAGAATTTTGAGCATTACTTTGCTAGTGTGTGAGATAAGTGCAATTGTGCAGTAGTTTGAGCATTCTTTGGTATTGCCTTTCTTTGGGATTGGAATGAAAACTGACCTTTTCAGTCCTGTGGCCACTGCTGAGTTTTCCAAATTTGCTGGCATATTGAGTGCAGCACTTTCACAGCATCATCTTTCAGGATTTGAAATAGCTCTACTGGAATTCCATCACCTCCACTAGCTTTGTTTGTAGTGATGCTTCTTAAGGCCCACTTGACTTCACATTCCAGGATGTCTGGCTTTAGGTGAGTGATCACACTATCGTGATTACCTGGGTCATGAAGATATTTTTGTATAGTTCTTCTGTGTATTCTTGCCACCTCTTCTTAATATCTTCTGCTTCTGTTAGCTCCATACCATTTCTGTCCTTTATTGTGTCTATCTTTACATGAAATGTTCCCTTGGTATCTCTAATTTTCCTGATGAGATCTCTACTATTTCTCATTCTATTGTTTTCCTCTTTTTCTTTGCACTCATCACTGAGAAAGGCTTTCTTGTCTCTCCTTGCTATTCTTTGGAACTCTGCATTCAAATGGGTGTGCCTTTCCTGTTCTCCTTTGCCTTTTGCTTCTCTTCTTTTCTCAGCTATTTTTAAGGCCTCCTCAGACAACTTTTTGCCTTTCTTTTTCTTGGGGATGGTCTTGATCACTGCCTCCCTATACAGTGCCATGAACCTCTGTCCATAGTTCTTGAGGCACTGTGTTGATCAGATCTAATCCCTTGAATCTATTTGTCACTTCCACTGTATAATTGTAAGGGATCTGATTTAGGTCATACCTGAATGGTCTAGTGGTTTTCCTGACTTTCTTCAATTTAATTCTGCATTTGGCAACAAGGATTTCATGATCTGAGCCATAGTCAGCTCCGGTCTTGTTTTTGCTGACTGTACAGAGCTTCCCCATCTTTGGCTGCAAGGAATATAATCAATCTGATTTTGGTATTGACCATCTGGTGATATCCATGTGTAGAGTCTTCACTTGTGTTGTGAAGACTTGTTATGACCAGTGCATTCTCTTAGCAAAACTCTATTAGCCTTTGCCCTGCTTCATTCTGTACTCCAAGGCCAAATTTTCCTGTTACTCTAGGTATCTCTTGACTTCCTACTTTTGCATTCCAGTTCCCTATAATGAAAAGGACATCTTTTTTAGGTGTTAGTTCTAGAAGGTCTTGTAGGTCTTCACAGAACCATTCTACTGCAGCTTCTTCAGTATTACTGGTTGGTGTATAGATTTGGATTACTGTGATTACTGAATGGTTTGTCTTGGAAACGAACAGAGATCATTCTGTTGTTTTGGAGATTGCATCCAAGTGCTGTATTTTGGACTCTTTTGTTGACTGTGATGGCTACTCTATATCTTCTATGGGATTCATAGATAAAACATTAAGAGGTAAACAAAATCTTTTAAAATATATTTCATTTTATTACATTGCTAGTTTCTCCTCACTAAACACAATCTATAAATCAGGTGTAATAAACCATTATGATCCTTCTAGAATTTAAGAAATAGAATAGAATGTAATAATTGTTGTTTATACAACCCAAGGGCAGTAAAGTTCATTGAGAGTATTTCCAATATATAGTCTGTTCTTGAGTTTCTGCAGTAACTCAGGGAAATGCATATTTTGCAGAGCTGAAGGAATGTCTTTTGGAAGGGCTGCTTGTTCTTTTCTGTTTCCTAATAGCTTGACTCAACATGACAAGTGTTCTGGTAATGAGGATAGAATCCTATTTAAACAAACAAAACAACTAATATACATTCAAAGATGCTCTGACTTGTTTCACTACATCTCAGCCCTCTAGAATTACTGATCAGTTGAACAAAGCATTCCCGTAAACCTGCAGGCTGACTCCATGCTAAGAATGGCTGCTCTAAGGTAGACCAAAATGCTCAAGTCAGGAGGCTCCCTGGGATCCATGACCGAAGATGCCTTGATTCTACTCCAGAAAACAAATGCCCTGAAAATTAAAGCATCATCTCCTAACCATCAATGAGTCCAAATTGCTTCCTTAAAAGATTTGATCAAGGTCTTTCAACTAAGACTCTAATATTTGAGGAACTTGTGGCATTAATGTAAGCACACTTTTCTTTAGTAGTCAAGTTTTACTGCTCATCTTACAGTCTGAACTCATTGACAGGGGATGATCTTGCTCTTACAACTATAATTTGTTGAATTCTTAAATGGTGTTTTAGGACACATTTTTGTATGTGAAATTCATAATACATCTCTTAATAAAGACTTGGGTAATAACCAGAAAGATTCCTGCTAACAAGATATCACAGAAATTAAATAAGCAATTTCTAGTAACTGTTTACATTACTTAAGCAGAAGACTCTTGACACTAGGATAAAGAATACAGAAAATTCACAGTTATAAACTTCATTTCAGATACACTGATTGTTTTTGAGTACCTCTGATGTACCAGTTTTCTAACAAGCACCAGAAATTTGGAGGTGAATATAAGACATGGCCAATTTATGGAGGTGCTTAAAGTCTAGCCTCCTGAAGTTTAAGTAGAAATTCACCTGGAAAATAAAAGGAAGGAAGTATCTATCATATGGCACCTGGCCAACCCCATGGTTCTATCTGTCCCTTACAGGGAGGGAATGGGTCTTTTGTTCTGTGTCACATTTTGGGTGCATGTAGGCATCATGGGTGACAGATGCCCAACTACTGAAGCTGGTCTTGCTCTGTCTCTTCTCTATATGAGTTAAACACTATTACACCCTGTTCTTGACATCACTGTTTTCCTTGGAAACTTCAATATTAAGATGCAGTGGGCAGAAGTGCTTGGACTTCTATTCCTGATAATAGGTAACATACGCCACTAGCTCAACACTGATTATATGCTAAAATTCTTAAAATTATTTTTTAGGCAATAAAAATTGAATTATTCAATACAAAGTGAGATCATCACAGAGTCTAAAAGAATCTAGGTCATAAATCTAAGAATCTAGGTCATAAATTGACTATTGCTCACCAGGTCTATAAGGAAATTTATGTAAATATAAATATGTTCCAGTGCAGAACTCTCTAGTGAGCTGGGAGTGGCCCTAAAGAGAACCACTATGGGCTAAACAAGCCAGAGTAGACTGAGGAGGCCACTGGACCCAAGCCCAAATTTCAGATCTGTGCAAAGGCTCTCATCCAGAGACAGCCCAAAAGGAAGCTCAAAGAGGAATGCAGGGGAAACATTTTCTGAAATGCCTACAGCAATAGTTTAGAGAAACTTGGGTAGGTCTTCTGAGGCTGGTGCATCAGGTACATCCCTGAAGAAATATGATTCCAGAAAGAAATACAGAGAGATCAGGTTTCTCCCAGGAGGAAGGGGGCCACCTCCTCCCTAGTCACATGAGACAAAGGTCAGAAGGGAACAGAAGGAAATCAAACAAAAAGAACTATCTACTTCTCCCTAGTGTACTGTAAGCAGGTCCATGTACAGAAAGACTGTGACACTCCCTTATCCTTGTTCCTTCTCTGCCCAGGACAGTGACATTCTCTCCATTTCTCCTATAGCTCAATGATCAATAAAATATCCTTGAGCATGTCTACCAGGCTTCTCTGGTGTGGAGTAAAATGCCTTGATCCTGACCCAGTTTTGTTAAAGGATTACTTACAAGTATGCAGCAGGATGTGAGAAGGATGAGATTTCTGACTTTGTCCTATTAGAACTCCCCAAAATTTCAATAACATCTTATTTCTTATTTCTTATTTCTGAGACTACTCTTTACACTGTGAACAACAGTGATTTGGGAATGGGCAAGTCTTACATTGAATGTATACCTTTAATGTTGCTTTTAAAGAAAAAAGCTCATTAAATTAATGGTGAAACTCCTAATTGTGGGAAACTTAGAATTATGTAAATAGTATAACATAAAGAGTACAGAAATAGTCTAGTTTCTCAAATAACTCTGATTTAACATTTGAGATCCTTGTTTTCTAACTCTAGTCTTTTCACACAAGTGTTATTGCAGATATGGTTTGGAAGAGCAGCAGTGTGTCAGCTTGGGTTGTCAAATACACATCACTCCTATCCTTTGGGAAAAGCCTGGGACCCACACTTTCTGCAATCCCTGGCCCTCTAGATTCTAATCTGAATTATGCCAATGGGAATCCCTTGCAGAAAAGCTGGAGCACAAAAGAGGAGCAGCCTTCATTCTCCAGCAGCAGCCAGGCGGACACTGACAGATGCCCAGGGGCTTATTAGGTGAGCACTGGTGAGTCACTATGGAGTTGCAGGCAGTTAAGATCATCAGTAGCAGAATCTGTGTTTCCTGAACTTCTGGAGTTGCTGAAAACCTGCAGAATTTTCCTCCTGATCTTTGCTTCTAAAGTCCTTTCAACAGTTATATCAGCCTCTAATCAACCTCTAATTCCCTGTATTACATTCTTCCTTGCTTGAATTAGTGATTGAAAACAAGTGACAATCACATCCTTCTTTTTCCTATGTAACACTCCTCTGCATTTAGCTATCAAATTCTTTTTTTTTTTAACAGTTAGGGAATAGTCTTTTGGAGTCTGTTTCTGCATTGCAGAAGAGATTATAGGAAGAATGAGGACTATTCCTGACCTTATTTACTTCCCTTATCTAATTATCTTTATTTATTTTTATACCTCATACTCCTGTCTTTATATATTTTCATTATCCCACATGACTGCATAAATACAGTGGCAGTTAACATCTCTCTTATCCTTAATACTTCTAAATTCACATTCACATGTTTTATTACACTTGATCTTCATGGTACTTTTCATCTAGAACGGAATGGCATTTTATCTTCCTAAGTAATAGGTGGGAAATTTGAAACTCAGAGAAGGTAAGTGATACATTTAAAGTCATACAGAAAATCAGGCAATATGCTAGAACCAGAACCCAAGACTTTTGACCACTACTATTCTAGAGTGTCTGATAGTATTCTATTAGCTCACTAAGTAAGATGGTGATTCTCTGCATATAACTTCCATTTTTGGTTAAAATATTCTATAACATAAGTTCTGTGAACTCTGAGTTACCATGTTTCTTTTTGTGAATAGTCTTCGTCAATTGTTTGAATATCATTTTCAAATTAATATAATAGTCTCAATGAGTAACTGCAAGATCACTGAGGGGCAGCTCCATGATTATTATTTGGCATCTAACATATTTGGGATACTGGAAAAGTATAATAAAAGTGAGAGTGATAGTATATCATTATTTCTGACAACCTTTCAGCGGTCAGTGTCAACTAGTCAGTGGTCTAATATCTACTGAATAAGTTTTCATATTATAGGCTCTCTCAAAATTCTAATTGTACTATTGGCAATGTCACCTGAAGGGTACTCAACTGAGAACTAGAGATAAAGAAATTGAGTAACCTTGAGAGTAGCATAGCATAAAATATACTTAATATACTTAGCATAAAAATAAATGCAAAATTTGGATAGCTTTTAGGATTTAACCTTTTTTAGTCAGATGAATAAATACAGCCAAGACTCTTCTAAGAGAAATGCACATTTTTCACGTCAAAAATTTGTTAATTAATTCAGTATTTCTACATAAGGATAACAAATTTTAAGTAGAAAAAACTAAGAAAAATATCTGCAGCATATCAGCAAGGCAAATGGAATAGTTGTAGTAAGCTTAAAGCTAAAATAAAAATTTGAAAATCTGTAATGTGCTAACCAAAGATATGGATGTATGTCTATACATTTATGTATCACATCTAAATGAATGAAAGTTTTAATGGTCTACTTTTTTCATTACAAATGTTTCTAACTTTTGAAGTTTTATTTTTAAACTGGCCTAGTATGTAACTGCAATGACAACATCGACTTAAGAGCAGAACACCTGACCTGCTAAGCTTAGCCCAAGTCAGGAAGGGTCTGGTACTAGCACACCTGGCTTCACAGAGGCTGTGTGTGCAAAGTGGAGGCTTGTGGCAACGCTGTACCGAACAAGCCTGCTGCTACTGCTGAGTCACGCCAGTCGTGTCCGACTCTGTGCAACCCCATAGACGGCAGCCCACCAGGCTCCCCCGTCCCTGGGATTCTCCAGGCAAGAACACTGGAGTGGGTTGCCACTTCCTTCTCCAATGTATGAAAGAGAACAGTGAAAGTGAAGTGTCGTGTCCGACTCTTAGCATAGTCTATCTGTACCATTTTTCCAACAGCATTTGTTCACTTTGTGTCTCTGTGTCACATTTGGTAATTCTTACAATATTCCAGGCTTTTTCATTATTATTATATTTGCTTTGATGACCTGTGATCAGTGACTTTAATGATACTATTGTAACTGTTTGGGGGCACCTGAAACTGAACCAATATGATGGCAAACAATCCATAAATGTTGAATGTGTTCTGACTGCTCCATCAATTGACTGCTCCCCCATCTCTTTCCCACTCTTGGGCCTCCTTATTTCCTGAGACACAATTTTGAAATCAGGCCAGAACTGACTATGCTGCAGCCTTTGGCTGTGTGGATCACAATAAACTATGGAAAATTCTACAAGAGATGGGACTACCAGACCACCTTATTTGCCTCCTGAAAAGCCTATATGCAGGTCGAGAAGCAACAGTTAGAACTGGACATGGAATGACAGAATGGTTTCAAATTAGCAAAGGAGTATGTCAAGGCTGCATTTTGTCACTCTGCTTATTTAACATATATGCAGAGCACATCATGCTAAATGCTGGGCTGGATGAAACACAAGCTAGAATCTAGATTGTGGGGCGAGATATCAACAACCTCAGATATGCAGATAAAAATGAAGTCATTCAGTCGTGTCTGACTCTTAGCTACCTCATGGACTGTAGTGTACAAGGCTCCTCCATCCATGAAATTTTCCAAGCAAGAGTACTGGAGCGGGTTGCCATTTCATTCTCCAGGGGATCTTCCTAACCCAGGGACCAAACCCAGGTCTTCCCCATTGTGGGCAGATGCTTTACCGTCTGAGCCACTGAGGAAGTCCTATATGCAGATGACACCACCCTTATGGCAGAAAGTGAAGAGGAACTAAAGAGCCTCTTGATGAAAGTGAAAGAGGAGAGTGAAAAAGTTGGCTTAAAACTCAACATTCAAAAAACCAAGATCATGGTATCCGGTCCCATCATTTCATGGCAAATAGATGGAGAAACAATGTAAACCATGACAGACTTAATCTTCCTTGGGCTCCGAAATCACTGCAGAAGGTGACTGCAGCCATGAAATTAAAAGACTCTTACTCCTTGGAAGAAAAGCTGTGACAAACCTAGACAGCATATTAAAAAGCAGAGACATTACATTCCAGACAGGGTCTGTATAGTCAAAACTATGGTTTTTCCAGAGGTCACGTATGGGTGTGAGAGTTGGACCATAAAGAAGGCAGAGTGCAGAAGATTTGATGCTTTTGAACTCTTGTGTTGGAGAAGACTCTTGAGAGTTCCGTGGACTGCAAAGAGATCAGAGCAGTCAATCCTAAAGGAAATCAGTCCTGAATATTCATTGGAAGGGCTGATGCTGAAGCTGAAGCTCCAATACTTTGGCTGAAGCTCCAATACTTTGGCTCCAATACTTACCAGATGAAGAACTGACTCATTAGAAAATCTCCTGATGCTGGGCAGGAAGTGAAGGAAAGAAAGAGGAAGAGATGGTTGGATGGCATCACAGACTCAGTGGACATGAGTCTAGTAAGTTCCAGGAGATGATGATGGACAGGGAAGCCTGGCGTACTACAGTCTAGGGGGTCTCAAAGCGTTGGATATGACTGAGTGATTGAACAACAACAGTGGCCTGTAAGTATACAAGTGAAAGGAAGAGTCCCACATAGTTCAATTTAAATAAAAAGCTAGAAATGATTAAGCTTAGTGAGGAAGGAATGTAGAAAGCTGAGATGCTGAAAGGTAGTTTTTAAAAAATGTATTTATTTTTTATTTATAGGATAATTGTTTTACAGAATTTTGTTGTTTTCTTCAAACTTCAGCAGAATCAGCCGTAAGTATACATATATCCCCTCCCTCCAATCTCCCTCCCCATTCCACCCCTCTAGATTGATACAGAGACCCTGTTTGAGTTTCCTGAAACATAGAGCAAATTCCCATTGGCTATCTATTTTACATATGGTAATATAAGTTTCCAAATTATTTTCTCCATACATCTCACTCTCTCCTCCTCTCTCCTCATGTTCATAAGTCTATTCTCTATGTCTGTTTTTCCACTGTTGCCCTTTAAATAAATTCTTCAGTGCCATTTTTCTAGATTCCATATATATGTGTTATAATACTAATCTATTTTTGACTTACTTCACTCTGTGTAATAGGATATAAGTTCATCCACCTCATTAGAACTGACTCAAACATGTTCCTTCTTAATGGCTGATTAATATTCCATAGTTTATATGTACCACAACTTCTTTATCCATTCATCTGTCAATGAACATGGAAGGTTGCTTCCATGTTCTAGCTACTGTAAATAGCACTGCATTGAACAATGGGATACATGTGTCTTTTTCAATTTTGGTTTCCTCAAGGTATATGCCTAGGAGTGCAATTGCTGGGTCATACAGTGGTTTTATTCCTAGTTTTTTAAGGAATCTCCATATCATCTCCCATAGTGCCTGTTATCAGTTTACATACCCACCAACAGTGCAAGAGCATTCCCTTTGCCCCACACCCTCTCCACCATTTATTGTTTGTAGACTTTTTGACAATGGCCATTCTGACTGGTGTGAGGTGATATCTCATTGTAGTGTTGATTTGCATTTCTCTGATAATGAATGAGTGATGTTGAGCATCTTTTCACGTGTTTGTTATCCATCTGTATGTCTTCTTTGGAGAAATGTCTGTTTAGGTCTTTTTCCCACTTTTTGATTGGGTTGTTTGCTTTTCTGGTATTGAGCTGTATGAGCTGCTTATATATTTTGGAAATTAATCCTTCATCAGTTGTTTCATTTGCTATTATTTTCTCCCATTCTGAGGGTTGTCTTTTCACCTTGTTTATAGTTTCCTTTGCTGTGCAAAAGCCTTTAAGTTTAATCAGGTCCCACTTGTTTATTTTTGTTTTTATTTCCATTACTCCAGGAGGTGGATCATAGAGGATCTTACTTTGATTTATGTCATTGAGTGTTCTTCCTATGTTTTCCTCTAAGAGTTTTATAGTTTCTGATCTTACATTTAGGTCTTTAATTCATTTTGAGTTTATCTTTGTGTTTGCTGTTAGGAAGTGTTTTAATTTCATTCTCTTACATGTAGCTGTCCAGTTTTCCCAGCACCATTTATTGAAGAGGCTGTCTTTGCTACATTGTATATTCTTGCCTTTTTGTCAAAAATAAGGAACCCATAGGTGCATGGGTTTATTTTTGGGCTTTCTATCCTGTTCCATTGGTCTATATTTCTGTTTTTGTGCCACTGCCATACTATTGATGACTGTAGCTTTGTAGTATAACCTGAAGTCAGGAAGGTTGATTCCTCCAGCTCCATTTTTTCTCAAGACTGCTTTGGCTAATCAGGGTCTTTTATGTTTCCATATGAGTTGTGAAATTTTTTGTTCGAGTTCTGTGAAAAAATGCCATTGGTAATTTGATATGGATTGCATTGAATCTGTAGGTTATGTTTGGTAGTATAGTCATTTCCACAATATTGATTCTTCCTACCCAGGAACAGGGAATATCTCTCCATCTGTTTATGTCATCTTTTGATTTCTTATTATTTTCTTGGTACAGTTTTTTTGTCTCCTTAGATAAGTTTATTCCTAGATATTTTATTCTTTTTCTTGCAGTGGTGAATAGGATTGATAATTTCTCTTTCTGGCTTTTCATCGTTAGTATACAGAAATGCAAGTGATTTCTGTGTATTGATTTTGTATCCTGCAACTTTGCTAAATTCACTGATTAGCTCTAGTAATTTTCTGATACTATCTTTAGGGTTTTCTATGTACAGTATCATGTCATCTGCAAACAGTGAGAGCTTTACTTCTTTTTTTTTCCAATCTGGATTCCTTTCATTTCTTTTTCTTCTCTGATTGCTATAGCTAGGACTTTCAGAACTATGTTGAACCATAGTGTTGAAAGTGGATAGCCTTGTCTTGTTCCTGATCTTAGTGGGAATACTTTTAGTTTTTCACCACTGAGAATAATGTTTGCTGTAAGCTTATCATATATGGCCTTTACTAGGTTGAGATAGGTTCCTTCTATGCCCATTTTTTTGGAGTTTTCATCATAAATGAGTGCTGAATTTTGTCAAAGGTTTTTTCTACATCTATTGAGATTATCACATGGTTTTTATCTTTCAGTTTGTTAATAAGGAGTATGACATTGATTGATTTGTGTATATTGAATTATCTTTGCATCCCTGGAATAAACCCCACTTGATCATGGTGTATTAGCTTTTTGATGTGTTGCTAAATTCTGTTTCCTAAAATTTTGTTGAGGATTTTTGCATCTATGTTCATCAGTGATATTGGCCTGTAGTTTTCTTTTTTTCATGTTGTCTTTGTCTGGTTTTGGTATCAGGGTGATGGTGGCCTCGTAGAAGGAGTTTGGAAGTGTTCCTTCCTCTGCAATTTTTTCAAAGAATTTTAGAAGGATAGGCATTAGCTCTTCTCTAAATGTTTGGCAGAATTCTTCTGTGAAGCCATCTGGTCCTGGGCTTTTGTTTTGGGGGAGATTTTTTATCACAGCTTCAATTTCAGTGCTTGTAATTAGGTGTGGGGCCCTAAATGGGAAACCTCGGAGGGAAAAAAAAAAGGGGGAGGGCCAGTTTGACAGTTGGAAACCGTTGGTTTGACAGTTGGAAACCGTTGGAAACTAAGATGTTGCCAGGCAGAAGTGATAGGGGCGGGGTCTATGTTTGTCAAAGTTTTTGATTGGCTCTCTTGATTTCCATGCAAATGAGGATTTGACCTTTAACATGATTGGTACGACTGAAGGCACATAATGACTTGACCTCTAATGTGATTGGTGCAACTATGGAAAGTCCCTCCTAAACCACCCCCTGCTTGCCTATATAAGCTGGGTGTTTGTAGCAATAAAGTGGAACCGCTTCGACGGAACCCCTGTCGCGTCTGGATTGTCTCTCGCTGGCTGAGGGGCTGGGTAGGCGGACAGCAGGCTCACCTCTCCTCGGGAACCCTCGGCTTTGCTGAGGGAAGTTCCACTGCCTCCACTCTTTCTGCGGAGTGCGCCCCCAGCAATTAGGTTGTTCATAATTTCTATTTCTTCCTGGTTCAGTCTTGGAAGATTGAACCTTTCTAAGAATCTGTCCATTTCTTCCAGGTTATCCATTTTATTGCCATATAGTTGTTCATAATAATCTCTTATAATCCTTTGTATTTCTGTACTCTCTGTTGTAACCTCTACTTTTTCATTTCTAATTTTGTTGATTTGATTCTTCTCTCTTTTTTTCCTGCTGAGCCTGGCTAAAGGTTTGTCAATTTTGTTTACCTTCTCAAAGAGCCAGTTTTATTAATTTTAGTTTTATTAATCTTTACTATTGTTTCTTTCATTTCTTTTTCATTTATTTCTGCCAGGATCATTATGATTTCTTTCTTTCTACTAATTTTGGGGTTTTCTTTCTTCTTCTTTTTCCAATTGTTTTTGGTGTAAAATTAGGTTGTCTGTTTGATGTTTTTCTTGTTTCTTGAGGTTGGATTTTATCACTATGAACTTTCATCTTAGAACTGCTTTTGCTGCATCCCATAGGTTTTGAGTTGTGCTTTCATTATCATTTGTTTCTAGAAATTTTTTTAATTTCCCTTTTGATTTCTTCAGTAACTTGTTGGTTATTTAGAAACATGTTGTTTAATCTCCATGTGTTTGTGTTTCTTACAGTTGTTTTTTTTTTTTTTCCTTGTAATTCATAGCTAGTCTCATAGCATTGTGGTCGGAGAAGATGCTTGATACAATTACAATTTTCTTAAATTTACTGAGGTTTGATTTCTGACCCACAAATGTGGTCTATCCTGGAGAATGGTCCATGTGGACTTGAGAAGGCATATTCTTCTGCATTTGGATGGAATGTCCTGAAGATATCAATAAGATCCATCTCATCTAATGTTTCATTTAAGATGTGTTTCCTTAGTAATTTTCTGTTTTGATGATCTGTCCATTGGAGTAAGTAGAGTGTTAGAGTCTCCTACTATTATTGTGTTACTGTCAACTTCTCCTTTTATGTCTATTTTTGTTTGTCTTATGTATTGAGGTGCTCCTCTGTTGGGTGCATAGATATCTACAATTGTTATGTCTTCCTCTTGGGTTGATCCCTTATCATTATGTAGTGTCCTTCTTTATCCCTATGATCTTCTTTATTTTAAGGTCTATTTTGTCTGATATGAGGATTGCTACTCCAGGTTGTGCTTCTCATTTGCATGGAATATATTTTCCCATCTTCTCACTTTCAGTCTATACATGTCTTTAGGTCTGAAGTGGGTTTCTTGTAGACAGCATGTACATGGGTCTTGTTTTTGTATCCATTCAGCCATTCTGTGTCTTTTTGGTTGGAGCATTTAATCCATTTATATTTAAGTTAATAATTTATATATGTTTTTATTGCCATTAAAAAAAAATTGTTCAGGGTTGATTTTGTAGATCTTTATTCTTCTCTTGTATTTCTTGACTATATAAGTCCCTTTAACATTTGTTGTAAAGCTGGTTTGGTGGTACTGAACTTTTGCTCCTCTGAAAAGCTTTTTATTTCTCCATCAATTTTGAATGAGATTCTTGCTGGGTACAGTAATCTTGGTTGTAGATTTTTCCCTTTCAGTATTTTAAATATAACCAGCCATTACCTTCTGGCCTGCAGAATTATTGCTGAAAGATCAGCCATTAAGTGTATGGGGTTTCCTTGTATGTTATTTGTTGCTTCTCCTTTGCTGCTTTTAATATTGTGTTTAGTCTTTGTTAGTTTGATTAGCATGTGTCTTGGTGTGTTTCTCCTTGGGTTATCCTGTATGGGACTCTTTGTGCCTCTTGGATTTGTGCTTCCTTTTCCATGTTGGAGAAATTTTCAAGTATGATCTCCTCAAAATTTTCTCATACCCTTTCTTTTACTCTTCTTCTTCTGGGATCTATATAATTCAAATGTTGGCATGTTTGATATTGTCCCAGAGGTCTCTGAAACTATCCTCAATTCTTTTCATTCTTTTACTTTATTCTGCTCTTCAGGAGTTATTTCCACCATTTTATCTTCCAGCTCACTGATTCATTCTTCTGCTTCAGATATTTTACTATTGATTCCTTCCAGAATATTTTTCATTTCAGTAATTGTGTTGCTTTCCTCTGTTTATTCTTTAATTCTTCTAGGTCTTTGTTAATTGACTCTTGAATTTTCTCCATTTTGTTTTCAAGGTTTTTTATTATCTTTACTATCATTATTCTGAATTCTTTTTCAAGTATCTTGCCCATTTCCTCTTTATCTGTTTGGACTTCTGTGTTTCTAATTTGTGCCTTCATTTGTGTAATATTTCTCGGCCTTTTCATTATTATTATTATTATTATTTTACTTTTCGTGTTTGAGGTCTCCTTTTCCCAGGCTTCAAGGCTGAATTCTTTCTTTCTTTTGGTTTCTGCCCTCCTAACGTGGGTCCAGCGGTTTGTGTGAGCTCTGCATAGGGTGAGACTTGTGCTGAATTTTTGTTTGTTTGTCTTTCCTCTGATGGGCAAGGCTGAGTGAGGTGGTAGTCCTGTCTGCTGATGACTGGGTTTGTATTTTTGTTTTGTTTGTTGTTTAAATGAGGGTCCTGGATAGGGTGCTATTGGTGGTTGGGTGATGCTGAGTTTTGTATTCAAGTGGTTTTCTCTGTGTGAGTTCTCACTATTTGATACTCCCTAGGGTTAGTTCTCTGGTAGTGCAGGGTCTTGTAGTCAGTGCTCCCACACCAAAGGCTCAGGGCTTGATCTCTGGTCAGGAATGAAGATTCCACAAGTAGTCTGTTATGGCATTAATTGAGGTTAAAACAAATACCCAAAACTTAGAAGTCAAAAAAGAATACCATACAAATGGTAGTTATAAAATCAGGCAAATAATTAAAATAATATAATGTACACATATACATATACACCTATAAGCAAAGTCATAACAGTCCAACAAAAACAAAGTACAGTATATTGACCTGGAGAACAAAGGAAATAAAAAATTATATTTACCAGTTAAGAACAAAACTAACTAAAGCAAAAAGTGGTAAACAAAACTAAAGCAAGGTGACACATGAGGAATAAAGCAATGAAAACAGAACTAACAAGTATGTCAAAAGGAAAGGAAAGAAAGAAAGAATAGATATACAAATCAAACAGAGGTGGATGAAGATTTATACACATTAAAGATTAACTGCAAGGGGAAAAGAACTGTAGGAAAGGCAAACAAAGGAATAAATGTAGAAAAATATAGATATATTTTTAAAATTAACAATTAAAATTATAAAAAGAGAAAGAGAGAGAAAAGGAAAACTCTACAGAAGTGCAAAAGCCCAATGTAGAGGCAGATGTTTATAGCAACAATAAAAAGTGAATGAGTGGGAAAAAAAGCTCAAAATCTTAATTAGATTTCATAGTACCAATGAAATTGACAACTACAGTGGGGGAGCGGGGAATCCAAAAGAATCTACAGAACAAGTCAAAACATAAGAATAATTGTTTTTCTTGAGTCACTGCTGTTAGAATCCTTTCCCTCGATGGGAGTCACAGTCCACCTCACCTCCCTAGGATGCCCTCCAACACTGTGCTGATCTCTAGAAGTGCTGTGGTGACAGCTCAGATTCTAATCTGGTCCTATTCCTATGTGTTCTTGCCTCCAATGTCCACAACTATTAGAACTAGTATGTTTTCTTTTGTGGGAGTTCTCAGTATCCTTTTATATATTCCATAGATGCAGAGTCTGCCTAGTTGATTGTGTAGATTTAATCTGCAGTTTGTACAGCTGGTGGGAAGGTTTTGGGTCTTCTTCCTTAGCCACACTGCCCCTTGGTTTCAATTGTGGCTTTATTTCCACCTGTACATGTGGGCCATCCACTGGGGTTTGTTCCTGAGGCTGCCCTGGAGACTTGGGCTTGACCCTGTGAGGGCCAGGTGTGGAGGTGGTGCAGCTGCTTGAGTCGCAGGGATTCTGGCAGCATCAGGTACTCAGGGAAGTTGGTGGCTAGGGCAGGGGCGGCGGCAGCAGCAGCAGCAGAAGGGCATGGCAACCAATATCCACCAATATGCTCCAATATTCTTGCCTGGAGAACCCCCTCTCTGGCAGAGAAGCCTGCCAGGCCACAGTCTACGGAGTTGCAAAGAGTTGGACATGACTGAAGCGACACTGTGCATATAGATGCAAGACTTTTATTGCCTTTGGCAGCTCTGCCCCAGTGAGAGTTGAGCATGAAGGTGGTGCAACTGCTTGGCTTGCGGTGACCCTGGCAGCGCCAAGTGTGTGGGGCTATGGACTACCTCCACCGCAGGAATTATGGCGCTATCAATGTCTTTTTTCGAACCTCTTAGAGCAGGCGATCAGAAGGTCTCTTTGGCCAGTCTTTATCCGGAGCTCCACTTATTCAGATACTTGGAAGGATCCCTTGCCTGGGGTCCTTCTCTGTTGTTCAGCACATCAGGCACATAGAGGGCCCATCCCCCCAACCCCCGACTGGGGTCCTACTCTGTAGACTGGCGCATCAGGCACTTAAAGGGGCATCCCGGGTGGGGTCCTCCTCTGTAGTTCAGTGTGTCAGGCATTTGATGGGCCAGTCTCTCTGTTGTTCAGCTGCTGATGCTGGTGTGTGGAGAGAGAGAGGCTATGGTGATGGCTCCACCCACTACGCATGACTCAGCAGTATCGCCTTGCTTCCTTGGCTGCCTGGCTTTTCTCCACAGGCATTTCCCACCACGATCTCCTCCTTCACATCCCCTCTGTCTGTCTCTCTACAGTCAACAGCAGCCCTCACACTGGGAATGCTCCACAATCCCTAAACTCCAGCTCCTGGCCACTGTGCCTTCCAGGAGACCCGCATTCCTGCCCAGCCTATGTATGGCTTCAACAAGGACTGTCTGAGTCTCATTCCATTTACACTGCCACAGATCAGCCTTTTCACTCTCAGCCTTAAATGTTTCTCCTCTGACTCAGACAGTTGCCCCGCTGTGGGGATCAGACCCCCTGCTTCAGTTCCCTTACCCACCAAAGGCAGGTCCAGTCCTACTAACACTCTTGTTTTTCCCCCTAAGTCCTTCATCCTACCAAGTTTTGCATGGTTCTATATATTCCTTTCCGCTGGTCAGTACTCCTGTCTGCTCTCCACTGGTGTTCTGCATGCACTTCTGTGTCTAAAGGTGTATTCCTGATGTATCCATGGAGAGAAGTGTACTCCATGTCCACTCATCCTCTGCCATCTTGTTCTCTGAAAGCTAGTTGTACCAAACACTTAGCCACGTTGTGAAGGCAAAGGTACTATTGGAGTACTATAGGTACTATTGCTACTAAAGGTACTATATAAGTACTATTGCAGTAAACACATGGATGATATGAAAGTGAAACAGCTTTACTGCTGATATGGAGAATGTTTTGATTGTCAGAGTAGAAGAGCAAACAGTGACAAAGTTCCCTGAAGCCAAAGCTTAATCTTCCCCAGAGCAAGGCCTAACCTCCTTCAATTATTTGAAGGCTGGGAGGTGAGGAAGCTGTAGAACAGTTTGGAGCTGGTAGAGATTGGTTCATGAAATTTAAGGAAAAGAGCCATATCTGCAATATAAAAGTTCAATGGGAAACATTAAGTGCTGATGTAGCTGAAAGTTATCTAGAAAATCTAGCTAAGATGTCTTTAAAGTTATCTAGAAGATCTAGCTAAGATCATTAATGAAGGTGGTTATACTAAACAACAGATTGCCAATGCAGTTGAAAAAATTCTATTGGTTTGATCAAAGAATGTTCCATTGGAAAAAGATGCTATGTAGGATTTTCATAACTAAAGAGGAGAAGCCAATGTCTGGCTTCAAAGTTTCAAAGAACAGGCTGACTCTCCTGTGAGAGGTTAATGCAGCTGGTGACTTTAAGTTGAAGTCAATGATCATTTACTATTCTGATGGGACTATAAGAATTATGATCAATCTACTCTTCTTGCGCTCTATAAGTGCAACAACAAAGACTTAATGATAGGACATCTGATAGTAACATGGTATGCTGAACATTTTAAGCCCACTATTGAACATACCACTCAAAAAAATAGATTCATTTCTTAGCATTCCTGCCCACTGACAATACGCCTGCTCATCCAAGAGCACTGATGGAGTTGTGCAATGAGATTAATCTTGTTTTCATGCCGGCTAACACGACATCCATTCTACAGCCCATGGAACAAGGAGTCATTTCAACTTTCAAGTTGTTTTATTTGAGAAATACATTTTGTAAGGCTTTGGCTGTGATAGATAATGATTTCTCTGGTGAATCTGGGCAAAGTCTACGGGAAGTCTCCTGCAAAGGATTTACCATTCTAGAATATTTATGATTCATGGAAGAGGTCAAAATATATCAACACCAACAGGAGTTTAGAAGAACCCTCCTGGGTGATTTGGAGGGATTTAAGACTTCAGTGGAGGAAATAATTGCAGCTGTGGTGGAAATAGCAAGAGAACTAGAATCTGAAGTGAAGCCTGAAGGTGTAGCTGACTTGCTACAATCTCATAACAAAACTTTAACAGATGAGTAGATGCTTCTATTGGAAGACCAAAGAAAGTCATTTCTTGAAGTGGAATATACTCCTGGTGAAGATGCTATGAAGATTGTTGAAATGACAACAAAGTATTTAGAATATTACATAAGATTAATTGATAAAACAATGGCAGATTTTGAGAGATTTGACCCTAATTTTGAAAGAAGTTAAACTGTGGGCAAAATCCTCTGTAGTATCACATGCTACAAAGAAATCATTTATGAAAGGAAGAGTCAATCTATGTGGCAGACTTCACTGTTGTCTTATTTTAGGAAATGTCAAGTCACCCCAAAATTCAGCAACCACCACCCTGATCAGTCAGCAGCCATAATCTTCAAGGCAACCTGTCCACAAGCAAAAAGCTTACAACTTCCTAAAGGCTAAAATGAGGGTTAGCATTATTTTTTTTAAGAAATGAAGTGTTTTAAAATTAAGGCATATAGATATATGCTATAGATATATCTTTTAGATATAACACTATTACACACTAAATAGACCAGACAGTTAGGAATAGCATGCATGAAACACCTAACTAGACAAGCAACCTGTGACTTCTTGAGGATGAAGCATGAAAAGTGACATTGGGTGGCAGGAGATAACTGATGAGGTCGCCTTTCCCTTGGCACCTCTCTGATTACTGTTGTGGCTACCACCTGATGTCAGTGACTCCAGAACTGTGGTCGCATTCTGTCCTACACCCCAAGCATGGAAAATAAGTTCAAAATGGGCAGGTTGCCACTGCTTTGTAATTCGTTTGGTTTTGCTATGTGAGGTGAGGAACTCTTTAAAGGTGGCAAACACTGGCATGAATTCACTACAGAAGGTCATCTCTTGAAAATAATAACATTCCCACAGTGATTTTAAGCGCAAATGCCTTATTATGTTGCATAGTCATTATTTGTTTATGCATATGTTTCTCTCAATCTAGTCTCTCTCTAATGTCCCATACTCTGAGTCTTATAATTTTATGCAATAATATATCAATAAGGGTGATGATAATAATAATAAACACATCCCTGAACTTATCCTCCTTGTGATCCACCCCCAGCAGCATTCTGAAGTCTGAGTACTCTTCATGTCTGAAGGAAAAGACGTTTCTGAAGAAAGTGGAAAGTATCACTCTTTTTTAAAAAGAAAAAAGAACCAATTAAAAAGAGGCATAGTCAGTTGGCAGCCAAGAAATACATTCTCTTTAAAAACAGCCCTCTGCCAAGTTTTCGGCTTCTGTTTGTTGTTGTTTAAAAGGTAAACACAATTAGGAAAGAAAATACAAGTCTTCAAAAGCACAGCTGAATATTTATGTTTTCCCTCGGGGACTTCTGGGCTTATTTCTGAGGATCTTACTTTGCTATTGAACATCATAATAGTTAAAAGCCACCAACATATCTCTGCTGTACCATTCAGCCTTGGAAAGAGGGGAACATGTTCATTTCATAATGCCCATCCCTTTCAAATTGTGTTGTAATTCCTCAAAATCTGAATACCAACATTGTAATTTTCTCTTCTGTTGCTGAAAACACACATTGTTCCAAAAAATTCCATGTTATCAAGTCTTACTAGGCAGTTGGGTAAGCTATCTGATACCATCTTAATACCCCAGATAAGCAGCTACACTGATGACAGGACCCCCAAATGAGCTAATTAACCATTTGGGCTTGTTCATTCCTAAACTATCAAAATCTGTTTTGCCAGAGAGGCAACTCAAGCTTTTGCCTGTATGTCAGTGAGAATTCACCCCAAAATCTTTTAGTCTGTGTGTGTCTGCTAATTCATTTGATTCATGGATTTTGGGTTTGTTGTTTGTTTTTCCTAATTTCACATAGTTAGAACTAATTCCAATAGTGTCTGAATCAAAACTTGCTGTTATGACAACTTATTTCAAATTCTGGACAATACAGAGAGGGAAAACAATAGCGAGGCTAGTTAATGAAAAGCACCTCAGCAATGCTCTGAACAGCATTCAGACTTCTGCTGTTAATCAGATGGCTTCTCCTGGTTGCCATCTGGCAGGACCTGGCAGGATCGCATGCTACTTGTCCCTGCCACCCCAGGAAACAGTCTCTCTGGGAGATCACTGCAGCTTGTATAACTGCCCATCACAGACTACTTTGTTTTAAAGATCTTAGAGATTCGAACCCCTTTGCAATACCTGGAAGGTTGTCTGGAAAGGTAATTCCCAGCTCTATGAATGTGTCATATTTTGATGCCTGATAATGGTTACTTGGAAACCAAAATCCCTGCATATTATCTCTGCTCCAACAGGAATACTGGGATGCAGAAAGAGATGCAGGCCTCCTGGGGTGGCTGCTTTCCCTTGGCTAGGCAAATATTCATTGGAACAAGCTTAGGTGGTGTTCACAAGTACAGAAGTGGGTGGATATGTGAGTGGTCTCTTACATCCACACGTGACCAACACACACACATACACAGGCAAAGACAATACACTACACACACACTGTCCAGTGCCAGACTCAGCACTTTCTGCACTAGTCTTGTCTCTATGCTTTTCTATCCACCGCTCTGGCTTTAACTCTGTGCTTTGCTCATGTCATTTCCCAGACTGAAATGTTCTATGGTTTCGTGTTGTACAAGATAAAGTTAAAAACTTATCACTTAGAAACCTCCTCAGTGTGGTGTTGAGTATAATCTACAAAATAATGTACCCCTCCCCCACCCCCATCAGATGTCCAAGTTCTATCCCCCAGATCCAGTGAGCATGTTATCTTACCTGGCAAAAGTAACCTTGCAGATGTGATTCAGCTAGTGTGACGTGAGATAACCTTGAATGATTCCAGTGGGCCTAACAAAACCACAGAGCCCTTATAAATGTAAGGCAGGAGAGTCAGAGTCAGAGGATATGTGATGACATAAACGGAGGTTGGAGTAAGCTGCTCTGAAGATGGAGAAAAGGGCCAAGAGCCTAGAATCGCAGTCGGCCTCTAGAAACTGGAAAAACCAAGGAAACAGATTGTCCAATAGAGCCTACCAAGGTAATGCAGCTCTGCCAAAACCTGATTTTCACTTTAGACCTATTGCAGACTTCTGATCAGCAGAACTGTTAGATTATATATTTGTGCTATTTGAAGCCACCAAGTTTGTAGTCATTTGTTATAGAATCAACGGAAATAAATGCACTCAATCTTCTACCTTCTATCTTCCCATCTTCCCTGAATCCTTGGGTACAGCCATGCTTATCAGCAAGAGTGTTTTACAGCCTGACTCTGCAAATCCTATTCATGCTCCAGGAGGATCTTCAATCCCACTGCTTTTCTGACCATGTGATTCCTACCTTCTCTGGACATCTGTGGTAATTATTCTAAAACTACCTTAGAAGCTCTCTTACTCACAGGCACTACTGTAACATTTCCACTAATGCTTTGAACTAACATTTAACTTTCTGTGATTATATCTTTGTCCTCCTCCCTAACTGAATTTCAAGTATTCTGAGGATGGGGCTTACATCATATAATTTTTTGTTGTATTCATGGACCCTAGCATGGTACTGTGTACAGGAAAATAAAAGACAAAAACACTAAGTAGATACTGTTAGGTTGGTTTTTGTAAACTGAGGCATATTAATAAATATTGTAAACAAGATAATAAAATGTTCAAATAGCCCCCTCTTACCAGCAACTTCATAGGATTAAACCTGTCAGTGGGTATTTATAGAGGCTCTCTCAGTTTTAAGTAGCTTCATGAATGACTCTATTGGGGTGTGATTATTGGTCAACAATGAAAAATAAAGATATAGGTAAAACTGTTATGAAGATAAAAAGAAGGAAATGGTAATAGAACTAGACAGGGCCCTAAAATCCCCCAAAGCACCTTACTAGATAACATGACATGCTCTAGTATAGGTGTAACACAATAAAAATAGATTTAGACTTTAAATTTGAGGGCTTTTAATGAGGCATATGTGGCCTGTGTCCTCCAAGGTCTGTTCACTGTGGACATTAGAGGGGAGAGTGTAATAGACTTTCTTATTATTTTTTCAACCAAATCTCTCCAATAAATTGAAATCTATACATAACTTCCTAAAGAACTGCAGTAAAAGTGATAGGATCTTTTTGTTCCAGGGGCCTGCACATCAGCAGTTAGCCCACATTCTAGAGACCGACTGCCTAAGTTGAAATCCTAACTCCATCTTCTAGAAGTTGGGTAAACTTTCAAGTCTTTTTCTAGTCTTAGTATCTCATCTTTACAGTATGGATAATATGAATACCTTCCCTCATTTGGCTGTGGTGGGATTTGATGCTAGTAAGCATGTGAATGTGAACTGATCAGTATGGGGTCTGAGTCTTTTGGAATGATTACCTGTAACTATTATTCTGTCTGAAAACCTGCCTGGGTCAATTCTATAAACTTCTGGAGTACAAACCAACTGAGCTCATTTGGAGACTAATGGAGAAGGAACAGCTACTCCATAGGAAGAAATAGCATTGGGAAGAAAAGAATTTACTGACAAGATTAAGGTTCAAGTTTTAACAGTAGATCTCAAGGCAATATCAGGCCTATCAAATGCTTCCAAATCCATTCCATCCATGTCACTAGCATTTCCATATGTTTGCCTGTTGCCTGTGAATATGGAACTAAGGAGGATAAACCGCTCCCCCTTTCTCTCAACTATTTGGGAGCCATGTACTTTTCATGCAGCAAAACTCCAATATCATTCCCTAAACCATGGTATATGGTAGGCATCATTTCCCTGGTTTCATAGATACAGAAATGTGCCTCAATGAAAGAAGCCAGACACTATAAATAATACATATGACTTGATCCTATATGCATAAAGTTTTTAAAAAGAAAGCATAACACTACATTGTAGTGTGAGAAGTCAAAATAGTGGTTATTTTGGAGGGTAGAGAGGGGGAGTGACTGGAGGCAGCCTCAGAGAGGATTCTGATAGGTTGGTAATGGCTAACATTTTTGGTTTGGCTGGTGGCTTCACAAACTTATTTTGGTGATAATTCATTGAACTGTAAATCGACATTTTGAACATTTTGTGTGTCAACTAAAAGGCTTAAAAAATGAGGTTCTGGGTTGTTAAATAATCTGTCGATGTCCACTTGAACAGCATGTGGGAGAGTACAGATTCACACTCTTGCACCAAAATCCATAGTCTTCCCCAAGATCTGTTGCCCTTAAAGACACTGAATTTAAAAAAATGAGTCTTTTGCATCAATAGTAGGCCATACTTTAGTCTAGAAATTTTCTGTCTGCAGTCATAAAGAAATATTCTAAAGCAAGATTCTTTTGTTGTTTTTTAACTAATGAGGGACAATGATGACATTTAAGATCCCGTTATCTTTATATTCTTCCCATCAAAATGTATTTTCTCTGGCAGCGTTCTTTTTTGGGTTAGAGAGGTTTCTAACCTTTGATTTAAATGTCACAAGTGCTTTATTGGCAAATCAGTGAATACAAAACAATATAATACAGTGACTGATCAAAGGGAAGGGAAATTTCTGTTCACCTAGACCTATCATTCTAAAGTATTTGTCAGTCTTATTTATCTCAATTATGCTTTTTATATACCTATATATTTTTATTGATTTTTGGTCTCTTCTGCTAGACTATAAAGCCTAGAAGGGCAAAGTATATACCTAGCACTTGGAACAAAGAATATGCTCAAAGAAGAGATTTTGAGTGAATATTCCATTCCGGTTACTGTGTAGTTACTATATTACAGACTCTGTACATAAAGTAGGAATAATGTGGCTGAGAAACTCATGATAAATTTCCAGTTATATTCTGAACTGATATGAATTATTATAAATAACCACCAGTTTAAGTCAGAGCCACAGGTGTAATTCTTATCACTGACTAATGTTCATAAAATAAATCACAATCTGAATTTGAATAATGGTATTATAATTAACCACAGGATTTCAAATAAATCATCCCTTGTGTTCCAAAGATTCTGCTTAGGTGGCTAGTTTTATTTTAGCAAAGCATGAGCATTTTCAAAATCAAGCCTTTCCTGACTTTTTCCTATTACATGAAGCAATAGAAATTTACATCAATTTTTATTTCTATGCCTAATTTTAATTTTCTCTCTGTAATACAATGAGTACCACATTTAGCTTGTGGCTGTCAAGTTAATATAGTTAATGGGTATCTAAGACAATCTTTTTGCACCTACACGCCAGCGTGTACTATTCTAGTTCTCTAACTCATTCATCCTCTCCCACCTAACTCCAGCTTCTCCAAGGATAGCCACAGCGTCACACACTTGAGCTAACCTTTATTTTATACAATTCAAAGGAAAAACAGCGTGTGGGCATTTTCCCTTAGCATAGATTACATTTCCACTGGTGCTTCAGCCAGAGGGCCAAAGGATGGTTCTTGCCCAAGAGCAGCACTGAGCATATTTAGGACATTTTACACAGAGTAAACATTGTACTTTGATTTCACAACTTCAATAAAGGGGTCCCCAGTAATAAATAATGTGCTAAATTTTAATTAGGAATATTGTACTTCATCATTAAAAAAAAAAAAGTAATTCTGAATAGAGACTCACAAATGTCCATATAGCTGGGACGTGTTAAATTTTAAACACAATGAAGAATTCACACAGGGAGAAGAGTCATTATTTTCTGAATACATCTTTTTAAAAAGATATATGAGAAATTTAAATGCAAATGTATGTCCAAATTTAGAAGACTTAAAGTGAATATCTGTTTTAGCTAAATAAAATTTTTGTAATGGAGTACTAAGGATTGGGTCACAAAAAAGCAAGCAAGCAAGAAAGTTAGTTTCCCCTTGTGAATTTCTTTTGGAATTCTAAGGAGGAAATGTTGCCTTTTGTTTTGAAACTGTGGCTTTCTCACAAATTTCAATCTATTCCTATTCAGCTCCATCAAATGTGGAACATTTTAATTCTGCATAATTTTAGTTTCTTAGAGACAACTCGGAAGCCCCAGTTCTCTGGGGACAATCAGCGCTGAGACAGGGCAGAGAACAGAGAGATCCCTGTGGGCTAGAGGGGAGGGAGGCTTGGGAAGATTCAGTGAAACAGAGGAAGATTTGAGTGCCTTGAATTTGGGTGGTAAGACATAACTCTAAAATTTACTTATATTAAAAAAGAAATATTCAAGTGGGCAAAGCCCACAGGTAGAATGAGAAGCTAAAGTCAGACATACGTTCTGACTGAAAGAAACTCTGTCTTTACTTTGTGAACTTACACGAGTTGTACAAAATAATGTGTGATCATGTCACTTTATACCAGTATACAAAGGACTTTCATTTATATTAGCCTCTCTCAGTGTTTTCCGTGGAAGTTAAGGATGTTAACAGATAAACTCTGAATAAGAGGTTCTGTGGTCAAAATATTGGGGAAACCCGTGAGTTAAACAATGTACAACCATTTCTTTTTAACCTTAAATACTCCTCAGCATCATTACTGTGTGGATGTAACTGAGAACTTTTAAGAGAAATATACAGTTAGGGTTTGCCAAATTTCTCTTATCATAAATCCTCTTCTCTTTGGACGTTTCAAGAGTCTAGTAGTTCCTACAATGCACTGTGGAAACTACTAATCCACCTTATGTCATGTGAGCTCCATGGAAACCAAGTTGGTGTCTTTATCCCCTATGTATCTACCTATAGCTATATCTATATAAAGTTTCTTAGAATAGTGCTCAATTTATAGTAATGGTAACTATTAACACTACTATTACTATTCCAAGCTTGAATAGCTAGTATATAATAAGCTTAATTTGAAACTAGGTCTGAAGGTCTTTGCACTGTACAGTAAAAATTAGTATTCATGTGCTATATGAGGGTATCAATCAAAGAGGCATCATAAATAATAGAAAGAATATAAGCTCTAGCATCAGACAGAGCTGTGTCTAATTTCAATGGAATAGATCACTCACTATATAACTTGGGTAAGTTAGGTAAATTCTCCAAATCTCAATTACCTTATCAATTATATGGAGATATTAAGACCTGTATTTTTCATTAAGACTGTTATGAATATTAGGACTAATTTATGTAAAATGTTCCAATCACAGTCAGTTGTACAAAATGGTAATCTTCACTAATGAAAATAAATGATGTTGCTTAGGGTCACATTCAAGAAGCTGGGTAAGACCCAGTATATTGAATCCAAATCCTGAGCATTTTTCATGCGTCAAAGCTGCAATAGAATCCCTTTAAGCAAAAGGCAAATTAAGATTAATTCCTCCATTAAGTCTATAAATGCTGCCAGTCACTGATTCTAGATGCCTGTCCTCATTCATTACTCTTCAAAGTTTTCCAAAGAGAGCTTCAGTAGAGCTGATAGGGCTTTTCCCCTTCAGGAGTGGGTAGCAATTTCCTAATACTGCTTTTGTCTACTTCTTTGCTGCTACTCTCCTCTCTGTAGTGATCTCTTTCTCTTTTTTGAGCTCACATTATTATCCTGGACTACATTTGCTCATCATCTTGTGTTCCAACCATATTCACTGAAGTAAGACTGAAGTTAAAAAGAAAGCTGAGAGGAAATGAGGCTGAAGTGAGTGTATTTAAGCAGCAAAGCTGAACTGCCTGGCAAATCATTGGCAAAAGATGCTCCAGCTAGAAAGAAGACTGGCCCTTGGGAAGCATCCTCAACTTCATCCTCATTGTCCCTAGCCTTGTTGAGTAGCCTCAGGAAAAGAGAACATTTGGAGAGTGGCTTATCATGTCTACACCTCATATTTCCATAAAATGATATTCAGAATTTTCAAAAGCAAAATCCCAAATAGAGAGTTTTTCCTAACTCATCTGACAACAAAACCAGACCTAAATAATCAATATAAAGCAACTAATATTTAGGTTTTCTTCCCCCTTAGTCTATATACTTTTGATGCTGTGTTTGCTTATGGGATGCTGCCTCAGACCCTGCCTGGGTATTATATAATGTAATGCACATCTACTGTAATACTTTTCCAAAATCTAAAAATATAAAATTATAAAACATATCTGCTCCAAATGATTGTGGATCTGTATAAATTAAAACGCCATAGTTTGTTTTTGTATTAGAAGTAGCTTTCCTTCCCCTTTTCACTGTTTCATCTCCCTATAACTCCAAACCCCCCACCATATTGAGCTGACCTATACGACCTTTCTACTTCAACTGTTGTCAACATGTTGAAATAGCTGAGGTCATCATCACAGGTGTTTTTCATCTCTTTTTGTGTCTTTATTCATTTGGTGATTCTTATGTTTTGCTGTTCAGGTATGTGGGCTCTCTACTCACTGCTAAGATCACTCTCCATTCAGTACTCTAGCAAAACTTGCTTAAAATAATGGTGTGGAAAATGGTAACGGAACTCCTATTAAGGAAAAACTTTTTTTTTTTTTCAGGGAGAGGGGAATACATTCTTGCAGAAAAGAAAGGGAGAAACCATGAGGAACTCAAGTAAGGAAATGAAAAAGTTAAGTGCTATTGCATGAGAAAATTAGAGACATTTATATTTTGGTTCTCAAGAGAGCCTGGAAAGAAGTTCAGAGGACAGAGAGAAGAACTGAAGAGAGGAAAAAGAAACTGCATTATATTGGGAACAATTAATAGTGAAATATCCCTTATCCAAAAGAACTTTGACTACTAAAACATGTAGGTTGTTTGTTTGATATATGATGTGACTACTAAACTTTTTGTGAGGGCTACTATCCCAGGTATGTTTTATAGAAGAGGAATTTAGGTGTGTGGCGGCGGGGGGTGGGGGGGTGAGGCAGGGGGTGAGTGTGTGTAGAAAGCAAAGAAGGGCCTGGCTTTCCTGTGTGTCAGTGTGAGAAGAGAGGCATTATGTAGAGAAGTAGGAGCCTGAGGGTAGAGGTACCACAGAAGGATCAGTGCCACAGCACAGAGAATAATTAACTCAGCTAATTCAAAATGGACCTAAGACCCGGGAGCTAACACTATAAAACTCGTAGAGGAAAACATAGAAGTAAATCTTTGTGACCCTGGATCAAGCCATGCTTTCTTAGGTGTCTATTTCAGACATTTAGATAGCTAAAGCGCAAGTGCCAAAAGAAACAATGTGTAAGTCTGGACTTCATCAAATTTAAAAACTTTTGTGTACCAAAGCATACCAAGACAGTGAAAAGACACCCACAGAATGATGGCAAATATCTGCAAATCATATATCTGATAAGAAACTTGTATCCACAATATATAAAGAAAATTTTCAACTCAATAAATAAAAAAGACAAATGATATAATTAAAAATGGTAAATGGACTTGAATAGATACTTCTCCAAAGAAGATTTACAAATAGCCAATAAATATGTGAAAAGAGGCTCAACATCATTAGTCAGTAGAGAAATACCAATCAAAACTGTAATAAGATACCACTTCCCATCCCCTAGGATGGCTGTAGTGAAGAAGGCAGACAATAACGACTGATGGCAATGATGTGGAAAAACTGGAATCCACATACACTGTTGGTGGGAATGTAAAATAGTGCAGCTGCTTTGGAAGCATTTCCTCAAAATACTAAATAGAGTTACCATATGAACCAATGATTCCTTTCCTAGGAATATGCCTAAGAATTGAAAATGTTTGTTTACATAGAAACTTGCACATAGATGTTCATACCAGTATTGTTCATTATCGAAAATGGAAACAGTCCAAATGCCCATAAGCAGATGTGGTATGCCATAGAATAGAACATTATTCTGCCATGAAAGAATGAAGGTATGATACATGCTACAATATGAATGAATCTTGAAAACATTTGTAAAGTGAAAAGGCCAGACATAAAAGGCCACATATAATTCCACTTATATGAAATGTTCAGAATAGGCAAATCTATAGAGATAAAAAGGAGGTTAGTATTTGCCAGGATAGGATGAGGGAAAATGGGAACTAACTAACCAGGACAGGGCTTCTTTTGGATGATTAAAAAGTATTTTGGATTTAAATGGTGGTGATGGATGTACAACTCTGTGAATACTAAAATCTATTTAAATGCACACTGTCAAAAGGTGAATTGGGACTTCCCTGGTGGTCTATTGGTTAGGATACCTTGCTTCCACTGGAGGGGGCATGAGTTCAATCCCTGCCAGGGAACTAAGATCCTGTATGCTTCGTGATATGGCCCCCAACCAAAAAAAAAAAAAAAAGTGAACTTTTTGGTAATGTGAATAATATCTCAACAAAGCTGTTACTTAAAAAGCACTTTAGGAATTTTTTAGGTTCTTGAGGAGGGCTTTGGACTTGAATCAATACAGACATTTTCTCTGTATCCCAAGGGGAAAAGAAACACCAGATGGTATCTGGCTTATAATGGTTGAAAAGTTTCAACTGGTAAGCAATATTCAGCTGGGGGCCCACTGTTACCCATCATTATTATTATTTTCTATGGAATCTATGATATTGAAGGAACTGGAAACATGGATTGAGGTTACATATGATCTCCCTTCTCATGTTCTCACGTTAAAAGTCTAACTCCTACCTAAGGTGCCCGATCATTCATTGTGTGTGTGTGTGAATACCTTTGGCTTTTAAAGTACTGTGGTATTTATGCTTTCAATAATTATTATTTCCAATATTAAAGATTAAATAATTGAGGCCTTAATGACATTTTAAGTGGCATAGATAGAAAGCCACCCTGGAATGTGAGCCTGTTGAATCATAGTCTAGTCCACTTTATATTTTGCTATGTACAACTATTTCTTAATTCAAAGACTTTATCACATCAGTGTCAGTTTGGGGTGGATAATAATCTCAAAAATGACAGAATGATCTTTGTTCGTTTCCAAGGCAAATCCATTCAATATGAAGTAATCCAAGTCTATGCCCCAATCAGTAACACCGAAGAAGCTGAAGTTGAATGGCTCTATGAAGACCTACAAGACCTTTTAGAACTAACACCCAGAAAAGATAGACTTTTCATTATAGGGGACTGGAATACAAAAGTAGGAAATCAAGATACCTGAAGTAACAGGCAAATTTGGCCTTGGAATACAGAATGAAGCAGAGCAAAGGCTAATAGAGTTTTGCCAAGAGAATGCACTGGTCATAGCAAACACCCTTTTCCAACAACACAAGACAAGACTGTACACACGGACATCATCGGATGGTCAACACTGAAATCAGATTGATTATATTCTTTGCAGCCAAAGATGGAGAAGCTCTATACAGTCAGAAAAAATAAGACCAAGAGCTGACTGTAGCTCAGATCATGAGCTCCTTATTGCCAAATTCAGACTTGAATTGAAGAAAGTAGGAAAAATGGCTAGACCATTCAGGTATGACCTAAATCAAATCCCTTATGATTATACAGTGGAAGTGAGAAATAGATTTAAGGGACTATATCTGATAGATAGAGTGCCTGATGAACTATGGATGGAGGTTCGTGACATTGTACAGGAGACAGGGATCAAGATCATCCCCATGGAAAAGAAGTACAAAAAGCAAAATGGCTGTCTGGGGTGGCCTTACAAATAGCTATGAAAAGAAGAGAAGTGAAAGCAAAGGAGAAAAGGAAAGATATAAGCATCTGAATGCAGAGTTCCAAAGAATATCAAGAAGAGATAAGAAAGCCTTCCTCAGTGATCAATGCAAAGAAATAGAGGAAAACAACAAAATGGGAAAGACTAGAAATCTCTTCAAGAAAATTAGAGATATCAAGGGAACATTTCATGCAAAGATGGGCTCTATAAAGGACAGAAATGGTATGGACCTAACAGAAGATATTAAGAAGAGGTGGCAAGAATACATGGAAGAATTGTACAAAAAGATCTTCATGACCCAGATAATCATGATGATGTGATCACTCATCTAGAGCCAGATATCCTGGAATGTGAAGTCAAGTGGGCCTTAGAAGGCATCACCATGAACAAAGCTAGTGGAGGTGATGGAATTCCAGTTGAGCTGTTTCAAATCCTGAAAGATGATGCTGTGAAAGTGCTGCACTCAATATGCCAGCAAATTTGGAAAAGTCAACAGTGGCTCAGGACTGGAAAAGGTCAGTTTTCATTCCAATCCTAAAGAAAGGCAATGCCAAAGAATGCTCAGTTGCACTCATCTACACACACTAGTAAGTAATGCTCAAAATTCTCCAACCAGGCTTCAGTAATATGTGAACCATGAACTTCCAGATGTTCAAGCTGGTTTTAGAAAAGGCAGAGGAACCAGAGATCAAATTGCCAACATCCACTGGATCATGGAAAAAGCAAGAGAGTTCCAGAAAGACATCTATTTCTGCTTAATTAACTATGCCAAAGCCTTTGTGTGGATCACAATAAACTCTGGAATATTCTGAAAGAGATGGGAATACCAGACCACCTGACCTGCCTCTTGAGAAATCTGTATGCAGGTCAGGAAGCAACAGTTAGAACTGGACATGGGACAACAGACTGGTTCCAAATAGGAAAAGGAGTACGTCAAAGCTGTATATTGTCACCCTGCTTATTTAACTTATATGCAGAGTACCTCATGAGAAATGCTGGGCTGGAAGATACACAAGCTGGAATCAAGACTGCTGGGAGAAATATCAATAACCTCAGATACTGAGATGACACCATCCTTATGGCAGAAAGTGAAGAGGAACTAAAGAGCCTCTTGATGAAAATGAAAGTGGAGAGTGAAAAAAGTTGGCTTAAAGCTTAACATTCAGAAAACAAAGATCATGGCATCCGGTCCCATCACTCCATGGGAAAAGATGGAGAAACAGTGGAAACACTGTCAGACTTCATTTTGGGGGCTCCAAAATCACAGCAGATGGTGACTGCAGCCATGAAATTAAAAGACGCTTACTCCTTGGAAGAAAAGTTATGACCAACCTAGATAGCATATTGAAAAGCAGAGACATTACTTTGCCAACCAAAGGTCCGTCTAGTCAAGGCTATGGTTTTTCCAGTGGCCAAGTATGGATGCGAGAGTTGGAAGGAATAGAAAGCTGAGCACAAAAGAATTGATGCTTTTGAACTGTGGTGTTGGAGAAGACTCTTGAGAGCCCCTTGGACTGCAAGGAGATCCAACAAGTCCATTCTAAAGGAGATCAGCCCTTGGTGTTCTTCAGAAGGAATGATGCTAAAGCTGAAACTCCGGTACTTTGGCCACCTCATATGAAGAGTTGACTCATTGGAAAAGACTCTGATGCTGGAGGGACTGGAGGCAGGAGGAAAAGGGGACGACAGAGGATAAGATGGCTGGATGGTATCACCGACTCGATGGACGTGAGTTTGAGTGAACTCCGGGAGATGGTGTTGGACTGGGAGGCCTGGAGTGCTATGATTCATGGGGTTGCAAAGTGTTGGACAGGACTGAGTGACTGATGAACTGAACTGAATAATAGCCGAGACCTTTTTTTCTTCAGTCTTCTTATCATACTGACAAGGACAATGCTTACTCTGCTTACTTTAGTTGAGTTAGCCAAAGTAAGGGAGGTCTCATTTATTTGCAAAAACATTTAATTTCCAGTAAAAATGACTCATTCTTAGGCAGTCCTCCTATTGGTTTCTGTTTATATAAGATTTAAAACCTTATCAACTCTACCTACATGAGGTGAGGTGAGGTGAAGTCACTCAGTCGTGTCCTACTCTTTGCGACCCCGTGGACTGTAACCTACTAGGCTCTCCGTCCATAGGATTCTCCAGGCAAGAATACTGGATTGGATTGCCATTTCTTTCTCCAGAGTATCTTCCCAACCCAGGGATTGAACCCAAGTCTCCCACATCGATGGCAGACGCTTTAACCTCTGAGCCACCAGGGAAGCCCATACCTACATGAGAAGGTAGTAACTATTAGGCAACTAATATCCTCCACTTCATAAGACATTTTCCTTTAAACCTTATATATGAATTTAGATCATTCTCACTAAACTCAAACTATGGCATCTTTAAATTAAGAAAAAGACCACACTCACAGGAGATGCTTGTTAGCATTTCTTCCCAAATCTACATTGTGGCACTGAAACAGCCATGGTTACATCAGGAAGAATTGACCCTTGATACAAATCAGGGTCTTAATCCCTTCTTCCAACCTTGTTGTTAAACATCATCTATCTAGTTATTAACATTTGCAGCACACCACTGGGTCATAATTATCTCCCACTGGAAAAAAAAATTAAAAATTCAGACTGAAGACATTGAAGAAATACTACCAACTCTAACAAGAATGTCACTGAAAACAAAACTTAAGATAAAGTTCTATAAACTGCATAGTGTAGAATTGATCAAAGTTGTGACAAAGTTCCTCACTAACAAGAGAATTTTATAAAACAACTGATGCTTAAAAGAACAACCTTCTTGGCAGGTTAACTGAGTTACTATTCACAAAATGCCTGGCACATAGTAAGTGAACTATATACATGCACTTAATAAATAAAAAGGAATGATACTTATAAAGATTAGTGACTGCCTCCTAACCAGAGAAACCAGCGGGCTAATCCAGTCATCATGATTTAAAAGAAAATTCTTTCTCTTTGTACAGCATGTTAATTTACTGAAGCATTTCATATGCATTTTTTGATTGCTGTAACAATTTCCAGAGATATAAATAAGAAAGGTGGCTTTTTTTTGGGGGTTTGTGTGTTTGTTTTTAATAGGTGAAACATGAAATTTACAAAGATTAAGAAATGTATATAAAGACATAAATTCAAAGTTGATCACCGTTCCACAAGAATGAAAGACTGTTGATTTCTTCAGGAAGTTAAAGATAACTTTGGCAAAGGAGTTGCTGAATACAGCCATCTTACAGTTTCATGCTATTTTGATTTCAAAATGTGTTTTAAGAGTAAAAAATAAAAGATAAATAAATGATGTTTCAAAGGAAAAAGAGCTTATTACTTATACCACAGCCATTCCCAGGAAATACCTAGAAGGAAAATCATTTAAACATACAGTATTATGAACACCTCTAAATGCCTTGGAACACATATGTAATATGACCCGGACCTTAATCCAGAATGCATTTTTATTCACATCAGTAATAAATGTTATATGTATACTTATCTAACATTGAATAGTCACAATTTCTAAAGAAGATCCTCTGATTAGTCGCAGTAGATAGCTGGTGGCTCAGTAATAAAGAATCCACCTGCTATTGGCAGAGATGTGGGTTTGATCCCTGGGTCAGGAAGTTTCCCTGGAGAAGGAAATGGCAATCTGCTCTAGTATTCTTGCCTGGGAAATCCCATGGACGAAGGAGCCTGGTGAGCTACAGTCCATAGGGTCACAAAGAGTCAGTCATGAGTGAACACTAACAATGGAGATCAATATCTTTTAGGCCTGGGGAACCTCTCAGGATCAGCTCAAAGGTTAAAGATGCAATCTGCATGTTAGGAACACCTAGGAGCTTACCTTAGCCAGCCACCTGCATTGTCTTGGCCAGCATGATATCACGGAAGGAAAAGACCCTTGGAATAAGATAGGCCGGAATCTTTAAGCTGAACAACCTTGGGCATGTTACCTAACTTCTGTGTGCTCAAAGTCTTCATCTGTAAGAATGTAGACAACAGGTTCCTTGAAGATTACAGACCCTCAAATGATAAAACACAGTGCCTAGGAAACACATTTTGGTGTCCCTTCTTTTTCCTCCCTCCTCTTCCAAGCCTTATCTCCATTCTCAGCCTGGGACAGAACCCAAGGGGACTCTCATTTCACCATATCCAGTAAGTACTTTCATTGCAATTACTTAGTGAGAATAGTCCCCTTCCACTGTAGAGAAGACTATCCATGGTGAGATTTCCTGGATAATAAGAGGAAGGCAAACATAGAAATGCTTGTATTCCTGGTGCAGAACAACTTAGCATGAGGTATTAGTCAAGAAGGAGCAAAGTGAACTGAGTATTATCTCAAAGCTAAACTTCAGGAAGTGAAGGGTTTGTTTACCATGAAAGGAAACATAGAACAGGGAAGCTCAACTTCTCCTTCCAGGAGGTCACACAACTAGTAATTTCTCAATTAGATTCACCAACATCCACACACAGGTGAAAGTACTTATGATGCCAGGGCCCTAGCCAGAATGTGCACATTAAAGTGAAAGAGATTCAAAGGCACCTCAGCCCATCTTAGGTACCAGTTATCTGAGCAGCAGAGGTGTTCTCAGAGTATGCAGCTCAGCCACAGGCATCTAAACATACAAGATTTCGAGATCACAGGCTCAGAGCTTCTGAATTAGAGGGTTCCTGGAAACTGTTATATATGCTACAATTAGGGAACATCTTCTAAAAGCTCATTTCTTTGAAAGTACTTTCATTTTTAAAAAGCCAGTCTGTGCAGTGGTTAAAAACATGGACTCCAAGAACCAGACTGCCTACATTTAATGCTCAGCTTCTCATCCAAGTATCTGTGTGGCTTTGGGCAAGTCTCTTACCTTTCTATGCCTCAATATTTCATTCTGTAAAAAGGTACAAATAACAGTCTTTATCTTATTCAATTATTGTGAGGATTAAATGAGATAACATATTACTCTACTGGATTCTAGTGGGTCCTTTGTAAATGATAGTTCTGAGTAACAAAAATTCCTGCCTGAGAATGAACGAACCTAGGTGCAGCCACAAATGGACAGTGGGCAAGTCTCTGAATGATGTCTCTGAGTCACGATTTCCTTATTTGTGAATCACCATAATATGATTCTCCTTTAATTCCAGGGATATTTTTTTTTTTTTAATAAGAGAAAGGCACAGCATTACTTTAAGTATGAAGGTCAGAAATATTTACGAAATGTGATTACAGAGAACCTATCAGTGTGTCAGAGAAACAATGGTGTATGAGCCTCAGCTATCTAGAGTGAAGCTTTAACAAATGCGCACAGATGAAATGAAAAATGTATTGGATGTTTGTCAGGGCTGCTGCTGTTTGGATATTTATGTCTAGTGACCAAAGCAAATGCAACTCAGCCCACTGAGCGTAAGAAAAACCAGCCCCCTGCCTATTCCACTATCTGTCAGCACAGTGTATTTTACTCTTTTGTAGTTGATTGACATTGCTCAGAAAATCCTCTTACAGGTTTCTACCATCCCTAGACTTATGTTCTTTCTCTTTTCCCAGCAACAATCCTATTTATTTCCTGCATCTACTAGAAAGAGCTTTTAAGAATTCAAGTTACTTCCAATGCCATGGCTTGTAACAAATTCCTGAAATACTGCTTCCACGAGAAAATATTTTTCTTGTCATGGGGTAAGGCATTTGGCTGAGTGTTAATTTACCATCAGCATAATTTAAACTACTTTATAAAACAGAAATGGCATGAAGTGGAAACACATTTGTTTTGGTGTCAACAGCCCTGTTGCACATGCGGAAGTTTGTCACCTGGCTACATGCTCACTGGGTTTCCTGCCAGTGTCCTCAACATAAAACTTTAAGGTTGGCAGCCACCCATATTCCAGGGAAATGAGGATAACTGTTCCAAAATGCCACTCTCATACCTTTCCCACAGATGCCAGAGTGAAACAAGTTTTTAAAATAAGACTTTTTCCCCTAGGGAAGAAAGAAAATTGGAAGATTGAGTGTTATTGCCCTGGTGGATATCTTGAGATGAGTTATCTTAAAGTAACACCTTACTAAAGCAGAAAAGAATTTCAACTACTACAGCTACTTCTAAGGTTAGGTTGGGTAGTATTTCTTAAAACCGGTGATACATCACTGGTTTTACCAAGTCCCCTTTGGGCCAAATGGCTGTTTCTTCATATCTTTCAGTGTTTTTTTTTTTTTTTAATCTCGCGTCACAACTCTCCATTTGCCATTCCATTGCTCAGACTTGGGGAAATAGGAGAGTGGTAATTTCATTTGCTCACTTATCAAATATTTATCATTTGCTTATGTAACACAGATTTTCTACTCATGATAAATGCAAAGATGAATATGATGTATTGTTAGCTTTTTAATTTTTACCTAATCATTCTACTGCATTCTGAGGCATCTCTATAAAACATGATAACCAGTAAAATCACTGTCTTTTGTCAAAAAAAACTGTCCCAGTCTCTCATATCTGGCTGGATTGGTGAAATCAAGGAAGCTAGCCTGTGCTGATGTGTGGAATTTTCTACTTCTCTTCTTTTGACATTTACTGATTGTTTAGCACTTAATCCTCCCCTCTCAGCCTTCCCTATGTCAGTTGATGGCTACTCCACTTTTCTAATTCCTTTGAAAAAAACCTCAAGGGTGGGTCCCTTAACTCTCCTTTTCTTTCTTTTATGTCTCATGTCCAACTGGTCAGGAAATCTCACTTGTCTCTACCTACCAAACATATCTAGAATCTGATCTCTGCTTCCAACCCTTCTGTTACTTCTCTGACCCAAGCTTTCATCAGAAGCCCAGATTATGACAGTAGCTTCCTATACATCTCCTTCCTTCTAACTTTGCCCTCATGTAGTCTATTTTCAACAAGGCAACCAGAACATCAATTTAAAATGTGAGTCAGATCATGTCAGTCCTCTTCCCAAATGCCTATAGTAGGTTAGCACCATTGCAGTCAGAGTAAACATCAAAATCCTGAGGAAGACGGAGGCACCTTTCTCTGGCCTCACCTCCTACCTCCCAACCACCTTCTCCATTCCATTCTGTCATGTAAGCAGCGTCACTGCTGGCTCGGAACATGCCCAGGTATATCTGCACTTGCATTAGCTGTCTCTTCTCTTCATTTACCTAGAATATTCTTCCCCTGGTATCTGTATGGCTGACTCCTTCATCTCTTTTAAGCCTTTGCTAGAAAGTCACCTTCTCCCCAAGGTCTTCCTCCACCACCCTGTCTGAATTTACAACGTTCTTTCCTTTCTCCTCCACCTAGCACACTACATCCTCCTTATCTACTGGATGTTTTCTTTCTGCATCACACTTGTCCCTTTCTTTCATATCATGTAACTTATTTCTTCTGTCTTTTGTTTAATACATGATGCCCTCATGGTTGTACCATATAACTAGCTTTTGACAATAAGCTGTGAGCCAAAGTGCAATGTGTCACTTCCAGGTTAGAGCATTTAATTGCTGATGTGAGACGCTCCAGAACTCTTTCATCTCTACATGGAGATCAGCAACGTTTATGGCTGGTGACTTGTAGTCCTTGAATTACTCCAATGAGCAGGACCTTCTCACCCCTCCAAACTATGGTAAACATAAAGCATGAGCAAGAAATCAGCCTCTCTCATGTTAAGTCACTGAGATTTTGGGGTTATCTAGCACAGCATCACCCAATCTACTCTGACTGATATATGAAAGATGGAGAAATAGCTTGCCCAATGTCACACAGCTAGGAAGTTCAGATATTCCTTTACTATTCCACATAGCAAATTTCTGAAGAAGTGTTGGAAACACAATGGTATGAAAGTCAAACAATATATTTGCATGCTTTACATTGAGATCCAGCTCCAAGGAACTAAAGCATTTTACCAAGCCCTAGATATGGCCTGTGCAGCTGCTGCCTTCTTCAGAATCAGACAACCAGTCAACAGATGAAGACTTTGATAGACAAGTAGGCTTATAAGTTATCTGCAGGTGCTGGTTAGGTCCATCCTGGCATTTTCCTTTTCCACTGAAAGGGAAACCATTCCAATTAAATCTCTCATGAACTTCCCTAACAAGTTATCTTCAGAGTTGATTATCGCTATGTTTCTCAAACTTCAGCATGGGTCAGAATTACCTGGAAAGCTTGTTAAAATATAAGCTGCTGGGCCCCACCTTCAATGGGCATTGGGTAAGCCTGAGAATTTGTATTTCTTACACATTCCCAGATGATTCTTATGATACTGGTCCAGGGATTACATTTGAGAATCACTGAATTTAACAACAAGCAGACCAAGTATCAGTTCTTTCAGAAAATAAAAAGTAAATGATATTTATACTTAAGAATGAATTTGGGGCATAAGAATCTGATCCCAATCAAATTAGTCATCATGGGAAAAAAACTGTCTGACACCTCTTTATGGTTCTCAGTTGGGTAATCGTACATCCCTATTTGCTCAGGACATTCCTGGCTTGTATCTGCTGTCCTGATACTTGTCAGTAGATCCTCCTCTCACAAATGTCCAGATCTAGGTGACAAGATGTATGGCTATAACATTTAGACTTGTTTACATTTTTGATTTACATAGAAGAAGTGGTTTTATAATGATTTCAGGATTTAGGACCTGAAGGGTTTTAATCCCAGCTGGGCTGCAGTGCTGTGGGGAGGACAGGACAGGGATATGAGTTAGGAGGCTCTGCAGTCCTGGGGGAGGAAAGTGTTCCAGGTACAAATTCCTGACCTTAGGACTCCTTTTGGTTTTCATGGGCATTGCAGGATTTGCGTAGGGATGGAAGTGGGAGGAAGGATGTTGAACCTGGGCTCTCTTCCCCTTAACTGGCCAGGACCCTGCAAGAATTAAGAATCAGCATTGTTCATAGATATATGTAATACAGAATCCAGTACAAGAAAGGCTTTTGAGATGCTGAAGTATAATGTAGAAAAAAAGATTGCAAGAAAATGGAATGTCTTAATAGTCCTCCTCCCCTAGACCCTTGTAATAGGAACAGAAGCAGAACTAGGCTTTCTGCTAAAATGACCACTGCCATTTTACATTCCAGGCTGGCTCTGAATTACAGAGAGCAAACATGCTTCTTGCTAACCTTACTAATATTCTTTTCTGAGGTCCATTTTGCTAGACTGGAGTATCTAATGATTTAAAAGGGTAAGTTTGCAGGGGCACATTTATTCCTCACATCAGGAGGGCCCCACAGGGACCATCCTCTTTCTGAGTTAGAGGGAAGGATTCCTTGATGTAAATTACCATGTGGGTGTGCTGACCCAGGGAGGAGAATGAAGTATTGTTCCTCCAATCTGCTTTTAACATCATCCAATTACTTCCAGGCTTGTCCTAGGCAGTTTTTCAGCACATTGATTAAGGTAGTAGGAAAAGCACTTTTTCAGCTAAGCTGCCATATAATACCTACTACTTGATAACTGCCAGTGCCCTTATATGAAATAATTTATCTGAGTGCTCCAACTAAAAATATATACAACTGGCTACAGCTTTAATTGAAATGCTCTGCAGTGTGAAAGACCCGCATCTAATTGTCAAAGCCTCTGAATTCTCTGGTTATTAGGTAACTTTACTCCAACCGTGTCCTGTATAATCCAGAACTTCCAGTATAGGCATACTTTGGAGATATTCTGGGTTTGGTTCCAGACCATAGCAATGAAGAGAATATTGCAATAAAGCAAATCACATGAGTTTTTTAGTTTTAAAGTGAATATAAAAGTTATGTTCACGCTATATTGTAGTTTACTAAGTGTGCAATAGCACTATGTCTACAAAAATACTATACATACCTTAATTTAAAATGCTCTATGGCCAAAAACCACTAACCATAATCTGAGCTTTCAGTGAGTCAAAGTAATAATATCGAAGATTATGGAAGTGTAATAAAGCCAAGTGTGATGTAATGAGGAACACCTGTACTGTTATATCTGGGCCCCTGGTTTTAGGTAAACAGAAGTTTGGAGAGGCAGAGAGGAAAGTAAACAGGGGTGCCAAATGGGTGCTTAAAGAAAAATAGAGAGAAGACATTTGTCACTTCTGTATTAAAAGATAAAGCAGAATTCACTAGTATTTATTAGGTACTGCTGCTGCTGCTGCTAAGTCACTTCAGTCATGTCCGACTCTGTGAGACCCCACAGATGGCAGCCCATTGGGCTTCGCCATCCCTGGAATTCTCCAAGCAAGAACACAGTGGGTTGCCATTTCCTTCTCCAATGCATGAAAGTGAAAAGTGAAAGTGAAGTCGCTCAGTCATGTCTGACTCAGTGACCCCATGGACTGCAGTCTACCAGGCTCCTCCACCCATGGGAGTTTCCAGGCAAGAGTACTGGAGTGGGATGCCATTGCCTTGTCCTTATTAGGTACTGGCTTCACATAAAGGAAAGATAAGGAAAGATATAAGCATCTGAATGCAGAGTTCCAAAGAATAGCAAGAAGAGATAAGAAAGCCTTATTCAGTGATCAATGCAAAGAAATAGAGGAAAACAACAGAATGGGAAAGACTAGAGACCTCTTCAAGAAAATTAGAGACACCAAGGGAACATTTCATGCAAAGATGGGATTGATAAAGGACAGAAATGGTATGGACCTAACAGAAGCAGAAGATATTAGGAAGAGATGGCAAGAATACACAGAAGAACTGTACAAAAAGGATCTTCACGACCTGGATAATCACGATCGTGTGATCACTCACCTAGAGCCAGACATCCTGGAATGTGAAGTCAAGTGGGCCTTAGAAAGCATCACTATGAACAAAGCTAGTGGAGGTGATGGAATTCCAGTTGAGCTGTTTCAAATTCTGAAAGATGATGCTGTGAAAGTGCTGCACTCAATATGCCAGCAAATTTGGAAAATTCAGCAGTGGCCACAGGACTGAAAAAGGTCAGTTTTCATTCCAATCCCAAAGAAAGGCAGTGCCAAAGAATGCTCAAACTACCACACAATTGCACTCATCTCACACACTAGTAAAGTAATACTCAAAATTCTCCAAGCCAGGCTTCAGCAATATGTGAACCATGAACTTCCAGATGTTCAAGCTGGTTTTAGAAAAGGCAGAGGAACCAGAGATCAAATTGCCAACATCCACTGGATCATGGAAAAAGCAAGAAAGTTCCAGAAAGACATCTATTTCTGCTTAATTAACTATGCCAAAGCCTTTGACTGTGTGGATCACAATAAACTCTGGAATATTCTGAAAAAGATGGGAATACCAGACCACCTTACCCGCCTCTTGAGAAATCTGTATGCAGGTCAGGAAGCAGCAGTTAGAACTGGACATGGAACAACAGACTGGTTCCAAATAGGAAAAGGAGTATGTCAAGGCTGTATATTGTCACCCTGCTTATTTAACTTATATGCAGAGTACATCATGAGAAACGCTGGGCTGGAAGAAAAACAATCTAGAATCAAGATTGCTGGGAGAAATATCAATAACCTCAGATATGCAGATGACGCCACTCTTATGGCAGAAAGTGAAGGGGGAACTAAAAAGCCTCTTGATGAAAGTGAAAGAGGAGAGTGGAAAAGTTGGCTTAAAGCTCAACATTCAGAAAGAGAAGATCATGGCATCCAGTCCCATCACTTCATGGGAAATAGATGGAGAAACAGTGGAAACAGTGTCAGACTTTATTTTTAGGGGTTCCAAAATCACAGCAGATGGTGACTGCAGCCATGAAATTAAAAGATGCTTACTCTTTGGAAGAAAAGTTATGACCAATCTAGATAGCATATTGAAAAGCAGAGACATTACTTTGCCAACAAAGGTCCGTCTAGTCAAGGCTATGGTTTTTCAAGTAGTCATGTATGGATGTGAGAGTTGGATTGTGAAGAAGGCTGAGCACAAAAGAATTGATGCTTTTGAACTGTGGTGTGTGTGTGAAGAAGGCTGAGCACAAAAGAATTGATGCTTTTGAACTGTGGTGTTGGAGAAGACTCTTGAGAGTCCCTTGGACTGCAAAGAGACCCAACCAGTCCATCTGGAGGAGATCAATCCTGGGATTTCTTTGGAAGGAATGATGCTAAAGCTGAAACTCCAGTCTTTGGCCACCTCATGCCAAGGGTTGACTCACTGGAAAAGACTTTGATGCTGGGAGCAATTGGGGGCAGGAGGAGAAGGGGACGACTGAGGATGAGATGGCTGGATGGCATCACTGACTCCATGGACATGAGTCTGAGTGAACTCCGGGAGTTGGTGATGGACAAGAAGGCCTGGTGTGCAGCGATTCATGGGGTTGCAGAAAGTCGGACACGACTGAGCAACTGAACTGAACTGAACTGAACTGAACTGGCTTCATGTATTTTCAACAGTCCTTGGCTTATAAGAGTTTTATTCTAACAACAGATGATCTAAATTCAATCAACAGTCCTGACAACTGCCGCCACCCCACAGCCACACATACTGCTGTAGATTGCTTATGGGTGTGTGCTTAATTGTGTCCAACTCTTTGTGATCCCATGGACTGTAGCCCACCAACTCCTCTGTCCATGGCATTTTCAGGCAAGAATATTGGAGTGGGTTGCCTTTTCCTCCTCCTTCCTGACCCAGGAATTGAACCTGCATCTCTTATGTCTCTTGCATTGACAGGCAGATTCTTTACCTCTAGTGCCACTTGGGAAGCCCACAGACTGCTTGGGCTGCCATAAAAAGTACAACAGATTGGGTGATATAAACAACAGAATTTTTTTCCCCACAGTTCTGAAGAATAAAAAGTCCAAGATCAAGGTTCAGGCAGGGTTCAGTTTCTAGTGAGGCTCTTTTCCTGGCTTGTAGACAGTCTCCTTCTTGCCTTGTTTTCACAGGGTGGCAGGGAATAGGGGTGGGGGATTGGTTGGGCAGAAGATGGGATAGCTCTCTCCCTCTGCTAATAAGGTCCAAATCTCATTAGATTATGACCCCACCCTCATGATCTCATTTAACCACAACTACCTCCTAAGGACCCCATCTCTAATACAGTTACATTGGGGGCTACAGTTTCAACATATGAATTGGCAGGGCAGGCAATTCAATCCATAGCACATGCTCATGTACACACATACAGCACCCTAAGCCAAGCACTAATGCTGTAGTGAGAATACCTGTCATTAAATACTTATATTGAGGATAACCTTCTTAAACCAGGCTCACAGTGTGCTCTGACAGTCTGCTGGAGGCAGAAGTCAGTGTGACCTCTTTTCATATAGCCAGGAAAGGCTTTATGGAGGAACTGGGATTTCTTGACATCTTTGGAGGGCAGAAAGGAAGATTTGAGTGATAACCCAGGATAATAAGACAAGAGGGAGTGGTTGCATGAGAAAGTTCAGAGTTAGAAGGAAGGAAGATATATGAGGGGGCAGTCTGGGGAGGTCTTCATATTTTCCTTTTGCTTTTCTAAAGTGGTTTTAAAGTGGTTTTCCTTCATTTTCCTGATGTAGGAAGCTAATCAATGCCGTCTGTGTGTAGGTGTTCATTTTTCTTTCTCCCTCTGCTCACTTCTGTCGGCTGCCCCCTGGGGTTCTAAGGCATCTGCTTCCTGTTTGTATTTTGCTGCAGTCTCTGTCCAAGTTGACTGATTAGCTCATCCCTCTGTATTCACTCATCTTGTTTCCAGCTCCTTTACTTCCCACCCCCAATTTATTCATCCGTTAGCATTCTGATCCCTGCCCACACACACCCCCTTCAACTTGCTGACCTTGAGCTTCTCTCTAAAAAAGGGCAAAAGGCAAAAGCAATAAAAAATAAAATGAACTAGTTTTTAAAATGTGGGAACCCACTCTTTGGGTACTTTATGCTGTCTTTATCTAAACTTCTAATCTAGATGTTACACAAGAGAGAGGCACACTGCTATGGCCTTTCCACCCTCACTTATGCTTTAGGACTCAGGACATGGATAATAGTCATTTGTTTTAAGAAATCTATCTCAGCAACACACATACACACACACAAACCGAAAAGATAAATATGTGAGGTGATGGAATGGATGTGTTAATAAATTAAATGGATTGCGGGGGGGATCTTTGCAAAATGCCTACATCAAATTATCACAATGTACACTTGAAATATGCTACAACTATATTTGTCAATCACAACTCAACAAAGCTGGAATTTTAAAAATCACATAAAGATAAATCTAAAGCAATTTCAATGAACACACATAAGGGAGTGCACACACACAAGCGTCCACACACAAGATGCCTCTTTTTTTGGGTGATTGGAAGCTTGAGAGTTACATCAAAGCAGTTGCTTCCTAATTAGCATAAGCTTTGATGAACCTACAATCTGTGTCACTTCTCTGCTCTCCCATCCCCACAGACCTGCTTGCTTCTACTGAGAAAGATAATAGTGTTGAGAGAGTCATTTCCTAGGCAGGTTGGTAAGAAGTCTAGGGGTTTCCAAGGAAAGAGGGGTCTGGAATTATCAAGGAGAAAGAAAGGACAAACTTTTTTTTCCTCTACATTCCTTAGGACTATAGAACAATAATGTGTCCTTCCTGAGGACAGTCTCTGGATTAAACCTTCTGGCTAATCCTGTTATTTTAAAATGTAAATTTATGGGAGTAGGTCTGGAGAGGTCTTTACAACCTCCAGACATTTCTTTTGATTCATTGGAGAGTATATAACTCCACTGCTAACACTAGCAAGTGGGTACTCTTTCTACCCCCCACTGATGTCTATGTCAGAAGCTTTCTCTGTCTCCTTTATATTTTAATAAAACTTCATTACACAAAAGCTCTGAGCATTCAAGCCTCGTCTCTGGCCCCAGATTAAATTCTTCTCCTCCGGAGGCCAAGTATTCTGGCGTCTTTGCATGGTTCAGCAACAACCTTTCAGTGTGATTTGATCCAGAGCTTCAAGTCTTGATTTTAGGGCCCTGGTAAATGAAAATAGTACTGTCACCTCTTCTGCAGTTTTATAGCAAAGAATGGCTTAAAAATGGGAGAGTAGAAACACCACTAGAGCTATCTCTTTGATTTAGGCCAGTGTCTCTAGAAAGTTTCCTAATAAATAATGAATACAGTGACTGGGAGTACATGATTAACCCATTAGCAAGGGTTGTTATATTGCTTTAGTTGAAAAAGAGAGAAGCTGTGTCATTCTGGAGAGGTGGGAGTGCCAGGAAAGGTGTGAGAAAGTAAAACTTAAGTGGAGACAGTTGCCAGAGAATCATGAAATTCCTGAAGATCACTTTCACTGACATCACAATTTTGCCTGAGAAGGGCCTGGATTCTAGTTCTGATTCCATCATTTCTCAGCAGGGGTACCTCCAGTAAGTCACCTAGATTCTGTAAACCTTAGTTTCCTTGATTGTAAGATAGAGAAAGGAGCGCTACATAAATTATATAGTTGTTGGGAGGATGGAGTGAGGAAATGTAGGCAAATATTTGATACACTGTACAGCTCACTGTAAGTATTAAATTAATGCTAATAATTATTATTATGTGGGGATAATAGCATCTTTTCCCCCATTCCATTAGATTGTGCTGCTAAAACACATAATGCAAGTTTCAAAAAATTAGAGAAAAGCATAGAAGTATCCTAATCTTAGAAAATACTATCTGTTATCCTCAAATAAATTGGACTTTACTCAACAGAGCATAAAAGTATTCAGTTCAGTTCAGTCACTCAGTCATGTCCAACTCTTGGCAACCCTGAGAACCAAAGTACACCAGGCCTCCCTGTCCATCACCAACTCCTGGAGTCCACCCAAACCCATGTCCATTGTGTCGGTGATGCCATCCAACCATCTCATCCTCTGTCGTCCCCTTCTCCTCCTGCCCTCAATCTTTCCCAGTATCAGAGTCTTTTCAAATGAATCAGTTCTCTGCATCAGGTGGCCAAAATATTGGAGTTTCAGCTTCAACATCAGTCCCTCCAGTGAACACCCAGGACTGATCTCCTTTAGAATGGACTGGTTGGATCTCCTTGCAGACCAAGGGACTCTCAAGTCTTCTCCAACACCACAGTTGAAAAGCATCAATTCTTTTGTGCTCAGCTTTCTTTATAGTCCAACTCTCACATCCATACAAGACTACTGGAAAAACCAGAGCCTTGACTAGACGGACCTTTGTTGGCAAAGTAATATCTCTGCTTTTTTAATATGCTGTCTTAGGCGGAGAAGGCAATGGCACCTTACTCCAGTACTCTTGCTTGGAAAATCCCATGGACGGAGAAGCCTGGTGGGCTGCAGTCCATGGGGCCGCAAAGAGTTGGACATGACTAAGCGACTTCACTTTCACTTTTCACTTTCATGCATTGGAGAAGGAAATGGCAACCCACTCCAGTGTTCTTGCCTGGAGAATCCCAGGAATGGGGGAGCCTGGTGGGCTGCCGTCTATGGGGTCGCACAGAGTCGGACACGACTGAAGTGACTTAGCAGCAGCAGCAGCAGGTTGGTCATAACCTTGCTTCCAAGGAGCAACCGTCTTAATTTCCCGGCTCCTAAAAGTATTAAGAAATTTATAAAACAGTCCCAAAAGGACATATGCTAAGGTGCCATGATATGCTGCTGTGACTCAAGCAAACTTTGCAAAGCTTCTTGTTCTTCCTGAAACCTTGGAAGAGTAGGGCTATTTCACCATCTAAATCTCACCAATCCTCAGTTCTGGGTTATTCACCTCCAGGCTAATTTCATCTCATCCATCACACATATTCTCTTCTACCTCTCGGTCCAGTATGGAATCTTTCTGGTAATTATTTCTCCAAGTCAGTGATACAGTACAACCTCACATTCTTGGATCAATTTACTGATGTGACAATAAATTCAAGATTATAATCCTCAAATGGGCCTTCAGCTATGCCTAGCACTCTTTCCATCATTTCCCTGGTAAACTCTCTATCCTAGTTTCTAAAGTGACTATTTGAAACATTTCCTATATCACTATATATTATTCATAAAATCAAAGATTTCCAAAGGAACCCACTTGAAAAATGACAAACCCATTGACCTAGTCAACAGCCCTTGACTTCTTTCCTATTAAAGGAGTTGTTCTTTCTGTCACCTAAGCTTTAGCTCTCACTCTACTATCCTTGGGAATCTGACAGATGATTATTCATTTTCTTCTCCCATATAATCAATCAATACCTTTCAAATAGATCCTTCTTGTCAACATCTAAACATACACAAATCTTAGGTATCTTCAAGAAACCCTCTCTGATGCTCACATTCTACCTCAGCTCCTGGCACATTTTCATCCTCCTCCTTCACAGCCAAATTTGTGAAAGCTCTTTAAACTTTTAGTCTTTCTTTCCTCATCACTCTTTCTAGTCAAGCCCCACAATTCTGGAATCCAACACTTGATAGTAGCATTCCTTCTAGAAGCACCACTGACCTGCATGGTACTGAACCCACTCAACTCTCATCATTATTAGATGCTGTCAATCACTTCCTTTGGAACGTTCTCTTCCCTTGACATTCACAGTCCCACAGTCCTTGTCTTTCTCCCCTCTCCTTATCATCCTTTCATACTCTTCTACAGGATTATATGACTTTTTCCAGCCATTATATTTAGGAGTTCATCCAAGATCCCATCTAATACCCCATATCTTCTCATTTTGTACATTTTTCTAGGTAATTTTACACATCCTTCACAGCTTAGGCACTTTAGACCAATAAATCTACAGGGCCTACTTGACGTGTATTTTGATACATCAAAGACATCAAATACCTCCTATCCAAGATTGATTCTCTCTCATTTTAGCATTTTCTCTCTCACTGAATAACTCTGTGGATATAAACAAAAAGATGACCCAAATGAGAGCAAGCAAAGACTATTTATTCACAAGAAAGGAGTCAGCCACCATTACTGGTGTTTAGCAAAGACTCAAAGGCAGGCGGAGGAATGAAAATGCTTTATAGTCAAGAAAAAAAGGCTCCAGATATGCCCTGATTAGAGGGTGTTGGCTTGGGGAAGGTGGAGGTGGGATAATTAGAAGTAGGCCTTCTGTGTGACTGGTTAAAAGGAATACATTTAGCTTCCTCTAGTAGGAGAAACTGTAAAGAGTAGGTTCAATTCCTGGGCTGGCTGCTGCTGATTATGGGTCAGAGTTCTATTTCATATATGGTCTGGTGGTTTAGACGCTATGTTGTATCTGACTCTTGCAACCCCATGAACTGTTGCCTGCCAGGCTCCTCTGTCCATGGGATTTTCCAAGCAAGAATACTGGAGTGTGTTGCCATTTCCTTCTCCAGAGGATCTTCCCAACCCAGGGATTGAACCTGGGTCTCCTGCATTGCAGGCAGATTCTTTACTGACTGAGCTACGAGGGAAGCACTATATATGGTCTAACCATTTTCTGTCTGTATATTCAGCCTCTAAACTCCATCAGTCCAGTCTCATAAACCAGAAAGTAAAGAGGCAATATAACGTGATGACAAGAATGCGAGCCTATTTCACAGGTCTACCACACATGGGCTCTGTAACTTTGGACAACTACATTAAATTTCAATTTTAGTTTACTTAACCTAAAAATCAGTAGAATGGAAACCTTATCTGACACAATTATTGCCTATCCAACAACTACAATTCACACTTTTCTGAAGTGTTAAGAACATTAACTACTAGCTATGTTCTTGGTACCGTAATAATCAGGAAAGGTGCATTATAAATAACAGACCCTAAAAATGAGAATTTGATTGAAGGAAGAAAGGAGATAGAGGGTACTGAGAATTCCATTATTCCTAGATTGGAAGTTGATAAGCTTTGTTATTCAATGTTAAAATGTTTACTTTAATCATTGTGTTAGTCAATTGTTAAAACTGAAGACAATTTTACTAACTTACATACTAAGAAGGCTGATATTAACATAAGGGAAATTCAGTCTATACATATGTGTTAGCAACAGCCCCACAGCATTCAGTATAGTATTTTAAGAGTCAAACTTGCCAAGAGACACTCTCTGTGCCAATAGCTGAAACTAAAAATCAACCAAGATTTCAATAATTTAAAGTCTTGCAGTGCTGGAATAATGGAATTCTCATTCTTAAATACAGAGAGAGAGGTAGGAAATACACCTAAGAAAATAGTGGGCCCAGCATTTTCCAAGCATTATCTCTTAAAAACGCTTTACAAAGGAGAAAATATAGATGGCCAAAATAAGCTTAAAGGAGGTATGTTCCCATATTACTAAAGATGCTATTTCATATTTTAACATCAGAATCAAAGCTCTAGGTTTAGCAGAGGAAATGGGCCAGTGACCAGAAGACAGATATTCTTAAGGGTTACGTACAAGGAGATTGTTGGCTGTGGTTTTACAATGGAGCTGTCTAGGGAAAAATCAGAATGGAAGCCTAATAATTTCTATTTCTGAGTACGAGATTGTTAAATTTACCAGATGCTTGGCTAAAGACAATCTGTAACAAAATCTACAGTGATTTAGGGGCTTTACAACTCAGACTTAGAAGAAGTATAGTGTTAAAACAACTGCTTCAAAGGAAGGACACTCTACCCAACAAATGTCTCAGATGTCACTCTGAATGACAATAGATGAGAAAGATCTTTCCTTAGGGCAGAACCAGAGGTGACCAGAATGACTGACTTCTACCAGAGAGTCCTCACCTTTCCTGTGTAACTGAATAGAGGCCATATTTCAGCATATGTTGTTTGTCATTTACCTCCTTTTTTTTTTTTTTACAGTTTTAACTGTAATCATACATTTATTTCTTTGACATAGTAACTTGTTATGATGGAGTTGAAGAACTTATCTTCTATACCTAAAATACCTGAACATGAATAGTCATATCTAGACCTGATGGAGGGGAACATCTTCCCATCAGTGACCCAGCAGCATAAATAACTGATTAAGATTTTAAGTTTTCTCCACAGAAGAAATGGGTGTGATTTAGGTAGAGATGCCATTTCTTAAATGTATATACATTTGTGTGGTGATAGGTGTTGATGGACCTTGGGTACCCAATGAGGCAAATTGTGGCAAATGCTGCTGGCAGCCAATTCAACAGTCATTCTCTATCCTCTCCCTTCCTGCTTCTTTCTTAATAAAATATTATGCTTATGCATGAATTGGTTGTGTACACAGTGTGAGCTGGGTCTCATTTTGACCCCAAGGTAAATCTTGATTATTTGGACCAATCTTGGTAATTTTATTTCCTTGCCAGTGAATGTTTTAGGAATGAGCAAGTGATGCAATTCTGGCCAAAAAAATAGAATAAAAAATATTCTGAGAGATTTCTAGAAATACTTTTCTTTCATTTAAAAAGATAATAGAAAAGGATTTCCTCAACTTGATAAAAATACCTACAAAATAGCTACACTAGCATCATACTTAATGGTGAGAAAGACAGACCTTTTCTACAAAGATCAGAAACAAGGAAAGGATGTCCCCTCACCACTTCTTTTCAATATCACACTATTTTAAGTCCCAGCTAATGCAATAAGACAAGAGAGAAATATAGAAGGCACTTAGATTGGAAAAGAAGAAACAAAATCACCTATGTATGCAGATTACATGATCATATCTATAGAAAATCTGTAATAATGAACTTCAAATCTCCTAAGAACTACTAAGTAATTATAGTAGGGTTACAGGATCCAAGGTTAATATAAAAGATCTATTACCATCCTATATATCAGGAATGAAAGAGTGGAATTTGACATTTAAAATACAATACAATTTATATTAGTACCCACAAAGATGAATGAAAGTGAAAGTGAAAGTGAAGTTGTTCAGTCGTGTCCGACCCTTTGCGACCCCGTGGACTATAGCCCACCAGGCCCCTCCGTCCATGGGATTCTCCAGGCAAGAATACTGGAGTGGGCTGCCATTTTACTTAGGTAAAAATCAAACAAAAGAAAGATGTACAATATTTGTCTTAAGGAAACTATAAAACTCTCAGAAATCAAAGATGAGCTAAGTAAATGGGGAAATATTCATAAAGAAGACTCAGTATTTTCAAGACGTCAGTTTTTCCCAACTTGATTTATAAATTCAATGTAATAGTAATAAAAATCCCAGTAAATTGGTATGTCAATTCTAAAGTTTATACGGAGAGGTAAAAGTTCCAGAATAACCAAAACAATATTGAAGGAGAAAAACCAAGCTGGGAGACTGAAACTGCTGGACTCCAAGACTTACTACAAAGAAACAGAAATCAAGACAGTACAATATCGGTGAAAGAATAAACAATTAGATCAGTGGAACAGAAGAGACAGCCCAGGAAGAACTTCATAAACACTTTCAACTGATCTTTGGTAAAGAAACAAAGGGAACACAGTACAGCAAAGACAGCTTTTTCAGCAAGTGGTGGGGGAAAATCTGCCTACTCAAATGCAAAAGAAAAAAACTGAATCTAGACATAGACCTTACAACTTTCACAAAATTAAATCAAATCAATAAAATACCTAAATGAAAAATGCAAAACTATAAAATGCTTAGAAGATAATATAGGAGAAAACTTTTATAACCTTGGGTATGATGATGGCTCTTTAGATTCAACACTAAAGGCACAGTTCATGGAAGAAATAATTGTGTGTGTGCTCAGTCGTGTTCCACTCTTTGTGACCCCATGGACAACATCCTGCCAGGCTTCTTTATCCATGAGATTTTTCAGGCAAGAATACTGAAATGGGTTGCCATTTCCTACTCCAGGGGATCTTCCCAACCCAGGGATCAAACCCATGTCTCTTAGAAATAATTAATAATTAGACTTAATTAAATTAAAAAAATATATGCTCTAAAAAGACACTATCAAGAGAATGGGGGACAAGTCCCAGATTCACAGACTGGGAGAAAATATCTGCAAAATACATATTTGATACAGGACTGTTATCCAAAATATACAAAGGATTCTTAAAACTCAACAATAAGAAAGTAAACAATCTCATTAAAAAATGGGTCAAAGACTTTAACAGACATCACAACAAAGATGATATACAGATGGCAAATAAGCACATGAAAAGATGCTCCAAACCATACATCATCAGAGAAATTCAAGTTAAAACAACAATAAAATACCATAACACATCCAAAGAATGGCCACAATCCAGAGCACTGATAACAGCAAATACTGGCAATGGTGTGGAGCAACAGGAACTCTCATCCATTGCTGGCCAAAATGCAAAATAGAAGCCCCTAATGAAGACAATTTGACAGTTTCTCACATAATAAATATGCTCTTACCATGTAATCCAGCAATCATGCTCCTTGATTTTTATCCAAAGGAGCTGAAAATTCATGTCCACACACAAACCTCCACAAAAATGTTTATAGCAACTTTATTCACAATTGTCAAAACTTGGACGCAACCAAGATGACTTTTAGTAGGTGAACAGATGAAATGTGGCACATCATGTGATAGAATATTACTTAGCAATAAAGAGAAATGAGCCATCGAGCTATAAAAAGAATGGAATAATACATATTATTAAATTACTAAGTGAAAGAAGCCAATCTAAAAAGGCTACATTCTGTGTGATTCCAACTATGTGACATTCTGGAAAAGGCACAACTATGATAGAGACAGTAAAGACATTAGCGGTTGCCATGGGTTGGGGGTAGAGGGACTGAATAGGTGGGGTGCACAGGATTTTTAGGGCAGTGAATTACTACACATACTACTATAATGATGGATGCATGACATTATCTCTAAAACACAGAATGTGCAATACCAAGAGTGAACAGTCATGTAAACCAGGACTTTGAGGGACTATGATGTGTCAGAGTAGGTTCATCAATTGTAACAAATGTTCCACTCTGATGGAGGATGTTGATAATGGGGAGGCTATGCCTGAGTTGAGGGCAAGAGATAGATGGGAAACCTCTATACCTTCCTCTCAGTTTTGCTGTGAACCTAAAACTGCTCTAAAACAATAAAATCATTTTTTAAAGGTATACTTGAACAAATAGAAAGATATACCATGTTCTTGGATAGAAAGACTCAATATAAAAAAGATGTCAATTCTCCTAAGTCAGTTTATGTATAGGTTCTAATGAGGTACCATTAGAGGTTCTAATGAGGCTCTAATAAGTTTCTAATGAAAGTACCATTTATTTGATCTTTTCCTAGAGCCAGATAAGTCAGCTACAAGTTATCTGGAAGAGTTAGCAAGCAAAATTTCCAAGAAAAGTTGAAAAAAATCAATGTTGGGAAGGGGGACAGGGTGGCTAACATATCAAAATATCATGAGGGGATTTCCCTGGTGGTCCAATGGTTAGGACTTCACCCTCCAATGTAGGGGGTGTGGGTTCAATCCCTGGTAGGGGAGCTAAGACCCCACATGCCTCAGGGCCAAAAGACCAAAACATAAAACATTATGAATCATTATTGTAAAAAATTAAGGACTTTAAAATGTTCTACATCGAATTTTTTTAAAATATCATAAGTTTCTACAGTTAAAATAGTGTACATTGGAATATGAAGTGAGATACAAACCAATAGAATAGGATAGAAAGTTCACAGATCAAAATACATTGGAAAATTTAGAACACAGTGAAGATTTGAAGGGAAATAATGGATTTGTTTTTATCAAGTGAAGACAACTGAACAAAAGTATGTAAAAAGATAAAAGTGCTTTCCCTAATTCTGAGAAAAATTGATGTTTGAGTACATAAGGGTAAAAGCTTTTGCCTAACAAATAGCAGTAAACAGTAAAATAAAATGCCAAAGGACAAATAAGTAAAATATTTGTAAATTAAATCATAAATATCACAATCTATAATATACATAAAAGCTTTCTCAAGTTTTAGAAAAGACTAACAACCCAATGGGAAAATGAGTAAATGATAGAACTAGACAGCTAACAGAACAAATATCCCTAAACATACTAAATGATGTTCAGTCATGCTTCTATAAGATAGATGTCAAATTAAATATAATGTGATTCTACTTTTTATCTATTAGATTTTCAAAAATCCAAAGTCTGAAAATAATCATCACTGGCCAGGCCAACATTAGATGGACACTCTGACATGTTGCTACTGGGGAGGCAAAAGGCCAGCATACACTAAGAAGGGGATTTTGGTGTTTATTGCTGAAATTACACATGTGTTTACTCTTTAACAGAGGAACTCATCTTTCGGAAATCTATTTTGAAAGAAATAGGAAATGATATGTATCAACAGTTCCCTCAGCATAACAGTAAAAAGCTAGCATGTATTTAAATGTCTATCAAAAAGGGACTAGTTGGATAAATTCTGGAATAGCCATAAATTTAGTGCCAAGCAGCTATAAAAGGAGAGATGAAGACCTTTTATATGAGTTAGCTTTAACATATATTGTTACGCAAGAAAAATCTATGAATAGAACAATGTGTATAGCATGCTATTTTTTTGTTGTTTTTTAAAAAAGGAAACAAATACATCTAGTTATTTATTTTTATTTTCAAAAAGAAACAATGTGAGAATAATTACCATCTACAACAAATGCTTAACTAAAGGAGAAGAAAGGTAACAGAAAGAGGGAGACAGGGATGGGAAATATTTCCTTCTGGACTTAGCTTTGTATGTAGTGATGGCTGGAGATGCTGCAGCTAGTTTGCAATCATGAGTCCTTCCCAAAGGACATAATTGCAGCCATGAAATTAAAAGATGTTTGCTCTATGGAAGAAAAGCTATGACCAACTTAGCATATTAAAAAGCAGAGATATTAAAGATTAGAAAGATGGTAATGATGACCCTTTATGTGAGAGCAAAGAGGCACAGATGTAAAGAACAGACTTTTGGACTCTGTGGGAGAAGGTGAGGGTGGGATGATTTGAGAGAATAGCACTGAAACATGTATATTATCATATGTGAAATAGATCGCCAGTCCAGGTTCGATGCATGCGACAGGGTGCCTATAGCTGGTGCACTGGGATGACCCTGAGGGATGCGATGGGGAGGGAGGAGGGTGGGGAGGTCAGGATGGGGAACACACGCACACCCATGGCTGATTCATGTGAAGGTATGGCAAAACCACCACAATATTGTAAAGTAATTAGCCTCCAATTAAAATAAATTTTAAAAATTAAAAAAAAGCAGAGATATTACTTTGCCAACAAAGTTCTATCTAGTTGAAGATACGGCTTTTCCAGTAATCATGCATGGATATGAGAGTTGAACTATAAAGAAAGCTGAGTGCTTCAGATCAAGTTTTGTTGTTGTTGATGTTGTTATTTGCTATTATAGGAAGCTTCTTCCATCTCTATATTTACTATGCATTGTTGTAAATGATGATCTCAACAAGATATAAGTTCCTTGTCTACTCTGACATACATACATGGCAGATCATTCCTTCTTCTCTACTTCACACTAAAAAGGAAGGGGGTGTCAATGTAGTACTTTATTTCCTAAAAGATTCCTCGACTACTAAAGGCATAAATGTTTTACTCCCTGGAGCTACATAGCATAGTAGTATAGGGGTTATGGACTTTAGAGTAAGAGTCTGATTTGCACCCTGCTCCTGCTCCTGATGAGCTGCATGGCCCCGGAGGGTTATCTCTGAACTTTAAGCATTTTTTCTGTACAATGGGGGCAATGCATGTTGTTAGGATCTGCCATTATTTGTGTAAGGGTCTGAAAGAGTACGTAGGAGGTGACATTATGATATGTTTTCCTCTCTTCCATATTACATACTTCCTTTATTTAAAGTCCATTTCTAGGCAATTCTCAGAAATATTTCCTCAAATAGCTCCATTCATACTTCAACTCCTTGCATAGTATGGGACTCATGAGTCCCCCTCACAGGATTCTTGTAACTGTTCTTTCAAGGAATAGTAATGCTCTGTAGCCCTTGGGTGCATCATAAATACTGGTTATGCATTCATTATTGGCATCTCTCAAAACAACCTTATCTCATGCTTAATAGGCGCTTGAACTAGCATAACATTGTAAAACAATTATACTCCAATAAAAATTAGTTTAAAAACTGCCCTTGATTTTGAAATTCCTTTTTGAACGTAGAAAAAAAAATTCCTTCAGAAAGTAGCCTTTTGAAAACTGTTCTCTTCCCTGGTGGCTCAGACGGTAAAAAGTCTGCCTTCAATGCAGGAGACCCAGGTTTGATCCCTGGGTTGGAACAATCCCCTGGAGAAGGAAATGGTATCCACTCTAATATCCTTACCTGGAGAATTCCATGGATGGGGGAGCCTGGCAGGCTACAGTTCATGGGCAGAGTTGAAAACAACTGAGTGACTAACACTTTCACTGCTGCTGCTGCTGATAAGTCGCATCAGTTGTGTCTGACTCTGTGCGACCCCAGAGACGGCAGCTTATCAGGCTCCCACGACCCTGGGATTCTCCAGGCAAGAACACTGGAGTGGGTTGCCATTTCCTTCTCCACACTTTCACTATGACATCATATTTTATCTGTTATTGACACTGGTATTCACACGGCCACTTTTTTTTTTTTTAAATTAAACCGACATTAAAAATAAATGAGAATGATGCTTAGAGTGAGTAGGAAACAATGCAGTGAGAAAGGAGAAGCTGCTTTTTCTGCCTTTCCTGGTTTCACCTCCAGGATCAGTTTTCCCTTAAAACATTACAAATAAAGCTCTTGTGCATATTACATATAATCTGCTTTGGCAGGCATAATAGCATTAATGTACTAGGGCATTTGAGGAGTCATTTTTCTTGCCTGATGCTTCTTATAAATTATGACTCAGACATCTGCATTCTGCCCTAGATTCCAAAACAGTTAACTCAGGTAAGTCATGTCACCTTATTTGTCAAAGAGGAGAGGGTACTGCATACAGATACAAAATTCTATAAGAACAGCATTTATTTAGTGCCTTATAATCTGTCCATCTATTCAAGGCTATGGTTTTTCCAGTAGTCATATATGGATGTGAGAATTGGACTATAAAGAAAGCTGAGCGCTGAAGAATTGATGCTTTTGAACTGTGGTGTTGGAGAAGACTCTTGAGAGTCCCTTAGACTGCAAAGAGATCCAACCAGTCCAATCTAAAGGAGATCAGCCCTGGGTGTTCTTTGGAAGGAATGATGCTAAAGCTGAAACTCCAGTACTTTGGCCACCTCATGGAAAGAGTTGACTCACTGGAAAAGACTGATGCTGGGAGGGATCAGGGGCAGGAGGAGAAGGGGACAACAGAGGATGAGATGGCTGGATGGCATCACCGACTCAATGGATGTGAATCTGAGTGAACTCTGGGAGTTGGTGATGGACAGGGGAGGCCAATGGACAGGGCATGCTGTGCTTCATGGGGTCGCAAAGAGTCAGACACGACTGAGCAACTGAACTGAATCACTAAAGACTTCAGATAAGTCATGTTTCCCAATTAGACATTTGTTTCCATTTCCACATATTTTGGATGATGTACAACGGAATTTCCTATCTGTAGTAGGCTGAATAATGTCCTGTTCTCCATGCCCCTTTCCAAAAGATGTCCATGTCCTAATCTCTGGAACCTGAGAATCCACTATCTTACATGGTGAAATGGACTTTATACTGTTAAGAATCTAAAGATAGTGAGATTATTTTGAATTATCTGGGTAGGCCAGTATAAACATAAAGGTTCTTATAAGAGGGAAGCAAAAGGGTCAGTGGCACAGAAGGTAAGTTGACAAGGAAAGCAGAAAATAGAGTGAGGCATCCACAAGTCCAAAATACCAGCCCCATCTAACAGCCGGAGAAGGCGGGAGCAAGTTTCCATGGAGCCCACACAAGGAATCGGCCCTGCTGACACCTTGATTTTGGCCGCTTAAGATTCCTTTTGGATTTCTTTCGGAATTCGAAGAGAATATACTGTATTGTTTTAAGTCACTAAATTTGTCAAAGCAACAATAGAAAACTAATATGTCATCCATTGTCTCATTTAGCGACAGATTATGGGGTCATGTGGAGCTCTCTGCATCTGTATCCTAGGTTCCAGCTTTCTGCTGTTGGGCTCTTTATCTCAAATTAAATACACTTTAAGACGCAGATGTAAACAATATCCAGCAGATGGCATGGAGTGCCAAAGGGACAGATGGGTAAAAAGAAGCAAAAAGTGACACGAGATCATGGAGGTCTAATCATGGCATTATTACCCATAGGGCTTGGGGACAGCTATACTGTGGCAGAGTCTGTAGGGGCCAGTACCAGACATTCCTTAAGCCAAAATGTCAGTGGCTATTCTAATATCCAGTGCTGACTAATTTAATCAGACTGCTGCTAAACAGTGTCGGAGAGAATTTTTTTCTTAAAGACAGATGGATGAAGAGAGGACCTTTCCTTTCCTCTCTCCTTGCCTGTTGTGCTTGATGTCAGGACATGTCATACTGAACTGCTACATCTTTCAAATATGGTCGCCTCTAGCCACATGCAGTGCTTGGGAGCATGTGAAATACAACTAGTATGACTGAGGAACAGGATTTCTTACTGTATTTAATTCTAGTTAATTTACATTTAAGTTATTGAACAGTACAGAAATAGACTACAGATATCAATAATCTCTTTCATTGATGGATGGATAAAGAAAATGTGGTATATATATACTATGGAATCTTATTCAGCCATAAAAAGAAAGAAATCCTGCCATATGTTAATAACATGAATGGACCCAGAGGACATTATGCTAAGTGAAATAAGTCACATAGAGAAAGGTAAATACTGTATGATCTCACTTCTAAGTAGACTCTAAAGAAAAAACCCACAGAGGTGGGTGGGGCAGGGTGGGAAGCAGTGGGTTAAATGAGCGAAGGTGGAAGAAAAGTTTAATAAAAAAAGAAAAAGGAAAATGTAAGGGTTTGCAGCATTTGTTAATGTAAGCCTAGCAAGAATTCTTAAGCACTCAGTTTCCTTATCAACAAAGCTGAAAAATACTATTTTAGTGTCCATAAAAGCTGTTTCCAAAAGATGTTTATTTAAAACAATGGTGGGAACACATGTGGACACTTACTTTTTATTTTTAAAACCTCAGCTTATCTCTTCTTCCTTTACCTGCCTTCTTTTCTTAGTTTTTAGGCTTCCCTGGTAGCTCAGATGGTAAAGAATCTATCCTCAACAAGGGAGTCCCAGGTTCCATCTCTGGGTTGGGAAGATCCCCTGAAGAAGAGAATGGCTACCCGCTTCAGTATTCTTGCCTGGAGAATTCCATGGACAGAGGAGTCTGGTGACCTTCATCCATGGGGTTGCAAAGGGTTGCAAAGAGTTGGACATGACTGAGTGACTAACACTACCTACAGCACCTACATTTTCAAATTTAGTTGCATTCAGCTTAAACATCGCCATGTCTGTGAATCCCCCAGTCACTTAGGGATAGAAATTCAACTCAAAGAGCTTTAAACCTTTAAAAAAAAACTTTAAAACTAGAGAACTATATCATATGTCCATTAAAGTCAATCAGTGAAATAATATGGACTCAGCAAAATCAACACAACAGTAACACAACAACAAAATAAAAAGCAATGTGTTTAAAATACAAAATGCCCCTCCGCAGACCTAAGCCAAATACTTGAACTAAGGCTTAACTGAAGAAAGTATGCTCTGTTCTTTCCTTTTATTTGGTTTTCAAAGGAAATTTTGACTTTACATTATTTTTGCATTTCCTGCTAAATTCTGAACACAGAGTAAGATGCAGCTTTCATGATATGGATGGTAATTGTAATATGATCATTATTTGGAAAATTCTGCTTATTTCTTCCATTTCTTTTGTCCCTTATTAAGATCTCTTAGTTCTACTATATTCCCCAATATTTTATGAATCAGTATTATTTCTGACATGATATGATCATTTTGTTGCCATAGAGATTATTTACAATGACTAATTCTGGTATTTTGGAAAGCTGAAAGCCAGAGACAAATATATGTGATACAGTAATTGTCACTAATAAGTTAGAATATATATTCACACATATATTGTTATATGTGGGTAAACACAGACATATATCAGTTATGTGTTTTACAAGCAATCAAAACTCTTTGGGAAGAGAAGCTGTGAAAACAAGATCAAAAGGCTCCTGTTGCCATTATTAACATTCTGAGGTTAAAGTTATACATACAGGATAAAATACTGTTAACCTCGTAAGTGGCTCAGTGGTAAAGAATCCACCTGCCAAGCAAGAGAAGCGGTTTCAATCCCTGAGTCAGGAAGATCCCCCGAAGATGGAAATGGCAACCCACTCTGGTATTTTTGCCTGGGAAATCCCATGGGCAGAGGAACCTGATGGGCTACAGTCCATGGGGTTGCAAAAGAACAAATTATCAGTTGGTTCCTGGAATGTCTTTGGGGTGTTAAAATTTTTAATATTAAAGTACCCTTATGATTTAAATTATAGTAAAATGTTATTTAATGAATAATTAATGACTCATGTGTGTTATGTAAATAGCTAATTTAAAAATATTCCAACTATGGTAAAGAACAGTTCCCAAATGTCAGTCCTAGGCTTGTAAATTTCATGACAATTTTGTTACCATTCTATGAATAAGTGTGACAAATAAGGACATAAGATATTATCTCTTATTCTGTATGTTCTAAATTTTTTGGTGTTAAAATATCTGTTCTTCAAGTAGGCAAGCTTGTGTTAGCCTCCTGGGAAACTCTGCTATAGAGCAAGATTTTGTGAACAACAATTTCCAGACCATGATCTAGAAAATCAGAATATCTGGGAGGAGGGCCTAGAAATTAACATGTTTAACCAGTTTTCTTTGATTCAAATTCACCCTAATGTTTGAGAACCACTAGTATGGAGTAAAGTGTATAAACTTTGGATCCAAACAGTCAAAAGTCTGGAGAAGGAAATGGCAACCCACTCCAGTATTCGTGCCTCAGAAACCCCATGGACAAAGGAGTCTGGCAGACTACAGTCCATGGGGTCACAAGAAAGTCAGACACAACTTAGCAACTAAACAACAATATACCTTGTATATGTATTTTTGGATAGGCAGAAATTTAAGATGGTCCCCTGAAATCCCAATCATTAATTATTCAATTAAACACGATTCTAGGTACTGCTGTATAGGAATTTTACTCATGTAATTAAAGTCCCAAATCAGCTGATCTTAAGACAAAAAGACTGTTCTGGTGGGTCTGAGTTGATCACATGAGCCCTTTGAAAACAGAATTTTCTTGCTGGTTGTCCAAGAGAGGAAGTCAGAGAGATGAACTTAGGCAGGCCTGGAAGAAGGCCGGCATCCATACTGTGAACTGCCTATGGGGCCACATGGCAAGGACCTGAGAGTGGCTTCTAGTTACTGAGATCAGTGCCCAGCTGACAACCTCTGCCCTTCAACTGCAGGTAAATGAATTCCAAAATAACCTGAAGAAGCATAGAGGGAGATCTTTCCCTAGATGAGCCTCCAGATGAGCACGCAGCTGGCCCACATCAGGACTAACATCCTGATATCATCTTTGCTGTACCCTGAGCAGAGAACCCAGCCATGTTGTGCCAGACTTCTGACATATATAGAACTGCAAGATAATAAATTGTTCTTTTAAATCTCTAAGACTGTGATGCTTTGTTATATAACAATAACATATATATATATATATTATAATGTATATAATGGAATTGAATTATATGATTGCTTTTAAAAGATAACATATTGGAAGAACAAATTCTTCCTTTTGCCTTTTCCACCAGACACCTATGCTTATGTCTATGACATAAATAAGAAGTGACAGTTCTTATCTTCCAAGGGCCAAATGGAAGGAGAAACAACATATTCACTATTTTGACATATCACCAAGGACTACATAAATGCACATCTTTTCACTCCATCTCCTTTAGTTTGTTATAAATGCCCTACAGTGAAATAACCTTTTCTCGTCCATAGACTTAGCCGAGAATATAGAAGTGACAGGAACTGAACTTCTAACGTGAAGAAACAGCAATGCCCAAAGGTTTACAACTGTGAAGAGCTTCCTTCCTTGTTACTGTTGTTGAATTTTCATTTTCTCAGTACGTTGTATGGTTGGGGAAGGGAATTAGTACTTTTGCCCTTCCGATCTGGTCAAGAAGATCAAGATTTTTTTTTTTTAATGGAATTTATTTATTTATTTATTTATTTTTAATACTTTATTCTACATTACAATACTGTATTTGTTTTGCCATACATTGACATGAATCAGCCACAGGTGAACACGATTTTTTTTGAAAGATTTGGGACTTCAGTTAGAGTAGTAAGCTTTATATGTTGTTCAAACTAAATTCTAATTGGTTGGGGTTATTTAGACCAGGAACTCACACATTAAACCAAACTCTATCTTCTAAAGTGTTTCAAATGAAAATAAAGCATGTTTCCAATCTCAGTGAAGTGAGATCAAATAGGAGCGTAATTATCTCTTTCCTCCTTTTTATAACCTAAAGCAAGTGTCTATAGGAATTTCTACTTGTGTAGGAGGCATGTGTGTATTTCCCACAGAGATGATCTTCCCAACTCAGGGATTGAACCTGGGTCTTTCAGGCAGATTCTTTACCACATGAGCCACCAGGGAAGCCTGTAGATAATAATACCCAACATTTATTAAGCAATTGCATGCCAGATCCTGTAGGGAGTGGGTTTTAAGTGTACTAACTTAACTGTCATAAGATCTCTTTGAGAAAGGTATTATAAGTTCTAACCTTATGCTTTTTGTACAATATAAAATGGTATAGTATTTAAATTTGCCCAAGATCATATAACTAATAAGTGGAGAAGCTGGAACCTAGAAACATTGGTTCTCAGGTTGTGTACATAATGTCTATTCTATGTTGAGATGAGATAGTTCTCTTAGTCAACAAATCTACTACATGCAAAATGCAGCCTTAGCAGAAGATGCAGGACCTTCATTTCAAAGAATGTTCTCTACTTGAAGAGGCAAAATGCACAGTCATGAAAGAAGGAAACATCTAAAAACCAGTAATTGAGTCCAAGCCTTTTCCCTTCCTTTACTACTGCTATTGGCAATAAAAATGAAGGATAGGAAAGCCTACTTTACCGTTTCTGCATAGAAAATTCAATAAGACACCATAAAACAGATAGTAGAGTTTAAGAGTCCATAACAAGAGAGAAGCTTTCAGTTCAACTTACGAGATAAATAGGTCTTGAAAGGTGACTCCCTGGATCTCTGTTCCATTATAACATATTCTTGGCCCCAAACACCCTGTTCTTGAAAAGTTTGTTTGAAATGAAGGAAGGCACAATTCAGCTCTCTTGATCCCAGGCTATTTGTTACTGTCACAGATGTCAGGATATTAAGCACTGTGTGTGTGTGTGTGTGTGTGTGTGTGGTATGTGCATACACACATACATATTTAAAAACAAAAGCATAAAATACACAGACAAGATCTTTTCCCTGGATCACAATTTAAAACTACTCAGTCTTCTTCCCACCATGTTCTAAATGAGCTTCGAAAACAGAACTAGCACAATTGTATCTCTCCAGAAAATACTGTGTCTCTGAAGTTTGCATATCTCTAAGTTAATATAAATTAAACCTTAAATAAGGTAAGAGGGATCCTATTTACAAGGAACTTGTGATATGTCAGTCCTAATATAAAAATTGCCCTTCAAATGATCTATTTTGGAAGTGAATATGTGTTACACTGGTTTTAAAGGAATTGCTCCTTTCAAGTTTCCTCACTTCTCATCTGAACTATAGTAGTATACTTCTAACTACTTTCTCTGTCTCATCACAAGCCTCACAGCCTCCACCTTTATTCATTCTCACTCCCACATTTATTCTCTGTATCACCTACAATAAAGAGTCTAAGTCTGGACCCTGGATAGAGTCACTGGTCCATAAACTTGGATGAAAAAGAAAATATCTTTATTTTCAGTAATCTCAAACCAAAATTTAGCATTTCCTTGGTGGCTCAGACGGTAAAGCATCTGTCTACAATGTGGGACACCTGGGTTCGAGCCCTGGGTTCGAGCCCTGGGTTGGGAAGATTCCCTGGAGAAGGAAATGGCAATCCACTCCAGTACTGTTGCCTGGAAAATCCCATGGACAGAGGAGCCTGGTATGCTACAATCTATGGGGTCACAAAGAGTCAGACACGACTGAGTGACTTCACTTCACTTCACCTCTATGATGAAAAGAGAAACAAATTTCAGTGTTACTTGAAGTAGATATGAGCTAGTCCCCAAACAAAAATACATTTTCCCAATTCACTAAAGTTGTAGCAAATATCCCCAGTAGCATGTAAGTTCACCACCATTCAAAATTAATTATTAGACCTGCTCCTAGATCTTATTGGACTTCTCTGATGGCTCAGAAGGTAAAGAATCTACCTGCAATGCAAGAGACACAGGATATGTGGTTCGATCCCTGGGTTGGGAAGGTCCCCTGGAGAAGAAAATGGCAACCCACTGCAGTATTCTTTCCTGGGAAATCCCACGGTCAAAGAAGCCTGGTGGGCTACAGTCGAAAGGGTAGCAAAGAGTCGGACATGACTGAGCAACTAAGCACACAGATCTTATTATTTAATGCATTTAATAAAGAATCAAATATATAGCTGCATTACAAATTAGTTTATTTTTAATTTGATCACTGTATTTCTATGTAACTGGTCTCTTCTGAAATTCTGTGTCATCGTTTAGCTGCTAAGTCATGTCCAGTTCTTTTGAGACCTCAAGGAATATAGTCTGCCAGGCTCCTCTGTCCATGCCAGGCAAGAATACTGGAGTGGGTTGCCTTTTCCTTCTCCAGGGGATCTTTCTGACCCAGGGATTGAAACCACATCTCCTACATTGCAGGCAGATTCTTTACTACTTCTGAGAAGGGATCTCTGTGCTTTTCCAGACTCCTAAAGGAGTCCATGGCACACACACAGGAAGAATCTCTTCTCCAGAGGGTCTTTCTAACGCTTTCATGTTATTCCCTCAACTTAAACTTCTTCAGTGGCACCAAGCCCTCTCCCTAGTAGTGTCCAAATCCTTTGTAGTTCACAGAAGGCCTTCTATAATCTGCGTGTCTCCTTCCAATGCCTCACTGCCTGTGTGTTGATCCTTGTATTCTGCTTTCCATCTGTTCCAAAATGTTTCAAGCTCCCAGATGCACTGAACCATCACTGTTCTCTTTTATCTCTGGTCACACTGTTCTGTCTGATACAAATGTCTCTCTCTAATTGATTTCTGGTACATTCAAGATGCAGCTCAAGGGTAGAATATCAAGAGTTCAGTTCTGGACATGCCAAGTATACAATATACCTATTAGATATCCAAATGGAAATGTCATGCCTGGAGTTCTGAGGAAAGGTCAGAACTGGGAATGTGGGTTTGGGAGGCAGCAGCATAGAGAGGGTCTTTAAAGGTGAGAGACTTGATGAAATCAACTGTGAAATGAGCCCAGATAGGAAAGAGAAAGGGCTTCAGGAGGGCTGGGTACACTGACCAGCACCTGTACATGGTGGTAGTTGTTTCTCTCAAATTAGGATCCCTCTCTTTGGGGCAAACTGGGCAAATTCCAAGGGCCCAACCATCACTGACCCAAAGTGCACACTATAAGAGGTGTACTCTGAGTTCTGAACTGAGCAAGCAGTTACAGAGACGGAGAGAGAGAACCAACAGTTACTAGCTGTCACCCTGGAAGATTAGTAACAGCACTTCCATTTCACAGAGAATGCAACTGAGGCACAAATAATCATAAAGACTCAGCTAAAATCCTGACTCTACTCTTTATTGGTTGCATAACCTTGGGCAAGATACTTGATGTCTCCAAATTTCATCAAAAATGAAGCTGTAAGGAGAATTAAGTATTGACAGAAATAATGGATACAGGTCTAATGCCTAACACATAATAAATGCCCAAAGAGTGTCAGCTGTTGATATGAAATATCTTGGTCAGTGTCAGAAATTCTCGTTACTGTGCCTAAGGAATTTACCCAGGTGTATGCAAGCCCAAAGCTTATGATCATCCTGCTGTGCCATGACTCCTGCGCTAGATAACTACCTGATTTTGGCTCTATCAGTTCTTTCTCTTGTTTACTTCTCTAATGTTCCCTAAAAGCAATTTCTAAAATTTAATTCTTTCTTTTAATTGGAAATTGCTGCTGCCTGAAACTGGCTCTGCTTACTGCTCTCTGGCAGGAAATATGCAGTTTCAAAAGACCTTCGCAAATGTGTGGCCAGGGAAACCCATTGTTTCCCCTCTTCTCCTCCCAGCCCACCTTACTCTCCAGGGGAACCTCACCAGCTTACTCAGCATCCACGGCTTGCCAGCAAGGCATTGAGCACTGTTCTTTTCCCAAACTGCAGCTAAACGTGGATTAGCTACATTCCTGCTGACTCTGCTTTCATTGTGTATTCTATTTAATAAACTTTCAGCCACTATGGATGTGAGGAACCAAAGGATGGCAAACAATTAATTTATCCCTGCTGATCAATTAGCAACATGGACCCAGCCTAGTATGATCACCTTCAAAACACTTTTCTTCTATTCTGCAGAGTGTGTTCTTTATCCCACTTTTTCTTTATACACGTGATTCATTCAGTCCAGGTGGATAGTCCTAATAGACAACAACCACTAAGACACCAGGGGACTTTTGCAGAAATCAGAGCATGTAGGTTTCCATGATTCCTGCTCCCTCCTTTGTAAGAGTGTAAAGGTGTTTGTGTTTATGTGTGTATGTAATCACATTTCATTTCTCTTTCTTACATTTGGTTGAAAATTGTTCTAGGAGTGTTTATAGAGCAATGCATGTATGCTGATCAATTTTTAAACAGTCACCATTTTCTAACAATAAGAAATCTAACTCTCTTTGAACGGTATTCATCAGGGTTTCCTAAAAGGATTTACTAAAAACTACATTTAAACCAGTTGTTTAAGCAAATTTTCTCTAGGTCAGGGCAGATGACAAGTAGAAGAGAGATGGATTGCTTACTGCTTTTAACTGATCTTTGCTAAAGTATACATGCTAGATTATTCCTTTAAAAATACTTAATTTCCAAACCCAATGCATTGGGGCCATTTTTCTTTATATTTCCTTTTGTTTTATCATTTGTCATCCCTGCCTATCAAGTGTCCTTGTATCAATTAGGGGAGATATCTGGTAGGATTTTGACTTTTTCCCATTAGTCTGTGGCAGAATCTGCTAAAGTACAGTGCAATATTGTTTGCCTAGCCATTCATAATGCCACAACAAGGCCATTTATTTTAATTAGTTATGTTAGCGGTTCCTAGCATCTTTCCAGATGTGTGTGCAAGATGATGAATAAACGTAGCATTCCAGACTCTTAAAAGTTAATTGCTTAAAATAAAGCCCTGCAAAACCCAACTGCTGTATGCCTCTATGCACATTGATTCACACACATGCAAACTGTTGGACTCATTTATTAATTGCTCTATCTTGGTGTCCCAACTTTGGTTCCTAATTGCTATAATTTTATGCAATTTCAGGAAGAAACTCTAATCTTATCCCCCTTTCCTCTGTAATTCTCTGGATTCAAGCTCTGTGCATGTCATTACTGCATCTTTGAAACTGTCTGGGGCTTGTTTACCCTACTGGACTGAAAACTGCTTAAGGGCAACTACTATCATATTTACTTTTGTAATCACAGAATCTAGTGTCTTACATAGTGAAGTATATCCTTGGATTAATGAAAGGCCTTTCTTAACTTTTTCAGATGACTGGACAATGATATATTCTTAGAAAAAGTAAACAAATATGCACAGAAATGGAACGCTGTCTACCATTTAAGGGGATTAAGAACTTTGATCTATACACACTTAGCTCAGTCTATACTCAGAGAGTAAAGTCCTAGGTGGTGAAACATAGATGAAATACTGTGGAAAGTCACGGGGAATCTGATAGAGAAATTCCATCCTCTTGTTCATGCTCCATAATGACACTAAGAACTTGGGTCATTTATGCTTCTACAAACAAATCATGATAGTCCAACCAAGTGAACAAGATACCCAGGAGCATTTGTTCTGCTGGCTTATAAAAGACTAAGCAAACAAGGACAGTAAATATATGGTTCCACTTACAGCTACATCCCATGGACATGGTATTCAGATTGTATGCAAGGCTAACAGTGAATCAGTGGCCAAGTCACAATATTAAATCACACTTATTTCCCACTGGGTCATTCCTACTGTACTGAATACTATCTGCTTTAAAGGTTTATTTGGAATTTCCTCTTTTATTTTTCATCTTAACAGTAGTCTAAAGTTTTCTTTTGTTGGACTGAGTAATTATCTGGCTAAACTGTCCTCAAAAGCTTTAACATGAAGAATTTAGTATTTCCAAGTAATTAGAAATTTGGACTAAATTTCTTTTGTTGTTATTTGTCACCCATGGCAAGGTAAATGGGGAGAACACTTTCTAGATCTCAAGATTTGTGGGAAGGCTTGCCATTCTTTATCATAAATGAGAGTAGCCTTCTAATCAGTCATAAGTATACCTTTAATGGGGATTTCTGACTCTTGTTTATGACTCTGTGGGTCATATTGGGGTTTCTTCTGCCTTAATCTCTTTATGCTCTACGGAGTGTGGTTTGTTGTCTGCACCTTAAGGACTAGATAGACAATATACTTTCAAATTACAGAGCTCAAAACTGAACTGTTTTATAACTTCAGTAGGTATATTTGTTTTTCCTTTTTCCCTCCCCTGTGTGTCACATATTTATAGTCATTAACTTTGAGCTTTCTTTGGCTTCCTTCCACCTTTTCAAAATCGCTTACACAGTCTTTCCCAGACTATCATTTCCAATTATCTTTTAATCTAGTCAATCAGTATATTTTCACTTTCCCATTAAGAAGGTAGGCTAGCTTCTTTTGAAGGCCATGTCATTAATGTCTAGGTTCCAGATGATCTTCATACACATTGCAGTTAATTTGACAGAATTCTAAATGTTCAGTGTTCCTGGGTATCATTGTTAATTATAATCCATTGTAGATTTCTAGTAAAATTTATTTTATTTTTTTGCATTTCTTGGATGAACTATTGTGCCCTTCTTCATATTCTGTATCTAACTTCTCTGAATTGAGTCTTTTTGTCTCAACACTCCTCTAATATCCATTTACACAGCATCCAAGCCTCACAAGAGAATATCCCACATCCCACAGCATGCAGCCCACACAGTAACAAGAAATACCTTATCCATATGCCTTCCAGCCTGTTTCTATTGTTTTCAGGTTACAACTGTTGCTGAAAAAATGTTTTTAATTTGATCCTCTATTTATATAATCCATATATCATGCTTCAATTGTATTTCTCAGTTTTAGTTTTTTACTTATCCTGGTGTAACCCCTTTCACTGAATTTTATTTGTATCGTAACACTATGTTTTAGTTGTTTTCTACTACTGTGTTATCTTACACCACTCCTTTCCACAAAAAGGATACATTCTTTACTCTTAGAACCCAGATTGCAACACTGTGAAACCTACAGCTTCACTAGTGTGGTTTAGAAGTCCTAGAACTGTATCTCCATTTATTTTGCAATGGAGGTCCTTGCATTTTCTTCAAACTTTTACTTTCTGTCCCTCTGTCCCCTGCAGTACTACATGGTACACTCCTTATTTTCATACTGTCCAGAATTTTTTGTACCATAAATGCTAGATAGAAAGCACTGTGACGGAAGGTAGGCGCATTTACAAGGCATAATTGTAGTGAAGCCCCCGTATTTCTGCCTGACTGACAATCACTGCCTCCTTTAAGCTCCTTGGCGCCTTCCATTTCATCTTAAAGATGAGTTTTCCATTTTCCTCCAATTCCAGCTGCCTTTCAGAGAAGGGAGCATGCTGGCATGAAAATACTCAGTAAAGATGAGTGAGAGTATATGGCCTGTCTCCCACAGGGCCTCACTAGAGAGAATGAATTATGAAGGTGCTGGCCTGGTAATATGCTGACCATCACACCTGAGGTAGATTGCATGTGTACTTTCAACTGAATTGATTTTCCTAGCTGTCTGAATGTGGCAGTCTGTGGATGTTCATACTTCCTCATTTGGACTCCTTCAGACCAGAATTTAGCATCAGAATTTGCCAGGACAGTCACTGAAAATAATAAGCAGAAGTGGTGACACCACCCTGTATAAAACCAGAAGAAATCTTCATTTCTTTTCCAAGGCAAAAGGGTAAAGAGTTAGGTGGGAATTATCAGGGGAAAATGAAAGACAAGAAACCCCATTATTCCTCTACAATAATGCTTCTTGAGAACACTTGGCTACCACATGTAGTATCGTGGATTCAACATACTTTAATTGCCTGTTATTTTTGGCAAGGTGGCATTTTAAGTTTTTGTTTCTTAACTGCAGAATGGATAAATACAGCATTTGACTCATATGTTGATCCAGGATTATTTTTATTCTCGAGCACCTTCCAATGTCACACCAAAAAGAGGTACAACACTTTCTGGGCACTCCTCCTACAGATGGTCTAAAATATCCACGCAGGACAGCAATCCTAATGGCTTTCAGAAGCATCTGAAACAATCCACAGTGTGGTTCAGCAGAAGTCACTTGGGGGAAATGTGTTCCTCTTCTGTGACTTCAGCATTCAGGCCATATTTAAAATTAGAGCCCTCTGCAGTGAAGGGGCTCTGCCAAGCCTTTAGCTTCATATATTACGACAGCTTGGCGCTTTTCTGATCTCACTTATCCTGAGAAAGCTGTCAGGGATGGCCCCCGCAGAGACAGCTGACCCAAATTATGACTTCTTTCAGGGAAGGAAACCCCTCTAGGACAAACAGGAAGCAATCTTTCAGCATAATGTATTCTCATTGGGAGAAAGTAAATAGTTTACTTTTCAGTTCAAAGCAGTGAATTCAAGGCACATAAGTTAGTTTTGGCTCAATGTGACCCTAAAATCAAGTCAAATGGAATGAGTTTACAATTCAGAGCCTTAAAATTCTATTTGGCTGAATGCTGATGTTAAAGTGTTGAATTCCATCTCATTTTAGCTATTATTTTCTCTTTAGTCAATTCCAAAGTACTGCTAAGTTTTGGAAATAAAATAAAGAAAGTGCTAAATTGCTTTTCAGACCCATGACCAGGCTTTTGTGGTACAAAAACAATCCCCTGAGGTGTGGTGTTTAAATGAAAAATAAATTTGAAAGTGTATATATTGAACGAAATAAAATTTCAATCTAGTTCAGACCCAGAGAAATTTAGATTCTTTTTTTTTAATTTGACTTTCCTCTTCCAGTTGTCAAATTTATCTGGTTTTATTACCATTAGTGCAAGTCACTCAGTTGTGTCTGAATCTTTGCAACCTCCATGGAATTCTCCAGGCCAGAATACTGGAGTGGGTAGCATTTCCTTTCTCCAGGGGATCTTCCCAACCCAGGGATTGAACCCAGGTCTCCCACACTGCAGGTGGATTCTTTACCAGCTGAGCCACAAGGGGAGCCCAAGAATACTGGAGTGGGTAGCCTATACCTTCTCCATGGATCTTCCTGACTCAGGAATTGAAGCGGGGTTTCCTGCATTGCAGGTGAATTCTTTACCAACAGTTTGCTGATTAAATAACAGAATTATCTGCCATCATAAAGGAAAGGGATCTTGCCCTTTACCTCATCAATCTAGAGCCCTCACACAGTTAATAAGCTGACAATAAAGTGTGTATCTGCTAATTTAGTTCACAGGACTGACGCACCTTGAAAAGGGAGGTGGGCTGTTTTTCCCCCTTTTTTTTTTTTTTCCATTAGTATGCACAGAATACAAGTCTTCACAGAATCAAGATAAATTGTGATCACTTCATCTTGCAATCTATCAGTCATGTCATTTACATAGAAGAAACTGATGTGAGGATACGAGTCTGATAAGTTTTGTTCTTATGTTAGCTAGAGAACAAAATACCATTTCTTATTAAAAGGGTCTCAACCAATCACACACAGAATGCAAAATAACAATGAATTTCCTCTGTTTTACCTAATTGCCTTCCCCTCCAATAGGTGAAACACTGGTGCAGAATATATATGGTGGATGGGTAATTAAGTGAATTAGAGCTTAATTCACTAGTATTAGTGCAGTTGGAAACCAAAGCCAGTTCTGGGCCACTCCAATGCCAGGACCTGGGAGTCCTGGCTATGGTAGGTGGTGTGGTCTGAGAACCCTTAGGTCTTCCCAAAAGTAAGCCCAATGTGGGGTTATGTCTATAACCAATTCATTAGTGCTGCATCTTTTGATTCATTTTATCAACCCTAGAATAACTAAAAAATAGAAATAAAGAAAAAAAATACATCATGTCACTTTCTCTTAAGATTTTTAAATTTGTTCTTTCTATTAAAGTCATCTAAAGCTTTACAGATGGAGCCTGAAAGGCTGCAGTCCATGGGGTCGCTGAGGGTTGGACAGGACTGAGCGACTTCACTTTCACTTTTCACTTTCATGCATTGGAGAAGGAAATGGCAACCCACTCCAGTGTTCTTGCCTGGAGAATCCCAGGGTTGGGGGAGCCTAGTGAGCTGCCGTCTATGGGGTCGCACAGAGTTGGACAAGACTGAAGCGACTTAGCAGCAGCAGCAGGAGCAGTAACAGCCTAGATCTGGTATCCCAAAGTTACACTATTCCTACTGATCTACATGATTTCTAAACAGGCATACTGAATTATTCTAAATGCCTTGGTGCCATACAATGTCCACTAAGGACCAAAAAAAAAAAAAAAAAAAATCAGGAACAATAGAGACATTGTAAAAATAAAACCAAACACTCTTCTCTTCTTTTGTCCTCCTATAAAAAGAGCAATTTTCTAGCTCTGAAAAATTAGCTTTTTGATGTAGAATCCAAAGCAAAAAATCATTCTAATGAAAGGAGGACTACATTGTTGATCCCCATGTGTCTAAGGCAGCTATTCTGATTTCTAATCCAAGAGGGAGAATGAGACACACAGCCTCTATTATGTGGTGGCAGTAACTTGGAACTCAGTCACTTCTGTTTTCCCTTTGCTACTCAGTTGGCAGAGGCATTTGTGAAAGAGATGAGAGCTGCCCAAGATGGTTCTGTATAACCCCAAGGAAGAAAGGAAATATCTTTGGAATGGCACCCAGACCACAGACCAGGTACTGGGTCTTGGGTGCCCCTTATGGTTGACAAGCTAATAGAGATGGGGGAAGTGAGGAACAAGGGGTGAAGAGGGATACAGGGTTCCAGTCTTGTTTCTTAAATTCATCTTTTCCCTGTCTGTGCTCCAGACATACTGACCTTCTCTTAGCTCCCAAATGAGCGCCAAGTTCCCCCTTCTGTTTTTGTTCTTTGTACATGCTGTTCCCTGTGTTTAGAATGCTTTAATTCATACCATTTGCCTAGTTAAAAGTTCACCTTTGACATCAACTCAAAGAAGCATTCCCTGACTCCATTTACTACATCATTTTATGTACTGTATGACATAAGCAATCATCAGTAGTTTGAAATACTTCACTTCACTGAAACTGGACCCAATGGTTTTAGCTTTCAAACTTTAAAAACAAATGTCAGTCTCCAGAAAACCATCTAATACAAGCAAACACATTTCTTTTTAATAAGAGCTCTCGGAGAAAATAAAGACCAACTTTTGAGACACACACAATTATTCTACTTTGAGGTTTTCACTATAACTTCATCCATTATGTTGATCACTTTTCTGTTTTGGCTCTTTTCTCCTTCCATTCATTATACATGTCTATTCTCTAGTAATACCTACCACACCTCAGATATAACAGGCATTCAAGGAAGGCTTATTTGGTTAGGATGACCAATCTATTAACTCTTTAACATTACTTAAATGTAAACTCAATGAACTACAAAATAAGTAAAGGGCTTAGCTCTAATTTTAAACTATCTTTTATCCTGAACATCCCTTTTCCTCCCTTAACTTTTTGTTTGAAAAATTTCAAATCTGCTTTTGAGTTGAAGTAATAGTATAATGAGCACCTCTATACCTTCAGGAACAATATATCCACATATATCCTTCAGAATTACTTGAACACAAGTTGCAGATATTCTGACACTTGATCCCCAAATTCTTCAACATATATCAGTAAGAACCATAGTATTTTCCTATATAACTACAAAAACCAATTTCACAACCAAGAAAAGTAACATGGAAAAATATAACTTAATATATAGTTCATATTCAAATTTTCAAAAGATGTCTTAAAAAAATTTTTGTTTGTTTTTGGACCCAGGATTCAATAAAGGATTACTTACAGCATCTCATTGCCAAGTCTCTGTAATCTCTTTTAAACTAGAATAAATTTATTACCTTTATATCCATCTTTTCTGGATATTCATTATATTGACATTTTCAAAGGGTCCTGGGGTCAGTTACCTCATATGATTCTTCAACAAACTGACTAGTCTCATTGTATGTAGTTTCAAGACTAGATTTAAATATTTTGAATCCTTTGAATCTTGCTTTTTTTTCACTTGATACTATATCCTAGAATCATTCTATAGCAGTTCAAAGACATTTTTCCTCATTCACTGGGTCCTCATGTTCAGAGTACCATGAGAGTTTCCAGTTACCATATACTTTGGATTCTATCATTTGGGGACTTTCACATTTTTTCTGTAGTTTTTATCAGTTAAACCAGAGCTTTTCTTATGAAAATCTGCTAAGGAAAAAGAAAACCAATGAACCAGAGTTGTTTAGTTTAATGCAGTTAGAGATATGGAGCCTATTTTTGTTTTGACTAGAATACCACATGGGACACTGAGAAGCACATTTTGGACAGTGCCCTACACCTTTGCTTTTGCCTAATAATAATAAATCATGAGAGAGGTAAAGGAATTCTGAAGACACTACCAACCGTGAGTACACTGAAGATATCATCAGCATCTCTTTCTAAAATTGTGGTAAAATACACGTAACACAAAATGTACCTTTTGAACCATTTTAAAAGGCACAGTTTGATGGCACTAAATACATTCACATTGTTCCACATCTATAACCAATATCCACCTCCAGAATTTTTATCATCTTCTCAAACTAAAACCATGTACTAAAGTGACTAAAAGTACAAAAAATATAATAACTAGAAAAGAATCTACAGATATATTTTTCAGGATTAGTGAGTGAAATAATTTGGTTCATTGGCTAAAAGGTCAATATAAGTTAATTTATCTCTGTATTTCATCAACAGTTATATTTTTAAATGTAAAGTTTCTGTTTATAAAAAAAATCTTCAAATACCTAGCAATAATTCTAACAAAAGAAGTGAAAGAAGTCTAAGTACCCAGAAAACTGAAAAACATACAGAGTGGAGATTTTTAAAAAATTAAATAATTGTGGAGTATATATCAGACTCATGGGTCAGAATACTGATATTATAAAGATGACATATCTCTGCAAATTGATCCATAAACAAGCAATCCTAGTTATAAGTCTTAGAGAGTTTTCTTAAAATGATAACCTGATTTTAGAATTTATATGGAAATTTAAAGGGTCAAAAATAATCAAAACAGCCATGCACTGGAATACTTACACGGCCACATTTCAAGAATCAGTGGGGAGACGAAAGAAGATGGTGGAGGAGTAAGGTGAGCCTCCCCACAAATACATCAAAAACTCACCAAGATATGGAACAACTCCCACAAAGCAAGCTCTAGGCAACAGCAGAAGATCCCAGTCCTCCAGGGGGACGTGCTAAGCTCCTTGAAATGAGTGTTTTAATTTTGTTTTTTATTTTTCAACTGCTTTTCCTACCAGCTATAGCTATTCCTGAATATATATAAATCTCTTCCACATACATCTATTTATCTTTGCTTTTCTGTTTTTCCTTTTCTCTCTTTTTCTATTCTCTTTTCCATCCCCCTCATTTTCACTTTTCCCTCCTTCTTCTCTTTTTCTTTCTCCTTATTTCTTTCACTCATTCTTTTTCACCAAGTAAGTTAAATTATTGACCTCTCTTTGCTATATTCCTCATGATCCCTCTGCTCATGCTCAGTTTTCCAGATTGAGCATTAGCTAGCTCTGTTTTTAATTGGTTGATACCACTTTTGGTTTCCTTTGTTCACCAAGTCAATCTCCTGTACTCTTTTCTTTAGAATACTTTGGTTGTAACTGTATGTGTGGAAGTGTGTGTATATGTCCCATTATTTCTGTAGTTACCTGCTTGGTCTGTTTGATCTCCTCCCACTAGAACACAGGCACAAGTCACCCCCAACAAAAAAATCAACACAAACCACTCAACCAACCTTTCCCTCCAAGGGAAAAAACCAAAGGGAAGAGGACTATAACCCTAAAGCCTGGGAAAAAGAGACCTCAAGTGGAGCAAGTTATAAAACAAAAACAAAAAAAGATGATGAAAAGACAGAGAAATACAGCACAAATGAAAGAGCAAGAAACTCACAAGACCAAATAAACGAAGAGGAAATAAGCAACCTACCTGAAACAAAACTCAGAATAATGATAGTAAAGATGCTCTGAAGACTTGAAAATAGAATGGAGAAAATGCAAGAAACATTTAACACAGTTAATAGAATCACCAAGGACATAGAATAAATAAAGAATAAGCAAACAGAGATGAATAACACAATTACTGAAATTAAAAATACTCTAGAAGGAACCAACAGCAGGATAACTGAAGCAGAGGAAGGGATAAGTGAATTGGAATATAGAATGGTAGAAATAACTGCTGAAGAGCAGAATAAAGGGAAAAGAATGAAAAGAATTGAGAATAGCCTCAGAGACCTTTGGGACAATATTAAATGCAGCAACATTCGAGTTACAGGGGTCTCAGAGGAAGAAGAAAAAAAGAAAGGCCCTGAGAACATTTTGAAGAAATTATAGTTGAAAACTTCTTCAACATGGAAAGAAAATAGTCCATCAAGTCCAAAAAGTGTAGAGTACCTTATAGGATAGACCCAAAGAGAAACACATTGAGACAAATATTAATCAAGTTAACAGAGATTAATTAGGCACAAAGAAAGAATATTAAAAACAGCAAGGGAAAAGCAACATGTAACATACAAGGAAAACTCATACAGTTAACAGTAGATCTTTTAGCAGAAACTCTGCAGACCAGAAGGGAATGGCAGAATATATTTAAAGTTATGAAAGGAAAAAAATCTACAACCAAGATTACCATACCCAGCAAAGATTTCATTCAGAATTGATGGAGATAGCAAAAGCTTTACAGACAAGCAGAAGTTATGAGAATTCAGCACCACCAAACTGGCCTTGCAACAAATACTAAAGGGACTTATATAGCCAGTAAACACAGGAGAAAGGAAAGATCTATAAAAACAAAGCCAAAACAACCAAGAAAATGCCAATAGGAACATATGTATCAATAATTAACTAAATGTAAAGGGATTAAATGCACCAACCAAAGATACAGACTGACTGAATGGATTAAAAAAAAAAAAAAGACCCATATATATATATACTGCCTACAAGAGAACCACTTCAGACCTAGAGATACATACAGACTGAGAGTAAAAGGATTGAAAAAGATATTCCACGTGAATGAAAACCAAAAGAAAGCAGAGTGGCAATACTTATTTCAGACAGAATAGACTTAAAAATAAAGAATATTATAAGTGACAAAGAAGGACACTACAAAGTGATCAGGGATCAATCCAAGAAGAAGACATAACAACTGTAAATATTTATGCACCCAACATAGGAGCATCTCAATACATCAAGCAAACACTAACAGGTATGAGGGGGGGAAATCGACAATAACACAATAAGAGTAGGGGACTTTAACACCCCACTTACACCAATAGACAGACCATCAAAAGAGAGAATCAATAAAGAAACACAAACCTTAAATGAAACATTAGACCAAAAGAACCTAATTGATATCTTTAGGACTTTCCATCCAAATGCAGAAGAATACGTTTTCTTCTCAAGTGCACATGGAACAACTCCAGGTTAGGGCCAGGTGACTTCACAGGGGATTTGTATCAAACATTTAAAGAAGAGCTAATGCCTATTCTTCTGAAACTCTTCCAAAAATTACAGAGGGATAAACACTTCCAAACTCATTCTACAAGGCTGCAATAACCCTGATGCTAAAACCAGGCAAAGACAATAAAGACAAAGAAAATTACAGGCCAATATCACTGATGAACATAGATGCAAAAATCCTCAACAGAATTCTCACACACAGAACTCAACAATACATTAAAAAGCTCATATACCATGATCAAGTTGGGTTTATTCCAAGGAAGCAAGGATTCTTCAATATATGCCAATCAATCAATGTGATCAGATCAGTTCAGTTCAGCCGCTCAGTCGTGTCTGACTCTCTGCGGACCCCATGAATCACAGCACGCCAGGTCTTCCTGTCCATCACCAACTCCTGGAGTTCACTCAGACTCACATCCATCGGGTCAGTGATGCCATCCAGCCATTTCATCCCCTGTCGTCTCCCTCCTCCTTCCCCCAATCCCTTCCAGCATCAAAGTCTTTTCCAATGAGTTAACTCTTTGCATGAGGTGGCCAAAGTACTTGAGTTTCAGCTTTAGCATCATTCCTTCCAAAGAAATCCCACGGCTGATCTCCTTCAGAATGGACTGGTTGGATCTCCTTGCAGTCCAAGGCACTCTCAAGAGTCTTCTCCAACACCACAGTTCAAAAGCATCAATTCTTCGGCGCTCAGCCTTCTTCGCAGTCCAACTCTCACATCCATACATGACCACAGGAAAAACCATAGCCTTGACTAGACGGACCTTAGTTGGCAAAGTAATGTCTCTGCTTTTAAATATGCCATCTAGGTTGGTCATAACTTTTCTTCCAAGGAGTAAGCGTCTTTTAATTTCATGGTTGCAGTCACCATCTGTAGTGATTTTGGACCCCCAAAATAATGTTGGACACTATTTCCACTGTTTCCCCATCTATTTCCCATCAAGTGATGGGACCGGATGCCATGAATGTACACCATATTAAAATGTTGAAAGGTTAAAAACCATGTAATTATTTCAATAGATACAGAAAAAAACCTTAGACAAGATTCAGCACCCATTTATGATTAAAACTCTTCAAAATATGGGCATAGAAGGAACCTACCTCAATATAGTAAAGGGCATATATGAAAAGTCCACAGCAAACATTATTCTCAATGGTGAAAAACTGAAAGCATTCTAAGATCAGGAACAAGACAAGGGTGTCCACACTCCCCACTATTCAGCATGGTTTTGGAAGTTCTAGCAATGACAATTAGAAAATGAAAAGAAATAAAAGGAATCCAGATCAGAAAAGAAGAAGTAAGACTCTCACTGTTTGCAGATGACATGATACTATACATAGAAAACCCAAAAGAAACTATTAGAAAATTACTACAGCTAATCAGTGAATTCAGCAAAGTCACATGATACAAGGTAAATACATACAAATCACTTGCATTTCTATATACTAACAATGAACACTTAGAAAGAGAAATTAAGGAATCAGTCCCATTCCTCACTGCAACAAAAACAATAAAATATCTAGGAATAAGCCTACCTAAGGAGACAAAAGACCTGTATATCAAAAATTATAAGACACTAAAGAAATAAATCAAAGATGACATAAATAGATGGAAAGATATTCCATGATTCAGGGTTCAGTTCACTCAGTTGAATCCGACTCTTTGCAACCCCATGAATCGCAGCACCCCAGGCCTCCCTGTCCATCACCAACTCCTGGAGTTTACTCAGACTCATGTCCATCGAGTCAGTGATGCCATCCAGCCATCTCATCCTCTGTTATCCCCTTCTCCTCCTGACTCCCAATCCCTCCCAGCATCAGGGTCTTTTCCAATGAGTCAAATCTTCACCTGAGGTGGCTAAAGTATGGGAGTTTCAGCTTTAGCATCAGTCCTTCCAATGAGCACCCAGGACTGATCTCCTTTAGCATGGACTGGTTAGATCTCCTTGCAGTCCAAGGAATTCTCAAGAGTCTTCTCCAACACCACAGTTCAAAAGCATCAATTCCTTCGATGCTCAGCCTTCTTCACAGTCCAACTCTCACATTCATACATGACCCCTGGAAAAACCACAGCCTTGACTAGATGGACCTTTGTTGGTAAAGTAATATCTCTGCTTTTGAATATGCTATCTAGGTTGGTCATAACTTTCCTTGCAAGCAGTAAGCATCTTTAAATTTCATGGCTGCAGTCACCATCTGCAGTGATTTTGGAGTCCCCAAAATAAAGTCTGACACCATTTCCACTGTTTCAACATCTATTTCCCATGAAGTGATGGGACCAGATGCCATGATCTTCGTTTTCTGAATGTTGAGCTTTAAGCCAACTTTCTCACTCTCTTCTTTCACTTTCCTCAGAGGCTTTTTAGTTCCTCTTCATTTCTGCCCTAAGGGTGGTGTCATCTGCATATCTGATGTTATTGATATTTCTCCGGGCCATCTTGATTCCAGTTTGTGCTTCCTCCAGCTCAGTGTTTCTCATGATGTACTGTGCGTATAAGTTAAATAAGCAGGGTGACAATATATAGCCTTGATGTACTTCTTTCCCTATTTGGAACCAGTCTGTTGTTCCATGTCCAGTTCTAACTGTTGCTTCCTGACCTGTATATAGGTTTCTCAAGAGGCAGGTCAGGTTCAGGGTAGGGAGAATCAATATTGTGATAATGACTATACTACCAAATGAAATTTACAGATTCAATGTGATCCCTTACCAAATTACCAATGGCATTTTTCACAGAACTAGAACAAAAAATTTCACAATTCACATGGAAACACAAAAGACCCCAAACAGCCAAAGCAGTCTTGAGAAAGAAGAACGGAGCTGGAGGAATCAATCTGCCTGACTTCAGACTATACTACAAAGCTACAGTCATCAAAACAGTATAGTACTAAAACAAAAACAGAAATATAGACCAGTGGAGCAAGATTGAGAACACAGAGATAAACCCAAGCACCTATGGGTACCTTATTTTCCACAAAGGAGGCTAGAATATACAATGGGGCAAAGATAGCCTCTTCAATAAGTGGTGCTGGGAATAATGGTCAGCTATTTGCAAAAGAGTGAAATTAGGACACTTCCTAACACCACACACAAAGATAAACTCAAAATAGATTAAAGACCTAAATGTGGGAGAACAAGATGGTGGAGGAGTAGGTGGACATGGAATACATCTTTCCATCCAGGAGATACATCTTTCTACATCAGGAATACACCTTCAGACACAGAAGTGCATGCCAAACACCAGCTGAGACCAGACAGGAGTACCTGACCAGTGGAAAAGAATATATAGAACCATGCAAAGCTCAGTAGGACAAAGGAACTAGAGGGAAAGCAGGCATATCAGTAGAACTGGACCTGCCCTTCATGGATGAGGGAACTGAAGCAGGGTTCTGATCCCCACAGTGGGGGCAATTGCCTGAGTCAGAGGAGAAACATTTAAGGCTGAGAGTGAAACAGCTGATTTGTGGCAGCCTAAATGGAATGAGACTCAGACAGTCCTTGTCACAGCCATACATATACTGGGCAGGAATGCACGTCTCCTGGAAGGGGCAGTGGCTGGGAGCTGGAGTTTAGGGATTGTGAAGCATTCCCAGTGTGAGGGCTGCTGTTGACTGCAGAGACGGATAGAAGGGATGTGAGGGAGGAGATCATGATGGGAAATGCCTGTGGAGGAAAGCCAGGCAGCCAAGGAAGCAAAGCAATACTGCTGAGTCACACATAGTGGGTGGAGCCATCATCATAGCCTCTCTTTCTCCACATGCCAGCATCGGCAGCTGAACAATAGAGAGGCTGGCCCATCAAACGCCTGACACACTTAACTACAGAGTAGGACCCCACCCAGGATGTCCCTTTAAGTGCCCATTGCACCGATCTACAGAGTAGGACCCCAGTCGAGAGGGAGGGAGGCATCTATGTGCCTGATGTGCCAAACAATAGAGAAGGACTCCAGGCGAGGAATCCCTCTAAGTATCTGAATGGGCGGATCTATGGAGAAAGACTGGCCAAAGAGGCCTTCTGATCGCCAGCTACAAGAGGTTTAAAAAACTACTCTGATAGGACCATAACTCCTGCCACAGAGGCAGCCTGTGTCCTCTGCACACTTGGCCCCACCAGGGTCCCTGCAAGCCAAGCAGTTGTACCACCTTTCGCTCAACTCTCACTGGGACACGCTGCCACAGCCAAAAAATGTCTTGCGTTTATGCTTGCAGGGTCACTTCAGTCCTGTCCGACTGTTTGCAACCCTGTAGACTGGCCTGCCAGGCTTCTGTGTCAGAGAGGGGTTTCTCCAGGCAAGAATATTGGAGTGTATTGGCCAATACTGGTAGCCATACCCTTCTAGAGCACTATATTTCCTACTACCCTAGCCGCCAACCCTCTTGAGTACCTGGTGCTGCCAGAATCCCTGCCATCTAAGCAGCTGCACTACTTCCACACCTGGCCCTCACAGAGGCAAACCCAAGCATTCCAGGGCAGCCTCGGGATCTAAACTCCAGTGGACAACCCACATGTAGAGGTGGAAATAAAACCACAATTGAAACTCAGGGGCAGTAATGGCTAAGGAAGAAGACCTAAAATCTTCCCACCAGCTGTACAAGCTGCAAATTAAATCCACACAATCAAATAAGCAGACTCTGGGTCTATGGAATATACAAAAAGCCATTGAGAGCTCCCACAAAAGAAATGCACTAGCTCTGATAGCTGTGGACACTGGAGGCAAGAACATATAGGAGTAGGACCAGATTAAAATCTGAGCCGCCCTCACAGCAGGTCCAGAGATCAGTATAGTGTTGGAGGGCATCCTAGGGAGGTAAGGTGGACTGTGATTCCCAGCACAGGAAAGGACTCTGACAGCAGTAACTCAAGAAAAACATTTATTATTCTTATTTTTTGACTTGTTCTATAGATTCTTTTGTATTTTTCTTCTTTTTCCCCTGCTCTGTTTTAGTTGTCAATTTTATTGGCACTAAGAAATCCAATTAAGCTTTTGAGCTTTTTTTTTTCTTTTGCCTCAGTCACATTTTATATTGTTGTCATAAACCTCTGCCTCTACAGTAGGCTTTTGCAGTTCTGTGGAGTTTTCCTTTTTAAAAAAAATTTTTATTTTCTCTTCCTTTAACTTTTAAAACCTATTATTATTTTTCCTACATTTATTCATCTCTTTACTTTTCCTACTGTTCTTTTCTCCTTGCACTTAATTTTTAATGTATATAAATGTTCTTTTTCTTCCTTTATTTAACTTTGCATATCTATTCTTTCTTTCCTTTCCTCAAAACATATTTGTTAGTTTTGTCTTCATTGCTTTATTCCCTACCTGGCACCTTGCTTTAGTTTTGTTTTCCAGTTTGTGCTTAAGTTAGTTTTGTTCTTAACTGGTAAATATAATTTTTGACTTTCCTTGTTTGCTGGATCAATCTACTGTACTTTATTTTTGTTGGACTGTTTTGACTTTGCTCATGGGTGTATATGTATTTGTGTATACTCCATTATTTTAATTATTATTTCTCTGATTTTGTAACTGCCATTTGTCTGGGATTCATCTTTGGTTTCTCACTTTTGGACATTTGCTTTACTCTTCATTAATGTCATAGCAAACCACTTGTGAAATCTTCATTCCTGATCAGAGATAAAACCCTGAGCCTTTGGTGTGGGAGCACTGACTCCAAGACCCTAGACTACCACAGAACTAAACCTAAGGAGTATCAGATAGTGAGAACTCACAGAAAGGAAACCACTTGAATACAAGACCTGGCATCACCCAACCACCAGTAGTACCCTGTGCAAGACACCTCAGCTAAACAAAAAACAAAACAAGAATACAAACCCAATCATCAGCAGACGGGATTACCACCTTACTCAGCCTTGCACATTAGAAGAAAAACAAACAAAAACTCAGCACAAATCTCACCCTATACAAACCTCACACAAACCACTGGACCAACCTTAGGAGGGCAGAAACCAAAAGGAAGAAAGAATTCAATCTTCTTCAAGGAAAAAATTAAACTTTTCTTGAAGCCTGGGAAAAGGAGACTTCAAACAAAATAACTTTAAAAAAAAGAAAGAAAGAAAACGCAGAGAAATACTGCACAAATAATGGAACCAACTAGAAACACAGAAGTCCAAATAAATGAAGAGGAAATAAGAAAATTACCTGAAAAAGAATTCAGAATAATGATAGTAAAAATGATCAAAAACCTTGAAAACAAAATGGAGAAAATGTGAGAATCAATTAACAAAGACCTAGAAGAATTAAAGAATAAGCATACAGAGACAGACAATACAATTATTGAAATAAAAATACTCTAAAAGGAATCAATAGTAGAATATCTGAAGCAGAAAAATGAATCAGTGAGCTGGCAGAGAATTCAGTACCACCAAACCAGCTTTACAACAAATGTTAAATGGACTTCCATAGTCAAGAAATACAACAAAAGAAAAAAGATCTACAAAATTAACCCAAAACAATTAGAAAATGGCAATAAGAACATATATATCAATAATTACTTTAAATGTAAAAGGACTAAATGATTCAACCAAAAGACACAGACTGGCTGAATGGACACAAAAACAAGACCCATGTATATGCTGTCCACAAGAAACCCACATCAGACCTAAAAACACATATAGACTGAAACTGAGAGGATGGAAAAATATACTCCATGCAAATGGGAAGCAAACAAAAGCTGGAGTAGCAATCCTCATATCAGACAAAATAGACCTTAAAATAAAGACAATTACAGGAGATAAGGAAGGGCACTACATAATCATCAAGGGATCAATCCAAGAGGAAGACATAACAATTGTAAATATCTATGCACCCAACATAGGAGCACCCCAATACATAAAATAAACACTAACAAACATAAAAGGAGAAATTGACAGTAACACAATAATAGTAGGAGACCTTAACACCCCACTTACACCAATGGACAGAACATTAAAACAGAAAATTAATAAGGAAACACAAGTCTTAAATGATACATTAGATGAGATGGATCTCATCAATATCTTCAGGACACTCCATCCAAATGCAGAAGAATCACCTTCTTCTCAAGTTCACATGGAACATTCTTCAGGATAGACCACATCCTGGGTCAGAAATCAAACCTCAGTAAATTTAAGAAAATTGAAATTGTATCAAGCATTTTCTCAGACCAAAATGCTATGAGATTAGATATCAATTACAGGAAAAAAACAAAAAACAAAAAACCAACAACTGTGAGAAACACAAACTCATGTAGATTAAACAACATGTTTCTAAATTACCAACAGATTATTGAAGAAATCAAAAGGGTAACCAAAAATTTATAGAAACAAGTGACAATGAAAACATGATATTCAAAACCTGTGGGATGCAGCAAAAGCAGTTCTAAGATGAAAGTTTATAGCAATACAATCCTACCCCAAGAAACAAGAAAAACATCAAGTAGACAACCTAACATTACACCTAAAATAACTGGAAAAAGAAGAAAAAAATCCCCAAAATCAATAGAAGGAAATAAATCATAAAGAATCAACCAGAATAAATGAAAAGAAATGAAAGAAATAGTAAAGATTAATAAAACTAAAACTGGTTTGTTGAGAAGATAAACAAAGTTGATAAAGCCTTAGCCAGACTCATCAAGAAAAAGAGAGAAGAATCAAATCAACAAAATTAAAAATGAAAAAGGAGAGGTTACAACAGGTAATGCAGAATTCAAAGGATTATAAAAGACTATAATGAACAACTACATGGCAATAAAATCAATAACCTGGAAGAAATGGACAGGTTCTTAGAAATGTTCAGTCTTCCAAGACTGAATCAGGAAGAAATAGAAATTATGAACAATCCAATTACAAGCACTGAAATTTAAGCTGTGATCAAAAAAATCCCCCAAAAACAAAAGACCAAGACCAGAAGTCTTCACAGAGAATTCTATCAAACACTTAGAGAAGAGCTAATGCCTATCCTAAAACTCTTTCAAAAAATTGCAAAGGATGCATGGGGCTGGTGCACAGGATGATTCAGGGAGATGATATGGGGTGGGAGGTGGGAGGGGGCTTCGGCATTGGGAGATCGTGTTCACCTGTGGCTGATTCATGTCAATGTATGGCAAAACAAATACAGTATTGTAATGTAGAATAAAGTATTAAAAAATAAAAAAGAAAAGAAAGAAAACAAAAAAAATTGCAAAGGAAGAAACACTTCCAAATTCATTCTATTATGGCACCATCACCCTGATAATAAAACCAAAGACAACACAAAAAAAGAAAACTATAGGCCAATATCACTGATGAACATAGATGCAAAATTATTCAACAAAATTTTAGCAAACAGAATTCAGCAACATATCAAAAGCTCATACACCATGATCAAGTGGGGTTTATTCAAGGGATACAAGAATTCTTCACTATACAGAAATCAATCAATGTGATATACCATATTAACAAATTGAGAGATAAAAACCATATCATCATCTCAATAGATGATGAAAAAACCTTTGACAAAATTCAGCACCTATTTATGATGAAAACTCTTCAAAAATGAGCATAGAAGGAACTCTATGGTAAAGTAAAGGCCATAAATGATAAAGTGAAAGAAAGTGAAAGTGAAGTGACTCAGTCGTGTGCAGCCCTTTGTGATCCCCATGGATTGTGACCCTACCGGGTTCCACTGTCCATGGGATTTTCCAGGCAAGAATACTGGAGTGGGTTGCCATTTCCTTCTCCAGGAGATCTTCCTGACCCAGGGATTAAATCCAGGTCTCCCACATTGTAGGCAGACGCTTTACTGTCTGAGCTACCAGGGAAGTCATAGCATATATGATAAGCCTACAGCAAACACTATTCTCAGTGGTGAAAAACTGAAAGCATTCCCCCTAAGATCAGGAACAAGACAAGGGTATCTACTTTCACCACTATTATTCAACATAGTTCTGGAAGTCCTAGCTACAGCAATCAGTGAAAAAAAAATAAATAAAAGGAATCCAGATCAAAAGAAGTAAACCTCTCACTGTTTGCAGATGACATCATACTGTACATAGAAAACCCTAAATATAGTATTAGAAAATTACTAGAGCTAATCAGCCAATTTAGCAAAGTTGCAGGATACAAAAGCACTACACAGGAATCACTTTCATTTCTATACACTAACAATGAAAAATCAGAAAGAGCAATTAATGAATCAATCGCATTAATCACTGCAACAAAAGAATTAAATATCTAGGAATAAAATTACCTAAGGAGACAAAAGAACTGTACAAAGAAAATTATAAGACACTAATGAAAGAAATCAAAGATGACATAAACAGATGGAGAGATATTTCATGTTCCTGGGTAAGAAGAATCAACATTGTGAAATGATTATACTACCAAATACAGTCTACAGATTCAATGCAATCCCTATCAAATTACCAATGGCATTTTTTTCAGGGCTAGAATAAAAAGTTTCACAATTCATATGGAAACACTAAAGACCCCAAATAGCCAGAGCAGTCTTGAGAAAGAAAAATGGAGCTGGAGGAATCAACCTTCCTGACTTCAGGTTATACTACAAAGCTACAGTCATCAACAGTATGGTACTGACACAGAAACAGAAATATAGACCAATGGAACACAATAGAAAGCCCAGAAATAAACCCATGCACTTACGGGTACCTTGTTTTTGACAAAGGAGGCAAGAATATAGAACGGGGCAAAGACAGCCTGTTCAATAAATGGTGCTGGGAAAACTGGACAGCTAATGTAAAAGAATGAAATTAGAACACTTCCTAACACCATATACAAAGATCAACTCAAAATGGATTGAGGACCTAAATGTAAGACCAGAAACTATGAAACTCTTAGAGGAAAACATAGGCAGTACACTCGATGACATAAATCAAAGCAAGATCCTCTATGACCCTCCTCCTAGAGTAGTGGAAATAAAAACAAAAGTAAATAAGTAGAACCTGATTAAACTTAAAAGCTTTTGCACAGCAAAGGAAACTATAAACAAGGTGAAAAGACAACCCTCAGAATGGGAGAAGATAATAGCAAATAAAACAACTGACAAAGAATTAATTTCCACAATATACAAGCAGCTCATACAACTCAATGCCCCCCTCCCTCCCCAAAAAACAGCCTAATCAAAAAGTGGGCAAATAGACATTTCTCCAAAGAAGACATACAGATGGGTAACAAACACATGAAAATATGCTCAACATTGTTCATTATTTACAAGACATGCAAATCAAAACTACAATGAAATATCACCTCACACTGGCCAGAACGGCCCTCGTCAAAAAGTCTAGTAATAATAAAAGCTGGAAAGGGTGTGGTGAAAAGGGCACACTCTTGCACTATTGGTAGGAATGTAAATTGATATAGGCACTATAGAAGACAGTGTGGAGATTCCTTAAAAAACTAGGAATAAAACCACTATATGACCCAGCAATCTCACTCCTTGGCATATATCCTGAGGAACACAAAACTGAAAAAAACTACATATACGCCAATGTTCACTGCAGCACTATTTACAATAGTTAGAACATGGAAGCATTGACCTACTTGTCCACTGACAGCTGAATGGATAAAGAAGCTGTGGTACATATATACAATGGAATACTACTCAGCCATAAAAAGGAACACATTTGAGTCAGTTCTGATGAGGTGGACTCATCTAGAGCTTATTAAACAGAGTGAAGTGAGTCAGAAAGAGAAAGATAAATAGTATACTGATGCATATATATGGAATCTAAAAGGATGGTCCTGATGAATTTACTTTCAGGGAAGCAATGGAGAAACCAACATTGAGAACAGACCTATGGACATAGAGGCAGAGGAGGAGGGAGAAGGTGAGATGTATGGAGAGAGCAACATGGGTAATTTGCAATACCATATGTAATATATGTAGCCAATAGATATTTGCTGTGTGACTCAAGGAACTCAAAAAGGGCTCTGTGACAGGCTGAAAGGTGGGGTGGGGAGAGATATGGGAAGAAGGTTAGGAGGGAGTGGACATGGGTATACCTATGGCTGTTTCTTGTTGACATATGGCAGAAAACCACAAAATTCTGTAAAGCAATTATCCTTCAATTAAAAAAAATTTTTTTAAAGAATCAGGAAAAGCTATAACTGTGTCTTGGTACAAAGATGGGTAAATAGAACAATGTGACAGAATAGAGGGGCAGGAATAGATCCATTCATCTATGGACACTAGACTTATGACTAAGATTTCACTGTAGAACTTTCAGAAAAAGGATAATATTTTAAAGAATTGCAACCAAAGTAGCAGATATTTATATGGGAAAAATATATTTTGACTTCTACTCCTACCTCACGTTGATACACAAATATTAATTTCAAGTAGACTGCAAATCTAAATATGACAGGTAAAACAACAAAGCTTCCAGATCAAAATATTATGCAATATTTCTATAAACTTGGAATAGGCAAATATATTTTAAATAGGGTAAAAGATAGTAACCAAATCAGAAGAGATTGACAAACTGGATAATATTACAATTTTTTGGCTCAATTAGACAGTCTAAAGAAAGTGGGGGAGGGAAGCCACAAAATAAACAAAAATAGGTTCAAAATCAGTATAAAGAACTAGCCAAAAATATGTAAAAATCTATTCCACCTCATTATTCATCAGGAAAATGCAAATTAAAACTACAATAAGGTATAAACTTCTACTCACTAACCTGGGTAAAATTAAAATAACTGCCAAGACTAACTGTTGGTGAAGAAATCGATCAAGCAGAATTCTCATGCATGTTAGTGAGATTCAGTCAGTCAGTTCAGTCACTCAGTCGTGTCCAACTCTTTGCGACCCCATGAGTCGCAGCACGCCAGGCCTCCCTGTCAATCACCAATTCCCGGAGTTCACTCAGACTCACGTCCATCGAGTCAGTGATGCCATCCAGCCATCTCATCCTCTATCGTCCCCTTCTCCTCCTGCCCCCAATACCTCCCAGCATCAGAGTCTTTTTCAATGAGTCAACTCTTCACATGAGGTGGCCAAAGTACTGGAGTTTCAGCTTTAGCATCATTCCTTCCAAAGAAATCCCAGGGTTGACCTCCTCCAGAATGGACTGGTTGGATCTCCTTGCAGTCCAAGGGACTCTCAAGAGTCTTCTCCAACACCACAGTTCAAAAGCATCAATTATTTGGTGCTCAGCTTTCTTCACAGTACAACTCTCATATCCATACATGACCACAGGAAAAACCATAGCCTTGACTAGATGGACCTTAGTTGGCAAAGTAATGTCTCTGCTTTTCAATATGCTATCTAGGTTGGTCATAACTTTTCTTCCAAGGAGTAAGCGTCTTTTAATTTCATGGCTGCAGTCACCATCTGCAGTGATTTTGGAGCCCCCAAAATAAATTCTGACACCATTTCCACTGTTTCCCCATCTATTTCCCATGACGTGATGGGACCAGATGCCATGATCTTCACTTTCTGAATGTTGAGCTTTAGGCCAACTTTTTCACTCTCCTCTTTCACTTTCATCAATAGTTCCTCTTCATTTTCTGCCATAAGGGTGGTGTCCTCTGCATATCTGAGGTTATTGATATTTCTCCTGGCAGTCTTGATTCCATCTTGTGTTTCTTCCAGTCTAGCGTTTCTGATGCATATAAGTTAAATAAGTAGGGTGACAATATACAGCCTTGTTGTATTCCTTTTCCTATTTGGAACCAGTCTGTTGTTCCATGTCCAGTTCTAACTGTTGCTTCCTGATCTGCATACAGATTTCTCAAGAGGCAGGTCAGGTGGTCTCATAGTCCCATCTCTTGAAGAATTTTCCACAGTTTATTGTGATCCACACAGTCAAAGGCTTTAGCATAGTCAATAAAGCAGAAATAGATATTTTCCTTGAACTGTCTTGGTTTTTCCACAATCCAGCAGATGTTGGCAATTTGATCGCTGGTTCCTCTGCCTATTCTAAAACCAGCTTGAACATCTGGAAGTTCACAGTTCACATATTGCTGAAGCCTGGCTTGGAGAATTTTGAGCATTACTTTACTAGCATGTGAGATGAGTGCAATTGTGCGGTAGTTTGAGCATTCTTTGTCATTGCCTTTCTTTGGAATTGGAATGAAAACTGACCTTTTCCAGTCCTGTAGCCACTGCTGAGTGTTCCAAATTTGCTGGCATATTGAGTGCAGCACTTTCACAGCATCATCTTTCAGGATTTGAAACAGCTCAACTGGAATTCCATCACCTCCACTAGCTTTGTTTGTAGTGATGCTTTCCAAGGCCCACTTGACTTCACATTCCAGGATGTCTGGCTCTAGGTGAGTGATCATACCATCATGATTATCTGGGTCATGAAGATCTTTTTGTAGTTCTTCTGTGTATTCTTGCCACCTCTTCTTGATATCTTCTGCTTCTCTTAGGTCCAGACCATTTCTGTCCTTTATTGAGCCCATCTTTGCATGAAATGTTCCCTTGGTATCTCTAATTTTCTTGAAGAGATCTCTAGTCTTTCCCATGTGAGATTATAGGATAGCAAAACTTAGAAACACTGTTTAGCAGCATTCATTAAACTTGAAAATATTCATATGCTGTAACACAGTAATTATACTCTTAATATATGCCCCCAAAAAGTCTGTATGTATATACTCAAAGACAAGTGAAAGAAGGCTTAAAACAACATATTCACATTAGCCAAATTTCTCTCACAAAGAGAAAAAACGCTCATCAGGATTGGATTAAAGACACTGCAAGACCGAGAGGAAACAGCGTCGAGGTGAGAATCAAGACCTCCACCATGACATCTCTCCTTGTCATCTGCCAGTGCTGGCTGCAGCATGGCAAATGAATCTGGACTGAAACAGAATCAGTCCATGGAGACCTCCTGTGAACCTGAAGCTCTGATGCTCATTTCAGCTCAGAAGTGGCAGGAGAAACCCAGGAGGGAGGCCCTTCCTCCAGGGAGGAGGGAAATTTTGAAAATCTACGAGATAGTGCCTTTTTCAGGACCTCTCCTCACCTCCTTGGCAGTAGGATGTTCCTGGGACAATTTCAACTTCATTCTGCTTGAGAGGCTGGACTCTCTGAGAAATCTCAACATTATCCAGAAGGCTATTAGGGACATTTTTGACATCCTCTCTGATGAAACAGATGTGGACCACTCAGTGTGTGTGGACTGTATTATCTTTTAGAGCTACTGGACATTCAACTCACCATCACAGAATCTGAGATTCAGAACTACAAGCGCTGTTTGGAGACCAGGGAATGGACAAGTGAAGATGAGAGGGAGATGCTGCAGGAGAGGCTGAAGAGCATGGAGCTGGAGGAAGCAAGGCTGGTCCAGAAGGTGGAGGAGGTGGAGAAAAACCAAGAAAGAGTAGCAGCAGATCTTAAGGCAGCCCAAGAAGAGACTGAGATCCTGGACCAGCAGGAAAAGCAACACCAGAAGGACTACAGTAAATTGAAAATGGCAACAACTAGAACTACATAACGACTTAAGAAGTGTGGAGAAGCAGCTATAATATGCCCAGATTCATTGGAATCAGCTGGAGAAAACCCATGTTTTTAACACCACATTTGAGATCCGGCATAACAGCCCCTTAACCACCATCTATAAGTTCAGAGTGGGCTACTTCCCCACTGTTCCTGTGTGCTGGAATGCAGCCTGGGGACAGAGCTCTGCTGCTCTTTGCCCTGCTGATTTGATTTCCTTGCAGTCCAAGGAACTCTCAAGACTCTTCTCCAACATCACAGTTCAAAAGCATCAATTCTTTGGTGCTCAGCTTTCTTTATGGTCCAACTCTCACATCCATACATGACTACTGGAAAAACCATAGCACTGACTATATGGACATTTGTTGGCAAAGTAATGTGTCTACTTTTAATATTCTGTCTAGGGTTTGTCATAGCTTCTCTTCCAAGGACAAAGCACCTTTTATTTATTTTTTTTTAAATTTTACTTTATTTTACTTTCCAACACTGTATTGGTTTTGCCATACATCAACATGAATCCACCATGGGTGTACATGAGTTTCCAATCCTGAACCCCCTCCCACCTCCCTCCCCCTACCATCTCTCTGGGTCATCCCAGTGCACCAGCCCCGGGCATCCTGTATCCTGCATTGAACCTAGACTGGCAATTCATTTCTTACATGATATTATACATGTTTCAGTGCCATTCTCCCAAATCATCCCACCCTCTCCCTCTCCCTCTCCCTCTCCCTCTCCCTCTCCCATAGAGTCCAAAAGTCTGTTCTATACATCTGTGTCTCTTTTGCTGTCTTGCATCAGGGTTATCATTACCATCTTTCTGAATTCCATACATGTGTTAGTATACTATATTGGTGTTTTTCTTTCTGGCTTACTTCAGTCTGTATAATCAGCTCCAGTTTCATCCACCTCATTAGAACGGATTCAAATGTATTCTTTTTAATGGCTGAATAATACTCCATTGTGTATATGTACCACAGCTTTCTTATCCATTCATCTACTGATGGACATCTAGGTTGCTTCCATGACCTGGCTATTATAAACAGTGCTGCGATGAACACTGGGTGCTGGGAGCCGCCACGGGAGATCCCACCCATGACAAGTTCATGTGGAAGAGAACTGTTAAGCAAGGCTTCAGAACTCAAGGGGCTCCCTAGGCTTTCTCGAGCATCTACCCCAAAACCATAATCTGTTTTACTGTTTCATGACTTTTACCAACTCCTCTGACATTAACAGGGGCTAACCCTGACCACCTTTCTCTGGAGAAAATCAACTTAGGGCTATAGCTAATAAGTCTCCTGGACATGAGAGGAATATTTCAAATCAAACCCCCTCTGTTAGCATTTTAGCTTTCTTGGCAGGTATATCCAGACACTTACAGCTATGCATGTGATTATTTACAGCCTCTCAACTGTGGTAGGCATGGAAAGCCTAAAACAGAGCCTTTGAAAGAGTTAAAAGTTATTAGAGTAATGCTAGTGCTGGTGTAGGATTTCATTATTGGGCCAATGCTTGTTGCTAAGTTCCCATATCTCTTATCCACTGTGCACCTGGGAATGCATTAGTTAACATAGTGAGAATGTAAGAAAAACACGTGTAGCCTTGAACTTAACTATATCAGACTTTTGAGCTAATTGGTTCTTTCTTGTAACTCACTGCACCTTTGCTCTGTGAAAAACGTAACTCTGTTTGGCATTTTCTGAGGCTGACATAGATTAGAAATATAAAGAAAAAACACTTTGAGGGAAAATAAGTTTTCTGGTTGAGCAGCCTTTATCAAAAGAGGGTCATAAAATGTTCACAGGCCTCCAAGGCCAGAAGATACTGTACACAACATCATTTGTGGAAAAGGAATGCAGAAAAATCCTGGTCTCAATAATGGCAAAACTGCTGGAATATTGGGCTGATTCTGTATGACCTTGCATATTTCATTTCCCTCTATGTACAAAAAAAGTATATAAGTACCATTTAAAAATAAAGCTATGGCTCTCAATCATCAAAGCAGCTTGATCTCCTCGTGTCAATTATTTTCCTCCTCTTACTCTCTCTTTCAGGCTAGTTCCCATCTGGAGTACAGAGGTCCACCATGTCTACTTATTTGCCTAAGTTTCTAAGACCTGAACAGGAAGCCTTCACTACCTCAGGAGACCGGGAGGGCATCTGTGGCCTTATGTAGATGGTGCAAGTCTCTTGTCTTGAGACTTTATTGATTTTCTGTATAAACCAAGGAACATCAGCCTCTTTTCTTCTCTCCTCTATTTTCTTATCTATAACATTCTTATCTATCTCTCTCTCTCTAAATCAATCACAATCGCTGATGCCATTTCTCCTTCGGTTTTCCCTGAATCCTTTGGGGGCTGGACCCTGGCTATTGGGGTACATGTGTCTCTTTCAATTCTGGTTTCCTTGGTGTGCATGCCCAGCAGTGGGATTGCTGGGTCATAAGGCAGTTCTATTTGCAATTTTTAAAGGAATCTCCTCACTGTTCTCCATAGTGGCTGTACTAGTTTGCATTCCCACCAACAGTGAAAGAGGGTTCCCTTTTCTCCACACCCTCTCCAGCATTTATTGCTTGTAAACTTTTGGATAGCAGCCATCCTGACTGGTGTGAAATGGTACATCATTGTGATCTTGATTTGCATTTCTCTGATAATGAGTGATGTTGAGCATCTTTTCATGTGTTTCCTCTATGACCCACCTCCCAGAATACTGGAAATAAAAGCAAAAATAAACAAATGGGATCTAATTAAAATTACAAGCTTCTGCACAACAAAGGAAACTATAAGCAAGGTGAAAAGACAGCCTTCGGAATGGGAGAAAATAATAGTAAATGAAGCAACTGACAAACAACTAATCTCAAAAATATACAAGCAACTCATGCAGCTCAATTCCAGAAAAATAAACAACCCAATCAAAAAGTGGGAAAAAAGACCTAAACAGACATTTCTCCAAAGAAGACATACAGATGGCTAACAAACACATGCAAAGCACCTTTTAATTTCATGGCTGCAGTCACCATCTGCAATGATTTTGGAGTCCAAGAAAATAAAGACTGTCACTATTTCCATTGTTTCCCCATCTATTTCCCATGAAGTGATGGGACCAGATGCCATGATCTTTGTTTTCTGAATGTTGAGCTTCAAGTCAGCTTTTTTACTCTCCTCTTTCACTTCCATCAAGAGGCTCTTTAGTTCCTCTTTGCTTTCTGCCATAAAAGTGGTTTTACCTGCATATCTGAGGTTATTGATATTTCTTCCAGCAGTCGATTCCAGGTTGTGCTTCATCCAGTCCAGCATTTTATTTTGCATGATGTACTCTACATATAAGTTAAATAAGCAGAGTGACAATATACAGCCTTGATGTATTCCTTTCCCAATTTGGAACCAGTCTGATGTCTGGTTCTAACTGTTGCTTCTTGACCTGCATACAGATTTCTCAGGAGGTAGGTAAGACAGTCTGATATTCCCATCTCTTTAATAATTTTCAACAGTTTGTTGTGATCCACACAGTCAAAGGCTTAAGTCTACTCAATGAAGCAGAAGTAGACATTTTTCTGGAATTCTCTTGCTTTTTCAATGATCCAACAGGTGTTGGCAATCTGATCTCTGGTTCCTCTGCCTTTTCGAAATCTGGCTTGAACATCTGGAAGTTCTCGGTTCACATACTGTTGAAGCCTAGCTTGGAGAATTTTGAGCATTACTTTGCAAGTGTGTGAGATGAGGGCAATTGTGTGGTAGTTTGAACATTCTTTGGCATTACCTTTTTGGGGAACTGGAATGAAAACTGACCTTTTCCAGTTCTGTGGCCACTGCTGAGTTTTTTGCCGGTATATTGAGTGCAGTACTTTAACAGAATCATCCTTTAGGATTTGAAATAGCTCAGCTGGAGTTCCATCACCTCCACTAGCTTTGTTCATAGTGATGCTTCCTAAGGCCCACCTGATGCTTTCTTGCATCACCACAAATTTGACCAGGCGATCATGGCTTTCCTGGATGGCATGCAATGGTTCACGGGAGCAGCTGAGAAAAGTGAGTCAGGTCTCTGTTTACCCTACAAGATTTATCTGAAGAAAGGCCTGACAGAAGACCCTGGAAGCAGTAGTGGGTTCTATCCCATCAGAACCCACTTAAACATGGAGGAGGACTAGACAAAGGCATTCAGGCTTGAGCTTATAAATTTTAAGTGTAGTCTCACTTGGGTCTCCTTAAAGTACTGTCAAAAATAAGTTTTTCTATGAAGGGAGATTGCTTTTTAAAATATTTTACTGTGAAAATGTTATCACATAAAATTTAAAACTGAATAATGATAAAATAAAGACATTGTGATATTTTACTACAAAAACTATTTTGCAGAAACAAAAATAATTATTGCTGAATGCAACCACAGTGATGTCTCTTACAAACTTAATATTAAATACAAGAAGTCAGACAAAAGATTAATTTTGTATCTCTCAATTTATACAAAATTCAGAATCAAATAAAACAAATTCATATAGTATTTGAAGTCAGGAAAATGACTGGAGAAGGACAAGTAATGATTGAAGTGGTCCAAACAAGGTTTTGGAGGTACTATTAATGTTCTATTTATTGTGATAAAGTATAGCCTGACAAATACTACATATATTACTATATAAATAATAAATAATATTATTTATTTAAACAAATAAATTAGGCTATACAGTTACAATCTTAGCTTTTTATGTATGCAATACTTGAATAAGAAAATTTATTCACAAAAGACTGACAATTTGCAATTCAACAAACAATAATAAATCAATCATTCAGGTGTAAAGTAATCTAAAAGATGACTTAATTTTGAAAATTGGTAGGGATAGTCTATTTCAACGTGGTATAAAATTATTTATAATGGAGATGATTCACAGGGTACTATTTGGCACGAGAGAGAAATTATGATTAAATATTTACAGTTTTAAAAAGCTAATAATGTCTATTGATTTTCAACTTTTCAAATCAGACTATAAAGAAATAAAACAATTATTAATGATCATAAAACAGAATGAAAGTGCTGAAAAGTTTAACAACATATAAGACAATATGAGGTGAAAATGTAGGGTGAGCAGTAATGTCATTTAAGGTACACACATGCCCAGTGAACAAACTAAAACTAGTGGTTCAGCCACAGCAAAAGGTAGAAAAGGGAATGGCCATTGATTTAAGTAAGCTAAGACACTATATATTATAGCAGAAAATAAGTGCATAACATCAAAAATTGACACATCAAGAGGTAGCAATATAAGCATCAAGAGGTAGCAATATAAGCATATTACTAAGAGATAAAACGTAAACCAACAAAAGAAACTAATTTGCAATTAGTTCATAGTTCTTACCTCCAGGAGGTTGGAATAAGAATGTAAGTGGAGCATGGGCTGTTGCTTTTCATTATAAATTAACATCATAATTAAATATAAAACAGTTAAAGCAAACTTGAAAAAGAATAAAGTAGGAGGAACCATTCTACCCCAAATCAAGTCTTACTGTATGGATACATTGATAATATGATATTTCTAAAGGGATGTGTACATAGATTAATGGAACTGAATAAATAACCCAGTAATAGATCCATACAAATACGTCAAACTGATTTTTGGCAAGGGTGTAAAAACAATTTATCAGGAAGGATAGTTTTTTTTATAAGAAATGATACTACAGAAATTGGAACCTATAGGCAAAATAAATAAATAGGTGAACTTCAACTTAATCTCACAACTCATATAAAAATTAACTCAAAATAGATCACAGACTTAAACTGTAAAAATTTTAGAAAAGAAAACTGAGAAACATTGTTTTAGAAATGGAGAACAGGATAGTGCTTGCCAAGGTTTGGGAATAGAGGAGGGGAGGTACAGGAAGAAGACGGTGTGGTTATAAAAAGGGCAACATAAAGAATCCTTGTGGTGACAGAACTCTTTCATACCTTGACTGCAGTTTAGATACATGAACATACTCTGTGATAGAACTCTAGAGAGCTAAGCACACGCACACACACACACACACAGTAAAACTTGGACAGCAATGTGGATAAGATATTGATGTCAATATCCTGGCTGTGATATTATATTGCTGCTGCTGCTAAGTCGCTTCAGTCGTGTCCGACTCTATGTGACCCCATAGACAGCAGCCACCAGGCTCCCCCGTCCCTGGGATTCTCCAGGCAGGAACACTGGAGTGGGTTGCCATTTCCTTCTCCAATGCATGAAAGTGAAAAGTGAAAGTGAAGTCGCTCAGTTGTGTCCAATTCTTAGTGACCCCATGGACTGCAGCCTACCAGGCTCCTTTGTCCATGGCATTTTCCAGGCAAGAGTATTGGAGTGGGTTGCCATTGCCTTCTCCGGTCTTCATCACTATACAGCTTGTAAACAAATGTTGTCTTTTATTGCTTTCTTATATGCTTATGTTTCTTATTTTATCAATAATTGATATATCCATGGGATTTTCCAGATGTTACTATAGGGAGAAATCATGTAAAGGATACTCAGGATCTCTCTGTATTATTTCTTATAACTGTGTGTAAATTTTGCATTTATCTTAAAATAAAAAGTTTTAATTATTAAATATAAAAATATATCTCCTTTATAAACTCAAAGAAAGAATATATATGTAATGGATGGACATAGAAGATATTAAGTGAAATTAGTGAAATAAGTCAGAAAAAGACAAATATTTACCATATGATTTTACTTATATGTGGAATCTAAAAAATAAAACAAATGAACAAATATAACAAAACAGAAACAGAGTCAAAGATACAGAGAACAAAGAGGTGTTTGTCAAAGGGGTAGGGGAAGGATAAAGGAAATAGTTAAACCACATGGTGTATACCTTAACTTACACGGGGCTATACATCAATTATATCCCAATGAAACTGGAATTAAAACAAACACACACACACATACACACACACTGCATCTTATTAGAGGCACAGAGTATTAAGAATTAAGTCATTATTATTTTCTAGAAAATATAGGACAAATTGGATACAGGATATCAGAGAGGTAGGAGAAATACTAGTTAAGAATGAAACAGCTTTTCCAGTGGTGATGACCTCCTCATGAGAACATGCCTCTCACAAAGGATCCTCTTCATCCCTCTCCAGAAGAGAAGAGGAAACACAAGAAGCACCTGGTGCAGAGCCCCAGTTCCTATTTCATGGATGTAAAATGCCCAGGATGCTATAAAATCACCACCGTCTTTAGCCCTGCACAAACAGTAGTTTTGTGTGTTGGCTGCTCTACTGTCCTCTGCCAGCCTACAGGAGGAAAAGCAAGTCTTACAGAAGGATGCTCTTTCAGACAGAAGCAGCACTAAAAAGCACACTGTATCAAGATGAACTGAAAACCATCCCAATAAACACGTTTTGGATACAAAAAAAAAAAAAAAAAAAGAAGAAGAAAGAAAAATTTTAAGGAGGTGGTAACAATAAACTGTGGAAAATTCTGAAAGAGATGGGAATACCAGACCACCTGACCTGCCTCTTGAGAAACCTGTACACAGGCCAGGAAGCAAGTTAGAAATGGACATGGAATAACAGACTGGCTCCAAATAGGAAAAGGAGTACGTCAAGGCTGTATATTGTCACCCTGCTTATTTAACTTATATGCAGAGTACATCATGAGAAACGCTGGGCTGGAAGATACACAAGCTGGAATCAAGATTTCCGGGAGAAATATCAATAACCTCAGATATGCAGATGACACCACCCTTATGGCAGAAAGTGAAGAGGAACTAAAAAAGGCTCTTGATGAAAGTGAAAGAGGAGAGTGGAAAAGTTGGCTTAAAGCTCAACATTCAGAAAACTATCATGGCATCCGGTCCCATCACTTCATGGGAAATAGATGGGAAAACAGTGGAAACAGTGTCAGACTTTATTTTTGGTCTCCAAAATCACTGCTGATGGTGATTGCTGCCATGAAATTAAAAGATGCTTACTCCTTGGAAGAAAAGTTATGACCAACCTAGATAGCATATTGAAAAGCAGAGACATTACTTTGCCAACAAAGGCCCATCTAGTCAAGGCTATGGTTTTTCCAGTAGTCATGTATGGATGTGAGAATTGGACTGTGAAGAAGGCTGAGCACCGAAGAATTGATGCTTTTGAACTGTGGTGCTGGAGAAGACTCTTGAGAGTCCCTTGGACTGCAAGGAGATCCAACCAGTCCATTCTGAAGGAGATCAGCCCTGGGATTTCTTTGGAAGGAATGATGCTAAAGCTGAAACTCCAGTACTTTGGCCGCCTCATGTGAAGAGTTGACTCATTGGAAAAGACTCTGATGCTGGGAGGGACTGGGGGCAGGAGGAAAAGGGGATGACAGAGGATGAGATGGCTGGATGGCATCACCAACTCAATGGACGTGAATTTGAGTGAATCCCGGGAGATGATGGACAGGGAAGCCTGGTGTGCTGCAATTCATGGGGTCGCAAAGAGTCGGACACGACTGAGCGACTAAACTGAACTGAACTGAACTGAAGAAATTTCTACTTAACTAGGGATGAAAATCCACGGCAACTATCTTATGGTGCCTTCTTGAACAGAATACACTCAAACTATACCATAGGATGTAACTGCTGAGTGTGAACTCTGAACTTGACTCTCTAAGACCCGATATTAACTCTGTCAATTATTAGAGGCATGATCCTGGGCAAGTTATTGAAACCCTTCTATGCCTCAGGTTCCTTATAATATATGAATTATATAAGCCTATTATGAGAACCAAATAAATTAATGTATATAAAAATCTTAGAAGAGCGCCTCATATTCAGACTTAGTTGACTGTATTATTACCAGGTCACAAGGCAGCATAAGCTAAAATTTTTCTGTTTCTTTCTTATTACTTATGGTGTTTTGATACTTCTACTGAGTTTATTCCACAGTGTCTGGGCAAACTGACACCTCTGCATCTCTGAATTCTAAAGCTGTTTGAAAGCAGGCCAGAGAAGCACAGTATTGTGTAGGTGGCTGCTCACCCATTCTAGTATAAACAATGTTACTTGCAAAGGGAAACCAGTTCAACACATCTCTCTCAAATCCATCCTCCTTTTCCTGACTCTGATTTCCAACAAATCTTTGTTTTGTGAGTCCAGCACAAATTTAGAGACAATTCTGCATTTTTTTCACCTTCTCATCAGCAAGTAAGCTATTTATTCTTTGACAAAGTGCAATGCATCATAGGTAATTAAACACTTATTTGCCAAAGAGAAACTGTAATCATCATTTTCCAGGCTTTTGCTGATAATTTTTTTCCTTATTTTGAAACCCTCTTGACTGATGAAGATTGACGGACAGTAACGGTCTAGACTGAAGTTGGTGGCTTGAAATCCCCTACAGATAGACCTGCTCTGCTTGTCAGAGAGATGCAGAAGGAGCTGCTGAAGTAGCCCTGAAGCCTACAGGATGACAGCTGAGAGAATCCTACTCTATGAGAGCCTGATCTTTACTTGCATAAATATACGACTCATGGAAAAGGAATAAATATTCCTTACATTTCTGGGCATGAATTATATGAAGCTCATATTTTCTAATGAACCACAATATGATCACTTTTAGGAAAATGCCAAGTTGGTGGTATTGGTACATTTTTCTTTAATAAGGACAAGTATCGACCTAGCAGCCATCGCCATTGGCATACCATACACAACATGCAGCCAGAGAAACAACAACAAAAAAACACACGCAGTGAGAACACCAGAATATAGTCCCATGATTGGCTTCTGTTAATGTCACTGAAGGGTATTTTGTCATATGCAATGGTTGTCCTGTCAATAACTGCAGGAGTTTAGGTATGTAGATTTATCATTTTTACATTTCCTCAATGAAATCCCCTTGGAAAGCCACTATTCACACACTTAACTATTCTGAGCCCACCTTTTTGTTTATATTGACAAATACCAATGACTAGTTTATTACTTAAGTGTATAGTGATTATATCATTAATTTTTACTCAAATTCTTGAATCAAATTCCTTTATAAGAGTTCTATGTTCAAGAATTTGCTTAGTAGAGCCATCTCCATCTTATTTATAATCTTCAAATTTTTATAGACCCTGTATTTGTTCAGTCTACACATTCTCAAATCAAGGGATATGTCCATCCCCTGATCATCTTAGTTACCACTCACTCAACTTCTTCCATATGATTCATTCTTTTGTGGAAGTACAGGATCCAGAAACACACCTCTGGCTTGGATATATAATAATAATCAGAATAAAATTTTCTTATTTTTCTTTCTGAAATTTTTCCTGAAGATGATTCAGCTTTGCAATGATGGGGATGCGCGGGGAAAGGGAGACGTCTTTAGTTGAAGACACTGCTGCACTTCAGGACACAGTCAACAATGGCTTCCAGATTTAACAGCTCTCTTTTTAGAACTATATTATGCAAATTTGCTGCCTTCCCTTATGAAAGCACATCTTCCACGTCTTACTAGGCCTTCTTGAAATAATCTTTATTAATCTGGTGACTCATTCCCTGGATGAGATTAGCATCAGGTATAAATATAAAGGTAAGAAGTTTCCGCTTCTAGATCATTTGGGATCATCCTTGCTTGTTCTCCATCTACCTTTTATTCATTCCCTCTTGTTTGTTTTGAAGTTGATTTCCTATCCAATTCTTCCAAGTTCTACAGTCATTTTTAAGTATGAAAACTAATCAAAAGATATTTTTGAAGTGTAAGTATCAAGAAAGGTACTTATGCTGTGTGTTGGTATATAATCCTAATGTTTGGAAGAGTAAAATAAATACGTGTGTGCCTAAAGTAAACTACTTCTATTTACAAAGAAAACCTATTATATTAAAACACTAAAAGACTATTGTTGTTGAAAAATTAAAGCCAGAAACTGGTGATAAAAATATGTAAGCCTTCTTTAATACACTAGACATCAAGTCTGGCAGTAGGTCAAATAACTTCCATAATTTCAGAGTAGTGATGCATGCAATGATATTTTAAGTTATCTATAGCAATTATAGTCTTCTCTGGTGGCTCAGCTGGTAAAGAACCTGTGTATCAATGCAGGTGACTCAAGAGACATGGGTCTGATCCCTGGGTTGGGAAGATACCCTGGAGAAGGAAATGGCAACCCACTCCCATATTCTTGCCTGAGAAATCCCATGAACAGAGGAGCCTGGTGGGCTATAATCCACGGGGTCGCAAAGAGTCAGACACGACCAAGCACTCATGTGTGCAAGAATAGCAACTATAAAGTGCATTGAAAATATCTGAGTTTCAGTAGTGACAAAGTCATAGATAGTGCTAACACTACTGTGGTTTGTTCTCTACATTTACTTGTTTCTACAAGAAAAGAAATTATATGTTAAATTTCAGTCAGAGCTTAGTGAATGTGGAGATATATATACTTTTCTATCCAAGTTTACAGACCTTATGAATTAAATTATTGAACTCTTGGGAGTCTGGGGATTCTAGGTAAAGAACTAGAGATCATGTGGAGAAAAGGGAACTCTCCTACACTGTGGGTGGGAATGTAACTTCGTGAAGCTACTCTGAGAACAGCATGGAGGTTCTTTTAAAAACTAAAGATAGAACTACTAGTAATCCAGTAATTCTACTCCTAGGCATATATCTGGAAAAGAACCTTAATTCCAAAAAAAAAAAAAAAAATGCACCTGAATGTTCACTGCACCACTCTTTACAATAGCTAGGACATGGAAGCAACCTAAAGTTCTATCAACAGAGGAATGTATAAAGAAGATGTGGTACATATATACAATGGAGTATTTGTTGTTGTTGTTGTTGTTGTTTAGTTGCTAAGTTGTATCTAACTCTTTGTGATCCCATGGCCAGGCACCTCTGTCCATGGGATTACTCAGATAAGAATATTGGAGTGGGTTTACCATTTCCTTCTCCAGAGGATCTTCCCAACCCAGAGATCAAACCCACATCTCCTGGTGGCAGGTGGATTATTTACCATGATGGAATGTTACTCAGCCATAAAAAAGAATGAAATAATGCCATTTGCAGCAACATTAATGGTTCTAGAGATTGTCATATTGAGTTAAGTAAGTCAGAAAAAGACAAATCTCAAATGATATCACTTATATGTGGAATCTATTTTTAAGCTACAAATTAAACTTATCTACAAAACAGAAATAGAGTTACACATATAGAAAATAAACTTATGGTTACCAGGGGTAAGGAGCGGGCAGGGATAAACTGGAAGATTAGGATTGACATATATACCCCACTATACATAAAATAGATAACTAACAAGGACCTACTGTATAGCACAGAGAATTACACTCAATACTCTCTAAGGGCCTATATGTGAAAACAATCTAAAACAGGGTGCATAGATCTATATATATAACAGATTCACTTTGCTGTACATCTGAAACTAACACAACACTGTAAAAAAAAAAAAAAACAACCCTCCCAACCTATAATAAGGTTAAAATAGTCTCACAGAGAGTGAAAAATAAAATACTAACAGGAGTCAGTTTAAATAGATGAGAGATTTTTAATACGATCTATGTATTCACAGATCTCTAGAGCCAAATATATCTAAAATTCAGTATAGAATAAAAGTTACATATGAAAGGTGACTAAAATATAAATGACACAAAATTAAGATATAAATATTCATCAATAGAATCCTGAAGATTTACCCATTCCAAATTCAACTATTAAGTGAAAATATGATAAAGGAAGAGAAATACCATAATAAAGTTAATACAATCTATGCAAAAAGAAAACTCAGTGTATTTTTCAATGAATGTATTCTTGGGAACTGCTCATCAGGGATTATAAACTCTTTAGAATCAAGGTGTATAATGATTGTTGAGAGACCCTCAGCAAAATAAAAAGAACAAAACACTATAATGTCACTTCATATCTTTAGATAGTTATGAGTTCAAATGTTGGTATTATAGATATTGATAACAAAGAATAATCAGATAACTAGAATTCAGGAAAGAATATTTAGTAAGAAAATTAGAGTAGAAATAGGGCTATGACTTACTTTGTTAGACTGCTTTTATCATTTGAGTCATGTATCAGGATATATTCTGAACCTTTAGCTAAAAGAAGTTACTCCAGGGGCCCAATAGCCTGAAATTGCATATTGAAACTTTCTATAGAGACAAGAATGTCTGATTCATGTTCCCTTTCTAGTGACTCACTTATCTTTAGATAAAGTATAAAGTTTCTAAGCAAACACAAATGTCAATGAATGTTCACTGTGGTCACCTAAGGCTCAGGAGATATAATTATTTTAAAATTGTTGACCATATTTTCTAAAGTTTATTTGGTAAACATATGTTACTTTATAGTTAGGGAAAGTTATTAAAATTATTTAAAGATAATCTGCCATGATGTTGTTTTCAGAGGTAACAGATAACTTTATTTGATGAATTCAATTTTTCATGACAGAAGCATATATTTTAAATAACAGGTTGCTAAAACAAAATATTATTCTCATATAGAAAAGATTAACTTAGAATGATGTAATAGAAAAGATTAACTTAGAATGATGTAAACTTATAACCCATAGACTGAAAAAACAATCATCTGTGTCCAATTAACCTCATATCTAAAAATGTGGCATTTATTTTTTTCTACTAGAATACCAAGGAGTATGTGTATGAGAGTGTTTTGTATTTTTTCATGATGATTCCTTCTGTATGGTACATAGTTATTAATGTCATCAATGGTTTTCAGTAGGTAACCATTAACTGAATTTAAAGAGAAAAGTTGAAAGTGAAGTCACTCAGTCGTGTCTGACTCTGCGACCCCATGAACTGTAGCCGCCCAGGCTCCTCTGTCCATGGGATTCTTCAGGCAAGAATACTGGAGTGGGTTGCCATTTCCTCCTCCAGGGGATCTTCCTGACCCAGGGATCAAACCTGGGTCTCCCTCATTGGAGGCAGACGCTTTAACCTCTAAGCCACCAGACAAGCCCAATTTAACTGAATTTACAGAATCTATAAAGAGGTAACTTTCACCCCTCTCGGAAGCATTTTACATATATGGATTAAATGTAATCTTTCTTTTGGAATTATACTCTATTACTTCCTGGACTCCATTTAACTATCTATTCATCGTAGTCTCATTTACCTTGATTAAAACTCCCTGCCTTACTTAGCACCAATTAGAGATTACAAGCAGTTAAACAAGCAGGTCCTATTTCCATATGACTCTTTCGGCACCTATCTTTTCAGTTTTAGCAAAAGAGAAAAATTATCACTAACTGTAATTCTGTGATCTGGGGATGGTTTCAGGCTGAATTTTTAAAGTTTCCATCTTCTAAGCTGTTATACCTCCCTCTTCTAAGCTGTTAGATTTCCCTCTTTGCCATATTACATTTTCACAACAGTGGACATTAATTTATTAACTCTCAGTTGATTGAAGGAGTCAGCTAAATACGGTACCTTATTCCCTAGCCAAACTGGCAACCTGAAGTGTAACTGTAATTGCTTCTTATCCAGATGACAGAAAGCAATTTCAGTGACTGCTTTACTTAATTAGGATGCATGAAGCATGGACCTCTAGGTCACATTTCTGTAAATGATGTCTCTCCAATTTTCTTGAGAAAGCACTTAGGTCTCAGGCACCTTGACATGGTTTTTAGTAAGACCATATAAACTCAGTGCAACCAAATTTTGCTTGTAGGTATATTATCCACACTGCCTTGTGGGTTTTCCACATACCCCAGTTCATTTAATTATTTATTTTTCACTTGCTGGGTATTAACTGAAAAGTTAACAGTACAAGTCTTCACTACACATTTGTTGGAATACTATTTTTGAAGGACTGGGTATGAGGAAATTCTTTCAATTTACTTTGCCTGAGGGGAACTCTCTGAAACAGCAGCTTTTGGCCTTATGCCCAGATTAAGAGAATTTTTGAAAGAAGGCTAAGATAGCATTAGTTTGAAGTATCTGCCTACCAGTATGAATCAACTTACAGGAATGGCAGCAAGGGGAACTTGACAATTCCTTTGTGCTTTGGCGATGTCACTAGATGATTCAATGGGAGTTGAAGAACAACAGACACTCAAATGTGAACGAAAATACAATTTCAAATTTAACACAGATTGGTCTTTTTAATTATGCAACATTTAGGACAATCTAGTACAACATGATTATGAACATTAATTAAGCATTTATGATGACAGGAAGCTATGATTGGGATACCAAGAAATATGAGACAGAATTGCTATGCTCAAACAGGTCATGATTAATAACAGAAGCAGCAGTATGAGAAACATTAGCAATAGTGAAAAACTTTCAAAAGCATCCCAATTGAAAAATTATGCTATAAACTCTATTTTCACCTTGGGGGTGTTAACTGAGAATCAACAGTACCTTGATCATCTAGCCTTTTTCAAGTATTATAATTATATTCAACTTACAATAGTGAGAACTCAACACTTTGGATACTTAGGTATTAAGAGTAGTTTAACCAATTAGTAGCGACCCCCAAAACCTCACAGTTGTCTTGGTATCATGGAAAATGCTACACTTAATTGTTTGAATATGGAACACAAATCCAGTGTTCTGACTACATTTAACTGTATCGGGTGAAATCCAAGAGTTTCCTAAACTTCAGTGGCATCTCATGTATTCATAAACATTTCTATGTATACATGTGATATGTGTGCGTATATAATGTATGGCTTCAAACAAGGCAAGCTCATATATAAGTGTGTGTGCTAATGTGCAAAAAAGTGGGTCCTGCCCATCTACTCAGCATACCTCATCCATTGGGAAGCTATAAAACTGCATTTCTTGCTTATTCAAGACTTCCCACTATAGCTGACTGTGTGGTTTACCTCATTTCTCAGCTAGCAGCCTGGAGAACACTGGTATGATGTGGCAGGCACATGCAGAGATTCACAGTGAAATGGATCACCTCAGATCTAATCAGAAATGTACATGAGCCCACAACCTGTATAATACATGCCAGTCTGCTGTTCTTCCCTTCTGCCCACCCATAGTTTCATCAAGTGAGAATGCCACAGGAGAATCCTACTGAAGAGAAACACGGATAACATCAGTCGTCCTAGAAAATGACATTTATGCATTCAAATAAATAATTACTGCAACCTATCATTTTTGCTGTTAAGGCTTATACATGCTGTTTTGGTCTTTCTCAGTCAAAAAATACTATAGAGCCTACAGATTACAAGCAAAAGAAATCTATGAACTGATTTTAATGACCTTACTCAATTTTCAACAGTCTTAGACAGCTTAGTGAGATAAAAGCTGGAGTGACAGAGCATGAAGTGTTTTCAAACAGATCTGTATTGTTCAAGGCCGTGGGCTGTTTTAGTCTTTGGGGAGTTGGGGGAGAAGTGGAGAAGCGCATATTAGGCATCTGAGAACACTTACCCACTAACAATTGCAGTTCTGGAGAATGACAGAGTTTGAAGAGATCTGAGACGCCTCTTCAAGTTCAAATCCTTATTTTACTGATAAGGAATTAGAGGTTCAGAGAGGGGGAAATAATGTATTCAATGCTATGGAACAAATGCATCTAAATTCATATCTGCTGGCCTTACACCCAGTTTTTACACTGCAACATGCTTACTGTATAACCTGACTGAGAATTTTCCTTTCTTCCCCTCTCTGTTTTCCTCTTTCTCTCTCCCCTTCCCCCACTCTTGTCTTTTCTTTCTTAACAATATCTCTCCCCCTCTTTCTTTTCTCTCCATCTCCTTCCCCTTGGGTTTTTCATTTCCCTCTTTCTCTTTTCATCCACCAATCCATTTATCTGTTTAACAATTATTTCCTGAGTACCTACTTAGTGTCAGGCATAGGATTAGGGACCAGGGATTCAGATGGGGCTCTGGCCTCAAAGACCTTACAGTCCAGGAGGGCACACGCACAGGTCAGGAAAAGCTTTCTGACAAAGTCATGTCCACACTGAGACCTGAGGGATAGGAGACAATCTCACAGAATGGGGGAGGTACGACATTCTAGGCAAAGGACATGATTTGCGCTGGTGTCTCACAGCAGAAAGCTGCCAGGAGAAGCCGCTGGAAGATCTCAGCAAAACCGACTCATCAGGCAGTGACAGAAGAGTGTTATCTGACTGTCTTCAATGTCATGGTCCAACCCATAGCCCCAAGTGTCTTCTAAAATATTTTCATTTCTATATTAAAGTTTAAACTTTGCATTAATAAATCAGGAATGAACATTCTGAAGTAAACTTAAGAAAAAGAAATAGAGAGACATGTGCCTGGCATCCATATTACAACCTTGTCACCACAACCATGCACATTGGTCTTTTTCTTATTCACATATCCCTGTATCCTTACCAAAGTCAGTGTTGTTAAGGTGCTATATGGGTTGTGGACTTTGGAAACAGACAAATCATGAAATTTAATCCTGACTCTGAACTTTCTCATGTTTCTGTCTTGAGAAAAACCTTTCTAAGTTTCAGCTTTCTCATGTGCAGCATCAGAATTAAAAACTACTATACAGAAAGTATGGAACCAAGTGCTTATACATGTAAAGAGCCCAGCATAGTGTCAGGCACAGTAAGTATCCAAGAGATACTCAACAAGTGGATAAGAAGCCACGTAACATTCAAAAAATAAAAGTTTAAAATCATACTATCAATGTACTAAGTGGTTTCAGTTGTGTCTGACTCTTGGGGATCCTATGGACTATAGCCTTCCAAGCTCCTCCGTTTATGGGATTCTCTAGGCAAGAATACTGGAATGGGTTGCCATGCCCTCCTCCAGGGGATCTTCCCAATCCAGGGATCAAACCCATTTCTGCATCTCCTGCATCGCAGGCGAATTCTTACTCACAGATACTCTTTAATGATTTACAAAAATGTAAATCTATAGTTTTGAGCTAGATACTGCCAGAGATGAAGGAATGTACTCTTTCAAGAAAACATATTGGGTCTGGAAATGCTGCATGTGGCCATAAAGGTCTAAAAGACTGTTGAGCTTCTTGGGCTATAGTCACGGCCAACTCAACCTCAAGATCATTCTCATTAACATAAGTGAACAACGATCGGTTCTGTCTCTCAGGATTTATGAGCAGGACTCACAAACACTGGAAATAAAATGAAGAGTACCTAACTCTTCTGTCTCAGCTTTATCTTCTATAAATGGCGATAATACCTCAGAATGGTTTTGAATTAAATGAGAATATATAGACTATTATATCAGTATATCCTAGACCTGGGGCATAATAAATGATCATTAGATATTATACCTTTTTGTCATGGTATAAATCACCTTTCAAAATATGTCTGAAATACTAATAGTGGATAACAATTATAAGGGCAATAATTTAAAAGTGGCTAAACTTTTTCTCTTTTAATGTATCTCACAGGTGTTACGAGAATTATTTTTGCCATAATTTTCATGTAAGGGTAAAGGGAACTGGAGTCCTAGTGTAGGAAAGAAAAAGCCTGTGCCTATTTCAAACAAGGCTTTAAAGATTTCTAATTGGTTTTCAGTCATTTACCAACAACTTTATTGTTTAAATAAAAGCAAAAGACAGAATTCTTTATGTCTTAAAGCAAGAAAAAAGTCATGGTGATCAAAGTCATGGTGATCAGAGCTAGAGTTCCTCATAAAAATAGTTTATCTCAAAGCACACAATATTTCAGTATGTTGTAAAGATAATCATTAGTGGACAAACCTTTTCTGGAACAGAAGCTTTGAAATGCATAGCTGTTTATCAGCCTGATATTGCTTTTCTGCTTTTCAGCAGCGCTATCCCCATGACATTAATAGTCACAGCTGAGTGTTAGGGATATTTCTTCATGCTGTATATAAAACATTCTTATTTCAGGGTGACATTCTGTAAACTAGAGGCATTTACAGAGAGTACCATCTCTTGATTTAGATTACGCAGTTTTTAAAAATTGCTTCTGATGTGGCATTTTAAAAAATCACCATTTGGCAGCCATTATGGTTATAATTGATTCAGAAAGAGTCATCAATAGATGCCAAAGCACATAGTTTAAACTTTGATTAGTAACAAGATATTTACATAATTGCAAGTGAAACAGAAGAACAGGAGAAACCTAGTGATAAAAATGAACATCACCAGCAATGAGAAACAGGCATCAGGTGCCTCCAGATATGATGCACAGGGAAGGACACAATGACACTTCTATGGCAAAAATGCGTAACCTGGATATAATCACAAAGAGATATTAGACAAACTTAAAGACTGAGAGAGTCAGCAGAAATAAGCTTCCTAAACAATAAGGTCAGGAAAGACAGGGGAACACTGAGGCACTTCCCAGGTAAAAGGAAAACCCTGGGCAAAATCTGAATAAATTACATAGATCAGATAATGTTGTATTTGTGTAAATTTTCTGAATTAGACTGTTACCCTATTATTATGAAAGAGAATATCCTTGTTTGGAGGGAAATACATTTTAGGATTTAAGGGTAAAGATAAATCTGCCACTAAACACACACACACACACACAGAATCTAATTAAACTCCTGCATCTTCTATGGGATTGCCATTATTGTTTCCACTTTAGAGCTCAGAAAACTGAAGATTGAAAGTTAAGACAAATTTTTAGTTGTCCAGCTTTGTCCTTTCCATTTTCATTTCCTAAAGTGTATACCTTAGAATACTGAAGTTATTTGAAAACAAAAATGGGAGGAGTACAAATACATTTCAGATATACCGCATTAAATGAAGTCAACTTAACCTCTGCTGTGCTACTTTATGTCACTACTCTTCAGTGTGGTGTGTTATGCCACATTCCCCACATAATGTATACCATGCCACTAAACAGCCACTTTTTAAAAAGTCATTTACGTGCATACCTGTGGCAGATTCATGTTGATGTATGGCAAAACCCATACTTGTAAAGTAATTAACCTCCAATTAAAATAAATAAATTTATATTAAGAAAATAAAAAATCATTTGCCGCTGTTTTGTGTAATTTTGTTTAGTCGCCCAAAGACAGTATTTACTTAAAGAACTCAGTCTACCTTACACTTGTTTCTTTTACATGTTAAGCACATAGTAGATAGTCAATAAATATCCCAGACTGCTGGCAGGGACACACTAACCTTTTATACTATTTCCTCTTACAGTATTCTGTGGTATTGCATTTTCATCCCTTCAATTTTTCCCATATTGAAGTTAATATGTACATGTAAACTAAGTGACCTTTGGATGTCCTGAAGCTGACTTCTAATCATTAATAGATGCCTCAGCCTTCTGACAGCCTGTGATTACATTTGTGTAACTCTTCATTCTCTTCTTATCCAGGTAAAAGTTAATTTTGCAAAGAGAAGAGTCCTTAAAAGGTTTTGAATAGGAAAGGAAAAATTTAATTTAAATAAGCACTACACACAACTGAGCGGCTGAAATAAACTGACCAAGTAGTTGGGGGAAAATGAAAGGGCCATAAACAGTTCATCAGGAAGCACAGTGGTGTTTTAAATGATAGGTAATAAAATTATAGTGTCATGAAGAAAAAACTACAGAGACTTTGAAATGACTTTTCTAACTGAAAAAGTTGCATTAATTCTTATTTCCTGGGATTACACACAAGCATGACTGCATTTGGTAGAAAGTGCACACTTTCTGCCAAGTTCTGGCAGTTTTATGAGAAACGGAAAATGTGATATCTTTGCAAAACAGATCTTGAGCTTTTAAGCACATAAATGTAAGGACACACACATTGCTGCATTTTCAAGGCTAAAGTGATGGTTGACATATTCTCCTAATCCTTTAACAGCTAAACTCTTTGTAGAGAGCCTCAAACCTTGCTATCTCTCAACTTTGGTTGCTGGGGTGATTGAAACATCTGTGCATGCTAAGTTGCTTCAGTTGTGCCTGACTCTTTGTGACCCGACAGACTGTAGCCCGCCAGGCTCCTCTGTCCATGTAATTTTCCAGGCAAGCATACTGGAATGGGTTGCCATGCTCTCCTCCAAGGTATCTTCCTGACCCTAGGATCGAACCCGCATCTCTTATGTCTCCTGCATTGCCAGGCAGCTTCTTTACCGGTAGTCCACCTGGGAAGCCCTGATAATTATCACACAGCTGGCATATTTTGACATAATATGGAATTTGGGAGCAGTTTCTTGCAGGAAGAGATGGAGGAGTTTATAAGAGGTGACTATACATATGTAAGGCCACGTTTAAGAAAGCTTTGCTACGAAAGCAAGGAGAAAGAAATGACTATTGGTTATCTTCATAGGGAGTCCCTAAGCACCTAATATATATAAGCTACTGTGCTGGGTGCTATGGGAGGGAAATTCACTACCTGATCTACAACCTTTTCCCATCTTCTTTTCATAGGCAAATATTTTGAATTTGCCTTCATCTGCCACACAGATACCTGGATGAATTTTTATTCCCTTCTCTTGCTTTTGTTACAATTTTCCATCATTCTATTACACTGGTTCTCAAAGTATGGTTCCTGAATTAGCTAGCACATCTACAGCTGGGAATCTGTTAGAAACAGAAATTTCTGGCCTCACTGCAGATCTACAAAATCAAAATCTTGGCAGAGAGTGATTAGGGAGGAGAACTGAACAGCCATCTGTGTTTTACCAGTCCTCCAAGGGATTCCAACACACACCACAAGTCAGAACATTGCCCTCCTGGAACCACTCAGAGTTCAGTTCAGAACAGTTGCTCAGTCATGTCCAGCAATTCACAACCCCACGGACTGCAGCATGCCAGGCTTCCGGGTCCATCTCTTACCCCTGTCCCATTTCATATCACTGCTTGAGAGTTTCCCCTTCCTTGTTTCTATGATGGTACTACTCTGATCAATTCTCATTTTTACCAACACTTCACACCATTCCTTTATCTCTTTCACTGATTGTTTTCCCCCTGTTATCTGGAGTTTTCCATAATTAAGCCTTGCCTACTTTCAGTTTGTTCTTTCTCCCATGAGAATCTGATGCATCTCTGTGATCTCAATTATTCGTTTTAGTCACAGGAATTAAATTTTTTTATCCAATATTCTCTTAATAGAGTTAAGCACACCTTTCCAAAATGCTTGATTAGAAATGCGATCTCTGTGTTCTGTGGCCTCTTATAAGAATACATCAAAACTCAAACACCCACCCAGTCCTTGTCAACCCCAAAGCAGCTTCTCTTCAGCTTTCCTGTTTCTTGCCCTAGACTCTCAGACAAGAAAGCTCAAAGACTCAGACTCAAACTTGTTTTTCAGTCACTCTGTGATTGCCTACTTGTCAAGTCTTGTTGAATCTGTTTCTATTATTTGCATTTCTATTAACTTCCCAGTAGACCCAGTCTCTAACTATCTTTCACCTTAGTTTTTCCTAGTAATTGCTACTTTAACTGTATCATTATAAAGACATTCAATGATTCTTTAATTCTTGCCACTACCTTACATAGAAAATTCTCATTCATTAGTTTGACACATGAGATTATCTATTATGGAACTCCAAACTTCTTTTCCAGGCTTAGTTCATACTGTTTCCTGTTACAGTCTAGCCAAGCTGGGCAAGTGAAAGTGAAAGTCGCTCAGTTGTATCCAACTCTTTGTGACTCCATGGTCTCTATGCTGCTGCTGCTGCTGCTAAGTCGCTTCAGTTGTGTCCGACTCTGTGCAGCCCCAGAGACGGTAGCCCATCAGGCTCCCCTGTCCCAGGGATTCTCCAGGTAAGAACACTGGAGGGGGTTGCCATTGCCTTCTCTGCCATGGTCTATATAGTCCATGGAATTCTCAAGGCCAGAATATTGGAGTGGGTAGCTTTTCCCTTCTCCAGGGGATCTTCCCAACCCAGGGATTGAACCCAGGTCTCCCACGTTGCAGGCCGATTCTTTACCAGCTGAGCCACAAGGGAAGCCCATCAAGCTGGGAGAGTCTCCATTAAAAAGTCTCTGAACTTTATGAATATCTACATAGTTTTATTTTTAATGCTTTCACTCAACCTAGAACACCATTTCAATTCTCCTCCATGTTTCCTTCTTCGGCGGCCCCCATCAGGACTTTATTTTTCCTCTATTTTCACCTTCTTGATACTTTTCTTATGGCAGGTGACACACCTGCAAGTTGTTACAATTAGGTGAAGAATGATTTCTCTTCTTAGCTAGACTATAAATTCCATGAAGAAAGGTACTGAGCTGGTGTGTAAGTTTTTTCTTTCTCACTTGAGTATCAGAGTGTAAAATTTGCCACACTATAGATGCTTAATATTTTTACTGAACAAATAAATTCTGCCTAAAATTTGCCTGTGAGATTATTGATAGGTCTTCTAAAAGAAGCAGCCAAACAGAAGAAGGGTAGAGGAACTTATGGGACATAAAGCAAGTAGACATGAGGTCTTCTGACCTTCAAAAACAAAGACTAGAGTATCCTTGAGCAGAGATTTAAGGAGGTAATGCGAGTATGTTTTCAACTGTGAAGAGTTCCAACTACAGGCTAAGGGACTCACCCTACTTGGCAGGGGTGCTTTCCAAGCAATTTAGCATGCTGTGCAACATTAGTTCTGAGTAAAAAAAAAAAGAGCTGCTAGCTCTTCAAAGTGGGGTTCTATGGTCAAATAGTAGGAGAAAATCTGACACATGAAAAATGAAAAGGATTATTTATTGTACTACTTCTTAGATCTTTCATTTCCTAATGTATGACTTTCCAGGAGTATCTGCAGCTTGCGTCCTAAGGTATGACTTTCTGGGAAGATCTGCAACTTGTGGTATTTCCTACACTTATATGAACACATATTCTTTTATCATAGAGTATCTTGTAAGAACAGCATTCATGTTGGGAAACACTACATGACTGACCCTCTGCAACTAGATATTTTGTGAGCTTTTAAACAAGAAACTTAAGGCAATTTAATAGTCAGTACCTTAGAAATGGAAAAAGTAAATTAGGTGGCCTGTAAAATAGCAAAAAAAAAAAAAAAAAAAAGAGCACATCTCTTTCAAGCATCTGAATAATGTTATCTGCTTCATAGTCCCCTCTTCTAAGATGATTTCTCAGACTCTCTCTTTACACTTATATGAAATTATATGAATAATTTAATATTTAATATTTGTTGCCTGTTTCCAGCTCTATCTTCCACAAATCACCCTCTTTCCTATTCCCATTTTGTGAATTTTTTTTTTTTTGGATGGATTTTCTTAGCAATCCAAGGAAGATGGAGAAAAGAAAATTAACTATGCATGCAACTCTCAGACTCATAACTTAAAATAGATTTACCATGACTTGAAAGTGTTGCTAGAGCAACATATATATTGAATAGATATTTGCCTGGGGCACAGAATAAAAAACTTATCAGAATAGAATTGAGTTAACATTTTATCTAGTCTTTGATATTTCATAGTTATAGTCTACTTTTTTTTCCTAAATGCCATGACATTTACTTAAGAAATGTTCAAAATAATACCTTAAATTAATAAGCACCAAATACCACGACTTTCACATATATGCCAAAATAGGCTTACCCTTGTAATCCCTAAGAACTTCCCTTGCAATATTTTGAAGGCCAAATGCAAGCTGAATTTGCAGTGTTCTAGAAAGATGAATTCCTCAAAACTATTCTTTTAGAGAAAGAAGTATGTGTATATGTGTAAAATCAATTTAATGAAATGGCTTTTACAACAGATGAAGGTCTCTAATCCAAGAAAAAAGTTCATATGTGGATATCTTCTGACTTTTTTTTTTTATTACAATACTGTATTTGTTTTGCCATACATTGACATGAATCAGCCACAGGTGTCCACGATCTCCCAATGCCAAAGCCCCCTCCCACCTCCCACCCCACATCCTCTCCCTGAATCATCCCATGCACCAGCCATCACTTATTATCAGAGAAATGCAAATCAAGACCACAATGAGGTATCATTTCACACCAGTCAGAATGGCTGTGATCCAAAAGTCTACAAGCAATAAATGCTCGAGAGGATGTGGAGAAAAGGGAACCCTCTTATACTGCTGGTGGGAATGCAAACTAGTACAGCCACTATGGAAAACAGTGTGGAGATTCCTTAAAAAACTGCAAATAGAACTGCCTTATGATCCAGCAATCCCACTGCTGGGCATACACACCGAGGAAACCAGAATTGAAAGAGACACATGTACTCCTCTTCTGACATTTTAGAATCAAGATCATTAGAGATTAATAGGAATTACTATACACTGACATGTACAAATATGCTATAATATTTAATCATTCATAGATTTTCAATATTTTTCTATTCTTCCAGTTTTTGTTGGTTTTCTTCTAAATATTCAAATGCTCTAGCCTGAACTGATGGTTATCAGGTAAAAACTTTTTCATAATACTTTTCCCTGAAAGTCTTATGATATATTTTATCTGAATGCCCCAGATCAGGAACTATCATTAAGAACCTAGGCACAGAACAAATAATGTTGGAAAGAATTCAACAACAGGTTGACTTTTTTCAGGGACTGAATTCTTCTGGTTCAAAGGATGCTGTCCAAGCTCCTGCACCTTTGGCAACCCTCTAGATAAGTCAACATCTTGCTCATCTTGCTTATCTCACATGAAGAATAGCTGAGAAGACAGGACCTGGCCTGTTGGTTCACCACATGCAAAAACTCATTCTTTCATATCAGTGAAAGCCGGCAATGGCTAAATCTGCCCCACAGATGAACTATTCAACTGCAAGTTTGTACATTCAATCACCAGAGAAAATCATCACCTTCAAAATGCAAGCCTACTGGGTGCATCTCTCTACAACAAAAGGGTATCAAGGGCAGAGAATGTGACTTTCATCCAGCAATGATTCACCAATGCTTTGTACATGGTTATGTGCTTAACGAGTATTTGCTGAATGAATATGATCCCATATTTTCTACTCTTGCCATGCCATTATTCAACTCTAGTACAGTAGTATTTTCATTACCCCATCTACAACACAGCCTAGATTGGTGTTCTGCTCAGAACAGATCCTCAATATATTTGTTAAATGAAAGAATGGCTAAACTCTTTCAGTATTTTAGGGCATTTAGTTATTGAATTATCTATCTCATTTTATGCCAAAGAACTAAGTAACTCCTCTAGTCTCAATTACACAGAAGTTGGCTTTCACTTAGGGGCAGGTCTATGGGCCTTAAATCCTTGTATTGTGGTGGACAGTTTACTCACTAGCCATCCATGAAGTATCCAACTTTTTCCAAGCAGGCATGCTGGGCAGGGTGTGCTTTCAGCAAAAATCCTGTGCTTCTTACCTACCATAAAATCAGGAGAATTTCCATTTGGTTCTGTTTCCTCTCTAGGTATTTCATAGCTCTAAGCCAGCATGGAAAGCCTTATCCTGCTCCCCTCAATCAAGTCTGTGATTTGAATCTCCCCTGTTTCATGTATGGGTTAAAGTCTGAGCCCTGGATTGGAGTGGGGATGAACAATTTCAGGTAATTGCATCCATGGAGAAGGCGATGGCACCCCACTCCAGTACTCTCGCCTGGAAAATCCCATGGAGGGAGGAGCCTGGTGGGCTGCAGTCCATGGGGTCGCTAAGAGTTGGACACGACTGAGCAGTTTCACTTTCACTTTTCACTTTCATGCATTGGAGAAGGAAATGGCAACCCATTCCAGTGTTTTTGCCTGGAGAATCCCAGGGACAGGGGAGCCTAGTGGGCTGCCATCTGTGGGGTCGCACAGGGTCAGACACGACTGAAGCGACTTAGCAGCAGCAGCAGCAGCAGCATCCATGCATAGAAACTGTAGGTAACAGAAAAGCAGTGTCCAATTTTTGAGACTGCTGCAGAGAGCAAAATCTCACTTTGATGCTGATAGGAGAAGGATGTCAAGACAGATTTCCATGGGGTATTAAATAACAAAAAGGACTGAAAAACCTCTTATTGCTAATGTGAGGGAGACATGATTTTTCATCAGGAGCTTAAGCTATGGCTCCATTCCGCCGTATATAAGACATTATGAGATGAAAGCAGATGAAAATTATTCATTTCCTTCAAATTCACATTATTCAATGCCGTTTTATCAAATAAAAGAGCTTGCCACAAAATAACAATAAATGAGTCTTTCCAAGAGCAAGTTGAAGACCCTCACTTTCTTCAGCACATCTTTGCTGCAGTAACATTTTTGGCACCATTCTTGCTCCTGCGTCAGTCATTATTGCTGACTCCTTTATCCTTTCATTTATCCCTTTTGTCCTTCATCCTCTCATTTATCCTTTTTATCACAAGGCACACCCTGACTCTTCCTCTCCAAGGCCATGCTGACCTGTAACTTGATCTTCCTCTAGACACACACCTCCTATCGTGTACCCGATGAGAGCCACATCAGCTGAAATGCTCACCATCATGACCAGAATTAAGTATTCATATTTCAGGGCACGAGAAAACTCTGTACAATAGTGCTCTGGCAGGTCCCTACTTAAAATGTGAGTTTTAGTTCCTAAAAACATCATTTTATATGCAGAAATCAAAGTAACAAACTCTTACTTGATTCTTAAGTAAGATACAGTTACAGTGACCTAGGTTAAAATCCCATTTCCTTCACTTTTCAGCTGTGTGAGTCTGGGAAGTTACCTCATTCTCTGAGACTCAGTTCCCTCATCTGGGACCCAGGGGTTAATAATAACCTCCTTTCAGATGTACTACACAACGCTGTACCTAGAATCAACAGTAATAAATTGTTCACTTAAAATTTGTTAAGATGGTAGAGCTCATGTTAAGTGTTTTTATCACAATAAAAACAAGCAAACAAACAAAAACCGCTGTCCAGGTTATTATGGGCCGTAAATGGGAAATATACAGTAAAATAATATTGGACTTGGAACACAGAAGGTGCTCAAGAGCCTTATTAAGTGTATCCTAAAATTATTAACTGTGCCCCAATTAGTGTCATGCAAATAGTAGGAGACAATGCAAAGAGGAAATTGTTACATGGAAATTGCAATCTTTTCATATTGTTTTTCTGGTGTAGAGCATAGTGCTTGGGAAAGTTCTCAACTAATATTTATGCATATAAGTTAGACTCATCAATAATTTTTTGTGAGACTCATGTAGGTTTCACATATACTTCAGTAACAGGTAATTTAAAAAATAAACAGAAAAAAAGTACAACTTTAAGTAGGGCGGGGATAAGGTGCAATGTTGCTTACGGAAATAGAAGTGCTTCTCAGATGAGTCCTCAAGTTCCTGTCACATCAGAAAGGTAAAACTTGGCTTTTGAACAAGAATCTATTAGGCTGGTGGTCTCAGCCTCTATTATTTAACTGATTTGCATTCATTCAGGATGTCTTTGAGCAACTCCATTATGACACATCTCTAAAATGTGTCTAAGTGCTTTACAGTTTACAAAATGCGTCACTAAATTCATTATCTCATTTCAACAATGCTGTCAGGTCAGTATCATCATTCTCCTCCATTATGAAGATTAGGAAGCTAAGGTTTCAGTGGTAAGCCGTGTATCCAAAGATACGTAAGTCGTCAGTTATGGAACTGACACCTGAGCACGTGTATTCTGATTCCAAGTCCAGTGTCCCTCCCTCAGCTGGAGGGAGCACACTGCCTCACCCACACACCTGCTCAGACTATACTACACACAAAAAAACAGAGAATGGGAAATGGAAACTTTTCCTTCTTATTCTGCATTCCAAATGTGCTCTGTATATTGAGGCCAATATATTATTTGGCCATTTCTTTTTACAGTCATCAAAGAGTTACCCAAGACAACCCAGTAGGTTGAGTGGATGCCAGGTAAACAAAATGGTCCCGAGGAGGGCAGCAGCCTAATATTGTTGGCCAAGATGTTTCCCACATACAGGGTTCTGCATCTTTGGTTATTCAGGATGCCTGCTTTGAAACTCTGTTCTCTCTCATAGGAGGCCACAGTTCAGCAATGTTCCTTCATAGGTATGAACTCATAAAGTTCACAGAATCTGTTTATTTTTCCCTTGAGGCAGACTGAAGTACTTGTGAAGTGAACTGAAATTTAATTTAGCTCAGCTTTTGCTTATGTAAGCCCTTATAGCAGCACTTCATACCACTTTGCTTCATACTTTATTTTATACTTTATTTGAAATCATCTGTTCTGTCCACTCATTCATCAAACATATACTGATTATGTATTATGAGGTTAACTCTATGCTAGATCTTACAAAAACTACATGTCACTATAGTGGCATCTCCACAGCCCCTATAATAAAGGAACTTACAATTTTACTAGTGGAGATGCTTCAGATGCACCTTAAAGGTCTAATGGGTAGATGTGAAGAAGTAGGGTTTGGGGTAGAAGGAAGGCTTTTGAGTCAGGTAAACCCAGCTCACCAGTATAAGTTGTTTGACCTGGTAAAAGCCATTTAACCTTCTGAGCCCCACTTCCATCCTATAAAATAAAGATAAAACAATATCTTATAGTTCTTTCTTACAGAGTTACTGATGATTTTAAAAGATAATGCATATATTCACTCTACACAATGCTTGGTAGATACTAAGCACTCAATAAATGCTTGCTACATATGTATTTTAAATAGTGAATTCAGAATAGACTTGGAGATTCCAGTTCACTTGAAATGCCAAGTTAGGAGGCAAGGCTCTGTTTAGTTATGTTTAAAGCCAGAGATTAGGTTGTGCTTGAGCCATTTGAGAGACAGTCTGCCAACTAAATATTCACTATTTCAAGAGTTGCATTGAACAGAGTCCACATTTTAAGAAACTTAATCAGGCAAGTGAATAGACTGGAGAGGAAAAATAATAAAGTCAGGGACACTATTTATAAAAAATAATAATCTCTGCAAGAATTAGTGGGAATTTAAGGTGAAGTCAGTACAATAGACATAAAATTAAGAAAGAAGCAGTCTAAAGACAATCAGACACCACTGGGAATAGAGAATAAAATGGAGGAAATTACAGGTATCTACAAGATTTCAAATATAGTGCCTAGAAAAGTATTCGGGGTGAGCAACAGAATCAAGAGGGGAAAGACCAATGGTTCAGTTACCTACTTTTTGGCATGTATTTTTATAGTGAGGGCTTGTGAGTAGCAGGAAAACAGTCAATACACATCCTTTCTTATATTCAAGTGGACCATTTTCCCAAAAAGACACTTTCAGCTGAATAAGAATTCAAATACATTCATGTCCAGGCAATATCACTTATGACTTACTGCTTTGTGCTATTTGCTCTGACATTTATTATATAATCTCTAGCCTGGCTGCTTGCTCTCTTAAAGGAATTGATAATGTAGATAGAAGTAATAAGAGTTCAGATCTTTATGCCAATCCTTGAAAATAATATTTTATGTACTGGGGCAACTACAGTTCAATGTGAGTGTGTCCTTCTGAGTTTGTGAATGAATGTTGGTTTGAATGAATGATTTGGCAGTAATCCAAAAGAGCTTCTGTTCTTGACAAAGAGCATGAGTTGAAGAGAACCACATCTGCCTTTTTAGTACTTCCTAATTTGACAACTAAGAATCCACCTTTTTTTCCATACACTCTGTATAGAAATAACCTGTAAAGCTTTACCTATCATCTGTTGAACGCCTGTTGTGTGCCAGGCATTGTACAAAGCACTTTAAAGCAAGTATTTCCTATTATTCCCTTTGCTTCCCTATCAGCTAACTATCATCCCCATTCTACACAGCAATGAACTATGACACAGATGAGCAAAACTGCCCAAGACCATTCCAGCAGCTAGTGGCAGAGTCATGATTCAAATCAAACTTAAAGATATATTAAAACTACATGTTTGGGAGTAGAATTGGATCTAGAAAAATTTAGGAAGAACAAATTATATTCCAGTGTTTACAAAGTATTCATTAGCTGTGAATGGAAATTAAGATACTAATCACAGTGTGCTGCTTCTTGTTGGAATTTTTTCATAACATGTTGAAAGGAAATCTGATTTTATTAATTTTAAAACTTCAGAGAAGGATGATTACTCAATTCTAATCTTTCTAATCTGCACAGATATAGATAATTAGACACACTTCACTGAAATGAAGATGAAGCTGTGGCACAGTCAGCAGGTCACACTGTGTGAATTCTTTTCTTCCAAGAGTAGTTAACAAACACTTGCACCGGCAGAGTTGTGCCCCGCACCCCACCACATTCATACGCTGAAATCCTGACCCTCAGTAACTCTGAACGTGACTGTATTTGGAGATAGGGCCTTAGAGAGGTAATTAAGGAGCAGTGAGGTCAGGAGAGAGGACTGTACTCCAATACGACTGGTGTCTTTACAAGAATAGGAAATTTGGGCACAAACAAGCACAAAGTGAAGACGAGAGAAGACAGGCCTCAGGAGAAACTACCCTGCTGACACCTTGACCTCAGGAGTCTGACCTCCAGAAAAGTGACAAATTTCTGTGTTTAAACCACCAGTCTGTGGTACTTCATTACCGCAACCCTAGCAAATGAATTCAGAATTCCTGGTTTCATCCACACTCCAGAACCTGGCATCCCTTGTGAGGAAAGTCTTATCAGTTCATTGACCAAGATGGACAAAACAGTGAGAAGGAAATGCTTTGGAGGCTTGGGAAAGTGAAAGTCGCTCAGTCGTGTCTGATTCTTTGTGACTCCATGGACTATAAGGTCCATGGAATTCTCCAGGCCAGAATACTGGAGTGGGTAGCCTTTCCCTTCTCCAGGGGATCTTCTCAACCCAGGAATCAAACCCCGGCTTCCCGCACTTCAGGCAGATTCTTTACCAGCTGAGACACAAGGGAAGCCCAACCCAGGAATCGAACTGGGGTCTCCTGCAATGTAGGTGGATTCTTTACCAACTGAGCTATCAGGGAAGCCTTGGAGGCTTGGGAGTGACAAAGTAATCTCTTTTACGTTTCAACAAAACAGAGGAAGAAGATGAACAATTCAGTCTGTAGTGCTGCTCTGTTTTATTAGTCTCCAGACACACATGCAATGGGCTCCTGAGACCTTTGACACAACAGTCCCTCTCATTGCTCCTCTGCTGGACCAGAGGGTCCATGTCACTTTCTCCCTTTCCTCTGAAGGGCCAGGGTGCTGTCAGTACTGCCTCTCTGAACCTTTATCTGAAAATCTTTCACAACACTTTCCGTACCACTGAGTCTGTTTCTGTGTAGAGTCTAGCCTGCCCTCCCTTGATTGTGTCTACTCATTCTGCTCTTGTATTTGAAGCTACTGTCAGATAATGAAGTGTCTACACACACTCCACTGAACTACTGCTTAGTTACACTGACACAATCTCACACATTAGTTTTCTGTCTTTATGTCTTAAGCAAGATATCTAGCCTTTGTTCTCCTCTTTTTGATAAGTGTGCCATTTTCTTCTAACAGATCTAAAATACTAAAAGAAATAATTTCTATTTAAGGAGTACCTAAGATGAGCCTGGCACTTTGTATTATTAGCTCTAATGCTCAAATCTATCCTAAAGGTTAAGTATTAACATTTCCATTTTATCGATGAGAACCAAAAGACCATAGAGAGACCATAATGGAACTGGTAACTGAATAAAGTTCTGATAGTAAAGTCCAGACTTTTCTCATTAGAAATTGTTTTCTAACTGTGGTCATTCTCATGTCACCATCATAACTTTTACCCCTGCACACTGTCTGTACTATTACCTATTAATATTTCTTTTTAAATAGCCTCAAATTAGCGTTTCTCTTTGGAGTTTGCATTTGGGCTTCCCTGGTGGTAAAGCATCTGTCTGCAATGCAGGAGACCCGGGTTCGATCTCTGGGTTGGAAAGATCCCCTGGAGAAGGAAATGGCAGCCCATTCCAGTATTCTTGCCTGGAAAAATCCCATGGATGGCAGAGCCTGGTGGGTTGCAAAGAGTCGGACACAACTGAGCGACTTCACTTCACTTCAAGTAGTAGGCAATAAGTATACCTTTATACAGCTCAATGAGATAATCATATTTTAAATTAGGCATTAAAATGAATATAACTTTACAATACACTTTAAAGAATATGTACTAATATAAATAAGCACACAAGTCTAGAATAAAATATGATTATCAATGTAGCACCTAAAATTATCTGCAAGTCACTAATGGTACGGGTATCATGTGAGTGTCTTTATGTGTTTGTGTGTGTGTGTGTTAGTCACCCAGTCATGTCCGACTCTTTGAGAAGCCATGGACTGTAACCCTTCAGGCTCTTCTGTCTATGGAATTCTCCTGGCAAAAATACTGGAGTGAGTAGCCATTCCTTCTCCAAGGGATCTTCCAGACCCAGGGGCTGAACCTGAGTCTCCAGCACTGCAAGTGGACTCTTGACCATCTGAGCACCAGGGAAGCCTATATTCTGTGAAATACTGCACTACAAATTGGTACCACTTATGAACAAAATAACCCAAGGCACAGCCCAGCACAAGCCCTGATTTTTTTCCAAAAGCTACTATATACAAGTTTTAAGCATGTTTGTGCAGCCACCTGGCAGTCAAATCCAGAGCTTTGACTGATGGGTATTGCAGGCTACACTACTTTTGAAGTAACATGCTCCAAACTCCTGTTTTGTTCAGCTGATTCATCAGCTGCTCAGTCCCTCCTAATATTAACAGAGGAATTAGAAAACAACTCAACGCCAGAGGCAACACCGCTGCCTAGATGCAAAAGAGTGACGGTGCAAGGCCAACTGAATGCAAACAGTTCTTGCAAGGGTCAGTCTCCTGATGGGGACAGTGAAGAGAGGTCAGGAATGGAGAGCAGGATGTAGCTGGTCCACCTGATGAATCTGGTTTCCAAAAAAATACTCTTTTCCCTGCCTGTCTCTAGAGTCTGAAGTTCTGCTACAATAAATGCACTGCCATTACATGTTTGTTTGTTTGTTTTTTAAATTTCAAGAGTCATTAGGTCGTAAATAACCTGCAGGAGAAATAACACTGTAAGTTGCTATTAACTAGTATCATGCTAGTGTCTTCTAGGTGGCAGTTAGGGACACATGAACAGAAGGCTTGGACGGAGGATAAGGGAAGGTATGTCAAAGGCTATTGGAAACAAAGTAGGAGTGTGTCAGAGAAAACCGTCTCCTTCCCTCCTCCAGACTCCTTGACAGAGTCCCCACGGTCCCCTTTCCTCTGATATGGGGCTTTCCTCTATTGTCAGGAATACTCTGACCTGAACTGGGATTTCTCCAGCAGGGTCCAGGATTCTTACTTGCAAGGGTAGTATATATATTTCATGAAAACAAGTTTTGTGGTTTGGTTATTTTTTTAAAGTTAATAAAAATTTTAGACCACATTTGAGTCAGTTCTACTGAGGTAGATAAACTTAGAGCCTGTTATACAGAGTGAAGTCAGAATGAGAGGAATAAATACTCTATACTAATGCATATATATCTTTTTGCCTTTGCATACTGTTCATGGAGTTCTCAATGCTAGATTACTAAAGTGGTTTGCCATTCCTTTCTCCAGGGGACCACTTTTTATCAAAACTCTCCACCATGACCGATCTGCCTTGGGAGGCCTTACATGGCATAGCTCATAGTTTCGCTTAATTAGACAAGGCTGTGGTCCATGTGATCAGTTTGATTAGTTTTCTGTGACTGTGGTTTTCATTCTGTCTGCCCTCTGATAGATAAGAATAAGAGGCGTACAGAAGCTTCCTGTTGGAAGAATTGATGCTTTTGAACTGTGGTGCTGGAGCAGACTCTTGAGAGTCCCTTGGACTGCAAGGAGATCCAACCAGTCCATCCTAAAGGAAATCAATCCTGAATATTCATTGGAAAGACTGATGCTGAAGCTGAAACTCCAATACTTTGGCCACCTGATGTGAAGAACTGACTCCTTGGAAAAGACCCTGATGCTGGGAAAGATTGAAGGCAGGAGGGAAAGTGGATGACAGAGGATGAGATGGATGGATGGCATCACCAACTCAATGGACATGAGTCTGGGCAAGCTCTGGGAGTTGGTGATGGACAGGGAACTGTGGCGTGCTGCAGTCCATGGAGTCGCAAAGAGTCAGACATGACTGAGTGATTGAAGTGAATGCATATATATATGTATATATGGAATCTAGAAAAATGGTAATGATGAACCTATTTGTAGAGCAGGAATACAGATGCAGACATAGAGAATAGACTTGTGGAAATGGCAAGGGAAGGAGAGGGTGGGATGAATTGACAGAATAGCACTGAAACATATATATTACCATATGCAAAATAGACAGCTAGTGGGAAGTTGCTTTCTTACACAGGGAACTCAACCCAGTGCTCTGTGACAACCTAGAGGGGTGGGATGGGGCTAGGGGTTGGGAGAGATGTTCAAGAGGGAGGGGACATATGTATACTTATGGCTGATTCACACTGTTGTATGGCAGAAATCAGTACACCATTGTAAAGCAATTATCCACCAATTAAAAAAAAATACTACATAAAACACAAAAGTAGTTATCAAGGGAGCTAACATTCTCCTGTGTTGGACCCTAGTCAGAGCGAATGTTTCATGTTCAGATCTGGCATCATAGTTTAAGTATATCATCTGTGATAGTTACTTTTATGGCACCTCGGTCAGATGACAATGCCCAGTTATTTCATCAAATACTACTTTAGACCTTCCTGTGAAGGTACTGCTATAGATGTGGCTAATTTAAAGCAGCTAACCATTAGTAATATGGATGGGCAGGCCTCTTCTAGTCAAGTGAAGGTCTTAAGAGCAAAAACTGAGGTTTCCCGGGAAACAGAAATTCTGCCTCCAGACTGTAGCATCAACTCCTGCCTGAGTTTTGGGCTGCTCTACAGATTTCAGACTTGCCAGTCTTGGCAACTGCATGAGCCAATTCCTTAAAATAAAAAATTCATAGTCTATTAGGTTTGCTCCTCTGAAGAACTCTGACTGACACACCACCCAAACGGAGTATGTGTGAGAAGGGAGGCAGCCAAGACCGAAAGGGATCTGGAAATGATAGTATGTGAGGAGTGGTTGAAGGCACTTAAGATATTTAGTCTTTAAAAAGTCTTAGTGCAATCTGACAGCTGCCTTCATATATTTGAAGGTTTAAAATGTATAAAAGAGTTCAGCCTTGTTCTATGTTGCACCAAGAAACAAAACTGGACACTAAGGGTAGAAGTTACAGCAGGGAGAATGAGGATCAATAAACACAAAAACTTAACCGGTTGACCTGGATCAGCTCCCAGGGACAGGCTTTCTAACAGGATTGTGATATGTGGTGGGAAATTAGAAACTATTCTTCTTGATCAGGTGAGAGGAAAGAGTATGACCTGGAGGCTCCTCTCTAGCTTGATGGACAGCCATCATTTGCAGAGTCCTCTCAGCATGCCAGTTAGTATGCCCAGCACTTAGATATTTGAATTTACCACATTATCCTTCCAGCTCCTAAGGTGGGCTTAGTACCCTCACTTTAAAGACAGGAAAAATAAGCTCATAACTGATCCAAAGTCATTCAGTATGTAGATTTCAAAGCTGTTTCAAACCCAGGCCCATTTGACTTCCCAGGTTCTCCTGAGTAGCCTCTGTGTAAACAGCAACTCTCTGTGGAAACATTCTCCTTACCCTGTGATAGAAGGTTTCAAAATTGCATGCATGAGTCACAAGTCACTGTCTGTTAGTACTTAGCACATGCACTCCAACTATATGCTTATCTGCTTTTAGATGAATTCATTGGTGGTGCAGCCACATTTTACTTTTCAGAGCATTGAAAGTGAAAGAATTTTGTTTTTCATTAACAAATGCTAGTTATCACAGGTACTAGTCATCTAGTAATATAACTACCAACAAGATAGACACAGTCCCACACCCATCAACTTACTCTATATTCATCTATGCTGCTGCTACTGCTAAGTCACTTCAGTCGTGTCTGACTCTGTGTGACCCCAGAGACGGCAGCCCACCAGGCTCCCCCATCCCTGGGATTCTCCAGGCAAGAATACTGGAGTGGGTTGCCATGTCCTTGTCCAATGCATAAAAGTGAAAAGTGAAAGTGAAGTCGCTCAGTCGTGTCCGACTCTTAACGACCCCATGGACTGCAGCCCACGTGGCTCCTCCGTCCATAGGATTTTCCAGGCAAGAGTACTGGGGTGGGGTGCCATTGCCTTCCCCTATATTCATCTATAGAGAAGGTGAATATCAAATTAAAAAGTATTGCTAAGTACTTGATTACAATTGTCATTAATGTGAAGAACAGAGTGCTTGGAGAGTGAGTAATAAGCAGGTCCTTATCTCAGGGAAGATATCTCTCAATAAGTAATTGCCAGAGCAAGAGGTGAAGGATGTACAGTGCACAGCCAAATGCAGTGTATAGCAAGGCTCTGAAACAAAAAGCCACTTGGAGCATGGAAGAACTGAAAGATAGTCAGGGCACCTGACTTGTTAACAAAGAGGGCAGAGGCATCAGATGGAGCTAGAGAGGTAGGCAGAAACCACTTCATGCAGAGCTATGTGGAATATGTAATTTTCTAAATGAATAAATAAGGAGAAAGGTAACTTGGTGGCTTAGGACATCCCAATCACATAGGCCTCAGTGCAACTGCACATGGGGGTTGAATGTTATATACAAATGGCATAGTAGACCTGAGACTGCTATTCCTAGAAAGTCCTGTTTGCAAGACTTGCCCTTGGCTGGCATCAGGACACTTGGACACTGAGAAGACTCCCACCCTTCTAAGACCTGATGAGAGGGGTTCACTGTGGCTAAACTGTATAAACAATATGATTTTGGGAGTCTAGAATTTTGATATGTGTTAGGCAGAAGGTGTCTGTGTCACTAGTCCCCAGTAAAAACCTTGGGCAATGTGTTTAGTAAGTTTACATGGTAGACAATATTTCACAAATATTTTCACAACTACTGCTGTGGGGATTAAACATGTCCTGGGCAACTCTGCTGAGAGAAAGCACAGAAGCTGGTGCTCGGCTTCCTTCAGACTTTGCTCCATGCATCCTGTCCTGTCACTGATTTTGCTTTGTGTCTTTTCCCTATAACACATCTTAGCCATGAGGATGACTGTTTAAGTCTTGCTGAGTGTCCTTAGTGAATCACTAAACCTAGCGGGGCAGGGGAGGGTGGTCTTAGGGACCCCTGATACTTGGCTTGTGAGCTTGGTGACCCCAAAGGCTATAATAACCATGTAATCAAAGCTTTCCCTCCAACCACAAAAAGCATTTACAAAGGTGAGCTGGAATGGAGAACTCTCATCTCTATAGTTGCTTCATGACTCTAAGATCTGGAAATGTCTGCAGTGAGCCACAGCTGGGTAATGAAAATTTAAAGACATATACCAACTTCCAACAAAGACTGATAATAAATATTAAATAGCCACTTGAAATCCCCAGTGCCACTGCCCTGGATTTGCCAGTAACATGCTATCTCACCTTCAGGAGTTCAGAAAATCAGTTTCCTAAAGCTCTATAGCTTTAATCTATCTGCCCTTTATTAAAATGCAGGATGTGCTGATGAATGTAATAAGGTGATCTTCAGGGCATTTTCATTTTATATTTTTATATTAAGCCAGCCAGTTGTTATGGTCTGAATGGCCTCTTTCCCCTATGCTTTCAAGTTATCACTCAAAACCAAAGAAAATGAGTCATTTCTTTGTATTTTATATTGTTAATTGCAAGAATTATCAATACAAATATATTAGAAAATCACACATAGGCAAATTTATATACACCAACTTCATTACCATCAGTAGAGCAATGCTTAAAACTGTGGATATTGCTTACTAAATATTTTTGTTTCTTTGAAAGGTAAATGAAAATCCAATAGACTTACTCTTATATTCCCAGGAGAGGAAAACAGCAAATAAAATATTGATGAGATAACTGGAATGGAAGACAAATCTTGTTTTCTAAAGTAAATAACCAAACAATGCTACTGGTCCTCTTTCTCTGGAAGCTGGCCATTTTGCTCACATTATCAAAGCAAGTCTAAATTCCTATCATAGCACTTACTCTCCTCTCATGAACTGCTACTTAGGAGAGTCAGAAAGCTCTTGACATCTCTGAGGAGCCTGGCATGCTATTCCTATGAAGATTCTCATTGATACAGATCTATAGAATGCCTTCAGCTTTGCTGAGTACAGTTAGAATCCTTTTATGAAATCAAATATTTACTGGGCACCTACTTCATGCAAAAAATATGCTGTGTCCTGAACATGACATAGTCCCTGATATCTAGAAACCATCAGCCTTAGGTATATAATCACACAATACAAATACAATGAAACAATAGAAAGGCTACACTGCTAAAAAGGAATGCAGGTTAATATTTCAAGTTCATAAAGGAAAAGAACCCTCTGAGGATGCAAAAGTCTTCATAAGAAGAATCTACACTGAAATATGAGGATTGATGGGATCCAATGTGTCAAGGTAGGAGATCATTTCTGATGGATTTGATAATGTGCACAGATGAACACTGAGGAGACAATGAGTAGACTAAAGTGACTGAGGAGAGACTGTGTTTAGGGGAATAAATAAGCCTGGGTAAGATAAGGCTGGGTTGGCTGCTGAAGCCAGGTTGACAACAGCCTAGGATGTAGTCTAAGAAGGCTGGCATTCCTCTTGCTGGGGAGGGAAGACCACCAAAGGTGTCTCTGAAGCAGAAGACTTTTGCTTTTGATGTGGCATCTGTGGATGCTTCATCAGGAAGTGTGGTATAAGAAGGACAAAATGGAAGAGAGGTATGGAAGAAAGAGGTCTAAGTCATTGAAACAGAGATCAGGAAAAGTCCTGGAATGGAAACACAACATAGCATGCCTATTGAAATGAGAAGAGAATGGATTAGTTTGCAAACATGGGAAAGGGGGAAAAAATGGATATTAGAGGCTAAATGAGAGCACAGCCAATAAGCATTGGAGACATTTTATGATAAAGAGGTCCCATAAAAGAAGTTTTAATATAGTATGCTAAAATTCTAATTTGTAACCTTTATTGTAATTGTAACAAAATAATTATTAGTGTAATTTGATTTACTGTTATTCTTTCATAGCCCCTAAATCTTTGTAGGCTGTGATTGTGTCTCAAGTACCTGGGGTAGGGTGTGGCATACTGCAGTTGTTGAGAAACTAGAATATGTAGGCATATCAGGATGAGGGGATAATTTGAAAAAAATACAATAAATCAAGTTTTTAACAAAGTGAGTTAGAGGTGCCATGTCTAGCAGGAGTAAGCTTTTATTTATAACACACTCTACTGTACTTAGGTGGTAAGGCTTGGAAGCAATTGATAGATCAGATCTTAAATAATACTTTGCAGGTGACATTTATACAAATCAAGGTAACAATGAACTGTGCCATATGATTGAGTTTTATTGTTAAAGACAGTAGTCTCTGAGGAATCTCAAAGCTAATGGATAAAGAAAACATGTTCAAGTAGGACTGTCAAGTAAGGGTGACTTTTCATGCTAAATTATTGAAACTGTCTCTAACTGGCTTCAACTGCTTTCAACATTACAAATCCTTGAAGCCCCATTCTCTCTTAAGTCTTCACAGCCTTGAAATCATTCTGCACACAAGTATAAAATTAATCCTCCAGTACTTTGGCCACCTCATGTGAAGAGCTAACTCACTGGAAAAGACTTTGAGGCTGGGAGGGATTGGAGGGAGGAGGAATAGGGGAAGACAGAGGATGAGATGGCTGGATGGCATCACTGACTCGATGGACGCAAGTCTGAGTGAACTCCGGGAGTTGGTGATGGACAGGGAGGCCTGGCGTGCTGCGATTCATGGGGTCGCAGAGAGGTGGACACGACTAAGCGACCACTTTGATGAATGGATGAGTGAACGAATTAGGGGTCTGATCCCTGGGAGAATAGGGGACCATCAGTGCTGCTCCTGAGAAGCTGGCTGCTGCCTGGCTAAGTCTCAGCTCCTAGTCACAGTCACAGAATTCTGTGACTCCTTGGCTCAGCCCACCTTTCTAAACAATGGGGAGACTAATGTAAATACTTAGAGGGCATATCATTAAGTGAATTCATTCAAAAAATATTAAAAATATCTATTGCTGCTCATAGCAAATAAATTCACCCAAAAAACAGTTAGTTAATCACATCAATTACCTAAAGCAATCCTGGAACCCAGGAGATGAAGGAAAGTCAAATTATTCAACCTGTCTGTGGCTAGCACACTGGCAAGAGGAAGAAAGACTACCTAGACGTGGGATGAACAGTAAGGGAAGAGATCACAAATTCAAACACAGAGACACAAACTGACCCAGGACAGCAGTCTGGGACTTATATGCAGGAGAAAACTTCTACACATGCACCAAGACTTTCTGTGAATTATCAACTTCATGTCCAGTGATGACTCCCTAGCCACCCAGAGTACAGTGCTTTGTTTCAAAAGGGGTAGAAATGTATCACATATTTGAGAAATGTTCCTTCTACGTGTTTAAAGCTAGAGAAAATAGCTTTAACACCTTCAAGTTATGAAAGTTAGTCTTTTAAAAAAAATTTACCAAAGTGAAATATTTTATATCTTGATGACAATAATATCTAAGCAAGATTTGACTTTGTGACCTTTATTAACAAAATACTGGCAACCTTGCTTATGGTCCAGCCTGACGATTGAGAAATGTTAAGGTAGGATCTGATTTTCATACCAATAGATATAATTGAAAGAAATGAATTATGTGCGGACTTTCCAAGACATTGAACATTGACTTGAAACCTGAAGCTGTCACAAACTCCATGACACAGGCCTTCTTAGCCATAAATAATAGATTCTAAAAACATTCTGTAAATGGGGTGTTGGCAGATGGGGTGCAGTCTTTGAATTGTGTCGATATTCTTCAGTGACAGCAAAGAACAGAGAGGGGCCCCAAAGGCCTCAAATACAGAGCAGGTCATATTTCATGCTGCTATCTAATTAACCACCCTAAGTTTGGGCATAACACACACACTGATAAATCACTCCTGAAGAACACTGAAGGCTGTTGCATATTAAACAACATTTTTTAAAGGTGTGAAAATCAAGGCTGAACGTCATTTATTCTTCAGACTACCTATTCCTATGTGGCTTATCCTAAAGGTTTCCCCTCTGCCAGTCTCTCCTGGCCCCTGTTCACCCTTTTCATCTAATCTCTCCACAGTGTCGGATTTTGTTCATGCTCAAAAGTTAACTCCTACGATTCATTCCTTAATAGTGTTCTGTGGATAATATTTCAAGGAAAACTGATTCCTTTTAGGGGTTGGTGTCATTCTTCAACTCAAGAAAGTATTACAGCAGTCTTGTCAGCCCTTGAAATTCATACTCTACAAAAGTACTCTGAAGATAGACAGGAATACAGCCCAGAGGCCTGAAACCTGACAGCAAATACCTACAGAAGTAAAGAAGTCAAATCATCCCTGTCAATGATCTGAAACAAAACAGGAGGCAATGAGTTTCTGGGTTTTTTTAATACTGTTTTAAAAATAATATTTGTTTTATTTTGACTATCAAACCGGCATATATAATTGTGTAGAAAATTTAGAAAACAGAAAAACACCAAGTAAAAAATAAAAAATCACATATTGGAGAATTCAGAAATAACCATGGACATTTTAGTATATAACAATCTTGTCTTTCATCATTGAAAGCATCTCAATGATTCTTCATTCTAGGGCTCATGTTCAGCTGTGGAAGTTAGCAGGAACAGAGCCAAGATTACCTACTCTCATGTCTCATGAAAACATGGATCCGTAAATGATTTGGTGCTCATTTTCCCAGTAGACATTAATCATCATTTCAAAGAAAGACTTGGCATACCATAATGATGAAGAACATGGTTGTTGGAACCAAATGGTTGGACTTTAAATCCTGGCAGATAAATTAATTTCTTTGTACTTTCTTTTCCTCATAAATAAAATGGGATGATAATAACAAAATACTGAATTACTTTTTTTTTGAGGTGGGGGAAAACCAGAACTAAACATCATTTATTCTTCTGACCACCTTTTTCTTTGTGGCTTATCATAAAGGTTTTCCCCTTTCAGTCTCTCCTGGTCCTTGTTCCCCCTTTTCACCTAATCTCACCATCATGTCTAATCTTTATCTGCCTCTCTGTATTCAAAAGCTAACTTCTACAGTTCATCCATTCTATGGTGTGATTATGAGACTCAAATGAACTAATATGTAAAGTTCTTAGAACAGTGGCTAGCACAAAGTAGTCAATTAGCATTTTCTATTATAAAGTTTGCAAGCCCCAGTAATGGCATGTTTCTTGCCAAGGCCTCTTACTAGGCCACCTTCATATGCTATTTTCAAAGTCTTAAAGATATCAGTCACCAAAGAGGAAGATTCCTATATTCTCTCCCCATCCCTGCCACAAATAATTATGTGACCTTGGAAAGTAATTCCAATCATTTGGATCATTGTTTCATTAGTAAAATGAAGGTGCTAGGCTATATTGGTGGTCTTTAATCAGAGGAGATCAGAGACTCCTCTGACACAATACTTTATGATTTGGGGAGTTCACTGATCACTGAATGTTAAAAGGTCCCTTCTAGAGGCTCCAGGTTAAGAATCTTCATATTAACATGACCTCTAGCAGTTCTTCAAGCTCTGACATTCTACAGTGGTCAGTCTATAAAAATGGTCTTGTTCTTATAATTCCTGACCTGACGTCGGTGGAAACAAGAAAGAAGTGAAAAGTAAGGTCAGGGAGCAATTCTTCGTTACTGAAGATTTCTCTGTTTTCTCTCTCATTAGAGATTGCAAGAGTTTCCTAATTAAATCTCTCACACATACTTTCAATTCCTGGTGTACTCGGGATTTGGGTCCAACAGCACCTATTTATATGCTAATTTTGTTACAGAGAACTACAGTCTTTTTCAATCCCAAAGGCACAAGAGATAGTCAGACTCATGCTCTGCTGCAACTACTGGTATCTAAGGCAGCCTGTACACGGCCAGGGTGCAAAGTGCTTTGGAAGCCCAAGGCACCACATGGAACCAGGTGTCAATGGGATCAGGAAATGCCACTGACTACCAAACATGATGCTCTCCACAAGTAACATACACCCCTAGGGACTATCTACAGCTTTGTGTCAAAGTGTGGCCCAGGGATTGTTGCCCCCAAACCATCTGGAGTGTATGCCAGCCAGGAGGACCTGTATCTCCCATTCTATGTGAACAGCCATGATGGTGCTGGGCTACCTGGGAGAGCTGTGCTACAGAATTCATCCCAGGCATGCTGATGAGAACTCAGGAGGGGGCAGATTAGGAATCTGCATTCTCAAAGGCATCAAATAATTCTCTTATACTCTGAGGTGGAAAATCTCTAGCACAGGAAAACTACTTGTGAGCATGTGAAAGAAGGAGACTTTCTTAAGAACAGCAAGTATCTTTAAGAAGAGAGACTATTGCTTCATCACAGTAGTGTAATATGAACACACCTACCAGACCCTGGAAGATAGAGATCACCGTGGAAGCACTGTAGATGCTCCTAGAGCTTTGGTTTTCTCTGAAAATCCAGAATAATAATGCCTACCATAAGAGTAGTTGAGGACTTAGTTAAAAATGCCCCCTTAGACTGGTTAAATAAACCTTGACACATCCACACAAAAAAGCGTGCCACTTTGTAAAGGAATGATGAGGCTATCTATGTACTCCTATAAAAGCTAAGATGCCTACATAGTACCTTAAATACTACTTTTTATATAAGAAAGGCAGGGAATTGTATTAGCATTTTTATGTAAGTGCATACAAAGTAATAAAAATGGTTACCACAGGGCCTCTCATTGGTGGAAGAGACAGGTTGCTAAGAACAGGAAGACCTGTTTGTCATAATTAAATCTTTTTAAAAAGTATGTCTCCCCTAACATAAAATTATTACAAGCAAAGAAAACTGAATTTAAAATACCAATCTAGTAACTTAATATGCCAAGCTATCATTTTTCTCTTTAATTTAGATTTTAATGGGTGTTGAGCACGAAATGATATTTCACTCGAAGAGTTGTCAAAACTCTCATCACCCAAATCAGCTTCCAAAATAACAGGAAACATATTGGGGTGAATGGTTATGATTAAAATGTACTGGTAATTTGCTCCTGACATGGGAATGGATAATGCCCTAGGTCTGCAAAAAACAAAATGGAGATGTCTGTAACCTACTGATGAACTTACTAGTGAAGTGGATTTCCCCATTTACTGTTATGCACTCTGTCTATTCCAGCAGGTCATGAATGATGCATGGTGCTACAGCAACTTCAGCCATACAGCTCTGTACTCTGATTAAAACAGAGCTGAGAGCAGAGAAACATGCTTCACTTTGCTTTTAACTTTGCACCAGCTTGTGAAACAAATCCATTGCAATTTCTGTAGGCTTTGTTTTCTAAATTCTCTTGGGCCAGATTTCTTATCAGATGTGTTTTCTTTAAAAAAAAAAATCAAAACAACACAAAACCATAGTAAGATATTTTAGAAGGACAACATTTGCAAAACTATGAGTTACCAGATACTCACTGTCAACTGCCACCCATGCCAATAACATATTCACCTCTTTTTAAATAATCAGGTTTAGAGAGAGAGAAGAGCTATCCAAGTCTGAAATTATCTTTGCAGTGTAGTTATTGCCTTTTTATAATAAAAATATAAATCTTTGTGTCTAATTAATGTAAACAGAAATCTCATTTTCTCCATCACACATGCAATACTCTTCATCCTGAGGAGGGGCTGAACATTTTCCAATTCAGTTGATGGGTTTGGGATATATATACAGGCTTTAACATGTCAAGACTATATCTGTTGCTTTAGAGGATTTCTTTTCAGCTCTAAACTTGACATTATCCTATGCTGGCAAATCTCCAGGGGGAAAAAAATGAATGGGTAAGATGACTCGTCTTCACAGAGGGCAGTGGAATCTAGGTCAGCTTCAATAACAGAGACAGTGAAGAGTCTTAGAGGTTCCTTAGTCTGGGAGTAATGAGTCACAGACCACTGGTCATTCCCCAATATGCATTTTCTTTCTTTCAGCACAGAGCATCTATTTCTTTTAGCATAGAACATCTACCTCCATAGTCACTTGGTTTTAGGGGTCTCTAGTTTCGTAGCTAGTTTTACTGTATAAATTAGCCTGGGCCGATAAGATGTGAGTACAGTGATACGGGCCATTTGGGCTATCTCCCTGCCTTGGCCTACCTTTTCCTCACTCTTAGAAAGCATTCAAAACAATGTTTTGATAATGGCAGAGCTGCTTGCTAGCTCTGGACTGCTACATGAGACAGAAATAAACTCTTGCTTCAGGCACTAAGATTTTGGGTTACAAAGCGTATCTTGTGCCTTAACTAATAAAGATGACCTGAAATAGGAATGTTTTAGGAAATTACTTATCTATCGATAATCAAGAATGGGCAGGGTCACAAAGAATAAAGGATGAGAGGCTGTCCCTCAACAACTTCTGGAAGGAGGTTTGGAGGAGAATGGATACAAGTATATGTATGGCTGAGTTTCTTTGCTATTCACCTGAAACTACCATAACTTTGTCAATTGGCTATATCCCAGTACAAAACAACAAGTTAAAAAAAAATCAGCAAAACTAATTGAAAAAAAAAAAAGGATGAGACACTGTTAGAAGACTGTAGTCACAGAACTACAATTGTGACAATGAAATAAATGATATTAAACTAATGAGGAAAACCTCTCTTTGAAAATTTACAACGTGGAAATATACCCCAGACTCTACATCCATTGCGACTGATTCCTAATTAAACAAGACATTCATGCATTATAGTTATATTTTGCTCCACAGTCACTGTAGTAGAGTGATCAAAGATATCAAATAGGCTGTATCCATGAGAATAGGCTTTAGCACCATACAGATCACAGTTTGAATATAACTATGCTGTTCACTAAATATAAGATGTGGGGCTATCCATTTAAGTCCTCTGAACCTGTGATGTCTAGCAGGAGGCTTGAGGCATGAGGATGAAGACTAGAGAGAGCTTCTAGCAGATAACTTGGTTCATTCGATACAAGTCAGGTGTATTTTTCTTTCTTTTACTTTTTCAAGGGACATCACAGATATCTCAGTGCCAGGAAAGCAAAAAAGAAGGAGGTAAGAAGGAAGAATAGAAAATAGGATTCAGATTTTTCTTTTTTTCTTTTGGCATTTGATCTCTTGACTAGGTAGGATTAACTTCTTAATAAGGTAGCAATCCAGGGATATTTTGGCCTAGAACAGTAAGACATAATTTCAGAGAGGAACTAACTGACACTAACGTCACAAAACACATGCCTGTTTGACTTCTTTATATGGGTTTCCCTGGTGGCTCAGAGGTTAAAGCGTCTGCCTGCAATGTGGGAGACCTGGGTTCAGTCCCTGGGTTGGGAAGATCCCCTGGAGAAGGAAATGGCAGCCCACTCCAGTATTCAGGGATATTTTGGCCTAGAACAATAAGACAACTTCAGAGAGGAACTAATTGACACTAACGTCACAAAACACATGCCTGTTTGACTTCTTTATATGGGGAAACCCAAACATTTCAGATCTAGTTTCCAGTAGTTTATGGAATGAATGCCTTCACTGATGACAACTTTTATACTGTTTAAGGTTTTTTATTTGCTGTCACAGTTAGTATCAGGGCCACATTTTCTTTTCAGGGTCATCTTTAGTTGATTTTCTTTTAAGTTCAGGTAGTTAATCCTATCGTCATTTCTTATATTTCCTTATTTCTCTCCCTCCTAGAGCATGTCTGTCCATCCAAATCTTCAATAGCAAAATACTTACTGAAAAGTTACCATGTACCAGACCCACTTCTAAAGCACTGAACATGTATTAACTCATTTAATCCTTATAATAACCCCGAGGAGTCAGGTATCATTACCCCATTCTACAAATAAGAAAAACACATGACAGATGAATTCAGTTGTTTGCCTGAGATCACATAGCTCTTGAGTGGCAGAGTCAAGATCTGGTCCTAGGTAGTCTTCAGTTCAGTTCAGTTCAGTCGCTCAGTCGTGTCCGACTCTTTGCGACCCCATGAATCGCAAGCACGCCAGGCATCCCTGTCCAGATCTCAAAAAGTTTTACTATCTTTTAAAGGATTCAAAATAATTTACAAAAACTAATACACAGTATGATGCATAGAGAGAAAAAAATAAACTTATGAACAGAAGATTAAAAACAGAAACTGAAATGATAAGGACGAGAATGAAGGAATAGAGGGAAGGTGAGATTTAACAACAGGCTTAAGGCAAAATCCTGTCTTTGAGCCAAAATTGTGTCTCTGAACTTCCTGAGATGGAAACAAAAGGAAGACTGAATATATAATACAGTTTTCACTATATAGTAAAAGGAGGGCTTCCCTGGTGGCTAAGTGGTAAAGAATCTGCCTGCTAAGTAGGAGACCCAGGTTCAATCCCTGGGTTGGGGAGATTCCCTGGAGAAGGAAATGGCCATTCACTCCGTATTCTTGCCTGTGAAATCCCATGGACAGAGGGCCATAGTCCATGGGGTCACAAGAGTCTGGCACAACTTAGGGACCGAACAACAACAACAGCAATATAGTAAAGGACAGCTATACTTTTCAAAAAGAAACATGCTGTATCTTACTATATCCTTAGCCTTGCATTTAATTTACCAGTTCTGAGCTTGAGAAAGTATACAGGCCTCATCAGTGATTAGGTTCTGACACTATCTGATTGCTTTAATTTTGCTGGCCAGAGATGTAGCTTCAACTATTGCCCACGTTCCAATATACTCATTTATATTTTCTTGAATTCTATTTTAAAGCAAGATGTAATTTGTTTCCTCATTCCAATCCACCAATCGTCAATGAAAAATAAACTAATTTATTTGGAAAATCTTATTTCTTGTATCACATAATATGAAAGCAGAGAGCTTTGCTTTTCAAACTGGCAGCTTACATATGTCAGAGATCCCATGATACACAAATTTAATATATTAAACCTTTAAAATCCCAGAAAAAAAAAATTGCTGAGATAATGCTGAAAAAGGGATGCTAAATTTTATAGTGACACAAAGGCATTTATGGTTATCTTGATTTTATTTTCCTAAGTAACTATTACAAAGTTGAAAAGTCACTAACCTAAGGAAAGGTATACTCTTTTATCATATAAAACTATTCTAATTTAAACTTCCTTTCAGGGACCATTTTTCCTCTATGTAAATAATACATCTTTTGATTCTATTAATGCAAAGTCTTTAAATAATAATAACTAAAACATGCTTTTCTTTTCCCATCTGACTAACAGGCCAGCAGCACCATGATTACTGTTAACAATATAATTCAAGAAACTGCAATTAGCTCTATTTTAGTAACTACCAGAACAGGCTAGGTATGTACCGTTAGCTCTTATTTAAGTTACTGTCCAAATATTGTACAATATTTTTCTGCTTATGGGGCAAGTACTTTGTGCAGCTGTTTCTTGCCGCATTTTAAACTCAAACTCTGACTAGTATGTGAATAAGTCAGTTACTATGGAGAGGATTTCTTGGTATAGGAAGACAATGGCACCCCACTCCAGTACTCTTGCCTGGAAAATCCCACGGATGGAGGAGCCTGGTGGGCTGCAGTCCATGGGGTCGTTAAGAGTCGGACACGACTAAGCGACTTCATTTTGACTTTTCACTTTCCTGCATTGGAGAAGGAAATGGCAACCCACTCCAGCATTCTTGCCTAGAGAATCCCAGGGATGGGGGAGCCTGGTGGGCTGCCATCTGTGAGATCACACAGAGTCGGACACGACTGAAGTGACTTAGCACCAGCAGCAGCAGCAGCAGCATTAATGTATTTATCCTATGTTTTAATGTAGATAAGGATATGACTTTTGGTCAGTTCACCATTATATTTTGAGGAGTTGAGCTTTTTAATATTTCTTGGCCTTTATGTCACTAGTAAACACTGGCAGCAGGCTCTAAAGTCTTATCTGTATCTGCTTCCACTCCTTAGCAAGTTACTTTCTAGCCTCTCATTTCAGTTACGTCATATCTAAAAATACTGTTAATAAACGTTTCTATTTCACAGGGTTGTTATAGGATGAAAAGAAATGATCTCTGTGAAGTGCTCAGAATAGCACATAGTCATAGGAAAATAGTACATAGCAGACTCTCAATAATTATTACTGTTGTCATTATTACTAAAACAAAGTTGGGACCTGGCAAGTTCTGGATTGAATTCAGGAGTATCTCACTATGATTTTTCAAGGATAGCAATTACCTGGAAAAGGCTAACTAGAAATGACCTTATTTAAAGCAGGAATAAACATTCCATTTTAAATAATAAAGGCAAAAATTTTGAATGGAATTTTATCTAGGAAAAATAAAATTCAAATTATGGGAATAACTTTTACATCAAATGTCAAAAAGCCACAGCTGTTTGTTGATTTTTAGAATTAGGCTATTGTTTCTAACAACTAATGGCTTTACTGTAATTATTTTGTTTTCCGTTCTTTTTGTCATTGTTTCTTGTGGATGGGAATGTAGTTAACTTCCCTAACAAGATTACATGGTACTCTGTAGCACCACTAATAGGACAGTCATTTAGGCAAAAATGTCTATCAATTTTTTTAACAGTCTCTCTCAATATTTTGATATTTGAATAATTCACTTCTGAAGAAACTATCCTGTTTTTATCTAAAGATTTCTTTTCTAACTTGACTTCTTGATTCAGCTGACTCACTCAGATCACTATCTGTGACTCTGCACAAATTTCAGGTCATTACCAACTTTGGCTTCAAAGAAATTTCACATATTAAAGGATTTCGAATGCACCTTAAAACCAGTTGGCATTGCATTTTGTTCAGTGTTTAAATAGACCAGATGTCAAGTGGAAAGGGTAGTTGAATGGGAGCTAATTTCATAAGTGGTCAGTTCATTTGTGAATATTTGTATGATATGGTCAACTTTGCTTCCCTATGCAACATTAGTCCCTTAGAAATTTGGATAATAAACGCTCAGAAAGCAACCATCTTCTCTTCCATGCTATGTGATAGATTTAATTTAAACATGCATGCTTTATTTTTAATTTATCTTTTTATTGAAGGATAATGGTAATACAGCATTTTACTGTTTTCTGTCAAACCTCAATATGAATCAGCCATAGGTATACAGATATCCCCTCCCTTTTGAACCTCCCCCTTGTCTCCCACCCCATCCCATCCCTCTAGATTGATACAGAGCCCCCGTTTGAGTTTCCTGAGCCATACAGCAAATTCCCATTGGCTATCTATTTTGTATATGGTAATGTAAGTTTCCATGTTACTCTTTCCACACATCTCATCCCCTCCTCCCCTCTCCCCATGTCCATAAGTCTATTCTCTATGTCTGTTTCTCCACTGTTGCCCTGTAAATAAATTCATCAGTACCATTTTTCTAGATTCCATATATATGTGTTAGAATATGATACTTATCTTTCTCTTTCTGACTCACTTTACTCTGTATAATAGGTTGTAGGTTCATCCACCTCATCAGAATTGACTCAAATGTGTTCCTCTTTATGGCTGAGTAATATTCCATTGTGTATAAGCACCATGACTTCTTTATTCATTCATCTGTCGATGGCCATCTAGGTTGCTTCCATGTACTAGCTATTGTAAGTAGTGCTGCAATGAAATGGGATACATGTGTCTTTTTCAATTTTGGCTTCCTCAGGGTATATTGGTAAAGAATCTACCTGTAATGCAATGCGGGAGCCCTGGGTTCAGTCCCTGGGTCGGGAAGATCCCCTGGAGAAGGGAAAGGCTACCCACTTCAGTATTCTGGCCTGGAGAATCTCATGGACTGTATAGCCCATGGGATCTCAAAGAGTCGGACACAACTGAACAGCTTGCGTAGTCACAGTCACAGGGTATATGCCTCGCAGTGGGATTGCTGGGTTAGACGGTGATTTTATTCCCTAGTTTTATAAGGAATCTCCATACCGTCTTCCATAATGCCTGTATCAGTTTACATCCCTACCAACAGTGCAAGAGCATTCCCTTTTCTCCACACCCTTTCTAGAATTTATTGTTTGTAGACTTTTTGATGACGGCCATTCTGACTGGTGTGATGTGATATCTCGTTGCAGTTTTGATTTGCATTTATCTAACAATGAGTGAAGCGGAGCACCTTTTCAACTGTTTGTTAGCCGTCTGTATGTCTTCTTTGGAGAAATGTCTGCTTAGGTCTTTTTCCCACTTTTTCATTGGGTTGTTTTTTGGGCATTGAGTTGTATGAGCTGCTGGTAAATTTTGGAAATTAATCCTTTGTAAGTTGTTTCATTTGCTATTATGTTCTCCCATTCTGGGCCACAGAACTGGAAAAGGTCCATTTTCATTCCAATCACAAAGAAAGGCAATGCCAAAGAATGCTTAAACTACCGCACAATTGCACTCATCTCATATGCTAGTCAAGTAATGCTCAAAACTCTCCAAGCCAGGCTTCAGCAATACGTGAACCGTGAACTTCCAGATGTTCAAGCTGGTTTTAGAAAAGGCAGAGGAATCAGAGATCAAATTGCCAACATCCGCTTGATCATCGAAAAAGCAAGAGAGTTCCAGAAAAACATCTACTTCTGCTTTAGTGACCATGCCAAAGCCTTTGACTGTGTGGATCACAATAAACTGTGGAAAATTCTGAAAGAGATGGGAATCCCAGACCACCTGACCTGCCTCTTGACAAATCTGTATACAGGTCAGGAAGCAACAGTTAGAACTGGACATGGAACAACAGACTGGTTCCAAATAGGAAAAGAAGTATGTCAAGGCTGTATATTATCACCCTGCTTATTTAACTTATATGCAGAGTACATCATGAGAAAAGATGGACTGGAAGAAACAGAAGCTGGAATCAAGATTGCCGGGAGAAATATCAATAACCTCAGATATGCAGATGACACCACCCTTATGGCAGAAAGTGAAGAGGAACTACAAAGCCTCGTGATGAAAGTGAAAGTGGAGAGTGACAAAGTTGATTTAAAGCTCAACATTCAGAAAACGAAGATCATGGCATCCAGTCCCATCACTTCGTGGGAAATAGATGGGGAAACAGTGGAAACAGTGCCAGACTTTATTTTGGGGGGCTCCAAAATCACTGTAGATGGTGACTGCAGCCATAAAATTAAAAGATGCTTACTCCTTGGAAGAAAAGTTATGACCAACCTAGATAGTATATTCAAAAGCAGAGACATTACTTTGTCGACTAAGGTCCATCTAGTCAAGGCTATGGTTTTTCCTGTGGTCATGTACGGATGTGAGAGTTGGAATGTGAAGAAGGCTGAGCACTGAAGAATTGATGCTTTTGAACTGTGGTCTTGGAGAAGACTCTTGAGAGTCTCTTGGACTGCAAGGAGATCCAACCAGTCCGTTCTGAAGGAGATCAGACGTGGGATTTCTTTGGAAGGAATGATGCTAAAGCTCAAACTCCAGTACTTTGGCCACCTCATGTGAAGAGTTGACTCATTGGAAAAGACTGTGATGCTGGGAGGGATTGGGGGCAGGAGGAGAAGGGGATGACAGAGGATGAGATGGCTGGATGGCATCACTGACTCAATGGACGTGAGTCTGAGTGAACTCCGGGAGATGGTAATGAACAGGGAGGCCTGGCGTGCTGCGATTCATGGGGTCACAAAGAGTCGGACACGACTGAGAGACTGAACTGAATTTATAGTTTCCTTTTCTGTGCAAAACCTTTTAAGTTTAATCAGGTCCCACTTGTTTACTTTTGTTTTTATTTTAGGAGGTGGGTCATAGAGGATCTTGCTTTGATTTATGTCATCAAGTGTTCTTCTGATGCTTTCCTCTAAGAGTTTTATATCCTCTGGTCTTACATGTAGGTCTTTAATCCATTTTGAGTTTATCTTTGTGTATGGTATTACAGAAGTGTTCTAATTTCATTCTTTTACATTAGCTGTCCAGTTTTTCCAGCACCGTTTATTGAAGAGGCTGTCTTTGCCCCATTGTATATCCTTGCCTCCTTTCTCAAAAATAAGGTACCCATAGGTACACAGGTTTATTTCTTGGCTTTCTATCTTGTTCCATTGGTCTATATTTCTGTTTTTGTAACAGTACCATACTGTCTAGATGACTGTAGCTTTGTAGTATAATCTGACGTCAGGAAGATTAATTCCTCCAGTTCCATTCTTCTTTCTCAAGACTACTTTCACTATTTGGGGTCTTTTGTGTTTCCATATGAATTGTGAAATTTTTTTCTAGTTCTGTGAAAAATGCCATGGGTAATTTGATAGAGATCACATTGAATCTATAGATTGCATTTGGTAATATAGTTATTTATACAATATTGCTTCTTCCTACCCAGGAACATGGTATATCTCTCCATCTGTTTATGTCATCATTGATTTCTTTCCTTAGTGTCTTATAATTTTCTGTGTACAGTTCTTTTGTCTCCTTAGGTAAGTGTATTCCTAGATATTTAATTCTTTTTGTTGCATTGGAGAATGGGATTGATTCCTTAATTTCTTCTGATTTTCATTGTTAGTGTATAGAAATGAAAGTGATTCCTGTGTATTGATTTTGTATCTTGTAACTGTGCTAAATTCACTGATTAGCTCCAGTAATTTTCTGATACTATCTTTAGAGTTTTCTATGTACAGTATTGTGGCTGTGTGGGCACAGAGGGCTGAGAGGAGCTACTATTCATTCAAGGTCAGGAGGGGTGGCAGTGAGGAGATACCCCTCATCCAAGGTAAGGAGCAGCGGCTGCGCTTTGCTGGAGCAGCCATGAAGAGATATCCCATATCTAAGGTAAGAGAAACACAAGTAAGATGGTAGGTGTTGTGAGAGGACATCAGAGGGCAAACACAATGAATCCATAATCACAGAAAACTAGCCAATCTGATCACACAGGCCACAGCCTTGTCTATCTCAATGAAACTAAGCCATGCCATGTGGGGCCACTCAAGATGGGCGGGTCAATGTGGAAAGGTCTGACAGAATGTGGTTCACTGGAGAAGGCAATGGCAAACCACTTCAGTATTCTTGCCTGGAGAATCCCATGAACAGCATGAAAAGGCAAAATGATAGGATACTGAATCAGGAACTCCCCAGGTCAGTACGTACCCAATATGCTACTGGAGATCAGTGGAGAAATAACTCCAGAAAGAATGAAGGGATGGAGCCAAAGTAAAAATAATATGCAGTTGTGCATATGACTGGTGATAGAAGCAAGATCCGATGCTGTAAAGAGAAATATTGCATAGGAACCTGGAATGTCAGGTCCATGAATCAAGGCAAATTAGAAGTGGTTAAACAAGAGATGGCAAGGGTGAACGTCGACATTCTAGGAATCAGCAAACTAAAATGGACTGGAATGGGTGAATTTAACTCAGATGACCATTATATCTACTACTGTGGGCAGGAATCCCTTAAGAGAAATGGAGTAGCCATCATGGTCAACAAAAGAGTCTGAAATGCAGTACTTGGATGCAATCTCAAAAATGACAGAATGATCTCTGTTCGTTTATAAGGCAAATCATTCAATATCACGGTAATCCAAGCCTATACCCCACTAGTAATACTGAAGAAGCTGAAGTTGAACGGTTCTATGAACACCTACAAGACCTTTTAGAAATAACACCCCAAGAAGATGTCCTTTTTATTATAGGGGACTGGAATGCAAAAAGTAGGAAGTCAAGAAACACCTGGAGTAACAGGCAAATTTGGCCTTGGAATGCGGAATGAAGCAGGGCAAAGGCTAACAGAGTTTTGCCAAGAGAACGCACTGGATATAGCAAACACCCTCTTCAAACAACACAAGAGAAGACTCTACAAATGGACATCACCAGATGGTCAACACTGAAATCGGATTGATTATATTCTTTGCAGCCAAATATGGAGAAGCTCTATACAGTCAGCAAAAACAACACCAGAGCTGACTGTGGCTCAGCTCATGAACTCCTTATGCCAAATTCAGACTTAAATTGAAGAAAGGAAAGGAAAACCACTAGACCATTCAGGTATGACTTAAATCAAATCACTTATGGTTATACAGTGGAAGTGAAAATAAATTTAAGGGACTAGATCCGATAGACAGAGTGCCTGATGAACTATGGATGGAGGCTTGTGACATTGTACAGGAGACAGGGATCAAGACGATCCCCAAGAAAAAGAAACGCAAATAAGCAAAGTGGCTGTCTGAGGAGGCCTTACAAATAGCTATGAAAAGAAGAGAAGCAAAAGCAAAGGAGAAAAGGAAAGATATAAGCATCTGAATGCAGAGTTCCAAAGATTGGCAAGAAGAGATAAGAAAGCCTTCCTCAGCAATCCATGCAAAGAAATAGAGGAAAAGAACAGAATGGGAAGGACTAGAGATCTCTTCAAGAAAATTAGAGATACCAAGGGAACATTTCATGCGAAGCTGGGCTCTATAAAGGACAGAAATGGTATGGATCTAACAGAAGCAGAAGATATTAAGAAGAGGTGGCAAGAATACACAGAAGAACTGTACAAAAAGATCTTCATGACCCCAGATATTCATGACGGTGTGATCACTCACCTAGAGCCAGACATCCTGGAATGTGAAGTCAAGTGGGCCTTAGAAAGCATCATTATGGACAAAGCTAGTGGAGGTGATGGAATTCCAGATGATTTATTTCAAATTTTGAAAGATGATGCTGTGAAAGTGCTGCACTCAATATGCCAGCAAATTTGGAACACTCAGCAGTGGCCACAGGACTGGAAAAGGTCAGTTTTCATTCCAATCCCAAAGAAAGGCAATGCCAAAGAATGCTCAAACTACTGCACAATTGCACTCATCTCACACAGTAGAAAAGTAATGCTCAAAACTCTCTAAGCCAGGCTTCAGCAATACGTGAACCGTGAACTTCCAGATGTTCAAGCTGGTTTTAGAAAAGGCAGAGGAATCAGAGATCAAATTGCCAAATCTGCTGGATCATGGAAAAAGCAAAAGAGTTCCACAGAAACATCTACTTCTGCTTTAGTGACTATGTCAAAGCCTTTGGCTGCATGGATCACAATAAACTGTGGAAAATTCTGAAAAAGATGGAAATACCAGACCACTTGACCTGCCTCTTGAGAAACCTATATGCAGGTCAGGAAGCAACAGTTAGAACTGGACATGGAACAACAGACTGGTTCCAAATAGGAAAAGGAGTACATCAAGGCTGTATATTGTCACCCTGCTTATTTAACTTATATGTAGAGTACATCATGAGAAATGCTGGGCTGGAAGAAGCACAAGCTGGAATTAAGATTGCCGGGAGAAATATCAATAACCTCAGATATGCAGATGACACCACCCTTATGGTAGAAAGTGAAGAGGAACTAAAAAGCCTTTTGATGAAAGTGAAAGAGGAGAGTGAAAAAGTTGGCTTAAAGCTCAACATTCAGGAAACAAGGATCATGGCATCTGGTCCCATCACTCCATGGGAAATAGATGGGGAAACTGGAAACAGTGTCTGACTTTTATTTTGGGGGCTTCAAAATCACTGCAGATGGTGATTGCAGCCATGAAATTAAATGACGCTTACTCCTTGGAAGGAAATTTATGACCAATCCTGATAGCATATTCAAAAGCAGAGACATATCTTTGCCAACACAGGTTTTTCTAGTCAAGGCTATGGTTTTTCCAGTGGTCATGTATGTATATGAGAGTTGGACTGTGAAGAAAGCTGTGTGCCAAAGAATTGATGCTTTTGAACTGTAGTGTTGGAGAAGACTCTTGAGAGTCCCTTGGACTGCAAGGAGTTCCAACCAGTCCATTCTAAAGGAGATCAGTCCTGGGTGTTCATTGAAAGGACTGATGCTAAAGCTGAAACTCTAGTACTTTGGCCACTTCTAGTGAAGAGTTGACTCATTGGAAAAGACTCTGATGCTGGGAGGGATTGGGGGCAGGAGGAGAAGGAAACGACAGAGGATGAGATGGTTGGATGGCATCACCGACTCAATGGACATGAGTTTGAGTAAACTCTGGGAGTTAGTGATGGATAAGGAGACCTGGTGTGCTGTGGTTCATGGGGTCACAAAGAGTCGGACATGACTGAGCAACAGAACTGAACCGATGTAGAGTATCATCTCATCTGCAAACAGAGAGAGCTCTACTTCTTCTTTTCCAATCTGGACTCCTTTTACTTCTTTTTCTTCTCTGATTGCTTTAACTAGTACTTCCAAAACTATGTTGAATAATAATGGTGAAAGTGGACATCCTCGTCTTGTTGCTAATCTTAGGGAATGCTTTCAGTTTTTCACCACTGAGAATAATGTCTGCTATAAGCTTATCATATATGGTCTTTACAAGGTTGAGGTAGGTTGTTCTATGCCCATTTTTTGAGAGTTTTAATCATAAGTGGGTGCTATATTTTGTCAAAGGCTTTTTCTGTATCTATTGAGGTTGTTGCTGCTGCTGCTAAGTCGCTTCAGTTGTGTCTGACTCTGTGAGACCCCGTAGACGGCAGCCCACGCGGGTCCCCCCATCCCTGGGATTCTCCAGGCAAGAAAACTGGAGTGGGTTGCCATTTCCTTCTCCAGTACTTGAAAGTGAAATGTGAGAGTGAAGTCGCTCAGTTGTGTCCGACTCTTAACGACCCCATGGACTGCAGCCCACCAGGATCCTCTGTCCATGGGATTTTCCAGGCACAGTTTTTATCTTTCCACTTGTTAATATAGATATCACATTGATTGATTTTCATATTGACTATACATGCTTCATTTTTAAAATCTATAAAACTTCCAAATTATAAGTCAACCTTATAAAGCTATCTAATGAATATCTTGTGGTTCATACATAATATCTGGGTCATTTTTCTAAATGTTGAAAAGAATCAAAGAGTAAAATGAATTTTTTCACTTGCTTTAAGGAAAACTGTAATTCTATTGGCATGAGTTTTATAATAAGATATTTCAGATTAGAAATACTGCCAACTATTTTTAATTGTGATGTTCATGTCAATGAAGAGTTTTCAGAGGTCTAATTTTAAAAACTGACTGGAATGTGGGTGGAGGGAGGTGGAGGAAAGATACATCTAGTGGTGTACATATAGTGGCTTCTAACTGCTCAGGATGATGACTTGTTCAGCTTTCAGGTATCTTGCAAGAGAGATGTTTAACTGCTGTTACTTGAAATCAGTCAGCATTTACATCATGAAACTAGCAAATGCTACTGACCAAGAATTCTGTGTTTTTCCAGAGCTGGTTGTCAAACATCCACTCAGTTCATTTCAGTTCAGTCGCTCAATCATGTCCGACTCTTTGCGATCCCATGAATCGCAGCACACCAGGCCTCCCTGTCCATCACCAACTCCCGGAGTTCACTCAGACTCACGTCCATCGAGTCAGTGATGCCATCCAGCCATCTCATCCTCTGTCGTCCCCTTCTCCTCCTGCCCCCAATCCCTCCCAGCATCACAGTCTTTTCCAATGAGTCAACTCTTCACATGAGGTGGCCAAAGTACTGGCATTTCAGCTTTAGCTTCACCCCTTCCAAAGAAATCCCAGGGCTGATATCCTTCAGAATGGACTGGTTGGATCTCCTTGCAGTCCAAGGGACTCTCAAGAGTCTTATCCAACACCACAGTTCAAAAGCATGAACTCTTCGGCGTTCAGATTTCTTCACAGTCCAACTCTCACATCCATACATGACCACTGGAAAAACCATAACCTTGACTAGATGGACCTTTGTTGGCAAAGTAATGTCTCTGCTTTTCAATATGCCATCTAGGTTGGTCATAACTTTCCTTCCAAGGAGAAAGCGTCTTTTAATTTCATGGCTGCAATCACTCTCTGCAGTGATTTTGGAGCCACAAAAAATAAAGTCTGACACTGTTTGCATTGTTTCCCCATCTATTTCCCATAAAGTGATGGGACCAGATGCCATGATCTTCGTTTTCTGAATGTTGAGCTTTAAGCCAACTTTTCACTCTGCTCTTTCACTTTCATCAAGAGGCTTTTACTAGCACATCACAAAATCATATAATAAAAACAAGGAACTAATTTGCTACTGGGTATACATTCTTTGGAATATGAGAAAAGCTTTTATCTGCTCTCAGATTCCTGGATTGGGTGGGGAGTTCCCTGCATCAATCACCTGCTGGGAAAGTGAGTTGCTCCACACCTGGGAAGATCCTCTGGAAATCACTGAACATCACTTCTCTGCTGCTCTTAGCTTCTCTGCTGCTTAGTATAGTGAATGACACACCCCCTTTCCTCATCTCAAAAATTTTTGACAGTACTAGCACTTTTCCTTACACAAAAATCCAGTGGGGGAGGTGAGCTGAATTGGGAGAGGAAAAACACTGCAGAAAGGCAGTTTCCTCTTCTACCTCATGCAGATCTAGACAAGGTTCTCAGTACTTTTCATTGCTAAAAATAGCCTGGGGACCTTTAAAGATATCAACACTTGAGTCTCAACCAGGGACCAGGGAATCACATCCTAGATTGGACAAGCATCAAGTGTAGTACAATTGAGAATTACTTATATGAATCACTGAATAGATCAAAAACCAGAATATGAACTCAAAGACATCAGAGACCTGCCTTGTTTACCAACCTGTCCCCAGAAACAGAGGATTACCAATTTCCATTCCACCAAAAATAGGAGAGTGCACTTTCCTGAGTTACAAATAAGCATTCCATACATTACAGTCACTTGGCCTAAAAGTATTTGTTATACCATCACCAAGTTTTATATAGTCTTTCTTCCTATTAACCTATGGCTATGAAGGCCAACCCTCTAACAGTTCTTGGCCATGGCTGAGTATCAGAATCACCTAGATATATCATGCACTTGGACAGAAAAATAGGAATTCCTTATCAAATGTCCAGTATTGGTGCCAGGAATGTGCATTTCTAAAATTTCCAAAGGATTCTGAAGTACTTTCAGGTTTGATAACTATTGATTTAAAGCAAGCACTACCAAGCTCACTGTCCCTCTTGAAGAATAACTAAGGCTTTGGGGACAAACATCATGACCTCCTGGGCAGATTGCAGAATTGTGTGACTCTAAGCTTAATCACTTGCCTATTCACACAGGCCTCAATTCCATTTAAGAACACCTCTTTTCATGGGGATATACACTCTACTTGAATTCATTTTTCTTTCTACTCACTCTTCCAACTCTTTCCTTTTCACAGCAGGAAAATCTCTCCTGATTCATAAAAAAACAAAAGCAGTGCAAAGGACAAAAATAGAAATTGGGATGGACTGGTTAATTCCTAAAACCCTTGAAAGTTTCCACAGAATCAGCCAGTGTCTTTCAGAATCTCCACAGACCTTTTCATCTTCCTCTAACTAAGCCTGGTAGTCTTCAAGTGCAGGCACTGATGGTAAGCTACTCATTTATATTGATGGTTTTATCTTTTGCCTAATTACCTGTTTTCCCAGGTGCTGCTACTGCTGCTAAGTCACTTCAGTCATGTCCGTCTTTGTGCGACCCCATAGATGGCAGCCCGCCAGGCTCCTCATCCCTGGGATTCTCCAGGCAAGAACACTGGTGTGGGTTGCCACTGCCTTCTCCAGTGCATGAAAGTGAAAAGTGAAAGTGAAGTCGCTCAGTCATGCCTGACTCTTAGCCACCCCATGGACTGCAGCCTACCAGGCTCCTCCGTCCATGGGATTTGCCAGGCAAGAGTACTGGAGTGGGGTGAATCCACCTGCCAAGCAGGAGATGCAGGGCTTGATGCCTGGATTGGGAAGATTCCCAGGAGAAGGAAATGGCAACCCATTTCGGCATTCTTGCTTGTGAAATCCATGGACAGAGGAGCCTGGTGGACTACAGTCCATGGAATCACAAAGAGTTGGGCACAACTTAGTGACTAAACAACAGCAACCACACAATTACTGTCTCCTTTAACCACATATACACAACTTTCCTGCTGTGGGTAAGAATGCTTTTATATGATGTTTTAGAAATTGAAATAATTCATGGCAATGTTTCTGTGAGGAAAGGCACTCTAACCTGCAAATAGACTGAAAAAACAACTTTGGGAATACAGCCCATGGTTAAACGTGGAACATTCAGTAAATAAGTTCTTTCTGAATTGTATATAAATATTATAGGTTGAAATATTTTTTAAAAATCTGAGGTACAAAAAGTTCTATAAACATGACCCTTCTTCCTTTCAACTCCACATCTGTCTTAAACTGTCTCACCCATGCTTCAGTAACACCTGTGTTTGCATCCTCAACTGCCTACATCAGTGGACTAGGGACCCCCTAAAGGTAAGACAAGCATATAGTCATACTCACCTGTGTACACCTTCTTCCCCCATGCCCTCCAGCTCCTTCTCATCCATCTAACACTGCTCAGTATACAACAGGTGCAAGTGTTTGATAAACTGAACTACTTATTGTTTTTAGATTCATTTAAATGACTCCTTTACTTTTAGTAGAATATATGAATTCAATTTATAGTCATCTGCTTTGGTTTTATATTTGTCTTTTTCTGTTCCATCACACTTTTTCAAATGCTAGCCAGTCACACAAACTTCTTAGAGTGTTTGGAAATACTATCACAACTTTTAACGGCATGTATCTTTTGAGCCAGTAAATCTACCTCTAGGAAATCATACATATATATGCATATGTGGGCAAACACATAGTCATGAGGCTTTTACAGTGTTGTTAACAACTGCAAACATCTAGGAAACCATCCTCTTTAGATGATTTGTTACATAAACTAAGAAACATCTTTGGAATGGAAATATATGTAGATGTTAAATAATGAGATCATTTGTGCTGATAGCTGTCTCCTAGGTATAATCTTACTTTAAAAAAAAAAAGCAAGCTGGGGAAAAATATGTAAAATATCTTCTCATGTGTATAAACATACACTTTTGTTTATATAGAGAAAATTTCTAGAAAAATACAGAAGGAATTTTTAACAGTAATTGCCTCTTGGGAGGGAGAATTTGGAATTAATTATTAGTGATGAGATGTCATATTTTTCATTGCATGCTTTCTTGTACTCTATTTTTGCCATAAGCTGGATTACTTCTTCAAATAATAATTCTTAAAAAACAGAAATCACCATAAGTAAAAAAGTTTTAAGGTATTTAGACTTACATACATATATATATATATATATATATATATATAGGTATAACATTTTGTTAAGTAAAAAACTGAGAGGATTTCTACTGGTAGGTCCTAATGGAGGAGCCTGTTATAACAGTTCGTTTAGGAACCTAGAATTTCAGCTAAAATATTTCCAACAGCACTTCAAATTATAGCATAAGAAATCCAGGAAGAAATCCAGACTAAGCACAGAAGTCAGGACAAACCAAATACATGGCAGAACTACCATCCTTTTACCCCTGGCACCTGGGAAGCCACTAGTGAAAGTCAAGGCCCTCTTTCCTGCTGAGCCTGGGTCAGCTTCAGGGTCCTCAAACTACCTGATGCCAGTAGAGCCGAACGAAAACCACTGTTCCCACATCAGGCCTAAATAGCATACCTGCACATCCACCTTGAATTCCTGGGCAGGCAGAGGGGAGAAGCCGCTCTGCTGGCCTGCCTAGGGCTTTGTACAATCCAAACATCTCAAGGGAGAGGAAATGTTCTGCTGGGTCCAGCAGAATTGGTAGTGGATGTTGTGTAGTGGTTTGATATTGCAGACAAAGAATGTGGCCTGACATTCCAGGAAACAACTACATTGCCCGTCATCAGCTGCCCATAACGGTGTGCCCTGAGGGGAATTCAGAATGGAGTGAAATAGGATACCAGTCCTAGATAGTTAAGACACAAATCAAAGGAGTAATTAAATAAGCCCAGACTCTTACACTTTTCGAGACATAGAAAAGCACTAAAATCATTAACTTGAAATGTCTGTGTTTTTGTGATTAGCAGTTATCTTTTGATGTTCAACTATATGTTCTTTTCTTTCCAACAAAAAAATGCCTATACATCATGGCTCCTCCCTTACCGCCCTGAGAGTTATTTAAAAGGCTGATTCTCTGGGCTATAGTCCTCAGCAAAGCACCTAAATAAAATATAACACTCAACTTCTAAGTTGTGTATTATTCTCAGTTGATAGTTTGATTTCAAATCCACTGATTTTTTAATGACAAAAATAAAGTGGTTTTTAAGAGTAAAGTTCAGATCTAAGAATGAAGTTTTTATACATTGTTTTGATATAAAAGTGAAGTTGTATGTGGGGATGGTGTCATCCACATGTGCATTTGTTGATGAGTACTCAGTAGTGCCAAATTCAGACTTAAATTAAAGAAAGTAGGGAAAACCACTAGACCATTCAGGTATGACCTAAATCAAAAAACCTTATGATTATACAGTGGAAGTCAGAAACAGATATAAGGGATTATATCAGATAGAGTGCCTGATGAACTATGGATGGAGGTTCGAGACATTGTACAGGAGACAGGGATCAAGACCATCCCCAAGAAAGGAAAGGCAAAAAGCAAAATGGCTGTCTGGGGACTCCTTACAAATAGTTGTGAAAAGAAGAGAAGCAAAAATCAAAGGAGAAAAGGAAATATATAAGCATCTGAATGCAGAGTTCCAAAGAATAGCAAGAAGAGATAAGAAAGCCTTCCTCAGTGATCAATGCAAAGAAATAGAGGAAAACAACAGAATGGGAAAGACTAGAGATATCTTCAAGAAAATTAGAGATACCAAGGGAATATTTCATGAGAAGCTGGGCTCAATTAAGGACAGAAATGATACGGACCTAACAGAGGCAGAAGATATTAAGAAGAGGTGGCAAGAATACACAGAAAAACTGTACAAAAAGATCTTCATGACCCAGATAATCATGATGGTGTGATCACTCGCCTAGAGCCAGACATCCTGGTATGTGAAGTCAAGTGGGCCTTAGAAAGCATCACTACGAACAAAGCTAGTGGAGGTGATAGAATTCCAGTGGATCTGTTTCAAATCCTGAAAAATGATGCTGTGAAAGTGCTGCACTCAATATGCCAGCAAATTTGGAACACTCAGCAGTGGCCACAGGACTGGAAAAGGTCCGTTTTCATTCCAATCCCAAAGAAAGACAATGCCAAAGAATGCTCAAACTACCGCACAATTGCACTCATCTCACACAGTAGAAAAGTAATGCTCAAAACTCTCTAAGCCAGGCTTCAGCAATACGTGAACCGTGAACTTCCAGATGTTCAAGTTGGTTTTAGAAAAGGCAGAGGAACCAGAGATCAAATTGCCAACATCCGCTGGATCATGGAAAAAGCAAGAGAGTTCCAGAAAAACATCTACTTCTGCTTTAGTGACTATGCCAAAGCCTTTGACTGCGTGGATAACAATAAACTGTGGAAAATTCTGAAAGAGATGGGAATACCAGACCACCTAACCTGCCTCTTGAGAAACCTGTATGCAGGTCAGGAAGCAACAGTTAGAACTGGACATGGAACAACAGACTGGTTCCAAATAGGAAAAGGAGTACATCAAGGCTGTATATTGTCACCCTGCTTATTTAACTTATATGCAGAGTACATCATGAGAAATGCTGGACTGGAAGAAATAGAAGCTGGAATCAAGATTGCCAGGAGGAATATCAATAACCTCAGATATGCAGATGACAACACCCTTATGGCAGAAAGTGAAGAGGAACTAAAAAGCCTCTTAATGAAAGTGAAAGAGGAAAGCGAAAAAGTTGGCTTAAAGCTCAACATTCAGAAAACGAAGATCATGGCATCTGGTCCCATCACTTCATGGGAAATAGAAGGGGAAACAGTGGAAACAGTGACAGACTTTATTTGTTGGGGCTCCAAAATCACTGCAGATGGTGACTGCAGCCATGAAATTAAAAGACGCTTACTCCTTGGAAGGAAAGTTATGACCAACCTAGACAAAATATTGAAAAGCAGAGACATTACTTTGCCAACAAAGGTCCATCTAGTCAAGGTTATGGTTTTTCCAGTAGTCATGTATAGGTGTGAGAGTTGGACTGTGAGGAAATTTGAGCGCTGAAGAATTGATGCTTTTGAACTGTGGTGTTGGAGAAGACTCTTGAGAGTCCCTTGGACTGCAAGGAGAGCCAACCAGTCTATTTAAAGGAGATCAATCCTGGGTGTTTTTTGAAGGAATGATGCTGAATCTGAAACTCCAGTACTTTGGCCACCTCATGCAAAGAGTTGACTCATTGGAAAAGACCTTGATGCTGGGAGGGATTGGGGGCAGGAGGAGAAGGGGACGACAGAGGATAAGAGGACTAGATGGCATCACCGACTCAATGGACATGAGTTTGAGTGAACTCCAGTAGTTGGTGATGGACAGGGAGGCCTGGCGTGCTGTGGTTCATGGGGTCACAAAGAGTCAGACACAACTGAGCAACTGAACTGAACTGAACTCAGTAGTTCAGCTGCTGGGGGGCACCACTGGGGCTTGTAAGAATAAGTGTCCTGATTCTTTCCTAGTGGTCCACTGGTTAACAATCTGCCTGACAGTCAATGCAGAAGACACAGGTCCAACCCCTTGGCAGAGCTAAGATCCAACGTGGCTTGTGGGCCAAAAAAAAAAAAACCACACACAACATTGTAACAAAAGTGAAGACTTTAAAAATGGTTCACATCAAAAAGAAGAAAAAAATTTTTTTAAAGGGACATACATAGTACCAAGAATGGCAATGGGACATTTGGTCTAGGAGTTTATAAGGACCATCTGAGAGTATTTCATCTGTGCAAGGTGGCTCCTTGATGTTGCTGATCTATGGAAAGACCTTAGCACATTAGCTCTTACCTCTGTAAAGTCCACTCTTAAACTAGCAGAGGTGAACGGCATGTAGGGGCCTCACGAAGGAGATCATCTCACCAATACCAGCACCATCACTCCCTAGTAACGTGCTCCAACAACAGGGGACTTTTGATTTCACCAGCAGCTGGAGATCAGCTGATGACTGATTAAGCTAGCTTCCCAGAGTACTAATTCATATAAAGGTACACCTCAACTAAATTTGGACTATTTCTGCCTAAAAAATTGTAACTAATCTATCACTGATTTAGAGTATGTTACTTCTTTACTGGGCTTCCCTGATAGCTCAGTTGGTAAAGAATCTGCCTGTAATGCAAGAGACCCCGGTTCAATTTCTGGGTTGGGAAGATCCCCTGGAGAAGGGATAGGCTACCCACTCCAGTATTCTTTGGCTTCCTTGGTGGTTCAGCTGGTAAAGAATTGCCTGCAGTGTGGGAGACCTGGGTTCCGTCCTTGGGTTGGGAAGATCCCCTGGAGAAGGGAAAGTCTACCCAATCTAGTATTCTGGCCTGGAGAATTCCATGGACTGTATAGTCCATGGTGTCATAAAGAGTTGGACACAACTGAGTGACTTTCACTTTTCTTTTTTATTAGCTTATTAACAGATACCACCCTGCATGCTATTGGCTTATGAAATCCTAAGTCCTACAGTGAGTCTTTGTTAAATAAAATATTGGCAAAAACAATCTCAGTCTCAGAGTTTAATTTGTCCTGAAACAAAACACTGGATAGAATATCTGACTAATGCACAATGTGAACAAAGAATGTGCTTTCTGTGGAAGGAAAAATTTATTTGTATTGTTTCTGGACACTGACAAGTTGGGGTTTGAGTGAAGGAATGATTGAGAGGGCAGCACTCCACACTGTTCCTCAAGTTGGCTTCTGTCCCAAAATAATAGTGCCAGGTTACAAGGGAAAGGTGTGCTATAATTAAGACCAGGCCAAAAGAAAACTGTATCTCTGGAGAAGGGTAACCTTAGGTTAAGTCAAGGCACCTCCCCAGGCCTCACTTTTCTTTTTGGTAAAGTGCCTCACTGAAAAGGGATGATTTTGAAAGTCCCCTTCAGTTTGCACACTTGGGACTGTACCATTTGGAAACAAGTTGAGAAGTAAACAGTTCTTTATTAAAAATGCACGTGAGTCTTCCCAATGGAGCGTAGTGATTGGTTAAGCAAATTCCATCCATCTGCTCCCTTTCCAGCTTGCTTAGTAGACAACAATGTTTCTCAGTGAGTCTAGTGGACATTAAAACTCTCAGCCATCATAAAGTGGTGCAAATAATCTTTCTGTTGGATTGCAAAGGCTTGTTCATCCTCAGATGGACTTTCCACAGTGCCCACATTACTCCCAGTGGTCCTCTGGTCACCTTGTGAGAGTTCATAATGATACAAAGGAGATGCTTTGCCCTCGAAGAACTGAAATCTAGTCACTGGAATAAGACAACAATAACAACCTCAAAAGACGCTATCACCCTAATAATGGCAGGAGTGAGAGAGAGTTTAGATGGGCTTCAGCCATATTCTACATCAGCTCTCATCCCTAAGTCAAACCAAACAAACATGTGGAAGAGCCAGCTTGCATGGGTGGGGGAACAAAGGATTGGTAGTTCAGGATTAGCAGACATAAATTATTATATGTAGCATGGGTAAACAATAAGATCCTACTATATAGCAAAGGGTACTACATTCAATATCCTGTGATTAAGCCACAATAGAATATCAGAAATATATAACTATACAGCAGCAATTAACACAACATTATAAGTCAACTACTTCAATAAATTTTTTTTATAAAGCCAGCTTAATGGGTCTGCAACCAGTGCTCTGAAAGGGCCTGCCCTTGGGGGTTCACTCTGGAGTTGCCATCTTGAAACTCCTACTACTTTCATTTTAATTTGCATTTTGTGAGGTCTGAGGAGACTATGAAGGATGCACCTTCAGAGTCTAGGCTCAACCACAGTCCACCTCCCCATGCCTCCTTAGGGTGGAACTTTGGTCATCTCTAACTGCTTCTCTACTCAGCCACTGGCCTTTTCCCCTCTCCCTCCTGCAGGGGCCCTAGGTACCCACTAGTGAGTTTTCCATGCCCAAGGGAGCACACCATCAAATAACAAATAAAAACCACAATGACAGGTTGATAGAGAGACCACAGAAGGAAGGAGTAAACCATCTTCTTTTTTTTTTAATAAAAAAATTACACATTTTTATTTTGCACTAGACCTAGCAAGTTATGTAGCTAGTTTTGTGTTTATGAAAGTCTCTTCTTCCACAGGGATGACTAAACCTTTTCTAACTACCACATGCTAACTGATTGCGCCACTGGAGTTCCTGGAGACAGGCCTGATCCTTCAAGCTCATCCCTCAGCAAGTCCAGGACACTTCCTCAACCCTCAGCCTTCTGGGCACGAAGCTAGACCAGTCTTTAACAGAATGAAATTTACTCTGCCTTAAAAGAGTATAAAGAGGAACAGTGCTTATAACGCATTAACCAACTACTTGGGAAGACACGATATAGTACTAGAGAATCATAATTAATAGTGAACAAGTGAAGCAATGTATAGAAATAATTAGGAAGGCTATGCCTGGATTCTACTCCTGCCTCATCTCTCACGGGCTGCATACCTCTGGACAAGCTGGCCTCTGCATTTCAGTATTTTCATCTTTAAATACAGGATGATTAGAATAACTTCTCTAGTAATGGTTGAAAGGATTAAATACTTAGAATAGTGCCTAGCACATAAAAGTATTTCACTAGTGTTAAATATTAAGGGTTCATATATAAGGCTGCAACACAAGGAAAGTTTTTGAGAGATTCAGAGTAATTATGGAAAGATTCGTAAGGTGCCAAGACAAAAGCCCTTTATTGAAAATTTGTATGGCTTTGCTAAGAGAGAGCTGTGAGCTTAATGACTTTCATTAAAGGAAGAACTCTGGTAGACTATCTAGATGAAAATGCCTAATGTTATTGTTATTTGAAAACACACATACACACAAGAGCACTTAGAAATAAGAGACTTAATTTAACTACATACTTTGTAAGCTATTTCTGAAATGATTGCCAATGGTTTTTCCAAAGATCACGGAATCTTGAGTTGGTATCAAGCAGTTCTAATAAAAGTGTAAACATCTGTCTTACATTCTGGCCCTTTCCTTAGCTATACTGCCACACTGACTTATTGGAGTTGTAATTTGGGAAGATTCTGAATAAAATAACAGTCACATCTGCCTACTTCCAATCTTTTGATTTTTCTACTAGCAGAACCTTAGTCTTTGCACAGACGTAACAACATCAATGGATGTTTTAAAATAAATCCTATTGGAAAGAATACAGAAAAACTGCATCTACTTGGCTACGAATGTTTTACATGTAATAGTGTTCCTGAAATACCAATTTAGTTAACTGCATGTTAATAGTTATATACTCTCAACTAATCCTAGCACCAATCCCAAGATCATGGAAATACACTTAGCATGCTAAGGGAAATTCCCTTGGTGTATACTGATGATCATTTAATTGCTTTGGATTTATAAGTTTTGTTCCTAATAGTATATGCATGGGCTGTAAATAGCTGATGTCAAAAATAAAAATTAGGAAACCATTCAAATTAAGCCAATTTTGCTGACATTGATGGAATGTTACCTTATTAACAAGGCTGTATAATTGCATTGTTCTGTCATGTCTTCTCATGTAATAGCTACCAACACAAGGAGCAAAGAGGATGACCATAAGGCAGATTAGAGCCACTCTCCAATTTCATCCTAGGTCATTAAAGGGCATCTTTGGTTTTAAGACATAAATCTCAGACACTGAATAATAGTTCACAAGTTGTCTTAATTTCTCAGAATTTCTCTTTCATCTTTGTTCACAGACAGAAAATGCCTTCTAGATCTAATGGTCTATGATTCTGAACGGATTATGTGATTCTACATGGCCTGATATCCTGTCAAATCAAGGAAGAAGGAACATGTTGTTGGAATTAAAATGATCTGAGTCAAGGAAAAGAAGTCAAAAGATTAATAATGTAACCAATGAAAGTGGGTTTACCAGGAACAGGATCTCTGTGGTAGAAGAGGCAAGAAGAGTCATATAAAAACATAATGAATTCTACATTTTACTCATTGTAGGAGATTTAGGGATAGCAGGAAGTAACTGAAAAGACAGGAACAGGACAGATAACACCTTGGAAGATAATTTTTAAAATTACTTTACATGAAGATTTCATATGGAGATATCCACTTATCTTGAATAGGAAAATCTTTCAAATATCTCTATGTATGTTTTCTAAAGAACAGCCTTCATTTAGATGACATGACAAGTAATGCATTTCAAGAATCCATTCAACACATAAAGGAGGTTTGAGTCTGAATTTCAAGTATATATTCTTAGAATTTTCATAAACTAAAGTGGATGACTGACTGTGTTAGGAAATAATTTCCTAAAATTGTAATCAATGTTATTTATTGTTACCACTTATTGAATGCTAACCATGGATCAAGAACTACACTGTATGATTTACATACATTATTACCTCATCTAATACTTACAGCAATGCAGGAGGGCAATTTAACATCTTAAACGAATATTCAGAATAGTAAGCAACCTGCTCAAGCTACAAGGCTGATAGATAGGAGATTTAATCCCAAGCCTTACTGATTCATGCTCTTTCCCATCCTCCATTCTGCATCTCTCTGAATCTTACTGAGTGAGTCAATATTAAAGAGTCAAGCTTAAGAATTTATATTCTGAAATTATAAACATCACAATGCTCTGAATATACTTTGCACTTTTTGATGGATGGGAACATATAATGAATACATGGAGATGTGTGGCTGAGTCCCTGCACTGTTTACCTGAAACTATCACAACATTGTTAATCAGCTATACCCCAATACAAAATAAAGTTTTTTTTTTTAAAAAGTCAATGTAGCCCTGTTTTCAATGACTATTACTTTACATATTATGTGTTGTTTTTGAAATCAGCAGACCTATACATTGAAGAGTATGTGTATGTGTGCATGTGTGTGTGTGCTTTTAAACCACCTTTCTTTCTACGAGGTAATGAAATACGTTAAAAGCAATCAAATGCCCAGCTTAGGATATTCAAGCGATACTTTAGAAAAATTATCTTAGCAGTTGAATCTTGAAGTTGAGTGATGTGGACCCAATCTTTGGGGGAGAAAGTAATTCTACAGAGGAAGGAGATTTTTGAGAAAGGAAAAGAAAATGAGCCAGTATTTGACCGAGGACCTGCAAATGTCAATGTTGCCCTAGGTGCTTCCTGAATATTTCCTGCATTTAACTTGGGTAAGAAACAGGATGACTGACTGTAGAGTAGATAGTCCTGAGGGATAGTCAGATGTAGTGTACACTAATTTTAACAATGGATCATGCAGTATATTTATAAAATAAAAACTACTCTAAGCATCTTTGATTGTACATGGCATCACACAGGCAATCAATAATGAATTAGCAATGAAGGGATCTTGGGACACAATGAGCAAATGTTCTGTGTCACCTAATTTTCGGTTTTAAAAAGAAGCAACTCATGCTAATTTTTTTCTCCTCTTCTCAGCAACCTTAAAAATGAGCATTAAGTTTGGATTATCATAATGGACCACTGACACAAACTTATGGCTCAGAGTTTAGTACTTATCAACATTAAGCTGATGCCCTTTTCTCTACCTCCGACTGAGAATCTAAATGAAAGTGGTGAAAATGACAAAGATCTGGGAGTCATATCCTATCAGGATAAATGGGAGCTTCAGGCTTACTGAGAGGAAGATCTTCTAATTGTCCTGGTTCAGTGTAATATCTCATTGCAGTTCAACTTTTCATGCAAAATAGCCTTCCTCTCCCCTTGCAGAAATTAAAAATAGTGGCTCACGGAAAGAATCCAGAGTACTTTTGAGAGTACTTATAGGAAGAGAGTTCTCATAGAAAAGTTCACAAGTAATTTTTTACACTAATGCCAATTTAATATTCCAGGCAGGGTCAGAATTAGGTTAAGGTATCATTTCATGCACTTTCATGACCCTTTAAATTTTTACCCTACACACGTCACATGCTTTGTCCTAGTCTGAGTACTTATTTGAGAAGAGAGTAATGTCTGAGCATTTCATTTCCTTATGAAATTACCATGTTTCCTCCTACTTATAAATTCACTGGTCATTGGTTCTGATGTTTCTGATTTTTGAAAGCTTTTACACATAATGGCTTGTCTCTTTATTTTGTCTTAAAAACCTTTTTCTCCCCGTTGCCTGAGAAATTAAGGCAAGATCCTCACCTCTCACTAGGAACTTCTGACCCAGATCTGACTGTCCAGTCTTATCTGATATGCCATCTCCCTTCTTATACCCTATCTCTGCCAGATAATAGCTTTTAACCTTGCTGCTCCCAGCCTTTTGACCAAGACATTTCTTCCTCTTGGATCTTTTCTTCTTCATACTGCTTATACTATATAATGTTTATATCATGGGCTGCAGAGTTTGATTCAAATGCACTTTCTTCTGAAAGACCCTTTCAGATCCTACCCATGGGAATTAATTTTGTCCTTCTTTGTCCTACCACTCTCTCTGCTCACAACCTTGAGACAGCATGTGTCTCAGGGCTCCTTTATTTAAAAAAAATTATTTGAGTTATATCTATTCTGTGAATACCACTTTAGACTCCTAGAGGGAAGAGTCCATTTTCTTTGTTTCTGTACTCCAACAGAATCCAGCAGTGAAGTGTGCATGGTGGGAGCTCAATGTATTTGCACTTCACTGTATGACTGGGTACATTCTTTAGTAAAATAAATATACGTGGATTAACAAGCTTTGAGGGAGAGCAAGCAAGCAAGTACAAGCTCATTTTCTTCTTTTAATCCACAAAGTAGATTTTAAACATAAGTTGTTGTATGCTTAGGCCAATTCTATTGGGTATAAAGGCTAGGAAAACATACAACTAATAAAGGACTTCAGGGTGAGTACATAGAGTAATTGTATTTTGAAAATTACACACTGCATAAACACAAAGCAAGTATTTGAAGTTCAAATATTTGAAAAGCTCAAAAAATGTTTACATGATGTTGTTTTATTTAAAAATTGAAACAACACTGGTTTATGAGCGTTCCATGTGTACACCATTATATTTCAGCTTCTGTATATACTACAGTGTGTTCACCACCAAAGGTTTAGTTTTAATCCCTCACCATAAGGTTGACTCCCTTTATCCATTTCACCTATCCTCCACCTTGCTTCCCATTTGGTAACCACTACTCTATTCTCCGTATCTGTGTGTTTATTTCTGTCTTATTTGTTTATTATATTTATGTTTATTCTATTCCACATGTGAGTGAAATCACATGGTATTTGTTTTTCTCTACTTACATCACTTAGTGTAATAATCTCAAGGTCCATCCAAGTTGCCACAAAAGGAAAAATTTCATCTTTTCTCCATTTTATGTGTGTGTGTGTGTGTGTGTGTGTGTGTATAAAAAACACACCTTTAGCCTTCTTTAGGACATGATATTCTTTGGATTTAAAAGTTTCCAGAAAGAAATTGCATCTATGGTAGTCCATCTGCCTCAACTCTTACACTGTCATTCATTCTTTAATCAAATGTGTTTCTATGTATCTCAGTTGTGCTTGAGCTTGACTAGCTGCTAGAAATACAAATAAGACCAAACATATTCTTGTTAACAATGAGATACAGTTATACCTATCAGATTACAGGGACTCCATAGACATTTGTGGAAGAAAAGTAGCTTGGGAAAAGTGTTGGTAAAGAGAAACATTTATGAGCCCATATTATAAGAAGACAGAATATTTGGTTATAGCTGAAAAGAGAAAACAGATTTCAGGACAGAAGCTATTCAGATTCTGACTGAGTAAGACCTTCAGAGAGGGAGGAACTTCATTCCATTAAGTGAGAACAGAAAGGTCTGAATGGGTTTGGTATATCCCAAAATCTATTATATCACATTTTAAATATTGGTATAAAATATATATATAGTTTATATACAAATTAAATTATAGTTGGTATACAAACTAAACTGTATATGGTTATCAAAATGTTTCCAAATATATAAACAACATTTCTCTCTTGTTCTAGATTCACGATAACTACCATTACGTAGAAAGTTCAAAATTTTCTGCCCTAACGAAAAAGTCAACTGGTATTTCTAGGTATAAACAGCAGAACTTCCAAAGTATAATGAGGTTTCCTCATTCTTGCCTGACCCAAGGTAACATAACATAATTAGTATGTGAATATTGGCAAGGTACTAAATTTCCACAACACCATCTTACACAATTTTCCTCTCTTTGAAATATTCTTTTGCTCTTTTGATTTTGAAACGCACTCCATTCAAATACATTATTTGCACTTGTACATTGGGACCAGATGATAAGATTCATAAGTAGAAAGATGGGGAAAAAGTGGGAAGAAGGTGTAATGGAAACTTGAAGGGGAAGGAGACAGCTGCTGATATATTTTTCTCCTCTTTCTCTAGTTCATCCTTTCTGAAAAATAATCCTGACACTATCTCAGCTGCCTTCTAGGGTAAAAGAAAGTGAAGTCGTTCAGTCGTGTCTGACTCTTTGAGACCCCATGGGCTGTAGCCTACCAGGCTCCTCTGTCCATGGGATTTTCCAGGCAATAGCCCTGGAGTAGATTGCCATTTCCTTCTCCGGGGGATCTTCCCAACCCAGGGATCAAACCCGGGTCTCCCACATTTTAGACAGATGCTTTACTGTCTGAGTCACCAGGGAAGTCACTCTAGGGTAAAAGGCAGCTTTAAACATCAAGCCAAGTTTATAAATCACAGTGTGTGAATAAGACTGTGTATAATATATACATATGCATTGTATACATATATATGGCTATATATGTTATATATACAAACATTTGCTTGTCTGTATATCTAGTTTCCATACAACTATAAAATGAAATGCTCTTTGCTGAAGGATTTTATAATTCTTAACATGCCATACAAGGATATAGCACACATGCGAAAACACATATATACAATACATAGCGTTCATAGGTCCATAAAATTTATATAAATCATCCACTTAGGGATAGATAAAAGTATCACATTCTACGTCTATATCATCTGTATCTTCCTTTATATGACCTGGAAGTATTTCTGTCTAGCTAGAGATATCTCGGAAAAGGCAATGGCACCCCACTCCAGTACTCTTGACTGGAAAATCCCATGGACAGAGGAGCCTGGTAGGCTGCAGTCCATGGGGTCGCAAAGAGTCGGACATGACTGAGTGACTTCACTTTCACTCACTTCCATGCATTGGAGAAGGAAATGGCAACCCACTCCAATGTTCTTGCCTGAAGAATCCCAGGGACGGGCGAGCCTGATGGGCTGCCGTCTCTGGGGTCGCACAGAGTCGGACACGACTGAAGTGATTTAGCATCAGCAACAGCAGCAGAGACATCTAGATGCTTAAGAGCCAGAAATTCATTAAGGATTTTTTTGGGGGGTCAGATTTATAAAGTCATGTTTCTTTAATGTAAGACCAGAAACTATAAAACTCCTAGAGGAAAACATAGGCAAAACACTCTCCGACATAAATCACAGCAGGATCCTCTATGATCCACCTCCCAATATACTGGAAATACAAGCAAAAATAAACAAATGGGATCTAATTAAAATTAAAAGCTTCTGCACAACAAAGGAAACTATAAGCAAGGTGAAAAGACAGCTTTCTGAATGGGAGAAAACAACAAATGAAACAACTGACAAACAACTAATCTCAAAGATAAACAAGCAACTTATGCAGCTCAACTCCAGAAAAATAAACGAACCAATCAAAAAATGGGCCAAAGAACTAAATAGGCATTTCTCCAAAGAAGACATACGGATGGCTAACAAACACATGAAAAGATGCTCAACATCACTCATTATCAGAGAAATGCAAATCAAGACCACAGCGAGGTACCATTTCACACCAGTCAGAATGGCTGCGATCCGTAAGTCTACAAGCAATAAATGCTGGAGAGGATGTGGAGAAAAGGGAACCCTCTTACACTGCTGGTGGGAATGCAAACTATTACAGCCACTATGGAGAACAGTGTGGAGATTCCTTAAAAAATTGCAAATAGAACTGCCTTATGATCCAGCAATCCCACTGCTGGGCATACACACTGAGGAAACCAGAATTGAAAGAGACACATGTACCCCAATGTTCATTGCAGCACTGTTTATAATAGCCAGGACATGGAAACAACCTAGATGTCCATCAGCAGATGAATGGATAAGAAAGCTGTGGTACATATACACAATGGAGTACTACTCAGCCCTTAAAAGAATAAATTCGACTCAGTTCTAATGAGATGGATGAAATTGTAGCTGATTATACAGAGTGAAGTAAGCCAGAAAGAAAAACACCAATACAGTATACTGACACATATATATGGAATTTATAAGGATAGTAATGATGACCCTCTATGTGAGACAACAAAAGAGACTCAGAGGTATAGAACAGACTTTTGGACTCTGAGGGAGAGGGAGAGGGTTGGATGATTTGGGAGAACGGCATTGAAACATGTATACTATCTTGTAAGAATGAAGTGCCAGTCTATGTTCAATACAGGATGCAGGATGCATGGGGATGGTGCACGGGATGATTCAGGGAGAGGATGTGGGGTGGGAGGTGGGAGGGGGCTTCAGCATTGGGAGATCGTGGACACCTGTGGCTGATTCATGTCAATGTATGGCAAAACAAATACAGTATTGTAATGTAGAATAAAGTATTTAAAAAAATAAAGTCATGTTTCAACAATGATGTGAAAAAAATTTAAAAAGCATAAAATTATGTCATAAATAACATAGACTCTTAGAATGAAATAAGGTCTTAGAAGTTATTTAATGTGCCTTCTACTTAATGCAGGAATTTATCCCCATAATCACTGACTTCAGCACTCTGTTGAAGATGACCAGGGACAGGAGCTCACATCTCACCCGCCAGGCCACTTCAGGAGGTGTCCTGAGCATCTGCCAAATGGGGCACTCTGGAAATGTTCATGGATGGAGCTGGCAAAGCACTTGTCCTCAAGGAACTTAAAGACTGAAGTCAGAGATAAGACCTCCCTAGTAATAAAGCACAGCACAAGGTCCTAAGGCAACTGTCTTAGTACTCTGGGGGCTACTGGGAGGAGATAACTCATGTGATGGCACTGGTGAAGGGAGGAATCAAGCAGGGTTTCATGGAATAAGGGGCATTTTAAGCTTTCAAGGACGAGTTGTATTTAAACATGCAAAAAGAATGGAGAAGCATTGAAGACAGAAGTAAAAGAATATACCAAAAAGGATCTGCTAGTAAGTCTTGTCTTCTCTGCAAACTTTCTGAAACATCCAAAAAACTACTCTATGCAAGGTAAGTAGAATTCCATAACTAGAAGCCAGTTTTCACAAGTAGAATGGTACGAACTGAATGTGTGTCTTCAAAGTCCTTATGTTAAAATCCCAAACCCCATGTGGCAGTATTTGGAAATGGGGCCTTTGGGAGGTAATCAGGTTGTGAAGGTGAGCTGTCATGATGGGATCAATGCCCTTATATGAAGAACCATGAAAGGGCAGCTCTCGGAACCAAGAAGAGGACCCTCACCCAGAAATCTGAGGGTACGCTGACCTCAAATTTCTAGCTTTTAGAACTGTGAGAAATAGACATTTGCTGTTTAACTCACCTAGTCCATGATAATTTGTTATAACAGTCTGAACCAAGATAGGGGCAAAGTCATCATGTCTCTTTCCTTGATATGAACTTTCTCATCTGCCAATTTCCAAAATCATAACCACGTTGGCCATTTTCTACACCACAACTTCATGTTTAGGAAGGTCTCCCATAAAATACATTTTCAGGCTGTTACCCTGCTCTTCCTATCTGCCCTTAACACCAAAAAAAGCAGGTTTTTCTCGCTATGGGTTGTTTCTGTTTATGGAAAAAGTTATAGGCACAGTCCAAGTCGTAATCTCTTAAACTGCACCGAATTTTAGGGCAGACTTCACTACACTCACTCTGTGATCTTAGACAAGTTATTTAACTTCTCCATGCCTCAGCCTCTTCATTTATAAAATGAGGATACATTCCTATACTTCATGAGAATACTGAGATTAAGTGAGGATTAAAAGTATTGAGTTTAATGCCAGGCATGTAGTAAGTACCAAATACACAATAGGTACTGTCAGTAATAGTCATGTGCAATGATTTTAAATTGCCACTAAAACTGTCAGATTCTTGATTTAGAGCTGTAGTAGGAATTTTTTAACACCTCCCTCACTCCTGTCTTTTAACAAGTCACAAAAATTTAGTGTTACTTTCTACAATCTAAATTGATTTTTGCTTAATGGCTACTGACCCTACTTTTGTAATAGTGTAATAAGGAACACCTTGAAATATCAAAACTTAAAAATGCTCTGCTTGCCATTCCCTTGCAGAAGAACATCTTATTCTTTAGCATGTTGACAGCTTTTATTACAAAATTTGTGTTATCTGTGTTAAAGGATAAAGGTCAGTTTTCTCTTTGTGGCCTATGTGATTGACATCTATTGCTCCTGCTTCCCAGCTTTCCTTTCACCCCACTTCTAATAATTGAAACTCAAATTTCTGAGGAACCACCCCTCTCTCAGTTTCACTCACTATTCTTCAGCTGGAGAATACATACCAGTTCAGGTTTAGAGCATACAATGTAAGTTTAAACCAGTCAGAGCATCACACTCCCACTGCAACAATGGTTGGTTTGGATTTGCCACAGGATCTGATTAGAACCTTTGGAAAAAAAAATCTAAGTCCAGAATTGTTGCCACCATCTTGGGCCGCAAGAGAATGGAAACAACCAAGAGTAAGTGTAATTAAAAAATGGAACAAGGGATACCAAATCCTAGCAACATTGTCTACTTGAAGCCAAACAGCTCCTGGGATTTTCAGTTAGAGGATCCAAAATTTTACTTTGTGCTTTTAATTGGTTGGGATTGCATTTTCTGTTATTTTCAGCTCACAAAGAGCCATTAGTCAGTTCAGTCCATCAGTCATGTCCAACTCTTTCTGACCCCATGGACTGCAGCACGCCAGGCTTCCCTGTCCATCCCCAAATCCTGGAGCTTGTTCAAACTCATGTCCATCGAGCGGTGATGCCATCGAATCATCTCATCCTCTGTCATCCCCTTCTCCTGCCTTCAATCTTTCCCACTATCAAGGTCTTTTCCAGTGAGTCAGTTCTTTGTATCAGGTGGCCAAAGTACTGGAGCTTAAGCTTCAACATCAGTCCTTTCAATAAATATTCAGGACTGATTTCCTTGAGGATGGCTGGTTGGATCTCCTTGTAGCCTGACACTCTCAAGAGTCTTCTCCAACACCACAGTTCAGAAGCATCAATTCTTCAATGCTCAGCTTTCTTTATGGTCCATCTCTCACATCCATACATGACTACTGGAAAAACCACAGCTTTGACTAGATGAACCTTTGTTGGCAGAGTAATGTTTCTGCTTTTTAACATGCTGTCCAAGTTGCTCATAGCTTTTCTTCCAAGGAGCAAACGTCTTTTAATTTCATGGCTGCAATCACCATCTGCAGTGAAATTGGAATCCAAGAAAATAAAAAGTCTGTCATTGTTTCTATAGTTTCTCCATCTATTTGCCATGAAGTGATAGGACTAGATGCCATGACCTTCGTTTTTTGAATGTGAAGTTTTAAGCCATTTTTTTCCACTGTCCTCTTTCATTTTCATCAAGAGGCTCTTTAGTTAGTTGCTCTTCACTTTCTGCTGTAAGGGTGGTGCCATCTGCATGTCTGAGGTTATTGACATTTCTCCCTGCAATCTTGATTATAGCTTGTGCTACATCCAGCCTGGCATTTCTCATAATGTATTCTTCATATAAGTTACATAAACTTATTTAATGACAATATACAGTCTTGATATACTCCTTTCCCAATATAGAACCCGTCCACCGTTCCAAGTATAGTTCTAACTGTTGCTTCTTGACCTGCATACAGCTTTCTCAGGAGGCAGGTAAGGTGGTCTGGCATTCCCATCCCTTTAAGAATTTTCCACAGTTTGCTGTGATCCATACAGTCAAAGGCTTTGGCATAGTCAATAAAACAGAAATAGATGTTATTCTGGAACTTCTTGCTTCTTCTATGATATAACGGATGTTGGCAATTTGATCTCTGGTTCCCCTGCCTTTTCTAAATCCAGCTTGAACATCTGGAAGCTCTTGATTCACGTACTGTTGAGGTCTTGCTTGAAGAATTTTGAGCCTTAGTTTGCTAGCGTGAGACGCTTGCATAGCTGACACAAATGAAATCACCCATTACATGTCCTGCTGAAGAAAATTCAGCTCCTCTGGCTCAAAGGACTTGGCCCCTTTTGGGGGTTTCCCAGTTGGAGCAGTTGTATAGAATTTGCCTCTAATGCAGGAGACACAAGAAATACAGGTTTGATTCTTGGGTTGGGAAGATCCTCTGGAGAAGGAAATGGCAACTCACTCCATTATTCTTGCCTGGGAAATATGGACGGAAGAGCTTGGCAGGTTATAATCCATGAGGTCACAAAGAGTCAGACACGACTGAGCATGCAGGCAAAAAAAAATCCAGAATATAAAGCCTAGAAGAGGCCAGTTTCCAAGCATCTTCTAACACTGGAAAGCCCATGGAAAGAGTAAGTTTTTGCTACTGTGAACAGCAAGGGTATACCTGAAGGACAAAGAATTTTGCATGGATGGCTCAATTTTAAAATATCATTACAAAATCAATATACCGTTATAAAGAAATACAGTCTAATAAATAAAAAATAACACAATAACCTTGATTTATAGCTATCCAAGCACAAGCACATATAATTTATATCTCTAATATATCTATACTGCTATCTGTATCACTTAATCATTAATCACAACTATTTGTAGATACAGATTTATCATATCAGTTTAGTAATTTTCATTCTTACAAATAACAGATCTCTTTTAGATATCATGTCTTACTTATCTGCAAGCTTTAGCCCAAAATTTGAGATATGTATTCAGTAAATCATAAAATAAAAATAAATTATCACATTACATAAATATGAAAAATTCCCTGGATAAACTGTTCTTTGCAACCAGGAATCTATTGTTGTTGAGTTACTAATTCGTGTCTGACTCTTTGTGACTCTACACATGGACATCACCAGATGGTCAATACCCAAATCAGATTGATTGTATTCATTGCAGCTGCAGATGAAGAAGATCTACACAAACAGAAAAAAAAGACCTGGAGCTGACTGTGGATCAGATCATGAACTCCTTATTGCAAAATTCAGGTTCAAATTGAAGAAAGTAGGGATAATCACTAGAACCAGATCATTTAGATATGACCTAAATCAAATCCCTTATGATTGTACAGTGAAGGTGACAAATAGATTCAAGGGATTAGATCTGGTAGACAGAGTGCGTGAAGAACTATGAACAGAATTTTGTAACATTGTACAGGAAGTGGTGATCAAAAGCACGCTCAAGAAAAAGAAATGCAAGAAGACAAAGTAGCTGTCTAAGGAGGCCTTACAAATGACTGAGAAGAGAAGCAAAAGGCAAAGGAGAAAGGGGAAGATATACCCAGCTGAATGCAGACTTTCGAAGATGACATAAGAAAGCCTTCTTAAGTGAACTATGCAAAGAAACAGAGGGAAACAACAAAATAGGAAAGACCAACGATCTCTTCAAGAAAACTGGAGATACCAAGGGACTATTTCATGCAATGATGGGCACAATAAAGGACAGAAATGACAAGGACCTAACACGAGTCTATTGGTTAGACCTAAGTCATCTATATGAACAGAAGGAAAGGCAAAGTTGCCAATGGCTGTGAAACTAGGGCACCTGTTTAGCCCAGGGCACTATTCACATAGATTTACTGCACTGAGGATGGTGCCACGTGGAGCTGTGCAGTAAAGCAACCTGAGCAAGCTTTTTAAATGATAGAAAATAAAGCAACACAGATTATCTGTTTTCATGATGAACATAAGGAGATAATGGGTTTATTAAAATTTAAGTGTGATTTCTCACAAATTTGTTTCCCTAATGGAAATAAGACTAACTTCTTTATTTACCAAGCATAGTTTTTTCTGCTTTCTCTTAAAATAAACTCAACTTAAAATTTTAGGATCTGATTAGGAAGGTATTCAGAAATAATGTCAGTATATTTTTAAGACTGTAATATTGACTTAAGAATAGCAACAGCAAATAACTTAAGAATGACAATATAAAAATAAGTTTCTGCTTTTATCTGCCCTTATCCTAAATTTCTGAATCTTTAAGACCAACACAGCAGCATTTATTTGAATTGACAAAATCAATTCCCTCAGTTCCTTGAATGTTATTATAATGTATCTTTTACATTAAACATTGTAATAAATTTAAAATAAACATGAATTTATTTAAAAATATTTGGTTGCCTCCACTTGCCAAGTACTATACTAAATGCTAGGGACACAAGAATGCAAAAGAAAAATGGATGAGGTTCTTATTCTTGTATAAGCCATCTCAGACAGCTTAAATCTTTCTATTTAAGATTAGAAAATTGAATCTTCTTTCAGTCCTGTATATTCTTATTTTATTAGCTTATCTGTTTCTCTTCCAATTCTAGGTTCCATACTTTTTTTTTTAAGAGAATCCATAGTATTTCATGGAAGAAACAGAAGAGCATAGCAAGAAGAGTATAATAGGAGAAAATCCGTTAGCAATTAACAGCACAGACCAGGTTCAAATATCAGCTACCACTTCCTACTATTTCCTAACAGCATAACATCTAATGCTCTCAGTTGTATACTGAACAGGCAATCCTTTGTCACAGGTCTGTTGGGAAAATGAAAGAGATAAATGTATGAAAGGGAGTAAGTACCATGCCTGTCAGACAATAACTGTTCTGTGGTACATTAGATATCGCTATCAAGGCACATTATAAAAATTAGGCTTTGCCTCTGGTTTAATTATATATAAAGAAAAAAATCCATTCTCACAAAGAAAATGTATATATATATATATATATATATATATATATATGTACTGTATATATGTAATACTGCTGCTGCTGCTAAGTAGCTTCAGTCATGTCCGACTCTGTGTGATCCCATAGATGGCAGCCCACCAGGCTCCCCCCGTCCTTGGGATTCTCCAGACAAGAACACTGGAGTGGATTGCCATTGCCTTCTCCAATGCATGCAAGTGAAAAGTGAAAGTGAAGTCCCTCAGTTGTATCCGACTCTTCGCGACCCCATGGACCGCAGCCCACCAGGCTCCTCCGTCCATGGGATTTTCCAGGCAAGAGTACTGGAGTGGGGTGCCATCGCCTTCTCCGTATGTAATACTACTTAGTCATAAAAAGGAATGAAATAATGCCATTTGCAGCAACAGGGATGAACCTAGAGATCACTGTACTAAGTTATGTAAGCCAGGAAAAGAAACCCAAACACCATATGTTACTTACAGGTGGAACCTAAAATATGACACAAATGACCTTAATCTGTGGAACAGAAACAGACTTACAGGCATGGGAAACAAACACACTGTTTTCAAGGGGGAATGGAGGGAGGAGAGTGGGAATAAGAGGTTGAGGTTAGTAGATGTAGCCTATTATATGTAGGATGGCTAATTAACAAGGCCGCACTGTACAGCACAGGGAACTATACTCACTGTATGTGCAGTCTTGATGGGAGGGGAGCTTGGAGGAGAATGGATACATATATACAGAAGACTAAGCCCCTTTCCTTTCCACCTGAAACTATCGCAACATTGTTAATCAGCTATATGCCAACATAAAATAAAAGTTTTTTTTAAAAAAGATAAGCATCATATATCACTTATTTGGACTCAATAAAGGACAGAAATGGTATGGACCTAACAGACGCAGAAGATATTAAGAAGAGGTGGCAAGAACACACAGAACTGTACAAAAAAGAGCTTCACGACCAAGATAACCACGATGGTGTGATGACTAACACTCACCTAGAGCCAGACATCCTGGAATGTGAAGTCACGTGGGCCTTAGGAAGCAGCACTATGAACAAAGCTAGCAGAGGTAATGGAATTCCAGTTGAGCTATTTCAAATCCTAAAAGATGATGCTGTGAAAGTGCTGCATTCAATATTCAGCATATTTGGAACACTCAGCAGTGGCCACAGGACTGGAAAATGTCAGTTTTCATTCCAATCTCAAAGAAAGGCAATGGCAAAGAATGCTTAAACTACCGCACAATTGCACTCATCTCACATACTAGTTGGAGAAGGAAATGGCAACTCACTCCAGAATTCTTGCCTGGAGAATCCCAGGGACTGCAGAGCCTGGTGCACTGCCATCTCTGGGGTGGCACAGAGTCAGACACGACTGAAGCGACTTACCAGCAGCAGCAGCAGCAGCAGCAGCAGCAGCAGCAGCAGCAGCAGCAGCAGCACATACTAGTAAAGAAATGCTCAAAATTCTCCAAGCCAGGCTTCAGTAATACGTGAACCGTGAACTTCCAGATGTTCAAGCTGACTTTAGAAAAGGCAGAGGAACCAGAGATCAAATTGCCAACATCCGCTGGATCATGGAAAAAGCAAGAGAGTTTCAGAAAAACATCTATTTCTGCTTTATTGACTATGCCAAAGCCTTTGACTGCGTGGATCACAATAAACTATGGAAAATTCTGAAAGACACAGGAATCCCAGACCACCTGACCTGCCTCTTGAGAAACCTGTATGCAGGTCAGGAAGCAACAGTTAGAAATGGACATGGAACAACAGACTGGTTCCAAATAGGAAAAGGAGTATATCAAGGCTATATATTGTCACTCTGCTTATTTAACTTCTATGCAGAGTACATCATGCAAAATGCTGGGTTGGAGGAAGCACAGCTGGAATCAAGATTGTTGGGAGAAATATCAATAACCTCAGATATGCAGATGACACCACCCTTATGGCAGAAAGTGAAGAAGAACTAAAGAGCCTCTTGATGAAAGTGAAAGAGGAGAGTGAAAATGTTGGCTTAAAATTCAACATTCAGAAAACTAAGAGCATGGCATCTGGTCCTATCACTTTATGGAAAATAGATGGGGAAACAGTGGAAACAGTGTCAGACTTTATTTTGGGGGCTCCAAAATCACTGGAGATGGTGACTCCAGCCATGAAATTAAAAGACGCTTGTTCCTTGGAAGGAAAGTTATGATCAACCTAGACAGCATATTAAAAAGCAGAGACATTCCTTTGCCAACAAAGGTCAGTCTAGTCAAGGCTATGGTTTTCCTAGTAGTCATGTATGGATGTGAGAGTTGGGCTATAATGAAAGCTGAGTGCCAAAGAATTGATGCTTTTCAACTGTGGTGTTGGAAAAGACTCTTGAGAGTCTCTTGGACTGCAAGGAGATCCAACCATTCCATTCTAAAGGAGATCAGTCCTGGATGTTCAATGGAGGGTCTGATATTGAAGCTGAAACTCCAGTACATTAGCCACATGATGTGGAGAGCTGACTTATTTGAAAAGACCCTGATGCTGGGAAAGATTGAGGGCAGGAGGAGAAGGGGACAACAGAGGATGAGATGGTTGGATGGCATCACCAACATAATGGACAGGGGCTTGAGTGGACTCCAGGAGCTGGTGATGGACAGGGAGGCCTGGCGTGCTGCGATTCACGGAGTCACAAAGAGTAGGACATGACTGAGTGACTGAACTGAAAATATGACATAAATGAGCTTATCTTTGAAACAGAAACAGACTCATAGGCATAGAGAACTGACGTATTGTTTCCAAGGGGGAGGGGGAAGGGAAAGGAGGGAGTAGGAGGTTGGAGTTGGTAGATGCAAACTAGTATATACAGAATGGGTAAACAACAGTGTTCTACTGTATACACAGAGGACTATATTCAGTATCCTAAACCACAATGGAAAAGAATAAAAAAGAATGTTTATATATGTGCAACTGAATCAGTTTGCTGTACACCAGAAATTACACACCACTGTAAATCAACTATACTTCAATAAAAAGAAAAAGATCTATTCCCAGAATAGACTTGCGACTCAGTAATATAACATTGATCTCAACGAATATAGTCAGGGTTTATAGGGAGGACCAGGAAAAGTACAGCTGTAAAGCTCTCCAGTTTTGGAAGCACATGAAGTTCCGGAAGTTCCTAAGTCCTCTTAGCATACTCCAATCAAAACAACTACTTCGTATTCAGAATGGGATCCATATCATCCCTGCAGATGAGTATCTGCAAAATGGATTGTAATCCAAGCCCTGGGAAATGCCATGGCTTTTATCTAAAGTAAGGCTCAAAGGACATAGTACTATTTCCTTTTACTTCTGGGACTGAGTTTCTGATTTCATTTGGCTGTTAAAATTCATGTGAACAAAAACTCTCCTGTTTTCACTTACAAAGGATTTGCTTATTAAATGAATATAGAGGATCAACCTGACTCCATCATCATGTGTAAGAAATGGAACCATTTTCCAGATTCCCTTCTGTTTCTTCTCTCATGAAAGAACATGGAATTGGAGGAGGGTCTGATGCAGGCCATGAAGGGAGAACCTTTTATTTATGCTCTCAGACTGTTTCTTATAAGCTCTTAACCCAAATTAAAATAGGTAGAAGATAAAAGGAACTTTTCCAAGGCAGGAGAATGAGAATTTTCCATTTAAGTTTATTCTCTTCTCATAGTTATAAGGGTATTTCCATTGCTCACTTAGCTGCCAGAGATAGGGCATGGACACGAGATTTTCATTAGAATAACTTCTCAAGGAATTACAATTCTCCTCTTCCATTTTTAGCTAGATCAGTCACAAAATTTAAAGTGGGCCTATGTTTTTCCTTTCTGGAGACTACCTTGGCTTTATCAAGCAAGTTAAGTTAAAAAAAAAAAAAGATGTTTATTCAAGCAGGATAACTTTTCAAGATTAGCTTTCTTGAATCTGGGGGAAAATCTGATTAAGTCAAGTTAATATTTTAAAAATAAGTTCATTTTTGCTCGGTCATAAAGAATCTGCCTTCAATGTAGGAGACTGGGTTCGATCGTGGTTCAGGAAGACCCCCTGGAGAAGGAAATGGCAACCCACTCCAGTATTCTTGCTAAAGAAATCCCATGGACCAAGGAGCCTGGAGGCTATAGTCCATGAAGTCTCAAAAGAGTTGGACATGACTTTTCAACTAAACAACAACAAAAATGGATCAGTGCTTTGAAAAACAAAAAGTAAATTCTAAATAATGTTATAAATGCTACGCTTTTATCAGAATCATAACAGCAGAGTGTGGAAGCTCTTATTGAAATCAATTTTTTATAGAGTTGTTTTTATCTTTCTTTACTAAAAATTGCTAGAACTAACCTGCTAGGATCTAAAAGAAGACAACAGTCATATCCACGGTCAAATTTCTAACTGAAAATCATTAGCATAATCTGGGTCAGGAAACTTGCAAAAAAGCAAAGACTACATACTACATTGCCTCTGGGTGTTATGGAAGTCTTCCAGAGGTTAAGAGTGAGAATGGGACTCTGTAGATGAGAAGCTTGCAGGATTCCCCACCAATTGTTGGAGCGACCTCTGGGTAAGCAAGAAATAAAACGAAGAAGGAAATTCAAGAACCTACAATGGCACCAGCAGATTTTATTTACCTGGTGTGCTGCCATCATTATCTGTAAACAAACAGTCCTTCATAATTAAACAGTAACTTTCAAATCAGCTGGTGGTCAATTTATTTTATGTTTTCTGCAGTTTGTGTGAGTGAACTCTTTGGAACTATTTAAGAGGAAATACAAATTTAGAACTGAAACACAATCAGACTTTGTCTCTAGGAGAGTTGCTGGAGTAACTGTCGGGTTATACCATTGCAGTCAGTTCACTGATTGCATATATCACTTTGTCTCAAAATAGCTTGTGCTTCAAAGAAGTAGACTGGGGTAGGAGCATGGGGAACCAGTTCTTGTGATCTGTTTGGCCAGAGCCCAGTTAACATTTGCAATTTCTGTGTTCTTCCTGACTGGCAGCTTTTTTTGTTGTCAAAAGACTGTAAGCATGGGTGTGCTTTACAATGTTCTTTTTATAAAAGGGCTCCATGTGCTCATTTAAAAACTGAAAAACACATAAAATACATAATATAAAATAATATAAATAATAAAATAATATAAAATTTCACATAGTAGCAATGAGAATACTTTCAGATATACACACATATACAACTGGCCAACTTTTTTATACACACATGTATATGTATATACACAAACATATACAATAAGGGTATGTTTCATTTACATGTCTATATGGTATTTGTTTATCCATAGTATTATGGACACAAAACAAATTTTTATATATAAATTTTCTTTTTGGTTTCTTATTTCCAAACTTTTCTGAGCTTAAAACACACCAGAGAGAACTTTCTGACTTTTCCAACTCTATATTCTCCTTATTCTGAATGCCACCACTGAATATCTCCTAGAACTAAATATATGCCCCAAAGGAAAATAAAATTTTCCATTATTCAAGTTTATGTGCCTCTGCATTTTAGGGCCTCAAAAGAAACAAGACATCAAAGTACCCAACAGTGCCATATAGAAAGGAAATGATTATCCCAGTGTAACAGGTGACAAAATAACCAATTATAGCTTTGAAAGACATTACCAACAGATAAAGTATTTCCAGCTTCATTCAGACCAACAGATGTTGGGGCCAAGAGGTACTCTGGATATAACAGCAGCTGCCAAATGGCAGATGGCATGAAGTTAGAGATGAAGGGAAAGGAAAGGTCATATGATTAAATCAATCCAGAAAGGGAAAGATGCCAAGAAGATAGCTCCTCAAACCATCCGGGACTCTCATGAATGTTCTTCTATTAAGAGGAAGAAAAGTAAACACAAAAATTCGCCCAGCACCAGCATGGACTCTCTGATGCATGCTCAGGTCACGACAGTCTCACGGTGCAACGACCGTGCTACAGTCAGCACTGGGATGTCTGCATACGTTTGTCTCCTCTTAGTCCCTTTACCTGAGCCCTGAATCATGGAGATATTCTCGCTATACTAACACACTCTCAAAGCAAAAGCAATGAGAAAAGATAAAGCAACAACTAAAACAATGGGATGGAAATCAACAGTTCTCAGGGAACCTAGTTTTACCTTAACATTAACTGCTTTAGTGCATGGGAGTTAAGGAAGTCTGTCTTCATATCATCAGTTGGCAACCATTAAAGACAGATAAAAGCGCAGATATACGGAAGGAAACAAAGCAGGCTGCTTGGTTTTTCATACTGGTGTTTTCTGGTTCAGTGCTCCTATTTTCACACATATCATCTCACTCACACTTCAAAATGTTAGCAGGTAACAGGCACACGCAGTGGTGAATGCTCCTCTGTCACTCAAATGACACAGATTGTTACACAGATTCCTAAGGCAGGTGATCCTGAGAACATCACTTAGGCTCTCTGGACCAAATGCTAAAAGATAAAATGGAAACAGATGACTGGTTACATTCTTCCCAGCTTAGAATTCTACACAATTCCTGTTCCCCTGACCACACTGGCCCAGAAACTGTAAATGTACAGATATGACTTAGAGCAGCTCTCTGTCTCTCAGCCTCAACCAGAGGATTTCTACTCCTCCTCAAATTTTGTCCAGAGATCCTGGGCTCCCCTGGTGATTTCAATGGCCTTGAAACCTAAGACAGCATTTCACAATGTCACCATCTCCAGACCACCATTCAGGAAGTGCTACCCACGCCTCTGTGGGCATCTCTACTTCCTTCTCTCCCAGAGCCGCCAGAGTGGAGCTGCAGGGGGCACCAGGCTAGGCTGCTCCGGCAAGGAGGGACGCGCTTGTTCCCCTTTCCTCAGGCCTCATGATAGGACACTGAAGCCAGAGCAGTGTTAGCTGGTATTTCCAATGTCTCTGGACTTCCCTGGTGGCTCAGCTGGTAATGCGGGAGACCTGGGTTCGATCTCTGCAGGGAAGATCCCCTGGAGAAGGGAAAGGCTACCCACTCCAGTATTCTGGCCAGGAGAATTCCAAGGACTGTACAGTCCATGGGGTCGCAAAGAGTCAGACACGACTAAGAGACTTTTACTTTCCAATATCTCAGGCACTTTATAGGAAAGAGTTCCCTCATCTCCACACTATACATAATCCCTGTCTCCTAAAATACATAGGGTAGGTACAACGCTGTATTCCACCACAATCTCTTTGGTGTGTGGTCTTTTTAATAATCTAAGCATATGTATGACTGTACTTGTAATTGAGTAATTTCCCAGGAAAGCTGGGGCAAGCCCACTGTACCCATTAACATATAACCCGGAATAGAAAATGCAACTTAAGACTCTATGAGATTCATGCTATATTTGTGTTATAACTCAGCTCTCTTTCCTCCATTCAGCATCAAATAATAATAGCTAGAATTTATTATCTACTATGTGCAAGGTCTTAACTAAGTACTTTGTGTTTGTTAGTTTATTTAATTATTACTAACAGCCCTAGTAAGGAGGTATCACTTATTTCCTTTATAGATGAGGAAACTAGGTTTAAAGAGATTAGGTAACTTACCCAAAGTTTCCAGTGACAGAGATTAAATTTGGATCTATGTAACACCGACTATATCCTGCATCCTTGTTGATGTATATGGAACCTACAACGTGCTGGACACTGTGCTGTAGTCTTGCTCATTATTTTTAACACTGGATCAAATTTTATGTTCTTTTGCTTTAGAAATTTTGCCTGACACACAGCACTGTCTCACCTCTCATTGACCACACTTCAAGGGACTGATAAATTTCCACATTTCATCATGTTTTACAACAACTAATTTCTTTCTGACTTATAATTCCTGATTTTCATATCCCAAATTTTAACATCTTTGATTAACACAGCAGTTAATAAGCAAACATTCAATTGACTACAAATTATAGGCATTTTGGTAGCCACTAAAAGAAATTCAAATACACAAGCCACTGTCTTCATCCTTAAAGAGTATATATCATCCGTATAGCAATATTCACATAAGCATGAGAAAATAAGAAACCCTTGGAAAATTAGAAGTAAAGGATACTCAAGCCTCCAGCCTGGTTCTATTACTATTAGGGAGGCAATGACCTGTGCAGGCAGTCTCTAGGTTCAAATCCTTGCTCAGCTACAATTGTTCACTGCGTCTAGATCATTTTAAGGTCGACTTGTTTCTTTATCTATAAATGACCAAAATACTACCCCTCCCCCAATGGCCTTGTAGTTTTATGATAAGGATTAAGGGAAATAACATATGTAGAATACATAATATGCCACCTGGCATACAGCAATCATTTCCTAAATCTTTACTACAATTATCTTGGATGATTAAGTCACAGTTTCCATCTTCCTTTTCTTCTCCATCAAAATCTTTATACTTTGAGTCAATTTTTATGTCTTAGAAGATGAAATGTTTTTACGCATTTATAGACTTATTTAACAAATACTGTGTGTACACAGTTCAGTCAAGAAAAACATGTGGCCTCTGATTTTGACTCATCTTTCCCTCTTAAACCATGCTTGAATTCTAAATTTCCTTTTCTTTATTCACTTTCTCTCTTGTGTCTAGAGGCTAAATATACTTTTCCTTTGTGACCACCTAACTACCTGAAGCCAGTCCACTATGGTACCTCTCCTCCACAGCTTATCTTCTTGAAATAGTCCCTCCCTCTACCTCCCACGTGTTCATTTATTCATCCATTCAGGAAACACAAGCATCCGTGACTTTATGCTGGTGTTGTGCAATTAAACACGAATAGGATACGGGCTCTGCTCTTGAGATGATTGTGGGTGTTTTGCTTCTTAAGCACCCTACCATAGCTCCTGACTGACTCATTCTTGACACTTCAATCATTCACCCCAAGGGTCTTTTTTTTAGTCTTGGCTAATATGCTCCTTCCAAGGATGCTGAGGTAAGACAGCAGCTTGGTGTAGTCTCAAACAATTGCTAAGACAATTTCTACTGACTGAAGGGAGAGCTGAAGTGTGTGTGTGTGTATAAGTGAATACATATATAGAGGAGAAAAATAGAATACAGGTGGTATGGATAAGGAATTCCCAAGAAATTAGTTCAAATTCAATTAAGAAAATCTGAAACTTGGTACAGGGCTGTATTCTCAAAGATGAATATTGCAAAATATCTGTTCCATCAAAAGCAGGATTTTGTACAGGAATTGTACGTGAAACACCACTAGTTTCTTCAAGTTAATGAATGCCCAAGACATTATTTCCTATGAGGATGAGTGGGGAACACTGTAAATACACTGTTTGTAGGCATTCTGACCCAGTTTAGTGACTTGTTTAATATTCAAAGGGCAGATGTGTCCTCTTCACTTTAGAAAGTTCGATGTTCAAAGACAATTTAGGTCACTGGCTCCTGTGGCAGCATTTCCCCTGTGAGAAACACACATTTAAGCACCTATCTCTTGTATTATTGATAACAAAACTAGCTAAAGTATTGTGAAGCCCAACAGCTTTCAATCTGGGCCTTCTGGAAGAAGCTATTAAATCAAAACTCCATTTCTGCTTTCCTTTTAAGGGGATATGTGTGTGTGCTGAACACCAAAACTGTGAAAGTGAAGTTCTAGCACAAATTTTTCTTTTCAAATGTATTTCAAGCATCTCCTCCATGCCAAAGCAAAATCAGAAATGACATTACAGATTCATTAACCTTTAGGTTCATAACCTGAACATTTCTATCTCTATGGTGAATGGAATGTGTCTTTTCAAAGGTAAAGCAAGACAAAATGCCTTCCTTTCTGCTCCCAAAGTTCTTCCCATGAGGTAAAGATAATCACCTGTCCTTGAATCAACCACATTGTTTCTATGTTTGTCTAGTTTCATCTGGGATTTCTGAGAGCTGGGAATGAATTTTTATTCTATACTGTATTCCTAGGGCCTAGCTCAGACTCTCACAAAGCTGATTTTTCTGAATATTTGTTGAATACAATTTCCCCTAAGAAGATTTTACAAACAACTTCAGATGTAAAATCCAAACTACTGAACAATGAACATGAAAATATTCTCATTTACCTCCACCCAGTTCCTTCCACAGTGCTTCCTTTTTCCTCAAACCCACTTTACTTAGCTACATTGATCAACTTCAAATCACCACACGTTCCATGCTCATTCATGTGAGTGTGAGTGACAGTCGTTTAGTCACGTCCAACTCTCTGTGACCCTAGGGACTGTAGCCTGCCATGCTCCTCTGTCCATGGAATTCTCCAGGCAAGAATACTGGAGTGGGCCGCCATTCCCTTCTCCGGGATATCTTCCTGACCCAGGAATGGAACCAGGTCTCCTGCATTGCAGGCAAATTCTTTACTGTCCAAGCCACCAAAGCAGCCCTGGCTTTCTTCTCTTTAATCACACTCAAATTTTAAAATTAAATTTTTAGAAATTTTATATCCTTCAACAATATTTTCTAAGGTATTATATCTCCTTATAGATTCCACTGATAAAGAACAGATCTTAACTTAGCTTTCCCACATACTCTTTTCTCTACCTGGAATGTCCTTTCCCTCCTTAAAAGATGCTGAAGTCAACTTTTAAGATTCATATGATACCAATATAACCGATTTTATGATGTCTTTTTCTTCAGGAAATACTATTTATTTTGCAGTGTTCTTTTTCAATATAAGAAGCATTTTTCTATTACATTTTTCATTAGAAAGCATTATGCTTAATTGTTCATGTTGATTTCTCCCATTAGGCATTCAGATTCTAAAATGTATAGAGTATGTCATCTTCATCTTATATTGCTAATACTTAGCATGCAGCTTGGAGCACAGGCAATGCTCAAAATATTTATTGAATTGACTTCAGATTATGAGTCCAATACATATGCTTCATCCTTTCTGACAAATTAGAATATTTTCCCCTCTCCCAATATTTGTATTTTAACAGAACTCTGATGTATAAATAAAAATCTTTTGAACTAGTCAGAGAAGTTTTAGCTTTAAGTAAAAATATTATAACCTCAGATCCTCTTTGACATAAAAGGGATGTAAATAAGAAAAGAGGATAACAGCTTTGGTCATGTAAAAACACCTATTTCTAGTAAATTACATGCTGAATTGCACTGTTTGAAGTTCTTGAAAACATTTTTATTTTTTTCCCATTGAATCTTGTTTGTAACCAAAATAAATACTCTCATCAGATTTTCTTATTACAAAATGAGAATTTTTAAGAAGAAAAGTCAATCATAAAGGAAATCAATCCTGAATATTCATTGGAAGGACTGATGCTGAAGCTGAAGCTCCAATACTTTAGCCATCTGATGCGAAGAATCGACTCCTTAGAAAAGACTCTCATGCTGGGAAAGACTGAAGGCGGGAGGAGAAGTGGATGACAGAGGATGAGATGGTTGGATGGCATCACCGACTAGATGGACATGAGTTTGAGCAAGCTACAAGAGTTGGTGATGGACAGGGAAGCCTGGCATGCTGTGTCCACGGGGTCTCAAAGAGTCAGAGACGACTGATTGACTGAACTGAACTGAAGAAGAAAAGATGAAATAGGAACCTTAGAACAAACTGATGAGTATCCTCTCTCTTATCACCTGAGTATCCTACAAAAACTAATCTTTCAACCTGCTGAGATCAAAATATGGCTATGTATTTGAGAAGCCTTCCAAATAAGGTAAAATTTCAGAAGTTGAAGTTGAAAAATTATCGATTACTAGCACAATTATTTGTGTCACTGGAATCTTTGAAATTTATTTACAGGAACCTTAAAACATCAAAAACAAAAGCCTGTCCCAAACACAAAAGATAATGCTAACTGCAAAGACCTGGAAGCTGGTAGGTCTTCAAAAACACCCAATGTGGTCTAAGTATAATTGATTAAAGAACCAGATGTGATGGGTTGGAGAAACATAGTACATTCAGAAAGATAACCATTTCTTCTCTTGAACACCATGAAGTGTAACTATAATCACTACAAAAGTTTGTATTCCAGCCCTCAGTATGATATGCCACAAGTAGGAGGCATCTGACAAGTTTAGTGGAAACTGTGAATTCATCACTCAACTAATGGAAGCCTGAGATTTCCAGGTGACTCAGTGGTAAAGAGTCAGCATGCCAATGCAGGAGGCACAGGAGGCGTGGGTTTGATCCCTGGGTCAGGAAGATCTCCTGGAGGAGGAAATGGCAACCCAATCTAGTATTCTTACTGGGAAAATTCCATGGGCAGAGGAGCCTGGTAGACTACAGTCCATGGGGTAACAAAGATTGCCCTCTTTCTAAAACATGGAGATTCTCCATTCAAATCAAATTCCATGGAGTGACTATAGCTCAGAACAATCAGACCTGCTTGGGAACTCCACAAAGGTGACCATCACCACTAATATGGACACATCCTTAGTCGCACAGTCAAAACTGCATGAAAGTTCCTATGTTGACTTCAGATGGATAAATTTTTAGCCTACTACATCTCTGCTGCTGCTACTGCTAAGTCGCTTCAGTTGTGTCTGACACTGTGCTACCCCATAGATGGCAGCCCACCAGGCTTCCCCGTCCCTGGGATTCTCCAGGCAAGAACACTGGAGTAGGTTGCCATTTCCTTCTCCAATGCATGAAAGTGAAAGTGAAGTTGCTCAGTCGTGTCTGACTCAGCGACCCCATGGACTGCAGCCTACCAGGCTCCTCCATCCATGGGATTTTCCAGGCAAAAGTACTGGAGTGGGGTACCACTGCCTTCTCCATCTCTACATCTCTATTTTTCCTTAAAAGCTACAAGATAATTGGTTTTTTACAATTTGTAGCATTATGTTTCAAAACAGCAAATGCATAATTGTTTCTCATGTGCCAAGCACTATTCTCAGTACTTAAGACTATACAACACAATGTGTATAAACATGTAAGTTTCATTTATTTCTTCCAACTACATTGCAAAGTAATTAATATTATTGACTATCTCTGCTTTATTTAATGTCTCTTAATCACAGATTCCTCATCTGTATACAGTTGACAAAAACAAGACCTGGAGCTGACTGTAGCTCTGATCATCAGCTTCTGATAGCAAAATTCAGGCTTAAACTAAAGAAAGTGGGGGAAAAACAATAGGCCAGCCAGGTACAATGCAAATCAAATCCCCTATGATTATACAGTGGAGGTGACAAATAGAATCAAGGGATTAGATCTAGTAAACAGATTGCCTGAAGAACTATGGCCAGAGGTCCACAATATTGTACTGGAGGCAGCAAATAAATCCATCCCAAGGAAAAAGAAAAACAAAAGGCAAAGTGGTCATCTGAGGGGGCTTTACAAATAGCTGAAGAAAGAAGAGAAGAGAAAACCAAGAGAGAAAGGAATAGGTATACCCAATTAAACACAGATTTCCAGAGAATAGCAAGGAGAGACAAAAAGGTCTTCATCAATGAACAGTGCAAAGAAACAGAGGAAAACATCAGAAGAGGAAAGACTAGAGATCTCTTCAAGAAAATTGAAAATATCAAAGGAAAATTTCATCCAAAGATAGGCTCAATAAAGAACAGAAACAGTGAAGATCTAATAGAAGCAGAAGAGATCTAGAAGAGATGGAAAGAATACATGGAAGAATTGTACAAAATAAATGACAGTGACTCAGATAACCACCATGGTGTGGTCACTCACCCAGAGCCAGACATTCTGGAATGTGAAGTCAAGTGGACCTTAGGAAGCACTGCTGTCAATAAAGCTAGTGAAGGTGATGGAATTCCAGCTGAGCTGTTTCAAATACTAAAAGATGATGCTATCAAAGTGCTGCACTCAGCATGTCAGCAAATTTGGAAAGCCCAGCAGTGGCCACAGGACTGGAAAAGGTCAATCCTCATTCCAATTCCCAAGAAAGGCAGTATTAGAGAATGTTCAAACCACCAGACAATTGCATTTATCTTCCATGCTAGTAAGGTGAAGGTGAAGGTGAAGTCGCTTAGTCGTGTCCAACTCTTTGCAACCCCGTGGACTGTAGCCTACCAGGCTTCTCCGTCCATGGGATTCTCCAGGCAAGAATACTGGAGTGAGTTACCATTTCCTTCTCCAGGGGATCTTCCCGACCCAGGGTCATAAGGTAATGCTCAAAATCCTCCAAGTGAGGCTTCAGTATTACGTGAACCAAGAACTTCCAAATGTTCAAGCTGGGTTTAGAAAAGGCAGAGGAACCAGAGATCAAATTGCCAACATTCTCTGGATCACAGAGAACGCAAGGGAATTCCAGAAAATTCATCGACTAGGCTAGAGCCTTTGACTGTGATTTATAACAAATTGTGAAAAACTCTTAAAGAGATGAGACTACCAGACCATCTTAACTGTCTGCTGAGAAACCTGTATGCTGGTCAAGAAGCAACAGTAAGAACACTATATGAAAAAACTGACTGGATCAGGATGGAGAAAGAAGTATAAGGCTGTTTTTTGTCACCCTGTTTATTTAACTTATACTCAGAACACATCATGAAAAATGGCGGGCTGGATGAATTACAAAGTGGAATCAAGATTGCCGAGAGAAATATCAATAACCTCGGATACAAGGATGAGGTATCTTCGCTTTCTACCACTCTAATGGCAGAAAGCAAAGAGGAACTAAAGAACCGCTTGAAAACGGCAAAGGAGAGTGAAAAAGCCAGCTTAAAACTCAATATTAAAAAGTAAGATCATAGCATCTAGCCCCATCATTTCATGGCAAATAGAAGGAGAAAAGCTGGAAGTCATAATAGATTTCCTCTTCTTGGGCTCTAAAATCACTGCAGATGGTAACTGCAGCCATGAAATCAGTAGATAATTGCTTCTTGGCAGAAAAGCTATGACAAATCTAGACAGTGTGTAAAAAGTAAAGACATCACTTTGTTGACAAAGGTCCGTTTAGTCAAGGCTATGGTCTTTCCAGTGTGGTTGCGAGAGCTGGACCATAAAGAAGGCAGGGTGCCAAAGAATTGATGCTTTTGAACTGTGGTGTTGGAGAAGACTCTTGAGAGTCCCTTGGACATGAAGAAGATCAAACCAATCAATCTTAAAGGAGATCAACTCTGAATATTCATTGAAAGGACTGATGCTGAAGCTGAAGCTCCAACACATTGGTCAGCTGACTCACTGGAAAAGACCATGATGCTGGGAAAGACTCAAGGCAGAAGGAGAAGAGGGTAACAGAGGATGAGATGGCTGGATGGTATAACCAACACAATGGATATGAACTTAGGCAGTGAAGCCTGGTGTGCTGCAGTCCATGGGTCGCAAAGAGTTGGACCCAACTAGGTGACTGAATAACAACAACAACAGAGATTAGATGACAAGCTATAAATCATGCATCACAATAATAGCTCAATAAAAGTTCATTTTCTTCCCTTTTCCCAAGGTTTGTCCATACGTTTTTTGCTACTATACGTTTACATGTGAAATTTAACATCACATTACTCATTAGGGAGATGAAAATTCCTTAATGAGTTACAACTACACACTCATCAGAATGGCTAAAATGTAAAGAGAGAGAGACAATGCTAATTTTGGTAAGAATATATAGCAACTGAAATTTTCATTATGTTATATAAAGGGAGTATAAAATGCTATGACCATTTTGTAAAATTCTTTGGCAGCTTCTACTAAGGTCAAATATATGCCTACCCTATAAGCGAATAACTCCAATCCTAGTATATAACCATGTAGAGAGTCATCTCTTGTGTTGTTGGAGGAGGGCGTTTACTATGACCAGTGCATTCTCTGGGCAAAATTCTGGGCAAACACAGCCTTTGCCCTCCTTCATTTTGTACTCCAAGGCCAAACTTGCCTGTTATTCCAGGTTTTTTACTTCCTATTTTTGCATCCCCAACACAAATAAGTGCATATGTTCACAAGTATGTTCATAGCACCATAATCTGTAGGAGCTCTATTAACAGAAAAAAGGATAAACAAGTCGTACCATATTCATACAATGTGATATTATACAGACTGATAGACAAAACGAAATGGATGAATCTCAGAACCATTATGTTGTGTGGAAGAAGCCAGATGCAAGAGTATACACTGTATAATTCTACTTGTTCAAAATTCTACATCAGGCAAAACTATTAATCATATAGAGTGATAAAAGCCTGTCAGTGGTGGTTGTGGGTGGTGGTGGTTATAGTGAGATTAACTGGGAAAGGTGACTAGGAATTCTTTAGAGTGATGTAAATTTAATGCATCTTGATATGGGTAGTGGTCTTGTAGGTGATTACATTCTAAAAATTGTTGAGTTTAGAAAGAAAACTCATGAATTTTACTATATGTAAGTTTACCTCAATGTTAGAAAGTTTTCTCGATGATGTTTATCTGTTCACTTGTAGTTTACCTGGTGAATGGTGGAGGGTGACTGAAATCCCAGAGAAGTTACACAGTCTTGATGTGCAGAGTTACTTGTTTGCTACATGGGGACACAGCTGAATGCACACCTCCTCCCTCCACTCAGTGATGTGCCATTATTGACAGCTACACAGTAGCTCATTATCCCCTGCACCTAACATTTTATAGCTGTCCATAGCAAAAGAAAGATGCTATGTGTCATAGCTTTTGTTTACTATAATTTTTGTAAGTCCATTATCATTCTGGATGAAGACATTTTAAAATCTATAAAACAGGGCAAAACATTTTTCCATGATGAGGCAGTTTGCAAAGTTGTTTGAATAAGGGAAATGAGTTTGCCAGGGGCACCCAAAAAAAAAAAAAAAAGGAAAAGAACAACGAAGATCTCTCCTACAGTGTTACACTCTTAATAGAGCATCCTGCAGCTTCTGAGCATGTCCTACATTCCATGACTAATGAATCTGAGTTTGCCTCTGCATTTGCACAGCTGGGTACAGTGGTATTATCTACAGAGATTCTGTGAAGAAGAGGGTGAGGAGGTGGCAGCTTGTACTTCAATGTGAGCAAACTAAACTGGGCAGACTGTAAAATGAGTATGAGCTGTATATGCCAGAGCAAGATAAATACACTCCACACTCACCACCAGAAGCAATCCCTTAGCTGCACGGCATTCCCCTTGGCCCACTTCTTTCCTTGACAATCCCTTTACACTTGACACTTCAGCTTCCCTCATAGGAATGACCTCCATGAGCAATACTCTCTAGGATGCCTTCTTGCCTTTGTACACGCCACTTTATATGTCTGGAATATTCTTTCTATCCCAACTTCCCATAAGTATCTCTTTCAATACTTAGTTCAGGAGTTATCTTTTCTAGCACCTTCCAGCCTATTATATGGTTTCTTTTATCCATGATTACCAATATAAAAACACATCAAACCACAGTATCCCTTCCAATTTGCTTGATCATCTAACTCCATTTTATCTCCTTTTGATTGGGAGCCTAGTATTTTTCATCTGAATTTCTAATATTTTTTGCACATTTCTGACACATAACAATAGATAACTGTAGAATGAATATGTGTGAAGAATGAATAAATTAATGAGGAGAAAAGCTAATTTTATATTTCTGTTTTGATCTGTGAATTTTTGGACACCTATAAACAAAATGACAACATTAAATGTCTTTGAACTTTTCCTCTTCAAATGAACATTGAGGAAAACAGGAATAATCTGATTAAAATACTAATCTTTTAGACTGAATTCCTTCCAAACAGTTAATTTTTTAAAAACATAAAAGTTTTCTTATATTTAGTTCACCATCATGTTAGTACTTCTAAACAATGTGCTACTTGGTTTTCTTTAAGGATACAAATTTGGGATGGTACAATTCCATTCAGTCAGAAGAGTTGACAAATCCCATTAAAAGCTCCAAAGGACTTTTCAGCAGTGGTGAAACCAAGAAAAGTAGAGGAAACCCAAAGAGGCATTTAAAGAGATAAGTGGAGCGCCTCATGCTATCCTGTAGTGGACTCTAAAAGCATCTCTTCTTGATTCTAATGCAGGAGAGATTACTATTTTTCCTGGTTCTCTAAAATCAAGTTCTACAGTTGGAATCCATTTCCTCCTGTTCAGTTCAGTTCAGTCGCTCAGTCGTGTCCGACTCTTTGTGACCCCATGAACTGCAGCACGCCAGGCCTCCCTGTCCATCACCAACTCCCGGAGTCCACCCAAACCCATGTCCATTGTGTCAGTGATTCCATCCAACCATCTCATCCTCTGTTGTCCCCTTCTCCCCTGCCCTCAATCTTTCCCAGCATCAGGGACTTTTCAAATGAGTCAGCTCTCCACATCAAGTAGCCAAAATATTGGAGTTTCAGCTTCAACATCAGTCCTTCCAATGAACACCCAGGGCTGATCTCCTTTAGGATGGACTGGTTGGATCTCCTTGCAGTCCAAGGGACTCTCAAGAGTCTTCTCCAGCACCACAGTTCAAAAGCATCAACTCTTCTGCGCTCAGCTTTCTTTATAGTCCAACTCTCACATCCACACATGACTACTGGAAAAAACATAGCCTTGACTAGACGGAACTTTATTGGCAAAGGAATGTCTCTGCTTTTTAAAATGCTGTCTAGGTTGGTCATAACTTTTCCTTCCAAGGAGTAAGCATCTTTTAATTCCATGTCTGCAATCACCATCTGCAGTGATTTTAGCAAAAAGGTGCACACTAATTATTTATCTACACTTACAGAATGAATTTTTTTTTTGTTTTAGATTGCTTGCTGTATCTTTTAGGCTGAACAGCTTTTCAGAACCATTAAACTGTTGAGTGTGTAGGGGATTCATGCTAACTGAATTAGTGAAGATTTGTGCCTTTTTCTTTGCTAACAGAATCTGCTTCCTTCCCACATTACTTACTAGAAGAACAGGTCTAGGTGGACATATTTATATCAGGTGATTCAATTTCCTTGACCAAAGCTCTGTAGGCAATAATGAATATATGACCAAACCTGAGTCAGTAAGATTCCCTAGGAAAATAGGAGAAACAAATTGGTAAGATATAAGAAGAAATGCAGCAGCAGGATCATATAGAACTGGACACTGTGGTAAGTATGAGCAAAATACAGAGTGATAGAGGAAGTCAGTCTACAAAGAAAACCAGAAATACAGAATAGGTGGGTCAAGAGAAGCCAAAATGAGTGACTCGAGAGCCCTATTACAAAAACGCCTGGGGGAGTCCCATTGTTATCTGGATATACTTCTATTTCATTTGCTATGTATTCCAGAGATTTACCTTAGAAGAAATTTTGGTTAGTGCATGAATGGATTTCTGTCATTTGCAAGCAAACTGCAGTTGATCTTTGAACAATAATACCGGGGTTAGGGACACTGACTCACCACTCAGCTGAAAATTCACATATGACTTTAAAGCCAGCCCTCTATATCCACAGTTTCACAACTACAAATTCAACCAATCTTGGATTATTGGTACTGCAGTATATATTTATTGAAAAAAAATCCACATATAAGTGGACCTGCACAGTTCAAGTCCATTGTTCAAAGGTCAATTGTACCTGTAAAATAGCAGTTTTAACATAATTGTGACAAAGATTGATGTGATTACTAATTTTATACGTAAACTTATCTAGGCCACAACGCTCAGATATTTTTCTGAACATTATTGTGAATACTTCCATTAGAGTGTATTTGACTGAAATTAATATTTAAATCAGTGGTATCTGAGTAAAGCACATTGCCCCCGAACTGTGGGTGGGCCTCATACAATTTGCTGAAGGCCTGAATAGGACAAAAGACTGACCCTCCCCCAAACAGGACAGACTTTTCCAGAAGACTGTCTTTGAATTTTATCTGCAACATCAGTTATTCTTGGTTTCTACCAAAGACTGCATTTGGACTAAAAGTGCAACTCTTTCCTGAGTCTCTAGATTGCCAGTGTCCATCACTGTACTTTGAACTTGCTAAGCCTCCACAATCATGTGAGCCAATTCCTTAGAATAAACTGTTTTACTTACACACACACACACACACAATTGATTCTGTTTCTTTGGAGAACCCTAACACAACCTACAATAACTGGCGACTCTGATGGTACAATAACTACAAAGTGTAATTAGTTGCACATGAATAGTATATATTCCTGTAAACCCAAATTATTACAAAATACATCTTAAATTTTGTTCATTTGCAGTGCACCATTTCTGTTTTATTAGGCTGAAAGTAAGGAACTCATATTAACTGAAAACTGGCTACAGAGTATGCCGACACCAAACATGTTAATTTCTGAACATAAAGTAATATTTGTACTGAATTTATAATTAAAGGAAATTAAAATTCAGAGAAGTTTCCTGTTTTGTCAATGATCAATTTGAGAACATGCCATTTAATTGTTTTTGCTGTCAAGTACCCAAATGATTTAATTGTTGTCTTATGAATATATTACTCCATAATCTAGTTGGGTCTCAGATGAAGAGAGAGTAAAGGTATTTAATTTTTCTGGCTCAAAAGAGGGATAATTGAGTTTTCTATACTTGTTTCTCAGTGTTGCTATGAAGTTCAGTTCATTTAATGTAAAGAACTTTGTAAACTGAAAAGGACTTTTTAAATGCTAAGTTTTAGTATCACTTCACTTTTAGTCTCTGTATATTTAAATATAGTTTCTGAGTAAAGACATCTTTTAAAGAACTGAAGCATTCAGATTTTTAGAGATAGAAAACAAATATTCCCCACAAACATTTACTAAATGTGACTTACATTATGAGACAGTAAGTATATCCCACACCACTCTCCAATGAGTATAACAATTATAACAATAAATGATTTGCTCTCAGTTCTTTCAAAGTAATTTTAAAATAAATAGGAGCATGCAATGGCTTTCTGTCATCATGAATTAATCCAAGAATATCAGAGCTATAAGAGAACTTAACAATCATCCCATGTTTGACAAACTGGAATCCACAGGCAAGTACAATCTGCCCTCTATGTATGCCTGATGAGCCAAGAATAGCTTTTATATTTCAAACTGGTTGAAAAATAAAAACAATATTTCATGATACATAACAATTACATGAAATTCAAATTTCAGCTTTAGTCTCTTCAAGGCCACTATAACAAAATACCACAGACTGGGTGGGTTATAAACAGTAGAAACTTATTGCTCACAGTTCTGGAGGCTAGAAGCTCAAGATCAAGTTTCCACCATGGTCAAGAGAGGGCCCTCTTCTAGGGCGCAGACTTCTTTTAGAAGGGGTAGGAAGCTCTCTGGAGCCTCTTCTACAAGGCACAGACACCATTCCAAAAGCATCCCTCTCTCATGACTTATGTACCACCTGAACGTTCCACCTACTAATACCATCACCTTTGGGGTCAGGATTTCAATATATGGATTTTCAACACATGAACGAACACTCAGAGCATAGCACAGTGTTCCTAAATAAGTTTAACTGGATCACAAATACATTCATTTATTATGTATTGTACGTGGCTACTTTCTCAGGCTACAATGGCAAAATTAAATAGTTGTGATAGAGACGGCAACTATATGACCCATCAAGCCACTTTTCCATCTAGCCTTTTATAGAAAAAGTTTGCCAGTCCTTATCTACTCCAATCCTGTCTTTTTATATATGAGAAAACTACAAGCTAAAACTATTTATTCCAGGTAACTCAGCTGGGATTAATAATTACTCAGAATTAGGGCTAAAATCTAGTATTTCTGTCCATTTGATCATGCTTAATTTAATGATGGAAAATTGGCTTTAATTATGCTCACTTTTAAATTAAATTATGTACCTTTCTTGTGTTAATTACTAGATTTATCTCAGAATCTTTGATTGCTCACATGCACTAACATTAAACAAAAAAATTCATCTTGATGAAGTAAAATATTTTTTCATTTATCCATTGAAATGAATTTTATATTGTATTATTCTTAAACAGTTCTAAGTAGAAGTTATTATAGAATAATGGTGAAAATTAAATACTTTGTTTAATACATTAATCAAATCACACATGTTCTGCTTACAATACATAAAGCAGTAATATATGGAAACACTTTCAGACAAATTGGTCACATTTAATTTTCTTATCTGACAAGAGATGATTGACAGTAAGTTGAGAAAATAATCATTTAGTCTTTCTAGATTTAGTGACTAGAACTTGACCAATTAATTTTCTAAATGTAAGCTAAATTTCAATCTTTGTAAAATTAAAAAGAAAGTGTATCTAAAGTTAATCCTCTTTACATCACTAGGAAATCTCTGTTAGGTTTCCAGTGAGATCAACAACCTACTCCCCATCCTTAAGAGGAATATAGAGTGGACTTTTGGACTCTGAGGGAGAGGGAAAGGGTGGGATGGTTTGGGAGAATGGCAATGAAACATGTATATTTTCTTGTAAGAAACGAAGCGCCAATCTATGTTCAATGTAGGATGCAGGATGCATGGGGCTGATGCACAGGATGATTCAAGTAGAAGACGTGGGGTGGGAGGTGGGAGGGGGCTTCGGCATTGGGAGATTGCGTTCACCTATGGCTGATTCGTGTCAATGTATGGCAAAACAAATACAGTATTGTAATTAAAAAAATTTAATAATAATTTAAAAAAATAAAAAAAAAATAAAGCAGCCCTTCTTAACTGGGGATGACTTCTCCACCTCATCTCCCACCCCTGTGCCAAAGGATATTTTACTATGTCTGGAGACATTTTTTTACTGTCACAAAAGAATAAACTAGAACTTCTGTTTGATACCATCTATCCATGATGTTGCTCTTGTTGTTTGGTTGCTAAATAGTGTCCGACTCTTACAACTCCATGGAGTATCGCTCACTAGACTCCTCTATGTGCATGGGGTTTCCCAGGCAAGAATACTGGAGTGGGTTGCTATTTCCTTCTCGAGGGGATCTTCCCAACCCAGAGATCAAATCTACGTCTCCTGCTTTGGCAGGCGGATTCTTTACCACTGAGCCACTTGGGAAGGCCCTATCTATGATACCTGATGATAGAATACTTCTATCCGTGATTCAGGATACAGTTAAATAACCTAATGCTAACAGAAAGATCTCAAGCCATATTTGCCTTTAAATAAAAATGACAAAATACTTCAATATAGTTGTGTCCACATAATTATATCTAGACATTGGCCAATGGCATTTTTAAAGGATAAAGCAAGAGTAGTCTGAGTTTAACAGTGTAGTTTTTCCTCTAACAGTACTTTCTCTAATTTACAGTGTAACCTAGCCAAAAACACTACTAAAGTTACATGAAACAACATATTAAAGTCTCTCAATCACTAAATTAAGGAATTCCCTTTTCTCCAACAAAAGCAATAAATGAAGTAATTTCAATCTCTCACTTTAACTTTCAGTAAATATTTTCAAAGCAGACATCTGGTTCTACCTACTCACAGTTTCTTCCTTAAATAAATATTTTATTCTGCATCACTTTTATTGAGTACTAATCATTGGTTCAACCTTAACTAATCTTCCAATTTGGGAAACATATGAAATATATCAACTCAAGCTCAAAGTCGGAGAAGGCAATGGCACCCCACTCCAGTACTCTTGCCTGGAAAATCCCATGGGTGGAGGAGCCTGGTAGGCTGCAGTCCATGCAATTGCTAGGAGTCAGACACAACTGAGCGACTTCACTTTCCCCTTTTCACTTTCATGCACTGGAGAAGGAAATGGCAACCCATTCCAGTATTCTTGCCTGGAGAATCCCAGGGATGGGGGAGCCTGGTGGGCTGCTATTTATGGGGTCACACAGAATCGGACACGACTGAAGCGACTTAGCAGCAGCAGCAGCAGCAGCAAGCTCAAAGTATCCTTTAATTAGACAAGATGCCAAGACCTTATAATATACCATTTGATTCTTTTAAGTGGCTTCCAGAGCACGGCATCAGGAGCATAGTTATCCATTCCCTCCAACATTTACCTATTCATTTAGCACCCCTGTCCCTAGAGGTAAAGAATCCATCTACCAATGCAGGAGACGTAAGAGATGTGGGTTTGATCCCTATATTGGGAAGATTCCCGGGAGGAGAATCCCGTGGACAGAGAAGCCTGACATGTTACAGTCCACAGGGTCACAAAGAGTCAGACACAACTGAAGTAACTTAGCACATATGCCTTAGCACCCCAACTATCCTGTGCTGTCTGATAAATGATATAATGCATGAAATTGTCTAAGATATGATTCCAAACTTTAAGAAGCTCTTCAGAATGAGGTAAAAGAAAGAGCTAATAATACTATAACATGTTCAATGCAAAGATGGAAATACCCACTAACTTTTATGAGTATGAGTAAAAGGAAAGCCCAATCTGGGTTTATGAATTCAGGAAATTTTTTTCTTAAACTCATCCAACTTAGTTGAGAATTAAAATATTGGTAGGGGTTAGGTAGGAGAAGATGTGGTTCAGATTTTCCAGGCGATGGAAATAGCTTGCGCAAAAAGCCTATCTAAAAGGAAATTCATGATGTGAGAAAGGGAAAAGCAAAGTATAAAGGCAAAGAAGTAGATGGAGGACAGATCACAGAAGGTCTTAAATACCAATTCAAGGAGATTAGGATTTTATTCTACAAGAAAAGGGGTACTATTAAAGAATGTCAAACATGGAAGTATCCTGGTCTTATGTGCATTTAAGGAACCATTCTGGTAGCTGTGGAAAGGATCAATTTGAAGTAGACTGCTATAGTATTTTGGGGCCAAGAAAAAGAAAGATTGGTTTTGGGAACTTAGACAGAAGGGGATAGAACAGAGACATATTTATGAGAAAACACGGCAGAACTGATTGGCTGATTATATAAGGCGTGAAGGCAAACAAAGCAAAGGCATAAGCCTAAGCTTTCCAGTTGGGCAAAGTGGTGAATGGGTGATGCTAGCAATTGGGAGAAATAGAAGAAAGGGAGCAGTTGTGAGGGAGCTTGCTTATTTCAGCAATGGCCAAATGATTAGGAAAGAAGTTAAACTTTCTTTTCTGCAGGATTTCTGCCTCCAAAATGTAAGTTAAAACCACTTGAAGTAAACAAGACAGAGGTTAACGTGTCATTTTTTCTTCTAATCTAGGATATCACTTATCGACCACACATTCTTAGCACCTAAGTTAGCCTTCCTGCATGATCCTGTAAGAAAAAACTGTGAAAATCATTAAGTGTTCTGTGAGCATCAGTTCAGTTCAATCTCTCAGTCATGTCTGACTCCTTGAGACCCCATGGAAGGCAGCATGCCAGGCTTCCCTGTCCATCACCAACTCCTGAAGCCTACTCAAACTCATGTCCATTGCGTCAAAGATGCCATCCAACCATCTTATCCTCTGATATCCTCTTCTCCTGCCTTCAATCTTTCCCAGCATTAGGGTCTTTTCCAATGAGTCACTTCTTCACATCAGATAGCCAAAGTATTGGTGTTTCAGCTTCAGCATCAGTCCTTCCAGTGAATATTCAGAGATGATTTCCTTTAGGATAAACTGGTTGGATCTCCTTGGAGTCCAAGGGACTCTCAAGAGTCTTCTCCAACACCACTATTCAAAAGCATCAATTCTTTGGTGCTCAGTTTTCTTTATAGACCAACTCTCACATCCATAAATGACTACTGGAAAAACCATAGCTTTGACTAGACAGACCTTTGTTGGTAATATCTCTGCTTTTTAATATTCTGTCTAGGATGGTTACAGATTTTCTTCCAAGGAGCAAGTATCTTTTAATTTCCTGCCTGCAATCACCATCTGCCTAGTCTCTCACTGTTTCCATTGTTTTCCCATCTATTTTCCATGAAGTGATGAGACCAGAGACCATGATCATAGTTTTCTGAAAGCTGAGTTTTAAGCCAACTTTTTACTCTCCTCTTTCACTTTCATCAAGAGGTTCTTTAGTTCTTCTTTGCTTTCTGCCATAAGAGTAGTGTCATCTGTGTATCTGAGGTTATTGATATTTCTCCCAGCAATCTTGATTTCAGCTTGCGCTTCCTCCAACCCACCATTTCACATGATTTATTCTGCATGTAAGTTAAATAAGCAGGGTGACAGCATATGGCTTGACATATACCTTTTACTATTTGGAACCAGTCTGTTGTTCTTTGTCCAGTTCTAACTGTTACTTCTTGACCTGCACACAGATTTCTCAGGAGGCAGGTCAAGTGGTTTCGTATTCCCTTCTCCTTCAGAATTTTCCACAGTTTGCTGCGATCCACCCAGGCAAAGGCTTTGGCATAGTCAATAAAGCAAAAGTAGGTGCTTTTCTGTAACTCTCTTGCTTTTTCGATGATCCAGCGAATGTTGGCAATTTGATCTCCAATTCCTCTGCCTTTTCTAAAACCAGCTTGAACATCTGGAAGTTCACATTTCAGGTACTATTGAAGCCTGGCTTGAGAATTTTGAGCATTACTTTGCTAGCATGTGAGACAAGTGCAATTGTGAGGTACTTTGAACATTCTTTGGCATTGCCTTTCTTTGGAACTGGAATGAAAACTGAACTTTTCCAGTCCTTCAGCCACTGCTGAGTTTCATAGATTTGCTGACATATTGCGTGTAGCACGTTCACAGCATCATCTTTTAGGACTTGAAGTAGCTTAACTGGAATTCCATCCCCTCCACTAGTTTTGTTCTTAGTGATGTTTCCTAAGGCCCACTTGACTTTGTATTCCACAATGTTTGGCTCTAGGTGAGTGATCACACCATCGTGGTTATCTGGGTCATGAAGATCTTTTTGTACAGTTCTGTGTATTCTTGCCACCTCTTCTTATTATCTTCTGCTTCTGTTAGGTCCATACTATTTCAGTCCTTTATTGTGCCCATCTTTACATGAAATGTTACCTTGGTATCTCTAATTTTCTTGAAGAGATCTCTAGTTTTTTCCATTCTATTGTTTCACTCTATTTCTTTGCATTGATTGCTGAGGAAGACTTTCCTACCTCTCCTTGCTATTCTTTGGAACTCTGCATTCAAATGGGTGTATCTTTTCTTTTCTCCTTTGCCTTTAGCTTCTCTTCTTTTCTCAGCTATTTGTAAGGCCTTCTCAGACAACCATTTTGCCTTTTGGCATTTCTTTTTCTTGGGGATGGTCTTGATCACTGCCTCCTGTACAATGTCACGAACCTCCGTCCATAGTTCTTCAGGCACTCTGTCAGTCAGATCTAATCCCTTGAATCTATTTCTTATTTCCACTGTATAAACGTTAAGGGATTTGATTTAGGTCATACATGAATGGTCTAGTGGTTTCCCCCCTTTCTTCAGTTTAAGTCAGAATTTGGCAATAAGGAGTTCATGATCTGAGCCACAGTCAGCTCCCAGTATTGTTTTTTGCTGACTGTATAGAGCTTCTCCATCTCTGACTGGAAAGAATTTAATCAGTCTTATTTCAGTATTGACCATCTGGTGATACCCATGTGTAGAGTCTTCTCTTGCACTGCTGGAAGACGGTGTTTGCAATGACCAGTGCCATTCTCTTGGCAAAACTCTGTTAGCCTTTGACCTGGTTCATTTTGTACTCCTAGGCCAAATTTGCCTGTTACTCCAGGTAGCTCTCGACTTCCTACTTTTGCATTCCAGTCTCTTATAATAAACAGGCCATCTTTGGGGGTGTTAGCATAGGGACTAGAAAGATGTGGAAATATTATGAGTCTGTATAAGTTTATAGAGAGATAGTGGGTACTCAAATTTTAACAATAAAATATCAGATACTGAGGTATGGTCATGCCAGAGGCATAATTTTAATGAGCCAACATCTGTTTATTGACATGTCACACTTCAGAAGAGAGATTCTCAACTGTTACAGTGCATAAAGTTCATCTAGGTTGTGTGTTAAAATGCAGATTCTCAAGGTCCTCCCATGGGGTTAAACTGATAGGTTTGGTTTGAGTTCTGTGAAACTGATTCTATAATATATAGTCTTGGACCACACTCTGAGAAATACTCCTTTAAGAGCTGATTTGGTGGATAAATCTCCCTCCAGGGAAGGCAATTTAATATATACAATGTTCTTGTCAATAGATTTTCAAACAACAGAATCAATTCCTTTCTTCTTTCATCTGTCTATCCATCTATTTATCTATCTATCTATCATGTATTTGTCTATTACCTATCATCTATCTATCACCTATCTGTCTTATAGTAAACCCTGAAATTTTCTAATTATTTGGGGGAAAAGAAGCAAAAGTTACCAATGCTATATCTAAACTGCAAATTCTATGTATATGCCTCTGAAAATGGAAGTAGGGAAGAGCAACTGGCTAGAACAAAATCCCTGAATGCTTTTAACATGAATTTTATGTGAGATAAAAGTAAATACTAGTGTCTCCCTCTTAGAGATTTTGTTATACCTGCCCCACATCACCCAAGCAATTATAGCACTGTATCTTTCTCACATGTTCAGGAGCCAAGAAAATCTGGTTCAGCTCAATTTCCCACATTTAATATTTAATATCAGACATCATTTTTTAAAATTCAAGTATAAAATTAATTTTAATTTTGAATGTATTTTTAAAAATGAAATCCCTATATGTTCACTTCCTTCCTCTCCCTGTCCAGAATCACTTCCTTAGTTTTCAAAGGATTTCGGGTGGAATAGACTGTGGCACCAGTGGGGATCTCTGCTAATGTAGGCATCATTATGGCTGCTTTGGCCTTGGTCCCCAAGTGAACTGACCACAGCTCAGCTGGTACTATCACATACCACTGGAATCCAAAGGACATGCATTTGAGGGACCACTGCAATTCCAAGAACCATCATCAGTTCACTTTCTCAGTTGTGTCCAATTTTTGTGACCCCATGAACTGCAGCACGCCAGGACTCCCTGTCCATCACCAACTCCTGGAGTCCACCCAAACCTATGTCCGTTGAATCAGTGATGCCATCCAACCATCTCATCCTCTGTCATCCCCTTCTCCTCATGCCCTCAATCTTTCCCAGCATCAGGATCTTTTCAAATGAGTCAGCTGTTCGCATCAGGTCACCAAAGTATTGGAGTTTCAGCTTCAACATCAGCCCTTCCAATGGACACCCATGACTGATCTCCTTTAGGATAGACTGGTTGGATCTCCTTGCAGTCCAAGGGACTCTCAAGAGTCTTCTCCAACACCACAGTTCAAAAGCATCAATTCTTCGGTACTCAGCTTTCCTTATAGTCCAACTCTCACTTTCATACACGACTACTGGAAAAACCATAGCCTTGATTAGACGGACCTTTGTTGACAAAGGAATGTCTCTGCTTTTAAAATGCTGTCTAGGTTGGTCATAGCTTCCCTTCCAAGGAGCAAGCGTCTTTTAATTTCATGGCTGCAATCACCATCTGCAGTGATTTTGGAACCCCCAAAGTAAAGTCAGCCACTGTTTCCACTGTTTCCCCATCTATTTGCCATGTAGTGATGGGACCAGATGCCATGATCTTAATTTTCTGAATGTTGAGTTTAAAGCCAACTTTTTCACTCTCTTCTTTCACTTTCGTCAAGAGGCTCTTTAGTTCTTCAGTTTCCGCCATAAGGGTGGTGTTATCTGCATGTCTGAGGTTATTGATATTTCTTCTGGCAATCTTGATTCCAGCCTGTGCTTCCTTCAGCCCAGTGTTTCTCCTCAAGCCCAGTGTTTCACATGATGTACTCTGCATATAAGTTAAATAAGCAGGGTGACAATATACAGCCTTGACATACTCCTTTTCCTATTTGGAACCAGTCTGTTGTTCCATATCCAGTTCTAACTGTTGCTTTCTGACTTGCATACAGGTTTCTCAAGAGGCAGGTCAGGTGGTCTGGTATACCCACGTCTTTCAGAATTTTCCAGTTTATTATGATCGACATAAAGGCTTTGACATGGTCAATAAAGCAGAAATAGATGTTTTTCTGGAACTCTCTTGCTTTTTCCATGACCCAGTGGATGTTGGCAATTTGATCTCTGGTTCCTTTGCCTTTTCTAAAACCAGCTTGAACATCTGGAAGCTCACGGTTCACGTATTGCTGAAGCCTGACTTGGAGAATTTTGAGCATTACTTTACTAGCGTGTGAAATGAGTGCAATTGTGCAGTAGTTTGAGCATTCTTTGGCATTGCCTTTCTTTGGGATTGGAATGAAATCTGATCTTTCCCAGTCCTGTGGCCACTGCTGAGTTTTCCAGATTTGCTGACATATTGAGTGCAGCACATTCACAGCATCATCTTTTAGGATTTGAAATAGCTCAACTGGAATTCCATCACCTCCACTAGCTTTGTTCGTAGTGATGCTTCCTAAAGCCCACTTGACTTCACATTCCAGGATGTCTGGCTCTAGGTGAGTGATCACACCATCTTGATTATCTGGGTCATGAAGATCTTTTTGTATATTTCTTCTGTGTATTCTTGCCACGTCTTCTTAATATCTCCTGCTTCTGTTAGGTCCATAGCATTTCATAGGGAAGTTTAAAGGGGCGTATGCAGATGCTCCAGAACCTTGATGATGTATACCATTTTGGGAGCTCTGGTTCACAATCATATCTCTATATAAATTCAACATAAGTTTTTTGAATATTTTAGAAAAAAATCTAAAATTGTATGTCATATGCCTGAATAAATCATGAAAATAATACACAGGGAAATCTAAAATAGATAAACAGTAAAAAAAAAAAAAAGGAAAAAACATTCCTTCTCTTTATGATGATACATCGTCTGTAAACCAAAACAGGGCAACTGAACACAATTACTTCTATATCTAAATGATTTTTTATGATTAAACCTTTTGAAAACTTGTGAACTGTTTCTGAAAAACCTTTTGCTCCTACTGTTCACTAACACATAATCTGTTCTGCCCAGATGCCAGCAAAAGAGAGAAGGCATTTAATTGAGCTTTGTTGAATCTAAGGCAGTTTTTCCTCAATGTGTGGTCCTTCTAAGAACTGTTCATATCAGAATCACTAGGAGAGTTTGTTAAAATGCAAATTTCTGGACCCACCAGCTACCTACTGAGTCAGCATCCTCAGGGGTGAGCTTGAATATTTGCTTTGCTCATAAGCTCCCCAAGTGATTTTTAAGCTTTCTTAGGATTTCATATATCATTCACATGTTCTTTCACTCATTTATTCTTCAATAAACATTTACTGAATACCTTTTGTGAGCTACTTTTTCATGTTAGCTAATGGAAAGGGAGATAGTTGTCTGCAGATGAGCCTGGAGCCAGTTGAGGTTATAACAGACTTAGATGGGAGTGGGGAGAATTTGAAGCCACTGTTGAAAAGGCAGTGTTTACGCCCCTCCCTCCACAGGAAATCATCTGCAGGGAAGGCAGAACCGTTGCCTTTGAGACAGACTTTGTCCCATTTTACTGACTCCACAAGTCATCCCTAAGCCAGATGCCCGGGGCTTGGACAACCCAGCTATATCCTCCCTTGTTCTAGAGTGACCACACAGTTTCATTCCTTACTGCACAAATACTGGGTATCAGAAGGCAGAACTCTCCAGAGACACAGGAGGGTTTCTTGGTGCCTCAGGAATTTCCCTCAGGATGTCCAAGGAACATTTCACAAAAAGGCAAATCACATGGTCACTGTTCAGCAGCTTGAGTTGAAGCCACCACTTGAAATGCACCACACAGATTTTGTCTCTCCTGGGTCTTAGTTTGGGTACATTTTTTTTTCCTCTTATTTTCTTAAAGGAAATCTGAGCCTGGCATGCTGAGATGGAAAGACAGAAGTTTATTAGCAGCCCTTAAAATTTTGCCTAACCACACACTGTGTTTTCCTAAAAGCAATTTGTTCTTAGGCTTCCCATCTTTAAGGCACTTAGAGGAATTGGTACATAAGCAGTTCCCTGATCTCACTCACCACCATTCATGAACATGTCTAGATATAATAGGTATATGCTTCCTCTCTTCCTGTGGAAACTCAACTGCTACTCACCGACATGTGGCACAGGAGTGTCTGGTCCCAGCTAAACAAAAGCTCTGGTTTATTAATATTATTCTACCTGCCATATAAAGATACAGAATTTTAGATGTGAAAAGGAGTCCTTAAAAGTTACAAATTTAAAACAAATCGAAATGAATCTCAACATAATTGTCTTCTGAGTTTGCAAACAGCAAAGGGAAGTCAGTTTCTGCTATGTCAGGCATCAACTGTAGAAAAAAGACAGGCATTGTTTTATAAGAGCGAAGAAAAAAACCATCTTAGAAAACTTAAGTGATATTACTTATTATATATTATTTCAAAGAGTGCTACTATCAATGGGGCTCATCCCATCAATGACATGAAATTACGTTCCTTACTTTTGTCTCAGTCTCATTAGAATCAGTAAGTGGCATACCCTTTCTAGCTCACCAAAGAATCACCCAGTTCTGTCCTTCCTTCTCAGGATCTTTATTCTCAGACACTGGAAACACCATCACTGGGACCATCAGACAGGAAAGTAAGACATCTGAAGAAATTCTAAATTCTTCCTTCTACCACAACTAATTGATTTAACAATGCCCTATTTATTTTACCTCCATTACTTTTGCATTAGTCCTGCTGTTGTTATTGTTCAGTCGCTAGACAGTAAAGAATCTGTCTGCAATCCGGCAGACCCAGGTTCCAACCTTGGGTCAGGAAGATCCTCTAGGGAAGGGAATGCCTACCCACTCCAGTATTTTTGCCTGGAGAATTCCATTGACAGAAAAGCCTGGCAGGCTATAGTCCATGGGGTTGCAAAGAGTTGGACATGACTGAGACTAAATGTATTACCCCTGGTCCTTATCAACTCTTCAGGCCTCTAATTTAATCTCTCAGCTTCCAGTCTCACCATCTCCCATGCATTCTAGACACTACAGTCAAAGCAATCTATTTAACAGCTGGATCTAGCAATCACTTTGCTGCTAAGATCCCTTTAATGGCCCTCCCTAGTTTTCAGCATCATTGTCAACTGCCTTGCTTTAGTAGGCAAGGCCCTTTATGATCTAAACTCTGCCAAATGTTCTAGTCCTCCTTCCATTTTAATATCCAATCCAGTTTAATTACTTTTAGCCTCAGTAGACTACGTTTTTCCATGCCCACAGAGCATGGCAGCCTTTTCCATGGGGAATCATAGCATTGCCTCTATGTCAAGATCTAAATTATTTATTTTAAGTTACAGAGAGGTTAAGTAACTTTCCCAAAGTCATAGAGGTTAGGAACATGAAGGAATTAGGACTCATTTTTTTAGACCTAACTGTCCAAAGTATAATTTCTCTAATCTCTTTCTGACATTGCTCTAGTGGCAAAGTAATACTCTTTGTTTGGAAATCCTAAAATGATGCAAATTATTTGGTCTTTATCAAGAAATTGGCTTAAATATATTTATCCAAAATCTGTTATAAGTGCACAACTTCCGTTTCCCCCAAAGCAACCTATTTTTCAAAGGCCCCCTTTACTAAATCTACCAAGATTTCAATGCAGAAAAAGCTGTCTGCTCTAACATTAATATTCAAATTAAACAGAGGTAACCAAAATAAAATCTCCCAAAGAAAATAATGGCAGAGACAGACCTTAAACTGAATATAAAATATGCTAAGAATATTCTATCACTGAAATAAATTTGACTTTCTGCGATTAATAGTAAGATAAATCTTGAAACACATCAAAATGAAGCAAATGACAACTGAACAGAAACAGTTTGGAAAGGGGCCCATTTGAAATGCATCCGTTTGAAAACAGCCTCTGATTTGTGGCTATCATCATCATGTGCTTGTCCAAAAATTCATTTTCAAATGATATTCCCAAATGCAATCTCAAATTCAAAATGTAAGTTGGCTGGCATGTTCAAAATTTTCTCTGAGATGGACAAAATAACAATACAATATGTTTTCAGAAGGAATAATAACTATATTCCAACACTCATTGGGTTCAATTCGTACTTCAGATGCTGGCCTTTCCTTCTAATTCTGTACTATCTTGTTTCTATTAAGAAATAGGAAACACAGGAAACAGGATTATGAAGCAATTTCTAAACATTAGTGTGGTACTGAAGTAAGTTAGCAAAGAAATGCATTTTCCAGGAAAGGACAGGGAGGAAATTGGCTCACACCCAGTCTTGTCAGAAATGGTGACTGATCTGGGTTTAGTCGAATCTAATCATGCCACCATGTCCTAAACTGCATTCATGGCTATGTCAGGGCATTGGAAAGGGCATACTGCATCAGAAAAAGGCTTGGAAGAGGAACAAAAATTACCTGTTGAATAGGAGAACTGGGGTTATTAGCTTACAATTTCAATAGACTCCAGAGAATCCATCCATTATACTAGCATGGTGGTAGCAGTGTGAGGGAGACAGAATAAGAGATTGAGGGGGTGGGGGAGGGAAGGAATAAGCAGAAAGTGAGGAAAGAACAATACAATTATTGCTATTAAATATTTAATTTATAGACTAAATCAGGAAGAACACTGACTAAAAGATGCAAATGATTACTCTGGAACTTCCATTTTACTTGAAATATAAAAGCAGGGCAAGAACACACAGGGATTAACATAATAAAGACAAAACAGCAACAATCTGGAGCGGGAAAATTACACAGCATTCATATCCAGAATGCTGATACAATAACTCATATACAAAAGCAGTGTTTATTTCTTTCTAAGTATTACTGAAAAAATTTTGTAGTACTTTTCTTCGAGTTTGAAATGTGTTCAATATCTGAAGTCTTCTAGGACATATAATTTTCCAAAAATACAGATGTCGTTTGAAAGGAAAATTCTCTAGTAAAACAAATCCTATTTTTCAGATATTGAGAGAATTTGAAGGGCAGTCATTAATACATATTTTAGGTGAATAAAATTTGTTATAAAACACCATGTTCATAAAGGATGGTAAGACTGAGATGTATGCCACCCATGGTATTGGTCTACACCAATATCAATGGTATTGATAGTGTTGCTGATACATAACATGAATGGTACTTACAGTTAAAAAGATGAGAGCTCTTCTAAAAATAAGTAATTTACCCCAAAAGAATACTTCTCTGCTGATTTTATGACATGCAAATAATAAATATCATTTTCCATTTAAAAATTAGAATATTAATGAATAATATATTGAAGGTAGTATATACACACCTGTTAAAAAGTCATTATATAAGTCAAAAAACATTACTTCAGGGAAAAGCCAATGAATGATTTAAATGAAAAATGTTTCTTATTGCACATGGAATAGCTGAAGTCAATTTTTTTCAGTCATAGTTAGGTTTGCCAAGATACTCTTCACCCTAGACCCTAGATTCAGGAGTAATTCTAGAGGAAAATTTACATTTGTTTGTTAGTCCCTGGCCTCATTCTTTTTCATGCCCTATCACGCATGTTGTTCCAACATAGCAAAAGCCCTTATATCCAAGGAAGCTTTTCTCCTACTCCCAAACCTCCTTTTCCTCCAAAAGACTCTTTCAAGGAAGCAAACCACCACCATAACAAAATGATGGGTGTTTGAATAGGATGTGGGAGTAACCTTTGGGAAAGTTAATCAGTTTGTGTTGAACAGGATAAAGGAAACTCAGACAGGGTTAATGCATGCATGCTCAGTCTCTAAATCATGTCAGACTCTTTGCAACCCTATGGACTGTAGCCCTCCAGGCTCCTCTGTCCACGGGATTCTTCAGGCAAGAATACTGGAGTGAGAGTGGGTTAATACTCCAATGCAAGAAGCCACTTAGCTGTACAGAACTAATTGTCCACATCAAACTTGACCCAACCAGAACACATTCTCAGAAAGAAAAATGCTGTAAGTGTAATTTTTTTCAGTGATCATTAATCTCAGTATCATATTAATATGGAAAAGAGGATTAAGAACTTCATCTTGCCTTTTAAACTTCACCTGGACGTGGGAGGTACATCCAGAGATATACATTTTTCCCAAAAAGTACTACCACATTCTCTTTTCTGAGGGGAAATACTTGTTTTCTGCACCTTTAAATTTTTACTTATATTTCCTTCCTTACAAGGCAGATGGTAAAGATGAATTATCTTGAAGTTGTGGGGACTTTCTCAGTGTTTTTAATACATTTTCTTCTAGAAAGAGAAATGCTGCAGACACCAGGTAGCATCCTAGCTGAGGTATAGTACTGTTTCTTTTGTGTAACTCAGAGCTAGCGAGAAAGCTAGAAGCACACACTCAGTATATATTTAACAATACTTTCCCACCATCGACTTCACTTAAGATACTAAAATTATCATGCCTTAAAAAAAAAAAAAAGTATGCCAAAAAAGTCACAATCTGATAAGGTTTGTTCTTTGTCTTTACCTGAGAGACCACCTAAGGACACAGGGCTTTTAAAATAATAAGGAGAATCCTTTGTTCTCTCAGGTTCCATTTAAATGGAAACTGGGTCGAAGGGCTTCCCCAGGGAGGAAAAAAATCCAGGAGTCAAACACACAGGAGTAAAGAGATTTCACTCCCACTGCTGTTCCCACCCTCCCAAAGAAGTTAATTAATTCTATTTTAGGGATGTTTGGGGGTGGGGAGCACTCAGGCAGCCCATTCTCTGCAACCATAATCTCATTCTCAAATGTGGCTGAGACCATCCTCCCTCCCTGACACCGTAGGGTGGGGAGAGCTGAGAACCTCTCAATAGCCACGGGCAACACAGCCAGTACTGCAGGCATCTGTACTCCCCAAAAGGTGTGTCCCAGCCCAAGTGCGAAGTTGGGTATTCAGACCTGCAAAGCACAATGAGAGCCATTCAAAGCAGCAAGTTACAGTACCTTAAGAAGTCTGACAGATGGGAGAAAGGCTGCGTGGCACAGCTTCCGGATGGTCCAGTTCAGGGGTCGAGGAGCATCAGTTTGATTCATGACCCCTTCCAAATTCCACCAGGAAAACCAGAAACCGCAAACCTGAGCAATGCCTAGAAAACAAACGGTGCCCCACGGCCCTGGCATCCCATGGTCATCTCCACACCTGCGAATTCCATCAGGGCAGAGGCTTCCTGCAACTTGGGAGACTAGTCAAGTGGCGTTGAGCCACTGAACCTTCTTGAGAAAGCCACCTCCCCTCTCCCTGCAGCCGTGCTCATGCACACCAAATGTGGCTGAATGGAGGCACACTGCCTGCTGCTTCGGGGAGGGGATGCATGGTTTTGAAGGAGAGGGACAGCCTGCACGGAACAGCCTGTGGTCGGAGTCAGAGCAGCCTGCTCGGAATGCGCGCTCCCTCTCCTGCTCTCCTCCCAGTAAACGCAGGTCAGGCATTGGGGGAAAACCCGGGCCATTTGCTCTGCTCACTTGGTTTGGGGGGAGCCAGGAAGAGAGCAAAGGGAACATCAATAAAGCCAGAACGGGGAACTTGCACTTTCTTATACAAAGCATCTTTGAGGGCTGGAATTGGCACAGGGGGAGGGGCTAGGACACAGAAGGAGAAGGGATGCCTCGGAATGATAAGATAAACACTTCACTTTTGATTTATGTGACATCATAAATTGAGAGCTATTGTAAAACGGATCTGCAATAAAAGAATCTTTGTCGTGTTCTGGGGTTTTTATTAACTGTGATTGACGGTACTCACCCTGATATACACATGATATAGATGACAGAGGTAGACGGTGAAGAGAAAAGCAAACTAAGACACACAGTAGAAGCGGTGAGTTATTCCTTCATAGAAAGCGGTGTAAACTAACGTATGTTTAGCTTACCATTTAGAAATGGCAGTTTCTAAATTGGGGGTTATCCTCTCCTGAAAAGCCACTTGATACTCCATCTGCAACAAAAGTTTAACCCTTAAGGTGCCACATGGAATGCTTTCAATAAAAGATGGAGTTTCCTGAATTGGGGAATATCCACCCCTATTATTTTCTAAGGATAGCTTTAAGAGAGAGTTGCTGTGCTGGCATGAATAGTCTTTAGGGCGTCTATGTTGAGAGAGAATAAAGCAACTTTTCTATTTGAAAGCATAAATTAAATAATTTCACTTACAGCAGTGAAGTCCCAGTGCCTGGGAAGAGGAAGAAGTCACAGCCCACTGAGACTACCCCATCCCCAGGAATCAGACCTTAGTGAGTACAGTCGACTGACTTCCAGCTACCCAGGAGAACTCCCACATCATTAGAGCATTTCTGTCTTAAACTTATTTTCCCTCTTTATGTCCCTCCCTATGATTGTACTGATTTTCAGTTTTTAATTAACTAGAAGAGAATGGTAAATCCCAGCTCCAAGACTATTACGTATTCTGAAGCAGAATTGGAGATGTGAGAGCAGATTTGATAACACAGGGACCCTGCTGTAATTCAGAATTTGGAGCAACATGGATCCTCCCTGGAGTGTAATAAATACCTGACACATTGCATTACAATCGTATTTACCTCACAATGCTCCTGTGTTACAGACCTAAGGACACTATTGCAGAAAATCTAGTCTACTGGTAGAATCCAGACCACTGACTTGCCTTGTGGAATAAAATTCACGCATCTGGTTACATTTTATTAACTGATATAATTTTAATAGACTCCCCCTGACACACACACACACACACACACGGTTCATTATCTGTCATCATTCTATTTCCAGCAAAGGTTAAAGGCAGCTAAAAATGTTAACATCTAACATGTCTGTGTCTGGTATTGGGCTAGGCACTCTAAATGCATTATGTAAGTTCATACCAGCAATAACCCTATTTAGTACATGCTACTGTCATATCCACATTTCACAGATTGAGCAATTGAGATCTTGAGAAATTAGTAATGAGTAGCTAAGAATTGGGAGAAGGCAATGGCACTCCACTCCAGTACTCTTGCCTGGAAAATCTCATGGGCAGAGGAGCCTGGTAGGCTGCCGTGTATGGGGTCGCACAGAGTCGGACACAACTGAAGCGACTTAGCAGCAGCAGCAGCAGCAGCTAAGAACTGAGGCTTCCCTGGTAGCTCAGATGGTAAAGAATCTGCCTGCAATGCAGGAGACCAGGGTTTGGTCTCCTGGGAATTAACATAACTAATAAAACTGGGATTTAGATTGAAACTAGTCTATAAGACTATAAAGACAAGCTTTCTCTTCTCTCCTACTTCTTTCATAGTTAAGGCAGCCACAGCAATTAAGTCACTGCCTCAACTTTCTGGTGATTTAACCTTACATAAGAGTTGACTAAAAGATCATGAAGAAGAAATGCTGAGCATTTGTTTCAGATCTTTGGTTTGAGGTTGATGTAGTAAAAAAAGTAAACCATGAATTCTAGAATCAGGCTGCATGGTTTGAATTCTAATTCTGACCTCTATGCCTTGGGTTTCCCTGGTGGCTTGATGATAAAGAATCCACCTGCAGTGCAGGAGATGTGGGTTCTATCCTTGGGTTGAGAAGATCCTTTGGGGAAGGAAATGGTAACCAACCCCAGTATTCTTGCCTGGGAAATCCCAAAGACAGAGGAACCTAGAGGGCTACAGACCATGGGGTTGCAAAAGAGTTGGTCACAACTTAGTGACCAAACAACTCTGTGCCTTAGTCTTCATCTGTAAGATGGAGATAAAAATGAAACCACACACACACAAGGCTGTGAAGACTAAGAGAGCTAAGATATCAGTGCATCACTTTGAACAGTGCCTGGTGTATTCTGAGTCCCTTATACTACGATTTATCACCTAGGCAGCAAGTACTGATGCTACTGATGCTACTTTTGCCTGCTGGTGATTTCCTGAAGTCTACACAAGTGTATATACTTTCAGTGCTAGGTAATGAATCAAGCAAGGCGTATTAAACCTGACAACTTCTTTTGAGTTACCATGATTTTAGTTAATAGGGTAAAGAGAAAAGTGGGAGACTACTAGGGCAATATGGATTTCCTCATGCTATACTGCAGAGTGATATTCATCAGATTATAAAATGTAGCTTTTGGTTAGGCTACAAAGCACCAGCCTCCCTAAGATATTAGATGCTATTAAGAAGCTGGTTCCCTTGCAGCTCTGTAAAAATGCTGAAACACTGCAATTGACTCTCCCCTGACCCCCACTGTTCCTCACTGTTAAGGACCCCACAAAAATGACAGCACCATTCCAAAAACACACAGCCTTTGATCCTCCTAGCCCCTTTAATTTTTACTGAATAACTTTAGTCAAAGAGAATAGTTAGGGACTCTGTGAGACGGAGGAGGAGTAGGATTCACAGCCCTCTCTAATGGAAATTAGAGGAGTGAGCATGAAACCTCCAGAGACTTGGAGACTACAGCGCAAAGATCAAAGAAAAATAATAGTGCATTAAAGAAGGTTTTCTCCCATTGTTGAAATCATTTGGGCCAAAATTGTTTGCTATCACAACATCTAAAGCAGAGTTTTCAGGATCCCAACCTGCTACAAGAAATGATATTTTCACATGGAATGGTATCTTTCTGGGTTTTAGAGAGGAGTCTAATGAGGAAAGAGCGGAGAAGAGCAAACCCAGCCCCAGATGTCTGCATTTCATAAATCCAAAATGCTTGTTTTACCAGTTTTATGAACGTGGATGTTCGCAAATCTACAGAATAAATTCCAACAGAGTTAGAAGCCTGACATGACCACATTAAGTATCCTCTGAAATAGCAAACCCAGCACATCAGATTTTTGCACTCCAAAGCCTGCCTTTCAATAAACTAATTTTCTTCCATGCTATGTAAGCCCACTTCCCACTGATCATCTTTGTGTTTTATTTCCTGCCTTAATGATGCTAAATTTAAGAATCATGATAAGATTTAAACTGTCTCAACGCTGCTAATGAGCCACAATACAGACAGGCTGCCTGACTTCCTTTTGAAAACACATTCCCTCTCTTTAAAAAAAATTATGGCACCCTCCACGTAGCATTGTGCCACTGCGCACACTGTCTTCCCTTATATTTCTTGGATATACAATGGGCTGACTCATGAAAACCTAAGAAAATAGAAAGGAAATGATACAGTATCCTGGTAGTTCAGAGTGTTCCAAACTGCCACCTGAAATGTGTTTTCAAAAACATATGCTCCAATGTAATTTTTCACAATGTTGTTAAAACACTGAAATTCATTGGTATCTGGACATTAATAGAACAGATATTTCAAGGCTCTCACAGTGAATGTAGTGTACCTAGTTCAAGAGGACAATACACAAACATCCCATGGAAACAGCAGGAACCAGCCCAATGGTAACAAACCTTTGTGGGTTAAATTCATTTGCCCCAATACTTTGTAATTTCAATATCAGAACCCTGTTTGTTGTATTTGATAATTCATCACTTTTATCAGAAAAACATTTGTGTTGTAAACTCTGGCAAATTAACATTTTTGTCAAAAAAACATACTTTTCCTCTTTCTTCTCTAAGAGTTTGTCGCTCAGTCATGTCTGACTCTTTGTGACCCCATGGACTGTAGCCCACCAGGCTCCTCTGTCCATGGAATTCTCCAGGCAAGAATACTGGAGTGGGCCGCCATTCCCTTCTCTGGGATATCTTCCTGACCCAGGAATGGAACCAGGTCTCCTGCACTGCAGGCAGATTCTTTACCATCCAAGCCACCAAAGCAGCCCTGGCTTTCTTCTCTTTAATCACACTCAAATTTTAAAATTAAATTTTTAGAAATTTTATATCCTTCAACAATATTTTCTAAGGTATTAAATCTCCTTATAGATTCCATCGATAAAGAACAGTTCTTAAATTAGCTTCAAATATGTTTTCCAAATAGATTACACAATTTTTTCCTACACTTCAGGTGTTTTCCCCTTTTGGCATCTTTTATAGATAATAGAGTCTAACATGCATTCAGTTCAGTTCAGTTCAGTTGCTCAGTCGTGTCTGACTCTTTGCGACCCCATGAATCGCAGCACACCAGGCCTCCTTGTCCATCACAAACTCCCAGAGTTCACTCAGACTCACGTCCATCGAGTCGGCAATGCCATCCAGCCATCTCATCCTCGGTCGTCCCCTTCTCCTCCTGCCCCCAATCCCTCCCAGCATCAGAGTCTTTTCCAGAGAGTCAACTCTTCGCATGAGGTGGCCAAAGTACTGGCGTTTCAGCTTTAGCATCATTCCTTCCAGAGAAATCCCAGGGCTTATCTTCTTCAGAATGGACTGGATGGATCCCCTTACAGTCCAAGGGACTCTAAAGAGTCTTCTCCAACACCACAGTTCAAAAGCATCAATTCTTCAGCGCTCAGATTTCTTCTATTAAAATACATGACTCTCTCACTTGAGAGCTTAAACAACTTTTATGCTGTTTAAAATTAAAAGATCTCAAAATTAGAATAGTTATCTACTCCATGTCTCCCTGGTTCCCTGAATGCTATCCTGCCTCTGCACACTGTGGCAGGTAGTGGGTGAGTTTCTAAGGTAGCCCATGCCAAGGGTGGATAGCTCTAGTTAAGAGAAAGTTCTACCTACAACTAAGATAAAATGTTTCTCCCTGGAACTTTCCAGTCAAGTTTCTCTTCCAGAGAATATTCTCCAAAAGACAGGTAACAAGTTTGACTAAAAACTCCTTTTAACGATACTGTACATCTTGGACCTTTAATCCTTCTTCACATGATGGATTATCATTATGCAAAAACTGTCTTCACAGTTATAGTCAATATTATGTTATAGAGCATTTTAAATAGAATGAAATCTAATCCTCTTAAGTCCCTGGAATTACTTCTCATAATGGTCCTATAGGGAGCTTTGAGGGGAAACTCACTAATAATTTAGTTTCTTTAAAAATTCTTCTTCATGAATTAATTAGTTTACTGAGCATACAGTTTAAGTAATAGCTGACTCTCCATCTCTCTCTCTCGCTCGCTAAATGAACTGTACCATACAGAACCTCTGTTACAAAGTGACCTCCATTGTAACTGAAGCCTGAAGTGTGTGCTATCACCTCTTTTTTTGCCCCTGACTCATAATGAAGGTAGTGATAAGCTACAGAAAGCCACGTTATCTAGAAATGGGCATGGATTTGTCAGTGTTTCCCTTTCCCTCTCCTTGTCTTTATTGGCTGGCTGTGAAGCCAGATTTAACTCAAATCTCACCTCTTATAGCTATGTAGCCCTCAGTTACCTCCCAGAGTCTTAGTTTCCATCTTGTAAAATGGAATGTACAACAGCTTCCACCTCAAGGTTTTTGTGAAGATTAAAAGCAACTGGCACAATAGCTTACAGAGTAAACACACATTTAAGTGTAATTATGATGAAAGATGATGATGATTGTTCTCTCTTTCACTGACACACCTGGCACAGTGGTTAAGAGCACAGGCCACATAGCTAATCGCATAGACTTGAACTCTACTTTACCATTTCAGGTAGCTTGGGAAGTTTCTTAACCTGAATATGCTTTAGTTTTTCCATCTGCAACTTGGGGATAATGATACATACTACCTATACCAAAGGAATATTGTGAAGTTAATTAGCTAATATGTGCAGAGCCCTCAAAAGTGGAACCAGTACATGGTAAAAGCTTAAAAATACTAGTAATTGATTATTAACAATATAAAGTCATATCTACTGTCTTTCCCAAAGCTGCTGCTCTAGGAAAAGCGAAAAACAAAACATAGCACCTTCATTTTCTCTTTTGCTTCTTCCAGTAAGAGGATGAGTAAGCTTCACAAAACACAGAAGAGAACCATATCTGCCCTTTACCTAATGCTTCCTTCCTCTCTGCAGCTGGGAGGGAATCACATATTCTAGTAACAGAGTGCAAAGCTTTAATATATAAAATGTTCCAATTGGAAAACACTAAGGCATATCAATAAAAGCAGTTTAAGTCTCATCAAAAATAGAAATATTACATACACACACACACACACAACAAATGTATAACAAGTATTCAAAGGCCAAGAGCTAAATTATACCCTCATTCAAGCTTCAAAACTCTAAAACTTTCCTTCACAAAGGGGATTATTTTTTGTTCAATCCTGAAATCGTAATGAGTCCATGGAGGCTTGTTAAAAATATAGAAATTTGAGATGTGCCATTTCTAAACTGCTTAATATTTGCATTCTTCTAATACCCACAATGCTATTCATTACTACAGATATTCTTTATTCTGAGCCTGCTGCTGCTGCTGCTAAGTTGCTTCAGTTGTGTCCAACTCTGTGTAGCCCACCAGGCTCAGCCCTCCCTGGGATTCTCCAGGCAAGAACACTGGAGTGGGTTGCCATTTCTTTCTCCAATGCATGAAAGTGAAAAGTGAAAGTGAAGTCGCTCAGGATCCTGACCTAGACCTCTCTTTTTCTCTGTTACACATACACACACACACACACACACACACACACACACACGCACACACACACACGCATCATACTCAAAGAGAATATAAGTATTTTAGATACTTATCTATTATGAAAACCACAAATCTGGCCCATTTGGTTAAAAACCGAATGAAAGGATAACTTGCTTTTAAGAGTGGGATTTAAGCAGTGACTTTCCAATTACTGCTTGAATAAACTGTGTAAATCGGAGGAAAATTCAGTATTTCCTTGCTAATAGTATAGCATAAGTCAAATCTTTTGATTAATGGGTGCTCAAATAAGTTACAAGTTCAAGACTCACATGTACCTTCTCAAACACTATCTGACTCCCATCCATGAGAGCAGTGAGACTGCTCCAGCTGCACACTCTACCTTGTGTATCTTGGTTCTGACACTAATGGCTAGCACTGAGTTGAACCATAAGGTCTGCTCACCTGGGAAACAGACATGCTGTGATCTGGAAAATCCTCAAAACAGTAGAGGATTTTAGTAAAGAAAACTAATGAAAACTGTACTTGCTATCTATTTTTGTTAGTCTGCCATAAAATGTATCACTGTTGATGCTTATCTGGTGACGTATTTTTAACAACCATAAGTCCTTCACTTTTAATTAATAATAGTGGTGGGGATCACACAATTTTAGCTTTTGAGAGAGACTAGTCAAGTTTTTGTTTTCTTATGAAGAGGCACAAAATCAATACAAATAACATGCATTTTGAAATCAGGGAAAAGTGAATTTGAGTCCACATTAAGTCATTGGACAATTATACAACTTTTATGAATCCTCATCTTTAAACATGGTAGCTAACTGTAACAATGTTAGGGTGATGATTGACAATTTTAAGCACTTAATATATATGCTAAAGTGTGGTAATACTTTGACTTACATAGCTCGTTTAGTTTTCACAACAAGCCTATGAGATTTATAGCATTATTATTGTCATTTTACATATGAGAACACAGTCTCAGAAAACTGAAGACAAAAAAGTTAAGAAACTTACAGTAAGTTATGATTACAAAATTTTCATGTATTGACATATATGGAAGTCATTCTGGCTTATTCATGAGTTCATATGGATTTTATACTAAATAAAATAGTCTGTGGCCTATCAAACATACATTATTCATCCGTTTTAATGAAAGAAAGGGCACACTGACAAGAAGTAAAGAACGTCCATGTTAAAAATAAAGATTAAATGTCCCCTTCCTAGGAAGCCAATGGCACTACTCCTTTGATGTCAAGATTCCCTTCCCAGGTGCCAAGGCCATACTGATTCATGTGTACGTGGTGCTGGTCTGGTCTTTTTTTTTTTTTTTTTTTTGAAACCTTTTAGAAATGCAACCCTTGAAGAAATGCTTAATGTTCTTTGTTCTGACAAGATACAAAACTGTGCTGAAAACCCTGCTCCTCTGGAGCAGTTTCTCAGAGTAATCTGGGAAGCAGGCTTCCAGGCTACTCCTCAATTTGACTCAAATAAAACCCTTTCCTATTCTTATTATTATCGATTATTTTTATTAACAGTCACATGGGTAATAAATGGACTTGAATCCAGGTCTGTGCATCTTGTTCTACAATCTGTATTTTTACTCAAACAATATGCTGTTGTCAATTAAAAACAAAAAGACTTATACAAGTTTTTTGTTGCGTTCCAAAAGAAAGGTGGTATTTGATCACCTACATGATCTGAAGATTGAAAAAGTAACTTAGTGCATCTAACCTTAATATAAAAATCCTGCAGAGCACAGAAGGACCAATGGCTCTCCCAGTGACTTAGGATTTCTTATGTTCTTACTGCTAATGCACACATTCCTTCTCTACTCTTCTGTTCCAGCTGGCTGGGGCCGCCTCTCCTGGGCAGGAAGCTCAGACCTCTCTGGTCAGACAGTGATTTGTTTTTATTCATTGGTATGTCAATATTTTTAACACAAGGGCTAAGGTACAGTATTTATTAAGTGGGTACAGTATTTATTAAGTGGAAAATGAATGCTTCTGAAGGATTCACATGGTTCTTGCAAATGTGGGTTAAGTTTTCCATATATACATATATGAGCTTATTTAATCCTCATTATTATCTTGCTTTTATCCTCATGTGCATTTTCTGGATGAAAAAACTGAGGCACAAAATGTTAAATACTTATTCAAGTTCAAAAAGTTTCAGAGCCATGGTTTTATTCAAATATAAATTCTTGAGATACTGTTTAATATTTTATAATATACAAATTGAAAGTAAAAATCTAAGGTAATAGAATTAGTTTCAGAAACTTTAGTTAGATATCTCATAAAATCAATGGTCTTCATGACTGAAAGACAATATTCTTACTAGGGTGACAACAAGCTTCAATTATACAGTAAAATACACTTGGCCAGAAAACTTTATAACTATCACAGTAATGAAATACCAAAGGTATCTGTGTAGTCATATAAATTTACGGTGATTATTCAAAATTACTTGACCTTCATATGAAACGTATATAGCATTTTGGGAGAAGACAAAATATTAAAACTTTGCTACTGACCTGAAGATGCTAAAACAGAAAATTAGGTAGCAAAGAAAAATTTGACTTACAGTCAATTCTAAATTGACTAATAAATCAGATTCTGACTGCCGTCATTCTAAATCTAGCTGAAGCCACCCACAGAAGCCTAAATAATACATGTGCTGACAGAGGGTATCTGGTTGACTGCATGGGACCCCCAACTGTCCCTGGGAAATCTTCCCCAATAAGGAATTAGAAATATAATAATAGAGGAAAGAACTAGAATGTTCTATAGTAACTCAAATTATCTCAGAGAGAACATCTTAAATTATTACTTTAGAAAACAGGTAGAAAAAGCTTTAATATGTGTAGTTTTTCCTTGCATCTTAATTAAATTCTTTGCAAGTAAACTGTTGGCTACAGATCAGAATAGAGAACGGCCAGTTTAATTTTATGAAAACAATGAGGATTAAAACAGGTCAAGACAATCAAGACACCCCCATGAGTAAAACCATCCTGTTCTCCCCAAAGAGTTAGGATAGAACCCAAACTCTTCATTGCAGTCTGATGTGATAGTGCTTATTAACTCTACAGCTTCAACTATGGACCTTTTTGTATTCATCCTGTGTCCACCATACTGATTTTTCTTTAGTTCCTGTATTGCCTGTCACAGAGCATTTGCATAGTGTTCCTTCTTTTCCTCATGCAATTTTTTCTAGCTCTTCTCAAGATTAGCTCCTCCTCATGTTTCAGGTCTTGCTTAGGTATAATCTCCCTGCTGTTGCCGCTGCTGCTAAGTCGCTTCAGTCGTGTCCGACTCTGTGCAACCCCATAGATGGCCGCCCACCAGGCTCCCCTGTCCCTGAGATTCTCCAGGCAAGAACACTGGAATGGATTGCCATTCCTTCTCCAGTGCATGAAAGTGAAAAGTGAAAGTGAAGTCGCTCAGTTATGTCCGACTCTTTGCGACCCCCAAGGACTGCAGCCTCCCAGGACCTCCATCCATGGGATTTTCCAGACAAGAATACTGGAGTGGGGTGCCATCGCCTTCTCCGATAATCTCCCTAAAGAGTCCTTTCTTGATTTTGTTAGTCCTATTTCATCACCCACTGCAGCTTTTTGTTTTACTCTTATCAGAATTTGTAACTATTTAATGGTTTATTTATTTTTTGTCTTCATCTCCTACTTGAATGTAATTTCTATTAGGACAAATACCAACTATAGACCCAGGTCACATAGAAAGTCTAGAACATGATGGAAACTCAATCAAAACTTGGTGACTGTAGAATGAATAAATATTGAAGGAATGACCTAGCCAGATTTGCTAGTATTCTTTCTTTCAAGTTATTTAAAGTTATTTCATGGTGCTAAGTACTTATCTGCAAACTGGGTGGAACACATTGGGTTTTCACTGCCTTTTTGTTTCTGCAAATCTTAAACATTTAAGAAAAACTTCCTAGATGTCAAAAAGTAATAAAAGAGTATATTCTCATACTCTAAACTGTTGATAGAGAACAAGTTCTGAATGCAGAGGGATCTAGAAAATAAAAGGGGAAGAGGATGGGGGAAAGTATGGATATCAGAACTTGAATTTGAAAATAACTAATGCTAGAGAATTCAGTCATTTACCACTGCTGACAGTCTGGTCCATTCTCAAACATCTCCCATGACAGCAATTTATTAGGGCTTAACTGGTCCCATCACTTCATAGGAAAATAGATGGGGAAATAGTGGAAACAGTGTCAGACTTTATTTTTGTGGTTCCAAAATCACTGCAGATGGTGACTGCAGCCATGAAATTAAAAGAGGCTTACTCCTTGGAAGAAAAGTTATGACCAACCTAGATAGCATATTCAAAAGCAGAGACATTACTTTGCCAACAAAGGTCTGTCTAGTCAAGGCTATGGTTTTTCCTGTGGTCATGTATGGATGTGAGAGTTGGACTGTGAAGAAAGCTGAGCACTGAAGAACTGATGCTTTTGAAGTGTGTTGTTGGAGAAGACTCTTGAGAGTCCCTCAGACTGCAAGGAGATCCAACCAGTCCATTCTGAAGGAGATCACCCCTGGGATTTCTTTGGAAGGAATGATGCTAAAGCTGAAGCTCCAGTACTTTGGCCACCTCATGCAAAGAGTTGACTTATTGGAAAAGACACTGATGCTGAGAGGGATTGAGGGCAGGAGGAGAAGGGGATGACTGAGGATGAGATGGCTAGATGGCATCACTGACTCGATGGACATGAGTCTGAGTGAACTCTGGGAGTTGGTGATGGACAGGGAGGCCTGGCGTGCTGCAAATCACAGGGTCTCAAAGAGTCGGACACGACTGAGTGACTGAACTGAACTGAACTTAATGTTAGAATATACTTTATGAAGGAGAGTCTCTACTTTATATACATAAAGGCAAATCTCCTTTTGAAAAGGATAGGTACACTGACCTACACATCAATATCAGACAATAACTGCGTCAGAAATTGATATTCATGCTTCACAAAGTGCTTTAATAAGCATTTTCTGATTTGTTACTCATAATGATGCTGAAGAATGGATAAAGAAAATGTTATTTTTAATCTCATGTTAGAGATGAGCAAACTGAGAATCAGATGTAGATGACTTATCTAGACTCTCTAGTCTCAACATTTCTTCTTTTCACTGTGTCTAACCACCTTTCACCCCGGGTTAATTCTTTGAGTGAATCACATACTGAGTTATTTTTTCAAAATAAAATTCTTAGGACAAAATAAAATGGCACATATAGCAGCATGGATCTCAAAATAATGTATGATATTCTAGAAAGGACAAAACAATAGTGACAGAAGGAACAGCAACTTCCAGTAATTGTTTGAGGATAGAATTGACTGCAAAAGGACATGAGGAATTTTTAAGGTGCTGAAAATAGGGCATATCTTGAATGTAATTCCAGTTACTCAACTGCATATAATTGCTACAATTAATAAAACCACAAAAGCAGTGAATTTTTTGTCTGTAGTAAACCTGGGGGAAATATATTTGTCCCTGATCATAACAAAGAACTTTACAATTTTTTTTTAATTCATAGAAGTATAACAAATTTTAAATGCCTATTCTTTCATTACCCATAAATAACTATTGCTGTGATTTCAGAAATTTAATCAAGTATTTTAGGAATTATACTTTATTATATAACTTAATATTATGATATCATAAACTGACCTCCATATTACTGAATATTCCTAGAAATAATATTAAATAGGTATATAAACTTTTATTGTGCTATTTTATTCACTGCAGATTAACCTGGTTCCATTTTTTTTCCCATTTTAATTATTTATTTTAATTGGAGACTAATTACTTTATAATATTGTGGTGGTTTCTCCATATATTGACAAGAATCAGCCACGGGTGTACATGTGTTCCCCATCCCAAACCCCCATCTGCTTTCCTCCCCATCCCATTCCTCTGGGTTGTTCCAGTGCACCGGCTTTGAGTGCCCTGTTTCATGTGTCAAACTTGGACCGGTGATCTATTTCACATATGGTAATAAACATGTTTCAGTGCTAGTCTCTCAAATCGTCTCACCCTAGCCTTCTCCCACAGAATCCAAAAGTCTGTTTTTTACACCTGTGTCTCTTTTGCTGTCTCACATATAGGGTTGTCATTACCATCTCTAAATTCCATATATATGTGTTAATATACTGTACTGGTGTTTTTCTTTCTGACCTACTTCACTCTGTATAATAGGCTCCAGTTTCATCCATTTGATTAGAACTGATTCAAATGTATTCTTTTTAATAGCTGAGTAATATTCCATTGTGTATATGTACCACAGCTTTCTTATCCATTCGCATGCCAATGGACATCTAGGTTGCTTCCATGTCTTAGTTACTATAAACAGTGCTGTGATGAACACTGGGGTACGTGTGTCTCCCAATTCTGCTTTTCTCAGTGTGTATGCCCAGCAGTGAGATTGCTGGATTGTAAGGCAGATATATTTTCAGTTTTTAAGGAATCTCCACACTGTTCTCCATAGTGGCTGTACTAGTTTGCATTCCCAACAACAGTGTAAGAGGGTTCCCTTTGCTCCACACCCTCTCCAGAATTTATTGCTTGTAGACTTTTGGATAGCAGCCATTCTGACCGGTGTGAGATGCTACCGCATTGTGGTTTTGATTTGCACTTCTCTGATAATGAGTGATGTTGAACATTTTTTCACGTGTTTGTTAACCATCTTTATGTCTTCTCTGGAAAAAGTCTGTTTAGTTCTTTGGCCCATTTTTGGATGGGATCATTTATTTTTCTGGTATTGAGCTCCATGAGCTGTTTATATATTTTTGAGATTAATTATTTGTCAGTTGCTTCATTTGCTATTATTTTCTCCCACTAGGAAGGTTGTCTTTTCACCTTGTTTATAGTTTCCTTCATTGTGCAAAAGCTTTTAAGTTTAATTAAGTCCCAATTGTTTATTTTTGCTTTTATTTCCATTACTCTGGGTGGTGGGCCATAGAGGATCTTGTGATTTATGTCAGAAAGTGTTGTCTATGTTTTCTTTTAGGAGTTTTAGTTTCTGGTCTTACATTAAGATCTTTAATCCATTTTGAGGTTATTTTTGTGTATGGTGTTAGAAAGTGTTCTAATTTTATTCTTTTACACGTGGTTGACCAGTTTTCCCAGTACCACTTGTTAAAGAGATTGTCTATTCTCTATTGTATATTTTTGCCTTCTTTGTCAAAGATAAGGTACCCATAGGTGTGTGGATTTATCTATGGGCTTTCTATTTTGTTTCATTGATCTATATTTCTCTCTTTGTGCCAGTACCATACTGTCTTGATGACTGTAGCTTTGTAGTATAGTCTGAAGTCAGGCAGGTTGATTCCTCCAGTTCCATTCTTCTCTCTCAAGATTGCCTTGGCTATTTGAGGTTTTCTTTATTTCTATACAAATTGTGAAATTATTTGTTCTAGTTCTGTGGAAAATTTCAGAACTAGAACAAACTGGTAGCTTGATAGGGATTGCACTGAATCTATACATTGCTTTGGGTAGTATATTCATTTTCACTATCTTCTGATCCATGAACATGATATATTGCTCTACGTAATTGTGTCATTTTTTATTTCTTTCATCAGTGTTTTATAGTTTTCTATATATAGATATTTTGTTTCTTTAGGTAGATTTATTTCTAAGTATTTTATTATTTTCACTGCAATGGTGAATAGGATTGTTTCCTTAATTTCTCTTTCTGTTTTTTCACTTTTAATGTATAGGAATGCAAGGGATTTTTGTGTGCTAATTTTATATCCTGAAACTTTACTATATTCATTGATTAGCTCTAGTAATTTTCTGGTGGTGTCTTTGGGTTTTCCATGTAGAGGATCATGTCATCTACAAACAATGAGAGTTTTACTACTTCTCTTCCAATCTGGATTCCTTTTATTTATTTTTTCTTCTCTGATTGCTGTGGCTAAAGCTTCCACAACTATGTTTAATAGTAGTGGTGAGAGTGTGCATCCTTGTCTTATTCCTGACTTTAGTGGAAATGCTTTCAATTTTTCATCATTGAGGGTAATGTTTGCTATGGGTTTATCATATATGGCTTTTATTTTCTTAAGGTGTGTGCCTTCTATGCCTGCTTTCTGGAGAGTGTTTATCATAAGTGGGTGTTGAATTTTGTCAAAGGCATTCTCTGCATCTATTGAGATAATCATATAGTTTTTATCCTTCAATTTGTTAATCTGGTGTATCATATCAATTGGTTTGTGGATATTGAAGAATACCCTGGGATAAAGTCCACTTGGTCATGATGTATGATCTTTTAAATATGTTGTTGGATTCTGTTTGTTAGAATTTTGTTGAGGGGTTTTGCATCTATGTTTATCAGTGACATTGGCCTATAGTTTTCTTTTATGTGGCATCTTTGTCTGGTTTTGGTATCAGGGTGACGGTGGCCTCATAGAATGAGTTTGTGAGTTTACCATCTTCTGAACTTTTCTGGAAGAGTTTGAGTACAATAGGTGTTAGCTCTTTTTAAATTTTTGGTAGAATTCAGCTGTGAAACCATCTGGTACTGGGTTTTTGTTTGTTGGAAGATATTTGATTACAGTTTCTATTTCTGTGGTTGTGATGGGTCTGTTAATATTTTCTGTTTCTTGCCAATTCAGTTTTAGAAGGTTATACTTTTCATCCATTTCTTCCAAGTTGTCCATTTTATTGGCATATAGTTGCTGATAGTAGTTTCTTATGATCCTTTGTATTTCTGTGTTGTCTGTCATGATTTCTCTATTTTCATTTCTAATTTTGTTGATCTGATTCTTCTCCCTATTTTTCTTGATTAGTCTGGCTAATGATTTGTCTATTTTATTTATCTTCTCAAAGAACAAGCTTTTAGTTTTGTTGATTTTTGATTTAGTTTCCTTGGTTTCTTTTTCATTTATTTCTGCCCTAATTTTTATAATTTCTTTCCTTCTACTAACCCTGGGTTCTTTGTTTCTTCTTTTTCTAGTTGCTTTAGGTATAAAGTTAGGTTATTCATTTGATTTTTCTCTTGTTTCTTCAGGTAAGCTTGTAATGCTAAAGAACCTTCCCCTTAGCACTGCTTTTACTGAGTCCCATAGATTTTGGGTTGTATTTCCATTTTCATTTGTTTCTATGCATATTTTGATTTCCTTTTTGATTTCTCCCATGATTTGTCGGTTATTCAGAATTGTGTTATTTAGCCTCCATATTATTGTATTCTTAATAGGTTTTTTTTTTTCCAAAGTTGACATCTAATCTTACCACATTGTGATCAGAAAAGGTGCTTGAAATGACTTCAATTTTTTTGAATTTACTAAGGCTAGATTTATGGCCCAGGATGTGATCTATCCTGGAGAAGGTTCTGTGTGCACTTCAGAAAAAGGTGAAATTCATTGTTTGGTGTGAAATGTCCTATAGATATCAATTAGGTCTAACTGGCCCACTATTTCATTTAAAGTTTGTGTTTTCTTGCTAATTTTCTGTTTGGTTGATCTATCCATAGGTGTGAGTGGGGTACTGAAGTCTCCTACTATTACTGTGTTACTGTTGATTCCCCCTTCATACTTGTTAGCATATGCCTTACATATTGAGGTGCTCCTATGTTGGGTGCATATATATTTATAATTGTTATATCTTCTTCTTGGATTGATTCTTTGATCATTCTGTACTGTCCCTCTTTGTCTCTTTTCACGGCCTTTATTTCAAAGTCTATTTTATCTGATATGAGTATTGCTACTCCTGCTTTCTTGTGGTCACCTGGTTCCATTTTATGGTAATAAATAATACTATCTATGGATAAACTTGCTCATACATTTTTGGCACATCTCTGATCATTTCCTTTAGATAAAATTTAGTTTGAAGACTATAATTGGTTCATAAGTTATGAATATTTTTTCAGGCTCTTGACAGGTACTTCCAAATTGCTATCCAGAAAAATGCACCATTTACATGCTCCTCAGCAATGTATAAAAATGTCTCTATTAATGAATCATTTTCAAAACCAGGCTTATCATTAATTTAAATTAATTTTTGGCCAAACAGAAAAAGAAATGTATTGTGAATTCACTAGATAACTTATAAACCTCCATTTTCCTGTGGCCATTTGTAATTCTTCTAGTAAATTGCTTCTTTATAATAGAATTTTGTCTTTCCTATTACTCTGTAACAGCTCTTTTTATACTAAGTCTATTAACCCATAATCAAGAGAATTCATTTTTAAAGTTTTCCACTTAAAAAATTATTTTGGATTTTGCCAAGAGAATACACTGATCATAGCAAACACCCACTTCCAACAACACAAGAGAAGACTCTACACATGGACATCACCAGATGGTTGATACCAAAATCAGATTGATTATATTCTTTGCAGCCAAAGATGCAGAAGCCCTATAGAGTCAGCAAAAACAGGACTGGGAGATGACTGTGGCTCAGATCATGAACTCCTTATTGCCAAATTTAGACTTAAATTGAAGAAAGTAGGGAAAACCACTAGACCATTCAGGTATGACCTAAATCAATTCTCTTATGATTATACAATGGAAGTGAGAAATAGATTCAAGGCATTAGATCTTATAGACAGAGTGCATGAAGAACTATGGATGGAGGTTTGTGACGTAATACAGGAGAAAGGCTCAAGACCATCCCCAAGAAAAAGAAATGCAAAAAGGAAAAATAGTTGTCTGAGGAGGCCTTACAAATAGTTGAGAAAAGAAGAGAAAGGCAAAGGAGAAAAGGAAAGATATAGCCATAGCAAGGAGAGATAAGAAAGTTTTCCTTAGTGATCAATGCAAAGAAATAGAGGAAAACAATAGAATGGGAAAGACTAGAGATCTCCTTAAGAAAAGTAGAGATACCAAGGGAACATTTCATGCAAAGATGAGCACAATAAAGGACTGAAATGGTATGAACCTAACAGAAGATTCCAATGCTATGGGGCAACTAAGCCCATGTGCCACAACTACTGAGCCTGCGCTCGAGTCCATGAGTCTCAGTTACTAAGTCCATGCACTGCAACTACTGAAGCCCATGTGCCTAGAACCCATTTTCCACAGCAAGAGACAGCCCACATGCAGCAGTGAAGAACCAGCACAGCCAAAAATAAATAAATAAAAGTGTTTCTTAAAAATACTAACATTAGCTTTCTTTTCATTTGTTAATATTTTGAAATTCATTCTCTCTCTTTCTCCCTCTTCTCTGTGTTTCTCTCTCTCTGTCTCTTCTTCTTTCTCTCTCATTCTGTCACTTTAACCACATTATTTACATGCATATGTTTGCAAGCTTCTCTGATAGCTCAGTTGGTAAAGAATCCACCTGCAATGTGGGAGACGTGGGTTCAAATCCCTGGGTTGGGAAGATATCCTGGAGAAGGGAAAGGCTACCCACTCCAGTATTCCAGTCTGGAGAACTCCATAGACTATGCAGTCCATAGGGTCACAAAGAGTTGGACACGACTGAGTTACTTTCATTTCACAGCATGTGAAATCCTAGTTCCCTGATCAGGGATTAAACTCATGCCCCTTGCAGTGGAAGCATGGAGTCAACCACTAGACCACTAGGGAAGTCCTTCTACTTGTATTTTACTTTGTTTATGTTCTTTTTGTTAACTTCTAAAAATGTTTAACATTTATACATTAAAATCTATCAGTCATTTCCTTTGCAGGGCCTATCATACATTAAGCCAAAGGAAAGCATTTCAACACACTCTGATAAATACTCATTTATATATTTTTATAGTTGTTCTATGGTCAGCAATTCTTACCACCATCTTTGGTCCATTCTCCTTCTTTTATGACCTCATTATTTTGACTACTATCTATAAAAATCTGTGTGTATGTGTATACATGGGTATGTGCATGTACACACAAACATGCACACCTGTCTCAATTTCTCTTTCTTTCTAATTGTATTTAAAATATTTGGACTAATATTTCTTTGCTGATACTTAACCAAAGTACAGTTGTACATTACTCTTTTTATTAGAGGCCTTTCCAAATGGTGCGATAAAATTCCTTAAACAGCAACTGTGAATACAGGGATCATCTGTTCTATGATATAATCCAGTCTGTTCTAAATAAATCCCATTGCTTCATATTTTCAAATATTATTATGGCTTCTCTTTTCTCCCTCAATCACTATCTCCATAGAATGAAGGATCCAAATGCCATGAAATTCCTGTCATCTCAGTCTCTGATAAACGTAATCCTGCAGATTCAATGGGACTAAATCTCTGCCACAAAAAGACTGGCAAAAGCAGTGAGTGAATTGAATGCTATCTCATTGGCTGGCTGCTGAATAAATGTAACTGGGCTTCTGAGTTTGCCAGAACTGAAGCCACTAGAGACTTTGAGGGTCAGAAGTCAATACCTTGGACTAAGCTCTCTGGACTAGTAGTCAGAAAAATAGAGAACGTCTGTTCCTAAGAGCTGTCAACCTGGCAGCAAACCAGTTGGGGGAAAATCTGACTTGAAAACTCACTAAACCCTCACGATAGGAAAGATGGGCAAGATTTGCAAAAAGAGGCAAAATGACAAAGAAGAAAGTCAACAAAAGGAACTCATCATAATACAACCTTAAAAAAATATAGCTAAATCCAAAATTTCTAGAATCATCAATTACGACAATTTCCAGCATCCCTGAATTACATTAGTGACTCTTGAAGCATTTGCCTGGTGCCAAAATTTATTTCTGGACCTGTAAGTTCATCTTCTGTTGGCATATTTTCCATACACTGGATAGTAAATTTTCAGTGACCCTTCAGCTCCCTATTTCCCCGTGCAACACAAATTCTGCCATCTGTCATCTCCAGTTCTGATTAGTGGTAGAGAGGAGAGTCAGAAGCTGATGCCATATAGACATGATTTTGTAGAATGGGAGTAGTATGGAAACCAAGGCAGGTGGATTTTTCTCCAGCCTGTTCTACTAAGTAGGAGTGTGAACATAGTGAGGGCACCTCCTTCTCCATGCCCCATGATAATGGTATAAAATAAGAATGATGGTCACGAAAAGATGTTTAAGATTGCTAGTTATTAGAGAAATGCAAAAAAAAAGTACAACGAGGTACCACTTCACATCTGTCAGAATGGTCATCATCAAAAAAATCCATGAAAAAAATGCTAGAGAGGGTGTGGAGGAAAGCAAATTCTCATACACTGTTGGTGGGAATGTAAATTAGTGCAGCCACTATAAAAAACAGTGGGAAGACTCCTCAAAAACTAAAAATAGAGTTGTCATATGATTCAGCAATCTCACTCTGGCATATATCCTGATATAACTATAATTCAAAAAGATACATGCATCTCTATGTTTATAGTGGCACTGTTTACAGCAGCCAAGACATGGAAGCAACTTAAATATACATCAACAGATGAATGGATAAAGAAGATGTGGTACTCAGCCATACAAAAGAATGAAATAATGCCATTTGTAGCTACATGGATAGACCTAGAGATGATCACACTAAGTGAAGTAAGTCAGACAGAAAGAAACCATACAATATCACTTACATATGAAATCTAAACTATGACACAAATGAACTTATCTATGAAGCACAAACAGACTTGCAGACATAGAGAACAGACTTGTGGTGGCCAAGGGAGAGGGGGAGTAGGGGAGGGATGGATGGGGAGTTTGGGACTGGCAGATGCAAATTATATAAAGAAGGTCTAAACGAGGTCCTACTATATAGCACAGGGAACTATATTCAATATTCTGTGATAAACCATGAAAAAGAATGTGTCTATATTTATATCTGTATCCATATATGTGGGCTTTCCTGGTGGCTCAGATGGTAAAGAATATACCTGCAATGTGGAAGACCTTAGTTTGAACCCTGGGTTGGGAAGATCCCCTGGAGGAGGGCATGGCAACTCATTCCAGTATTCTTGCCTGGAGAATCCCCATGGACAGAGGAGCCTCCTGGGCTATAGTCTGTGGCATTGCAAAGAGTCAGACATGACTGAGAGACTAAACACACACACATATATATGTATGTATAACTGAATCACTTTTCTATATAGCAGAAAGTAATACAACATTGTAAATCAACCAACCACACTTCAAAAAAATAAATTTTAGAAAACAGTAAGAGTGATGGTTCTAGTGAGTTTTTTTCTGGAGCTAGCATTTTTAATTTTAGTACTAATTCTTTCCTAGATAGTTTCCATCCATTTAATTGTGCCACAAGTAAAGCATTTTCAGTATTATCTATTTTGAATATAAAGTGAATATTGCCTAACACTTACTACAGGGTCTGTACAAGAGGACAGTCTCATAGGCTAAACTCATCCATAGCCAAGTGGCATTATAGATGTAACTAGAGAACTTTATTCTATTGGAGTTTATGCTATGAAACATCTGGGCCAGATGTACCTCAGCATATGCTTATCTTTGGGATAAAGATAGGTCTGCTTTAATTTTTCTCAGATAGAGTAGGATTTTAAGAGCTATTAACATATTACAAATATTACTGATTGTTTTCTGAGCAGTTACATAAATATCTATCCCTAGGTCTGGAAGTTGGTGCCACACTTGTAGCTTGACCTTGAATTTAAGATTTTAGCAGAATTATGAAGACACAATTTTAAAGTGATTTAATTAACCTTGACCAACTCACTGGACAGATATTTTAATCCAACCAAATCCCTCTGAGCATCTATGTGCCCAGAACTATACCAGGTGCTGAAGATATAAAATGATTAATATATAATGCACATAATGATGGAACACATCAGCACATTACTTGAGAAAATAAACAGTATACATAGCATGGTGAGTGCCAGAATAAAGGCAAGATTAAACAGAGACAGCCTCTTAGACAAGCTAAAGACACAAATTCTTTATGTTGTGGCTCAAGAAGCACTAATCATTTAAGCCTTACTTTGGAGTAAGGTGGAATATCATGTGGGGAATGATCTAAGATTACTAGGCAGAGCCTCTCCTTTATTGCCCTGTCATTCAGCTTTAACATCAAATATAAATACTCAATCTGATAATTCAAGTGTCTCAGGTACTGAGACTCATATACCTGAGAAGGCAGTTTGGAACAAGGACCATCTAACAACTGGAATCTACTTCTTGGGAATTTTCACTCATCAACCCTATTTACTGTTCAATCAATGCTTCCCAACCACACACGTTGGTCTCCTTGAAAGAAGCTCTAGTAAATGCAAAAGCTTCCTCTTTGGAACATTTCCAGTGATATTATCAATGTCTAAGAAAATAAAATGCCCGTTACAGAACAGGGACTAGGTAGGTATTCCTAGGTTTGCCCTTTAATCCATATCTAGATAGGGACACACACAACATCCTGAAGGGAGAGAGGAGGGGGGAGTATCCTGGAGTAGCCTTTCAGTCTGGAGCATAGAGAGAAATGCAGTTTCTAGAAGCACAAGAATTTGGCCAATTTAGCCACAGATATGAGAATAAGATCACCTCTAGATAGTAAGATCAGTCCTGGTAAAGACAAACAAGTGAGAGTACCCATGGTACTTTTTGAATACAGCAAGTTTTGTGTAGCAAAACAATAGCCTTGAGGTGGATAGTAACAGTTTGAACTAAAATGCTTGAATTGTATCATTAAACTGGATGGGGTGGGGGAGGCTTCAGGTTTTGTGATCAGGACTGTGTTTTAGAAAATGACCCTACCCTTGGGGCTTCCCAGGTGGCACTAGTGGTAAAGAACCTGGCTGCCGATGCAGGAGGCGCAAGAGACGCGGGTTTGATCCCTGAGTTGAAAGATCCCCCAGAGGAGGGCATGGTAACCCACTACAGTATTCTTGCCTAGAGACTCCCATGGACAGAAGAGCCTGATGGGCTACAGTCCATGGGTCACAAAGTATCGGACATGACTGAAGCGATTTAGCATGTACGCATCTGCAGAAAACAGATCAGAGTGAGACAAAACTAGAGGAAGGAAAGAAAACCATGTCAGTTACAGAAAACAATATTAATTCTTCATTTTTAGTGATGAATACCAAATTTTCCTTTAACTTCAGATCCAAAGGTAAAATTTTCTTCCAGAGTGGAGGTAAACATAATGTTCCAAGCATGTGCTTCATAATGCAAAAGTTATTTTTTATGTTGTATCTTTTCCCTAAAACTTCATTTAAAAGAGCACTGAAATTCACCCAAAATGGACAAAGAAGGAGGGCTTCCCTGGTGGCTCAGATGGTAAAGAATCAGCTTGCAATGTGGAAGACCTGGGCTTGATCCCTGGGTTGGGAAGATCTCCTGGAGGAGGCCATGGCAACCCACTCCAGTATTATTACCTGGAGAATCCCCATGGTCAGAGGAGCCTGGAGGGTTACAGTCCATGTGGTTGCAAAGAGTTGGACACGACTGAGTGACTAAGCACAGGACAGCACAAAGGAAAAGAGATTACTTCAAAGATATAAAGATTAAATGCCACCATTTTCACAGCTTCACATTTTTTCACCAAGGCAAAAAATCTATTACATTTGATATAGCTTCTTCCCTGTATAAAGAACAAATAGCAAATACAGTCCAACAAATATCAAGTGAATAGATTATCATTAGCACTTAAGTAAATACTTAAAACAAGCATGTCTAAGCATAACACAATAACATGAAGAAATGATAACTGAGTTTTAAAGAGTCATTAGTGGGATTATCGGAGAAGGCGATGGCACCATACTCTAGTACTCTTGCCTGGAAAATCCCACAGGTGGAGGAGCCTGGTGGGCTGCAGTCCATGGGGTCGCTGAGAGTGGGACACGACTGAGTGACTTCACATTCACTTTTCACTTTCATGCATTGGAGAAGGAAATGGCAACCCACTCCGGTGTTCTTGCCTGGAGAATCCCAGGGACGGAGGAGCCTGGTGGGCTGCTGTCTATGGGGTCACATAGAGTCAGACACGACTGAAGCAACTTAGCAGCAGCAGCAGCAGCAGCGGGATTATAGACAACATACATATTTGGCAATTATGTCAACATAAACTTTGGCAAAATGGCTAAGAAATTCCAATTATTTTAATCCTTTTTTTAAGAAGATGGTTCTTTTATTTTTCTATAATTTTCTACATGGAGGAGCACATGACTTTGAGCTGTAATCCTCATCAGTTCCTTACTTTTGATATGTCACTAAGAAGGGCTCATATGCAAAAGACTCAAGAGTTCTGTAAAATGTCCAAAAGGAAGCTTCAGGCTTGGATGACACATTTCAAGTATTATTTTTAGGAAAGTAACCTTTCTACATTATTTAAGCAGCTGAAAATCTATGTTCAAGGAACTTCCTCAATTAGAAATAGACTATGAAACTTTGGAAAGAGGAAATATTAGAAATAAAAAAAGAAAAAAATTAAGCATGACAACAAAATCTTTGTCAAATTCACACACCAGAAGCCTCCTGGTTTCCTTCAACCCCCACCTCCAGCTTTCGCTCTCTATTTTTGTTTATATTTGCCCCATTGTCTGAGGAGAAATGCTGCACGTTTCTGTTCCCAGGTAGGTGATCCTATGCTAACACTGAGTGTGCCTGAACTTAGGAGACAGACAATGACACAGTGTATAAATATTACTTTTAATATGTTTTGGGATTTTAAATGAAAAATTTGTCTTCCAATTGATTTTTTTTTAGTATTTAACTGAACTTCTAATTGGAAATCGGCATTTTCCAAGCATTTTCTCTTTATTTAATCTTTTTTTTCCCCCAGTGTGTTTCCTTCACTTAAAAATAATAAAACCAACCAATGGAATGCATACTTCAAACAGGTATACTTTATGGTATTAAAATTACATCTTAATAAAACTGTTTTTTAAAAAAGAAACAGATTATAGTATACAAACAATAGGTCTGTGTTTTAGTGCCATTTTCCTAATACTTCAACCATTTAATAAATGGAAATCACAACGTAATTGTCTCTGATCCTAGAGTATATCTGTGATATATATTTCAAATAGTCATGTATGTTTCTGCTTGCTATAAAAATTGATTTTTAAAATGTGATTATTTGCTTTTCTGCTTACAAACATGAAAAAATACTACTGTTCAATGCTTCTGACTTTGAAGTTATACTAGCGTATAATTTGTATAAAAGACTAGTGATTAACACATTGAAAGAGGTCTCCTAATTGGCTAGCATAAAAACGTGTTTGTCGATTTTACTTTCATCCTTCTGTCTCTTCTCTAGAGGTTATTTTTCATTTTGTTTGTTTTGTTTACCTCTTTGATATTCTTACTTGATTCCCTGAATATATGCTATTTAATCTCTCCTAAATGCTATCCTCTCTTACCACAATTCATGTTGTAACTGAAGTTAGTGACATCCTCAAATATTATTAAATTGATGAGAACAGCATATGAGATGCATTTTCTGTTAGCTAAATAATCCACATAGAAATGGCTGTGTGGCAAATTATTACCTCAAGAGGTCTACAATGAACAGTTCGTACATCGTGAAACTCTGAGGTAAAACTCAACCTTAATTCCTGTGGATATAGAAAAATAATTCAAATAAAAGTCTTCACTCATTTTATTTGGTATGTTAGAAAAACCATTGTTTACGTTTCAGTCTTGAAAACAGGAACAAACTATTTCTCTTAGTTGGCAATTTACATGAACCAAAGTGGTGGGGGCTAAAAAAAGGGCAGGAGTGAAGATAACATTCAGAATAATAGTAATGTCTGAGTTAGTAAATAATTTATAAAAATAACTGTAAGCAGTAAGAAGGAGTCTATAATACTATTGAAGACCTATACTAAATTTTGGATTTATTCTCTTCAATGCCTTTCAGAGCATTTATAGTAATAATTATAATACTTATCAAATGAGTATTGATAATAATAACAACATTAAATCTGTTCCAGGCATGAGGATACACAGTAATAATCCTTATAACAAAATTGACCTATACTCTGTTGGTGACTCACCTACCATTCATAACCACGTTCTTATTTGTTCTGCTGGAAGAGCTAAGAAAAAGATACTTGCTTTCTAACAAGATACTTGTTTCTTGCTTCCCTTACTTTTAGTTCTAATCAAAAAGGGAAAGAAATTAGGTACAGGTTGGAGACAAGATTTCCCTTCCTGAAAAACATGAAAAGCACCAAGTTCTCTTGCAACTCCCTTGCCAAGCCACTTACTGTCCCTGTACTTGTCCCTACTTTGGGATGCTGTCATTTGAGAAGGGAGAGCCTGGAGTTGTGACAATCATCTTGAAGCCATGAGTGAGTGGTCAAAAGACAGACAGACATGGCACCCAGTGGCCTCATATCCTGAGCTGTTGAGCCAACCCAGAATTTACCATCTCTGAGACTTCTACTTACACTAGATAATTAAGTGCCTTTAGTATTTAAGTAGCTAGTAAGTTTTCTGTTACTTGCAGCTTATGCTTTAGGATAAACAGCCCTATGAAGCAAATTGTGGATGAAGGACAGAAAAGCTGACCTCCCCAGTCACATAGCTAGAAGTGGCAGAGGCATGATTTCAACTCAGGTACTTTGTCTCCAGTGTTTTAAATCCCTGCTCTACAGTGTCTTTCATTTCCAAAAGAAATGGCATGGTGTTTGAAAATAGTTACTGCCCTTTCCTTCTTTGTCCTCCTAACTGTCTAATATTGTCTAATTCTACCTCTTCTTATCGCCTTCTCTTCTGACATCTACCCAAGTGTGGTCCTTTGTGCCATCCTAGAATGATGTTTGAAAATATTTTAATGTTACAGTAACTTTAAAGCCAACAGGCAAATAACTTTCCCCAATGACTCCTCTAAATTAGCGTATTTTTAATTCTTTCGTTCATTCATCCATCTGTCCATACAAACATTTACTGAGCTTCTGCTATGTGCCTGGCCCTGAGATACAAGTAACAGGACTAGTGCCTGACAGCTGATTCATACAGGTACCTAAACAGGAAAACACTGTATTTTACTATATTGTATAAATACATTACAGTGAAATGCATAATAAAATAAATGTGAACAGGCTATGATTTTAGCAGAGGAATAGAGCAGCTGGCCCTGTCTGGGGTCATCTCTGGGATTCAAGAGGCTGTGCTTGAGCTGAACTCTATCATGTTCAAATGCCATTAGTTACTATGCTCAGAAGAAGGCAGATAAACCAGTCAGTTCTAAAGGAAATCAACCCTGAATATTCACTGGAAGAACTGATGCTGAAGCTGAAGTTCTAATATCTTGGCCACCTGATATGAAGAGCTGACTCACTGAAAAAGACCCTGATATGGGAAAGACTGAAGGCAAAAGGAGAAAGGGGTGGCAGAGGATGAAATGGTTAGATACCATCACCGACTCAAGGGACATGAGTTTGAGCAAACTCAGGATGATAGTGGAGGACAGAGGAGGATGGTGTGCTGCAGTCCATGGGGTTGTGGATTCAGACATGACTTAGTGACTGAATGACAACAAAAGGCAGATAACACCCTTGATGTCCAACTCACTTATCATGTGTTCAATAATGTTTAAATATAAGAAATTATGCATATACGACTTTTGTTGTTGCTGTTTTACAACTTTTACTTTTTATAAGAACCAAAAGCAAGTACATTAATGCAATACATTTAACTCTGATGTGTAAAATTAAAATTTCCACAAAGACTTAAGAAAGTTAGACTATTATCATGTTCTTAAGCTTCTGATTCTTTCTGATACTTTCAATAATTTAATTAGTTGTATTAAAGTACTATAACTTATCAGTGTACTTATTAGCTTCAGATATCTTTATAATAGCAACTCAGGATTTATATATTTTTATACCATATACAAATATTTTGAGTATTTAATATAAATACAAAAATACTAAAACTCATATTTAAGGTGGATTTTCAAGTTCAAAATTATTGTGACAAACTATGAACATCTAGTTTTTAGTTTGAGGATGGATATAAATCTACCCTTTGACTTTGACTCTGATTCTGATTCTATTCTTTTTCTGATGATACCAAGTAGGTCATTCCTCACTCCTCTTTTGGTTCCAAGATATCCTTTGGTTTCTGTGCATTATTTATTAAGTTAAAGGGACTTTTCAAAACAAACCTGGAGTATTCTGAGTTAATGAGATTATATGGACAATATCTGACTGAATCTGTAATAAAACATGGCAGTGATTGAAGCATCTCTCTGAGGTCATGAACAATAGAATTTAAAATATTACTACCACTTACAATATATTTTTATTATATTTCATAGGCTGACTACATTTTTTATATACCACTTTCACTCATGTTTCTAACTCTGTTAGTTGCTGTCCTGCAAAATTCCAGTTATGATGGCATGACTTTTTGATTTTCCATGAAATGAAGCTTCTTCTGCAATAACATCTTTAATACCCTGTTACTATACTTGTTGTATTGTGATTGTTTCTGAAATTACATTCACTGGGTCTGCAATACAGTCAAGATCCTTATCTATGAAGGATACCATCAAAAACACCAGTATACAATGTCCAAATGTTTTCAAAACTGAGCAGAAAAGGTTTTGTCACTGCTGTAGTATTTCTAGCTTAAGCTTTATCTTTGTTATACAAAAAATATTAATGCTGACTAGTGTCAAACACTAAATTTGGAGTTCAAAATGCAGAATTCTTTCCTTGTGACACTGGGTCAGACATCAATCTCTCTAGACCTCCAGTTTCCTATTTCTCAGCTTGAGCTGGGAAATTTCTTGACACGGCATCTCCAAGATGGCTTTGCACATGGTGGCCATTCTGTTTTGAAATGCCTTAAATATCTGAGGTTGAACTCCCTCCAGAAAAAACCCTGGAACAAGAATTTGAGGCTAAGAAGTGTGTTTGGTAGTTATTACCGGAAACAGAAGGAAAGTAGGAACTGAGCAAGTTAGGGGAAAAACAATGAGGATGCTACTCAGTAAGCATTGGGAGCTTTGTATCATTGGGATGCTTTGTATGCTGCAGAACCTGCTTCCCAGAGTTATCCCACCCAAAGACTGAGGGAGCCAGGGCACTTGTACACCAGTACCTATTAGTCATTGGTTGGGGGCTACTCTCAGTAGCCCAATAGGAAGGGTTTTATTCACCAGCACTTACAAATGTGGCTGAGCTGGTAAAAATCTGCCTGTAATGCAGGAGACCTGGGTTTGATACCTGGGTTGGGAAGATCCCCTGGAGAAAGGAAAGGCAACCTCTCCAGTATTCTGGCCTGGAGAATTCCATGGACTGTACAGCCCATGGGATTGCAAAGAGTCAGACACAACCGAGTGACTTTCTCTACACCAGATCACCACACAGGACTCTAGCAGCCAGAATTCTCAAACAAGGAAACAATTTAAAATTGAGGAATTTTAAGTTGAGCCAGTGTGCACTGAAATGAGCTGCAAGTATAGGTGGGGTCTGCCACACCACTCCTTCCAGTGCTCCTTTTCCGACCTACTTGGCTGACTTGTGATCATCCTCTGAACTAGCTCAAATGTTACATCTTCTATACAGTTTCCCTCATGCCCAACCTCTGTCATACCACACACTTCACTAAATGAATGATGGTACTCCATTCCTTTCTCCACTAAACTCATTCTGTCTTTAATGGTCTCCCTCCATCTATTTGAGCAATGTTATTGGATAAGCTTGTGATTCTTTTGTAAAAATTTAGCATTCACCAAGTTGTCTCTTATTTCATTTCTGTGAGGAAACAGAGCACGCAGAAATTACTACAGCTGCTTATGCCAAATAGCCATTGCTATCTGTAACTCAAATAATTTACACATTGAAATAGTGGAATATTTTATACTGACATTTTAATGTTCCTATCAAATTCATAACACCAAAAACGTGGTAAAGCCGTATTAGAAAATTCATCCAGCAGTATCTCCAACAAGCATATGTTGAACAGCTGCCTACTATGTTCACAGCTGTGTTCTGCTTAAAACTTTTTATTATTCTATATATTTTATACATATAATTTAACCTGAGTTCTAACTTAATGTTTAAATATTAAAATTAAAATCAGATTATCAAAAAATATCAACCAAGCTAATCTGAGCATACTAACTTTAACAAAGGTAACATCCTCATTTATTTTTCACTGCTGATTTATAAAAAGAAGCTTGTCTAGCAATTTATATTAAAGCTGTCTCTTCTGCCTATGTGAAGATGCATTTTTCATGCACTGTCAGATTCTGTTACTTTATATAAACAGTACACAATCTTCAAAGCAGTTTAGTATTTTTCCACTGATAGAAACTTATTCCATTAACTATATCAGTTAGTAGAGCTGGCTTTTTAAAATGTACATTCTAAGATGGTGGAGGAGAAGGACATGTGCCCATCTCTTCCTGTGAGAACATCAAAATTCCAACCAGCTGTTGAACAACCATCGACAGAAGGATGCTGGAATCCACCAAAAAGACATAACCCACATCCAAAGACAGAAAAGAAGTCACAGCAAGATGACAGGAGGGGTGCAATCATGACAAAATTAAATTCCATACTCGCTGGGTGAGTGACCCACAAACTGGAAAACAACAATAGCGAAGAAGTTCTCCCACGGTTGTGCAGGTTCTGAATACCAAATCAGGCTTCCCAGCCTGGGGATCTGACAAAGGGACTGGGAATCCCCAGGGAATCTGGCTGTGCAGGCTAGTGGGATTTGATTATAGGACTTCCACAGGACTGGGGGAAACAGAGTCTCCACTCTTGGAGGGCACAAACAAAATATTGTGCACACCAAGACCAAGAGGAAAGGAGCAGGGACCCCACAGGAGACTGAATCAAAACTACCTGCTAGTGTTGGAGGGTCTCCTCTGGAGACATGGGTCTCCAGGGGTTCACCACAGGGACAAGGGCATTGGCAGCATCAGGCTGGGAAAGTCTCTCTTAGAGTAAACCCTCTTGGAGTTCTCCATTACCCCTACCTTAGACCCCATGGCTGGGTTGCCTCAGACCAAACAACTAACAGGGATAATTGGATTAAAGCTTTATGGAGCAAAGTCCTGCCCACCAGAGCAAGACTCAGTTTTTCCCATCATCAGTCCCTCCCATCAGGAAGCTTACACAAGCTTCTTAATCTCATCTACCAGAGGGCAGACAGAAGCAAGAAGAAGCACAGTCCAATAGCAGCTAAAACAAAAACCATGTTACAGAAAGTTAATCACAATGAAAAAGCAGAAAGTTATGTCCCAGATGAAGGGATAAGATAAAAATCCAGAAAAACATCTAAATCAAGTGGAGATAGGCAAACTCCAGAAAAAGAATCAGAATAATGATAGTAAAGATTATCCAGGATCTTGGGCAAACAATGGAGAAGAGGCAAGAAATATTTACCAAAGACCTAGAAGAACTAAAGAACAAACAGATGAGTGATAAACTAAAAGGAATCAACAGCAGAATAACTGAGGCCTAAGAATGATAAATGACCTGGAGCACAGAATGGTGGAAATTAATGCTTCAGAACAGAATATAGGTAAAAGAATGAAAAGAAATGAAGACAGCCTAAGAGACCTCTGCTGCTGCTGCTGCTGCTAAGTTGCCTCAGTCATGTCCGACTCTGTGCGACCCCATAGATGGCAGCCCACCAGGCTCCCCCGTCCCTGGGATTCTCCAGGCAAGAACATTGGAGTGGGTTGCCATTTCCTTCTCCAATGCAGAAAAGTGAAAACAAAGTCGCTCACCTCTAGGACAACATAAAATGTGCAAATGTTATAGGGGTTCCAGAAGGAGAAGAGAGAAATTACCTGAGAAAATATTTGAAGTGGTAATAGTTGAAAACTTCCCTAACATGGGAAAGGAAATAGTCAACCAAGTCCAGGAAGCACAGAGAGTCCCAGGCAGGATAAACCTCAGAGGAACACACCATGACACATACTAATCAAAATGACAAAAATTAAAGATAAAGATAAAATATTAAAGGCAACAAAGGAAAAATGACAAATGGCATACAAGAGAACTACCATCAAGCTCTCAGCTGATTTCTCAACAGAAACTCTACAAGCCAGAAGGGAATGGCACAATATATTTAAAGTGATGAAAGAGAAGAACCTACCACCAAGAATACTCTACCCAGCAAGACTCTCACTCAGATATGATGGAGAAATCAAAGGCTTTCCAGACAAGCAACAGTTAGGAGAATTCAGCACCACCAACCCAGCTCTACAACAAATGCTAAAGGAACTTCTCTAGGCAGAAAACACAAGAGAAGGAAAGGACCTACAGAAAGTGAAAGCTGCTCAGTCTTGTCTGACTCTGCAACACCATGGACTATACAGCCCATGGAACTCTCCAGGCCAGAATACTGGGCTGGGTAGCCTTTCCCTTCTCCAGGGGATCTTCCCAACCCAGGGACTGAATCCATGTCTACTGCCTTGAGGGTGGATTCTTTGCCAGCTGAGTTACCAGGAAAGCCCAGTCCTACAAAACAGAAAATAAACCCAAAACAATTTTAAAAAGAAAAATTGTAGTATGTATGAATAATTACCTTAAATATAAGTGGATTAAATCACCAACCAAAAGACATAGACATAGACTGGCTGAGCAGGTGAAAATATGTGCATGTATGCACTTCCACTTACCACATCACACAGCCTGACCCCCCACGAATTATATGTAATTATTTTATATTGTTAAGTTAATCATGCTCCCATTATGGCTTGCAATTGTAACTATATTTTATTTTTTGTCTGGCTATGGATTGTGATTATGAAACTATTACTCAATACCACTGTCTCATGATTGGTCAAAAAAAATAATAGAACTCTTACTACCAAAACTATGATTTAATTAAAAAAACCTGTAATCACTTTAAAATACAGATGCATATCAGAATTATCTTGAAATTAAAAAAATACAAATGCCTAGATATTCCTTTTTTTTTTTTTTTCTCCAGACCACCAGATAGGTTTCTAATGAGCAGTCATGTTTAAAAACAACTGGACTCATCAACAGATGAATGGATAAGAAAGCTGTGGTACATAGACTCAATGGAATATTACTCAGCTATTTAAAAAATGCATTTTATTCAGTTCTAATGAGGTAGATGAAACTGGAGCCTGTTATACAGAGTGAAGTAAGTCAGAAAGAAAAATACCAATACAGTATATTAACATATATATATGAAATTTAGAAAGATGGTAATGATAACCCTATATACAAGACAGCAAAACAAGACAGATGGTAATGATGATCCTATATACAAGACAGACTTTTGGACTCTGTGGGAGAAGGTGAGGGTGGGATGATTTGAGAGGATAGCATTGAAATATGTATATTACCATATATGAAATAGAGCGCCAGTCCAGGTTTGATGCATGAGACAGGGTGTTCAGGGCTGATGCATTGGGATGATCCTGAGGAATGGGATGGGGAGGGAAGTGGAAGGGAGGTTCAGGATGGGCAACATATGTGGCTGATTCATATCAATGTATGGCAAAAACCACTACAATACTGTAAAGTAATTAGCTTCCAATTAAAATAAAAAATTTAAAAAATAACTTGATATATGATGATTTTTTACTTTTACCTAGTTTGTTTTACTTCTTCTATTTCATATTCAGTGCTCTCATTTCATTTAATTTGTTTTCCAATTTCTCCCTCTCTTCTTTTATTTTTTGAGGTTCTTTCTCAACCCTTTATTAGGTATAGTAGGAAAACATTTGTATTCATATATATAAATATATGTATAATATATATTTTAGAAAACCTATGAATTTTTGACTAAACAAAAAATTTATGACATTTTGATTCTATTTCTTTGACTTAGTATGAATAGAAAGCTAGATTTCTAACTTTTAAAAATAGATATGCAAGGAACAACAAAGGTTTACTGTACAGAACAGGGAACTAAAGTTAATATCTTCTAATAACCTATAGTGGAAAATAATTTCAAAACTAATATATGTATACATGTATAACTGAATGCAGAGTTCCAAGAATAGCAAGGAGAGATAAAAAAAAGCCTTCCTCAGTGATCAATGCAAAGAAATAGAGGAAAACAACAGAATGGGAAAGACTAGAGATCTCTTCAAGAAAATTAGAGATACCAAGGGGACATTTCATGAGAAGTTGGGCTCAATAAGGAACAGAAACAGTACGGACCTAAAAAAGCAGAAGATATTAAGAAGAGGTGGCAAGAATACATAGAAGAACTGTACAAAAGATCTTCACGACCCAGATAATCAAAATGGTTATGATTATGGTTATGATAATGATCACTCACCTAGAGCCAGACATCCTGGAATGTGAAGTCAAGTGGGCCTTAGAAAGCATCACTATGGACAAAGCTAGTGGAGGTGATGGAATTCCAGTTGCGCTATTTCAAATCCTGAAAGATGATGCTGTGAAAGGGCTGCATTCAATATGCCAGCAAATTTGGAACACTCAGCAGTGGCCACAGGACTGGAAAAGGTCCGTTTTCATTCCAATCCCAAAGAAAGGCAATGCCCAAGAATGCTCAAAATACCACACAATTGTACTCATCTCACACTCTAGTAAAGTAATGCTCAAAATTCTCCAAGCCAGGCTTCAGCAATACATGAACCATGAACTCCCTGATGTTCAAGCTGGTTTTAGAAAAGGCAGAGGAACCAGAGATCAAATTGCCAACATCTGCTGTATCATCAAGAAAGCAAGAGAGTTCCAGAAAAAACATCTATTTCTACTTTATTGATTATGCCAAAGCCTTTGGCTGTGTGATCATTAATAAACTGTGGAAAATTGTGAAAGAGATGGGAATACAAGACCACCTGACCTGCCTTTTTGAGAACCAATATGCAGGTCAGGAAGCAACAGTTAGAACTGGACATGGAACAACAGACTGGTTTCAAATAGGAAAAGGAGTATGTCAAGGCTATATACTGTCACCATGCTTATTTAAATTATATGCAGAGTACATCATGAGAAACACTGGGCTGGAGAAGCACAAGCTAGAATCAAGATTGCCGGGAGAAATATCAATAACCTCAGATATGCAGATGACACAAACCTTATGGGAGAAAGTGAAGAAGAACTAAAGAGCCTCTTGATGAAAGTGAAAGAGGAGAGTTGAAAAAGTTGGCTTAAAACTCAACTTTCAGAAAACTAAGATCATGGCATCTGGTCTCATTACTTTATGGCAAATAGATGGGGAAACAGTGTCAGACTTTATTTTTTGGGGTTCCAAAATCACTGCAGATGGTGATTGCAGCCATCAAATTGAAAGATGCTTACTCCTTGGAAGGAAAGTTATGACCAGCCTAGACAGCATATTCAAAAGAAGAGACATTACTTTGTCAATGAAGGTCCGTCTAGTCAAGGCTATGGCTTTTACAGTAGTCATGTATGGATGTGAGAGTTGGAGTATAAAGAAAGCTGAGCACTGGAGAATTGATGCTTTTGATCTGTGGTATTGGAGAAGACTCTTGAGAGTCCCTTGGACTGCAAGGAGATCCAACCAGTCCATCCTGAAGGTGATCAGTCATGGGTATTCATTGGAAGGACTGATGTTGATGTTGAAACTCCAATACTTTGGCCACCTGCTGCAAAGAACTGACTCATTTGGAAAGACCCTGGTGCTGGGAAAGACTGAGGGCAGGAGCAGAAGGGGATGATAGATGATAAGGTGGTTGGATGGCATCACTGACTCAGTGGCCATGAGTTTGAGTAAACTCTGGGAGTTGATAATGGACAGAGAGGCCTTGCATGCTGCGGTTCATGGGGTCACAAAGAGTTGGACATGGTTGAGCGACTGAACTGCACTGATAACTGAATCACCAGCTGTGCACCTGAAACACTGTAAGTCAACTATACTTCAATAAAATATATATATTAAGGAAAAAATATACATTGTAAATTTCCTTTTATATTTTTTAGTTCTCAAACAAAATGTTTGTTTTCTCTGTTTTAGCAAAATATCCCTTACTTTATGGCCAACCTTATGAAAAGATAAAACACAAAAATGAGTAGGAGTTACAAATTTACTAAGGTTCATGATTTTCAAACTTCTGTGTACCCAGGAACAATATGTTTTATCCAAGAAAGATACCTTAAAAAGTTTCATCTGATCACTTTAATTTCAGTCTTATCCAATCTTGGCCTATTCAAACAAACTAAAAACTTTTTCCAATTATTTTTATCTAACTCTTTGCTCATGGACAACCTGACCTATATCTGGTTCCACCGACCCAGTCATATTCTCTATTCCCTACTTAGGAATCAATTTGTTTTTTACTTCTAGTCTGCTTTTAGTAATTGCTATTGTATCCTTAAAAAGCAGAGCACAGTGAAATTTTGGGACCTTTTTTGGAAGAGCAAGGGTTTTGCTTTTTTTCCGTGTTTGGGTCAATTAAATTTCTATGAGCTCCCCAGTGGTTTGGCCTAACACATTATGATAAGCATTATTCTGAGGGTTATATACAGACCTGACTTGACATATCAGCAAGGGAAAGGAAAGGTAGCAAATCAGTCATTTTGACACACAGTTTAAACTGTGCACTTTGGCAACATAATGTCTTTAGAGGAAAACATCACACACACACACACACACACACACACACACACACACACACACACACACGGACGTGCGCACACACACATGCATACACAATTAAGGAGCAATATGCTTAATGAAATAACCTTTGTGAAAAAGAAAATGAATCTCAATTACAATAGTGGTTTTCGGTTACACTATATTACATACTGAAAACAGTCAATTTTGTAATAAATTTATGAACTAAGCTTCCACATGTATGTATCCATGACAACCCAGGTTATAATTTTTGTATTTCAAATAGCTATATTACCAGGAATGTATTAATTATTTACAATATTGTAATAAGATAAAGTGATTTGTTTTCATAAATATCCGTTAGATAATTGTCCAACAACAAAAAACATTAAAAAGTACAGCAAATCACAAATCATAGTTCTGATTATTATTCTTAGAGAAACTAGAAAAGCTGCTTAAAATTGTAATTATAACGAAGAGCAAAGAGTCAAGGATCACATGTCCTTCAGACTATTGTGAAGCCAAAAAGGACATGGAAATGTGAGAAAATATACATGCTATTTTAGATACTAGATAGAACTCCATTTGAAAATCTGATAGCATAACCATTCCATATCACAGTTATCCAAGTCTATGCCCCAACCAGTAACGCTGAGGAAGCCGAAGTTGAACAGTTTTATGAAGACCTACAAGACCTTTTAGAACTAACACCCAAAAAAGATGTCCTTTTCATTATAGGGTACTGGAATGCTAAAGTAGGAAGTCAAGAAACACTTGGAGTAACAGGCAAATTTGGCCTTGGAATGCGGAATGAAGCAGGGCAAAGACTAACAGAGTTTTGCCAAGAAAATGCACTGGTAATAGCAAACACCTTCTTCCAACAACACAAGAGAAGACACTATACATGGACATCACCAGATGGTCAACACCGAAATCAGATTGATTATATTCTATGCAGCCAAATATGGAGAAGCTCTATACAATCAACAAAAACAAGATCAGGAGCTGACTGTGGTTCAGATCATGAACTCCTTATTGCCAAATTCAGACTCAAATTGAAGAAAGTAGGGAAAACTGCTAGACCATTCAGGTATGACCTAAATCAAATCCCTTATGATTATACAGTGGAAGTGAGAAATAGATTTAAGGGCCTAGATCTGATAGATAGAGTGCCTGATGAACTATGGAATGAGGTTCGTGACATTGTATGGGAGACAGGGATCAAGACCATCCCCATGGAGAAGAAATGCAAAAAGTAAAATGGCTGTCTGGGGAGGCCTTACAAATAGCTGTGAAAAGAAGAGAGGCAAAAAGCAAAGGAGAAAAGGAAAGATATAAGCATCTGAATGCAGAGTTCCAAAGAATAGCCAAGAAGAGAAAAGAAAGCCTTCTTCAGTGATCAATGCAAGGAAATAGAGGAAAAGAACAGAATGGGAAAGACTAGAGATCTCTTCAAGAAAATTAGAGATACCAAGGGAACATTTCATGCAAAGATGGGCTCGATAAAGGACAGAAATGGTATGGGCCTAACAGAAGCAGAAGATATTAAGAAGAGGTGGCAAGAATACACGGAGGAACTGTACAAAAATGATCTTCAAGACCCAGATAATCATGATGATGTGATCACTCATCTAGAGCCAGACATCTTGGAATGTGAAGTCAAGTGGGCCTTAGAAAGCATCACTACGAACAAAGCTAGTGGAGGTGATGGAATTCCAGTGGAGCTGTTTCAAATCCTGAAAGATGATGCTGTGAAAGTGTTGCACTCAATATGCTAGCAAATTTTGAAAACTCAGCAGTGGCCACAGCACTGGAAAAGGTCCGTTTTCATTCCAATTCCAAAGAAAGGCAATGCCAAAGAATGCCCAAACTACAACACAATTGCACTCATCTCACATGCTACTAAAGTAATGCTCAAAATTTTCCAAGCCAGGCTTCAGCAATACGTGAACCGTGAACTTCCTGATGTTCAAGCTGGTTTTAGAAAAGGCAGAGGAACCAGAGATCAAATTGCCAACATCCGCTGGATCATGGAAAAAGCAAGGGAGTTCCAGAAAAACATCTATTTCTGCTTTATTGACTATGCCAAAGACTTTGACTGTGTGGATCACAATAAACTGTGGAAAATTCTGAAAGAGATGGGAATCCCAGACCACCTGACCTGCCTCTTGACAAATCTGTATGCAGGTCAGGAAGCAACACTTTGAACTGGACATGGAACAACAGACTGGTTCCAAATAGGAAAAGGAGTACGTCAAAGCTGTATATTGTCACCCTGCTTATTTAACTTATATGCAGAGTACCTCATGAGAAATGCTGGGCTGGAAGATACACAAGCTGGAATCAAGACTGCCGGGAGAAATATCAATAACCTCAGATATGCAGATGACACCACGCTTATGGCAGAAAGTGAAGAGGAGCTGAAGGGCCTCTTGATGAAGGTGAAAGAGGAGAGTGAAAAAGCTGGCTTAAGGCTCAACATTCAGAAAACGAAGATCATGTCATCCAATCCCATCACTTCATGGGAAATAGATGGGGAAACAGTGGAAACAGTGTCAGACTATATTTTGGGGGCTCCAAAATCACTGCAGATGGTGACTGCAGCCATGAAATTAAAAGATGCTTAATCCTTGGAAGAAAAGTTATGACCAACCTAGATAGCATATTCAAAAGCAGAGACATTACTTTGCCGACTAAGGTCCGTCTAGTCAAGGCTATGGTTTTTCCTGTGGTCATGTAGGGATGTGAGAGTTGGACTGTGAAGAAGGCTGAGCGCCAAAGAATTGATGCTTTTGAACTGTGGTGTTGGAGAAGACTCCTGAGAGTCCCTTGGACTGCAAGGAGATCCAACCAGTCCATTCTGAAGGAGATCAACCGTGGAATTTCTTTGGAAGGAATGATGCTAAAGCTGAAACTCCAGTACTTTGGCCACCTCATGCAAAGTGTTGACTCATTGGAAAAGACTCTGATGCTGGGAGGGATTGGGGGCAGGAGGAGAAGGGGACGACCGAGGATGAGATTGCTGGATGGCATCACTGACTCGATGGACGTGAGTCTGAGTGAACTCCGAGAGATGGTGATGAACAGGGAGGCTTGGCATGCAGAGATTCATGGGGTCGCAAAGAGTCAGACACGACTAAGCAACTGAACTGAACTGAACTAACTTCCTGATAGCTGATACATACCAGAGGAGAATAACAACAGATGAATGATTGAATGTGGTCCTTCAGGTAAGGACTTCTGCTATTCCTTCCTCTTTCCAGTAAGAGGTGTAGGTTTCTTAAGATATGAGACTTTGAGAATGGATTCTGGAATACTCTATAAAATAAGTCTCTCAGTCGCATCCGACTCTTCACCACCCCATGGACTATGTAGTCCATGGAATTCTCCAGGCCAGACTACTGGAGTGGGTAACCTTACCCTTCTCCAGGGGATCTTCCCAACCCAGGGATCAAACCCAGGTCTTCCACATTGCAGGTGGATTCTTTACCAGCTGAGACACAAGGGAAGCCCAAGAATATTGGAGTGGGTAGCCTATCCCTTCTCTAGCAGATTTTCCTGACCCAGGAATCAAGAATTGCAGATGGATTCTTTACCAACTGAGCTATCAGGGGAAGCAGGAATACTCTATAGAGTATTGTAAGTAAGAAAGTGGTAAATCACTAGATTATGTCTATTCAGAGAACTTTGAGAGTCCTAGTAAACTGATATGAAGCCTGGAGGTACACTGCAGAAAAAAACAATTCTGTTTCTGGAAAGAGAAAATAGATATAATATAAAGAATGGACAAAACAAACATCCCAATATCTATTTTTTTTTTATGTAGGATCCTAAACTTAGTTTTGTATAATCAAAAAAGAAAAGTATACTACTATTAATATATTAGCTCAGAGGGTAATGCGCCTGCCTGCAATGCGGGAGACCTGGGTTCGATCCCTGCGTTGGGAAGTTCCCCTGGAGAAGTATTCTTGCCTGGAGAATCCCATGGATGGAAGAGCCTGGTGGGCTACAGTCCATGGGGTCGTAAAGAGTTGGACACGACTGAGCGAGCTCACTTCACTTTACTTCAAAAGTAATATACAAAAGAAATTGAAAGAAACATGTCTTAAAATATGGAGAATTTAAACCTCAAATTAAAGTTTTCTAATAGAGGAAGAATTAGTATTGTTAAAATGGCTATACTACCCAAAGCAATCTACAGATTTAATTCAACCCCTATCAAATTACCCATGACATTTTTCACAGAAATAGAACAAATAATCCTAAACATTTATATGGAGTCATAAAGGACCCAGAATTGCCAATGCAATTGTGAGGAAAAAGAACAAATCAGGACTTCAGACAATACTCCAAAGCTATAGTGATTAAAAACAGCATGATATTGGTACAAAAGTAGACATATGGATCAATGGAACAGAATACAGAGTCCAGAAATAAACCCACACATCTATGGTCAATTAATCTTCCACAAAGGAGACAAAAATATACAATGGGGGAAAAGACAGTCTCTTCAGCAAGTGGTGTCAGGAAAGCTAAACAGTCACATGTAAATCAATGAAGATAGAACACACTCTCATACCATACATAAAAACAAACTCAGAATAAATTTAAGGCTTAAACACAATACCACAAAACTCTTAGAAGAGAATACAGGCAAAACATCTTCTGACACAGAATACTATATTTTCAACAAGAAGATAGTGTCATGGGCTTACTGTTTAATTATTAAATAGAGCTTAAAAACATAAACTTTGGTAAAGGATTTTTTTATGAGACATTATAAAGTCTCGAGACTTTTCTCAAAAAAAGAGAAAAAATTTCCCTTGTCCACTCCAGTATCCAGCATATCCATTTTTATCAGTTTAGTTTGTATCCTCAGAATTTCTTTTTATATATTTACAAAGATCAGTTCAGTTCAGTTCAGTCACTCAGTCGTGTCCGACTCTTTGCGACCCCATGAATCGCAGCATGTCAGGCCTCCCTGTCCATCACCAACTCCCAGAGTTCACTCAGACTCAAGTCCATCAAGTCAGTGATGCCATCCAGCCATCTCATCCTCGGTCATCCCCTTCTCCTCCTGCCCCAATCCCTCCCAGCATCAGAGTCTTTTCCAATGAGTCAGCTCTTCGCATGAGGTGGCCAAAGTACTGGAGTTTCAGCTTTAGCATCATTCCTTCCAAAGAAATTCCACGGTTGATCTCCTTCAGAATGGACTGGTTGGATCTCCTTGCAGTCCAAGGGACTCTCAGGAGTCTTCTCCAACACCACAGTTCAAAAGCATCAATTCTTTGGCGCTCAGCCTTCTTCACAGTCCAACTCTCATATCCATACATGACTACTGGAAAAACCATAGCCTTGACTAGACGGTCCTTAGTTGGCAAAGTAATGTCTCTGCTTTTGAATATGCTATCTAGGTTGGTCATAACTTTTCTTCCAAGGAGTCTTTTAATTTCATGGCTGCAATCACCATCTGCAGTGATTTTAGAGCCCAAAAAAATAAAGTCTGACATTGTTTCCACTGTTTCCCCATCTATTTCCCATGAAATGATGGGACCAGATGCCATGATCTTCGTTTTCTGAATGTTGAGCTTTAAGCCAGCTTTTTCACTCTCCTCTTTCACTTTCATCATAGAGGGAAATAGATAGTCACATGAATGAATGGTAGATAGGCAGCCTTTTCTATAGATTTAAGTATAAAAATCATTGATGGATGCATGGATATATGGGTAAATGAACAGACAGAATTATTGTACATATATATGGTTTAAAATAATTGAATCCTTTTAAGTATGGTTATATGTTTGCATCCATTCCGTTTGTTTATCAATAGGCTGTAGTGCTCCTGAAAGTGTCAGAATATATTGATCCATTTTTTATAATTCTTCTTTTATAATTCTATGGATTTTTTTCTTTTGTAATCTACACAATGATACAATAATATCCAAAATAATAATAATAATAATAATAATATCCAACCCCAGATCTTTCAGGACTTCCCCGGTAGCTCACATGATAAAGCATCTGCCTACAATGCAGGAGACTCAGGTTCAATCCCTGGGTCAGGAAGATCCTCTGGAGAAGAAAATGGCAACCCACTCCAGAACTCTTGCCTGGAAAATCCCATGAATGGAGGAGCATGGTAGGCTGCAGCCCATGGGGTCACAAAGAGTTGGACACAACTGAACCACTTCATCATGTTAGGTAGGTAGAATAGGGAAATGGAATCCAACATGGCGGTGGCTAAAAAACAAGGGAGGTCAAAGGAAGGTCCGAGGACCAGAGTGAAGACTTCAGGTAGAACAAACAGCACTCCTGGCTAAGCCCAATTTGCATAGGGCGGGCCCAGGTGGATGAAAACATATAAAAGGAAGAGCCAAAGCACGCGTGCGTGCTCTCTCTCTCTCTTTCTCTCCTTCATGTGTGCACGCGCTCTTTGTCTCTCTCTCTCTCTTTCTCTTTTTCTCTTTTTCTCTTTCTCTCCCACGTGCATGCGCTCTTTTTCTCTCTCTCTCCCATTCTCCTGCTATCTTCTAAATAAAATAGAGCTGTAACACTGATTTGCCTAAGAGCTGTAACACGGTTTGTCCAAGACCTGAGAGCTGTGATGCGCTGAGGGCTCTAATGTCTGTTGCTCCAAATCTTTGTTGTAACGAGACAAAGAACCGGGCAACATACACTCGCGTGACAATCAGGTCTTTCAAACTAAGCACCCAACTTAATGTGTACCCTAGGTGACACTGCCTGTTATAGGATATAAGGCATCACCCATGTCCTTGGAACCATGAAAGAACATGCTTTCTCTTGAAGATCTAAGCAGCATAATTTATTAACATTCCCTCATTAAACAGACATTTATTCCATTATTATCTCATGGAATACACTCTCCCTAATCCTCAGAAAAACTGAGTGGACTTGTTTACTGCCTTTAAGGAATTCTTCACAATTTATTAAAAACAGTAATTGTGAGAGGAATATATGCCACATACACATAATTATCGACAGTTATCATATGTCAGGCCCTTTGCAAAATCCTTTACTTACATTAGCTCCTTTAGTCTTTATAAGGATCCTTCATACTATTTATGTTTTACAGATTGGATGAAGAACCTAGTGTCACATAGTTAATAAGGCTCAGAGATGCAATTTGTCTTAATTCCTCTGTCCACAAATTCCAGGATTAAAAACACTTCATAAACTAGTATAACTGAAAATTTAACATTTTCTTATATTAAGAACTGATTAGAAGGTAAACAGGCAGTGAAAAGGACACACCACAGGCCTGACTTCTTAATGATGTACAGAGGGAGGCCACAAACTTTGAGTAATAGAAGCTGGATGTTTAAGGAGACTTGAGACCAGGAAATGCCAAACACACCACAGAGCTCCCACTTAGTTCCATGTACTTCCCAAAGTTCCTGTGGATTTGGTGTCTGTAGATAACTGCTTCCATGGATTCTTAGAATGTATGAAAGTGAAGTCGCTCAGTCGTGTCTGACTCTTTGCGACCCCATAGACTAGCTTACCAAATTCCTCTGTCCATGGGATTTTCCAGGCAATAGTATTGGAGTGGATTGCCATCTTGGAATGTATGGGAGGTATTTTGTAAACCTGTGTTTCCCAATTCATAATGCTCAACAAATATTTGTTGAATAAAGAATTAAAGTGATAGGGCCCACATGGGGTCTCACTGATAAGATGGCTCATTACGTCAACCTCACAAAGGATAAAATCACTGTGATTCGTGAGGCTGACCAAATTGCCCAAAAGGTATTCTGTTTTCTCACTGGTGCCTATCTTCTCAAAACTGCAAGACCACCAGATTCCAGACCTCTGGCTATGTGACCACAGGACTATCAACTACAGGCTAAAAATTAACCATCCCTTCAGAGAATTCTTCATTGGTGGGGTATAAGAAGGACCCTGTCTGGAAGGAAGGATATTGGTTCTCCTTAAGAGCCAGTTACCCTCTCTTTTCCCTCTAATATATTTCCCTTTTCTTGCCTGACTGCCCAGCTCACTCTCTTTTTCTCTGTACTCACTTTACAGAAAAGTATATAAAATATCTTTAACTATATCTTAGGAAACAGAAAAGACTAGAAATTACTGTAAATATTCCGAGTGTGCTGAAAGGCATGGGTTAATTTGCTCCTGTTTTAAAATCTCCATGTGTTTAACATAGATCTTGGAACCTTTAGAACAGAATTTCCACACAGGAACTACTAAAATATAAATATGCCAAGGTTTAGGTAACTATTTTTCTTTAATATTAAAAGAAAACACACACATCTGTCATTAAATATTTCTCCTAACACACCCCACATACCCAGAGCAATAAAAATTGTGCTGAGCAGTTAACGGAAAGCAAATCCAGCTGTTTTTCCTCATAGGAACTTTTTCTCAGAGCTTCTCTGAAGTCCTAGACCCGTACTTGACAGAAACTCTCAAGAGATCTGGACTGAGAATCATTCAGTGATTCTTTTAAACCAATCTCCAGTCTGAATGGAAATCAGGTTAAGATAGCATTTTGGAATTTTTCCTGGTTCAAGAGCTCTAATCACATAACTGATGAAAAAAAATTACTTCATTTTTTTGTCAGCCCTGCTGATTTATATTCTCAGATACAGAAAATGCTGCATCTAGACAAAGGTAGGTGCACAACTCATATGTTAGATCAATTAGAAAAAGTAGCAACACTATAAATAGGGGCCTTACAAGTGGTACTAATTATGTGGCACTTTCTGACCAACATTTCCTTTTCCAGAATCTACATATATTCTCCCTCTCCCTTGACAAAAATCTATTCAGCTCGAGTCACTTCATCAAAAAGCCTGCTTTGAAAAATTTAGTTCAATGATGTTCCTATCTGCTTCTCACTATCATATTTCATTTTGTACAAAATTACACATTTTCAAATGAAACTGGCAGGGAGGGAGTGGTATAATCTCTGTTTAAAAATCTTCTCCAGTAAATATGGCATACTTGTTCTCCCACTGAGAACTGCTAAAGGAGAAGAATCATATTTTCCTTAAGTCTTTAAGAAATAAATGTCATAGAACCAAACTTTTTAATTACCTAAAATTGCCAGATGTTTAAAATATTAGACTATTTTTTAATTAGTGGAAAGATATTTGTAAAAAAATTTATATTTTCTTGAATTTTAACACTGAAAGCAATTTACACTTTTCTTAACACCCTGGGACATGGTTATATATATCATTATCACATAATATGCTATAATAATGTTTTTAGATACAACTGAGGTCTATTGGATATTGTTTTGAAACGCTTTACTATAGGGGGATTTATTGTAGATTTTATGATTTTTAAAATCTCTCTTGTTCTTCTGTCAATTGCTCACATAATTCACAAGAGTAGATAACTAGCATGTAATATATAGTATATAACTAGTATATAGCATACAGTATATAACTATCACATAGTTGAGTGACTGGAGAGGGCAATGGCACCGCACTGCAGTACTCTTGCCTGGAAAATACCATGAATGGAGTCGCTAAGAGTCAGACATGAATGAGCGACTTCACTTTGACTTTTCACTTTCATGCATTGGAGAAGGAAATGGCAACCCAGTCCAGTATTCTTGCCTGGAGAATCCCAGAGATGGGGGAGCCTGGTGGGCTGCTGTCTATGGGGTCACACAGAATCAGATACGACTGAAGCGACTTAGCAGCAGTAGCAGCAGTTGAGTGATGCCTGGGAATATCTTAGGAAAAGCATGAACCAAGAATTTTATATCCAGTTAAGCAATCACTTGAGTATAAAAGCCACAGAAAACATTTCTGAACATATAAGTACTCAGAGAATACTGTTCCAAGAAAGTTTTCTTGAAGAAGTTTGAAATTTCTTGAAAATCAGAGGCTAAGTTTCATCTGAAAAAGAGAAAAATGGAGTAAGACAGCAAATACAGAGGCTACTGAAGCCATCTGATTCTAAGACAAAGAAAAAAATACAACCGTGGTAAAAGAATTACGGTAAAAGAAATATGAAACAGAAATAATATAACTACCAAAATTTAAATGAGAAAGAAGGAGATGGTAGTAGATGTATGCTGACATTCTCTCTTTTTAGTACTGGAGATTCAAAAGGTATCTTATATAGGTGATAAATCAAATAGAGAGGGCTATTCAAAGATATAATTTAAATTTCAGGACTAGTAAAAATGTAATCACCCAAAATTGTGAAGGGAAAGTCATGAGGGAAGGCAAATGAGACAAAATGAAAGTATATCCATTTAAATACCACATATAGGAGAGAGCCAATAAATTGTCTAAAGAAATAGAAGGAGTACATATAGTACTAAATATAATGGCAGAATTTAGAATGCTAAACTGGTCATTATACATAATTGTAAAAAGAATTTCCTTATCGATTGAAATATACATAATTTTTAAATTTATTTTTTTATTGAAGGATAATTGCTATGCAGAATTTTGTTGTTTTCTGTCAAATCTCAACATGAATCAGCCATAGGTATACAAATATCCCATTCTTTTTGAAACTCGCTCCCATCTCCCACTCCATCCCACTCCTCTAGATTGATACAGAACCCCTATTTGAGTTTCCTGAGCCATACAGCAAATTCCCATTGACTATCTATTTTACACAGGGTAATATAGGTTTCCATGCTACTCTTTTCATACATCTCATCCTCTCCTCCCCTCTCCCCATGTCTATAAGGCTATTCTCTCCATCTGTTTCTCCACCTTCTCCAGTTAATAAATTCTTCAGAACCATTTTTCTAGATTCTGTATATGTGTATTAGAATATAATATTTATCTTTCTCTCTCTGACTCATTTCACTCTGTATAATAGGTTCTAGGTTCATCCACCTCATCAGAACTGACTCAAATATGTTCCTTTTTATGGCTGGGTAATATTCCACTGTGTATATGTACCACAACTTCTTTATCCGTTCATCTGTCAATGGGCATCTAGGTTGCTCCCATGTTCTAGCTATTGTAAGTAGTGCTGCAATGAACAATGGGATACATGTGTCTTTTTCAACCCTGGTTTCCTCAGGGTATAATGAAAAATAGATATTGTTGAGAGCAAAACAACTATATGCAATACCTGAGACACATGTAAAACACTTAAAACAAGGTGCTTACGGAAAATGAAAGGATGAGTGAAAGTATTTAAGGAAATGTAAACAAAAGGAGTTTAAGGGTTTATGAACTAACATCAAACAGATTAAATTCAGGGCTATAAACATTAAATTTTAAAAAAGACATTCAATGATGATTTCAACCCACTTAAGGTTTACCAGTTATAACATCTGTGAATATAACTACATTAAAATTCATAAAGCAAAAGCTACAGGAAACATAATGAAATATAGATAGAATCACATTAGTGATAGAGAATTTGAATTCCTTTTCCCCCACTAACAAGAGATCAAGTAGACCAGAAATCAACAAGGTCCTCTTATACCTAAGGGTCAAATTTATCAAAGAAATTGATATAAATTTCTATAATCTTTAAAATAGCAAAAAACTTCTGTTGAATAATAATTACAAAGAAAGAAATATTAGGCCATTTAAAAAACCTCAATAAATCTCCCAAAAATATAATTAGTACAGATATATGTGAGTTACAGGAAATAAATTTTAAAACATGGAATACTTAGCAAACACAGATAATAAAATTTATCTTAATAATGACAAAAAAATAGATAAAGTCTGGTTTAGGAACAAATTCAGTCTTAAAATATTTATGTAATAACGAAAAAGAAAATTACTGAAAAATAAACAGTCTTACACAAAAATTTTGAAACTGAAGAGGAAAATGAAACTAAGCAATACAAAAAGAAAAAAAAATAGTAAAGGAAAAGGAAAAACAAATAATTAGAACATAGAAATATTATAGAATAAATTTAAAATACAATAAATGAGACTTTAAAAAATAATTGAATAAACAATAAACACAACCAAGGAAAAGTGGTATTTTTCCAGAGACATGCACACACACAGACACACACACACACACACACACACACACACACACACACACAGAGTGAAAGGGAAAATAATTACAAAAGAGGAAATTAGAAGAAATAAGATACTGCTAATATTTTTAGCAATTTGAAAATGAATCTGAACTTCTGTATGAAATGCATGGTTAACTAGGAAAATATAATTTTACAAAAACTGAGCTAGAGGGATAAGAAATAAATAAGTGGAGCACAGAGAATTTGGGGACAGTAAAAATACTCTATGTCATATTACAATGATGAATACATTTGAATATGTTTGTTCAAACCCACTGAAACATACAAAACCAAGAACCTGACGTAAAGTTTAATTTGGGGTGGTGATGTTGCTTCATCCTTGGTGAAAAAAAATGTACCATTCTGGTGAATGATATTGTTAATAGGTGAGTCTATATGCATATGAGAGGAGAGGGTTTCTATACCATCCTCTTGATCTGACTGTAAAGTTAAAACTGCTCTAAAATATAAAGTCTATATATAAGCAGAATATATAAATAGCCTAAATGGTGAAAGTAAAATTGAAGAAACATTAGAAAAGTCATTCCTCTTCCCTCTGTTATACCTTCAAGCCCAACTCTCAGATATTCCCGGGGGTGGCTGGGGGGTGGAGAATCTATAAGGATTATGTAAATAGCTCTGATACCACAACAAATTTTAAAGTAAAGATACTTCCAATACTACTGAAACAGTTCCAAAGCATTAAAAAAAAAAAAAACAATAAAATCTTTCAAGTTATCTGTATAAAGTCAGTATAATATGAATGCCAAAATCCAATTAACTAGCCTCCCACTAAATTCACAAATGAATAACACTTAAGAAAACAGATACACAGATCTTAAGTACAATTTCAACATATTTTTAGACCTATGCCAAGCTGTTTATTTAGTTCACATGGAAAATAAATGTGTACAAAAGGGAAATTTTTAGAAAAGAATTCTAATGAAGAGGAGGTGGAATCAACACTAGTTTTATTATGTCTGCTGCTATTAAAATATTGTGGTTCTGTTGCATAAAAAAGATCAATGGAACAGAATAGAGTCTAGACATTAAATGTGGAACTTTATGATGCAAGTGGCATGTGGAAGAACTAGATTAAACATTTAGACAACTAGGAAATCATTTAGGAAAATCTAAGGATGGATATCTATCTCATACCAAAATAAATTCCAGATAAAATCCTAACAAACAAGAGAAAGAAAGAGGGGGAGAGGTAGAGGGAGAGGGAGAAGAAGAAAAGAAGGGAAGGGGTGTGCATGTGTTGTGTTGGGAGAAGTCATAAGTTAAAAGATTCATAAATTGAATAGGTAAAAAAATTGAATTTTCTTCATGGCAAAGCATATCACTAAGATGCCTCGAGATAAATGACAAATGAGGAAAATTAATGTTTGCAAATATTTGGAAATCCTATCATCAAGGCATAGTTTTCCAATATGGAAAATGTTTACACAAATCAGAAAAGGAGGAACAATCTAAGACTGAACAAAAAGAACATAAATACTTCAAATGTTCTTATTTGTAAGAAGAACTGATTAAATTAAAAGTGTTCAAATACCATTTTTTCACCTATCAGGACTGGTACAGATCTAAAAGCTTGATGTGAAGAATTATGTATCTTCTCAAACCTCTGGTAAAGGTGCAATTTAATAGACATTTTGGCTATATTTATCAAAAATAAAAATATACAGACTCTAGGACCCAGCGATTTTACTGCTAGGTATTTATGCCTCAGAGTATTGAGTACCCAAAAGCTCCATGACATGGACACAGACATTCTTTGCATCATTGTTTATAGTAGCAAAAGTTTGGAAACAGTATAAAGTTCTATCCACAGGAGAATGGTTAACTACATTATATAAATCCAAATAAAAGGATATTTAGTAGTTCATAAAAAGTATAAGGCAATTCTATACACACTAATATAGAATGGGCTCCCAGCAGAATAAAAAAAGGTTGAAAAACAATCATGTTTCCATTACTAAATATGTGTTAAGCTCTCCTATGATGGTTTCAAGACTTTTGCTTTAACTATCTGCCATCAACAAATGAAAAATGTATACTATAAAAACCATACTATGATATATATCTTTCCTTTCAAAAAAGGTACAAGAACTATGGCTTGTTTTTCAATCAATTTATACATCATAGCTAATTTTACGATGATGCGGGTTTTTAAAATCTGGACACATATTATAAATAACCAGAAGTACATGTCCTTAATCAGATATAAAACTGTGAACTCCTTGTTGATAAAAATTTTATAACTTTCAACTTGCCCTGCTATAAACAATAAGAGGAATGATTCTGAAGTTTACTGCATAGTAACTTGGAGATTTATTTCTCAAGTCAAGGCCACAGCTAAAAACCAAGTCACTTCAGAGGGTAAATGCTATGGAGTCTCAAAAAAAAAAACTGAATATTGATTGCATTGTACCTGGATGCTCAGGACTTGAACTGACAAATTTCTTTATAATTAGTACTGTAGTATATGAGTAAATCATTATGAAAAGGCTTCAACCTCAAGTAAATATTTAAAAAGGAGAGCAAATACACCACTGACCATCCCCCTAACCCTAACTGCCCCCTCCAAAAGTTCTATTTGCCAGTAAACTGGATCACTGATGTCCAATTAAAATAATATAAACAAGGAAGATTTTTAATTTTGAATTTCAAACTATTATATTTTAGAAACTGGAAATACAGAGGGGAGAACCAGCAGGAGATAATATATAGATATGCAGTCTGTCTTCCCACTAGAGTGATCACCACTGGCTCTTCCTGGCCTTACTACTGCCCAAGAAAGTTGAAGTCATCTAGACAGTAGAGTTATTAATAATAAACTCTCCTTTAACAGCTCATCTTTCCTATCAGGACACAGATTAAAGCTCTTGAAATGACAAGGTCCCCAGTTAAGTAACTTTTAGATAACTGTGTACATTCATTTGAACTCTCTTTAAAGAGAACTTACATCAAGCACTTGCTTCATAGACACAAAGAGTAAAACAACAGTGCGGGGACCTTACTCTACAGAAAGTCGAGTAAAACAAGATAGCAGGATGATAAGAAAGTTAGCATAATATTAAACCTAGGGACCTGAGAAACAGCTACACTCTTGTGAAGTTGGCGTTGTCAGAGCAGTCCTTGGCAAAAATACTGAGCCCACAGAATGGTAGAACCATCAGATTATCTTGGTGATGTGTCTCAGGTATGGGTATCAGTAATAATACTTGTCACAAGGTAGCTTCCTGTTTTAAATATTCTTTCTTGCTAATTAGGTACTAAGCTGCCAACATGCAAATATTACAATTTTAAACGGCACCATTAAAATTTCAAGTTTTAACGGGTTTGTAATCCCTTAACATTGATGCCTTTGGACATATCCCTGTTCAGTTCACTCCACTTGTACTTTTATCGGGGTTATTTTGCAGGAGCCAAAGGAAGGTTAGGGATATCCTGTCACTTGCCCAAGGGCCCTAGTTCAGGAGCAGTACTGAGACTAGTACTCTGTTAGCCTGACTCTGAAGTCTGTGCTTTTTCACTACATTCCCACAGGAGTTGGAATTCTACATCCTTAAAATAGAAGCCCAGAAGTATACTGAGCATCTTCATTTTTTTCTTGTAACTTAGCAACCTTACTTACTTGCACATAGTCTAATAGAATACTTTTTATCAAATTCCTTTAATATTTTACAATTTGAGGCTTATGAAGCCGTTTTTCTACAAGGCCACTGTCATAAAAGGAGTATATTTAGTTTGGCACAGTGAGAGTGAACCTGAGGGGAGTTGCAATGGCAAAGTTCAGGTCTTAAGCAGCAAAATCAACCACCACAACTTTGGAGCTTATTATCCTTGAATTTTCCAGTTTTTTTTTAGATAAATTCACAGAAAAACTTTTGTTTCAAAGTAGCATTTCAAATGATTGTTTATGCCTTAGGTCTCTTATCCAGTGATATTTTTCATTTATATTATATATATACACTTATTATATTCAAAACATATATTTTTAGTCTTTACAAGCAAAAAGCAAAACACTTCTTGGAAAAAAAATCAAAAGATGTAAGAGTACCAATTAAAATAAATAAACTTGTATTTAGAAAAAAGATGTAAGAGTAAAGCATTCACTACATTTGCTGAAAAGGCAGTTCATATAGCTACACTGCAATTACTGAGGGAAGACAGAGTTCCAGATTCACTTCTCCTATTTGGGCCCCAGTTTCCTTGAAGTAAAACAAAGTGAACAAATGGTATCTAAATCTTCTTCACACGTAAAGATTTTTAGATTTTTAAGTTATTGCTATACTTACTGGAAGCTAACAAACTTCAATCAGCAGCAGGTCAAAATACACTTGCACAGAATGAAACCCAACTGACTTCTCTCTCTTTCAAAACAATCTTAACTAAAGAAAACTTCCCCATCTCACATGAAGCACTAAGCCAATTTTACTCAAGAAGTGAGCTTTCTTTTACATTATTCTAGGCGCCTATACCTGGCTTTGGAGTTTTCTAGGCAATGCCACTCTAAAAAGCAGATAAAAGCCAAGCAGTATGAGTTATTTTAATTACTCCCTGTTATTAAACTTCCCATTTTTAGAAACTCAGTTTTCCCCAGATAGTTTTACTTTATGCAAAGAATACTTTACCAAAGTTGAAAAGCATTGTTATCAAAGGATGATACAACCTAGAATTCAAAATCACAGTTCACTTTAAAATGGTATAGACTTATAAAATAATATCCAGTGTTACTAATGACACATGAAAAGAACCACCTTAGGCTTTTTTTTTTTTTTTTTTTTTTTTGCTGTATAGTCTAAAAATCAGCCTTGCTACAACTGGAGATTTCAATTTGTTGTAAAACACAACTAGCATTCTCCAGAAACATAGGCTTATCCTCAAATAAGAGCCACAAACCCAGTTACGAATAACAGCTTTGTCAAATTCACCTTTATTTTAAAATGAATTCAGAATACCTCTATCTGTGTACTGGGTGTGTTCTTTTTCAATTATCTAGGCAATACTTTACACAGAAATTGTGTTCAAATTTGGGAAAGTCAGTTTAGTTTATAAGCAGATGTACTATCCAAAAATCTAAATTTTTGCTGTTCATTTATTCACTCAACAGACATTTACTGAGTATTTACTATGTGCCAAACTTCACTCCTTGTGCTAGGGATAGACACATATTAAGACAGAGAAGATGTCTGTTCACATTTTTCAAGGATATCAATAAAAAACAATTGAAAATAAGATAAATTCAGGAAATTAAAAATGTTTCAAAGAAAAGCTTTAAAAACAATGTGATAAAAAATTGCAGGTGTATTTTGGGGGACACTCATAGACAGTCTCTCTAAAGGAACATCAGAGTAGAAACATTAATAAAAAGAAGAAACCATCCAGGCAAATCTTCAAGGTATTGTAGGCAAACTGCAAAGATGCTGAGACTAAAATAAGCTTGGTTCATTCTGGGATTAAGCATTTGTAGCTAATACATGTTATAAAATATGCTTTATTTTAATTACTTAATAGTTCAAATATATTAAAAATTAAACTTGAAATAAACTTGAAATATTTCCACTGAATGCTATTGTCTCATTGTCTCACACTTTGCTCTAAATAAATGCATCTATATCCTGGCTATACATTAACATTAACTATAGAGCAGTTTTAAAAATACCAGTGTCCATGTCCCATCCAAGACCAACTGAATCAGAATCTCAAGATGCTTTAAAATTTCCCCAATAATTCTAATACAAAGTAAGAGTTGAAAGCCACTGTTCTAAATTAATCAATAAATTGTCATATTCTAGTAACCAGACTGTGTGTTGTTGTTTGTTAGCTCAGGTACTTTGGGAGTTCAGGAAAGACCATCATGTATCCTGATTGAGATCCTGAATTCTGGAGACAGATACTGGTTTGAATACTGCTATCAGACTTGGGCAAACCATTATATTTTAAGCCTTTGTTTCTTTACATAGAACTCATCTCACATGCTAGTAAAAATTCAGCAATACGTGAACCATGAACTCCCTGATGTTCAAGCTGGTTTTAGAAAAGGCAGAGGAACCAGAGATCAAATTGCCAACATCCGCTGGATCATGGAACAAGCAAGAGAGTTCCAGAAAAACATCTATTTCTGCTCTATTGACTATGTCAAAGCCTCTGACTATGTGAATCACAATAAACTGTGGGAAATTCTGAAAGAGATGGGAATACCAGACCACCTACCCTGCCTCTTGAGAAATCTGTATGCAAGTCAGGAAGCAACAGTTAGAACTGGACATGGAACAACAGACTGGTTCCAAATAGGAAAAGGAGTACATCAAGGCTGTATAGTGTCACTCTGTTTATTTAACTTCTATGCAGAGGACATCATGAGAAATGCTGGACTAGAAGAAACACAAGCTGGAATCAAGATTGCCAGGAGGAATATCAATAACCTCAGATATGCAGATGACACCACCCTTATGGCAGAAAGTGAAGAAGAACTAAAGAGCCTCTTGATGAAAGTGAAAGAGGAAAGCGAAAAAGTTGGTTTAAAGCTCAACATTCAGAAAACAAAGATCATGGCATCCGGTCCCATCACTACATGGGAAATAGATGGAGAAACAATGGAAACAGTGTCAGACTATATTTTGGGGGCTCCAAAATCACTGCAGATGGTGAATGCAGCCATGAAATTAAAAGACACTTAGTCCTTGGAAGAAACGTTATGACCAACCTAGATAGCATATTCAAAAGCAGAGACATTACTTTGCCAACTAAGGTCCATCTAATGAAGGCTATGATTTTTCCTCTGGTCATGCATGGATGTGAGAGTTGGACTGTGAAGAAGGCTAAGCGCCGAAGAATTGATGCTTTTGAGCTGTGGTGTTGGAGAAGATTCTTGAGAGTCCCTTGGACTGCAAGGAGATCCAACCAGTCCATTCTGAAGGAGATCACCCCTGGGATTTCTTTGGAAGGAATGATGCTAAAGCTGAAACTCTAGTACTTTGGCCACCTCATGCGAAGAGTTGACCACTGGAAAAGACTCTGATGCTGGGAAGGATTGGGGGCAGGAGGAGAAGGAGATGACAGAGGATGAGATGGCTGGATGGCATCACTGACTCGATGGATGTGAGTCTGAGTGAACTCCGGGAGATGGTGATGAACAGGGAGGCCTGGCGTACTGCGATTCATGGGGTCACAAAGAGTCGGACATGACTGAGTGACTGAACTGAACTGAACTGATAACTACCAGGATCTACATCATTGTTTTCACTTCATCACTAAACCAGATACATAGTAACTGATTAGTAAATATCAACTATAATTATTAGTAATTAATGAATAGCCTAGTCTTTTAATCTATGTTTTTAAAGCAAATTGAACTTCTTGCACTCTTAAAGACTTAAATGAGAAGAACTGATTGTGATTCAGATGCAATCCATATAATCCCATATGATTTTATTATTAAATGCTTTTCAAGTCATAAGACAAAAATGTATTTATATTTCTAAATTATTCATCATTGTACTTAAGACTTGCTATAAGCATTCTTCAGGATTCTTAAGAGACTTGTAGACTTATTTTTCACATAGGATCAGAAAAATGTTACCCTCTTGAAATTTTGCAAACCTTTATGAAAGAATGTTAGATATCACTTGTATATGCATTCCAAATTGCTTTGGAAGGAAAAATGATCACAGCTTGATGTCATAACAGGCATCTTCATGATAATTACTGTCTAAGATGAAATCACTTGAAAGTGCTCTTGTCATAACCCTTGTTACAAAGGGGCTTCCATGACAATTGTGTCCAAGAATGTCAAAGTCCAGTATAATTTCCATAAAGCATACTTGATTAAATATTTAATTCCTTTTATATGTAATAAAAATATTATATGTCTGCCTGCTTCCCACACACAAAGATTAGTGAGGGCTTCCTTGACTACAATAATCCACACTGGATACATACTGACTTTCTTAGACTTCAAGTTTATTTTCCAAATATTAATAGAAGATATAAAAACAGTAAATTATCAACAAAAAGCATAACATCTACACAATGCTGAGGGAACATTTTGGTTTTCTGAGCTAACAAATGTTACACTTCGGAAGGGAAAGAATATTTTGTTAAACAAATAGCATAGTATCACAACTTTTAAAAAAATCAGAAGCAAGTTACCATAAATGTGTCTACAGTGTTATCTAAACATCTTTAAAAGTTTATTACTGTCCATTTCATAAAGTTTTAAAGGCTATAGCTCTCAATTTCAAAAGATGTTACTTTCTACTATTTTCTATCCTATAGTCACTTGAACATATAGATAGTATCATTTGCCCAACTCTTGCCTCTTTCATAGTTAAAGCAAGATAAAACTAAACAAGTGAAGTGAATTCACTCAGTCGTGTCTGACTCTTTGTGACCCCATGGACTGTAGCCTACAAGGCTCCTCCCTCCATGGGATTCTCCAGGCAAGAGTACTGGAGTGGGTTGCCATTTCCTTCTCCAGGGGATCTTCCCGACCCAGGGATCAAACCCCGGTCTCCTACATTCCAAGCAGATGCTTTAACCTCTGAGCCACCAGGGAAGCCCTAAAATTAAACAAGGGCATCTTCTAAGGAATCTTATTACACTACAAAAAGAATATCAATTAAAATCTATAAGTCAGAGAAAAGTCATTCTGATGAAAATTAATACATATTTTTTCCAGAAACGTAAAACTCTGATCAAAGTTCAGTAATTAGCAAGCTATTAGCCTATAAATGTTTTGCTACATCATTATCATTTTTAAGTATGCCAGGAAATAAGAACTATATATCTGTGATGGCCTACTGCTTCAGTGACAATATTTGAGGGTGGATAGTAAGTAATATAGGAATTGGGTTAGAAATATGCTATTTTTAGTTATTCTTTCATAAATAGGAGGAATCAAGTTGTTTAGTAAGTGAATATCTAAGCAGAAGAGCACACAGATTGTTGAAACTGAAATAATTAAACCATGCAAAAACTGAGGACAGACTGTCAAAAAAATTCTGCACTTGCTACTGTTGGGTAGTTAGAATATAAAAAAGGAGTCCAAAACAGTGGTGGCTAAAAGACAAAGAAGGGAAAACCCGTGAAAATAGAACAAAGGACGGTCTGAGGAATGTTGTGAGAACCTCTGGTAAAACAAACAGCCCTCCTGGCTAGCCCAGTTTATATAGGGCAGGCTCAGAGGGAGGAGAAAAAAACATATAAAAAGAGGAGCCAAAATTGAGCTGGAGGTTTCTCCTCTCTTCATGTCTTTTGGGTCGGCCTGCCCTCATGCCTCGAGGATGTATTTTCCTTTGCTTTCTAAATAAAACTGAGCTATATCACAGAGCTGTAACATTGGTCCATCCATTACTTCAAATTTTTGCTGTGGAGACAGGACCAAGGAAATTACAACATCTATGGTGCTATTTCTTGGATTTAACCTGGCTGAAACAACCTCAGCTTGGCCCCCCACAAGGCAGAGATCAAACACAGCAGAAGCCCAACTCAGTGAAAGCTCCTGCCGCGGTGGAAGCTGGACGCAAAGAAAACCCAGCTTAGGGGAAGTGACAAGAAGCCCAGCATGCTAGAAACTGGGACAGCAAAAACAAACTTGGCAGAAAGCTCAAGCAGCTCAGTCTCAGGTTCCAAAAGACCTCCCCTTGGGGTAAAAAGTCCTTGCTCCTATGGCTAGAAAGATATATGGCTAACAAAATCTTAACCTTTATAGTCTCTCATTTATTGCTTCCTCAAATCCCCTGTGAACAGTGGCAGCGGGTGCCCCAGGGTGTCCCAAAGGCTCTACTGTGCCTTAGTAGCTGTTGCCCAAGGGGGTGGGGGTTTTTCTGTCCTTAATCTTCTTTGTGCCAGGGATCAGGCCAATGAAAACTGTGAGCACAGGTCAGGTATTTAGCAGATTTTCCTGCAGGTTAGGAGGGGAAGCTCCTCTCTCCCAGGACTTGAGCCCAGCCAAAACCCATAGTGCCTGGCTTCAGGATCTAATGAAGCTTAGGCTCTGACATCTGGTTGCAAAAATGCAGTGAGAGACACAGCAATAGGTTAAGAGGTGGATTTGTTTGGATTCAGAGAGAAGCACACTCATAGGGTGTGGGCCATCACAGAGGAGAGTGCAGTGGCCATGGCATGTGGTGTGGCTAGTTTTGGGTGATTTGAGCTGGGTGATTTCACATGCTAATGAGTGGGAGTATCATCCCAACAATCAGGGAACCACTCACTCCTTGGGTCTTTTGATAGTGCTTTGGAACTGTCCTTGCACTTCTGGGTGTGTCATTGAGGATCAAGGTTTAGTTGAATTTGACTTGTCATCTTGGACCCACTTGATTTTGATCTGTTTATGTTATTCCCTTGGACTATGTCATTCTTTCAAAAGTTGTGCCCCACCATCTTCCCTCCTGTATATTTCCTCTTATCAATTTATTCTTAAGCTACTTACTAACTCCTACAACCAGGACCCTGACCCTTTGTAGGCAACATTGCTCCACCCCACTTATTATTAAAATACTCTTAATGCCCCTAACAGGACCAGATAACCTACTCCTTTGTCATTACTTCTATTATTACCTAGAATGGGTATGTGACAATGAAATGTTTACCACTGGAGACACCCTAAACTGCTCTTATGAAAGACCAAGGGAGGAAATCAGTGACTTAATTCCCTCAGAGTAATAAGAGGATAAGGCTTATGGCTGTTTCACCAGGTTCCCAGTCTCAGGGCACAGACTTGAATTGCTTTTACATCATGGTATCATTCCCATCAGCAGTGGACAAAGCAGCAATAAGTCACAACCCCTTAATCCAACCCAGTACTTGTCATGCTGGAAGACTTGGGGATGCCCAGATCCATTCTGGGGGTCCCAGGAGGCCACCTGCCTTGGCCTGCCTAGGGATCTGGTCCTCGGAAGGTTGTCATGCCTTAACCTGCTTGGGAATCAGTCAGTCCAGGGGTCATAGGCAGTTAACATGCCTCAACCTGCCCAGGGACCCAACACTCAGGAGGCTGACACGCCTCGACCTGCCCAGGGATTCAATCTCCAGGAGGCTGTTACGTCTTGGCCTGCCTGGGGATCTACACCGTGACCCAGGCTCTGCACCCAACCTGGCTCTCAGGTTGCAACAGTACTGGGTAGGATAAGCTTCAGAAAGACTTACCCTTAAGGAAGTCCACCTATGAAAATAGAAGGAAGCCTATTACTTGTGGGACTGTGCTGGGTCTCAGCAATAACTCAAGAATCCAATGAGAACCCCACTGCCTTTCTGGAAAGGCAAAAAGAGGCCAATCTGGACTTTGACTTTTATGAGGGACAGGTGATTTTAAGGGACAGATTCCTGTCCCAATGTCCATCAGACATCAGGATAAAGTTACAATAGCAGGACCCTGCTGCCTCTTTAGATGAGATGGTCCAAATAGCCACCAATACCTTTTATAATGAGAACAGGAGAGGGAGGCCAAGGCCCAGGAAAGGGAGAAAAGGAAAGAGATAAGGAATGCCTAGATGCTGGCCACCCTACAGGGAAGCCCTATGGCAAAACCTGAGTCCTTGAAGGACAAAGCAGGAGGCAAATGCCTAATCTGTAGACAGGCATGACATTAGGCCAACTGAGTGACAAGTTTCCTAAAATGGCTTGCTATAAATGCCATCAATTGGGACACTGGGCACCCCTTAAGTGCCAGTCAAGTGCCAAGCCTTCCCTCACAATGATTCAACAGGACTGAAATGGCCCACTGCAGCAAGCCCACCTGTCGCAGATAACCATCATGGGGCTAGAGCCAAGGGTGCAACTGGATGTGGCAAGTAGATCCGAGAATTTCTTGGTTGACACAGGGGCTACCTACTCTGTCCTGACCTCCTGTTCCAGAGCCTTTCCCCCGAAACCTGTACCATTTGGGGAGCTACAGGAAAAACAATTACAAAAAGATTTACCTGAGCACTTCTTTGTTGCTGGGATGGACAAATATTTTTCCACCAGTTTCTTGTGGTCCCTGAGTGTCCTACTCCCTTATTGGGAAGAGGTCTCTCCCTACCTTTGAAATCTTGCAACTATTGCTGTACTGATAGAATAAGCTTTAAAAATCTCTTTTGGGGGCAAACTATTTTTTACCAGCCAAGTGAAACAATTCCTGAATGGGAGAGGCCATTTATGGATGTCTGATCAAAGAATCCTCAGATATCAAGTAGTGCTAATGAAAAATCCAGGCCTGACTATATCCCCTTGTGAGGTTCTTAACTCAGCCACTCTCCTTCCTACCCCGAGGGCTCTCTCTCCTTTCACTCTTGCCTAGGAACTTTGGCCCATTGGACAAAACACCAAGAGGGATTGTCAGAAGATCCTCTGATCAATGCTGAGGAAATCTGGTACACTGATGGAAGCAGCTTTGTCTTGGATGGAAAAAGAAGAGCTGGATATGCAGAAGTCTCCAATTTTGAGACCATAGAGGCTAAACCTTTGCCACCAGGTACTTCAGCCCAATTAGCTGAGCTTTGGGGCTTGGAAAAGGAAAGAGTAGCCATTTACACTGACTGTAAGTATGCCTTTCTGGTTCTACATGCCCATGCTGCTATTTAGAAAGAAAGAGGCCACTTGACCACCCAAGGGTCCCCAAATAAATATGATGATCAAATCCTTGGGCTCTTGGAGGCAGTCCGTCTGCCTGCTGAGGTTTCACTCTCCCATTGTAAAGGATACTAAAAAGGGAGCATGGAAGTGGCATGCACTGGGAACCAAGCAGCTGATCAGGCAGCTAAGAGAGCAGCATTACAGAACAATGACCTAATAGGGGTTGCCACCTTAGTTCCACAGAAAGTCCTTCATATACTGAAGGTGAGACTCTTTCCTTCATATACTGAAGGTGACTCTTAAAGCTAAGAGTGAGGGCTTTCAAGAAGATCACATAGGGTGGCTCAAGGAGGGACTCCTTTTTCTGCCTGGGACCCTCCAGTGGAAGTTGGTTAACTCCTTACATGCCACCACTCATTTAGGGGAAAAGACCCTCCAAAGATTACTAGAAAGGTCCTTCAGAGGAACAGGCCTCCAAATGACTATAAAGCAAGTGCTCCTGTCCCACTTGCCAATTAAACAAATCCCAAGGAGCTTGAAGACCCCAGCTGGCCCAGGGTCCTATCCAGAAGAGGATTAGCAGATGGACTTCACCCAGATGCCAGTTTCTCAAGGGTATAAATACCTATTAGTCATGATAGATATATTCAAAGGATGGATTGAAGGCATCCCATCCAGACTGAGAAGGCTGAGGAGGTGATAAAAAACTGCTCCATGAAATCATTCTGAGATTTGGTCTGTCCAAGTCATTACAAACTGACAATGGGAATACTTATTATCTCCATTGTGCCTGGAGGCCTCAGTCTTCAGGAAAAGTAGAAAGACTCAACCAATTCTTAAAATCAGTGATAAAAAGATAACCCAGGAGACCTTCCTGGGGTGAAAGGAGGCTTTACCAATAGCTCTCCTCTGCACCCGTACTGCCCCTAAGGAACAGGTTGGTCTTACTCCTTATGAGATGCTATATGGGAGACCTTTTGTTTATGTCAATGACCTCTTCCAAGATCCAGAGGCTCAGACCCTCTGGCCTTATACCATGGCCACTGGGCAATTCCAACAAGATATACCCTTGTGGGGTGTCAACCAGGACCCAAAAGATTCTAAAGAGTCACCACTATATGCTCCAGGGATTCAAGTCTTAATTAAAGTCCAGAAAGATGGGTCCCCAAATGTTCAACTCCATGGAAGGGCTCTTACCCTGTAATACTTTCTACCCCCACAGCAGTCGAGGTACCAGGACATGACTCCTGGATTCACAAGTCAAGCCATGGAAGAAAACAGAAGAGGACACTCAATACACCTGTGAGCCCCTGGGAGATCTCAGATACCTATTCAGAACTACAAATGAGTGCCATTCTAATGAATGCCCCCAAATTAAGTTTCTGGGTATAAGACTTCTCAGGAAAGCTCTAAAGAGCCAACACAGCTTGGCAGGGGTTGTAATCAAAAACAGGGGATGGATCTCCTGATACCTGAACAAGGAGGAACTTGAGCCATTTTGAATGAGACTTGTTGTTTCTGGGTAAATACCTCAAACTAAGTTAAAGAAAGTCTCACAGTCCTCAAGAAAAACATTCAGGGCCTACAGGATCTCAAAGAACGAGCTGGAGAGTTCTTGGGGTGGCTATAATCTCTCTTTGGAGGATCCTCCTGGTGATGGGAAATTTAGAATTGGCTAATGCCCCTGCTAATCATTGTTATCACCATATTGATTGCTGCTTATGATTGCTCCATGTATTATCAATTGTCTAATCATTTTGTCTCTGCACAGGTCAACAGGTTCCAACATGCGATGCCAGTTTAACAAGGATATATAAAACTATAGCTGACCATGGAAAATACTACTCACCCTTAGATGGACACTGCTGTAAGGACTCTGAGGTTTGAGACTAGCAAGAGGGGGAAACCCAATGCCCCCTTGCCATCCCAGTTCAGCAGGAAGTAGCCAGAGAGACCTCAACACCCCTATTTCCAAAGAACTGGGCCTCCCATCTCTTGAGGGGGGAATGTTAGGTAGCTAGAATAGAAAAAAGGAGTCCAAAATGGCAGTGGCTAAAAGACAATGAAGGGAAAAGCCTGCAAAAATAGAACAAAGGAAGGTCTGAGGACCAGAGTGACAACCTCAGGTAAAACAAACAGTTCTCCTGGCTAGACCAATTTACATAGGGTAGGCTCAGAAGGAAGAGAAAAACATAAAAAGAGGAGCCAAAAACTGAGCCAGGGGCTTCTCTTCTCTTCACATCTAGGAAGCTATATTACATACAATCCTTAAGTTGTGACAGAGCTTAGACTCTTCATCCATAATAAAAAATATGCTTTGCAAGCCAAAGAAAAGGTCTTGCTATCTTCAATTAGCAAAAACGGAAAGCTTTACTTGTCAAAAATATGCCCTTATTCAATTCTGCCAACAACTCTACAAGGTAGGTAAGATTATTTCCACTTTTTAGGTCAGTAAATGAAAGCTCAAAACTGTACAATAACTTGACTGAAGTCATACCATTCATAAGGGGGAAGCTAGCATTTGATTCCAGGACTTTTAAATACCTACCTAAATTGATCTAAAATACCATATCAGGCAAAGATGAATACCCAGTAGCCATTAACCAATTAACAGTTTATTCCTTCTACTGTACTCATTACATATGATTCAAAGGGAGTTAAAAGAAAATGACAATTCAATCATGTAGAAATTACAAAGGATTTGAGGTCAGAGCAATACGAATTAGTTTTTCAGTATTTCACCATCACAACAAATAAACTGTGTATCTTGGGGCAAAATGTTTTTACCTCTGTAAGCTTCAGGTAACTCTCTTGAAATTTTGAATAAAAAATCTCTCTCTGATAGGGTCATTGTAAGCATAAGAAATATAGTGCAAGCAGAGTGAAGAAAATGGCCCAAGAGGGCCATTAACACAATAAAGCTTGGCTACATCATCCATGTTAAAGAGAAAACCCAAATGTCAATACGCTAAATAAACTATATCAAGCACGCACACTTCAATGTTTGACCAAGCAAACCACACACGTTTAAAAACCCCTAATGAAACTAAAACCCACAAACATTTTATCTCTCTTTTGTTTCTCAGAAATTTACTACATAACTACCTTCTTTATAAAAATTTCCTTTGACTATTCTTGAAGTCAAAATCTTTCCGGTGAAAAATAACTCATACCTATTATGTCCACAGCAACGTGAGGGGAGTGTCAGAGTCCAATGTTTTCCAGAAGCCTTTTGCCACAAAACTAACTGGCCTTAAAACAATTTTGCCATGAAAAATACAACTGGTTGACAGTTTTTGGTTCAGCAGTTTGATTTCAACTGGTTGAAATATGCTAGTGTATTTTCCAGTTACTGACAAGCTGACAGATGAGGATAATTTGCCTCAAAAGTTGGTTTCGTTATTTTGAAACACTACTTCGGAGGAGAAAGAAGCCAGCGCTCCAAGGTGCACAGTTAATGCATATTCCCATAGTCTAAAAGAGCGGGGCACCGTGCAGCCCTCAGAACGCGGCTATTGCTGAGCAACACTGCCTCCCAACCCATTACCAGCTAACGGTTCTGTGAGACCGCTAAAGGCGCAGCACGGTTAGAGCGACGGTTTAGTGATTCGCTCAGCCACCAGTCTGAGTGCTACAGAGGCCCCTCCCCCAAGCGACCAACGTCAGTGAGCCGCCCCTAGTTGGCCTGCTCAGCCATTGGTCGGTGCGGCAGAGGGCCCCTCCCCCAAGCAAGCAGCTGTCATTTAGCAACCATTTGTGGGCCCGTTCAGGCTTCCCAGGTGGCGCAGTAGTAAACTAAGATCACACCTGCCAATGTAGGAGGGGCAAGAGACGTGGATTTGATCCCTGGATCAAGAAGATCCTCCGGAGAAGGAAATGGCAACCCACTCCAGTATTCTTGCCTGAGAAATGCCATAGAGGGAGGAGCCTGGCGGGCTACAGTCCAGGGGGTAGTGACTGACCGACTAAGGACGGCACAGTGGGTCCATTCAGCTAACAGTTGGTGGAGTGGTGGTCTTCAGGTGGAGAGTGAGCCAAGAGACAGATTTTGGCCTTTTCCTGAGCACCCCCGCCCCCACCAATTCACTTGGCCTCGGGCCGGTGAGTGAGCCAAGCGGCCCAGGGAACAGGTTGGGGGCTGTGTCCTGCAAGGTTCCAGAGCCCTTGCCAAGGTCATCCACTACGCTGGGCCCAAACCCTGAGGTGGCGGCAAACCTCTCTTCCATTCTCGCCTCTGCAACCTAATAGCAGTGACAGTCGGCATGGGTCACAGTCTGGGGGATCTGGTTCCTGCCAGGTGGGGAGCCTGAGGGCCAGCTGGGTCTTAGGCGCCTTACTCCTTCAGTGATGACAGCTGGGTAGGGTCTGAGGACCTGCCCCTGAGGGAGCCGCCCACTGAGATCCACCTCCTCTTAGCCAGGATCTAGATCTCAAAGAGGGTGAAAGTTGTGTCTTGGCACCCTGTCCTTTCTTGTCAGAACAGAAAAAAACATTTGTTTGGCAGAGATTGACAGAAACATCCTTTCCTGACCATGACCTGACCTCAAGAACAGAGGATCTGACTGCAAGAGTCAGCTTTTTTTTTTTTTTTTGAGAGTGAAAGAGTTTATCAGCTCTTTCCTGAGTGTGGGGAGGGGCATAGGATGGCTTAGCCAGGGCAGCAGCTGGGGTGTGAAGGGGAGCAAGGCAGGGCCTGAGAGGGGTCAGCATGGCTCCTCCAGCCTGGCAGGCGGCACAAGGACGGTGGGGGCCAGCCTGGGAGAGGTGCACGGAGACACTGGTGCAACCTGACGGACCCGGGAGGCGGAGGAAGAGCAGGAGTCCACGTGAACAGGGTGGCAAGGCTCTGTGTAGACACTCAGTGCCTGCCCCAGAGGGGGTGGGAGGAAGCTGGCCAGCATCCTCCCAGGTCCAGTGTGGAAAGTGGGCGGGAGAGGTGACCAGCATGGCTGCTGGCCTGAGATTGGCTCCTCACACCTTGGTTCCCAGCGGGGGCTCCGGCTTCTTCCTGCACTGGGGCCTCTTGCCAGCTTCCGACTCCAACTGTGTCTCCTGGTTCTGTGGGCCCTGCTGTGCTGACTCCTGGGTCCTGCTGATCCACAGGGTGAGCCGTGACTTCTCCACCCCTGAGTGCTGCAAGTTCTCCTTGCCTCTGGCAGCTGGGGCCTCTCGGCTCTGGCCCACCAGCTCCTTCTCGAAGAGGTGGTGCTTGCTGGCGACATCCTGGGGAGCCACAAGGAACTCAGTGTGGGATGGGTTTGCACACTTGACGGACTCTGATCTCTGTGTGGCCGAGAAGTATTGCTCCAGCTTCAGGCCTAATTTGACCAAGCTGGCTGGGAGCCTCATGCTGGTGCTTGGTCTGATGCCCTCCTGAACCTGCTGCTCCCCATGCTGCTGCGCCTGCTGGCTGGCCTCCATGTGGCCTCCACTCCAAGCCCCTCCACTTGCCGACCTTCCATCCAGAGCTGCCTCTCCGGGGCCGGCAGGTCCTCGTCGTCCGTGGTAAATCTCAGGTTCCAGAGTTGCCACCAGCGTTCTTGCTCCTGTTCCTCCTTGTCCTCGTCTGCAACAACTAACCATACCCCTCCCTCCTTTCCTATAAAAGGGCTTTGCTGAAAACTTTATGGGAATTTAGGGTTTTTAAAAACATGAGCCACTCATCTCCTTGTATGGCCCAATAATAAGGCATTCTCTATTCCAAATACTCATGTTCTGGTGTTGTTTGGGCTCACCGTGTGTCAGGTACACAACCTTGCACTTCAGTAACAACAGGACATTGGAATGTCAATTGACAGAATACAGGACTAACAACAAGCCTCCCAGATGTAGTATTCTCAAAATGGTAGAATCAGCTACCAGTGCCCCCACTCACTAACTTTCTCCCTGTCCTGAAGAAACACATTATTAAAGGGAGTGGGTGGCTAAAGATGGATTTGTAAAGATAACAGAAATAAGAGTTTATTAAAAATAAAGGTTTATTTATTAATAAAAGAGAAACCATAAATCCTGAAAAGAATGATTCTGGAAAACAAAGAAAAAGATTTTAAGTAGCAGAGAATGTTCAACATAGCACAAATCAATGGGATTATCAAGAAATATAAAGACAGAATTGTAGCCACTACATTTAGCCATAATGAAGTCAAAGGTCTCTATAGCCAGAGAAATCTCACTGGAGAATTTAAAATCCAGCACTAAGTTGAAGACAGAGGAGGAGAAGAAAAGGGAGATGAGAGATACGGTATGAAAGGTATCTGTTTAAACCTGGGAGGCAACCAAGCAACAAAAATGAACTTTACTCTGATTTATATTTTCTTATCCTTGGAAACGAACAGAGATCATTCTGTCACTTTTGAGATTGCATCCAAGTACTGTTTATTGTCACTCTGCTTATTTAACTTATATGCAGAGTACATCATGAGAAAAGCTGGGCTGGAAGAAACACAAGCTGGAATCAAGATTGCCGGGAGAAATATCAATAACCTCAGATATGCAGATGACACCACGCTTATGGCAGAAAGTGAGGAGGAACTAAAAAGCCTCTTGATGAAAGTAAAAGAGAGTGAAAAAGTTGGCTTAAAGTTCAACATAGAGTAAACGAAGATCATGGCATCCGGTCCCACCACTCCATGGGAAATAGATGGAAAAACAGTGGAAACAGTGTAAGACTTTATTTTTTTGAGATCCAAAATCACTGTAGATGGTGATTGCAGCCATGAAATTAAAAGATGCTTACTCCTTGGAAGAAAAGTTATGACCAACCTAGATAGCATATTCAAAAGCAGAGACATTACTTTGCCGACTAAGGTCCGTCTAGTCAAGGCTATGGTTTTTCCTGTGTTCATGTATGGATGTGAGAGCTGGACTGTGAAGAAGGCTGAGCACCAAAGAATTGATGCTTTTGAACTGTGGTGTTGGAGAAGATTCTTGAGAGTCCCTTGGACTGCAAGGAGATCCAACCAGTCCATTCTGAAGGAGATCTGTCCCGGGATTTCTTTGGAAGGAATGATGCTGAAGCTGAAACTCCAGTACTTTGGCCACCTCATGCGAAGAGTTGACTCATTGGAAAACACTTTGATGCTGGGAGGGATTGAAGGCAGGAGAAGGGGACGACCAAGGATGAGATGGCTGGATGGTGTCACTGACTCGATGGACGTGAGTCTGAGTGAACTCCAGGAGTTGGTGATGGACAGGGAGGCCTGGAGTGCTGCGATTCATGGGGTTGCAAAGAGTCAGACACGACTGAGCGACTGAACTGAACTGCATTTTGGACTCTCTTGTTGACCATGATGGCTACTCCATTTCTTCTGAGGGATTCCTGCCCGCAGTAGTAGATATAATGGTCATCTCAGTTAAATTCACCCATTCCAGTCCATTTTAGTTTGCTGATTCCTAGAATGTCAACACTCACTCTTGCCATCTCCTGTTTGACCACTTCTAATTTGCCTTGATTCATGGACCTGACATTCTAGGTTCCTATGCAATATTGCTTTTTACAGCATCGGACCTTGCTTCTATCATCAGTCACGTTCACAGCTGGGTATTGATTTTGCTTTGGCTCCATCCCTTCATTCTTTCTGGAGTTATTTCTCCACTGACCTCCAGTAGCATATTGGGTACCTACTGACCTGGGGAGTACCTCTTTCAGTATCCTACCATTTTGCCTTTTCATATTGTTCATGGGGTTCTCAAGGCAAGAATACTGAAGTGGTTTGCCATTCCCTTCTCCAGGGGACTGCATTCTGTCAGACCTCTCCACCATGACCCGCCTGTCGTGGGTTGCCCATGGGCATTGCTGACAAAATGGAGGCACAGTGCCTAGCCCCCTCTCCTCATTCCGCAGGCATAGACCCAGGATGGAGGAGTTAGGCCTTGTAATTCTGACTTGTCTTTTCCTCTCTTCAGCTGAGTTGACTGAAAAGGAATATTAAGGTGCTTATTGTTCTTGAGAGGAGCTTGAGAAGGCACAAAGCCTCCTGCAGCATTGCAATGATTAACTTTATTAAATCATAAAGTTAATCATTGACATTTGTTTAAGGACTTTTACAAAAGAATGTTCCAGGATGAGCACATAGGCCATAGCTTGAGGCCATGGGAGGGATTGATATCTGAAGCCTATTTGTGAGGAGAATGTTTATGGCAAAGGAGTTTACTGAATTTAGGGCTTAGAAATAATTAAAACAGAAGTTAAAGATTTAAGGAATGTTGTAAATTTAGCAAATTTTACTATAGCTTATAGAAGTTAGGAATTTTTAGAGACACTATAGCTAGAAGCCTTTTTGAGATAGTGAGTTCAGGATGTTAGGGGCAAACAGGATTTAGGAAGATAAGTAGTAAACTGAGGAATGTAGCATGAGTTACAATGTAATCACAAGTTAACTATAGGACAGGTTAGAAGAGGTAGATAATAGATGATAAGACTGATTCCAAGAGAATCACTGAAGCAGGAACTCTGAAGAGCAACAGTGATTTATGGAGATAATAAATCTGGGAGAGGGGGATCTGAAAATGTCAAACCTCTGGCCTAATGCTTTTGTAAAAGTATAAAAGAGAATCTTAAACTTGAAATAAAGAGGCAGTCCAAAAGAAAATTGAGAGGCTGCCTCATTCGCCAACACTTCACCTCTTCAGGTTGGATCCCTGGCTGCTGGAGTTGTGGACTCCAGCATTTCTTCACATACCAAATCAAACTGAGAAAATTATCCTGGTGTCTAATGAACTTTACCAACAACACCTGTTCACAGTGATGCCATATGCTTGTGACAAAGACAATCAGTATAGATGAGCATCAGAGTCAGGCTGCCTGGGTTCCAATCTCAGCTTCACTGCTTATCAGCTATGTGACTTTAGGCAGGTTACTTAACTACTCCATAATCTGTTTTCACAAACCAAATGGCAGCAATAGCAATACCAATCTCATAGGGTTTGTGAGGCTTAAATACATAAATATATATAAGTTTTTTTAGAACAATGCCTGACCTAAAAAGTAAGCACAATTTAAGTGTATGCCACTATTATTATTATTTTGATATCAATTTTATTGTTAGTGATGGTTAGTATGGATGAAAAAAGCTGCAATATGTGTTTTCTGCCTCAAAGTAGCTTAATTCCATGGAAGAGAGACTATCATACATGTACACACACACAAACACACCCTAACAATATGTTGAAAGAGACCTTGTATATTTCAGGGAGGGTCCAAAATTGTCCTAACAACAAGCCTCCCAGATGTAGTCTTCTCAAAGTGGCAGAATCAGCTCCCAGTGCCCCCACTCACTAACTTTCTCCCTGTCCTCTATTTCCTCAATGCATGGAAGAAAGAACCTGAAGAACAGTCTTAGACTTCATGATTATGCACCCTTTGTGGTGAGAGGTTACTCATCCCTGCCCCATCACAAGAGAAAGACAAGAAGAGTTGCTTTAAAGCCAAGCATTTCCAGGGAGGGGTAGACTCGTTTACAGCAGTTGGTGAGGAAACCAGGCTGGTTGATTCCTGAGCTGGAGTTGAGAACAGTGAGAAAGCTCTCAAGCAAGGTTAACATCCACCCCTTGAAATGTAGGATAAATATAAACATAGAACCTGGTGCCCATTTCTGGGCTAGAGTTGTCTGAAAGCAGAAAGGTCTTCAGGGTAGTCTATTTGTCAGCAAGTCTCAAAAGGGTTAACACTGATACTTGTGAAGAAAAATTGTGGGGCAGCCTCTTACAAGTTCCCAGAGGCAATCAGAGGGTGTGGCCCTATATGAAGATGCAAGGAGGGCAATGGAAGGGCAGAGACAGATGAGTAAGAACCAGAAATGGGAACAGTCTTCTTGAAGGACTCAAGGGAAGCTAGCTGTCCTCTGCAAGAGTTGTCAGCATAAAGCGTCTGTCTACAATGTGGGAGACCCGGGTTCAATCCCTGGGTTGGGAAGATCCCCTGGAGAAGGAAATGGCAATCCACTCCAGTGCTAGTGCCTGGAAAACCCCATGGACAGAGGAGCCTGGTAGGCTACAGTCCATGGGGTCGCAAAGAGTCGGACACGACTGAGCGACTTAACTCACTCACTCACTCAGAGGTCATCATAAGAGGCTAAACAGAGTCCTGACTCTCCCACCCCCACATACAATCCAAACTGAATCCATTCTCTGAGTAGATCACAGATGGAACCAGAGCAGTCTAGTTACATACAAGCTCTGCTTCCACTATTCTTCTATTTCCTTACTTCAAGAGCCTGGACCTTGAAAAGGAAGAGGGAATGAAAATCTAAAAGGCAGACTCGCCTATTCTCCAAAGTCCGAACAGCCAAGTTCACAGTTTACAGCTGGCGGAAGGGAAGAAAACACTGAAATCAGATATGACATTGGAATTTAAACAGGAGTAGAATAATTACAATAATCCAAAGTGACCAGAAAGTTATGATAGCTTGCCAAAATGGACTGAATGAAAATAAACAGGCACATGTCTGAGGTCCAATTAAAACTCTCTAGCAACTTCACCCCTTGTACGAGTTGAGCTAGAGTTTTTTGGTTTTGTTTTTACAATATTCTCCCTGCTGAGCTATGAGAGATTTACCCAACCTTTCTCAATAAACCAATTATGGAGGCAATCATGACGGCATATATTTTTAAAATCTAATAGTATTCTAGTTTCATTCTGCAGAAGAAAAAATTGAGAAATTAGAAGAGGTAAGTGGAGGGAAGGATGTGGCTGAATGGAGAAAATAAAACAATACTTTTTATTAGGTACACAGTTATCTCACCAACAATTGTATAAATATCATGACAGATAGACTGCTATGGAATTATTTTTGCTGAAGCAGAAAATAAGTGCACTATGACATACCTCATTTAGAGAAAGAAATACTGTTGTTATCTTACAACAGTAAGATTGCCAAAAAATGTTGCTTTAATGGGCAAAGCAAACCAAATTACTAACTACCACCCATCACTCTATCCTATTTATTGGTATTGTTTATATGGCTTGGAAGCCACCAGACACTTCTGCTTCCAAGTGTCATACAGACTACAATGACTGAATATAAAGCTTATCTTCCGTATGGTCTAGCTTTCATTTGTTTGGACTTCTTAGTATCAGAGGGTAAATTACTATAGTTTCTATACTATCTGTCCTCTCCTAACCCAGGCCCCATATTCACCTTGGGTGGAGAGAATAAGACAGCAGTGGGTACTGCAAGGTGACCTAAAGTTATAGTGAGTTCCAGTCAGAGCTTTGGTTCATTATTATTTCCCACTCCAGCACCTCCAGCACCTTTCTTTAACCCTGACTTTCTTTCTTTAAGGACTGTCCTATGCCACAAGCAATGAGTTACTTTCTGAAATATTATTATTTTAACAATAACATCATCCTTTTATTTTTCAAGTTTAGAAACGTAAATGCCTTTAAGAACTAGGAAGCAACTTTAAGAAGTGTAGATGCCTCATTAAAGCACCACAATTTTTTTTTTTGCATTTGATATGTAGAAATATGTGTCACTGACACAAAGAAATAAGCTACTTCCAGTTTTTGCTTAAAAGAAACTTCCCTCTCAAGTCATTTTTTATTTTCGTATAATTGACAAAACCAGGGATATGAGGAAGTATTTCTTCACAATAAGAGAATACAGAGGAAAAGCAGAGCTGAATGGTAATAAACATTAGACCTCTACAGGCAGGTAATAAGGAGTGGTGAGGAAACTCTGGTCTATGCAGGGTAGATATTTGTATAAATGAAGTAGCTACTAACCCCCATTGGTATTTACCATGTTGTAAAGTGGATCATCTGTTGGACTTTATTGTAAAGAAAACCTGGAAAACTGAATTTTTATGTGAAATCTTTCAATTTTCATATGTTAAATAATTTTTCCAAGTTGTGTACTTGCCAAATAAAACACATCTGCAGGTCAAAGCCTCCAGTTTCCAAGGCTTGCTCTTCGTGTTCACCAATAGCTGGAAGCAGGACCCCCAAATCTATTCTATGTAAGAGAAAATTGTAAATGCAGCCTTGAATGGGGAGAGTATGTAGGTGAATACTGTTTATATGCAACAGATAAATGACATGCAGAATGAGATCATGCATACAGATTAAGGGTTGATTAGGAAAGCTCACTTGAAAACTATTTCTGGATAGGAGCTAAGCAAAAAATTTTAAGCTATTTGGAGGCATCAGACTTGGGGCTTCCCAGTAGCTCAGATGGTAAATCCTGCAATGCAGGAGACCCGGGTTCGATCTCTGGGTCAGGAGGATCCCCTGGGGAAGGGAATGGCAACCCACTCCAGTATTCTTGCCTGGAGAACTCCATGGTCAGAGGAGACTGGCAGGCTACAGTGCATGGGGTCACAAAGAGAAAGACATGACTGAGCGACTAACACCCTAAAATCAGTTATTTTGTTTTAATTAGACAAATAGATTTGATATCTAATTGGTATTAATCCTATGGATTTTCCCCTCTTGGGGAGAAAGTAGGAAAGAAAAATATACAGTAATATAGAAATCTAAATTCAACCTTTACTGATTTTCTAATTTGTGGTGGCACATGTGGAGAAAGAGGGTATGAGAGATCCATAACAAAAGCTAAATGGGAAAAGCCCTGGAGGAGAAACTGGAGGGACTAGAGTTTTGAAAAGACTTTCTTGTGCTCAGTGAAAGTAAAAGTGAAGTCGCTCAGTCAGACTCTTTGCAACCCCATGAGCTGTAGCCTACCAGGCTCCTCCCTCCATGGGATTCTCCAGGCAACAGTACTGGAGTGGGTTGCCATTTCCTTCTTGTGCTCATTACAAAAAGTTAATGAGCTGGCGGAGTAAGGTGAAAATGGCCAATGAATGATCAAATATAGAGAGAGAGATGGGGAACAGAAGGGATCAGATGGGTACAAGACTCTTAAAAAATGGAAACCCCAGTATTATGGACCAGGAGTCAGAACTGAGGAGAAAGTCTGGACTGCTAAACCTATGAGTCAGGATATGTAGCATAGCAACAGTGTGAGTTAAGCCTAGGTCTTTAGAGCCATCATTAAGGTAAGAATTTTACAGAGGTTCCATTTAGCCTTTTTTTTTTTCTTTTCATTAAAAAACAACAAAAGATAAACAAACAAACAAAAACCTTTTATTCTGTACTTGCTATGGGCCAGGAATTAGGTCACAGTTTCTGTCTCTAAAATATAATGTGTTAAAATCATAAATAAATACAATATATTCAATACTGTAATAGTGAGGCATAGGATGCTATGAGAGACGCACCCAAGGCTGCTGTGTACTGCTGCTCAGGCTGTGAAATGTGTAAATCCAGAAATGCCTCTCACATGGACAGGAAGTAAATGGGTCCTCTGGAACTGTGTAATGTGGCAACTTCAAGCATCTAAATGAGACAAGTTTCACATCATAGAAGGGTTTTTGGAGGCAGATGTTTCTGGACTGAGTCTTAAAAGTAACAGTAGCATTTAGCCACACGGATACTTGGGATACTTGTTGGGAATAGGAGGGAAGAGAACAAAGATGATCTCATTCTTGTCAGATGAACATGTTAAAAAAGTAAAATAGAAATAGACTACAAGTCCTTAATAGCTTCATCACTGTATGAAACGAAAGTATCTCCTGCCATATTAATATATAAGAATATACAAGAAATGTCACAGCCATCAGTGATTTCTGGCCTCCAAATGTAATGAGGACTCCCAAAACTGTGATCCAGTGGATGCTAAGACCCCACCAGGAAGATTGCTGAGGAGCTGGGAGAATGCAAATCAGCAAGGTGATCAAGGAAACAGAATTGGCCCCAGATAGCTGAGGTGCATATGAAAGGATGAATTCTGAGTCCAGAGGCTTGCATCTTCCCATACAGAGAATGCTAAATGCCTTAACTTGACACCTAATCTTTGCTGTTCAGACTGCCTGCTCTCCTTGTTGCAAACTTATATGTAGCCTGACTTCCCCTCCTACTTCCTTGGAGCAGTTTTCTCAGAGCTACTGAGATGCTGTCTCCCGGGTTCAGAGTCCTAAACATTCCCACCAAATAAAATAACTCTCTATTTTCAGGCTGTGACTATCTTTTCTAGTCAACAACTGTTATGCTTAAAGGACATTTGCCACCAAATAACACGTCATATCTTTAACTGTAAGGACTCAGAGAGGAACAAACCTTTCTCACTGTAGCCAAAATGTGACATGTAAAAGAATGCCCCAAACAGAATAGCTACATAGGTTCTTCACATTGAACTACAATGGAATGAATCAGAGTGCAGTGTGTGAAAGACCAAAATTAAAGATGGTGTGAAGTTTAGCAAGGACATCATACATGGAAAATAGAAGTATCTGAAGTACCAAGGTAATTACAAAATACAGGACAAAGCAGAAAAGTGACAAACAGCTGGTAGGGCTTTTTTTCTGCAAACCATGTCTTCCTCTTCTGAACATCGTTTGACTGAACCACCCACCTGTCAATGATATCTAATCACCTTTATAATTTTTGTTCTCTCTTCATAACTAGACTCATAAGTGCCTTGTGTCTGCATTTTCCACAGTGTCTTGAATATCATCCCATGCCACGAATATACACTGATGATGAATATAAATAGAAAACAATGGTATTACCAATTGCTTTATGCTATGTGAGATGTAACATTACCATGTGCAACTGCAACATGCAATCTAGAGTGCCATCCATCTGTAGGATTCTTTGCCTTTCCAGAAAGAAGTTACTTACAGTGAAAAGGATTAGTGATCAAAGTTGACTTTCCTGAACATACTATAGTATACTTGGAGAAAGGCATTGTGTCTTATTCACCATCACGCATTCTCTAAATCCCCATTCCACATGTTCCTTTTTCTCCAGTCCCTTCACTTGGCTTTCTACTGGAGCTTCCCATACTGGGGGAATATACTAGGGTAATATATTTACCATTCCTGATCCTCCTTCTCTGTCTCTAATACTGCTACCTCTTTCTTAGGCATCACAGTTTAATTTTGCCCCAGACTCTAAACTTTCATACAAACACATAGAGACAATTTAAAAGGAATCTCCTGTTTCAAACACCCATTTTCATTAGTAGAGTATCATAATAACTTTTTCTAATAATAAGGACATAATGAGAATAATAAGGACAGCAAGAGAAACAACGATTGCAGGACATGAATGATGGGGTACAGGACATGCTATCCTGAAATACGTCACCCTAGTATATTGAATGTTTTAAACTGAAGGAGTTTAAGAAAACAGAAGCAGGGAGGTCACTCTGGCCTTTCTCGACAACTTCTCCCCTGAAATAGGTTATGATTTCAGAGCCTGATAAGGAGCATCCTTCTCTCTGGAGACAAACGATGCCCAGAAGAATCTGAACAAATATGTCTTGCTGATTTTTCCCTAGGTCACTACACTTACCTCATACTCTTTGACCTATTATATTTCTACACAACTGACCACTCTTCATCAAATCTAGCATAGAATAACTTAGGGTAATTGTTTCTTTGGATCTCTATTTCCTTATGAAGTTTCCATGTCACATAAAACTTAAGTAAACCCGCATGCTTTTCTTCTGTTAATCTGACTTTGCCAGTTTAACATTCAGACCCAGCCAGGAACCTTAAGAGAAAAGTGGAAAATTTTTTTCTCTCCTATGGAACATATGTGGAAAGACAGTGTATTTACCCTAGAAACTTACATTTGTTGATAATGAAAGAAGCAAGTTATACTTTGCAAAAATGCTATTCCTTAAACAAAGATCCATAGGCAAGGATCTCCCTATGTCTGAGAGAAGGTAGATCCATGGCTGTGTATTGATGGAGGTGTCCAGGTTCTTTACAAAAAATTCCATAAGGGACTATGGGGATAGATAGATCACTACCTGCCAGTAAACCAGCTCTGGAGATGGGCACATCACAAATTGTTCAAGAGTAGTTTTGTTGTTTTTTTTTCCCCTACCTTCATTCAAGGTAAGAATGATATTGAAACAGCTAGAGGACAGCATGAGTCAACTTTTAATTTGTTTTCAGATGTATTACCTGGGAAGACCAATTTATTTCCTGAAATTATTTTTCTTACTTGTGAGCTTTTATTTGTAAAAATACAATGAATTTGATTAGCAAATAATTGACATGATCTGGGCATTGCTTTGCATTATGAACTGCTAAAAATAAAATCATTCTATATTCACTGCACTCCAAAATAAACCAGATCACAATAATCATCTGCAATTCAATGTACTTCCTATGAAGGAAAATATTTCATAATCTACAGAAGTGATATCTCAGTCTGCATATGATTATCTTAGCACCAAATAAGAATATGTTTCTACTAGTATTATTTTCCTTCACTCAAAAATTAAAATAAATATGGAAGTGAAAAAGCATTTGGATAAAATGTCAAAGGAAAAGGTTTCGGGTTTTAGACAAGTAAATAGAGGAAATCACAGGAAAATTAAGTTGAAATGTACAGTAGGCCTTTGAAAATAGAGTTGTAATTCTGGAGAGAGATTTGTATGCAGGCATATCTTGGAGCATCATGAAAATATAGTTGATAGTTGAAACTGGGGAATATCAAGCAAAGAATAAAAAGGGAAATTTATCAAGGATAAACTTTAAGAAGTTTTATATTTAAAGTCTGAGATTACAAAAGAACTATTAGGTAATAGGAGGAAAATCAGAACAGGACTGTGGGAGAGAATATGGATTCAGGAAAGTTAAAAACCAGAGTCCAAGGACACTAAGAGATGCTGCCGATGAAGGTGATGCAGCCATCAGGTGAGGACCACATTCTAGCAGCTCAACAGAAGAGACAGAGCCATGTTTGAGTACTAAGATTTTATAGTGAGGCCGAGCAAAATCTATTTGGTTTTTTTATTTTCAGATACTGAGGGCTAGTCTCGCTTAAAAGTAGAAGAGGAAGAACTGGGGCTTTTGGAACTGAGAGACTGAGAGCCTTGAAACAGTCCTAAGTGAATGGCAGGTGGGCTGAATGCCATGGAGACAGGAAGTTTAGGGAGAACAGGATTAGGAGGAAGAAAGTACCTGATGGAGGTAAACCTGACTGAAGAGGCAGAGCAGCTCTGGCCAGACTGTAATGATCTTCACCACAAATTTGAAAGTTAGAGGAGGCAGGATTGGGATTCAAAGAAGAGAAAAAAGGTTGGAATTAGCCTCTGCAAGAGCAAGGTTGCTGCTGCTGCTGCTGCTGCGTCACTTCAGTCGTGTCCAACCCTGTGCAACCCCATAGATGGCAGCCCACCAGGCTCCTCTGCCCCTGGGATTCTCCAGGCAAGAACACTGGAGTGGCTTGCCATTTGCTTCTCCAATGCATAAAGTGAAAAGTGAAAGTGAATTCGCTCAGTCAAGCCCGACTCTTTGTGATCCCATGGGCTGCAGCCTACCAGGCTCCTCCATCCATGGGATTTTCCAGGCAAGAGTACTGGAGTGGGGTGCCATTGCAATTAGGGCTGCACAAAAGAAGTATATGGCTTGTGAAACTGCAGTGAAGGTCAAACTACAGTTGTGTAAACCTGTCATAGGCTCAGCCTGTATAATCCTATGCTTCTTTCCCATCATGTCTGGCAACTGAGGAGTAGAACAGAGAACATGAGCTGAAACACTTGCAAGTGTTATCAGTGCATCTGGGAAACAATGAAGCAGATCAAGGAAACTGTGGGTAGGAAAAATAAATCTCTAATGAAATGATGCACCTGATGTGAAGAGCCGATTCACTGGAAAATACCCTGATGCTGGGAAAGACTGAAGGAAGGAGAAGAAGGGGACTACAGAGGATGAAATGGTTGGATGGCATCACCAAACCAATGGACATGAGTTTGAGCAAGCTCTGGTAGAAAGTGAAGGACAGGGAAGCTTGGCGTGCTGCATTCCATGGGGTCACAAAGAGTTGACAAGACTGAGCAACTGAACAACAACAATATAACGAAGACTAGAGGTAAAATACAGGAAGGACTGTGACGAGCTAGCAGGCAACTAGTGATGTAGATGTGACAGGCAGGCTGGAGTGATGGCAGGCAGTGAAAATGGGAAAGAAAGAGGACCAAGACGAAACCTCTGAAGCAAAGTAATACCCATTGTATTCTGTGTCTGTGCTGCTGCTAAAAAAATGTGCCATCAAAGGCTTAAAGCCAGGTGATGGAAGAATGGATGACTTTTAACACAGAAAATGAAATCAACAAAAGGTAAAGAACATGGATAGGCTAGACATTAAAAATCTAAGCTACAAGCAGAAATACTAGAAGGTAGATGAAAAAAAATCAGGGACTTTATGGCATGCAATGTGACATATTTCTTTAGCACACTCAATACCCAAGTTTTCACATACATAGACAGGGTCTGGTGTCACTTATGCACTAGGAAACCCAGCTGTTCCCATATACAAATACCCAACTTAAAGAAGACCCAGCTAATATCATAAATATCCTTAAAGTTACTAAACCCAGACCTCAAATGTCACTGGGATTTTCAGATTTTTAGCTCTTGCTTCCTCTGCCTCTGGGACTAGCACTCTAAGGCTTAGTTTCTAAGTCACGTGGAAGCACCACATAGGGCTATCCTAATTGACTTTTATGAAGTTTTCATTTTATTTTTGCCTTACTTTCCTTAAGCTACAGGGAGATTATATTTTTATACCAGAATGAATTGGAGAGCTTAAAGCAAAAATGTTCTAATGAACCTGCCTTTGCTAACAGAAAATGTTTTTCATTAAACCAAGATATGATCTTAAACTCAGTATAAGAATTATTCTGCTTGGTGTTTCTTGGAATTTATTTTCCTCTAGGTAAGATTTTTATCACATAGCCACACTGCAGAAAGAGTGCAATAAACCTATACATGGCAAATGTAGCAATGGGTAATGTATAATTTACAGTATTATTGCATTTATATTGATAAGACTTTCAAGAAGGAATTGCTATGCATATGTTATACATTAATTACAGCTTAAACTATAACAGAATAGAGACAATTACAGAAAACGGGTATATAAATTCAATACATTTTGTTTTACATAATATAAACATATCTTTCTCACAGTAGTTCAATATAAAAGCATCTGAATAGAGTAGGTTAGACACTCAGGCAATTTATAATGACAGGAGTAAAAGAAATAATAACTACATGATTGGAGCGGGGGAGAGGTAGTAAATAACCTATGATAGTAATCATTCTGCAACATTTACATGAATCAAATCAACATATTGTATACTATGCTATATTGTATGCTATGTGTTAATAATGGCGGAAATAAGTAAAATCAAAAGGAGAGTAAAAACAAAAAATGATTTCTCTCGTATAAGATTTCAGGCATCTTTTCTTTTTAGAGATTATCTTTATGTTACTGGACAGAGTCATCATTCCCCTCATCCTTGCTATTCCAATTTGCTAGTAAAAATTCCTTCTACCTTGGAGAAGGAAATGGCAACCTATTCCAGTATTCTTGCCTGGAGAATCCCATGGAGGGAGGAGCCTGGTGGGCTACAGTTCATGGGGTCGCAAAGAGTCGGACACGACTGAGCTACTTCACTTCACTCTGAAACCCTGACAAGCAGAGGCTGCTTTCTTACTTCAGAGGAATTACTTCTATGAAGTTAATGTAATTAATCTATTTTATTCCCTCAGTGACACACCAGCTGCCATAGATTCTAAAAATTAACTTAAAAAAATCTTAAGAGGCCAATTTAAACTTTTATTAAATAAAAGTTTCATATATTAAAATGATGAACTAGATAGAAGAATTTCCAGAAGATACTAAACCATGATTTTCCTTAGTTCTTAATCCCAGCGTTTCCCCTGTTTTCAAAGAACTGACAATCCAGTTTAGAAGAAAAAACAAACACTCTTGAAAACACAACAATTTGATGTGAAATGCAGTGTGCCAGCTAACCATGCATTGTTAGTTCCAAAGTGAAGGCCTGGATGGCATGAGTCAGACTGGGCCTGAAAAAGTGATAGGACCAGCTGATCAAAAATGACAGGAAAAGGAAGGGAGGCATCACCATTCATGATCCTAAAAGGAGTTAATCGTCACCAGACAAACATCTATTTGTCCAGCAAAATGTACACAGTATCTGAAGTTGTAGGCTGAGAATGTCTCCCATGCTCCTAATTTTTGTTCTTAACATCATTTTGCTTAATTGAGAACCAAATCCCAACGGATAATATATAAAATAAAATGGAAGGTTCACTAATTTTTGCTGAGTTTGATTAATTTAGATAATTTTCAAGAGATCAGTTTTTAATGGAATCTACTTAGTAAAGAGATTGATTGCCCGAAGGAAGCAAGACAATGAGGAAACCAGACTCTACATTTCTTCAGTAGGATGCTGACTTAGCTGTAGACAGCTGTGATTTGTAGTGATCTAGAAGGACTTTACTTGTCATATCAATTAAACATAACCAACATACCTTCCCATTTGGGGAATTTTCCATTTAAAGAATATTTTTTTTCCCCATAAGCATCCTGTGTAAACAAAATTTTTAAATCATAATGAGACTTCCTAATCAAATCTGCTTCCCAGAATAGGAAGTAAATTTTAGTGGCTCACCTGACAATAGCAGCGGGACCCACCATATGGCATTAATGTGTCTGGAATGCTGGTGTTCATCATTGCAGGAAATTGCTGTGCTGGAGCTACCATGGTGGAAAGAAATCATCTCTCTCAGTAGAATATAATAGATTCCATATTACACAACAAAAGGGGAGATCCTTATCATCCGTCTTTCTTAGAAAGGGACATTTCCAATATATTTCAAATTCAGTTCATCTGAAAAGGAATTTAACCTGGATATAATTCCCTAAGGTATATGGGCCATGACCTGACCCCATTTCTAGAAAGAAACCTATACTCTGTAAGTGCTACACTTAGTGAGGAATGTGAGCTGCAGTATCTCACATGGGAATCCACAAAAGACATTCTGAGGTCAGATTAATTTCTGAAAACATATCCTACTAGATATAAGGGAAAGAATCAGAGTGGCTATATGGTCCTGACTAAAAACTAGTAGTGAGTTTTTGGGTGATGTAGCAGATGTCCTAGACCATGGGTTCTCTTTGTTGTCTAAGGAATTCTGAAAATTTTTACCAAAAATAAGAAAGCATAAGTCCATACGAATTTCTCTCTTGTGTAAAACAAGATTTGAACTGCTAAAACTTCTAAATCCCAAGATTAGGCAGTTAGAGTAAATAAAAGATTAACAGTTCTTCTAAAGAGGTCCTTCATCTTCCTGCAAATTCTGGCATATTGGATTTTCTAATTATAGAATAAAAGTACTATTAAAGGTTTAGCCTTTCAGACCTCTGAGAATTCAGTTGCTAAAATAGAAGCAAGCAGTTCTTGAAGGCTCTAGTGTTTACTCCCATCATGCTAATTTAATCACAGGGGGTTGACAAGACGGCTCTTACCTGAAAACTCAGACGCTTCAGAAGTTGGATTCATTTCCATTGAAATTAACTTAACTATGCCTTTTAAAAAGAGTCCTACTTTATAGAGCAAGAAAGATCTTGTGATCTTCCTGAGAACAAAGGCATTATCCCAGTCATTCACCATTCAGACTATCTAAGGTTCTCCTTTAAATTGTCTGGAAACTAATCTTTGTGTTACACCAGAGCCCTCTACAACTTTGAACCCTATTAGGAAAATATGTAAGTCTTTTTTTTTTTTTTTTAAATTCCAATTCCTGTTTTAATCAAAATATACTTAAAAAAAAAAAAAAGAAGAAGAATGGATTCTATAACTGCTATTTTCTTCTGATTCAGAGGAAACCTAGCTCTTCAAGCCACAGGATGATAATCAAGCCCTCAGGTCAGCTTACTCTACTCAAAATAAATCAGAGAATAAGAAATGCATAGCTTAAATAATAACAAAATGATAATAAGTAAGAACACTTTGGCCACCTGATGTGAAAAGCTGACTCATTAGAAAAGATCCTGATGCTGGGAAAGATTGAGGGCAGGAGGAGAAGAGGATGACAGAGGATGAGATGGTTGGATGGCATCACCAACTCGATGGATATGAGTTTGGGAAAAAGCTCCAGGAATTGATGATAGACAGGGAAGCTTGGCGTGCTGCAGTCCATGGAGTTGTAAAGAGCCGGACACGACTGAGCGACTCAACTGAACTGAAGAAGAACATACTGTGTTTATTAAACCTTATCAGGCACTGTGTGACATACTACAGAAAGTATTTTACAATCACTATCATGTTTAATCCTCCCTATGAGATAAATACTGTAATTATTGCATTTCTACAGATCAGTTTTTCTTTTTGAAACTTACAAATGTGAGATCAAATTTACCATTGTCTTTCAGCAAAAAGAGGTCATTTTTCAGTTTTATTTTCTTGCATCTTCCATACAAACTGACTCACATGGGATTGCTCTAACTGAACTAGCTGCTGAGTAATTCTTAGATACCACTTTTGCTCAAATGTCCGGCCCCAGGTAATAATTTCAAGATTATCTCATGGTGGTTAACATAAAGCACAGGTTAAGATAATCCTCTCTGTGTCCCTGGTACCACCTGCATCATAACCACCCAATGTGTCCGTGAAAGTGCAAATTCCTGAGCCACTTCATAAATATAGAACCAGAATCAATAGGAGGCCTGGGAAATGCATGTTTGACAGGCCCCATGGGCCATTTTTAAGCACACTGAATGATGAAATCAACAACTGTATCATTCATGCCCTAAACTCTTTTTGTATATCACTCTCAGTTTTCTTATTTCTTTTCTATATGGACCGTATTTTACTAGATTCACACAAGCATAGAATAAGCACTTATGTATTAATAGATGTTCATTTGTTTTCCTTTTTATTCCTAAATGTAATTTGGTACTAAGATATCAGAGATGTTACTTTAAGTTGAAGTCATAACAGAGAATATGAAAGAAAACAACTATGAAAGGGTGAAAATATTGCTAATCCACCAGGTCACACAGGATAATGATGTATATACTTCCTGTCCCACTGAATCTCCCTCCTCAAAAAATAGTCATAAAAGGAAGAGCAGCTCTCCAGGGTTCCAGGACCATGAAAGGAATCTGTATTCCTATGAGTCTTTAAATATTTATACAGAGGCAAGTAAAATCTGATTGTTTATTTTTTTAATTTATCTTAGCATGAGGTTTAATTTAATTTAACCTCAATGAAGAAAATGGCCCTGACTTCATACATATCTATCAAATAAATAAAAGAGTCAATTTATCCTAAAAGACACTTTTAGCAACTCTCAATCTTATTTGATCAAAAACAGAAAATAGTATAATGGCTTACTTATAACTTCCCTGGCAGCTCAGACAGTAAAATGTCTGCCTACATTGAAAGAGACCCGTGTTCAATCTCTGGGTCTGGAAGATCTCCTGGAGAAGGAAATGGCAACCCACTCCAGTATTCTTGCCTGGAAAATCCCATGGACGGGAGGAAACTGGTAGGCTACAGTCCATGGGGTTGCACAGCTGGACACGACTGAAAAATTTCACTTTCACATATGACTAAAAATGCTCACACTAATAAAAAAATTAAAAAGCAAGCCCTTCATTCCATCAGGAAACTGAATGATTTAACTCATTCCTCAAGTGGAATTTTAAAAAAAAATTCATTTATCTGGTGGCATATAGATAGAAAAGCAAGGCAGTAAATAGCAAATTCAGTATACAGAAAAACATATTTTATGAGATTATCTATCACCCACCACTTGGGTAAGACCCCAAATCAAGTAAGTATTCATGATCCAGGACTTATTAATGTGCACCTGAGTTAGAACAGCACACTCCACAAACCCTGCAAGGTCAAGACCGAGACACTTACTGTGCTTTCTTGCTTGCAGCACTACCTGTTCATGTTTTCCCAGGTTCTCTAAGGTAATGAAAGTAGATGAACAGAGAAGAAAATACCTCACTTGAATCAGATCTTTCTCTTGGAAGTTCTCCTCAGCTGGAGGCATTTCTCCTCTTGGCCATCTACCTCCTATCTTTGCTCTGTCGGTCTTCAGTTTCCTGCCTTAATGCAATTATGGGCTCCTTCTCCTGTAACTACTCTGAAAGCATTCCTAGCCAAGCACAGTTGTATTGTATAATATTTTTCATCATATACCAACCTATTTTCTAAGCTTTGCTTATTAATTTCATGCTAATTCCAGAATTTATAATTAATGATTTATCTAGAGCATATTAACATCCAAATACTCAAAGCTGGGGAAATCTTCCTCTCTAGAGTTTCTATCCTATCACTGCAGCTAATAACACTGCCTACTGAACACACTAATAACATAAATGATGTAAGTGGTATAATTTTCCCAGAGTTTTCCATTTAACAAGGATATCTCTCACACTGTAAGCTATAGGGGCATTACAAATAAAAAACATTAGGAGGTTTCCACTATGGAAAATACAGGCTATGGAACAGAAGAAAATGTGGTTTACAGCTTTCAGGCCTCACTCATACACCCATTACTGTACACAGAGTGGATAATTCAATAGCAATTCAGTCAGAGCCCCACTAACAAGCAGTGAGCAATAGTATCACAGCTCTGTCACATCCTCTCTCATAGCCTTGTCAGGAAACATCAATTCCTACCCTTAGCTAGGCCAAAATCAGGACAGGTTTCCGCTACACAGGTAGCCAGGTTTCTCTCCAGAAACAGCTTTTGGGAACCCTCTTCCAGATGTCATCTGTGTGGATGTCAGACAGAAACACCTCTGGCAATGAGGTTTTCTGGCTATTAACTATGAACAACTGATTGCAAGCACTCAAATGGATCAATGGGTGACTAAGGGTGTGACTCCACGCTGGGGCCTGGAAATGGGGGCTCCAAAAGGACCACTTGGCCCAGTACTCATTAATCAGGGTCAAATCTAGACTCCTGGCTTTCTCTCTCAATGAAAGAAGTGTTAACTTGCCGAATGTAATCACTTAAAACACAGAACGGCTTTTGTGACCGGATTTGGCATTTCTTTTCAAAATTATTGAAACTCTGAAAAATAGACATGGTCTGGGCCTCTCCTGGTATCCGCTCATCCTCAGTTCATCCCATGACTATTTTCTGCAATGATGCCAGCTGAACAGATTCTGCATTGAGCAGGCAGGTAATCTTCTTGTTGTGAAGTATTAACCTAGAACTGCTCCTGTTGTTGTTTAGTTGCTAAGAGGTATCTGACTCTTTTGCAAGCCCAAGGACTTTAGTCTGAAGTGCCTCCCTATCCATGCGATTTCCCAGGCAAGAAAACTAGGATGGGTTGCCATTTTCTTCTCCAGGGGATCTTCCTGACCCAGGGATTGAATGCTTGTCTCCCTTATTGACAGGCAGATTCTTTACCACTGAGCCACCAGAGAAACCCCTATCCTAGAACCAGCCTTGGACAATATATATATATATATATATACATATACACACCATGAGGCATGCGGGATCTTAGTTCCCCAACCAAGGATTGAACCCATGCCCCTTGCAATGCAAGTGCAGTCTCAACCACTGGATCACCAGGAAACCCTAGATTATATGCTTTCTAAGGGCAATTTCTATGCCTACCTTAACTTCCTATCTCCAAGGCATTTTATTTGCAAATTAGCCCTCAGAAGGCAACTGATTAATGTCCAGTGATGAACTATGTCTGACTGAGAGAATATCTAAATGAATCAAAGAAATATGCAGTCAGCCCAGAACAGGATTGGAAGTGAGATTTATTGGAATTCTATAAAAATTTGCAATATCCCTAAACAGAAATATGGGCAAAAATTTGCCATCAATTGGTATACTTAGCTCTTTTAAAAAACAGTAGATTTGAATATCTATAAAATCTTTAAGCTTTCCTCACATGTATCGCTGTTTGACTAATGCTCTGAAAAGATAAGCTAGCAAGTCTAACCATCTTATTCTCCTTCAGCAGGGTCTGTGAGCAAATCAGAGAATCCATAAGGTTTTAAAGACATATCATGAATGTGTTTTTCCCTATCACTTAAAAAACATCTATAATAGTGCATAGTACTTTCATCATGTGAGCATACATAATTCTAGCCCAGTTTTAATTAAAAGATAAAGCTGATTTATAATTACTAGTACATTGCATACCAATAATTAGCTCACTTAATTTTTAACAGGAGTTCTATACAGCAGATAAAATAAGACTTTTGCTATCTTTCTATCAGTGCTATTGTGCTTGGCAAATCTCTTCCCACAGATCAGATAATGTTAAACTGTAGTTCAATTTAAGCTAAATTATTCCTTCATTTCTAATTGATCAGTCTACATGCAAGAGGCTATATGCTAGCATCAAAATCTTTGTTTCCACATAGTTTGTTCCAACTGTATGAAGTTTCCTTTTTCCCCCAGGAAATTCCTAGTCACAACAGCATGAAATTCTTGTTCATCTCTTATTCCACCACATCCTCTGAGATGCTCAGCACTTTGGGCAAAGGTCTACAGGCTAGAAGAAGCAAGGAAGGAGGAGGAGGACGGCTGCAATCTCTTGTCATCCTAACCAGGCACGTGCACATTGCACCACTCACTCCACCAGTAACTTTCTGGGAAACTAGAGTTGGAAGCCTGGCATTAGTGAAACTGGGAAACACAGATCATCTTAGGAAGAAAACTATTACAAAATCAAGTGCTTTTTTTAAACCTCATGTTTATTTTTAAAAAAAGAGCAACAACCTCTTCATAAAATAAGAAACTCAAACCATACAGAAGACTATTACACAAAACTTAAAAGCTCACTTCCCTGTTTTCCTATTACCCAAAGCTGATCACTCCTAATTTTGCTGTTTCTTGAGACTTTCCAAAAATATATGATCATATAAGGGCACATACTTTTACACAAAAGTAAAAAAGGAATATACTTTCCATATTATTCTACAATACTCTCTTCTCTGAACATACTTTCTCTCATGTCAATATACACACAAGCATTTACACATAAATATTAATATATATAGTTATTTAAGTTAACCAATATTCAATTATATAGTTATAATAATTTAACACTTCTCTCTTAGAACATTTAGTTTGTTTCCATTTTTCTATTATAAACTATGGCAATAAACATTGAATATACCTTCCTTTGGACAGAAATACACTTATACAATAACTTTTATAAAAGGAAATGCTGAATAAAATTATTACACTGTTTTGAGTGGGAAATATCAAAAGCTATAGCTGTTTATACTCTTGGACGCACAGTGTGAAAGTGCATGCTCCCCCACAACCTTGCCAACACCAGGTACTATCAACATATTCATCTTTTCCAACCCGATTAGCAAAAGAGAAGTTCTTAAGTAAAAACATCATATAGACAATACGGCAGTGCCATCTATAGCTGACATACACAGGCTGACCATGTCCCTCGATACATTTCTATCCCTATAATGAGTGTACAAGCAATTTCATAATTTCTGTCCTTATTTAATCTGCTAGATGATACCTCTGATTTTACCAGATGATATTTATTATAATGCTTTATAATAGAAACTCCTAGAGCTTGAAGAGCCCTGGCAAACAGGGTGTTAGAAAGTGCCTGCCTCTTAAACACCTACACAACTGCTCATAGCCCACATCTGAGCAATGTCTCCAGACACCCCAGAATCAAGACCCAAGAGCCACCATGCCACCTAACCTGCACATGAATCTAGGTAACTACTCACTAGCTTTGTGCCAAAAAGCAAACTATTTAACATCCCCACACTTTCCTTTCTTGTAAGTAAAGTAACATCACTACGAACAAAGCCAGTGGAGGTGATGGAATACCAGTTGAGCTATCACAAATCCTGAAAGATGACGCTGTGAAAGTGCTACACTCAATACGCCAGCAAATTTGAAACACTCAGCAGTGGCCACAGGACTGGAAAAGGTCAGTTTTCATTCCAATCCCAAAGAAAGGCAATGCCAAAGAATGCTCAAAGTACCACACAATTGCACTCATCTCATATGCTAGTAAAATAATGCTCAAAATTCTCTAAGCCAGGCTTCAGCAATATGTGAACCATGAACTTCCAGATGTTCAAGCTGGTTTTAGAAAAGACAGAGGAACCAGAGATCAAATTGCCAACATCTGCTGGATCATCAGAAAAGCAAGAGAGTTCCAGAAAAACATCTATTTCTGCTTTATTGACTATGCCAAAGCCTTTGACTGTGTGGATCACAATAAACTGTGGAGAATTTTGAAAGAGTTGGGAATACCAGACCACCTGACCTGCCTCTTGAGAAACCGATATGCAGGTCAGGAAGTAACAGTCAGAACTGGACATGGAACAACAGACTGGTTCCAAATAGGAAAAGGAGTACATCAAGGCTGTATATTGTCACCCTGCTTATTTAACTTCTGTGCAGAGTACATCATGAGAAATGCTGGGCTGGTAGAAGCACACGCTGGAATCAAGATTGCCAGGAGAAATATCAATAACCTCAGATATTAAGATGGCATAAAGTGAAGAGTAACTAAAAAGCCTCTTGATGAAAGTGAAAGAGGAGAGTGAAAAAGTTGGCTGAAAGCTCAACATTCAGAAAACGAAGATCATGGCATCCAGTCCCATCACTTCATGGGAAATAGATGGAAAAACAGTGGAAACAGTGTCAGACTATATTTTGGGGGCTCTAAAATCACTGCAGATGGTGACTGCAGCCATGAAATTAAGACGCTTACTCCTTGGAAGGAAAGTTATGACCAACCTAGATAGCATATTCAAAAGCAGAGACATTACTTTGCCAACAAAGGTCCGTCTAGTCAAGGCTATGGTTTTTCCTGTGGTCATGTATGCATGTGAGAGTTGGACTGTGAAGAAAGCTGAGCACTGAAGAATTGATGCTTTTGAACTGTGGTGGTGGAGAAGACTCTTGAGAGTCCCTTGGACTGCAAGGAGGTCCAATGAGTCCATTCTAAAGGAAATCGGTCCTGGGTGTTCTTTGGAAGGAATGATGCTGAAGCTGAAACTCCAGTACTTTGGCCACTTCATGTGAAGAGTTAACTCATTGGAAAAGACTCTGATGCTGGGAGGGATTGGGGGCAGGAGGAGAAGGGGACGACAGAGGATGAGATAGCTGGATGGCATCACCGCCTCGATGGACATGAGTCTGAGTGAACTCCAGAAGTTGGTGATGGACAGGGAGGCCTGGCATGCTGCAATTCATGGGGTCGCAAAGAGTCGGACATGACTGAGTGACTGAACTGACTAATAGATAATAAATGATACTTACCTCTTAAAATTGGTGTAAAATTAAATAATGTATACAAAGTAATAGGCACAGTACTTGACATACAGTATATGTGAAAAATTGCTATTTTTATAGTACTATGCTTTTTATGTACACATGTCCAGCAATCAAAAAAGGACCTATTTTACAAATTCAAGAAAGGAAGAGACTGTTATCTTCCCCAAAAGTGGAGCACGTAATACCTAGAATGGGTTTTAATTCAATTTGTGTGACATCATATCAACAGGGATGCTTCCAAAACTCAGTTAATCAACAATGGCCTCTATCTTGTGTCCAGGATTTCTGGGAGAAAGATCATCCAGTTCCTAGCATTCTCATTTCTAAGACTCCTTCCCCGAGGTCTATGTTAGGTCATCCGTTTACTTTGTTTCCTTCTGCTTTAGAAGTACAGTTTTCGTCTGCTCACTAAACAATATATTTGTATTCAGTTTTTCCTTTTGGTAGCCTCTTCCTTGAACAGCAATATGGTACATTTGTATAAAAATCATAAGGCTAACATTCTGCCTTGATTTGCTACATAGTAAAATTCACCTTCTTCCCTCTCCCTATGAGAATTTCACACTCCAGCATAAACCTTCATCAAAGGAGGCACGAGAAATGAAAAAATAAAAGCTTTACTGCTTTCTTAAATGTTATTGTAATCCTTTCAAAAAAAGAGGGGGAAAAAACTATTTTTGAGTGGAAGATTACGGCAGGTTAGTTCACATGAAACCCTGTTGTTCCTGCCACATGAGTCAATCAAGATAAGAATGCATTGATAAATTTGATTTAGGTCCATCTAAATGTTTGCTGTTAAATAAGATTACTTATGTGTCATATAATGTATATTAAGGTGCATGCACATACACGAATTCTCAAGCTGCTGTCCATATGGTTCATTTACTGGAGGCACACATCTCTTAGCTCCAGAAATAAGACTGTTTGCATTCTGGGACTATCTCAGCTTTCTTGTTTTAGTCCCATCACACCCACTCCCAAGTACCACTCTACCTTGCCCTCCGTGGCTCGTGATACTTTCCACTTTTTCATTTCTCTGTACTGTGCTCAGGCTGGCCTTTCTGCCTACAGATACTGTGTCCTCTCCACCCAACCACTCCAATATCAAACTCCCATGCATCCTTCAAGCCCAACTTGAAGGTCCCTCCCTTTACTTCATTTTTCTCTCTCTCAGAAACATCTCAAGTTAACTTCTGCCACATAATCTTGTATGTACATCTTTCTCCTTCCACTGTGATTCTGTATCTCTTGAGAATAGGTGCCTATGGTTTGCTTTTAAAATCTTTTATCTGCAAGAGTTTACATATCAAATACATAATAGTGTTTCTACTCACATGCACTATTCATATAAAAATTCATTTGCAGGCCACAGTAACCACAACAGAATTTGCAAAATCAGCAGAGGATTTTTTTTCTCCTCTTGATTGATTTTGGTGTCATTTCTATACACTGAAAGTTACAAACTGATTTCCCCAGTTGCCATCAGAGATGTAAGAATCTGAAAGAGCAAATCAAATGCCTTGTCTTTTGATTTGACTTTTGTATTACAGGTATAAGGGCTTGACTGTGTTGACAGCTCAGTACACAAAGCAGAAGCAGTAATCAGATTATGTCATTTTGCACAGTTCCTCAATATAAACAAGGCAGTAATGGTGTTGAAATCTCCACTTCACTTGGGATCCACAAGTATCTAATATACTGAACAAGCAGCTCAGCCTATCTTACTCCTAAAGAACTTGCACAAATATCTAAGTACTGAGCATGCAGTTATTATCTGCTGGGCGAATGCCTATCCTTAATATAATCTCACCAATTAAGGCACTCCCATGCATACCCAGACATCAAGCTGAAGAAGTGCTTGCCACAGAGCTTTAATGTAATTAGCTCAAAGACAACAATCCTCTTTGCTCATCCAATTATTTTGTTTAATGTATGAAATATCTGAAAACATTCAAGACTTCCAGGCATCTGAGGCTCTCTATAAGAGGGGATGTGTAGGATAATGAAGGACTGGGTAAAGGGAAACGCTTAACAGTTTAACTCCTACAGATGCTGTTATATATTCCATAAATTTATAACACGCACTTTCTTATGAACTGCCCACATTTACCTAAACACAGGGGACCACACAATATCATTTATCCTAGGATATTAAGCTTTAAAAAACTACCCAGTTAGCCACCTTGCACCTCTGACCTAGTCCACTTGTTACATACCCACAGTGATCATGATATTACCCTGGGCAGGACTCTCCACAATTTACAGAACTTGCCCAAACCCCCAGACCAGCACTGAAATCAATCTATTCACAGATTGTCTCCCAACCAAGTATCCAATAAATCTTTTTCTATTCCACTATGTAAGCTCCAACCAAGGGGAAAGCAACTCTTGTTTTCAGAGCTCTTACTACCTATACACCAGGCACTGTTTGACAGCAGAGATAAATTTTCTCATTTACTCTTCAGAATAGCATTGCCAATGAGCCAAACTTGAGCTTAAAATGATAATAAAACTTTTATAAGGCCACACAAGTCAAAAAAAAATGTAGCCAGCATTTGAATACTGAATCCAAGCTCTCTAAAATATAAATGCTGTATTGAAAAGGCCTGTAATTTCTGACTTCAACACCAGTCTCTATCCTCAGTGCCATTGTGGTGGGGGGTACATAGTAGTCACTCAATAAATTTTTGTTGAATAAATAAAACAAGATCCTATTGTTTTTTATATATTTGCTTTTTGACTATATTGAAAAAGGTCACCTACTTGCAACCTTCAACCCCTTTCTCAGGTTCATGTTCTTCCATGATGCTTTTCATGGCTGGCCTTTCCAGCTCGTTTTAGCCTCTCCTCAACTCACGGTCTATGCTAGAAAATCACAATAAATGCCCAAATTCCTTGTAACATTTATGTATTTGTTGATCTTTTTCACTTATTTTTATCCCATGGTCTCATTAATTCTCAAACTTTGACTTCTTTACACCATCTAGGCTGAATGTCTGGCACCCAGTGATAACTGATACAGGCATTTTCTATGCTGGACTGTATTCTATTTGTCTGCAAGTCTATGAGATAAAAACTATTTGTAAGCATTGCTATTCTGACAACTCAGAGCACTTCTTTTTCAAACATAAACACTGGATCTTTTGTTTTGGACAAACTGTTAACTCTAATCTGTATTTATTTCCTTAAGAGACAACTGAACAGCAAATTTCTGAACCTACTACTTCATCAAGGATCAGAAAACTGAGCTGTGAATTCAGTCACTGGGAGCCCTGGCCTCAGGGTAATACAGTATCTGCGAGCTGCATTACCTTTCCATTCAGTGACCTGGAGAGCTTGTGAGGTGTCTTTGACTACTTTATTCTCTGACATAGAAATGAATGCAACATTCTAATACATTTGTTACTTTTTTGCCTTGCCTTTTCAGTAGTGAAATAAAAAAATTTTTTAAGAAAAATGTATTTGATATCCAGTAACCTTTATTTCAGGCTTCCCTGGTGACTCAGATAGTAAAGAATCTGCCTGCAATGCAGGAGACCTGGCTTCGAGCCCTGGGTTGGGAAGATCCCCTGGAGTAGGGAAAGGCTACCCACTCCAGCATTCTGGCCTGGAGAATTCCATGGACAGAGGAGCCTAGCAGGCTACAGTTCAAGTGGTTACAAAGAGACAGATGTGACTGAGCAACTTTCACTTTTGACCTTTATTTCTAAGCTAAGTTCAATTTGGTCGCTGAATTTGGTCGTGTCCGACTCTTTGCTACCCTATGAAATGCAACATGCCAAGCGTTCCTGTCCATCACCAACTCCCGGAGTCCACCCAAACCCATGTCCACTGAGTCAGTGATGCCATCCAACCATCTCATCCCCTTCTCCTCCTGCCTTCAATCTTTCCCAGCATCAAGGTCTTTTCAAATAAGTCAGTTCTTCACATCAGGTGGCCAAAGTATTGGAGTTTCAGCTTCAACATCAGTTCCTCCAGTGAACACCCAGGACTGATCTCCTTTAGGAAGGACTAGTTGGATTTCCTTGCAGTTCAAGGGACTCTCAAGAGTCTTCTCCAACACCACAATTCAAAAGCATCAATTCTTCTGCACTCAGCTTATAGTCCAACTCTCACATCCCATACATGACCACTGGAAAAACCATAGCCTTGACTAGACAGACCTTTGTTGACAAAGTAATGTCTCTGCTTTTGAATACACTGTCTAGGTCGGTCATAACTTTCTTTCCAAGGAACAAGTGTCTTTTAATTTCATGGCTGTAACCACCATCTGCAGTGATTTTGGAGCCCAGAAAAATAAAGTCAGCCACTGTTTCCACTGTTTCCCATGAACTGATGGGACTGGATGCTATGATCTTAATTTTCTGAATGTTGAGTTTTCAGCTAATTTTTAACTCTCCTCTTTCACTTTCATCAAGAGGCTCTTTAGTTCTTCTTCACTTTCTGCTGTAAGAGTGGTGTAATCTGCATATCTGAGGTTATTGACATTTCTCCCCGAAATCTTGATTCCAGCTGGTACTTCTTCCAGCCCAGCGTTTCTCATGATGTACTCTGCATAGAAGTTAAATAAGCAGGGTGACAATATACAGCCTTGACGTACTCCTTTTCCTATTTGGAACCAGTCTGTTGTTCCATGTCCACTTCTAACTGTTGCTTCCTGACCTGCATACAGGTTTCTCAAGAGGCAGGTCAGGTGGTCTGGTATTCCCGTGTCTTTCAGAATTTTCCACAGTTTATTGTGATCCACACAGTCAAAGGCTTTGCATATTCAATAAAGCAGAAACAGATGTTTTCTGGAACTCTCTTGCTTTTTCTAAGCTAAAGAAAGGCACTATCTTAAATGTTTATGTCAGTATAACAAAAGTACATATTACTGAACAGAAAGTCTAAAGGGTATCATTGTAATTCCTTCCTTTTACAGCATTTTTAACATTGTCTTCTCCCAAACCTAAGCTTCAGGGTGGTGGGGGGGACTGAAATAAGGCATGAGGTTTTGCTTTCTGAAGGAAAATTGACTGTTTAAAGTTCAACCTAAAGGAGACTAATAAATGAATGGAAGTTTCTCTAAAAGAGTTTACAACAGATGGCCAACAGGCATATGAAAAAATACTCATGTCACTAATTATTAGAGAAATGCAAATCAAAATTACAAAGAAGTATCACCTCACAATAGTCAGAAGGGCCATCGTCAAAAAGTCTAGAAGTAACAAATGGTAGAGAGGGTGCGGAGGAAATGGAACCCTCTTGTACTTGCTGCTAAGTCATTTCAGTCGTGTCCGACTCTGTGCGACCCCATAGACGATAGCCCACCAGGCTCCCCCGTCCCTGGGATCCTCCAGGCAAGAACACTGGAGTGGGTTGCCATTTCCTTCTCCAATGCATGAAAGTGAAAAGGGAAAGTGAAGTCGCTCAGTCATGTCCGACCCTCAGCGATCCCATGGACTGCAGCCTACCAGGCTCTTCCATCCATGGTATTTTCCAGGCAAGAGTACTGGAGTGGGGTGCCATTGCCTTCTCCCTTGCACTTGCTAAGAATGTAAATTGGTACAGTTACTGTGGAAAACAATATGGAGGCTCCTTAAAAAACAAAATATAGGGTAACCATATGATCCAGCAATCCCACTCCTTGGCACATATTCAGAGAAAACTATCATTCAAAAAGATACACGTAGCCGTGTTCATAGCAGCACTATTTACAATAGCCAAGACATGGAAGCAACCTAAATGTCTATTAACAGATGAATTGATAAACAAGATGTGGTATGCGTGCACACACATACACACAATAGACTATTACTCAGCCACTAATAAAAAGAATGAAATAATGTCACTTGCAGCAACATGGGTGGATCTAGAGATTATCATACTAAGTAAAGTCAGAGAAAGACAAATACCAAATGATATCACTTATATTTGGAATCTAAAAAAGTGATACAAATGAACTTATTTACAAAACAGAAGTAGACTCACAGACATAGAGAACAAACTAATGGTTACCAAAAGGGAAAGAGGGGAGATAATATATTAGGAATTTGGATTAACAGATACACACTATTATACATAAAAAAAAAAACAACAAAGGCCTACTGTGTAGCACAGGGAACTATATTTAATATCTTATAATAACCTATAATAGAAAAGAATTGGGAAGAGAAAAGATATATAATAATTTTATAAGTATAGGCAATGTTGAAAATTCATTTTATTGAGAGGGTGATATTTTTTGCAATTTTTGCTAACTTTTGTAGCTGTAACTTTGTGATTTTTGTAATGGGTAGCTTGAATCAGGCTCCTCCTTCCCCCACTTTGTTTCTGCTAAATTAGAAACCTTAATTTACAGTTACAGATCATTGGAATTTTTACTAATGACTGTTGGCTCCAATAGTTCAGAATTTCTCATGGGAAGGGGATAAGAATGTGTCACATAGGGGAGAAAAGTGAAATAGAAATATGGTTACCAAGAGGATCAATGGCAGAGACTATGTGCTCATGAAATCCTGTTCTTCCTTAACACTCAGCTACACCGATTCCAAACCTCCCTTTAGTTAGGTATGGTCCTGTTGCTGAGTTCTATCCATCAGACTGGGCAAAAGAGTGCATTCTATTTCCAGATCCTGTCAGTCCATGAACAACCCCCTCCAGGTGACTGGCTGAGTGGCGTGAATATGGCCCCCAAAGCACAAGACAGAGCTCCGGGACCCTGAATTACCGCTTGGAAAAGAGGTACCCAGCCAAGATTACTCCCACTGAACTCTGACACAAGTGAGAGAGAAACTCCTATTGTGCCAAACCATTAAATTCATCTGCCACAGCAGCAAGCTTTATCTTAACTACTATACATACATTAGAAAATATTTCTATAGCAGCACCAGTAGTATATGGATAACATTAAAAGTATACAGTTGGAAATGCATTGAAATTACTTAGAAAAAGAAAACAGTTTGACATCAATTATGTCTCAGAACTCAGGTAGACTTAAAAAGGGATCAAATGTTACCAAACTATATACTACAATACAATTACACAAAGAATAATCACCTTGAACCAATTTCTAGATAGGTAATTCACTAGAACCAATGTATGATATACATACATCGATATACATATTGATATACAATGATTGATATATATATATACACACACATATTAAAGGCTACTATAAAAGATATGTATATTCTTTAATTTCCACAAAATAGTATTCTCTATATGATTTGTTTTACTTGCAGTATATTTATTTCACTTCCCAATTTTTTGATCTTTAATACGTTTCTTTCCCTTCTTTTTAAATAGTTCATTTCAGATAGTACTGAAAGAACAGAAAGCAAAACAATTACTTATACTCACATCCTCAAACGCATTGCTTAAAAACTACATTACCCTTTGGTCCTTGTTCATGTGCATATTCAGGGCCTTCACAGGTGGCTCTCACTGGTAAAGAATCCGCCTGCCAAATGCAGGAGACTCAGGAGACAGGAGTTCGATCCTTGGGTTGGGAAGATTACCCTCGAGCAGGAAATGGCAACCCACTTAAGTATTCTTGCCATGGAAATCCCATGGGCAGGGGAGCCTGGCAGGCTATAGTTCATGGGGCCACAAAGAGTCGGACACAACTGAGCATGCGCACGCACATGTGCATATTCAATATTTGTATTTTTAGCTTCGTATAGCAGCTGGAGTTTTATAGTCTACATATTCTGCTAACGAGGTCATGGGTATTTCACCAGACTGCCCCCTTTCCCCTATGCACTGACCACCTATCCTGCTGCTGGCACCTCACCTCTGACTCCACCCTAATCATCCCCGATGTTTGCTTTCTGATTGACACTTAGTAATAAAGTTGCTGCTAAACCAAGTAAGCATTGGATCCATTAAGAGGGTTTCTCCTTTAAATTTTATCTAGTAATACATATAAGACATCTATATATTTGTAAAGAAAACTATTTTCTTTATGGTTATTAAACCACTGTCTTATGCACACTAGCGGCACTGCAAAGCATTCTTTGTTATACAGCATCATGGATTATAAGTTAGGTCCTTGTGTATATCTCACAAGATAATTCAATTACTAACATTTTTAAAGGATATTGTTATAATTGAGCTTTCTGGCATGGATTTCATCGGTGAGATCCCAGGTTGTTACTTTTAGCACTTCCTAACTTTTCCTTTGTGTTTGCTCTGAGCATCTCTCCAGGTATAGAGTGGCAGGTACATATAAGCCTCATGGGGAGGACAGATGGGCCCAAGAAGTCAGTTGGATAATGTAGGACCATGTGTGTTAGTAAATTTTAGTACTCTCGATTCTAACACTTAGCAAAGAATCATTTTTAAGAGATTAGACTATGAAGCCTGTTCAGATCTAAATGCCAACTATGCCACCGACAAGGCCCTTTCCTCTTCTGTACCCTCATTTGTGAGATGAACCTAATGGTATGGCTAACTGCATAGAAGTGTTATGAAGGATAAATAAGTAAATTTATGTAAATAGCTTAAAATGGTACTTGATACATAGTAGGTATTAGAAAATGTTCTCTGAGAAAGGATGTTATAAATATTGAACTTTGCTTTTTTTTTTTTTTTTTTATAAAAGTAGAAGCTCCAAATAAGCAAGTAATACCATGGTATGCAGTGATTGTATGAAAACAGTATCAATTATTTAAAACTAAGTTACAAACTGGTGGCCTGCAGGTTAGCCCCCATAGATACATAGCTGTTGGGCTTCTCTGGTTGACACTGAGGAAGGTCTAGTTTCAGAGCAGAGAAGTTTTGGAGGAGGACACAGTTACTCAGTACATTTATTAACTAAGCTTTCTTGGCTTCATCCTCCCTTTTCTACAAACCTGAAAAATTTCCCCCTTACTGGACAATCGTGGCTCATAATTCATATTCAATATTACCATTACCCCATCTTTCCCTTTTAACATAGCTGCAGTGAAATCCACCATACCTAATTTTGTACCTAAATGCAACAGACATAAATTTCAGCCTATGTGTTTAAAATTCTCATTTGTTTGTTCAGCAAACTTGCATCTTGAAGTCTTAGTAGGGGCTGGACAAAACTGAATGCTAATGATATTAGAAAGGCAGAATGATCTTGAAGAAGCTGGTTGAAATCCCAGCTCTGCTGTCAACTGTATTAGCTCTGTGCCCTTGAGCATGTTGCTTGACCTCTTTGTGTCCCAAGTTTCCTCATCTGTAAAATAGCAGTTATAGTTGTACCTACCTCTTAGGGTTGCTGTGTGGATTGAATGAGTTGACACACTTACGGTACTTTGGACAGTTCTTGGTACAGTGTGAGGAACATTATGGAAGTATCAGCTAACATCAACTCTCATCATTTGAAATGCAATCCAGTGCCCAGATAGTAGAATTTTTATGAATATCATTTCAAAGATTTGAGTATAAAAGGAGGGAAATGATTGCTTCTGTGAAAATACACACTACTTTTTCTTCTCAAAGCTTAAAATAAAGCTACTCATTGAGTTCAAAATGAATTTAACTTGTACTGCTTTGAACTTGCTTGAGTTCAAGTGTCTAACCCAGGTTTTTCCTAGTGAGGTAGATAGTGGTTAAGGAGGAAAAGAATTAGATAGAGTAAAGAAGATGGACTGGCACTCATGTCAATTTTGCTGGGCAAACATCTTTTAAACAGAATTATATGCAATGCTGTGTGAAGTGGTAAAACACATTAGGGATTATTTGAGGACATAAAGCTATATTTACTAATTATGCATTATTTTAAAAAATATAGATACATTTTGAACTATACACTATGTAGTGGGAACAATATCAGCTGAAGAAGTAATTATTCATCCTTCTCAAATTCACATTTTGTGTAGCAGTAAAACTGATTCATTCACATGAATTAATAAATGTCTCTTGCCTAACACTGCCATCATGGTGAACAAATTGAACTCTCTTCTGGTAGTTTCCATAAAAATGACAGAAATCCTTGTGTTTGCACACTATGATTTCAGTAAAAATAAGAGTGTGAACGAGCTACCTCAGGGGAAGAACACAGCAGACAAAGCCTTGGCTTCCATTCCAAAAACACTCTTTCAGGAATTTGAAAGGAAAATGGAATTTTAAGATGAGAGTTATTAGATGGCTAGGGTAAAGACAAAGTTTACCAGGCAGAGTAAATGCAATAGTATCCGCCTACCCCCATGGAGCTACACTGTGTTGCTTTCAGCATTTTCAGCTACCCGTGGTCCACCTAGGTCTGAAAATATTTCATGGAAAATTCCAGAAATAAACAGTTGATAAGCTTTAAGCTGAGTGATGTTCTGAGTAGCAGTGATGAAATCGCATGCAGTCCCACTCCGTCTCTCCCATCAGTCCCTCAGCAGCCAGCCACCTTGGTTATCGGATCCACTGTCAGCATCACAGTACTTGTGTTCAACTCACCCTCATTTTACTTAACGGCCCCAAAGCACAAAGAGTAATGATGTTAGACATTCAGATATGCCAAAGAGAAGCTGTAAAGCACTTCCTTTAAGTAAAAAGGCAAAAGTTTTTGACTTAAGGAAAGAAAAAGAAATTGTATGCTGAGGCTGCTAAGATCTATGGGCTTTCCTGATAGCTCAGTTGGTAAAGAATCCGCCCACAATGCAGGAGACCCGGGTTCAATTCCTGGGTCAGGAAAATCCCCTGAAGAAGGGGTATGCTACCCACTCCAGTATTCATGAGCTTCCCTTGTGGCTCAGCTGGTAAAGAATCCGCCTGCAGGGCAGGAGATCTGGATTGGATCCCTGGGTTGGGAAGATGCCCTGGAGAAGGGAAAGGCTATAGCTACTGCAGTACTCTGGCCTGGAGAATTCCATGGACTGTATAATCCATGGGGTCTCAAAGAGTCAGACAGGACTGAGCAACTTTCACTGATTTATTATCTCCCATCTATCACGGTAGGAATGAATCTTCTATCTGTGAAACAGTGCCGGTTTTGCTGTCATGCCTCAAGGGAGAGAAGAAGAGAGATTTGTGCTAGTTCTGCTGTCACACCCCAAATTACAAAAGTCACAGCCACTGTATGTGACAAGTGCTCGGTGAAGATGGAAAAGGCATTAAATTTGTATGATAAGCCATTTTGAAAGAGAAAGGCCATATTCACATAACTTCTGTAAGAGTATATTGCTATAATGGTTCTATTTTATTATTAGTTACTGTTGTTCATTTTTTACTGTGCCTAATTTATGCATTAAATTTTATCATAGGTATGTATAGGGAAACATACAAAAATTACATACAAGTGGACCCTTAAACAGCATTGGTTTGAACTGTGTTAGTCCTGTTACAACTCAGATTTTTTTTTCCCCTTAAATATATAACAGAATGACACAATCCACGAATCACGCAGTTGGTTGAGTCCACAGAAGTGGAACCATGGCTATGAAGGACTAACTGTAAAGTTGTAGGATTTTTGACTGCTTGGAGGCCAGTGCCCCTGACTCCCACAGTATTTAAGAATCAGCCCTATAGAGTTGGATACTATATGCTTTTTCAGGCATCCACTGGAGATCTTGGACCATATCCCCCGTAGACAAGGGGGAACTACTGTACACAGGTTTGCAAAATACCTTGTAGGGCAAAAACGGTTTATAACATACCAGACAGTTCCTCTAATTTATCTCAAAGACAACCTTACCAGGAAGTTCTTTTTAGCAGTTGAAGTGAGCACAGAAGCTAAACAAGAAGACAGAAGAAGTAGCTACCAGTATAAAATAAAGCGTTGATCTTTAAAACCCACGGTATACACCTGAAGCATAACTACAAACAAAGCTAGTGGATGTGATGAGATTCCAGATGAGCTATTTCAGATCTTAAAAGATGATGCTGTTAAAGCGCTGCAGCCATTTTGCCAGCAAATTTGGAAAATTCAGTAGTAAGTTATCAATCCAATCCCAAAGAAAGGCAGTGTCAAAGAGTGTTCAAATGTCTGTACAACTGCACTCATTTCACAGGTCAGCAAGATCATGTTCAAAATCCTTCAAGCTATGCTTCAGCAGTACATGAACCAAGAACTTTCAGATGTACAAGCTAGATTTTAAAAAGGCAGAGGAATCAGAGATCAAATTGCCAGCATATACTGGATCATAGAAAAAGCAAGAGAATTGAAAAAAAAAAAAGTCTGTCTTTAACTATGTGGATCACAACAAACTGTGGAATAGTCTTAAAAAGATGGGAATACCAGATCACATTACCTACCACCTGAGAAACCTGTATGCAGGACAAGAAGAAACAGTTACACGAAACAACAGACTGGTTCAAGATTGGGAAAGGAGTATGCCAAGGCTGTATATTGTACCCTGTTTATTTAACTTATATGCAGAGTACATCATGCAAAATGCTGGGCTGGATGAAAAACAAGCTGGAATCAAGACTGACAGGAAAAAAATCAACAACCTCAGATATGTCGATGTTACCACTTTAATGGCAGAAAATGAATGGGAACTAAAGATCCTCTTGATGAAGGTGAAAGAGGAGAGTGAAAAAGCTGGCTTAAAACTCAACATTCAAAAACCAAGATCATGGCACCGGGTCTATCACTTCATGGCAAGCAGATGGGGAAAAAGTGGAAAAGTGTCAGATTTCATTTTGGGGAGGCTCCAAAATCAAGGGGGACAGTGACTGCAGCCATGAAATTAAAAGATGCTTGCTTATTGGAAGGATAGCTATGACAAATCCAGACAGTGTATTAAAAAGCAGAGACATCACTCTGCCAACAAAGGTCCATACAGTGAAAGCTATGGTTTTTCCAGTAGTCATGTATGGATGTGAGTTGTACCACAAAGAAGGATGAGCATCGTGAACTGACGCTTTTGAACTGTGGTGCTTGAGAAGACTCTTGAGAGTCCCTTGGACAGCAAGGAGATCAAACCAGTCAATCCTAAAGGAAATTAACCTTGAATATTCATTGGAAGGACTGATGCTGAAGCTGAAGCTAGAAAACTTTGGTCACTTTGATGCGAAGAGCTGACTCACTGGAAAAGACCCAGATGCTGGGAAAGATTGAGGGCAAAAGGAGAAGGGGACAACAGAGGATGAGATGGTTGGATGGCATCACTGACTCAATGGACATGAGTTTGAGCAAATGCAGGGAGATAGTGAAGGAGAGAAACCTGGCATCCTGCAGTTCATGGGGTCACAAAGTCGGAGATGACTCCAGTGACTGAAGGACAACTTTACACCTTGAAAACAGATTCGAAATAATAACTTTCTTCCTTGCAATCTTATGGAACAAGCAGCCAGTTTATACATAATTCCTTTTGCTTAAATAAAAGGATTAAGACACTATAAAATAGTTAACACGCTGTTAACAATTACAGACCTACTTCCTGGAATAAACAATACATCTCATATAATTTGCCTCTTTTAAATGAAAAAAATTAATATACTTCAGTAGTGTGCCCAATTAAGTCAAATTGGTTATTATTCCTTAAAATGATTTTTGACATGAGATAGAGAGATACATATGAAATAGTCTAAATATATTTTGTAATAAATATTATATACCATTTAGTTAATTCTTCAGTGGGAAATTTGGCACTTTTAGGGTGGTACTTGAGATTTTCCATACAGTAATGGATAGTATAATCACAGAAACTTCCTGAATCAGTTATTGTTCAAAATGAGAATAAACTTTAAAATGTTTTTAACTATGTCATAGAAGACTGGTTGGTCTTAATGCTTTTCAACAGATCTTCGTTGCCCTTTGAAAAAAATCAATATAAAAGAACATAAAGAGTTGATGTATGTCAAGCATATTAAATTTTCATCAGTTCCCCAATATAGCTTAACTTTTTATTTTTTCTTAACTGCTCTAAAATTATGCTGATCCATTTTTTGACAGGAATTGTTTCCTTATTCCAAAAGCCTTCCTTTCTCAGGTCCACAATTGACCAATGGAATAAAGCATCTTATATCACAAGGCATAAGGAAGGAAGGCAGTTTACAAAACAGGAAAGGGCTAGAATTATTTCAGTTTTGTTCTTTCATTTCTAGCCCTGAAATGGAAGAAGCATGAGCTCCTGAAAAGAGAATTTTGGTGTTTCCCCTGCCCCCCACCCCCAAAAAACAGGGTAGATAGAATATTTTTAAGCTACTTATTTTTATCTGACATGCTTGTCCAACCAATAATTGGTATTGACCTTAGCTGGAACTAACCACTGGAAAATAGCACAAAATGATATTGCTAGGGTAAGGGCAGAGGTGAAAACAGATGTCAAACTACTGTTGCAGTTTTAAATTTTCATTTTAAATAAAACATTCACAAAAATAACAATAATTTAGGTATTAAAGACCTCTGGAAACATTTCAGTGAAATGCTAGATCTTAACTTCCAGCTTTTATCCAAAACCTGGAATAAAAGTCAATAGAGGGAATTCTCTTGTGGTCCAGTGGTTAAGACTTGGTGCTGCTACTGCTGGGGCCCCAGGTTCGATCCCTAGTTGGAGGAGATCCCAGAAGCCACATAGCATAGCCAGAAATAAATAAGCAAACATAAACAGAAAACATTCCTGCAGTGGAAGATACACAAACATTTGGTGATGGGGGTTTATGTGTTAAGAACAAACACTTCAAATTACTGTGTGAAGCCCTAATTCGATTAGCATTAATTAATTAAGAAAGAACCAAGAACCAAGAATTTACTTGGGTCATTGAAGTAAATCAAATTAAAGTATCCTATAATTAACATGAAAAAAATTAAATTAGCTCATAAGAAATATTTACTGTCACAGAAGTAGATCCCATGTTCAAAACAGCATCTCAATATTTTTATAATATCTGCTAAACTAAGCACTATAATTCTTTTATTAATTGACATGGTCAGGAAAATATAAACATAGATGCAACCCTCAATGATTTAAAAGTTATTATGAAGTTTTATTACATATCTTAGAAATCCTAGTAAACCTTATATATTTCCAGTTGTGAAAATCTCAAGACTTTTAGTAGCAGTCCCTGAAACTATTTTCTTCTAAAGAACTTAAGTGAATACATCTTACCCCATCCAGACATAATGCAAATCATGAAACTTCAACCCTTTTAATTATTCATACGCTCTAGCCAGAAATTGAATTCTAACTGATGTTAGAGTAGGAAATAGGAATTAGCAAATTGATGCCTCATTTCTGTTCTGCATAATGACTGCTAAAACTAATTGCTTGCTTTTTAAGGAACAAGCTTGTAATTTCACTATAAATATTAGGAAGTGATTGTTCACATTTTCATAAGCAAAATTTATTTCTCAAGTTTAACCTCACTTCTGAGGAAGTCAATTCCAAAAGAAATTTTTGAGTTAAAATATCTAACCAAATAAGGGGATTTAAATTAGAGAAATAGAGATAGAGTTAGGGTCAGACATAGAGAGGTACTGGGATCTGGGGAGGATGGAGAAGGAAAGGAGTGTTTTTTTTCTCTAATGCAAATATACAATCAGTTGGAGAAAAAATATATATTTCCAAAATAATCTCAAGCAAAACAATACCTGGTAATGGTGCCCATCTTATATGCTCACTTATATCTGTCAAATATGTCCTGGTGGTAACCAAAGAATATAGTTTCCTGGAAAAAGTGCAGGGAGAGGCAAAGAACACTTGTTGATAGAGAGGAAGGGGAACTGCCCATGGTGGGAGGCAAACTACTGCCTACAGGCCAGATCCAGCTCACTGGCTGCTTCTGTACAGTACATGAGACAAGAATAGTTTTTATATTCTAAAATGGTGAAAAAGAATCAATGGATAAAGAAGATGTGGTACATAGATACAATGGAGTATTAGCCATAAAAAGAGTGAATTTGAGTCAGTTCTAGTGAGGCGGATGAACTTAGAGCCTGTTAGAATGAAGTAAGTTAGAAGGAAACAAGAACTCACAAAAACAGTATATTAATATATATATATATATATATATATATATATATATATGGAATCTAGAAAAATGGTACTGATGAGTGTATTTGCAAGGAAGAAATTGAGATGCAGAGATGGAGAATGGACTTGTGGACACAGTGGGGGAAGGAAGGGACAGAGAAAGTAGCATTGACATATATACACTACCATGTGTAAAACAGATAGCTAGTGAGAAGTTTGGTACAGTACAGGAAGCCCTGTCTGGTACTCTGTGATGACCTGGAGGGTGGCATGGGGATAGGGGATGGAGGACTCAAGAGGGAGGTGATATATGCATAAGTATGTCTTATTTGCATTGTTATATGCAAATACAAAACAGAAATCAATACAACATTGTAAAGCAAGTTTCCTCCAATAAAATATTTTTTAAGAAAGAATCAATGACATATGAACACTGCATGAAATTTAAATGCTTGTGTCTATCTGTAAAGTTTTATAGAAGCAGAGTCATGTATTAATTGACATTTTGTCTCTGGCTGTTTTTGTACTTCAATGGCAGTTTAATAGTTAAACTTGTGTGGTACACATATTCTAAAATATTCCCTAGCTGACCCTTTACAGAAAAAAGTTTGCCAGCCTCTAATCTGGTCCCATCACTACATGGGAAATAGATGGGAAAACAGTGGAAACAGTGTCAGACTTTATTTTGGGGGCTCCAAAATCACTGCAAATGGTGATTGCAGCCATGAAATTAAAAGACGCTTACTCCTTGGAAGGAAAGTTATGACCAACTTAGATAACATATTGAAAAGCAGAGACATTACTTTACCAACTAAGGTCCGTCTAGTCAGGGCTATGGTTTTTCCTGTGGTCATGTATGTATGTGAGAGTTGGAAAGCTGAGTGCCAAAGAATTGATGCTTTTGAACTGTGGTGTTGGAGAAGACTCTTGAGATTCCCTTGGACTGCAAGGAGATCCAACCAGTCCAATTCTAAAGGAGATCAGCCCTGGGTGTTCTTTGGAAGGAATGATGCTAAAGCTGAAACTCCAGTAGTTTGGCCATTTTATGTGAAGAGTTGACTCATTGGAAAAGACTTTGATGCTGGGAGGGATTGGGGGCAGGATAAAAGGGGACAATAGAGAATGAGATGGCTGAATGGCCTCACCGACTCGATGGACGTGAGTTTGAGTGAACTCCGGGAGTTGGTGATGGACAGGGAGGCCTGGCATGCTGTGATTCATGGGGTCGCAAAGAGTCGGACACGACTGAGTGACTGAACTGAACTGAACTGAAACTAGACCTTTGCTTTAATTCTTTCCTTGGCTGATTATGTTTAACCTCAGAATAAATAACTTCTAATGATACTTTATAGTGATGTCATGAAACACAAGACTATTTATAGTTATGGAATGGGTTGATCTCTTGTCTTTTTACTTTATCCTTTTGAAAAAGGAATATAACACAGATGGAAAACAGTAGTTCTTGAAGCAATCAAGAGGTGGGAGTGCATTCAACAGATATTGCAATGACTCTCAACTTTTAAATTCTGATCAGAAGGCCAACACATGATCCATATGTTCCATTAGGTCTATAACTACTACTAACATTGATATAAAGAAATGATTCCATCCACTGACTTCTTAAAAGTCATGAATACTTAACTTTTTCTGATAGCACAAACACACAACGAACTTGTTTGCCAAAGCAGAGACCAGTGGAAATTTAAATTCCTTTGAAAACTTAAGCCATGTTAAAAATGAGACAGCAGGCTCCAAATGGAGTCTCTTGTGCTAAATCTCATGTCACAAACCAAAACTTAATACCAAATCACAGTCTCGCCCTCTCTCCCCTGCCAGGAATATAACCTTTAACCTATCAACCTGGAATTATCTAGTCAGCACCGGTAAGGATAATCTGTTCCTGTTTAGAGGGTGACATTCCCTGAAAGAATGCATTCCTTGTTAATAATTCCCCTTTTTCACCCCTTCCTTTTTACAGCTCAGCCTCTTCATGACCTTCATAGTCCTATCATTGTTTATTTTACTTTGTAGCAGGCTTTATTGATATATACTTGTTTACTGTTGCCAAAAAAAAAAAAAAATCCCACGAAACACAAAACAACACACATAAAAATCAAATTCTCAAGACTGTAAGTACTAGGAGGAGGACAGGAAAAATGACTTATTTGTGTTTTACACAGATGCCTGACAAAAAGTTGTGGTTCATAAAGTTTCTGTTGAATGACTAATATCCCTGAACATGGCTGATACTTTTATTAGAAAACAATATTTACTTTTAAAATCTTACTTCTTAATTTATCTTAATAAGACAGTGAATTTGGCTTGTACATGGAGGAGATAATAAAAAGCACTCATTTTTAAAATGCATGCATAAGAGAAAGATAATCGTCTCCATGGCATCTGTTTGTATTATTACAATAGGCTTTATCTGTAGCCTCCTCTGTGAAAGCCTGCCATGTTAAGACAGACTGGGAGCTCTGCTTTGCAAATCACTTTTGCTCAGGATCACAAGTATGTTAGGATTCATGGAATTACAGAACTTTTTAACTCCTCTCATTTTTCAGCTTAAGAGATTCCTTCCAGAAGCAGAGTTAATTTTTTTTTCCCTTCTTCTTCTGAACTTAACTAAATGCTTAACTAAATGCATTATTGGACCACTGTCAATGAATGAACTAAATTTTCTCAACATCCTTGGGAATTCAAAGCAAGATCACTATTAAGAAATTGGCAAATTTAGGAGGCAGGTTCACTTACGTGTGAAATAAAATTGAAGGGAATCTCTAGAGTACTCAGTTCCACTTCGGGAAGGAACTGGAGATTTTCTTTGTTGGTGTTTTTAATTGCAAAGGCATTTGCTCATGTACTTTTTAATAGAGTTTTCCATGGCTTTAAAAAATTTTTAATGTCAGGATGAACAGGCATTTCAATGCAAAACAGAGGACGTTAATACCACTAAGTAGTAGGGACACTTCAAAGTTACTTACAACATATGGCAATTTCTACCCTTTGTGGGCTCACAGGATGGGAGGGTAGAGGCACATGTTATAGCTATAGATGGATCAGAAGCTAAAGTGGAGCCACCAGACAGCTGCAAAAAAGGATCCAGTCTGTATACTGTGAAAGTTAATCATTTGATGGCTTCAGTGAGAACCTATACCTCCTTGCTGCAATTAAAGTATAAAATTACTAACAGAATTTTGCTTCCAGCTAAGAGGATTTATAAAAACTCTTAGTAACAGATGTGATTTTATTACAAGATAATTATTACAAACAATTAATTTATAATACTAATCATTCTTCTATTAATTTGTGCACATACCTGTCAAGCAGATTAAAATGGATTTAGAGATTATGATGTTCATTTGTATCTCCTATTTGTTTATGAGAGTTCTTGGTGAGTTATGGTAAAGGAATCAGAGATTATAAATCATTTTCACACTGTAATTGCCTACTAATCCAGTTATTATATACTTTAATCTACATACAATAATAACTATACTTCTTTTCTTTAGCAGAAGGCTGGGAATTTTATTTTGGACCCTTGTGTTCACATCCCAGTACATAGGCCCATGACGACTTTAAGACACATGTATAGAGACAGAATGGTAACTAATGTTTCAATTATTCTACAGGGATGAATGGAAAGTGAAGACTAAGCAAAGAATGTGTTTGCACTGAACCCAGTATGGTGGTGGTGGTGGTGTTTAGTAACTAAGTTGTGTCTGACTCTTGTGATCCCAGGGACTGTAGTCTGCCAGGCTCCTCTGTCCATGGGATTTCCCAGACAAGAACATTGGAGTGAGTTGCCATTTCCTTCTCCAGGAGATCTTCCTGACCCAGGGATCAAACTGGGTCTCCTGCCTTGCAGGTGGATTCTTTACTGACTAAGCCACCAGGGAAGCCCCAAAAGAACATATTTGCATTGAACCCAGAATACCGGGCAAATTTAGAGTGAGTTAGACCCTCTTCCCTGAAAATTCTTTTAAAGAAATGATGAATCTCTTATCTTTATAGGAGTCCAATACTTGTTTGTGGCATGGAATTGAATGTCAGGTTTTTAGCCTTATCCCTTGCGAAAGAGCGAATATTTCCACACTGATCCCCAAGAAAAGTTACTTCATAAAAATATTTGATGAGAACACCCTCACCATAATTTATGAGATCAACTTTGTGTATGCATACTTATTGGGCTGAACACTGTCTCTCCTATGGACTCTAGACAGGGTAACTGAGGTTCCTGGTTATACATTTAGCCATGTAACAGTCATCTTGTTACATTTCTGTAGGCACTAAAGAATGAGGGTGTCAAGGGTGGAGAGTGGGAACTGAGGAATATTTCTTGTGCATCCTTGCAATCAAGTAAAGAGTTAAAGACAGTAGTTTTCTGCCCAGCCACTTTCATCACTTCTCTTTGAAGTCAGAATTTATATCCATGGTATTTTGTACAGAGATCAAATTGCCAGCATCTGCTGGATCATGGAAAAAGCAAGAGAGTTCCAGAAAAACATCTGTTTATGCTTTATTGACTATGCCAAAGCCTTTGACTCTGTGGATCACAATAAACTGTGGGAAATTCTGAAAGAGATGGGAATACCAGACCACCTAACCTGCCTCTTGAGAAACCTGTATGCAGGTCAAGAAGCAACAGTTAGAACTGGACATGGAACAACAGACTGGTTCGAAATAGGAAAAGAAGTACGTCAAGGCTGTATATTGTCACCCTGCTTATTTAACTTACATGCAGAGTACATCATGAGAAATGCTGGGCTGGAAGAAACACAAGCTGGAGTCAAGATTGCTGGGAGAAATATCAATAACCTCAGATATGCAGATGACACCACCCTTATGGCAGAAAGTGAAGAGGAACTAAAGAGCCTCTTGATGAAAGTGAAAGTAGAGAGCGAAAAAGTTGGCTTAAAGCTCAACATTCAGAAAACGAAGATCATGGCATCCGGTCCCATCACTTCATGGGAAACAGATGGGGAAACAGTGGAAACAGTGTCAGACTTTATTTTGGGGGGCTCCAGAATCACTGCAGATGGTGATTGCAGCCATAAAATTAGAAGACGCTTACTCCTTGGAAGGAAAGTTATGACCAACCTAGATAGCATATTCAAAAGCAGAGACATTACTTTGCCGACTAAGGTCCGTCTAGTCAAGGCTATAGTTTTTCCAGTGGTCATGTATGGATGTGAGAGTTGGACTGTGAAGAAGGCTGAGCGCCGAAGAACTGATGCTTTTGAACTGTGGTGTTGGAAAAGACTCTTGAGAGTCCCTTGGACTGCAAGGAGATCCAACCAGTCCATTCTGAAGGAGATCAGCCCTGGGATTTCTTTGGAAGGAATGATGCTAAAGCTGAAACTCCAGTACTTTGGCCACCTTATGTGAAGAGTTGACTCACTGGAAAAGACTCTGATGCTTGGAGGGATTGGGGGCAGGAGGAGAAGGGGACAACTGAGGATGAGATAGCTGGATGGCATCACTGCCTCGATGGACGTGAGTCTGAGTGAACTCCGAGAGATGGTAATGAACAGGGAGGCCTGGCATGCTGCGATTCATGGGGTCGCAAAGAGTCGGACACGACTGAGCGACTGAACTGAACTGAACTGAACTGACTGATTCTTATAATGTGCACAATAAAAATTTATTAATTTATGACATTTAATAACACATCAGGGCTTCCTCAGTGGCTCAGGGGTAAAGAATTCACTTGCCAATGCCAAAGACAAGCACTTGATCTCTGGGTCAGGAAGATTCCCTGGAGAAGGAAATGGCAACCCAGTCCAGTATTCTTGCTTGGGAAATTCCATGGACAGAGGAGTCTGGTGGGCTATAGTCCACAGGGTTGCAAAAGAGTTGGCCAGGACTTAGCCACTAAAACCAAACCAAACCAACAACAATGAACAACATATCAGGCAAAGAATGAACAGAAAACTTTTGACACCTAAAGGTTTAAAGCAATGATTTTCAAGTCTGGGTTGACATCTAGCTCTCCTATTTAAACCCAGTGTTCCTTTAGCCAGATCATTCAGCTTCCCAAGCCAGACCACTCACTTGGGAACAAAGGCAGCACGCTTGGCATCAGGGGCACAATGCTTTAAGCAATGGTGTCCCCCTACAGTGTCCCCTCCGGGATTCTGCTAGACTGTACCTGACAGGTGACTAGGAGTCTGGAAGACCTCAGCACCCCGTCTACCACCTGACATAACCCTGGAGCAACTAGGACCTGGAAAAAGAGGAATGACTGTTTCCATCCAAATGTTTCCTTTCCAAACCATAAATTATTTCACTTGAATCACAGACTGTGGAATTATTATAAATAAATTTTTCTGATAAGAAGAGGATGGCTTTACTTAACTAATTTTCATCATCTCTTTACAGCAAATTTGATGAAAGGCAAAATTAGAGAAGAGATACATGATTATTTACATTTCAACTCCGTCAGTCTGGTTTTTGGTCTAACTTTCCTTATCCACGTTATCCCAGTGCATCCAGAGAATTTGGGGAAGTGAAACAGGACATGTGAGAATTTGGGGAAGTGAAACAGGACATGTGAGAATTTGGGAAAGTGAAACCGGACATGTGAACTGTCTGTTCATTCCATTTCACTACAAATATACATAGAAATAATAATAATAACAAAGAACACACATAGTACTTCTTAAAAGTCAGCACTCTACAAATATTGATTCATTTAATCAAACTTGTAACATAATCAACACAATATATGAGGTAGATATATTTTTACAACCATTTTTAGATAAATAAATTGAAGCATGGACTTGCCTGGTGGCTCAGCTGGTAAAGAATCTGCTTGCAATGTGGGAGACCTGGGTTCGATTCCTGGGTTGGAAAGATTTCCCTGGAGAAGGGAAAGGCTACCCACTCCAGCATTCTGGCCTGGAGAAAACCATGGACTGTACAGTCCATGGTGTCATAAAGAGTTGGACATGACAGAGTGAATTATACTGTAACTCACCCTCTAGCTCCTGAAACTTACCATCTAGCTCCTATGCCCCTATTTATAATCACTATGTTAATATTGTCAAGGAATATCACCGAGAGTGAATTTTAATTACCAGCAGAGATATTTCAGCGCTTCATTTGGCTACCTGCTAAGACTATTCCTTTGGTCCTTCTTATGGACATTTACCCATTCTGCCATTCATTAAGCACACATTTATTGAGCATCTGTTCTAAGCACGGTGCTTAGAGATGGGGTTACACAGATGGTTGAGCCTAAGGTTGCAATCTACTGGGAAAAGCAGGCCCACAATTCCAATACATGCTGCATAGTCTGTTCAAAGTGCTATAGGAGCACAGAAGGCAGAGTGACCGTTTGCCAAGGCAAGGAAAGTTTTACATAATGAGTGGTAATATAATCAAGTCTAAAAGAATGTGAGACATTGACTGGTGGTTTCATGACTATATTATGACCACACTCGAAACTTTCCAGGCAGAAAAGCTGTATTTTTATTTCTGTGTATTTATTTAGAAGAAGCAAGTGAAAAAAGGTTGGTGAGGGAGATTTTTATTCATGGGTCTGAATTACAATTATTTAAATAAGCACCTCCCAAAGTATTAAGAACTCACATACAATGACATCAACTTGACAAAAATAGCACATATCAGTGTATTCTCTAATCTCTCAAGTAGTGTACCTATTCCTGGTGCTCTTTATGGTTCACTGTAGAGGGTTTTGATGACATTCTGTGCTATTTAAATCTATACATTAAGTTTTTAAGGGATAGTTAAGCCAGTCTAGTCATTCTTAAAATATTTATATCATTGACAGGCAGAAGTAGCTGCCATCCAAAAACCAATAAGATTGTCCTGCTGCTGCTAAGTCGCTTCAGTCGAGTCCAACTCTGTGCGACACCATAGATGGCCTCCTACCAGGCTTCCGAGTCCCTAGGATTCTCCAGGCAAGAACACTGGATTTGCCATTTCCTTCTCCAATGCATGCAAGTGAAAAGTGAAAGGGAAGTCGCTCAGTCGTGTCTGACCCTCAGTGACCTCATGGACTGCAGCCTACCAGGCTCCTCCATCCCTGGGATTTTCCAGGCAAGAGTACTGGAGTGGGCTGCCATTGCAATTGTTCTAAATTGAGAAAAAGAAAATGTCTACTCTTAACTCAGGATAACTAAAAATGGCTTAGTCTCGTACACTTATGTTCTGTCATGTTTCTTGACATAGTATCTAAGCATCTACTGTAAGATATCACATAAATTTTTCTGGAGTCTCAACAACTGTGTCTTATCACATAATTTTTTCTGGAGTCTCAACAACTGTATCTTAGATACTGAAATATGTGAGCATTATTGGGGGAGTTAGGAGCCAGGGAGTCTTGGGTAAATTTAAGCAACTCAGGCCAACAGATGTGGGACAATGAGCACATACCAGGGGGTCTTAAAGTACAGTCTATGAGGGGCCTTCAAGGATCCATAAACTGCCTGATATTGTGTACAAAACTGTGTGTGTGCTCAAAGCTACATTTGTCCAGGAAGAATTTTTATCTCAGTCTCAGCATGGTTTGTATTCCCTTTCACCACTCACTCCTCAAGAAGGTTAAAAACCATCAGGCTAACAGTGCTCACTAGTAAGAAAGAAGTTGGTATCAGGTCTCTATTGTTTTAGAATTCACTGTTTCTTGTATATATTTATGTCTGGCTCACTGTATAATAAAGTGTACACATAAAGTTTTCTGTTTAAAAGTTTCTCCAGTATTACTTAAAAAAAAAAAACTGAACTCAAAAGATGAATCACATTTTAAGAGGAATCAGCAATTCCACTTTGACATCAGCTACCGTATGCCAAGGCCATGTCTAGATATTAGAAAATCTTGCCCTGAGGATATTAAGAGAATAGATAGTAGAGATAGTAGATATCATTATTTCCTTCTTTGTCCACTGTCCTTAATATTAACATATAATGCTTCTGAATTTTGAGAAAGTCTGTTTTTTTTTTGGCGGGCGGGGAGGAGGTAGGTACTCAGTTTACCAACTGACCCAAATAGGTAAGTTAAAGAAGAAAAGCTGATCCCACACCACATGCTCCCAGTAGACTTTAATATACTAGCTAACTCAAGGGACAATTGATATTTGCCTAGTTTATGCCCCATTGTGATATTCCAATACAATGTCAGACATTCAGGACCAACAGAGGAAGAGGTACAACTCAGCAAAAAAGACTATGGGCTTTGGTCTCAGACAGGCCCCAGTTCCCACCCCCCAGCTCTGTCTCTCACAACCTATGTTCCTTTGACTAACACATTCCTTAGCCTTTCTCAGCCACCCTCTCCTTATAAAATGGTCTTAATAACATACTTCACAGGTTTTAAAGAGTAAAATAAGGTAATCTGTGTCTGCACACAAAAATACATGACTGCCCTCCAATCAAAAAGTGCTCTCAAGAGAAAGCTAACAAGCTTATTGGTAGCACACTGTGCCCACCCCACCTCCTTCTGTGCCCCCACACCATTTTGCTTTACATTTATCATGCTCTGTCTTGTATGCAGATTAGTTGCTTTCATGATTCTCTGCTGTGGGGACTCAAACACAGGCCTTTATTCCATTCTCTAAAATGGAGAATGGCTGATTAAGAGCATTGCACGGCAAGATGAATGGACGAGTTTTAAGTTAGTAAAATTGACTCAAGAGAGGCAGAGGTTCAAAAACCAACTAAAGTCAGCATCCCTGGGCAAAATATTCACCAGTAGCTTAAGGTCTAGATCAAGCCTCCAAAAACTATGGCCCACAGGCAAAGTAAGGCCTCCCTCTCTCCTATGCAGCTCACAAATACAGCTGTACTCATTACATATTGTCTATGACTGCAAGCCTAAAACATTTACTCTCTGGCCGCTTACTGAAAAGCTTGGCTGATCTTCATCCTAGAGAAGGGCAATAAAAATGCAGTGTGATTTTCCATTTTAAGTGTTATACAACATAGGTAACATGCAAACATACATAATTTTATATTTTTAATAGCCATATTAAAAGGTAAAATAAACTTTAATGTTTTATTTAATCTAACATACTTAAAAGCTTTAAATAATATTAATGAGACGTTTTACTACTTTACTTTCTTTCGGACTAGCCACATTTCCAGTGCTCAGTAGCCACACGTGGCTGCCATACTGCACAGTTGCATTCTAAAAGTCCATGTGAGCCACCAGCTTTATGAGGATAGAAGTGGCTGTGTGGTCAGGCTTTGGCCAAGTCACTGATTCCAACACAGGGCCTAGGAATCCCATCAGGCAATCGGTAACGAGGAGACTCTGTGAGATAAATCAGGGAATAAAACCCTGGTAAGACAAAAAGTAAAGTTAGACTGTGTCTGAGGGAAAAGGATGAAGGGACACAGTAGCCCCAGAAGATGAAACTGCCCAGAGCTGCAGTGAGTGGGTGCGTATACACAGTTGCTTGAAGTTTAATAAAATTAAATACAGTGTGATTTTCCCCTACCACATCCTTAAAGGATCATTAGCTTTTGAAAGGAAAAAAACATGTTATATTCATCTTCTTATATGATGATGATACCCACCATAGTGCTTGCCCCTTAGTTTGTGCCTGAAATACATTAGCTGAAGCTGAAACTAAGCAATGTACTGTTGATAACTGGATAGTGAATAAATAATTGTCTGCATCAATGACTTAAAATATAATAATAAATCAGTTTTCAGTGAGTGATAACAGTTTCAATCTCTCTAGGATTCTTGGATTTAATACAAATCAGAGTCTGAAAGTTAAAGAGTAAAGAATTATCTTCTACCTTAATGGCTGAGTTTTGAATAAAATATAAAGCAGTGTGCATCATCAAAGATAAAACTTACAAAATGCTTCATGACTTCCTTTTTGTTGTTTATTAATTTCTTTCCTGAAATCAATTTGTAGAACTATAAAGCAATTTTTACCTATCATGGCGTGACAAAAGTTTAAATAGCTCAGCAATTCTCCACAGTTTAAAGATGCTATAAGTTAATAGGCATAACCTACCAAAAACACTTAAAGTGATGCAATGTATCTGCATCTGTCCTAAAATTGCATACATCTGGAAGGAATGATGCTAAATCTGAAACCAGTACTTTGGCCACCTCATTCGAAAAGTTGACTCATTGGAAAAGACTCTGATGCTGGGAGGGGTTGGGGGCAGGAGGAGAAGGGGACAGCCGAGGATGAGATGGCTGGATAGCATCACGGACTTGATGGACGTGAGTCTGAGTGAACTCTGAGAGATGGTGATGAACAGGGAGGCCTGGCGTGCTGCGATTCATGGGGTCGCAAAGAGTCGGACACGACTGAGCGACTGAACTGAACTGAACTGATGTGTCTCTTGGCTGGTATTTAGAGCACATGATTTCTAGTGTTGAAACCACAACTACGTATGGACTATAATAAGGTACTTCACTTCTCTGAACATGACCTTCCTTACCTATAAATGAAGGAGTAAGTGTTCAATATGTATTGTTTCTTTTGATTGTGAAATCCAATCATTTATCTTTCCTTGCCCTGTCACTTCATCTTTTCCCCAGATTTTCAGACGTAAATACAAAGAAGTAACTGGAAAAACTTAGGAATGACAGTGGTACATAAGCAAATGATTTTATTTAACTTAATAAGAATCAAAAGGAATTTACTTTACTATTCATTCCTCCTCAGTTGCTGCTCCCAAACCTCCAGAGAATCTTCTAGGGGTGAATTAAGTTACCAACTTCAGGTCGTAAGAGCAGTCATTTGATTGTTCAAACTGGAAAAAAATAGGCAGCAATTTGCTAATTCTGCTAAAAAAAAGGCAGGTGGCATTCAGTTAGCTATGATGACTTTTATTTTGAACTCTCCATATATAAGACACCCTAGTCACAAACACTAATTAAAAAGTCCCCTCAAGAGAGAGGCGGGATAATAGATCCTACATCAACTAACTAGAATGTCCCATAATTGTTCGCTCTATGCCAGTGTGTCTCTCCCTACAGCAAATTTTGTTTAAAACTCCTTTTGCACATTTTGAGCAAAACAAAATCCATAGATAAAAATTGTTAAAATACTGAAACAGTTTAATTCTGAGCTATATCAGAAATGTATATAACTCTCCAATTATGAAGACAAAAATGTTAGACTCTTCATTTTTGACACTTTCTAATTCATGAGCTTGACCTGAAATGTTCTTAGTATACTCAAATATTCTTTGCTTTTGTCTCAATGAAGTGGTGATAATGTGAACATACAGAACATTTCATATGACTTCAACATTTGTCTAGATCATATCCTTTTGAAATATTTCCATCTTGGGATTGTAAGTAGTATTTCTTCAGCCAGGCATACTGTTTGGAATTGAAGCAAGTTTCTGAAACAAAGTGGCTGGGGAGGAGATATGAAGAGCAATAGCAGCCCAAATTTTCCATTTAGGTGGTCAGAAAGATGAACTGCATTGTAAAGACTTTAGGCACTTCTGATAGGATTTAATTCTTTCTTTAAGTTTTGATGCCATTTTCAATATAAATATGAATCCCAAGTAAAAGATTAGAAGACGACCAAAACGTGATTGGCAGATCTTTCATCTTCATATTCCCAATAAAGACAAGTAGGTTATACCTATAAAATTTCTATTGGCTCATTATAATGATTAGTAGAGACTCACAGGTTTTTCAAAGTAACACTTTTTCTACATTTCCATAAAGCATTTCTATGAAGAACAAAAGCAGTAGTAGCATTAAATTATTCAGATAGCCTTTTTCTCCTCAGTAAATCTACTTTTACTCCATCTAACATGGATCTTGAACTATATATGCCAATATTTCAGGAAAAGAATCTGGCTTCCTTTTCCATATATCATTCCCTAACTAAGGTGAAATGATAACTATCTCTCTGTAGCCAAGCTTTAAATAATGATTTAAATTAAACTACCAGCTCCACTACAAGAAAAACATTCAAAGTGAAACCTGGCTTGGGTGTCCTTTATTTTGTCCTCAGTTAATTTTGATCATCTTGTTCCCTCATCTCTTGGGTCTCAGTTCCTGGTGCTTCAGTATCATCTGACTATGTAAGAAAGCCCTCTTTTTGAGTTTTGTTAAAGAAAGTACCATAAATATAAAATTTAGCATGACACATCTTTATCACCAAGGGTCACTTACTCATAAACTCTACGTATCAGTAGAACTTTAGGCCATGAGATTACATGAGATTGTCGAGAAAACTTAGGGTAACCAGGATCTTCTTGGTGCAACTCAAATCCCGCCATACAAACAATCACCTACTCCTCCCTGTGGAGGGGTACTGGGCTTTCGCTTTCTTTCTCCTTTTGTCACTTCTGAAGAGCACTTTTGAAAAACTGCCAACTCTCAATCTAAGAGATATTAATACTCTCTTTGATATGGCCTTCTACCAACTGTCCAGTAGCCACCAAAATATAATACTCAAAATATCTCAAACTAGAATATTCCAAAATACATATGATTTGTTGGGTCAAGTGTACCTCTCTTCTTGAGATGGCCTTCCATACCTCCTTCCCTTGAAAAAGGAAAAAAATGATAGAATTTTAAAAATCTAGTGCTACAAATCCAATCTAGAATTTTTAACATTTCATGTGTTAAAATTTAACCCTGTTAATAGATTTTTATTTATAGCATTTCTCATACACAAATGGCAGAATAGGCTCACTACCACTACTGTTGGTATATTTTTAAAAGTTTCTCACAGAGAAACACTTCAAAGTGCAGAGTTCTCACAACTGAAATATCTTCAGGGCATTTCTAAATCACTGAAATATTAAATCATAATTGTAATTTGTGATGGTAATATTTAATTATAGCTCAGTGTCCCATAGGAAAACATACAAAACCATGTTGATCCATAAATTTGTCTTTCAAAAAGCATCAAATATTTTGAAGAAAATAAACTTCACTAAAAAGTAGCATAATTTTAAAACAAAATCGCCTTTCTATATCAAAAGTCATGAATCAAAAGAAGGATTACATTAGTTACAGGAAATATTTGCATGTTTTCTTTGATACAAATTCAGAATATATTTCAATAGGAAATATAATACACTTATTCATTCCTTTGAATGGTAATATATTATGCATTTCTCAGAATAAGTTGTTGATGGCCTGGTTCTTTCTTTTTAGTTAAACAGGAATGAGAAAAATATGTTTTCATGCAATTTATCAACTCTAAGTCCTTAAATATGCCAGATATAAAAATTATGCACTGAAACTATTATATCACCAAGATTCAGCCTCGTGAATTGGAGTTTAAGACTACTTTGTCTATTTAGATCTTTGTTAAAAGAGGGATTTCATTGTACTTAGAAAATGGAATTAATTAGGGCAGTCTGTGGAATTTATTCACAACATTTGCTACATAAGAATGCATTCACTGGAAAGATTTTGTTCTTTTGTTAAGGATTAACCGTAGAGACCTTTATAGCATCTAAATATAGCTCAGAGGAATAGTTTAGTGTATCTTGATATTCATTACATAAATGTAAAGATTTTTCCCTTCACTGGAACTGGATAAGCCTTAGATGTACCAATTTTTGCATTTGTCAGACTGATTATTGGAAATTTATTTTATAAATTTGAAAATAATTTTCTACATAAAGACTGAATAATTATTTGGATTCTTTTAGGGAAATGTTAAGTTCTGCCATAATCTTCAAAATGACCATCAGGGGAAGAAATTGGCCGGATTACAAACTCCTGGAGAGCAAGAATTATGTCATAGTCATCTTTTTATCCTTGGCATCCTATTTACAAGAGTAAGCAATAAACAAGCATCGTCTTGAATGAGCAAAAGAATTAATGCATTATAAATCTAGCCATGATGTTTAGCCCATGGAACACATTATTTTTATCATAGGGCTTTGCCCATTAGTTTAACATCTTTTATCTAACACAGATAAGTCTATATTTACTCTAACACAGATAAGTCTATATTTACTCTTATACAGTAAGTCTATACTTACTGTAATATAGATATTAATGGTTTCTAAAAGTGTCAATATAACTTTAAATGCTTACATTAAACACCCAGGATTAAACAACAAACATATTTTTTAATGCCTGGTACCAAGAAAGAAATTTGCAAAAACAATTTCTTGTGTTTAATAATACTCTTACAAAAATATTTTCAGTATTTAAGGTAGATTTGGAAAAGTAAAGAAAAGAAAGAGAGAAAACAAGGGTATAAGAATGAGAGAGGGAGACAAGAATACCGACTTTTTTTTTTTAGAAAAAAACAAAACAGAAGTCTGAAGTCTACCCATCGTAGGATTAGGTCTGTTACAAGGAATTCATAGAGTGGTATCTAGGTCATGCCAGGAATAAAATTTTAATTGAATGTTTTTGGCTCCTAGAAGGATACCAAATTTTCTGTGTTCAAAATTTCCTACAATGTAGATTCTGCTTTATATTATTAGTTGATCACTGAAACTTTTATGAACATCATGTCCTTGTTAAACTATTTTATTTCCAAAGACATAAAAAGCTTTTAAAATACTCCAAGACACTTGGATTCCAAGAAAAATACAAATAGAGGAAAATACCTCAAAATGATCACTTCTTTGTAAGATTTAAAGTTAACAGCAGAATACATTTCTTCACCTACATGCACAGTCCTTCAGATAGACCTTGAATCTCAGTCAATGACACATTCACCAGTTTCTTTGCTTCATACTTTTAAATTTAAAATCTTCTTCAATAGTAACAATAGCAAAGCTGCCAGAGCTTTTTCTGCCTTTGTCCTTGTTGCTCTTTTCACTATAGTTCTGGTGGCCTTTTCTTAACCGTCTCAAGCCAAAAATTCAATTGGTTAACACTTTAAAAATAATTATGATTTGAAATTGGAATTCCTGTAAAATATTTCATAGAATACACTGAAATTGTATTATGTAATGTGTGAATGTTTCATAAACTTACTAATTTGATGTTATGAAATCTAAATTTAACTATCAAAAATAAAACAAATTATAGAAATAAATGTTATGTATGCAGACTCATTTTCAAATTAAAGGTTTAAGAGAAGGACTTTGTGCAAATTAGTGTTGATTTAAAATATTCTTAAGGGGAAATCCATCTCATGTGACTTTTTCAGGACATTCATTTCATCAGACATCCAGCAGCAACGCTCATTTCATCAGTGAGCACACAGAATCAGAATGACTCAGAGGTATATTGCTTTTGGAAGGAGACTTTAAGACAAAAACATCTCTCACATTTGCATATGTGTCAACTTGGGAAATCACTGCTTCTCAGAGCTTTAAATAGTTGTTGTGTTTTTTTTTTTTTTTTTTTTTGGTGGCAGACAGATGTGGAAAGCAATATTTCAGACATAAGTTTCCATTGTTCTTCAGCAGCACAAGGTACTGGGCTATGCACAGAGCGTGGCTATGATACAGACTAGAAGCCAAAAAGAAACTGAGGCATCTTCAGCTTAGCTCACTTAATCCTCAGAGGCAGTTTCTTCACTGGAAGATGATTCACAGGATCCACAGGATGACTTTCAGCTCTAAAAGGCTGACTCTGTGAAATGATCAGTTAGATGAGGAAATGTTTGATTCCCTGCAGCCAAATACCCTCTATAAGTATACAGTCATGCTCTCAAAAGTCTTGATACTTAATGTGTTAAGTAGAGAAAATGACCTATTCATTTAAGATTGACTTTTGTTAAAAGAAGTGAAGTGAAGTGAATTCACTCAGTCGTGTCCGACTCTTTGTGACCCCATGGACTGTAGCCTATCAGGCTCCTGCGTCCATGGGATTTTCCAAGCAAGAGTGCTAGAGTGGATTCCCATTTCCTTCTCCATGGGACTTTCCCAACCCAGGAATCGAACCTGGGTCTCCCCGCATCGCAGGCAGACGCTTTACCGTGGGAGCCATCAGGGAAGCCATTTGTTGAAAGAACAACCTATCAATGAAGAAATTTAGACTTGGGTGCAATTCGACTCCTGGGTTTATGTCCAGAAAAAATGAAAACATTAATTTGAAAAGATATATGCACCCCAATATTTACAGCAACATTATTTGTAATAGTCAAGATATAGAAGCAACCTAAACGTTCACTGGATGGACAAAATTGAATGGATAAAGAAGATGTGGCACACACAAACACCGGAGTATTACTCAGCCATTAAAAAAATGAAATTCTGCCACTGCAGCAATTTATTATGCTTTGTGAAACAAGTCAAATGGAGAAAGATAAACACTATATGATCTTATTTACCTATGGAATCTAAAAAAATACAAATGAATGCATGCAGCAAAAGAGAAATACATTCACAGGTATAGAAAACAAATAAGTGGTTACTGGTGGGGAGAGGTAAACAGGGCAGGGGCAAGACAGGGGTATGGGATTAAGAGATATAAACTACTATGTATAAAGTAGATAAGCACAAGGATACATTATACAGCACAGGGAATTAAGCCATTATCTTATAATAACTTTTAATAGAGTATAAACTGTAAAAATGTGGAATCACTCTACTGTGATTCTGAAAAAAATATTGTAAATCAACTATATTTCAATAAAAACAGAATTCAAACTTAAGCTGGCTATCTAAAAATTTAATTCTATAGTATTCAATACAGAACCTGACAAAGAAAGATACTTGTATATTGTTCACTGCTATTATTACTGATACACATTGATGTTACTTCTATAATCACTATTAGTTCTACTTCTATGACCATCACTATCATTACCACAACCACCCCTTGCCTGGGCCTTCTGGAACAGCCTCCTCACTAATTTTACTAGCTCTCCTCTTGTACTTTTATTGTTCATCATTGCCTTCATCACTTTTATCATCCCATTTTCCATATTGCAATCAGACTGAGTGCTCAAAAGTGTGAATGAGACTGTATCACACTTCTGCTTAAACTCTTCCATTGATTGACCATTAGCTCAAAGTAAAATGCAAGCTACTTATCCTGTTAAACGTAAATAATCTTGCCTTGTGTACTAATTTCATACCTAAGAAGTATAGCTGGGGTACAGAGGAAGGCACAGATCATAGTACACTGGCCCTCAGTGCCCCCAATCCTACTGAACTTACTCATGCCCCAGGGCCTTTGTACCTGCTATTACCGCCACCTGGAATTCTCATGCCCCAGTCTTTGTGTGGAGCTTTCTGCCAGCTGCTGTCATCTTCATTGTTCAACTGTCACTTCCTGACGGAGTCCTTTCCTGGATGCCCAGTGCTGTCCTATCACTCTCTAGCTTATCATCTCATCTTTTTATTGCTTTTGGCATAGCTTGCAATTTTTCTGGTCAAATCTTCACTGTCTCTCTAAGATATAAATGGCACGAGGGCAGGAATCTTGTCTGTTTTCACATAAAACTGTGCTTAATCCATTGTAAGCACTCAAAAATATTGTGAACAAATGGAGGAATAAATTATTACTAATAATAGCTTGTATTTACTGATCGTTTACTAAGAACTGATGTGCTGTGATTACATTATCATAATTAACCTACAGTGTCAGCTGGTAAGGGAAAGAAGTGTTAATTATCTCAGTTTTATAGCCTATTACATATGCCAGGCATAGGGAAGAAGACAAATAGGGACCTAGACACTTTGAGTCCAAATATTCAAAATTTATATACCAAGCTAATAAACTGCTACATAAAATATGTTCTCTACTTTTATCTTAGCAATGTATCAACATAAAAATATGTAACATCAGGCTTAAATTTTTTTAATTCCTCGAACTCCACACAGGGACACAGAGATGTGGGGAAAGATCATTTTGGATCCCAACCTCTCACCCTAGACCACATTCAACTTTTTAAGAGACCTCATGTGTTCAGTCTGTGGACAGCCCAGCTCCTGTGTCTAAGCTCAGTCCCTGCTCTACCCAATAGCTTTCCCCGGAGGACACTTTGTTCTTGTGGTCTATCCATGGAAAACAGACAAGGAGAGATGCCTGGGCAGGACCTGAAAGTGGGTACAAGGTCATCTGCACAATAGGCCCCAGGAATCCAAAAGCATGTTTTAAAAGTGGAGATGCAGGTGCTAGGTAAACACATACCCCTTGGTGGCATGATCTCTTCCTCTCGTGAGGAAAGGTGTGGCCAGAGGAAGAGGAGAGCTTTCTAAAGCAAGGACCCCTTTTGCCCAAGTCTAAAAATAAGACTAAAAGTTTTGTAGAATAAAGTAAAAATAAAATTTAAAAAATAAAAATAAAAGCTTAAAAAAAAAGTTTGAGTCTTAAAAAAGTGAGTGGCAGTTTGATTTCCAATCCACCCATTCTTATTTCAGTACCCATGCTGTTAACCACTCTGACAACCTTGTCACATCACAGTAAACACAGAAAATGATAATGTTTGTAATGCATATTGGAATAAATCTTTCAGGACATGCCAAGCCCTGTCGTGATGTCTTGAATGCTAAGAGAATCAATATTTAGACCCATCAAAGATCCTTTAAGGCAAACCAGTGCACTGAACACTAGAAAGTTGAGCACTGTACTTTACTTTACATTGAAAATGTCATGAAATTATAAAAATCTCATCAAAATGTAAGCCAGACTATTTGAATAACAGGTAAATAATTTCATTCTAGCAAAGGTTGTTGAGTTCTTGCTTTGTATAAAACTTCTGCTAAATGCTTGGGGCAGGGAAGGGAGAATGGCTACAAGGATAAATAAGATACCGTCATCATCTTCAAAAGATGTGTCATTTGTTGGGAAAAATGCAAATGAACTACTGGATACAATAAAAAGCAGGATGAATGAAGTGTAGATTTCCCTGGTGACTCAGACGGTAAAGCGTCTGTCTACAATGTGAGGGACCTGGGTTTGATCCCTGGGTCGGAAAGTTCCCTGGAGAAGGAAAAGACAACCCACTCCAGTACTCTTGCCTAGAAAATCCCATGGACAGAGGAGCCTGGTGTCCATGGGGTTGCAAAGAGTCGGACACGACTGAGCAACTTCACTTCTTCACTTCACTTCTAAAAAGTTTAGTTCAGGAGTACAGGAGCATTCGGTTTATTCTCACTGAAGGATCAGAGGAAGGAGTTTAGGAAAATCCAATGGATCATGAAAGTTAAGTAGGACTTAAATTGTTCAAGTTGGTGGGGAGGACTTTCTGAGTAGCTATAACAACATAAGCATAGGCAGGACAATCGTAATACATCATAGGCAAGTCCAAGGTGCGTAGAATGAAGAATATTCTGGGAGATGGGTTTGGAAAGGTAGTTTTGTGTCAGATCAAAGAAGAGCATTAATGAAATGCGAAGACATCTGAATTTTATCTTCAGACCACAGACAGGCACTGATGAATTTTGTTGAGGCAAGGAGTAACATAATTTTAATTGTTTTGAGAACATAACTAAAGGAATTCAATAAGAAAAAAAATTAGTAGTGCCAACGACGTGCAGCTGAGGTAGGTTTTAGATGGAGCAGTAGTAGTGGAAATGCAAAGAATTTGATAGAAAAGTTAGGCAGAAGTTGAATAAACTGAGATGAGTAATCATGAGTTCCTGGGAGAGGCTGACAAAGATCAGAAAGTGTACAGTATGGACAACTAGAAGGATAAAGGCTAAAGGCTCACTAATAAATGTTATCAAATACATAGGTTTGGAGTTTATATTGGAAAAGAGGAGGGCTCAACGGGCCCAGAGAGGGAAAGAATGGAAAAGAGATTTATAGAAAGGAAGAAGTGATAAGGCTGTCTCGTGACTTTAATAAAGAATGACTTGTATTTTCTCAGGGAGTGAGAACCCAAGATCCATCAGTTGAGAAGGAAAGGATTAGATTAAGGCTGGGTTTTTTAAAATTATTTTAAAACTTTTTAAATTATGAAACTTGGATGAAGGTTTGGGAAATGAATTGCTAGGTAATTTGGATCCTCATTTTGTTGTCTAATGTACCGTGTACTTGATCCACTGGTAGGTGGAAAAATAATTCAATAAAAGTTCTAACACTAAAATGCTCTTACAGAATGTTTTATGTTCTTCTCTAGCATTTGTAGATGTTTAAGTGATTTTTTATTTTCAAAGTGTTTATATTTTAGAAACTATTATAAAAAGGCATGTCTGTCATGTTTGCAAACAAGATTGATTGTATTTTGGATATGTGCATGGATAAAAATCAACAAAAACAAGAGTAGAACAGCAGAGTCTTTTATACCAACTAAATAAAATTACTTAAGGTTCTCCCCCTTTCTACTTTTTAGCATATGGTTCTGGAAAATGAGATGTTTCAGCAAGCTGTTCAGTCTTGGCCATAATAAAAAATGGCTTGAAATTTTGAACTAAAAGGAAAAAAATAAAAAAGTAAACAATGGCTTGAACAAAAAGCGCCTAGAACTGAATTGGCCCTATTTAATAGCCATTTATACAAAATAGCTGGTTTCACAAAATCAACTGACATTCGCCTACAACATTATCAACCTCCTTTTAGGATGTGAATAATAATGGGATTTATTTTGTCATCTCAAAATTAGCCTCTGCAAATCCACACAGTTCTAATTTATCTACCCTAATATCAGGAAGATTTAGTGGTAAGACACTTTAATTAGTGCTCTTTCTGTACTTGGTAGTTAGTTCCTACCATTTCAGCCTCTTCAGGTTTTATGTGTACCCTGTAATTCTAGTGTACTGCAAAGCAAATATAGATCACCAAAAGGTTACCTCTCAGAACACTTAATAAAGACAACAAATAGCAAAATAGACACTCTATTTCAAATGCCAGATTACTGCACAACTTGATTCAAGAACATAATTTGAACTACAAAAACCAAAATTATTTCAGCAAGAGACAACAGTGACAGCAGGAAGGAATGAATGATACCTGAGAGGAAGAATCAATAGAAACTGACAACACATTGCATGTATGGGTCAAAGATAAGTCCCAAGTCTCTAGCCCAGCTGACTTGGAGAAGGACTGGGATCGCAGGGCTCAAGGAGGTGGGAGAGAAAAGGATCAAAAACGGTACTGGAGGAATAGGAGGAAATTCCCTGGTGGCTCAGAGGTTAAAGCATCTGCCTCTAATGCGGGAGACCTGGGTTCAATCCCTGGGTCGGGAAGATCCCCTGGAGAAGGAAATGGCAACCCACTCCAGTATTCTTGCCTGGAGAATCCCATGGACGGAGGAGCCTGGTAATCCATGGGGTCGCAAAGAGTCGGACACGACTGAGCGACTTCACCTCACCTCACCTCATGAGGGAGGAGAGGTATTTCATGCTGGAAATGAAAAGGAAGGAGTAGAGACTCAGAAATGACAAAAGGAAGATCAGCTGAGGGAGTTCCTATGACCTGACCTTTATTTTCTCAGGGATACAAGGTAATCAGATGTGTAAAGGAATAGTTGCTGGGATTAGTGGAATACAGGATAGGTTCTCCCCTCCCTAATGGTCTAGAATTAGTATTAGGGCCTCCCTGGTGGCTCAGTGGTAATTAAAGAACCTGCCTGCCAGTGCAGGAGACAGGTTCGATCCCTAGGTCAGGAAGGTCCCCTGGAGAAGGAAATGGCAACCCACTCTAGTATTCTTGCCTGGGAAATCCCATGGACATAGAAGCCTGGCTGGCTACAGTTCATGGGGTCACAAAAGAGTTGGACACAACTTTTACAAATGAACAACAGAATTTCCATTCCTGGCAGAAATATGAGATCCCACATTTATGAACGAGGGTTTAAAACAAGGAGGCCCAGACCCCAAGTCTCTATCATATAACAAATAATCTACAGCTAGAGTGAAGATTTTAAACTGGATGTAACAGTGAAATATTTGAAAGAACAAATAGAACAGCTTTTTCGAGCTGAATAGCACAATCTCAAAGGCTAATGGATCATCATCCCTAGAGGGTCTGTGAGCCAAGGACATTATAACTACTGAGATTTTAGGCACACTCTCCCTCTTATCTGATTAACAAATTTTTCCAAGCTCTCGAACACATCCACCAATGTAGGGCACCAGAAATTATTGGTTGTCTACCCTAAGCACCATCTACTCTTGGATGTTTTCACTGGAAAATTCTCCCCTCCACTATGTGACTCAGTGGTAAACTAAACAGTCTGAGTCATCACGGAGATCAAATTGCTTTGCCATGGAGTGGTTTAGAAAGGAGTATATATACAATCAATTCTGGCCAATGAGACCTGACGGAGTTGACTTCAGGGCCTCTGGGTATGGTTAAAGATTATCTTTTTTTCTCTGGATGTTCTGGTATTTGAATGAGACTTATAGAAATATTGGAAAAGGAAATGGGAACCCACTCCAGTACTCTTGCCTGGAAAATCCCATAGACAGAGGAGGCTGGTAGGCTACAGTCCATGGGGTCGCAGATCTGACATGACTGAGCGACTTCACTTTATAGACATATACACTCATCTAGTAACCATAAGTGGATAAGCCAGAAAACAAAGCTAATAGGCTGAATAGTAAAAGGGAAAGACAGAAAGAATATCTTGTCAGATTCTATATTAACCACACCTCAGTCCTCTTTTTTATGTGAGATAATGCATTTTTCTTCTATCTTACTTTAAGTTTTTGTTTGCTGTTACTTGGAGCAAATTATATCTTAACTGATTTAAGGGGGTGGAAGGAGCATAGGAGAGAGAAAGCTCCTACACAAATTACCAAATCTCATTTTCTGATTGATTTCTCCCATCCAACCAAGGACTTCCCTGGAGGCTCAGATGGTAAAGAATCCGCCTTCAATGTGGCAGACATGTCCGATCCCTAGATTGGGAAGATCCACTGCAGGAGGGCATGGCAACCCACTCCAGTACTCTCACCTGGAGAACTCCATGGACAGAGGAGCCTGGTGGGCTGCAGTCCATGGGGCCACAAAGTCAGACACAACTGAGCGACTCAACACAGCAAGCACACACCCACCAAGGCACTTTTAACAGAGGTCTGGTTTGTGTTACAATGCACACAGTTACATACACAGTGTTATTGTTATACATTTGCATAGCTCCCTATGGTTGTCAACTTCTCTGAACACCAACACTTTGAAAGAGCCCTCAAGTTCATAAATACAAGTTCTGTGAACTGTGAAAAGAAGAACGTCGTAAAGCATGGAGTACAAAGATAAGCCATTTGAGGATATACAGATAAAAATCTTCGTGAGGGAAGAATATGAAAACAGATTTATTTCAAAACAGATCATCTCTAATGGGTTTTAAGACATTTATGATTTGCTTTTAAACAGTAGGCAATGAAAACAAAGTTTCATGTAGAATATACTGTCTGACTTAAAAACAGCATTTACAAAACATGATAATTTATTTTAAAACTGCTGGTTATAATAGCTCAACTTCCTGGAGCATCTTTAAAATGCTTTGAAAGTATGACCTCCAAAAGCGTCTTTTTATATAGTGGCCTTATAAGAATTTTGTCAAATATGTTAATACGGAAATATCCTAAGAGGAAAATTTATCAGCCCTTATTAACAAATCATAAATATATGTTGTATATATATATATGTGTGTGTGTGTGTGTGTGTGTACACATATTTTTAAAAACTCATTTGTCTGCAAACACTATAAAATCATAGTCTAAATTACACTGGGACTCTGATATGGTTGTACATTTTCCCCTAAATATTTTTTTTTAATTAGGAGTTTTTAATAAGCAAGGGAGGTATAAATAGTCTATATTGAATGGTAGAGCTTAAAGCTCTCTATATGGAATCATATTATAGTTCAACAATATGATGCTATTGTACAAGGTAATCAAAAGCCTTTCAACAAAAACATCACTTGCTCATACACATTTTGTCTATTATAAATGTATATATGATATTCTCATAATATTTAAAGGATCATATGCAGCTTTTTGTTGCCTTTAAAATGCAAGAAACAATTTCTTCTTCTTTAAAGTATAGTTTAAACAATTAGAGTGGAAAATATTCACAATGAATCTCCTTCAAATGAATGTCCTAAAGACATTCTCTTTAGGGACTCACGCAGACTAGCCCTGCAGGTGGAAGCCAGTGTGACAGGGAAGAACTACAGGAGGAAAGCTGTGCAGACAGGGACACAGAAAGAATCAAAACGAATGGGCCAAGTTTCCGAAAACAAAGGAGAGACGCCATCAAGCGGCTGAAGGATGCACTCTTTTGAAGTGGAAAAGTTTTCCTGTACACTGCCATCTGGTGGGCAATATTGGGAATAATTTTAGACCAATAAAACTATACAATACGAATATCAGTCTTTCATGTGGTCCATGATTTAAGACTTGGCAACTCCAAACTGCAATTAGCATAGTAAACCCCATTAACAACACTTATTATTTAACTTAGAGTGATGAAAGATTCATAAGGAATATTAATAATGGATTATCAGTCACAATTCTTTGTGAGGGGAAAGGGAGCATGTTTAAAATTACTACATCTGGCTTAATAAGTTTAAGGAATTATCCCACAATAAATTCAAATTGAGAAGATGTTTACATGTATTTAATCTTGAAGCTATAATTTTTTTAAATTATACCTACTGGCAACCTAATGGTAGGATCATAAGCTTTTGTTATTGTTATTGTTCATTTTGCTTTTTACCTTAACTAGACTTCAATTAGGAGCAGGCAATGGCAACCCACTCCAGTACTCTTGCCTGGAAAATCCCATGGATGGAGGAGCCTGGTAGGCTGCAGTCCATGGGGTCGCTAAGAGTCAGGCACGACTGAGCATCTTCATTTTCACTTTTCACTTTCATGCATTGGAGAAGGAAATGGCAACCCACTCCAGTATTCTTGCCTGGAGAATCTCAGGGACAGAGGAGCCTGGTGGGCTGCCATCTATGGGGTCGCACAGAGTCGGACACGACTGAAGTGACTTAGTAGTAGCAGCAGACTTCAATTAATTCATTTTCATTTGAAAAAAATATTTCTTGACAATCTTCCTTAAACTAGGCACTGTTCTAGGTATACTAGCATGAGCAAAACAGACATTTACTCTGCCCTTAAGAAGCTTATGGGCTTCCCTGGTGGCTCAGAGGTTAAAAACATCTGCCTGGAACGTGGGAGACCCGGGTTCAATCCCTGGGTTGGGAAGATCCCCTGGAGAAGGAAATGGCAACAATCTAATGTAGGGATAAACACTTGAAGACGTGTATTCATCTATTCTTTCAAAATATAGATATTAAGTATACATTATTTCTTAGGCCTTCTTTAGGGATATATTACTGGACAAAACAGGCAAGGGTTCTTCCTCTCAAGTAGTGCTACGAAGTATAATGGTGGACATGAACAAATGCTGTAAATAGGAACCTTTTCTAGGAAGTGACATTTAAGTGGATGTGAAATATAAGAAACAGTCAGCAGAGTGCAGTGCAGGAGCCAAGAGCACGGGGACAGCATTGCAGGTGAGGAGCCTGGTGGGCTACAGTCCACGGGGTCGCTAGGAGTCGGACACAACTGAGCAACTTCACTTTCACTTTTCACTTTCATGCACTGGAGAAGGAAATGGCAACCCACTCCAGTGTTCCTGCCTGGAAAATCCCAGGGACGGGGAAGCCTGGTGGGCTGCCGTCTACGGGGTCGCACAGAGCCAGACACGACTGAAGTGACTTAGCAGCAGCATGCAAAAGTCCTGAGACAGGGAAAACAGCAGAATAATTGGAAGGAAGAATGGGAGACAACACAGGGTATTCTTGCATTAGAGAGGAAGTTTCCTTTTAATGTTTTGTTTGAAGAGAAAAATTTGAGAACAACCCACTAATATCATATCACAGCTTTCTACCAGCTTTATAAATACTAGAGGATGACACTTCAGATCTGCAAATATTCTTGATATATATTACTTGTGCTCAGGAAATCAGAAAGACAAAAAGCTGATGCTTATTTTTCTTCACTCACCAGTTATAATTCTTCACTTTCTTATCTGAACTCCCTAGTAGAGCACTAATCTTACCTTCTGATAAATTAGTCTAGTAATTTTGTGCTTATCTTCCCTATAAGACAATAAGTGCTTGAGAGTAAACACTGTCTTCTTCATTGCTTTCAATGCCACAATACTGTCCTTTATACTTGGGAGCTTTAAAATAGATACCTAAATATATAAAATTTTAAGTATAATATTAATTCAATATAACACAGAATTTTGATTTTGAAATTAGAACCTTCACCTCCCTAAAGGAAAATTTAAATACAAGCTAATTTTGAGTTTCTTTATTCTTTTAGATTTCAATATAATTAAAGTCACCTTTCTAAGGGTACAAGATAATCACATTTAATCCTTCCTTGGAGAAACCCCCACTGTAAAAACCAATCACTGTATAGACTAAACCATTTCATCATTTTCACTTTACAAGACATCCTGTAAACTTTGCATCAGTTTGGAGTTTGAAAGCCCCCAATTCATTAACTCTTCTTATGGGCACAATAAATTCTCAATAAATACTATTTTACTGATCTGGTTTTAATTTTTACTGTTTCTGTATTTTTGAAAATGGTAAGATCATATCATGCAATCTCTAAAGTACAGAGGAGGTAAGGACAAGGAGAAAAAATGAACTATCCCTTCTATCTCTCCTCCAGATAAGGTCAGCTGACATTACCCAAATGTCAAAAGAGAGCCCCTCCCTCTTTCATAGATAGCCCTCATTCCAGCAAGACCACACCCTTTGTAGGAGTACACTGCTTTCTGCAGCCCTGGAGCTGTGTCCTTTTAGCCAGCCCAAGTTAGTTCACAAAAGATTACATCAAAATCCTTAGAGCTTCCACCAATCCACCGGCTGGGCCTGCTCTAAGCAAACATGACCAAAAGCTACTACTGTGGCCACCTCTGTTCGTGTCTGCCTTCCCAGTGCCCCATCTCTCAACCATTCGCTTCTGTAGAATGCTTTAGATTAATCTCGCAAAACTTTTACAACATGGTGATTCACCATCAACCCCACTGGCTGACCAAGCATTCACCCAACCTGCCCCAATTCACAAACACCCATCTCTTCCTAAATTATTCCTTGGTACCTTCTTCATGGATCTTGGCTAAAACAACCTACCAACCTAAAATATCAGCTAGAGTAAAAATTAATTAAAAGACATCTGCTCTACACAAATGAGTAAAAAGGAGAGATGAAAGTCTGACAATATTATTTTGCCTGATGAGCTTAAAGTCTGCATTGCTTTATTTCTCTAGTCTTATTTGGGTTCTATTTTTAACTGTGCATAAAAACATACCTATAAAATCTGACATGGGGAAGTCTTTTATTCTGTTTCAGCATCATTTCTTACATGTAATAATATGGATTCTGTATGCCCCTTTTAATTGTAAAAGCTCTAATGTTATTCTGAGTAAATTCATTCTTTGAATATGCTTTCTCCTGAGATAGTCAACTCTGCTGTTTGCTTCTTATAGACAGCTATCGTCACAATTACCTTGATTTGAAAAATGAATGATTTATAGCCAAGCAAGAGTGAGTGATTACATTTAAAGGCGAAAAAATACTATTTATTATTTCCCATTTGATCTCCTTCCACAATCTGAGATGTAACATATTCAACAATGATTTCAGTATCTGTGAAAGCGCTTCTGTTCTTTTCTCTTTTGTTCAGAGATATGGTGACCAGGAAAGCAGAATAAAAGGTAAGATGTAATCTGGAATATAACTAATGCTCACTGTTTGATTTGAGGACATCTCTTTTAGCAGACAATGACACTGGAATACAGATGCTATTTCTGCTATGTTTTCATGTCTGAAGTTGCCACACATTAATTAGCAATCACAGCTTTGCCTCTGTGATTTCACTGCAGTCCTAACTTGATTACATAGCATCTCTCTCCTCTGACAATAGAATGTCCACTTACTTCTGCTAAGTCCGCTGCTGCTAAGTCGCTTCAGTCATGTCCGACTCTGTGCGACCCCATAGACGGCAGCCCACTAGGCTCCCCGTCCCTGGGATTCTCCAGGCAAGAACACTGGAGTGGGTTGCCATGTCCTTCTCCAATGCATGAAAGTGAAAAGTGAAAGTGAAGTTGCTCAGTCGTGTCCACCAGTCACTCACCTGTAGCCCATCAGGCTCCTCCATCCATGGGATTTTCCAGGCAAGAGTACTGGAGTGGGGTGCCATTGCTCTCTCCACCACTTACTTCTACAGAAGCACTATTCCTTTTCTTATTGAGCACCAACCATGGAACAGAGGCCAGAGCACAGGATCAAAGAATACTGGCCACTAAGGGACCCCTATTCTGGCACATAGCTTCCCAGGTCATGCATTGGTAAACAGTCCATCTGCCAATGCAAGCAATGCAGGTCCGAAAGACCCTCTGGAGCAGGAAACGGCAACTCTCTCCAGTATTCTTGCCTAGAAAATTCCATGGACAGAGGAACCTGGTGGGCTACAGTCCGTAGAGCTGCAAAGAGTCAAACACGACTAAGTGATGGAGCACACTGTCTGGCACAGAAATGAGACTATGTACACATATTTTACTTTTAATAAAATTTAGCTAGAACTACAAAAGACTCTGATGCTGGGAGGGATTGGGAGAGGAGGAGAAGAGGACGACAGAGGATGAGATGGCTGGATGGCATCACTGACTTGACGGATGTGAGTCTGAGTGAACTCCGGGAGTTGATGATGGACAGGGAGGCCTGACGTGCTGCGATTCATGGGGTCACGAAGAGTTGGACATGACTGAGAGACTGAACTGAACTGAACAAGAGAGATAAGTACCAACAAGTATGGAGGAGAAAGAGACTGACTGCGTGGGTCAGTTCAGGAATGTTTTACAAAGTAGGTATCATTTGTACCCCATCTTTCATCTCGAAGGATAAAGCAGATTTCACCAAACAGACAAGATAAGAGAAAGCATTTCAGGTAGAGAGAGCAGGGCATGCAAGGCTTGACAATTCACATTGTCTAGATTCACAATATCTAGGACATTGGGTCTAGATACAGTTTGACAATTCAGTTCAGTTGAGTCACTCAGTTATGTCGTCTCTTTGCAGCTCCATGGACTGCAGCATGCCAGGCTTCCCTGTTCATCACCAACTCCCGGAGCTTGCTCAAACTCATGTCCATTGAGTCAGTGATGCAATTCAACTATCTCATCCACTGGTATCACCTTCTCCTCCCGCCTTCAATGTTTCCCAGCTTCAGGGTCTTTTCAAATGAGTTGAGTCTTTTCAAATGAGTCGGTTCTTTGCATCAGGTGGCCAAAATATTGGAGTTTCAGCTTCAGCCTCAGTCCTTCCAATGAATATTCAGGACTGATTTTCTATAGGATGGACTAGTTGGATCTCCTTGCAGTCCAAGGGATTCTCAAGCGTCTTCTCCAACACCACAGTTCAAAAGCATCAATTCTTCGGCACTCAGCCTTCTTCACAGTCCAACTCTAACATCCATACATGACCACAGGAAAAACCATAGCCTTGACTAGATGGACCTTTGTTGGCAAAGTAATGTCTCTGCTTTTATTATGCTGTCTGGGTTTATCATAGCTTTACTTCCAAGGAGCAAGCGTCTTTTAATTTCATGGCTGCTGTCACCATCTGCAGTCATTTTGAAGCCTGCCCCCTTCAAAAAAAAAAAGTCTCTCACTGTTTCCATTGTTTGCCCATGTATTAGCCATGAATTGATGGGACCAGATGCCATGATCTTCGTTTTCTGAATGTTGAGTTTTAAGCCAGCTTTTTCACTCTCCTCTTTCACTTTCATCAAGAGGCTCTTTAGTTCTTCTTCGCTTTCTGCCATATGGGTGATTTCATCTGCATATCTGAAGTTATTGATATTTCTCCCGGCAATCTTGATTCCAGCTTGTGCTTCATCCAGTCCAGCATTTCTCATGATGTACTCTGCATATAAGTTAAATAAATAAGGTGACAATATACAGCCTTGATGTACTCCTTTCCTGATTAGTTTGACAGGGTCAAAACAGAAGGTTTATAGAGCAGGTGCAGTGAGGATGAGGTGGTAGCAGGAGGCTGAGAGGCTCTTGTTATGTTAAAAAAAGTTGCCCTTTATCCTACAGGTTAATGTGGATTTGGAGAGGCAAACAAAATAGTATTTCACAAAGTATATTCCACAGGTCACCAGTCCTCTCTGTACTTCTAAGAAAGAAGTTTTTGGTCAGCATAGTTCAGTAAAATTTACATAAGTTATATACTAAGACATCTTTGAGGGACTTTCCTGGCTTCCATGAGGCTCGAGTTCCATCCCCAGTCAGGAAACTAAGATGCCACATGTTGTGAGGCATGGCCAAAAACAAAACAAAACAAACAAAAATCCCACCCTTTGGATAGTATAACAAATCCCAAAAGTACAAATCCCAAAAGCCCTGATTAATCTTACAATGAAGAAACATGTTTAACAAGATTTAAACCAGAATTTCCAAAATGTAACATCTCTGACATTCTACAGAATGAGTGTTCTGTGGGGCAATATGGGAAATATTTGGCCTTGAATTAGATTTGCATTTTAGAAGAGCTGTTTCAAGATCATCTTCTAAAGTAATCCAATAGACATTAGAGGGAGAAATAGGTAGCAAACTGCTATAGTGGTGGAGATGAAAATGATGAATCTTTAACAGGATAACAAAATATTTAAGGGAGAGACTTTTGAGAATATGCTATCTGACTGGGTGGGAAATGAGTGGCTACAGTGTAAAGAAAATGGAGGAGAAGATGGACCCTGTGTTGTCAAATAGGATAACTTCACAGATGCTGGGATCATCTGATAAAAAGGGAAATAAGAGAAAGTTGGGAGCAAAACAGTGATCTTGTGCTGATGTGGTGAAACCCTTCATGCATGGGCTCAAAAGGTCAAAAAAATCCATGTGATAGTGATGATCAGGGTATGTCAAGGCTGTATATTGTTACCGAACTTATTTAACTTATATTCAGAGTACATCATGTGAAATGCCAGGCTGGATGAAGCATAAGCTGGAATCAAGATTGCCGGGAAAAATATCAATAACCTCAGAAACACAGATGACTTCACCCTTATGTCAGAAAGTGAAGAAGAACTAAGAGCTTCTTGATGAAAGTGAAAGAGGACAGTGGAAAAGTTGGCTTAAAACTCAGCATTCAGAAAAGTAATATCACGGCATCTGGTCCCATCACTTCATGGCAAATAGATGGGGAAACAACGGAAACAGTGACAGACTTATTTTGGGGGTCCAAAATGACTGCAGATGGTGACAGTAGCCATGAAATTAATAGACACTCACTCCTTGGAAGAAAAGTTATGACCAACCTAGACAGCCATCTTGTCAAAGCTATGGTTTTTCCAGGAATCATGTATGGATGTGAGAGTTGGACTATAAAGAAAGCTGAATACCAAATAATTGATGGTTTTGAACTGTAGTGTTAGAGGAGACTCTTGAGAGTCCCTTGGACAGTAAGGAGATCCAACCAGTCCATCCTAAAGGAAGTCAGTCCTGAAAATTCATTGGAAGGACTGATGCTGAAGCTGAAACTCCAGTACTTTGACCACCTGATATGAAGAACTAACTCAGTGGAAAAGACTCTGATGCTGGGAAAGATTGAAAGCAGGAGGAGAAGGGGACGACATTGGATGAGATAGTTGAATGGCATCACTGATGTAATGGACCTGAGTTTGAGTAGGCTCCGGGAGTTGGTGATGGACAGGGAAGCCTGGCATGCCGCAGTCCATGGGGTCACAAAGAGCTGGACACAGGTGAGCAACTGAACTGAACTGACAGTGATGACTACAATATTACATAGAAAACATTTTTCATTATAATAGTAAATGATTGAACCTGATTGAGCCATGATACCCATTTTCTTTACATATTTATATACACAAACTTATCTAAATGAAATTGATTTACACCAAGATAAATTGTATATTTACAGAAATTATATAGCTATAGAAACCCTCAGGAAAATTCTTTCATAAAATCTGTAACTACAAATGAATGCATCTTTGTGTTGCGTGCTCCTGAATGCTTGCTGATTTTTTAAAGTTGAGAAAGCAGAGTGCTGGGGAGTCTTTTGATAATATCATTTGATAGTCAATACTCCTTCATTCTAGCTAATAATCTGGTAACAGAGTGAACTGTTTTAATTCTTATCCAGAGGTCTGATGGCTTCACTTCCTGAGGATGAAGTGATCTTTCCTTATGAGATAAACAACTGGGGGAGAGTAATATGCCACATGTGTTAAACTGCTCTATATAATGATTTGCTCTTACTCATTCAGTACGTCTTTACACCTCAAGAATGCACATCTGAGGATTTTCACCTCTGAAAGCATGAGGACTTACATTTTCCAAGAACAGTATTTTATTTTATTAACATCGTTAAATGGATTCTCATCAAAAGTAGATGAATGCCTGAAATTATGTAAACAAACTTACAAGATGGCTAAAACTTCATAATCACATTTTCTAGTCAAAGTACATGGCACTCATTAATGCACGAAGTGTTGCTCTCAGATCTTTGCACATATTCATTCTCTTAATTCCTACCACAACAGTATCAAGGCAGTATTGTTATTAATCCTGCTCTACAGATGATGAAACTGAAGCTGAGTGTATGTAACAAAGTAGGGACTTGAACCCAGGCAGCCTGGCTTAGAGTATGAGCTCTTGACCCCCTGGCTATCCCTTATCTGTACTTGTTTAGCGGTAACCTTTCAAGCAGGTACCTCCACTGTCCACATGAATTCTATCCATCTAGATTTTTGTATCTATTCATGATCTGAATTTTGTACACTAAGAAAAGTTTCCTCTTACTTCATATGCTTTTATTAAAAAATAAATTATTTTTATGATAATGATAAATTGGTATTTATAGGAATTTCACTTAGAATTTCTATCCCTTGAAAAAATTTTTTATATTTTAATTAATTGTATAAATACTTCTAAATACACAAACTCATTAAATTAAGATCTTTGTGTGATTACTGACTGCCAAGTGCCATGTTAACTGTACATGCATCATCATTTTTAATCATCCCAACATTCACAGAGTGTTTTACAGAAAGGCAATCTGAGAATCAAAAGGGTAAAGAAATTTTCTCTGGTTTCAGTATCCAGAAAGTTGTCCTCTTAAAAATTATAAACTAAAAACACTATTTATAATAACCAAAACATAGAAGTAGCCTGGTCATGTAGAAAGACAAATATGCATAAGTACTATATGATAGTACTTCTATGTGAAGTTTAAATGAATCTGTATAAAACAGAAATTCACAGACACAGAAAACAAACTTATGGTTATTAGCAAAGGGGCGAGTGAGGGGGAAAGGAACAAATTAGGAGTATGGGATTAACAGGTACAAACTACTATATATAAAATACACAATAAGCAATAAGGATTTGCTCTGTAGCACAGAGAACTATACCCAACATCTTGTAATAACATGTAATATAATCTGCAAAGAAAAATGAATCTCTATGCTGTACAGAGTACATCATGAGAAACGCTGGGCTGGAAGAAACACAAGCTGGAATCAAGATTGCCGGGAAAAATATCAATAACCTCAGATATGCAGATGACACCACCCTTATGGCAGAAAGTGAAGAGGAGCTAAAAGCCTCTGGATGAAGGTAAAGGAGGAGAGTGAAAAAAGTTGGCTTAAAGCTCAACATTCAGAAAACGAAGATCATGGTATCCGGTCCCATCACTTCATGGGAAGTAGATGGGGAAACAGTGTCAGACTTTATTTTTGGGGGTCCAAAATCATGGCAGATGGTAACTGCAGCCATGAAATTAAGACGCTTACTCCTTGGAAGAAAAGTTACGACCAACCTAGAAAGCATATTCAAAAGCAGAGACATTACTTTACTGACTAAGGTCCGTCTAGTCAAGGCTATGGTTTTTCCTGTGTTCATGTATGGATGTGAGAGTTGGACTGTGAAGAAGGCTGAGCACCAAAGAATTGATGCTTTTGAACTGTGGTGTTGGAGAAGACTCTTGAGAGTCCCTTGGACTGCAAGGAGATCCAATCAGTCCATTCTGAAGGAGATCAACCCTGGGATTTCTTTGGAAGGAATGAAGCTAAGGCTGAAACTTCAGTACTCTGGCCACCTCATGAGAAGAGGTGACTCATTGGAAAAGACTCTGATGCTGGGGGGATTGGGGGCAGAAGGAGAAGGGGACGACAGGATGAGATGGCTGGATGGCATCACAGACTTGATGGATGTGAGTCTGAGTGAACTCCGAGAGATGGTGATGAACAGGGAGGCCTGGCGTGCTGCGATTCATGGGGTCGCAAAGAGTCGGACACGACTGAGCGACTGAACTGAACTGATGCTGTACACCTGCAACTAACACAACATTGTAAATAAAATATAGTTCAATTTGTAAAATTATAGACTTCTTACTATTTTGGGGATTATTATGGGTTTATAATGGTTATTATGGACAGAAATGGTATGGACCTAACAGAAGCAGAAGATATTAAGAAGAGGTGGCAAGAATACACAGAACTATACAAAAAAGATCTTCATGACCCAGATAACCATGATGGTGTGATCACTCACCTAGAGCCAGACATCCTGGAATGCAAAGTCAAGTGAGCCTTAGGAAGCATCACTACAAACAAAGCTAGGGGACGTGATGGAATTCCAGTTAAGCTATTTCAAATCCTGAAAGAGGATGCTGTGAAAGTGCTGCACTCAACGTGCCAGCAAATTTGGAACACTCAGCAGTGGCCACAGGACTGGAAAAGGTCAGTTTTATTCCAATCCCAAAGAAAGGCAATGCCAAAGAATGCTCAGTCTACCACACAATTGCACTCATCTCACATGCTAGTAAAGTAATGCTCAAAATTCTCTAAGCCACGCTTCAACAGTACCTGAACCATGAACTTCTTGATGCTCAAGCTGGATTTAGAAAAGACAGAGGAACCAGAGATCAAATTGCCAACATCCACTGGATCATGGAAAAAGCAAGAGAATAGCAGAAAAAAATCTACCTCTGCTTTATTGAGTATTCCAAAGCCTTTGACTGTATGGATCACAACAAACTGTGGAAAATTCTGAAAGATGTGGGAATACCAGACCACCTGACCTGCCTCTTGAGAAATGTGTATGCAGGTCAAGAAGCAACAGTTAGAACTGGACTTGGAACAACAGACTGGTTCTAAATTGGAAAGGAGTATGACAAGGCATATATTGTCACCCTGCTTATTTAACTTCTATGGAGAGTACATCGCATGAAATGCCAGGCTGGGTGAAGCACAAGCTGGAATCAAGATTGCTCGGAGAAATATCAGTAAGCTCAGATATGCAGATGACACCACCCTTATGGCAGAAAGTGAAGAGGAACTAAAGAACCTCTTGATGAATGTGAATAAGGACAGTGGAAAAAACTGGCTTAAAACTCAACATTCAGAAAACTAAGATCATGGCATCTGGTCCCATCACTTCATGCAAATAGATGGAGAAACAATGGAAACGGTGACAGACTTTATTTTTCTGGGCTCCAAAATGACTGCAGATGGTGACTGCAGCCATGAAATTAATAGACGCTCGCTCCTTGGAAGAAAAGTTATGACCAACCTAGACAGCATATTCAAAAGCAGAGACATTACTTTGCCGACGAAGGTCTGTCTAGTCGAAGCTATGATTTTTCCAATGTATAGATGTGAGATTTGGACTATAAAGAAAGCTGAGCACCAAAGAATCGATGTTTTTGAACTGTGGTGTTGGAGAAGACTCTTGGAGTCCTTTGGACTGCAAGGAGATCCAACCAGTCCATCCTAAAGGAAATCAGTCCTGAATATTCACTGAAAGGACTGATGCTAAAGCTGAAGCTCCAATATGTTGGCCACCTGATGTGAAGAACTGACTCATTTGAAAAGTCCCTGATGCTGGGAAAGATTGAAGGCAGGAGGAGAAGGAGATGACAGAGGATGAGATGGTTGTATGGCATCATGTACTTGATGAAGATGAGTTTGAACAAGCTCCAGGAGATGGTGAAGGACAGGGAAGTCTGGCATGTTGCAGTCCACAGGGTCACAAGGAGTCGACAGGACTGAGTGACTGAACTGAACTGAACTGATGGATTTGTAAAGTTATTTCCTGTTGACAGTAATTTTAGTTGGGTACCCGATTGGCTCAGAGGTTAAAAGTGTCTGCCTCCGATATGGGGAGACCCAGGTTCGATCCCTGGGTCGGGAAGATTCCCTGGAGAAGGAAATTTTAACCCACTCCAGTATTCTCGCCTAGAGAATCCAATGGACAGAAAAGCCTGGTAGGCTATAGTCCACGGGGTCACAAAGAGTTGGACACGACTGAGCGACTTCACTTCACTTCACTTCACCTAATTTCCTCAGTTTTATTTTAAAACTACATTTATAAGAACTTTAATGGCTTTAAGGAAAACCACAAAAAAAAAAAAAAATCACTATAATCCTACATTTAACACTCACTAGCATTGTCTTCTGGAGAAGGCAATGGCACCCCACTCCAGTACTCTTGCCTGGAAAATCCCATGGACAGAGGAGCCTGGTGGACGGACGAGTCTATGGGGTTGCTAAAGGTCAGACATGACTGAGCGTCACTTTCACTTTCACTTCCATGCATTGGAGAAGGAAATGGCAACCCATTCCAGTGTTCTTACCTGGAGAATCCCAGGGATGGGAGCGCCTGGTGGGCTGCCGTCTAAGGGGTCGCACAGAGTCAGACGTGACTGAAGCGACTTAGCAGCTGCAGCAGCAGCATTATCTTATTTTTCTTCTTTTTAAAACTATTATAATTTTTATTTCACTTAATATTATGTCATGTTTTATAAGTATCATTTTTAATAACTGCATCTTATTTCATTTACTTGTCATTAGGACTTAGTTAACTTCCTTCCAAATATCTGGATTTAGTTTGCTTACAATTAAAAATACTTTTAAAAAGTTACAGTAATCAAATCTATGAATATTTTTTCTTCTTTGTGATTATATTAAAATTAAATTTTAAAAATGAACAGGAGATGGTGTGGTCAAAAGACTGTCTATTTTGCTTAAAATTTATTTCCAAGAGCACGAGAAAGGATAGTTCCAAAAGATAAGACTATTTCTGGCCTTACCTCAATCTATTTCATCTTTCAATTCTTTGAGCCATAATTCTCAAGATATTTAACACAGATTTCTGTGAAACTGTCAGCTAACATGTATATGTTTGTGATGACACTTTCCTTAGGCTAAGTGATCTTATTTACCTTCTCTATACTCCAGAGTACTTAAGATTGTTCTGCATAGAGGAGATAAGCAAAGCTGTATGTTAATTTTGGCATAATCACAGCCAATCCAGAAATAACATGCTGTGGATATGTACAAGGGCTGCAGAACCAGACAAGGAAATAACTATCTCAGATCTCAAAGACACAACCCTCTTCCCTGCTCTAAGTCGAAGTATTCACTACCCCCTTTTTCTGCCACACACAGTTAATGCTATTACCTCTGATTCAATTCCTAAGATTCTGAAGTAGCAAAAGCGATAAAGGGTTAAGAGCCAAATAAGAAAACGACAGTGTAGGATGGTGTGCTCTGTCTATAGAGGGTGGAGGTGAGAAATCGTTTTGCCAAAAGTGGCCTCCACATCTTGCCTTCGCAGCTGTCTGATATTACCAGGAAACAAAAGAGTGAGTGCTATTTCTGCAGTCACATTAAGGATCCCAAAGGGAAGCCCTCATATCAGCATAGGAATAGCCTTCCTCTTGATAGAATAACAGATGAGACTGACAGCAGATGAGTCTGTGCCATGTGCAGCAGTCCTTGGATGCAGTCTCAAAAACGACAGAATGATCTCTGTTCGTCTCCAAGGCAAACCATTCAACATCACAGTTATCCAAGTCTATGCCCCAACCAGTAATGCTGAAAAAGCTGAAGTTGAACAGTTCTATGAAGACCTATAAGACCTTTAAGAACTAACACCCAAAAAAGATGTCCTTTTCATTATAGGGGACTGGAATGCAAAAGCAGGAAGTCAAGAAACACCTGCAGTAACAGGCAAATCTGGCCTTGGAATGCAGAATGAAGCAGGGCAAAGACTAATAGAGCTTTGCCAAGAAAATGCACTGGTCATAGCAAACACCCTCTTCCAACAACACAAGAGAAGACTCTACACATGAACATCACCAGATGGTCAACACCAAAATCAGATTGGTTATATTATTATATTCTTTGCAGCCAAAGATGGAGAAACTCTATACAGTCAGCAAAAACAAGACCAGGAGCTGACTGTGGCTCAGATCATGAACTCCTTATTGCCAAATTCAGACTCAAATTGAAGACAGTAGGGAAAACTGCTAGATCATTCAGGTATGACCTAAATCAAATCTCTTATGATTATACAGTGAAAGTGAGAAATAGATTTAAGGGCCTAGATCTGATAGATAGAGTACCTGATGAACTATGGAATGAGGTTCATGACATTGTACAGGAGACAGGGATCAAGACCATCCCCATGGAAAAGAAATGCAAAAAAGCAAAATGGCTGTCTGAGGAGGCCTTACAAATAGCTGTGAAAAGAAGAGAAGTGGAAAGCAAAGGAGAAAGGGAAAGATATAGGCATCTGAATGCGGAGTTCCAACGAATAGCAAGAAGAGATAAGAAAGCCTCCCTTAGTGATCAATCCAAAGAAATAGAGGAAAACAACAGAATGGGAAAGACTAGAGATGTCTTCAAGAAAATTAGAGATACCAAGGGAACATTTCATGCAAAGATGGGCTCGATAAAGGACAGAAATGGTATGGGCCTAACAGAAGCAGAAGATATTAAGAAGAGGTGGCAAGAATACACAGAAGAACTGTACAAAAAAGATCTTCACAACTCAGATAATCACAATGGTGTGATCACTCATCTACATCCAGACATCCTAGAATGTGAAGTCAAGTGGGCCTTGGAAAGCATCACTACGAACAAAGCTAGGGGACGTGATGGAATTCCAGTTGAGCTATTTCAAATCCTAAAAGATGATACTGTGAAAGTGCTGCACTCAATATGCCAGCAAATTTGGAAAACTCAGCAGTGGCCACAGGCCTGGAAAAGGTCAGTTTTCATTCCAGTCCCAAAGAAAGCAATGCCAAAGAATGCTCAAACTACTGCACAATTGCACTCACCTCACATGCTAGTAAAGTAATGCTCAAAATTCTCCAAGCAAGGCTTCAACAATACGTGAACCATGAACTTCCTGATGTTCAAGCTAGTTTTAGAAAAGGCAGAGGAACCAGAGATCAAATTGCCAACATCCACTGGATCATGGAAAAAGCAAGAGAGTTCCAGAAAAACATCTATTTCTGCTCTATTGACTATGCCAAAGCCTTTGACTGTGTGGATCACAATAAACTGTGGAAAATTCTGAAAGACATGGGAATACCAGACCACCTGACCTGCCTCTTGAGAAATCTGTATGCAGGTCAGGAAGCAACAGTTAGAACTGGACATGGAACAACAGACTGGTTCCAAATAGGAAAAGGAGAATGTCAAGGCTGTATAATGTCACCCTGCTTATTTAACTTATATGCAGAGTACATCATGAGAAACGCTGGACTGGAAGAAACACAAGCTGGAATCAAGATTGCCAGGAGAAATATCAATAACCTCAGATATGTAAATGACACCACCCTTATGGCAGAAAGTGAAGAGGAGCTAAAGGGCCTCTTGATGAAGGTGAAGGAGGAGAGTGAAAAAGTTAAACCACAACATTCAGAAAACGAAGATCATGGCATCCGGTCCCGTCACTTCAAGGGAAATAGATGGGGAAACAATGGAAACAGTGTCAGACTTTATTTTGTGGGGGGCTCCAAAACCACTGCAGATGATGACTGCAGCCGTGAAATTAAAAGACACTTACTTCTTGGAAGAAAAGTTATGACCAACCTAGATAGCATATTCAAAAGCAAAGACATTACTTGCCGACTAAGGTCCGTCTAGTTAAGGCTGTGGTTTTTCCAGTGGTCAAGTATGGATGTGAGAGTTGGACTGTGAAGAAGGCTGAGCGCTAAAGGATTGATGCTTTTGAACTGTGGTGTTGGAGAAGACTCTTGAGAGTCCCTTGGACTGCAAGGAGATCCAACCAGTCCATTCTGAAGATCAACCCTGGGATTTCTTTGGAAGGAATGTTGCTGAAGCTGAAGCTCCAGTACTTTGGCCACCTCATACAAAGAGTTGACTCATTGGAAAAGACTTTGATGCTGGGAGGGACTGGGGGAAGGCGGAGAAGGGGATGACAGAGGATGAGATGGCTGGATGGCATCCCTGACTTGATAGATGTGAGTCTGAGTGAAGTCCGGGAGCGGGTGATGGACGGGGAGGCCTGGCATGCTGCGATTCATGGGGTCACAAAGAGATGGACAAGACTGAGTGACTGAACTGAACTGAACTATTTGATCCTTACAAAATCCCTATGAGATAAGAACCACTATCACCCATATTGCAGATAAGGAAACTGAGCCTAGGAAAGTTTGAGTGACTTGTTCTAGGCAGCCCTTGAATGGAGCCTGAGGAAGAATCTAGACATGTGTCCTTCAGAGCTGCACACATAACCATCACATCTCTCGGCCTTTCCCTTAAGCATCATTTCTGCTTTCCTTTCTTCCCAGTTATAAAAGTATTCCATCTTCTAGCGTTTTGCCCCAAAGCAGAGATTTCTATGATAAAGTATATTTTCAAAATCCATTTAATGCCAAATTTAAAAAAAATTCTTAGAAGCATGTTGGTTATGTGTGTGTGGGTGTATCATTTCTCATTAATACTAGAGAAAGAATGTTTAAATCTTACCACAAGGTGCTTTAACAAAGAAACACATTTAATTTGGATGAGAGCAAAGAAAGATATTTTTATAATGTGAAACACCCACTTGGCTATCTTAAATCTAAGTGTGGGATCTTTATTATTTCAATACAAATTAAGGGAAAAGATGAATTAGAACTTTTTTGACACAAAGAAAAATATAAAGATTAATAAAGTTACTTTTATATATTATTTATAAAATATCTATCTAAAATGTAAAAAATTATTTTGTAGTTTAAATTTTCTTTGAGGATAATGATACCAAGATGTCCTACAGTAGTCACACAGACTACCCTTCAGGGTTATCTTTAGTTCAGTTTAGTTCAGTCACTCAGTCATATCCGACTCTTTGCAACCCCATGAATGCAGCACGCCAGGTCTCCCTGTCCATCACCAACACGTGGAGTTCACTCAGACTCACGTCCATCGAGTCAGTGATGCCATCCAGCCATCTCATCCTCTGTCATCCCCTTCTCCTCCTGCCCCCAATCCCTCCCAGCATCAGAGTCTTTTCCAATGAGTCAACTCTTCACATAAGGTAGTCAAAGTACTGGAGTTTCAGCTTTAGCATCATTCCTTCCAAAGAAATCCCAGGGCTAATCTCCTTGAAGTCAGGTTATCTTACTGACATTAATTTCCTTATGCAGTTTATTAAACTTGTTTTCTCTTATATCCTTTAGATGAATAATTTGGATAAGAGATGGAACTATAAATTAGTAAGACTGATTTTTAAAATCCTCTTTGAAATGGGTGACACTTGGGGATCTGTAAGTGACCATATGTGCAAAGTGTGTTCTGGTTTTATTAATGAATAAAATTTTAATTATTTGGATATCATATCCTACTTATTCTCTGCAAAAAAATAGTCATGCCAAAAGTCAATATTAATTCCACATATTTCAAACTTTAAAAAAAAAAAGCCAAGAAAGCTAACCCTGTCTGTCATTTATAGCAAACTCATTCATGGAGAGGGCCCAAGGAACTGTTCCACCCACCTGGAGCTCGATCTCTCTTCCCCATCCTGGCCTACCTGTCCTTCTCCTCCCCATGTCCCAATCTGAGGACATGACTACCTTTGTCTGATTACCTTATTCTTTAAAATTCAACTTAAATGTCACCTCCACAGAAAAGCTCTAAGAGCTCCCACTGAGTTAACACCTTATGCATTATCATATGCATGAACACCTCAGAATACTACTTTATGGTATTTATTAAAAGGATAGTACACAAATTATTCATGTCATCCATTCCATTTCAGTTATTCAGTCTTCCATTCTAGACTGGAAGCAACATGGGGACAACATACTTCTGTTTCATTCATCACTGTACCCAGCGCAGTGGCTGCCCATGAGGAGAGCTTGGAATGATGATCTTGGTTGAATTAATGAATAAACACACACACAGAGAAAAGTAAACAGATGATGACTTCCCCAAACACTGGGTACTGAAGCTCCTTCTTGTCACAGAGACAGTCAAAAGTCCCAGGGAAGCTCTTCAGTCAGAGTCCACTTCATCATCTCTGCCAGTCTTCCCTCAGAGGACCTCAAACTCCACAGCCTGTATCCCATTTTAAATGTCAAGGCTCACTCTTTCTGTGTGATTATTAACTATATTTACTTTTAGAATGCCCAGAGATCTGAGTTGGCATTTGTTTATTGTCACATAATCTAAACAGATGTACACAACAGAAGATGGACTTGCAAGTATCAAGTCTGCTAATTTCCCAATGGGTGATACACGATGAGAACAATTGCCACATAGGATAAACCTCTATCTTCCTGAGTGTTGCTACCAAAGCTTCCAGTGTGTACAAGAAAAGTCAGGAATTACTTTCCATCTCAGTATATTTAAAATCCTTTGAGATCAGTCACCCTGAAGTTGTTCCTTTTCTTGGAAGCTGTTACAAGAGTCTAATGAACAAAGACACAGAAGCATATTTGCTTGGAAACACTTGAAACGCTTTACACTGACTACCTAAAATGGCTTTGAGCTGACTGGTTAAGATAAATATTTATGAGCCTATGATATAGTGCAGAGACTATGAACTGAGTTATATCATTAAGCAGTTATGGTACTTAGAACCGAATGCTCTTTGCAGAAGCCTGAATGTCCTAGAATGGGTTTATGGTGGAAGTGGACACAGACTTGCTTACAGAGAACAGAGGAGATTCCCGGGGGAAGTGATAGTCATAGTAAATACTGACAGAGAAATATAAATTCACAAGAGAGATAAGGTTAGAGGACCTCTCAGCCAGAGCAAACCACATGAACAAAGGAGGGGAGACAGCCAAGTGTACAGTATACTTACTGGTGGCTAAGAGAATGGGGTGTAGGGTGTGGGCACAGGTGGAGAGTGAACCAAGATGGAGATATTCAGTTCTACAAAGCAGATACATTTCAACTGTTTTAAATACTTAAATAATAAAGACAAACAAAGTGTAGTACATTTGTATTTGAAGAGTACAAATATATGGTACGTTATATGCAAGTCTCTGTATGAAAGTCAAATTTTCCTGTTCTTAAGTAAAAAGAAGGAAATGTAAGCAGTGAAGAGATAGGAAGTTCACATCAAACCACCAGGCCTGGAGCAAAGGTTAATTCTGAGTACAGGATCAAGAGAGAGACTATGAACATTTTTATGTACATAAAATACATTCCATTATTGCTAAAATGTTTTGAAGGGCATGGCAGGTAGCTAAGAGAGAAAATGAATGCATCCCTCCCTTCAAGTCAGTGAACCATAGCCAGAATCTTAGCACCTGCACAAAGCAACAGAGCAGAATAATCTCATTTAAAATAAAAGGCTTCATTCTCTCTGGAGGTTAGAACCTCCTTATTAAGGGCAAGATTCATCATTGGCCAGTGAGCTGAGAGGGTAGGACATGGTGTCAAGGGAAGAAAGAGCTATTCTTTAATGTCTGAAATGAATTTTCTAAAAATGAGTTAAACCCTACCTCTTGACAGCATGAAAAAGAACTGGAGGAATAGAAGTGAATGGCGTTCTATATGGCAAACAAATGGGAGAACACCCAACTGTTTGAGCAGAAATTTAACCTGATATTTGAACAATTTATAAAATACCTCAATAGGTATATTCCTGCCTGAAATTTCCTGTAGGTTTTGGTTCCTATACATGATCAGGGGCAAAAGTATAGCTTCTTTATGGTGACAGAATAGGGGGTGAGGGCTGATTCAGAGAAGCCCATACTTCACATTTAAATCCCTGGATTGATTTTGTTTTATTACTCAACAGAGTACAGTACGATAAATATTTATACTTCACATCTTTGATGCATTTGCACAGTATGACCATCAAGAATCAAAGTCAAAAGTATTAAATTCATTCTCTTTAGTATTACAGTTTTTCAAGTCCAGTTCATTTTTTAGAAGTGTACTTTTGTTCAACATGTATTCATATGATTTTGTTATTCTTCTGCTTAACATCTCCCTCAGCAGTTTCTCAGAATATATTCCAAACGGCTGTGAGATCCTGTGCAATCTGGCCCTTGCTCTCTGGACTCATCCTATGCAACATTTCCACTGACTCAAACCAAGCTTGTATCTATTCCTTGAAAACATGAACTATTCCTTGCCTCAGTGTCATATGAACTGTTGTTCCCACCATCTGGGATGCCCTCCCCCAAAGTATTCATTTAACAGATCTTTTCTAATTATTCTGGCCTTAGTTCAACTATCTCTTCCTGGGGTATCAGCTTCCAAAATGTCCCCTCAACCCTCAAAGGATCCTCACTTCCTGGAATTCACACCTTCGCAGTGGTTTCCTCCTACCTTGCACCAGTATTAAATTGCATGGCAATGCATAAAAGCGATATCACAAGACTACCAAGGCTAACAAAATATTGTTGCTCTGATTTACCCTCCTGGTCATTTGTTTGGGGGAAAAATCAATTAATATATCAGGAGAACACTTGTATGTTCCTATAGAAAGATCTGTGGGGGAAGGAAGCGAGGCCGCCTACCAACAATAGTGAGAATGAGTTATCTTGGAAGATTCTCCAGCCCCAATCAAGTTTTCAAAAGCCTGCCAACTCCTAAGAGACCCTGAGATAGAACTACGAATTTAAGTCAGTACTGAACTACTATATAACAAAAATCACATGATACAATAAATGCTTTTAAGCTGTTAGATGTGGGTTAATTTGTTATACATATTATGCTTTCTCATATACATCTCTCCTGACAAGTAATCCAAATCCTATATATTTCAAGACTCTGTCACATTTTATGAAATTACTCCATTTTATTTTCTTTCTCATACTTATCTCCTTAGCTTACTATCTTGCCCATTTTAATTTTGTTTAGTGTCTGTCTCCTCACCACTGAAATGTAAGCTTTTGAAGGCAGAAATTTTGTCTATCTGATTCATCAATGTTTATTCCCAGAATGGGGTCAACTAGAATAGATGCTCAACAGATATCTTTATAGAGAATAACTTTGCACTCTGTGAAAAATTGATTTCACTTTTTCTCCAAGGAATAAAAGAGGTTGGTGAGTTGAATCCTTCTCTCAACCTGTGTGATGGCTCAGATTTCATGCAAGAGTAAGAAGTACTTGTACCCAGTCAAAAAAGGAAACAGGGTACGCAGTAATCCCTTGGGCAAAACTGCATGTTCTGAACTGCAGAAAGGGTGAAAAAAAAAAGTTCTATTTTGTTTTGCATGATATCCCCTATCTAGGGAAGATTCTAGGACAGAGAATATGGAGATATAGCAGAAATGTACAGGATGTAGAGAAGAGGATTTTTTTTTTTTAAGCAAGAACCAACTGGGGAAAATTAGAGGACCAGAATTAAGGTAGAAGAGATGATCACCAGAAAAAGGAAAAAGAGAGAGAGAGAGAAAGAAAAAGATCATGAGGTGGAAAACAATGCAAACAAATATAACAGAGGTAATCTTTTATTGTCTTTAGACCACCTAAGAGATTTGCATCCAAGTTGTTCAAAGCCACTTCAAAGAGCCCCCAGGGCAGGGACAACTGTTCTATATTCAGCCATTTCTGTTAAAACATAATTTTTTTAACATTTCTACATAAGTATCTGGTTTCAGACTTAATAAGTATATATTAGGTATGGCATATATAATTCCAAGACCAAAAATAGTAGTAAAAGAGCTACATACATCCAGCATGCATGTACACACAAATAGCATGTACTTTCATGTGTTTTCCCCCAAATTTTCAGTGGAGAAAACTAGATCTGTTTCTTGGCTTCCTTTCAGAAATTCCTTTCAGCCTCTCTGGTTTAAGTCCTGCCCATCTGTACAGATCTATACAAAGTCACTGCTGCAGAAGGTGTCTATGTAATCAGAGCTCTCAAAAATGAAGCAACATTATACCCACACACACCCAAAATACTTGCAGTTCATTTGTGTGTGTGTGACTTCCCAGTAGAGCTGCATTGGAAGTATGATGACATTGGTGTATGTATACAAACACAAACTATTCAATGTGTCAAATTCCAATCAAAATTTGAAGTGGAAATAAAATACAGTTCTCCTAAATTTGATGTGAAAAGTACTTTCCATGCAATTAAGAGAAAAATTATGTAGGAAGTTGAGCTACTAGAAGTTTGAATAAACATATTAACCCTATACTTTACAATAAGTGCTAGTAATAAAATGAGTCCCAGTTGTCAAATATGAGTATTTTTTCCCTTTTCTTAAAAAAGAGTCATAAAAGAGTCACAAAGGGCTCCCAGAGTTACCTGGTTTGATTTGGAAAACGACTAAACTGGCAAACACACCTCTCAGTGGGAGGTGTCACTACTGACCCCAGCAGTGAGACACAAAGTCCCAAACACATAGACCATAGTCATTTTTCCACTTGATGAACAGTAACAGAAGCTGTCTCCTTCAATCAAAAGACATGAGAGAAGCCCAGTGAAAAGGAGTGTGATAGGAGGAAGAAAAGGATAAAGATCTATTCATTCTCTATCCCTGGGGGCCAAACGAGTGGCTCTCATCCTTTGTCTTGGGAAGGACAGACCACTTATCCCAGCCTTGTTTTGACAGCTGAATCATTTGAAACATAATTTTGGGTAACAGAGAGAATACCTTTTAATTCAAAGCTTGGAAAGCTAAGAGTTGTCCTTCAAAGGAATATTGGCAAATGAACCCCACAGATAGTAAACTGAATGACAGAATATCCTATTCAAACAGTGTCTGGGTATGAAAGAAAAGTGTTTCATTTTTTTCTCTCTTCTTTAATTTTCAATGATGAATACATCAAGAAAGTACAAGTGGTATAGAAAGAAACTGACATTTCCAAAAGTGATTCTGCAACCCCTTGGACTATACAGTCCATGGAATTCTCCAGGCCAGAATACTGGAGTAGGTAGCCTATCCTTTCTCCAAGGGATCTTCCCAATCCAGGGATCGAACCCAGGTCTCCCACAGTGCAGGCAGATTTTTTTACTAGCTGAGCCACCAGGGAAGCCCAAGAATAGTGAAGTGGGTAGCCTATCTCTTCTCCAGTGGATCTTCCTGACCCAGGAATTGAACCAGGGTTTCCTGCATTGCAGGCAGAGTTTTTACCAACTGAGCTATCAGGGAAGCCCTAGATATTAAAGGCAGGAGGAGAAGGGATGACAGAGGAAGAGATGGTTGGATGGCATCACTGATTCAATGGACATGAAGTTGAACAAGCTCCGGGAGATGACAAAGGGCAGGGAAGCCTGTTGTGCTGCACTTAGCCTGGTCACATGACTGAGAGACTGAACCACAACAAGATTCTAAATAATAACAAAAAATTTAAAGTTACAAATGCAAAATCTTGTACATTGATGTAAGGGGTATAAAAGTAATGAAAGTCTATTTGACAACAGGGTACACAATATGTACTAACCACTTTTCCCGAGAAATCAGCTCAGTTCAGTTCAGTTCAGTCACTCAGTCACGTCCGACTCTTTGCGACCCCATGAATTGCAGCACGCCAGGCCTCCCTGTCCATCACCATCTCTTGGAGTTCACTCAGACTCACGTCCATCGAGTCCGTGATGCCATCCAGCCATCTCATCCTCTGTCGTCCCCTTCTCCTCCTGCCCCCAATCCCTCCCAGCATCAGAGTCTTTTCCAATAAGTCAACTCTTCGCATGAGGTGGCCAAAGTACTGAAGTTTCAGCTTTAGCATCATTCCTTCCAAAGAAATCCCAAGGTTGATCTCCTTCAGAATGGACTGGTTGGATCTCCTTACAGTCCAAGGGACTCTCAAGAGTCTTCTCCAACACCACAGTTCAAAAGCATCAATTCTTTGGCACTCAGGCTTCTTCACAGTCCAACTCTCACATCCATACATGACCACAGGAAAATCCATAGCCTTGACTAGATGGACCATAGTCGGCAAAGTAATGTCTCTGCTTTTGAATATGCTATCTAGGTTGGTCAAATATTTATGTACTTTTGTACTTATATACCAGCTCATTTATTAATTTACTAATTCATTCATGTATTTATCCATTCAATAATTACTTAAGGAGCTTGGGAAGTGCAAAGATGAAACAGGTTCAGAAGTTTATAGTCTCTGATGAAAAGGATAAATGTATTTGTGTCCACTAGATCAAGCTCATGTTCCTGAATGTACTTCATTTCTCAAGACTGAAGCTGTGAAATTAGCCCATTTGTAAGAGGAACCATATAAATCATTTATACATTTTCATATTATATATTTTATCATTTTATATGGTCACCTATCTATTACAATGTTATATTATTTATTCATAATTATGCTCTGTGTAGAGAGAGTTAGGATGTATGTTTCTAGTATGGCATATAGAGCCAAGATATTAAAATTTATAAGAATTTATAATATAGAAATTGTATTGAAGCATGTTTAATTCTATAACAATAATTTTACATGACCGATTCCTAAAGTTAAAGAGAGAAATCAAAACCTGACTTGTTCTATGTCCCCCTTCACTATCAGCCACACTTTCAGTTCCATCTATGCAGTTCTTCAACAGTGGTTGCCAGAGCAAAGCCACAAACACAACAACACACACCAGAAGGAAGGAAGGATGGCCCTGCCACTTGGCTTTTCATCACTGAACCTGTTTTCCTGTCTTCTGTTTCCCCTCTCATCCCTTATCACAAGAACAGGGAGATTGCACTGGCAAGCTAAGTTGATATCAATAAGTGATAATGTGATAAAGTATCATGATGTCCTGCATTTTTCCCTGTTAGGGTTATCATTAAGGATGTCAGTAAAGTTATAGATTAAGTTTCAAATTTCAAAAGGAAGACTTTATGTTATTCTGGAAACTTTATAATGTTTACTATTAATTTACTCCCTCAAGTGCCAATTAAGCTGTTGTGCCCGTAATGGGTTTGGAATTCTTGGGGGAGATGATGAATCTCTAAAAAGCATTTCAAGTTTCTGCATCTTTTAATGTTTATGCCTGGAGCAAAGCCTGGTTTACATTGCCCAAGAGACATGTCTGCTAGGCACGATGAAACATATTTTCTAGGGCAACCAACACCCCAGTTATAGCCTACACATTGTTCCCTATGATTTTCCTTCTTGAGTTACCCTGTGTGTCTCAACTATAGATCCCGACAATATAGGATATGCCACCTCTTACCTCTGAGCAATTATTTAAGAGTAACATATACAAGACCACAATGAGGTACCATTTCACACCAGTCAGAATGGCTGCAATCCAAAAGTCTACAAGCGATAAATGCTGGAGAGAATGTGGAGAAAAGGGAACCCTCTTACACTGCTGGTGGGAATGCAAACTAGTACAGCCACTATGGAAAACAGTGTGGAGATTCCTTAAAAATTGCAAATAGAACTGCCTTATGATCCAGCAATCCCACTGCTGGGCATACACACCGAGGAAACCAGAATTGAAAGAGACACATGTACCCCAATGTTCATTGCAGCGCTGTTTATAATAGCCAGGACATGGAAGCAACCTAGATGTCCATCAGCAGATGAATGGATAAGAAAGCTGTGGTACATATACACAATGGGGTATTACTCAGCCCTTAAAAAGAATAAATTTGACTCAGTTCTAATGAGATGGATGAAATTGGAGCCGATTATTCAGAGTGAAGTAAGCCAGAAAGAAAAACACCAATACAGTATACTGACACATATATATGGAATTTAGAAGGATAGTAATGATGACCCTCTATGTGAGACAACAAAAGAGACTCAGAGGTATAGAACGGACTTTTGGACTCTGAGGGAGAGGGAGAGGGTGGGATGATTTGGGAGAACGGCATTGAAACATGTATACTATCTTGTAAGAATGTAGCGCCAGTCTATGTTCTATACAGGATGCAGGATGCATGGGGCTGGTGCACGGGATGATTCAGGGAGAGGATGTGGGGTGGGAGGTGGGAGGGGCTTCGGCATTGGGAGATCGTGGACACCTGTGGCTGATTCATGTCAATGTATGGCAAAACAAATACAGTATTGTAATGTAGAATAAAGTATTAAAAAAAAATAAGAGTAACATATACCCACTGATAAAATCCATGTATTTCTTCATCTATTACCAATGGTTTCTGTACAGTGTTCATCCCCACCGCCTTCCCTGGAGCTGTGATACATTTACTATGCCTGGGACTTGACTTCTAAAGCCTCCAAGTGGATTTCAGGAGGGTGAATATCTACTACAAAGAAAACCTTCTTTATATCAGGATCACCAACACCAAGAATTCTGTTTTTATTTGGGATGGAAATGGGTGGCTTTACTGAGTGAGACTTAAGAGGTTTTATAAATATATATATAGACTTCCCTGGTGGCTCAGATGGTAAAGCATCTGTCTACAATGCAGGAGACCCGGGTTCAACCCCTGGGTCGGGAAGATCCCCTGGAGAAGGAAATGGCAACCCACCCCAGTACTCTTGCCTAGAAAATCCCATGGGTGGAGGAGCCTGGTGTCCATGGGGTCGCAAAGAGTCGGACACAACTAGGCAACTTCACTTTCATTTTTCATATATATATATACACACATACATATATTTTTTTTGAATGAGACAGCTGTGTAGTAGAAATATCCTGTTTTCTTTCCATCACTTACCCTTACCTTGTAAAATATTGGTAAAGGAGTACACCAGGTCCCTCATACATTTACTGAGACAGTTAAATGACACTGCAAGCACCCTGCCACCTTCCCTTTCTCCAAGAAATGCTGCAACTAATTAATGTGTCAACCACTCTGTTGCTCTCTAATTGGGAGAATTTTTGCAAAGGATTTCCTTAAGAAATTGTCCACTGAGAGAACCAGAGAGTGTTCTGATGATATTTTCCTCCCTGGAATAAGTGTTATTTTCCTGATTTTACTCTCTACATAATGGCAATATACGTTAGTCTACAACCTCAAGTGTACAAGGAATATCATTTTATTTTTCTCTGATAGAAATTAATTGTTACTTTACGGTCCTATTATGCTTTGTGGCAGAAACATAACTTTAAACATAACTTGGCATTCTCTCCTTTGCCTGCAGTGATTTATCTTAACAGGTTTATACAATATTAAGACCCAGTACAGACAGGGAGAGTCCAGCTTATTCTCATTGTTGAAATATTGAAAGTATCTCTTTGAGTTCATAAAGAAAGACAAAGATTCATGCTATCACCTTTTCTTTTCATCCTTGTCCTGGAAGTTCTTAGCCAATAAAATCAGGCAAGAAAAAAAAAAGGCATAAGAGTTGAAAAAGAAAAAAACAAAATTATCTTCACTCACCATGATGTAATTATGGTTGCAGACAACAAAAAAGAATCACACAATAAATTACTGACTTTTGACACAATTAGCAAGATTTTTGATATAAAAATCAGTGTACAATAATAATTTGAATTTTATTTACTGGCAATAAAATTCAGAAAATGAAAACTTTAAAAAGACACCATTTAGAGTAGCTTAAAAATCAAATGCAAAATCTCTATGGTGAAATTATAATATTTTATTGAAGAACATGAAAGAATAATTTAAAAGTAGAATTATAAGGAGACTGGAATATTTAATATTGCAAGAAATGTTATTTGATCACAAATTTATCTATAAATTAATTCTATTCCAATCAAAAGTGCAGCTGTGTGTGTGAGTGTTTTATATGTGATGCTTGAAAAACTGACTATAAAATACATAAGGAATTTCAAAGTCCTAATAACTGCCTATATACTAAAGAAGAAGAATATATTAAATATACCAATATATTAAACTGCCAATATACTAAAGAAGAAGAGGAATAATATCATGGGATTTAATTACCAGATACAGAACTTTATTATAAAGCCTTACTAATAAAGATAATCAAGTACTGGAACAGGGATTAACAAATAGAGCAACCAATAAAAACAGAGAGCTTGAAAAAGAATGATGGCCACATAGTCACAATATATGATTGAGTTTATAATACAGATCAGCAGAGAAAGAATGAAATTTTTAAAATAAATTGTACTGGGACAATTGACTACATGTGTGGGAAAAAAAAAAATTCCTTTCCAGACATACAAATAAGTCAATTCCTGATGAATTAAGCACTTGCATGTAAAAATAAGATTTTCAAAGAAATTTAGGGAAGATTTCTTTTTACCTTGGGGGATAGAAAATTATTTCTTAAACAAGGCACCGAACGGGCAAATTATGAAGGGGAAAATTGGTAAATGGAATTATATTTTAAAAATACAAAATTTAACCAATTAATATAAAATATATACACAAAATAATGTAAATAAAAATACAAGCTATAAATTTAGAAGACTTTTAAAACATAATCAAAGAGTTACCAAGCAGTATATGTAATAAGATAGAGTCAAACAGCACTATTGAAAAATGGTAGAGAGGAATGAACATGAATTCAAAATAGAAATGAATGGCTTCAAAGCCTATTGAAAGATATTAATCTTTTCAGTAATCATGAAAGTATAAACTAAAATCACAATGAGATACAATTCATGTCCATAATGTTGGCAAAAACATAAAAGAATAATCCTAAGTGTTGCCATGAAAATACAGCAATCAATTTTCACCTCATTAAAACTAGGTCTGAAAATGCATAAAACTACTTTGGAAAATCATGTAAGTAAGTTCAACATGCTGCCTAGAATATGATTCAGAAAATTCATTACTAAGTATATATTCGGGAAAAAAATTATCATATGTGCACCAGGAAATGTGTATGAGAATATTTACAACTATGCTGCTTGATGTAACAATAAAACTGGAAAACCCCTACATGTATCTCAAAAGAAAAATGGAAAAATAGATGTGATATATCTATACCATGAATTATTATGTTGCCATGAAAAAGAATGCAAGTTGCATTCATCAGAACAGGTAAATTTCAAATAGATAAAAATTGAATCACCTAAAAATTCATGTAGTATGATTTTATTGTAATTACCTGAATTACAAAATCAGACAACTAAACAATATTTTAGAATTCCCAGAAAGGCTGATTTCTGAAAGCTATTTTAAAAAGTAAGGGAATAATTGACACAATATTTAGGATGACCCTCCCCACAAAAGCCTATAGAGTAAAAAGATGAGAATAAAATGGAAATGGTAAACAAATTTTTTGCTTTGAGTGAAGTGTATACTGATATGTATTTCTTTAGTGTTTTTAAAGTTCATGTTTTCTGTGCCTTTTCATTTGTAGACTTTATTTCTCAATAAAAATCTTTTTCTGTTTATTTTTGCTTTTTAAAAAAAGTTTACAATGAACTATTTACACTGATGTAGTAAACAACATTTATGAATGGAAAGTTTTAGAAAAATCAATGCAATAAATCAAAGCAGCATGACTGGGTTTAGTGATTAAAAAAAACAATAACAGAATTAAAAAGAAAGATGTATACAGCAAAGATCAGTACAAAGTGTGAAATTCTAAAGTCTATGAATGAGGTTTAATGGCCTACAATATATTTATGATCAGACAAAATGCAGAACATCTGCCCCCCCCAAAAAAAATCTACAGTCAACCTGAATATAATGATATAACTCTTCTAATTATACTTTTTCAACAAACATCTAGACAATATTTAGGTAAAGTCAAGAATAAAATATTCAAATAGGAAAACCCGTCATTATGATATAATACTCATGCACATGAAAGAGTCAAACGTTGCACTTCATTGATGGTTATCAATAAAGAGAGGGGGAGACAAGGCTGGAGACTAGAAATGGAAGGAAGTAGGTTACTTAGAATGGCACCCCACTCCAGTACTCTTGCCTGGAAACTCCTATGGATGGAGGAGCCTGGTGGGCTGCAGTCCATGGGGTCGCTGAGAGTTGGACACGACTCAGTGACTTCACTTTCATGCATTGGAGAAGGAAATGGCAACCCACTCCAGTGTTCTTGCCTGGAGAATCCCAGGGATGGGGGAGCATGGTGGGCTGCTGTCTATGGGGTCGCACAGAGTCGGACATGACTGAAGCGACTTAGCAGCAGCAGCAGCAGGTTACTTAGAAAATATAAAATATAATAAAACAAAAGACAAGGAAAGAAAAAGGAAGAGAGTTCTAACTAGAATGAGTGCAGGGTCACAGTTCAGCTCAGCACATTTTGTTCTCATGTTCCTATAATGTCCCTCAGTGCTGTGCTATAAAGACTACTTGCATGTATATCACATACACTATTAAAAATATTCTTTGATCTGTGGGAAACTCCTGTTCAAGTGGTTCAATTCAATTAAAAGAATACTACTTGGGAATTTATTATGAGGCAACCAATATCTGAGCTCCTAGGACTTGGAAGTAACAAAATATGCTCCCAGATTGCAGTGAAGAAATCAACAATCCCAGTAGATGAGGTAAACTCCATGGGAGAAGGATGTATACAGGTCCCACCAAAGCACAGAACATTCACACCAAACCAAGCTAAGGGAGTCAGAGGAGGTTTCCCAGAGGAGGCGATTCCTAAGGTGAAGTTAAAAGGAGTTAGGGGAAGCTGTGAATACCACAGTATTAGAATCAGGACAAAACCAAAAGGTACCAAATTAGATAAAACTACACCATGTTAGAAGAGTGTTTTTAAACTCTAATGAATAATAGAGTACTTATTTTCAAAGAAACAGAATTCTGAAAGGAACAAATATAAGGTTATTAGGCATGATAAAAAGTATATATGAAACAATCTAATTCAGGGTAAGTAGAAACTCAAGTCTTACATCAAAGGCATAAACTATTTAGGATGAGCCATTTGTAATTGCTACATTATTTTAACCATGTTTGACGTACAGAAACAGCAAAAGCCTATGGTTCAACCTGATATAATGAAATAGATTTGACTAGAACTAAGAACTTGGAAACATATATAACATATATACATGGAAACATATATAAGAGGATTAATGATTACATACTAACATATCCATACATTACATATATAGAAATCTTATTTATCAATAAGAAAAGTAAAGCCTCAAGAGAAAAAGAATAAGAGACAAAGAAGCAATGCACAAAGAAAATGCCGGTGGCCAACAAGTACATCCAGGGGCAGTTCATCTCAATGGTAATAAAGAAATGCAAGTAAAACAGTAAGATGCTACTGTTTGGATATCAGATTGGCAAAGATTACTTATTTCTCAATTTCTCTCTTCACCAAACGTATCCTTCTTAGGCACAAAAATACCCAATGACCATTTCTGCTCATTATTTTCTTCCAGTTTCTCCAAACTGCTGGATACCCCGTTGTAGAAATGAAAGGAAGTAGCTTTGTTTCTTTAACAGATTGTCCTTTACCACAAATATTTCCTTTGGCCCAGCTACTAAGCCCGAAATGTTCACACAGGCAAAGGAGGGCAACCTCTTCCCGTGAAAGTATCAACAGTTGGAATGATACCCACTGTGTAAAACATATACTATGAAAAAAACAAAAACAAATATGGACAGTTATACAACAGAGATCAAAGGTATGTTGGCTTATTGAGATTCACCAAGACAACACGGGTGTGCTGGGCTGGGCTTAATCGCTCAGTGGTGTCCTATTCTTTGTGACCCCACAGACTGTAGCCCACCAGGCTCCTCTGTCCATGGTGATTCTCCAGACAAGAATACTGGAGTGGGCTGCCATGCCTTCTCCAGGGGATCTTCCAAACAAAGGGATTGAACCCAAGTCTTCTTCATTGCAGGCAGATTCTTTACCATCTGAGTCACCAGGGAAGCCCAATAGGGGTGAGGTTAAATATTTGTCCATCTGGAACTTTTAGAAAATATAGTACTTATAAAAGAGAAACAAAAGGCAAACTTTATCTAACTGAAAAAAATTTAAAATGTATCTTTTTGCCAAGCACATTTGCTGGTGACTAGGGTCTCTATGGGAGAAGGCAATGGCACCCCACTCCAGTACTCTTGCCTGGAAAATCCTATGGATGGAGGAGCCTGGTAGGCTGCAGTCCATGGGGTCGCTAAGAGTTGGACACGACTGAACTACTTCACTTTCATCTTTCACTTTCATGCATTGGAGAAGGAAATGGCAACCTACTCCAGTGTTCTTGCATGGAGAATCCCAGGGATGGAGGAGCCTGGGGGGCTGCCGTCTACGGGGTCGCACAGAGTCGGACACTACGGGGTCGCACAGAGTCGGACACGACTGAAGCGACTTATAAGCAGCAGCAGCAGCAGGGTCTCTATGGGGTGGCACAGAGTCAGACATGACTGAAGCGACTTAGCAGCAGCAGCAGCAGCAGGGGCTCAGAAAGGTGTCAAGCCTCCGAGGAGGTCTGGTATGACATGGGAGACTGGTATAGACTCTGTGACATCCTAGGAAGAACAGTGGTGGGTACTGGTACCTTTGATGCTCAGAAAATAATCTCTGAGAAAGGAATCTAGGTGGTGGAGCTGAAGGTAGACTGGGAGAGGAGGTTGCAGGAGTAAAGGTGATTCATACTTTGTTAAATGTACCAATAACCAGCATGGATGGAAATGACCTCCAGGTTCTTTTTGTGTGTGTGTGGTTTATTTTTTTAATATAAATTTATTTATTTTAATTGGAGGCTAATTACTTTACGGGAGAAGGCAATGACAGCCCACTCCAGTACTCTTGCCTGGAAAATCCCATGGATGGAGGAGCCTGGTAGGGTGCAGTCCATGGGGTCGCTAAGAGTCGGACACGACTGAGCAGCTTCACTTTCAGTTTTCGCTTTCATGCATTGAAGAAGGAAATGGCAACCCACTCCAGTGTTCTTGCCTGGAGAATACCAGAGATGGGGAAGCCTGGTGGGCTGCCATCTATGGGGTTGCACAGAGTTGGACACGACTGAAGTGACTTAGCTACAATATTGTATTGGTTTCGCCACACATCAACATGAATCCACCACGGGTGTACCTGTGTTCCCCATCCTGAACCCCGCCCCCACTTCCCTCCCCATACCATCCCTCTGGGTCATCCCAGTGCCCCAGCCCCAAGCATCCTGTATCATGCATCAAACCTGGACTGGCGATTCACTTCACATAGGATATTATACATGTTTCAGTGCCATTCTCTCAAATCATCCCACCCTTGCCCTCTCCCAAGCCAAGTTCTTAAGAGAGGGATGTGTAGGAAAAAAATAAACGATGAAGCCAAATAAAGCTTTAATGTCAGGTTTGCTTTAAGAGGCAGATTCAGGACATTCAATATTCCAGTTCCAACTCAATTCTATGAAAGCCTTTGTGCAGATCCTTGAAGACTCTGGATTTTATCACCTTTGGCTAAGTGACTTTTATATGGTGTTCTGACAGCCTGAAATGCAACCCTCCACCCTCCCCTCACAAAATACATAAATTAAAAGGCTGATTCCTTCCCCTTCTTCCAGTCTCAACTTGAATGGTGCACTTTCTAGGAGGAGTCCCCTGACTACCGTATTTTATTATTCTCTATTTCAAAAGTCTGTTTGCTTCCTTTGTAGCAGTGTTTACACGTTTTGCTTCCCCCTTCCCCATCTAGATGATATGCTCCATGCAGGCAAGGCCATGTATGGTCTTACCACTGTGCCCCCAGCATCTGACACAGTGCCTGGCATATGATATGTTCTCAATACAGATCTCCTGAAATGATCAGTGAATACACTGGAGGAAGAAGCACCACCAAAGACAAAATCTGGGCCCCAAAAGATAAACTGAGAGGCATATCAATACGATAAAGACCTATCCTGGCTGGTTGTAGCCTGGCCAGGTTAACCTTTACCATAGCGGAAGCCAGGAAGGCAGCACCAACTCAGGCCACAAGGGAGAGAGGAGAGGCAAACCAGTAGGGACAGCGACAGAACTTGGATGACCTTTAAAAGAAGGCAAAGGCACCCTGAGGCACTTAAGGGGACTCACATTTTGTTCCTGATCCTTTATTTCTAAAACACTCACCTCCATCTACCATACTATCCATTTTCATTGACCTATTTTATTGTCTAGAATAAGGCTCCCTTGGAAAACATTTCTCCATTGCTGTCTTTCCACATAGAAAACTGGTATGTAGTATGCACTCAAATATTTAATGACTACATGAATTCTGTTGGTGGGGGTTTAAAGAAAAGTCTTTTTAATTACCACTTTTACTGTTGTCTACATCTTTGTATTTTTATAAGCTGGGGAAGTGTACCTTTCATGTTTTTTTAGAAATTGTTGGATCTCTAAGACATCATATTGCTTATATCTCATTAAGGCTATTGTGGTTTTTCCAGTTGTCATGTCTGGATGTGAGAGTTGGACTATAAAGAAAGCTGAACACTGAAGAATTGATGCTTTTGAACTGTAGTGTTGGAGAAGACTCTTGAGACTCCTTGGACTGCAAGGAGATCCAACCAGTCTATCCCAAAGAAAGTCAGTCCTGAATATTCACTGGAAGGACTGATGCTAAAGCTGAAACTCCAATACTTTTGCCACCTAATGCAAAAAGCTAACTCCTTTGAAAAGACCCTGATGCTGGGAAAGGTTGAAGGCGGAAGGAGAAAGGGACGGCAGAGGATGTGATGGTTGGATGGCATTACCAACACAATGGACATGAGTTTGAGTAAACTCTGGGAGTTGGTGATGGATAGGGAAGCCTGGCGTGCTGCAGTCCATGGGGTCCCAAAGAGTCGAATATGACTGAGCAACTGAGCTGAACTGAAAGCTATTAAAAAGACAGGAGAAAACCATATTTAAGTGTACATGAACATTCTCAACAATAGTGAGGTGTATCTAAATGTGAAAAGGTAATTATACAGGGGTTCACCCACCCCAAGGGGTTGAGAAGATGGTTTTATTTTTAAAACAAGAGGTATGCCAAAATATTACAAAGTCTGTACATATTTGTGTTTGAAGCTTCAAGAAGAGTTGTGATTTTTAGTAGTCTGTTGTTTGGAAACATCTGTTAGCACCAACTGTACAGGAATTCAAAATCAAAAATAGCAGCCTGCTCTTTCTTGTCTGAGGCTCACTTTAAGCAGGAGATCTTAAAACCAATGCAGCAGTCAGGGGGTTGGGGGGTGCGGACAGGAGGAAGCATTGGATCAGTGTTCTTATCTAAGGAATATTAATAGTCCCACCTCAAAGTAATTTATTTGCTTACACTACAAGTATAACCAGACGCTAAATATGGCTTATGTGACCAGACACCTTAGGTCAGTCTCAGGTGTTATTCAAGGAGGCTTGGTGTACTGGATTACCAGCACTGCCAGCTGCTCTCAACTGGGAGACTGTTCCCTCCCCCAGGGCACTGCCAGGACGCAGCTCTTCCACTTCACTGACCATTCCTTCGTAGTCTCACTTTCAGCCCCCTCTCCTCTTCTCCGGTGTTCCCAAAGCTTCCACTTATGACTCTTCCACTTGTAGCAAGCATTCCTTTCTTGGAAATTGTATCTACTCCTATATTTTTAAAATTAATTTTTATTGAGGTATCACTAGTTTATGACATTATATAAGTGTCATGTGAATACCATTATTATCTATTTCTTGATACATAACAGAGTGCACACTAAAGATTTAGTTTTAATTTGAAAACTAATCAATTGATTCTCTTTGCTCATTTTGTTACCATACAACTGATCCCCTTTGTCCATTTTGCCCTCCTCCACCCCATCCCTTTCCTTCTGATAAATCACCACTCTGTTCTCTATGTGTTTGCTTTGGATTGGTTTGTTGTGGTTGTTTTTACATTCCACATGTGAGTGGAATCACATGTATTTGTCTTTCTCCGTCTAACCAACTTCACTTAACATAATATCCTCAAGGTCCAACCATGTGATCACAAAAGGCAAGGTTTCATCTTTTTGTATGACTATCTACTCCACTTTTAACTACTATCACTATTCAGAAGTTTAAGATGCCAAGCTGAGTGCACTTTATAATACACCCACATCTATGTGAACACAGTTACTATCTTCTGAAGTTTGTGTTATATAATCCAACCTGTATTCCTTCTTTTTTAAAGCATTAATCTGTCACAAGTTTCAATGGGTTCCTCACCGCCTTCTGACAGTGAAGTAATATATCAGGAAGCCAGACTGCCTGGGTACGAGCCCTAATCTGCCACCTGCTAGCTAAATGACCCTGGGTGATTTCTTTAACCTTTCTGGTCCTTGGTTTTCTCATCTGCAGTACATCAGCCTCAATGGGTTTTTGCAAGGATAACAGGTAAACGATACTTGAGATTGGAATGAAAATTGACCTTTTCCAGTCCCGTGGCCATTGCTGAGTTTTCCAAATTTCTTGGCATATTGAGTGCAGCACTTTCATAGCATCATCTTTCAGGATTTGAAGTAGCTCGACTGGAATTCCATCACCTCCACTAGCTTTGTTCGTAGTGATGCTTTCTAAGGCCCACTTGACTTCACATTCCAGGATGTCTGGCTCTAGATGAGTGATCACACCATCGTGATTATCCGGGTCATGAAGATCTTTTTGGACAGTTCTTCTGTGTATTCTTGCCACCTCTTCTTAATATTTTCTGCTTCTGTTAGGTCCACACCAGTTCTGTCCTTTATCGAGCCCATCTTTGCATGAAATGTTCCCTTGGTATCTCTAATTTTCTTGAATAGATCGCTAGTCTTTCCCATTCTGTTCTTTTCCTCTATTTCTTTGCATTGATTGCTGAAGAAGGCTTTCTTATCTCTTCTTGCTATTCTTTGGAACTCTGCATTCAGATGCTTATATCTTTCCTTTACTCCTTTGCTTTTCGCTTCTCTTCTTCTCACAGCTATTTGTAAGTCCTCCCCAGACAGCCATTTTGCTTTTTTGCATTTCTTTTCCATAGGGATGGTCCCTTGTCTCCTGTACAATGTCATGAACCTCATTTCATAGTTCATCAGGCATTCTATCTATCAGATCTAGGCCCTTAAATCTATTTCTCACTTCCACTCTATAATCATAAGGGATTTGATTTAGGTCACACCTGAATGGTCTAGCGGTTTTCCCGACTTTCTTCAATTTGAGTCTGAATTTAGTAATAAGGAGTTCATGATCTGAGCCACAGTCAGCTCCTGGTCCTGTTTTTGTTGACTGTATAGAGCTTCTCCATCTTTGGCTGCAAAGAATATAATCAATTTGATTTTGGTGTTGACCATCTGGTGATGTCCATGTGTAGAGTCTTCTCTTGTGTTGTTGGAAGAGCGTGTTTGCTATGACCAGTGCGTTTTCTTGGCAAAACTCTATTAGTCTTTGCCCTGCTTCATTCTGCATTCCAAGGCCAGATTTGCCTGTTACTGCAGGTGTTTCTTGACTTCCTGCTTTTGCATTCCAGTCCCCTATAATGAAAAGGACATCTTTTTTGGGTGTTAGTTCTAAAAGGTCTTGTAGGTCTTCATAGAACCATTCAACTTCAGCTTCTACAGCGTTACTGGTTGGGGCATAGACTTGGATTACTGTGATATTGAATGATTTGCCTTGGAGACGAACAGAGATCATTCTGTTGTTTTTGAGATTGCATCCAAGTACTGCATTTTGGACTCTTTTGTTGACCATGATGGCTACTTCATTTCTTCTGAGGGATTCCTGCCTGCAGTAGTAGATATAATGGTCATCTGAGTTAAATTTACCCATTCCAGTCTATTTTAGTTCGCTGATTCCTAGAATGTCGATGTTCACTCTTGTCATCTCTTGTTTGACCACTTCCAATTTGCCTTGATTCATGGACCTGACATTCCAGGTTCCTATGCAATATTGCTCTTTACAGCATCGGACGTTGCTTCTATCACCAGTCACAACCACAACTGGGTATTGTTTTTGCTTTGGCTTCATCCCTTCATTCTTTCTAGGGTTATTTCTCCACTGATCTCCAGTAGCATATTGTTTTCATTCCAATCCCAAAGAAAGGCAATGCCAAAGAATGCTCAAACTACCGCACAATCGCACTCATCTCACATGCTAGTAAAGTAATGCTCAAAATTCTGCAAGCCAGGCTTCAGCAATATGTGAACCATGAACTTCCTGATGTTCAAGCTGGTTTTAGAAAAGGCAGAGAAACCAGAGATCAAATTGCCAACATCCGCTGGATCATGGAAAAAGCAAGAGAGTTCCAGAAAAATACCTACTTCTGCTTTATTGACTATGCCAAAGCCTTTGACTGTGTGGATCACAATAAACTGTGAAAAATTCTGAAAGAGATGGGAATACCAGCCCACCTGACCTGCCTCTTGAGAAACCTATATGCAGGTCAGGAAGCAACAGTAAGAACTGGACATGGAACAACAGACTGGTTCAAATAGGAAAAGGAGTACATCAAGGCTGTATATTGTCACCCTGCTTATTTAACGTATATGCAGAGTACATCATGAGAAATGCTGGACTGGAAGAAACACAAGTTGGAATCAAGATTGCCGGGAGAAATATCAATAACCTCAGATATGCAGATGACACCACTGTTATGGCAGAAAGTGAAGAGGAACTAAAAGCCTCTTGATGAAAGTGAAAGAGGAGAGTGAAAAAGTTGGCTTAAAGCTCAACATTCAGAAAACGAAGATCATGGCATCTGGTCCCATCACTTCATGGGAAATAGATGGGGAAACAGTGGAAACAGTGTCAGATTTTATTTTTTTGAGATCCAAAATCACTGCAGATGGTGACTGCAGCCATGAAATTAAAAAGACGCTTATTTCTTGGAAGAAAAGTTATGACCAATCTAGATAGCATATTCAAAAGCAGAGACATTACTTTGTTGACTAAGGTCCGTCTAGTCAAGGATATGGTTTTTCCTGTGGTCATGTATGGATATGAGAGTTGGACTGTGAAGAAGGCTGAGCACCGAAGAATTGATGCTTTTGAACTGTGGTGTTGGAGAAGACTCTTGAGAGTCCCTTGGACTGCAAGGAGATCCAACCAGTCCATTCTAAAGGAGATCAGCCCGGGTGTTCTTTGGAAGGAATGATGCTAAAGCTGACACTCCAGTACTTTGGCTACCTCATGCATCAAGAGTTGACTCATTGGAAAAGACTCTGATGCTGGGAGGGATTGGGGGCAGGAGGAGATGGGAATGACAGAGGATGAGATGGCTGGATGGCATCACTGACTCGATGGCTATGAGTCTGAGTGAACTCCGGGAGTTGTGATGGACAGGGAGGCCTGGTGTGCTGCGATTCATGGGGTCGCAAAGAGTCCGACAGGACTGAGCGATTGAACTGAACTGAACTGAATACTCGAGAAGCATAAGCTCTACAATAATACACAGGCCAGAGCCTGATGTATTAGATTAATAAATCCAAACAAAAAGGCTTTTACCTTAGATTTTAAATTGGAATACATTATCTTTGAAAAATAAAATCAGTTTGTATTTCTGGATATAAAAGCTAGTGATTCAGGTTAATAGTTGAGGGTTTCTAATCGTTCAGTTAGCTTGCCTCAATGCTTATGAAGATTGAGAAGAACAAGTTACTTTTTCATTAAAACCACCCACCCTTATTATTAAGAAAACATGGAGAACACAACTCCTAATCAGTCTAAAGGCAGAGGGGTCTGGACGAGATGACCTTCCAAGTTGTTTTTCAGCTCTTGTCTCTGAATCTGATTCCAATAAACTCTGTTCTACTAGCTTATGATCTTTTGAGTAGTGAGATTGCATATTTCTGGCAATAAAAACACATTATGTGTTTAAAATCCAATTATAAATTCAGTTATTTGAAAAGGAAACATCTATAAATCATTATCTAGGAGCTTTTTAGTATAGAAAATTCTCTTAGTAACTTTACTTAGAACTCTAGTTTTTAAGAAAGTGCTTACAACTGAGCACAAAACCATAAATATACACTCCTAATTCAAGGAAACAGTCAAAAATGGATTGCTTATTTTGTTTCAAAAAATGGACTTTGTAATGCCCTAGTTTTGAGTGAAAAGTGTCTTTCATTAATGTCTTTGCACTGTAAGACTGAATCAATCTTATTCTAACAACACTTGGCAGGTTCTGGCTCCCACTTTGCAAATCTTCAAGCCAATTTTCAAATTCCAACATTTCTGATGATGAGACTCATCTATTTCTAGAATTACCAGTAAAGAAGCAAAGCTGACTATGCTGATCACTAAAATACTCTCTTCAGGTTAATGAAGGCAAAGTTATTTGCTATGCTTTATTAACTTTGTATCTCTATTAAGTAAGATTTTACAGTTTAAAGATTAATATTTTACACACATACAGTATATACAGTTCTGAACTCAGCTAGGAAATAGAATAGTCACTATAAAATTGTATGCTATAAAGGCTGACTTAACTAATTCTAATAAAGAAAAATTAAGCCTGAATTTTACATTGTATTTAGAAAGTATATTTTAATTTTGTTCAATCTTTTACAGACTAAAAGCTGCTGCTGCTGCTAAGTCACTTCATTCATGTCTGACTCAGTGCGACCCCATAGACAGCAGCCCACCAGGCTCCCCCATCCCTGGGATTCTCCAGGCAAGAACAGTGGAGTGGGCTGCCATTTCCTTCTCCAGTGCATGAAAGTGAAAAGTGAAAGTGAAGTCGCTCAGTTGTGTCCGACTCCTAGCGACCCCATGGACTGCAGCCTACCAGGCTCCTCCGTCCATGGGATTTTCCAGGCAAGAGTACTGGAGTGGGTTGCCATTGACTTCTCCAGATCTAGGGCTAGAAATGCTGTTTTCCAGACTTGCAGTTCAAATTACCTGCATACTTACCATCATCCACTAGAGGGCCCCAGCTACATTATGTAAAGAGAGGCTCTGTGCTTCTTGCCTTTCTAGTCCTTTCTTTGTACCCAGACAAACAAGGAAATGCTGAACAAACAGTATAATTTAGAGTTGAAAAGTGCCTATTAGCTCTTACTGCCTCCATCAAGAGATTGGCGCGGCAGAAACGTCTTGCTCTGTTCCACAGCTGCCAATCCTGTCCTTGGCAAACTCAGAGTGAAGCAAGGCCCAGCATGACCTTAAGTTTAACAAAGTTGAATGAAAGGCCGTTTCATCCCAGGGCTACTCAGTCAAAGTCAAATAATTCCAGTGCTGTTTGGTCCAAGGCTCTCAAGTGCTCAGACATCATACAAGACTTTCTCTGCTGAGAACAAGGGCCAATACCGCCAGTTTCTATACACATTAACTTGGCTCCTGCTGCTTTCTGTAGCCTAACTTCCCAGCTGGAATCTGTACCAAATTTCAAAATTAAGTCTCATGGAGCAATGCCACCTAGACCCCCTTTGACAGTCACCCTGCAGGTGCAAATTAATCCCCATAATTTCAAAACAGTTACATATCTCTTTTACAAAAGCAGAAGATTCATAATGCCACAGCATGAAATTGTTCATATTTGCTTATAACATCCCTTCAAATACTTATTTCTTCCAATGCAAAAATCCACATGACTTTCATAAAAGAATGGCCCTTTGTCAACACTTCTGGAGACCTAAAAGCCACCAGATCAAGGGCCCCATATCCATGAGAAGATTTACTAATGTTGCCTGAGATCCTTAGAAGGTCTTCCCAGGTGGACCAATGGTAAAGAATCCACCTGCCAATGCAGGAGAGGCAAAAGACTCAGGTTTGATCCCTGGGTCGGAAAGATCCCCTGGAATAGGCAATGGCAACCCACTCCAGTATGTTTGCCTGGACAATCTTATAGACAGAGGAGCCTGGCAGGCTACAGTCCATGGGGTTGCAAAGAGTTGGACACGACAGAGCACACACATATGCAAGATCCTAAGAATCCCTTCATGAGCTCCTCCTATGGGTAGGAAGGTGTGGTAACCACTGACATTCTGTGTCATCAGATTAAGGATAGTTGTTTTATTGCTTCACAATCAACTTGTTGACAAATCATGATTAACAGCTCAGGAAACTCATATTAGACAACAGTAATTCAAATTAAGCTAAGCCAAGAAAGGACATGTAATTTATTCAGATTTGCAATCTGTTTACTGCAAGAAGCCAGAATCTTGCTGTGATCTGCCCTTCATGTGCAAAGCTCCCTTTACAGAATGTCTTCCATGGAGAGGGAAAATCTCTTCCCAGAGAATCCAGCCCATTAACACATTTATCCCTTAATCTCTTACTAATCAAACTAGCTTTGTGGTCCTTTGAGCCCAAAGGAGTTACAATGAGTATGGAAGGCTGAGATAGGAAAAGAGATTCACTGGCACTGACAGCTTAAGCAAAGAAAATAGCAGCAAACTTACAGGGAGAAGAGACAAAATGAAATAGAAATCAATATGGTAAATTCTAGTCAACTGTACTGAAATACTGTTGGTAAAATCACCTATTAAATGACCCAGCCCTGCTCAACTTCTTAGATCTCATCTAGTAATAGTCTATGTACCTTATTTGTTATTTTTCAGCTACAATGGCCTTCTGTTATTCAAAATGCCAACCTCTTTCCCCTACCTGGATTGTTCTTTCATCTTCTCACATGCTTGGCTTCTCTTGTTTAATTCAAAGCTCAAATAATACCTCTTACTGAGGTCTTCCCTCTTACCCAGCCAAAGAGTGTCTTCCCATCCCACATTTCTTATGATAGCATAGCACTTACTACTATTAATAATCCATTTTAATTTACTTGTTTATTTTCCTGTCCCTCGTACAGATCTAAATTCCATGAGAACAGGGCCTTTTATCTCCCGTTTACTTATGTTCATTACCCCATGGCCTAGAACTTTTCTTTTAGATGCTTTTTTAAAGTTAGGTGCTTAATGGTTACTTGTTTGTTAAATGAGTAAATTAATTAGGGATATGATTATTCTCAAGAACTTAAAAATATATATTGAATAATCAATACAAGAAATTTTAGGATACCTGTCTTCTACCAATTTATCATATAATTTGAGATAAGTGTGTAAGAAAAACAATACCTGAATGCATTGAATGCCAAGAGGAAGAATTATAGGCATTTAGAAAAGAAGCAATGGCTTCCTCTGAGTCTCAGGAATCTTGGAATGTGCTTTTGTTGCTGCAAAACAGATTTTTATACTAGAAATTACTATAGAGCTGGCACACAAATTCCAACTTTTGTGGGGTATAGAAAAAAACACTAATCTACAAAAATTTACATGTGCTCTTGGTAACAGACAAAATATTTTTGAATGCTGAGCAACTTCAGAAAAATAGGAACATTACAAGCATAGGTTCTCAATTGGAGGATAGAGAGAAAGATCTTCAAAATTCAACTGCTGAATTTCAGTGCATAAAAAGGCTAAAATTTCAGAATCATAGAACATGTCATTAACTCAGAAAAATAAGACTAGCCTATTAATATTTTACATTAGTCATGCACTAAATGTCCAACTAAATAAACTGTTTTGTTTCTCACCAGCAGCTAAATGAGACAGGTAAATTTTTAATTTGAAAAGTGAAAAGTGAAAGTGAAGTCACTGAGTCGTGTCCAACTGTCAGCAGCCCCATGGACTGCAGCCCACCAGGCTCCTCCAGAGTATGGCAGACTATTATAAACACATACACATCTCTGTAAGAAAGAACTAAAAATGACAGATTTTTAAAAATTAATTTTAGTGCAGGTCTGAGCTAGTGGAGAAATGAACAGAATTCCTTGGAGGACAGTAGTGATAAGAAAGGAAGAATCCAGAGAGGTAAAATAGCAATGAAGCCTGCCGAACTCTGGGAGTATCAGCCAAAGCACAGTTACCTAGAGTCTGCTTTTTGAAGATTACATGAGCAGAAAATAGCAGGGAAAAGCTTAAGGCTCAAGTAAATGGGAAGTCAGACAGAAGACCAGTCTATATTGGGTTAGCCAAAAGTTCACTTGGGTTTTTCCATAGATATTAGAGACAAATTTGAACTTTTGGCCAACCCAACACACAGTTGGGATCTCTTACGTGTCTGAGAGAAAAATAAAATCTCCTGCAGAGGGCGACAGTGGGCATCATGCCTTCACGCTCTTGACTCTAGGTGGGAAAGAGAAAATTTTCTCCCTGAGATTTTTAATCCCAAACTCAGTTGTACAATTGGATTCGCTCAAATACCCCTAATGTATACATTTACTTTAAAAAGAGATGAATGGGTAGTATCTCTAGTATCACACACAGAGCAAACTTAAATATTCTATAGAGGAACAACAAACTGTAAAATCAAGGTTCAAGAATTTCCACAGGTGAAGTTTCAGGGAGCATAAGCTCAGAAGAAAAAAATTAACAAAACAGGTAAGGAAACAGTAGGTCAGAGTTAGCAGAAAACACAAACTGCAGGAGCACTCTTGTAAACTCATAAATATTTAGTTCCTATAAATGTCTTCAATGCAATAAATAGAAGATGACTGATACTGAGAGTAACTCAGTAGAAAAAGAGATCTTCAAAGACTGAACACAAAGTTTAGCAAAAGACATCAATAAAACCTCTAGAGATAAAACCTATAATAGAAATAAGAACTTTAATAAGTGAGTTTACCAGGAGATTGGGCACAGCTAAAGAAAAGGAGTACATCAAGGCTGTATATTGTCACCCTGCTTATTTAACTTATATGCAGAGTACATCATGAGAAACGCTGGACTGGAAGAAACACAAGCTGGAATCAAGATTGCCGGGAGAAATATCAATAACTCAGATATGCCGATGACACCACCCTTATGGCAGAAAGTGAAGAATTAAAGAGCCTCTTGATGAAAGTGAAAGAGGAGAGTGAAAAAGTTGGCTTAAAGCTCAACATTCAGGGAACTAAGACCATGGCATCCAGTCCCATCACTTCATGGCAAATAAATGTGGAAACAGTGGCTGACTTTATTTTTCTGGGCTCCAAAATTACTGCAGATGGAGATTTCAGCCATGAAATTAAAAGATGCTTACTCCTTGGAAGGAAAGTTATGACTAACCTAGATAGCATATTAAAAAGCAGAGACATTACTTTGCCGACTAAGGTCCAGCTAGTCAAGGCTATAGTTTTCCCAGTAGTCATGTATGGATGCAAGAGTTGGATTATAAAGAAAGCTGAGCTCCAAAGAATTGATGCTTTTGAACTATGGTGTTGGAGAAGACTCTTGAGAGTCCCTTGGACTGCAAGAAGGTCCAACCAGTCCATCCTAAAGGAGGTCAGTCCTGGGTGTTCATTGGAAGGATTGATGTTGAAGCTGAAACTCTAATACTTTTGCCACCTGATGTGAAGAGCTGACTCATTTGAAAAGACCCTGATACTGGGAAAGATTGAGGGCAGGAGGAGAAGAGGACAACAGAGGATGAGATAGTTGGATAGCATCACCGACTCAATGGACATGGGTTTGGGTGAACTCTGGGAGTTGGTGATGGACCAGGAGGCCTGGCGTGCTGTGATTTATGGGGTCGCAAAGAGTCGGACACAACTGAGCGACTGAACTGAACTGAACTGAACTGAAAGAAACATTTGTGAACTTAAAAGATGGATCTAAAAAAATTACCTTAATGTAGCACAAAGGGGCAAAATATTTAAGAGGCCAAAAAGCTAGTGAATAGAATGAGAAATTGCAACAGATCTATTCAAATTTCACAAAAAAAGAAAAAGACAAAACAGGACAGAGGCACTATCTGAAGAGATAATGATTTAGTATTCCTAAGATACTAATTTATATATTTAAGAAGTTTAAGATAGCCCATGAATAAACAAAGAGACCATAAATAAATCAGAGTGAAATTTCAGAATACCATAAACAAAGAAAACATATTTAAAATAAATGTCCACAATGAAATAGAATTATACTGAGTGATGATTTTTACATGCAATTGTGGGAAACCAGTAGTTGGAATAATATTTTCAAAACACTGAGAGAGAAAAATGTCAACCAAGAATGTCCAGTGGAATGAGAATGGAACAAAGATTCAGATCAATCCAGAGAAACACTGTAGAATCAAGCTGCCGCTGCTAAGTCGCTTCAGTTGTGTCTGACTCTGTGTGATCCCATAGACAGCAACCCACCAGGCTCCCCCATCCCTGGGGGATGAATACTGGAGTGGGTTGCCTTCCTTCTCCAATGCATGAAAGTGAAAAGTCAAAGTGAAGTCGCTTAGTCATGTCCAGCTCTTAGCGACCCCATGGACTGCAGCCTACCAGGCTCCTCCGTCCAAGAGACTCCCTCAAAAGGCCCTTCTGAAGCTCATATGTTAGAAAAAGGAAAATGACCTCAAAGGAATATATAAGATGCAAGAAATTATTAACAAAGGAAATCTGTATCATATGTGTGAAACTGTATAACAAAATAATAATAATAATACAGGCCTTATTTCTAGTGTTAGAAGAATCAAAGTATATTAATAGCTAAAAGCTAGGATAATTATACAACTCAGAAAATACTAGCTAAATTACTCTAAAACTTTTATATTGTTTGGGCAGATAATATTAAATTTGCCAAAGGTTCATTCAGGTTTTTTCTCTATCTGACAGAAAAACTCAAATGAATTTTTTTGGACAACTCAAAAAACCACGGATTAATATTGGATTTTGATAAGTTAAATAAGCAGTTTTAAATGTTTGGGGCCTAAAAGAATAGACAGAGCATATATAAATTCTAAACTCATGGAAGATAATAATGGAATGAGAAAAAAATTCTGGAACAAAGAGCTAAGTGAAAAATACATACAAAGACAAGCAATATGTTAAAAATGAAGACAAATATACCTGAAATATTCAACATAAAGGAATAAACTCCCCAGTTAAGAAAAGTAACAGATTTGATTCCCAAAAGAAAATCTACATGCATGTTTATAAAGATATAAAAATTAAAAAAAAAACGTAGCAAAAGTTATATTAGTAAAATATTACATTCAATGTCTTGTACTAACCTATAATGGAAAAGAACCTGAAAAAGAATATATATGACAAACATAGCAATGCATCAAAAGAATCTTAAATATTTATCTCAAGAGTGTAAAGTTAGCTGAATGTTAGAAATCAGAAATAGGAGCTTCACTGATGGCCCAGTGGCTAGAACTCTGTGCCCCAATGCCGGGGCCTGGGTTCAGTCCCTGTCAGGGAATTAGATCCTATATGCTGCAGCATCCTAGTACAGCCAAAACAAATAAACAAAGAAGCAAATATTTTTAAAAAGAAATAAGAAACATACTTCATCATATTAACAACCCAAAGGGAGAAAATCTATATATTCTTCTCAGTTTATTTAGTAAAGGCACTGTATAAAATCCAGCATTCCTTCATAACAAATTCTTTAAAAACTAGAAATCAAAGAATTTTTTATCCTGAATAGGGTATATACAGAAAAGTTAAAGGAAACATTTTATTCAGTGGTGAAATATCAAACTCATTCCCTTTGAATTTACATCTTAAAAATGCCCACTATCACTTTTATTCAACATTACCTTTGATTTTTAAATTAGTGGAACAAATCAAGGAAAAAATAACATACAAATGGTTTGTAAAAGAAGAAATAAAACTTCTATTACTTGCAGATAACATTATTGTGAGTATAGAAAACATAAGCATGTCTAAATTACCAAAATTTAGAGGTGCATTTTCATAGAGAGAAATTCTCAATGTTGTAAAGATATCAATGCCCTTCCCTACACTGATCTATACTTACAATGTAATTTCAATAAAAATCCCAAGGGGAAATTTTATAGGACCAGACAGAATGATTCTAAATATTTTCAGGTAGGAGGTAAGAAAATTTTAAAAAAGACTTACCCTACAAGTTATTAAGACTTATCATAAAGCTAGAGCAATTTTAAAACTATGGTATTGTCACAGGGATAGACAACTAGGTCAGTGAAATGAAAGTGAGAGCTCAGAAACAGATTCATGTGTAACTGGAGACTGGATACATGATAGAGGTGGTATTGTACATCTGTGGGGAATGGATATATCATTCAATAACTTATATTGAAATAATTATAAATTCACACAGAAACACAAGATCCCGTCCTTGGAATTTATACAAAAGTCTATTCAAGGACTTTAATGTGAAGAGTTATAAACATTAAGGGTTATTGAAAAAGTTAGAGTAATATCTTTATGACATCAAGATAGAGAATGGTTTATATGTCAATTTTTTAAAAAGAAAAATACAGGTAAATTCAACTATATCAAAATGTAAAACTCTTGTTTATCAAAAGCAATTCATGAACTGACAATCCAAATTTTTGGAGAAGATATTTGTTGTACATATGACAAACAAAATAGCACCTGGAATATGTAAAAATAATTTCTGTGAGTCAATAAGACAAACAAGCCAATAGAAAAAAAAAATGTGAGCAAACATTTCCCACAAGAGAAAATGGGTAAGACAAATAAATATATAAAAAGATGCTTAGTCTCTTTAGTAAGCAAAGAAATGCAAAGTAAAGTCTCAAGGAGATACCATTTCACAGTTGCCAAACTGGTAAAACTTGAAAGCCTGACAGCCTTCTTGACAGTCTCCTGGAAGAAAGAAAACCCTATGAATTTTTATGTACCACTGGAGGGAAACTTAACTTGATAGAATCACTTTGGAAAACAAGTTAGTACTACACAGTAGACCTGAATAAGAGAAAATCCTATGACAAAGAAACCCAATTCAAGGTATAAACCTTAGAAGAAAACTCTTGCACATGTGTATAAGCAAATATAAGAAACTGTCCACAGCAACACTGTTCATAATAGCAAATAACTAACAGTTCAAATATCCATCAATAAGATGAAGGAAAAATAAATAGTGATTCATCCACATAATGGAATTCTGTACTGATGTGAGCCTGATGAAATCACAGTTGTATTCATCAATATGGATGACTTTCAAACACAGAACATAATATGAAAAAGCAAGTCACCAGACATTATATACAGTATGATGCCATTTGTATGAAATGAACAAAAAAGGCAAAACTAAACTTACATTGTTAGGTGATATAAAGGAAAATAAAAGAATGATGATTACCAAATTCTATGTATAGATGGAGGCACACAGAGAATGTTGTGGGTTTTTTTAGGTACCAATGTTAAAGATACCGATTATGTTCTATTTTTATAACCTAGATGGTGAATAGAAATGCTTGGCATTTTTTTAAACTATACACACACACACACACACATATATGTTCATTTTACACATATTTGTATGTATGATATATCTCAATACTTTCCAATGTGCACAATTTGATCAGTAACACAGGTACCTGAATATGAATCTCCCTTATTCGGTATGCAAATAACATGAAGCTTAGAAGAGTAGAATAGGGATTAGATATGGAGAATGATAAATAATAATGGTCAGCACTTTCAAAGTTTAGAAATATATTTTTAATTACATAAGAGATCTAAAGTAGATTGAGTATAATACTATAGAATGAAAACTCATTCCAAATGTTGAATTTCAGAAGATGTAAAAACATATAGATAATTCGATACATTTTAAAAAAAGATCTGAAATGGTTATAGGATAATGAATTAACTCCATCATGGGTTCAAATCTATTGTTGTGGTTTCCTTCTTCTTTAAAAAGAATTATTTGTATGGTGTATGAAAGAATATCTAATGTCTCTTAAATGCTGAACAAATTTTACCACAAAAGTTGAGTGACACGGTGGGAGACAACCTGGACCAATGGCCCAAAGGTCCAGTCTCAAGCCCTAACTCTGCTTCTTGCATTATCCAAATATTGGTGGGGGAAGTCTCTTTATTAGGACCTTGGAGTTGTCAGCACAGACATTATTTTACCAACAAAGGTCTGTCTAGTCAAAGCTATGGTTCTTCCAGTAGTCATGTATGGATGTAAGATTTGGACCATAAAGAAAACTGAGCACCAAAGAACTGATGCTTTCAAATTGTGGTGTTGGAGAAGACTCTTGGTGTTGGAGAAGTCCCTTCAACCGCAAGGAGATCCAACCAGTCCATCCTAAAGGAAATCAGTCCTGAATATTGATTGGAAGAACTGATCTTGAAGCTGAAACTCCAGTTACTTTGGCCACCTGATGTGAAGAGCTGACTCATTTGAAAAGACCCTGATGCTGGGAAAGACTGAGGGTTGGAGGAGAAGGGGACAACAGAGGATAAGGTGGTTGGATGGCATCACTGACTCAATGGACATGAGTTTGAGTGAGCTGGTGATGGACAGGGAGGCCTGGTGTGCTGCTGTCCATGGGGTCACAACGAGTTGGACACGACTGAGTGATTGAACTGACTGACTGACTGAACTGACTGACTGACTGGAGGTGCTGGAATGAAAAATGTGGAAGTGGCATAAAAATACCAAGGAATACTAAGGACAGATACTCAGTGTCTTCCATCTGCTAAGAACTGGGCTGCTATTTATGTGTAGTTTTTTTTTTTTTTTTTAAACCTTCAAAACAAGCCTGTGATATGGGTACTATTAGACACTCAAGCAAAACAGCATTCAGTCATTAAATGATACTGAAATGGAAATAAAAGTTATTCTAAGTGCCCATACGCAAGACTTGTATGGTCTCTATCCCTATACAACGTTAAATGCTGAAGGATGGAAAAATAAACAAATACATTTAAAAATTCAGATAGAATGTGTTAGAGGCTACCAGGATGGTGGCGTATTGTCCTTCTGAGAAGGTAACATTGGACTCAGACCTTCTGAAAAGGTCACACTGGACTCAGACCAGAATAGAGAAGGAGCCAGGCTTGTAAAAATCTGGAGAAGCAATACTGCAGGAAAAAGAACATCAAAAATGAAAGATCAAGGTAAGAACAAACATTTGGTGTGTGACCAGGAGGTCCAAAGCACTGTGAATGAAGGAGATGAGATTAGAGAGGCAGGTAGGGACTCTGTTTTTTGTTGTTGTTGTTTGTTTTTAAGAACACAAAGTTTATGGTTTTAATTGTCAGCCTGTGCTTTTAATAAAAACTAACTTTTATAAATGTAAATTTGTTATAGCCACAAATTCCTTGACTGACTGTAGAACAAAATATCTGCTCCTCCATCCATGGGATTCTCCAGCAAGAATACTGGAGTGGGTTGCCATTTCCTTCTCCAGAGGGTCTTCCCGACCCAGGGATTGAACCCAGGTCTCCCCTCATTACAGGCAGATGCTTTAACCTCTGAGCTACCAGGGAAGCCCAAGTGTAAACTTGCTTAGAATTTTTTTTTAGGTATAATCATTATTTTATCGAAAAGTTTTCTATAGCCAGTATTTGAAATTAGCTTCTGGGAGGTTTTTTTTTTTTTTTTTAATTTAAATTGGAAGATAATCGTTTTATAATGCTGTGTTATTTCTGCCACAAAACCGTGTGAATGAGCCATAAGTTTATATACATTCCCTTCCTCTAAAGCCTCCCTCCAATCCTCACACCCATCCCACCCCTCTAGGTTGTTCAAAGAGCCCCCGGCTGGGCTCAGGGAAGACTTTGAAGATCATAGTTAGATGTCTGCATTTTATCCCCATATTACACAATGGGGCCCAAAACAAATTATTTGATGTACGTTTTAATGAGCACTCTAGTTGCTACTGATAAGGGAACTATGAATGATCACAAACCATTAGATGGTTATTGTAGGATCTCAGGAAAGAGACAGTGGTAGCTTGCTCTTGGATGATGCTAATAAATATCTTAAAAGAATGGGTTTTGAGATGTTATTTGAAGTATTTTGAAGGTAGAGGACAACGAACTTACTAACTGGCCTCCTAAGTTTGGAGCCTGAACTACTTATTGGCTGAAGGGTAATGTCATTTACTGGGATGGGAAATACTGCAGAGAGAAGAAAATTCAAGGAGATACAAATTTAACAGTGTATGAACCTGAGATAAGAGTCTTCCCATTCCTTCTCAATATCAGCAGAAAAGACGTCTGCAGCCTATTTTAGAAGTCATCACCATCATCATAGTAGTAGTAATATTTGTTGAGAACTTATTACATGCCAGGCCCTGCTCCTGATCTGAACTCTACCATGTAGGTTCTATCATCATCTCCATTTAACTGATGATAGAAAATGAAACACTGAGTTTCTTAATGTGTCCTAGTTCTCAAGTCTAGTAAGTGGCAGAGGCAGGGTTTGAATTTTGAATCCAAGCAGTTTGTTCCATTATCCTTACTCTTGACTGTACAATTTCATGGTTTACTTATTAGCACACTCAGAACACAACTGACCCTTGTATATAGTAAGAGGTGAAAGACATAGTTCAGCAGAAGTAGAGAGCTGGCTACTAACTCATTTGGCCCCAAGTTATTTTTTTTTTTTTTTTTGAAACATAGCATAAAAATGCTTACCATTGGAATTTAAAGATACTCTAGTCCAGGTGGCACTAGTAGTAAAGAACTCGCCTGCCAATGCAGGAGACACAGGAGACCTGGGTTCTACCCCTGGGTTGGGAAGATCCCCTGGAGAAGGAAATGGCAACCCACTTTACTTTCCTTGCCTAGAGAATCCCATGAACAGAGGAGCCTGGCTGGCTACAGTCCATAGGGTCGCAAAGAGTCAGACATGACTGATGCAAATTCGTGCGCGGCGCGCGCACACACACAAACACACACACACGCACACGCACACGCACACGCGCACACACACACACACAGTAGTCCAGAGTGGTCATTCCATGTTATGTCAACAAACTGTGTCACAGAAAAGAAAGTTTCTTTAGGAAATGGAGTCAAATAAACTTATCTTTCCTGAAGGATATTTTGAGTATTTAATATAATAATGTGTATTATGAATCTTTAAGAGGAACAGAGGAATATATGCTAAATTTATTTGATCTGGAAATCCTTATGATTTGTTTGGTTTTTATTGCTTGTTTGTTTTGCATGCTATAAGGAAATATAATCCATAGACCCAGCTGGATCAATCCAACAGATTAGGAAACTCACACACTGAGCTAAGTGACCTTTCTAAGCCCCAGTGTAGAATATGAGTATATGGTCCTACAGACAGTAAAATTGATACTGTAAATTATCATGACACAAGAAAAGCCTAGAAATAATCTAATCAAATATATTTTTCTTACCTAGAAATACAATCAGGGTTTACAATTTTAAGTTCGTTCGGCAGCAATAATGCTTACTATGGTACTTCACTAATCCTGAGACCATCATCTACTCTTTTTTGTTTTAGTTCTATTTCTTTCAATAAGAGGAATTCAGAGCCTAAACAGATGTCCTATCCCTGGTTGGCCAGGGCCCAAGACCAAACTGCAGGTAGCAACACAGGAAAAGACCTTCTAATGTCACCTCTGCCATCTCTCCACACCTCTCTCTAGCTCAAAACAGATCTCCTTCAGGGCACCTGCGTCATTAAGGCAATGTGTTTTCACCTGCAGAATAAATCTGAATATTTTTACAGAAACATCTCTTCTAGGAGGAAAAAAGATACAGAATCAAAAACGCAATATGGGAATACGAACCAATTCAAATTATAACCCACATTGTCCTACTTTTCTTAGGAAGACAAACAACTCAGTATTTCATTCTTCCCCTTTTCATAAATGTAATATCAGATAAACCTTTGTCCAAAGAAAAGTAGACAATAAAAAGACACACTGGATTTGATTTCTTAATGTCCTCCTTGAACTTTGAAAACCTACTCATGACTAATATTTCCTAATGCATACCTTCTCAAGGATGAAAACCACCAATTTTGTTTGCAGAGTGAAGGAAAAGCTGATGAGACAGATTCAAGAGGTCTGACTTTGAGTTCTCACACTGACAGTAACTAGCTGAGCTACCTTAAGGAGGTTAACCAGCTCTAGAACTCTTAAGACTATTGCTGCTAAGTCACTCCAGTCATGTCCAGCTCTGTGCGACCCCATAGATGGCAGCCCACCAGGCTCCCCCGTCCCTGGGATTCTCCAGGTAAGAACACTGGAGTGGGTTGCCATTTCCTAAGACTATTAGGGCTCTTAGATTCTAGTCTGCATCTGTTTTGACTGAGACGATGTTCATTTAAAGATCAAATATCATCTTGCTGAATTTAATTATCAAAATTTTGCTGAATGCTTACCATGCGCTAAGTGCTGGTACATGCTAATTTTGACAATTCTATTAATATATGTTAGGTACTAATATTATCCCAATGGTATTGATAAGGAAATTGAAACCTAGAAATGTAAGCATGAATGGTACTACTTCACCATTTTAAGGTCAGAAACTGATTTTGAAGGATTCTGCCTGCCATACCATGCCATAGAGTTTGAATTTTATTTTTTGACCAGAGATTTGAATATTTCCTTGGTTTGTAGCACTCTTAGTTATAGTAATTTTTTCCATCAAGACTTTAGACTCAAAAAGATAAATTATAGTTCTCTTTTAGTTAGACCTAAACAATAAATATTTATATCCTAAAGACTTAGTAACCATCTGAAAAATAATATATACATATTTACAAGAAAATTAACATTTTTATTTCATCCTTAAGTAGCCACATGACTTACCAATGGAACATGCTTGGTTGGGCACCCACATCTTCACAGACTTTGGAATCAGATTGTACACTGCCACCTTTTTGGCTTTATGTTGTTTTTTATGTAACGCTTGCTTTTCATCATAGCAATCACTGAAAACTCAGCTTTACAAAATATGATGGCATCAAAAGAAATGGAGCCAAGCTAATGTTGAAACTGAACTACCTCGAGCTGTTACAGAGGGTGTTCCACTGATGGATAGCTTTGTTTCCCTCAAATATTTAAAATAACTGATGGTAATGATGTGAGTTGCTGCCATGCCCAGGGCACCTTAAGCACACAGTTTGGAAACCATGGCTCTGGTCAATGAGGAATCATAGAAAGATGTGAAGCAGGAGAATAACACAGTTCTGAAATTCTCTCTAAAAGAATATCCAGGCAGATGGCTGGAGAAAGGATGGAAATGTCAAGACTAGAGACAAAGGGAATAGCTCAGAAATGGCTTCAGTATTCCAGGAGTAAGTTTTGGGAGATATTAAACCACTTAAAGCTCTGAAACAGATTCTTTAGTGAGATTATTACATTAGGGAAAGTTTTCTTTAAGGTCATTCATAAAAGCACACTACTACTGCTGCTGCTGCTGCTAAGCCACTTCAGTTGTGTCTGACTCTGTGTGACCCCTTAGACGGCAGCCCACCAGGCTCTGCCACCCCTGGGATTCTCCAGGCAAGAACACTGGAGTGGGCTGCCATTTCCTTCTCCAATGCATGCAAGTGAAAAGTGAAAGTGAAGTCGCTCAGTCGTGTCTGACTCTTAGCGACCCCATGGACTGCAGCCCATCAGGCTCCTCCATGGGATTTTCCAGGCAAGAGTACTGGAGTGAGGTGCCATTGCCTTCTCTGAAAAGCACACTATCAGGGATTAAATAAGGGTAAGTGGTAGAGGGGAAAAAAGAGAATTTGTGCTGATGTTATTTCATTATATCCTTGTGAAACTTGCATTATTTTCATTGACATAAAGTAGTCCTGTTACTCAGTAGTGCTTGACAGGTGTTGCAACAGAAATTTCGGGGTACACAAAAATGTAAAAGTAACAGTTTTAATAAACATATTATTAGTTATGTAATATGTTAACTTTGGGGAAGCTAGATGGATGGTATATGGAAATTCTTATACTATTTTTACATTCATCTACAATTCTAAAACTATACCAAAATAAAATTATAAAAGGTGAAAAAAATAAAATAGATATAAAAAGATGATAGGAAAGGAAGGAAAGAGAAGAATTATGAAGAAGAAGGACTAAGGGAGAGAAAGGAGAAGAAGAAAAAGAAAGGAAGGAAAAAGGAAGGAAGGACTACAGTAATAGAGAAAGTATTCCAATTTGCCAACTGTATTTGTTCCACTATTAGTTTAGTGTAAAATGTGTCACTCGATTCTCAGGGAAAAAAAAGAAATCAAACAACACTTTCCATCTAGAAAGTTGTTGGAGTTGTGACTAAAACTGCTTGCCTTCTCCTAAAAATGGTCTTGTACATAGTTATAAAAACTGAAAAGAAAATTTGTGAAAAATAAAACTATTAAGCAAATTCTAGATAACTGGGCAAAGATCATCTTAATTCAAAGAGATATGACATACTGCAATGTAAAGGAGAAGGAAGATGGGATAAAAATCCACAAGAAGGGCAGCTTTACATGGGATAAATTTAGTGGTAGAGGAAAGTTTAATAAAATTAGCTAGGCAGATGCCTCATTTGCCTCTATATGTTACTTCCCATATATAAAGAGAAAATGGAATTTAAATCAAAAATTACCTTTTCTGTGCTGAGAGCCATAAAGAAAGCAAGATACCACTGGCACTATCCCTCATTTCATAGCTCTTAAAGATGAAAAGAACTCTATAATGGTGAAATATTTTTTTAATCATAAGGCAACCAAAGGAAAAGTAACTTAACAATTGACTCTATAAAAATTTAATTTAAATATATTCTCACTGGTGGTCAAAACACTTTCAAAATGCATGAAGCTGTAAGCTAGTTATAATGGTACTATCAAGGAAGCTAAGAATTGAGATGTATGCCTATTAATGAGCTAGTAAATTATTTAATTGGGTTATTTTCCTATTTAGTTGTATCATATATGGTACCTTAGATAAGGTACCTTAGTGCCTTCCTAAGGATTCTGTTTTGCCAAAATGTAGAGTGAAGGTGCGTTAGGACCTACACATTTAACCACAATTTACAATATTCAACCCTTTCAACTCAGTGCAGTTAAGTCTTGGAGAAGAGCATGGCAACCCACTCCAGTATTCTTGCCTGGAGAATCCCATGGACAGAAGAGCCTAGCAGGCTACAGTCCACTGGATCACACAGAGCTGGACATGCCTGAAGTGACTTGGCACACACACAGTTAAGTCAGAATGACTGTATGAATGATGGATATAGCAAGGTATGTTAAAATATACATTTATTTTTGAAGATGATATTGATTTAAACAGAACACTAAGTCAGAAATTTTTTCACACTTCCCAACTTAGAATCTTCAACTCAAGGTAACTCATTAGTAATAAAAGCCCTGGAGCTTTCTCCAAGTGTAGAATTCCTACATGATACTATTCAAAGATCTTTTCCTTATGAAATGGAAAAAAAGTCAATGATGTTCCCCCAAATATATGGAATTTCAGAGCTTAAAAAGACACTAGCTAATGACTCATATTCTCAGGACTAGATTGGACTATCAGTCGAGCCTAAACAGCACTTTGAAATTCACTTTAAAGTAATCAATCCATATTCAGTATCTAATATGGGAACTTCCCTCGTGGTCCAGTGGTTATGGCTCTGTGTTTCCACTGCAGGGAGCCTGGGTTCAATCCCTGGTCAGGAACTAAGATTCCACATGCCACGCAGCACAGACAAAAAGAAAAAAGAAAGTAGAGATAAATCACACAAAAAAAATTTTTTTTAAAAAAACAGCTAAACTCCATGCTATTACACTGAGGCTCCTTTTTGTTTTTAGTGTGCTCAGGGCAGTTCATGTATATAAATTTTAAATATAAAAGAAAATCCACATACTTGCCCTCCAGGGAACCATATCAGGAGGGAAACATGTGCCCAAAACCTTTTAATTTAGTGTAGACATCTGATTACAAGTAAGAGATCTCATCTTTGTTTTCTGAGCAAGGGGTATAGCACTTTGCTCATAAGCATCCAAGTAATGTTTGGGACTTGCATGTGAGGATGAGTAAGTTTTCACTTTATAGATAAAACAAAGCATGAAAACGGAAATTCTTCTCTTTCTAAAATAACTCCCAGAAGGGGAAATAATGCTTTATAGTTATGTCGATTACTGTTATTCCCAGGTTCCAAGTCACTGAATTTGTGCTGAACTATTGTGTCCAATTGTTCTCCAAATCCCTTACATCCAGTTTCAAAGTCATATACTAAGTCAATAAATAAGAGTTAGAGTTATACTTTATGTGAAAACAATATTTAGAGATTTGATTAAACACTCTATATAAAGTTGGTATAGAGGAAACATGTGCTCAGTCACTCAACTGTGTCCAACTCTTTGTGACTCCATGGACTGTACCCCACCAGGCTCCTCTGTCCATGTAATTTTCCAGAAAAGAATACTGGAATGGGGTTCCACTTCCTACTCCAGGGGATCTTTCTGACCCAGGAATCAAACCCAATATACTTCAACATAATGAAGACCAAGTATGACAAACCCACAGCAAACATCATACTAACAGTAAAAAGCTGAAAGCTTTTCCTCTAAAATTAGGAACAAGACAAGGACATCCACTCTCATTGCTTCTGTTTAATATGATAGAGGAAGTCCTAGTCACAGAAATCAGACAAGAAAAAGAAAAAGCATTCAAATTAGAAGGGAAAAAGTAAAACTGTAACTATATGCAGGTAACATGATTCTATATGGAGAAAACCCCAAAGACTCCACAAAAGATACTAGAACTAATAAATAAATTTAGTAAAGTTGCAGGATACCCGATTAGTATACAGAAATCCATTGTAATCTCATACACTAGTAATGAACTATCAGAAAAAGAAATCAAGAAAATAATCACATCTTAAAAAAATACCTAGGAATAACTTTAACCAAGGAGGTGAAAGATCTGTTCTCTGAAAACTATAAAAAGTTAAAGAAGGAAATTGAAGATAATAAATAAATAAAATGATATCCCATGTTCATGAATTGGAAGAATTAATATTGCTAAAATGTCCATACTCCCCAAAGCAATCTACAGATTTAATTCAATCCCTATCAAAATACCCATGACATTTTTCAGGGAATTGGAACAAATAGTACCCAAATCTATATGGAACCATAAAAGACCCCCAATTAGCCAAAGCAATCTTGAGAAGTAAGAATGAAGCTGGAGATATCATGTGCTGTGACTTCAGGGTAAACTACATTCAAAACTACAGTAATCAAAACAGTATGGTATGGCCACAAAGACAGACATATAGAGCACTGAGACAGAATAGAAAGCCCCAAAATAAACCCACACTCATATGGTCAATTAGTCTATGACAAAGGAAACAAGGATATACAATGGGAACAAGATGGATTCTTCAGTAAGTGGTACTGGGAAAACTAGACAGCTACATGTAAAGAATAAAATTAGAACATTTTCTCACACCATATACAAAAATAAACTCACATGGTCTCCCCAAATAGACTCAAATTGGTAGTTCATTGTTTAAAGAATATTTTTTAAAATTTAAATTTATTTATTTTAATTGGAGGTTAATTACTTTACAATATTGTATTGATTTTGCCATATATCAACATGTATCTGCCACAGGTATACATGTGTTCCCCATCCTGAACCCCCTCCCACCTACCTCCCCATACCATCACTCTGGGTCATCCCAGTGTACCAGCCCCAGGCATCCAGTATCCTGCATCAAACCTGGAGTGGTGACTCGTTTCATATATGATATTATACATGTTTCAGTGCCATTCTCCCAAATCATCCCACCCTCGCCCTCTCCACAGAGTCCAAAAGACTGTTCTATACATCTCTGTCTCTTTTGCTGGCTCACATACAGGGTTATCATTTCCACCTCTCTATATTCCATATATATGCATTAGTATACTGTATTGGTGCTTTTCTTTCTGGCTTACTTCACTCTGTATAATAGGTTCCAGTTTCATCCACCTCATTAGAACTGATTCAAATGTATTCTTTTTAAAGGCTGAGTAATATTACATTGTGTATATGTACCACAGCTTTCTTATCCATTCATCTGCTGATGGACATCTAGGCTACTTCCATGTACTGGCTATTATAAACAGTGCTGTGATGAACATTGGGGTACATGTGTCTCTTTCAATTCTGGTTTCCTCTGTGTGTATGCCCATAGCAAATGAAGCAACTGACAAACAACTAATCTCAAAAATATACAAGCAACTCCTACAGTTCAATTCCAGAAAAATAAATGACCCAATCAAAAAAATGGGCCAAAGAACTAAATAGACATTTCTCCAAAGGAGACATACAGATGGCTAACAAACACATGAAAAGATGCTCAACATCACTCATTATCAGAGGAATGCACATCAAAACCACAATGCGGTACCATTTCATGCCAGTCAGAATGGCTGCAATCTAAAGAATATTTTAAAAGATCAAAAGTCTAGGTCCAGAGGATCTTCCAGTTCATTCTGATTTGGAAGGTCTTATGGACTGGAGCCAGAGAAAAGGGAAGGAGAAACAAGCATCCATAAGCCACTGGCAAGTGACTATGAGGGTGGGTGAGGGTGCCCAAAAAGGGAGGAGAGCTCCTAAGAATTTCACTTCCCCATATCTGAGAAGGGAGCTGAAGGGGCTGGGAGAATGGCAAGGGAGAAACCCTGAATTGTTTATCAGTCTGAATTGGCTAGAAGTAAACTTCTTATTACTGACATAATGAGAGATCAAGATAGAGATTTCACGCAGTTATAGAAAAGGCAGTTACCAATTTTTGCTACCCTGAAGCTGTGACCTAGGATTCCCACTTGTGGCTTCTGTTTAAAATTCAGCTTTCTCCACTGGACTGTAGGCTTCTGGAGGACAATGACCACTTGCATTCATCTTTGTAACCCCTGTCAGCTATAGTACAGAGACTTAGTAAATAGTGGTCAAATGGAAAACCATGAATCCAAAGCTGGATGATGGATGAGGATCTCAATAGAACTAAGGAAGGGTAATTACCCTTGTTCAGATGTAATTTTTCCTTAATGGAATTAGAGTTGAATATCAGAAACAAAGTGTATATTATCTGTTCTTTTTTATTTTCAGTTAAGATAATCTTGTTCAAATTAGCTAGTAATTTGCTGTATTTATTTTTCACTGAGTTGAATTTAGTCACTCTCATTTAATCTTGTCGAAATGATTATGAAAATAAATTTAAAATTTGTTAAAAAAATTCAAATGGATTAAATACCTAAGTACAAGATCTGAAACTATAAAACTCCTGGAAGAAAATATAGGCAGTACTCCTTGACATTGGTCTTAGCTATATTTTTTGGATCTGTCTCCTCAGGCAAGGGAAACAAAAGCAAAAGTAAACAAATGGGTCCAAATCAAACTTAAAAGCTTTTGCACAGCAATATAAACCATCAATGAAACAAAAAGGCAACTGACTGAATGGGAGAGGATATTTGCAAATGATATATCTGATAAAGGGTTATTATCTAAAATATATAAATAACTCATACAACTTAAAGGAAACAAACAATCTGATTTTAAAATGGTCAGAAGATGTTTTAATAGGCATTTTTTCCGAAGATGACATACTGATAGTCAACAGGTACATGAAAAGATTCTCAACATCACTAATATCAGGAAATATAAATCAAAACCCCAGTGAGATATCACCTCACATCAGTCCGAATGACTGTTATCAAAAAGACAACAGGAAGCACTGGAGAAGATGTGGAAAATGGGAACCCTTGTGTGGGAATATAAACTGGTGCAGCCACTGCAGAAAACAGGAAGGGAGTTCCTCAGAACATTAAAAGAGAACTAACGCGGTCCACCAATTCCAGTCCTGCGCATTTATACAAAGAAAATGAAAACACTAAATTAAAGAAGTTTACAGCAGCTTTATAAAAGCAAAGATATGAGAGCAACGGATAAAGAATATGTGGTATATATACAATGGAATACTACTCAGGTGTAAAAAAGACTAAAATTTTGACATTTGCAACAATATGGGTGGATCTAGAAAGTATTATGCTAAGTGAACTAAGTGAGAGAAAGACAAATACTATGTGTTGTCACTCATATGTGGAATCTAAGGAAAAACCAAATGACCAAATAAAATAGAAACAAGAGTCACAGATACGGAGAACAGACTGGTTGGTACCAGAGGGGAGAAGGGCCAGGGGAGGGTAAAATGGGTAAGGGAGATTAAGAGGTACAAACTACTAGACACAAAATAAATAAGTTAAAAGGATATAATTAAGAACACAGGGAAAATAGCCTATATGTCATAATAACTTTACATGGAGTATAATCTATAAAAAATATTGAATTACTATGCTGTATACCTGAAACACAAATAATATTCTAAGTCAACTGCACTTCAATTAAAAAATGTTAATAATTTTATTATTACATGGTTCCTACTGTTTATGTAATGGAAAGAAAGAACTGATTTCAGTGTTTGGCAATGTAGAAGAGAGACCTCATTTTTAATTCCAGCTTGGCCATGCACCAATTGCTTCATTATAAAATGCACTTTTTTTTTTCCACTAGAACTACCTTCCTAACAGAGACTAGATAAAACATCATATACATATGAGCTCTTAGTGTAGTACCCGGCATACAGAAGATACTCCATAAATATTAATTCCCTTTATGTTTCTGTGGGAACATGGATTTGCCCTCAAGGAGTTTTCTTCATAGTTATAAAATCTGATCAGTTATTCTCTCTACAAATTCTGCATTGAATGAACCTTACTGAAACAGCTTGTGTGTTTATGCCCTTCTTTGTTCTGAACCATTAGAGATAACTGCCGTAGCTTTGGGAGCAAACTTCATATATCTATATAAAACAAAAAATGTATAATTTCGTGTCACAAATCAACTCCTACACAGTAGGTTTTTAAACTGCTTTCTATGTAACTGTAGTTTTAAAAACCTACACAGTTAAAAAATAAACTGTAGTCATTTAAACCACACAATAAGAATAAAGGTCATGCAAATATTTCTTAATATGTTTGCCAATAGAAATTCATAGAAATTTGCCATTAAATATTAATAAATATTTTATGCATCCTCATTACATACTACTTTATAATCAAACTGAAAAGCCAACAATTTAAGTAAATGAAAGTGGAAGTGTTAGTCGTTCAGCTGTGTCCGACTCTGCGACCCTATGGACTGTAGCCTGCCAGGCTCCTCTGTCCATGGGGTTCTATAGGCAAGAATACTAAAGTGGGAATGAAAGAAGCCATTCCTCTCCAGGGGATCTTCCCAACACAGGGATTAAACCTGAGTCTCCTGCATTGCAAGCAGATTCCTTACCATCTGAGCTACCAGGGAAGCCTGGGGCTACTTAATTGATATGAAAGTTCAAAATCCACTAAAATAGTATCTGAAACAATACAGGCAAAACCATTATGCAATATTTGTAAAATCAGCTTATTTGAAGTAGTAATATCAAATAATGCTGAAATGTTATTTGATATAATTTAATTTATTTAATTATTGCTAACCCTTAGTCTGTGGGCTTCCCTGGTGGCTCTGATGGTAAAGAATATGCCTGTAATGCAGGAGACCTAGGCTCTATCCCTGGGTTGGGAAGATCCCCTGGGGGAGGGCATGGCAACCCATTCCAGTATTCTTGCCTGGAAAATCCCATGGACAGAGAAGCCAGGCAGGCTACAATCCATCGGGTCACAAAGAGTTGGACATGACTGAGCAACTAAGCACAACCCTTAGTCTGTACTCCTTGAAGCTGAGGTATCCATTGGTTCAGAAGAAAGGCAGAATCCAGTTCTGTGCTCAGTTGCTCAGTCATGTCCAACTCTTCGCGACCCCATGGACTGCAGCCCACCAAGCTACTCTGTTCATGAGATTTTCAGACAAAAATCCAGTAGAGAAAAATAAATTAACACTCTACTTTTGAACTACCAAAACAGACTCTTCATTTCCATTTTAAAGACAACACTTGTGAGAGCAAATGCTTTTATCTTGTAAGAGCCAGATGTTGTTGCAAGGATGCATTCAAAGGACCAATGAGTCAAAGTTGAAAGATTTTCACAAAGATAAATTAGATCAACTGCAGAATATGGAATAACTTTTAAACCAAAAAAGGTTTTCTAAAAGCCCTTTAAAACTGTATTGCAGAATGAAGAGACTGTAAAATGAGAAGTCTAACATTAAGATACTACCTGTGTCCGTAAGAAACCCTGGCTAGGGAGAAGATGTAGGTCAGGAGGAAACTGTATAAACTACAGATAGACGGAAGGGGAAGGTACAGTAGAGGAGGCTTGTGCCTTGGCTCATAGCTGGGGCTCTGAGAGGCCCACTCAGGCCCATCTGGGGGCCACCAGTGAAGGTAAAGTAGATGCTTTCAGAGCTGCTGACTTTTGAGGCCCGATTCTCCCACAGATTTCAGGGATAGAGGTGGTGCTACAGGTGGTGCTGACCAATGCTCAGAGGTGAATAAACCTAGTTATCTACCCGCAGTGGCCAGAGAGAGGACACTCTGCCCATCCCATCTCACTACTAAAGGATTCAAAAGCTTTCCCTTCTTTCTCAAGAGAAGGAAATGAAAGAGGGATGGTAGAAAACAATCCTGGCCCCACTGTCTTATATAAAGACAAAATTGTGTAAAGGAAGAAAACAAATTACCTTGAAAGAGTAAGTTTATTTTATCTCACCATCAGCAGAAATGGGAGCTCATGATCAAGTTGAGTTCAACTGCAGAAAACAAAGGCAAGTTTCTGCATCTGTATGCTGCATCCTGTAGTGAAAATCCTAATAGATGACAGTGCTTTCTTGATGTTAACTTTTGAACATTGGCAGAATAAAGAAGTAGAAATATTCAAAAGAACCTCCAGAGAAGTAGACAGTTGGCAAAAAGTCCAAGTGAATGCAGTGGATAAAAATGTGGGAGGCCAGGAATCATAATCCTATGTGTTTTTTGGCATTAACACTATTTTTAAGTTTTTAGGTCATCACTGAGAAGAAGAGATATGCTCCCTGAGGAACAGAGAAAAGGAAAGGTCAATGCTATAGGATAAAGGTTAGGGAAAATCAAATGTAAGAGACTAGCTTGTTTCAACAGCTTATTAAAATAAAAAGAAAATTCTTTTATCAAGGCTTCAAGAGAAAAGGCAGAAAATAAAGATTTTATATCATTTTAAACGTTTTCAACAGAAAACCTGAAGGAAAATGAAACTATGCTTTATCCTCATTATATTATAATGATGACTCAAGGTTTGTTTTTATGCATTATAATAACAATCTCCTCTCCTCAAAATGCTCACAAACCTGTACAAAAACATACACATCAACAAACCTGTGAAGACTGAGACACACACATTTTGGAGACCAATACAGAAAATTCCTAACTTGAAGAACTGCAATAATCGATGCAACAAGTTGATCTAATGTACTTAAAATAAGCTATATATTTAATTTGCATAATGATATGTGTTAGTTGCTCAGTCATATCTCACTCTGCAACCTCATGGACTGTATGTAGCCAGCCAGGCTCCTCTGTCCATAAAGTTCTCCAGGCAAGAATATTGGAGTGGGTTGCCATGCCCTCCTCCAGGGAATCTTCTGACGCAGGGATAAAACTCAGGTCTCCAGCACTGCAGGCGGATACTTTACCATCTGAACTATCAGGGGTGGCATTGAATTATACAGTTATATTGTAATCTTGCTAAATTAACATACCAAGATAAAAGTAATTGGAGTTTTCCGGGTGTGGTTTTGATTTTGATTCTGTTTTTTACATGAACTTTATTTCTTCCAAACTAGTGCTGGCTTTGAAAAACTACAGTAGACTATGGGGTGCACCCACCTCATTCAATGGAGGGTAAAGTTCCAAAGCCCTTTTTGTTCAGGGAAATGAGAAGTGTATTGAAAGGACTGGTTTAAGATGTAAATAAGCACAGTCTCACAAGGCATCAGTCACATGATTATTAGAAGGAAGATTTAGAAACTTCAAAGAAGTCCATCCTAGCTTCTATTGTGAAGACAATCCTTTAATTAAATCAAATTCCATTTTTAATTAAGCCTAAGTGAATTATTGCCAAGACTCCAAATTAAAAACAATGCCTAATAGACACATCCTGTCACCATGTAAATATGAGAGATAAAACTAAAAACTAGGTTAACAACCATACCTGCATGAAGTTTTGGTTGTTTTTTTAGAGCAGAGATCCAGCATGCATTGCACTGAAGCATATTTAATATTTTAGAAGGAAGTACAAAAGTAATATAGACATATAGTGAATCCATGCCTAGACACAATGGAGTTATATATGATTTTTTTTTAATTTGGTTCTGTGGTTTGGGTGAATCTCCCATTTTGTTCATGGCATCCTCTCTCCACATAGAGGGTTCCAAGAGTTTCTTAGAAACCATTAACACCACGAAAAATATTTTCCACTCATACAGCACTTTTTTCAGGCACTAGGCGGGGACTTGGTCCTCTGTATATCTGATCTTACAATATCTTTGTGAAACAGGATGATTTCTCCTATTTTACAGATAAGAAAACTAAGGCAAGGAGTGCCCAAGTAATTTGCCCAAACTTATTCAGCTAGTAATATAAATACAGATATGTCTGTGAAGGCCTTACCCTTACCATACTAGCAAAAAAGGCATGAACATTTGGGTAGAGTGAGAAAGTTAATGTGTGTGTGTATACATATATATATATATATATATATATATATATATATATATATATGTTTTAAAAGTTTAATTATGATTAAAACACATTCAGAATTCTGCAGGACCAGAAAGCGTTCAAGAACCATGATTTGGAAACTCCTAAGATTTACTGAGTTTGAAGATGCTCTTTAGATATTTTTGGTAAAAATAACCTTTCCAGTAATGGTGAGCTTCATAAAATGATGACTGAATTTATCATACCAGGGGAGTATAATGCAGAAAACAGCCCACATATATCTAATTTATTTTAGGCCTGCTGATGCTGTGGTTGCTATTTTTCTTCAACTTAGTGGTCTGGTAAATAAAATTACAGGAAAATATAGTGAAAACTATCAGCAAAGATAGAGCTCTTTGAAGCTGACTGATACAGCTGGAAGTGACTAAAGTAGCAAATTTGATACAAATATAGTTTTGCTTATACAAAATTAAATTGCCATATAATTTAAAGGCTCCAGTGTAACTAACAGTGCCACCCCCCCCCACCCCCCCCCGCCCAAATACTTCAGTCTGTAAAGAAAGGTTCATAGCGGATTTAGGGATTATTATTTAGTCTGCTAGGGAAGCTGAGGTTAATGAAGTAACCAACAGCTGAGCTCAGAGAAAAGGCAGCCAGAGCAGACGTGCTATCTACAGTTGTACACTGTAATCATTAGAAGCAGTGGTCTTCAAGGCACAGTTCCCAAACTAGTAGCAACAGGATCACCTGGGAACTTGTTGGAAAAGTAAATCCTTAGGTCCCCAACCCGGACTTACTCAATCAAAAACTCTAGAAAGAGGCACCCAGCAATCTCCAACAGCCTTTGCAAATAATTTTGATGCCGGCCAAAATTTGAGAACCACTAATCTAGAGAGATTTTTAAATATAACACGATTCCAGGCACCAACCCCTGTAGCATCACATTTAATTAATCTGGGGTGGGGGTGGAGGGTCCAAGCACTCAGTTTCCTACCCCAAAGCTCGGGGATTTTTTAAAATAGCTCAGCCAGAGTTGAGAATCACTGACTTGTTCCTTTAAGATTCTGGGTATCCTTCCCAGAAAATAATACAGAAAAATATTTGGCTGAACCGAATATACTTATGTTTTCCCTCTCTCAGTAATTCTGATCTCCACAGAGTTCAATGACTAGGTCCATGCCTGACAGATGACTGCTCCAGTAACTAACATCATAATAACAAGGAAACCATGAACAGCGTCCAGGATGTGCCTCATGATTTAACTCTCTTAGAAAATAACACCAGATACATAAAGACAAGGGAAAGACAGATATCATGCTTTCAACCAGACAATCTAGGAACCTGCACTGGGACTATATAAGGTATGGGCTCTGAGGTTCCCCAGTTATCATCGCCACCAACATGCCAGGAAGTCTGGAATGCAGAGACAGCTTCCATTGACTGTCACAGAAAACTTACAAGAAAGGGATCTCAAGTGTCTTCTACAATTGCCAATTAACAGTACCCAAAGATTAGTGCTGTCTCTATGCATAAACACTTTGTAATACTTATTTAACATTGGTACTTTACTTTATTCAAAGGAGAACTCTAACACACATACCAAAAGAACATCATTTCCGACTATCAGAAACAAAGGTATACAAAAATAGGTTAGCGGGAAAATGAGAATTAGAGATCTTAGACCTGAGGATTCAAAATGTGGTTCCCAGACCAGCAGCAATCAACATCAGCTGGAAACCTATTGGAAATGTTAATTCTCACATTACACACCTACTGATCAAAAACTCTGCTGGTGGGACCAGCAATCTGTGCTTTAACAACTCTTCCCAGATGATTCTGATGTGCATTGAGGTTTGAGGACCACTGCTTTCCAGATAATAACATCAATATTTTGTCTAGTCAGCTAAAGGAGCACATATTTTTCTCCCCAAATTCTCTCCAAGAACCAACCTGGTGAAAAGACCATATGGAAGATTATGTGAGCTGTATAGATTTTGGTGCTAACAAGAGGAAGATATCAACAAGCCACAGCAAGGGTCAACAGTGTAAAGATTTATTCCAAGGCCTTAGATGACTGATGTTAGTTCTCACAGTTCTCATCTTCCCTACTAACTAAACCCTGCCAGAGTCCACAGAACATGCACTGCCCCTGGTGAGAGTTGATTTAACGTTACTATAGAAGCTGCTGCTGCTGCTGCTGCTGCTAAGTCGCGTCAGTTGTGTTCGACTCTGCGCGACCCCATAGATGGCAGCTCACCATGCTCCCCCGTCCCTGGGATTCTCCAGGCAAGAACACTGGAGTGGGTTGCCATTTCCTGCTCCAATGCATGCAAGGGAAAAGTGACAGTGAAGTCGTTCAGTCGTGTCCACTCTTTGCGACTCCATGGACAGTAGCCCACCAGACTCCTCTGTCCATGGGATTTCCCAGGCAAGAGTACTGGAGTGGGGCGCCATTGCCTTCTCCAACTATAGGAGCACTCATTATCAAAAACCTTTGGCCAATTAGTAGGCCAATAGACAAATCTGACCACATGCCTTAATTCTAGTTCTTTGACCTTACTTTGAGACAAGTCATATTTTTTATAACTGAATCTGAACCCTGCTTATTTTATAGTCAAGAACAGATTCTTTCTGAAATGATACAATTAGGTCAACTAGTTATGGGGCCTCAATAGATTTACCTTAGAACAAAGTTTGTGAGCAGAAAAAGCCCACACATGTATTCTTTAGTTTGCAATGTTGATGTACACTGCACTTTTAAAAATTGAGTTACCAATATACAAATAGTGAGCGACTTCATACACAAATTTGAATCTCTGTCTTCTGAACTATCTAGAAAGTATGGTAATGATTGGATCTGCACTCCTGCATGGTAACTGAAGGCCACAGATAAAGAGCAGCTGCCATGGTGTAGTTGACAAATGTTGATTGTGTTTTATTATCACCCTAGTTCTAGGTTTTCATACAATAAAGTAGAAAGTGAAATATTTCTTGTTCTGAAACTCTATCAAAATTGGGCAAACCAAAGATAGGCCCAAACCAAAGACGGGCCCAAATACATTTTAATAACAACACAGGAAAATATCTGGGAGGGAGGATGGCTGGGGGTGGTGGAAAACAAACCATTTCTAAACATGTAATATTGATATTTAAGCAAAGAATTTGCTTTGAAAGAATACTGAAGACACTATCATGAAAGAAAACCTGGTCAGCTTTACTCACTTGCACTATTTAACTATGTATCAGGATCACATAGATATTTTTATTTGCAGCCCCTATTTTATGAAATAACTTTCTTAAACCATTGATATTCCTTTAAGGCACTAGTTCTCAGCCTTGTGTGCATATTGGTATTTCTTGTGGATATTTAAGAATAGTGATGCCTGGGTCCACCTCCAGAGGTTCTATTTTAATGTTCTGTCATGGCCTGGACATCAGGAATTTTTAAGCACTCTAAGGTGATGCTCATATGCAGTCAGAGTTGAGACTCATTCTATAGAATATGTGCTGTGCTAAGTTGCTTCAGTCATATCTGACTCTGTGTGACCCCATGGACTACAGCCTGCCAGGCTCTTCTGTCCATGGAATTCTTCAGACAATAATACTAGAGTGGGTTGCCATTTTCTTCTCCAGGTGATCTTCCAGACCCAGGGATCGAACCTGCATCTCTCAAGTCTCCTGCGCTGGCAAGCGGATTCTTTTCTACCAGAATCCACGAGAATGTAAAATGTGAGCTTTCAGATTAGGTCTAGAAATTGAAAATTTAGCATTGCCCCACTTTCTCTTTTAGGTCATGATGCCTCTTCTTCACAGCTATATCATCTTACCATTAGGTTTTATATAGATACTAGTCCCATTTCCTTTGGAAATTTCTTTATGCAGTCATGGCTTATTCCTAATCATGATGTTTCTTTGCAATTTTCTCTAACTGTAAAGAGAACATCCAAGAAAAGTGGCTCATGAATACTAAAATTTCTCATTCTGCATTTCAAGTTGATAGTTTGATCCTCTTCTAGAGTTTGATGGTTGCCATTAATAAAAAGGATATTTGATTGTGATGCATATACATAATTGTTCTAAGTGCATAGTCTCAAGCAAAAATGCACAGGGGCTTTGCTAACTATTATCATAAATATATCTGGTTGGTTATAGTTTAGAAGATGGAAAGAAACATTTTGCTCACTGAGATTAAGTCATAACTCTGCAATCTAAATTTTGGACTAACCAGGAAATCCCTGCAGATCTGTTAACTTTCTGGTTATATAACTAGACCATTTCTCTCTCTCTTTTTTTTTAACAGCTTCATGCTAGACTCACAACCATGATATGACTTCTATTGGCCTCCAGAACCTCCATTTGTAATTGGCACCAGTTGGCAGAGAGAACTTTGCCTGAATTACTGTGGAACACTCCCATAAACACTTTCTTTTTCATTTTCTGCTCTTAGTTTGATATTTCTGTAAGTAATACACAGACATAGTCAGTATGGAAAGTGTCCCTTTTTCTCTCAATTTTAAGTTTATTCTTTTTATATTACAAATCTAATCTGACAAGCAGGGTGGGGTGTGTATATATATATGTATATATAAATACTATTCTAATATCTATAGGATAAATACTATTTATATATATATATAAATACTATTCTAATATCTATAGGATTTCTTTATATACATTTTTAAATATAAAGATAGTTTAAAAAAATTCAAGTGTCTGTTCAGGGATATTTTGAGACTGTATCACTGTTACTATCTGTAAAAGATTTCTTTGACATTACTATGAAACATACTTTAGCAATTCATATATTACTCATTATTTAGTTTGCTTCCAATATTTTTACTAGAATAATGCTGCTGTGCTAAACAAACATTTCATGTATTTTTAGCCTAATGATTTTAGCTTTATCTTCATTTAGATTAATCTGGAATGCCAGAGTGGGATTACTGGGTCAAAGGATATAAACACTTCTGGGAATACTGATGAATTTCAAAGTTAGTTTCATGTGGACTGACTGCAGCAGCACATGTGACTGATGGTTTCATGGCAACCTCATTAGGGGAAACCATTTTCTTATTTCTTACTTTAAAATTTCTTTTTCCTGGTTCTCTCTTTCAGTTTATACCTAATATAACAGTGCTTTGATCTTTCTTTATTTTCATGTTTATTTAGCAACATGGCCACTCTTGTGATTTTGTTAGTTGCTGTTGTATTTTATTAAATTTGGTCTTTTATCTACTTGATCAAATATTTTTCTTACCAAATTGCATATTTACATATTGCATTTATTTTATAACTATATTATATATTTATATGTTAATAATATAAATACATTGCCTTTGAAAAATTCTTTTTGCTCTTAATATTTTTTTAAGTATTGTACTTAGTTAACTAATTATTTTGGTTCCTTAGGGTGACTATCTTTAAAAATGATTAATTAAACTTGCTGATCTTTTTCCTTTTAAACTTCTTCTGGCACTTTAAAATTTGGATTATTTTTTCAACTAAGAAATAAATAATTTCTTATACATTATTATAATTTAATTCTTTCGAAATCATTGTAGTAAATTGTATAAAATGGGTATCTAACTAGATTTGTTACTCAAACTGCCCACCTTTTACTTAAAACTGCTTTATATTGGGCATTTCTCCTCCTTTTGAAGGAAAAAACTGTAAATGTATTACAATTAAGTTTAACCAATTGTTACCTATTTTCTAAGAACTTGAGTCATTTCTTAATGTAAATTATTTTAAAGTAATTACAATGAATTTTCTTGGTTATTCTTATACTGATATTTTGGAGTCTACATTGTTTTACATTTGTAAAACAGCCAAAAATACTAAAAATAATGTATGCTAAAATAATCATGACAAATATGTTCTGCATTTTATGCAAGTGTTTTTAACTGGGAAGAAATACATATTACTTTGGAATATATATGTTAATTATGTCAAGGAAATATTCTTATATTTATATTTTGAGTGGGCTTATAAAATGTACTGTTTATTAAATGTCTTTTCCTTACCTATTAGCATAACCTTATTGGTTTCTGCTAATTTGTGACATTTGACTCTTCTATTAATGAACTTATGTCTCAGATGGTAAATAATCCTCCTGCAATGCTGGAGACCTGGGTTCAATCCCATGTTAGGGAAATCCCTGGAAGACAGCATGGCAACTCACTTCAGTATTCTTGCTGGAAAATCCCCATGGACAGAGGAGCCTGGTGGCCTACTGTCCATGGGGTCGCAAAGAGCTGGACACGACTGAATGACTAAGAACATTAATGAACTTATTAATATTGAATAAATTCTAGTATAAATCTGAGTTGCCCGAGTAGGCTTATTCTTTTACTTTATCGTTTACTCTAACTTTTCTACTACAGAGTTTTATTTTCTGAAAGTGACAATAGTTCTTGAGTTTTAGGGTTAGAGTTCTATGTTTTACGTGACTTGCCATTGAAAACTTTTTAAACTAAGAATTTTACTCATATTTCAATAATTAAATGCTTAAGATTTATGTAAGTTACAGTATATTTTAACATTCTTGACTCCCCAAATCAATAAAAATAACTTTTACTCTATATGAAAGAATGATAACTGAGAAATATTTATTTCAGAAAGAGGAGAGGGTGGGATGATTTGGGAGAATGGCATTGAAACATGTATACTATCATGTAAGAAATGAATCACCAGTCTAGGTTCAATACAGGATACAGGATGCTTGGGGCTGGTGCACTGGGATGACCCAGAGAGATGATATGGGGAGAGAGGTGGGAGTGGGGTTCAGGATTGGGAACTCATGTATCCAAGTGGCGGAGTCATGTCAATGTATGGCAAAACCAATACAGTATTGTAAAGTAAAATAAAAATAAATAAATAAATAAAAGAGAAAAATAAAATAAATAAATTTATATTTAAAAAGAAAAAGAGAAATATTTATTTCAGAAATAAAAAGATTATTTGTTTTTACACATTATCGCTATCTGAGCATTGAGATTATCTCAGCATGAATCCAGGAGAATGGAGTGGGAAATTAATAAGGTTGTTTAGATATATAATTTAAACATCAATTTGTGATTATACATTTATATGGTCTTATTAGAAATTCAAAAGAATGTATAGTTGGCATAACTATTTAATGATCAGTTATCACTTCATTAAAATGCCTTTCCTAAAGGTAGTATTTAACACCCTTAAATTGAAGAACCTAGTCATTTCATTTACTGGGGCCAGCTGGAGATTAGGTAGGACTTGTTCTGGCTCAGAATGAAAGTTATTTTACACTAGAGAAAACAAAGTAATGGGGGCATTGGCATAAACAATACTGCTGTGCTCTGCACTTGAAACTTAAAGACAGCCCATGAAACTGTAGACGCAGAAAACCAATAAACTATCAATGAAAAGAAATACAGACCAATGGGGGCTTCTGGCTAAGACTGATTTTCCAATCCTCATGATCTGAGGTCTTAAATTGGTGTTAGATTGTATACAATACTTCCCTAAATATCTATCTTTCCAGTTTAACACTGACTATATCGTTCTAGCATTAATAAACATTGTAGCCACTGGCACTTTACTCAACTATCAGAGTTTTCCATAGTGTAAGATTTTGTTTTTAACTGGTCAATATTTGAAGGTCCTGCTACATGTTTGAAAGAATCATATGAGTCACCTTATGAAATAAAACTTAGTATCAGAGATACAAACAACAACATCTGAAACTCTTAGTTTTTAACGTGTACTTAATAATGTAGTTTCATCATATTACGTATTCTTTTCAAAAGGACTCACAACGAACATTCTTGGTTATTACCCATTTCATTACAGCTATAATTTTCAGCATCTAGAGACATTCTGAAGTGAGTTTCATAAATATTCCACTTTTGTGTTGCATTCATGGCAAAATTTCCATTTGTTTCATGGACAGTCAATACAAACAGGCTCAAAGTAATAATTAACATTTCTCATACTTTTTCCAGAAATATGCCAAAATAAAAGTTTCACTTTCAATGCATGAAAATAGATGTTTCCTAGTACAAATAGTTAAAGACAAACTCATTTTAATTACTTAGCAGACATAAGTAAAGGATTCCAGCCATCACTGTAAACACATATCACTCAAAAATAAAGTATGCTTGTCAAGATCTACCACAATTACATTTTTCTAATGCTGGATCTTTCATTATTTTCATGATTTTACAACTTTGATATAATTCTCAATTAACATAAAACAGAATAACAAATATACTGTATTTAATAAATATCTCAAGGGGAAGACACAACTTCAATATTTAATTAGTTGTTACCATTTTCTTAGAATGAAATTCTTCCTAAAACTCTTTATGTATGTGTGTGCACACCAAGTCGCTTTAGTTGTGTCTGACTCTATGCAACCTTATGGACTGTAGACCACCAGGTTCCTCTGTCCATGGGATTCTTCAGGCAAGAATACTAGAGGGGTTGCCATGCCCTCCTCCAGGGCATCTTCTGAACCAGGGATGGAAACCCGCATTTCTTATGTCTCCTGCACTGGCAGGAGGGTTCTTTACCATTAGGACCACCCGGGAAGCCAAACCTTTATACTGACATGTTAATTTACAACTAAAATACACATTTATTTTTATCAAAATAGCATACAAATATCATGGCAGAATTGATAAAATTATACAAAAAATTCTCCAGCATGCTATTTTACTTTCTGAAGGTGATTTATGGAATTTAATATTGAATGAAGGATTTCTACCATTCAACCAATGGATCAGAACTTCAAAATGGAGAATAAATCTTAAAAAGAGTTTCTTTTTAAAAAATATATAATATATTAAGGTAGATAGCAAAAATACTATACTACTGATATTTATAGCTATCAATAAAATACACAATTATGCTGCACTCAATACGCCAGCCAATTTGGAAAACTCAGCAGTAGCCACAGGACTGGAAAACGTCAGTTTTCGTTCCAATCCTAAAGAAAGGCAATGGCAAAGAATGCTCAAACTACCACACAATTGCATTCATCTCACAGGCTAGCAATGTAATGATCAAAATTCTCCAAGCCAGGCTTCAGCAATATGTGAACCATAAACTTCGAGATGTTCAAGTTGGTTATAGAAAAGGCAGAGGAACCAGAGATCAAATTGCCAACATCTGCTGGATCATCGAAAAAGCAAGAAAGTTCCAGAAAATCATCTATTTCTGCTTTACTGACTATGCCAAAGTCTTTGACTATGTGGATCACAATAAACTGTGGAAAATTCTGAAAGAGATGGGAATACCAGACCACTTGACTTGCCTCTTCAGAAATCTGTATGCAGGTCAGGAAGCAACAGTTAGAACTGGACATGGGACAACAGACTGGTTCCAAATAGGAAAAGGAGTATGTCAAGGATGTATATTGTCACCCTGCTTATTAACTTATATGCAGAGTACATCATGAGAAACGCTGGACTGGAAGAAACACAAGCTGGAATCAAGATTGCTGGGAGAATTATCAATAACCTCAGATATGCAGATAACACCACCCTTATGGCAGAAAGTGAAGAACTAAAGAGCCTCTTGATGAAAGTGAAAGAGGAGAGTGAAAAAGCTGGCTTAAAGCTCAACATTCAGAAAACGAAGATTATGGCATCTGGTCCCATCACTTCATGGGAAATAGATGGGAAAACAGTGGAAACAGTGGCTCAGTTTATTTTTCTGGGCTCCAAAATCACTGCAGATGGTGATTGCAGCCATGAAATTAAAAGACGTTTACTCCTTGGAAGGAAAGTTAAGACAAACCTAGACAGCATATTGAAAGCAGAGACATTACTTTGCTGACTAAGGTCCATCTAGTCAAGGCTATGGTTTTTCCAGTAGTCGTGTATGGATGTGAGAGTTGGACTCTAAAGAAAGCTGAGCGCCAAAGAATTGTTGCTTTTGAACTGTGGTGTTGGAGAAGACTCTTGAGAGTCCCTTAGACTGAAAGGAGATCCAAACAGTTCATCTTAAAGGACATCAGTTCTGGTTGTTCATTGGAAGGACTGATGTTGAAGCTGAAATTCCAACATTTTGGCCACCTGATGCTAACAGCTGACTCATTTGAAAAGACCCTGATATTGGGAAAGATTGAGGGCAGGAGGAGAAGGGGCTGACAGAGGATGAGATGGTTGGATGGCATCACTGACTCAGTGGACATGAGTTTGGATAAACTCTGGGAGTTGGTGATGGACAGGGAGGCCTGGCATGCTGCAGTTCATGGGGTCGCAAAGAGTCAGACACTACTGAGCAACTGAACTGAACTCAAAGTTAGGATGATAGGTATATCCTATCATTCAGTATACTACAGGGAAAAAGAACAAGGCAAAAAATGAGATAGAATCCTAAATCAAAGTGTGTCAATCTCTGAAATTAAAAGAAGTAAGAATCAACATACAATAGCTGGATTCATTGTATCCTATACTATTATTTTCAGACAGTTTACTTTTTTGAGGAATATCTGTTTCCAAGAATTAGCAGAACTAACTCAGTAAAATGAATCAGATGAGAAATATACTATAATCTTGGAACTAGACACCAATATTTCATGAAGGATGATTTCGTGACAGTACGTTTCAGTAACCTTATACAATCCAAGGAAAGGAGTGGTAGGTTAAAAAAAAAAATTAAGGGGTGATCTGGGTGACATCTCTGGTTATTATAATAGAAAAATCCCTAGAGGGGTAAAGGGCAAATTATCAGGCTCCTTAGCTGGAAAGAAATACCTATTAATATTCAATTCCCATTGCTCTAATTTTATAGCCTCCAAACAAGCTTCCAATCTACAATTTGGCCACTAGAGTACATCTACTCACCCAAAGGGAGTATCTTATGTAGTTAACTGACCCAGTTATTGTATTAATATAGTTCCTACTGTAAATTAACAAGTGGGCATTAAGGCTTATAAATCAGTCTCTTGTGACTTTGGCTAATACAAGTCAATCTTTCAGACTGAACTGACATACTCTGAGATTTCAAGCATAGGACAATATCCTGAATAACACTCTTTACCAAAATGTAGGCACCAAGGAAAGTTAAACCTGATACAGCTTGATGTATTTTTTTTTAATCACATAGTGAAATAAGAGATATAATTTTTAAAGTTTAAGAAATAGTAATAAATGATTAAAACAGCTTCTAATCTATATTGGTTTAAATTTCTAATCTGTTCCTCAATTGAGTTTTATTCCTCAATATACCTTCCTACTAAAAATTATCAGAAGGATTATTCTAGAACTGGATAAACAGAAACCACAATGTTATACTTTTTCTTTCTTCATCTCTTTATTCTTACATACTTTTAGAAGTAACTTTAAAGAAAACATGCACAAAATATAATCCAATGTCATTCTGATAATTATTTCATATTCATTCTTGTAGAAATGAGTTTAAAACTTGTATACAAATAGGTATAGTGAAACCAAACCGTCACTAAGAAAGTATTTTTTTCTGTAAATTCATATTTTCAACACAATTTAAGTTCTTTAGGATATCAGCACTAATTTCAACATTAGAGAAACAAATTCTACAAAAATAATATCTTTTAGAAAATATGTATCACAGTCAAGAAGGAAAAAACTCTACTTTCTATTAGTTTTCAAGGTAATATTTGAGACAGTGTGGCGTTAGTGAAAGAATAGACAAATCAACCCATGTAACAGAATAGAGAGCCCAGAAATATACTTGCATGAATACAGTCAATTGGTCCTTGACAAGAGGAAAGGCAATATAATGGAGAAAAGATAGTCTTTTCAGAAAACGGGTGATAGAACAACTTGACATCCATAGGTAATAAAATGTATCTAGATAGACCTCATACCTTACACAAAAATTAATTCAGCATGGATCATAAACCTAAATGTAAAGTGCAAAACCATAAAACACCTAGAAAATGACATAGGAGAGAACCTAGATGACCTTGAATATAGCAATGGCCTTTTAGATACAATACCAAAGGCATGAGTCATGAAAGAAGTAATTGATAAACTAGGCTTCATGAAAGCTTCTGTTATGTGAAAGACGTGCCTGAAAGAATGAGAAGAGAAGTCACAAACAGGGAGAAAATATTTGCAAAAGACATATCCGATCAAACACCATTACTCAAAATACACAATAAAACTCTTAAATGCAGCAATAAGAAAACAAAAAATTCTACTAAAACTGGGCCAAAGATCTGGACACCTGGAAGAAGATATATTGATGACCAAAAGTCTATGGAAAGATGCACCAAATTATATGTTGACAGAACTGCAAATTAAAACACACCTAACAGAATGGTCAAAATCTACAACATGGACAACACCAGATGCTGGTTAGGATGTGGGGCAACAGGAACTCTCATTCACTGCTGGTGAAAATGATACAATCACTTAGGAAGATAGTTTGTCAGTTTCTTATAAAATGAAATATGCTCTTACCATATGATCCAGTGAGCAAGCTCCATCAAATTTAAGAAATCTGAAAATGTACACTTACACAAAAACCTGCACACATTTATAGCAGCTTTTAAAAAAAAAAACTTCCAAAACTTGGAAGCAACAAAGATGACTTTCACTAGGTAAATAGGCAAACAAACTGTGGTCCATCCAGACTATGGAATATTATTTAGTGTTAAAAAGAAACACATTTTCAAACCATGAAAAGACATTGTGGAAACTTAAGCACACATTACTAAGTGAAAAGAACTAATGTGAAAAGGATACATGCTATATATGTATGATTTCAATTATATAACATTTTGTAAAAGACAAAGCTATGGAGACAGTAAAAGGATTAGTGCTTGCCAGGGGTTAGAGAAATGGAGCAATGACTAGGCAGAGCACAGAGGGTTTTTAGGCAAACAGAAATCTTCTCTGCATGTGATACTGGTAGATACATATCATTATATATTTGTCCAAATCCACAGACATACAACACTCAGATTGAACCCTAATGCAAACTATGGATTTGGGGTGATAACAGTGTGTAAGTGTAGGTTCACTGACTGAAATAAACGTGCCATTTTGATGTGGATGATGATGGATGGAGGAGGTCATATTTATGTGAGGCAAGGGGTATAAAGGAATATGAGAACTCTTGGTACTTTCTGTTTGATTTTGCTGTGAGCCTAAATCTGCTCTGACAACATCTATTTAGAAGAAATGAAACAGAATTTTAAAAGTAATATAGTTATGAATTTATATAATCTAACTATTCATTGCTTACTGATGTTAATCCCCAAGTCTAGTAGTTTAATAGCTCTAAAAAGTATGAACTGATACCTGATAGCTTGTTTCCAAACTTCTAAATGACCTGTGTGGTTCTTTAGACAAAGATAATCTTATATCAGAGGAAATTATAAAAACTAGAACATAGCAAAATGCACTAAGATGCTATTCCTATTTTACTTCAAAATTATATAATTGATTTATGATTATTTCTACAAAGATCATTTTAGTGTTCAAACATGTGCCTTATATGATTCCTGAGATAACTTTTTCTTGATTCTTGATAGTTGAAAAATTATTGCATTAACTTGTATTATTTTTTTCCTGTTGCTAAAATAACACAATATTTAGGTGTACAGTTACTACCTGATTTCTACTGACTTTAAACAGAAGGATCACAGAATCAATTAACTTGCAGTAATAGTAAGTCTCATCTGGCCAGAAATCTCTTTTGTTTCCTAACTGGTCACTTGAAAATACTCATAAAATTGTCTGCTTTTTTTTTTCTCATCATGGAACCTTATTTGATTTTCCACTTTAAAGTAGTGGAAAAATATAATGAAGCAGAAAAATATCAGCAATAAGCCCAAATTCCCCAGGCAAATACTGTTAACATTTTAGCAGTTTTGTTTAGAATTTTATCCACTTTCATAATTAAGTAAATATATCCCCAACTTCCATCTTGTTTTTAAAATATTATTGTAAAGGTTTTTTGTTCTATCACTATAAATTCCTTATAAACACCACTGTTACAGACTAAAGACATCACATTGAGGTACATTTTCCTGTTTATGAGCATTATGATGTAACCAACAACTTTTCAGTAAAGCCTGCTTAAATTTTAAGTACTTCCATAGATACTTTTAAATGATACCATACTGGCCTTAAAAATAAAATACACTTGTGATCAATACACCATGAACACAATTATATTATCCTTCATCACATAAAAAGAGTACAGAGACCTGTATCCATTTTATCAAACATATTTTCTACATATTCCCGCTTTTCTTACTCTTCAACACATAAGAGGTCATTTCCCTTTCAGTAGCCTATGTGATAACTCTTTTTGTTTTGTAGGTCCAACTTTAGTCCACATTATTAAAGTTCTTTTAAAATAAGGAAAAATGATTTAGGCCCTACATTCTATTCCTTAATCCGATCGAGCATAAGGAAGGAAGGAACAGAAAAGAAGGCAGGAGTCCTTAGAGAAATCTCACTGAATTGATAAGACAGGAAGACCTGAGCTGAAGTATAACCATCTCAAATAGACATTTGTCCAAGACATACAAATGGCTGAGGCACAGGAAAAGATGCTCAACATTGCTAATCAATAGAGAAATACAAATCAAAACTATGAAGTACCACCTTGTGCCACTCAAATGCTAGAGAGGGTGTAGAGAAAAGGGAGCCCTCCTACCCTGTAATCGTGCAGAGAACATAGCCAACTTCATAGTCCATCTGCTCCTGGAGAAGATTCATAACTACATGGAAGTAAGACTTTGGGTTAAAGGAGTAGAAGGATCACACAACTATAACGAGAATGGCTCCATGACTTGAAGGCTTTTCTGATTTTGGAACCCTGGGATACTTTGGAAAATCCTGTAAACCTGTCAGTGTCACACATTTTGAGGACCTGCCCTTTCTTTATGGCACACAGTACCTTCTATTTAAGGAGCAGAAGCAGAAAAATGGATCTTAAGGTTCAAGAAGGAAGCACAGAGACAATGAGAAAAACAAAGCTTCAGAGTCAAGTCTACTTGAGTTCAAGTGATGCTGTACTGCGCAGGTGTGTTTGACAAAATTCTTGGCCACTGTAGGTTTCATTTCTCTCTCTTGGATAATAATGAACTCGGTAAGTTTTGGCAATGTGTGTAAAGCATGAAGCATTGTACCTAGTGCATAGCTTGTGTTAAGAAGCATTAATTCCCTTCCCTACCTCCAGATGACCTTCACTTCACTTGGTCCTTTTCTTTTATCCTATAGGGCTCGAGGAAGAGTGAAATAAAGCAAACTCTGGATCTTTCCAGGTTATGTACCCAACTCCAGGAGATGGAATAAGAGAATTATACTAGTAAATATGGTGTTAATTAGCAGCCATTAGTTACTACATTTAGAGTTAACTTTAAAAAACAGACCAAATATTTCTATTGCAAAGTTCAGCTATTTGTTATATGTAAAGCCAGTTTTTCCTTATAAACATAAAAGCATTTTTTAAAACTTTCTACATAGTTGAAGCTGAGGAATTTCCCATGATACACAAAATTATCTTCCAACTCTGCCTAGATCACCTGTCACAGATTTTATAGCTTGAGCTCTAAATCTCAAACTACAGTTAATTTTAAGACCACCAAATCCAGCTATATTTGCATCTATTAGAGTCAACTGAGTATTAATTTTATCCAGTCCATTTATTAAAATTAATTTTAAAAAGAAAAATATAGTTTAAAGGGATTCCTTAAGGAATAAAGGGCATTTAAGTAACTAAAACAAAAAGAATATTATCCAGCAATGTTTTTAAAAATTTTTTTGAAGTATAAGCGGCCTTTCCATATCAACTAAGCTTTGTGAAAATAGAATTTTTTTTTGTTTTGCTAATTTAAAAGCTAGAACTAATCTTACACTCCTATTGATGTTCCCATAACATAGTTTTATCTATTTAAGTAAAAAAATCTTCCTAAGAAGACTCTTGTAATCTCTAGTTTATTTGGTGTATAATTATCATCATTCTCCTATGAATCTTTAATTCATCCTAAGCAAGAAACTCCAGTTTTAAAAATGGTATTAACCTAATTTTTCTTTTACCCTAATAGTTGTCAACTTACTCTCATAAATGTTTGCTACAGAACTTCAAGTACCTAAGTAATGAAATTTCACCTGCTACAAAATCGAAAACTAGGTGACAGAACAGACCCTTTCATGTAATTAGTTTATTTAAATATTGACTGAACAAAGAGTATTGCTTTTTATGTGCAAAGTGTGGCAACTGATAAACTGAAAGTGTTATCCTGATGCCTGTTTTTTTCCTTTTGGTAGTTTCCCTCCCCCACCCCCCCAACCCCCCACAATTTGTTGACTCTTCTGTTGAAACCCACACCAACTGATACTCTCTAAAATATATCCATTAATTCAGTCTCTCCCTGCCCTTGTTTTAGTTCCTAACTGTTCTTGAATTTCATCCATATATGAAGCATAATAATGGCCTCCCAAAGACGTCTATACTCTAATCCTTAAAACCTATGACCAGGTTACTCTCAGTCGCAAAGGTGACTTTGCAGATTTGATTAAGGTTAAGGACCTTGCAAAAGCAAGAGTACCCTGAATTATGCAGGTGATTCCTTATAAGAACATGTGTGGCTAAGAGTCAGAGGTTACACAGAGGTTCTACCTTGCTAGTTTTGAAGACAGAGGAACACTGGGCAGCTCTCCCAGTGAGAACCTTTTGGTTTCTAACACTGCTTTGCTCCCTTCTCCAGAAGATATCAATGATGCACCCTTAACAACTAGGATGTAATTCTGTCCTATCGTATTACATCTGCACTGCAGCATGTCCATGAATGTTGATATTAAAGGTTCAAAAAATGAGTGCACAAGAGGTTAATCAACTCCTTCTAGCAGAAAAGGAATGGCAAGTATCTTGGCTAGAATGATAACAATGTTAAGTAGAAAATGATTGATAAATATAAACAACTTTTGTGTTTTGCATAGAGTCAAGAAAAAAAATTATTCAAAATATACAATGACAAAGAATCCTGTCATTTTAATTCAAATTACATTTTGAACTGCTACTCTCACTGATTCTTCTTTTACCCTATGAACTAGTTTTTATTTTTAAGAAAGTATTCAGAAGTTATAAAAATATAACATTAATCATGTTCATCAAATTTTGGCTCATCTAAAACACAAACTAAAATGAATCCTTTGAATACATCCTAGAAAAACTGCAGGCAAAATGTTGGGTTTCAACATTTTAAATAGACTCGGAAAAAGTAAAGCTTTCTAAGACAAGTCTATTAATATAGACTTGGTAGCAATTTAGAAATGCATTTATTATTGAATTCCAAGTTATTAAAAAGTAGTCAAAATCAGAGGTTTTGAAATATGAGATATTATATAACAGAGGCTTAACTGCAAATATAATTATGTTCCACTAATATATCACTTATCTTTGACAACTAAAATGACATTTTCCTTTAAAAATATTAAACTTTAACCTATTACAAATTTGCACGGAACTTCCACAACTCTACATTGATGATGAAATTTTACTGTATGTAATTAAAGGACATCTGAGCGGTAAGTAAAGTTTTTCATTTTTCAACACCAATGTTCACAGCATACACAGCTCTCCTTTAACCACCAGGGATGTAGTAGTTCAAGGCCTCTTTCTCTCACTAGACAAGGTTCTGAGGAGGAGGAGATACTCTGTTGGAAGGGCAGTTGTTGAGAAATCGCAATCTAATCATAACCAACCAGCCCTAAAACTAGGCAGAGAAACTTTCATAAGATATACTGTCCTTTGCTTTCAGTTTCCTCACCTCTAAAATAAAAGAAACACAGAAAGTGAGAGTTTGAAGGGTGAGTAAATTTGGTTTTTATTGCCAAAGAACTAAATAGGCATTTCTCCAAAGAAGACATACGGATGGCTAACAAACACATGAAAAGATGTTCAACATCACTCATTATCAGAGAAATGCAAATCAAGACCACAATGAGGTACCATTTCACACCAGTCAGAATGGCTGCGATCCAAAAGTCTACAAGCAATAAATGCTGGAGAGGATGTGGAGAAAAGGGAACCCTCTTACACTGCTGGTGGGAATGCAAACTAGTACAGCCACTATGGAGAACAGTGTGGAGATTCCTTAAAAAATGCAAATAGAACTGCCTTATGACCCAGCAATCCCACTGCTGGGCATACACACCGAGGAAACCAGAATTGAAAGAGACACATGTACCCCAATGTTCATTGCAGCGCTGTTTATAATAGCCAGGACGTGGAAGCAACCTAGATGTCCATCAGCAGATGAATGGATAAGAAAGCTGTGGTACATATACACTATGGAATACTACTCAGCCCTTAAAAAGAATAAATTTGACTCAGTTCTAATGAGATGGATGAAATTGGAACCGATTATTTAGAGTGAAGTAAGCCAGAAAGAAAAACACCAATACAGTATACTGACACATATATATGGAATTTAGAAGACAGTAATGATGACCCTATATGTGAGACAACAAAGAGACACAGAGGTATAGAGTGGACTTTTGGACTCTGAGGGAGAGGGAAAGGGTGGGATGGTTTGGGAGAATGGCAATGAAACATGTATATTTTCCTGTAAGAAACGAAGCGCCAATCTATGTTCAATGTAGGATGCAGGATGCATGGGGCTGATGCACAGGATGATTCAAGTAGAGGATGTGGGGTGGGAGGTGGGAGGGGGCTTCGGCATTGGGAGATTGTGTTCACCTATGGCTGATTCGTGTCAATGTATGGCAAAACAAATATAGTATTGTAATTAAAAATAAATAAATTAATTAATTAATTTAAAAAAATTTTAAAAAGTCAAAAAAAAAAAATATGATTTACCGAAGTAAAACAAACTTTAAATATGTATTTGGTTTGATTAGTTCTGACATTTGAAATCGTCACCACATCAAAATAATGAATATTTCTATTAGCTCCTCAAGTTTCTTCCACTCCTTGGTGATGCATCCCAGGCTTCTTCCCTACCCGAAGCCCGAAGCCCCAGCAACTGTTGACCTGTTCTGTTACTATAGATGCATTTGTATTTTTAAAATCTTACAGAAAAAAAATCATACATCATGTATTCTATTTTGCTTGGCTTCTTTAACTAAGCATAAACATTTCTGAAAGTAAAAGTTAGTCACTCAGTCGTGTCTGACTCTTTGTGACCCCATGGACTGTAGCCTACCAGACTCCTCTGTCCATGGAATTCTCCAGGCAAGAATTCTGGAGTGGGTTGCCATTTCCTTCTCCAGTGGATCTTCCCAAACCAGGAATCAAACCCAGGTCACTCGCATTGCAGGCAGACTCTTTACTGACTAAGCCACCAGAGAAGCCCTAACAATTCTGAGATTCACCCATTTTGCTGCTTATATCAGTAGGTCTTTCCTTTTTATTTCTGAGTGTAGTTCTAATTTTTTATTCTCATAATTAGCCATGAGTTAACAAATTAATGAGCTGGCCTTCATGGTTTTCTCCATGGCCAAGTGCTACATTTACCTAGCAAGATAATATTATTAAATTAAGTAACATTACTATTAAAAATGTTAACCTCAGCCTCAGACATTCCATTACTTTGGCAACAAGGAAATGGTCCTTAGCAAATGGTTATTACTGCATGAAAAAGGAAGGAAATTTGGAGAGGGGAAAACATATACTCCCTGGGCCATTACTGCTGGTTCCTGTGATGCTTAAAAAGGAGGAATTATAAAATTCTAGCTTGAGAAAACATATTTTATTATGTTAAAATAACTGTTATTTAAAGAACTGTGGTACATAATTAGAAAATGCAAGCAAAGAGCAGAGAAGAGATAATGTCTGATAAATCTACAAGAATATAGACCTGAGTAAGCAGGAGGGGCTATCTATCTTCCAGGCCGTAATCATTCCAAAATACTATCTTCCCTAAAGTGTGAAAATTCTTTAACAAGAGTGGCAGGATAGAATGGCATTAGTTCTAGAATTGTATTTCCTCTATTCTGGTGTTACAAACATATTTGCAATGTTAATTAAAAACAAATATATTTTCTATGGTCTAAGCACTGAGCAATTGCTCATGAAACAGAATTCTCTGCTTATCAGAATAGTTTCCACAAATGAATCGGATCAACAGATATTATGGAAATAAGAAAATATCCATGTCAGTCAGAGAGGAGAGAAGGAAAACCCTCTCCTATGAATATCCCATACACTCTATCACTTGTTGTGGCATTGCTCCAGCCCAGTGACAGATCTGAGCTCCAGTGCTCAAACCCTGGCAATTTCTCCTCTATCTCTTTTGCAGGTGTAACTCCCTCGACCTAGTGGGTAAAGGCTAAAACCTTTCTAAGCTCAATTGTCAGTCCTCTCTTTTCTCTGACAATCTCATCCACTCTCATGCCTTTAATTGTCCACTATACATGATGACTCACTATAGTGCATCTCCAGCCAAAACCTCCCTTCATAGCGCTAGACTTACATATTCACTCACCTACTTGAAAAATCTTCCAGAATGTTCCAAAGTCATCTCAAGGTCAACATCCCAAAAATAAACTTTTGATCTTCTTCCCAAATAAGATCCTCTTCCACAACTCCCTACCTCAGTAAATGATTCATCCAGCTACCCATGCATTAAGGCCACCCTTGACACTTCATTCTTCTTAATCCCCCTCCTATATCTAAGCCATCATCAATTCTTATTTTTAAGCATCCAAACACAGTATCTCTCTTAAATCAGTCCACCTCTATCCATCCCACTTGCTTTCATCTTCATCCAAATTGTCATCATGGATAGCAACAGTACTCCCTAATAAACCAACCCATACTTCTTCCAGGCTCCTCTTTTCCTTTTCATCACTCTGCAAATGAGCCAGAGGGATCTTTCAAAACAAAAACCATCCTCTCTTTCCCCTCACCATATCTGAAATTCAACCAAAATTTTTTATTCTACCTATTAAATATTATTTGAATCTAACCACCTTTCTCCAGCCTCAAAGCCACTCAGCTAGACTCTGACATCACCATAACCATCTCTTGCCAAGATATACTAATCACTTTGAAACTATTCTCTTAACTTCCAGTCTTTGCTTCCCTGATCTCTTCTACAAGTTCAGTCACATTGATTGTTCTAAAGCAGAAGATTTTAATCTCTCTCTTGCTTAACATACTTAGTTGAAATTGTACAAATAGAAAATTCAGTAACATGAAACTGAATATGCATAATATCACTTTTATAAGAGGCATTTATAAGACTTTTCATTCCTATGTCATGAGACACAAGGAACACAAAAATAAACATTTAAAAATTTTATGCATTGGCTAATAGGATATAAATCATATTATACACATCTTTCATCAACTAAATGTCAATAGTTACTATAAAAAGAACTTCTTGGAAAATATATTAGACATGAGAGATTAAGTGTCTATGAGCTGTTGAAGGGGTCTGAGCTGAGGCTATTGTGTATAAAACATTCTTATTCAGAAAGTACTTATTGAGTACATGTACATTAATTTGATGAACAACTTTTAGTAAAGAGATGCAAGAAATTATTTGTACTCATGAGGTGTTCATAATCTAGTTGAGGACACATAATTAATATATAAGAAAAACTTTAAAAGCATATCACCAGAAGACACAACAAAAGGGAAAAAAATGAGGTGAGGGATAACAGATTAATAGGTTTATACAAGCTTCATAGGAAAAAACTGAAGTATGAAAACTAAATGCTTAGTAAGAAGTTGTAAATGAAGTAGCCTATGGTTTGGCAAGAGTTTTGACTTATGGAAACTTTCATCAAATAATTTTGGTTGTACAGACAACCTGGATTTTTTTGTATGAGAAAAAATGGTATACCATGTATTTCATCTAATTTATTAGTCATAATGTTTAGTAGCTTTCATATTCTAAACATTTTTTAGATTACTAAAATCAGTTGTCATTCATTTGGCCATAAGCCATCTTAGAGGATAAGAGAGACCTCACTGGGATGTTAAATAAATATTGGCCTGTAAATTTTGCACAGATATTTCACGGTCATTCAAATGACTGTACAATCAGATGACGATGATGTCATAGTTGTTGGAATGAATATTATTATTCAAAATGTTTTCTGTAAGATTGCAGTAAATTTCTTAAATGAAAATTCATTAAGCATCTTCATATATAACTAGCTATTCAACCTGATATGTTACCCTAGAAATGATATCTCAGCTAGTCATATTGCCTCAGGTTACAGCAGAGTTAGGCTATGCCAATATGCTCTGTGTGAGTGAGGTGTTACAAGGAAAATGTTGAGTCCTATCTCATGAACAGCTTTTTGGGAACAAGACATTAAAAAGCAGTCATCTTTTTCCAATTTATATTTTATGAGGTCAACAGAGACCATTAAAAAACAAACTACACTAAATAAGACATTTAGCTCAGTATTTCATGTAAAACCACCATATCAACCAGTTAATTATTTTTTGTCTATTTTTGGCCTGATCTCTACATTCTGATATATTTTCCAAATGATGAGCTGCACAGTTAAGCAATTCTTCCCAGAATCCATCATTTTCAAAGTAAACAAAAAACAAAAACAAATCAAAAACCTTTTTAAAAAATGCAAATCACAAATTGAGTAAATTGACCTGATAAAAAGAAGTGATTAGTTCAAGTTGAAGATAATAGTTCATCTAAAAAGTGTGCTTGCTGACAAACACATCAGCCACTTCATTCACCTTTTTGCCATATTTCTAAGTATTTTTGCCTTTTTTTAATAAAAAGGTGATACATTCTAAATGTCAAGATTAGATAGTTATTAAATATATTTCAACATTTGGGGAACACAAATAGTTATTTTTTTCTCCTCTGCAGCTCAAGCTAATTTGTCCTGTTTTCACACCCCAGTAATTCAAACACAATGTGGTCTCTATTTATTCTTCAGAGATACAATTTCATTAGCTTTCACATCTTATAGCATGATTGGGAATTATGTCCTTAAGATGAGCTGCAGTGAATGCAAAGAGGAGTAGCTATAGACTTGGGAATACCAGCTGCCAAACACTTCAACTTACTCACTAACCATTAATCCTTAGGGAGAATCCCTTGCTATAGATAGAATTCTGTACACCTTACCTAACAGTATTTGACTTTGGTTTAAGGAAATGGCAATCCACTCCAGTATTCTTGCCTGGAGAATCCCATGGACAGGAGCCTAGTAGGTTACAGTCCATGAGGTCGCAAAGAGTCAGACACGACTGAGCGACTTCACCTCACCTCACCTCACCTCACCTCTCACATTATGCTTTGAAGAAAGTAGTTTTCCACATTTTTTCAGAATGCAAAATTTATCTGAATCTTTTTCAAGTTTACTAAACTAGTAAGGGTTTTATTAGATATGGTTAGTTGTCTGTACCCTTATTTATTAGATATGGTTAGTTGTCTGTACAACCAAAACTACCAAATAGATCAGGCATGGGTATTTGACCTCAAACAATCCATAAGACTGTTTTGAGAATTTGAGCCAAGATACAAAAGATGTCAGTTGCATTTAGGCAGCAATAATGAAAAGCCACAATGTAGTCTGAGGGATTAAGAAATGACTTTGCTAAGCCATATCCAATACGAACAAGCCAAAGAAACTGGTTAAGAAAATAAAATGAAGTTGACACACTAAGATCAGAGAGAAGACAAAATGAAAGGAACCATGCAACCTAAAGGGAGAAAGAAGAATCTTATACTTAGCTATCTAGTTTTGATTCCCATGAGGTCTGGTTGTAATTTACTTCCTGATCTTGGATGACAATGAAATTAACTACTAGAGACATACAATGAAGCTCTTTACTTAAGCTAGCTAGAGTGGGCTCTGTCACAATCAAAACTGCCTTGACTGAAAAACTGTAGTAGAGACCTAACATCAAGCTCTGGATTTTATTCCCATTGCTTTTGTCATGTTCAAAATGGTAAATTTGCTCTTCCCTGTGAAATTTATTTCTTTGCTACCTTAAACAGAGTGTCAGAATATGCCCATTGGTATAATTTTCTATTCAATTTTTATAGAGAGATATATATTTACTGTTTAATTTATAATTGTAATAGAATTTTTATATATATATAAAGAATTAGGAAAACAACAACTAGGAAAAAATTAAGGAAATTATCTAAGTGAAAAGAGTCTTGGAAATCATAGATCTCTTGAATAAATGATCCAAAGTCATCAGTATTGTCTGCAACCCAAAGCAAAAAACCAGATCTTCCATAGTACAAAACTTTGAAACAATCTTCCACATAACTGTGAATCAGGACTAATCTCAATAGAAGCCAAATTCTACAATAAGAGCTTTGATATAAAATTCATATTTCATGGAAAGAGAAGAAAAATTTACACAGAAGACGTCTTTGCCCTTTGGCCTCCTTTCTCCTCTCTACTGTGCATTTTATATCTGCATTATACATTGACCAAGCCTCCCTATCAGCAGAAACACCTGTTTAACCATAAAAAGCAACATTTCCCTCACTCCAACAAGACAATTCTTCTAAAGTACTCTCCCATCTTGATCTTTTAAGGGTTCACATGACCCACCACTTTGTACTTGCTGATCTGGATTGTTGAACTGTTGGTAATATTAATATGTCCTTTACTGTACAGCTCTTTGTCTCAAAAACTTATAACTCTGCTTTTACTTCAAATGGGTATAATAGTTCTTGGAGCATTCTGAGGGGCTTTCTAGGATTATAATCCTCAATTTGACTCAAATAAAATTTTTGATTTCATTTTCAGATCAACTGATTAATTTTTTGTCAAACAGAGCTGATATGGTAAGCAAAGGAACTGACATGTCTTCAAATACCCACTTATATCATCTCCAAAGGCTACTGACATATTTGTGATCTTTTTACTATATATATGCTTATTAAATCCTCACAAAAATCTCGTGAGGAAAGTGTTCCTCCATTTCTTAGGTGAGGAAATAGAGGCTCAGAGAGAGAAAATGTCTAGAGTCACAGAAATTATAAGTTATAAAACTAAGAACTGAAGAAACCATCATGTAACTTCCAACACATCTTTGCCCACATGTGAGAGAGGACAAGGCATATTTTGAAGAACTGCCTTTCACATAACATGAAAATAAGTTTGTTAATAAATGAAAGAATTGTTTAGACAGAAAAATAATGGCAATAACCAAGTTGACAAAGATGCAACTTCTCCCTTTTTCATTCTTAAAGATGCTAACTAACCATATTCTCATTCTCTCTCTCACACATATAGTAATCTAGATACTGCCACATACTTCATTAAATGAGAATGGTAACTTGATAATGATTTTACTTTGGAATTTTATTTTTCTCACTGTGCTTATTGCTTTTAAATTTTATTATATTTAACTTTTGGTCATGCCACACAGCATGTGGGATCTTAGTTCCCCAGTCAGGAATCGAACCCATATCCTCTGCACTGGAAGCAGAATCTTTACCACTGAACCACCAGGGAAATCCTGTCTGCTTATATTTTTTATTGCTAATCATAACCAAATTAACCCAGGTATTTTACTCATTTTTGGCCAGCTTGGACAGAATCTAAGACTATCATTTCAAAAGATATTTCCACGATAGCAGAAGTCCATTCCAAAGATCAGATCTGAGATTTTACACTTGGACTAGTTGTTAGGACCTGCTGTTTATAATTATGTTGCATCATCTTTCCCGGAATGCAGCATCTACTTTCTGAGGCTGGATGTCTCCGTTTTTATTAAGGAGATGCTGAAGATTTGACATCAAGTTAGGATTTTATTTAAATGTTTTACGGGTGGGTGGGAATCACTGGAAAAGGTGAGTTTGGAGAGCAACCAATGTGGACAACCATCTAATCTTGGTATTTCTAGGGATGCCTAAGCACCCAGCATGCTAGAACAAGCTAACTGAGCAGCCTCATCATACACTCGGCCTCCCCAGGTAATGTTGCCTCCAGCAGAGATGTATTAGCTTTCCAAGGATACAGGAGGATTTTTATATGCAGTTATAGTCACGTTGACAGCTTCTGGGCAAAATTCACTAGGTCAGTATGCAATAAGATACTAACTCTACAACCAAATGGAAGAGTGCAGGACAAGTCAACCACTGATGTTCAAATCAAAAGCTATAAATCAGCGCTTCAAAAGGTTTAAATAATATAGCCTTTTTTTTAAAAAATTCTGTGTATCTTAAAGAAAACACATACTGTTCCTAGGTTCCCTCAACTCTTCTTTTATCTCTCCAATAACCTCTGAATTCCCATCAGAAGTTAGCTTTGCTTCAGAAACAATCTGTACCTACCAGCATCTTCCTAAGACAGTCTATCAATGTTTTAAAAATGTTGTAATGTATTAATCATTATCTCTTCCCTGCTTCCAGAAGGAATATAAGGAGAATCAGTTCATGAGTGTCAGCTGTGTGTGGTATTTAACATTAAGTAGAAGAACAGGGGTGCAGCCCTTCAGGGAGCCAGTCCTCCTGTCTGAAGTTGTGCTGGCTGCTCTACAGGTCTACTCAGTTGAATTCATTTGAGAAATGATGATGAGCCTCTGGATATTAACAAGGGTGAGAATGACTACTGAAGGCATTAGCTAAGGAAAAGATATGCTGTGCTGAGAAAAAGCTACTAGGTGATCAGAATGAGGAGGCCAAAGGGTCCTCAATCCCCTATCTATATTCTGGCTCGTTCATCTTTGCGGCCTCTCTGGAAGCCCAGTTTTTCCCAGGTATGTAAGTAGGGTATCTAACTAGGAGACCTCACGTTTCATCCTGATCTTTTCCTCAGCCTTATCAGGCCATAGGGTGTCAAATAATCAAGAGCTCAACATGTGACTGAGGCGGGGTTTTTTTTCTGAAATTTTGAGCCAAGAGGGAAAGTCTTTTTAACTAATTTATTAATACTCAAGAATGGATTGATCATGAGACTAAAGATTGCCAGTAACTACTACTATCTGGGTGACTGCCATTAGGTTTCATGCAAGCAGGTTTGAATTCCTCCACAATTGCTACTGGGGAAAATATGATCAAATAATTAAGGGGTTCAATTCCAGCGGTATTTGAAAGGTATCTGTAAAAAATGAAAACTAGGTGTGAATCAAGTCTCCATGTCCAATAATTAATGTTTAATTTCCATCCAGTATTTATTTGACAAACATGAAACATTATTATAAACTGAAAATTGCTATTAATAAAAGTATTTAGGCAACCCACAAAATACCCTTTTTTAAAATTCTGTTTTACAATTCTGAAGAAAACCTTGGTGGAAGGGCTCCAAAGGAGTCTAGGGCTGATTTCTATTTCTCAATCTATTCCTAGTCCTGTGACTTAGGACAGACAAGTCATTTAAAGTCTTTGGTGTATTTCCTCATCTTTCCAATGTGCATAGCAATATCTGTCAAAACATTAGCTAATCATGATAATTTCATATCTATGATAATGTATATTACAACTGCTTCCAAAATACAAAAGATTATCAGTTGATTTTTTAATTTTTATAGTCTAATGCATAGCATTATATCACAAATCATATTTGTATTTTAACTGCTACCTTGAAAACTGTCATACTAATAAATGCATCCCTGTCGCCATGCTCCAGATGCCAAGACCTTCCATTCTCACATATAGACAAGTCTGAATGCCAGAAAAGTATAATAATCAATAGTGTGAACTTAGAAAACTCTGCTCTGGTGCATATGAGCAAGGCACTTAACCTCTCTAAGCCTCAGTTTCCTCATATGTAAAGGAGAAGAGACACATAGTTGTTATGATGATAAGATAAGGCAAGAGAAGTGCCTGACACTACTGAATAAAAGTTACCTATTATTTACTATCTCCAGCTTTGCAGCATCCATGAAGCACATCAACAGCAAGAATCCCCAGAACTGTGACGTAGTTATCCTCAATTATTTATGCCTTGATTGTTCACCCTTATATCATCTTTTAAATAACATCTGTAAAGACATGATTAGATCTTATAATTTTCTAATGTAGTAGTATCTAATGTGATTTAAAGCATAAACAGAGTAAAAAATTTTTAATTATTTGATGATTTTTCAATATTTCGACTGGTCAAGAATAGTTGGATATGGAGTATCTCAAAGCTATATAACTGAAATGAGCCTTGGGGATACAATTAGGGCTCAAAATGGCCGAGAAGATGCAGTTTCAACTCCAGAAGCTTTATTTTATATGCTTTATAACTTGGATATTTGAATGAAATTGAAATTGGGTAAAGGGAAATTAAAGAGGGGTTGAAACTATTGCCATGAGTAATCAAAATGATATACAACCATAAAAACCCAGTCAATACATACCTTAGATATCTTGCATCAAATCACTTATCCTTTATACTAGAGTAAATTTCATCTATACTTTTTCTGTATTCTGAGAAAAAAGATACATGCATGACCCCAGAATTTAGGATACTGTCTCCATACCGAAAAAGGTAAAAATGTGTTTCATGGCTTCTGAATTTTTAAAGGAGCATTTATGAGCACCTGTTGTATGCTGAGCAACCAATAACTCAAACATAAGTATTCATAAACCTTGGTACAAATATAGAAAACTTTTTGGATGCATCATACTCTGAGTTTTAATTTGAAGGAGTTGTTGGGTATAAGCTGGCAGACCAGGAGAAAAATAGTGAGAAAAAAGAGACCCACGTTTAGAAAGACAATAGAAGAAAGCTGCTGCTGCTGCCGCTGCTGCTGCTAAGTTGCTTCAGTCATGTCCGACCCTGTGCGACCCCATAGACAGCAGAACACCAGGCTCCCTCGTCCCTGGGATTCTCCAGGCAAGAACACTGGAGTGGGTTGCCATTTCCTTCTCCAATGCATGAAAGTGAAAAGTGAAAGTGAAGTCGTGTCCGACTCTTAGCGACCCCATGGACTGCAGCCTTCCAGGCTCCTCCGTCCATGGGATTTTCCAGGCAAGAGTACTGGAGTGGGTGCCATTGCCTTCTCCAGCATGAAACATGGGATAAGGCAATTTCTTTTGGGTATCAGGTTCCTTAACAATGTGGAACATCTACAGAAAATACAACAAAGCCACCGCCATGTTGGAGTGGTAAATGAGGGGAAAACAAAAGGAAATACTATACAACAGAAACTCATCCAAAAAAAGTTACACTATGAACCCTTAAAAATATCTATGTTTAAAACCACAATAAACTTTTCATTAATGTTCAGATAAACTAGTCACATACTTATTTGGACACATTAATAAATATTCTTGAAGAATGCTGACTTACAGTAATGTTTGATTTGCTAACATTTTACTGCACATAGCAACCACAATTCTCTACAAAATTCTATCTAGAGGGGGCAAAATACCTAACAAGAGGAATCCCAGGAGATACTCAGCATACTTTTAAATTTATCACTAAAGTGGTATCTTAAAAATAGCAACCAACATGATAAATAAAACAAGTATTTACATAGGCTACTGTAAATAAATAAAACAAGTATCTACACAGGCTACTGCTGCTGCTGCTGCTGCTAAGTCGCTTCAGTCGTGTCCGACCCTGTGCGACCCCACAGACGGCAGCCCACCAGGCTCCCCCGTCCCTGGGATTCTCCAGGCAAGAACACTGGAGTGGGTTGCCATTTCCTTCTCCAATGCATGAAAGTGAAAAGTGAAAGAAAGTGAAGTCGTGTCCGACTCTTAGCGACCCCCTGGACTGCAGCCCACCAGGTTCCTCCATCCATGGGATTTTCCAGGCAAGAGTACTGGAGTGGGGTGCCATTGCCTTCTCCATAGGCTACTGTAAATAAATAAAACAAGTATCTACATAGGCTACTGTAGATACAGTGTTTATAAAATAAACTCTGCTACATAGTATGGTCAGGGAATAGCAAATTCTGGTTAATTGAATGGGGTGGTCTGGTAACATAGAATACAGCTGGATAATTAATAATCTCTTTAAGGTGTAAACTATACTATGCATATTAAATCTTAGATGATGTTTAAAAAGACACTTTGGAAACGCTGCATTTCAGGGTTTTTTATTTTAAATATTTGTCACTATTTTAGAAAAGCAATTTTGTATTTGAAATGATTATTTTATGGCTTTGCTTAAGGAAAAAAAAACTTATACTGGAAATATCTCTTGCTAAAGTTTCTTTAAATGAAGTTGCTCAGTCATGTCCGACTCTTTGTGACCCCGTGGACTGTAGCCTACCAGACTCCTCCATTCATGGAATTCTCCAGGCAAGAATACTGGAGTGGGTTGCCATTCTTTAACCCAAAGGAAATTTATTATAAGCCCATAGCTTAGAACGCTGTTTATGCTTTCTAGCAGTGAAACTCTTTCTTTATGTGAATTCTTACACAGTACTGCAACTGAGCTAAAAGTGACATTTTATTAACATAAATAAGTTCATGTTTTAAAAAATGTATTTATAAAGTCAGTGAGAATACATGATCTGAGAAACCCCAAAATTTGAAATCAGGATATTAGTTACAGTGTTATATATGGATAAATTGATAATGAAGTTGATATTTCATTTTAGTTGCATATTTTCATGAGGAACTTGACTCATACCATTCTCCCTAAATGCTTCATAGCACTGAGCATTCATGCATAATTTTAATGAACTTCTTAAAAAACAATTGGTGCAGTGCCACAAGCTTTTAATTAATAACATATTTAGAATATTTTAAAATATATTGCAAAATAAGCTTTGCTGGCTTCTCAGTATGACAACTTTTATTAAATATCAATACCTTTAGTAGGTTTACTTACAGTTTTTAAATAATTGAAATATCTATATTAATAATGTTTAATTCAAAACTTGGAAAATACTTAAAGAACCTCTGCAAAACTAAGTGGTATATTTTAACCAACTAGTCTATATTAAATCTAGTCCTTTTCAAATCTCCTATTCTGACTTCACGTGGTTATTTTTTCTCCACAGAGCAGAGAAGAGAAGAATTTGAAACTGTTGAAAAATATCTCTACAAAAAAAGATCATGATCCCTGTTTAATGTCATTGTCACTAACTCAATTATATGTAGAATCCCAGCAGGGAACATAAACAGGTTAAGGCGACTGGAGGAGGTCAGCTGTGGACCAGAGAGTTCATGACCCACTCATAAGGAGCCTGTCATGACTCAGCTCTAACACATGCTTGTGCTGTGAAAACTCATGAACAGGGAGCAATCGGTGACTTTTAAATGGCTCATGACAGCATTCATTCCCCTGGGTAATGAATGCCTTCCCTTGAGCATGGGCTGGACCTCGTGACTTGTGAGCAATGAAAAAACACAGCAAAAGTATCTGGATGGCATTTCCAAGATTAAGATGCAAAAAAACTGTGACTTCGGCCCTGCTCTCAGTTTTGTTCTGATGAAGCAAGCTGCCATGTGATGAGCTGCCCCATGAAGAGGCCTACTTGAAAGGAACCGTGGTGGTATATATACACAATGAAATATTCAGCCATAAAAAGGGATGCATTTGCGTCAGTTCTAATGAAGTAGATGAACCTAGAACCTATTATACAGAGTGAAGTGAGTCAGAAAGAGAAACACCATTTTCTAATACATACATACAGAATCTAGAAAAATGGTACTGAAGAATTTATTTGCAGGGCAGTATTGGAGAAACAGACACAGAGAATAGACTTATGGACATGGGGAGAGGGGAGGAGAGGGTGAGATGCATGGAAAGAGTAACATGGAAACTTACATTACCATATGCAAAACAGATAGCCAATGGGACTTCGTTGTATGGCTCAGGAAACCCAAACAGGGGCTCTGTATCAACATAGAGGGGTAGGATGGGGAGGGAGATGGGAGGGAGGTTCAAAAGGGAGGGGATGTAGTATGTATACCTATGGCTTATTCATGTTGAGGTTTGACAGAAAACAGCAAAATTCTGTAAAGCAATTATCCTTCAAGAAAAAATAAATTTATTTTTTTAAAAAGGAACTGAGGATGGCCTTTAACCTATATCCCCTGAGGAGCTGAATGCCTCCCACAACCTATAGAGTGAACTTGGATGATCCTCTCCCAGTGAAACTTTACAGTGACAGCAATCCCAGTACATACATTGAGTACAGATTTGTGAGAGGCCCTGAGCCAGCGGGGCCAGTCAGGCTGCACCAGGATTTCCAAGCCACAGAAACTGACACAACAAATACTATTGTGCTAACTTTTAACTTTCATGTATTGGAGAAGGAAATGGCAACCCACTCCAGTGTTCTTGCCTGGAGAATCCCAGGGACGGGGGAGCCTGGTGGGCTGCCTAGTCCAGTCTATGGGGTCGCATAGAGTTGGACACGACTGAAGCGACTTAACAGCAGCAGCAACTGGTAAATAGTTAATGCAGTGTCACCAGATTTCCCAATTCTCCAGTACTCTTGCCTGGAAAATCCCATGGACGGAGGAGCCTGGTGGGCTGCAGTCCGTGGGGTCGCCAAGAGTTGGACACGACTGAATGACTTCACTTTGACTTTTCACTTTCATACATTGGAGAAGGAAATGGCAGCCCACTCCAGTGTTCTTGCTTGGAGAATCCCAGGGACAGGGAGCCTGGTGGGCTGTTATTTAAGGGGTCGCACAGAGTTGGACCCAACTGAAGTGACTTAGCAGCAGCAGCAGCAACTGGTAAATAGTTAATGCAGAGTGTCACCAGATTTCCCAATTCTCCCAAAGCAGCTGGAAATTCAGATTCATGTGTGTGAAATAGCCTAACATTTTTAAACTTGAAAAATTCATTCAATAGATAAATATGCAGCAACATCTGAAGGATAAGGGGGATAACAAATACCCAGTTTCTGATATACTAACAAGGGACATGCCAGAGACGATAATCAAAAGTGAACATGAATTGATAAGCATGTGGAATGAGGATAAAGTCTTCTAAAATAATAAACTATTTCTTCTTCTAGTCATAAGTATAAAATAACAACAGAGATGATATATTAAAAGGTAAGACGTTCCTGTTGCAAAGAGGTAGGGTAATCAGTAATAAAATTAGAAGAAAAAAATCATAACTAACTGAGCAATTCACCAGAGAGAGACCTTGAATCAATCAAAGCTCTAATATTAAAGCTGCTTAACATTTGGTTCATGTGTTTCTGCCAAATGGTAATAAGCAAGCAGCAAAGTAAACCCAAGGGACTATTTTTTCTCCTTTTTAAATTTAAAAACCTATTCTCTGGTTAATATACATGAGTTACTAACTGCTAGGAAAAAGAAGCCAATTTCTAATACAGAAATATAATCAAGAATATAAGTCATACTGAAATATTTTAAGACAGAATGTTTCTATACATTTGTGCCACAGAATTACCTTAACGTCATCTGTTCTAATACAAATGATGGCTAATCCTATTTTATTTACTTTCAACATTTCATCTATCATTTCTATGAGAATAAATCCCAAATATGCATTTCATCCATGGCCAGATCCTTAAACTACAATCCTTTATCTCAAATTGTATTTTCTCTTAGCTAATCTATTTCTTCTTCAGTACTCATTTTTCTCCTCAAATTGCCTCCTTGTTGCACTGCTCCACCATAGCCATTTTCATCTAGTTACCAAGCCTCATTAGATATTCTTTATTTCTTTAATCTAATTACCTTAAATATTACTTCCTTTATATTTCTATAAGAATGACAAGTTCAAGCCCTCACCAACTAACATCCTAATTACTATGCAATTTTCATCTATTTATCTTTTTCTTTCCAAGCATAAACCCTTTTATTAATTTACACCATACATACATACCAATGGGCTTTCCAGGTGGCTCAGCCATAAAGAATCTACCTGCAATGACGAGACACAGGTACAAACCCTGGGTCAGGAGGACCCCTTGGAGGATGAAATGCCAACCCTCTTCAGTATCCTTGCTGGGAAAACCCCACAGACAGAGGAGCCTGGTGGGCTATGGTCCATAGGGTTGCAAAGAGTCAGACACAACTGAGTGACTGAGCACACAGGCATACATACCAAAACTGAACTCTTTAAAATATCACTCAGTAAAGTGTCAACTGTTAAAGATAATATGATAGAATTTTGCCCCACAATAAAAATTGCAATCACAGCTGAACTTTAACCACCATAATGAAATGAACAATGAACTAGGAAATATTAGAAAGGAGATTATGGACAACCAGAAGTTATGGATAACAGCAACTATAATCAATTTTAGTGACATGAATGCATATTAGTAAGCCTGTAAACATGAGTCATGGTCCTGGCTCACTGGGGACTTCGAGTTAGTTTTTCTTTTCGGCAAGACCTGCTCATTAGCACAGATGATCACAGAATGCAGTAAATTAAACACTCCCCTAAAATCCTTGGTAGAAGTTTGGCAAATCAAACTTTTAGGTGACGTTTTATGTATATCAGAAGACCACTGACACAATACCACATTAAGAAAATAACACTGTATAAAATGAGTAGTCGTTCTTGGTACTGATCAACTTATGTGCAGGGCAGAATAGGGACGCAGATGTAAAGAAAGGACATGTGGACACAGAGAAGGTAGGGGAGGGTGGGACAAACAGTAGCACTGATGCATATACACTGCTGCTGCTGCTAAGTCGCTCAGTCGTGCCCGACTCTTCGCGACCCCATGGACCGCAGCCCACCAGGCTCCTCCGTCCATGGGATTTTCCAGGCAAGAGTACTGGAGTGGGGGGCCACTGCCTTCTCCGGTATATGCACCGCCACATGTCAAATATATAGCTAGTGGGAAGCTGCTCCATAGCACAGGGAGCTCTGCCGGGTGCTCTGTGATGAGCTGGAGGGTGGGTGGGAGGGAGGCTCAAAAGGAAGAGCATAGATGTACACACTCATAGCTGATTCACTTTGTTGCACAGCAAAGACTAACACCACACTGTGAAATAAACATGCTCCAGTTTTAAAAAGTTAATCTAAAATGAGTGGCCATTCTTAAAATGAGTAGCCATTCTTAAACATAACAGATTACCAGTGACATTCTCACATACTGAGTACTTTTAAAGTAGAACACACCTTTTATAATCTTCTCATTATATGACTCACCGACAATTCACAATTTGATGAAGCTGCATATCAAAGTATCTCCTCGCATCGATATGAAACAATTCTGAAGACAGTTCCCAAAACTGAATTCACCTGTTTTTTCCTTTTGAAATAATTAAAATGAAATTATAAGTTAGTCTCTGTTATGCCCTAGGACCAATAATCTGGGTTATTTGAAAGAATAAGCAAATAGTCATTTTAAATGAGTTTCTTAAAGTCATATACTTTTCAAATCTTAAAATTAAATTTATAAACATGAGGGATTTTTGGGAAAGGTCTATTATCAAACAGAGCTATCAAACATAACATTTGGAAATTAGTTTGTGTTTGCAGTACAAAATATCTTTAACCCTGTTCAAAGTGACAAGATACGGTACTCTTCAACTTCTGATTCTGTATATAAACAACATAAAAGCAGCAGAAGGGTTTGCCAAAGTCAGGCAAATTATCATGGGTTTAGAGACTCATCGGAATATGAGAAAGCAATGTGGTTACTCCTCCAAAGTACGAATGAATGCATTTAAATACAGCCAACTGTTGCCATAGTACCACATTCCAAGAAGAATGCTTCTGGCAACCTAGCTTTGAAAAATAACCAGAAAATAGTAAAACTCATTTCTTATACCTAAGAAGTACCAATCAGAGTAGGTAGGGAAGTGTGAAAAATTGAACAAGCATATTAATCTTGGTTCTGTACTTATGGATTCACGTAATGACAGAATCACTGTATCAGACTATACAGTATCCTGTCGATAACAATCAAAAATTTATTTTATGTATTTTTAACATGGTTGGAGGTATTCGAAAGTGACCAAAAAGTAGATAGGAACTGGATAGAATCCATGCTTGAAAAAGAAATGATGCTCAATGAGAGCCACATGAACACAGCTACTCTTCTGTGAGCACAGTCTATTCTTTTCAAGGCAAGAACTAGACCTCAAGCAGAAAATGGGATTATCTTAATGAACTGAGGAGTCCAGTGTCAGAGCCTGGGGTTGCTAGAAAAACTATAAATAAAGGAGGAAACTCCCTGAGAGGAGAGAGCAAAAATATAAGGAGTCCTAAAATCTACATAGAATTTTCTCTTAAGATGTTTGGGTGGCTTCTAACTGTACAGGTTTAAAGGCAAGACCCCAAATAGCCCAAGGAAAAATAAACACCAGAATACTGAAAAAACTGACCAAGACTTCAAGAACTGCCTGCTGCACTAAGTCAGAGGGGCTTGGTAAATACCTCAGCCATTCCACTGAAGCTGTCAGTTTACCTGAGGAGTGAAAACCAAATTCATGACTAAGGTGTTCCTTAACTTAAGGGTAAAACTGATATAGGACCACTCCAAAAAATAAAAACCTGAAATCAAGCCTCCAGAAAATAAAGGTGTTCTGGGAAATGACAGAACCCAAATCTCATCAGTGTAATGTCCTGCATATTATCAGAGAAACAAAAATAGAACTCTGGTCAAGCGAAAAAAGGTCATCATAAACAGATCCATTGACATAACAAACTGGAATTAACACACAACAATTAGAAAACAAAAAAAAAAGAACCTTCGATCAATGCTAAACTCCAAGAAAAGATGACTTTATAAGTAAAGATAAGGAGATTTCAGGAGAGATATGAAAACTACAAAAGAAACCAAAAGAATTCTTAGAACTGAAAAAGTAACAATATGTGAAATAAATGATTAAATTGGTAGTCAAAACACCTTTGACAAAATGCAACAGCTATTTCTAGTAAAACTCTTGATTAAGAGGAAGGATATTTTCTTGTACACATATACACAAACACACACACACACGCTCCTACCTCAGTCTTAGAGTCAGCATTTTACCTGGTAAGGAAACAGCAAAAACACTCTCATTAAGATCAAGAACAAAGCAAGGATTCTAATTCTCACTATTTCCAAAACTATTTAACACTGTACTCTAGGCATTAACCAATGCAATTAGACATGAGAAAAGAAGAGATAAAACTATCTTTATTTGCAAGTAACATACCACTACACCAAAAAACAACTAGAAAATCAATGTTAAAACTAACTTAAATTATAAAAGATTTAAACAAGGTAGCAGATATAAAATTAGCAAGGAAAAATCAATATTCTTTATATAACAAGTAACAAGTTATAAGACAAAATGGAAAATAAAACAATCCACAATAGCAACAATAAAGGTACATACCCAGGAATTAACTTAGAGTTAACTTCAAAAGCTTTATGAAGTAAATTACAAAGACATCCATAAAAGATATAAATGGAGACTTGTACAAATGGAAAACATCTCTTTATTGGTCTTAAAGTCTTAATACCATCAGCCTGTAAGTTTTCTCCAAGTTAATTCATAAACTTAATGTGATCACAACAAACTGGAAAATTTTTCAAGAGATGGGAATACCAGACCACCTCACCTGCCTCTTGAGAAACCTGTATGCAGGTCAAGAAGCAACAGTTAAAAATGGCTATGGAACAACAGACTGGTTCCAAATTGGGAGAGGAGTATGCCAAGGCTGTATGTTGTCATTCTGCTTATTTAACTTATATGCAGAGTACATCATGCAAAATGCAGGGCTGGATAAAGCTCAAGCTGGAATCAAGATTGCTGGGAGAAATAGCAATAACTGCAGACATGCAGATAATACCACCCTTATGGCAGAAAGCAAAGAGGAACTGAAGAGCCTCTTGATGAAGGTGAAAGAAGAGAGTGAAAAAGCTAGCTTAAAGCTCAATATTAAAAAACTAAGATCAAGGCATCTGGTCCCACCACTTCATGGAAAATAGATGGGGAAACAATGGAAACAGTGACAGACTTTATTTTCTTGGGCTCCAAAATCACTGCAGATCGTGACTGCAACCATGAAACTAAAAGACGTTTGCTCCTTGGGAGAAAAGCTATGACCAACCTAGACAGCATATTAAAAAGCAGAGACATTACTTTGCCAACAAAGATCTGTATAGTCAAAGCTATGGTTTTTCTAGTAGTCCTGGATGGATGTGAGAGTTGGACCATAAAGAAGGCTGAGCACCAAAGAATTAATCCTTTCAAACTGTGGTGTTATAGAAGACTCTTGAGAGTCCCTTGACCTGAAAGGAGATCCAACCAGTTCATCCTAAAGGAAATCAGTCCTGAGTGTTCACTGGAAGGACTGATGCTGAAGCTGGAGCTCCAATATTTTGGCCACCTGATGCGAAGAGCTAACTCATTGGAAAAGACCCTGATCCTAGAAAAGACTGAAGGCAGGAGGAGAAGGGGACGACAGAGGATGAGATGGCTGGATGGCATCACTCAGTGACCTGAGTTTGAGCAAGCTCTGGAAGATGGTGAAGGACAGGAAAGCCTGGCATGCTACAGTCCATGGGGTTGTAAAGAGTTGGACACAACTGAGCGACTGAACAACAAAATGTGATCACAATAAAAATCACAATTTTCCCTGGAGCTAGACAAATTGATACTATAGTTCAAATGGAAAAAGAACAGATATGCAGTAAAAGTTGGGAAAACCAGTATGAAAAAGAGAGTCCTGGAGGAAAATCTAGCTCTACTTGACACAACAAAGCCTCCAAAATTAAAACATAGCACACCCTGGTGCATGAATAGACAAACCAATAAAGCAGAAGAGAAAGCCTTAAAACAGACCTCACAACTTATGGAAACTGAGCATATTATAAAGGTGGCATCTCAAACCACTGTTGCTGCCGCTGCTACCGCTAAGTCGCTTCAGTCGTGTCCAACTCTGTGCAACCCCATAGACGGCAGCAACCAGGCTCCTCTGTCCCTGGGTTTCTCCAGGCAAGAATACTGGAGTGGGTTGCCATTTCCTTCTCCACTCAAACCACAAGGGAGAAACATACTCAAATAAATAATATTGGGATTATTGCATAGCCATTTGAAAAATGATAACATTGCATCTACTGAACCAATTCTGCATACCACATACTAGAATAAACTCCAAACATATGTGATCTAAACTTTGAAAATAAAACTGCCAATTATACAAGGGGGAAATGAGTGAATTCTTCTGTAACCTAAGTTTAAGAAATGGCCTAAAACTGTAACTCAAAAATCTATATTCAATAAAATTATAGAATGATAACCTTGATTATTATCTACAAATAAAATGATTTACATGGCAACTAACATCATGTTAAGAAAAGTAAAAAGGCTGCCCACCGACTGGGAGAAAATACTTAAAAATCACATTTTTACAAAGAACATATATCCAAATAGATAAAGAACTCTTAAAACTCGATAATAAGAAACAAACAATTTAAAAATAAGTAAAAAGCCAACACTACACTTCCATTACAATGGCTATACAAACACACACACACACAGTCACACATATAACACAGATATGTATATTGACAATACCAAGTAAAGTGCTAATAAGAAGGCAGAACAACTAAGAATGCTGATGGTAGGAATACAAAATGATATGGCTACTTTGAAAAGCAGTTTGGCAGTTTTTATAAAGGTTGAAGTCTACCATATGAAGCAGCAATTTTATCTCTATATTTTCACCCAAAAATGCAAATTTATGTTTACACAAAAATCTATGCAAGAAATTTTTATAGCAGCTTTTTCAAAATCAAAATTGCAAACAAAGATGTCCTTCAGCTAGTAAACAGATACACTATGGTATATCCACATAATGGATATACTACACAGCATATAAAGTAACAAACTATTGATTCACATAGTAACACAGATGAATCTCAAATGAATTTTTTAAGTATAAGTGGAAGAAGCTAGATCCCCAAAGATACATACTGATGAAAATGTTTATACAGTAGCCCAATTTCTAAACTTTTCAATACTTTAGTCAGTTTCCAGACTTCTAGTCTATCCATGTCAATGAAAACTGCAGATTTCAGAACTGCAAACAAGTTTTCAGATGTTGTTTGATTAGTCCCTGAGTAGAACAGGCTGATTAATTCCTTTAATTGTGGACTTATACTTCTATTAATGTAACTTTCAGTTTGAATTTTAGTTTCACAGGATAACTGAACTGCTGACTCACAGTAGGATTACTGTAATCTAAAATCCTTAGATGTTTTTCATACAAAAGTTTGCCAAATATATTTGGCCCATTCTAATGTTTTTTCATTGATTCTTTTAATTTTTCCATTCATTCTAGTTTTATTTTATTTCATTGACTTGGGTTCCTCCTTCAAATGTATGAAATTACCACCTTTGTTATCTAACCTACAATCATTTTCCAGAATTCCTATCATCCAAATTTAACAAGCACTATCTTTAGTTATACAGCAGAAAGGATGTATCTTCTAATGAGACCATTTGAAACATCATTGATAACTGAAGATATTTTGGGGAGAAGATGATAGCTCTATACCCGCTCTGGTGACTTAGCCATGTTGATATCTATTGCCATGTTCATGAAACAAATAATTCTAAAACTTTCTGAATTAAGAAGGCTAAAAATGGGGGCATTTTAAAATTCAGAATTCAAGGGCTTTCCCTGGCAGTCCAGTGTGTTAAGACTTTGTCTTCCAATGCACAGGGTGTGGGCCGGATCTCTGGTCCAGGAGCTAAGATTCTCACATGCCTCAGGGCCAAAAGCTGAAAACATAAAACAGAATCAATACTGTAACAAATTCAATAACGACTTCTTAAAAATAAAATTTGGAATTCAAAACCAAAAGGTCAAGAGTGTGACAGGATCTGATTGGGTGACCTTTCCTTACAATAAGTAATTCTTTTAAAGGTGAATCTGCCAGGCTATCCTGAAGACATTAATATGAAAATATTTTCCTATAGAAACTTACCAACTTATTTGGCCTCTAACAAATTCAATGGATCTAGAAAATATTAGGTTATGGAATATGACTGGAGCTTCAGCTTTATTATGGCTCACTGACTCCTCTCCATTTACCAAATCATCATGAGTGCCAATTGTAAGCTTAGGCACACAGTGTTCAAGCTGTAATTATATTCACACAGATTTAGTCACTGCAATATTATCTATTTTTCTTTAATCTTCCTGAAAAAAATGATTGCATACTTTTGATGATCACTGAAAAAAATGGAGGAAGGAGGCAGCTATAAATGGCAAAGACTGAATCATTTAAATTATAGGTATAATTAATCACATTTCCAGTTTAAACATCTGTCAATGGAATAAAAATCATAGTCTTTTTAGATGCAAATACTATACAGCAATAAAAATGAACAAAATAGCAATATACACCAACAGTGCTAGATCTTGAAGTATAATGTTTGGCTAAAAAAAGCTATAAAAGATATATACAGGAATCTATGATTTATAAAATATTTTAAAATGTCCAATTGCTGTATATTTTATGGTCATACATTTACATACACCCCCAAAAAATTTTAAATGCCCTAGATGTCATCATTTATTATATAAGGGTATTAACTCTAAAACACTGGACATTCTAAAACAATATTGAAATTGAACACCTATTGAAATTGAACCCCAAGTTCAACAAAAAGTGTTTTGGGTGTGATGGGTAATAAAAATAAGGGAGAAAGGCATGAAATTGGGAAAATTTTTACAGTGAATATTATATATATGTGTGTTCATTATACTATTCTTATTACCTTTTCATACATAAGAAAAGTTCCATAATATGAAAGAAAAATATGATAAAAATTTAAAGGGTAACTGACATAAAAACTTCTATGAATACTCTGAAAGTGACTCAAATACAGTATAACTTCTGAGATTTTTTTCACTAGATTACACAATGAATGTTTTTCCTAGGAAAAATAGCATAAAGATGTCACTGACACAATAGAAAAATGATGGTCCCATTTGTATTCCTTTAAGGTTTCAACTGATAAGAACGGGATATGCTATCACAGCATTTGGCTTATGATACACATGCAAAATATCTACAAATGTTGTCACAAAACTCACAAACACTTGCCACATGGTTCCTGTGGGCACCTAAATGAACACTACTCATCATGAGATGGAACTCTGTCACAACCATTGAGAATGAAATGCACCGTCAAATTCAGTTTTTCAAACAAGAGGGAAATAGGTCATGTCATATCACTTCAGCATCTCCTCTAATTTATGCCCCCTAGCTGGTTCAAGCCACTTACAGACCGTGTGCAGAAGGTCCAACCTCTGTCTGTCTCAAACACCACCAAACCCAAAGGAAGTTGTAATCTTTCACATCAAATCAGGTTCTTTTCCTGCCCTCTTCCAAAATGATCCAGAACCTTCAGGTCGGACCTTAGAATATGTGGGACTCCTGGAGTCAAAGCAACCTGAAACTCAGCGTTTACAAACCAGCCTGATATTCAAATCACTCTCTTCACAAGATAAATGCCCAGGGCCACACCTACCAATTATTCTCAGTTCAGTTCAGTTCAGTTGCTCAGTCGTGTCTGATTCTTTGCAACCCATGGACCGCAGCACAGCAGGCCTCCCTGACCATCACCAACTCCTGGAGTTTACCCAAACTCATGTCCACTGAGTCGGTGATGTCATCCAACTATCTCATCCTCTGTCGTCCCCTTCTCCTCCTGCTCTCAATCGTTCCAACATGAGGGTGTTTTCAAATGAGTCAGCTCTTCACATGAGGTGGCCAAAGTACTAGAGTTTCAGCTTCAGCATCAGTTCTTCCAATGAACATCCAGGACTGATCTCCTTTAGAATGGACTGGTAGGACCTTCTTGCAGTCCAAGGGACTCTCAAGAGTCTTCTCCAACACCACAGTTCAAAAGTATCAATTCTTTGGTGTTCAGCTTTCTTCACAGTCCAAATCTCACATCCATACATGACTTCTGGGAAAACCATAGCCTTCACTAGATGGACCTTTGTTGACAAAGTAATGTCTCTGCTTTTAATATGCTGTCTAGGTTGGTCATAACTTTCCTTCCAAGGAGTGAGTGTCTTTTAACTTCACGGCAGCAGTCACCATCTGCAGTGATTTTGGAGCCCCCAAAATAAAGTATGACACTGTTTCCACTGTTTTCCCATCTATTTCCCATGAAGTGATGGGACCAGATGGACATGATCTTAGTTTTCTGAATGTTGAGCTTTAAGCCAACTTTTTCACTCTCTTCTTTCACTTTCATCAAGAGGCTCTTTAGTTCTTCTCTTTCTGCCATAACGGTGGTGTCATCTGCATATCTGAGGTTATTGATATTTCTCTCGGCAGTCTTGATTCCAGCTTGTGTTTCATCCAGCCCAGCATTTCTCATGATGTACTCTGCATATAAGTTAAATAAGCAAGGTGATAATTTATAGCCCTGACCTACTCCTTTCCCAATTTGGAAATAGTCTGTTGTTCATGTCCGGTTCTAACTGTTGCTTCTTGACCTGCATACAGATTTCTCAAGAGGCAGGTCAGATGGTCTTCTATTCCCATCTCTTTCAGAATTTTCCACAGTTTATTGTGATCCATACAGTCAAAGGCTTTGGCATAGTCAATAAAGCAGAAGTAAATGTTTTTTCTGGAATTCTCTTGCTTTTTTGATGATCCAGCAGATGTTGGCAATTTGATCTCTGGTTCCTTTGCCTTTTCTAAAACTAGCTTGAACATCTGGAAGTTCACAGTTCATAGTTCTGGTTGTGGCCTGAATTTATTCCCCACAAAAGATATATCCAAATTCCAATCCCTAGTATCTGTGAATGTAACTGTTTGGAAAAAGCATCTTCACAGTAGTAATACTGGATGAGAGTACACACTAATCCATTGACTAGTGTTCTTATAGGAAAAGGGAAATTCAGATGCTGAATCTGGACTCACACAAGAAAGAATCCCATGTGAAGACAGAGGCAGATATTAGAGTAATGTTTCTACAAGCAAAGAAGATGGCTGGTGACCACCAAAACTAGGAGAAAGGAATGGAGCAGATTCTCACCAGGACCTTCAGAAGGAACCAATTCTTCCAAAACCTGGATTTCAGCCTTCTAGCCCAGATCTGTGAAGGAAGAAATTGCTGCTTCTTTAAGCCATCTACTTTGTAGTACGTTGTTATAGCAGCCCTAGGAAATTAAGACAGCCCTCTTATGACTATTTGGGGCTATAAGTTACTCAGTCATGTCCGACTCTTTGTGACCCCGTGGACTGCAACCCACCAGGCTCCCCAGTTCATGGGGTTTTCCAGGCAAGAATACTGGAGTGGGGCTATAAGACCATTTTTTTCTTCAATAAGCTATAAGGAAAAGTTATATGTATTACTTAAAAGCAAAAGCAATTCACTGCTGATGTGAGATCTCCAAAATCTCTTATTCCTTCATACATAGTCCCTAAAATCCTCTAATGGACATGAATACACAGCATGAGCTGACAAAACCTTTGTCTCTGCAAACCTCTGATAGTTAGCATATTTCTTTTTATCACAGCATATTGCAGTCTATCCTGCTTTTCCTAGGGGCTTCCCTGGTGGTTCAGATGGTAAAGAAGCTGCTTATAATGCCGGAGACCCGAGTTTGATCCCTGGGTCAGAAAAAGTCCCCTGAAGAAGGAAATGACAACCCACTTCAGAATTCTTGCCTGGGACAGAGGAGTCTGACGGGCTACTGTCCATGGGGTCACCAAGAGTCGGACACAACTGACAGACTAACACTTTCACTTTCATAACTATTACACCCTCTGAAAGGAGAAAATACATTGAAAAAATGTAAGAGCTTTAATAGAGAACTAATACATTAACGTCCAAATGACCTAAATCATGGCACTAGGATACAGCACACTTCAGGAAAAACAAAACCTGCCAGTTTAGTACCTCACTAGGCATCAGTGTGTTCTCATTCCTGGAGAAAATCCCTAACTGTGAAATTTCAGACAATAACCAGCAGGAGGGTCTCTCTGCCACACTTGACATCACGTCAAGTAGGTGACTATCCATTCAGCCAATGGATACAGTTAACACTGACTGGGGTCCAAAAGATCACATACTTTTAACTGAATATTTTTTCCTGTGAAGTCTGTGATTCAGGAAATTCAGAGATTAGTGTCTCATTCCATAGGACAGTAGAATGGGGAAGTGATTAGGAAAATACACTTGAATTCAAATAACAACTTCTCATCCTTATGGGAATGTTACTTCACTTGGCTAGACCTCAGTTTTCACAGTTATAGAATGGGGATATAACAATTTCATTATGTTGCTGTGGGAATTAAATGAGATAAACTACGGGAACTGCTTGAGTCGATGACCAGCTCATTGTAGGTTCCTAATCAATGCTAGCAACAGTTCCTTATGAACAATGTAACATTTTGACATAGTAGCACAAAACCCAGAGATTTCTACCATTTTGTTTATAATGCATATTTATTTCTTAATCTTTCTTGTTTCTTCTGTAAGCCAAACCTGAGACCCAAGGAAAGAGGCTGGTGGAAGAGTGGGAAACACAAAATGATTAGACAGAATGGGGACAAGAAAATTCTTTCAGAGTAGTTCTTGGCAAACCACGTGGCTGTTGGCTTGATAGAGCCCATGGAAAACAAAACAGTGAAAAGAGACAGCAGGATGTATAGAACAGAGAGGCCCTCCTTCATCAAACGACTACACTTCGGGTTACCACAATGCTAGGTTTGCTATGGCGAGAAACTGCTTTTAAAAAATGAACATATTACTCAGTTAAAATTGATGTGACTTATTTTCAAACATTGCAAGCTTTACTTCTTGCTGCATTACCAACATTTTCTGTGTACTCTGTTATTTCTAAAAAAAAGCAAATGGTATATTAAAAATACAATTTCATGTCATTTTTCTTCAAACCAAAATGTTTTATTTCTAAAAAGCATGTTCACATTCTTCAAGTGCCATTGGTTCAACAGTGTGAGATGTGTAACTTGACAATGAACCAAAGCTCGGGAGTTCCAAACACGAAGCTTAAACAGACACATTATGTTGTACTAAAATTCATAACAACTCTATGATTTACAAAGACAGCAATACTGTGCCCTCACTTTGGCTTGAATTTGCATCCATCAACATTTTCTGGCCTACTCTCTAACAATAGCATGCATTTGCCAGATGTTTTGCTGGAATTGGGAATACTGCCTATATTGTGATGTCACACATCAGAATTAACTGACCTTCTCTGAAATACAAATCATGCCCTCAGATCACTGGGACTAGGTTCAAAGCAGGCTTAACTGCTTCATACTTAAGTGATATGCTATCTTTGAAAGAAGAAAAAAATTTTAATCATTAAAAAGAGATCTAGAGACAACTATTCAGTTCTAAAGCTTTTCCCATGAATCTGTGATGAAGGAAAGTAATTCCAAAAGCATTTGGAAAGCAATTTAAAAGATAATACTCTGTTGCAAATAAATTTCAGTTTATCAAAATGAACTATATTACTCATTCTACATTTCTATCCCAGATCTTAATGCAACAAGGTCCTTGGGGAGTGAGAAAAAGTGTAGAAAAAAATGAATACAGTGGAAATAAAAATACTTATTGTATTTTAAGAGAATACAGTACTTACTCAACAGAACCTAATTACTAGCAAGAGGTAGCAGGCATTTTATCGTCAATAAACTTGATATATTTGGGTTCAAATCTCACTTTTGGCAAAGTAGTCTGAATGTTCAATAATTATCAGAACATCCATTTAATTTGTTATTAAACATTATTCCCAACAGTGTTTGTTGTTTTCTCTTTTTCTCTGTGGCTTTAACAATTCACTCACTGCTAGGGTTTAATGAGGCCAAGGCTATGAGTTCAACCTCTATCTCGATCTGTTACTTTTACATCACTCGAGAGCAATGGATGTGTAAACCTCGGACCATCTTTCAGAAAATGTGCATTATTTGTCAGGCAGGGCAAAGTAAGATACCCAGCTAGACAAACACAACCCACCACTAACAATGGAAAAACAACCTCAGGAGTCTACTGTAGAGATTGTGGGTTAGAATATACTCTAAAATGAAGGGCTCCAAGCATATCCATTCGCTCAAGCTTTCTGTTCTCTTCAGATTAAATGGGACCATAAGCCTTAATGTTTTATAATCTACTGACAAGCCCTCTAATTACAAGATATTTCAAACTTCTTACCCTATATAAAGGCATTGAAAATACAAAAGTGTGGTCAGAAAACCAAAAAAAAAAGCAGAAAACAAAGCAAGGTGAATGAGAAAGTCAGCAGAAGTTTTAAAGCTGGGATACGACACCTCTCTTCTATCAAATATCTGATCATAGGGAAAGGAGACAAAACGGACAGATATAGAAATTTTTCATGGAAGAGGTTTTAATACAGAGATAAAACAATTTTTCAAAGATCAAAAACAGGAGACTTTATCATATGTCAAGTCACATAAAAAATTCACAGATTTTATGACAGCACAGTTCTGTAACGATAACAGATAAATAAAAGGAGATATATTAGAGAATATAGAAACAAAAGCATTTACATAGGAACCTAGAACATGTCAATCTGGAAAGAAAGAACTATTTAATAAATAGTATTGGGGAAATTAACTCTCTACATAGAAGATCTTAGAGACCAGATTATGACAATGGTGTGATCAGTCACCCAGAGCCAGACATTCTGTAGTGTGAAGTCAAGTGTGCCTTAGGAAACACTGCTGTTAATAAAGCTAGTGATGCAGTGGAATTTGAGTAGAGCCTTTCAAAACCCTTAAGGATGATGCCATCAAGATGCTGCATTCAATATGTCAGCAAATCTGGAATACCCAGCAGTGGCCACATGACTGGAAAAAGTCAATCCTCATCCCAATCCCCATGAAGGGTAGTACTAAAGAATATTCTAACCATCAGACAATTGTACTCATCTCCCATGATAGTAAGGTCATGCTTAAAATCCTGCCTGCTAGGCTTTAGCATAATGCGAACCAACAACTTCCAGATGTCCAAACAGTGTTTAGAAAAGGCAGGGGAACCAAAGGTTAAATTGTCAACATTCATTGGATCATAGAGAAAGCAAGGGAATTCTAGAAAAACATCTACCTCTGTTTCATCGACTATGCTAAAGCCTTTGACTGTGTGGATCATAAGAAACTGTGGAAAGCTCTTTGAGAGATTGGGATACCACACCATCTTACCTGCCTCCTGAGAAACAAGTATGTAGGTCAAGAAGCAATAGTTAAAACCCTGTATGGAACAACTGACTGGTTCAAGATTGAGAAAGGAGAACAGCAGGGCTGTCTGCTGTCACTCTGTTTAACCTGTATGCTGAGCACATCATGAAAAAAACACTGGGCTGGATGAGTTACAAGCTTCAAGACAGGCAGGAGAAACACCAACAACCGCAGATATGCAGCTAATACCACTCTAGTAGCAGAAAGTAAAGAGGAACTAAAGAGCCTTTTGATGAGGGTGGGGGAAGAGTGAAAGAGCCAGTCTAAAACTAAATATTAAAAAAATTAAGATCATGGCATCTGGCCCCATTACTTCATGGCAAATAGAAGGGGAAAAGGTAGAAGTAGTGGTAGATTTCCTCTTTGGGGGCTGTAAAATCACTGCAGATGGTGACTGCAGCCATGAAATCAGAAGATTGCTATTTGGCAGGAAAGCTATGACAAATCTAGACAGTGAATTTTCAAGTAGAAAGGTCCATATAGTTAAGGCTATGGTCTTTCCAGTAGTCATGCTTGGTTGTGAGAACTGGAACATAAAAAGGCAGAACACCAAAGAATTGTTGCCTTCAAACTGTGGTACTAGAGAAGACTCCTGAAAGCCCCTTGGACAGCAATGAGATCAAACAGCCAATCTTAAGAGAAATCAATCCTGAATACTCACTGGAAGGACTGATGCTAAAGCTGAAGCTCCAGTATTTTGGTCATCTGGTGCCAACAGGCGACTCACTGGAATAAGTCCCTGTTGCTGGGAAAGACTGAGGGCAGAAGAGGCTGTCAGAGGATGAGATGGCTGGATGGCATCACCAATGCAATGGATATGAACTTGGGCAAACTTCAGAATATAGTAAGGGAAAGGGAATTCATGGGGTACAAAGAGTCAGACACAACTGGGCAACTGAACAACAACAATACAGAAGAACATAAAATTAGAATATTGCATATCAAATTCAAATATTAAGTCCCAAGAGACCAAAGATAAAAATGTGGAAGGGAAAAATCATAAAAACTACCAAAAGAAAATGTAAGAGAATATGTTTATGACTTCAAAATCACAAAGACTTCCTTAAATAGACCTTTAAAGCACAAGTCATTTAGAAGAAAATTTACAGATTTACAGAAATTGTATGAGAATTATCAGAGCTTGTAACACATAGCTGCTACTGCCCAAAGGATGAATAGACAGATATAGCCTATAATTCCCAAACTTTTTCCAGCAGCAGTTATACTCCAGGCCTTTTACATTTTTCTAAAAATAACTTACAACTTCTATACATTAAAATAAGTTCAAATCATTCTATTGACCGTTTAAGAATTATGGCATACTTTTTTTTATGATATGATGTTTCTTTGAGACTTGAAAACAAGGCTAGGTGTCATTTATCTAAATGTTAAGAACTGGGGTTGGGGGAGGATTAATTATAGCAATTATTATCTTCTACCCAAAGAGAAAGAATTAGGGGATAGCAATCAATATGTAGAAGAAAGAAGAGGCTTGGAACTTGAATGTAAGACAATAAATCTGTCAGAATTTAAATAATTCATTTGGTGAAGAGTCAAGAAACGGTTAGTAAGGAAAAGAAAAAAACATGCTTGTTTTGTGAGTTGTATCTATGATCAAATATAGCTGTATCCATGAAGAAAAAAAAATCTTGAAGAGAAGTACTGAAACACTGACAGAAAATTCTGGAATGTGCCTAAGTAAATGCTATTATTCTAAGATACAAATACTTTTAAAGCCTCTGCATTAACTTGTCAATTTAATTGCTAGAGACAACATGGTTAACCTCTCGCAGTTCCTATTTTTCCAATATTTAAAATTTTAATCTTTATATTCTTAACAATTCTCTCTTTGGGCACATATTTCCTTCTAGGATTTTAAGATGTTCCTGGAATTTCACATTAAGAAGAAAATTTCATTATTTTCAAGACTCTAATAGAAGGAGCACACAGGGAATATTTCTTGGTTCCTAAGCAAGAGTGTCAAGATGTCTTATGAAAGATGTTAAAATTTTTAATTAAGCACTACCCTCAATTTTGGCCACAACACAAATGCTTTCAATATCTTATGATTTCAATCCATTTCAGAACTCTTCATGGCTATTTCGATAGATAGACTTTTCCAGAGAAGCCTTTGCAATTTAGGGCCTTTGAGACCCAACTTAATAATATCCTTAACACTCATATTTAACAGCTCACACTAAGGAGGGAAAATACCCTCACTCTGTAAGAACTCTTTAAAAGGAAGCAAGCCTAACTGTAGACACTGAATGTCTCTGTTTTACCTTTTAAATTCAAACATCTCATCAATTGGCATGTTTCTATGAAACACAGTAAGAGAATGCTTTTGTTAAAAGCATTTCTTACCTTCCATGTTGTCAGTTTCTGGCTGCTTTAACTCATTTTCTGTGGCTGGTTACTATATCTCTCACATTCTGACATATTCATGATGAGTCAGTACTAGAAATATGCTAAATCTTTTTCCTATTTCCTACTTTTTTTTCTCCAATAGGAAAGCTATCTTTTAGAATTTTTTTAAGAGGTATTTTTAGAAGTCCATTTTCCTATCCTCTAAATTCAATTTTAAATTGGCTGACTTAGGACATCTTAGCTGGGCAGCTCAAAGATTGATCCCAAGAACCAAAGCTGCTCAAATTTTAAAACAAGCCAGCCCTCTCTGTTGCCATCAGAAAATTCACAACCACAATTGAAGATCTTACCTAACATACCAATGACTGAACAAGTATGGAGATACAACTGCCCCCTTGCCTCTGAAAGAAGTTCCCTGAAAACAGGGTGAATGAACCATAGGGATACATAGTCTATTTGCACCCATGTTTCACTTTTAAAGATAAAGCTAAGAACTTCAGTAAGAAAAGCAGAACTAGAGGTATGGCATAGCAGAGTGGTAACATATAAAGGCTTTGGAACTTGATATGGAGAATATACAGCACGGTATTTATGGTAACAGTCACATTCACAAATGGGTATTGTTTTTGCTTTGGCTCCATCCCTTCATTCTTTCTGGAGTTTTTTCTCCACTGATCTCCAGTGGCATACTGAACACTTACCAACCTGGGGAGTTACTCTTTCATTATCCTATCATTTTGCTTTTTCATACTGTTCATGGGGTTCTCAAGGCAAGAATACTGAAGTGGTTTGCCATTCCCTTCTCCAGTGGACCACATTCTGTCAGACCTCTCCACCATAATCCATCCATCTTGGGTGGCCCCACACGGCATGGTTTAGTTTCATTGAGTTAGACAAGGCTGTGGTCTGTGCGATCAGACTCGCTAGTTTTCTGTGACTATGGTTTCACTGTGTCTGCCTTCTAATGCGCTCTCGTGAACAAAGCTAGTGGAGGTAATGGAATTCCAGTTGAGCTATTTCAAATCCTAAAAGAAGATGCTGTGAAAGTGCTGCACTCAATATGCCAGCAAATTTGGAAAACTCAGCAGTAGCCACAGGACTGGAAAAGGTCAGTTTTCATTCCAATCCCAAACAAAGGCAATGCCAAAGAATGCTCACAATGAGTCAACTCAGTTGTGTTGTCTGTTTGTAACCCCATGAATCATAGCACTCCAGGCCTCCCTGTCCATCACCAACTCCTGGAGTTTACCCAAACTCATGTGACCACACAATTGCACTCATCTCACATGCTAGTAAAGTAATGCTCAAAATTGTCCAAGCTAGGTTTCAGTAATGCATGAGTTTTGAACTTCCAGATGTTCAAGCTGGTTTTAGAAAAGGCAGAGGAACCAGAGATCAAATTGCCAACATCTGCTGGATCATCGGAAAAAGCAAGAGAGTTCCAGAAAAACATCTATTTCTGCTCTATTGATTATGCCAAAGCCTTTGACTGTGTGGATCACAATAAACTGTGGAAAATTCTGAAAGAGATGGGAATACTAGACCACCTGACCTGACTCTTGAGAAACCTATATGCAGGTCAGGAAACAACAGTTAGAACTGGACATGGAACAAGACTGGTTCCAAATAGGATAAGGAGTACATCAAGGCTGTATATTGTCACCCTGCTTATTTAACTTCTATGCAGTGTTTCATGAGAAACGCTGGACTGGAAGAAGCACAAGCTGGAATCAAGATTGCTGGGAGAAATATCAATAACCTCATATATGCAGATGACACCACCCTTATGGCAGAAAGTGAAGAGGAACTACAAAGCCTCTTGATGAAAGTAAAAGAGGAGAGTAAAAAAGTTGGCTTAAAGCTCAACATTCAGAAAACTAAGATCATGGTATCTGGTCCCATCACTTCATGGGAAATAGATGGGGAAACAGTGGAAACAGTGTCAGACTTTATTTTGGGGGCTCCAAAATCCCTGCAGATGATGACTGCAGCCATGAAATTAAAAGACGCTTATTCCTTGGAAGGAAAGTTATGACCAATCTAGAGAGCATATTAAAAAGCAGAGACATTACTTTGCCAACAAAGTTCCATCTAGCCAAGGCTATCGTTTCTCCAGTGGTCATATATGGATATGAGAGTTGGACTGTGAAGAAAGCTGAGTGCCAAAGAATTGATGCTTTTGAACTGTGGTGTTGGAGAAGATTCTTGAGAGTCCCTTGGACTGCAAGAAGATCCAACCAGTCTATCCTAAAGTAGATCAGTCCTGGGTGTTCATTGGAAGGACTGATGCTGAAGCTGAAACTCCAATACTTTGGCCACCTCATGCATCAAGAGTTGACTCATTGGAAAACACCCTGATGTTAGGAGGGATTGGGGACAGGAGGAGAAGGGGATGACAGAGGATGAGATGGCTGGATGGCATCACTGACTCAATGGACATGAGTTTGGGTAAACTCCAGGAGTTGGTGATGGACAGGGAGGCCTGGAGTGCTATGATTCATGGGGTTACAAACAGACAACACAACTGAGTGACTGAACAGAATTATGATAACAGATCCTGGGAGCAAACCATTTGTATTCAAATTCTTGGTGTCACATCCTACCTGTGTGACCTTGAATTTAAAATACTTCAGTTCTCTGGGGCTCAATTTACCCAACAATAAAATGGGCAAAAGAAGAGTAGCTCTCAGTAAAGTTGCAGTATACACTCAAACAGAATGATCTATATAGAATACTACTACAAGATGCATGAGAGCAGGGATTTGGGGGTCTACTTCTTGCTATATTCCTACACCTAGAACACTACCTGGCACTTAGTCGGAATTCAATAAAAAATTATTAAATAAAGGAGAGAATGAACAATGTTGGTGGGAAAGTAGCTGGCATATAGTTAAAATAACTGTTGGTTGTTATTTCATCAGGATCATTCTTATCATATTTGTCCTAATCTTTACTTTCCGGCTGTGCAACCATAAAGTAGTTGTGCTGTGCTTACTCACTCAGTCATGTCCGACTCTGCCACCCCATGGACTGTAGCCTCCCAGGCTCCTCTGTCTGTGGGGATTCTCCAGGCAAGAATACTGGAGTGGATTGCCATGCCCTCCTCCAGCGGATCTTCTCAATCCAGTATATCCTTTTATGCTGCTGCTAAGTCACTTCAGTCATGTCTGACTCTGTGCAACCCCATAGACGGCAGCCCACCAGGCTCCCCCATCCCTGGGATTCTCCAGGCAAGAACACTGGAGTGGGTTGCCATTTCCTTCTCCAATATCCTTTTATAGCATAGGACTTTGAACTATAACAGTGGAGTTTGTAGAAAAAGGCTTCAGAAAAATAGTCAGGAAGAAAGCAAATTGCCACCATGTTTAAAAGTGTGGAAGCCAGAGGATAGATATATAGGGGGTAATTATACTATTCTCTTTTGTGTATATTAAAATTTTTTCATAATAATTAAAAAAATTAGACTTTGATAAATCTTAGCTATCATGTCACCTCGAAATGAGCCTTGCATTTCCAAAAACTAATAAATATGAGAACACTAAATGTCCCTATGATGGTTTGAAAGATCATAGAATAATAAGTTTAGCTCTCAAAGATTTTTAGGAAAATGAAAGTTACAAGGTAGAGATAAGAGGAAGCAAAAGGGACAAGAAAATTTTACCCAAAAATGTTGCCTCCTTTAGGTGGAAATACACATGGCAGGGAGTGGTCATGTCCAGTCCTTATGGCTGACCATACCAAAATTGTTGATTAAACAGCGGTAGCTATCAAAGTTTTATATACGAGGTGCTCGGGTACAGCAAGCTGGCTGGAAAAGAGAGCAAGTTTTTTTCTTGTGTATGTGTTTGCATCGAAGCTCACTCTTTTGACCAGACTGCATTTTTATTGGTGGTATTCCTATGGCACTGCCACAGAAATGGAGAAATTCTGGTAGGTAAAAATGGCTTTCTTTGTTTCTAGCACCAATGAATTATTCCATATTAAGTTCCTCCAATTTTTTCAAACTCTATATCACGCTACAACTTCTACCAAAAAGTTGACACTAATTAAACTGGACTTATTGCAGAGTTGAAGGACTAGTCATTCTTCCCTGATCAGTTTCAAATATACTTGAAAAACAAAAATCTTTCCACTTTTTCCCCCTGCAGTCCAATGGAAGCAAGTGTGCAAAAAGAGGCAAAGAGATTACAGAATCACAGGCTGTTCAAGATGAAGCTTCTTCATTTCATTGGCAAGAGATTTAAGGTTCAGATAGTAGGTGATTTGCTTTATGATCATCACACCTTACTTAATGCCACATGGGGATGGCGCCTTGATTGGCTAACTCCCTAGTGTTCCTCACTGCGTGAAGGATACCCATGGATAAGGCCATATACAGGCCTTATCGTCCATATAGGCAACTGGGAGAACTTCAGGCAAGGTTTTCTCTATCCTCTGTCTAGGTCTGTTCACAACCAGAATATCTTTCATTGCACATAGGGATTTTTAAGGTTTTCTTGTTCAGGGATAAATTACAAACCTGGATCCCCTGGGAAGAGATGTGCCCAAAGCCATTAAAAACATTCAGCCCAGAACAAAGGATACTAACCCTGTGAAGGGCAGGGTCCAGTGAATAGGAAGTTAATAGTGCTCACCTCGGGGGGCTTTCTTCAGAACAGCAAGGAGAGCTGGAGTACAGGTAGCTGTGACTGGATCCAAGAAAAACCGTCTACCTGACTATTTCCCCTGTGGCTGGCCCTGAAGAACTATTACTTTTATCTATTTAAAGCAAATTTCAATTAGAGTAGCCCTTGTACTCACACTTTCTAAAAATGAGTTAAAATGAAAGTTTCAAACTACCAACATCCATAACGATCCTCTATTTAATATTACTGCCTGTCTCTATGACTACAGATAAACCTCCTGAACAAAATGGATGACAATTCTTTATAAGTTAATTAAATACATCTTCTTCTAACATAATGAATTAGATCTAAAATTTCAAATTAAACATCATCTATTAGCAACCCACTCCAGTACCCTTGCCTGGAAAATTCCATGGATGGAGGAGCCTGGTGGGCTGCAGTCCATGGGGTCTCTAAGTGTCGGACACGACTAAGGGACTTCACTTTCACTTTTCACTTTCGTGCCTTGGAGAAGGAAATGGCAACACACTCCAGTGTTCTTGCCTGGAGAATCCCAGAGATGGGGGAGCCTGGTGGGCTGCCGTCTATGGGGTTACACAGAGTTGGACACGACTGAAGCGACTTAGCAGTAGCATATCTACTAAAGCTGAGTGCCTTGGTAACACAGATTATGGCTCTAGTTAATGACTACAAAATTTAGGCCAGAACTTATAAAGATAAAATAATAATAATAACCATTTTAGGAATTAAACTTAGTAGGCATGGGTTTGTGAAAACAGACTAGCATTTCATTGGAATTGCTTAAGATCATTAAGAGCAATTCTTTCATATGAAACAAGCAAACTAAAAACGCAAAATCATCTTCAGAGCAATACTTTGAAAACAAGGAGTCTTGCTAATATTACAGTTGAAAAACCCAGAAATGTTAACTTTATTCATTTTACTACCTGTGCGACTTACTCCTGAGTGATCATTCCAATAACATTTTCATATGGCAAATTTCTGCATATGGGCTCAGCTAGAACTTAAATTACTATTGGAATGTTAACAGTGTATTAAGGGAAACACCCAGCTAATAAGAGGATATCTGCCATCATTCCCAGGTGAACAACACCATGCTACCATCTTTTCCTGGAAGGGTCATGGAACTAGTTTTGTTCTGTCTGTAATAGATCTGTACTTGCCAACAGACCTGGAGTTTCACTTTTTATTTTTATATTACAAACCAAATTGAGAGATTAGTTACTATTAATTGAGCCCTTGCTCTATGCTAAGCATGTGGTATGTACTTTACATTCATTATCTTAACTGACCATGAAATCACTATCAGATGGCTATTATTACTGTAATAATGATTACTGTAGAAATGGGAGAGACAGGGTTGGTGACATTAACTTATCCAAGCTAAGACACAGCAAGACCAGAACTGGAACACAGTCAGGGTAACAGCAATCTAGGTCCCCCATTACTACACTGACTGCTTCTCATGTATATGATCATAAATGCTGGTTAAATGTGATATGCCATGAAAATGCTCTCCACAGAATCTGGATTAAGAGCTTGCTAAATAAATACTCTTAATTCCATCAAGTTCATCTTTTTAAACTAAAGGAATAAAACAGAACTCCAAAGTTGTACTCCAGGAAACCACATAATAGTAGAGACTCCAAAATGCTGGCATAGCTTCTTACTCCCATAAAGAACATATAAAATTCACTGTGCTTGTAGAGCTCATTTCATTTGGATTCACTACTAACTACAAGAAAATCTCAATGATCATCACCATCTTTCCTGGCATGGAGTAATTTGATTCTGAAAAAAAGGCGCCACCCATGCCATGTCATGAATAAGAGAGCAAAAATGGTCACTCAAGTCAAATGCCTTTCAGTTGTCTAATTTGCTCATCCCATTTGCAAATGTGCAATGTGATAGTTTGTTTTGAGTCCTGAGTCAGTAACAAAAATGATACCATTTAGATAGAAGCTACTGCATGCTGATACTTTATACCGCATTATTTCATCCAAACAAACCCTAGGTAGAGAAGAAAGAAATGAAGATTGGCATAGTTATGTGTCCAGGGACACACAGTAATAAACAGCAGAGGTGTGATTTGAACTCAAGCTCCCATCATTCTAAGGTCCTTTCATTTTCATGTCACTACCTTGCCTCACATGGTCTAACTATGTTTTGTTTTTTGTTTTTGTTTTTAATTCAATGAATTGTTTTTCCTTAAAAGAAAAACAAAACAAAACCCTTCTGGTCCTAGCCATCTCCATAAAATACACTTGTCAGAGCTAGAAGCTCAAAAGCATAACAAGTAAAACTGTATTCTTTGTAAAAATCTCTTTTTCTAAGCTAACTCATTCTCATCCATTGCATCTCAGCTTATATCACACTTACTCTGGGAATTCTCTCCTGATCCCTGAACAGGAGGACCCTGACACATGTTCCCATAGCTTCTACTCACTACCAGAACACATCACACTAGAACCAAGTGCTTATTGAAGGCTGACATCCCACTAGTCTATAAGTTCTGTGAGAAATAGACCCTGAACCTGGCTTAGAGCCCACTGAATGCCCAAGCCTAGCATATTTACAAAACATTTATGAAATAAATGGATGAAATAATATGCTAAACTTGTGGTACTGAAGTTCATTTGAATTTTGAAAACTATTTGTTTGTGTCAACCAGGAAGAATAATAGGACTGGAAAAATATTTAGTACTGTCTCCTGGTATGATGATAAGACATCTTTATGCACACGAAAAAAGGAGAAAAAGAGAAGCAGAGAACACAGAATATGGCCTAAAATAAAGTATTGGGTCCCCACATATAAAGAAAACATTGTCCATTCCTGGGGTAGCTTTAATATTTCTGTTAACCATGATTATAATATATCAATTTCAAAAACAATTTTGAAAACTAACTCTCAAATCACTTACGGAAAGTTAAGCACTAAAAGATAATGAGACACATGGAGCCATCATTTATCTTTGCTGAATTAAATGGGATAATTTTCTGAACATTTTTAGCCACTAATTGGTCAGGGTAAAACATGTGTGGTGGGCAGATTACCTTAACACATCTGCCTTCAGCAGTGTCAGGAAGAGTCATTAGAAGAAGCTCAGCTAATTTGTTTGCTTATCACAAAACCCAACTGGTTATTCCAAATGACTGTAAAAAATTATAAATCCTCTTAAGAGTTTAACATGAGGTTCAGAGCTAAACTGGGACAAGGAAGTGATTTTAAAATTTTCACAAATCCTAGGAGAGAGGAAGTAGTAAGGATTCCATGGATGACACAATAAAAGAATATTTATACCTACAGCTTGTGTCTCATTAAATGAAATGTCTTTTATCATCCTGGATGACTGGTTACTGACCGAGGACACTAAAAGTGACAACAGAGAAGTCTACAATTAAGAAAACCATGAAATGTGAATCACTGACACAGGAATACATCCCTCTTCTTTTTAACTGAATAATCACATGAATGTTCATAAGCATTCGCCTGGGAGAAAAGAATCAGTTTTTCATAACGGAAGTAGAATAATAAGATACAATCTGATTTCTCACTAGAATCTGCACATTTTAACAATGTAGACCTACAGACAAAAAAAACCCAACAACCTGGTATTAGTGACACTAGGTCAGAAAGGAAAGTAAAACAGAAAGAAAAGGTACAGGAGGAAATAAGCTGACAGGGGACTTGAGAGCAGAAGAGCTGATTCCTCCTCAAGGTCACTGTAAACAACAGCAAAGGTCTCACTTCTGGCTCTATTCCATGACCCTGGGTCCCTGGAACAAAGGAGCGAATCTAACAGAATTCCTGCCACTGATCCACAGTGAGCTGCTTCTTTACATTAAGCCATACAATTGCGTGGTTCTATTAAGTTCTGTCCTCCTACTAGGCTCTACCCCATGTAGAGGCATAAGATTTTATTTCTTCTTCTTTTTTTACTATTTTCAGTGTCCAGGTAACATATTGGACTGATCTTCATATTATTTGTCTCATCCTATAATGATATTTTTCACTTCATTTCACTCAAGACATCACTTTAGATTCTAAAAATTCCCCTGATAGAAACATGAACTGGGCTGGGTTATAGGTAAAATTGATAGCAACCTAAGCATTATGATTTTAGGGATTCTGAAGGGTGTGACTTTAAGAACTGTCTCCTGAAGAGATTGTGGCATTTGCCATTTATTTAATTAGGATCCCTCCTTGCTATATGGCAGGGGAAAAAAAGCTGTACCATGACGTAATGAGAGATGAAGGATTTGGGGCCAAACAAGCCTAGGTTCTGACCCATTTCCATGCACTTTCTTAGTGTGTGACTTTGAGCTCAATTTTCTAAGTCTTGTTTTTAAGCTGTGGAAATGGGGATAAGTCCAACTTCATTCAACAAATATGCATGTAACACCTATTGTTCTAAATATGGAGGAAACTGAGGCAAACAAAACAAAGGTCATGTCCTCACGGGACTACCATTTTGCTTGATATGAAAATATAAACAAACACATGATCAATATTAAAGATAATGTCGGTACAATAAATGTTACAAAACAAAATGAAATAGAAAAGGGGGATAAACGGTGGTTATCGAAGATCTTTTGGAGGTTACACTTGAGCTCAAACATGAATAAAATGAAGTGAAGGCTGTTAAAGAGTTTTCCAAAGACTGACCATTATAAAAATCTTACAAATAAAGAAATTAGTACAGTAAATGCTTAGTACCTGGTAACCACTCAAATCTAAGTGTTGTAACAAAAATGTAAATACATTTTTTTTCTGTTATTAAAGTCCATGTTATTAAAATACACAAGTGTTATTGGAAATCTATACAAAAGCACCCAAAAGGACCTTACCATGGACAGTCTCTTATTGCTCCCTTAGAAAACATGAGAAATGGAGTTAGACAACCTAACGGAATGACATTTTGTGTTGGCAGGAGGGAGAAGAGCAGGGAGGTGGATGGGGCTTGAGACACACACTGAGGAAGGGCAGGGCCACGTTAAGCTCAGCAGCTGAGCAGACAGCGTGAAGTCTCAGGAAACAGGCAGGAAGAGAGCCTGAGGTGGTGTTGGGGGAGGAAAGAAGGATATATGGGGTCCACATCTAAGCCTACCTGTTGCTAAAAGGCAGACCCCTTCCAGGGCCCGAAACAGGGCTCTTGTCTAACACTTGGAAATGAATTGTCTGAGAAGACACATCTGCTGACAAAGCAAGAGACTTTACTGGGAAAGGGCACCCGGGTGGAGAGCAGTAGGGTAAGGGAACCCAGGAGAACTGCTCTGCCACATGGCTCAAAGTCTCTGGTTTTATGGTGATGGGATTAGTTTCTGGGTGGTCTTTGCCCAATCATTCTAATTCAGAGTCTTTCCTGGTGGCGCACTCATCACTCAGCCAAGATGGATGCTAGTGAGAGGGATTCTGGGAAGTGGACAGACATGCATCCTTTCGACCTTTCACAAACTCTTCCAGTTGGTGGTGGCTTATTAGTTCTGTATTCCTTATCAGGATCTCCTGTCATAAAACAACATGCAAATGGTTACTATGGTGCCTGGCCAGGGTGGGCAGTTTCAATCAGTGTGCTTCCCCTAACATACCTATGTGATCAACTTGCCTAGGGCTTGACCCTGTAGAGCAACTGCGATTCTTTGTATTTTTAAGCGCATATGGTCAGGTGCTGTCTAAAATTTTATCTCCCCAAGAGATCGTTTTCCTACTAATAATTTATTCCACACAGCAGTTGGTCATGAAAAGAATTGCTTTCTATTTGTATCTTTAAAACTTGCATTTTTTTTACTACATGAAAAGTCTATGAAAAGCGAAGTCAGTAATTTCAATGTAGATTACTCTCTAGTGGAAATAATTTGGCAATGGTGAATCTGCACATTCAGAAATTTAAACTGTCATTACAAATTTAAATAGACTTCTTATAGCTGAGATTCCACTAATTGAAAGAAGCTGAAAACTTTCATAAAGCAAATGAATCTATTTAGTTGACTGTTTCAAAGTGCCAGGTAGACAGAGGGCATTAACTTGTATATGATGAATAGAATTAAAAAGGAATTTCCTACGGATTTTTTTTTTTGAACTGTCTTGTTCTAACAAGATGATAAAGCAAAGTGATCATTAGAAAAACATTCATTGTAATTTCAGAATCAAATTTCCTTTCTTAAAAGAATAGTTTGAAAAATCTGGAGATATTAGCAATGCTTTACCCTAGGCTAAAAGCACAATTCAGAAAGAATGTATACAAACAATCAAAAGAGAACATGCATAGTAAAGCATTTTGGAAAGTGTTGCATAGTAACAGCTGAGCCTCCTGGAGTGTCTTCCTCTGTTCTATATGATGAGGAGAAGGCCACTAATCCTTAGGAGGACTCAGGGAGGAAGATTTTATCATATCCATTTTGTAGACAGAGAAAATAGAGATTTTCTGAAGTTCAACGGGTTGTCTATGGTTTATACAATAAAAGTTTATAAATATAACATTTTGTGAAGTTTTGAACAGAGATAAAGCTATGCAGCATAAAATAGTAACAGGAGGAGAAAGAAGGCCTGAGCTCTAGATACAGTTTCACTATTCTCCTTCAGCCTGTTTTCTCATCCAAAAAGATCTAGTTTAGGTAACTCACCAAACCATTAAGTAAGAGGATAAAGGCAAAAATGCTATAGACAGAGAACAGGCATGAGGAATTAGCAATTTCTCTGTGTTGCTAAGTTATTTGCAAAATACCCATGGTGAATTTGGCACCTCTCTTGAGGAATATGTGCAGTTAGTGTCTGCCTGGGTCCTGGGCAAATATTCAGTTACTCTTAGGATGGTTTAAGGTTGCTTTTTTGGCGATCCTAGTAGATGTATTTCTCTTACTTTAGATGTATTAAACAGTTGGTATTTCAACTTACTATCACAATATCTTCCTCTGAGTGAGTGAGTGAGTGAGTGTGTGTGTGTGTATGTGTGTGTGTTAGGCTAACTGACTAAAGTATCAGTAACCAGGGGTGGATCTGCAACCATTAAAGACAGGACCAAGATTTTGGATTTGCCACAGTGAACTTAAAATGATTTTCTTTGGTATTAATAAATTATGATGAAGACTCCCAACAGCACTATTTCCTCTGATTATGAGTACAATTGTAGAAGCTGATTCAACCTTCTGATTAATTGTTTGACAGCTACAGAGTTTATGCCTTAGATCAGGGGAGCTATTGCTACTCTGAAACTTTTGCTGATAAACTTTAGAATTAGTATAATCCTTAGTCAGCTGGCCAAACTACAGGCCTGACTCTCAAGCGACAGCAGGGAAATTTTATCTCAAAATCCTATAAGGCCTATAGGGAAAAAAGTTCCACCACTGGATCATTTTTTTGGTACCAAAGGAGTAAAGCAGTGTCCTAACCAGTAGGTGGAAAGGACCCTGTCTACCTTGTTCAACAGTGTTTGCCCAGCAGGGGAGCAGAAGGGCCAGCATATAGTGATGGTGGCCTGGGGAAATGTTTATTGAATTAATAAGTGAAAAGACCTGCAGTAAAATATGTATGTGTATGTCTGGGGTGGTCCTTTGCCTCTACTCTATGAAGAGCCCCCAAAAGTACATAAGTTGAGTCTGTGAAAAAAAAATGAAAAAAAGAGGAAAGAAGGCAAAGAAATATTATAACTAGAGTTCTACATCTACTCTAGGGTAATTCAGAAGTAATACATGAATTTTTTATCATCTATACCATGATTTTTTTTCCAATAAAATTTAGAGACACAAATCATAGGAATTCCTACAACTCTCAATTGTCCTAAACCCTTCTGTGTGTCATACTTAGTGGTGTTAATCAAATTACATATTGTCATAACCTACTACAATGGAAGGCAAGAGTATTTCCTCTGCATACTGCAGACATGATGTGCATCTTCAGCAAGAGGGGCCACAAACTACACACATGCGGCCCTGTGTACTTTAAACCATACTGTTGGTTCAACTGTCTCACTTTCTATTTTTTCTTCTCATTTTCATTTTCTTTGTGAAAAGAATTTCAGTAGCTAAACTTACTGGTGAATTTGTTACCTTGCTAGGTAACTGGCTACCTGATAATACCTGCTTGGAGTAGTCACTGGAATATGACCTAATGGCAACCAGAGTATAATAACCTATATTACCATATTTATAACCATATTCTCATGTAAATAAACATTTTTAATTTTTTTCATATTTGGAGACTTCAGGTAGTAACGAGTAAACCACTGTCCTTTGAAAAGGGAAATAAGGTAGTCAGACAATTTCTTTTTTACCCATTAATTCCTAGGATCCTAAAGCTAGGAGAAAATATAAAGTTAAAAGGTGGCTTCCCTGGTGGCTCAGAGGGTAAAGCGTCTGCCTGCAGTGCGGGAGAGTGGGGTTCAGTCCCTGCGTCGGGAAGATCCCCTGGAGAAGGAAATGGCAACCCACTCCAGTACTCTTGCCTGGAAAATTCCATGGACAGAGGAACCTGGTAGGATATAGTCCATGGCGTCTCAAAGAGTCGGACACGACTGAGTGACTTTACTTTCCTTTCACTAAGAATCAAAAGTAACTGAAACACAACTAACTGAAACCATTTCATCATTAATAAACCAACTCATTAAAACACAAAGTAAAATCATAGTTGATAGCATTCAAGAAGCACTTTGGAAAAACCATACAATATGAGGGTTATAATGTCATCTATCACTTTTATACAAGCTAAGTATTTATAAGCTTAAGTGTTTCATTTCACTGAAGACTTCTGTTATTGTAATAGACTCTCTATTATTTTTTTCCCAAAAATCTCCTCCTTTCCCCACCCCAAGAAAAACACACTGAGCCTACAGCACAACCTGCATAGACACATCAATAAGTCCCTTTAACAATTTATAACAAAAGGTGCAGTAATTTCAAGCTGAGAAAAGAAAAAAAAGGCATTATTTTCAGATTCTAAAGGCAGATTCTTCAGCCTGGCAGTATAATAAAAAATAAACACATTTTTTAAAAATAAAAAGGATTTTTATTTACTCAAACAGCAACTTTTAAAAATCCTATATACTTTATTATCTCATATTTCTACAGTAGTGTTTCCCAGGAGGAAATGTGTTTCCTGCAGTGCAGGAAATGCAGGAGACATGGGTTCCATTCCTGGCTTGGGAAAATCCCCTGGAGGAAGGCTTGGCAACCCATTCCAGTATTCTTGAGTGGAGAACCCATGGACAGAGGAGGGCGACACGCTACAGTCTATAGGATCACAAAGAGTCAGACATGACTAAAGCAACTGAGCACGCAAGCCATACCTAAAGTATTGCTTGGGAACACTCACAAATTCCTTACTACTAATGGGAAAATGCAATTGTTATACGCATACCCAGATGCATGTCTTTAAAGTCTTATCACTTTAGCCTGTTGTAGGGATACTCTGATTTTTTTCTTAAAAATGATGTTACTCTCCATTGTCATGTGTTCTTTATGTCAAAATATATGATACTAGATATGAGTCAAAATTTTAAGATTACTCTATGTCTCTTAAAACTTCTTAAATCATCCTTCAGTTCAGTTCAGTTCAGTTCAGTCGCTCAGTCGTGTCCGACTCTTCACGACCCCATGAATTGCAGCACACCAGGCCTCCCTGTCCATCACCATCTCCCGGAGTTCACTCAGACCCACGTCCATCAAGTCCGTGATGCCATCCAGCCATCTCATCCTTTGTCGTCCCCTTCTCCTCCTGCTCCCAATTCCTCCAGCATCAGAGTCTTTTCCAATGAGTCAACTCTTCACATGAGGTGGCCAAGTAATGGAGTTTCAGCCTCAGCATCGTTCCTTCCAAAGAAATCCCAGGGTGGATCTCCTTCAGAATGGACTGGTTGGATCTCCTTGCAGTCCAAGAGACTCTCAAGAGTCTTCTCCAATATCACAGTTCAAAAGCATCAATTCTTCGGCGATCAGCCTTCTTCACAGTCCAACTCTCACATCCATACATGACCACAGGAAAAACCATAGCCTTGACTTGACGGACCTTAGTCGGCAAAGCAATGTCTCTGCTTTTGAATATGCTATCTAGGTTGTTCATAACTTTTCTTCCAAGGAGTAAGCATCTTTTAATTTCATGGCTGCAGTCACCATCTGCAGTGATTTTGGAGCCCAAAAAATAAAGCCTGACACTGTTTCCATTGTTTCCCCATCTATTTCCCATGAAGTGATGGGACCGGATGTCATGATCTTTGCTTTCTGAATATTGAGCTTTCAGCCAACTTTTTCACTTTCCTCTTTCACTTTCATCAAGAGGCTCTTTAGTTCTTCACTTTCTGCATAAGGGTGGTGTCCTCTGCATATCTGAGGTTATTGATATTTCTCCCAGCAATCTTGATTCCAGCTTGTGTTTCTTCCAGTCCATCGTTTCTCATGATGTACTCTGCATATAAGTTAAATAAATAGGGTGACAGTATACAGCCTTGACGTACTCCTTTTCCTATTTGGAACCAGTCTGTTGTTCCATGTCCACTTCTAACTGTTGTTTCCTGACCTGCATACATATTTCTCAAGAGGCAAAATCATCCTTAGATATGTAGAAATATAAGATCATGACTCACCAATTACTACTGGTAATTGGTACCAATTGTTCCTAAAGCATTTAATGTTAATATTCAACACTGTCTTTTGGGGCCAAAAGTTTCACTTACTTAGTAAAATTTAAATAGCACTTTTAAGACTACAAATTAACTTCAATCTATGTTTCTCTAAATGCCATAGCATTGAAATAGAGTTTCTTCCTAGTTTCTTATAAATTAAATTTGATAAGTACCCTAAGCAGAGCCCCAAATATCCACCAATTTCAACATCAGACTAAAATGAACTTAATCTTACATTATTGGATGTGTGTAAGTATTAAGGCTTTAAAATAACAAATCAAAATAGGTAATGCTTAATATGTGGTAATATTTGTAATACATTTGTTATACAATCATCTCTAGCTCTAATATAATTGTATGTGATGATTTTAGTGATTTACTGTTCTGAAAATGTTCTCTTTTTTTTGCACCTAAGTTTAGGCAATAAACAAAATACTTTGACTCTGGTTCATGAAAAGAATCAAATATTTTCTATATTATCCATAACAAAACAACTAGATAAAAACTAAAACAAGCAAGATAGACAACTGCTAACAATGGACTTCTGTTGAATCCACTCAATTTTGCAACATAATACAGTAAGTAAAAATAAAACATACAAAAAGCATAATATCCTTCAAACATAGAGAAATCACAATGAAAATTTAAAAATCAGTAAACTGAAAAATAAAAATAGGACATATCAAAACATGTAGTATATAAAAAAGATCATGCTTACTAAGGATACAGTCTTACACATATATTGATATGTTGCTGCTGCTAAGTCGCTTCAGTCATGTCCGACTCTGTGCAACCCCATAAACAGCTCCCCCGTCCCTGGGATTCTCCAGGCAAGAACACTGGAGTGGGTTGCCATTTCCTTCTCCAATGCATGAAAGTGAAAAGTGAAAGCTGAAAAGAGCTAAAAGAATCAATAAGCTATGCATCTTAACTTAGAAAAAGAAATACAAATTGAACCCTTTAAAAGGGAAAAGGAAAAAGATCATGAAAATCAAAGCAGAGAAAATGGATGAATGAAATAAAAGATAAACATACAAAAGGAGAAATCAACAACTTTGTTTTTCTGAAAGGTCTAATAGAATTCCTAGTAATGTGGATCAAAAACAAAGAGGGAAAATAGGAATTCTAATATCAGGAATTTTAAAAGGAATAATAATAGTCTATACATGTAAAAAATAAGATGATATTATGGTCTTATGCCAATACACTTGAAAATATAAGTAAAAGGACATATTTCTATTAAAGCAACTTAAGAGAAACTAAATGAAGAAGACAGACCATATACTAGTGCTACTATAGAGGAACAGTGACTAGAAGGCTAGTGTGGGACTTCTGACTTGCTGATGATGGTCAATTTCTTAATTGGGTTATGGCTACACTAATGTGCTTCTTTGTGAATATTCATCAGTTTATACACTTATAATCTGTGTTCCTCCGGCATATATATTATATTGCAATAAAATATTTATTTAAAAAATTATGTGAGAGGAACTGTGGCTCCTGAGGCATGCTGGATGCAGAGAAAATGAAGCTGTAGTTGGCCAGATATGGGAAATAACTATAAAGGAGATCTGAAAAACAAAAAGGTCATTTTCATCTCATCAGTCCTAGATGAAGAAATCAAGCCCCGAGCCTTTGGAGTGGGAGCACTGACTCCAAGACCCTAGAGATCCAGAGAACTAACCCCAGGGAGTATCAGATAGTGAGAACTCACACAAAGGAAACCACTTGAGACCTGGTTTCACCCAACCACCAGTAGCACCTTGTACAAGATGCCTCATCTAAACAACAAACAAAACAAAAATACAAATCCAATCATTAGCACACAGGATTGCCACCTCACTCAGCCTTGTCTATCAGAAAGAAAAAAAAAAAATGCAGCACAAATCCCACTCTATATGAAGCTTACACAAACCATTGGACCAACCTTAGGGGGAAGAAACCAAGAAGAAAGAATTCAGCCTTGAAGCCTGGGGAAAGGAGACCTCATACACAAAAAGTTAAAAAAAAAAAAAAAAAAAGAAAAGGCAGAGAAATACTACACAAATGAAGGGACAAACTAGACACACAGAAGTCCAAATACATGAAGAGGAAATAGGCAAATTACCTGAAAAAGAATTCAGAATATGATGGTAAAGATGATCAAAAACCTTGAAAACAAATGAAGAAAATGTAAGACTCAATTAACAAAGACCTGGAAGAATTAAAGAATAAACATACAGAGATAAACAAAACAATTATTGAAATTAAAAATACTCTAGAAGGAATCAGTAGCAGAAGATCTGAAACAGAAAAATGAATCAGTGAGCAGGAAGATAAAATGGTGAAAATGACTTTTGAAGAGCAGAATAAAAAGGATGAAACAAACTGAGGACAGTCTCAGACACCTCAGGGACAATATCAAATGCACCAACATTCAAAGGAGTCCCAGAAGAATAAGAGAAAAAGAAAGGGTATGAGAAAATTTTTGAAGAGATTATAGTTGAAAATTTCCCCAACATGGAAAAGGAAATAGTCAATCAAGACCAGGAGGTGCAAAGAATCCCATACAGGATAAACCCAAGGAGAAACACACCAAGACACATACTAATCAAACTAACAAAGACTAAACACAAAGAAAGAATGTTAAAAGCAGCAAGGGAGAAGCAACAAGTAATATACAAGGGCAACCCCATACTTTTAACAGCTGATCTTTCAGCAGAAACTCTGCAGGCCACAAGGGAATGGTAGGATATATTTAAAGTACTGAAAGGGAAGAACCTAAAACCAAGATTACCCATCAAGGATCTCATTCAAAATTAATGGAGAAATAAAAAGCTTTTCAGACAAGCAAAAGAAAATTCAGTATCACCAAAGCAGCTTTACAACAAATGTTAAAGGGACTTATATAGTCAAGAAATACAAACCAAAAAAAAAAGAAAAAGATCTACAAAATCAACCCCAAACAATAAAGAAAATGGTAATAGGAACATATATATCTATAATTACTTTAAATGTAAAAGGACTAAATGATCCAACCAAAAGACACAGACTGGCTGAATGGATACAAAAACAAGACCCATGTATATGCTGTCTACAAGAAACCCACTTCATACTTAAAGACACATATAGACTAAAACTGAGAGGATGGAAAAATATACTCCATGCAAATGGGAAGGAAAAAAAAAACTGGAGTAGCAATCCTCATATCAGACAAAATAGACCATAAAATAAAGAAGATTACAAGAGATAAGGAAGGGCACAACATAATGATTAAGGGATCAATCCAAGAGGAAGACATAACAAGTGTAAATATCTATGAACCCAACATAGGAGCACTTTAATACAGAAGACAAACACTAACATACATAAAAGGAGAAACTGACAGTAACACAATAATAGTAGGAGACTTTAACAGCCCGCTCACACCAATGGAAAGATCACCAAAACAGTAAATTAATAAGGAAACACAAGTCTTAAGTAATACATCAGATGAGATGGATCTCATTGCTATCTTCAGGACATTCCATCCAAATGCAGAAGAATACACTTTCTTCTCAAGAGCACATGGAACATTCTCCAGGATAGACCACATCTTGGGTCACAAACAAAACCTCAGTAAATTTAAGAAAACTGAAATCACATCAAGCATGTTCTCCAACCACAATGCTATGAGACTAGATATCAATTACAAGAAAAAAACTGTAAAAACTATAAACACACAGAAATTAAACAATTTGTTTCTAAATAACCAATAGGTTACTGAAGAAATCAAAAGGGAAATCAAAAAATTTCTAGAAACAAATGACAATGAAAACGTGACAACTCAAAACCTATGGGATGTAGGGAAAGCAGTTCTAAGAGGAAAGTTTATAGCAATACAATTCTTCCTGAAGAAACAAGAAAAACACTGAATAGACAACCAAACTTTATACCTAAAACAACTGGAAAAAGAAGGGAAAAAAAAGTAGTAGAAGGAAAGAAATCATAAAGATCCAAACAGAAATAAATGAAAAAGAAATGAAAGAAACAATAGTAAAGATTAATAAAACTAAAAGCTGGCTCTTTGAGAAGATAAACAAAATTGACAAACCTTTAGCCAGACTCATCAAGAAAAAAAGAGAGAAGAATCGAATCGCCAAATTAGAAATGAAAAAGGAGAGGTTACAACAGACAGTGCAGAAATATAAAGGTTTATAAGAGAATATTATTAACTCTATGGCAATAAAACGGATAACCTGGAAGAAATGGACAGATTCTTAGAAAAGTTCAATCTTTCAAGACTGAACCAGGAAGAAACAAAAATTATGAACAACCCACTACAAGCACTGAAACTGAAGCTGTGATCAAAAATCTCCCAAAAACAAAGGACCAGATGGCTTCACAGGAGAATTCTATAAAACATTTAGAGAAGAGCTAATGCCTATCCTTCTAAAACTCTTTCAAAAAATTGCAGAGGAAGGAACACTTTCAAACGCATTCTACAAGGTCACAATCACCCTGATACCAGACAAAGACAACATGAAAAAGAAAACTACAGGCCAATATCACAGATGAACATAGATGCAAAAATCCTCAACAAAATTTTAGCAAACAGAATTCAGCAACACATCAAAAAGCTCATATACCATGATCAAGTGGGGTTTATTCCAGGGATGCAAGGATTCTTCAATATACACAAATCAATCAATGTGGTACATCATATTAACAAATTGAAAGATAAAAACCATATGATAATCTCAATAGATGCAGAAAAAGACTTCGACAAAATTCAGCACCCATTTATGATGAAAACTCTCAAAAAAATGGGCATAGAAGGAACTGACCTCAATATAGTAAAGGCCATACATGATAAGCCTACAGAAAACATTATTCTCAGTGGTGAAAAACAAAGCATTCCCCTAAGATCAGGAACAAGACAAGGGTGTCCACTTTCACCACTATTATTCAATATAGTTTGGAATCCTAGCTACAGCAATCAGAAAAGAAAAAGAAAATGAATCAGATAGGAAAAGAAGTAAAGCTCTCACTGTTTGCAGATGACATGATACTGTACATGCTACTGCTGCTGCTGCTAAGTCCCATCAGTAGTGTCTGACTCTGTGCAGCCCCATAGATGGCAGCCCACCAGGCTCCTCTGTCCCTGGGATTCTCCAGGCAAGAATACTGGAGTGGGTTGCCATTTCCTTCTCCAATGCATGAAAGTGAAAAGTGAAAGTGAAGTCATGTCCGACTCTTAGCGACCCCATGGACTGTAGTCTCCCAGGCTCCTCTGTCCATCGGTATTTCCAGGCAGGAGTACTGGAGTGGGGTGCCATTGCCTTCTCCAGATACTGTACATAGAAAACCCTAAAGAAAGTATCAGAAGCTTGCTAGAGCTAATCAATGAATTTAACAAAGTTGCAGGATACAAAATCAATACACAGGAATCACTTACATTTCTGTATACTAACAATGAAAAATCAGAAAGAGAAATTAAGAATTAGTTAAAAGAGAAACAAAAAGAATTATATATCTAGGAATAAGCTTTCCTAAGGAGACAAAATAACTATACACAGAAAATTATAAGACACTGATGAAAGAAATCAAAGACAAAATAAACAGATGGAAAGATATTCTATGTTCCTGGGTAGAAAGAATCAATATTGTGAAAATGACTATACTTCCAAACACAATGTACAAGTTCAAAGTAATTTCTATCAAATTACCAATGGTACTTTTCACAGAACTAGAACAAAAAATTTCACAATTCATATGGAAACACAAAAGACCCCGAATAGCCAAAGCAGTCTTGAGAAAGAAGAGTAGAGCTGGAGGACTCAACTTTCCTGACTAGAGATTATACTACAAAGCTACAGTCAACAAAAGAATATGCAACTATCACAAAAAAGAAATGTAGACCAATGGAACAAGATAGAAAGCCCCCAAAAAAACCCATGCACTTGTGGGTAACTTATTTTTCACAAAGGAGGCAAGAATATACAATAGAGCAAAGACAGACTCTTCAATAAATGGTGTTGGGAAAACTGGACAGCTACATGTAAAAGAATGAAATTAGAATACTTCCTAATACCATACAAAAAGATAAACTCAAAATGGATTAAAGACCTAAATGTAAGACCAGAAACTATAAAACTCTTAGAGGAAAACATAGGCAGAACACTCGATGACATAAATCAAGGCAAGATCCTCTACGACCCACCTCCTCAGTTCAGTTCAGTTGCTCAGTCGTATCCAACTCTGCGACCTCATGAATTGCAGCACGACAGGCCTCCCTATCCATCACCAACTTCTAGAGTACACCCAGACTCATGTCCATCGAGTCCGTGATGCCATCCAGCCATCTCATCTGTCGTCCCCTTCTCCTCCTGCCCCCAATTCCTCCCAGCAACAGAGTCTTTTCCAATGAGTCAACTCTTCGCATGAGGTGGCCAGAATACTGGAGTTTCAGCTTTAGCATCATTTCTTCCAAAGAAATCCCAGGGCTGAACTCCTTCAGAATGGACTGGTTGGATCTCCTTGCAGTCCAAGGGACTCTCAAGAGTCTTCTCCAACACCACAGTTCAAAACCATCAATTCTTTGGCGCTCAGCTTTCTTCACAGTCCAACTCTCGCATCCATAAATAACCATTGGAAAAACCATAGCCTTGACTGGACGGACCTTTGTTGGCAAGGTAATGTCTCTGCTTTTGAATATGCAGTCTAGGTTGGTCATGACTTTTCTTCCAAGGAGTACACATCTTTTAATTTCATGGCTGCAATCACCATCTACAGTGATTTTGGAGTCCCCCAAAATAAAGTCTGACACTGTTTCCACTGTTTCCCCATCTGTTTCCCATGAAGTGACCCACCTCCTTTTCGTACTGTTCATGGGGTTCTCAAGGCAAGAATACTGCAGTGGCTTGCCATTCCCTTCTCCAAATTCAGACTGAAATTGAAAAAAGTAGGGAAAACCACTAGACCATTCAGGTATGACCTAAATCAAATCCCTTATGATTATACAGTGGAAGTGAGAAATAGATTTAGGGCCTAGATCTGATAGATAGAGTGCCTGATGAACTATGGAATGAGGTTCATGACATTGTACAGGAGACATGGATCAAGACCATCCCCATGGAAAAGAAATGCAAAAAAGCAAAATGGCTGTCTGGGGAGGACTTACAAATAGCTGTGAAAAGAAGAGAGGCAAAAAGCAAAGGAGAAAAGGAAATATATAAGCATCTGAATGCAGAGATCCAAAGAATAGCAAGAAGAGATAAGAAAGCCTTCTTCAGCGTTCAATGCAAAGAAATAGAGGAAAAGAACAAAATGGGAAAGACTAGAGATGTCTTCAAGAAAATAAGAGATACCAAGGGAACATTTCATGCAAAGATGGGCTCGATAAAGGACAGAAATGGTATGGACCTAACAGAAGCAGAAGATATTAAGAAGAGGTGGCAAGAATACACAGAAGAACTGTACTAAAAAGATCTTCACGACGCAGATAATCATGATGATGTGATCACTAATCTAGAGCCAGACATCTTGGAATGTGAAGTCAAGTGGGCTTTAGAAAGCATGACTACGAACAAAGCTAGAGGAGGTGATGGAATTCCAGTGGAGCTGTTTCAAATTCTGAAAGATGATGCTGTGAAAGTGCTGCACTCAATATGCCAGCAAATATGGAAAACTCAGCAGTGGCCACAGGACTGGAAAAGGTCCATGTTCATTCCAATTCCAAAGAAAGGCAATGCCAAAGAATGCTCAAACTACCGCACAATTGCACTCATCTCACACTCTAGCAAAGTAATGCTCAAAATTCTTCAAGGCAGGCTTCAGCAACATGTGAACCGTGAACTCCCTGATGTTCAATCTAGTTTTAGAAAAGGCAGAGGAGCCAGAGATCAAATTGCCAACATCCACCGGAAAATGGAAAAAGCAAGAGAGTTCCAGAAAAAAATCTATTTCTGCTTTATTGTCTATGCCAAAGCCTTTGACCGCGTGGATCACAATAAACTGTGGAAAATTCTGAAAGAGATGGGAATACCAGACCACCTGACCTCCTCTTGAGAAATCTGTATGCAGGTAAGGAAGCAACAGTTAGAAGTAAACATGGGGCAACAGACTGGTTCCAAATAAGAAAAGGAGTCCGTCAAGGCTGTATATTGTCACTCTGCTTATTTAACTTATATGCAGAGTACATCATGAGAAACGCTAGGCGGGAAGAAATACAAGCTGGAATCAAGGTTGCCGGGAGAAATATCAATAACCTCAGATATGCAGATGACACCATCCTTATGGCAGAAACTGAAGAGGAACTAAAAAACCTCTTGATGAAAGTGAAAGAGGAAAGTGAAAAAGTTGGCTTAAAGCTCAATATTCAGAAAATGAAGATCATGGCATCCGGTCCCATCACTTCATGGGAAATAGATGGGGAAACAGTGGAAACAGTGTCAGACTTTATTTTGGGGGCTCCAAAATCACAGCAGACGGTGACTGCAGCCATGAAATTAAAAGACGCTTAGTCCTTGGAAGAAAAGTTATGACCAACCTAGATAGCATATTCAAAAGCAGAGACATTACTTGGCTGACTAAGGTCCGTCTAGTCAAGGCTATTGTTTTTCCAGTGGTCATGTATGGATGTGAGAATTGGACTATAAAGAAGGCTGAGCACCGAAGAGTTGATGCTTTTGAACTGTGGTGTTGGAGAAGACTCTTGAGAGTCCCTTGGACTGCAAGGAGATCCAACCAGTCCATTCTGGAAGGAGATCAGCCCTGGGATTTCTTTGGAAGGAATGATGCTAAAGCTGAAACTCTAGTACTTTGGCCACTTCATGCGAAGAGTTGACTCACTGGAAAAGACTCTGACGCTGGGAGGAATTGGGGGCAGGAGGAGAAGGGGACGACAGAGGATGAGATGGCTGGATGGCATCACGGACTCGATGGACGTGAGTCTGAGTGAAGTCCGAGAGATGGTAATGAACAGGGAGGCCTGGCGTGCTGCGATTCATGGGGTCGCAGAGTCGGACACGACTGAGCCGACTGAACTGAACTGAACTGACCCACCTCCTAGGGTAATGGAATTAAAAGCAAAAGTAAACAAGTGGGACCTGATTAATCTTAAAAGCTTTTGCACAGCAAAGAAACTATAAGCAAGGTGAAAAGACAACCCTCAGAGTGGGAGAAAATAATAGCAAGTAAAACAACTGCTGCTGCTGTTGCTGCTCTAAGTCGCTTCAGTTGTGTCCGACTCTGTGCAACCCCATAGATGGCAGCCCACCAGGCTATCCCGTCCCTTGGATTCTGCAGGCAAGAACACTGGAGTGGGTTGCCATTTCCTTCTCCAGTACATGAAAGTGAAAAGTGAAAGTGAAATCAGTCATGTCTGACTCTTCGCGACCCCATGGACTGTAGCCTACCAGGCTCCTCTGCCCATGGGATTTTCCAGGCAAGAGTACTGGATTGGATTGCCATTGCCTTCTCCAACAATGGAATATTACTCACCCATAAAAAGGAATACCTTTGAGTCAGTTCTGAAGAGGTGGAAGTACCCAGAGCCTATTAAACAGAGTGAAGTAAGTCAGAAAGAGAAAGATAAATATCATATTCTAACACATATATACGGAATCTAGAAAAATGGTACTGAAGAATTTATTTACAGGGTAGCAGAAACAGACATAGAAAATAGAATTATGGACAGGGGGAAAGGGGAGGAGAGGGTGAGATGTATGGAAAGAGTAACATGGAAAGTTACATTACCATATATAAAATAGATAGCCAATGGGAATTTGCTGTATGGCTCAGGAAACTCAAACAGGGCTCTGTATCAATCTAGGGGTGGGATAGGGAGGGAGATGGGAGGGAGTTTCAAAAGGGAGGGAATATATGTATACCTATGGCTGATTCATGTTGAGGTTTGACAGAAAACAGCAAAATTCTGTAAGCAACTATCCTTCAATTAAAAAGTTAATCAATTAAAAAAAAATTTTAATTATGTAACCAGATCTTCCTGACAAGACTTCAATCTCTTTCCTCTAACTCATAGATAATCATTTCCAACATTGAGTGGTAAGGGGGAAGGAGTTATATTCTGAAATCTTAATTAATTAAATGAAATCTGGAAAAAATAAACTTTTATGTCTCATTTTCATTTAGGATTATATAACATAGAATATAATCCAAGTATATATATATATTGCATATTATATTGAATAATGTAGTACATAGAATAATGTAAATACAATGTAGAATTTTAAGGCCAATCCTCATAACTTTGAGAAAACAAGTCTCCCCTCCACTTGATTTACATGAAACTTTTTTATTTAAAGATTTAAACAGATAAACGTAAGATTTAAAATCTACAACATTGTTTCATAATTATCAGTAAACAGCTACATAACTAGTAATTTTCCAAGAGTTCTGTATTTGTAGCATGTTTTAAATGCTGTATTAAACTTTCTCTTTCCTTGTCAGTATAACAGTTATATAAATGTTCTGTTTTAGCCAAGTTGCTAGGATTAAACATGAAAATGTATATAAAACTAACAAAACAGTGCCTGCCTTGTAGTAGTTCAGTTCAGTTGCTCAGTCGTGTCTGACTCTTTGCGACCCCATGAATCGTAGCACGCCAGGCCTCCCTGTTCATCACCAGCTCCAGTTCACTCACACTCACGTCCATCAAGTCCGTGATGTCATCCAGCCATCTCATTCTCAGTCGTCCCCTTCTCCTCCTGCCCACAATCCCTCTCAGCATCAGAGTCTTTTCCAATGAGTCAACTCTTCACATGAGGTGGCCAAAGTACTGGAGTTTCAGCTTTAGCATCATTCCTTCCAAAGAAATCCCAGGGTTGATCTCCTTCAGAATGGACTGGTTGGATCTCCTTGCAGTCCAAGGGACTCTCAAGAGTCTTCTCCAACACCACAGATCAAAAGCATCAATTCTTCGGCACTCAGCCTTCTTCACAGTCCAACTCTCACATCCATACATGACCACAGGAAAACCATAGCCTTGACTAGACGGACCTTAGTCAGCCAAGTAATGTCTCTGCTTTTGAATATGCTATCTAGGTTGGTCATAACTTTTCTTCCAAGGAGTAAGCGTCTTTTAATAATTGCTTACTATTTTATCATCATCAACATTTTGATCATTAGAATTGTAACTCCTTTTCACCAAATTAAACACATACATCCAGGTTCTAATCATCAAAAATAGGTAATATGATTTATAATCAAGGTTATTCTAATTTAATAACATGGTAAGAAAATTAAAAATTTTATAACTCTTTTTCTATTCACAAGCCACAGTGAAGCGTGGATTAAAAATTTATATTTATGCTCAATATTTCAGTTAAATTTGAAAGTGTTTTTTATTTTCAATGCTATTTATAAAATGTAATTTTCATCTATATCACTGCAATTAAAATTCTTTCATAGAATGGAATTTAAAATTCAGAACTGCATAATAGCTACCAATTATCATGTACCTACTATTTGCTATAAAAGTGTTTCTCTCAGTACACAATTAAAAAATGGCTCAAAACTTAAGGAAATTACACAAATGAGAACAACTGATAAATGACAGAAATAAGTTTCAAACCACTTTTGAAGATGCCAAACAATTTTTAAAATTTTTACCCTGCTATATTGCTTCATATGGAAAAAAATATTTAAACATAATAGCTATCTATTAGAAAGTCCTATTAGCCAAAGATATTTTGGTAACATTATAATAAACTTCAGATATATGGGCATTAAAATCTTCTAACTATTCTTTAATCTCAGAGATGGACTATTGACCACTATGAGAGATGGAGTATTAAACCACTATGCAAAGATAATCATCTAAGTCATTTGACAAGAAAGAGGAAACAGTCATATGAAGGCTCTTATCTAAGTTTCTTTAAACCAAATCTCAAGTTTAAACTTAATATAAAACATCATTATTGGCTCTATTAAATTGCTTGGATTCAATAGCCAAAATTTTAATATGACCTTGATCTGAATCAATTCATCACAAGATAAATTTATAGTAAATCACCATGCCCATTATGTTTCATCTTCTGTTAAAGAGTTTCTATTTTAGATACATTATCCTTCTATAAGTGGGATTAGTCAATCTCTCTTTTATGTAAAGTTTTAATCAAAGTATCAGATATATATAGATAAAGTATACATATATTACAGCATGTGTGCATGCTCAACTGATTCAGTCATGAAGGTAGCCACAAGGCTCCTCTGTCTATGGGATTCTCCAGGCAAGAATACAGGAGTGGGTTGCCATGCCCTCCTCCAGGGGATCTTCCTGACTCAGGGACTGAACTCACGTCTCCTGCATTGCAGGCAGATTCTTTACTGCTGAGCCACCAGGGAAGTCACCATATATTAGCCACCATACATATATACTAAAAGTATACAAATTATTAGTGTATAAAATATTTTACTAAGTAAACACACCAACACAATCAACATTTAGGTAAACAGCATCTAGATATAGAAATAAGACATTACTAGTCTATTCAGTATGTAGCTTCTTTCACTTAACATTAATCTGTGAGGTACACCTATGTTGCCCATGTACAGTAGCCTATTTTTAAAACTGCTATATAATCTAAATAATATTCAGTTTATGAAATTACAATGATATATGTATCCATTCCATTATTAATGGGCATTTGGATTGTCAAGTGACATTATTCAAAAAATAGAAAAGTTTCAGAGTAGGAGAACATACTTGCCATATGTATGTCTAAACGACTCATATCCAGAACACATGAATAATTCAAATCAAAAATAAAGACAATCCTATAGAAATAAGAACAAAATATTTGAAATAAGAACTTTAAAAAGATACACATATAGTCCTAAATATCTCAAAAAGGCCTTATTTTCACTAAGCAACGGGGTGCTATAAAGTAAAACACAACAGATACCCTTGCTCACAGACTGAAATGGATAACATGGAAAAAACTGAAAATAACATGCAGTGGCAAGAAAATGGAACCACTAGAATTTAGGCACACCGTTGATACCAGGTGGTGCAGCGGTAAACAATCTACCTGCCGATGCAGGAGACACAAGAAATGCAGGTTTGATCCCTGGGTCAGGAAGGTCCCCTGGAGTAGGAAATGGCAGCCCACTCCAGTATTCTTGCCTGGGAAATTCCATGAGTGGAGGAGCTTGGTGGATTGCAGTGCATGGAGTCACAAAGAGTCAGACACAGCTGAGCAGCTGAACACACACAGCACAAGCCGACAGAACTACTTATAAATTGGTACAAATATTTTAAGAAACTATTTAGCAAAAATGTTTATGGCAGTTTTATCTGTAATATCCTTTAGTAATTCTATAGTTAGAGCCATCAAGGCACTGGAAACCTTTGCCATAATTTTTCTTGATTTGGGAAAATGCAAATGCTATTCAGTCAGAAACTTACTGAATACCTAGTAAGTCACAGACACTGTAGCAGGTCCTGAGCATATAAGACTCCAAGTTAGTTCTCTCTTGTATTTTCAAACTGAGATGCTTCCTCTTGCTGCCCTCTGAAACATTTGGGGGATGTTTCTATGTTGTCACTTTTCAAATTAACCAAACATTAGACTATAACAATGCCCTTTTGAGTGAATATCTTTAAATATCATTGAAGTAAAATTTTAATGAATTGTTTGTCCAAAAAATACCCTTTTCTAGGACCTAGGCATGTCCAACCTTTACTTTAGATACTATTAAAGAATTACCTATTCCTGAATAATAATATATAATGGGTACAACTATCACTGAAACAGTCAATAATATAATTTAGATACATCTTTATTCTTAAAAGTCCAGCAACTGTAAAAAGAATTGCTTTGTCATAAGAATATGAAGATATAAATATCAAAGGACATAAATTTTAAGTAGCAAAAATGTGTTATTTTATTTTAAAATTCCATTTTAGGTTCAGTATTTTTTTTAGGTACAGTATTGTATCACAGAAATTTATAACTACTTTCACTTGACATAGAAATTAGATATTTCCATTTCTTTATCATATAGTACCTAAATATTTTAACTTTAGATAAAAATGTAAAACATCAAGTGGCATATTAATAAGAAAATATAAATGATATAAATGCTTAATCATATCCTTATGCCATGATAGAATAGATCTTCATTATTCAAGTAGGTCTTATGAAAGAAACAAAGTATTAAACAGCATTATTTGCAACAATAATCAATTTAAATTATCAATTTTCCTAGGGCAAAATAATGGTTGCTCAGGTTTAAAAGAGTATATATTAATTTTCACTGCTTTTACAATCCTTCAACATAGGCAATTTACTAACATGTGCAGATTCAAGAAGCACAATCTTGATTTAAAATGTTAGTGTTCACATATATATGGAATTTAGAAAGATAGTAATGATGACCCTGTATGTGAGACAACAAAAGAGACACAGAGGTATAGAATGGACTTTTGGCCTCGGAGGGAGAGGGAGAGGGTGGAATGATTAGGGAGAATGGCATTGGAACATGTATACTATCATATAAGAAATGAAGCACCAGTCTATGTTCAATACAGGATACAGGATGCTTGGGGCTGGTGCACAGGATGATCCAGGGAGATGATATGGAGTGGTAGGTGGGAGGGGGCTTCGGCATTGGGAGATTGTGTACACCTGTGGCTGATTCATGTCAATGTATGGCAAAACCAATACAGTACTGTAACGTAGAATAAAGTATTAAAAAAATAAAATAAAACACAATGTTAGTGTTCAACACTCCAATAATTCAGAAGGACTGTAGCTTTTCCTCAGTGTGCAGTGGTCTTCTTAGTTATTAATATCTACCTAGGCAAATTCTCTTTTCAAGGGAAAGATATGCTTATAAAATGTCACTGATGCTCTTTGTGCTTAACAGAGCAAGTCCCTGGCCATTCTAATCCCAAAGGATAATACATACAATGCAGGAAAGAACAATCATATGAAACATTATGTAAATATTTAAACCATGTCCTGCATTATGAGACATTATGCATGCTTGTGACTTTGCAATATCAATATTATTAACTAGAAGTCAAGGAATCCCAACACTCAGTACCACAATTAAGAACAGATAAGCTCAGACTGTTTGATCTTTGTCAATCATTTCATTTCCTAAGGAAAGAGGGAGGTTATTTTGACCCTGGAGAAGCAGTAATCAACTTCAATCCACTGGGCTGAACCATACATACATCAATCTCCCTAAAGCATCCTTCCTAAGGAAGACAATTTTCACCAGGGGAAGAACCCTCATTAGCAAATGGCAACCAATTCCAGTATTCTTGCCTGGAGAATCCCATGGACTGAGGAGCCTGGTGGGCTACAGTCCACGGGGTCGCAAAGAGTAGGACACAACTAAGCAAATTCACACACACAAGCAGAGTACATCATGAGAAATGCTGGACTGGAAGAAACACAAGCTGGAATCAAAATTGCTGGGAGAAATATCAATAACCTCAGATATGTAGATGACACCACCATTATGGCAGAAAGTAAAGAGAAACTAAAAGCCTCTTGATGAAAGTGGAAATGGAAAGTGGAAAACTTGGCCTAAAGCTCAACATTCAGAAAACGAAGATCATGGCATCTGGTCCCATCACTTCATGGGAAATAGATGGGGAAACAGTGGAAACAGTGTCAGACTTCATTTCGGGGGGCTCCAAAATCACTGCGGATGGTGACTGCAGCCATGAAATTAAAAGATGCTTATTCCTGGCAAGAAAAGTTATGACCAACCTAGATAGCATATTCAAAAGCAGAGACATTACTTTGCCGACTAAGGTCCGTCTAGTCAAGGCTATGGTTTTTCCTGTGGTCATGTATGGATGTGAGAGTTGGACTGTGAAGAAAGCTGAGTGCTGAAGAACTGATGCTTTTGAAATGTGGTGTTGGAGAAGACTCTTGAGAGTCCCTTGGACTGCAAGGAGATCCAACCAGTCCATTCTGAAGGAGATCAGCCCTGGGATTTCTTTGGAAGGAATGATGCGAAAGCTGAAACTCCAGTACTTTGGCCACCTCATGCGAAGAGTTGACACACTGGAAAGACTCTGATGCTGGGAGGGACTGGGGGCAGGAGGAGAAGGGGATGACAGAGGACGAGATGGCTGGATGGCATCACAGACTCGATGGACGTGAGTCTGTGTGAACTCCCAGAGCTGGTGATGGACAGGGAGGCCTGGCATGCTGTGATTCATGGTGTCACAAACAGCTGGACATGACCGAGCGACTGAACTGAACTGAACTGAAGAAGACAGTCCAAGGTAAAAGAAACCCAAATAAGATGGTAAGTGTTGCAAGAGGGCATCAGAGAGCAGACACACTGTAACCATACTCACAGAGAAACAGTCATTCTCATCACATGGACCACAGCCTGTCTAACTCAATTAAACTAAGCCAAGCTATGTGGGGCCACCCAAGACAAGTGGGTCATGGTGGAGAGTTCTGACTGTGGTCCACTGGAGAAGTGAATGGCAAACCACTTCAATATTCTTGCCTTGAGAACCCCATGAACAGTATGAAAAGGCAAAATGATAGGATACTGAAAGAGGAACTCCCCAGGTCAGTAGGTGCCCAAAATGCTATTGGAGATCAGTAGAGAAATAACTCCAGAAAGAATGAAGGGATGGAGCCAAAAGCAAAAACAGTACCTAGTTGTGGAAGTGACTGGTGACAGAAGCAAGGTCTGATGCTGTAAAGAGCAATATTGCATAGGAATCTGGAATGTTAGGTCCATGAATCAAAGCAAATTGGAGTGTTCAAACAGGACATGGCAAGAGAACGTCGACATTCTAGGAATTAGTAAACTAAAATGGACTGGGAATGGGTGACTTTAACTCAGATGACCATTATATCTACTACTGTGGGCAGGAATCCCTTAGAAGAAATGGAGTAGCCATCATGGTAAACAAAAGAGTCCGAAATGCAGTACTTGGATGCAGTCTCAAAAACGACAGAATGATCTCTGTTCGTTTCCAAGGCAACCCATTCAATATCACAGTAATCCAAGTCTATGCCCCAAGCAGTGATGCTGAAGAAGCTGAAGTTGAACAGTCCTAGGAAGACCTTTTCATAGATGTCCTTTTCATTATAAGGGACTGGAATGCAAAAATAGGAAGTCAAGAAACACCTAGAGTAAGAGGGAAATTTTGCCTTAGAATGTGGAATGAAGCAGGGAAAAGGCTAATAGTTTTGCCAAGAGAACGCACTGGTCATAGCAAATACCCCCTTCCAACAACACAAGAGAGGACTCTACACATAGACATCACCAGATGGTCAACACCAAAATCAGATTGATTATATTCTTTGCAGCCAAAGATGGAAAAACCCTATACAGTCAGTAAAAAGAAGACCAGGAGCTGACTGTGGCTCAGATCATGAACTCCCTATTGCCAAATTAAGACTTAAATTGAAGAAAGTAGGGAAAACCACTAGACCATTCAGGCATGACCTAAATCAAATCACTTATGATTATACAGTGGAAGTAAGAAATAGATTTAAGGGCCTAGATCTGATAGATAGAGTGCCTGATGAAATACAGATTGAGGTCTGTGACACTGTACAGGAGACAGGGATGAAGACCATCCACGGAAAAGAAATGCAAAAAAGCAAAATGGCTGTCTGGGGAGGACTTACAAATAGCTGTGAAAAGAAGAGAGGCAAAAAGCAAAGGAGAAAAGGAAAGATATAAGCATCTGAATGCAGAGTTCCAAAGAGTAGCAAGAAGAGATAAGAAAGCCTTCCTTAGTGATCAATGCAAAGAAATAGAGAAAAACAACAGAATAGGAAAGACTAGAGATCTCTTCAAGAAAATTAGAGATACCAAGGGAATATTTCATGCAGAGATGGGCTCGATAAAGGACAGAAATGGTATAGACCTAACAGAAGCAGAAGATATTAAGAAGAGGTGGAAAGAATACACAGAAGAACTGTACAAAAAGATCTTCACAACCAAGATAATCACGATGGTGTGATCACTCACCTAGAGCCAGACATACTGGAATGTGAAGTCAAGTGGGCCTTAGAAAGCATGACTACGAACAAACCTAGTGGAGATGATGGAATTCCAGTGGAGCTGTTTCAAATCCTGAAAGACGACACTGTGAAAGTGCTGCACTCAATATGCCAGCATATTTGGAAAACTCAGCAGTGGCTACAGGACTGGAAAAGGTCAGTTTTCATTCCAATCCCAAAGAAAGGCAATGCCAAAGAATGCTCAAATTACCGCACAATTGCACTCATCTCACATGCTAGTAAAGTACTGCTCAAAATTCTCCAAGCCAGGCTTCAGCAACACATGAACCATGAACTACCAGATATTCAAGCTGGTTTTGAAAAGGCAGAGGAGCCAGAGATCAAATTGCCAACATCCACTGGATCATCAAAAAAGCAAGAGGGTTCCAGAAAAACATCTATTTCTGCTTTATTGACTATGCCAAAGCCTTTGACTATGTGGATCACAGTAAACTGTGGAAAACGCTGAAAGAGATGGGACTACCAGTCCACCTGACCCACCTCTTGAAAGACCTATATGCAAGTTAGGAAGCAACAGTTAGAACTGGACATGAAACAACAGACTGGTTTCAAATAGGAAAAGGAGTACGTCAAGGCTGTATATTGTCACCCTGCTTATTTAACTTATATGCAGAGTACATCATGAGAAACGATGGACTTGAAGAAACACAAGCTGGAATCAAGATTGCTGGGAGAAATATCAATAACCTCAGATATGCAGATGACACCACCCTTATGGCAGAAAGTGGAGAGGAACTACAAAGCCTCTTGATGAAAGTGAAAGAGGAGAGTGAAAAAGTTGGCTTAAAGCTCAATATTCAGAAAACAAAGATCATGGCATCCGGTCCCATCACTTCATGGGAAATAGATGGGGAAACAGTGGAAACAGTGTCAGACTTTATTTTTCGGGCTCCAAAATCACTGCAGATGGTGATTGCAGCCATGAAATTAAAAACACTTACTCCTTGGAAGAAAAGTTATGACCAACCTAGATAGCATATTCAAAAGCAGAGACATTACTTTGCCGACTAAGGTCCGTCTAGTCAAGGCTACGGTTTTTGCAGTAGTCATGTATGGATGTGAGAAGTGGACTGTGAAGAAAGCTGAGTGCCGAAGAATTGATGGTTTTGAACTGTGGTGTTTGAGAAGACTCTTGAGAGTCCCTTGGACTGCAAGGAGATCCAACCAGTCCCTTCTGAGGATCAGCCCTGGGATTTCTTTGGAAGGAATGATGCTAAAGCTGAAACTCCAGTACTTTGGCCACCTTATGTGAAGAGTTGACTCATTTGAAAAGACTCTGATGCTGGGAGGGTTTGGGGGCAGGAGGAGACGGGGACGACCGAGGATGAGATGGCTGGATGGCATCACGGACTCGATGGACATGAGTCTGAGTGAAGTCCGGGAGTTGGTGATGGACAGGGAGGCCTGGCATGCTGCAATTCATGAGGTTGTAAAGAGTCGGGCACAACTGAGCAACTGAACTGAACTAAAGTAGCCAGTATGGCCTATATCTGATTATATTTATGTAATATTATATTACATAGAAAATAAAAGTGATTTTACTAAAAAAATCCATTTTTACAGAGTTTTATCTCTTGGATTTCTAAATCTTTCACTCACTACATCATAAATAAGACTTACCTAGTAACTTAAGACCTGACTAGGAGAATGCACTTCCCTGATCTTTGACCAAGAAGACTCTGAAGCACTCAGCATCTTGACTCAGAATTCTTAAAGCTTACTTGGGAAGATGTTATGCAACTGTTTCTTACGTACGAGGAAGTATATGATTGAAGAATGAAGAACAGGAAAAACTTGTAACCACTGGAAGGACATTACACACACAGGTTTAAATAAGCAGTCAGGTCAGTTCCCAGTTTGAAATAAAAGCCAACTATGACTACATTTAAGAAATAATAAGACAACAGTCACTGCCCATAATCCTCACACATATGAAATGATACCAAGTGACCTAAGACAGAATAAAACAGTGTTGCATCATGTGGTAGAGGCTAGAGTACTCAGTTATCAATAAACACTAGAGGATAGGGAATAATTTTTAGCAGAATGAAAGTTGGAATTAAATTTTAAAAAGCTAGTGACAGTCAGATGGGGGAAGAGAAAAGATGATCATCCCAGACATATAATGTCAATGTTCAGTCACTAAGTCATGTCCACATCTTTGCAGCCTCATAGACTGAAGCACACCAGTCTTCCCTATCCTTCACTACCTCCTGGAGATTGATCATATTTATGTCCATTGATTTGGTGATGCTGTCTAACTATCTCATCCTCTGCCACCCTCTTCTCCTTTTGTCTTCAATCTTTCCCAACATCAGGATCTCTTTCAGTGAGTCGGCTCTTCACCACAAATGGCCAAAGTATTGGAGCTTCAGCTTCAGCATCAGTCCTTGCATCAGCACCACAATTCCAAAGCATCAGTTCTTCAGCACTCAGCCTTCTTTATGGTTCAACTCTCACATCCATACATGACTACTGGAAAAACCATATCTTTCACTATATGGACTTTTGTCAACAAAGTGATGTCTCTGCTTTTTAATACATTGTCTAGATTTGTCATAGCTTTTCTTCCAAGGAGCAAGTCTTTTAATTTCCTGGCTGCAGTCACCATCCGCAGTGATTTTGGAGCCCAATAAAATAAAATCTGTCACTGCTTCTACTTTTTTTCCCTTCTATTTACCAGGAAGTGACAGGACCTGATGCAATGATCTTAGTTTTTTTAATATTGAGTTTTAAGCCAGATTTTTCACTCTTCTCTTTCACCTTCATCAAGAGGCTCTTTAGTTCCTCTTCTCTTTCTGCCATTAGAGTGGTATCATCTGCATATCTGAAGTTGCTGATATTTTTCCCGGCAATCTTGATTACAGCTTGTGATTCATCAGTCCATTATTTTGCATGATACTGTTGTTGTTTAGTTGCCAGATCATGTCCAACTCTTTGCCACCCCATGTACTGCAGCACACCAGGATTCCCTGTGCCTCACCATCTCCCAGAGTTTGCCCAAATTCATGTCCACTGAATCAGTGATGTACGCATGACGTACTCTGCATATAAGTTAAAAAAAACAGTGACGATATTCAGCCTTGTCATACTCCTTTCCCAATTTTGATCCAGTCAGTTGTTCATGTAAAGTTCTAACTGTTGCTTCTTGACCTGCACACAAGTTTCTCAGGAGACATGTAAGATGGTCGGGTATTCCCATCTCTTTAAGAATTTTCCACATCTGTTGTGATGCACACAAAGACTTTTATGTAGTCAATAAAGCATACATAGATTTTTTTTTTAAATTCCCTTGCTTTCTTTAAGATCCAGCAAGTGCTGGCAACTTGATCTCTGGTTCCTCTGCCTTTTCTAAACCTAGCTTGTACATCTGAAAGTTCTCAGTCACATACTGCTGAAGCTTAGCTTGAAGGATTTGGGGCATAGCCTTACTAGCATGTGAAAGTAGCACAACTGTATGGTAGTTTGAACACTTTTTTGGCCTTGCTCTTCTTTGTGATTGGAATGAAAACTGACCATTTCCAGTCCTGTAGTCACAGATAAGTTTTCCAAATTTGGTGGTATATTGAGTGCAGCATTTTAACAGCATCATCTTTTAAGATTTTATATAGCTCAGTTGGAATTCCATCACCTCCACTAGCTTTGTTTGTAATAATGCTTTCTAAGGCCCACTTGACCTCACACTCCAGGATGTCTGGCCCTAGATGAGTGACCACCTGCACCATCATTATTATCTGGGTCATTGAGACTTTTTTGTTTAGTTCTTCTGTGTATTCTTGCCTCTTCTTAATCTCTTCTGCTTCTCTTAGGTCCTTACTATTTCTGTCATTTATCATGCCCATCTTTGCATGAAATGTTCCCTTGATATCTCTAAGACATAGGATGAATATTATCAAAACCACAGAAGTAGAAGACAGCAGGTGAGTACATCCCTGGAGACCATAAGTAGGAGGAAGGAAGAGTCCCCTGAGTATGGGTCAAGTCAAAACCTGGCCATTTCAGTGACTAGGTAAGGCCTCGTGTGTCACTCAGTGCTTTCAGTGATTAAGCGGGACTTCAGGCAACTGCCAATTTCAAAGTTTAAAAAAAAATTTTCTGACTAAATTGACAAACAGATGGCACTAAAGTATTCCTCTTATTATTAAATGTTAATATTTGTTATCAGCATACAAGTATTCATGACAATTAATGATGTAGCCACTATTAACAGCAACCTACAGGTAAGGAAACTGAGGCTCACAGAAACAAGCAAATTCACTCCAACTAGCAAATTAAGATGGGAATGTGCACATGCCTACTTCAGAGGCCACACAATTCATTATGTTTCAGGGTTTCCTCTAATGTTAGAATGGCTTTAGTTTTCAGACAGGAGCATTATTAAGTGTTCTTTGTAGGCTCCTCATCCTTCCTATTCATCTCTTCAGTAAGAGAAGGTCCTGGGTTCGGTAAATGCGGGGTGGTTCTACAGTTTTTGAGCACCTCCTCTCCACCTGAACTTGACCTCACAGTGCTGACAGACCCACAGGAGAGAGAAGGGAATAAACAGTTACAGTATACCAGGACACAGGCAACAGTTGAGTAAATGAATGAATGAACGGATGGATAAACAAATTCATGCCATTTAACACAATTAAGTATTTGAAATTGTGGTTTTGGTTAAGAACAGCAATTCAGTGTCTGACTTTTTAAAAATTCTGTCATTTATTACCTACACAGCCTTGTATAGGGTGATTCAATTTCTCAAAACTCCAGCTTCTTCACCCATAAAATGAGGACCATACAACCTAGGAATTACAGGGTCTCTATTCAAGTTAAGTGAAATCATGTATGTAAAGCACTTGGTGCAGTATCTGACAAGTAAGCATTCAATAAACGGCTGTCATTCTGGTGTTATAAGTGATGGTGTCTTGCGGTCTAAAGTTTAGACTGACCTTTGTTTCCATGCCACTAGGCAAAAGCACTAACAAGTTTGAACACAAACAAATGTCTACCTTTCTTACTGTCCATGACTGTCTACAATTGCCACATTAGTCACTAAATTCAAGGAAACCAATTCAGTTTCTGCAGACTTGGAACTCAAAATCCTTGTACAATTTGACAAGAAGCTAAGTGTGTATAATTCGTGAAGCCACTTTAAAGATTCAGTTATTAAACCGAGTCCTTGAAAGGAACTATTTATTTCACGTAGAGGGAAACAAGTCATGGACTAGAAAAGACAATGAGAATTTTAGTTAATTAAACTTTGAAACAGTTACTTCTTTCAATTCAGTTCAGTCACTCAGTCCTGTCCGACTCTTTGCAACTCCATGAATCGCAGCACGGCAGGCCTCCGTCAGACTCAAGTCCAACGAGTCAGTGATGCCATCCAGCCATCTCGTCCTCTGTCATCCCCTTCTCCTCCTGCCCCCAATACCTCCCAGCATCAGACTTTTTCCAATGAGTCAACTCTTCGCATGAGGTGGCCAAAGTACTGGAGTTTCAGCTTTAGCATCATTCCTTCCAAAGAACACTCAGGACTGATTTACTTTAGAATGGACTGGTTAGATCTCCTTGCAGTCCAAGGGACTCTCAAGAGTCTTCTCCAACACCACAGTTCAAAAGCATCAATTCTTCGGCTCTCAGCCTTCTTCACAGTCCAACTCTCACATCCATACATGACCACAGGAAAAACCATAGCCTTGACTAGACGAACCTTAGTTGGCAAAGTAATGTCTCTGCTTTTGAATATGCTATCTAGGTTGGTCATAACTTTTCTTCCAAGGAGTAAGTGTCTTTTAATTTCATGGCTGCAGTCACCATCTGCAGTGATTTTGGAGCTCCAACAAATAAAGTCTGACACTTTCCACTGTTTCCCCATCTATTTCCCATGAAGTGATTGGACCAGATGCCATGATATTCATTTTCTGAATGTTGAGCTTTAAACCAACTTTTTCACTCTCCTCTTTCAATTTCATCGAGAGGTTTTTTAGTTCCTCTTCACTTTCTGCCATAAGGGTGGTGTCAGCTGCATATCTGAGGTTATTGCTATTTCCCCTGGCAATCTTGATTCCAGCTTGTGTTTCTTCCAGCCCAGCGTTTCTCATGATGTACTCTGCATATAAGTTAAATAAGCAGGGTGACAATATACAGCCTTGACGTACTCCTTTTCCTATTTGGAACCAGTCTGTTGTTCCATGTCCAGTTCTAACTGTTGCTTCCTGACCTGCATACAGATTTCTCAAGAGGTAGGTCAGGTGGTTTGGTATTCCCATCTCTCTCAGAATTTTCCACAGTTTATTGTGATCCACACAGTCAAAGGCTTTGGCATAGTCAATAAAGCAGAAATAGATGTTTTTCTGGAACTCTCTTGCTTTTTCATGATCCAGCAGATGTTGGCAATTTGATCTCTGGTTCCTCTGCCTTTTCTAAAACCAACTTGAACATCAGGAATTTCACAGTTCACGTATTGCTGAAGCCTGGCTTGGAGAATTTTGAGCCAAGGGCAGCGGCTGGGAGGAGCAACTCCAGTCCAAGGAGCAGTGGCTGCACGGGCGCAGGAGGGCCTAGAGGACCCATCCCACATTGAAGGTCAGGAAGGGTGGTGGTGAGATACCCCTCATCCAAGGCAAGGAACAGCAGCTGTGCTTTGCTGGAGCAGCCATGAAGAGATGGCCCACGCCCAAGTTAAGAGAAACACAAGTAAGATGGTAGCTGTTGCAAGAGGGCATCAGAGGGCAGACACACTGAAACCATACTCACAGAAAAGTAGTCAGTCTAATCACACAAGGATCACAGCCTTGTCTAACTCAATGAAACCAAGCCATGCCTGCAGGGCAACCCAAGACGGCCGGGTCATGGTGGGGAGGTCTGATAGAATGTGGTCCACTGGAGAAGGGAATGGCAAACCACTTTGGTATTCTTGCCTTGAGAACCCCATGAACAGTATGAAAAGCAAAATTATAGGATACTGAAAAAGGAACTCCCCAGGTCAGTAGGTACCCAATATCCTACTGGAGATCAGTGGAGAAATAACTCTAGAAAGAATGAAGGGATGGAGCCAAAGCAAAAACAATACCCAGTTGTGGATGTGACTGGTGATACAAGCAAGGTCCGATGCTATAAAGAGCAATATTGCATAGGAAACCTGGAATGTCAGGTCCATGAATCAAGGCAAATTGAAAGTGGTCAAATAGGAGAAGGCAAGAGTGAACGTCGACATTCTAGGAATAAGCAAACTAAAATGGACTGGGAATGGGTGAATTTAACTCAGATGACCATTATATCTACTACTGCAGGCAGGAATCCCTCAGAAGAAATGGAGTAGCCATCATGGTCAACAAGAGTCCAAAATGCAGTTCAATCTCAAAAACGACAGAATGATCTCTATTCGTCTCCTAGGCAAACCATTCAGTATCACAGTAATCCAAATCTATGCCCCAACCAGTAACGCTGAAGAAGCTGAAGTTGAATGGTTCTATGAAGACCTACAAGACCTTTTAGAACTAACACCCAAAAAACATGTCCTTTTTATTATAGGGGACTAAAATGCAAAAGTAGGAAGTCAAGAAACACCTGGAGTAATGGGCAAATTTGGCCTTGGAATGCAGAATGAAGCAGGGCAAAGACTAATAGAGTTTTGCCAAGAAAATGCACTGGTCATAGCAAACATGCTCTTCCAACAACACAAAAGAAGACTCTACACATGGACATCACCAGATGGTCCACACCAAAATCAGATTGATTACATTCTATGCAGCCAAAGATGGAGAAGCTCTATATAGTCAACACAAACAAGACCAGGAGCTGACTGTGGCTCAGATCATAAACTCCTTATTACCAAATTCAAACTCAAATTGAAGAAAGCAGGGAAAACCACTAGACCATTCAGGTATGACCTAAATCAAATCCCTTATTATACTTCTTTGAGGTGAGGTGAGGTGAAGTCACTCAGTTGTGTCTGACTCTTTGTGACACCATGGACTGTAACCTACTAGGCTTCTCTGTCCCTGGGATTCTCTAGGCAAGAATACTGGAGTGGATTGCCATTTCCTTCTCCAGGCGATCTTCCTGACTCAGGAATCAAACCCGGGTCTCCTGCATCGAAGGCAGGTGCTTTAACCTCTGAGCCACCAGGGAAGCCCATTATACTTCTTTAACTCTCCATAAAAATCTAACTGAGTGTTTAGCTGACTAAATAAAAACCTAGAATCCACTTCATTTCTAGTGTTTACTGTGTGGCCATTGCATGTGGAAAATCTCTCCATTTTTTATTTTATTCTAAGTTCACATTTCACAGATAAGGTGACTGAGGAGCCAATATGTTAAAGTCTAAACCACATTACTAGAAAATTGTAAAAACCAAGATGTGGATTCATATTTTTCACTCTAAGTATCATGGTATTTAGAAGTGAATTTAAATAGTCAGAGAGAAAAAAATTCATACCTATAAGACTATAAGGCTGAAGTAATAGAAAATGCTTGTCTTATGCAGACCTAGTAAAAGCACTAGATGAACCTCCAAATTTGCGGTATTCTGATTTCTTTTATTTGAACATATTAAATAAAAATTTCTCAAAACAGCAATAGAAATTTTGTCTGTTTAATGTTTTTTATGTCTCTCAAATGGATTCTTCTTTCTCAATTAAATCTTTAGCTCTTTAAAGACCAGAGCAATGTTTTATACTTCTTTTTCACCTTTATTCAGAATGACCATATACTTAACTCACTAATAGTTGATATTATATATTGTCTCAAATTAGAGAATAAATATTAAAATAGTGTCTGATAATCCTTTTGAGGTCTATAGTACTGATCTTTAGAAAAGGGGACTTTATTACTTTGGCTACTTTATATAAACTCCAGACAATACTGTACAGCATAGATGGATATTGGATAAATGATTATCAACAATGATGAAGTAGAATTCATTGTATTAAAACACATTTAGTAAATATCTTATGTTAGTATTCATTTTTTAAAATAGGCTTTTTTAAAACATAGAGCATAAAACAATTATTGCTTCAACACTTTACATCAATATTTACAACACTACTAACCCAAGCTAATATATATACATACATATGTATATGTGATATTTTTCAATCAAGCTAAAATTTATTCGTTGGAAGAACTGATGTTGAAGCTGAAACTCCAATACTTTGGCCACCTGATGCGAAGAGCTGACTCATTTGAAAAGACCCTGATGCTGGGAAAGATTGAGGGCAGGAGAAGGGGACGACAGAGGATGAGATGGTTGGATGGTATCACCGACTCAATGAACATGAGTTTGGGTAAACTCTGGGAGTTGGTGATGGACAGGGAGGCCTGGCATGCTGCGGTTCATGGGGTCTCAAAGAGTCAGACATGACTGAGCGACTGAACTGAACTGAATATTTATTCTTGATCTTTTAAAATATGTCTCCTTTCTGCTGGTGCTAAATGTCTTATGTTTGTCCCTGCAGATCCATTTTCCACTCTTCTCTTCCCTGTCCTCTGCCCCCTGGTACCTGACTTTGAGAGACCTTTATGCTTTTTTGTCTTCTGACTTCTGTTAGGATGAGCTGGTGGGAAACAGCAACAAGAGATTGACAAGGGTGCCAAGAACGGTCAGGGTGTTTCCTCTCTCAGCTCCTGCTCTGTTAGGCAGCTCCAAGTTAGTTATCTCTGTCTCTCTACAAAAGGGCAGCAGCTCCTCTCTCCAGGTTCTGGACTACCTCTTTTTGTCCTATATAGCCTACCTGCTTCCAGCTAGTGCCACCCTGGTGGATACTATGCCTCTTTTGCTTTTCCTCAACCCTGCCTACAGTTTTGTAAACTTTGCATTTCCTCACTAACACAAACAAATCAATCTTACCAAGCAGGTCTCAAAAACTGATTACACAAGCATCTGCCCATGAAATGAAAACAAAATGTGTTCACCAAGTGTTTTAAACCTTAGGCATAAAGCCAGTGTCTATTTCTATGGTTGAATCGATCCTTCACTAACACTTTGTATATGAGGTCTTAATTATGTACACAACACACTAACGCCACATTCCGTTTCCCTAGTGCTTACATTAGAGACTACAAAACACAGCAATAAGGAAAATTTGCCAAGAGCTGCTATAAACTGAAGCATAAGAAGAACCTGAGTAGCAATTAGTCTTGAACATTCTTTTACTCTATGACTGGTGTAATAAATCTTGTCTTTTGATACACCAATTATAAAGCTCTCTGGTGGTTGATTTATGTTCAGAAACATCATAAAGTTTAAATAACTAGTTATTTTCACATTTAGAGGCACTGCTCCCTGAAATAAATGTTGAAATTTTAAAGTAAATACATTTGAAAATTCTGTATTCTTTGGGTTCTCTATTTCAGATATGCTGCCAAAGGAGTTATTTGTAAGTCAATAACCCCTTCTGTAACACAAACATACAGAGAAAGTGAGAATGACACTTTCTCAAATATTAGAACAAATGGAATTTGTTTTTTTTTAATCATATTTTTAAGGAAAGCATAATAGGAAAAAATATACATATTTATCAAGGATTTTCTTCTAAAATAACCCAATAATAGTTTTTAAAACAAAATCTCATGAGCATGTATTTCCCCATTCACAGTGCTGTCGTCATGGAGACCAATCTCTGGCACATTTGATGGTGTAACCTACCATCTTTCTAGCCCGAAAATTCCGCTGTTGCCATGGAAACTGCCAGTCACTAACCTTTCTATTCCTTGATGCTCCCACAGATACCACTGAATTTTCAGCTATGATTTTCTTAGCCTTTAGCAGTTTTAGGGCTTTCTGGCAATGCCAGAAAGAAAACAAAACAAAACAAAATCTCTTGGTATATTGTACCTAAATGTAACAATTTATTTCAGGCATCAAATGCTGTGCAATGAATAGAATCAGGAAGAATTCATTTTAATACAAGACCAGGTAAGCCTTAAAACTGTTCAGGAAACCTCAAGATTTTTAAAAGATTATTTATAATGTCATTTAAGAATCAACAGTCACAAAAGGCATTAATTTCTCAGTTAATAAAAAGTTAACAGATTTTGAAGTCTACTTCCTTTGGGAAAATGTAATGAAGAAATTATAAAATTTTGAATCTCCTGAGATAATTCAATGGGAACACAGTTAACTTCCATTCCATTTTAGGAATGAAACTAAACTCTTCCTTTGATAAAGGGAAAGACAAACAAAAGATCTAAAAGGGTTGAGTGAGCACACAGGGAGCCATAAATATGGATTATGGAAGTTTGTTTGAAGTCTTAGAGAATGGTTCCAGAATATGAGGAAATAGAGCATTATTTCTACATTTGCCTTTTCAGTATTCTCAAAATATCAATCTAGAAAATCAGTTTTTGTGAAAAATAACTATTTTCTTAATGACTACTTGGGCTTCCCTAGTGGCTCAGATGGTAAAGCGTCTGCCTGCAATGTGGGAGACCTGGTTTCAATCCCTGGGTCAGGAAGATCCCCTGGAGAAGGAAATGGCAACCCACTCTAGTACTCCTGCATTAAAAATTCCATGGACGGAGGAGCCTTGTAGGCTACAGTCCATGGGGTCGCTAAGAGTCGGACACAATTGAACGACTTTACTTTCACTTTTCACTTTCATACATTGGAGAAGGAAATGGCAACCCACTCCAGTATGCTTGCCTGGAAAATCCCAGGGACAGGGGAGCCTGGTGGGCTGCCATCTATGGGATCACACAGAGCTGGACACAACTGAAGAACTTAGCAGCAGCAGCAATGACTACTTAAAAAAAAAAAAAAAAACTTTAATGTATATGAAACACAGTAGTATCTAATATGATCTATATATACAGGTATAAATGTAGAAACTGGATTTATAGAGTATATTAACATACCTGGTATATTTTTACTTAGAGGCTTACATTTAAAAAATCAGAAACTAACAAAGAATCAGATTTCTTGCTTCTCTTAAAATACTGGACTATTTTGAAAACTTGGAACCTGCTCTTCTACATGGCTATTATCCAACTTGCTATAATCCCTGTCATTCCCAATCACATTACGACCAAACTATGATGCTCAAATTAAAAGACTAGCCCTTATCTACAATGAAAATGTGCTATTCACCACAATGACATCCACAGATTATGTTATCTTTAAGTAATCTTAGAATATATAGGTACAAACATCAGTAAGAAATCATGGTTGGCTGAATGCAGAAGTTACAAGTTGAAGAATGGAACTAAGTGTTCGAGATTTCTGGGTTGGGAGGTAAAAGGAGGAAAGCAGTGGACTACTACCTAAAATAGTAAATATCCAGAGGGCTAGGGGTAGCAGAATTAATGAGAATAAATCTAGAATCACTGACTTTATAATACCTGTGCAATATCAAGGTTCAGATATATCTGGTAGTCAACTGAATATTGGGAGTGTGCGTATACATATATAACTAAATTTTATTAACTTTCATGCTGTTATTAATGATAATCCCAAGAAAATCAAGTATATAATATTGCTCATCATGATACCAGACCACTCATTATACACTTGCCCTATATCATAAGCTATAAATAAGCTATAAATAAGGATTCAATTTATAGGAATAACTACAATATGTAAAAACCTGAGAACTCATAAAATTTCTGAATAAAATGATAATATTCTATAAATTCAGTTTGATTCTTAGTTGACCATGTAACTTAACTGATGGACATAAATACAATGTACAAACATTTACTTTTCTAGTAAGAGTACTTTATTCTCCATTGGCACTGAAAATACACAGCTGAATAACAATTTGAATATTGGAAAATGTAGTGAATACTTGTAGGTTGCTTTCCCAGAGATACCATTTATTCAACTAATGGTTCCTACACTCATTAAGGTTATCTTATGTATCAGAATGATTCATGAGGAGGTCATCAAGAGAACATGACTACTGGTTGACCTACAAGCTGGACTCTGGCATTCAAGGCTCCTCACCCCATCACTTGTCCTTGGAATGTATATTCCTACTATTCCTGCTCTAGCAGCCATTCCAAGGATATAGCCTTGAAAGGATAAAGTGTTCTTGAGACCATCTGGGTTGATGCATGTCTAAACTCAGTTAAGAAGCTTTCTAAATAGCTTCAAGAACACTGAATTTTAGACCACAGGACATGAAAGAGCTGCCAATTGCCAAGCATGATAATAAACATGATTCTGAATTCTAAATCTTCATGGTTACAAGAAACTAGATATTAGAACCTAATCTTTAATTTGATAGCAACAAATTATCTATGGGGGATATCACTCAAGGAAGGATTTACTACTGGCAGATGCAGAGATAAATATAAAGTGACGGGATCCTAAAAACTATCTTAATTTTTACAAAGAACCATGGTATTTTACATCCATAAATTGAATCTATGAAGAGGTATCTTAAACTAGAAGGAAATGGGATAGACTTTGGATCTTTGTGAAAGTAATGCTAATTCCACAACTTTTCAAATTAAATATTTGATCACTATACATATCACTTTCAGTATAGCTGGAAAAATATGAAAAAAAGACTCTGAAACATTAATTTTTATTATTTTCATTAAACATTACTTGTTTCTTATTAAAATATGTATAATATTATATATTATACATCAAAATATGTATAATGTTATAAAATGTGAGAAGTAAATAATTTAGATAAGGCATAGCAATGTCTGACACGTAGTAGTCAAGACTACCTACCAGTAGCTACTTATACTATAAAAGTTTTCCAAAAACCAAAGTACCATCTCCAGAGATAATCATTACTAGCACTGAAAAGCATATTCTGCAAGACATGCACATGTAGGCACATACAGATGTAAACACATATAAGTATCCTCTCATTGGATAAAAATAAGATCATACTTCAGACACTATGCTGGCAAACGTTCTTCTACTCAATCATACATTGAATATATTTCCACATATATATATATACATGTATATATACATATATGTATATATGTATTTTTTAATCTACATTCTCAAATAACTTTTCTAATGCCAAATAATATACTTTGAACAGATCCAGTTATAAAAGCTGAAGGATTCTTTTCCTGTCTTCAAAGAATCCACAGTAATCAAAGGCTCATTAGTCAGAGTTCTACGCCACTATCGAGATTTTGGCAGCACCCGCTTCACATAGCCAGACAAGAAAAAGAAGACCCACCAGTTACATAAAGAACCAGGAGGAAAAAAACCTCACCTTGAGGCTTGTTTTTTCATATTTATTTTTAACAAGCTCACACAGATACACACATGAAATTTAGGAGAATAAAAAATCAAAGAGCATTATCTCTTTTCAAGAAAAGTATAAAATCTGACTATTTGGTTACATGTGCCTGAGAGAATCAAATCAAGTCGGGTTATAAGAAAGACTTAAAGATTGAAAAGTGATAAGAAAAGCTTGCTACAAGTCCCTCCTCACAGAATTTCTGAGATAAAGCCTTAGAGTGCATATATAGCACTTGCTATATTATTTTGGCCTCATAATGTGGGACGTGTGCAGGAAAGCCACTGACAGTATGAAAAATCCCTCTAGGCACATGTAAGTTGTTTACTGCTGAGGCAGAAATTAATCCATGCTCCTGCCTCATCTACCTATTTGAGCCTAGAGAACAGCTGACACAGTGTATTAGGGTCTACTGGTACATTTTACTAGTCTCTTAATTTTGTAATGGTTCTATATATTCCAGCCAAGGGAGACTTTAGCTTCAGAGTAAAGTCATTTAAAACTCAAGAACAAAAAAGAATTTTTGTCTTCAGTTTTCCTAATGTAGCTTCAGCATCCCAGGAGAGAGTACTCTTAGCTTGAGAACATGCACATTTGCAGTCCAGAGCCCAGAAATCAACGGAATCTACTGTTTGGTTTCAGAGAAATCAAAATGAGAATTCTGGGGAATTGAACTGAAATGTGAATAGGTTTGGCCACTTGAAAAATCTGGTCCTAAGAAGCAACAGCTTTTTAGAGAAAAAATGAAGAACAAAATGTTACATGCTAAAAATAAGATAATCTCAACCTCATATAAAATTCAAACAACCCATATAGAAACATTAATATTTTAGACAAGACAGCACTGATTATATTCATTTGTGTATTTGCACACACATACATATACACACATAGACAGACATATATACACACATACAAACATTCATCTACATTCTTTATATGAGACAGGTGAGATCTATCTCCACATATATCTTACCAGCACATAGAACAGGAGGTAAAACTATTAGGGGCCCATTTATTTAAAGGAAGAAAGGATATAAGGAGGAAAGGGTAGAGGGAGGGGAAAAAAATATACTGTGTCGAGATTACTAAGTTTTCCTTGTTTATGTGCATAACAAACAAATGATTTTCCTCATCTCAGTCAACAACTGAACTTGGCTGCTGTCATTTGCACAGCATTTATATTTCTAGAATATGTCCAAATTTCAGCTTCAGTCACTTGCATATGTCTCAATTCTGATCATTCTAAAAGGAGAACTCAATCACTGGTTCAGCTAAACTCTCCCTTCTACCAGCACCATAAACATGAATCAGTAGTCCTCTTTAGACAGTTTACAGCTGGAAAATTATCATGAGGTGACCACTTAACTGATTCTTCCTCCATCTTGATTGTACACACAGCACTCTAGATGCAGACATTCAATAACTAGATGTCAGTCTTTGACTCTGCAAGCAATCATTGAACCCTGTCCTACTATGGACCGGGTACCATGCTTGGCCTTGCAGTGATGGTGGCATATTAACTGATGTGGTCACTGCATTGGAGATTTAAATCTAATGAAGGAGGTAATAAACACTGAAGTAAGTGGTTGTGTTTTACTGCAGTTGTGGTTACCTGCTACAAGGGAGAAAGCAGCACAGAGTCCTGGGAGACCTGTCCTCATGAGGAGACAGAGGGAAGAGGATAGTTCCAGCAAAGATAAAAGATAACATAGAGTTGGCTAAAACAGAGGTAACACCAGTATAATGAAGAGGTAAAAGGTGTTGAACACAAGGCCAGAGTGACTTATCAGACCAATCCAAATGAGCAACATTTGTTGTTCAGCCACTCAGTCACGCCTGATTCTTTGCGACCCCATGAACTGCAGCACACCAGGCATCCCTATCCTTCACCATCTCCTGGAGCTTACTCAACCTCATGTCCACTTAGTCAGTGATGCGATCCAACTCTCTCGTTTCTGTCATCCTCTTATCCTGCCTTCAATCTTTCCCAGCATCAGGGTCTTTTCTAATGAATTGGTCCTACATACCAGATTCTCCGTAGCCTTGATCACTACAAATTACCCTTATTTGTCACCAACATTCTCCCTAAGACCATCCCTGTTGGGAGATCAAAAGGGAGGAAACCAACATAAGCATCTATTGCACACTAGGCACCATCATTGGCCTCTTAAACTATATTACCTTATTTGATCATCGCAACAAACCTATGAGGGACATATTACTATGATTTTTATTTTACACAAGAGAAAACTGAGGTTAAAAAGTGAAGTAACATTCAGAACTAAAAACCAAGTTCAGATAACTGATTCTACAATAATACAAAAGCAATTACATCTATCTAGCTCTATTTCTTGGAGAGAAAAAAATATATATATATATATATATATAGGTAAAACATATAAAGTGATTCTAAGACAATACCTTTTCCCCAAACTATTCCTATTATAAATATGTTAATAATGGTTATTCATATACTTATATTAGACTGGTTTTTAAAATTCTAACTCATGAATATAATGGTCAAGTTTTATTAAATGTTATTGGAATTTTTCCACAAGAAGGATGCTAAATAAATGAACTTCTACTCAAACAATGAAAAAATTCATTTCAGGAAGTTATATAAGTTCACAAATTTAAGAATCTAATTTTACTTTTACTACATTGCACTGTTTGAAATTGCTAATATTCAACCATTTGGATCAACACAAATAACAATTTCATATGGTTCAACCTAATATTCATTGTACTCATGCTGAACGTAAGGCATTCTTGTAGCATGAAAAACTTGTAAAATATTTCTAGCTCCTACATAACCAGTGCTGAAGACACAGGGTATAATAGCCAAATATTTATGCAAACATAATCAGTAAATCCATAGACATTTTAAAGCAGTACATAATTTCCAGATGAAGGGGATAAAATGGTAAGTTCAGAGAAGGAAGACAATTTAAAAACAGAAGTCGTTTCCATGGGCTAGAGTGATTTGGAAAATCATTAGAGAAAAATTCAGTAGGATTTGAACAAGTTCATAGAGATAATCAGAAACTCAAATGCTAATGAGGGTCTGGGTGGGAACTGAAAAGAATAGCCATTTTTAAAAGTATGACAAGAGAAATAAAGGGAACTGTGGTGAATGAGAGCATGTGTGCCCCACATTCAGGCATTCAAATTTAATTTAAAAACGAACTATACCCGCTAAACATCTTCAGAAGTGAGTCAGGACCTGTAACTGATAGTCTGAATTTTGGTTATGGAAAAAATCTGAAAGAGCCTACTTACAGAAATGCAAATGCAAATGCAAAAAACATGAAGGAAGGGGAGTCATGGCATTTGGCAAATAAAGCATTAGCCAATTTCGTTAGAACAAAGGATGTATATAAGGAGACGGAAGGAGTGAAGTCCAGAAAGAAGGTGAACCCAAGATCTGCAAGGTCCTCAATGCAAGAATAAGTTTAAACTGCACAACCTGAATCCCCCAAATGCGCCCAGGCTCAGTGTGAGTCTATTATTTTCCCTGTTTTCAAAGGCTGTTGCCCCATTTCACTCTCATCTATATCCCATTTATTCTTTTAGCTCTGGCTTTAACAAGCCTTTCCGACTCTCAGTCAGAGGGAAACATCAGTCCATTAAAATTCACTATAACTTTCTATCTCTCAAGATTTGGATCACCTTCTATCTAGCATTTAAGTTAACTATGCACATCTTCATTTTCCTATGGGACAATTTCTTGAGTTACTACATCTAAATTACATTTGTACCCTCTACAGCATGGAGAATGGCATTTAAGACATGTTACTTGAATAATTATTCACCTGAAAGCATTTTACCCTCTAGGAAATGGAAAAGCCATTAAGTGCTTAAAAGTACATGTGTAATGTGGTCAAAGTAACATTGTAGAACATTATTTGGTAGGAATATAGAACAACATAGAAAGGACAACCTAGAACATAAATTATTGGCCTGGACTAGGCCAGTAGTAGTCAGAACTAAAAAGGAGGAAGCAATTTGTTTTCCACGAAGAATTAGGATGCCATAGTTCTAAATGGCCAGTGAAATGAAGATGTCAAAGATGACCAGGCAGTTGAATCTGGGGCAATTGAAATAATGTAGCAATAAGAAAAGGAGAGCGCTATTCAAGCCAAATGAGTGAGATAAATGAATTGGCTTTTAAATGTGTTAAAGTTTCTATGGCAATAAAAAGAAATTCAAAGGGAAGCACAGAGTTAAGTTTGAGAGAGAACATCACTTTGTGGATATTTCTATAAATACTGAAAAGCATAATATGGAGTGAAATGCTCCATATGTTGAGAAATCAATATCCATTTTCATTCTCATGTTCTAGAATTTGACCTAAGTGGAAATAATAAAACAGAAGAGAGAGTGATGGGGCAAGATATGAAAAGGGAGATGCTGTTAAGTGCTACTTAAGTGTGCTTGTAGAGGAGAGTTGCAGTTGAGTTTAACTTAAGGACACAACATCAAACAGGATTAAAAATACCTGAAGGGAAAGTGGGAAGTCACCAACAAAAACCTAGATACTTTCTAATTCTGCAGCAAATTAGTAGTGCCCAGAGAAAAAGATTTATCTCTTGACTCATTGGAAATGTAGACTTCAGTTCTTTCCAAGTTAATAACTTAGACATTCTACATACTCCTTCCAACACTACACAGGCAGTTCCATCAATAAACAGGTTCTGGTACAATGAAAGTGAAAGTGAAGTCGCTCAGTCGTGTCTGACTCTGCGACCCCATGGACTGTAGCGCACCAGGCTCCTCTGTCCATAGGATTCTCCAGGCAAGAGTACTGGAGTGGGTTGCCATTTCCTTCTCCAGGAAATCTTCTCAACCCAGGGATCCAACCCAGGTTTCTCGCATGGCAGGCAGACGCTTTACCATCTGAGCCACCGGGGAAGCCCTGGTACAATAGCTTGGAATAAACACTCTAGATGGCCCCAGGGTTCCGAACAGTTGGCAAGAGCAAACCACATAGCACTCTCACGGCATTAAGTTCTACTGAGACCACTGAGTGACAGCCATCTCATTCATTCTCCTCTGACATTTCCCATATTTGAGAGAAACTTTATGCTGAAAAATAGTTCATAATCCAACATCTGTATCTCTTTAAAGGATCCACAGAGAGTCTTCAGGTGGTCTAGAAATTCTGAGTATATACATAAGCCTTTTCTGAGGCGATATCCACTGACTTTCTAAGGCCCTCTTTTCAAAGAGATGTAAGATGCAAGAAATAATCATTGCTAAGAGAGAAAAAAAATGACACCTACTTGCCAGAATTCATTTAACATGAGAGTTTTCATAGAACTGATAAAAGAAAAATGTCCTACAATTGACTCATTCATATTAAATAGTCTGTTATTGATGCATGACAAATATAAAGAGTTTAATATATATGTATTGGGTTGACTAAAAGGTTCATTTGAGTTTTTGTAAGATCTGACCGAAAAACCTGAACGAAACTTTTACCAATCCAATAAAATATTTTCATCATAATTTTAAGTGGAAAAAAAAGCAGGAAACTACACTGTGTATATGAATCACATGTGTGAACCATAGAAAACATTTTGGAAAACTTTCCATCATTATTGAGGCTATAATTTTTATTTTTCCACAATGTTTGGTGTCCTATAAATTTTCTTAAATAAGCATGTATTCTTTTGGGGGATTTAATTTGTACTATTTATACATAATTTATAAAGATACATAGAGAGTACAGGATTCCAGAATAAATAGGAAGATATTTTCCCTGTGCGGGTATATCAGTCAGTCAAAACGACCAGTTCCAAGTTTTTCTGAAGACTCAATTTCAGGAAATTTACATATTTTTGGCGCCTAGGTTGTCCTCACACATCCTCGTCTTTTTAATTATGTATGATCTATCTATCTCACAGATAATTTTCTCTAACTTACCAAAAGGTTTCTCCTGGACAACTGAGAAATTCATTTAGAAATAACTTGAAGAGAAAAATCCAGCTTGTCTTTAAAAACACTCAACTCTACATCTTCTAAAATACGTTACAGTGTGAATAAACACAATTCTGCTTTCTGACTTCGTAAACTTTGCCTGGGAAAGCCAAAATCGAGACCTCCTAAGAGGGTGGCATGCTCGACAGTGGCCCCAATCCAGGCAGCACAGCGCCACACAGTGTTTTGGACCTGCGTCGGGCATTCGATCACCACTGTAACTGGGATACAGCTGTCATTTAGTACCCAAGGACCAGGGATGCCAACTACCCTGCAGTGACCAGAGGAGTCCCTCATAATGAAGAGCTGTACTGCCAAAACGCCAACAGCACTTCCACTGAGAAACACTGCAGCCTTTGTCTCTGTTCTTCCCGTTCTCTATTCTCTTGTGGGGCTCAACCCAATCTGTCTTCTCTAGGAAATTTCCCCCAACACCTTCATCACATCCCTTCTCTGGATCTTCATCTCTTGTATTCAATTTGGTACTTAATTATATGCTTTTATGTAAGGATTAACAACTTCATATATAAATGTTCTGCCTTCCTCAACTGAACAGTGAGCTAGTGAGCTCCTAAGTGTGTGGTCATGTACGAAAATTCTGAGTACTATAATAGAGGAAATGCTAAGCACTATGTCAACAAATCAGAATAGGTTATACAGAAAAAGGTCAACTATTACAAAAACTTTGGATTTTCTAGGGAAGTTATTTTTAAAGAAACATGCACATATTGAGATGAATTATTAACCTTACTATAACTGACAACACCTGTACTATACTCAAGGCAGAACTGGTACCAAAGTAGATGATAAACATTACTTTTTTCCTTTCTGATTAGTTTCTAACTGCTAGCAAAGTAATGAAAGCTTACTTCAACATTTGATTAGACATCTTGACTAATGTCTTAAAACTCTATGTTAGTTCATTCTTTATGATCAAAAGAATTTATTAGATTCATGTGCTGGGCAAGCTTCATGCCAATCAAAATTGGCCTAAAGTTTGTCTTTTAGTAGGGGGTCAAGGAGAGAGAAACCTGAAGCAGAAGATGGGAACAAAGAAGAAATTACATGCTTTGGAAAAGACATAGCTGGAAGAAAAGTAATGCCCTCTTTAATCAGTAAAGAAGATTTGGTGGGAGAAATGGAATTCAAGAATTAATATAAATGTTTAGGAGCTGACAGTCTGAAAGCACGGAATAATTTTCCATGGGTATGAATTTGGGAAATGAACAAAGGTAAGAGTAAGAGCCAAAAATAAAAAGTCAGGAGAAGAAAATATTCCGGAAATCTACTTAGAAAAGCTACAATGGAAAATATATATATATAAATTGGGAAGTTAATAAAAGTAAGAGGATTATTTTGAGGAAGAGCTTGGTAATTTGACCTTAATTCCATGACCAATGAGAAACAACTCTTGGAGCCATAAAATGGACTCAAGCAGGCTGGCAACAGAAATAACTTTGCAAAGTTATTGGTCTTCTGCTCTGGCTCATTATATTTAGAATTTATCACAGATTATTTAGCAGACATACTTTTTCTACATTTAACTTTATAAATTATTTTCAGGAACTCTTTTTTGAGAAGATACTCCTGATGTATACATGTTTATACGTCAGTAATGATTATCAGAGCACTTAACAAACAACTTTTAATTGTTTGTTGAGTCCAGAGAGTGACATGTGCATGCTAAGTCACTTCAGTCACGTCTGACTCTTTGTGACCCTATGGACTGCAGCCTGCGAGGCTTCCCTGTCCATGGAATTCTTCAGGCAAGAATACTGGAGTGAGTTGCCATGCCTTCCTCCAGGGGATCTTCGAAACCCAGTGACTGAACCCACGTCTCTTATGTCTCCTACACTGGCAGGCAGGTTTTTTACCACTAGGGCCACCTTGGAAGCCCAGAATGTGGCACAGTTTGATTTTAAACAGCTGTAAAACAATCATGGGGCACCCAGATGGCACAGTGGTAAAGAATCTTCCTGCCAACACAGGAGACACTAGGTTGATCCCTGGGTCAAGAAGATCCCCTGGAGGAGGAAATGGCAACCCACTTCAGTATTCTTGCCTGAAAAATCCTATGGAAAGAAGAACCTGGCGGGATACAAGTTCATGGGGTCACCAGCAGTCGGATATGGTTTAGTGTCTAAACATGAGGAAAACAACCATAGTTTGTTTACAGAAACTTTGATTTAGCTTTCATTTAAAGCAATAGGTTTGTTGTTATGGGGTAGACTATTTTAAAATCAGAGGGCCAGTTTTATATGTGAGTCATCCTATTAAGCTCTTACATTTGGAAAATCCCAATCATAGGAGTATCATCTCAGAAGAAAGATGTTTTTAAGAGTCATGTCTAAGAAAATTAAAATCAATCTTTGGAACAAAATCCTTCTGTTAGAAAATAAAAGTACAACATACACATACACAGCTGAGTAAAAACATACACAAGCTTTGTTCCGCCAGTGTTTGTTTATACCTAATTATGCTAATTTATTAGGCAAGAAAAATAGTTTTATATCACAAATATAAATGTCTCCAATATAGAAAATTAATTCAGTAACATTAATGTAGTATAATAAGATATTTCTAAGTAAAACAGTCCAGTTGGAAACCAGGATAAAACCATGCTGCTCCAACAATGAAATGTATCTCTACTTAGAGAAGGACCATTTTTAAAGCTACTATTATCTTTTTACAGCAAGAATAGTATAGTCTTTATCTGGAGAGTACTGGTCAGGGATAATAGGTTTTGTTTATAAAGCATAAATTTTCCAAAACTATTCTAGTGTTTTTAAAGACCTTTAGGTATAACCACAAATCAGTTTTTACTTCTCCTTTTCACTCTAAATAATACACCATTTTTCTGAATCAAATAATCTTATGACCCCTATCTTAATGGAGATTCCTGATATCCTAAGGTATATTGATCATTACATATAACATATTACATACAATATCTTTATGAATGCTTATTGGGTTAAACCTAAAAACATACTTCCCAGAGGAAGATTTGGGGTTTCCCCTCTATCCCCCATAGTTCTCTATATGTTTTTTCCAGAAGCAGAAGGAATGACAGAGTTAAATCCCTGGCATTAAACGTCTGCTTACCTAAATCAGAGGAGTCTGAAATGAAATTTTAGACAAGGATTATGCAATCTGAAGTGCAGTAACCTAAACTCATGATTCTAATATTACAAGGCATTTATTCAGAACTCATTTCTACATCACAAAGACTGAAAGAGAAAGATGAGGAATTTGTGTTATTTTGAGCCCATCAAATCTCATCAAATCCACATTGGATATTCTTTAAATTGGCAAAAACTGCTTTCAAATGTAGATCTGAACATTGCCTGAAAAATAGAATGGATTATTTACTAAGACAAACTCCCTTTCAAACAGGTTAGATTTTCAGTCTAAACTTGTACTCTCTCAGCAACTTTACCCAGTTTATCCAACATAGACTCTGTCCATTTATTTACTTAGCAACCATATATTAAGTGCATCACCTGTGTCAGGCACTAGCATAGGACCAAGGAGGTGATCAGTACTGGTCTGTGTCATGATAAGCTTCATGATACATCTATTCAATTATACTTGATACTCCCACATAGTAATAATTTTGCTTTACCTTACAAGCCCAAAGATCTCTCCTTTGAAAACATTTTCTTTAGGCCAGAGTATTATTGATAAGAAAGCTTTGAAGATAACCATAAAAAGCCAGATTCTGGAGAACTGGTTCAAGATGGCAGAATGGAAGGACATGCACTTATCTTCTCTTGCAACAACACCAAAATCTACTACTACTTGTAGTAGCTGCTGAACAATCATCAACAGGAAGATGCTGGAACCTAGCAAAAAAGATATCCCACGTCCAAAGACAAAGGAGAAGCCACAGTGAGACAATAGGATGGTCACAATCATGATAAAATCCAGGTGGGCAACCCACAGACTGGAGAACAATAATACCAAAGAAGTTTTCTCACTGTTGTGAAGGTTCTGAGCCCCACATTAGGCTTCCTAGCCTGGGGATTTGGCAAAGGACAGGCACCCCCAGGGCATTTAACTGAAGGCCAGGGGGATCTGGTTATAGGATGTGCAAGGACTGGGGAAAACAGAGACTCTACTCTTGAATGGCACAAACAAAATCTGTACCTATCAGGACCCAGGGGAAAGGAGCAGTGACCCCAGGAGACTGAACTAGACCTACTTGCTAGAGCTAGAGGGTCTCTTGTGGAGGTGTGGGTTGGCAGTAGCTCACCACTGGGGTGGGGCCCCTGGCAGCAGCAATCCTGGGAGATGTGTCTTGGTGTGAGCCCTCTTGGAGACTGCCATTAACCCCACCACAGAGCTTGTAGACTCCAAGGCTGGGATGTCTCAGGTCAAAAACTAACAGGAAGGGAGCACAGCCCCACCCATGAGCAGACAGTTAGATTAAAGTTTTATTGAGCCTGACTTCCCTGGTGGCTCAGACTAAAGTGGCTGCCTACAATGTGGGAGACCGGGGGTTCGATCCCTGGGTTGGGAAGATTCCCTGGAGAAGGAAATGGCAACCCACTCCAGTACTCTTGCCTGAAAAATCCCATGGACTAAGGAGCCTAGTAGGCTACAGTCCATGGGGTTGCAAAGAGTTGGACAGGACTGAGCGACTTCACTTTCACTTTTATTGAGCATGGCCTTGCCCACAGAGCAAGACTCAGTTTTTCCCAAGGCCAGTCCCTCCCATTAAGAAGCTTACACAAGCTTCTTACTTACCCTTATCCACCAGAGATCAGACAGAAGAAGTAAGAACTCAGTTCAGTTCAGTCGCTCAGTTGTGTCCAACTCTTTGCGACCCCATGAATCACAGCACACCAGGCCTCCCTGACTATCACCAGCTCCCGGAGTTCACTCAGACTCACGTCTGAGTGGCATCAAGTCAGTAATGCTATCCAGCCATCTCATCCTCAGTCATCCCCTTCTCCTCTTGCCCCCAATCCCTCCCAGCATCAGAGTCTTTTTCCAATGAGTCAGCTCTTCACATGAGGTGGCCAAAGTACTGGAGTTTCAGCTTTAGCCACAGTCTTTCCAAAGAAATCCCAGGGCTGATCTTCAGAATGGACTGGTTGAATCTCTTTGCAGTCCAAGGGACTCTCAAGAGTCTTCTCCAACACCACAGTTCAAAAGCATCAATTCTTTGGCACTCAGCTTTCTTCACAGTCCAACTCTCACTTCCATACATGACCACAGGAAAAACCATAGCCTTGACTAGACGGATCTTAGTCAGCAAAGTCTCTGCTTTTCAATATGCTATCTAGTTTGTTCATAAGTTTTCTTCCAAGGAGTAAGCGTCTTTTAATTTCTTGGCTGCAGTCACCATCTGCAGTGATTTTGGAGCTCAAAAAAAATAGTCTGTGACTGTTTCCACTGTTTCCCCATCTATTTCCCATGAAGTGATGGGACCGGATGCCATGATCTTCATTTTCTGAATGTTGAGCTTTAAGCCAACTTTTTTACTCTCTTTCACTTTCATCAAGAGGCTTTGTAGTTCCTCTTCACTTTCTGCCATAAGGGTGGTGTCATCTGCATATCTGAGGTTATTGATATTTCTCCCAGCAATCTTGATTCCAGCTTGTGTTTCTTCCAGCCCAGCGTTTCTCATGATGTACTCTGCATATAAGTTAAATAAGCAGGGTGACAATATACAGCCTTGACGTACTCCTTTTCCTATTTGGAACCAGTCTGTTGTTCCATGTCCAGTTCTAACTGTTGCTTCCTGACCTGCATACAGATTTCTCAAGAGGCAGGTCAGGTGGTCTGGTATTCCCATCTCTTTCAGAATTTTCCACAGTTTATTGTGATCCACACAGTCAAAGGCTTTGAGAAGAACTATACCAGAAAGCTAATCAAAATGAAAATTAATCAGAATGAAAAGGCAGAGGGGTAACATCCCAGATAAAGGGACAAAATAAGTCCCCAGAAAACTAAGTAAATGAAATGGAGATAGGCAACCTTCCAGAAAAAGAATTCTGAACAGTAATAGTGAAGATGACCCAGGATCTTGGAAAAGAATGGAGAAGACAGAAGAAATGCTTACCAAAGACCTAGAAGAACTAAAAGACAAACAGAGATGATCAATACACCAGAAGGAGTAATCTACAGCAGAATAAATGAGGCAGAAGAATGGATAAGTGACCTGGAAGACATAATGGTGGAAATTACTGCTGCAAAACAGAATATAGAAAAAAGAATGAAAAAAAAAAGAAGAAGATGAAGACAGCCTAAGAGACCTCTAGGACAACATTAAACACATCAACATTCACATCATAGGGGTCCCAGAAGAAGAGAGAGAGAAAAATGACCTGAGAAAATATTTGAGGAGATAATAGCTGAAAAATTCCCTAACATAAAAAGGAGTCAGTCAAGTCCAGGAAGTACAGAGAGTCCCGGGCAGGATTTTAAACCTAAGGAGGAACACACATAGTAATCAAACTAACAAAAATTAAAGACAAAGGTAAAATATTAAAAGTGGCAAAGAAAAAAGGAAACTCCCATAAGGTTATCAGCTGATTTCTAAACAGAAATTCTACAAGCCAGAAGGAAATGGCATGATATATTTAAAGTGATGAAACAGAAGAACCTACAACCAATAATACTCTCCCCAGGAAGACTCTCATTTAGATTTGAAGAGAAATCAAAGGCTTTTCCAGACAAGCAAAACTTAAGAGAATTCAGCACTGCCAAACTAGCTGTACAACAAATGCTAAAGGAACTTCTCTCGGCTGTAAACAAAAGAGAAGGAAAAGACCTACAAGAAGTAAACCCAAAACAATTAAGATAATGGTAATAGAGTCATACAGATCAATAATTACCTTTAATGTAAGTGGATTAAATGCACCAACCAAGAGAAGACATAGACTGACTCGGTAGATGAAAACCATACACACTTCCACTTACCACATCACTCTACCTAACCCCTCAAAATGTATATAATTATTTTATATTGCTAGGTTAACCATGTTTCCATTATGGTTTGCAACTGTAACTATCTTCTATTTTTGGTCTGGTTATTAATTGTGAGAACATATAAACATCTTTTACTATTGTGATAATCCAACTAGTATTTGTTTTAATATCATTGTATCATGATTGGTCAACAGGAAATAATAGAATTTTATATCACTAAAACTACCATTTAACAGAAAAACCCGTAATCACTTTTTTAAATTCCAGATGTACCTTAGAATTATCCTGGAATCTTCGAAAAAAATACAAATGCCTAAATATTGTTTTTTTCTCCAAAGCTCCAGATATGATTCTAATGAGCAGCCATGTTTAAAAACAACTGGGAGGAAAAAAACACTGGACTATATGATGATCTTTTATCTAGTTTGTTTCATTTTTTTCTATTTCATATTTAGTGCTCCCGTTTTATTTAGTTTATGTTTTCCAATTTCTTCATCTCTTTTTATTGTTCTTTCTCAAGCCTTTATCAAGTATAGTAGAAAAGCTTTTGTATACATATATATAAATACTATGTATAACATATATATTGTAGAAAGCATACGAATATTTGCCTAGCTAAAAATTTATGGCATTTTGGTACCATTCATTTGACTAAGTATGAACAGAATGCTAGAGTTCTAATTTATACTCATTCTAAACTTTGATACATAGTTCCATTTATTCTGGCATTTAATATTACTGCTAAAAGTCTAGAAATTTTATAGTGTTAGTGTTAAACAAAATCTAAATGAGGTCTGAAATTTCTAATTCAATTCTGAGAATATAAAGAAATACCATGTTGTAAAAACAAAATTAACATGTGATACAGTATTCCTACTAAAGTACAGATTTTGTTCAAATTTCACAAAAATTTATGCTAGTGTCCATTATTTGTTTTCATACCTTATTCAAGACTCCACATTATATTTAGCAGCATTGAACAGCTTCAACTTCATGCAACAAATTATGATAAATCTTTTTATTTTTATTTTGTTACAAATATTTCTTAATTTTCCTTGTTATGGCTTCTGATACAACCATCATTTTAAAATGGACATTTAATTTCCAAATACATGGAATTTTAAAGTGTCTTTCATATTAATTTCTCATTTAAATGCTTTCTTCTCTGCAGTCACCCTCTGCTTTTTCAGTCTTTTAACTTTATGGAGGCTTTCAAAGGATAAGTCAAAGATCTCTCTTGGTAAATGTCACATTGCACTTGAAAATATGTGGGTAATTTTAAATTATATTTTTAATACCTTTAGATCATGAAATTTTTACACCTTGTTTTATGTTCCTGGATATGTTCCAGTGTCTCCTGGTTTATAGTCCATGGGAACTTGAATTCGATTTGCATCCTGCTGTTGTGTGAAAATTATATAAATCTTAATTATGTTGTCTCATAGTGCATTGCATGTCTACTACATCCTTCTACTTCTCTATTCCTTCTATTAATTCTTGCAGTTTGATATTGAAACTTCACCTAAAAATCTTAATTTATCTCCTTAAAAAATAACCATAATACATAGTGGAACTATATGTAACTTTGCTCTATATTTTCCAAGTCTCCTGTAAAAATGTTATCATACTTTCCTAATTGAAGAAAAAAAAAAAGTCAAGTTCTAGTCCCAGCTGCATTTGTTAGCACATTACCTTGAACAAGTTTAGCTTCTTGAGTCTCTCTTCATGTAAAAACTAAGCTCATGCATGCCACTGTTTCTCCAAGAAGATTGCTACAGTGAGTAAATAAGGTGCTATGTGTACAGATCTTTGACTTACAATGGGATTACATACCAATAAACTCATCATAAATTGAAAATAAAGTAAAAAATGCATTTAATACACTTTACACACTGAACTTCACAGCTTAGCCTCTTAAAAGTGCTCAGAACACTTAGATTAGGCTACAGTGTGACAAAAATCATCCAACAAAGCTCATTTTACAATAAACTACTGAATATCAAATATAACTTAGCAAACATTATACTGAAAGTAAAAAACTGAATGGTTCTAAATGTGTCAGTTGTTGACTTCATGATCACATTGGCTAATTGGAAGTTGCATCATACCACACACATACTGCTAGTCTGAAAAAGATCAAAATTCAATATCTGAATTTTGTTTCTACCAAATGCATTTTGCTTTCTCACTACTGTAAAGTCAAAAAATTTAAGTTAAACCACCATAAGCCAGGAACTGTCTGTACGTTGAATCTATAAATCACATATAAATGTAAAGTGAGAAATATGAGGAACGTCCTCATAAAAGAAAGCCCACATGGCATGAACAGGCAATCGATAATCATAATACAACCCATAAATGTTAGGAAATTGCTCAATTTCATAAGTGAGAAATGCAGATCTGAAAGTTCTCCTTTTAATCTCAAAATTGGTAACATTTATCAAGGGCATTAACAATATCCACAACTTGCCTTTAAATAGAAGAATTTTGGCCATATGCTTTGCCTCAATTCTAAAACCATATTTATTTATTAAGAAAACCCAAATATATACAGAAATGTCTGTGTTCAAAGCCTCAGAGCAGCAATTTTATTAGCAAAAATATGGCAACAACCTAAATGCACAAAAATAGAGGATGTTAAATAACATAGTATAATTACAACAAAGGATGAATCCATTAACCATCATGACTCAGAAGACTATTTAATATGGAAATAAGCAGAGAGAATTGTCCTTGTTAATATCCAGCATACAGCTGACAATTATCAAAACACTGGGAGCATACTGGAAAATAAACAGACAAACTACCTGCTTCATAGAGCTTAGAGTCTAAGTGAAAATATCTAGATAAACTGTAGATTTCATATAGTCACAGTGATTATAGTTATGTATTAAATATAGATTCAAATAAAAGACTACAAAGGCATATAAAATGAGAACAATGTTATCTTTAGATAATTATAAAACAGATATTAATTTTACCCCTACATTTTATCTTCCCAAGGTCTTAATGATATGGAAAGTGACAAACTTTATAAAAATACATTCAAAAAAGGGTTTCTAATTTTCATTTTTTAAAAAATGAACATATATTCATTAAGAATCAACTAGGGACTTCCCTGACAGTCCAGTAGTTGAGACTTCACTTTACAATGCAGGGGAATGTGGGTAAAGTTCCCCTGGTCAGGGAACTAAGATCCCACATGCTTTGGGGCCAAAAACCCAATACACAAAACAGAAACAGTACTATAACAAATTCAATAAAGATTTTTAAATGGTCCTCATCAAAAAAATATTTAAAAGAAAGAATCAATGATAGAGCAAGTAACCTCTGCTTTCAAGGAACTTACAGCTTCATTTAATTGAAACAAATGGCTGTAGATTAGGGTAAAGATGAGAGCAGATCAGGTCAGGGCAGGGTGGGGTAGTTAGGGGATGCAGGGAACTGGAGGGGCCCAAAGGTCACCCAGGATTCATACAAGCATACTGTTAGAGAAAAGGCCATCAGATGAGGGACATGGTTTTGGCAGGCCTAAAAGACCCTGATGCTGGGAAAAACTGAAGGCAGGAGGCGAAAGGGTCGACAGAGGGCAAGATGGTTGGATGGCATCACCAAATCAATGTACATGAGCTTGAGCAAGCTTCGGGAGATGGTGAAGGACAGGGAAGCCTGGCATGCTGCAGTCCATGAGGTCACAAAGAATTGGACATGACAGAGCCATTGAACAACAAAAGGCACAGTAAATAAATTCATCTGTTGGAAACAGTGGGTTTTATTAAAACAACTTTATAGAGATATCTTCTATATGTAAATATGTATTTAAGGCATATAACTTGATGTTTTGATATATGTATACAGTGTGGACGGAGAAGGCAATGGCACCCCACTCCAGTACTCTTGCCTGGAAAATCCCATGGATGGAGGAGCCTGGTGGGCTGCAGTCCATGGGGTCGCTAAGAGTTGGGTATGACTGAGCAACTTCACTTTCACTTTTCACTTTGATGCATTGGAGAAGGAAATGGCAACCCACTCCAGTGTTCTTGCCTGGAGAATCTCAGAGACAGGGGAGCCTGGTGGGCTGCCGTCTATGGGTTCGCACAGAGTCAGACGCAACTGAAGCAACTTAGCAGCAGCATACAGTGTGGAAAGTTTAGAATCAAGCTAAATAATTTATTGAAAGTGAAAGTTGCTCAGTTGTGTCTGACTCTTTGTGACTCCATGGACTATACAGGTCAGAATACTGGAGTGGTAGCCTTTCCCCTCTCCAGGGGATCTTCCCAACCCAGGGATCAAACCCAAGTCTCCTGCATTGCAGGCAGATTCTTATAGAGATACCAGCTGAGCCATGAGGGAAGCCCCAAATAACTTATTACCTCTATATAGTTACAACTGTGTGTGTTTGTGTGTGTTGAGAAGAATTTAAGATTTATCCTGTTAGCAAATTTCAAGTATACAACACAGCATTGTTAACTGTTTTTCACATGTTGCACATTAGATCTCCGGAACTCATTCCTCTTGTGTAACTTTGTACCTTATTTTCTCTTTTCCCCACCAGCCCTAGCAATTACCATTCTACTCTCTACTTCTTTGAGTTTGACAAGAGATAGCTGCACTCTCATATTCCCTGCAACATTATTCACAATACCTAAGATGTGAAAACAGTGTTTTAAGTTAGGTAAAAGAGAAAAAATTGAGGAATGGGTGGATAGAATGGAGCTAGATTTTGGAAGTCTTAAAAGCAGAGTTGAGACTTCCCTGGTGGCACAGTGGATAAAGAATCTGCCTGCCAATGCAGAGAACACAGGTTCAGTCCCTGGGCCTGGAAGATTCCACATGCCACAGAGCAACTAAACCCAGGCACTGCAACTACTGAAGCCTGCATGCTGCAAGGCCTGCACGCCACAACTAATGAGCCCATGTGCCACACCTACGAAGCCTGTGTGTCATAGAGCCACCAAGCCAGAACTGCTGAGCCCACGTGCTGCAACTACTGAAGCCCGTGCCCCTAGAGCACGTGCTCTGCAACGAAAGTCACTGCAGTGAGAAGGCTGTGCACCGCAACCAGAAAGTAGACCCCACTCTCTACAACTAAGGGAAGCCTGCACATGGTCAAAAATAAAAGAATAAAAATAAAGTCTGTATGTTAAAAATACTGCTTAAAAAGCAAAAGTGAAGAGTTTGCTCTTGATGATGTACATAGTAAGGATTTGCTGAATATTCTGGAACAAATAACAACGTCCTAAAAGCAGAATTAATACACAGGGTGCTTAGAGAGTAATCGGAGCATAGGAAATGAGCTATAAGGCTAAAGCGCTAAAGGGCTGAACTTGAGTTATGAGAACTATAATGAGGAGGACGGCAAAGTCCCTGTTTGCCATTTCAAAACAGTCTTTGAAAAGAATGACACAGCCTAAGACTCCTTGCACAAAGTCAAAATAAAGCTTAGACTCAAATCTGACCACAGACAGCTAACTGAGTAACTGAAGAATTAGTTCCAGTGAGTGATTTATCCAGCTTAACAGTCAATGGAAGAAGCAAAAAAGTAAAAGTTAATGTTGTCCCCTCAGATCACTCTCATGGGTTACTAGGGAAAAGAGTTCTAAAAGGGCACACCATTCATGATCAATAAAGTTAACGCTGCCTACAAACCAGAATGGTTTCTGCTCCTTTGAGTCAGGAAGGCTGAAATGGAGAAACGAATACTCGAACAAATTGTCATCAATTCCTTATCACAAATTAGAATCAGCATGCAAGTCTACACAGCCTGGCACTTTGCTGCTTACATATGCCAAAATAAAATTAAATCCAAAGCCATTTTAGGTATTACATTCATTTTTGTGTTAGGACAACTTAATGAAAATTTGAAAAGATGCTACAAAACCTTGCTGCTTTAAGACCTGTTGACAATAAGAAGTGTATACAGTTTCCTAAAATTGGAAAAGAGATAACAGAAAATGATCAAATATAAGGTACCTGGTTTGCCATCTTCTGCAGATCAATTCTTCTTTGATAATTTTGGTAACCCCTATCTTCAACCTCTTTCCTACTCAGCTATGGTGAAGATGCTCTCAGGGCTTGTACGAATGTATGGTATTTCTTCTATCTACTTCAATAATCTACATGACAGGTATTTCCAAAGCATGCAATGAATCCACATGCTCCAATTTTTTTCTATATCATTAAACTTAAAATTGCACTTAACACAATCATTCCATTTCTAAGAAATGAAAGAACAGTTTATATTAAATTGATTCACTTTGATGGCCCCTGAAAGTTATACTCTTTTATAGAGAATATACTTTAAAGCAAACATAAAGGAATGGTATATGCCAATTTCATGTTGTCTATGAGAGAAGAGGCCACAGCTATTAAGCCCGGGTGGCTGCGATGGCACACAAATAGCTGTGAAAAGAAGAGACGCGAAAAGCAAATGAGAAAAGGAAAGATATAAGCGAAGAGCTGACTCATTGGAAAAGACTTTGTTGCTGGGAGGGATTGGGGGCAGCAGGAAAAGGGGACAACAGAGGATAAGATGGCTGGATGGCATCACCAACTCGATGGACGTGAGTCTGAGTGAACTCTGGGAGATGGTGATGGACAGGGAGGCCTGGCATGCTGCGATTCATGGGGTCACAAAGAGTCAGACACGACTGAGCGACTGAACTGAACTGAACTGAATTGAAGAGGCCACACCTTTTGATCCATGCTGATTTGGCCTCAATTTGAACCTTCCACTAATTTTATCAGTTTCGACCAGATTTTGTAAAGAGCAATTGAATCACAAAGTCAGTGCACAACATCTTGTTAATGAGACTCACCCATTTCCTCAAGAAACATTAATGAGACTTTTCTACCCTTGGAAAGGTCTAAAAAGTCAGAAAAGACAAGATGCAATCCCTGTTCTCAAATTTCTCAGTCTTAGGAGAGAGAGAGACAATTTCCTGAGTATAAAGAATGCTTGGTTATACAAGTAGATGAGTGGGTGAAGGCTCATCTAAAAGGGCACATACCTCAGGCTACCATCGATCCTTTCCAGAGAACTTTCTAGAAAGGAGGTTGGCAAAATAGGCCTGCAAGTCAAAACCAACTCATTTGGTTTTGTAAGGAAGCTTTATTGGAATGCATTCTCAATTATTCCTTCAATTACTGTCATAGCTGCTTTCATGGTACAATGGCAGCAATATGTAATTGCTATGGATACCACATACCACAGTCTAAAATAAGCCCTATTTAGCCCTTAGCAAAAAAATAAAAACAGTTTACTAACTCTTACTCTAGAGAAAGAGGTAATAAAGGATTTGGAGACAGGATCTGTCCATCCTGGTAGGGAACCACATGCAAAGATAGCAGAGTGACCAAAAAGTAAATAAAAATGGTTTTTTCAAAGTAAACCATGAGTGGCTCAGAGTAGCTAGAACATAGAGTATGCTTGGGAGGTGGAGAGGAATGTGACTAGAGGAATAAACATGGACCAGGTTACAAAGCACTTTATGCAATAGGTGGTTGAAAAAGCTATGTTAATAATAACTACCATTTTTCAGTGTTTGCTTTTTGCCAGGTACTACTCTACTAATGCTTTCACATTCATTAACGCATTTAAGTTTCACAACAGTCCCGTGAAGTAAGACTATAACCCGCATTTGATAAGTGAGTAAACAGATGCAGAGAGAATGGAAGTGAGGTTACACAGCTAATAAATGACGGAGAAGAGGTCTGAACACAGGTGGTGTAACTCCTATGCTCCATACCACTTGTAAGGCAAGTATGAGGCAGTTATCACCACAAAATCTTTGGGAGATGCCACCCAAAAAGACAAGACTTATGGAACTCCAGACTCCTAGAAGACAAAGGACATGTGCATTTTCCTAATGAGAATTAAGAACCCACAGGAATAAAGCGTAAAAGGAATTCAGAGAATGTCAACAAGTTGGTGCTGCCTAACAACCAATTAAATATTTCTCCTTTCAAAATCCTGAAAATGCAGGTATATGAAATTCTGACATACAGAAGCACAGTAAGCAGAAAAGAGCAGAGTTTTAGAATCAGAAATGTCCGATTTTCATTCAACTGGTAAATGTCTTATACATCCAGTTTCATGAAAAACTAGCTACTCACAGCTTCAGCAGCCTCACTTATAAAATTAGGACCATAAAACACACATCCCAGGGTGACAGTGAGGATAATAAAAATATCTAATGCCGAGCAAAGTAGTAGCTCAATAATGCTAGTTTTTGTCATAGGATTTTTAAGGATAAAGGAGTATCCAACACATAAGAAATAAAAATGTGTTCAATAATTGTGTTATATTAATAAGTTAGGAAATAAACGTAGCTAATCAGATACATTTCTACTGCAAATATTTTGAATCTGCAATTACTCCAGATGCCTTTCTCTTACCCATCTTTTATCGATCCTTTCCTACAATTTAATTACTCATTAATTTCTTTCAAATAAATCTCTCCTTCCTTTCTTGTGTCTACGTCAGGCAGATCCTGGTCATCTCTTGACTGGACTAGTGCTGCCATCTTCTAATAGTTTTAGCTCTTGTCAATCTTTTCCTCTCTTCCAGCCCATCTCGAAACTGACAAATAGGGTCTTAAGATAATGCCACCAATCTTCCTACAACCTCCAATGGCTCCTCATTGTATGAACAATGAAGTCTGAACTTTTTCATACAACCCACAAGACACATTCTTACCCAGCCTCCCTGCCCTGCCCCCGCCATCTAACTACCCTGCCATAATTTCTGCTCCTTTCCCACTGAAGCAGGGTGCCATTTCCTCCTCCAGGGGACCTTTCCAACCCAAGGACTGAACCCACATCTCCTGCATTGGCAAGCAGATTCTTTATCTTTGAGTCACCTGGGAAGCCCTCACCTAAACTGTGAGGGCCTCTAAATCAGAGGTTTCTTTTCATTTGACTTGACATCCTCTCATATTAATTGTGCATGCATGCTCAGTCTCTGCTGCTGCTAAGTTGCTTCAGTCGTGTCCGACTCTGTGCGACCCTGTAGACAGCAGCCCACCAGGCTCCCCCCGTCCCTGGGATTCTCCAGGCAAGGACACTGGAGTGGCTTGCCATTTCCTTCTCCAATGCAGTCATATCCAATTCTTTGTGACCCCCTGGACTGTAGCCCTCCAGACTCCTCTGTCCATAGGACTCATACTGCTGCTGCTGCTAAGTTGCTTCAGTCGTGTCCGACTCTGTGCGACCCCATAGACAGCAGCCCACCAGGCTCCCCCGTCCCTGGGATTCTCTAGGCAAGAATACTGGAGTGGGTTGCCATTTCCTTCTCCAATGCAGGAAAGTGAAAGTGAAGACGCTGAGTCGTGTCCAACTCTTCAGGACCCCATGGACTGCAGCCTACCAGGCTCCTCCATCCATGGGATTTTCCTGCCTAATTATTAGTAAATATCTGTTAACTGGAAAAATGTAGTGATAATTACTCCTAGTCTTACTGTCTCCATAGATTATACCATCACATAAAAACAACTTCATTCTGAGTCTGTTAGAGTATAGCACTCCCTTACCATATGTATGGCCCTGTCCTATGCCCAGTGGAACATACAAAGAAAAAATAGGGTCAGAAATCAGAAAAAAATTGGCTCTTTCCTCCTGTGCTAAATTTTAGGAGTTTATAAAAGGGCACAAATGATCATTAGCCACTGAGGTTAGGTTAGGTAGAGACACAAACCAGCTGCCCACATCCTTCCAATTCTCAAAGGTATTCCAACAGTAACAGATAATTGGTAGGTTTTCTTTTCATGTAAACAAGATCTTATCCTGAAATGTCAACCCCATAAATGGATATTTCCTGCTTGTCAATGTTATACAAATAGATGTGTGTTTTTTCCTTGAGGAAAATGAGAGGAGGATAAAAGTAAGCTTAAACCACTCTAACCACCATAAGTTCAGAGAGTTCTCTTGGAAAAACTGTGTTTGCTTTGTACATATTGAGATCTAATTATAACTGCTTTATAACAAGTAGCATTTTATGAATTTCATCTCCTCCTGATGATTCCCTTTTTCACAGTGCTATGCAAAAGTATCAACTCTATTTGTCTTTATTCCCTGTACCAGGCATGCTTCAAAGAACGGTAATTAATAGTATGCAGATGACAACTGATACATATTCAAGATGAAAATACATTTTAAAGGATGCCAAAGGCTAAGAAAACATCTATGTACCTATTCTTTCATTGCCCCTCACTTAAGTGGATAAATACTAAGAAGGCAACAGAATAAAACAAGAAAAATAAAGGCTTCCGTTACTAAATACAGTGTCATTATTTTAAAACAATAAGAAATTGGTAAATAGGTCCCTTTAAAGAAGATCCAGCCTTGTCTGCTTTGTTTACTGTAGTATTCCCAGCACCTAGCACAATGCCTGGGATATAGGCAGTGCTTAGTATTTGCTGAATTAAAGAGGTGAATGTAGAGCATGGAAGAAGGCACACAGTATAGCCTCTGTCTACAGAGATACACTCTGCAGAAAAGAAAAAAAAGTAAAAGCAGAACAGTTTTCCTAAAAGAATGAGGACATTAAGGCATGTTAGAAAGGGGTAACTCCAAGGGAAGAAAATGTCTCAGAATTAACTTAAACATTTCCAACATCAGCATTTAGCTATAGCTGATCTTCCTAAATATGAAAACCATTTATATCAATTTACCAAAAGAAAAGTACAACACACACACACACCACACAAAAATACACACACACAGTAAGCAAAAATGAGTTTTGTTTTGTCTTTACACATAGAAAATAGGGAAAATGGAAATCCTGTTCATGGAAAAAATGTGGCTGGAACTTCTCCAGATATTTGTTGTGACCTTAAATCAAACCAACACAAAGGTGTTTGGTTGGTTCTGCCATCTTTGCTGCAATCATGTCATCTGTGCCACTACCTTCATGAAACATAATAGTTTCCACTGGATTAGAGAACTCTGTTTCGAAGTATTGAGTCCCCTTTAAAAATGGAAATAATGATATTGCTTGAGGGATCAAGGATTGAACTCAAAGACAACAAAGTGATCTAGAGTTTCAGAACTCAGACTTTAGGGGTGCAAGTTTAGAACAATAATTAGATTTGATATGCAGAATCTGAGGGCCAGTTTGGAGTTTGGCATGGAGTTCTGATTTTCATTGAAGGAAAAACTTCTATTGGTCAAATGCATTAAATATGGCCTACTTATTAATTTGAATGAGAGTGGTGGCAGCTCAAACTCATCAAACTGGCTATTATCTCCTATTTGGTTTTATACCTAGTTCAAATCCTGAAAATCTATTATTTACACTGTTAAACACTTAGTATGTGCCAGTTCTATTGCTTCTTATAGTTCATCTAACTTAACTTCTAAAATTATGAGATAATTTCTATTATTATCTTTTTTATAGATACGAATATAGACTTTGGTACCTGAGGTTAAGTAACTTTCTCAAGGTCATAAAATTAGTAAGTACTCACAATGTGACTTGTATGCATGACGGCAGACCCCCAAACTACACCCTTAACAAGCCTTTCAACATTGGACAGTCTGTTAATATTTGTTCAATGGATGAATGAATAGTGCATACTTGTCACTGGCTCATATACTATCAACCCACTTTTCACTCCTTGTACTTCACTACACCTCATTGACAGACACTATCCTAAAAATGGCTTCCCAAGAATGATTTTTTGCTTTGTAATATTTATGAGGCTAAACTGAAAAATAACTTTTTAACTGTGCTGCATAAAAATAAAATTTAATTTGTCCTATTGTATTGCAATTGTTGTAACTCTATTCTTTATGATGTATAGAGTAGTTCTAACCTCTCACACAGAAGCAGCATGTTTTTGAGGCCTACAAAGCTAAAAGATACTGTTAAAATGAAAAATACACCATTTGAGTACAGATGCCAGCATCTAAGTAAGACCATGGAAATGAAATTTTAATATGATAGATTTTTTCCTACATCAAGTCTTATTACAAGAACATTTCATTGTAACAATAATAGGAGGTCATAATCTGTTGTTGTGAAAGACTTGATATTGCCTCTCTCTTAACAGCTTCCTCATTGATTACCTTTATACTTCCTTTCATAAAGTGGGAAAAAAACACAGAAGTGGGATATGGTGAACTAGCTTTAAAAACTGAGATGCCATTATTCTCTTGAACAGATACTTTTAAAAGCCCTATTCTATCAGATGGTCTGTGTACATCAATCACATTTTCTGAATTTAGCATGTAATAGACACATTGGTTAACAACAGGACTGAACAGTTTAATACAATCCGTGAAATTCTCATGTTCACAATGCACAGCATGGTATCACATAGGTCTTGTCTGCAAAATCTTTACTACTGTAATGGAGAGACAGGACATTAACTCATAAGGCAGAGAAAACCCAAGATTATTCTGATTATTGTAAATGACAACAGACAATATCTTATACAACAGAGATAGCCAGTCTCTTTTTGAGTAAATAAGTAATATATTTAAACTACAAAATGTGTAGGAAAGACCATATGTGCTTTGAAGTGCCAGGAAAAAGAGCAATGTAATTAGCATAGCAAGCTTTATTTTTAGGAATTTTCAGTAGCCTGACTAATGGCATTCAAAGATACAAGGTCCTAATTAATCTCTGAAACATGTAATTGTTACCTTATTTGAAGAAAGGGTCTTTGCAAATGTGATAGAGTTAGGATTTGGGGAAGATTATTCCACATTATCTGAGTGGGCCCTACATGAAGTCTCAAGTACCCTTATAAGAGAGAGGCAGAGGGAAATCTGACCTAGACAGAAGACACAGCCACAGAAGAAAGGACTGGAGGAATGTGGCCACAAGCCAAGGAATGCCCACAGCCACCGGAACCTGGACAAGACAAGGAACAGATGCCCCTCTAAAGCCTACGCATGGAGTATGGCCCTGTTGACACCTTGAGTTCGGTTTGTGATACTAATTTCAGACTTCTAGCCTCCAAACTACAAGAAAATACGTTTCTGTTGCCTTTGTGATTGTTACATTTAGCCACAAGAAACTGATACAGTCATAATTAAGTTTCGACATAATATAATTATCTAATTATTATTTTTCAAATATATAAAAAGTATTCTCCTATTTATATGCATGCTAAATCACTTCAGTCAAGTCCAACTCTTTGTGACCCCATGGACTATAGCCCATCAAGCTCCTCTGTCCATGGGATTCTCCAGGCAAGAATACTGAAGTGTGTTGCCATTTCCTTTTATGTTAAAAATAACCTAATAAAAACTTTTTCCTAAATTATAAATAGAAGCATATTAAGAATGCTATGAAAACATGCTTTTAAGGAGGTAAACCCACAAGTTTCAGAACTATTCAAAAATGCAAACAGACTTAAGAAATTATAAACCTCCACTGCCACATATAGCCATTAAACTCTTAATGTGGAGGCTGAATGACTCCAACTTAGAAAACGCTTCACCCATTTTCTGTTGCTGCCTCAATGAGAGTTTTTATACGCTGTGTTTCCAAATGGGTATCCAAAAGAATCTTTGTGAGGCTCTCATATATAAGAGCCTCTCTAGATTTTTCATGTGTGGATTTTAAAATATAAGCACCAAAATGAAATAGTGTTAGAAAGCTAGGAATGTAAAGGAATTATGAGGAGACTATTTCCCAAAAACGTACTCTGAAATCGCACTAAAACAATGCATGGTAGAACGCTGAATTTTTATTATTACCTGAGGCCTCAGGAAAACTTATTTTTTAATAATCCTGTTATCCCAATGATTTTTGGTAAGGTATTAACCTTCTATTAGTTGAGATGAATGCAGAGCAGCACCAAACCAAAATAATGAGTTTTTAACATGCTTTATTTCACAAAGACAGAATCTAGGCATTTTGCCTACAGAATCAAAGTACTGTTTGGGATTTATTTGGCACCTGTTAAGAGAATCAAGTCCATGAAGGCAATTTAATAACACAACTTAAAGTAGTTATTTAAGAAAGTATGGGAGAAGTTAACACATATTTTTTTCTTAGAAATTTTATAAAACAAAATACTTAGTTAAGTATGCTAAAATTATCATATTTATATTTGATAAATTAGTTTGAATGGTCAACAGCTTCTTACCACCTAGGAAAAAAATTTTTTCTCCCAAATGAGTAGAACAAGCAGCTTAAAGATATGAGGGAATGAGGACTTGTTGAACTCTTGTTCCATAAATAGATTATTTAATAGTAGAATATATATTTGATTTCCTGGATAATTTCCCCATCATTGTAAATAGATGGGAATTTTTATTTAAAATTCTCAAAAAGGTACTAAACTTTTAACATATAAGTGCCTTGTGGTGTTTCCAGTTTAATTACAGTTGTATTTCAAATTGACTTATAAAACAAAAAGTCTTTTAAAGGCAGTATACCACCTAGATTTTTGCCAGTCTTACAGAGGTATAACTTATATACAATAAGATGCACTCATTTTAAAAGTATATATCAATGAGTTTTAATAAAATTATATACCTGTGAAACTACCACCATGAGATACAAATATTTCTATCACTCCCAAAAGCTTCCTTGTGCCCCTTCCCAAACAGCAAAACTCCCATCCCCAGTCCTAGGCAATCACTGCTCTGCTATAGATTTAGATTGGTTTTTTCTGGAATCTCATACAAACGAAAACATACAATATGTACTCTTTTGTTTTTGACTTTTTTCACTCAACATATTATTAGGATTTAGCCATGCAATTTTATTTCTCAGTCCATTCCTTTTTATTGCTGAGTATTCTATTGTATGGATATACCACAATTTGTTTATTAATTCACCTATTAGTGACCATCCAGATGTTTCCAGTTTAAGACTCTTACAAATAAAGCTGCTATAAACACTAAAGTGATACTCTTTGGGTGGTGATATTTTCATAGGGCCTACAGAGATATATGGTAAGTGTATGTTTAATTTTATGAGAAACTGTAAAACTGTTTTCTAAAGTGTTCTGAAGTGTTGCACCTGTTTATATTCTCACTAATATGGGAGTTTCACTTGTGCTACATCCTTATCAATACTGGGCATCAATCTTTTTAATTTTAGTCATTCTATCTAGTGTGTAGTTGTGGTTCTAATATACATTTTCCTGATAAACTAGTGATACTGAGCATCTTTTCATGTGCTTACTGGCCATTTTTATATCATCTTTTGTGAAGTTCCTGTTCAAATCTTTCAGAGAACAGTCTACTTGTTGAAAGATATCTACCCATACTAACACAATGCCCAACCCATGGACACCCAATAGTGACTGAATGAATGGCTTGGTGATATATATCCTATGACATTAGTGTCTTAGGGCTTCCCAGATGTCGCTATTGGTAAAGAACCCTCCTTCTATTGCAGGAGACCTAAGAGATGCAAGTTTGACCCCTGGGTCAAGAAGATCCCCTGGAGTAGGGCATGGCAACCCACTCCAGTATTCTTGCCTGGAGAATCCTATGGACTGAGCAGCGTGATGGGTTACAGTCCATAGAGTCGCAAGGAGTTGGACATGACTGAAGCAACTTAGTGTCTTAATAAAGAATCCATAGGAAACAAGTATTGGAAGCGTATCTGAGAGGGCATTAAAAAAAGTAAAGTGTGGATAAAACAGAAATATTAAAGAACCCAGCACTCTGGGTCCTTTTACTGTCTCACATAGACATGTAAACAAGAAGTACTCTAAGAAAATGACTTTAGAAGACATGATTACTTTGAAAACCAAACAAATCATTTCACACTCATCTCTAACTACTGCCTTACCTCAGTTTTGAGGAAGATTTATTTTATTATCCCTTCAATACATTATTTGCCTGTACTTTTCTCTTTATTATGCTCTGTCACTGTCAGCAAATACATGGAGGAAAAAAATTTAAGTTTAAAATTTAAGTTTCTAAAAGACTATAAAAACTTTTTTTTGGTGAGAAGGTCCTATGGAAATGGGGAAAAGAAATGGAGATGAACTTTAAAGTAATTGGAAATATCTTTTTAAAAGGATGAGAAGTTGCTTTAATTCAGCTTTAACAATATGCTTTAAAAGAACCAATATTTGATGGAATATAATAAGGGAATATTTGAGTCCAAGCACCAACACTGGGTATGATCCTTGTGTTGGTTCTGAAGTGGCAAGCAACAGAAAGATTCCAGCAAACTCAAACAAAAGGGAACTCATTGAAAAGATATTAAGGACTCCCAAGCCTTCAGGATGTTTGAGAACCTAGAAAAGAAGCAGCAAGGCGATTTTAGATTGAGGGAGCTGGAAGCTCTGCAGTGCTCTTAGCAGGAATGGTCTCATCAGGACATGCCCTCTGCTGAGACGGAGTAACCTCAGCCTCAAGCAACCTCACTGTTCATGCTCCAAGAATGGAGACTCTAACCATCTATGCTTTAGGTCTCATACCTGCCCCCATGACCAGGTATTGGTGGGCCCCTCATTACAGCCTTCACTGACTGTTTCTAGAGGGAAAGGGTATTCGTGTGTTACATGAAACAGAAAAAGATGCTAAGCATTCAGGAACTAATCAATCTCCACTAATGACTTCAGGCAAGTTAAATATCTCAATCTGTAAAACTCTTCTGAGAATAGCCCTTCCTCCCCAACTAAAAGGTTCCTAAAAGGCTCTAATGATACAAGTACATAAGTGCTGTGAAAACCATAAGACATCTAGAAAATGTTAACATTTCCTTACACTGATAGGAACCTAAAGCAGGATATGAAAACACATAGTAGTGAATGTAAACTTGAAGAAAATAAAACTAACAAGCCATCATAAAACGTAAAATGTCAGAGCCATTACAAGTTTTATTCATCTTAACACAGCATCTACATCCTACTCTTAACACAGCATCTACTTCCTACAGCAATTTTTCTTCCAGAATAACTTACAAAGCTCATATTAGAAAAGGCTTTCCATAAAGCCTTTCTAAGATTTAATGTAGTACAATAGTTATGTACAGTAGTAGTAAGGTGTGGATATTTATTCTAGAAAGATTTTTTTAAAATTTTCTCCAAAAGGACCAAAAACCCAATGACTGGTTAAATGTCTCAAGTTTGAGAAATTTTCGTGTATATTTCAGTGGTTTTCCTGTTTGTTTGCATGTTAGTAAATTTCTCTTTGCCTGAGGAATAATTTATTTCTGAGCATGATGAAAAATCAGTCAGGTATCAAGTCAGGTAATTTACTGTGGCCATAAATCTTGAATTCTCTTAGTTTTCATAACTGGGTAACTAATAGCAAAAGAGACAAAAAACATCTGCAATAAAAATTTATAACCAGAAATAAATGTCACAAAATACTTTTCCTTAGAAGCTCTAATATAACAATGTGGAGGTAGTGAATGCCATTGAACTGTACACTTAAAAATGGTAAAATGGTAAATTTTGTGTTATTTTACCACAATAAAAAAGTAAAACTACATTAAAAGTTGACATACATCATCTCATTTTGGATAATTTCCTTCCTATAATATATCAATCTGATGGTTTCCATTCCATAATAAAGATTGGAATAATGATAACAATGCTCATATCTTGGTTCATACACATATTTCAGGTGTAATTCTCACACTGAATATTAAAGCTCCTGAGGCTCAATGAAATCCAACAAAACTACTTTTAGATAAAATTATGAATTATCATTGATAGTTAACCAATCACTTGGACTAATTAACATGGTGATCCAGTGACTGAGAGTCTGCACTTCCAATGCAGGAGCAGGGGTTTAATCCCTGGTCAGAGAACTAAGACCCCACATGCCATTCAACATAGTCAAAAAAATAAAATTTTAAAAATAGTCAACCAACCATAGTCCAACTGGTTATATCTTATATTTAAAATGTGCTGCTACATGGAAAGATGTTTAACATACTAATTATTAAAGAAAGGCAAATCAAAACTGCAATGAAGTATCGCCTCATACCAGTCGGAATGGCCATCTTTTAAAAAGCTACAAACAATAAATGCTGAAGAAGGCATGGAGAAGGGAAACCTCTTACACTGTTTGTGGGAATATAAATTAGACAACCACTATAGAGAACAGTATAAAGCCTCCTTAAACTGAAAATAGAGCTACCATATGATCCAATAATCCCACTCCTGGGCATACATACATCCAGAGAAAACCATAATTTGAAAAGATACATGCACCCCAGTGTTCACTGCAGCACTGTTTACAACAGCTAAGATGTGGAAGTAACCTAAATGTCCACTGACAGGAATGGATAAAGATGTAGTACATATACATAATGGAATATTACTTTGTCATTAAAAAGAATGAAATAATGCCATTTTCAGCAATATGGATGGACCTAGAGATTACATACTAAGTAAAGTAAGTCAAAGACAAACATCATATGAGATCACTTATATGTGGAATCTAAAAAGATGGTACACATGAACCTATTTACAAAACAGAAATAGAGTCACAGATGTAGAAAACAAACTTATGGTTACCAAGGGAGAAAAGAGGGTAGGGATAAATTGGAAGGTTGAAATTGACATATACACACTACTATAGATAAAATAGATAACTAATAAGGACCTACTGTATAGCACAGGAAACTCTACTCAATACCCGGCAATGACCTATATGGGAATAGAATCTAAAAGAGAGTGGATGTATGTGTGTGTATATAGATAGATAGATAGATAGATAGATAGATAGATAGATAGATATAGATATAGATAGATAGATATAGATATATATAAAACTGATATGCTTTGCTGCATAGCAGAAACTAAACACTGTAAATTAGAAACTAACACAACATTGCAAATTAAATATATTCTAATATAAAATTAATTTTAAAATAAAATGTTCTACTACATATCATTTTAAATAAAAATTTTCACATGTTCCATATTTAACAATCTTCATAAACATTAGCTACCACCTTTGTCCTATACTACGCTTCATAAGGAGGAGAGAATAGTAGGAATCTGAAACATCTCAGGGTGGGTGGTGTGGGTGGAAAGTCTGGTAAGAAGGGGACTGGAAAAAGAGAGAATTAGAGAGGTGACTGAAGTAAAGACCAGGACAAGAATGCTACATAGACTGACTTTATTGCCTACTTCCTCCTTTAAAGAGCCACCTAATTAACTGAACAAATGTGTCTTAAATAAACCACTCCTTCATTCAGGATGATTTTTAGGGAATTGTGTCAAGCACAGACTCTGAAAGGAGCAATGGAGCAAATATTATAGAGGTACGATAATAGGACTATACTCAGGAAGAAACTACGACCATTCTGAGATCATACTAAAAGGAAAATATGAAAAAGGAAGCAGTATCTTAGACGCTGAAGGAAACGTGACAGATTATCTACACAGTCATAAACAGACACTCACAGCAAGCAATGCCATCTGTATGTATTATTTAAGGGATTGGTTTTCTGTCCCTTTGACTTGGGAAACTTTCTACCTTTGAGATCCCTCAATCTGCATTCACTACTGAATTCAGAGGCAGAGTTATGACCACTTGACCACACACCTAGTTCCCCATAGAATCCTAATAAACATTTTACAAAAACCTTCGAGATTTCTGATTTCTGATTTCTTCAGGGTTCCTTCGAGAAATCAGTCTCCTTATGCTTTAGATAACATAATTTGAAGGTTTTTTTTGAAACATATCTCCAAAGACTTCAAATGAACTAAAAACATTTCCAAGATTGCTGAAATTAAAGGGATTCCAAATGAGACACATTTGGCTGAACCTATGTCATAGTGCTATGCTTGGCTTCTTATAAACAGTTAGCTTTTGAAGATTATTCAGCTGATAAAATACACACATTATTTGACATTTTCCATTATCTCCGGATCTTTGAGACAACCACATAAAATCTTACCTTTTTGTTCAGTGGAGATTTAAGAATAATTTATCAACCTTTGGCTTTACCAGTTTATCACACACACATAGTGATATGAGTAACCTTTAAAGGGCCCCTCCCACATTCATTACCACATCAAGATGCAATATCTACAAAGCAAAAACTTCTCTAATTTCCATCCCATGAAACTAAACAGATATCTTCCATGACTATTCCCTGTATTGCTGATTATTAAGAGTTTCATTCAGTTCTTAGCACTTTCATTTCAGTCTCTCATCACTTGCTCAACAAAGCAAAAAACCTGGAGCATAACTCCAATCCCTGCTGTGAGCAAGTTGCTTTCATTACCATTAAACTTACTTCTCCTGTTCATAGTAAATATTCACTCTTCGACAAGCAACTTTATAGTGACAACATTATATGAAGTAAATAAGAAAAATCCAGTAAGGATGGCCAGAAAAATCTTTCAATAGGATTTTTTTTTTTAATTTATGAACCACCCTTTTAACAACAATCAAAATTTGCCACTTTGTTTTCAAGATTCATCCTTTAAAACCATTTGGGAATGTGACCAGAATACAGAAGAAGCAAACTCTCCATCTAAGCAATATATAAACCCGGCATTTTTGAGTAAACACTCCTTTGCTCACTAGGAGTTATTTATTGTCACCATTCTCTACAAAACAGTCTTCTGGAACTAAAGCCTGCTACCATGAAAGCAGTTTTAAGTTTGTTTTCTTCCAATGTTTTATGCTTATTACTGAACTTTTATGGATAGAAAACATTACCATGTTCTTCTAGAAATTTTAAAAAAAGTTTTTGCTTTTAACATATTGTTTTCAGTATCTCTGGCTATGGAATTTAAGAAGTATATATTTGAAAAAATCTAAAAGGATAGCTCAGGATATTGACATTACAGAGCAATAACATCTTTGCCTAAACCAGTAAATAATATTTTTCTTCTACTTCTCACAGTTTACTTCTTTCTAAATCTTAGCCTCAGCTTGCAATTTCATAATACAGAGAAACAATGTTTTTCTGATGGGGCGAAGATTATTAAGATATCAACCAAGTCTTCATGTAACTAACCTACTTCCATCATCTGCCTTTCTTCCAAGTCCAGTAATGTTTTAACCTTGTCCGGGACAAGGTGAGAGAAGGAGCTGAATGAAACAGCTGGCTGAGCTTCTGAACCTTGAGGGCTCCCAGGGAGAGTGAATACAACTCGGTTTTTCAACTTTCTGGGTCTGCTTTTGGTTTCCACCCAGAGCTCCCATCATTTGGATTCCTAAGGATGTCTTACAGATCACTATCACTTGACATCATCATAAGGCTTCTTATAGATAATTCAAAACACAGTCTTCTGTGGAGAAATCGAATTTCTTTGTTGTTTTATATCTCAGTTCAGTAAACCTTGGTCCAATTTATATTTGTGCTCATATACTGTTCAAAAACCATCATTTTGTGCCTTATGGCAAGCCATCTACCAATTCTTAAGATATCTGGGTTCAAATTTTCATCTTTTTTCCCACTACAACATTTCAGAAAACTCATTGGATGACATGTATACCAAGATACTGTGCAAGGGGTCAGGTAAATTAGACATTTTGTCTTCCTCTGGGAGCTGATAAGCCAAGAAGAAAAACAAGTAGGTATGCAAAACAAGTTAAATAACCCAAATACAAGCAATATCATAAGACAGGACATAGTTCAAATGTTAGGTTTACTTTTAGTTCAAATGTTAGGTTTACTTTGTGGCCACTGATTCTCAGCCAGTCACTCTGCTTTTTGGCACAATTTTACAGATCCCCTTAGTCTTCACTATGACTTTGTGTTTAATAAGCCTCTCTTCTCTCCATTAATTTTTCCCTTTATGTAGTATCATTTGTCAGCACACAAACATGCCCTAGCATTATTCATCTTATAAGAAAAAAGCACATTGACAGTGCATGCTCTCTTAAATGCCCATCCCATTTTTTTTTCTGCTCCTTTGTACATCAAACGTCTCAAAATATTGAGTACACACACTGTCTCCACTACTTTACCTCATTCCTCAGTCTACTCCAATCTGGCTTCTGTCCCCATTACTGAAGCAAAAACTTCTTGGCAAGTTCACAGGAATATAAAACTGCCAAATATAATGGTCTCTAGTATTTTCATTTTTCTAGATCAGTCTCTGCAGCACTCAACCCTCTTATAGTCACTTCTCCTCTCCCGAAAGATTTTCTCTTGACCTCTGTGACACGAGAAACTAAACACAGGTTGTTCTTTTTGTTTCCTTTGATGGTTTCTCTACTAAACATATCCACAGGGTTCTTTTCTGCACTCCCTTCTCTGTGTATTGTCATCCAAATCATCATTCATTTCAGGGCTTTATTACCATCTATAAACAGATGATATCCACACTATCTCTTACTCAAACCTCTCCTCTGGACTCCAGTCATAAATATTCAACTAACCAACTTGATTCCATCATCTCAAAATCAGTATGTTCAAAATTGGACTTCTCACTCTCCTCCAAAGCGTTTTTCTCCAGGTCCTCATGAATTCTGAGAATATTACCATCTATCCAGTTGCCCAAACCAGAAATCTGAGATCTATTCTTGATTCATCTGTCTCTCTTCACACTCACACACATCCCAATTGCAAATTCAATTGCTCCTATCACTAAACTACATTAGAAAAAGAAAGTCAGTTTCTCCATGTCACCTCTGCCACACACCTAGTCCAGGCCCATTATCATTTCTCATTGAGTTTTCCACTATAGCTTCTCACTTCCTTGTTTGTCCCTTGTTCACTACTGTCTACAAAGCATCTGGTGATATTTTAATAATATCCATAAGCTCACATTATCTCCCTACTTAAGTCTTCAATGGTTTCCCATCACACTTGCAATAAAATCCAGACTTCTTAACTTTCACCCACAAAGGGCTACCTATCCGGTCCTATGTTCCTCCTCAATTTCATCTACTACGACTCTCTACCTCATTCTCTAGCTGCAGCCTACTAGTCTCATTCAGTTCCTCAAACACACCAAAGTCCTTTCTGTTTAAGAGGCTTTTCTCGTGTTTCTCTCTCCACTTGGAATTCTTTTCCCCTAATGAGATTTTCCTCACCTGTAGATAATAGCAGTTTCAATACCGCCTCTTCAGAGAGGCTTTCCCAGGGCCTCCCTCTAAGACCATACCGCATATGCCAGTTATTTTTTTCCATTGCACTTTACATTTCACAATTATGGTTTCATCTTCTTGTTTACTGGCCGTGTCTCCCATTAGACTGTGATTACACAAACATGGACACTTATGACACTGTCTCACACTCTATAAGTAATCAGCAAACCTTTAATAAATTAGTTTAGTAAGACTATGAGACTTGACACACCCATACTGAGATGAGTAATTTCTCCATCCCTACCAACTTTTTTTTTTTTTTTAGAATTTAAAGAAATTATCTTCCATATGCCATGTGCTACCATAGAGAGTTTCATTATTACCTAACTTGTTTTTCTCAATAAATTTTCAAAGTAAGACTTATTCAGCAAACACAGAGCTGATCTCATGGGTATGAGATCAGTTTACCCCACAGGGCGCCACATCCTACACTTTGTTTAAAGCTTTCCTGTGGCAGTCTTGAAATCCCAGTTATTTCTGAACATGGGCCTTGCATTTTCATTTTGCAAAGAGCTCCACAAATTATGCAGCTGCTCCTGCCTGTATCACAGATTTTGTTGTGAAGACCTTCCTAAATTTATTTCTACTAGCTTGGCACTTTCTTACTGGAAAGAATTTAGGATCTAAGCACACTGAGTGATTTATCATGGTATTCACAGTTGTAAGACATTTACTAGCACTAAGGAAAAGAAATTTCCAGACCTAATCCCAGAGGTAATTCACTATTTTATTTTCTCTGCCTTGAAAAATACCTGCTAATCTCCTTTTTATGCCTGTAAATCTGAACAAAAAGATTACTTTGAATGAAAGATTACCTTCTCACATCCATTTTTTCCAATGCTATGAAACTAGATTATTTTAGGAGTTTTTAGTCTAGAACCCAAACAAACCCTTTGTCTAATAAGTTATATTGCCCTTGTTAAGCCATTATTTACAAACTTAACTAACTTACAAACAAATAAAACCACAAGTAACTGAATTGATTGAATATACCTTAGGGCAATTATGTAGCCTTACTATAATTTTTTTATTTTTAAGTGGTCACTGATTCTATCCTGTACTGTGGAGTCTTCCTGATGCTATTAATGAAAATCCTACTGCTTTCCTGTCCTGAAACCACCCACATCTTACTCTGAAGTTCATACAAGTCATGGCTCCAAAAGTGCAATGCCCAGATTAGCAGCAGCAATGCTAACAGCCATTGCATCCAGGAACTTGTTGAAAATGCAAATTCTCAGACCATGCCTCAGGTCTTCATTTATTGAGAAATTTATTTATTGAGAAACAATGAAGTTAAAGCCCACCAGAAGTTAGAGTCCACCAGAGAGGGGTCTTACAAATCCTCCAGGTAATTCTGATATGTACTAACACTGAGACCAACTATCACCGATAATACTTATGAAAACAGTATCCTTATATGGGTTATCATCTAAATTACATGAGGATCTTGGCAAATTCATAGTTTTCCCAGCATTGTCACAGAGATGGAAAGTCCACAGGCACGGTGTGGCCAGTCTAGCAGTCTTTAGTTTTAAACAGTCCCCAGATGATTCCAACGGCCAGCAGGTTTGGGAACACTTACCCAATGTGGTGGGTATTTAAAATTGGTTACACATTTTGATGAAGAGTTTTACTCTTTGTTAAATTCCTTCAGAATTCCTGGATAGATTGTTTGTTTTAAATCTCAGTCATGTATCCCTATAGAACTTGACAAATTTAATCTAAAACTACTTGTTCTGATGCTTCTATTTCAGCAGTCAATTTGCAAGTGAAACAAGCCTGAAAGTCTTGCTCAGTGAAAAACATAAAACACAGACACAAAAATACCAAAAGCAATAATGAAAACAAATTTATACTCTCTCAAGGTTAACACTTGAGCACATATTTAATATGTTTTAATCATGAAGTTGCCCTAGTTCAATAATAAGCTTCTCAACTTCGTCAAATATAAAGATTATTTTTAAAAAGAAAAACAAACTATAAAGAATATCTTGAAGCAGATTTAAGGAGTTATTTATTAAGAATCAAATATGTGCAGAGTACTGTACATCACTGGTCAACCACATTTTCACCCCAGCTAAAAGCCAGAGGCAAACTGAGATAAAAAAATACTTTGACTAAATGTGTATCTTTACCATCCTTCCCAACACACTCCACCCAAACTTCCTTTCATATTCTTCAGAAGGATAAGATTAAACTCTGTTTCTCATTGGTCATAGGTCAATCTTTGGTCTACATCTCAGGAAAGTTATGGGTGCAAATTTTAAAACTGCTCCACATTTTCTTTCAATCTCAACATCCTTTAAGAGTACAGAATATGGAACCAGGCATCCTAATCTCAAACCTAAACGCCATGGCATGGGGCAAGTTACTTTATATCTCTGCATCTTGCTTTCCTCTTCCATAAAGGGGTACAATGAGGTTGCTATGTGAGCAAAGGATTCAATATACATCAGTCTCACAGAACAGCCTCTGGCACATGAAGGTGAACATGTGCAAGTGTTATTAACATGCCCATGTCACTGCTCTTTGCATTTTAACCTCCTTTTTGTAGTTTGACTATAGCCATGAAATTAAAAGACGCTGACTCCTTGGAAGAAATGTTCTGACCAACCTAGATGGCATATTCAAAAGCAGAGACATTACTTTGCCAACAGAGGTCTGTCTAGTCAAGGCTATGGTTTTCCAGGGGGCATGTATGGATGTGAGAGTTGGACTGTGAAGAAAGCTGAGCACCGAAGAATTGATGCATTTGAACTGTGGTGTTGGAGAAGACTCTTGAGAGTCCCTTGGACTGCAAGGAGATCCAACCAGTCCATTCTGAAGGAGATCAGCCCTGGGATTTCTTTGGAAGGAATGATGCGACAGCTGAAACTCCAATACTTTGGCCACCTCATGCGAAGAGTTGACTCATTGAAAAAGACTCTGATGCTGGGAGGGATTGGGGGCAGGAGGAAAAGGGAACAACCGAGGATGAGATGGCTGGATGGCATCACCAACTTGATGGACATGAGTTTGAGTGAACTCCAGGAGTTGGTGATGGACAGGGAGGTCTGGCGTGCTGTGATTCATGGGGTTGCAAAGAGTCAGATATGACTGAGCGACTGAACTGAACTGAACTTGTAGTTTGAATCTGCATGCCCACATTTATGCATATCCTAGAGCCCAAGCCCATGTCATCTTGCCTCCAACAAAACATCTTTCTGTCCTATTCCTGACTTTCTACACTTAACAGTCTATACTATAAGTCTCAAATTGTTTTCAATTTCCTGTGTCATTCTCTAGTTGCCCTATAACTTCTCAATTCATGGTGTGAGGGGAACATTGCGGACATAGGTTTGGAGTCAGACAGATCTTGGTTCAAATCTTTATCTCCATCCCCTCTTCCCCTGACTCATTTTCTCCAGCATCTTTGGTCTAACACATCAGGCATTGCTCTGCCTCCAGACACTTGTACTTGCTGTTTTCACTGCCTGGAACATTCTTCCCCAGGTTAGTTCCATGACTTGTTTTCTCATTTCATCTTGATATCTGCCTAATAGCACCAATTAAGAGAGGCTTCCCCTCTAGCTGAAATAGTAACCTCACTCATTTTTACCTCCTAGCTTTGTTTTATTTTTCTTCATAATGCTTATACACTAGACATTTTATTATATATTTACATACTTTGTGTATCTTCTGTCAGCCATCACTAGAATGAATACAAGCTCCAAGAGGGACGCTTACCTAATCAGGTAGCTGTGTGGATTGGATGAGATAACATATATAAAATATAAAAACTTTATAAATATAAAAAGTGCTGAGCATACAGCAAATGTCCATTTTCTCCCTTTCCTCATAATAACAAGTAAAGAAGGTAGGCACATTGCCTCTCTTATATCTCTACAACCACCTGCATCTCCCGTCAATAAATATCCTAGAGACCTGAGAAGAATGAATGGAAACTCTTTAATTTTATGGTCATAGTTTAGAATTACAGCAAATGTCAGCACATCCTAATTAGATTTTAAACATCCTTGGTTGTGAAAATGTAAACATATACTTCTTATTTCTGTCAGAGTAAGATTAAATAAGAATGCTTGTGAAAAGGGTTCTTTTGATTAAATGTTTTTCCTGTTAATCAACAGCTCATTTTCTTTCACCCATTGTTATTCAACATCTCCTTTCCTGATCTTTACTCAGCTTTTTGCCTTAGTAAGTAGGGGAAGCACGAAGCACAAATCTTTCTCTTATGCCTGAATACAGTATCTTGGTTCAGGTTCATTATTATGGACACTAATTCCCTTCTCATATACGATATTAAAGATACAGCATATTGGACTGATTCTAGTCTGACCTCAAGAAAACCAAGGTAATTACTTTCACAGATTAAACTCCCAGGAAAGGCTCTTATTCATCTCTTATTTGTCACATTTTTCTAACACACATACACATGCACACATATGCAGAACTTATTTAACAAGTATCCTGTACTCAAGTTTCACTTGAAATTAAAGCTTCTAAATCTCGTTCTGATTGACATCACAAAAATGAAATAACCAGAGTTTATGTAAAACTTGATAGAATAAGCAAATGATTCAACATATTTTTTAAATAAAGGAAATAAAGTATCACAATCATGTAAATAAAATTATATTGTCCTATTCTCACCCAACAACAGTTAAGAAAAGTAGCAACAATAACAAATTATCATGTTTGTGCTTTTCCATTCAATAGTTTATTCCTGGGACTGTTTGTTTGCAGGAATGTCAATACAGTTTAATTGCTTCCATTACTCAATATTGCTCTGACTTAGTCTCACCACCCAGTACTGACCATTAAGCTATCTCCAAGAACAAGTCACTTTTGTGAGGGGAAAAGACATAAACCTTGTTTATGTTTTTTTTAAGTATTTTATCCCTAGCTCATAAGTCAGCAGAGTATTGGGGAAAAAATTAATAGATGGTTGCATTTGAATTCTGCCTCTACCACTTTCCAATTACCCTGGCTAAAGCTGACTTGATTTCTCTGAAATTCAGTTTCTTCATCTGTACTTTGGGCATCGAAATTAATCCTCAGAATACTGTAAAGAAGATTATATAAGTGATCATTGAAAGTGCTTGGTATTTTTAAATATCAAAATAATGTGTATTTTTCTCCTTTCCTTCATTCTTTTTCTGTCCAGGATATGAAACACCTAAGTTTAGAGCATTTTCATTATATTTTTTCATTTACTCCACACATAAGTACTGAGTTTCCACGACATGTCAGGTATGGAGCAAAATGTGGGGCTACGCTGATAAATAAAACACAGGATATCCTAAAGGAGATCCTAAAGGAAAGTCCTAAATTATACTCTAGGTCCACTGAAGGTTATGTTTGACAATCATTTACCCCAGGAAGAAGAAATAATGCCCAGTCTTCCAAAGTTTGACAATGTGTATGATTCACAAACTGTGCAGTAATATAATATCTTGTGAATTACCTCACTGCTCAAATCAATGCAGGACCACGATGTTATCATACTAAGTTCTCTGTCTCCATCGGTGGACCCAAAGGCACCAGTTATATAATACACCATATAGTCACACATTTTTTTCCCTTCCCTATGTGTACTCAATGGGTAATGAGACCAAAATAGGAAGATTTAGCCATTATTTGTCACTGGTTCCTTCTGCATTCATTTTTCAGAGTCTATTCATCTGGAGTATTTGACCTTCAAAACATGAATTAAGCTCTTGCTTTAGTAACTGTTTCCACTGCATTCTATAGTTACAATCCAATAACTTGATGCACTTTTTAAACAGTGAGCCCTTTCTGTAGCTGTAACCCAAATCATTCCCACTTTGTCCTAGGCTCCTAGTAATTTGAATCATTATTGTTTATCTTTCAAAGAAAATTAATTTCACTTAGTGCTAGGGTATCTAATACTCTTAAAACCCCATATTTCTTACAAAATGGTGGCCAATAACTGAGAACAAAGGAAAGCAATTTTAAAGTTAATTTTTTTGTTCAAAATGTGTCTTTAAAAGGAGGGTCAATATATAAAGTCCAAACAAATGGAAATAGATCTCATCTGAAACTGGCACCATACTGAACAATGAGTTGGTGACAAATGTCTGTCAGATCCAGTTCTGCTGCTGCTGCTGCTACTGCTAAGTCACTTCAGTCGTGTCTGACTCTGTGCGACCCCATAGACAGCAGCCCACCAGGCTCCCTAGTCCCTGGGATTTTCCAGGCAAAAACACTGGAGTGGATTGCCATGTCCTTCTCCAATGCATGAAAGTGAAAAGTGAAAGTGAAGTCACTCAGTCGTGTCTGGCTCTTCACGACCCCATGGACTGCAGCCTACCAGGCTCCTCCGTCCATGGGAGTTTCCAGGCAAGAGTACTGGAGTATTCTGCTACTTCCTGTCAATAACTTCTGAAGATTTTATTTTATAACATACTTTAAAAAGTCAACAGAAAGGAAATAAAATGAACAGTTTACTGACCAATGTTATGTTAAACCTAATCACACATAAAAGTTATAATTAAAAATAACAATAATACATAGCTATAATCACAGGAAAACCCTGAGTCAGGAGTCATAGTAGTTGATGAATGCCTTGACTTATCTTGAGTCAAGATTGAGAGCTTTTTTCTTTATCTTTATCCTTTTACCTTTTATAGTCATCATATTATAGTATAAATGTATCAAATTAACCCTGTACATCTTAAATTTACACAAGTTATAGTGAAATATATTTCAATAAAAAAATAAATAAGAACACTTTTAAAATAGAGACAATTTCTCAACCTATTTGACCTTTAGCATTTTGAAGGCACTATCTATTGTAATGTTCTCAGTTGCTACTAATTATTCATCCTTCTTTCTTTTCTGTTAACAGTGCTTTATAACAATTATCTATTGTTACAATGATTATTGAGTAAAGGAGACCAGCACTTCTATGAATAATCAGATATCCTCAAGCAACAGGGAAAAACATTTACAGCCTTATTCAAAAGTGGTTGCAATTAAAATTTTCAAATTAAGGGTTATTTTCATTCATTAAAAGGAACAAAAATCAATAAAATATTTACAAACAAGTAACAACTGCTTTTTGAGACATTTATATAGAAAAATGTTTGCCATTTGCAAAAACATGAACGGACTTGGAGGGCATTATGCTAAGTGAAATGTCAGACAGAAAGATAAATACTGTATGATATCGCTTATATGTGGAGTCTAAAACTAAAACACTGGTGAATATAACATAAAAGAAGCAGACTCACAAATCTAGGGAGCAATCTAGTGGTTACCAATGGAGGGGCCAGGACAGGGGTGTGTGGAACTGGGAGGTACAAACTACTGTGTGTGAGACAGACTCAAGGATGTCTTGTACAGCAAGGGGAATAGAGCCAATATTTTGTAATAACTATCAATGGAAATTAACCTTTAAAATTGTATAAAAATTTTTAAAGAAAATATTAATTAAGGATACCCAAAAGTTATTTTACCTGTACAACTTCAAGTCAGAAGCTCAAAAACGGAAAGATACACTACCTGTTTGTTCATGGGTCCAATCAATTGGTTTTCTCAGTCATCTGATGATTCTGACTAAGCTTTTAACAGACTAATTTAGACAATCTTAATATACTTATGAATATGAGTCATAAATATATCATTTATGTACAGTTGCTAACTATATACCTAATATGTTACAGCATATCATGTTATATGCCAAATTATAGTTTCATCCCTCCCACCAACCATAAATAAGTCTTCCAGAAGTCTTTTCAACATTTCTTTCTCCTGCAGCATTTGAGGCTTTATCTTGTACAGAGTGGGTGATCATTAAAATGTATGTCAAAATCTACTGAGTATCCAGGAGTAGGAAAGGTTATTGTCACTTCTACACTTCTCACTATGAGTTCAACATTCAGAAAACAAAGGAGTGAAAGTTCCAGTTGTGCAGGATAAATAAGCTCTGGAATCCTAATGCACAGCATGGTGACAAAAGTCAACAATACTATATCATATACTTAAAATTTGCTAAGGGAGTAGATCTTAAATGTTTTCGCCACAAAGACAAAAGTTAACTATGTGAAGTGATGGTTATGTTAACTAGCTTCATTGTGGTAATCATTTTACAATGTATACTCTATCAAAATATCATCTTATATACTTTAAATATACATAATTCTGTCAATTATAACTCAACAAAGCTGGGGGAAAATTGGGGGAGGAGAGTGCAATAAATTCTTATCTATTCTGTTCCTTCGTTTTCCAGCATAACCTCATTCTAAGGAGATGAGTATTTATCATGGGTTTAAAGATACCTTAGAGAGGATCTTTCACCACTACCTTCAAAACTGTCTAGTAAAGATTTAACAAATGAAACAATAATACCTTAATGTCTCTGACAGGCAAAGTAGTGGCCTCCAAAAGAGGTCCACACTCTCATCTTCAGACTGGAGAATACATGTGTTACTTCATATAGCAAAGGGGAATTATGGTTGCTAATTATTTGACCTTAAAGTGATTGTTTTGGATTATCCAAGTGAGTTCAACGTAATTATAAAGGTCCTTAAATATGGATGGGGAGGCAAAAGACAGGGTCAGAGAAAGTATTGTGACAATGGAAGCAGGGGTCAATGAGAGGCAAATTTGTTGCCTTTGATGAAACAGTCAGGAGCCAGGAGCCAAGGAATGTTGCTATCTTCTAGAAGCTGGAAAAGGCAAGTAAACAGATTCTCCATTGAAACTATAGTAATGAACACAGTCCTATTAACACCTTGATTTTGGTCTAGAGAAACCTGTATCAGACTTCTGAACTACAAAATTGTAAGATAATATAAACCTATGTGGCTTCCAGCCACTAAGTCTGTGGTAATTTTTATGGCAGCAGTAGAATTAATTCAATGCTCAGAATTTTTTAACTACTGAGAGCAAACATTTTAATACAGAAATAGTTTGACACTATGTTTTTATATCTTCTATTTAATAACAGTTTAATTGGCCTCCATAATAAAGAGTCAAATAGTTTCTGATGGTTAACTGAACACAGTGACCCAATTAAAATCTAAGGTCTGACAGCAAACTAACAGATCAATGCCACCATAAAGCTACTATTATTATTACCAGTTCAAAAACTAATAAAAATGGTCCTTCTCATATATTTATCTTGACTTCATGGTATGAATTATAATTCAAAGTAATAAGCAAATAGTTGAAGTAGCAGTTTCTATTTAAAATATTTCAGCTAATAAATGAAAAAGAAAAGACAGAATTGTAAAATCACCGTTCTACAATGTCCTAATAAAACAACAGATCTTGGCCATGAAAAAACAACTCCAGCTAAGGAATAGATCCAGTCTGAGGCTTGTATTTTTATTTAGTGTGTGAGCTAAGAATGATTTTTACATTCTTACATGGTTAAAGTGAAAGTGGAGAGTGAAAAAGTTGGCTTAAAGCTCAACATTCAAAAACGAAGATCACGGCATTCAGTCCCATCACTTCATGGGAAATAGATGGGGAAACAGTGGAAACAGTGTCAGACTTTATTTTGGGGGCTCCAAAATCACTGCAGATGGTGACTGCAGCCATGAAATTAAAAGACGCTTACTTCTTGGAAGAAAAGTTATGACCAACCTAGATAGCATATTCAAAAGCAGAGACATTACTTTGCCCACTAAGGTCCGTCTAGTCAAGGCTATGGTTTTTCCAGGGGTCATGTATGGAAGTGAGAGTTGAGCTGTGAAGAAGGCTGAGTGCCGAAGAATTGATGCTTTTGAACTGTGGTGTTGGAGAAGACTCTTGAGAGTCCCTTGGACTGCAAGGAGATCCAACGAAACCATTCTGAAGGAGATCAGCCCTGGGATTTCTTTGGAAGGAATGATGCAAAAGCTGGAACTCCAGTACTTTGGCCACCTCATGCGAAGAGTTGACTCACTGGAAAAGACTCTGATGCTGGGAGAGATTGGGGGCAGGAGAAGGGAACGACAGAGGATGAGATGGCTGGATGGCATCACTGACTCAATGAAGGTGAGTCTGAGTGAACTCCAGGAGTTGGTGATGGACAGGGAGGCCTGGCGTGCTGTGATTCATGGGGTCACAAAGAGTCAGATACGACTGAGCAACTGAACTGAACTGGACTTAACTGAACTGAACTGAAATGGTTAAAAAAATTAAAAGAATAATATTCACAACATATAAAAATTATATGAAATTCAAATTTCAGTATTTATTTATAAATTTGTATGGGAAGATAGCCATGTCAACTTATTTACACAATGTCTATGGCTGCTTTGGGGCTATAACAGCAGAGTTGAGTAGTTGCAAGAGACTTGATGGTGCACAAAACCTAAAATGTTTACTATTTGGATTTTACATTAAAAGTCTGTCAACACTTGCTCTAGACAATGATTATTAATGGTAGCTAATACCTAAAATAAGAGGCAACTATGAAGTATTCTCGCCAAAACTAATCAAAACCGATCAAGGTTCCTGTTCATACAATCAAGCTACCAGTTCATGGGAAATACAATGGACAGAGAAGCATGTAAGACAATGCCATTGGGATGTATTCTGCAAAATATATAAGGTAGAAAACACTACAGGACAATATATTTCTTTGAAAAATAATTTTCAACAGGAAAAAAAGGAGATCTGGTCAGGAAACTTAGAGACTGTAAAAAACAATGTATCAATTACCATTGTATTCTGATTCAAACAAACTGTGGGTAGATAGCAGAATGATGAGATTATAAAGGAAATGTGATTCCAGCTTAATATATGTTGTTATTAGGAAATTGTTCATTTGCTTAAACTTCATAATGGTTTAAAATAAGGGGTCCTTATTTTCCAGATATTTTTAGAAGAAATAATATGATACCTGGAATTTGCAAATAATCTAGTGAAGAGAGAGAAAATGGGAAATAGAGGTACACAAATAAAGTACAATTTGTCACGATTTGATCACTATTGAAGCTGGATTATGAGTAAATGTGGTTACTATTCTCTCTAGTGTTGTTTATGTTCAGATTTTCCTTAATAAATACATTTTAAAAAGCATTCTTTCCCAAAAGTCTTCAGGTTCATGAAGATAATTTTACAACCATAATTTATTTCAAAACATAAATATCCCAATGATAAAAATAGCAAAAGCAAAGGGTATCCTATTTCAACATGGTACAGATTTCACATTTTATTTCTAAAAATGTCAATAAATTTACCTTCAGTAAAAACATAGAATAATGGACATTTCAAGGACCAGAATCAACTGTGGAAACAATTACCTCAGAAAAGACAAGCTGACTCTATTTTCCAAAGCACTTTCAAAACCAGAAGCCCAATACAAATGATCATTAGCCTTATATTACCTCTTGACTGCAACCAACATGTTAATTTCAAAAGAATTAAAGATTATAAACACTCTCTATCAAACAAAGACAACTTCTATTTTTGATATTTGTTGTAAACCTCTGGTTAGTATTAATAGTTAGGTAACATCCACTTAAAAGTAGCTCTTGGCAGACAATGAACTAGCTACACACATCAGTGTACTTTACATTCACAATTCATCCTGGAGACAGGTATTCCCATCTTCATTTTATAATTAAGGACTGAGACACAGAAAGGTAAAGCTGCAAAACCAGTTAATGACCTGAGTCAGACTGGAAATCAGGCCAGTCTGATCTGAATGTCAATACAGTCTTAAAGCAGAAGGCCAGCACCATTCCCTTTCAACTCCTGGGCAAATTTTGGCTCTGTTCAGAGGTTAGCACCTGGATAATCCTGACCTTTCTCTGGTACAAAACAACTGTAGGGAAGAAGCCCTGGTCCGTATATCTTCCAAAGAGCAAGGTCAGTTTCTGAGTTTGTATTCTGCTTTTGTAGGTAAAGAATCAGAGAGACAGTACACAGATTTTCACTAAATATTGTTTGTAATAGCCAAAAAAGGAGGAAATAAAACTTCATTTTTGCCAGTAAAAATGACTATTTACCTACAGTATAAAAGACTGAAATAATATGCAATATCTACATGTAACTTCTTGATACAAAAAAATACAATGTTGAGAGAAAAAAGCAAATTGCAAAAAAAAATACACTACACATTCAGGTAAAAATTTTTAAATATACAGAACCTTTCTTTATATACAGTTATGAATACATAAATATGTAGCAGAGATTTTTCTAAAATAAATCTATATGAGAAGAATGAACCTCAAGTTCAAAATAATTCTTATCTTTGGAAAAGAAACCATTAGAATGGTAGGGGCATACTTTAGCTATGTCTGTAACAGTTAAAAAACAAAACAGATGAGCATTAAGGCTCCATGGTACAGCTCAGCAAAATATAGCTATTGCTATGGAATAACTTTAAATGGAGTATAACCTATAAAAACATTGAATGTTTTCTATGTTGTACACCTGAAACTAATATAATACTGTAAAAATCAACTATATTTCAATTAAAGCAAAGCACTTACTAGCCATAAAAGAGTAAAATTCTGGGTTTTAATTTTTTTCATGGAACATGGAACTTTCTTATTATGTGTACTAGGTGAATAAAAAAGCAGTGAGATTTTTTATAAAAATAACATAAAGAAAACATGGCAAACTGTTAACCTTGGTTTAATGTGTATTAAACATATCTATATACATATATATATATATGTAAGTATATATATGTGAATGATTTTTGTAATATTTTCTATTTTTGCATATTTGGGACATCTTCAATTTTAAATAAAAATAAATACAATAATTACTCTTACTTTATTTAAAAAAAAAAAAGAACATGAGTGAATCTTAAACAATGGGAAAGGAAGAAGGAATCCTCCTAATAGAACTGGGGAGAAGAGAGGCATAGAAATATATTTCACCTAAAGCTACACAGGTAATAACTGACAGAGCCTAGGGTTACAATCTAGATCTATCTGCTTCCAAAGCCACCATACTGTTCTCTAAAATCCTTTCAGATTGTCCATAGAACTTTCCAAGTAGAGATGAACTGCATTCAAATTGAGCCTGTTGGGAACACTTAGTCAAAAGAGTTGTCCTTCCTAATTTCACCATGATAAAGCCCATTCCCAAGGAAGACCTAGAAAAATCAACAAAAGGTAGCTGATTAAGGCGATGGCTGATTCGTGTCAATGTATGGCAAAACAAATACAGTATTGTAATTAAAAAAATAAATAAATTAAAATTAAAAAAAAAAAAAAAAGGAGATAAGCCCTGGAATTTCTTTGGAAGGAATGATGCTAAAGCTGAAACTCCAGTACTTTGGCCACCTCATGAGAAGAGTTGACTCACTGGAAAAGACTCTTGATGCTGGGAGGGATTGGGGGCAAGAGGAGATGGGGATGACAGAGAATGAGATGGCTGGATGGCATCACTGACTCGATGGACGTGAGTCTGAGTGAACTCCGGAAGATGGTGATGGATAGGGAGGCCTGGCATGCTGCGATTCATGGGGTCGCAAAGAGTTGGACACGACTGAGTGACTGAGCTGAACTGAACTGATTACTATGAATGTGTTCTGCTTTGTGTGAATATTTTATGGTTGAAGTTCTGATGTTCTACAGAGGCACTTTAAGTAAATCTGCAACCCCCTGACACTGTATGCAGGGGCTAGTGGCTTGCCATGTCAACTCAAGATAACCATCCCAGGTAGGGGCAAAATGAAGCAGTGATTCCCACCCAGCTGAGATCTGAGGAATTTCCCACATCTCGAGGTATCTGGTGAGATCAAAGTATCGAGGTTTTAATATTTTGTTGTTCAGTCGCTCAGCCATGTCCGACTCTTTGCAACCCCATGGACTGCAGCACACCAGCTTGCCAGGATTCTTGTCCCTCACATTAAAAATTTAGAAATGTCAAAAAGACAAAGTAACATTTTAGCAATCTATGAATTGTTAAATAAACAATAGTTTCCCAAAACTACATATATTTGCGTGATAATTTTGAATTATCCATTAACTTAAGAGACTAAATATGTGCTAAGTGAAACCTGAAAAAGAATCAACAGTTGGGTCTAAGTTCCACCAGTCAGGCCCCTAAAAGGAAAAGGGGAGAACCAGGATTAACCCTGAGGGAAAATAGATCTTCATCCCTCCCATTAAAAATATCCCAACTCCTCCAAATCCATGAACCAGTTTCATTTCTATTCTTTCTTCCTACTTATTTAAACTCTCTTTCTCTAATAGGTTCTTCACCCAGCAAATCAAGTACTAAAATTTCTCCCATCTTGGAAATAAAAAGAAAAAGAAAGAAAAATTGCCTGTATTTGTCTTTTCTTTCATAGATAAGAACCTAAAGTCTCAGTTCAGTTCAGTTCAGTCACTCAGTCATGTCCGACTCTTTGCGACCCCATGAATCACAGCACAATAGGCCTCCGTGTTCATCACCATCTCCAGGAGTTCACTCAGACTCATATCCATCGAGTCTGTGATGCCATCCAGCCATTTCATCCTCAGTCATCCCCTTCTCCTCATGCCCCCAATTCCTCCCAGCATCAGAGTCTTTCCAATGAATCAACTCTTCGCATGAGGTGGCCAAAGTACTGGAGGTTCAGCTTTCGCATCATTCCTTCCAAAGAAATCCCAGGGCTGATCTCCTTCAGAATGGACTGGTTGGATCTCCTTGCAGTCCAAAGGACTCTCAAGAGTCTTCTCCAACACCACAGTTCAAAAGCATCAATTCTTCAGTGCTCAGCCTTCTTCACAGTCTAACTCTCACATCCATACATGACCACAGGAAAAACCATAGCCTTGACTAGACGGACCTTAGTCGGCAAAGTAATGTCTCTGCTTTTGAATATGCTATCTAGGTTGGTCATAACTTTTCTTCCAAGGAGTAAGCGTCTTCTAATTTCATGGCTGCAGTCACCATCTGCAGTGATTTTGGAGCCCCAAAAATGAAGTCTGACACTGTTTCCACTGTTTCCCCATCTCCCATGAAGTGATGAGACCAGATGCCATGAGCTTCGTTTTCTGAATGTTGAGCTTTAGGCCAACTTTTTCCTCTCTCCTCTTTCACTTTCATCAAGAGGCTTTTTAGCTCCTCTTCATTTTCTGCCATAAGGGTGGTGTCATCTGCATATCTGAGGTTATTGATATTTCTCCCGGCAATCTTGATTCCACCTAAAGTCTACCTCACGTTAATTTAAAAGTACCATTTTATTCCTAATTGGCCAATTTATTCATTGAACAAATATTTAAGTGAAGGAAATAAGTTCTGGGTATTCACTGCAAAGACTGATGTTGAAGCTGAAACTCCAATATTATGGACACCCGATGTGAAGAGCTGACTCATTTGAAAAGACCCTGATGTTGGGAAAGATTGAAGGCAGGAAGAGAAGGGTGTGAGAGAAGATGAGATGGTTAGATGGCATCACTGACTCAATGGACATGAGTTTGGGTGAACTCCGGGTGTTGGTGATGGTCAGGGAGGCCTGGCGTGCTGTGGTTCATGGGATTGCAGGGTCAGACACGACTGAGCGACTGAAGTGAACTGAATTATACACCAGGCACTGTTCAAGGCATCTGGATAAATCAATAAACAAAACAAAGGTCCCCACATTTGCTCCCAATCCAGTTGAAGGCAGGTAATAGATAATAAATTCTGTGATGTGCTTAGAAGTGTGCCTGGCACATACTGAGTACTACATACATGCTTAGCCTTGTTGTCATCACGGTTACTTCTCTGTCTCATCTGTGATGCCTTCCATTGACTGCATTCAGACATTGACTCTTAAGCATCTGTTAAAATGACTAAGAAAGGATTTACTGTTTTCTCTTCAAATTGCCAAATCAGGCACCAAGTCTAGGAAGCTTCTAAGCTAAATTTTTCATCATCATTCATTAAGAGGTACTGACTACTTGAGTCTTTGCTCCGTTGTATTCTGACTATGAAGCTAGACTGTGTTTAACCCTGTCTTGTTGCTTTGCATATCTCTGTCTTTTGTTGAACCATTAGGTCTATTGAGGAAGTTTCCCAGTACCTAGCACATGCCTTATAATTCCTAAGTACTCAATGAATGTTAGAAGAATAAAAGTTTCTTTAAACATTGTTCATTATAAGCCTTTCATATTTGCTCTACCAGCACCATACCACCTTTTGTCTTTGCCAATGAAAGAAACAAAAAGTAAAGTCAATGTACAGACCAGCACAGCTGGACAGAACAAATGAATATGTTTTGCTGCTATTTATAAATGATTTAATTCTTTTCAAGATCTCAATAAATAATGGCAGAAGAAATTGTTGTAATATACTTGGGAATAACCAAAAAAATGTTTAATACCATCTCTCTACGAGGATATTCTTCCTCTTCAGAACTCAAAATATTTTAATTACTCACTTGGTACCTAATACCATGGCCCTCAACTTAAAGATGAAACTAAATTAAATTTTAATTCACTGTGATTGATAAGAAAAAGCTTGTTAGTTGTTATATTACTTACTAGAAAAAGAATCCAGAAATGCTTAAACCAAATAGATGGTTATCAGAAAATGGCTTTTTTCCCTTCAAAAAATCACAAGAAGAAAAAATATAGCCATATTCCTAAGTGATGCAACACTGTCCCTTTAAAAAAAAAAAAAATACAAGGCATAAAACGCAGTAGACAAAATCAACTTGTCAAGAAATGGTTTATCCGGTAATGGACTAGCACTACAGGGGATCTGTTCTTTCACCAGAGAGCCCTTTGTGTAACAAGAATAAACTATTAAGGGTTTAATGACACTGCAGTACCATATTAGACTCTGAAAAAGAAAGTGAGGATTCTTTTCACCAAGTTCCTGTTGTTTCTACCACAGCCACTATGGGGTTTACCGTCCACATAATCCTCAAATGGGCAATTGGTTGGGGAATGAGTTTTTCTGACTTTAGCCCTGTCTTTGACTCAGCTTTTTCTTGTTTATTTTAAGATTGTGAAGAACCCAGCTTTTGGCAGGAACAACTGGAAGTCACTTGCCCCAAAAGGGACAAGTCAGCCTCAGAAACAGAATCAAGTTTGTTTATGGACTACCCACTGCACACACAGCATCATCTCAAACAACTATGGGAAGAGGAAATTTGGCATCAGCTGAACCAAACTTGTCTACTTTGCAGGACTGCTGTTTCTATAGACTCACTGCTGCCTCTATACACCCTTAGCTGCCCTCTTGTCTGCACAAAGTGTGATGTTCTGTGGTAGGCACCTGCCATGAGGGTAATTATAGCATGAGTGGAAGGAAGCATGACATCTAAGGTTGAAAAACAACTCTAATTACAACTCCATCATTTGACTCCCTCAGAACTGCTGTTTCTTTTCCTTTTGCACAGAGGTTACTCAGAGATTAAATTAAATCTGATTCTATTTGAAAACAAGCCATTATACAGTTGTGTAAATGGGCTAGAGGAGGAAATCACCTTTCAAAATTAAAAATACTATAAGCATTGGTGAACATCTGATATTTGTAACACTAGATGGCACTTGCTGACTCAACTTTCAAGAGATTTATATGTATTTCTGTGTGGGTGGAATTAAAACAAATAATAGAACAAGGAGAAATGTGAAATCCAGATCCTATAGAATGGAGACAAAGAAGTTTTAAATTACTTTTATACTCATTAACCAACTTAACAGAAAGTGAAAATGATAGTCATGTCTGACTCTTTGCAAGCCCATGGACTGTAGCTCCTCTGTTCATGGAATTCTTCAGGCAAGATTACTAGAGTGGGTTGCTATTTCATTCTCCAGGGGATCTTCCTAACCCAGGGATCTTCCCAACCCAGGGATCAAACCCAGGTCTCCTGCATTACAGGCAGATTCTTTACCATCTGAGCCAACAGGGAAGCCCAATTTAACAGAGACATTATATAAAACATTAATATCCAGAAACTTAATTTTTACATCCAAAATTCAAATACATTATTTTCATATTAATTTAACTATAAAACTGATATAAAATTCCTTTGAATTCACACACACACAAAAAAACAGTATTTTTAAATTTAAAAATAATCTATGAAATTCCAAGGAATGAATATGATTAAATCATACTTCACCCTATCAGAATTTTACAACTTGGGGTGAATTTGAGTATTGTAGATTACTAGATTTAAGCTTGAACTGTCAACCATGAAGTCTAAAAATAAGGAAAGAGGAGCTCCTTGAATTAGAAAACTGAAAAAAACAAAAAAAAACTCTTGAAATCAGCAAGGATTGATTTGTCAGACATACCCTGGGCTGTGGCCCAGAAATTGAAAATATGCCTTTTAATGCCACTGTTAGGACTCAGAGAGCTGCCTGTCCCTCCAGCTGCTGCACGGGGCGGTGCTGCTTCCTGCAGGACCACAGAGAGCAGGATGGCACACACAGACCTAACATGGGCCTGCCACGCTCCACAAGACCATCGAGAGACCATTTTCTGAATACCAAGGGATTGCCAGAAATGCGACTTTCTGATTTCTAATAGTGGCATTAAGTCATGGGACCAGTCCAACCTCTAAGATATTTCTAAGAAAACTCCAATACATTCAATGATAAATAGTTGGGAAATCTAATTACTCAGGTTGATTCAAACACACCTCATCTATACTTCACACACAAAATCACCATGACTCAGATCACAGAAGAAAAGCACTCCTGGATAACAAGAATAAGGCAGATCTCTTCTTGCTGAAGAAAATCTCCCCCATTATCCATGATGGAGCTCTGCTTTGTTCTTAGTGAAAATGAAAAATAACGCAATCATTCCCACTGGGACAGAGTCATAGGCTGTATCATTCCCTGGGAATAACTTCAATGGGAAGTGGTTTCAAGACTAACTAAAACAGAGAGTAACAAAGGCCACATTAATAAAACTCTATAATCATTTTCTATTCTTAAAAGAAAGAAGACAGAAAGATGTAGGAAAGCTTTCATGTTTTATTATTAACTAAAAATTTTCCACATTTATCTATTTTGTCTTCAAAGGAAAGAGTAAAATCCTTATGTGATGTTTATCAGGATGGATGCCACAATATTTCTGAGTACAACACAAAGTGAATAAGATCCAAAGCCACATTACAGAATTCTTAATCATAAGAATAAACAAAAAGCAGTATTAATCATATTAATTGCTTTAATCTCTTCCTAACCTCTATAATTTAAGCTATTTCTACATGAAAATCAGTGAAAGTTGAAAATAGCACCACTTCACTTTAAGAGGGAGAAAACAAATCCTATTTAAAGATTAAAAACTTTTATAAGCATATATGTTGCAAACATTATTACTGTTTCCTTCCTGTTTGCAAAAATATGTTGAATGTATTACTTACAAATGAAGTAAAAAGTCTTTGTTATTAATTAATGGAATCAAACCTTGGTTAAAAACTGTCAACCCAGCTCCAAGATTTATAAAACCTCATTATATTTGTTTTTAAAATTCTGATAATTAAAGTCATGGTTAGATGCACTTATATTTTTAGAAAATCAATACCAAACTTGCCATGATATGTGAGAATAAGTACAGGCTTTTCCCCTGATTTGTAACTGAATTACTAATGTTTCAATTAACAAGTACTACAGAGAAATACAGCACCATCATCACCCTTAGTAAATAGAAGAACATGGTTACTTTTCCAGATGTCATCTTGTCGTCATGGTATCTATTATGTCCTCTTTCTCTCACATTTTTATTCTAGCTAACAGACTCACAAGCTATTTAATCTAACTTATAGTTTTATGAAGATTTTGCATGTTCCTAATATAGACTCTGCACACACCTGTTGAACAGAATCAAAGAATCAGCACAAGAAGTTACTTAGATTGATAGTTAGACTTTCTATTAAAAGGAGAATAAAGTTAATTCTTAGTTCACATAATTGATAGAAACCAGAAGTCATGAATTTTATATGTTCTACATAATTTATTTCAGAAAAACCCTATCTTTAGAATATTTTCCTTGTTAAAATATCTTCAAGTCTACATTTCTAGAAAACCAGTATTTCAATGGTTGAAATTAATTGCATTTTAAGTGTTCTGTATCTATTTTAAATTAAAAACTTACCCTAATTATAATATTTCAAATATTTAATAACATATTCTGCTAGTAGTTTTGAGAAGTAGCAAACAATTAACACAAAATCCAAATACTATATGCATTTACGTTTTACTCTATTGAAGGAATATTTTAGACAGCCTGTTTTGGGGAATTAATTTTTGTCCTGGAATGATGACCCTTCGATAACAGAACAGGCTAATATTATCCACGCTAAACAATGCTTAGGTACCGTCCTTTTTTAAAAAAATGAATTCAATTTCTCTTCACTATAGAATCTTTGCTGTCAACTCCTCTGGATGTAAAACACACACACACTGATGATCTCAGTGGTGTCTTAGAAGTTAAAGTGGTGAGCCCTTCTTCCTAGGAGCAACAGGAGGGCTCTGCACTTTCTTCTAGAACAGAGTTCTCTCCCTTTAGGCTGAAGGAAAACAATATTTAAAATACTAAAAATGCAAACACAGCTTTTTTTTATCAACTGTACTTCTCTACACACTTATGAGGACTGTATTAATTTCACCTGAGTGCTTTTATTGCACTAGTTAGACACTGAAGAGGGGCTGACACATGGGGAAACTGTTTTCTGAACGTTGTACATGTTAACGGTAGGATTATAAGCACCTGGGATATTCTTGCTATTCTTTGCATGCAAATGACTCTACAATTAAATGCATCCATTAACATAGTGGGGGTGCGGGATGGAAAAGAGCAAGTGTTAAGAGTAAAAATATGACATGTCCTTCCTATTCCGCTCTCATTCAGCGGATGCCTACTACCTTTGAATACTCTGCACAGGCAGACCCCTCGGGAAGTCTGCGAGTAACAATACACTCGACAACATCTTCCACGCTCTGTTAATTGCAAAACTCTCATGATCTGACAGTGAGCCCTCGCCTCTCGAACATGTTTTTATGTTTACAGAGACACCAGAGACGTCAGAAGACCCTCCCCCAAGCTAAGGAAAGGAAAGTCGTTCCTTCTTGCCCCTCCTCACAGCCCCCAACACTTGTATTAGAAGCAGCTCCACAAGTTCCCGGGCTTGAGCCTCTAAGGAGGCAAGTTCAGCACCATGGAAAGGGCTCGAGTCGCGTCAAGCCCTGGAAGACACCAGGGACTCTCCCCAGCCACTCACCGGCGTCTGCTGCGACGGGAGTCCCGAGCGCTTGGTGGATCCCTGCTTGGAACTTAACCTTTTCCACGACTCGGCAAACCTGCCCCGGCTGGCGCTCCGGCTGCGCCTGCGGCTCTCCGCGCTGTCCTCGCGGTCCGAGCAGCCCCGCTCCATTTCGGTCGCATCTCTCCACTTCTTCCCCATGCTAAGTTCGCCTCGTTCCGCCGGGCAACACCCCGGCGCCGACAGCTCTCGCAGGCTTCTCTCGCCCCTGGCTCTCACTCCCGCCTGCGTGTAGCTCACTGTTGGCGCCGCCTTTGCCTCCGCCGGCGCCTGCCACAGCCCTGCGCTGGGTTACCGCCGCCGCCGCAGCAGCCGTCGCAACCACCAGGCTGCGCTTGCGCCCGCGATTGGCCAAACCGTGGGACTGCGAGCGCCACCTGCGCCAAAGACAGCTTCCTTTTGCGCCCCCAAGTTGCTCTCTCCACCCGCAGCCGCCGCCTTCCCTGGGGGAGGAAGGAGGCGCACGGCTCACCCCTGGGGCTACCGATACTGGAGGGTAGCTATTTCCAGTAACCCCACCCCGCCCAGTCCCCCAGGCCTGGAGATCAACCTCACCCCACCCGGAGCGGCAGGCGCAACCTAGGTTACCCGCACTGGGTGGATGGAGGCTCCAGTTGGCTTGGAGAAAGACTGGAAGTGTAAAACTTTGTCCTCCTTTCTTTTCCCTTTCTTCCTTTTTCTCCTCTGCAGCAAGTGTCTCCCAAACATCCTTGGGGAAAGTAGGGCTTCATCTCCTTGTCAGACTCCACGCTAATTTCTTCTCACGCTTGGTCAGACTAACCCACTTGTTCCCAAATTTGGCTGCACATTGGAGTTACCTAAGGGAAAAAAAATTAACTCTGATATTCCTCAGAGTCTAATTTAATGGCCCTGACTGTGACCTGGGAATCAGGATAGTTAAAATTTCCCTGGGTGATTCTTGCTGTTTTAACTGCAATTGAAAGCCTTCAAGGACAGGGCAGAAGAGGAATTTGGGGGAGGAAAGGGAGGTGATACTTCTTAAATCAACTCACTTTTCTCTCCAGGTTGGAATGCATATTCAATTTACCCTTTTATTCCTGGGGCAAGAGCGGCACAGTCATTAAGTAGTGAAGCTGATATGTGAGCTCCTGTTTGTGGTATATTCTTTTGACACCTCCACCTCAGCCTCCGTTCACATATTGCCTTCTGCTCATTAGAAGGAAAGCCCACAGTCTCTCATCAGCTTTGTGTCAGTTATTTTACCAGACTGAGCTGTCCTCCTATTCAGAAATGTCCTTGATCAGATGAGAGAAGGCTGCTGGGGGCATTGCAAATTTACCAAAGCTGAAACAAGGACCTTGCTTATTATTAAAGAGAAGGAGGCCTAAACTTGCTCCTAGTTGAAAGGGCTGTCTGGTTGTTTAACTGTTGCAATGGCAACAGATGTATTTTCATTTATTACTGAAATCGAGCATTATCCCTCCTATTTGAATAATTCCAGGTCCTCCTGGGAGAAAACTGTGAAAAGGCAATAAGAGGGAAGGAGAGTGAGAAATGCTGTGGGGAAACTGGTATTGTGATACCAGTTTTGAAAATCATAATTTGATTCGTCAGTGGTCACTCTGATTAAGCAGAAGTTTTGGAAGTGGCTCGTTCACAAGAATAGAACACAGAGCCCTAAAATCCCCCAGCCGTGCACCTGTGAGTAATGCAACATTAATATTAATCTTGTCATTTTAAGCAAAGGGACTCACAAAGCATACTTCCTCCCTTTTTAAACAACCCTGTGTGTCCAGAAATCACACACTCATATTAAACAAAATGAGACTCTAAACAATGTTTGCAACACACAATGGCATTTAATGAGAAAACCACAGGCTCCATTCTGTATTTTCACACTTCCTATCTAGGTTCATGGATTTGAAATTATTAGTGACATTTCATGGAAATATAATAATTCATCCCAGATTCCTCCCCTGACAAAAACAAAACAATTATGCATAGTTTACAAATTAGGTATGAGAACTAAATATCAATTAGAGAGTAAAATAAAAGTCAGAAAATTATGATAAAGTAAATGTTTATCTTTTCCCTTAGTTGTCAAAAAAGGGGAACAGAAATGAGAATTCCCTAGAAGATGAAAAGCCTGCAGCTAACCTGGATGACTTGAAAGTTCATTCTTTAGGTATAATGGTAACATCCCTGAAAAGGAGCCTTTCCAGATATATCAAAGCACTTAATCCAAGAATGCTCACCTCACTGAGCTGCAAGCCCCTGGCTCACCTGCATCTGCCTATTAAGGGGAAAATAACCCTAATATCAATCAATGGTATCTGTCATGAATGATGGTACCAGCACATACATGAGCACTCAGAGCAACTGACGAGTTTTCTAGACACATTTAGAAAAATTTAATGATGAGTTGTGATTGCATATGTGTTTTTTTTTGTTTTGTTTTGTTTTTGCTGTTTGGTCTAAAAATGAGCTTTCAATTGCCCTCATCTTAGAAAAACATTTTTAAAGCCTTGTTTCAAGACCATCTCTGCATTTCTTTTTTGCACTTGACAAGGATCACAAATGTCTGGGAACTTTACAAGAGGCTACATTAAACATGATTATGATCAAGCATAAAATTGACTCTTTCTTCTTCTGATGTTCCTTTATCTCTTTTCAAATTTCCTAATAGCCAGTATAATTAGAAAAGTAGGCTGAATGTCTATCATCTCTCTCACAAGGTTATCAGAGAAAAGCAGCATCAAATCTAAGAACATGTTTAAAATCACCAACATTGAAATTCTGGGATTAGGGTTAAAAAACATTTCCAGAGTGCCTTAACTTTCCTGGAGGAGTCAAGGCAGCTACAAAGGTGGATGTTAATACATTAGAAAGGCAAATGGGAATTATGATATAAACCTTTTTTTCTCCATTGTTTCTAGGCATTAAAGAATGTAAATATTAATAAAATAAGATTAAGGCAAAATTACTTATATTGTCAAATAACATTGTCTACATAAAACAAAAACAAATTTTATGTATAAGTCAATCAAAATATAACACTGTGAAATGTTCTGGAACGTGAACTTTAAGTAGGATTCAAAAAAATGTTTTCAAGACAATAGCAGATCCCAACAGTCCTCTGTTAGTCTTAGGTACTCTATGATCTTACATAGTCCTACTAACCTGTTGACTCTATTATGAGTCTATAATCAGAAGAAACTCTCTATATTTCCTGTTTGCTCTGGGTTAAATGGCCATGCACTGTACTGCACGAGAATGAATAGTAAATATTTTTTTCCTTTCGTTATTTTTAGTATGTGTAAACAGACAGGCATGCCATGAAACCAACTAGATCAAGCTAAGTGTGAGAGGTTGACATTAAACATGGAGAAAGTGATGAAAACTACATAGCTATGCTTGATTCACAAGTTTTCCTCACAGAATAAGAGAATATGAACCATATTTCATCAATTTTACCACCTTCAAGTTTTTACATTTTTAACCTGTCTGAAATCAGGATGCTTTTCATAATAGATGGTATCTCGGATTCAGTATAATACATTCTATTGAATCATAGAGGCTTAGAATGAAATAGAAGCTTAGAGGTCTAACCTTAAAAACCCAACAAGCTATCATTCACCCTCTGTCTAAACATTCAGCCTGTAGCATTAGATATCTTCTTTATTACAAGCAGGACATTTCCTTACTAAACAACTTTAAGCATTAGGAAGCTCATCCTTATAAACTAAGCTGAAACCCATACCTTCTACCTTTATTTCAAATTCTAGAGTCACTACAATTTAACATATGTTCTCTTCCTCATGATAGTTATCAAGTTCTTGAAGATGGCCTTAACAAGCCCCCTAATGTTCATCTTCTCTTAAGCTAAACAATGTCTGATTCGTTTCATCATGTCCTCACACATATGGAGGCGCAAAGTCAGAACTAACATTCTAACATACTAGGAAATTTGAAAATGGTGAGTGTGAAATGAATTTGGGGCCAACTGCTTTGTGAATTCACTAAAAACTTAATCACTATGACTAGACTCACAGCAAAGTGGGCTTTGTCAATGCCCATGAAGCAGGAGACACAATGTGTTTAGTGATGATTAGCTTCCCTTCAGCAGATGACAGCTAATTCTCACAAAAGCCAAAAAAATAAATGTGATAACTGACACAGTTATTCCTGCACCTCAAGCAAAAACATTCTCCCAAAGCCCAGTAACTGTTAATAAAGACAAGGAGCAGTAAGGTTACCCTGGTCATAGAAGTTTGCCATCTAAGTGGATGAAATTCTCTGGAGATCCCGCAGAACTGAAAACATTGATATGAAACAATGAAAACAATGCCATATCTTTCCTGAAACTGATATGAAAACAATATGATATCTTTCCTGAAACTGCTGACACAGTGAGTACACACCCCATCAAGTCCTCCCTAAAGAAGTCACTGAAGGTCAAAGAACTGTGTTATCTATACTGTTTCTTTTCTTCTCTCTTTCTTCCTTCTTTTCCTTCCTTCCTCTCTCCCTTCTTTCCTTTCTTCTTTCTCCCCTCTCTTTCCCACTCTCACCACCCTCCCTTTCTTCCTTCCTATTTTTAGTTTTTCTGCAGACCATACTCTCAGCATAGAACAAACAAATCCTTCCAACAGCGCAGGCTTTCTACTCTTTAAGCACATTATGACTTGGGGGAAATTTTTAGTATAAACCCTCTATTTTTCATTCATATATTTGCATAAATTTATATATATATATATAAACAATTTTGCCTCTTTCTATATACATAGCTTTCTAAAATTTTATTGTAAAATTAAGAGATCATGACCAAAGTTGTATAAGAAGTATAAAAATAAATTAATAGAATTGAAAATAACTTAACAATTAAAATTGGGTTAAAGGCAGAGAGAATGGAAAAAGGAAGAAAGAACAGAAAAGGAAGGGTCATGTACATGAACTAAATTCTTACCTATTGTAAAATAATGTCTAAAATTTTTAAGTATTAATATAACACTTCCATCAGACTGGCCAAAATTCTGTAGACAGAAAATTCAAGCAGATGAAAAATACCAAGGGTTGGCAAGAATGTGTGTGGAGCAATTGGCACACTCACACTGCTGGTGGGAGTATACTGGTACAACCATTTTGAAAAACTATTTCACACTGTCTCCTAAAGCTGATGGTATGCACAGCATGGCCCTGCAATTCTACTCCAAGGTATACAGCCAACAAAAATGGATGCATGCAATCAATAAAAAACTTAAAAATATTTACAGCAGCACTATGTGAAAATCCCAAACTAGAAACTACCTACATGACCATCAGCATAAATATGGATATGTAAGATATGGAATAGTATCCAGTAACAAGGAGGAATGAACCACTGGTATATGCAAAACTATGGATGAAGCAATATGATTAATGTAGTATAGACAACTATAAAAATAAGAATAATAAAATAGAAAAAATACAAAAGTTCACTTACACCAAACTGCTCTACAGTTATCGTTAAGATTGCTCTTTCTTTTAAAGAAATAGAAATTAACTGGAAATTAGATCCTACAGGATGGATGTGGTCTATGTAAAAGGTAAATGAGAGGTAACATACTTTCTGACTAGTAGAGATACTAGTCATACTCAGTGACTGGTAACATACTCCAAGAAAAGACTTTATCCTTACATCAAATATAGTAAATAAATATAATCTACTTTAAGCCAAAATAAGTTGTTTAAGCTTAACTGACTTTTCAACTGATAGAAGGTTCTGTTATCCCCAGGAGGAACTGATCTTGTTAACAGTCAAAGAAACTGGTTCCTACTTGTGTACAAGGGATACATGTCTTCTCAAACTGCTTTTCTCTCATCACCGATACCTGAAATTTTCACTAATTTTGCTTCTTTAAAAATGCTACTCCTTCCTTGATGAGTAATCCTTAAAATTTTATCACTCATTATCACCTTTTAAAGTCAAGATTTTTTTAGGTGTGTAGCAAGAACTCCAAGGGAGAGGGATACACAACACAGATGTGGCAAGGTGAGGTGCAGAATGCAGCACCTGGAGGTTTCTAATGGCAACCCACTCCAGTACTCTTGCCTGGAAAATTCCACAGATGGAGGAACCTCGTAGGTTATAGTCCATGGGTCAAAAAGAGTTGGACACGATGAGCAACTTCACTTACTTTACTTTCTGATTTAGAACATTAGAACAGAAGGCAATCATTTCTGCTAAAGTCCAATTATTTCTCTGTCCATTATAAAGAACAGGAAAACATCAATGGTCATCTTCAAAACAAACAGGGTCTAATCACTAGGTGAAGTCTTTACTTTTTCTTTCTTAATTTTAAGAAAGTATGAATTTCTTACAGCACCACACAGTCAAGAAAAATAAAAACAGTTAGGTCCAGCACTTAAGACACATTTAGTTTCCTAAATGTAAGTGCATTAAATGGCTTTATGAAACTGAAATTTTAAACTGTCCATTTGGATATTTTTGTGCAATTCGGTCCTCTTCTGCATAAGGACAAATAGTAATGTTGTTTGCTTCAATACAAAACAGACTGAAAAGAGAACATATAAATTGCCAAGCAAAATTATCATATTTCTTAAAGTTACAATTTCTGTTCACACTGGAAAAGATCTATTTAGTGTGATTTTTAACCTTGGTGTATTAACTGGAATCCTACTAAGCATTTTTCACCACTCAGAACAAATTTGTGCATTTTCCCCTCCAAAGTACAAAGGTGAATGAATTGAAAGCAATTAGTTTAATAAGAAACAGCATCTTAATTACCTTTTCATCTTTGATGTATTGCAAAGTTAATTTCCTCCAACTCATGCAAAATCATTTTGGTGGCTTGAGAAGAGGCTGAAGGCAGAAGAAGCTCAATGAACTAAAACTCTCAAATGATTCACATTCTCTTTTGACTTCCACAAAAGAAACAGTCAACAAGAAGCTACAAAATGAGACAAGCTATTGTCATTAACATGATATATTCCATTGCTAATTATCTGTGCCTGGTGAATGCAGTCTGGAAACATTCAGTGGAAATTCCAATGTCTACTATAGCACTTGAGATTAAAAGATGGTTTGTATTAAATAATATTAAAGGAAATATATGTACTGAATTATGTAGAGTTATGCTAATCATTTAGCTGAAAAGAAAGCTGATCCAATTGGCTGAAAGATATGAACTATGTTGTAACAATGAAAGAAGCTATATGTCCAGTTTACTGGTATGGAAATAAAACTCATCAGTGTAGAAACTACAGTAAGATATAAAGCAATGCCAAGCTAGTTAAAATAAAAACTTAACCAAAATGATAATGCAAATGGGAAAGTCATAGTCCTCTAATCTCTTCCTTTTTATAGGACTTTATTGACAAATGTTTCTTTTACCTAAAGGTGAAAATTTAAGTGATTCTTAAAATCTCTAACAACATTTTGCCCTAGTATTCACTGACTGGTTAGTTAGCTTTATTTTTTACTTTCTATCAGTATTTTTCGGGCTTCCCTGATACCTCAGTTGGTAAAGAATCTGCCTGCAATACAGGAGACTCTGGTTCAATTTCTGGGTCAGGAAGATCCCCTGGAGAAGGGATAGGCTATCCACTTCAGTATTCTGGCCTGGAGAATTCCATGAACTATACAGTTCATGGGGTCTCAAAGAGTCAGACATGACTGAGCAACTTTCACTTTCACCAGTATTTTTCAACCAGACCTAACGTGGAACCGTGGCAAACACGTGGCACTCCTATTCATTATTTTCATCATATTCACTGAAAAAGATTCTGTTGGATGCTACAAATCATTCACCTGTGTGAACAGCTCTGCAAGTTGGTTGACAGTTTCTAACCAGATCTGCAACAGTAATAATGTTTGGCCAGCTGGGTTTCGGATCTAACAATTTCTGAGATTACTTTTTAAAATGTTCTCAGAATCTCAACTTCTTGACCATACCTATGATGAAACAACTTGAAGGTAATGGGTAACATGAAAAATTTATGTATTTGTCACGATCTCATTCTTTCCAAATTACTTTATGAGGTAAAGTAAACATACTGGTTAAGATCACGGCAGTAATTTTAGTTCCAAGTGTTAATAATTTATTCAGAATATTCAAGAATATCCTTGAAAGTTCAAATATGTTGAAAAGAATACAAAGGAGGAAGAAAAACAATGAAAGTATAAAAGGAAAAGCAGAATATGAGAAACTAAAAACTAATAACAATGGTATTAAAATGGTTAACATTAGTTAAGCACTTACTATGTACCAGGCTTCATTCCTCTTTGTGGCTTAATTTGTTTAATTCTCACAGTGACTCCATTTTACAGATGAGGAAACTGAGGCAAAAGAGGCTAAATAAATTGCTTAAACTTATATGACTAGAGAGTGGCAGACCCTAGACTTGAACCCAGGAAGTCTGGCTCCAAAGACCATGCCCCTTTCCACTGTGTCACTATGCTGCTACTGCTGCTAAGTTGGAGAAGGCAATGGCACCCCATCCAGTACTCTTGCCTGGAAAATCCCATGGATGGAGGAACCTGGTGGGCTGCAGTCCATGGGGTCGCTAAGAGTCGGACACGACTGAGTGACTTCACTTTCACTTTTCACTTTCATGCATTGGAGGAGGAAATGGCAACCCACTCCAGTGTTCTTGCCTGGAGAATCCCAGGGACGGCGGATCCTGGGGGCTGCCGTCTATGGGGTCGCACAGAGTCGGACACGACTGACATGACTAAGCAGTAGTAGCAGCATAGTGTCACTATAGGGAGGAAATAATTATAGCAGTCTAATAGGGACTGTGTAAGAGTGGCACAAAGGTGCTGAGCACTGTGCTAAGTGTCTTGAAGGAGATCACTAATCCTAGTAACTCTAGCAAGTAGGAAATATTATTTTCATTTTGCAAGTGAGAAAAACAGAGACTTACATAGAACAAGAATAACATGGCCCAAATTACTCAATTTTTAAGTGGCAGCATTTGAGATTAACCTCCAGTTAGCCTAACCTCTTCAGAGTAACAACAGTAATAATCAGAATAATAAGCAATAATATTTATGGAGTATTTCCTATGCAACCAGGCCCAGTGCAAAGCACAGCTGAGCACACACCCATTCCAATTCATCCTCTCCTCTGTATTAAAGAATAAGAAATTGCTGTCTGGAGAGCCTCAGCAACCTTCCCAAAACACACAGGTAGTAATTGGTGGTGTCCCAATTACAATTCTGATGTGTCTGACTCTCAAGTCTGGGGATGTAACCATTACACTTTATTTTAGTGTATTTTTACCACAATACTGCTAAACTAGTTTAACATTTAAAGCATAACTGTTGCTATTAAGATAATGGATTGTCATAGTTGGTTCAGGAATTAAAGTCAGGGGGAATGGTTATGAGGTTGTCTGTTTTCTTTGGGATTCTCTTAGCCAATATTGTTTCTCTCACAGGGGAGCTGAGAGAATTTTGTGAATTAATATGAGTAAAGCATTTTGCTCACATTTTTAATTCTCTTCCCTTCCTTGTAAGAGAAGATGTTCTTTAATAGTAACTGAAAAATTATTTATTTTTTTCTGTAGCTCTGGATAAGTAGAGCTGTACAGTCTAGGTCAACACTATTTATTAGAAATATAATTCAAATTTCACATGTAATATTAAGTATTTTAGTATTCACAGATGAAATTAGTGTTAATAATATGTTATTTAACCCAACATATCCAAAATATTTTCATTATAACATGTGATCAAGGCTTCCCTTGTGTCTCAAGAGATAAGAATCTGCCTGCAATGCAGAAGCCACAGGAGACGCAGGTTTGATCTCTGAGTCAGGAAGATCCCCTGGAGGAGGACATGGCAACCCAGTCCAGTATTCTTGCCTGGAGAATCCCATGGACAGAGGAGCCTGGCGGGCTATAGTCCACAGGGTCACAAAGAGTCGGACATGACTGAAGCGACTTAGCACGCACGCATGCAACATGTAATCAATACAAAAATTAATGAGATATTTTATGTTTTCTTGTATTAAGCCTTTGAAATGCAGTGTGTACTTTACATTTACATCATAATTCAATTCAGATTAGCCATATTTCAAGTACTCAAAAGCCATATACAGCTAGTAGTTACCTTACTGGACAACAGTTTTAGAAATATACAACACCATAAAATACCACCTCAGCAACTGTGACTGACTTCAAAAAAACACCAAATAAAAACATCCAAGTACAGTTTTCAAGCATGATAGTTGGGGGTAGGGGTAAGGGGTGAGTTAATAATTCAGAAACATTGTGGAGGCTATACGTCCTCTTCCCTGAAAAGAAGCATGGCTATATACTCCCAGATGTTTGCACACAATTTAAGGAGGTCCATGCCCCATGCTAAAGAATCTGCTTTAAGAGATTTATTTGAGAGGTGATTCAAGACAACCATTTCTAGAGACTGAGGAAGACGGAATTGCCTACAGCCTGGGGGATGACTCCCAGCTTTGCACAATATAATCTGAGAAAAGTAAAGCAGTTGCAGTCTTTGGCCCCTAAGGAGTTCATTCATATACCAGTTGGCAGACTTAAAGGATTCTCACAATAAATGCCTACAGGTGTCATGGAGACAGAAATTACAAGGAGGGCCATGAGAACCGGGGACTTTTTATCTAATATTTCACATTAAGTCAAGTCAAACAACAGTATGATTCCACTCTTGTTAATTTCCTAAGAAGTTATTATCATATCACAAAAAACTTTGTTCTATTTTATTAATCTTTTTATTCATACACAAGGACCAACGTTTGAGGTTTAACCTTAAGCATTCCAAATTCTCCCAAAATGTCAGAAGGATTCATTAATGGCCTGAACTTATTTAATTAGGCATCTAAATGATCAACTCCGTGAACATTCTATGTAGGAAAGAGTTACAGAATTTGACTTTTACTTTGGGTTCCTGCTCTCATTCTTCCTTGTCATTTATAACATCACTGAACTCACTCATCCATTTTTTGAATGAAATAACTCAAAATTTAAAATATTCTGAATCCTTAATTTTATGCTTCTGCTTATCTTTTTAAAAATATAGGTACACAGTGTTATTTGATGCTGTTTTTCAAGCTAGCTATCAAATATTATTCTTTTCCAGTAGCATCTCCCTCCATCAATTTCTTAATAATTTGACAGAATGAATGATTATTTCTAAGTGTAGAGGCACTATTGAGACTTTCACTGTTCACAAAGGACTTTATACCAACTGTAGCAATGCATTTTTCAGTGACATCAGTGAGCATTAACTCAGGCACAGTGTTTACTACCTTGGAGAAAAAAATAGTATTTAAGCCTCCCAGCCCATTCCTTTATATTTTTATTACACCCGTGATTTTGTGTCAGAGAGATATTTCCTTTTCCATTTTTAACATTTCTAAATAGCCCCAAAACTAGTGTCTTTGACTTTCTTTTAAAAAATTATGAAATTTCTTTTTGAAAGCCTATCATTTCCTTTACTATTTCCCTTATTTTTTCTAAGTATATTTCATTCCTTTCACCCTAGGAAATCTTTTTGCCTATAGGTGTCTACAGCTGAACCTTTATGTAAAACTCTTAAAAAAGGGAAGAATGTCATCAGCAGAGGAAAGATTCTTTACTGTTAGAAATAATCGTGTGTGTGTGTGTGTGTGTGTGTGTGTGTGTACTCATGTCCCAACCCTAAAAGTGGGCAATGCATGATACATACCATTCAAAATCAGATATCACACGCTACCCACTTTCAACCCATCTCTCGTCTCATAAAGGCTTATAATGTTTTGAGACTAGCAATGAGCTTTGAAACCAGATTAGAACAATCCATGGGGAAACCAGAACCAAAGAGGCTTCTGAAATTCCTAACTCTTCAGGTTTATTCTAGAGGTTTATCAGAATAGATCCATCACCCCCTCTGAACTGATAGGAAGTTGTGAGACCCTTGCTTTTCCTTGCTGTCTGGCCTCTCACACTTGGGGACGCTCCAGAATTTCCCTGTCTTTGGAGAAAGTGGTAACTTGAGGGAGTTACAGGTGGTGACAGATTATAAGAGGCTGGCAAACTCTTCCCTGAGTATTCCTGGCTCCATGATCCCATGATACAACTCCTGGTCTTGTTACCCAATGTTGTTCTCTGGATGATAAAATAATGTATCACTTCTCACAGCAGACATGCCATATGGTACTCATTACCTCTTCTCTCCTGAACAAAATGCCTGGAATTATAAAGCTTTTTTTTTCCTTTGAGCTATAAAAGATGATAGAGGATAGTTTGTACATTTGCTTTAAAAAAATCATAGCAATCTCTGTTGAAAATTGTATATTTATAATCATCCCTTAATTGTAGAAAGTTTCTGAGGAAAACTCCTACCATGAGAATAGCATTAGGTAAACTGGTACTGCAGGAGTTTTCTTTGGAAGCTTACCTTTCGTGAATGACAGAAGTTTCCTAGGTGATCTTTCCCTTGACTATCAAATTCTTTTATCAAGAAAAGCATGCCTTTACTTGTAGCTAGGGGCTTCCCTGGTGGTTCAGACAGTAAAGAATCTGCCTGCAATGCAGGAGACTGGGGTTCGATCCCTGGGTCAGGAAGATCCATTGGAGAAGGGAATGGCTACCCACTTCAGTATTCTTGCCTGGAAAATCCCATGGACAGGGAAGCCTGGCGGGCTATAGTCCATGGGGTCATAAAGTGTCGGACACGACTGAGCAACTAACACACACACCCTTGTAGCTAAATCTTAGACTCAAAAGAGACCAAGACAAGTTTGACCTTTATATTAGTTTCATCTTTGAAAAGGTAATGCTTTATGGAAGATAAAAGATTTAGCCTAAAGAGAAAGATTTGGGGATCAGACAGATCTGAGTTCATACTCCAGCCTTTATTTATGCAATTTGAAGCAAGAATCTTATTCATTATTTGACCCACAGTGTCCTTAGAGCAGAGCATGGTGTAATATAGGCCTAATAACACCTACCCAGCAGGAATGTTGTAGCAGTTACAAAACACAGAGTACCCTGCCTAGCATGTTAAAAAGTAGCTAAATGACCTATCATTATTCTTCAATTTTATAATAATTACTTATGATAGAGAATAGACTCAATCATTTCATTGACATTACTCCCTTTTCCATAAATAAACTCTTTTCCCCTTAAAAATATTTCCTTTATTTTGTCAAGAAATATACCTGTTTTTCATTTGTGGCCTAAAAAACCCATATAATTGGAATACATAAGATCTAAAAACCTCTTTTTCTAAGTTTAACTCAAAATACAGTAGAAATCACAAGCACTTGATGGTCACAACACTGCTCTCTGCACCTTGCATCTAAAATGGGTTTTGCAACTTTATCCTCCTTAGAGGAGGATAAAATGTTGACAGAAAATGACATAAGCCCAAGAGAGCTACTGCAACACTGAGCATCAGGAAATTTCAAGTAGGGATCTGGCAGAATCACTCCTGTCACATTTGTCAGGCTCTTTCTCTGGCTTGCAGGTCAAAACATGCAGGCCCTGAGGGGTGCTCCACAATGCATATGTGTAGATAGAAAAATAAGTGCTCTAATTCCTCACCAGAATGAGCCAAGTTCTACCCATTAGGACCTGCAGTTTCCTGCTTCAGGAAAGAGGAAAAGAGGATAGAATCACATTGAGAGTGTTAAAATACAACTGCGCATAGTTCCTATGGTTATCAACTCACTTACTTTTTATTTTTCATACTAAACCTCACTCTTTGGGAAGTGTTATCTTTGCTAAGTTTTATACAAAATTGTCAGATTTTAGTATTTCATGGCAATTATTTTGTTCAGCAGAGATTCCTAAACCTAGCTTATTCTGTATAGCCATTTCACTTTAGCAACTTAGCCTGTAAAGGATGGGTTTATGCTATACTTAACACAGGAGAAGCTCCATGTAAACTAAGGGACGACACATAACAATAACAATTCTGTGACTTTCTCTAATAAAGATAATAACCTTATCCAAGTAAAAATTGTTTATTAACATACCTCTAGCCAAGGAGACCCTTCTCTCAGTGAAATATGTAACAAGTAATGACTAATGTTTATTTGTGATTTACTGTGGATTAGGACTCTTTAAAGACTATAATATATAAATAATATTTAATAAAGTTAATTACAACAGAACAGTTATGGAACCTCTATTAGCTTGTTAAGCAGGAGAGGTCAAGTAACTTGCCCTTGATCATATATCAAATAAATGACAGAGCTAGGATTCAAACCCTAAGCAGTCTGATTCCAGAAGCTTTAAGCCATCATCCTACATTTCCTTACTATATAATGATTACCTGCTTCTTACTGTTTCAGAGTGGTAGTTAGGAATTTACATCTTAGAGATTAAGAAATAAGTAGCAAAGGAATGCATGTATAACTAGTGAAATGGTATGGATTGAACCAATGTCAATTTTTTGATCTTGATATTATACAATAGTGTAAGATGTTAACATCAGAAGACTGGGGAAAGAGTACAAGGGACTTCCTTATACATTTCCTTGCAACTTCCTAAAAATCTATAACTATTTCTAAACAAAAAAGTTTTAAAAATCCTTCTGTCTAAACAACTGAACCTACATTTTGTGAAAAAATGTTTTATTCTTTAACATAACTATCCTCAATAATTGAAAAATACCTTATTGATGCCAACTTCAATACCAAAAAAAAATAAAATTGTTAAATATATCAAATGTGTAAGGCATACTCCTGAAAATAAACACTGAGCTTACTATTTCTTTTGGAAATACAAGGGGTGGGAGGTGGAAATCTTTCTTATTAAAAGTATCCTCTAAAGCTCTATTCTTGTCAGTATATATTACTCATACTTAAGTTTTATTTTAATAAAAATAACTTATGTGATGAATGGAAAAGTCATAGCTAACAAGATTTGAGTTACTCATCACATTCATTAATGCTATCACTGATAAAGTTATCATCAGAACAAATTAGAGGAAGTATGACAAATACTCATTTTAAAATGTTTGGCACTTGTATATTATTTCCTTTTTACTTACATAATCAATTTCAGATTCTCCCAAATACCCCTGTGAGAGCTGAAAGCCAAATGGTAGTAACAGATATAAATATGCATATTTAAACTGCTTTAAGGCAAATGCTAGCAGAGAAGGCAATGGCACCCCACTCTAGTACTCTTGCCTGGAAAATCCTATGGATGGAGGAGCCTGGTAGGCTGCAATCAATGGGGTCACGAAGAGTCAGACACGACTGAAGTGACATAGCAGCAGCAGCAAGGCAAATGCTGTCAATCTATTTAATGGAGAAAAGCCACCCAGTTCTTAATTTCTCATTTCTAGTAAAATAATGGTGACGGTGCTAGAGTTTGTGAATGGTAATGTTAATAATACGTTTATTTGTATAAGGTTCTACTCCAGGAGTTGGTGATGAACAGGGAGGCCTGGCGTGCTGTGATTCATGGGGTTGCAAAGAGTCAGACACGACTGAGTGACTGAACTGAACTGAAATGAACTGAACTAAACTACTACTTTAGGAGAAGGCAATGGCAACCCACTCCAGTACTCTTGCCTGGAAAATCCCACGGACAGAGGAGCCTGGTGGGCTGCAGTCCATGGGTCGCTGGGAGTTGGACACAACTGAGCGACTTCACTTTCACTTTCACGCATTGGAAAAGGAAATGGCAACCCACTCCAGTATTCTTGCCTGGAGAACCCCAGGGACAGAGTGGGGGTGGGGAGGAGCCTGGTGGGCTGCTGTCTATGGGGTCGCACAGAGTCGGACACGACTGAAGCGACTTAGCAGCAGCAGCAGCTACTACTTTACCTGCTGTTGGGTTTTGGCCTAATCCACGATGACATCATTAAGCAGTTCAGGGCTTCGGGAAGCACTTCCCAGCAGCTGGATTTCTAGCCAAACTTTTCAGCTAACAACTAAACACTAGATAAGGTCTGTCACCCAGCCACCCCCATCCCTGCTCCCCAGGGTTGACGGGGAACAGGCTGTGAGTCATGGAGGCAGGTGGTGGGGAGGTGGCAGCTCTACCCAGCGATGCTTATTTTTTAAAATAACTGAGGGCTCTTATTATACTTCAGCCCACAATTTCCTTACCTCTGCCACAATCAAGCCAATGTGCACATCATTAGTTTTTTACTTCTTTTCATGTTTTAAATTAGTTTTAGCAGGATTTTTGTTTTCAGCATTCTGATATCAAAGTAGAGGCAAAGGGAGAATGTGCAGGATAATTGGCCCAAGTTTCTTATCTCTCTAGCAAATGCCAGGACTCTGAATTGTACTATTTTCTGTGCTTCGTGATTCTGAAACAGATCATTATATTCTGCTAGATAAAGATGTCGTACAACAAATATTGCTTTTATGCTGGATAGGTTAAGTTCCAAGATCTAACTATAAACACTCTCAGTTTGCCCTTGACAAATGGAAACAAAAAAACTTGAATTCCTTTCCTAACTCATCCTTTTGAGTTTGGGGACATGCACTAGGTATCTTGTCTATATATTCAGAAGTTCTTGATAGATAAACCACTTAATCTGGTTATGACAGACAATTCCTATCACCATCCCAGTTTTATTTACTTATTAAAAACAATGCAATGCAAATCCATTAAACTTAATATTTTTAATCTTCATGGCTACTTGCTCCACCTCAGAAGTATCAATCTTCCAATTCACTCAAAGATGCAGAAATCCAGAAAGCATTTGTCATTCATCATAACAAGTGGATATTTGTTGAATATAATTAAATTTAAAGGTTATTATTATATTTCTCATATAGTCTATCTTCATATAAGGGAATAATAACTAACTTAAACTTTGTATCTTTTTATGAAGGAAGGGCTGCTTATTTTTAAGTGGACTTATTTTTCATTTCAATCCTTCCCACTATCTTAATCATTGCTTTTATTTTTCCTTTTTGTCAGCAAGAGATCCCACCTTCTGTCTAACTATAATTAGCCTCTCTGTTTGTTGAGGTTATTGTAGTTAATATTTCTAGTTTAATCTCTTGTAATGGTCTACAACTACTAAAAATAAAGTTTAAAAATATGTGATAGAACATCTCTTATTCTTTTGTTCTCTCAAATATATTGTTTAATAGTCTAATCTTCAAATTTACTCTACTTTGTACATACATTGTACCTATCAGATACATGCTTAATTTTTAAGTCTTTTAACTGAAAAAAAAATCACAAAGGATGCTGCTGCTGCTGCTAAGTCACTTCAGTTGTGTTCGACTCTGTGCAACCCCATAGATGGCAGCCCACCAGGCTCCCCCATCCCTGGGATTCTCCAGGCAAGAACAGCGGAGTGGGTTGCCATTTCCTTCTCCAATGCATGGAAGTGAAAGTAAAGTCGCTCAGTCGCGCTCTACCCCCACGACCCCATGGACTACAGCCAACTAGGCTCCCCCGCCCATGGGATTTTCCAGGCAAGAGTACAGGAGTGGGGTGCCGTTATGATGCTAGTAAACATCAAAGACATACTCATATGGAAAACAAAGTCACAAAACAGGAGATGCATCCTGACTTTGGGGAAGGATAGATGAAGGGACAGTTCTTGAAGCAGAACACAAGCAACTATTTTTATTATCTATGTTACAATGAAGGTGTCAGAAGTCAGCAGGTATGAACTCAGAAGACAATGAGATAAAAAATACGAGAAATTAACTGTGAGAAGATAATATACTATATGAGAAGTATGAGGACTACCATTAGCCTGGCTGAGGAATAAGTGACATTTACCTTTTATTTCTCCCCTTCTATCTTCTATTAAACATTTTCCTTTTTAATATAGCACTCTAGTGCACATGAATTCTCTCACTTAGTAACACACACACACATACACATACAGTTTCACTATAGGTGTTTCTGTACTTTCTGAATCACCTTTATTTTTAAAGTTTATTTATAAGTATTTGTAGATTTACAGGAAGCTTCCAATACACTACAGAGTGTTTCCATGTACTCTCCTCCCAATTTCCATCAACGGTTATATCTTGTGTAAATAAAGCACTGTGTCTAAGTCAGGAAATTGACGTTGGTAAAATATGCATCACTCTATGTCATTTGACTCATGCATAGATTCCTAAAACTACAATGGAAATCAAGATACAAAACTATTCTAGCACACACACCAAAAAAATCTACTGGCGTCAATACAATCAGAGTGAAAACACCTTCCTTTAAGTCCCCTTTCCTCTTCCAATTATAATACAATTGTCTTAAACATTTCCTCTGCACATATTGTGATCCACATCAGACAGTTTTACTTTTTGCTTAGATCATCCAACAGAATTTGGAAAACTCAAGCATGAAAGAAAAGTCTACTGTAGTTGCCCACCTTTCGGCTCTTTCATTCTACCCATCTTTGGCTCTTCCTTCCTAATGTTCCAAGATTTCCTTCCTCTTTCAAAAACTTCTGTTAGCTCTGACTTCAGGATAGGTCTGCTGGAGAACATTCTTCTCATTTTCCTTGATCTCACAATGCTTTCATTCCTGACAGAAATTTTTGTGTGATATAGAACTCAGGACTGACGATTCTTTTCTTTCAATACTTGAAAATGTTGCACCACTCCCAGCCTCCATGGTTTCTGATGACAATCCAATGCCATTTGTGTTGTCATTTCAAAGGTTATTTCAGAGGCGAAACAATGAAGGTTTTTGTCTGTAGTTTTCTAAAGTTAATTAGATATGCCTGACATGAATTTCTTTGGGTTTATACTGTTAAAGGTTTGTTCAACTTCCTTTTTATTTTAACAGCTTTATTGAGATAGAATTCACATACCATAACATTCATCCATATAAATTGTAATAAATGATTTTTAATGTATTCAGAGACTTGTGATCTTTCACCACATATGATTTCCACACAAAGGAACCTCAGACCTACTGACAGTCACTCCCCATCCTGCTTGCCTTTCCCCAGCCCAGGCAACCGTTAATCTACTTTCTGTCTCTGTAGATGTGCCTTTTGAACTAATGCTTTTGTTTTCTTTGGATAAATATTGAGAAGTAGAGTTTCTGGGTCATATGTAGTTCTATTTTTAATTTTTGAGGAACCTCCATATTGTTTTCTATAGGAGCAACATAAATTCGTATTTCCACCAATGGTGCACAAGGGTTCCCCTTTTCTCCGCACCTTCAATAGCACGTGTTATCTCTTGTTTTTCTTAATAGTCACTTTAACAGGTATAAGGTTATATCTCATTGTGATTTTGATCTGCATTTCCCTAATGATGAGTGATTTTGAGCATCTTTTCATGCGAATGTTGGTAAATTGTATATTCAGGTCCTCTGCTCATTTTTAAATCAGGTTTGTCTGGCTTTCTTTGATGTTGAATTGTATGATTTCTTTTTATATTTTGGATATTTACCCCTTATCAAACATATGATTTGCAAATATTTTCTCCCATTCAGTAGGTTGCCTTTTTGTTTCATTGATAGTAACCTTCGCTGTGCAAAAGGTTTTAGCTTGATGTTGTCCCATTTTTTAATTTTTGCTTTTGTTGTCCTTGCCTAAGGAGACAGATTCCCACCCCATCCCACCCCCCACCAAAAAAAAATAGAGAGAGAGAGAGAGAGAGAGAGCTATGCGTGGTCAAAGAGCTTACTGCTTCTGTTTTCTATAGACGTACCTTTTGCCAAATTTTCTGAAGTTTTCTGTTAAATGAAGTTTTCTGTCATTTATTTGAATACTTTTTACTTCCACCTTCCTTCCCTTCTCCTCTGGAACTCTGATGACAAGAATGTTAACTTAATTATTTTAGTCCCACAGGTCCTCAAAAGTCTATTTTTTTAGTCTATTTTGGCTCTAATTGGGGAATTTTTTTTCTTTTGCTACTTTCAAGTTTTCTGATTATTTCTTCTTTCCCCTCCAATCTGCCATTGAACCCATCTTTTAATCTTGGTTATTCTTTTTGGCTCTAACATTTCCATTGTTTCCTATTTATATCTTCTATTATTTTGCTGAGACTTTTATTTTTTCACTTGTTTTAAGAATGCTCATAATTACTCATTGAAGTATTTTTATAACATGTGACTAACAGATAATTTGAGTACCTATGTCATATTGAAGTTTCTTCCTATTGACTGCCTTTTCTCATTCAAATTGTGATTACCCTTTTTCTTGGTAGGATATGTTTTTTGATTGCAGAGTTGTATATCAATTGACTGTTCTATAAATATTATATAAATTTGTTTTAGCAGGCCTCCTCCAACAACACAGTTTGGGCAACAGGGGCTGTAACTCACTACTCTCAAATCAGAGTGATGTTCAAGTTCCCTAGTCAAAGATGAAAGTCTTGACTCCTAATTATTCTTTCATGGGTGGAGGGATGAAAGGAACCTCATTATAGCTGGATGAAGTTGGAGATCTAGGCTCCCCACTCAGCCTCTGCTGGTAAGAGTGGAAGTGGTATTATTATGGGATTACAATTTTCCCATAGTGAGTTGGTAAAGTAGAGTGGCCACTGTCTAAAAAGTTTTCTGTCTCAGTAGGATGCTCCTTTCTGGTCCTTAGGTTAGAAACAGGAAGCTTTCCTTGGGGCTTTTTTCTGCTCACAGTGACAGTTCTAGGTTGTCTGCTTTTCCAGCACTCACCCTGAGCTACATCGGCAAAAACATAATCCGTGTTTCCACTTTCAGAGCCTTATGTTTGTTTTATATTTAAGGTTCAGGATTTTAGCTGTACTTAATGGGAGGAATGGGGAAAAATATATCTACTCTATCTTGGTCCAGAACTGGAAGCCCACTGTTACTTTTTTTGAGATTTGCATATAGCTAGCTGTTCACTAATAGAGTAAAAATTTTCTTCATCTGGATAAACTTAGTGTTTCAGTTCCTATTACAAAAGAAAGAAATAATGACTCTTTATTACCTAAAACCTTCATTAAAAAGGAAACCTCAAAACTGAAAATAAAGCAACACCTAAGTGAATTCCCTTCTGAGAGTATAATTTTAGGTGCTCTTTCTAGTCAATGGAGGAGATTACTCGTTCATATTAAACAGACAAACGCAAAACACTAACTCATTCAAAATTCAGTCCTCAACCCTAGCATGTAGAAATTAAAGTTGAGTCTCAAGAGCTATTCCAGGTGTGGATTACATTTTTTAAATTGTTTTTTAAATTTATTTAAAACTAAAAAGCAAAATAAGTTCAGCCATTTAACCCACCCCTGTACCCTCTGCCTCTGGCACCCAGCAATCTCTTCTCTGTATCTATGAAGCTTGATTATCTATCTATCTATCTATCTATCTATCTATCTATACATTATTGATTAAATATATATATACAGAGAGAGAGACAGTATACATATATAATAGATGATATTAAATATATAACATATAAATTTGACATAAGAAAGATCACACAGTATTTGTCCTTTTCTAATTTATTCCACTTAGCATAATGCTCTCAAGGTCCATTCACTTTCTCACGAATGCAAGATATCATTCTTTTTATGGCTGAATAATATTCCATTATATACACATGCACATCTTTTCTTCTTCATTTATCCATTGATAGACACATTGTTTCCATATCTTGGCTACTGTAAATAATACTGCAATGAACATTCTGGGTGCAGATATCAATTCGAGTTAGTGTTTTGTTTTCTTTAGCTAAATACCAAAGAATTTGTATTGGAATTGCTGGATCATAGCTAAATACCAAAGAATTTGTATTGGAATTGCTGGATCATATGGTACTTCTATTTTTTGAGGAACCTCCATACTGTTTCCCATAGTGCCTGCATGAATTTAGATTTCCACCAACAATGCATCTGTGCTTCCTTTTCTCTATCTCCCTGTCAATACGTGTTATTTCTAATATTTCTAATATTTTTATAACAGCTCTTCTAACAGGTATGAAGTAAGAGTTAACTGTAGTTTTGATCTGCATTTCCTGATAATTAATGATGGAAAGCATATTTTCATATAACTGTCAGCTATATGTATGTCTTCTCTAGAAAAAATGGCTATTTAGATCTTCTGCCCATTTTTAAATCAGATAGTTTAATTTTTTGTATTGAGTTGCATGAGTTCTTTATATATTTTGCCTATTGGCCCCTTATCAGACATATGATTTGCAAATAGTGATATTTTTTCTCATTTAGTAGGTTGTATTTTCATTTCAGGGATGGTTTCCTTTGCTCAAAAGGTTTTTAGCTTAATGTAGTCCCACTTGTTTATTTTGCTGTCTTTCCTTTGTGTATCAGATTCTAAAAGTCATCACCAAGACCAAATCAACGAGTTTATAACCTCTGTTTTCTTCTAGGAGTTTTACGGTTTCAGGTCTTATGTTTGGTCTTTAATCCATTTTGATTTAATGTACATATGCAAACTACCGCACAATTGCACTCATTTCACATGCTAGTAAAGTAATACTCAAAATTCTCCAAGCCAGGCTTCAGCAATACATGAACCGTGAACTCCCTGTGTTCAAGCTGGTTTTAGAAAAGGCAGAGGAGCCAGAGATCAAATTGCCAACATCCACTGGATCATGGAAAAGGCAAGGGAGTTCCAGAAAATCATCTATTTCTGCTTTATTGACTATGCCAAAGCCTTTGACTGTGTGGATCACAATAAACTGTGGAAAAGTCTTCAAGAGATGGGAATACCAGACCATCTGACCTGCCTCTTGAGAAATCTGTATGCAGGTCAGGAAGCAACAGCTAGAACTGGACATGGAACAACAGATTGGTTCCAAATAGGATGTCACCCTGCTTATTTAACTTCTATGCAGGGTACATCATGAGAAACACTGGACTGGAAGAAACACAAGTTGGAATCAAGATTGCCAGGAGAAATATCAATAACCTCAGATATGCAGATGACACCACCCTTATGGCAGAAAGTGAAGAGGAACTACAAAGTCTCTTGATGAAAGTGAAAGAGGAGAGTGAAAAAGTTGGCTTAAAGCTCAACATTCAGAAAACAAAGATCATGGCATCTGGTCCCATCATTTCATGGCAAATAGATGGGGAAACAGTGGAAAAGTCAGACTGTATTTTTAGGGTTCCTAAGTCACTGCAGATTGTGACTGCAGCCATGAAATTAAAAGACACTTATTCCTTGGAAGAAAAGTTATGACCAACCTAGATAGCATATTCAAAAGCAGAGACATTACTTTGCCAACTAAGGTCCGTTTAGTCAAGGCTATGGTTTTTCCTGTGGTCATGTATAGATGTGAGAGTTGGACTGTGAAGAAGGCTGAGCACCGAAGAATTGATGTTTTTGAACTGTGGTGTTGGAGAAGACTCTTGAGAGTCCCTTGGACTGCAAGGAGATCCAACCAGTCCATTCTGAAGGAGATCAGCCCTGGGATTTCTTTGGAAGGAATGATGCTAAAGCTGAAACTCCAGTACTGTGGCCACCTCATGAGAAGAGCTCATTCACTGGAGAAGACTCTGATGCTGGGAGGGATTGGGGGCAGGAGGAGAAGGAGACGACCAGGGATGAAATGGCTGTGGATGGCATCACGGACTCGATGGACCTGAGTCTCAGTGAACTCCGAGAGATGGTAATGAACAGGGAGGCCTGGTGTGCTGCAATTCATGGAGTTTCAAAGAGTCGGACACGACTGAGTGACTGAACTGAACTGAACTGAACTGATGTGATGTAACATAGTGGTCCAGTTTCATTCTTCTGCATGTGGCTATCCAATTTCCCATCACTGGTTCAGTCAGTTCAGTCATTCAGTCACGTCCTACACTTTGTGACCCCAGGAACTGCAGTATGCCAGGCTTCCCTGTCTATCACCAACTCCCAGAGCTTGCTCAAATTCATGCCCATTGAGTCAGTGATGCCATCCAACCATCTCATCATCTGTCATCCCATTCTCCTCCTGCCTTCAATCTTTCCCAGCATCAGGGTCTTTTCCAAGGAGTCAGTTCTTCACATCAGGAGGCCAAAGTATTGGAGTTTCAGCTTCAGCATCAGTCCTTCCAATGAATATTCAGGGCTGATTTCCTTTAGGATGGACTGGTTAGATCTCCTTACTGTCCAAGGTATTCTCAAGAGTCTTCAGGCTCTACTACAAAGCCACAGTCATTAAGACGGTATGGTACTGGCACAAAGACAGAAATATAGATCAATGGAACAAAATAGAAAGCCCTGAGATTAACCCACATACCTATGGACACCTTATCTTCGACAAAGGAGGCAAGAATATACAATGGAGTAAAGACAGTCTCTTTAACAGGTGGTGCTGGGAAAACTGGTCAACCACTTGTAAAAGAATGAAACTAGACCCCTCTGTAACACCATACACAAAAATAAACTCAAAATGGATTAAAGATCTAAATGTAAGACCAGAAACTATAAAACTCCTAGAGGAGAACATAGGCAAAACACTCTCCGACATAAATCACAGCAGGATCCTCTATGATCCAACTCCCAGTATACTGGAAATAAAAGCAAAGATAAACAAATGGGATCTAATTAAAATTAAAAGCTTCTGCACAACAAAGGAAACTATAAGCAAGGTGAAAAGACAGCCTTCCGAATGGGAGAAAACAATAGCAAATGAAACAACTGACAAACAACTAATCTCAAAGATATATAAGCAACTTATGCAGCTCAACTCCAGAAAAATAAATGATCCAATAAAAAAATGGGCCAAAGAACTAAATAGGCATTTCTCCAAAGAAGACATAAGGAAGGCTAACAAACACATGAAAAGATGTTCAACATCACTCATTATCAAAGAAATGCAAATCAAGACCACAATGAGGTACCATTTCACACCAGTCAGAATGGCTGCGATCCAAAAGTCTACAAGCAATAAATGCTGGAGAGGGTGTGGAGAAAAGGGAACCCTCTTACACTGCTGGTGGGAATGCAAACTAGTACAGCCATTATGGAAAACAGTGTGGAGATTCCTTAAAAATTGCAAATAGAACTGCCTTATGACCCAGCAATCCCACTGCTGGGCATACACACTGAGGAAACCAGAAGTGAAAGAGACACATGTACCCCAATGTTCATTGCAGCGCTGTTTATAATAGCCAGGACATGGAAGCAACCTAGATGTCCATCAGCAGATGAATGGATAAGAAAGCTGTGGTTCATATACACTATGGAATACTACTCAGCCCTTAAAAAGAATAAATTTGACTCAGTTCTAATGAGATGGATGGAATTGGAACCGATTATACAGAGTGAAGTAAGCCAGAAAGAAAAACACCAATACAGTATACTGACACATATATATGGAATTTAGAAGACAGTAATGATGACCCTACATGTGAGACAACAAGAGACACAGAGGTATAGAGTGGACTTTTGGACTCTGAGGGAGAGGGAAAGGGTGGGATGGTATGGGAGAATGGCAATGAAACATGTATATTTTCCCGTAAGAAACGAAACGCTAATCTATGTTCAATGTAGGATGCAGGATGCATGGGGCTGATGCACAGGATGATTCAAGTAGAGGATGGGGGGTGGGAGGTGGGAGGGGGATTCGGCATTGGGAGATTGTGTTCACCTATGGCTGATTCGTGTCAATGTATGGCAAAACAAATACAGTATTGTAATTTTAAAAATAAATAAATTTAATTAAAAAAAAAAAGAGTCTTCTCCAACACCACAGTTCAAAACATCAATTCTTCTGTGCTCAGCTTTGTTTATAGTCCAACTCTCACATCCATACATGACTACTGGAAAAACCACAAGTTTGACTAGATGGACCTTTGTTGGCAAAGTAATGTCTCTGCTTAGAATATGCTGTCTAGGTTGGTCATAACTTTCCTTCCAAGGAGCAAGCGCCTTTTAAATTCATGGCTGCAGTCACCATCTGTAGTGATTTTGGAGACCCCCAAAAGTCTGTCACTGTTTCCATTGTTCCCTATCTATTTGCTATGAAGTGATAGAACCAGCTTCCATGATCTTAGTTTTCTGAATGTTGAGTTTTAAGCCAATTTTTTCACTCTCCTCTTTCACTTCATCAAGAGGCTCTTTAGTTCTTCCTCTCCTTCTAGAGGCTCTTTAGTTCTTCCTCTCTTTCTGCCATAAGGGTGGAATCATTTGTGTATCTAAGGTTATTGATATTTCTCCCAGTAATCTGGATTCCAGCCTGTGCTTCACCCAGCCCAGCATTTCACATGATGTAGGCTTCCCTGGTGGCTCAGAGGTTAAAGCGTCTGCCTCCGATGCAGGAGACCTGGGTTCGATCCCGGGTCGGGAAGATCCCCTGGAGAAGGAAATGGTAACCCACTCCAGTATTCTTGCCTAGAGAATGCCATGGGCAAAAAGCCTGTTAGGCTACAGTCCGTGGGGTCGCAAAGAGTCGGACACGACTGAGCAACTTCACTTCACTTCACTTCACTTCACTCTGCATATAAGTTAAATAAGCAGGATGACAATATACAGCCTTGATGCACTCCTTTCCCAGTTTGGAACCAGTCTGTTGTTCCATGTCCTGTTCTAACTGTTGCTTCTTGACCTGCATACAGATTTCTCAAGAGGCAGGTCAGGTGGTCTGGTACTCCCTTCTCTTTAAGAATTTTCCACAGTTTGTTGTGATCCACACAGTCAAAGGCTTTGGCATAGTCAATAAAGCAGAGGTAAGGTAAGGTAAGGTAAAGTCACTTAGTCGTGTCCGACTCTTTGCGACCCCATGGACCGTAACCTACTAGGCTTCTCCGTCCATTGGGATTCTCCAGGCAAGAATACTGGAGTGGATTGCCATTTCCTTCTCCAGGGGATCTTCCCAACCCAGGTACCGAACCCGGGTCTCCCGCATTGGAGGCAGATGCTTTAACCTCTGAGCCACTAGAGAAGCCGAAGTAGATGTTTTTCTGTAACTCTCTTGCTTTCTTGGCAATCCAACAGATGTTGGCAATTTGATCTCTTGTTCCTCTGCCTTTTATAAATACAGCCTGAACATCTGGAAGTTCATGGTTCATGTACCATTTAGGCCTGGCTTGCAGAATTTTGAGCATTACTTTGCTAGTGTGTGAGATGAGTGCAATTGTGGTAGTTTAAACATTCTTTGGCATTGGAATGAAAACTGACCTTTTCCAGTCCTGTGGCCACTGCTGAGTTTTTAAAATTTGCTGACATATTGAGTGTAGCACTTCCACAGCATCTTCCTTTAGGATTTGAAACAGCTCAACTGGAATTCCATCACCTCCACTAGCTTTGTTCATAGTGATGCTTCCTAAGGCCCACTTGACTTTGCATTCCAGGATATCTGGCTCTAGGTGGGTGATCACACCATCGTGGTTATCTGGGTCATGAAGATCTTTTTGTATAGTTCTTCTGTATATTCTCGTCACCTCTTAATATCTTCTGCTTCTGTTAGGTCCATACCATTTCTGTCCTTTATTGTGCTCATCTTTGCATGAAATGTTTCCTCGGTATCTCTAATTTTCTTGAAGGGATCTCATCTTTCCCATTCTATTGTTTTCTTTTATTTCTCTGCACTGATTACTGAGGAAGGCTTTCATATCTCACTTTGCTATTATCTGGAACTCTGCATTCAAATGAGTATATCTTTCCTTTTCTCCTTTGCCTTTCACTTCTCTTCTTTTTTCAGCTATTTGTAAGGCCTCCTCAGACAACAATTTTGCCTTTTCACATTTTTTTTTCCTTGGGGATGGTCTTGCTCCCTGTCTCGTGTACAATGTCATGAACCTCCATCCATAGTTCTTCAGGTATTTTGTCTGTCAGATATAATCCCTTGATCTATTTCTCACTTCCACTGTATAATTGTAAGGGATTTGATTTAGGTCATACCTGAACAGTCTAGTGGTTTTCCCTACTTTCCCCAATTTAAGTCTGAATTTGGCAATAAGGAGTTCATGATCTCAGCCACAGTCAGGTCCCAATATTGCTTTTGCTGACTGTTTTGAGCTTCTCCATCTTTGACTGCAAAGAATATAATCAACCTGATTTCTGTATTGACTATCTGGTGATGTCCATGTGTAGAGTCTTCTCTTGTGTTGTTGGAAGAGGGTGTTTGCTATAACCAATGTGTTCTCTTGGCAAAACTCTGTTAGCCTTTACCCTGCTTCATTTTGTACTTCAAGGCCAAATTTGCCTGCTACTCCAGGTATCTCTTGACTTCCTACATTTCCATTCCAGTCCTCTATGAAGAAAAGGACAAATCTTTTTGGGGTGTTAGCTCTAGAAGGTCTTGTAGGTCTTCACAGAACCATTCTACTTCAGCTTTGTCAGCATTAGTGGCTGAGGCCTAGACTTAGATTACTGTGATACTGAATAGAAACAAACAGATCATTCTGTCATTTTTGAGCTTGCACCCAAAAACTGCATTCCAGACTCTTTTGTTGACTATGAGGGCTACTTCATTTCCTGTAAGGGATTCTTGCCCACCGTAGTAGATATAATGGTCATCTGAGTTAAATTACCCCATTCCAGTTCATTTTAGTTCATTGATTCACCTTTCCTCCACCATCCTGGAGCACATCCAACACTGTTTACTGAAGAGAATATATTTTCCTCAAGGTATATTCTTGGCCCCTTTGTGGCAAATGAATTGACCCTATAAGAGTGGGTTTATTTCTGGGCTCTCTATTTTGCTCCATTGATCTATGTATCTTTTTTATACCATGACCACACTGCTTTAATCATAACAGCTTTGTAATATAGTTTGAAGTCAGAGAGCATAATGCCTCCAGCTTGTTCTTTCTCAAGATTGTTGGCCATTCAGGGTCTTTAGAGTTCCATACAAATGTTAGTCTTGTTTGTTCTATTTCTGTGAAAAATGTCATTGGAATTTTGGTAAGGATTACATTAAATCTTTAGATTTATTTTAATAGTATGGAAATTTTAACAATATCAGTTATCTAATTTATGAGCATAGAATAGCTTTCCATTTATTTGTGTCTTCTTCAATTTCTTTCATTAACATCTTGTAGTTTTCAATATACAGGTCTTTTATCTCTTTGGTTAAACTTATTCCTAGGTATTTTATTCTTTTTAATGTAACTGTAAATGGGATTGCTTTCTTAATTTCTTTTTCAGATAGTTTATTAGTATATAGAAATGTAACAAATTTTGTCTATTTATTTTGCATTCAACTTTGCCGAATTCATTTATTACCTCTAACATTTTTTATTTAATGGAGTCTTCTGGGTTCTCTATATCTAACATCATGTCATTCATAAATAGGAAAGTTTTACTCTTCCTTTCCAATCTGGATGACTTTTATTTCTTTATATTGCCTAACTGACCTCATTAGGACTTTCAATATTATGTTGAATAAAAGTGGCAAAAGTAAGCCTCCTTGTCTTGTTCCTGATGTTAGAAGAAAAGCTTTTAGCTTTTCACCACTGACTATGATGTTACTGTAGGCTTGTCATATCTGGCCTTTATTATGTTAAGATATGTTCACCTATATCCATTTTATTGAGAGTTTATATCATAAATGGGTGTTAAATCTTGTCAAATTTTCTTTTTCTGCATCTTTTGAGATAATGGGCTTCCCTGGTGACTCAGACGGCAAAAGAATCTGCCTGCAATGTGGAAGACCTAGGTTTGGCCCCTGGATTGGGAAGATCCCCTGGAGGAGGAAATAGCAACCCACTCCAGTATCCTTGCCTGGAGAATCCCCATGGACACAGGAGCCTGGCAGGATACAGTTCATGAGATAATGAAATAATTTTTATACTTCATTTTGTTAATGTGGTTTGCCATATTGACTGATTTGTGAATGTTGAACCATTCTTGCATCTCTGGAATAATGCTATTTGGTCATGGTGCATAATTTTTTAATGGATTACAGGTATTTTGTTTTTTGCATCTATGTTCATCAAGGATATTGCCTGTAATTTTCTTTGTCTTTGTTTGTTTGGGGGATCTGGTTTAATACTGGCCTCATAAAATGAGTTTGGAAGTGTTACATCCAGGTCTGTTTTTTAAAAGAGTATAATAAATCTTTGAATATTTGGTAGAATTCAACAGTGAAGTGGTAGACTCCTAATCACTCAATTTTTGAGAGATTTTTGATTACTGACTCAATCTCTATACATAGTAATTGACTTGTTCCAATGTTCTTTTTCATCATGAATCAGTTTTAGTAGGCTGTATGTTTCTAGAAATGTATCCACTTCTCTTGATTGTCCATTTGTTAGTATTTAATTGTTTATAGCTGTCTCTTATGATCCTTTGTATTTCTTTGATCTCTGTTGTAACATCTTCTCTTTCATTTCTGATTTAATTGGAATTCTCTCCCCTTTTTTCCTTTATAAGTTTAGCTACAGATTTGTTGATTTTATCTTTTCAAAGAACCAGCTCTTTTTCAGTTTAATTGATCTTTTCAATCTCAATTCATTTCTGCTCTATTCTTTGTTATTTCTTTCCTTCTACTAACTTGAGTTTCATATGTTTTCTTTTTCTAGTTCCTTGAGGTGTAAAATTAAATTGACATTTTCCTTGTTTCTTGAGTTAGGTGTTAGGTTTCTTGAGTTCTATTACTCTGAACTCCAGTCTTAGAACTGGTTTTGCTGCATTCCATAAATTTTGATATATTTCATTTTAATTTTCACCTGTCATAGGTATTTTTGATTTCTCCTTTGATGTCTTCTCTAACTCACTGGTTATTTAGTAGCAAGTTTTTTCATATCCACATATTTGTGCATTTTCCAGTTTTTCACATAATTAATTTATAGTTCAATAACACTATGGTTGGGAAAGAAACGTGGTATAATTTAAATGCTTTTAAATTTACTTTGACTTGTTTTATGGCCTCATACATGATCTCTTAGAAAATGTTTCTTGCACACTTAACAAGAATGTATATTATGTTGCTTTTGGATGTAATGTTCTATAAATATCTATTAAGTCCTCAATCTTGACATTTAGAAATTAAAATGCAATCTTGTGAACTGATTCATCTATGGATTACATTTTTATATTTAGGTGGGAGAAGAATTTTAGGACCACAATCTGAGGTGAGACAGAAGTTATAATTATTGGCAATGATTTTGACAGAGTTTATTGCTTTCATGCTTCTGTGGCCAGGAGAAACTGATGATAGTATTCATTTCACATCTTCGAAACTCTAAAGGAACTCTTTCATCTGTGACCTTAGTAACATAATTTTCCCAGGGCCACTGGATAATAGCTGAACTTTTTATCATGTTTACCATGTTTGCAGATGATTACCCCAACTCTTCTATCTCTGTGTTTATGAATACAGGTTGTTGTCCCAGAGATAAAAATGTAACAGGAATGCTATGAAGGATAGGAAAAGATATGGCCATCAGCCCAGATAAAATGAAAACAAGTAGTTTACCTGAGACTCTTACTCCAAGAGCAAACAAATAAAGGAAATTTCCTTTTATGCATACTGAGGACATAATCAACTTTATGAGGTGAAATGTAATATCTCCCCAATCTCATAAGCATATACAATCCCCAAAAAACTACAAGCACAAGCTTACCCTTTTTCAGTGTGAAAGAAGATGAGAAATACACGAAGGGGAAAATGAAAAAACATAACTATAACCACAGGAAAAGATTAATATGGATAAAGACTGTTCTTGAAACAACAATTTGATTTAAACCTTCTCCTATTCTCCTTCACCTGTGTATGTTACGTTTCCTGAAATGAGATAAGCATCTTTTAAGTTCAAAAGTGTATCTTGTGAATTCTGCAAATAATTGTTACCATGGAGCTCTAAGTATCCCATAGAAAGCTAATACAATCTTGGGGGCTAATGCTGTTTTGGCATTTAATGTGTTTACTACTGCAACAGAGAAACCTGGAAGGAAAAAAAAACTGCCTAGTTTCCAATTATTCCCTTTTAAATGCACTGGGGTTCCTACTTTATCTGAAGAACTGTGTTAAAAAAGGTTCATAGATAAGGAAAAAAAACTAATGATTTTTATAGTATTTATTTAGATGTATGCTGTGCAAATCTGAGCGTGCTAAAATAAAAGAGATACATAACTAAACAGATAAGAAGTTAAGATAAAAGAACTTTCCATTATGCAGTTTGTTGCTCTAAGTCTCAAGAAAAAAAATGTAACAGAACATACTGGTTTTAAATTGCCTATAACACCTTTTATCTGAAGCTTTTAAAGTATGTTACAAATTTATCTATCCCACAAATAATCATGGGTAGGAGGAGGAAAAAAAGAGAAAAATAGATTTAGATCCAGAACATTTGCCCCTTTCCCATAATATTACCATTTCTTGAATCACACAGCAGAAATGTGATTAGCGTCAAGAAAAAAAAATCCCCCAAAAGATTACTGTGTTGAAGAGTAAAAGGTGATGACAGCTATTTTATAATGGGAACTTGAGTTTTTAAAACAACTATATCAGAAATCTAACTACTTAACCAAACTTCTCTGTACTTTTATTATTCTTACTGAAACTGATAATGTTTGTGTCTTAAATTGCAATACCTTGTTCTACAGTTTAAAAAGAATTCTCAAATACTTTCTTACTTAATTCTGAGAACAATCGACGTGCTGTATGAGCAGGTTATTATCTTCACTGCGTGCTCAGTCACATCAGATCCTTTGCTGTCCCATGGACTATAGCACACCAGGTTCCTCTGTCATGGAATTTTAGCAGGCAAGAATATTTCCTACTCCAGGGGATCTCCCCAGGATCCAACATACGTCACTTGAGTTTCCTGCATTGGCAGGCAGATTCTTTACCACTAGCACCACCTGGGAAGACCATTATCTTCATTGGAAGAATGGAAAAATTAAGAGTTTAAAGGAGCTATATCATTTGCCTAGAAACACATAACTAACAGTAAGTGAAAAATTAGAATTTTATGTTCTACTCAGTAGGACATAATTGTGGACATAGGTTGGGGAACCAGGCCGCCTAAGTACAGGTTTCAACTCTGCCACTTGATGAATCAGCTTTGACAAGTTACTGAATATCTCAGTACCTCAGTTTCCTCATATAAAAGTAAGTATCATGATGCTACATGTGAAGGATTGTTATAAAGGTTAAATTTAAAATGTATAAAGCAGAACGTAGCATATGGCAAATACTTAGAGAAGTTACCACTTTTTATATTCTAGTAACTCATTTCTACTCTAAATTTTTAGTCTCATGCCTGTGGTGTCCTAAATCCCTTATAAAGGGCACAGTCTTACTTACTCATGGCCCGAGGTTTGGGAAGCCACTGATGGATGATGGATTAGACAAGGATAAAGACACTTGACATAAATATACCAAGTCTGTTGCGCACAGATGAGCTGGGCCTATCTCATTCTCATACAAGTTGAATTCTGGAAATGGGGAACAGGTTAAGTTATTTGAAGATAAGCCAATTTTTTTAATATCATGAAGAGAAGAAGTAGAGCTAGAATTATGAGGAATAAAAAGGAAAGAGTATAAAGCTTATCTTCTTGGTTTCTAACTTCTTACTTCCATTCTACTTGAAGTTTTAAAATACTTTCCAATATGCTTTTTCAAGGGTTTCCTAGGTGGCTCAGTGGTGAAGAATCTACCTGCCAATACAGGAGCCACAAGAGATGTGGGTTCAGTCCCTCTCTCAGGAAGATTCCCTGGAGAAAGAAATGGTAACCCACTCTAGTATTCTTGCCAGGGTAATCCCATGGACAAAGGAGCCTGGCAAGCTACAGTCCACAGGGTCACAAAAAGTTGGACATGACTGAGCACACACACACATGCTTTTCCAGTGGCATGTGAGTCAATTGTGGCCTTGACCTTAGTCTTTTTAAGACATTTGAAGCCAGCTACTCTTTTTGGGAGTATGTATGTTTTCCTAGGTCTGCTCCATTTATCTCTCTCATCTTCTGACTTCATTATTTCCATTTTATTCACTGTATACTTTTTACTTCTGAATCATAACTTCTGTCACTTCATAACTCCATCTTGTTTCAAAAGTACCAAAAACTTCGTGTCTTATTAGCCATTCACTTATTGAAGGAAAGAATGAATTAATTTATATGAATGTTTATTGAGAGCAACTCACTCTTATATAAGGATACTGAGAAAGATCCCCTATCCTTCCTCTCATGATCCCTCACCTGGACCCTAAAAGATATAATACTTTTGTCCGGTTACATACTTTTGTTTTTACAGTGAAACTTATCTTGTAAGAGCCACTGGGAGAATAAATTTTTGTCTTCTACAAAGTTATGAGTGCTTTCCTGAGGGCAGATTTTGAAAAGTGAATGACATCAGAGATCCAAATAAGAAGACAGAATTGTGGAGGAGAGAACTACTATGAGAGACAATAAACTGAAGGCCCTTCAAGTCACCGTATACTTTCTGATCAACATCCTCCATCATGTGTGGCTAAGTGAGGAAACTGTCTCATTCAGCTGTGAGTATCCAATTTTTGATTTTTGATTGCTAGGGCAGAAATATATTATTACTTTATAGGATATAATTTAGCAAGGAATAATCTTGGTATTAGAAGTTCAGTGTTACAGAACAATAATCACTGAGAAAAATCTATTTTGGCAAATTCAAAGGCTCTGCAGTAAGTATTCATAAATATTTTCCTACTCAAAATATTTGCTATTGCATGAAAAAAATGAACCACTCAAGTGCAGGGGTCTCTACAGGGTATCAGGGAAGTCAAGTCAGGCTGTGCGGACTATAAATTATGAATTATTTTTTATTACATTTATTCATTTATTGAATACCTGCCATAAGCAGACCAACATGTTAGTTGCTTAATTACTAGGAATGGAATGAAGAGAAGGTACCCAGTGCCAATCCATAAGCTTCTTAAAACCAGCACCTATATCTTGTATCCCCAGCACCTGACAAAGTCCCTGGTGGAGGGTTGGAATTCTTTATATATTTTCTGAAAAGGAGATATATAATAAAAGCAGATCACACTCCTGAGAACTATATGAACTACACAGACCATCTTTTTTACTCAAAACAGTAGAAAGGAGGAGAATCTTACCAAGTCCATTTGGTTGATGAGACTAATTTTCCTATAGGTTGGATTACTACTGCTATCCCAGTCTCCATCAGGGTAAATAGTTAAGTCAGCTTCTGAGCACTGGCCACCCATCACTCTTAGCCCAAGGAAGATTACCATCTTACTGATTGCCCTGAATGAATATTTTGAAGACTCATGTTCTATACTGATGCTTTCAAACGTAATGCTTAAGTTTACCATTTCAAAAGAAGAATGCTTACAAGCCCAGAATGAGGCTTTTTGCGGCAGATGTGCTGAGCCACTTGGATGAACATTATATCTGAATTCAGCTAAGTGTTTGAATAAAATCACTCCCTGAAGAACCAAGCTAAGTTGAACTTCCAGCCATCCTTTATATAGATGAGCTATATGTAGCTTGTTATTGCCTCTGTTTACCTTTTAAATCTATACAATCAGACAACTCACAAATTACTGTGTTTCTTGAAAAAGAATTCTCAGGTCTAGCAAGAAGCTCCTGTTGTTCTGTAGCTAATAAATTAATGCTTTGTTTAAACAATGTATTTATTCTTTACCTCAGATATTTGAAATAATTAGATTATACTGTTGGATATTTTTAATGTGTTTAATAATAAATTTTGATCTTAAAAGATGGTTTATAGTTTCTGGTCTTACATTTAGATCTTTAATCCATTTTGAATTTATTTTTGTGTATGGTGTTAGAAAGTGTTCTAGTTTCATTCTTTTACAAGTGGTTGACCAGTTTTCCCAGCACCACTTGTTAAAGAGATTCTCTTTAATCCATTGTATATTCTTGCCTCCTTTGTCAAAGATAAGGTGTCCCTAGGTGTGTGGCTTTATCTCTGGGCTTTCTATTTTGTTCCATTGATCTATATTTCTGTCTTAGTGCCAGTACCACACTGTCTTGATTACTATGTCTTTGTAGTATGTGCTGTGGCTTCAGGCTTTTGAGCCTGAAGTCAGGCAGGTTGATTCCTCCAGTTCCATTCTTCTTTCTCAAGATTGCTTTGGCTATTCAAGGTTTTTTGTATTTCCATATAATTGTGAAATTATTTGTTCTAGCTCTGTGAAAAATACTGTTGATACTTGATAGAGATTACATTGAATCTGTAGATTGCTTTAAGTAGTATAAAACTCCTAGAGGAGAACAAAGGCAAAACACTTTCCAATATAAATCACAGCAGGATCCTCTATGACCTACCTCCCAGAATACTGGAAATAAAAGCAAAAATTAAAAAATGGGACCTAATTAAAATTAAAAGCTTCTGCACAACAAAGGAAACTATAAGTAAGGTGAAAAGACAGCCTTCAGAATGGGAGAAAATAATAGCAAATGAAGCAACTGACAACGACTAATCTCAAAAATATACAAGCAACTTATGCAGCTCAATTCCAGAAAAATGAACAATCCAATCAAAAAGTGGGCCAAAGAACTAAATAGACATTTCTCCAAAGAAGACATATAGATGGCTGACAAACACAAGAAAAGATGCTCAACATCACTCATAATCAGAGAAATGCAAATCAAAATCACAATGAGGTACCATTTCACACCAGTCAGAATGGCTGTGACCCAAAAGTCTACAAGCAATAAATGCTGGAGAGGGTGTGGGGAAAAGGGAACCCTCTTACACTGTTGGTGGGAATACAAACTAGTACAGCCACTATGGAGAACAGTGTGGAGATTCCTTAAAAAATTGGAACTAGAACTGCCTTCAGTTCAGTTCAGTTCAGTCGCTCAGTCGTGTCCAACTCTTTGCAACCCCTTATGACCCAGCAATCCCACTGCTGTGCATACACACAGAGGAAACCAGAATTGAAAGAGTCACGTGTATCCCAATGTTCATCGCAGCAATGTTTATAATAACCAAGATATGGAAGCAACCTAGATGTCCATCAGCAAATGAATGGATAAGAAAGCTGTGGTACATATACACAACGGAGTTTTATTCAGCCATTAAAAAGAATATATTTGAATCAGTTCTAATGAGATGGATGAAACTGGAGCCGATTATACAGAGTGAAGTAAGCCAGAAAGAAAAACGCCAATACGGTATCAGTTCAGTCCAGTCGCTCAGTCGTGTCTGACTCTTTGTGACCCCATGAATCGCAGCACACCAGGCCTCCCTGTCCATCACCAACTCCCGGAATTCACTCAGATTCATGTTCATCGAGTCAGTGATGCCATCCAGCCATTTCATCCTCAGTTGTCCCCTTCTCCTCCCGCCCCCAATCCCTCCCAGCATCAGAGTCTTTTCCAATGAGTCAACTCTTCGCATGAGGTGGCCAAAGTACTGGAGGTTCAGCTTTAGCATCACTCCTTCCAAAGAAATCCCAGGGCCAATCTCCTTCAGAATGGACTGGTTGGATCTCCTTGCAGTCCAAAGGACTCTCAAGAGTCTTCTCCAACACCACAGTTCAAAAGCATCAATTCTTCGGTGCTCAGCTTTCCTCAGAGTCCAACTCTCACATCCATACATGACCACAGGAAAAACCATAGCCTTGACTAAACGGACCTTAGTCAGCAAAGTAATGTCTCTGCTTTTGAATATGCTATCTAGGTTGGTCATAACTTTTCCTCCAAGGAATAGGCATCTTTTAATTTCATGGCTGCGATCACCATCTGCAGTGATTTTGGAACCCCCAAAAATAAAGTCTGACACGGTTTCCACTGTTTCCCCATCTATTTCCCTTGAAGTGATGGGATTGGATGCCATGAGCTTCGTTTTCTGAATGTTGAGCTTTAAGTCAACTTTTTCACTCTCCGCTTTCACTTTCATCAAGAGGCTTTTTAGTTCCTCTTCGCTTTCTGCCATAAGGGTGCTATTCTCTGCATATCTGAGGTTATTGATATTTCTCCGGAAATCTTTATTCCAGCTTGTGTTTCTTTCAGTCCAGCATTTCTCATGATGTACCCTGCATAGAAGTTAAATAAGCAGGGTGACAATATACAGCCTTGACATACTCCTTTTCCTATTTGGAACCAGTCTGTTGTTCCATGTCCAGTTCTAACTGTTGCTTCCTGACCTCCATATAGGTTTCTCAAGAGGCAGGTCAGGTGGTCTGGTTTCCCATCTCTCGAAGAATTTTCCACATACTAACATATATATATGGAATTTAGAAAGATGGTAACAATAATTCTATATGCGAGAGAGCAAAAGAGACAGATGTATAGAACAGTCTTTTGGACTCTGTGGGAGAGGGTGAGGGTGGGATGATTTGGGAGAATGGCATTGAAACATACATAATATCATATAAGAAACAAATTGCCAGTCTAGGTTCGATGCAGGATACAGGATGCTTGGTGCTGGTGCACTGGGATGACCCAGAGAGATGGTATGGGGAGGGAGGTGGGAGGGGGGTTCAGGATTGAGAACACGTGTTCACCTGTGACGGATTCATGCTTATGTATGGGAAAACCAATACAGTATTGCAAAGTAAAATAAAGTAAAATTAAAAAATAAAATAAAACTTTCCTGAATTAAAAAAAAAAAGATGGTTTAAGATACTCTACCTATGTAAGCACTGACTAAATAAGTGAGGTATTGACTCAACAACACAGTAGGTAAACAGGCTATTGTTTACCTGTTTGTACTGCTTCTAGATCAAATAAAATGATCTAGAAAAATACAAAAGGATTATAAAAATTGTGCCATCATTACTTCCTAAATTGACATGGATTCTTACTAGTAATTTTTAAATATTTATAAATTTGATGAGAGATTATTTGCCTGATTTCCATTTTACAATTACCATTGTTAATCTCTTGTTTGGTCTATCACAATAACTCACTAACTGATTACATCTACATATATATACACCCACCTACATGCATACTTTCTATCCAGTCATATTTCAGTAATTGACTCTACCCAGGAACTATCTGCACAATTTAGAAACTTGCAAGTCATCTCTAACCTCTCCCTTTTCCTCATCTCATATATTCTATCAATTTCCAAATCCTGATAATATTATTCATCTGTTTTAATGGATTACCACTAGATTGGATTATTATAACAACCCCTGAACAGATCTTCTTACTTCCATTTTTAGTCCCTTCCAATTCATTCTGCTTTTAAAATGTAAATCTGATCCTAACAATTTCTCTGCTTGAAACCCATGCTACCCCTTTTGCCTTTTGGTAAAGTTAAAAAATTTAACATGCCTATAATGTGCTTATGCTTACTCCTCATTACTTCTTTCTACTTTCTCTTTTTTAATTTTCAACTATACTTGCTGGGGTCCAGCCCCGGTGGATCCAGGGTGATTCGAAGGTGGGGGCAGAGTAGGCGTCCTAGGAAAAGCTTATTAATCACAGATAGAGAGGGACTAAGATTTTAGCAGAGAAAAAGAGGCCAAATAACTTGGTTAACATAGGGTACCAATCACCACCTACGTAGGCCGCAGGCGTCTTCCCGTTCTCCCGAAGGAGAGGAGGCACTGAGGCCCCCCGGCCCAATCTTAGAAGCCCAGGCAAAGTTAGTAGGCTTGGTGGGTCCTATGCACCAGATGGGAATTCGGCCAGAAAATAGTAAGAGAGAGAGAAAGGGGCTAAATAACTTGGCTTACGTGGGGTACCAATAAAATTCCGGACAAGGAATTTGCACCATCTGAATGGTGGGCACCCACACTCCAGATGGGAATTCAGCCAGAAAATTGGGGAGCAGAGAAGAATGACATGAGGGAATCAGTCTTTCTGGAACTGATCCGATTTCTTTATTTTTCAGGTTTGTTTATATACCTATTGTTACACATAGGGATGAATACAGAGTCACCTGGGGGTCAGCAGACCTGACCCTTGTCACAATCAGGTGTTTCATATAAAATTATACAAAGGTCTTATGAGTTTTTACATCATCTTCTGACCGTGAGGTCCGCTGACATTTTATGGCCCTTTCTTGTACTGGTCAGTTAACCAGAAAGCTTACTTTTCCAGGAGTGATTTTTTCAGGCACCACCCTCCAAATAAAGTTGCATTCCTGTAGGCTGAGGGTGTAGTGAGTTACAATCAAGAAAGGAATTTACTTAACCTAAGGTTTAACATGATTAGTCTTAAAGGTTAATACTTATTTCTCTTATATGCTAGTTATACTTATTATGAGGGTAGGGAATATGAAGACTTAGCAGCAAACATCAGTCCAACAAATGAAAACCCTTCACCAATGTTCCCTTTACAATCTATTTAGTCTTAAGATAGTGATAAGGTTACAGTTTTGCATAGCAAGGACACAGTGACTTATAACAGAGTACAGTAGTCTATAACAAAAGAGAACATTCATTAACTCAAAAAGTCTAATATTGCTAACATCAAAAACTGCTATATTTCCTTTTCTATATTCCAAATACATTGATTAATATATTCTCAGGTGCCTAAGGATATGAAGGCCTGGAGGCAGTCAAATGAGAAAAGCCCTATACTAATACTCCAAACTCTCTGTGCTGTTTATGGTTGAGAGGTTGTCACACAAGCTAGTCTGTCAGCAGAGAGGTTTGACCTGAGCCACCCTTATCACACCCAAGGCAGGGAATTAGCAGTAATTATTAGCATGACAAATGAAAAAACCCTTCACCAATATAATTCCTAATCAACCCACTAATACTATACTAATAATCTTCTAACGTCTCCAAAGAGTCTGTATTTAGAAAGTTTTAAAGCATCCCATGCCTCTCACAGTTGGGAGGCTGTAAACAATCACATGCGGCTGGACAACCTGATCAGGCAGGCTAGAGAACCTTCAGAGTTTGTAAGCTGAAACACTCATCACGCCCAGGAATTTTTATTAACTGGAGCTGCAAGTTAACTCCTTCTCTGAGAGAAATGGTTATGGGGGAGAGCTCCCTGTAAAGTACTCTCGTTTTGGGGTAGATGCTCGGGAACAGGGGATCTCCTGAGGCTTGATCACGCCTTTGCATATGCCAAGCTTCTTTTTCCTCATGACCTTTGCCAGGGGCGGAGTTCCTCACACTGGCCCCCAACATATACTGAATGTTTTCTGAGTCTTGGCAGGCTCAGTGAATGTTATTGGTCACTTCTGATTGTCTGTACATGTCATTCCCTTATCTACAACATTCTTTGTCCTCATATTTGCCCTGGTAATGCCTACACATCCCTCAAGTCTCAGCTGAAATTAACTTCCTCTGATAAGTCTCTAATATTTTCCCTGACTTCAGACTGAGTTATTCTTCTGTCACAGGTTCTGTGTCTCCTTCCATTGTCAATATTTTATCAAGTTGTATTTTCTTATTTAAGTTAGCTGCCATCTCTGCCAGGTTGCAGAAGAACAGAGGCATCTTCCATCTCTCCATTTTAAACTATTCATCAAATACATAGCAGGCACTTAATAAATAATGGTACACAAACGAATGCATGCTGCCAGACTAGCTCTCCTAGAATACAGCTTTTCCATCAACAAAAACATTTTAGTACATTCAGAAGAAAGATCCAATAGATATACCTAGGCTATTGCCTTTACGTCTCCTCATACACTGACTGTTTCTAGAAAATACTATGTTCCCCATACCTTATCTTCGTCTCCCTAGTTATTTCCTTTTCTCATGCTGAAATACTTGCCTTTGCATCTCTAGCTGCTAAATCCCATCCATCATTCAGTGGCTATTCACACTGTCAATGATTATTATTTCCTCCTCCTCCAAGTTCAATTTCTTGTTAATCCATGGAAAACTAATTCTCTCTCCTATGCATTTTTGATAATATATTACACACTCTGCCTTGCAGTATAGTTAATTATCCATACATTTGCTATAGTGGTAGACTATAAGTTCCCTGTAGGATAGTTATTTTTTCCTGTACATCTGTCTTGTTTAACAAAGATCCTTAGAGAAGGAAATGTGCCTCTTTCATATGTATCCCCTAAATAGTTAGCATATTGCCTGAGGCATTGTATAAGCAGTGGAAAAGTAGAAAGTAAAAGCATTTCAGAGTCAGGCATATTTGGATATTTGACCTTGATTACGTTACTTAATATATGTCAACCTTGGTTTTCTCATTTATAAAGTGGGGATTAAAGGGTTGCTATGAATTAAATGAAGTAATATTTCTAAATGCTTTCTCATTTGATAAACATTGAGAATTTATCATGTATAATTAATTTGTTCAACAAATTAACAAAGACCTACCACATGGCAGGCACTGTTATAGGTGTCTGAGAGGCATCATTGAACAAAACAAATATCTCTACACTTGTGAAGCTTACATTCTAATGGGAGAAAAGACAATAAACATAATGAATCAGTAAATTTCATAACATGTTAAATGATGATAAATGTCACAGAAAAAAACAGCACAGAGGAGGAGAGAAGGAGGTCAGAAACGCTAGGTATGGTGGAAGTCATTATAACACTAAATAGGGAAGTCAAGATAGACCTTACTGAGAAGGTAAAAAGACAAATTTGAGCAAAGATGCAAGGGCATGAAGAAGGTGAGAGAAGGTGAGCTATGTGGATACTTGGAGACATTAGTTTCCAGGCAAAATGAACAGAAGGCCAACATAAAGGCCTATGTGCAAACATGAAGAGGACATTGCAGGAAGAATCAGGAGATTACGTGCACATGGCAAAGCAAGAAGAAGACATAAAGTCACAGAGGCAACAGGAAGTCACTTCTTAAACAGTTTTGCAGTCCATTGTAAGAACTTTGGCTTTTATTCAAAATAGCAAGTATTGAACCAAAGAGTCACATGTCCTGCTTTGTATTTTAGTAGGATCCCTTTGACTTCTATGTTGCAAATAGACTATAGGGGTCAAGCATGAAAGCATGGATATGAGACAACTGGCTGGTGGGCTACAGTTCATGATGTCGCAGAGTCCGACCTGACTTAGCAACTAAACGAAGAGGGATTAGAGGAGGACTCCCTGGTGGCTCAGTTAAAAAGAACCTGCCTGTCAATGCAGGAGACTCAAGAGGCACTAGTTTTCTAACTCTGGGTCGGAGAAATCCCCTGGAGAAGGAAATGGCAACCCACTCCAGTGTCCTTGCCTGGAAAACCCCATGGATAGAGGAGCCTGGAGGGCTATAGTCCATAGTGTCAAAGAGTCAGACACACATGCAAGGAGAGATTAGACAGAGTATGTTGAATCAGGTTGGTAAGAGTGAATGAAAAGATGTGTTTGGCATTAGTTGAGAGGGAAATACTACAAGCAGAGCTGGTTTAGGGAAAGATAAAAAGTTCAATTTCAACATGTTAAGTTTGAGATGTCCCTTAGACATCTGTATGGAGGTGTTGGGTAGGTATATGAATCTGAAGTTAGAAGCTGTATCTGGGTTGAAAATACAGATTTAGAGTTGTAGGCATATAAATGGTATTTAAAGCCATAAGACTGAACAATATAGTGGCAAATGAAGAGTTTCAGCTGGTGGGAAGCTGGCTAGGGACAGGACATAGTAACTACTCACAAAGTATTTGTCCTTTTCCGCAAACAGTGCTACTCAGTACATATGCTCTGTAGAGCATTAACATTAGCAATGTCTGGGGACAACTGCTAAAAATATAGATTTCTGGGCCTCATTCTTAATCCAATGAATTAGAAATTATGGGGGTGGGGTCCTGAAAACACTTTAAATAAGATTTCAGGTGCTATTTCCATTTGATATTTGAGGACCACCCTAATGGGACCTCAAATATTTACTGAACTCATTCACATTTTTAGGTTTTAATTTCTGTTTAATAACAATGTGACACTCATCAGCTCAACTTGATTTTGTTTCTAATCATAATTGTGAGGCCGAATTTCCATCCATATCTTACATATTAGTGCTAATATTTCCAAGCTGTTGAGTATCACACTGTGAAAGCTCAAATGATACGTGGCAGGGGAAAAATCCAAGTGGCTCCCGGATCCGAACTTTCTCCATTGGTATGGGGAGAAAACACTGACATTATATAGTGTCAGCAAGAGGGAAGAGAATCAGTGATCTGTTTTTTCATTTTTCGTTTCCTTGTTTCCTCTGTCCTGGTCTCTCCATGGGAGACAAAGCCAAATGATTTCTCAGAGGTCCTCACAATTACATCATTCTATGATTTCCTACCATGAGGCTTCCACAAGGAGCACTGTGGAAAGCATCATCTTCAGTCAAGGATGATCACAAACATACATTTTGAATTTCCAGCCCAGGACATTGAGACACAGTCTATAGTTAAGTGGGCAATCCCAGGGCTTCATGCAGTTAGCACCAGACACAAATAGCATGGCCACAGCCTATTGCTGGCTTTTCAAAGAAAATGCTAAACAAAGTAAAAAGTATTTTTCCAAAATGCCTGCAAATACATCAGCCAAGAGCACTGAATAGGCCTACAGAGCAGAGAGCCCAAGATATGAAATAAAGTTACTTATGCTTTACCAAAGAGTTTGTATTAACCCAACCAGCATCTCAACCCCTGCCCTACCAAGCTCTATCCAGATAGAAGGATAAAGACATTTTTTATATTCAGCATTAGTTCCAACTTAATTCATATCTGATCAAGAATAAGTTCGGCTCTTCCAGGAAGTGAAACCTGGCTACCTATATATTCACAGAATAGTAAATTTCCTTTACACTCTTTTAACTTTGCTCTAATTTACAATTGGATTCTGGCATAATTAGCATTTCTATTCCCTCATAGGGTAAGAACTCTTTCCCCAAAGTCAGTCAAAATGGATGAGGATAAGGAAAGGAAAGATAGAGTTAAGTCTGCCATGCTGTCTACCTCTTGCCCTAGTCTCTTTTCCTAAAAGATCAGACCCCATCCCCAATATCTTTGGCTGATGACGAGAAGCCTCTGCTATAGTTGCCAGTCCCTGGAACCACAGTGCTTCTCTCATTAGCTATGATCATCACACTCTTGTTTTAAATGACTCCATTATGTCCCACTAGAGCTGTAGTTCTAAACTTGGAGGTGTATCAAAATCACCTGGAATGCTTGTGAAACACATAGATTACTGGGCCCCACCCTGAGTGTTTTGGACTTAGTGGGTCGGAGAAGAGCTTGAGGAGATGAATCTTGAGGGAGATGCCAGTGATTTTAGTTTGAAGATATACTTTAAGAACATCTGAATAGAGGATGTTCTTCCTTCTATAAAAAATATGTAAAGGAACCTGTGAGTAGCTTGTATTTGAGTATGTAGGTAATTAATGAAGTTAATATTTATTGAGAGCACTGTGCTAAACACTTGACACTTTTCACTTAATCCTCACAACCATCCTAGAATTTAAGTATTATTAATGTCCCCATATGACTCTGGGAATTTTGGCTTAGCAGGTTTTCACAGGCAGTAGACAATGGAGCTGGTCCTAACTCCTCAGATGTCAGTCTTTGGTAAGAATTAAAAGTTATATTTCCCAAGCATTCCTGTTGGTCAGTGCTACAGTCAGGAGTCAAAGCATTGTCCCCAGTCATGCTCACTCATCAATTCCTTCCCTCCTCCGTCGTCAGTGCTGTCAAGGTCTCAGCATGCCTCAAAGACAGAGTCACCCAAGCTATGGCCATGCTACTGCTCCTCAGGACTTCCAGATCAACAAAGTAATCAACAAGCATGCCCATAATGCAGATCATTAAATTTAATAACTGTACATTAAATCACTGAATGAACCAGTATAACTTAGCCATAGCTGTTTGGATGTAGTAGCTTCTCCACTGATAGATTCCTGGCTGTCACTGATAAGACTGCCATTGTCAAGTCTCCACTGATAAGACTGCCTGACTTTGGGGTACATGCTATAGTTCATCAGCTGCAAGGGTAGACAGTCTTCATCTTGAATGTTCAACACACAGCTCCATCCACTGTAAGCTACATTTATTTAAACCTATCAAAATATAGCAGCAAATGAAATTAAAGGACAGAGGATTCTAGGGAGGCACCTAGGATGAGATGAGGACATTTCCAGGTCAAGCAAAACATGACGAAGTGTGGAAGGCAATCATGTTATTCTTCAAAGGAGTCTATCAGAATGAAAATGTATATTAAGAATCTGAGATGAAATTATTATGGTTTGAGCTCAGGTAGATTTAAACATGGTGAAATTGTTAACCTGTACCTTACTGAGAACAGAATCTGTGTTTAAGTCATCTCTGCTTCTATAATCTTGAATTAGGTTTGTACATATTAGGGACAAGTAAAAATATAGTGAATGGTAAGAAGGAAAGAACTGAAAAAGAAAGGAAGAAAATGAAAGGGAACAGAAGGAAAGAAAGGAAAATAAGAGAAAAAGGATACTGTTGTAGCCATTGGGAAGATTTTCATTAAATCACTGAAGTAAAAATACCTTTCTTCTTCAAATTACCCTGACACTAAAACCAGAAAAGGACAACACCAAAAGAAAATTACAGGCCAATATCCCTAATGAACATAGATTTTTAAAAAACTGTGACAGAATTTAGCAAACCAAATTCAACAACACATTTAAAAGATTGATTATACAGTATGACACCACCCTTATGGCAGAAAGTGAAGAGGAACTAAAGAGCCTCTTGATGAGGGAGAAAGAGGAGAGTGAAAGCTGGTTTGAAACTCAACATTCAAAAAACTAAGATCATGACATCTAGTCCCTTCACTTCATGGCAAATAGATGGGGAAACAATGGAAACAGTAAGAGATTTTATTTGGGGGCTCCAAAATTACTGCAGATGGTGACTTCAGCCATGAAATTAAAGGATACTTGCTCCGTGGAAGAAAAGCTATGGCCAACCTAGACAGCATATTAAAAAGCAGAGACATTATTTTGCTGACAAAGGTCTGTATAGCCAAAGCTGTGGTTTTTCCAGTAGTCATGTATGGATGTGCGAGTTGGACCATAAAGAAGGTTGAGCACCAAAAACTCATGCTTTTGAACTGTGGTGTTGGAGTAGACTCTTTAGAGTTTCTTGGACTGCAAGGAGATCAAACCAGTCAATCCTAAAGAAAATCAATCCTGAATATTTACTGGAAGGACTGATGCTGAAGCTGAAGCTCCAATACTTCAGCCACCTGATGTGAAGAGCCAACTCATTAGAAAAGACCCTGACGCTGGGAAAGATTGAAGGCAGGAAGAGAAGGGAACGACAGAGGACAGGATAGTTGGATGTCCCCCAACTTCAATGGACATGAGTTTGAGCAAGCTCCTGGAGATGGTAAAGGACCAGGAAGCCTGGCATGCTGCAGTCCATGGAGTCGCAAAGAGTCGGACATGACTGAGGGATTGAACGACAATAGAATATGATCAAGTGGGATTTATTCCAGAGATGCAAAGATGTTTCACTGTCTGCAAATCAATCAGTTTGATACATCACATTATCAGAATGAAAGACAATAACCATACGATCACCTCAATAGGTGCAGGAAAAGCATTTAACAAAATTCAACAGCCATTTATGATAAAAATTCTCAAAAAGTGGGTAGAGAAAAAAACATTCCTTAACACAGTTAAAGACTCTATAAGACACAGCCACAGCTATCATCATAGTCAATAATGAAAAGGTGAAAGCTTTTCTTCTAAGATGAGGAACAAGACAAGGACATCCACTGTCACTCACCATAGCACTGGAAGTCCTGTCAGAGGAATTAGACAAGAAAAAGAAAAAAATCATCCAATTTGTAAAATAAGAAGTAAAACTATCACTACTTGCAGGTGACATGATTTTATATACAGAAAACTAAAAGATTCCACCAAAAATTTTCGAGATAATGAACAAGCTCAGTAGTTTCACAATAGAAAATCAATTTACAAAAACTTGTCAGATTTCTATACAACTAATAATAAACTACCTGAAAATGAAAATTTTTTAAATTCCATTTAAAATTATATCAAAATGAATAAGATACCTAAAAATAAATTTAACCAAGGAAGTGAAAGGCTCGTACTCTGAAAACTATGAAAAATGAAGAATGAAATTAAAGATGATACAAATAAATGGAAAGATATTCTGTGTTTATAAACTGGAAGAATTATTAATATTGTTAAAGTGTCCATATTGCCCATTCTATAGATGATGCAATCCCCATCAAAATTCCAAGTGTATTTTTCAGAAAACAAAACAAACAATTCTAAGATTTGTATGGAACCACAAAATACCCTGAATAGCCAAAACAATCTTGTGAAAGAAGAACAAAGATGGAGGTACGTTCCTTTATTTCAAATATATTTAATTACAAAGCTATTGTAATTAAAATAGTATGGTATTGGTACAAAAATGGACATGTAGATCAATGGAACAGAATGGACAGCTCAGAAATAAATCTATACATTTATGGTCAATTAATTTATGACAAAGGAGCCAAGAATATACAATAGGAAAAGGACAATCTCTTCAATAAATGGTTTTGGGAAAACTAAACATCCATATACAAGAAAGCATGAAACTAGACCACTATCTTACATCATTCACAAAAATTAATTGAAAATAAAAGACTTGTATGTAAGACAAACCTGAAACTATAAACTCCCAGAAGAAAGCATAGGCAATAAACTCCTTGACACAGGTCTTGGCAATGATTTTTCTGACTCTAAAAGAAAACGCAACAAATGCAAAAATAAACACCTGAGACAACATCAAAAGCTAAAAAGCTCTTGCACAGCAAAGGAAATCTGAAAAAGAAAAGAAAAGAAACCTACTGAATGGGAGAAAATATTTGCAAATCATATATTTGATAAGGGGCTAATATCCAAAATATATAGCTGCCCCCAACTTACAATGGTTCAACCTACAATTTTTCATCTTTATGCTAATGTGAAAGCAATATTCATTCATCAGAAACGATACTTCAAATTTTGAATTTTGATCTTTACCCTAGCTAGCCATTTGTGGTATGATATTCTCTGGTGATGCTGGGCAGAGGAAATAAGCTACAGTTCCCAGTTAACCATGACATCAAAAGGGTAACAACTGATTCAGTAACAACCATTGTGAGTTCATACAATAACTCTTTTACATTCAGTACAGTATTCAATAATTTACTGAGATATTCAACACTATTAAAAACACAGGCTTTGTGTTAAATGATTTCACCCAACTGTAGGCTAATACAAGTATTCTGAGCACATTTAAGTTAGGCTAGGCTAAAATCACTGCAGATGGTGACTGCAGCCATGAAATTAAAAGACGCTTACTCCTTGGAAGAAAACTTATGACCAACCTAGATAGCATATTCAAAAGCAGAGACATTACTTTGCCAATAAAGGTCTGTCTAGTCAAGGCTATGGTTTTTCCTGTGGTCATGTATGGATGTGAGAGTTGGACTGTGAAGAAAGCTGAGGACTGAAGAACTGATGGTTTTGAACTGTGGTGTTGGAGAAGACTCTTGAGAGTCCCTTGGACTGCAAGGAGATCCAACAAGTCCATTCTAAGGGAGATCAACCCTGGGATTTCTTTGGAAGGAATGATGCTAAAGCTGAAACTCCAGTACTTTGGCCACCTCATGCGAAGAGTTGACTCACTGGAAAAGACTGATGCTGGGAGGGATTGGGGGCAGGAGGAAAAGGGGACGACAGAGGATGAGATGGCTGGATGGCACTACCGACTCGATGGACGTGAGTCTGAGTGAACTCCGAGAGATGGTAATGAACAGGGAGGCCTGGCGTGCTGCGATTCATGGGGTCACAAAGAGTCGGACACGAGTGAACGACTGAACTGAACTGAACTGCACTGAAGCTATGATGATCAGTGGTGTAGCTGTATTAAATACATTCTCAACTTACAATATTTTCAACTTTCCATGTAACCCCATCATAAGTTGAGGTTGATCTGTATAAAGATATATATATATGTGTGTGTGTGTATATATATATATATATATATATATATATATAATGCATAACAATGTATATACATTATACATAATGGAGTACTAGTCTAGTACTCTTGCCTGGAAAATCCCATGGATGAAGGAGCCTGGTGGGCTGCAGTCCATGGAGTCGCGAAGAGCCTGACATGACTGAGCAACTTCACTTTCACTTTTCACTTTCAAGGACTGGAGAAGGAAATGGCAACCCATTCCAGTGTTCTTGCCTGGAGAATCCCAGGACAGGCTGCCATCTATGGGGTTGCACAGAGTCGGACACGACTGAAGTGACTTAGCAGCAGCAGTAGCAGCAGCCATATAAAAGAAGGAAATCTTGCCATTTGTGAGAACATGGATGGACCTCAAGGTCATTATGATAAGTGAAATGAGTCAAACCACTAAAGACAAATACTGTATAATTCTCCTTATATGTGCAACCTGATAAACAAAACAAAACTCATAGATACAGTGACCAGATTGGAGGTTGCCAGAGATGGATAGGGAGGGTGGGCAAAATGGGTAAAGAGGGTCAAGAGATACAAACTTTCAGTTATATAATAAATACATCATGGGGAAGTAATGTATAGGATGGCAACTATAATCAGTAAGATTATATTGCATATCTGAAAGCTGCTGAGAGTAAATCTTAAAAGTTCTCAAGATAATAAAATATAACTTCGTACAGTGACAGTAACTAGACTTATTGTAATCATTTCACAATGTATACAAATATCAAATCATTACGTTGTATATGTGAAACTAATGTAATGTTATACATCAATTATTTCTTAATAAAAATGTAAACAGAACACTGCCTCTTTTAAACCATCATGTCTCCATTTCACCTATGCTGATTAGGTCACTCTTTTTCAAGACTTATAAGAAAGTTTTTCTTTCCTCTAATACACCTATCCAACTTCTATTTTAGTCAATTAAAGTTATATATTCAGAACCCAAGCCATCACTTTTAACAAAAAATAGGTAATATTCATCTCTGGATATATTTTAAAGCACCTTTTTAACGTCACCATCTTTCTGTAGCCCGTCACTGCTCTATACTTCTCTATCATTGCAATCTCTGAAAAACATTCACTAGACAGTATACCAGGTATATGTCAATTAGTTCTCCAAGAAGAGAATCAAAGAAAAAGAAACCTTCAGTTCAGTTCAGAAAATGCTTGTTAGTGTGAAAGCACAACAGACTTGGGAAGTTCTCTGGTTTTGTTTTTCTTTTTAATAAACTAGAGGTAAGATCAGCCCACACTGGATATGAATTTGTTTTGTAACCAAGTAATGAGTCACTCTAAATAGGAACATTCATTTATTTGTACTTATCATGGTGAGAGGGTGGACACAGGTGTATCAGCTAAAAGCAAAGATCAAGATGAACTTTTTAAAAAGGTTAACACAGGTAACCCTGCTTTATAACTTTGCCAGCAATAAAGTTTGGGAATTTTGAGTGAAATGTGAAGGGAGAAAACTTAACTCACTTCTTGTTTTATTTATACCTAACCCAGGGACGAGGGAGCCTGGTGGGCTGCCATCCATGGGGTTGCACAGAACTGGACACAACTGAAGCGACTTAGCAGCAGAAGCAACATAACAAATGGCTCCTGTCATGATGGTGAACCAGACAAAGGGCATCACCAGGGAACCTGATAGAAATGCAGTTTCTCAGGACCTACTTCATACCTACCAGATCAGAAACTCTGGGGGAAGACTCAGAATTCTGTGTTTTAAGCCACCCCCCACCCCAACCCCAGGCGAACCTCATTCATTATAAAGTCTAAGAAACACTGCTTACTGAGTTCTACTTTCATAAAAAATGGAGTATCAGTGGTTAACTAGGTGTGTGCGGCTTTGTCTGGCCAGCATTTGCAGCTCTGCTGATTCTTAATAAAGGATGTGCAGCCCACCAGAAGGTGATTAAGCTAGAAAGCTCCATGATGGAGCCAGGGCCACTGAGTTCAACAATATGACCAGCCACCAGATGGCTGTTTCAGCCTTCCAACTTCATCTGACAGCATCCACGACCCATGACCGAGAAACTCTGAGAAACATCTTCACATGCGGGCTGCCTGCCAGCCACCTGGTTTTGATTTTGCCATGGAATAAAAATGAAGCAATTAGCTTCCTCTTGCTAAATGGACTTCTCCTGATGGTTCTTACACATGTATTTTTCCCCTGTTGAGCCTTGCTGTGATAAATTTGGAGTTTCATTGTCCCATCCTGCAATCCACATTCTCAATAAATACAAAGATGGCTCTGTTGGAATGATCTGAAGCTACAAACACCACAGCATCGTCTCTCTCTCCAACACTGAACTGCCCAGATCTAATATCACAGCCCACAAAACACAAAAATAAATCTCTCTCAAGTTCTTTTCCATTTATTTATTTAGTTACTTCTCCCAGGTATTAATTCTTTCTGATCTGTTTTATTTATGTTATGATAAAGTAGAAAAGATTGATATTTATTTCTTCAGTGGGATAGAGGATTGGGAGAATCTGGACACACGCTTTTACAGCTTTATATCTCTCTCTACTTTTATCCATAACATGCAGAAGCAAAAATATTTTCAATATAGCATTTTTTGGAATAGCTTGTAAAAATGCTAATTCCATAAAATATTACCCTTGGTCCTTAAATACACACTGACTTAGCCTATCTCTAGAATTTTCAGATATATCTCCTTTTCTCAACTTGTTGACTCTTAGATTCTGACTGTTCCTGCCTTGGCAGCATATTTCAATGCAAAATCATAACTCTAAAATGGTGAAAATTAATTTTATGCTTAACTATAAAGTCAGCCTCAGGATTTCAGGGTCATAACTCCTAAGTACACACATCTATGTCTTTGTATAGCAATATCCTCCAAGAAAATCATGTTTCCATTAGTTTCTATGGATTGTGCATGTATACATGTATTTGTGAGTATGCTTCCCTACACAGGCAGCCCTACCATATCCCAATTCAAGTATTTTTCACAAGTGCTAAAAGTAATAACAACATAGCCCTACCCTTCTACTCTTGAAGAATTCGTATCATGGCATATTCATGTACAAAGGGACTTTCCTGAGAAGACTGGACAGCTAATTTCCTGAGACTGTGGTGCTGGGAACTGTGTATAATCAATGATAAATGTTTGATTTAACCAATGCCTAAGTGAATTAATTAAGAATATGTGAAGTTATGAATACATGGAATATTGGCAGCTGAATTTGCTGCTGTGGGCAGAGGCCTCCCAGGACAATATCCTGAAATAGTTTGAACATTTTTGTGCATTTCTAACAGTTCTGTCCTGCTTTATGATACCTTCCCATGGGGCTCCCAGGGATGGCTGCTCAAACCCTTCCTTTCTCAACTCCCAGACCCCTTTGCTGCAGTACCGTTCCACAGGCAACCTTCCTAAGAGTAAACACATGCATGAGGTGATGTATAAAGCTCAAAATATTCTATGACACCTAATCCAAACCAAGCCTCCCTCCTGCCTCTGAGCCATGGTATGCCAAGGATCGGTCAGGTAGTAATGAATATCATCTTCCCTAGAATATCCAGGAAAATGTTACTTTCAAAGAAGAAATTTCCTTCACCTTATTTGTTGGGTAAAAAATGGAAACAGAGTTGAGAGGAAGCGAAAGCAGAGAATAAAAATGCCTTCATTCTGCCACGGGAGAGGCTAAAAGATTAAAATGATAAGGGAAAAGCATGAGAATGAATTGTCTTACCTTGGAGGCCAAAGAGAAATAGCCTACAGAAAAGACACTTAGATTTGGGCTATAGGAAACCAAATGAAACAGTATTAAAATAGATTCCCATCACCTCTCCACATTCTGGCTAGGATCAAGTGTAAAATAAATTCCCATAAAAATCTTTTGATTTCAGTTTTGCTCTTAGTGTATAAACCAGGGTTTACATGTTGTAAAAATGCCTGTATTAAAAGGTTCAAAATTAAAGATGTTCTTAATTATCAACTCTTTGAAACAGAAGAAATGATTTCCTTACAAGTTTAAAGCAGTACAGGAAAATCTAGAACCCACCAGAAATACCTTATTAGCATCAAATGTCACTGAATATCACTGAATATTCACTTGGAGATGCGGTTCCTTTTAAATTTTTTCAGAAAGTATAGAAACTCAGACTTAGAAATTGAAAATAAAGATGTTTTTCCAAAGTATCAGAGTTGACATTCTTTTTATTTTTAGTATAAATTTATTGATTTTAATTGAAGGCTAATTACTTTGCAATATTGTATTGGTTTTGCCATATATTGACATGAATCTGCCACAGGTGTACACGTGTTCCCCATCCTGAACCCCCTCCTACCTCCCTCCCCATACCATCCCTCTGGGTCATCCCAGTGCAGCCAGCCCCTAGCATCCTGTATCATGCATCAAACCTGGACTGGCAATTCAATTCACATATGATAATATACATGTTTCAAGGCCATTCTCCCAAATCATCCCACTCTTGGCCCTCTCCCACAGAGTCCAAAAGACTGTTCTATACATCTGTGTCTCTTTTGCTGTCTCGCATACAGGGTTATCGTTACCATCTTTCTAAATTCCATATATATGCATTAGTATACTGTATTGGTGTTTTTCTTCCTGACTTACTTCAATCTGTATAATAGGCTCCAGTTTCATCTACCTGATTAGAACTGATTCAAATGTATTCTTTTTAATGGCTAAGTAATACTCCATTGTGTATGTGTACCACAGCTTTCTTATCCATTCATCTGCTGATGGACATCTAGGTTACTTCCATGTCCTGGCTATTATAAACAGTGCTGCAATGAACATTGGGGTACACGTGTCTCTTTCGTTTCTGGTTTCCTCGGTGTGTATGCCCAGTAGTGGGATTCCTGGGTCATATGGCAGTTCTATTTCCAGTTTTTCAAGGAATCTCCACACTGTTCTCCACGGTGGCTGTGCTAGTTTGCATTCCCACAAACAGTGTAAGAGGGTTCCCTTTTTCCACTCCCTCTCCAGCATTTATTGCTTGTAGACTTTTGGATCACAGCCATTCTGACTGGTGTGAAATGGTACCTCATTGTGGTTTTGATTTGCATTTCTCTGATAATGAGTGATGTTGAGCATCTTTTCTTGTGTTTGTCAGCCATCTGTATGTCTTCTTTGGAGAAATGTCTATTTAGTTCTTTGGCCCATTTATTGATTGGGTCATTTATTTTTCTGGAATTGAGCTGCAGGAGTTGTTTGTATGTTTTTTAGATTAATTTTTTGTCAGTTGCTTCATTTGCTATTATTTTCTCCCATTCTGAAGGCTGTCTTTTCACCTTGCTTATAGTTTCCTTTGTTGTGCAGAAGCTTTTAATTTTAATTAGGTCCAATTTGTTTATTTTTGCTTTTATTTCCAATATTCTGGGAGGCGGGTCATAGAGGATCCTGCTGTGATTTATGTCAGAGAGTGCTTTGCCTATGTTTTCCTCTGCTGCTGCTGCTGCTAAGCCACTTCAGTCGTGTCCGACTCTGTGCAACCCCACAGATGGGAGCCCACCAGGCTCCACCATCCCTGGGATTCTCCAGGCAAGAACACTGGAGTGGGTTTCCATTTCCTTCTCCAATGCATGAAAGTGAAAAGTGAAAGTGAAGTCGCTCAGTCATGTCTGACTCAGCGACCCCGTGGACTGCAGCCTACCAGGCTCCTCCATCCATGGGAGTTTCCAGGCAAGAGTACTGGAGTGGGATGCCATTGCCTTCTCCTCTAGGAGTTTAATAGTTTCTGGTCTTGCGTTTAGATCTTTAATCCATGTTGAGTTTATTTTTATGTATGATATTAGAAAGTGTTTTAGTTTCATTCTTTTACAAGTGGTTGACCAGTTTTCCCAGCACCAGTTGTTAAAGAGATTTTCTTTTCTCCATTGTATATTCTTGCCTTCTTTGTCAAAGATAAGGTGTCCATAGGTGCGTGGATTTATCTCTGGGCTTTCTATTTTGTTCCATTGATCTATATTTCTTTCTTTGTGCCAGTACCATACTGTCTTGATTACTGTAGCTTTGTAGTAGAGCCTGAAGTCAGGCAAGTTGATTCCTCCAATTCCATTCTTCTTTCTCAAGATTGCTTTGGCTATTCAAGGTTTTTGTATTTCCATACAAATTGTGAAATTTTTGTTCTAGCTCTGTGAAAAATACCATTGGTAGCTTGATTGAGATTGCACTGAATCTATAGATTGCTTTGGGTAGTATACTCATTTTCACTATATTGATTCTTCTGATCCATGAACACAATATATTTCTCCATCTATTAGTGTTCTCTTTGATTTCTTTCACCAGTGTTTTATAGTTTTCTATATATAGGTCTTTTGTTTCTTTATGATAAAAACCCACCAGAAAGCAGGAATAGAAGCAACATACCTCAACATAATAAAAGCTATATATGACAAGCCCACAGCAAACATTATCCTCAATGGTGAAAAATTGAAAGTATTTCCCCTAAAGTCAGGAACAAGACAGGGTGCCCACTCTCACCACTACTATTCAACATAGTTTTGGAAGTTTTGGCCACAGCAATCAGAGCAGAAAAAGAAATAAAAGGAATCCAGATTAGAAAAGAAGAAGTAAAACTCTCACTGTTTGCAGATGACATGATCCTCTACATGGAAAACCCTAAAGACTCCATCAGAAAATTACTAGAGCTAATCAATGAATATAGTAAAGTTGCTGGATATAAAATCAACACACAGAAATCCCTTGCATTCCTATACACAGAGTTGACATTCTTGAAGACTGTGGTCTTTTTTTTTTTTTTTTGATTCCAAGAGATCATAATAAAGTCCTGTCAGCTTTACCCCATCCCCATAAGTCTGCTGAAGTCAGTGAGCAAAGGAATCATGTAAAAAGTGCATGAGAAATTAGCTGAAAGCATCAGGTGTGACATTTATCTGGACCTTTCAATGCATTTGGGCTTCCCTGGTGGCTCAGAGGTTAAAGCGTCTGCCTCCAATGCGGGAGACCTGGGTTCGATCCCTGGGTCGGGAAGATCCCCTGGAGAAGGAAATGGCAATCCACTCCAGTATTCTTGCCTGGAGAATCCCATAGACAGAGAAGCCTCGTAGGTTACAGTCCACGGGGTCGCAAAGAGTCAGACACGACTGAGCAACTTCACCTTCACCTTCAATGCATTCTGGTCATGACTTTCTCCACCTTATCATAACACAGGTCTAAGGATCCTATGAAGAGAGGCTTTAGACAAGTTGTGATTTTTAAATTAATCCACTTTTAGGGAGAGATGTTCCTATAAAATATTATTACTATTTTCATTTCTGGTTCCCAGTGAAAAATAAGACTAGTTCTCTCTGCACATACTTTCAAAACATGTAAGATGTTAAGAACTTTCATGTTCTAGACTACAAATTTTTAAAATATATATATAGATACCTACATATTATATAGACAACATAGAAATTTAGAGAGAACATTATTGTTGGAGACAAAACTCCTGGGTTTGAATACCCATGATGTATGATGGGGGCAAAATTTTGAGCTCTCTGAGCTTTAGTTTTCATATTTATAGGAACGCTTCCCATTTCCACTTGGCTTGGTTGTTGCAAGACTCTAATAATGAACAATAACCTGTGAAATTGAACTATATCCTATAGAACGTATAGAAATAACAATATTATCATGTTTATTTCTCACTTGTGTTTAAGTTTTGTTCATGTAAGTATCAGGATATTTTACAGTATTTGTATGTCTCTGACTTTGTTGCTGATTAAGCCTTATTTAAGATTCTCACATTAGAGTATATGATCAACTAATAAAACCTTTGGTAAATCCTTTATAAAGCATTCGCTTATTTTTAAATCTAGTTTTTCTCACACTCTGTTTGCTTAATGCAAGATTTGCTATTAAAGCAGGCTTCCTCACCTCAGCACTATTGACATTTTCAGTTCAGCTTCTCAGTAGTGTCCGACTCTTTGCGATCCCATGAACCACATCACTCCAGGCCTCTCTGTCCATCACCAACTCCCAAGTATACCCAAAATCATGTCCATTGAGTCGGTGATGCCATCCAACCATCTCATCCTCTGTCATCCCCTTTTCCTCCTGCCTTCAACCTTTCCCAACATCAGGCTCTTTTCAGTGAATCAGCTCTTTGCATCGGGTGACCAAAGTATTGGAGTTTCAGCTTCAGCATCATTCTTTCCAATGAACACCAAGGACTGATTTCCTTTATGATGGACTGGTTGGATCTCCTTGCAGTCCAAGGGACTCTCAAGAGTCTTCTCCAACACCACAGTTCAAAAGCATTAATTCTTCGGCACTCAGCTTTCTTTATAGTCCAACTCTCACATCTGTACATGACTAAACCATAGCCCTTACTAGACAGACCTTTATTGACAAAGTGATGTCTCTGGTCTTTAATATGCTGTCCAGGTTGGTCATAACTTTCCTTCCAAGGAGTAAGCGTCTTCTAATTTCATGGCTGCAGACACCATCTGCAGTGATTTTGGAACCCAGAAAAATAAAGTCTCTCACTGTTTCCATTATTTCACCATCTATTTGCCATGAAGTGATGGGACCAGATGCCATGATCTTAGTTTTCTGAATGTTGACATTTTAGTTTAGATCATTCATTCTTGTAGGGACTGTCTGTGTATTGTACAATTTTCAACAACATTCCTGGCTTCTACGCAGTAGGTGCCAGTAGCAACCCTCCCTTGCCAACACACACCCACTTATGACAAACAGAAACATCTCCAGATACTGCCAAAGGGTATACCCAGAAAGCAACATTGCCCCTGCTTGAGAACCACAGCTCTGGAGACACAGTATGTAGAGAAAAGAAGGGGAAAAATTCAAATAGGATTTAGGAATCCTGGATTCTAATCCAACCCCAGCCCTGCCTCTGACTCTGCAAGCCTGAGCTCTTGACCAGCTTTTCTGAGTGTATTTCCACATCTATACAACACAGTTGTGCAAATAACCTTTAAGAAACCCCCCACCTCCATGTTCTATAGCTTTTATGTACTCATTTACTGATTTTTTCCCTACTCAAAGATACACTCAGAAATGAGAGACAGGTAGTTCCTACCTAAGAGTCTTAACAGCTATGAATTACCAACAGTGATCCTACTTCAATGATAATAAAACCCTTACCCAGCCTGACCTCAGAATCTACCACTAATTGTCCCTCTTTCCCTTCTCTTAAAATTGCCTCCCATTGCTATGGCCCTTTATTCTCTGCAAGAACATTACCCTAGTAAGGATTAGCAGGCCACAGAGTAATAAACCTCTAGCCCAGGGAATCTGCAGGAATTAGGATTTTCAAATCCTAGGCTCTAAGTAATATACAGATCCAAGGACATGCAGTAGAGTAATAACAGTTGATTTGTTTGGGCTACATTGTGGGTTCCATCATGTCTGATAAGGGACTTAAGAACCTAATTTCTACTTATATAATTTGTACATAACTTCTACTTAGACAATTTATAAATGATATTATAATTTTTAAAATCTATGAAGATTTAAATAAGAATGTCCTATTTTTATTTGACACTAATAATTTTTTTGAATTAAATACATTTTTTAATTCATACAGAAAATTGGGCTTTAGCCTACAAATAAGTTTGAAAGATGTTTGTGTTAAGCAAAAACTCTACTTTCAAAATAGCTTCTAAAAATATACCACTGGGGAATGCTAAAAAAAAAAAAAGAAGAAGAAGAAAAGAAAATTAGTTTCTCCCATTTCCCTTTCATGAAGAGCTAATGTAATTTTCCTTTATAATGTATAACTGAAATGCTCTCAAGTAGTCACTTCACTGGACAGTTTCCTTTTACATTTAAGACCATTCCCTCAGATTAATCTTGGGAAAGCTTGGCTCATTTTCATGTGCAATGACAATTACACCTTACTGTACTTTTGAGATGTACTTTGTAAAACAAAGAGGCCATATGACTGTCCATTTTTAAATGGAGTAACACATTTTGCCCAGATTTTACCATATTATTAGACATCAGGTCATTAGAAGTTATTAACACAAACTTTGCCATATTAAGTAGGAACTAGTGACTAGAAGGCCAACAATGTCCCCTCCCTAATGTTCTGGATAAAATCCTCTCCAGATCTGTGACTTCTCCCAGTGGAAGCAAGTCTCACTACCCATAAATAATATAGGCTTTCCAGGTGGCTCAGTGGTAAAGAATCTGCCTGCTAATGCAGGAGATGTGAGTTCGATCCCTCAGTTGGGAAGATCCCTGGAGAAGGAAATGGCAACCTATTCCAGTATTCTTGCCTGGGAAATCCCACAGACAGAGGAGCCTGGTGGGCTCGTTCATAGGATCATGGAGTCAGACACGACTTAGCCACCAAAACAACAATTTACAAAAAATATAAGTAGTGTCTGGGGAAAAATTCATTCAAGGTTCTCAATGGCATCTGCTGCGACCTACAGTCCTACACTCTCCTATTCTTGGCTTCAGTTGCTAATTATGATCTCCTCTGGCCCCTTATATTATAAATATATCAGTGCTACATGTGCCAATTTTAGTGAAAAAGCATCCCTAACATTAAAGGGTTTCCTTTCTTTTTAGATTACATCTTTTTCGAGCAGATGACACGGCACCTCCCAAAGAAAATGGACTATTTCATTCTACTCCAGTGTGATAGGCAAGAATCAGTTCAGTTCAGTTCAGTTACTCTTTGAGATCCCATAAACTGCAGCATGCCAGGCCTCCCTGTCCATCACCAACTCCCAGAATTCACCCAAACCCATGTCCATTGAGTCGGTGATGCCATCCAACCATCTCATCTTCTGTCATCCCCTTCTCTTCCCACCCCCAATCCCTCCCAGCATCAGGGTCTTTTCAAATGAGTCAGCTCTTTGCATGAGGTGGCCAAAGTATTGGAGTTTCACCTTCAACATGAGTCCTTCCAATGAACACCCAGGACTGCTCTCCTTTGGGATGGACTGATTGGATCTCCTTGCAGTCCAAGGGTCTCTTAAGAGGCTTCTTCAACACCACAGTTCAAAACCATCAATTCTTCGGCACTCAGCTTTCTTTATAGTCCAACTCTCACATCCATATACATGACTACTGGAAAAACAGTCTAGTCAATAGCCTTGACTAGACAGACCTTTGTTGGCAAAGTAATGTCTCTGTTTTTTAATATGCTGTCTAGGTTGGTCATAACTTTCCTTCCAAAGAGTAAGTGTCTTTTAATTTCATGGCTACAGTCACCATCTTCAGTGATTTTGGAGCCCCCAAAAATAAAGTTAGCCACTGTTTCCCCATCTATTGCCATGAAGTAATAGGACTGGATGCCACGATCTTAGCCCTAAGATCATGATAAAATTATTATATAGATAAACATCTTTAATTCTTGCTTCCCATGTACACCTATGTTCCTTCTGTAAGTAATTTCTGCTTCTAGCATCTCAGTGTTCTCAATTAATCCTGGTCCTTCTGCTACAAAGTGAAGTTGATGAATGTGCTCATATTGAATCATCCTGTATATTTTATGATACAACCAAAGCTGAAAGTTTTAAACACAAAGGAATGAATTGGTAATGGTGGAATTTCAAATCTAAACTACATATTACTTGAAAATCTTTGGTTTTGCCTTTCAAATTCCATCATCTAGATTTCACCTCCACATAAGTGTAGCAATGATTTTAAGATGCAAGCAGGCTTCCAGACAAAATCTAAAAAGCAGCTTTCAAGATTTTTTTCTCATCCTACTAAATTCACTAGCAAGAAACACTCAGGAGCCTATGTCAGTCCTATTCCTCCCTGTCAAGACCTAAAAGCTGAGTGGGATCTGAAAGTGATGGGAAAGATGGTATGATTCTGGTTCCTATCATGTTTTCAACTGTAAAAACTCTATATTCTGCAGTCCCCTTAAATAAAGTTGGATAACACAGGGAGTAACCATCATGTGGCTAAAGGTCTCTAAGAGAAGGTAGCACTTGTGCAGGACTCTGCTTGATGGAAGAACATGGTTCTGCTGCAAGAGAGAAGATTGCTGTAAATACTATCAATGAAGGGATGAGTGAAGAAAGGTGTGAGAGTTAGGGAAAACACTTTTCATGCCAATCTTCAGCTTTTAAAGGAAATAAACAAAAGAAGATCTAGGAATCTGGGGCCAGATAGATGCCTTCTGCACCTAGATTATAGTATACCTCATCTTTCATGAGTCAACAGAGGAGTGGGGGAATAGGTCACCCCTTCCAGTCAATGAAAAAAGCCACTGAGGACATGGCCTGCTCCAGCAGTCAGTGTTCTTCTACGCCAGGACAAATTCCGCTAAATCGGGGGTATTTGTTCCTCATTTTGGGAACAGAAAACTGACTGGAGAACTAACTATACCTTCTTATTGTTTTGGCTGCCCAGAGAATTTGAACGAAGTTGTTATTAGCTTAGTTACAACAAATAATCAAGATTTTATACCTTCTTATTTACACTATTTTCTCTCAATCTTGACTACTTATTCAAATTGTTTTGAAATCTTTCTTGCTGCATATTGTTTGCTTGCTTATGTTGTTTTTAAATCTATGTTTACCTTAAGGCATTTCCACTTCAAGTCTTGTGTAATAGAGCAGAAGAGGTCAGGCAGGATACATCTAGACACCAAGATGATAAGACAAGTCATCCTCTATCTCTATAAAACAGCTCTGCTTATCACAAAGGTCTAATGGTGTCTACATCAAAGCATGAGCTCATGAACACCTTCAAAATCCATGAGGATTTATTTTAAATGCTGATTTTCCATTTCTTTCAAGGTATATTGAATCAGAAACTCTTGGGTAGGTCCTAGGAATCTAAAGTTTTAATAAGCAGCCCTGAATATACTTATTATCATTCAAGTTAGAGAACCAATGATATGAGGGAAAAATAACTTTCTCTAATGCATGCATAGTATGTCATAGACAAAAGTTAAAGCAACATTAGTTTAGGGGCATGAACTTGAATTTGGAAGATTGGTTGTGTCTTACATTGCTTTACCATTGAAATATCATGGGAGTCCTCAATATAAGCTTAATTAAAACTCCAGCTTCTGACTTCCCTGCTGGCTCAGTGGTAAAGAATCTGCCTGCCAATGCAGGAGACACGGGTTCAACCCTTGGTCCCGGAAGATGCCACATGCTGTGGCGTAACTAACTGCACCACAACTATTAAGCCTGTGCTCTAGAGGAACCATAACTACTAAGGCCATGAGCTGCAACTGAAGCCCGCATACCTAGAGCTCATGCTCTGCAACAAGAGAAGCCACGACAATGAGAAGCCCTCGCACTGCAAAGAAGAGTAGCCCCCACTCGCCACAACTAGAGAAAAGCCTGCACAGCAATGAAGACCCAGAACAGCCAAAAATAAATAAATGAATAAAATTATTTTTAAAAAATTCCATCTTCTATGAATTCTGCACCCCAACTAGTACTGAGATATTAATAAGAATGAAATGGTAACCTGAATATTACACCAACATATAAAATTGAAATGACTCATTTTTTCACCTGTCAATGAAGAGCACCTCTATGTTTACAAAAAATTCAAGAGATGTCGATGTTCTTGGCCAGACTATCACCCGTTCCACTGCTGGCAGGTAGAGATCATCTGCCAATGTTTTGCCTATCTCCAAAAGCATTTCTTCCTAGGGAAACCATATCCATGTTTCATCTGCATGATGCCACATCAAGTTAGTTCCAATGGTGGTGATGGGGTGGTACCATTATTTGCAAGCCAAGTGTTTTTAGCTCACCTGTCTTATAAGGACAATGAATTTCTGATATTATAATTAATTAATTCTAATTTAGACTGTGACACCCTACCAAGAACTGAGTATTTATACTAATTATGTCTTTATTTTCATTTTGTGTTTAGATAACATGAGTGAGAAAATGTTTATCTGCTCCCAAATAGATATACAAACACTAATTACAGAGGAAAAGGTGAAATGTTATTTCAGTCAAAGGCTTATTTAGTATGAGAACACTTAGGGCATTTGTAGCTAATGGATTATCTCAGACTAAAAATATTATTATTTTAAAATCATATAATGCTCTTATCTGCCAGTCATTCATTCATTCGCACTCTGTTAACACCAACTTGATGATCTCATTCAAAGCCAGCTGAATCAGTGCCTTGAACATTATGCCAGAAAAATTCATTCTAATCCAGTATGCTAAACTTATTCATACTGCTAAACTTATTCATACTGCTAAATCATCAGTCTGTTAACAATCAAACTTTAAGTGAAAGAGCAGACTAGAGTTTATCACTTTGAGAGTTCTCTATAAGCTATCAAGGTTATTTTTAGGCTTTCCTCAAGGACCAGAGTGGAATGCAGTACTCTAGGTGAGATCTGATGTGTTAAATGGTTGTCTGAGGAGGCCTTACAAATAGCTGAGAAAAAGAGAAGCAAAAGGCAAAGGAGAAAAGGAAAGATATACCCATTTGAATGCAGAGTTCCAAAGAATAGCAAGGAGAGATAAGAAAGCCTTCCTCAGTGATCAATGCAAAGAAATAAAAGAAAACAATAGAATGGGAAAGACTAGAGATCTGTTCAAGAAAATTAGAGATACCAAGGGAAATATTGATATAAAGATGGGCACAATAAAGGACAGAAATGGTGTGGACCTAACAGAAGCAAAAGATATTAAGAAGAGGTAGCAAGAATACACAGAAGAGCTGTACAAAAAGATCTTCATGACCCAGATAATCACGATGGTGTGATCACTCACCTAAACCCAGACATTGTGGAATGTGAGGTCAAATGGGCCTTAGGAAGCATCACTATGAACAAAGCTAGTGGATGTGATGGAATTCCAGTTGAGCTATTTCAAATCCTAAAAGATGGTGCTGTGAACGTGCTGAACTCAATATGCCAGCCAATTTGGAAAACTCAGCAGTGGCCACAGGACTGGAAAAGGTCAGTTTTCATTCCAATCCCAAAGAAAGGTAATGCCAAAGAATGCTCTAACTACCACACAATTGCACTCATCTCACATGCTAGCAAAGTAATGCTCAAAATTCTCAAGCCAGGCTTCAATAGTACCTGAACCATGAACTTCCAGATGTTCAAGCTGGTTTTAAAAAGGGAGAGGAACCAGAGATCAAATTGCCAACATCCGTTGAATCATCAAAAAACCAAGAGAGTTCCAGAAAAATATCCACTTCTGCTTTATTAACTATGTCAAAGCCTTTGACTATGTGGATCACAATAAACTGTGAAAAACTCTTCAAGAGATGGGAATACCAGACTACCTGACCTACCTCCTAAGAACTATGTATGCAGGTCAAGAAGTAACAGTTAGAACTGGACATGTAACAACAAACTGGTTCCAAATTGGGAAAGGAGTACATCAGGCTGTATATTGTTACCCTGCTTATTTAATTTATATGCAGAGTACATCATGAGAAATGCTGGACTGGATGAAGCACAAGCTGGAATCAAGATTGCTGAGAGAAATATCAATAACCTCAGGTAAGCAGATGACACCACACTTATGGCAGAAAGTGAAGAACTGAAGAGCCACCTGATGAAAGTGAAAGAGGAGAGAGGAAAAGCTGGCTTAAAACTCAACAATCAAAAACGAAGATCATGGCATCTGGTCCCATCACTTCATGGCATCTGGTCCCATCACTTCATGGAAAATAGATGGGAAAACAATGGAAACAGTGAGAGACTTTATTTTGGGGGCTCCTAAATCACTGCAGATGGTGACTGAAGCTATGAAATTAAAAGATGCTTGCTCCTTGGAAGAAAAGTTATGACCAACCAAGATAGTACATTAAAAAGCAGAGACATTACTTTGCCAACAAAGGTCTGTCTATTCAAAGCTTGGTGTTTACAGTAGTCATGTATGGATGTGAGAGTTGGACTATAAAGAAAGCTGAGCACCAAAAAATTGATGCTTTTGAACTGTGGTGTTGGAGAAGACTCTTGAGAATCCCTTGGACTGCAAGGAGATCCAACCAGTCCATCCTAAAGGAAATCAGTCCTGAATATTCATTGGAAGACTGATGTTGAAGCTGAAACTCCAACACTTTGGCCACCTGATGTGAAGAAGTGACTCATTCGAAAAGACTCTGATGCTGGGAAAGACTGACAGCAGGAGGAGAAGGGGACAACAGAGGATGAGATGGTTGGATGGCATCACTGACGCAATGGACATGAGTCTGAGTAAGCTCCAGGAGTTGGTCTTAGACATGGAAGCCTGGTTTACTGTAGTTCACAGGGTCATGTAGTATCGGACACGATTGAGCAACTGAACTGAAATGGAATTTATTTGATCCTTCATTTATCCAAGAGTTCTTAGGCAAACATATCAGCCTCTTCACAGATTTGACGGTGAGAAATAATGGTAGAGTCTGCTAAAGGTATCCTATTTGTAAGAAAAAACTCTGTGAAATTTCTGTGTTCTGTCCACTCTACTCCTACTTATGCAATTTCCATTCTTCCATTCCATTAGTTTTACTCAGACCCTTTGCAATTTGACTTTAGTAGGTTTAGTTTACAGGCTGGGCTCGTAAAGAATAATTGCATTGATAATTAATATTTGGGCCTTCAAATAAAGACAAATGGAGCTAACCTTAGCCCAACACACAATGAAAAGCCAAGCTCAATCACACCTATAGCTTCAAACAGTTAACCAGCCAAGTTCAGCCTTGATCCTATGGCTCCCAGCCAATTCAGAGGCATGTGAAAATTAATGAAAGCTCTTAGATTTCAGCATTCAGGTTTATTACACAGTAATGCTGACTGATACAGAGATCTTCTAAAAGTATGGCAATTTGTCTACCAGTAGATTTCTCAACAGCCATCATGGGATTTGACTTCAACAGCATCATCTGCTAATTCATAATATATGACGGCCAGACAGAAAAGGAGTTTTCTGAATATGTAATGACCCTCCCTGTACCAAAAGATTTGAGTCATATTTGGCCTAGAAGCAAGGAGTGCTCCCCAAACTGTAATAATGGCTATAATTAAATATCCAAGAACTGTGAAAATTTTGTCATCACTGAGTTATCACTATAAAGATTAGGAAATATCTCACAATAGACAATGTAATCACTTAACCTCTCTGGGCCATTTTTGTCAACTGAAAAATGAGATCAACAATAACACCTACCTTAGAGGATTGTTATGAAAAAGATTTCTATGAAAAGTTAAACACACATCTATTGTAAAATCTAGTCTTTATACTTTTAGGTATTTATCCAAGAAAAAATGAAAATATATATCCATAAAAGATTTTTACATGAAAGTTCATAGCAACTTCTTCTGTAAAAGCCAAAGCTAGAAACAACCCAAGTGCCAATCAACAGATGAATAAAAAACATTGTATTACATCATGCAATAGAATACTTGTTAGCAATTAAAAAGAATGACATACAACAGTACAGATAAATCTCAAAATAATTATGCTCAGTGAAAGAAGCAAGATTAACAAAGCATGTATTATATCATTGCATGTATATAATGCATTAATCCTAGTGACAGAAAGCTGATCAATGGTTTCATGGGGATAAGGCTGGGGGAAGTACTAAGGAGAGGAGTGTGGAAAAAGTAAAAGAGCAGAAGGAATCTTCTGGTGATGATGGATATGTTCATTGTCTTGATTATGCTCATGGTTCCACAGTGCAAAGTTCATCAAACTGTACAATTATACCTCAACAAAGCTTTTTGAAAGAAGACAAGTGCTAATGGGATCATATGATGGAACAATGGTAAATTCTGCCTACTTAGGATGGCCAGACTAGTGCTTCTCAGTCTTTAACAGTGCACACAAGTCACCTGGGGATCGTCTTAAAAATGCAGCTTCTGATTGAGACTTGGGGTGGTGTTGCCCATGCTTCTATCAAGGCAGATGGGTGGATAGATAGATGGCTGCCCATACTGTGATCAGGGGATCAGAGTTTGAGTAGCAAGGCTTCAGAACCACGTCTCAATATGATTGTCCATTATAAACACCTGTGAGGCTCCAAAAAAAAAAAAATCACTGATGCCTAGAGATTCTATTTAACTGATATGTGGTTATTCAAAAGAATTGGTATGATTTTTTTAAAAACTTCCTACATAATTCTAATATGCAACGGGAGTGAAAAACCACTGGGTTAAGCTGTGATTGAAGCTGTTCAGAGAGCAACTCCATGAACTACATTGTGTGCAAAAGGGGTATATGTCACTTTCCTAAGAGGTTAATAGCCTTGAAATCATAACAATATGCTTGAATCAACTGACTACTGTTTACAAAACCAAAACTGGCCCATATCTGTTAGGTATTTGACAGTGCCATCCAACTCCATGGTTACAAAGGAATTCTTCTTCATAGCTATCCCAGGGAACTCTGCAGCACAACGTGACTCCATTTTCCTTCCCCTTTCTTCACCTTAACACACTCCCAGAGCCTCCTGTTGTCTCATCATCCTTAGGGTTCCCCACTGTGGCCTCGTATCAGTGTCAAGCTGATCATTTATCCCAGTATTCCGTCTTCAAATAAGATGAACATTTCAAGCACTTCAGAAGACAGGAAATGTTCTGTGTATCAATTGGAAATCAGTCAGAAAGACTGTAACTATTTCACATTTTCTAAATTTGGAAATAGAGACATATATAGCCATTGAAAGTGTTGAGAGAACAAAAGCATAGGAAAGCTGCCACCAGTGAGCTCAACTGATGGCCCTTTTGTTAGAATGTGGCTATGAATCTCCAAAACTTCTGAAATGTTCCCACCAGCTATTACAGTCTTCACCATGAAGTGGATGGTTCTCAGGAATTTCCTAGAAGCTTCTTGGAACTGCTTATTTGGGCACTCATGTGTCCACCACTGTGTAGGGAAAAGAAAGGTCTCTCACTTTTCCTCATCCTTCTAACCTCCCACAAGTGGCTTTTATTGTCAGACCAAAATTAAGAAACCTACAGCACAGGGGATTCTGGGAAGTGTGGATCCTTGCATCTAGAAGAAAGCAGTGGGGATACTGACTTGATATGATGCAGCACATGCTGAATATTTTCCATCTGTGTTCCAGATTCAATGTCCACACCTATCTACTTACCCTAAGCACTTGGAGGCTCCTTTGTCTCTGACTGCTGGTTGGACTTGGCTATTGAAACTATCAAAAATATTAGGAAGAAAGTGAGGCCAGGGAATTTCTTGCCAGGGGTCCTCCCTGATAAGCTGTGACAGGTTGATGTGTCCCTGTCCAGGAGGTCCCAGCTCCTATCAGAAGTCCGTCTCTACATAGTAACTTTGTCTGGGTAAGAGGTAAATGATCCCTCCCATTGCTTCTTCAGTCAAAGAAAGGTAAAAACACTTTCTGGTTACCTTAAGCCCTGGCCACATTTGTTCCTTTTACTTAAATTACTCCATATGTTTCCTGCTAGGTCTCTGACTCACAGATTAAGGGCTAAAATAATGATTGATGAAAGAAAGAAATAGGTGAAGTGAGGGGAGTCTTTCTCAGTTTAAGAAGAGGGAAATCAAAAGTATCAACCTTCCATCAGAGATGAGAGCATCAAAATCAGACATATCAACTTTTATGTGACAGCAACAAATTTCTCTTTGAGGACAGAGTGCTCAACGTTCATCTTTGCCTTGGTTTTCCATCTTGTTAAAAATAAACAAACAAAATTATGATTTAAAAAAGAACCGTAACTTATGCTTCCAGTTTTAGGTAACTATATTTATGTTTCAGCCTCTGTCAGATTTCTGATGGTTATAATTCATGTATTCTTTAGATTCATCAGGGTTGTCCTCTGTGATATGGGAGCAAAATAACCTAGGAAATGCAGAAACTTATGCAAAGTGTAATAAATTATTAATTTCACATCATTTGATTAAATGACACTATTAAACATTATTTCTAGCCATATGTATAATATGGTATTTTACATGCTGAAAACATTCAAGTGTGTGTGTGTATACTCAGTCATATTCACTCTTTGTGATCTGATGGGTGTAGCCCACCAGCCTCCTCTGTCCATGGAATTTTCCAGGCAAGAATACTGGAATAGGTTGCCATTTCCTCCTCTAGATTCAACAAATGGGTATTAGAAAAATTAATATGAGTCAATATATTAATAGAAAATGATGTCCATAATTGTAATGGCTCCAAAGTACTATGAGATATTGAGTTATCTTCTGAATCATCAAAGAAGAACCAAACATAACATATATGTTCCACTAGTCAAGATATTCATTGTCAGAGAATCTTACATTCTAACCATTGCTATTACAGAGAAACTGATACATATAGAATTTTATATTAATGAGTAAAATATATTTGGGGGCAGAAAAATCAGACAAATCATAGTCCTGACAAATTTTTTAAAAATACCTCATATTTATAAAATGTCTGTTTTGGTCATCCTGAATCATTACTTTTGTTATAGGAAGCACAGCAAACTGAGGCATATGGTAATGTTTATATATATATATATATGTATATATGTATGTGTATATATATAAAACAACCCTTTATTTCAGCATATTCTCTGGAACATTTACTATCTCTAACCCCAGTGCAGAGAAGGCCCTCTCTACATAGTAACTGTGTTTGGGTAACAGGTTAAATGCTCCCTCCCATTGCTTCTTCAGTCAAAGGACTGTCCTATGGGCTTATTAGAAACCAGCAGTAATGCCTCCAGAGTTGAAACCCTTTCATTCATTATTCAGTATCAGTGTATTTCGGTATAAAGAATCATCTGCATTTGAAACCTCTCTTTGAAATGAACTCTCTTTGAAATGAAAAATACCCAGATTTTTTACAAGTGTTCAGCTATTCAAATGAGTACCCTTCTTAAAAGATTTAAAAGTAACATATATAAATGAAACATTATCTTTCTTAGATTTTCTCTCTTTGGATTATCTTTTGTTAACAAAATCCTTGGATACTGAATTCTGTTACTGGTCCTTAGTATACTCTGCTCCAATTACTTAGCTCAAATAGAACATGCTTTAACTTAAAACACAACTGGTAAACTAGAGCACAGAAGCTCTATAACCTGGAAATATTAATAATATTGCTACTATATTTTTCAATGGATTAAAGTAGTAAGGCAAGTAGAGTCTGGGACTCAATTAACATCAAGGGCCAATATGTAAACATTGCTATAGTTCACAATGGGAAAATAGGCAATGCAGTCTGGCCTTCAACAAACAAATATTTACTTTCATGAAAATTACATTTTTTTCTTTAAATGTACATATTGACAATAACTTTGACTCACTATCAGTTATATACATATATATATGCATACATATATATATGCATACATATATATATATTTCCTCTTGAAAAATAATAATACTAAAACTGTTATGAAATTCTGCTTGGCTGTCTAAAATAAATGATATTCATATCCAAGAGAATAACTAGTAAAGAACTCATTAGTCATGTTTACATGTGACTAAAAGAAGGCAGATTCTGGGGCAGAGAGTAGGAGTGGACACTTAAAAGAAGACAACAGAGATGAGTTTCCCGAATTTTAAAGCCTTTAGTTTAAGGGCAGGTCTCTTTCACCATCGTGCTGATTGAAGCCTGCAGTTCTACTGGCTTACTAAAGAGAGAGATTTCAGGGCAACCATAGCAACTGGAAAGTGAGGAGAGAAATTTCAGAAAGAAGAACCAGAAAAGTGATAACCCCAAATCTGATATGAAAGCTCTGCCCATTCTCATTATCTTGGAAGACTCCACACAACTCAGCTAAGGTTAAAAAAACTGACCTGAGACTTAGATCCTACCCACAAAGAAGCTGGGTTTAAAGCATGAGTTCAGGTCATTTAACTGTCTGCTAGAACAAAATGGAAAAAGAGCAAACAAAAAAACTCTGCAGAGAAACATAGTAAAATGTAGAGTCTTTATGATATACAATCACAATGTGCTAAATACAATCCATAATCACTAGAATTATGAAAAATGCAAAAATATTAGCCCAGGGCTTCCCTGGTAGCCCAGTGGTAAAGAATCTGCCTGCTGACTGAGAAGACATGGGTTTGATCCCTGAAGATCCCACATGCTGTGGAGCAACTGAGCCTGTGCACAACTATTGAGCCTGTGCTCCAAAGCCTCGGAGTTACAACTGCTGAGCCCACATGCCGCAATTACTGAAGCCCGTGTGCCCTATAGAGCCCACGCTCTGCAACAAGAGGAGCCACCACAATGAGAAGCCTGTGCACTGCAACTAGACAGTAACCCCCACTCACTGCCACCAGAGAAAAGCCCATATAGCAAGGGAAGACCCAGCACAGCCGGAAAAAATGGCCCATATCCAAGGAAAAAGTAATTACCAAAGACAGACCTCCTAATAATCCAGATATCTGAATGAGCAGAAAGTGTTTTTCTTTTAAGTTAGCTCTTGAAACTATCCTCAAAAACTAAAAGTTATCAATCAAGACAGTAAACTATCAAATATAAGTTGTTGTATCTCATCTCTTGAGAAAAATGCCTTCACTATGATCTGAAAAACCAGATTCACATTTAGAATTCTTCAACTCCTAAAATTTACAGGCCAGAATGCAACAGCCAGCCCCCAGGAGAACATAACAGTACCCTGGTTGCATTCAAGTCACCTCTTTCTTATCACCCGCAATTTCAGCCAGCACCTCAAGCCGCCCCATCTGTCCATTTGCATACACACCAGCTCACAAGCCCACTTGGGGCATGCACACCATGGATGGCCCATGCTCAGGAGGATACACTGGGCATTAGTCTAAGGAAGTTTGGGAAGCTGGCTGGGGACTCTGAATGCAGAGAATTTCAAGGCCTGGAGTAATCCAAGTTGTGGTATAGAAGAGGTCAAAGGCTCTGGGTGAGCATGTCCCTCTGGCTCCTCAGGTTCTGGCCTCTAAGGAAAAGACACACCAAAGGAGGGTCAGAAGAGATCCTTTTAAGTATAGGATGCAAGGCAAGGGTCCATAGGCTTAGGACCCAAAGTGGTACTGGTCACATCAGATCTTGGACTTTAGATTAAGACAGAATAGTTCCCAGCTCTGGGAATTCTACTTACGAGTTACATGATCTTGAGCAATTACTCTCTATGCCTCCACATCCAAAAAACGTGAATAATAAACATCTAAGTGTTTATCTTACTTAATAAACATTAAATAAGATCATCTTCTCAGTGAGCAAAATAAACTTACAATTAATTATAGCTACTATCATTTTTTGTTTTTCTTATTGTTATTAGAATTTATTACTGTATTTTCACAGATCTGTACAATTTACATATCTGAATGGTTTTAAAGTATAAGTTTTTACTTTATAAGACTATTTATCATTTTTTTTCAAGAATCACTATGGTATTTGAACCGAAAGTGAGCCTTTCAAATTATTCTCAGCTTCCAGATACTGAATTAATGCACAGGTTCTTGCAATCACCCAAAATGAATGAGAATGCTTATATCCATTGCATGTCTATTAAATGCCAGGCTTTGGACATAAAGTTCCAGAAAGAATATTTCATTTAATGTCCTTAAGAAAGCTGTAAAACAGAAATGTTTCCCATCTTACATATGAGCAAATTGAGATTCAGAGAGGTTTAACATGCTTATAATCTCACTGTTAATAAGCAAGCATCAGATCATTTCAGTCGCTCAGTCGTGTCTGACTCTTTGTGACTCCATGAACCACAGCACACCAGGCTTCCCTGTCCATCACCAACTCCTAGAGTTTACTCAAACTCATGTCCATTGAGTTGGTGATGCCATCCAACCATCTCATCCTCTGTCGTCCCCTTCTCCTCCTGCCCTCAATCTTTCCCAGCATCAGGGTCTTTTCAAATGAGTCAACACTTCACATCAGTTCAGTTCAGTTGCTCAGTCGTGTCTGACTCTTTGTGACCCCATGAATCACAGCACGTCAGGCCTCCCAGTCTATCATCAGCTCCTGGAGTTCACTCAGACTCACATCCATCAAGTCCGTGATGCCATCCAGCCATCTCATCCTCTGTCGTCTCCTTCTTCTCCTGCCCCCAATCCCTCCCAGCATCAAAGTCTTTTCCAATGAGCCAACTCTTTGTGTGAGGTGGCCAAAGTACTGGAGTTTCAGCTATAGCATCATTCCGTCCAAAGAAATCCCAGGGTTGATCTCCTTCAGAATGGACTGGTTGGATCTCCTTGCAGTCCAAGGGACTCTCAAGAGTCTTCTCCAATACCACAGTTCAAAAGCATCAATTCTTCAGTGCTCAGTCTTCTTCACAGTCCAACTCTCACATCCATACATGACTACTGGAAAAACCATAGCCTTGACTAGACGGACCTTAGTCGGCAAAGTAATGTCTCTGCTTTCCAATATGCTATCTAGGTTGGTCATAACTTTTCTTCCAAGGAGTAAGCATCTTTTAATTTCATGGCTGCAATCACCATCTGCAGTGATTTTGGAGCCCAAAATATAAAGTCTGACACTGTTTCCACTGTTTCTCCATCTATTTCCCATCAGGTGGCCAAAATATTGGGAGTTTCAGCTTCAACATCAGTCCTTCCAATGAACACCTAGGACTGATCTCCTTTAGGGTGGACTGGTTGGATCTCCTTGTAGTTCAAGGGACTCTCAACAGTCTTCTCCAACACCATAGTTCAAAAGCATCAATTCTTTGGCACTCAGCTTTCTTTATAGTCCAACTCTCACATCCATACATGCATACTGAGATTCTGCAGTCTTCATGATTTTTATTCAAGTCATTTGAAAACTGCTACGTGTTGCTAGCGAATTACCCACATTCATTGTATCATAGAAAAAACAAGAGAATACCAGAAAAAAATCTCTACTGCTTCAATGACTATGCTAAAGCCTTTGTGTAGATCACACAAAAAATAGAAAATTATTAAAGAGATGGGAATAATAGACCACCTTTACTGCATCCTGAGAAACCTTTATGCAGGTCAAGAAACAACAGTTAGACTTGGACATGGAACAATGGACTGGTTCAAAGTTGGGAAAGTAGTATGTCAAGGCTGTATATTGTCACCCTGCTTATTTAACTTATATGCAGAGTACATCATGCAAAGTCCTGGGCTGGATGAAGCACAAGACAGAATCAAGATTGCCAGGAGGAATATCAGTAACCTCAGATACGCAGAACCCACTCCAGTACCCTTGCCTGGAAAATCCCACGGATGGAGGAGCCTGGTAGGCTTCAGTCCATGTGCTAAGAGTCGGGCACGACTGAGCGGCTTCACTTTCACTTTTCACTTTCCTGCATTGGAGAAGGAAATGGCAACCCACTCCAGTGTTCTTGCCTGGAGAATCCCAGGGACAGGGGGAGCCTGGTGGGCTGCCGTCTATGGGGTAGCACAGAGTCGGACACGATTGAAGTGACTTAGCAGCAGCAGCAGCAGCAGATATGCAGATGACACCACCCTTACAGCAGAAAGCAGAGAGTAACTAAAGAGCTTCTTGATGAAAGTGAAAGAAGAGATTGAAAAAGCTGGCTTAAAACTCAGCATTCAAATAACTAAGATCATGGCATCTGGTCCCATCACTTCGTGGCAAATAGATGGAAAAACAATGGAAACAGTGACAGACTTTATTTTCTTGGGCTCCAAAATCACTGCAGATGGTGACAGCCATGACATTACTTGCTCCTTGGAAAGAAAGTTATGACAAGCCTAGACAACATATTAAAAAAGCAGAGATATTACTTTGCCAACAAAGTAATATAGTCAAAGCTATATACAAAGTCTGTATAGTCAAAGCTATGGTTTTTCCAGTAGTCATTTATGGATGTGAGAATTGGATCATAAAGAAGGCTGAGCACCAAAGAATTGATGCTTTTGAACTGTGGTGTTGGAGAAGACTCTTGAGAGTCCCTTGAACTGCAAGGAGATCCAACCAGTCCACCCTAAAGGAGATCAGTCCTAGGAAATCAGTCCTGAATATTCATTGGAAGGACTGATGCTGAAGCTGAAGCTCCAATACTTCAGCCACCTGATACGAAGACTGACTCATTAGAAAAGATCCTGATGCTGGGAAAGACTGAAGGGAGGAGGAAAAGGGGACAACAAAGGACAAGATAGTTGGATGGCACCACCAACTCAATGGACATAGTTTGAGCAAGCTCCAGGAGATGGTAATGGTCAGGGAAGCCTGCCATGCTGCAGTCCATTTGGTTGCAAAGAGTTGGACATGACTGATCAACTGAAATGCCTTTTATCACACACACAATTTAAGGAAAATAAAGCTATTCTGCTTTTAGATTCTTTCAGGTCATGCTTTCGAGGTCATAGAACATGACCTTACACATTACATAAAGATAGTAATTATCTTCAAATGCACAGAATAGCTCTAATTCTTCCTCTGTGCATAAGGTCCAAGGATAAACTTCAGAAATGAGCAGATCATGAAAAGAGGAGTGATATCATCAAAATGGTGACATTGTTTGCTCCTGACTTCAGTCTCTCTCACAAGATCAAAGAGCAATTCTTCATAGACAAAATAGCACTGTGAAAATCCAAAAATCTGAGGATGAGGTTGAAGCCCCCTGGACCACACAGACAAAGAGGGACTGCCTTAGAAAGGAAACAGGAGTGCACTTTGACTGCACCACCTCTGCCCGGAACCAGTACAGTGCCATAGGAAGAAAAGCCTACCTCAACCCTGGCCTAAGGTCTCTCTAGGGGAGAAATAAGCCCACAAGGACAACCAGGTTCCTCAACATTGTGGGATGCTTCCCTAGGAGGCCCACTCAGGCCCTTACAGGGAACACTAGGGGACCTGAGGAGCTCAACCGCTAGTGATCAGAGAGAGACAGAGAAGGGGCCAGAGCTTACAGCAACAATCAGATTATGATGGACAGCCTTCCTGCTTGCAGTAATGCCAAAGCAGATTTCTAAGCCAGTGACTCTGCCCATTAGCAGAGCTGAAATGTTGGACCTGTCTAGCCAGGAGCTTGGCTGACAGTTCTGCCTAACTTGGATCCCCAGCCAATAAGCTGTACCAGCTATGGAGCTGCCCAGCAGCCCTACCCAACTGTTGAGGGTAACTTCTAGTCTCACACAATCAGCAAGCCTGAACAGTGATGCTGAGCAACACTGGAGTCCAGCCTACAAACCCGACCCTACAGTCAGCCTAACTGCTGCACACAGCTTATGGCTTTGTCCAGGGAGGGTGGCTAGCCAGTGAACTCACCCAATTGCAGAGCACAGCCTGAAGTCCCACTCAACCAGGGAGCCCAGACAGTGACCTAGCCTGACCACAGTTCAGTCTCCAGCCCCACCCAACTGGAGGGTACAGTTGGAGTCCCTACCCAACCAGAGAGGCCAGCCAGCAACCTTTCCCAGCTGTGGAGCACAGCCTGTGGCCCTGCCTGATCACAGAGTACAGCCTGAGCCTCTGTCCAGCTGAGGACCTTGATCTATGACCCTGTCTGAACACAGAGTTTAGCCCAGTATCATCTAGTTGAGGAGCACACCGTCACATGCATTCATCCTTTATAAATGGTACCATCCTCTAAAAATGGTATAAACGGTTGTACTTTTGTGTACTTTACTGTATAGTACTACATAGAGTATGGTAGTACACTATCTTTATTTCAAGCCCAGGATGTTCAAAAGTAATCATAAAAGCAGTGGTAATGCAGCTGGCACTACTGTACTTTTCAAGGTACTATATTGTAAGATTAAAAATGTTTTTCAATTTTTTTGTGTTTGTTTTTATGTATTATTTATGTGAAAAGTATTGTAAATCTATAGCAATATAGTACTACATAACTAATTGTGTTAGTTGGGTACCTAGACTAACTTTGTTGGACCTAACGAACAAATTGGTCTTACAAATGCACTCTAGGAATGGAACTTGATCGTACCTAAGGGACTTACTGTAATCAATATGGTAAAAAAAACACATAATGTGTAAGACTCACTGGAAATGGTAAATACATCATGAAGCCACATTCCCTCATATTGTAATAATGGTGAATAAATCACAATCCTGGCCTAAAAGTTAAAAAATAAACATTTTTAAAACTATATATTAATTATGTATTGGATACACAATATAAATAAAAGAAATATTGTAACACCAAAACCTTAAATGTAAGAGGGGAGAGACAAAAAAATATTGTTTCTATATGCTATCAATGTTATCAACTCAAAACAGCATATATAACTATAAAATATTTTAAGTTTCATAATAACCACAATGGAAAAATCTGTAATAAATAAGTAAAAGATTATGATAAAAAAAATCAAAGCATACTACCCCAAAAGTCTTCAAATGACAAAGACAGTAAGAGAAGCAGCAAGGAATAGGGATCTGAAAACAATAAAAATGCCAATAGAGATTTCCTACTATCAATAATTACCTTAAATGTAAATCAATTAAATTTTCTATTCAAAGACAAAATGGCTGAATAGATTTTTTTTAATGAAAAAACAAAATCCAGTAATTTGCTGCCTACAAGAGACTATAGCTTTAAAGACACATATAAGTTGAGAGTAAAGGGATGGAAAAATTTCAAGCAAATGGTAATCAAAAGACAGCCTATAGCAAAAAAAAAAACACTTTAGTAATGGTCACAAGAGACAAAAGGTCATAATATAATGATTAAAGGATCAATTCAAGAAGGTATAAAAATTATAAATACACATGCACTCAACATCAGGGGACCTAAATATATAAAACAAATACTAACAACTAAGAAGAGAAATAAACAGTAATGCAATAATAATTGGAGATTTTGATACTCTACTCTCAACAATGGACAGATTATTCAGACAGAATCAATAAGGGAACAGCAGATCTGAACATTATATCAAATGGGCCTAACAGACATACAGAAAACATCTAACAGCAACAGAAAACATACTCTTATCAAGTGTGTGAAATATTTTCTAGGATAGATCATATGTTAGGCCACAAAAACAAATTTGAGAAGATCAAACTTATTTCCAGGATCTGTTTTGACACATGATACGAAACTAAAAATCAGTAACAAAAAGAAAGTTGGAAAATACACAAAGACATAAAAATTAAACAACTTTCTTGACCACAACCAAAGATCAAAGAAGAAATCAAAAGGGACATTTAAAAAATCTTGACAGCAAGACAAATAAAAGAGGAACATAGCATATCAAAATTTATGGGATATAGCAAAAACAATTCTAAGATGAAAGTTCATAGCTATGAACACTTACATCAATAAAAAATAAAGATCTCAAATAAAGTCTGACATTATACTTCAAGGAAATAAAAAGAAAGAACAAAGTAAGCCCAGAATTGGCAGAAAGAAAGAAATAAAAAGATTCGAGCAGAAATGTGTGGAACAGAGAATAGGGGAAAACAGAAAAGATTAACAAAATTAAAAATCAGTTCTTTGAAAATAGAAACAAAATTAACAAATCTTAGGTAGACTAACCAAAGAAAAAGAGAGAAGGCTCAAAACAGGAGCCATTACAATAAATATTTCACAGATACAAATGATCATGAGATATTGTGAATACTTATGCTTCGACTAATTAGATAACCTAGAAGAAATGGATACTTTCCTAGAAACCTGCAAACTACCAAGACTGAATGATGAAGAAAAATAAAATCTGAACAGGTCAACAAAAAATAAGGAGACTTAACCAGTATCAAAAATCTCTCAACAGCAACAACAAAAACCTAGAATCAGATGTTTTCACTGATTAATTCTACTAACTATTTTAAGACTTACCACCAATTCTCAAACACTTTCAAAAACTGAAGAGGAAGGAACACTTTCAAAATCATTTAAAAGGTCAAAATTATTCTGATACAAAAGCTAGATAAAGACAGTACAAGAGAAGAAAACAAGTCAATATCCCTGACAAACAGAAATGCAAATACCTCAACAAAATGAACATTAAATATTGGAGATGGTGTAGATTAAAGGGAATCTCTTCCTACATTGTTGGTGGGAATGTAAACCAGTTATAGCCACTATGGAGAAGAGTATGGAGGTTCTTTAAAAAGCTGGAAATAGAACTACCATATGATCCAGAAATTCTACTCCTTGGGCATATGTCCAGAGAAAACCAGTTCAGAAGGACACAAACACTTCAGTGTTCACTGCAGCACTGTTTACAACAGCCAAGAGATAGAAGAAACCTAAATGCCTCTCAACAGATGAAGGGGTAAAGGTGCTATGGTACATACATAGAATGGAATATTACTCAGTCACAAAAGAATGAAAAATGCCATCTGCAGCCACATGGCTGGACCTCGAGATTATCACACTAAGTGAAGTAAGTCAAACAGAGAAAGACAAATATAGGCTATCACTCATGTGTGGAATCTAATTTTAAAAATGACACAAGTGAACTTATTTGCAAAACAGAAACAGACTTACAGATAGTGAAATCAAACTTTACAATTACCAAAGGGGAAATGTAGTGTGGAGAAGGAGGGATAAATCAGGAGCTTGGGATTAACAAACCCACACTAGTATATGTATGTAACACAGATAACCAACAAAGATCTACTTCATAGCACAGAGAACTCTATTCAATATTCTGTGACGACTTACATGGGCAAAGAATCTGAACAAGAATATATGTTCACTTTATATAAATATATAAATCAATTTACTGTACACCTGAAACTGACACAACATTTTAAATCAACTATACCACAATAAAATTTTTTAAAAAGCAACTCCGATTCCTCTTGGCTTCCTGATTTTCTCAGAATTCTATGCTTACTCTATTGCTTACTTGTTTTATTTCTGTTCTCTCTCACCAAGTGTTATGCTCTAGGATGAATAAGGTCTATTTTGTTCACTATTGTTTTCTTAGAGCATAGAATAACCCAGTTCATAGTGAGCACTCATCACATAAGTGACTGGATAGATACAAGGGCTCTGACACAATTATCAATATGTAAATTTCTGAATTTCCTTAAACCCAACAGCAGGGGCATAGTAGGATGAATGTGATGTCTCATTCAGCCAGCTGTAGTCATGGCAGATGTGAATTTTTCATATGCAAAGGTATTTAAGAACTATTTTGGGGATTACAGGGAATGAGAAAGAGTGAGGCTGGGGAAATGACCTAACAGTGAGCACCAGCACAGTCAATGGAGGCCTTTCTTCAAACTATGCATTTACTAAACCAACTGTGCTGAAATTTGGCTTGCAAGGCCTTGAGTGAATTTTTTTCTTCTTATTACATTTTCTTAAAGCTGTCTAATGAGTGTGCTTTTTGGGTTTTTTTTTGTTTTTTTTTTTTAATTTATTTTTTTAATTACAATACTGTATTTTTTTTGCCATACATTGACATGAATCAGCCACAGGTGTCCACGATCTCCCAATGCCAAAGCCCCCCCCCACCCCCAACCCCAGGGAAAAAGAGACATAGTTGTTCAGAGTATTTATTGAGTACCTACTACATGCTCAGTTCTGTGATAGGCAGAACTGGGAAGATGGAAAGAAAGAGGCATGGCCTCTGCCAAAAGGAACTCAAAATTTAGTTCTAGTGTTAGAATGGTCAAAAAGCTATATTTAGTTGTTTGTACTGCTGAGATCTCTTTTTTATATCAGTATTGGTCTAAAATTGATTCAAATTTGGTTTGGTAGTGTAGGAGCTGCACAACCCAGGCAAAGAGCCAAGAAGTTTCTCATACTTGGAAAAGTGAAAGGCAGACTACTCAGATTTGTAAAGAAAATCTGGGGCATATTATTTGCAGATTCTAGGAGTGAAGAGAATTCTTGAAAAGGGATTATGATGATTAATTTTTAAAAATATGTGACTGTTTTTTTGGTTTCAAATGTTCTTTGAATGATATTCTCATTTTTAAGTGAAACTTGATGCTAATTCATATTGAATTGGCAGTTGTAAAATCCTTGGCTCATTCGATAAGAAAACTATTCTGTCTGCAGCAGCTCTATGGTTGAGTAGCAGAAACCCAAGGTTTTCTAGGGAGTGACAGTATAATACATTGTTACTTGGAGAGAAGGAAATACAGTTGGAAAAAGAGCAATGTACCCATGATGATGAGCTTTCTGCTTGCCAGCAGTGAAGGAAAAAATTGATGCCAGCAATCTTAAACTATTGTTATTACAGGGAACAGGATGTTTCTCCTGCAGCTGCAAACTAGTGTTTCAGAAGGCTACACTGATTTGATTAGTATTTGGATAGTATGTGCTAAAAAGAGAAAGATGTAAAATATCATAAATGATCACAAAAGTAGCTATGGAAAAATCCTACAAAGTTGAGAGGTGATGTTAATATAGCAATTTATATCTTTTGAAATTCGTAAGAATTTTCTTTCTGTGAACAAAAAATTCTATCTGTAAAGGTAGAAATGTAGGAAATGTAGGCTTTCCTTCCTTAGCAATGGAAGAGTTTGTTTCATTCAACTCTCCATGAGGGTCCTGAAGGAAGCTAAACAGATGTAGGTGAAGAATGAAGGACACTAATAAATGGAATATTCTTGACCCTACATATCTCCTTGAGCTGCAAGTAGATCAAACCAGTTAACCCTAAAGGAAATCAAAAAATAAATCAACCCTGAATATTCATTGGAAGGACTGATGCTGAAGCTGAAGCTCCAACATTTTGGCCACCTGATGCAAACACCCAACTCATTAGAAAAGACCCTGATGCTGGGAACGACTGAAGACAAAAAGGAGAAGGCGGTGGCAGAGGATAAGATGGTGAGAGAGCATCACAGACTCAATGAACATGAATTTGCACAAACCCTGACAGACAGTAGAAGACAAAGGAGCCTGGCGTGCTACAGTTAACGGGATTGCAAAGTCGGACATGACTTAGCAACTAAAAACATCTTATGGGATGTGTTAAGCCAGTTCTTCCTTCTATTATTGAAATCAACTATGACAACATTATTTGACTACAAATATTTGCAGACTCCAGTGATAGAAATGAGCAATTTAATTGAAATACCTTTAAATAATAGAAGCATACATATATGTGTGTTTAAAGAACATTTTCATCATATGACAGCACATTATGACAGAAAACCATGCCCCTATCACAGAGGAGAAATCAGGTATTTTTGTTTGCAATGACAGTAAGACACATCAGTGGATCAAAAACAGAATCAGGACATTCAGGTATATGTATAGAAGATCTTTACATCTGGCATGCCAAGAGTTCAATGTATTTTTATTCTCCTAGTGCTATTAAAAGATTTTCATAAGTATTAATAATTATGTGTTTGTGTGTGTGTCAGTCGCTCAGTCATGTCCGACTCTTTGTGACCCCATCAACTGTACCCACCAGGCTCCTCTGTCCATGTGGATTCTCCAGACAAGAATACTGGCGTGGGCTGTCATGCCCTCTTCCAAGGGAATCTTCCCAGCCCAGGGATCAAACCTGCACTCTTACATCTCCTTCACTGGCAGGCAGATTCTTTACCCATTAAGCTACCTGGGAAGCCCATTAATAGCTATGGATTCAGTTAAATAAATATGGCCAACTCCAGTTAAATAAATAATAATTAAAACAAATTATTTTAATAGAATAAAATAATGAAATTTTGCCATTTGCAGCAACACAGATGGAAGTGGAAGGCATTATGCTAAATTAAATACAGTCAGACAGAGAAAGACAAATACTGTATAATATCATATATGCAGCATTTAAAAAACACAACAAGCTGATGAATATTACGCAAAAGAAGCAGACTCACAGATAAAGAGAACAAATTAGTGGTTAGAGAGAAAGAAAGGATAAGGGGAAATATAGAGGTAAGGATTAAAAGGTATAACTACTAGGTATAAAAAGACCTGTAAGGATATACTGTATAATGCAGAGAATATAAACAAAATTTCATATTAACCATTTCATAAGTGGAGTATAATCTTTAAAAATTGTGAATCACTATATTCTATTGGTTCAGTTCAGTTTAGTCGATCAGCTGTGTCCGAATCTGCGACCCTATGAATCGCAGCACGCCAGGCCTCTCTGTCCATCACCAACTCCCAGAGTTCACTCAGACTCACGTCCATCGATGCCATCCAGCCATTTCATCCTCTGTCCTCCCCCTCTCCTCCTGCCCCCAATCCCTCCCAGCATCAGAGTCTTTTCCAATGAGTCAACTCTTCTCATGAGGTGGCCATAGTACTGGAGTTTCAGCTTCAGCATCATTCCTTCCAAAGAAATCCCAGGGCTGATCTCCTTCAGAATGGACTGGTTGGATCTCCTTGCAGTCCAAGGGACTCTCAAGAGTCTTCTCCAACACCACAGTTCAAAAGCATCAATTCTTTGGTGCTCAGCTTTCTTCATAGTCCAACTCTCACATCCATACATGACTACTGGGAAAACCATAGCCGACTAGATGGACCTTTGTTGGCAAAGTAATGTTTCTGCTTTTCAATGTGTTATCTAGGTTGGTCATAACTTTTCTTCCAAGTAGTAAGCGTCTTTTAATTTCATGGCTGCAGTCACCAACTGCAGTGATTTTGGAGCCCAAAAATATAAAGTCTGACACTTTCCCCATCTATTTCCCATGAAGTGATGGGACCAGATGCCATGATCTTCATTTTCTGAATGTTGAGCTTTAAGCCAACTTTTTCGCTCTCCTCTTTCACTTTCATCAAGAGGCTTTGTAGTTCCTCTTCACTTTCTGCCATAAGGGTGGTGTCATCTGCATATCTGAGGCTACTGATATTTCTCCCAGCAATCTTGATTCCAGCTTGTGTTTCTTCCAGTCTCGCGTTTCTCATGATGTACTCTGTATAGAAGTTAAATAAGCAGGGTGACAATATACAGCCCTGACGTACTCCTTTTCCTATTTGGAACCAGTCTGTTGTTCCATGTCCAGTTCTAACTATTGCTTCCTGACCTGCTTATAGGCTTCTCAAGAGGCAGGGCAGGTGGTCTGGGATTCCCTTCTCTTAAAGAATTTTCCACAGTTTATTGCGATCCACACAGTCAAAGGCTTTGGCATAGTCAATAAAGCAGAAATAGATGTTTTTCTGGAACTCTCTTGCTTTTTCAATGATCCAGAGGATGTTGGCAATTTGATCTCTGGTTCCTCTTCCTTTTCTAAACCAGCTTGAACATCTGGAAGTTCACGGTTCACGTATTGCTGAAGCCTGGCTTGGAGAATTTTGAGCATTACTTTACCAGTGTGTGAGATGAGTACCTATAACTTAATATTGTACAGCAACTATACTTCAATAACAATAATTATAAAGACCTATTTAAATAGTAAAATATTAAATTAAAAGCCATGCTAGATAAATCAAACCTGTCAACAGAATTGAGGTTTTTCTTGCTTGATTCTGTATAATGAAATGAGAGAATAATAATGTTAGAATAGATTCACCTAAAACATATTTTTCCATTTTGAAACTATAATGCCCACAATATAAGACTGTTTTTGTTTTGCTTTGCTGTTGCTGTTCAGTTGCTTGGTGTTTGATTTAGTTTAATTTGAAAAGAGGTTAAAAAGAGAAAAGTTTTGGATCCCTAAAAACACATGAATGTTACCTTGTTTGGTTGGTACAGGGAGAATCTTTGAACTCCCTAATCCCAGGAAATATATTAGCACTTGTCAAAACAAAAATGGATGCCTTCCTACCCCCAGAGTATTTAACCACATAGCCCCCCTCAGCATTTGTTTCTAGAAATCATATACTTATTTTCATGCCTGCAAATCTCTACTGAGAGACCCAGTCCAAATAATTCAGATATTCAAATGTCAGTTCTTGGGGGACGTGAAAGGAGCAGTTTTCATTTTCAGTTTCCATTACATATTTTCTCTCCATTCAATCTTTTTGAGATCAGTAGGCAGTCTGCAGGGTACAATTAGAAGTGAAAACCCAACCAAAACTTGGAGAAATGTATGTTGAATTAGGGAAACAGCCCTGGGAATATCTATTGAATTCCCCAGCATTTAGCATGTATAATTTCTCAGTAAGAAATGTGCATTAGAGAATGTGAAAGGCCAGAATTTCTCCCTCTACTCCCTCTTTTTTAAAACCATAAATAGAGTTCCCTTTGACTGAGTCTGGAGGTGCTTCATGAACAGAGGCCAAAGGAGGCTAATGCTGGCTCCCAATTCTAACTATAAGGATTGTCCAACATTTGCATTCACTCAGTTTCACTTGAAATCTTTGGTTCTGGAAAGAAAAAAGAACTTGACAATCTGGTTAACATCTGGTTTTCTGGCAACAACTTAAAACTTGGCTGCAGCTCTCAGTTTTAAGGTATTGTGGAACTCCCTATAGATAGTTCTGATCTTGGAAAGTTTAATGAAGCAGATGGCCCTCTTAAATAGAAAAATCTAACTACAGGAAGCAAACACCCAACAAGCTCCCTCAAAGGAGCAATTGTTCTATTCCCCGACACCTACTCTGCCAACACCACGGGAAATCACTTTACAACTTATTACCAACTTTTAAAAAGTGAAATAATATCTAAAGACTAAAGTCATCAATTGTAGCCCTCTATCTCATTTCTTAATCTCCTGGTTATCAGCATCTTCTATAACTCTTTCTTGGAGAAGTTCAAATTTCTTCCCTATCTAGAGTCTCCCCATACAGGATGAAGATTTTACTTAATTTTACTTTCAGTTCAAAAAAGGGGGAGCACGCATTTAAACTTCTGTCCCTCAAAATCACCTTCTATTCTAAGGTTTTATATTACTTCAATCAACTATTTTCATTAACACATTAAGAAATCCCTCGTGGCTTAGGAGGCACACATCAGAAAACGCCTCATAATTTAACGTTCTGTTCACAACTCCTTCTAGAATCTCAAAGGAGCAACTTAGCAACTATCTTAAATCAGCCACAAATACTCTGAACATCATATTTTTCTCCTATATGAAGGAGAAGAGAAGACATATGCCTTCCCACTCGGTACGACAATGAAATTTTATTACCTACTATAGAAATATGTCTAATTTCAAACTTTATCAGTTTCATTCTTTCATTCTTCCCTACTGCCAGTTTCAATAGGGGATGTGGTACATAATTAACTCTGTTTTATATCATTATATTTCCCTCTCATTTCATTAAAACAGCCTTCAGAATTATAGAAATCAGTGTTGACCTTTGATCAATATAAAGTTGAATTTCCCTAGGGCATAAGGCAGGTATAATTATGACACTGTATTAGTCACTATATTTTTTGCTACAAAAACAGAAATTCTACTCAAACTGACTGACTAAAGGGAGTAATTTATTAGGTCATATGACTGGAGAAAGAACAGGAAAGAAAGTGCCAGAAAAACTATTTTTTTTTTAAATTTTACTTTACAATACTGTGTTGGTTTTGCCATACATCAACATGAATCCACCACGGGTGTACACGTGTTCCCAATCCTGAACCCCTCTCCCACCTCCCTTCCCATACTATCTCTCTGGGTCAACGCAGTGCACCAGCCCCAAGCATCCTGTATCCTGCATCCAACCTAGACTGGCGATTTGTTTCTTACATGGGCATACACATCAGCAGAAAAGCTTTTAATCTCTACTTTTTTTCTGCCTAATGGTTTCATTTTCTCCTCTCATAGAAGGGTCATCTCCACATGACAGAGCATCTGGCCAGTGACAGCATCTAAGCATCACAGCTTCCACCACGGAGAAGGTTGAATTATTTTCTCTGCTCTGAAAACTCCCAGGGAAGAACTCTTATTGACTTTGTTTGGATCAGATATTCACCTGTTGGTCAGTCAACTGTGACAAGAAAAGGCATGGTATTGACTGAATTGGCAGCTTCCACCAGAACCACACAGTTGGAATGGGGTAGGGGTATATGCATGCATGCCATGTCGCCTCAGTCATGACCGACTCTTTGCAACGCTATAGACTATAATCTGCCAGGCTCCTTTGTTCATGGGATTTTTCCAGACAAGAATATTGGAGTGAGTGGCCATTTCCTTCTCCAGGGATCTTCCTGACCCATGGATTGAACTCACTCACATCTCTTATATCACCTACACTGGCAGGCAGATTCTTTACCACTAGCACCACCTGTAGCTGGGGGGGTTACTCCTCAAAGAAGAAGAAATACAATAGCAATTCCACTTTGGGGTATGTACCCAAAAGAACTGGAAGCAGGGTCTTGAAGTGGTATTTGTACACCCCTTTCATAGCAGTATTATCAACAGAAGACAAAAGTTGGAAGCAACACACATGCCCATTGATGAATGAATAGAAAAACAATGTGGAAACATACAATGGAATATTATTCAATCTTAAAAGTAAAGAAATTCTCACACATGGTACAACATAGATGAACCCTGAGGACATTTTGCTAAGTGAAATGACAGTCACAAAAATACAAATACTATGTGATACCACTTATGTGAAATACCTAGAGTGGTCAAATTCATAGAGATAGAAAGTAGGATGGTGATTGCCAGGAATTGGGGGAACAGAGGGATGGGGGATTATTGTTTAATGGATACAGAGTTTCAGTTTGCAAGATAAAAGGAGCTCTGGCAAGTGGTCTACAATAATGTGAACACTGGGCTTCCCCGTGGCTCACCAGTAAAGAATCTGCTTGCAAGTAGGAGCCGCAAGAGACATGGGTTCAATTCCTGGGTCCGGAAGATCCCCTAGAGGATCCCCTAGAGGAGGAAATGGCAACCCATTCCAGTATTCTTGCCTGGAGAATCACACAGACAGAGGATCCTAGCAGCTACAGTCCATGGGGTGGCAAGAGTCAGACACAACTGAAGCAACTTAGCATGCACTGACACAATGTGAACATTAAACTACTATTAAACTGTGCCCTTTAAAATGGTTGAGATGGTAAATTTTATATTACATATATTTTATCAATTAAAAATAAATTTTAAAAATTGTTTAAAAAGACGAGGAATACTATTCCTAGAAGGATAGGGTGACAGATCAAACAACCTATGACCACTTCAGTTACAGATGCAGAGAAAGACTGTTCATCATATCACTAATGGCAAAGACTGTAAGGATGAGTCAGCCAAGGAACCATGGCATTACTCTAACGAAACTTGTCTGGACTAATTACATACAATCAGAAAGGACAAGAAAGAAAAGAAAAATACAGCAAAGCTACCAACAACAGCTTCATGCAGATCTATAGTTTATAACTATAAACCAGGGGCCATTCTCTTGGCATGTGGTAGCTGGGGAAAATAGAATTTAACATCAAGTTTAAATTGCATTCACAAGTTTGATTTCTTTAAAATACACTTTTTAAAAATTGAATAAAAACCAATTGCTGGATAGCAATATTGAGAAAGTAGAATTTGTCCAAACTCTACAACTCAGTAACTCCACTCCTAGATAAATAAATAAATAAATATATATATATATATATATCTTAGAAAAACTCTTATCCATAATTACCAGGCAACATGGACCAGGAATCTCTCTAGCAATATTTTTGCAATAAGAAGACATAAATATCAGCTCAAAATGACCTTTGGTAGAATGGCTAAAATAATAGTAGGGGATTTTCTTTCATACAATGGAATACTGTACAGTAGTGAAAATAAAGGAACCACAGCTAACCACATTAACATGAAGCATAATCTTGAGCAAAATAAACAGACAAAATATCTTTTTAATTAATTAATTTTTTTATTGAAGGATAATTGCTTTACAGGATTTTGCTGTTTTCTGTCAAACCTCAACATGAATCAGCCATAGGTATGTATTTATTTATATTAACAGAAAGTTCAAAAGTCATTTTTGAATTCTGCATGCTCAAAAATCATTTATGGAAACATACAGATATACAATTCTAAAATAAAAGTAAGAGATGGTAACAGCTTTTAAAATAGAAGTTATCTCTGAGTAGATGAATAGGAGAGGTTTCAGGAAAGGACATGCAAAGGTATGGATGAAAGTATGGATGTATTTCATAAGATAGGTGTGATTACATAGGTGTTCAGTTTATTATTAGTGTACATGGTACATAAATATTACACATATATATTACATGACATTTTAGGATACAGTTTACAGCAAAATATGTTTTTAGAAAGCTAAATAAACAAATTGTTTTCTCATATCTCACCACGTTGATGCTGTAAGGCCAAATTATCATTTAGAAGACACTAGCACCCAGTGTGAGTTGGAAATCAGCTACCTGATATGAAGATGTGCAATGCAAAAGGATAGACTTTATTTCGCATTTGTCTTTTCAATGCATTTGTGTTTTTATATTATCTTCTGACACTTGGAAGAAAAAGCATAATGGAAAAAATTATCTGGGAAGAAAAGTTGACATTTGTACATACTGCCCAATAGGCCGGTAGAGTTATGCATCTGCACAATTCACAATGAAGTTTTATATGAGTAACCGACAAAAAAAATAAATATGGAGCTGGAATCTGATAAAATTACATCCTCATTTCAATGCTTTATTGCTTGCAATGGGTGGTTCAAATCACAACTCCTAGTAGGTTATACAAAGCCTTACCCCATGAGTGAAAATATTTCTGATTAAAACATTCCCCAGGTTACCTACTGTGTCCTGTTTATTCAGCTTATTTCAAACATTTGCAGTGGAGGGGGCACAACATTTACACAGAAAAACAGGACAAAAGTTGTGACGTGGACTTCTGGCTTTACTTGGCAAATTGGAACAGGCCCATGGATATAATAGGTATTTAACCTGGATAATAAAGTTTATAGACACTGAAGTTGTCTCTGTCTTTCAACCAAGTAGAGTGATTAATCACTGCTAAGATTTTTGACATACAGTCCTGGACTAGCTGACTTTGGCAGGAACTTACTATGAGTTTCCAAAGATGTCCACATAAGGGAATATTTGTGGCTCATATATGCTATCCAGAGTTATGGGTATCTACAAAGTGTCCTTTATCAACCTCTGAGCAGCTGGAGACTACCAATCATTCCATTTGAAAAGCAGCATTCTCTCTCACAATAGAGGTAGGGTAGATTTAATAAATAGTCTTTGGGCATTAAAAACAGTTTTCATACACAAGAGCTGTCCTCTGCTTTTTCTTTCAAAAGGAAAATATAACTGGGAAAACATGCGGGGATACGATTTATACAACATCTGTTCCCTCTGAGTCTCTCTGAGGCCACAGAAAATTGTCCAAGAATATTGGATACCAAAGAGAAAACAAAATTGGTGACCTCACAACAACCAAAAATAAAGACAGAATACATATAAAATAGTATGCGTAGGAAAAATTAATTTGAAGCCTATGTTCTTTTGGCAGGGCCATGGACATGAACAATAGCACAGGAAAAAATTACTCAGAACTATATAAATGAACTTCACTGCATAGGGCTTTAGAAAAGTTCCAATAGCTGCAAAACAAAAAGTAACCCCCAAATCGTTCAAGACCACAGTCCCCAATCATCAATTCTGTCTAAAGAAAGGTGGCAAATATGGAAACATTGTGTGGGTTGGATTCCAGGGTCTCCCTTTTGGAATATATCCTCAGTACCTATTTGACACTTAGGCATTATTTATTAACTGCTCCTAAATACAGTTTTCTGAAGTCAAACTCTCTAAGGAGTTCTATCAAACCACCTAGAAATATATCTGTACACAGACGACAGAAAGGACCTTTTAAATTTAGTGAGATGCATTTTGTTGTTTTTGTATGTCACACCTCATACGGAGAGAGAGTAAACAAAAACAGATTCTATTCAACAGAATCATTCTTTAGATAAAATGGGCTCATCCATTTGGAAGCTCTATTCAAGAAGGTGAAAACAGGAAGTGATATCCTTTAAAATACCTTAGAAATAACTATAAATTACAGTGACCTGACAGGATCAGAAGAGAGAAGCTTCCTAATCAATAGGTAACTTTAGAAATTACGATCCTTACAAGGTTCCAGTGTGATTATTTTATGCCAGTGTTCTACCCAGCAGAGACCGTCCCTGGAGCCTAAAAGATCTATGAAATGGTAGAAACTAACAGGAGGAATATTTTTAATTACATAATGTGGGGGTTTTTTGTTGCTGATATTATTATTTTTTTTATACAGCTTCTCAGTTCTCCTCCCTATGGGAATTAGAACATACAGAAATACAAAGTAACCAGGTAGAGGTAGTTTAGAGACAAACTGTGAACTTCCCTGTCCCAACACTTATTTTTGTGGTGTACGATTTTTCTTTAAAACTCCACTCCTCTACAGTCAGAAAGACATCCTCTTCCCGCAACTCCCTACATTTACCAAAAGGTAAGTGCTTTAATGACCCTCTACTGATGGCTTTTTGCTATATCAACTTTATAAACTACTCAATCCAACTCACTCCGTGAACTGACAACAAACTGATTTTGCTCCTATTCTAATTAATTGGTAATGTCTCCTGGAGCATGTTCTGGCACAGATTCTAATGCCCAATTGAGATTCAGTGGCAAAGAGTACCATGACTGATATGCAGAAGTAGAGGATGGGTACCATACAGGCCATGTATCTGTTATTCTTATGTAAACATGTTACTCCTCCAAGATGCTACAATTCTATAGCTGTCTTTTAAGATAGTTTCACCAGACAAGTTCTTTATCTAAAAGCATAATTCTAAAAGGAGAACGTTCAGTCCTATAGCCACTTCATGGAGGAGAAAATATGCACTGGACTCAACTTTGCAGAACTTCTCAGTTCATCCTACTTAGAAAACAACTGTAGTGAATTAAGAAACAAGGAAGCATAAGAGGCACACTTCTTAGATGTTTGTTTTAAATACTTCTCTTCTGCTAATGGCATTATGAAAGAAAAGGCAGCATTGTAATGTGGCAAAACACAGCTGTGTTGACCTTCACTTCAGTTCAGTTCAGTCGCTCAGTCGTGTCCGACTCTTTGCGACCACATGAACTGCAGCACGCCAGCCCCCTGTCCATCAGCAACTCCCGGAGTTCATCTAAACCATGTCCATTGCATCAGTGATGCCATCCAACCATCTCATCCTCTGCCGTCCCCTTCTCCTCCTGCCCTCAATCTTTCCCAGCATCAAGGTCTTTTCAAATGAGTCAGCTCTTCGCATCAGGTGGCCAAATTATTGGAGTTTCAGCTTCAACATCAGTCCTACCAATGAACACCCAGGACTAATCTCCTTTAGGATGGACTGGTAGGATCTCTTTGAAGTCCAAGGGACTCTCAAGAGTCTTCTCCAACACCACAGTTCAAAAGCATCAATTCTTCTGTGCTCAACTTTCTTTATACTCCAACTCTCACATGCATACATGACCACTGGTAAAACTATAACCTTGACTAGATAGACCTTTGTTGACAAAGTAATGTCTCTGCTTTTAATATGCCGTCTAGGTTGGTCTTAACTTTCCTTTCAAGGAGTAAGCATCTTTTCATTTCATGGCTGCAGTCACCATCTGCGGTGATTTTGGAGCCCAGAAAAATAAAGTTAGCAACTGTTTCTACTGTTTCCCTATCTATTTGCCATGAAGTGATGGAACTGGATGCCATCATCTTAGTTTTCTGAGTTTTAAGCCAACTTTTTCACTCTCCTCTTTCACTTTCATCAAGAGGCTCTTTAGTTCTTCTTCACTTTCTGCCATAAGGGTGGTGTCATCTGCATATCTGAGATTGTTGATATTTCTCCCAGCAATCTTGATTCCAGCTTGTGCTTTATCCAATCCAGCATTTCTCATGATGTACTCTGCATAGAAGTTAAATAAGCAGGGTGACAATATACAGCCTTGATGTACTCCTTTCCCAATTTGGAACCAGTCTATTGTTCCATGTCCAGTTCTAACTGTTGCTTCCTGACCTGCATACAGGTTTTTCAAGAGGTAGTGGTGGTCTGGTATTCCCATCTCTTTAAGTATATTCCACAGTTTGTCATGATCCACACAGTCAAAGGCTTTGGCACAGTCAACAAAGCAGAAGTAGATGTTTTTCTGGAACTCTCTTGCCTTTTTGATGATCCAGTGTATGTTGGCAATTTGATCTCTGGTTCCTCTGCCTTACTCCAAAAGGAAGGTTTTTCTCCATCATCTCTGAGATTAGCCCATCACTAAATATTTTCAGAAATTTAGAGTATAAGAGAGTAAGTCTCAGCAGAGTCAGGAAATTCAAAAAGGATCTCAAAAATGTGATCCAGAACTGGTTTTTAAGTACAGCCATTCAGACAGAAGTCTAAATGCTCAGCTGAACTGATGAGGCACATATGTCACACAGAAAAGAAGACAGGCAGAATTCAATTGCTATTCACCAAAATCCTCAAATGAATAAATATAAAGGGAGTCTCTTCAAGAAGGGAATGACAGATAATTATTTCAGGAAAAAAGATCAAACACCTCTCTATGACTTAAAAACCCCTCATGATCTTGTCACTTTCTATACCTTGATTTCCTTATCTGCTAACACTCTTCCACATAAATCACACACAGAATTCTAGTGTGTGTATTCTCTCATGACTCTGAGCCTTTGCAGATTCTGTTCCTCTTGCTTGGATAGCTCCCATTTCCAGCTAACTACCAGTCATTCAAGGACCAAGGACCACATTCACAGTAAGCCTTCCTGACTCTCTTTTCTGTTCACGCCTGGCCTTTGTATATGCATTCCTAGTGCTCTCTAGTAATTTGGAGAGGATTAAGCAATCTTTTCTTAAGATATTTTTTTAACTAAATTATTTATTTTTGGCTTCTGTGGGACCTCATTGCTAGATGCAGGCTTCCTCTAATTGTGATGAGCAGGGACACTCTCTGTTGCAGGGCATGGGCTTCTCACTGGGGTGGCTTCTCTTGTGGAGCACAGGTTCTATGCACGTGGGCTTCAGTAGTTGTGGCACGTGGGCTCAGTAGTTTCAGCTCAGTCTTTAGATTGCGAGTTCAGTAGCTGTGGCGCACAGGCTTAGCAGCTCTGCAGCATGAGGAACCCTCTTAAACCAGGGGATCAAATGCATGACCCCTATATTGGCAGGTGGATTATTATATATTGTACCACTAGGGAAGTCCTTAAGATCTTAACTTAAAATCTTGATGGTAGGAACCATTCATTTTTCTTTCCGGCCCTAATCTAGAACTAAGCACCTAAGAGAAGCAAAATAATATTTATCGAGGAAAAACAGTATAATTATTTAAGATGAAAGCATGAACATTTAAGTAGGTGAATCTAATAGCCAAGATAATGGAAGATGTTTTTACAACAAGTTGGGTTGCAACACAGAAAAGCAGGATCAAGAAATCAGTATTTAATTCTATATAAGAAGTTTACAGAAAGAAAACCTATTCCTGGCAGAGCTGGGATGTTAACGAGGTTTCAATCCAAAAATGATATGGCAGAAACTGGAATCCCCAGCAACTGGAGAAGGGAGTAAAAAGAAGGTAATCATAAAGTTAGAAGTGGTCAGGCTGGTGTCACCCTATGGAACAGGACAATGATTCCGTCACAGTGAACCCAGTAACAAGTAGTCAAAGCAAGAACTCAAGAAATGGAGAACTGCACTACCGGGTTTGGAGTGAGACCAAGAGGAAGACTAAGCTGATGCTCTGCTGGTATATTATGCACCCTGGCCCTGCTATGTGACCCTCGCCTTTCTAAGACTAAAAGCAGCACTGCCCTCTAGATCCTGAAAAGGAACTGCACTCAGATATGTACATAAACATGCTCAACCTCCCAGGCCTGAGGGATTTAAGGAGAGTCAAGGAGGGCATTAATGTTTTTTACCATTGCTTAGTTTATAATAAAGTGTTTTTATGTCTTTTCTAGTGGATATTCATCATCACAATCAATCTCATTTTGGAAACTGTTCTTCCTCTACCTCAGAGCCTTGCTTCCACCAGAATGAGGGTGAACACGCAACCCAGATAGGCCAATCAGACTGCATCATCCCTCTAACCAAAGTGGTTATTCAAGGATGTGCACCAAATCCAGGGAAGGTTGACCAGTTTCTCCACTAGATTTTCCTGAAATTCCTAGCGAAAGAATAATGTAAACCTGGACTAGATCAATCAATGGCCAGCCACCTTTGCTTCTTCATGGAAAGAGTCTTCTTAAATGTGAAGCTAACACAGAGAAAAGCAGAGTTGAGAGAGACCAATTCTCATTGGAATCAGTTGTACTCCAGCATAAAGCTGTCTCTCAATCTTGGATTTACTAACACAGTAAAGTAACTTATTTTTGCTTAAAATAATCTGCTTTGAGTTCTTATCACCTGCTACTAGAAAAAAAAAACAAACAAAACTTCTTGAACATTCTCTAATAATAACATGCAAAACATCCAGCAGAGTGTCTGGCCAAGAGCAGCCCTCACATTAGTTCCCTTTCCCACAGTCACACACTCGTGTCCACTTTTCTTCCTTCAGCTTAGGCTATCACTTCATCAACAATGTATCAATGTGTTCATACCTCATATATATGAAAAATAAAAAGATTACTAGAAAGGAATTCTAAGCGCTCTCTAGGAATTTGTATTTTCTTAGATCATGAAATCTCCATAATCAGAAATCATCCCAGGCATCTGGATTTCATGAGAAAAAGATAAACTGATTGTTCTCCTGAAGAAAATGCTCCTTCAACATTTTTATCAATACTATGTACACATTTTCTTTTAACCTTTCAAATATTTCAAGTATTTGTTTCACTGAAAAAGGGGTAATTTTCTTGATAAAGTTATTTGGGAGGCTACTGTCTAAAGCAGATGACATCTTCAGAATCCAAGGTTTAGTAACAATTAGTAGACTCAAATGTAAAGGATTTTTATAATGAATTCCTCAGTCTAGTCTTTATTTTTAAGATTACTATATACAAGTAAACATTTATATAGCCATAAGAAAAGTTGGATTTTTAATATTGCTAAGTAAAACATAAGACTATAAGTAGAATAAGGCTAAATTATCACCTGGTCTTTTACTTCTTAAAATATGACCCTTTATAAATAAAGATAATATTTATTCTGACAGGAAATTCTCTTATAAAGAAAAATCAGAGCAACATTAGAGTAGGAAAAGAACTCTGGTAAGTGCCATAGGAAAGAAAAACAAAAGTAAAAATAGTTTTAAAAGAATAACACAAGAGAGATGCAATACTAGATACTTAATACCAGGAATGTCATATGATCCTTTACAAATAAAACATACAATAATAAAGTATTAACAGTGGTTGTTAATTAAGCTACCACATATTATTAATATGTCAGGTACTGTTTTGAACACTTTATGTAAATAAATTTATTTAACCCTCACAATAACTCTATGGGATAGATACTTTTGTTACTCTCATTCATAGATGAGGAAACTAAGGTGTGGAGAAGTCAAATAACTTTCCCAAGGTCACACAGTTAAATTGGTGGCAGAGCTAGTGTTTGAACTTAGAGTAAGAATATAAACTGAAACTTCAGACAGGGAGAAATCTCCATAAAGCTGAGTGGTTTAAGAAGACATGCTAAAGAAGAAAAAGAGAGTTCTCAAAGGATAAACAGGATATGACAAGAAGGCACTGGAAAATAGCATGGGAAAGGAAAAGTGCATTGCATGTTTAGGGAACAGTAATTTGACCAGATTGCCTGGAAAAATAGCATCACAAGATCACAAGCCATGGAAGGGCAGGGGACAACCATTCTTTACCAGTCTACGGCACATGGGAGATGCTTACTAAACATTTTTGAATGAATAACTGAATAATACTAGATGCAGGAAAGCAATTGACATGACAGCAAAAGGTCTTAAACTAGGGTCAGATTTAGAATCTCTCTGAAGGAAGTCTACCCGAGCAGTTACATTCATAGTCCTTGGAATCAGGCGGATCGGTTCCAACCTCAGCACTACCACTTAGGAGCTGTGTGACTTTAAAAATATAATTCAAACTCTTTGAGCCTCTCTTTCCTTCTCAATAGAAAGGGGACAATGGCATCTACCACAAGGGTCACTGTGAGGATTAAACAGAACAATGTTTGGTAAATACTTAATAAACGGTGGCTACTTTTGATTGGCAGGCTAAGTAGTTTACATTTCAACTACTGAGCCTCTGAAGAGGTGTAAAGGAAGGAGGCACTCAAGATTAATCTAAAGAGGAGAATGAGGCATCAAGGAGGCCATAAGGCAAGAGACTGTTTAACATGCTATTTATTACAAGAGTCCAGTGAAATAAGTGTCTCATTCTAGTGAGCAGCAGCAGAAATAGAAAGACCGGAACAAAAATCATAGTTAAAACAATTTTATGTAATTTCCCTGCTGTGTATTGAACTATCATCCTAGTTTATTAAGTAAGGACTTTCAGGTGAAGTGTTGGGTTGACCCGAAAGTTCATTTGGGTTTTCCCATAATACCTTTTTGAACAACACAATATATGTCAAAACTTCACTGTAACCATGAATATTAAGTGCTAAACTGATAATTTTAAAAAGGTGAAAATAAGAAAACAAGGAGAAATCCTATACAAATATTAATATCTGATGTGCCAACCCATCTTTTCCATTTCCAGACTCATCTATTTCAATGTACACTACTGATACTCAATCCTTCACCTCGATAGCATGCGAAATGTGGCACCTGTTTACCTTCTAATGGTATATATATTATTTTAGAAAGTGTAATGGACTTTTGTGAAAAATTACTAGTTGGGGAGCTGAAGAAAAAATATCTTTGAAGTCTGAAACCTTGGGTTAAATTTTTCCCAGTCAAATACATTATAATTATAATGCAGTTGGTTTTGGGTTACCTAAAGTAGCAGTGGAGGCATAATTAGCTCTGTCAAATGTTAAAAATAATTTTTGTAAATTACTCATTTAATTGTTTTCATCTTGGATATAGAGACATTCTTTAATTAGTCATGAGTCAACTAACTATTTCACAGGCTAATTTGTTGATATGAGTAGATTTTATACAAAAAGCAGAGTGTAATCCTGGAAGATGCTTTTTATAAACCTTCCAGGCTTGCCAGAATGCTCTGAGTTGCCTTCTTCAACATGAATGCCATTTCCACACGTGGTGAACTATTCTTGTTGAAATCAAATAAAATAATATCTGGGAAGGTGCCATTTCTAACTAAGAATCTACAAAAATATAAAACACTTTTTATAGATCTTCTTGTCAAATACCAAAGGTACAGCAGCACTGTTGACCTCATCAGAGAGAACTTACTTTTTCAGACATATCCATACATACAGACTAAGAATTAGGTTAAGAATTCCGATCTGCCCAAGAAGCTTGCCTCCATGTTTATATAATTATGATCTTTCTGTTTATGATAGCTCCTTTGTACAGGTGGGCAAGCCACCATGTAAAGCAGCCCTGCCTGGCCCTCCTTACCCTCTCCTGTTCCAAAGCAGCAGGTCCTTTTCATGAACTTCTTCTCAAGTTCCCAGTTTCTTTTGGCTACTTTGAGTTTAAGAATTGCAAAGAAGACTAAAGGGATCATTCCTATCATAATTTTATGTCCTGTGTAAACCTGATTTTATTCCTCTGTGCACTGACCAATAAGACTGATGTCCAGTTTCTTCAAGAAAATTTTCAATCACCTTCCTTTTGGTTAAATCTATTATCACTGTATTAAGATTCACTGAAGAACAAAGTAAAACAAAACAGCAACCTTTCAGGCACAGGGAAATTTTTGCCAAACTAATAAAGATATAATTGGATTGACTACTATGGCTTGGGTATAAATTTTGATATTCTGTAAATAGAAATCTACCTAGTGGCCTCATCCATAATCTTCACGCTGTGCCAAATTTTAAAGCAATTTGTTTTCTTACTGTTAATTTTTAAATGCCATCACAAAGAAGGGGGAAAAGGTACCTCACTGCTGCCAAATAGAAGGGGGAAGTATATATGTTTTGGAATAAACTGGCCTTACCAAGTTTTTCAGAAATAAGTATACTTGAACCCTGACAAACTGAACAGAAGTGAAAATGTCCAGGCCAGGATATTTGAGTTGCCTGACTGGACAAGATGGCAGGGTCTTCCTTTCAGGTACCTTCTCAACATGAGGTTCTTCACTTGAAGAGATATTGGGTCCACAGTGGTCCACATGTACGGAAAGGATTGGTTACATTTGAAAATATGTGATGGCCATTGTGGATGACACAGCAGCTGTGAGGCAGGAAACCAGGACAGCAAAAATGAAGACTCAATGCCAACACTTCAAAAGGTCTTCAAAGATTATTGCTTAAAAAAATCACGAAAAGCTATTTACCACCTCTACTTTTAAGTTAACATTTAAACACTGCTGTTTGTTTAATAATTGCTAAAGGTGCACTTTATGTCATATGGTAAAATGTAAATGGCTTAAAAATTGTTTTTTCAAAACCTGAGAGCTGAAGAGTTAGTTCACTTGACTTAGAGGACATATCTGTCATAATACCTGGTACTCACTGTCAAACCCAGCAGCCAAATAAGATTTATTTTTCATCTTAAAAAGCCAAGTTTCATTTTCATTTTGAGTAAGTGTATCACTACACAAGCCTGTGACAGCCATGTCACTTCTGAACTCCACCTCTAAGACAGAGAGTGAGAGAAGTCACAGTGACTCACCACGAATTTACTGCATGAATGACATAAGGTGCCGCCCCTCACTATTTCTTACTGAAAACATGTTCTCCTTAATCTGACTACTTATTTCCTATGCACGTATGGATTCTCAATTGTCCCTTTGTTTGGCGTCCAGTAATTTACCCAACTTAGGGTCATTCACCACAGGAAGAATCAGCACGGGGAAGAGGTTTGCTTTCCTCTCTAAAATGAGAGAAGTGTAATGTGACCTTACAATATAGCTTTAGCCAAAATAATCCCAGTTCACACTTGGTGCCTCACCATAATTATTAATAGTGCCCCTACTCACTCTCAAAAGTGTTCCAATTCAAATGATAAATTCATGGTAACCTGAGAAAGGATAATCATGAGGGTAGGAGTAGGGAATACCAGCCAACCTCAGGCCCCCAGAATTAGAGGTAAGTCTGTGTGAATGTTAAGAGTCTGCTAAGTTTTCATGAACCCCCAATGTGTGTGAACCCCCATGTCAACACAGCTGCCTTGGAACACTACTTCACCTCACCAGAACTTCTGCTCTGAAATTTTTCTACATTAAGACCTAAAATTACAAAGTACAACAATAACCTAAGCAAATGTCAAGGCCAATTATTTATTTAGAATCACTTTGAAGGCACTCTGTTGTCATCTCTGAGATGAAATAATACCCAAACTGTTTTGCCAGAACCCAGGGATAACAAAGTCATTCAAACCCACATAACTCCCACTCAGTAACGCTATCCTTACCTAGTAGGCACTCCCTACACAATTTGTTCTTAAACTGTTTCTAGGAAGAATCCATTGTCAAAATCCACAGAGATCCACCTCCCTAGAGAGCAAGGCTCCTCGCAGGAACATAATACAGGACCATATATCTTCTGCGTGTAGAGAAAACATTCAGCCTCTGTAAACACTGGTACCAAAATGGAGGCAGGAAGAAAAAGAATTCTGAGAAGTCTAAACCAAAGTTAGTGTCTCTTGGTTTGGAGTTTCTTCATCTTTGCCACACTGAAAATGGGCTCCTTAGATGAGAAAATGGGCCCCCTAGATGAGATGATGATTCTAGAAAAGCAGCTTCCCATCCAGAGTGGTTTTCCATGACCCTACAAGCCAGCACAACTTGTACACACATTGCCAAAGGCCACATGCTCACCCCAGCCCACCCATCCTGCCCATGACCAGAGAGTGATCAACATGTCAGAACGTGTACTTCCCTCCCAACACACACACACACACATAAGCACACACTGTAATAGCGAGGGGCGTAATGTCAAAAATACTATCAAGCTGGAATCCCGGAGAAGCGGAAATGTGTTCTGGTCATAACCCTGGCTGACTGGGTGTCTTTGGGAAACTGAGTTAAGCTTCTTGAACTATTAGTTGCCTCATCAGTGGCACAGGTGTAGCCACGCCCACTGTTATGTGGTGTCCATGAAGTGATCTGTAGGCAAGTTCTCTTCAGTCTCAGCAAGATGGCAGAATTCCAAAGAGTTTTCTTAATCATGCATATGATGCCTCGCTGTCTCTGATGAGTGGGAGAAAGTCACTGGTTGGTTAGTGACTTCCTTAGTCACTAAATTATGTTTTGGAAAAGTTCCAACTCAAATAGGATGGACTTAAGAATATTACATAATGGACTAACTTGCAAAGGCCACTGTGAAGCCCTCACTGAATGTGCAGATTTGAGTATTCTGTAAGAAGTTCCTGGGACACACCTGGCCTACCCTCTTTGACGTTAGTTATGGGCTTTGGTATTGGAGACATTTTGTGGTAGATACTCTGCTGGAACAATGTTTTATGATAAGGAAATTCTGCATCATAATAAATATAATACCCCAGGGCAGAAATAAAAATCCCCAGGCCCTACATTAGAACTTCTAGTTCTATAAACAAAAAGGAGAGTAGTAATCTGTATTTACAGTGTATTTACAGACACTTCTGACATCAGGCAAGTTGGACATATATTACCCTGTGCTGCTGTGTTAAATCACTTCAGTCATGTCCAACTCTTTGCGACCCTATGGACTATAGTTCGCCAGGCTCCTCTGTCCACAGGATTCTCCAGGCAAGAATACTGGAGTGGCTTGCCACGCCCTTCTGCAGGGAGTCTTCCTGACCCAAGGATTGAACCTGTGTCTCCTATGACTCCCAAACTGCAGGCGGATTCTTTATTACTGAAGCACCTGGAAAGCCCACATACTTCCCTAGGGAACGGGAAATTAAAATAGTCACCCTGAAACCTGTACTTTAGGTGGGTGACTGAAATTGGCTTATGTAAAACAGCAGATCATGAAAGAGAAAATCAGGTCATCAACTGGTCCTCAATGAAAAGTCTGGGATCATCTAATATAGTTAACTAGGAATGAGAATAGCTAGGAATGAGAATAGCTATAGTTAACTAGCATTGGAAATAGCTGTTCAGTTAATATTTCCTCTAAAAACAACTGCACATATCACTCTAGTGTGGTACTAAATAAAAAACTTAATATAAAAATTTATCATAACCATATTTCATGAGCTCTCATTATTGTTTGAGAAGAGTAAGTAACATATACTAGGCCACCAGGTACAGTTGTCCAAGTTATACACTGCACAATTTAAGGGTTACATTTGATAATGATAGAATGAAATTCTTCATACAACCCCTAGAGTTACATGGTGCAAAATCTGTACAAGCCTACTTAGTAACTCTGCATGAAGTGGGGAGAGTAGCATGAAACCCATACATTTCTAGAATTGAAAATAAAAGTGTCACTCTTATTTTGCACTGACTCATTTTCATGTAGAATACTGAAAATATCATTTTTTTAATTTGTAACTTTTCTTTTGAACTGTTCAAAGTTTTGGAATACCAATAACAGAAGGAAGTAAAATTGAAAATATTCTCTAACAATGTACCAGCTTTACATGAAGAGAGAACTAAAATGAAATACAGAACCTGAATTACCTAGTTGAAGACAGCATTGGTTGGAGAAAAGAGTCTATATGTTGACCAGGTAGAAGAGCTAGAGGTGTAAGAATCAGTGGTGGTGTGTGGCACATAGTGGGGGTTCCATTCACTCATCCAAATGTTTATGTTCTCAATAAACTAATGGTTGAGCATATATTTTGTGCTCCTGGCTTTCCTCCTCCATTCAGTGTAGCTCCTTATCTTTGACCAGAAACATGCACAGAATACCTTCAGCCTTTACACATACCCTTAAATTTCCCTGCCTACTCTCAGCTTTACAGACAACCTTCCTGTATATTTCAGTTTCAAATTAAGGACCTCAAATAAAACATAACAGGACCACTTGAAGCCTAAAAGAAATAAAGATAAACTCCAAAGAAGGACTGCTAGTTATATTATAAAACAATTTGCAACAATCATACAGTTGTAGCCATTAAAAGCAGAAGTCTATGAAATTTTAGGTTGATTCTTCAAAGCTATTTGCAAGACTACATTGTAGCATTATAGCACAATTTTCCATCTGCTCTTAGCATCACAATGTGAAAGCCTACATAACCAGAAGCCAGAGCTCCTAGATATAATCAAAGCTATATTTGAGCTCAAAGAAAGAGGTCAGAATAATTGATTTTACATTAAAAAGAAGCCATAATGAAAATTGTCTGTTGATTAATTCTTGGCAGACTCTGATTTTATCCATGCATTTATACAACTATATAGCCCCTGACTAATAATAAAAAATTGTTTTACATGAAAATACCATTACGCCTTCATGCTAGTTCAAAATAGTGATTCTACTTAGGGTTCAACAAATATTTCAAAGCATCACATTTCAAAATGTCTTTAATCTGCATAGTTTATTCACTGAACTACTAAAGACTTGATTCTGTACTGCGCTGTGCTTAGTCACTCAGTCGTGACTGACTCTGTGACCCCATGGGCTGTAACCACAACGCTCCTCTGTCCATGGGGATTCTCTAAGCAAGAATACTGGAGTGGGTTGCCACTGCCTTCCTCCAAAGGGTCTTCCCAACCCCAAATCTCCCGCATTGCAGTTGAATTCTTTACCATCTGAGCCACCAGGGAAAAACTATGTTCAATGCCTACATTAGGAAGTCTATGGCATTTTGAAATCAGAAAGGACAGTCTGTTGTTAGTATTCAGAACACAACTATTATAGAGAGAGCTGTAAAGGCTGGGATATATTTAAGATCAGGGTTAGGAGCAATGAAAAGAAGATTGAGAACGACCAAGGAAATAGAAGACAGAATCCCTGACAAATATATGTGAGATCTAGCTAAAGACCCAGACCACCAAGTCATGATGCAACACATCTGCAATAATAACCATAACTACTAGTATTCAGAAGAGAGGTTTGGATCAAAGATGTAAACAGCAACAACCGGGAGCAGCAGGCACTGTTTACATGTAGTAACTAACAATCTTAACTCACAGTGTATTATCATGTATGAATGTGAGAGACCATAAAGAAGGCTGAGTGCTAAAGAAATAATGCTTTCAAACTACAGTGCTGGAGAAGCCTCTTGAGAGTCCTCTAGACAGCAAGATCAATCCTAAAGGAAATCAGTCCTGAATATTCATTGGAAGGACTGATGCTGAAGCTGAAACTCCAATACACTGGCCACCTTATGTGAAGAGCTGACTCATTGTAAAAGACCCTGATGCTAGAAAAAACTGAGGGCAGGAGGAGAAAGGGGACAACAGAGGATGAGATGGTTCGATGGCATCACCAACTGAATGGACATGATTTGGAGCAAACTCCAGGAGATAGTGAAGGACAGGGAAGCCTGAAGTGCTGCAGTTTCATGGGGTCTCAATGAGTTGGACACAATTGAGCGATTAAGCATAGTACAGCAAAGAAATTAATGTCCATGAGGAGCCAATAGAAGGCAGAACTGATTGGTTTATATGGTACAGAAGTTGATTGTATACATCTTTGGGAGAGCTAGGTTGTAGCGGCTGATTGGCCAGGGTTGTGGTTGTAATAAAGCAGAGCTCATGGGGTGACAGTGACAGTTGACCCGCTTATCATGGACAAAGTCTGCAGAGACTCTCCCACAATGTCTATCCATAGCCCTACTGGGCCTGATATTGGCAGCCTTGGCTGTGCACTTGGACCCACCTGGAAAGGAAAATTTTTGAAACCATAAATGCCTCAGCAAAACACCCAAGAATTCTCAATAAATCCATCTGATGTGAATCCCAGGTATTGATGTGATTTTTAAAAATTGTTCCAGTGATTCTAATCATATCCAAGGCTGAGACACACTGACCTTAGCATAATGCTTTTTTAAACTATGTTTCAAAACACTGGTATTCAAAAGATGGGATAGTACAGTTTTCAACCAAAATATTTTTTCCCAATTTTCAAAGGGAAACAATGGGTTATTAAGGAAATCATTACTAAGTCAATCTCATAAGTTTTCTTCTACCTTTGGTTGCTGCTACCACTTGCAGGGGATACAAACAACACAGGTTCAGTCCCTGAGTCAGGAAGATCCTGTGGAGAAAGAAATGGCGACCTGCTCCAGTATTCTTCTCTGGAAAACTCCATGAACAAAGAAGCCAGACAAGCAATAGTCAGTGGGGTCACAAAGAATCAGACATGACTGAGCATGCACACACAGCATTGCATGTAACCACTTGTTTATAATACAATCTCATACCAGATAGTGTGTGAATGAATTCTAAAAGATATGTTTAATAATTCTAAGTCTGCTTTATCATTACTATGCTGTGCCACAAAGAACTCTCCAGTGTTCAGGTCCTTAGCCACCTGAATAAGTTGAGAATTCAGCAACATAGCACCTTGTAGGTGGAAGGAGGCTATGAGGAAGCTAAACTTGGAAATGTTGGGGCAGGGGGTGGGGGGATGGTTTGTACACAAAAGACAAAGGAGAAGAATACAAACCTGGATGAGTATAATTTGTGACTCTCAGGAAATCACTATTAATATATCAGAAGTTCAGAGTGACATTTGCTTGCTCACCCCTCAGAAGAAATTTTTCCACAAGATGCCTAAATGGCACCGCTGAATTCATCGGCTTGTCAGTTCTTTCATGAGGGAATTCTCATAATGAGGCAAATGAAAAAGAGAATAGAACTGTGTGATTTTATGGCTCAAAGGCTAATGATTTATGCAAAGATTCACACTTAAAAGGATATATTTTGCTTTTGTTTATACTACCTTTATGTCAATTTCGGAAAACTCAGCTTCTACAAACATAATGCCAAAGCAGTAATTTTATCCATAGATTCTCATGGTCTGTCTGATTAGACGTTTCATTCTCAATACTAAAAATAATGTAGATGGGAAAGGGCACTAAAAATAGAAACAGCCACAATAGCTAAGGAAAGAAATAAAGAGAGCAAGCACAGAGTTACTCATTTCTAGCTAAAATATTAGACATCACTTTTTTTTTACCTTTAGAAATTAACCTGCTTTATGGTTCTGTGTACTGCATATCACTGACTAAATAACTATAAAAAGTATTGTCCCAGTGACTGACAGAGAACTGACAATGTCTTTCTCCCCACTCTGAAGCTTGATAAATGTTACATGCAATGCTTTGACCATGTTTTACTCACTTATCTTTCAACAAAGATATTCAATTTTTTCTCAGTATTCTATGCTGTACATTTAATAAGAAAGATCTTATAAGTGAAAGAGATTCTGCCAATTAAAAGACTGTTTTATACCTTCTTTCCAGAGATTTCTATGGTCTTTTTAACCATATGCTTCATACAATATCTTTTTAAGAAAAAGTAAAATGATATTTCACATCACTTCTATATTGCACTGTTTAGTATTTATCATTTTTGAAAGTTCCTACTTCAACTTGAACGGAAATTAAACTTGCAATTTTAATATGCCACCATTAGGCAAGGCTGCCTCTAATATATAATTTAAGTCACATGGTAAGAGTCCTGTCATAAATGTGACTCTAGTCAGTTCTTCCTCATAAAAGGATAGGATTTTTAGTTGTTAAAATTTAGTATTTTGCAAATTAAAGCAAAATTTTTATTAAGTGAGCATCAGTTTAAAATTGGTATTAGTTTTTAAAGAAGTTTCATTATTAGAAAAATGTAAACCCAAATCACAATGAGCTATCTACCTGTCAGAAGGCTATCAATCAAAAAGTCAACAAATAATGCTGGCAAGGATGTGCAGAAAAGGAAACCTTAGTACACTGTTGGCGGGAATGTAAACTGGTGCAGCCACTACAGAAAACAGTATGGAGACTCCTCAAAAAACTAAAAGTAGAACTACCATATGATCCAGCAATTCTACTCCTGGTTATATACCCAAAGAAAAAGGAAACACTAACTTGAAGAGATACATGCACCCCAATGTTCACAGCAGCATTATTTACAATAGCCAAAACATGGAAGCAACCTAATTGTCCATCAACAGATGAATGGATAAAGAAGGTGTATATAAATACATGGAATATTACTCAGCCATTAAAAATGAAATCCTGTCATTTGCAACAACATGGAATAACCTAGAAGGTATTCTGCTTAGTGAAATAAGTTAAACAAGACAAATAATGCATGTTATCACTCACATGTGGAATTCAAAATAGAAAACAAATGAATAAATATAACAAAACCAAAACAGACTTAAAGATATAGGAGCAAACTAGTCACCAGTAGGGAAAGAGAGGGGCAAGATAGGGGTAGAGGATTTAGAGGTACAAACTACTACATATAAAAACTACAAGGATATATTATACACCACAGGGAATATTGACAATATATTATAATAACTTTAAATGGAGTATAACCTCTTAAAATATTGAATCACTACATTGTACATCTGAAACTAATATTGTAAACCAACTATACTTCAATAAAAAACCAAAATGAAATACATTTTTAATAAAGAAGTTTAATATGTTTCTCATTGATATAAGGTTTCCTTTAACCACACACTCAGAGCTTTTCTTACCTTGTAGAGAAATGCTCTTCCAGGAATTTGGTCCTAAACTTTTAGTGTGGTTTAATATGAGTTGGCCTCAAGCTGCCTCTCATTCTTAGCCAAGTTTCTCTTCAGTGAGCAGTTAAAAAGTCTAAACACCTCACCTTGGTTACTTACTTAAAATGTAAAACCTTACTTACCTTTCCTCTGTTTGTGCCATGAGGGAAATAATTAAAGAGAACCTAACAACCAGCCTCCCGATACCACCAGCTTTCCTGACACATAAAGGACACATAATCTTTTAGCAGCCACATCCATTATATACTAGACTTTTCAAATAAATCTCAAACTATCCAAGTATAACAGATGTACTTCTGTGACATCCTTTTCATTTGCGAAATCTGCAACTCGACATCCTTCAACATCATTTCCAGAGTTTTTACATAAAGACTCTGAATTCTAAAACTTGCATGCATGTTAAACAGCATTGATAAAGGCTTATCTGCTACCTCTATAGTAGTTACAGACATGAAGAAAGTGCGAAAACTAAGATATCCAAAGCCAGAGACCAAAGTCAAACTAAACCCAGTGAAAAAATAATCTTAAAAATACCTGATTCCAAGGTGAGTTGTCACTAGGATTAACAATAATGATGTTAGGCAAAAATTTCTTAAACATGTATTAATAGTATGCATAAGCTGCTCTAGCATCATCTGTTCTGGCAAATCTTCCAGAACCTCCCCAGGCAAAGTTTAGAACTCTGCCTATCTTCTTTTCCAATATGTGGCACTGTTAACTGTGGGCTTCCCAGGTGGTGCTCGTGGTAAAGAATCTGCCTGCCAGTGCAGAAAATGGAAGAGATGTGGGTTTGATCCCTGGGTCAAGGGATAACTTGGAAGAGGAAATGGCACCCCACTCCAGTATTCTTGCCAGGAGAATCCCATGGACAGAGGAGTCTGGCAGGCTACTCCATGAGTCACAAAGAGTTGGATACAACTGAGCAACTGAGCACAGAAGCACACCACTGTTACCGTGGGGTTATTAATAGTTGTGAGCTACTTGGTGTTAGGAACCCCATGATCATAACAATTTCCCTTCTCTGCCCTCTTGGAACACTAATAAATATTGTTTGCCTTGAAAGTCACTCACTTCTCTATACATACATACAACTTAATTCATATAGTTTATTTTATCCATAAATTTACACATTTTTAAAGTCTCAAATAAAATTTTAACACATTACAACTCTCCTCCTAGCTATTATTTACCTCATTTTATAATTTTCTGCAGCATGTGTGTCATGTTTACTTTTGGGTATCAATATATTCCAACATTGTTTTGGTTTGAAAAGAGCCAAAATTTTTGTTGAAAAACATCAACAAAAGTATACATGATTAAATTTATATTGTTAGATTTTAGCACTGACTTATTTACATATGAATTTTTTAGCTATAAATTATCAGCTCTAGGTCAAGATCTTCCCCACAGTCTGGGGAATCTAAACCTCTATGGAATACTACTCAGCCCTTAAAAAGAATAAATTTGACTCAGTTCTAATGAGATGGATGAAATTGGAACCAATTATACAGAGTGAAGTAAGCCAGAAAGAAAAACACCAATACAGTATACTGACACATATATATGGAATTTAGAAGACAGTAATGATGACCCTATATGTGAGACAACAAAGAGACACAGAGGTATAGAGTGGACTTTTGGACTCTGAGGGAGAGGGAAAGGGTGGGATGGTTTGGGAGAATGGCAATGAAACATGTATATTTTCCTGTAAGAAACGAAGCGCCAATCTATGTTCAATGCAGGATGCAGGATGCATGGGGCTGATGCACAGGATGATTCAAGTAGAGGATGTGGGGTGGGAGGTGGGAGGGGGCTTCGGCATTGGGAGATTGTGTTCACCTATGGCTGATTCGTGTCAATGTATGGCAAAACAAATACAGTATTGTAATTTTAAAAAATTAATTAATTAATTAATTTAAAAAATAAAAGTACAATGTTTTGAACTGACATTGCTTATAATGACAGTAATGGCAACAACTGACAATAATATTGAAGAGCTGCCAACCTCTTATTTTTAAAACTCAGGAAATGTCCTAAAATTTTCCCTCCATAGCTATTATATCTACATTCATCATTTAGGATTATTAGACCGGTCATACTACATGTCAGCTCTGCATTCACCTGGGTGTACAGGATAAACTAAACCCCTAGACAATCCAATCTTAGCTATCCAGGCTAATTTCTTCCACGTGAACTTCTCTGTTAAAATGAAGGCGAGGAGTGGGAGGGAGGTGTATTTCATCGCCTTTCAAAGTATCTGAAGCACAAAGTGATGACTCCTGAAATACCTAAAGCAATGATTCTCCAAGTTCATCTGGAGATGCCTCTTGGAAAGGCAGGTCATAGGGATCTCCAGTAATTATTACTTTGCTCCCATTTTGATAAATACTTATTGGTAAAGACAAGCTGCAAAATGAGATTTGAGCAGGAGGGGACCTACATAAGTTATGAACTAAATTAGCCACCCTAAAAAAAAAATGTGAAAAGATGGTTCAATCCCATAATCAACTTTAACTTTCCTATTTGGAATAAATTTATTTATTTATTTGAAATAAATATTTATTCCTATTTGAAATAAATTCTATAAATGGTAAGGTCATGACAGACAAATGGTGAGAAATGAAAATCTGGTCTGGATAAAACAATAGCCATAGTTTGGCAGATTATGTAACACTACCCAACAGAGTTTGCGGGAAATCAGTAGTGTCAAAGTGATATTCTCTTCAAATGCCACCAGATCAAATGGCACTCAGAAAAGTTTGCCTATGAAATTTTAGCCTCTCTACAACAATATCGATTTCCACATTTGCCAAACTGTCAATTTAGAACTGCAATGTCTCCCAAAGTTTACAGAAAAGGTTTTACTAGTGAATTTTTGCATATATCTACTGCATCTGAAGACACTAACAGAAATGGAATTGACTTACATAGAATACAGGAATTAGAAACTAATTTGGACATTTCCCCACAAAATTTCCAGTGCAAATCTATATATAACCCAGGGTTCTACACAATTCATATCCTTTTAAGTATGCAAGTCAGGGACTTTTCTCCAGTTCTTTGGAAAGTTATTAAAAGGAAAAGATATTCCTGGCATATACTTTATTTTCCTGTACTAAAACAAAACTACACTGTTATTTTAGCAACTGTTTTCAGATTGAAAGAACAATCTAAATCACTTTATATTCTATATGCTTCCCAAATTACTATCACATAACTTCCTAAATTATATCACTTCCAAATATCTGTTCTTTGGATAGCTACATATCTGAAAATTTTGCTTTCAAAAAGATGCTTAGTAATTTCAAGGTAAAGAAGCAGCACACCCAGATACTTGTATCTATAAGGTATGAATATGCTATGAAAATAATTATGCACTAGTGTTCAGGCTGCAGAGCTCTCTAGCTTTCCACAGTTACTCCATGCCACTGAAAACAACTTATTCTCTCAAAACTACAATGAAGTACCACATTGCACTGCTCGGAATGGCCATCATTAAAAAGCCTATAAATAACCAATGCTGGAGAGTGTGTGGAGAGAAGGGAATCATCCTACATTGTTGGTGGAATGTAAATTGGTGCAGCCATTTTGGAAAACAGTATGGTGCTTCCTCAAAGAAGCACTAGAGTTGCCATATGATTCAGTAATCTCACTCCTGGGCATATATCCAGACAAAACTATAACTCAAAAAAAAAAAAAACATGTTCATGGTGGCACTATTCACAATAGCCAAGACATGGAAATAACCTAAATGTCCATCAACAGAGGAATGGATAAAGAAGATGTGGCACATGTATATAATGGAACACTACTCAGTCATTTTAAAAAGTGAAATAGTGCCATTTACAGCAATATGGATGGACTTAGATACTATAATACTAAGGAAAGTAAGTCAGAAAAAGAAAGACAAATACCACATGATATTACTCACATATAGAATCTAAAATAAGATGCAAATGAATTTATCTATGAAACAGAAACAGACTCACAGAGAGAACAGACTTTGGCTGACCAGGAAGAAGGGAGATGGAGGAGAATGGATTGGGACTGGGGGTTTAGCAGATGCAAATTATTATATAGAGAACGGATAAACAATAAGGTCCCACTGTACAGTATAGGGAACTACATTCAATATCCTGTAATAAATCTAATGGAAAAGAATATAAAAAGAATATATATGTGTGTGTGTGTGTATATATATATATATATATATAAAAACCTAATCACTTTGCTGTATAGTGTAAATTAACATACTGCAAATCAACTACACTTCAATAAAATAATTATTTTTTTAAAAACTATCCTAATACTTTAAAAACTTAAGGCAATTACTTATATAAGGCTCAGACATTTACAGTATTTAGCCAAAGACATTCATGCTATTTGTTACGTTTATGTAATTTTAACTTCATAGAGAAATCGAAATTGAGAAAAAAATCTCAGTGGTAATGACCATAGCCTAAATATTTGACATGGTTTTATACTATTTCTTTTGTTTTAGAAATTATGGAATCTCCAGTAGAAGAATTTCACAGCAAACTGCTTCACTGGCTTACCTAAAAATGGAACTTAAGGTTGCAGTACAGAGGCCTGTTTTAAACTGCTTGAGGCTTACAGGCGTGCATATTTTAAACATATTATTTAATAACTGACAAGTTTTCATCTCCTACCTGTGTGCAAATTGTCCCTATGATCTGATTTAGGACAAACATCACATCTCCTATTCCATACTCAACACAATTAATTTTCTATATTCTGGGTGACTAATTGATCTCCTAAGTTTTGTTCCTTAAACATCTAGTACTTCTGATTATGATGTATTTTTTTTCCTCTAAATTGTAAGAAAGAGAGAGTTTAAGATGGTTTTATTTTTCTAAGACTACTTAAATCCAAAGAGAAAAGGCAAACTCATTGTAAAAGAGAAGTACTTAATTCAAAGAGTATAAAAACCTGTTTTTAAATGTGCTTTCACAATTAAAATATCCTAGAGATAAATCTGGAGAGCTCCCAACAACAACAAGGTAAAATGGCATTAAATACGGAATATCACTTTTAATACACAAATGTATTAGTATCACTAATATTACTTTTAATACACAAAAGTTGTCAGGTGTAAGAACTAGTTATTAATCTAAGACCATCAAAATAAAACTAGTCTGTAAGCCTAATATATGTGTGTGAGAACTTTATACCCAGATCCAAATTAACTTATTAAATACTTTCAAAAGCATCCTCCTCACCAAATTTGCTTTTTCTTGCAGATTCTAAGAGCCATTTAAAATATTATTAAATTCTAGTTTATATGGCATATATCAAATAAGGAATCTAGTAACTATCAGAAATTTCCACATAAATAAATTTTCTGATTTGATATTTTAAATATCAAATTGTGTATTTATACAACTTGTGTATTTATACAAATAAAAGTCAGATGTATTTATTTCATTAGTTTTCACATAACGGTTTCTTCATTACATATACATTTGGCATTAATATTCTCTAAAGATAAAGCTTTTGTGCTGTCTTTGACCTTTTAAAGTATGCACATTCGCACACAAACATACTCAGAAATGTTCATGCACTAAGACAAAATATTGGGTATATCATAGAAAATACTCATAGTCATAATTACTCACATTATGACTTGTTATATACTATTTTCTGATTTTTTTTAAATATAATCAGTGATATCGCCAATGACAGGTAGAGAAAAGGCTACACAGAAAAGCCTTTAAGGCTAAAAATTAGTTTAAATTACTGGGAAAGGCACAATAATGTAGAGAATGCCTTCAGCTCATCTTCCAATGATTTAAAAATCTGCTGATGCCTCAAAGAAATATTCAGAATAATATTGTGCTTGGAGGGGGTTTTATTTTATTTTTCATTTTGTACTGCATCCATCTGGAACAAATCTCCCTGGGTGTGTTACATCTTGAAAACACAATTAAAAACATTAATCGGATCTGGCCCACCAGATCACATAACCTTGGTTGCCCAGCACACTTTGACATTCTCTAATCAGAGCAAGGGGGAAATTGTTGAGATTATAAGAGTTGTTTCAGGTGTCGTTTTTGGTGTGGCTATTACAAGAAGGAAAAAAATCTGGGTGATTAAGCAATCTTTGTCTTTTTACCATAATACCTAACCGACCTGTGTGTGATAAACTAAAAGGTGACTGTCACTGAGACTTCAATTCAAAAAAAAAATAGAACTACTGACATCTTCTTATTAGGTATCTTCACTAACTAAAGCAAATAAAAGGAAAAGTAAGAAAGATCTGAATATTGCTGGCATACAAATGAATACAAAACTTATTTTAGTTGTTTTCTAAGTTAAAGATAATTTTCATTTTTATAACTATTAAATATTATGTACAGATTATTTTTAAGTTTAAGAAAAATCACTCATAATCCCATGGTCTCATGATGGCCAGATTATTTTCCTTCAAGTATTTTTTAAATATATCTGTTATCTAAGAGAATTGCACTCTATTTTCATAAAAAGAGAATATAGGCAGGTGTTTGCCAACAAACAAGAAGGCCAGGAGAATTGCCCTTGACCTCACTCTTGGTCAGTTGGGCTCTGATCGCATTCCTGTCTCAGAACTGCTTCTGGGAGGTAGACTGATTCACATAGCTCCCATCCCAATTCCCAGGGTCTCGTCACACTTGCACCATGGTTCTGCCGGCTGTGGTATGTCTCCTACCTAAGCAGCCTGAGTTTCTGATGCTCTAAAGACAAGGCCACCACTAGGACATGCAGGGACTTTGTACGACACACACTACACAATTTCAAAAGGCACCATTCCTACTTGAGACAACCTCCATCTGCCCTGCTCATTTGGGGCAGGGCACAAACTGCACTGCCCAGCTCTGGCAGCCCTGGCCAAAGAGATGGAGTACCTTAAAACCCTCAACTACCCAAGTACAACTCCAGGTCTCCTTCCAGTCTCTCAGCCTGCCTGCAAAGCTTTGCCGAGGAATGCAGGGCACCACCACCACTGTCGATCTTGCATTCTCTTTCTCCAGTTGTTTATGTGGTCTGCCACCTCTGACAGTTTAGAAAAATGCTAATATCTCAGAGACACATGAATAGAGTACTGGACTTCCTCAAAAGCAGTACCCAGTAAAGAAATGGAAATCCCATTCCCTATTTGGTACAGACAGTTGTGAATCAGGAGTCAAACATGAGAAAAAGGATAAATAGTGGATTTCTTCCTATTTTATGGTCACAGTGAACCTTGTGTTACAGATATCTTCTAGCCCAGTGAAATTTTTCCCAAATACTAGCAGTATGGGTCTTTGAAAGTGTAAAGAATTCATCTTTTAAAATGTCTTCCTAAGAATTTTAGTGAAACGTAGGAAACTGTTGAATCAGGGACTGCTAGTCAAATTATAAGCTAGCAGCTGATAGTATTTAAAAATCCATCATCCCCTACTGATTTCATAACCCACCAAAAACTACACCTCAGCCGACATTACTCCTGCTATTTTAGAGATCATAGTATCAGAAGTACCTTGAGAATTTTAATAAAGACAAATATCCTGCTTGCTTGCAAATACACAAGCAAGAGGAAAGTGTTCTGAATTATTTGTAAAGGAGACTCTTCACAAGGTGCTTCCTTGATGTATTAATGGCCTAGTAAGTCTTTCAAATGAATCTTTGTAGAACTCTATCAATATTAACTGTAGTAAAAGGTGTTTCCAATGCTTATCATTAAAATTAAAATGAAGGTGTTGAAATCAGTCAAAGAGCCTCTCTTATCCATTTTCAAATGAAATACTCCATTGTGAGAAGTGAAAACACATTTGTGAAATAGGGGAAGAGCCAGTGTTTTCAACACTGCATTGTACCAAGCAAAGCTTGTTGTATCTACTTACTATAAAATGAAACTTTAAATGTCAACAGACAAATATCTTAAAGAATTATGGCTTATCCATTTAACAGAATATCATGTAGCAACTTAAACATAACATTGAAAATAACTTGAAAATAACATTTTATGGGTAAAATCAGAATATAGTTTGTACACAGTATAACTTCACTTTAAAATTGGCATGCTTTATACTAATAAATACACCATAATACTTGAGTTGTCTCTACGTATTGAGACTAACTGGTCTTTATAATTGCTCTTGTACTTTTCTTCACCTTCTAACAACTACAATGAACATGTAGCATGTTTAAAATATTTTTCCCAAAAGTAACATGCATACTACTTTGAATTAAAAAGACAACACGATGAAGTTTCCAACGCCAATGTACCTTGTGAAACATATACTCAAGGTAATGTCTAATGAAATTAAATAGAGGCTTTATTTTACAAACTGCATGGCTTTACTTTATAGACATAAAGACAAAAAGATATACCACTGGGTACTGAAATAAGGCAAGTGAATATGGGCTTCCCTGGTGGCTCAGCTGGTAAAGAATCTGCCTGCCATGCAGGAGAGCTGGGTCTGATCCCTGGGTTGGGAAGATCTGGAGTAGAGAAAGGCTACCCACTCCAGTATTCTGGTCTGAAGAACTCCATGGGCTGTATAGTCCATGGGGTCGCAAAGAGTTGGACATGACAGCGACTTTCACTTTCACTCACTGAAACAAGAAAAATGGTGGCATTTTACATGGAAGGCAAAAGATGGACAATCATAGTTTCTATCCAACAGTCAAATTATATTTCAATTGCCAGATTAAAATGTTGTGAATTAATCTTCAAATTTGAGGAGAAATAAGTAAAATGACTTTTCAATAAATAGCTCTAAACTGTTTTTAAAGTTTCATTTCGAGAAATTCTATACATATCATCTAAAAACTAGAGTTTCTCTTGTGATTAGATGTGTACACATATTCACTTGCCTTCTGCTGGAGAACCAACCAATGCTACAACTCAGTACTTTGACAGGACCACCATGAAAGCAAACTATCTACTATGAATATGAAATGAAAAACCTACCTTTCAGGGATCCTGTCCTCAAACCTACCTTTTATGGAGCTAACCTTAGAGGCTAAGAAAATGAAAATTTGATCAACAGAAGAAAAAAAATATATCAAGGAGGTTAGGACTTATCGGAGGAAGAGATCAATATCTATGGTCAACTATGATTTAGAATTATGATGATGACAGTCAAGAATGCTTGATGTTTAACCTTTATACATTATTTAATTCAAGAGCTTCTTCCACACTCACTTTCTCTTTCCCCTCCTATGCAAGCCCCTTAAAGCTGTCAAAGGAAGATTCAAATTTGACCAAAAATGAATTATTAAATAGTTCTCAATTAAATTTGTGGATTAAAACAATTGCAAGTGGAAATTAATTTTTAGATATATTATTTTAACCAGAAAAAATAGTTAACCAAAAGCAGCTAATTGGATCTAGAGACCAAATAGAAAAAAAACAAAAACAAAAAACTCAGACCAGCCAAGGTATTTTCTTCACACAAACATCAACAACAACCACCAAAATGTACTATAGAACACATTTCTCACATTAGTTCTATCTCTGTAGCACATTTAAAGATTTTCTGCTCCTAAAGAGAAATGTGAGAGGGATCAGGAACTTATTTAAAGCATGTCAAATTAAAGGAAAACAACTTTAAAGTATAAACCATTTACAAACCAGCCATTTAACCAATTCGGTCAGAATAAAATAAAAACTGCAACTTTAAAGAATGTTTATGATTTTGTGTTCAGAAAATTGGAATACTCAAATACTATTAAATACCATCACTTACTTTTTCTATTGCAATTTACAATGACAAGTAATTTTACATTATTTTACAAAGAAATAGAAATTTTAGGAAAATTAACAACTGCTAAGGTACTGATAGGAAATAACAATTAACATTTTGCCCCATCATTGGAGTCTAAGCTATTTAAAATATTGCAGTATACACCAAAAAGAATGCACTAGGTATTTTCCCTACACAATGTCTTTATATTTTAAGATATAACTTCAAATTTGGAAACTAAGATTAATCTTCACTGACCCCAAGTACTGAAATTACTGAATGTTTTAGAACATATCTTTGTTTCTCTCAAAGAAACTTGACAATTAATAGGCAATCAATCATATCACCTTATCCCTCTATTAAATAAATATTTTCAACAATGCCCTTGACTCCTACCACAAAAACAGAAATACAATGTCAGGGCTCACTGCACTAACATATTCTCCACAGGACCAGCAATGAGGACACTTAATGAGCTTTATAAAGAACTTTTCACAATTCAGACGAGTTTAATAGACCTAATCCTCTTTTGCAACTTCCTTCTAAAGTTTTCTAACAAATCTCCATCAAGGATCGAGCCAGGAAGAACACTTTGGTGTCCTATTTAAAAGGCTCCTTTGATCTCCTACATCACTTAGCAGCTGCATTTCTGTACACTTAAAAGAAACACGAAACTCACCAGATTTGTTTGTTTGTTTTTCATTTGGGCAACCTTCAAACAGAGGAACTACAGTGACTCCAGCTGTCTCCTCATTTCCTTCTGCCAAATCCAGGAGGTGCGACAGGTGCAGGAGAGCGCAGCCGGCACTCTGAGGAGCAGGTCTAAGAGGGCGGGAGACGCCAGGGGGCGGGGAAAAGCCAGGGCAGGAGCCTGCCACAGGTTGGGGCAGCGATTGGCTTTGGGCAGCTCTGTCCTTCTAGGTTTGCCTCCAGTGGCGTGGTGAGTTTGTAAATGACAGTTAACGCCTGTGCTCCGAGGGCTGATGTCTAGAGGAAACCCCAGTGCTCCTGTGTCCACTGTGGAGCTGAATAAATGCAAAGGAAGAAAACCAAATTAATCAAGAATCCCTCATTCGGTCACATCAACTGCCTCCTAGAGCAAAGGAAATATTTATTTGTTTCCTCAAGATTTTGTTGGTTTTCCTAACTGGATGATAATGACTCTGGCCCTCATCTTACACTGTCTGTGTAGTAGTGCATTGATTATTAATAATCCCACAAAGGTTTCCTGACCCAGGTCCTATTTATAGCAGAAGTCTCCTTTGTTTACAGTGCCTTGTGGGATCAAGAGGGAATATACCATTTACCCTGCAGAGCATGGGGCTTTGCTTCACAAAGGCTCATCACTTATACTAAATATAAATATGAACCATAGTGCTTCATAATAGTGGCAAAGTACAATAAAGTGAATGGTGGCTGCACTGCTGTTCACTCTTTTCTTTTATGCATGAGGGAATGCACATCATTTAGATGAACTTGCGGAACCACCAGCATCCTGATGCTGATGAGAAAGTGCTACCTTCTGGCATGAGAGTCTTACCTAGGGAGTGGGTACAGTTCTTTCTAGAGATGCTATAAGTTTGTTCTATTTTCCTACATTGTGCAATGCTCCAGAAATAGACAGGACTCACATATAACACAGTTTTCACATTCCTGAAATGTTTCAGAACATAAAATTCTCATTTCCTCTTTTGTGACCTTAGCTATGTATTTCCTCTGAGCTTTACAATGAAATTTCTGAAAAGTTAATGATAATCATCTCAAGCACCTTTCTCAACTAGAACTTCTTGCCTTTTTAAATCAAAATCTGAGGGTGCTGATTTTAACGGACTTTTGGCAGGACAGGGGAAGATGATAATACTAAAATTAAATAAGTCAAACAAACAGACCACATTAAAATATGTGATGATAATATGCAGTATATTTGATATGGGTAAAAGTCCTATAGGAATTAATGTCAATATTAGCTAGGAGGCATTAGTATCAAGACCTTAAAGAGATCTTGAACAAGCCAACAGTTCACATATGGGGTCACCTATGCCCCAAATATATGACTTGCTTAATGGCCCCACAGCAAACTCACTGATTCAAGAGGGATGAACCCAGGTCTCCTATATTCCAGAGCTGGAGTCCAGGCAACGCCTAGCTGGATCCTCTACCCAGAGTCTCAAGAGTACTGCAATCAAGATGTCAGCCAGCCTGAGTCTCTTTTCGGAGTTCAGGTTTTTCTTCCAAGTGTGTGTGGCTGTTGGCAGAATTTATCTCCTTGCGGTTGCAGAACTGAAGGTCCCGTTTTTCTTGCTAACTGTCAGCTGAGGACCACTCTTAGCAACTAGAGGTCACCCACAGCTGTGGCCCTTTCACAGCTTGGCAGCCTATATTCCGTTCATATAAACCAACAGGAGACTCCATCTCCAATCCACTAAGATAGAGTCTTAAGTAATATAATGCAATCCTGGGACTGACTATCTTATCATCGTTGCCATAATCTAGCTAATTGACTATGCCAAAGCCTTTGACTGTGTGGATCACAATAAACCGTGGAAAATTCTGAAAGAGATGGGAATACCAGACCACCTGACCTGCCTCTTGAGAAATCTGTATGCAGGTCAGGAAGCAACAGTTAGAACTGGACATGGAACAACAGACTGGTTCCAGTAGGAAAAGGAGTACGTCAAGGCTGTATATTGTCACCCTGCTTATTTAACTTCTATGCAGAGTACATCATGAGAAATGCTGGACTGGAAGAAACACAAGCTGAAATCAAGATTGCCGGGAGAAATATCAATAACCTCAGATATGCAGATGACACTACCCTTATGGCAGAAAGTGCAGAGGAACTATAAAGCCTCTTGATGAAAGTGAAAGAGGAGAGTGAAAAAGTTGGCTTAAAGCTCAACATTCAAAAACGAAGATCACGGCATCCGGTCCCATCACTTCATGGGAAATAGATGGAGAAACAGTGGAAACAGTGTCAGACTTTATTTTTTTTTTTGAGCTCCAAAATCACTGCAGACAGTGACTGAAGCCATGAAATTAAAAGACGCTTACTCCTTGGAAGAAAAGTTATGACCAACCTAGATAGCATATTGAAAAGCAGAGACATTACTTTGCCGACTAAGGTCCGCCTAAGGCTATGGTTTTTCCTGTGGTCATGTATGTATATGAGAGTTGGACTGTGAAGAAGGCTGAGCGCCGAAGAATTGATGCTTTTGAACTGTGGTGTTGGAGAAGACTCTTGAGAGTCCCTTGGACTGCAAGGAGATCCAACCAGTCCATTCTGAAGGAGATCAACCCTGGGATTTCTTTGGAAGGAATGATGCTGAAGCTGAAACTCCAGCACTTTGGCCACCTCATGAGAAGAGTTGACTCACTGAAAAAGACTCTGATGCTGGGAGGGATTGGGAACAGGAGGAGAAGGGGTGGACAGAGGATGAGATGGCTGGATGGCATCACGGACTCGATGGACGTGAGTCTGAGTGAACTCTGGGAGATGGTGATGAACAGGAAGGCTTGGCGTGCTGCGATTCATGGGGTTTCAAAGAGTCGGACACGACTGAGCGACTGAACTGAACTGAACTGAACTAGCTATACCAAATTTTGCCTCCATTCAAGGGGACAGGATTATGCAAAGCCATGACTCACTGAGGGCCACTTTAGAATCTTGCCTACTACAAGTACAATTTAAGAAATAAAAACGCTGACATATTAAGCTAATGTTACAAGACCAGTTGCATCAAATTTCTGTTCACTAGTCTCTTAGTCTCTTAGTCTGCCCGGGCTGCTATAACCAAAGATCACAGACTGGGTGACATAAAAGCAAACATTTATTTCTCACAGTTTTGGAGGCTGAGGAGTCCATGATCAAAGTGCCAGCAGATTTAGTGTTTAGTTAAGGCTCTTTTCTAGGCTTCTAGCTATACTCTCACAATGGAGAAAGAATGCTTGTGTCTCTTCATCTTTTATGAGAGCATTAATTACATCATGAGGGCCCCCTCTCACAACCTAATCTAATTACCTCTCAAAAACCCCACTGCCAAATGATATCACATTGGAGGAAGGGGTTCAACACACACATTTGGGAGGATACACTCAGCCTATAGCAACCACATATTTTGGTTCTTTTTCCGTTTCTTTCACCAGAGTAGCCTGAAGCTGTGAGATCTTTTTATGTGTGTTGATTGTCTTACTTCTTTAGCACACAGGCTGAGAAAATCTTGATCATGGACTATCTCAAGGACCAGCCTATTTTATTTGAGACAGAGGCAACTAACAAAGCTGAGTCTTCTGATACCATGCATTTGAGAGATACCCAAATGATTTCACAAATGGATAGAATTTAGCCAAGCAGAGATTGGGAAGAATTAAATGGTACCTTGACAACCAGAGGAGAAAGTTTTAGTATTCGGTGTGAGCAGCTTTACAGTCATCCATGGATAGGACTTGGATGAGTGTTGAGTTTTGGGAAGGAGTTAGGAAAACATTTACTTAGGAGCATTTGTGATACAATACAAAGGAAAAAAATGAAAATTGAGATCTGAATTTAGGTCCCAACTAGTTCTATGACCTTTGGCAAGTTAAAGAAGACCTCTGATTCCTTCTTCCATATACTGTATGTAAAAATAGGGACAATAATATCTTCTCAGGCTATTGATGAGAAGTAGATGAGAACATGAATGAGAAAATATCATTTTAGCAATCGCTTAACATAAAGAGAATAAATTCACTTTGGGATAAGATCAGAATTTGTTTAGGTAATGCTAGCCACAGGCCAGGGTTGATGTTTATTTATCAATCTAACATGATAAATTGATATGTCAACTTTTCATATATTTTCTTAGCATATACTTTTTCCATTTTTCTACTGGTATATTTGTCTTAGCCAAGTTTTAAGTGCCATACGTATAATTATGGGTATAAATCCTTTGTCTTTGTAATACTGATACTTTTTCTAAATATATGCCATAGTTACCTTGACTATAGCATCACATATCATAACTCTTTTCAACTTTTAATAAACACAACATTTTTTATAGGTCTGAATTTCCAATTTTTGATTATGCATTTCTTTCCCACTGCTCTATGTAGTCTAGATTTTCTTGAATAACCTTTTTCAAGAAATATAGGTTGGGCTTCAATGTTTATCACAGGAACTATTTTTAGCTAAACTTTGGAACTTTTTTCTAAGAGAGAAGTTAAAGTAACTAACTGAGGCCCAAAATATCTCAGTAGAATTTTTTTTTCAAATAGATTTTTATTTTCCCAAGGTTTTTACTTTATTCTACTTTGTAATATTTTATTAGAGTATAGTTGATTTACAATGTTGTATTAGTTTTAAGTATATAGCAAAGTGTATCTGTTATACATGTATGTATTATTTTTTAGATTATTTTCCCATATAGCTATTACAGAGTATTGAGTAGAGTTCTTTGTACTATACAGCTGTGCTGTGCTGTGCTGTGCTTAGTCGTGTTCAACTCTTTGCAACCTCATGGAATGCAGCCTGCCAGGCTCCTCTGTCCATGGAATTCTCCAGGCAAGAATACCGGAGTGGGTTGCCATGCCCTCCTCCAGGGGATCTTCCCAACCCAAGGATCAAACCCAGGTCTCCCACACTGCAGCAGATTCTTTACCAGCTGAGCCACCAGGGAAACCCGTATAAGGAAATAAAGGGCACTAAAAAGTCAAGTGACCTGAGATCCTGCCCGGATCTGGACTATAACATCGGTCTTCTGTCTCCAAGCCTCATGAAGGCATCTCATATTTTCTTCACTTTTCAAAAATGTTATCACGTTTCCCTAAATGTCTTGTGTGTCTGCATGCTCAGTTGCTTAGTCATGTTCAACTCTTTGGGATCCCAGAGACTGTAGCCCACCAGCCTCCTCTGGCCATGGGATTTCCTGGGCAGAATACTGGAGTGGGTTGCCAGTTCCTACTCCAGTACCATATAGCAGGTCCTTATTAATTATCTATTTTATAAATAGTAGTGCATATATATGTCAATCTCAGTCTTCCAACTTGATCTTTCCCCTCCCTTACTCCCTGGTAACTGAGTTTTTCTACATCTGTGACTCTATTTCTATTTTGTATGTAAGTTCATTTGTACCCTTTTTTAGATTCCACATATAAGCAGTATTATATGATATTTGTCTTTCTGTGTCTGACTTACTTCATTCACTATGACAATCTCTAGGTTCATCCATGTTGCTGTAAATGGCATTATTTCATTCTTTTTATGGTTTGAGTAATATTCCATTGTATATATGTACCACATGTTCTTTATCCACTCCTCTGTTGATAGACATTTAGGTTGCTTCCATGTCCTAGTTACTGTAAACAGTGCTGCATTGAACACAGGTGCACGCATATTTTCAAAATATGGTTTTCTCCATATATATGCCCAGGAGTGGCACTGCTGGGTCATGCTAGTTCTATTTTTAGTTTTTAAGGAACCTCCACACTGTTCTCCATAGTGGCTGTACCAGTTTACATTCCCACCAACAGTGTAGGAGGGTTCCCTTTTCTCCACAGCTTCTCCAGCATTTACTGTTTGTATATTTTCTTGATGATGGCCATTCTGACTGAGCCATTCTGACAGTCCATGGGGTCACAAAGAGTCAGACACAACTGAGCACCTAAGCACAGCACATTCTGACTGGTGTGAGGTGATACCTCATTGTAGTTTTGATTTGTGTTTCTCTAATAGTTAGTGATTTTGAGCATCTTTTCATGCATTTTTGGCCATCTGTATGTGTTCTTTAGAGATGTGTCTATTTAGAACTTCCATCCATTTTTTTCACTAAGTTGTTCATTTGTTTAATATTGAGATACATGAGCTGTTTGTATATTTTGGAGATTCTTTGTTACTTGCTTCATTTGCAAATATTTTCTCCCATTCTGAGAGTTGTCTTTTCATTTTTTTATGGTATCCTTTGCTATGCAAAAAGTGGATTTTCCTGTGGCTCAGATGATAAAGAATCTTCCTGCAGTGCAGGAGACCCGTGTTTGATTCCTGGGTCAGGAAAATCCCCTGGAGAAGGGAACAACTACACACTCCAGTATTCTTGCTTGGAGAATTCCATGGACAGAGGGCCCTGGGGGGCTACAATTCATGGGATCGCAAGGAGTCAGACACAACTGAGCAACTAACACTAACACATTAGGTCCCATTTCTTTATTTTTGCTGTATTATTATGATTCTAGGAGGTGGGTTCAAAAAGAACTTGCTGTGATTTATGTCAAAGAGCATCCTGCCTATGTTTCCCTCTAAGAATCTTATAGTTTCTGGCCTTACATGTAGATCTTTAATCCACTTTGAGTTATTTTTATGTATAGTGTTAGGGAGTGTTCCAGCTTCATTGTTTTATATACAGCTGTCCAGTTTTCCCAGCACCATTTACTGAAGAGACTTTGTTGTCGTTCAAAGGACACTCAGTTGTGTCCAGCTCTTTGCAGCCTCACGAACTGCAGCACATCAGGCTTCCCTGTCCATTACCAGCTCCCAGAGCTTGCTCAGACTTATGTCCATCAAGTCAGTGATGCCACCCAACCATCTCATCCTCTGTCATTCCCTTCTCCTCCTGCCTTCAATCTTTCCCAGCATCAGGATCTTTTCCAATGAGTCACCAAGCCAGGCTCTCCAGTATCCGCAGTCTGCCTCTGTAGAGGGTGCCCTTTACTAATGCACACAAAGGTACTAGAATAGACTAGTTGCACTCTTGGTAATCAGCATCCTGAGGCAGAAAAAAACTGGGACTTCTGTCTAGTAGGAGAGGTGGTTGCAAGATGGGACTGTCTCACTCAATCAGTTCAGTTCAGTTGCTTAGTCAAGTCCGACTCTTTGCTAGCCCATGGACTGTAGCACGCCAGGCTTCCCTGTCCATCACCAACTCCCAGAGCTTGCTCAAACTCATGTCCATCAAGTCGGTGATGCCATCCAACCATCTCATCCTCTGTCATCCCCTTCTCCTCCTGCCCTCAATCTTTCCCAGCATCAGGGTCTTTTCAAATGAGTCAGTTTTTCACATCAGGTGGCCAAAGTATTGGAGTTTCAGCTTCAGCATCAGTTCTTCCAATGAATGTTCAGGGTTGATTTCCTTTAGGATTGACTGGCTGGGTATCCTTGTAGTCCAAGGGACTCTCAAGAGTCTTCTCCAATACTACAGTTTGAAAGCATCGATTCTTCAGCGCTCAGCCTTCTTTATGGTCCAACTCTCACATCCATACATGGCTATTGGAAAAATCATAGCTTTGACTACATGGACCTTTGTCAGCAAAGTGATATTTTTGCTTTTCAATACACTGTCTAGGTTTGTTATAGCTTCTTCTAAGGAACAAGTATCTTTTGATGTAATGGCAATCACCATTCACAGTGATGTTGGAGCCCAAGAAAATAAAGTTTTTCACTATTTCCACTTTTTCTCCATCTATTTGCCATGAAGCGATGGGACCAGATGCCATAATCTTAGTTTTTTGAATACTGAGTTTTAAACCAGCTTTTTCACTCTTCTCTTTCACCTTCATCATGAGGCCCTTTAGTTCCTCCTCACTTTCTGTCATTAGGGTGGTGTCATCTGCATATCTGAGGCTGTTGATATTTCTCCCAGCAATCTTGATTCCAGCTTATGATTCACCCAGCCCAGCATTTCGCATGATGTACTCTACGTATAAGCTAAATAAGCAGGGTGACAATATACAGCCTTGATGTACTCCTTTCCCAATTTGGAACCAGCCCGTTGTTCCATGTCCAATTCTAACTGTTGCTTCTTGACCCGAATACAGGTTTCTCAGGAGACAGATAAGGTGGTCTGGTATTCCCATCTCTTTACAAATTTTCCAGTTTGCTGTGATCCACACAGTCAAAGGCTTCAGCGTAGTCATAAAACAAAAGTAGATGTTTTTCTGGAATTCTCTTACTTTTCTATGATCAACAGATGTTGGTAATTTGATCTCTGGTTCCTCTGCCTTTTCTAAATCCAGCTTGTACATCTGGAAGTTTTCGGTTGAAGCCTAAATTCAAGGGTTTTGAGCATTACCTTGCTAGCATGTGAAATGAGCTCAATAGTGTGGTAGTTTGAACATTCTTTGGCATTGCCCTTCTTTGGGATTGGAATGAAAAGTTACCTTTTCCAGTCCTGTGGCCACTGCTGAGTTTTCCAAATTTGCTGGCATACTGAATGTAACACTTAACAGCATCCTTTCAGGATTTGAAATAGCTCAGCTGGAATTCCATCACCTCCATGAGCTTTGTTTGTAGTATGCATATTTGCATTCCCATCTTTAATCATTATAGATACCTAGCTTCTGATTTCTAAATTCATTCTGATAACAAGGACAAATTCCCAAAGCTTTTTTCTCTTTCCTACAAGTTTGATAGAAATCTTAGAATTCTGATTGTCTAATGCTTTATCTTCATTTTCAATATTCTTGAAATAATCATTCCTAAAACTCTTTCACTGGGTTTGGGTTTAAAGTATATTTCAAAATTTTTTCTTTCCATTAGACCATGGCATAAATATAACAACTCCTTTCATTTATTCACTGCATAGAAGGATAGTATATTGAGATATTAACATGTGCTTTGTTCTTGCTACAGCAGAACACAAGAGGTGCCCCACAGAAAGTACAAATATTATGGTATAAGTCTCCATTCCTGGCTTTTGTTGCTAAAATGTGAACTTCTTGAGAATGCGTTGGGTTGGCCCAGAGGAGGATAGGGGCTGGGGGAGCAGGAGAATCACTGGGTGTGAAAGAGGAGGGGCTTCATTTGCAAGGCTGAGGTTTTAGTGAGACTAGAACCACTCCCTGCCCCCTGCCTCCCATGTGGGGAATCTGGGCTAGAAGCTCCCAAGTTCTCAGTATCAGTCAACAAAGCCCCCAAGCATAGAAGCAGCACAAAAGGTCATGTGAAATGGCCATTTGAGAGTGGCACACATAAACTTCCAAATGTTTTAGTAATTAAGGACCTCTATTTTCTTTACTCTAGGCAAATTGAAGGAAATCCACGACTAAGGTTGTAGTTTGAACAAATCTAACTGAAGAAGAAAGCTCTAAAGAGATTAATATCAGCTGAAAAATTAAGCTGTGGCCCTTATTTGTACTCTTCAATTTCTTTTTTTTTTAATTAATTAATTTGGCTGTGCCAGAGCTTACCGCTGGCATGAAGGATCTTCGGGCACAGCATGTGAACTCGTAGCTGCACCATGTGGGATCTAGCTCCTTGACCAGGAGTGGACCCCTGGCCCCCTGCATTGGGATCACAGAGTCCTAGCAAGTGGGCCACCAGGGAAGTCCTTATACTCTTTAATTTCTGGATATATGCCAAATTCTTCACATAAATGAAGTATTATTTAATGGTGATAACACAGTGAATATGTTCTTTTCATTTTTATTTTACAAGTGAAGAAATTTATATTAGCTCATCCAATATCACACTGTTGGTGCATGGCTGAATTATGATCAAAACCCAGATTTAAAGTGTAGGCTTTTAACCCATTGTTCTCTACTTCTTCAAGATGATGAACCAAAGCATTGTGTAAGCAATAAAGCTTTATATAACATAAATGCAATATAAGTTGTAACTACAAATGTAGTCAGATAATATTTTTATATTAAATCTCCTTCCCTACCTGCCCTCACCCACCTCTCTTCTTTGAACTTATCACCCTTTTCACCAGTAAAGCTGAGTCCTAAACACAAGGCTAAGCTCCCCGGATAAAGGGAAGGCAGATATCTCCTATAACCAAGAAGTCATTGCTTGGCTTTGAGTTTCAAATAAAATATTTTTATACCCAGAGGAAAAATAATCCTCCAAAAGCCAAAGTGCTTCTGATTAGTTAGAGTTAGGCACTAAAGTGAGAGAAGGTTATATTTTGAATTGCCAAAAAGACCAAGTTTGGAGGACTGAGCTCAAAGAATTTGTAAAATTAGGTCATAAAACAGAGAAGGAAGAGAAGGATTTAAGTAATTTGAGACTGGGGTGGGTCACTGTTTTTAACACCCTATTTCTCTGAGCCTTAGCTGCAGGGAGTGTGAAATAACAGGACCCCCAAGGAGGCTTGGCAGAATAACAAAGAAATTCAGCTGGGCCTGACTTTCCAGGGAATATCCTGGAAAGAGTATAAGCTGCCTCAAGGGAGCCTGACATTCTGCCTGCCAATGCAGGGACACGGTGCTTAGGTGATTTAAAAAACAAAACAAAACCTACACTTGTGTTTTGACTCATGGGAGCATCAGGGATGTTCACAATCTGATGGGATGCAGAGAAGGCAGCCAAAGTTTTCTGGGCTTTGGAAAGATCAGAATGTTTTGTGAACCAGAAGAGACCCAAGTCTGAAATAAGGAAGATATAAAATGCAAGATCCTCAAGATCACAAGCATGGCAGAACTTGGACATCATCAAGGCTGCCAGCTGATGCTGAATAACCAGGCAGATGCCAAACAGGACTCATGGCCAGGCAGGACAAGCTGCACTACAGTAGGATCCAGAGGTCAGAAGATGGTTGCAGAACAGATGCCCCTTCCTCATAACAAACATCACTCAAACCACCCAAAGATAGAGGACCCTTTCTGTGGAAAAAGCTTTCTTTCCTTAAAGAGAATGAGTTAACATGGAAGAGACTAAGCTGTGAACGGAAAACTGCTGAGTGATCTTCAAAGGACAAGTTGGGCACAACGGTCCACTATAAATAAAGCATCATTTATGCATATTTGAGTCACAATGTGAATATTCAGATCTGATTAAATTACATTTCCTGTTACAGAACCATTTCCTTTTCTAGTGTATTTGAGGACTATAACAGAAGATACTCTGTCACCAATGGAAGCATCCACCTTTGACTCACTGTAATAAAGGCTATAATCTCTCTTTTCAATCTAATTCCAAAAAAATTACTCCTTCCTTAAATATCTATTCAGTGTCTATGTGCCAGGCTCTGTATACTAAAGATACAGTGATGGCAAGACAGAAATAACTGATTCCTTCATGGAGCCTACAAACCAGCAGGAAGAAATACATAAAGATGCTTAGTGGCTCAGTGTGGTAACGATTATAATAAGACAGCACCAGCAGCTATGAAAGAGTACAGGACAGGTATAAGGGAGTAAGGGAGCTCTTGGCTGAGCCCAAGAAGGAAAATTCATCCTTTGATAGGAGGTGAGACAGGAGTCGGGGTGGGGAGACTTCTCTGGCAATAAGAACAGCAGGTGCAAGGGCTGAAGCTGCATGCAGACATATGATACTCAGTTTAGCTAGAACATATATATGTGTCCAGATTTTCCTTTCTTTCAAATGGCATCCTTTGCAGATGAATCACTAAAATTTCAAAGCCCCACCCTCTGGGATCCATAAATGTTACCTTGGTTTTCTTAGGTAAGACTTCTCCTATTCTCTTGGATTAACTCAACTCCACAGTCCTCACAGCCCAACCTTGAATTCAGTCATTCTAAGATCAAAATGGGATAATGGAGAGCAGAAAGTTAGCTGCCAAGACATTAAAGAATCAACCTTCCCAGGACTGCTCTATAAATATGGCCACGGTGAATATTAATAGAAATAATGCCTAATGTCAGCCGTTCCAAAATGTTCTCAATTCACAGAGTCCTTAGAATCTTGGGAATTTTTTTCAAGGCTTCTCTCAGTTCAGTTCAGTCGCTCAGTCATGTCCGACTCTTTGCGACCCCATGAATCGCAGCACGGCAGGTCTCCCTGTTCATCACCATCTCCCAGAGTTCACTCAGACTCCCGTCCATCGAGTCAGTGATGCCATCCAGCCATCTCATCCTCTGTTGTCCCCTTCACCTCCCGCCCCCATGCCCTCCCAGCATCAGAGTCTTTTCCAGTGGGCCAAAGTACTGGAGTTTCAGCTTTAGCATCATTCCCTCCAAAGAAATCCCAGGGTTGATCTCCTTCAGAATGGACTGGTTGGATCTCCTTGCAGTCCAAGGGACTCTCAAGAGTCTTCTCCAACACCACAGTTCAAAAGCATCAATTCTTCGGTGCTCAGCTTTCTTCACAGTCCAACTCCCACATCCATACATGACCACAGGAAAAACCATAGCCTTGACTAGATGGACCTTAGTCGGCAAAGTAATGTCTCTGCTTTTGAATATACTATCTAGGTTGGTCATAATTTTTCTTCCAAGGAGTAAGCGTCTTCTAATTTCAAGGCTGCAGTGATTTTGGAGCCCCCTCCCCCAAAAAATAAAGTCTGACACTGTTTCCACTGTTTCCCCATCTATTTCACAGACTGAACGTGATCCACTGGAGAAGGGAATGGCAAGCCACTTCAGTATTCTTGCCTTGAGAACCCCATGAACAGTATGAAAAGGCAAAATGATAGGATACTGAAAGAGGAACTCCCCAGGTCAGTAGGTGCCCAATATGCTACTGGAGATCAGTGGAGAACTAACTCCAGAAAGAATGAAGGGATGGAGCCAAAGCAAAAACAATACCCAGTTGTGCATGTGACTGGTGAGAGAAGCAAGATCCAATGCTGTGAAGAGCAATATTGCATAGGAACCTGGAATGTCAGGTCCATGAATCAAGGCAAATTGGTCAAACAAGAGATGGCAAGGGTGAACGTTGACATTCTAGGAATCAGCGAACTAAAATGGACTGGAATGGGTGAATTTAACTCAGATGACCATTATCTCTACTACTACGGGCAGGAATCCCTCAGAAGAAATGGAGTAGCCATCATGGTCAACAAAAGAGTCTGAAATGCAGTACTTGGATGCAGTCTCAAAAATGACAGAATGATCTCTGTTCCTTTCCAAGGCAAACCATTCAATATCACAGTTATCCAAGTCTATGCCCCAACCAGTAATGGTGAAGAAGCTGAAGTTGAACAGTTTTATGAAGACCTTCAAGACCTTTTAGAACTAACACCCAAAAAAGATGTCCTTTTCATTATAGGGGACTGGAATGCTAAAGTAGGAAGTCAAGAAACACCTGGAGTAACAGGCAAATTTGGCCTTGGAATGCAGAATGAAGCAGGGCAAAGACTAATAGAGTTTTGCCAAGAAAATGCACTGGTCATAGCAAACACCCTCTTCCAACAACACAAGAGAAGACTCTACACATGGACATCATCAGATGGTCAACACCGAAATCAGATTGATTATATTCTATGGCTTCTCTAGGTATAGATATATCTAAAAGTTCCACTTACTAAAGTAATTAGGACACAGAAATGGCCAATATATCAAAAAGAAATGTAGTACAATCTAATGTTGCATCTGTGAACTACCTTGAGCTAGTACTGCATGTGTTTCCAACAAGTATCGACATTGCTGTGTTAACCTCAAAAATTTTTAAATATCCTGTGATGTCTCCATGAGTTTGCTGTATCACTCTGGGATGCCTTGCTGCAGATCTAGCACATATGAGGCACATATGTGCCTCAGATCCACTGCTTGCCTTTCTCCAGCTCAGCTCTTTCAGGAGGCCTGACTTTTGTAGGTGCCCTTGTCAACTGACTTGGAATGGGGCAGAATGGGGAAGAACCAGGTTATTCTCCCATTCCCTCCACGCTCATGTATCAGAGTCTGGCAGCAAGAGTCTTCTCCACAGCTCCATCTCTGGCCAGACAGTCTACCATGGTTCTAGCTTCTATCAGGTGGAAGCTGATCCCAGCAGGCTGCATAAAAATTGTCTCCTCCCTTCGGCTTCCAAGCTACCAACATGTGGTGGGCCATTTCTAAAACAGCCTCCAGTGATGTTCACTGTTGTGGGTTGAATTATGTCCCCAGTAAAAAAGATATACTGAATATCTAACCCTCAGTGTCACTGAATTTCTAACCATGAGTTAGTGAATTTCTAACCCTTATTTGAAGATAAGGTTTTACAGATGAGTCAAGTTGAGATCACTAGGGTAGGCCCTAATCCAGTACCACTGCCATCCTCATAAAAAGGAAAAATTTAGAGAGAGACAAACATAGATGCAGGGAGAATATCACGTGAAGATGAAGGCAGAGATTGAAGTAACTCATCTACAAGACAAGGAATGCCAAAGATGCCAGCAAATCATCAAAAGCACAGAAAAGGCATGGAACTGCGTCCCTCACAGCCCCCAGAAGGAAACACCCTGCTGACACCCGCATTTCAGACCTCTAGACTCCAGAATTGAGACCATAAGTTTCTGTTAAACCACCCAGTTTGTAGTACTTTGTTACAGCAGTCCTAGCAAACTAATATACATAACTTCTGGTATGCTCATACTTGTATAATCCTCCCCCTTTGAGTGTGGGCTGGACTTTGTGACTCATAATAAGTAGAAAACAGCAGAAGTAATGGGATATCATTTTAGATATAAAAAGACTGGAGCATGAGTGAAACAGGTGAGGAAGAGTAATATGCACCAACTTTCAATACAAGAAAAGTTAGGGAGATGAAATGTACAGCCTGGAAACTACAGTCAATAACCCTGTAATCAGAGAAAGCAATGGCATCCCACTCCAGTACTCTTGCCTGGAAAATCCCATGGATGGAGGAGCCTGGTAGGCTGCAGTCCATGGGGTCACTAAGTCAGGCATGACTGACCGACTTCACTTTCACTTTTCACTTAATCTTTATATGGTAGAAGATGGTATATCATGGTGATGATCTTTTAATGTATATAAATATTAATATTTATATAAATATTGTATATAAAAATTAATGTATATAAATAAAAATACATTATATACATTAATTATATACATTATATAATTATATAATTATATACATTATATACATTAATAAAAATTAATGTATATAAATATTTAATGTATATGAATATTAAATAACTATGCTGTGTGCCTGGAACTAACATACTTTTGTAGGTCAATTATACTTCAATAATTCTTTTAAAAAGACTAGGGCTCTATCTTGAGTACACTCTTTCTCTCATGGTCCACTTGTTTTAGGGGAAGCCAACTGCCATGATGTAAAGTTACTCTGTGGAGAGACGCATATGGCAAGAGACCAGAGCCTACCAATCATTACCTGACTGAACCTGGAAGCAACTGCCTCACCTTGGTCAAGCACCCCTAGGTAAGACAGCAACCCCAGCTAACAGCTTGACTACAACCTCATTGGGGACTTTGAGCCAGAGGTAGCCATTTAAACCACGCTAATATTCCCAACTTTCAAAACTGTATGAGATAATAATATTTTGTTGTTTTAAACCAGTAACTTTAGGGATAATTTGTTACACAGCAATAGATAATTAACATAGGATGGTAACGACTTCCTGCTATTAATTCCTCAGTTCAGTTCAGTCACTCAGTGATGTCTGACTCTTTGCGACCCCATGGACTGCAGCACACCAGGTTTCCCTGTCCATCACCAACTCCCAGAGCTTGCTCAAACTCATGCCCAGTGAGTCAGTGAGATCAACTTAATTGTGTTCCATTTGGTTACTCAGCTTTTCTTTCACCTGCTTAGACAATCTGGTATTAAATCTCCTGTTTTAAACTCAGAGTAGTTTCTGTTTGGAGTCTGACTGATACTTATACAAAATATCACACATTCTGACATACAGAATAATATAGCTCCTGAACAGTATTCATATTTATTTTATACATACAAAGGTAAGCTTCATCTGAGAATTTAATGAGACTCCCAATAAATCAGAACACAACAGACCTAGCCTTTTTGTGTGTAGCCAAAGGCCTGTGTGTTTCTTGGGGGAAGAATGTTAATTTCCACCTTGATTCATCAAAAACATCTTCAAATTACTGCCAGTGAGAAAGAGGCAACATTTCTAAGGTCATCCCAGCATCCCAGGCTCTTGGATATAAGATGAAGCAAACATTTATTATTTATGTACTGTCACAGCTATGTAGTCATAAACAATAGCCGACATTCCATATGTCAATTCTGAATTCCAAAGATAGAAAAATTACAACTTAATGCCAAATCCAATTCCCTTGTTTTCCAGAATAGTAGTTTCTACTTGGCAGGTTTCCCACTGATTTGAAATAAAGAAGAAAAATATTTTATTTTGCCTGCATGATTCACCCAAAAGGTATTGAGGGACATTTATCTCCTCTTCAAAATCCTTATATCTGGTAGTTTGCACAGGGCCTCTGCACATCAGTGTATCACTTTTTGAAATATTTTTATAGGCTATGATCTGCTCATGATTACTTTTGTTCATTTTCTCAGACTTTCAATCTGTGTACTTCAATTACTGAGAAGTCTGACTACAAACCAGAATATTGTATTACTCATGCTGCTGCTGCTAAGTCGCTTCAGTTGTGTCCGACTCTGCAACCCCATAGACGGCAGCCTATCAGGCTCCCCCGTCCCTGGGATTCTCCAGGCAAGAACACTGGAGTAGGTTGCCATTTCCTTCTCCAATGCATGAAACTGAAAAGTGAAAGTGAAGTCACTGAGTCGTGTCCGACTCTTTGAGACCCCGTGGACTACAGCCTACCAGGCTCCCCCGTCCATGGGATTTCCCAGGCAAGAGTACTGAAGTGGGTTGCCATTGCCTTCTCTGATTACTCATGCAGGGGGGCCACAATTAGAAAGTTTCCTCAGTCTTTCCTTCCTATCACAGAGTACTTAAACTTCTGCTGCTTATCAAATAATTTCCTTTCCTAAAGTAATCTGTTTTAAAACTCCATGTCTGAGGAGAAATGGCATTAAAAAAAATCATCCTTTGCCCAAAAGTTTACAGGAAAAATTAAGACATATTTTTTGCACTAGAAACTAATTCCTCTATAATTATCTGTTTGCATTTTATCATAGAGGCCACCAGACTACATTCTTGGTTCTATAGGCCTGTATATATAATAGTTGGTGGAAACTGTATGTTTGGGGAGGACAGACAGAATTGGAGGATTCTGAAGAGTAGGTAGCAGTTATGGTGGTGATTTTTTAGGACAATTTATACATCTCAGGGCCAAGAGAATATCTCTAGGTGTAGGGTATTTGTGGACAAACCCTGGAAGCAAAAACCCCCTACTCATTGTTCCCCCTTTACACAACAATAATGCCTTGTCACTGAGCCACACTGAGTGCAAAGTGATGCTCTGATATATTCAAATTCTGAGCCACCTAAGAACAAAATCAGCTGTGGGCAAAACAGCCTCCAGTAATAAGAGGAACATGATTCAAACCTCAGAAAAATCAGAAGGGTAAAATGAGCTGTTTCCACACCTCTATTATTGCTCATTTTCCAATAAGAATAGCTTCTAGTACAATCTGTGTGCTTTTGACCACTCGGGATTCAGAATCTCCCTCAGCATTTTAGAAAGCCCACAGCTGGCAGCAGGACCTCAGCAAAAGTGAAGACTAACTAGTTTATGTTACTTGATCATGAGATTTTTTCTCCCTCTCTTGTGAGCATCAAAGAGACTGAAATGATTTGGGCTACATTCATTCTCAAAAGATAAACATTAGCAAGATTAGTCCATTTGGCTATGTTTCCATTCCAGGCAGGCTCCCAGGAAAAGAGGAACACTTTGCTCACTCTTCAAAGGTACTCTCAAACAAACAGATAAGAAAACAGTAAATTTTAGCAAATAATTAGTTTCTCACATATATGAGGTGTTACTCTAATTTAACATGTTTTTTCTAAGTATAGACATGTTGGAAATAAACAAATGAAACTCAAGGATGGTTATAGGATTTTTCTTTATCCAAAAGTTTTTCAAGTGTCAAAAATTATAACTGCTTTCATATTCCTTATGCTATCATCATGTATTCTTCATTTAAGAAAGGCAGTAAAAAACATATTGAACTTAGACCACCATTCTATTTAATGCATCAGGGTTTAAAGCTGTGAATTTCAGAGACACTAATTTTAAGATCTCGGCTGTTTAAGTTTATCCAATACTTGGAAGGCAAACAGAAGATTATCTGTATTTAAATGATGGTTTAAAAAAATTGTGCTTACTGATTTTGTTGCCTTATGTAAAGCAAGAGCTGTAAGATAAGGCATATAAAAGCAATTACCACTCTGCCCTAGGGAATTCATAGGTCAGTAAGGTACTGCCGAAGAGTCCAGAACTGCTCTAAGTTGACACTTTTTAATCAGCCTCAGAAGCAATGCTAAAAGTTCAGCAGAAATAAAGGACAAGGAATTTTAAAAGCCTAACCTCTAAAATTCATATTACCCCCAGCTGAAAATAATACTATGAGTTTCCACATCACATGACCATATATTATCCAAGCAAGATATGAGAAGCAGACCAATTGGGTTTCTGATATGCACATACCAACTTTTATTCATCTGTCCTTGAACAAGTTACTTAACTTCTCTCAGTCACAATTTCCACATCTGTAAAATGATGATATATATAATGATGATAATATAATAACAATATATTCTGATAAAATAACAATCCCATCAAGGAAATGGCAAGACTAAATTAAAGACTACATATACAGTGTTCAACCTGGTAGCTAAAAACTGTTTGTACAATAAATAAAACTATTTCAAAATATGCAACAGCATATATGAGTTTCATATTGTACAATATTTGAATATTATTACACTTTTGCTCATCTCCATTAATAGTGATAAGAGATTTAAAGTTTAAAAGTTGTAAAAAATGTAATTTTTAAATCTTCTTTAAAATAAGGAACTTAACAGTATGCATCCCACTCATCAATATGATGAGGCACACCAAGCCACACCATTTACACAAATAATCTCACTGTCAGCATGCCACAGGTCATCCACATGTGATGAGAAAAAATAAAATTAAATCCATAAGTTACTGCCTTCTTTAAATAGATTATATTTTGCAACATCAAAGTATCACTTTTGATGTGATACTTCTGAAAAGGGGAAAATAATTGCCTGAGGGAGCAGATCCTTCTTCCTCTGGCCATAAACTAGACTCATAAGTAAAACAAGACACCTTCACTCTGATGCTTTAAAAACATTTAATTGTCTAAAGGACCCTAAAGAGGTATAAAGCCTCCCATCCACTCCATTAAAAACAACCATAAAACTGGAAAAAAAAATACAAAACAATCACTTCAGTGCTCTAGAAATTAACTAATGGTAGACAACAAATTAAGAAGCATTTAGCTTTTCAGCCAGAACCGCCATCTTCCAGTGATTTGCCAAGATGACCAACACAAAGGGAAAGAGGCGGGGCACCCGCTACATGTTCTCCAGGCCTTTCAGAAAACATGGAGTTGTTCCTTTGGCCACATACATGTGAATTTACAAGAAGGGTGATATTGTAGACATCAAGGGAATGGGTACTGTTCAAAAAGGAATGCCCCACAAATGTTACCACGGCAAAACTGGGAGAGTCTACAATGTTACCCAGCATGCTGTTGGCCTCATTGTAAACAAACAAGTTAAGGGCAAGATTCTTGCCAAGAGAATTAATGTGCGTATCGAGCATATTAAGCACTCTAAGAGCCGAGATAGCTTCCTGAAACGTGTGAAGGAAAATGATCAGAAAAAGAAAGAAGCCAAAGAGAAAGGGACTTGGGTTCAGCTGAAGCGCCAGCCTGCTCCACCTAGAGAAGCACACTTTGTGAGGACCAATGGAAAGGAACCCGAACTGTTGGAGCCCATCCCCTATGAATTCATGGCTTAATGGGTGTAAAAATAAAGACCTGGACTGTACAAATGTTTCTCTTAATTGAGAAAAAAAAAGAAGAAGAAGAAGCATTTATTCATGAAATCAACTGAACTTTGGGCAAGAGATGTGGGATTCTGCAGGCTTTTTGCCTAGGGCTGCTCCCATTCCACTTCTGAATCCTCCAGTTTGTCAGTGCTGGAGGATTACAAAAGCAAAATTGACCATGAAAACTAGCAGCTTTCTGCCAGTATCGGAAGGCTTGATTTGGGACAGAAGGTAAAAACTCATACCCAGCAAGGCTGTCAGTAGAAGAGGCAAATGCAGTAGAAAAAGAATGGGGCAAATCCACAGCTCTGCTAGCCTGAGATTAAAGTATAGATGGGGCAAGCTGCAGACCAACCAGAATGTTAATAGGGAAAACCTAGAAATGAGAAACATACAAGAGTTGGGGCTTCCCAGGTGGCACATTAGTAAAGAATCCACCTGCCAATTCAGGAGATAAGGATCGAGCCTGGGTTGGAAGATCCCCTGGTTGGGAAGATCCCCTGGCAGCCCACTCCAGTACTTTTGCCTGGAAAATTCCATGGACAGAGGAGCCTGACTGGCTTCAGTCCATGGGGGTCACAAAGAGTCAGACACAACTGAGCAACTGAGCACTCACACGGGCATACAAGAGCTAGATAAGCTCTCTACACATCCCTGTGTGACTACAAAACTAAACATGTGTGCAAGGAAAATTTGAGATGGTCTGGTAGTAAATAAAATTCAAGGCAAGTAAGAATTATCTGAACTTTGAACATGCTACCAAACATACATACTGATCCATAGCAGAGGGGGAAAGATTATGGGGTTGAGGTGTTTGAGTACAACATCAGCCCAAATCACTGGCTAACAACTGAGGTAGAAGACACAGCAAACGCCATTAGGAAGCTAGGCCAGAAATCAAACTAAAAACTAAAAACTGAGCAGACACATCAATGGTCACATACCACAGAAAAGACTCTGCAAATCAAGTCCAAGTAAGTTACAAAATAGAAAGCAAAGTTTTTTGTCAATGAAAAAAATTAAAATACAGAGGTGCTTCAAAATGTTATCCAAAATATCCATTTAAACAAAAGATTATAAAACATGCAAATACAAAGGAAAGTAGAGCCCATACTTAGGGCAATTAGTTTGCCGTACATCTGAAATGAACACAGCTTTGTAAATCAACTATATTTCTTTTTGTTTTGTTTTGTGATTTTTTATATAAATTTATTTATTTTAATTGGAGGCTAATTACTTTACAATATTGTATTGGTTTTGCCATACATCAACATGAATCCACCACAGGTATACACGTGTTCCCCATCCTGAACCCCCTACCTTCTCCCTCCCGTACCAGCCCCAAGCATCCAGTATCTTGCATCGAACCTGGACTGGTGATTTGTTTCTATATTTCAATAAAAATTTTTTTTAAATTCCAGAGAATCCAACACTAATAGTTTTGCTCTTTTTTTTTTTGCTATTTTAGGTGATTTACACAGAAATGAATCTTTTCGATCAAAAATCAACCTGTCTGTTGTATTTTTAAACCTCTATTCAATAGAAAAGCAATTAAAGCAAAAACAAAAAATATTTCACACTGGGTTTCATTTTGGTGGTATTCCAAGAAATTTTATCCTACAAGTATTATGAACTAGCATTGGTCAGGGCCTCCTAAATCTTCAGGAAGTACTCAAAAACTTCTGAAATCCCATCTTTCCCATAAAGTCTTTCCTGCACACAAGTTTGTTTGTATATTACGCAGATATAATTGAAACATGCTAAGGGCATAGTACGCACTCTGATCTGTAGCTAACATTGATGCACTAATGTAAGAAATCCCTTTTCCCACTGATTTCTTCTAAATATTTGTTTATTTACTTCATGATTTTTTTAAACACCTAGACTATTGTCTGTCCCCTAATGATCTGTCTACATAAGTGGCCTTTGACTATCAACTCCTAAAATGTGTATCAGAGTACCAAAGGAAAAGACATTGACTATGTCTGTTGACTTTAATTTCTATTCATATCCACTTTTCAAAGTCCAGCTCAAATTCTAGATTCTGTTAGACTCTTCCCTGGACAAATCTAGCTCAAGCATAATCTTTAGTCTCCTGAACACTCATCTACAACTTCTGCCACTTGTGTGACTCACTCTATTATATTCATTTACGAAAATTCCAGAATGGAAATCCAAGCTATGTGTGGCCTCTGAGCATTTTAGTGGGGCTTATGGAATTTACCTGGCCAAGGATCTAGACAAGCAAGTGTCTGAGAAAGCTCAGGGGAAGAAATTCATGCTGAAAAGAGAGAACTAAAATGTATACACTTGCTTTGAGGCCACTGGGTTCTTACTAAGGGGAAAAAATGATCATATTTTGGTGTCTGGTCCTCAGTTTATTCACATCACCACCTTTAGCGAGCTGTTCCTGAATCCTGACGTGGGGAAAGGGGTTAACAACAAACATGATATTTAAAACGTTAAAAGTGTGTTCTCTATTTGATAAGAAATAGTGGAGACAGCAGAGCTTTGCAGCCTAGAGTAACAAAAATGGACAAAAGACATTTCCCACATCAGGAACATGACTTTCAGGGTACCCAGCTAGAAACAGTAGAGGATTAACAACCAGATATTCCCAAGTGGTGGGCACCATCCAAGTGGGGAACTCAGGCTAGCAGGAATCTTCAGTGCTGTGATCTTAGATGTGCTCAAGAAGCTGTATAACAAAACCTTCATATGATGATGGTACTACAAAAGAAGCAATGTGAGAAATTATTCAGCACTGTAGAATTTCAGAGGGGCCAACACCTTCTCAATGATATAACACTTGGAGGAGAAAAGTAAAAGGACCCTACAGAACAGTTTTGTCCTTCGATGCTGTTACCCTTTTGGCTAGACCAGATGACATATTTATTGTTATTTATTTTTATTGGAATATAGTTGAGCATATTCTTTCTTCTCTACTGCATGGGCTTTTATCATCTCTCACTCTAAACAGTAGTCGCTAGAAAAATATGCTCACACTCTCATTATTGGTTAAATTGAATTAAGAAATTATTTTTGGTTATAATAGTGTAAATGGCTGAGTTCTTTCTACTAATGTGGCTCAAATATGGATTTCACTGCTATTGCTTTTGCATCCAGTGAATGTGTAAAGTTTGGGAGAAAATAAGCAACTGGCAGAAAATTAATAGAGCAGACAAAGCTAAGGACAATTAGTTGGGCATCTTATGCAAAGACTGTATTTTGGCTGATGTTCAACTCCATTTACTTTTTTTCTCTTATTCATCCAGAACCAAAATGTGTGTTCTCTCATTTCAAGAGTAAAAACTAAGAGTGAACAAAGGGATTGTTTGAGTCAAGGCAAATATCTTTTCCAAAGAAGATTATATATGTCACATACAAATTAGATTTGAAGGGAAAAGGATTAGAAACTATGTTATGAAATAAAAGATGAACTGCATAATGTGGAAGAGAGTAGTTAAATACTGAAGCTATAAATTCTAGCCACTTTTATCTACATTTAATATTCAGGTCACAGTATTTTAAAACAAAGTTGTGATGCAACAGATGCAGTGGGCCTCCTGAAAGCCTATTTAATTCTAATTAGTTTGGAAGCTATGAGAGAAGGAAGTGGCCAAAGCACTTTAAAGCAGGGCTGGTAAATTACTGCCCATGGGCCAAATTTGTACCTTCACCTGTTTTCACATAGCCCATACACTAACGTATAGTTTTTACATTTTTAGATGGCTAAAAAAATAAAAGAACATTTCATGACACACAAAATTATGTGAGATTCACATTTCAGTGCTTATAAATAAAATCCTTTGGGAATACAGCCACACTTATTCATTTACATATTGTCTATGGATGCTTTTAAACTCAAACAGCAGAGTTGAGTAGTTGTGATAGAGACTGTAGGAACCACAAAACCAAAAATATTCACTGTCTGGCCCTTTATAGAAAGTTGACCGAGTCTTATTTTAGAGAATTCAGTTAGATGGTAAGTTTGCTTGATTCTAATGTTTAACATAACAAGGGTTTTTCCATCCATACTTTGGCTGAACAGGAGTGGCTGCAGAAGGATCTCATTCCAGCAGACTAGTCTATAGCAGGTGATTCTAAGCTATGGCCACGCCTGCTGCTATATGTGTATTTGCCCTTTAACACAAACTTAGTCCCCTCAAAGAGCTAAAGAGATTATTTTACAGTGATTTGTCTTAATTCTACTGAATATACAAATTACTGTTTCACATGTCTTCATGTTTCTTCTATTTTTAAATAGTATAAAAGAGCATGGCTTATTTTGATATATTGCACAATCATGTTATCAAACAAAATTGCCCTGCCAATCATTTTGTGACAAAATTGTGTCACAAAATTATGTGTCATTACTTTTGAAACACAACTACAGCATCTTTCTGGAATATAACAGACCTTCAGAATAAAGACAGATATGCATGTAGATCATGAGGTGAATTAGTTTAAAAAAAGATGGGATAGATCATTAATATTCTTAAATATACGCCCATGTTTAAACTTCCACATCTTCCTTTCAAAAGACCAAATATTTTCACCAAATTTAATACGACAGCCTCGTACTTTAAACATCTGACTAGACTATATAATTAAGAAAATCTTTTTACTACTCTTGCCCCTCAGTATGATTAAATTTTCATATAATATTTATTCTTACTTATGTTTTCTTTTTATAGACTCCTTTTATTACCTATAAATTTCAGTATTTCCCATGAGCTTTATTTTTCCTCCTCTAAAGCTCAAATGACAGTAAACATTAATGATAATTGTTGCTCCTGGCACCACTTAGCTATTTCAAAACAAATACCCAGTTGTATTTTAAAACTTCAGGCCCCAAACAAAAACTCCAGAAAGAGTTTCAGAATTCTTTATTAATGATAAAAATTCAAACTCTTTTGAGGGGGAACTATAATATTGAGCCACATATCCAGTCTCCTATAATTTAATCCCAAATATCCAAATTATTAGATTATCAAAATGTAAAGCTATATATGGCTTTTACTATGTATGTCTACATGTGGCTCTAACTGGTTATTTACTTGGTTACAGTTAAGAGAGATTTATTTCAATTTACCATGAGCATTTCTTCTTAAAATAAGAAAAACAAAGCTTAATGAAATTTGTCACAGTTCCTAGCATATAATGGCATGCAATATACATTTCTGAATGAGCAAAAATCATTATAATAAACTATTATTTAGTAGTGTCACCTCTCCAAAGCATTTTTCCATTTTTACACTTAACCAATCTCTGAGAGATACACAGGTACACATTCTCAAAGATTACACAGGTAGATACCTCAAAAATGAAAGATATATTTGCCAGACCTTTGTCAAAGCCCCACAGGGATATCTCATTAGACACAGTCTGGAGACTATTAGAAGCTACAATTTCAAGTGTCTAGTGAAGGAGGAGGCTCTAATTTGTCAATTAGCTAAGCATGAAAACGAATAGGGCTTTCTGGAAGAGGCTGGGTCCATGAAGCTACTAAATGCCCCAAAGTATCATTTTTATTCTAGAGAAACTAAATAAACATATTAATGCAACAGAAGGAAAGTCAGGAAGTAATATACTAGTCACCTCAACATACTGATCTAGAGCCAGTGTCAGAAACAGAGGTAGTCATGACCACCTACCCATGATTTCCACACACTTCACCTAGCTTCTTACAGAAGAATCTGCCACCTAAACCCGGCAAATGCAGCTCTGTGTATGAAGGTATCTTATTTCACTGGTGGTGGTGGTTTAGTTGCTCAGTCGTGTCAGACTCTGACCCCATGGACAGTAGCCCACCAGGCTTCTCTGTCCATGGAAGTTTCCAGGCAAGAATACTAGAGTAGGTTGCTACTTCCTTCTCCAGGGGATCTTCCCCACTCAGGGATTGAACCTAGGTCTGCATCACAGGCGAATTCTTCACTAACTGAGCCACCAGGGAAGCCCGTTTTGTTTCACTGGTTATGGGCAACTGCTTTACAGTTGCCCATATCTGATTCTGATATCTGATACAAAATGGATTGTTCATATTCACTCAAACATGAGGAACTATGACATTGAGTATAGTAACCATCTTCCCTTGTAGCTCAGTTGGTAAAGAATCTGCCTGCAGTGCAAGAGACCCAGTAGGGAAGATCCCCTGGAAGGAAATGGCAACCCACTCCAGAATCCTTGCCTGGAAAATCTCATGGACAGAGGGCTGCAGTCCATGGGTTGCAAAGAGTCGGGCACGACTGAGCGACTAACACTAACTAATGACTAGAATATAAATACCCTTCCTTGGTTTGAGGAATTTCTCACCTTATGAGAAATGGTAGAAACGATAGTTCTTTTTCGACCACAGAGCCTGAAAGTGCCTGATACTTGCTTTCCCAGCCTCTTCTGCAGCCAAAAAACTGGCAAATGACCTACACTTGAGTAATCAGAAATACCTACCCTGGACTTTGAATTCAAACCTAGTGATGCAAAATTGTAGGAACACTAGAGAATCGTTCTGAGGGGACTGATACGGGGCAGCAGCAGAAGTAGCAATACCGAATCCTGAGCCCCTAGTGCTAGTCAGATTCTTGGGGGCAGGGGTGTCCTCAGAGGACTATTCTGTGGCTGCAGTTCTGACTAGGAAGTCTCTCGGTTTCTTGCCCATTTTCCAACACTTTCCCACAATTCTGTGAGCTCCCCAGTATCCCTAGTAAATTCCCTTTTTTCTTAATTTAGCCATGTTGATTTCTGACGCTCACAATTAAGAAGAGAGACTGATATTCAGAGTCCAGGTCAATCAGCTGCCAAGATGAGACTATAGAACAGGGGAAATCTGAGAGCTGAAGCTACCATTTGGAGACGGCCATGAGAGGCTATTCCGGCACAGAAGACTTATCTATAGACACTCCAAGAAAAGCAGACAACAAACACAATGAGGCATCAGAAAGAAAGAAAGAGGTAGCACTCTGACGATATTTCCAAGCCCCAATCCCGTAAGAACAGGCCACGCTTCATTTCGTAGCTGTGAACGGTCTTAAAATCCACTACTGTACCCCAAAATGAATCCTTCATTCTTCTCACCTGATTCATTTGACACACAGTTTTATTCCTTACAACCAAACGTGCCCTAATTAAGTTAGCCAGATAAGCAGAGGATCATAATTATCTAGGAATATGAAAAACAGCACAACTGGGACATGGAGGAACTTAGGGGACAAACTATGAGAGGAATCTCTCTCCTTTCCACTCAAAGTAATTAGTGATGATTCTCTCTTCAGTTCAGGGGTGACACAAACATCACATAAATGTACTGGTGTATTCAAACTTGTGATTAGTAGGTTATTTACACTGCTCAGCACACAAGAAAATCACTAGGCTATGTCTATACACAGCCCAAGATAACAAAGAAAGATTTAACTAAAACATTAACTATAAATTGAGGACTGAGAAAACATCCCCCAAACAAAAACAATGATAACATCACGTAAGAACCATCTGTCAAGATAGGCCCTGAATTACAGAGAAGATGGTGGCAAGGCCTGCTTGACAGATGGAGAATCAGACCCACCCTAGGAGAAACGTGGACAGCTGGTTCCTGCAGCCCAGGCTTCTGGCCATCCCTCACACATCACGACTACATTATGACTATTCGCAAACATGGACAAAAAACTTTGAGCAAGCTACCCAAGATGGGCTGACTGCAGCTTAGAATCCTGTGGGAGACCACACTTCAGGACACTCACTGCCTGGGAACCCAGAAAGTGCTCAGTTTTGTCCTCTTCCAGGGAGGGTGTCAGAAATCAAAGACAGGTCATCTGCTCTCCCCCTCTGCCTTCTGACCCTTTCTGCCTTCTCATCTGTTATTCATTTTCCAGGTTAACCAAGTTGGGAACTGATGAAAAACCTTCTGAGAGGCCACTTTGCTCTTCTGATTCTTGGAGTGTTCCTGAGTGACCTTAAGCAAAGCTCTTATTAAGGAAAGCTAAAGAAAGGTAATTCCATTTTGAAAATCAGAGCGAAAACACTGATGCTGTGGGAAATTCATAAGAATGACAGTGACAAGACCTAAAGCCTGAGCAAACTACAAATCTCTGAAAGTCAGTCTTTTTCCTCACTGGTAAAAATCAGTAAAAATACTTCCAAGTTGGAGATTTGGGGAATCCAATATTAACCGTTAATACTGTGGAAAAGTCCATAATGTCTCTGTACAACTAACACAAAAATAGTTCTGTTTACCTCAGTGGTTTGTTGCAAGAATCAAATGAGTAAGTGTGAGAATGGTTTGAAAGATATGTAGTACTGAACAGTCACAGAGCATCATCATCGCATCGGCACTGTTCATATTTGTAAACATAGTTAGCACTATTGATATCTTTATCAAATTCTCAGAATCTAGGACCTTTGTAGATCTTTGAAAATCATAATTAAATGATTCCATTTATGTAATGCACTTAGAACAGTGTTCCATGGTAAGTACTCTTTAAGCATGAACAATTAGGATGAGTTGTAGTGGTAATGGTTATCTTGATTCTTACCCAAATTCAAAAATAATGAAGTAATGGGATGGGGTCTTTGGCTTTATGGTACTCTATAATTTTCTTATAATAGTAACTGAAGTGTTTGGCAATTATGAATACCCTAAAGCTGTCAGCTATAATTATCTTTACTGGCATTTTATACTCAACAGGGTACTGTCTCACTACTCCCCTGACACCAAGATTCAATAGAGCTGCTGCCGATAGACCAATGACTATAGTTACATTTGGTTAAGACTCTTTCTCAAAGTTTACTTTGACATCAGGCTCTGCCAGAAGCCTCAAGGTCATACATTTCTTTAAATTAAAATGAAAAAAGTTTTCTTTGAAGAATTTCATGGCAGCTCTTGAGGCATTACAAAACACAACTGGGCTAACAAGTAATATTGAAAACAATCAGAAAGCTTTCTCACATTATCCTAGAATGTCTCAAAGCATAATCTATATACATAACAGCTGATAAATTTTACACTCCATAATAGTCACAAAACAAACCCGTATCACAGTCTGCCATAGTAAAAGGTCACTTCATGGGTGTCTCAGGGCTCAGCCACTGAAATAAGCTCAAAGTTAGTTTCACCCAATGGCAATACTAGCATTCAACTGACATCCTCTCCTTACATTAGCATGCTGTGATTATTCCCAGCAGTGGAGCTGGGCCTCCATGGTAACGCTCTTCAGGGAGCTGGGGTAGCTGTTTAATTATTAAAATGAATAATTCTTACCAACACATTTAATTGGGAAATATTACATGTTAAAGGGGCACTAATGGAACAGCTCTGAGAACTGAGCAGAGTGATAGAGAATGCTTTTTGATGTGAATTTTAGCAATACTTTCCTTATCCCATCACACCATGCATTATTTAGTTGCTTTAAAAAAATCTATCACTTCATTTCTAAGTGGAGATGGAATTATTGAACCCGCAAAAGCAAAGCTTTGAATTACTCCCATGTGTTTGAACCATTACCAAGCCACAAAAATCAGACACAGTGAATCGTCATGGTATCTCTTGACTGCTAGGAAAGCAACCAAAAAAAAACCCTTGAACATTACATCAGCCAGTTAAAACAGATTCAGGTTAGCTTTACAGGACAGCGGTAATATTTCCATTCTTGAGAAAAGAAAAATGAATATTGATAACATTCATCTAACTTCACTATGGAAATCCTTAAGCATACGTGCCATCTTTATACACTGTCATCTAAATGTGTATTTCTCTGTGTATTATCTATTCTCAGAGCAATGAGAGTCACCTCAGAGACAGACAGAAGAACTCAATCTTATTATTAACTTGTCACATGAAAATATAGAATAATTTATGCCCTCTGATATATTTCCCTTAATGTACTTAATAAAGGAAGATTTCATCATCGAAAAAGAAAAGAAATATCCAGGACCAGAATTTTCATTCCATCTCTTCATTTTAAGTAGATCAGAAAGCTGTTTTCATAAAGGAGAAAATGATTAAAAAAACACAGGGGATACCAACACTGGAAGTCTAAAGAATGGAAAGCAAACATAATCCATTGGCAAGAAGCTGTGTAAGCATCAGAAAATTTCAGTCTTAAACTTGTAAGCATTGTTTCTGAAAGTAGGATGTTGCTTATACTAGGTTTAAGAATTCCAAGAATTAATTTTTAAAGCTAAAAAAGCTGCTTTAGTTCAGAGACTGTATTTAGAGCTTTTCGCACATTCACTTCAATTAATAGATTTCATAAGCTTTGAGTAATAATAAACATCTCACATACCACCTACAAGATGATGCTATACATCTTTCTAATGTTTCAAGGGTCCCTGACACATCACCCTTGGGCCCTCAGACAGCTAGAGAGATCTCATGGGAGAAAGGCGAGAGCAACTGTTGGTGAGAGCAACTGTCTGTTAGTGCTCCCCTGAATTTGACTGGTTCTCCTGCACATCCCCTGCCCACAAGTACACATCCACAGGCCTGGGATTCTGCTCATTGTCTCCATTCTCATATCCCACACCAGTTTGCCTCCACTAAATTTCTGCTTAGCAATTAAAAAGCATGACCCAATGCACTTTTCAGATAATGCAAATATCAAATTACACGCTGTCTCCAAATTCCCTAGCCAGCTTTCCAGATTCTCTAGCTTTCTAAATCACCCTTCTTATTTCACTGTATCTGTCAGGCTGCCCGGTCCCCTAATGCTGGAAGAAAATCAAAGGGCTGCTTGACTGGAAAGGGGCAATTACTATCTGTGACATTTCCATTAGGAAGTTTCCTACCGAGCTTAATACCAAATACTCATATTAATGTCCCTCCCCAACTCAGCTCCCTACACTAATTTTTTAAATTAAAATTCTAATGGTTTATAATGAGTGACTGCTCACCATCAGGCAGAAAAACCAGTGACCCAAGGGCAGGTAAATGATATGTGTGTCTGCCCACCTAGATTTCCATGTGCCTGATTTTAACTGTTTGATCCAAATCATACCTCACTGCTCAATGTACATCATATGACAGGCTTCAGCAGCCATTAGTTGGTTAATAGCACACGCAGCAAAGGATACATGTAAGCAAGTAGAACAGTGATTTCAAACTTGCTCTAGCAGCAATCCTACTTTCAGATGAAATCTTATGTAAGTATAATAAATTCATTAGCATTAATTTGAGGTACAAATTCATATATGTAACAATTTTATTAAGTCAGTTAGTTTGTTTTAATGAAAAGGAAAAAAAGAAGAAATTGGGAGGTAAATGAGAATTAGATTTTACATTAACCTCAACATTCAATTTATCTGTATATTTTTGCTTCTCTGCACAAGTAATCTTTCTGACAACTTGTCTTGTGTTCTAAAGATATTCTTCAATTAGTCAGAAATGGCAATGGTTTCCTTTCAAGGCCTACAGGGCATCAAGATTACCTGATACTCTAAGTTGTTAAGCAGTCCTTAATGTATTAAAATTTGGCATATAACACACATGAATTATTTCATGTGGCTTGTTTACGTGTTATTTTATTACAGTTTTGATAGTTGAAGTATCCTTTTAAGTGAAATCTGGAGCACACATTTAAGGAATTACTGAAATACAGCCATGGAACACTGGGGCTCTGCAATCTGAAACATCATTGACACAGATATGATGATGTTTAGGGAGAAACAAGTAGCTAAAGAGATAAGGAAAAGGTTAGCTTGGAGAAGGCTGTGGTTGTCACTAGTGATAACCTCTAACTCCCTCAGCACTTTCTTGATTTCCTCTCCCACTACTGATTTCATTCTTGCATTGTAACAAGCTGAGCATGTCCGTCCCCTCCAGATTACTTGCCACTGAAGGCAGAAGACTACTGATAATGGACTGAACTGTGTCCTCTTCAAATTTATACATTAAATCCCTTACCCCCAATGTGACTATATTTGAGATAGGGTATTTAAGAAGGGAATTAACTGATGTAATAAGAGTAGGTCCATATCCAATAGGCATTAAACCAATCCTCTTCCTTGTATGAGGAAAAGACAGCAGATCCCTCCATCTCCCTCTTATTCACTCAATCTCTCTCTCTCTCTCCATCTCTCTCTTCCTCTCCCTCTCTTCTCTTCTCTCTCCTTTTCTCTCTGTGTATTTGCTGAGGAAAGGTCATGGGAGGCTATAGCTAGAAGGTGGCCACCTACAACTGAGGGAGAGAAGCTTCCTCCAAAGCCAGTTTTGCTAGCACCTTGATCTTGGACTTTGAGCCTCCAGAAGTTTGGGGAAATAAATTTCTGTTATTTAAGCCATCCTTTCCAGCCTGTTGTATTTTGACATGGCAGCCCAAACAGACTAACACAATCATGAAACAAACATCAAGAAAAATATATTGTTTAAATGAACACAATAAAGGAAAGTCCTCTCTCTCACTGTGAAGTCATCAAAGTTTAATACACTACAAAATGCTCAGTAAGATCACTTTGTAAGGAGCGTCAATATTCTTGACAGTCTTGAATAAAAGACTGCTTGAATAAAAAGCTTTCAGGGTTCAGAATTTAATTCATGGGTATCCATGAATCTGAAGGGATCCCAGCTTTATCTAATACTCTTTTTCCCCAGAGCTCATGGTATGGGGTTTTGTACATACTTTTAACCAATCTACACGTTAAACTGGGAAAAGATATCTTAGACTTTTGAAACTAATCCACTTAGTTCTTACATCATTGCTTCTCCTAGTTTCTTTGTCTTTATTCATGTTTTTCTCATATTTCATATCAAAGATACCAAAAGCATGACACATATATTGCCACTCCTTTGTCAGTGCCTCTGACAATCATGATCAATCAATCCTGACCTCTCTCCCCTATCCCCTGTAGGTTTGGATGTAGCTTCAAAATCCTTCTTTTTGTTGTTGGCAAAGTGGCATGTGGCATCTTAGTTCCCCAACCAGGAACCAAACCTGCAGTCTCTACAATGGAAGTGCAGAATCTTTACCACTGGACCACCAGGGAAGTCCCCAGAATCCTTCTCAACACAGTTCAATTGCGAACCATCATCAATTATGTGAAAGGAAAATTATTTGCCAACTTTTTAATGTCTTTTTTAATCAAATGTGGTTTTAGATGTGGGTGTGATAAAAATGTCCAGTTTAAAATATTTTTATGGCATTGACTAAATGACAGAGTTTTCACTGGGACTGAATTCATCAACTCCAGGGGCATCATTCATCCCATGCTGTGCAACACACAGCCTACAAAGGCTCACACTATTCACAGATTCATTTCATTTTTATCACTTTTAACTATTCTGAAAAAAAAAATACTTTTTAGGATACCTTTTACTCCAATAATGTTAAGGACTTGTTTATAAAAATAATTAATTTGCTTTTCAATATAAGTCCCCTTAATAATCATAAAATAAAAAGATGTACTTGAACAATTATTAAATATTATTTTAAAAACTCACAATGTGAAATCTAGTTTAGGATGCCGACCTCAATGTAGCCTCTCCACATTTTTCAACAAAATATCATTGGAAATATAAAAAGACAAGACCAAAATCCATTTCCAAAATCTAACACTGATATAACACAACACCAAGTCTAAGATATCTGTGATCTCCACATAGTTAATAAAAGAGATTAAAGACCATATTGGTATGTAGAAACAGAGAAAATCTTGGAGGCTTGGAAGGTAAGACCAAACACGTTAGATAACCTCCCATCCAGCTATGTCAGCAACAGGAAGACTGTGAAAGTAAAAGTGAAGTCGCTCAGTCATGTCCGACTGTTTGCAACCCCATGGACTGTAGCCTACCAGGCTCCTCTGCCCATGGATTTTCTAGGCAAGAATACTGGAGTAGATTGCCATTTCCTTCTCCAGGAGATCTTCATGACCCAGGGATTGAACCCAGGTCTCCTGCGTTGTAGTCAGATGCTTTACCGTCTGAACCAACAGGGGAGTCCCAAAAGGAAGACAGTTGGTACCTAAAGGGAGAGAATGATGCCAAGGTCATTTGTAGATTTGCCTTCTTCATGTACAATTAAGCAAGGGAAAAATACTCCAAGGTCTTCTTTATAAATTTATTCTCCATGTACATTTTGAGGATAATGACATTTCTTCTCCTGATGCTATTCCAGGTGCCCTTCCTCTGAATCTGTCATCTGTGAACAACTCTCCCTTATTCTGCAAGGCTTCTTCCTAGACACTGCACATGTGAATTCTCTCTACTCACCTACAGTTCAAGGATGGGCTTGGTGTCATCAGTGGAGAGGTTGTGCACAGTGACTCATGGTCCTGCTCTCTAGCAACTCTTGCCCAGCCTCAGTTCAGTTTCTGATTTCATGCTACCAAGCATAAAGAAGTAATATTTGGTATTAACTGCTCTGGGCTTTCAGCTTCCCTTTCCAGGCTACAGTCAGGCCCTCCAAGTTTATATCTTCAGGTAGGATGACCACAGGAGACAACAAAGAGTCCTGTCTCAGCTCTCTCCACATGGAGTTCCAAAGCTCTCAGCAGAAGGAATACATTGAGAGAGATGCTTCAAAGTTTCAAAATTATGTTTTAAGGACCAAGAAGCAAAGTTAATCTTATAAGTAATAGATGACTTAAAAGCCAGTTCTTAGGCTAAAATTTGATTAAAAGAACAAAGTAAAAGTAAGAAATTCTGAAAGTGATGGGAATACCAGACCACCTGATCTGCCTCTTGAAAAACCTTTATGCAAGTCAGGAAGCAACAGTTAGAACTGGACATGGAACAACAGACTGGTTCCAAATAGGGAAAAGGAGTACATCAGGCTGTATATTGTTACCCTGCTTATTTAACTTATATGCAGAATACATCATGAGAAACGCTGGGCTGGAGGAAGCACAAGCTGGAATCAAGATTGCCGGGAGAAATATCAATAACCTCAGATATGCAGATGACACCACCCTTATGGCAGAAAGTGAAGAGGAACTAAAGAGCCTCTTGATGAAAGTGCAAGAGGAGAGTGAAAAAGTTGGCTTAAAGCTCAACATTCAGAAAACTAAGATCATGGCATCTGGTCCCATCTGGTCCCATCACTTCATGGCAAACAGATAGGGAAACAGTGTCAGACTTTATTTTGGGGGCTCCAAAATCACTACAGATGGTGATTGCAGCCATGAAATTAAAAGAAATTACTTATACCTTGGAAGGAAAGTTATGACCAACCTAGATAGCATATAAAAGCAGAGACATTACATTGCCGACTAAGGTCTGTCTAGTCAAGGCTATGGTTTTTCCAGTGGTCATGTATGGATGTGAGAGTTGGACTGTGAAGAAAGCTGAGTGCTGAAGAATTGATGCTTTTGAACTGTGGTGTTGGAGAAGACTCTTGAGAGTCCCTTGGACTGTGAGGAGATCCAACCAGTCCATCCTAAAGGAAATCAGTCCTGGGTGTTCATTGGAAGGACTCATGTTGAAGCTGAAATTCCAATACTTTGGCCACCTGATGTGAAGAGCTGACTCATTTGAAAAGACCCTAATGCTGGGAAAGATTGAGGGCAGGAGGAGAAGGGGATGACAGAGGATGAGATGGTTGGATGGCATCACCGACTCAATGAACATGGGTTTGGGTGGACTCCGGGGGTTGTTGATGGACAGGGAGACCTGGCATGCTGCAGTTCCTGGGGTCGCAAAGAGTCAGACATGACTGAGTGATTGAACTGAACTGAACTAAAAAGAAAGTTAGGCCCTGCTAAGTGTCTCCTACAAGTGCCCACCTCTCTTGGGACAGATCTCAAGAGTAGGATGGTAAAGCCCCAGAATACAGTGTGTTTTCTTTTCTTTTCTTTTCTTTTTTTACTTTATTTCCCTTTACAATACTGTATTGGTTTTGTCATACATTGACATGAATCAGCCATGGGTGTACGTGAGTTCCCAATCCTGAACCCCCCTCCTACCTCCCACCCTAGTGCATTTTCAAAAGCAGAAAGGACCCAGAAGCTGTCCTCCAAAGCTCTTGCACAAGTCTGTAATGGGATAACAGAACTAAAATCTTCTATTATTTGCAAAAGGATGTCAAAGTGGTTAAAAGTCTTGCAGACTGAGCAAGTTTGTTCCTTGCAAACAGGAACACGTGTTCCCTGAATGTCCTGATACTAAGACATTCACTGAACTGATACCGAAGGTCAGTGGATACAGATGTGCAAGACCAAAGTCTAAACGGGAAGAGTTAAATCTCCTGTCTATCAAAGGGACAGCTGCCAATGACAGGACAAAGACACCCCCTCGTCTCTGCAGTACCATCAACCAATTTAAGCCCTTGGAACTGAGAAAAGAGGAGAGAAAATAAACACTGAATCTGTGGTGTTGAGAATCAGAGTAAGGACTGAAGACCAGAATTGTCTGGATTGAAACTTGAAATAACTGAAATTAGCAAAAAATAACTGAGATTATTAGGCAGGCATTATCTTCTAATAAAGACAAGATGTGTTACCAAGAAAATGGAGAGTTATTTGCACACCCTAGCTAAAGATTCAAACCCCACTCAGAAGTTTTTTCAGGTAGGTCCAGGTCTCTGTGGCTCTAGGATATATTCCTGTTATCCTCATACTATGGTCTGTGATATACTAACTAGAAACAGTACATAAACTCCCAATATTCAGGGATAACTAGGTTATTTCCACCTGACCCACACCCGTGCCAACACACAGTCTGGCAATACTACTTGAAAGGCCCTACACCTGCCAGCATACACTGTACCTCTTAGAGCCAAAGTGAAAGTGAAAGTCGTTCAGTTATGTCTGACTCTTTGCAACCCCATGGACTATAATCCATGGAATTCTCCAGACCAGAATATTGAAGAGGGTAGCCTTGCCCTTCTCCAGGGTATCTTCCCAATCCAGGGATTGAACCCAGGTCTCCTGCACTGCAGGTGGATTCTTTACCAGCTGAACCATAACATAAGCCCTGCTGCTGCTGCTGCTAAGTCGCTTCAGTCGTGTCCGACTCTGTGCGACCCCATAGACGGCAGCCCACCAGGCTCTACCGTCCCTGGGATTCTCCAGGCAAGAACACTGGAGTGGGTTGTTCTGCCTAAATAGAGAAAGAAAGAGGCATGGCACCAAGTGGGTTTAGGACGGCTGCTTCTAAGCCCACTAAAGCACTTTTTCTTTGCAAATTAGAAAAAAATTTCTGCTATGCCAGGCACACTTGTGCAGTAAACAACCTGCCCAAATGTACACAGTGGCCCTTGGTCAGCAAGTGAAGTGCATGTGTGCATGCTCAGTCACTTCAGTCGTGTCCAACTCTCTGTGACCCCATGGACCATGGCCCACCAGGCTCCTCTGTCCATGGGACTCTCCAGGTAAGAACACCGGAATGGGTTGCCATTTCCTTCTTCAGCAATAAAGTATGAAGTGAGTGAAGGGAAGTCGCTCAGTCATGTCCAACTCTTTGCGACGCCATGGACTGCATGTAGCCTACCAGGCTCCTCCGTCCATGGAATTTTCCAGGCAAGAATACTGGAGTGGGTTGCCATAATCTATTTTCTTCACAGACAAGAGCTGGAAGGAGACATGCTCAATGTCTGGTTGTATAACCTTGGCACTACAAATAAATAAATGTGGTTCAGTGTTAAGGAATCTGCCTGCAATGCAGGAAGCATGGGTTCGATTCTTGGTCAGGAAGATTCCCTGAAAAAGGAAATGGCAACCCATTCCAGTATTTTTGCTTGGGAAATCCCATGGACAGAGAGCCTGGTGGGCTACAGTCCATGAGGTCACAAAGAGTTAGACACAACTAAGAGACTAAACAACAACAATGGACAAAATATGGTATGTTTTTCTAACTTTTGTCAGATTGTCTTTATTTTATGAAGGAGCATCATAGCAGATCATGTGCTGATGCTTACTGAATTCACTTAATCCATCTGCCAAAGTCTTTTAATTAATAGCAATTCATGGTCAGATACTAGGTTTAAGCTCTCCTTGATAAATGCAGATATTTTGCCTGCACGAACTATGTGGATGGCATTCAGACCCAATGTATCCCTTAGCTCTTTCCACAGAGCTTCCAGCTCCTAAGCTAAGTCGGAAGAGACAGAGAAGACAAATTACTACTGTGCTCTCCCATAGTCCTTCGAGTGTTTTGCAGATGCTATCTATGCACTGATTCTTAAAGCTGTTTTTAGTATTTCCTGTAGATGTAGCATGCATATAAAATAGACCCAGGTGGCTATTCCTAAGCAAATTATGTAAATTCACTAAGCCTCAGATTGCTCATAGTCAAAATGGGGCTTATAATATCCATCTTGTAAGACTTTGTGAGATTCTGTGACCTGGCACGTGTGAGAACATTTAGTACAATGCCTGGCATAATGAATGCATGTGCACTTTAGCATCATGAGCCTGTGATTATGACAAGATCACATTTCCAAAGAGAATGCAGATTTCCCTGGCACTTGCCAATCTGTATCACACGGGAGCTGTGGATTCATTTCAGAGATGTGTGTGGTTTATTCTGGGGAATCCTGGAGACATTCCTGTGGTTACACTTGACATTCATATAATGTCCCTCAGTAACTTCTCACTTGAGCCTGCAACCTGCAGTCACCTGAGGGCTGCACCTCCCAACAGCCTCTATTGCAGGTTCTACCACAATCACACTGGTGTCAATACTCTGGAAACAACAAGCTATTGTGGGCCAAAGTAAGCACTGAAATCCTGCTGCTACTGAGCAAAAGAAGGCCATCCTATCACTAGTTTCAATGTACCTGTTCTTTACAAAGTCACTCCCACAGTTTGCAGGGTTACCAATTGTATGACTGGCTTTGAAAACCCCACATACCCCAGAAACCCTCAGTCCTAGGCAAACGGGAACCATCAGTCATCCTAAGTTTCAGCTATCAGATCCATGAAGCCCTCAAGGAAATAGACAACATTCTCTCTTCTTCAACCTCCTTCTGCCCCAGCCCCATCCCATCTGTTTGCTCCCAGTAGACAAACACAAACCTGTATTAGTTTTCCATTAATGCCTAACAAATTACCATGAGCTTAGTGGTGTAAGACAAAACCTGTTCATTATCTCATGGTTTCTATAGATCAGAAATCTGAGTATGTCTGCTCAGTCTTCGGTAGTGGAAATAAGGCATCAACTAGCTTATGTTTCCGTCTGAAGGCTCTGGAGGAAAATCCACTTGTCAGTTCATTTAGATAGTTAGCCAAATTCAATTATCTTTGTGCTTGTAGGACTGGGGCCCCCATTTCCTTGCTGGCTGTTAGTTGAGGGCCACTGTCAAATCCTAGAAGCAATCTGTATTCCTTGCCATGTGGCCCCTTTCATATTAAAAGCCACCAACAGGAGTCTCCCTTGCATCAAATTCCTCTCACACTTTCAGTCTCTTCAGGGAGAACCTAGCCCCTTCCAAGGGCTCACAAGTAGGTGGGGTCCACTCAGGATTTTCCTTTCTCAAAGTCAAGCATGCCATATAACATAACCTTATTGTGGAGTAACAGCAGTAAAGAATCTGTCTGCCAATGCAGGAGACGCAGGTTCAATCCCTGGATAGGGAAGATCCCTTGGAGGAGGAAAAGGCAACCCATCCCAGGAATCTTGCCTGGAAAATTGCATGGACAGAGAAGCTTGGCAGGCTACAGTCCATGAGGTCAGAAAAGAGTCAGACACAACTGAGCAACTGTAACAACAACAACAACCACATCACACTTAAATGTTTTACCCACTCTCAAGGAAAGGAGAATATAAGAGGGTGAGGGTCACTGGGGTCCATCTTAGAATTCTGCCCATTATATTTCCTTTCCCCAAGTACATCAACAGTTGTAAAGAGATGTTGGATGAGAACAAGGCCCCAGCACCTTATGAGCCACATCCAAACAGTCTCATCTGAGGCTCTTTAGGTCAATCGATGTCTTGATACATTCACGTATTCTTTCTCATGGAACAAATATTGAAGGTCCACTATGAGCCTGGCCCTGTGTCAAGTACTGGAGATCCATAATGAACAAGGGATATATGATCCTTACCCTTGTCTAGCAGGGGAAAATGAATCAAATAAACATAAAATGTGAGACTGTGTGTTCGACCAGTGTGAAAAATGTGAGCTATACAGTGCTATGAAAGCCTATTTAAAAGAAGGATAAAGAGCATCCAGATAAAAGAGCAGTGGCATCTACTGCCAACTGCCCACCAAAATCTATTCTCAATTTCTATCACCAAAAAGGCACAGGGCTGGCCAACAGCACTGTGTTCCCCAGCTTGTTGCGCCATTAGGGGTGGCAATGTGATATGTACTCCAGTCAGTACAAGTCAACACTGCCACTTTCGGGCCTGACCCATTAAACATACTGTCACTCCTATAAGTGGCAAGAGTATGACCCAGAGCAACCATAAGTCATGTGTTGAGGATGGCAGAGTCACAGTCAGTCTAAGTCCTTGAATGGAGAGACTCCACTCCCACCACCTGACCCCTACCTCTGTCACCATTAAAAACCACCCTAGACTGTTATGTGAGAACAAAAGAAACTTTGCTGTTTGGAATCATTACTTTGGGGTCTATTGTTTTTGCAGTTTAGCTTTCCCCCAGTAATACAGAACCACATGCTGGGAGCAAAATAAAACACTTTTTTATCTTACATTTATATAATGAGTCTCAGAAAGGCTTTCACATCTAGTAGGAGATTTAAATCTCTCAATAACCCTGTGAGACAAGTTATAGGACATCTATTACAATACCACTTGCCAAATGAGCCACAGAGGAATTAGTGACTCAGAGAGGCTCCCATAGCTCACCAGACGTTTCCGGGATCTTTGTCAGTGGCTCACTATTTGGATTTGGACAAGTCATCCCTTTCTTTCTTCATTTATAGAATATGGTTATTCCTGGCTTCCCTGGTAGCTCATAGTAAAGAATCTGCCTGCCAATGGAGGAGATAAATAGATGCTGTTTCGATTTTGGGGTCAGAAAGGTCCTCTGGAGTATGAAATGGCAACCCACTCCTGAATTCTTCCCTGAAAAATTCCATGGACAGAGGAACCTGGGGGGCTGCAGACCATGGGATCACAAAGAGCTGGATATGACTGAGTGATTGAGCACACACGCATGTTTTCCCACATTGGAGGAAAAAATATCTGTGTGCCTTGTCTGTGAAATACTCTAGCAGACAGACAACATAAATATGATACTTAGTTCCATAATTTAGGTATGCAGGAGAGGCATTATTGGACAAGTCCTTCTTTTTTTGACCAGTGATTAGGGCTTTATTATTTTGTATGGATAAGAATAGACTAAAATTACCCCAAAGGAGAGCGTGCAGCACTCTCACTGATTTTTTAACAATTTTATATTGGAGTATAGACTACTAACAATTTTGTGATAGCCTCAAGTGTACAGCAAAGCAACTTAGCCATACATATATATGTATGCTGCTGCTGCTGCTAAGTCACTTCAGTCGTGGCCGACTCTGTGTGACCCCATAGACGGCAGCCCACCAGGCTCCTCCATCCATGGGATTTTCCAGGCAAGAGTACTGGAGTGGGGTGCCATTGCCTTCTGCATATAGATGTATACAGTCTCCCAATAATTCCTTAATATATTCTTCAATATCTTGGGTCCACTGGATACAAATTGCTATGCAAACTATAGACTACTAAGTTACTCTTGATCTTTAATCCTTAAATTTAAACATCTGAGGGAATTTCATTCCTGATCTTATTCCTGGTGGAGTCTTTTTAACTTTATTTACTTAATCTGTATAACTGAACGGAAAATATACCTTTCAAAATCTTTCATTCACTCATGCTCACCAAAATTTATGAACATTTACTGTGCAAAAGTCATTCTGCCAGGCAATGGGTATCCAATAGTAAACAATTTAGGCATAGTCCCTGCCCTCAAGAAGATTACAGTCTAATCAAGTCAGAAGATAAGAAACCAGAAAATATGCAATTTTATATAATTACAAATAGCTGTAGGAACCAAGCAATAAATATGATGAGAACTGAAAGAGTCTACTGAACTGCAAGGTTAGGATTATGCACAAATGTATCATTGCCAAACTGCTAAAACAGCCTATTTTTGGCTCCTGTGTGCTTGAGTAATTCTGCTTTGTTTCTAGGAATTTTAGAGCTACATTTGGTACATAGCTTTAGTAAACGGCTGGACTAGGATTTCTAATTTTTAGGAATTTTTCTACTCTTTAGGCATTTTTCTACTTCTTTTTAATTGCTTCTGCTTTATTTTCTTCGTCTGGTGGGAAAGAAAGAGGGAGTAAGAGTGGGAGTGAAGAAGAAAAGAAGGCAGGAAGAAAGGGAACACTGCTATAAGCGAGAACCCTGCTCTCTTGCATCCAACATTCCAACCACCTACCCTCAGGCTCTGACTGGGGGACCAGCTGTGATGTGGGCACTGAGACAACTTGAGAGATACTTCTGTTCAAGGTCAAGGATGACCCAGAATTATTATAATTTGAAAAAACTATGTCCTTGCCTGAAAGCTAAGTAGAAATAGTGGCCCTGCTACCACAGTTTTGCTTCCACAAAACCTGTTCTATGTCCCCAAACAAGTTGGCAGAAGAGTTGGTAAAATTTGAGGACCAGACAGAAGAGGGAAATAATTATAGGAAAGGAAAAGAGAAGAACATGTATTGAGGTTTTATTACATGCTTATTACATGTGCTAAGTGTTTTCACTAGCATTCTCTCATTACGTCCTCATAACCTTACAACCTTCTCAGGACACGCCCCTTCCTGCACCTCCTGGCCCAGAAAGGTTAGGGTCTAATGCCATGCTTTCCCATAAACCTCCTTGCATCTCTAAATCCAAAAGGCAGAGGTAAGCCCCCTCTATAGCTAGCTAGCATGGTCATTTTACATATACCAATTCCCACATTTAAGTAATGAAAAGCTTACCAGAAATTAGGCTGGAATTTTTGGCAGATCATAGGCTCAGAACCATACGGCAATGAGAATAAAACCATAGGGCTGCATATTTTCATCTCGATCTTTGTTTCAATCTCCTGCTCATACAATTTTCCTTTTTAAACCTAGAAGATATACCTTTGATGTACCTGGCTCCCTACACATCTATGAGACACACTAGCACTAAGATGAAACCATGAGGGAACTCAGGCCCAAAACATCCAAGAACAGAACATATGGCTTTCCCTGAAGCAGAGTGGCACAGTGACATGTGTCATTACAAACTTAACAGGCTGTAATCTTCTACAGCTGCTACAGAACAGCCTGGCTGTCTTGACTTTTGACATAGTCTATTGATAAATTAACTTTTCAGCTGGGTTTAGGTATGGAAAACTGACAGCTTAAGTGAAAGAGGCCTCTTAAGGAAAACTAAAAAGTATATTCAGATACTGGGCTGAGTGTTCGTGCTATTTAGCTATTTTGGTGATTGATAAACAGTCATTTATTTATCTATTACAGAAATATCAGCATATCTATACTGAAGCATCACAACTTTGCATACTCAAGTTTTTGAAGGAAAATGATACTTTCTTATCTGGGGAGGAATCTCCAGATATACAGCTAGGAAAAGCATAGGTCCTCAGCAGTTACTTGCTTCTCTCCACCACGACCATCACAGCACCACCACCACCCCCTTCATCTCTCACCAAGGGCTGTTTTAGATGCTTTCAAGTGCTCCTAATGCCTCATCACATTATTTTCACTCTGTTATAACTCCCTCCTTACTTGCCTGTAGGCTTGCTAATATGGAAGGTTAGTAAAGACAGAAGTTACATTAATACCACTAACCACTGTATTCCCAACACCTCTCATAGAACCTGACACATAACAGATCCTCAGTGAGGATTTGCTGAACAGAAGAATAAATTCCTTCTACTCGTAGAGCAGATGACTTTCCTTTGCATACTTTCTCCAGTCTTAGTATGTGCTTCCCAGCCTTAGACTTTATTATCCCCAGATGTCTCCTCACAAAATGAATTTCCTCAAAATCCATATTTGCTTCATACAATTGTTAACTGCCATAGATGTACACTTATAATGCACATGTAATCAAAGAGCACATTTGTTTATCGTACCCTCAGGCTGAAGGAAGATTCTTTCCTTGAGACCACAGAGAAATGACAGTATTTTAGAATCAGCTAACATCTTAAAAACACTATTATTCCAAGGAGTTTTTCCACTGCCTAAATCATACTGCTAAATTTCTTCTCCATATGACTTTTTAAAAGTTTTTTTATTATTATAAAAGTAGCTACTGCTCATTGTTAAGATAGAAGAATAAAGGCACACAAAGTGAAAACAAGAGAAATACCAAAACTTTCCTGGCGCCTAATGTCCACATAGGCAGTATTAGAATGTTTCTATTTGACTTTTAGTTCTTCTTTCACAGTACAGTTATATAACGTAATGCCTGTTCCCTTACATATTGTGAGTTTTAGGATTCTGTCATATTTTCCCCTCTTTTCATATTTTTACATACTGTCTCTGTCTCCTCCATTTACTACCAAAGCTTCAGGTATCCCACATGTCATCCTCTGCCACCTCCTCCTCCTTTTGAAAGACTGAAGGCAACAGAGGAAGAGATGGTTAGATAGCAATGCCAACTCAATGGGGACACGAATTCAAGCAAACTCCAGGAGATAGCAGAGGACAGAGGAGCCTGGAGTGCTGCAGTCAATGGGATCACAGAGAGTCAGACACAATTTACCAACTAAACAACCTCACATGTTATTTAAACACACTCAGAATCAAGTCACACTGAACTGAACGGAATTACCACTCTCCCCTCCTTCCCTTTAAAACTTAGCCAGTGGAGTTTGTAAAAGAGCTCCCTAGCCAAGTAACACTAAGGCATTAGCAGAGCAGAGCTCTAGCAAAAGCTAGTATGGGAAACACAACTCAGGCTCAATTAGGTCACAGTGAGATCCACTGCTTCACAGGCTTCAGACCTAAGACTGAGCTACACCTGGAGTTAGTGAGCAATGAAGGCCAGAACAGCACAGCAACCTCAAATCCACTCACATATCTACTCACCTGGATAAGAAGCAGAGGCATACCTCACCGGGCACAACACAGAGGAACAGAGAGACGGTCATAGACAGAGCAAGCTCAACACCAAAACTTCTTTCAGAGCTTACCTGACTTTGTAGTTCCCACCTGGCCCCCACTGATTTTGCAGCCAGTCTGACCTATGGGGCAAGATCAGAGAAAGGGAATAACCATAGTTCACACAAGCGGAAAGTCTCTGACAGTTTAAACTGCTAACAGCAAGGATCCAGAAGCAGATGAAAGAGGGCCATTATCGCCATTAATAACACTCACCATTAATACAGTGGCTCAGTCCACAGTAAAATGCAGTCCATTAACTTCAAGTTCTGAGCTACTGATGAACCTTTTCTGTCTCCCTTAGTAAAGAGTGAACAAAAGGATGTAAGAGACAGAGCACCCTCCCTAATGTTTCCTCAAATAGTCCAATTACCTACGGCCTACAGTTACACTGAACAAAAACAGTGCTTCCCAAATGTGCCTGGCACATAGTAAGTACTCCATAGATATTTGTTGACCAAATAAATAAACAGCTCCTGCATCTGTATCTCCAGTCCAGATCCTTGTCATGAACTTCAGACATATCTATGTCCAACTCCCTTCAGGCTTCCTTCCTGTAGCCATCCCATCTTAGTTAATGGAACCATGATCTATGCAATTATTCAAGTCATCATCTTTCAACTCTGCTTAACTCTCTATCCATTAAGTTTGTTGCTGTTAGTTAGTCATTAAGTCATGTCTGATTTTGTGATCCCATGGTGTAGCCTGCCAGGCTCCTCTGTCCATGAGATCTCACAGGCAATAATGGAGTGGGTTGTAGGATTCTGTCATCTTCTCCCTTCTTTTGTATTTTTACAAAATACAAAATACTGTCTCCTCTATTTACTACCAAGGGTTCAGGTACCCCCATGTCATCCTCTGCCATACCGTTCTCCTTTTGAAAGACTGACAGCAAAAGGAGAAGGGGGCGACAGAGGATGAGATGATTAGATAGCATCACTGACTCAATATGGACACGAGGACCCTCTTCTCCAGAGGATCTTCCCAAGCAAGGGATTGAACTCCGGTTTCCTGCATTGTCAGCCGAATTTTTTACCACTGAGTCAAGGCCTATTACGTATCACGCAGTTCAGTTCAGTCGCTCAGTCGTGTCCGACTCTTTGCGACCCCATAAATCGCAGCACGCCAGGCCTCCCCTGTCCATCACAACTCCTGGAGTTTACCCAAATTCACGTCCATCGAGTTGGTGATGCCATCCAGCCATCTTATCCTCTGTCGTCCCCCTTCTCCTCCTGCCCCCAATCCCTCCCAGCATCAGAGTCTTTTCCAATGAGTCAACTCTTCTCATGTAGTGGCCGAAGTATTGGAGTTTCAGCTTTAGCATCATTCCTTCCAAGGAACACCCAGGGCTGATTTCCTTTAGAATGGACTTGTTAGATCTCCTTGAAGTCCAAGGGACTCTCAAGAGTCTTCGCCATCACCACAGCTCAAAAGCATCAATTCTTCTGCGCTCATCCTTCTTCACAGTCCAACTCTCACATCCATACATGACCACAGGAAAAACCATAGCCTTGACTAGACGGACCTTTGTTGGCAAAGTAATGTCTCTGCTTTTCAATATGCTATCTAGGTTGGTCATAACTTTTCTTCTAATTTCTTCTAATTTCATGGCTGCAGTCACCATCCACAGTGATTTTGGAGCCCCCAAAAATAAAGTCTGACACTGTTTCCACTGTTTCCCCATCTATTTCCCATGAAGTGATGGGACCAGATGCCATGATCTTAGTTTTCTGAATGTTGAGCTTTAAGCCAACATTTTCACTCTCCTCTTTCACTTTCATCAAGAGGCTTTTTAGGTCCTCTTCACTTTCTGCCATAAGGGTAGTGTCATCTGCATATCTGAGGTTATTGATATTTCTCCCAGCAATCTTGATTCCAGTTTGTGCTTCTTCCAGCCCCCCGTTTCTCATGATGTACTCTGCATAGAAGTTAAATAAGCAGGGTGACAATATATAGCCTTGACGTACTCCTTTCCCAATTTGGAACCAGTCTGTTGTTCCATGTCCAGTTCTAACTGTTGCTTCTTGACCTGCATACAGATTTCTCAAGAGGTAAGTCAGGTAGTCTAGTTTCCAGTCTCTTGAAGAATTTTCCACAGTTTATTGTTATCCACACAGTCAAAGGGTTTGACATAGTCAATTAAAGCAGAAATAAATATTTTTCTGGAACTCTCTTGCTTTTTCCATGACCCAGCAGATGTTGGCAATTTGATCTCTGGTTCCTCTGCCTTTTCTAAAACCAGCTTGAACATCTGGAAGTTCACAGTTCATGTATTACTGAAGCCTGGCTTGAAGAATTTTGAGCATTATTTTACTAGTGTGTGAGATGAGTGCAATTGTGCATTAGTTTGAGCATTCTTTGGCACTGCCTTTCTTTGGGATTGGAATGAAAACTGACCTTTTCAGTCCTGTGGCCACTGCTAAGTTTTCCAAATGTGCTGGCATACTGAGTGCAGTACTTTCACAGTATCATCTTTCAGGATGAAACAGCTCAACTGGAATTCCATCACCTCCACTAGCTTTGTTCGTAGTGATGCTTTCTAAGGCCCACTTGACTTCACATTCCAGGATGTCTGGCTCTAGATGAGTGATCACACCATCGTGATTATCTTTGTCATGAAGATTACGTATGGTTCATCCCAAAAGAAATTAGTTTTACTACCTAGTGGTTAGTCATGTTCTCTCTGCCTCTCTCCCCTTCTCTCTGAGACAGAGACACTACTATCCATTAGCCAGAGTCTCTTTTCACTCTCTCTTTCATGTTTCTAAGGTGAAACAGGCAAAAGAAATTTGGCTTATTCAAAGGAATTTATTTAGGCTTTTTGTTCAAGAAACATTCTTTGAAGACACAAAGAATGTTAGGTTCACTTATCACCTTCATTCAATCCCCTTACTTAATGGATAATTTGTCTACAATTTTTTTCTCTTCATACCTTTGAATTATCTACTTTAGATCACTAACTCAAGTACACAAAAAAATCTTTTTATGACAACTCTAGACAAAAATAAACACCCTTAGATATTGCTTCTTACATGCACTGAATTTCTTAAGTAAATTGAAATTATTCTGCAACATTTTCTGATATTACACTGGTTAAAACAATCTCCTATTGCCTTATTATTGCGTGTATTTTTCTTGACTTTAAAATATTGGAGATCGTCTTTACTGAATATCAATTAAGAAAAGTCACTATTTTCTCGTGATATGAAACTTTCAAAGGAATGTTAATAACTCTTTTATGCAATATAAAAACATCTCATTTCCTCTACAAATCATCTGAAAGTAGCCAAAACTCAAAGTATGAACACGAAAGACCCATATCAACATCAATATCTTCATCATGCTTTATATATATTTTTAATTTGCTTGCAAGTTCTCATCTTAACAAGAGCCTAGATAACTCATTTACAGAACATCTTGTGGTTCACTTGTTTGATTATGCTAGAAGTGGCTCACAAATGTGTAGCATGACAAAGAATTCAAAGAAAACAAATAGATATGGTATCAAAGAGTGCTTAAACTGGAAAAAGAAAAGGTATGAAACCAAGGCCTGGCTATAAAAATAAATTAACAAATGTAATGTGTAAAGAATGTAGAAACAAAATGTTGGCCCTATTAAGAAGCTATTGTTAAGGGGGACATAAAATTCTTTCATTTCTCCCTGATTATTACAGAAGAATACAATTTCTGACCAGGAAGGACCTCAGAATATTCATTCACTGACTCGCAGAGACTACCTTGCATTTTAACTAGAATATTTGAATAACCAAAATATTCCATCCATCTACATTATGGAAATTAATAATTTTTACTCTGTAAATTAGTTCCTGGAATTCTCAGCCATTATCCCTCTTTCTTTATTATTATTATCCTGGCCTACATAAAGCTAGTAAAGTAATTCTTTTCAGAATTGGGTATTTTTTCTAGGGAAATATTGGTAATGACTGCTTTTAACTTATGAATTTATTCAAATTAAATATCTTCAGGTAGGGTCATCTCTGGAATATGAAATACTTGAAAAGTTCATATTTTATGGAGTTATATATCTGTCCTCTAGCTGTGAATTTATCACTTCTTAGCTGAGTGACCTTGAATAAATCATGCTTTCTGTCCTGAAATTTTTTCATTTGCAAAATGAGGATGATGATAAAAAGTAACTCATAAGACTCTGGTGAAAATTTAATGAGATTATACATGTAATAAGGCAAAAACAGCTCCAAGCACATGTAGACATTCAATAAATGTTATTTTCAAAGGAAATACAGGTGAATAATTTTACATCTTTAGATGAGGAAAGCCTTTCCATGTATGGTGCAAAACCAGAAACCATAAATGAAAAATATTAATATGAATAGTGTTTTATTAACTCAAATTATTAATATAAATGCTAATTATGAAAATATAATTAATTATGCTTTATTTATATAAAACATAAAGCTTTTTAATAACAAAAATACTTCAAGCAAGGCTATAACACAACACCTAGAGTAAAATACTTGCAACATATGTACTGGGGAAAGGTAAATAGGCATAGAATGTCAATTTTCTTATAAATCAGTGCAAAACAGAAAGAAAAATGGGTAAAGGATTTAAATAGGCATCAAAAGTAGGACCAATAAACATATGAATAGATGTTCAGTCTCACTAGTAATCAAAGAAATATAAATAAAATAACAGTGCGGCTATAATTTAAAAGATGAGCAAAACACAGTATTTTGTGTTTCAGCTTCTTTCATACATGTCTGATAAGTATACTGGTTGAATCTTTTTGAAAAGTTCTTTGGTGATATGTATCAAAATTTAAAGAACTTTTCTTTGGTTTATATTTATTTTCTGGATATGTTATATAGGTATTATTTTCATGATCAAAGCAAACAAAGCTATTTTCATTTTGCAAAGTTAAAATACAGTTGACTTTTGAACACCACAGGGGTTAGGGCACTGACTCCCACACAGTTAAAAATCCATGTTATAACTTACAGTCAGCCCTCTGCACTCACAGTTCCTTATATACGGATTCAATTAACTATGGATTGTGTAGTACTGTAGTATACACAAGAAAAGTCCACATATAATTGAACCTAAGCATCTCAGACCCATGTTGTTCAAGAGTCGGTGTAGTTTCTTCCCTTCTTCTCAGGATTGTTATGAGAATGAAATTACGTTTTCTTCCAGATAAGATCTCAGACAGCCTTACAGGGAATAAGCATAGCAGTAATGACTACTGACACCCATGTAGTAACTCATGGATTGCAAAGTACTGCCACTTACTATAATTCTCACAACATCTGGACATAAAGAAAGCTGGAATTACCACTGCTCCATTATGAATGGTTATGAGGCTTGAGGCACTTTGTATCCTCAAGTGGCATCAGGCATTGCCCCACTGACTGTCAAAAAGTGAAAAGAGTCAAAATTCGGGATCCTGGACCATCTTCTCCACTGGCCATCCCTTAAGAGGTGCTGAACTGTCAGTATTTTAGTACTTGCTAGCATTCTTCGCCCGTTTGCCTATGATTCATTTGCCTACTGTAACACATTACACAAAAGAAACTGCTTGACATCTGTTGAATATTAAAGAGACAATTTCCTCATTTTAACTTTGTGAAACGAGGCTTTTTTTTCAAGCTCCTTATCAGATACATCCATGGATCTGATATATAAATGCCCCTTCTCCCCATAAGGGCTAAATATGACACTCTTCTCCCCATCAGTTCAGTTCAGTTCAGTTGCCCAGTCGTGTCGGACTCTTTGCGATACCATGGACTGGAGCACACCAGGCTTCCCTGTCCATCAGCAACTCCCAGAGCTTACTCAAACTCATGTACACAGAATCGGTGATGCCATCAAATCATCTCATCCTCTGTCGTCCCCTTCTCCTCCTGCCCTCAATCTTTCCCAGCATCAGGGTCTTTTCCAATGAGTCATTTCTTCGCATCAGGTGGCCAAAGTATTGGGAGTTTCAGCTTCAGCATCAGTCCTTCCAATGAATATTCAGGACTGATTTCCTTGAGGATGGACTGGTTGGATCTCCTTGCAGTCCAAGGGACTCTCAAGAGTCTTCGCCATCACCACAGTTCAAAAGCATCAATTCTTTAGTGTTCAGCTTTCTTTATAGTCCAACTCTCACAACCATACACGACTACTAGAAAACCATAGCTTTGACTAGATGGACCTTTGTTAAGTAATGTCTTTGCCTTTTAGTATGCTATCTAGGTTGGCCATAGCTTTTCTTCCAAGGAGCAAACGTCTTCCTAACTTCATAGCTGCAGTCACCATCTGCAGTGATTTTGGAGGCCAAAAGAAAATAAAGTTTCACTGTTTCCATTATTTCCCCATCTATTTGTCATGAAGTGATGGGACCAGATGCCATGATCTTAGTTTCTTTAATGTTAAGTTTTAATGTTTCTTTTTCTTCTCCCCATAAGGCCTAAATATTATACTCTTATCTATGACCACATCAGAAACTGTTATGCACAATACTATGATTAGACAAACTGCCCTGTAATGATCCCAGACTCCAAATTTATAAAACCTCTACTCCTGCCCCCATATTCCCTCATCTATTCACATACTCCCCACTGTACCCACCCCCAAACCTTTCCCATCACACTTGTCAGGCCCCTACATTAGGTACTCAATATAATTATCCTCTTTCCTTTGAACAACATTTTTAAGAAAGAATCAAAAAAAAATCAACAAAACTTATGAAACTTTCACCATAGTATAAATGGTGCTAACAGCTGCAGCATCTCATAACCATAATGGAATCAAAAGCTAAAGGAATAAGGCTACTATAGGTAGGATTTTGCAGTATTCAAATATTAGAAAAATGTTAAGGCAAGAGGCTCTTTCTCACAACACTTTAATAATGGTGGGGACAATTAACGTATGTCCAGAGGAACTGGGCCCAAGGTTAATCAGATTTAGGTATTTTAACTCTGTTTATCAGTATGTCCTGGAGGTTAGGAAATTTTTTTCTGAATACATTTTAAACTTTAACGCAGTACCTTAAACTTCACCAGCAATTGTTTGACTGTCAGTAGCAGAAATGAGCATTACATTTACCTACAATGTTCTGGAAAACCTTAAGAGACTTAGAACTGTTTCAGAGGCTTAGAAACGAAAATGCCAGGTGGCCAAGATGGTAGAGTAGGAAGACCCTGAGCTCACCTCCTCCCACAGGCAAACAAAAATTACAACTATTTCAGAGAAGATATCTATGAAAACAACCTGAAGATCAGCAGTAAAGATTTTCTACAACTAAAGATGATATAAAAGGCAGAGGAACCAAACTGCCAACATCCGTTGGATCATCAAAAAAGCAAGAGAATTCCAAAAACACCTACTTCTGCTTTACTGCCTTTGACTGTGTGGATCACAACAAACTGTGGAAAATTCTTAAAGAGATGGGAATACCAGACCATCTGACCTGCCTCCTGAGAAATATGTATGCAGGTCAGGAAGCAACAGTTAAAACTGAACATGGAACCAACAGCTGGTTCCAAATCGGGAAAGGAATATGTCAAGGCTGTATATTGTCACCCTGCGTATTTAACTTTTATGCAGAGTACATCACGAGAAATGCTGGACTGGATGAAGCACAAGCTGGAATCAAGATTGCTGGGAGAAATATCAGTAACCTCAGATATGCAGATGACACCACCCTTATGGCAGAAAGCGAAGAACTAAAGAGCCTCACCTCTTGATGAAAGTGCAAGAGGAGAGTGAAAAAGTTGGCTTAAAGCCCAACATTCAGAAAACTAAGATCATGGCATCTGGTCCCATCACTTCATGGCAAATAGATGGGGAAATAATGGAAACAGTGAGAGACTTTATTTTCTTGGGTTCCAAAATCACTGCAGATTGTGACTGTAGCCATGAAATTAAAAGATGCTTGCTCTTTGGAAGAAAAGTTATGACCAACCTAGACAGCATATTAAAAGCAGAGACATTTCTTTGCTGACAAAGGTCCATCTAGTCAAAGCTATGGTTTTTCCAGTAGTCATGTATGGATGTAAGAGTTGGACTATAAAGAAAGCTGAGCACTAAAGAATTGATGCTTTTGAACTGTGGTGATGGCGAAGACTCTTGAGAGTCCCTTGGACTGCAAGGAGATCCAACCAGTCCATCCTCAAGGAAATCAGTCCTGAATATTCATTGGAAGGACTGATGCTGAAGCTGAAACTCCCAATACTTTGGCCACCTGATGTGAAGAACTGACTCACTGGAAAAACCCTGATGATGGGAAAGATTGAAGGTGGGAGAAGGGGGCAACAGGGGATGAGATGGTTGGATGGCATCACCGACTGTATGTACATATCTTTGAGCAAGCTCCGGGAGTTTTTATGGACAGGGAAGCCTGGCGTGCTGCAGTCCATGGGATTGCAAGGAGTCCTACACGACTGAGTGACTGAACTGAACTGAAAGATATAAAGGATCCAAGATTGAGACAGGTAGGAAGGGCAGAGATAGAGCAGTCAAGACTTGCACCGCTAGTTAAGTGACCCACAAATGGGAGGATAATCACAATTTAAAAGGTTGTCCCCAAGGATCAAGGGGTTTGAGCCCAACATCAGGCTCCCCAACCCAGAGGTCCTGCACCAGGAAGATAAGCCACTAGAATGGCTGGGTCTGCATACAGGAGAGCCACACTCTCTCACAGAAACACAGACTCAGCTCTTAAGGGCACAAGCACACTTTTACATGCTCTTAGTCCCAGGACAGACAGCAATTTGTAAGGAGCCTGGTTCAGATCTACCTGCTGACCCTGGAGAGCCTCTTAGAGAGGCAGAAGGCAGCTGTGACACGCCTGGGGACACAGACACTGGCAGCAGCTTATTCTACCATAAGGATATGGGTGCTGACAAGGGCCAACGTGGATTCTTCCTTCTAGCCTATTCATGTTGGAGGATTACCCATCAACCAGTAGGCAGCACCAGGCCTGGCACCCCTCAGGCCACACAACCAACCATGCAGGGACATGCCCAACCCACCAGTGGCCTGGCAGCCACCACATGAGGCAGGTCCTGGCAGTCAGCTGGGTTGGGGTTTAGCTCTGCCTACCAGTGCTCCCACAGAATTAATCCTTGCCACAACGAAACAGCTCATTCAGCCCACAAAACAGACACCCCTAGAACATAAAGCTCTGTTGACCAGGGGGAGTGTGCTGCTGGGCCCCATAGGATGTTCTGTACAGGAGGCCTTCTCTCTAGTGATCAGAAAATATAACTGACCTACCAAATACATAGGAATAAATGGAGAGATACATAAAGAATATACTATCATAAGTGGTGTGAAAGAGAGGGAGAGCAGCAATGCAGGGATGGCGGTTAAGAGATAGAAACTATTGTTAGGGGCTTCCTTGGTGTCTCAGACAGTAAAAAATCTGCCTGTGATGCAGGAGACAGGAGTTCAATCCCTGGGTCAGGAAGATCTCCTGGAGAAGGAAATGGCAACCCACTCCAGTATTCTTGCATGGTGAATTCCATGGACAGAGGAGCCTGGCAGGCTACAGTCCATGGGATCACAAAGAATTGGACACGATTTGAGTGACTAACGCTTTCAGTTTTTCACTAAGAGATACAAACTACTGTTATGTATAAAATAAATAAGCTACAAGTATATATTGTAAAGTATAAGAAATACAGCCCATATTTTATAATAACTAAATAAAGAATTAAAAGAAATAAACACAGAGAATCAGGCAAAATGAAGAGACAGAGATCTGTTGCAACAGGAGAAATAAAACAAAACCACAAATGAACTAAGTGAAATGAAGATAAGCAATCTACCCAATTAAGAGTTCAATGTAATGATCATAAGTATGCTCGATAAACTCAGAAAAATGGATGAACAGTGAGATTTTTAACAAAGAATTAGAAAACATGAAGAACAACAGTGATGAAGAATACAATAACTGAAAAATGTATTAGGAGGAATCAATAATAGAATAAATGAGTAAATTCCCTGGTGGTCCATTGGTTAGGATTTCAAGCTTCCACTGAAGGGGACCTGGGTTTGATCCCTGGTCAGGAGCTTAAGATCCCACAAGCCATGTGGCCAAAAACAAATAGACTAAATGATACAGAGGAACAGATCAGTGAATTAGCGGACAGAGTAGTGGAAATCACCCAACCTGAGAAGAAAGAATAAAAAATAATATTTCTAAATAAGGACAAACTTCTAGGACAACATGATATATACTAACATTTATACTATAGAGGTCCCAGAAGGAAAAGAAAGAGAGAAAAGGGCAGAGAATGAATTTAAAGATGATAGATAACAACTTTCCTAACTTGGAAACAGACATCCAGGTGCAGAAAGCACAGAGTCCCAAACAAGATCAAACAAAAGAGCCGCACCAAGATACATCGTAATTAAAATGGAAAAATTAAAAATGAAGAATCTTCAAAGCACCAAAAGAAAAGAAACCAGTCCTGCATGAGGGAACTACCATAATCCCATCAGCTGAGTCTTCAGCAGAAATTGTGCAGGCCAGAAAGTAGTGGTAGAATATACTTACAGTAATGAAAGGAAAAAAGCTTACAGCCAAAAATACTCTACTCAGCAAGGCTATCATTCAGATTTGAAGGAGAGATAAAGAATCTTACAGACAAGCTAAAGTTAAAAGAATTAAGCACCATTAAACTGGTTTTACAAGAAAGGTTAAAGGGACTTCTCCAAGCAGAAAGCAAATTACAACTAGAAATATGAAAGTTACAAAAGAAAACAATCTCACTAATAAAGACAAATTTATAGTAAAGCTAGTAGGTCAACCACTTATAAAGCTAGTAACTTTAAAGACAAAAGTATTAAACTCATCTAGATCCATAATAGCCACATACAATTCATATACACACACACAAACTTATATATATGTTGTTATATATGAACTTTATGATAACCAAAAACCAAAACCCTATAAAAGATATACAGACACACAATAGAGAAAGGGATCCAAAAACAACACTAAAAATAGTCATCAAATTACAAGAAAAATAAGCAAAAAAGAAGAAACAAAGAACTACCTAAACAACCTGAAAACAATTAACAAAATGGCAATAAGTACATACTTATCAATAACTGAGATTCCCTGGTGGCTCAGATGGTAAAGCGTCCCCTTTTCCGTCGTCCCCTTTACCTCCTGCCCCCAATTCCTCCCAACATCAGAGTCTTTTCCAATGAGTCAACTCTTCTCATGAGGTGGCCAAAGTGCTGGAGTTTCAGCTTTAGCATCATTCCTTCCAAGGAACACCCAGGGCTGATCTCCTTTAGAATGGACTGGCTGGATCTCCTTGCAGGCCAAGAGACTCTCAAGAGTCTTCTCCAGCACCACAGTTCAAAAGCATCAATTCTTCAGGGCTCAGCTTTCTTCACAGTCCAACTCTCACATCCATACATGACCACAGGAAAAACCATAGCCTTGACTAGATGGACCTTTGTTGGCAAAGTAATGTCTCTGCTTTTCAATATGCTATCTAGGTTGGTCATAACTTTTCTTCCAAAGAGTAAGCATCTTTTAATTTCATGGCTGCAGTCAGTCATCATCTGCAGTGATTTTGGAGCCCCAAAAATAAAGTTTGACACTGTTTCCATCGTTTCCTCATCTATTTCCCATGAAGTGATGGGACCAGATGCCATGATCTTCATTTTCTGAATGTTGAGCTTTAAGCCAACTTTTAACTCTCCTCTTTCACTTTCATCAAGAGGCTTTTTAGGTCCTCTTCACTTTCTGCCATAAAGGTGGTGTCATCTGCATATCTGAGGTTATTGATATTTCTCCCAGCAATCTTGATTCCAGCTTGTGCTTCTTCCAGCCCCCCATTTCTCATGATGTACTCTGCATAGAAGTTAAATAAACAGGGTGACAATATACAGCCTTGACATACTCCTTTTCCTATTTGGAACCAGTCCGTTCCATGTCCAGTTCTCACTGTTGTTTCCTGATCTGCATACAGGTTTCTCAAGAGGCAGGTCAGGGTAGTCTGGTATTCCCATCTCTTTCAGAATTTTCCACAGTTTATTGTGATCCACACAGTCAAAGGCTTCGGTATAGTCAATAAAGCAGAAATAAATATTTTTCTGGAACTCTCTTGATTTTTCCAAGATCAAGCAGATGCTGCAATTTGATCTCTGGTTCCTCTGCCTTTTCTAAAACCAGCTTGAACATCTGGACGTTCACGGTTCATGTATTGCTGAAGCCTGGCTTGGAGAATTGTGAGCATTACTTTACTGAAGCGTGTGAGATGAGTGCAATTATACGGTAGTTTGAGCATTCTTTGGCATTGCCTTTCTTTGAGACTGGAATGAAAACTGACCTTTTCCAGTCATGTGGTCATTGCTGAGTTTTCCAAATGTGCTGGCCTATTGAGTGCAGCACTTTCACAGCATCATCTTTCAGGATTTGAAATAGCTCAACTGGAATTCCATTACAACAGTGTATTGGCACAAAAACAAACACACGGATCAAACTGAATAGAGACCCCAGAAATGAACCCAACTTATATGGACAATTAATCTACAACAAAAGAAGCAAAAACATACAATGTGGAAAACACAGCCTCTTCAATAATTGGCACTGAGAAAACTGGACAACTACACGCAAAAGAACCACTCTGGACTACTTTCTCATACCATATACAAATATAAATTCAAAATTAACTAAAGATTTAAATCTAAGACCTGAAACCATAAAATTCCTAGGAAAAACAGTAGGTAGTACACTCTTTGGCATGCATCCTAGCAATATATTTTGGGAATGTCTCCTCAGGTAAGGAAAACAAAAGCAAAAATAAACAAATGTGACTACATCAAACTAAGAAGCTTTTACACAGCAAAGGAAACAGTCAACAAAATGAAAAAGCAGCCTACTAAATGGGAGAAAATACCTGCAAATGACATATCTTAGGCACTCAGTTGTGTCTGACTCTTTTGCAACCCCATGGACTGTAGCCCACCAGGCTCCTCTGTCCATGAGGATTCTCCAGGCAAGGATATTAGAGTGGGTTGCTATGCCCTCTTCCAGGGGATCTTCCCAACCCATCGACTGAACCCAGGTCTCCCACATTGCAATCAGATTCTCTATCATCTGAGCCACTAGGGAAACCTGAAGAACTGGACAACTCAACATCAAAAACAAACAACTCAATTAAAGATAGGCAGAAGACGTGAATAAACATTTCTCCAAAGAAGGCATACAAACGGCCAACAAACACAAGAAAGGATGCTCAATGCTGCTAATCATCAACAGAATGCAAATCAAAACCACAATGAGATCTTACCTCATACCTCTCAGAATAATTATCACCAAAATGACACATAATAATAAGTGTTGGTGAGCATGTAGAGGAAAGGAGATCTATGTGCATTGTTTGTAGGAATGTTAAGTTGGTATAGTCACTATAAGAAATAATACAAGGGTTTCTCAAAAAATTGAAAATAAAACTACTACATAATCCAGTAATTCCAGTTTGGGGAATTTTTCCAAAAACAAAACATCAATTTGAAAAGGTTTATGGGCTCTTATGTTCACTGAAGAATTATTTATTAATACAGTAGCCAAAATATAGAAATAACTCAAGTTCTATTAGTAGATGAGTGAATTAAAAGATGTGGCACTCATGAGCATGCACGCACGTGCTTGGCGTGCGTCTTGCGCACACGCGCACACACACACACACACACACACACACACACACAATGGAATATTATTCAGCCATTAAAAATGAAATCTTGTCATTGCAACAACATGTATAAAATTAGAGTGCATTATGCTAAGTGAAATAAGTCAGAGGAAGACAAATACCATAATTTCACTTACATATGGAATTTAAAAAACAAATGACAAAACATAACAAAACTGAGACAGTCTCACAGATATAGACAACACACTAGAGGTTGCCAGAGGGAATCAGGGTAGGGGGTGAGGGAAATAGATGAGAGAGATTAAAAGGTATTAACATCCAGTTATAAAATAAGTCACAAACATGTATAGCATAGGGAATATTGTCAATAATATTGCAATAACTTTGTACAGTGACAAATGATAACCAGATTTTTTATGGTGATTATTTTGTAATGTATAAAAATAATGAACCACTATGCTATACACCTAAAACTAATGTATTGTGAGTCAAATAAACTGCAATAAAAAATAATAACTACAACATTAAAAAGAAACTTAGAAAAGAAAATAATAAGCTAAAGTACAGAGACAGTAATTTTTGGCCTGAAATAAAACATAGAAACTACTATGAAATCTATTACAAAAAGAGGCCTATTAATTAAATCTTCTATTTTCTGTATCAACAAAGGAAGGTCTAATCAGCCACGGTCGAACACCATGGAGTCAGTAAGAATGACAACACGGATTTACATTTGCAGACACAGGAAGCTATTGATGACATATTTTTTAACTAGGCTGCAAAACTATGAATTGTATAGCACCATTTTGTAAATGTATATAATAGGGTTTTATTCTTGAGGAGGAAGAATTAAACCAATGTATTTTCATTCTCAGTAGTCCACAGTTCCAAGTTATCCTAAGGCTCCAATGTCAAGATTTCTGTTGGATGACCTCTGAGAGGTTCTGCCATAGTGCAGAAAGGCAACTGCTTCTAACAGTAGGAATCTATCCTGAGGCTGCCCCTTCCAGAACTGTGGTTAAAGAAAAATAAGGGAAATAAGATAGAGGATGCAGCTTTGCCCACGCATTCTCTCGGCTCAAAGCTGAGAAGGTAGGAGCCCATCTGGGTCATAAGTTGAAGAGAATGCCTAAGGCTGAGGGAATTTACCCTGAATTAAGCAACTCTGAATTGCCACTCAGTTTCTCTCTGTACTTAACAGGAATCACAAAGGAAGTAAACACGGAGTTAGAAAATCAAAAAGATAAACAGTCCCCATTGTGTCCCCATATCATACACACAAAAATAAACACACAATTGTGTGTGAGGCTGGGGAAGGGGGGATGATATCACTTGCACAAAAGAGAAGACAGAAGCAGGAGCTAGATAAATAATGTGTCATGTGACTTAGAGCAGGCATTTTTCCAATTTGATCTGGCAGCAAACCTTTCTCCACATGGTAAGCACAGGCTCCCTCTTGCTTCCAAGCCCTGGCCACTAGAAACTGAACAGTTCTTCAGACTAGACAATAAACCATCTAATGGTTTCAATTACTCATTAAACGTGCTCTGTTAAGTAGAAAGAATATGCTCAGTGACCAACTCAAAATATCTTCCCTAAGGAAATTCTGATTAGGATTTTCTAACAGCACAGCCAAAGAGAAGTTCCAGACAAAGCAGGCTGTGATTAGAAAATAAAAAGAAGATAAAAGAAAGCAGGAAAATCTCATGGCATGGGTTTCAAAACTGTCTGCTGCTGCTGCTGCTAAGTCACGTCAGTCGCGTCCGACTCTGAGTGACCCCATAGACAGCCGCCCACCAGGCTCTCCCGTCCCAGGCAACAACACTGGAGTGGGGTGCCATTTCCTTCTCCAGTGCATGAAAGTGAGAAGTGAAAGTGAAGTCGCTCAGTCGTGTCCAACTCTTAGTAACCCCATGGATTGCGGCCTACCAGGCTCCTCCAACCATGGGTGTTTCCAGGCAAGAGTACTGGAGTGGGTTGCCGTTGCCTTCTCTGCAAAACTGTCTATGTGCCATTTAGTACAATAACATGTTGCCAAAAGCAGTCAGGCTATGGAAACAATGACCTGTAATCATTAAAAAGAGAGATTGTGTCTTCTCCATCCTCAACAAATTTAAATTTAGGACAGATGACATGACTAGCCTCATCTCAGCCAACTTAGAGAGTTTTTTTTCCCCTTTCATTATTCATAGAATATGATTTTCTAAGAACTAAAATCTTTGCAAATGTAATTGACCCAATCAGTCAGAGTTGCCAACTGGTTCTGAGCCGAAGGCCATAACCAGGGAGTTCCATAAACTTTCTGTAGTGCCAAATACATGATTCTGGTCTATAAACTTTCATAATATGTTTTGGCAATGGCAAGACAAAGGAAAATTTGTTATTCTAGTTAAATTAATTGTGGAATGGAGCCTGAGGCTTGTGGAAGAATGATGACTGGATTGAAAAACACAGATTCTGACTTCTTGGGTAAGATATGGACCAAGTACTATATGGGGCACAACAAAGAGCTTCCAAGGCATTCTGCCTGCTGAGCAAATGGAACAAAGCTATTCAACCATGAAGCTGGAAGTCAAGACTCCTGACTTCATTCTGGTATCATATTTGATTCACTCCTGCCAAGTTCTGTTAAACATCACCATTCAATACCACATAAATGTTTGGAAATGCTCTAATTAATGTATCCTGTGACTATATCTTCCCCCCCTTTTTGGAAATGCCAAAAGAGCTTAGTCACTGATATTGTTGGAAAGGAACAAAAGTTGGAATACTAAAACAGAAAATACTTTAAATATCATTGTGTGCCTGTTAAAGCCAAGCTCAGTCTTCTATGTTTTGTCCAAGTTAATATTAAAAGCAGTTTTTTATTTCTGTACACATGGCCTAATGGGAGGCAACTTTAAACAAGAAGTATTAATTGAGAATCATGTAGCAACACAGTATCATGCCAACACTGCAAAGTAAAAACAGGCAAAAGAGATTTAGCACCTGACTTTGGGAATGTGCAATTCCTATATTCAAGTTAAATGTATTTAACATATAGTATATGACAAAAGAGCCATAATCCTTGACTTCCAAAGAGCACCCAGGACACTGGATATGACTGATATTAAACAAGCTATTACAGTGCACTGAGATATGTGTCAGGCTAGAGAAAGACAGGGAGGTGAGGAGGCACAAATAGGTACCTAACATGAGCTTAGAAACTCAGGAAAGGCTTTCTAGAATAAGCTGAGAATGAAGAATAAAGAGACATTTTGAGATAAAATAGTAATAGTACCAGTTTTAGAGAAGATTATGCTGACGAGTAGGTGCTTATTTGTGGCTTGTCATTATGCATTCACCAATTCTGTTATACAAGTTTATGCCCCAACCAGTAACGCTGAAGAAGCTGAAGTTGAGCAGTTTTATGAAGACCTACAAGAACTTTTTCCCACAGTTTATTGTGATCCACACAGTCAAAGGCTCTGGCATAGTCAATAAAGCAGAAATAGATGTTTTCCTGGAACTCTCTTGCTTTTTCCATGATCCAGCAGATGTTGGCAATTTGATCTCTGGTTCTTCTGCCTTTTCTAAAACCAGCTTGAACATCAGGGTTCACATATTGCTGAAGCCTGGCTTGGAGAATTTTGAGCTTTACTTTACTAGCTAGAGAGATGAGTGCAATTGTGCGGTAGTTTGAGCATTCTTTGGCATTCCCTTTCTTTGGGATTGGAATGAAAACTGACCTTTTCAGTCCTGTGGCCACTGCTGAGTTTTCCAAATGTGCTGGCATATTGAGTGTAGCACTTTCACAGCATCATCTTTCAGGATTTGAAACAGCTCCACTGGAATTCCATCACCCCCACTAGCTTTGTTTGTAGTGATGCTTTCTAAGGCCCACTTGACTTCACATTCCAAGATATCTGGCTCTAGATGAGTGATCACATCATCATGATTATCTGGGTCATGAAGATCTTTTCTGTACAGTTTTTCCATGTATTCTTGCCACCTCCTCTTAATATCTTCTGCTTCTGTTAGGTCAGGAAGCAACAGTTAGAACTGGACATGGAACAACAGACTGGTTCCAAATAGGAAAAAGGAGTACGTCAAGGCTGTATATTGTCACCCTGCTTATTTAACTATATGCAGAGTACATCATGAGAAACCCTGGACTGGAAGAAACACAAGCTGGAATCAAGACTGCTGGGAGAAATATCAATAACCTCAGATATGCAGATGACACCACCCTTATGGCAGAAAGTGAAGAGGAGCTAAAAAGCCTCTTGATGAAAGTGAAAGAGGAGAGTGGAAAAGTTGGCCTAAAGCTCAACATTCAGAAAATGAAGCTCATGGCATCCGGTCCCATCACTTCATGGGAAATAGATGGGAAAACAGTGGAAACAGTGTCAGACTTTACTTTTTGGGCTCCAGAATCACTGCAGATGGTGACTGCAGCCATGAAATTAGAAGACGTTTACTCCTTAGAAGAAAAGTTATGACCAACCTAGATAGCATATTCAAAATCAGAGACATTACTTTGCCAACTAAGGTCCATCTAGTCAAGGCTATGGTTTTTCCTGTGGTCATGTATGGATAATGAGAGTTGGACTGTGAAGAAGGCTGAGCACCGAAGAATGGATGCTTTTGAACTGTGGTGTTGGAGAAGACTCTTGAGAGTCCCTTGGACTGCAAGGAGATCCAACCAGTCCATTCTGAAGGAGATCAACCCTGGGATTTCTTTGGAAGGTATGATGCTAAAGCTGAAACTCCTCCAGTACTTTGGCCACCTCATGAGAAGAGTTGACTCATTGGAAAAGACTCTGATGCTGGGAGGGATTGGGGGCAGGAGGAGAAGGGGACGACAGAGGATGAGATGGCTGGATGGCATCACAGACTCGATGAACATGAGTCTGAGTGAACTCCGGGAGATTGTGATGGACACCGAGGGCTGGCGTGCTGCAATTCATGGGGTCGCAAAGAGTTGGACATGACTGAGACTGAACTGAACTGAACTCAACAATTGTAGCAGTATCAAAGATAACTATCTAATAAGTTATAGATCACGTGTTTACTGATTTCATCTTTCATTCAACAAATACTAGGCTGAATGCCTGGAACAATAGTTAACATTCCTCAGTTTGTTGATACAAAAAGAAGTCAAATCAAGCAATGTCACTGCCCACATCTGAAGTCAGCTCAATTGGTTAGATATTTATTTATTATACTTCAGTCCTCCGTAGTACTGAAACATGGTGATTTTAAATTACACAGTTATTAAGTTCTGTCAAGGATCTATGATTCTACTCATCCTATTCATATAGAATACTAACTGTGTAAAATAATTTTGTGGAGTCTAAAATACATACAGTATTAAAATATATGGACACAGTAATATAAAGGGGATGGAGATAGTAATATGTTAGTAATTTCTGACAAGTTCTCAAAAACCCCAAACATCTACTTTGATTATTTTAGTTCCTTTGGTATAAACACTACCACCACAATCAATTTCAAGCTATCAACATTCCAGCAATTGGCTTGCAAAATTTCTGAAAATTTATCAGTCAGTCTTTAGGGATGCATTTGAGTCAGCTCCAGCATACCACTGGGTGAAGCTGAGGGGTGTAAACTCTTTTAAGTTTCTTGCATTATCCTAGATATATTAAAAGTAGTAATTTACATTAGGGAGGCAACTATTGAAAAAGAGTAGAGGAATGTAGAGTTGACCAAAAAGTTTATTCACGTTTTTCTCTACAATCTTTTGGGAAAACCCAAACAAATGTTTTGGCTGACCAAATATTAATAACAAGCGAGTAGAAGGGAAATGTAATAATAAATATTTAATTAGTCAAAGAGAATGCAAGAAAGGAAATAAATATAAATATAAAAACATGTAGGACAAATACAAAACTAATAATAAGATTGAAGACCTAAACCAAAACATATATTGTATTAATTATAAATGGACTATACACTCAAATGTCAAAGACGTGAGGATAAATATAATTCAAAATCTAATTACATGGTAATCAACAAGCATATTTTATAATAGATAAAAATTTTAAATACATAAAAGTAAAATGATAGAAAATATATACATACAAATAACAATTAATAAAAGCTCATTTGCCCATACTAATGTCACCCAAAGTCAATTCTAAGGCAAGAAAGTTACTAGAAAAAGAGGGACATTTCATAAAATGTGTGCAAACTGACCAGGAAAATATAAAAAACTTTAATTTGTATTTAGCAATTAAAAATTATGACTTTAACAGGAGCAACAGACAAATCCACAATTATGGTTGAAGATTTCAACCCTCATCTCTCAGTAACTGAGAGTATTTATTCTCTTCAGGTATACATGGAACATATACAAAAAAATTGACTATATGCTGGACCATAAGGCCAGTTTCAACAAAATTTTAATGACTGAAGACATACAGAGAACAATCCCTGACATAGTTGAAATCAAAAGATATAAGAAAACTCTAAATATTGGGAAATTAAGCAGTACATTGCTAAATAACCTATGAGTTAAAGAAGAAATCACAACAAAAAATTAGAACTACTTTAACTAAACATTAGCAAAAATGTAACACATCAAAACTTGTGATTTACTGCTAAATCAGTCTATATAGGGAAATGTAGCACCTTAAATTAGAAAAGAAGGCTGAAAAATCAATGACCTAAATATATATATCTCTAGAAGTTGGAAAAAGAAGAGCGAATTACACCCAAAGAGAAAAGAAGAAAATTATAAAAACAAAAGAATAATTAATGAAGCAGAAAGCAAAGTATTCAGCAGAAAAAAATTAACAAAGCCAAAAGTTGTTTTTTTTTAAAAAGACAATTAATTCTATAAACCCCTATCAAGAAAAAAGAGAAAGGTACAAGTTACCCTGACCACAAATAAAAAAGGAGACATCACAGATTTAACAGACATTTTTAAAGGATAACGTTATAAACTATCTTATGCTAATATATTTGAAAATGTAGGTGCTATAGACAAAAACTTGGAAAAATACAACTTACCAAAACTAACACAAGAAAATACAGAAAATCTGAATAGTCCTATATCTGTTAAAGAAATTGAATAAAACCTTTCTACAAAGTAATCTGTAGTTTCAGTTGGCTTTATTAGTGATCCTCCAAATATTTAAAGAAGAAAGGATAAGATTATTTAATACTATTTCCAGAAGATAAAAATTAAAAAATACCTCTAATTCATTTGATAAAGTCAGTATAACCTAATCTCAAAATGTGACAATTATAAAAAAGAAAATTATAGCTAAAGTTTCTTACAAAGATATCCATCATCCTTTTAAAATTTTAGAAAGTCATATCAGCAATATGTGAAAACTATGATACATCCTAATCAAGCAGGGTTTATTTCAGGAATGTACAGATGATTTAACATTCTAAAATCAGTTTAAGAAATTCTTCATATTAAGAAGAGGAAAGCCATGAAAATCTCAATAGATGCAAAACTATCACTTGATAAAACTTAAAACTCATTTATAAAAACATAAAGCTGTTAGCAAAATTGGAACAGAAGGTAAGTTCCTTAATCTTATAATAAGTTTCTATATAAAAGTTACAGTGCAATATTTAGAGGATTAGTCTAAAACGTCAGTATCTGAGTATTAGGAGTTCTCAAAAAAGAGAGCAAGAATTAAAAAGGAAAAAAATATCAAGGAAACAATAATGGTTTCATCACAGTACATAAATAAGACCAGACAACAAAGAGAAACTATTGTAGAAATTTTGTTGTTGTTCTGCACCATGTGGCATGTGGGATCTTACGTCCCCTGCATTGGAAGCATGGAGTCTTAACCACTGGACCTCCAGGTAAGTGCCTAGAAATTTTAAACAGAGATTTGTTTTTCTGTCCTATTACTGGAAGGAAAAAAAATGCTTTGTAGAAAAGACTATGTGAAAACTTCTGGTTCATATTTGTAGAGCATCTGGACCAAAAACTAGAGAAAGTTCATTTGCAAAATCTTGGAACCCTAGATACCCTTCTCACATTAATCCTTCCTCTCCAAAGAAATGGATGCAAACATATCTGCTTGAAGATCCTGGAGTGCGTTTTTGCATCCATACCAACTTACCTACCTCTTTCATAAGAATCTCCATTAGGAAAAAAAAAAAAAAAGAAGAAGAAGTCTTAAATCATTGACATCAGCTCAGTTCAGTTCAGTCGCTCAGTGATGTCTGACCCTTTGCAACACCATGGACTGCAGCATGCCAGGCCTCCCTGTGCATCACCAACTTTATTCAAACTCATGTCCACTGAGTCAGTGATGCCATCCAACTATCTCATCCTCTGTCATCCCCTTCTCCAGCCCTCACTCTTTCCCAGCATCAATGTCTTTTCCAATGGGTCGGCTATTTGCATCAGGTGGCCAAAGTATTGGAGCTTCGGCATCAGTCCTTCCAATGAATATTCAGGACTGATTTCCTTAAGGATGGACTGATTGGATCTCCTTGCAATCCAAGGGACTCTCAAGAGTCTTTCCATCACCACAGTTCAAAAGCATCAATTCTTTGGCGCTTAGCTTTCTTTATAGTCCAACTCTCACATTCATATATGACTACTGGAAAAACCATAGTTTTGACTAGACGGACCTTTGTTGGCAAAGTAATGTCTCTGCTTTTCAATATGCCTGTCTAGGTTGGTCATAACTTTTCTTCCAAGGAGCAAGCATCTGCAGTCATCATCTGCAGTGATTTTGGAATCCCCAAAAATAAAGTCTGTCACTGTTTCCTCCTCTATTTTCCATGAAGTGATGGGTCTAGATGCCATGATCTTGGTTTTCTGAATGCTGAGTTTTAAGCCAACTTTTTCACTCTCCTCTTTCACTTTCATCAAGAGGCTCTTTAGTTTATGATAATCACTGACATAGTAATACCATAAACACATATTATCTCAGAACAAACCCCTTAATCAAAAATGACTATGTTAGTAACATGGAGAAAAATATTTTATGAAACTGACAAAAACATACAGAGATTATAACAAAAGCAATAAAATATGTTCATTCTCTATGGCCCCTTAATTAAGAGATAGATGCATTTGACCTGAATAGTATTTTTAGAAATAGAATTTCACATCATTTTCTCTTGATAACACTGGGTTTCTCTTGCAATGCTTGAAAATTCTGCAATACTCACCTGCATTTTCACAGGGCAACAATGGGCTGGTGTTGAGAAGCGACTACTCCCTTTTAAATACTAATTTGCCATAGCTGCAACCCCTTCTTATTGTATTACACAGGGCCCACTTCGATCATTTACTATGCAATACTTGGCTAGTACCTCTAGGCAGGTAAGTTTGTGACATATATCCTACCTCTAGGACAGCCACACGTCAATCAGTGAAGTTAGAGCATACATTCATGCCATACGTTAACAAAAAAAAACTCAAAATGGCTTAATGACTTAAATATAAAGCCACGACACTATAAAACTCCTAGAAAAGAACATAGGCAAAGCACTTTCTGACATAAATTTTACCTGTGTTTCCTTAGTTCACTCTCCCAAGGCAATAGAAATAAAGGAAAAAAAGAAAAATGAAACCTAAGGAAATTTATTAACTTTTGCAACAGCAAAGGAAACCACAAACAAAACAAAAAACACCTATGGACTGGAAGACAATATTTGCAAGTGATGCAACCAAGAAGGGCTTGATTTCCAAAATATACAAACAGCTCATACAACTCAATAACAGCAACAACAGCCAAAAAAACTCAATCAAAAAATGGGCAGAAGACCGAAATTGATTTTTCTCCAAAGAAAACATATAGATAGCGAACAGGCACATGAAAAGATGCTCAATATAGTTAATTATTGTGCGTGTATGTGCTCAGTCACTCAGCTGTGTCTGACTCTTTGTGACCCCATGGACTGTAGCCCACCAGGCGGCCCTGTCGATGGAATTTTCCAGTCAAGAATACTGGAGCAGATTGCCATTTCCTCCAAGGGATCTTTCCAACCCAGGGATCAAACCTGTGTCTCCTATATCTCCTGCATGGGCAAATGTATTCTTTACCACTGCACCACCTGGGAAACCCAGCTAATTATTGCTGCTGCTGCTGCTGCTGCTAAGTCACTTCAGTCATGTCTGACTCTGTGAGACCCCACAGACAGCAGCCCACCAGGCTCCTTTGTCCATGGGATTCTCTAGGCAAGATTCCTGGAGTGGGTTGCCATTTCCTTCTCCACAGCTAATTCTTAGAGAAATGCAAATCCAAACTAGAATGCATTACCACCTTGCATTGGTCAGAATGGCCATCATTAAAAAGTCTACAAACAAATGCTGGAGAGGGTATGGAGAACAGGAGACCCTCCTACACTGTTGGCAGCAATGTAAACTGGTGCAGTCACTATGGAGAACAGTATGGAAATCCCTCAAAAAACTTAAAACAGTGTTGCCATATGATCTATCAATTCCATTCCTAGGCATATATCTAGACAAAACTGTAATTTGAAAAGATATATGCATCCCTATGTTCATAGAAGCACACTTTACAATAGCCAAGACATGGAAGCAACCTAAATGTCCATCAACAGATGAATGAATAGACATGGTGTGTATTTATATACACACACGCGCGTGCACGTGCACACACACACACACATGCATACACACACACACACACACACACACACACACACACACACAGGATATTACTCAGCCATAAGAAAGAATGAAATAATGCCATTTGCAGCAACATGGACAAACCTAGAAATTATCATAATAAGTGAATTAAGTCAGAAAGAGAAAGACAAATACCATATGATATCACTTTATATGTGGAATCTAAAATATGACATAAATGAACTTATCCGTGAAACAGAAACAGATTCACAGACATAGAGAACAGACTTCTGGTTGCCAAGGGGGAGGCGGGGAGGGAGAAATGGCTTGGGAGTTTGGGACTAGCATATGCAAACTTACTACATAGAAAATAGATAAATAATTAAGTCAAGGAAATGACAACCCTTTCCAGTACTCTTGCCTGGAAAATCCCATGGACTGAGAAGCCTGGTAGGCTACAGTCCATGTGGTTGTAAAGAGTTGGACACGACTGAGCGACTTCACTTTCAGTTTCTTTCACTGTATAACTATACTCAGTATCCTGTAATAAATTATAAAGGAAAAGAATATGAAAAATAATATATGTATGATATATATATAACTGAATCACTTTGCTGTACAGCAGAAATTAACACAACACTGTAAATCACCTATATACTTCAATAAATTTTATAAAAATAAAGGTATGACAAATATTCCAAGTATGAAATAAAAGTTTAAAGAAATTTTTTAAAACCTCCATTCTAAAATTCCCCTTTCTAAAAATCTTTTCTTTTCCTTCCACAAATAATAAACTTACTATTTCTTAAGAAAGTGAGCCAGACCATCCTTACCCATGAACAAGTTTTTACCCAAACATTTCTCTCCGAGGCAGAATACATTTCTCATTAAAACTTGGTCCACAGTTTCTCCTCACTTCCTGAGCAATGCTCCTAAGTCGGTGTGGGTTTTTCACATTTCTTTACCAGGCATTGAAACATACAATCACCCCCTTATCTCCTGCCCTTAGCGAAGGGCCACACTGTTCCTATTAGAGACATGGACATTCTCAGAGATGTACTTGAATAGTATTTTTGCAGAAATACTGTAGATTTCTTTCAATACTCAGACCTAAGAAGAATGTGAGAAAATGGCACATGGCAGGACATGAACCCCTCCAGTTTATTATTTGAGAGGACAAATTGCTTTTTTCACAGATGAGAGATTACAAGAAAACAGCATTCACTGCTAAATATACTTTGATATTAGGATGGTTAAAAAGAAATTGGCATACCACTGGAAAAACAAACTGCAGAAGGACCACAGAGGGAAACAGTGGCTACAGCCCATCAACCTGTGCTATGACTTTCTCGTTGCTATGAAAGCAATAACAAAGTCCTGAGCTATTCCACTAGATCTTAGAGAAGTGAGACATGTACACAGACATGAAAAAGAAAAAAAAGATAGAGTTTCAACCCAGTTTCCACCCCCCCACAAAGCCAATTTTCCCTTCAGTTCAGTTCAGTTGCTTAGTCGTGTCCGACTCTTTGCGACCCCATGAATCACAGCACGCCAGGCCTCGCTGTCCATCATCATCTCCCAGAGCTCACTCAGACTCATGTCCATTGAGTCCGTGATGCCATCCAGCCATCTCGTCCTCGATCGTCCCCTTCTCCTCCTGGCCCCAATCCCTCCCAGCATCAGAGTCTTTTCCAATGAGTCAACTCTTCTCATGAGGTGGCCAAAGTACTGGAGTTTCAGCTTTAGCATCATTCCTTCCAAAGAAATTCCAGGGTTGATCTCCTTCAGAATGGACTGGTTGGATCTCCTTGCAGTCCAAGGGACTCTCAAGAGTCTTCTCCAACACCACAGTTCAAAAGCATCTTGGTGCTCAGCCTTCACAGTCCAACTCTCACATCCATACATGAACACAGGAAAAACCATAGCCTTGACTAGACAGACCTAAGTCGGCAAAGTAATGTCTCTGATTTTGAATATGCTATCTAGGTTGGTCATAACTTTTCTTCCAAGGAGTAAGCGTCTTTTAATTTCATGGCTGCAGTCACCATCTGCAGTGATTCTGGAGCCCAAGAAAATGAAGTCTGACACTGTTTCCACTGTTTCAACATCTATTTCCCATGAAGTGATGGGACCGGATGCCATGAGCTTCGTTTTCTGAATGTTGAGCTTTAGGCCAACTTTTCCACTCTCCTCTTTCACTTTCATCAAGAGGCTTTTTAGCTCCTCTTCACTTTCTGCCATAAGGGTGGCGTCATCTGCATATCTGACGTTACTGATATTTCTCCCGGCAATCTTGAGCATCCTTAAAAGGATGGCTTATCCTTATAGTGAGTAAATGAGACATTTAGGTACAATAACATAGAAGGGTATTTTTGAATATTTAAACTAGATAACAAAAGACAAGATTGACAATCTTACATATTTATGTCTTCACAATTATTTTTCATTAGACTTCATGGGAGCTGCAGACAATACTACAGATTAGTATACTCAACACCTACCTCAGGTTCTTTCTAATATGTGTCTTCATGTGTTACAAGGTTAATATCACCCAGGTTCTATTGTAGAACTCTGTAAGATTCATTTATAGAAATATATTTAAAATACATAATACATAACCAATTTTAAATACAGTCTATGACAAACCTAGACAGTGTATTAAAAAGCAGAGATGGTAATTTGCTGACAAAAGTCTGTATAGTCAGAATTATGGTTTTCCAGTAGTCATGTATGAATGTGAGATTTGGACCATAAAGAAGAGTGAGCATCAAAGAACTGATGCTTTCAAATTGTGGTGCTGGATAAGACTTTGAGAGTCCCTTGGACAGCAAGGAGATCAAATCGGTCAATCCTAAAGGAAATCAACCTTGAATACTCATTACAAGCACTGATGCTGAAACTGAAGCTCCAGTACTTTGGCCACCTGATGTGAAGAGCTGACTCACTGGAAAAGATCCTGATTGTGGGAAAGACTGAGGGCAGGAGGATAAGTGGGCAACAGAGGATGAGATGCTTGGATGGCATCATTGCCTCAATGAACATGAATTTGAGCAAACTCCAGGAGATAGTGAAGGTCAGGAAAGCCTGGCATGCCGCAATCCATGAGGTCATGAAGAGTTGAACACAACTGAATGACTGAACAACAAAATTTTCTACTTATCACACAGTGCTTATAAAGTGCAATGTTATTTCCTTCCCCTGTGCACATTTTCCACATTCAAGTATCATGAATGTCTAGTTACCCTAGGGCAATGGGGTTGGGGTAGGGGGATGGGAGGTGGAAGGGAGGGTTAAGAGGGAGGTGATATATGTATATTTATAGATGGTTTACATTGTACAACAGAAACTAACACAACATTGTAAAGTAATCATCCTCCAATTTTAAAAATTTTAATAAAATTTTAAAAAAACTTTAAAAATTACCCCCTAAAAAACAATGCCCAATTATTTACTATAGCAGCTCAAATGTTAAACTCCCATGGAATTTGCTACAAATTTGAGTCCTTCAATGTTTTGCATGGAACAATGCTAAATGTATGCTCAGACCTCTACAATGGTGGGCCTAGAAGAGGCATCCCCAGGTGAAGAAACTCCACCACCAAGGAAGCCCCCAGGTATTCCTCCTGGCATGCCTCCTGAACTCTAGTACAGCTTGATAATGACAGGCATGCAGACATTTTCCAGCTCTTTCTTCTGATGTTCAAATTCCTTCTTCTCTGCAGTCTGGTTCTTATCAAGCCAACTGACAATTTCACACTTGTCAGGAATCTTGTTTGTCCTTATTATTGATCTTGCCTTGAAGTTTTTCATCTTCAACAGTTGCTTTCATTTTGAATATACAGGATTCAAGCGAATTCTTGAAAGACACCTTGCCTGTTTTTTGCAGAAGAAAAATTTACAAGATTCTCTTGCAGAAATATCTTTTGGAGATTTGTAATGCATAACTAAACAATGGTAGGTAGCAGCCACATAAGGAGATCAGAACTTCTGTCAGGAGAAGAGGTATTTGGCTCTCCTGCAGTAACTGTGGCTGAGGTTCTACTCTCACGCCACTAATATCATAAATAATACGGAACATGCAACAGCGACAAGAAAGTTTCCATTAAAACAATTCCAAGGTGGCTTAGAGTTTCTCTACACTATTTCTCCCTGACTGTACAGTATCCAAATGTAGCTCCCTGGCCCTCCTCAAAATTTGGCATGCTAGCTAATGTTCTAAAATTAATCACTTTCTATATAAACTACTGAAAGTAGATTCTGTTGTCTGCAACTATTAATGCGGGTCCATATGGGACTTTATACCAGAAATACTTCCCAAAATTGGATCCTTTAAGGAAATGGAAATTTAATGTTGGTTATTGGGTTAGTCTGCTTCAGCTGCCATAACAAAATATCAAGGACTGGGTATTTAAACAACATACTTATTTTCTCAAAGTTCAAGAGAGTGGAAAGTGCAAGATCAATTTTTGGTGAAGTCCCTGTTTGGTGAAGGCCCTCTTCCTGGATTGCAGATAGCTTTCTTCTCACTGTGTCTTCACATGGCAAAAGAGAGAAAGCACTCTCTAATCACTCTTTCTCTTACAAGAACATTAATCCTATCACAAGAACTCCATCCTTATGACCTCATCTAAACCTAATTATGTTCCAAAGAACCCACCTTCAAATCCAAATACCATTCACATCTGGATTAGGACTTCCAGCACATGAGTTGTGGGCAGGGGGGTGGGGAGATGAACATTCAGTCCATAACAGCTATCTATTCTGATTAGGTGTGTGTGAGATCAGTCAGTCTGGTTAGCCTTAGAAACTGGGGCATGCATGGATGCATGCTAAGTTGCTTCAGTCATGTCTGACTCTCTGCAACCCCTATGGACTGGAGCCCACCAGGCTCTTCTGTCCATGGGAGTCTCCAGGCAAGAATACTGGAGTGGGTTACCATGTCTTCCCCCAGGGGATCTTTCCAACTGAAGAATCGAATCCACGTCTCTTACATCTCCTACATTGGCAGGAGGGTTCTTTAATACTAGCGCCACCTGGGAAGCCCCAGAAGTTGGGGCCCTAATTACTTAATGGAGTTCAAGGATTTCAGGGTCAAACTGTCACTATAGTCCCCTTGAATGAAGAAACTGCTGCAGGCTTTTATGGGTCACATTACTGTATAGAAAGCTATTTTGAAAAATATGGGGCATACAGTGGTCATGTGTGAGCCAGGCTGTACTGGAGAGCTTTAACAAAGAAAATGGCGTGCTTGGCTTTTAAATTTTTGGCCAAAGGCATAGTCAGATAACCATGACTTCCCTAGTGTGTACGTTATCTCTGTAGCTGCTGTACAGATGCAACCCAGAACCTGTAAACTGTTAGTCGCTCAGTTGTGTCTGACTCTTTACCACTTCTGGATTGTAGCTCATGAGGCTCCTCTGTCCATGGGATTTCCCAGGCAAGAACACTGGTGTGGGTTGCCATTTCCTTCTCCAGGGGATCTTCCTGACCAGGGATCAAACCCAGGTCTCCCACATTGCAGATTCTTTACTGACCAAGCCACCAGGGAAGCCCCCAGAACCTGTAAGATCTGATCTTATTGGTTACTAAGTTATAAGGCCAATTCCAACCCACCCAAAAGTCTTATATGAGAGTTAAGGCACGAATTTGGAAAGAGTGGGACCTCAAAAACAGGAATAGGGAAATGCATGGAATTTGGGAGACTTCAAGTTACCCATTCTCTAAAACCTCATTGAGCCTCTCTTATCAGCAAAAGTAGTCTTTACCTCCCTGTCGGATAAGACTTTTGCTGCCTCACTTGAAGACTTTTTCACGTTTAAAAGGAGTTGAAGTCAGGGAGTATGATTCCTCCAGCTCAGTTTTTCTCAAGACTGTTCTGGCTATTTGGGGTGTTCTATGTTTACAAAAACACGAAGTACAAGTCCGTCGTGAAAACATTTTTTTAGAGGCAGCCAGAGTGCTGAGTTGGAGAAGGCAATAGCACCCCACTCCAGTACTCTTGCCTGGAAAATCCCATGGACGGAGGAGCCTGGTAGGCTACAGTCCATGGGGTCGCTAGGAGTCGGACACGACTGAGCGACTTCACTTTGACTTTTCACTTCCATGCACTGGAGAAGGAAATAGCAACCCACTCCAGTATTCTTGCCTAGAGAATCCCAGGGACAGTGGAGCCTGGTGGGCTGCCGTCTATGGGGTCGCACAGAGTTGGACACGACTGAAGCGACTTAGCAGCAGCAGCGTGTTTCCATACAAGTTTAAATTTTTTTATTCTCTGTACTACAGAGCTATAGTAATCAAAACAGTATGGTACTGCAACAAAAACAGACATATAGATCAATGCAACAGAATAGAAAGCCCAGAAATAAACTCACACATTCATGATTATCTACAACAAAGGAGGCAAGAATATACAATGGAGAAAAGACAGTCTCTTCAATAAGTAGTGCTGAGAAACCTGGAGAGTTACATGTAAAAGAATGAAATTAGAATATTCTCTAACACCATATACAAAAGAAACCCAAAATGGATTAAAGACCTAAAGTTCAAACCCATATCATTGAAGGGCAAAGAATTCTCCCAACTGGCCTTTATGAACCAACAAATTCAAAGATGCTTAAAATATCTATCACAAACCAAGATGTTCTGTGATAACTGAGGAAAGTCTGCAAAGAAGGATCACAGTGTAAGACCCTTTGGAATTTGGGGGAAAAAATTAACTGTTTAGCAAATCATTATTTTCCTTCTAAAACAAAGTTTCTCACTTGGTCCTGGTCCCTAAAAACATGGACAATGAGACAAAAAACAACCATGAGATCTGAAATATATGTGATAAATTAGGGCTACTGATCGACCAAGCCAGCAGCACCTCAGAATCAATTAAGTTTTCATATTTAACATCAGTTCAAGTAGGTCATGAAAGCACAAGTTGCATAAGCATGTATTTTTATATACATATTCCTAATACGCCTACTTCTGCTACACTGCCACATATATGACCTGGTGGGAAGCTGCCTTTCAGAAGCTGATTAAGGGGAGTGGGAGGTTGAAATGTGTGATTCACAACTGGTCTTGTTCAAAATGCTAGCAGTAGCCATAAATGAACTACTGCATAAATACAGCCTTAATCAGGCCTGGCCTGATTAAGTGCTATTAAGGACAATAGTTGGAAAATGTCTAGAAGACAAATGCACTGAGCACTTAGTCTACAATAGTTCACAGAAGTTTGTGGCTCATGGTTTGTCTGAACAGTCATGGACTTAGATTGATTAGTAGGTATCAGGAATAAGTATATATATGGTCTTCCTGGGCTTCCCAGCTGGTGCCAGTGATAAAGAATCCACCTGCCAATGCAGGAGACCCAACAGACATGGGTTTGAAACCTCGGTCGGGAAGGTCCCCTGGAGAGGGGCATGGCAACCCACTCCAATATTCTCGCCTGGAGGATTCCATGGACAGAGAAGCCTGACAGGCTACAGTCCACAGGGTCGCACAGTCAGACATGACTGAAGGCGACTTAGCACGCATGCATGCATGCATGGTCTCAGAATCAACCAAGTATTAAAACAATTGTTTAACAGCATCATCCAAAATCTCCTTCTTATAGCACTTAATAATAATTTATGTGAACAAGATGATTTACTCTGTGGATGTCAGCTGGCGTTTTTATCCACTTTTCAATGGGCTCATCTATCAAGCAACAGCAGTGGCAGGAATGGAAAGTATGCACTAGAAAGTAAACCAAGGTTTATCTGGCTAACACCATTGATGACTATCCAAAAGTCAAGCCACAGGAACCCAAGGCTAGCACTATACCTCTGGGAAATCAGCCAGGCACCTGGTGGAGCAGAGGAATTAATCATCTTCTCTGGAAGATGAATTTATTCTGCATATAGATTTGCAGTCCCAGCTATGCCAACATCACCACCCTTGGACTCGCTCATTAAAACAGACCACAAAATATTGATTCTGACTAATGAATTTAATTTTACAGCAGAACTAAAGCAATGGGCACCACTCACAGGAGTCACTAATCTTATGATGATCTCCATCACTCAAAAGCAGTTGACTCTGTTGAGTAGTGGAATTGCCAGCTGAAAAGTCATAACGTTAGCCAGGAGTTTGGGTTGCTCTTCTACAGTTTATTATAAGCAAGTAAATGATACATGGTGCTAAAATATGTTGGTCCAGGATTATATCTGTTTGCTTGGGCTGCCATCATAGTGTACCATAGAGTGAGTGGCTTAAACAACAGAAATTTGTTTTCTTGCACTGCTGGAGGCTAGAAGTCGGAGATCAAAGTTTGGCAGGGCTGGTTCCTTCAGAGAGCCATAAGAAATGGATCTCTTCCAGATCTCTATCACTGACTTACAAATAACTGTCTTCTCTCTGTGTTTTCACATTATCTTTTTCTATATGTGTCTGCATTCAAATTTCCTCTTCTTAAAAGGACACACATCATCTTTAATTAATGCACACCTTAATGTATTCATTTTAACTTGTTTTCCTCTGTAAAGATCCTCTTTCCAAATACAGTCACATTCTGAGGTACTAGGGACTAGGATTTAACATATAAATGTTTGAAGGTAACACAATTCAGTCCAAAACAAGGAACAGAAGGGTAAAACTTAGAATGATGCTTCTCAATACTACCTCTAATAAACTCCTGACAAAATTTCTGTTTTCCATTCTTGTGTCTTTGTGCTTAACTTGTGTAAAGACCTCAGCACCTAAGGGAGCGATACTTTTTGCTCACAAAGTAATAGTTCAATTTATCTAGAATATAAGAATGCTACCGGATCATTTTGAGCTTCTATGTCTCTGCAATGTGTTGGCAAAAGGACTAGGGGGATATTTTGGCTGAAGTAACAGATGCTAATAATGAAAAGGAAAGAAGGTTGCTGCTCTACAATGCAAGCAGAGAAGCCCGTGTCATGAAGTCAGTGATTCCTTTGGATCCTCTTAATACTGCTGTGTTCAGCAGTAAGAGTAAATGAACAAATACAGCAACCACATAAATACAGAACCAATGAGGCTCAGCCCCTTAGAAATGAAAGCAAGGGTTATTCTGCCAGGGGTATTATACCCTTTCTGAGGGTAAAAGAATGGAAAACAAGAAAAGGAAATTGTTAATGTGTTGTAGAAATGATGAAAATAGCATACATTCATATTGCTCAAATATGTTAGTAAGTTTTTCTTTTTAAAAAAAATTTCCCATCCCTTTTTATTTCATATATGGTGCATTCATGGTGATTAATTTAATAATTTAGCTATGGGATATCAAGATAGCATTACAATTGGCTTGAACAGGTGCCAGCAAACTTTCTGAGAAGGGTCCAACAGTGAATATTTTAGGCTTTGTATGTCATATTGTATCAACAGCAATTATTAAACTCACCTATTGGCGTACAAGAGCAGTCATAAAGAATATGTAAACAAATGAGTATGGCTGTGTTCCAACAAAATTTCATTTACAAAAAAATGAATGGTGGCTAAATTTAACCTGAAAGCTGCAGTCTGCCACATCCTGAACTAAAGAATAAATGCATATCAAGATATTTTTATTAACTGGAGAAACTGATTTTCCCCTTTGGAAGGAAGGAAAGAAATGATTGCATTATGTTTTTCGGGAACGTTTTCATACTGCCATAGTTGTTTTGAAGTTTAATCATAGGTGTTTGTAGACAGAGCTAAAGAGGTAGACTGTGGAAGGTTAAAATTACAAACTGGCTCACTCAATTCCTGAAGCCAACCCCTTTACCATGCTTTTCTGTATAAGAGGGGGTGGAAAGATAACACTTCATTCCTATGAATCCCTTTTAACTGGAGCTTAACATGTAACCTAAGTTCTACCAAGAAGGCATGTTCATTCAAGACCTGAGAATTGAAAAGAATAAAGGAAGGTACAGCAGTACTCAGGGAGATCAGACAAGCATAGTAGCGGGACTGTTTGGTATTCTTAGGACTAAAGGGTGACAGTTTTACTGTGTGGTCCCTAACATCGCTGAAGTTGAGCAGAAAGCAGCACTGGAGGGAAACTGTACTAGAACAGTTTTTGGCAGGATTGGAGCTTTCTTTAGACTTTATTCTTTCCAACTGTTAGCATCCAAGGTTGGTGTACTCTCTTCCAAGAAAGCAGGATACTAAAAATATTAGTTTTATTATATTAATCTCTCTTCTTCTGAATGAGAACTCTGTTTTAATAATTTTTTATTTCCCAGAAATTTGTATATGCCAACACAGAGCTGGCATCTGTTAAACTGTAGTAAACTGAAACTAGTGTCTCATTATTGTCTTAAATAGAAGAGATTCTTGCCTGAGGCGCGTAAGGCTGGAGAATGCTGTAGAGGCCTGCCAACTCTCTTCCCCCATACCAACCAACTTCTGGGACTTTGGCAAGGGAAACTAATGACACAAAACCTTTGAAACAAGGCTCAAAAGTGGAAGGCACAGAGTTTGTTAGATGAAAACTCTACCTTTCACAAACAAAATCAGATTTCTGAAGGCACCACTGGATAGCCACACAAACAGCACAGAGCCTGATACACAGGAAGCCCTCAGTAAATATTTCTTGAATGAATGAATGAACAGCTGAATGAATGACTATCCCGTGCCAGGAATATTGCTAAATACTTTACCTTAATTATCTCATTCAATCCTCACAACAAACCTATGAGTTATGTCCTATTTTTAATCTCTATTTTGCAAATAAGGAAGCTGAAGAGCAGAAATACAATAACGTGCCAAGGTTTACATACACAGTGAGTGACAGAGCTGACCCCATATTGCTATTAGATATTTCAATTAGCATCTTCAGATAGATTTTTATTAACCTTTAAATGAAAGTGAAGAACAGGCACTGCAAAACAAACAATCACAAACATCATTTTATCACATGCTAAGGCTGATACAAATGGATGAAAACACAGTATCAGGGTCAGAAAAGATTGTTTTCACATTTTTATGGTAAAGAGGCAAAACCTGGAGATTGAAGAAAACAAACTTTGCACTGTGCGAGGTTTACAAGTAGCTTAACAAATCCTACTGTATACACTGAACTTCTACAATACCATAAGTTAAAAGAGTGATCCTTTTAGGCTTTGACCAAAAAGAGTCACTAAATAAAAACTATAAATAGATGAGTAAATAATATGCCATAGAATTTTGCTTTTCGGGAAATTATCTTCATAAATTCCATCACCTGGATTATTTACTGGTAAATGAACTTCTACTAATATTTATGGACATGCATATATTCAGTCACAATTTTATGTAAATGCATAAATGTAGGATTTTCTTTTGTTTACTTTTACAAGCTTTTATCTTTCCCTCTGTATACATAGCCCTTGTTCCCACCCCAAAGAAATTCACTTTTAAAACATAGTCTATGTCTTTTATAATTTTATTTAATCATATTATATACAGATTTATACATACACATCTATATATTACAGTGACAAGTTTGGCAGGGAGCATTGTTTTATAAGAGGGAGTTCACATTATGCTTTTTGCATTCCACTTTCTCCCTCAACTCATCATGGAAATCCCTCCAAGTCAACTGGGATTGCTCACATTCATTCTTTTAAAATGGCTGCATCACATTCCAAGGTCTGCGTATATTGTATAACGTATTCAGTCCTGTTCCTATTACTAAGAAATGTTGTTTTCCTACAGGCCACTAGAGAGCACCAGTGAAACAGTGTCGAGTTCAGCCAAGTCTAGTTTGGGGTGAAGATATGGGGAGAGATTTGTTTATTAAATTTGCCTCTTCATTCTCACTGTCCTGATCAAGGTTTTATTCATCCTCAGCTCAGGGAGTAAACCCAGAACTTTCTGGTTATCTCCAAGCAGTTTCTTACCATGCTACCCCAGGGGATGCAACAAATTCACCAGGATTCTTTTCGGATTCCCTGCAGTCATTAACAGGCCCAGGGGGCGAAAACTGCAGAAACACTGTAATCAGCATTGTTGTTGTTCAGTCCCTAAGTCCTATCTAACTCTCTGCAACCCCATGGACTGTCGCATACCAGGATCCTCTGTCCTCCACTATCTCCTGGAGTTTGCTCAAATTCATGTCTATTTAACCATCTCATCCTCTGCCGCTCCCTTCTCCTTTTGCCTTCTATCTTTCCCCGCATCAGGGTTTTTCCCAATGACTTGCCTCTTCACATCAGGTGGCCAAAGTACTGGAGCTTCAGCTTCAGCATCAGTCCTTCCAGTGAAAATTCAGAGTTGACTTCCTTTGGGATTGAGTGGTTTGATCTTCTCGCAGTCCAAGGGAGTTTCAAGAGTCTTCTCCAGCAGCACAATTTGAAGGCATCAGTTTTCCAGGCAAGAATACTGGAGTGGGTTTCCATTTCCTACTCCAGGGGATCTTCCTAACCTGGGGATCAAACCCACATCTCCTGCATTGGCAGGCAGAGTCTTCACCACTGCACCACCTGGGAAGCCCGTATAATTGGCATAACCAACAAAAACAGCCACTATCACTGCGGTCACTGCAACTACTACAGTTTATGGAGAAGAAAAAAACTGGCAATAATCAGGCCGATACATTTATCTTATTTACATTTATAACCCTGATACGTGTATCTTATCTTCACAACAATCCTATGAAGTATGCATAACTGTTATCCCATTAACCAGACAAAGAGTGGGGCTAGAGATAACACACACACACACACACACATATCCAGACCGTTCAGAGAGCCCAGGAATATTCCTCATGCCTGTATACTGAGTGTGTCACTATGCAGCCCCTTCTCCATCTCTGTCTTCAGCTACTGGCACATCCATCTCAAACCAAATCCAATCCAAATTCCTTACAGTTTTCCAGAGACAGCAGAGTTCCTCTGACTTTGCATTTGCTATTATTGCTGTCCTGTGTTAAGCCTTCCTCAGCTTGCCAGGGGACATCACTTGATCCCAATTAACCCCTTATCTTCAAGGAAAACTCCTCCTTCTAAAAAGGAGCCAGACTACATTTTGCCCTGTCTGGGGAGCTTCTCCAGGTAGACTTTGAAAAGCTTCTTGTACCACAAGATAATGGGAAAAGTTGTTTACTTTAGAAAGTTCAAAAGCCAAGTCTTAACTGTTCTTAGTAACCCTGTACCTGGCACAGTGGCTGGCAGATGTTCAGTACATGTTCATAAATGAATGACTGAATGAATGAGCCGTAAGGATTCTCTCTCAAAAAAATAGAGAGTCAAACCCAATTCTTAGCAGCGTAAAATAAATAAATAAAAGCCAAGAGACTTGGGTCACTTCCTTTCAGGGAGGATTTGTGTGACAAATCCATTTACCAAGCCAAATAAAAAAACCCCAGCTTTTGTTCTGCAGCTGAGCCTGCGGCACTTCTTTGCCTGTAGATCTGGACAGATTTTAAAACTGAAGAAAGAGTGTGTCGGGCTATTCACATAAGTCTAGGGTCTGCCATTAGTTGCTGCTGAGAGATAAGGTGCAATTTTTATTAGAACAGAAGTACTTCAGGCTCCAGAATTACAAACCAGTTGTTGGGAGTGGGGTGAGGGGTAGAAAATTCATCTTTCATCAGAAAAAAATTTGTGGTAAAAGTGGATATTATTTTTCTCTTATAAATACACACAGAAACTCTTTGACTTGGTTGGTCTTATTATTTCCTCTTGTAAAAGACTCACCAGTTCTCCTGAGGAAAGAAAACAAAGACCCAGCAATGTGCAAGTCATTGGGACCACAATTAGAAATGCTCCTTCTAATGAAATGTTTTCTTTTCTGTAAACTCCCGATGCTACTGATAAGAGCTCCCAATTTATTGACCAGGGACAGTACTCTTTGCTGCCCAGTATTACAACATTTTCTGCCAGCTCATTCTAATGACAGATTATGTTATTGTGGGATCCTTTACCCAGGAATACGGTCAGGAACTTACAGTTGAATTTGCAGCCACAAATTCATATATTAACAGGAACTATGAGAAGATGGTTAAAGTTTTTCCCCTCTCTGATAGAAGCTAGCCTCCTCGTTTTTTGCATGTTTCAAGTCAAATCAAGTAGAAACACATATGAAGTATTTTTACTTTTGTGCCCCCAAAGCTTAAATGCATTTTTAACATCACAGAACCAGAAATCTGGATGGAAGCTCTAAACATTATCTGTCCCCCCACACAAAACTCCACTTGACTCATCCCTGGAAGCAAACCACCCACCCTTTCCTCAGGAATATCTCAAAGGACATCACGCACTGGTGCATCCTGCTATCTCTTGGCACAATTTGTTTCCTTGAGGTTCAAATACCATTGTCTTCATTTCCTTTACTGCTCAAGTAGGAGTTTAACTTTTCCATTGCTTTCATTTCCTGCACTGCTCCAGTAGAAACTTGTTTTTTTCCCATCATCTCCATTGTCACTGTGGGCTTTTAGACTGTAAAGAGTTATCTATAGACAGGGCCCTATATGTTCTGTGTATTTTCCACCTCTTGTCTTCACACATACTGTGCCATCTGCCTGGAAATCCTCTCTACTTATGATTCACAGTCTCCCACATTAAGAGCTCCTACTGAACTTGCAAGACCCAGGCCCTTTGTGAAAAGCCTCTTTACATCCACGTTCTGCCACTCCTCAATCTAAGATATTAAGTACTAACTCCTGAGTGCTACCTACAGCTCTTCTAAAACTGTGCTATTCAGAATGTAGTCCTTAGACCAATGGGAATAGCATTACTTGAAAGATTATTAAAGCTGAGCTTTCATAGGCCCCACTTATGACCTACTGAATAATATCTAGAGGTAGGACTTGGAAAAAACCTGAATTTTTAACAAATTAGCTTTAATAGCACTATTTTACAGTAGTTTAATCTCAGATAACTGTTGGCCATTGTGAATTTAATATTCTTGATAGACCAAAAGATTCATGATATGTTATCATTTTACTGAACAAAATTGAAACAGAAGCCTATGGATGTCATTTAATGAAAAGGAGATTGTTGCTCTTCATTCTTAATTACAGATATATTGGAGCGGGGTTTGAGGGTGGAAGTTATATAGCAAATTTGGAAAGCCACAGATAACTCCCTTGAAGACACCAAGGGTCAAAGCTTTTGCCCTTTTAACATTATATTGGAATTTTCCCTTTGCATTTTTTTCTCATATTGGCCACAAAGTCTAGATTTATCTCTTACTCATTTCAGAGTGAATGAGCAAAGGCCCTCCCACATACACAACATTTAAGATGTTAACTAAAACTGAATGAATGAACATTCGCAAAAAGCATTTCTTTCTGAAACTTCCCTGTCTATTTTGGATAACATATTCACCAAAGTTACTTTTGATTTGGTCTCTGCAAATAGTTCTGGCTTCCACTACTGTTTTTCAAACTGAGATCCCTGGACGGATCAGCTGCATCAGCATCTGGGATGTATATCCTGTACAGATTACTAGACTCACTCTATAATACTGTATCTGAGTCTCCAGTTTGTGGGATCTAAAATCCCAAGTGATTCTTATATAGACAAAATTAAGAGACCCACTGGATTATGTGGTTACCCCAACTTGCATGGTCACTAACCAAGGAGTAAGGAAAATATCCTGAACCAGAAGGCTCATTATCTAAACTCAGCATAGAAGGAGTCCTAATGGGACAAGGAAGAAAGCAGGAATCCCACAGAGAAATTTCATTATGCAAAGATTTCAAACTGTCTCGTGAGTTCCATTCTATGTTTGGATTGAAATCCATACCTTTGTCAATAGTTGCTTTGGGAAGTGAGAAAACAGTTTAAGAAGTTTCTTTTGCTAAGCCATCTCTTACATTAAAAAAACAGTGAAATATACTCCTAGGAATTCAAATCAAGAAAGGAAAACAAGTAGAGGAAGTAGGGGAACTGTTAAACAAAAATAAAGAAAAGAAAAAAGAGCTAAACATAGTGTTATATATTCTTCCCAAGCTCCCTTTCTCAAAAGAGCCTAATGCGAAGGCCCAGCAGATATCAATTTATCATGGTATGATTTTAAGGGGTTGAAAACTCAGTATCTGTTCACTTAAAGCTCTGGAGATGTCTTTTCCTGTTCCATGAGCTGAGTAATACCTAAAATATAAATATACTGAAAAAAATGCACACTGGCTTAAATTCAAAACAGAATATAGGAAGATAGTGTTGAAAGAGAACAGTTTTTTAATCTTCCTGAATCACCCCATAAAAACAGAACCAAACCAAAAAGGCACATTCAGAAGCTAAAATATTAAGGAATAAATTATTCTCATGAACCCAAATAGGAATAAGTATGAATGAGTCACAGACCCAGATAGTATCAGCATCTATAGAGGAAGAAACCAAGGGAAGCAGGGAAGCATCTAACAGATCTGAGAAGAAAATAACTCCAAAACTGCCAACATATATTGACTGGAAACCATGGGTAGCTAGTTTGAGGACTGCATGCTGGTGAACTGGAAGGAGTGCTTGCAGTTGAGTACAAAGAAGTGAAGTGAAGTGAAGTTGCTCAGACATGTCCGACTCTTTGCGACCCCATGGACTGTAGCCTACCAGGCTCCTCCCTCCGTGGGATTCTCCAGGCAAGAGTACTGGAGTGGGTTGCCATTTCCTTCTCCAGGGGATCTTCCCGACCCAGGGATCGAACCCCGGTCTCGAGCATTCCAGGCAGATGCTTTAACCTCTGAGCCACCAGTACAAAGAGCTGGAAGTTAATTAATCTGGGACTTACAAACTGGGAAATGAATTTGCCAAACGCTTTTCCAGAGCAAAGCTCCACATAAGGAAGGACTGTTGGGAATAGAATCTAAACTGACCAAGAGAGGGGAAAAAGCAAAGGTCCAAAAGAAGGTAGAGATGAGGAACAAAACCAGGAGATATCCAAAAGTATGAGGCAATGTTTCTGAACAAAAACAATAATTAACAGAAACACAGAATTCCACAGCAATGGAGCTAGAAAAGGTATTCTAACATGTCCCTTCTTTCTCAAAGTGGAGGAAAACTAATCTCATGCAAAAAAATAAGCAACAGGAAAGAATCATAGTTGAATTCTATACAATATTTTTATAAGAAATAGAAAATTAGGTACAAGATAGCATCTTGACAGATAATTAAATCACTCAAGAAAAATATTCACAGATGAAAACTGAAACAATATTTTTCATATTAACTAATCAAAAAATTTTAATGATAAATTATATAAAATAACAACATAAATCAGAATTAGAATAACTCAGAAATGCAGTCATAGAACTCACAACAGAATAAGAAGTTAAAAAAATTATTTCAAAATATAACATGAATCACATCACAAAATAAGGTATCCAAATGACCAATAGTAATATGAAAAGTATCTCAATGTCACTCATCATCAGAGAGGCAAATTTAAACCACAAGATATCACTATATAATCATTAGAACAGCTAAAATTGAAAAGCTGATAATACCAAGTTCCATCAAGGATGCAGACTGGTGGGAATGTAAAATATTATGGCTGCTTTAGAAAACTGTTTGGAAATTTCTAATACAGGTAAAAATGCATCTGCCCTGTTATCCAACAATCTGGCTCCTAGATATTTTCTAAAATAAATTAACATATGTGTTCTTCTCAAAGGTTGATACAGGAATGTTCATCATAGCTGTAATTTTTAATAGCCAAAATCTGGAAACAACACAATGACAACAGAAGAAAAAATAAATTATGGTATATATATAAACTGCTGATATATACTACAATGGATACTCTATTGGATATACTGGATTTTTTATGAATTTCAAAAGATATTACATCGAGCAAAAGAAGCCAGACTTGAGACTCATACTATTATGATTCTATTGATTTTTTTATTTACTTACCTATTCGGTTCTGTCGGGTCTTTGTTGCAACAGTTGGGCTTAGTTACCCTGTGGCATGTGGGATCTTAGTTTCCTAGCCAGGGATCAAATCCATGTTCCCTGCAATGCAATGTGGATTCTTAACTAGTGGACCATTAGGGAAGTCCCCTGTCCTACTGATTTGAAATTAAATAGGCAAAACCAATCTGTGGCAACAGAAGTCAGAATAATGGTGAGATTTTTTTTGGAAGTAAGGGTTTTTACTGGAAAGAAGCATGAGGAAAATTTGAAACTATAAAAATGTTCTACATCTTGATCTGATTGATAGTTACACAGGTGTAAACATATGTGAGTCAGGGAACAAGACCACTCTCAGTCCCAGGAGGACTCAGCATAAAGTTAGATTCATGCCTATAATTTATTACAGGAAAAAAAAAGATGCAGAGAAAAAGCACATGAAACAAAGTTCAGAGTAAACCAGGAGCAAGCTTATAAGAGTCCTCTCCAGTGATGTCACACAGGATATTATTTTCTGCAGCAATAAATTCTGATATGTGTGAAGTATTGTCCATTATGGAAATCCATAAAAATATAAGACAAGACTTTATCCAAAACTGAATAAAAGTTATGAGGGTTCTTCAAAGGTTCAATGTCTACAGGAGGCCAGGTGGAGGTTCCTGATGGCCTAAAACAGAACTTCATGAGAAAGGTAGAATCTGAACTGATGGTTGGATGTTTAGTAGAATTTTGAGATTCAGATATGAAGAGAGGGGCATTTAAGGACTAAGGAAGGATACATGCAAATCAGCAAGTTGGATGTGTCTTGGGCTTTTGTCAGCCCAAAGTGTGCTGAGAGAACTAGCATGTAATTGCCTACATGACTTGCCATGATCAATCCATTATGGGCATCAGAAAATGCCAAGCTGAATGTGATGACACCATAGGCTCTTCCAGTCCAGATCTAAGGCAGATGCCATTTTTTGCCTCTTGATACATGGCAACACGGAGCATGAGTATGACTTCATCAAGGAAAACTATTGACTCCACAAAGCAAAGTGATGTCTTCTAGAGAAACATCAAACACATTGTACAATCACCACTTTGTTTGTAACAGTGTGGTCAGACTCCACCTTTTTTTTCCCCTCATTTGCTCAGTAGGTATTTATTGAGTGGGTAGTCTATGCCAGGCATTGTGCTACACCCCAAGGATGAAATATATGGAACCCAGTCTCAAGAAGTTCAGAGACTGGTCAGAAAAGCTACATGCAAATGCATGGATTTCATTAGAGAACAGTAGGGGCTTTAGGCAAGAGAGAAACAAAGGACTTTAGGATCACACAGGGTAGGACAGAGCCTTAATTTGATGTATCTGGTTTCCACTTTGACAGTAACACTCACTAATGACTGTTAAACTAAAGAATGGATATAATAAGCTAGCTACTTTCCAAAACTGGTCAAATGAAAAAACACTAGGTTGTAGGTAAGGTCGGAGTGCCCTCTGCTGAAACAGGAAGCTGGAATTAGAAGATAAACTGTTGGGAGCCAGTGTGAGGAACTCCGCCCATGGCAAAGGTCATGAGGAAAAAGAAGCTTGGCATATGCAAAGGCGTGATCAAGCCTCAGGAGATCCGCTGTTCCCGAGCATCTACGCCAAAACCAGAGTACTTTACAGGGAGCTCTCCCCCATAACCATTTCTCTCAGAGAAGGAGTTAACTTGCAGCTCCAGTTAATAAAAATTCCTGGGCATGATAAGAGTGTTTCAGCTTACAAACTCTGAAGATTCTCTGGCCTGCCTGATCAGGCTGTCCAGCCGCATGTGATTGTTTACAGCCTCCCAGCTGTGAGAGGCATGGGATGCTTTAAAACTTTCTAAATACAGACTCTTTGGAGAAGTTAGAAGATTATTAGTATAGTATTAGTGGGTTGATTAGGAATTATATTGGTGAAAGGTTTTTCATTTGTCATGCCAATAATTACTGCTAATTCCCTGCCTTGAGTGTGACAAGGGTGGCTCAGGTCAAACCTCTCTGCTGACAGACTAGCTTGTGTGACAACCTCTCAACCATAAACAGCACAGAGAGTTTGGAGTATTAGCATAGGGCTTTCCTCATTTGATTGCCCACAGGCCTTCATATCCTTAGGCACCTGAGAATATATTAATCAATGTATTTGGAATATAGAAAAGGAAATATAGCAGTTTTTGATGTTAGCAATATTAGACCTTTTGAGTTAATGAATTTTCTCTTTTGTTATAGACTACTGTACTTTGTTATAAATCACTGTGTCCTTGCTATGCAAAACTGTAACCTTATCACTATCTTAAGACTAAATAGATTGTAAAGGGAACATTGGTGAAGGGTTTTCATTTGTTGGACTGATGTTTGCTGCTAAGTCTTCATATTCCCTACCCTTATAATAAATATAACTAGCATATAGGAGAAATAAGTATTAACCTTTAAGCATATAAGAGAAATAAGTATTAACTTTAAGACTAATCATGTTAAACCTTAGGTTAAGTAAATTCCTTTCTTGATTGTAACTCACTACACCCTCACCCTACAGGAATGCAACTTTATTTGGAGGGTGGTACCTGAAAAAATCACTCCTAGAAAAGTAAGCTTTCTGGTTAACTGACCAGTACAAGAAAGGGCCATAAAATGTCAGTGGACCTCATGGTCAGAAGATGATGTAAAAACTCATAAGACCTTTGTATAATTTTATATGAAACACCTGATTGTGACAAGGGTCAGGTCTGCTGACCCCCAGGTGACTCTGTATTCACCCCTATGTGTAACAGAAGGTATATAAACAAACCTGAAAAATAAAGAAATAGGATCAGTTCCGGAAAGACTGATTCCCTCATGTCATTCCTTTCTGCTCCCCAATTTTCTGGCTGAATTCCCATCTGGAGCGTGGGTGCCCGCCATTCAGATGGTGCAAATTCCTTGTCCGGAATTTTATTGGTACCCCACGTAAGCCAAGTTATTCAGCCCCCTTTCTCTCTCTCTTACTATTTTCTGGCCGAATTCCCATCTGGTGCATAGGACCCACCAAGCCTATTAATTCTGCCTGGGCTTCTATGATCGGAGCAGGGGGGGCCTCAGTGCCTCCTCTCCTTCGGGAGAATGGGAAGACGCCTGCGGCCTACGTAGGTGGTGATTGGTACCCTGTGTTAACCAAGTTATTTGGCCTCTTTTTCTCTGCTAAAATCTTAGTCCCTCTCTATCTGTAATTAAATAAGTTTTTCCTAGGATGCCTATTCCATCCCCACCTTCGAATCACCCTGGATCCACCGGGGCTGGACCCCAGCAATAAACTATTCTGAGTTTGTCTATATAAAAACACTCTCTCTACTTTTTGTTTGTAGAAATGAATAAATATCATCCTCTCCTAACCATCATCCATCTCAACCCTTGTTTGATTCTTGCGTTTATTGAGTTGGCAGGCAATAAAAGAGGATCGAAAAAACACACCTGTGAACATCCCAATAGCAAAAACAGACAGGCAAATAGGGATATAAAAACTTTCCAGGTTGATTGATGGGTTATCAAAATCCAAGGTGTGCTAGCCTAGGATCTTTTCATAGAATGACCACAACACTGGAAGTCCAACTCCTGGCAAGCTACTATGTGTTTTTGTTCTCCCTACTCCAACACAAAGAAATCTTTACATGAATAAAAAGAGATTCAGCTAGGAAAGATATGGAGGAAACTTAACTTCAAATTACTATATGAAAGAAGCAAATCTGAAAAGGCTACATACTGTATGACATTCTGAAAAAGGTAAAATCATGGAGACAGTGCAACATTAGTGGTTGCCAGGGGTTAGGAGAGAGGGAAAGATAAATAGCTGGAACACAGAGAAGTTCTAGGGCAGTGAAACTACTATGTGTGACATTATAATGATGGATGCATGTCACTATACATCTGTACAAACCCATTAAATGTACACCACCTAGTGTAAACTGCAGGCTTTGGCTGATAGTGATATGTCAGTGTGCATTCATTGACTGTAACAAATGTACCTCTTCCATGAAGGATGTTCATAGGGAGGAGTCTACATAGCAGGGGACATAGAGGTGTATATTAGCTTTCTGCTGAATTTTGTGTGAATATTGCTCTAAAAGAAAGCCTGTTTAACAAAGAGAAAAATTATTTCTGGCCAAATTCACTCTAAAGACAGGTCTCGGAAGGAAAAAGAGGTAATCTGTCTTGCCATCTGAACGGGCTGTAGATAGAGATGGAGGGAGGGAGGATATGTGTGATGAACTGCATGGAAGTGTGAGCTTCAAAGCAAACACCTTACTTCTTTCCTTTTGCCCAGTCAGTTCAGTCGCTCAGTCGTGTCCAATTCTTTGCGACCCCAAGAATCGCAGCACGCCAGGCCTCCCTGTCCATCACCAACTCCCAGAGTTCACTCAGATTCATGTCCATCGAGTCAGTGATGCCATCCAGCCATCTTATCCTCTGTCATCCCTTTCTCCTCCTGCCCCCAATCCCTCAACTCTTCGCATCAGGTGGTCAAAGTACTGGAGTTTCAGCTTTAGCATCATTCCTTCCAAAGAAATCTCAGGGTTGATCTCCTTCAGAATGGACTGTTTGGATCTCCTTGCAGTCCAAGGGACTCTCAAGAGTCTTCTCCAACACCACAGTTCAAAAGCATCCATTCTTCGGCACTCAGCCTTCTTCACAGTCCATAATACTTGACCAGAGGAAAAACCACAGCCTTGACTAGACGAACCTTAGTCGGCAAAGTAATGTCTCTGCTTTTCAATATGCTGTCTAGGTTGGTCATAACTTTTCTCCCAAGGAGTAAGCATCTTTTAATTTCATGGCTGCAATCACCATCTGCAGTGATTTTTGGAGCCCCCAAAAATAAAGTTTGACATTGTTTCCACTGTTTTCCCATCTATTTCCCATGAAGTGATGGGATCAGATGTCATGATCTTCGTTTTCTGAATGTTGAGCTTTAAGACAACTTTTTCACTCTCCTCTTTCACTTTCATCAAGAGGCTTTTAGTTCCTCTTCACTTTCTGCCATAAGGGTAGTATCATCTGCATATCTGAGGTTATTGATATTTCTCCTGGCAATCTTGATTCCAGCTTGTGTTTCTTCCAGCCCAGCATTACTCATGATGTACTCTGCATATAAGTTAAATAAGCAGGGTGACAATATATAGCCTTGATGTACTCCTTTTCCAATTTGGAACCAGTCTGTTGTTCCATGTCCAGTTCTAACTGTTGCTTCCTGACCTGCATACAGATTTCTCAAGAGGTAGGTCAGGTGGTCTGGTATTCCCATCTCTTGAAGAATTTTTCACAGTTTATGGTGATCCACACAGTCAAAGGCTTTGGCACATTCAATAAAGCAGAAATAGATGTTTTTCTGGAACACTCTTGCTTTTTCCATGATCCAGTGGATGTTGGCAATTAGATCTCTGGCTCCTCTGCCTTTTCTAAAACCAGCTTGAACATCTGGAAGTTCACGGTTCACGTGCTGCTGAAGCCTGGCTTGGAGAATTTTGAGCATTACTTTACTAGCATGCGAGATGAGTGCAACTGTGCGGTAGTTTGAGCATTCTTTGGCATTGCCTTTCTTTGGAACTGGAATGAAAACTGACATTTTCCAGTCCTGTGGCCACTGCTGAGTTTTCCAAATTTGCTGGCCTATTGAGTGCAGCACTTTCACAGCATCATCTTTCAGGATTTGAAATAGCTCCACTGGAATTCCATCACCTCCACTAGCTTTGTTCGTAGTGATGCTTTCTAAGGCCCACTTGACTTCACATTCCAGGATGTCTGGATCTAGATGAGTGATCACACCATCGTTGATTATCCGGGTCATGAAGATCTTTTTGTACAGTTCTTCTGTGTATTCTTGCCACCTCTTCTTAATATCTTCTGCTTCTGTTAGGTCCATACCACTTCTGTCCTTTATCGAGCCCATCTCTGCATGAAATGTTCCCTTGGTATTTCTAATTTTCTTGAAGAGATCTCTAGTCTTTCCCATTCTGTTGTTTTCCTCTATTTCTTTGCACTGATCGTTGAAGAAGGCTTTCTCATCTCTTCTTACTATTCTTTGGAACTCTGCATTCAGATGCTTATCTTTCCTTTTCTCCTTTGCTTTTCACTTCTCTTTACAGCTATTTGTAACGCCTCCCCAGAAAGCCATTTTGCTTTTTGCATTTCTTTTCCATGGGGATGGTCTTGATCCCTGTCTCCTGTACAATGTCACGAACCTCATTCCATAGCAACAAGTCCCAGAGGCCATTATTATGTGTGGCTTAAAATCCAACCAATTTAGTAGAAATGGAAGCATTTGTTCCAAAGTCACAAGGATTATAATCTTATTTCTAACATACATCTCAAACTGCAGAACTCAAACCGACATTCAGGTTTAAATGTGATCAGAAAAAGGGGACTTGTTTAAGGACCCACCTCCAACAGCCTGGTAGTGCCTGGCCCCAGGGACTGGCGTGTGCTGAGGACATCACATGCATGTAACAGAAAAGAAGAGGCAATCCTGTGCCTTGTAAAAGTGGAAGTTCTACAAAAAATAACTCTTCTGCAAATGAGCTACCTTACAGCAGCAATTAGAGCTGCTAAATGTTGCTATCTTTCCTTTGAGTTGGATTATTTGATCTGAAGTTCTTTTTTATTCTGAATTAACTTGCCAAAGTGGATCTCATATTTTGAACAGTGTGATTAATAAATCTTTAAAAATATCCCAAGAGGAATACTATAGTCATTTATTTAACTGTGTTTAGAGTAATTAACAGTTTTAGAAATTTTCCTAGCCTCTTTAATTACGGAGTGAGTCTAAATATTTTGTCACTCCTCCATGATTAACGTGCTAGTGCACATGAAAAGGTAAGGGTTGGGCTGGGGGTTTTCTTTGGACAGGTGCTGAGTGCCTTACTTGCAATAAACATCTCCAGCCAGTTTGGACATCTGGTAGAGATTTTGTAGTGATGAACATCTGTAGTTTAATTTGCAACATGTAGTAGAAACTCCTTCCATGAAAAAAAAAAATCTCTTCTTTATTCAATGTAATTTGCAATCTCTTAAAAGCTACTCACATCCCCTAGCCAGCCTCCTGGGAAAAGAGTCTCCTCAAGGCCTGTTGTTAAAAACCTTTGGAATTTCTTGGCTTTGCAAAATGGTAACAATGCAATCCAACCAAGGTTATTCCAGCTCTTTCTCCCCTCATTTCAATCCATTGATGAGCTATGGATTTATAATTAAAGTGACCCCTTAAGACACTTGGACTTCCCTGGTGGCTCAGACGGTAAAGTATCTGTTTACAATGCGGGAGACCCAGGTTCAATCCCTGGGTCAGGAAGATCCCCTGGAGAAGGAAATGGCAATCGACTCCAGTACTACTGCCTGGAAAATCCCATGGACGGAGGAGCCTGGGAGGCTACAGTTCATGGGGTCGCAAAAGCAGACACAACTGAGCGACTTCACTTTCACTTTCATGACACTTAGCTTACTCAATGCTGTCCTCAAATCCATAGCCTGTGGATTCAACAATATGTGCGAAGATGTGTTAAGAGGTAGGGAGAAGAAAGACAGCATGGAGTTTGTGTTTACAGAATACAACATTCTTCTCCTGTCAAAAAGGGGTTTTGAGACTGCTCTTTTCATAGTCCAGTAGATTGTCTGCTCCACTGCAAAGGACTAATATCAAATAAACACCCTTACTTTCACTTCTGAGGCCCAACCACCATTTCTGGATATAAAGCTGGCTTAGCTTTCAGCACAATGCAAAACACATTCTAAGACATTTCTTTGAGTCAGGATATCTAAAGAAAACCTAACAGACAGACCTTAGATAAGATGGCTCTTCCTGTTTTATTTCCATCCTCAAATACAGGGCCAACCCACCTCCAGAAACCAAGAAGGAGTCATGAGATAACATCAGCTTCTTCTCTATTTTTTTAATTGGAGTATAATTGCTTTATAATGCTGTGTTACTTTCTGCTGTACAACAAAGTAAATCACCTGTATATATACGTATGTCCCCTCCCTCTCGAATCTCCCTTCCACCTACCCCTCCATCCCGCCCCTCTAGGTCATCACAAAGCACTGAGCTGAGCTTCCCGTGCTATACAGCAGCTTCCTACCAGTTATCTGTGTTACACATGGCATCAGTCCCTTTTTCAGTCTCAGTGGTGAGAGGCTGCCCCACAGGATGAAGTCTAAAAGCTGACATTTAGATCCTGAGTGTGGCTTTCCCAATCCTTTCTAAATTTGGCCAATGGGCAGTTTTACTTGCAATATAAGCCAAAAATTACTTCTCAGAATGATTTCCTCCTCTATTGAAACTGATCCCAAAGGAAACGTTGACTCTGACTCTTCCTCAATTACTCCCATTCAGCATTTCCTACCATCACTAACACCTATCTCATTAAATGGAAACTGCCTTCAAACAGTTATGGCTGTTACAAAAATCTTATGTTCCAGTCTTTCACTTATTTCTTCTTATAACAAACTTTCTCTTTAGAGCTAAAATATCAGATTCAACCTGCTAAAGTCCTTATTATTTTTCTAATAATTGAAACATGAATTAGTTGCTCGTGAAAAACATGTTCAGACCAGAAAAATACATCCTTGTAATTGGAACCTTTTGAAATGGAAATTCATATGGGAAATAACATGGGAACAGCTTAAGTGGGTTTCTCTAAGTCAGTACCAGATGAGCTTCCCGAAGTCTTTAGCTTTAAAACAAAATGAAGCCTAAAATTGGCTGAGTAAAGAGGACTTATTGGTGGTTGGCTTTGCATGTGTATATATATGTATTAGATTGGGAGCATATGTTTCAAGGAAAAGAACCTTGACACAGTGAAACATTTTCACCTGACAAAGGAAGGAAATCTATCTGAGTGTCTTGTCTGTAACATGTCGTTTGCAGTGATCAGTGTGCATACAAGCATGATCTCTGGTGTCCCTGTTTGTACTGGAACCATTTCCTGAGTGATAGTACATTTCTGTTTGACACGCCATGCCTGGGAAAATGTCATATCACTTACCCCCCACCCAGGCAGGCACAAGCTTAAGACGTCATCAGCCCATTCTGTTTCCGTTGCTGGGCGTGGGTTATTCTGCAGAGTTTGCATCGTTCTCTATTTACTTCCTGCTCAGTTAAAACTATAGAAGTGTCCAAATCTTGGTTTCAAAATGACTTGGCAAAGTTCAGAAAAGGGAAGGCAAGAAGGAGGTCGGAGTTTTATAAACAGAATTTTTGAAGACCATAAAATGTCTCTTTTCCTTGCTACTCAAAATGTAGCAACAATGGACCAACAATATTGGAATCACATGGTCACATCTTACAAATGCAAAACCTCAGATCCCACCAAAGATCTACTAAACCAGAATCTACCTTTTAACAAGATACTCCAGTAATTCGGTACATGCTGAAGTTTGAGATGTGATCTTGTTCAACCCTTTATTTACATATAAAGAAACTGAGTCTCAAGTATCTTGCACCAAACCACATAGCTGTAGTGGCTAGGATTAAAACCTAATATGAATGTTCCGTCTAGTCTACTTCCATTGTGCATGAAAGGACAACATACAGCTCAAATGCCTCAGGGACAATATTTCTTTAAATTCATCATAATCTTTCAATCCACAGCCCAAACAAATTTCTCCTTACCCGTCAGAGAGCCTCCTCACTTCTCTCTTCGTCATCTCAGATTCCACTACAAGGCTTCTCCTGTAAATTCCTGAACTTCTCTAGAAACCTTTTCTCAAAGTACCCACCCTAACTGAATTCAACAACCCACTGTCCCCATTCCTGCACCCAAAGAACTGAGCAAAGCTAGAGAAAAGTCATTCAGCTGAATAAACTGCTATCATTTTACATTTAAAATCAGCAAATGTCAACTGAGTTGATGTTAATCTTATTTTTCTCTAGTAGTTTCTTCATTTTATACATTTCCAATTTTCTCAAACTCCCACATCCATTCTCAAGTGATGACATGTCTCCAACTTTACAGAGATAATACGAGTAATTAGCTATCAAACCCCTCAACTTCCAACCACTAATTCTAAATACACACATCATCCAGCATCTCTTCACTCACCTTCTCCTTTTCTCCCTTTTACAACAGATAAATCACCTACCTCCTACCTAATAAAGGTAAGTTCCAAATGGCCTATGAAACTCACTTACTCTCCTCTTCTCTGGAAGGGACCTTGATCCATAGATCATCTCCCTATGCCACAGGCATACATCCTTGCTTCTAAATCCATTTTATCAGCATTCAAATATATTCGAGTAACTTTCTTGTTAAATAAGGAACAAACTAGCAAAGTTTGAGAGAAAACCTCCCAGGCTGATCCTACTTCAATTCTCTCCTTCATAGTGAGCTTCTTGGGAAAGTGTATTCTCTACACATGTAGTATATACTTTTTCATCTTCCAGTCATTACTTTTCAAAATGACTTCATTAATGCATGATTTTTTTAATGTAAGCAATGGAGCGGGGGAGGATGAAAGAATAAAGAAAAAAAAATCACCAGAACTCTCATATCCCAAAACAATCATATTCAAAATAGTCATTCTCTTTATAACATTTTTTCTATTACTGTATACCAACAAGAGGATAGATAGGTAGGGAGAAAATGTAAAACAGAATAGTATTCAAAATGCTATTTTTAAGTAAAATTTAATTGATTTAACTGTTGTTGCATTTAACAAAAGAAGTGTTTAGGCAATGAAATAAAGACTGATTCTATACTTGAACAATAAGGAAATCAGCCTTCACATTCTTAGTTTTATGAGTTATATTGTGATTTCCATTTTGTCAAGATTTTTAACACTTTAAATTTGTTTTGTAGTCATAATCCTCCAAGTGTTTACCCCTAGTTTTCTATTTAAATGTATTTGATCCTCAACCATGAAATTAAAGGATGCTTACGCCTTGGAAGAAAAGTTATGACCAACCTAGACAGCATATTAAAAAGCAGAGACAGGAAATGGCAATCCACTCCAGTACTACTGGAAAATCCCATGGACAGAGGAACCTAGTAGGGTACAGTCCATGGGGTCGCAAAGAGATGGACACGACTGAGCGACTTCACTTTCAACAAAGGTCTGTCTAGTCAAGGCTATGGTTTTTCCAGTGATCATGTATGGATCTGAGAGTTGGACTATAAAGAAAGCTGAGTGCCGAAGAATTTAGGCTTTTGAACTGTGGTGTTGGAGAAGACTCTTGAGAGTCCCTTGGACTGCAAGGAGATCCAACCAGTCCATCCTAAAGGAGCTCACTCCTGGGTGCTCATTGGAAGGACTTTTGTTGAAGCTGAAACTCCAATACTTTGGCCACCTGATGTGAAGAGCTGACTCATTGGAAAAGACCCTGATGCTGGGAAAGATTGAGGGCAGGAGAAGAAGGGGACAACAGAGGATGAGATGGTTGGATGGTATCACCAACTCAATGGACATGAGTTTGGGTAGACTCCGGGAGCTGTTGATGGACAGGGAGGCCTGGTGTGCTACAGTTCATGGGGTCACAAAGAGTTGGACATGACTGAGCGACTGAACTGAACTGATCCTCAACACTGATCATTTTTACCATAGGTTTTCCATTCCTGAATATATTCAACAAATACATTTGGGGCATCCAGACACTGGGGAGATGAGAGTGAGAAACAGGTAAGATTCTTACACTCATGGAACTTACCTGCTAAAGGAGGAGAGAAAAAATGAACAAAATATATAAGAAAAAAGCCCAAAATAGTTTTCAAATCATGTGTGATTGGTACTATATACATGTGGGCACATAGAAAATAAGTGGGTAAAAGGCTATTTACCCAAGAAAGATCTCACTTTAGATGTGATATGTGAGCTGAGTCCTTGAACAATTCAAAACTGTCAGTAAGAAAAGTCCTTTAAGGAGAAACATTATGCACAGAAAGACCAGAAGATGCCTAAGGCCAAAATAAGTGCAGCATGTCTGAGTAATAGAAAGAAAGCCAATGTGACTAGTGAGATTAGGAGACAAGAGTATATGGTCAGAAAGGCAGACAGAAGTCATTTCATGCAGGGAATTTTAGGCCAGCATATGAGGTTGATACTCATTCAACATAAAGATGTTAGAGAATATAAGCAAAGGAGGAAAGAGGGACATGAACTAATTTACATTTTTAGAAGACTAATTTTTGACTCCCGTGTAGAGAATGAATTGAGAGAGATGGTGGGGTTTCCCTGGTGGCTCAGCGGTAAAGAATCTGCCTGCCAGTGCAGGAGAGTTGGGTTCAATCCCTGGTCCGGGAAAATTCCACCTGCTACAGAGCAACTAAGCCCGTGTACCACAACTACTAAGCCCATGCACGCTAGAGCCTGTGCTCCACAAGAGAAGCCACCGCAGTGAGAAGCCCAGGCACTGCAGTGAGGACAGCCCCCACTCGCTGCATCTAGAGAAAAGCCCATGCAGCAAACAAAGACCCAACGCAGCCAAAATAAATAAGTAAATAAATAATACCTAAAAAGGAAAAAAAGATAGTGGAGTGAAAAAGTAGAAGTAGGAAGTCCAGTTAGGAGGTTATGGTAGCAATCAAGGCAGTACTATTTGGTGGCTCGTGCTGTGTGCTTAGTCGCTCAGTTGTGTCTGACTGTGTGCAACCCCATGGACTGCAGCCCTCCAGGCTCCTCTGTCCATGGGACTTCCCAGGCAATAATACTGGAATGGGTTGCCATTCCCTTCTCTGGGGGATCCTCCTGACCCAGGGACCAAACTAGTGTGTCCAGAATCTCCTGCATTGCAGGATTCTTTACCTGCTGAGCCATCAGGGCAGCCCAATGGTGACGTGGACTAAAGCAATAATAGCGAAGACACAGAACAGTAGCAGATTTGGGAGATGTGACAAGTAGAGGAGAAGGGACTTTCCAGAGCAAGGTGAATAAATGAGAAAAAAATGGAACCAAGGACAAATTCTAGTGTGTGTCTGATTGCTCATTTGGTAGGTTTGTTGGTTTTGTTCTACTCGAGCAACAAGTTAAATGAGTGGCACTTACTGAGAGGGGTAAAAGCTGAAGCAGTAATAGGCTGCATTGGAAACAGCAGTCTGGGAATGTCACATTTGAGATATCTATGAGAAATCCAGTAGACAGAGCTATTTATGTCTAGTCTGGAGTTCAGTGGAGAGAGGAATTTAGGAGTAGTCAACATATGGATGGAATTAACACCAAGGGGGAAATCACCTTGTGTAGACAGTGGTCTTTGTCCTCACTGTACAACAAAACCACCTGAAATGCTTTAAAAAATACTTGGGTCCAGGTCCTTACCCCAAAATAAGTCAGCATATGTGAGGATGGCATATGGCATCAATGTTGATAAAGCAGACCAAGGACTAAGCCTTTAGATACACTCACACCTTGAGCAGAAGGAGGAAAACCCAGTAAAGTAGACAGAATCACAGGGAGAGATGAAGAGAACTAGCAAAGTCCTAAAGCAGAAAGTGTTTTGTGAAGGATGGAGTGGCCACTCTCCTGCTCAGACATCTAGAAAGTATGGATTGAGTAAATATGAAGGAGAAAGGCAAGTTGCTGTGTGCTTTTATCAATCAGGCAAAGAGAAAACATCACCTAAGAGAGTGTAGAAATAGAAGGATACTAAAGGCAGGAGAACAGGAAGTGTGTAAAGGTCATTTCGAAGAATCAGAGAGTAAAAAGAAAACACAAGAAAAGCCAGGAAGTATCAAGTGCTCTTTTGAAAATTATGGGCACAAACTTATCAAGTGCAACTAGTAAATCCATTTGTATTAGTAATTCCAACCCCTATTCAAGTGCTCAGAGTAGATGATAGTTGGGTTTATTCATGGTAGGGTTTCTGTTTTGAATTTTAATTTTTGTTTGTTTTGTCAAATGATTATAATAAGGGGAGAAAGAGAGTTAAGCTCAAGTTTCCCATGGGGTTGACTGCAGCAACAGACCACTGAATCAAAGCTTTCAATATGGGAAATCTTTGGCTCTAAACCAAGCATCATCCATAACAGAAGGCTATCATTCCAGCGAAAATTTGCCAAAAAGCAAAATAAAAGCACGATTTAGGTTTTCAAGGAATGTATTTTTGAGTATATCTAAGCTGGATAAAGAGGAAACGATGCTAGAGAGATGGACGAATAACAAAGAGGTAATAAGGTCAATGAACTGGGGATCCCAATGAGAGAGAACTGGTAGGGTATGAACATAAACATGAGCATAGGACCAGTGGTGGTGAGACTCCTTGTTCTAACTGCTTTCAACTCTTAAATTATTCTACTGTGATTATCTCCAGCTTTTTCTCTGTGTAAGTAATTTCATCTTCAGCTGTGTGTACTCTCTTCTTTGTTGTCTCTAATTTATGTATAAGTTTGCTAATGACATTGTTTCAGTTCTTAATTTGTTCCCTTAGCTCTGAATTCTCCTTTTGTACTTCAGGCTGCTGTTTTGTATCATTCTATCCTTGAATTCTTATTTCTAATAGCCCTGTTCTTAATAAGGAATTTTTGTTCATAATTCTTTTACAATCCAAACCCCTCACAGAAATATGGACTTAACTATTCATCTGTGTTTTTCCCAGTATGTCCTCCCTCCCTCCCTCCCTCCCTCCCTCCCTCCCTCCCTTTCCCCTCTCCATCCCTTCCTTCTTATCTTCTAGACTGGCTTCCTTCCTTCCAACTTCCCTTCCTTCTGCCCTCTTCTCCTTTCTTCCTTTTCTTTCTTCCTTCTCTATTTTCACTCTATCTAGCACTGTGGATTTTTTTTTTTTTAACACAAGATTAAGACAGATAGCTCTAACTAAACCTTTCTTTTATCTAACAGAATGCAAGCCACCTCGGTGACACTATTTGAAGCTCATCTGAGTCTGCATGGTTTTCTCCTTTAAGCTAAAAGGTTAAAAAGTGATTATTGTATTAGACTGATTTTTCTGTGATCTCTGGTGCAAAGGGATGAGGGAAGCTCTGCTGGGGCTCTGGGCAACTTAAAAGACATGAGTTCTTCTATTTCTTCAGAGATTCTCTTAATATCCTTCTGAGAATTCACATCACAAAGCTGTGGGTTCTATTTCCCCTAAAAATATTCCTATGGGTCAAGGATGCCCAAAGTGTTGAGATTACTGCTCAATTTATTTAAAGTCCTGGAAAATTTAAAGCTCTGGAAGCCCTTCTTTTCTCTACTGAGAAAAGATGATAGTTAAGGGTTTCCCTTGACTTTTCCTAAGCTACCTACTCACTTCTTCAGTCTACTTCTCCACAAACGTGGGAATATTTATAAGAAGTTTCAGGATTTTGCAAACCTACCATTTCTTCCTTGTGCTTCTTCTAGAAGGTGGGAGTGGGCTAAAAGCACTGCTAAGCCTATCCATGCTAGAATCTTCTGATTCTTTGGCTACAAGATTTTCACAGTTAAGAGAGTGGGATTATAACTACTTCCTTGTTTGATTGCTGCTGGTGAACTTACTGCTGGTTTCAACTACATTTGCTGTTTGAGGAATATATTTTTGTGATCCTTTTTCACACGATGGTCTAACCAAGGAGCACCAAAAATGAAGTGTCTGTCTTCATGGAGTTCAAGTTTTAGTGGAGGAAGTTAAACATTAAATAAGTAACAGGAAAGTTTCTAAGTATTTCAACAAAAATAAAATACAGAGAAAATAGCATATTTTAGAATCCTCTCACTAATATTAACCTTTGTTATTCCCTGGATCTATTATTTATAAGGATCCAGACCTACAAGAAACACATTAAAGGCAGTTTCTTCCGTTGGATGTATTGAAGCTTTAAGCAAGGCTTAAGTGAGTTGTGATGTAACATTTAATGGAAACTTTGGGATTATCATGGGAGCAAAGAAGGCTTAGACACTAAAAGTTCTGTAAACTGGCTATTCACAGATGGAGGGAGCCCTTAATTACAGTGTTTGCAAATTTCTGTAATAAAAGTACATATAGCATGCAATTTCACACTACTAACAACTGAGTAATCAGCTTGGAAAGTCCTGAATTAACAATGGGCTCTTGTGAGCCAATACAAAACAGCAAAAGGCAAATCTTTCAACCTGTGACCACAAGGGGCTCCTGCTCTGGAACTTAAGTTCCAGTCCTTATTTTCAGAGTGGCCCTGAACAAGTTTGCTAAAAGTCACGATACTCTCATCTTTATTAAAGGTTCAATGATATCTAACAGATAGGAATTTGTGAAGGTTAAATCATATACTGAATAGTCCATAAAATCTTCCTAATTCATTAAGAACATACATTGGGGTATACTGTGAGCTAAGCTCTGAACCAGAAACTTTGAGAACCTTCATAACAACTGAAGACAGAGTTCTACAATCAATACATAACTCGATGGTGAGGACGCACTTCGTTCTCTTAAGCCCTTTTTCTCATGCATGTACCCAACCAATTTAAGCCACCTGAATGTCCCGTGGTGGGAACTCAGCCTCCTGCTTTAGTCCTGACTTCTTTGGGGACTTTGGACAAGCTATTTTGGCTCTTGGCCCTACTACTTCCCCATTTGGAAGGGGAAGCTCATTCTCAGCAATCCTACCCACAGACCTTACAGGGAAACTTCCCTTGGGAGGTGGGATTAAGTAAAAATGTTTACCTCCCTCCATAGCCTCTGGTCTATTTACATGTGACCTTGTGAATTCCTTTCTTCAGAGACTCCCTACTACGGAAATGTGCAAAAGGCAACCAAGAGGACAGGAGGAAATATGTCTTGGCTGGTGTGGCCCCATGGAGGACAAGCCCTGTCTGTGCATTACCTAAGCCAAGCTCTGTGGTCGAGGCAATAAACCTCCTTCTTGGGAGGCAGAAAGCATTAGGTTTGGATCCAGCAGATCTGGCTTATTAAAAAGGCCTTGGTTTTTGTCATCAGTAACCTGGGCATCATCAGTTCAGTTCAGTTCAGTTCAGTTGCTCAGTCGTGTCCGACTCTTTGCGACCCCATGAATCGCAGCACACCAGGCCTCCCTGTCCATCATTATCTCCCGGAGTTCACTCAGACTCATGTTCATCGAGTCCGTGATGCCATCCAGCCATCTCATCCTCTGTTGTCCCCTTCTCCTCCTGCCCCCCAATCCTTCCCAGCATCAGAGTCTTTACCAATGAGTCAACTCTTCGCATCAGGTGGCCAAAGTACTGGAATTTCAGCTTTAGCAATCATTCCTTCCAAAGAACACCCACGGCTGATCTCCTTCAGAATGGATTGGTTGGATCTCCTTGCAGTCCAAGGGACTCTCAAGAGTCTTCTCCAACACCACAGTTCAAAAGCATCAATTCTTCGGCACTTAGCCTTCTTCACAGTCCAACTCTCACATCCATACATGACCACTGGAAAAACCATAGCCTTGACTAGATGGATCAAAGTAATGTCTCTGCTTTTGAATATACTATCTAGGTTGGTCATAACTTTTCTTCCAAGGAGTAAGTGTCTTTTAATTTCATGGCTGCAGTCACCATCTGCAGTGATTTTGGAGCCCAAAAATAAAGTCTTCATAGTGTTATGTAAATGTTAACTGAGAATATGAATTTAACATACTCAGTATAATATTTGACTCCCATAATGCTCATATAGGTTAGTTTAAATTATTATTAATATTAAAAGTGCTCAGTTACTCAGTCATGTCCAACTCTTTGTGACCCTGCCAGGCTCCTCTGTCCATGGAATTTTCCAGGCAAGAATACTGGAGTGGGCTGCCATTTCCTACTCAGGGGATCCTCCCAAACCAGGGGTCCAGACTCAGGGAGTCAAACCCACATCTCCTGTGTCTCCTGCATAGGCAGGCAGATTCTTTACCACTGGACCACCTGGGAGTTCTTATTATTAAGGACATCTTTCCAGTCTTTGAGAAGCTTCACCTATGACTTTCTTACAACATATGCCATTAAGTAAATTTCAAACTCGCTATTTCAGGATTTGTCTATGTTGCTATTTTATAATTGTTTCACTATGTTGCTACTTCATAATTTTGTGATCCTTTATGCCATTTTGTCTGGTAGGAATTTTTCTGTGTGCCTTTGCTTTACATGTCAGTTTTGACTGTTTTTAAAACCCTATTAAAGATTCATTTGTTCAACATTTATTTCTAGCTTTCTTGAGAAATGTTTTAGCTTATTTCTATTACTTCCTTATTCTGTTTTTATAGTGAAGACTGTGAAGCATTCAGCACCATGATGGCCATGGGGAAAGTTCTTTAGGAAGGCTGGATCCACTCATTCATTCCACATACATCCGCCCGAGTACATGTCTTATGCCTATGTGTTCGTAACTACCCTAGGATCTGAGGCCACGGAGAACAAAAACATAGTCATTAGCCTCAGGGACCTCACAGACCAAGTAAAGATACAGACAGGACACCTGGTAATAAATATACGATGTGATAAATGTTAGATCCAAAAATTCTACAATGGTACAGAGCCTATATGTCAGAGTAAGCCAAGCTGGGGAAGGAGGAGACAGGGAAGAATTTTTGCAGTTTGGAAGTAATAACTGTATAGTCATTTGAGAAAGAGGACAAAGAAGTCCCAGGCAGAGGGAACATCATATGCATAAGCACCAAAGCATGAGAGAGACTGGTCCATTCAGGAAACCATATGTGGCTTGATTTGTTGGAAATTACGAATAAGCAGAGGGAATTCCAGAGATGATGCCTCCTTCAGGAGCCAGGTCAACCAGTTCATATTGCAGCCTGATGTCCATGGGGAGTGACCAAAGGACCTTAATCAGAAGAGTAAAAAGGCCAGCTTTGTGCTTTGAGAGGTCACTGTAGTAGTGATAAGGAAAAGATCTTTAAAGAGAAGAACGGCTGAAAATGGAGAGACCTGTTTGTAGGTGAATGCAACAGGCAGAGAATAAGAAGGGCCCAAGCTAAGGTAATAGCAGTGAATTTCAAGTAGTAGATAGCTACAAAAAATATAAAGTAGCAAAATCAGTAGCTCTTGGTGACCAAACAGACACAGTAGAATGAACGCTTAAATGCTTAGATTAGGTATATAGACAAATTATAATGGCATTCACTGATAGAAAACACTGGAGGAAGGATATAGTTAAAGGAGTTAAAAAAATATCCATTTTAAGTGTCTTAGATTGAATTGCCTATGAAACTTCCAGACCAGACAAAAGTGTTTGAGTGATTCAGCAAATATTTTTCAATATATAACAGTACCAGATCATCACATTGTACACCTTAAACTTACACAATGTTACATGTCCATGATATCTCAATAAAGCTGGCAAGGGGAAAGAGTGTGCAATATATCTAGCTTGAAGTTTAAGAAACAGATCTAGACAGGATACAGCTGGCAGTCAAGTGAGTAGAATGAGAAAAAAATAAAGGGTCAAGGAAGGAGAGCAGAAAACAAACACCAAAACAGAAGAGAGGGGAAAAGAAAAAGCCAAAGAGATAAGAGCTGGGAACCACATCAATATTTGGTTCAGGTACCACTTTCTCCAGAAAGAACTTCTCTTGGTCTCTCTGAAACCAGACAGGACCCTGTGGAGCTCTTGGGCATGGACACCTTTCCATGTCCCCTATTTCATCAGAAACAGATTCCAGCCTCCATGACCTTCCTTGGGTTACAAAGCACAGGTTCAAACTGCTGCTAATCAGGGAAGGAAGGAACGCAGAGGTAAGGAAAGAGTAACCAAAAAATAGGATTTGTATCCAACAGAAATGCAAAAATTTTAAAGCCTGATCTAAGTGTGAGTGGGGAAAATTAAGAAACAGAATGGTGCCAAAGAATTGATGCTTTCAAACTGTGATGCTAAAGAAGATTCTTGAGAGTCCCTTGGACTCCAAGGAGATCAAACCAGTCAATCCTAAAGGAAATCAACCCTGAATATTCATTGGAAAGACTGATGCTGGAGCTCCAATACTTTGGCCACCTGATACAAAGAGCTGACTCACTGGAAAGACTCTGATGCTGGAAAAGATTGAAGGCAGGAGGAGAAGGGGAAGACAGAGGACGAGATGGCTGGATGGTATCACCAACTCAATGGACATGAGTTTGAACAAACACTTGAGAGATGGTGAAGGACAGGGAAGCCTGGTGTGCTGCAGTCCATGGGGTCACAAACAGACACTGAACAACAACAGGGCAGCCCTGGGGCAAGGTCCTGGTTCCACCTCAGGGGATACACATAAAAATATCCTTTAAGCTCTTTATAGAACTAAAACTCCCAATGGAATATTTGTAGCATTCTCCATTCTAGAGAAGTCCATTTGAGGCTAGATTATAGGATCAGAGAAGTTTATCAAGAGATTACCTGATCTAAAACCAGATTAAAGGGTGTACACACACCCTAATCTTATCAGCAACCCCACTCTTGAACTATTGCTATTAAAACTCCTCACCAAATCTTTGCTTGGGACACACAGTTTTCAAGGGCAGAAGCCTGCTGTGTCTCCCTTCCCCCTTGCCTGGCAAAGCAATGTTGCCATAATATTCATTCACATACCACATGCAAGAGTTCTTCTGGGTTCCATGTAAGCAGAACTCCCAGGTCATAGAGAATGTGCATCTTTATTTTGATATAACATGAAGATTATAACCCTTACAAAATATAATCAAATTGTTCTCTGAGGATTGCAACAATTCACTCTCTCACCACCTATATGTCAGATTTCTGTTCTGTTTCTTTACTTTCCCCACTCACACTTAGAATTATCAGACTTTTAAGTTTTCACCTATCTGTTGGATACAAATCCTGTGTTAATTTGTATTTCCTGGTTAGTGGTAAGACTGAGCACTTTTCATTTGCTTACTTAGCCATGCTGGTTTCCTTTTCTGTAAACTGCCTTCATATGCTTTGCAAATGTTCTAAGATTTTGTCTTTTTTTTTTAGATGTTTGCAAAAATTCTTAATATAGTCTGGACATAAAGTCTTTTTCACTTTTATGTGTTGTGAAGACTGTCTTTATGTCTATGGGCTTAGTTATATCATTTTAACTTGTGTTACACATAGTTTCTATTCTATTATCAGTCACTCAATTTTTTGATCTACAGTCAGTGACAATATTTTTTCTAATTAAGTCTGGAGGATTGGTTCTCAAGGTGTGGACCCCAGGCCAGCAGCATCCGCATCACTTGGTAATTACTAGGGATGCAAATTCTCAGGTTCCAACACAGACTTAATGAATCATAAACTCTGGGGATGGGACCCACAACTTACATGTACCGAGTGATTTTGACAGATACCAAAGTTTGAGAAACACTGACCTAGAATTATTTACCCTCTCTATCCAACTCCTAAATAACCAAAGTCTTCTTTTCCTACATAATGAGAAGACATTGACTACCACTTCTGCTTCCACTCTGTATTCTTATCTAGAAGTTTGAGTGTGTATGTGTCTATCAACAATGTCAATGGTCAATTAACACAATAGTATTCTAAGAATATGAGTTTCTCTTCTTTTGCATCTTGATCCTTGGATATGTGTTCATGGTTCTCTCATTGAGGGTTTTTAAGTGGTAAATTTTTATAACGTTTGAAACTGTCTTTAATAAGGTCCTAATTTTTGAGTTATAGTTTATCTGGATTTAGAACTCAATGTTTGCAGTTATCTGCTATCAGCACCTTGAAAATATCTGTTGTAATCTATCATCTGCTGCAGATGAAAAGTTTGTTATTCATCTCTAGGTATTCATTAACAGGAATTCTGTTTTTTTCTCTTGTGGCTTTTAAGACTTCTCTTTATGCTTGGAGTCTGCAATGTTGCCATCTTGCATCTACATGTGCACTTATTTCTATTTTTTCATTGTTCTTCGTGTTCTTTAAAATATGAAGATTTGTGAATTTCTTTAACTCTGAAATGTCTTAAGTCACTCTGAGTAATTTTTCACCATCCTTTTTTTCTTTTGAACTTCTTGTTGGATGTATGCTGAAGCCTTTCAATCTGTGTCTTCAAAGTCTCTTCCCTCCTTTTCCACATTTTTTTTTAATCTTACTCTCTTTGTGCTGCATTCTTGTGGAATTTCTAATATAACCATCCAGAACACTATCATTTCCTTCAACCGTATCAGTTTAGAATATACTGTGTGTCTTATTCCACTGCTTATATTTGTCATGTACAAGATTTATAATTCATATGTACTTTTTGTTTCATTTCTGCCTGTTTTTCTTACTTTTATGAAAGTTTTTCGTTTATTTACACTGAGGATCCTAAATACATGTATCTAAAGACTTTTTTTCATAATCTATTATTTTTAATTGTACTTAAAATGAATTTGTCTCAAATTATTGGTTGTCCTTTTAAGACTAGATTTCTTCATATGTTTTTGAGTTTGTAGTTCAAGCTCATTTTGGTAAAATGTCTTTTTCCCCATTCTTTCCAGCCAGTCTCCCAGGTTTAGAGGCACCCTGCAATTGCCTCTCTTCCCCTATCTCCCTGATGGTATTGCAGATATTGAAGATTTGCTACTGTATAGGCCTCACCTTGGAAGAAAAGTTATGACCAATCTAGATAGTATATTCAAAAGCAGAGACATTACTTTGCTGACTAAGGTCCATCTAGTCAAGGCTATGGTTTTTCCTATGGTCATGTATGGATGTGAGTTGGACTGTGAAGAAGGCTGAGTGCCAAAGAATTGATGCTTTTGAACTGTGGTGTTGGAGAAGACTCTTGAGAGTCCCTTGGACTGCAAGGAGATCCAACCAGTCCATTCTGAAGGAGATCAGCCCTGGGTGTTCTTTGGAAGGAATGATGCTAAAGCTAAAATTCCAGTACTTTGGCCACCTCATGTGAAGAGTTGACTCATTGGAAAAGACTCTGACGCTGGGAAGGATTGGGGGCAGGAGGAGAAGGGGACGACCGAGGATGAGATGGCTGGATGGCATCACGGACTCGATGGATGTGGGTCTGAGTGAACTCCGGGAGATGGTGATGAACAGGGAGGCCTGGCGTGCTGCGATTCATGGGGTCGCAAAGAGTTGGACACGACTGAGCGACTAAACTGAACTGAGGCCTCACCTCATTATCACGTTGTGAATATGTACAGAATCTGTTTTTCCCAGGCACTAAGTTCATAGAAGTGACAGCCCCAAGGAGCTCTCCAGCCTCCTTTCTTAACCAGCAAAACCCTATTCAAGGGCCTCGTTTCAAGAAGCTTCTGCCTGCTTTCAAACATACTGCAGCATGGTCCAACCCAAGTATAGCTTTGTTGTTCTGTTGTGATTCTAGTACAGGGAGATGTTATCCTTTTTATTAGTATATCTATTACGTTCATTTTCTCCTTTTTAAAATTGCTCTAAGTTTCAACCAAAAGTGGAACTTAAAAAAGTAAATTTATAATGGCTTCTTGACACACAAGGTCTGACAAGGAATCCGCTCTGTTATCCTTTTAGGATCCAGGAAAGTATACAGAATGAGGTAGACTTTTAGTCTCTGGTCCAGCAGGTGATGTTTGAAAGTCCCCATACCATCCTAACAACGAGTAAAATGCTAAACAAGGTGAAAATCAACAATTCTCATATTTATCAGAGAAGTGAGGTCATAGGGCAAACTGCTGCCCCCAAATTGGAGAGATAGACAGGTGGATACAAAGAATCACAACTTACCAGAGCAAAACCCTCCACAGGAACCCAGAGCACAGTAGGAAAACCTAAGCTGTACCTGAAAAACTGCTGGAGGTTCACTGTGGACAAGTCTGAAAGTTAAACCTCCCAGAGGACGCAGTCATCAGGAGGCCCTGACGCTTTGTGAGTTCTACCTACCAGGTTCTCTCAGTGAATTTGGGGGAAAATTGTCTCATGCTTCCAGGGAAGGGAAAAGGAATCATTCTGAAATATCCTAGAGAATTCTTTTTTAACAAGGTCAGCCCTTAAAAGATACTCTAACTTAATCAGAGTCTAACAAGTTAGGAGAAGGGAATACTCAACTCCAGCCTACTCTGCCCATCCTGTCCTACCCATGGCGTAGAGCTTGGGACTGAGAAACACTTGTGAAGTTCACACCCCAGAGACACAGGCTCACTACAAGACTGAGACTTAATTCAGTACAGTTCAGTCGCTCAGTCATGTCTGACTCTGCAACCCCATGGACTGCAGCACGCCAGGCCTCCCTGTCTATCACCAGCTCCCAGAGTTTACTCAGACTCATGTCCATTGATTCAGTGATCCCATCCAACCATCTCATCCTCTGCCATCCTCTTCTCCTCCTGCCTTCAGTCTTTCCCAGCATCAGGGTCTTTTCCAATGAGTCAGTTCTTTGCATAAGGTGGCCAAAGTATTGGAGCTTCAGCTTCAGCATCAGTCCTTCCAATGAATATTCAGGACCGATTTCCTTTAGAATGGACTGGTTGGATCTCCTTGAAGTCCAAGGGACTCTCAAGAGTCTTTTCCAGCATCACAGTTCAAAAGCATAAATTCTTTGGTACTCAGCCTTCTTTATGGTCCAACTCTCACATCCATACGTGACTACTAGAAAAACCATAGCTTTGACTAGATGGACCTTTGTTGGCAAAGTAATGTCTCTGCTTTTTAATATGCTTTCTAGGTTGGTCACAATTTTTCTTCCAAGGATCAAGCATCTTTTAATTTCATGGCTGCAGTCACCATCTGCAGTGATTTGGGAGCCCCAAAAAATTAAGTCTGTCATCCCTTCCATTGTTTCCCCATCTATTTCCCATGAAGTGAAGGGACTAGATGACACGATCTTAGTTTACTGAATGTTGAGTTTTAAATCAGCTTTTTCACTCTCCTCTTTCACTTTCATCAAGAGGCTCTTTAGTTTTTCTTTTCTTTCTGCCATAAGGGTGGTATCATCTGCATATCTGAGGTTATTGATATTTCTCCCAGAAATCTTGATTCCAGCTTGTGCTTCATCAGCCCAGCATTTCTCATGATGTACTCTGCATATAAGTTAAATAAACAGGGTGAAAATATACAGCCTTTTTGTACTCCTTTCCCAATCTGGAACCAGTCTGTTGTTCCATGTCCAGTTCTAACTATTGCTTCTTGACCTGCATACAGATTTCTTGGGAAGCAGGTCAGGTGGTCTGGTATTCCCATCTCTTGAAGAATTTTCCATAGTTTGTTGTGATCCTCACAGTCAAATGCTTTGGCATAGTCAATGAGGCAGAAGTAGATGTTTTTCTGGAACTCTTTCACTTTTTCAATGATCCAACAGATGTTGGCAATTTGATCTCTGGTTCCTCTGCCTTTTCTAAATCCATCTTGAACATCGGGAAGTTCATGGTTCACGTACTGTTGAAGCCTGGCTTGGAGAATTTTGAGCATTATTTTGGTAGTGTGTGAGATAAGTGTAATTGTGTGGTAGTTTGAGCATTCTTTGGCATTGCTTTTCTTGGGACTGGACTGAAAACTGACCTTTTCCAGTCCTGTGGCCACTGCTGAGTTTTCCAATTTTCTGGCATATTGAGTGCAGCATTTTCACAGCATCATCTTTTAGGATTTGAAATAGCTCAACTGGAATTCCATCACTTCCACTAGTTTTATTCATAGTGATTTTTCCTAAGCCCATTTGACTTCTCATTCTAGGATGTCTGGCTTTAGGTGAGTGATCACACCATTGTGATTGTCTGAGACTTAATCGTGGGACTATAAAACATTTCCCCTTCCCACAGCACTTTACCACTGAAAACTAAAGTCCTATTAACTGGAATTCCTTTTACCCAATATATCATGATTGACTTTCAACAACAACAAAGCATAAGGCATACTAAAAGGCAAAAGTTAGTTTGAAGAGATAGAACAAGCATCAGAACCATACTCAGATATGGCAGGAATGAGAACTATTACAGACCCATTATCATGAGACAGGGAATTTAAAATAATCATGATCAATATGCTAAGAAGTCTAATGGAAAAAATTGACAACGTGCAAGAATAAATGTGTAATACAAGCAGAGAGATGCAAATTATAAGAAAGAAACAAAAATGAATGCTATCAGAAACACTGTCACAGAAATGGAAAATGCCTTCAAAAGCTCATTAGTTGACTGGAAATGTCTGAGGAAAAAAAACCTCTAAGCCTGAGCATATGTCAGTAGGAACTTTAAAATCTGAAAGCAAAGAGAATAAAGATGGAAAAAGAACATAATATGAGGACTAGAGAACAACTACAAAAGGTGACACAAGTGAAATGGGAAAATCAGAAGCGGAATAATGTATAATAATCAAGTCTGCATCTATCAGCTCACTTCAGCCGTTCAGTTGTGTCCGACTCTTTGTGACCTCATGAATCACAGCACGCCAGGCCTCCTTGTCCATCACCAGCTCCCGGAGTTCACTCATGTCCATCGAGTCTGTGATGCCATCCAGCCATCTCATCCTCTGTCATCCCCTTCTCCTCCTGCCCCCAATCCCTCCCAGCATCAGGGTCTTTTCAAATGAGTCAACTCTTTGCATGAGGTGGCCAAAGTACTAGAATTTCAGCTTCAGCATCAGTCCTTCCAACAAACACCCAGGACTGATCTCCTTTAGGATGGACTGGTTCAAATTTCATCTTATAAGCAGTTCTCTTGGAAGATAAGAAAAGTACTCTCACTATAATTCCTCATGAAATTTCTTCATAACTAAGTTATAAGTTACACAAGAAAAGCATCCTTGAAGTCACATCTCATGCAATTGGAACCAGTATAGAAACTGTAAAGATCATAAGTATAGTTTCTGTAAAGTGTAAACAAGTATCAGCAAATGTTCAGCATACACACCATAGTTGATCTTGGTAAGTAATTGCTGTATTCTTCCCCACTGCACCTTAGCAGTACCTCATGACCCTTCTCAATGCAATGCATGGGGAGTCACTCCCAATTTACTACAATTACCATGCAAAATGAATTCTGTTCATCAATATTTCCTAAGGTGTTTATGTGGTGACTTCCTTCTGTAAAACATTAATTGGTGAGAAAAAGAATAAGGTCAAATGAATTTTAAAATAGTGAATCAAAACTATATAGGTTTTTCCAGTTATCAGACTTAACAATATACATTATAAATTTCTATTTTCTGAGCTTCCTAAACCAGGAACAGCTCACTGAATTAGTGTTCTCTGGAACATACTTTGAGAACTAGAGCTCCAGGAATATTCATGGCTACACTATTTACGGGAAGGTAGAAAAGTTTAGCAGTAGAGCAGTAACCAGGACATTTTCTCTGTAAAAGGCCACCTAGGAAATATATGGGATTTTGCAGGCCAGATGGTCTCTGTCACAACCACTCACCTCTTCTATAGTAACACTGAGTGTAGCTGTATTCCAATAAAACTTCATTTGGCAAAAGAGGCCTTGGGCCATAGTTTGCCAACCCCTGCTATAAAGGAACATGATGATGTTTGGTCACAAAACATTCTTTCACTCAACAAATTGAGAGCCTATCTTGTGTATTCTGGGTCCATAAATATTGTTTGATGACTGAATAGATGAATTTATGTGTGGAAGACGATAGTGTTTAGTGCACAGACACTACAGAGTCCTGGAACCTTTATAATTTACATTTACATATGGTTTTTCACTTGACTTTTATTCATCAGTATCTTTAGTATTACCATTGCACAAAGGAAGATACTGAGAACATTTTTTGGTGGTTGAGCCAGAGATGGCATCTAGGCATGGTAGGAGCATAAGCACACACTCAGAATGGCATTTCTAAGTCAAGCTTCCTGTGTCAGCTTGACATTGTCCAAACTTACAGTAAGTCCTGCAACTACTAAGCACAATGAAAACATGAGATATTAACTAACTAACTTTTGTCTTAGGCAACGAAAATAAATTCTACCTTGCAGGGTTACATGTTCAGGATGGGACAGATTCTCGAACTGCTCAAAGAAACTGATTGCATTTTTTCCACTTCCAACACACCAGTCCTATCACTGAACTCAAAACCTGGCCAGTAGCAAGGAAAGATAGAGGCATCCTCTGTTCTTTTCAATGTTTTGTTTTGAAATCCTGATGGAAAAGCTTTAGATCTGGCTAGCCTGCAAAACCTTCCAAACAAAGGTTTCACGTTTTGGTTGTTTTCCAGGTTCTGTTGATTCCTTTAAATTAAGTTAACCTCAGGCATGTTTGGGCTTTGTTCAAGTTACCAGCAGCCTCCATGTCCATGCCTGTTTCCCATGCCAGCTGTTTAGACTACAGTGTTCTGATATATACATGCTTTCCCTGGTTATACTCTGCCCTTCCTGGAAAAAAAGAACCCAAGAAAATTCAAGTATTTAGCATCTGATAACTACAAAAGCAAGGAAGAGGACACAATATATAGTGAAAGGAGAGACTGTTGCCCATGATCACTTTCTCAAGCTCTATTATACAATTTTTTCTAGTTGTAACCTTCTTTAATAAATGCTAGAAGTTAGCCTGAAAAAGAAAACACTGATGTCCCCATAGGACTGTATATCAAGTGGCTGATGCCAAACAATTAGCATTGTGTCCAGACATAGGGCTCCAATTTTAAAAAGAGCTATGCTCCTTGAAATTCCTTAGGTTTGGCTGCCTTGCTGGCCACATACCCAGCCACTGGAATGTTTAATAGAGCAAATGTTGCTCTCTGCCTAAGCCATTTGTTTCTCTTTCTAGAATCCCTATGGAAAATTTGCTATGAACCAGATTTGAGAGTCAGGATGAACAAAGAGAGCCTCCCTTTGAACAACTGACTTCCACTCCCCACCTCCAATCACACCAGATGAGAGCAAAAATGTTCTGATTGCACAAGTGAAATTTGAGCCTTATAGGATTTGTAAGAGCTAGAAAAAGTGGGAACCATTCTTCACTGGGTTCAAATGTCTGATCTACATGAAAGCAAATTTCTAGGATTCCCTTTAAGCTGGCATCACTCAGTTTAGCCAGTTCTCAAATAAATGTACCTATGGGGTTTGTCACCGCTCAGAAATATCTGTAGATTTAATTCACCCCAGAGCTCTAAAGTGTGGGAAATCAGGCACTAGCCATTTCCATAGAACAAATGAATCTTGACCCAAAAAGGGATAAAAACGAAGCAAAGCAAAATGAAATGACAAGAAAGATGTGTGACTAAAGAAAGACAGAATATAAAGATGGGGAGAGGGGTTGTTCTTGTAAACGGAGAAGAGACAATAAAGCATGCCTACAGCATTTAGAACCATGGCTGCTATTAAATTCATTTAACAAGACCATTAGACCAAGGTCATGCTAAATGCTGGAGTGTGCTACATAAGCAAACCAAGATCTAAACCTATATTTGCCTCAAGTTAAGGACAACAAATCACAAATCGTCAACAGGATTTAAGTTACAGTCAATCAATAAACTCCTTGCTTTGTTTCCACCTTTTCTCTATGAAAGCCTCTCCCCCAACTCTGGTCAGCGGAGCACTTCTAGCCACTTCTGGTTTGGCCCTGCTTGATTTAAATATTTTCTCAAATAAACTCTTAGAAGTTTTAATATGCTTCAGTTTATCTTATAGCAATGTTGATGTCAGAAGAGGGGACTAAAAGAAGCTCCCCCACCCATAGTGTCTAGATATTGACAATGAGGTGAAGATAGTTGTTGAGCCCTTCAGCTCACTGCTTTCTTGCTGCCTCTGGACTTGGTATGTAAGTCCCTCTCAGTTCCTAACTCCACACTTTCTGCATTATGAGCTTTTAAACTCTGATTATTTCTTTTCCAGTCCGGGTATGACTCAGAAATCAGACTGAAACCAAGCAGGACTCTGCAGATCCCTTCCAAGGACAAGCCCCTCCATGCCCCCAGCTTCATATCTGGCCTTCCCTGAGTTCCAAAGAGCAAATCCAAACAGCTAATGATTAGAAAAGTGAGGGAATGCAGAAACAAAGGAAAAGCAGTCAAGCAAGAAAAGTAATGATAAGCTTAAACAACAGTTCAGCAATAAAACAGAGTCATAGGACACTTAGTTCCTCCTCAAGGGATATACTTAACAGCCTGACACATACCTTTGAGTAATTTTGCAGAAACTAAGACCCTATGCAAGTGGAGGATGATGACTACATGCTGACCACAAGTACAAAGACCCTAGACTGGCTGAAACCAAAAGGCTGATTATTAAGATTTCTGAAACATCACCTGAAACCTCACTACCAACCAACCAGAAGAATGTCCATGAGTTGATCACACACCTTGCAACTCTTACTCCCTAATGATAACTTTAAAAGCCCTTGCCTGAAAGCCATCAGTCTTTTGAGTATGAGATGCCTGTTCTCCTTGTTTGGCATTCATGCATACCTATGTGTGTGCTAAGGTGCTTCAGTCACGTCTGACTCTTTGTGATGCTATGGATATAGCCAGGCTCCTCTGTCCATGGGATTCTCCAGGCAAGAATACTGGAGTGGGTTGCCATGCCCTCCTCATGACCTAGAATAATCTTCAGTAAATAAAAGCTAGTTTAAATTTGCTGGTTTAATTTTAAAAGGCATGTCTTCGGAATTACCAGCATTAAATTTAATGCAGACATGTAACTTTTATTATACCTGCATTTACAAATCAGTTATCTCTGTTAAGGGCTTCCCTTGTGGCTGAGCTGGTAAAGAATCTGCCTGCAATGCAGGAGACCTGAGTTCAATCCCTGAGTTGGGAAGATCCCTTGGAGAAGGGAAAGGCTACCCACTCCAGTACACTGCCCTGGAAAATTCCATGAACTGTATAGTCCCTGGGGTTGCCAAGAGTTGGATACAACTGAGCGCCTTTCACTATCTCTGTTAAAAATTTGCCAGCAAGATAATAGTTAGCTCTTTATCATCTAGTGGAATTTTCATAACTAATCTGAACATGACTGTTTGAAACATGTGAATCAACAGATGTAAGTAGAGTAAAAGTTTATTAATGAAACTTGGTAGAGTTCTATCAAGTGAACTGATAGAAATTCACTGATTATCTAGGTCATTTTCAAATAAGATACAATACTGAAATACTGATTTAATCAATTATAGGTTTATCTACTTCTAGGTCCCTACTGCAGAAAAAAAAAAAAAAGTGGATATAATTAAGTTCAAAGTTTATTTGTAGATTCTGATTACCTATTTCTGTAAAAAAATTTAATATACATATTTCAGCAATTCTAAGGCACACTTTTTTTTTTCAAGTCTAATACACTGAAATTGAATTTTCTTACAACCCAAAGTGTTGCATTCACAATCGCTACCAGCTAGGCAGCACCATGACTGAGCCGTCATTGCTGGTATATGCCTCATTGATCATAGCTGTTCATGTGAATGTCATCACCTCTACTGAGCTATGTGCAATCTGGCACTACAGTGCTGAATTTAACTGCTGTTAAACGGTTTCAAAAATCTTTTGCTATGATTCAGCATTTAAACAAAATGTTTGGAAAATGCAGAAAGGCACAGAAACACAGCAGAAGGATATACATTTGATATGAGTGAAACAAAGTCTACTGGGTATGTAGAAAGACATGGAAACTGAACAGAAAATATTCCTTGTAGGAAGAATGACCACACTGCCAAATTTTCTTATAAGGGAATAACGAAATATAGGAACTGAGGAAAAAAGATGTTTGCAAGTAAATAATATATTTCATTACTGAGATATATGCAAAGAACTTACTACCACAAGTCAGTGGATGCCACCAGAAGCAAGAGAAATTGCCAGACTCAGAAAAGCTGAGAGACATTTCAAAGCAATAATTGGCTTCTGGGCTGATTCATATGCAGGTTTCTTCTTCTTTCTTGGCAGTACATAAAACAATGGTGAGTCTTGCAATCGATGCAGTCCTAAAGTTGATTAAATATTATGCTTTTCCATCATGGCTGAGTAGCAAGTAAACCTCAGTAAGAGTTTAAAGTAACATGTCACACAGTAGTTATGACTCAAATACAGAACTTTCAAGACCTCCAGTTTCTCAAGCCCTCAGGGCTCATAACACACATCCAATCGTGCACGTCATCTGAAGGGACAGTCTCAAAGCATATATGTGCCTAGCCAACTACATGGAGAACTGTGTATTGCCTTTCAGTGGCTCAGACAGTAATCTGTCTGCAATGCAGAAGACCCAGGGTCCAATCCCTGGGTCAAGAATATTCCCTGGGGCAGAGCATGTCAACCCACTCCAGTATTCTTCCCTAGAGAATTCCATGGACAGAGGAGCCTGGTGGGCTACAATCCATAGACTCACACAGAGTCGGACACAACTGAGCGACTTTCACTTTTTTCATGCCTAGCGATCTTCTAAAAACAGGTTCAGGTCATCATCAATCAGGTTTGCTTAATTAATGGTAGAGATGAGTAAGAGAACATGCACATCCCACAGGCTAGTCTAAAAAGCCTGGGAGAGCATGAGGTGAAACAAGTGAACTCCCCAACCTCACAAATCAGGTTAATCACTTACTCCTGTGCAGAGAGTGGAGCACGGGATGTAGAAAGAGAATGTAACTGAAAAGGTTATTCCAACGCTGCTGAGAAGTGGAGCACAAGTTTGATACTAATTTTCTAGGGCTACTATTAAAAATTATCACCGATTTAGTGTCTTAAAACAACAGTAATCCGGCAACCAGACGGAGGTGAGCAAGCGCGGCGCTCAGGTCCAGTGGGCAGCAAGGAGGAGCAAGCCCAGGCCCAGCTCTGGCTCAGGCACTCCTCAAGCCCCAGCCCCAGCTCCGCTGGCCCCAGGGCCCCTGAGCCCTGCGTTCACCTCAGGACCCAGCCGCGGGTTGCCCAGCTCATGGGGCTGCAGGAGACCAGGGAGGGCTTCCAGGTGACCCTGGTGGACAGGGCGACCTGTATAACTGTAAGGTGGCCATTTTCGGGCCCAACACCTACCACAAGGGCCATTACCTCTAAGGCGCCCCCTCAAGTTCCCCATCTATTTCCACGCTTCAAGTTCCACATGTATTTCCTTACCCCCTCGTCAGCCTCTCAGTTCCTGGCCAGGGCATGGCACCTCGACACCTACAAGACCGGACCTCCAGGCTCCACACCCCAGGCCCGGTGTCCAGCCCCAGCACCAGAGACTCCTCTGGCGCCTCACCTCCCTTCTCAGCAATGCTTCTCCCTGGTGAAAAGGACCTTTTCTCACCCGCCATGGTGATTCACAGGGAATGGAAAGAGAGCAAAGGCGAGGAGCTGGCACTCAGGAATGATCTCGAAAGCAGGTCCTGGGACCGAGGTGGACGCGGAGGGCTGTGGCGCAGAGCTGCGGGCCACACAGGTGTGAGCACGGAGTGAAGACCAGGGCGCCTGCGCAGGAGGCGGCTCCACTCTGACCACGGGGCTCGCACCAGACCGGAGAGTGCCCTCAGGAGGAGGAGGATGACCCGCAAGCAGGAGTTCTCACTTGCCCCCACCCTACCCCATGAAATAAACCTACCAATTTTGCAAAAACGGCAAACAGAAATGTCCACTCAGAGTTCTAGACGCCAGAAATCTAAAATTAAAGTGTCCGCAGCACTGGTACCTTCTGGAGACTCTGATAAGAGAATCCATTCCTTACCTGTTTCTCTGGGTGGGGAAGATTCCCTGGAGGAGGGCATGGAAACGACTCCAGCATTCAGGCCTGCAGAATCCCATGGACAGAGAAGCCTGGTGGGCTACAGTCCATAGGGTCGCAAAGAGTCTGACAGGACTGAAGCAAAACACACAGCACAAGATCCTTATTTAATGTACCTCAGTTCAGTTCAGTCCAGTCACTCAGTGATGTCTGACTCTTTGCGACCCCGTGGACTGAGGCACGCCAGGCCTCCCTGTCTATCACCAGCTCTCAGAGTTTACTCAAACTCATGTCCATTGAGTCGATGATGCCATCCAATCATCTCATCCTCCATCATCCCCTTCTCGTCCTGCCTTCAATCTTTACCAGCATCAGGGTCTTTTCAAATGAGTCAGTTCTTCACATCAGGTGGCCATAGTATTGGAGCTTCAGCTTCAACATCAGTCTTTCCAAAGAATATTCAGGACTGATTTACTTTAGGATGGACTGGTTGGATCTCCTTGCAGTCCAAGGGACTCTCAAAAGTCTTTTCCAGCACCACAGTTCAAAAGCATCAATTCTTTGACACTCAGCATTTTTACAGTCCAACTCTCACAGACATACATGACTATTGGAAAAACCATAGCTCTGACTAGACGGACCGTTATTGGCAAAGTAATGTCTCTGCTTTTAATATGCTGTCTAGGTTGGTCATAACTTTTCTTCCAAGGCACAAGTGTCTTTTAATTTCATGGCTACAGTCACCATCTGCAGTGATTTTGGAGCCCCCAAAAATAAAGTCTATCACTGTTTCCATTCTTTCCCCATCTATTTGCCATGAAGTGATGGGAACAAGATACTATTTCAATATAAGATCACATTTACAAATCAAAATGACTTGGACAGATAGTTTGGGGCAATACTAAACAATGATTATAAAAACATGAGAGCAAGAATTCTCCCCCAACTCCTCTTTTATTCTAGGCACTGTGCCAGATGCCAAAAATTCATAAATGAGTAAAATCCTTGCAGTCCCTGTCCTTGTGTTCACAGTCCATTCTTCACTTTCCTTACTGCCAATGCCATAATAGAACGGTCTCCCTAATTTTTCTCTCAGCCTTAAGTCCAACTGATCTGTCAGATATAAAACAAAATTAGGCAAAAAAAAAAAAAAAAGAACCTATAATAGCAGAAACAGGCAGTAAGCATTGTATCTCAGTGTCTTATAACAATAAAACCTTATGCCTTATTGATGTCTGTGACAAATAGCCAAGGGTCTTCTTTATGTCATTCTCACTCAAGGACCAAAATTCATGCTTCTAGAAGAGCTAAGGCCAGGACTCAATGGCAGATCAGATAGTGTCTCCTACAGTTTCTGAAGACATGGCATATATTAGCATTGATAAAAGTGAGTTATGTGTTCACTTCAAATGCAGACAAGGAAGTATAATCCTAATAGAGGCTTAGAAGTGAGAAGAACTGAAACTATTTGGTGAGTTGCTTGAATAACTACCACAATCATTTCTTCTGTTTAAATATTTTTAATGGCTCTGTCTCACCTAAAGACTCACGTTTGCATCCTTAGCATGGTATTCCAGGCTCTATAGGGTATAAAAGGCAAAATGATAGGATAACAAAAGAAGAACTCCCCAGGTCATTAGGTGCCCAATATACTACTGGAGATCAGTGGAGAAATAACTCCAGAAAGAATGAAAGGATGGAGCCAAAGCAAAAACAATACCCAGCTGTGCATGTGACTGGTGATAGAAGGAAGATCTGATGCTGTAAAGAGCAATATTGCATAGGAATCTGGAATGTCAGGTCCATGAATCAAGGCAAATTGGAAGTGGTCAAAGAAGAGATGGCAAGGGTGAACGTTGACATTCTAGGAATCAGCGAACTAAAATGGACTGGAAGGGGTGAATTTAACTCAGACGACCATTATATCTACTACTGTGGGTAGGAATCCCCCAGAAAAAAATGGAGTAGCCATCATGGTCAACAAAAGAGTCTGAAATGCAGTACTTGGATGCAATCTCAAAAATGACAGAATGATCTCTGTTCGTCTCCAAGGCAAACCATTCAATATCACAGTTATCCAAGTCTATGCCCCAACCAGTAACGCTGAAGAAGCTGAAGTTGAATGGTTTTATGAAGACCTACAAGATCTTTTAGAACTAACACCCAAAAAAGATGTCCTTTTCATTATAGGGGACTGGAATGCTAAAGTAGGAAGTCAAGAAACACCTGGAGTAACAGGCAAATTTGGCCTTGGAATGCAGAATGAAGCAGGGCAAAGACTAATAGAGTTTTGCCAAGAAAATGCACTGGTCATAGCAAATACCCTCTTCCAACAACACAAGAGAAGACTCTACACATGGACATCACCAAATGGTCAACACTGAAATCAGATTGATTATATTCTCTGCAGCCAAAGATGGAGAAGCTCTATACAGTCAATAAAAACAAGACCAGGAGCTGACTGTGGCTCAGATCATGAACTCCTTATTACCACATTCAGACTGAAATTGAAGAAAGTAGGGAAAACCACTAGACCATTCAGGTATGACCTAAATCAAATCCCTTATGATTATACAGTGGAAGTGAGAAATAGATTTAAGGGCCTAGATCTGATAGGTAGAGTGCCTGATGAACTATGGAATGAGGTTCGTGACATTGTACAGGAGACAGGGATCAAGACCATCCTCTGGAAAGGAAATGCAAAAAGCAAAATGGCTGTCTGGGGAGGCCTTACAAACAGCTGTGAAAAGAAGAGAGGTGAAAAGCAAAGGAGAAAAGGAAAGATATAAGCATCTGAATGCAGAGTTCCAAAGAATAGCAAGAAGAGATAAGAAAGCCTTCTTCAGCGATCAATCCAAAGAAATAGAGGAAAAGAACAGAATGGGAAAGACTAGAGATCTCTTCAAGAAAATCAGAGACACCATGGGAACATTTCATGCAAAGATGGCCTCGATAAAGGAAAGAAATGCTATGGACCTAACAGAAGCAGAAGATATTAAGAAGAGGTGGCAAGAATACACGGAAAAACTGTACAAAAAAATCTTCACAACCCAGATAATCATGATGATGTGATCACTCATCTAGAGCCAGACATCTTGGAATGTGAAGTCAAGTGGGCCTTAGAAAGTGTCACTACGAACAAAGCTAGTGGAGGAGATGGAATTCCAGTGGAGCTGTTTCAAATCCTGAAAGATGATGCTGTGAAAGTGCTGCACTCAATAGGCCAGCAAACTTGGAAAACTCAGCAGTGGCCACAGGACTGGAAAAGGTCAGTTTTCATTCCAGTTCCAAAGAAAGGCAATGCCAAAGAATGCTCAAACTACCGCACAGTTGCACTCATCTCGCATGCTAGTAAAGTAATGCTCAAAATTCTCCAAGCCAGGCTTCAGCAACACATGAACCGTGAACATCCAGATGTTCAAGCTGGTTTTAGAAAAGGCAGAGGAGCCAGAGATCTAATTGCCAATATCCACTGGATCATGGAAAAAGCAAGAGAGTTCCAGAAAAACATCTATTTCTGCTTTATTGACTGTGCCAAAGCCTTTGACTGTGTGGATCACCATAAACTGTGGAAAATTCTTCAAGAGATGGGAATACCAGATCACCTGACCTGCCTCTTGAGAAATCTGTATGCAGGTCAGGAAGCAACAGTCAGAACTGGACATGGAACAACAGACTGGTTCCAAATAGGAAAAGGAGTATGTCAAGGCTGTATACTGTCACCCTGCTTATTTAACTTATATGCAGGGTACATCATGAGAAACGCTGGACTGGAAGAAACACAAACTGGAATCAAGATTGCCAGGAGAAATATCAATAACCTCAGATATGCAGATGACACCACCCTTATGGCAGAAAGTGAAGAGGAGCTAAAAAGCCTCTTGATGAAAGTGAAAGAGGAGAGTGAAAAAGTTGGCTTAAAGCTCAACATTCAGAAAACAAAGATCATGGCATCTGGTCCCATCACTTCATGGCAAATAGATGAGGAAACAGTGGAAACAGTGTCAGACTTTATTTTGGGGGCTCCAAAATCACTGTGGATGGTGACTGCAGCCATGAAATTAAAAGACGCTTACTCCTTGGAAGAAAAGTTATGACCAACCTAGATAGCATATCCAAAAGCAGAGACATTACTTTGCTGACTAAGGTCCATCTAGTCGAGGCTATGGTTTTTTCAGTGGTCATATATCCCTGTGAGATTTGGACTGTGAAGAAGTCTGAGTGCCAAAGAATGGATGCTTTTGAACTGTGGTGTTGGAGAAGACTCTTGAGAGACCCTTGGACTGCAAGGAGATCCAATCAGTCCATTCTAAAGGAGATCAACTCTGGGATTTCTTTGGAAGGAATGATGCTAAAGCTGAAGCTCCAGTACTTTGGCCACCTCATGAGAAGAGTTGACTCATTGGAAAAGACTCTGATGCTGGGAGGGATTGGGGGCAGGAGAAGGGGACGACCGAGGATGAGATGGCTGGATGGCATCACGGACTCGATGGACGTGAGTCTGAGTGAACTCCGAGAGATGGTGCTGAACAGGGGAGGCCTGGCGTGCTGCGATTCATGGGGTCACGAAGAGTCAGACACGACTGAGCGACTGAACTGAACTGATCTGAACTGATAGGGTGATCCCAATCTCAATTTTCAGCCTCATTCTCGCTCCTTCACTGCCATATATGCTCCAGCTACCCTAAATTTCAGGGCTTCCCTGATAGCTCAGTTGGTAAAGAATCCACCTCTAATTCCGGAGATCCCAGTTCAATTCCTGGATCAGGAAGATCTGCTGCAGAAGGGATAGACTACCACTCCAGTGTTCCTGGACTTCCCTTGTGGCTCAGCTGGTAAAGAATCCACCCACAATGCAGGAGACCTGGGTTGGGAAGATCCTCTGGAGAAGGGGGAAAGGCTACTCATTCCAGTATTCTGGCTTGAGGAATTCCATGGATTGTATAGACCATAGAGTCACAAAAAGTCAGACATGACTGAATGGCTTGCACTTTCACACTAAATTTCACTACTCAGAATTCCCTGCTGTTCCCTGCTCTCTAGCCTCCAGGCCTTTGTTCTCACTGTTCCCTTTACCTGGAACAACCTTTAATTCACTTTCCAAGTTTTTTCTTAAAGTTTTCTTCTTTGAAGTGGTCTCTAAGCTTAGGTATAATTAATCTCTCCAGCGGCAATCAAATTTCATTTTTACTTATCTTATTCCTTCACTGATTTATTACTCAAGAAGCAAATCATATGCCAGGCAGTGTACTGCAATAAGAGAAAAGAGTATAGCTTTAGTCTCAGAACACTTACTACATAGCAGAGGAGAAAGAAAAATAACAGGCAATTACAATTCAGGCATGCACATGCCACTGTAGAAGTATGAGGTGTACGGGAGCCCCCGGCACAGTGACAGTTCCTCAGAGGATAGAAAGGCTAAAATAAGATCAGAGGTAGTAAGCCAAGAAAAGGAGTGGGGAGGAGAGAGATGTGGTGGGTAGAGAGAAAAGTTTGTATGAAGCTCAAGAGAGAACACGTGATAAATTTGGAGAACTGAAAATATGTACTTAAGAAATACAAGGGAAATATGACACTGTAAAGCAAATTGGAGACTGAACCACAGTTCCTGAATTCGAGAGCAAATGAGTGCCGATTTCCTACTTCAGCATGGGGACTGGTTCCTTAATTTGGCTTTCTTGATCTATCAACTTTTCTGAGATATTTATTTTTGTTCCTTAATGCTACCTCCTAACATTATGTTTCCTTCTTTTTCAATATCTATTTTCTGCTTAATTTTTGCAGTATTCTATTAATATTATTCAATATTAATATTGTTACATCACCTTTTACATATATAAAGTGTTATTTTCTCTTTTCATTTTTAATTATTCCATAATATATTGTGTAAGGCCTGCCTATAAACAGCTTATATTTTATTTTTAACCAGATTTTTAAATCCAATATTAGAAAAGTAAATTTAATCTGAAGCTAATTACTATAATTATTGATACATTTTAATTTCTACCATTTTACTCTATATTTTATTTTTTGCTATTTATTTTTATGGGTTTTCTTTTTTTTCTCTCTCTCTCTCTCTCTTTTTTTTTTTTTTTGCGGGGTAGTGTTATCTTTCCTTAAATAGATTTCTCAAACTTCTCTTTTGCTTTCCAGTTTGGGAGTTATGCATTTTGTGCTTGATTTTTAGCAAGCATTTATAATATGATGACAAAGCCAATCAATCTCTCTTTTCTCTCCTGAAAAAGACAAGGACCTTAGCACACAGTACCTTCCTCTACGTTTCCTGACCCAGGGATCGGACCCAGGTCTCCCACATTACAGGCAGATGCTTTAACCTCTGAGCCACCAGGAAGCCCCTTCAAGTTAGTATGTGGTATTTTATTTCTAGTTTGTTTTCAAACACAAACACAAATATTGTTATGCCTGTTACTCTGTGGAAAGTATTTTTAGAATTAAATTATATGTTTTACTGCTTCCTTTGCTCAGCATCACTTCTTGTACCCCATAGCTTCACTTTACAATCATTTTTCTCTTTCCTGGAGTATGGTCCCCTGACTATTCAGACTAACACCCTCAGACCTGGTATATGGCCCTGATGGTGTGTGACCTAGCACTTTAAAGGGTCCCTCTGGCCTTCATCCTGTGTGTCTATCTTTAAGAGCTAAGGAATCCAGAAGTTGAAGAAGATATAGCCATCTGGGCATGCACCTCTTGTCTTCTGGACCGTATTTCAAAGATTCAGGACCCTGGAATTTCCTGCCTGGATGGCAAGTGTGTAAATTCTGGTTTAAATTTCTGGTTCCCATGGAACTTTAGCTCTTGCTGTTTGATACTAGTTCCTTTCCAGTTTCCAACCTGTATAAATTTTCCTGTATTCATTTTGAGTTCAGCTGTGTGTATGTGTCTGTGCGTATACACACACATGCACAAAACATGTTACCTAATAAACCTATGTATTTTGAGTAGAAGGATTGTTGAGGGCAAGGAGACACTATTTTTATCTGCTAAGCACACTCTCTTAACCTTAACTTTACGTGTAAATCAAATGTAAATTTTAAGTGAAATAAAATTAACTGAATCACATTGATTAATTTTAAAATTAAATTACACGAAGTAAGCTTCTTACTGTGGCCCTTGGACTAGGTATAAGTAACTCTATGCTGTAGGGAAAATTACATTATCATTCTGAGCTACAATTTCTCTTTTTAAAAAGGAGATTAATATGAGCTGCACATAGTGACTTCAGTCCAAAAAGTACAGTATAGAAAGAGGGGACAGAGACAAATTTACAGCTGAGAAACCTGACGAACACAACTTCTACCAGGTGATAAAGATTACCATTTAAGGTGATAAGTAATGTTAATAATAGGCACTCTTGAAATAATGTGATTAGAATGGCACTTTATCTCTGTGGTCTTCTTTTCCAAAACCCAATCTAATCATGAGGAAAATATCAGTCTCCAATGAGGGATTCTACAATACCTGAGCAGTACAACTCAAAACTGTTGAAGTCATTAACAAAAAAGGTCTGAGAAACTCTACAACCTGTAGGAGCCTAAGGAGACATGATTAATAAATATAACATAGTATCCTAAATGGGATTCTAGAACAAATAAAGGTATTAGTTAAAAACTAAGATAATCTGAATAAAATATGAACTTTATTTGACTTATTATTTTGTTAATTATAGCAGATATAATATACTAATAATGTAAGATATAATGTTAATAATGGGAAAAACTAGATGTGAGGTATATGGGAAATCTCGTCACAATTTTTCAATAAATCTAAAACTATTCTAAAATTAACAGTTCATTTTAAAAGAGTCTGTAAAACAAAATACAAAAGATTAGATGCAATAATACCATATGAATGATAAAGTAATTTTAGCCTGAATATTCTGATATCAAAATACAAGATAATGAATTTCCAAAGTTAGCAATAGAAAGAAAACCTCTTATAAGAGGAAATTGGATCATGCAACTTCAACAACATGTTTATATCCATAAATGTTATCATTTCATATGTATCAGTTTGTACCTTGTCTACCCAGCATTGCTGCTGCTGCTGCTAAGTCACTTCACTCGTGTGTGACTCTGTGTGACCCCAGACAGCGGCCCACCAGGCTCTCCCGTCCCTGGGATTCTCCAGGCAAGAACACTGGAGTGGGTTGCCATTTCCTTCTCCAATGTGTGAAAGTGAAAGTGAAGTCGCTCAGTCATGTCTGACTCTTAGTGACCCCATGGACTGTAGCCTACCAGGCTCCTCCTTCCATGGGATTTTCCAGGCAAGAGTACTGGAGTGAGGTGCCATTGCCTTCTCCGCTACCCAGCAGAGTACCCAGGTGCCATTGCCTATCTCCCTACCCATAGATAGGTTGTATCTATATTGATGCACTAAGACATAATTCATTCATTTTGACTGGAGTATGGTAGTCCCATGTATGAGTACACTATTGATATGATGTATTTATGCAGTCCATCAATGATGAGTGTTTACATTCTTCCAATTTTTTGACCCATATAAAAACAGCAGTAAGTATCTCTACATACCTCTTTTGTACACATGAACAAAAAATTCATAGGCATATATATAATTAGGATAGCGTATACACAAAGCTATTAGATATTGCCAATTTGATCTCCAAAGTGTTTGTACCAGTATACTTTCTAGCCAACATTGTTATCTAAAAATTCATTCTACAAATTCATGAACCCTTTGAATAGGATTTTAATTGAATTCCCCTAAATAATCATACAGTTAGCCATCTTTTCATATATGTATTTGCTTCAGATTTCCTGTTCTGAGTTGAATATGATTAAAAACCTCCCTTGGTTTGCTTTTTTCTTAATGATTTAGAGAAATTCTTAGGTTTTTATACCAATTCTTATTTGTTATACTTGTTAGAAATACCCTATCCAAGTTTGTGGTGTTTCTCTTGACTGCTTATCTTTTGTCACACAAAATTATTAAATTGTAATTTAGAATTTTTTTCATGTTTTGTATCTTTCATGTATTTAAGGTCATTCCAATATCAAAATTATATTCTTCTATATTTTCTCTAAATGTTTTATATATTTATTTATTGGCTGCACTGGGTGGCTGTGGATTGAATCTCAGTCCATGGCAGTGAAAGCATTGAGTCCTAACCCCTGGACTTCCAGGGGAATTCCCATTCTCTATAAGTTTTAATGGGTTTCCTTGTGGCTCAGCTGGTAAAGAATCTGCCTGCAATGCAGGAGACCTGGGTTTGATCCCTGGCTTGGGAAGATCCCCTGGAGAAGGGAAAGGCTACCCACTCCAGTATTCTGGCCTGGAGAATCCCATGGACAGTCCTTGGGGTTGCAAAGAGTTGGACACTACTGAGCAACTTTCACTTTACTTCAGAAGATTTAATAGTACTACTTTCTACATTTAAATATTTCGATTACATGGACTTTATTTTTCTTCATACTATGAGGTAGGGATCTAACTGCATTTTTTCTATGTGGGAAATCAACCTTTCTCACATGTATTGGACAGTGTATCCTTTACCCATTGGTTGTAATGCCATCTTTGTTACAAATCTGCTTCTGGGTTCTTTGGTTCGCTTCACTGGTTATGTTGCTTGTTTAAATGCAGACTTCTGGGTTTTAACCAAAGATCCTAATTTAACCCATTTAGAATGGAACTTACGAATCCACAGTTTTGACAGTAAACTGCATGGTACTGATGGAACCGGCCCACAAACTACATTTTAAGAAGGATAATCCTGTACTTTGGGAAACAATAGAAAATGGGAGAATCTATAACCAAGATTCCTCCATCTTAAAACCTGTTCTTTTCCGTGTGGTATCTGAAACTATCATTCATAATTCAACAGCCCATTTCAAGGCAGTTTGACTCACAGAAATCTAATCAGAGAGAAAGTCTAAACCCTCTTTATCTAGCCTTCAATTTAATACCAAGGAGGTGAGTACATAAATAGCTAACTGCCTCATGGTAATTAACAGTAGATTTACCTTCACTCTTGAACCACTGACAAAGGCTCTTTCCATGACCAAACCTGAGTCAGGCTCCTCTGGGTTTTTTCTGAGGTTCCTGACCTTGGGCTCTGTCCTTGGCCTTTTTAATCCAGTTTTAGCAAAACTCCAGTGTACTGAAAACTCCCCATCCTTAATATCTAATCAAATTTCTCATTCCCCCTCCCCACTCTAGTATTTTATCACCTGCCAGCTTCAGCAAAGCTCCTGTCAAGCCAGAATACCCTAACGCCTGCTGCTTTTTCTTAGTCAATTTACATCCACCAGTCCCCACCCTGCTCCTTGGGTATAATTCTTCACATGTCCTTGTTATATTTGGAGCTGCACTCCATCTCTCTCCTCTACTGCAAAATCCCACTGTAACAGCCCCTGGAATAAAGTCTGCCTCACCATCTCTAACAGGTGTCTTGAATATTTTTCCTTTAGCATCATAGTCACCAGTGTTAATATTCTCTTTGTAGCTCTCACCAAAATAATGATACTGGTTCAACGAATAAACTTTCAGACATATGAGAGCAAAATGCACACTCTAAGAAGGAGGGCAGGATTTGTTTAAAATAGTATTATCTCACTAAGCAAACTCAGAATGACTAGATAGATTCAACTGGCTCTGACTGGTTAACTTAAGTACAGAGAGAGCTTAAGTAAAATATTAAAAAAACCAGGGTAGAGTCATTCTTCTCCCTCCTCATCCTTTACTTCCAAGTCTTTCATTGGTCACCTTTATGATTCATTTTATCATTTACCTTCTGTAAACAGATAAAATAAAGAACTAAATAAAATTTAAAGAAACTCTCATTATTGTAATCTGATAGGTAGCTGCAATATAGGTGTTAAGTTGATAAATTAGGAAGTTGACTACCCAACAGTTATACTTAATAGATTTTAAATGTAATATTTGTAGATATCATGTTAAAATTTTATAACTGAAATAAACTAACTCATTTCAAGGAATTGTAAGCAAGAGACAGAAAGCATAGATTATTGGTTTAATAAAACCATACACCCTCCAGCCAAAAAAAAAAAAACAACTAATTTGGGGTTTGTATTATAATTGACCTTTTCTTCTGGATAAAACTGCACAGGAAGCCCCTAATCCTCATGATTCCTAATCTTGTTTATATATCATCTATCTACTTGGATTCTTACCTAACCTTGTTGGCATATGTTTTCAATATAGAGTTGCAACAAAGGAAAGCTATAATTACCAGATCTCTTCCTCTCAGCTATTGAAATAAGGTGATTTAAAGAAATGCAGGATACCATAAACAAAGGGGATTTTCCAGGGCTCATAGAGCACAGCTTCCAGGAAGATGTTGGAATAAATACACTTTTTGTGGCCAAGACCCTGGGCTTGCAATCCAAATAGATTATATGTTTCAGAGCCAGGTAGAGTTACTCATCTAGTCTCCATGTTCTGGAGAACATTGCTTAAGCAGGAGGAAAATCACAGTATTATCCATAACCTTCCTGAAGCTCATCGGAAGGGACTCCATTCAAATACAACTATTCATATCCTGTAGATGGTAGTGACTCCATTACCTAATGAATGATTATCCGGTTTGTAAATTTTCCAGATTTGTAAACTTCCTCCAGGCTTCAGTGGAAGCAGCCTGTGCAGGTGAAGTATGTAGGAGGGCAAAATTGTCTTAAAAACCAACCAAATCGGATAAAACTTCAAGCAACACACACTACTTTTAGCATTATAGGCACTGTGGGCAGATATGAAAATGGCTTTTTTGCCTGAGAGAGAATTTGTTTTAGACACGTGAACCAGTCTGACTTTGAACTAGTTTACAAAGGGCTAAGGATGCTGAGGGTTGAACATGGAACATGTGAGCAATGATGGGGAATTCAAGGTACAAAGAGGGTTGGGAACATGGTCTTGCCCAGTGTGACCAGGTCATAGCAGTGGACCCTGGGCAGTGAAGAGGAGATGGAAGTGGAGTTGTGCTAGAAAGAAATGGGGTACCAAAAAAATAGTAAGATTTGTTGCCAAAGGCACTCACTTCCCAAGTCCTCTAACTCAGCTTCAGCTCATCACATAAACCTTCCCTCTGAACCATTTCACTGCACAATAGTGTTTTTCCTACTTCATAAGGAGTGAAATGTGGATAAAGTATTGGAAAAGAATCGGAAGTGAGTTTTTGCATTCCATGTCAGTTTATGCTGAAAGGGATTAGAAGAGGCAAGCCATTAACAGCAGTTTTCACTTGTGAGAGTGGAGGGCACAAAACTGCACACACAGCTACAGAGCGGGGTGCAGCCGCGCGTTTCCACTTCACAGGTGTCTTTCCGCATTTCATAGCTGCAGCCTGAACACAGCTGGTTTGCGGAGTTATGGTGCCAGTCCAAGGAAGGGCCTAAATGCAAACCTCATTCTGGATGCGCAAACAAATTCACTGAACAGGCACTGCCTGCCCTGGAGGGCCTCTTTTCTAGATACAAACAACTGAGTACAGGAAGTGTGTTAAAACTAGGGCAGGGGCTTTCGTAATGAGCTCTCAGTGGTTCCCAAATCTCACATTTTCTCTGAAGTTTGTTTAAAAAATACAGATTCCAGATTCCCGACAGCAGAAACACAACACTGTAAATCAACAACATTCCAATAAAAATTAATTTAAAAATACAGATTCCCTAATCCTTAGTCCTAAAAAAAAAAAAAAAAAAGACCAAATTAGAATACATGAATGCTGTACTCAATATGTCAGCAAATTTGGAAAACAAAGCAATGGCCACAGGACTGGAAAAGGTCAATTTTCATTACAATACCACAGAAGGGCAATGCCAAAGAATGCTCAAACTATAGTACAGTTGCACTCATTTCACATGCAAAAGCAAGGTAATGCTCAAAATCCTTCAAGACAGACTTCAGCAGTATGTGAACTAAGAACTTAACAGATTTACAAGCTGGATTTAGAAAAGGCAGAGAAACCAGAGATCATTGCCAACATTTGTGAATCATGGAGAAAGCATGGGAATTCTAGGCAAAAACTACTTCTGCTTCATTGACTATGCTAAAGCCTTTGACTGTGTGGATCACAGCAAACTGTAGAAAAATCTTTAAAAGATGGGAATACCAGACTACCTTACCTGTCTTCTGAGAAACCTGTATGCAGGTCAAGCAGCAACAGTTAGAACTGGACATGAAACAACGGACTGATTCAAAATTGGGAAAGCAGTATTTCAAGGCTGTATGTTGTCACCTTGCTTATTTAACTTCTATGCAGAGTACACCATCGAAAATGCTGGGCTAGATGAATTACAAGCTGGAATCAAGATTTCTGTGAGAAATATCAACAACCTCATATATGCAGATGATACCACTCTAATGGCAGAAAGTGAAGAGGAACTAAAGAGCCTCTTGATGAGGGTGAAACAGGAGAGTGAAAAAGCTGACTTAAAACTCAACATTCAGAAAACTAAGATCATGGCATCTTGTCCCATCACTTCATGGCAGATAGGAGGGTTAAAGTGGGAGCAATGACAGATTTTATTTTCTTGGGTCCCAAAATCACTGCAGATTGTAACTGCAGCCGTGAAATTAAAAGAGCCTGCTCCTTGGAAGGAAAGTTATGACAAACCTAGACAGTGTATTTAAAAGCAGAGACAGCACTTTGCCAATAAAGATTTTTATACTCAAATCTATGGTTTTCCCAGTAGTCATGTACAGATGTGAGAGTTGGACCATAAAGAAGGCTAAGCACCAAAGAACTGATGCTTTTGAACTGTGGTGCTGGAAAAGACTCTTGAGAGTCCCTTGGACTGCAAGAAGATTAAATCAGTCAATCCTAAAGGAAGTCAACCTTGAATATTCAACTGGAAGGACTGATGCTGAAGCTAAAGTTTCAATACTTTGGACACCTGATGTGAAGAGCCCTAGAAAAGACCCTGATGCTGGGAAATATTGAAAACAAAAAAGGTGGCAGCAGAGGATGAGATAGTTGCATGGCATCACTGACTCAATGGACATGGGTTTGAGCAAATTCTGGAAGACTGTGAAGTTAGGAAAGCCTGACTTGCAGTTCATAGGGTTGCCAAGAGTTGGACACATCTTAGTGACTGACCAACAACAAACAGGACAACAATGTTGATCTTTTCTGACCTCAGTCAACTAACGCTTGATTCTGTCTGCAGCCAAGCCCCTTCATGACTGTGCTTGTACCCTTAGCTTAAAACTTCAGTTTTGCTGTACCAGGAGACACTGCTTTGGGAAAGACCCCTGGTGTTCTTCTTACTCATCACATGTAATAAATTTTCCTTCTCCCAATCTGTAGCTTGGTTGTATCCTTCAGCTTAATATCCAACAAGAGGCAAACCTAGTTTTCGGATAACAAATCGTCTTGAAATCTTATTTTCTTTGTAAATAAAACACCTAGGTTTGTTGACTATTCTTATTTGATCCCCTCTGTAATTTTACAAAACTATTAGTAATTCCACTTAATAGATGAAAAGGCTGAGGGTCAGGATTAAGAAACAGTTTGAAGAAACACTGCTGGTAAGTGCCTTAGTGGCATCAGATAAACACCCCCATACCTTCAACAATAAACCCTATGAGGCACGTCACTCTGTCTGGAATCCATTATTCACTGAGCTATTTTCCTGAGAAGAAGACTGCTCACATGCATAATTCTGAAACAGGCAACAAGTTCTGGCATGGTCTTTCCCATCAGAATTCCCTTCTTCCCTCACCCATATTGGAACTAATGATGTCCCTGGTCTCCCAAGCTTGAATATCTTAAATTCTCCCACATCAGAAACCTATCTGACTAAAGCCTTCCTCCTTCAGGAACTAGGTGTTATGATCAATGAAAGCTGGTGGGAGAACGTGGAACAAGATAAACTTTCCATGCCCTCCCAGAGTATATTACCCTCCTTCTTGATAAGGACCCTCAAATCCATCCAACCTTCTCCAAAACCTTTCCATGAAGCTAATGTATTAAGAGGCTTTTGTGTACAAAGCAACTTGCTTATATGAAATAATTCATTATACCTTAAAAAAATAGACCTGCAATTGCCAATCAGCACTTTGATAAATGTGGGATAACTAGGATGAATACAGTTCCATCCAAAAGCGAAGAAACTTGTTTTTGTTAGTCATGCAGCCTGACTGTAGCTTATTGTACATTTCCCTTTAGACTCCTTAAAATAATAAAAAGAACTTTCAAGGGTTGCTGGGATTTCTTTCTAGAAGTAATTTTAGTCAAAGGGATAATTCTAACAGTGACAATTTCAGACAGTGAAGAGACTTTATCACAGGCTCCAAACCTTTACCCCAGAAACAACCACATACTGTGTTGTGCGCCAGTTCTGCCCTATATTAGTCACCAAACATTGTGGGGAAGACAGTGTAGATGGAGCTGTCAGAGTTAAAAAAAAAAAAAAAATTGTTCAGCTGTATCCTCTATTAAAGGAAAAAAGAGAGTGCGATAACAGGGGCTTACTACTTGTTACGGGGTTCTCAAATGTTAGTGCTCATAAGAAACACCTGGGGAGCTTGTTTTTATTGTTACTATTATATTTAATTTTTTGGCTGTGCTGCGCGGCATGTGGGGTTCCAGTTCCTCAACTAGGGACTGAACCAGTGTCCCCTGCACTGGAAGCTCAGAGTCTCAATCACTGGACCACCAGAGAAGTCTCCTGAGAAGCTTGTTCTACAATTATATTTCCAGCTGCAATTCCCAGAAATGCCAATTTTCCAGTCTGAGTTGGAGCCTGGGATTTTGCAAGCTCATCAGGTGATTCTGATGAAGATTTTTCCCTTAATTTTGTTTTAAAATTCTCAAGCCTTAGGAAGTTTCCAAGAATAGTACAATGAACACCAGTATACTCTACACCAAGATCAAGGGTCAGCAAACTCTTTCAGTAAAGGAATACAGGTCAACATACCTCATACTTCCAGTCTGGTTCCAGATCACTGTGATAAAACAATATCACCATTAAGTCATACAAATTTTTTTTACTAGTGCATATAAAAGTTTACACTATACTGTAGTATATTAAGTGAGCAACAGCATTGTCTAAAACTATGTTCATTTATTAATTTAAAAACTTTACTGCTAAAAAATGCTCATCAACATCTGAGCCTTCAGTGAGTACTGTAATCCTTTTCCAGTGGTAACATCAAAGATCACTGATCATAGATCATAACAAATATAATTTGTTAGAAAAAATTAGAAATGTTGCAAGAATTACCAAAATGTGAAACCCAAGTGAGTAAATGCTACAGAAAAATGGTACCAATAGACTTGCTCCATGCAGTACTGCCACACACCTTCAATTAAAAACAACAGCAGCAACAATCCAAATGGCACCAACAGACTTGCCCCATGCAGTACTGCCACACACCTTCAATTAAACAACAACAACAACAACCCATATGTGGGAAATGCAATAAAGTGAAGCACAATAAAACAAGGCATGCCTGTAAATATTTTCAGCTCTGCAGGCCATGGTCTCTGCGCAACTACTCAAACATGTCATTGCCATATGCAAGCTATAGTCAATATGTAACTAAATGAGCATGACTGTCCTCCAATAAGACTTTATTAATGGATACCAAGATATAAATTATACATAATTTCACATCATAAAATATTACTCTTCTTTTGACTTTTTCTAACATTTTATATTTGAAGATATGAAACCATTCTTAGCTCAAAATTAGCACAAAACCAGTCAAGGGGACAGGTTTGTTCAACAGGTTAGTTTTCAAGTTCTTGACTTACCAATTTTGATGAAAAAGTCTAAGCTTTTCTGAGGACGAATTTTAAATCTCTTATTACTTTCATAACCAGACTAATTACAACGTTCATCTTAGAAAAAATTTTTAAATGAATCTATGAAGTTGTTTTCTGACCCACTATTTGTTGGATTTTCAGATATTGCTATGGCTGATATTTTTGGATGGCCTGTGGGGCACAGTTCCTCATTCAGAAATCTTCATAGTTCAATCAGTCATTCTTTAATTTTATTATATAAAAGCAAAGTATTGTGTGCCCTTCCCTACAACACTAAGGCCTAACTAGCATCCTTTTTTTCAGCTTCTCTTATCGAAGATAAATGTGAGTAAAACTTTCAGTCTTACAAATGATGCCAAGAGTCCAGCAAGAAATAAACAGCATTTTGTTATTTGTGAGCAAGGGCTGGCGATGCCTTTTCTTAACTTTTTCCCTCCCTTTTGTTGAAAATGAGCTCCAGTCCAGAGTGTGCACTCATATTTCTAAAAGTCTGGATTATTACTAAGTTAAGACTAACTATAAATATACAAACCTGTTAACCAATTACTCCCATTCATGGTATTCACTTCTAGGGGAATTTCTCAGGTTATTAAAAATGATTTCACAAGTATCTGAAAGCCAAACAAGAATTCTGGAGGGTAAACCCAACCACGCATCATGAAATCAACAAACACTGTCACAATGGAATTTAAGTACTTATCTACTACAACCAACTTAAAAAAAAAAAAACACATACTTAAATTAAGTGCATACCTGCTTACTGAAATGCCTTTCAACTGGACTTATCCAAACATTACTTCATCCCTTAAGGAATGAAAACTTAAGTTATCTGAAGCATTCAAGCCTCTATCCTTCACAATATTGCCCACCTCTCCTCCAAACCAAATATTCCATCTAATGGTACAAGGATATGTTCTCTTCTGATGCAGCTGGAGAACAGAGGAGCTCATAAACCTCTTCCCCACTCTCAGGTCTAAACATCAGTTTAGTGGCTGCTTTGGAGTCCTATTCTATAAGACCATGAGCCTGCCTTTCATTTTCTCACAAGCACTCTCTTCCAGCCTCTGAAGATAATATACAACATGCTGATTCAGGTGGAGAGGGAGAAATCTCACAGGAAAGACTTAAACCCCAAGTCTGTCGATATATGAGAAGGCCCTGTGTTTCTCATCAGCTGGCCAATTCGTGGATGGCCACATTTCTGGAACTCAACCAACTGCCTCACCTGATGGAAAATGCTTATAAACTTATAAATCACCTTTGAACACATTTTCCCAGTAGAAATAAAACAGACTGCAAGCTCCCAATAGCCTGAAATGTGTATATTAGCTTTGATAACCAATTTAACAATTTGAAACAACTAAGGACTAAAAACACTATCTGAAAGTTCAGACAATAGCAAAATGTTTTGTTTAGGGCTGGGAGTTCCATAAGCAATATAGGAATCACAAATAAAAATAGATAATTATAATTTTGTTTTTATCACACAAAAAATTATAGACTGAGGTTAAACAGTGGGCCTATTATATTAGTGCAGTGATACCTAACCCTGGCTACATGTTATTAGCATCACCCAGAGAGCTTTTAAAAAAATTCCAATGGCCAGGCTGCACCCCACACCAATTAAATGTGAAGCAGGAGCTGGAGTGGAGGGAACCGACCAGGCCATCATAGGTTTTAAAGCTCCCAAGCTTTCTCCAATGTGCAGCCAAAGTTAAGAACCTCTTCATTGGCCTTCTGAAGTTACTTAGTCTTAAAAATCTACCTAGCAGATGAAAATTTCCTCGCTATTTCTGCCCATAGCTTCTTTACACATAGGATATGGAATGAAAAAAAAAAAACTGACTGCTTGCTAGATAGATAGTCACACGCATACATGAAAAAAATACATGCACACATATTTTTATTTTATTTAAATTGGGCCCTGACCATTAGCATATAAATCAGAAAAACTGAGTGCTTTAGAACTTACATATCCTCTTCAAATCTTTAAAGAGCCAAACTCTAAAAATCACACATAAAAGATATTTGTCATAAAAAATACACACACACATAAACTTTAATCACCTTGAGGAACCATGATCCAATAATATATTTAATAGGTAAGATTTCATTCATCAATGTACAAAAAAAACACTCCAAAACCTAAACTTTGATTAAGACACATACTCTTTTAACAAGAGTACATACAGTTAGAAAGGTTTATCGGTAGCACTTTGAGGTAGCATATTTTGTAAAGTAATGGAAATAAAGTCACAGAGCTGCTCTGCAGTTTCTTTTGGACACAAAAGGACAGGCTGTTAGCTGTTGCTCTTGATAGAGAAGAGTGAATTTGTCTGTACTCATTGCCAAATTCAGCCTGACCATATTCCTTGCTGCGGCCATCCCCACGTTACACTTCATACATTGTGGGTTTAGGAAAAGCTAAAAGCATTTCAGCACCTCTTTCCTCTTGGTGTAGTGACATCCTGGCTGTGGCACCAATCTCCTTTAGCCACATGCAGTCCTCACTGGCAGGAAGTGCACACACCCAGTAAGAAGAAAATTAGGCATCACAGTGCCTTTCTTTCAGTGGGCTCTAACGATTCACTTAAGAGTGATGGACTCCTCTAAGGCTAAAAAGAGGTTTGTTTCTGAATATTCTCTCCTTGATTCTGGCCCTTAAAAGGTTCTCCTGTTTTTCCTCTCCCTGAGTACAATATTTCGGGGTATCATTAAGTTTTTGCAATTGTCCTGCCAGGTTGGTGAGCAGAGAAGCTTTTTAAAAAAAAAAATCCACACACAAAAACAAATTTTAAAAACGGGTGCAGGAGTTAACTCCAAGAACAGACTTCCTTTGTGCAAGCTGAAATGACACAAGTTAATAGTTCAGGAAAATGGCCTGCTCCTTTTTTTAAAAAATGTAAATATTTAGCTCAGCTCTTGCATTTTAAATACAAATATACAGTCAAACAGGCTAAAGATTAAAGCTGCAAAAATGGTCCCACCAACATCAGACCAAGGTGCAGGTCCAATTTTTGCCCAATGGTCACAGATTAAAGGGATGTCGAACCCATAAAAGCCCTTTTTTTTTCCCCAATAATACTTGCTGTTTGAAAGTTGAATCCTTAGAAGGAATCAATATACAAATGAATAAAAATAGCACATGTCCAAGCAAAAGGGCATGAGCTGGGCCTGAGTTGCCACTTAAAACTCCATCATTCAGTATCATACAAAATCCTCAAAGGCTGCCTGGAATCAGGGCCCAACCCATTTGTGAATATGCCAGCCACCCAGGTCAACTGCTGACGCAAAGTCAACGACACAAGTGAACATTAGACTTCAAGTATCCAAGGTGCTACAAGAGCTGGTCCTCTGAAGGACTCAGGCTGACTCTCAGAAGCTCCCTTCCCTCACAACATCCCATTTTTTACAAAAGGTGAAGCACTGTTTATGGTCACTACAAAACACAGGAGTGGGACGTGAGGGATAAGAGAACTGATCTCTGAAATATACCAGCCTAACAAATACAAATAAATTCTTCAACACTTTGTACAACTAGAAGGTGCATAAGCTGGTATTCAAGCAATCACTTTAAACTCTTACTTTTCTCCCCTTTCTGCCTCAAACAGGAAAATGGTTCCGTTGGGTTAACAGTGTCATTTTTAAAATGCCATAAATTAAATAAGTTAGTTCACATTTTATCCCCCAGCACTTAAGTTACAGTTAAGTCTCTAATGTGCCTTTGAAGTTTGCTTCAACAGCTCCAGGTCTCTTCGGCGGATAGTGTCAGCTCTGTGACAACCATATTCTTCCAGCTGCAAAGGTATGAATTGTTCAAGCAGCCCGAGGCCCTGTCTAGCAGGGCTGGTATACAGCTTAGTCCATGACGGTTTAAAGTTTCCATTGAATCCCAAAAATATGGTACTTCCTTTAAAAAAAAAAAAAACAAACAAAGTTCAATTTGTATCTCTACTAGTTTCAGGCAAGAGAATGTGAAAGGGGAAGTGGAGGTGAGCAAAACAAAAAATAACAAAAAACTATACTTCCTTACCTCAGAGAATGAACACTTACCACCCACTTCCTGCCCCAAATAACAAACTACATCCCAACACACTTTCCCTGATTTAGAAATTATCTTCATAATACCCACCCCAGCCTAAAAAGCTCATGAAAGCAGGCTGGTAGCTACACTCCACCATAAAAATGCATATGTTGCTGCTCTCCTAAAAACTTTATGGAAGAATACAGATACAAACCTTTGTTATAAAGATTGGCTGGCTTGGCTAATCCCAGAGGTACTAATGAATCCGAAATATTCAACTGCTTTATCTGTCCTCTTGTGCTCAACAGGACAACTGACCTATAAAAGTTAGAAAATCAGAGTTTCAATAATTCAACATGTGTTTACTGAGTACCTTTCTGAAGTAAATACTAGATAAAAGCAGAACTCAAAAACAAAAAGCACTCCACATGCCTTTTCATCCTTGCTGTTACAAGGGTCTACTTCAATTCTGCACCTAGAACTTAATGTTTCTGTTACAAGGAGGTCTCTAAATATAGGGAAAATTAGTGAGAGTTGGACTGTGAGAAAGCTGAGCGCCGAAGAATTGATGTTTTTGAACTGTGGTATTGGAGAAGACTCTTGAGAGTCCCTTGGACTGCAAGGAGATCCAGCCAGTCCACTCTAAAGGAGATCAGCCCTGGGGTTTCTTTGGGAGGAATGATGCTAAAGCTGAAACTCCAATACTCTGGCCACCTCATGTGAAGAGCTGACTCATTGGAAAAGACCCTGATGCTGGGAGGGGTTGGGGGCAGGAGGAGAAGGGGATAACAAGAGGATGAGATGGCTGGATGGCATCACCAACTTGATGGACGTTGAGTTTGAGTGATATCCGGGAGTTGGTCATGGACAGGGAGGCCAGGAGTGCTGCAATTCATGGGGTCACAAAGAGTCGGACACGAATGAGTGACTGAACTGAACTGAACAACTTTACAGTATTAACTTTTCCATCCAGAAGCAGGGAGAGCCTCTCCTTTTACTCTTATCGTATATCCTTTAACAAAGCATTTCTTTTCTTAATATATTGGGTGCCTTGCATGACTATTGTGTTGTTCTAAACATCTGTGGTGAGCTTTATAGTCTAGATTGTTTTAGGTGAAGTGACTGTGTTTATTTTCCAACATTAGGAAAAAAAATCTTTAGATACATAAAGAAAATTGAGGCCTGGCAAAGTAAATACCTACAAATGTATTAAACCAGAAGACGGAGATATATGTACACAATGAATGTTACACTCAAAGAATATCATGACTTTATGGGACTTGTTGAGATCTGGCTCTTTAAAGTTTAAGGAGCGTAAGTGACCAGATCAGTTGATGATGATTCAAAAGCTACATAGGACTTTGCTCCCTGGGAAGCCTATGTTCCTCCCTTTGAGGATTCATTAAATGAAAGCCTGTGTGTAAATCAATGTCCGCAGGAAAGCAAAGGGGGCAGAAAGGGGACTGAATTTATCTTCTTGCCTCCAGTCAGGGTCTACCCAACACAAATACAGCAAGGTGCACCTTTGTTCAGATACTAACAAAGAAAAATGAATCGTGCTAGGGCTCTTAAAAAGAGATCACACACTCATCCACTTAAAAATCAATTTAGTCCTTTCCAGCCAATTCCAAGTGACCCAGGTGGCAACTTTCTATACCAGAGTCATAGCACAATGCTGTCCAAGGGTTCATCAGCAGGGATAGACTGTTGTTACAAAGGCAAAACTCAAGAAAATTGTTTTAAAATGATAATGAGCCTTCTGAGAGAGTTGGATACGATGCAGATCAGCTAAATACTAAGAAGTGGGATAAGAACGATCCAAAATGTTGAGCTTTTTCTCCTTCCAAGAACCTTCCCATCATTTGCAAACTCTTCTAAAATCCAAGTCCTCACTTATCAATGATAAGCAACTTAGAGCACACAGGCATCAACCTGAAACTGGGAAAGGAATGAGTATCTATCCTTCAAGAATCCTAAATATCCAGAGTAAAAAAGAAAGTAGAGAAGTCAAAACTCAGAGTTAGCCAGGTGTCAACTTTAAGGTACCTTATCCCTTATACAAGGCAAGCTTCACCTACCTTGGAGGGATGCTCGTTTTTAAGTATTCTTCCATGCGACTGACATCAGTGAAAGAGAAAACCTTTTTTTCTGTCAACCGGAAGGGAACACTGCAGGCATCCACAGTCAGGAGGAGGACGCCCACACTTCGGAAGGGAAAGTCGGTGCCGTTGACCTGAGAATACAAGATCGTCCTTCGCTGTCATCACCATTTCAGTATCTTTCCAGCCCCTTTCCCTCTGTCTTCTAAACCCACGAATCACAAATAATAATTCCAAAATTCAAGCTGCACGTCCCATCACACTTCCTCTGCCAACATTTGAAACTGAGTCTGTGTTTTCATAGGCTTTACCTTGACTGGTCTTGACTGATCGCTCTAAGCAAGACAAGGCCGCCTACACTCAGCTGAGTAGGGGGACTCTGCAGGTTCAGGGCTTTCGTTCTTACATATACACTCACTGGGGTCAGTTTCCAACTCAGTGATCAGGTGACAGCCTCTGTACTGAAGCTCAGATGTTGTCATATTGTTCAGGAAAAAGATATATTGTATAAACTGTATACAGTAGGTATCTAGTCATATAGGTAGGTAAGCTGAGAGATAAGACTTCCTTAACCCACATAAACTCCTGCCCCGTCAGAGTTTAGGTTTGAAACATCAGAGGAGGCAGATAGTTTCATCTGCTTTGTTCCATATATAGGTCTCCTTTAAAATCAAAATGGAAAATAGGAAATTTTACCAGGATTTAAGCCACAGGTAGTGATATCTTGTTCAAACAATTACTGTGAACTGAAAGTTCCAGTTGTTCTCTTTAAATTAATGGCTCGAGACATTTTCAAGAAAAAGGAATTCCAGATATACCCAAATCTCATAAATTCCTTAACCAAAAAAGGAAAGAAAAAAATCTTGACTGAAAAAATGATTTAACACTAAGCCATAGGCATTGTTTCTCTTTAAAACGTGTAAAATTATACACTATCTTAAAAGTTAACAAATGAGAGATGCTCTCTTCATTATACCAGTCCTCACTTGGAGAAGTTATACTTAATTTTATTTCTAATCACTAATGATCTCACAGGAATTCAAAATGGCTTTTTGCCTGTATTTAAACTGCTCTAGTCCAGAGAATAATTCTAGAAGTGCTTAACATATAGTGCCATTCTATATTTAGAAAGATTGAAAGTGACTCATTTTTTAAAATCTGAATACTTAGAACTGAGACACATTAAAAAAAAAAAAATCATGATCTTTAACACACTCAAACTGTCCCCTTGAAAAGTACCCCCAAAAACCTGCTGCTTAAAAGAAACACAAAAGCAAGGCCACATCCAGCAAAGACTTTTCAGGTAATACATGTGAAAAGTGTTGGAGCTTTGTGTTCACCTATGGCTGATTCGTGTCAATGTATGGCAAAACAAATACAGTATTGTAATTTAAAATAAATAAATTAATTAATTAATTTAAAAAAAGTGTTGGAGCTAAACAAGACAAAACACAGTCCTCTATGACCTCTTTTACGGTCCCAGACACGCAGTGACTCCAGCAATGGAGTCAAACAATGTCTGCAGACCCTGAGGAATATCCTACCTGAGATTGTCTGGGCAATACAGTATCTTGTTTAATTACCTGGTAAGCTAGTAGAGCAGAGACTCAGCACCCAGTTGCATCCCTTTGCAACTGACACCCACCAGATTCCACAGAAGGATGGGATGGGTTCTTCACACTGCTGACTTTACTGAGATGTTGAGCTAACAAACTTCTTACATCATGAATATACTACAAAATGAAGACGTGCTAACACAGAGCAAGAAGTATAGTACGTGAGAAACTTTGGAGTTATATTTAAGTAGGGATCTTTCTTTTCCTTCCTTCCCTCCTTTCCTTCTAATTGTGGTAAGAACACTAACATGAAATCCATCCTCTTAAATATTTTAAGTGGACAATATATTATTACTGATTACAGGGAAAATGCTGTCAAGCAGATTTTTGAGAGTTTATGTATTTTACTCAACTGAAACTTTACGCCTGATGATTAATAACTCTGCGTTTCACCCTCCTCATCTTAAATAGAGGTATTTTTAATTTAAAATTATTAAAAAGTTCTTAATTCAGAGTTAAGTTCTGGCAGTGGATAATGGTGATGGCCACATAATATTATGAATGTATTTCATACCAGTAAACTATATACTTTAAAATGGTTAGGATAGTGAGTTTTATGTTATGTGTACTTTAACATAATAAAAGAGATTGAGAGAGGAAGGAAAAAAAAAGATTTAAGTTTGTTCACATATATGTGAATTTGTAAATGTGTTGTACACCACTTAAAAAATAAAAATAAAAACAGCTCCCAAAGAGACCACATGAAACAGAGCCCAGGCCCTCGCTGGGTATCAGTTAGCTTGATACCTCCTACCCAAAAGCCCTCTTTATAGATGCACTCTGGTCAACCCAGTTTTGGACTGGCCTCATGCCTAAAGTGGGCTTCCCTGATAGCTAAGCTGGTAAAGAATCTGCCTAAAATGAAGGAGACCCGTTTCGATTCCTGGGTTGCAAAGATCTGCTGGAGAAGGGATAGGCTTCCTCGGTGGCTCAGCTGTTAAAGAATCCACTTGCAATGTGGGAGGCCTGGGTTTGATCCCTGGGTTCGGAAGATCCCCTGGAAAAGGGAACAGCCGGCTACCCACTCCAGCATTCTGGCCTGGAGAATTTCATGGACTGTATAGTCCGTGGGGTCGCGAAGAGTCAGACATGACTGAATGACTTTCACTTTCACTCCTAGAGCTGATTAACCTTGCTGGCAAACTTGGCTTTTAGGCCAAATTCCAATACTGACACTCAGGCTAACGCGTATACTTCCATTAACCTAAAGACAGCTAATACTTTGCATTGTCACCTTCCTCATCTGAAAACTGGGAGCCAAGCAATCTCAAAATAAGAGGCTGAGGAGATTTTAAAGCCTTCATGTTCCATATTTTAAACAAATAACTGGGAAGCTTCTTTAAAGTTTCAAAAACTGAGGTTAAAAACAATTTCCTACATATTAATTACCAATGACAATTTTTTAAACCAAAAATACCTTTTCTCCTATAGAAAAGGAATCTGGGTCACCTGAATAATTTTAACATTTGCCTAAAAGTAATCAATAAACTGAGAAAAAATTTTAATAAATTTCATTTATTTAAAAATACATATGTTTAGGAGTATTTATACCTCTGTTGTATAGCTCACTACTAACAATAAAAATGTAATTAGAAACAAGTGAATGTTGTCAGAGATAATTTATGTTACCAGGATAGAATGAAAAAGTGAGAAGCTGAGGCAGTGCACACAGCAGATGGTACTCACAGAAATAACAGACACATCTCCACGCTGAGTCTCTGCTTGACTGGGTGACCCGGAATTGCACAGGGAGGTAGCTTGTATGAGGATCACTTGTAAACACCGCCTACATGGGGAAGAAGTTCCATATCTATGTTAACCTTCCAAAAAGATCCTTCAAAATAAACTCAGCTATATCAAAGCCAGTGAATGGTTTCTTTTTTTTTTTTCTCTGAACTTTCTGTACATATTTCATGACCTGGAATTTTATGTTTTGATATGAGCTTTAATAGGAGAATGGTATATTCCTCATTTTCTAGAGCAATTCCAGTTTCAAGTCATTGCAATCTTGTTAATAAGATCAGCTCTCTAAATGACTATATAAATATACTTTTATCTAAATTTTTGTAAACACTTCATGCAAAAAGTCACAAATCTTTTGAAGGCTCTTTTCAGACCAGTTATCCTCAACTGTGATTCAGTCACTCCAAGATTAAAGAAAGAAGTATAGATGACAAGGATTACTCTGTTTAAAAACTTTTAGGGCCTTGTACATCACCAATTTTATTTAAATTCCTCTACTTGACCTGCAAAATGTTCCACAAATAGAGCCACTATTCTATTTCCCATATTCTATCCACATTCAACATGCAGGGCAGTTCCCTCGGTTTTCCACTCTTCTGCCACTTGCCTTTTCAGATGCTCTTCCCTCCCCAAGAACGCCCTTCCATTTCCCCTTCTACTTCAAACCACTTCCAGCCTCCAAATCCCACCATCTACCTCCTCCCTAAAGGCTATCTTCTCAATCAAAAGCACTCAACTCTTCACACAATTTAACACTTGAAAGTATATGTACCAAGGAATTCCCTGGTAGTCCAGTGGTTAGGACTTAGCACTTTTACTACCTCAGACTGAGTTCAATTCCTGGTCAGGGAACTAAGATCCCACAAGCCATGTGGTATGGTAAAAAAAAAAATAATATATATATATATATATATATTCTTATAAATCAATGCCAACAAGAACAAATAATCATGGCAAGAGCAGATAATCATGATGTTAAGTATCCAGAAGCTGAACATTCGCTTGAAGTCTCAGGTCTGAAGTCAAAAATTCTTGTGAATTTTCCTACTTATCAGATGATTAAATTATCTTTACAAATTCTAGTATTTCTTAAGTATAAATTATTTGAAGTCTTCTCAGTAATGAAGGACTTTTTTAACAAATTCAACTTGAGAAATAGGCTGGAAAATTTACTTCTCCACAAAGATTATCTGACAATTTCATTTTAACAGTCAAAACATTACACAGGACAGGCAAGGATTCATATAAGCTTATTTCTGTACCTGGTTTATTTTTTTGGTCTGTTGGTTAGTTTAGTTGAACTGGAGTATAGAGGTGGCTCAAGGGTATAAGAGACCAAGACTGTGATAGTGAGTTGTCATGAGAAAAATAATCATCATATATCACAACAGGAAGCATAAATCCCCCTTCCTTTCCCTGTTCTTACTGCCACCAGTGGACAGAAATAAGAAAAATTAGAAATAAGAAATGAAAAGAAATATTTAGAGGTTTTCTCCCTCTTATTACAGTATGCATTTCTGCGGCAGTAAGAACTTTTTTAAAACTCCTCCAGGCCCATGAAACTAAAATGTGAATATTTATCAGAATCACCTGCAGGGCCTGTTAAAGCAATGACCATAAGCCCCACTCCTTAAGTTTCTGATTGGGTAGAACTGGGTGGGGCCCAAGAGTTCGAATTTTTCACAAGTTCCCAGGTGATGCTGATGTTGCTGGTCTGGGGACCACAAGTTGAGAACCATTCCTCTTGACCCATATTTGTTTATATATAGATTAAATATTAATTAGGGCAATATTGATTCTGTACTTCTTTTTCTCCTGGAATCAATGTGACTTCCTATGGGGTTTCCCATACCTGATTTTAGCTCATACTTTGGATTTACTTTCACTGCCAAGTTTTCTCAAGATCTAGAAGACTGTCTCATTAAGACTATGTCACAGGAAGCATTTCACTTCTAGCCAAAGTCAGTTTGTACTTTCAATTATAGGTAAACATAATAGCATATGCTTCAAATTAATGGTTTTTCATCTTAAAGGAAATAATATTCATGAGTGCCTTTTCTAAAGATAAATTTCACACTGCCAAGAAAACAGATATTTCCACATCACTGACATGAATACATAATAGTGATAATGTAATGGAATCACAGCAGAGAAAGAAAAGATGACAACCAATAAATCCACAATGACCCAGGGCAAACTGATATGTAAATGCATTTTAACTGATTTTATTATAAATTTGGACTGGTTTGCTTCTTATGATCATTAAATTCTAGAGTGGGCCAAAATTCAGGAGAAACCATTCAATAAACTGGCAGCAAACATCATCAAAAATTTACAAACAATAAATGCTGGAGAGGGTGTGGAGAAAAACGAATCCTCTCGCATTGTTGTGCTGTGCTTAGCAACTCAGTTGTGTCCAACTCTCTGCAACCCCGTGGACTGTAGGCCGCCAGGCTTCTCTGTCCATGGAGATTCCGCAGGTAAGAACTGTGGAGTGGGTTGCCATGCCCTTCTCCAGGGGATCTTCCCAATCCAGGGATCGAACCCAGGTCTCCTGCATTGCAGGCGGATGCTTTAACCTCTGAGCCAAGAAGGAAGCCCTGGTGCTTTCCCTGCTGGTGAGAATGTAAGCTGATACAACCACTATGGAGAACAGCAGGCAGGTTCCTTAAAAACCAGAAATAAAACCACCACACGACCCAGCAGTTCCACTACTGGGCATATACCCTGAGGAAACCATAACTGAAAAGGACACATGTACCACAATGTTCACTGCAGCACTGTTTATAGTAACTAGGACATGGAAGCAACCTAGATGTCCATCGATGTGAATGGATAAAGAAGCTGTGATACATATATACAATGGAATTTTAGTCATAAAAAGGAATGCATTTGAGTCAGTTCTAATGAGGTGGATGAACCTACAGCCTATTATACAGAATGAAGTCAGAAAGAGAAAAACAAATGTTGTATATTAACACATACATATGGAATCTGGAAAGATGGTATTGATGAATCCATCTGCAGAGAAACAACGGAGATGTAGACACAGAAAACAGATTTGTGGGCACTGTGGGGGAAGGAGGACAAACAGACAGTAGGATGGCAACATAAATTACCATACGTAAAATAGATAGCCAGTGGGAATTTGCTACATGATGTAGGTAGCTCAAATCAGGTGCTCTGTGACAACCTAGGGGGTGAGATGGGGTGAAAGGTGGGAGGGAGGTTCATGCGGAAGGGGACATGTGTATACCTATGGCTGATTCACACTGATATATGGCAGAAACCAACACAATATTGTAAAACAATTACCCTCCAATTAAAAATAAATTTAAAAATAAAACAAATGGGCAGCACAGATGATGTTTCAGGGGGAAAAATTTACTGACTGCATAGAACCTTTGACTTTTTCTCTTGGACTAAAGCCCATTTTTATTCCTTGTTTTACCTGGACGGGTTCCACAGCCTTGACAGAGTCCTTTGAGCATGGACGGCATAGACTTGAGGGCTGATGGCTTTCTGTAATACTGGGGATACGCTTTGGCCATGCAGTTACTGATGTCTTTTGAGTCTGTTGCTGCCTGGATCTTGACTCTTTCGCATCCCTGAGATGAACAGTAACTGTGACCATCCCTGTGGCTTTTGGCTTTAAGATACAAAAACAGCAACCTGCACAAAACAGACCAGTCCACAGGGTATTAGATTTTGACTTTCAAAAACTTACAAAAGTTCCTCAAATTAACTCATGGCCAGTGGGGATATTCTTCCAATAAGGTAATTTTTTTCTCAAAAGAAAAATAACTTTTAAAACTAATAAAGTTGTTTCTCTTTCCTTTCTGTCCTCATAGGGTTCTGAGTCAAACACAATACCACTTTAGAAAATATCATGAAAATCTGATTCTGTCATTATGGACAGTATCAAAGTAAATTTCTGGTTTGAATAACCTCAATAGGTAATTTGGGAAGATGGAATTTGGCTTGGCTCAAAAATTCCTTGGAAAACTTAATACTTATATTGAGTTTAGAATTTGGTAAATTAGGGTGGTTTATTCTTTCTTTCTTTTCCTTTTAGTTTATACATTATTTTGTTTTAAAGCACAAAACTGGAATAATAAAAACAGCAACTTTGAGACTTGTTTAAGGCCAAGATATGGTCTCAAATCAATTCCTGTGATATATACTAAGAGCAGATGGGCCTGGAGTCCTTCTGTCTATACTTTGCCAAAATCAAGTGAAATGATCAGTCCCACCCAGTCTGAATTCTCCTCCAAAATGAATGGAAAAGCAACTTCTAGGCAGCAGTCCAATGTCTTGTCAGCAAACCTAGGCCTTCTAAACCAAAGGAAGTCAAGATTCTAAAAATGACTTGATCAACTGTGATTGATTACTGGAGTTCACGAGTTCACATTTTAAAATGAAGTCAACAAACAATACAAAGTTGAGATTATGAGGTGAAAATCAGCCACTGTTCCAACATCTAGTGATTTTAAGATATACATAAGGAATGACAGGGATCTAATTAGGCATGTGCCTTTTGATATATAATTAAAATCATCAAAATGAACAGAATTAAAAAGAATTTGAACCTCAAAGGCTGAAAGGTTCTAGAAATACCCAGATGAAGCAATATTTCCTTATCATTGTACATATTAACCATTAATTTGTGATCACCAGAATGTCCTTACAAATTTGGGCCTTACATTTATTTTTGCAGAAAATCAACTGGGAATGTGGCTGTTCTGTCATCTATAGAATAAAAGTCCAACTAGGTTTTAAAATTAGAAGTTAAACATAAGAGAAAATGATATGAAAGGATTTAAGCTAATCACACTGGCTGCTGCACCAGCCCTGGAGGGCAAATGAGTTGCTTCTTACCCAAAGGTTAACAAGGCAATTGAGTGAACTCCAGCGTCATTCCCCCACAGTCAGTCTAGCCACCCTTCTCTTTAATCCAAAGTTTTCTTTCCCCAAACATGCCATGCCATGTGTTTCATGCCTCCATGCATTTATCCATACTGTTCTCGGAACACTTACTCGTCTCCTCCTACTCACTCCTCAAGAGTTGGCTCCAGTGTCACCCTCGTGGGTTGTCACTGACCACCCAAGGCTGAACTTGTGGATTATCTCAAAAGGCACGCTATAGGACTTACAGCATTTAAACCTTTCACCCTCCAATTACTTGCTTTACATGCCCACATCCTTCAGTGGACAGTGAATTTGCAGAAGAAATGCATCTTATTTACATGAGTATCTTTATAGTATCTAGACAATGGCGTGGAGTAGAAATATCACCTTAAGGAATGGATATTGGAGGAGCATGCTACTTTCTGGAAGAGTACAGGAGATCAAGCCTACCATAACCCAAAGGCTGAGAGACTGTAACTGGATAAAAGCAGACAAAGCCAACAGGACCCCAGGTGAACAGGATTAGAATTAAAAAGTGGAAAGATGCAGCCTAGAGAAAGTTGAAAGCAAATATGCCACAGTTACACAGTGTTTTTGTTTTTTTTTTTAAAGCCCAAGGTCAACTTGAGAGATAGCCTTAAAGGAAGAGAAAATGAGCTTTTGCTAAAATATGAACTATATCATATGGAAATAATCATCTTTAGAGTTGTTATGGAAAACATTATTTTAATTTTCAACTGGGCCTACTGGTTCTTTATTGACAAGGATAATTTCTGTCTCTAAATTGCCTTAATAGGTATACGGCAAACATCTAACTCGATTCCTATTGCCAGCTGTAATTATGAGTCATTCTAGTTCTCCTTAAACCTCTAATGGTGATGAGCAGAGAATTACCCACATCAGCTGCTTTTCTAACTAGCCGTCACATCACAGCCTATTCTTAGTTACACTGAAGAACTAGTAATTTCACCATTAAAGAAAAGCAAAAATTTTCGTTCACTGGTTGCCCTGAATTACCCCGTGCTGGAGTCAAAATAGAATTTCCTCTCAGACTGCTTCTTCTGCAATTCCTCCAGCGAATGCACAGGCTCATACTCTTCCATTCTGGATAACGAGCCATTATGCCGCTGTAAAAAGCCAAAGGTAACCTGAAAACTTGTGTTTGATGGATAGCAGAGACCAACTCGAATCCAGTCATTCCTATAAAGGAGAAACAATAAAAACACAAGTCCACATTTGAGCCAATATCTTTTGAGCATTACAGCATATGTAAATTTTAGCCATGATATTCTCCTTCCTAAATTTCTACTGTGTATGGAGCCACTAACAATGAAAGTCCTGGAACCCTAACACACATAAGTTATCCACCTTTCCATGCTGCCCAGATTTCTCTCATCGTATATTTACAATGATATGAGCTTAGAAAAATCTTGTTTGCAACAAGATTTTAGAGAATGTGAATAGCCATTGGATAAAATGTACTCAGATACTGTAAGCGGTATCTGAGATGGTTGGGAATGGGTACACTACGATGGAATAAACACTAATAGCCTGATTGTGGAAATGTACACTGCCAAAAGTTTTCCAAAGGACTTTTTTATTCCTAAATGTATTTGTATCTTTTATAATAACACTAGGATAAACTCTTAGCGGCAAAATTGCCAGTTGCTGTTATTGTTGTTGTTCAGTCACTAAGTTGTATCCGTAACCCACCAGGCTCCTCTGTTCGTGGGATTTTGCAGGCAAGAATACTGGAGTGGGTTGCCATTTCCTTCTCCAGAGGATCTTCCCAACCCAGGGATCAAACCCACATTTCCTGCTTGGCAGGCAGATTCTTTCCCACTGAGCCACCAGGGAAGCCCTAGAATTGCTAGAGGTAAAGGCATATGCATTTTTAAAGTCTTTGATAATATTACCAAATTGCAATAGTGTTTTTCTTACCTAATGTTCTTAGATGTAAAATTAATACTCTTCAAAAACCATCAAAAATATTTCTTTATCATTTGCTTTTTTCTGATGTTCTTTAAATTGTAGCAAAATACAAAATTTGCCATGTTCAACATTTTTAACATTATAGTTTAGTGGCATTACGTACATTCACAAGGTTGTACAACCATCACCACTATTCATTTCCAGAACGTTTTAATCATTCTAAAGAATTTTAACACAATATGTAATGAGGGTTTAAAACTGTTCACATAAATTTCATTCAGTAATCCCACTAAAGAATTAGAAACACAGACTAAAATAAGAAAAATGTTTTATCCAGTATTATTTGTAATAGCAAAAGGGGAGGAGTGACAGGAGAAAAACAATCTAAATGTTCATGGGGGAATGGAATAGTTAAATACATTTTGGTATAAGATATACTCAGAGAACCTTTGAGGGTGGAAAGAGACGAGAACCCTATATACATTTATAACGCCTTACTTTGATTAGAAGAATTATAGGTTATTGCAGTTTTCTTTATGTTTTTCTGTATTTTCTTAGTTTGTGTAATAAGTATAGATTTATAACTTTTAAACTGTTATTTTCAAAAGTGCCACTATGACAAAATCCATGATCTCTCTATAATTATCTTAAACATGGGGAAAAAAACTTACATCTCCTCCTCTTGCCTCTGCTCATGATATAATTTTTACAAACTTTTAGATGATTAAACAAGGAAACTCTGACTGAATTTCAAGCCCATATGGAGTTTTGAAACTTCTGGCTCAGCCCTTTTTCACTTTAAAGTGTTTTTTACTTGCTCAGTATTTATTCAAGAAATTATGTTTGGTATGTACAGAACCGTTTACCTTTTGACTGTAATATCTCACCCTCAGGTTCACAACCTGCCAGCTCTAACTTTTGGACTGCTGATCACTTTGGCATGTCTCCCCTGTCTCTAACAATCGTTGGTTCTTTCATTGACTTCTAGGTAGCTCACAGATGGGAGCGATGTGATCAGACTGGCTTTTAAAAGAACCACACCTTGGACACAATATGGGCCAAGGATTGGAAGTAGGGGGAGGCAGGGACGCCGAATAGGAGAGGCTGCTGCAGGGATCTAGGTGAGATGATAATGACTTAGTCACAAGCAGTGAGGGTGGCAAGAGTGAAGAGATTTGAACAATGTTAAGGAGACAGGACCAACCAGGCTTGGCCACTAATAGGATGGAGAAATGAGAGAAAAGAAAGAGCTAAAGATGAGTCCTGAGTTTGTTTTCTTTTTTTGACTTGGTTGACTCAGTAAGTGAAGATGCAGTTCTTTGGCAGCAACAAGTATTACAGGAAAACAGTAATGGTTCAGTTTAGAGCATATGCCAGAGGCCTAACATCTCAGAATAAGAGCATCTACCATATGTTCAGCCATTCTTGAAAGTGGCCTACTTAGAGACAAATTCCTATATGATCTATGTCCATTTCTGTTCATTTCAGTTAGTACTTTAAGAGAGTTCTGACAAGTCAAGGTTTATAACCAATCAGGTGAACAAGCCATTTCAATTTTTCAGGGGCATATCTGAGCAGTTTCATGAAGTCCCATGGTTTGACCACCACACATGTCTAGATAGTCCCAGTTCTAGTTTCTAGTCTCATCCTTGTCACTTCCCTAACCTAGGCTCCCATGGCAATCAATACATCAGTCTTTGAGCAGAACTAGCCCTTTCCTGACTCTGCTGCTTTTGTAACAAAATGATCACTTACTGTCACTTCCTCAGTGTAGCCTGGCCCAACTCCCTTATGCAGAATAATTGCTCTTATCCTTTGTCCATTAAAAAAATAGTACTGGCTTATTTACTTAAATTTTGTTCTACCTGTATACTGTGAGCTCCTAAAGGACAAATATTTCTCTTGGTCATCCTTATATCAACTGGCGAACAGCAAACATTTAAATAAATTAAATAATAAATTAATTAAATAAATAAACAGAGGTTTTGATTAAAAGTAATACTATGAGAGCAGACAACTGAGAAGTCAAGAGGGAATAGAAAGATGCTTTCACATACAGGCAGTGGTGCAAAATATCTGGCATTCAGGCCACAATTTTCCACTCTGTGCCCACTGATGACATGAATAATCAATCATACCACTCTCTTCTGTCAAGTCTAAACTTGGCCTCAAAAACCTTTTTACTTTCTAGGTAACCAAGTGCTCAGTTGGAACACCAGATAAAAATGTCTTCCTATCCCAGCTATGAATAATTATTCAGCATACAGTATTAAAATCTACTGTTGGGGAATTCTCTGCCAGGCCAGTGGTTAAGACTGGTGCTCTCACTGCTGAGGGCCCAGGTTTGGTCCCTGGCCGGGGAACTAAGAGCCCACATTTCCACATACAAGCCACATGGCACAGCTAAAAAAAAACCACAATAATAATAATCCTACTGTTAAATGGCTTTCTGCAATACCTTGGCCACAGAGAAAAATACATGCTTTTAAAAGGAGAGGATTTAACCTATATTATCCCTTAATTCCATCAATATAAAATATATATATATATATATGTATGTATATAGCCTTTCCACAGGAGGAACAAAGTATGTAAAGCCAGCATTCTTTACTTGCTACAAAGGAGATAGGTTATTATTTTTCTCCACTAAATTACTACTTGCTCAACTATTTGAAATAACAGTAACAGAAACATACTTGTTGAAGTTTATGAGGTATAGAAAAGCAGTCTTGGGTGCTGGCCCATTCCAGTGGATGGTGTAGCCCTTCTCCAGCATGATCACAGGCTGGTACTGTGAGAAAGCTGCCTTCTGGTTAATTCCTCGGAGCACCATAGGATAGTCTGGATACTCATCTCGTGTGATAGTCATAGTCAGATTTGGAGTGCTCCATGTCTGCACATAGACCTTCAAAAAATAATTAAGAATTAAAGAAAAGAGAATGAAAATTTAAATAGCTAAAAAAAACCAAAACACATTTGCAGCAAAAGTCAAGTGTCTCTACTTTCAAAAGAGAGAGTCTATGATCTGTGCCAGACAAAAATGAGTAGTAGCCAACTTCATCCTAAGCTCCACTTACAATGAAGCCTACTTAAACTGAAATGGTAAAAACAGACCATGTGCTCTGCTAGCCAAGATCTTCATCATCTCTTCCACAACAGGCCAGCTTATTCATCAGAATATAAAACCTTTGTGGTTTACATAGCTTGTCGAAGAAATCCCTCAAGTACACACATATAAAAAATCCCTCTGAAGTACACACATATAAAAAATTAGTAAATTAATGTGAAAACTGATACCCTCTAGTTAAATCTGAAAGGCTTTCCTCTGAAATAAGAGGTGGAAATTTAAAATATCTTAGAGCTTTGGCTTTCGATTTTCCATGACCTGCATCAGCCCAAGAAGTCATTTTTCACCTATTAAAAACAAAAAAGTTATAAAGTATTCTGCAAAAACTGGAAAAACATATTAAACTGAGGCAAATTTGAAAGCCCTGTGTTTATTCCAGTGGCATGTGGGCCCCATGCTACACCAAAACAAAATCTTCCCTAAATGCATCCTCTAAGGAACAAACCTCAGAACAATTTCCTAAAACAAATCAGGATCTGTAACAGAATTCCCCAGAAGTATCGAAACATCTGCAGAATGCTGCATTTAATCCACACGACTTCTCTGTTTTCTGTTTCTCTATTCCACAGTTTTGTCCACAGTGATTCCTTAATTATAAATTCTTTGAGCCAGGAAGTCTTAACTTTCATTTGTGTTTGACTATTTTGATATAACTCTTCTATACTGACACCATGTAAAGATTAAAATACAGATAGGAAATATATAGTTTGAGACTGATTGTCTTTGTTTAAATATATATGTTTAATATATTATATTTACTTATTATTTATTTAAATGTTTATATGTGACCTATACTTCATTACATTGGGTTGACCAAAAGTTCTTTCAGTATTTTCTCATTACATGGCAACAGAAAAACCCAAATGAACTTTTTGGCCAACCTAATAATAGGTTATATAAAGGTTATATATAAAATATAATAAAATACACACCCCACCCCAAACACCTATCTATAACCTGCCTTTTTACAAATCCAAGGATTTGAGGTGGCACATGCTCCTTATGAGGGCTTCCCTAGTAGCTCAGCTGGTAAAGAATTCACCTGCAATGCAGGAGACCCTGGTTCAATTTCTGGGTCAGGAAGATCCCCTGGAGAAAGGGTAGACTACCCACTCCAGTATTCTTGGGCTTCCCTGGTGGCTCAGTTGGTAAAGAATCTGCCTGCAATGTGGGAGACCTGGGTTCGATCCCTGGGTTGGGAAGATCCCCTGGAGGAGGGCATGGCAACCCACTCCAGTCTTCTTGCCTGTAGAATCCCCATGGACAGAGGTGCTACAGTCCATGGGGTCGCAAAGAGTCGGACACGGCTGAGTGGCTAGGCACAGCACAGCATGCTCCTTATGATACCACCTTTCTTCTTGAGTACCTTTATCCTTGGGTCAGCAAAAGCAGACATTCCATTAAAAATATTTACAAATAGCTAAATAATGATTATTCTATCTTGAGACCCAGTTGTTTCTAATTTTTGCTAAAAACGTACAGTATTATATATCATCCAAGGAACAACAAATGGCTGTAGATCTGGGCTCCCAGCCCAAATTTCAAATCCCCAGGAGAAAATTTCTATCTTACCATTCCCAGAGCCTCGTGGGCAGGATTAAACAAACAAAAACAACAAAAAAATAGAATTACTACTTTGCTTTGTAAGAGAGAAGTATCAGGTTCACATTCTCAAGTATATGAAATCCAGATTACAGAGACATTTAAAATAAAATATAAAGTCTTCATTAGTGAATACATACCACGTTAAGAAAGGCAAACATACATGTTCCTTTGAATACACATGGCTAGCAATTTACCTACAACTGTAGCTATTAAAGAATTTAAAAGCTTCTTATTTTTGTTTTAATTCTCGAATTTCTACATCTTCTTAGGCATTAATGAGTCTACTTAATTTTAGAGGGCAATTCTGGTTAAGAATAAAATGAATGAAAAAATAAATCACATTTTTAACCACATTCTTTTCTTCTTTATTTTCTACTATAATTAATTCTCCATCCATTCCTGGTCCTTCCTGGAACTCAGGCAAGTATGATTCTTCTTGCTCCCATGGGGATGAGAACTCCCACAACAAAGAAGCTAGTATTCCATAAAAGAAGCCAGAAAAATCTCTCTAATCTTTATCCCTCTTAAGCCCTTTGTCTTGTCTATTGATGAGAATCTTTTTGAAGCTTTTTTTTTTAACTTAAGAATTATAGCATTCTTTAACAATGATGATTCAAAGTCTGAAGAGTAATAAAGAAATCTGCTTCAAGAAGCTCCCACTACAGAAGGCTTATTAAATGGCAGAAACCATAAGACTCCAGGGGCTCAAGAAATTGAAAAGCAGGAGCCACAAACACACATTTGATGGTTTAAGTAGCCAGAGTTCAGCAAAGGTACTCCATCACCAAACTGGTCCTTCCCCAGGAAAAACTCATCCTACAAATAAGAGAATTCAGCAGCACATCAGCAAGTGAGGCTTCTTTCTTGCCTTTGAGACTATCAAAGCCCAGTCTGCCTTGGAGAATACCTTGTTCTTCCTCTAATTCTCCTCTTCATGCCCCAGTTATCCTTTTCCTTTATTCTTTAATCTCCCTCAACATTTATTATTAAATATGACCATGTAATTGTCTAAAATATGGAAACAAAATTCTGCTATCTTCAAAATTCTGGGCAACTGGTACCTTCATTCTGCAATCTTCTATCCATCCAAAATATCACTATTAAAATCATCTTTGCAACTTAGAGCCTTGCTCTTCAAATAATACTAATTGCAGCAAGCACTTCACTATGTGCCAGGCCACGGGTGAAATGTATTATCAGTACTCATGCATTCTATCTTCACAACAGCCTCATATGAAAGAATCTAATATTATCCTCACTGTGCAGAGGCACAGAGCAGCTAATTAACTTACACATCTCGTATTTAAGAAAATAACAAAGCCAGGATTCAAAGCCATGTGGTCTAGTGCCAGCATCTATTTTCTGAACATTATACCTCCCAAAGTATTCCATCCTATTATACTTGGCATCCAGTTAATAAATGCACACTTAATGTTTTCAAAGAAGTGTTTCCCAGTCTATAGCATCTCCTTCATATTTTCATAGATATATTATGATTTGCAGAATTTCCTTGAATTTCTTCCTTGTCCATTATCATTTCTAATTCACAACTCTGTTTCTGAGAATATACTACTTTCCATGTGACCTACTGATATTCTGCCTCACAAGTTCGACTCCCTAGTTTAGAGATAAATAGAGATAATAACCCTGAAGGACTTCCCAGGTAGCACTCGTGGTAAAGAACCCACCTGCCAATCAGGAGCTGTAAGAGACATGGGTTCAATCCCTGGGAAGATCCCCTGGATGAGAGAATGGCAACCCACTCCAATATTCTTGCCTAGAGAATCCCATGGACAGAGGAGCCTGATGGGCTACAGTCCATAGGGTCTCAAAGAGCTGGACACAACTGAAGCAACTTAGCACTCAGTAACCCAAAAAGCAAAGAATAAAATGGCTTCTCAGAGGGCACAGCTATAGCACAGCCAGAAAACCTGGCCTAAGACTCAGGAAATATGGTTTCTCACCCCAACTATCTCCCAACCATACTTAACCAAGTGCAAATTAATCCTACTTCTCTTGGGCTCACTTTTCCACTTTTAAACTGGTTTGTAGTGGGGGAACTTTAAATAAAATTCTATGAGTCTATGATTTCTAATGAAATTTTTCTTTTTTTACTGCTTTAAAAAAAAATGATGCTTTGAGAGGTATCCATCAGCCCAAAGACCTGAAGAGTACACCTCACAGAAACAGTGCTGTCAGGAGCTGGGGGCGGTGGGGGGGCGGTCAGGTATCACAATGCACTCTGGCCTACCTGGGCATAGCTCCCACTGCACACCACTGCATTCCATTTGGTCACGTTGATACAGCTTGGATGGCGGATCAGGTAGTTGTCCATTCTTCCCACATAAGCATCCTTGTATCCCGTCACAGAGCCATCAATGTCGTGGAATATGGAGTTCTTATCACCATCTAGCTCACAGTCTTCAAACCAGGGGCCAGGCTTCCCAAAGAATACATTAAGAGAGACCTGACAGCGGTGAGAGACAAGGACATCCCACAGTGAGGGCTCCTGCCATGTTCCCCAGCGTCCCCTGCGAGAACCCACCTTCATATGCATTACAACTCATTACAGTTCCTGTAAGACTATGCAGTTCTGAGTCACAGCATAGTTGTCAACCAACGTTTTTGATTAATTATGACATGAACAGGGAAAAAAAAAACTTCCTGAACCCTTAGTTTTGGCAGCAAGCATTCAACCTCATCTTTGATGTTTTCTCTTTTCAACTTAAAAACGATTACCTGTTCCCCAGATAAAACGAATTCATGGTAACAAACCAGAATAGTTGTGGAAAGAGGAACTATGTAGTCATATGTATTTGTTAAAACTTGAAACCTTTCACTTAAGATCTCTGCATTTCCCTGTATGCAAATTATACCTCAGTTAAATTAAAATGTATTACAAGTTCGATCTCCTGAGCTAATCATTTCATTTTACTTCAAATGTTTTAGTTAACTTGTGAATGACTCCTGTCACCAAAAATAAGTACAGTTCCAAACTGAAACAGTCTAAATGTTGTCTTGGTATGGTTGCCTGACCACTGGACTCATCAGAACCTGCTGAAAGGTGTCTGTTATTTTTTTCTCTCCTCAACACAGATTAAGTCCAGCTCAGCAATTTTCATGTCGGATAACATTAATTCAATACCTTTATCAAACACATAGTACATAGCTAGCTACAAAGCAGGCTACAGGTTACAAAATTTATAATCTTTCAGTGTGTGCTAAGTTGTTTCAGTTGTGTCTGACTCTCTGCGACCCTACGGACTGTAGCCCAACAGGCTAATGTTATTAAAACCATGCAGATACACCTTATGATACTTTTATGCACTCACTACCCTGGCAAGTTTTAAAATCAACTGAACATCTAAATGATAAGCAACTCAATGGAAAGTCAGTGATGTGTGGGACAAATGGTTCTAAGTTCTTAGTTCTAGACTCTTTTCTCTCTTCACTTATACCTCCCACGGTTAAATCTTAAAGTCTAGGACATATTCTCTATCTTTTTAGAAAGAACAAATTTGAGGAATATACCCTTCACAAATGATTCCAGAGCATCAGCACCTTAGAAAATTCCAGGCTGATGAAACACTGGCCTTAAACAGCATGGATTCTCTTAGGATGTGAGAATTCTAACTCTGCAACAAATGCAACATCTAAAAACTGTTTTTTCAGTATGACCATGTCAGTGATCACTAAACTCTATGTATGGAGAGAACATCCAGGCTGTAAGTGAGCTGCCAACCTCCACAGTGGAGAGGCAATCCAAGACCCACCCTATTAACAAGCAGCCCTGTCCACAGCGTAGCTCTTCCTCTTCCCCTGGAGTAATGCAGTTTAGATGAGAACCAGTCAATCAGTTTGTACCTGTGCTTCTGTTCCATGCCTTGGCTATTCACAAAAACCAGTTATAGACTTTGGTCAACTAACCTAAGTTCTCTTTTAAACTGGGGAACCAGAGTTTGCCTATGGACATGAATGACAAAAGTATGAGTCACTTTACAATTATGGCTGCCTATGGGAGCAGAAAGCAAGATGGTCTGAGACTCAATCTCTACACCACGGTCATCTTAGAAGTGGCAAGACGGGAAAAGGCTGGGGGTATAATAATCAGATTGGCCTATGTATTGTTGGTAAGGAGGAAACTGGTGAAGCTACTAAGAAAATGATTTCTGTGGCCTACTGTATTGTAAACAATTATTTCAAAGTCTTTTTGCAGTCTTCATAAAAATACTCCAATAGTTTACATCAGAAATAACCCAATTTGTTTCCTATCACCCCGGTATTTCTCTTCTTTCCCAATCTTTTGTTCTCCAGTTCCCCAGAAGAATAGATCTCAGAAAAGTAAAATACCAGGTAAAACCCAAATCTCTTTATGGATTATTATGCTGAATTCCCCAAAATCATATGTCCTCTTATTCCTATGAAATTCTACAATTCCCACCACTATATCATCACATTAAGTCATTGTCCCTTTGATGATATCACCAGAATATCAAAAATACTCCAGGTCACATGGGACTTCTGTTCTCACCCTAAACTTTGTCATAGAGTTACTCTGTCAGGAGTTACTCTTACACAGAACTCGCCTCCCAAGCCTAAAAACTCAGTGCAAATCCCATCTTTGTGTTTCTTTCTCTGGAAATGTGCCATCCCTCTGCTTGGTACCCATAGTCACTATATAGGAACCGTAAGAACGTACTTACATGTGGACCGAACTTTACGAAGGAGATGTTATTTCTAGGGGTTATCTGCCAGGAATTCTTCATGAGGAAGCCAATAGCACTGGTATATCTATCTAAAGTTGGCACATATTTTTTGAAAGTGCACCTGGTGAGATGAATGGGCCCATCATAGATCTGAAAGCCTCTAATTGGAAATGTCCTGTTGAAATACAAAATTTTGTTTAATGCATATGGGCCCATCTGTTTAACAGCATTTCACTTACATATTTGTTTCATAAATACTGTTAAATATCCCATATACACTAAGTACAATTCTAGGATACAGTGCTAATAAAGCAAGATCTCCAAACTAATGAAACCTATACTGCAGTGAGAAAGGCAAACAAAAACATAATGGGTAATTTCAGATAAGAGCATAACAAAAGACATAGTAATAGAATAGAATTGAGTAGGACAGAGATGCTATTTCGGATACAGTGAAGGCCTCTCCAAGACGTGACTTTGCTTCCTTGAATCAACTCAGTTAAGATCTTTTCTTTGATAACCCATACCATTTAGCTTTAATTCCAAAATCTCTAGCACAAGAAGACAAATCTGTGCTTAATCTGAGAGACCTCCTTTCAAGCCACTAAATAACAGTAATAAGGAGAAATGATATACTTAAAAGTACAAAAGTATAAGTCTGCAAGGCTTACTATAGCTAGATTGAGAAATTCATTTTATTCATTTTACTCCTTTCTGTCCAAACATAAGCTCCTTAACTTACTAATCATATGTTATTAACCATAATTAATGTACAAAACCCATAATATTCTGGATCCCTTAGGTTTTTCCCCTATTAAGTTTTTTAAGGGCATTGCAGAGGACTTCTATAGCAACTAATTAGTTTATGACTTGGCAGTGTTTTACAATAAAAAATCATATACACTAGCAAGAAAGTCAAATAATCTGGTTAAAAATCTATGCCTATCTTTATGTATCCAAGAATATATCGCAAAATGGTCCTCTGCCATAGAGAAGACTGCAAAGATACAGTAAAATAAAAATTAGGCCCATTGACCAACCAGCAATCTTTGTTTAAAAATTCCTTGCTAGCTAGCACAGAAGCAACAGCATTTTGAAGTAAAACTGGAGGCCAATGTAAAATAAAAATAATGAAATTGAATTGCCCACCATTTTACTGCAGCCCATACCCAACTAATACAGCTTTTTTCCCCCTTTAGTTTACATATTAGAAGCAGCAGCTTTGGCTTAATTGCGAACAGCAGAGCACTGAAGCCAAACTAACAGGTTTTGAGTCCCACATTAGCTACTTTTAGTAAGTTACGCATTTATAAAGCAGGACAATGACAACACCTACCTCACCAGGCTTACAAGGATTAACTGAATAATAAAATACTCAGAACAGGGCCTGATACATAATAAACATTTAGTAAATGTTAACTATTAGAAATCCATGAAGTTCCTTTCCTAGTGGCTTCCATGGTCTGACTAAAAGTTCTACACGTAGTGTAGCATGTAGTAAAGACGTTAAGTATTTCCCAACAGTAAGCACAGGGGAGACAGGCCAAGGATAGGCTGCCCTTTGCTAGAAGCTAGTTAAGCCCTTCGGCCAATATTCACCACCTGTCTCTTAAAGTCACCTGTCTGTTTGCCTTACCCCGCTGACCTGTCCTAGCCCAATATCCAGACGCAGTGGATAGCTTTAAGGGGATTGATGCTTAATGAAATCTGACATTAGCTCTGATGTAAGGACTTTAGAACACTAATTTTTCTCTACCTGGTTTTCTTACAAGTAAAATGACAACAACTCTAAACTGTGTCTCAGAGCTGAGGTACAGATTAATTAGGTAATAGTTTCCCAAGAGTTCTGAAGAATCTTTATAGTGCTAAGTACTATTTTAATGACTGTGATTATTTTAACAGAAAACATGCCAAAAGTCTACCCCATACCCTTTCAACATCTGAAACATTGTTAATTATACAGCTAGTTAGGTTTTTGAGTCAGCTTTGGCATCTATCAACTGATTTTCTAGGACTCTTTTCAATAAGTAATTTCTTTTTTTTCCAGTGGCTATTTCTTAAAACTAACATCACCATATTAAGGAAAACTGATTTGATGTCCATAGTTTATGGTTTGGTGACTTTCTATGGCTCAAGAAAGGAAAAAAAAAAACCTACCAGCTTACATAAGACTTTATCCAAGAAGGATAAACAAGATAGTTCCCTTCATTATAAAACTGATGTGGTGGTTTAGTTGCTACGTCATGTCCGACTCTGGCGACCCCATGGACTATAGCCGGTCAGGCTTCTCTGTCCAAGGAATTTCCCGGGAAGGAATACTGGAGTGGGTAGCTATTCCCTTCTTCAGAGGATCTTCCTGATCCAGGGATCAAACCCAGGGCTCTTACATTGCAGGTGTATTCTTTAACACTGAGGGAAGCCCCATAAAATTGATAATGACATCTATATATAATGTTTAATAGTTAATGCTCCAGAATTCCAGAGGATAATACACACAATAGAAATAGCAATGATAATGAATCATTTTAATAATAATAAATATGGTAGGAAAAGTGTTACAGTGGGAATCCATTCAGGCGTATTATGGAAACTTTTTTAAGGGTTAGAGCTTCATTTATTGTTTAAAGGTAACATTCCTCTGATAAAGCAATGCTCACCTGTTCCTAGGTAATGTCCGAGGCTTCAGGTCTATCCCTCCAGTGCCTACATACTTGTTCTGACCACCCTGAAAGCCGTAATTCCTGCTCTCCCCCACAAAGAGAGATTCAGATACCTCTTGGCTGGAACCTTCATCACTTGGGAAGCTTCCATCACTATTAAAATAAGAATAATCATTAATCACACAGGAAGGCAAGCTATAACTTTAAAAACCTAAAAACTTCCAAAGTAGCCAGCAGCTTCTTAAATACATATTAGTGAGTCATCAAAGGTGCCTCTAAACTTGTGAGTATACCTCTTATAAATTAATATGTGGTTTCCAAATTAGACTTAAACAAATGAGATTTACTTTAGCAGCAATAACTAATTATTTTAGTCTCACACAACAATATTGCAAATGAGGAGAATTAATTTGCCCTAAATACAACAATGAGATGACAACATGTTTAAGATGGGCATGAGAGTAACTGTTATCTGGGGAAAAATATGTAACATAAAAGTTCAGTTCTTAAGGACCACTGTGAAACAAGACCAACTTTTAAGAAAGAAAATATTTAATGTGCTGCCAACTTTTACTCCCTTCCTCTTTATTCCCCTGCTTTTTAAGATCTTTAATCGAAAGCTCAAGGGTTTTGTTCTAAGCACTAAATATGATGGGCCTATCCTTCTGTGCAATTCCAACTAGAGCAACCTCCTACTTTGGTGTGAATTCAATTAATCAATAAAAATGTATTTTTGGCCCTCTAGTGGCATCAAGAAGTGAGTGCTATTTTTTTAATGTTAATAAATGATACAGCATTCCCGTGCTAGCAAAAAAAAAAATCAAGGTTATTTTACCTTACAACTTTAAAATAAACAGATAAATATTTTTAAGTAATTACAAACCTGGCAAAGGTCAGTCCTATTCCATTGTCTGCAAATCTAAAGAGAATGAAGGAACATTTTAATTTTTCACATTGTGTAAGAGGTAATTCTCTCAACATTTAATTGTCATAAAATCTAAGAAGTTCCAATAATATTTACTCTCCAAGACCACACAAAAATTTCACTCTCCAATAACTAAAACCATAGTCTCCACAGTAAAGGCACCTGGTTTGAATCTCAGCTTTGCCAATTACTACCTGTGTGACCTTGGGCAAGTTACTTGTGTGTCCCTCAGTTTTCTCACATAAAGGCTGAAATAACACTATAAGCTTCCTCATAGGATATCTGAAAGCATTAAAATGTTAATTCCTTTCAACTATTTAGAACAGCATCTGGCACAGAGTAAAGAGCACATGAAAAGTGAAAGTGTTAGTCACTAAGTCGTGTCCAACTCTTTGCAACCTCATGGACTATAGCCTACCAGGCTCCTCTGTCCATGGAATTTTCCAGGCAAAAATACTGAAGTGGGTAGCTATCCCTTTCTCCAGGGGATCTTCCCAATTCAGGGATCAAATCCAGGTCTCCTGCATTACAGGCAGATTCTTTGCCATCTGAGCCACCAGGGAAGCCCAAAGAGAATATGTGTTAAAAACCTATATTTATAATTTTTATCATTAGGTTGGTCCCATATCTGTGTATTCTGTATCCACAGATTCAGCCAACTGTGGATAAGAAATATTTTTTTAATTCCAGAAAACTTCAAAAAGCAAAATTTTGTCCAGTGCTGGGAACTATTTACATAGCATTTACATTGTATTTAAAACTATTTAGGTAGCATTTACAGTCTTGAGTATAACAAGTACTCTAGAGATGATTTAAAGTATACAGAAGGATGTCTATAGGTTATACGAAAATACTGAATACTATGACATTTTATATAAGGATCTTGAGTGTCAAGATTTTAGTACTCAATGGGGTCCTGAAACTGATCCCCCATGAATACCAAGGAAGGACTAATTTTTATCAATTAGATAATAGTATTCTTTTCAAAACTTTTCAATATTAATTCCAAATTATTTCTACAGATTTTATACAGTGTCAATTTTTTTCATGACAAATGCCAAGCAACTAACGTCAGTATCAGCCAGAAAAAAACATTTTTCTAAACTCCTGAACACCAAATCTTAGCTCAACATACCTCAGGCTTCTCCTAAAAGTATACAAATGGAAAAGAAGTGAGAGGCTTATTGCCTCAAGTCATGTTAAAACATAAGTCAACAGACTTATTAAGGTGGAATTCAACTTTTGTTTTGAATGGCAGTGGAAGAGCATCATGAAACTGAGTTTCCAAGAGGAAGGAAAACAGTGCAGGTAGTTTGAAATCTTTATTTAGTTCTCTGACATAGACCATGTTTGTTATATAAAGTCCCAGTTTCTGTTTAATCTCATCAAAAAGCTCTCATGTCACCAGACAAGTTCAGTTCCAATAACAGCAGCAGAATGAGACGATTCCAAACATTTGCAGTCGGTTAACATACTTCCTCAGAGCTTGTCCTGTCTATTAGTAATGATACTATGATTCCAGAAACCACCACTGTACTTTCGGTCTACTGAGTTTTTAAAAATAGCCTTAAAAAATAAATACATCAGTGTCATCAGATAGTAACTTCATAGAGAATACCCACGCTGAATTCTGAACAACAATGTCTCCTCCTCTAACCCAAGCTCCGTTGTCGTTATTTTTTAAAAGCAATGAGCCTGTCAATTAAAGCAGCAACACGTGGCTTTTCAGGGTCTGCATCCTGATGAGGCCGAAACCTTAGGGTTGGGAGAAAAAAAAAAAGAGACTTTTAAAGAGTAATGAAAAGGCAATGGGAATCAGCTATTTAAAATTATAAGCTTAAGTGTCAAAAAACAAGATTCAAGATTTTGTCTTGACCAAAACAAGACAAAAAAACCAAGACACAACTTAATATCTGCATTTAAAATACTGGGAAAAAAAATCACAAATTTGCTGAGAACTGATTTCATTTTTCAGTTTGTTTTTCATCATTTTATCTTACAGAGTGGACATTACAGAACATTCCAAGCACTAAAAGCATTTCAAAAATAAACAAAAACCTCAAACTAAGAAATACAGCATGTTTTCATAAATTCTTAAGTTACATGATATTAAAATAAACTTACTAAGTAAATTAATCATATATTTCAACATACATATCTATGAACCAGAGTATTATTTTAGTTGTGTGCTGGTGAAATGTTTTAGATATAGAGGGAAATCTGGGTTCAATGTCTCTAAAATGCCTAAATTTAAAAGAGATTATATTTATAGAATATTACTCAGCCATAAAAAATGAAATTTTGCCATCTGTGATGCAGATGGACCTAGAAGGTATTCTGCTTAGTGAAATAAGTCAGACAAAGAAACACAAATAAATGCTCCACATTATCACTTATATGTGTAATCTAAAAAATAAAACAAATGAGTATAACAAAAAAGAAACAGATTCACAGATACAGAGAACAAACGAGTAGTTATCAGAGTAGTTACCAGTGTGGAAAGAAGGGAGGAGGGAGCAGATAGTGGTATGGGATTAAGAGACATAAACTACTATGTATAAAATAAACAGGGCTTCCCAAGTGGTGCTAGTGGTAAAGAACCCACATGCCAATGCAGGTGACATAAGGAACACAGGTTCAACCCTGGGTGGGGAAGGTCCTCTGGAGGAGGAAATGGCTCTCAAGCAACAAGGATATACCATACAGCAAAGGGAAATTAAGCCACTATTTTATAATGACTTTAAATTAAAAGACACTTACTCCTTGGAAGGAAAGTAATGACCAACCTAGATAGCATATTGAAAAGCAGAGTCATTACTTTGCCAACAAAGGTCCGTCTAGTCAAGGCTATGGTTTTTCCTGTGGTCATGTATGCATGTGAGAGTTGGACTGTGAAGAAGGCTGAGCGCCAAAGAATGGATGCTTTTGAACTGTGGTGTTGGAGAAGACTCTCGAGACCTTGGACCGCAAGGAGATCCAACCAGTCCATTCTAAAGGAGATCAGCCCTGGGTGTTCTTTGGAAGGAATGATGCTAAAGCTGAAACTCCAGTACTTTGGCCACCTCATGCGAAGAGTTGACTCATTGGAAAAGACTCTGATGTTGTGAGGGATTGGGGGCAGGAGGAGAAGGGGACCACAGAGGATGAAATGGCTGGATGGTATCACTGACTTGATGGACATGAGTTTGAGTGAACTCTGGGAGTTCGTGATGGACAGGGAGGCCTGGCGTGCTGTGATTCATGGGGTCGCAAAGAGTCGGACACGACTGAGTGACTGAACTGAATTGAACTTTAAATGAAGTATAATCTATAAAAACACTGAATCATTGTTGTACATTTGACACTGCTATTGCTGCTAAGTCATTTCAGTCGTGTCCGACTCTGTGCGACCCCACAGATGGCAGCCCACCAGGCTCCCCGTCCCTGGGATTCTCCAGGCAAGAACACTAGAGTGGGTTGCCATTTCCTTCTCCAATGCATCAAAGTGAAAAGTGAAAGTGAATTCGTTCAGTCATCTCCAACTCTTAGCAACCCCATGGACTGCAGCCTACCAGGCTCCTTCATCCATGGGATTTTCCAGGCAGGAATACTGGAGTGGATTGCCATTGCCTTCTCCAACATTTGACACTAATATACTGTAAATCTATTATAATAAAAATATAAAAATAAAATATCAGCACTTTAAAAAGTAGACTGTATTTCATCGACTTATTAGTTATAAAGACTTAATTTTACTTTTCTTTCTCTTCCGAAAATGTTTACAAGGATCTTAATGAAAAGACCAAGGAAAAAAAACTGGTGTCAAAAACTGTTAGGTGTAACAGATCAAATAATTCCAGAAGGCCTCCTAACTTAAAATAAGATCACTTCCATCATAATCTTACAAAGCTAGGGAGGTGGAGAGAAAAAAACTAGAGAGCTTTACAAAACGCATTCAGCTTCAACCATATAACCATGAAGTATCATTCGCACAAATGCCATTATGAAAGTTGCTGGGACATGGTAATGCCCACCAAAGACGTATGTTACGACGGGAGAGGCAGCTATGCAGAGAAAGCAGCAAGTGCAAAGGCATGAGCAAGCTTGGCATGTTCAAGAACAACAAGCAGGTTGGCTGGTAAGTGCAAAGCAAGAGGAAGAGGACAAAGAGGAAGGCATGTTTCAGGCAAGGATGTGGTTCTTTATTCTAAATGCAATGGGAAAAGTAGAATGGCGGTGCCAGGGCTGGAGGGAGGAAGAGATGGGAAGGTGATGGTCAAAGGGTATAAAAGCTTTAGTTTTATAAGATAAATAAATTCTAGAGAGCTAGTCTATAGGTCTTTTGACAAAAAACTAATTTTCTACTTCATAAAATAACGTCCATAAAGGAGACAGAAGGAAACTTTGCCCTTGATAATTCATAGGTGTGTACTTATTTCCAAACTTACTGAGTTCTTGACACTATATATGCACAGCTTTTTACATGTCAATCATACCTGAATAAAGTAGGTGGGTCAGTAAGTGTGATGGATAGTTGTCAGAAACACGGAGTCAGAGCAATGATATACCGAATTTCACTTTTAACTGGTCACTAGCTGCTACTTGGTGACTGGATCATGGAGAACAGATAAGGACAGCACTCTAGAAAGCGCTCCACCCACCCTGAAGACTGTGTATGTGACCCCTTACACTAAACAGCTCTGACCTAAGGGGTAAAAAGACTGAGCCGTCGCCCACTCTTCTGGCATTGTAGCTGCTGCCAAACAGCTCTGCGGTCATTACATAATATCAAGCAGATGGAACAGTTTTGGAAAGGAAACTACACAATGTTCTAAAAGAAAGCCCCCTAAAATACAATAAAGCAACATCTAATTTTCTGCTGTAGCCATCTCATTTTTTCTGAAATTCCTATCCATATACATCATTGACCACTTACTTAAAAACCCTTTATTTTTCATCTTCCTTTCCACTTAGTCTGTAGAAAATGCAGCTAATTTTCCATCTCCTTCAATTTATGAGCCTTTAGCACACTTCCCGACTCTCACTTGTCTTCTGCTTTAAATGTACTAGTCGGTTTTCATGTTCTTTTACTCTCTTAGATGAAATTTCCCTGTCTTAACCTGAGAGCTTTCTGGAGTTAAAATATTCTATCTTTGGATTCCTATAGTTTCACATCTTGAAGACACAAAGAAAGACTCATCTGATTAACTATTAAGTCAACTTCCCTTTGATGAACACATTAAATACCTTCTGAATTCCATGAACTGGATGTTTAATTCATGGGCTGACTTATTACTCATTTGTGTTTGAGTTTCATCATTTTTAGTCATGTCTAGACTGCATGAATGCATGTGGCATATTTTATTCATCAGTTTATGCAAAATTAAATGTATATACTAGCTGCCAAATGTCTTGTTACTCTTCTACAATCAGTTCTTTTCAATAACAACTTACAAATGGAGTCTAACTCCTTACCAACATGTAAGCTTTATAAACTAGTGAGAAAAGTATAGAGAGCACAGAAAAGATTATCATTATCATGATATCAGACATGCATACACAGGGTAAGGAGCTTCTTAAGCCAGTATGAACAGGTTTGTTTTTGGACTGTAAAGAAGGCTGAGTGCTGAAGAATTGATGCTTTTGAACTGTGGTGTTGGAAAAGACTCTTAAGAGTCCCTTGGACTGTAAGAAGATCCAACCAGTCCATTCTGAAGGAGATCAGCCCTGGGATTTCTTTGGAAGGAATGATGCTAAAGCTGAAACTCCAGTACTTTGGCCACCTCATGCGAAGAGTTGACTCACTGGAAAAGACTCTGATGCTGGGAAGGATTGGGGGCAGGAGGAGAAGGGGACGACCGAGGATGAGATGGCTGGATGGCATCACTGACTCGATGGACGTGAGTCTCAGTGAACTCCGGGAGTTGGTGATGGACAGGGAGGCCTGGCGTGCTGTGATTCATGGGGTCGCAAAGAGTTGGACACGACTGAGTGAATGAACTGAACTGAACTGATAATAAAAATATCAAGATTCTGAAATATATTTTCTTCATTCATCCCTTCATATACACACATATAATTTTTAAGGCAGATAAGAGAGCCGACTGTGTTTTATGTAAAGATTTTTGATTAACACTATTAATACCTTAGCAAAGCACACATTACTAGTTCTACCAGTTATAACAAACTCTCAAAAAACAGTAGTAATCTAGCAAGATTCCTTTGTTTTGTCAGTTAATATTCTTTTTGGCTCATAATTTATTGCCATCTATATGCTCCTTTTTCATCTCAAGTTTATCTCTTTTTCTACATCATATCTTGCTCTGCTATTAAGTGTCTACCACTCTGTGTTTTATTTAAACAATACTCACAGTTTCTCCACTTCTAAAACATCATCTGAGCATTGCTTTAATATTTTTCAGGCTTAACTTGATCTTTCATAATGAGTAGTTTTACTAACTTATTTCCCCAGTTTTACTGTGTCACAAGGATTCAGCTTCACTGACCTAAAGTGTGGCTCCTACTTTATTCCCTTGTGAACAAGACCTGGCATCCTTTTAAGTGCCACCCCTGGTGGCTCAAATGGTAAAGAATTTGCCTACATTGCAAGAGATCTGGGTTCAGTCCTTGGGTTGGGAAGATCCTCTGGAGAAGGAAATGGCAATCCACTTCAGTATTCCTGCTTGGAGAAGTCCATGGACAGGGGAGCCTGGCGGGCTACAGTCCATGGGGTTACAAAAAGTACGACATGACTGAGTGACCAACACATTCATGTTTTCTCTTGACCTTTTATTATTGTGTCACAGTGATTCTGCTTCACCAGCCTACAGTGTGGCTCCTACTTTATTCCTTTGTGAACAACAGCACCTGGCATCCTTTTCTTAGATGACTGCAAACAGAGTCTATTAAACCTAGCACCTTTTCAAATCCTATAGTTGGTCAATCCATCTGAAGTATAGAAAAACAACATACACACAGTTTCTACTGAATATGACCTTAAGTTGCCATCTTTTCCAGAAAATTTTGTTTCCATTGGAGACATTTTATTTATTTTGGCTCACATCATGCTCGTGCTCAGTCATTCAGTTATGTCTGACTCTTGCAACCCCATGGACTGTAGCCCACCAGGCTCATCTGTCCATGGGATTTCCCAGGAAAGAATACTGGAGTAGGCTGCTATTTCCTCTTCCAAGGGATCTTTCTGACTCAGGGATTGAACCCATGTCTCCTACGTCTCCTGCATGGGCAGGCAGATTCTTTACCACTGAGCCACCTGGAAAATGACTGGGATGTAGATCAGCATTTCAACAAAGTTGTTTGGTTTTTTTTTAACATGAACTATATGAGCCAAAATAAATTAAATATCTCCAATAGAAACAAAATTTCCCAGAAAAATGGCAACTTAAGGTCATACACAGTTTCTACTGAATATGACCTTAAGTTGTCATCTTCCGGAAAATTTTGTTTCCATTGGAGACATTTTATTTATTTTGGCTCATTTACAGGATGGTTAAAAAAAAAAAAACACTTTGTTGAAATGTTGATCCATATTCCAGTTATATTTTGTGGTTATAAAGTAGAGTAACAAAGAGCCCAGCTATGATGTGAATCTGAGATTACAAACAACTGAACCAGAACTAACTTGATCAAGTTTGAGACTTTTCCCTTTGAAATAGATTTAATGCAACATTCCATTTTGACCACAAACAATAAATTACATATTCCTTGGTTTTCAGGGATTATATTAAAACATCTTAGCTTGTTTTTCGAGGAATCATATTTTACTGTAGGCCAAATTTGGACCCTTTTTCAACATATCTCTCTTCTTTTTATTTCTCTTTCTACAACTCCTTCTAACATCAATTTGCAACTGTCAAAAAGAGAAGAAGCATCAATTTATTTGGCATCTCACTAAGATAAAAAGCCCAGCCACAGTACCTAGAACAGCAAAATAAATATTTTTTCAAAACCCTCCTACAAACCTTGAAAACTTCAGTTTAACTATGTTACTGGAGAAGAGGGCAATGGCTCAACTCAGAAAGTTTTACTTTGATAAGATATGGCTCGAATGTGACTTAAAAGGACCAGTTCTACCTTGCGCTGTTATCCAGACAGAGGTACTCCCTTGGGTCAGCAGCACTAGCATTGGTTGTTTTGACACCTTTGTCAATAAATAAGCCAGCCTGGAAAACATAATAATGGACTGAAATGAATATAAATCCCAAGTTATAATGACATATAGGATACATGAAAATAAGTTTTAGCTTATCACATCTCCCGAAAAAGGAGGGAGAAGAGGTAAACAGCACAAAGTATTACAAAAATAGCTACTTTATTGGTTGTTTGGGTTTTTTTTAATAATTTTACTCATTTGGTCAAACCTTTCTTTAGTGCCCACCTTGGGGGTCACCGAGAATTATATGTCACCCATATTACTCCATAAACGAGGAGGAAGATATGCAATTAAATAAACAATTACAACCCAATATAGCAAGCATATAACGAAGGAAATAGATGATGCTTTGGCAGCACATAAGAAAGACACTAAGATGAGGCCTTCTATGAAGGCAGGAGAGAGAATTCAGGGAATGTCCTGAATTCAAAAGCTGACACTTGAAGGAACCAGCCACACAGAAGACCAGGTCAGAGACTGAAGGGCAGGGAGTGGGGAAAACATCTAAAGAACCCTAAGGAAAGCACTCCAGGGAATCATTTGTACAAAACCTCTGGGGAAGAGAGAAAGCATGGCACATCTGAGCGCAAAAAACAATCTTAGATGGGTTAGCAGGAAATATATGGAGGGAAGAAAAAGACTAAAGAGAAGCAAATGCCCGATGATGCAGAGTCAGTATGCTTAAGAATCAAGACAATGGGATTTTAATAAAGGTTTGTAATCCACTGCATTTTAAGAAAGAAAGTCTCAAATTTAATAAATTTAAAATTAAAATCTAACAATCCACCCTTTACTCAGATCTAATATCTTTTATTTTAAATTGATATAGTGGAATACTATATTTCCTCATGGTACATGATATTACAAAATTAATTAGAATGAGGTATTTTTTTAATACCACCAATAATTTTAAAATTTTGAGGACTTCTACTTTGAAGTGTTGTTTTCAATTATTACCACTCTTAATCAACTACTCAGTTCATAAATATCACAATTCTGTGTAAAGTTTTTTCCTCTCAAGTCTTCATCAAGTGATTCTAAGTTCTTCTAATTATATCACACTTAGGTTTTTAAAAGACCCTCTGAGTTTCATAAAGGGAAATTATTCATTGAACTTTGACATGGATCACATCAGAGGAAAGAATCTGGGCACTGTATCACATAATAAAAATATCAAGATGCCTCAAGAGTACAAAATGAACCAGATGCATTTTATCACCAAGGGGGTTAAGTGTCAAATACCATGAAAATCAGAGGTTCCTAAATGGTCTTTCATATATTTGACCTACATATCATTTTAAATTAGGTCAAATACTCTTAAACAATATTTCACTGTTTACGTAACTATATTAAATGTCCAATAGGACATTCCATCAGCACTGAGAGAAGAGAGAAAATATGCCTTTTAAGCCCCCAAAGCATATAATACACTAATGTGTACATCCTTAGAAACATGCAATGATATTAAAGATTGGAAGGAAAGTGAGCGGAAGGAAAGAAGATGAGGACTCATGGTGCAAGTTCATTATCATAATTATTCAGATTGCATGTACATGTGTGCCACAGCATGTATTTCTGTCTGTATATAAACAGAAAGCTGTCTATATATCTTGAATATGGCAGGATTAAGAGTCAGCTTTTTTAATCACAAATTACTTTCTCTGGTGACAAGTTCTAACTAGTATTAACATCTCTCAGTTGTAATCACAGTAGTCCATCCTTTACCCTGTAAATTATACATACCTATTGTTAAAACTTAGGAACATACCTTAAAACTTGAATGGACCCTGTTGTTATAAAATATTCCCAGTGGAGTGAGTTCTGGTTTTGCTAAGAGCTGCAGTCCACTGGATTCCCAGTAGGTTCCTTGTGGAATAAATACCATATTCCAGCATCCTATAATTAAAAGGGCAAGGTCATTAAAGGCATCCTTTTATAAAACCACTCTATGAAACACCCTCACGTAAACTAAGCATTTCATAAACAAGTTTAATCTTTTTAACACGAATTATTCATTGTTTCAGGTTCAGAGTTGACTTTAAATAGTTGTGCACTCATGTAGCCAACTCTCAAAGCAGTGTATCAGGTTTGATTTTTTTTTTTAAGTAAATTTAATTTTGCTTCTAAGATGGGACAAAAAAACTGGCTGATACCAAAATTTTATTCAAAATAACTTTCCTATCATTAACTTTAAAAGTCATGCAGAACTAGGGACCAAACAAGCCTCCCTTCCTTTCACATGACCAGGACAGGATAGCCTTTTAGCAATATGGGTTTTTTTTTCTATTTACCTCCAAACCTGATCAATAGATGAGTCATACCTATTAAACAACTATCCATCAACACACAGAGATCACTGACTTCTTTCAAACAACTCCAGTGCCATTCCTATCCTGAGGCAAATTTTTGCCAAAGAGAAAAAAACCACCACATGCATGAATCAGGATGCTGTCTCAGTCTGGATCCTGTCTGTTCAATCTCAGTGTTACTTACCTTAACTGGAGAAGCAGAAGAGTTTGACATATTCTGACACTCAAAATGGGATATAAAATAAAATGAAATGTTCTTAATCTCTGTGATAATTTTTTATTTTACAATTTAATTAAAAATCAGCCCAGCGTGAAGGACAACTTCACATCAAGGAACACTTATTAAGCAGATTGCTAAAACTCAAATATATAGTCCAAAAGTACAGTATCGATTCAAATTTAGCAGACTTTCATTTAGTGCCAGGTATACAATAGCCTATTCTCAAAGAATTCATAGTCTAATGGGAAACATAGAGGCAACTAAAGTATAGCTAATAAGTACTATACTAGTTTTGACAAAGTCCTTTAGGAACACAGATGAATTGTGGAAAACATATCAGCAAAATGAAAGCAGTATTTGGCATTTTTCCATGATAAAACCTTACAGATAGGTCTCAGTAAAAACAAACTCCTCTGAAGAATGTGTCTGCCACCTCTATGCTTTTGGGCACAAAACAGACTCAGAGGGCTATGAAGAAGGCTCCACACCATAGCCTTATAAACTAAGGGCAGTGAACCCTCCCAAGATGCAGCAGAGTTTGGGTCTGGGCGATTGAAAAGGGGGATAAGGAGGTAGCAGCTGTTTCCTGTTAAAACACTGTGGTGTCAAGACAGGTAAAGGGAGCTTTGTAAAGGCAGTGGAAAGGTACAAGAAAAAAGGGTTTGATTTACTTTGGGAGGAAAACCCTTGCCAAAACATGAGCTTTACGGGAGCAGTTTTTCTAGAGAGAAAAGAAAGAACTCACAGAATGAAAAGGGAGAAGAACATATAAGAGATGGGAAAAAATAAACACCTGCTTTCTTCTTTTCTCAAATGAGCCCTCATAAGTATGTCTGGCAACCTCAACTTACATTTTTCATGGACTCTTTGCAATTACTTTGATCTGCAACCCATGACTTCTGAAAATAGCTGAAAGGAGTCTCTGCTCTGTGTTCATTTGTAATGTAATGTAGATCAGATGATCCTGGGGTAAGACTGCACATCAAATCCTTGGCCACCTCTACCCAAAATCTCATCTTCCAACTAGAAACTCTCAGTACAAATCCTATATGGGCTCAACAAATATTTGATGAAACATGAATGAACAGAAGACTGAAATGATTGAATGTCCAGGTCTCTGCACTGTCAAGTAAGAATCTTACGCTTTAAGAAAAACCACAGATATAAATTCTACCATCACCCAGTGATACCTATTTTCTTGCTATCTTGAAGAAATACTCCCTTCAGGTAATTTTTTCCTTTATTCTGGAAAACAATGATAGATATTCCTTTCCTTTTAAAATGTTAATAGCCATATGTATGTATATGAATATTCAGGTTTTGCTGCAAAGCTCATATTTCTGTGCTATAGTTTTCAGCACAGATATAATCATAATAGTATTATGTCTTAAAGATTCATTTGTACATTATAAATTAGCAGCTATATTATAAAAACACTCAATTACAGATGTAAATTTCTCCGAGTTTATCCAGGAGACATTTCTGTCATCCCAAAATAGTTCACTTATTCTCTTAAATTACCCCTGTGTATGTGAAACAATTTAAGGCACATAACATGGCACACAGCTGAACTTCCCTGGTGGTGCAGTGGCTAAGAATCCTCCTGCCAGTGCAGAGGTCACAGGTTCGAGCCCTTATTCAGGAAGATTGCACACATCTCAGATCAATTAAGCCTGTGGGCCACAACCACTGAGTCTGTGCTCTACAGTCCCATGTACAGTAACTACCAAGCCCACATGGTGCAGCTACCGAAACCCGTGTGTCTGGGGCCTGTGCTCACAGCAAGAGAAGCCGCCACAGTGAGAAGCCCACTCACCGCGATGAAGAGTGGGGCTACTTTCTCCAGAGAAAGCCAGAGAACAGCAACAAAGACCCAGTGCAGCCAAAAATGAATAAATAAATAAAATACAGGCACACAGCTGAGTCCTTGCTTTACTAAGGAGGTAGATCTTCCAAGTGTATAAAATCCCTATATTTAACGAAAAGGATATGCCCCCTTGACCAGAATGACCACTGTCATAATAGTCTACAGAATAACCCAGTCTCCTAAGGCTTTTTTTACTCATGAACATATGATGGAAATAGGAGAAGCCAGAAGGATTGTACATAATACACTAAAAATACACTCTGGAGATGACATGATAACCCGATATACTAGCCCCCTCTTTTCTTCCATTTAGCATCTGTCTTTGTACACTCATAAATACTACTGGTACAAATGATGTGAAGAAACAGAAGAACCATCTCAACCACAGCCTGCTCTGAGAGCAAGCTGAAATAAGCAGTACCAGAAAGCAAGGTGCTTGAGTTAGACTACCACATACTCTGCTGCATATACATATAAACCAGAACACTTACAAACAAGAATGCAAAAGAACACTGATGCACTTTAGTGTTATTTACCTGTGAGCCTGCAGCTGCATTATTAATCAGATTATTGTTGGGATGAGCAATCCAGAAAGTTGAAACAGCCCTGAAAGGCATTTTTTTAAGGTGATTTAAATATCCGTCAGGAAAAATCCCATCTTCTAAAAACCTCCCACTAAACATATCCCCCAAAGCCAACAGGCCTTGGCCATCACATGTGAGCTTTTCACTCCACCAATTACTCACATACAGTCAGTGGCAGGCACAGGGATATAATTTCCAAATACTTTTTCCCGCATGGTGATGCACATGGAGTTATTCCGATCCGTGGGAAGGAGTGTGCCTGGTTTGGTGAGGAGTCCCAGATTGTGGAACAAAGTATTTCTCTGTTCAATACCATCTTCCAGAAAGAAACAATGACCCAGTGTGTCAAATCCGACGGTGTCTTTTATCTGCCAAAATACAAGTGTATAATGTCATTGGTAACAAGACTGGCTGTGGTTGACAAGTGCTATTCATGAGGCATGCTAAGTACAAAAGCAAAAAATTTTCATCTTAGCTGATGGGGCAAAGTCAAATGTCAGGGTTCACTGATCTCTTAAGAGAACAGACAAAAACAGCAGAATTCCGAGGAAAGCAAGACAGAGTAAGACCTGTGGTCCAACAGCTTACTTGTTTAAAATCGACAAGTCATGGGAATGAAGGAGAGGTGACTGTTTTCATAAAATGTATCAGCACAACATGAGGTTACTTACCAGCAAGCCATTTGTCCCATGCACAGTGATGCACCTTGAGAAGCTGTGATGAATAGATAGGCCATCCACAAATGTGGCATGTCTGTACCCTCCTTTGTAATCCACATCTCCACACAGATGAAAATGAACAGGGTACCGCCCCAGGTGCTGCTGACCCATGTGTTTCAATTCCACATGAGAAAGATGAACTGAAGTAAAATTTTCCTTATCTACAAGATAACCAAAAATCAAACTAACACATAAGCAAAGTAGCTTAGGGTAAAGTAGCTCAGAAGCAAAGTAACAAATTACTTTTTTTTTTTTAATATTTATTTGGCTGTATCAGGTCTTAGTTGCAGTGTGCAGGATATTTGTTGGGTGCATGGGCTCTCTAGTTGCCCTGTGGTATATAGATCTTATTTCCCTGACCAGGGATCAAACCTGAGTCCCCTGCATTTGAAGGCAGACTCTCAACCACTGGATCACCAAGGAAATTCCCCCAAATATTGTTTTAATAGAAAATATATGAAGGAGCCCAGACATGAAAGCATTTTTCTTTCACATTCTGTTTTCTTGGATCTCCAGCTCAGAATTTAGCAAATGCTTCTTTACATAAATGAATACTTTAAAGAGTAATAAAAATAGCCTCTTACTAGGAATCAAGGTAAGGTAACCAGGAAGGCTACAAAAATGATTTTTGTATATATGTGTGGGTTTGTTCAAATATTTTGGTCATTTCCTATCTAGTCTTGTTCTTTCATTTCTATAATCTCCACTGTAGTTTGATAAATAATTATTTCTAAATCCTCCTTCAATGATTTAGTTAGCATATAACGTTGTTTACTTCTGTTCTTTTTTAAAAATGCCTCTATGATCCACAAGTTAAGCAGTCTCAATATTTATAAACTCTGGATTTTCAATCATACTACTAAAAACAAAGTCATGACACTGGCCAACATTTCAGAAATCAGTGTAACAGAAACACAGCCAAAAATAATATCCTACTCAACACACAAAACTGATTTTAAGACACATATAGCCAAAATGCAGCCCAGGAGTCCAATAGATTAGTACACAGAGCAACATTTAGTATATAATAAGTGCTCAGTACTTTTACAGAATAAAAAATCTGCAATATAAAAACATCTTTACAGAAACGTATCTTGAATTTGTACATCACTACTGCTTACACTTTCAGAATATCATGTTTAAAAAAAAAAAAATGATCCTTTCAGAGACTGCATGCATGATACTGAGATTATTTGGTTTTTTGGTCTTTATAACTGATTCTTCCCAATATAAATTGATTTCATTCTTCACAGGACAATTCTTAAATGATTTAACTAAGAGTCCAGATCAACTAAATGAAGATATAATGTTATCTTTTAATCATCTAAAAATCTCCTTGTCATTGGAAGGATAAATAAAATGTGATATCAATAGCCATAAAGATGTCATTCCAAAACTTGAAAGCTTTGTCAAACATGTACTTAGCAGTCACAGTTTCAAAGAATTCATGAAATCCTTTTGCCTACCATGACATGTCCTCCAAAGGTATCATAATCAAAGAACTGACACTGATTTTCAGCATAGCATGAGTCTTCCATTTCTCCTCGGATAACAATATTCTGGGTAAGAATTCCAACCTCAGCTCTCATGTCTACACCATCTATAATCTCACCCATGTGCAGGAACTGAGGCGTTTCTGGTTGATGAGGGCAAGGCAAAAATAACATCAGAACAAAGAAAACATAAAACTTACATCAAAAGGACAGTAATCTTTATCTTGTAACTTCAAGACATTATTAAATTTATTGTTTGTTTCCATTCTTCAATACCTCAGAACAAAAAGAATCTGAGGAAGCAGACATTTTATGGATTTTCTACTCTAATCACCCACACTCAATGCCCTTAACCCTCACTCCCAACTATCAAACCCACACACAGAGAGCTTACCCCTCCCTAAAGTACTGGGTCAGCTAAAAAGTTCCATTTGGGTTTTTCCAGAAGATGTTACATAAAAACTCAGATGAACTTTCTGGCCAAGCCAATAGTTCATTCTTCTCTTGATTAGCACCAATAATCTGGACCCTAACTAAGAATCCATGCTGTCTCTCTCTCTGCTTCCTGTCCATGCTCTTGTTCCACTCCCCTGAGGACACAAGAACACCCAAGTGCATGCTATACCTAGGGAAGCTAACGGTTTTGTAGATGTTGATAATAGGGTGGAAAGTTTTTTTGCTTCTCCTTCAAAGCTAAAGTAACCTGCATTTGGACATTAACAGTCCAGAAATAACCATCTTTTCTTTCCGCTTCTTATTTTAATATATTATTATGCACTTTTAAATCCCCACCTTTACTAAAAACTTAGAAACACTTTACCAACGAGCTTTTATCTGATCTTAACTATACAAACTCAGGAAGGAAAAACACAAATAAACCAAATAATGGAGATTCATTATCGTGTATACTTGTTAACAACAATGGAAATTTCCAAACAAAATTAATGCCAGATGGTATGATGATTTTTTAGTTTTTAGTTTTCTGCTTATGGCCTGTATGGTCAAGAAGGAAATGTACAACACTGAGTGAAGCAGGAAAAAACTGCCAAGTGAGTCAATTTCATTTTTTTTTAATCAAAAAGTTTCCTTTAACCTTGAAAGTTCTAAATTACCCATTGAGTGAGTACTTATTAAATAGCTACTCTAAATTCTTTTGTTTTGTATCATAAATGTATAATGCATAATCTTTATTACAGAAGCAAGGAAAGAAATATAATGAATGAATGCACAATGAATCCCATAACTGAGGCAAAGAAGGAAGAAGCTTTGCCTATCACCAGCCTCAAAATAAGTAACTGGTAAATGTCGGTCATCCTTTCTAAACAGAGTTTATAGTAAGGATCTCATTGTATATTGCTCTCTCTCAAAAACACATTCGTCAAGATTATGATAGGAAATGTAGTTTTATGAAAATATCTTTTGGTTTCATTTTAAATATTTGTGAGATCCACTTCTGGCCAAGAAAGCAGACACTCAAAGACCATGAGTTTCATTTTTTTACATAAAAAAGAGGCACTTCTATTTAAAAAATAAACCTAGTTTACTATTATCTAATAGCAGAAATTTAATAAAAAGAAGTTTGAAAGCATCTTGGAAAAAAATTCAATCCATCTAGTTTGCATCTCTTTTTTTTTTAAACATAGAAACTGGCATAAAAACACTGATTTGTCTATAATACACCATTAACAGCAACATTATTGCTCAATGACTACTTTTATCTAACATCCTCCGGGACTCTAGTGCTCAAAGCACCCCACTACTAAGACCTTCAATATTGATGACGACGATGATGACAATGACGACTGAAGGAAAAACAAAGAATCCCAAGAATCATATCTCAAGAAGAGTGTTTCCCAAGAAGCCTTCTGAGCAGTCTGATACCTTTGACTTTGACCTGGAAGCGGCTGCACTCAGGACAGGGGAGAAGAGTGAACTCCTCTGCTTGGTACATGGAATAGTCCGTGCTTGCGACCACAATCTGATCTCCGGGTTTCCAACTACTAACATCATCCAGCAGGTGCAGTTTTACTCCATCTATGGCCTCTACCCAGAAACCTGAAAAAGAAATACCTAGACCAAAAAGCAAGAAAGTGATTTTTTTTTTCTAAAATCAACCCCTTCACTGATTCACAAATCAAAAGATAAATGTAAGTCAGCAATGCTTCAATCTGATCCATGCACAGGAAAAGATAGGACATGAACACAGATAATCTTAACATTAAGAATAAAAGCTGGCCTTAGGTGATTTCTCACTTCTAGACCTTTGCTCATCATTTAGTCTCTGTCTACAGTGTCCATCCACTCTTAATTTACCAACCAAGATACTATTCATCTTATAAAGTTCAGGCAAACCTTTCTGGACTTCCCAAACATCCTCTTGGAAGTAACCATTCTCTCCAGTATTCTTATACTGTTATTTTTCTCTGGTTTGATTAATATCATTCCAATGGGAAGACAGCTCACCTTCCTGGAAGCTACATCAGTGAAGAGAGCAAAGCACAGCCACCATGTAGTCACTGCTGTCTCACAGTACAGACTCATAAAATGCCTACTGAAGGGATGAGTGTCCCCACTATCATCTGCAAAGTGACCTAAAGGCCACACGATAGCGCCTCAGTCCAACTCGGCACCTTTCCTGGGATAACATCAGACCTGCAATCCAGGAACTACTGAAATTCACAGTTGGTTCCCAACTAGGCAGATGGAAACTGAAAAGCTGATCCAACATCTCTCTCACTTGCACTCTTTAACATGCAACCAAGTGCAGAAGCTTCCGCACTGCTTCTAGACTGTTCCCTGCTTCTCAAAGTGTCCATGATATAATCGGTTACGGTCCAAAACCTGATTTAATGCAAATGAATATGGAATAGATGGAAGCTATGGAAAATATGGAAATGTGGGAAAACATCATATTTCAAAGATATCTGTTTACTATCTGTATTTCAATATCACCTTTCCAATTAATTGACAAACTACTCTGGGGCTACTTGAAGATACTGACCCTAAAAGTCGATGAGGGAGTCCCCTGGTGGTCCAGCGGCTAAGACTTCAAGTTTACAGTGCCTGGGGACCCAAATTCGATCCCTGGTCAGGACAACATATCCTGCATGCCATAACTAAAGCCCCACACGCCACAACTAAGAGTTGGTGCAGCCAAATAAACAAATATGTTTTTTTTTAATTTTTAAAAAAATAATAGTCAATGATTGATAGGAATAAAAAAACTCATTTACTTAAGTTAGAGAAATAAAAATGCAGGATATTTAGGCAAGACACAAAGAATAATACAAATATCCTTACAGTCTTAGGGATACTTGATAATATGTAACCTGAGCAAGTTCTGAAATCTGCTCCACTAGACTGATCTACCATGCTTTCCTGTTTCTACAAAGCACGAAAACAGAAAAAAAAAAAAAAGAAGAAGGAACCTAATAAATGTAAAGCGTTTTTCATCATGTTTCTTTCACATAAATACTAAAGCCCATAATGGAATTTTGTCTAAATAAAGATAATAACTATCAATGATAGCTAACAATTGTTGGGATTTCACATACATAATAACCTTTCATCAAAACAGCTTTGAGATAGAGGAACTATTATATGCATTAGAGATAAAAGAAGCAAAGGTCAGGGAACTTGACTAATAGCTGAAAGAAGATAGTCTGACTAATAGCTTAAAAAGAGCCTACAATGAATGCTAATTTAATTCCAGAGTCCAATTTTCCTAACCTCTCTACCATTCTTCCTTCCTAAGAACTAAAACAGGCAGGTTAAGAGTAAAGATAAGCCAAAATATTATGGTAGCAATGATAATCACCACCCCAAATTTCAGATTTAACCAAAAAGATTTATCTAAAAAGGAAAACTAAGAAACATTAAATTTTTTTCATAAAAAATTTCAATGATGCTTTTTAAAAAAATTTCTAGATAAATAAGTTTTAACTTAAAAGATCATTAGAATTTGTTTCTGTTTTTTAAAAAAGCAAGGTTACAGAGAGGAAAATCTCTATTATTCAACAATTCTTCACTCTTTTCTGAATGTAGATGAAAATCCTTCCTGATATCTCCTACTGGCACTAATGAACTGGAAGTTTGAAAGAAAATACGTTCACCATCCTAGCTTCCTGGAGTGACTATCCACCTCTTCCAGAAAATAGGAAACACTGAGAACACAGAACACAAACAATATCCTACAATAGATAGCTAGAATGTATACTTTCCCAGAAATGAGCAGTCATTGGTAATGTGAAAATGTAAGCAAAATTTCTCAAAAGGAAATGTTGACTCCTAGTTTGTCATCCTCTGTCTGGAATCTTACTGAAAGAAGTTCCACTAAACTTCATATAAGTCCAAATTCCTGCTCAGAAATATTTCTCATCTACCTATGTTTTTGCCAGAGGCAACCATGATGTGGTTGAAAGAACAATAGTCTTGGAGTCAGAAAACTTAGCCTTGATTCCAGTCTCCTCATCCATAATAGATACCATCTCCTCACCTCAAACTCAGAAGGCTGCTTAAATGGAGCATGTGGAAGTCCCATTACATACCGGGAACTGTTTATCTGTTTGTTTTAAAGCAAAAGAGACTTTTTTTAATTACGAGTATACAAAATACAGTTATACCCCAAGTCATGTTTGCATTACTGTTAAAACAGCTAACCTTTATTGAGTGCTTATTATATACTCTGTGCAACTTCTTATTCTTCATGTTTGATATTCACAGCAGCACTATGCGGCAGTTTCCATTATTATCCCCATTTTCAGATGAGGAAACTAAGGGTTAGGAAGTTGAAGTCATATGCCATCATCATACAGGAGGCAAAAGAGCTGGGACATGACCCCAGGCATTCTGTCTCCAGAAATCCGTTTCAGTGAATACTTTACTACAGTACTGCTAAAAACAGAAGTATGTGCCCAGACTAAAATAAACCTTTCTGGGTAATTACAGATGTAATAAAGCACCTTTTAATTACTCATTTCACATTAATTTTGGTATAATACTGGGTTGGAAAAGAAAGGTGGTGGGCAAGCACAGACAGGAGGCTGCCAATTCAACTGGAGCCAAAAAAATCTAGCAGCAAAACACAGAAATTCTTCAGTGAATTTCCTTTAAAAAAAAAAAAAAGAGCATCATTGTTAGACATGATAGTTCCTCTGAAAGGTGGATTCTAATTTTCAAAATATGCTGAAGAAAAGTAAAGGCCTAAGATAACTTTATAATATATTATTTAAGGAAAGGAAAGCAGGTTAAAACAAAATGAACACTAGGGGGAGGGAACATAGATTTTTAAATGCTAATTAACTCTGAATGATAGGGTGAAACATTAATTTTAACTTTGTACTTTTCTCTGTTTTCCAGTTTGACTATAAGACAAACGTAGTAGCTGAACTATCAAGGAAACATTGCTAAGAAAATGAGTAATTTGTTTACATAGCATGTGTTCAAAGGTCATATTTGTCGATAGAGCTATATAACAATAAACATACAAAACCCAGTTCACTATCACAGAACATAATCAAAGACAAAACCAGGTTCACTATCACAGAACATAATCAAAGACAGCTCACCCTATCACATCCAGATTGGTTCAACCGATACTAAACCTAGGAAACTAAATCTAGGATCTAAATTAGGAAATCCATTAACCACACCTAATGACTTAAGAATGAAGAACAACGTCCAACTGAGGATGCCTAAACTAGATCATTTTCTAATTCAGAAAAAAAAAGTTTTGTTTCAGCCTAAAAGATCAACTATAGTTGGAAAACTATAGGTTTCATCTTCAACCAGTGAGAAATCAAAACAGACTATCATGTGAATATAGCACCACTTTAAAAAACATCTGTCTCAATACTTACCATCGTATTAACAAGAGTAGAAACTGTGCTTGCCTACCTTCAATCCACTCACTATAAGCTGTCACAGAGAACTTCTGACCATCCACAGTATAAAATTCTCTTTGGGCGAGAGCCTTCCTCCACTACTATGATTCTCATAGTTTCTTACAGACTCATTGCAAGAAGTACTGCCTCCGTCAATGACACCAACCAAAGCCCAAGCTTGCCTAGAAGGAAGAAGAGCAGGTGCAACTGATTATTTGTCCGGTACTGGCCCAAATCCCCAGCACAGATGTTATGACAGGTGCTCTTAATTCTATTTCATTTTTGTCAATCCCTCCAACTCTTCTTCCACGAGTGGTTGCAAGTCCAAACTTGACTGAAAAAACTGACATCACAGAAGGAAATGCACCTGGATTTTAAATCCCTGTTTGTCCAGTTCTACAACAGGTGAAACACTGATTACTATGATTTCCATTAATCATTGACTTCCTCAATTCACACTCTTCTCATTCACATTATTTTTTATTAATTTTTTTCTAACCTTCTGGCCACTCAACATGTGGGGTGTCAGTCTCCAACCAGATATGAAACCTGCATGCATCCCTTGCATTAGAGGACAGTGTGTGTTAGTCACTCAGTTGTGTCCGATTTTCTGCGACCCCAAGGACTGTAGCCCACCAGGCTCCTCTGTCCATGGACTTCTCCAAGTAAGAATACTGGAAGGGATTGCAACTCCCTTCTCCAGGGGATCTTCCTGACCCAGGGACTGAATCTCCTGCATTGCAAGCAAATTCTTTACCATCGGAGCCACCAGGGAAGCCCCCATTTCTTTTTAAATGATTATTGCCTGGTCTCTTTTCCACTCTTATCTCTGCAATGTTCTCAAATCTAACTATATAATAGAATCATATGGGAGCTTTAGAAACATATCCAAGCTTAGACCCAGCCCACACCAATGCAACCAACATCTCTACAGGTGGGGTCTAGCATTAGTCTGTTTTAAAGTTCCCCAGATGCTCTGACTGTGCAGCCACACTGGAGAACCACCAAGTTAGACCACGGGTTCTCACACTTCATTGGTATCAGAATTAAATGTAAGGCTTTTTAAACCAGACTGCTGGGCCCCACCTTCTGATTGTTTGATGTGGGGCCATAGAATTACTGACAAGTTCCCAGGTGATGCTGATGCTGCTGGTCTGGGAACCACACTGAGAACCTGAGTCACAGGTCAGAGGTTAGAGCAGTGTCATCTTTGACTGCACACACTGCCAGTGGGGAGCGGGGAGGATGTCCTACGCTTCAGAAAGCCTGATGTAAATGATGTACAGTGGGCCCTGGGCATGGGATTTTTAAGATCTCAGGTGTGCAAACAAAGCTGAGACCACTGGGTTATTAGTTTAATATTATTAAAGCTATAGAATCACTATTCGACAAGTTTTTAATTTTATAAGCTTTATATCTATTTGTTGAAAGCAATACACTTGAAAAACACCATTTTATTATTGTGATACTGTCATAAACATTCTAGGAACTTTGCTCAAGCTTATGATCAAAGTCAATTCAAAAAAAAAAAGAAAAAGAACAAAGACAAAACATCAGAAAATTATCCTTAAGACTCTTGGTTTAAAACATGAAAAGAAAAATCTCAACTTCCTATTGTAGAGGGAAAAAATGCCAAATATAATCTATGCTAGACAGATGGCTGGATATTCACAGATGAAAGTTAACCAATGCATGCCTACATCCTTACAAATCCCACACACGCCCCTGCATGGATTAGCTACTCTTTGGCTGACTGTGCTTTATAGCTCTATTTATATTCTTTGATACAGCAGAAAGAATCAAATGAAGAATGCTTCCATTTATTATCTCCTATAAAACAATGTTCTATTCTACTGACACTATCTCCAAAACACTCCTACTTCCCTCCTCCACTTGAGGAAAATTTCAACATGCCAGAACATTATCTTCAAAGGGGCATGTTTATGTACCCTGGAGACAATGGCAATACAAAGGAACATTGGCAAAGGATCACAATTCTAATTTCTCCGTCAAATCAGCCTCAATATTTTAAAAGGAATTTGAAAACAATAGGGAGAAGATTACCCCAAAAGTTAAACAAAACATTCAGAGCTAATGATCACACAAATCTAGAACAATAATGACATAAAGAAACAAAAGTTATTATCTCTGGTACTACTGGATAATGAAATAGAGCGGGGTATCTGAGCAGATCATGCTTTCACTCCTAGGTCTATCAATTATAGAAATACCTGCACATGAGCATGAAGAGAAGCTCCAGTACTTTGGCCACCTGATGCAAAGAGTCGACTCATTAGGAAAGTCTATTGCTGGGAAAGACTTGGGGCAAGAAAAGAAGGGGGCGAGAGAGGATGAGATGGTTGGATGACATCACTCACTGGACACGAGTCTGAGCAAACTCTGGGAGATGGTGAAGGACAGGGAGGCCTGCGTGCTGCAGTTCATAGGATCACAGAGTGGGACATGACTTAGCCACTGAACAACAAATATTCCTGTGTGAGTAAAAAGTTTTAAAACCATTACAGACCTTTTTCTTCACTAATTTTTGTCTTCTTAACTTTCTCTACAACTTCTATAGATAATATTCCATTACAACACTGGCCAAAGGAAAAAATAATAACTAGATAAATCAACCATCAAAGGGAAAAAAGAGAAACTAGATCATTTCAACATGCCAGTTTTGAAGTTCTCGAACTTCACTGCAGATATCCCCTGACTTTATTGTGAAAAGTAAGCAGAAAACTTCTGTTTTCTTTGTAAATGTTGAGCCAGCTACTTCCCCAGAACTGCATTAGGAAATCATGATTAATCAGAATATGGTACAAGACCACAAGAATAAATTGTAGGAATGAATACTACTATTTGGATGAACTTCCTAGCCCTCCAACTTGTGCCAGGGTCTCATAGGGCAGTGCCAATCAAACAAGATTCAAATGAAAGGATTCAAAAAACAAAAGAAAAAAGAGAGAAGGAAAAGAAAAAGAAACCTGTTCACGTTCCACCCCTCCTCATGCTTTTAAGACAATTTTTACACCTCAGCTCAGAATGGGGCCCTAACCTTTCAACTCATAAGGTGCCTCAATTAGCCTGAGTTTCCATGTGATCTTCAGAAGATACTATAAGAAGGAAGTCAATTTCCTTAAACTGATTGTTTTTCAGAACCACACTCCTGTTCTTAATTTTTCACAAGTCCAATGCTAAGATCACAAACTGTTTCATAAACCAAAGCTTAGAAAAGAGCTTTGTAACCAGTATTCTGCCCTCCAATTCAAAGCAAGAGGCAACCAGACTTCCAAATTGTAGCGGCCATTCTGACACCTGACTTTCTCCATCACACTCTCCTCTCACACAGACACAAATTCTAATATGCAGTGGGAAGGAAAGTAAAAAAGACATATGTTTGGGGCTTCCCTGGTAGTCCAGTGGTTGGGAGTCCACCTGCCAAAGAGGGGAACATGCGTTTGATCCCTGGTCCAGGAGGATCCCACCAGCTGAGGGGGCAACTAGGCCCTCAAGCCGCAACTACTGAGCCTGAGGGCCCTAGAGTCCGTGCTCCGCAACAAGAGAAACCACCACAATGGGAAACCCAAGCACCACAGCTGCTGCTGCTGCTAAGTCGCTTAAGCCGTGTCCAACTCTCTGCAATCCCATAGACAGCAGCCCACCAGGCTCCACCATCCCTGGGATTCTCCAGGCAAGAACACTGGAGTGGGTTGCCATTTCCTTCTCCAATGCATGAAAGTGAAAAGTGAAAGGGAAGTCGCTCATTCGTGTCTGACCCTCAGCGACCCCATGGACTACAGCCTTCCAGGCTCCTCCATCCATGGGATTTTCCAGGCAAGACTACTGAAGTGGGGTGCCATTGCCTTTCCGAAGCACCACAGCTAGAGAGCAGCCTCAGCTCGCCACTAGAGAAAGCCCTTGCAGCAAGGAAGACCCAGCACAGTCAAAAATAAATAAATAAGAAGTTGTAAAATATATCTTCATGCTAAAAAAAAAAAAAGATATGCATGCCCACCTGTAGCCCAGCCCTTGGATCAGCTTACTTCCCAGCCGGTCCTGGATCATTTGTATGGTTCCTTGTAAGAGGCTTTTAACAGCTGAATCTCCAACAGCTATGGCAACAATCCGTCCTGGATCCTGGTCTCTCAGGAATTTCTGAAGTCGCCTACTTTCGTTTTGGGATTCATGGGTATCAAATCTCTCAATTTCCAAAATTTTGGCTGTGTCTTGATCAATGACCCTCACATTGAGGCCCCTGGAAAAGTCCTTTTCAAAGGCATAGGAGCCAAAGGTCAAGCCTGAAGAATTCAGAGTTCTCACCAACAACGTCCATGATGCCTTCTGTGTCCCATGTAATTCCAGTGTCCCGCCGGCTTCCACACCAATAAATTTTTTGCCAAATGTTGGCATACTTTCACCTTCATCTGACTTGCCATACAAGGCAATTGTCGCTTTGGATTTATAGCGGCATTTTTCTGCTCCAATATGAAGCGCCCCACCATCCTTGATCAGGATGTAACGAGTCCTCAAAGTAATATTTCTGGATCCATCTTTATCGTCCCCAAATACAAGCAGTCCTGCAGGGAATAACACTAAGTAAGCCAGTTTCTGAAATATCTTTCTAAGATACAGAGAAATAGCTTTCATCTTAAGAGGGGAAAAAGCACTTCCACAGTTAAGTTGGGAAAAAGAATTTACTAAAAGTCTGCTTTAGTAAAATTGAAATCTGTTTTCAAAACAAAGAAATGGAGAATTCGTATCTCAACATGCTAAACATGCCCATGTGTAAGAATTTCAATCCATTCATTTTAAAGGTAAATCATTTATAGAAAAATATCTAGGACTCTACAAATCTGATTCTCATTTTTACCTATATTAACCTACCTTAATTCTCTCATCACTCTCCATAGTTGTAACAAAGATTTAGCTATGAGATGACCTTCTGGAGCTCTTTCTTTCTGTAGAAATCAACGGTCTTGACTTGAGTGATTTCTAAGGGCCTTCTAGCTGTTGAATTCTACGGTTCTAACTTAGGAATCATTCCTGTCTCCACAGTTAGAGTGACACCACCTTCTAAATGCCAACAATAGTTTTCTACATAAAGAACATCAAATGTTGCTGTTCCCATAGACAGGGACCATTACTTACCTCCATCCTGAATAACTATAGAATTCACTGTGGCATCTGAGGTCAGACGAAACATATCTCCTTCCTTGATAACAACTTGTTTTGCAGAATCTTGTCCTGGATCCCAGTTCCTGAGACGAGGGTTTTGATCTGGGCAATTCTCTATAAAACAAAGCAACATCAATACCCCATTAAACCAACAAGACACAAAAATACCTTTAGCCAAATTCAAGTACTACTGTTGTTTATTGCAACTTGCAAGTAATGGGCTGACATATTTTCTTTCCATAATGATGGAATTCCTATCCCATCCCACCAAGCAGAGCTATGTCAAATCCTTTACTTCCTCAAAATATAAAAAAGGTTTCACCACAAAAGCAAGTTGCTGCCACCTAGTTTGGGTCAGAGTCCAGTAAAAACCAGAGTTCCCCTGAACTATCTACTCTGGAAACAAATCAACAGTAAGAGGGAAAACTCTGAATTGTGTTTAGAAAAGAAAATAAGTTCACAACATACTGATAGATTAAAAAATGAAAAAAAAAAAAAAAAACAGGAAAATTGCTAAGCAATGTGTATATTGGGTCTTCCTAGGTTCCTTCCTATGCATGGTGCATCATAAAGCAGGTGATAATGGCACTTCCTTATCACAAAGGCAGCTGCTGATAAATCGAGGTATCTTCAGACATGTACATTTCCCCAACAAAACTGCAAGAGGCAAATGGCCAAAAACATGACTTCTCATTATCAGAGATGAGGAAACTACAGCTTAGAGAAGCCAAACCCAAGACTACTCAGCAAGTTGAGTGATATGAAAGTTCCCCTTTAAGAAATGAGGTTTATTTTCCTTGCAGTGTTCCTTTGCTAGAATTTGCCTCTTGAATAGATAATGATGAAAATACAAAAGTATTTTGCACTGCCAAAGCTATTTAATGCACGAGACCTTTCATTTCTGCTATAATTTGGAAGAGAGAGGGAAAAATATCACACCAATTTTTTTAAATTTACTTTTAATGTTAGGATAATTATAATATTGTGTTGATTTCTCCCATACAGCAACATGGATCAGCCACAGATATACATATGTCCTCTTCCTCTGGAGCCTGCCTCCCACCTCTCACCCTATCCCACTCCTCTAGATTGTCACAGAGCCCTGGTTTGAGTTTCCTAAATCATACAACAAATCTCCACTGGCTATTTTACATATGTTGGTGTATATGTTTCCATGCTACTCTCTCCATTATCACATCAATTTTGACCTTAAATTAATGACCAAGTAGTTATGGAGGACCAATTTGTCCACTCTGGACTAGACAGTGTAAAATTCATAAAGTTCATAATACATAAAATTTAGAATGAGCTCACAGCCCTTAGAGTATATAATCTAGTTTTGAATGAAATAATACTGAAAAATATGGTAGTTTCTTTAGATGCAAAGAAGCTCAGAGAAAGGAGAGGTGGCACTAGAGTAACTGAGACAGCTTCAATGGAGCAGACCTAGACCCCCAAAGAGTGGACAGAATTTAAATAAGAAGAGCATGAAGGGGAGATATGAATACTAGCAATGCAAATATCCCTTATGGTCCAAGTCCATTTGGTTGCTCATTTAGAATAGCCAGATGTCACCTACATTTAAACTAAGCAAAGATTAGAAAGGACAGGATACACTTGTATGAAGGTGGAAGGTATATACTACAGGATGATGTGAGAGAAAGTAGAGATACTGTGTACATCACAAAGATATAGTTTTTATAGGAAGTAAATTGTGATTACTTGTTTTGAACTTGCACACCACTAATGCAAACATCTGTTTCTAAGTATTCATATTGGTTTATGCTTTCTCTTTGAGGTGATAGTAACCACTACCATTAAAATTAGTTCTACTAGGTAAGACCTTGGCAATTACTTCATGGAATTAATTTTTGTCCTAGCAGCTTCATGAGGTGAGGTGAGGTGAAGTCGCTCAGTTGTGTCCGACTCTTTGCGACCTCGTGAACTGTAACCTTCTAGGCTCCTCCTTCGATGGGATTCTCCAGGCAAGAATACTGGAGTGGATTGCCATTTCCTTCTCCAGGGGATCTTCCCGACCCAGGGATCGAACCCGGGTCTCCTGCATCGAAGGCAGATGCTTTAACCTCTGAGCCACCAGGGAATCAGCTTCATAATCATTGATATCTAATTCTGATAAATCAATGATCATCACTGATATCTAATTCTGATAAATCAATGATCATCACTGATATGCTAAGAATAGTCAAACTTTTCAAAGAACCAAGAAACGTCTTAAATTCATTCTGAATTAACATTGAGGATTTCTTGAGCTTTTCTTGTACCTCCCTCTCTACCAATAAAACATTTACCTGGAATTCTCCATCATATCACAGGCAAATGTAGGTCCCAAGAAACAAGCAATGGATCTAGTTAGAGAAGAAAATCCAGAAGGAAACTGATCTCAAAAGATCCAAAGCCTACTAAAATACTTATATAATTCCTCTTAATTGTTTATAAATATTTATAATATTTATATTATATTCACTAAAAATTTTTTATCACCCAAAATTCCAATTTGTTGTCTTTTCAGTAAAGTACATTTAATGAGAAAACATGTAGTCTGCAGAAAGCATCAAAAAATAGCTTAGCCAGCCCCACCTTCTTGGCTACCCACTTATTGAATAGTGGGATCCATTATTAAAGTTATGTAACAGCAGTAACCACAGTAGGGCTGATTCTGAAATATTTCAGCACCAGATCTTTCCACTGATATTCTGCCCTTATACTGCCAAAATGTGAAACTAAAAAATGTTGATTCAAGGAACCACATCACCAATTCACTGTCTTAGCTGGAATATGAAAATGGCAATTAAAGCCACAGATTTTAGCTCTGATTTTCCATAATCTAGCATCCACTTACTGTAGATTGCTTGGAAAGAATGAATCAACAGCAGCAAACTTGGTTATTTCCCTGGAGAAAAGAGGAAAGAAAGCCAATGGTATGTGCAATGAAAAGCAATGTTGCAAGTTCTTTATGTGGTCCATTGGCCTGGCCAACAAAGATGCTGAGAGACACTTCAACATCACTCTGTCATACTGAAGGAAGTGTAAGTCAGAAAGATAAAAACAAATATTTTATAATGACACAAAACATAGAATCTAGAAAAAATGGCACAGAGGAACTTATTTGCAAAGCAGAAATAGAGACATACCAAGGGAGGAAGGTAGGGGTGGGATGGACTGGGAGATAGGATTGACATACATACATTACTACATACAAAATAGATAACTAATGAGAACACACTGTATAGCAAAAGGAACTCTACTTAATGCTCTATGGTGACCTAAATGGGAAGGAAATCCAAGGAAGAGGGGGAATACACGTATACGTATGGCTGATTCACTTTGCTGTATAGCAGAAACTAACACATTATAAAGCAACTACACTTCAAAAAAAAACATACATTAAAAAAAAAAACGTCAAATGAACATCTCTCTTACTTCAGGTCTACTTTTTACAAGAATCGAAATTATCTCCCTCTAAACCTTAAGTCTCTAAGACCCTAAATCACCCATGAAAACTAAATAGACTAATGTTTCTAAGTCTTATAACCAGTAAGTGAAAGTGTGTTAGTGACTCAGTCATGTTCAACTCTTTGCAACCCCATGGACTGTATCCTGCCAAGATCCTGTCCATGGAATTCTCCAGGCAAGAATACTGGAGTGGGTAGCCATTCACTTCTCCTGGGCATCTTCTCAACATAGGGATCAAACCCAGGTCTCTTGCATAGCAAGCAGATTTGTTACCATCTGATTCATTCCAGGGAAGCCTATAACCAGTAAAATACTTCTCAAATGTTACATCCATTTAAGAAGGTACTAATTCGCCTAGACCCAGACATCCTGGAAAGTGAAGTCAAGTGGGCCTTATAAAGCATCACTACGAACAAAGCTAGTGGAGGTGAAGTAGTTGAGTAGTTGAGCTACTTCAAATCCTGAAAGATGATGCTGTGAAAGTGCTGCACTCAATATGCCAGCACATTTGGAAAACTCAGCAATGGCCACAGGATTGGAAAAGGTCAGTTTTCATTCCAACCCCAAAGAAAGGCAATGCCAAAGAATGCTCAAACTACCACACAACTGCACTCATCTCACACGCTAGTGAAGTAATGCTCAAAATTCTCCGAGCCAGGCTTCAGCAATACATGAACCGTGAACTCCCTGATATTCAAGCTGGTTTTAGAAAAGGCAGAGGAACCAGAGATCAAATTGCCAACATCCACTGATCATGGAAAAAGCAAGAGAGTTCCAGAAAAACATGTATTTCTGCTTTACTGACTATGCCAAAACCTTTGACTGTGTGGATCACAAATTAACTGTGGAAAATTCTGAAAGAAATGGTAATACCAGACCACTTGACCTGCCTCCTGAGAAACCTATATGCAGGTCAGGAAGCAACAGTTAGAACTAGACATGGAACAACAGACTGGTTCCAAATAGGAAAAGGAGTATGTCAAGGCTATATATTGTCACCCTGCGTATTTAACTTATATGCAGAGTACATTATGAGAAACGCTGGGCTGGAAGAAGCACAAGCTGGAATCAAGATTGCCAGGAGAAATATCAATAACCTCAGATATGCAGATGACACCACCATTATGACAGAAACTGAAGAGGAGCTAAAAGCCTCTTGATGAAAGTGAAAGAGAAGAGTGAAAAAGTTGGCTTAAAGCTCAACATTCAGAAAATGAAGATCACGGCATCTGGTCCCATCACTTCATGGGAAATAGATGGGGAAACAGTGGAAACAGTGTCAGACTTTAGTTTTGGGGGCTCCAAAATCACTGCAGATGGTAACTGCAGCCATGAAATTAAAAGATGCTTACTCCTTGGAAGAAAAGTTATGACCAACTTAGATAGTATATTCAAAAGCAGAGACATTACTTTGCCAACAAAGGTCCATCTAGTCAAGGGTCTGGTTTTTCCAGTGGTCATGTATGGATGTGAGAGTTGGACTGTGAAGAAAGCTGAGCACCAAAGAATTTATGGTTTTATACTATGGTGTTGGAGAAGACTCTTGAGAGTCCCTTGGACTGCAAGGAGATCCAACCAGTCCATTCTGAAGGAGATCAGTTCTGGGTGTTCATTGGAAAGAATTATGCTAAAGCAGAAAGTCCAGTACTTTGGCCACCGCATGCGAAGAGTTGACGCATTGGAAAACACTCTGATGCTGAGAGAGATTGGGGGCAGGAGAAGGGGACGACAGAGGATGAGATGGCTGAATGACATCACTGACTCAATGGACATGAATTAGAGTAAATTCTGGGAGTTGGTGATGAACAGGGAGGCCTGGCGTGCTGCAATTCGTGGGGTTGCAAAGAGTCGGACACGACTGAGCAACTGAACTGAACTGAATTCAACAAAAATCTGTTGTAGACGATAAAAAAAATGCAGACCAATATGGTGCTAATCCTGGTGGCCTAGTCTGCTTTCTCCACAGCTTTGAGCCCTTTGATTTTTAGAGATGGATAGGGTGTATTATAAGACCAGTCTTCATTGGTACTGGGGTTTCCCAGGTGGCTCAGAGGCAAATAATTTGCCTGCCATTGAAGGAGACTCTGGAGCTGTAGGTTCGATCCCTGGGTTGGAAAGATCCCCTGCAGGAGGAAATGTCAGCCCACTCCAGTATTCTTGCCTGGGAAATCACAGGGACAGAGAAGTCTGGCGGGCTACAGTCCACAGGGTTGTAAAGAGTCAGGCATAACTAAGCACACACACATTTTAGCAATACTATACTGAGGCTGACTGACAATATCATTCAAAGCACTGCTGTTACCAACTCAAAAGCAAAAACCATTTAAGAAATTAAAATCTTCTTAAATGAAGTTTAACTATGAAGACAAGTGTATCAGAACTTATACCTACTAATGGATATTTTCCTTTAAGGATACACATTATTCCTCGAAAATACTGGGAGCTTCTCTTTGGAACTGTCCCCTCAACTGGTGTCAAATGGCAGAACACAAATCCTATCGCTTTCACTTTTTTCCCCCAATTAAATGTACTTTATCACTGCATTTGGTAATTCTTATTACTAAAAACTTGTGCAATCTGAAAATCATCCCTACTACAAAAGATGAAATTGTGCCGCCACAAGATTTCAGTAAAGGCTCTTAAAATTACTATTTTGAAAAGAAATGTTCCAAGAAGTTCTTGAGCCCTGGGGGCAAAGTGGCAAAATGGAAAGGAAGGGCAATCTTTATCATTTTCAATGGATTCCTTTAACAATTGCTCTCATTCATAAGAAGTTATAGCTCCTATTATCTAATTATATATAAGTTAGCTAGAGCCAAGTTAAGATAACAAAAGATATTTCAGAATTTATTCTATTTCCTTCCCTTCTTTATTCTCCTATATGCACTCACCATCTGGAGCATATTTTGAGGATATTCCTAAAATGATTGCAAGTGCAACAAAAATGAAAAACTAGTAATAGCAAAGCAAATGAAAGTATTTTTGTGCCTCTTCTGCTTTTGGCGCTCTCTCTGGACTTGCTGTTCCTCAGACGAAAAAGCAAAGCTGGCCTGGGCTTCCTGTCGGATGGAGGTAAATTTGGCTGAAGCTTGGCTCTTTGGAGGAGGAGGGGGACGCAGTGGGACAACCTTCCCTGGAACATAGCCAGATGAACGGTGGCTGTTTCCATTCTGAGGTTGCAGGAAAGCAGGGAGTGTCCCCTGGAATTAGTGGCATGCATGATACAGTCACTGTGAAAAGAAACAAACAAAAAATTTAGGCTCAGAAATGTGAGAACTGTAATGCCTTTTTTTTAGTGTGGTAAAATATATATAACATGAAACTTATCATTTTAACCATTTATAAATGTATAATCCAGTGGCATTAAGCGCATTCACAATGTTGTACAACCATCACAATCATCCATTTCCAGGGCATTTTCATCATCCCAAACAGAAACTCTGTACAGGTGAAGCAAAAACATTTCCCTCCTTCTCCCCAGTCACCACTGTAATGACTTTTTGAAATATCAAGTCAGCTTACATCCTAATATATTAAACTACGTCAACAATCACCTTCAGTGATCTGCTTCTAATGCCACTGCTTCTCCATCCTACACACTATAATCACCTGATAATATTAATGCCCAATACCACACCCCAAATATTGTCAGGAGGCAAGCAACCATATCTTTTAAATGACACAGATTTTCTAATGGGCATCTTGGTTGAGAACCACTGTTCTGGGGCGGTTTTTCTCAACTATGCATAAGATTCACAAGGGAAGCTTGTTAAGGAAGTATATTCCTAGGCTCTCCACCCCCACTGATTCTGGCTCAGTGGGTGGAAAGAGGGCCCTGGAGTTAATGTTTTTAAAATGTACCTTGGTGACACTGAATCAGGTTTTCACCCTTGAGTATAATTACTGTAAAGCTCTTCAAATTGGAGTTAAAGTCTATCTGTCATATGAGGGCCAAAAGGTGGTCCTAACAAGTTCCAACAGGCAAGCATACATATTTCAGTTCAGCCACTCAGTGGTGTCCAACTCTTTGCAACCCCATGGACTGCAGCACACCAGGCCTCCCTGTCCATCACCAACTCCTGGAGCTTGCTCAAACTCATGTCCATTGAGTCGGTGATACCATCCAACAATCTTATCCTTTGTCATCCCCTCTTCCTCCTGCCTTCAATCTTTCCCAACATCAGGGTCTTTTCACATGAGTCAGTTCTTCTCATCAGGTGGCCAAAGTAATGGAGTTTCAGCTTCAGCATCAGTCCTTTCAGTAAATATTCAGGACTGATTTCCTTTAGGAAGGACTGGTTGGATCTCCTTGCAGTCCAAGGGACTCTCAAGAGTCTTCTCCAACACCACAGTTCAAAAGCATCAATTCTTCGGTGCTCAGCTTTCTTTATAGTCCAACTCTCTCATCCATGCATGACTACTGGAAAAACCATAGCTTTGACCAGATGGACATTTGGTGGCAAAGTAATGTCTCTGCTTTTAATATGCTATCTAGGTTGGTCATAACTTTTCTTCCAAAGAGCAAGTGCCTTTTAATGGCATGGCTGTAGTCACCATCTGCAGTGATTTAGGAGCCCAAGAAAATAGTCTGTCAGTGTTTCCATTGTTTCCCCATCTATTTGCCATGAAGTGATGGGACTGGATGCCATGATCTTCCTGAATGTTGAGTTTTAAGTCAGCTTTTTTACTTTCCACTTTTAACTTTATCGAGAAGCTCTTTAGTTCCTCTTCACTTTCTGCCATAAGGGTAGTGTCATCTGCATATCTGAGGTTATTGATATTTCTCCCTGCAATCTTGATTCCAGCTTGTGCTGCATCTAGCCTGGCATTTAGCATAATGTACTCTGCATAGAAGTTAAATAAGCAGGGTGACAATATACAGCCTTGACATATTCCTTTCCCAATTTGGAACCAGTTGTTGTTCCATGTTCCATTCTATTGCTTCTTGACCTGCATACATATTTCTCAGGAGGCAGGTAATATGGTCTGGTATGCCCACCTCTTCAAGAATTTTCCATAGTTTGTTGTGATCCACACAATCAAAGGCTTTAGCATAGTAAATGAAGCAGATGTTTTTTCTGGAATTCTCTTGCTTTTTCTATGATCCAGTGGGTGGATGTTGGCAATTTGATCTCTGGTTCCCCTGCCTTTTCTAAATTCAGCTTGGACATGTGGAAGTTCACGATTCATGCACTGTTGAAGCCTGGCTTGGAGAATTTTGAGCATTATTTTGTGTGAGATGAGTGCAACTGGGCAGTAGTTTAAGCATTCTTTGGCATTGTCTTTCTTTGAGAATGGGATGAAAACTGACCTTTTCCAGTCCTGTAGCCACTGCTGAGTTTTCCAAATTTGCTGGCCAGCTGAGTGCAGCACTTTAACAGCATCATTTTTAAGGATCTGAAGTAGCTCTGCTGGAATTCCATCACCTCCAACAGTTTTGTTTGTAGTGATGCTTCCTAAGGCCCACTTGACTTGACATTGCAGGATGTCTGGCTTTAGGTGAGTGATCACACCCTTGTTGTTACTGGTAATATAACTTATTTTTAACCATGCTATCACTTAATAGACTGTGAATTCATTTAATGAGAACGTCTATACTATCTTTTAAATACTGAAATTTTGTTTTAAAAAATAGCAGGCATTCAAATATCATGTTTAAGATGGTTTTGAAAAATAGTGAACCCCGGGAGTTGATGATGGACAGGGAGGCCTGGCGTGCTGTGTTTTATGGGGTGGCAAAGAGTCAGACACGACTGAGCAACTGAACTGAACTGAACATTGCTAGAGCACTTGTTACCTGTTCCTGTTCTAAACACCTTAGATGTGTTAACTCATCTAACACATTTAATGCAACAAATCTATGAGTAGGTGCCATTATCCCCATTTTACACACCAGAAAACCGAGGACTAGAAAAGTTAATTAGCTACTTTACAGAGAACCAGGACTTGAACTCAAGAATGTTGACTAACAGTTACACTCAGGTGTCTTCCAAAACACTTGAGAGACAGCAATTTCAAAGAATCAATTCTGCAAGGGTATAACCAGAACTGTGTTGAGTCTGAAAGGGCACTTCAGTATTCTCAGAACTTCTCCATGCAGAAGTTTACCAGACTATATATGATTCCTTCTAATCTAAGAGAACCTGACACAAACACAAAAAGGCAGTCCTTCTTACTTTCTATATTCTTTATATTAAGCATTTAGTTTTTGAATAAAATAATAAGCTTTAAATGTAACTGACTCCAATTTTGTCAAATGAAAGAGAAGGGGACTAGGAGGGAGAAAAAGAGAAAGAATGGAAGAAGAAGGGAGGGAGGGGAAAAAAGGGAAAGAAGCATTGTCATTTAATGTTCTTACTGCAACAGCTGTGGATAAATAAGAAACATGATGTTCACTACTTCCCCTCCTTAACAACTGTAGCATCTCAGAGTCACCTGACTTCATTCAATACTCTTACAATTAATCCCCCTCATCCCCTGCCAAAACAACAAAAAAGGGTACCTCTAAACTGCTCTAAACTACAGCAAATCCACTAAACACAAAATGTGACCAATTAAAGAAGCCACAAATAAGTGTTCCCAGACCCAAACGACCTGGAAATTAATGGGGACAGAAAGGGAATCTAATCAGGAATTGATGCTGATTTTACATGGGGCAAAGAACATTCTAAGAGTCAGTGTGTCTGTCAAAAGCACTTGGTTTGTGGAGTTTGATTTCTGGACAAAAGTAATTATTTAGATGAAGCTTAAGCTCTATAACAAAGGGAAAACAACATCATTCAAGGTGCTATTGAAGAAACTGCTGCATGTGCCAAGCAGCAGAATAAAATAATGGATACATCCTGCTGGAACAAATGAGAAAGTATGACAAAGACCCCTTTATGATCATCCATTAACAAAGAACTAAACTAGATATTCTTGAGTGCCAGGCTCACCAGGGTGAGAGGGGAATCAGACTATAATCTCCTCTGAAGGGGAGTGGGAATCTTTTATTTGAAGCTGCAATCATCTGAAACTTCATTGTTTTAGGGTGAGAAAGGCTGTTATTACTTAACAGGCTGGAGGCCCCTTTTGTGAGAGATAATGTCTCCAGATGCACCCATAACAACAACAACAAAAAAAGGCAGTGAGAAGCTCAATGAAATCACCATCCCACTTGAAAAAACGTTGTCTTCACATTCACAAAATGGTATCCTAACATGAAATTTCACATGGTGTTAATCACAAACTGACACGATCAATAAATCAGAAATAATCATGATGTGTTTTCCCCATAAATCTTCCCCCAAAACAACATATTTTTTCCTATATATTCTGAGCCCATTAGCTCAATTTTACTGAAAAACATGAAAATACATAGTAATAAATACAATCATTATTTTCCTAAATAATAAATTATTGCAACTATATTTAAGAGTAAATTTACAAGAAAATAATCATATTATATGCAGATTATCCTCTCTATTATGCTTTCAGAATATATAAGACAAATACATTGCTTTAGGATTTCACTTTACATTTACGAGTTTAGTTTAGGGTTGGTATTATAAATTAATTACTTTAAAATATATAAATTGCTTTTTATAGATTTCAATAATTCATGGGAAAAATGACATTTCATTCATTCAATAAACAATCGTGAGCTCTTGCTGTCATTAGAGAATTGTGGTAGGAACTTTGGGTGAAAAGACAAAAGATATACAGCATCCCCAAGAAATGCAATTCCTAAATTCAATTTTACTTATTTATTTTTAAAAATTATCCCAAGTGTTTACTTTGAGTATTTGTACAAGTGAAACAGTATAAAATTTTAAACATTATACATAGAGTCATAAATCCAATTTTTAAATCCCTTGCTTGAAGGAAGAATGAAATTGACCAAGGAAATATTGTAAAATACTGTGAGAGGTACTCAGGCCATTCAGTCTGAAAGGTTGTTATCTTTGGTTGCATTAGTTTGAGTATGGGGTCCCCAAAACAAAGAGACCTAATAGAGGAAAGAGGATGAAGAGTTTCCCCCAGTCTTTCTTTCAAGCTTTATTCAAGGTGAGCATTAGGTGTCATTTTAAAATTTTTACTACAGACTGAAGTTTCTACTTAATACACTGTTCATTTGTTTATATCACCTGTCATTTTTAAAAGGACTGTATTTCTAGTGGAAAGCACATAGAATATAGAAGGAACACACCAAGATTTTAAGTTATTATAGACTGTGCTAAACCTCTAAATGCAGAAAATCCATAATGAGTAATAATCCAAGTCATTCATATCAAATTTGGAAATACACTTAATTTTTGGTATTTAGATGTTCCTTGGAAGAATTATCTTGTGAGTATTTATTTCCTGGATGATTAAAAACTTAGCAGCCCCAAAAGCTTGGTAATAATTAATTAAAAACAAAATCACACAATTAAAAATCTGCACAGGGGATTTAGGCAAAATTTAAAGTAGATAATGAAAGCAATTATTAAAAATATGAAAAAAATCATATCAACCTAAAGATCTGTAAATGCTGAGAAATAAGGGAAGCATTTTAAAACCTAGTACTTCTGTCATTCTCAGCTGCCCTCACACACACACACACAAAATAAAATTCTTTTCTTGTACAAAGAGTATATCCTCAAACAGAAACTGCGGGAGGGGCTTATGCAGTTGTCAAAAGCATTCAATTAATTGGATTCAATTAATTTATTTAGTTATAAATTAAAATAATCTTAGAAAGTAATTAATTTATTTTGAAATTTCAATAACATTCAGTTCAGTTCAGTCACTCAGTCGTGTCCGACTCTTTGCGACCCCATGAATCGCAGCACACCAGGCCTCCCTGTCCAGGAGATCATAGTTTTGGGTTTATATGATTTATTAAAAAGGTGCACGATGTTAAGAAAATCCACAATAAGCTCCCTGATTGTTCTTTCCTGTATTCTGTTTAAAACTCTTATTGAATCACCTTGCTTTCTATCTTATGTTTCAACTGATGTAAGTACATATCCCTCTCCTGCAGTTGACCAGAAGCCTCTTAAGAGCAGGTACATCTTACTCTTCTTGGCATTCTCATGGGAACTTACATACAGTAGGAACTCAGTTAAGTGCTTACTGAACTTAGAACTTAAAAGTTTTCCTCTCTCTCTCTCTCTCTCTCTCTCTCACACACACACACACACACACACACTTATACATACACATACAGATTGGAATTTCCCATTGACTCCTTTTTCAACATCCTTGAGGCTCTGGGAAATCTGTCTCATCTCTGTATTACTTGCCCTAATTTGGAGAAAGCTGAGAACATTTCAAGCAAAAAAGTCAGCACATTAATTTTTATAAAATGTAACCCTAATATGCAACCCAGTGGGTAACTAAAAGGTATTATTAACAAATGCAAATAGGAATTCTAAAGATAAAGAGCAGCCAACTATCTAGACAAGCTCAACCTTTCACAATATTTTGTAAATTTTAACCACACACTATAAAATGCAGTAGGTACTTAGGAAAAAGGAAATGTTCCGTTTCACTTTATATTGTTATGCTGACAGCAAGTAAGCTTTTATCAGAGGAAAAGTATTCTCAATACAGAGATAGCAGCAGTTAATTGAAAATTCCTTCTTTAAAAGGTTTGAGTTTTCATTTTCTTTCTACTGCTGAGCTGTTAATACTGAAGACCAATTGCCTACCACAAGTGCTCATCACTCAGTGGTTGAGTACAGTTGCCCCATAGTCAGCAAAATCATCCAGCCCCTCCAACCCAATGCTGAGAGAGTCCCAAAGCCCACTGCTATGCCATACATATTGGCCCCATTACAGGTGCATGTGTGCTAAGTGGCTTCAGACGTGTCTGACTCTGGGCAACCTTATGAACTGTAGCCTGCCAGGCTCTTCTTTCCATGGGATTCTCCAGACAAGAATGCTGGAGTGGGTTTCCATGCCTTCTTCCAAGTGATCTTCCCCACCCAGGGATCAAACATGAGTCTCAAGTCTCCTGCATTGGAAGGTGTGTTCTTAATCACTAGCACCACTTGGGAAGCCCTTAGCCCCAACATACTAAGCTCCTAATGAAAATGCAGTACTTTTGACTGACTTAAGCTCTCCTAAATCCTGCCTACACTTGATATGAAAGCTTATTTTTGAATGGAAAATTCAGGCTTGTAGGAACAGTTGAGAAGCTGGCATGATCTCCTCAAGCATATCTTTCCTGGAGCAAGGACATAACTCTTGAAACAGTATTCAAGCTAAAGGTCAGTTTTACAAGTGAGTCTAACTTTCCAGCCGTTTCAGTACAACCGGCCAAAACCTGGTTAAGTAAACTTTTCCTTTTATTAATATCTTAATAACGTCTTTGTAACACATTGACTGGTATCCTCAGTCACAAAAAAAGTAAAAGTAAACACACCAAGAAAGAGAGGTGTTGATAAATTATCACGAAAACAAATGATAATTTTGTTTATAATTACTAGTAATGACGGGGAATGACCCTGATGCTGGAAAAGAAGAAGAGGGTGACAGAGGATGAGATGGCTGGGTAGCATCAGCGATGCAATGGACATGAATTTGGGCAAACTCCTGAGGGACAGGGAGGCCTGGCGTGCTACAGTCCATGGGGTCGCAGAGAGTTGGACATGACTGAGCGACTGAAAAACAACAAATCATGACCTAATAAAATTCTTAACTATCTTCTAATGGCTTTGAGCTTTCAATTAATAGTTCTAACTTCCAATCTCCTATTTATAGGAAAAGGACAAAAAAAGAATATCAAGGTGATTTTCAGGTTTGGGCTTTGTGTGGGAGAAGTAGGATGTTTCATCTAGTTTTGCTTTAGATTCAGGTTATGTCACTGATAAACAATGAGCTCAATACCTCAATCATATAAAAACTATTCAGTAAGAAATAAACTTAGCAAAGCTGACTTTTAGGATTTTTAATTTCACAAACAACTGTCAAATTTTAAGTGTTATCAATATTCTCATATAAAGATTTTCAAATGTAAAGAATAAAGCAAAGAGAGTTTCAGAAGGGGGAATTCTCTTATACAGAGTTTAGCGGAATATACTTTATTTCATAGCCTATTATCAGAGCACACAAGATAAAATACACTTTTCTACAACAAACACTGTGAAGGAATTCAGCATAAATGCTAGGTCTATTCCTACAACTTTCTGAGACAAAATAGACAGAAGGTGGGAAAAAATTAAGTTCACGTTCATTCACGATCTGCTTGGTTTTATGTAAGCAGAATCTAAAAGAACTGAATACGCTGAGATGTCTAAACAAGAGCCTTCACTCTGTCACATGCACATTCTCCCTCACTGCCCAGCACTTGTCACAGCCCTGCTGTCTTTTTCCTTCAACTCTCAAAATCAGGATGAGTCACATTCCCAAGAAATAAGACACTGTGCACAGTTAATTCACCTGCACTGGTTCCTGTTCATTTTGCTAATTATCCAAATCAATGCTCAGAAGTAGAAGAGGAATGCACTAAACCTTAATGATAAACAGCTTCCTGTGAAGTGAGAGGATAAGGGACTGAGACTCTTTAATCCCATTCTTTCTCCACTTGGTCAATTTAGACACATATGATGAATGATATACTCAAAAGTTAACCTACTATGTAAATATCAATAGACACTTGCCTTCTCGTTTGGCATCCTATATTGCTCACATCTCTCCCTCAAAGGGAAATAACTCTCTATCTAATACATTAACTCTATTAAACTACAATACAGAGAAATCATATGGAATATTTCAAATGTATAGCCCTAAGAAGACTAAATTTACTTTAAAAATGTTTTGCCACAAGCATTTGCTTTGGAACAATTATTATTTAAAGTTAGAAGACATTTTTTGCCCTGTTTAGAAACTCACTTTTCATTTAAGCTATACTCTCTTTGTTAGAAAACTGTAGTCAGGAAACAGTAAACCCCTGGCAAGGAAAAATTAACTATAAACACCAAGAGTTTGCTTACATGGAAAACAAGAAAACAATATATGCTTATGGGGCCTGTACTTAAGGATTTCAGATTAGCTCATTAGTTACAATTTCATGTCTATATCCTTGGCAAATTCTATTGGAATCTCTTGTTAAAATATGAATCTCTCAAAACAAAGAGTATTTATACTACCTAATGCCCAAAGTAAACCCAGTGAACACTTTCCCACTCTAAAGCTAAGTTGAGTGGCCCTTTAAGAAATAGTTTAATTCATTATTTCACTCCTCTCATTTATGCAAAACACAGGAGGCAGATGTCTGATTTGTCTGCCACCAAATATACTCATTAATCCTGTCTTTTTCAAATCTGTTAAGTCTATCCATGAAAAGCAAGGCTTGACCCTAAAGCCAAGATGGCTGATAGAGTGAAAAGGCTGGAGAACATTATCCCGGGAAACAAAAGAGAAGCAAAGGGGCAAAAAACACAGATTTACATACCGAGGCGGAAGAAAGGGTGGCAACTGAGGAATACCCGAACATTCCTCGCCCAATCAGAAATAAAATTTAAAAAAAAAAAAGCAAAGTACATAGGCCTCTGGTTGGAAGTAAAAAAAAAAAAAAAAACAACTAAAGGATAAAACTAGAGGATGACTGTTTTTCAACTTGGAAAATTGAAGACAGAATGAGAGGGTCATTTTACCTACCAGTCCTCCGCTCCTCACTTCTGTTTCCTTTCTTCTGCTTATTATTTCCCAGATTCCTCTCCTTAATTCTTTCTCCTGAAAAGCTGTCCTCTTTTCTTCTCCTCCCTCTCAAGTCTTTAGACCATCCCCCTTCACTCTTGTGGAGAGACTCCCAACCTGCTGACAGTGAAGGATGGCCATGCAGAGGCACACAATGGCAGGCGCAGGCATGTCATCAGCCTTGCAGCTGGCCTTTGAAAGAAAGAACCAAAGCCTAAGCCTGACCTGAGGGAGGCCGATTTAATTAAGATCACAGCAAAGGGCAGAGCTGCCTGTGGGCTGCAGGGATGAAGCTTTAAGATGCTCTTCCAGAAGAAAAATGCAAGAAAGTCGAGGTGGCAGAATGTTGAAAGGTGGGAAAAAGAAAAGACAATAGAGATGTGTTTGATAAATAAGCATAACTGTACCAAAAGTTTATAATCCAGTGATATACAGACATCAAAATGCAAAGACAGTAGGAAGCATGTAACAAGTATGCTTTGACATGCCTTTCAAACGAAGAAATACTCCAGATGAATAACGTGATGACCAGACTGAAGTGATCCAGGCTACTCAACTCAGCAACAAAGCAAATTTCCTATTAACAATAGGGCTAGGACCATAATCCAAATGTGGAATTCTTTTATACAACATAGTCTATTTTTAACACAGTATATCTAAGAGAAAAGCCTTATCAAACAGGGAATGTGTACGGGCTTGGGCATCACTTATGAGACAAAGATTTTGTGAAGATTAGGATCCAGTAATACAAAAAAACATACATGATCTCTACCTTAAAGGAGCTCATAGTCTAGTGTTGGGGGTCGGGGGTAGTGAAGGAGCTCACAGTCTAGTGTTGGGGGTCGGAGGGTGGGGGCGAAGGAGCTCAAGGTCTAGTGTTGGACGAAGGGGTCGGGGCTGACACAGGTAAACAAGTAATAACAATACACACTGAGGCAAAGACACTAGGCTGGTGTGTCTAAAGAGGTGATAGCCTGATTTTATTTAATTCCAAACTTACTAACCCAAACATATACCATTAGACTACTACTAATAGCTTCCTTCGTATGTGTGAACTAAAATTTACCACTGAATTTTGCCCCTAAAATGACTACACATTGTCCAGCAATAACCAGTATAGGGAGAAAACAACAAACTCACGAGGTCTTTCATATTCTCTGACAGGCTGGCTGGTGGGTGTCATCCACAGGTGAGTTCCTGGCCAAAATATTAATACAAAAGAATTACAGTCCCTGTCCTCCTAGGGCTTGTGAAAACTAGGCCTACTATAGGGACCATATTACACCTCCTCTACAGTCTCTTTGACATCTGTCGAATTCAAGAGTACCAGAGAGTCAAAAGGTAGGACCTCCACTGAATTAGCAATTACTCAGAGCTAGAGCAGAGACTGGACTCTGCATGGCTGAACAGGGACAAAATACAGCTAGCAGAAGGAGGCAAACAGGGGCTGAGTGATGAGCTCACGTGCCACAAACACAGTCCAGGAGCAAGAAGAAATACTTTAAGGCTAAGGCCAAGCTCAGATGACATGGCAACCAGGCAGCTGGGGAAAGTTATCCAAGAACTGACCATATATTGTGAAGGGTGGCCATATCATAAGCACAGTGTCTAAATCAGGAGGCACTTGGGAAAATAGCAACTAACATCCATTGAAAGATGTCATTAATCATGCAGAGAAGACGACTCATCTCTCATTTGGCCTTTTCTCCTATACCTTCATACACAGCCTAGCAAACTGCTAGCTTCTCAGCATTACTGGCACTTCATTCTATGACTAGATGGTTAGGGGATGGCTATGACTAAGCACCTATTAAACAATTAAAGCCATATCTTTTGCATTAATGAAGTATAATATTTTTAAATCCTCATGTGTGTATATTCAGTTGTGTCTGACTCTTTGTGGCTCTATGAACTGTAGCCCACCCGGCTCCTCTGTGCATGGGATTCTCCAGGCAAGAGTACTTGCCATGCCCTCCTCCAGGGGATCCTCCCAACACAGGGATAGGTCTCTTGCATCGCAGGCAGATTCTTTACCACTGAGCCACCAGGGAAGCAAAAACGATGTTATATGTGTGGGTTGGTTTTTTTTAGCCACATGTTTTTTTAATGATTCATTTTTTTTCATTCCTTCTGAAACAGGAATCAGGCATTTGTCCTTATGCTACACTTGATTTTTCCAATCCCTAAAATATTAAAATGAACCTTCTAACTTCGCTGTCTGTTTAAAAAAAAAAGCTCATTTATTCTTCAGGAAAATGAGTTACTATAAACAGAGACCATTATGATAAGAGAAGGCTTGCAGTCTTAAGTTATAAACCAGTAATTAGGCAAGAGCCCCCAAATCAATAATAATTTTATTCTTCAGAGACACTTAGTATTCAGACATGACTAGGACATCTAGTTTGTGGAGACTATGCATATATTCTAATACTTACATCAAACTCAGAGTCAATGAGGACAATTCTTTTCTTGGTTGCTCCATATGGATCGTCTCAAACTGCAACCTTTTCAGGCAATAACAATGTTGCTTACAGCCACACTTCTAAATGCAATGTTAAAGTCAAGAGGAGCCTGGCAGGCTGCAGTCCATGGGGTCACAGAGTTGGACACGACTGGGCGAGTAAGCACAGCAAAGCTGAGATCACCGCAAGGTCTCCTAGGCAAACTTTTCATAATATAAAATCTCATAAAATGCTGCCAAGTTTTTATTTATAGTCCAAATGAAGATGAAGCACTGATAAATGTAAAAGGTTAATCACTTGTCATCATGTAATGAAAAGAAATATCTTGTTATAAGCCTGATTCAGTTCAGTTCAGTTCAGTTGCTCAGTCGTGTCCAACTCTTTGCAACCCCATGAATCGCAGTACGCCAGGCCTCCCTGTCCATCACCACCTCCCAGAGTTCACTCAGACTCCCGTCCATCGAGTCAGCGATGCCTTCCAGCCGTCTCATCCTCAGTCATCCCCTTCTCCTCCTGCCCCCAATCCCTCCCAGCATCAAAGACTTTTCCAATGAGTCAACTCTTCACATGCGGTGGCCAAAGTACTGGAGTTTCAGCTTTAGCATCATTCCTTCCAAAGAAATCCCAGGGCTGATCTCCTTCAGAATGGACTGGTTGGATCTCCTTGCAGTCCAAGGGACTCTCAGGAGTCTTCTCCAACACCACAGTTCAAAAGCATCAATTCTTTGGCACTCAGCCTTCTTCACAGTCCAACTCTATGACCACTGGAAAAACCATAGCCTTGACTAGACAGACCTTAGTCGGCAAAGTAATGTCTCTGCTTTTCAATATGCTATCTAAGTTGGTCATAACTTTGCTTCCAAGGAGTAAGCATCTTTTAATTTCATGGCTGCAGTCACCATCTGCAGTGATTTTTGAGCCCCCAAAATAAAGTCTGACACTGTTTCCACTATTTCCCATGGAGTGATGGGACCGGATGCCATGATCTTCGTTTTCTGAATTAGGCTAATAATAATTTCAGAGCAGATCTGCCTACTAGATCAAGGACTCATTTATTGGGAGATAGGAATTCTATGTTTCAGGTCATACACAGCTTCGAGTCTGCTTCACTTTTTGTAAAGAGACATTTTAATAAAGACCCTATGCCTCATACATCTTTGTATTATTCACAGCAACTTGCCAGTGGCTTGAACATCTTAGGAATGTAATCAGATATTTGCTGAACATAGTTTCTAACAAGGAGTATTAAAGTCTTCTCAAAGCAAGTACAGGGAAAACAAAAGAACATGCAAACCTGTTTCTAACATGTTTTTATCATATGATTCAAACAAACACAAATCTGAATAATGTTCCCAGGAACTTGCTTCTTTTTAAAAATGTGCACTTCAACAATACTTTAAGTTGGTATACTATTTATGGAAAATACAAGTAAAGTTAACATACTTTTACACTTAGTTCCTTATTTGACAAATTTATTACAAATTAGCTTCACCCACTCTGTGCACCATACCACATCTAGATTCTCGCAAATGAAACAGAAGGTATAGTGTCTGCCTTAAACCTGGGTGCAATGGGTTTCTAAGACCAAATGCAAGTTATTTCACTATTAAAACATTAAAATAACTAAGTTCTAACAAAACCAAACAGGAGCATAATAGAATATATTGGCAAAAAGAAAAATGCTAGCTGAAAATAGGGACAAAGGGGTTCTTGTCCCCACTCAGCCATTAATTTACTACATGACCTTACCTAATTAGTTAGCCTCTGTGGGTCTCAACTTCCTCATTTTAATATTATTTTTGAAGCCCATTAAACTGCATGTCAAGACTCAGCATGTAACTGTCCTGAGAACTGATTTATAGTCATGCCACCCTTCCCCCTAAAAAGTCACATGTAACATGGCAGTTTTAAATAGCTGAGTATGGATTTCTATCAAAGGCAATTTATTAAAATGTCAGATGAGCTTAAGTCTATTTCAAGTGGAGAATTAAGGCACATATATTAAAGCAAGTACTGTTTACAGATTCAAGTTTCACCTAGACAGCAGCTGTTGCTATTGAGAGCAACAGGGTAGTTGAAAATTATACCTCTTTACAAATGGAGAAAACTATTAAGGGTGATTTTCATGGTCTCAGAAACACAGATGCATAGCTTTTTGTTAGGATCAAGAAAAGGAGAAGAACAAGCCTGGCTTGGGAGGCAGGGAGGAGAGCACAGAAGTTTTACAGTACACACCCAGATAAGCCCCTCCCATTTGATGTACCGTACTAGACAGCCTTTACTTCTAATTAGTGTCCACAACCCAAGCGCAATGAAAAGATTTCCTATGGCTGAGATGACGATGGTGGGAACAAGTGAGCTTCACCATATGACAACAGCTGAAGACTTACACTCAAGATGGGATTCAGATTCCTCAGGAATGGGCCAATAAAACAGACATCTGTGACTGAGACCAATTACACTAAGATATAAACTGTATCTATTTACAGCTGTTAAAAAAGGACATATTTTGAAAGTACCAAACAGCACTAGCTTATATGGTAAGTAAGTAAGTAAAGTCGCTCAGTCATCTCCAACTCTTTGTGACCCATGATTCTCCGCCTACCAGGATTCTCCGTCCATAGTATTTTCCAGGCAAGAGTACTGGAGTGGGTTGCCATTTCCTTCTTCAGGGGATCTTCCTGACCCAGGGATCAAACCTGGATCTCCCACATTGTAGGCAGACGCTTTACCGTCTGAGCCACCAGGGATCATATATATAGCAAATTAAATCAAAGTTAATCCTTAAAGAATTCCATGATGTCATTTTACAGATGAAGAAACCGTTATGTGAAGAATCAGGGGATTTGCCCGATAAGCAAATGGTTAACTGTCAGAGCCTTGTTTTCAACTCAATTCTGACTTCAAGTCCTCCAATCTTTATATTTCAAAATGGTACTCTAACATCAGTTTCCAGCCCCTACTATTTTGTCTGATTTGGCAAATTTTATTTTCTCACTAAATTGCTTCCCCCTCCCATTCCCATTCAGATCCTCCTCTGGGTTCCTAAAGCAGTTCCTATTTCAGTTCTGGACTGAACTGAAATTATATGCGTAATTCTCCACTTACTAGGCCTTCTAATTGTTCACTTCCTTTTGCCCCTGAATAGACTCATTTCTTCAACAGCAGAGATTGTTTTATCTTTCTTTATAGATGGAGGCCATCTTTCTTTATAGATCGTGACCTCTCAAGTTTCAACCATTTCATCTAACTCCCTCTCTCTACCAAAAGAACACTCCACCAAGAGAGTGGGCAATCAGATTGCTTCCAGACAGCCTGACACACAATAGGTGGTTAACAATTGTTAGCTGAAGGGATGGTGGGTGGATGGTGGATGATGCAATACTTACATAAGGATTTTACAGCACTTTACAAGGTATGCATTTACATACAGCATCTCCTGTGAGTCTAAATCTGTTTATTTGATAATGAAAATTTAAGTTTTCTTACCTGACCTCTGGTTCATCATTCTCAATTGCAGAAACCTGCCCAGAGGCACCTAGCTAGTAAGTAGTAACTTTTCAACTTCAGAAACTGCCCACAAGCCTACCTCGCTCTCTTGCTTTGTTTCCTTTTCATTTCAAACATAGCTGAGAACAGGCTTGATTATGTCTATTGGAACATGAATAAGGTGTTGTCCCATTCTGGTTTCCTGTTGTGAAATCTGAGACTTTTGAAAATTTGAAGGGTTGGTTAGTGGCCAGATCAAGAAAAGAGGCTTTACTCAGACAATTAGCTGTGACAAAGGAAATCTAAACAAGCACCATGTAAGAATTTATTAACTCAGATTTGCTGTCCATATACACAGTGCCCAGACCTCAGCCTGCTTGCTCATTCACAGACTGTTAAAAGAGGAACAGGTGATGACTCAGAACTCACTTTTAACATTACTTTTCTGAGCCTCTAAACACATTAAGGTAAAACAGCAAGTGGACTGAACTGAAAAACTGCAAGACTTTAAGTTACACACACACACACTCATCCTGCAGAGATGAGAGGTGTGATTTTACTGTATAGGATAAAGCACCAGAAGGCGCTACCCAACCTTTACTAAGAAAGTGAGTGTTGTGTCTGACTCTTTGCGACCCCATGGACTATACAGTCCATGGAATTCTCCAGGCCAGAATACTGGAGTGGGTAGCCTTTCCCTCCTCCAGGGGATCTTCGCAACCCAGAGATCGAACCCAGGTCTCCCACATTGCAGGCAAATTCTTTACCAGCTGAGCCACGAGGGAAGCTCTTACTAAGGGAAGCCCATACTAAGCAGAAGAAATAGACTATCTTCTATTTCGCCCAGAAATGCAAACTCTTTTTGGAACTTTGAGTAGCTAATCAGACACAACCAAAGTGTGATGCCCAACCAATTCTGAAAATAGCAAGCTTCCTTCAAGGGTCAAACAAACATTAATAGCTCCATTCTAGCCAACCAAAGAACCATAAGGCTAATATTTTAAATGTACTGGTTTTTAAAACAGAGACGTTTCCAACAGGTAAGCAGGCTGTTTTGAGGATTCAGTCCTCCTTCAGCTCAAGTGAAACTTCCCTTCATCCCCTTTCCTCTGAATCATTCTCACTTTGTTCTGGGAAGAGCTACAGAAAGTAGCATCTGCACACTCTCAACACATGAAATTATGCAACATCGCATCACAATCACACTTAAAGAAGGGGAGTGAATACAAACCAGTGAGTGACTCCTGTGCAGAATGAAAGTTCTTAAAATTATGAGGCACTCTATTTGTAACCCCTAGTGCTGATGAAAGGAGACATATATCAAAGTCTGTTTTCCTAACCTAATGCGGAGTATTTAAGTGAGTGGCTTCCGCTCCACGGGAAATCTGGTGACACAAATCAACCCTCAGCAGAGAGCATCCAGGGACGTCAGAGCCTTAGTTTTATTGCAAAGAGTGCAGCAATCAGCATTAACTGCAGCACTCAGGGGTCCTCGCAGAACTAGATCCCCTTCTTTTGCCAAGACCTCCCAACTTTGCATTGGAAAGCTAGAAGTGGAGGATCCAGTGCTAAGCCTTTCCCCAGCTTTAAAGAAAGCTGCACGAGATCTTAAAGAATCGCCCCACCTTAACTAACAGAAACTGGGGTGGGGGACAATTGGGGTGGGAACCAACCCAGCGGAACAGAGACAAAGATCACCCCAAACGCGTACGCGCGCGCGCACACTGAAGCCGAAAGTCTGAAATGCACATTCCACCAATCTTTCACTGTAGTCTGCTTCCTGTGGGGTTTATTCCCCCAAACCAGCCCTCTCCAAAAGTTTTAGGCTGTTCACACCGACTTTCAAAGGTCCATTGTTTCCTACCCCGTAAAAGTAATGAAAAGAGAGAGGGAGAGAAAGAAATCAAGACTCGGTTCCCAAAGACCCTTTCTTATGCAGAGGACTTACTCGGGGAGTCTTGTTACTCCTAATCCAAGGAGGGGAAAGGCGGTGCGGGGGCAGGGCGGGAGGGTGCTTTTGGGGGCGGGAGGATGTTTGCCGCTTCAATAGAAAGGCCCAGATGAGACTACTGGGAGCCAGGGAGAACCGGAGGACCACCGTCCGCGTCCTGGCAGTGGCCCCCAGCCGGGAGCAAGGGAGACCAGGCAGGGAGAGGGGCTGGTGACCCAGTTGCTTCTTACCTTCCCCTCCCCCGCTTAGCGTTGGCTAATTCAGGTGCCTACACGGCAGCCCAAAGAGACCGAGCAGAGCTCCTGGCGTCCCCGGGTCCGGATCTTCCCTCCATGGCCAGGGAGCCCCTCCAGCCCCGGAGCCCGCTGCCACCGCCGCCGCCGCCGCTGCTGCTTTTACGCAACTGGCAGCCGCAGCCTCTGCCTGGAGGTGAAACACTCTCCTCCCGGGAGTGACGCGCACTTCCCTCCGCCTCCGCCTCCTCCTCCTCCAGTCCCGAGCCTCCGGGGCAAGGGCCTCGGCTCGCTCTCTCCAGTGCAGCCGCTCCGCTTTCGCCGTCCCTTCCCCTTCGGGAGGAAGAGGAGGAGAATCGTGGCTCCGGCCGGAGCGTCCCAGCGACAACAGAGAGGGGGCGGCCGCGCAGGGGCAGAGAGGGGATCCCGGGAGTCGAGCTCGCCCCTGCTCGGCGGGCGCCGCGGCTCGCTAAAGTCGCGCTCAGCCTCTGCCGGCCAGACAAGCAGCCCGGCTCTGCGGGGCCGAGGGCTACGGATTGGGCGAGCGGGCGGGCTGGACGAAGAAGGCGGGGGGAGAGGAGGAGCCTGCGGCCGGAGGAGGTGGTGGCCGCGCAGGGCTCCGCCCGCTGTTGCAGCTTCGCTCCAGCTGCGGACACCAGCACTTAGCGCCTCTCGCTGCGGCGCCCAGGAACAGCACTTGACCGCCCGGTTGCCGGAGCAGCCCTCCGAACAAGCGCCCCCCGCTGCGGCACGCATCACCTCCAGGGTTAAGCCCTAACCTGAGCCCGCATCGCCTCTCAGCTGAGCTTGACTCTGCACCTCCATCACATCCCCATTGAACCTGACAACGGCACCCCGACACTCTCAGCTGAACCCAACACTTAGCCACCCATCACTCCACGGCTGACCTGGACATTTTACTCCTATCACCTCCCGGCTGAGCCTGACTTTGCGCCCCAGCCTCTCAAGGCTGAGCCGGACAGGTTCCTTCATCGCTCCTGGCTAAGCCAAACTGCGTCTAGTATCCCCAAAAGGACTTCCGCAACTCCCGAAAATGGTCTGGGCGCTCCGCCACTGCACCAAGGCTGCCCCCACCTGGCCAATCACTGCCGCTGGTTTCTTAGCCTTTTCGGGAGAATACGGGACAGCTCCTCCGGCGGCATCCCCTATTCCCCTTGCCTGCACCACTCTGGAGCGGGAGTGGCGCTGAAAACCATTCCCTGGCCCACCCCAACTACGCTGTACCTCTCTTATGGACACCCATACCAAGGCTGGGATACCCTGAGGCCACCACAGCTGGGGCTGCTCGCATCGAGGAAGTCTTGGCTCCCGCTGAGGGCGCGGCCAGCGCTTGATCAGTCAGACCCACGAGGTTCCGGGCTAATGACAGCAGTAAGACTGCCAAATCCAGGCTGTCGTCATCCGCCACTTAATTCGGAACTGGAAGTTTTCCCTCTAGGGAACTCTTTCAGTGGATACTGTACAGATAGGACTGTTCGGTTTTCAAGCTTGCCTTTTTTTCTTCCGCCCTTTTAATAAAAACTCAGTCATGTAACTATGACACAACCCGGAGGCGGGAAAGGGAATTCCCAATTTTGAGAGTTTTGGTTCAGAAATTTGTTGGAATTAATCTTTGTAAATTTTGGCTGATAAAATTCCCAAGAGGCACTGAAAATTTTGGATTCCGGGACCTAGCACCACCTACTGAATTAGAAGTGCCGGGAATGTACAAGTTTGAGAAAAAGTGCTAGAGGGCATCCTGGAATTAAATAAAACCTTGGAAAGATGCCTCTAAAATAGCAACACGGTTTAATGCTGACACCTTAAAGAAACCACCCAACTTTGATGGCCACGGTCCTTTCTGTCAAAGGGTAAGTAAAAGTCGCTCAGTCAGTCTTGTCCAACTCCCTGGAGTGGGTAGCCATTTCCTTCTCCAGAGGATCTTCCCAACCCAGGAACTCATCCAGGTCTCCCACATTGCAGGAAGATTCTTTACCAGCTGAGCCACCAGGGAAACCAGAGGGAGGAAGGTTCTTAAAATAAGACAGATGGTTTCCAAGGACAAACTGGGGGAAACAAACGACAATCTTAAGTTATCTATGGTTTTTCGAGTAGTCATGTATGGATGTGAGAGTTGGACTATAAAGAAAACTGAGCTCCAAAGAATTGATGCTTTTGAACTGTGGTGTTGGAGAAGACTCTTGAGAGTCCCTTGGAAATCAGTCCTGAATGTTCATTAGAAGGACTGATGCTAAAGCTGAAACTCCAGTACTTTAGCCACCTGATGCGAAGAGCTGACTCATTTGAAAAGACCTTGATGCTGGGAAAGATTGAAGGCGGGAGGAGTAGGGGAAAACAGAGGATGAGATGGTTGGATAGCATCACCGACTCAATGGACATGAGTTTGAGTAAACTCAGGGAGTTGGTGATGGACAGGGAAGCCTGGCGTGCTGCAGTCCATGGGGGGTCGCAAAGAGTCGGACATGACTAAGCAACTGAACTGAACTGAAAGGTAAAATATCCAGAACCATGCCTTGAAAAGACAGGAAAGGAACTGTGTTACCCTGTGTGGTAGGCTAAAAAATGGTCCCCCACAATATCAGATTTAAATTACTAGAACATGGCAATGTCCCCTTATATAGAAACAGAGTTTATACACATTAAGGATCCTGAGTTTAAAAGATTATCCTGGGTTTTCAGGGTAAGCCCTAGCTGCAATCACATGTATCCTTACAAAAGGAAGGTAGAGAGGAAAAGGCAATGTGACCAGGAAGGCAGGGATTGGAGTGATGCAGTCAAGGAATGCCAGCAGTAACCAGAAGCTGGAGGAAACAGGGAAGGATTCTCCCCTGGAAAATCCATAGCGATAGCAGTCCTGCTCTCACTTTGATTTCAGACTCCTGGCCTCCAGGAGCCATAGAGAATAAACTTCTGCTGTCTTAAGCCCCACATTTGTAGTAATGTATTTTAGCAGCCATAGGGAACAAATATAACCGCCAACTTTATATTAAAATGCTCATTTTCTGAATCTTTATTATGTGTCAAGCACTTTGTTTAAAGTTCAGTTCAGTCCAGTCGCTCAGTAGTGTCTGACTCTGTGACCCCATGAATCGCAGCACACCAGGCCTCCCTGTTCATCACCATCTCCCAGAGTTCACTCAGACTCACATCCATCGAGTCCATGATGCCATCCAGCCATCTCATCCACGGTTATCCCCTTCTCCTTCTGCCCTCAATCCCTCCCAGCATCAGAGTCTTTTCCAGTGAGTCAACTCTTCTCATGAGGTGGCCAAAGTACTGGAGTTTCAGCTTTAGCTGAAAGAAACTCCAGGGCTGATCTCCTTCAGAATGGATTGGTTGGATCTCCTTGCAGTCCAAGTGACTCTCAAGAGTCTTCTCCAACACCACAGTTCAAAAGCATCAATTCTTCGGCACTCAGCCATCTTCACAGTCCAACTCTCACATCCATATATGACCACTGGAAAAACCATAGCCTTGACTAGACGGACCTTAGTCGGAAAAGTAATGTCTCTGCTTTTGAATATGCTGTCTAGGTTGGTCATAACTTTTCTTCCAAGGAGTAAGCATCTTTTAATTTCATGGCTGCAGTCACCATCTGCAGTGATTTTGGAGCCCCCAAAAATAAAGTCTGACACTGTTTCCACTGTTTCCCCATCCATTTCCTATGAAGTGATGGGACTGGATGCCATGATCTTCATTTTCTGAATGTTGAGCTTTAAGCCAACATTTTCACTCTCCTCTTTCACTTTCATCAAGAGGCTTTTTAGTTCCTCTTCACTTTCTGCCATAAGGGTGGTGTCATCTGCATATCTGAGGTTATTGATACTTCTCCTGGCAATCTTGATTCCAGCTTGTGTTTCTTCCAGTCCAGCGTTTCTCATGATGTACTCTGCATATAAGTTAAATAAGTTGTGAGCTTAATGATGTTCTAAATAAATTCAATTAACAAATACAAAAAAGTGGTGGGGGGAGCAGGTTAAATCTTTGTGTAAACTACCTTTGAGAATTTTATTAACTTTTGTTCTTGGAAATTTATCTGAAATATGAAAAATCAAAGGTTCTTAAAAAACAAACAAAAAAAAGGATGGTTTTGAAACTAATGTGAAAGGACATTACAAAGGAGACCAAACAAAGTGAGGGGTCACAGAATGGAACTGATGTTGTCACCGATTGGGTCCCCAGGGAAGCAGGCTCTGAGACAGAGTGGCAGGACGGTCATTAAATAATGCCCATAGGGCTGACACCTGTGGAGGGTGGAACAGGAAGCAGGATGGAACAGAAGAAGTGGAGCGTCAACGTAAACCCAACAGGCTCAGCAGACCTCCCTTTGAGGCCCTGCAGCTAGCTTGACTCATAGGAGGTATTGGACCTACATGTCTGGACCTTTATACAGCCTTCTGAATTAGTTATTGAATCTGGTACATCCTGGGGAGTAGCATGACCTCGAGAAGGTGACTCAGCAGCTGAGGCAGTCCCTGAAAGGCCCAGCTGTTGACAGCACTAAGAGCTGGACAGCATGTCCTCCCTTGAAGGCAGATCTGGCTGGTGAACTCCATGTCACCCACTCACACAATGGTGACACCCTCATTCTCACCAATGTGCTCTCCTTCCCATGTGAGGAGGGAAAGCCCCAGGATGAGTGAGATGATACTCATCGTATATTTTTGATTCCTGGTGGTGGCACTGCTCACAGTCATGAGGAAGGGTAGCACACTGGCTAAGCCTTGAGGCCCTGCAGTCAAATTGTCTGGGTTAGAAGCAGAGTGCATAGCTCAACTGAACATGATGCCTCTGTGCCTCAGTTTCTTTATTTAAAAACGGGAATAAAGAGGATGAGATCGTTGGATGGCATCACTGACTCAATGGACATGAGCACAAGCAAACTCTGGGAGATAGTGAAGGACAGGGAAGCCTGGCATGCTGTAGTCCACAGGGCCGCAGTGAGAGGGACATGACTTAGCAACTGAACAAACAGTACCTAGTCCATAGAATCATTATGAGAATTAAATCTGGTAATGCTCGAAAGAGTTTAGCTGCACACCTTTGGTCATTTCTTCTTTAGCCTTCCATGATTTGCTCAATTGGAATCTTATATCACAACCTGCGGTTAGGAAACTGAATGCTCTTGGATCCAGGCTGGAGGTGAAGGCCATGAGATACATGCAATGAACATTACCTAAAGCAGTGGTCCCCAACCTCAGCAGCAGTCTTGGATTAGAAATAAAGCACAATAAATGTAATGCACTTGAATCAACCCAAAAACTTCCCTCCCACCCCATGGTGCCAAAAAGATTGGGACTGCTGACCTAAAGGACACTACAACTTTCTTTTAAATGATGAGATACAGCAGTCAGACTCCAAATACGTCTTTTTCTTGCAAATCTCTCTGGCTTCCCTCTTCACATATTTCTGGAATGCAAGTTCTCTTATTCTGTATTTTGACTTCCATAGGATTTTCCAGGCATTTCCTTCTCCAGGGGATCTTTCTGACCCAGGGATTGAACCCAGGTTTCCTGCAGGAGGTCTTCTGCCTTGCAGGCAGGTTCTTTACCAACTGAGCCACCTGGGAAGCTAGTACCTTGACTGGCCCAAAAATATACTATACTTGCCACTATCCTTTTCCCTCTCCTGAGTTGTAGCAAATGTCACCTTCTCTGAGAAAATTCTAGGGTCACCATTGAGGGCCTCCTCTCAGCTCCAATGGCTCTGCACACTCATCTACTACAACCATTTACCACAATGCACTGTGATTATTACACAGGACTCCCTCCCAGCTATTCCCATCCCACCTATTCCCTTACAGCTGCTAAATTGGGGACCTGAAGATTCAGAGATTTGAGACTGATCTTTACCCATTTTTAAATCCTCAGGGCATCAGTTGTTGAGTGACACTGCTCACTGAGTGGATTACAAAGTTCACAGAGCCCTTCAAGAGAGGGCAGGAGAGCAGAGGACCAAATACCATGATTTGGAAACAGTCTGTACAGCTACATGCTCAGCATTTCAGTGCCTCTTCTTGCTCTGCATTTTCCAGTTCCAAACCCTTTTAAAACAGAACCTCTCTTGACTATCACCCACTCTTTCCCTTTCTGTTTTCCCCAAGGCTGTAGAAACTAATTCCTACAAACAGCCTTTCATTCTATGAGGGTCTGAACAGATCTTTTTAAATCATGTTTTTCTGTCCATACTTGTTCCCAGTTACATTTTGGTGGAAGATATGGAAATGATTCTCCAAATGACTCATGCTTCATTAGGAAGGCATTGATATGCTGTTTGCCATCCTCACAGTAATTAAAAGTCTTAGAGGAACTTTCCCCCACTGAACCATTACAATAACATTACAGAATATTAGTGTAACCTTTCTCTGCTCTAATATAGCTGAGTGTCTACAAAACCATCTTTTCTTCCTTTATGTCCTTCCATCGAGCCAACCTCATTCTCACACTTCATCAGCTTGTTAGAATGACTGTATATATTTTCAGTTCGACTCTCTGGATACCTGCTTTATTTCCCCCTCTTTTTTTTTTGGGGGGCCATACCATGCAGTATGTAGGATCTTAGTTCCCCGACCAGGGATTGCATCCGAGTCCCCTGCAGAGTCCTAACCACTGGACTGGACTGCCAGGGAATTCCCCTAGGTTCTTACTTTAAAGTATCAATATGACGTAAGCAATTCAGATATAGCTAAAATTCTGACAGTCATTTCAAAGAAAGGAAAAAATATTTATTTTCTTTTAAGCCTCTAAATTCTGTTAACTAAGTAGGAATTAATTATCTTTTCTTTTTCTATTAAATAACATAACTTTTTACTCTGGAAAAAAAATGATGTCCCATCCTGATTCCTTCAGATTTTTCACAAAACTCTCTTACGTTATATGCCCTTGGTATTTTTCTATTTTAAGGCCTATACAGGCATCTTTAGTTAACTGATATTGCTTTGCTGCTGGCACCCAAACCCAAAGACTAGAATGGACATTTCCCCAGTTGTCTTATTTGACAACTGAGGACACTGCCCCTAAGAAAGGAAATGAGTAGCCTGAGGGCACTCAGCTAGAATGAAGTTGCTAGAACTGTAAGAGTTGCTACTGTTGGGACTTCCCCGGTGGTCAGGTGGCTAAGACTCCACACTCCCAATGCAGGGGACCTGGGTTTGATTCCTGGTCAGGGAACTAGAGCCCATATGCCACACTAAGATCCCAAAACTAAAGGCCAAAACTAAAGATCCCGCATACCACAAGAAAAATCAAAAGATCTTACGTGCCCTAACTAAGACCTGGCCCACCCAAATAGAGAAAGAAATTTTTTCTTAAAAAACGGTTGCTACTGCTGTTTTGGATTAAAATTTTCTTATATAATGTCTAAAATACATACAGTATTGCTACCACTATTTTATGTTTGCTGTATGAGGATTGTATAATGTAACTAAATTGAAAAATACACATGAGAAATATAACACCTTTTAATTAAGTTCATATATAGCTGTGTGGATCACAATAAACTGTGGAAAATTCTGAAAGAGATGGGAATACCAGACCACCTGACCTGCCTCTTGAGAAACCTATATGCAGGTCAGGAAGCAACAGTTAGAACTGGACATGGAACAACAGACTGGTTTCAAATAGGAAAAGGAGAATGTCAAGGTTGTATATTGTCACCCTGCTTATTTAACTTATATGCAGAGTGAAAGTGAAAGTGAAAGTGAAGTCACTCAGTCATGTCCAACTCTTTTCTACTCCGTGGACTGTAGCCTACCAGGCACCTCTGTCCATGGGATTTTCCAGGCAATAGTACTGGAGTGGATTGCCATTTCCTTCTCCAGGGGATCTTCCCAACCCAGGGATTGAACCTGGGTCTCCTGAATTGTAGACAGATGCTTTACCATCTGAGCCACCAGGGAGAAATGCTGGGCTGGATGAAGCACAAGCTAGAATCAAGATTTCGGGGAGAAATATCAATAACCTCAGATGTGCAGATAACACCACCCTTATACCAGAAAGAAAAGAAAGACTAAAGAGCCTCTTGATGAAAGTGAAAGAAGAGAGAGAGAAAGTTGGCTTAAAGCTCAGCATTCAGAAAACGAAGATCATGGCATCCGGTCCCATCACTTCATGGGAAATAGATAAGGAAACAGCGGAAACAGTGTCAGACTTCATTTTTGGGGGCTCCAAAATCACTGCAGATGGTGACTGCAGCCATGAAATTAAAAGACGCTTACTCCTTAGAAGAAAAGTCATGACCAACCTAGATAGCATATTAAAAAGCAGAGACATTACTTTGCCTACAAAGGTACGTCTAATCCAGGCTATGATTTTTCCAGTGGTCATGTATGGATGTGAGAGATGGACTGTGAAGAAAGCTGAGTGCCAAAGAATTGATGCTTTTGAACTGTGGTGTTGGAAAAGACTCTTGAGAGTCGCTTGGACTGCAAGGAGATCCAACCAGTCCATTCTAAAGGAGATCAGTCCTGGGTGTTCATTGGAAGGAATGATGCTAAAGCTGAAACTCCAGTACTTTGGCCACCTCATGCAAAGAGTTGTCTCACTGGAAAAGATTCTGATGCTGGGAGGGATTGGGGGCAGGAGGAGAAGGGGACAACAGAGGATGAGATGGCTGGATGGCATCACGGACTTGATGGACGTGAGTCTGAGTGAACTCCGAGAGATGGTGATGAACAGGGGTGCTGTGATTCATGGGGTCGCAAAGAGTCGGACACGACTGAGCGACTGAACTGATAGATGTATACTGATAGATCTTAAATAGTGATTTGTATAAGAATTGAGAAAGTTGGTTATGTATATAGATTTTAATGTGAAATAATACCAATACCCTGAAATCATGCATTGTCTCTTGGGTTTATCCCTTCGTTCCTGTTCTTCCCTTCCAGGCAACCACCAAAGATGCACAAACTCACTCTACACTGAAAGATTAAGAATCCTGTGAACTCTTCAAAGGAGTAGAATTAGAAAGAAAAAGCAAGATTAAGAGCACCTAATCTGCATAATGTTCAAGCTGGTTTTAGAAAAGGCAGAGGAACCAGAGATCAAATTGCCAACATACGCTGGATCATGGAAAAAGCAAGAGAGTTCCAGAAAAACATCTATTTCTGCTTTATTGACTATGCCAAAGCCTTTGACTGTGTGGATCACAATAAACTGTGTAAAATTCTGAAAGAGATGAGAATACCAGACCACCTAACCTGCCTCTTGAGAAACTTGTACGCAGGTCGGGAAGCAACAGTTAGAACTGGACATGGAACAACAGACTGGTTCCAAATAGGAAAAGGAAAACATCTAGGCTGTATATTGTCACCCTGCTTATTTAACTATATGCAGAGTACATCATGAGAAACCCTGGGTTGGAGGAAGCACCAACTGGAATCAAGATTGCCAGGAGAAATATCAATAACCTCAGATACGCAGATGACACCACCCTTATGGCAGAAAGTGAAGAGGAACTAAAAAGCCTCTTGATGAAAGTAAAAGAGGAGAGTGAAAAAGTTGTCTTAAAGCTCAACATTCAGAAAACTAAGATCATGGCATCCAGTCCCATCACTTCATGGGAAATAGATGGGGAAACAGTGTCAGAGTTTTATTTTTGGAGGCTCCAAGATCACTGCAGATGATGCTTGCAGCCATGAAATTAAAAGACGCTTACTAGTTGGAAACAAAGTTATGACCAACCTAGATAGCATATTCAAAAGCAGAGACATTACCTTTCCGACTAAGGTCCGTCTAGTCAAGGCTATGGTTTTTCCAGTAATCATGTATGGATGTGAGAGTTGGACTGTGAAGAAGGCTGAGTGCCAAAGAATTGATGCTTTTGAACTGTGGTGTTGGAACAGACTCTTGAGAGTCCCTTGGACTGCAAGGAGAGCCAACCAGTCCATTCTGAAGGAGATCAACCCTGGGATTTCTTTGGAAGGAATGATGCTAAAGCTGAAACTGTAGTACTTAGGCCACCTCATGCGAAGAGTTGACTCATTGGAAAAGACTCTGATGCTGGGAGGGATTGGGGGCAGGAGGAGAAAGGGATGACCGAGGATGAGATGGCTGGATGGCATCACGGACTCGATGGACGTGAGTCTGAGTGAACTCTGGGAGTTGGTGATGAACAGGGAGGCCTGGCGTGCTGCGATTCACGGGGTTGCAAAGAGTTGGACACGACTGAGCGACTGAACTGAACTGAACTGAATCTGCATAAATTTGTAACTGCCAAATACCCCAAAGTCTATGGTGTAAAAGCTCTCTGTATTTACCATAGTTATTATCAAAGGCTAAATAAAGTACAGGAAAAAAAATAAATTCCTATAGTTTCAGCTGGATAAAAAAGTCCTCTTCAGGAAACTTGAAATCACCAGTGATTTGAAAATCCACAATTAACAACTTGCCAGAAGTTACCATCAGTCCAGTTCAACTCCACAAATCCCTTTTGCAACATGTCTACATTCCACTGTAAAGAAATGAATATGAGACTATTCTGAAATATAATCAAGACTACTTGAAGTATTTATTATTCTAAACTAACAAAAGTTTTCAAATGTTTCCCAGTTTTAACAGTGACTTGAAAAATGGCCAAAATGACATAAGTTGAAAAATCTGATTTTATGTTCCACTCAGATGTAAAAATTTACAACACATCTTTAAACTGAGGCATTATTTTCAGAAAAACACTATTAAAATGTACAATGTGCTTCAAAATGGAAGAAAGAATTTCCACCCTCTCCATGGTCATATCACCACAGGGTCTTTTGTAAAATGAGCCGAACACAGCTTAGAAAATTAAGTTATTTATTCAACAAATACTAATGCCTGTTGTTGGCTTGTGTGGCAAACACTGATAGACTTTGGAAGTGAACAAGATAGTGATACTAAAGCACTTCAGCATGGATTTCTCTCACTAATAAAAGAAATAGACAAGTCAATAAGCAAATGATAATGTAGGTTATGATAAATTCTCTGAAGGAGATAAACAAAATTATGAATAATGAGTGGGGTAGAAGTTACATCAATAGTCCTCAGTGAACCACATCTCCTGATATTCATGTCCTTGCAAGGTCTACTGCCATAATAACTCTGAACTTGGCCATGTGGCTTGCTTTGGCCAATGCAACATGGAAGAATGATGTCCCCAGAGGCTTCAAAAGTGCTTGTGCAAGTTGTTGGAGGTGAGGTAGGGCAAAGATATTAATATTTAAGATAATATAGTCACAGAATACAGAGAACTCTGGAACAACACAGGTTTGAACTGTGTGGATCCAGTTATAGGTGGATTTTTTTCAATAAATACGTACTGTAGTACTACATGGGCTTCTTCAGTGGCTTGGCAGTAAAGAATCTTCCAGCAATGCAGGAGATGCAGGTTCAATACCTGGATCAGGAAGATCCCTGGAGAAGGAAATGGCAATTCATTCCAGTATTCTTACCTGGGAAATCCCATGGACAAAGGAGCCTGGCAGGCTACAGTCCATGGGGTGCCAAAAGAGTCAGATACAACTGAGCAACTAATCAACAACAGTACTACATGATCCAAGGTTGGTTGTACCCATGGATGCAGAACCTTGGGGTACTGAGGGCCAACTGCAAAGTTATATCAGAATTTTCAGCTGCATGTAGGGTGGGCATCCCTAACCTCTGAGCTGTTCAAGGGCCAACTGATTATAGGAAGTGATAGTTAAATCAAGATCTAAGGATGTTAACCCTAAGAACAGAAATTTCAGAAGGAAGATGAGTTACAATGCTGAAAAGGAAGGACCAGAGCAGGCTTAGCCCTGAGGACCAGGAAATCTAGGCTTGGAATTTTATGGACTCAGGAGAAATTTTTGCATAATTTCTGCTTGGACTGGCCTTATCCAGATACCAAATAAAAGAAATCATTAAGGTCTAAGAGATACCAAATAAATTAAAAGAAATCATTAAGGCCTAAGAGATACCAAATAAATTAAAAGAAATCATTAAGGTCTAAGAATTTCCTAGACAGATTCTTCACTTTATATAGAAATGTAGAAAATTGCTTAGTTGAACATAAGCAACAGTTTTAAGAAGGCCTGACAGCTTTTATCTTTGTGTCCCTGGAATCCTTGGGCTGCTATAAAAAAATCTGTTTACCCTGCTGGAGAAGCCACATAGAAAGAGTGCTCTACTTTCGATTTTTCATTACACTGAGAGACCATGTGTGGGGTCAAAGGACGAGAGATGATCTTATAGAGAGAGAAGACCCAGCCACCTCAGTATCCCAGCTGAGGTCAGCCCCACCTACCTCACCAAATAAACACAGACATAGGAATGACCACTGGCAAGAACAGCAGAGGAACTGCTCAACTGAGCCCAGTCTAGATTTCAGAATCATTAGCAAATCAACTAGTTGTTATTTTAAGCCATTAAGTTTGTTGTTATGCAGTAATAAAAAGATATCTCGGACTTCTGTGGTGGTCCGGTCATTAAGAATCCACCTGCCAGTGCAGGCAACATTTGAGCCCTGGTCCAGGAAGATCTCACATGCTGCAGGACAACTAAGCCTGTGTGCCACAACTACTGAGCCCAAACTCTAGAGCCTGCAACTTGCTACTACGGTTCCCCCACACAGCAACTGCTGAAGCCCGTGTGCCCTACAGCCTGTGCTCCACAGCAACAGATCAGCCCCAACTCAGCAACTAGAAAAAGCCCCAAGCAGCAACAAAGACCCAGCACAACCACCTCATGAGAAGAGTTGACTCATTAGGAAGACTCTGATGCTGGGAGGGATTGGGGGCAGGAGGAGAAGGGGATGACAGAAGATGAGATGGCTGGATGGCGTCACTGACTCAATGGACATGAGTTTGTGTGAACTCTGGGAGATGGTGATGGACAGGGAGGCCTGGCATGCTGCGATTCATGGGGTCGCAAAGAGTCAGATACGACCGAGCAACTAAACTGAACTGAACTGAACTGAACCGTGGATTTGGGAAGATCCCCTGGAGAAGGGAAAGGCTACTCACTCCAGTATTCTGGCCTAGAGAATTCCCTGGGTCCATGGGGTCTCAAAGAGTCAGACATGGCTGAGCGACTTTCACTTTGCTTCACTTCAACCATGGATTAGTGTCTTTTCAATATATGAGAGCCATTTGTAGTTCCTTGTCTGTGACTTTTATGTTCATATCCTTTGCTTATTTTTCTCTTTAGCTGTTTCTCTTGTCATTAATTTGTAAAAACTCTATAAGTATTAAGGAAATTATCTTTTTGTTTGCTATTTGAGTTGAAACTATAATTTCCCAGTTTAGTAGACTGATTTAGAAATGGTAAATAGCTAAAAACCAAACAATACCAAAAAACCACACTTAAGTGAAAAAATATGTTTGTAAGCTGCAGTTTAACCAGTGTCAGAAACTAACAAATGATGTGTTGAGGAAAGAAAAGTACCATTTGCTGCCAAGAACCACACAATGGGGCACAGAAGAACCAGCACACATGAGCAGGGGGCTGAATGGACAGGGATCTACATTCAGGGAAGGAGGGAGCCTCTTCTGAAGCTACACTGTGAACCCAAGACTAAATTTCAAATTCTAAGCAATCATTTAAAACAGTAGATGATACCACAAGTTAAAGGTCAGTTCAGTCTCAGCTCCACTTCACCTTTTGGACCATTTGATTCTTTTCCCTCTCCCAGCCCCTCCCAATTTAAAAATAGCTACCAACCAAGGACCCGTAAACAAGGGTCTGGAGACATACTGTTTCAGATCCTTAGCAATACCACTTACTAGCTGTTTGGACAAGGTATTGAAGCTCTCTGTGCCTGTTTCCTTGTCTGTAAAATGGGAATAATCACATCCACCCCACAGAGCTGTTATGACAGTAAATGAAATAATAAATGTGAAGCATTTAGAAGAGTATCTGCATATAGGCATACAGTTAAAGTTATTTAATGCTATTAATATGTACTAATATACACACACACTCTATTTCAGATAAGTAACACAATATCTCAAAATTTCAGTCACCTTTTGTGGATAATTATCTTCATTTCACAAATAAGGAAACTGAGGCTTTGACAAAGTAAATAAGACCCACTTTTCTTCATCACCTTTGGATCACCTGCCAATATTAAAGAAAGTAGTATCTTTACAAGAAAACATGGAGGAAAAAGGTCTTAGTTACACAAGCAACTGGAAAACTATCTTCAAGTATATGAAGGGTTACTGTAAGGACCAGAAATTAATGTTGTTTTGCTGCTCCAGAGGGGAAAGTGATATATCAACAGGTAGAAAGTCAAGGGATGCAGAATCTGGTCCAGTCTTATGAAGATACTGCTGTCCCGACTTTCTATTGTATCCCTAGTCCCTAGCTGGTTGGCAACAGCTCTCAATAAATATTTATGAAGAAATAAATGAATAAAATAGTAAGTGTATCCAGAATGAAACAGGCTACCTCAGAAGCACTCCATTCTGGTCACATGTAAGAAGCTGCTACAGCTAAGCATCTGATGGAGAGTTAGAATAACCAATTGGTATCTAATTATCCTGGATTTCCCTGATAGTTCAGCTTGTAAAGAATTTGCCTGCAATGCAGGAGACTCCAGTTCGATTCCTGGGTCGGGAAGTTCCCCTGGAGAAGGGATAGGCTACCCACTCCAGTATTCTTAGGCTTCTCTGGTAGCTCAGACAGTAAAGAATCTACCTGCAATGTGGAGACCTGGGTTTGATTCCTGGGGCTGGGAATATCCTTTGGAGGAGGGCTTGGCAAACTACTCCATTATTCTTGCCTGTGGAATCCCCATAGACAGAAGAGCTTGGCAGGTCCCAGTCCACGGGATCGAAAAGAGTTGGACACAACTGAGCAACTAAGCATAGCACAGCACATCTAATTATTCTAGCTGAATCTTCAGGAAGAAAAATGACCCTAGTGCAAATAAAGAAAAAGAAGTTATTCTCAGAACCATTAAGGGACTGACTTTTGACTTTAAAACTTTCTGTACAATGGAAGAAACCAACTTGAAAAGGGATTCTTGTCAAATACTTCTCTATCTGGTGAGTCATTGTCTCTGTGGACACTGGTGACCAGGGCAGGACTATGCTGCTGATATTTCATACAGGTAAAACTTAGTAAGGAAGGCGTGCATGCTCAGTCACTTCAGTTCAGTTCAGTTCAGTCACTCAGTCATATCCAACTCTTTGCGATCCCATGAACCACAGCATGCCAGGCCTCCCTTCCATCACCAACTCCCAGAGTCCACCCAAAGCCATGACCATTGAGTCAATGATGCCATCACTTCAGTCATGTCCAACTCTTCGCAACCCTATGGACTGTAGCTCTCCAGGCTCCTCAGCCCATGGGATTCTCCACAAGAGTACTGGAATGGGTTGCCATTCCCTTCTCCAGGGTATCTTCCCCACCCAAAGATAGCACCCAGGGTCTCCTGAATTCCAGGCAGATTCTTTACCACTGAGCCACCAGGGAAGCCCAGTAAAGAAGGCACAACATGGTAAATCAACTCTATTTCAGTTGAAACAAAAGGGGTGGCAAACAAACAAACCTAGTAAAGTAGACGTTGTAAGCAGCCTACCTCAGCAAGAAAAAAAAAGAGAGAGGGAAAGAACAGCTCAAACATATAAAGTATTAATGTAACTTAACAATGATAATTCCTATCATTTGAGAACTTACTATGTGCCAACCACTGTGAAAAACCAGTCTCGATGGGAAAAAGGCAGTTACCTTCCAATAATTAAAGATATTGGAGCCTCTAAGAGGCCCAAGTTCAAATTCTGACAGGATCATTGTTTGAGTAAATTTCTTAAATCCTCTGTACTTTGGTTTAGTCATATATAAAGCAGTAAAATGAGGATAAATAATTCCACAGGACCTAGTACATTTTAGGCACTACCTTTCTCTTCCTCCTCCCACAATATAAGGAGCTTGTACAAGATAGTTGGAATAGACCAACAATTAAATGACTTGCTTCATGAAGTAGGGAGTTCTCCATCCCTGGAGGTGCTTGTGCAGAGGCTGGACAGCTTCATATAAATTGTTAATATATATAATGCTTCCTATAAGACAGGAACTTCTGTGTATGTTTTACAGGTATAGATAGATAGAGACAGAGATATATAGATAGAGATAAATTCTGGTGATCTTCATATAAGAACCCTAGGTAAATGCTATTATTATCCACACTTTAAAGATGAAATGACTAAGAGCAACTCAGTAATTTGTGTGAGTATACAGCTAGTAGGTGCCAGGAGTTTGAACTCAGGAAGTCTTCTTGAGTCTCTTCCAACCTAAGTATACACAAGCAATAGTATGATGGACCTTTGGGTAGGTGCTGGCATCAGTGACCTTGACCTTCCTTCCACTGCAGAGATCCCAGGAGCTCCTAATCTTAGTATGGGGTGAGCAGCTAAAGGGATTCAACCTGGACAGACAAGAGAAAGGAGTTTAAAATGAGAAGCAGTGGATGCCCATCCAGTGGTGGGGGCCAAAGGCAGCACACATCTTCCAAGCTCGGGAGAGCACGCCCCTCACTCTGGCTCAGGCTTTAGGAGACAGGACAGTGAACCAATAATGTTTCCTAAAGCCAAACCCTAGGTGTTATCGTGTGACAGGGCGATCAGCCATCCTTCCACTCTTTGCACTTTTCAGTTCACACAGGAAAATAACACTGTCAGCAGCGCTGTGGCTCCTGCTTGTGCTGCAGGGTGCTGACGCATGCAGGGCGGAAAGGGAGTAGGTGAGAGAGAGGCGGTTTGTGCCGACACGTTTCAGCTACATCTCTCTTCCAGCCCCAGGCCACTTCTGCCAGCTGCTCCTACAAGCCTCAGGCTGTTGGGAAGGGAAGCTGGGGTGCCCACAGTACATATTTGAAACTATGGTTTGAAGAGTTATTTTCATGGATTTAGATTTGGGGTCTGGATTCTGAAGGGATAAGGAAACCGGAGGATTAATTGGTCATAACAGGACTTTTCTTTTGTTCTCCTCTGCCTGTGGCAGCATTTAGAATTAATGTCTCCTGCTAACTCTCAAGTTAAAAAGTCGTCATGCTGGATAAAATAATAATAATAATAATCCTGACTTACATGCACATACTTGTGAAAAAAATGCTTTCACAAACTCTGTCTTGTTTGATCCTCACCACACCTATGGAATAGACATGACAAGGGTTATCATCCCCATTATGTAGATGAGAAAAGTGAGGTTCAAATATTAGACTACTCAACTCAGTAATGTTTGTCTCTAAGAAACAAGAACATCACCTGTCTGTTTTTTAATTAAATAAGTCTCTATGATTAGCCCATATTGTATACAAAGACAGCCTTATTCAGACTTCTTAATTAACACTCCCCCAAGATTATCTCTGCTGGACACAAGAGGAAAAGATTACAATGCAGAGCAAGAAAAGAAACAGTTATAGATTAAAAGAGACTTAAATAATAGGCAAGTGTAATGACTGGATTCTGATTTGAACAAATCACTGAAAGACACATTTGGGAGTAAACGGGAAAATCTGAATATGGACTAGAGATTAGGTGATATTTATCACTAACTTTGTTAGGTGTGTTAGTGGTGCTGTAGTTATAAAGAAAATTTTTCTTATTTTTAGAGTCTTTCACCGAAGATTAGGCAATAAATGTTAAGACATCTCTTAAAAATTTAGCAAAAATAATAATGAAGCACATGTGACACTATAGTTACAATTGTTCACTCTAGCTTATGGATTTATAGGTGTTTATTTCACTTATTCTATTTTTCTATGGACTTACATTTTCCTAGTAAAAGAAAAACTGTTGAGGAAAAGTGACACGTTCTCCTTTTACATGTAAATATCTTTTAAAGAGTTTTTTGTGTGCTTTTACCTTTTCCTTGGCTCCCTTTCAGTGTATAAAAACTGTGTGACACCTGAATGGAGGAAAAAGCTTGACCTCATATGTGACTGAAATTTTACAGTTATAACTGTCTTTGGACACATCCCACCCTGCAGAACTCTGATTACAAGTGGGAGCTTAATACACTGAATGTGAAAAAGATTTTTCAGAAAAAAAAAAAAAAAAGATCCTCTAAAGGGTTTTGTTTTCTTTTTGCTTTTCATTTTTAATTTCAAACTTACAACAGGAGTTGCAAGAATGCTAGGAACCACCCCTGTGTATTCTTCATTTATGTTCTTCAATTATTAACACTTTGCCACATTTGTCCATCTCTCATTCTACAGATTACCTGTATTTTTTCTGAATCATCTGAAATAAATGGCATGCGTCATGACCTTTTACCCCTAACTACTTCATTGTATATCTCACGGAAACAGAGACTTTTTTTTTTTACAGAACAACAGTGTAATGATCAAAATTCAGAAATTTTGGCATCAGTTCAGTTCAGTCGCTCAGTAATGTCCAACTCTTTGCAACCCTATGGACTCTGGCATGACAGGCTTCTCTGTCCATCACCAACTCCCGGTGTATGTTCAAACTCATGTCCATTGAGTCGGTGATGCCATCCAGCTATCTCTTCCTCTGTTGTCCCCTTCTCCTCTTGCCTTCAATCTTTCCCAACATCAGGTTTTTTCCAATGAGTCAGTTCTTTGCACCAGGTGGCCAAGGTATTAGAGTCTCAGCTTCAGCATCAGTCCTTCCAGTGAATATTCAGGACTGATTTCCTTGAGGATGGACTGGTTGGATCTTCTTGCAGTCCGAGGGACTCTCAAGAGTCTTCTCCAACACCACAATTCGAAATTTTGGCGTAGAGTCTGTATGCTAATTTCTCCAGCTAGCCAAACAATGTCACTCACAGAATTCCACCCATCCCACCCCCTAATCTGAATCCAGGAAACAGTCTAGGATCATCCATAGCCTCTGCTTGCCATTGGTTTCTTTAGTTTCTGGAGCAGTCCTTTAGTCTTTCATTCCTCTTTCTGGATATGAACAATGAAGAGTACAGGCAAGTTGTTTTGTATAATCTCCCTTAATATAGGCAAAATAATAATAATAATGATAACTCTCATTTACTGTGATACCAAGTATTTTATCAATTCAATCTCTATCTTCTCCAGGAAAAGCTAGAATTAAATTTATGAGAAGAGAAAGGTTTAACTGTTAAACCTTGAAAGTATGTATAATGAGCATTATTCTTTGACAGACGGTTCAGAGAGGCTCCACTGGTGAATAAGTTTATTTAAATAAATTTACATGGCAATAGGGACTTTCCTGATGGTCCAGTGGCTAAGACTCCACTCCCAATGCTCTGGTCCTGGTTTGATTCCAGATCAGGGCTTTCTAGGTGGTACAGTGGTAAAGAATCTGTTTGCCAATACAGGAGACCTGGGCTCAATCCCTGGGGCAGAAAGGTCCTCTGGAGGAGGAAATGGCAACCTATTCCAGTATTCTTGCCTGGAAAATCCCATGGACAGAGGAACCTGGCAGGTTACAGTCCATGGAGTAGCAAAGAGTTCAACACAACACTCAGCACAATAAAACAGCATACGAGATGGGGAGCTAGATCCCACGTGCCACAATTAAGAGTTTGCATGCCTCATCAAAGTTCAAAGATCCTGCATGACACGACTAAGGCCTGGTGTAGCCAGATAAATTAATTAATTATTTTTTAATTTACATGGTAATATCAGGTTTAAACTAGGCAAAAAGATAACCAATGACTATAATAATTCAGCACTGAAACATATTACTAAGGGAATCTCTAGTGATCTCTAAATGTTGAGGTTTCTTTTCTTTTAATTGAATCAATTTTAATTATCTTACTTTAAAAAATAGTGTAAATATTTCCTTACCTGATATGTGTAAGAAATGTTTATGGAGAAGCAAGAAATCACATTATAACTTAAGATGTCTTTCAGAATATGGATTCTTAAAAAAACCTTAGAGATCATCCAGTTCAGCTTCTTGTTTTACAGAAAAGGAGACTAAAACCCAAAACTATATCCAACAGAAATAATTAGACAAGTGCATGAAAGAGAGTCATTTCCTAGGCAGGTTGATAAGAAGTCTAGGGGTCCCCAAGGAGAGAGGAGTCTGGAATTCTCAAGGAGGAAGAAAATGAAGAAGGAAGTAAAATGTTTCCCAGGGAGTTGAATACTAGGTCAGCTTTACTGGGACGGCAAGCCCCAAAAGTTTAAAGGGAACAATGGATACCAGGTGTGTCACTGCAGTGTTTGCTCTGCAACCTAAGAAACAGGATCTAGCTCTAGGAAACAGGAACCTGACGCTAACTGCAAATTGTCACCAATAGTTACATAAACCTTACCTGCCGGCCCGCCAATCATGCTCTGCCGAGTAGCCTCCCCTCTTCCCCTGCACAATAGGATAAAAGGCTCCCAAAGCGGGTGTTCGGGGCTCCCCACCTTCAATTGGCTTGGTGGGGGCCCGGATCCGAAATTGCCAATAAACTGCTTTTCTCTGAACTCCGACTGGTGGTCTCTATTGGCAGCTAGTCTCTCACATTTGGGGGTTCATCCGGGATAAGCTGCCTGGAGAATGCCAGCGGACGATTCTTTAAGACTATTCATCTGGAACCCTGCACGGCGCGACGGTAGGTCAGGCCTGTTTAATTTACTGATCTGGTATTAGTCTGCAGACTCTGTTCTGAGTTGCGTGTGGACGGTGGGACGCCGCCGAGAGGTCCCACGCAATTGCCGAACGGAGTGACGACTCCGGGAGGCCTGGATCTGAGTTTCTGGTTTTAAGATTGACTGGTTGTTTGGTGTCTGTTTTCCTGTCTGTCCCTTTTTTCTGACTGTCTAATTGTCAAATCTACCTCTCCCTCCCTGCCAGGATGGGACAAGGTAGTTCGAGTGGTCCCTTGAACTCGCTCGAGTGCTCAGTTGATAACTTCGTCAATTTCAGGCGAAGGGCGGAAGGCTATGGCGCCTCCGTATATGTGTTTGATCTAAAACAATTTTGCAAATTGGACTGGCCCACTTCGATGTGGGGTGGCCAAGTAAGGGGACTCTGGATCTGGCTATACCCAGGCGGGTTCAGCGAGTTTGTTACGGAAGTCCTGGCCACCCCGATCAGATCCCCTATATCGATATGTGGGCCGAAATTATTTGAGATAATCCATCCTACCTAAAAAGTGCGGGTGCCAGGAACCTGTGAGGGCGGGAGGCCGGGGAAGGCAGTCATCTAGCATTATGGTAATGCGCCAGTTAAAACCTAAGAAGCCGACTGCTCCCCTGTTGCCTCCTGCCCCGGGAGTCCCCTCCCCGCCGGCGACCTCCGCCCTACCCTGAGCGGGAGCTGGAGGGGAGGCGATCCCAGTTCCCTGATTCGACCGAGGCCGCTGCAACCGCTGCCCCGATGACTAGCCCTTCCCACACTCGGGCTGGGACCCCTTTCGGGCCTGCTGGGGCGGCAGGGATATACCCCCTGAGGGAGACGGGGCAGGCGAGTCCCACCGGTAGGCCCGTCCGAACCTATGTCCCCTTTACCACTTCAGACCTATATAATTGAATGAAATTTTTTTCCCCCAGCCGTCCTAACTGGGATCACAATGGGGCGGGAGGGCTGGGCTCCCTCAACTGGTACCGCCAGACTGTATTAGCAGGACTACGCGCAGCTGCCCGGAAGCCCACTAATGTGGCAAAGATAACTGAGGTTAGATCTATACTGTTACTGTGTACTGTGGCAAACTTAGATTGGTAGTCAAGAAAGCACCTAGCCTCACTAGAAATTAAAAGTTTAGAAGCTAGATGGAGCTTTAGCCCCAAAACATCTCAGAGGTTAAAGGTTACTCTATGAGAGTTAATATGCCTTTTCCTTATCAAGAAAAAAAAAATCAAGAAAGATCTGGGAGACTATTTAGAGGGCCCAGAAAAATATATTAGAGCTTTTAAAGGTGTTATTCTGCTTTATGACCTTACTTGGAAGGATATGACCTTACTTGGAAGGATGTGATGTATATCTTGGGACAGACGCTGACTCCTAACTCAAAGACGCGAGTTTTGGGAAAAGCGGTTGCTTATGGAGATGAATGGCTTGGTAATAAATCAGTAGGAAAGCAGGAAAATGAGATAGCGGCCCTCTCCACTGGGAATCAGGTGGTCCCAACTATAGAACCAGAATGGGACTACAACACAGCTAAAGGAAGATGGGATCAGAGTCATTTTGTCAGATGTATTCTTGAAGGACTCAGGCAGGCCCGTTCTAAGCCTTTAAACTATAGCAAATTGACAGACATAGAACAGGAGGAGAAGGAAGCTCCTGGTAAATTCCTAGATAGTAGATTTATCACTCAGTCGGCTCCAGATATCCGCCATAAGCTACAAAAAACGGGCGTATGGACCAAATCAGTCTTAGATACTCTGTTACAACTGGCTCAGACAGTTTATTATGGTAAAAAATATTAAAAAAATGCCCAGAGGGACCTAGGTAAAAGGGATGGGCTTGCTATTCCTGTGGAAAGGAGGGGGCACCTCAAGCGAGATTGCCCTCAGGCATCTAAGCCGCCCCCGGCTCCATGTCCGGTCTGCAAAGGACCACACTGGAAGAGAGACTGCCCTCAGAGGCATAGGTCTCCGGGGTCAGACTCTCAAGACAATCAGGGCTGAAGGTGCCCGGGGTCCCCACACAAGCTCCCTTCCTAATTACACCTGAGGAACCCTGGGTATTGATAATTGTGAGGGGCCAATCCATCAATTTCCTTTTAGATACTGGGGCAACTTACTCTGTGCTTACTGAAGCCCCTGGCCCACTTTCTTCCCGATCCGCTTCTGTAATGGGACTGTCTGGACGAGCCAAAAGATATTGTTTCAGTTATTCTTTATCTTACAACTGGGATTCTGTGCTATTTTCACATGAGTTTCTGATCGTGCCAGAATCCCCCTCACCCCTTTTGGGGAGGGATATACTGAGCAAGGTCCATGCCTCTGTTTTTATGAATATGGAGCCCTCCCTTCCTCTCCCTCTAGTTGAACATTTATAAAAGGCCTTTCTTATGCACAGACATTGTTATAGACCCTGAAGCCTTGGAATTAACTAGTTATGTAACTCATCTCTCAGCTTTTCAACAGGTATTAACAGAACTCCGGGAGACGACTCCAGACCCTGCCTCTGAGTCAAGCAAGCCTCTATTTGAGCCAGGAACTGAGCTGTCAAAGTGCCAGGAATTGATTCGTGGATACATCACACTCGAGTTAAGAGGTGACACCCTGACCAAAACTAAGTGACATCTTTTTATGTCTTTACTTTCTATGCTCTGACTTTGTACTTTTCAGATAGGCCTGATAACCTGTGTGAGCTTACTTCTGCTGACTCCAAAAGTCCTGAGTCTGCCGTTTGATCCCCAAGACAATGCCTTCCTGTCTTGGGCTCACTCCTACGCTGCATTCCACAATCGTTCTAACTGCTGGGTCTGTGGAGCACTCCCCCTCTTCATCAGTAAAAGGCTTTCCATGGTGGCATCTCCACCCAAAAAAAAAAGACTTTCTCCAAGTCTGTAAATACCTTTGACAACAATAACATGCGATGCCTCTTCATCTGAGGACATCTACCAACCTTAAAATGGACTGGTGCAATATGTTGCACTTTATGGACTTAATGTGACTTCTAATTTTGATTTTAACTTGTTTTAATGACTAGGTTGCCTTACATCTGTAACTGTATAACTGGATTTGTTTCTAGCTGCATGAAAGCTTTTAAGTTACAAATGGCTGCTCAAACTCCTGCTACTGAGGCAACTTCCTCCAACTACTACTTGGGGCCCCTGGATCAGATATCCTCAATATGAGGATTAGGAGAATATGTTGCCTCCCCAATTTAGGGACAACGCCCCTTCTCAGCTCAGAAGCAGTTACGGAACGAAACGACGCCCCTTTTCCCTAAGCAACATAATTCTCCTAAAAGAAAAGGGGGAATGAAAGAGAGTCATTTCCTAGGCAGGTTGATAAGAAGTCTAGGGGTCCCCAAGGAGAGAGGAGTCTGGAATTCTCAAGGAGGAAGAAAATGAAGAAGGAAGTAAAATGTTTCCCAGGGAGTTGAATATTAGGTCAGCTTTACTGGGACGGCAAGCCCCAAAAGTTTAAAGGGAACAATGGATACCAGGTGTCTCACTGCAATGTTTGCTCTGCAACCTAAGAAACAGGATCTAGCTCTAGGAAACAGGAACCTGACGCTAACTGCAAATTGTCACCAATAGTTACATAAACCTTACCTGCCGGCCCGCCAATCATGCTCTGCCGAGTAGCCTCCCCCTCCTCCCCTGCACAATAGGATAAAAGGCTCCCAAAGCGGGTGTTCGGGGCTCCCCACCTTCAATTGGCTTGGTGGGGGCCCGGATCCGAAATTGCCAATAAACTGCTTTTCTCTGAACTCCGACTGGTGGTCTCTATTGGCAGCTAGTCTCTCACAGTGCACATGGGTGTCTTACAAGTATATGCATCCAGTACTGTTTAGAGTAAGGAGAATGCTGGGAAGGAAATGATCTCAATATCTATCAGTGAGGAGTTGTTTTTTTTTTTAATTATTTTGTCAATACATTAGATTCTTTGTAGCTATTAAGTAATAATGCAAATATATATTTAATGAAAGATGGCCATCATATATGAAATGGAAAAGCAAACTCTAAAATAGTATGTGTAGTATATTTCCATTTTTGTAAAAGTAAATGTGTGTGTGTGTGTTGTCTGGAAATAAATATACCAGAATATCACTAGTGATGGCCTCTAAGGAACACTAGAATTGACTTCAACTGACTTTTTCATATTTAGTAAAGTGTGACTATTTGTAAAATAAAGTTATTTTCATTGCAGGAAGAAGCAAATATCTTTTTTCATTTTCACTTTTACTAGTGAACATTCACCACCAGCAAAAGTGTGTTGAACAATGTACAAAATTCTTACTGGAGGCATTATTCTTAATGTCCAAGATCAGAAAAGATAGCAGGGAAGAAAGTCATACCCACAGTATATTTGAAAATGGAATTACGTCATTAGGGTTAGAATCTGAAGAGAAAACAGAATGTGTCTGTATCAATTGAGAAATGACATACCATTTGGAAATTCTGGATGGACTTCAACATATATAAATATGCATAGAATATCATTCCATAAAGAACTAGAGGTCAGTGAGTGGACAGATGGACTGCTAGATTTGATCCTAGACTTTCAGACTTTAGTATTTATAGCCAAATTTACAGTCACTCACCCTGCTTATTTAACCTATATGGAGAATACATCAGAAGAAATGCTGGGCTGGATGAAGTACAAGCTGGAATCAAGATCACAGAAAGAAATATCAATAACCTCAGATTTGCAGATGACACCACCCTTATGGCAGAAAGCGAAGAAAAACTAAAGCGCCTCTTGATAAAAATGAAAGAGGAGAGTGAAAAAGTTGGCTTAAAACTCAACATTCAGAAAACTAATTTCATGGCATCTGGTCCCATCATTTCATGGCAAATATTTGGGGAAACAATGGAAACTGTGACAGACTTTATTTTGGGAGGGCTCCAAAATCACTGCAGATGGTGACTGCAGCCATGACATTAAAAGACATTTGCTCCTTGGAGAAAAGTTATGACCAACCTAGACAGCGTATTAAAAAGCAGAGACATTACTTTGCCAATAAAGGTCCATCTAGTCAAAGCTATGGTTTTTCCAGTAGTCATGTATGGATGTGAGAGTTGGACTATAAAGAAAGCTGAGCACCAAAGAATTGATGCTTTTAAACCATGGTGTTGGAGAAGACTCTTAAGAGTCCCTTGGGCTGCAAGGAGGTCCAACCAGTCCATCCTCAAGGAAATCAGTCCTGAATATTCATTGGAAGGACTGATGCTGAAGATGAAACTCCAATACTTTGACCATCTGATGTGAAGAACTGACTCATTTGAAAAGACCCTGATACTGGGAAAGATTAAAGGCAGGAAGAGAAGGGGACAACAGAGGATCAGATGGTTGGATGGCATCACTGACTAAATGGACATGAGTTTGAGTAAACTCCGGGAGTTGGTGATGGACAGGGAAGCCTGGTGTGCTGCAGTCCATGGGGTCATAAAGAGTTGAACATGACTGAGTGACTGAACTGAACTAAACTGATACTCTCTTTGGGCTTCCCAGGTGGCACTAGTGGTAAAGAACCTGTCTGATGAGGCAGGAAACAAAAGAAACACCAGTTGATCCCTGGGTCGGGAAGATCCCCTGGTGTAGGAAATGGCAACCCACTCCAATATTCTTGCTTGGAAAATCCCATGGACAGAGGAACTCGGGGACTACAGCACATGGCGAACTACATGTCCACAAAGAGACTCGACTGAAGCAACTTAGCATGTATGCACGCATACTCTCTTTAGAAAGAAAAGGGAGAAATTCAGGCCTCTGTTATTCCTCAAGCCTCTGCCCAGGCAATAGTCTTATATTGGCAACAAAGAGTGGATAAAGGCATGGTGTATGGTGATAACTGTCATGATATGAGGAGTTCTTAATCTCTGTATGAGGCATTAGACCTCTCTTAAAATCCAGAAAGATGCACACACAATTCCAACTTAACTCCAGGAGAGTCTTGAGTCCCTAGAATCCTATCCATTAATTTAATCGAGGTTCAGCAATTCCATGTGACGAGTCCCTTAACCAAGTTGTAGCAGGAGATGACCACCTGCTAAGAATAGGCAGAACTGACAATAAAACTTGGGAGGTCAAGCCCTTGTTTCTGTTTGGAATAGGGGATCTTGGTTGCTTTAAATGTAGCCGGAGCAACTGGACCTTAAAATTAAAAAGGAAGAAAATGGAAGTTTATACATTTTTCTGGTTAATATTTTGAGTTAAAATGATGCCTTTCAGAATAAATAATTCACCATAGTCCCAAGTGGTGAATTAAGGACAAGAGTTCATGATTCCTTACAAAGAAAAAGAAAGAAAACTGAAGATGCATTCATTTATTCAACAAATCTATATTGAGTTCCCACTATATGCTAGGGCCTTGTTCCAAGAGCTGGAGACATAACAAAACAGAAAAAGTGTCTGCCACGTGGAACTAGCTTTCTTGTGGAGGTGGGGAGGGAAACGATAAACAAGTAAACAAAAAATTCATGCTCTAATGTCACACTGCGATTAGTACCAGAAAGAAAAATGCAGCAAAAGAAAGCAAGCAGTGGGGAGGTTGTTTAGCAGATGGCAGTGAGGGAAGGCTGAGAAAGAAACACTTGAACAAATGCCAGAGTGGAGTGAAGGAGCGAGCCACATAAGCATCTGGGGAGTTTTCCAGGAAAATAGAACAGGAAATGCAAAGGCTCCAAATGGGAATGCACTCCATGTGTTTGAGAAACAGCTTGAAGGCCACTGTGAGGTGAGTAAGGGAGGGAGTAGTGGGAGTCAGGGAGGCATCCTGGAGTCAAACCTCATAAAGGCTTGCAGGCCACAGGAGGGACTTTGAGTTGCTTCCTAAAATTTGTGGGAAGCCACCATCGAAAGGTTTTCAGGACGGCAGTATCATAATTTGACTTAGTTTATGATGGATCAGTCCAGCTGCTATGTGGAAAAGAAAAAGCAGGAGGATGAGTGTGAAGGCAGAGAAGAGGAAAGGAAATGCTTGTTTTCCAGTTCCACATGGTACCCTGGGTTTTGTTTTATGCCTAGGAATAGAACATAGGTACAAAGATTATTGGGATCAAACTGTATCCTTTATGTGCTAAGTCGATTCAATTGTGCCTGACTCTTTGCAACACTATGGACTGTAGGCTGCCAGGCTCCTCTGTCCATGGGATTCTCCAGGCAGGAATACTGGAGTGGGTTACCATGCTCTCCTCCAGAGGATCATCCTGACCCACATCTCTTGTGTCTCTTGTATTGGCAGATGGATTTTTACCACTAGCATCACCTGGGAAGAGCCCAGTTCATTCTACTCAGTATGTCGCTAACATCTAGCTGGTGGGTCCTAGGAGAGAGACAGCAATCACCCACCTAACATTAGCTGTGATATTATGATTTATAATAAAAATAAATATTTGGTCTCCATCCCCTTGCCTGGCATAGAGTTCCAAAAACCCTTAAAAGTTCTTAAGTGATGAGAGTTAAGTATCTTCTGTGTGTTAATGAGGTGCCTTTGGGACCAAACCTAAGGAGAGCCAACCACAGGATTAGAGGATTGAAACTTCCCTGACTTGGGGAAGGGAAGAGGGGCTGGAGGTTGAATCATTAGTCATCAATGACTAATGCTTTAATCAACCATGTCTGGGTACTGAAGTGTCCATAAAAACAGACAGGGATCAGGTTTGTGAACACATGGGGACTTGGGGAGCATGGTTACCTCAGGGAGAGCATGGGAGTTCTGCACCCCTTCCTCACACTTTCCTTATGCATTTCTTGCATGGGGCTGTTCCTGAATAACATGCTTTTTTATAATAAGCTAGTAACCTAGTAAGTAGAATATTTTCTCTGAGTCCTGTGAACCCCTCTAGCAAATTAACTCAACCTAAGGGGGTTGTTTTGGGAACCTCCCTCTATAGCTGGCCTTCAGAAGCTCTGAAGACAAACTGGACCTGCCATTGGCATCTGAAGTGGAGGGTGGGGGCAGTTTTTTAAAAGAAATATATTTTTATTTGTTTATTTATTTGGCAGTGCCAGGTCTCAGTTGCAGCATGTAGGATCTTTAGTTGCAACATGTGGGATCAAGTTCCCTGACCAGAGATCAAACCTGGGCCCCCTGCTTTGGGAGTGCAGAGTCTTAACCATTAGACCACCAGGGAGGTCCCAGGGGATGGGCAGTCTTGTAGGACTGCACCTTTAACCTGTGGAATATGACATTATCTTTAGGTAAATAGTGTCAGAGTTGAGTTGACTTGCAGAACACCCACGTCAGCATATCTGAAAAGTATTTGGTACTATGTGAGAAAATACTTCCGACATTGGTTTCCAGAATTGGTACCAGAATACTGTTAGCTCTTAGCTCTTATCTTCTTTTATGCAAATAATGCCTTGTCATTTCCTCAGTCTTCCTTGTACAGGGCTTCCCTTGTGGCTCAGCTGGTAAAGAATCCACCCGCGATGCAGGAGACCTGGGTTCAATCTCTGAGTTGGGAAGATTCCCTGGAGGAGAGAAAGGCTACCCACTCCAGTATTCTGGCCTGGAGAAATCCATGGATACATAGGGTCCATGGGGTCGCAAAGAGTCGGGCACAACTCACCGAGTTGCACTTCACACTGTAAGGGAGATACGGTAGCTAAGACACAGCATCCAAAGTCCTGGACTTGGGATCAGAAGACTTGGGTCCAATACTTCATAGGACCTGCATAGTTTGTAAGTCACATAATCTCTCTAGACCTCAGATTCTTCATCTGTAAAATGAGAATAACACTAGCTTCTTCACAGAGCAGTTATGAGAAGTAAAATTCAAAAATGTATTTGAAAGGGCTTTGTGAATCCTAAGCAAATGTAAGGAATTATTTTTAAAACTTTCAGTTCAGTTCAGTTCAGTCGCTCAGTCATGTCTGATTCTTTGCGACCCCATGAACTGCAGCACGCCAAGCCTCCCTATCCATCACCAACTCCTGGGGTTCACTCATACTCACGTCCATCGAGTCAGTGATGCCATCCAGCCATCTCATCCTGTGTCATCCCCTTCTCCTCCTGCCCCCAATCCCTCCCAGCATCAGAGTCTTTTCCAATGAGTCAACTCTTTGCATGAGGTGGCCAAAGTACTGGAGTTTCAGCTTTAGCATCATTCCTCCCAAAGAAATCCCAGGGTTGATCCCCTTCAGAATGGACTGGTTGGATCTCCTTGCAGTCCAAGGGACTCTCAAGAGTCTTCTCCAACACCACAGTTCAAAAGCATCAATTCTTCGGTGCTCAGCCTTCACAGTCCAATTCTCACATCCATACATGACCACAGGAAAACCATAGCCTTGACTAGATGGACCTTAGTCGGCAAAGTAATGTCTCTGCTTTTGAATATACTATCTAGGTTGGTCATAACTTTTCTCCTGAGAAGTAAGCATCTTTAATTTCATGGCTGCAGTCACCATCTGCAGTGATTTTGGAGCCCCCAAAATAAAGTCTGACACTGTTTCCACTGTTTCCCCATCTATTTCCCATGAAGTGATGGGACTGGATGCCATGATCTTAGTTTTCTGAATGTTGAGCTTTAAGACAACTTTTTCACTCCCCTCTTTCACTTTCATCAAGAGGCTTTTAGTTCCTCTTCACTTTCTGCCATAAGGGTGGTGTCATCTGCATATCTGAGGTTATTGATATTTCTCCCAGCCATCTTGATTCCAGTTTGTGTTTCTTCCAGCCCAGCGTTTCTCATGATGTACTCTGCATATAAGTTAAATAAGCAGGGTGACAATATACAGCCTTGAAATACTTCTTTTCCTATTTGGAACCAATCTGTTGTTCCATGTCCAGTTCTAACTGTTGCTTCCTGACCTGCATACAGATCTCAAGAGGCAGGTCTGGTGGTCTGGTATTCCCATCTCTTTCAGAATTTTCCACAGTTTATTGTGATCCACACAGTCAAAGGCTTTGGCACAGTCAATAAAGCAGAAATAGATGTTTTTCTGGAACTCTTGCTTTTTCCATGATCCAGCGGATATTGGCAATTTGATCTCTGGTTCCTCTGCCTTTTCTAATACCAGCTTGAACATCTGGAAGTTCACGGTTCACGTATTGCTGAGGCCTGGCTCAGAGAATTTTGAGCATTACTTTACTAGCATGTGAGATGACTGCAACTGTGTGGTAGTTTGAGCATTCTTCGGCATTGCCTTTCTTTGAATTGGAATGAAAACGGACCTTTTCCAGTCCTGTGGCCACTGCTGAGTTTTCCAAATTTGCTGGTATCTTGAGTGCAGCACTTTCACAGCATTATCTTTCAGGATTTGAAATAGTGCAACTGGAATTCCACCACCTCCACTAGCTTTGTTTGTAGTGATGCTTTCTAAGGCACACTTGACTTCACATTCCAGGATGTCTGGCTCTAGATGAGTGATCACACCATCATGATTATCTGGGTCATGAAGATCTTTTTGTAGAGTTCTTCCAGTTCTTCTGTGTATTCTTGCCACGTCTTCTTAATATCTTCTGCTTCTGTTAGGTCCATACCATTTCTGTCCTTTATCAAGCCCATCTTTGCATGAAATGTTCCCTTGCTATCTCTAACTTTCTTAAAGAGATCTCTAGTCTTTCCCATTCTGTTCTTTTCCTCTATTTCTTTGCAACCCAGTTCAGACTTGCTGTTGCTGCTAAGTTGCTTCAGTCGTGTCCAACTCTGTGCGACCCCATAGACTGCAGCCCACCAGGCTCCCCCCGTCCCTGGGATTCTCCAGGCAAGAACACTGGAGTGGGTTGCCATTTCCTTCTCCAGTGCATGAAAGTGAAAAGTGAAAGCGAAGTCTCTCAGTCGTGCCCGACTCTTAGCGACCCCATGGACTGCAGCCTACTAGGCTCCTCCATCCATGGGATTTTCCAGGCAAGAGTACTAGAGTGGGTTGCCATTGTCTTCTCCGCAGCTCACTAAAAGAAGGACATGACAAAACAAAGAAATGGTTCTCCTATTATCTCTTGGATTCCACTCTTGGAGATGGGGGGGGTTGAGGGCATGGAGAGGAGTGTTGGAGGACAGGTTAGGATTTTACAGAGTAAGAAGAAAAGAGAAAAAGTGAATAGAAGAGCGAGAAGTTTGGGCGCAGTGCATGAAGAAAGGTGAGTCTGTGTAGTTGAGAGTCACTGAGCAGATTTTCCTTCATGTCTGGAATTCAGCAGACAGCCTCTGAATATCAGTCCCTCTGGGTCTGCCTTGGCTGCAGAGAGCCTTATCTGAGGGGCTTCTTATCTGAGGGGCAGCTTGCATCTGGTGACTGACAGACAAGTGTTACAAAGGCCTACCCATTTTTGCTCACTGATGGACAACTGTAACAGTAATTCACTCCAACATTGCCAGCTGAGTTGCTGGAAACTTTGTCAGGCTTACATCAAAGATAAATTTCTCCCTCTGCTTCCCCTTCCTTACAAAAGTGTTAACAGCAACAAATATCTTGCAAGTCAAACTGTCTCAGCATCTGCTTCCGGAGAACCTGGGCTGTACCAGGAAAGTTCGAAAGAACAGATAATAAAATGGGATTTAGAGCCAGATCACTCACTGGCCAGACTGGAGATAAGGACTCCATCAGTGGAGCACAGATAATCTTGTCATAAACTTTCACTGGTAGTGAATCGAGAAAAGAACACACTAGCAGACGTGATGAACCAGGCATATGAGACATGGAGGAAGTAGAAGCTGTAAGGGTAGCCATATTGAAGAGCTATTGCTAAGAACTATTGTTCTATAGAAAGACAGAATAACTGAAGGTAAGAAACAAGGCATTGGAAGTCAGATGTGAAAGGAAGAGAGCCTCTTGCAGAGAAGTTCTTATCTCCTGAAGTTGGAAAGTATAGAAAGTCAAGGTCCAAGCATCAGTCTTAATAGAATGCTTGCACATCAGAGATGATTAAAAGCCTAACCAAGGAAACTCTGTTACACTAAGGTCAGAGCTCTGTTTGGGGAACTAAGGACTCTGACACATGAGCTGGAACATCTGGGCAGACATCCCCAAAGATTGTGATTCCTTAGATTTCTTTGAACTTTCTCAGGCTGCAGATGTTGTCTATATCCTGTTATTAAGAAACAAACAATATTGCATCTTGGGCTTCCCTGGTGGCTCAGATAGTAAAGAAGCTGCCTGCAATGCAGGAGACCTGAGTTTGATCCCTGGGTCAGGAATATCCCCTGGAGAAGGGAATGACAACCCACTCCAGTATTCTTGCCTGAAGAATTCCGTGGACAGAGGAGCCTGGTGGGCTACACTCCATGGGGTCACAAAGTCAGGACACCACTGTGTGACTAACACACAGTTATATTGCATCTTAGGACCTACAGTATTTAAGGATTGTAGTCTTTATCACATTTCATTAATTCAGTGGTCTGTCACTTGCAGAATGGATCCAATAGGATAATTACAGACCACTAAAAACTCAACTAAATAATAGTCTAATCACAGATGCCAGGCCAGATGTGATAGTTTTGATTGAGGAGATAATATGGCCTCAGGAATACAGACTGAAGAGGACCTATCAATAGATTTTCGTAGACACTTCTGTTGGACACATGTACTCAGCAATATCAGTTGTGAGCACAGATGATGATCTAGCTTGACGCTTAGACAAGACCTTTGAGGTCTAAACCAATAAAACCTTACTTTGGAATGATAGCTGAGTCAGCAGCTAGTGTCTCTTTTTTCCTCCAGTCTGGAAGACTATCAAAATATCTTTGTGTGGATCAAGCTTAAATGCTTGATTGTTTTTATATTACTTTCATAAATATTCCTGTCCACATTTTACTTCAGCTTTGGCTGTGGTTACCCCTGAATTTCTAGACAGTTATCGTACTTTTCCAAGACAGCTATATACCCGAAAACTTGTGCTAGAGTGTATAACATCTGTACACATGTTATATTGGCTATCTGCAAATATCCCAGAGAAAAACACTACTTGTGAGATTTCCCTGGTGGTTCAATGTCTAAGACTCCTTGCTCCCAATGAAAGAGGGTTGGGTTCAATCCCTGGTCAGGGAATGATATCCCACATGCCACAGTAAAGAGTCTATATTCCACAAAAAAGATCAAAGATCCTGAGGGCCACAACTAACACCTGGCACAGCCAAATAAATAAACGGGGGACTTCCCTGGCAATCCAGTGGGTAAGAACATTCCTTGCAATTCAGGGGACACAGGTTCGGTCTCTGATCAGGGAACTAAGATCCCACGTACTGCAGGTCACCTAAGCCCTCGTGCCTCAACTAAGACCTGACAGGGCCAAATAAATAAGTGTTTAAACAATATTTCTATGTGTAAGGTCAGACCCCGGGGGCCATGATGGGCCACCCTTTCTCCTCCCGCGCTGGCGGGGGAGATCTCTAACAGAAGGAGCCTCCCAGATCCCGGGGACCAATGACAGCACACTTCGCCAGCTAAAGCCGCCCCACCCCAGCCATGTTGAAGGACCTATCAGCCCACGACGCCTTGGCCTGGTGACCTATCCGAACCCCCCGTCCATTAACCTGACCATCCCTCGCAAGGAACACATATAAGCCACCTCCAACACGGTCAGGGAGCGGACTTCCTCGACCTGCCTCGTTCGGTCTGGGAACCCTGCCCGGGAGCGCTTTGCCGTTAAAAAGCCTGTGAGACACTCCTTTGGTGTCCTGGTCTTTTACCTAATACTATGTACATTATTGTAAGCTTCTTCAATAGTTGGGACAATGGCAATTCAGAAATTGACTTTGACTTTGCAAATGTGTTCTTTTCTCTCAATCAGAAAAGAAGAAACAGAAAGTTTCAATTCTCATGTAATAGGCAAAAATACATAGTTTCAGTTTCTCCCCAGGGATATATGTTACATTATAGTCCAAAGAAGTCTAGAGAACCTGGGCATCTCACAGAAGAACACATTGATCCATTATTACTGGTGATGATGTGTTGATTGAACTGGGTTAGCGAGAAATGGCTTTCAGAGGGCTTTGTAAGACACATGTGTTCCAGGGAAAGAAACCCTGTGAAGATTCAGGGCTTGCCATATCTACAAAATTTCAAGGAGCCCAATTGTAAGAGATATGCCAGAATCTCCCTCCAAATTGAAAAGATTAATCTTTGCATCTTATCTCCTACCACTAGCTGTTAAGTGTCTCTTCGGTAGATTCTCTCTTGTAGATGCTAACATTTGATAACTTCATGCCCACTCCTGTGTCTATCCATATGCCTCTACTCCAGACCTCTTTGTCTGCAAACTTCCTAACTTATTTATCATTCCATCCAGATCACTGGCCAACTGGCCACACTATTTCCCACTGCCCTTGAGTTCATATATATTCTAACCTCAGGTTATTTTTCTTTCTGTATAAAATGAATGTTCAAGTGTAACACTCTGCACTCCATGTACTGGAGGATTTTCTATTTACATTGTCTTTCAAGGCCACTTCTGAGGGAACTGTAGAGAAGCCACCCTCCATTTCCAGCTTGCATTTACATATGCAAAGCAAACCCAGACTCTTTTCTCCTCCTTCAGTTGGTCATGCCACATCCCCCATACAGCTTTATGCGTGAGCTAGGAGGCAATATGGAAGCAACAGTGGGCGGTACCATGGGAATGTTCAGGCTACTGTTCATGCAGCTTACTTGTGCCCTCTCGTCTTGCTTATGCTCAGTCCTGGATGTAGCACCTTTTCTGTGAGGTATTGCTTCTCTTATGACTTGGTTGATCAGCTGCAGTGCATGATAAGATGTTTCACTACGTGCTCACTTAGTGACCACTGACAGACTTTCTGTCTTTACTAGGGCCTAAAAGCATGGCAGGATACTTTTTAAAGGCATGTGATTCTTTACTGCAAATAACATGGCCTTGCTCCCAATTCCCAAAGCTCTGAACTGTGATTCTTTGCCACAAAATCCATACAGCATCTTTTCCTGCTGCTGCTACCTCCCAAACCATGGAGACTGTAGGGTCATAGGGCCCAAGTAACAAGGCTGCTCACACTTCAACCTGGACCTGCTGCAGAGTGATTTATTGCACAAGTCCCCCACAGCCCAGCATGCACCTGGCAGTCTCTCACATCACTGAGCATACGAGCTGGAGAGGTAACTAAGCATTCATCTGTTTTCGATAAGCATGACAGTGAAGGCAGTTGAACACCAGGGGACCCAGCAGAACAATTTCAATCTGTATATAGGAAGCCAGCCAGAGTAAGTAAAAACTACAGAATACAACCCCAAAGTCATCTAGGACCTTTTTTTTCCTTCCCAAGACATACAAAAATCAAACTTTCTAGTTGATTAGCCAGGTGTGAAAGTTATACCTTGACAAGAAAAAAAAGTACATCCTGTTGTCTTCATTTTTTTTATCACATATGGGGTCTTGTCAGATACTAATACATTATAATTCTTTAAACACAGGAAGTGGCAAGAACAAATTTTCTCAAAGGCCCAGAATGGTACAGTGCTGTTCCTCCCCTGCCCCCAGCACACAAAAGATAGCTGAGAATATACATGGCTGTTATGTATAAATTTTCATTGACTCAAGTCTGCTAGAAGAGTTTAAGCAGTATACAGCATTGTTGTATTATAAATAAAGTTCAGGACTTTTTGCAGTTATTTTAGGGGCATTCACTTTGGAAAGAATTCATAAAGTTCAAGAGTAGTTAGTGCCATTTTTCTGTTCCATGTCCTTCAAGCATAAGACTCAAATCTACCAGATTGTCACCAGATAAGTAATACTCCTAGCTATCACTTATTTGTGTTATTATTATTTATTGTCATAATTTGTGCTGAGTGTAATTACACGTAATACTTGGAAAAAGCTAGTAAAGGAGGCTATGTGAGGGGTCCCCAAGGCTACTTCCAAGTACAGCAATTTGCTCAGGGGACTCACTAAACTCAGCATACAGTCATATTCACGGCTGTGATTTATCATAGTAAGTAAATATAAAGAAAAATCAGCAAAGGCAAAAGATGCAAGGGGTGAAGTCTAGAGGAAACCATAAGAATTTTTATCGAGGCTGTTCATGTAGGCGCTCTCTGCCTAGGATGTACTAAAATTCCAGACCCTCAGAAGGAAAACAGGTATACAGTATAAACCATATTGTGTGCAGTTTAAGGAAACTGAGCCATTCTTATAAAAGAATGGTGGAACTCCCCTCCAAATCCAATTTCCCAGGTGTCAACCATGGGCCAGGCTGGCAAGCAGGCCTTTTAAAAGATGACTGTCTTGGGAGTTCTATGTTATTCTACACAAGGGATCTTCAGCCTTTAAGACACAGACCAGTGCTGTTCAGTGGCCTGTTTGTTAGGGACTGAGCCACACAGTAGGAGGTGAGGGACTGTCTTCTACAAACCAGTCCTTGGTACCAAAAAGTTGGAGATCAATGTTCTATGCTATGTCTTTTAACTATCCTGTATTCAGGCACTATTATCCTTTTTAAAATATATTCTGCCTTTTCAAACTTTTATTTTTAAATACTATTTTACTTATATATTTAAAATATTTATATTTTATTTTTATACTTAAGCTATCAAGTCATTAAAAATGGGGAAATCTTAAACACATGTTATTAAGTGGAAGAAGCCAAGCTGAAAGGCTATATACTATATGACTCCAATTATATGACTTTATATGACATTCATGGAAATACTAAAAAAGATCAATGGTTGCCAGAGGTTAAGGGAGATAGAGGGATGAAAAAGCAGAGCAAAGAGAATTTTTATGGCAGGGAAACTAATTTGTATGACACTACAAAGGTGAATAGGTGTCTTTATACATTTGTCCAAACTCATGGAATGTACAGCAACAAGAGCTAACACTACTGGCCTTTGAGTGGTAATGATGTATCAGTGTAGGTTCATTAATTATAACAAATGTATCACTCTGGTTGGGGATGTTGATAATGTTGGAGGCTATGAACATGTAGGGACAGAGAGTATATCAGAAACCTCTGTACACGCTACTCAATTTGACTGTGAACCTAAAACTGCTCTAAAAAATAAGGTCTACTATATATACTCTAAAGAAAAATCAGTGGATGAATGTATGCTTAATGAATATGCTATATCAATAAACTAATTATACATTTTTAAAATGATATATAAAAGAAAAGTAAGGAAATTCAGTTATACAGTTTTGTTTACTAGCTTCTTTGCTTCTTTGTTTTTATTTTCTTCTATGAAAAAAGTACCAAGTAGAGGCACCCACAAGAAAGTTCTCAGATTGGGTATCTTTTACGCTTTCCATTAAAATGTCTTTGCTACTTTTTAGTAGGGAAAAAGAAAGAGAGGTAATGTATCAAAACCTGTGTATGAAAGGCAACTTTTTTTCCCTTTCATCACAAGATTGAAGGAGTCTCCCTCTGAGTCATAGCACACTAAGTGTTTACAGGACCAACAACTATTTTGACTTTAGTAGCTTCACATGGGAAAATCCCTGACCTGCTCTCAGGTTGAAATGAATGAAGAAATAACATACAAAAAGACACAAAAATAAGGTCACCTATAAGAACTGTTTCATGGCTATTAAAACACAAATACAAAAGGATAAACATATTATCTTTTTAAAAAAAAGTTCAATCTACTCTTACTTCCTTTTACAGTGCAAAGAAACTTCTTTGTAGCACGGTCTACATAGTACATCCTGAAAGATTCTTGCATTTGATTTGCATAGCAGAAAAAGATGTTCTCATAGAGCATTATTTATACAACAGTACAACAAAATATTTGATCAGTTAACCAATCCAAATAAAATTAGAGCCCATTCATGATTCATCTCAGTCTCACTTGTTTCCCATCAAATTATAGAAGCTTTGTATAAATGAAATCAAGTTTACACCTAAGGAAGGAAGTCAGTGGTTATTTCAACCACCTCTTAGCCCCTACGTCCTTCCTTTGTCTCCTCAAACAATGCTTTTATAACCAACATCCTGCTGTAAGTCTCACTGAAAATTTCAGCTTCTTAATTTACAAATGAAGTGAGCTTTAGCAAGTCACTTTAACTTTCTGGGACTTAGTTTCTTCATCTGTAAAACGGGGATAAGAGTAATACTCATCTCATGATATGGCTGTAAGGATTAAATAATACAGTGCGTGTTAAGCTCTCAGCATACTTCTTAGCATATAAAAAATGTTCAGTAAGTTTTGTTTTTCATTGTTGTCATAAGGGCCATTCAGTGATAGATGACAATCCTTTTGAACTGTGTGTAATCTATTAGGACAGATTTTTTCTTCTTTTTAACCAGAAGCATTTATGCAATGCTAGCATCATTCTTATCTATGGAGCCTGGATATTGGGAAAGTCATGGGAAAAACCATGTGACACCTTTGGTGCCAAATGTCTGGAGTATTGGGATCCACCTGGGACATTTCCAGTGCTCACGGGTGACAGCTGAATGTCACAGGATGCCAGGAAGCAAGGAGACTAAACACCAGCTGAGATCCTGGAAATAATTTTGGAACTAGGAATGGGGGTTCCATTTGCTGGCACTTTCTTACAAGCTTTCCTGATAAAACTTTTGCTTATTTGTCAAGTGGATTGCTATGGCGATGGGATGATGGGAAGGAGTTGTGCAATGGACAGTCCTAATCTATTTAAACTTTACTAACGTTTACTCCTTAGAGGTGAAACTGTGACAGCACATACCTAGCTGCCAAAATTTTGGTGAGCATCCTGAGATTACACTTGCCTCTGTCTCTCCTTCTTTCCTTGTGACCCAGGAAGGCCACGACTCAGGACCACTAGAAGGGTTTAGTCAGGGGGTGATGGGTGTTGGCAGCAGTAAGAGTTTCCTTATGAAAGTCTCTAGCTTTTATTGTGAGAATCATTTCACAATGTATATAAATATCAAATCATTGTGTTGTACAACTAAAACTAATATATGTCAATTATATCTCAAGTTTAAAAAAGCAATCCAGGGAGATACCTGGTAGTCCAGTGGTTAGGACTCTGATTTTACTACCATGGCCCAATTTTGGTCCCTGGTTGGGAACTAAAATCTCTGAAGTGATGTGGCAAAAAAAAAAAAGGAATCTAGAACCTTTTACTCTAAGGTTGTAGAAAAAGTTTGAGGTTTGGAGTCACAAAAATTAGGAGTTGAAAGCTTGCCTCTACCTCTTAATAGCTCTGTATCCTTGCATATGTTAGCTTACCTCTGGAACCTTGTAAAACAGGTCAATCATATCTGTTTTCACTACTTTAGAGTTGTTAAGAGAATCAAATAAATCAACAAATGTGAACACATAAACTGTCACACGTTATAATAATTACAGCACTATCTAAATGATAGCCATGGAGTGAAGTTTATTGTAGTCTTTTCAGAGAAGGGAATTTTTTGCCTCCCAGAATGAGCTGAGTGAACTGAGTTAGAAGATGACACTCTAAACAATCCAATTTATGAACACCCTAAATGAGAATGTTGGAAAAGTACTACATTCAGTATAATTTCTTTTAAACCTGTTATTTACCTCTTGTCAAAAACTTCTCAGTAGGAAACATTACATTCGAAATTAAACTATAGAAATTAAAGTTCACCTGAGAGCATTCTCTGGAAGTCCAATGATTAAGACTCCACTGCAGGGGACAAGGTTCATCTCTGGTTGGGGAACTAGGATCCCATATGCTGCGTGGTATGGCAAAAAAAAATTAAAAATAATAAATAAATAAAAATTAAAAGTTCACTTAATGTTTAGTCACAGTGTGGTCATTTCTTTGTTAAAAAAATAAAACAGATTGAAATGAGTACAAGTCCCTGCATATCTCACCTCAACAGAAAGAATCAAGCTGTGAAATTTAGTGACAGTTTGAAATAGGATTTGTAGAAATAATAGTAGTATCTGTAAGCCCTTAGACTTCCCTCTGTGAAAGGGAAATATAGGTAAGGTTACTAAATATTTTTTTCAAGCTGATTTTTTAAAAAGTTTGACAGGCTATGCCTCACTTTTTCGCAGTACATGTTTTAAGTTGTTAACAGGCAAAGCTCAAGAGTTTTGTACTTGGGCTTTCAATTTTTAATAAGAATAATTTTTTAAATAACATTAATAATTTCTGATAACATGTCAATAGCTTTGAGATTTTTTTCAAATAAGGATATTAGGGCTTCCCTAGTGGTTCAGGTGGTAAAGAATCTGCCTGCTACGCAGGAGACCAGGTTTGATCCCTGGGTCAGGAAAATCTGGAGAAGGGAATGGCAACCTAAGCCAATAGTCTTGCCTAGAAAATCCATGGCCAGAGGAACCTGGCTGGCTATACAGTCCATGGGCTCACAAAGAGTCAGACACGACTGAGAGACTGACACTTTCACTTAGGACAGAGAGACTTATTTTTATTAATATTGTTAGTGGCTTGTCTTCGAATATTTATTCAACCATGTGAGATATATAAATGTTGTGAGGGTTTAAATTTGCCTGAGCACTTTAACAAGAGTAGAGCAAACCAAATTTCAGCATATGTGATACTTGTAGTTGCCTCAGATAATTTTTTTAAACATACGCTTCTATTTTCTATCTGTTCTTTTTTTTTTTTTTTTCCACAGAGCACAGAAAACTTTATTCATCCACACTGCTCTGGAGAAGGGCAGGCTCACTTCAATATGGTATCCTCCTGGGCTTCCGCCAGCTCCCGCTCCATGCGCTTCTGCTCATCCCGCTTCTTCTTCTCCTCGGCTGCAAGCCTCCTCTCCTCTTCCGCCCGAGGTTTCAGGTAATTGTAGCGCTTGGCGCTGTAGGCCAAGCCGAGGAACAGGGCGGAGTAACGGCCGAGCTTGGTGAGCGGAGAGACCTGTACCGGCGGAACCATCTTGTCCGTGACCCTCGCCCCGGAAGCACAAGTCGGACCTAAGAGAACGCCGCAAGGCGATGAGCACCGCGGGGACCTATCTGTTCTATTTTTGAAGATACCGCATTGTTTGTACAGAGCATGAAGAAAATATAATGTGTGGCATGTTTCCATCACAGTAAAACATTTTTTGCTTCATTGACACCTAATACATAGACTTGTAAGATTATTAGTGCCTATATTAAGCTTTAATCTTTTTAAAAAATATTTTTCTCATTGAAAAGAAAACTATTTTTCATCATATGCTATATTTTACAAGGCTTGCAACATTTTGCTTATTTATTAAAAATGTCCTGGGGAAATCAAACTATTTTACTGAGGTGCTTTGGGGGAGGTTGAAGGACTTGGAGGGGAATGAGATCTGAAAGTGAGGACAATGAGATCCGAAAACAGAAACAACATTTTTAAAAAATTTTCTTCTCAGAGTGAATAGCTTTTTTTTTCTTAATTATGCAATACATAGAACTATACAAAAGAAGCCATTAGTGTAAAAATACAGGGCAATATAAAAGCCTTTTGTTTTCTCTTGCTTTAAGGAAATTCAATATAGTGTTTCAGCAAGGTTGGCAGGGGTGCCAATAGAGAGGTCGCCTTGCCTCAGTTCCATGTGTTTGAAACAGTACTTGCTTTCTACTGCTAAGTCACTTCAGTCGTGTCCGACTCTATGCGACTCCACAGACGGCAGCCCACCAGGCTCCCCCGTCCCTGGGATTCTCCAGGCAAGAACACTGGAGTGGGTTGCCATTTCCTTCTCCAATGCATGAAAGTGAAAAGTGAAAGTGAAGTCTCTCAGTCGTGTCCGACTCTTCCCGACCCCATGGACTACAGCCTACCAGGCTCCTCCATCCATGGGATTTTCCAGGCAAGAGTACTGGAGTGGGGTGCCATTGCCTTCTACAACTTGCTTTCTAGGCCATATACTATTGTGGCAGGTAAGCCCTTGAATTAGAATATTTTACTAGATAAAGAGAGTCCTTCCTTATGGAAATGTTTCATGACAGGTATGGGAAATCAAAAAATAAGATGGAAGCAATTCTTCCCACACAGTGATATCAGGCTGCTGCTGCTACTGCTGCTAAGTCACTTCAGTCATGTCCGACTCTGTGTGACCCCATAGACGGCAGCCCACCAGGCTCTCCCCGTCCCTGGGATTTTCCAGGCAAGAACACTGGAGTGGGTTGCCATTTCCTCTAATTGCTGCAAATTCTTCATGTCTCAAAATGCAGTAGTCCTCAGTGGTGGGGCTGTGGGATCATGGCAGGCCTCTGTTGGCAATGATACCATGAAAGGAAAAACAAACTGGGTATGGTTATTTTGCTGCAGTCTAGTCATGAATGGCATACAGATTGCCTCTTCAAATCTGGTTCTTGGTCAAATGATTCATCAACTTTGGCTATTATGCTAATACATGTCTATACCAGCACAAAAGAGCTAGGTATTCATTAAGATTAAGAACAGAATAGTTTAATTTTAAAAAATAGAAAATGGCATCTATTTTTTTTGTGTGTAGAATACAGTTTGAGTTGCATCTTAATTTGTAGCATCATTCAAGTTACTCTGTAAAATAACTTCAGGTTCAGAAGCTAGTTACTCAAGTTAAAGCAGGAGACTTTTCCTCTCTGAAAGAGCTGTCTGGGGTGCCTGTTGCCCTAGCATCAAAAGAGTCTGTTGGTTCACTGAGTGTAGTAATATACATCATTAATATTGTTTGGGAGGAAGAACACTTTCTTCTCTCCTTTTAGATTCTTCTAACTAGTCTAAGAATTAATTAAATTGACATGAGACAGATTAACAAAAGAAAATAAAATTTAATTTTGTACATATGGGAGTCCAACATACATAAGAGTCAAAGATTTCCACACATGAGAGTGTTTAGACAGAAAGGTAAAATGACATATATTTGCCATCCTGAGCCAAGGAATGGAATAGGGGCCTGAGGCTTCCAAAGCTAGGAAGATCATTCATGGGATGATAAGACAAGATGGGAACTTCCCTGGCGGCCCAGTGGTTAAGACTCTGCCCTTCCAATGCACGGAGGCATGGCTTTGATCCCTAGTTGAGGAACTAAGATCCCACATGGCACTTGGCCAAAAAAAGAGCATGTATTTGGTAATTAGATGTTTACCTTGCCATATAGATGGGGCCACTTAGACAAAATGCATTTCTGATAGTAACATTTTTTTCTGGGAAAAATCCCCAGTTAAATCAAGGGCAGTAGTTTCTCTCGAGTTCACAGAGTCTTCTTTGCCTTTAGATCAAAATAATCTACATCTAAGGTGGCACATCTTGGGGAGGCCTGTTCGAAATGCCTACAATATCTTGTAAAAGAACTAATAAGACACTATAAGAATACCTTCTTTTTAAATATGTGAAGATATTGAACATGCATGAATATGCAAGATTTCCCAGCAATCATACTGAAAGTTACCACTTTTTACTTTACTTTCTTTCTTTCTTTTTTTTTTTTTTGGCTGCTTGGCTTGTGGGGTCTTAGTTTTCCTGACCAGGGATAGAATCCCGGACCCCTGCAATGGAAGCCTGAGGTCCTAACCACTGCACCACCAGAGAAGTCCCCCAAAGCTGCTATTCTCCCATGCAGAATAACTTTTAAAAACACATTGACATAGATCTTAAGAATTACTCATATTTTTGATGGGAGTGCTGAATAATTACAAACAGTGTGATGTGTTTGAAAAGAAAATACAAAGAAGCTGGAGGAATAGACCTGTATTTTAGAGGACATGACCCTCCTAACAGATACACAACATTTGTCCTGCACAAAGGTACAGAAGGAGGAGTCTAGCACATGTGGATGGTTTCACCTTTCCAGCAGCATCTGTCAGCTAGTTTTTGTATATGATGAAGATGCTATTTTAGAACTGAGTTAAAACTGTAAACTGCTGAAAGGTTTAATGCATGCACACAATAAACTTGTAGATCCACTATACATATGAAAGAGAATTTGAAGGGGATTGGAGCAAAATTCTGCTTGAATAAGCAGAATACTTTTATAAGAAGTAGATGAAGTTCAGAGAGGCAGTGTGAGGAAACATGGGGGATTTCTAAAATTGTCATTTTTAAAAATCCAATATCCGTATGTTAAATGCTTATATCTATTTTACACTAGTATTTAAGAGTTAGCTTTCATGACTGATCAGACATTTATTATACATTGTTGTTACTGGTGTTTAGTCACTAAGTTGTGTCTGACTCTTGGTGACCCCATGGACTGTAGCCTGTCAGGCTCCTCTGTCCATGGGATTTCCCAGGTAAGAATACTGGAGTGGGTTACCATTTCCTTCTCCAGTGGATCTTGCTGATCCAGGAATCGAGCCTGAGTCTCCTGCGTTGGCAGGTGGATTCTTTACCACTGAGACACCAGGAAGCCCTTATTATAAATAAATATCTTAATTACAAATAGCTATTACACATAGTCAGAAACTATGAAAAAGCACAGAAGTGAAATTTCTGAAGTATAATAAATTTTAAAAGTCACTTTAAAGGTACAAATTCTGTACATCAAATACTATTTAAGATATAATTCCAGTGACATAATATAATAGGTGTATAATTTTAAATTATATGTAGACACTCCAAGCCTTTCAGGTATTAACTATCACTGCAGACTTTTGAAATGAATCTTTACATTTTCTCTGCATATGCAAACTTTTTCTACACTGTTGTTTTAGTTATCTTTCTACAGTGGCATTTGGACATTGAATATATTGTAGGTAGGGAAATCTGAAGATAGTATCTAAAAGTATAGTTTATGTCCTTTTGAAAAGTATAGTGCATATTTGGCTTCATCTTCTTCTTTAGCATTATTATTTTTTTTTACTTCTACCAGTACCAGCCCATCTCCTTCTACCCTCATACTGCTAAGCTCAGTCATGTACATGGACTGCAGCCCACAGGCTCCTCTGTCCATGGACTTTTCAGGCAAGAATACTGGAGTGGGTTGCTATTTCCTTCTCCCATAGCATTTTTAAAAGAAATGTGTCCTTAATATAAATAACTTGGTTTTTATGAGCTTTATACTAACATCACACTAAGCAAATTCTTCTGAAGAAATTTATGATTATTGTTAAACTTCATAATTATTAACTTTATTCCTTTTTATGTTGAAAAATGTCTAAAAGGATAATATGATGAAGTATACATAAAAGGAATATTGTAAACTATTTTAGACTGGAATAGAAATTTGCATTTTAAATTACAAATATAAGTATATTGCTTTCCACCTAACTCAAATGAAGTTCATAATAAATACAGAAGTAGGTGGAAGATCTTAAGTGCTATAGAATGATTTATTTGAGTACCCAAAGCCATCAGCAGTCAGATTCTCTATCCCCTTTCTGGAAATGCTCTGCTCTGCCAGGAGAGGGCACCATTGCCTATCAGGCAAAGAGAGCCAGCGGCTTATTATTAAGTACTTCTGCTTCTAGCTCTTGGTTTCTTTCTCTCTGAAGTAATAGCCCAGCCAGTGTGGGTATGATTGAGGGTAGGCTGCTACCGCACCTGTGTGGAACTTCAAGCTCTTCTAAAAATGCCCCTGATCTTTTCAACACCCAGAAGATTCCGAGTTCAGCCTTATCCCTGCTGAGAAACAGAACATAATTATAATCGAATGACTATTTTTAGGGGCTGCTGACAAAATGGATAAAGAGTGAGAGTTGAGGACATATCTTTGAAGCAGGTCTCGCAACAAAAGTCAGACAAGGCCTGGGGGTCAAGAGACCTGGTTCTCTTTTCAAGCTAGACCAATTCCTGAATAACTTTGTACAAGTGAAGGAACCAAGTTCTATATACTAGAAGCTTTGTCTTGGCTTTTAATATTCATGGTCAAGATGAGGAGTCATATTTTTTATTTTGCTGTTATAATTATGAAAATTTGTATTTCTATCATTTAAATATTCATTAAATATTTGATATGGAAGAATACATTCATACTTTATATTCATTATATTCATAGATTTAACTACAGCTACCATTCACAATGTAATATTAATATAATACAGAATTACCTAATTGATATTTAATCTGGCAGAAGACAGATAGCAATGGCTGAATATTGCAGAAATTTCCAAACCTGTGCATATTCGATTCAATATTTCTTTGAGACTCTCCTAAAAATAGGCATGCAATGCCTCAAGATAAAAATGCTCATATTTCCAGAGGCAGAATTTTATATGAAGGGGGAAAAAACCCACATTGTTGAATTGTTCAGAATATTAGACAAAATGTAAGGGCTGGTACATAATAATAATATTTTCTTCCTATTTATTCATAACATTATTTTATGAGTGATGGCTACAATTGAAGTAACTCTCTCTAGCTCGTAAGTCTAACCTGAAAATAATAGGACCATCTCATGTCCTTGTTAATTACACTGTCATGTCTAAAAGAAAGACCAATCCTGCTCCAGCGAGCCAAGAGTTATGTAGATCTTAACTCTGGGTCTCATTGCACAACACAGAGCAAACCTTTATAAACATTTTCCTTGGTAAACACTCACCTATTCTTTCCTTTTCCCCAGTGTCAGTTGCTTTAACTTCTTGAATCATTCTCCTTAAAACACTCACCATTCCAGCCTTCCTTCTCATTTCTCCTCTTCCCTGTTTTTCTTTCTTTGGGTAGTTCCCTGTGCTTGCTTCTATAGCAGTAATTCAGTTTTTTCTTCAGCAGTTCATCTTTTCCATTCCCTCTCTCAGCAAAAGATGTCCCTTGGGAAGTGAAGAAAAGGGAAAGACTGTATTTCTATCTATACCACCTAAGAAGTGATGAGGGAATTCCTTGGTAGTCCAGTGGTTAGGACTCTGTGCTTCCACTACAAGGAATATTAAGACTCATATTTCTTTACTTTGCTGTTATAATTATGGGGCATGGGTTCGATCCATGGTTGGGGACCTAAGATCCAACAAGCTGCTTGGTGCAGCAGAAAAAAAAGATGGAAATATCATACTGCCAAAAAGAGAAGGGAAAGAACAGAAGAAAAAGAAACTACTTCTATAAAGAGATACTTTGCAAAATGAGGTTTGCTTTAGTTAGATTTGACATCAGCCAAATTTGATACCACCTGGCTAAACTGCTTTATCAAAATCACAAATAGAGCAGGAACTCCTGGACCTGGAAGAGATCAATAAGTCCAAATCCAACATTTTACAGATCAGAAACTGAGACTCAGAATTGGGTTGTCCAAAATTCCTCACTGGTCATAAAGGTGGGATCAGATTTCAGATCCATTGATCCCTCCCTCTTTTGTCCATTTCAACATATTTTCTTCAGCTGAGGGTTTAGGTGAAGAATTGCCAACATTCGCTGGATTATAGAGAAAACAAAGGAATTTCAGAAAAACATCTATCTACATTTCATCAACTATGCTAAAACCTTTGGCTATGTGGATCATGACAAACTGTGGAAAGCTCTTAGAGAGATGGGAATACCAGACCATCTTACCTGTCTCCCGAGAAACCTGTGTGTGTGTCAAGAAGCAACAGTTAGAATCCTATATGGAACAACTGACTGGTTTAACAGAAAGGAGTACAACAGGGCTGCTTGCTGTCACTCTGTTTGTTTAACCTATATGCTGAGCCCATCATGGGAAATGCTGGGCTGGATGAGTTACAAGCTGGAATCAATATAGGCAGGAGAAACGTCAACAACCTCAGATAAGTGAATGAGTGAATGATACTACTCTAATGGCAGAAAGCGAAGAGGAACTAAAGAGCCTTTTGATAAGGGTGAAGGAGGAGAGTGAAAGAGCCAGATTAAGACTAAAGATTAAAAAATCTAAGATCATGGCATCCAACCTCATTATTGCATGACAAATAGAAGGGGGAAAGGTGGAAGTAGTGACAGATTTCGTCTTCTTGGACTCCAAAATCACTGTGGACAGTGACTGCAGCCATGAAATCAGAAGATGATTGGAACGTAACTACAAACCTAGACAGTATGTTGAAAAGAAGAGACATCACTCTGTCGACAAAGATCTGTATCGTCAAGGCGATGGTCTTCCCACTGGTCCCATATGGTTGTGAGAGCTGGACTGTAAAAAAGGCAGAATGCCAAAATATTGATGCCTTCGAACTGTGATGCTGCAGAAGTCTCCTGAAAGTCCCTTAGACAGCAAGGAGATCAAACCAGTCAATCTTAAGGGAGGTCAACCATAAATATTCACTGGACTGACTGATGCTGAAGCTGAAGCTCCAGTATTTTTGGTATCTGATTCGAACAGATGACTGGTTGGAAAAGTCCCTGATGCTGGGAAAGATTGAGGGCAGAAGGAGAAGAGGGCATCAGAGGATGAAGTGGCCAGATGGCATCACTGATGCAATGAACATGAACTTGGGCAAACTCTGGAAGGTGGTGAGGGACAGGGAGGCCTGGTGAGCTGTAGTCCATGGGGTCGCAAAGAGTCGGGCACGACTGAGTGACTGAAGAACAACAACAAAGTGTTTAGCTACAGCATTTGTATTATAGTGAGATCTTCCATAATGCAAGAAAAGCCAAAATCTTAAATAAAATCATCTTTCTTAGCATTTTCTCCCCTTGTTGCAATTATAGAAAAACTTTTCTATCTATACAGAGAGTAAACATTCAATATTAAATAAAGTATTTATTAATTGCAAACATTTTTCACCCAAGTGAAAAACTATAAATGCTTTGGAAATATAATACATATATTTTTATAAAACATGATTTTGCAAATATGGGGAAACCAAAGGTAGGTAACATTACACGAGTTTACTTAAAATAAAACTTTAATTTAATCATTTCCTTTTCTTTGATATACAATAAACTTTTTTCTCCTTTACCATTGATAGTTTTGTTTTCAGATCAAGTACCGGCTTTCATGAGAAGTAGTGAATTCTGAGAACATATTTTCCAGCACAGCCATAGGCATTAGGAATATGACGATAAGTATGTCATTCTCTTGAGCACAACCTAGCCATACTTACTCCTGACTATTGAAACCGTCCAACCAACCAGAATGATTTGTTCCTCTCTAACAACTTATAAATAATTCCACAAAAATGTTTCAAGTTTTTCTTCCCAGAAAGCGAAAAAAGTCTACTCCAACAATACCTCTACTGTATGAAACATTTCATTCTTATCAAAATATTGCTACACAGAAGAATTTACCCTGACTTTACTGGCAGCCTACTTATCATATTCATGAAATAAATATTTGTTGGAATATCCTTATCATAACTGCAAAGGCAGAACAACCACTTTTCTTCTCTAAAAAAAAAAGATAATGAAACTTTATATGCTTTAAGATGAATATTATTAGCTGCAAGCTGAAAATCTGAGTCTGGGATGGCATCATGACTTTTGTGCAAGAAACAAGAAAAAAAATAATGTATACAGAAGTGGCTCAGCTATGGTTGTCTTTGGAAACAAACCTGACTGTATATGAGTCTCTGTAACTTTTGTTGTTGTTTAGTGATTGAATTGTGTCTGACTCTTTTGCGACACCATAGACTGTAGCGCCTAAACTCCTCTGTCCATGGGATTTCCTAGGTAAGAATACTGGAGTGGGGGGCTTCCCTGGTGGTCCAGTGGCTAAGACTCTGTACTCCTAATGCAGGGGGTCTGGGTTCAGTACCTGGTCGGGGAACTAGATCCCACATGGCACAACTAAAGACTCCACATGCTGCATCAAAGACTGAAGATCATGTTTGTCACAACTAATGCCTGGCACAGCCAAATAAATAAATTTAAAAAAAATACTGGAGTGGGTTGCCATTTCCTTCTCCAGGGGATCTTCCCAACTCAGGGATCAAATTTACATCTCCTTCATTATTAGTAGCCAGATTCTTTACCACTGAGACACCAGGGAAGCCCTCTTTGTAACTTTAGTTTGGTTTAAATTAAGGAAATGTATTGAAGTCAACCACCTATATTTAAGTGTAAAGGTGAAATGCTAACATTTTGCACTTATTCTATTGGCAAAGATTGTACAAGCTAACTCCCTGTGTTAGTCGCGACACTGAAAAACTGCCTCTCTAATACACCAGTGGTGGGAATGTAAATTGGCAAAACCTTGCTGGAAGGCAATTCAGCAGTAGATGGCAAAGCTTTAAAACTAGAAACTAGTCATGCTATGATTCAACAATTGTACTTTAAAGACTCTGTTTTTGAATACAATCACAGTTAAGGTTTATCACCACATTACATTTTTAAAAAGCTGAAGAGCACTTAAATACCCAGCAATAGGGTTATCAGCATAAAATGACTATGCAAAACTGCTGAAAATAGTGTTAAATAAGATTTAATGGAATACAAAAATGTTTATTATGTATTTTAAGAAAAAAGAACATAATATTACATGTAGAATCCATATATATATGCTTTAAAATCTGTAAAGAATATATATAATATGGAATTCCCTGGCAATCCGGTAGTTAGGGCTCTGTACTCTCACTGCCAAGGGCCCGGGTTCAATCCCTGATTGAGGAACTAAGATCTCACAAACTGTATGGTGTGACCAAAAATAAATAAATAAATTACATTTTAAAAAAGCACTTCCTGATTATTCCCCTAGAATAGTAATCTAATAGTTGGCATTTATTTTCTTCTTTATATTTGTCTACACTTTCTAAATTTTCTATAATAAAGATATAGTACTTTAGTAATTAAGAAAAAAAATTGTCTCTTTTCTTTAAAGTCTGGTCTTTCTCAGTTGATTGTCCCAATGTGGTGACATGTATTTAGGACAAAGTTTGCAACCGTGTGCAATTCTGTTCAGACCATACTTCCTGTTGCACATTCATGCGAGCCATTTGTCACCCCTGGCTCTGGAGCTCAACACAGAATTTCCTTTCCTTTAGCAACATGTGATCAATCCAAGGAGGAGCAGGAGCGCCTCAGTGGACTGGCCCTGAGCCACCTAGCCTTCCAAAACCCTGTTGGAGGAGCAGAAAGGGCAATTCCACCACTAACAGGCAGATGGTGAAACATCCTCTTGGCTCTTGTAAATCCAGCCATCTTGGTTCAGACACAGTGGAAAAAGGCAAGCAAATTCTCCAAGGCCAGGCAAAATCAGTTCTCTTTCAAAGGAGTTTTGTTTCATGCCAGCTGGCGTTTCCTGCTATGCCCTCAGCTTCTTTCAAGGATGGACAATGGGCAAAAAAGTAGAAGCCATAAACTTGAGACCTGAGCATCTCAGCTGCTGAGGAGATAGGCATTGAATATACTGTCAGGAAGCAAATGATTCATATTGCAACGAAGCAGAAAGACCTCTGGATTGTTTAGGAGCCCTGGGTGCTAGTCACAGCTTCCTTATTCCACCCTTCAAATTTCAGTTCCTTTTATAAAGTAGCAGGGTGGGAGGTAGATAGATTAAATGAGCTAGAAAGTTGCTTCTAGCCTAAAAACCTTTATAATGATTTATAATGTGGTTATACAATATATTTCATTCAATAAAAATTTACTCAATGCCTATTATACCAGGCAAGCAGGAGCCAAAGTTAAAAAGAAAAAAAGACAAATTACCTACCCTTGGGGTTCACAGTCCAGAGCACTGAAAAGTTTCATAGTTCTGATATGTATAGTTATTCACTATACCATTTATTTTAGAGAATATTTTTCAGAAAGATTGAATTTTCTCCATTGCTAATATAGTTCCAACCTGTCAATCCTAAAGGAAATCAGTCCTGAATATTCATTGGAAGGACTGATGCTGAAGCTGAAACTTCAATACTTTGATCACCTGAGTTTGAACCAACTCGTTGGAAAAGACCCTGATGATGGGAAAGATTGAAGGCAGGAGGAGAAGGGGAAGACAGAGGATGAGATGGTTGGAGGGCATCTCCGACTCAATGGACACGAGTTTGAGTCGGCTCCGGTAGTTGGTGATGGACAGGGAAGCCTGGCGTGCTGCAGTCCATGGGGTCACCAAGAGTGGGACACGACTGAGCGACTGAACTGTATCAAATATAGTTTCACTGTCGATAAGCAATGTGTTTACTATATACTAGCAGTCAATATAGATGTGGGTTAAAAGCAGGAGCTAGAATCAGAATTCCAGTTAAATCTAAGCTTTACCTTTTGCTAACTGGATGACCTTGGAAAAATAAATACTCTCTTCAGCTTCCTCAAAAAGGAGACTACTACTTTCCTCAAATTTTTAGAATTTTAGATTAAAGACGACCTTAGAAGTAATCAACTTCATTTCAAATCTCTCATTTTACAGTAACTCAAGGAAGTTGAGTAGGGCTCTCGGACCTGTTACTCTCTTTATTCATCTGACAAATTATTTAAGAAACGTAAGTGTTAGGTAGGTAGAATAGGGAAAAGGAGTCCAAAATGGCAGTGGTTAAAAGACAAGGAAGGGAAAAGCCCGCGAAAATAGAACAAAAGAAGGTCCGAGGACGGGAGTGAGGACCTCAGGTAAAACAAACACTCCTGGCTGGCCCAGTTTACATAGGACAGGCCCAGGGAGCAAGAAACACATAAATAGAGGAGCCAAAGCTAGCTCTGTCTCTCTCGCTCTCTCCCCCACGCTGGGGCGCTCTTCTCCTCGTCTTTGGATCGACGTGCCCTCATGCCTCGAAATTGGATTTTCCTGCTATCCTCTAAATAAAATAGAGCTGTAACACTGATTTGTCTAAGAGCTATAACATGGTCCATTCAAGACCTGAGAGCTATAACACGGTCTATCCGAGACCTGAGAGCTGCAACACGCTGAGGGGCTGTAATCTCCGTCACTCCAAATCTTTGTTGTGACGAGACAAAGAACTAAGGAACATACACTCGTGTAAATTTCCTAAATTATGCAGAAATTATTTTTACAATTTCTATTATTTTGAATCTTCCATTTGCTGCTTACTGAAATTCAACTGCTGTTTCAGAAAATCTTTCCAAAAAGAATTTGGCATTTTGGCTAAATAGCTCGCTTGATCCTTGCCCCAGCTTCTCCAGGTAAACTTAGAATCTCCCTGTATGTGTTTTGATGCAGCCTGTTTTCTCTCTTGGGTTTTCTAGCCACTCTTTACTAGTAAGAGAAAAACAATTTCAGGTTTTGATAAGCCAAGTTTGTTTAATTGACTCCAATCAGACAAAAGACCTTCTCTGGAAAACCAAGTCTCTGGATATTCAACAGTGTCTGCAGGACAATAAGATAAAGGGAGCTGATAGAAAATAGAGAAAACAAGCTAACATTTATCCCATGCTTCCCATGCACCCAGGGATTCACTTAATCCTCGCAACAACCTTATAAATTACTATCCCCACTGCAGGTGAAAAAGCTGAAGGCCAGAAAGCAACTTGCATGAAGTCACTCAGACAGGAGATGATGAAGCCTAAATTTGAACCGAGGCCAGTCTGTTTCCAAACTCTTTCCAGTAAATCAGCCACATTCTCTCCTATCCCTGATCTTTATGACATACAATTGATAGAATATTTCTTAATGCAAACAATAAAAATAGATAAATAAAAGATCTCTGCAAGATGGTATGGTCACATATTTGGAAGAAAGAGATCCACTAAAAGTGTGTTTAAGGTCTAGAACCTGTTACTATAAGGCATTGTACTTCAATCACTAAGACTTATCCAAAGTCTGAATGACTGGTCCTTCCTAATAAGATGTGCTCGTATTATGTATTATGATTCTAATAGTAAAAGGAGAGACTTAATGGGTAAAGACATAGAATTGTATATATTTTATTTCTATAAGGTTTTTTCTCTAAATTCAATCTCCAATTGATTGAATCATTTTCCATGGCCTTTTGAAGGCAAAGGTTTTGTGTTTTCCTTCACCTCCCTCTCTGGCTTTTTTTCAAAGCATTTTCCCAGTCCACTTACAGTTCAGAACAGATGTCGATGCTGGCCTGCTCCCAGAGCCTTGCTGCTGTATCATGACTCCATCATTCCCTGTGGACGTAGTCGTGCCAAAGTAGAAAATGACTTCAACCCACAGCAGTATCTATGTTGCAGTCAATCCAGTGTGAGCCCGAAGGAATTGATTCTGTTTGCAATTTTTTAAATTTTTCATTTCAGCTTATGCTAAGAATATGTAGTACATTGCATTTTGATGATTTATAGAGTACTTTCCCCGTCCCCCACCCTCTCCCAACATTGTCATTTGTCAATTCTTCAGACTGAAGAGAAGCAAAAAGACAAAAAGTGTTCAGAAAATCTGAGACAAGCAGATAAACAGGAACTTGACAAGAAAATAAGAAAATAACTGCAAATTATTTAAAATGTGAACAGAGTCTAAGCACCAGAAGACTAATACAACATAACTTTGCATGACTCGATGTCTTCTAATGTTAGCAGTATCATCTTCCCCATACTGACAAGTACAAGGAACTGTATAATGTTGACAAAGACAAGATGACTGTCAGTAATTTAGCCTTTTATTACAGCAAAAACTACTCTAGAAAACCCGTACTCAAAAATTATAGTGTGCAACAAACAGCAGGAACACAACGGGACCAAAAATATTGTTACCACCTTCAATTCCAGAAACATTTGGAGAATATCCAATTGAAAAGCCCTGTGCTAGTTACGACTGATCATCTTTATTATAGATCAAGCAGAATCATCAAGTGGTTTCCAAATGGGAAAATTTTGAACCTTCAAGAAACTGTCTCTTCAGAGGTCCCTTCATCTGCCTCAATATAGTTAGGTTCTTTAAATTCTGACATTCCCCCAAATGAGTTTATTCACCTCATTGACTTATCCATTCACCAAATATTTGTTGAGCTCCTACTAGGTTTGTTACAACAGGCAGGTAGATAGGTATGAGCAGAGAGAGGGGGCAGGGGACAGGTGGTAGGAAATTATACAACTTGAGGACAGCACGGGTCCCTGGACAGAAAGAGGAAGGCAGGAACCAAGTGGCGGACAGAGAAAGGTGGGAAAGGTGGGAATATCCAGTGTCCAGATGTAACCCCTTGTTCATTATGCTCTCATTGCATTAAAATTAGCCTTACAGATAACAAGTACCCATCAGGCACCAATGCCATGAGACTTCTGACCTAAGCTGAATAAGGACAAGGATCCCTCTTCTCCTCAAGAAATGGGAGCTGAGATGAAAAATCAGAGAATATGATGCCCAAACTCCTCCTTCCCCAGTAATTATTCCACCCCTTCCTTCATCTCTGTGTTCCTTCTAGCCAGCTTGTCAAGGAGGCCTGGGGTTGCACCTGCCTGCCCGCTCTCCCCTGAAGTATATCCTTATTAAACAAACCTTCACTTTACTTTCTTAATCTCTCTGCTTCATCTCCAGTTTCTTTCCTGGACAAAGAAAGAATCTTAAATTCATGGACAGCACGGTCAGGCACTGTCTGAGTCACTAGAATCAAGCACTGAATAAGAAAGACATGGTATTCATTCCAGAATCATACCTCTTACGTTCCCAACAGACAAAGTTTAAGCATGTGATCTATTTTGCCAGTGTAGAAACTACTCCCGTTTTCACAAGGATATTTCAAAACGAATGTGTTTTTACTGCCAGTGTCTATGTTTTTCTTCTTCAAGGGATCCTTGCATTTTTAGCCACGAAACATATTGTCTTAAACGGTCATAAAAATAAGCAATGAAAATATGGAACTTTTAGAATAAATGAGTCATTTATCACTGTAAACTGTGCTAAGCTTACCCTACTCTAAAATCTCCATAGATTGAAAACACAAAGAATCCAAAGGAGCACACTAGTCTTTGACTCATGTAGTGCTCAAAAATTAACTTAGTTTTCTACTGATAACTGATGAACTTTGACAAATTAGCATAAAAGACTAAATGAAATGATCTCTTTTAATGGAAAGCCTAAGCAAAGGGAGTAGAAAATAACATAATTGAAAGGGAATAGAATTTGCCCCACCAAAATATACCTCTTTGGCATAAAGATTATCTTATCTTGAGAAGCTGTAGACAGCGGAGCATCTCTGAAAGCCGAGCAAAAGTTGCCCTTTTGTGAAGGATATTTACATGTACAGCAAAATCTCCATTTGTAAGGATTTTTCCCTTTATTACTAGAAAGAGAAGGATAAGACTTCTAATCTCTAGAAACTCCTTACCAATAGACAGGATTCCATTTAAATCTGCATAACAACCTTATTCTTGTTTACAGTGTTTTTCTTTTGTTCTTGCTCAAGCACTAAGTCATGTCCAACTTTTGCAACCCCATGGACTGCAGCACTCCAGCCTTCCTGTCCTTCACTGTCTCACAGTTTGCTCAAACTCACGTCCATCGAGTGAGTGATGCTATCAATGTATCTCATCCTCAGTTGCCCCCTTCTCCTTTTGCCTTCAATCTTTCCCAGCATCAGGGCCTTTTCCAATGAATCAGTATTAGAGCTTCAGCTTCAGCATCAGTCCTTTCAAAGAATATTCAGGGTTAACTTCTTTTAGGACTGACTGGTTTGATCTCTTTGCAGTCCAAAGGACTCTCAAGGGTCTTCTCCAGCACCACAATTCAAAAGCATCAGTTCTTTGGCACTTAGTAGTCTTTATTTACCTCCAGTATTCTTGCCTGGAAAATCCCACAGACAGAGGAGCCTGCTGGGCTACAATCAATGGGGTCACAGAGAGTTGGACATGACTGAGAACTCATGCTTTATGCTATTTTTCACATCCATAGATGACTACTAGAAAAACCATTGCTCTGACTATATGGACCTTTGTTGGCAAAGTGATCTCTCTGTTTTTCAATATACTGTCTAGAGTTGTCATGGCTTTTCTTCCAAGGAACAAGCATCTTTTAATTTCAATATTTTGAAAGATGTTGAAAGATGGCTACAGTTACCATCTACAGTGATTTTGGAGCCCAAGAAAAGAAAAATTTCCCACTGTTTCCATTTTCCCCTTCTATTTGCCATGAAGTAATGGGACCAGATGCCATGATCTTAGTTTTTGAATGTTGAGTTTTAAGCCAACTTTTCCACTCTCTTCTTTCTCCTTCTTTGTGAGATCACATGGGGTTCCCTGGTGGCTCAGAATGGTAAAGCATCTGCCCACAATGCAGGAGACGTGAGTTCGATCCCTGAGTTGGGAAGATCCCCTGGAGAAGAAATGGCAACCCACTCCAGTACTCTTGCCTAGAAAATTACATGGATGGAGGAGCCTAGTGGGCTACAGTCCATGGGGTCGCAAAGAGTCAGACACGACTGAGCGACTTCACCTTCACCTTTTTTCTCTTTCATCAAGAGGCTCTTTAGTTCCTCTTTGCTTTCTGCCATAAGGGTGATGTCATCTGCGTATGTGAGGGGGGTGAGGGTGAGGGTGAAGTCGGCTCAGTCGTGTCCAACTCTTTGCGACCCCGTGGACTGTAACCTACTAGGCTTCTCCGTCCATGGGATTCTCCAGGCAAGAATACTAGAGTGGATTGCCATTACCTTCTCCAGGGGATCTTCCCACCCCAGGGATCGAACTCAGGTCTCTCGCATTGGAGGCAGACGCTTTAACCTCTGAGCCACCAGGGTTCTCCTGCAATCTTGATTCCAGCCTGTGCTTCATCCAGCCTGGCATTTCACATGATGTACTCTGCATAAAAGTTAAATAAGCAGGGTGACAATATACAGCCTTGACGTACTCTTTTCCCAATTTTTAACCAGTCTGTTGTGCCATATCCAGTTCTAACTACTGTTTCTTGACCTGTATGCAGGTTTCTCAGGAGACAGGTCAGGCGATCTGCTCTTCCAGTTTCCTTAAGAATTGTCCACAGTTTGTTGCGGTCCACACAGTTGAAGGCTTTTGCATAGTCAATGAAGCAGAAGTAGGTATTTTTCTGAAATTCCCTTGCTTTTTCTATGATGCAACAAATGCTGGCAATTTGATATCTGGTTTGTCTGACTTTTCTAAACCCAGCTTGTACATCTGGAAGTTCTCAGTTCATCTACTGCTGAAGCCTAGCTTGAAGGATTCTGAGCATAACCTTACCAATATGTGAAATGAGAGCAATCGTAGGATAGTTTGAACATCCTTTGACACTGGAATGAAAACTGACCTTTTCCAGTCTTGTGGCCACTGCTGAGTTTTCCAAATTTGTTGACATATTGAGTGCAGCACTTTAACAGCATCATCTTTTACTATTTTATCCATAGAATTCTCCAGGCAAGACTACTGAAGTGGGTAGCCATTCCCTTCTCCAGGAGATCTTCCCGACCCAGGGATAGAACATGGATCTCCTGCATTGTAGCAGATTCTTTACCATCTGAACCACCAGGGAAGCCCAGAAGGTCTTGTAGAGCTTCATAGAACCAGAAAACTTTAGCTTCTTTGGCCTTAGTGGTTGGGGTATAGATTTGGATTACTGTGCTGTTGAATGATTTGCCTTGGAGATGAACAGAGATCATTCTGTCATTTTTGAGACTGCACCCAAGTACTGCATTTCAGACTCTTTTATTGACTATGAGAGCTATTCCATTTCTTCTAAGAGATTCTTGCCAACAGTAGTAGATATAAAGTAGATATAATGGTTATCTGAATTAAATTCGCCCATTCCCGTCCAATTTAGTTCACTGATTCCTAAGATGTTAATGTTTACTCTTGCCATCTCCTGTTTGACCAAGTCCAGTTTACCTTGATCATGGATCTAACATTCCAGATTCTGATGTAATACTGTTCTTTAAAGCATTAGACTTTACTTTCACCACCAGACACATCCACAAGTGAGTATATTTCCACTTCTGCCCAGCCTCTTCATTCTTTCCCAAATGAATAATGGAATTCTTTCATTTTTTCACTCTTACTCTTGTTTACAGTGGTTTTCCTGGTAACTTTTCATTTCAGGCTCCCCCAGGGCTTCCCAGGTGGTTCAGCAGTAAAATAATCTCCCTACGAAGCAGGAGATGCATGTTTGATCCTTCCATTGGGAAGATCCCCTGAAGAAGGAAATGGCAACCTACTTCAGTATTCTTGTCTGGGAAATCCCATGGACAGAGGAGCCTGATGGGCTACAGTCCATAGGGTTGCAAAAGTGTCTGACATGACTTAGCAACTAAACAACAAAAACAATACTCAGCCCCAAATGTCTTTCTTATGTCACTAGCTGAAGATGGCATTTAAGAAGGGCTTCCCTGATAGCTCAGGGAAAGAATCCACCTGCAATACAGCAGACACTGAAGACGCTAGCTTGATCCCTGGGTCAGGAAGACCCCCTGGGGAAGGAAATGGCAACCCACTCCAGTATTCTTGCCTGGGAAATGTCATGGACAGAGGAACCTGGAGGGCTACAGTCCATGGGGTCACAAAGAGTTGGACATGACTGAGTGACTTAGCACTGGGCCATTTTGAAGAGTTAATCAGATTTCCTGGGTTTCTCCTATGTATACAGGAGGTATACATGTTAATTCATGTTCTTTGTTTTTCTTTTTGTAATCTGTCTTTTATTACAGAAAGCTAGAGGGAAGAAAAAAATTTTCCTTCTACCTTTCTAGATTCTTGGCCAAGAGCCCCCATTAAAAAACCATCTTCCGCTGAAGACAAAACAAAGATGTTAGGAGTTGGAGGAAGCTGGTTATGGGAGTTTACCAAGAAAACCATGGTAAACAAGGGCATGCTTATTATGTAGATTTAAGCAGAAACTTCTGCATTCATAGTTTCTGGAGATTAGAATCTCATCTTTCTCTTCCTGAGAGGGAGACATTCTCACAAATGAATATTTCCCTTATAAACGTAATTGTCTCTTACAAAAATGTAACTTCTAATACTTAGTTTTCTGAGCTTATCCTATGTCTGCTCTTTCTTAAAAATCACCTACTCAAGATAATCCTTATACCACAGAGGCATATTTGGGGGTAGCATATTCTACTCCCCTTCAGGAGTCTCAGCCAAGAATGCAGAAGGGTAGAGGAAAAATTATTTTTCTCCCTTATTTAATTCTTTTATAAGAGATGTTAGACTAAAGTGTACCCTTTTTATAGATGGCGAAATTGAGGCTTCCAAGAGATAAAGTTTCTGTCTCCTAGTAAAGGACAGAGGTCACTAGGGTGGGGAGATCTTTACAGTAAAATGATGACCACTGGCTTTCAGCTCCTCATCAGTAAAGCTTCACTTCCTTCTCATGGAGGAAGCAAAAAAAAAAAAGATGGACAGCAGCCAGGAGCCAAGTTTTAGCTAGGAACAACAGGAAGCAGCAGCACGTGGAGTCACTGTGGCTACTTCAAAAGGCAAAAGGTGAGGAGCTGGCGTGGCCTAGCAACTAAATATGTATCTCTGAGCACAGGAAGACAGAAATCAGGATTTCAGAATCTGGAGTGCAATAATGAATAAGACATGGGGGGATCTGTTCTCCAAGAACTCTTGAGTTTAGTAGCAGAAACAGATACCATGTGAGAAAAGGACATGTAAACTTAAAAAATACTTATGACCTAAAAGTTGAGAGTTATTTTTTTTATGCATATAAACAGGATCTTTGAAACTTTTTTATTTATTTTATATTTGGCTGTGCTCGGGCTTCATTGCTGTATAGGCTTTTCTCTCGTTGTGGCATGCAGGGGCTATTCTCTAGTTGTGTGTACTGGCTTCTCACTGTAGTGGCGTCTATAGTTGCAGAACATGGGCTCTAGGGCACTCAGGCTTCAGTAGTTTTGGCTCCCAGGCCCTGGAGTGCTGGCTCAATAGTTGTGTTGCACGGCCTTAGCTTCTCTGTGGCATGCGGGATCTTCGCAGATCAGGGATGGAACCCATGTCTCCTGCATTGGCAGGTGGATTATTCACCACTGAGCCACCAGGGAAGCCAGAGAGTTATGTTTTATTTATTTGGTAGGAATTTTTTTAAGACTTCAAGACCAAGAGACAGCATCTCAAGTAACTCTGAGAACTGCTCTGAGGAGGCAAGGGGAGGAGCTAAGAGGAAGAGCCAGATTACATATGAACTTTTGCAACAAAGGGTAGGTAGTCAATGTCAAAAGATTATTGTAGATTAAAGAAAGTCAGATAACCCAAGTTAAGGAATTTAGAAGTTTTCTATATATGGGAAGATGCAAGAGTCTGGACTCATTGAAGTCATTCATTTGATTTGCATCTCAGCTATTTGGGGTTAGTTTCCTTAGGGCTCACTGTGAGATGTGGCTGTAATCTGATATTTGCTGCTGCTGCTGCTGCTGTGTCACTTCAATCGTGTCTGACTCTGTGCGACCCCATAGACGTCAGCCCACCAGGCTCCTCTGTCCCTGGAATTCTCCAGGCAAGAATACTGGAGTGGGTTGCCATTTCCTTCTCCAATGCATGAAAGTGAAAAGTGAAAGTGAAGTTGCTCAGTCGTGTCTGACTCTTAGTGACCCCATGGACTACAGCCTACCAGGCTGCTCCATCCATGGGATTTTCCAGGCAAGAGTACTGAAGTGGGGTGCCATTGTCTTCTCTGTGATATTTGCTAAATGACAAGTATTCTTTCCTTCCTGAGATCCCTCAGGGCTACCAGCTCACCATCTGTCGTGGCTGCAGTTGTCGATGACTGTGACATCTGTTGTTGACTGATATGGTGGGAAATATTCCATTTCTCAGATACAAGAGTCAAAATGAGAAACACAGTCCAAGAAAGTCAGGTAATTAAGTCTGTCAAATAACATAGGCATCATACAAGAGGGATTATATACTGGGCATGAAAGTATAAATAGGCGTTTTCCAGGTAGAAAGTAGATGAAGACCATAGCATTCTAACTTAGAGAACAGCAAGTGTAAAGGCAATGAATTGAAATCACGTGTTAAGGGCTTCCCGGGTGGCACAGTGGTAAAGAATTCACCTGCCAGTGCAGGAGAGGCAAGAGATGCTGGTCCCTGGATCAGGGAGATCCCCTGTGTAGGAAATGGCAACCCATTTCAGTATTCTTGCTTGGAAAATTCCCTGGACAGAAGAGCCTGAGGGTTTACAGTCCATAGGGTCACAAAAGTCCGACACAACTGAGCGACTGAGCGCACACACGTATTATGACTGAAGCTTAAACACCAGAGAGAAAAATAGCAAGAGGTGAGTCTGAAGAAGTAGGTGAGGACTTTGGACTTCCGTATAACACAGGGAACAGTATTCAGTATCTTATAGTAATCTTATTGTATCTATATTCAATATCTTTTTTATAATGAAAAAACAATCTATCTATCTATCTATATGCAAAACTGAATCACCATACTGTACACCAGAAACTAACACAATATTGTAAATCAATTATACTGCAATTAAAAAAGAAAAGGGCAAGAAAAATGTGGAGGCCATGGGTCAAGAGACTATCTTTGAAAATTTGGAATATTCATCCTTCAATAACATCAGGAGATAGCTTGTCACTCTCTAAACCTCCAAACTTAGCTTGAATGCTAAAGTGAAAAGTGAAAGTGAAAGTCACTCCATCATGTCCAGGCCAGAATACTGGAGTGGGTAGCCTTTCCCTTCTACAGGGGATCTTTCCAACCCAGGGATCAAACCCAGGTCTCCTGCATTGCAGGCAGATTCTTTACCAGTTGAGCCACAAGGGAAGCCAAAGAATAGTGGAGTGGGTAGCCTGTCCCTTCTCCAGGGGATCTTCCCGACCAAGGAATTGAACCAGGGTCTCCGCACTGCAGGCAGATTCTTTACCAACTGAGCTATCAGGGAAGCCCTTGAATGCTAAAGATTACATTAATTCTATATGTTTGTAATACTGGAAATTTTATATATATATAAAACTACTCGGGAACAATTCAGTCTAATTCAGTCCATCTCCACTTGTTTACCCCTTAACTCCCTGAGAGTTCAATAGTGTCATTACTCCATAGCACTTCTGACTTAAGGAGAGCATGGGCAATTTTATATATATATATATATATATATATATATATATGGGTAATAGAGTTTCAGCTCACATAGAAAATTAAACTCAAAATACCAAAAAATAAGAAATGCTTTCAACCATGAATTTATTTCAAATTATGAAATAAAATTAGATATGGAAATGGAAAATCAATTTTATTTGTATTTTAATATTCAAAGTGGTTTTAAATCATTGAGATGTAAAGCAGCATCTCCCAGGCACCACTTTTTAGTTTTGGTTCAGTCATTTCTAAATTGACCCTGATGGACAGACTTTACCAGGAGAACTTTATGAAATGGTTTCCAAGGTTGCATCTATGATCAGAACAGGGTAGGAAAAGACCCATATTTTTATAAAGCTCTCCAAAGTGATTTTGATGACCAGCCCAGTGTAAAAATCGACAGCTTAAAAATTATCTTTTTTGTTGCTGTTGTTTACCTGAAACAGTTTCAGATACAGTTTTTAGAACAAGAAGGAAACTGAGAAATCATTTTGTCCTGTTGCTTCATTTCACTTGTGAAGAGACTGAAACCAAAGCTGTAAAATGACTTGTCTAAGGTCACAGAGAAAGTAAATGACCAAACCCAGAGCAGAACCTAACGTTTCCTGGCTCTAAACTCAGCATGACTACTACTTGGGAACAATTCAGTCTAATTCAATCCATCTCCACTTGTTTACCCCTTAACTCCCTGAGAGTTCAATAGTGTGATTACCCTCCATAGCACTTCTAACTTAAGGAGAGCATGGGCAAAGTTGCTAACAGATATTCTTTGAAGAGAAATTCCTTCCTTTTTAATATTTGGCATATTTTAAAGATTGATTTCTAGGAGGCAGAGGAAATTAAGCAGGATAAAACATTCCCTATAAGACAAGCCACTTCTCCAGGATTTATCTCAGCTTTGAAAGACTGAACAGGAACCCCTTTCCCCAAATATCCAAGTATTGCCTCTGATTCCACGTTAAAGCTAATTGTTCTTTGGGTCTTGAAATTTGAAACAACTTATAGGGAAAGTGAAGTTGCTCTGTCATGTCCAACTCTTTGCGATCCTATGGACTGTAGCCCACCAGGCTTCTCCATCTATGGTATTTTCCAGGCATGAGTACTGGAGTGGGTTGCCATTTCCTTCTCCAGAGGATCTTCCTGACCCAGAGATTGAATCCGGGTCTCCCGCATTGCAGGCAGACGCTTTATCATCTGAGCTTACAGGGCAGGGTAACAGGAAAAACCACCTTCTAGTCTGTCCCTAGGCAAGGATTAGTGAGTTAAACTGAAGAAAGATGGACTGAGGCATGGGCAGGTGCTGAATGAGAAAAGGACTTTGGAAAGTAGGGAAATAGACCTGGCAAAGTTTGTCTACTTCATCATTTCCCAAAGATTAGATCTGTTTATTTTCAACATAATTACATTTCTGGGATTCCTTTTGGTCCTTTCCCTCTGGTCTCTTTCAGAACCCACACCAGCTTTGAGAAGTTCTGGGCTCATCTAAAACCTTGCCTTTTCAAAATTCAGACTAGCAGCCTGGATATCTCCTGGGAGCTTGCTGAAAATGCAGAATCTTGAGCCCCACCCAAAACCTACTGAAGCAGAATTGGCATTTTAACAAGATCCCCAAGTTATTCAAACGCATATTAAGGTTTAAGAAATACTACTCTAAAAGATAAATTGCTGAATATGAATACTGTGGCTGGAAGAGAAACAAAAGGTTTCCTAGGCCAGTTCAGAGTTTTCTCAGTTGTATTAAAATCTAGGGTTTCATGAAATGTTTCCATGTTCCAAGAAGCATAATATGTTTTGCCGAAATTGTTGAATGTATAAATATTTTAAGCTTCAGGACTAAATCAGAATCCAGTTTCTCTCTTCCTTTAAATTATACTCTGCTTCAATTGCAGTGGGGCATTTGATGCTAAATGCAATCGAAAAGGACTATTTCAAGCATTGTCATTCGAAGTAGAAACTTTATGAAGGTGACAACGGCTCTCAGCATGTAATGAGTTATGTGGACTTCAGCAAATTACATGGTTTTCTTGAATATTAGTCACCATATCAGTAAGACTGAGACACTATTATACCTCCCAAAAGAGTAAAAGATCAAAAGAATTCCTAGTTTCTGGAAATAGTGCTGCTGATTACTTAGTGGTTCAAATCAGAAATGTGGAAGCCATTTTTTACTTTGAGATCCATCATCAGTTGTTCTCAAACTTATGACTCACCCGCCAACCTTCCATTTCCTTATTCTTATCGCAACTAATCAAGACCAAGCCATCACCTATTTTTTCCTAAATCATAGCCTCCTCTGTGTGACCCCTGACCCTACTGCCCTTCACGTTATCATTTACTCTGAAACTGGAAGAATTTTTCAAGAAGTACAATTTTGATTACAAATTTTCCCTACCTAGAACGCTTTACTAGCTTTCTAGGGCCTAGAAAGGCCTTTCCTTTATGGGAAAATCCCAAATCCTCCTATGACTCATTCTGCCTTCAGATATGGCCTTTGCCACCTTCTTTACAACCTCTTCTCTTGCTGCTCTCTAGTTCTATCATTTTTGAAAATCAGAACGTCATCTGGAAACAGTATCTGTCTCCCACTGTCCCTTTAACCCATTTCTTCTCTCATGCTTGGATGAAAATGCCTGCAGGATCAATAACTTTTCAATTCCCTATTAGGTAATAGAAAATCTTATGGTCACTTCCAGTGTCAACACATTTTCAGTTCAACATTTCAAAACATCCTGTTGCATATGACACTGAAAACACTCAACTTGATTTAAAATTGAATGGTGCCCCTCCCTCTTGCTGGAGTCCAGTGTGGGCTGGCTGCTTATGAAGGAAGCAGGTGGGTCATAGTTGCTTCTTTTTTCTCCCACATATTGCTCGCAACTCTCACACCCCACTCTAATGTGCTAAGTTTGGTTCGACGCCAGGAAGAGAGGAGAGGTAAGAAAAGGATTGAACTTCTTTCCCAGCTCGTATTGTCTAAGAACGCCATACCAAATGTAGACTTCAAACTGATGCCTGTTGCCCTCTTTCCTGTCTCTGTAACTGCATGTGACTCATTTTTAAAGCATGAGTTGATGTCAGTTCACCATGTCTCCTAAACTCCTCAGTGTATATATTAATTCTACTTGTCCCACTGAAGTCCTCCTCTCTAATCATGTGGTGAAAGGAAGCATCCCATCTGCCTCTCCCTGGGAGGGAGTGGTGGAAATAACTCTCTATCCAGTCATCTCCACAAGTCATTTCCTCACTTGGAATTCACGAGTTAAATCACTAGTTTCTGGATATATACTTTGAAATTACTATAGCCTAGTCTATGGAACTTGCTCAAATTAAGATCTCTCTTACCTTAAAGTTAAAACTTCCATTTTAGCATCATATAACATGGACGTTCTATTGGCTTCTCAAACACACCACATTTTCAGTGATTTCTGGCCTTTCAGCCATGATGTCTTCTCCTCTTGGAACATTCATCATGCCCATTCTTTTCATTTGCCTCAGCACTACTCATATATCTCCAACTCCTCACCCACATGTGGATATAAAAGGGTTGAGAAAGTAAAGAGAGATATGAACTGTATTTACTTCATAGATAAGGAAATCAGAAAAGCCAATAAACAGATGAAAGAATGCTCAATCATATTAATTATGTAGGAACTACAGATTAAAATTAATAGATAGCACTTTCCACCCAGTAGACTGGCAGACATAAGAAAGGATGACAACATCAAATGTTGGAAGGATATGTAAATACTTAGCTCTTGCTGATACCAGTGTAAACTGGTCCAAACTCTAGAAAAGAATTTATCATTGCCTTATGAAGATGGACATGTATGTGCTCTGTGATTCAGAAATTTATATATTTCTAGGCAGGAACTAAAAAGCCTTCTTGATGAAAGTGAAAGAGGAGAGTGAAAAAGTTGGCTTAAAGCTCAACATTCAAAAACGAAGATCATGGCATCTGGTCCCATGACTTCATGGGGGAATAGATGGGGAAACAGTGGAAACAGTGTCAGACTTTATTTTGGGGGCTCCAAAATCACTGCAGATGGTGACTGCAGCCATGAAATTAAAAGACGCTTTCTCCTTGGAAGGAAAGTTATGACCAGTCTAGATAGTATATTCAAAAGCAGAGACATTACTTTGCCAACAAAGGTCTGTCTAGTCAAGGCTCTGGTTTTTCCAGTGGTCATGTATGGATGCGAAAGTTGGACTGTGAAGAAAGATGAGCACCGAAGAATTGATGTTTTTAAACTGTTGTGTTGGAGAAGCCTCTTTAAAGTCCCTTGGACTGCAAGGAGATCCAACCAGTTCATTCTAAAGGAGATCAGTGCTGGGTGTTCTTTGGAAGGAATTATGCTAAAGCTGAAAGTCCAATATTTTGGCCATCTCATGAGAAGAGCTGACTCATTGAAAAGACTCTGATGCTGGGAGGGATTGGGGGCAGGAGCAGAAGGGGGCGACAGAGGATGAGATGGCTGGATGGCATCACCTACTCAATGGACATGAGTTGGGTGAACTCCAGGAGTTGGTGATGAGAGGCCTGGTGTGCTGCAATTCATGGGGTCACAGAGAGCCGGACATGACTGAGTGACAGAACTGAACTGAGGCAGTTAGAGAGTGATCAAGAGATATGAATAAGGATGTTCATGATAGCAATACTTGTAATGGTTGAAAACGGGGAACAATCCAAATGATCACTGACTCAAAGAATAGATTAAGGTATGTTCATATAAGAGAATACTATGCAGCAGTAAAAATAAATGAAGAACAGCTGTATATGACAAAATAGATTTGTTCTCAGGAATATAATGTTAAATTGAAAAAAAAAGCAAGTTGCAGAAGAATAATAGAAGTAATAATGTATTTTGCACATGCATATATATAGACTTGTAATAAAGCCATAAAGAAAAGCAAGAGGAAAATAAAAATTAAGATAGTAGCAATTTTTGGATAAAGAGATACTTTACATATAGTATATACATTTATGCTACTGCTACTGCTGCTGCTGCTAAGTTGCTTCAGTCATGTCCAGTTCTTTGCAACCCCATGAACTGCAGCACTCCAGGCCTCCCTGTCCATCACCAACTCCCAGAGTTTACCCAAACTCATGTCCATCGAGTTGATGATGCCATCCAGCCATCTCATCCTCTGTCGTCCCCTTCTCCTCCTGCCCCCAATCCCTCTCAGCATCAGAGTCTTTTCTAATGAATCAACACTTTGCATGAGGTGGCGCGAAGTATTGGAATTTCAGCTTTAGCATCAGTAGTGGGCACATAAAGTTTATTTTATTATATTCTTTATAACTTGTCTATATTTTATTAATATTTTATATATAAATGACACCCATAAATTATTTTCATCTACAAAATATTTGATTTAAAAAGTATGGTTTTACTTATTTCTCCACTTATCTGCCATAATCAGTTGTCTCTGTCTGTTATTTCAAGGTAGGACATATGATTCTTGAACATCAGCCTATTTCAGGGCTAAAGTCTGAGCCCCAGTTCTGAGGAGACATTTTGCTTCATACTAAAAACCTGTCATTCTTCATCATGAAAGCAATAGGTAAGAGTCTGTGTTCAAAATGGTGAGCAACCATCACTATATTTACAAGCTAAATTGAAGTCTGGGCACTGCTTTAGTTAACTCACTATTTCATTTGACAACATTCATTGAATGATATTTTAATGATGGTTGGTAGCTTCAATCTCACAAGTGAAAAATAGCATTTGTTCTAACCTTAAGCCTAGGCCTAATGAGGAGGTTTCTGACCCAAGTCATGTACAACATAAGAATGGAGTTATAAGGACTTAGGCTGTGAGCAAGTAAAATGTTAAATAAATATGAAAATATAAGCCTTGGTGCCAGCATGGTACTCAAGGCCATTCATATCAACTGCCATCTGCTGAGTCATTGCTAAGCTGGGGAAACATGAGTTTCTGAAGCTACCCGGAAGGCTGGCTATGTCATCTCTTGTTGAAATGAATCCCAAAATACATGTCACCTCCTCAGGTGGTGGGGGTAGGAGGAGAGGTTGTAACTCCTGGGAAGTGAGATATTACTTTGTTCCAGTTTGCAAAAATGACCTATTAGACTCCGTTCCCAGAAACTGTCTCCTGAATGACTTAAAGTAAGACTGAAGAAACAGAATGCATATTTTTAATTGATTCTTTCTTTGAGCTGAACTCCAAGTTGCCTAATAAATATTTTAATTCCCAAAGAGCTAGATGCATTCAGAATGACTCCAAAAAGATGGCCTATTTTGGAATGTCATAGGCATTACTTCCTTAAATCATCACAAATAAAACTGCTGCTTTGACTAACTGGGGGCTATATGAAGAGGGCTGACTTCTTTGTCCTCATCTGCCTTCTCCTTCCCTTTATTGGATATCAGTTCTTAGAATTAGGGATATGAATCCGATTTATCCACCTATTAATAAGTCATGTGTCAGGTCATAGAAGGACCATAGATTTTCAGAGCTGGCAACTGGAGCTGAGTTCTTACCTTACTTCCCGAGGTTACACGTCTTAATGTCTTAATGCAGTGGTTCTCACAGTGTAGTGTATAATAGAATCACCTAGAGGGCTTGTTAAAAACACTGATTGCTGGGTCCCTTTCACAGAGTTTCTGATTTCGTATGCATGGGGTGGGGCCTGAGAATCTGCATTTCTGACCATTTTGAAGATGTTATTATTGATCTTTCTGGTCCAGGTCAGAGTTTGCGAACTACTGTCAGCTAACTGAAGGACAAGGTATAGAGGCCAGCTCTCAAGCAGCCAGTACTTTCTCCTAAGTGGCTTTCCTGTGTGTGTGTGTATGTATATACTGTCTTTTATAAAGTTACAAAATTTATAAAGTTATGGAAACCAGAGTTTCTTCTGAAATGGGAGAACTGCACTGGAGGGAGAGCTAAAAGCATGAACTTTGGAATCAAACAAGCCTGGGTAAGAGAGCAGCTATTCCACAGTTTAGTTTTGTGATTTGGGGCAAGTTACTTAGCTTATTTGAGTTCCAGTTTTTTCATCTGCATATTAAAAATGATTAGTTCTACTAATGATTTGAGACTTCTGAGTGAACAGTTCAAAGACTATTTGACATAGAGTTATAGGATTAAAAATCATTAAGAAAGCATCTAATTTAGCTTGTTCACTTTCTAGACATGGAAGCAAAGATCCAGGGAAAGTAAGTGTCTTAACTAAGATCTCATAGCATATGGCAAAGGAGGACCATGAATCTTGGCCTTTTAATGAGTTTTGTTTTTCTTTAATCCATCACAGGATTAAATATGTCTCCAGATTTTGGGCTTCCTGGGTTGCTCAGTGCTCAAGAATCCACCTGCAAATGCAGGGGACATGGGTTCAATCCCTGGTCTAGGAATGTTCCACATGCCACGGAACAACTCAGTCTGTGCGCCACAACTATCTAGCCTGTGCTCTGGACACCGAGAGCTTCAATTACTGAGCCCAAGTGCCGCAGGTACTAAAGACCCCTGGCCCCAGAGCCAGTGCTCTGCAATAAGAGAAGCCACTGCAATGAGAAGCCTGCCTATCACAACTAGAGAGGAGCCCCGCTTGCTGCAATTAGAGAAAAGCCCACGCAGCAACAAAAACGCAGCACAGCAAAAAATAAAATTAAATAAATAAAATTATAAAAAATAAGTCTCCAGATTTTATTTATTTTACTTACAGTGGAATTTCAATAAAGAGCCTTCTTGTGACATGATGGTGTTTTGCAAAAGGGGTGTGGCTGTTCATAGAATTCTTGTCTTTTGTTAAAATTGAGTGCAGTTGAAAAAGGAGAATTAGCAGTTGGGAAATCAATTTCCACATCAAGGAGAAAAAAAGTTTTTAAATGTATCAGGAAAATTATAGTAAATGTTTAAAAAGAAAAAAAAACTCAAAGAACATCACACGCTCAAGCTATACTTATTGGGGATGTATAAAAATTCGAGTGAGGGCTAGCTTAGACTCTTCACCTAGTGGACTTGAACTCTGGGTTGCAGTAGTGCTGGGAGACTTGCTAAACTGAGCAAACAGCTTTGGCAAAGAGGAGGATGGAGCCCAGTTCAGTGCTTCTGGCACAGTGACCAGTTCATCATCACTTTCATTTTTAAAAACAGTAATATTTTCTAAAATACTAATATATTTTGGTGAAGCCAAATACACCCTGGTATTAGCCAAACCAGGGTGTGCTTTGGTGCTCTTGTTATTTGTCTTGATGTGAGCCAACTGTTTACATTTAAATCAGACTTGGCTTATAGTAAGACTAAGACCAACATTTTATAAAGCTTATTTGATCCAAGGAATTTAAAGCTCTTATTCTGAGAAGAGATTCATCCACTTAGTGGCCACTAACTGGTTAAGTAGGCAAATGCTGGGCCTCTTCTCTCAACTCTTTAGTTTCCTATTTCAACCTTCAGTATCCAGATTTAATCAGTGCTGCAGCCATTCAAGATGGCATAGACATCCAATTACCCTGGAAGCAATGTGTCCTACAACCAGAGCAGGTAAGGCAGAGGCTTTGTTCACAACAAAAGGATGGGGGTTGTGTCTATCAGAAAGCCTAGCTTATCTGCCCAGCACCTGATAATGAACAGTCCTCACTAGCAGGAAGGTGCGGTCCCAGGAAGATAATGGAAATCCATTTAAAGAGCCAGTTTGACTCTTACCAAAATTTGCAATGCACCCTACCTCAGATGATTTAGAGCTCATTTTAAAAGGCCTGAAAATCTGAAAAGAAATTATTTTGAAGTGATGAGATAAATTATGTATGAGTATCAATTGAATATTCAAGTATAATGAGTTTATGGAATACAAGAGAGGGTTTCTTTTGAGATGCTGCAATACTGCTATTGTTAGGTTCAGAACACAGCTGATTGCTTATAGGGAGCCTTTGTGCAAGTTTGAAAAGGCACCCCCTCTGAATGATGCAGCCCTGTGGGTACATGATTTGGCAAGAGGAGCCTAGGCTGGATCCTAGCTCCCTTTTGTCCCATTGGCTGGGTGCCTTTGTGCAATGTACAAACTGCAGTTCCTTAAGTGGCAATCCTAACTGCTATTTCAAATATGTGCCAGCAGCAAGGATTTCAAGGCTTGAAGTGCTTGCATTGGTTGTTAGAGAGTACATGTGAAATTTTAAAAAGTGATGGTTCCTTCTCTTGTCCCAGTGCAGAATTTATTTGCAGAGATGAAATGTCAGCTAAGTTCTAAAATGCCACGAAAGCAGGTAAAGTTTTCATGATAGAGAATAGAGATCTTGTCTTGGCAGCTATGCTCCCTGAAGAAGCATGGCTAGTGAGCCACACTTTCCAAGCCCCAGGCAAAAAACAACACCTGGGAAATTTAGATTTCTGGCACCAGAATTGTCTCATTTCCTACCTGCTGCACTAACACTGGAAGCAGAAAGCTGTTGTGTTGGGTGCAGAGGTAAAACCTTTACATCCACCCAGATGTACTGGGACTTAGGGGTTGTGAGCATTAGCAATAAAAGTATATAGGCTCAAATGTTCATTTTCCTTCTTGGAACAGCTGCCTTACAATGCCATGGCAATGATCGTAGAACTGTAGGGATTTGATATTGAGTTTCCAATTCCAGCGCAAAAGTGTAAACATACATCTCTTTACTCCTCTGAGCTGGCTAAGGACAGCTAAAGGCCCTGGACATTGTATATAAAACGAATATAGCCCAGACTGGGTTCTGGAGAAGCAGGCAGCCTTGCAACAGGTATAGGCAAAAAAAAAAAAAAAACTCCAAGAAAAAAATCATTTATCTGTAGCTATTGGAAAAGGCTGTATATTGTCACCCTGTTTATTTAATTTATATGCAGAGTACAATGGCACTCCACTCCAGTACTCTTGCCTGGGAAAATCCCATGGACAGAGGAGCTTGGTGGGCTACAGTCCATGGGGTTGCTGAGAGTCAGACACGACTGAGTGACTTCACTTTCGCTTTTCACTTTCATGCATTGGAGAAGGACATGGCAACCCACTCCAGTGTTCTTGCCTGGAGAATCCCAGGGACAAGGGAGCCTGGTGGGCTGCTGTCTATGGGGTCGCATGGAGTCGGACATGATTGAAGTGACTTAGCAGCAGCAGCAGCAGAGTACATCATGAGAAATGCTGGGCTGGAAGAAGCACAAGCTGGAATCAAGATTGCTGGGAGAAATATCAATAACCTCAGATATGCAGATGACACCACCCTTATGGCAGAAAGTGAAGAGGAACTAAAAGCCTCTTGATGAAAGTAAAAGAGGAGAGTGAAAAGTTGGCTTAAAACTCAACATTTAGAAAACTAAGATCATGGCATCTGGTCCCATCACTTCATAGGAAATAGATGGGGAAACAGTGGAAACAGTGTCAGACTTTATATTTTGGGGCTCCAAAATCACTGCAGATGGTGATTGCAGCCATGAAATTAAAAGACACTTACTCCTTAGAAGAAAAGTTATGACCAACCCAGATAGTATGTTAAAAAGCAGAGACATTACTTTGCCAACAAAGGTCCATCTAGTCAGTTCAGTTCAGTTGCTCAGTCGTGTCCAACTCTTTGTGACCCCATGAATCGCAGCACACCAGGCCTCCCTGTCCATCATCATCTAGTCAAGGCTATGGTTTTTCCAGTGGTCATGTATGGATGCGAGAGTCGGACTATAAAGAAAGCTGAGCACCAAAGAATTGATGCTTTTGAACTGTGGTGTTGGAGAAGACTCTTAAGAGTCCCTTGGACTGCAAGGATATCCAACCTGTCCATTTTAGGAGAGATCAATCCTGGGTGTTCATTGGAAGGACTGATGCTGAAGCTGAAACTCCAGTACGTTGGCCACCTCATGCGAAGAGCTGACTCATTGGAAAAGACCCTGATGCTAGGAGGGATTGGGGGCAGGAAGAGAAGAGGATGACAGAGAATGAGATGGCTGGATGGCATCACTGACTCGATGGACGTTGAGTTTGAGTGAACTCCGGGAGTTGGTGATGGACAGGGGGGCCTGGCGTGCTGTGATTCATGGGGTCGCAAAGAGTCAGACATGACTGAGTGAACTGAACTGAACTGACTGGAAAAGGAAAGGGGCAGCCTAGCAAAATTAAACTTTTAGACAATAACTGCTCTCCTTCAGCCAAACTCCACAGAAAATTATGAGTGGAAAGCCTAGACATATGTTCTTGCCCAGCTATATCAAGGCACTTCTCTTCCCTTCCAGTAGGGAGTTGAGACTTTTATCACTACCACATGGGAATGAGACTACCCCCAACCTCTGCCCCAGGTTGTCAGTAAAGACCAGGTTGGGAGCCAGGACTTGCCACTCCCACCCGGAGGGCTGGGAGGAAGCTGGGCCTTTACCACACTCCAGCCATAAGCAGGCTTCCCAGTCCCCCGTAATGTCAGCATAGGCCTAGTGGAGAGTCTGAACTCCCACTGCTGCTGCTGCTGCTAAGTCGCTTCAGTCATGTCTGACTCTCTGCAACTCCCATTACTATCCAGCAATAAGGAGATGCCCCGCTGCTTTCCAGGATTCAGTACAGGCCAAGAAGGGACTATAAGCATCCATGCGACCTGATAGTGATACAATAAGACATCACCATCCTTCCTAGTGCTGTGCTTAGTCACTCAGTTGTGTCCAACATTTTACGACCATACAGACTGGAGCCCACCAGGCTCCTCTGTCCATGGGGATTCTCCAGAATACTGGAGTGGGTTGCCATGCCCTTCTCCAGGGGATCTTCCCAATGCAGGGATAGAACCCAGGTTTCCTGTATTGTAGGCAGATTTTTTTACCATCTGAATTACCAGGGAAGCTCCATCCTCCCTAGAAGAACTGCTAAAATGGAAGATTTAAATATGATCCAGAATCTCACAATACAGTAGCAAAAATGTCCAAGATACCACTGAAACCCACTCATAAGGAACCAGGAAAATCTCAAATGAGAAGAGATAATCAACAGATATCAGTTCCAAGATTATGTTTATGCTGGAATTACCTGACAAGGATTTTAAAGCAGCCATCATAAAAAGTGCTTAAACAAACAATTACAAACATACTTAAAACCAATTAAACAAATTAAAAACCTTAGCAAAGAAATAGAGGATATAAAAAAGAACCAAATGGAAACTTCAAAACAGAACAAATGCAGGGATCAAAACCCTCATCAGTGGGTTCAACAGTAGAATATAGACCAGAAGGAAGGATCAGTGACTTGAAGAGAGAATAACAGAAATTACCCAATATGATCAACCCTAAAGAAAACAGACAGAAAGAAAAATGAACAGAACCTTAGGAACCTGTAGGACTATAGCAAAGGATACCATATTCATCTCATCAGAATCCCAGATGGAGAGGAGAAAAAGGGCAGGGCTGAAAAAAAAGTACTCAAGGAAATAACTGCAAAAATTTCCCAAGTTTCACAAAAGACGTAAACTTATAGATTTAAGAAACCTAGTGCACCACAAAGAGGAGAATCTTGTACTAAGTTTCGTCATTAGGAAAAGCTCTAAAAGAGAAATCAATTACACAGTCAGGTGAGTCACATTTTAAAAAAAAGTTTAAGACCATTGTTTTTATAGCATCCCTGTCATAGCATTAGGTTTAGTAGATGTTAAAATATCTGCGGATTAATGACTTAGTTTCAGAGAAGTTTACATCTGCTAAGCAAATAGACAGTAATGTAACTCGTTCAAACAGCAAGACACTGAAATGGTTTCAGGGGATGACTTTTGAGGGGGACTGTTTCATAAGCCACCAGTATGACTCGTTTTTCACAACTATCACAATGAAAAATGTTTTCCAGTCTCTAAACAGGTTGAGAGCAAACAGTATGTGAGCATTTAAAACTAAATTGTTGCTATTTATTTAATGTACTGTTTTAGTACAGGCATATCTTGCTTTATTGTGCTTCACAGATACTGCGTTTTACACAAATTGAAGGTTTGTGGCAACCCTCAGGGTATATGCAAAAGATTTTCAGCAAGGGTTCTGTTGGTTTCTCATCTTGTTCACAAGAAGCTAATATAGGAGATTTTAGTCCCTTCCAAAACAGTGTGACCTGAATCTGCTAAGGGTTGTGGCAGACAGTTTGATTTGAATTTGATTTTAGTTTTTCATCTTCTTCAGAATCTTTTCATTCTCTAAAGTTTTGGTTTTTTTTTCAAAAATGTTAAAGCATGGACATGACTAATTGTGTTTGAATCAAAAACATGATGTAACCCCATATCATAATGGACATGATAGTGACAGGGAATGTCCTGTCATGCCCTCTTACTTTACTCACCAATCAAGCTGAAAGCATGACAATAGGGAGAAAACATATTCTCTCTGTACTGTTTCTACCACATGCTTCTTAGAACATACTTTTGAGGGGTCCAAATTCTAATCAGCTAATTTAAACAAACAAAGCTGGCCAGCCCTGCCCCACCAACACAGCTATGTTAGAACAGGTTGGACTCTGTTTAACCTCAGGATGAATAAACAAATCAATCAGTCATTTCCTGATACAAGAGATTTCACTTTTTGCCACGAGATGATAAACATGGATTATTTGGTGGTTACTGTTTATTTTTATTTTCCAAGTAGGAATAATATAACAACTTGATAAAATGCTCTATTGTTAAATTAGGAGAGATGATTTTAAATGGGATCAAATGAAAGAGAGGAAAGTGAAGGAAGAAAGGCGAGACAAGTGGTAAAATTAAAAATAAATCACGTTTTTTCATGTGTTTCAGGGGGAATGTGGAAAGAAAACAGGTATAAAGAATAATATAAAGTTAAGTCAAAGGTTCTTTGATATAAATTTAGTGCCTTTAGCAGCAAAAATGTGTCTCTTTGTATTCTGATTAAAAAGCATCAATGAGGGAACTCCCTGGTGGTCCAAGGGTTAGGAATCTGCCTGCCAATGCGGAGGACACAGGTTCAATCACTGTTATGGGAAAAGTCCACATGCTGCAGGGCAACAAACCTATATCCTACAACTACTGAAGCCTGCGTGCCTAGAGCCCGTGCTCAGCAACAAGCGAAGCCACTGCAATGAGAAGCACAACTAGAGAGTAGCCCTTGCTTGCCGCAGCTAGAGAAAGCCCACATGCAACAGTGAAGACCCAGTACAGTCAAAAATAAATAATCTTAAAAAATGCCTCTAGGTAGTGTTGCTGGATTTAGCAAATCAAATCCAATATTCAGTTCAGTTCAGTCGCTCAGTAGTGCCAACTCTTTTTAACCCCATGAATCGCAGCATACCAGGCCTCCCTGTCCATCATCAACTCCCGGAGTTCACCCAACTCATGTCCATCAAGTTGGAGATGCCATCCAGCCATCTCATCCTCTGTCGTCCCCTTCTCCTCCTGCCCCTAATCCCTCCCATCATCAGAGTCTTTTCCAATGAGTCAACTCTTTGCATGAGGTGGCCAGAGTACTGGAGTTTCAGCTTTAGCATCATTCCTTCCAAAGAAATCCCAGGGCTGATCTCCTTCAGAATGGACTGGTTGGATCTCCTTGCAGTGCAAGGGACTCTCAAGAGTCTTCTCCAACACCACAGTTCAAAAGCATCAATTCTTCGGCATTCAGCTTTCTTTATAGTCCAACTCTCACATCCATACATGACCACTGGATGTTTTTATATATATTTATCCTAAGAAATGATTCACTATGTATATGAAATTAAAATTTAACTAAGTATTTCATATTTTATCTGGCAACCTTACTTCCAGGCAGAAAATTGAGGACTCACTTCAATTTTTTCTCTTCTCTTGAAACCACAGTCTTGACTACACTGTGATCCCAGTGTCTGAAAACAGTCGTTTCATATGTGTTGTCCAATTGTGTGCTGTGTACTGTGGCCTGGCAATTCTGTACCAGTTACTCCTTCTTGGATAGAAATGGCTGTGTATGGTCCACCTTTAAAGAAAGCAGGCAAACAAACAAATAGGACAGCTGCCCTAACGGGAATTGTTCAAGGGAATCATTAAGAAACAGTAAGTAAATGTGTCATTTCTACCCACCCTGGAGTATGTTACATCAAGTTGCATATGTGAGAAAGAGCTCAGTTGTAATTCAGAGTATCTGCCTTTTGTCCAGGGTTCTTATTTGAAATTCCCATTTCTTTTCTGCTTTATGATCTCCACAGGCTTTAAATTTACCTCGGTCTTAGCTGCTGCAGACCATGTCAATGTATCTCTTTGGGATGTCACAAAGGTCCTGTAAGGTGAATTCTGGGGACTTCAACACATCCTAAAATACCCTCTAAAGTAGTGAGATGCTATGCAGCCATCTTCACATGACAGAGTTCATTTTATTTACATAGATGATAGCAATGACTTACCATTTCTTGGGAAGTTCAAAGAGAGAGTGTTTATTAAACAACAGTTACGCAGATAGTAGAAAGAACCTGTGCCTTGTGAGGATGAGAGGGCAACTAAAACTTATTGAGTATCTATTATATGCCAAGTGTTTCATATTCAGTGGTGTGCTGGAGCCAGCCTGTGCCAGCTCATATGGGCTTGTGAGAGGCAATTGTTAAATATTCAGGAATCTTGCCAGCCATTTTTTAAACTGTTGAAATCTTGAAACTGACACCAGGAGGAATATTTATACCGTGGAAATCATCAGATGGTATAAATTCTAGCTCCTTCATCAACTCCAAGAGATAATTGTTATGCATTTACCAGCACATTACTGTAATTCCATTTTTCATTTTATCTTATCCTCTGAACAATTCTATAAGATATTTATTAGAATGCAAAGTTTAAAGATGGAAAGAAGACACAGGTTCTGTTCAGTCACTCAGTCGTATCTGATTCTTTGTGACCCCATGAACTGTAGCACACCAGGCTTCCCTGTCCATCACCAACTCCCAGAGCTTGCTCAAACTCATGTCCATTGAGTCGGTGACGTATCACCCTGTCATCTCCTTCTCCTCCTGCCTTCAATCTTTCCCAGCATCGGGGTCTTTTCCAAGGACTCAGTTCTTTACATCAGGTGGGCAAAGTATTGGAGTTTCAGCTTTAGCATCAGTGCTTCCAATGAATATTCAGGACCGATTTCCTTTAGGATTGACAGGTTTGATCTCCTTGCAGTCCAAGGCTACTTAAGTAATATGCCCCAATTTTTCCAGAAAACACATACAAAGTCAATTCTGTGTAACTTTGTGTTCTTTCTGCTTTCAGCTCCACACCTTTGAGCCAGGAGACTTAGACAGAGTTGTTGCCTTAACACTAATTGACTTTATGAGGGCAGGACTAGTACCTGCCCTCTCTGGGTTATCACTGTTCATCTGTGAATTTGGGAGTAATGACCTGATTAATACCCATGGTCTCTTTTGGAAGTAATTGTGTTTGTTGTCTACTAATTCTACCCCTGGCCAATAGTGGCAGAAACACTAAGAACAAGCTCCTACCAACTGGCTGCTAGGAAAAAAAAAGTTTGTAGCAATAGGGGCATCCTGAGACTTAAAGCTATGATACTACTAGATTTTCTTTGCGCAAATGTCTACCATTAAGGAGATATAATAGAAGCTTTGGGAGGTTTGAGTAAGAATGATTGACTCTGATCTTTCAGTATATTCTGATGATATAGACCCACAGCAGCTTTGGGCCAAATTCAAAGCAATTCTGCCCCACAACCAGAAGATCCTGTGTAGTATGCACACACAGCATAGACCCAGAGTAATCTGTACTACACTCCCTTGAAGGAATCATACTGTGGCACTTTGGAGGATGGCAGGCTGAAATTCATGCCTGTCTACCCCACTGCCTCTGACTGGCCTTCTTGCAGTAGTGGGTACCCAAGGATGGTGGAGAATTGTGGACAAAGAAGAGCCAGTGTTGTCCTCTCGACCCCTGTACAAGCAGTAGCAGCTGCACCAGGGCTTTTTGCCTTCTCCCCAACCTCCAGGGGTCAACAGTAGCATTCTCCATATTTGTTTTCAGTTTGGTAAAGGATAGCCAGCCCTGTGGGCCAAGAGGCAACCTTAGGAAAAGCCCTGGGTAATAAGGACCTCCCTAACAAAACGGAATGAGGACATTTGGTCCAAGTTCAGGAAAAAGCACTGGGGAAACCCGAGTGCGAAAAGATACCAAGATAAGTATGCAGCTGGTGACTTGACCTCTTCCAGTGAGTGTCTGTTTCTCTGAAGTGGGCTGGGGAGCCCAGTGAGCCACTCATAAGACTAGGCACCCCGTTAGCAGGAAGACCTGTGAGCTGCTGAACAGGGTATGTACTCCGCCTGATCTTCCCTCCTTTCTCTGCTTGTGAGGTGAAGCTTGGGTGATTCTTCATCGACTGAGCTCCCATGGGCTCTCCCTAGCAAACTGGAAAGTATCCCATGGGAATCCCTCATGCTCTTAGCTCTCACCCAGCAGGAAGTCCAAAAGCCTCTCCTTTTTGGAGGAAAGGAGGAAAGAGAAGACTCCCACCCTACATAGCTGTGGCACTCCCTAATGGACAAGTCGGCCAGGGCCTAAAGTGACTGAATTGTTCTGGCCTGGAAGCAGCCCTGTCTAACCTCCTGGGGGAAGTTCTGACTGAGGAGGGACTAACTATCTCAAGCACAGGCCACTACAAATTCAAGGGGGACCCTCGGTTATATCAGAGTCCATTCCACTTGGATATTTCCTATTTTGGTCTTTTGAGGAGTCCATTAACAGTTTAGTGCTGGTCCCAAACTTCCTAAATGGGAAATCTTATTTGGGTCAAATCTTGTGGCATTTGTGTGCCAACAAATCAATCACCAACAAATCCAATCATCCCTCTCAGGAGTTTGAAACAAATCTAAAACAGAACATCTAAGGTTTACCATACCAAAGGAGCCCGTTAGGCTGCATTATGCAGACCTGGTAGTTTTTCAATAGGTATCACCCCAGGGCCATGCTAACAGCTAACAAACTCTTCGGTGAGTGAAGAGGCAAAACATTTAATCTTCCTATGTAAGACAGTCTAGCCTCGGTGCCATTTGGGAGACAGAAAATCAGCCAGTCAATGGAAACCCATAAATCTCTAAGTTAAAATATCATTTTACAATTGGACCTGCTATGCCAGAGACAAAAGAAATGGGATGAAATTCCCTGTGTTCAGTTTTTTATGGCCTTATTGCAGAACATGATCTTCAAAACAGATGTAGTAATCCAACAACCCTCCATGAAAAGTATTCCCTTTAAGGCAGATCCTTGATGGAGAAGGAGGACTCATCTAGGTTTGCACGTCTCATTTGCACTTCTTCTCCCACCACCCCCAACTCCACCCCATTCCACCCCCCACTGACTAGGGACTGAACCTGTGCCCCTGCAGTGGAAACTTGGAGTCTTAACCACTGGTCTGCTAGAGAAGTCCTCCATTTTCACTTCTGGTCTGTATAACTGGAAAAATTATGGTAAGAGGTAGAAGGAAGATCCAGAGGGGTTCCTGAAAAAGGGTAATCTATCAGACCCATGACCCAACCTGGGCTGACATCCAGAGCCTTCTCAATGTACTCTTAGCAGGGGAAGAAAAGTTAAAAGCCTGGGAGAGAGCAGACAAAGAGAACAGAAACAATGCAGGTCATGCTAATTTCAGAACAAAGAATCAAGTGGTCCCAGATTACAAACCCATTTGGGATCACCAAGACTATGAGGAAGGGGTTGGAAGACAGCAGCTGACTCATAAAAATATCCTAAAAGAATAAACTCAGAAACTGGAACTAGACCCAGATACCTATCTCCTGCCTGGTCAAGGGTGCCTACCAATGTTTAATAACCAACATATATGGGAGGAAAAATCAGAATAAAAGGCCCAATGGCCAACCCATCTACTAGCTGTTGCCCTCCAATGTCAATCAGCTGGCAAGGGAATCTGTACGAACTGCCCACAGAGACTCATGGGTGAGTGATTCCTGGTATCCACCATGGGATAGCAAACCAAGATACTAAGACCCAATCATTGCACCATATGTAAGCAAGAAAGACATTGGAAGAGAGGATACCCTCACTGCCCCAAAGGGGGGATGGAAATAGCAGATCCCAGCTACCACCCTTGAAGACAGATGATCCCTACAGATGAATAACAGGACCAGAAGGTTCCTAAAATGTCACTCCAACTGATCCCCAAGGAGCCCTGACTGATAATGGACATAAGGGAAAGCCTGTCAAATTCTTAGTTGACACTAGAGTTGCCACTTACCCAATTTTGAACCCCAAATGAGGCAAATGTGGTAACAAGAATTATAAACTCATGGGTGTGTCAGGGAAGGCAGGAAAGTGACATTCATAGAAACATTAGAATGTAAATTGAATGGACACACTCTCAACCATTCCTTCCTGAATGTGACCAAATGCCCTATACCCAGGGTAGGACAACATATCCTACATAGATGAGGGGTACTATCACCTAATGGGAAATAAATTGGAGATCAGTGTCCCCTTAGACAAAGGGCACAAGATGATCATGTTAGTGGCTGAGGACAAACCTCCTTGGACAGAGTACGTTGATCTCCACAAAATAAATTCCAATATCTGGGCCCAGGGACAGGGGGAACAAGCTGTAAGAGCCATCTAAAATCTGGACATGGGCTTCCCTGTTTGCTCAGTGGTAAAGAATCTGCCTGCCAATGCAGGAGGCATGGGTTTGATCCCTGATCTGGGCAGATCCCACTTGCTGTGGAGCAACTAAAGCCATGTGCCACAACTATTGAACCTGTGCTCTAGAGCCTGGGAGCTGTGCCACCGAGCCTGTGTGCCCTAACTACTGAAGCCCGAACACCCTGAAGCCCATGCTCCACACAACCAAACCCACCGCAATGAGAAGCCCTCCCACCGTAACTAGAGAGTAGCCCCTGCTCCCTGCAACTACAGAAAAGACTGCACACACAAAGACCCAGCATAGTCATAGTGAGAATGAAAGTGAAGTTGCTCCATTGTGTCTGACTCTTTGCGACCCCATGGACTGTAGGCTACAGTCTACCATGCTCCTCCATCCATGGGATTTTCCAGGGAAGAGTACTGGACTGGGTTGCCATTTCCTTCTCCAGAGGATCTTCCCGAACCAGGGATCGAACCTGGGTCTCCTTCATTGTAGAAGCCACCAGGGAAATAAACAAAATAAAAGTGAAACCTGGACACACATGGCCCAGTAGAAAACAGTACCCTTTCTGTCAGGAGATCTTGTTGAGCACTGCCCCTGTTAAACAAAGCTTGATTGACCAGGGCCTTACTAGACCATGCCAGTCAGTCTTTAACACCCCCATTCTCCCTGTGAGGAAATCCAATGGGATACCAGATGGTACAGGACCTCAGGGCAGTCAAAGAAGTCCTGAGGATATGAAGCTAGGAGTCCCTAACTTCTAAACCCTGCTGGCCACTCTATTGTCCACCAGAAGCTAGCATTCTGTATTAGATTTAAAAGATGTCACTTTTTTCTGCATTCTGTTAGCTCCAGAGTCACAAGAAATTGTTGCTTTTGTGTGGCAGGACCCAAACTCACAATAAAATCAATACTGCTAGACAGTTCTACCCCAACAGTTCAAAAATTCCCCTGCCATTTTGGGGGAATTTAGCTAAAGATCTAGAGAATCTACATCTGGAAAGAGATTCTTTTTCCAGTTGTAGATGACCTTCTGATCACCAGTCCTACTAAGGAGGTCTCTGGAAAAAATACAGTCACTACATTGAAATACCTAGCTGATAAACAATATAAAATATCCACAGAAAAGGCCCAAATATCTTATACTAGGGTGACCAACCTAGGCTTCATTCTCACAGAAGGTTAGAGAAGTCTACCCCAGGAGAGGGAAGAAGCCACTTGTAGCCTCACTCCTCCTAAAATGGGAAGATAGTTTAGGGGTTTCTTGGGATGGCCAGGCATCTGAATCCCTAACTACGTATGGCCTAGTAGCTAGGCCTCTATGGGAAAATTTCAAAGGAAAGGATGACAATCCTTTTGAATGGAATTCAGAATGGAATGAGGCTTTTCAAGAATTGAAAAAGCAATTACTTTAGACCCCTGCCCTGACCTTTCCAGAGCTAGCTAAACACTTTGATCTTTACATTCAGGATCAAAGGAAGGTAAGAGCCTCTTACATTTAGAAGAGAAGGGGTATCACCCCTGGGGTATTAGTTCAAAAACTGAGACCCCTTACCTGGGTGGTTGCTTATTTCTCTAAATAATTAGCTCAGACCGCTAAGGGCTTCCCTGATGGCTCACGTGGGAATGGCAACCCACTTCAGTGTTCTTGCCTAGAGAGTTCCATGGACAAAGGATCCTGACAGGCTATAGTTCATGGAGTCTGAAAAAGTCTGACACAATTATCTAACATAACACTAAGGGGTTGGCTTCTTGACTAGGGAGTAGCAGCTACTGCAGCCCTGTTAAAAAAGGCTGAACAGCCAACATTTGGTCAGCCAATCACTATACTGACACACCAGACTTTAATAAGTTCTAATAGCTATCAGAATAGCTATCCCCTGGACAGTTGACTCACATTCAGGCTATGCTTTGCAAGAACCCAATGTCTATCATAAAAACCTACCATGTACTGAATTCTACCACCCTGCTACCTACTGAAATGGGACCCCTGGAGTATGATTGTATAGAAACCATAGACATGATCTATTGCAGTCACCTTGGGGAAACAGTCTCTTGGAGGGCTCAAACAAAACCTTGTATGGACCATGACCCAGGAGAAAGGAGCAGTGACCCCACAAGAGATTGACCCAGACTTGCCTGTGCCTATCCAGGAGTCTCTGGGGGAGGCGTGGGTCAGGGTGGCCTGCTGCAGGGCTGGGGGCACTGAGTGTAGCAGTGCCTGCATGGGAACTTTTGAAGGAGGTCGCCATTATCTTCATTACTTCCATCATAGTTTGGCTTCAGGTCAAATAACAGGAGGGAAAACAGCCCCTCCCTTCAATAGAACTTTGGATTAAAGATTTACTGATCATGTCCAAAATCACTGCAGATGGTGACTGCAGCCATGAAACTAAAAGAGGCTTACTCCTTGGAAGGGAAGTTATGACCAATCTAGATAGCATATTAAAAAGCAGAGATGTTATTTGCCAACAAAGGTCTGTCTAGTCAAGGCTATGGTTTTTCCAGTGGCCATGTATGGATGTGAGAGTTGGACTGTGAAGAAAGCTGAGCACCGAATAATTGATGCTTTTGAACTGTGGTGTTGGAAAAGACTCTTGAGAGTCCCTTGGACTGCAGGGAGATCCAACTAGTCCATTCTAGGAGAGATCAGTCCTGGGTGTTCTTTGGAAGGAATGATGCTAAAGCTGAAACTCCAATACTTTGGCCACCTCATGTGGAGTTGACTCATTGGAAAAGACTCTGATGTTGGGAAGGATTGGGGGCAGGAGGAGAAGGGGACGACAGAGGATGAGATGGCTGGATGGCATCACTGACTTGATGGCTGTGAATCTGAGTGAACTCCGGGAGTTGGTGTTAGGGAGGCCTGGTGTGCTGCGATTCATGGGGTCGCAAAGAGTCGGGCACGACTGAGTGACTGAACTGAACTGAACTGAATACGAGTCACTGCCACATTTTTTGGAAGCTGTACTGCTAAGAGCTACAGTATGTTTTGTTTTGGTAGTTTTATTTTTGTTTGTATTTTATTTGGCTCTGGTGGGTCTTAGTTTCAGCATGTGGGATCTTTAATTGGGGCATGCAGGATTTTTTTGGTTACAGCATGTGAACTCTTAGTTGCAGTATGTAAACTCAGTTGCAGCATGTTCAGGATCTCCTTCCCTGACCAGGAATCCAACCCGGGCCCCCTGCATTGGGAGCATAGTCTCAGCCACTGGACCACAGGGAAGTTCCCTAAGAGCTTCAAAATGTTCAAGCCATGTTTCACCTATTTATTCTTTGCAGTCAACATACCTCTTCCCTCCCAAGTAGACCTGTGTATGTGTAGGATGGCATATACATACCAGGAATCTGTGCAAACATTTAAGATCTTCCCTGACCGCCAAGATTTAATTGAGGGCTATCAGTTTCATCTTTTGAGAAGTCCCCGAGGGTAGATTTCTTGCTTCAGAGACTTGAGTCTGAGTCACTATGTGTCCCACTAGGCTTTCCCCTCTCCCATCTGTGAATCATTTCTCTTCAGTGTTTGAGAGAGGCTCACTTCCTAGGTGAGTTCAGTTCAGTTCAGTCACTCAGTCATGTCTGATTATTTGCGACCCCATGGACTGCAGCATGCCAGCCTCCAGTTTATCACGAAATCCAAGAGTTTACTCAAACTCAAGTCCATCAAGTCGGTGATGCCATCCAACCATAACCATCTCATCCTCTGTCGTCCCTTTCTCCTCCCACCTTCAATCTTTCCCAGCATCAAGGTCTTTTCAAACGAGTCAGTTATTCGCATCAGGTGGCCAAAGTATTGGAGTTTCAGCTTCAGCATCAGTCCTTCCAATGAATATTCAGGACTGATCTTCTTTAGGATGGACTAGTTGGATCTCCTTGCAGCCCAAGGGACTCTCAAGAGTATTCTCCAACATCATAGTTCAAAAACATCAATTCTTTGGCTCTCAGCTTTCTTTATAGTCCAACTCTCACATTCATACATGACTACTGGAAAAACCATAGCTTTGACTAGATAGACCTTTGTTGGCAAAGTAATGTCTCCACTTTTTAATATGCTCTCTAGGTTGGTCATAAATCTTCCTCCAAGGAGCAAGCACCTTTTAAATTCATGGCTGCAGTCACCATCTGCACAGTTTGTTGTGGTCCACACAGTCAAAGGCTTTGGCATAGTTGATGAAGTAGAAGTTGATGTTTTTCTGGAACTCTCTTCCTCTTTTTGATGATCCAACAGATGTTGGCAATTTGATTTCTCATTCCTCTGCCTTTTCTAAAACCAGCTTGAACATCTGGAAATTCATGGTTGAAGCCTGGCTTGGAGAATTCTGAGCATCACTTTACTACCGTGTAAGATAAGGGCAATTGTGTCGTAGTTTGAGCATTCTTGCTTTCTTTGGGATTGGAACGAAAACTGACCTTTCTAGTCCTGGGGCCACTGCTGAGTTTTCCAAATTTGCTGGCCTATAGAGTGCAACACTTTCACAGCATCATCTTTTAGGATTTGAAATAGTTCAACTGGAATTCCATCACCTCCACCAGCTTTGTTTATAGTGATGCTTCCTAAGGCCCACTTGACTTCGCATTCCAGGATGTCTGGCTCTAGATAATCACCATGATTATCTGGGTCGTGAAGATCTTTTTGTACAGTTCTTCTGTGTATTCTTGCCATCTCTTCTTAATATCTTCTGCTTTTTCTGTCCTTTATTGTGCCCATCTTTTCATGAAATGATCCCTTGGTGTCTGTAATTTTCTTGATGAGATCTGTAGTCTTTCTCATTCTCCCGTTTTCCTCTGTTTCTTTGCATTGATCACTGAGGAAGGTTTTCTTATCTCTCCTTGCTATTTTTTGGAACTTTGCATTCAAATGGGTGTATCTTTCCTTTTCTCTTTTGCCTCTAGCTTCTCTTCTTTTCTCAGCTATTTATTTGTAAGGCTTCCTCAGACAACCATTGTGCCTTTTAAAATTTCTTTTTCTTGGAGATGGTCCCTGCCTCGTGTACAAGGTCATGAACCTCTGTCCATAATTCTTCAGGCACTCTATCAGATCTAATCCCTTGAATCTATTTGTCACTTCTACTGTATAATTGTAAGGGATTTGATTTAGGTCATACCTGAATGGTCTAGTGGTTTTCCCTATTTTCTTCACTTTAAGTCTGAATTCAGCAATAAGGAGCTCATGATCTGAGCCACAGTCAGCTCCTGGTCTTGTTTTTGCTGACTGTATAGAACTTAAACTTTGATTGCAAAGAATATAATTAGTCTGATTTTTGGTATTGACCATCTGGTGATGTCCATGTGTAGAGTCTTCTCTTGTGTTGTTGGAAGAGGGTGTTTGCTACGACCAGTGCATTCTCTTGGCAAAACTCTAGTAACCTTTGCCTTGCTGCATTCTGTACTCGAAGGCCAGATTTGCCTGTTACTCCAGGTAGTTCTTGATAAATATTTCTTGAGGAGATAAACCCTATATAATTGATTAGTTGATGCTATGGTAACTCCTGAGATGAGAAGTATCATCAGTAGGATAGTTGAGACATGCCCCATTTGCACAATAAACCCCAGACCTCTCAAAGGCCCAAGAAGGCCCATTCAGACCAGGGGAACATATCCTGAGAAACACTGGTAGATTGACTTTATTGTCCTGCTGAGAGAACTAGGCAATTTTGGGTGGTGCTAGCAGTCATATTTTCTGGGTGGGTAGAAGCCTTTCCTGCTAGAACTGAAATAGCAGCTGAAGTGGCTAAGGCTAAAAGAAATAATTCCCAGGTTTGGACTCCTAGGATCCTGACAAAGTGATAATAGTCCAGCATTTGTGTCTCAAGTGATGAGGGGATAACAAATACCCTGGGCATAAAATGGACCTTGCTCTCAGCCTTGAAACCCCAATCATCCACTGGGGAAATTGGAGAGATCCAATCAGATCTTGAAATAGGCCTTAGCTAAGCTACATCAGAAAACTCAAAAAAATTGGATTATATTGCCTTTGATTGTCCTTTTCTGCATAGGGTTAGCCCCAAAGGATAAGTTAAAATTAAATGCATTTGAACTGATGTATGGTAGACCCATTCCGTAAGCCCAACAAAAGGGATATCTTAACCTCCTTGGGCCATAAAGAAAGCTGAGCACCGAAGAATTGATGCTTTTGAACTGTCGTGTTGGAGAAGACTCTTGAGAGTCCCTTAGACTGCAAGGAAATCCAACCAGTCCATCCTAAAGGGGATCAGCCCCTAATACTCACTGGAAGGGCTGATGCTAAAAGGTGAAGCTCCTCCAATACTTTGGCCACCTGATGCGAAGAACTGACTCATTAGAAAAGACCCTAATGCTGGGAAAGATTGAAGGCAGGAGGAGAAGTGGATGACAGAGGATGAGATGGTTAGATGGTATCACCAACTCAATGGACACGAGTTTGAAAAAGCTCTGGGAGTTGGTGATGGACAGGGAGGCCTGGTGTGCTGTAGTCCATGGGGTCTCAAAGAGTTGGACACGACTGAGTGACTGAACTGAACTGAATCTCCTTGAAATGAAACAATTCAAGTATGCCCTCCAGGTAGAAGAAACCATGAAAGCCCTCGCTGAACATGGAGACCAGCTATTGTACCTGGTGCTGTACACATGACCTGGCTCTCCACTCCTTCCATCCAGGAGACTGAGAAATGTAAAACCTTGGAAAACTATCAGCTTGAAAAACCAGCTCACCCCTAAGTGGGAACAGACCCTTGGCAATCCTTAGCAGCCTTTCTACCCTGAAGTTGCAGGGATCACTCCTTGGGTACATCACTCTCGAGTGAAGAGGGTCTCCAAGCCCCAATCTCCAGAGACAACCTGGGGCAATGGACTTGCTTGACCACTCATGTCAATCTTCCTTTAACCTGAAGTTTCTCTTCTGAAAAACAACAAAAGTGTGACAAGAGAGATTCAGTCCTAGCAGTAAGCCTCAACATCAGGGCACACTTGCCTTTAGGAAAAAGACATAGAGACTTCTATTTTAGGAAAAATTTGATGTGTGAGCATTATTCTCTTGCTAATATTCGGGCCATGTCTCTTAAATTGTCCCTTGTCTCTGAAAGGTTAAACAAATGGTCACTCAGGGATACAAACAGCTAGAGCTGAAGCCTGAGGACAGTCAAACAGGTCTAAAGGCAGCTGCAATTCATGCGGTTGCAAAGAATCGGACACGACTGAGCAACTGAACTGAACTGAACTGAAAGGCAGCTGGGGGAGAAGCTCTGCCCTTCTGCCTGGGGTTACTTACAACATCTACTCAGCCAGAAGTGTTACTAGTAACAGAAGCCAGACCTGAGCCTCTCAGTGCTCCTCAAGAATGAGGGGCAACACAGAGAGGGGATTTGTCTCCAACAAAGCCCATTAACAATTCCCAGGAATAAATATAGAATCTGGGTAACAAAATCTAATCTGTTCTTTTTCCTTCATCCTTTGTCTAGTTTCATTTGCTCATAGGGTGCTGCATGCAGAAGTCTCACCAGTACTTAGAATTTGAATTTACTTGAATTTTCAGCCCAGAATATCAAATACAAAATGGCTGCACCCAACACCTCAGCTTGGCAGATGGTGTGCAAAAGCAGACCTGCGCATGGTCCTGTAATTCAAGATGGACACCACTGGCCAGGTGAGGAGACACTTTGATCTGATGTTGGAACAGCACAGCTGTGCCTGTGCTGTGAGAACTCAGCCCCCACCCATTTTTCCTCCCCATGGTCGAGATCCAATAAGGCAGCTATGCCAACAGCTTATGGGGACAGCCTATGCTCCAGAGAGAGAATTCCCACCTCTCCACTCTTTGATCAGAGAATAATGCTTTTCCTTTGCTTTTGATATGAGCTCAGTCTCAAGCAATACCGGGCAGGAGGACCCTTGTTGGGGACTGACTCAGGAGGGTCAGTAGTGCCAGCATCCTCTGGTCCCAGCTGGATAACCAAGCCTTTGTGTCACTGATGGGTTTAGTCCTTGAGGAAAACTACATGGATCTTTTTTTTTAAAGGTTGAGGACTTCCCTGGTGGTTCAGATGATAAAGAATCCACCTGCAATGCAGGAGACCTGGGTTTGATCCCTGGGCTGGGAAGATCCCTTGGAGAAGGAAATAGCCACTCACTCCAGTACTGTGGCCTGGAGAATTTCATGGGCAGAAGAGCCCGGCAGGCTACTGTCCATGGGGTCACAAAGAGCCAGACATGACTGAGCAACTCTCACTTAAGGAGATTGAAAATGGAAGAAAATGAAAGATGAGTACTTCCTTCAAAGGTAGAAGAGGAAAATAATCTTTTTTTTAGAAGATGGATATTTTCCTAAAAACTGGGAGAAGAATTGAACGTTCATAAGGTTCAGAAGACTAAGTTTATGGGTTGTTTATGGGAAGGACTTCTGGGTTGTCCACATGGAGTAGGCATTGAGAGCCTTGGCCTAAGGATTCTAGCAAAGTTTTAATAGCAGGGCACCGACAGAGTAGAGCCTCTAGAAGCTCTGAGAAATGGACTGAGAAATGACTTCTGAAGTGAGCATAGACAGAGCTACTAATTTGGCTTCAGAGAAAGGAGTAAGCTCTTGACTTTGGTGTTTGGACCTTAGAACATGTATAATCTAGTTGTCATGGACAAATGAAATCTATTATATACAAATATATATATATACCATAATAGCCAAATATCACCAGCTGTTGGAGGAGGTAATCGAGATGTGACTGCCAGTTTGACCTGACTGGTAGACTTGGACAATTAGATGTTCCTTACCCACTTCCCTGTCCTTGGATTATGTACTCTGATTGCCTTCCCCCATCCTAGCAGCTGCCCAAGGACACAGCCTTGCAAAAATGTTGTGGTGCTGAGATAGTCAGGTCTGTGTACATGACTGAACTAGTTAACACGGCTATAGATAATTTTAAGATTTGGAGGGTGGGTGCAGAGATCTACTCATCTCTCAGTGACTCAAGATAGGCCTGGTAAATAAGTTTCCTCGCTTATTGGGGGTTTCCTCAGGTGGCACTAGTAGTAAAGAATCTGCTTGCCAATGTGAGAGATGTAGGCGATGCGGATTCGATCCCTGGGTCAGGGATATCCCCTGGAGAAGGCAATGGCAACCCATTCCAGTATTCTTGCCTGGAAAATCCCATGCACAGAGGTGCCTAGCAGGCTACAGATCACAGGGTCACAAAGAACTGGACCAACTGAGCCTGCATGCACGGTTGCTGATTGAACCTGCCTCCTACCAATCAAGAGTGGTCTACCTTCTTCTTCAGTCTCTCCCTGCCCTCAGCACATGGCAGGTAGTTTCAGATTTCACCCAGGAAATTCTGGAGGGGGTTCATGAGCCAACATCAGTGAAGAGATTCTAGGGTTATACCTAGAAACTAGGTGTAGCAGAATGAAGGAAAATGATCTTAAATGTTGGTATTATAATTCTTAATTCTTTCTAGGAAGTATCTTAGTTCACGTTCCAAGAAGCAGATAAAATTACATATGTAATAGATTTACTGGGAAGAAAGATGTGAAGGATAATGGGGAGAAGGGCAAAGTAGTCAAGGAGAGCCTTCAGACTGTGATGAAGATATAAAACCTGTGAGAGCAGACCAGAAGAAATAATCTGTAGCATAGCCTTCAACTGCAGCACAGTTATGAAAAGTCTTGACCGGGTCAGCAGGGGAATCCTTGGGCAAAGTTCCATGGGACTCTGTGGAGAGGTCCTGTGTCAAGCAAGAATGCCTCATTCTAATAGCCTCACCGTGCACTCACTGGGTGGAGACATCTTAGGGGAGCATAACCTCAGTGTGTGTAGGTATGTGTATATATGTGTGTAAATCAAGGAAAAAAATCTAAGCTCCATCTCTAGATCAACAAGATACAAAACAAGGGTATTATGCATGGAAAAGAAAGACAATTTATAACTGAGTCAATTCTATAGAAAGAGGAGTTTAGAGCCAGGTTGGTCATTAGAGAGCATAATCTCCCAGAATTCCCAGAAAGCTTGGGGAGAGCATTGGAAATCCTACAGATTGTGCAGTGAGATCTTTGGATGAATCATATCTATTTCTGCCACAGTCCAGGAAGAATGACTGCAAGGGTAAGGCCCTCATGCTTAGCAACTACCAGGAGATGTATGAGATGTGAAAGAGTGGTAAGATTAAAGAAGAGAAGCCAGGAAATTAGCTGCTCTGCAGGGTTCCCTTGCCTCTCTGCTCCCTGTCTTCTAGGCATTTTCTAGTGTAATCTTGCTAATATCGCTCTTCTTCTGTGTACCTCTTCTCCAGCATAGAATGGCATCCGTGATCTATCACGTAGAATCCTACTCTTCAGACTGGGCAGGGAAGAAACTGTGCAGTCTGTAAGGTACTATACATTATTTTTCTGATTCTGCAAGCAAATTCTTTGTTTTAATTCTAGTTGGTCTAATTAGCACTATCCCATAACCAGTTGCCTGCTACAGTCCTGAATTGCCTTCTTTCTCACTTGTTCCAATTTCAACAGGTGCTTTGAAGTTTTCCTGAATTAATTACAACAATAATAATCTTTGTATGAATATCTATCTTTTTATGTGTATTATCTGATTATTATGTGTATTATCTGATATTATGTGTATTATCTGATATTATGTGTATTATCTGGGTCTTTGAGAAGACCCAGTAAAGAAAGCTGGACAAATGTTATGTTGCAACCACTCACTGATGAGGACATTGAGGTTTAGAGAGGACTGCATAAAGTCACAGAGCTACTAAAATCATTTTAATTTGGACATTTCTTGCTCCAAACTCCTCCTGCTTTACATTGTACACTTTTTGAAGTTTCCTTCTATGTAGGTGATTTCCATGATTCCATGGAGGTGCAAATATATTTTAAGCAATGACAATATCTTTTTAGGACTATCCCAGATGTAGACTCTGAGACAAAAAGTTGAGTGCAAGTTGTTTATTTGGGGAGATGAAGGAGAACCACAAGAGGAATGGGGAAGTGAGGTGGAGGGCGGGGAAGAATATGTAACCAATAAAGTCTATGAAATCAAGTCAGCTAGGACTGTGGTGACTGGAATTTAATCCCTTAACCTCTCAATGGACGCATCAATGGAGTATTTCATATACAGTCATCATACTCAATATTATAATCATCATTCCAATTTCTCTAACTGATATTATAATCTCTAACCAATATTATAATCATCAGAATACAAAATAGCACAATAAATTTAAAAGCCTTTTCACATATTCAAAAATACTTCTTAGATGAAAGCAACATCATGTAGATGAAAAATCTAGGTAGGAAAAGTAACTTTGCCAATTGTATTGAACACCTTAGGATGATTGCATTTTATCTCCTTCATGAGTATTTCTCATGAATTTAAACATGCTTTCCTTATACCTAGTTGATTATTCCAAGTTTCAGTTTTCCCTATTTTGCGAATTTGCAAGCTTTTTTTTGATGGGGCAAATGGAAGTAGGGAAACTGAGGAAGTATGGGAAATGAAGAACATTCTTGGACCCCGATCTAAAATCCTCTTCTCAGAACTAGATAACTTAGAATAGTATATTAGAACCTCATTTAAAAAAAGAAAAGAAAAAGAAAAACAGGTATCCACTGTAATTGGAGAAGACAGGCCATGTACAGATAAAGTTTAAATCAAATAAAATTTGTTCACTTATGTTATGTCACATTATGTAGTAGAAGAACTACTCACTTCATTAAATAGTTTAAATCAGAGTGTTCCTCCTTTCTCCTCCTCTGAGTTCTGGGGAGATGAGCTTATTTAAATAAAGTCACCATTTAGAAGTATTGGGAGAACTCTAGGACAGCGGAAAGGAGAAGACTTCTTATTGATTAACTAGTATTTCAGGGTAGTTTAGTGAACAGTAACTTTGCCTGGACAACTCTTTTAATGGGATTGTCCCTTCTGGGTAGAATTGCTGTTTCAGAAAATGCTGTCATTCAAATCTGTTGGTTCCCAGATAATGCGGAGGAGTGACCCTGCTGCCAACACATTATAATGAGAAAACAAAGGACAGATTAGGAAAGGAACTTGCAAAGTTTCCTGTAGGTCACATTTTTGTTTCTAAAAATATTATTTTTAGAAATTATAGGTTTATATCTCAATCATCTATAATAGAGATGAAATCTTATTGTTTATTAACATGCTAGTAACTTACTAAATCTTTTAAAGTTAAACATCAAATCACTAACAAATTAAATTTGAATACTTAATTTTTATATCAGTTGAGAATCACTAGGATTTAAGAGATGTATTCAGGATTTTTTTTTTTAAGTGAGTGCTAAGAATTTACCATTACAGAGTAAATCTTTTCCAAAACCATGAGATTTTTATTTCAGCTGACCCAGTGTTATTTGTCTTGCTTCCAGCCTTTCTAGTTTAACACTCAAAACTAAGAACACAAAGGCAGCATGTTTGGGGACAATAGGACACTTTGGAGCCAAAGTGTCACAAGTGCAGGGAAGGATTGGACAGGACAAAGGTGCATTCGCTCCCGTTTCTATGGTTCATCCAGCTGTTGCTGCCTTCCTGGCAGGATCATCATTTTAAAGCACAACAGACAGTAACTTTTGGTTGCCTTAGATTCTGTCAGTCATGTAAATATGATCGAATAAGAAATAAGCTAGCTTTTATCACATTGCTGCATGGACTCAGAGTGTTTTCCGAAAATTCATTAGTAAACTGGCATATTATCAAGAATAAAAACTCCCTAAAAATGATCTATAAGTCGTTCATGGCCTGACCTTCTTCGCTAGACAGAGATCCACAGTTAGAACATAACCCCTTATATTTTTATATTTCTGTACAGCACTAAATATATTCCCACTTAGGATTATTATTTAACCTTCATAGTAAACCTCCAAGGACAACAGAGTGAATATTATTAACATCCCCTTTGACCAATGATGAAACTGGGGCTCCAGGAGATTCATTAGCAGGTCTGAGTTTTCCAAACCGACCTACACTCTGTTCTCCTCTTGTACTGTTAGTTTTGCTACTTTCTTCCCTAATATAATAAAGACAAAAGGAAAATATGAAGTCATAGCTCTGAATTATGAGGATATTCTATAAAACTTTCAAATGAAGAGAAGGAAAAGTTTTACTTCTTCAGAACCTTTCCTTCCCTCATATTAATTTAGATGTCAGGAAGCTTTTAGTGACCAAGGAGAAGGTAAAGATACATAAACAGGGAAAGACACGGTCTTAGCCCTTCAGAGACTTTCAGTCCAACAGATAAGAAGGTAGAAGATAGCTTCTTTTAAGGAAGAAGCTCAGTGTCTCTGGGAAGCTGCTGCTTCTTTTTTTTTTTTTTTGACAATCCTCTATATAACACTGTTTAGAGAACCACCTAGAACTGTTAGGAATAAAAGGGACGGTGTTCAATATGTATTCTGTCTTACTTCAAGTGTTCTTAGGAACTTAGATGACTTGTGGAACACACTGGAAAGGATGTGAAACAAGGGTGCAGCCACAACAGCTATTGTTATGCCTTCCTTACAAATCTTTTTACATTTTTTTAATTATTATTTTTACTTATTTCTCTTAGGTTCTGAAGCACAAAAATACAGAGACAAAATGTGACCAAAATAAGGGCTTAATGAACATTAAAGAGGCAATGTGTTGTGCTGTGCTAAGTCACTGCAGCCTGCTAGGTTCCTCTGTCCATGGAATTCTCCAGGCAAGAGTACTAGAGTGGGTTGCCTTGCCCACCTCCGGGGATCATCCTGACCCAAGGGTTGAACCTCTCACTAGCGCCACCTGGGAAGCCCTTTACACTATTACTCATATTCAAATTAACTATTAACCCAGTCTTTTTCTTTTGTCAACTACAAATTGGTGCTCACCAAGGGCATTTGCCATCCGTGGAGGTAGAATTCCACGTGGAGATGGAATTCTCTGTGGAGATGGAATCCTGTGCTGCTGCAGATGTTGACCTTGCTGCTGCTCCTGCTGCTAAGTCACTTCAGTCGTGTCCGACTCTGTGCGACTCCGTAGATGGCAGCCCACCAGGCTCTCCCGTTCCTGGGATTCTCCAGGCAAGAACACTGGAGTGGGTTGCCATTTCCTTCTCCAGTGCATGAAAGTGAAAAGTGAAAGTGAAGTTGCTCAGTCGTATCCGACTCTTAGTGACCCCATGGACTGCAGCCCACCAGGCTCCTCCATCCATGGGATTTTCCAGGCAAGAGTACTGGAGTGGAGTGACATTGCCTTCTCTGGCTGTTGACCTTAGACATGCCCTACAGGGCTTCCCTGGTGGTTCAGAGGGTAAAGTGTCTGCCTGCAATGTGAGAAACCAGGGTTTGATCCCTGGGTCATGAAGAGCCCCTGGAGAAGGAAATGGCAACCCATTCCGGTACACTTGCCTGGAAAATCCCATGGATGGAGAAGCCTGGTAGGCTTCATGGGGTCGCAAAGAGTCTGACACGACTGAGCAGCTTCACAAAGGGAGTTCAGGGTAGAGAATGAGACATTCTGTGCTCCAGGAAAATTGGTGTAACAGGTCTTTGGATAGTTAGATGTTTTCAGGAACTGATTTCATGATTCCAATCTTTGCATCTCCTCATATCTAGAAAAGCACTAAATCCTTTCATGGTGACATCAGCTCCTTGTGACTAGCAGAAAATCTTTTGTAAGGTAAGCACTTGACTGCATGAACTCCCACTTCACCAAAATCATATGCATTGACCTTTCCTGCTACCTCTAACTTTGGAGTAGTTTCTCAGAGCTGTTTTAAGTGCTGTCTCCTGGGCTGCAATCCTCATTTTGCCCCAAATAAAGCTCAACTTGCAACTCTCAAGTTGTGCATCTTTTGTAGCTGACTTTTTTTTCAGTGTTGTTCTTCAGCTATCTCATGACTTGCAAAGTATTTATTTATTGGGCCTTCTCTGGTTGCAGCAAGCGGGCTTCTCATTACACCAGCTTCTCTTGTTGCAGAGCACAAGTTCTAGGGCACACAGGTTCAGTAGTTGTGATGCTCTGCTCCACATGTTGCATCTTCCCAGACCAGAGATCGAACCTGTGTTCCCTGAATTGGTAGGTAGATTCTTTAACCACTGAACCACCAGGGAAGTCCATACAATATTTCTTAATTGACAGGATGTTTGGGCTCTACTTATACTTACCCTGCCTTGCTCCTGATTATGTAGCTTTGTTTGGAAGGAAAGTTCTATTCCATATTCCCTGATGTTTGCAATACCTTAACTTTTTGTCTTCATGATTCTAAACAGAATACTTTCAAATCCATCATCCTAGTCAGTGATGGCTATTAAAAAGTGCTAAGCTCAAGGCTGGTTGATGCATGCTACCATTTCTTATGGTCTCTTCAGATTCTCATACTGGTAATAAGTTAATTTGAAACTACTGTTTCAACATTGGCAAACACTGGAAATGGTATTGCTACAAGAAGGGAGACCCCTTCCGGAGCCCGAAACTGGGCTCTTGTCTAACTAGGAAATGAATTGTCTGAGGAGACACATGTGCTGACAAAGCAAGAGATTTTTATTGGGAAAGGGCACCAGGGTGGAGAGCAGTAGGGTAAGGGAATCCAGGAGGACAGCTCTGCCATGTGGCTCATAGTCTCTGGTTTTATGGTGATGGGATTAGTTTTGGGGTTGTCTTTAGCCAGTCATTCTGATTCAGAGTCCTTCCTGGTGGTGCACGCCTTGTTCAGCCAAGATGGATGCCAGAGAGAAGGATTCTGAGCGGTGGTCAGAGATGTGTTGTCTCCTTTTGACCTTTCCTGAACTCTTCCGGTTGGTGGTGGCTTATTAGTTCTCTGTTCCTTACCAGGACCTCCTGTCATAGAACAACTCATGCAAATGGTTAGTATGGTGCCTGGCCAGGGTGGGCGGTTTCAGTCAGTGTGCTTCCCCTACCAGTATGTTGCTCTGTTTCTTGAAAATTCATGACTTAGAAACATAGAAGGCAACAGCAGAAACATTCACCAGAGAGCAAGTTTCGCCATAAGCCCTAGAAATCTAGATCTTCTGGGTAGAACCCTATCCCCAAGGCAGCCAACAACTAATTCTTACCTCAGTGTGGGGAAAGACTCAGTCTTGACTGTCTGGCTGTAGCTCATAGCATAGTCTTTCAGGGTCTTAAGCAGAGCCACGTTGCTCTTAATTTAGACATAATTTAATAAGTTCAGTTATCTATTTTTTCTAGATCATCTGAATAGAAACACCAGAAAGAGCAAGTTAGAGAAGAAAAAAACAAACTCACAGTAGCATGCAGTGACAGTTAAGAATGTGAAAGGACAACAGAAGAAATTGGAAAGCAAACACAGAATCTCAAAAGAAAAGCAGCCTGGGGCACATTAACATAAGAGCAGATGACTAATTCTGTAATCTTTGCCGCCCTTGAACTGAGAGTACCAAGAGAGGAGAGAAGGAAAAAAACAGCTTGAAAAATGGCAAAAATTTCCCACATTTATTGAAAACCACCATCTCCACATCCAGGAAATTCAACTAGCTCCAAGTATAAATGCAAAGAGATCACAAACAGACATATCATAGTACAAAACCCTGAAAGGCAAAGACAAGGAGAACATCTTGAAAAAAACCTAAAGGAAAGCAGTGTATCACTTATAACAAGAGAGTTTACTTCTGGATTATTAAGAAAATCATAAGAGAAAATATACTCACTGCTGCTGCTGCTAAGTCGCTTCAGTCGTGTCCAACTCTGTGCGACCCCAGAGATGGCAGCCCACCAGGCTGCACTGTCCCTGGGATTCTCCAGGCAAGAACACTGGAGTGGGTCGCCATTAAATTCACAGTACGGTTTTTATTGATCCCATAAGTTTGTACTGTCAGTTTACAAGATGAATCATCTTTCTGTTAATACCTACACCAGTATTGTCTTACACAATATAAAACATGGTAGATGGTATATGTACTACTAACACTAGGTATCAAAAATGAAAAGATAATATGAAAAACAAATTCATATTTATTTACAGGTATGATTCATACACTGATAACAAAGAAACAGCAATGTGATCGCTTTATAGTGGTCGTTGTACTTGGTACAATTGCTTCAAGGTAGACCAACCTATCAAAAATCACTGTAGATAGTGATTACAGCCATGAAATTAAGACACTTACTTCTTGCAAGGAAAGTTATGACCAACCTAGACAGCATATTAAAAAGTAGAGACATTACTTTGCCAACAAAGGTCCGTCTAGTCAAGGCTATGGTTTTTCCAGTGGTCAGGTATGGATGTGAGTTGGACTATAAAGAAAGATGAGCACCAAAGAATTGATGCTTTTCAACTGCGGTGTTGGAGAAGACTCTTAAGAGTCCCTTGGACTGCAAGGAGATCCAACCCGTCCATCCTAAAGGAGATCAGTCCTGGGTGTTCATTGGAAGGACTCATGTTGAAGCTGAAACGCCAATACTTTGGCCACCTGATGCAAAGAGCTGACTCATTTGAAAAGACCCTGATGCTGGGAAAGATTGAGGGCAGGAGGAGAAAGGGACGACAGAGGATGAGATGGTTGGATGGCATCATCGACTCTATGGACATGGGTTTGGGTGGAATTCAGGAGTTGGTAATGGACAGGGAGGCCTGGCGTGCTGCGGTTCATGGGGTCGCAAAGAGTCAGACATGACTGAAGCGACGGAACTGAACTGAACTGAGACCAACCTATAGACTAATGAATAAACATTATACAATTTTTATGGCATATAGTATTACAGTCATATCCATAATACAGTATTAGAAACAGTTACTTAAAAAAAAAAACTCCACTTACCTGTGATAGGCTGATATGCAGTTTCTCCAATTATGAGAGAAGTACACTACTGTACTGCAGCATTATTCTTTGAAAGCAAACTCATAAAACAGTAAGAAAACTAATGTTAATAATTTTATATTAAATGTCACTCACCTTATGCCTATGTAAGGATAAGCTACCCACTCCAGTACAAATCTTGCAGTGTTCTACATGATGGATACTTAGGCAATGAAAATGACATGAAAATATCTCACACAGTTCTTATCCTACAGTTACTAGACTTTCACATGAAGACACTCATATGCATACATAAGTTTATTAACTGGATGACATATTTACTATTCATTAAGAGGAAGTGAATCATCACAGAGGTCTTCATCATTTCAGGTAGGCTGAGGAGGAGGAGGAAGAGAAGTTGGTCTTATTTTCTCTAGGGTGGCAGAGGCAGATGAGGTGGAGGAGGTGGAAGGGGAGGCAGGAAAGTGCAGCACATTTGGTGTAACTTCATGAAAATACATTGTAATTTCTGATTTTTGCCTTTTCCTTTATTTATAAATGTTTCTATGTGGCAGCAGTCCCCATTTTTGGCACCAGTACTGGTTTCGTGAAAGACAATTTTTGCACGGACTGGTTAAAGGAGGAATGATTTAGAGATGGTAGCTCAGCTGGTAAGGAATCTGCCTGCAATGCAGGAGACCTGGTCCAATTTCCAGGTTAGGAAGATCCACTGGAGAAGGGATAGACTACCCACTCCAGCATTCTTAGGCTTCCCCTGGTGGCTCTGTTGGTAAAGATCCCCTGGAGAAGGGAAAGGCTACCCACTTCAGTATTCTGGCCTGGAGAATTTCATGGACCGTATAGTCCATGGGGTCGCAGAGAGTCCGACATGACTGAGCTACTTTCACTTCATGTGCTTTACATTTATTATGCACTTTATTTCAATTACCGTTACATCAGCTCCACCTCAGATCATCAAGAGTTAGATCCTGAAGTTTGGGGATCCCTGCTATATGGTACCAATCCTTCTTCCACCATTTGCTTTAGTTTCAGTGCCTATATCATAGAAGGTCCATGTCGTAAAAGAAGTTAAAACCATCATGAATAATCAGAACTCTTCTGACCATTTGTTTTCTGGCACTGCTTCTTCTACTTCTTCCTCATTGTCTGGCACTGATTCAGAAGCACTCAGCCCCATCAAAGTGTCTTCTGTTAATTCCCTAGGTGTGGTGTCCATTAGCTTTTGAATTCCTCCAAGACTCATATCTTAAGAATCTTCACCCCCACTTTTTTTGCAATGGTCAGTCTCTTTCATGATTTCCTTGACTGGTTCTGTCGTAAATTCTGTGAAGTCATGCACAACATCTGAACAGTTTTCTCCAGCAGGACTTTGTTTTGGGCTTGATGACTCTCATGGCTTTTTCTGTAATGATGGCATCTTTATGGTATAATCTTTCCAGACTTCCATGATGCTCTCTTGGACTTCTTGTCCATAGTATTGACAATCCTTTCCATAGAGTACCATATGTAATGAGCATTAAAAGTCCTTATAACCCTCTGATCTAGAGGCTGTATTAGAGATGTTGTGTTTGGGGACAAGTAAACCACTTTGATGCCTTGAAGTATTGCATTTATTGGGTTCTGGATGGCCAGGGGCATTGTCCAACATCAAAAGAACTTCAAAAGGCAGCTCCTTACTGGAGAGCTACTTTCTGACTTCAGGGACAAATCATCAATACAGCTAATCCTGAAAAAGGGTTCTCATTGTTCAAAGTTTCTTTCTTATAGTGCAATCAAAAGACTGGCAGATGCTATCTCTTCCCTTCGAGGTTGGGGGTTCAGCTTTAGAGATAAGGGCATCTTGGAACATAAACCGGACTGCATTTTCACAAAACAGTAATGTATCCTTTCTCGTCTTAAATCCTGGTGATCATTTTTCTTATTTACTAATAAATGTCCTTTGTGATACATTTTCCCTCCCTCCATAATGGGGTACTTTGGTTTACATGAAAGACCTATTCAGGCAGATATTCTTTCTCCTCACTGATATTCTTAACGGCATTTGGGCATTTGTGTGCTGCCTCTTGGCTGGCAAGAGCTGCTTCTGTTATCTTGACATTTTTCAAGCCAAACTATCTAAAATAATCAAAACATCCTTTGTTGACATTAAATTCTCCAGCTTTAGATTCTTCAACTTCTTTTTGCTTTGTCATATATTAACTTTGCTTTTTCCTCAAATCACATTGGAATCTCTAGGTATGCCTTTCTTATAATAACCCTTCATGCACATAAAAGCTGTATTTTTCAACACGAGATAAAAGGTATTTTGCACAAAGTGGAGGATGTTCACGCCTGCTGGTGTAGCCACAGCATGTTTTTGTGAATTTCCTTTTCTGCTTTTATGATGGTTCTTATGATGAAACAGCTGCAGACCTCAATCTATAGCTAATGGCACATAGCAAGCAACTCAATTTTTTCTTGTAATGTCATGACATTTTCCTGCTTTTGGGTATACTTCATATATGTCCCAGAGTGTTAGTCAAGGTTTACAGTATTGTACCAAACAAGAAAAATATGTGAGAATGACGAGAGATCAATTTTTACTGCTCTATGCAATTTACTGGAGAGATGAACTGCTGACATAGCAACTTAAGCAGATGCTCACTTCAGCTCAGAATATCAACAGGAGGTGGCTACAAAATTAATACAGTAACAGTGCATGCATAAACGGCAACCCACTCTGCTATTCTTGCCCAGAGAATCCCAGGGACAGAGGAGCCTGGTGGGCTGCTGTCTATGGGGCTGCAGAGTCGGACATGACTGAAGTGATTTAGCAGCAGCAGTATGTGTATTATAAGTTTACTACATTTTATATTTACATTTCTCTCAATGAGAATGGTACCATGGATGGTCTAAGTTTTGATAAATTTTAAGTTTTTATAATATATTTATATTTTATTATAGTAAAAGATAAAAGACTAGTATTTACATATTTATGTGCTTTTATGACATATCTTTTTCATTATTTCTAAGTTATGTGGTTTGTGTTTTCAAGTTGTCACAAAGTTCCAAAAAATTTTCAACATATTTGTTGAAAAAAATCTGCATATTAAGTGGAGCTGTGCAATTCAAACCCATGTTATTTCAAGGGTCAACTGTGTAACAATGCATTGTTGGGTTTGCTTTATAAACTATAAATATATAACTAAAATACTTTAGACTTGGTAGAAAGTTTCAGATATTATGCCATTTGTTACACTCCCTGACTTCCCCCACCCCCACAAAACAAAACAAAACCGTCAACATCAGGCATTACCCAAATATGAGAATATATCTGCCATTCTGAGAACCAGGCTAAAAACATTTGAGAGTTACTCTCATTGGTTTATACTGGGATCCTAAGATTTCTTAAAAGAATCAGTTTTTCTCAGTGAAAATAAAAACCATTAAAAAAATCATAAAAGATAGCATAGCAACATAAAAGATAACTTTCTAAGAAAAGGAAAATACCCATAATCCTATTGCTGCAACATAAGAATTTTTCATTTTATTTATTCCCTTCTGATTTTTTCATAGGCATTTACATTTTATTGAATATAACCATTTATATTTTTCTTTTTACAGTTGATATTACAGTAGCTACTACAGCAAGTATAAACATCATTTTTGATAGCACTGCATGTATTCAGGAATATATATATATATAATTTTCTCATGTCTCTCTCCCACTTGCCCATTCTATCTTCTATCGGTGAACTTAGAAAAACTGAAACACAAGATTTTCAGACTCAAACCAGCTAGGGAAAAAAATATCAAAATCTCAAACAAAGTTTAGAAGTTAAAAGTTTCAATTTACAGTTTCAAATCCATACTTTGCAGGTAACCTGGAAAAGAGCAGTATATTTAAAATTTTTGACTCAGATGCCCTTATAAACCTATTTGCTACCTTTATTACTTCAATTAATATACTGTGTTAAGCTATAACTTGGGGAAGAAAGTTTATTAAAATTTCTGTCTAGAAGCATTATAATTGTATTATGCAAGTTCAGTACATGGTGGCCTACAAGAGGAAATAAAGACAGAGAAAAATAATTTCAGGACCATCTGGCTTCTAATGTAAGAACCAGTTTAACAGACTTTAGCTTACTGATACTTATACTCTTTGTTATTTCCTGCTCCTCCCTTTCTGTCCCCCATCAACTAATGTCAAGTGGGTCATTTCCAGGATAGAGGTATTTGCTTCCTTCCTTTGCATTACTCATTCATTTAATTCAGTCAGAGGCATAACCATTTATAGATGTAGTAGAGATCTCTCTATTCTGCAAATTGTAACTCAATTTCAGCTGTCATATGCATAGTTCCTTTTTGATTACTGAACATTTGGGATATACATTGGTAAAATGTGATATGCTATTATGGTATTGAACATATTGCCTGTTTTAAACCGAAGCAACAAATTTAAAGCCTGTTTTGTCAACAATTAGCAGTAACTGCTTTGATGGTTTTTCCCCCAACATTAACTGCCTATTCTTGGCATGCTATATAATTTGTAGTAAATGTGCTGCTGAAGTAAGTATTTGTTTGTTCATGTGACTACAGTTAAATTGTTAAATCTTCACCAGGTTTTAACACATCCAAATAACTGTTACTGAGCCTTGTAAAATGAATCAGTATTACTTAAAGACAGAGATCATTAGAGGAATGTTCAAGGTATAACCACCAATTTACTATTCAATGAATTAACTAGCTGAAAGAGAAATGCAGCAGCCTCTTTTAAAATGCTTACGATTAACGCTGGAGAAAAAATAAGTTTATATTGTATTACAGTTCAAGAGGACCATAGGCATAATAGTGCAGATAAACTGGGTGAAGAGAAGATAATGATAGTACAACTCCTGACAATTACATTATAGACCTTGCAAAGTAACTTCTCATGTTTGGGCTTTCTCATCTGTAAAATGAAGGGATTAGGCTTTATGATGCTTAAAAGTTTTCAAGATTTTAAGAGTTTATCTGGCTTCCCGTAATACCTATTTTGAAGTTTTTGCCATAAGGTCTACTTGCCCCTAAGAACATCCTATTTACATGACAAATGTTATCAGTTTATAGCTTAAATGTTTTTTTCCCATTATCAAGTTTTGTTAAAGCAAGCAACACCTATGTATTTATAGAAATCACCAAGAACAAAACTACTGTGGAATATATTCTTAGGTGGAATGTAGGACTGGTGAGAAGTGTGAAGATGATACAGCAATTTAACTTCTGATTCTTTTCTGTACTTGTAAGATTCTGTAGGAGTTATGTATACTGCTGACCATTTTCCTAGAACCCAAGACTACTATCCAAACTGTACAATGTAGATATGCACAAAAGCCACATATCAAAATATGTTATTTGGTGTTCCTGTTGTCAAGGAAGGTTAAAAACTGATGCGTCATTACATATGAGTGGGGCTAAGAGATTTTCACATTTCATTAGGAATGAAAGGGATTGCTCTGTGCCATCTTTTCATTTCTAGTAGTAAGCTATGGTCCAGTGACTTTCCAAGGTCATGGATCTATTAATGTCATTTGAGAAGAGTGCACAGATGTGATTGCCAATTCTACATCATACTGTCCTTCTAGATGTCAGAGCAGGAGATGCTCTGATTAGGCAGAACTCTAAATGAAATATAATATCTTAAAGATACTTTACAGATGGGCCATCTAGCTCAATTTCTCATTTAAATCTGAAATTTCTTTCGTCATTCAGCTACTGTGCCAAAGGTTAAGATACTCACTTATCCTGCAGAGGTGTTCCCTTTCCTTAATGGACAAAGAACCATAAATTCTTTCTTACACTGAGCTCTAATCTGCTGTTTCGCAACTTTCACCTAGTTTTACGGTGTCAAAAGGATAAATTTTACATGCCTATCAAATATTTGAAGACAGTTATCATTCTTTAGTCATGTAATTCTTGGAGTTATTCTTTGGGTTTTGATTTATGAGACCCTTTCCAACTTGGTAAAACACCCTAGGATTTGCTCTAATTTGTGAATATCCTTTCACTGCATCCTGAAATTAGTATTGCAGATGTGGTTTAACAAGCATTTTGTACATGAGATTATTTCTCCACGATCAATTTTTCATTACCATGAGCTTACTTAAGGTTGTAATCAACTGGCTCACATGTTATTTCTTGCAAGCTACAAACTCCAGCTATTTTTCCTCCATAAGCTCTTGACAAGTAGAGTTTCATATTTCTATCAGTGGCTTTCTGTTTCCAGAATAATCATACCATGGGGAATTGTGCCCCTAACTAGCTTGCCAGCCTCATCCTTAAGACATCCTTTCCCCTTGGCCTCTGACCAGTCTTCTTAATATCAAACACAGCATATCCTTCGTTTAGGCTTCCGCATACTGTTCCCCTGAGCCAGGAATGTTTCTTTGGGCCACCCAGGTCTAGTCTTTTCTTAAGTTATCCTTCAAAACTCAGTTCAGCTACCACTTCTTTGTGGGACTCCTCAACTTCTCCCTCCCCATGTTCCCTCTCAAGATTGCCTTTTGCCTATTTTAATACCCTATAAATCTCCTTCAGTCTTACACAAACAGTAATAATACTCATGCAATAAAGTGTCTGTCTCCTCAGTTATACTGTGAAGTCTCTGAGGACAAGGTTGGTGTCTATCTTTATTTGGCATACAGTTTTGAATGATTTAAACATTCAGTAAGTACCTGGTGAATGAATGAGTAAATACTGAAGTAGTATGATCAATATTTTGGTTTTCCCAGGTGTGTGTGTGTGTGTGTGTGTGTGTGTGTGTATATATATATATATATATAAATGCACTTAGCCAAACTCGGGTATGTTGTACAAATAAGGAACTATATAGGCTTCAAGACAATAATGAGAAGGAAAAAGTCTCTTTAAAAGAAAGAAAGAATAATAAAATTTAGAAAACTATAGATCTATATACTATAAAGATGAATGGTATTTTTTTCCAGTCCTTATTTTAAGTAGGAAGTGAGGAGCATGGAAGAAGGAAAACAAGCACAGCTGAGTGGCATATTTTTGTTTTACTATTAATTCGACACATCTGAACCAAAGCAGTCACAATACTTGATATACTTTGAAGAGAATCATATACTATAGTCTTAGACATAACCACAGAACAAGCAGAACAATTAAAACTACATAAGGCCTTAAAATATATCCACAGTGTGTATATTCATTCATTTACAAATTAGACTACATACCATTAATTTTAATTTTTCTTTCATTGTTTTATTCAAGCAGGATTCATTCAAGGAAAGGCAACTTAGTTTTTGTGTGTGAGCTTTATTTCTTTACGACATTGGTTAATATAAAAGTTATGAATTAAATGTTTTCTTATCTCCTCTATCCAGGAGTAAATCCATGAATTTCTCAGAAAGTAATCCAAAACAGGTCTTATTCTTAAAAATAGTCAGAGTGAAAAGGGATTGAATAGCCAGTCTGTGTGTGGTCTTAAGGAACATCTAATGGACTTTCAGATTTTCTAATAATGATAGTACTGCATTTCTATGGGATTAGTAAAAATTTAAAACATTGTGTACAAAATCATTCTTGAAGCTCTAAATGCCTTTTAAATTACTAAACTGAAAATTTTAAGTAGTTGCCTCACAGTACCAAACTTAAAAATCAAAACTAGTTCAAATTCAGTTCTGTCATGACTTCTCATTTAAAGATAACTAGTTGGTAAATTAACAGATGGCATAAAAATTAAGACTTACATTTTTTTTTTAGGAGAAAATGTATGATAACCAGGGAATACAGAAAATTCAATGTATTTTACAATAAAATAACCTTTTAAATCTCTATCCCTGTACAACAGGGTTTAGGTCATCTTTAGTGAACTTGCATGTTTTCATATAGTTTATTATGAGTACTTGAACTATTTTAGATATACAGCTTTTTATTCAAAGAATATTACATTTGTATACCAGGATAAGATTTAGTACATTGAGATGTTTTAAAAATATTTATAAATTTGTTTCTGATATGCAAAAGCATTTAGCAATACTTTTATAGCATTTGATTTTATAGAATTAAAATTTCATACAGTACTCATCTTGATGTTTAAAAAAAAATTCACAGAAAAATATAAATTACACAGCCTGACTGCATGATTCTGTTATTTCCAGTTTCTAGCTTGGTAGTTAAAACCTTCATTAAGTCTGTTAACAAATCATTACCTGTACATTTATGAAGGCAACTGACATGATTTGCAAACAAAACCTTCAGGTTTTATGTTATTTACCAAACAGTGCAGTTCAGCAAGAAAAGAAAACCCAATATGCAAATTTACAGAATATTTTACAAATTTACCAGTTCCTGTGACACAAACTGTTTCAATCTTTCAAGGTATTGTCCATAAAGTTCCACATCATTGTGACCTGCCCCTTCAACCCACAGAGGCTCCACAGGTCTTTGGCATCGCTCAAACAATGCAAGACCATGTGAAAAGTCTATGACTTCATCTTCAGTCCCATGAATTATTAATACTGGAGAGGTTATCTTAGAGATTTTGTCAATGCTGTAGGAAAAGAGAAGGTGGAAGAAGTCAACAAATTAAGTATGGAAAGGAAACATAAAACAGATTTTCTTGTGTTATATTAGATAATTCAAACATCAGAACCACCTGTGAATCAATTCAGAAGGGATAATACCTTTTAGATTACAAATAAGATTCAAAAGTCATCTTTACCTTACTCCCTACTTTAAGATTATCTGAAGATGTTAACCTCATGCACTTCTGTTTGAGAGAATCATTCGATTATTACAGTCACCTTAGTTTACATTTCTACAGATATCTTTTCTTTTAGGCTGTCCCATGCCATGTGGGACCTTACTTCCAGCGCAACGGCAAGTGCAGAGTCTTAACCGGTGGACTGCCAGAGGAGTCTCTCCTTTCCTCAATGTTAATATTTAGAATAGAAACTTAGGTTGCAAGGAGAGGAGGAAATCAAGGGCTATTTCAGCTATGTGCTAACTCAATACCTCTTTGCATTCATATTTTTTCTCCCTCCTAATCTCTTACTAAAATGATGGCAAAATATATTTATTAGGATATTTAGTCACAAAAATAGAAATATAATATAACATAACATTTTGGAACAGGAAAGTAGATGAGTATGTGAGAAAACAGATTAAAAGTATAGGAGAAAACACAATTTTAAGAGGATAGAAGGGTAAAGTGAAGAACCAGCCCAATTTGTACCAGGGAATACACCAGAAGGAACTGACACGGGGATGAAGGCAGGTGATTCAAATCTACAGGAATTATTCAAAGTCTCTTTAAGAAGTAGTTAGCCACCCCTGCCCCCAGTTCTCTTCTTTCCCCTTGCTTTTGCAGCTGGGTAACTGCCTTGTACCTAGTGTGCTAGGGGATTACCAGACACAGTTTAAGGCAGAGATATCAAATAACAAGTAAATATATATACATGCTGGCATCCAGGCCTTCATTCTTGAGGCATAGATGTAGGAAGAGTCTTCTTTGGAGACTATATATTTGCCTTAAGAGGAAAGATAAATAAATACTGATGAGCAGCATGGGAATCCCCAACTAATCGGCTTGACCAGATCACTGGATAGTGAAACTCAGTCAACAAGTCTTAATCACCCACTTCAGGTCAGCTCTTTAATTCCTTACTTTTCCATATAAGCACACCAACCAAGAATTACCAGACATCAGAGGAGAATACTTTAAATGTAATACAAGGATCAAAATAAACAAAAAAAGGGCAACTTGGAAGAGACAAACAATACAAAGAAACCTTACAAATAACAATTCTTTAAAAATTTCCTGAGACACAGAGAGAGGCGTCAAGGCATTTAGGTATTATAAGCATAAAATGAGGATAGAGTCTTGAAAAAGGAGAAAATCATCAATGAAATAATTCAAGGCAGGATTTGGTAAGGAAAAAATGCTTGGGTATATTATTTGCTGCCAACTATTCCATAATAGAGGAATTAAACAAAAAAGGAAATGTATGATATTTTTCAAACAGTTTACTGTTAGTGCTTCTGTGGTGTAGCTAAAATAAAAGAGGGTGTCAGACAGACATATAACTTGGCAGCAGTTTACCCCAAATGTCTCCCTATCATTCCAACCATTCAGCTACATAGTATAACACACATACCCTCCAACCTACCATTTTCTAAAATCAAAACAATCCCTGACAAATGTAAAAACCAAAAACCCCACAGCTTGCTCTGGTGATAGGATCATATGCTCCCATAAGCTTCCCTACCAAAGTAACCCCCTTAGCCTAATGAAGAAAAAATGGTTTTGAAATGACCCTTGCTGTTCTTATAAAGAACTGAGTGATGTTTTGGCCTTTGCCCCATCTATCATTCACAAAAAACCTTGGTATTGCTGCCCATTTGAGAAAGAAAGTAAGACTGAAATTTGCCAGGCTTTCACTTCTTGCCTTTTCCCTTTATTGGGAAAAATAGGCCATCAATTTTTTGTAATGATGAAGAGGAGCTAGCAGGAACTATTATTCTATGTTGAGAGACATGAAGAAATGTAGTCCTCCTTTTAAAGCTAACACTTATGTTTGCAGACTTATGGGGCAATAATTATTCTGGTTCATTTAAGACAACATTTTTCAATTTATTTCTTTTGTAAAATATAACACTAATTAGCCATCATTCACTTATTTTTATGCACATGGATCTCCTTTTCCCTCTACTTGTTCCTCTCCTTCAGTATTATGCACCTCCCTGGATGGCACTATCATCCATTAGCAACTCAACTCAGAAACCTGGGAATTATACTCAAATTCTTTTGTTTATATACAGTCTAACGTTTATTCTATCAATTTCACTTCTCAAACTCATTCTTGTCTCCAATACTAGTGCCACTGTCTGGGGAATAAGGCTCACATTCACCTAGGTTCAGTTCAGTTGCTCAGTGGTGTCCGACTCTTTGCGATCCCATGAATCACAGTACGCCAGGCCTCCCTGTCCATCACCTAGGTTACTACTGTGCAAACATTTCAGCCTGCTGACTAGTGTCCTGCCACCACCCTCTTCCCAGATTAATTATTTCACAATTTCTATAATATATGTAAAATATTAATAGGAGTTCAAGGCTGAGAGAACTGTATCATGAATACCTTGAGCGATGGAAAAGAATTCCTTCTAAAGTTTCTTTGAGTTAAACTATTGGAATATTAATACTTACTTTGGGAATGCATCAAAACAGTAGGTCTTCTTGGTATCAGGAAAAGCAACTCGCATTCCTGAGGTCAAAGGAGAATGAAGAATAACAGCAGCACTCTCATACCGAGCAGCAAGATCCACAGATGGTACTGTCCCTATACTTTGGCCATATATAATCACATTTTCAGGGCGAATGCCATATCTACATAGTACAGAAGTTTAAAAAAAAAAAAAAAAAAGAGTTGTAGAGTCAGACTGGTATGAAATGTTCAGTCACTAGTAAGTAAGTAACATTTCTATTAATCTTATAAAAGAATGACTTAGAATGAGACAATGTCAACAGATTTATATCTAAAATTTAAGTTTCTTAGTCAACACTGCCATATCTAATGCAATAATAAAATCTATATTCATTTATTTCATCAGTTTCCACTCCATCTTTTGAAAAAATAGTAACAGGTCTCTTAGAATGTTAACCTTAAAGAATGAATTTATTAAATCATTTATGCAATTCAGTGTAGCTTATTATTAAATATATTTGGAACATACCATGTCGCTAATATTTTAATGGAGATTCAGTTTTTATATTCCGTTCAATGTAACAGAGGTTCTTTATTTCTCTAGGTATTAAAAGTGGCTCTTTTTATTTTCTGAAGTTGGTCATAGTGATAAAAACGCAACGTACAGTTAACAGTAGGGAATGAATAAAATATATGTATTATAGCCTAGTGCAAACTACTTATTTTCTTGAGATTTGCATTTATTCACCCATAGAAATGGACTAATGTGGAAAAGATCAAGAGATGAATGAGAATTTCAAATGCCACATGGTTTGGTGATTTATGAATAGACTTCATGACAAAATCTCAAGACTACTACCTTAATTCCTTTAAAAATGCTTCAGTAATACTGGGTATACACCATGTTTCTACGATATAATTGTCCTAACTAAAAACTACTGGCAGTGTAAGTGAGGTACTATGGGAGCTTATGAATGTGCGATTAAGGGCTACAGTCAGTCACATCAAATACGCTGCCTTTCCACTTAAGCGTCTGACAGCAGTCATTTCTGGATGCTGACAGTTATCTGCACAACAGTTTTTAGTTTTGTGAAAAGGTAATATAATCTGAATATTTGCCGGGAAAAAGTAAGATAATAAACCCTTGTGCTTCCTATAGCTCTTGCTGGGGGCACAAGACTCTATCTAGGTGGTGACGTACCTCCTCCCAGGTTCTTCAAATCGGTTCTACACAAGAATTGGACCCTGACCCGGAGACTGGGTTTGAGTTACTCCAGATTGACTCTAAATGTAACAAAACTAAGAAAAGGTTTTTGTTTGTTTGTTTGTTTGTTTGCAACAGACTTAGCTTCATAAGAATGAAGGAATTAGGAAAATGAACATTTGGTGGCAATGGCGGATTTTAGGCTAAAGCTAGCAATGGCAAGGCTCCAAAGTAGCAGAAGCAGCTGCCAATTTAGCATCAGAGGACTTGAGGCAGAAACAGAATTTCAGAATAGTACATGTTGGAAAGGACTTTAGAGACCATCTGATCTAGGTCAGCTGCTTACTGAGCAGATGTTCAAAGTCAGAGTAAGTTAATGACAGACCTATAATTAGGCTCAGGTATACTGACTCCAGGTCCAGTGCTTTTTCTATTACAGCGCACAGATAAGGAGCTCAGAGATTGTGGGGGAAAGACCACAGAGTATTAGTCCCTTATTTTCTGTTGATCCATCAGAAGTCCAGTAATGTGGGTTATAAATATCTAATTACCCTTAAAGGAAGTTACTCAAATAATAATTAAGTTCATTGATTATTTTTCCCCTTCCTGTTACTTAAACCCTAACTTTTACTTTAATCCAGTAAAGTAAATGAAAGGCATGCATTCTAATTGCACATATTTTATTAGATGATAGAATTCAAGAACTAGAAAGAATCTTGGAGATGCTTTAACTCAACCTCTTCAGTAAGCAAAGAAACAAAAAAGTTAAAGTTTTCAAGACTTCCTATACTTACTAAGTCTTCTAACCATATTTAGAGTTCAACATAAGAGAAATTACAAGTCTGAAATTCTATGGTAAACAAGTATGTGAGATAATTTATCTATTCTGCTCCTGCTCTTCAATCCTATTGGTCAAGTGTATAAAAGATTAACCAAGACAAGAAATCATTTTAGAACGTTTCTTTTAAATTGATATCAGAGAAAACTTAAAAAAGAAAAATAATAAAGCTGACCACTTACAAGAGGGGATTCTTTTACATAAACATAGAAAGAACACCTAACCGGATACTAATGTTTTACTTCAATAAATGTATACTTTTGTCTTACTTAGCACTAGTAAGGAAGGCTTTCTGCTTTTAGCACCTTAAAACACTATACTAATTCACTGAAGTTGATTATAGCATGTGAATTATACTGCAATAAATCTGTTACTTAAAAAAATTATATTTTCCTGACAGGTATTATACTATATTCAACAGGCTGACTCTGAAAGGAGGCACTCATTTTTGTTTGTATGAGGTGAAGTCACATTCAGTCGTGTCCGACTCTTTGCGACCCTGTGGACTGTAACCTACTAGGCTTCTCCGTCCATGGGATTCTCCAGACAAGAATACTGGAGTGGATTGCCATTTCCTTCTCCAAGGGATCTTCCCAACCCAGGGATCGAACCCAAGTCTCTCACATTAGAGGCAGACGCTTTGTTTGTATACTTGAGGGGATTGATATCAGTGTAACTGAAGCATATTTTGCAGTCATTTACGGTAGTTCTGAAGTTTATAAATATTTACCCTTCTATGCCTGCCTCCCTCCCACCTTGAAGCTACTTAATTACTACTTACCATCTCTTTTTTTCTTGTTAGAAATATGTTCTCATATCATTTCAATTGACTTAATCTCATTTATACAGAACTCTGCTATGAGACCATAATTCTATTATACATCTTGGGGGAGGGGGATAAATGTTTCTAAAAACATTGTCTAAAAAGATTATACCTACTAATAAAATTGAGGAAGTTCTTCCCAGCCAACTGAAACCATTAATATTAATATTTAAAGATTAAATTAGGAATGGGAAGTTTTCTCTATGTACTCTAAAATACTCTGGAATTCAGGCAGCTTATTAATGTATAATGAGGAATAATTTGTACTAAGGTATTATTTCTGTTTAGTGTACATTAACTGTCTGATGAGAAAAAACATTTAAGTATACAAAACTGCAATATTTTTCAAGAAAAAATTTTAAGTATCTTGGTGACTAGAACATGATTAATGTAATTTCTGCTGCTGCTGCTGCTGCTAAGTCACTTCAGTCGTGTCCGACTCTGTGTGACCCCACAGACGGCAGCCCACCAGGCTCCCTCGTCCCTGGGATTCTCCAGGCAAGAACACTGGAGTGGGTTGCCATTTCCTTCTCCGATGTATCAAAGTGAAAAGTGAAAGGGAAGTCACTCAGTCGTGCCCGACCCTCAGCGACCCCATGGACTGCAGCCTAGCAGGCTCCTCCGTCCATGGGATTTTTCCAGGCAAGGGTACTGGAGTGGGGTGCCATTGCCTTCTCCAGTGTAATTTCTATTTATTTTTAATTATATAAAATAACGCAAATCCTGCTTAGGATCTGAACAAAAGCAATCTAGCCTCTTATTCTGTTAATGACAGATCAAGTGAATTGTTTTTCCTCTCTTGAAATTCTGCAACTTTGAATAAACATTTTAATACCACAATCCAGTAAGTTTTTTTTTCTCTCATAAGTTTCTAAAGCCAAACATTTTTCACTGGCTTAAATAAATTTTTAAGAATCTCTCTCTCCCTCTCTCTCTCTCTCAAACACACACACACAATTTGTCAAACTCTTTTATGCTATTATACAAAATTTAAAATTATAATCTAAAATTGTAACTATAGATTTATACTGGTAAATATAATCTCTACTTAGTACTTCTAGGTGTATTACAAAAACATGTTATTCTTACACAAGACAATTTCAGCGTGTGGAAAACAATTTCCAATCACTATTTACCTTGTCCTAAGAGCAAGCCAAGCAGCTTCTATGTCTGCATAGAGGTTCTTCTCTGTTGGTTTCCCAGAACTTGCACCATATCCAGAATAATCATATGAGAATATATTACAATTAATCCGTGATCCCAGTCCGATGTAAAAGCTGCTCATTTGACCAAGATCAACAGCATTTCCATGTGAAAAGAGTAAAGTATATTTGGCATTGGGTGAGCAACGCACAAACATGCAGGCAATTCTGTTGCCTTTACTGGTTCTAGTCATGAAACATTCAATAGCATCTTTTTCTCTAGAAGAATATTGCCAGTCTGCTCGTTCTGATAGGTGTAAAGTCCAACGGCTTCCACTTTCATCACACATCAGCGTATAAGTTGGATCAGGTGGCAAAAATGCTAACTTTGAAGCAATTTTCCCTGGACAAGGTGGACAGCAGAAGAGGCAACATAGCTCACTAAACGAAAGATTATTCATCTTCTGAAAAAGAAAATAGTCAATGTTTTAATCACTGAATGTGCATTCTGCATTTACGTACAATAAAAGTTAAGACAAAGACACCAACCAGTAAATTCTACTGGTGGTCAGTGTCTACTACTGTTACATGAAGTACCCTTGCCCCAATAGATTTTTGGCATCTTTGTAGAAACACATTAAATCCTGAGGTGAGGCAAATACTCCTGAGCTGAAAACAGATTCAAATACTATACGACACATTTCAAATAGTAGTGGTATCTTGTAATACTTAAACAAAATATGAAAAATGATATTCTTAACAGAGAATGGAGGTATAAATTTGCTATTTCTCCACAAAAAACAACAAAGGAGGTATGAAATATCTTTAGTCTGTAATTTCAGTGAAAATTCTCAGAATCTCAAGAGAAGTTAGGGACTGAACATAATAAATATATAATAATAGCACCGATGACGCACTTACCATGAGGCACTGTGCTAAGTGTGCTGTGCCTTTTAGCATGTTTAATCCTCTACGCAACCCTCTTTGGTAGTCTGAGAAAGAAATCTGCACAAGGCGAATCAGCTGCAGAGCCAGCATTTTACACCAGGCTCAGGCCTCATCCTACATCACTACGTTATACTGCCTCAAAGGCTCAGAATACTACTTGACTCAAAAGCCTATTATTTTAGCCATAGTGCCAGTGGCCTAAATAGCCTATCAGACATTGAAATCAATATATGTTATGTATGTAATTATTGCCCAAATCAAGAAGGCATTATTATGGAAAAAAGGGTAAAATTTGCTCAAGGAAAACTTTCAAATGGTTAGCCAGAAATAAGTGGAAGGTTTGAAGTCAGACTTGGGGGTAGCACTTAGTAACCATTTAAACCTTGAGCAAATTATTTACCTTTTTGACCCTTATTGTCTTCCTTAAGTAAATGCCTACAATGAATAGACTGGTTGTGAAGAACAAATACAATGATATTGTTAAAGCATTTAACACGGTAATAATGGCTATAGTCGACACTCAGAAATGGTCCACTTTCTCCTGTGCCTTTTCCATCAATATTTAAAAAGTATCCACAGTTCATATTAACTCAGGAACATAAATAAAGTACTACTTGTTTGCCCTTACCAGCATTTCCTTCTAATTATCCTTTTCTTAAATTCTTATCTCTTTTTAGTGGCAGATCATTACTTAGTTCCAGGAAGAAGGCATTCAAAACAAACACCTTCCAGAGTAAGAGGTCTCTCTGGTCTGGTCTAATGTCATCTAATTTTCTCTAAAAAATCTAAACAAAGGATAGGAAAAAAAGTACTTCATTATACCAAAAAAAAAAAAAAAAATCACTCAGAAGAGTGACTAAAGAGAGGAATGCCTGTTTCATTAATTACTGATTCAAAGTCTCATTTATATTGCTTAATACAAATGTGTTAATTTCCATGTATAAATTAATTAGAAAGAAGCAGCAGAAACAGCAGAGAAAGAAGCAAGCAAGGGTAGGAGTGATATGAAAGCCTTTAAAAGATGAGTAAAGGAAAGGCAGAAAGGGAAGCATTTTACTTGCATATCTATCTTTATTCCCTTTCAGCCTTCAAAATGAATACAACCTGAGTAAGTTAATGTCTGTGGTTGGAAAAAGAGTCAGATAGAACAGAAATGACAACTAGTTGTCATCTATGATGATCATTCTAATTGGTTCCACGAAGGGTTGTACTGAGAAGGATTCTGAGGGGATACCCAGGGTTTGCCAGAAAAAGAATGTGCAATAAATTAGTGATGTCTACTGCAGAATTTTGGAGAAGGCAATGGCACCCCATTCCAGTACTCTTGCCTGGAAAATCCCATGGACGGAGGAGCCTGGTGGGCTGCCGTTTATGGGGTCGCACAGAGTGGGACATGACTGAGCGACTTCACTTTTACTTTTCACTTTCATGAATTAGAGAATGAAATGGCAACCCACTCTAGTGTTCTTGCCTGGAGAATCCCAGGGATGGGGGAGCCTGGTGGGCTACCGTCTATGGGGTTGCACAGAGTCAAACACAACTGAAGCGACTTAGAAGCAGCAGCAGCAGCAGCACTGCAGACTTTGGTTACAAATCTATTATCCTGGCCAGGTGAATAAAAGATCTGGAAAAAGATGAGGTAGAAGGTACAATATATCAGTGGCATCTGTTTAATACTCTACCTATGGTTGTTTCTTAATTACATGCCACCAACTGCTCACTCTGAACAGCCTATTAAAAAAGCTTATTGGCTATACTATGTTCCTGTAATTTACTTCTTGAACATGAAGACTTTTATATACTATAGTAATTTTGAACTAAATCTGACTGACTGAACATACACAATGCTGCAGAGATGCTTCTGAAGATAAACACCAAAGAAAAGATGAAGACGAGAAAAATCTGCTGTGACACGGTCAAGCCTAATGAAAGAACCTAATTTTCTTAATGGTGGCAGAAGAAATTATTTCCACCTCCACTGCCTTGAATCCACGTAACTAGTATCCACTTAATAACAAAACCCTGGAAATTATTGCTTTCATAATAACAGCTCTGATAAGGGCAGCAACACAGACTTGCTTAAAAGTTATTCTCTCCTTTCCTATAAATGTTAAATTTTTCCACAATAGAAAATATAAATAAAACAAACCTAAGTTTTACTATGATCAGAGCTGAGCAAACTACTGAGGGAGAATATCTTATTCTTGATAAGTCACTAAATATCTTGTTAAATTTAGATAATTTAAACCCAATTTTTAAATATAATTCACCTGAATATAAACATGTCATTTACCAGTTATTTCTTGGCAACAAAATAATCACAGGTGGAAAAAAGTTATGACCAAACAAAAATAGGGATTTAAAATAAGTTATAATAAACTTATTTACACACAGAGAGAGAAGAGAAAACTTAAAGATGAAGCATAAAAAAATGTCAGAAAGAAAAATGCAACTGGAATCTCTGCAATGGAAAAATCAGTATCTGAAATAAAGAATTACACTGGTGGGTGGGTATAAGTATCAATAAGAGTTTAAGAACACATTAGTGAGCTGGAAAATCAGGATGAGGAATTCCCAAGTACAGAAGCTTTCAGGAGGATAAGAGATGGAAAATAAAGAAGAAAATTTAAGGAGGATGTAAGTAGAAATAAAAACTAATATCAATATTGCATAAGAATCCCTCAAAAAAAAAAAAAAAAAAGAACAGAGGATAAAATAAAGACAATCTTAGTAATTTTTCAGAATAAAAGAAAATTCAGACCGAAATAGCTCAGAATGCCAAGAAGGTATTTAAGAAAACATTCACAGTCAGACAAATTACAGTTGATATTAAAACTGAAACAAAAATCTGAAAGCTTCAAAAACGAAGAAATTACTTACAATGGAACAAGAATCAGATGAACATCTAACTTTTCAATAGCGACGCTAGAAACCAGAAGATGCTGAAGGGATAGGTTTAAAATAAGTTAAAAACTCTGAAGCTAGAATTTCACAGAGAGATAACGTACCAATTTAATATGAGGACAAATAAAGATATCTGCAGGAACACAAAAACTGGGATTAAACCAAGATCCTCTTCGAAAACTTTAGTAAAAGGAAAAGAAATCCAAGAGAAGTCTGAGATATGACAAATAAAGACTACTTAATATAATGTCTGTTTCTTTTAGTAAATAAGGAGTGAAGTAAAAAAGCAACAAAGTATATCCCTAATAATCCAGAATCAAACCTTTAGAGAATACCAATATGGAGAGGATTGGAAATAGTACAAATGCGCAGGGGCACTGGTCATCTGAATTGATCAGAATATTAATATTGATAAGCTTAAGACACAGAAGAAAAGCATGAATATGACTCCTTTGGGGAGTGCCACATCACAGGGCATGCAGGATCTTAGTTCCTTGACCAGGGATTGCACCCATGTCTCTTGTAGTGGGACCATGGAGTCCTAATCATGGGCTGACAGGGAATTCTGATTATGACTCTTAGTAAGTCAGATATAACCACCAAAAAATATTTGACAGTTTCTAGGAAACACCTGAAGTAATTATAGTTATTCATTACAAATGTCTAGCTTTGAATACTTATCAGCATGTTAACTCAAGAAGGCATATAAACACAAATAATTATGGTAAATTAATGGTAGATATCAACAAAATAGAGAACAAAAAGCAACAGAAAAATTAGCAGACCAAAAAAAAAAATGATTCTTAGAAAAGGCTTCCACTACTTCTAACAGCAACTAGCAGTAACTGAGGGTTTCCCTTATGGCTCAGCTGGTAAACACTCTGCCTGTAATGTAGGAGACCTGGGTTCAATCTCAGGGTTGGGAAGATCCTGGAGAAGGGAAAGGCTACCCACTCTGGTATTCTGGCCTAGAGAATTCCATGGACTGTATAGTCCATGGGGTTGCAAAGAGTCGAACATAACTGAGCAACTTTCACTCTTCATAGCAGTAACTGAGCACTTCCTAATCCTGAAGTGTCAGGTACTGTACTAATCCTTTTCACATATTAATTCACTTAATTCTTTCAATAATCCTCTTACATAAAGACTACCCTTATTCCTGTTTTCCAATTGAGGAAAGAGGGCACAGAGTAGTTATAAACCTGCCAGGGGTGACTCAGCTAGTAAATGGTAGACCTAATAAATGGCAGAATGACTCTGGAACCTGAATTCATAACCATAGTTTTATGGAAAGAATATTCAGACAAGACTTATCTAGAGAAAAAGATGAGCAAAATCTAAAATGCTAAATGAAAAAGATGACAGATTTATAGACAAGCTTTAAAAGTAAAAAATATCGTGAATAAGTTAAATAACTGGTGAAATATATGAATTTCTTGAGTAACAGAACAGCAACAACAAAATACCCAATAAAAATGAACAAGATCTGAAAAGACATTTTCCCAAAGACGATATCCAAATGGTGAATAAACACATCAAAGGATGATCAACATCACTACTCATTAGTGAAATGCAGTTCAAAGTCACAACATTCCAGTTCAATCCCACTAGGATGGCAATTAAAAAAAAAAAAAGGTTGACAACGATATTGAGAAATTGGACCCTTCATAACACTGTTGATGACTAAGCAATTCTAATCCTAGGTATACACCCAAGAGACATGAAAATATATGTCTAACACAAAAACTTGTAAATGAACGTTCACAGTGGCATAATTCATAATAGCTAAAGAGGCAGAAATCATTCAAATGGTCATCGTCTCAATAAACAAAATGTGCGTTATCCACATGATGAAATACTGAATAAAAATAGGAGCCAAGTATTGATGCATTCTACAAAGTGGATGGATCTTGAAAGAAGCCAGTCACTAAAGATCATTTTATGATTCTATTTATATAAAACATCTAGAATAGGCAAATCTATGGAAATAGAGATTATTAGTTTTCAAGCACTGTGGAGCATGGAAAGTTGGGGAACAATGGCTATTGAGTATTATGGGGTTTCTTTTTTAATGAAAACACTATATTTGACTTGGGTGGTGGTTGCACAGCTTCAATAATAGTGACCTTTAAAAAATGTATTAAAAAACCCAAAAACTAGTTGTATCCTTACCTCTCAGTATGTAGAACACAAACTCCTGATGGATTATAAACCTAAAAGTTAAAACTAATACAACTCAGAAAAAAAAAAATCCATAAAAGAGAAAATACTAGCAAATTGAGCTTCAACCAAATAAAGAATTTCTATTCAGTAAAAAATGCTTTGGGAAATATGATTTCTTCATCTAAAACCAGCCAGTCAGAGGGTTAATATCTAAAATAAGACTTCTACATAAACAAGAAAATAACAAAAACTCAAGAGAGGAAATGGACAAAGCATATGAACAGGCAGAAAGATACACAGGTTAACAAATATATGAAGAAAGGTCATTCTGTACGTCTAGTGCCATGCAAAGTATCTGACACATAAAGTCTCTAACATAATTTTTTAGATGAATGAGTTAATAAATTATTAGTGAAGTGAAAGTTGCTCAGTCCTGTCTGAATCTTTGTGACCCCATGGACTATACAGTCCATGGAATTCTCCAGGCCAGAATACGGGAATGGGTAGCCTTTCTCTTCCTCAGGGTATATTCCCAACCCAGGGATCAAACCCAGGTCTCCCGCATTGCAGGCGGATTCTTTGCCAGCTGAGCCACAAGGGAAACCCAAGAATACTGCAGCAGGTAGCCTATCCCTTCTCCAGCAGGTCTTCCTTACCCAAGAATCAAACTGGAGGTCTCCTGGACTGCAGGTGGATTATTTACCAACTGAGCTATCAGGGAAGCAATAAGTTTATTAAGATTAACTCAATTCTCCTCACCTCAGAAGTTCCCACAAAAGGAAAAAAAGTTTACAAATCAACATGTTAAGAAAGAAAGCCAGCATATTTTGTGACAATTATTTAGGTGTTCTGTATGGTGGCAGCATAGAAGCAATCAAATAAAAATGTATGAATCTGAATGAGGCAGGAAAAGCACTGCTAGTTACTAAAATCGTTCAGTGCATTATAAAGCACAGAATATAACAGTCTCTCAGGGAGAAGGAAATCTTGCCCGTTTGGCAATCAATTCACAAAATGAAAGGTCAGCTCAATGTTAAACAGATGGCCCATTGTGAAAATTAAGGTTTTCCTTTTGGCGGGGGACTCAGTTATTTTACTCTTATAGCAGAAGGAAGTTCCTAAAATTGAATGAAATAATTTAAGAACCTGCTTCTCCTGGTAACTTCTTCCTGCTCAATGACAATAGAAAAAGATGAACACCTGAGTCCTTTCTCAGCAAAACAGGAAGACTAGTGTTAAAGATCGTCCTTAAATAAAATGACATACTATAATCTCCTTCCTTTCTTCTGACACAAGAAATTACTGAAATGACTTGCGGCAATTCCTGATGTAATAACATGTACTGAAAAAAAAAATCTTACTTTGCTCTCTTGTAATTGTTTCTTGGTAATGCAGATTGTCTCATATCACTACCATGTACAAAGAATAATTGATTCTTTTAGGCTTCAAGAGTTTGTTGTAATGAATCGAACTAGAAATTAAAGACTTATGTTGTTTCAAACTGCCAGAAGAAACCCCAAAAAGTAAAAATTAAGCTGAAATTATAGGAGAGCCTAACACCAGAGATGTATAAACAAGGTAGATGTTTGAATATTAAGAACAAAAGGTAGCAAAGATCAGAATAAAGTCAGAAGTGATGGCACAGAAGATACTCAACTATGAAAAGAAAGGAAAAAAAAATTTAAGGTTAGTTCTGTGCTAGGAGGTCCTGATCCCAGCACAACCCAACTGACTAATGCAAAGGAAATTACCATTAATACTACTATACAGAGGAGGTTAATCACATTCAACTCAGTAGCCTAGGGGTGTATCAAAGCCAGGGAAATTAAGCTCACTTCAGTCTTCTTGGAGGGCACCAAGTGACTGAGGTACTGCCGCCCTAACATCCAGCATGTTATCTGTAGTAACATTTACCAAAGTACAGTAACAAGAAAAATACGTGTGTTACGGTTTTTTAGGGAGCCAAACGTGAGTCTGAGTGAACTCCGGGAGTTGGTGATGGACAGACAGGGAGGCTTGGTGTGCTGGGATTCATGGGGTCACAAAGAGTCGGACACGACTGAGCGAATGAACTGAACTGAACTGATACATTACTTTGGCAACAAAGATCTGTTTAGTCAAGGCTATGGTTTTTCCTGTGGTCATGTATGGATGCAAGAGTTGGACTGTGAAGAAAGCTGAGCACCGAAGAATTGATGCCTTTCAACTGCGGTGTTGGAGAAGACTCTTGAGAGTCCCTTGGGCTGCAAGGAGATCCAACTAGTCCATTCTAAAGGAGATCAGTCCTGGGTGTTCTTTGGAAGGAATGATGCTAAAGCTGAAACTCCAGTACTTTGGCCACCTCATGCGAAGAGTTGACTCACTGGAAAAGACTCTGATGCTGGGAGGGATTGGGGGCAGGAGGAGAAGGGGACGACAGAGGATGAGATGGCTGGATGGCATCACTGACTTGATGGATGTGAGTCTGAGTGAACTCCGGGAGTTGGTAATGGACGGGGAGGCCTGGTGTGCTGCGATTCATGGGTTTGCAAAGAGTCGGACACGACTGAGCGACTGAATTGAACTGAACTGATATATTACAGAGTTCAATGCATACAGAGAAATGGAATATTCATCATTAAGGAAATTTGGTAACATATTTATTTTCCAGTAAAGACAGAGAACCCAGGACTTCCCTAGTAGTCCAGTGGGTAGGAATTCGCCTATCCTCAGCCCCTGGTCTGGGAAGATTCCACATGCCGAGAGGCCACTAAGCATACTGCAGACCCCATGTGCTGCAACTACTGAAGCCCATGCACTGAGGACCTGTGCAATGAGAGTTCATGGTCAGCAACAAGAGAAGCCACTGCAATGAGAAGCTTGTGCAGAGTAGCCCCTGCTCGCAGCAACTAGAAAAGCCTTTGTGCAGCAATGAAGATCTTGCACTCCGCCGCCCCCAAAAGAGCATCCAAAATACTCAGAATGATCAAAATTTCTGCTGTTACTTAGAAACTAGGTGTTTACTATATGTTGTTTATTTTTTAATTGGAGTATAATTGCTTTACAAGTTATGTTGGTTTCTGCTGTACAATAATGTGAATCAGCTATATGTACAAATATATCCCCCTCTCTTGAGTATGTGGATTTAACACATTTTCTTATTTGTATATATCATATGTAGAAATACAGCTTGTGTGTGTGTGCTTAGTTGCTCAGTCATGTCTGACTCTTTGGGACCCCATGGACTGTACAGCTCACCAGACTCCTCTGTCCATGGGGATTCTCCAGGCACAAATACTGAAGTGGGTTGCCGTGTCCTCCAGGGGATCTTCCCAACCCAGGGATTGAACCTAGGTCTCCCATATTGCAAGCAGACTCTACCATCTGAGCTACCAGGGAAGCCTGAAATACAGCTTATGCAACTCATCTCTTTGAGGTAGGTGATGTTTATCTCTTCTTTTTCATCATTTTAAGAATCAAGAGGGCTTCCCTGGTGGCTCAGAGGTAAAGAATCTGTCTGCCAATGTAGGAGACACAGGTTCGATTCCTGATCTGTTAAGATCCTACATGCCATGAGGCAGCTAAGCCTGTGGGCCACAACTACTGACTCCTCAACAAGAGAAGCCATCACAATGAGAAGCTCATGCACTGTAGCAGAAAAGTAGCCACCACTGGCAGCAATGACCCAGCACAGCCAAAAAATCAATAGCAAGAGTACTCCACTGTATGTGAGATCAAAAGACTTGATTGAATGACTACTGGGAAAAAAGACTTAGGAAAGGAATTTTTCAAAGCACTGTACTTTTTTTTATATTTCAAATTGAAAGGAAAAATTTCACAAAACTATTCACTGAATCACGTCAGTTACTTTTTAAGACAGAGTTATAATTTTAAAATATGAATAAGATTCTAGAGAAACTTAGTAACTGGACCAATGTATCACGTGAGAACACCTATGAAATGTGGTTTCTGTTGGTACATTGAACAGACACCCTAATAGTTCTATGTTTTAAAAAATTTAGGAGTTTCTCAAATAGGCAATGGAGAAGACAATGGCAACTCACTCCAGTACTCTTGCCTAGAAAATCCCATGGAAGGAGGAATCTGGTAGGCTGTAGTCCATGGGGTCGCGAAGAGTTGGACACGACTGAGCGACTTCACTTTCATCTTTCATGCATTGCAGAAGGAAATGGCAACCCACTCCAGTGTTCTTGCCTAGAGAATCCCAGGGATGGGGGAGCCTAATGGGCTGTCGTCTATGGGGTTGCACAGAGTCGGACACGACTAAAGCAACTTAGCAGCAGCAGCAAATAGGCAAAATGTACTGGGCAATGTCAAAGTAAGTTTCCTTTCCTGTTGGTGAGAAAGTTCGGGTTAGACACATAAAAATGTTGAGGTCTACCAGAGATACCAAAATAATCTCACTCCTAGTGTTAGTATATTTTTTTAGTAAAAGAAAGTTAAAATGTTAGAATCGGAAGTCAGGAAACTGGATCTATGACATGATTATAGACAATGGAAATTAAGGCTGAGGAGCCTATAAAAGCTACACGAAGCAAACTAATTTGTCTCAGCAGTCCTACATACAGGTCAATGCAGCCATTTCTGTAGTTCTTATGCTTTCCTTTAGTTTTAAAATTCTTACTGCACTAGTACAGGAGCCACTACCTATCTACGGCTACTTAAAGTAATTAAAAGTAAACACCTAGTTCCTCAGCCACACTAGCCACATGTGCTTGCTGTTGTTGTTCAGTCACCCAGCCATGTCTGACTATTTGCAACCCCATGGAATGCAGTGTGCCAGGCCTCCCTGTCTCTCACCATCTCCTGGAGTTCGCCCAAGTTCATGTTCATTCCAAACTGCACAGTGCAGAATGAGGATTTCCATCACTGGAGAAAGTCCTAGCAGGTAGTGTTGAACTAAAAGAATTCAAACCCAGGCAATGTAGAACCACAGTTTACATGCTTAATATCCACACTAGCTTTAAAGGCTGTTGCTCCTTCCTCACCAATCTTCCCATCAAAGTACATATAAGCTATTTTTATAGATTCTGCTGAACAAGTAACCACTTAGAACTAAATGAGACTACCTACACAATAATAATAGATGATTATCATCTTAACAAAAATATTACATCTAATCCAATCTTAACTTAAAAGCCATTTTATTTAACAATGTTATTAAAAGGTTCCTTGTATGTTGGAGTTGCAAGTAAACCGTAAGGAACCATTAAGAATGTTTGCGACTACTGGCTAACTGATTTCTCTGAACACAGTCCATACAATATTCTAAACACTTAAAAATCCTAATGACACACTCAACCAATGCCTGAACAACTGAATCAAGCCTTCCTGTTTAAGCAGAAGGACAGTTTGATGATTTGAATATGCTAATATCACAGACTCCTGTAAAACTCTTGGTGATTATAAAGTGCAATTTCAAAGTCATACTTCTATATGTTGCTGAGCATATGCTAAAATATGAACAGACACACATTTTCCTACCCATAATCATGGCATTTTTGGCACTTCTCATGAAACACTTTCTAAAACATGCTTATCTTCAAAGTTCACAATGTACACTGGTGAAGATATTCCACAAATAAACATTATTTTCTCCATATTTAAGAAGAAACATCTGTTTCTGGGACTTTTTCCTGGTGAACACTTAAACATACTACATACCTTAAAACATCCATGCACAGCACAATATAATCAAGTAGTTAATAAGGTTCAGAAAATTTGAAATGTACATGGTGCTAACACTACAGGCAGCATAAATGAGATTATTATATTAAAAAGTAACATTCCAATTATAAAAGTATTGTTTAAGACATGGTTTAAAAAAAGTCAAACAACAAAGTCTAAAAAATAAAAAGTAAGTCTCCTTCCAGGCTAAATAAAGTAAGTACTGGCTGAAAGTCAATTTAAGAGTTCAGTTCCCTAGATATTCTTCCCAATTCAGAAGACCAGTGGTTTACATTGGAAGAACCTCCTGAGGAAGAAGAATAATCTGAGAGATACAATGATACTTATATGGGAAGGCTACATGGGGAAGTTGTGGGAAGGAGAATGTAATAGTTTGGGGCCTTTTGTAAGTGGGATGTCAACATATAAGAAGTAGCAATATAATATTGTTATTTAGGAGGTAAATACCAAAGAGACAGAAAAGGGATCCAGTTTGCTAATTTTTACAACAAATTCTGTAGAATCATTTGGCTCTTTAACCATATGCTTGTATGAATTTGATAAAAATAAAGATTTAAAACAGAAGTCTCTTCCCTAATCCCACCAGAAACTCAAACCCAAACCAGGCTCCATCCCAGAAATTATGTTGTTGGGTCATTTGCTTTTAGATCTGATGTTTAATACCACACTCATATGTTTATTCTCTACTATCATAATGTTTCATTATTATGAAAAATTCAGAGAATTTATCCTTTCTCCGTTCTTTGCTCATTTCGATGTTAATTTTAAGTTTTTATAGGTTATTTTCATAACTTTCAACATTATACTTGAATCTTCACTTCTTGTTCCTCCAACTTTAGGAAGTTTCTACTGGCTTCCCATGTAATCAAATACCATTATAACTGGCTATAAAATTACATTCATATTAAATTTTATATCATTTGCAGCTTATCATTATTAAATTTTTATTTTATAAGACGATTTTTTTTAACAGGTAACAATAAAAATTATCTGAAATGTTATCCACTGCCATCCAAGTAGTATGATGTTTTAGGTCACTAAATTCCAAGTGTTAAGGAGCTTTTATAACTCTGATAACTGCTTAAAAATAAGGCACATTTCACTTTGTTTCTTATTTGGACTTTCTGAAGAACCTAATTCTCTCAGACCTGTGCCTTTTTTTAGTCTTTACAAAATTCAGAAGCTTTCATAACATTTCATATATTCCATCATCTTATTCTGAGAATTTGTGCAACAGAATCTCTGTTGTTTCTAAAGATGTTCTTAGATCCCAGAACATTATACTTGAATCTTCACTTCAAATTAAAACAAACTGTGTTTTTATTTGTTTTAATTTGAAACAATTATTTTCTGGGACATTTCCCAGTCCAGCTGTGTGTCTATCCAGGATTTCTTATCATCTTTCTTCTGTTGTTTCATACCATGTTTTAATCCTTCTGTGGGATTATTTTTTGTTTGGTTTTGCTAGAATACACCTCCAAGCACCTGTCCTCCTTCCTTCACAAGGGCCGGAGGAAAACAAAGCATATTTTAGTGAACACTTTCAAGTTCTTATTTAGATTTCACATCTACGGCAAATTAGGCATGCTTTAGAATTACAAATTAAAAAAATTTCCACCCCAATTTAGATTATTAGCCCACATAATGATGCAGGTTAGCATTCAATACTGATTGCTAATACCAATCTGATTTTTATTCCTTAAAAAAAAAAACAAAACAACCTCTTTCTTCAAAAAAAAAAAAAAATCAGATTTCCCTCTATCCTTAGCTTGTTTTTCATTCATACTGTTCTGTATTTAACAAGTCATTTTGATCTGAAGCCCTAAGACTTAAAGAATTTTTCTTCTACTGTCTTTTAATTCCCTCCCCATCTCCTTTCCTTTCTACCAGGAATTCCTATATAGGAATCCCATGACTATTATACTTAAAACTTTTTCTTTTTCTCCTTCTCTTTCAGCTCTATTTCCTAGGGAATTTCTTCTTGTTCAGTTCAGATTGCTACTTTGGTACTCTATAGAGTATAAAAACAACTTTTACTTAAAAACCTTTCGGTTTAGGGGTGCAATACCCTCTCAAATCTCTCTTAGAATACTGAGCCAAACTTTTATTGTTCTGTCCAACTGTGTTTTTCAGATGATGTTTGTTCCCTCTGTTTGTCCATCTTTTATTTTCACGCTGTTAGACTGCTTCTTCAATTACAATTCATATTTAGGAACAAAGAATTAAAACGAGTATCCTTTATATTTGTAAGCATGCTGACCCAAGGGTCACACAGAAGTTACTCAAAAGCCAGTGACAGCTGAGCTAAAGTTTGTAAAACAAAAGAAGTCAAACAGTACTATCACTGTTGACTTTCAGTGATATAAATCTGCAGGTATGGTATTTTGCTAGGTTATGAAAGCCAAACTAGTGTTCATTTATCAAAATACTTATATAGCTAGATCTTGTAAAAAGAAAAAAAATCATAAATAATCCTCATAACAACCGTATGAAAGAGATGCCCTTATCCTCCCCATCAGCCCAATTTACAGATTAGAAAATTGAGAGTTGGATTTCCCCAAGGTAACTATAGTGAAGCCAGGATTCCTACTTAATAGTTTGACCCAGAGTCCATGTTTCTAATCACTGAGTTAAGATCAGTCCTGGGAAAGAAATGTTTTGCTATGTATGGTGTAGACATGGAAAGAGTATAATGAGTCTAGTGGACAAAGAGAAGCAATGAGGAAAAGATCTTCCCATTTCATAACACAAAACCCAGAGTCAAACCACATAAAATTTAAACATTTTTATATGGAAACTTTATATGAAAAAGTTTTTTTGGGTTCAGAAGGTAAGAATATGTACCTGGGTCAAGTAGGAAGTAGTCTTGGCCACTAGATGGCAAAAAAGTATATTGGCATTTATAAATTGACAGCTTTGATTTTCTTTTCTAAAGATTATATGAGTCACTGTTTAAAACAGGAAAATTTTACTTGCTACATGAAAGAGATATATTTTAGTTCAGTTCAGTGGCTCAGTCGTGCCTGATTCTTTACAATCCCATGGACTGCAGCACACCAGCCTTCCCCATCCATCACCAACTTCTGGAGCTTACTCAAACTTAGATCCATTGAGTTGGTGATACCATCCAACCATCTAATCCTCTTTCATCCCCTTCTCCTCCTGCCTTCAATCTTTCCCAGCATCAGGGCTTTTTCAAAGGAATCAGTTCTTCACAACAGGCAGCCAAAGTATCGGGGTTTCAGCTTCAGCATCAGTCCTTCCAATGAACATTCAGGACTGATTTCCTTTAAGATGTACTGGTTGGATCTCCTTGCAGTCCAAGGGATTCTCAAGAGTCTTCTCCAACATCACAGTTCAAAAGCATCAATTCTTTGGCGCTCAGCTTTCTTTATAGTACAACTCTCATATCCATACATGACTACTGGAAAAACCATAGCTTTGACTAGATGGACCTTTGTTGGTAAAGTAATGCCTCTGCTTTTTAATATGCTGTCTAGGTTGGTTATAACTTTTCTTCCAAGGAGCGAGTAAGTGCCTTTTAACATCACGGCTGCAGTCACCATCTGCAGTGATTTTGGAGCCCAAGAAAATAAAGTCTGTCATTGTTTCCATTGTTTCTCCATCTGTTTGCCATGAAGTGATGGGACTGGATGCCATAATCTTAATTTTTTGAATGTTGAGTTTTAAGCCAACTTTTTTCACTCTCCTCTTTCACTTTCATCAAGAGGCTCTTTAGTTCTTCTTTGCTTTCTGCCATAAGGGTGGTATCATCTGCATATGTGAGCTTACTGATATTTCTCCTGGCAATCTTGATTCCAGTTTGTGCTTCATCCAGCCCAGCATTTCACATGATGTACTCTGCATATAAGTTAAATAAGCAGGGTGACAATATACAGCCTTGATGTACTCCTTTCCCTATTTGGAACTAGTCTGTTTCATGTCCAGTTCTAACTGTTGTTTCCTGACCTGCATACAGATTTCTCAGGAGGCAGGTCACGTGGTCTGGTATTCCCATCTCTTTCAGAACTTTTCAGTTTGTTGTAATCCACACAGTCAAAGGCTTTGGCATAGTCAATAAAGTAGAAGTGGATATTTTTCTGGAACTCTTTTGCTTTTTTGATGATCCAATGGATGTTGGCAATTTGATCTCTGGTTCCTCTGCCTTTTGTAAATCCAACTTGAACATCTGGAGTTAATGATTCACGTACTGTTGAAGCCTGGCTTGGAGAATTTAGAACATTACTTTGCTAGTGTGTGAGTGAGTGCAACTGTGTGGTAGTTTGAGCATTCTTTGGCACTGGAATGAAAATAGACCTTTTCCAGTCCTGGGGCCACTGTTGAGTGTTCCAAATTTGCTGGCAAAGTGCAGCACTTTCACAGCATCATCTTTTAGGATTTGAAATAGCTCAACTGGAATTCCATCACTTCCACTAGCGTTGTTGGTAGTGATGCATCCTAAGGCCCACTTGACTTTGCATTCCAGGATGTCTGGCTCTAGGTGAGTGATCACACCATCGTGGTTACCTTTTTGTATAGTTCTTCTGTGTATTCTTGCCATCTCTTCTTAACATCATCTGCTTCTGTTAGGTCCAGACCATTTCTGTCCTTTATTGTGCCCACCTTTGCATGAAATGTTCCCTCAGTATCTCTAATTTTCTTGAAGAGATCTCTAGTCTTTCCCATTCTATTGCCTTCCTCTATTTCTTTGCACTGATTGCTGAGGAAGGCTTTCTTATCTCTCCTTGCTATTCTTTGTAAGTCTGCATTCAAATGAGTATATCCTTCCTTTTCTCCTTTCCCTCTTTTCTTTTCTCAGCTATATTTCAGTGGCCTTCAAATGTGTAAGGACTCTAGTAAGTCTTTGGAGACATTCTGCAATATTGTCAAATTTCTTTCTTAAAATGTACCCAAAATGGACTGCCAAACTGCTTTCAAAGGTGGCATTAGTTTGCAGGAACATCTCTACAACCACCCATGGAGAACTGTCACTTTCATTAACTCTGATACTTAATATTCTGTTGAGATGGTTTTTAGTGGCAGTCAATCTAGAAATCAATTTGGGAAAAACTGAAATCTCTGAGTGTTTGTATTCCTGTGTTCTATATTTATTTAATCTTGTAAAAAAAAATACCATGTTCTAATTCTTTGTTAATGTATAGAAATGCAAACTATTTTTCTGTACTGAATTAGTATGAACAGCAAGCTAGCAACAGTCCTTCATGCTCAGGTTGAAGGCATATCCCTAGGTCAGGAATAAATCGCTACCAGAATTATAGTCTGGATTGTGTGCACTGCTAAAATGGAAAAAGAAATTAAAGTCAGTAGTATAAAGTAGAAATTCCCATCTACAGCTGAGAATATTAATTATATAGAAGTGAAATTTGGGATAGAATGAGCATTTATAGAACCAAGGGGTATAGGTAGGTTATAAGACTTAAAAAGCATAAAATGACTATGTAACAGAAATTCTAACTTGAGTACTACCAGATTTTTGAGAAGAGAGATTTCAGGTCATTCCGTAATTAAATGTTTTGGATTCCCTTTTCTAAAAATTTTACATATAGATTCAGGGTTTATAGAACCACACATAATCTTAATAGTGCTGTTAGTATCCAAGGTAATTTTCAGGTTTGATCCCAAGTTGATAGTACATTAACTGCTTTTGCAAGAGACTGTTTAAATAGTACCTAGCTCAGAACCATCCTGATAAGGGTCTGTCCAATATCAGTTCTTAACTTTTTGTGTGTGTGGCTGCACCGTGAGGCATGCTATGGAACTTCCCTGACCACGCATCAACCCTGCACCCTCTGCCATGGAAGCTCAGGGTCTTAACCACTGCGCCGCCAGAGAGGTCCGTGTCCTATATCAGTTCTTAAGAGAAATACATTATTACATGATCCAGATACACTGCCATTTGGGGGTAAAAGATGTTAACAAGAAACAGTTCTACCTTAGAACACTGAAAGGTGGTATGACAAATGCTGAGAGCTTGACACATTCTTCAAATTGAAAATGAAAGCAGTCCAAACTTGCATATATGTATTAAATATCAATTCCCAAAATAACAGGCTATTCCACTAGATCAGCTCTAGATTTAGCGTCCTAAAAATGTTAATTTGGTGAAGGAGTGAAATTTAGGTTATTTAAATTAAGTTGGTTTTATCCTACTTATTTAATAAAGCAGTACAGAGAAGTAAAACAGATATAAATCTGCTTAAGCACGCAAGGAGAAAAAAAGAAAACTACATGGTTTCAGGGTGGATCAGAGTACAATTTTAAGTGTTCCAACAGACACTATTTTGAAAGAGGTGTTTTCGTCAAGCATTGGGACAACCTGTAGGTTTCCCTGGTGGCTGAGCGGTAAGAATCCATCTGCAATGCAGGAGATGTGGGCTCAATCCCTGGGTCAAGAAGATCTGCTGGAGAAGGAAATGGCAACCGATTCCAGTATTCTTACCTGGAGAATCCCAAGGACAGAAGAGCCTGGGGTTACAGAGCCATGGGGTCACAGAAGAGTCAGACATGACATAGGGACTAAACAACACCATTGGGACAACAGAACCACAGAACTGCATGAACAGACAAGTTTATTCCTTGTATCAATCCCTGATGGCTGGGAGAACTATCAATAACCTCAGATATGCAGATGACACCACCCTTATGGCAGAAAGCGAAGAAGAACTAAAGAGTCTTGATGAAAGTGAAAGAGGAGAGTGAAAAAGTTGGCTTAAAACTCAACATTCAGAAAACTAAGATTATGGCATCCGGTCCCATCACTTCATGGCAAACAGATGGGGAAACAGGGGAAACAGTGTCAGACTTTACATTTTGGACTCCAAAATCGCTGCAGATGGTGACTCCAACAATGAAATTAAAACACACTTGCTCCTTGGAAGAAAAGTTATGACCAACCTAGACAGCATATTCAAAAGCAGAGACATTACACTGCCAACAAAGGTCTGTCTAGTCAAGGCTATGGTTTTTCCACTAGTCATGTATGGATGTGAGAGTTGGATTGTGAAGAAAGCTGAGCACCGAAGAATCGATGCTTTTGAACTGTGGTGTTGGAGAAGACTCTTGCAAGTCCCTTGGACTGCAAGGAGATCCAACCAGTCCATCCTAAAGGAAATTAGTCCTGAATGTTCATTGGAAGGACTGATGTTGAAGCTGAAGCTCCAATACTTTGGCCACCTGATGCAAAGAACTGACTCATCTGAAAAGACCCTGATGCTGGGGAAGATTGAAGGTGGGAGGAGAAGGGGGATGAAACAGGATGATATGGTTGGATGCCATGATTGACTCAATGGACATGAGTTTGAGTAAATTCTGGGGAGTTGGTGATGGACAGGGAGACCTGGTGTGCAGCAGTCCATGGGGTTGCAAAGAGTCAGACACAGCTAAGTGACTGAACTGAACTGATGTGGGGAATTCTGGCATTTATGCAGCCTCAGTGTGAGTACAATATTTCTTAACAAATATCAGTACCTCTCTTTACACAGATTGGGTAACAAGCCAGTCAGTCTTTACTCTTATGGCCTTCAATTGTCTATCAATATAAACTGCCACTCTTACCACTTCCTTTTATCGTGGTTGCCAGTTGCTTTTCTTTAGCTATACTCATCCATAAGTAAAGGTTTGAAGAAATACTACCACTCCTAGAAAATGTGTAATAAACACTCAGTCACTATTATTTGTCAAAGTCAAAATAATTTGTGCTTAATATCTTTCTGGCTTCAACAAACAACATTTTGCCATTGTTTCTTCAAACATGGAAATTCTGTGCAACTAGAATAACTATGTCAAAGAAGAAATGCTGATATCTCTACTTAAGGAAAATAAGACCAACACATTCAATAGGCTAAGAGTCAGTTTTAATTCTTTAAGACCTTGGACAAATCATTTAACTGCTTTGTTTCTTCATTTGAGAAATACATGGTAATAGGCCTAATGTTGATTCAAGTCTGTTAACTCTTAAACTCATGTGCTCTTTTGTAAATTGGTCATCAGAATTTTAATTATATTATAATGAATGATACATATATTCATTATTAATAAACTGATATTCTACATTGTTGAAAAAGATTCTGATGCTGGGAAAGATGGAAGGCTAAAGAAGGGGGTGGCAGAGGATGAGATGGTTAGATATCATCACTGAATCAATGGGATATGAATCTGAGAAGACTCCAGGGGATAATGAAGGACAGGGAAGCGTGGTATGCTTCAATCCATGGGGTCCCAGAGTTGGACATGACTTAGTAACTGAACAATAAAATGTTCTACAGGGTCTTTTCATCTTATAAAAATGTTAAGTGCTATGTAATATGGGATAGACTTTAAAATTCAGGAATCAGACAAAAGTAGGTAATACTTAGGAAAGACTTTATGAAGAAGTTATAATTTGATAGCCAGTAGATATAATTTCCAAAAGGAGAGGGAAAACCCTCCAGGCTAGGAAAGCACTACACATAAAAGTATCACAGTTAAGACACAACTAAGGCAAAGGGTACCTGATGGAAAGGAAGAAAAGACATCAGAGGAGGGAGAGGATCAGACAAGGGAGAAATTTAAAAAGTAAATCATCGTTTAACAATGTGTGAGAAAACCACTGTAGTTCTTTACACATAGAATAGAGAGTGATGCAGTCATTTAGGCAACTGCATATAGACCGACACTAGCTTGGATTTACATTAGAACCTGACAGTACTGGAGACTTTGGAGCACAGTAACTTGTGTACTATATAAATCTTAAGCTTTCAAAAACAAACATCAAACAGGCAAACCCGTCAAACTGCTACATGGAGGTATATCAAACACATTATTTAGAAAGTAGAAAATTAATAAACAAATGGCTATATAGTGCAAAATGCATAAACCACACATCATTTAATTAAATATCAATATGTGACTACATTTAAAATTAATTGTTTATAACTTTCTACCACACAAAATAAACTAAAACTAATCTCGATTTACTGGATATTTTAGTTAATATAAATTTTTCCTTGGACTTCCCTGATGGTCCAGCGGTTAGGAATCCATCTGCCAATGCAGAGGACATGGTTTCCATCTCTGGTCTAGCAAGATCCCACAACCCACAGAGCAACCAAGGCTGTGCGCCACAACTACTGAGCCCGTGCTCCAGAGCTTGCATGGTGCATCCAAGAGTAGACCCCGCTCGCCACAACAATGAGAAAGCCCGAGGACAGCAATGAAGACCCAGAGCCACCAAAAAATAAATAAGTACTTTGAATAATTTGTCTTTAATTCTCCTTTTAATGAGGCAAGCAGCAAGTAAATATTGTAGACCTTTTTGTTGTTGTTGTGTTTTCTTTTAGAGATAATTTCTAGAATAGGTCTGAAAAGTATTTTAGTCAAAACTGATAGAGAACAACGATGTTTCTGATATTGTATGCCAAGTAATGCAGCCAGAGAAAAGTAGGACAGAGGGAAGAACAGAAGCTTACAAAAACCAGTTGAGGCAAATCCTTGACATCTGATTTGAGAAGAATCTGATTGCTAGTTTCAGATACATGTCTAGTGTACCTCTGGTGTAAATACTTTTGGGAGAAGAAAGCAAGCATTAAAGATGGGTAATCCACTCACCCTTTCAAATGTCATCAATTGGGTTATTAAATATCACCTTAGGTATGAAATAGTAAACTCATCTAATAATTTTTGGCATTTCATACAATTTTTACCTTTTGAAGAAGTCTTATTTCACATTATATGTACCTCATTTTTATAAACTAAACAAATGGTAGAAAAGCACCAACTCAGGAAATTAGGGAACTCAGGTTCCAGTTATAGCTCAAGTGATCGCTTATGCTCCCAACTATCTCAGTTTTAATGTGAGAAGATTAAACTAAAAGATCTGGAGCTTTTCCAGCAAGAATATTTTATTATGCTAAATCTTCCTTCTCCTCTGTAACCTGCCTGGATTTTGGGGGCATCATATCCCATGTTCACACTGTTGCTCTTTATGCACCTGGATATGATGCCTTTCCTCTCCTTGACTGTACAGAAGGAAAAATCTGATTGTATATTCTACTAAAAATACCAAAAATGTAAAAATAGCCTTTAAAATATAACACTTCTAAAGAGAACACAAAATGTGAAACCTGTGGGAACATTACTAAAATTAAAACAGTGTCAAACAGCAGGTAGTTTTCAATGAACTTGACCTCAACTATCATAGAATCTTTATAATAAATAAAGAATTCAATTGGGAAAAACAATCTTTTTTGTCACCCTCAATTGTAGAACACATGCAATTCCAGGTTACCTTTCCCAATTTTTTGTAGTAATTCCTAGCTTTTACAAATGAAAGGACACAGCAGTTACCAAGACAACAGAAGGAACAACTCAGAATGTGTGTGTAAACAAATAGAAAATATTTGAGAGTAAATGTGAATTTCATTCATATATTCTCCTAACCTACAATTTCTTTCCTACATAGCCTACATGACCAGATTACCTTGGTCAAGAACTCCTTGATAGGTTCACTCTGTACTTGTAATAAAATCTATTTTCTCCACAGGTCCTTAAAGGCCTTGTGTGATCTGGCCTTTCCCTACTTGTCCAAACTTATCTTGATGCCTTCATCTCTATGATTGTAGTCTTCCACACCCTCTTTGAATTTCCAGAAAGCTGTATCCAACTATACTTACACACACGCATCGTTTGCTTCCTCTGACCTCTAGCATTCTGGTCTCAAATGCCACTTTTCCCAGAAATCTTGTACACCTCAAATCTCAATCATGTCATTCTTTTTCTTAGCATGCAGCTGTTTTCCTTTATAGGTGAATACTGTGCTTAACTGATTAATGCCTACGGTCTTTACTATGAGGTTAGTAACCATGTATTTTCTTCAGTAGTATACAGGCAGTACCTAATCAACAACAATATACTAATGCAATGAAAAAGATAAGATTAAAGAAAATAAGAACTTGCAGCTATATCTAAAGACCTGACAGAATATAAACTGAGATGATGCTAAATATAATTAAAATATGTTTTGTTATTTTGAACCATGATTCACAATACTAGTGTATGTAATTTATGGCTTGAATCTTTCTGGAAACCATAATAATTGACAAATTATGTTTCTATTTACATTGTACTCTATGCATTAAAAAAACACCTTCTGATATATTTAAAATCTCTGTAAGAGGCAGTTAAATAAACAGACCAGTAAGTTAAGGATAATTACTACATGTACAATTTACTAATGTGCTAATGTTCTGACTAATAATCATTATCTGGAAATTAGCAAATCCATTTCCTGATTATAAAGCTGCAACACTATATTTTTACATATTAAGCTGTTACCACCAGTGTCCTTGGACAAGGCTAGAAAATTCTTTTAAAGACTTATTTGAATGGTGGCAAAAAAAAAAAAGTTGAAATTCTTCCCAGTTGATTAATTTGGGAAACACGTTAGAGAGCCTAGTATTCATGAATTACTCTGAAGAGTTACTTTAAATTTTGTTTTGGCAAAAACTGAACATTCTCTTCTATTGACTGAGTTTCTTTTAAAATGAAATGTGTGCTACTAGGAAGGATTTATACTCTTAAAGCATTCACTTTTAAATGATTTGGGTACTTACAAGAGTGATTTGCTCTTGCAGCCCCCAGATAGAACATACTGTCCCTAAGTGATAAGATATCAGTTAGTGCCCCACTGTAAGCCCCTGAACACTAACTTTCCCCCTCTTATACATACTCTTTCTGCTTTCCAGTGCAATCACGGGCAGCAGAACTTCAAACTTAGAAGAACATGGAACTTAGCTCAGTTCACTTTGGTAGAAACTCTAAGACTAAAGTTAAGATACACATATTGATTAAAGATGTACCATTGTATGTTAGGCAATATTCTCCCTTCTACAAGCAAATGAGTTTATGCATATAGGATAATATTCCCAAAGTAGGACAAGGTAGGTAAGCAATGGTACAAGATCTGTTAGAGCAATTTGATTTTGTTTCTTAAAGTATTTAGACTTACAGTGGCTTTTAGCACTTCAAAAAATAACCTTATAAACAAATCCTAGAAATATCTAACAAATTTACAAAACAGTTTGTGAATTAATGCCTTGAATTTCTTGGAGTTGCTTTTGTTTATCAGTGATTTTATTAACTTCTTAAAAGTTTGGAAGTGAAAACCCATAGAGATCAATTTGCAGCAAACCAAAATACAAAGTTTCTAACATGGAGGAAATATTTAGTTCTTTTGAACACAAAACATTCAGCTATAATAACTGAAGCTTGTTATAAAATGATAACACTATACTTTTGTATACAAAGTTTATTTCATGAATCTTTGTTGGCCTGGGTAGTGTGAGGACTGGTACTACCCTATGATGGGCTTCCCAGGTGGCTAAGCAGCAAAGAATCTGCCTGCAATGCAGGGCTTGATCCCTGGGTCAGGGAGATCCCCTGGAGGAGGGTAAGGCAACTCATTCCAATATTCCTTGCCTGTAGAATTCCTGGCATGCTTACGGTCCATGGGGCTGCAGAGTTGGACGTGACTGAAGCAATTGAGCACGCACGCACTAGCCTACACAAGTTTTTACCATTCTTCAGCAAAATGAGAAAAGTTAAGGACAAAAGTAGTGAGTTAACAAATTAAGAGGGTTGCCATCCATCTGGAGATTAAATCCTTTTGACAATTTTCTAACAACAAACATCTTTTTTCTAAAAAATGAAACTCTTGTAAGAAACCGAAAAATGGTAATAGGTACTAAGTTTTTACTTTTGAAGTGACTGTACTGGGTGAAACTTACATTGGAAGCCTCTTCCCTCTTTTTGAAATTCGGTTTGTCCCCTCAAAAATAAAAAATTTTAGAACTACTGGGCTTTAAAACTAGATATAAATGCAATCAAATCCAAGCTCAGTTACCTTCTAAGTTGTGCAGCTTTAGATAAATTACAGTACTTCTCTGTGCCTCAATCTTATTAGTATTTGTAAACTGTGCAGAGTTGCTGGGAACAATAAATGAGACATCTAAATTCCTGCTATGATAGATGCAGAAACAGATGTTCTTCACTACTTGGAGAATGCAGGCATGTATCTGATCTCTTTCTGGACCCTAGAAATCAATCAAATCCTGACTTCTCACTGCTAAGTGTTCCTTCTTCATGACCAACTTCTCCACACATATCCTGGAAGGTTCAATGTGTCTGTTCAGAGACCCTGCCTTATCCTTGCTGCTGTTTCCTTTATCTTCACCTTCTCCTGCTCTTCTATTCGTTTCTACTATTTGTAAACATATTCAGGAGTCTCCTCTTTAGAAAAAAAAAGTATGTATCTATATCTAGATTCTACTATTTCTCTGACTATCTTTCGGAATCAAACTTCTCTACTCATTTTCCACTATTTCCCACGAGGCCCAAAATGAATTGTGACCTAACATCTATCATGAAGTTGTTGATTGTTCGGGATTACTGTAACTTCAGAATTTCAAGCGCATTGGGTATTTCTTAGTCTTCCATTTACACAATCATTTGTGGACTTAAACACCATTGTGCTCTCCTCTCCTTGAAATTAGGTTTTTCTGGTGATCTTTCAAAGGTTGTACTATTATTATTAATAGGTCTTCTAGGTAGTGCAGTGGTAAAGAATCTGCCTGTCAATGCAGGAGACATAAGAGATGCAGGTTCAATCCCCTGAGTAGGGAATGGCAACCTACTCCAGTATTCTTGCCTGGAAAATTCTATGGACAGAAGAGCCTGGCGGATTACCGTCCATGGGGTCGCAAAGAGTAGAACACGACTGAGCACACACTATTATTATTATTACTATTTTTACAGATCAGCTTCTTTTATCTTCGCTTATCTTTTAACTCACCCAAATTCAGGCTTCATCTACCACTTTGGGCTTTCTTTGTCTTCCTGTCTCTTGTTCTCAGCCATATCCCTGGCTTCGACTATCACTCTAAACACCAATGGTGTTTAAATCTAAATCTTTAGAACAGATGACTAAGCTTCCCCGGTGGCTCAGATGGTAAAGCATCCACCTGCAATGTGGGAGACCTGGGTTCGATCCCTGGGTTGGGAAGATCCCCTGGAGAAGGAAATAGCAACCCACTCCAGTATTCTTGCCTGGAGAATCACATGGAGAGGATCCTGATAGGCTACAGTCCATGGGGTCGCAAAGAGTCGGACATGACTGAGCGACTTCACTTTCACTTTCTCTCTTAAGCTAGAGACCCTGAATATCTAAATCCAGACTTCCTTCTCTCTTCCTCCCTCTCCCTTTTATTCTTCTAATTCAATCAAGGCCCAACTCCTATGTATCTCTCCATCACCTAAGTCACATTTTAGCTCAACTACTTTTCAATTTAATGTCATAAAGTCACTCAGAAATATCTTATCTCACACTCCTCTAATGCACATGCTACAATGCTGTCAAGTGATCTCACATTTTTACTTAAAATTTTTCAGTGGGTCTTATATTGCTCTTGGATAACCCTAAATTCTTTACCATGTCATACATGATTGATTCACCCTCTTCCCTTCCTTTTTCAACTTAGCAGTGGCCACAGGATTGAAAAAGGTCAGTCTTCATTCCAATCCCAAAGAAAGGCAATTGCCAAAGAATGCTTAAACTCTCACACAATAGAACTCATCTCACACTCTAGCAAAATAATGCTTAAAATTCCCCAAGCCAAGTTTCAACAGTACATGCAATGGGAACTTCTGGATGGTCAAGCTGGATTTAGAAAAGGCAGAGGAACCAGAGATCAAATTGTCAACATCTGCTGAATCATAGAAAAAGCAAGAGTTTCAGAAAAACATCTACTTCTGCTTTATTGTCCATGCCAAACCCATTGATTGTATGGATCACAACGGAAAATTCTTAAAGAGATGGGAATACCAGACCACCTGACCTGCTTCCCGAGAAATCTGTATGCAGGTTAAGAAGCAACATTTAGAACTGGACATGGAACAACAGACTAGTTCCAAATAGGGAAAGCAGTACGTCAAGGCTGTGTATTGTCACCCTGCTTATTTAATTTATATGCAGAGTACATCATGTGAAATGCAGGGCTGGATAAAGCACAAGCTGGAATCAAGACTGTCAGGAGAAATACCAGTAACTTCAGATATGCACATGATACCACCCTTATGGCAGAAAACAAAGAGGAATTGAAGAGCCTCTTGATCAAAGTGCAAGAGGACAGTGAAAAAGCTGACTTAAAACTCAACATTCAAAAAATGAAGATCATGGCATCTGATCCCATCACTTCCTGGCAAATAGATGGGGAAACAATAAAAAGTGTGACAGACTTTATTTTCTTGGGCTTCAAAATCACTGCAGATGGTGACTACAGCCATGAAATTAAGAAGTTTGCTCCTTGGATGAAAAGCTATGACCAACCTAGAACAGCATATTAAAAAGCAGAGACATCATTTTGCCAACAAAGAGCCATCTAGTCAAAGCTATGGTTTTTCCAGTAGTCATTTTATGAATAAGAGTCATACCATAAAGAAAGTGAGCACCAAAGAATTGATGCCTTTGAACTGTAGTGATGGAGAAGACTCTTGAGAGTCCCTTGGACTGCAAGGAGATCCAACCAGTCCATCCTAAAGGAAATCAGTCCTGAATATTCATTAGAAGGATTGATGCTGAACCTCCAATACTTTGGCCACCTGATGCAATAACTGACTCACTGGAGAAGACCCTGATGCTGGGGAAGATTGAAGGCGGGAGAAGAAAGGGACCATGGAGGTTAAGATGGTTGCATGGCACCGCCAACTCGACAGATATGAGTTTGAGCAAACTCCGGGAGTTGGTGATAGAGTGGAAAGCTGTGCTGTAGTCCACCGGGTCGCAAAGAGTCGGTCATGACTGAGTGACTGAACTGATATTTCCTTTCCTAATATCTATCCTTATTTCTGAGCAATTTCCTTTCCATTCATTCTACTAAACATTTAGATAATCTCTTAGGGGCAACTTTTGTGTGAGTGCATATGCGTGTATTAGGTGATAAAAGCAAAATTTCTCATGGATTTTAACAAATAAAAAATTGAAAGCCATTACCCTAGGGAATTCTATCAGAACGTATATTTAAAGGTCCTCTCATTCACACTGACTTCACCGCCCCAAATCTTCATTAATAAAAGTGACATTGAGGTCTGTTAAAAGCTGTGAATGAAATGTAACTTGTAGTGTTTCAGATTTATAAGCTTGCCAAACTAAGTTACTGAATGGCATTATTTTCTTCTTGATAGCTGATGTGTGGAAATTAATTTTTTACTTTAAGTGAAGATGGCAAAGCTAAAGAGTGAAAAATTATCAGTACACCAAGCAGGATACAAATAAGAAACAAAAAATCTAGGTCAGTCTGCTGATGGCATTTTGGGGGAAATATTATTACAGGAATTATTTCAACTGATTTTAATTTTCAAAGCACATTTAAGAATAATCTAAAATCAGAAGTCAAACAAATTTGTTGCAATTGGTAAACTGATAATGTCTTCTATTTTTGTTCCTGGAGGCATCTGCTTTTATTTCAGGTTTGTTGGGATTGGAATGGAGACCTGCCTATACCAAGTTAATGACGTTTTTTTCAACCCCCATTCTTCCTCATCCTGACCTACATCAAGCATATACTTATGCTCTTAATCCTATTTTTTTACTGTGGCTACCTTCTAAAAATAAATCTTAGTTATGCCAAGACAGACATAATGAAAATAATTTCTTTGCAATATGTATTTTAAGGGTAAAAACCCCTAACTCTATTGCCAATTCTAGTACCACCTCCTTACACACTGTAAGAAGCTTTACATGGAAAACTGAAAATAAAGTCATAACTAAAATAGCATTTGGATCTAATGACTTTCTAAAGGGCACTAATTTAACAATATAACAAACTACATATTTTTGCTTTTATGCTTTAAAGAGAGTCAACTTAGCAATACTGCAAAAAGAAAAAAAGAGCATAGAGAAAACATAACCATAATCAGATCTGGCCCAGATTCTCCTTGACTTTTGTGTAACTTTATGCCATTTAGCAGTTTCAATTCCTTCAAGTGCAAGATGATACATTTCTACCACCTCCATCACAAAAATGATGTGTGGTGATTAATGAGCTAATGCCTATAATACAATTTGAAGCTCTAGCATAAAGACACTATAAATAAAAACACTTTCCAACAAATCCGCATGAAATAATTTTCAAAAAAAAATGTTTAAAGGAAGGCTACAAATGACTATATGTTAATGTTAATGATATATATTATTGGGCTGGCCAAAAAGGTTGTTTGGGTTTTTCCATAAGACAGTACGGAAAATGTAAATGAATGTTTTGGCCAACCCAATACTACACTGACTGGCTCTTCTCATTATTTCACAAGAGGTGAGATAAAATTTATCAACTGACACAGGTTACCATATATACTGTGACAAATGCTATAAAATAAAGTACAGAGTGGTACATGAAATCTACATGGTGAGAGATGAAGGAAGGAGGTAGGATTTTCAGTTGAGTTCAATCATTGAGTTGTATCTGACTCTTTGTGACTCCATGGACTGCAGCACACCAGGCCTCCCTGTCCATCACCAACTCGTGGAGTTTACCCAAACTCAAGTCCGTTGAGTCGGTGATACCATCCAACCATCTCATTCTCTGTCGTCCCCTTCTCCTCTGACCTTCAATCTTTCTCAGCATCAGAGTCTTTTCAAATGAGTCAGCTCTTCGCATCAGGTGGCCAAAGTACTGGAGTTTCAGCTTCACCATCAGTCCTTCCAATGAACATTCAGGACTGATTTTCTTTAGGATGGATTGGTTGGATCTCCTTGCAGACTCTCAGTGAGAGTCCTCTCCAATACCACGGTTCAAAAGCATCAATTCTTCGGTGCTCAGCTTTCTTTATAGTCTAACTCTCACATCCATACATGACTACTGGAAAAACCATAGCCCTGATTAGTCGGATCTTTGTTGGCAAAGTAATGTCTCTGCTTTTAACATGCTGTTTTAAATTTTATTTTTATTTATTTGTCTGCACTGGGTCTTAGCTGAGGCAAGTGGGATCTAGTTCTCTGACCAGGGATCAAACCCAATTCCCCTGCATTGGGAGTGAGGAGGCTCAGTCACTGGACCACCAGGGAAGTCCCTCCAATAATCTTAACAATACTTTTCTCAGAATATCATCTTTCTATATATGAAGAAATCAGGGCTTCAGGTTGTTATGTCAATCAACTTGTCCAAGTTCATCCTCTTATTAAATGGGAGAGCCAGGAACACAGTTGTAACTTAACACTATATTCTGTCCACTCTTCCAAGATTACGTGCATGGTCAAAGCCCTCACTGCATATCTCACATTTCCGCTTATTCTCCCCTTCTGAAAGGTCAAAACTGTCTCATTCAATCCCTCCTTACCACTCTCTACCTTTTCTTTAAAAGTATTTATCACTTTCTAACATATTAGATATTTATTATGCATATTTTGTATAATCCTCTGCTAGGTGGTAAATTCTAGGAAGTTAGGGAATCTTTGCTTGTTTTGTTTGCAGAGGCACCTCCTCGAACCTAGAACAGTGACTGATACTCAGCAGACACTGGCCCATGCTTCCTTTCCCTTTTATCATCTTTAACTGTATGAGGATGTGTTTAACCATTTTCACCTTTAATCCCTGGGAAAACAAATAAGGATCATGAGTATTATTTAAAATATTCTAGTCAGAATAAAAAAGATGACAAGACACGTTAAACTGTAAAATGTAGAGATGCAGATGATGAAAGATTAGTACCTAAGAGCACCTGATCATTTTCAGTGATGTTTTGGATGATGAATGTGAGGCAAACATGAATAAAAAGGAACAGAGTACTCTAAAAGCAGTAGTTCTCAAATATTTTATTAAAATCTAGTCAAATTTTTTTTAAAAGGTGGAATGACAAGAGTTATCAAATTTTAATTTTCCCACAAAAGGATGTTATAAACTAAATATAATCTACTATCACTATAATATCATAAGAGCACATTAACATAAAAATAATTTCAGTATAAAGAGTAGTCATTTTTATTAAGTAAATTTAGATTCATAAATATTCATTCTATAAAAACAGCTCCACGTGTATTTAACATTTACATGTGAAAAAGTAAAACTTTTACAACAAACTATAACAATCTTTACAATCTCAAGAAACTTCCTTTACAGAGAAAAAGTACCATCATGAGAGAATAAATTTGCCATTAAAATTAAGAATGTCTAGTCATCAAAGGCGCTTCCCTGGTGGCTCAGAGGTTAAAGCATCTGCCTGGAATGCTGGAGACCTAGGTTCGATCCCTGGGACAGGAAGATCCCCTGGAGTAGGAAGTGGCAACCCACTCCAGTATTCTTGCCTGGAGAATCCCATAGAGGGAGGAGCCTAGTAGGCTACAGTCCTTGGGGTCGCAAAGAGTTGGACACGACTGAGCGACTTCACTACTCACTACTAGTCATCAAAAGATACCATATTTAAAATGAAAAGGCATTGTAAAGACCAGAAAATATTTCTAAAGCCTACTAACTACTATTATCCTAAATACATAATAAGTACTTACAAATCAATAAAATAATCTCAAAGAAAAACAGAATAGGCAATTCATAGAAAAGGAATATGAATCGCTGAAAACCAAGTTAAAGTGTTCTTAACTACACAACTAACTGGGGAAGATATATATGAAAATTACAATGAGCTAACATTTCATATTCCTTAGAATGTCAAAATTAAAGAAGTCTTAAGTATTTGCATTAGTGAATTTAACTCAGATGACCATTATATCTACTACTATGGGCAGGAATCCCTTAGAAGAAATGGAGTAGCCATCATAGTCAACAAAAAGAGTCCAAAATGCAGTAGTTGAATGCAATCTCAAAACGACAGAATGATCTTCGTTCGTTGTTTCCAAGGCAAACCATTCAATATCATGGTAATCCAAGTCTATGCCTCAACCAGTAATGCTGAAGCTTAACGGTTGTATGAAGACCTACAAGACCTTCTAGAACTAACATCTACAAAAGATGTCCTTTTCATTACAGGGACTGGAATGCAAAAATAGAAGTCAAGAAATACCTGGAGTAACAGGCAAATTTGGCCTTGGAGTACAGAATGAGGCAGAGCAAACGCTAACAGATATTTGCCAAGAGAATGCACTGGTCATAACAAACACCCTCTTCCAACAACACAAGAAAAGACTTTACACATGGACAACACCAGATGGTCAACACCGAAATCGTATTGATTGTATTCTTTGCAGCCAAAATGGAGAAGCTCTATACAGTTAGCAAAAACAAGACCAGGAGCTGACTGTGGCTCATTCATGAACTCCTTATTACCAAATTCAGACTTAAATTGAAGAAAGTGGGGAAAACCACTAGACCATTCATGTATGACCTAAATTAAATCCCTTATGATTATACAGTGGAAGTAAGAAATACATTTAAGGACCAGATCTAACAGACAGAGTGCCTGATGAACTATGGATGGAGGTTTGTGACATTGTACAGGAGACAGGAATCAAGACCATCCCCACGGAAAAGAAATGCAAAAAAGCAAAATGGCTGTCTGAGGAGGCCTTACAAATAGCTGTGAAAAAAAGAGAAGTGAAAAGCAAAGGAGAAAAGGAAAGATATACCTATTTGAATGCAGAGTTCCAAAGAATACTAAGGAGAGATAAGAAACCTTCCTCAGTGATCAATGCAAAGAAATAGAGGAAAACAACAGAATGGGAAAGACTAGAGATCTCTTCAAGAAAATCAGAGATACCAAGGGAACATTTCATGCGAAGCTGGGCTCAATGAAGGACAGAAATGGTATGGACCTAAAAGAAGCAGAAGATATTAAGAAGAGATGGCAAGAATACATAGAAGAACTATACAAAAAAGATCTTCACGACACAGATAATCACGATGGTGTGATCACTCACCTAGAACCAGACATCCTGGAATGTGAAGTCAAGGGGGCCTTAGGAAGTATCACTACAAACAAAGCTAGGGGTGGTGATGGAATTCCAGTTGAGTTATTTCAAATCCTAAAAGACTATGCTGTGAAAGTGCTGCACTCAATACGCCAGCAAATTTGGAAAACTCAGCAGTGGCCAGAGGATTGAAAAAGGTCAGTTTTCATTCCAATGCCAAAGAATGCTCAAACTACCGCACAATTGCACTCATCTAACATGCTGGTAAAGTAATGCTCAAAATTCTCCAAGCCAGGCTTCAGCAATACGTGAACCATGAAATCCAGATGTTCAAGCTGGTTTTAGAAAAGGCAGAGGAACCAGAGATCAAATTGCCAACATTCACTGGATTATCGAAAAGCAAGAGAGTTCCAGAAAACATGTATTGCTCCTTTACTGACTATGCCAAAGCCTTTGACTGTATGGATCACAATAAACTGTGGAAAATTCTGAAAGAGATGGGAATCCCAGACCACCTGACCTGCCTCTTGAGAAATCTGTATGCAGGCCAGGAAGCAACAGTTAGAACTGGACATGGAACAACAGACTGGTTCCAAATAGGAAAAGGAGTACATCAAGGCTATATATTGTTACCCTGCTTGTTTAACTTATATGTAAAGTACATCCTGCGAAATCCTGGGCTGGAGGAAGCACAAGCTGCAATCAAGATTGCCGGAAGAAATATCAATAACCTCAGATATGCAGATGACATAAGGGTGGGAGAAAGTGAAGAAGAACTAAAGAGGTGCTTGATGAAAATGAAAGAGGAGAGTGAAAAAGTTGGGTTAAAGCTCAACATTCAGAAAACTAAGATCATGGCATCCGGTCCCATTACTTCATGGCAAACAGATGAGGAAACAGTGGAAACCGTGAGAGACTATTTTGGGGGCTCCAAAATCACTGCAGATGGTGACTGCATGTATGAAATTAAAAGACGTTTACTCCTTTGGAGGAAAGTTATGACCAACCTAGATAGCATATTAAAAAGCAGAGACATTACTTTGCCAACAAAGTCCAGTCTAGTCAAGGCTATGGTTTTTCCAGTGGTCATGTATGGATGTGAGAGTTGGAGTATAAAGAAAGTTGAGTGCTGAAGAACTGATGCTTTTGAACTTTGGTGTTGAAGTCTCTTGTACTGCAAGGAGATTCAACCAGTCCATCTTAAAGGAAATCAGTACTGGGTGTTCATTGGAAGGACTGATGCTGAAGCTGAAACTCAAGTACTTTGGCCACCTGATGCGAAGAGCGGGCTTATTTGAAAAGACCTTGATGCTGGGAAAGATTGAAGGCAGGAGGAGAAGGGATATCAGAGGATGAGATGGTTAGATGGCATCACCGACTCAATGGACGTGAGTTTGGGTAAACTCCACGAGTTGGTGATGGACAGGGAGGCCTGGTGTGCTGCAGTTCATGGGGTTGCAAAGAGTCGGACACAACTGAATGACTGAAGTATTTGGAAGGTGGAGAAACAGACCCTTTTATTCATTACTGATATACTCTGGAGAGAAAACTGATTGTATCTAATGAAGGTGAAGAATCAGCTCCTATCCCGTGTTCCAGTAGTCTAATACTACTGATAGATTTATATCCCAGCAATCTTTCTCAATAATGGCTTTTTAGTTGTAACAAATGGGGGCTCTACTGAATAGATGCTAGGGACACGATGCACTCGTGGTATGTAAAGATAATGCTGCCCCATGTCCAGTGACTTCTGAACATTCTGCTGGACACTCATTTAAGGGACCAGAAGGAAAAACAAAGGTCAGATATTAATAAATAGGACTTAACACAAAGTATAGTTGCATTGTTTTAACAAAAATTAAGATGTAAAAGAGTGCAATCCCTGTTTACAGAGAGAAGACTGCATTTTTATTTTTGTTCAATCTTTACTGAAATTATAGTTATTTCAGAAACTTATCAAATCAAATCCCTCTATCGGTAATTCCAGTGACCAACTCAACACATCTGTTTAATCTGCTTTAGCAGCTGTCCTAGTCAAGCTGATCCCATCTGTTCAAAGTATCTGACTACTACTATTTCTTCCAGCAGTGCTTCTCAGACTTCTAGGTACACTCAGTTCACCTGGGAATCCTGTTAATATTCAGTATCTTAGTTATTAGGGTAGGACCTGAGGTTCTGATTTCTAACCGACCCCAGAATTCTGATGTTTTTGGTCTATTATCACACTTGGTAGCAAGATTACTATGTGGCTGAACCTGAGCATTTCACAGTGCAATACATTACTTTGTTATAAATTCCTTTTTTATTTTAGTAAGCATATTACTTTATTTAAAATACCAACTGAAGTTTATTATTATGAATTTCATTTAGGACCGTACTGGGGAGGTTGTAAAATATTTCTGTAAAAATGAGATATAGGTTCTAGAGCCACTCTGGAGGAAGTCTTCCACTTTACCTAAATAAACATACAAGAATATTCCCTACACCATGTTTAATAAGAAAACAATTGGAAACCACTAAAATCACTAACAGAAACTTGATATAGTTACATAATAAAACACATACCAAATGACAGTAATAATTAACTAGAGCTACCTGAATCAGCACAGATTAATCTTGTTCAGTGAAGAAAGCAAGCTACAGATATAAAAACATACTTAAACAGTCTTAAAGGAATAAAAGAAAAACCATATAATGTTCATGGATATAAAGGAATGTGGTAATGTAGAAACACATGGATAGGAAGGATGCATGTCAATTTGGGGGTTTGTGGTTGGGAGTATGGAAATAGGATTTAAGAGGGGTACCAAGTATAGGAGAAGCTTTGTTTTTTGTAGTTAAAAGTTTCCAACTGGGTAATGAGTGCAGGAATATTCATTATAAGTTAACAATACTTCTATTACTATTTTATTTCTCACTTCACCTGAATTGGCAAGAACTTCCTAGACAGACGTTTGGAAAACACTGCTCCAAAGGAAAGGATTCAGAATCAGAAGTCAGAAGACGTAGATTCAAGTCTCAGTTCTGGTTCTTACAAATCGTGTAGCTTTAGACAATTCAAATAATTAAACTTCTCTAGGCTTCACTTCATTTGTAATAAGGTCATAAAGCATCATTTTTTTCCTCTCCAACTCAGAAGGCTGAGTTTGAGAGGCATATTGGTATGTGAGAAATCTTTAACAGCATAGGAAAAGTAGGAGTAATTTTTGAGAATTAAGAGCAAAACCTTGGATATAGTAGAAATAAAATCTATCAGTAAATCAACCAACCAACTCAATCTATCACTCTACTTTCTTGTCATCACTGATTCTAAAGATATGACACCAAATTATATATTCTTAACATTGGATAAAATTAGAGTTTATCATTCCTAAGTGATAGCATATGGATAGAGTTTCCCTATTATAATTACGTTTATCCTAATTCTTCACCAAGGAACTGAAATTCATAATACGAAAACAAACTTAGAGAATTGCATTAACAAGTACTGTTATTCACTAAAACAGCCAATGTCACATAACCAGAAGAACTGTTGGTTCTCATTGCCCTTTCTACACAGTGACCACGTGGCACATTTTATTAGCCCTATATCACAGATAGAGAAACTGACTCAGATGTGAGATAGCATGCCTGGAGTTGTAGACCAATTCAGTGACAAAACTTGGAACAGACACAGCCTAGTTCTTCTGTGTTCATTAAATTGCCCAGAACATTACATTGCCATGATGCTTTATGGTAATTCTCCTTGCCACAGGAAAACAGAATATTCTGTCAGAGGTCATACACATTTCAAAACAGGCAAAGATACTCAAGGAGCAAGCCACTGATCAAACAGTACTGCACAGCAAGAGACAAAATTAAAACTGCCTAGCCCGCTAAAAATCTAATCCTATCCTTGCAAATTAACCTTATTAATACTAGAGTAGGAGAAAAGAGAGGTCAAAATATGGGTGAGGGTGCTATTTATTTCCTTCTGGATCTCAAGTAATATAGTAATTATTGCCCAACAGGGACCTTATTTCTTTTTAAGTTGAAGCATGGCTATCTCCATTGCTCTTCTCTAAGTTAGCCTCCACCCCTACTTCCAACAAGCAAAGAACTGGGTACCCAATTAGAACACTGTCAATTATGATAATTACCAAAATATTGGCTATGATTAGATATTAGATAAATCATCCAAATGAGTTTATGCTATTAACATATGAGACAAACTCTTTACCAAAAAAAGCTCATCATATTATGTCTTCTTGTTAATGTAAAGAGACGAATGCTATTACAACATGTACCTGGCTTTTACTCAGATTCATTAGGTAGTTTTAAAAGCTGACACAAGAACTCCAAAATTCTTTTTACTTATTGGAGCCTTAAAAAAAAATCAATGAATTACCTTGCAGATCAAGAACTGTATATTACAAAAAAACTATTAAACATGAATACCTTTTCATAAGCTAAGAGCAAAAAATTGAAGGTCACCCTCCCTGCATTCCGTTACTCACTGTTCTGCTTAACACATACAGTTCACACCGACTTTGATAAATCAACGTGTCATTTTAGAAAGTTGGGTCCTGGCATTGGCAGAAATCACCATGGATCAAAGCACTGGACATTTCTTTAAAAAAAAAAAAAAAATCTAGGGTTAAACTCTCTTTAAAACACCTCTTCACAACAGTACAACCTAACTTGACAGAACTTTTCGTTTCAGGGTTCAAAAAATTCCAACAAAACACTAATTTTTCAATTCAAAAACAATTCCTGGTGAGCTTATCCTAGAGTTCGAGTGAAGCTCGATCATCGAGAGAAAAATACCCTAGAAAGACCGAACCAGAACACAAATCACCAAGGACTGGCATGATTCGATCTAAAAATGAAGGCTGGCACATTTGAGGACATTCAGGAGACAGTTTTCAGGCGACGCGAATTTCACAATGAGCGAGGGTGGGAATGTGAACCTGACCCTATCTTTCCGTCCACAAGGAGAAGAGCGAAAGATGAAATGAGACTTCTCTGCAAGGAGGACCCAAAACCTTCCCCAATCCATCTCTCCGTCCCTCTCCCGCCCTCCGACTCCCGCAGCCTCATCGACCGCAGACTTTCCTACCTCTCCCCTTCACCGAACCAACAGACAATCTTCTCAAAATCCCAGACCTGATCGGGAGTGGCTTCTCTGCCTTTCCCAGCGCCTAAAGGAATCCCGGTCGCCAACAACAAAGACGCCTCCCGTTCCCCTCCCCCGCCCGGCCCCGGCTCGTCCCTCCCGCGCTGCGTCTCCCGGCCCAGCGCCCCCTCCTCCAGGCTGGCCGCAGCGCCCGGGCCCCACCTCCCCGCCGCGGCCCCACGCACCTGCACCTGAGGGCCGCAGCCAAGGAGTCAGGCTGAAAGGGCCGGGAGAGAACCTCTGCCGCCGCGCTGTCCTCTAAGAGGCGCGATCCACGCTGCCGCTGCCGGACTCTTCCCGCCTGCGGGCGGGCCCGGCCGAGAAGCCGGGAACGAGGGCTGCAGCCCCCGGCGCCGGGACGTGGAAGGACGGCGGCGCCCGAGGGGGCCGGCTTACGCTCCAGAGTCTCGCCTCGCGCCGACCCTGTTCCTCCACACGGGCTCGTGTTCTGCTGACTAACGGCCCCGGCGCGAGGCGCTGGAGCGGCCGCCTCCGCCGCCGCGGTCGGCTGCTCTTGGGCCTCACGTCCCGTGCGGCCGTGGTCTCAGCTGCCGCAGCCGCCGCCACCTCCCTTTCTGGCACTGCAGACGCCACCCAGACCCAGCCAGACCTTTCTCTAATTCTCTTTTCTTCGCTCCCCTACAGCCTGATGGCCGCGGGGCTCGCTCTCGTGGCGGGAGGCTGGAAGGAAAACCTGGGGTTTGCCGAGAGCTCACGAAGCTAGGAGTTGGTCACTGACTGTAGGAAGATGCCAAAGCTGACCCCGGCTCCAGCCTGCCAGTGGGGCGGGGAGGGACGGAGTCTAGTTTAGCCCGACTTCCACCAATCACAAGCAGCCCGGAGGTGTAGGGCTCCGGAGAGGCTGAGCAAAGTCGGCAGGAGGCGGGGATTGCGGAAAAGGAGAGCCAATAGAAGCAAGGCCTCCCCGCCCCTCGACTTTGATGGACTGCTACACTCGGACCAATGGGGGAAATCTCGCTTCGAAGAAAGCGGGATTTTTACGCCGGGTTTAAGAAAGAGAGGCTGCGCGAAGGGGGGAAGGCTCGAGACAGGGCGGTTTTAAAAGGGTCTTGAGGAGCTGGGAGGCCTGAGGGTGTTCTTTGACCTCCGCGAGGAGTCACGTGGGTATGCCGGGGGCGGAGACAGCAAGGCTGGTTAAGTTCCTTCCGGGTCAGTGGTAGAAGCGTGAGCTCCGTGGGATAGTTCCTCGCAACTTACTCTTCCTGCATCTTCCTTGTCCCAGAACGAGGCGATTGTCGTTTCGGTGATGAGCTCACAGAAAGGGAACGTGACTCGTTCCAGGCCTCAGAGGCACCAGAATACTTTTAGCTTCAAAAATGACAAGTTTGATAAGAGTGTTCAAACCAAGGTAGGAACCTGCCTGTTGCACTAAATCTGACTCCAGGGAGGAATGGTTCAGTGGAGGGAGAGAAGGAGTTGTTGGCGAAGGCAAATGTGGACCGCAGCCCAGAGTTTTGGCTGCACTGCAGCCCTTTCTAAAATGATATTCCCACGTCCTTTCTTTGACCTGCATGTGTTGTCTCCTCGTAAATACTTATATTTGGCAGTCAACATTTAACTAATTGTATAGAGTGAACGGGACCCTCATCAAATCTAAAATGCAGTGGGAAAATCGCGTCGTTGAACGTTCCCATCTGAATTACGTATTTGCAGTAGTAAAACGAGGTTTATGGCGCGAGTGTCTTTTCAAAGGTTGCACTAAGTCTATGCAGTCGCTATTTCTTTTGGAAAACCCCAGGCCCATAAGTTTGTAGGGAGAGTGTCAAAGTTCTTAAGCGCTCTTAGCCCCAGTATCTGCACCAACATACTGGGAATTGAGAATCAAATTATTTGATCAATGTAAAAATGCTCGTTTTGCTGTTTATATTTCTTTAGAAGATTTCTTTAAGCTGGAAGCAAATTCAGACTGAATAGATAGCCAGAAGTCTTGGGTTATATGCACCTAATGATTTGCTGTTAAGTATTTCCCCCTCCTTCCTTAGCTGTAAGGAGTGGAGATAATCGAAGACAAGAGCAGCTGGGGGCAACCTCCAGTATATCGGGTAAACTTGATATTAACATAAACTGGAGCCCAGATTTGCTAGATGTATGGCTTAAGCAAGTTATGTAATACTTAGTGTCTTTTAGTCTTACTTTGATTACAAATGAGAAACCTGCCAGTATTATTGTGAAGTTAAAGTAAATCATCTATATTAATAATCTGGATCATAATTAGTGGCCGACAGGTGATTAATTTCTCAACATTAGCTGCTGCTGCTGCTAAGTTGCTTTAGTCGTGTCCGACTCTGTGTGACCCCATAGAAGGCAGCCCACCAGGCTCCCCCTTCCCTGGGATTCTCCAGGCAAGAACACTGGAGTGGGTTGCCATTTCCTTCTCCAATGCATGAAAGTGAAAAGTGAAAGTGAAGTCGCTCAGTCGTGTCCGATTCTTAGGGACCCCATGGACTGCAGACTACCAGGCTGCTCGGTCCATGGGATTTTCCAGGCAAGAGTACTGGAGTGGGCTGCCGTTGCCTTCTCCCAACATTAGCTATAAAAGCAAAATGACTGTTTTAGGGTACCCAGTGACTTCCTTTTCCTTTCCTCTTTCTGTTTTCACTATACAGATATTTAAGGAGCATCTTTCATGTCCAAGGACCTATTACATGTGTATGCAGTGTTCAAAAGAGTGGACTCTGCCTTCAAGGAACTTACGGTTTTCTGGGTCATGGGACAATAAGCACAGAGATGTATAATTATAAATTCTGATGAAGGGAAGCACAGTTGAGTGAAGAGTAGGGGATATTATTTTTGATTGGATGCTCAGAGGACCTCTCCTTCCTCTTAATTTGGTTCAGATTCAGAAGGAAAACCTGGAGCAACATTTGGGAAGACTTTACCAAGTTTGTGCCTGTCATCAATAGGTAAAACAGAGTAAAAAGCTCTGCTGTTCCAAATAGATGTCTGTCTTGTCCTGTATTCTTACTCTAAGTTTTTGCACAAGCATTTACTTCTATTGTTTTTCATCGGGTGATAAAAAGCAATTTGTTTAATAAGTGAAAGTGTTAGTGGCTCAGTCCTGTCTGACTCTTTGTGACCCCATTAGCCTGCCAGTCCATGGGATTCTCCAGGCAAGAAAACTGCAGTGCATTGCCATTACCTTCTCCAGGGGATCGTCCTCATCCAGGGATTGAACCCAGGTCTTTTGCATTGTAGGCTGATTCTTTACCATCTGAGCCACCAGGGAAGCCCTGTTTAATAAGGAGTGGCAATGTAGCTTTCTGTGCTTCTTGTCCTTGTAAGTACAAGGCTTCTGGAACTTGTACTTCTTGTCCTAGTACTTCTTCCTAGACTTCCTGTACTTTTCATTGTGTGTTTTCTAGTATTATCTAACAACCTTGTCGTTATGGTCTCAAATCTTTTCATGCATCTCAAGTTCAGTTGCTAAGTTTCATTCTGTTTATTACTTTTATCGTTATTGCTTTGTCTCTATTAAATTGTGAGGAAGTCTTATTTGCACATTGGTGGAACCACCAGGTGCTTTGTTATTGAAGGTGCTAACAAAAACAGCAAGAAATATTTTACTGAGGATCATTAGGTTGATTGTTCCTGTGTCTTACAGAAGTGTAATAAGAAAAGCCACTGCATTCGTGGCAAATTCTTGAACCAGCTATGTTCAGCTGTCGAAAGCCAGGATTTTGTTGTAAGCATCTGACGGTGTCTTCATTCCTATGCTTTAGACCAGAAAGGTATTTGATTCAGTGACATCTAACAAAGGAGTGCTAAGATGTGCGTGGTTCTCTATGACTCTCCATGAAGGATTGTAGTAACAATTGACTACTTTGTACCTCATTATTTTGTAGGAGTCTTGCAGGATAGTTCCCCTTCTCCTCTGCCAAGTCGTTTATCAGGACTGAAATTAAAAGTTGGATAATGAGATGTTTTATTGAAAAACAGCTTATAAATTTCAGACAGTATCCCAAAAGACACAGATGGTAGCTGTCTTAAATATATTCTCAAAGAGGAGAGAAGCTTGGCATTCCAAATGCCAAACTTGAACTAATGAGTCAAAGTAAAAGAGATCGGTTTCAGCTCAACATAAGGGAATTGTCTAATAGTGATTAGCATGCACTAGAGTTTTATAACCTCCCTTTTTCTGGGGTTATTAAAAGAAGCCTCTATGGCCATTGGCCTGCAGTACCCTCTCCTGACTTGCAAAGGTGGGGTGGAAATGGGAGTAGTTTCGTATCTCTTCTAGTCACTTGGTACTAAAACATTGATTATATCAAGACAGGCTTGTGTCCCTTACTGGAAAGGCACTGATGTGTAGTGGAAGGAACCTTGGACCAAAAAACAGACCCACCCATTGTAGCTCCTATTCTATTTATTTTGCTTTGTGATTTAGACAGTTTACATACAGCTGTTAACCTATGCTACAGGGGCTGATGTTATCTTTTGAGTTACCTTCCTCTCACAGTTTCTATGGAGATGATTACAAAAAATATTTTTAAGAAACAGTTATACAAATATACACTAAGCATTAGTGTATGATAATTTATATGGACTTGCAGCTGCTCAAAGCATAAAAAGTTGATTAGAAATGTTTGTTGAAAAATATTGAAACACAGAAATGTGTAAAGTGAAAGTACCTTTTTCCAAGCCTATTCATCTTCAGATGTAGTCATTGTTAACAGTTTGATGTGTATGTTTTTAGACATCTAAGCACAATATAGTACATATGAAATAAAATACATTCCTCCTTTTTCATTTAGAAGATTGGGTATATCAGAACATAGAGATTAAGCTCTTTCTTTTTAATGGTTGTGTACTATTCTGTCATACATATGTAGAAGCTTAATTACTTTCCTATTCATAAACTTTGGAGTTGTTTTCAAATTTTCACTATAACAAATGAAGCTGCAATGAAATTCTTGTATTCACGTTATTTGTTCCACATCATTTATATGGTACCAAACATTGCGGTAGATACTAGGGGTATAAGGTTGAGTGTAATATACAGCCAGGCCTTTAACTGAAGCATATAGTTTGGTGGGTAAGGTGACAGGCATTAAGTGATCTTTTGAGTATGTTAATATGAATGGTAGTAAGAGTGTGAAGGAAAAGTCCAAGGGAACCTTGAGAGTGTCTAGCAGGAAGTCTTGATTAAGTTAGGAGGGTTTAAGAAAGCTTCCCTGAGATCTGAAGGATGGATAGCATTTAACTGAGTGAAATGGGCAGAGCATATATCATCTTCTTAAGGATGCTATTTGTTTCATATGTGTAGTCAACATTGTTTTTATTAGCATGTTCAAAAGCCTTAGAACCCCAGGATCACATGATCTTATTGATGGGGCAGGAGTCAATTCTGTGGTCAGTACTAGATCTCACTTTTAGGGGTTAATAGTGCCTGCAACGCAGGAGACCTGGGCTCAATCCCTAGGTCAGGAAGATCCCCTGGAGAAGGAAATGGCAACCCTCTCCAGTATTCTTGCCTGGAGAATCCCATGGACAGAGGAGTCTAGCAGGCTACAGTCCATGGGGTTGCAAGAGTTGGATACGACTTAGTGACTTACACCACCAGTGTACATTACTTAGATGTTTTGCAGTTTTAAAAAGTGATTTAGCCAAAACTTGCTTGGCTGTGCACTTTTGTTTAAAAAACACCAGTTGCACTTGAATTAATTTAGGGGGAAACACAGTTAATATGAAGTAATTTGGGGCAGAGGAACACATCCCTTTCAGGAAACCCTTGTTATTACCTTGAAAAGGAAAAGGAAAATCTGAGGCTAAATTCTGCAATTAGTTTTGGAAATGAAGTTTTGTTAATAATAGCTAGTGCTTTGTACTTAAGTGTGTTAGCAACTGTGACTACTTGCTCTAGATTATCTAATTTGATCTTCAAAATAACCCTAAGACAGATGCTGCAATTTTCCTGTTTTTGCCTATTGGGAAATGAGTGCCCAAAGTTGTGTTACTAGTATGTGGCTATCCATTTATTAGGTAAGGTCTGTACTGGGAGACCTCAAAGAACAGGTAAATCAAAGCCCCTTTTTGTGTATGTGTGTTGGCTGTTGTGTTTTTGTCTGTAATGGAGGCATTGTAACATTAGATTAGGGTTGGAACAGAGATGAGCTTTAGTGCCACTGACCCTAAACACTGCCTGTTTGAAATGTTCCAGGGATGCATTCCTGGCAAAGTGTTGCCCCTGGAGTGTCACATAACAGGTATAGGCTGGTTGGATTGGAGTGGGTCACATCTAGTCAGCCGGGGCTGTGGAGCAGGGATAGGGCTCTTCTCCCTCACTTTGTGTGAAAACAGGTGCTGGTTCTGTCAGGTCCCTCAGCTTCTGGTTTAGACAGAAGTTTAAAGGTGATATGATTACATTTATACAGCAGAACAGGATTCTATGTTTACAAGCACCTTTATTCACAATAGCCCAACAAATTAAAAAAATACAAATATCCTTCAAGAGAATAAACAGATTGTGTCAATCATATAATGAAATACTACTCTGCTGTTTTTTTTTAAAGCTACTGATAACGTGGCAGACATGTAGATAAGTCTCAGAAACATTGTGTGAAGGGAAAGAAGATGGGTATTTCTCACATCTATAGAAATCTGAACAGTAGTTTGCCTTGGATGGTGGGGGAATTGACTGGAAGGGGCTCAAGACAACTTTCTGGAGTGGTGGAAACATGAAGATCACAAAGCACTTATTGAAGCGCATTGAATTGAGCCTTTAAGGTCTGTGCATGATACATAAATTTTACATCAATTAAAAATAGATATTATAGTAAAATGACTGATTAACCACTCAAATATTGTAAAGTTCTGTTTTTGTTGTTTGCTTTTTGTTTGGGCACATTGTAGAAACACTGCCTATTATCAGTATTTAAAAAAAAACTATTAACTTCTTTAGAAAGAAAACAAATCACAGGTTGACATTCTAACATACTGAATATCTTCAGTTCAGTTTAGTTGTTCAGTCGTGTCCGACTCTTTGCGACCCCATGAATCGCAGCACGCCAGGCCCTCCTATCTATCACCAACTCTCGGAGTTCACTCAGACTCACATCCATCAAGTCAGTGATGCCATCCAGCCATCTCATCCTCGGTCGTCCCCTTCTCCTCCTGTCCCCAAGCCCTCCCAGCATCAGAGTCTTTTTCCAATGAGTCAACTCTTCACATGAGGTGGCCAAAGTACTGGAGTTTCAGCATCGGCATCATTCCCTCCAAGGAAATCCCAGGGCTGATCTTCAGAATGTACTGGTGGGATCTCCTTGCAGTCCAAGGGACTCTCAAGAGTCTTCTCCAACACCACAGTTCAAAAGCATCAGTTCTTCGGTGCTCAGCTTTCTTCACAGTCCAGCTCTCACATCCATACATGACCACAGGAAAAACCATAACCTTGACTAGACGGACCTTTGTTGGCAAAGTAATGCCTCTGCTTTTGAATATACTGTCTAGATTGGTCATAACTTTTCTTCCAAGGACTAAGCGTCTTTTAATTTCATGGCTGAATATCTTAGCTAACTACCAGTCAAAATAATTCTAGTAGTTGTCTTCTAATATTTTCCCATCTTGTAAGCTATTTACAAACTCCAGTCATGACACTTAAGTATTGTCTCTCTGTAAGAGGAATTCAGATGATCATTACAAAGTTGATCTTGGGAATTCCCTGGTGGTCCAGTGGTTAGGACTCTGTGCTTGCAGTGCTGAGGGCCTGGATTTGATCCCTGGTTCAGGAACTAAGATCCCAAAGCCATGTGGCATGGCCAAAAATAAAAAACAAACAAAAAAACAGACCAAAATTGATCTTGTTCATTAGATTACTGAATCTGGATCTTATTTAACATGGTCGAGTCATAGTAATTTAGTTAGCCATGATGCCTGCTCTGTAAAATAGTGAATAAAACCTAAAGGGTACTAGTGGTAAGGCTCATTTTGTTCCAGGTAGCTTAGACTCAAGTGATGTGGGATCTTTGTCTTATCTCCTAGCCCAAATATGCTGTGCTTTAGGAATTGGTCTTATATTGGTTTAGGTAATCTCTGGTGTGAGTAATTTTGGTATGAGAGATAAAGTGCCAGTATGAGAATAAATGTTATTTCCTAATCAATGGGTTTCAACAATTAAAGTTTAAAGAAGTGGGTAGCCATTAAATAAATCTTTAGCTTGGCAGTGGTTTCCATTATAGTTTTAAGGTAACCATCTTTGGCACTCTGGAGATCACCTGGGACTCCTTTTGATCTTTTTTCCAAATTGGGAAATGTTCTTGGTATATTCACCAATGCTGTCTATTACATGTTGTTTAGTTGCTAAGACGTTTCTGACTCTTTGTGACCCCATGAACTGCAGTGTGCCAGGCTTTCCTGTCCATTCACTTTCTCCCAGAGTTTGCTCAGACTCATGTCCACTGAGTCAATGATGCCATCCAACCGTCTCATCCTCTATCACCCCCTTCTCCTTGCCCTCAGTCTTTCCTAGCATCAAGATCTTTTCCAAAGAGTTGGCTCTTTGCATCAGGTGGCGAAAGTATTGGAGCTTCAGCTTCAGCATCAGTCCTTCCAATGAACTTTCAGGACTGATCTCCTTTAGGATGGACTGGTTGGATCTCCTTGCAGTCTAAGGGACTCTCAAGAGTCCTCCAACACCACAGTTGAAAAGCATCAGTTCCTCAGCATTCAGCTTTCTTCACAGTCCAACTCTCACATCCATACATGACCACTGGAAAAACCATAGCCTTGACTAGACGGACCTTTGTTGGCAAAGTAATGTCTCTGCGTAGATAGCATATTCAAAATTTTAAAATTTTTTTAAAAAGTCAGTGCTAGTGAGTATTCACTATTTTGAATATTTTTAAGTACTGTGTTCTCTGTCTTTTACACAAAATAATCTCATCCATGTTTGGGAATATTTCATTCACCTACAATTCTAAGGTGCTTACACTTGGGCAGTATCAATAAATTGATCCTACAAGTTCCTTAGTCTTAATAACAATATAATTTTTCCACATCAATTATATGTTTTAGACATTTCATTTTATGCATAATAAATGCAACTAAAATTAATTTGTCTTGATTTGGTCTATGTGTTAAGGCATAGTACTGTACTCACTGTTGGATTATAATTACATTGTCAACACTTGTTTCTGCTGCTGCTGCTAAGTCGCTTCAGTCGTTCTCTACATGAAGGTAAATACTACCGTGTTAGAAATACAGTATTCTCAGAATTCTTCATCTAGGTAAATTAGTTCACCTGGAGAGAGAGAAAGAGTCATAGTGTATATTAACTCTTCCCCAAATGGGGTCATTTTCTGTTTAGAGAAAAGCTGTGTAGTTGGAGTGTTGCCATTGGACAAAGAACCTCAGGGCTTAGAGTTACATACAGGCTGCTGCAGCAGTCATTAGGCATTTGTTATTTTAAGCTGTAGGACTCTTTCCACACCTGCAGAAGTGTTACTGTGAGGTCACAGGCAAGTTTACAGAGAACCTTGCTTATCCTCAGAACAACCCTGCTGTCAGCTCACTCCATCCTCAGTTGTTATTGGTCTTTTGCTCACCACTGACTTTTGTGAAAGGAAGAAATGAAATGAGAAGGGGATAAAGGAATAGCTAGCATGCCTAAAATTCCTTTCTGAAATTTTCCTTATCACTCCAGGGCAAATAGCACTTAAATATATTGAATGAATTAAATAAACATTCCTCTTTTCACCTTGTCTGTGTGTGCAAGGCCCTCTATATGATAGTAATTATCATCAGGATTCTTTAATTGCTAAGCAGAAAGAGAGTTTATTGAAAAGATACCGAACTGCTCTCATGAAGCTTAGAAAAGGTATTTACTAGTTTGTTTTGGTTGATTTTTAGTGATCAAGATTCCCAGGTTGGCCGTTATTGCTGGGGAATTTTATACTCATTTGACTTTATGTGGATTCTAATTTGCAGTCTTTGAACTTTTCAATGTCCCGTTCCCTAACCATTCCAATTTGCCTTCTGGAATTGATAGTTTACTATCATCAGAGACATAGTGTTGAAAATAAAATTTCTTTCACTTTCTTGCCCTGACTATTCCTGGGAACTCTGTTTCCCTGTAGTCTTTAAGTAACAATGCTTTTTCACCCTGTATCTTCAACCTGTCATTTAGAACCCTTTTTCCCATTTACTTCTTCAGTTCAAGTTTTCCTTGCTCCAAACCCTACCTCTTTTGAAACACATGGCATCAGACTGTTGATATCCTCCAGATCTTTCCTTACATCCTCTTTAGTATCTGGCTCTCAGCCTTTCCACATTTTCCTGCCATCACACTTAGTGATTGCTACAGTCACATGGATAATCAAACATCTTTTCTCTCAGTTTTTATATCCCCACCTCAGAAATCTCCTCCCGTGTTCAAATATTAAACCCTCATTGCTGGTAACTGCTCCTCTTACAAACTTGAACAAACAACACAAACTGACCACCATCTACTTATCTGGTTTTCTTATTCCTCAAATAATTTTTTAAAATTCCACTGGGTTCTCATGTGCATTAACTTTTCCACTTTTCAGTGTACCTCATCCTTGTCCTTTTCCCCTCCTCATCCAGCATGGATACCACGTTCTATCAGTACAACTGCTCTTTTACGTATACTTCAAATCTTATTTTTCTTCCCTTCTGTAGTACTTGCCTGACAGAATCCTAACCTTGCTTAGATCCAGCTTTCTATCCACCATTACATCTACCAAACTACCTGCATCTGTACCCATACACACTCCTTCCTGGTATAGTAGATGAAATGCCTAGGCCTCCCTGAGACTAATCCCTTTACTCTGGAGCTCGTTTATTCTTGCTTACCTTGTGATTTAGAAGGCTTAAGACTCCTCAGTTGTCCGTGTTCTGTTGTGTATTAGTCTTTCCATCTGTAATGGGTTATTTCTGTTTGTTTGTTTTTAAATCCTCTTTGATAGAATCCATGTTCTTTTCTAGCTCCACACTATTTCTTTCTTCTTCTTTATAGAAAAGTTCTTGATCTCCATTTCTTTACCTCCCATTTTTTTTTCAATCCCCATTTAAATAGTTTTTGCACACGTGTGTGCTAAGTTGTTTCCGACTCTTTGCAACCCTGTGGACTGTGGCCCTCTAGGCTCCTCTTTCCATGGGATTCTCCAGTCAAGAATACTAAAGTTGCCATGCCCTCCTTCAGAGGTCTTCCCAACCCAAGGATAGAACCTGTCTCTTATGTCTCCTGCCAATGCGGGAGAGTGCTTTACCGCTAGAACCACCTACACCATTGTGAAAACCACTCTTGTCAGGGTCATTGATCTGTGTGTTGCCAAATCCTTGTGATTCTCAGTACTCACCTCACTCACTTGACTGGCAACATTTGCCTCTCAAGCATTCTCCTGAAATAATTTTTTTGGTTCAGTCCATGACTTTAAATACCATCTTTATGCTGATGCCTTCCAGATTTGGAACTCCAGGCCAGCCTCTCTCCTGAGCTGCAGAGTTGTTGTATATTTAACTACCTCAGTTCAGTTCAGTTCAGTTGCTCAGTTATGTCCGACTCTTTGCGACCCCATGAATCGCAGCATGCCAGGCCTCCCTGTCCATCACCAACACCCAGAGTTCACTCAGACTCACATCCATCGAGTCGGTGATGTCATCCAGCCATCTCATCCTCTGTCGTCGCCTTTTCCTCCTGTCCCCAATCCCTCCCAGCATCAGAGTCTTTCCAATGAGTCAACTCTCCGCATGAGGTGGCCAAAGTACTGGAGTTTCAGCTTTAGCATCATTCCTTCCAAAGAAATCCCAGGGTTGATCTCCTTCAGAATGGACTGGTGGGATCTCCTTGCAGTCCAAGGGACTCTCAAGAGTCTTTTCCAACACCACAGTTCAAAAGCATCAATTCTTTGGTACTCAGCCTTCTTCACAGTCCAACTCTCACATCCATACATGACCACTGGAAAAACCATAACCTTGACTAGACGGACCTTTGTTGGCAAAGTAATGTCTCTGCTGTTGAATATACTCTCTAGGTTGGTCATAACTTTCCTTCCAAGGAGTAAGCGTCTTTTAATTTCATGGCTGCAGTCACCATCTACTTGACCTCTATTCTTGAAAATCAAAAAGCTTAACATGGCAAAAAAATAACTCAATTTTTTTCTTGCTCAAACCTTTTCCTCCTTCTGTATTCCCCAACTCTGTTAACAACTCCACTATTTACTGAGTTCCTCAAACCAAAATATAACAATTACCTTTGACTCTTGGGCTTTTGTACATTCTGTGTTTCAGTTTGTCAGCAAAACTATCAACTGTTTAAATTATGTTTAACTTGTATAACCTTCTCATTACTTTTAGTTAAAGAGTATGATTGACTAAGACCTTTTTACCAGAAAGGATAGTCAAATAGACTGACTTCAAGCTGTGACTTAGAATTCTAGTACTGTCAATTTAGGCCATCATTCCTAAAAGTGGATGCAGTCTGTTTTGGTTTTGATCATTTTACTTTGAAAAATAAAAATATTTTGAAGTGTATGTATTGGATAAGAAAAAAAAATCTGTCAGTTTTCAAATATATGATTTTGGGTTTTGGCCAAAGGTGCGTGCAAACATGTGTATGCTAAGTTGATTTAGTCGTATGCCACTCTCTGCAACCCTATGGACTGCAACCTGCCAAACTGCTCTGTCTATGAGATTCTCCAGGCAAGAGTACTGGAGTGGGTTGCCGTGACCTCCTCCAGGGGATCTTCCTGACCCAGGGATCAAACCTGCATGTCTTGTCTCCTGCATTTGGCCAAAGGCATCAATCTGTTATTCAGGATAGTGGCAGCGTGGTGTGGTAGAAGACATTGATATTGGAGTCCAGAGATTTAGGTCAAATTCCCTAGTATTTACTTGTTCTGTAATCTTGGACAAATTTCTTCAATAGTCAAGATTTTAGTGGGTTTAGTTATATTGTGAAAGTTAGGTAAGGTTTATTCAGTGTTTACCTCTTGTGATACCTGGCATGCAGTGCTAAGCATTCTGTAGATGCTAGTCCATTCCTTCAGCTTATATGATGCTCATCACGCTCACATGCTACTCCTGCTCACATGCTACTCCCTCATTTATGCACTTCCTGGTTAATCCCACTGGAATGTCTCCCTCCTTCCCAGTGGCATTTATTGCCCTCATGACATATATGATGCACGTCTTAGTAGGTATTGGTATATATGTCTTGGCTTCTTCCTCTTACACATACATCACAAATGCCATCTATGTCTGACAGGAGAGGCTCAAGTATTTTTTTAAACTACTAATGGTGTAATATGTATGTCTAGTAGCAGTTCAGTGCTGTGGGATGAAGGAATGGAAATCGAGTAGTTCTTACTGACATTTTGCAGTTAATTGTTGGTCTTTGTTAATTCATCTGTCTTTATTGACATCTGTCTTATTGTCTTATATAGCAAGCATTTGCAAAAGATGAGTATGATATGAATCCATTCATGAATCTCAGACTAGTAACTACTCTAAAAGGTGAAAAAGATAAATATCGGGCATTTTCATTTATTAAACTTTTGTTGAAGTGTAATATACAATGTGTAGAAAAGTGAAAAATTATAATAGAATTAAATGAATTTTCACGGATTGAACACAGTCGTGAGGTCACTACTCTGATCAAGAGAATGTAACTGGCCCCTCCTGGTCACTACAACTCTCTCCTCTAATGACGATTATTTTGATGAAGACGAAGTATTTTTGAATAACCTTAAAGTCATGGCTTTTGGAGTCAAAGAAGAGGTTATAGGTGCCCGGATAACCAGCCTTTCTTTTCAGAAATAGTATTAGTGGGTGTAGACAAGCATCCTGATGTAAAAACTGGTGTGATTTGATTTTCCGAGTGATTGATTTAGTCCCTATAGGATTCCTGACTTCTAAAACTATCGAGAGTAAATTTGAACTTTCCTTTAGCTTTGGAGCTGATTATTTCAACCTCACCCTAAATCTCTTCCACTTGATCTGCTTCCTTATGAGGTTGACTTGCATTTTAAGAACTTTATGGTGAACATTTTTTTAGATATTTATCAGGTTCATTCCTAATTGGAATAGTTGTATCTATATTCTGAAGATAATATAATTCAAATTGTCCTTATGAAACTGAGTTGTAACACATTTTGTTTCTGTTTTGGCAGAGTTATATGTTATTAACAAAGAAATATTCTTGTAGGTGATAGAACTATGAATGTAGAATAATTTTCAGTGGTGGTTCATTGGCATTAGAATTCTGTTATAACTTTATATTAAGCACACCTGTTTTGAAGGCCATTTTCAACAGGGATGTGAAATACCAAGCTAAACTAGGGATTATTTTAAATGTTTGTTGTCCTGTAAAGATTTATATATTATTAAATGCTCCGCCCTGTCTTACCAGGTGGCTGACTTATTTGTTTTGACATTACTCATGTCCCTGAAGTCATCACATTGAGTAATATATTTGACATCATGGTATATACTTGCATATGTGAATATTCTATATGCCATCATTAGCCTTTATCACAAGACATTGTGGTAATATGATATCATGTTTCCTGTAAACGTGAATACTTGTAGGACATACTTGTAGAATAGTCATGTGAGATAAGTTGTTATTTATCATGCATATAAAATGATATTAGGGTTACTCTTACATATGTGATGCTTTTGCTCTAATTTAAACTCCTCATTATCGAAACATGGATGGTTCTTTGACCCTCATATGATGATTTCAAGGTCAACTGTTTCCTAGTATATTTAAATAAAAATCTCTGGTTTCTTGTGGTAGTTAATTCTAATCTTAGAGATTCTCTAGGGAAGCCTTTATTAATGCCTTCATTCTCTACCCAGTAAGAAAAAAATCAGTCAAATTTTACTAAGACTTCTAATTCAAAGTGATTGACTGAAAGCATGCATTTATCTTTCTGTTTTTGAAATGAAATGACAGAGGGGAAAAATAAAGTTACAACATTAGAAAAACTGAAAGAACAAAAAGAAACGTAAGATATAAAGTAGATGAGATCAGACTGATTCAACTAAGCATTTTTTGAATCTGTGTTATAATACAGACGGAAGTCAATGTTTTTCCAGTAAAACTCTGGAACAATGTCAGTATCAGAATTAATAAGATCTGTACCAATTTTTTTTTGCATCAAGTGGCTTTCTCTATCATTTACCTTCAAGATAAGGTCAGAATAGCAACTCTAAACTGGGGACGTGCCATCAAAGACAAAGAGCAATATTCTTGATCCTTTCTGGTCTCAGAAATTAACGAGGGGAAAAAAAAAAACCGAGGAATCCCTAGGCTTAGAGGCACTTAAGTTATCAAGCTGTTAAGTTTTTTCCTGTCAGCCAGAGGCAGAGATTGTATAATGTTTGGATTCCAGAACAGTAGCATTTCTCAATTCTGCTCTAGTAACCCATTCTGTATCTGTTGATGATACTATAATAGTACTGTCCAGAACAACTTTCTATGATGGTAGAAATATTTCAGATCATTTCTATCCAATATGGTAGCCATTAGCCACATGTACCTGTTGAGCATTTGAAATATGCCCAGTGGAACTAAGGAACTGAATTTTAATTGAAATTCCATTTTAATAGTTAAAATGTGGACAGTGGCTATCGTATTGGGTAGCACAGATCTAAACCCTCAATTATAAATACGAGCAGACTCTTGAGAAGTGCTAAACTTTTTAGGAAAACCAAAACAATGAGATGTAGACTGGAAACCTGTTAACAAAGGAAATAGAAGACACAGAGAAGAACTTTGAAAAGTGTAATTGCTGTCCATCTTTAATGACTCAGAAAGCTCTCAAAATCCATAAAACAAAGATAGATTGCTGCTAAAAACAGCAGCAGCAGCTGTAGAAGCCTATGACATTTTGTAAAACTGACAGTTGTGGTTACAGAAATGTAAACATCTTAAAAAGATGGCTAAATAGCAGTATGGACAAGACTGAAGGCTAAATTGGCAGTTTGAGAGATCAAGCCATTGGATCTGTCTAAAACTTAGTATGAAAGGTCAAAATGATAAAAATTCTGAAATGAAATTTCAGATAAGGAGGATCAAGCTAGGAAAGCTACTATCTGAGTAAAAGAAATCCAGAGGACAAGGAGGGTGAGGAAGAAATGTTAAAAAGTAATGGAAAAAAAACACATAAATTTTCCAAAGTTGACAAAAATCTTAGACCTTCAGATAGCAGAGCTCTAGACCTATCATGGTTATATTTTGGAACTTCAGTCGTAGAAGTGCAAAGAAATCCCTACAGGCTTTCAAAGAGAGGGGAAAATGAGGTTACTCATAAAGCAACCGTGATCCTGTGGGCATCAGACTTCTCATCTGGTACTTGGGGAAAAAAAAAAAAATAGGAAAAGGTATACAAAGTGTTATAAAGAAAGTGTTTTGAATTAAGAATTATTATTATTTTTATTTATTTATTTGGCTGCACTGAATCTTAGTTGCAGTATGTGAGGTCTAGGTCACTGACGAGGAATCAAACCTGGGCCCCCTGCCTTGGGAGCACTGAGTCTTAGTCACTGGACCACAGGGAAGTCCTGAATTAAGAGTTCTTTATAGAGCTAAGCTGTGGCTTGGAAATCAAGGCAAAAGAATCATCCAGACTAAAAGTTTGTCAAAAATACCTATATAGTAAGTAATGTATTAGGAAGATAACGTGGTAGAAGAAACAGCGGTAAAAGGAGAACTCAGTAAAACTAAGTTAACTTTTCAGTAAATATTCAGTAAACATAAATACTGTTATATGTAAATCATAAAACAGAAGAGGTAAACTATTTGGAAGACAAAATCTATACTCATTTCAGCCACACTTGGGAATTAAAAACAAAAGCTAGCTAAAGGTCTTATCTTACTTAGGGTGGTAGAAAAGCCAGAGAGAAGAGAAATCAGTATCATCATTAAAGTCTAAAATGCCTGTTATTTGTTTGGTGTCTGTGCTAAACTACTGGAGATGAAAATAAGACCTTGTTCTTGCCTTTATGGTGTTGATAGTGTAGCTGGAGAGTTAAGACCACTGTACAAGAAGTAATAGCAAACTGGAAATTTTTGGAAGGGCTGAAAAATACGATCTGTGTGAATATCTGTAGATAATCTCTCCTGCCTCTGCTTGCAGTTGAACCCCACTTCTGGTTCTAATACTCAACTGGTAGAAGTACAAAGAAGGGATGAAAGAAGATGAGTTGCTGTTGTTTTAAATCAAGCCTGTGCGTCACGTTAGACTTTGATCTGCAACCTTTTGAGGACTTATTTTACAAGATTAACAGTGGTCTTTGAAAACATAAGATGTCTTTTTTTAACACCTTTGCAAATTTGTCATGAATAGTAGGGATAGATATCTTCCTCTCTGTCTGGACTGAATGAAACAATAGAGTTTTTGAATCTGCAAGGCTGTCAGTAAGCCTTGAATCTCTGATGACTCCTCCACCTCCCACTCTGTGTGCTGTGTCCCATGTCACTTCATTTGTCTCTTGACTCTTTACAACTCTGTGGACTGTAGCCTGCCAGGCTCCTTTGACCATGAGATTCTCCAAACAAGAATACTAGAGTGGGTTGCCATCCCCTCCTCCAGGGGATCTTCCTGATCCAGGCATTGAACCCGTTATCTCTTATGTCTCCTGCATCTGCAAGCAGGTTCTTTACCACTGATGCCACCTGGGAAGCCCCATCCCTCAGTCTAAATCCTTGCAAAAGCTGCCTTTGAAGAAGCTTGCAGTTAATCTCTTATTTTAAACACCCTTTTAACTCTTAACAGTATATTGCTTCCTATTCAGATTTATGCCGTGTCTCCAACTAGATTTGAAGCACTATGAGGAAAGACCTGTGTATTGGAAATCTGAATCCTTGTGTTGCCTAGCACAGTACTTACTAGACACTAGCTTGTACTTTATTTCGAATTGTTCCTGTAGACGGCAGAGAGATGGTCATGATACTTCCTTCTAAGCTGTGATACATTTTATAATTTGACTGTTTGAAAGAGTCCTAAATTTGGAGTCAGGGCAACACAGGAGTAGACACCTGGGATTCCTCCCTGTGTGGCTGTGGAGTCACTCTGTTACTATGGGTAGGTTATATCAATGCTCTATAAATTAGAATAACAATAAACAGCAATACCACTTCCTTCCTTCCATACAAGACTAATGTGAGAATTAAATAAGAACTATAGGACAACTTTAGTTTAAAAAGAAGGGATGAAAAAAGATGAGTTGCTATTGTTTTAACAGCAACTTTTTTAAAAAGAAAAACTATAAAAATAAAATGTAGTGTTTTGTTGTAGGTGACTTGCATCTTCCATTTCAGAGCATACTTTAATTTTAATCCCTTAGCTTGTTATATTCTTGTCATAAAAATATCTTTCTTTTTATGAGAAAATGCTCTCAACTGAAGTTAGGTAAGTCACATGTGAATAGCTGGACTAAATGAATCATGGCACAAACCTGATTTTTTCCTGATGTGACTTGACTCCTCAATCAGTCGTCGTCATGTACAGATTGTTCTTATGACATTCTAGAACAAGGCAACTGTCTTTGAAGAAGTTAACTAGCTTCAGTATGGCAGTTGCCCTTGTAGCCTGTCCCCAAGTAAATGATGTACAATGCTGATTTATTTTAAAAGATAAAAATCATGTGGTTTGGGGCCACTGCCAATTATTATGCTTGGAAGAGTTAAGTCCATAAATTCCTAAAATATGCTATTAGAAGGAAATTAATATCATTGTTCTTTTTGTTTAATACATGTTAAACAATTGTTGGTTAGTAGTTTTGTCTCTTTTAAGATCACTAACTGGGGGCATACCATACTGGTTGGACAGGATCTCAAATTGTAACTGACTTTTAACGAGTGCTTATAAAAACACATGTGTTGCCTCATGACACCACACGATTGCTGATTGAGCAGGGCTTTTTGCATTCCAGTTGGATTGTACATAGTTGGCCCATGTAGCGCACCACTTAGTTTACCTTTTATTATTTAGGGTTCAGTGTATTGAGAATCTGTGAAGAACAAGGTAGAAAAGTAAATCCTCCTCTTTTAGAACATGGCTTAGCAATGATAATATTTTCTTTCCTAAATGAATTTTTCTAACTTAGGAATTTTTTGTGTCTTTTAAACAAATGATATATAATACTGCAAGGTTCCTTAGGAACAAGCCAGCAAGTTTGGCCCTATTTGCAAAACAATATACCAGTGTTAGAATTTAAGCTAAAACATAGGGCAAAAACGTAGACAAATTTAGCAAAATTTTGTGCTTTTACTTTTTTTTTTCTTTACTATTTAGAAAACCTTGAAAGCTATAGGGGAACACTTTCCTCTTCTAATTTTAATAGAATGCCCTCAAATAAAAGGCATCTTTTTATGAGTTCTGCCTCTGCTGTCCTGATTAATTGTGTGACCTCGAGCAAATCTCTTAATTCTCTGAGCCTCCGGTTTCTCATCTGCAAAATGAAGATAATTATGCCTGCCCCTAGCCACAGGAATATTCTAAGAATAGCAGCAGGGAGAATTTTTGTAAAGGATTAGATGTGTGGCTTATAGATTTATGATAGTAGTATTTTATGTAACAGATATTTAGTTTGCTATTATTTCTATAATGAAAACCAAAAAGACCTGTTTTATAGTAAACCACATAGATAAATAACTTTTCCTGAAGCATGCTTTTGTCTAGACACCTGACCAAGGTAAAGACATATCCCATGGATATAAAATCACTCAAGGACTTGTGTGAGCAAAAGAACATTGACCAGAACTGTAAACAACCAAGCAGGGAGTTAAATGATAAGTATAGTAGATTTCTTGAGAAGATAGAAATACATGTATTTAGCTCTGTCTCCTCTAGTTCTGATAGAGAGATCCTCTGTTGGTAAAGAATGTATCAGGATCTCTTTTCCCTGTCCTTCCCCAAAATGCTCATTACTTTCCTGTTGATTAAGTTGTATTATTTTCTGTATTTGATGATGAGAGTAACATGGGGATGTGAATAGTTGGCAGGAGAAACAAAAGTTGATAATCACTGATCTAGAAATTACTCAGATTTCCCAGCATGTTGCTAATATTAGATTCCGTAGCTAATTGAGATTTAGTCTGATGTTTAAATTTTATTAATACCTAAGGCAGATTTAGAACACAGGGAAGAGCAAAGAAGAATTTCCCAGCTTTCAGCATGTTTAGATCTGGCCTAAATTCTAGAAACAGCAATAAAGGCCAGAAACTATTTCTATAAATTCTATTTCTCCTGACCATGAAGAAGTCAGAGTAGAAAACAGATGGTTTCTATACAGTGCCGTAGCAGTGTGAACCATGTCTGAGTTAAGAGACTTTAAACATGCAGACTGAGAATGTAGGATAAATTACATTTGGTATGATGTCTTTTGATATTAGACTTTGGAAAAGCTTCTTAAATAATAGGTCTTCTGGATTCTGGATTTGTGTCTCTAACATAGCTTTTCCTGTCGGTTCTGAGGCTGTTCTGGAGAGTTAGATATTTGATACATTAGTATACAAATAGTCTAGTCAATATTGTATGTTTCAAAGGTTTAAGTTACTTGGTTGGAAATCAAAGTGCATCTTCCCAGTATAGAGATGCTCTCATGGAGAAACTAGAAATCAGACTGAGATTCTAAAGAGAGACAGTATAGAACGATGGAGCGAAATATAGAATTTGGAGTCAGAGGGTGTGGTCTTGAGCCCTGGTTATATGATTTTGTAGGTATGTAAGTGTAGACATATTGTTAACCCTGTTTGGATTTTTCTCTTCATCTGTAAAATAGAAATAAAACTATTTTTCCCCTAATGTCTTGAGGAAATGATATGATTAACTGAATATTGATTAAGATGATACTATACAAATAATACTATTGTTCTCACTTTCAGTAACCAGTGGTGTTTCAACTATAGTAATCAACTTTTTTCTAAGGAAAAGCAAATCACCTCCTTACTAGTAGTACTCCCAGTAGCAAAGGTAAGGTTGGGAACATATTCTTCTCTTTGGAAATGTCAACTTGCTTCAGGTCCCTGTGGTTCTTAACCTTTGACATGGTTAAGAATCATCTGGAGAGTTGTATGAAATACAGATTTTATCAATCAGTAGATCCTGGGGTTGAGTCTAGGGATCATCGTTCTAAACAGGTAGTTCACAGGAGGGAGAAGGAAAAGGAAATGGCAGCCCCCTCCAGTGTTCTTGCCTGGAGAATCCCTGTGGACAGAGGAGCCTGGTAGGTTGCTGTCCATGGGGTTGCACAGAGTCGGACATGACTGAAGCGACTTAGCATGCATGCACTGGGGAAGGAAATGGCAACCCACTCCAGTATTCTTGCCTGGAGCATCCCAGGGACAGAAGAGCCAGGTGGGCTGCCGTCTATGGGGTCGCACAGAGTCGGGCACGACTGAAGCAACGCAGCAGCAGCAGCTCACAGGAGATTCTAACATATGTGGTCTTCAAACCACATGGTCTGCTGTTAATTACCTTCTCCTGTATTTGATGCTCAGATTGATATGCTTGTCTGTGTGACTAGCTTCCAGGGATCATACTTTCCTCATTTGTACTCTAGGTCTATCTGAGGAAAGTGGGAGGCGCTGCTCTCACAGGAGGCTATTTTCTGAGCTCTTTTTGCTCTAGGGCATCCCCCATCACTTTACCACAGGTTCTTGCAGTGTGGTCTATGAAAACGAAACTCCTGAGTTACAAATCACACTCTCAGGGATTTTTAATATGCTTTCTGTTGGGTCTTATGTACCTTAGAGTTTGAGAATGGGCTTAAAAGTCATTTTCCCCTGAAGGCCTGGCTTTGTCCTGATTCTCTTCTGGTCATCATTTCTCTTAACTACTTACTGAACCTAGATCATTTTTTTGGTCTTTATTGTCTCCCATGCCTGTACCCGTCTTTCTGTCCCCGCTGCTACAGCCAAATTTAGTGTTTTAGTATATTACTTTTCTACTACAGCAGCTTCCTTACAAATCTCCATATTTCCCTCTAGTCCTGTCTTTAACTGCTGCTTAGGATCTTACTCAATCAGATTCCTTTCCTGTTTAGTACTCAAAATTCTTTAGTTGGCAGACATGTTCTCTTATCATTTGGCTCATTCCTTCCATTCTCCTCACACCCTGTTGTTTGGCTCTTCCTGACCACTCGCAGTTTCCCCAAAGGGCCGTGTACTTTCTCATACATCATGTGTCCTTCCTTGCAGTGGCCCTTGGCCTTTGTAAGGTAGAGGACAATCCCAAAGCACCCTTTGTCTCTCTCTGTTTTGATTTCCACACTGCCAAAGCCATCTCTCTGTTTCCCTGCTTACTAGCTCAAGGATAAAGACTTTACTTCTCTCTTTTACCCCTATATCTAATATATGCCTGGCCACTATAGGCCTTGTGTACGTCTTTTGAATTGAATGAGATGGAAAATACTACACGGGATTTTGGAGGGTTGTTTGGAACACAAACCTGTATTTGAATGAAGAACTGAACTTTGACATGCAAGTGTGGTGCACAAGGACTGGCAGAGCAAAGCCACAGGAGGAGGCAGATTGTGGTGCCTGCCAGATTTGTTTACTTGGGAGTGCCCAAATACATAGGCAAGAAAGACAGGTGATAGGACCAGAAAGGAAAGCAGAGGTCATATTGTGGTGAGGTCTCAATTTCAGTCTTAGGAGCGCCTTAAGGAATGTAAATTTCTCACCAGAGGAGGCATATAGACAGATGTCTGTTAGACATAACTGTTGACAGCTTGGTCTCCGTTTATCTTTTTAGTATCTAATCCATCTTCCATTTGGGAGCCTGCTTTAGCAGTACAGATAGAAATGAGGACCTGATATACAGAAGTAGGAGAGATATAAAGTAGAAGACAAAGTTGGGGACATTGTGGAAAAATTAGTTTTGGCAATATTGGCATTTTGGTAGGAGAGGGAGGAGGAGTCAAAGGTGACCTGAGATTTTATACCTGAGACTACAAGAAGAGTTTAAGATGATGTTGGGACAAACGAGAAACAGATTTTACTGGTAAGATAGTGATTGTGATTCAGTCCATGGATTTGAGGTGTTTCAGTGATTTCCATGAGGAGGAGAACAGATGACCTTCATGCAGTCTGATATATCAGGACCTCCAGAGAAGCTTTAGGATTGTGCATTGTTTTGGAAGTAATCTTCATTGAGATAATTACTGAAGCTGTACTTATAGGTCATGTTGACCATGAGTGAAGAATATGGAAGGGATTCCCTAGTGGCTTAGACAGTAAAGAATCTGCAATGCAGGAGACCCAGGTTCAATCCTAGATCAGGAAGATCCCCTGGAGAAGGGAATGGCTACTCACCCTTCTATTCTTGCTTGGAGAATTCCATAGACAGAGGAGCCTGGCAGGCTACAGTCCATGAGGTCGCAAAGGGTTGGACATGACTGAGTGAGTCTCACACACACACACACACACACACACACTCACACAGAGTGTGGAAAGAAAGGAGCACTTCACAGATATCTAAGTTGAAGAGACAGACACAGGGAAGGCAGGTCAGTGACTGAGTTGATGATTAAAATATTGAGGAATGGATCATTTTAAGGGGTAATCAGAGGAAGAAGTATTAACAAAGGATCTTGAGAAGGAGCAAATGAAGTTTGAAGTACAATCCTACTTTGTAAGGTGAGTCTTTTTTTCAGGAAAGACAAAAATTATTCCTGGATAGGACCATTGACATTTTGACCATTTACAGCAAAATTGAGAGAAAAAACTTACCTCCCATAAAACTACTCTGATAATAAAGCCATTTCCACTTTAGAGAAGTTATTTTTGGGTTATTTATTTAATAAAGTCCTACAGTTAATAATGAAGATGGCTTAAAGATAATTAAATGTACATTATCTTAAAATACTAAATTTCCAATGTTTTAATTGTTGTAGGGCAAAATTTCTCTTGTCCTTGGGAGATTATTCTGTGTTCTGCTTATAATTTGTTTTTAGTGTAGCATTGTGAGTCCTTCTATAAAAATTTTTTTAAACATTCATAACATATCCTCCTGAATTGTGCCTTTTAGTACAATATGGAGAGAATTAAAAATCTTTATACCAGAGTGTTCTTCATTCCAACTGACCACACCTTTAAAAGATGTGATTGGCTTATCAGTGCAATGATTTGGTTGTTCAAATCCTTCAGAAATATTTGCTTGTTAAAATTCACAGCACCAACTTATTTTAAGTTTTACTTAAAAGTAAATGAGTGAAATATACTTTGGAAAACAGAAATGGCTTCTTTCTTAATAGGTTTTGCTACTGCCAGAAGGTACTGCAATAGCATGTTTCTGCCTGTAGGCAGGTGTGGCTCCATTTAAGTGTCTGTTTGCTGTAAGCTTGTCAGTGAGAATCTGAGTAGTTTGCACAGCTACTGAGATAAATCAGTAGGTAGTTTGTACATAGACCCTCTCTGTATAATTGCAGCAGACAATAGCTCTACCCACTTTTTGAGAGAATAGTCCTCTGTTTAGGATGATCAGGGCCCATTTTATATTCAGTCTTTGGATGAAAATACAATTGTTTGTTTTTGCAGATGTCTTTTGTTATAGGTTTCAGCAGTAAAAAAAAAAAAAAAAAAAGCGAGGAAACCAATATTGTTTCTTGACTAAAAAAGCTAATATTGTAAATATGTTGAACAAGAGGAGAAGTTGAGTATTTTTAATATATATTTTCAATTCTCTGGTTGGTATTGGTGTTTTTAAGGGCTTAGATGAATATAGTGTGAAGGAGACGAAGATGGACTAGACTTCAGGGGGAAAAATGCTTATTTTAGCATATAGTAGAAATATACCTCTTTATCCCCTAGGTGTCTCTTAATTGGAATTTTATGTTGTGAAAAATCAAATATTGGTAACTGAAATGTTTATGTATTTGATGTCCATATGTATTTATATCAAATATTTTAGAATTTTAAAGTTATAGTTAGCTTATAAATGTTGAGAGCTAATCTCTTTAGTTACATTTTCTTAAAAAGATGTAAGCGTGTAGTAACTTTGGTTTTCTATTGTTCCTTAAATGACAAATGAATTTTATTACTAGAACTCACTTCAAAAGTATTTCTGCTCTATTTATGTGACTAGCTCATTTTGTGAAATAATAAAATACATAAAAATAGTAAGACTCAATAACTTGTCCAAATAAGGTATTCCTGAGAGTAATAAACATTCAAACTATTGCTTCTTATCACACTGAAATAGTTTGTATGTTTGAAAATTTTAAGTGACTAGAAGTATTAATATTTTGGATCATAGTAGTGTTCTATCTCTAGTAATTGTGGTATTGTTGATTATAGCAGGGATTTTTTTTTTTTTCTTTCCTTGCCTGAGCCACACAGTTGTGGGGTCTTAGTCCCTGACCAGGGATTGAACCCAGGCCCATGGTAGTGAAAGTGCTGAGTCCTAACCAGTGAACCACCAGGGAATTACTGGCAAGAAGGATTTTTAATTCCCTTTTTGAAAAGAAAAGTGGCAGTGTCTTCTGTTCTTTTTAAAAATTTAACTGCCAGGATAAGAAAACAAAGCAAATTTTTATAGACAGTACTAGGAAATATTTGCTTTAATGTCCAAATAATTATGTACCGTACTTAATTTAAGGGGACAGTTAGTTATTTTTTACCATGAGTTTTCACCTCTGGTAAAATTCCTGTCATTTTTACTCTTTTATTGAAATGTGATCAGAAGTTGTTATGTGTAAATATAATGTGATGAGAATTTGCATGTTCATTAGAAGTTTTCTGATATTTATAACATAATACATTGAATACCATATGTATTCAGTCAGAAGTTGTAAATAAGCAAACTATCAGAAAATAGTTAAGTGAAAGCATTACTCTGAAAGAATATAATATACAGTCAATAAAAACATGTTTTAAAAGTATATATACTAATATGACAAAAAATTGATGAGAAGTTATAAAACACCATGTACATAAAAATACAAATTTCTATAAATATATATGCTTGAAATGCTGAAAAGTATAGAATCTCTGAGGGATAAGATTTATTCTCTTTTTAATTTTTATAAAATTTCTATAATTGAATATTTATATATAGATGCTCATATAGTTTTAAATCTTAAAACTGATCAGTAAAGTTATTTTTCATCCATGAAAGTAATAAATTCTTGGCATAAGAAATTTATATAATAGAGTATACCATTGTTCATACACAGTGGAAAAAAAAGTATTAAAGGGAAAAGACTAGTTGCAAAACGAAGTGGTAAGGAGATGAACAAAATTTACAGACTGCTGGACAGAATACAGAAAAGGAGATGTCTATGTGAAGTTTGACCTTTGTCTTTTCCCTTGCCCCATTCATACTTATTGAGTGATAAATTCTATTTCCTAAAGTGTTATGTAATATAATAAACCAAAGGCCAGCTGTAAGTATAAGTAATTTAATTTCATCTACTTAGGATAAAATTTTTCTCAGTGTGTGATCAAAAAACCGCTTTTAAACGTATAATTATTTAAAAATAAGGACTTGAGCTTATTCTACAGGATTTGTTTCCTTCTTTCTGGCTGCGTTGGGTCTCCGGTTCAGGGTGCGGGCTTTCTGTAGAGGTGGAGAGCAGGGGCCTCCTCTGGTTGTGGTGCGTGGGCTCGTTTCAGTGGCTTCTCTTGGGAAGCGTAGGCTGTAGGGTTCTCAGGCTTCAGTGGGTACAGCTTGCGGGCTCCGGCAGTTGTGGTGCACTGGCTCTGTTGCTCCTTGGCATGTGGGATGCTCCCAGACCAGGTTTTGAACCTGTGCCCCTTGCGTTAGCAGGCATAGTTTTAACCACTGGACCATTAGGGAAGCCCCTACAAGATTTTTAATAGTCCAGTGTTCTTCTAACATATAGAAAATCTTTACTTATATTTTAAGTCCCTTTAACCCTTGTACCTGAATCCTCTAGCAACTGAATTAAACGCTGAAGCCAGACAAAGATATTATTAAACAACTGTGGGCCAGTATTCCTCACTGAACATAAATGCAAAAATCTTCAGGGAAAATTAGCACATTGTATTCACCAATAAATAAAAAGGATAATACATCTCAGACAAGTGAGGTTTATCCCAGGAATGCATTGTTGATGGATTGGAATATTTAATATTGTTAAGATGTCATTTCTCCCCAACATTTATTTATAGTTTCAATATAATCCTGAGTGTAATCATCACAGGCTTTTGTTGTTGTTGTTGTTGAAATGAACAAATTGATGATAAAATGTATACAGTAAAGCAAAGGAAGTAGACTAGCTAGATAGTTTTGAAAAAGAATAAGTTTAGGGAATGCACAGCATTGATTTCAAGACCTTAAAGCTCCAGTAATCAAGACAGGGCAGTACTGAAGAAAAAGTAAACATAGATTAATATGATAGAATATTGAGTCCAAAATAGACACACACATATTTAACTTTTGACAAAGATGAAAATGCAATTCAATGATGCTAGAAATTGGACACCCATAGATAGTTTATAAAGAACCTCCTACCACTGCTTTATACCATGTACAAAAAGGAACTCAAAATAGATCATAGACTAAATGTAAAGCCGAAAATTACTGAACTTCCAGAAGAAAACATAGATGAAAATCATGATTCTTCAAAGACTTCTTAGATTTGACATTAAAAGCATTGTCCATAAGAGAAAAAAAAAAAAAAAAATTGTCCTTCATTGAAATTGAAAAGGTTTTCTCTTAGAAAAACATTGTTAAGATAATGAAAATAAAAACATATAAAGCAAGCAATGAGTTAAATTACACCAAAATAAAACAATCTGACAAATATAGAATGTGGAGTATTCCCGAAGATAACATGCCTGGTATTTTCAAAAACATCAGTGTATAACTGATTCACTTTGCTGTATACCTGAAACGTACACCTCATTGTAAGTCAACTATATTCCAATAAATTTTAAAAAGATAATTGAAAAAAATCAGTGTAGAGGATAAAAGAGGGAGATCCCGCTAGACCAAAAGAGAGAGAGCAAACTGAACTTGAGTACTGACTGGGGTGTAGGTCGGTGAGGGATCATTGAGGAAATTTCAATGTAGACTGGCTACATTCAATGGTATTGGTGATTTTTCGTTTTTCTGAGGTGTGGTTTTCTGTATTGTGGTTAAGTAGGAGAAAGTCTTATTTCTAGGATATATATGACTGAGAGGTGAAAAATCTTGATACTTGCAATCACTGACTCAATGAACACGGGTTTGGGTGGACTCCGGGATTTGGTGATGGACAGGGAGGCCTGGCGTGCTGCGGTTCACGGGGTTGCAACGAGTTGGGTGACTGAACTGAACACATGAAAAGTGAATAGGTAAGATGGAAAGTGTTAACAGTTGTCTCTAGATAACATATGTGATTATGTGTTAGTATTGTTTTAATTTTTTCTGCATGTTTGAATTTTTTGTAATAGAGATGAGTGTTTTTAGAACTTGTTTGGGAGGATGTATTCTTTGAAGATGGCCTTATGATTTGCAGTGCATTTCTATCTTATGAATATCAGATATCTGTATTTACATTGCATACCTGAAAAATACTTGTAAAGAACCCGCCTGCAATGTGGGAGACCTGGGTTCAATCCCTGGGTTGGGAAGATCCCCTAGAGAAGGGAACGGCTACCTATGGCAGTATTCTTTCCTAGAGAATTCCATGGACTGTATAGTCCAAGGGGTCCCAAAGAGTTGGGCATGCCTGAGTGACTTCACTTTCACTTTCACCTGAAATTAACTTTTACTAGACTGCACTATATTACACTGTCTACTTGAGAACTAGGATAGAAAACAGCTCCGGGAAATGCTTTGTAGTGTAAGGATGTTTTTGAGAGCATTGTTTACTATGTCGTATGGCATCGTTTCTGGGAAAATGAAACTTGAGGTTTTAATAATAAGAAAAGATGTGCTGCTTCTGATAAACTGGATTTTTGGCATGTTACAGATCTTGAGTCAGGTAAGTGAGCAGAACATTTTTTTTTGGCTACTAGAGAACTCACATCTCACTTGTGGCCGATACCTAGCAGGTGCACTTCCCAGCTGTACTTCTGGCTGCTCTGTGATTTTCCCTCCCAACTCTAGTTTTCCCTTAATCTGATTCCCTCATCTATCTTTGGGTTATATTTATTTTGTAAGATACTTTATGTCCAACAATATTCTAGCCATATTAAAAGGATTTAAGAAAATACAGCTAATGATTTGGAAGTCACAGCCCCAAATACTGATTTTCACACTTATTGTTATTAGTCATATAATATCTTGCTCCTAATTTCAGAGATCTTTTATCCTCTAACCAAATTTAGAATAAAAGTATTACTAGAAAATTTTAAAATGTATACTTTTAAGTATAATTAAATATGGAGTAACACGGTTGGAGCTATATTGGCAGCAAATACCTTATTTTGGTGTAAGGCAGGGGAGAGAACGAGGTCATTCTGTTCCATGGAAATGGAAATTCAGCTGCAGTTAGAATTGGCATTTATCTTGAGAATTTCATTTTTAATTCTTTTTTTCCAACTAATGAAGGGAAATAAATGTGCCATTGTTTTATCTATAACATTTCTGAAAGGATTATGACGTGCAAAAATCCTAATGAAAATTATATTAGTTGCTCTTGAATGATATTCGAATTTTTCCCCTTCATACACAATAGTATCTCCTTTCTATTAAATGATACTTTATATCTTATAAAATATTCTTCCGCATCAGCATATTGATACAGATGTTATATTTACAATTTGCTCTTGCTACCTTCTTAGGAGTTGAAGTCTTCACATCACGTAGTTCTTTTTGGTGATTAATGTTTTATATTACCACTGATGCATCGTTGGACAGCAGAATGTTTAAAACAAAGCCATAAAATATGTTGTATGAATTAATAATGGCTAAGATGGTTTTTAGGACTTTATGTATATATATGACATAGGAGTGTCCTTTGAAGTTTATGATGTTTATTCTAACTTTAAAAGAAGTATTCATTGATAAAGAAGGTTTTCTTTTTTATCTATGATTCTTAAGTCCAGTGGAATCTTCCACTGGTGATGTTTTTCTTTTAAAGATCTGAGAAGTAGCTTGTTAAACTACATTATCTTTAAAGGCTTTTGTACTTAGAAAACTAAGTTTTGATTTTATATTTGAACATGCTTAAATCTTAACCTTAGTAACCTATTATTTTCTACCGTAAGGGACATGCTAAAATGAATTGCCAAAATGGGCAGGGTTAGTTGTAAACACAGTTGTGAGTAATGTAAGGTTGTCAGCAGCAGCAGCAGCCACCCCTTTGCTCCAGGCAGAGTGATTCCTTAAAACTAGGATTAAGCTTTCCTCACTTATGTCTCTGGAATTCACTTTTTCTAGTTTGACAAAATACAGCAAAAACAAGGTATATAGTTTTCTTTCTGTAGCATTTTTAAATGAAAGTATTATTCATTCTCATTTATTTATTCATTTCTTTTCTCAGTGATTTCTTAACACATAAAAATCAAGTTTAATTTTGTAGTAGTGCCTGCTGGTCATGTGAATGCTGTACAACATCTCCATTTATACCGCTTCACACATCACTCACAGGACAAGTTCCCACAAAGACCTGTTTTGTTATACTGTCGATCTGTCGATCCACCCTAAAGAAACCAGTTTCTAAACTATGCACAGCTTTGTAAATCAAGATGAACTGGTCAGAAATTGGATAGCGAGAAACCAAATAATGCTTGCCAGTTAACAAGTAAAATGTGTTGTATATAATAAAATTGCAGGTAATGAAATGGTGTGTATTCTAAGAATATGCTAGCTAGAAAGTTTACATCACATTAATACTATAATCATAGATCGTCATTAGTTTATTTTTTTATTATTGTTGGAGTTAGGAAAATAAAAGCAGTGCTTTTGGTAAGATATTCTAGGCAACAGAGAGCAGTGAGAGTAAAAGATGAAATGTGAACCTTAGTTCTGGGTACTTCTTAGCAAACCTTGTATGCGATAACTAGGTGCCAAGGTTGATAAGAAGAGGAATTTGGTATTAGGCAGATTTCCTTCTTTCTGGCAACAATGAGCCACAGAAAAGAGGGGATATAATGGCATGCAGAATTTATTTTCCCAGGGACTGTCCATCTAGATCAGGAAGAAAAGAATACCCACACACAATTCATAAGTAATGGAATATGTTTTTACCACAGAATTAAATTCAAACATAATGTATTCACAGCTCAATTTATGGTTTTTTGAAAATACCCTTGAAATATTTTCTCTTTGAATAAATGTTTTGTCATTGTTTTACCCTCTTATTTAGAGCATTAAAAAATATCAAGCGCTGTTCAGAAGTTTTGTTTTCTTTCAGATGATTTCTAAACATTGTGCTTTTAACTCAGTATTTAAATAACCTTCCAAAGAACCTGCATCTTTTGAGATGCTTTGTTTTTCTCCTTTTGAAAAATTTAAAGAAGAAAAGAAGCAAAGAGAACGAGAACTTAAACTATTCTTTATTCATTATTCCAACAGTAGGCAAAGACCAGGCTTCCACAACCAAAGCAAGTTAGAGAATTCTGAGTACTTAGTGAAAATATGTAGTCTTGAATCAAATGAACTTGTTACAAAGTACAAAGCTGTTGTGAGAACACATAACACATTTAAAAGTTTTCCTTCCTTCTTATTTCCCAACGCATTTTGAGAAGAATATTATAAGGAAAAAAATTTTTTTCCTCATAAAGCCCGTTTTCTACCAGTCATATGCACATAGTTATCTTCTGTTTTGAAGAAACCAGCTTATCAAGGTAACTTTTCTAAGACATCTTTACATGAGAATACAGAAAGATTAAATTGAATAATTAAATATCTCCTTGTTTCCAGCTGCTTCTCCCTGGCTCTCCTTTCTCAAATTGCTTAGTCTCTGCCCTCCTCTGCAGACTACAATTCAGGATTATCTAAAATTGTTTAATTTCTCATTTCTCAGTAGTAAGAGTTGAGTTGTCAAAACAGTAGGCTTAAAATATGATTGGATTTTCTTCTACTTTTTTTGAGATGTAGCTTACGTACAGTAAAGTGCATATATCTTAACTACATAGTTTGAATTGTAAAATGAATATGCATCAGAATCAGTGGGGATGATGTGCTTAAAATACTCCTGCCAGGAAATTAAAAGTTCCCTAGATGATTCTGAGCTACATCCTGAGTTAAGAATCTTTGCCTTCATAAAGAGCCAAATTGGTGATGTACATAAAAACACATAGTACACTGTAAAATGTTATGCGGGTTAAATTTAGGTTGCTGTTTAAAAAAAAAGCTTAAATTTCTCATATGCCTTTTGGGGTTTGTAATGCTGACTCACTAGTGAAATTCTCAATTTGTTTTTCTGTTTCTTTTTAAGAAAATTAATGCAAAACTTCATGATGGAGTATGTCAGCGTTGTAAAGAAGTTCTTGAATGGCGCGTAAAATACAACAAGTACAAACCATTATCAAAGCCCAAAAAATGGTAAGTTAAGTTCCTTAATTACCTCACCAGTAGCATCAGTGTCATATTGCTTCATTTCCTGATTTTCAGAATTGTATCCAGATAAATATTAGGAGGAATAGAGAAAAAAATTTCCATTCTTCCATGTGGACTAGAATTTCATCTTACATGCTGCATCCTGGCTTGTGAGGCAAATAGATTGAAAAGGTAGATTCATCATTCCTTGCCCCCTTCTTCCCTAAGTAAATAATACATGATTTTTGTAGCATCCTGTTCAAAAATGAGACTAGGGTTTTTTATTTTGCACAAAATTTTATCTCCCAATGACAAGATAATGATATTTGCTATTTTATTTACTAAATTAAATAATTTTTACCACAGGGGATCTTTAAAAGCATCTAATGTTTTAATTGGACCCATGAAGATTACTGAAATGGCTTAAATTGAGTATCATGAGTAATCACTAGATTGATAACTTATAATTTCATTCCTTTGAAATTTTGCATCGACACGAAAAGACACTGGACTTTGTTTCTCATTTTTCTGTCCTTTACCTTCCTCTGTAATGTTGGGATTCTCTTTTATCTGCTTTATGTATATCCTGATGCTGCCTCCTCACATCCTTTGGCTCAGCTGAGTAAGGGTCATATTGGAGGGTAATTGCTGCCTGAAAGAGAAAACTGATCATTTTAAATATAAGAATTAGCATCAGTATGTATAATATTGTTTTGACAATTATGAATTTTAATTTGATAATTTATATAGGAGCTATTTGAATGCATTTGTTCATTGTTGCTTTATTTTCCTTTTAGCTATTTAGTACTGACATCTTCCTTAAATGTATTCTTCTTCCTTTTTGGGAGGAAATGTTAAAGTCTGGAAGGTTAGTCTAAATAATAAGTATGTTATAACCTTTGCTGTTCATTTATTTCGAAAATTTATGTCAACTTTTTGTGGATTTTTAGCTCAAGCTATGGGGTAATTTGTTTATTTGAGAACAACAGCTTTGAATGTTTTAATTTGGGCAATTTAGTTTGCTCAAGATGCTTCTTTTAAATACTGAATGGATAAAAACCTCAAGTAAGGATAGACTAACTTCAGCTTTTTAGAATTTTTATTTTTGTATTGCTCTTTCAGAGCAAATTTTTAGTATTTATTTAGGTATAGTTGACCCCTTTTAAAATAGCTCTACATTTTTCTCTGTTTTCCAGCCTTTTCTTTGTATTCTCTAGCATTTCTTCCCCAAAGAAAACACATCTAAAGAAAATTTAAAATTTATGCTCATTGGCCCAAATTAGCAATAGGGAAATTTGGCAACTGTTTGTACTATTCAGTGCTAGATTTCCATGAATAAATTAACTCTGTCCCCTACCATCGAAATTAGATGCTGCTTCACAATTAACCATGTAGTTTTAGTTAATAGACCTAACACAAAATTTGTAGTTTTTTTAATATTTTCAACAGGTCTTTTTTTTTTTTTAAATTTTTATAATATAAAGGTATTTTGAGATTTCATCACCAGTCTCCATTTTCCCCTTGTAGTACTATTTCCTAAAAGAATTTGAAGTATAGGTTATAAGTATTTATATAGCTATAGAGTTGTAATAGATTCACGTTATAACAAAGGAAATAATTGAAAAATATTTGTTCCTTACCCATTATCTATATTTTAATCTCTTTAATTTGTGCTGCATCCTTTATGTTTATCTTCATTGAATGTGCCAACATGTAAAAGATCATATCAATTATACATTTTCAAGATGGTATAACTTGCTGTAGAATATCTGAACTAAGTGATACATAGCTCTTGAATTTTCACTCTTTTTGTGTACTGCTTATGGTCTTAATATTTTTATGGCTCCAGAAGAATTTGCATACTGTAAATCCTAGAAAAACAAATATTTTATTCAAATATAAAGATTCAGTTAAAAGGAAGCAGTATTAGTAGCAAGTCTTATGTTTAATTCTAGAGAACTTATAACACAACAACCTAAGAATGATTGAATGTAGACACATGGACCCAAAAGTCAGCAACTCTGTCCTGTCTTGGAGTCACTGAAGTTAGGGCAGCTCGTGGTGATGCTGCTAGTACTGGTAGTATGTGACCCATAGGCCTTCGAGATGAGAGCTAGAGAGGAGCTGCTGTTCTGTATCACCCTGAGCAGATGAAGTCACCCAAAGAATAGCTAACCATGAGTGCAGACTGAAGGAGATACAATGCTGTACAAATACCAAAGTACAGGTAACAAGACTTTAAGCCTGAAGGAAGACCTCTAGTAATAAAGAAGCCCAAACTAATTCGAAACAGTGATAGAGCTCCTGAGAGACTAAGAAACTGCTAGTTAAGACAAGGTCTGAACATGTTATCTAGGAAGTCCACTTGCCTGGCCTAGAGTATCATGAATTTCAGATTACATTAGAATTCTAGATTACATTAGGCATTTTAAAAAGCCTAGCTTTCAAACTCCAAACCAAGATCGAGAGTGTTCTGAAGAGTATAAATCACCTATGTATACTTTGTTGTCTCTGCATATCAAAACTTGAAATTTTAAATGTTTTATTCAATCTAATCACTTATAAATTAAATTTGTCCTTTGTTAAGATTTGTATAGGAAGTTTACTTTGACACTAGATGTGTCTCTGTGTAAAAGATTCCTTTTCCAACACCCTGAATTGTTTATCTTGTCTGTCTCATGTCACAGATTATGTAACCCAATGAGGTACATAAAGAAACATTCAGCAGAACATAAAATGTAGGAGGAGAAAGTGCTGTTTATGAGTAACAGTTCTTTTAGAATGAAGTAATATTCTGAATATTGGGAAAATTAAAGCATTTTCTCCCATTTGTTTGGCATGTGAATCATCAAAAACTATGCACATCTAGCAAATATCCATTGTCTATGAGATCTGATATCAAATGTTAGATTCAAGAAAAAAAAAAGAGTTTGATATCTAAACTCCTCAAACTTCTTTATTTCATTCATGGGAAGCAAAAATTGTATGGTGACTGTAAGTGGCAGAAAATATTTTCATGTTACTCTTTCACCTTCAGTAAGGTGATGTGCTGCAGGATTTGTATAAGCATGTTCTTCATGACAGTTTCTCCCAGTTACTGGAAACAACCCTGGACCATCTGAATAGATGTCTGAACTTGAATTAAAAGAGGAAAGAGTTGAAAACTGTGTATTTGCTAGAGAGATGGGAGGATGGCTGTGAGGGAAGGGGATAAAATGCCTGTCACCTATTAGTAATGTGTGAACAATGGGATATTGATACAATACTACCCTTTGATAGGATAATTTTAAATGTCATTGAGTATACAAAGCTTTAGGTCCTTATAGAAATAAAGTGAAAGGCTTATAAAGATAATGTTTAGTTTTTTATAGCTTCTCATCTCTGTAAAAGCAATAAGATGAACTGCCATCCTTGTTTTACACTCTGCCCCTTAATCAGAAGTCAGCATAGTTGTACCAGGATTTCCCTATCATTTTGGCTCATATCTTTTGATTTTAAAGCAAGAAATTGCTACTCCCTGGTGGAGGGCTGTTGTGGTGCTGCGACAGACTTCTCCCTTGACACCTGAATAGTATAATCATTATTAAGATTACTATTAGATGTAAGAATTGTGGTTCAGAACAGGGCTAAATCTTTTTGTATAAAACCTCATTTTTCAAGAGGAATTCCCGTGGTCCAGTGGTTAGAATTCTGCACTTTCACTGCCCAGGGCATGGATTCAATCCCTGGTTAAGGTATTAAGATCCTGTGAGCTGCAAGGCAAGGCCAGGGGGAAAAAAAAAAAAGACCCCCTCATTTTTCAAGTGCCCCGTTTTTAACTTTTGGAAAATTAAAACCATTTGTTACCATTCCTGGTCAGTCCCAAGCCATTCATGAACACTGTAAATAATTTTAGGTGTAGACCTAAAAGTTACTGGAAAAGCAAGAAGTCTTAAAAATGTAAAGTGATTTGTATAAGTCTTAAAGAAGGAGTTTTGATGTTCTTCACTTAAAACTCATTTATAGACATTTATATTATTTTCCAGGTACTAGAAATATAGATGATTAAAAACTGCCCCTTTCCTCAAGCAATGTAAGGAAATGAACTCTTACATATACTCCTTTCTTTTTTTATTCTGGGCTCAGAGGGATTAAATGTCTACCCAAGATAAGAAAGTAAAGCAGATAGAGTTAAGATTCAAATGCAGATTGTCCTATTTCAAAGCCCCATGTTTTTACTCTCCCATAGTGAATTCTCAGTATTTTATTATTCGCTTAAAAGTCCTTTTTCCCTCTTAACCTGAGCCTAATATTAAATTTAATAGAAGTCATCTATGTTGTTTATGGAAGTTTCCAACTTCTGAGTCCAACATATATAGCCCTGCTTTTTTTTTTTTTTTTGAAATAACATGTAGCTATAGACAATAAATTTTACTTTGAGGTCCTGAAATGCCTACGCTGTTACCTAGAAACTTCTTATGCCTTGTGTTTCAGGTAACCAAGCAACCTTTTTCTCCTTTTAATTTCAAAATGTGGCACGCTAATACCCACATTTGTGTTAAAATCTCTAGCCTGCTTTCTTTTCTCTTTCTACCCATTAAAAAACAAATCACCAGTTTATGTAGTATTAGCTCATGTTTAACATTGCCATGGTATTAGAAGAGAACGGAGAAGCTAGTATAAAATAGCAACAGGCCACAAACAGATTAGAGTCTGGGAGGAGAGGGTTTTGCCTCCCAGGGAACTTTTGGCGAGGTCTGGAGATATTTTTGGTTGTCAGGACCAGACCATCTGTGAGGGATGCTACTGGTATGTAATAGGTCGAGGCCAGGTATAGGCTTAGCATCCTACAGTGTGCAGGACAGCCCCACAACAAAGATATATCCAGCCTGACATGTCAGTAGTGTTTTTGGTTGTTGTATACAAAATAGATGGATACTCACAGGGTCGAGCCACTGAAACTTCATGTTCAGTGGTTTTCAAACTTTTCAGCTGTAGAATTGTGTGTGTGTGTGTGTGTGTGTGTGTTGCCACAGGATTTATAAGAAAAGCCTAGACCATGGCCATTGCCCCTTCTGAATTCTGAAATGAAGTAGCCTAACAGCCCTAACTGACCATTCTGCCAAGGGCCACCCCTCCTTTCTCCGGTTCCCAGTGGGTGCCATTTTCAGGCCTCATTGGAGACCATGGAAGTCATGTCTGTTTTGTGACACCATGGACTGTAGCCCTCCAGGCTGCTCTGTCCATGGAATTTCCCAGGCAAGAACACTGGAGTGGGTTGCCATTTCCTTCTCCATCAGCTGTAGAATTTTTGAATAAAACAAAAGCTTACCCCAGAGTCTATAGAATATGATAGGACAAAGTGGAACTGTCCTGAATGAAGAGAGGGGAGTCAAGACCTTATATGCCATAAGAAGAGTGTTGATTGAAAGTAGATTTCATCCTAAAAATATTTCAAGTAAAGAGGAGAACTGGTATAACATATCTTAGAACCACATTGCTGTGGGGATGTCTGGACAGGTAGTTTCAGGACATGTGAGTACTTTATGCCTAAAAACACTGCTACAGAGTCACTCTTCCTGGTCCTCACATTCAGCTGTTGTACTCCTTACATGATAATTTTAACGTGTATTGCCTCTTAATTTTTATCTCCACAGACTGCCCTGGTAAACCCTTATTTCTTCATACTTCATTGCATTAAATATATGCCTTGTCCTCTGTCTCACCTCTATTCCCTTGCTCTAGATGAATAAAATAGTGTTTTCAAAAGGTTTACTTCACATAAATATTTCAAGGCCCTTGTGGGGGATGAGTTGGGTCTCCAGTAGCAGGGAGCTAAGTTTTATATGTTTACTGTTTGATGTTATATTGGAGCATAGCCAGTTAACAGTGTTGTAATAGTTTCAGGTGGACAGCAAAAGGACTTAGCCATACATATAAATGTATCTGTTCTCTCCCAAATTCCTGGCTGTTCCAGGCTGCCACTTAACACTAAGTAAAGTTCCCTGTGCTATACAGTATTAACTTCTTTATTTTCAAAGGGAAGAAGTATCATACTCTTAAAAAGAGTACCACTGCCCTCATTTTCCAAAGAAAGCAAATTAATGCAAAAAGAAAGCACCAGGTATATCCGCTAGCTAATGGTTAAATCATGACAGTACCTACCACTTATTCTTTGGTGCTGAATTATTATATTTGTCCATCAGCTGGCATTTATTACTTGCATTTTTTCACTGAGCAAACACCATAACATGAATCTCCTTTAACCAGTTATAAGCATATTTTAGATAGATAGATTCCATTTGTAAGTATCCCAAGTTGTACTTGTTTTCAGAGCTTAGGAACTGAGCATATTATTTCGTTCACCATGAGGTACCTGAAAAATACTGTTTGCAGTATGCAGTGGTCAGTCCAAATTGAGCCCTTATTCCTCCATATAATCTGAATTTATAGTATCTGAGTGAAGATCCATTATTTAGGTTGCTGATTCTACAATCCACAAGTTTTAAAACATTTTGCCTTGCCTCTCTTGATGTATTGTAAAGCTGAGCACATTTATCAGTTTCTATTCTAGAAGCATAGCTTCTGTTATTAAAATAAACCTTTGACAAGTCTCTGAGCCATCACTGGCATAAAGCTTTAATGCATGCAAGGAAGAAATAGATTCAGGGGCTTCCTTGGTGGCTCAGTGGTAAAGAATCCACCTGCCAATGCAGGAGACACAGGTTCGATCCCTGGTTGGGGAGGATCCCCACATACCGTGGAGCTACTAAGCCCTTGCACCACAGCTACTGAACCTGTGCTTTAAAGCCTGGGAACTGCAGCTGCTGACTCCAGCTGCCTCAACAACTGAAGCCCAAGCGCTCTGGAGCCCAGGAGCCACAATCTGATTGTACAATCAGATTTTCCTTATTTAACCTCCAAAAGCCAAGAAACCTGCCATGGATTTGAAAGATAATTTAGTAAAATTTGTATGTTACTTTGGGGCTTCCCCAGTGGCTCAGTGGTAAAGAATCCACCTGCTGATGCAGGAGACACAGGAGATGTGGGTTTGATCCCTTTGTTTGGAAAATCCCCTGGAGAAGGAAATGCCAAGACCCACTCCAGGATTCTTGCCTGGGAAATCCCATGGACAGAGGAGTCTGGAAGTCTGTGAGGTTGCAAAGAGTTAAATACGGTTGAGCAGCTGAGCACACACACACGTTTGTGTGTGATAGAAACAAAATTCTCTTGAGGAAGAGTCCATGGTAATGATGGAGGATATTATCCCAAGCATAGTTCTTTTCTGACAAAGAAGTGGGATTGCTAGGATACAGACAAGAAATTTGGTTCAGTTTACAGTTATTTTGAATAGCAATTTCACTGTATAAGACACTGTGTTATGTATTATAGAAAATACCAAAATGATACTAAGAAATTCCCAACCTGTTAGGGGAAGTGGGTCCACAGATAACTCATCGAAAGATTGCAAGTGTAGGTGTAAGTAAAAGACCCAAAGGATGCAAGTTGAGATTGCTGAGGAGTAATAAAATGAAAACAAATGAATAAAATGAAATAAAATGAAAATCTAGTAATAAAATGAAAATCTAGAAAAGGTAGTGGGTGCTGTAAACAGCGGAGAAGAAGATGGTGCCACACTCCAGTACTCTTGCCTGGAAAATCCCATGGACGGAGGAGCCTGGTAGGCTGCAGTTCATGGGGTCGTGAAGAGTCCCACAGGACTGAGCAACTTCACTTTCACTTTTCACTTTCATGCATTGGAGAAGGAAATGGCAACGCACTCCAGTGTTCTTTCCTGGAGAATCCTAGGGACGGGGGAGCCTGGTGGGCTGCCATCTATGGGGTCGCTCAGAGTCGGGCACGACTGAAGTGATGCAGCAGCAGCAGCTGTAAACAGTGTTTACTGGAAACACTGTGAGGAAGACACCAGGGAATGGAGGGAAAATGGACAAGAACCCCCTGTTCTCTTTGATGGACATGCAGATACTTACGAACTGTCTATATGTCTTGTTTTGGAGTCTACATAAGTGGCCATTTGTTCATTCATTTGCTCTCTTTTGCTTGTCAAAAGAAGATCTGCTTTGCATATACAATTAATGAAGAGAAAACAAGATAGGATTTTGGTTTAGTTGTTGGATTTCTAGCCTTAAAAGTGTGTTGATTATTATGTCTTTGATTTTTAATAAAAATAAACATTGTTATATGCTACGAGATGATCCTCTTCTTCTGCTTCATTGACTACACCAAAGCCTCTGACTGCAGATCACAGCAAACTGTGGAAAATTCGTAAAGAGATAAGAATATCAGACCACCTAACCTGCCTCCTGAGAAACCTATATGCAGATTAAGAAGTGACAGAACCAGACATGGAACAGCAGACTGATTCAAAATTGGGAAAGGATTATGTCAAGTCTGTATATTGTCAGCCTGCTTATTTAACTTATATGCAGAGGACATCATGTGAAATGCTGGGCTGGATGAAAATAACAAGCAAGAATCAAGATTGCTGGGAGAAATATCAACAACTTGAGATATGCAGATGATATCACTCTAATGGCAGACAGTGAGGAGGGTCTAAAGAGCCTCTTGATGAGGGTAAAACAGGAGAGTGGAAAAGCTGGCTTAAAACTCAGCATTCAGAAAGCTAAGATCATGGCATCTGGTCCCATCACTTCATGGCAAATAGAAGGGGAAAGAATGGAAACAGTGGGAGATTTTATTTTCCTGGGCTCCAAAATCACTGCAGATGTTGACTTTAGCCATGCAATTAAAAGATGCATGCTCCTTGGAAGAAAAGCTATGACAAACCTAGACAGCCTATTGAAAAGCAGAAGCATCACTTTGCCAACACAGGTCTGTGTAGTCAAAGCTATGTTTTATTCCAATAGTCATGTATGTATGTGACAGTTAGACCATAAAGAAGGCTGAGTGCCGAAGAATTGATGCTTTTGAATTATGGTGCTGGAGAAGACTCTTGAGAGTCCCTTGGACAGCAAGGAGATCAAACCAGTCAATCCTAGAGGAAATCAACCCTGAATATTCATTGGAAGGAATGATGCTGAAACTGAAACTCCAGTATTTGGCTACCTGGTGCGAAGAACCGACTTATTGGAAAAAACCTTGATACTGAGAAAGACTGAAGGCTGGAGAAGGGGGCAACAGAGGGTGAGATGGTTGAATAGCATCACCGACTCAATGGACATGAGTTTGAGCAAACTCCGGAAGATAGTGACGGGAAAGTCTGGTGTGCTGCAGTTCGTGGGGTTGCAAAGAGTCAGACACGACTTAAAGAGTGAACAAGATGATCAGTCCCTCCATATATACCAGTGTATGACAAGGAATTATATACATATGTATATATATATATATGTATGTGTGTATATATATATATACAGACATACATATGTAGTATTTATGTATGTACACACACACATACAGAGTGTGAGCTTAACCTCTTTGTTTTAGGTCTTCAGCTCCAGCATTGCTTATAATAGTTTGAGGCTCTTATAATAGTTTGGTTAATCAGTAATTTGAGAGTTGTGTCACCACATTCCAAGAGTATTAAAATGTCCTAGAGTGGAATTTTAGTCACAGGCCATTCTACGTCATATCATAGTACAGTGACTGTAAACCCTGGCTTTATTGCTGCCCAGGGCTTTAGTCTAATGGACTAAAGTTTTAGTCCTCCTTATTAAGGAGAGTGTTTAGTACTGTCATCACTTGTGCACCTGTGCAAAAAGCCTACTTTTTGACATTAATATTGATTGATACAGCAAGCTTTGATTTTAAATTGCCTGCTCCAAGTAGTTTTGAGAAGTAATTTCCATTTTCTCTTTTTCTAAACTACTGTTGGCCGGAGGTAAATATTTTGTACTCTTAAGAATTATTTTAAGTCAAATCTACTGCAATAAGAAGAGGTGATAAAATATCTCCACTTATTTCAAATACATTAACTATGAAGAGAATTAAACTTCTACTCAAAGTTCTTGAAATCTGTAGACACTGTTTCCTTAAAAACATCTCTTAAGTAGCACAAGATGTAATTCCTTATTATGGTTTCAGGTTCTTTTATGTTAGCACAGATTGCTTAGAGCCACTATAGGAACTTTCACTTCATAGATCTCTGTCAGGATTCAGTTCAGTTCAGGTGCCCAGTCGGGTCTGACTCCTTGTGACCCCATGGACGGCAGCATGCCAGGCTTCCCTGTCCATTACCAACTCCCGGAGCCTACTCAAACTCATGTCCATTGTGTCGGTGATGCCATCCAAGCATGTCATCCTCTGTCATCCCCTTCTCCTGCTTTTAATCTTTCCCAGCATCAGAATCTTTTCCAGTGAGTCAGTTCTTCTCATCAGGAAGCCAAAGTATCGGAGTTTTAACTTCAGCATTAGTTCTTCCGATGAATAAGCAGGACTGATTTCCTTTAGTATTGACAGGTTGGATCTTCTTGCAATCCAAAGGACTCTCAAGAGTCTTCTCCAACATCACAGTTCAAAAGCATAAATTCTTTGGTGCTCAGCTTTCTTCATAGTCCAACTCTCACATCCATATATGACTACTGGAAAAATGACAGCTTTGAAGACGGACCTTTGTTGGCAAAGTAATGTCTCTGCTTTTTAATATGTTGTCTAGGTTGGTCATAGATTTTCTTGCAAAGAGCAAGCATCTTTTAATTTCATGGCTGAAGTCACCATCTGCAGTGATTTTGAAGCACTAAAAAAATAAAGTCTCTCACTGTTTCCATTGTCTGCCCATCTATTTGCCATGAAGTGATGGGACCGGATGCCATATCTTCGTTTTCTGAATGTTGACTTTCAAGCCAGCTTTTTCACTCGCCTCTTGCACTTTCGTCAAGAGTCTCTTTAGCTCTTCTTCCCTTTCTGCCATAAGGGTGGTGTCATCAACATATCTGAGATTCTTGATCTTTCTTCTGGCAATCTTGATTCTAGCATGTGCTTCATCCAGCCGGGCATTTCTCATGATATACTCTGCATATAAGTTAAATAAGCAGGGTGACAATATACAGCCTTGACGTACTCCTTTTCCTGTTGGGAACCAGTCTGTTGTTCCGTGTTCAGTTCTAACTGTTGCTTCCTGACCTGCATACATATTTCTCAGGAGGCAGATCAGGTGGTCTGGTATTCCCATCTCTTGAAGAATTTTCCAGTTTGTTGTGATCTACACAGTCAAAGGCTTTGGCATAGTCAATAAAATAGAAGTAGATATTTTTCTGGAACTCTCTTGCTTTCTCGATGACCCAGTGGATGTTCCCAATTTGATCTCTGGTTCCTCTGCCTTTTCTAAAACCAGCTTGAACATCTGGGAGTTCACGGTTCATGTACTGTTGAAGTCTGGCTTGGAGAATTTTGAGCATTACTTCGCTGGTGTGTGAGATGAGTGCAATTGTGTGGTAGTTTGAGCATTCTTTGGCATTGCCTTTCTTTGGGATTGAAATGAAAACTGACCTTTTCCAGTCCTGTGGACACTGCAGAGTTTTCCAAGTTTGTTGACATACTGCGTGGAGCACTTTCACAGCATCATCTTTCAAGATTTGAAATAGCTCAACTGGAATTCCATCATCTCCAACAGCTTTGTTTGTAGTGGTGCTTCCTAAGGCCCACTTGACCTCACATTCCAGAATGTCTGGCTCTAGGTGAGTGATCACGCCATCATGGTTATCTGGGTCATGAATATCTTTTTTGTACAGTTCTTCTGTGTATTCTTGCTATCTTTTCTTAATATCTTCTGCTTCTGTTAGGTCCAGACCATTTCTGTCCTTTATTGAGCCCATCTTTGCATGAAATCTTACCTTGGTATCTAATTTTCTTGATGAGATCTCTAGTCTTTCCCCATTCTGTTGTTTTTCTCTATTTCTTTGCATTGATTACTGAGGAAGGCATTCTTATCTCTCCTTGCTATTCTTTGGAACTCTGCATTCAAATGGGTATATCTTTCCTTTTCTTCTTTGCCTTTAGCTTCTCTTTTCTCTGCTATTTGTAAGGCCTCCTTAGGCAACCATTTTGCCTTTTTGCATTTCTTTTTCTTGGGGATGGTCTTGATCAGCAGTGTGAGTTTCTATTATTTGTCCATGAAGGGTGGAGTAGCACAGCTCACTGTTTACAAAAGTACCTAGTCATCTCATGTGAAAGTATTGTAAGTGGAGCTGAATTATCATAAAGGTTAAAGTGTAATAATACGACCAGGAAATGAAGGCCATACCAGAAAAGTTGTGGCAGAAAGGCTATTCCAGAAATACTAAAAATATCAGATCAGTTCTTTTCCAATTGATGTTTATTGTCTAGATCAGTGGTTCTCAAAGCTTTTGTTCTCAGGACCTCTTTCTTTATAGTGTTAAAAATTACTGAGGACCCAGATAGCTTGATTTATGTGAGCTTTTATGCATTATATCTAATGGTATTTATTAGATATAATGATATTTATTGTTTTAGATATGAAAACTGAGACTTAAAATTAATTATTTTATGAAGAATGTGAATATAAGCAACCATTAAAGGTTAATGTTATGTTCCTAGTAAGAGTTGGAAAAGAATTTCCAGACATGAGACAGAATGAGAGGGAAATAAAGTTCATTAGAATGGGAGACACTGTTAGAACAGCAGGCCAGCTCAAGGGAGAATTGACATTGAACAGTGGTCCTTAGTCTACTTTTATACCCATGGTTCAGGGAATGGGCTAGGGGTCTTGTGGGTTATTTGCTGATTGGATGAGGCATATATACTGGGTGGGGGGAAGAAGGGGAAGCCTGTGTGGGTTAGGAGGGGAGACAGGTTATACTGCTCAGAAGGACCTGAAATCACTTAATAATTACAACATGGGGGAGGGAAGGATGAAAAGGGTCTGGTTTTTCTGTTCCTGCATTCCAAGATCCTTCTTGGTTTTATCTGCTCTTTTGTCCTTGGGTCACCACATTCAATACTAGTAATTTTTTATGAAAAATAAGTTTTGAAACAAAAATATTAGTGAGACAAGTGGCATTGTTTTATATATTTATGAATTTCATTAGTGTCTGACTAGTAGAAGGAAAATGAAGCAGTACATTTTTAAAATAGTGTAAGTAAATATCGATGAAAGTAAAAGAGGAGAGTGAAAAAGTTGGCTTAATGCTCAACATTCAGAAAACTAAGATCATGGTATCTGGTCCCATCACTTCATGGCAAATAGATGGGGAAATGGTGTCAGACTTTATTTTTTTGGTCTCCAAAATCAGTGCAGATGGTGATTGTAGCCATGAAATTAAAAGATGCTTACTCCTTGGAAGGAAAGTTATGAGCAACCTAGATAGCATCTTAAAAAGCAGAGATACTACTTTGCCAACAAAGGTCCATCTAGTCGAGGCTGTGGTTTTTCCAGTGGTCATGTATGGGTGTGAGAGTTGAGCGCCGAAGAATTAATGCTTTTGAACTGTGGTGTTGGAGAAGACTCTTTTGAGTCCCTTGGACTGCAAGGAGATCCAACCAGTCCATTCTAAAGGAGACCAGTCCTGAGTGTTCATTGGAAGGATTGATGCTGAGGCTGAAACTCCAATATTTTGGCCAGCTCATGCGAAGAGTTGACTCATTGGAAAAGACCCTGATGCTGGGAGGGATGGGGGCAGGAGGAGAAGGGGACACCAGAGGATGAGATGGCTGGATGGCATCACCAACTCAATGCACATGAGTTTGGGTAAATTCCGGGGAGTTGGTGATGGACAGGGAGGCCTGGCGTGCTGCGATTCATGGGGTTGGAAAGAGTCAGACACGATTGAGCAACTGAACTGAACGGAAGTAAATATTAATAACCTTTTCCAGATAATTATAGAAATTCATCTTTGATACAGTGTAGAATCTGAAGTCCTATCAGTACACACTTCTTATACTAAAATCCATTGGTGTGTCTTGCAGTTGATCTTTTATCCATGCATGGTTTTGTAACATCATGCATTTTGCTAGTTTGGAAAATACTAATTCATTTAATTATACAGATCTTCCAAATGTTGCTCTGTTGTATTATGCTGTTTAAAATGTTGTGTTGATACTGGAAGGATGTCGTTTAAAAGTGTGGGTTTTTCATTTTTGTTAGTTGCGGGTTTGTGGAAATACAAATACAGTAATTACTAATACAGTTTGGTGCTGCTGTCTTTGTTCTTGCTAAGTTTCAGCACTTTTAGTAACTATTATTAAAAATGACACTCAAAGAAGTTAAAGTGACTTTCAATGATTATATGGCAAGGATACGTCAAAGCTAGGCTAGATCTAGTTCTCTTGCTTCCCAAATCAAAATACATAATATTTTCTCGTATTTACAGTGATCTTGAAAATAAAATTTTATCTCTTGAATTTTACCCTTAAATGGATAGTAAACGTTTTTTAGCTTTTTTTTTTTTTTAAATCTTCTTTCTAAGGTCCAGGGTGACTGGCCTTTAAAGAGAACCATTGTCCTCCCTTTCTTATGGGGTCCTTCTTATACCCCACCAATGAAAAATTCTCTGAAGGGATGGTTAATTTTTAGCCTGTAGTTGAGTCCTGTAGCTGGAGGTCTGGAATCTGGTGGTCTCACAGCTTTGAGAAGATAGACATGCCAGTGGGAAAACAGAATGTCATTTGAGCAATTTGGTCAAACTCAAGGATCACTGTGATTTTATTCTTAGTTTGCAAGGTCAACATAATGAGCCATCTTATCAGTGAGACCCCACGTGGGCCCTATCAGTTAGTAAACTTGGTTCATAGGAGTAACCTGTGGTTTTATTTGACCAGGTTCCACTAAAATGGTTAGTTGTGGTGTATGCATGGACAAGATTTATTGTTTCTGGGAATTGTAGTCTATGAAAATATGAAAAGAAGGCCAAGCCACCATTATTTTAACATCTCTGCAGTTCTCTTAGTAATTAACTCATAAAATATTCAAAATATAGCTCTTTTCAGGGGGAATTAGGTAAAATTTATATTTAGGTCAATTTCAAGTTTTTCCTTACTACTCATTTTGTAAGAAAAAATAGGAGTGATTATCTAACTTACAAGTGTTTTTAAAGATGTTTCAAGATACTGCACAAGTCCTATGACAACTTGGAATGTATATCTTTTATCATTAAAATAATATCTAAACCATCTTGTGCTTAAGATCAAGATTCTTAGGCTGGACAAATGTGACATAGAAGAAAAACGCTGAAACTGAAATTACTTTCACATCTTTTCTCTACTCCCCGTGAAGACATAAAGACTAGGTTAAGAGGTTTGAAAGCAAAGGGGCACAAAGATCTCAAGTCTGTGACTGAGAAACTTGAAGGTTGTAAACATATAAAAAATGTATATAGTTTACCTTTCAACAAACATTTCACATTTATGAAAAGGAAACATTTTAAAAATGTGTCTATGTGTGTATTTCCTTATAAGACAGGTAGATTTATATTCACTAGCCTAACAACCTGTTTTTCTGAGTGGATTTAAATTTGAAAAGAGCATAATTGCTTACAACAACAAAATTCCTTGTCTTTTCAACCAGCTTTGGGGATATTGGAAAATCCCCCTATCTAGGCAGTAATACTTTGATGTGGTTCAAGAGTTCTCAAGTGCTTAGATGCATAAGAATTTCTTGAGGAGTTTGTTAATGGACAGATTCTTGGTACCCATCCCCAAGATTCTGATTATGTAAATAATGGGTGTAGCCCTGGGATCTGCATTTTAATAAGCTATGCCAGTGTTTGAGCCAGTGCCAGAAGTCACTGTCTTGAGGATTAGATGGGCCAGAGAGTGTGGAGTCTGCTCTCTTTTGACTCTGGATTCCAAAACAGGATATCCCATTTTCGAGCCTATTTTACATGTAAATTTTAACATTAACAGTTCTATAAATACGGTTTTATCCTTGAATTAGCAATTTGAATACTTAAGGATTAGTTTACCCCAGGAATCCCTGTTATAAAATAGCATATTCATAGAAATGAATTTGAAGCCTCGGGAAGAACCTAACCAAAACAGTTACTTTAAAATTATTTTTAAAACTTTAAAAATTGAAGCCAAAAATACTGAGATTTTTTTCTAGTCCATTTGTATTGGTAGGACTTTGTATGTATCCTAATAGAATGAAACTTTAATCTAACTTTTATTTCAAAGTAATTAAAGCTGTTTGGAAAGTCAAAACACAAGCATATCAAATAATTTAGCAAATAATTTTCAAAATTTTTTTCACTTTAATTGTGAAGACTTTTAAATTCTAATTTATATTCCCCAGAGCTCTAACATGCAGTAAAATAGACATGTTATAATAAACAGTGTTAAAAAACATAATTCAACTGAGTGACTTTTAAAGATTTTATTGACTTTGTCTCATTTAGAAGATAGAAAGGATCTGTGAGGAACTGTAGAAAATGAAAGACTTTTGTAGGTAGAAAGGAATGGTAACAAGAAAGACACACTAGACAGAAAAGGGAATAATAGGGGTCTTAACAGGCTGAGTACCTAGCTTGTGCTGATCAGACAATTAGTGATTGATTTAAGGGGCTTCCCCAGGTGGCTGCAGTGGCAAAGAATTTTCCTGCCAGTGCACCCTACTCAGGAGACATGCGTTGGATCCCTGCATAGGAAAGATCCCTTTTAAGAGGAGATGGCAGTACACTCTAGTGTTCTTACCTGGACAATTCCATGTACAGAGGAGCCTGGTGATCCATGGGTTCAGAGTCAGATATGACTGAGCATGTATTCAGGATTGGTTTAAAATTCCATTTCTGGAAGAGCCAAAACTGAAATTAAGTCTCAGTTTGATGATTTGGGGGGCTTCCCTGGTGGCTCAAATGGTTAAGAAATCTGCCTGCAGTGCAGGAGACCAGGTTTGATCCCTGGGTCAGGAAGATCCCCTGGAGAAGGAAATGGCAACTCACACCATCATTCTTGCCTGGAGAATCCCATGGACAGAGGAGCCTGGTGGGCCCCAGTCCACGGGGTTGCAAATAGTCAGACACGACTGAGTGACTAACACTTTCACTTTTGATGATTTGGGGCTTAGCCTAACTAAGTCTATTTGGGCGCCAGTTTTGTTTTAAAAACAGTTTTGTAGGTTTTGACAAATGAATACATTTGTGAGACTGACATCACAGTTAAAATATGAGACAGTTCTGTCACCCCCAAGCATTCCTTTATGCCACTTGGTATCCTGCTACCTCACTCCCAGGCCCTGGCAAACACTGATCTGTTTTCTCTCCCCATGCTTTTGCCTTCTTGCAGAATGTCATAGATAGGAATCACATAGTATATGGTCTTTGAGGCTGACTTCTTTAACTGAACATAGTGGATTTGAGATTCATCCGCATTGTTGTGTAAATCAGTAGTTGGGTTGTTTTTATTGCTGAGTAGTATTCCTTCAGGATGTATCAAAGTTGTTCCTTTGTCCCCTGGCTCATGGTCATTTAGGTTTTGCTAGTTTTTGGTGATTGTGAACTATCCTGCCATAAACATTCATATGCAGGGTTTTGTGTGAATGTATGGTCTCATTTCTCTTGAGTAAATATCTGGTAGTAAGCTCACTGGGTTTATGTTAAGGATATGTTTAGAATAAATTGTCCAGCTATTTTTCATAGTGGCTGTAACACTTTCATTCTCAGTAGCGGTGTGTGACAGCTCCAGATGTTTAGTATCCTTATCAATACTTAGGATTGTCAGGGTCCCCCCTTTAAGTCTTGTTCTTTTTGAACCATAAGTTTGAATAGCACTATCTCATTTTGATTTTAATTTGCGTTTTTTTGATCACCAGTGATGCTCATCATTTATTCCTGTACTCATTTTGCATCCTTATTTCTTTTTTTTCTATACATATATTTAGCTCACGTTTTGATTAAGTTGTTTTGTTTCACCTATTACTGAATTTTGAGAATTCTTATATATTGTAGGTACAAATCGTTTATCAGATATGGGTTTTACAGATATTTTCTGCCAAATTCTGAGTTATGTTTTATCCACTTAAGAGTATCTTAAAGTGGAGAAATGTTTTATTTTGGTGAAGATCTGTTCCATTTATCAGGATTTATTAATTATTATTTTCTTGTAGGTAAAAAATCTTTGGTTAGGATCACAAATACTTTTTTTTACTGTTTTCTTCTAGAAATTATGTAATTCTTAGTTTTATATTGTGTTTATGGCCCATTTTCTGTTAATTTTATGTATATCCAACTGCTCTGTGGTCATTTGTTTAAAAGTCTCTCCTTTCTCCATTGAATTCCCTTTGTACTATGTTGAAAATCAATTGATTATATATATTAGAATCTGTTCTGTCCCATTAATAATCTGTGTGTCTGTTTTTCACCAGTACCACACTGCCTTGATTACTACAGCTTTAAGTTAAATCTTGAAATCCAGTCTTGAGTGTTCTCACCTTATTTTTCTTTTTCAAAATTGTTTCTGCTAATATTTTTCCTTTGCTTTTTCTTGTAACTTTAGAATCAGCTTGTCAATTTTATTTCTAATACTTTTTGGTATATTCTGTGAGATTTTCCTACATAGACAGTGATTTAAAAAAAAAAATGAAGACATGAAAATTCCCTGGTGGTCTGGTGGTTTGGACTTGGCACTTTCACTGACATGGCCTGGGTTCAATCTCTGGCCAAGGAACTAAGATCTTAAAAGCCGTGTGGCATGGCCAAAAAAATAAATAAATACATTTTTTTAACTGATAAAAAATGAGGACAGTTTTATTTCTTGCTTTCCAGTCTCCTCCTGCCTTCATTCTTTCCCAGCATCAGGGTCTTTTCCAATAAGTCGACTCTTCGACTCATTGGAAAACCAAATTATTGGAGCTTCAGCATCAGTCCTTCCAGTGAATATTCAGGGTTGATTTCCTTTAGGATTGATTGGTTTGATCTCCTTGCTGTCCAACAGACTCTACAGAGTCTTTTCCAGCACCACAGTTTGAAAGCTTCAATTAAGTTTTGTCAGATACTTTTTCTGCATCTATTTAGATAGTCATGTGGGTTTTCTTTTAGAACATTGATTTGATGAGGTAACATTTATTGATTTTAGTATAAAATCAGCCATTATGCACTTGGATAAACCCCACTTGATCATGACTTTATCCTTTTTACATATTGCTAGATTTGATTTGCTAACTCAGTTTCAGATCCATTTTTATTACCAATAATCTGAAATTTTTTCGTTATCTTGATGTTAGGGTCTCATCAAGTGAGTTGGGGACTGCTTCTATTTTGTTTTCTGGAAGCAGTTGTATACAGTTAGTACTGTCTTTTAAATGTTAGTAGTTCAGTTCAGTCGCTCAGTCGTGTCTGACTCTTTGCAACCCCATGAACCACAGCACGCTAGGCCTCCCTGTCCATCACCAACTCCCGGAGTCCACCCAAACCCATGTCCATCGAGTTGGTGATGCCATCCATCCATCTTATCCTCTCTTGTCCCCTTCTCCTGCTTACCTCAATCTTTCCCAGCATCAGGGTCTTTTCAAATGAATCAGCTCTCCACATCAGGTGGCCAGAGTAATGGAGTTTCAGTTTCAACATCTGTCCCTCCAGTGAACACCCAGGACTGATCTCCATTAGAATGGACTGGTTGGATCTCCTTGCAGTCCAAGGGACTCTCAAGAGTCTTCTCCAACACCATAGTTCAAAAACATCAATTCTTAGGCGCTCAGCTTTTTTTATATTCCAACTCTCACATCCATACATGAGTACTGGAAAAACCGTAGCCTTGACAAGACAGACTTTTGTTGACAAAGTAATGTCTCTGCTTTTGAATATGCTATCTATTTTGTTCATAACTTTCCTTCCAAGGAGTAAGCATCTTTTAATTTCATGGCTGCAATCACCACCCGCAGTGATTTTGGAGCACAGAAAAATAAAGTCAGCCACTGTTTCCCTGTCTATTTGCCACGAAGTGATAGGACCAGATACCATGATCTTAGTTTTCTGAATGTTAAGCTTTAAGCCAACTTTTTCCACTCTCCTCTTTCACTTTCATCAAGAGGCTCTTTAGTTCTTCTTCACTTTCTGTCATAAGGGTGGTGTCATCAGCATATCTGAGGTTATTGATATTTCTCCCGACAGTCGTGATTCCAGCTTGTGCTTCCTCCAGCCCAGCATTTCTCATGATATACTCTGCATATAAGTTAAATAAGCAGGGTGACAATATACAGCCTTGACGTACTCCTTTTCCTATTTGGAGCCAGTCTGTTCCATGTCCAGTTCTGACTGTTGCTTCCTGACCTGAATACCCGTTTCTCAAGAGGCAGGTCAGGTGCTCTAGTATTCCCATCTCTTTCAGAATTTTCCACAATTTATTGTGATCCACACAGTCAAAGGCTTTGGCATAGTCAATAAAGCAGAAATAGATGTTTTTTCTGGAACTCTCTTGCTTTTTTGATGCAAAAAGCAATTTGATCTCTGGTTCCTCTGCCTTTCTAAAACCAGCTTGAACCCTTACAAATAAATAGCTGTGAAAAGAAGAGAGGTGAAAGGTAAAGGAGAAAAGGAAAGATATACCCATTTGAATGCAGAGTTCCAAGGCAAAGCAAGGAGAGATAAGACAGCCTTCTTCAGCGATCAATGCAAAGAAATAGAGGAAAAAATAGAATCAAGAAAATTAGAGATACCAAGGGAATATTTCATGCAAAGATGGGCTCAATAAAGACAGAAATAGTATGGATCTAACAGAAGCAGAAGATATTAAGAAGAGGGCAAGAATACACAGAAGAACTGTACAAAAAAGATCTTCATGACCCAGATCGTCATGAAGGTGTGATCAGTCACACTCAGCTAAAGCCAGGCAACCTGGAATGTGAAGTGAGGTGGGCCTTAGGAAGCATCACTATGAACAAAGCTAGCAGAGGTGATGGAATTCCAGTTGAGCCATTTCAAATCCTAAAAGATGATGCTGTGAAAGTGCTGCACTCAATATGTCAACAAACTTGGAAAACTCTGCAGTGGCCACAGGCCTGAAAAGGTCAGTTTTCGTTGCAATCCCAAAGAAAGAAATGGCCAAAGAATGCTCAAACTACCACATAATTGCCCTCATCTCACACGCTAGTAAAGTAATGTTCCAAATTTTCCAAGCCAGGCTTCAACAATAGGTAAACCGTGAACTTCCAGATATTTAGTAGAATTTACCAGTAAAGCCATTTGCGCCTAGAGATGTCTTTGTTGGAGAGTTTTTAATGATTATAAAGTTTTTCTTGAATGGCTAGAGGAGTTTTTAGATTATCTGTTTCATCTTAAGCAGGTTTTTTACTGTCTTTCCAGAAATTTGTCCATTTCAATAACATGGTTGGATTTATAGGCATAGAGTTGTTAGTAAACTTTTCTTATTCTTTTAATATCTGTTGCATCTATAGTGTTGTTCCCTTGTTCTTTCCTGAAATTGGTTTACTGTATTCTCTCCTTTGTTATCTTGGTCTATCTGGTTGTATGTTTATGAATTACATTAATCTTTTCAAATAGCCTGCTTGGAGTTTTATTGTTTGTTTGTTTTTTTTTTCCTGTTGTTCAGTTTCACTGATTTCTGTTCACATTGATATTGCTTTGAGTTAATTTACTGTTCTTTTTTGTTTTCTTAAGGTGGAAGTTTGGATAGTTCTTTTGCTTAATATAAACATTTAATTATATAAATTTCCCCAGAATGTCTTTTTAGCTCTATTCCATAAATTTTGATGCTATATTTCATTATTATTGAATCAAAACATTTTCTAATTGCTCTTGAGACTTCCTTTTTAACCTATAGGTTATTTAGAAGTGTTTTAATTTCTGTATATTTGGATATTTTCCAGATGTTTTTCTTTTACTTATTTCTAGTTAATTTCATTGTGGCAAAAGAGTACACCTTATATAAACTTTGGGTTTTATTTTTAATTCATTGATGATGGTGTTATAATTCAGAGTATAGTCACTTTAGATTCTGTTCCATGTGTGCTTGAAGAGACTATATTGCTCTTGTTAGGTGGAGTGTTCTATAAATGTCAGTTTGATTGATAGACTCTGTCAACCAGGTGCTGTATAGTTTTACTGCTTTTTGTCTACTTGTTGCTTCACTTATAAAGAGAGAAGCATTGAAGTCCACAGTTTTAATTGTGGATTTGTCTGTTTCTCTTTTGGTTCAATGGTTTTGCATCAGTTATCTCAAACCCTGTTTTCAGGTGCATGAATAAATATTTAAGATGTTGCATGCTTTGGGGAAATTGATTCCTTATTGTTATGTAATAGTCTTTCTTAAACTTAACAATTTTTTTTTCTTTGCTTTGAAGTCTTATATCAGTAATAATGTAGTTACTCCAGCTTTCTTCTTCTGATTAGTGTTTGCATGTTTTGTCTCATTTTTTTCCTTTCCTTCTGCTTTATCTGTATACAGACATATCTCAGAGATATTGGGGGTTTGATTCCATGCCACCTCAGTAAAGGAAATACTGCAGTTAACTGAGTCACATGAGCTTTTGGTTTCCCAGTGCATATAAAACTTACCTTTATACTATACTTTAGTCGCACTAGCATTATGTCTAGAAAAATCAGTGAGCACTTTATTTTAAAAATACTTTATAGCTAGAAAATGCTAACCATCATCTGAGCCTTCAATGAGTCATAGTCTTTTTGCAGTAGTAACATAAAGATTACTCATCTTAGATACCTGTAACAAATATAATAATAATAATTTAAAAGTTGAAATAGTGCAAGAGTAACCAAAATGTGACACTGAAGCACAAAGTGAGCAAATATTGGAAAAATGATGATGGTAGACTTGCTCAACAGAAGGCTGCCACAAATGTTCAATTTGTATAAATAAATAAATGCAGTAGCTGAAAAGTAAAATGAGGTATACCTTTTTACGTTTAAAGTAGATTTCTTCTATCTTGTGGGCTTCCCTGGTGGTACAGAGGTTAAAACATCTGCCTGCAATGTGAGAGACCTGGGTTCAATCCCTGGGTTGGGAAGATCCCCTGGAGAAGGAAATGGCAACCCACTCCAGTATTCTTGCCTGGAGAATCCCATGGACAGGTGAGCTTGGTGGGCTACCGGTCCATGGGTCGCAAAGAGTCGGACATGACTGAGCGACTTCACTTTCACTTTCACTTTTGTATCTTGTATGTTTCACTCCATGTTTTTTTAATTTCTAATATTTCCATTTGACTTTTTAGAAACAGATTTATTAAGGTTTAATTCACATACTGTATAGTTTGTCTAAAGTACATAGTTTAGCAACTTTCAGTATGTCATAGAGTTGTATAACTCAATTTTTTTTTATAACACATCAGTTTTTGAACATCTCATCTCAGAAAGAGACATACCTGTTAGAATTCAGTCTTCATTCCCTCTCCCCAACACCAACATTCTCCCCTCTCTTGTTTTCTGTCCCTGTGGATTTACTTATTTTGGAGATTTCATGTAAATAATTATATAATATCTAGACTTCTGTGACTGGTTTCTTTCACTTAGGATTTTTTTCAAGCATGTTGTAACATTTATCAGTGCTTAATTTTTATTAATAAATAATGTTCCATTGTAAAGATACATATTCTTATTTATCCATTAATCAATTGATGGACATTTGGATTATTCCCACTTTTTTGACTGTTACAATTAATGCTGCTATGAACATTGATGTACAAGCTTTTGTGTGTGTATGTTTTTCAGTTCTCCTGAGTATGTATTTAGAAGTAGAGTTTCTGGGTTATGTGATACTTCTATATTTATAACTTAGAGGAACTGCCAAATTGTTTTCAAAAGTGACCATACCTTATTATTTCCTACCAGCAATGCAAGAAACCTAATTTCTTCGCATCCTTACCAATGCTTTTTGCTCTCTTTTTTTATAATAGCCATTTTGATCAGTGTATCATGGTTCCTCCTTGTGGTTTTGATTTACATTTCCCTGATAAGTAAAGATGTTGAGAATATTTTCATATGCTTATTGGCTATTTATGTAAAACTTTTGAGGAAAATATATTTTTAGATTCATTGCTTATTTTTAATTGAGTTATCTTTTTGTTATTGAGTTATAGGAGTTTTTAGTATATTTGAGATGCCACTTCCTTATCAGATATGATTGCCAAGTATTTTCTCTCTCATTCAGTAGGTTTTCTTCTCACTTTCTTGATTGTATCCTTTGATGCAGAAAAGTTTTTTTTTCTCATGATGTACTCCGCATATAAGTAAAATAAGCAGTGAACTTGGGGGTGCATATATCTTTTCACGTTAGTGTTTTTGTTTTAATACCCAGAAGTAGAATTGCTGGATCATATTGTAGTTCTGTTAATTTCTTGATTAACTTCTGTAATGTTTGCTATAGTGGCTGCAGTAATTTACAATCCCAGCAACAGTGTATAAAGGTTTTCTTTTTTCCCACATTCTCACCAACATGTTTTATTTCTTGTCTTTTTGATTATAGCAATTCTAACAGGTGTGAAGTAATATCTCATTGTGGTTTAGATTTTCATTCCCCTGATGATTAGTGTTATTGAGCATCTTTTTGTGTACCCGTTGTCCATCTGTATGTCTTTGGAAAAATATCTATTCAGATCCTTTGCCCATTTTTTTCATCCTTTTTTTTTCCTTTTGACTGTATGAGTTCTTTGTATATTTCTGTTATTAACTCCTTAATAAATACATGACTTGCAAATATTTTTCCCATTCTGTAGGTTGCCTTTTTATTTTGTGTGATGTTTTCCTTTGCTGTGAAGAAGCTTTTTAGTATGATACAGTCCTTGTTTATTTTTTTGACTTTATTTCTAAATATGGTTTCAAAAAAATTCTAAAATTGATGTCAAGAACTTTTCTGCTAGTTTTCTTCTAGGAGTTTTAAGATTTTAGGTCTCACGTTCAAGTCTTTAACCCATTTTGAGTTAATTTTTTGTGTATGGTGTGAGATAGTGGTCTGCTACTGCTAAGTTGCTTCAGTCGGTCGATTCTGTGCAGCCCCACAGATGGCAGACCACCAGGCTCCCCCCCATCCCTGGGGTTCTCCAGGCAAGAACACTGGAGTGGGTTGCCATGTCCTTCTCCAGTGTGTGAAAGTGAAAAGTGAAAGTGAAGTCGCTTAGTCGTGTCTGACTCCTAGCGACCCCATGGACCTAGCCCACCAGGCTCCTCCGTCCATGGGATTTTCCGGGCAAGAGTACTAGAGTGGGGTGCCATGTGTATGGTGTGAGACAGTGGTCTAGTTTCATTCTATTGCATGTGACATTCTTTTCCATGTCCCGTTTCCAGTACTATTTATTGAAAACATTGTTCTTTCCTTACTTATATTGTTGGCTCCTGTTTGTAAATTGTGCTGTTTTGTGCTAAGTCACTTCAGTCGTGTCCGAGTCTTTGCAACCCCATGGACCATAGCCTGCCAGGCTTCTCTCTCCAGGGGATTCTCCAGGCAAGAATACTGGAATGGGTTGCCATTTCCTCCTCCAGGGGACCTTTCTGACCAGGGATTGACCCTGAGTCTCTTGCATCTCCTGCACTGGCAGGTGTATGCTTTACCACTAACGCCACCAGGGAAGACCACATATGAGTGGATTTATTTCTGGGCTCTCTATTCCATTAATTTATGTGTCTAATTTTTATGACAGTGCCATACTGTTTTGAAACTGTAATATAGTTTGAAATCAGGAAGTGTGACACCTGCAGCTGTATTGTTCTTTCTCAAGATTGCTTTGTCCATTTTGGGCCTTTTGCAGTTCCATCCAAATTTAGGATTTTTTATTTCTGTGAAAAATATCATTGAAATTTTGATGTATGGCCTTTAAGCAATATTACATGCATATACACAAAACATCCCAACCAGAAACAACAAAATACTCTTCTCAAATGTCCATGGAATATTCTCCACAAAATATTGTTTGTTAGCTCACAAAACAGGTCTTAAATTTTTAAGATTGAAATCATATATATGAAATATCTTTTTCTAACCACAATAGTATGAAACTAGAAGTTAATTGTAAGAAGAAATCTGGAAATTCACTGATTTGTGGAGAATAAACAGCATGCTACTGAAAAAAACCAGTGGGTCAAAAGAAACCAAAAAGAAATTTTAAAAATACCTTGAGTGAAATGAAAAGGCAACATACCAAAATTTATGGGGTCCCGCAAAAATAATTCTGAAAGGGAAGTTCCTAGCAATAAATGCTTACATCAAGAAACAAAAATCTCAAACAACTTAACTTTAACTTCTAAAGAAACTAGAAACAAAGATGAGGTGACGTCTAAAATTAGTAGAAGGGAGGAAATAACAAAGATCAGATTCGAAATAATTATAATGGGAAATGAAAAGGCAACAGGCAAGATCAGTGAATCTCAGAACTGGTCATTTGTAAAAGATAAATAAGCAGACCTTTAGCTAGAATCATCAAGAAAAGAAAAGAGAACTCTATCAGAAGTGAAAGAGGAAACACTGCAACAGATACCACGTAAATACAAAGGACTGTAAGAGACTATGGGGTACCCTGGCTCAGATGGTAAAGAATCTGCCTGTAATGCAGGAGACCTGGGTTTGATCCCTGGGTGGGGAAGATCCCGTGAAGAAGGTAATGACAACCCACTCCCAGTATTCTTGCATGGAGAATTCCATGGACAGTGGAGCCTGTTGGGCTGCAGTCCATGGGGTTGCAAATAGTCAGACACGATTAAGCAACTAACAGTTTCACTTTCATGGCAAATTGTTTGCCCACAATTTGACGACCTATAAGAAGTGAATAAATTCCTAGAAGGACACAACCTGCCAAGACTGAATCATGAAGTAAAAATCTGAAAGTTCAGTTACTAGTAAGGAGATTGAATTTAAATAAAAAACCTCCTAACAAACCAAAGTCCAGAACACGATTTCTTCACTGGTAAATTCTACCAAACATTCAAAGATAAAATGATCCAGTCCTTCTCAAAGTCTTCCAAAAAACAGAAGAGGAGGAAATTCTTCCAAGCTCATTTTATGAGGCCAGCATTACTCTGATACCAAACCAGACAATGATGCCACAAGAAATGAAAATTACAGGCCATTATTGCTGATGAACAGAGATGCAGAAATCCTCAACAAAATATTAGCAGAAATCCTTAACAAAATATTAGTTAACTAAATTTAACAATACATTATAAAAATCATTCACCATGATCAAGTGTGGAGTTTATTCCAGGGATGCAAAGATGGTTCAGATTCCTCAACTCAATCAATATGATATGCCACATTAATAAAATGGAGGGTAAAAATCATATGACCCTCTCAGTAGATCCAGAAAAAGCATTTTATACAATGATATGATTAAAAAAAAAACACCTCACAACAGAGTGGATATATAGGGAAAGTTTCTCAACATAGTAAACACCATATATGACAAGTCAACAGCTAATATATTCAGTGGTGAAAACTGAAAGCTTTTTTTAAGATCAGGAACAAGACAGGGATGTCCCCTCTCGCCACTTTTATTCAAAATAGTATTGGAAGTATTAGCCATGGAGGTCAGAGAACAAAAAGAAATAAAAGGAATCCAAATTGAAAAGGAAGCAAAACTGTTAATATTTGCAGGTGACATTCTTTACAAGCTTTAAGAAAGTAGATAAATGTTAAGTACCACTATTTTGAATTGTCAACCATTGTCTAGAAATGCTATATAATTAAGCTAAAGTGACATATGAGAGAAATATCTTAAGAGTTTGAGGCTTGTCAGGTCTATACTTAGCCACACCTCTTTATTTCACTAAATAAATCTTAGACAGTTAGTAAAAATTAAGATTTGATTTTCTTTTCCATTTTTAGTGTTAAATGTTTACAAAAGACAGTGAAGGATTCTTATCATATAATGTGTAGACCATGTGCCTGTGAACTTGAAGTCTGTGCCAAGTGTGGAAAGAGAGAAGACGTTGTTATTCCGTGAGTATTTCTTTTTATGTTTGGGATTTACTCTTTTAGTAAATGGTGTGTGAATTTTCTTTTAAGGAAACATTGAGCAGCTCTGAGAATCTTAAGATACAGTATATCGCAGTAATGTAGACTTTTTCTACCCAATAGGGAATTCTATCATTATAATAAAAGCAAAACATCATTTTTAGGAAATTAAAATATTTATCTGTGAGAGCCACATTTATTATACATTACAAAAGAATTATTCATTGTATAACTTTTCTTTAATGGACAGCATGAATTAATTTAATCATGCTTTATTGATAGCAGTATTTTAATTGGTTGGCTCTTTAATTTAATCTTCAAGGATCTTTTCCTCTTTATTCATTAAGCTCTTATTAATCAAGAAATGTAGTGTAAAAGTCTTTTCAGTCTACCCAAACAATGCAATCTTGAGAAATGAGTTTTTTTCTTCCATCTTTAGGTTTAATAAAGAACCAGAGAAGACAGAAAATGTTGAAAATAATTTACGTTCCAGCCATAGAAGAAGCTGCAGAAGGAATGAAGAAAATGATGATGGTTTAGATTTTGATATTGATTTAGATGACACAGAAGAAGACGACAATTAATATAACTATATTAAAAGTCAGTTTTAAAACATGAAATTCTGACCATCCTTTAAAAAAGTTTGCTTTCACTCTTTATTTTTGGCTGTGCTGGGTCTTTGGTTGCATGGACTTTTCTCTGGTTGCGACGAGTGGGTTTTTTTTTCTGCTCAGGCTTCTCCTTGCAGTAGCTTCTCTTATGGAGCATGAGCTTCAGTAGTTGAAGCATGTGCGCTCTAGAGCATGGGATCAGTAGTTGTGGCTCATGGACTTAGTTGCTCCCCAGCATGTGGGATCTTCCCAGACCAGAGATCACACTCTTGTCTCCTTCATTGGAAAGCAGATTCTTTACCACTGAGCCATTAGGGAAGCCCTTGGAACGTCTTTGAGAGCCATGGTAGTGCTTAGTCACTCAGTCACATCCAGCTCTTTGCGACCCCAAAGGACTGTAGCCCGCCCGGCTCCTCTATTCTCGATACTCCAGGCAAGAATCCTGGAGTGGATTGCCATTTCCACCTCCACGGGAATCTTCCTGACCCAGGGAACAAAAATTGGTCTCCTGTATTGCAGGCATATTCTTTACCATCTGAGACTTTGAGAGTTTAAAAAAATGTGGAATTCTAGTAAGAATATTGGAAAAACCTACAGAAAATACATGGACAGTATGAATTGTGTATGATATTTGAATAATGATAAAACATTTATCCAGAGGTTTCTTATAATATATTTTAAAGTACCATATACTAGTATATCTGCCAGAATGAGTATTGGAGTATCATATTGCAGTTTATGAAAATTATTTAGAAGAATACACTATCTAGTATCAAACTATACAAGATTCAGAATTGATGGTTGTGTAAGAACTATCTCATGGAAAAATAAAATGACATTCTTATCTTGCTAGCCTCGATGGACTGATCTCAGGTAAATGTCCCAAATTTTAAAAAGGCCTCTTGCTTATGCTTGCTTATTATAGAGCAAAAAGTTTATTATTTTTAATAGTAATGTTTAACGAATCAATTCACTCAGTCATGTCCGACTCTTTGCAGCAAACTCTTTGCAGTCGTGTCTGACCAATGGACTGCAGCAAACCAGGCTTCCCTGTCCATAACCAACTCCCAGAGCTTGCTCAAACTCAGATCCATTGAGTCGTTGATGCCATCCAGCCATCTCATCCTCAGTCATCCCCTTCTCCTGCCCTCAATCTTTCCCAGCATCAGGGTCTTTTCCAATAAGTCAGTTCTTCGCATCAGGTGCCCAGAGTATTGGAGCTTCAGCTTCAGCATCAGTCCTTCCAATGAATATTCAGGACTGATTTCCTTCAAGATGGACTGGTTTGATCTCCTTGCAGTCCAAGGGACTCCCAAGAGTTCTCCAACAACACAGTTCAAAAGCATCAGTTCTTTGGCACTCAGCTTTCTTTATAGTCCAACTCTCACATCCATACACGACTACTGGGAAAACCATAGCTTTGACTTGATGGACCTTTGTCAGTAAAGTAATGTCTTTGCTTTTTAATATACTGTCTAGGTTGCTTATAGCTTTTCTTCCAAGGAACAAGCATATTTTAATTTCACGGCTGCAGTCACCATCTGCAGTAATTTTGGAGCCCAAGAAAATAAAGTCTGTCACTGTTTAACAAATACATAGCAATTTTTCTTTGAAAGTGTTTTAATGTATTTTATTATATTATGTTTTTTCTCGTGAAATTTACATATAGAAAAAAGGCATAAAATATATATAGTTTAATAAATAATTATAAAGAAAAATCATCTTTCTACTTTGAAAATGTACAAACCTAAAGAGTGGCAATGCAGTACAATGAACATTTGTATACTCTTCACTTAGATTCACAGTTAACATTTTGCCATACTTTCTTTATATTTGTATAGGTATATGTGGATATATTTTTTATTTGCTGACACAGTTGAAAGTAAGTGTCAGGCACTGGTTTTGAAGTTTATGTGAACAGAATTATACTATGCGTGTTAGTTTGTATCTGTTCTTATATCATTATTAGGAAATTTGTGAGATTGCTCCATGTTGTTGCAAGAGCTCTAATTTGTTAGTTTTACATTAGTGTTTTTTCTATTGTATTTACATACCACAATTTATCCCTCTAATAATGAGGGACATTTGAGTTATTTAAAAATTTTCCTGTTACAAACAATACTAAGTGTTTCTTGGTATAAATGTCTTATTTCTTGGTACATTTTTAAAGTATTTAATAGAAGATTGAACTGTTTCTTGGTATACTTGTTTCTCACTACTGTCGACTCAAAAATATAGTCTTAACCTGAAAGTAGAGACTTACTTTATTTGGTGGTAATGTTTAGGACTCCAAGCCTGGGAGACAGCATCTCAGTAGCTTTGAGAAAACTGGTCCAAGGAGGCTATATACAGGTTTGCAAGGAGAGCAGGTAGTCTTGAATATCAGAGATCAGGTATCACTAAGGAATTTAGCATTCTCTGGCTCACTGAATTCATTCCTTTCATATGCACCTCAGATACCTGGGCCAATCCTGTCCCCATCCTGTCCCCTAGTTCATCTTGCTTCTTGCATTCCCCCAGCTCCTCAGCAGTCGCCCTGGGAGTGGCATCATCCTCCTGATCACAGCTTGGGGTGCTTGCATTCACTTTTGGAGGCCTGAAACCACTGATGGCTGTGGCATTTCTTATTGATTAACATAACAGGAAATATTTTCATTTCACACTACATTTTCTGTTAGGTATATCTAGCAGTGGTAGAGGACATCAGGTATATGCACCTTCACTATAACATGTGCTATGTAACGCTATCTTTCCAGAAGGATTATTACCTCCCTTCCCTCTAGCAGTGTATTAGACTTCCTGTACAACCTTTCCAACACTTGGTATCGTACTGTTAACATTTCTGTCAATTTAATGTGTGTGCAACATATGCCTTCGTTGTATTAACTTGTATTTCTCTAATTACTAATAAGCTTGCGCCCCCTTTAATGTTAATTGACTATTGACTTTTGGATAATAGATGATATTAAGGAATCATTTAATTAATGGTAAAGCATAATAATGTTATTTGAGAAATACATATTGAAATATTAAAGGGTATATGGTCAATTTACTTTAAAATATTTTAGCATAAAAGTAAAGATACAGAGAACATTTCAGTGGTATCAAAGCTATGTTACTTAGGAATAAATTTTAAAAACATTCAAGAACTCTGTTGACAAAATCTTATCAAGACATTAAAATTAAATGGAAAAGATAAATGAAGGGAGATCTCATGTTTGTGATATAGAAGCCTTTAAGTTTATAGTCTACAGAAATTTTTTCTACCATAAATTTGTGTGGCTTATCTTTTGTTTTGTAAATTTTTTTCTGAACTGTGTAACTTTTGTGGTTAAAGAGCCAACTTTCTTCCCCATCTGAGTAAGTTATAATTCCTCAGATTACCTTTCTGAGAGAGTTTAACAAAGAGCATCACCTAGTGACATATACTAATATCTGCATTCATTCTTTAATGCTAGGAAAAGTTTTATTTTTTTCAACAGACAGAAATTTATTACATTTAGGTTATTTACATATCTTTAGGTATTATCCTTTCTAATCTAAAAATTATTTTTATTGGAACACAGTATGGATCTAAATCCTGGCTCTGCCACTTACTGTAGCTATATGACTTGATACCAATTAATATTTCTGTGCCAACCACTAAACAACTGATCTTGCTACTGTGATACACACATATATATATATATATGTATTAATGATGAATTAGTAATTATTAATTGGAAATGAAATAATTAGTAATGAAGATGTCAATTTGGTTGTTTGCCTACATTCTTCAAAAGAGTTATATATATATTCCATATATATGTATATAAATATCAATATCCATATATATGTATATAAATATCAGAATCTTAGAAGGTGAAAAGTTCCATGGAAGAAAGGCATGGTAGGGTGATTGGAAGTCTAAGGGCACAGATAGGGTGGGAGTGAGGGTGCACAAGTGGATGGAAGTGTTGATTTTTAAATAACGTGCCTAGAGAAACATGTTGGGGAAGAATGTTCCAGGCAGAAGAAATAGCCACTGCAGAGCCTCTAAAGCAAGGCTGTGCCAGGTGTGTTTAAGGAACAGCAAGGAAGGAGTTACTAAATTGGAGAGTTGAAAGAGATAAGATCAGGAAGGAAATGGGAGGCCATTATGTGCAACCAGCTTTTCTTTGTTTTTCAGTCTTTTTTTTTTTTTGGTTTTAATCTTTACCTTCAATCCCAAACAATCTCTTTCCTTTCCGTTACAAAAGTACTAGATGAACATGGCAGAAGAAAGCTGACCTCTGCAAACTACGTGCCTTCAACAGGCGTCTCGATCACCAACACCCACATGTGAGGCAGAGACACCAGGCAGGTAATTCTCGGGAATCAGAACTGTACATAAATGCACGATCATTTTATTTCATACAAACATGATCAACACGCGAAGCTGGACTGTGGATTTTACACACTCTTGACACTCCCAAGAGCCTTCTCATGGGGCCAGATCTGAGGCCCAGCCCTCCCGGAAGGAGGATGCAGCCTGTGTCTCAGCAGTTCATTGAGACCACAAGCTGGACGTGCTGAGGAGAGCCGAGAGTACTGCGGCCAGGCTTGGAGGGGTGGCCAGCCAGCACAGCCGGGCACCTTCCTGCACGGGCTCCTGGCCAGTGCTTGCCGGAAGGTCTCTGCGCCCGGTGGAGCAGGGAGCAGTGATGAAGCCGAGCAGCTGTCCAGAGCATGTCAGTCTCTTGCTTGAGCACTCACCCCTCCAGCCCTCTGAGGGAAAGGGGCTGTCAGTCCACTGTGCCATTGTAGGATTTGTTGAACTCCACAGTGTGTGTGGAGATGGGCTTCCTGTACAGAGGGTTTGACTGATTTCTAAGGTGCGGAATTTTTAGTTTTATTGAAGTATAGATGATTACACTGTTGTGTTAATTTCTACTGTCCAGTAAAGTGACTGTTATATATATATATTATTTTTCATATTCTTTTCCAGTACAGTTTATTATAGGATATTGAATATAGTTTCCTGTGAAAAGGATGGGTTGCTCGTATGCCTTTATTTATTTACTTATTTGGCCATGAGACTTGCAGAGTCTTGTGCCTTCTGCAGTGGAAGTGTGGAGTCCTAACCATTGGACCACCAGGGAATTTCTGCTAGTATACTTTTAAATCCACCTCAGTTCAGTTCAGCCGCTCAGTCGTGTCTGAGTCTTTGCCATCCCATGGACTGCAGCACGCCAAGCTTCCCTGTCCATCACCAACTCCCAGAGCTTGCCCAAACTCAGGTCTGTCAAGTTGGTGATGCCATCAACCATCTCATCCTCCATCATCCTCTCCTCCTGCCTTCAGTCTTTCCCAGCATCAGGGTCTTTTCCAATGAGTCAGTTCTTTGTGTCAGGTCAGATACTGAATTTTGCAGTTTCAAAATATTCATTTCATTCTTTTTCTAAATGTTTAAAAACTGAAATGTTCTGTGCTACCTCTCTTCTACATCTTTTTCTCTATTTTTGTTAATGATTTAATCACAGTTACTTTGAAGTCCTTATTTTTCTTGCTTTTATTGATTATTTTATCTCTTGGTTACTGGTCATTCTTCCCAGCTTTGCACATCTAATAATTTTTATTGTACGCTGGCAATTGTAGATGGCACATTATAGACTAATGCTGAAAAGTAAATTACTGCTGATCAGCTGCTGCTGCTGCTAAGTCGCTTCAGTCGTGTCCGACTCTGTGTGACCCCATAGACAGCAGCCCACCAGGCTCCTCCATCCCTGGGATTCTCCAGGCAAGAACACTGGAGTGGGTTGCCATTTCCTTCTCCAAGCCAGTCACCTGGATCCCTTCAAAACTTGGGTTTAAGCTTTATTAGAGGTAGTCCGTTTCAGTTTGACGCTATTCCTGCCTGTCACTTTCCCCTTAAGTTTTGTCTTTATTCCTAGGCATATATTTTCCGAGGTCTTAATGCCATTGGTGTTCACCAAAGGATCTCCCCCTGGGTAAGCCCAAACAGCAACACTGGGTGACCTCCGAAGAATCTGCCTCGCAGTTGTGCTATGCTAGGATTCTGGAGGTTTGTCCTGCATGTGTATAGCTTAGGAGACTAAGGAGTGACTAGAGGAGAATCACGGAAAGGCAATGGTACCCCACTCCAGTACTCTGGCCTGGAACATCTCATGGATGGAGGAGCCTGGTGGGCTGCAGTCCATGGGGTCGCTAAGAGTCAGACATGACTGAGCGACTTCACTTCTTTTCACTTTCATTCATTGGAGAAGGAAATTCCACTCCAGTACTCTGGCCTGAAAGTCCCATGGATGGAGGAGCCTGGTGGGCTGCAGTCCGTGGGGTTGCTAAGAGTCAGACACAACTGAGCGACTTCACTTTGACTTTTCACTTTCATGCATTGGAGAAGGAAATGGCAACCCACTCCAGTGTTCTTGCCTGGAGAATCCCAGGGACGAGGGAGCCTGGTGGGCTGCTGTCTCTGGGGTCACACAGAGTCGGACACGACTGAAGTGATTTGGCGGCAGCAGCAGCAGCTGACAGTCTTTCCCACTGCCATACTTTCATGTTCTATTATTTGAGAAAATTTAGAGCTTTTCTCTCTTTTTTTTCTGAAGAACTTTTCTGTTCCAGATATCACTGCTGAGAGTGCTTAAGTTTTAGGCCACTGCAGATACGGTGGTGGTTTAGTCGCCAAGTTGTGTCCAACTCTTTGCAACCCTGTGGTTGATAGCCCACCAGGCTCCTCTGTGCATGGGATTTTCCAGGCAAGAATACTAGTTCTCCAGGGGATTTTCCCCACCCAGGGATTGAACTGCCTGAATTCAAATCACTTTTTGTACTTTCTTCCATGATTGTTGATTTCCATATGTGAATCATGAGGCTTCCCAAGTGGCTTTAGTGGTGATACTTGTAATCTTTTTAATTAGTGATGTCACTTTATAGTGAGACCTACTTGAATAATGGAAGGGATATAGGTATTTACAAGCAATTCTGGATATACATAATAGCTGTATTGGGAAGGTAAGTTGTAGTGATTATCTCCTAATGTAATAGTTATTAGAAGAAAAAGTTGTTATATGTACTTGGTGCATATACTTTTTATATTGTAAAAGATAAACAGTAGTGTTCTTAGTAAGTATTCTGTCTTTTTCAGATGACTTAATAACTAAGGCTTGAGGTTAAGTAACTTGCAAAGTCAAAAAGATAATAAGTAATAAGCCTAAGGTTCATACCAAGTCTATGTGACTCCAAAGCCTATATTATTTCAACCACATTTATGCAAAATTACAAATATTCCATGTTCTTAAATGCTTTTCAAGCTACATTAAAAAAATTATAGATATCCTCCGTATAACTTGTGGCATGGAATTTTTGTCACTCGTGTTCAAATATGTCAGTAATATTGAATGTTGCAAGACTGTATTCCACAGTTTTTACTGCCAACCCTATGGAGTCAGGGATTATTTATGCTAAATAAGGAGCTCCACAATTTCATCAATTATGGAAAAATATGCACTTCTGAATCTCATAAGACAATTTTAAGTAACTAAAGCACCAGGCTTTCAAAAGATATCACTACATAAAACTACACATGATATTGGAAATTCTTGGATGGGGGAGAACGAAAGAAATTTTGATACGAAGTTCCTATGCACTGAAAGTAAGAGACAAATCCTTCTAATGAAAGTGTTTGTAATAAGACGTCACGCTTGCTATTGGCTATTTTTAGTATTTGTGAGGGATAGCCCATTGAATAACAACATCTGCCAATTTGTGAACACAATAGCAAGCTTTAGAAAAAATATTTCTGGCAGTAGCGACTGTATAAACTGCCCTTCATTTCTTTGTTAAAACTAAGTAATAACTTATTGCCAACTGTAATTAATATCACAGAAAAACTGAGAATCTTTAGTAAATCAAAGGATCAAAAATTTATATTTTTAAGATTAGCTAGTGAATTAAAAATATAAATTAGAAAAGCATATTACATGACATTGAACTTTATAAATGTTTTTGTGCAGTTCAGCTTGACCTAATCCTACTTTTTATTTTCACTTATTTAGTCACAAATTTATTTGCAGAGTAATTTTCTTTAATCTGTTAAACAGTTGTTTTTTCTTTTAGTATTATGAAGAAGAATCACAATAACATGGAGAACAATGACCTAAATGACTGATAGAGGAAATGAATTGGCTCTGGGAAAATGGCCAGGACCAGCAGAGGTTAGGAAAGATGGTCTCCTACAGGACAGAACTGACGTCCCATAGCAGAGGATATGACAGCATGTCCACGAAGTCCGGAAACATAAACTGACTTAAACAATGTTATTTACACTTTCAAATAGTATACTCGCTGTGTTTTCTGGTGAAATGCTCTAAATTTAAAGCAATAGGTCCAATGGTTATTCTAGAAAAATACAATTGATCTTCTATACAGTGTCCAGAGCATCTAGAAAACAGGGAGAAAGATGTATTTATTATATTTCATCCCAAAGTGTATTGAACATACTATTTGGAAGTAGAACTGAATAGTTAGATGCTGTTTAAAAATAAGTTTCTCTTATGTTTCCCGCCTTTGCAACACTTGTGGCTGCCAGCTGAACAAGGCAGGTGCAGGAAGAGTGGCTGTCAGTGTACAGTGATGAAAACAAGACTTACTGAAACAAACAAGTGTTTCTTATAAATAATTTGGAAACAATTTTGGAATCCATTTCTTGGCAATGGAAATGGTACATTTCAGATCCCATTAAGAGATTGATTTATATGCGGGAAATCCTCAACTGGTAGTTCTGGAAATACTTACTGATGCTATGCCACTGTCCAAAAAGTTGAAAGGATATCCTACAGAAAATGAAAATCCCAGAGGAAGAAAGACGTGTGGGAGCATGCCCTCTCTGCATGGCCACAATTACCTAATAACAAGGTTTGTACTGGAGAACTGTAGTGACACGACCAGTTACAACTGAAATGGGCCCTGGAGACAGATTTGAGACAAAACAGGAATCCACAGAACAGTTTCATTATATGTTTGAACAAACATCCAACCAGACAACCTTTCTCTGTTTTTCCAGTCAGAGGACTTCCTCTTTTTCTGTGATCCACCTAAGTACACTTTGTCCATGTGTTGGACATACCTATCCTATAGTCAAAAGTCAAGCATGTTCTTCCCAGCTGTAAACTGATGACAAAGATAATTAATATACCATAGAATTGAACTTAAAGTAGTAAATTTGTTTTGGGTATTTTTTTTTTATTTAAAAAGAGTCTGCATGATGAAGATTTTGAAGGAGTTTCAACTTGGCTGCTGACCCACCAGTGTTCAAGAAGCCTATGTATCCACATGTGCAACTCTGCATTGATAGTAGACTGAATAAATGTCTTACATGTGTATCTACTGTTCTTTTGTGTAGATGTGATTAGTTAAATGCATAAAGTTATTAATAACTTTATAGTATTCTTAAAATTATATTTCCTCAATTTATGCCAAAGTTTGAATCATTTATATAAATAAGCAAGGCTGTCACTGTCTTGGAACAGTGATTTTAGTCTTGGAAATGGTTGAGAATCATTGCTAAAAGTATCAGCCTTCACTGTGCTATAAATTCTGTAAAATTCTATAAAAGCTTTTCCCACAACAGAGTGATAATTCCATCTCTATACTTTTTAAATGCTTTATTGAGGTATAATTTATATGTTAGTAAAATTTACTTAAGTGTATAATTTTATGATTTGGTAAATTTACAGTGTTGTACAATTATCATCACAATCTAGTTTTAGTCAGTTCGCATCACTTCAAAAGGATCCGTCATGCTCAGTTTTACTCGCTCCCCATTTCTATTCCCAGCCCCAAGTGGCTAATCTTTGTATCTATAAGATTGCCTTTTATGAACCTTTCAGATAGATGAAATTATAAAATATGTGGTCATTAAGTCTGGGTATTTTCATCTAACATAACATTTTTGAGATAGGTCCGTGTTGTAGCATGTGTCAGTATTTCATCATCCTTTTTGCTGGATGACATCCCGTCATATGGGCATACTGCTTTTGTTTACCCATTCCAATCTTTCCTGTTTCCACTTGATGGCTCTTATGAGTAATGCTGTTGTAAACATTTGCCTTGTGTTTATGTGGACACTCTTGAGTGTTCTCACCTAGGAGTGAGATTGATGGATCCTATGGTAAATTTATATTTAATTTTTAAGGAGCTACCAAACTGTTTTGCAGAGTGGCTTCACCATTTTATAATCCTGCCATTAGTGTCAAGGGGTCCACGTGTTCCACATGTGGGAGTTCCATATCAACACTGTTGATCCATGTTGATTTGTCACTGTTCTAGTGGGTGTGAAGTTTATTGTGGTTTTAATTTGCATATTCCTAATGACTAATGTCGACTCTGCTTCTTTTCATATGCTTATCAGCCAGTGGTATATCTTCTTTGACTATTTTAAAAATTGGGTTATTACTATTGTAAGATTTCTTTATATATAGTGTATATACAAATCCTTTATCAGATATAATATAAAAATACTTTTCTACTAGTCTGTGGCAGATATATAAATATAATTCAGTTTAAAAATATGATTATTCACATTAAGGAATTATCAATGTAGAGACATAATAATCCCTCTGGTTGCTATGGAAGCTTGCAGTTCTGGAGCCTGAAAAACTGTCCACTGCTCCTCCCAGCTACAGGCTACATCATTTATGAAAATTTTAGAACAATCTTCGTGCATGCAATTTTGTTTGGGTAGATTTTTAGAACTGGAAGACATACAGAGAACATGTATTAGGTTAGCACATCGCCACAGGAGGTAAGTTAGTATGAAATTTCATGTTAAGAGTTTTTGTGGTGAAGCTCCAGTACTTTGGCCACCTCATGCAAAGAGTTGACTCATTGGAAAAGACTCTGATGCTGGGAGGGATTCGCAGCAGGAGGAGAAGGGGAGGACCGAGGATGAGATGGCTGGATGGCATCATGGACTCCATGGAGGTGAGTCTGAGTGAATTCCGGGAGATGGTGATGGACAGGGAGGCCTGGTGTGCTGCGATTCATGAAGTCGCAAAGAGTTGGACATGACTGAGTGACTGAATTGAACTGAACTGAACTGATAACTGTGGGCATGTCCAGTATGACTGGGGAAAGAGGGGAGCAGCATCTGTTGAGAATGTGAAGAAATGGCTTTCACTATCTTTAAGTCAAAGTGGGATTTCACTATTTGATTATGTGTATAAATGTGTGTGTCTGTAAATAAATAAACATGTTTGGAGGAGGTGGTTCATCCAGGCACGTCATGAAAGGTACAAAAGAATAACCAGATCTATCTTCAATAATGAAAACTGTATATACAGCAAATCATAGCCAAATGTAGATTCTCATATCAGCCTCTGGTTCTTCCTAAGAAACTGGTGTATAACTGTTGTAGTAGCTGGAATCATTTTGGTCCATCTTGAGACTTTTTTATTTGGTGGTTTTTATTTTCAAGGTGACTCTTGTCTACCACTGGATTGGATGGCCGCTTTTGCCATGCATCAGAGAACTGTTAAGTCTTTGCCTGTGTTCTTATTCTAAATGAGTCTCCATCAGTTGTTTTCTATAGAAAACATTAAAAAAATGTCATATATAAAAATGCCCTGCACTTGCAGTCTCTGCCTGATGAAGTTTTTTTCTCTTCTCTTTTAGAACGAATTTGTTCCTATTTGAATCCTGAGCTGAAAATATTTTCTCCACTGCTCAGAAGTGTGGACACTAAGATCACTGTATCATGCCAGTAACCATACCCTCCATCAAAAAAAAAAAAAAAAAGCAATTGAGATATGATATTGGGTAGTGGTCACCAGACTTGGGTGTACATTAGAATCACCTGTGATGTGTATTAAAGTACCAATCCTCCAGTCCATTAGGCAAAGTTCTACAGAGTTGATACCAGCTAATTTGGGGAGCCAGTAGGGAAGGCAGAAATGGCTCTGCAGGCTAGGGTCCATTTAAGCTGTCAGTTGTCATTACGGTATGATTAGCATAACTAGGAGGATGGACTCGCTCTGCTGGACAGCCTGGTACTACAAACCCTCAGGCACAGAGCTGTTTAAACCTCAGATGTGGGGACAAGCTGGCCATATTTGAAAAAATTCTATTGTAAGGGGCAAATGTGGGTGACATTTAGGATCCATGGGGAAATATCAGGACAGATTGGATCTTGTGCTATGTGAAAGATGTGGGAGAAACAAACTATTGGCAGGAGTCCCTGACTCCTGACGGGATGGCTTGTGGCCACATATCCCATTTGGGCAGCAGCAGCTCAGCCTTTGGGATGTAGCTGAAGGAGGGAAGAAGTGGGAGGGATACTGAAAGGCAAATGCAGCCTTTCCTGGACAGAGGTCAGTGTTCAACCTGCTAAAGGCAACCCCGTAATCTCCGTTCCCCATCTCTTCTACCCTCCTCAAGTCCTGGGTCTAGACTATATGAGCTACTCACTTGCTCAGCATTCTTAGGTCTTGCAAATAGGCTTGTGAGAAAAGGTTACCTTCACCCACCCCTTAAATGTCTCCTTGTTTTGTTTTTGGTGGGTGGAAGTCTCTCTTTTCATGTAGCTTCAGATGACATAGCATTCTGAGATATCCAATTTTGGTTCTATCAGATGAAAGGAAAAGTGATTGTGAGGCTCCATTCTAATTATAACTTTGTCACTAACTGGCTCCATGACTCCAGTAAATTACTTCAGCTTCCTGGCCTGTAATTTCTCCTTATGTAAAATAACAGAGTTGATCTAGATCAGTAGTACTCATTATGTAGTCCCAGGACAAGCAGCATCAGCATCACCTGGGAACTTGTTAGAAGTGCAAATTCTTGGGTATCACCTCAGACACATCGAAGTACACTTGGGATGGGGTCCATCAATCTGTGTTTTAGCGAGCCCTCCAGGGGATTCTGATGTTCGGCAAAACTTTGAGAACCAGTGATCTAGATCAAGTAGTCCTCAGTCATGGCTGTGCATTAAAATCACCTAGGCAGCTTTTATAACCTGCCAGTCCTGAACTTTACCCACTAAAGAATCTGATTTAAATGATTTCTAGTGGGACCCAGACATTGTGATGTGGTTCTAACGGACATCTAGGTGCTGTCTGTTACCACTGAAAGTTACTATTTCCAAATGTAAATGTGGGCATCCAGACCCACAGCCTTCTTAGGCCACTAGGTGTTACTATAATAGAAAGGCATTTTCAAAACTCTGTTGCTGGATAGGCAGAGGAGGAAAATGTATTTCTTAACTTCTGGTAACAGGTAATTCTGTGATGTAGTGGTAAAGAATCTGCCTGCCAGTGCAGGAGACGCAGGAGTTTGATCCTGAGGTCAAGAAGATACCCTGGTGTAGGAAATGGCAATCCACTCCTGTAGTCTTCCCTGGAAAATCCATGGGCAGAGGAGCCTGGCAGGCTGCAGTCTATGGGGCTGCAGAGTCAGGTGCTACTGAGCACACACACACTTTATTAAATATTCATCTGCAATTTGTTCAGTTTTATTCAAAGGAAAACCCATCAATGATAGAATGGACTGTAGTACATGCTTACAATAGAACAGTCCTCAGCAATAAAAATGAGCTACTAATACAAACACAGTTGCTGAATCTCACAATTTGATGAGAAAAAAAGTCCCCTCCCTCCCCAACTCGGACACAAATAGAAGCACTCTATGGTGCCATTTAAAGAAACATCAAAAACAGGCAAAATTAATCTATATTGGTAGAGGTCAGAACAGTGGTTACCATTAGGGGTAGGGTGGTAAATAAAGCACAACAGAAACTTCTAGAGTGTTGGAAGTACTCTACTTGATCTGATGATAATTATATACATATTATACATACATGTATTGAACTATACTCTTTAATTTGTGCATTTTACTGTATGTTTTTCCTCAGTAATAAAGACTTAAAAGTTGAAATGTGATCCTCAAGAGCAGTAACTGGTACACCAACCCACGATCACTCAATAAATTATTTTATTTGTGCCATCTGTGTTCACCAGATATGAACACAGCACTTTGATTTCATGTTGATATTAAGCTTCAGAGTACAGTATATTAATCTCTGTGACTCCAAGTTAAGAAGGTCATGGCATGATCTCTGTGTATCTAAAGCCCTTGTTTATTCTGAATATTTGTATGTGACCAGGGTGCATATTCTGCACCAATACACTTGGGTAATTGATTCTCTTAGGGAGGACAACCCTCTGTTATCTCTTCCTTATTCTTCAAATCTTGTAATGAATCTAAGAAATGAAACTGCCTGTTCTTTATTATCTGCATAAAGAGACCTCAACACCTTTCCTGTGAGTGTGAGGAGGTCAAATGCATTCTAACGAATCGAGGTGAGATAAGAAGAATCATTCTGTAGCAGAGACAAACAAATCTTTGCAAATTGTACTAAGCCATTCAGTGTCAAAATAAGGCATATTAGAAGGGCATTTAAGGGAAGAAAAATGTGTTGGGGAAATGAAAACCAGAGTCACTTAGCAGAATGCACAAAAACCCATTGGAAAGGGAGCCTTATCATAATAGATGGGAAATTACCATCCATTACTCAGCTATCACTTTAAAGCCACACGCTGAGTGATCTAATTTCATCTTAAGCCCTGCTAATCAAAAGCAGAGGCTGGACTGGCTGACGCCTACCTATGAAATCACTCAAGGACAGCTGAAATATTTGTTCATCTGGGACTACATTAAATATTGTCAGAGTTTTCCCTGATTCAGTCATTTTGAAATGCTGTGCTCTATTTCATTATGCTCCAATCACTTTGATGAATTGGGCAGAATACATAGGGCAGATTTTTTCTTCAGATAATTTGTTTTTATCATGCTTTATAACTGGATCTGTGGACGTGTTATGGCACAGCTCTGAACACTGAAGTACTGTCATTCATTCACTCATGCTAAACTGTCCCAGGTGCTATGGGAAAATCCATGAAAGGGTAAGACAGTTTCTGCCCCAGGTAGTTTAGCATATTAAAAAGCAGAGACATTACTTTGTCAACAAAGGTCTGTCTAGTCGAGGCTATGGTTTTTCCAGTGGTCATGTATAGATGCTAGAGTTGGACTATAAAGAAAGCTGAGCACCGAAGAATTGATGCTTTTGAACTGTGGTGTTGGAGAAGACTCTTGAGAGTCCCTTGGACTGCAAGGAGATCCAACCAATCCATCCTAAAGGAGATCAGTCCTGAATATTCATTGGAAGGGCTGATGCTGAAGCTGAAACTCCAATACTCTGGCCACCTGATGCAAAGAACTGACTCATTGGAAAAGATCCTGATGCTGGGAAAGAGCAGGAGGAGAAGGGGACAACAGAGGATGAGATGGTTGGAGGGCATCACCAACTCAATGGACATGGGTTTGGGTGGACTCCAGGAGTTGGTGATGGACAAGGAGGCCTGGCGTGCTGCAGTTCATGGGGTCGCAAAGAGTGAGACATGACTGAGTGACTGAACTGAACTGAACACAAAAACACAGAAGTTAAGTTTTAAAAACTATGCGATATCTTCCCTTTGTTCCCCTCGGTTACTATATTCTGCTGCCTCTGCACTGTGACCTGGGAGCCTGACCTTCAGTGTTGTGTTCATGGATGTCCTTACCCATGGCCTTTCAATTAGATTCCTTCCATCTGTGTCCCTGAAAGAAGGGTTCAGATTATTCCCCTGATTCTCTCCTTTTGGGGTCTCCATGGGCAGGCTGAGAAAAAGCAGAGAAAGGATCTGATGGTTCTCTGTGTGTAGATTTCTCTGCCTTCCCGTTCTGGAAAGACATTCTCATAGCTCCTTCAGGTCTAGGGTGGTAATGATGCCATGCTTTTCCTAGCCTCAGGGTACAATCTGTGCTCTGTGGGTTCCCTATACTCAGCTCATATCCTTATAAATAGTCTCTTAAAAACTCTCTTTAAATTATCCAATTTTAGTGAGTCATCTGTTTTTTTTCTGGAATCTTGACTGACATAAAAATTGCTCTCATTAAGTAGCCCTAGTATCTAGGAAATAAACACTCAGAATGGATTCTGGGTCTGGGTTTCACATCTATTTGAAGAAACAGAGATATTGTATTTGCCAATGGCAAATGGGAAATATAATCCCATATTAAGGCAGCATCAAGATTATTCAGATTATCACTGTATGGACATGAGATGAAGAACAGGAAGAGAACAAGGCATTGGGAGATCAAGTAGCTGTTGCATTCAGTCACTACAGTGATCAGTTCAGCTCAGTTGCTCAGTCATGTCCAACTCTTTGCGACCCCATGGACCACAGCATGCCAGGCTTCCTGTCCATTACCAACTCCCAGAGCTTGCTCAAATTCATGTCCATCAAGATGGTGATGCTATCCAATCATCTCATCCTCTTTGGCCCTTTCTCCTTCTGCCTTCAATCTTTCCCAGAATCAGGGTCTTTTCTGATGAGTCTCTTCTTTGCATCAGAAGGCCAAAGCATTGGAAGGCCAAAGTATTGGAGCTTCAGATTCAGCCTCCATCTTTCCCATGAATATTCAGGACTGGATGAAGCACAGGCTAGAATCAAGATTTCCAGGAGAAATATCAATAACCTGAGATACACATTTCTTTCCAAGGCCCCTAGGCCTTTTATCGTGGCCTACCCATGCTTACCCTCATCTGATACTGTTCTTCTCTTTTCTCATGGTATTTAATCACACCAGCTGTTGCTATCTCCCAACCACACTAAATTCATTCCTCCTTTAGGATCTTTGTATCAACTGCTCCTGTGTTTCCCCAGCTTTTGTCTACCCAGGCCCCTCTAACTCTTCAGGTTTCAAATCAGATATCCCTTCTTCAGAGAGGTCTTCCCTGACCTCCTTATCTAGAGTATTCTTCCCCAGAAACTACATTTCCTCATCCTGGTTTTTTCTTTTTCTAGCATTTTTCAAAATCTGTGATTTTCTCAGTTACTGAAATTCTCATTGACTGTTGTCTCCCTAGGCTCCATGAGGGCAGGCAGACAGTTTGGTTCCCCAGTATACCCCAAGCCCCTCACATAGGGTCTGCATATGGTGGGCCCTCCATAAATGTGAAATGAAAAGAATGGATGAACTCAAAGACATGCCATTATCCTTTTGCAAATTAAATGGCAAGAATTATGAGGAAGATACAGCATACAATGCATGTTTTAAGATAAAACATCTTTAAAGAGATTACTGTGATGGGACTTCCCTGCGGGTACAGTGGTTAGGTCTCTGCGATTCCACTGCAGAACACAGATTTGACCTCTGATTGGGGAACTAAGATCTCACATGCCACATGACATCCCCCCACCCTCAAAAAAAAAAAAAAAAAAAAAGAGAGAGAGAGATTACAGCGGTAATCCCAGGGTATATGGCAGGAAATAGTTTCCCTTAGGCCACTAGAGGAAATGGATACTTAAGCCACTGAGTCTCATTAGATTATGAACAACAGTAATTCATCCTGAATATTCACCTTTGACTGTCTTGATCCACCAGGGCTCTGTTTTATATGTGCAAAGAAGAGAGGTGAAAAGCAAAGGAGAAAAGGAAAGATATAAGCATCTGAATGCAGAGTTCCAAAGAATAGCAAGAAGAGATAAGAAAGCCTTCTTCAGTGATCAATGCAAAAAAATAGAGGAAAAGAACAGAATGGGAAAGACTAGAGATCTCTTCAAGAAAGTTAGAGATACCAAGCGAACATTTCATGCAAAGATGGGCTCGATAAAAGACAGAAATGGTATGGACCTAACAGAATCAGAAGATATTAAGAAGAGGTGGCAAGAATATACAGAAGAACTGTACAAAAAATATCTTCACGACCCAGATAATCATGATGATGTGATCACTAATCTAGAGCCAGACATCTTGGAATGTGAAGTCAAGTGGGCCTTAGAAAGCATCACTACGAACAAAGCTAGTGGAGGTGATGGAATTCCAGTGAAGCTGTTTCAAATCCTGAAAGATGATGCTGTGAAAGTGCTGCACTTAATATGCCAGCACATTTGGAAAACTCAGGAGTGGCCACAGGACAGGAAAAGGTCCATTTTCATTCCAATTCCAAAGAAGGGCAATGCCAAAGAATGGTCAAACTACTGCACAATTGCACTCATCTCACATACTAGTAAAGTAATGCTAAAAATTCTCCAAGCCAGCTTTCAGCAATATGTGAACCGTGAACTCCCTGATGTTCAACCTGGTTTTAGAAAAGGCAGAGGAACCAGAGATCAAATTGCCAACATCCGCTGGATCATCAAAAAAGCAAGAGAGTTCCAGTAAAACATCTACTTCTGCTTTATTGACTACGCCAAAGCTTTTGACTGTGTGGATCACAATAAACTATGGAAACTTCTGAAAGAGATGGGAATACCAGACCACCTAACCTGCCTTTTGAGAAATCTGTATGCAGGTCAGGAAGCAACAGTTAGAACGGGACGTGGAACAACAGACTGGTTCCAAATAGGAAAAGGAGTACGTCAAGGCTGTATACTGTCACCCTGTTTATTTGACTTATATGCAGAGTACATCATGAGAAATGCTGGACTGGAAGATACACAAGCTGGAATCAAGATTGCCAGGAAAAGTGTCAATAACCTCAGATATGCAGATGACACCACCCTTATGGCAGAAAGTGAAGAAGAACTAAAGAGCCTCTTGATGAAAGTGAAAGAGGAGAGTGGAAAAGTTGTCTTAAAGCTCAACATTCAGAAAACAAAGATCATGGCATCTGGTCCCATCACTTCATGGGAAATAGATGGAGAAACAGTGGAAACAGTGTCAGACTTTATTTTTGGGGGCTCCAAAATCACTGCAGATGGTGACTGCAGCCATGAAATTAAAAGACGCTTATTCCTTGGAAGAAAAGTTATGACCAATCTAGATAGCATATTCAAAAGCAGAAACATTACTTTGCCGACTAAGGTCCGTCTAGTCAAGGCTATGGTTTTTCCTGTGGTCATGTATGGATGTGAGAGTTGGCCTGTGAAGAGGGCTGAGCGCCGAAGAATTGATGCTTTTGCACTATGTTGTTGGAGAAGACTCTTGAGAGTCCCTTGGACTGCAAGGAGATCCAACCAGTCCATTCTGAAGGAGATCAGCCCTGGAATTTCTTTGGAAGGAATGATGCTAAAGCTGAAACTCCATTACTTTGGCCACCTCATGCAAAGAGTTGACTCATTGGAAAAGACTGATGCTGGGAAGGATTGGGGGCAGGAGGAGAAGGGGACGACCGAGGATGAGATGGCTGGATGGCATCACGGACTCGATGGACGTGAGTCTGAGTGAACTCCGGGAGATGGTGATGAACAGGGAGTCCTGGCGTGCTGCAATTCATGGGGTCACGAAGAGTCGGACACGACTGAGCGACTGAGCTGAACTGAACTGTTGCTTTACTTTTCATTACCATGAAATAGATTTAAGTAAATTGTTAATAATTTCCTGCCTTAAAAAATAAAACAGAATCCAATTTATTCATTTATTTGTGATTAGAAGTAGAAGGTTCTGGAGTTTGTAGGCAGAGGCACAAGAATCTTAAAGAGTTTTTGAAAAAACTCTAAAAATTTTTTAAACTTAGTAAAGAGTTTTTTAACTGGATGCATTTTTAGAGGTCACCTGGTTTAACCTATTTTCCTGGAAGACTTAACAGCAATGTGGAAAGACATTGGTTTATAGACTGATACTTAAGAGCTTGTGTGACCTTCAACTGACTATTTAATCTCATGGAGCCCGTTTGCCTCAACTGTAGAGAAGAATCAAATTTAGAGACTGTTAGTGGTTAAATCGGAGAAGGCAATGGCACCCCACTCCAGCACTCTTGCCTGAAAAATCCCATGGATGGAGGAGCCTGGTGGGCTGCAGTCCATGGGTCAGACACGACTGAGCGACTTCACTTTCACTTTTCACTTTCATGCATTGGAGAAGGAAATGGCAACCCACTCCAGTATTCTTGCCTGGAGAATCCCAGGGATGGGGGAGCCTGGTGGGCTGCCGTCTATGGGGTCGCACAGAGTCGGACACGACTGAAGCAACAGCAGTAGCAGCAGTGGTGAAATGAGACAAGTTAGAAAGTGCCTAGCACATTGAAGGGCCCTAATAAGTGGTAACTATCAACAGTATTTACAGATGAGAAAACTAAGAAATGAAAAACAGGGAACTAAAATATAACTGTTATGTTAATATCAAATGTGGTATTATAGAAGAGTGTTCCCCAGCTTGTTTTTCTCAAACATGCTCTCCATAGAGTCACCTGGGAAGATTCAGAAAATCCTGATGTTGAGGCTCCACTCTACATCAGTGAAGTCAGAATCTCTGGAACTGGAACCCCAGGGTCAGTATCTTTTCGTTTTTTTAAGTAGCTCCACAGATCATTCCAACATGTGGCCCTGTTTGTTGCATTTATTAAAAGCACAAATTTCTGGACTTGATACCAAGTACGCTATATTAATTTGTGAGGGCTGCCATGACAAAGTACCACAAGTGGGTGACTTAAAGCAAGAGAAATTTTTCACAATTCTGGAGCTGGAAGTCCCAAATCAAAGTGTGGGGTCAGCTGGGTTGCTTTCTTCTGAGGCTCTGAGGGAAGAACCTATTTCAAGCCTCTCTCCTTGGCATTTTTTTTTTAAAGTTTATTTATTTGATTGCAGCAAGTGGGATCTAGTTCCCTGACCAGGGATAGAACCCAGGTCCCCTGCACTGGGAGTGAAGAGTCTTAGCCACTGGACTGCCAGGAAAGTCCCTTCCTTGGCTTGTTGATGGCTATTGTTTCATCTTCCCTCCATGGGAGTCTCTGAGTCCTAATTTTCCCTTTTACAAGGACACCAGTCATACTGGATTAGGGCTCACCTTAGTGACCTTATTTTAACTTAATTACCTTTGTAAAGACTCTATCTCCAAATAAAGTCACCTTCTGAGGGACTTAGGGATTAGAATGTTAACATATGAATTTTAGGGGCACAGTTCAATCCATCAGTTCAGTTCAGTTCAGTTCAGTCACTCAGTCATGTCCGACTCTTTGTGACCCCATGAATCGCAGCACGCTAGGCCTCCCTGTTCATCACCATCTCCCGGAGTTCACTCAGACTCACGTTCATCAAGTCCATGATGCCATCCAGCCAGCTCATCCTCTGTCGTCCCCTTCTCTTCCTGCCCAAATCCCTCCCAGCATTAGAGTCTTTTCCAATGAGGCAACTCTTCGCATGAGGTGGCCAAAGTACTGGAGTTTCAGCTTTAGCATCATTCCTTCCAAAGAACACCCAGGGCTGATCTCCTTTAGAATGGACTTGTTGGATCTCCTTGCAGTCCAAGGGACTCTCAAGAGTCTTCTCCAACAACACCGTGCAAAAGCATCAATTCTTCAGCGCTCAGCCTTCTTCACAGTTCAACTCTCACATCCATACTTGACCACAGGAAAAACCATAGCCTTGACTAGACGGACCTTAGTCGGCAAAGTAATGTTTCTGCTTTTGAATATGCTATCTAGATTGGTCATAACTTTTCTTCCAAGGAGTAAGCGTCTTTTAATTTCATGGCTGCAGTCACCATGTGCAGTGATTTTGGAGCCCCCCAAAAAAGTCTGACACTGTTTCCACTGTTTCTCCATCTATTTCCCATGAAGTGATGGGACCAGATGCCATGATCTTCATTTTCTGAATGTTGAGCTTTAAGCCAACTTTTTCGCTATCCTCTTTCACTTTCATCAAGAGGCTTTTTAGCTCCTCTTCACTGTCTTCCATAAGGGTGGTGTCATCTGCACATCTGAGGTTATTGATATTTCTCCTGGCAATCTTGATTCCAGCTTGTGTATCTTCCAGTCCAGCATTTCTCATGATGTACTCTGCATATAAGTTAAATAAACAGGGTGACAGTATTCAGCCTTGACGTACTCTTTTTCCTATTTGGAACCAGTCTGTTGTTCCACGTCTAGTTCTAACTGTTGCTTCCTGACCTGCATACAGATTTCTCAAAAGGCAGGTTAGGTGGTCTGGTATTCTCATCTCTTTCAGAAGTTTCCATAGTTTTTTGTGATCCACACAGTCAAAGGCTTTGGCATAGTCAATAAAGCAGAAATAGATGTTTTACTGGAACTCTCTTGCTTTTTTGATGATCCAGCGGATGTTGGCAATTTGATCTCTGGTTCCTCTGCCTTTTCTAAAACCAGGTTGAACATCAGGGAGTTCACGGTTCACATATTGCTGAAGCCTGGCTTGGAGAATTTTGAGCATTACATTACTAGCATGTGAGATGAGTGCATTTGTGTGGTAGTTTGAGCATTCTTTGGCATTCAATCCATAACATTCCCTAAATCAGAATCTCCAGAGAAAAAGCCTGAAAAACCTAACATTTAGCAAGCACAGCAGAAAGGTCTGGGAACACGATCTAGGGTAGAAGAAAAAGTGAAAATAACAGCAAGGGCCAGACTGGCCAAAGACTGGTGGAAACTTCAGCTCCTAAAGAGCAGAGAACTGAGAAGCTGCAGTGTTGTCACTCAAGAATGAGGGGCCCAAGGTGCTTGTCCTTACCAGTTTTTTCCAAGATGTTGAAAATTTGGATTTTTCTTTAAGTTTCCAGTAAATGTTCTGCAGACCAAACAAAATATATCTGTAAGCCTTATTCAGCTGATATTTTACATAACTTTGGGTTAGAAAAACATTGAGTTTTTAACACTGGGCTCAAAAACCATTGCTGGCTGCTGCTCAGTGGCTGGAAAAGGAGGGGAGAGGAGAGCAGGCATCATGGGGGAGGGGGAGAAAGAGAAGACAGTTTGGCCCAGGTAGTCCACCATGACTGCTGCAGGTGAATCCTTTAATTAATTAATTCAGCTGTTCAGTTGCCTTTGGAGAGTTTTCAGGGTATTAGCAATCAAGCTGTGCTTTAAGTCATGACTGTGAGCTTCAAGTCTCTCCTGGAGGGCTGCTCTTTTCTTTGGCCTGCTATGGGTTTCTCTACTTTTATTACTCTAAGAACTCCCACTGTTTTAGTCTGATGGCTTGTGTCCCCTTTTTGCTGTTGCTTCTGGAGCTATTAGGAATTCATTCTTAAAAAAATTTTTTTTTTCCTACCATTACAATGAGATTTAAACCAACAGTGAGTGAGTACATGTTCTCATTCCATCATCTTTGAAAAAAATATGAAATACAAAGGCTAGTGTAATAAATCCCAGAGCCATTTAATACATAAAATGTTTCCAGGCCACACCCATGTTTCCTTTCCCTGAGAAGGATCCACTATTCTGAATTCATGTTCTGTCATTCCCATGTACTTCTTTATAATTTTCCCATGTCTGTGTATTCCTAAACTATACGCATGTGCACACATGTGTTTGCATACTTTATATACATATACATGTATGTGCATATATTTTTTGCCTGGTCTTATTTATAGAAATGGTATAATATTGCACACTGTTTTATTTTTTATTTTTGGCTGTGCCAGGTAGCTTGTGTGATCTCATTTCCCTGATCAAGGATTGAACACAGGCCCTCTGCAGTGGAAGCACAGAGTCCTAACCACTGGACTGCTGGGCAATTCCCACATCTTTTTATAATCTATTGTTTTTACTCTGGTATGTTCCTTTTACTGCTCTTAAGAGTATTTCATTTTCTAAGATTTCCACAGTATAGTACTTGAAAACTTTTCAACCGGGGGAACGTCTTCAACCTGGTATTTTTGCCTTGAATTCTATTTTGCATTACTATAGCTACAAAAGCTTTTATTTTGGTTAGTGCCATATATTTCAGTTCTTCTACTACTAGTTTTTCAGTTTGACAATCTCAGTCTTTTAACTGGTAAACTGAGTTAATTTTTGTGTGTGACTTCTGATGTACCTAGATTTATTTCTGAGTTATCTTTTGCTGTTTCCTATATTCCCTCGTTTTTTCTACTACTGCTTTTCTTGCTGACCCTTTAGAGCTGGAACCCAACAAGGGTCTTCCTGCCCACTGTGGTTGGAGCCAGTAGAATGAGACCAAGTTTGGTTCAAAAGCAAGGGAAAGTTTTATTCCTCTGTTAAAGAATAGACACACATTAGAGTACTTGCGCTCCTGAGTAGCTGTGGGTGGGGCTACTTTATAGGGGTTCTTGTCAGTGGGGAGGGCAGAGGAGGGGGTGGAATTCTTGCAGATTGGGCGCAGCTGTGCTGCTCGGGCTCCAGCTCCAGGCCCAGCGTCTCTGCACACGGCCCGTTGCTGCCATCTTGGATTGAGGCCTCCTGCTCCCCTACGAGGAAGCATAGGCCCAGACATTTCTCCCTGGGAGTGTCGGTTGTAGGGCTTCCGGACGCGGCATCCTACAAGCAAGTGAACGCTAAACACAAACGAAACGGAAAAAAAACAAAAAAAGGTTAGACTTTATTATCTAGAATGGGCTTTGCTAGTGATACTTCGTTCAGAATTTATTTTCACTTTTTGTTTCTTCTGTTTTGAATTTTATGCACTCATTTCTTTTTCTTTAGTGAATAACTTTACTTATTTTGTCAAACAGTCAGAAATGCATAAAAAATGCTGTAATATCTTGCTACAGAAAGTGTGGTCCATGAAGCAATAGCTTTGGTATCACTTGAGTGCCTGTTAGAAATGCAGACTCTTGGGCCTAGCCCAGAACTGCTGAGTCAGAATCTGCATGTGAACAAGGCCCCAGTTGATTCATGAGCATGTTAAAGCGTGAGAAGCACTAGTTTAGTGAGAAAACATCCTTTATATTTAATAAATACTAACCTTTTGCCATAATTGCATCATATATTTATTTTTTCTTTACATATTTAAAAGTAAATTGCAGAAAGGAAAAGATTGGCTTTTTAAATAGTTTATTGGGGGTCTCTTAAAAACAAGAGACATTTGTACATGTTTGCAATGTTATCATCAAAACTTAATGATCTTAACTATAATCCTCTAATATGACTTAGTACTAAATTTGTATTCAGATTTCTCCAGCTATTTCCAAAAGAGCTTTTTGCAGTTACTTAGTGTGTACTAGGATCAAATCTTGGTCTCTCTGTAGCTTTTGGTCATTATGTTTTATGGCTCTTAAGTGTGTCTAAATCTAGACTACTCCTCTCCTCCCTCCCACACTCACCTTTTCTTTTTATGACATCGTCTAGTTAAAGACAGGTCAGTTGTCTTGTAGAATGTCCTCAGTTCTGGGTTTGACTGCTTCCTTGTAGTCATGTTTAACTCGTTCTTCTAGTTCCTGTATTTCTTGTAAATTACAAGTAAGAGCTAAAGGCTTGATTAGATTCAGGTTAAGCATTTTTGGCAAGACTATACATCACAGACAGTAAATATTGTTTACTTTCTGTTGCATCATGTCAAGTTGCACATAATGTCTCATTCCATTAAAACAGTGATGAAAATATTTATCATTCGGTTCAGATGGGGTAAGCCTAATGCCTTCAACATAGTGTTTGGTTTTTCCTCTTGTGACTCATAAATGACCCATGAAATATTTACTTTGCAACTATTTCATTCTCTATCAATTTTTTAATGTTGTTTCACTTTTCATTGGTAATCTTTGCTAGATCCTTTTTTTTTTTTTTTTTTTGTTAGGGGCTGCAAAATGGTCATTTTCTAATTTTTTATTTCTTTTTAATTTACTGCTGCTACTGCTACTGCTAAGTTGCTTCAGTCGTGTCCAACTCTGTGCGACCCCATAGACGGCAGCCCATGGGGCTCCCCCCTCCCTGGGATTCTCCAGGCAAGAATACTGGAGTGGGTTGCCATTTCCTTCTCCAGTGCATGAAAGTGAAAAGTGAAAATGAAGTTGCTCAGTTGTGTCCGACTCTCAGCGACCCCATGGACTGCAGCCCACCAGGCTCCTCCGTCCATTGGAATTTCCAGGCAAGAGTACTGGGGTGGGGTGCCATTGCCTTCCCCATTTACTAGCTGAAATTCTTTGATAAGGAAGAGGTTTCTTTTTAGCTAGGGCTATTGGGTTACTCTTAAGTGCAGTTCTTTTTTTTTCTTTTTCTTTTTTTTAATTGGAGGCTAATTACTTTACAATATTGTAGTTGTTTTTGCCATACCTTCACATGAATCAGCCATGGGTATACATGTATTCCCCATCCTGAACCCATCTCCCACCTCCGTCCCCATCTCATCCCTCAGCGTCATCCCAGTGCACCAGCCCTGAGCACCCCGTCTCATGCATCGAACCTGGACTGCCGATCTATTTCACATATATAATGTACATGTTTCAATGCTATTCTCTCCAATCATCCCACCCTCACCTTCTCCCACAGAGTCTAAAAGTCTGTTCTTTACATCTGTGTCTCTTTTGCTGTCTCGCACACAGGGTCATTGTTACTATCTTTCTAAATTCCATATATATATGTGTTAATATACTGTATTGGTGTCTTCCTTTCTGACTTACTTCACTATGTATAATAGGCTCCAGTTTCATCCACCTCATTAGAATTGATTCGAATGCATTCTTTTTAATAGCTGAGTAATATTCCATTGTGTATATGTACCACAGCTTTCTATCCATTCATCTGCTGATGGACATCTAGGTTGCTTCCATGTCCTGGCTGTTGTAAATAGTGCTGTGATGAATTAAGTACAGTTCTTACTTCAAAGATGGTATAAAGTTTTAATTATTAACTGTTAACCCTTATAAAAAGCCTATTGATGAAAGTGAAAGAGGAGAGTGAAAAAGTTGCCTGAAAGCTCAACATTCAGAAAACAAAGATCATGGCATCTGGTCCCATCACTTCATGGGAAATAGATGGGGAAACAGTGTCAGACTTTATTTTTGGGGGCTCCAAAATCAGTGCAGATGGTGATTGCAGCCATGAAATTAAAAGACGCTTACTCCTTGGAAGGAAAGTTATGAGCAACCTAGATAGCATATTGCAAAGCAGAGACATTACTTTGCCAAGAAAGGTCCGTCTAGTCAAGGCTATGGTTTTTCCAGGGGTCATGTATGGATGTGAGAGTTAGACTGTGAAGAAAGCTGAGTGCTGAAGAATTGATGCTTTTGAACTGTGGTGTTGGAGAACTCTTGAGAGTCCCTTGGACTGCAAGGAGATCCAACCAGTCCATTCTAAAGGAGATCAGTCCTGGGTGTTCTTTGGAAGGACTGATGCTAAAGCTGAAACTCCAGTACTTTGGCCACCTCATGCGAAGAGTTGACTCATTGGAAAAGACTCTGATGCTAGGAGGGATTGGGGGCAGGAGGAAAGGGAACGGCAGATGATATGGCTGGATAGCATCACTGACTCGATGGACATGAGTCTGAGTGAACTCCAGGAGTTGGTGATGGACAGGGAGGCCTGGTGTGCTGCAATTTATGGGGTCACAAAGAGTCAGACACGACTGAGCGACTGAACTGAACTGAACCCTTATAATCTTAATATGCATACTTAACAAAATCTAAGCTAATCTGTGTCCCTCTCCAATTTAAGGACCTTGGCATTTGTCTTACACATTATTTTTGTCACGGTTTTAATTCTATCTTCTTTTGTTTCCACCCCCCCAGCTCCCATATTAGACTTTATTATTACTGACTTATATAGTCAATCTCTATGTGTTTGTATTTACTAGGATCCTAGCCTGCTTCTTTTTAAAATTTTTAATATTTTTAATTTAAGGACAATTGCTTTACAGTATTGCAAACATCAACATGAATCAGGCATAGGCACACCCATGTCCCCTCCCACTTGAACATCCCTCCCCTTAGCCCGTTTATCCTCTCCTTTCTATCTTCAGGAATGTCTTAATGTTTCTCTAGTCTTTTGGTGGTTAGCAATCCAAATCTTTTCTAAAAGGAAAAGAGATTTACTGAATATGTGGTTCTAGGTTGACTATTGCTGTCCTTAGTCCCCTTGGTGCATTCTGAATTGCTGGTCACCACTCTGCCTCTCAGTTCTGTGACTTCTTTTGGTGGGGTCCCTGTTTTTTGTATTCCATGCTGCCTTCCTTTGTTGTTATAACTCCTTTACTGAAACACATAATATAGTAGCTTCTTAAGAAAGGACACTTGAGCGAAGTTTTTGGTGCCCTTGCTTGTATGAAAGTGTCTTTATCGTCACACTTGGCTTCCCTGGTAGCTCAGTTGGAAAAGAATCTGCCTGCAGTGCAGGAGACCCCAGTTTGATCCCTGGGTCAGGAAGATCCCCTGGAGAAGGAAATGGCAACCGAGTCCAGTATTCTTGCCTGGAAAACACCATGGACAGAGGAGCCTGGCTAGCTACAGTCCATTGGATCCCAAGAGTTGGACACAACTTAATGACTAAACCACGAGCATCACCACCACAAAATTTGGCTCGCATTGTTTGTTAAATATTTGAAAGTAATTGTCCTAATTCCTGTGGTGTTGCTTTTCAGAATCAAATATTGTTTTGATTCCCCATCTTTTGTTTGTGACTTGTTCTTTCTTATATTATACCTGTTTCCTCTGGGTTCCCATTTCTATGTTTGATTTAGGCCTCTATTTTTCCTTTTCCAGTTCTGTGGCCACTGCTGAGTTTTCCAAATTTGCTGGCATATTGAGTGTAGCACTTTCACAGCATCATCCTTTAGGATCCGAACTAGCTGGAAAAGGTCAGTTTTCATTCCAGTCCCGAAGAAAGGCAGTGCCAAAGAATGCTCAAACTACTGCACAACTGCACTCATCTCACATGCTAGTAGAGTAATGCTCAAAATTCTCTAAGCCAGGCTTCAACAGTACCTGAACTGTGAACTTCCAGATATTCAAGCTGGATTTACAAAAGGCAGAGGAACCAGAAATCAAATTGCCAACATCTGCTGGATCATCGAAAGAGCAAGAGAATTCAAGAAAAACATCTACTTTTGCTTTATTGACTATGCGAAAGCCTTTGACTGTGTGGACCACAGCAAACTCTGGAAAATTCTACAAGAGATGGGAATACCAGACCACCTGACCTGCCTCTTGAGAAATCAGTATGCAGGTCAGGAAACAACAGTTAGAACTGGACATGGAACAACAGACTGGTTCCAAATCGGGAAAGGAGTACATCAAGGCTGTATATTGTCACCCTGCTTATTTAACTTATATGCGGAGTACATCATGAGAAACGCTGGGCTGGATGAAGTACAAGCTGGAATCAAGATTGCCAGGAGAAATATCAATAACCTCAGATATGCAGATGACACTACCCTATGGCAGAAAGCAAAGAAGAACTAAACAGCGTCTTGATGAAAGTGGAAGAGGAGAGTGAAAAATTTGGCTTGAGGCTCAACATTCAGAAAAATAAGATCATGGCATCTGGTACCATCACTCCATGGGAAATAGATGGGGAAACAGTGGAAACAGTGTCAGACTTTATTTTGGGGGCTCCAAAATCACTGCAGATGGTGACTGCAGCCATGAAATTAAAAGACGCTTGCTCCTGGGAAGAAAATTTATAACCAACCTAGACAGCACATTAAAAAGCAGAGACATTACTTTGCCAACGAATGTCTGTCTAGTCAAAGCTATGTTTTTTCCAGTAGTCATGTATGGATGTGAGAGTTGGACTATAAAATAAAGCTGAGCGCCGAAGAATTGATGCTTTTGCACTGTGTTGTTGGAGAAGACTCTTGAGAGTCCCTTGGACTGCAAGGAGATCCAGTCAGTCCATCCTCAAGGAAATCAGTCCTGAACATTCATTAGAATACTGATGCTGAATCTGAAACTCCAATATTTTGGCCACCTGACGTGAAAAACTGATTCATTCGAAAAGACCCTGATGCTAGGAAATACTGAAGGTGGGAGGAGAAGTGGACAACAGATGAGATGGTTGGTGGCATCACCGACTCGATGGACATGAGTTTGAATGAACTCTGGGAGTTAGCTATGGACAGGGAAGCCTGGTGTGCTGCAGGCCATTGGGTTGCAGAGTCAGACATGACTGAACGACTGAACTGACCTGTTTATATTTTTATTTAGTTAGTTTTAGATGCACTGGGCCTTCACTGCTGCTCACGGGCTTTCTCTAGTTGTGGTGAGCGGGGGCTGCTCTTTGTTGCGGAGCACAGGCTCTAGGGGTGTGAGTTTCAGTAGTTGTGGCTCACAGGTTTAATTGCTCTGAGGTATATGGAATCTCCCCATACCAGGGATCAATCCGTGTCCCCTGCATTGGCAGGTGGATTCTTTATCTGCTGTGCCTCCGGGGAAGTCCTCTAATTCTTGATTTTTGTCTTTCTTTTAACTTGGGAGGAGAAAGGTCCAAGCAATCTTGATTTTTTAATAAGATGACTATGCTCTCTGTGGGTGAGTGTAAATTTAAGCATATTTTTGTGGGAGGCTTTTGATAGTATTGATTGTAAGGAAATATATTTCTTTGTCATAAGTCTTGGAGGAGTCAACATTTTGCCCATGCATACTTTCAGGAAAGCACTAGAGAATGAATTAGGAGGCCTGAGTTACAATCTTTGGTTCTTGCTGAGTGATCGTTAGAGTATCACTTACCTCCTCTGAACTTCAGTTTGCTTATGTATAAAAATTATGTTCATTTTTCTTACTGGGCCATTATGGAGATCAAATGTGATATACCAGTTGTCTTCTTTCATAAATCATTAGTCAAAAATTTCTTACATTCCACAAAGATCTGCAAGCATAATACTTGCTCCTCAAGATTACTTGTGCCTGAGGGTTGGCAAACAGCTGCTGTATTTTAATATCTTGTGATGTCTTTATGTTTTTATGACCTGGTCTAGGAATGAAGGAATTGTTCAGATTTTTTAATCTGGATGAGAATCTTGAAGCTATAATCTATTTTATTAAGGCTTTGCACTTTATTTTTTTTTTTTTAAAACCTGGCTTCATGAAGTTGATGTCACAAACTTGACATCAGAAATGTGACGTTAGTCCATTAATCACCTTGGGTGGACGAGACAGGCGGCCACTGCAAGCATAAAGGAAATACTAACCTAAGAGTGACTAAGGCTAAAAGTAATCCCCTTCAGAACTAGGTTAAGCAGTTTTATTTAGGGCTTAGGTAGTGAATCAGCCTGTGGAAGCTTGGACTTCCAGGGTGAGGGACTTGCAAAGTGTTTTGGAGACGTGTGTATGTGTAGCTTGGTTGGAAGAGTGATTCATCTTTTTAAAAGACTCTCTGCATCTCTCTCTCTTGTGCTCTGTCCTCTTCTTATTTTCTCTTGTTCTCATACTCTCTAAGACTCTCTTTTGCTCTTTACCTTAGACCTGCTTGGACTCCAGTTTCTTCCTGGCGTGTTCTTTAAAGATCTAGAGCAAGGGTTTTGCCTGAGACTTGACAGGTCTGGGGAAGAAAGAGGACTGGTACACCCAGGACCACCACCAGGGGAACTGGGTCTGCATCCCTTCTAGCGCTCTTCTATCCATTACTTTGAAAGTGAAAGTCACTCAGTCATGTCTCACTCTTTGTGACTCCATGGACTGCATAGTCCATGATATTCTCCAGGCCAGAATACTGGAGTGGGTAGCCATTTCCTTCTCCAGGGGATCTTCCCAACCCAGGGGTCAAACCCAAGTCTCCTGCATTGCAGGCGTTTTCTTTACAAGCTGACCCACAGGGGAAGCCCATCTATTACTTTATCTTGTTCTTTATTGGAACTCAGTGATATCCACAGAGAAACGTTACTGTGTCTCTAGATGCTGCAGTCATCTCTTGTCATTCCTTAATTCCTCCTACTCCTGCTTTAGTCTGTTTTGAAGCCTACTAGGCTTTCAGAAATACTTGCATGCAAGAAAACAGGTAGTTTTACTGGTCCTCCATCTGTAAGGGGCGCGTAACCACACACACACACAAATGGATAAGATGGGAAATAAAAGTGGTGAAGTTTAATTTTGTTAAGAAGATCATAGATGGCATTAAAGGGTAAATAGTCATTGATGAGCTTCAAGGAAGAAATTTTTATGCATATTTTTCTTCAAAAACAACCCACAGTTGTGACAAGCTATGACAACTGAAATACATACTATTAATTAAGCACAGGTTTCCAAGATAATGATCCAGAAAGAGTACAGAGAGATGGAAGAATAAATCTGTATGTTTATTGAGGTTGTATATGATCTGGAAAGCTATAGCAATGTGAAAAATGATAAATGATTCCAAGTACATTTGGATAAATACAGCTGGTTAAGAGCAAATGCCCAACATCAGAAAGGAAGGTCGTGCTTCTATGGGTGGAGAGATGTTATAAGCCATAACTCAGTTCACTTCTGACATTTATTATGTGCATACCAGGACAGAGCTCAGCTCTAGAAACTGGAGGGAACTACAAAATAAATGACACTGTTAAGGAAAAAAATTAAAATAAATGGACAGGGACGCCTGGCATGCTGCAGCCCATGGGGTAGCAGAGTCAGACTCAACTGAGTGAATGGAAGGAAATGAAGACTTCCTGCTGTTTTATATTTATCACATTTGCTCAGATTAAGGAATTCTTATTTTATATTATGTTATTTTCTCACTGGTTTTGTTCCTGCTAAGGCTGTGGGGTGAAACAGCTTACTGTGTCTACATGGCATGTGCCTCTGCCCTGAAAAAAGGGGCTGGAGAGATGCCGGATCTGTCAGAAAGCTGGGACTCTGAGGGCGTGAAGAACTCAAAGCCACAAAATTTAAGCCACATTATCTGGTTGGGTTTAGTTCTGGGTTTTTCTGGAGGTTTTGGTTTGGTGTTTATTTTCCTCCTGGGCTTTTAGTATGGTCTCTTTTCAAAGGTCTGTCCTTGTTTCCCCTGTGCTTCTGAAAACACAGAAAAGGGTCTTTGATCCTTGTGAGCAGTCGTGGAAAGCACACTTTCCAAAGTGTGGTCTCTGGACCAGCAGCATCAGCATCTACCTGGGAACTCATTAGTAATGCACATTCAGAGGTGCCATCCAGACCTATTGGATCAGGAACTCAGGGGGTTCCTGATGGGCTGTGATGTGTGTCTTAAGCCTTCCAGGATTCTGAGGCTGGATCCCTGAGAACTGAAGGAGAACAGCGCCCTCTGGAGGTCATATGTTAGAGCAACTATGTGTGTGCTGTGCTTAGGCAGTGGTGTCTGTCTGTGACCTGATGAGCTGTAACCGGCCAGACTCCTCTCTCCAAAGGGATCATCCAGGCAAGAATACTGGAGTGGGTTTCCATTTCCTCCTCCAGGGGACCTTCCCAACCCAGGGATCGAACCCAGGTCTCCCACATTGCAGGTGATTTCTTTACTATCTAGACCACCCGGGAAGCAATTATGGGAAAAACTAAATCCAGGGGAAAGTGTGGGGATAGTTCAAGTTCTCAAGTCCAGCTGTCCCTCCCCACACAAAGAGATTTCTGCCACAGCCAGCTTTGGAGGCTCTGAAAGAAAGTGAAAGTGAAGTCGCTTAGTCGTGTCTGACTCTTTGCGACCCCATGGATTGCAGCCTAAGAGGCTCCTCTGTCCATGGGATTTTCGAGGCAAGAGTACTGGAGTGGGTTGCCACTGGAGGCTCTGGGATGATATAATTGATGAGTATTGCTGTTCTCTTTTGTAACAGTCCAGGCTCTGAAGATGGGTGAATTCTAAGATGAGTATTCACTGTTTACTTTTTCCTGTTCTGGTCTTCATTTTACTCCTCTATTCAAAAACCTTCAGTGCTTCTCCGTTAATTAAACACTGCCCTCTGCCAGGTCTTCCGTGTTTCTGCAGCAGGTCTTATTTCCTCCCTCATGTCTTTCCTATCTGAAAAAGTTTTCTTTCCTGTCTTCTGTGCTCTTGTAGTTCTGGCAATGTCAGCACAGTTTGTAACTGTCCCCGCTACAAGCTGAGCTTCTTGAGGCCAGGGACCACATTCAATTCCTGTTTATCCCCAGCATTTAGCCCAGTGCCTGCTTCACAATAGGTGATTGGAAAATGGTTTCAAAATGAATAAATGGAGTAATGTAACTCAAGGTCTAGTTATTTAGGTTGCTGTCCCTGAAGCTTCCTGTCTTCTTCCTGCAGCCCCTTTCGATGTGAAATCCCTCCCAGCCGCAAAATTCCCAGCTTCACAAAATTCCACCCATCCTTTAAGATTCCCTCATAGTGACTGCTCAGGGAACATGAGAGAGTGAACTGTGGACCTTGGAATGTTCACTTGATCAGGCAGGGTCATCACCTGGCAAGTTTACTAAGTCACCCTTAAGTCACCAAGTTCCCAAGGCAAGTGCATCCACAATAAAAATAGCACAAATTATAACAATAGCATTAATCTATAACATTCCTGGGTTATATTAATTGAGTTCTTATCATGTGCCAAAACTTGCAGGAAGCCTTTTATATATGTTAATAAATTTTCAAATTAGCCTATGAAGAAAGTATTATTATCTGTAAAACAATAAATGAGGAAAAAGAGGCCCAAAGGGACTAAATAATTTGCCTAAAGTCATATAGCTAGAAATGTCAAAGCCAACATTAAGATCCGAGTCTGGTCAACCCCAAAGTCATCAGTCTTCATCTGGAGCTAAATAGATCACTGACAAAGTATATAGATGTTAGAGATGTTGGTGATATGGAATCATGAATACAAAAAGACCATTAAAAACCTGAACTCACGAACCAGTCAATGAATAAATTGATATCTATTGAGCACCAACTGTGGGATGGGCCTTGTTCTAGGAGCAAGAGGATACAGAGGGTGAATAAGTCAGCCAAGATCCCTGCTCTCAGGGAATTTACCTTCCAGTGGGAGGCCCTCTTGGAAGAGATGACATTCAGTCAACCTCTGGATAGTACGAGTAGCCTATCTGGGAAGACTCTGCTCCAGCCAAAAAGAAGGAAACGCGAAAGCCCCAAGATTAAGGAAACTGATGGAAGAACCAGCAACCACAAACAGCTGAGGGGAACTGATTGAACTTTCTCGGCACACGTACTGTAAGGGTAGGAAACAGACCCAGGCTGTGAGTAGCCCAGAAAGCGAAGTTAGTAAGCACAGGGAGCCAGTTACCCTGCCTGGGAAGGAAGACTGAAGAGGTCCTTTTGTAGCTCTGAATCTTTTCCGTCTTTCCATCTGTGCCACTCACACTACTCACAGTACCTGAAAATGAATCAGACTATATGTGACTTTGAGGCAAAGGCAAGCATCATCATTCAATAGAATCGACACTAATTTTAAAAAGCCCAATGAAGTACATGACATATTCTAGGAAGAATTTTTCTTTTCAGAGGCATCATACTGTCTGGGTTCTGCGCATCTGACATCTCCCTACTTTATTGTCATTTAAGAAGAACTGAGCTGCAGCTTCACTAATGTTCCAATGGCAGGATCTGGCTCCCAAGGTCTGTAGGGATACATTCAGAATCAGGAGTGAGGCCCAAATGAGAGCAAATCTTTTGATAAGGACACACAATTTAAAAGCAATAATAAAACAGGCTAAAATTCCATCTGCTTTTTATTATCACTGTGCCTTGACAGTTACATACAAGGTCGGTGATGAAGGACATCGTTTGGGGATGAACAGTTCCCCCTCCCCTCCACCACATGTTTCAATTCCAAATCCAGTTTATCGTCCATTTTTGCTCCTTCTCTGGCCCCACACTCGACTTTCTTGTCCCCTGCATCTTGTTATAGGTGCTGTGAGGAGCTTCCTCTGTTTTTTAGGGGGCTCACAGCACTTCTCTCCTCAGAAGGACTTCCCCACATTTTGCTGTTTATCTGCTTTTGTCTAACGTGACCCTGTAGGTAGTCATTTTTTTTCATGTTTTCTCAATGACAGTCTGACCCATTCAATACTTATTGTCTTTCATATCTCTCAAGAGGCAGGCATATGGTAACTTTGTTTTTTGGCCAAGAGAATTACATAGTTGTGTAGGTATATAAATTCTTCAGCTCTTACTTCTCTGAATATTTTTGCATATTCCTCATTAGTCTTAAATTTGTTTCTTATGATTGTTCTTTAGCTGTCAAGTCTTAACAAATAGATTATTAAATGAAAGTGTGTATGTATATGTTTGATGTTGAAGGGACTATTTATAATGACAACTGTGTGTTTATGTTGGATTTTTACCATATCACTTAATAACCATGAAATCTGTACAGAAACAACTATGAAATCTACAGTTTAGTGCCAAGATAATTAACATTTTAGACAATAAGGTTAAGATATAATAGACCTATTGAAATCTTAGTTAAATTGGTGTCTGTATTTAATCTTGCTAAAAAGTCACTGAAAATTTCTATTGCCTTTTATTTTAGGGCTTTCTAGTCTCATGAAAAGAACTGATATGGAGCTTTAAAATGGTCTATTTCACTGAATCTGCACAGTCAACAGATGGTATTAGCATGAATTCAGTTCAGTTGCTCAGTCATGTTCGACTCTGTGGCCCCATGAGCCGCAGCATGCCAGGCCTCCCTGTCCATCACCATCAACATGAGTAAATTATATGAAACCCCCAAATTTTATGAATATTTTCTACTAGCTTATGATTGTGAGGGTCTTTTGGGGTAAGGAAAGAATTTATGTCTATAAGACTCAGAATTCATGAGGTTATACTTTTCTGTAGATTATTAATTTAGTTAATACTGAGAGATAAACCACCCCTCACCCAAGTGCAGCCTGGAAGTGAGGAGAGTTAATGGCCCCAGGATCAGTCCTCAGCTGATGATGAGGGATGGGAACCAGTGAATAAAGACCACAGCCTTCCACCCTTCAGGTGGAAAGTTCCGCCTTTCAGGAGGTACCCAAAGAATCAAGACAGGACCATCCTTGACAGTGAACACTTATGTTGGCTTTTCTTTCTGTCTTGATTTATTATTAATACGTTCCCCTCTCCTCTCCTCCTGGTTTTTAGGCTCATTTCACAAATAAACGACCTGCAGTCAAGTCCTAGTCTCAAGTTGTTCTTTAGGGAGAATCTGAACTAAGATATTTGTACCAGAAATAGCCCTAGAAAACAGACCCTGGAACTGTCTTCCTGGTGGTTGGCTAGTGGTAAGTGGGTGATGTTATCCTTTGCGTGCGGTAGCATCACAGTTGCTAAGGCTCTCAGTGTAGTGGCTGGGTAAGGTATAAGTGAATGGGGCGTCACTGAATAGTTCAGAAGCTCAGCACCTGAGTGGTATGGGCAGTAGCTATTATAAAGATGATGGAGTTGGCTGGATATCTGCCTCAGAATCTTTGAAGGGAAAGAACAAATCCAGGTCAGCCAGCTGTCAAGGGAAGCTGTAAGAGCCAGAAGTCTTGCTTGGCAGCATATAAAAAGAGTCTTGTCTCTTGCAGCTGTAGGGCAGCCTGCACTAAAAGTCAGGCCCAAGATTTAAATAAGATGGCAGGACTGCAAAGAACACTGTGCACAGCCTCCACCACTCACGTGTCCTAAAGTCTGGGCTCCAGGATAAAGAAATTTGCAAGAATGTGTCTACCACTCACGTGTGCAAAAGTCTGGGTTCCAGGATGAAGAAATTTGCAAGAATGTGTCTAAGAACCTTAAACTCCTCCCTCTTCCTCTGAACCCACTGGGCTGGCAGGAGCAACCGTCTCTTGCTTGGGGACCATGCAGAGACTTCCCCTGAAGTGGCTGTGTTGCAGGATGATATTTGTTCTCAAGCTCTGACACTCACATCCCCATTCAGGCCAATAATTAGGGTTAGGTTTCAGCAGAACCCGAAGAGAGCAAGTTTAAAACTTATTGTGGTAGAAATAGGTATTCACCCAAATATTTGTGGAGAGTGGCTAGTATGTACTGCTTAGAACCAGAGAAGCATGTGTAGGAATGGATTTTAACAGTATCAGGATGGGTGACGTGGTGGAGGAACAGAATATAAAGCTAGATGGGGGAGAATGAAATGACACTGGAGCACTCTCCATAACTTGGGATTAAATGTCCTGGCAAAGAAATGTGCAACTGGTCCCAATATGCGACTGGGATGGGAAGATTGAACAGTGACCTTCAGCAAATGAGGAGATGCTAGAACTGATGTGGGGACATATGGAGGAAGGAATTGGGTCAGAGAGATGGGCTTGCAGGATGGACTTATTACATAAGACCAGAGAAGCCACCTGCTGACTAGATCCTCAAAGAGGGCCCAGAAAGCACTGCTTTTATAAAAGCGATAAAGAATGTATTAGTAAGGGGCTGGATGAAGCACAAGCCTGGAATTCCACAATCTGGAGTCAAGATTGCCAGGAGAAATATCAGTAACCTCAGATACACAGATGACACCACCTTTATGGCAGAAAATGAAGAGCTAAAAGAGCCTCTTGATGAAAGTGAAAGAGGAGAGTGAAATAGCTGGCTTAAGACTCAACATTCAAAAACTAAGATCATGGCATCTGGTCCCATCACTTCATGCCAAATAGATGGGGAAACAATGGAAACAGTGACAGACTTTATTTTCTTGGGCTCCAAAATCACTGCACATGGTGATTACAGCCATGAAATTAAAAGACGCTTGCTCATTGGAAGAAAAGCTATGACCAACCTAGACAGCATATTAAAAAGCAGAGATATTACTTTACCAACAAAGGTCCATCTAGTCAAAGCTATGGTTTTCCAGTAGTCATGTATGGATGTGAGAGTTGGAGTATAAAATAAAGCTGAGCACCAAAGAACTGATGCAGGTCACTGTCATGTCATGAACTGTGGTGTTGGAGAAGATTCTTGAGAGTCCCTTGGACTACAAGGAGATCCAACCAGTCCCTCCTAAAGGAGATCAGTCCTGAATATTCATTGGAAGGGCTGATGCTGAAGCTCCAACACTTTGGCCACCTGCTGCAAGGAACTCACTCATTGGAAAAGACCTTGATGCTGGGAAAGATTGAAGGCAGGAGGAGAAGGGGAAGACAGAGGATGAGATGGTTGGATGGCATCACCAACTCGATGGACATGAATTTGAGCAAGCTCCAGGAGTTGATGATGGACAGGGAAGCCTGGAGTGCTGCAGTCCATGGGGTTGCAAAGAGTCAGACATGACTGAGCAACTGAACTGACTGAGTAAGGGGCACCAAAATCACTGGAAGCTCAGAGGTAGCATCCTGGTAGGCAGGGATTAACAATAGTAGGTGCTTTTGCAAAATTAATCTACCTAGAGTCAATGGGAACAGTAAGATTTCAGGGTAACAGAGGCCAGTGGCAGCACGTTAGCATCAGATGCAAAGTATATATAATTATCAGAATTAACAGTAAGGGTGAGTATCAGGCAGAGCACCCTGACCTGCAGGGATCTGTAGTGATGGTTGATATATTGTGCTGTTTTTAGGGCAGAGACAGTGGGTTGCCAACAGGGGAGATGCTTGACTTGTATAACTAGAAAAAGATTAAGAATTGGTGAGCAAAGACTGATGTCACTTCTTCACTATAAATAATCTCTCTCCCAGTTTTTGTATTTGAATGGTTCCCAGACCCAAAGCCCATTACTTCAGGGGAAGGGGAGTGGTACCTGGAGGTAGCTCTCCAGCAAGTATATACAATACACATTCCTTCAGTTCTTCCCCAAATATAAGTATATACTGAGAGAATTTGTATATGAGTCCTGTCCATGTAGATACAGGGACTGAGCTCAGAATTATAAAGTCTCCCAATTATATTCCTATTTAACTCAACTGCAGACCCCTGCAAAAACCAGATGGATTGTTGCGATAAATATGGACTATACAGACTTAAGCAAAGGTCCCTCCAATTACAGCTGCTGTGCTGTTATGGCGTCTTTATTACAGATCTGCCACTCGGGTTATGGCTGTTGGTCTGAGGAATGCTTTTTCTTTCAATTCTTTCAATCACCTTCCACATTTTCACAATGTGGAAAAAGCAGTGATACACATTCATTGACTTAGACCAACGATATGCTAACTCTCCTGATCTGTGACACAAAATAATCTTCATAAACCTTAATCATCTTGATATTTTTAGCATAATGCACTGCTCTGTTATATCATTAATATAATGTTAATGGGAAATGGTGAACAGCAAACAGCAAATGTTATGGATGCTTTAGATATGTGTGGTCCAAAGGATGAAAGATGAATTGAAAATGATTCGGGGGCCTGCTGTATTGGTGAAGTTATTAGAGGTCCAGTTGTCTGGGGGTATGTTGGGATATCCCTTTAAGGAGAAAACCAAATTATAGCACATTATGCCCTCAGTCACTAAGAAAGAGGCTCAGTGCTTGTGGGGCCTCTTTATATTTTGAACATACCCAGTTTTGAGTGGAGACCATAGCAAGAAAGGACTTTATCACAGGTTAGGGGTGCATTGCATTTGTGCTAAATGATCCAGCAGACCAATGGTGTTAGATGTACCCATGGATACTATACAGGATACTGTTTAGTCTCTGACAAGCTCCGATAGGAGAACCACAGGACAGACCCATAGGTTCTGGACATCATTATGCCTTCTGTGGCAGATAACCACTCACCATAGTAAAACAAGCTCCATGAGGGCTACTGTGATATTGGAGAGAGGAGGCAACCTGACCATAGGACGCCAAGTGACTATAAGAATGAATTTGCTTACCATGGGCTGGGTGATATCATTACCAATGAGTCATAAGGTGTTATCACAATCCACTGCATGATGAAAAATTGTTCATGAGGATCAGGCCCAAGCAGGTCTCGATGGTGTGTCACCTTGGTGGCATAGAATCTCTTCTTCAGTTTATGCATATGGTGTCATGGCAGCTTCCAGATGATCCAGTGGTGGAAGAGGACATTTCTCAGGTCTGGATCACACGTGGGTTGAATCAGTGGGGAGAAGAAGGAAGTGAACAGTTGTCACATTATAGTCATTCAATATTGATCTTCAAGGACAGAGTGAGGGGATTCCTCCTAGTGGTTGGGATACTTGATTGATTTGCATGGGAAGAGAAATGGCCAGAGATATGGATATATATCTGCCTGCAATGCAGGAGACCCTGATTCAATTCCTGGGTAGGGAAGTTTCTCTGGAGAAGGGATAGGCTACCCACTGCTGGATTCTTGGGCTTCTGTGGTGGCTCAGACGGTAAAGAATCCTCCTGCAATGCGGGAGAGCTGGGTTCAATCCCTGGGTTGGAACATCCCCTGGAGGAGGGCATGGCAACCCACTCCACTATCTGGCCTGGAGAATCCCCATGGACAGAGGAGCCGGGCAGGCTACTGCCCATCATGGATATATATAGGCTCCTAGGTAGGGAGCAAATAATTTGGCTAGTTGGTCATGGGCATGAAACTAGCAAGACTGAAAGATTGGAGATATGTAGGTGAACCTATAAGAATGGACACAAGGGAATCTGTTCCAGGGGAGATGCTCAGTAACCAGGTGGACAGGATACCTTACTTAGTGAATATCAGCCCATCTCCTGGCCACCTAATGCTTGAGCAGTAGGTCCATATATGGAGTGGCTGTACTAATATAAATGGAGCCTCTGTATTTTTCCAACAGAATGAACTGCCTCCCACCAAGGCTGACCTACTGGTTACTGACCCACTGCCAATACTGAATTTCTCGTGTGTTAATACTAAGGAACGACATTGAACCCTCAGTGGGGTATGATACCTGAAGGATATCAGCCAGCTTCTCAGGGGGCAGGTTAAGGACACCGGAGTTCTTCCACCTGGGAGGTGGCAACTCAGACCATATTATTTCAGTCCCTATCTGGGACTTCATTCTGCTTAAGGAGATATACAGTTGTTTTATTAAAAGCATAAAGGGATCCATAAATATCTTTTAGGTATTTCTGGTTTAAGCATAATTACTGACAAACCATTTGGCCTAATTTCCTTGGATTCCCCCTTTAGTGGACATGAGGTGGGACAGTGAGTGAGCTGTACCATTCTCCAGGGGAAAGCCTTTTAAAAAGATTTCGAATGGCTTCTTCATAAATAAAAATCCCAATCCCGGCTTCTCCCTTAGGTTCTCCTGCATGTCTAAACTTCCTCTAAGTTTCTAGCACTCATTACATGGGTATAATAAGAGTTTGTCTAGTTTTAAGAAAGGATTCTAGCATTAATTAAAGCAACCAATGACTGGGCACTTCCTGCCTGCTAGCCACTAGACTGGGTGATTTGCATGAAGTATTTCACTGTCTTTCAGAACAATTGGACAGGGCAGATATTATAATCATGACATTGTTTATGAGGGCACCATGGATTAGAGAAGTCAAATCACTTGCCTATAGCTATGCAAGTTGGTCAGTTGTGAAGCTAGGATGGAACCTGGTTGTGGTCCTCAACGATACATATAGGATTCTCACTTGAGTTTTGAACTTCAGAGTTATATAATCCAGTGGCTCAGTTGAATTCACTACCTCCCCAAAATTACCCTCCCTCTTTTTTTCTCTCTCTGTTTTATGCCCTTTCCCCTTCTGTCAGGTTTCAAACCACCTCCACAGGCACAGTTACAGATTGTGGTTAGTTAATTTGCCATAAAGACCAGTTGATAACTGGTCTTGATAACTCACTGATTTTGCCTTGCATCACTTGGTGCAGGATACTGGGACCCGAAAAGATAATAAATAGAGCAACCTGGCTTAATGGATACAGGAAAGACATTTCGGGTAGTCCACGAGGAGTGACTTCAGACTGCAGTTACCACTATTAGCCACCAGATGGCAGAGATACTCAGGGAAGCGCGGCATGGAGGCGACAGGTGAGCGGGCGCCCGGCTGACTTGGGGCTTCCCACAGGCCTGAGAGTTGAAAGCGGAGGGGTTTGTTTGTTAACACCGTTCTAAGCAGAGAGGGCCAGCTGTTTAGGCAAATACAGTTAAGAAAGATTTAAAAATAGAATTCGCTGGTGAGTTTCACTTTGGTTCTGATGGAAAACTAATGCCAGAAAAATGAAATCTAGGAGTATGTGTGTGCGCGTGCGTGCGAGTATGTGTGTGTGTGTGTGTGTGTGTGTGTGTGTGATTTGGGGGTGTGGCTCACTGGAAAGCATATTTTCAAAGAAACAGCATCAAAACACAAGATCAACAGTTGAAATAGAGAACAGGCTGAATACAATTATCAGGCAGGATTCAGTCAAAATGATTAGTATTTTAGTGAAAGTGAAGTCGCTCAGTCGTGTCCCACTCTTGAATTATGTAATGTGGATTCTGCTGCAGTGAGGTTCTAGAAGGGGGTTCTTAATTTTTTTTTTAATGCGATGGGCCTCTTTGACAATCTGGTGAAATGTATAAATCCTGTGGTAGATAATATTTAGCAAAAAAGGTCTCAACCATATTTCAGATCTCTTTTTCCAGAAGGTTAGTTCTTCCCCATCAGGAGGCAGAGCCTATGTGCTCCTCCCATAAACCTGGGTGGATCTTCATGACCGCCTCAACTAATAGAAGACAGTAGAAGTGACTCTTGTGACTTTTGAAGTTAAGTAATAAAAGGTGTTACAACTTCCTGCTGGCTACCTCTGTCTTGGGTTTCCAAGCTGCCATGTGAGGAGTCAGGCTACCTTGAAGCTGGCATATTAAGAGAGACCACGTGGAAAGACACATTGTTTTGTCTTGGGGATGGTAGATTATGCTATGAGACTGATATTCTCTTCGTCACTAGTTTATTTAACACGGGTTTGTTGTAGGAATTTCACTAGGCGCTACCATATAGGGTAATGTCTCTTGAGCCCATAAAGAAATAACATACTCCAAGCTGGTTTTAGAAAAGGCAGAGGAACCAGAGATCAAATTGCCAACATCCACAGGATCATGGAAAAAGCAAGAGAGTTCCAGAAAAACATCTATTTCTGCTCTGTTGACTATGCCAAAGCCTTTGACTGTGTGGATCACAATAAACTGTGGAAAATTCTGAAAGAGATGGGAATACCAGACCACCTAACCTGCCTCTTGAGAAACTTATATGCAGGCCAGGAAGCAACAGTTAGAACTGGACATGGAACAACAGACTGGTTCCAAATAGGAAAAGGAGTCTGTCAAGGCTGTATACTGTCACCCTGCTTATTCAACTTCTATGCAGAGTACATCATGAGAAATGCTGGACTGGAAGAAACACAAGCTGGAATCAAGATTGCCGGGAGAAGTATCAGTAACCTCAGATATGCAGATGACACCACCCTTATGGCAGAAAGTGAAGAGGAGCTAAAAAGCCTCTTGATGAAAGTGAAAGAGGAGAGTGAAAAAGTTGGCTTAAAGCTCAACGTTCAGAAAATGAAGATCATGGCATCTGGTCCCATCACTTCATGGGAAATAGATGGGCAAACAGTGGAAACAGTGTCAGACTTTATTTCTGTGGGCTCCAAAATCACTGCAGATGGTGACTGCAGCCATGAAATTAGAAGACACTTAGTCCTTGGAAGAAAAGTTATGACCAACCTAGATAGTATATTCAAAATCAGAGACATTACTTTGCCGACTAAGGTCCAAGTAATTTATTCCTCTTTCTCCCCCACATCCAATGAGAACCATAGGAAGCTGATGCTTGTGAGAATCTCAGGAATTATAAACCAATCCTGCCTTTTCCCTATATTGGAAGTGAGGGGTATGACATTAAGTCTGATGACAAATTGAGACTATAATGGAGTCATCATAACTCAGGCATATAAAAATGGAGTGGAGTGATCATTTAGAATCTGCTCTCAGACATTCCCAAGTTCACCCCTGAGTACTTGAACTTGCTATAAACTATACCTATGCCAAGGACACCAGCCATTTTAAAAACATCTGCTAATTGCAACCTTGAGTTTCAAGGTTTTCCCTTATAATTAATTATGCAACCATTTCAGATCCCAAGCAACCCTTACTTAATAAGCACCCTTGCTTCTTGCCAGTTCCTATTATGATTCTTAATAAACCACTCTTCTGACTGACTGTAACCTTGCAGTTTTTGACTCTATAAACCTCCTGCATTTTGTAGTTTGGTGGAACATGATTCAAACTTGAATCATGTGCCTTAAATCTGTGTCTCCTGGGCTGCAGTCCTAACAAACCCCAAGTAAGCATCTTTAATTTCAGTCATGTTTCCATCTCTCAAATTTTGGTTAACAAGTCTTTGCTCAGTATGAGTGGCTCTTTGGGAGTGGTGTACTTTCCCAAGCCACTCCTCTGCTTCCCTTCTCTAGATTGTTTGTCTTCTACACTCCCTTTCATAGATCTGTCTGCAACTCTTTTTTCCATGGCTTTGTCTTCTTCTGTGACCCTTACTAGTCTTGAAATTAAATGAAGAGCTTTAAAATTAAAGCTGTATGTATACTAACTTCTTGATCTTGCCCACAATTCCAGAATTCATTTCTCAGTTTTCTCCTTTACATGCTGTGATTTGTTATGTGATCCCTCTACGTAAATAGATTGTGAATCCATGCATATCCCTACAACCTACCCCTAGAATGCTCTGTACATAAATCCTCCTCTGTTTATCCAAATTAGTGTCTCCTCAGTATGAGTCTGAGCACTGCTTGCAGAAGAATCATGTGGCCCCACTTCTAACCTAAAGACTACCTGGGGGCAGGTCTTAAGAACTTGCTTTGTGACAAGCTGCTCTGGGTGATCTAATGGCCCTGATGGTTTGAGAGCCCCAGATCTGAGTCCTGCTCTTGTCGAAGAAGGTCCATAGGGGTTGCACTTTTCCACTGTAGCATCTTCTACTTACTGTAGCCTCTTCTACTTACCATAGCCTCACCTGCCTCTGCTGCTGCTGTTGCTGCTAAGTTGCTTCAGTCTTGTCCGACTCTGTGTGACCCCATAGACGGCAGCTTACCAGGCTCCGCCCCTGGGATTTTCCAGGCAAGAACACTGGAGTGGGTTACCATTTCCTTTTCCAATGTATGAAAGTGAAAAGTGAAAGTGAAGTCGCTCAGTCGTGGGTGACTCTTCGTGACCCTTGGACTGCAGCCCACCAGGCTCCTCCATCCATGGGATTTTCCAGGCGAGAGTACTGGAGTGGGGTGCCATTGCCTTCTCCGTCACCTGCCTCTACCATTCCCATTTTCAGAACTGTTATTTATCTTACCATGCCCTGCCTTCTTGATGGAAACTTTAGAGCAGGGAGGAAGAAGAGAATCAGGTGGTGAGCACTTATCATGTGGCAGATACTCTATCCAGTGAAGTAGATGTTATTGACCTTGTTTTACAAATAAGAATATTAAAGTTCAGAAAGTTGAGCAACTGGTTCAGAGTCCCACAGTTACCAAACATGGAAATAAAGTTCCAGCCTCGATCATTTTTATTTTTAAGCCCCAAAGCCTCTTTTCTTCCCCTGACATGGATCCTATTCACCTGAACGTCAGAGTTAGCACTTTTCACATGCTAAGTCCCAATGTATGTTTCTTTTCCCCAATAACCTGAACTTTCCCTAAAGCCTTTACAGATTTTTCCTCATTTTATGCACCCCTCCCCACCCAATTAATGTATGTCTTTCTAAAAGTTCTGCATTGCTTTCACCTGTTTTCTCACTCTTCCTACTGACCTGATTTTTTTGACCTGTGTGCTAGATGCTCACATCCATCTCCAGCTCAGATTTCTTTCTTGAGCATCAAGCCCGTAAGCCCAGATGGCTAATGCCATAGGTACGAAAATTCAATAAGCTGGACTCTACTCCTTGATCCTACTCCTGTCTACAAACCATCTCAATCACTGTGGCAGATTCTGAGAAAGGGCTCATGTAACATCTGTTTTGGCCTCTGTTTACTGATCTCTCTAATGCAGAAACCAGAATACGCCTTCTCTTTACCTCTAAACTTTTCAGAGCCCAGGGTTCAATCCTGCACTTCTGCCTTAGGTGTTCTTTCAGTTCAAAGGCATTCAGTAGCATATATCTGCTGACAAATCCAGAATCTATTAGACCTCTCTGCTGAGGTTCAGATATTTGTATATTGAATCTTATACCAGCAGTCTCTATGTAGGCATCCAAACAGCATCTCACACTTAATGTGTCCAGCAGAGAACACTGAGATCCCTGCTGCCTGCAGTGTCCACCTTCCACACTGTAGATGACTTACTGCTCTATCTGCTTGAGATCTCTGCTTGCCTTTCTCCACCCATCCTATCTAAAATAGAGCCTGCATCATCACTTTGGGCTTCCCTGGTGGCTCAGATGGTAAAGAGTCTGTTTGCAATGTGGGAGACCCAGGTTCAGTCCCTGGATTGGGAAGACCACTTTGAGAAGGGAATGGCTACCCACTCCAGTTATACCTGCCTGAAGAATTCCATGGTTAGAAGGGCCTGGCAGGCTACAGTCCATAGGGATGCAAAAACTCAGACATTTGTTCATTGCTGTATCTATGGTACCTAAAAGGGTTCCTGCATATAGAAAGGCAGGAAAAATTTCTCATTTTTAGATGTCGACTGCCTCTTTCACAACATAGGCCACCAATACCTTTCTGCAAAAGCCTAAATGTTCTGCTTGTCTCCAGTTCCAATTATTTTTCAAACTGAAGCTGCTATGCCCTTCCTAAAATGTAAAGTTGTTCATCTGCTGTCTTTCTTACACTTTTTGGGAGAATCTGTGTTCATCTGGACCCTTTATCTCAAGTGTCAGATCCTCAGCTTGCTCAGTAAAAAGAAATCCTTGGGCATAAGAAACTGTTGTCACTAAAGTGTGGGATGAGCTGGGATGCAGCTGGACTTCAAGAACAGAGGGGATGGGGGAATTCAAATACTCTCCTCCCCGTCTCACAGTGATATTTCTGTTGTCAACTTCATTCTCTCTCCTTGCACGCTGGTGTCTTTCACAAACAAGAAACACCTCTGCTAACAAGCTATAGGTTTTCCATCCCACTGTACAAATAGTGACGCTCCCTTTCATTTAGTTTAAAAATTTTAAGCCAGAATTCCCATTGGCCTGTTTTGGTCCTATACCTAATCCAGAACCAGTAACAGTGTTCAGGGGGTAGAGTAAAACACAGGCATTTTCTGTGGAAGCACTTTGGTTGCAGTGTGGGGCTGAGGCCCAGTTCCCAAAAAGGGTGGAGAAGTGCTAGCCAGATAACACCCAGTAGGCTGACACAGTCCCTTGTTATTAGAAGAGAGGCAAACTCCTGGCATGCTCCAAGACCCTGCCAGGGCTGGCCCTGCTGCTTTTTCAGTTCAGCATGGGTCTTCCCCCTGCACCCCAGCTTTATTGAGATACTGCTGACTTACAACATCTGTGAGCTGAGGGTGGACAGTGTGCTGATTAGATACATGTTTATAGTGTCAGACTTTATTTTTTTGGGCTCCCAAATCACTGCAGATGGTGATTGTAGCCATGACATTAAAAGACGCTTACTCCTTGGAAGGAAAGTTATGACCAACTTAGATAGTATATTCAAAAGCAGAGATACTACTTTGCCAACAAAGGTCCGTCTAGTCGAGGCTATGGTTTTTCCAGTGGTCATGTATGGGTGTGAGAGTTGGACTGTGAAGAAAGCTTAGCACCGAAAAATTGATGCTTTTGAACTGTGGTGTTGGAGAAGACTCTTGAGAGTCCCTTGGACTGCAAGGAGATCCAACCAGTCCATTCTGAAGGAGATCAGCCCTGGGATTTCTTTGGAAGGAATGATGCTAAAGCTGAAACTCCAGCACTTTGGCCACCTCATGCGAAGAGTTGACTCATTGAAAAGACTCTGATGCTGGGAGGGATTGGGGGCAGGAGGAGAAGGGGACGACAGAGGATGAGATGGCTGGATGGCATCACCGACTCAATGGACATGAGTTTCGGTGAACTCTGGGAGTTGGTGATGGACAGGGAGACCTGGCGTGCTGTATTTCATGGGGTCACAAAGAGTCAGACACAACTGAGCAACTGAACTGAACTGATATAAGGCAAATGATCACCATAATAAGGTTTGTTAACATCTTCTTCCTTTCACATAATTACAATTTTTTTCCACGTAGGTGTTGATAACATTTAAGATCTACTCTCTTAAAAACATTCAAGTATATAATACAGTATTGATAATTATATAATAGCATGCTGTGCATTTGATCCCCTATCTTATTTATCTTGTCGCTGGGAAGCAGCATGAATCTTGATCTCTCAATCTGGCACCAGGCCTCCTGAGCTCTGCTTATGCATCAAAGATCCTGGTGCATGTTAATCCCTGTATTTGAAATCTGTCTCAATTAGTTCTCTAGAGAAAGAGAACCAATACGATGTATATGAAGAGAGATTTATTTTGAAAGAGTTGACTTCTGCAGTTATGGGGACAGGCAAGTCCAAAATCTGACAGGTTGGAAACCCAGGGGACAGTTACAGTTCAAATGGGCGGCCACCTCTGGCAGAATTTCTTCCTCCTTGGGGGAAGTCCATCTTTTATAGTAAGGCCTTCAACTATTTAGACGAGACTCTCCTGCATTATGCAGGTTAACTGTTTTATGCAAAGTCTACTGATCTAAATATTAGTTCCACCTAAAAAAATACCTTCACAGAAACACCTAGCATCATAATTGACCAGATCTGGATACTGTGGCCTAGACAAGTTGACATATAAAATTAACCTTCAGAGAATGTTTTCCTTCCAACCTCCCAGCTCTTCTGACTGATTCCTGTCTTTCAGATTTTAGCTTAGTCATACCTCCTTTGAGAGTCCTTCGTGACCAGCGTTGGAGTAGGTACCTTTCTTTGGAACTCTACATATCAGCCTGTATTTATTAATATGACAGACTTACCATATTACAAATGCCAATTTTTGTAGTCTCTTCACTTGCACCAGGAGTAACTGCATGAACATCAAAATTATTCTCTCTTGGATCTTTATGACTTGCATTGTACCTGACATGTTAGGAATTGCTCAATAAATATTTATCAGATTAATGAATTCTGTGTGCTTCAAATTTTTACCCTCATTGACTACATCTTCTTTCTCTCTCTTCCTTGTCTGTAACTAGATCTGTAACTTGACCTGGCACTACACTTTTGGCCTAAGGCTCTGAATTTTAGTGTGTTAATTTTTAAATGATTGTGCAATTAATTCAATAACACAGGCATGTAGTGTCACTAAGTTTAACACCTAGTTAGCAGGAACAACTAGCTAAAAGATGAAGCTATCAGATGGCAAGTATTATCAATAACACCCATATGTGAGCCAAGAATATGCATTGCAAAGTTAATTTGAGGGTGTTATATGCTTGCCCTGGCACCAAAATGCATAGTTACAATGCTGCTGGGAGAGCCACCTTACACAGTCATTTCTGATGGCAACTCTATTAACTATACCCAGTAAGTGTGGGGATAATAAGGCATAGAATATATTCACACCAAGAAGTATGGGAAAGACAGATTGTGGACCTGCCTTTCTGAATTTGTTCTGCAATTTGAAGCATTAGGATTTGAGGTTCAGCAAGAAAAGTTTGAAGAATTACTTCCTGGTGGTAAGATGCAAAGATCAAGGAAATATGCAGATAGCAGAAATGTGTCCACCAGGCCAGCCACCTCTAATGCCTTCACTTGTAGAATATGCAGCCATATGGGTCTGCCACTGGGAGAGAGCATGTGAGCTACTGTAAACAGTCAGAGCTATAAAGACCCCAAGTATTTTACTGTGTCTCTGACATCATACTAATACATCAGCCTGGAGTTTTAGCCATAAAGATATTAGCACATGAAGTTCTTCACTGCAGAAAATAAAAATTTTAGAGAGTGCTCCCTGTCTATGTAGCTTATAATATTCAGCACTTCAGATTTTGCTCCATCATTATATAACTGAATATTTCTTCCTATCCAAAGTCTTAGTCAGAGTCAAGAGTTGCTTATGGAGCTCAGAGTTCGATCATCAACCATACCATTGAGGTTGATGTCTGTCTTTGCTTCTGTACTTCCTTCAAAGACATTAAGTCACATTTCTCAGAGACCTGCTGTTGCTGCTGCTGCTGCTAAGTTGCTTCAGTGGTGCCCAACTCTGTGCGACCCGATAGGTGGCAGCCCACCAGGCTCCTCTGTCCCTGGGATTCTCCAGGCAAGAATACTGGAGTGTGTTGCCATTTCCTTCTCCAATGCATGCATGCATGCTAAGTTGCTTCAGTTATGTCTGACTCCGTGGAGCCCATGGACAGCAGCCCACCAGGCTCCTCTGTCCATGGAATTCTCTTGGCAAGAATACTGGAGTGGGAGTGGGTTGCCATTTCCTTCTCCTCAGAGACCTGCAGCATATGCTAAGGAATCGGGGTCATATTCTCCCAGAGGCTCAATTTACTGTTCACCTATGTGCTTCTCCCCAGGGCTGGCATTTGTGGAGGGGTGAAGGTCATATGAACATCACAGGAAGGCCCCCCCTCTGCCACCTGTCAGCTATGTGGGGAGTCTCAGACTCCTCATCTGTATAGTAGGGAAAACAGCAGTGGCCATATTGATTATAAAAGTTGTGCTTTTAATAATGAGTAAATAAAGTAATAAAATGTGTGCTCTCTAGAACTTCAGAAGACCTTGTAACTGACATTGCCAGCAGCGTTGTCATCCCTCCTTTGCTAATATAATCATGTTCATCTCTTCTCTGCCACGTCCTCCAGGTGCCCCCAATTTATCTAATGCAGAATTTTCCTTTAAATGAATTAAGAGGCATTAACCCCTGAGGTTTCTATTTCAGCTGCAGAAAGAAAATATAATCAATAAGGAAGTCATCCTGGGATTCAGAGGATCAAGGGAAGTCTATAGATTTATTAGTACTTCAGTCTAATGTCTTATAAATAGATTAAAATCAAGCTAATCTGGTATCACTTTGTTTTTAGGTATGGGTGATAGGAAAAAAATAAATTTGTTAGCTGAGGAAATCTTGAATGGATAGGGGCTTGAGTGGGAGGTGTAAAATGAAAAGAGGCGATTGCATGGTTCTAGGCCATCTGTGTGTTTCAAGGGAAATAATCACTGAGAAATCCTGAGAATGAAAGGAAGACAATATAACACGAGATGCTGCTCTTGAAATCAGATCCCATGTAAACCAAGTATTGGGTGTGTCAGCCTTGGGAGAAGGGAGATGCCACAGCACTCCTCACATGATCGAATGTGTTTCCCATGGCTGCTTTAACAAGAGCACAGGTTATTTTACCGTTTCGGAAGTCACAAGTCTAAAATGTGTCCACAGGGCTGCATTTCTTCTGAGGCTCTAGAAGACGCTATGTCCTTGACTTTTCCAGCTTCTAGAGGTCACCCACATCCCTTGGCTTGATTCCCCTCTCATCCATCTTCAAAGACAGCTGCAAAGCATCTTCAAATCTCTCTGACTCTGCTTCCACCATCACATCTTCTCTGACTCTGATCTTTCTCCTTCTTTCTTAACAAAGACCCTTGTGATTACAATATTGGGGCCCACCCAGTTAATACAAGATAATCTCCTTATTTCAAAATCTATGAGCATATGAGCAAAGTCACTTTTGCTCCATAAGTAAAATATTCAGTTTCCAGGGATTAGAACATGGACTTCTCTGAGGTTATTACTCAATGTACCAAGTCAAGGATAGGAAAGTTATTTTTGTTCCCATGGTGATTTTTGGGTCAAATTGACACACAGCTAAACTGCTTCAGTGATGGTTACTGCTGTCATGGTTTGCATTTGTCCTTCAATTGCATGGACAGTGCAAAGCCAAGTGAGTATTGGTCATATATTCAGAGCCTATCTCATGGCCTGTATTCAGCACCAAGTCTTATTTTTAATGTAAGGAAACAATAGCAAAGAGGTGTTAGTTAATGTTGAGTTGTGTAAAAGTATGCCTTGTTTTATTGTGCTTTTCTTGATTGTAGTTCAGAGTATTGCATTTTTATAAGTTGAGGATTTGTAACAGCTGCATTGAGCATCTATCGGTGCTACAGTCTCTGTGTCACATTTTGGTAATTATTGCAATATTTCAAACATTTTCATCACTTTATATTTGTTTTGGTGATCTGTGACCAGTGATCTTTGATGTTACTGTTGTAATTATTTTAGGTGCTATGAATCATACCCATTTAAGATGGGTGAACTTAACTGATAGGTGTGTATATTCTGACTGCTCCATTGAATGGCTATTCCCCTCATCTCTCTCCAACTCCTCAGGCCTCTGTATTCCATTAGACACAAAAATCTTGAAATTAGGCCAATTAATAACTCTATAGGGACTTCCCTGGTGGTCAAGTAGTTAAGAATCAGCCTTTCAATGCAGGGAACACAGGTTCAATTCCTGACCAGGGAACTAAGATCCCACATGTCACAGGGCAACTAACCTCAAGTGCTACAACTAGAAAAGCCTGAACACCATAACTAAGACCTGACACAGCCAAATAAATAGATTAATAATAAAAAACAATAAAATACGAACAAACAAAAAACCCCTCTAGACTGGCCTCTAAGTGTTCAAGTGAAGGGTAAGTCACATGTCTGTACTTTAGATCAAATGCTAGAGATGAGTAAGTTTAGTGAGGAATACAAGCCAAGAGGCTGAAAGCTAGGTCTCTTGCATCATACAGTTAGACAAGTTGTGAATGCAAATTTCTTGAAGCAAATTATAAGTGCTAGTCCAGTGAACACATGAATGATAAGAAAGTGAAATAGCCTTAATGCTGTTAAAGAAAAAGTTTTAGTGATCTGAAGAGAAGAGCAAACCAGCCATAATATTCCCTTAAGCCAAAGTCTAATCCAGAGCAGGGCCCTAACTTTCCCATTCTATGAAGGATGAGAGAGGTGAGGAAGCTGCAGGATAGTGTGGAGAGGTTGGTCTATGAGTTTAAGAAGCCGTCTCCATAACATAGAAGTGCAAGATGAAGCAGCAAGTGCTCATGTAGAAGCTGCAGCAAGTTATCCAGATCTAGCTAAGATAATTCGGAGAAGGCGATGGCACCCCACTCCAGTACTCTTGCCTGGAAAATCCCATGGATGGAGGAGCCTGGTGGGCTGCAGTCCATGGGGTTGCGAAGAGTCGGACACAACTGAACAACTTCACTTTCACTTTTCACTTTCATGCAATGGAGAAGGAAATGGCAACCCACTCCAGTGTTCTTGCCTGGAGAATCCCAGGGACGGGGGAGCCTGGTGGGCTGTCTATGGGGTCGCACAGAGTCAGACACGACTGAAGTGACTTAGCAGCAGCAGCAGCTAAGATAATGAATGAAGGTGACTACAAACAAAACATTTTCAGTGTAGATGAAACAACCTTATATTGAAAGAAGATGCCATCTAGGACTTTCATAGCTAGACAGGAAAATCAATACCTAGCTTCAGAGGACAGGCTGACTCTCGGGGCTACTGTACTGTACTGTGACTTGAAGTTGAAGCTAATGCTTATTTACCATTTTGGAAACCCTAGGGCTCTTAAGAATTATGCTCAATCTATTCTACCTGTTCCCTAGGAACGGAACAACAAAACCTGACAGCTCATCTGTTTACAACGTGGTTAGCTTAATATTTTAAGCCTACCTTGGAGACCTACTGCTCAAAGAAAGGTTCCTCTCAAAGTAGTTTATCTTATTGTTCATTGACAGTGCACCTTGTCGACCAAGAGCTCTGATGGAGATGCACAGTGCAATTAATGTTGTTTTCTGTGTGGTAACACAACATCCATTCTGTAGCCCATGGTTCAAAGAGTAATTTCAACTTTCAAGTCTTCTTATGTAAGAAACATATTTCATAAGGCTATAGCTGGCATAGACAGTGATTCCTCTGATGAATTTGGGAAAAGTCAGCTGAAAATCTTCTGGAAAGAATTCACCATTCTAGATGCCATTAAGAACATTTATGATTAAGGGAAAAAGGTCAAAATATCAACATCAATAGGAGTTTGGAAAGAGGTTGATTCCAGCCCTCATGAATGGAGGGCTAAGTTCCAGGCTTAAGTGGAGGAAGTAATGGCGTATGTGGTGAAAATAGCAAGAGAACTAGAATTAGACGTGGAGCCTGAAGATGACTAAATTGTGGCAATCTCTTGATAAGACTTTAAGGGATGAAGAGTTGCTTCTTATGAATGAGCAAAGAGAGTGGTTTCTTGGGATGGAAACAACTCCTGGTGAAGATACTGTGAAGACTATTGAAATGACACCAAAGTACTTAGAATATTATATACACTTAATTGATAAAGCAGTGGCAGAGTCTGAGAGGATCGACTTCAGACGATAAAATTCTGTCAAACAGCATTGCATCCTATAGAGAAATCCTTTGTGAAAGGAAGGGTCAATTCATGTGGAAGACTTTACTGTTTTCTTATTTTAGGAAATTGCCAGTCACCCCAGTCTATAGCAACCACCATCCAGCAGCTATCAGCATGGAGGCAAGATCCTCTACTATTAAAAAGATTACAACTTGCTGAAGGCTCAGATGATGGTTAGCGTTTTTTGACAATAAAGAATGTAAGGAGTGTATTTTCTTAGACATAATGTTATTGTACACTTAATGGGCCACAGTGTAGTGTGAATATAACTTTTATGTGGACTGGGACATCAAAAAATTCATGTGACTCTCTATATTGCAATATTTGCTTTAGTGGCAGTATAGAACTGAATCCACAATATCTCTGAGGTATGCCTATAATGTTAGAACTTGAGGGGATCTGAGAGATCGTGGAATTCAGTCCTATTCATCTTATACACGAGGAGAATGAGGTACAGAGAGACCAAAGAGACTTGCCAAGGTTATCGGCTAATTAGTAACACAAAATAGTAACACCCGCACCTGCTTCCTAGTTACTATTTTTTTAGGCAAAACTTTCTTTGACATAAATCACAGAAACATCTTTTTGTATCTACTTCTTTTAGAGTAATAAAAAGAAAAACAAAAATGAACAAATGGGACCTAATTAAACGGAAAAGCTTCTGCAGAGCAAAGGAAACCATAAATAAAACAAAAAAACAACCCACAGAACGGGAGAAAATATTTGCAAATGATGCAGCTGACAAGGAATTAAACACAACTCAGTGTCAAAAAGCAAGCAACCTGGTGTTTTCTCATTCCATCACTTGAGTTGTGAATTAAGCTTGGGAAGCCCTCTGGAATTAGTCACTGATTATCTGATCTTGTCATTCTCCTCCCTACCCCCATACCGCCCCCCCAGTTTATTTATAAACTGGGTAAACAGCATTACTTACATTAAAAAAGGAAAATCTCCATGAAATTCACTGATTTAGGATAACCACTGTTTACCAATGTAGCTGATTCATAGAGTGATAGAATAATAACAAATGGATTTAAATTTCAGGATGAAGAAATTTTTTTGTGGTTTCAAAAATGTGGTCTAAGGAATATAGGTAAAATGAGTGTAGAGGAAAATATCTAGTTTCCTTGAGATTATTTTTTAACGCTTTTTTTACTTCAAAGTTTATAGAAAAGCATTTGTTAAAGGCCCACTGTGTATAAGATGTTGCCCTAAGTTCTGAGAAAAAAAATAGCATAAGAAGGTTTTATTGAGATTTATTATTTACCATTTAAATTTGTCAAACTCCTGGAAATACAGAGAAAAATAACTTTAAATTTTAAAACACAATAATCTCGAAATTGCAAAAGTAGGGCATTGAATGAGAATAACTGAATATGTGGCACATTAAAAAATGCAAATTGAAGTTCAAAGTATATTTATAAACCTTTAAAATTTCTTGTGCAGGGAAACCCATTTCCCTGCTTCAGTTCAGTTGCTTAATCTGCCAAAATTAGATTAGCCAAAGCACTAATGTGTGGTTGAAATATGGAAATCCAAAATTTTGCCAAATTTTAATACAGATTAGAAAAGTACCAACCCTTGCACCTGCCTGAGACCTTTGCCATTTGAGTTCATACTTATCCCTGGTTTGCTGATTCCTAGTTTATTTTTCCTGCAGTATTTGTTAAATCAGTTTTCCTTGTGCAATAAATTGACCTGAAAGAGCAAGGCAGTTTGCTTTGGAAACCAGATGAACACTTTCAAGTCACTTGTTATCTTGTGATACAACTCATTTGTAACTGTTTTTTGAGTATGGAAATATTTAGGAAAATCAGTAAAGTAGATATCACATGCATAATTTGACTCAGAGAGTCACTCACATTTTTGCTTTTTGACTTTGAAATCACTGGAAGGGGAAATAGAAAGAGGAGAGAGGAGAAAATGGTGTAGGAACGGATGTTTCTGAGATGAGATGGATGCAGTGGCTGAGAAGTTGGGCACATTAAAAGCCTTGGTTTCAGACCATAACTCCTACAACCTGCAGGTCTGAGGCTTTTGCAGAGGGCTGATTGATGGTAGTTGCCATCTTGGGATGACTGGTTCAGGCTTTGAGATTGACTGATCAGTGAACCAATTTAGACATGGGCCTCTGGCTCAGAAATTGCACAAAGGACGATGGCAGCAGTGAGTAGAGTAAATCTGATGAGGTGTCAGGATTCTCTGAAAACACTGGTCTTGGCTTTCTGTGCAGCCTTCAGTTGAATACCAATGAATTCCACCTGAGGGAAACAAGAGATCATGATAGAAGAATCCCATAGAGGGTGCAACTGACCTGGCTTCAGATGCTTCAGATAACTAACAGATCAAAAAAAAAAAAAGGGAAAAAATGTTCATCTGTACCATTTTTTCTAGATGCCACATATAAGCGATATTATACGATATTTGTTTTCTCTTTCTGACTTCACTCTGTATGACAGTGTCTAGGTCTATCTACATTTCAGCAAACAGCACTATTTCCTTCCTTTTTATGACATATATACTCTGCTGCTGCTGCTAAGTTGCTTCAGTCGTGTCCGACTCTGTGTGACCCCACAGATGACAGCCCACCACGCTCCCCCGCCATGGGATTCTCCAGGCAAGAACACTGGAGTGGGTTGCCATTTCCTTCTCCACATATATACACTACTATGTATAAAATAGATAACTGAGAACTGACTGTATAGCACAGGGAACTCTATACTCAGCTTTCGATGATGACCTACATTGGAAGGATATTTAAAAAGAGGGGATATATATATAGAGAGAGAACTGATTCACTTTGCTTAGTTTCCAGCAGAAACTAAGACAACATTGTAAAGCAACTATACTCCAATTAAATAAAAAAAACAATAACAACAAAGGAAAACAAAGTGGAAGCTCTAGATCTATGAGAATACAAACATCTTGCCTTTTAAGAACTCTCACCTAAAGTTATTCTAGTTGGGTATAACCTCAGATATGCAGATGACACCACCCTTATGGCAGAAAGTGAAGAGGAGCTAAAAAGCCTCTTGATGAAAGTGAAAGAGGAGAGTGAAAAAGTTGGCTTAAAGCTCAACATTCAGAAAACGAAGATCATGGCATCTGGTCCCATCACTTCATGGGAAATAGATGGAGAAACAGTGGAAACAGTGTCAGACTTTATTTTGGGGGGCTCCAAAATCACTGCAGATGGTGAATGCAGCCATGAAATTAAAAGATGCTTACTCCTTGGAAGAAAAGTTATGACCAACTTAGATAGTATACTCAAAAGCAGAGGTATTACTTTGCCAACTAAGGTCCGTCTAGTCAAGGCTATGGTTTTTCCAGTGGTCATGTATGGATGTGAGAGTTGGACTGTGAAGAAGGCTGGTGAAGTCGCTCAGTCGTGTCCGACTCTTTGCGATCCCATGGACTGTAACCTACTAGGCTTCTCCGTCCATGGGATTCTCCAGGCAAGAATACTGGAGTGGACTGCCATTTCCTTCTCCAGGGGATCTTCCCAACCCAGGTATCGAACCCAGGTCTCCCACATTGGAGGCGGATGCTTTAACCTCTGAACCACCAGGGAAGCCATGAGGAAGGCTAAGCGCCGAAGAATTGATGCTTTTGAACTGTGTTGTTGGAGAAGACTGTTGAGAGTCCCTTGGACTGCAAGGAGATCCAACCAGTCCATCTGAAGGAGATCAGCCCTGGGATTTCTTTGGAAGGAATGATGCTGAAGCTGAAGCTCCAGTACTTTGGCCACCTCATGTGAAGAGTTGACTCATTGGAAAAGACTCTGATGCTGGGAGCGATTGGGGGCAGAAGAAGGGGATGACAGAGGATGAGACGGCTGGATGGCCTCACTGACTCTATGGACGTGTGTCTGAGTGAACTCCGAGAGATGGTGATGAACAGGGAGGCCTGGCATGCTGCGATTCATGGGGTTGCAAAGAGTCGGACACGACTGAGAGACTGAACTGAAATGAACTGAACATTACAATACAAAGCTTTGGAACTGTAAAACAAAATAGCTTTCAAACTCAGTGGGCAAAAGCTATGCAATTCCCTTTCACTATGTAGAAGTTTCTGAAATGTTGGCTGTTTGGAGACTTCCTAATAATCATCCCTCAGTTTTACCCAGGTCATGAGCTAGTCAAAGGGCTGAATCCACATAAGAGTTGTTTAAATGTGTAAGTGCTTCTTAGGAATGGAGGCATGTCCTTGACCTCATTTAATTTTCCCCCAATTATAAGTAGTAATAAATGTTCATTGTAGAAAATGTGGAAAATACACAGAAGTACAAAGTAAGTGGCAATACTGTCTAGTAACTCCCCCGGTTGTATGGGGGCAACACCAAGAACATTTCTCTAAAGGCAGCAAAACATATGACTCTTCGGAAATTTGAGAAAACAGCAGTCTTTTTCAATTGGGAGTAATTTTGCTCCCCAACCTAAGGACATTAGATAATGCCCAGAACCATTTTTTTCTTATTGAATTTTAGGAATGACATATATATTTTGAAAATGAATCCTTTATCAGATATTCTTCCAGTTTTTGACTTTTCATTCTTCTAACAGAATATCTTTCTCATTAAAAATTTTTTTTTGGCTGTCCCACATGGCTTACCCCAATAAGGGATCAAACCCACACCCTGCATTGGAAGGCCAAGTCTTAACCACTAGACTGCCAGGGATGTCCCCAGAAACATTTTTATTGTTAAAACTTAGAAGCTATTACCAGGATGAAGTAAGTATAATCTAGCAATGTGCTAACCATCCTACAAAATAGCCCTATATAACAAAGAATTATCCTGTGAAAGTGTCAATAGTGTTGAAAAATTGTTGATAAAACCATCAAAAGCCTAAGTTCCAATTGTATTTGTTTTGTGTCAGCGTGAAACGGCAGACTTTCCATGTTAGAAAACTGTGCTTCCTACAACATTGTAGTTATTCTAGGTCCTTGACCCAACCTAGAGATATATATGGTCAAGATTTTGCTGTATAAGCTTCCAGGCTTTTATGTGCAACATTTTTATGATAAGCTGACTAGAGGTCTACCTGTACACATTCAGGAAGAGAAGAGCGGTCGCTGAAAGCTAATATTTCAGGGCTCTGGGGGTAGGGGGCTTGGCCCCTTTCCTCTTTGATAAGGAAGGGGCTCTTGATTGGCCCAGGTGAGAGTCAGAGGGAACTTGTAATTCAGAGAGGGGATGAAGGTACACCGGTTGAACAAAGCTCAAATAACCCTGTTAAAACCAGCACCCCAGCAGACATTACCCCAGATTCTCTTCCTCTCTCTCAACTGACCTTGATTTCCTCTCACTTTTTCTCCTCTTCCATTATCATAAAGAATTTGAGCATTTTGCTTTGTGGATTTTTATACATAAGTGGTATACTACACATAGTGTTTTGCCTCTGACTTTTTTTCTGCCCAACAATTTCAAAAATATTTTTTCATTCTAACAGAGGAATCTGTTCATTCTAAGTATTGCATAGCAATCCATGAACTGAATATATCATAGTTTAACAGTTACCTATAGACATTTAGATAATTTCTGTTACTGTCCTATTAAACATAGTGTTGCAATTACCTTGATGCTTTTTTGTGTTACATGTATTTCTCTGCATTAGATTCCAAGAAATGAATTGCTTTGTAGAAAATTGAGCTCATTTAAAATTTTAACTGAAATTCACAAATTGTCTTTAAAAAGCCAAACCAATTAAACTGTCATTAGAAAATGTATGAGTTCCCATTTTCCCGTAAAGTCACTAACACTTGATATTGCAAAACTCTTGTAATTTTTAGCAATCTGATGGGTTAAAAATAATATTTTTGTACTTTGAATTTCTTTGATACTTACTCTTAGATTGAGCAGCTTTTCATGTTTTTAGGGTAAGTCATATATATCTCCTCTTCTGAAAATTACCTTTATATCTCCTTTAACAATTTTGTTTCTTTTTGATTGTTGGTCTTTGAAAAAATTATTTTTAGAAGTTATTTATTCTGGGCAGATATTAATATTTTTTCTGTTATTTATTTCCAATTATTTTCACTCAGTTTGGCCCTCATCTTTTTAATTTTGGGTTATCATTAATTTCATAAATTGTAAAATGTTGATATATTCAAATCTATCTATTATTTCCTTTATAATCTTGCCTTTTGGATGTTAAGGAGGCCTCCTTTCTTTTAAGCTTAAAATGTGTCCTCCAATATTTTCTTCTAAAGTTTTCATCATTTGGGTTTTTGTTTCTTTCTTTAATTCATGTGGACAAGGTTGTGTTTCTGCACATGAAACCTATGTGATTGCACAGAGCCCTACACTTAGAAGGAAATTACGTATTAATTTTTTGTGAGGATGTGAATGAGGCAGTATATAGATTTCTTTAGGAATGCATGCTCTGGAGTTAAACACTCACATTTGAAATAGATAGCACTGCTTAACTGTGTAACATCATGTAAATTTCTGTTCAGATTTCTCATTCTTAAATTGGGAATAGTGACAAGATCCAGCTCAAATCATTGTTTTATTGATGTGATGTAATCCAGGTAAAGCCCTTAGTAAAGCATCTAACATGTAGTAAATGCTCATTCAATGTTTGTTCTTATGTAAGTTTTCTTGTGCTCATTTTAATTAAAGATTTTTAAAGTGTCATGACTTACCTTTAATAAGGACCTCTTTTATACAGTACTGTCCAGGTTTTGTTGTGCACGTTCCAAAGTCCAAAAGACATCCATGAAAGGGGATTGAGAGGTTGCATTGTCTACAAATCACACCTCCAACAGCTCAAGTACAGGATAGGAAAAATAAGGGGAAAATAGAGATAGACATCAGAGAGGGGAAAAAGAGGGGAAAAGAATAATCCAAAAATAAACTAGTGATTTTCAACTTTAAAAAGTAAACAATGTTTTATAAATTGATTCTAATAACTCATATGCATTTAAAATATTTTATTTTGGGAATTTAATGGGGGGTATTTTATAACATATGCAACATTAAAGAAGTGAAAGTACTCTGAACTAATTAAAAATGAAGCCAGGTGGGCTAAACAACTTGTTGGTTAAAATAAATTCAGGAACTCAGAGCCTAATTCAATTAAACCAAAGTTATTTGGCCAGGATATTTAATTTCAACCTTATATTCACTGTTAGGCCCTTGTTTCAATGTCTAAGGCAGTACATTATATATAGTAGTTTCTTTGTGAGCATTTATTGCTTAATGTTTAGGTTTTTTTGTTGTTTAGTCACTAAGTTGTGTCTCTTTTTCAACCCCATGGATTGTAGCCTGCCAGGCTCTTCTGTTCATGAGATTTCCCAGGCAAGAATTTTGGAGTGAATTGCTGTTTCCTACTCCAAGGGATCTTCCTGACTCAGGGATTGAACCTGTGTCTCTTGCACTGGAGGCAGCTTCTTTACCATTGAGCCACAAGGGAAGCCCTGTTTCGCACATTGGTAGCTTCTAAGTCAGGTTCTGTGGAGGCTGTGAAAATGTGTTCATTTTACTTTGGCTTAAAAGAGTTATTTGTTTTGGCTATGTGGAAGTAGCCCAGAGACTCTTGAACTTAGTCAACATAGGTGATATTGGAAGACATTAACTTGAAGATCCCTTTTCAAATCTGACTATGCATCAGATTTACTTAAGCAGTTAAAATGAACACAGATTTCCACAGCCTCCACAGCACCTAAGTTAGAATCTATAGGAGGTGGAGCCCAGGAATCTGTATTTTAGGTGCCCAGAAACAATGGAGGACTTGTGATTTGAATGAAGATGTCTGGACCAGTTTTTGAGAAGCACTGGTTCTACTGAATTCAGGAGCTGCCTTTGTAATAACCCCTGCAGGAAGTCTTGGCTTATGATGGAGAGCTCATCATTAAAAAAAGCTCAGATTGTTAACGGATTCTTCAAAAGTTGAACTAAAATTTGTCTTATGTTCATTGTTCCAATCTTTTAATATATGAAAACCATTGCCATTCCACTCCTATTCACTGATTAACTCCAAAGAAACATTTATGAAATGTTTTGTGCAAAATATTTTTAAAATAATCTTTTAAAAATATTTATTTAGTTAGTGTGCCAGGTTTTAGTTGCAGCATGTAGAATCTTCAGTCTTCCTTGTGGCATGTGGGATATTTAGTTGCGCCATGCAAATTCTTAGTTGCAGCATGTAGGACCTAGTTTCCAGGGATGGAACCTGAGCCCCCTGCTTTGGGAGCTTGGAATCTTAGCCACTGGACCACTGGGGAAGTCCTGTGCAATGTGTTTTATATTTCTGACATATTGGTTGTTGGAAGATATCACTTTTAATAGAAATTAGTCTGGCTAATGAGGCTGACTAATCTCCGTTGACCACTCTCTCCAGTTTCAAACTCTTCTCAAGACATTTTGGTTTATTTGGTTCACATTAGTACTCTCCCTGAGCATGAAAAACTTTCAATCTATAATCAATGATCAACCAGCAAATATTTTTTAAAGAACTTAGTTTCTGCCAAGGAGTCTGTTAAGCAATTGACATGCATTAGCCCAGTCATTTCCCACAAGTAACCTTTCAGGCAGGTATAGTTTTCTACATTTCACACAAAAGGAAACTGAGCTCATAAAAATTTAAGTAGTTCACTCCAGAGGCAGAGACAAGAGTTAAAAAAGATCTATTTGAATACAAACCCCCTTGTTTTGAGCAAATACTCCGTGTCACTGAAGCTGTCTACCTTTGTGTATCCCAAACCTTCTGATGTAACATTCTTCTTGCTGGAGATTTTGATTCTTCCAAGATTCAGGATCAGTTACCTGCCCAGAGTACTAGAGCTGTTTGCTTCTTCAAGTCATGCCCAAGTGCATTTTCCTCCTGGATTCATGACTTCTCAATTTACGACTTGTCCTTAGAGATCCACTGCATGGCTCAGTGGCCCTGCGTGCTGGGGAGCTTACAGGATGCCGGATCTTTCTCCATCATGCCTAAGGCCCCTGGACTGTTTATCTGGATGAGATCTGTTCTAGTTTCTTTCTCTCTCCCTTTTTCCTCTCTCCCCAATTTTTTAGGAAGAGGGCTATCGAAGTTGGATGTGGAATCAGAAGGCTGATCCATCGCATGACTACTTATCAACATATTCACAGATCCCATATCCTTTCTTCCAGTCTCTTTTTGTCTGAAAATGTATTGTTGGTTTTATTAATATAGCTACACATGATATATTCCAATGTGACAACTAAATTCAAAGTTTCAGGTTTTATATTAAATTAATAGTTTCCTCACATGATTAATTCTGAAGTATGCTGCTTTATGAATTTATTGTGGGGAAAACCTAACAGGCTATATTTAATTATTCAAATGCATACTAAAAATATATATGTAATTACTTAAACATTATAAATCACAATGATGATTTTTAAAATAACCATCCTTGCTTCATGGGTACTCCTTACTTCAAAATTTCTCTCTATGCTGAATCCTCTTCTTTAACCCTCACATCTTTTCTACATATCCAACAAAATTAATACAATCCCCAGCCTGAATAATTTTTTTCATGATAACCAAAAGACAGTAAAGCTATTCTCTTGAAAATTTTCACCTATTCCAATGTCCCCCTATACATTCTTTATAGAAGAGGAGTATAAAGACTTTAAATACAGCAGAGACCCTAGCAGTTTGAATTTGCTCCTGTACTCTGCATGGGATAATCAGAACTCTGTTGTGAATTGTATTTAGTAATGAGGGCAGTGTGGGAAGCAGAGACTACAAATGGGTGGTCCAGCAGCTAGAGCTGGTTTAACTTGGGCCATATGTATAAAGGCTTCCTGCCTTGTTTGGTTAGTTCCAGTTTACTGATAGTAATAGCAACTTCTGGGCCACCATCTACCAACTCAGTGTACTCTTATATAAAATGAGAAATAATAGCACTTAACCCTTAGGATTGTGGCATGGATTCAGTGCATTAATACAAATATTTAGACCAGCACCTGGCATATAGGAAATGCTGAATAAATATCAGCTCTGTGTTCGATCCCTGGGTTGGGAAGATCCCCTGGAGAAGGGAAAGGCTACCCACTTCAGTATTCTGGCCTGGAGAAGTCCATGGACTGTATTATAGTCCAGGGGGTCACAAAGAGTCGGACACGACTGAGCGACTTTCACTTTCTTATTATTAAGGGTTTACTTAAGCTTTGCTATAAACATCTTAAATACTTTATTTAAGATTACCCTCCACTTATAATTCGCAGTTTCTTGAGTAATTTTTCCTCTTTTTGATTTATGTGTTCTTAATGACTTACCACCTAAGAGGCAGAAAAAGATAAAAGCACCATTGAAGACAGTCCTCATTCTAAGATTTCTAGCCAAAAGAAGATGGAAGGAAAGACATGTACCACCATTAAATCTTTCCTGGGGAAGCAATAAAGTTGTACATTTGTTAGCTATTATCAAATGGGAAATGACTAAAGTTCATTTATTTCATTAAGAAGGTATAAATAAATTCACTTTGTGAAGGAAAAATAATGTATTTGACAAAAATTCATCGTAAACTTCTAGGGTCAGAACATTTTAAGTGTCTTCTTCTCAAATGCCATTCCCACTGTCAATAATTTCCCTGAACTGCAAAACTAGGAAATGAAGTAGGTAATGTTTCTAGAATTATATCCTGTTAAAAATACTTTTAACTATTAGCCAAAAAATTTTATATATACTTCTTCACAAACTAACGCTTTCATTGCAAATGATCATATTTATAAGGAAACATGATAGTTAACAATAGTTAATATTTATTAAAATAAAGGGAAAGAAATTGTCAGGTTGGCTAAAATATAACATTTCAGTTATGTATGACTTACCTGCCTTCTTTATTAATATGTTTTGGGAATTTTCTAGGTCTTAATGTCTCTAAAGGGTAAGAGGAAAAATTTCTGATGTAATAGTTTGTTATAACTGAAACCAGCGAGGCAGGTCTCTGATCCTCTAGATTCTAAACAGTTTAAACAGTAAAAATTGCCCAAGTAAACAGACATAAAAATTTTCACCTGAACTGTCTGATCTTTATGGAACTTAACCTAATAAAACTAAGTCAGGTACCAATTAAACAAATTAACTATAACGTTGGCTAATAATTTCTAAGTTCCCTATGCTACAGATTAATTAGTTCATGTACACATAGCCATATGGGCATTTTTGTCTGTTTATTACATAAAGTACTTGACCTTGATATTAAAAAAAATACCATATAATCTTTACAGTAGAACTTAATACACTGAGAAAGCAACTTGGTTTTTAGAAATGTTTATTTCTGAATTAATATATAGTTCCAAATTAATACATTCTTCTTGAAGAAGATTATAATATGAAGACTCTTGATATCACTTTGGAACATGTTCCCACCAAATTGAGTGTCTACCCCAAATGTAACCATATTAATATGTTGGGTATATTTTTATATGAGCATTTTTATAATGCATCTGTAATTTGGGAATATGTATAATATTGCTTTTTGTAAAAATAGTATCATATACTACATATAATATTTCCCTTTGTATTTCACTCAAAAATATGTTTAAAATCTTTTGAGATCAGTCTTTAAAACTACTTCTTTGTCTTTTTTTTTTCCATTGATATATAATATTTTTGATTGGAATATACTATATTTATTTAGCCATTCCCTGGTTGATTGGGCTTCCCTGGTGGCTCAGACAGTAAAGAATCCACCTGCAATGTGGGAGACCAGGGTTGAATCCCTGGGTTGGGAAGATCCCTTGGAGAACGAATGGGCTATACACTCCACTGTTCTGGCCTGGAGAATTTCATGGACTGTATTGGTGATGGGGTCACACAGAGTCAGACATGACTGAACTACTTTACTCTTTTTCACTTTTCCTGGTTAATGGCACATCAGTTCAGTTCAGTCACTCAGTCGTGTCTGACTCTTTGTGACCCATTGAACTGCAGCAAGCTAGGCCTCACTGTCCATCACCAACTCTTGGAGTCCACCCAAAACCATGTCCATTGAGTCGGTGATGCCATCCAACCATCTCATCCTCTGTCGTCCCCCTCTCCTGCCCTCAATCTTTCCCAGCATCAGGGTCTTTTAAATGAGTCAGCTCTTCGCATCAGGTGGCCAAAGTATTGGGGTTTCAGCTTCAACACCAGTCCTTCCAATGAGCACTCAGGACTAACCTCCTTTAGGATGGACTGGTTTGATCTCCTTGCAGTCCAAGGGACTCTCAAGTGTCTTCTCCAACATCACAGATCAAAAGCATCAATTCTTCAGTGCTCAGCTTTCTTTATGGTCCAACTCTCACATCCGTACATGACCACTGGTAAAACCATAGCCTTAACTAGTTGGAACTTTGTTGGCAGAGTAATGCCTTTGCTTTTTAAAAATGTCTCTACTTTTTTAACTTCTTAAAGTTAACAGGTTGACAATAACTTTCCTTCCAAGGAGTAAGCATCTTTTAATTTCATGGCTGCACTCACCATCTGCAGTGATTTTGGAGCCCCCCAAAATAAAGTCTGACACCATTTCCACTGTTTTCCCATCTATTTGCCATGAAGCGATGGGACCGGATGCCATGATCTTAGTTTTCTGAATGTTGAGCTTTAAGCCAACTTTTCACTCTCCTCTTTCACTTTCATCAAGAGGCTTTTTAGTTCTTCTTCACTTTCTGCCATAAGAGTAGTGTCATCTGCTTATCTGAGGTTATTGATATTTCTCCCGGCAATCTTGATTCCAGCTTGTGCTTCCTCCAGCCCAGCATTTCTCATGATGTACTCTGCATATAAGTTAAATAAGCAGGGTGACAATATAGAGCCTTGACCGACTCCTTTTCCTATTTGGAACCAGTCTGTTGTTCCATGTCCAGTTCTAACTGTTGCTTCCTGACCTGCATACAGGTTTCTCAAGAGGCAAGTTAGGTGGTCTGGTATTCCCATTTCTTTCAGATTTTCCACAGTTTATTGTGATCCACACAATCAAAGGCTTTTGCATAGTTAATAAAGCAGAAATAGATGTTTTTCTGGAACTCTCTTACTTTTTCCATGATCCAGCAGATGTTGGCAATTTGATCTCTGGTTCCTCTGCCTTTTCTAAAACCAACTTGAACATCTGGAAGCTCATGGTTCACGTATTGCTGAAGCCTGGCTTGGAGAATTTTGAGCATTACTTTACTAGCATGTGAGATGAGTTCAATTGTGCAGTAGTTTGAGCATTCTTTGGCATTGCCTTTCTTTGGGATTGGGATGAAAACTGACCTTTCCAGTCCTGTGGCAACTGCTGAGCTTTCCAAGTTTGCTGGCATATTGAGTGCAGCACTTTTATAGCATCATCTTTCAAGATTTGAAATAGCTCAACTGGAATTCCATCACCTCCAGTAGCTTTGTTCATAGTGATGCTTTCTAAGGCCCACTTGACTTCACATTCCAGGATGACTGGCTCTAGATGAGTGATCTAGATGAGTGATAGTCACCATCGTGACTATCTGGGTCGTGAAGATCTTTTGTACAGTTCTTCTTTGTATTCTTGCTACCTCTTCTTAATATCTTCTGCTTCTGTTAGGTCCATATCATTTCTGTCCTTTATTGAGCCCATCTTTGCATGAAATGTTCCCTTGGTATCTCTAATTTTCTTGAAGAGATCTGTAGTCTTTCCCATTCTGTTGTTTTCCTCTGTTTCTTTGCATTGATCACTGAGGAAGGCTTTCTTATCTCTTCTTGCTATTCTTTGGAACTCTGCATTCAGATGCTTATATCTCTCCTTTTCTCTATTGCTTTTCACTTCTCTTCTTTTCACAGCTATTTGTAAGGCCTCCTCTGACAGCCATTTTGCTTTTTTTGCATTTCTTTTCCATGGGGATAGTCTTGATCCCTGTCTCCTGTACAATGTCACGAACCTCATTCCACAGTTCTTCAGGCACTCTATCATATCTAGTCCATTAAATCTATTTCTCACTTCCACTGTGTAATCATAAGAGATTTGATTTAGGTCATACTTGAATGGTCTAGTGCTTTTCCCTACCTTGTTCAATTTAAGTCTGAATTTGGTAATAAGGAGTTCATGATCTGAGCCACAGTCAGCTCCTGGTCTTGCTTTTGTTGACTGTATAGAGCTTCTTCATCTTTGGCTGCAAAGAATATAATCATTCTGATTTTGGTGTTGACCATCTGGTGATGTCCATGTGTAGAGTCTTCTCTTGTGTTGTTGGAAGAGGGTGTTTGCTATGACCAGTGCGTTCTCTTGGCTAAACTCTGTTAGTCTTTGCCCTGCTTCATTCCGCATTCCAAGGCCAAATTTGCCTGTTACTCCAGGTGTTTCTTGACTTCCTACTTTTGCATTCCAGTCCCCTATAATGAAAAGGACATCTCTTTTGGGTGCTAGTTCTAAAAGGTCTTGTAGGTCTTCATAGAACCGTTCCACTTCAGCTTCTTCAGCATTACTGGTTGAGGCATAGACTTGGATAACTGTGATATTGAATGGTTTGCCTTGGAAGCGAACAGAGATTGTTTTTGAGATTGCATCCAAGTACTGCATTTCAGACTCTCGTTGACCATGATGGCTACCCCATTTCTTTTAAGGGATCCTGCCTGCAGTAGTAGATTTAATGGTCTGAACTAAATTCACCCATTCCAGTCCATTTTAGTCTGCTGATTTCTAGAATGTCGATGTTCACTATTGCCATCTCCTGTTTGACCACTTCCAATTTGCCTTGATTCATGGACCTGACATTCCAGGTTCCTATGCAATATTGCTCTTTACAGCATCGGACCTTGTTTCTATCACCAGTCACATCCACAATTGGGTATTGTTTTTCCTTTGGCTCCATCCCTTCATTCTTTCTGGAGTTATTTCTCCACTGATCTCCAGTAGCATACTGGGCACCTACTGACCTGGAGAATTCCTCTTTCAGTATCCTATCATTTTGTCTTTTCATAGTGTTCATGGGGTCCTCAAGGCAAGAATACTGAAATGGTTTGCCATTCCCTTCTCCAGTGGACCACATTCTGTCATATTTTTCCACCATGACCCTCCCGTCTAGGGTGGCCCCACAGGGCATGGCTTAGTTTCATTGAGTTAGACAAGGCTGTGGTCCTAGTGTGATTAGATTGACTAGTTTTCTGTGATTATGGTTTCAGTGTGTCTGCCGTCTTGCAACACCTACCGTCTTATCTGGGTTTCTCTTACCTTGGACATGTGTTACTTCTTCACAGCTGCTCGAGCAAAGCACAGCCACTGCTCCTTATCTTGGAGGAGGGGTATCTCCTCACCGCTGCACCTCTCGACTTTGAATGTGGAATAGCTCCTCTAGGCCCTCTGGTGCCAACGCAGCCACCGCTCCTTGGATGTGGGGTCGCTCCTCCTGGCCGTAGCCCCTGGCCTCTGGTGGGAGTAGCTCCTCTTGGCTGCTCCTGTGCTGTCGCACGCAGCCTGGCACTCTCAGCCACCGCCCCTGACCTCGGACGCGGGGTAGCTTCTCTCGGTCACCGCCCCTCGGGCATGGGGTCCTCCCGACATCTGCCCCTGACCTCGGACATGGGGTAGCTCCTCTCGGCCGCACTCTGCTCATTGTTGCAGCCAAATGCGCTCTGAAGGAGATCAGCCCTGGGATTTCTTTGGAGGGAATAAATACTGAAGCTGAAACTCCAGTACTTTGGCCACCTCATGCGAAGAGTTGACTCACTGGAAAAGACTCTGATGCTGGGAGGGATTGGGGGCAGGAGGAGAAGGGGATGACAGAGGATGAGATGGCTAGATGGCCTCACTGACTCTATGGAGGTGAGTCTGAGTGAACTCTGGGAGTTGGTGATGGACAGAGAGGCCTGTCATGCTGCGATTCATGGGGTCGCAGAGTTGGACACGACTGAGCGACTGAACTGAACTGATAAAGGAGTGATGTTATTCAATAGGAATTTATTCAGTTTCTACTATGTTGCAGACATAACTGATTTAATTTTTTATCCCTATATCATTTTGGTAGAGAAGTAAAAGACTGGCAATGGTGAGACTGGAGACAGAGAAAGGAAGGCATTGCAATAGTTCAGTTAAGAGATAATAAAGCCTGAAACCAGGGCAACAGGAGGGATGCAAAAGAGGAAATAGATGAGAGAAATGCGGAGGACTGTGTTCACTATCTTAGTGCAAACTGTCTTGAGTCAGGAAACAGCTCAACCCTATCTTTTTCTATAATAGCACTCCACACTTTAAAAGAATTATGTCTTTATATTCTCACTCACCAGGGTGTTATCTTCTTGAGTGAAGAAATGCCATCTTGTTATGTCTAGGTTCTAGTACGATGCTTGACACATAATAGGTGTTTGATAAATGTTTGCCAAATGAATGGGATATCTTTAGTGGAAGGAAGATCAGAGAAAAGAGTCCCAGAGTAGTAGTAGCATGAGGGTAAGAGATTGTGAGAAGGATAAGTGGCAAGGATAAGCCATGAAATTGAATGGACTCTCCTTGGGCTGGTGTAGACTGAGATCCTAGGTGCTGTTTTGGGCCTGAGGAAATGAGCAAACTCTGGTTTTTAAGAGGTTCCTTGGCTGTCTCTTAAGATAGTTCTTCTCTGGCAGTAAGAAGGAAGAAGTAGCTTGTTCCGAGGATTCAACCTTCTGACTGAAATCCTAGAATCCAAGCTAGGTACAAGTCCAGGGTCTTTAAAGTCTGAATATGCTGGAGAACCTTGGGGAAAGCTCTATTAAGGCAAATCAGGACAGGATTGTCTGTCTCTAGGGATGGTTACCTCTGTGGTAATACAAAGACATTAAATGACCTTAAATAATTCACTTCATCATCCTGAGCCTTGATTTCCTCGTCTCTATAATGAAGGGCTGGATTATAGTGTTCTGTGGTTCCACATGGACTGAGAAGCCTGGCAGGCCACAGTTCATGGGATCACAAGAGTCGGACATGACTTAGCAACTAAACCACTGCCAGCTCCATTTTAGTCCTCCAGCTAGTGAACAGAAGGAGAAACTCTAAAATCACAGGTTTGGATAAAACCTCCTTAGTAGCAAGAGATGACATTTGTATTCTATGAACCTTGATTTCTCACCATAGTAAGAGGAGTGTATATGCATATAGATGGGCTGGTGCCTATCACACCAGCTGCAGTGTGACACACAGATACACACATTGCAGAGTACTACTAGTGAGTCACATTTAAGATGCTCTCCTCTATTTTCTGGTAGATTTTGTGATGAAGAAAAATGTGAAATACATAACTTAACATTATGCCCAGGAGGGTAAGAGCAGGGTTCAAAAGCTCTCCAGTACGTACTGTAAGATGGTTTACCTGTGAGAGCCATTGTTATCCTGATCTCTGCTAAGAACTAATGCTAAATTATATTACGCTGAAGCTAAAAAAACATTGCCACCAACCTTAGTGGCTTAGAGATAGAAAACTTTTATTCCCATTTGGGGAGATTCAGAGAGATTACAAGATTTCCTTTATATGACTCACTAAATAAATGAAGACTTGGGACCAAAAAGCCCAAGTGTCCTCATCCTCCATGAGAATGTTTCCTCAAATGTGAACTTCGTTTATGGGTAACAGAGATGTTACAGTAGCGAATGAACATTATAATTTTTATGCAGTAATAACTAGAACCTATAGCAGTTTAAAATTCTAAACCAAACTTTAGATATTGCCATTTATTCAGTACTTATTGACCTCCTAGTATGTGTCAGATACTATATAGTTAAAGCAAAAGCAAAAAAAAAAACAAAACCACCTTGCCATCATGCAGCTTGTAGTCTACTGAAAGAAAAAGCAATGAGAAAGCAAATACATGTACATACAAATAAAATAATTTCAAATAATGATGAGTACCATAAGAAAATTGCCGGGGTCCAGCCCCAGTGGATCCAGGGAATTCGAAGCAGGGATGGCGTTGGCGAGGAAAACTTATTTATTTATTAATATAAGATTAGATTAGGAAGAATTAGTGTAGTAGGAACATTAAGTGGAGAAAAGAGGCTGAATAACTTGGTATATGTGGAAAGCCAATAAAGTTCCACACAAAGGACTTGCACCATTTACGTTGGGCCACCAGCGCCTGTTTGAATATCGGAGAGTGCCTCGCCTTGGGCTCTCTTTCTTAGAGATCTTTGGGACAAGTAAGTAAACATGGTGAGCCTCCATGTTCCAAGGGAATTCAGTCGAGAAAGGAGAGAGAGAAGAAAGACATGGGGAAGCCGAGCATCGGTGCAAGACTCCAAAAACTATTTTTCAAAATCAGCTTATATACCCCAAGTTGTACATAATGGAATATGCAGAGTTATGCAAGGGCAGCAGTCCTGACCTCACTGAGACAAGGCTTTCTTTTTGCATACCCTCCTGTATACAAAAGGTCTCAGGTGGTTTACATTATCTTCTGGCCAAGAGGCTTGTTAACATTTTTATGGCTTTCTTCCTGGATAATTGTCTATCAAACCAGAAAACTCCTTTTCCCTAGAAGTGATTTTTCTTTACTCTGCATCACCATCAAAGTACTAAATAAATTTACATTCCTGTAGAACAAAGGTGCAGTGGGTTATAACAAAGAAAGTACTTAACTCAAAGATCTAATGTTGCTAATATCAGGTCTACTACCTGTTTTTCTATATACCAACTATATCTAAAAATGAAGGATATGAAAATCTGGCAGCACGTATTGGCTCAACAAATGAAACCTTTAATCACTATTCTAATGATTTTGACTTCTGGGAAGCCCCTACATTCCTAGGATGATTTAAGCTTCCTGTGCCTCCTGCAGGCAGGCTAAAAAGCCACCAGAGGGGTTTTTGGATTGAAACACCCTTTCAAATGCAGAAGACTAAAGCCTTGAGATGACTTTTTCCAGAGTGTGTCAGGAGAGTAGAAAAGTACAATACGATAAGGCAGGCATATTCTTATTTTTGGGGGTACATGCTCAGAAAATACCAGGGGAAAACCTGGGATCTGACTCGACCTTGCATGTCAGATCTCTGCCACATGACCTTGTCACAGGTGGGATTCCTCCCGCTGGCTCCCGGCAGAAAATAAAATAGGGAAATGTGAAAAACAGTAATGACAGGTAGGAAATATCTATCAGAGTCCCAAAAGGTGTTATGGGTTGAATCGTGTCTTTCCAAAATATATGTGAAATCCTACCCGAGTACCTCAGTTCAGTTCAGTTCAATTGCTTAGTTGTGTTCAACTCTTTGCAACCCCATGGACTGCAGCACGCCAGGGTTCCCTGTCCATCACCAACTCCCAGAGCTTAGTCAAACTCATGTCCATTGACTCAGTGATGCCATCCAACTATCTCATCCTTTGTCATCCTCTTCTCCTCCCGCCTTCAATCTTTCCTAGCATCAAGGTCTTTTCGAATGAGTCAGTTCTTCACATCAGGTGGCCAAAGTATTGGAGTTTCAGCTTCAGCATCAGTCCTTCCAGTGAATGTTCAGGACTGATTACCTTTAGGATGGACTGGTTGAATCTCCTTGCAGTCCAAGGGACTCTCAAGAGTCTTCTCCAACACCACAGTTCAAAAGCATCAATTCTTCAGCGCTCAGCTTTCTTTATGGTCAACTCTCACATTCAAACATGACTAGTGGAAAAACCAAAGCTTTGACTAGATGGACCTTTGTTGAGAACCCCATGAACAGTATGAAAAGTACCTCAGAATGTGGCCTTATTTGGAAATAGGGTCATTGCACATCCAATTAGTTAAATTCCATCATTAGAGTAATTTCTAATTCAATATGACATAAAGGAGAAATTTGGACAGAGACATACAGGCAGAGAACATCATGTGAAGATGAAGGCAAAGATTGGAGTGATGCTTTTATAAGCCAAGGAATGTCACAGATTGCCAGCAAAACCTTCATCAGCTAGGGGAAAGGCATAAAACAGGTTCTCCCTCACAGTTCTCAGAAGAAGCCAGTCCTGTCCACACCTTGGTTTTGGATATCTAACTTCTAGAATTGTGAGACAATAAATTTCTGTTATTTAAGCCACACAGTTTGTGGTACTTTGTAATGGCAACCCTAACAGACTAATACATAATACATAAGGAAATGGATGGCATACTCAAGGTAAAAGGGATGCAAACAAGGGATGATGAAACACCCTAGTCCCCCAAATAGGCTGTTGCTCCTGATCTTAAAGGGATAAAGGGAAGAACCCATTAGTGGAACCTTATAGGAAGTGATGGCTATAGAACGTTGGTAAAGAACATGGCCACCACCAACAAACAACTCAGCATGGGGGGAACCATGGAAATACCTAGATCTTTTTTTCCTTCTGCCCTTCTGTTTCCCACTGTTGCTTCCCACTGGCAAAACCCAACAGAAAGAGAGAGCAAAGAGGCCTGGTTGATGCATCCTGTGAAGGTCAGCTTCCTGGGGGACAGGGTGTAATGGAGAGGAGTAGACACTATATTTGAAGGAACAAATGACAACTATCTAGCAGGGTTAGGGAGGAGATGACAGTTGAGCTGAGAACCCAGTGAAACAGCCATCATGGGGAATTGTGTTCCTGCAGAGGGAACAGCAGGTGTAAAGGCCCTGAGGTGGGAGTGAACTAAGTGATTTGAGAAATAGAGAGCCAGAGTGCTCAGGTGTGGTGAGCGCGGCAGCACGCAGACTTGGTGAGCTCTAAGAGATGGGCAACTGTTCTAACATTTAGGGCCTCGTTTAGGTGTCAGTGAGAAGGTTAGACTTGTAATGGGAAACAAGCAGAATTTTAAATTACTGAGATGTGATGTGATTTGCATTTTGGAAGGATCACTTTAACTGCTTTGTGGAGTCTGGTTTTAGGAGGGTTAGCATAGAAGCAGGGTTCTTACTTAAGGGGTGATAGCAGTACTCAAATGAGACATTATGGTGACTTGGACAAAAGTGGTGGATAAGAAGGTGGAGCACAGGGGACAGAGTGAGGCTCTAGGTTGAAAATAGGGAAGAAAGGACTTATACTTCAACTTACGTGGGAAGGAAGGAAAAATGAGGAATCAAGGTTGATGTCTGGCTTTTTGGCTAGAGTAATTCGGTGTTTCATATATACTGAGAGAGGGAAATTGGGGAAGAGCAGATTTGAGAGGAAAACTATAAGTTCTGATTGGGATACATTAAGTTTTAAATATCTTATAAACTTCCAAGTAAAGATTACAAGTAGCAGCTGGCAATGAATCTCAAGCTTAGGAGAGAAGTTAGGGCTAGAAATATAAATTTGATGTGTTATTTGAAGCATGTATATGAAATTGGATGGCACTGCCTATTGCAAGATTATACACAGAGAAGAGAGGGCTTTTTCTGGCAATATGGAAAGCTAGAGATTCTGAAACCCATGTCTGCTGCGTGACATCTAAAAATACTCAACAACAATGAAAAAGCCTTTTGAAATAATCAAATACTGCCTTTAAGAAACCAGTGAAAATTTGCCAAGGTTAGGAATAAAGAGGAACAGGAGAACCTGGAGGCAAATGTTGTGGACTGAGTATGTCCTCCCAAAATTCGTATTGAATTTGAAGTCTCAGGTCCCAGTGTGGCTATATTTGGAGATGTGGCCTTTGAGGAAGTAATTAAAGCTAAATGAATTGGAAGTGTGGTACTCTGATCTGACTGGATTAGTGTCTTTTTAAGAAGATACTGGAGACATCTGACTTCCTCTACCCACTTCCTCAACCTGAAGAGGCAGTGAGAAGGCAGCTGTCTGCAATACAGAAGGAGGGTCCTCACTAGCAGTCAACTCTGCTAGAACGCTGACTTTGGACTATTAGGCTCTAGAACGGTGAGACAATAAATTGTTTAAACTACTCAGTTGGTGATGTTTTGTTATGGCAGTCTGAGCAAACTAAGACAACAAATGAACCTTGAAACCTTTGCATATATTGAAACTACTGGATATGGGTGGTCTAGAGCTTTGGAACGTAAGGGATATTGGAGACAAAGTACTGGGTCAGTGCAGGTCATAGATTTATTACATAAATCCAGGAAGTAAACCAGAAAGAAGAACACCAATGCAGTATCCTAACACATATATATGGATTTTAGAAAGATGGTAATGATAATCCTGTATGCGAGACAGCAAAAGAGACACAGATGTATAGAACAGTCTTTTGAACTCTGTGGGAGAGGGCAAGAGTGGGATGATTTGGGAGAATGGCACTGAAACATGTATAATATCATATGTGAAACGAATCGCCAGTCCAGGTTCGATGCAGGATACAGGATGCTCGGGGCTGGTACACTGAGATGACCCAGAGGGATGGTACGGGCAGGGAGGTGGGAGGGGGATTCAGGATGGGGAACATGTGTACACCCGTGGTGGATTCATGTTGATGTATGGCAAGACCGATACAACATTGTAAAGTAATTAGCCTCCAATTAAAATAGATAAATTTATATTAAAAAAAAGAAAGAGCTATGTCCTTAGGTAAAGGGTGAACTAAAAAGAAAACTCCCCTCTCAGAAGCAGACAGCAAGATTGAGTGTGGTACTGGAGGGAGGTTAAAGAAAAGAACTGTCTCCTCTAACAATATCTTTCATATTTGGATGAATTTATATTATTTTAATGGTTCTAAGAATGATAGGCTGGGGACTGTAGTTTAAAGGAGATGCTGGTGTCCTCAGGCACAGAGCGAACCAACACAATACTCCTTAGAGGACTATCCCTTTGTTTTAGGCTTTAGAGAATTCCCACAAAGTTCAAGAAAAATTATTTTATTTTATTTTTTTGTTGAAGTTTAGCTGATTTACAATGTTGTATCAATCTCTGCTGTATACCAAAATGACTCAGTTATACACATATAAAGGTTCTTTTTTATATTCTTTTCCATGATGGCTTATCACCAGCTGAATATAGTTCTCTGTGCTCTACGTTAGGACTTATTGTCTCTCCATTGTAAATATAATAATTTGAATACCAGCCCTAAACTCCCAGTTCATCCCTTTCTCTTCCCCTCTCCCCCTCGGCAACTACAAGTCTGTTCTCTATGAGTCTGTTTCTGTTTAGTAGATAGGTTCATTTGTAGATAAGATTACATGTAGAATCTTATTTAAGATTCTACATGTAAGTGATGTCATATGATATTTACCTTACTCATTCTAACTTATCTAACTTTTTAGTATGATAATCTCTAAGTCCATCCATGTTTCATTCCTTTTTATGACTGGGTAGTATTCCATTATATATATGTACCACATCTTCTTTCCGTTCAGTTCAGTTGAGTCACTCAGTCGTGTCCGACTCTTTGTGACCCCATGAATCGAAGCACGCCAGGCCTCCCTGTCCATCACCAACTCCTGGAGTTCACTCAGTCTCACGTTCATCAAGTCAGTGATGCCATCCAGCCATCTCATCCTCTGTCGTCGCCTTCTGCTCCTGCCCCCAAGCCCTCCCAGCATCAGAGTCTTTTCCAATGAGACAACTCTTTGCATGAGGTGGCCAAAGTACTGGAGCTTCAACTTTAGCATCATTCCTTCCAAAGAAATCCCAGGGCTGATCTCCTTCAGAATGGACTGGTTGGATCTCCTTGCAGTCCAAGGGACTCTCAAGAGTCTTCTCGAACACCACAGTTCAGAAACATCAATCTCTTTGGTGCTCAGCCTTCTTCACAGTCCAACTCTCACATCCATACATGACCACAGGAAAAACCATAGCCTTGACTGGACGGACCTTAGTCGGCAAAATAATGTCTCTGCTCTTGAATATGCTGTCTAGGTTGGTCATAACTTTTCTTCCAAGGAGTAAGCATCTTTTAATTTCATGGCTGCAGTCACCATCTGCAGTGATTTTGGAGCCCCCCAAAATAAAGCCTGACACTGTTTCCACTGTTTCCCCATCTATTTCCCATGAAGTGATGGGACCAGATGCCATGATCTTAGTTTTCTGAATGTTAAGCTTTAAGCCAACTTTTTCACTCTCCTCTTTCACTTTCATCAAGAGGCTTTTTAGTTCCTCTTCACTTTCTGCCATAAGGGTGGTGTCATCTGCATATCTGAAGTTATTTATATTTCTCCCAGCAATCTTGATTCCAGTTTTTGTTTCTTCCAGTCCAGTGTTTCTCATGATGTACTATGCATATAAGTTAAATAAGCAGGGTGACAATATACAGCCTTGACGGACTCCTTTTCCTATTTGGAACCAATCTGTTGTTCCATGTCCAGTTCTAACTGTTGTTCCTGACCTGCATACAGATTTCTCAAGAGGCAGGTCAGGTGGTCTGGTATTCCCATCTTTTGCAGAATTTTCCACACTTTATTGTGATCCACACAGTCAAAGGCTTTGGAATAGTCAATAAAGCAGAAATAGATGTTTTTCTGGAACTCTCTTGCTTTTTCCATGATCCAGCAGATATTAGCAATTTGATCTCTGGTTCCTCTGCCTTTTCTAAAACCAGCTTGAATATCTGGAAGTTCACGGTTCATGTATTGCTGAAGCCTGGCTTGGAGAATTTCGAGCATTACTTTACTAGTATGTGAGATGAGTGCAACTGTGCGGTAGTTTGAGCATTCTTTGGCATTGCCTTTCTTTGGGATTGGAATGAAAACTGATCTTTTCCAGTCCTGTGGCCACTGCTGAGTTTTCCAAATTTGCTGGCCTATAGAGTGCAGCACTTTTACAGCATCATCTTTCAGGATTTGAAATAGCTCAACTAAAATTTCATAACCTTCAGCAGCTTTGTTCGTAGTGATGCTTTCTAAGGCCCACTTGACTTCACATTCCAGGATGTCTAGCTCTAGATTAGTGATCACACCATCGTGATTATCTGGGTCATGAAGATCTTTTTTGTACAGTTCTTCTGTGTATTCTTGCCACTTCTTAATATCTTCTGCTTCTGTTAGGTCCATATCATTTCTGTCCTTTATTGAGTCCATCATTGCATGAAATGTTCCCTTGGTATCTCTAATTTTCTTGAAGAGATCTCTAGTCTTTCTCATTCTATTATTTGCCACTATTTCTTTGCATTAATTGCTGAAGAAGGCTTTCTTATCTCTTCTTGCTATTCTTTGGAACTCTGCATTCAGATGCTTATATCTTTCCTTTTCTCTTTTGCTTTTCACTTCTTTTCTTTTCACAGCTATTTGTAAGGCCGCCTCAGACAGCCATTTTGCTTTTTTTGCATTTCTTTTCCATGGGGATAGTCTTGATCCCTGTCTCCTGTACAATGTCATGAACCTCCATCCATAGTTCATCAGGTTCTCTATCTATGAAATCTAGGCCCTTAAATCTATTTCTCACTTCCACTGTATAATTATAGGGGATTTGATTTAGGTCATACCTGAATGGTCTAGTGCTTTTCCCTACCTTGTTCAATTTAAGTCTGAATTTGGTAATAAGGAGTTCATGATCTGAGCCACAGTCAGCTCCTGGTCTTGCTTTTGTTGACTGTATAGAGCTTCTCCATCTTTGGCTGCAAAGAATATAACCAATCTGATTTTGGTGTTGACCATCTGGTGATGTCCATGTGTAGAGTCTTCTCTTGTGTTGTTGGAAGAGGGTGTTTGCTATGACCAGTGCATTTTCTTGGCAAAACTCTATTAGTCTTTGCCCTGCTTCATTCCGCATTCCAAGGCCAAATTTGCCTGTTACTCCAGGTGTTTCTTGACTTCCTACTTTTGCATTCCAGTCCCCTATAATGAAAAGGACATCTTTTTTGGGTGCTAGTTCTAAAAAGTCCTGTAGGTCTTCATAGAACCATTCCACTTCAGCATTACTGGTTGAGGCATAGACTTGGATTACCATGATATATAATGGCTTGCCTTGGAAACGAACAGAGATCGTTTTTGAGATTGCGTCCAAGTACTGCATTTCGGACTCTTTTGTTGACCATGATGGCTACTCCATTTCTTCTGAGGGATTCTTGCCTGCAGTAGTAGACATAATGGTCATCTGAACTAAATTCACCCATTCCAGTCCATTTTAGTCTGCTGATTTCTAGAATGTCAACTTTCACTCTTGCCATCTCCTGTTCGACCACTTCCAATTTGCCTTGATTCATGAACCTGACAGTCCAGGTTCCTATGCAATATTGCTCTTTACAGCATCGGAGCTTGCTTCTATCACCAGTCACATGCACAACTGGGTATTGTTTTTGCTTTGGCTCCATCCCTTCATTCTTTCTGGAGTTATTTCTCCACTGATCTCCAGTAGCATTCTGGGCACCTACTGACCTGGGGAGTTCCTCTTTCAGTATCCTATCATTTTGCCTTTTCATGCTGTTCAGGGGGTTCTCAAGGCAAGAATACTGAAGTGGTTTGCCATTCCCTTCTCCAGTGGGCCACATTCTGTCAGACTTTTCCACCATGACCCGCCTGTCTTGGGTTGCCTCAAGGGCATGGCTTAGTTTCACTGAGTTAGACAAGGCTGTGGTCCTAGTGTGATTAGATTGACTAGTTTTCTGTAAGTATGGTTTCAGTGTGTCTGCCCTCTGATACCCTCTTACAGCACCTACCATCTTACTTGGATTTCTCTTACCTTGGGCATGGGATATCTCTTCATGGCTGCTCCAGCAAAGGGCAGCCATTGCTCCTTACCTTGGATGAGGGGTATCTCCTCACCGCCATGCTTCCTGACCTTGAACATGGAATAGCTCCTCTAGGCCCTCCTGCGCCCATGCAGCCACTGAATAAAGAATACATCTTCTTTATTCTTGATTCAGTCATTTGTTGATGTACATTTAGTTTGCTTCCATGTTTTGGCTATTGTGTACAGTGTTGCTGTGAATATTGGGGCACATATATCTTTTTGTATTATAGTTTCATCTGAACATGTGCCCGGGAGTGGGATTACAGGATCATATGGCAACTTTATCTTTAGGTTTTTGGGAACATTCACATGGTTTTCCATAGTGGCTGTACCAACTTACTTTCCCACAGCAGTTTAGGAGAGTTCCCTTTTCTCTACTCCATCTCTAGCATTTGTTATTTGCAGACTTTTTAGTGATGGCCATTCTGACTGGTGTGAGGTGCTACCTAATTGTAGTTTTCATTTGCATTTCTTTAATAACTAGTGATGTTGAGCACATGCAAATTGAAAACACACAAGAAAATGAGCTATGTTGAACAAGGGTAGTGGAAAAAATAAGCAGAAATAGAATGGTAAGATATTAAAATGTGAAATTATTAGCTATAGAATATAGAAATGTATGTTATTGTTAACAAAATAAAAGGAGGAAATAAAATCTGACAAAGAAATAAAAGACTACCAAATTGGACAAATAGATTGAAAAAAAAAAAAACCCAAATTGAATTTCCAGGAATAAAACAAATAATCCTAAATTAAATGCTTAGTGTCATATAGCAGACACTGGGCTTCCCTGAGAGCTCAGTAGTGGGGCTTCCCAGATGGCTCAGTGGTAAAGAATCTGTCTGCCAATTCAGGAGATGCAGGAAATATGGGTTTGATCCCTAGGTTGAAAAAATTTCCTGGAGGAGGAAATAGCAACCCACTCCAGTATTTTTGATTGAAAAAATCTTAAGGGTTGCAGAATCAGACACGACTGAGCTACTGAGCACACACACACTAGACACTAGTGGTAGGTTTTATTGCAATGAACATAAAAATACTTGACCTCATACAACTTACCCTCTAGATAAGGAAATAAAAGTTAAAACATATTGGAAGGGTTCAAGAGCAGACAATTCAAGCTGAAGTAAGAATTAATGAAGTGAAAAATAATTAGAAAGAAATAACAATTCTGCCTAGAAATATAAGGATGTGAAAAATGTGACAGAGATTAAATGTTAGGGAGGATAAGTAAGAAAGTAAAAAAGATTGTAAAGTTACAAAAGGAAATAATAGAGTATGTGAAAACCAATTTCAAAAGTTAATGGTTGGTACTTAAAAGCCTTGATTTTTCAGGATTGTGTTTTGGAAGGAAGATGTTAAAAATAGCCTGAGAGAGAAGACATTTCACAAACCAAGGAATGACAATGATATTGACACTTGACCTCTAAAAAGTAGGACCCAAAAGATATGGAGTAATATCTTCAATATGTTGAGGCAAATTTACCAGGACCTGGAATGTATGTATATTCAGCAAAATGATATTTCAAGAATGAAAGTGTCAGTCAGTCATGTCCAAACTCTTTGTGACCCCATGGATTATAGCCTGCCAGGCTCCTCTGTCCATGAAATTCTCCAGGCAAGAATACCGGAGTGAATTGCCATTTCCTTCTCCAGGGTGTCTACCCTACCCAGGAATCAAACCTGGGTCTCCAGCATTGCTGGCAGATTCTTTACCACTGAGCCACCTGGAAAGCCCGTAATCTTCAAGAATGAAGATTAATTAAAAACCTTTCAGTAATAGAAAAATGGAGTTTACCAAAGAAGTGCCCAAAGCAATTTCTAAAAGATATACTTCAGGAAGAAGGAGAAAATGATCCTCAAAAATGGTCTGAAATGTAAGATAAAATAGTGAGTGAAGATTATGGTAAACCTATAGGAATATATAAACAAGAGTTAAAATTAAGATAAAGCTATAATATAGTACCACAGTTTCATGATAATAAGTAAGGTGATTGTATTTAAAGCACTCCAAAATTTTTATATTTTTCTGTAAGGTGGATAAAAACTAATTTTATTTTCTATTAAGTTAAGTGGCCATTTATAGTCTAGTGATTAAGAAAATAGAGATAAGGTGTGTATCTTTCAAATCAGTAGAAGACAAAAAGAATGAGAAAAATAGCTGCAGTCAATTTAAATGTAGGAAGAAAATATGAAGAGAAAGGAGGAAAAAAGGAGAAAAACAGCAGGAAACAAAGGGCAGAAAAAATGAAAACTTGAAATACTATGGAAAAATAAATCCAAATATGTCAGTAACCACAATATATTTATATGGACTTAATTCTATAGTTGAAAATTATAGATTGTCAGAATAGCTTTTTAAAAAACCATTATTTATTTATTTGGCTACCCTGGGTTTTAGCTGAGCATGCAGGATCTTTCAGTTACAACACACAAACTCTTAGTTGCAGCCTCTGGGGTCTAGTTCCCTGACCAGGGATTGAACCCAGGTCCCCCACATTGGGAGCATGAAGTCTTAGCCACTGGACCACCAGGGAAGTCCCCAGAATAGCTTTTTAAAAACATACCTGTATATTGTTAATTATATATAGTTATGACATAAGGACAAAATAAGGTTAAGATAGAATGGAACAATAGTTCAAGTTATATAATCAAAAGAAATCTGGTGCATTATCATATCTGACTAGATTATGAAGAAATATCTAATACAAACATTAATGGATTAGTATATAATAATAAAAAATTTCAAACAAATAGCCCTGTTTGAATGCTTCCAATAATATATTTTCCAAATATATTAAGTATATAGATGATAGGTAGGTGCTAAAATAAACAAAAGCAATGGACAAATATGTAATCATAGTGGGAGATTTTTGCCTATCTATTTGCCATAAAGTGATGGGACTGGATGCCATGATATTAGTTTTTTGAATGTTGAGTTTTAAGACAATTTTTTCACTCTTTCATTCTAATTAAGAGGCTTTTTAGTTCCTCTTCACTTTCTGCCATTAGAGTGGTATCATCTGCCTATCTGAGGTTATTGATATGTCTTCCAGAAATCTTGATTCCAGCTGTACTTCATTCAGGCTGACATTTCACATGATGTACTCTGCATATAAGTTAAATAAGCAAGGTGACAATACACCTTTTCCAATTTGGAACCAGTCCATTGTTCCATGTCCGGTTAAAACTGTTACTTCTTGACCTGTATACAGATTTTTCAGGAGGCAGGTCAGGTGGTCTGGTATTCCCATCTCTTGAAGAATTTTCCATAGTTTGTTGTGATCCACACAGTCAAACACTTTAGCATAGTCAATGAAGCAGAAGTAGATGCTTTCCTGTAATTCCCTTGCTTTCTCTGTGATCCAAAAGATGTTGGCAATTTGATCTCCGGTTCCTCTGCCTTTTCTAAATCCAGCTTGTACACCTAGAAGTTTTCAGTTCATGTACTGTTGAAGCCTAACTTGAAGGATTTTGAGCATAACCTCGCCAACATGTGAAATGAGTGCAATTGTACAGTAGTTTGAACATTCTTTGGCATTGAAATCAAACTGGCCTTTTCCAGTCCTGTGGCCACTGCTAAGTTTTCCAGATTTGCTGGCATATTGAGTGCAGCATCCCTTTAACAGGATCATCTTTTAGGATTTGGAATAGCTCAACTGGAATTCTAACACCTCCACTAGCTTTTTTGTAGTAATGCTTTCTAAGTAGAAAAGCCACTCAGTCGTGTCTGACTCTTTGCGACCCCATGGACTGTAGCCTATCAGGCTCTTCCAACCATGGGATTTTCCAGGCAAGTGTGTTGGAGTGGATTGCCATTTCCTTCTCCATGGGATCTTCCCCACCCAGGAATCGAACCCGGGTCTTCTGCATTGTGGTCAGATGCTTTACCGTCTGAGCCACCAAGGGAAGCTTCTAATGCTTTCTAAGGCCCACTTAATTTTATATTCCTGGATGTCTGGCTCTAAATGAGTGAACACATCATTGTGTTCATTAAGACTTCATTAAGTCTTCATTAAGACGTCATTGTGTTCATTAAGGTCATTAAGACTTTGTACAGTTGTTCTCTGTATTCCTGCTACCTCTTCTTAAGCTCTTCTGCTTCTGTTAGGTCCATACCATTTCTGTCCTTTATTGTGCCCATCTTTGCATGAAATATTCCCTTGGTATCTTTAATTTTCTCGAAGAGACCTGTAGTTTTTCCCATTCTATTGTTTTCCTCTATTTCTTTGCATTGTTTACTTAGGAAGGCTTTCTTATTTCTCCTTGCTATTCTTTGGCACTCTGCATTCAGTTGGGTATTTCTTTCCCTTTTTCTTTTAAAGCCTTTACTCTTTTATCTCAGGTATTTGTAAGGCCTCCTCAGACAACCATTTTGCCTTGTTGCATTTCTTTTTCTTTGAGATAGTTTTGGTCACTGCCTCCTATACAATGTTATGAGCCTTTGTCCATAGTTCTTCAGGAGTTTTGTCTAACAGATCTAATCCCTTGAATCTCTTTGTCACTTCCACTGTATAATCATAGGGGATTTGATTTAGGTCTTAGCTGAATGACCTAGTGGTTTTCCATACTTTCTTCAATTTAAGTCTGAATTTGGCAATAAGGAACTCCTGATCTGAGCCATAGTCAGCTCTTGGTCTTGTTTTTGCTGACTGTGTACAGCTTCTCCATCTTCAGCTGTGAAGAATATAATCAATCTGATTTCAGTATTTACCATCTGGTGATGTCTATGTGTAGAGTCATCTCTTGTGTTGGAAGAGCGTGTCTGCTATGACCAGTGTGTTCTCTAGTCAAAATTTGGTTAGCCTTTGCCCTCTTAAAACTGGCTTAAAACTCAACATCCAGAAAACTAAGATCATGGCATCTGGTACCTTCACTTCATGGCAAATAAATGGGGAAAAAATGGAAACAGCGACAGATTTTATCTTCTTGAGCTCCAAAATCACTGCGGATGGTGACTGTAGCCTTGAAATTAAAAGATGCTTGCTTGTTGGAAGAAAAGTTATAGCAAACCTTGACAGCATATTAAAAGGCAGACAGCATATATAAAGGTCCATACAGTCAAAGCTATGGTTTTGCCAGTACTAATGTATGGATGTGAGAGATGGACCATAAAGAAGGCTGAATACCGAAGAACTGATGTTTTTAAGCTGTGGTGCTGGAGAAGATTCTTGAGAGTCCCTTGAATTGCAAGGTGATCAAACCAGTCAACCCTAATGGAAATCAGTCCTGAATATTCACTGGAAGGACTGATGGTGAAGCTGAAATTCCACTACTTTGGCCACCTAATGTGAAGAGCTGACTCATTGGAAAAGACCCTGATGCTGGGAAAGATTGAGGGCAGGAGGAGAAGGGGGTGATAGAGGTTGAGATGGTTGGGTGGCTTCACTGACTCAATGGACATGATTTTGAGCAAGTTCCAGGAGATGGTGAAGGACAGGGAAGACTGGCATGCTACAGTCTGTGGGGTTGAAAAGAGTTGTATACAACTTATTGACTGAACAACATTTGAGAGATTTTAATACATATTTCTCAGTTTTTGATAGATCAAGAAGACAGAAGTCACTGTCATTTCAGTTCAGTTCAGTCGCTCAATTGTGTCCGACTCTTTGTGACCCCATGAATCTCAGAATGCCACGCCTCCCTGTCCATCACCAACTCCCGGAGTTTACTCAGATTCATGTCCATCAAGTCAGTGATGCCATCCAGCCATCTCATGCTCTGTCCCTTCTCCTCCTGCCCCCATTCCCTCCCAGCATCAGTCTTTTCCAATGAGTCAACTCTTCACATGAGGTGGCCAGAGTACTGGAGTTTCAGCTTTAGCATCATTCCTTCCAAAGAAATCCCAGGGTTGATCTCCTTCAGAATGGACTGGTTGGATCTCCTTGCAGTCCAAGGGACTCTCAAGAGTCTTCTCCAACATCACAGTTCAAAAGCATCAATTCTTTGGTGCTCAGCCTTCTTCACAGTCCAACTCTCACATCCATACATGACCACAGGAGAAACCATAGCCTTGACTAGACAGACCTTAGTCGGCAAAGTAATGTCTCTGCTGTTGAATATACTATCTAGGTTGGTCATAACTTTTCTTCCAAGGAGTAAGCGTCTTTTAATTTCATGGCTGCAGTCACCATCTGCAGTGATTTTGGAGCCCCCCAAAATAAAGTCTGATACTGTTTCCACTGTTTCTCCATCTATTTCCCATGAAGTGATGGGACTGGATGCCATGATCTTTGTTTTCTGAATGTTGAGCTTTAAGCCAACTTTGAAAATTTAAAGAACAAAACATTCTTGATCTCAAGTACAAATATAGGATTCTGTACTTAATAATTTGAGAATGTGTCTCTTTTTAAGAATTTTAGTTTAAAAACAGACTGCTTATTAGGCCATAAAATATATATTGACACATTTCAAAGAATCAGTATCCTATAGAACTCATTTTCTTACAATGCATTCAAAAGCAAAGTGCTAAATTATAAACAAGTGATATAAAATTCAAAATTAGCCTTCTAAATATCTCAAGTATCAGTGACAATATAATAGAACTGAAAGGTCATGAGAGTGCTCCGTAACTGGATTTACCCTTTTTTTTTGACCATGCTGTGTGGCTTGTGGGATTTTAGTCTCTGACCCCAGGGATTGAACTTGGGCCCTGTTTTGTTGAAAGTTTTTACTTTCATTTCAGGTTTAAAGGATTGGTTAAATAAATAAGCCACTCGTTCTATACAAATAAATAATACCAGTATTTATTAGAGAATTATCTAGCTTCCTTTCAATATACTAACATTAAAAGGAAAGAGAAATAGAAACTGCAGAGGATATATCACCAAATTGGGTTTTGACCAATATCCAGATTTAAACAGTGCTGAAAAGTCCCATGTCATAGCATATCTGGAGTCCCAGCTGGGAAAAGGTCCCAGGCAGCATGTCTGCTATGTAGATGAGACTTCAAAAATAGCAGTTTGGGGTTCTGGATTATAATCCCAGGATGAAAACTGATAGCGTCATCAGTCTGTAAACAAAACTGCAGGTCTGGTATTATGTTAATCTTTTTTACAATGCTGTTTGCTCTGTACTTTGTATCTTGGGAGTTTGTTAAGTCCCAGGAGTGGTTGGCCAGACGCCCTCCAGGGGTTCCACAAATTCCAAGACCCATGCTCTGTCTACCTATGGTGCCTCTCAGCCAACACTCATAGCAGATGTGACTGATACAGCAGTAGAGCAGTAGTCAGGGCAGTATCTTGGTAGGTCAGAAGCAAGGTCAGAGGTTTGCTCTGCTCTCTTGCCTCTGAAGCCTGAACAAGATTATCTCCATTTTATTTCCCGAACCGACCCTCAGCAGTGAGAATGCAGAATCCTAACCACTGCATCACCAGGGAATTCCCCATATTTACCTTTAAAACTTAGAGAAAACATAATAGCTGATTTTTAAAAAGTGGTCACCCAGCATGTGGACACGGCATGTGGACTTAGTTCCTCAACCAGGGATCAAACCTACATCCCCTGCATTGGGGACATAGAGTTGTAACCACTGGACTGCCAGGGAAGTCCCTTAGCTGTTTATTTTGGAAAAGAAGAAAGACTGGAAATGAGGTGAGCATTCAACTTAAGGAGTGGGGAAGAGACAAGCTATACATTGTAAGAAAGCAGAAGGAAGAAATCTCAAAGACTAAAGCAGAAAGTAGATGGAAGGCAAAGATAGACTGAATGGATGAACAAATTAAAAGTTGATTCTTTAAAAGTACTGATAAGATGGTAAACAGGCACATGAAAAGATGGTCAACATTGCTAATTGTTGGAGAAATGCAAATCAAAACTACAGTCAGGTATCACTTCACATCAATCAGAATGGTCATCATCAAAACATCTACAAATAACAAATTCTGAAGAGGGTGTGGATAAAAAGGAACCCTCCTATGCTGTTGATGGGAATGTAAATTGATACAGCCATAATGGAAAACAGTAGGGAGGTTCCTCAAAAAACTAGAAATAAAGTTGTCGTATGATCTTACAGTCCCACTCATGGCATATATCTGGAGGAAACTAATTTGAAAAGATATATTCACTCCTATGTTCATAGCAGCATTATTTACAATAGTCAAGACTTGGAAGCAACCTAAATATCCTTTAATAGATGAATGGGTAAATAAGAGGTTGTATATGTATATATACGTATCAAGTGAAGTCACTCAGTCGTGTCCGACTCTTTGCAACCCTGTGGACTGCAGCCCACCAGGCTCCTCTGTCCATGGGATTCTCCAGGCAAGAATACTGGAGTGGGTTGCCATTTCCTTCTCCAGGGGATCTTCCCAACGCAGGGATCGAACCCAGGTCTCCCGCATTGCAGGCAGACGCTTTAACCTTTGAGCCACCAGGGAAGCCCTAATATATATAAGGTAGTGTGTATATATACATATATATGTCTGTATATGTATACATACACAATGGAATATTATTACTCAGCCATAAAAAGGAATGAAATAATGCCATTTGTAGCATCATGGATGGACCTAGAGATTATCATTCCCAGTGAGTAAGTCAGAAAGAGAAATACAAATACCACATGATATCACTTATATGTGTAATCTAAAATTTGACATAAATGAATTTATCTACAGAGCAGATTCATGGACATATAGAAAGCAAACTTCTGGTTATCAAAGGGATAAGGGGTATGGATAAATTAGGAATTAGGAATTAATAGATACATAAACAACAAGAATCTATATGTAAAACAGATACACATCAAGGGCCTATGGCACAGGGAATATCAATATCTTGTAATAACCTATAATAGAAAAGAATTGAAAAGAGTACACCTGAAATGTAAATCAGCTACACTTCAATTTAGAAAGTTCTTAAAAATAATTAAAGTGCTAATAAGACTGACAAACTCCTAGTAAAATTAATCAATAAAAAATAGAATGCAAAAATTAAACAATGATTTGACTGTGGATTTCTTATCAGAAAAGCATAAAAGTCCAGAAGATAGTGGACCAATATAATTAAAGTACTAAGAGAAAAGGATTGTCAGCCCTGAATTCTACAACCAGCAAAAATAAATGTCCTTTAGGAATGTAAGCAAAATGGAGATAGTCTCAGGTGAAGAGAAAACAGAATTGTCAGCATGATATTGATTCTAAAAGAAATGCTGAAATTCTGAAGTTCTTCAGACTGGAGGGAAATGATACCTGGTAGAAACATGGAACGTCAAGAATACAGGAAAAACAACATAAATAAACGGCAAATATTTGGGTGTATAGGCTGTTTTTCTTATTTTAAGATCTTTAAATATATATGACAGTTGAACAGAAAGTGTAACATTATTATTTGGTAGGGTTTTCATTGTAGTACAATGATGACTATAATATAAAGAAGCAAGAGTGAAGGGTCCATGTGGTTGGAAGGCTTTTACATTTTGTTTGAGGTGGCAAAATATTAGCTGTAAGTAGATTAAGAGAGGTTTGTGTGTTACAATCACTATAGCAACTACTAAAACAGTAACACCAAGAGATATATCCTCTTGGTAATCATAGAAGAAATAGAAAATCATCAAGGATATAGGAGACTTGGAATTCTTTCAAGGACACAAGGAACATTTGCTTAGAGATAGAATTATTCATAAAACAAATCTTTAATTTTTAAAAGACTAGAAATCATACAGAATAGTTTATGTGGTCAATAGTTGATGTGGCCTTTTTGATAAAGGTCAAGAAAGTATAGTTTTTTTTTCAACAAATGGTGCTGAAACAATTGCATATCCATGCAAAAATGTCACCTGAACCCATGCCTTACACTTCATACAAAAATTAACTAAAATGCATCATAGAGCTGAATATAAAACAAAATATATGTGCTTTCCATGAGAAAATATAGGAGAAAAATCTTTGATTGTGAATTGAGAATTCTTAGATACCAAAAACATTATCCATTAAAAAACAAAACAAAACAAAAACCTGGGACTTCCCTGGCAGGAAACTAAGATCCTGCATGCCACGCGGAATAGCCGAAAAATAAAAGGAACAAAAACCCTGATAAATTAGACTTAATCAAAACTAAAAACATTTGCTCTCCAAAAGATAGCTTCAAGAATGAAATAAAAAGTCACAGACTAGGAGAAAATATTTGTAAATTATATGTCTGAAAACGAACCTGTATTTAGAAAGCAAATAAGGAACTCTCGAAACTAAATGGTGAAAGACAAACAGCCCAATTATTAATATAAATAAATAGGCAAAGGATTTGAACAGTCAGTTCACCAAAGAAGATATACAGATGGCAAATAAGCACATGGAAAGATGCTTACCATCATTAGTCATTAGGAAAATGCTAATTGAAATAATAATTAGATACCAGCATACACTATTAGAATGGCTAAAAGAAAAGAAAAGAAGCCTAACAATCTCAGGTAATGGCTTGATACAGATCACATGGAACTTGCAAACTTTGCTGGTTGAAATACAAAATGGCAGTGTCTTGGAAAACAGTTCAGTTGTTTCTTATAATAATAAGCATACACTTCACCTATATCCTCGTAATCTCACTCCTGTGTGTTTACCCAAGGGAATGAAAATGTATGTTCACACAAAAACCTACATGTGAATGTTTTCGGCAACTTTACTCATAATTGCCTCACATTGGAATCAATCCAGATGTCCTTCAGTGGGTGAATGGGTGACCAAACTGCAGTACATCTATACAGTGCAATGCTACTCAACAATAAAAAGTAATGAACTACTGGTATTTGGAAACAGAAATGGATCTGAGTTGCATTATTCTGAATGATAGAAGTCATAGGCGTAGTAAGGCTGCATAGTCCTTGGTACCGTTTAAATGGCATCTGGAAAAGACAAAACTATAGTGCTCACCATGGTTTGAAGTAAAGGGGCGGGACTGACTACAAAAAGATAGCTTAAGAAATGTTGGGAGATGATCAAACTATTCTGTACTTGTCATCGTAGTTACAAGACTATGCATTTTTGAATTTTAGTAGACATAAATTAAAAAATTAATAGGAAAAAAGCTCAGGAGTATTGGCAGGGAGAGATAATTTATTACTTATATGATGTATTAGAGAAGACTGAGGACGTGACTTTAACCTGAGTTATGAAGGATGGAGATGAGTTGGCTAGGAGAGAAGGGAGGGAAAGATTACAGGCAGAGGAAATAGCTTAAATAATAGACGTGCTTGACCAGACAAGTAAGTACTTTGGTTCTCAAAAGCTGAGAGAAAACCAGTGTGGTTGTAGCCCACAGCAGCAGGGCAAGAGTGTTGAGAGGTAGGATTTAGAAGAGAACACTTGTTGGGCCTTTTAAAGATTTTGGCTTCTATTTGAAAACAGTGGGATTTTTGCGAGCAATTAGGAGTAGACTGATTCGATTAAGAATTATACTCTAAAATAGGGCTGCGTGTTGGAGAACACATTGGAGAGGAGAGAAAGTAGAAGCTGGAAGATTTGCTTGGTGGATTGACAGTCCCAGCATAAATGGAAAAATGGTCTGGGACATAATCCTCTCATAGATTATATTTAATTTGTACCCTCCTGGGAAAAATTAGCATGTCTAATAAATGGTTATGACAGTTTCTAATGAATTTTGATGAAATGAGGACTTGTTCTGGTTAACTAGTGACATACACAGTTTAATTGTGTGTTAGTTGCTCAGTCGTGCCCGATTCTTTGAGACACCATGGACTGTAATCCACCAGGTTCCTTTGTCTATGAGATTTTCCAGGCAAGGATACTGGAGTGGGTTGCCATTTCCTTCTCCAGGGGATCTTCCCAACCCAGGGATAGAACCCGGGTCTCCTGCACTGCAGGCAAATTCTTTACCTACTGAGCTACAAGGGATCAGCTGATTAACAGGGATAAACAGGGATAACCTTCAACCAGATTGTTCTTCCCTTCTGTATCTAATCCATTTTATTTTCCTAGGAAATTTCCTTATTAGAAATAAATATTTTAATTGATCTAAAAAGAACATTTGTTTCTTGCATGTGTGCAAGAGTATAAAAAAATGTTGAACATGTTTATTTTTTAAAAAGTTTTTAGCAAAGTTTCTTGGTATAAAATACCCCAATATTAATTGCCTTCGTGAAAATCATCAATAAACTACTAATAAACATAAATTCTAAAAAATGCCATTTATATAAATAGCAATTAAAGATAAGGAATTTGGGAATAAATACAACAGAAGTACTTATATACAATGGAATATTGAGCATGCGTCCTTAGTCATGTCCAACTTTTTGTGACCCTATAGGGCTCCTTTGTCTATAGGATTCTTCAGGCAAGAATACTGGAGTGGGCTGCCATTTCCTCTTTAAGGGTTTTCCTGACTCAGGAATCGAACCTGGGTTTCCTAAATCTTATGCTTTGACAGGCAGATTCTTTACCACTGAGTCATCTGGGAAGCCCAGTACTCAGCCATAACTAAGGACAAAATATGCTATTTGCAGCAACATGGATGGACCTAGTGACTGAGTGAAAGACAAGTCTATGATATTGCTTATAAGTGAAATCTAAAATAACGGTACAAATGAACTTATTTACAAAACAGAAGTAGCGCCATGGATATAGAAAACAAACTTATGGTTACCCGAGGATAAAGTAGGGGGAGGGATAAATTGGGAAATTGACGCTGACATATATGCACTGCTGCTGCTGCTGCTGCTCAGTCACTTTAGTCGTGTTCGACTCTGTGCGACCCCACAGGCGGCAGCCCACCAGGCTCCCCGTCCCTAGGATTCTCCAGGCAAGAACACTGGAGTGGGCTGCCATTTCCTTCTCCAATGCATGAAAGTGAAAAGTGAAAGGGAAGTCGCTCAGTCGTGTCCGCCATGGAATGCAGCCTACCAGGCTCCTCTGCCCATGGGATTTTCCAGGCAAGAGTACTGGAGTAGGGTGTCATTGCCTTCTCCAACATATATGCACTACTATATACAAAATAGATAACTAATAACCTGCTGTATAGCACAGGGAATTCAATACTCTGTAATGGCCTATGTGGGAAAAGAATCTAAAAGAAAAACAAAAAGAGTGGATATATAAATGTATAACTGATTGACTTTGCGGCACACCTGAAACTAACACAGCATTACACAACTGTACCCCAATAAAAATTTTAAAAAAGAGTTACAAACTACTATGCATAAAATAAGCTGTAAGAGTAAGTTGTACAGCACAGGGAATTATAGCCATTATTTTATAATAACTTTAAATGAAGTATAATCTATAAAAATATTGAATCTCTATGTTGTATACCTGAAACTATTACAAATCAGCTTTACCTCACTTAAAAAAAGAAGAGAGAAGGTCACTATGAAGAAATTGTATAACTTTATTAAAGATATGTTAGTTTCTAGGACATAGCAAAGTGCTACAAATTAGTAGATTAACAGAAATTTATTTTGTCATAGTTCTTTCTGGCAGACATCCAAAATCAAGATGTTAGCAGGGCTACAGTCCCTCTGAAAGCTTTAGAGGAGAATCCTTCCTTGCCTTTTCCAGCTTCTGGTAGCTCTGGGTGTCCCTTGGCTTGCAGCTGAATAAATTCTATTTCTGCCTCTGCCTTCATGTGGCCTGCCTTCTGTGTCTGTCTTCTCTTCTGTATCTTAGACACTTGCTATTAGATTTAAGACCTACCTGGATAATCCAGGATGATAGCATCTTGAGTTCTTTAATCTGCAAAGACCTTTTTTTTTTTTCAAATAAGGTCACATTTAGAGGTTCCATGGGTTTATACATGGACGTATCTTTTGGGGGCCATCATTCAGAAATAAACAAATAAATGGAGGGATGTAACATGTTCAGACTAATGACAACAACAATTATAATTTCAACTTCTGCCAAATTTATCTTACGAAATTGAGTCAATGTCATATCCCTAAAGGTTTTTAGATGGAAGTTAACTAATTATTTCTAAAAGGGCAAATAATCAGGATACTCTTTAACAAACAAACAAAAAACTGAATGAGAAGATGTGACAACTAGATATAAAGATTTATTTCTAATTTATTTCCAATAAATGTTTTAGTATACTATAAAAGATCACATGACATTGGCACAAAGATAAAAGAAACTGACCAATGGAGCAGAAATTAATGTACATATATATTGAAACCCAATATATGGAAAATGTGGCATTGAAGATCTATGGGGAAGGAATGATTTTTAAAGAGATGTTCCTGGAGCAATAGGTTATCCACACTGAAAAAACTGAAATCAGATCCCTACCTCACATGATCTCCAAATATCTATTCCAGATGCATTAAAGCCTTAAATGTAAAAGTCAAAACTTTAACACTGTTTGATGAAAACACAGAAAATTATGACTGAGAAATTATTTATTAAGCATGAAGTGATAGTACTAACAATAAAAGGTAAAAATGATAAATGTTATTACATGAAAATTAAGAATCTTTTGTAAATAAGAAGATATCTTAAAGAGAATAAAAACAACTTAGAGAAGACATTGGAACATGTACAACAAAAGACTGATATCCAGACTATATACAGAATTTCTGAAAAAACTAAAAGACCAACAAAATATACATGTATATTATATCCACATATATTACTATATTAGCTTCGCAAATGGCAATAGTGGTAAAGAACCCGCCTGCCAAAGCAGGAGACATAAGAGATGTGGGTTCAACTCCTGGGTCGGGGAAGATCCCCTGGAGGAGGGCATGGCAACCCACTCCAGTATTCTTGCCTGGAAAAATTCCATGGACAGAGGAGGCTGGCAGGCTACAGTCCATGGGGTCACAAAGAGTTGGACATGACTGAAGTGATTTAGCACAGCACAGCAGCACTTATTACTATTTATTATTGTTGTTCAGTTGCTACATTGTATCTGACTCTGCGACCTCGTGGACTGTAGCATTCCAGGGTCCTCTGTCCTCCATTGTTTCCTAGAGTTTGCTCAAAGTCATGTCCTTTGAGTCGGTGATGCTATCTAACCATTGCATCCTCTGCCACCTCCTTCTCCTTTTGCCTTCAGTCTTTCCCAGTGTCAGGGTCTACTCCAGTGAGTTGGCTCCTCAAATCAGATGGCCGAAGTATTGGAGCTTCAGCATCAGTCCTTCCAATAAATATTTCAGGGTTGATTTCCTTTAGGATTGACTGGTTAGAATATACTCTAATAGATATAATAGCTATATATAATATAGATGTATTAAATATAATCTATATAATACATATGTACTAGAATAGCTATATCTATTAAATTTTAATATAAAATTGGGCAAAATGCCTAAGCAGGCATTCTAAAGAGGAAATATGAATACAAAATATGTTCAATCTCATTATTAATTATGAAAATACAAATGAAACATTAATAATATATCACATTGGCAAAAATTTATAAACTGTATAACATTGTATTCTGCTGGGTCTGAGGAACAATAGAAACTGTTGGTGGTGATAGTGGATATTGGTGTAAGCATTTTGGATCATGGCTCAGACAGAGAAGAATCTGCAATTCAGGAGACCTGGGTTCAATCTCTGGGTCAGGAAGATCCCCTGGAGAAGGGAATGTCTACCCGCTCCAGTATTCTTACCTGGAGAATTCCATGGACAAAGGAGCCTGGCAGGCTACAGTCCATGGGGTCGCAAAGAATTGAACATGACTGAGCGACTTTCATCTTTATTGTGGTATTATCTAGTAGATTTCAACTTGTACATACTGTATGACTCAGAAATTCTCTTCTCAGGAGTACATTCTGGGGCTTAGAGAACCTCTCAGCCTGTTGACAGCAGACATGTACAAGAATGTTTACATAAGCAAGGTTTGTAATGACAAGTAACTGGAATCAACCCACTCATCCATCAGTAGGAAAATAGATGGATGAAGATGCTGTCATAGGATGGGACATTGGAGAACCACGAAGAAGGGTGAACTGTGGCTACTCACCTAAGCATGAAGGACTATTTGAGACTTAATACTAAATGAAGAAAAAAAGAATGACTTAGAGGAATATAGTAATATTTTATAATGTTTGGTGGTGGTGGTTTAGTTGCTGAGTCATGGCTTAGTTGCTAAGTCATGACTTTTTGAGACCCTATGGATTATAGCCTGCCAGGCTCCTCTGTCCATGCAATTTCCCAGGAAAGAATACTGGAGTAGATTGCCATTTCCTTCTCCAGGGGATCTTCCCAACCCAGGAATAGAACCCTCCTATTTTGCATTGCAGGCCATCTACTGCATTGCAGGTGGATTTTTTTACTAGTGAGCCACCAAGGAAGCCCCATCATTTAGATTTTATGAAGTTTACAAGCAAAAAACTGAAAGACATTTTCCATTTCATAAATTGGGCAGCAGGCGGAGCTACCACTGAGCAGTAGTTAAGTGAAGAATTCACCTCAAGTGCAAACTTGAGTGTCAAAAACTTAGTAATCAAGATAAATCATATTTTAATACTATATTTAAAAAATCAAATTGGCAAACCACAACCCTCAGGTCAGACATCTGGTTTTTCAAATTATATTGGAAGCAGGGCTGTTACTAGGGTGAGCCAAGTGAGGCAGTAAAACTACAGGATCAGTTTTACTACTGTCTTTACCTAAAAGTGTCATATTTTATTCATCATGGGATTTTTCACATTAACTTTGATTTTTTAAAATATTGCATTAAAATATTATTTATCCTGATTTTGAATTTTTGGTGCCCCCTTAAATTTCACACGGAAAGAAAAAATGTCTCCCTTGGCCCCTCTCTAGTCCTGGTCCTGGTTGGTTTTATCATTAAGCTTCACCTAACTTGCAAAATGTCATATATTCTTTAAAATTTATCCAATATTTCAAAATTTTAAAATCGAGACTTCCCTGGTGGTCCAGTGGTTAACAGTTTGCCTTGAAGTGCAGGGGACACGGTTTCAATTCCTGGTCGAAGTAAATATTTTAAATAATGAAATTAAAAAAAAAACATAAGCAAAGAGGGCTAAAGAAAGAATTTTGAGGTCACTCCAAATCTCTGTAATTTGGAATAGGTGATGCAAATTAAAAGGATCAAAAGGAGAAGCCAGAGAGGTAGGAAGAAAAATGAGGACTGTGGCATTTTCCAAGAGTGGGAATATTTGTCAGTCTGTTGGGTCAAAGGAGCTGCTGCTATAAATAGCTAGACAGTTCAGTTCAGTTCAGTCGCTCAGTCGTGTCAGACTCTTTGCGACCCCATGAATCGCAGCACGCCAGGCCTCCCTGTCCATCACCAACTCCCGGAGTTCACTCAGACTCACGCCCATCGAGTCAGTGATGCCATCCAGCCATCTCATCCTCTGTTGTCCCCTTCTCCTCCTGCCTCCAATCCCTCCCAGCATCAGAATCTTTTCCAATCAGTCAACTCTTCTCATGAGGTGGCCAAAGTACTGGAGTTTCAGCTTTGGCATCATCCTGTTAAATATGCATTTTTTCAATCACTTAGACTTTGGCTTCAGAAATCTTATCTAATGATAGTCTAGCTGTGGGAAGAAATCATATTGTGCATTCATGCACATGAAACAAATTCTAATGTAAAATTATGAAAAGCTGTATTTTTGAGCAATCAGAGGTTTAGATATTGTCGTTAGCATTTTGAATTGTTGACACTGAATGCTGAAGTCATCTGAGAGGCTGTTGTGTCTCTGCGTATCTTACTTTGCTGATTGTCTCTTATGCTTCAAGACAGCTCAAGTGCCATCTATTCTTAGATGTCTTCCTTGTGGTCAGTTTTTTTCTCATGTTTTTCACTTGTCATAATTGGCCCCAGAATTGTGTGAAGAAACAAGTTTTTGAGGTCTGCTTTGGACAGTTGAAAGGGCCAAACTAGAAGAAAGGAAAATAGGATTGCAGATGATTTAAGATAATGGGGGCAAGCTGAAGTTTCCTGTAGGAAGAACTTGTGACTGTGTCTGAGCTGGTTAGAACAGAAATATTCAAGAATATGAACTTAATTTAGAGTTTAAAAGAATGAAGAGAAGAAGATAATGTACAATTTTAAGGACTGCATTCAGATGCTGGGAAAGTCACAATTTCTTGCCTCTCTTCTTCCCTTCCCTTCTTTCCCGTCAGTGTTTATTGAACACATACTATATGCCAAGGCTGATTTTGGAACAAGAGCTGCTAAAATTAGTGAGATATGACCTGATGTGATGGCTTTGGAGTGTTATTATATATTTTTTGTTGATTCTAACTTGTGTATTAGTATTTTTTCACATTATACCTCTCTGAAATTAGAGAACATTTTATAAGCATCTCATTAAAAAAAAAAAAGTATTTGGCTGCACCAGGTCTTATTTGTGGCATTTAGGATCTAGTTCTCTTACCAGGTGTTGAATCTGGGCCCCCATCATTGGGCGCTCTTAGCCACTGGAGTCTTAGCCACTGGACCATCAGGAAAGGCCTGCAATTCATGGTTTGATATCATCTTTTTTTTATTATGTCTTTCAGCTGAAAGTGAGTCAGATACAGTTGCCTTGAGCTTCCCAGCTGGTGGTAAAGAACCTTCCTGCTAATACAGGAGACACAACAGACCTGGGTTCAGTCCCTGGCTGAGGAAGATCCCCTGGAGGAGGGCATGGCAACCGAATCCAGTATTCCTGTCTAGAGAATCCCTTGGACAGAGGAGCCTGGTGGACTATAGTCTATGGGGTTGCAAAGAGGTGGACTTAAGGAACTTAGCACATATGTACAGATACAGTATTTGATAGAATCTTGTAGAAGCTTTGTCTGTCTTATCTATATCAGTTTTACCCAACAGCCAAATGTTGACATGGAGTCTCCTGCCTGGGTTTCTCTTAGAATTCCAAATAGAAACAAGCTTGTTGCCCTGCATGGTGACCTCCATTCATATCATACCATCACTTTAGTGAACAAAGCTTAGAGAGATAAACTCTAGAGTTGCCATCCGACCACATCACTCCTTCTCTCTTTCTTCTGCATCTTCCAACCTAATCACAGACAGAAAACCAATATGAGAATCTTTACTTCTCTGTGTCCTTAATCTGATACAAGATTCATGGTTAAACTATAATGCTGAACATTAGTTTCTAGTTTAGGGAGGATTTTTATACTCTTATTTATAGGAATTAATTCTTGAATGCTAAATGGGAGCATCAAGAATTTAGCAAAACTTATTAAGCAGCTATTTTGTGCCCTGAATTTATGTCTCACAAGGCTGAAAGACTATAAGAAACATGAGGGTGGGAGTCAGGAGGGTTAACATGTGTTATTTTAGTTGTAAAAATGTGATCCCTTTAGTAGTCAATTCTTTGTGCATTTTTTTTTTCTTTTTTATCTTATTGCTTTAGCCGTTGGGGGCTTCCTTTTAAACTCAGTTGGTAAAGAATCTGCTTGCAATGCGGGAGACTCCAGTTTGATCCCTGGGTTGGGAAGATCCACTGGAGAAGGGATACGCTACCCACTCCAGTATTCAGGCTTCCCTTGTGGCTCAATTGGTAAAGAATCCACATGCAATGCAGGAGATCTGTGTTTGATCCCTGGGTTGGGAAGATCTCCTGGAGAAGGGAAAGGCTACCCACTCCAGTATTGTGGCCTGGAGAATTCCAAGGACTGTATAGTCCACAGGGTCACAAAGAGTTGGACATGCCTGGGCAACTTTCACTTTAGTCCTTATATTGAGGGCAGTAGCAAATATTCCAAATGTCAATGGAAATACATCTAAGTTATACTTAAATATGGTTCTGATTGCTTTTTTGAGAGGGGGGAAAACCTCTTAAGTGAATTTAAAATAATGTCTTAATTTAGAAATCATCATAAAGTAATGTTGATTTATATCAAATGCCTTTGATAGATATATTAAATCTATCAAAAGTATCATGGAATTTTTTTGTTTAATATATTGTTATAATATTATACATTTCCTCAGAGTGAATACGGAGAAGGCAATGGCACCCCCACTCAAGTACTCTTGCCTGGAAAATCCCATGGATGGAGGAGCTTCATAGGCTACAGTCCATGGGATCGCTAAGAGTCGGACACGACTGAGTGACTTCACTTTCACTTTTCACTTTGATGCATTGGAGAAGGAAATGGCAACCCATTCCAGTGTTCTTGCCTGGAGAATCTCAGGGACAGAGGAGCCTGGTGGGCTGCTGTCTATGGGGTTGCACAGAGTTGGACACAACTGATGCGATTTAGCAGCAGTAGCAGCAGCGGAGTGCATAATCCTTGCATTACTGAAATAGATATTGTTGTGTATTATTATTTTAAATATGCATTCAGTTTTCTGTGTTTTATTTCTGCTTTTTTCCATCTATATTAAGTGAAATTAATCTACATAGTATACATGTGTGTGTTTTCTATTCTGGTCAGATTTACTGTCAACATTATGGAAGTTCTTAAAATAAATTGAGAAGCCTTATATATTTTTTTAGATGCTGTGAAGTTTCAGAGTAATGCTCTGCCTTTTATAAAATGTTTAACTTTAGGCGAGTTGCTTTACTTGTTTTTAAATCTCTTTTGTTAAAATGAAATACTTAAGCCTTTTCCTCCTTTGAAGTAAATTTTTATAATCTGTATTTACTTTATATGTATTTATAATTTATATTTTCATCTATGAATTTCAAACATATGACCATATATATACTGACGATTTTAAAATAAACTAGATGACCAGTAAGGAGTTAATTTCCAGAATATGTAGACAACATATATGGGCAAAGAATCTAAAAAGAGTGGGTATATGTATAAGTGATTAACTTTATTGTACACTTGAAACACAACATTGTACATCAACTATACTTCGATAAAAATTAAAAACAAAACCAAAAACATATAAACAGCTCATACAACTCAACATTAAGAAAGCAACCTGATTAAAAAAATGGGCAAAAGAACTGAATAGACATTTTGCCAAAGAAGACATACTGATGGCCAACAGGCACATAAAAGATGCTCAACATTGTTAATCAGAGAAATAAAAATGAAGACTATAATGAGATACCACCTCATGCCTGTCAGAATGGTTATCATCAAGAAAACTCACAGATAATAAATGCTGATGAGGATGTGGAAAAAGGGAACCCTCATACACTGTTGGTGGGAATGTAAATTGGGGCAGCTACTACGGAAGACTTCCCTGTTGGCTCAGATGGTAAAGCGTCTGTCTACAATGTGGGAAACTTGGGTTCGATCCCTGGGTCGGGAAGTTCCCTGGAGAAGGAAATGGCAACCCACTCCAGTACTCTTGCCTAGAAAATCCCACGGACAGAGGAGCCTGACGTCCATGGGATTGCAAAGAGTCAGACACAACTGAGCGACTTCACTTCACTTCACTATGGAAGACACTGTGGAGGTTTCTAGAACTACCATATGACCCAGCAATTCCACTCTGGGATATATCCAAGAGAAATAAAAATACTAATTCAAAAAGATACATGCACTCCAGTGTTCATAGCAACATTATTTATAATATTCAAGACATAGAAGCAACGTAATTGTCCAACAGATATATGAATAGAAAAGATGTGGTGTCTATATATATGTGTTTTCTCTATATATACAGACACACCATGGAATGCTACTCAGCCATAAAAAAACTAAACTTTGTTATTTGCAACAACATGGATGAACTTAGAGGGTATTATGCTTAGTGAAATAAGTCAGATAGAGAGAGAAATACTGTTTGATATCACGTATATGTAGAATTTAAAAAAAAACCCAAACTAGTGCATATAACAAAAGGAACAGATTCACAGATTTAGAGAATAGTCTAGTGGCTTGGATTCCAATTCACTGATTTGTTTGAAACTAAAAAACCAAGTTATCTATTTTCTTAGTCTTTTCTGATTTCAGATTTTCTCCATTTTAACTACTGTTTATTCTTGTGTTCAGTATGCAAAATCCTCTTCCACTAATCAGTGAATTTCCAAAATTTCATACAGGAATATTTAATCTCATTACTCAGATTAATATCGTTTTTGACTTGTGCTATCTTTTCCTATTTTCAGTTATTTACTGAATTAAAGAGAGAAATCAAGGTTTGTCCAGTATTGGTGGTCTAAATGCTTTTGGAGCTCATACTGGTTTGAAGTTCTAGACCAACTAAACCTAAAGTTAGCTGCAGTCCCACTGTTTCTCTGGCAGAGTTGCCTTTATTTGGAGAGAACTATGGCAGCCTTTCTATTTTTTGCCAGCATGGCATTCCATTTTCAGTGTTCTGTTCAGTCCAGTTCCGTCGCTCGGTTGTGTCTGACTCTTTGCAACCCCATGGACTGCAGCACCCCAGGCTGCCCTGTCCTTCACCATCTTCTGGAGTTTGCTGAAACTGATGTCCATTGAGTTGGTGATGCCATCCAACCATCTCATCCTCTGTTGTCCCCTTCTCCTCCTGCCTTCGATCTTTCCCACCATCAGGGTCATTTCTAATGAGTCAGTTCTTCACATCAGGTGGCTAAAGTATGGAGTTTCAGCTTAAGCGTCAGTGCTTCCAGTGAATATTCAGGACTGATTTCCTTTAGGATTGACTGGTCACATCTCCTTACAGTGTAAGATATTTGAAAGGACCCCAAGGTCTCTGCTCCTTGTGGCTCTAACATGCAGTGTATGGTTCATATGAGCCCCTTATAAGGTCACCAATGGTCTATTATTACCTCCAGCCCTTGCTACTACAATGAAGGTCATAGTCAGAGTTTGCTGAGATCTCTTTTCATTTAATTTCCAGACTTCAAAGAAACCTGGAGTGATAGGTATTTTCTTTATGGTCTCATCTTTATGGTATGTAGCAAAGATTCCTTCATTTGTTAATTACCAGCATTGCTGTGTTTTCTATTTATGATAGCTATAGGTTATTTCAGTAGAAAACATGGATAGAATATAAGGTAGTTAAATGTATCCTCAAGTCACCAATTTTAGCTGAAAGCCATCTCTGCCTTTCTGAAATCTGGGACAGCTAGCAAATCAACACCCACATGTACTAGTAATGGCTGGCAGAGTAAGGAATCGGGGGCAGGAGATTTATGCCCTATATTTATTCCATTTCTCAGTCATCACCTACCAGCAGATGTCTTCTCCAAGAACACCAATTCAGTGGCCAAGAGTATCTTAGAAAGAGGAAGCCAAGATATTTTCCATAATGCTTCATCTTCAGTGTTTTTGGTATTTCAAAGTCACCAGATGAATTAAAGCTTCGATAATGGCCTTCTGCTTTCTTCAATCCCATCTATTGCTGTTGTCAGGGTCCTTCAGAAACACAGGTAGATATCCTTATAGCATCTCCATTCTACTCTCTGCAAACCGTTTCTTGTTAATAAGATTTAATTTCAGGTGGATGACAATTTAAATATTTTCTCCCACATGTAAATTTTCTTTTTTAAATTTAGATTGTCAGCATCCCATTGCATATTCCTGTCAACTAGACAAAGGAATTTTGGCAAACCTGCTCAGATTTTAATAGTGACATCAAATTTTCTTTTAAAATTATAGAAACACATACTTAGCCTATCATTTTACATTTTAGGTTTCATTTTTCATATATTTTTTTTTCCTCAGGGACTGGCTGTATTTCCTCTTATTTTCCACTAACCACTGTTTATTAACAGTAAGCAGTGCTCAAATTCATGGAGTTAGGAGCAAAACTTTTGGAAGCTTAACATTTGACCTGAGCCTTGAAACTTCAGCAAGAACAATGCCCAGACTTGTTATTTCTGGGAGGTACATGTAAGACAGGACACTTGAGTGGACAAGTCTGTTAAAAGCTGAGGTATCATGCACATGCTACTTTCGGGACTACTTAGCAGAAACACCTAGATGGGGTGACACTTTTGTGAGTGTACCCAGTTTTACTCACAGGATGATTACAAGGAGCTATTTTATTGCTAACAATTATGAACAAAATCAGAAGCCTTCTAAATCTGTAGAGCACCTAACAAATTTGTGCTACTGGTGTTACCAGAGATCTCTTCAATAAAATTAGAGATACCAAGGGAATATTTGATGTAAAGATGGGCTTGATAAAGGACAGAAATGGTATGGACCTAACAGAAGCAGAAGATATTAAGAAGGGGTGGAAAGAATACACAGGAGAACTGTACAAAAAAGATCTTCACGACCAAGATAATCACGATGGTGTGATCACTCACCTACAGCCAGACATCCTGGAATGTGAAGTCAAGTGGGCCTTAGAAAGCATCACTACGAACAAAGCTCATGGAGGTGATGGAATTCCAGTTGAGCTATTTCAAATCCTGAAAGATGATGCTGTGAAGGTGCTCCACTAAATATGCCAGCAAATTTGGAAAGCTCAGCAGTGGCCACAGAACTGCAAAAGGTCAGTTTTGATTCCAGTCCCAAAGAAAGGCAATGCCAAAGAATACTCTACCGCACAATTGCACTCATCTCACATGCTACTAAAGTAATGTTCAAAATTCTCCAAGCCAGGCTTCAGCAATACATGAACCGTGAACTTCCAGATGTTCAAGCTGACTTTAGAAAAGGCAGAGGAACCAGAGATCAAATTGCCAACATCCGCTGGATCATCGAAAAAGCAAGAGAGTTCCAGAAAAACATCTATTTCTGCTTTATTGACTATGCCAAAGCCTTTGACTGTGTGGATCACAATAAACTGTGGAAAATTCTGAAAGAGATGGGAGTACCAGATCATGGGACCTGCCTCTTGAGAAACCTATATGCAGGTCAGGAAGCAACAGTTAGAACTGGACATGGAACAACAGACTGGTTCCAAATAGGAAAAGGAGTCTGTCAAGGCTGTATATTGTCACCCTGCTTATTTAACTTCTATGCAGAGTACATCATGTGAAACACTGGGCTGGAAGAAACACAAGCTGGAATCAAGATTGCTGGGAGAAATATCAATAACCTCAGATATGCAGATGACACCACCCTTATGGCAGAAAGTGAAGGGGAACTAAAAAGCCTCTTGATGAAAGTGAAAGAGGAGCATGAAAAAGTTGGCTTAAAGCTCAACATTCAGAAAACTAAGATCATGGCATCTGGTCCTATCATTTCATGGGAAATAGATGGGGAAACGTTGGAAACAGTGTCAGACTTTATTTTTTGGGCTCCAAAATCACTGCAGATGGTGATTGCAGCCATGAAATTAAAAGACACTTGCTCCTTGAAAGGAAAGTTATGACCAACCTAGATAGCATATTGAAAATCAGAGACATTACTTTGCCGACTAAGGTCCATCTAGTCAAGGCTATGGTTTTTCCTGTGGTCATGTATGGATGTGAGAGTTGGACTGTGAAGAAAGCTGAACAGCGAAGAATGGATGCTTTTGAACTGTGGTGTTGGAGAAGACTCTTGAGAGTCCCTTGGACTGCAAGGAAATCCAGGCAGTCCATCCTAAAGGAGATCAGTCCTAGGTGTTCATTGGAAGGGTTGATGCTGAAGCTGAAACTCCAGTACTTTGGCCATCTCATGAGAAGAGTTGACTCATTGGAAAAGACTTTGATGCTGGGAGGGATTGGGGGCAGGAGAAGGGGACGACAGAGGATGAGATGGCTGCATGGCATCACTGACTCAATGGACATGAATTTGTGTGAACTCCAGGAGTTGGTGATGGACAGGGAGGCCTGGCATGCTGTGATTCATGGGGTCGCAAAAGTCGGACACGACTGAGCGACTGAACTGAACTGAACTGAACTGAACTGATGTTACAGTGGTTATTAATGTTCAGTAAACATTTATTGATTGATTACTGTATTTCAGTCACTTGCCAAAAGCAAAGTCTACCAAGATGCATAAGACCTGATCACCAAAAATCTGCTCATTTAAGGGATAAGAATGAGGAGCCTTTAGAGTTCTATGATTCTACCAATTGTGTTTCATCCAACTCCTTATTGATGTTTTCAAATGTATTATTTTAGAAAATTCCAAACATAAATGAAAGTAGAGAAAATAGTATAATGAATCTGATGTATTCATCACTTATCTTAAAAATTATTAATATATGGTCATGATTTTCTTATCTATATTTCCTCCACTCTTCATTCATTAAGCTTATTTTGAAGTAAATCCTGAACTTCATATAATTTCCTCTGTAAATATTTCAATATGTAACTCTAGAAAATAAGAAATCTTTTTTTAAAACATACTCATGCCGTTATCATCACATGAAGCAAATTTAGAATAATTCAGCAATATTATCACATAAATGTTTACACTGAACTGATAGCTTGTCCTATTTTTAAAAACTTTATTTTACATTTTTTGAATCACAATCCAGATAAGGTCCATAGTTTGCCAATGACTGATTGCTTTATTGTTTCTTCTAATCTATTGTATCTTTCTACATCTTTCTTTTTTGTTCTTGAATATTTTTAATGTTTATCTTATAGTTTCCCACAACGTAGATTCTGCAAATTGCATCTCCATGGTATATTTAAAGTATTTCTTTATTTACTGTATTTTGTATAAATTGACAGTTAAATTAATAGATTTGATATGCTTCAGGTTCGAGTTCTAATTTTATTCTTGTTTTTGTTTTTTGACAGTACCTCATTGGTGGCATGTTTTTCGGTCATGAGACAAACAACGTCTTAGGGTCTTTCTTTTGTGACTTTCATTAGAGATTACAAAATGTGGTACAATTCTATCATTCCCTTTTCATTTACCTTTTGGAATACTTCTGTAAAGAGGAACTTCCCCTCATCAACTATTTGGTTATCTTGTAATATGGCCTGGATAGGGAGGGTGGGAAAGACTGATTCTGTCCCTCTATTTATCAGATTTCAAAATAATTAGACATTCCCCTGGCATCTTTTAAAGGTTACCAATCAATTTGGTTTTAGTATAATTATAAACTCATGGTTTTAAACATACATGAAGTGTTTCAGTTTATTGAAGATATTATGCTTATTGATGCTGAAATCTATGTTAGCCTGGCATAATTAATCTAGATTGACTCATGAGTACTTGGCACAACACTGGTGGTCTTCAATAGCTTCCTTGCCTTTTTCATTTTATTTGTTTTTTACAAATTATTATTATTATTCCTCTTATCATTATTGGCCACGCTGCCTGGCTTTTGAGATCTTGGTTCCTCAATTAGGGATTGAAGCCAGTCCCCTACATTGGGAGCGGAGGGTCCTAGCCACTGAACCACCTGGAAAGTCCCAGAATCAGTCATAATTCTTGTCAGCCAACTCTAACAATCTAACAACTCTGACAAGCTTTAGCTTTGATAAGCCCCTGACCCTTTCTCTTCCCTGGAACACTATTTCAGATTTACCCAAATGCCAAGTCCTAAAACCCCAAAGAACCCTCTTTGTTTTTTGCAGCCTCAGTACTGATTATTGTTTGACAAGAAGAACAGGTAGGCTGAAAAGTCATTAATACCATCATAAGGCTGACATTGAAAAGATTTGCCTACAGGCAACTTGGTTACAAAGATACTTTCAATGGAGAAGTGGCATGAAAATATACCATCTCCTGGCATCAGGAAGGGAAATAAATTGCCTTCTACCTTCTGAGTCTTTGACAGACTCCCTGTAGTAAAAACAAAAACAAAAACAAAAACAGGTTAAAAAAGAAAAAGCAAGCAGAATTTTAATAACATGTGTACCTCCTATAGTCACGGTAGATCTCAGGAAAACTGATTAACTCCTCTAAATAGCCTAAGACACCACTTTAAATATCATCTCCAGCTAGTGACAAAAGAAAGATATTTGGATTAAGGGGGGCGCCAGTAATGGGAAGATACCGGAAAAATAAGGGTAAGATGTGTTGTGCAGATTTAAATTTCTTCTCCATTGATGAGATTCTTATGATTTAGTCATTGTTCCATTCTTGGTTCAGGGAGGGAGTTGTTGTTTAGTCGCCTAGTCGTGTCTGACTCTTTGTGACCCCATGGACTGCAGCACACCAGGCCTCCTTGTCTCTTACCATCTCCCAAAGTTTGCCCAAGTTCATGTCATGTCAGAGAGGGAGACTCACTTACAAATGGAGATTTTCTTTATAAGTGTAAATTTCCCTTACAAAAGGGTAACTTCTACTGTATTTTCAGAGCTTTTCTTGGATTTGCTGTTTCTCAGAATAATCAGCTCAAGACAATCCTTATGTCAAAGAGACGTATTTTGGGAGCACTTTGTACTACTCCTCACTGGATTTGTTTGATGGACTAATAGAGATGCTGCAAGAGTCTTTGGTTTATCGGTAAATTTGTGTTATATGGCCTGAAAAACAAGATTAGATTTCTTCCAGGGTGCCATAACACTTTAGTGTTCTTGCCATTCATTTAGCACATATTATTTATTGCTGATTTTTGAAAGTTCTTATTTACTAAATGTGTTAGTGTCCTAGGTCAGCAGTAACAAATTACCACAAACTGGGTGGCTAGAGGGCACTTCCCTGCTGGCTCAGACAGTTAAAAATCCGCCTTTAATGCAGGAGACCTGGGATCGATCCCTGGGTTGGGAAGGTCCCCTGGAGGAGGGCATGGCTATCCACTGCAGTTTTCTTTTCTGGAGAATCCCGTGGACTGAGGAGTCTGGCAGACTACAGTCCATGGGGCACAGAGCTGGACGTGACTGAATGACTAAGCATGCACTGGTGATTTAAGACGACAAACATGTGTTCTTTCAGTTCTGGAGGTCAGAAGTTGGAAATCAAGATGTTGACTAGGCCATCCTCTTTCTGAAGGCTCTAGAGGAGGATTTTCCCTTGCCTTTCTTCTTCCTTCTGGGGGCTGCCAGCAATCCTTGCCTTTCCTTGGCTTGTACCCGCATCACTTCAAGCTCTCTTTCCATCTTCACATGGCCTCTTTCCTGTGTCTTTGTTCTAATTTCCCTCTTCTTTTAAGGACACCAGCAGTTGTTTAGGGCCCAACCTAATTCAAAGGACCTCGTCTTAACCTAATTACATGTGCAAAGACTCTATTTCCAAGTAAAGTCACATTCAGGGGTACTGGAGATTAGGTTGAATATATCTTTTAGGGGGACACAAACTTAATCCAAGCCACAGCAACGTTATGTCTTACCTGTGTGACAGTGTATCTAGAAGATTGAGATTAATGAGACACCTGTTGAGGGGAAGTACTTAAAATGTCTGCTTCTCTGGTGTCCAGAGCAAATTTCCAATGCATCTGAAGAGTCACAAAGTGATCTTTCTCGGTTACTCACCACAGGTACATCATTTTTAAAAAAATGAGTGAGGAAATATTATTTCACACCCTTTGCTGCTGCTGCTGCTGCTGCTAAGTCGCTTCAGTTGTGTCCAACTCTGTGTGACCCCACAGATGGCAGTCCACTGGACTCTGCCATCCCTGGGATTCTCCAGGCAAGAACACTGGAGTGGGTTGCCATTTCCTTCTCCAATGCGTGAAAGTGAAAAGTGAAAGTGAAGTCGCTCAGTCATGTCTGACTCAGCGACCCCATGGACTGCAGCCTACCAGGCTCCTCCGTCCATGGGAGTTTCCAGGCAACCTTTAGTCATTCTTACGATTTAGCCTTTAGTCTTTAGTCTTTGAACCACCCTTTAGTGTGGTTCAATTGGTCTAATTGATTAGGCTCCAGGAATTTGCCTTATCAAGTTCTCAAATGATGCTGACGGAACCAACCCAAGACAATTTTTTAGGATTTGAACCAAAAAAGATATTTTCAGAGGGGGTATTTTATCAATTACATTGTTTAGAACTGCCAACTCATGATAATAAAACAGAAACCGCCTTCTAATTACTTGTATTATTCTTTTAGATTTCTAGGGACCATGTTGGCTGCCCTAGGTGGACTGATTACAAAGTGCTACCTGCCCCACCCCATCCTCGCCCCCACTGTGTGGCATAAAATGATTGTAACTCTAGACTTCAGTGGGGGTGGGGAACTTCGCAGCAGTTTTGTCTTCTAGGTAAGTAAGAGTATTCCAGCAGCAACAGACAAATGTTTTCTCTTGAACTTCATTGGACTGATTTAAAACAATGACTCTGATACAGAACTGAACTCAGGTTGACTGACTCACAGCTAAGCCAGTGTACTGACATGGGTTGTAATGAAGGAAAGCACAGTGTTTATTGCCGGGTGCCAAGCCAGGAGAATATAGTGCTCAAAAGATCCAAACTCGCCAGTGGCTTTTAGGAAAGGATTTTTAAAGGCAACACTTGGGATGAGTTTTACAGTGTGATGATCCGTTCATGGACATTCTTCTTTTGGTTGATGGTGAGGTAACAGGGTGATATTTTGGGAATCTTAACTGTCAATCTTTTGGTTTCAACCAGTTTGGAGTATACATGCTTGTGGTCAGCCTGTAGTCACCATTCTCCACCTGCATGGGGGTGGGGTGGGGTGGGGTGGGGAGCAGGAGATGAGGTGTCAATTTCTACAGAACAAGTAAAAAAAAATGTGTTACATATATCCCTTAAGGAGGAACTAGAAGTTCTGTGACTCTATTTTAGTGCTGAACTATTGTTTAAGCTATGATTTCTTTTCTTCTTTGACTGCTTTCCCTCTGTTTCTGCATTCCTTCACTTGTCTAGTTATTAACAGCTTGAATCTGCTGTTTGGAATTTGGGGAAGGCCTAGGAGACTAAAGTTTTTTCCACAAACAAGGAACGAAGGACACAGCAGTGTTTCTCTACTTGGAAAGGCCCTGCAGGGTCCTGCTTGGTTTAGTCTTCCCTTTTCTTTGCTATTTCTCAGTCTTGATGGGAGCAGGGGCAAGACAAGAAAGGGCATAAATTTATGGAGAGAGAGATTAATCATAGGCTTAGCAGCGGAACTTGGTTTTAGGGGGACTTGTGTGTGACTGGTGTGACTAGGAAGCCATGACATTATGGAATTGATGGAAAGTCCTCTTTTCTATTTATTGTCTGCCGTCTACCGCCTCTCTTTAGTTTGAATAGCCTTCTTAGACAGTACAGGTAGTGGAATGCCCCATGGACGTTCTGGACTGACAACGATGCAATGATTAGTTGGAAAAAAAAAGAAAAGCCAAAATAAGAAAATTATGTGAGCACAGTGTTTCTGAATCTGCAGAAAAGGCAATACTAGTGATTTCTAGACTGTGCTAGCATAGAGATACAGGACCAGCAGTGCACATCCTTGTGCCTGACGAGGCATTTAGCACCATTGGATTTGCTTCGATGCTGGTGATCCTATTCTGCCCATCACAGACTTCTCTCTGATTTTCAGTGCTTCAGTTTCTTTGGAACAAGCTCGCTGAATAAATACTTCCTGGGACGTGGAGACTCAATTACACAAAATGCAGAAACAGGTGTAGGGGAAGAAAAATAATTTTCCTTCTACCCCTCTAGATTTTTGACTGAGACCCCCTGTAATAAGAGACAGATTAACAGGAGAAAAGCAAACAGAAGTTTTATAACATATTTACCTGCTGTACACATAGGAGATACCCAAGAAACTATATAATGCCCAGAAATGGCCCAGACCACCACCTTAAATACATTTCCAGCTGCAGCCAAAAGAAGGTTTTGGGAGAAAGGGGTGGGCAATTATATGAGATTATCAAGCAAAGTTTGGAAAACAAAAATTTGGTTGCTATGCAGGTTTAAATGCCTTCTCCACTGATGCATTTCTTATAATTTAGTCATCTTTCCCTTCCTGGTACATAGAAGGAGTCATTTTTTAAAATGGAGATTTCCCTTCAGTTCAGTTCAGTGTCTGACTCTTTGTGAGCCCATGGACTGAAGCATGCCAGGCTTTCCTGTCCATCACCAACTCCCAGAGATTAAAAGGGTGATTTCCTTATAAGCATAAATTTCCCTTACAAAAGGGAAGCTCACTCATTTTCAGAGTTTTTCCTATGGCTTCTGTTTCTTAAAAATAACCAGCTCAAGATAATCTTCCTGAGCAATAGATGTATATTGGCACAGCATATTCTTGCTTTCCTTCACAGGCCAACTGGTCTACAGAAGTATCCCCCTCTTCAGGATTATTTCTTGATTTATTTGATTTTCATTGGCTTTGTTCATGGGGACCCTACCTCAGAGCACCTTTAGGAATACTTTTACTATTAATAATAATTACCTCCCTGGTCCAGTAGCATTCTCTCAATTGTTTTAAAAGCTTGCACATAGCTGTTGGCTAGCCAAAAATGGTCTCTTTCAGACTGGAAGGATAAAAAGATCCAAGGAACAAAGACAACATCAGGAATATGAACCTGACATCATCTTCTGAAAAATGTATACCAAAGAGGCAATTATAAACTGGAATAACCTTTAGCATCATCTCTGATCAAACCTCATGCTTGGCCAGAGGTTGATCAAAAGGTAGACATGTCACCCTGAACTCTCATGAACCTTTCTTGGTAGACTGTGGACCACTGATCCTGGAAAACTATATCAGCAAAATGAAGGTTAACTTTTAGGCTTTATATTCTTATTAATATTCCATTAGCCCAGAAGTCAGACCATCTGGACAACCAGTTTGTGATCGCCAGTAACACAAGTGATGTCCTATTCCTATGTAACCCCAGCCAATCAGATGTTTTTATTCCTTATTTTCCTTGTCTCCTATTTTTCATCCTAGAAAAGCTTCCTTCCTTCTGCCACACATTTCAATTCTCCACACTCAGGCGTGTGGAGACTTTCTACTTCATGAAGTGTTAAAAATTGGTCTGTGGGACTTCCCTGGCAGTCCAGTGGTTATAACTCCACTCTTCTAATACAGAGGGCACAGGTTCAGTCCTTGGTTGGGGAATTAGGATCCTACATTCTGTGTGGCATGGCCAAAAGAAAAAAAAATTGTATTCCCTAAATTGTCTTTTTAAATCATCTTAACAGCATATATTGCACATTTAAAATTACTGCTCTATGCTAGGTCTTCCTAAATGCAGTTCAGTTCAGTCACTCAGTCATGTCTGACTTTTTGCAACCCCGTGGACTGCAACATGCCAGGCTTCCTTGTCTATCACCAACATCTGGAGCTTGTTCAAACTCATGTCCACCAAGTTGGTGATGCCATCCACCCATCTCATCCTCTGTTGTCCCCTTCTCTTGCCTTCGATCTTTCCCAGCATCAGGGTCTTTTCTAATGAGTCAACTCTTCGCATGAGGTGGCCAGAGTATTGGAGTTTCAGCTTTAGCATCAGTCCTTCCAAAGAACACCCAGGGCTGATCTCCTTCAGAATGGACTGGTTGGATCTCCTTGCAGTCCAAGGGACTCTCAAGAGTCTTCTCCAACACCACAGTTCAAAAGCATCAATCCTAAATGCAGAGCAACAATTCAACCTTCATAATCACCAGAGCAATGCTCAAAAAAATATGGAGCTTTAGGTTAAGACAGATCTAGTGAATCAAAATTGCTGGGATATGGAGTCTGAAAATTCTGATGATTCTGATGCTCAGCTAGGATTGGGGACTGGTAGTATAACATGAAAAATATGAAAAGAATTTATTTTAACCCGCAGAGACATTGAAGACATCCTGTTCCTCAGCATTTACTTTCTTTCCTTTGACTTTCCTAAAACAATATCCATAAATAAATATTGAAAGCAAAGAGATTATTGACATCATTGCTATGTATCGTGCCTCGAGTTTGAGAATGTTTCTGAGTTCTCGTTGATGTTTGGCAGTCTTGCCAGCACATCCTAAATTAAATCAGATAGCTGCTTCTCTTAGCAGGGCATTGGAATGACTCCAGCTAAGAATTGATCCAGTAACAAACAACTTAATTTATGATGGTATAAAAAGCCTCAGCCTCAGAATATCTGTAATTAGGAAGAATCCAGTTGAGATTGAGGTGTGCTAAAATGAATGCTGTCCTCTCCTTCCTTTGCACATTGCACACATGCACATACCCACTTCTTATTTTCACAGATTCTCACAGCTAGAATACTTAGTGAAAAATCATTTAGTCTATCATATGGACTTTTTAAATGAATAAAATATCCTGAAATTGTGATAATCCTAAGGTATGAAGATGCCCCAACAGCCTTGAAAGGTTGCAGGAACTCAAGATAAAGTAGAGTCCTTTATACAGATGCTCATGGTACTGTCCACACTCTGGCATGTTCTTAAACTAAAATGGACTCATTGATAGGGGCCAACCCCTACCCCTACCCCCAACTCTACCTAGCCTGCCTACCTGAATCACTTAGGGTTAGCTTCAGGTATGAATGACACAGATCCTTACATACTAATAATCTAGATTAAGATAGAATTTTTTTTCTCTCCCAAGTAAATAAAGTTCTAAGGTAAGCAGTCCAAGGCTGCTGTGGTGAGGCCACCATTAACGGGGACCTTGACTCTCTTTGGTTGCTTTGTTCTTGTCAAAGGGGGTTTTCTTTCATGCTCTAAGTAAGAAGCCTGAGTTCCAGGAAGCAGGTCAACAGTGGCTGGCAGGAGGAAATGGGGGAGGAGAAGACAGCATAGCTTCTTTCTGAAGGACACAGCATTGGCTACCTGTTTGCAAAGAGAACTGTCATCTTTATTCAAGTCAGCTGATAGGTTAGTTATACTCTGAGATTCTATTACTGAAGGATAACTGGAAAAGAGATAGTAGGGTGTGAATCCGTGATTTGATCCCATCTCCTTCAGGTAACCTTTGTTATCAATTTCTAGTGTAACATTCAAGAGATAATTCTGTATAAATAGTCAATCATATGTGTGTGTATATCCACACCCTGATTCTTAAAAAAAAACAAAAAAGCTAGAAGCCTACAAGTTACTCATTATTTCTTGTTTGTTTTTATGTGTAAAATATATTCAGGAAACCAATTCCTATCTGAACATATTTATCTTATCCTTTTTAAATGACTGCAGAGTTTCCAGTTAAGGGGATAAACCATTACTAAAATCCCACTTAATGGTGTTCAACTGTGTTTTGGTCTTTTTCTACTATAAATATGCAACAATGGCTATCATTCTAAGTTTACTCATATGTGTAAACAAATCTATAGGATATATATATATGTGAATCAGTGCTTCATACTACCGATAAATTCCACTTGTTCCCTGCTTGGGCTCTTGCTCCTATTAGCTCTTGCTGCTTTCCAGGCCTATAGCACAGCAGTACAGCTGGGACTTTGCAGTCCTCTGAGGTTTTCCTTCTGCTGAGTGTCTGTGACGTCCCATGTCCTGCGTGTTCCTCTCTCTTATTTTAGTCCCTTGGAGAAGCACATGCTACAGTAGTTTTTTGGTAAAGCATTCCTAAGTGAGGAAATATTTTGAGATCTCTTAAATCTGAAACTTTCAACATTCTACTCTTACACTTGATGTACGTTTATGGTTTGCCTGGATATGGATTTCTCAGTGGGAGAGAATTTTCTTTCAGAATTTTGAAGGCTTTGTTCCATTATCCTAGTTCAGTGTCATTCTGACTTCTAGGCCATTTCACTTAACACATAATTTGTTTCTTTCTGAAAGTGTCAAAGACACTGGCATTTTGAAATTCACAGTGAAGTGCTGTAGTTCTCATTTTCACGTACTGGCTACCCACTTGTTGGATCTTCCAACCTTGATATGTAAGACCTTCAGCTACAGGAAATGTTCTAGTATTCTTTCTTTGATACTTTGCTCCATTTTCTCTGTTCTTTTTCTAAAATGGAACTCCTATTAATCGGATGTTGAAGCTCCTGAAATGATCATCTAATTTATAGTTAGATTATAATCTAAATGGGCTTCCCTGGTGGCTCAGACAGTAAAGAATCTGCCTGCAATGCTGGAGACCTGGGTTCCATCCCTGGGTCAGGAAGATCCCCTGGAGAAGGAAATGGCAAGCCACTCCAGTATTCTTGCCTGGAAAATTCCATGAATAGAAGAGCCTGGTGGGCTGCAGTCCATGGTGTTGTGAAGAGCTGGACATGACTGAGCAACTTTCACTTAGTAAACAGAGACCTTAGATATTTATTGGTTGAGTCCTTGCCAGGAAAGAAGATGAATCTGTCTTCTTCCTGTTGGGCTCTGCTGTCCTCACAGAGTGTGAAACCTCCCCTTTCTGGTCTCCTGATTCTATTTAATTGAGGTTTCTGTTTATTAATTTTTTGGAGAGGCATGAATGATTTATTACATAGGCATGATTAAATGATTGGCCAGTGATATTTGATTCAACCTCCAGCTCCTCTCTCCTCCCCAAAGGTCAGGGGTAAGACTAAAAATTCCAACCCTCTAATTACATGGTTGATTCTCCTAGCAGCCAGCCATTATCCTCAGGTGAATCCAAAAGTCTCTCATTAACATCACGAAAGGCAACTTTATTACGCTTATCACTTGGGAAATTCCAAAGTTTTAAGAGCGCTATGCCAGGAACAGTGACGAAGACCAAATGTATATAATATTTCTTTCTATAAATCCCAAATTCATAGATGCAGTAAGCAAAACTATGCATAAGCAACAAAGATGGCGAAGTTCTAACTGTGGGCTCAGAGTCAGAGATCTGTGTTTAACTTCTGACTCTTCTAGTCACTAACTCTGTAACCATGGCCTTGACGGTGGATTTCTCAAAGGTGTGTGTGTGTGTGTGTGTGTGTGTGTGAGAGAGAGAGAGAGAGAGAGAGAGAGAGAGAGAGAGTGAGCGCATGTGTGCTCAGCTGTATCTGACCCTGTGATCCCATGGACTGTAGTCTGCCAGGCTCCGCTGGTTGTGAGATTTCCCAGGCAAGAGTGCTGAAGTAGGTTGCCATTTCTTTCTCCAGGAAGTCATCCCAGCCCAGGGACTGAACCCAAGTCTCTCACATCTCCTGCATTGGCAGGTGGGTTCTTTACCAGCAGAGCCACCGGGGAAGCCCATATACATATATATGTATATAGACAAATAGATAGGCAAGTATTCATAAGGAGGAAGCAATAATGGTACAATACTAGTTCACTGGGGTGTTGATATTAAGGATTTTAGGCCAAAATATATGTAGAAAGGATATAAGGAAAAAAGTAGAGATTAAGTGTATGGGCTCTTACACTTGGACTAATTCCTTTAGTTTCTGACACCATATCTACAAACATCTGTGTTTGGGTTCATCATTCTGTAGCCAACATTTATTGAGTGCATGGTAGATATGAGTTATTATGACATATAATCATAATAAATGCTCAATAAATGTTAGCTATCATATTTATGTAGCACAGTACTTGGCATTTACAAAGCATGTTGTAAATTTTAGCTCTCCAAAGATATGTTATAGATTATTTGAAATAAGGAAATGATTTAACATGTGAAAATTTCAACGTTTGTGAAACATAGATCAAAGAAATCTGGTAAAAGTGTGAGTGTGAGTATTTCGGAGAGTGACTGGGAGTGAGAAATTCAGTATAGCTTTGTTAAATAGTGGTTAGATTCTGTTCCTATTAAACACGAATTAGCTGCCAAGATTAGCAACTCCATTGCCATATCATTAAGGAAACTAAGAAATTTTCTCCAGCAGTCCTAATTAGCATGGAGGCAAATATTTGGATTAATCCAGGTTAGAAATTAGAGGATGACTGCCATACTGAGATAAGGGTATAAAAAATTGATGCCACAATAATGGTTGAAGTAAAGTCCCAGAGAGACGAGACTGAATGGGGGAAGAAAAGTTTGGAGGAAAAGTGGGGGAAGATGGATGATAGAAAAGAGTATAGACTGAAAGTGAGAACACTGACAGCTCAGATCTTAATGTGAGTTACAGCAGAGTCCTCAGGTATCCAGTCCTGAGGGCAAATTCAGACCAAAATCTTGGATCAAGACTTAGGAGTCTTTTAAAATGTTAGCTTTACAACTCTCCTACTTGCTCTAGAGGCACGACCTGTAAGGAAATGGCAATGCACTCCAGCACTCTTGCCTGGAAAATCCCATGGATGGAGCCTGATAGGCTACAGTCCATGAGGTTGCAAAGAGTCGGACACGACTGAGCAACTTCATATCACAGTTCAGTTGCTCAGTCGTATCTGACTCTTTGTGACCCCATGAATTGCAGCATGCCAGGCTTCCCTGTTCATCACCAACTCCTGGAGATCACCCAAACTCATGTCCATCTAGTCGGTGATACCATCAAGCCATTTCATCCTCTGTCGTCCCCTTCTCCTCCTGCACCCCAATCCCTCCCAGCATCAGAGTCTTTTCTAATGAGTCAGCTGTTCGCATGAGGTGGCCAAAGTACTGGAGCTTCAGCGTCAGCATCATTCCTTCCAAAGAACACCCAGGGCTGATCTCCTTCAGATGGACTGGTTGGATCTCCTTGCAGCCCAAGGGACTGTCAAGAGTCTTCTCCAACACCACAGTTCAAAAGCATCAATTCTTCAGCACTCAGCCTTCTTCACAGTCCAACTCTCACATCCATACATGACTACTGGAAAAACCAGAGGCTTGACTAGATGGACCTTTGTTGGCAAAGTAATGTCTCTGCTTTTCAATATGCTATCTAGGTTGCTCGTAACTTTCCTTCCAAGGAGTAAGCGTCTTCTAATTTCATGGCTGCATTCACCATCTGCAGTGATTCTGGAGCCCCCCAAAATAAAGTCTGACACTGTTTCCACTGTTTCCCCATCTATTGCCCATGAAGTGATGGGACCAGATGCCATGATCTTTGTTTTCTGAATGTTGAGCTTTAAGCCAACTTTTTTACTCTCCTCTTTCACTTTCATCAAGAAGCTTTTTAGCTCCTCTTCACTTTCTGCCATAAGGGTGGTGTCATCTGCGTATCTGAGGTTATTGATATTTCTCCCAACAATCTTGATTCCAGCTTGTGTTTCTTCCAGCCCAGCGTTTCTCATGATGTACTCCACATATAAATTAAATAAGCAGGGGGACAATATACAGCCTTGATGTACTGCTTTTCCTATTTGGAACCAGTCTGTTGTTCCATGTCCAGTTCTAACTGTTGCTTCCTGACCTGCATATAGGTTTCTCAAGAGGCCAGTCAGGTGGTCTGGTATTGCCATGTCTTTCAGAATTTTCCACAGTTTATTGTGATCCACACAGTTAAAGGCTTTGGCATAGTCAATAAAGCAGAAATAGATGTTTTTCTGGAACTCTCTTGCTTTTATGATGATCCAGCGGATATTGGCAATTTGATCTCTGGTTCCTCTGCCTTTTCTAAAACCAACTTGAACATCTGGAAGTTCACAGTTCATGTATTGCTGAAGCCTGGCTTGGAGAATTTTGAACATTACTAGCATGTGAGATGAGTGCAATTGTGCGGTAGTTTGAACATTCTTTGGCATTGCCTTTCTTTGGGATTGGACTGAACGCTGACCTTTTCCAGTCCTGTGGCCTCTGCTGAGTCTTCCAAATTTGCTGGCACATTGAGTGCAGCACTTTCACAGCATCATCTTTCAGAATTTGAAATAGCTCCACTGGAATTCCATCACCTCCACTAGCTTTGTTTATAGTGATGCTTTCTAAGGCCCACTTGACTTCACATTCCAGGATGTCTGGCTTTAGGTGAATGATCACACCATCATGATTATCTTGGTCGTGAAAATCATATTTGTACAGTTCTTCTGTGTATTCTTGCCACCCCTTCTTAATATCTTCTGCTTCTGTTAGGTTCATACCATTTCTGTCCTTTATCGAGCCCATCTTTGCATGAAATGTTCTTTTGGTATCTCTGATTTTCTTAAAGAGATCTCTAGTTTTTCCCATTCTGTTGTTGTCCTCTAATCTTTGCTTTATTTAGTCATTTATGTATGTTTCACAAGAATACAGAGAAGGCAATGGCAACCTACTCTAGTACTCTTGCCTGGAAAATCCCATGGATGGAGGAGCCTGGTAGGCTGCAGTCCATGGGGTTGCTAAGTAGGGCACGATGAGCAACTTCACTTTTACTTTTCACTTTCATACATTGGGGAAGGAAATGGCAACCCACTCCAGTATTCTTGCCTGGAGAATCCCAGCGACAGAGGAGCCTAGTGTGCTGCTGTCTATGGGGTCGCACAGAGTCAGACATGACTGAAGCGACTTAGCAGCAGCAGCAGCAGCACAAGAACAGAATAATTGTGATTCTGTGACTTCTTATTTATAACCTTAAACACTCAAAAAGACAAAAGTGATACAGGCACAAAAGTTTAAAAGGTAAATGTCTCTCCTTTTCCAATCTAATTCCCAGACCTAATTACCCTTAGAGATGAGTGTTGTCCTAGTTTGGGATCCCCTAGAAACAGAGCCTTAGACAAGGGCTTGCAGGTCTTTGGTGTAGGTACTCCATGTGAAAGGTCACAGGGAGCAGGAGAAAGAGTCAGGAAAGAAGGAAAGGCCAGTACATGGAACATTATCAAGATTATGGGTGTCAGTTCCACCAGAATCTAGAAATATACAGTTTGACGGGTCCTCAAAAAATTAAACTTGTAGTTGTATTATGACTAGTGTTTTCACTCAAGGGTATAGATATCCAAAAGATTTAAAACAAGGACTCAGATACTTGAACACTCATGTTCATAGCAGCGTTATTCACAATAGCCAAAAGGTGGAGACAGCACAAACGTCTATCAATAGATAAATGCATAAATGAAATGCAGATTATACATGCAATAGAATATTATACTTCAAAGCTGATACAAGACTAAATCTTAAGTGTTTTTACTACAAAAAGAAATGACAGTTATGTGAAGTGATGGAGATGTTAGCCAACACTTCAGTGGTAATCATATTGCAAGATATAAATGTAGAAATCAACACATGGTATGCTTTAAATTTACAAAGTGTTATATTTCAATTATATCTCAATTTTTTTAAAAGCAAAAACTATTCAAATTTAAATTAAAAAATGAAATTCTGATATATGCTACAATATGGATGAACCTTGAAAACATTATGCTAAGTGAAATAAGCGAGACACAAAAGAAATATTAAGTGATTCTACTGATACAAGGTACCTAGAATAGACCAATTCACAGACACAGAAAAAACAGAGGTTCCCACAGACTGTGGGGAGAGGAGAATGGAGAGTTACTGGATTTTGAGTAGAGAGTTTATGTTGGAGATGATGAAACAGAAATGAATAATGGTGCTGGTTGCACAACAATTTGAATGTACTTAGCCTTTGACTGTGTGGATCACAATAAACTGTGGAAAATTCTGAAAGAGATGGCAATACCAGACCACCTGACTGGCCTCTTGAGAAACTTATATGCAGGCCAGGAAGCAACAGTTAGAACTGGACATGGAACAACAGACTGGTTCCAAATAGGAAAAGGAGTAGGTCAAGGCTGTATATCGTCACCCTGCTTATTTAACTTCTGTGCAGAGTACATCATGAGAAATGGTGGACTGGAAGAAACACAAGCTGGAATCAAGATTGCTGGGAAAATATCAATAACCTCAGATATGCAGATGACACCACCTTTATGGCAGAAAGTGAAGAGGAGCTAAAAGCCTCTTGATGAAAGTGAAAGAGGAGAATGAAAAAGTTGGCTTAAAGCTCAACATTCAGAAAATGAAGATCATGGCATCTGGTCCCATCACTTCATGGGAACTAGATGGGGAAACAGTGGAAACAGTGTCAGACTTTATTTTTTTGGGCTCCAAAATCACTGCAGATGGTGAATGCAGCCATGAAATTAAAAGACGCTTACTCCTTGGAAGAAAAGTTACGAGCAACCTAGATAGCATATTGAAAAGCAGAGACATTACTTTGCTGACTAAGGTCCATCTAGTCAAGGCTATGGTTTTTCCTGTGGTCATGTATGGATGTGAGACTTGGACTATGAAGAAGGCTGAGCGCCGAAGAATTGATGCTTTTGAACTGTGGTGTTGGAGAAGACTCTTGAGAGTCCCTTGGACTGCAAGGAGATCCAACCAGTCCATCTGAAGGAGATCAGCCCTGGGATTTCTTTGGAGGGAATGATGCTGAAGTTGAAACTCCATTACTTTGGCTACCTCATGCAAAGTGTTGACTCACTGGAAAAGACTTTGATGCTGGGAGGGATTGGGGGCAGGAGAAGAAGAGGACAACAGAGGATGAGATGTCTGGATGGCATCACTGACTTGATGGCCGCGAGTCTGAGTGAATTCCAGGAGTTGGTGATGGACAGGGAGGCCTGATGTGCTGTGGTTCATGGGGTTGCAAAGAGTTGGACACAACTGAGCGATTGAACTGAACTGAGTGCCACTGAATTGTGTACTTAATTGTCAAAATGTTAAATTTACGTTATGCACTGTGTCTTTGTTGCTGCACTCAGGTTTTTCTAGTTGCGGTGCACAGGCTTCTCATTGAAGTGGCTTCTCATTGCAGAGCACAGACTCCAGGCTCATGGGCTTTAGTAGTTGTGGCACACAAGCTCAGAAGTCGTGGTACACAGGCTTAGTTGGTCTGGGCATATAGAATCTCCTGGACCAGGGATCATGCATGAAGCAGACACCTACCCGTGTCTCTTGCATTGGTAGGCAGATTCCCAACCACTCTGCCACCAAGGAAGTCCTCTTCATTAGCTGTGATTCCCTATTGGGTGAGTGTTTCTCATGGAGGTGTTCACTCACTTGGCTCTTGTTTGCAAGGCTTAGTGGTCTCTCTTGAGAATCCACAAGGCAGAATTTGGAAAGATCACAGGCATTCTCTTTTGGTGGGACATCATCAGCTTGAGTCTGATCTAGTGTGGAATCATCCTGTGGCTGGTTAGGGGCTTCAAAAGTCTCTAGCACAAGTATGTGTTCTTTCTCATAATTCTCTCATACAATTAAAAAAATATAAATAAGGCTATACATTTATATCAATACCCACACAAATTTCTATTCACTGATATTTTCCATTGCAAATATGAAATCATGCTATTCATGTTATTTGGTGACTTACATTTCTCATAGACATACTTCTAACTTAGAAATTGTAGATGCACCTCAAGTCTTTTAAACCACTACAGAACATCCACTCTAGGAAGGTATTATAGTTTTTAACCCAGTACAATTGTACCCAACATTCATCAATAACAAAATGACTCTTGCCAAAGTCACCAATAATCTTCGGATCTTTAAATCCAGTGAATCTGTTTTTAGTTCTTACGTGACCCTCTCTTGATGTTACTGTCTTTGATGTGTTTTTCTTTGATGTTTGTGTTATGATGAGTATATTTTTTGCTTCAAGTCACACCTATTTCAGACAAGGTTTAAGAAGAAGTAGCAAATGTGATGATAGAGTCAAGTAAAACCGTGATGTAAGATAGAATCGGGTTTGTTTCCTTGCCCCTTTTTAAAAGAAAGTATGTTTTTAAAAGCTGAATTTTCTGTAAGAAAGAAAAAAATTATCGAAAATGTTTGACTTGATGTTTGAAGAAGATATCTGCTAATTATAGTTTGCGGGCATATGCAACAAAAATAACACACATGTGGATTACAGCATTCCGTATTCTTTGCTGACACTGAGTGAAATAGGCTATTATTAGTTGACAGTTATGTGGGCAGGATATAGTTGGGGGATTTTAACAATTAAGTTAAAAGACATCTTTTCCTTCTTTCAATGTCAGTACTTTTTATTGTATTTCAAGAGCCAGTCTTATTTAATAGAAATCATTTCAGGAGATTTAGGAGTATTAATTTTGAGCTTCAATTAACTTTTAAAATTTGGGTTTGGCACCTGGGACTAAGAGTGCAAAGTATATTTTTATATTTGTTGAAATTCAAAGAATGCTCAAACTACCACACAGTTACATTCATCTCACACGCTAGCAAAGTAGTGGTCAAAATTCTCTAAGCCAGGCTTCAACAGTACATGAACCAAAAACTTCCAGATGTTCAAGCTGGGTTTAGAAAAGGCAGAGGAACCAAAGATCAAATTATCACCATCCATTGAATCATCAAAAAAGTGAGAGAGTTCCAGAAAAACATCTATTTCTGCTTTACTGACTATGCCATAGCCTTTGACTATGTGGATCACAAACAAACTGTGGAAAATTCTGAAAGAGATGGGAATACCAGATCACCTGACCTGTCTCCTGAGAAATCTGTATGCAGGTCAAGAAGCAACAGTTAGAACTGGACATGGAACAACAGACTGGTTCCAAATGGGAAAAGGACTACGTCAAGGCTGTATATTGTCCCCCTGCTTATTTAACTATATACAGAGTACATCATGAGAAACACTGGGCTGGAGGAAGCACCAGCTGGAATCAAGATTGGCGGGAGAAATATCAATAACCTCAGATATGCAAATGACACCACCCTTATGGCAGAAAGTGAAGAAGAACTAAAGAGCCTCTTGATGAAAGTGAAAGAGGAGAGTGAAATAGTTGGCTAAAAGGTCAGCATTCAGAAAACGAATATCATGGCATCTGGTCCCATCTCTTCATGGCAAATAGATGGGGAAACAATGGAAACAGTGAGAAACTTTATTTTGGGGGGCTTCAAAATCACTGCAGATGATGACTACAGCCATGAAATAAAAGATGTTCCTTGGAAGAACAGTTATGACCAACTTAGACAGCATATTAAAAAGCAGAGGCATTACTTTGCCAACAAAGGTCCATCTAGTCAAAGCTGTGGTTTTTCCAATAGTCATGTATGGGTGTGAGAGTTGGACTATAATGAAAACTGAGCACTGAAGAATTGATACTTTTGAAGTATGGTGTTGGAGACCACTCTTGAGAGTCCCTTGGACTGCAAGGAGATCCACTCAGTAAATCCTAAGGGTAATCAGTCCTGAATATTCATTGGAAGGACTGATGCTGAGGCTAAAACTCCAATACCTTGGCCACCTGATGGGGAGAATTGACTCATTGGAAAAGACCTCGAGGCTGGGAGGGATTGGGGGCAGGAGAAGAAGGGAATAATAGAGGATAAGATGGTTGGATGACATCACCTACTCAATGGACATGAGTTTATGTAAGTTCCAGGAGTTGGTGATGGACAGGGAGGCCTGGCATGCTGTAGTCATGGTGTCGCAAAGAGTCTGACAGAACTGAGTGACTAAACTGAACTGAAAGAGCATAAGGGCAAAAAACACAAGCTCAGCCATCCTGAGTATTTTAGTCAGATTGGGCTGCTGTAACAAAATATCATAGACTGGGTGGCTTAAACAACAGACATTTTTTCCTCAAATTTCTGAAGGCTGTAAAGTCTGAGATCAGCATGGGCTAGTTTTGGTAAGGTCCATTTTCCTGGCTTGTAGTCATCAACTGTAGAAAGCAATGGCAACTCACTCCAGTACTCTTGCCTGGAAAATCCCATGGATGGAAGAGCCTTGTGGGCTACAGTCCATGGGATTATGAAGAGTTGGACATGACTGAGCAACTTCACTTTCACTTTCATGTATTGGAGAAGGAAATGTCAGTCCACTCCAGTATTCTTGCCTGGAGAAGGCAATGGCACCCCACTCCAGTACTCTTGCCTGGAAAATCCCATGGGCGGAGGAGCCTTGGTGGGCTGCAGTCCATGGTGTTGCTAAGAGTTGGACACGACTGAGTGACTTCACTTTCACTTTTCACTTTCATGCACTGGAGAAGGAAATGGCAACCCACTCCAGTGTTCTTGCCTGGAGAATCCCAGGGACAGAGGAGCCTGGTGGGTTGCCATCTATGGGGTTGCACAGAGTCGGACACGATTGAAGTGACTTAGCTGCAGCAGCAGCAACAGTCATCAACCTTCTTGTTATGTTCTCACATGACAGAGGGAGGAAGCTTTGGTGTCTCTCCCTCTTCAAATAAGGGCACTAATCACACCGCAGGAGCTCTGCCTACATGACTTTATCTAAGCTTAATCTCCTCCCACAGCTTCTACCTCCTAATACCAATACACCAGGAGTTAGGACTTCAGTATACGTATTTGGAGTAGGGAAGCACAAACAAGCAGTCCATAATAATGGCATATGTATTTTGGTGCCTACTACCTGTGTGACCTTGGTCATGTCACCTAACCTTGGTTTTCTCATCTGTAAGTGAAAGTCACATTTCATATTCTCATACAGCTCCTATGAGAACGAAATCTGACATTTCTGAAGTACTTAACGAAGTGCCTTTTCTTTACCTAGCTATTAGGACTCTTCTATGACTACAAAGTGTCAGTTACTCTTCACAGTCCTTCAGTGTGATGTGATTAGTTGTGTTGAAGGAGGAGGCTCTTAGTTCGATACAGGGAACCTGAAACTATTAACTGTGCCAGCAAGGACACCTACTTGGAGAGATGACTTATCAGCACGGAGTCCGTCTATACTTGCTGGATTTTGACAAGGTTTTAGGGTGCACTGAAGATTCACAGAATGCTAACTGATCAACAGGTAGGCAAATTCATTACACTCTAACCCCTGCAGGGAACTACAGAAGAGCAAGAGGCCAGTGACCTGATGCAAATGCTTTTAACATAGGATCCCACCACGATAGGAGGGAATGGGCTAGCTTCAGATATACTCATACAAATGGGTTCTAACCGCAGAGAAGCCCAGAGTGTCTTTAAATTCTCAAAGAGGACACCAGTTCAATGAACTTCAAGCCTCTGACCATAAATAAACTTCCAGTGTTTTCCAGAACATCCTCTCTAACTAAATTTCCTATAGCCCATGTTTTTGAATGAAAAACTTGTGTTTAATCTTTAGAAAAAGATTAAATTCTATTGAGATTCTCAAGATCTAGTATTTTATAAATTAATACATTTTTGGAGGGAATTTTAAATTAAGTAACAGAAAAGAGCTATCTGTAAATTGGAAAATAATGAAGTAAAGAGAAACAGTCATTTCCCTTAATTATAATATTGCAGTGTAAACTGAATGTCCCCCAATCACCAAACCAGTGGGTATAAATGAGATCACTAGAACATTCAGTTCAGTTCACTCAGTTGTGTCCGACTCTGCGACACCATGAATCACAGCATGCCAGCCCTCCCTGTCCATCACCTACTCCCAGAGTTCACTCAGACTTGAGTTCATTGAGTCAGTGATGCCATCCAGCCATCTCATCCTCTGTCATCCCCTTCTTCTCCTGCCCCCAATCCCTCCCAGCATCAGAGTCTTTTCCAATGAGTCAACTCTTTGCATGAGGTAGCCAAAGTACTGGAGTTTCAGCTTCAGCATCATTCCCTCCAAAGAAATCCCAGGGCTGATCTCCTTCAGAATGGACTGGTTGGATCTCCTTGCAGTCCAAGGGACTCTCAAGAGTCTTCTCCAACACCACAGTTCAAAAGCATCAATTCTTCGGCACTCAGCTTTCTTCACAGTCCAACTCTCACATCCATACATGACTACTGGAAAAACCATAGCCTTGACTAGATGGACCTTTGTTAGCAAAGTAATGTCTCTGCTTTTCAATATGCTGTCTAGGTTGCTCATAACTTTCCTTCCAAGGAGTAAGCGTCTTTTAATTTCATGGCTGTAGTCACCATCTGCAGTGATTTTAGAGCTGCAAAAAATAAAGTCTGAAACTGTTTCCACTGTTTCCCCATCTATTTCCCATGAAGTGATGGGACCAGATGCCATTGTCTTCGTTTTCGGAATGTTGAGCTTTAAGCCAACTTTTTCACTCTCCTCTTTCACTTTCATTAAGAGGCTTTTAGTTCTTCTTCACTTTCTGCCATAAGGGTAGTGTCATCTGCATATCTGAGGTTATTGACATTTCTCCGGGAAATCTTAATTCCAGTTTGTGATTCTTCCAGCCCAGCATTTCTCATGATGTACTCTGCATATAAGTTAAATAAGCAGGTTGATGATATACAGCCTTGACGTACTCCTTTTCCTAGTTGGAACCAGTCTGTTGTTCCATGTCCAGTTCTAACTGTTGCTTCCTGACCTGCATATAGGTTTCTCAAGAGGCCAGTCAGGTGGTCTGGTATTGCCATGTCTTTCAGAATTTTCCACAGTTTATTGTGATCCACACAGTCAAAGGCTTTGGCATAGTCAATAAAGCAGAAATAGATGTTTTTCTGGAACTCTCTTGCTTTTTCAATGATCCAGCAGATGCTGGCAATTTGATCTCTAGTTTCTCTGCCTTTTCTAAAACCAGCTTGAACATCTGGAATTTCACAGTTCACATATTGCTGAAACCTGACTTGGAGAATTTTGAGAATTACTTTACTAGCGTATGAGATGAGGGCAATTGTGTGGTAGTTTGAACATTCTTTGGCATTGCCTTTCTTTGGGATTGGAGTAAAAACTGACCTTTTCCAGTCCTGTGGCCACTGCTGAGTCTTCCAAATTTGCTGGCATATTGAGTGCACCACTTTCACAGCATCATCTTTCAGGATTTGAAATAGCTCACCTGGAATTCCATCACCTCCACTATCTTTGTTCATAGTGATGCTTTCTAAGGCCCACTTGACTTCACATTCCAGGTTGTCTGGCTCTAGGTGAGTGATCACACCATCGTGATTTTCTTGGTTGTGAAGATCTTTTTGTACAGTTCTTCTGTGTATTCTTGCCACCTCTTCTTAATATCCTCTGCTTCTGTTAGGTCCATACCACTTCTGTCCTTTATCAAGCCCATCTTTGCATGAAATGTTCTTTTGGTATCTCTAATTTTCTTGAAGATATGTCTAGTCTTTCCTATTCTGTTGTTTTCCTCTATTTCTTTACATTGATCGCTGAGGAAGGCTTTCTTATCTCTTCTTGCTATTCTTCGGAACTGCATTCAGATGCTTGTATCTTTCCTTTTCTCCTTTGCTTTTCACTTCTCTTCTTTTCACAGCTATTTGTAAGGCCTCCCCAGACAGCCATTTTGCTTTTTTGCATTAATAAGGCCCAAATTAGCTTCCTCATAGATTATATGAGCTTCTGACCTCAGCTCACCTTCAATTTTTTGGCAATTCATGGGTATCTCATTTGAGCTCAGGAAAGATCTGAACATGTTCTAATTTTGTGTTGCTACTTGTGTTGTAATTCTTCAGCAGAGCCACTGTGGCTAGGACCCTCAGTGGGATTGCTGCTTCCTGGCAATCCTGCTCCACAGCTGTCTGAACATTCCTGCCAGATGTCACCCTGTGCAGTGCAGAGACTGCGGACATGTTCTTCTGTCTAAGTAGCAATTTGTTGCCTAGTGCTATTGTGTGTGCAGTGTGTCTCATAGGCTTCTCATCATAATGCTTTAGCTTTCACTTATCACCCCAGCTTCTCTACAAGTAGTCCCTGTCAGGTGGAGTGGATAGCAGACACTTTGTTATCCTTCTTTTCTACATCACTCCTTTCTCTGTACCAGATGGCCATGAAAAACATTCCGGCTTTCTTTAGTGTGTGTTTGGGGTAGGGTGAGAGGGGATAAGTTTTACATTCTAAGTGACAGACAAATAAACCTTGGGGGTTGAGGATTTGAGCGAGTTACCAGCATATGCTTATGCTCACCTTAGATACATCATTAACTTTTCAATATTAGTAAAACCTTTTGTATCAATTAGAATGCTTTGAGCTTCAAGTAAGTATTAAGTTTCTAATGTCTTAAACAAAAATGACATTAATATCTTCTGTTCTACAATGTCTGGATGAACGTCTATTGTAAGATTGTCTATTTTATTTACTAGTATATCTCTAAAGCCTAGGACACCTGGCAATAGTAAGTGCCCAATAAATTTATTTTTAATGAACAGATTAATGTCTTTGCAGTTCTTCTGGCTTTCTTTCGCAAGCAGAAGATAGCAGCAGCTGTTCTAAGCATCGTGTTTAATCAAAGGAAGAATAAAAACACAGGAGGATAAAAGACTCTCTCCACATGTACCTTTTCTAGCAGGCCTTTCCAAGAAGACCTTAGCTGACTTCCTGATTTTCATTGCCTAGAAATAGTTTACAAGCCCACCATAGACCAATGTAAGAGCAATATGAGATTGTCATAAGTGACTTGTCAGTCTTGATTTATCTGATGAGACTGAGCACTTTGCAACCTAGATAAAATAGTTAAGAATGCCTGTTACATAGCTGACCAAGAGTCTGCCATTTTCCTTCCAGTAAGTAGTTCTAAGCCCAATTTTTGTATTTGTTTCATTTCCTCAATTGTAGCATATGCTGGTGATTGGAATAAAATAATCGACCATGTCCTCATTTTTAAGAGTCTTCTATTAGGCAGAAGTGGCCAGAGTATCTGGTCTGTGTATTTTCTGAATAAAGGAAAAAAACCCAGCAATCTGGATCTTTATCACCCTTGGAAACTAAAATATAGCAAGTTCCTCAAAGTTGGCCTCTCTGGCTCTTATCTCTTTCTGCTCTAATCCATCTGCTTCACAGCCAACAGAGTGATTTTTTTTAAATTCCAAGCATAATAGCTTAATTTTTCTGCTTAAACATTTTTGATAGCTCTCATTGCTTCTCATCTCAGTATCACAAACAGTGCCCTTCACAATGAGTCTTGACTCTCTCTCTCTCTCCAGCATCATCTTCAGCTTCTTTTTTCTTACTCTCTTCAGCTTCCTTTTGCCATGAAAGTTATTCTCACATATCTGTCTATTACAGTGGTTGTCCCTCTTTCTGGAATATCTTTCTCGTTTTGTCTGCCTGGTCATCTCCATTTTATGAGCTTTCCTTGATAGCTCTGGCAGTCACAGATGGAAACGTCTGTAGTTGTCAGGTAAATGAGTGAGGTGAGGTAGGTATAAGGAAAAACTGCTTCTGCTTATTGAACTTAGTGTCATAGAGATAATAGGGAGTTGTGGAGACTGGCAAACTGAAAAACATGTGCTAAAGACTGGCTTTCATTACTCACCTTCAGAAAATTGTTGTCATGATGGAACGTAGGTCTCCATTTCCAAATATTCCGACCACTCCAGAGAAGCCAGAAATGAGTATTTTATTTGAAATCTTCTAATTTTATATATTTAGAATTTTAATTTTTCAAAATATTGTAGACTAAAACCAAGCCAGATAGAGTGGGCCATCGGTTTTTCATCTCTGCCTAGGTTATACCCTTCTTTGAGCATCCACGATATAGAAAATTGCTGAGTGGCAATTACATAAATTTCAGTTTGATGCTTTGATCCTGCTATCAGTGTAGCATGTAATACAGTGACGATGGTTATCTGAGAATGCCTTGAGCAGTTCCATAAACTTTGGGTACAGGATGTCAGACTTCTAAATTCCTTCCTATGACACACAATTATTGATTTTTAGGGCTTTCATCCCCATCTCTTTCCTGTGGTGGAGAACACTCCTAATTTGTACAACTTACAGTATGGGACAAAGCTATGGTGGGGATTTTTGGGATACCCCTAGTCCCATTTAGAGGCAGGGAGCTCCTCTGTTCCAGGCACATACTCTGTCTGTCCCACTCAGCCTTGGGACATCACTGTAGCTTCCAAGGACATGGTGTTCAGTAAGGAGACATCCATCTTTGGGGTACAGTGTGAGAGCAGAAGCAGGTCCTCACCAGTGGTGGAACCACACCTTTCTCCTGGTAGTCTGGGGTAACCCACTTCTTCCTGGAGTTGGGCCACTCCTCTTCTTCAAACTCTGGAACATTTTCCTTTTCAGACAATCTAGATGTTTGCATCCCTCTGCTTGGATTTTGAAAAACAAAGACATCTTAAGAAGGAAGAGAAAGCTTAGCCCTTAAGAATAGAAACTTGGGTCCAATTTTGAGGCTTCAAATAAAACATTGCACAATTTAAATGTGCTTATCAACTTATAGCAGTAGAATATCAATAAATCCTGATGCTACATTTGTTTACACAAAAACCTCCTTTACATTGTATAGCTCACACACTTAGCAAGGTGTCTGGCACTTAGTAGGTTCCATAACAGTTGACCTAAGTATACCAGGTTTATACTGAGAAAGAAAATGTTGGAGCATTAGAGGGAAAGAGAAAGAGAGTGGAGAGGGGGCTGAAGAAGGAAGATAGACAGGAGGGAGAGGAATGAATAATTATTGAGTACTGTTCATATTTTGGTTCTTTGAAACCAAAGAGCCATTGCATTTTATTGGATTTAATTCCAAGAAAAATAGTCATATAAGCATTTTTATCCATATTTTACAGGGGAGGACTTGAAAGCTGAGTGAAAGGTAAATAATATACCAGGGTCACTGGGTTTCTTAGCAGCTGAGTTGGGATTTAGATTGATCTGTCTCTCATTCCAAAGTCCTACTGACTGCCATCCTTGTACTACTCTCTGTCTGTCCAAGTAGTCCCATCTAAGCTGGTGGTACTTGAGACCCTAGTGGAAGCTGCCTGCATTTAATAAATTTAAGGTAATTTAAAACTTGCCTATTATTTGGCCTGGGGTTACGCTGGAGTAAAATGCAAGCCAGGCCTGAGAGCTGGTTTCCACAGAAGATAAATGTGATTGTAGCACGGCATGGCTGCTACTGCGTGCCTTCCATTAACCAGTTCTGGGCATTTGAAAGGCTCTGAACTCAGTTTTCTAAAGGAAGTATTCCCTTACTACAATCTAAGAGCTTTTTCTGACAGGAGGCCTTTTACTAATGCCAGTGGGTTTTCACCGTGAGCTCTTAAGAGGACTCAGCATTGGGGCTCTCATGATGGCCACAAGAAATTATACAGGATTATTCCTCTAGTCGAGGAAGAATATCTTGTATCCCCAGAATGTTCCAGACAGACAAGAACTCCTCGGTCTTCATCACTCTAGGGGACAGCTCATGCCTTCCTTTTGCACCTTATTTCTTTTCTGTGCTTTCTTGATGTCTCAGTGTCTACAGAAACTAAATTATTATTTGTGCCAGCTAAGATAGCTCTGTGTATAAAAGTCTGATTAGTTTCACTCCAATGTTGCTAGAATTTCTTTTCTGTGGTGCCCAGTTTACAGTGTGAACCTAGGTTAAGAGGGAATGAGTTGATCCATTACTGGTGTATTAATAGAATGACAATTCAACACAACACATTCAAGTATCCCCCAAAACGAAGGACTTTTTGAATGAAGGCTTCTGAATTTACATGATTTATAAACTTGGGCTAGTTATGAGGGAAGTCAGCCAGAATTAAGAATAATTATGAGTTATAGTTTAATATACTAGAAAGAACATTTGTTATTTTTATTATTTTCCTCTAAGAAATGAAATTAATTTGGTCTAAAATACTTCCAAATTAAGATTACCCAAGTCTGCTTTTATATGTAGAAGCTTAGCATTTTTGGCTGTTAGGATCAACTTATATTTAATACTATGAAACTGTAAAATCTGGACAATTCTCTTAAATAAGCCAAGACCTTCAATATGATAGAATTTTTAAAAAATCAGAGATTTATGTAAATATAAATCACAGCCAGGCTGAATTGCTTGAAAATGGGGGAGAATGCACATGAACAAGTCTTCTTCCGATGACAGTAATAGCTACTATTGTGTGCCAGTGCTGTACCACAGGATAATCCTAAGAGGCAATAATTAGTATCCTAACTTTTCAGCTAAGTTACAGCTTTTGAGGAGGCTAAACAACTGGCCCAAAGCCACACAACTAGTAAATATGAGAACCCTGGTTCAACCTGAGTGGGCTTGTCACAGACCTTTGTTGCTAATGCCCAGTTTACACTGTTTTCATTTTAAAATGAGATGAAAGATTTTAGAGTTGTGCTAAGTGCTAAAGACTTTAGAGTTGATCTAGTCCAGTGCTTCTCAAACTGAGTGAACATATCCCTTAAAAAAAAAAAAACAAACAACCTCATGTGGATTCACAGTGTTGGCATAAATTATTTTTATTATAAGAAGCTTAAATACAACAAATTGTTTTTACTATAACAAGTTTAAACACATATAAACCATGTACCTTTTGTGCCCATATTTCTTATATAAGCCTCAAGTCAAGCCACATTACAAATTAAATATTAATACCAAGAAAATTACAGAACCAATAAAATTTAAATTAATAGCATTAACATGACAGAACGTGCTTTTCTACTGAAACTAAATTGCCCAGATTAGCTTAAAAAATATCAAAAGGTATCTGCTAATCACTATGGTAGATAATCAGAGTCTATATCAATGGGTTGTTCATATAAATGTAATGTTCAGAATGTTATTAATAATTTTAAGGCAGTGAGAGATGCTCAGATGCCAGTTTTAATGGGGCTAGTTACAACTCTGTATCAATTATCTTAGTTACTTGAAGGTAAGTTTAGCATTCTGCCTTCTGGGAAATCTACATTAAAGAATATTTGATTGAATTATCTCTGGAATGTGAAACTAAAATGTACTCATTATGTATTAACTGCCTTGCAAAACGATTCTTAAACTATTGCAAACTCATCTAGAGGGTATCAGAAAGCAGATTCTCTTGGGTTCATCAAATCTAAACTACTGCTATGCAACGTGATGGTTTAGTGCTTTGTCCACTTTCTTTTTCAGAGTTTTGTGTACTAACTAAGGATAGTGTTCTCAGCTACAACAGGTAACTGAACATTTAGTTACTGAACTCAGTACAGGTTTGCTCCTCACTGTCAGGTGGCCTTCATTATTAGCCTTTCAGGGACTGGTCTCTTCCATTGCGTGGCTCCACCTGTCTTCTGTCGGCAGTGGTCTTCCTGTTCAGGGAAAGAGAACAAAGGCTCTAAGTGCTAAGGGAGGAAAGTGGGTGTTTATGTGGGTCCAAAGTGTAAACAGCACCTATAATTTCTGCGCAGTCATGCAGCCATACCCAAACACAGCAGAGGCTAATAAATGTAGACCAGCTGTGTGCTGAAAAGGGAAAAGAAAAATAAATATACAGCTGAATATTTCCTCATTATAAAAGTATAATTTTATTTATTGAACCAGAAGTTCTTAGATGAATGAGATTATAAACACAAATATGAAAATAGGTCCCATAATGATGTAATAGTGACTAGATTAATGGCTATCCTGATGATCTACATATACTTAAGCTAATATTTTAGATTATCTCGGAAATGAAAACATTAAGTGTAAAAATTGTCTTTGAAAACTCGAAGACCTCTAAGAATATATATATGATCCTCAAGGTCCATACATCCTAATTTTAGGACTATCACCCTTAGTGAAATCTCCATTCTAGTCTGGCCAGCATGCTTCGTGATGCCTGTTCCTTTACCGTAATTATTCCTGGTCCTGGACTCTTATTTATGCAAGGTGCCTGCCTAGAATATTCCACCCATTTCTTTTTAGAAATTTATCAAACTCCTACTGAAACTTGGCTTATGGCCCTACAACTCTAGGAAGGTTACCCAACTTTCCTGTCATCCAGGATCTCTGATTTGGCAGAACTCTCATTCAGAACCAAAAATTTATTCATAATCATTATTTAGTTTATGCATCTATGACAGAGAGGGAGAGAGAGAGAGAGAGAGAATAAAGATAGAATACTATTTTTTAAATTAATTTTTACTGGCATATAGTTGGTTTACAGTGTTGTATTAGTTTTTGCTGTACAGAAAATAGTATCAGTTACACATATACATATATCCACTCTCTTTTAGATTCTACTCCAGAATACTGTTTTTTTAAAAGATTTAATTCAACCTCCAAAAATTTTTCTCCAGAGAGTACATATTTTCTATTTTTAATGATAAAATGACTTTGCATTTATAAAATGATTCTTTGAAATATACAGAACAATTTTTGTCTTTTTCTTTGTTTCTCTCTCCTAATGAAGAGGCTAAACTCAGGAGAGGTGAAGTAACATTCTTAAGCTTGCATTGCAGGTTCAGTTCCAAGTGTTTCAGTTAGGATATCATGGACAACAAATAACAGCATACTCAAATGAAACTCAAGTGTTTTAAACAATAAGGAAACATGTAAAGAAGTCCCAAGGAAAGGCTTCAATGCAGGGTTAATTTATTCAGTGGCTCAGTGATGTCATCAAGGGTCCAGATTATTTTCATGCTTCTTGCTTACCATCTGCAGCATAATGGCTTTGGTTTCAAGATGCTACTCAGTTCTAGATGCCGTAAGCAGATGTGCCAGTGATTGGCAACATGAGAAAAGATGATCTTTTCTGTGTTTTACTTTCTTTCTTTTTCTTTTTTAGGCTGTGCTGTGTAGCATGAAGGATCTTAGTTCCCCAATCAGGGATCAAACCCGTGTTCCCTGAATTGGGAACATGGAGTCTTAACCACTGGACCACCAGGGAAGTCCCTCTGTGTTTTTCTTTTGTAAAAATGAGGAAAACTTTCACAAAGATTACCAGCAGACTTCTCCCTCAACTCACTGGCTAAATATATGTCACATACTGAGACCCAAACCAACGACTGTGGAAAAAGGGATGGGGTAAACGTGATCAGTTAGGTTGTTTAGGGTCATCTTCCCTGGGGAGTAGGACTTCCCTGGTGGCTCAGACATTAAGAATCCACCTGCAGTGCAGGAGACCTGAGTTAGATCCCTGGATTGGAAAGATACCCTGGAGAATGGAAAGGCTACCCACTCCAGTACTCTGGCCTGGAGAATTCCATGGACAGAGGAGGCTGGCAGGCTACAGTCTGTGGGGTTGCAAACAGTTTGACACAACTGAGTGACTTTAAATTTCCCTGAGGAGTAGAAAATAAAACAAAATTGGGTTCTGTGAACTTAAAAGAAGGGGGAGAAATGATTGTCAACAAACAATCTTTAGGGCCCACTATCCCACACTGATAGACTGATTCTAGGGTTCTACCTACTACACAAAATACTGGTTGAATTAATAGAAGTGAAAATACACTTGTAGGAGAAAGATATTTAGAATGTAAATTAAGGCACTGAGAGAAAGAAAACGGATTTCTTTTTTGTTTCTTTACTACTGTTAAATACCTCTATAATTGATCATAATGCACATTTATACGAACCATATAGAAATTCATCCTTCAGGCTTTCTTATGGTGCTATAAAGACGAATGAGCTTTGTGAAGTCATACACCATAAACATGTTTTTATTATTACGGCTTCATTTCTAAAGAGCCGAGAGATTTCATGAAAAGAAAAATGAAAAGCTAGGAGATGCATAAAAACCAAACAATTGTGCATATTTTTAAAGCAGTATTTTCCCCAAAATACATCAGCACAATATAAAACTATGAAAAATGTTCAGCTTCACTACTAATTGAAGGAATGCAAATTAGTGTGAGAAACATTTTCACTCATCAAACCAGTCAGTTTTTTTCCCTAAGCTTTGTATTAGAGGTTCAGTCAGTTCAGTTGCTCAGTCATGTCCTACTCTTTGTGACCCCGGATTTCAGCACACCAGGCTTCCCTGTCTATCACCAACTCCTGGAGCGTACTCAAACTCAGGTCCATTGCGTTGGTGATGCCATCCAACTATCTCATCCTCTGTCGTCCCTTTCCCCTCCTGCTTTCATTCTTTCCCAGCATCAGGGTCTTTTCCAATGAGTTAGTTCTTCGCATCAGGTGGCCAAAGTATTGGACTTTCAGCTTTAGCATCAGTCCTTCCAATGAATATTCAGGACTGATTTCCTTTAGGATGGACTGGTTGGATCTCCTTGCAGTCCAAGGGACTCTCAAGAGTCTTCTCTAACATCACAGTTCAAAAGCATCAATTCTTTGGCACTCAGCTTTCTTTATAGTCCAACTCTCACAGCCATATATAACTACTGGAAAAACCATAGCTTTGACTAATGGACCTTTGTTGGCAAAGTAATGTCTCCGCTTTTAATATGCCTTCTAGGTTGGTCATAACTTTCCTTTCAAGGAGCAAGTGTCTTTTAATTTCATGGCTGCAGTCACCATCGGCAGTGATTTTGGAGCCCAGAAAAATAAAGTCAGCCACTGTTTCCATTGTTTCCCCATCTATTTGCCATGAAGTGATGGGACCAGATGCCATGATCCTAGTTTTCTGAATGTTGACTTTTAAGACAACTTTTTCACTCCCCTTTTACTTTCATCAAGAGTTTCTTTAGTTTTCTTTGCTTTCTGCTGTAAGGGTGGTGTCATCTGCATATCTGAGGTTATTGATATTTCTCCTGGCAATCTTGATTCCAGCTTGTGCTTCATCCAGCCTGGCATTTTGCGTGATGTACTCTGCATGTAAGTTAAATAAGCAGGGTGACAATATACAGCCTTGACGTACTCCTCTCCCTATTTGGAACCAGTCTGTTTTTCCATGTCCAGGTCTAACTGTTGCTTCTTGACTTGCATACAGATTTCTCAAGAGGCAGGTCAGATGGTCTGGTATTCCTATCTCTTTCAGAATTTTCCACAGTTTATTGTGATCCACACAGTTAAAGGCTTTTGTGTAGTCAATGAAACAAAAGTATATGTTTTTCAGAGGTTGGTGGGTATATAAGAAAATAGACATTCTAATATATCGATGGTGATATTGTAACTTGCTGCATCCTTTCTGGTTGTCATTTAAGCAGTGTGTGACAAAGGGTTGTTTATTTTCCATCTTCACTAGACCTTAGTGCTATTGAGTACAGGGACTATATTTGTTTCACTGAATATCCCTGTTGTCTAGACCATTGCCTAATAATTGAATAAATATGTATCTAATATTTATTGAATGGTCACTAAATATTTGCTGCCATAATATACAGATATTTAAAAAAGTAAGCATAGTATTTAACCTGGCATTAAGTTGCTAGGAATATATATGAAAAAATAAGAATTACAAACCAAGAATCATCTATAAAGATGTTTTTCCCATTGTAATTTCAGCTTCAATGAGAAAAAAATGTCAGTGGAAGAATAACATTTTAGCATTTGTTGTTCATTGGGTCAGCCATGTCTGACTCTTTGTGACCTCATGGATACCCCATCCTTCACTATCTCTTGGAGTTTGTTCAAACTCATGACTGTTGAGTTAATGATGCCATCCAATCATCTCATCCTCTTCTCTTCCTGCCCTCAGTTTTTGTTAGCATCAGGGTGTTTTCTAGTGAATCAGCTCTTCCCATCAGGTGGCCAAAATATTGGAGCTCTAGCATCAGTCCTTCCCATGAATAGTGAGGGTTGATGCTGGGAGCCAGCATGAGGAATCCCGCCTGTGGCAAAGGTCATGAGGAAGGAAGCCTGACATAAGCAAAGGCGTGATCTGGCTTCAGGGGTTCCCCCTGGATTTTCCTGAGCATCTACCCCCAAAACCAGAGTCTGCTTGCCTTATTGTACTATGCTTTCCACGTACTTTTCTGACATAACAGCGGGCTATCCTTGACCACCTTTCTCTGGAAAAAATTAACTTAGAGCTCCAGTTAACAGTCTCCTGCATATAAAAGGAGTGTTTCAGCTCAAACCCCTCTGATGGCTCTCTAACTTGCCTTACCCAGACTTTTACAACTACACATGTGATTTTTACAGCCCCCCAACTGTGAGAGCCTAAAACATAAAGCCTTTCAAAGAGTTAAAAGTTATTAGCGTAGTGCTGGTGTAGGATTTCATTATTGGGCCAATACTTGTTGCTAAGTTCCCATATCTCTTATCCACTGTGCACCTGGGAGAACATTTGTTAACATAGTTAGAATGTAAGAAAAACAAGTGTAGCCTTGAAACTAACCACATCAGACTTTTGAGCTAATTAGTTCTTTCTTTGTTGTAACTTACTGCACCTTTGCTCCATGAGAAATGTAACTTTGTTTGATACTTTCTGAGGCTGACATAGATTAGAAATATAAAGAAAAAAACACTTCAAGGGAAAATAAGTTTTCTGGTTAAGAGCCTTTATCAAAAGAGGGTCTTAAAATGTTTCACAGGCCTCCAAGGCCAGAAGATAACGTACACAACATCATTCGTGGGAAAGGTATAAAAGTCCTTTTGAAAATAAAGTTATGGGGCCTCGCTCACCGAAGCAGCTTGGTCTCCCTGTGTCAATCATTCTCTCTTTCTCCCTCTCACTCTTTTTCAGGCTGATCCCTTGTAGCATAGAGGCTCCCTGTATTCACTTATCTGCCTGGGTTTCTAAGACCTGAACGGGAAGATGTTCTGCTTCTTTACTCCCTCGGGAGACCGGGAGGGCACCTGTGGCTTCTGTGAACAGGGCAAACTTTTTGTCTCGAAGTTTTATTAGCTTTCCATGTAAACCAAGGAATATCAGCCTTTTTCTCTCCTCTATTTTCTTATCTACAACATTTTTTCCTTATCTCTGTCTAAATGAATCACCGACTCCATCTCCCCTTCAAATTCCCTGGATCCACCGGGGCTGGACCCTGGCAGGTTGATTTCCTTTCGGATTGACTAGTTTGATCTTCCTGTTGTTCTAGGGATTCTCAAGAGTCTTCTCCAGCACCAAAGTTCAAAAGGAGCAATTCTTCGGTGTTCAGCCTTCTTTATGGTCTGACCCTCACATCCATACGTGACTACTGGAAAAACCATAGCTTTGACTAGACAGACCTTTGTCAGCAAAGTAATGTCTCTGCTTTTTAATATACTCTCTAGGTTGATCACAGCTTTTCTTCCAAGGAGCAAGTGTCTTTTAATTTCATGACTGCAGTCACCATCCACAGTGATTTTCGAGCCCAGGAAAAGAAAATCTGCCACTGTATCCATTGTTTCCCCATTTATTGCCATGAAGTGATGGGACCAGATGCCATGATTTTGGTTTTTTGAATGTTGAGTTTTAAGTCAGCTTTTTTCACACTTCTCTTTTACTTTCATAAAGATGTTTTTTAGTTCCTCTTTGCTTTCTGCCATAATGGTGGTGTCATCTGCATATCTGAGGTTATTGATATTTCTCCCAGCAATCTTAATTCCATCTGTATCTCATCCAGCCCGGCATTTCACACGATGTGCTCTGCATAGAAATTAAATAAACAGGCTGACAATATACAGTCTTGCCATACTCCTTTCCCAATTTGATCCAGTCTGTTGTTCCATGTCTGGTTCTAACTGTTGCTTTTTGACCTGCTTCCAGGTTTCTCAGGAGGCAGGTAAGGTGGTCTGCTATTCCCATCTATTTAAGAATTTCCCACAGTTTGTTTTGATTCACACAGTCAAATATTTTAGTGTAGTCAATGAAGCAGATGTGTTTTTTTTTTTTCTTCTGGAATTCTTTTGCTTTTTTGTGATCCAGCAAATATTGACAGTTGATCTCTGGTTCCTCTACCTTTTCTAAATCCAGTTTGAACACCTGGACGTTCTCTGCTCAGGTACTGTTAAAGCCTAGCTTGAAGGATTTTGAGCACTACCTCACTAGCATGTGAAAAGAGTGCAGTTGTACAGTAGTTTGAGCATTCTTTGGCATTGCCCTTCTTTGGGATTGGAATGAAAACTGACATTTTCCAGTCCTGTGGCCACTACTGAGTTTTCCAAATTTGCTGGTATATTGAGTGCAGCACTTTCACAGCATCAACTTTTAGGATTTGAAATAGCTCAGCTGGAATTCCATCACCTCCACTAGTTTTATTCCTAGTAATGCTTCCTAAGGCCCACTGATTTCACACTCCAGTATGTCTGGCTCTAGGTGAGTGATCACACCATAGTGGTTTTCTGGGTCATTAAGACCTTTTGTATTGTTCTTCTGTGTATTCTTGCCGCTTATTCTTAAGCTCTTCTGTTTCTGTTAGGTGCTTGCCATTTCTGTCCTTTACTGTGCCCATCTTTGCATGAAATATTCCCTTGGTATCTCTAATTGTCTTGAAAAGATCTGTAGTGTTTCCCATTATATTGTTTTTCTCTATTTCTTTGCATTGTTCACTTAAGAAGGCTTTCTTGTGTCTCCTTGCTATTCTCTGAAAAAGTGCATTCAGATGAATATATCTTTCCCTTTCTCCTTTGTATTTCACTTCTCTTCTTATGTTTAAGGGATTAGTATTCTAAAGGTCAGCACACCTAGATGATAACAGCTAACAAAAACATTGCAGAAGGTTATTTAATAACATTGAAAGTGTTGGTAAACATATATTATCAACTCAAGAAAGGTTTTAAAATAGCTTGATTGCTTTTGTTAAAAAAAATGGTAAAAATGCTAAGAGAAAGTGCTAGAAAAGTATATACAACAAAAAGTAAACACTAGTTATTTAATTATGATGGGAATATACTTGATTCTTTTTTGTTTTTTATATTTAATGTATATTGTTTTGTAAAAAGGAAAGAAGGAAGAAGAATCACTCATTTGAGTGATTTAAGAAAAAGCAACTCTCTCCATTTGATTACTCCTGATGCTGAAGCTGAAACTCCAATACTTTGGCCACCTCATGCGAAGAGCTGACTCATTGGAAAAGACCCTGATGCTGGGAGGGATTAGGGGGCAGGAGAAGGGGACTATAGAGGATGAGATGACTGGATGGCATCACCGACTCGAAGGACATGAGTTTGCGTAAACTCCGGGAGTTGGTGATAAACAGGAAGGCCTGGCGTGCTGTGATTCATGGGGTTGCAAAGAGTCGGACACGACTGAGTGACTGAACTGAACTGAATCAAATATTATTTTATTTTTCTAATAATGGCTTGGTAAATATATATACTTTATCAATCAAACTAAACAAATAATCATTTTGCAGTATTTTTATGGCAGATCGTGAGATGTTTTCCCACTGTGACTTCTGCAGCAGATTTTTAAAAGATATTTTTAAAATTACCAGGAAGAGTCACAAATGTCTGTATAAACTGTGGAATCATATCCTTTAGTTATGACCCTCAAAATTTAATCTATTGTATTTGAAGTTAAGCTTAGACTTTGTATATCTCATACTCAAGAACAGCAACTTAATGTTTTAAAAGCTGCTTTTCTGCTTCTCTCTCTTTGCCAGTGCTATTTAAAGAGCAGTTAAGCATACTTATCAATAGGATGTATGAATCATATCAATAATTATGAGCAACAGCAATACTTTTATCAAAGATGTACAGCAATTTTTTTTAAAGCTTTAAGCAAAACAGCATCTTTATGCATTTGAATGATATTAAGGGCTGCTAAGAAGCAGTGGAGTCTTTTTCGTTTGTTTTGTTGTCAGTCACTGTAGATGAAAAGCAAATCAAGTCACCATTAACATAAAACATGACATTTAAAAAATTTTATTTAATTGAAGGATCATTTCTTTATAATATTGAGATGGTTTTTGCCACACATCAACATGAATTGGCCACAGATATCCATGTATCCTCTCCATCCTGAACTGCCGCCCTGCTCCCTGAGTCCTCGCTCCACACTCCATCCCTCCATGTTGTCATAGAGCACCAGCTTTGGGTGCTCTGCATCACACCTCAAACTCACACTGGTTATCTGTTTTACATGTGGTAATGTACATGTAATTCAATGCTCTTCTTTCAAATCATCCCACCCTCTTCTCCCACTGAGTCCAAAAGTCTGTTTTTTACATCCGTGTCTTCTTTGCTGCCCTGCACATAGGATCATTGGTACCATCTTTCTAAATTCCATATATATGTGTTAATATATGGTATTTGTCTTTCTTTCTGACTTACTTCACTCTGTATAATAGGCTCTAGGTTCATCCACCTCATTAGAGTTGACTCAAAAGTGTTCCTTTTTATAGCTGAGTAATATTCCATTGTGTATGTGTACCACAACTTCCTCATTCATTCATCTGCCGATGGACATATAGATTGTTTCCATGTCCTAGCTATTATAAATAATGCTGTGGTGAACATTGGAGTACATGTGTCTTTTTAAATTCTGGTTTCCTCAGGGTATATGACTAGTAGTAGGATTGCTGGGTCATATGATAATTTTATTCCTAGTTTTTAAGGCATCCCCATACTGTTCTCCATAGTGGTTGTATCAGTTTGCATTCGCACCAAGAGTGTAAGAGGGGTAGAGGGTTCCCTTTTCTCCACATCCTTTCCATCATTCTGATCGGTGTGAGATGATACCTCATTGTGGTTTTGATTTGCATTTCTCTAATAATGAGTGATGTTGAATATCGTTTCATGTGTGTATTAGCCATTTGTAAAAACATGACATTTTTAACATGACTCAGTTGATGTACAATATTTATGCCCAATAACAAGCATGCTGCTGCTGCTAAGTCACTTAAGTCGTGTCTGACTCTGCGACCCCATAGATGGCAGCCCACCAGGCTCCCCCATCCCTGGGATTCTCTAGGCAAGAACACTGGAGTGGGTTGCCATTTCCTTCTCCAATGCATGAAAGTGAAAAGTGAAGTCATTCAGTCGTGTCTGACCCTCAGCGACCCCATGGACTATGGCCTTCCAGGCTCCTCTGTCCATGGGATTTTCCAGGCAGGAGTATTGGAGTGGGGTGCCATTGCCTTCTCTGAATAACAAGCATAAATAAACTCATTATCCCTAAGACATGATTCACATTCCCTAACATGTTTTTTGTGGCCTAACTTTATCAGTAACCTCCAGGTAACTCACTGATTCTCCATGGTAGATATTTAAATTTTTCTTGTTCTCATCAAGCCTATGCTTTCACAAACCTGTCCCTTAATACATCAACACTTGCATCAGGCAGAAAATGACTATTTTGCTCCACCGAAACTGCAGATTTATCTTTCTTAGCACCCACCATTCCACTCTCCTTCCTACAGTAAATTCCTTTATCTGTTATTGTATCTCATCTTCCCCTGCCTCCTCAGGACTATACTCCACAAATTAGCTTTCTTTCCTACATCTTCAACTCTGACTTCAACCATAAGCATTTCTATTCACAAGTAGCACATGAATAGCATTAATAAAATGGCAATTCCCCATTTACTCAGCAGTCTGTACTGGGCAGAGAGTTGAATCTATTAACTTACTACTTTAACCTCTTTGTATGGTAGATATTGTTTTCCATATTATGTAGATGACGTAACTGAAGTTCAGAAAGGTTAAGCACCAGCTAACATTATGTAACACACAAGTGGTAAAGTTGGGATTCAAACCAAACTCTGTCTGATTACAAGATTGTTTCTTAATTTTCTGTTATTCTGCTCTTTTTTGTCCCTGAAAAACTCTCTTGGACTCAATTTCTATCGCATTGTAGACAGAAAGACTTGTCCTCACAACTCAACCCACTGCACCTTGGCCTGTGCGTCACTGTCAATAGCATTCTCATAAAGCCTGAAGGTCTACTGAGTCATCTTTACAGCCTGACTTGTAGTAGCTTTTGACTGTGTTGCCAGCTCTCTCCTTGAAACATTTTCTTCCATATAGACTTTTGACAGCCTGGAGAAAATCTATTTTATTTTAAAAAGAATCTATTTTAAAAGATTCCTATAGTGATATGGAAGTTTAGTGATATAGATGTTTTTCACCTGGATGTAGTGATATAGACATTTTTCAACTCTTTCAACAGCATGATTTACCAGCAGATTCATGGCAGAATTATGAATATTAGTGTTGCTTGGGGTGAAGGTGGGAGACAGATTTCAGGGCAGGGTAATGTCTTGAGTTCAAAGCATTTATATTTCTCGGTGTACTAAGAGTAAATGGGCTTAAGTCTCATGTTTTCTAGACCCTAGAAATGTCTTTGTCCCAATCCTACCCAAAGTCCTAATTCTCAACTATAACTTAAAGGAAAATTATAGATACATAATGGACATGGCTTTTCTGTTAATTAGGAAAGTAAAGAGCAAGTTCAGGAATTTTTTCAATAAGGGAGGGACCTTTAAAGTATCTTGACTCTGATTTACTTGATTTTGTAAACCCAGCTGAAAGAAATGGTATTTCTTCTGAAAGGAAAGAAAGTGAAAGTTGCTCAGTCTTGCCCAACTCTTTGCGACCTCATGGACTATACCGTTCATGAAATTCTCCAGGCCAGAATACTGGAGTGGGTAGCCTTTCCCTTCTCCAGGGAATCTTTCCAACCCAGGGGTCAAACCCAGGTCTCCCGCATTGCAGGAGGATTCTACTGGGCTCCGTAGTACCTAGTTCATTTATCCATCCATCCAGCCAGCCAGCCATCCATCTGTCCACCTGTCTGTCTGCCTAGCCATCCATTCATCTAATAAACTTTTTTTTTTTTAAGGAAAATAAATCTGCTATAGTCCAGACACTGTGCTGGGTTGTCTAAGAAATGTTGGTGACTTATAAACTTCCCAAATGTTGTGTAGTGATAGGCCAATGGCATCTCAGCCTTAAGTCTGACCACATCTGCTTGTCCAGGTAGAAGAAGATAGTGAGGAACTCATTAGTTCTTTTATTCCCTGTTTTAAGTTTGTTGTATAATTGCCTGATGTTTTCTAAGAGTATTTAGGTCTCTCTTTGAACAAACTGTTGGCCTGTGATAGGCCAGTTCAAGGAGAGCATACAAAGTCATTCCTAGGAAATTTCCAGAATAAAAATTCTCTGTGACCCTAATGATTCAAACTGGCCATTTATCTTGTTCAAAGTCACTGGGAACTACATTGCATCCTAAATTTTCATTCATTTATTGTCTCACTTAGACTGATCTTTTAAAAACTTCATGGCACTTATCACTTTCTTTCATGCTGGAGTAAAGTACAGTTTATGTCCTTTTAAAAAAAAATACATTGAACCAGGTGGAATGAAGATTGGTTTTTAAATTTAAACTGGTTGATGTGAAAATAAATCTTTATGAAATGAACACCAAAAAGATATGAAAGTGAATCTTTCCTAGAAGAATCTACAACATGTCTATCGGTTTAGTTCTTTTCTTTTTAGGCTCATGCTTGGACATTCTTTCAGGTTATCTGCCTACATCAGATCAAATGAAACAATGATGTATGAGATTGGCCTCTTAAGCGCCACCATTCTGTGCAGAAAGAAGGCACTGTCACTATCAACCTATGGCCTAAGTAGTCATTTCCTTCAAAAGACGTTAGATGATTTTCCTCATTATATATCTGTTTATCTTTTACTTTGGCCTGATTGTTCTTTTTCGAATCTACATGTAACTGCAAACCATTTAGTAGAGAGGACTTTTTGAATCCTGTCTCTCAAGTCTAACAACTACCTTTCTTGATGAATTCACTTGAGACAGAGACTTTCAGATTTTCCTGTTTAACAATTAACTGGATTTTGTTATTAGTTACCCACATCTCCAGAGAGAAAGAACTTTTTGATAAATGGAAAATAACTTTATATCAGAAGTTAATAAATGTAACTGGCTTACAAGTGACTAGGTAAGATAAATGAGAGTGGTATGGCAGCCTCTCTACCTGCCTGTTACATCCATATCATCCTTGATATATTTACAAAGCTATCTCTATGACTAAATGAATGGACAATGACAAATGTGTTTATTTACCATTCCATGTTCTCCTAAATAAGGGGTTCAAATGTTGGAGTGGTACACTGTGGCAGGGTTGGGGTGTGTTGGATGGCTTTCTTGCCCTTCTGAAAGATCTGCTTTACATGGGCAGTCTCTTTGCTAATTGCAATAGTAATAATGATAGTAATTTAAAACTACTACCATTTTTGGAGTACTTACCATGTGCTAGGCATTTTATATACATTGTCTTCACAACAACAATGGAAAATAGATGTTATTATCTGCTTTCCAATGTAGTTTTGTGTGTGTATGTGTGTGTGTGTGTGTGTGCATATATATAGCATGGAATAAGCCTATAATATTGATATAATTCCCTGGTGGATGAGGCGGTAAAGATTCTACCTGCAATACTGAAGACCTGGATTCAATCCCTGGGTTGGGAAGATCCCCTGGAGAAGGGAATGGCAACCCATTCCAGGATTCTTGCCTGGAAAATTTCATGGACAGAAGAGCCCAGTGGTCGGACATGACTAACACTTCCACTGGTATAATTAGAGGGATTATTTGCATTAGGATTTTGACAGCTCCTTGTAAGACTTCTTTATCAGTTGTCAAGCCAGTTCAAACCCTCATAGAAGTGTTATAAGACAAGTTGGCAGCCAGCATCTTTATATAGGCAGGGCTTGAGCCTGATTCAGTTTTTTGCCTATCACCTATGGTCAACAAAAGACTTGAAAAAGCAGTACTTGGATGCAATCTCAAAAACAACAGAATGATCTCTGTTCATTTCCAAAGCAAGCCATTCAAGATCACAGTAATCCAAGTCTATGCCCCAACCAGTAATGCTGAAGATGCTGAAGTTGAATGATTCTATGAAGACCTACAAGACCTTTTAGAACTAACAACCAAAAAGATGCCCTTTTCATTATAGGGGACTGGAATGCAAAAGTAGGAAGTCAAGAAACACCTGGAGTAACAGGCAAATTTGGCCTTGGAATACAGAATGAAGCAGGGCAAAGGCTAATAGAGTTTTGCCAAGAGAACACACTGGTCATAGTAAACACCCTCCTCCCACAACACAAGGGAAGACTCTACACATGGACATCAGCAGATGGTCAACACCAAAATCAGATTGATTGTATCCTTTGCAGCCAAAGATGGAGAAGCTCTATCTCCAAAGTCAGCAAAAGATAGCAAAAGTCAGCAAAAATAAGACTGGGAGCTGACTGTGGCTCAGATCATGAACTCCTTATTGCCAAATTCAGACTTAAATTGAAGAAAGTTGGGAAAAACACTAGACCTTTCAAGTCATGACCTAAATCAAATCCCTTATGATTATAGAGTGGAAGTAAGAAATAGATTTAAGGGACTCGATCTGATAGATGGAGTGCCTGATGAACTATGGACAGAGGTTCGTGACATTGTATAGGACACAGGGATCAAGATCATCCCCATGGAAAAGAAATGCATCAAAGAAAAATGGCTGTCTGAGGAGGACTTACAAATAGCTATGAGAAGAAGAGAGGCGAAAAGCAAAAAGGAAAGATATAAGAATCTGAATGCAGAGTTCCAAAGAATAGCAAGAAGAGATAAGAAAGCCTTCCTCAGTGATCATTGCAAAGAAATAGAGGAAAACAACAGAATAGAAAAGACTAGAGATCTCTTCAAGAAACTTAGACATACCAAGGGAACATTTCATGCACAGATGGGCTCGATAAAGGACAGAAGTGGTGTGGACCTAACAGAAGCTGAAGATATTAAGAAGAGGTGGCAAGAATACACAGAACTACACAAAAAGATCTTCAGAACCCAGATAATCATGATGGTGTGATCACTCACCTAGAGCCAGACATCCTGGAATGTGAAGTCAAGTGGGTCTTAGAAAATATCACTATGAACAAAGCTAGTGGAGGTGATGGAATTCCAGTGGAGCTATTTCAAATCCTGAAAGATGATGCTGTGAAAGTGGTGCACTCAATATGCCAGCAAATTTGGAAAACTCAGCAGTGGCCAGAGGACTGGAAAAGGTCAGTTTTTATCCTAATCCCCCAAAAGGCAATGCCAAAAATGCTCAAGTTCAGTTCAGTTCAGTCACTCAGTCGTGTCTGACTCTTTGCGACCCCGTGAATCGCAGCACGCTAGGCCTCACTGTCCATCACCATCTCCCAGAGTTCACTCAGATTCATGTCCATCGAGTCCGTAATGCCATCCAGCCATCTCATCCTCTGTTGTCCCCTTCTCCTCCTGCCCCCAATCCCTCCCAGCATCAGAGTCTTTTCCAATGAGCCAACTCTTCTCATGAGGTGGCCAAAGTACTGGAGCTTCAGCGTCAGCATCATTCCTTCCAAAGAAATCCCAGGGCTGATCTCCTTCAGAATGGACTGATGGGATCTCCTTGCAGTCCAAAGGACTCTCAAGAGTCTTCTCCAACACCACAGTTCAAAAGCATCAATTCTTCGACGCTCAGCCTTCTTCACAGTCCAACTCTCACATCCATACATGACCACAGGAAAAACCATAGCCTTGACTAGACGGACCTTAGTTGGCAAAGTAATGTCTCTGCTTTTGAATATGCTATCTAGGTTGGTCATAACTTTTCTTCCAAGGAGTAAGCATCTTTTAATTTCATGGCTGCAATCACCATCTACAGTGATTTTGGGGCCCCCAAAAATAAAGTCTGACACTGTTTCCACTGTTTCCCCATCTATTTCCCATAGAGTGACGGGACCGGATGCCAAAATGCTCAAACTACCGCACAATTGCACTCATCTCACTTGTTAGTAAAGTAATGCTCAAAATTCTCCAAGCCAGGCTTCAGCAATACGTGAACCATGAATTGCCAGATGTTCAAGCTGGTTTTATAAAAGGTAGAGGAACCAGAGATCAAATTGTCAACATTTGCTGGATCATTTGATTCGCTGGATCAAAAAGCAAGAGAGTTCCAGAAAACCATCTATTTCTGCTTCATTGACTATGCCAACGCTTTTGACTGTGTGGATTACAATAAACTGTGGAAACTTATGAAAGAAATGGAAATAACAGACCACCTGCCCGGCCTCTTGAGAAACCTGTATGCAGGTCAGGAAGCAACAGTTAGAACTGGACATGGAACAACAGACTGGTTCCAAATAGGGAAAGGAGTACGTCAAGGCTGTATATTGTCACCCTGCTTATTTAATTTATATGCAGAGTACATCATGAGAAATGCTGGGCTGGAAGAATCACAGGCTGGAATCAAGATTGCCAGGAGAAATATCAATAACCTCAGATATGCAGATGACACCACCCTTATGGCAGAAAGTGAAGAGGAACTAAAGAGCCTCTTGATGAAAGTGAAAGAAGAGAGTGAAAAAGTTGGCTTAAAGCTCAACATTCAGAAAACTAAGATCATGGCATCCGGTCCTATCACTTCATGGGAAATAGATGGGGAAACAGTGGAAACAGTGTCAGACTTTATTTTTTGGGCTCCAAAATCACTGCAGATGGTGACTGCAGCCATGAAATTAAAAGACGCTTACTCCTTGGAAAAAAGTTATGAGCAACCTAGATAGCATATTGAAAAGCCGGAGACATTACTTTCCAGCAAAGGTCCATCTAGTCAAGGCTATGGTTTTTCCAGTGGTCATGTATGGATGTGAGAGTTGGACTGTGAAGAAAGCTGAGCACCAAAGAATTGATGCTTTGAACTGTGGTGTTGGAGAAGACTCTTGAGAGTCCCTTGGACTGCAAGGAGTTCCAGCCAGTCCATTCTAAAGAAGATCAGTCCTGGCTGTTCTTTGGAAGGACTGATGCTAAAGCTGAAACTCCAATACTTTGGCCACCTCATGCAAAGCGTTGCCTCACTGGAAAAGACTCTGGTGTTTGGAGAGGTTGGGGGCCAGAGGAGAAGGAGACGACAAAGGATGAGATGGCTGGATTGCATCACCGACTGGATAGACATGAGTTTGTGTGAACTACAGGAGTTGTTGATGGACAGGAGGCCTGGCATCCTACGATTCATGGGGTCACAAAGAGTTGGAGATGACTGAGTGACTGAACTGCACGGAAATAACTTATTTGTAGAATGCAGTACATGGCAATAAAAATAAAATAATAAAAAACAATGCCATCAGGATAATACAAATTCACTTCTCAGATTAGGTGGAGTCTCACTGGACTTCCTTCTAGGATATCTGAAGTATGTCCTTATCAGGCAGTGAGAAATGAAATAAAATCATAACAAATTTTAGCTTTCTTTTGATTAAAAAATATTCAAACTTTCAATGGAATAGGCCAGCAGCTTCTCCCCAGGAGTCAGTCAGAGAATAAGTCAGGCAGAGCTGGAGTCTTCAGTGGTTGCTGCACTTCCCCAGGCATGCTGGTCTCAGGACAGTGAGCTTGTTTTCCACACTTTACCTCCACAGCCATGGGCATCCTCCAGCTTTGCCCACAATCCTCAGGTAGCATTAATCACCACCTCTCTGCTTCCAGACCAGATCTTGTTGGCACATGGGATGAAGTCAGGGAGTCACAGAAGAAAATTACTTGTTGGACCCCATGCAGGACTCATGGCATCTCTCGCAGTATATTAGTCGCCTTCCTGTATTCTGGCCTTCACTCCTGTGGCTTTACTGATGTGATATTGCTAGGGGCTTGGAATTTCCCAGGTGCAGGGAGACAGATTAATACTTTACCTAGCTCACAGTAGATGCCATTTAAAAACCACTACATTAGGGCATTTAACTGTGAGAATTGTGACTACCAAAATGAATACCTGTTAGTGAAATCTATATGAGATGCTAAAGCTTAATCAGAGAGTTGCTTGATGAGCATTAAAGTAGGGCAGGGGAATTAGCATAATGAGTTGAATACTTAAAGACCCCAGGTCATGTTAGTCTGAGACTAGGACTCTTGTGGCCACCAACATGGGAAATTCTTAAGCCACAGCATTTCTGTCCCTGGAAGTTTCCTGACCTAACATGACTATTGCCTGCCAGAAACTGTTGGGTGATACTTGAAAGTATTTCCCCTGGGCTCTGGCACCTCCCAAGTGCACTGCACTGAGCAGGCACTAAGAAAAAGAGAGTTAAACCACTATAGTGCATAGGTAAAATTACCTTTAATCCTGTATTCACCTTGGGAAGTGAGCATATTTCTGAAATAAGATGCAAAGTAGGTTTTTTATTCATCTATTTATACGATAAAGGTAGTAGTTTAAAATAAGCCAGAAAAGAAAAGAATAGGAGTGGTTGGGTGTGGTGGAGTTCAAGTCTATAGATCTTTTTATTTCATTTAATGCCTTATTTATGTAGATGAGAGCTGTTAAAAAAAAAAAACTTATTTCTAGAAGGTTTAAATCTCCCTAATATTTAAAATTTCAGTTCAGTTTAGTCACTCAGCTGTTTCTGACTCTTTTTGACCCCATGGATTGCAGCACACCAGGCCTCCCTGTCCATCACCAACTCCCAGAGCTTGCTCAAGCTCATGTCCATTGCGTCAGTGATGCCATCCAACCATCTCATCCTCTGTCATCCCCTTCTCCTGCCTTCAATTTTTCCCAGCATCAGGGTCTTTTCCAGTGAGTCAGTTCAAAGTATTGGAGTTTCAGCTTCAACATCAGCCCTTCCAATGAATATTCAGGACTGATTTCCTTTAGGATGGACTGGTTGGATCTCCTTGCAGTTCAAGGGACTCTCAAGAGTTGTCTCCAACACCACAGTTCAAAAGCATCAATTCTTTGGTGCTCAGCTTTCTTTATAGTCCAACTTTCACATCCATATATGATTACTGGAAAAAGTTCATGGTTCACATGCTGTTGAAACTTGGCTTGGAGAATTTGATGATTTATTTGCAGGCATGTAAGATGAGTGCAATTGTGTAGTAGTTTGAGCATTCTTTGGCATTGCCTTTCTTTGAGATTGGAATGAAGACTGATCTTTTCCAGTCCTGTGGCCACTGCTGAGTTTTCCAATTTGCTGCCATATTAAGTGCAGTGCTTTCACAGCATCATCTTTTAGGATTTGAAATAGCTCAACTGGAATTCCATCACCTCCACTAACTTTGTTTGTAGTGATACTTCCTAAGGCCCACTTGACTTCACATTCCAGGATGTCTGGCTCTGGATGAGTGATCACACCATTGTGGTCACCTGGGTCATGAAGATCTTTTTGTATAGTTCTTCTGTGTATTCTTGCCACCTCTTCTTAATATTTTCTGCTTCTCTTAGGTCCATACCATTTCTGTCTTTTATTTTACCCATCTTTGCATGCGGTGTTCCCTTGGTATCTCTAATTTTTTTTGAAGAGAGCTCTGATCTTCCCATTCTATTGTTTTCCTCTATTTCTTTACATTGATCACTAAGAAAGGCTTTCTTATCTCTCCTTGCTATTCTTTGGAACTCTGCATTAAAATGGGTATATCTTTCCTTTTTCCTTAGCCTTTAGCTTCTCTTCTTTTCACAGTTATTTGTAAGGCCTTCTTAGATAGCCATTTTGCCTTTTTGCATTTTTTTTCTTGGTCATGGTCTTGATCCTTGATCACGGCCCTCCGTCCATAGTTCTTCAAGCATCCAGTCTATTAGATCTAGTCCTTTAAATCTATTTCTCACTTCCACTGTATAATCATAAGGGATTTGATTTAGGTCATACCTGAATGGTCATACCTCCTTTGCTCTTGGACATGGTGTAGCTTGTCAGCGTTGCTCCAGCACCATGAAGCCACTGCTCCAATGCTGTGCAGCCACCGTTCCAGTACCTGTGGTCTTTCTGGGGCTTCTCTGCTCTTGGACATGGGATCTCTCCTTACAGTCACTCCAGTGCTGCTCAGCTGCTGGATACAGAGAGATCCATAATGGACATCTTCATTTCTGCAATTTTTTTAAAGAACTAGGCCGTAGGTCTCATGCCAGATTTTGGGTAACCTTTTGTTCTATTACTTCAACTGTTAGTTTGGTAATACACAAAACAGTCATCTTCAAGGACATGAGGGAAGCAGAGCCACCAGAAATGATGACACTAAGACCTGGAGATCCTGGTTAATGGATAACTCATGAGAGTTCAGTAAACTCATTTTGTTTCATTCTATATTTATTGAGTACCTGTGCCCAGACAGGCACTGAGGGTGCAAAGATAAATAGCACATGGCTCCTGCCCTCGAGAGGCCATAGTCCAGGCAGGGACTTTCACTTAAGCACTTACAGTCCTGTATAATATACCTTAAGTTCTAAAGTTGTGTAAGGCATGGTGATAATACAGAGATAGGAGAACATAATTCTACTGGGAATGGTCAAAGAAGGCTTTCCAGAAAAGGTGACCTATTAACTGGGTTTTGAGTAATGAATAGCCTTAGCCATGGCCTTCAGCTGTTACCTCTTCCCACCACATCCCTGCTTCATGAACCTTGTGCTACCTACTTTACCACTCTTAACTACACCATAGATTTTACCTTAACTGCAATGCCCTCCCTCTGTCAGTTCAGTTCAGTTCAGTCACTCAGTCATGTCTGACTCTGCGACCCCGTGCACTGCAGCACACCAGGCTTCCCTGTCCATCACTAACTCCCAGAGCTTGCTCAAACTCATGTCCATTGAGTCGGTGATGCCATCCAGCCATCTCATCTCTGTCATCCCCTTCTCCTTCTGCCTTCAATCTTTCCCAGCATCAGGGTCTTTTCCAGTGGGTCAGTTCTTCACATCAGGTGGTCAAAGTATTGGAGCTTCAGTTTCATCATCAGTCCTTGCAATGAATATTCAGGACTGATTTCCTTTAGGATGGACTGGTTGGATCTCCTTGCAGTCAGTCCAAGGGACTCTCAAGAGCTTTCTCCAACACCACAGTTCAAAAGCATCAATTCTTTGGCAGTCAGCTTTCTTTATAGTCCAACTCTCACATCCATACATGACTACTGGAAAAACCATAGTTTTGACTAGATAGACCTTTGTCAGCAAAGTAACGTCTCTGCTTTTTAATATGTTGTCTAGGTAGGTCATAGCTTTTCTTCCAAGGAGCAAGCGTCTCTTAATTTCTTGGCTGCAGCCACCATCCACAGTGATTTTGGAGCCTAAGAAAATAAAGTCTGTCACTGTTTCTGTTATTTCCTCATCTATTTGCCATGAAGTGATGGGACCAGATGCCATGATCTTCATTTTGAGTTTTAAGCCATTTTTCCACTCTCCTCTTTCACTTTCATCAAGAGGCTCTTTCATCTATAGCTTAAAAAAAAACAACAACAAAACTACTTGTCTTTCAAGGCCTATCTCTAGCACACTCTAAACCAGAGATCAGAAAACTATAGCTTGTGAATCAAATTTGGTCCACTATCAGCTTTTATAAATAAACTTTTATTGGGACACAGTTATATTCATTCATCTATCACATTATAGCGACCTTGGAATTATAATGGCAGGATTAAGCAGTTGTTTCAGAGAGGGCATGGTCTCTAAAGCTATGTGTCCTTGAGATAAATTGTTTTTCAACTTTCATGTTTCAATTTCCTTACGAGTCACATGGTAGTAACTACAAAAGCTGCAGCATGTTTTTATAATGATTAAATATATATTAATCATTATAATGACTAAATCATTTTATAATGATTAAATGTGTGTTTGGTGGTTCTGTGATGGGGCACCCTGATCCCTCTTCTGAGTGAGGATCTGTTTCTTCACTTGTCAAAAAATAGTGCTTACAACCTTCTGCTGTAGTGGAAGAAAACCTCAGGACATGACACATTTATGGGGCAGCCCCCATTTAATGACTAATTACCCTGAGAAGTATAGACTTACCCCCTACCCCTCAACTTGGATCTGTAGTAGCACCAGAGGGCCCCATGATCATGGAAGTTCAGCCATTTCCTTCTCCAATGCAGGAAAGTGAAAATTGTTATTTGGAATGTCAAGCTGAGAATGCTTCCTTTTAGATTAGCCAAGTGATCTTAGCCCACAAAGAAATTACTCCCTGTCATTTGTTTTTAAATTCCATGGCCTTCATCATCCTGATTTCCCATGGGCAGTATGCATTTTCATACTGGTCACAATTTAAGGGGGCTTATAAAAGCGCCCTTATTTTCTGTTATATTAACTGACTTCATAGAAATACAGTCCTCAAAAGTGTTTAAATTCCACTATAATCAACACTGTTGGAACTCTATGAATGGGGTTCAGAGTAGTGACACTGGATATTGCAGTGCTGCCTAAATGCAAGGTTCAAGACAAGCCCAGGAGCCTGTTGAGAGAACTGAGTAAGTGTTAGTCTCTCAGTCGTGCCCAGTTCTTTGTGACCCCATGGACTGCAGCCCATCAGGCTCCTCTGTCCATGAGATTTTCCAGGAAAGGATACTAGAATGGGTTGCCATTTCCTTCTCCACGGGATCTTCCCAACCCAGGGATCAAATTCAGGTCTCCTGCACTGCAGGCAGATTCTTTACCAACTGAGCTACAAGCGAAGCCCCAGCCAGTCTTCAATCCCATTACACTGGAATCTGAGCTATCACAGGACTGTGTTACCATCATTTCATTCCATGTTTAGGAATGAAACTCTCCCTGTATTTCTCATTTACTGTAGAAGACAAATTAAATTCTCTCTTTACTCCTTGTCTAGAGTGGAAATCATTGTTATAATGGGGAAATCATTGTTATAATGGGGAGCAGAAAGTCCATGAAAAAGAATATAAGAGGGGAGCCAAGGGAAGGGGCTCAGCTAATAAGGATAAACACCAATTTGGGGCTGAAACAGTTTGCTCAAATAAAAGGCCAAATAGGGAGATGGAGAGAATTTAAATTAAGCCAAAGGTCCGAGGATCTTAGAGAAGCAGCGTTCCTCTCACCTCCCTCCCCATCCCATCCTTCTTGAACAGAACATCTAATGTTTGTTTATCTTATTCCCTTCATCTGCAAAATGCAAAGTACGGTGCTTGCCTTGCCCATCTCCTTGGCTGATTGTAAAACCCAAATTTACATTTCCAAAGACTGCATAATACATACTGTGCTCTAGGAAGGCACTTGGTTTTTATTATGGGTTTCTGAGTGTGTATAAATCCTGCCTCAGAATCTTTTGGGAAAGAAGTTGGGTATAAAAGTATATAGAATTGAATTAATATTTATGAGACATACCAAGAATGGAAGAGCTTCTGCTTGACAATTTTGCCTGGTTGCAATACTGGTGCTGTTATTATAGAGCTGAAGATGTCCCAGCTGACCAGAGTCCACTGGGGGAACTGCGGTTTTGGTGAAGAATGTGGTTGGTCCAGATCACATCCATCCATGATGTCCAGTAGCTTGGGTTTCTTTTGGTTACCTCTCAGCTGAATGATATTTCTCTGGAATCACAAGGTTCTATAGCTTAGGAAAAGACAATGTCAACTAAAAAGAATTCCTACTCCATTTTTTTTTTTTTTTAACATCAGTATCCACAGTTAGCTATTCATTGGCAAGATGGGCCCATTTCTTAAAAATTTTATTTATGTATTTATTATTATTATTTTGGTTGTGCTGGATCTTCATTTCTATGTGTGGGCTTTCTCTAGTTGCACAAAGTGGGGCTACTCTCTTCTTGTGGCACTTGAGCTTCTCATTGTGGTGGCTTCTCTTGTTGTGGAGCACAAACTCTAGGGTGCACAGGCTTCAGTACTTGCAGGTCATGGGCTCAGTAGTTGTGGCACATGGCCTTAGTTGCCCCTTAGCATATGGAATTTTCCTGGACCAGGGATTGTACTTGTGTCCCTGTCACTGACAAGTGGATTCCTTTTTTTTTTTTTTTTTGGTCTTTTCATACAGTATTCTTTCCTTTTTATTCATAGGGGTTCTTATTTTAAAAAAATTTATTTTAATTGGCGGCTACTTTACAGTATTGTAGTGTTTTTTGCCATTCACTGGCATGAATCAGCCACGGGGTGTACATGTGTTCCCCATCCTGAACCACCCCCCACCTCCCTTCTCATCCCATCCCTCTGGGTCATCCCAGTGCACCAGCCCTGAGCACCCTGTCTCATGCATCTAACCTGGACTGGCAATCTGTTTCACATATGATATTATACATGTTTCAATGCTATTCTCTCAAATCATCCCACACTCACCTTCTCCCACAGAGTCCAAAAGACTGTTCTATACATCTGTGTCTCTTTTGCTGTCTCGCATACAGGGTTATTTTTACCATCTTTCTAAATTCCATATATATGCGTTAGTATACTGTATTGGTGTCTTTCTTTCTGACTTACTTCACTCTATATAATAGGCTTCAGTTTCATCCACCTCATTAGAACTGATTCAAATATATCCTTTTAAATAGCTGAATAATATTCCATTGTGTATGTGTACCAATATATTATCCCTTCATCTGCTGATGGACATCTAGATTGCTTCCAAGTCCTGGCTATTATAAATAGTGCTGTGATGACATTGGGGTACATGTATGTCTTTAAATTCTGGTTTCCTTGGTGTGTATGCCCAGCAGAGGGATTCCTGGGTCATATGGCAACAGGCAAATTTGGCCTTGGAATGCGGAATGAAGCAGGGCAAAGACTAATAGACTTTTGCCAAGAAAATGCACTAGTCATAGAAAACACCCTCTTCCAACAACACAAGAGAAGACTCTACACATGGAAATCACCAGATGGTCAACACTGAAATCAGATTGATTATATTCTTTGCAGCCAAAGATGGAGAAGCTCTCTATACAGTCAACAAAGACAAGACCAGGAGCTGACTGTGACTCAGATCATGAACTTCTTATTACCAAATTCAGACTCAAATTGAAGAAAGTAGGGAAAACCACTAGACCATTCAGGTATGACCTAAATCAAATCCCTATGATTACACAGTGGAAATAAGAAATAGATTTAAGGGCCTAGATCTGATAGGTAGAGTGCCTGATGAACTATGGAATGAGGTTCGTGACATAGTACAGGAGACAGGGATCAAGACCATCCCCATGGTAAAGAAATGCAAAAAAGCAAAATGGCTGTCTGGGGAGGCCTTACAAATAGCTGTGCAAAGAAGAGAGGCGAAAAGCAAAGGAGAAAAGGAAAGATATAAGCATCTGAATGCAGAGTTCCAATGAATAGCCAGAGGAAATAAAGCCTTCTTCAGTGATCAGTGCAAAGAAATAGAAGAAAAGAACAGAATGGGAAAGACTAGAGATCTCTTAAAGAAAGATAGAGCTATCAAGGGAACATTTCATGCAAAGATGGGCTCAATAAAGGACAGAAATGGTCTGAACCTAACAGAAGCAGAAGATATTAAGAAGAGGTGGCAAGAATACACAGAAGAACTGTACAAAAAAGATCTTCACGACCCAGATAGTCATGATGATGTGATCATTAATCTAGAGACAGATATCTTGGAATGTGAAGTCAAGTGGGCCTTAGAAAGCATCACTATGAACAAAGATAGTGGAGGTGATGGAATTCCAGTAGAGCTGTTTCAAATCCTGAAAGATGATGCTGTGAAAGTGGTGCACTCAATATGCCAGCAAATTTGGAAAACTCAGCAGTGCCCACAGGACTGGAAAAGATCAGTTTTCATTCCAATCCCAAAGAAAGGCAATGCCAAAGAATTCTCAAACTACTGCACAGTTGCACTCATCTCACATGCTAGTAAAGTAATGTTCAAAATTCTCCAAGCCAGGCTTCAGCAGTATGTGAACCATGAACATCCAGATGTTCAAGGTGGTTTTAGAAAGGCAGAGGAACCAGAGATCTAATTGCCAATATCTTCTGGATCATGGAAAAAGCAAGAGAGTTCCAGAAAAACATCTATTTCTGCTTGATTGACTATGCCAAAGCCTTTGACTGTGTGGATCACAATCAACTGTGGAAACTTCTGAAAGAGATGGGAATACCAGACCACCTGACCTCCCTCTTGAGAAATCTGTATGCAGGTCAGGAAGCAACAGTTAGAACTGGACATGGAACAACAGACTGGTTCCATATAGGAAAAGGAGTATGTCAAGGCTGTATATTGTCACCCTGCTTATTTAACTTATATGCATAGTACATCATGAGAAACGCTGGGCTGGAAGAAACACAAGCTGGAATCAAGATTGCAGGGAGAAATATCAATAACCTCAGATATGCAGATGACACCACCCTTATGGCAGAAAGTGAAGAGGAGCTAAAAAGCCTCTTGATGACAGTGAAAGTGGAGAGTGAAAAAGTTGGCTTAAAGCTCAACATTCAGAAAATGAAGATCATGGCATCTGATTCCATCACTTCATGGGAACTGGATGGGGAAACAGTGGATACAGTGTCAGACTTTATTTTGGGGGCTCCAAAATCACTGCGGATGGTTTTGGCAGCCATGAAATTAAAAGACGCTTAGTCCTTGGAAGAAAAGTTATGACCAACCTAGATAGTATATTCAGAAGCAGAGACATTACTTTGCCGACTAAAGTCCGTCTAGTCAAGGCTATGGTTTTTCCAGTGGTCATGTATGGATGTGAGAGTTGGACTGTGAAGAAGGCTGAGCGTCGAAGAATTGATGCTTTTGAACTGTGGTGTTGGAGAAGACTCTTGAGAGTCCCTTGGACTGCAAGGAGATCCAACCAGTCCATTCTGAAGGAGATCAACCCTGGGATTTCTTTGGAAGGAATGATGCTAAAGCTGAAACTCCAGTACTTTGTCCACCTCATGTGAAGAGTTGACTCATTGGAAAAGACTCTGATGCTGGGAGGGATTGGGGGCAGGAGGAGAAGGGGACGACAGAGGATGAGATGGCTGGATGGCATCACGGACTCGATGGACGTGAGTCTGAGTGAACTCTGGGAGTTGGAGATGGATAGGGAGGCCTGGCGTGCTGTGATTCACGGGGTCGCAGAGAGTCGGACAGGACAGAGCTACTGAACTGATGGCAGTTTAATTTCCATTTTTAAGGAATCTCCACACTGTTCTCCACAGTGGCTGTACTAGTTTGCATTCCCACCAACAATGTAAGAGGGTTCTCTTTTCTTCACACCTTTTCCAGCATTTATTGTTTGTAGATTTTAGGATAGCAGCCATTCTGACTGGCATGAGATGGTACCTCATTGTGGTTTTGATTTGCATTTCTCTGATAATGAGTGTCGTAGAGCATTTTTTCATGTGTTTTTTAGCCATCTGTATGTCTTCAGAAAAGGCAATGGCACGCCACTCCAGTACTCTTGCCTGGAAAATCCCATGGACGGAGGAGCCTGGTAGGCTGCAGTCCATGGGTCATGAAGAGTCGGATATGACTGAGCAACTTCTCACTTTCATGCATTGGAGAAGGAAATGGCAACCCACTCCAGTGTTCTTGCCTGGAGAATCCCAGGGACAGGGGAGCCTGGTGGGCTGCCATCTATTGGGTCGCACAGAGTCGGACACAACTGAAGTGACTTAGCATGTCTTCTTTGGAGAAATGTTTATTTAGTTCTTTGGCCCATTTTTGATTGAATCCCTTCCCCCTTTTTTTTTTTCTGGAATTGAGCTGCAGGAGCTGCTTGTATATTTTTGGGATTAATTCTTTGTCAGTCGCTTCATTTGCTATTATTTTCTCCCACTCTGAATGCTGTCTTTTCACTTTGGTTATAGTTTCCTTCGTTGTGCAAAAGCTTTTAACTCTAATTAAGTCCCATTTGTTTATTTTTGCTTTTATTTCCATTACTGTAGGAGGTGGGTCAAAGAGGATCCTGCTGTGATTTATGTCAGAGAGTGTTTTTCCTATGTTCTCCTCTAGGAGTTATATAGTTTCTGGTCATACATTTAGATCTTTAATCCATTCTGAGTTTATTTTTGTGTATGGTGTTAGAAAGTGTTCTAGTTTCAGTTTTCCCAGCACCACTTGTTAAAAAGATTGTCTTCTCTCCATTGTATATTCTTGCCTCCTTTGTCAAAGATAAGGTGTCCATAGGTATGTGGATTTATCTCTGGGCTTTCTATTTTGTTCCATTGATCTACACTTATGTCTTTGTGCCAGTACCATACTGTCTTGATGACTGTGGCTTTGTAGTGGAGCCTGAAGTCAGGCAGGTTGATTCCTCCAGTTCCATTCTTCTTTTTAAAGATTGCTTTGGATAGTTGAGGTTTTTGTATGTCCATACAGATTATGAAATTATTTGTTCTAGTTCTGTGAAAAATACCCTTGGTAGCTTGATAGGGATTGCATTGAATCTATAGATTGCTTTCGGTAGTATACTCATTTTCACTATATTGATTCTTCTAATCCATGAACATGGTATATTTCTCCATCTATTTGTGTCTTCTTTGATTTCTTTCACCAGTGTTTTATAGTTTTCTATATATAGGTCTTTAGTTTCTTTCAGTTCAGTTCAGTCTCTCAGTCGTGTCCGACTCTTCACGACCCCATGAATCGCAGCACGCCAGGCCTCCCTGTTCATCATCATCTCCTGGAGTTCACTCAGACTCACGTCCATCGAGTCCGTGACGCCATCCAGCCATCTCATCCTCTGTCGTCCCCTTCTCCTCCTGCCCCCAATCCCTCCCAGCAACAGAGTCTTTTCAGTGAGTCAACTCTTCACATGAAGTTTCCAAAGTACTGGAGCTTCAGCTTCAGCATCATTTCTTCCAAAGAAATCCCAGGGTTGATCTCCTTCAGAATGGACTGGTTGGATCTCCTTGCAGTCCAAGGGACTCTCGAGAGTCTTCTCCAACACCATAGTTCAAAAGCATCAATTCTTCGACGCTCAGCCTTCTTCACAGTCCAACTCTCACATCCATACATGACCACAGGAAAAACCATAGCTTTGACTAGACGGACTTTAGTCGGCAAAGTAATATCTCTGCTTTTGAATATACTATCTAGGTTGGTCATAACTTTCCTTCCAAGGAGTACGCGTCTTTTAATTTCATGGCTGCAAAAACCATCCACAGTGATTTTGGAGACCCCCAAAATAAAGTCTGACACTGTTTCCACTGTTTCCCCATCCAGTTCCCATGAAGTGATGGGACTGGATGCCATGATGTTCGTTTTCTGGATGTTGAGCTTTAAGCCAACTTTTTCACTCTCCTCTTTCACTGTCATCAAGAGGCTTTTTAGCTCCTCTTCACTTTCTGCCATTAGGGTGGTGTCATCTGCGTATCTGAGGTTATTGATATTTCTCCTGGCAATCTTGATTCCAGCTTGTGTTTCTTTCAGTCCAGCGTTTCTCATGATGTACTCTGCATAGAAGTTAAATAAGCAGGGTGACAGTATACAGCCTTGACGTACTCCTTTTCGTATATGAAACCAGTCTGTTGTTCCATGTCCAGTTCTAACTGTTGCTTCCTGACTTGCATACAGATTTCTCAAGAGGCAGGTTAGGTGGTCTGGTATTCCCATCTGTTTCAGAAGTTTCCACAGTTGATTGTGATCCATATAGTCAAAGGCTTTGGCATAGTCAATCAAGCAGAAATAGATGTTTTTCTGGAACTCTCTTGCTTTTTCCATGATCCAGCGGATATTGGCAATTTGATCTCTGTTTCGTCTGCCTTTTCTAAAACCAGTTTGAACATCAGGAAGTTCACGGTTCACGTATTGCTGAAGCCTGGCTTGCAGGTAGATATATTCCTAAGTATTTTATTCTTTTCATTGCAATGGTGAATGAAATTGTTTCCTTAATTTCTCAGTCTGTTTTCTCATTGTTAATGTATAAGAATGCAAGGATTTCTGTGTGTTAATTTTATATCCTGCAACTTTACTATATTCATTGGTTAGCTCTAGTAACTTTCTGGTAGAGTCTTTAGGGTTTTCTATATAGAGGATCATGTCATCTACAAACAGTGAGAATTTTACTTCTTCTTTTCCAGTCTGTATTTCTTTTGTTTCCTTTTCTTCTCTGATTGATGTGGCCAGAACTTCCAAAACTATATTAAAGAGTAGTGGTGAAAGTGGGCACCCTTGTCTTGTTCCTGACTTTAGAGGAAATGCATTCAATTTTTCACCATTGAGGATAATGTTTGCTGTGGGTATGTTATATATAGCTGTTATTATGTTGAGGTATGTTCCTTCTATACCTGCTATCTGGAGGGTTTTTATCATAAGTGGATGTTGAATTTTATCAAAGACTTTCTCTGTATCTATTGAGATAATCATGTGGTTCTTATCTTTCAGTTTGTTAATGTGGTGTATTACATTGATTGATTTTGGATATTAAAGAATCCTTGCATCCCTGGGATAAAGCCCACTTGGTCATGATGTATGATCATTTTAATATGTTGTTGGATTCTGTTTGATAGAATTTTGTTAAGGATTTTTGCATCTATGTTCATCAGTGATATTGGCCTGTAGTTTTTTTTTTTTTTTTTTTTTGTGGCATCTTTGTCTGTTTTTGGTATTTGGGTGATGGTGGCCTCATAGAATGAGTTTCGAAGTCTATCTTCGTCTGCAATTTTCTGGAAGAGTTTGAGTAAGATAGATGTTAGCTCTTCTTTAAATTTTTGGTAAAATTCAGCTGTGAAGCCGTCTGGTCTTAGGCTTTTGTTTGCTGGAAGATTTCTGATTACAGTTTCAATTTCCGTGCTTGTGATGGGTCTGTTAAGAGTTTCTATTTTTTCCTGGTTCAGTTTTCAAAAGTTATAATTTTCTAAGAATTTGTCCATTTCTTCCAAGTTGTCCATTTTATTGGCATTTAGTTGTGATAGTAGTCTCTTGTGATCCTTTGTATTTCTGTGTTGTCTGTTGTGATTTCCATTTTCATTTCTAATTTTGTTGATTTGATTCTTCACCCTTTGTTTCTTGTTGAGTCTGGCTAATAGTTTGTCAATTTTATTTATCTTCTCAGAGAAACACCTTTTAGCTTTGTTGATTTTTGCTATGGTCTCTTTTGTCTCTTTTGCATTTATTTCTGCCCTAATTTTTAAGATTTCTTTCCTTCTGCTAATACTGGGGTTTTTCATTTCTTCCTTCTTTGGTTGCTTTAAGTGTAGAGTTAGGTTATTTATTTGACTATTTTCTTGTTTCTTGAGGTATGCCTGTATTGCTATGAACCTTCCCCTTAGCACTGCTTTGACAGTGTCTCATAGGTTTTTTGTTGTTCTGTTTTCATTTTCATTTGTTTCTATGCATATTTTGACTTCCTTTTTGATTTCTTCTGTGATTTATTGGTTTTTCAGAAGTGTGCTGTACAGCCTCCATATGTTGGAATTTTTAATAGATTTTTTTCCTGTTAAGTTCAGTTCAGTTGCTCAGTCATATCCAACTCTGTGCAACCCATGAATTAATTGTAGCATGCCAGGCCTCCCTGTCAATCACCAACTCCTGGAGTCCACCCAAACCCATGTCCATCAAGTTGGTGATGCCATCCAGCCATCTCATCCTCTGTCGTCCCCTTCTCCTCCTGCCCTCAATACCTCCCAGCATCAGGGTCTTTTCCAATGAGTCAACTCTTTGCATGGATGGCCAAAGTATTGGAGTTTCAACTTTAGCATCAGCCCTTTCAATGAACACCCACGGTTGATCTCCTTTAGAATGGACTGGTTGGATCTCCTTGCAGTCCAAGGCACTCTCAAGAGTCTTCTCCATCACCACAGTTCAAAAGCATCAATTCTTCAGTGCTCAGCTTTCTTCATAATCCAACTCTCACATCCATACATGACTACTGGAAAAACTATAGCCTTGACTAGATGGACGTTGGCAAAGCAATGTCTCTGCTTTTGAATATGCTATCTAGGTTGGTCATAACTTTCCATCCACGGAGTAAATGTCTTTTAATTTCATGGCTGCAGTCACCAGCTTCAGTGATTTTGGAGCCCCCAAAATAAAGTCTGACACTGTATCCACTGTTTCCCCATCTATTTCCCATGAAGTGATGGGACCAGATGCCATGATCTTAGTTTTCTGAATGTTGAGCTTTAAGTCAACTTTTTCACTCTCCACTTTCACTTTCATAAGAGGCCTGTTAGTTCCTCTTCACTTTCTGCCATAAGGGTGGTATCATCTGCATATCTGAGGTTATTGATATTTCTCCCTGCAATCTTGATTCCAGCTTGTGCTTCTTCCAGCCCAGGGTTTCTCATGATGTACTCTGCAAAAAGTTAAATAAGCAGGGTGACAATATACAGCCTTGACGTACTCCTTTTCCTATTTGGAACCAGTCTGTTGTTCCATGTCCAGTTCTAACTCTTGCTTCCTGATCTGCATATAGGTTTCTCAAGAGGCCAGTCAGGTGGTCTGGTATTCCCATCTCTTTCAGAAGTTTCCACAGTTTATTGTGATCCACACAGTCAAAGGCTTTGGCGTAGTCAATCAAGCAGAAATAGATGTTTTTCTGGAACTCTCTTGCTTTTTCGATGATCCAGCGGATGTTGGCAATTCAATCTCTGGTTCCTCTGCCTTTTCTAAAACCACCTTGAACACCTGGAAATTCACAGTTTACATACTGCTGAAGCCTGGCTTGGAGAATTTTGAACATTACTTTACTAGCATGTGAGATGAGTGCAACTGTGTGGTAGTTTGAGAATTCTTTGGCATTGCCTTTCTTTGGGATTGGAGTAAAAACTGACCTTTTCCAGTCCTGTGGCCACTGCTGAGCTTTCCAAAAATTGCTGGCATATTGGATGCAGCACTTTCACAGCATCATCTTTCAGGATTTGAATTAGCTCACCTGGAATTTCATCACCTCCACTAGCTTTGTTTGTGGTGATGCTTTCTAAGGCCCACTGGACTTCACATTCTAGAATGTTTGGCTCTAGGTGAGTGATCATACCATCGTGGTTATCTTGGTTATGAAGATCATATTTGTACAGTTCTTCTGTGTATTCTTGCCACCTCTTCTTAATTGACATCTAATCTTACTGCATTTTGGTCAGAAAAATGCTTGGAATGATTTCAGTTTTTTTTTTTTTAATTTACCAAGGCTAGATTTATAGCCGAAGATGTGATCTATCCTGGAGAAGTTTCTGTGTGCACTTAGAAAAAGGCGAAATTCATTGTTTTGGGATGAAATGTCCTATAGATATCAATTAGGTCTAACTGGCCCATTGTTTCATTTAAAGTTTGTGTTTTCTTGTTAATTTTCTGTTTAGTTGATCTATCCATAGGTGTGAGTGGGGTATTAAAGTCTCCCTCTATTATTGTTTTACTGTTAATTTCCCCTTTTATACTGTTCGCATTTGCCTTACATATTGCAGTGCTCCTATGTTGGGTGCATGTATATTTATAATTGCTATATATTCTTCTTGGATTGATCTTTTGATCATTATGTAGTGTCCTTCTTTGTGTCTTTTCACGGCCTTTATTCTAAAGTCTATTTTATCTGATATGAGTATTGTTACTCCTGCTTTCTTTTGGTCTCCATTTGCATGAAATATCTTTTTCCAGCCTTTCCCTTTCAGTCTGTATGTTTCCCTTGTTTTGAGGTAGATCTCTTGTAGACAGCATATAGAGGGGTCTTATTTTTGTCTCCATTCAGCCAGTCTTTGTCTTTTGGTTGGGACATTCAGCCCATTTACATTTAAGGTAATTATTGATAAGTATGATCCCATTGCTATTTGCTTTGTTATTTTGGGTTCAAATTTATAAACCTTTTCTGTGTTTCCTGTCTAGAGAAGATCCTTTAGCATTTGTTGAAGATATGGTTTGGTGGTGCTGAATTCTCTCAGCTTTTGCTTGTCTGTAAAGCTTTTGACTTCTCCTTCATATTTGAATGAGATCCTTGCTGGCTACAGTAATCTGGGTTGTAGGTTTTTCCGTTTCATCACTTTGAGTATGTCCTGTCATTCCCTTCTGGCCTGAAGAGTTTCTATTGAAAGATCGGCTGTTATCCTTATGGGAATCCCTCCTCCGACCATGGGATTCTCCAGGCAAGAGTACTAGAAAGATTTAAAATTGTAGTGTGTCTAAATAACAAGATATGTGTGATAATGGAGCAGGTGTAAACTTAGACTGAAATAATATAAGTGTTCTGTTCAGATCAAGGAAGATAAGTTTCAATGTATTTATTGTTGTATTTTTTAAAAAATATTCTGACAGTTACAGATATCTTCCTTGAAATGAGGTATTGACCAGACAGAGGCCAAAGACACATTTGTTGAGGACCTACTATATACCAGGTTATATGCTTGCTGTCATCCAAATCTCACAACATCTCTGTGAAACACTTTCAAAGAAGACTATAGCAACTGAACCTAGAGAGGTTAATAAGTTGTTTGTGGTAAAGCTGAGATTTGATCTCAGATTATTATTAACTCTAAAACTAATATCCACACCACCACATCAGACTCCCAAAGGGCTCTAACTTCTGAAGGGAGCTATCTAGGCATGGGAATGAATTGATTTAGGTAAGAGTAGAGGAGAAGAAAATTAACATTTATTAAATGTCTAGTTTGCTGGACATTTTACATGCACAGTCTGAATTAGTACAATAAATCAACAAAATGTGTATTATTATATCTAAATTTTAATATAAGAAAATTGAAGTTCAAATGGCTAAATATAACCTAGGCATTTTGAATGTATAGAAATAGTGAATCACTAACTGGTGGGCTGCCGTCTATGGGGTCGCACAGAGTTGGACACGACTGAAGTAACTTAGCAGCAGCAGCATGTTATATAACAGGAACCAACATAGTGTTATAGATTAGTTATACTTCAAAAATAAACAAACCCATAGAAAAGGAGATCAGATTTGTGATTAACAGAGGCTGGGAGTAAGGGCAGGAATTGGAGAAGGCAGTCAAAAGGTACAAATTTCCAGTTATAAGATAAATAAATACTAGGGATATAAAGGACATGAGTTTGAACAAACTCCAGGAGATAGTGAAGGACAGGGAAGCCTGATGTGCTGCAGTTCATGCGATTGCAAGGAGTCAAACACAATTTAGCAGTTGAACAACATCAAGGGACATTAATGCACAACATGATAAATATTATTAACACTGCTGAATGTTATCTATGAAAATTATTAAGCAAGTAAATACTAAGAATTCTCACTGCAAGGAAAAATACTTTTTTTCTATTTCTTTAACTTTGTATATGTAGAAATAATGGATGTTCACTAAACTTATTTTGGTAATCCTTTCATGATATATGGAAGTCAAATCGTCATATTGTACACCTTAAACTCATACAGTGCTGTATGTCAGTTATATCAAAATAAAACTGGAAGCAAAAAAATAACTTACCCAAAATCACCTAATAAAGAAATGGTAGCAGAGTCAAAACCAGGCTGCTCATCCATTCGTTTCTGTGTCCATGGTTTGCATTATTTCCCCAACTTTCAGATATAACACATGGTACCCATATTGATTTTGCCCAGTCTGTAAATCAGTATTGTAATTAACGCATGTTTTTAATCTCTCTTTAAAAAATAAGTGCAATTATTTAACTGGGAAAACCCTATTGCTAAGTCACTTCAGTCGTGTCCAACTCTGTGCGACCCCATAGACGGTAGCCCACCAGGCTCCCCCGTCCCTGGGATTCTCCAGGCAAGAACACTGGAGTGGGTTGCCATTTCCTTCTCCAATGCATGAAAGTGAAAAGTGAAAGTAAAGTCACTCAGTCGCGTCCAACTCTTAGCGACCCCATGGACTGCAGCCTACCAGGCTCCTCCGTCCATGGGATTTTCCAGGCAAGGGTACTGGAGTGGGGTGCTATCGCCTTCTCTGGGGAAAACCCTATACAGAACCATAAATGAGAAACCAGTTGTGCCGCATCTGTAAAGGAGAAATTAGCACCCCTTGCCATGAGGAAGAAGAGAGCATACACATAAGTACATTATAGACAAAACGATATTGGATGCTAGCTGTTGTTGCCTGCAGAAAGCTCTAACTCTGAGGTCTCCTTTTCTCTGTTACAAAGTGAAATTGGCAAGATTACCAAGCCTTTTAGAACCAAATGAGAAGGTCTCCTTGACTTGAGAAGAATTGAAGAATTCAAATAGAAGTAATTTTCTCATTATAATTATATGTAATTCAATGCTGTTTAACACAGTGCCTGTGAGATAGCCAAAATCATCTTCAGAACCATCTAAACACATCTTAGATTTTACTGGTTGCTCCACATCCAATATTTTTGAATATACTATTTACCATTCTTTTTAATTGCCTTGAAGAATACTGGGATGATGAATCTGGTGAGGAAGAAAAAGGCTTAGGACAATCACCACCATTTCAAATTCTGGAGGGCTGACATGTGGGAGGTAGTACTTATTTCTTATTTTATCCTCATTAAAGTTGAACAAGGATAAATTGTGTGATGCTTTGAAATACAACTTTCAGTTCAATGTAATATATAATATGAACATTAAAACTAACAAAATGAATGGTTGTTGCTCAAACAACTGAGTCTTTGCTCATGAAAATTGATAGTGGACCATTTTCCAAGATTGATATAAAAGAAACGATTCTATTATTAGTATTTGGGGATTGGAGTCAAATTGAACTATGGTGTTGGAGGAGACTCTTGAGAGTCCCTTGAACTGAAAAGAGATCCAACCAGTCAATCCTAAAGGAAACAAGTCCTGGATATTCATTGGAAAGACTGATGCTGAAGCTGAAGCTCCAGTACTTTGGCCACCTGATGCAAAGAACTGACTCATTAGGAAAGACCCTGATGCTGGGAAAGATTGAAGGCAGCAGGAGAAGGGGATGACAGAGGATGAGATAGTTGGATGGCATCACTGACTCGATGGGCATGAGTTTGAACAAGCTCTGGGAGTTGGGATGGACAGGGAAGCCTGGTGTGCTGCAGTCCCTGGGGTCACAAAGAGTCGAACATGACTGAGCAACTGAACTGAACGGAACTGAGAACTTTAAGATCATTTTCAACTCCCTCATTTTCTGTGACTCCATAATTACTGCTACTAGCTCAAAGATCATTGGACATTTAAGATACTATAGCAGATGATCTTACTTAGACAAAGATTTTTGAACCTCAGCACTATTGACATTTTACTAGATAATTCTTTGACCTGTGCATTGTAGGATGTTTATCAGCATCTCTGGCCTCTACCCACTACATACTACATGCACCTCCCAGTTGTGACAACCAAAATTGTCTCCAGGCATTACCAAATGTCCTCTAGGAAGCAGACCTCTCTTGGCTGAGAATCACTGTTCCAGACTCAGTTCTCTCTGTGCCTATTTGCTCTTCCGAGACAGTAATAAGTAGAAGTTTCTTAAATATTTATGTCTTATGCATTGTCCATTTGCACTTAGTGCACTTTAAAAACATCTGCAATCACCTTGCCAGATGCTGTATTAAACAATGAGGCTACAGTGGAAAGGAGGCAGAGCCAGTCCTTACAGAGCTCTGCGGTGAATGGTTGGGATTTTAGAAGTTGAGGGAAGAAGATCCAGACCTGCATATGGTTTATCACAGTTAAACTGTGTTCCTGCCTGGTTCCACCATTACTTTGTGAGCTTTGTAAAGGTGAGAAGTTGTTTTTAAACCTTTGAATTCCCAGGGCTTACCTGAGTGCCTGGAATACAGGAGGTTCTCAACAAATGTTTGGTGACTGAATGAGAGGGCAGGGGATTAGGTAAGGGCAGGAAGTGGTAACCTACCTAGCACATTAAACCACCATCATAACATAATCACCCATGTTCAGTTGATTGGGGAAGAAGGAAAATTTATATAGTTTTTGTTAGGTCTTGTGGAACATTAATATCATTGCATCTTTCTATAGTTTCATCATATGTTATTTTTATGGTCATTGTCCCTTATCCTAATATATCTAGGAATAGTAAAAAGATGAACCAGGCATGATCTACCACCCCTCTCTCTAGCACTTTACCTTAAGATTGACAGGTAAAAATCTGACCCAGAAAATGATCAAAGCAATGCATTTTGTTGTGGCTCATTTGAATTAGACATTTTGAAAATTAGTTCAAATTTTTAAGCCAAAGGAGAATATACTGTCTCACATAACCAAAAACATAATCTTACTGGCTTCTAGCAGAGCTTTGTTGCAGGTTCAATGTCTATGGCACACAGTTCTTTCTTTCTCTGTCTCCCCTTCTTCCATCCCTCCTTCATACAGACTCAGTTCTGTGAATTGGAATTAGGCATTTTGGTATATTTGGTTATATGCAGAGTACATCATGAGAGACACTGGGCTGGAAGAAGCACAAGCTGGAATCAAGATTGCTGGGAGAAATATCAATCACCTCAGATATGCAGATGACACCACCCTTATGGCAGAAAGTGAAGAGGAACTAAGACCCCCTTGAAAGCGAAAGAGGAGAGTGAAAAAGTTGGCCTAAAGCTCAACATTCAGAAAAATGAAGATCATGGCATCTGGTCCCATCAGTTCATGGGAAATAGATGGGGAAACAGTGGAAACAGTGTCAGACTTTATTTTGGGGGCTCCAAAATCACTGCAGATGGTTTTTGCAGCCATGAAATTAAAAGACGCTTAGTCCTTGGAAGGAAAGTTATGACCAACCTAGATAGCATATTGAAAAGCAGAGTTATTACTTTGCCAACAAAGGTCCATCTAGTCAAGGCTATGGTTTTTCCAGTGGTCATGTATGGATGTGAGAGTTAGACTGTGAAGAAAGCTGAGCGCCGACGAATTGATGCTTTTGAACTGTGGTGATGGAGAATACTCTTGAGAGTCCCTTGGACTACACGGAGATCCAACCAGTCCATTCTGAAGGAGATCAGCCCTGGGTGTTCTTTGGAAGGAATGATGCTAAAGCTGAAACTCCAGTACTTTGTCCACTTCATGAGAAGAGTTGACTCATTGGAAAAGACCCTGGTGCTGGGAGGGATTGGGGGCAAGAGGAGAAGGGGATGACAGAGGATGAGATGGCTGGATGGCATCACTGACTGGATGGACATGGGTTTGAGTGAACTCCGGGATTTGGTGATGGACAGGGAGACTTGGTGTGCTGCAATTCATGGGGTCACAAAAAGTTGGACACGACTGAGTGAACTGAACTGTACTGATATTTCCTCTAGTAATTGGACTGCATATCAGACCATCACCCTAGGTAAGTGTTTGCCTATGAATCATGAATATGACTGTAATACTATAGGCCATAACATAAATGATTCATTCATTAGTATATAGGCTAAGCTATATAACTGATATGTGAAGCAATTGTATTGATTACCATAAAGCAATCATATTACTGCTTCTTCATTATCAATGCATGAATTGTTATACCTGTAGATGAATATGAACTTCTTTTTCATGTTATCTTTTCATTTTTGATATCTAGTATCAATAATAACATCAAAAATATTTTATATCATAAGAATTTTATTTTATTTTATATCATAAGAATTTTTATACAGGTTTATTAGATGATTCATCTAATAAACAGATGATTCAGACTCATGGTATTGATATAGTACAGTACTATAAATATAATTTCTCTTCCTTATAATTTTCTTAATAACATTTTCTTTTCTTTAGCTTACTTTATTGTAAGAATAAAGTATATAATACATTAACATATGAAATAGGTGTTAACTGAGTGTTTATGTTAGTAATGCTTCTGGCCAACAGTAGTCTATTAGTAGTTAACTTTTGGGAGAGTCAAAAATTATACACAGATTTTTATTTTTTTAAATTTTATTTTGATTGATTTATTTATTTTAATTGGAGGCTAATTCTTTACAATATTGAGGTCATTTTTGCCATACCTTCATATGCATCAGCCATGGGTATACATGTGTTCCCCATCCTGAACCCCGCTCTCACCTCCCTCCCCATCCCATCCCGCAGGGTCATCCCAGTGCACCAGCCCAGAGCACCCTGTCTCATGCATTGAACCTGAACTGGCAATCTGTTTCACATATGATAATATACATGTTTCAATGTATTCCCTCAAATCATCCCACCCTCACCTCCCACAGAGTCCAAAAGTCTGTTCTTTACATCTGTGTCACTTTTGCTGTCTTGCATACAGAGTCATCGTTACCGTCTTTCTAAATTCCATATATATGTGTTAATAAAACCTTTGACTGTGTGGATCACAATAAACTGTGGAAAATTCTGAAAGAAATGGGAATACCAGACCACCTGCCTTGTCTCTTGAGAAACCTATATGCAGGTCAGGAAGCAACAGTTAGAATTAGACATGGAACAGACTGGTTCCAAACAGGAAAAGGAGTATGTCAAGGCTGTATGTTGTCACCCTGCTTATTTAACTTATATGCAGAGTACATCATGAGAAACACTGGGCTGTAAAAAGCACAAGCTGGAATCAAGATTACCGGGAGAAATATCAATAACCTCAGATATGCAGATGACACCACCCTTATGGCAGAAAGTGAAGAGGAACTAAAAAGCTTCATGATGAAAGTGAAAGAAGAGAGTGAAAATGTTGGCTTAAAGCTCAACATTCAGAAAATGAAGATCCATGGCCTCTGGTCCCATGGGTCATCATGGGAAATAGATGGGGAAACAGTGGAAACAGTGTCAGACTTTATTTTTGGGGGCTCCAGAATCACTGCAGATGGTGACTGCAGCCATGAAATTAATAGATACTTACTCCTTGGAAGGAAAGTTAGGTCTGACCAACCTAGATAGCATATTAAAAAGAAAAGACATTACTTTGCCAACAAAGTTCCATCTAGTCAAGGCTATCAGGTGTTTCCAGTAGTCATGTATGGATGTGAGAGTTGGACTGTGAAGAAAGCTGAGCACTGAAGAATTGATGCTTTTGAACTGTGGTGTTGGAGAAGACTCTTGAGATTCCCTTGGATTGCAAGGAGATCCAACCAGTCCATTCTAAATGAGTTCAGTAGTCCTGGGTGTTCTTTGGAAGGAATGATGCTAAAGCTGAAACTCCAGTACTTTGTCCACTTCATGTGAAGAGTTGACTCATTGGAAAAGACCTTGATGCTGGGAGGGATTGGGGGCAGGAGGAGAAGGGGACAATAGAGGATGAGATGGCTGGATGGCATCGCTGACTCGATGGAATTGAGTAAGTGAACTCCGGGAGTTGGTGATGGACAGGGAGGCCTGGCATGCTGCAGTTCATGGGGTTGCAAAGAGTTGGACACAACTGAGCAACTGAACTGATACTCTATTGGTGTTTTTCTTTCTGACTACGTCACTCTGTATAATAAGCTCCAGTTTAATCCTCCTCATTAGAACTGATTCAAATATATTCTTTTTAATAGCTGAGTAATATTCCATTGTGTATACGTACCACAGCTTTTTTATCCATTTGTCTGCCAATGGACATCTAGGTTGCCCCCATGTCCTATCTAGGTAAACGGTGCTGCGATGAACTTTGGGGCACATATGTCTTTTTCAATTCTGGTTTCCTTGGTTTATACACAGATTTTTAATAATTGTGGGTTTGCCTCCAACAAACCCCCAAGTTGTTCAAGGCATAACATCTCACACCGACTTCTATCGTGATTGCTGTGGGACTGGACATTGGTCCAACGGGGGCAATAAGGTGAAGAATTGTTGTTTGGAAAGTTGCTTGGGTTCCCCATAACTTGAATTTAAGAGAGTACGAAGTCTAGAGCTGTTGTTGCCATCCTGTAGCCATAAGGAAAGAGATGCCAGAGAAGTGAGTCTGTGTGAAGGAGGTATGGAAGGTTGGGGGTGGGGGGTGAGGAAAGGAGGGAGAGAGAGAGAAACAACTGGGTGCTGTGGACATTGAACGTGCAACCAAATTCTGCCAGAGGCCAGTGAAATTATGTTTTTGGTTATGTGAGATAATATACTCTCTGGCTTAAAATTTTTAATTCTCTGCCACTTTCAACTCATAGTCTTTACTTCAGTTTAGTTAGTTCAGTTCAGTCACTCAGTCATGTCTGACTCTTTGCGACCCCATGAGTGGCAGCACGCCAGGCCTCCCTGTCCATCACCAACTCCCAGAGCCTATTCAAACTCATGTCCATCAAGTTGGTGATGCCATCTAACCATATCATCCTCTGTCGTCCCCTTCTCTTCCTGCCCTCAATCTTTCCCAGCACCAGGGTCTTTTCAAATGAGTCAGCTTTTTGCATCAGGTGGCCAAATTATTGGAGTTTCAGACTGATCTCCTTTAGGATAGACTGGTTGGATCTCCTTGCAGTCCAAGGGAATCTCAAAAGTCTTCTCCAACACCATAGTTCAAAAGCACCAATTCTTCAGTGCTCAGCTTTCTTTATAGTCCAACTCTCACATCCATACATGACCTAAACGCAAGTTACATTTTCTTCTTTTCTTGGTATATTATAGTATTATGTACACTGTGACAATTTTAATGCTTGGGTGGGGGTTAGGGGAGGGGATGATGAGGAAGCCTGAATTGGGGTTTTAGTATATATAATAAAACATCAATTAATATTTACTGAGTCCCTATTATATTCCATTGCACAAAGAGTTCTGAAAACACAAACCAAACTTATAAAAGCAAGTAGAATTGCTTCTCTTAGATATTTAAATATGTTTTATCTCATTAGGGCTAGATTTTTGTTATGGATATAATGAAAGGATTTTGCATTTCATATGGACCATAATTGGTAAGTTCTTTCATTTATATGTAATATTAAAAATTGTCCCTTTAGAAATATGCATAGGAATTCTTGACATTTAAGTTTAACTTTATACACTCAAATACCACTATAAGACTTCTTTAGAACTTTTTTCTCCTTTAAAAAAAATCATTATTTTATCATTTAACTTGAGTTTCAGTTAGCATTTGATTTCCATATCTAAAGGGGCTCTAAGGATGTTATGGTAATATTTGGCATTCTCCTAGGGTAGAGTCCAAATGTGATATGGCTTCTAGAATCATGGGCTCTATAGGCATGCACCAGCTGTTATAGTATATTGAGTAGATCATTACTGGGACCAGCATTTTCCTAACTTCAGAACCATGCTCAAGCCACTTGAGCTGTTCATTGATATTCTTGAGGAAAATCAACTTTTTTCTGTGGTCTTCAGAATTAACACCTAAATAATATTCACTTAATCCTCTGTCTCAGTCATTGATGCGGCATTATGAATATATATAAAATAAACTGTTTAGTTCAAGGCATAACAGTTAACAAATAATTCCCCAAAATGTGTGCAGTCATGTCAATGATTCCCTATCCTAGTTTTTTAAATAAAATTTTAATTTATTTGTTGAGGTATGGTTGATTTGCAATGTTGTATTAATTACTGCTGTATAGCAAAGTGATTCAGTTATATATATACTTACACACACTCTTTTAAAAACTATTCTTTTCCATAATGGTTTATCAGAGGACATTGAATGTATCAATAGTTCTCAGTGCTATATAGTATGATCTTGTCATTTATCCATTCTATATATAAAAGCTTACATCTGCAACCCCAACCAGTGCTCTTCCCCTTGGCAACCATCAGGCTGTCTCTATGTGTGTGATTCTATTTCTCTTTAATAGGTAGGTTCATTTGTTGTATTTTAGGTTCACATAAGTGATATCATATGGTATTTTTCTTTATCTTTTTACTTACTATGATGATCTCTAGTTACTTTCATGTTGCTGCAAATGGCATTTTCTTCTTTTTTATGGCTGAGTAGTATTCCATTGTATATATGTACCATGGCTTCTTTATCCATTCATCTATTGATGGACTGTGAACTTCCAGATGTACAACTGGTTTCAGAAAAGGCAGAGAAACCAGAGATCAAATTGCCAACATCTGCTGGATCATGGAAAAAGCAAGAGAGTTCCAGAAAAACATCTATTTCTGCTTTATTGACTATGCCAAAGCCTTTGACTGTGTGGATCACAATAAACTGTGGAAACTTCTGAAAGACATGGGAATACCAGACCACCTGACCTGCCCATATGCAGGTCAGAAAGCAACAGTTAGAACTGGACATGGAACAACAAACTGGTTCCAAATAGGAAAAGGAGTATGTCAAGGCTGTATGTTGTCACCCTGCTTATTTAACTTCTATGCAGAGCACATCATGAGAAATGCTGGGCTGGAAGAAGCACAAGCTGGAATCAAGATTGCCAGGAGAAATATCAACAACCTCAGATATGCAGATGACACCGCCCTTATGGGAGAAAGTGAAGAGGAACTAAGACCCCTTGATGAAGGTGAAAGAGGAGAGTGAAAAAGTTGGCTTAAAGCTCAACATTCAGAAAATGAAGATCATGGCATCTGGTCCCATCACTTCATGGGAAATAGATGGGGAAACAGTGGAAACAGTGTCAGACTCCTATTTTGGGGGTTCCAAAATCACTGCGGGTGGTTTTTGCAGCCATGAAATTAAAAGACGCTTACTCCTTGGAGGAAAGTTATGACCAAACTAGATAGCATATTAAAAAGCAGAGACATTACTTTGCCAACAAAGGTCCATCTGGTCAAGGCTATGGTTTTTCCAGTGGTCATGTATGGATGTGAGAGTTGGACTGTGAAGAAAGCTGAGTGCTGAAAAATTGATGCTTTTGAACTGTGGTGTTGGAGAAGACTCTTGACAGTCCCTTGGACTGCAAGGAGATCCGACCAGTCCATTCTAAAGGAGATCAGTCCTGGGTGTTCATTGGAAAGAGTGATGGTAAAGTTGAAACTCCAGTACTCTGGCCACCTCATGCGAAGAGCTGACTCACTGGAAAAGACCCTGATGCTGGGAGGGATGGGGGCAGGAGGAGAACGGGACGACAGAGGATGAGATGACTGGATGGCATCACTGACTTGATGAACATGAGTTTGAGTAAACTCTGGGAGTTGGTGATGGACAGGGAGGCACGACGTGCTGTGATTCATGGGGTCGCAAAGAGTCGGACACGACTGAGTGACTGAACTGAACTGAATATAGTATATATGACAATATGTAATTTGTCAGTCACACTAGGGAAATATTATGGTAACACTATGAACACAATTAATTCCTACTCCTAGAGGTGATGGAGAAAAAGATTAGTGTAAGTTGCATATGGACAAGACAATGCATTTTCATGTCGACAGAGCCTAGCAGGGTGCCTATCATAATATAAAATTCTGAACAAACAGGAAATTAGGGACTAGTACCATATTCTCATAAAAATCAGCTAAATAAGGACTGAGTCATATCTCTGCTGCCAGTAAATGCAGAAGTGAAATATTCATAGACATAACTATTGCCACACAGATAAAGTAATTTTGGAGGATCAAGGGTTCTCCTTTGATGTGTATGCAAAACTCTATTCCCACTTAAGAAGTGGAAAAATCGAGATCATTATAATTTGTTATCCATCAAGGCTTCCTACTCAGAAGAACACAGTTTTAAAAGGAGTGCATTTATCCCATCTCAGATTTTCGGTGTATGTGTTTTTTCCTAAAGCATAACGAGTTTGTCAGAGTTTCCATGGTGAACATGGGGCACCATGGAAACTGATAGATTTAGCTACACAAAAGAATAAATAAAATAGGCGGGCATTTATTTCACTGCGCAATGACAAAAACTTCTCTCCCAGATAGGAGAGGAAAGTGGCTTTTCATTTAACCTGCCTGCCCCTCACTCCCTGTGCCTCTTCAAAGTGTGAATTATTCTCACTAAATCATTTTACTGACTGATACAGATTGGATTGTTCTTCTCCTAGAGGTCCATTATTTCTCCTTTGGTTTTTCTTCAGAGTAGATCTGTATGTCACTGGCAACTGTTGAAAAACCATGTACAAAGTGAAAATTGTAGGTGATAGTCCACAGTGTAGTGACCAAGTGAACCATGGCAAAATTGAATGGAAAATTCTTCACACTCTACTGTAATGAGACAATGAGTGAGAATTATGAGCTAAAACCGAGTTCTATTCTATACTAACTGGATAGTCAAGCCAACCACACGGAACCTTGGTTTCCTCATCTCTGAAATTGTTAAAATACATTCTCTTCCTACTTTATGGGGTTGTTGTGAGGTTCAAATGAGATAGTAAAAGAGAAAAGTTTTTAAAACAGTCAAGTTCCATCTAGCAAGAATGACCAGCTACCACTATAGTTAGACTGAGAAGATGATCAAAATGTCATAACTGATCATACCATGTTCCTGTTCCTTTCTTCAGACAATTACAATTTCAGTTATACTGGTCCCATCCAGTTGCTGGTGAGTTTGAAAACACTTGGCTACATCTGAAGTAGGAGACATGTGATCTTAAGAAATGAAGCTTTTTGACTTCTTTATACATTTGAAAATTTTCACAATAAAATGTTGGAAAACCAAATAAATGAAATAAAGCTCATTCTTAAGTTCCAGTCTATGAATTGCTCACTATTAGCACATACCCATGGGCTTCCCTGGTGGCTGAGGTTAAAGCGTCTGCCTGCAATGCGGGAAACCTGGGTTCAATCCCTGGGTGGGGAAGATCCCCTGGAAAAGGAAACGGCACCCCACTCCAGTACTCTTGCCTGGAGAATCCCATGGACGGAGGAGTCTGGTGGGCTACAGTCCATGGGGTCGCAAAGAGTTGGACACAACTGAGTGACTTCACTCACTCACTCAGCACATACCCACTATACCGTCTTTTTTTTTTAAGATTTTTTTTTTGAATGTGGAACATTTTTTAGAGTCTTTATTGAATTTGTTACAATATTGTTTCTGTTTTCTGTTTTTGCTTTTTTGGCCAGGAGGCATGTGGGATCTTAGGTCTCTGATAAGGGATCAAACTGGCACGCCTTACTTTGGGAAGGAAAGTCTTAACTGCTGGACCACCAGGGAAGTCTCTAGCCCTTTATTTTTTAGCATTAAAATTAGGCAATAGAGTCATCATTTGAAATCCACCTTTTAGATCTATTGAGCAGCTCCACACTGTGTTAAGGGGATACAGAAAGAGAAGGGAAGGAAGAAAATGTGGTTCATAAGGAAAACAGCAGTCTTCTTAGGGAGACAGACTGATAAAGGAATACTTAGAGCACCCCCACAAACTCAGAGGAGGAGCATTTAACACCTGAGAAAGAGAGGAGGTGTAAAGATTTCCTGGAAGGGGGGTGGAAGTGAGCAATTAAGCTGAAGTATTTAGCCAAGGATTTAGCCAGGGAAGAGTGGGCAGTAAAATAAAGTAGGCACAGTGTAGAGTGGTATCAGGGCACCGCAGGCAGAGAGATCGTGAGCACAGCAGATGTATTGTATGTGGCAAACTGGAAGGAAAAGAGCCTGAAGAAGCAGCCAGGGCTTCAGGAAGCATCCATGCCATAGAGAGTCTGTTTTCCCTGGAAGGAAAGAAGTGATATGTGTGAGTAGGGCCCTGAAAGTGCATACCACTGTTGGATTTCCTTTTGATGAATTAAGCTGATGAGGGCTGACTGACAGTGATCCTAGAAAACAGCAGTGAAATGCACAATGAGTGATAACCTCTACTGCTCTTTCAGTTCTAATATTGCATGAATATTGAACATGGGCTACAGAAAGAGCTTAATAATAGAAAGTGCTATTTCCTTGAAACTTCAGAGGCACAATAAGCATTTGTTGCATACTTAGCCCTGGGCAGAATAATTATATTAAGCAAGTGGCTGGCTTGCAGTGTACTTGGGCTGTGTTTCAAAGGTGAATATAAAAGCTCTGTACTCCTTGCTTCTTCCAAACCTCAGTAGCCATGAGAACATTCCCTAGACATAACAGAATGGGCATCAGAATTGCAAAAGGACTAGCAATTTAAAGGAGTCTCCACATCTGAGGGTGTAGAACAGGCAATAGCTGGGAAGCCAAGATTTCCTGACATGTGGCTGAGCTGAAGGTACTGGATCCTGAGTGACGTGTCTATATCATGGCTGCAAGGAGGTGAAATTGTGCCCTGCTTGGAAAAACTAACACTTACCTGAGAAGTGCTAATGCCATGTCACCTGGGGACCTATGGCCATATCATCTGTTTCAGAAGATTGAGTTCAGCTCAGTTCAGTCGCACAGTCGTGTCTGACTGCGACCTCATGAATCGCAGCATGCCAGGCCTCCCTGTCCATTACCAACACCTGGAGTTCACTCAAACTCATGTCCATCGAGTCGGTTATTCCATCCAGCCATCTCATCCTCTGTCGTCCCCTTCTCTTCCTGCCCCCAATTCCTCCCGGCAACAGGGTCTTTTCCAGTGAGTCAACTCTTCGCATGAGGTGGCCGAAGTACTGGAGTTTCAGCTTCAACATCAGTCCTTCCAATGAACAACCAGGACTGATCTCCTTTAGAATGGACTGGTTGGATCTTCTTACAGTCCAAGGGACTGTTAAGAGTCTTCTCCAACACCACAGTTCAAAAGCATCAATTCTTCGGCACTCAGCTTTCTTCACAGTCCAACTCTCACATCCATACATGACCACTGGAAAAACCATACCCTTGACCAGATGGACCTTTGTTAGCAAAGTAATGTCTCTGCTTTTGAATATGCTACCTAGGTTGGTCATAACTTTCCTTCCAAGGAGTAAGCGTCTTTTAATTTCATGCCTGCATTCACCATCTGCAGTGATTTTGGAGCCCCCAAAAATAAAGTCTGACACTGTTTCCACTGTTTCCCCATCTATTTCCCATGAGGTGATGGGACCAAATACCATGATCTTTGTTTTCTGAATGTTGAACTTTAAGCCAACTTTAAAAACTCTCCTCTTTCACTTTGACCAAGAAGCTGTTTAGTTCCTCTTCACTTTCTGCCATAAGAGTGGTGTCATCTGCATATCTGAAGTTATTGATATTTCTCCTGGCAATCTTGATTCCAGCTTGTGCTTCTTCCAGCCCAGTGTTTCTCATGATGTGCTCCACATATAAATTAAATAAGCAGGGGGACAATATACAGCCTTGACGTACTTTTCCTATTTGGAACCAGTCTGTTGCTGCATGTCCAGTTCTAACTGTTGCTTCCTGACCTGCATACGGGCAGGTCAGGTGGTCTGGTATTCCCATCTCTTTCAGAATTTCCACAGTTTATTGTGATCCACACAGTCAAAGGCTTTGGCATAGTCAAAGCAGAAATAGATGTTTTTCTGGAACTCTCTTCCTTTTATGATGATCCAGCAGATGTTGGCAATTTGATCTCTGGTTCCTCTGCCTTTTCTAAAACCAGCTTGATCATCTGGAAATTCACAGTTCACGTATTGCTGAAGCCTGGCTTGGAGAATTTTGAGCATTACTTTACTAGCATGTGAGATGAGTGCGATTGTGTGGTAGTTTGAGCATTCTTTGGCATTGCCTTTCTTTGGGATTGGAATGAAAACTGACCTTTTCCAGTCCTCTGGCCACTGCTGAGTCTTCCAAATTTGCTGGCATATTGAATGCAGCACTTTCACAACATCATCTTTTAGGATTTGAAATAGCTCAACTGGAATTCCATCACCTCCACTAGCTTTGTTCGTAGTGATGCTTTCTAAAGCCCACTTGACTTCACATTCCAGGATGTCTGGCCTGGTGTGATGAGTGATCACACCATCATGATTATATGGGTCATGAAGATCTTTTTGTACAGTTCTTCTGTGTATTCTTGCCACCTCCTCTTAATATCTTCTGCTTCTGTTAGGTCCCTACCATTTCTGTCCTTTATCGAGCCCATCTTTGCATGAAATGTTCCCTTGGTATATCTAACTTTCTTTAAGAGATCTCTAGTCTTTCCCATTCTGTTCTTTTCCTCTATTTCTTTGCATTGATTGCTGAAGAAGGCTTTCTTATCTCTCCATGCTAGTCTTTGGAACTCTGCATTCAGATGCTTATATCTTTCCTTTTCTCCTTTGCTTTTTGCTTCTCTTCTTTTCACAGCTATTTGTAAGGCCTCCTCAGACTGCCATTTTGCTTTTTGCATTTCTTTTCCATGGAGATGGTCTTGATCCCTGTGTCCTGTACAATGTCACGAAACTCTGTCCATAGTTCATCAGGCATTCTATCAGATCTAGTCTCTTAAATCTATTTGTCACTTCCGCTGTATAATTATAAAGAATTTGATTTAGGTCATACCTGAATGGTCTAGTGTTTTTCCCTGCTTTCTTCAATTTAAGTCTGAATTTGGCAATAAGGAGTTCATGATATGAGCCACAGTTAGATCCCAATCTTGTTTTTGCTGACTGTATAGAGCTTTTCCATCTTTGGCTGCAAAGAATGTGTGTGTGTGTGTGTGTGTGTGTGTGTGTGTGAAGTCACTCAGTCGTGTCCAACTCTTTGTGACCCCATGGACTGTAGCCTACCAGGCTTCTCTGTCCATGGGATTCTCCAGGCAAGAATACTGGAGTGGGTTACCATTTCCTTCTCCAGAGGATCTTCCCAACCCAGGATTGAACCCGGGTCTCCCGCACTGGAGGCAGACGCTTTAACCTCTGAGCCACCAGGGAAGATTTCTTAAGGAGATTAACTTTATTCAAAGCTACACAGTGATTAGTCATTCTATCAACCACATGAAACAATGTCAATAAGTATCAAAACACTATTTCCTAGTAATTCCATTACCTCAATAGAATGACTGCCATTGTTTGGCACATCTTTTGATTCTAGCCATTATGCCCTAGGCATTTCCTGATTTTAACCATAGCATGCTGCTGCTGCTGCTGCTGCTAAGTCGCTTCAGTCATGTCCAACTCTGTGCGACCCAATAGATGGCAGTCCACCAGGCTCCCTGTCCCTGGGATTCTCCAGGCATGAACACTGGAGTGGGTTGCCATTTCCTTCTCCAGTGCATGAAAGTGAAAAGTGAAAGTGAAGTCGGTCAGCTGTTTTCAACTCTTCGCGACCCCATGGACTGCAGGCTACCAGGCTCCTCCACCCATGGGATTTTCCAGGCAAGAGTACTAGAGTGGGTTCCATTGCCTTCTCTGAACCATATCATAAACGCCATTAAAAATACTTGAGGCAAGAATATACAATAGAGAAAAGACAATCTCTTTAACATGTAAACCACATGTAAAAGAATGAAACTAGAACACTTTCTAACACTATACACAAAAATAAACTCAAAATGGATTAAAGATCTAAATGCTTACCAGAAACTATAAAACTCCTAGAGGAAAACATAGGCAAAACACTCTGACACAAATCACAGCAGGATCCTCTGTGACTACCTCCCAAGGTATTGGAAATAAAAGCAAAAATAAACAAATGGGGCCTAATTAAACTTAAAAGCTTTTGCACAACGAAGGAAACTATAAGCAAGGTGAAAAGACAGTTTTCATTATGGGAGAAAATGATAGCAAATTAAGCAATTGACAAAGAATTTTTAGGGGAAGCACACTGATTGAAACCGCCCCCCTCTGGCCAGGCAGCATAGTAACCATTTGCATGAGTTGTTTTATGACAGGAGGTCCTGGTAAGGAACACGGAACTAATAAGCCACCACCAACCAGAAGGGTTCAGGAAAGGTCAAAAGGAGACACCACATGTCTAACCACCTCCCAGAATCCTTCTCTCTTGCATCCAACTTGGCTGAACAAGGTGTGCACCACCAGGAAGGACTCTGAGTCAAAATGATTGGCTAAAGACAACCCGAAAACTAATCCCAGCACATGAAACCCAAGACCGCAAGCCATGTGGCAGAGCTGTTCTCCTGGGTTCCCTACTCTACTGCTCTCCATTCGGGTGCCCTTTCCCAATAAAATCTCTGGCTTTGTCAGCACATGTGTCTCCTCAGACAATTCAATTCCTGAGTGTTAGACAAGAGCCCAGTTTCGGGCCCTGGGAGGGGTCCCTCTTCCTGCAACAGAATTAATCTCAAAAATATACAAGCAGCTCATCGGCTCAATTCCAGAAAAATAAACAACCCAATCAAAAAATGGGCCAAAGAACTAAACAGATTATTTCTCAAAAGAAGACATACAGATGGCTAACAAACACATGCTCAACATCACTGATTATCAGAGAAATGCAAATCAAAACCCCAGTGAGGTACTATCTCACAGCAGTCAGAATGGCTGCTATCAAAAAGTCTACAAAAAATAAATGTTGGAGAGAGTGTGGAGAAAAGGGAACCCTCTTACACTGTTGGTGGGAATGCAAACTAGTACAGCCACTACGGAGAACAGTGTGGAAATTCCTTAAAAAACTGGAAATAGAACTGCCATACAATCCAGCAATCCCACTGCTGGGCATACACACCAAGGAAACCAGAATTGAAAAAGTCACATGTACCCCAATGTACTGTACAAAAAGATCTTCACGACCCAGATAATCACGATGGTGTGATCACTCTAGAGCCAGACATCCTGGAATGTGAAGTCAAGTAGCCTTATAAAGTATTACTATGAACAGATTTAGTGGAGATGATGGAATTGCAGTTGCGCTATTTCAAATCCTAAAAGATGATGCTGTGAAAGTGCTGCACTCAATATGCCAGCAAATTGGGAAAACTCAGCAGTGGCCACAGGACTGGAAAAGGTCAGTTTTCATTCCATTCCCAAAGAAAGGCAATGCCAAAGAATGCTCAAGCTACCACACATTTGTACTCATCTCACACACTAGTAAAGTAATGCTCAAAGGTCTTCAAGCCAGGCTTTAGCAATATGTGAACTGTGAACTTTCAGATGTTCAAGCTGGTTTTAGAAAAGGCAGAGGAACCAGAGATCAAATTGCCAACATCCACTGAATCATCAAAAAAGCAAGAGAGTTCCAGAAAAACATCCATTTCTGCTTTATTGTCTATGCCAAAGCCTTTGACTGTGTGGATCACAAGAAACTGTGGAAACTTCTGAAAGAGATGGGAATACCAGACCACCTGACCTGCCTCTTGAGAAACCTATATGCAGGTCAGGAAGCAAGAGTTAGAATTGGGTGTGCAACAACAGACTGGTTCCAAATAGGAAAAGGAGTACGTCAAGGCTGTATGTTGTCACCCTGCCTATTTAACTTCTATGCAGAGTACATCATGAGAAATGCTGGGCTGGAAGAAGCACAAGCTGGAATCAAGATTGCCAGGAGAAATATCAGTAACTTCAGATATGCAGATGACACCACTCTTATGGCAAAAGTGAAGGGGAACTAAAAAGCATCTTGATGAAAGTGAAAGTGGGGAGTGAAAAAGTTGGCTTAAAGCTCAGCATTCAGAAAACGAAGATCATGGCATCCGGTACCATCACCTCATGGGAAATAGATGGGGAAACAGTGGAAACAGTGTCAGACTTTATTTTCGGGGCTCCAAAATCACTGCAGATGTTGATTGCAGCCATGAAATTAAAAGATGCTTACTCCTTGGAGGAAAGTTATGACCAACCTAGATAGCATATTCAAAAGCAGAGACATTACTTTACCAACAAAGGTCCATCTAGTCAAGGCTCTGGTTTTTCCATGGTCATGTATGGATGTGAGAGTTGGACTGTGAAGACAGCTGAGTGCTGAAGAATTGATGCTTTTGAAGTGTTGTGTTGGAGAAGACTCTTGAGAGTCCCCTGGACTGCAAGGAGATCCAACCAGTCCATTCTAGAGGAGATCAATCCTGGGATTTCTTTGGAAGGAAATGATGCTAAAGCTGAAACTCCGAAACTTTGGCCACCTCATGCAAAGAGCTGACTGATTGGAAAAGACCCTGATGCTGGGAGGTATTAAGGGCAGGAGGGAGAAGGGGACGACAGAGGATGAGATGGCTGGATGGCTTCACCAACTCGATGCACATCAGTTTGAGTATATTCTGGGAGTTGGTGATGGACAGGGAGGTCTGGTGTGCTGCGATTCATGGAGTCTCGGAGAGTCAGACACGACTGAGCAACTGAACTGAACTCCAATCTTCATTGCAGCACTTTTCATAATCACCAGGACATGGAAGCAACCTAGATGTGCATCAGCAGATGAATGGAAAAGAAAGCTGTGGTACATATACACAATGGAATAGTGGCTCAGACGGTAAAGTGTCTGCCTGCAATGCGGGAGACTCAGGTTCGATTCCTGGGTCAGGAAGATCCCCTGGAGAAGGAAATGGCAATCCACTCAGCACTCTTGCCTGAAAAATCCCATGGACGGAGGAACCTGATAGGCTACAGTCCATGAGGTCGCAAAGAGTCGGACACGACTGAGCGACTTCACTCACTCATTAAGAAGAATGCATTCTAATCAGTCCTAAGGAGGTGGATGAAATTGGAGCCTATTATATAAAGTGAAGTAAGTCAGAAAGAAGAACACCAATACAGTATATTAACGCATATATATGGAAGTTAGAAAGATGGTAATGATGACCCTATATGTGAGATAGCAAAAGAGACAGATTTAAAAACAGACTTTTGAATTCTGTGGGAGAAGATGAGGGTGGAATGATCTGAGAGAATAGCATTGCAACATGTTTATTATCACATGTGAAATAGATTGCCAGTTCAGGTTCGATGTCTGAGACAGGGCGCTCAGGGCTGGTGCAATGGGATGACCCTGAGGGATGGGATGGGGAGGGAGGTAGGAGGTGGGTTCAGGATGGGGAACACATATACACCCATGGCTGATTCATGTCAATGTATGGTAAAAACCACTACAATATTGTAAAGCAATTAGCCTCCAATTAAAATAAATTAATTTTAAAAAATGACATTTTATTACATAAATTCCCACAGGGTTGCATATATCCCCTATTTTTTTTTAAACTTCATAATATGCTACTAAGTAAATGGATCCTAATTCACTAGACTCAATTGTTGGACATTTAGGTGACTTTCATTAAGTAATAAATTAGTTGTATTTACTTTAGGAAACCAATACATCTTTAAGAAATGTTTAATTGATTCCACTTTTACAGTAACAGCGAGACATCTTCTTTTCTTTCTGAGGTTTGTGTGTATGTATTGAGATCAAGAAGATGTTTCAGTATTCTATCTGTTGGGATTGCAAGCAGGGAGTGTGGTCTGCATAATCAGAAGAAACGGGGAGAAAGGGCTGACGCCTCCCAGAAAGTGAAAAGTGAAAGTGAAGTCTCTTTGAGACCCTGTGGACTAGTCCACAGGGTCCTCAGTCCATGGGATTCTCCAAGCAAGAATACTGGAGTGGGTTGCCATTTCCTTCTCCAGGGGATTTTCCCAACCCAGGGATCAAACCCAGGTCTCCCACATATGCAGGCAGATGCTTTAATCTCTGAGCCACCAGGGAAACCTGACACTTCTCAGAGGCAAGGGCAAAGTTCTCAGTTTCCTAATCTCAGGGCTTCTTAATCTGAGCTCTTGGAAGGATGATCACTCAGCTTGGTGTGCCTGGGACTGGCAGTGTCCTGTACTATGAGACTTTCGGTGCTAAAGCAAAGAAAGTCCTCGTGAATTGGTCCTCCTCCACCTTTGTAAGGAGGAGGTGAAGGAATTGAGAAGGGGATGAATCATTTATATAAGCTACCCCTTGGTCATAAAAGCAGAGATTCAGAGAAAGCCTACTCATTCATGGCAATGTGAAACCCTGATACTTAATGAAGGAGCCAAAATAGATATTTATCTCAAGTTACTTCTCTGCTCCCCCAAAAAAACCATTCATTCATTTAATATGTAAGAAATACCAGGCACTGTTCTAGGCATAAGATGCCTGGTTTTGTGGTAATTTTATTACTCTGTGTGTTTCTGTGTGTACTGGGGAAAGGGAAGCAGAAATAAATAAAAAAGCATAAAATAAATGAAATTAGCTATGATAAATGCAATAGCAGAAACAAGATAGTTTAATGCAATAGAAACTGCTAGGGATAGGGTTGTGCTATTAGCTTGGTGTTGGAGGTAGATTACTCGAGAGAGCTGACATTTGAGGCAAAGCAGTGATGAGAAGGGGCTTCCCTGGTGGCTCGGTGGTAAAGAATTTGCCTGCCAATGCAGGAAACTTGGGTTTGATCCCTTGGTCAGGAAGATCCCTGGAGAAAGAAATGACAAAATGACAACCCACTCCGGTGTTCGAGCCTGGGAAATCCCCTGGACAGAGGAGGCTGGTGGGTTACAATCCATGGGGTGGCAAAAGAGTCATACATGACTTAGTGACTACGAGGAGTCAGTCAGTATCCGCAGGAGGCATTAGGGGCAGAAGGATCCACATGTGCAAATGTCCTGAGTGGAAACAAGTTGTTCTTCCTGGAGGAACTTAGGACAGAATTTTGTACACATGCTGTAGGGGAGGACTGCTGACCTAGTCTCAGCCTCAGCCTCAGCAACCACCCAGTCCATGTTCCATTTTCACAAGCAAGGATGATAAGGATGCTGAGGCTCACTTGCATGGGCCATAAACTCTTGATTTCTAATCCAGCACTCTTTCCACCAAGTCATGCCACACTGCCATTTCTAGTAACTTGGCTTGAGTACTTAATTTTCTCCCCCTGTACAACTGGAAGTAAATAAAAAAAGATTCATTTATTTTAGGTATGAGAAAAATTGAAGTCGTTTGTGGGTGGACACAAGGGCCAAAACGTTAGCCTCAGGTAAAGAAAAGAACTTTGGGGTCAAGATTAACCTCCAGTGGTGGGACCCCAGCAATTCTGCAGGACATGCTTCCAGAACATCAGGTTAAGACAAATTCTGCAGCCCACAGAAATGAAAATGAAACTGGTTGGTAAGGTGAAAGAAAAGTGAACGTTGGGTCTGACTCTTTGTGACCCCATGGACTGTAGCCCACCAGGTTCCTCTGTCCATGGAATTCTTCAGGCAAGAATACTGGAGTGGGTAGCCATTTCCTTCTCCAAGGGATCTTTGCAACCCAGGATTGAACCCAGGTCTCCAGCACTGTAGGCAGATTCTTTACCATCTGAGGCACCAGGGAAGCCTAAGGATACTGGAGTGGGTAGCCATTCCCTTCTCCAGGTAGGGCACTGAACTTGTGCCAGGTTAGACCTTGTGGTTGAAAAGGTCCAGCGTTGAGCCACAGATAGCTAAGAGTTTAAAGGGCAAAGAAAGCAGGTAAATGTGACTCTGGGTGTGCCAATTAAAGAAAGGCGGAGGAGAAAGCCAACACAGTGACCAATTAAAGTTACACGGCGGGAATCCAGAATCCTCCAGCTCCTCCCTTCACCTCCAGCCCCCTGCATGGACGACAGCCACCAAGGGTTAAAAGAATCGCTACGTGAGCGGTGATTTTGGAAACTCAAAGAGTTAACTGTATCAAAAACTAAAGCAGGGGAGGAGAGAAAGACTGGAACCAACTCACGGGAGACAAATCCTATTGGCATCGAGGAGGCAGGAAGCCAGCCCCTGGGCGAGGCCTGCAGGGGGCAGGCGATCGCGCGGGGAAGGGGGCAGGCCGAGGCCTGAGCGGGTGCCGCTCGGCAGCTGCCCACAGCCACAGGGGGTCCTCGCCGCGCGTTCCGCCGGTGCGCCCTCCTCCGCCCGCGGACTCCGCGCTGCGCTCCACCGCTAACATGTGTGCCGCCCGGATGCCGCCCCTGGCGCACATCTTCCGAGGGACGTTCGTCCACTCCACCTGGACCTGCCCCATGGAGGTGCTGCGGGAGCACCTCCTTGGTGTGAGCGACAGTGGCAAAGTAAGCGGGTGCGGGGTCTGGCGCACCCCGACGGGCGGGCGGACAGGTGCGAGGAATCTCGCCCCGGGGAGCCACAGACCCCGGAGTTAGCTCGGTGCGGAGTTGAACTTAAGGGTCTGGCTCTTTCCGGGAGAGCCCTGGTGCTGGGGTCGTGGGCTGGAATGAAAGTAAAGTGTTCCCAGGTGCTGGGAGATGTAGAGTACGATTGGTTCCACAGCTTTGCAGGCTTCGGTGGAAGAGGGAGCGAGGCTGTGCCCTCTCAAATCTTGAAATCATTAATAAACTAGCACCTTACTTCATTCATTTTTGTATCTCAGGCTCCTGGCATAGTGCCTAGTATCACCTAGGCGCTCCGTAAATTTGATTGAATTTATTGTGAACGAAATAATAGAAGGGTCATTTGATCAGTGTTGTTGAGCCCTTTCAGTCCATTCAGATAAGTTAAGAACTGATTTCATTCATCTGATCATTCAGAAAACAACATATTGATACTAATGATCCACACTAGACAACTTGTAATACTAGAAAGGATAGTCCGAGAGAAATTTACCGCCTCACCGCCCCCCGCCCCCCCAGCCATTTGCATCAAAACAAGCAGTTCCATTTTAAAAGGTTCAAAATGTCTTCTACGAGTGTATCTTTCGCACTTCTGTTTCCAAAAATCAAGATTTCTACAAAGACGTAGGTAACTTGAGTCTTCATACACATCAGTGGTGATTGTATTGGCAGTGGTCTTGCCAGTTTCAGAGGAAGCCATTCCACTTTTAGGAGAAAAATTAAAGATAGAGATGGGATATTTTTGAGCTTTTCCCCAACTACCGGTTTGGTTAGCAAAAGTACACATATTTGTGACTTGTCAGCTTGAAGATGCTATTCCTGACTAAAGATGCTTCCCAGTCGGTGACAGTTTTGAATCATGACTTTTACATTTGGGGATAACTAAACCCTATTTTCTTATGGTGCTTAAAAATCTATACTCTGTGTATATTCAGGGAGCCTGCTGTTGTGTTTCCAAGGTGATGAGACTCTCAGAGCTCCTCCAATTGGGAAGACTCCAGTAAAGCCCATGGCTAATGAATTGTTACCTTGAGTACTTGACCCTCAAGTTTCAGGGACCCCCTAGGCTTGCGGCAAGTCCCCAGAAGCAAAGGAAGAGAGACTGCTAAACTAAGGAAAGATTAGAGATATTTGCTTAATCACAAAGAAGCTGTTCAACAATTAGGTTTCTTTTATGATCTATATTTCCATTTCCAAAATTTGAAATGGTAGGATAGCAGGTGAGAGAATTGGCTAGTGGATTGCCTTTAATCAGTGGTAAGGAGGAAGAAAAGGAAGTAATTTATCTAAAAATGTACCTTTCCTGGGTGTTGTACAGAAGAATAAGTGTCCTGAACATGCAATTAGTAGTTGAGTCAGGGAGTCTATTTGTAACTAAGGAGCATACTGAAGTTATAAATTTAGAAAAATGCCATTCCCCCACAAGATAGAATTAACTAGGAATTGCATACAAAGGTAAGTTAATCAAGTGGATTAGATTTACAGTATAAAATGCCCTAATTGGTGAATTGTTAACTGTTTATCCCTCTTCTCTAGGTGCAAGTAGTTGATTCCTGATTGTAAAGGGTGGACATGTCACATATATTTTAAGACTTATTTCCCTCATTTTGAAAGTGGGACTGCCTGGTCTTTAGAGCTGCTGGGATAGACATATCATTCATTAAAAAGTTTTCAAGGTTCTTACAGAAAATTATATCCCCACAAAGTAAATAAATATGCAGAATCATCTTGATCTTTGCATTTATACTGAGCACCCAAAGCTGTTTCCAAACCTTGGGATGAATCAGAAACATCTAGGGTGTTTGTTAAAATGCCATTTCCTGGGCATCATCTTCCAGAGAATCTGAATCTGTAGATCTGGAGTAAGTCCTCAGAAGTGGCATTCACAAAAGTCCTAGGAGATTTGGGCATGGGTAAGGAAATGGCAACCCACTCCAGTATTCTTGCCTGGAGAATCCCAAGGATGGGGGAGCCTGGTGGGCTGCCGTCTCTGGGGTCGCACAGAGTTGGACACGACTGAAGTGACTTAGCAGCAGCAGTGGATGGGTTTGGAGAAGGCAATGGCACCCCACTCCAGTACTCTTGCCTGGAAAATCCCATGGACGGAGGAGCCTGGTAGGCTGCAGGCTATGGGGTCTCGAAGAGTCAGACTCGACTGAGCGACTTCACTTTCACTTTTCACTTTCGTGCATTGGAGAAGGAAATGGCAACCCACTCCAGTATTCTTGCCTGGGGAATCCCAGGGATGGGGGAGCCTGGTGGGCTGCCGTCTCTGGGGTCACACAGAGTCGGACACGACTGAAGCGGCTTAGCAGCAGCAGCAGCAGCAGCAGTGGATGGGTTGCATGTTGGGTAACCTCAGTATATAGGTTGCGTGATGGAACTAGTCGTGGGGGTCTTGGGTGCTCAGTTCTTCATTTCAAGCCCTGGGCTTGTGTAGCATCTCAGAGAGAGGGGACACGATTTCCCCTGTCTTCCTTCTCCCTTCTCCACCTAATCTTTCATTTTATTAACTTCATTTAGGCCCAGAGCATGATAATGACTAGCTACTTTTAATTCATCAATTAAAACTCATTCAAAATTAGGTTAATTAAAAAAAAATTCTCTAGTCAACAATTTAGTATTGGGCATTTTGAATTGAGTTAGTTTTTCTACTTAAGTAGCATGTAGCTTTTTGAAAGAGAAGCTCCAGCATGTGTAATTCATTTGCAGATAGGTAATTGTGAGACACTGTGTGCTCACATATTACTGAATTGTTTAATTCTTCCCACTGGGTCAGGTTGACTTTAAAGAAGGTAAAAGATGTCTTGGGTCTTTAAAGTACATTTACCTGAAAGCAAGAGCGAGGAAGAGAATTGTTTTGGAGGTATTACCTTGGGGTAGCAGGAGCATATCCTATGCAGACCTGAGTTCAAGTCAGGTCTCTACCACCTACCTGCTCAAAGCCCATGGGTGAGACATTTAACCTCTCTGAGCCCCAGTTTCTACATTTGTAGAATGAGATTTACTTTTGCTAAATATTAAATGAGATAATGTATGAAAATGCTTGTTGCTTAGCGGATACTCAGCACATACCATGTTCATTTTGTCCTCTTCCCTTTGTGCCTAGCAAATCCTTTATCTCTTGTTCACTGTAGCATTTTTGCATATTTCCACATGATGGTATTCATGCAGGTGAACAGGTGGAGAAGGAAGCTTGGCCCAAGGGGAATTGTGTGGGAGGTGGGGGAGGCCACTGGACCTCTGGTGTGCAGCCTCACTGCTCATGCCACTGACCCTCTGGGAAGAACAATCTAAAGAGCATTTGCTGCCAGGTTTCCTAGTAGGTTACTTTCAGTATCTCTTTTATTCTTCAATGTAATTATTTCCTCTTAAAATTGGGAAAGTTGAGACTTGAGAAGTCATGCATCCAGAGATGGGTTTTGAATCAACATAACCAAAGCCCATATTCTCTTTACTAGAGTAGCCCACCTCTCTGAGGCACAGTCACTGACCTCAAAGAACATGCACTGTTGGCAAGGAAGCTTAGACCTGTACTTATTGTAAAAGTGGACTGCTTCCTGAGGGAAAGAATGGGCTCACTGCTAGAAATACACTGATGAATGAAATATGCAAACTCTGCCCTGTCCTTGTATGGCTGATCATTTAGTAATTAACAGAATCTTTTATGACCTGTCAGAACTTGAGCTAATCTGAAGGTGGGGTAATCTAAGATCATGGCAGCTGGTGCCATCACTTCATGGGAAATAGACGGGGAAACAGTGGAAACAGTGTCAGACTTTATTTTTGGGCTCCAAAATCAGTGCAGATGATGATTGCAGCCATGAAATTAAAAGATGCTTACTCCTTGGAAGGAAAGTTATGACCAACCTAGACAACATAATCAAAAGCAGAGACATTACTTTGTCCACAAACATCCATCTACTCAAGGCTCTGGTTTTTCCAGTGGTCATGTATGGATGTGAGAGTTGGACTATAAAGAAAGCTGAGCACAGAAGAAATGATGCTTTTGAACTGTGGTGCTGGAAAGACTCTTGAGAGTCCCTTGGACTGCAAGGAGACCCAACCAGTCCATTCTGAAGGAGATCAGCCCTGGGTGTTCATTGGAAGGACTGATGTTGAAGCTGAAACTCCAATACTTTGGCCACCTGATGTGAAGAGCTGACTCATTTGAAAAGACCCTGGATGCTGGGAAAGACTGAGAGCAGGAGGAGAAGGGGACGACAAAGGATGAGATGGTTGGATGGCATCACCAACTCAATGGACATGGGTTTGGGTGGACTCTGGAAGTTGGTAATGGACAGGGAGGCCTGGCGTGCTGCGGTTCGTAGGGTCGCAAAGAGTCGGACACAACTGAGCAACTGAACTGAAGTGAACTGGAAGGTGGGAAGAAGGCTTTCCTGTGTGTGGAGTGACATTTCAGTGATGTTCTGAAGGCTAAGTAGATTTGAATAGGTAGGGAAGGCAAAATTGGAGATAAGGAAGAACCTTTTAGGTAGAGGGATAGCCTGTGTAAAGGCTGTGGGGTAGGAAGGAATGAAAGCATAAAGGTAGTTAGAATCAAAAGTTCTAGGAGAAGGATAACACAAGGTAAGACTGGAGAGGTAGGCAGGGCAAAATCTTGGACAGCGGAGAAAGTTTGGGGAGGAATTTACCATGACCAAGTTTTGCATTTTTTAAAGATCGTTCTAGCTTTAGGATAAAGACTGCATGGAAAGGAGTTAAGTCCAGGCAAGGAAACTGACAGGATCCTGTTGCAGTAGTTTAGGTGAAATGGGATGTGATTTATAAGAGAGGAAGTGTAATATATCAATTAAGAAATGATTTCTCAGTAATATCTGTATCATTTATTACCTATGTGAATTTGAACAAGTTACTTAACAATTCTATTTCCAAGTCTCCTCATGTATAAAATGATTACTATAATTTATCTCATAGAGTTGTTAAAAAGATTAAATGAATTAACAGTGGTAAAGTGTATAGAATAATGCCTTGCAATGAAGCACATGCCCAGTAAATATAGACAGTTATCATCAATGGAGATGAAAAGAGGTGGACAGAATTGGTAACTATTTCAGGTCAAATTAACTGAATTTGATAACAGAATTAGGAAGATGTCTGTGAATGTATTAAATAGTATGGTGAGCTACAAATTGGTTGGTGATAGGAAAAACTTGATGAAGGAAGCCAAAATTGAACTGGACGTTAAAGAACACATAGGATTTGAGCATGAGAAAAGAGTTAAATAGCCGTGGATAAGGGAATGAGTCAATGTTCTTTTATTTCCAAAACTACTCAGAGGATCAAGAGTTGTATTTCACCTGAGACTGCATCATCTTGCTTTGTTAGAAGTTCTCATAGTCTGAATCACAAATCTTAGTAGTTGTGTATCATCTTTTCCTTTTGCTTAGGCTGGTGAAGACCCATCTTCTAAAAGCTAAAGACTTCAGAATATCTCATGATCTTGAAGAGGGAATTTAGGGTAAGATATTCCTTCTGAGGCTGCCAGATCAGAGCTTCACTTTCATTAGAAACGTGTGTCCATGGCCAAATATCACATTTTCTTCTTGTAAATTCCCATTTTCTGGAAGGCAGATTGCTTTGTTCAAAATGCTTATGGCAGACACTGTAGCCATAACCCCTTCTTTCTTATTAACACTTTCTGAATTTGATAACCTGTGATATACTTGGCTCATAGATATATCATGGTATAAGCCATCCACAGTAATCATAATTCTGCTTACTGGATACTTATTTCTCTAACATCCCGGTAGCTAAGCGTGGTCAGTGATGGCATTCCAGCATGCAGGAAGTCATCTCAAAGGATTCTGGGAAATATTTTTCTCCCTGAAAAATAGACACAGATGTGGAAAGAGAAGTCCTTCCTTTATTAGATGTTTTCATGTAAAGAATGGGGCTGTTGCTGCCACTGCTTGGGTCAATGAGGAAAAATTAAGAGGTTTCCAGAGGCACCAACCTAGTCCCTCTTTGAACATATAGACATGAATAACATCATTGAACAGTTGGCTGTCCCTGGATCTTTCCAAGAAGCCCCTTGACTTCTTCCATGAAATAACAAAGTGTCTTCATTGTCTACTTCTCTGTCAGTTGCAGCTCAAAGCACCTCTAACAATTACACTGCTTTGTCAAAGAATCACATTATTTTTCAAAGACCTGCTAGCTGCTTTGTCCTTTTTTTCATTTCTATCTTCTCCTTATTGGCCAAAAATGTCAGTGTCTCCCCAGGCACCCATATCAGTACTCAGGCCCCCTAACTGGCCCCTGGGACATCTTTGTGTACACCCCTTTCCATTGTCATTGGCCCTGTCCAGCCTTCCATTGTCTTTCCTGAAATATTATAGGAACCTCCTAACAGTTTTCTCTCCCCCATTCTAATACCTCCTCTTCATTATTGACAGTTTCTTTCTTGAAGGATGGGTAGTGTCATATATCTTCTCTTTGCTGTATCACAGCAACCACCTGTGACTCTCTGGTGCCTCTAAGATCCAAATGCCCCTGGAAGACATTTCAGGCATGACATTTGGCCCTAAGCTGCTTTCCTAATACTTCCTCCTGCTCCATCCTTCTTGCTTACAATTAGGAGTAGGGTTACCATGAGCTCAGGGATATCTGCTGCTGCTGCTGCTAAGTCGCTTCAGTTGTGTCCAACTCTGTGTGACCCCATAGACGGCAGCCCACCAGGCTCCCCGTCCTTAGGGTTCTCCGGGCAAGAGCACTGGAGTGGGTTGCCATTTCCTTCTCCAATGCATGAAAGTGAAAAGTGAAAGTGAAGTCTCTCAGTCGTGTCCGACTCTTAGCGACCCCATGGACTGCAGCCTACCAGCCTACCCTCCGTCCATGGGATTTCCAGGCAAGAGTACTGGAATGGGGTGCCATTGCCTTCTCCATCAGGGATGTCTATCTATGCCAATTTCTCACTATGTCCCAGTACATCCTATCATTTTACACCTCCACATTTTTGGTGCGAATCCCTCAGCCTAGAATAGTCCTCCTTTATATAAATCCCTTTTCCACTCTACCTCTGTCAAAGCGAAATCTTGCTCTTTCTCCAAGACCCAGTTCTAATATCCCCTTCTTCCCAAAGGCTTCTTTGACCACCATCCCCCAGTTGAAATAAATTACTTTTTGTTTTTCTATAAAATTTTGCATGTACATTCAAACCAGTGTTTTCCTGGTGGTTAAGTGCATGGCTTCTGGAGTTAGACTATGTGGATTCAAATCTCGGCTCTGCTACTTATTTGGAAAAATTTCCCAACGTATTAGAGCCTTGGTACCCTCATTTATAAAATATGGACAACAGTAGCACACTGAAGGAGAGGTGAGGTAGATGAGATAGTATGTGTAAAGTAATTGCTCAACAAATATTGGACATTGTTATTATTTTTTTCTCACAAAGTGGTTATTTCACTTTTGCCTTTAATTATACTTAGCTCTATAGAATATTCTCACTCACTGAATTGATTTAAAATTCTTTGACAAAGGGGAGGTGAACTGGAGAGAAGGTAACATTAAGTCATAATTTGTGTCAGACACTCTGTCAGACTCTTTACACAACAGTCCCGAGATGAGGCATCATCATCATCTTTGTCATCCCGATCCTACAAATAAGGAAACGGAGGTTCAGAGAGTCAGCTGGTTTGACTGTAGTTATGGCAAGTGAGTGGCAAGGCCAAGATTCACACCCAAGCCTGTCTGATTTCTAATGTACTTTCTAGCGGTTCTGCTGCCTCCTCTCATGAAGAGGGCTGGCACTCCATTGTCTTTAAGGCTCCTCAACATTGTCTTACTACTTTAACACAATGTAGGCGATCAGAAAAGTGTTTTGAAGGGGATATGTAGTGATATGATGTAGTGCATGATCGTGTGTGGTAATTTAGAAAAAGACATTTCTGATTCCAGAGAGATTTTTAAATAAAGCACAGCTTGATTTACTCTTTGAGGCCTTAAAGCAGTGCTGCTGAATGTGACTGGAATTTGCTGTCCTTCCACGTGTATAAAGTTGTCTGTTAATTCCTGGAATGTCTTGGCAGTCTGGTTGATTCATTGCTGTGAGGCAGCATAGGTATTGGTGTATCTTACACATGGCTGACTGCTTGTGAGGTTCTGATGGGTACAGAGGTGGTGGGCAGGATGTCCTGCAGGCCTATGGTATGCCCATTCACTATAATGGGCATTGATCTGACTTTGTTCAGTTGCTCAGTCGTGTCTGACTTTGCAACCCCATGGACTGCAGCACGCCAGTCTTCCCTGTCCTTCACCATTTCCCAGAGCTTGCTCAAACTCGTGCCCATTGAGTCGGTGATGCTATCCAACCATCTCATCCTCTGTTGTCCTCTTCTCCTCTTGTCTTCAGTCTTTCCCAGCATCAGGGTCTTTTCCAGTGAGTCAGTTCTTTGCAACAGGTGACCAGAGTGTTGGAGCTTCAGCTTCAACATCAGTCCTTCCAGTGAATATTCAGGGTTGATTTCCTTTAGGATTGACTGGTTTAATCTCCTTGCTGTCCAAGGGACTCTCAGGAGTCTTTTCCAACACCACAGTCCAAAGTCATCAGTTCTTTGGCACTTAGCCTTTTTATTGTCCAGCTCTCACATCTATATATGACTACTGGAAAAACCATAGCTTTGACTATAAAGACCTTTGTTGGCAAAGTAATGTCTCCTCTTTTAATATGCTGGCTAAGTTTGTCATAGCTTTTCTTCCAAGGAGCAAGTGTCTTTTAATTTCATGGCTGCAGTACCTATCCACAGTGATTTTGGAGCCCAAGAAAATAAAGTCTGTAACTGTTCTTACTGTTGATTTGACTATTTAGTATGGATAAAGGGTAGACTTCCCTCACTTGCAGGAAGAAAAATCTAATTGGTCATGTGTTTACAATCCCCTTTCTGTAGAAAGGAATTAAGGCAGTTCCAGAGGGCATAGGCAAGTGGTGATGCTTTTATATAGGTAAGAGAGAAGAAAGAGTTAGTTATTGACATAAAACAAAACTATAAATTAAGGTGCATTGTGAAATGACTTACATTCTTACTGGCTTCTAACTTTCTTAGGTGCCAGCTGTTGAAAGGATATGTTACCTAATTGGCAATTGCTGAAAGTAGTTGTACAAGGGAAACACAACTGTTCTTTAAAAAAAAAAACCTTTTTATTTTGTATTGGGATATAGCTGATTAACAATGTTATGGTAGTTTCAGGTGAACAAAGAAGGGACTCAGCCAGACATGTACATGTTTCCGTTCTTCCCCAAACTCCTTTCCCATCCAGGTTGACACATAGAAACGTACCAATTCTTAATCACAGTTTCAGTTTTAGTGCTTGTGATTTGTCTGTTCATATTTTCTGTTTCTTCCTGGTTCAGTCTTGGGTGACTGTACCTTTCTAAGAATTTGTCCGTTTCTTCTGGGTTGTCCTTGGCATACAGTTGTTCATAGTAGTCTCTTGTGATTCCTGGTATACCTATGGAGTCAGTTGTAAATTTCTTTTGTTTCATTTCTAATTTCTTACTGCTGATTTGATTCTTCTCTTTTTTTTTTTCTTGCTAAATCTGACTAAAGGTCTATCAATCTTGTTTATATTTTCAAAGAACCAGCTTTTAGTTTCATTGGTCTTTGCAATTGTTTTGTCTCTATTTCATTTATTTCTGCTCCGATCTTTATGATTTCCTTCCCTCTACTAACTTTAGCTTTTGTTTTTTGTTCTTTCTCTAGTTATTTTAGGGGTAAGGTTCGGTTGTTTATTTGAGACTTTTCTTGTTTCATGAGGTAAGATTGTATTGCTATGAACTTCATTCTTAGAACTGCTTTTTCCTCATCCAATAAATTTTTGGACCTTGATACTTTTATCTTCATTTGCTGCTAGGTGTTTCTTTTATTTTTTCTCCTTCTTTGATTTCTTCAGTGATCCAATGGTTGCTTACTAGCATATTGTTTAGCCACCACATGTTTGTGAGAAACACACCTATTCTTGATGCTGGTTCAGATGGGAATTTCTCCTAGGTGGACACTGTGTCTTATAATTAAAGTCTTAACAACTTTCCTGTGCAAGGTAGCATTTTGTAGAATTGCCTCTCTTGAGCTGCAGATGTGACAGGAAGAAGAGGGTTCATAAAACTGTTCTGTAGGGCTGAAGCTGTGGGGAAGGGGCTGTGGGAGGTGTTCTAGGTACTTCAGGCTGTCAGAGGGATGGGCAGGACCACATGTCTCCCAGGCACTCCTCTTAAAAGTAGTCCTTTTGATGGAGTTATGATGAACACCAAGAGGGAGGAACCTAGTATTAATAGTTATTGGCATAAGCCTGGAGTGAAGCTGGTTTTCTGTGGCCAGTAAAATGTAGAACCACCTGCCTTTACTGATAATCCGGTTTTGTGAATGTTGAGGAGGCTAACAAGAGGCTGATCAGTAATTTTAAATTCATTTTTATTAGTGAGAAATACTATTCCTAGAAGATATGCCAGTTTTGAGCCTGCTTATCTTCCATTTCACTTGCGTGCAAGCTCATTGCCTAAGGCTCACCTCAAGTACCATCTCCAAAATCTTTTACTACTTCCCTACCCTCAGAGGGTCCTCTCTGTTTTATAACCATCTCTTTTGAAAAAGTTAACTTTTTATTGAGGTATATTTGCTTTAAAATGTTGTGTTGTTTTCTTCTACACAGCAAAGTAAATCAGCTACATATTTACATACCTCACCTCTTTTTGAATTTCCTTCCCATTTAGGTCACCACAGAGCTCTGAGTAGAGTTCTCTAGGCTATACAGTACATTCTCATTAGTTATCTATTTTGCAAATAGTATCAATAGTGTGTATGTATCATCTCAATCTCCCAGTTAATCCCAGCCCTTTCCCCCTAGTTATCCACATGTTTGCTTTCTATGTCTGTGTCTCTATTTCTGCTTTTCAAATAAGGTCACCTATACCATTTTTCTAGTATCACATATATGTATTAATATACAATATTTGCTTTTCTCTTTCTGACTTAGTTCACTCTTTTTGATAGTCTCTAGATCCAACCACATCTCTAAATGACAAGTTTCATTCCTTATAATGTCTGAGTAATATTCCATTGTGTATACGTACCACATCTTCTTTAGCTACTCCTCTGATGATGGACATTCAGGTTGTTCCATGTCCTGGCTATTGTAAATCGTGCTGTAGTGAATGCTGGTATCTTTTCAAGTTATGGTTTTCTCTGGGTATATGCCCATGAGTGGGATTGCTGGGTCATGATAGTTCTTTTTAGTTTTCTAAGGAACTGTCATACTGTTCTCCATAGTGTCTATATAAATTTACATTCCGACCAGTAGTATAAGAGGGTTCCCTTTTCTCCACACCTTCTCCAGCATTTATTGTTAGTGGATTTTTTGCTAATGGCCATTCTGACTGGTGTGAATGATACCTCACTGGAGTTTTGATTTGTGTTTCTGTTAATAATCAGTGATGTTTGTGCATCTGAAATAGCCATTTGTCCAAAGAAGACACACAGGTGGCAACAAACACATGCTCAGCATCACTAATTATTAATCGTCTCTTTTATTGTCTTTTCTTCTTACACAGTATGTATCTACACTTGCTGACCATGTACTTTATTTGTGTATATTTTCACTCAAATTGATTTTAAGTCTAGTCACATGGTGAAAGAAAGTAGAAGAAACCTACTTGTCAAGCACAGGATTGTGCAAATAATTTAGGTGCTTAATAGATTTTTAATAAATCAATGGATTCTCTGAAGCATTATAAAAAACTGTTGTACAGATTGTCTCAATCTTTACTGAGAATATTTCTAAACTATATTTGTGTGTACTTTAGAAAGTATAATATTGCATATAATTTAATTTTGTCTCTCGTGACTTTTGTTACACAAAATTTAAATATTCAGAAGTTAATTCTGTTGATTAAATTTATTCTGGTTTGGGAATGATATTACTTTTAAGAGATTTTTTTCTTTTTTATCAAAACTCAGGAATTGGAGATTACTTTTTTGTACTCTAGTACTTACAAATATTTTTACACATTTAATCATTCATTCTACAATATTGAATACCTATTGTATGCTGTGAAAAGAAGGGAAGTAAAAAGCAAAGGGGAAAAGGAAAGATATACCCATTTGAATGCAGAGTTCCAAAGAACAGCAAGGAGAGAAAAGAAAGCCTTCCTCAGCAATCAGTGCAAAGAAATAGAGGAAAGTAATAGAATGGGAAAGACTAGAGATCTCTTCAGGAAAATTAGAGACACCAAGGGAGCATTTCATGCAAAGATGGGCTCGATAAAGGACAGAAATGGCATGGACCTAACAGAAGCAGAAGATATTAAGAAGAGATGGCAAGAATACACAGAAGAACTGTACAAAAAGATCTTCATGACCCAGATAAGCATGATGGTGTGATCACTCACCTACAGCCAGACATCCTGGAATGTGAAGTCAAGCGGGCCTTAGGAAGCATCATGATGAACAAAGCTAGCGGAGGTGATGGAATTCCAGATGAGATATTTTAAATCTTAAAGATGATGCTGTGAAAGTGCTGCACTCAATATGCCAGCAACTTTGGAAAACTCAGCAGTGGCCTCAGGACTGGAAAAGGTCAGTTTTCATTCCAATCCCAAAGAAAGGCAATGCCAAAGAATACTCTAATTATCACACAATTGCACTCATCTCACACGCTAGTAAAATAATGCTCAAAATTCTCCAAGCCAGGTTTCAGCAATATGTGAACTATGAACTTCCAGATGTTCAAGCTGGTTTTAGAAAAGGCAGAGGAAACAGAGATCAAGTTGCCAACGTCTGCTGGATCATTGAAAAAGCAAGAGAGTTCCAGAAAAACATCTATTTCTGCTTTATTGACTATGCCAAAGCCTTTGACAGTGTGGATCACAATAAACTGTGGAAAATTCTGAAAGAGATGGGATAACCAGACCACCTGACCTGCCTCTTGAGAAACCTATATGCAGGTCAGGAAGCAATAGTTAGAACTAGACATGGAACAACAGACTGGTTCCAAATAGGAAAAGGAGTACATCGAGGCTATATATTGTCACCCTGCTTATTCAAGAGTACATCATGAGAAATGCTGGGCTGGAAGAAAAACAAGCTGGAATCAAGATTGCCAGGAGAAATATCAATAACCTCAGATATGCAGATGACACCACCCTTATGGTAGAAAGTGAAGAGGAACAAAAGACCCTCTTGATGAAAGTGAAAGTGGAGAGTGAAAAAGTTGGCTTAAAGCTTGACATTCAGAAAACGAAGATCATGGCATCTGGTCCCATCACTTCATGGGAAAGAGATGGGGAAACAGTGGCTGACTTTATTTTTCTGGGTTCCAAAATCACTGCAGATGGTGATTGCAGCCATGAAATGAAAAGACTCTTACTCCTTGGAAGGAAAGTTATGCCCAACCTAGATAGCATATTGAAAAGCAGAGACATTACTTTGCCAACAAATGTCCATCTAGTCAAGGCTATGGTTTTTCCAGTTATCATGTACGGATGTGAGAGTTGGACTATAAAGAAAGCTGAGCGGTGAAGAATTGATGCTTTTGAACTCTGGTGTTGGAGAGGACTCTTGAGAGTCCCTTGGGCTACAAGGAGATCCAACCAGTCCATCCTAAAGGAGATCAGTCCTGGGTGTTCATTGGAAGGACTGATGTTGAAGCTGAAACTCCAATACTTTGGCCACCTGATGTGAAGAGCTGACTCATTGGAAAAGACCCTGATGTTGGGAAAGATTGAAGATGGGAGGAGAAGGGATGACAGAGGATTAGATGGTTGGATGGCATCACCTACTCAATGAACATAGGTTTGGGTGGACTCTGGGAGTTGATGATGGACAGGGAGGCCTCGTGTGCTTCGATTCATGGGGTCACAAAGAGTCGGACACGACTGAGCAACTGAACTGAACTGAATTATATGCTATGTGTTTAATATACTTAAAAACTAGATCCTATGGCCAGTGATGAAGCCACAAACAGCACATTCCAACCACAGTTCACATTTTATTTCAGGATTTACCACTTAAGATCAAGTCTGCCGTGTTGGCAAGGTAAACAGAGAAACTGTTAGTGACTTGCTGAGTGGGATACAGATGGGAATGAATGGCGCTCGGATTTGAATCTGGATCTGTTTCATTGCTGCTGCTGCTAAGTCGTTTCAGTCGTGTCCGACTCTGCACGACCCCATAGACGGCAGCCCACTGGGCTCCCCGTCCCTGGGATTCTCCAGGCAAGAACACTGGAGTGGGTTGCCATTTCCTTCACCTGGTGGAAATAGGTGGCAATTTTTCAGAAAGCAGCTCATGCCTCTTTTTAGCCCTCATGTGGCCCTTCAGTGTTTGGTCAGAAGTGGGTCTAACTAGTATGGTTCAGGCGGGCAGAGATCTTATTACTGTGAGGTGGTAATAAGCTGTAGAGACACCTTTGTCTCAATTTTTAAATTCAGCTAGCTTATGCCATTGCTAGCTGATTAATTAATTAATGTCATTAATTTCTTGTTATTAAGCCCTCCTGTTCTTATTACATAAAAACTAGAAGATACAGTCAGTTTTGGTTTTTTCAAGTTTGCTATGGGCCTCCCAGGTGGCTCACTTGTAAAGAATCTGCCTGCAATGCAGGAGATGCTGGTTCGATCCCTGGGAGGGAAGATTCCCTGGAAAAAGAAATGGCAACTGTCTCCAGTATTCTTGTCTGGAAAGTCCCATGGACAGAGGAGCCTGGTAGGCTGCAGTCCATGGGGTTGCAAAGAGTTGGATATGACTTAGCAACTAAAATAACAACAACAAATAGGAGGTTTACCAGCAGTGGTGGGCTTCTTTGCATGTGTGTGTGATCTGTTGTTTCCACCTCTTTGTGACTCCATGGACTGTAGTCCGTCAGGCTCTTCTGTCCATGGAATTCTCCAGGCAAGAATACGGAATGGGTAGCCATTTCCCACTCCAGGTGATCTTTCTTGACTAAGACAGGTACACTTTTGCTTTACAGAGACAGCTTAGATACAAATTAAGGACCCTTGACTTGCTTCCCTGGGTGACAAAACTTCTCCTTATTTATTGACAAGGAAGCTGAGACTCAGAGTGTTAATCCTAACTCTGAAATAAACATCTAGTTACTGTACATTGTGGAGGAGGACATGGCAACTAGTATTCTTACCTGGAGAACTCCATGGACAGAGAAGTCTGGCAGGCTACAGTCTATGGGGCTGCAGAGAGTCAGATACAACTAGCTACTAACACAACATAGGGTACATTGGATGACTTCGCTGTCCTAACTACTGTGTAGCCGTTTGTTTTCAGATAGTCAAATGGCAAAATTTTAGCAGCCTCCTGTACTTAAACTGTTAATGCAAGTTTAATCTCTAAGATTAAAGGTGAAGACAGATTCTTCTCTTCTGATACATTTAAAAATATTGAACAGTAGGGACTTCCCTAGCAGTTAGGGCTTGACACTTGACTGCCAAGGGCTGGAGGCCTAGTTGGGGAATTAAGATCTCATGTCATGTGGTGTGGCAAAAAGAAAAAGATTGAACAATAACTGTTGATCATCTCCCCCAATCCCCCAGGACATGGTTTCCAACCTTCTAAAAAGCCTCACCCTTTTCCTTTATGAAAGCATTATTTCATTGTCTTTATTACACTAACTCATTGACTCTAAAGGATAAATTAAATTTAATTATACTCCTCATTGAGATGTGTCTTTCAAAATTTTTGACTGTTAAAGTTGGTGCCTCTGCTTGTGACAGGCTGACTTGATTTTTATGAATTAGTTATTCACTGTTACCTGAGACCATCTCATAATAAGTACACTTCATGTTTTCTCATCGTGGCTCTGCTCAGCTTGGCACCACCGTGAGACCTGCTTATATAGGCACAATGCTTTTTCTCTTCTCAGGCTGTTATTGGGTTTAAAAAAATTATTTTGACAGAATGAACTTTTTTAGTAACCTCCACTTGAAAATTCAACTATATTGATCTCAGTTTATCAACCAGCTATTGATAACGTGAGTTAAAAAAAAAAACTTTGAAGGCTAAAACATTATAAGGTAATTCTAATTTAGAGTGAGTCCTTTTAGACTTACATATACTGATACGTATAGGAATTTTAAGAACCCAAGATTTCCCAGTAGTAAAATTTAAATGGACTGAAGAAGTGTATCATATAATCATGCAGCACCCTCCACTCACCCACACCCTTGTATATATGCACACAAAATATATTTCTGGAAGGCAATATTAAAATTAAAAACTGAAATAACATTTACTTTGGTAGAGTAGGAGTGGAGAGTTGGTGATATGAAGGAGAATTTTCATGGTCCACTTTATAACTTTCTGTATTATTAGTTTACTGTGTTTTTTGTTTTACTTTTATAATTTTCCATAAAATTTACCATTTGAAGTGTACAGTTTAGTGTCATTTATTACATTCACAATGTTGTACAACCATCACCACTGTCTAGTTTTGAAATATGTTCATCGCTCTAAAGGAAACCCATTAACTGTGGAGCAGTCACTCCATATTCCTCCCGCTCTTTGACCGAAGAAAGTGAAGTCGCTTAGTCATGTCTGACTGTTTGTGACCCCATAGACTGTAACCTTCCATGCTCGTCTGTCCATGGAATGTTCCAGGCAAGAGTCCTGGTGAAGGTGAAGGTGAAGTCGCTCAGTCGTGTCCGACTCTTTGTGACCCCGTGGACTGTAACCTACTAGGCTTCTCCGTCCAGAGTGGGTTGCTATTTCCTTCTCCTGGGGATCTTTCCAACCCAGGGATCGAATCCAGGTCTCACGCATTGTAGGCAGACGCTTTACCATCTGAGCCACGAGGGAAGCCTAGCAACCCCTAGTTGGCATTGTATTTCTATAAACTTGCCTATTCTGGATATTTTATATAGATGGACACATATAATATGTGACTTTGTGCATGGCTATTTTCACTTAGTTTAATGTTTTCAAGCTTCACCCATATTGTGGCATGTGTTAGAACACCATTCCTTTTTATGGCTGATTAACAATACATTGTATAGATACAGTATATTATGTTTATTGATTCATTAGTTGATGGACATTTGAATTGTTTCCACCTTTTGCCTGTTGTCAACAGTGCTACCATGAACATTCATGTGGAAGTTTATATATAAATATATATATAAATATTCACTTCATTTCATTTCAGTCACTGAGTCATGTTCGACTCTTTGCAGCCCCATGAACTGCAGCATGCCAGGCCTCCCTGTTCATCACCAACTCCCAGAGTCCACCCAAATCCATGTCCACTGAGTCACTGATGCCATCCAACCATCTCATCCTCTGTTGTCCCCTTCTCGTCCTGCCTACAGTCTTTCCCAGCATCAGGGTCTTTTCAAATGAGTCAGCTCTTCACATCAGGTGGCCAAAGTATTGGAGTTTCAGCTTCAACATCAGTCCTTCCAATGAACACCCAGGACTGATCTCCTTTAGGATGGACTGGTTGAATCTTCTTGTAGTCCAAGGGACTCTCAAGAGTCTTCTCCAACACCACAGTTCAAAAGCATCAATTCTTTGGCTCTCAGCTTTCTTTATAGTCCAACTCTCACATCCGTACATGACCACTGGAAAAACCATAGCCTTGACTAGACAGACCTTTGTTGACAAAGTAATGTCTCTGTTTTTTAATATGTTGTCTAGGTTGGTCATAACTTTCCTTCCAAGGAGTTCAGTTCAGTTCAGTTCAGTTCAGTGCTCAGTCGTGTCCGACTCTTTGCGACCCCATGAATCACAGCATGCCAGGCCTCCCTGTCCATCACCAACGCCCAGAGTTCACTCAGACTTGCGTCCATTGAGTCAGTGATGCCATCCAGCCATCTCATCCTCGGTCGTCCCCTTCTTCTCCTGCTCCCAATCCCTCCGAGCATCAAAGTCTTTTCCTATGAGTCAACCCTTACAAGGAGTAAGTGTCTTTTAATTTCAAGGCTGCAATCACCATCTGCAGTGATTTTGGAGCCCAGAAAAATAAAGTCAGCCACTGTTTTCACTGTTTCCCCATCTATTTGCCATGAAGTGATGGGACCGGATGCCATGATCTTAGTTTTCTGAATGTTGAGCTTTAAGCCCACTTTTTCACTCTCTTCTTTCACTTTCATCAAAAGGCTCTTTAGTTCCTCTTCACTTTCTGCCATAAGGGTGGTGTCATCTGCATATCTGAGGTTACTGATATTTCTCCCGGCAATCTTGATTCCAGCTTGTGTTTCTTCCAGTCCAACGTTTTTCATAATGTACTCTGCATATAAGTTAAATAAGCAGGGTGATAATATACAGCCTTGATGTACTCCTTTTCCTATTTGGAACCAGTCTGTTGTTCCATGTCCAGTTCTAACTATTGCTTCCTGACCTCCATATATATATATATATATTATGTATGTATAATTTATCTATCTGGTTATGGCATGCTGGATCTTCAGTCTTCATTGCAGCCTTAATCTTCGGGATCATTAGTTGTGACATGTGGGATAATTTTCTTTTTAGTTGCAGCATGGGAACTCTTGCTGGGACATGTGGAATCTAGTTCCCTAACCAGAGATCAAGCCCCAGGCCCACTGCATTGGGAACATGGATTTTTAGCCACTGGACCACCAGAGAAGTCCTGGCTCATGTGCAAGTTTTTAAAACCCGTTTATTGTTCAAAGTCATGTTATGGTTCCACATTGCTTAACTGTGGGATAAATCTAGGCCTGGCCTTGCTGACTAATTGACCCACCTTTCATATTCATTATGCCTTGGTGTCTTTGTTTATATTTCTTCCTCATCGTCTAACTGCTAGTTGAATATACCTTTGGAAACTAATTTAAATGTTTCTTCCTCAATGAGAGTATTGCCAACATTGCTCCCACCCTTCTGTTTGCAGAAGGCTCCTTTGTGCCTCAGTTTCTGCTTGAGACCTCTTTGTGGCTCTTACTTTATTTTGTGAGTCTCAACCTTAAAGGCAGGGGCCTTTTATATTCATTACTCCTCGCAGCACATAGTAGGCACTCAGTTGAATATTTGTTAGATAAATAGTGCTTGGATTTTTTTTTTTTTTAACTGCGGATAACCAGGTTGGAAAAGTTCACTTTAAGATCAGCAAAATGTACAGCCAGCTAAAAATATCTTCCAAATAATTGTTTGAATAAGAACTCTGGGTTTTTCTAATTTGGATGCTTAATACAATGTATTTGGCCACTAGGAGCTATAATTAGTTTCATGTCCTAGTGAGTAATTAAGAACCAAAGAGCAGATTCTAATTGGAACCCTGAGACCTCATAAAGTTCTCAAATGCCTTTAAGCTGGACTGTGTTCAGGATCTGGAATAATGTAGATTATACAGGTCTGCTTACTCCCTTTGGTTTTATATTATGGTTTGTTAAGTGTTCACTTCTTCATAAAATGGTAATTTACTTGAAACATGGCTTGTAAATTGCCACTTATAATGTACATTCCTGGAACATAAACAATAGCTCTTATTATCCATCTCCTGCCCCTCATAGTGGAGAAGGCAATGGCACCCCCACTCCAGTACTCTTGCCTGGAAAGTCTCATGGATGGAGGAGCCTAGCAGGCTGCAGTCCATGGGGTCGCGAAGAGTCAGACATGACTGAGCGACTTCCCTTTTGCTTTTCACTTTCATGCATTGGAGAAGGAAATGGCAACCCACTCCAGTGTTCTTGCCTGGAGAATCCCAGGGACGGTGAGCCTGGTGGGCTGCCGTCTATGGGGGTCGCACAGAGTCGGACATGACTGAAGCGACTTAGCAGCAGCAGCAGCACCTCATAGTACCTGATGCTTTAGCCCAAAATCAGCATTCAGGAAATGCTTCTGAGTAAAATAATGCATAGAATGGGCTGCTATACTCTGTACATTATTCCTTTTGCTGCCCAGATAGTCCTGTCAGTGTCAACAGGAAATAATCAGTCTTCTCAGCTGGTCGTAGTCAATATGTGTGAAGGTGCAACAGAAGAAGTAGCATTGTTAATGCCTTCCGATACTGGGGCAGATTTATTACTTTGTGCTCTTTGACCTGGAAGTTGTTTCCCTCCTCCCCTATAGAAAGAAAGTGAAAATGAAGTCGCTCAGTCGTGTCCGACTCTTTGCGACCCCATGGACTGGAGCCTACCAGGCTCCTCTGTCCATGGGATTCTCCAGGCAATAGTACTGGAGTGGATTGCCATTCCCTTCACCAGGGGATCTTTCCAACCCGGGGATCAAACCCGGGTCTCCTGCATTGTAGACAGACGCTGAACCACCAGGGAAGTCCTCCCCTGTGGAAGATGGTCTTAAATAAGCCCTGTGTGTGTGTTTGTTTGTTTGAAGTGCAAAACACAGGGAGAAGCCTTTTCAGGTCCCTGGGATATGAACCTCCAGTTCCAGCAGGTGGACTCACTAGCCCTGTGGAGCTAAGTGCACTTGGAGCTTATAACAACTGACAACGGCTGATGAAGAGCCAAGGCTTAGAGGGGTTTAGGATAAAATGGTGAGCAAAAGAAATGCTGATATAGCCTTATTTTTACTCAGAGTCAATAATGAAATGAGCATGGATTCTACAAAGGAAAAATGCAGAGTGGTGTGGAGGTGTGAAGCAAGCTGCTGCTGCTGCTGCTAAGTCGCTTCAGTCATGTCCAACTCTGTGTGACACAATGGACTGCAGCCCACCAGGCTCCTCCATCCATGGAATTCTCCAGGCAAGAACACTGGAGTGGGTTGCCATTGCCTTCTCCAGTGCATGAAAGTGAAAAGTGAAAGTGAAGTCGCTCAGTCATGTCTGACTCTCAGCAACCCCATGGAGTGTAGCCCACCAGGCTCCTCCATCCATGGGATTTTCCAGGCAAGAAGCAAGAGGACCTAGCTTATTTTGAGGAAGTGCTTCAAGATGCATCTCTAAGGAAGGGACATTTGGTTGAATTTGAAGTCTAAATGAAAGTTAACTAGACAGAGAAAATGAGGGGAAAGGCCATGCAAAGACCCAGTGGGATAGAGGAAATAGGAACCTGTAATAGACAATAGAGTGGAAATAGATGAAGCCAGAGACATAAGCAGTAGCCACGTCAGTTTCTTTGTAGGCCTTTCTGTTTATCCACAGGCAATAGGAAGTCAGTGAAGAGTGTTAGAAAGAGGAATATAGATCAGATTTGCATTTTAAAAATATATGAACAATCATACCTGTCGGAATGGCTATCATAAATAGACCCCTACAAATGACAAATATTGGCAAGGATGTGGAGAAAAGGGAACCCTAGTACACTGTTGGTAGGAATGTAAATTTGTGCAGCCACTATGGGAAATAGTATGGAAGTTCCTCAAAAATATAAAAGGAACTACCAGCAGTTCTACCCTTGGGTTATAGCTGAAGAAAACAAAAACAGTAATTCAAATAAAGGCTTGCACCCCAGTGTTTATAGCAGCATTATTATAATAGCCAAGATATGGAAGCAACCTAAGTGTCCATTGACAGATAAATGAATTAAAAAAAAAATATGTAGGTATATATAAATGAAAACAAACAAACAATATATGTATGCAGAATGGAGAACAGACTAGAGCAGGCCAAAAGTAGTTGCTGTAGGAGACAAGTTAGAGGGTAATTGCAGTGAACTATAAAAGAGACAGGTAGGTGGTAGTAGAGTTAGAAGTGGGTGCATCTGTGAGACAATAAAGATTCAAAAAACTCAATAAGATTGGGTGACAGATTAGATATGGATTGTGGGGGACAAGCTTCTCCTAGATTTCAGGCTTATATAACTGGATGGATATGGTGGACATCACTGAGTTAGGGAACAGAGAAAAGTCAGATCTTGAGGTCTCTTCTGCTCATACTCTGTTGAGGTGCCCTTGTGACATCCACCTGGATATGTTAAGTACGTACTGGCTTGCAAGTCTGGAGCTTGGAAGAGATTTTTGAGTAGGAGATGATGGAGTAAAGATTGAGAACAGGAAGTAGATTAACTCCAGTGGTTGAGCTGGAGTGAAAGAGAGTGAGTCAGAGAAAAGCACAAGAAGGTAATAGCATAGAAGGCAAAGGATGGCGGTATTTCAAGATGGAGGGGAGTAGAACAAATGTGACATGTTTCTGAGAAGTAGAAATGGGATGATACTGGAAAAATAGTATCATCAATGGATTTAGCAGCCTGAAATTATTGAACTTAGAAAGACTTATTTTGGTGCAGAGAAAGGGTGGCAAACAGCTTGGTTGGGTTTTGGAATGGATAAAAGATAAGGAAATACAGATAGTGATCATAGACAACTCTTTCGAGATAATAAATATGTAATACTTTATCGTAAAGTGCTTCCAATAGTAATAAAATACAGATAAGTTACACGTGTTTTATTCCGCCAGTTGTTATTTGAGAGCCTCTCTACAAATGTTTGTGCTTATAAAAGGTACATAGGCATTCTTTATTGCCCATGTACAAATATTAAGTTTGAGTAGATGCCAAAGCATTGCCAAACATATATGTGCCAGAGTTTAGAAGTAGTTGTGCTTAGTCACTCAGCTGTAATCCGACTCTTTGTGACCCCATGGAACCCCTGCCAAGTTCTCCTTAGAAGTAGTTATAGCTTTCCTAATAATCATTTTACAATCTTATTTCAGAAAAGTAATTTGATACCTCAGTGTCCCTCGACCTCTTCATATTTAGTCAGTATTTTTGTTTTAAAGTATAGGATGCCATTGCTGCTGCTGCGTTGCTTCAGTCGTGTCCAACTCTGTGCGGCCCATTGACGGCAGCCCACCAGGCTCCCTGTCCCTGGGATTCTCCGGACAAGGGTACTGGAGTGGGTTGCCATTTCCTTCTCCAATGCATGAAAGTGAATAGTGAAAGTGAGGCTGCTCAGCCGTGTACAAGTCTTAGTGACCCCATGGACCACAGCCTACCAGGCTCCTCCATCCATGGGATTTTCCAGGCAAGAGTACTGGAGTGGGATGCCATTGCCTTCTCCAGGGATGCTACTAGTAAAGACATTTTCATTTTCTTAGGATCAAGCATGAAGGCATAATTTTTCTATAAATTTAAGATTATTTTGAAGTTAAAGCAAACAAAAGCAGGTGAGACAATAGAAATAGATGTTTCCTGTGTGTAAAATGCACTTTGATCCTTGGGAAGCATTTTTGGACTTCTGCCCTCTCTAAGGCAGAAGGCAGCCCTGAGGAGCCTTCTCTAAGGCAGAAGGCAGCCCTGAGGCAACCTTCTCAGGGGGTGGCCTTCTCGGGGCAGTCAGTCCTGATTTGATACCCCTCATCCAAGGTAAGGAGCAGCAGCTGCAATACGTCCCAGGTAAGAGAAACCCAAGTAAGATGGTAGGTGTTGCAAGAGGGCATCAGAAGGCAGACACACTGAAACCATAATCACAGAAAACTAGCCAATCTGATCACATGGACCACAGTCTTGTCTAACTCAGTGAAAATAAGCCATGCCATGTGGGGCCACACAAGACAGAAGAGTCATGGTGGAGAGGTCTTACAGAATGTGGCCCACTGGAGAAGGGAATGGCAAACTACTTCGATATTCTTGCCTTGAGAACCCCATGAACAGTATGAAAAGGCAAAATGATAGGATACTGAAAGAGGAACTTCCCAGGTCAGTAGGTGCCCAATATGCTACTGGAGATCAGTGGAGAAATAACTCCAGAAAGAATGAAAGGATGGAGCCAAAGCAAAAACAATGCCCAGTTGTGGATGTGACTGGTGATAGAAGCAAGGTCCGATGCTGTAAAGAGCAATATTGCATAGGAACCTGGAATGTCAGGTCCATGAATCAAGGCAAATTGGAAGTGGTCAAACAGGAGATGGCAAGAGGAAATGTCGACATTCTAGGAATCAGCAAACTAAAATGGACTGGAATGGGTGAATTTAACTCAAATGACCATTATATCTACTACAGTGGGCAGGATCCCTTAGAAGAAATGGAGTAGCCATCATGGTCAACAAGAGTCCAAAATGCAGTACTTGGATGCAATCTCAAAAACGACAGAATGATCTCTGTTCGTTTCTAAGGCAAACCATTCAATATCACAGTAATCCAAGTCTATGCCCCAACCAGTAACACTGAAGAAACTGAAGTTGAACGGTTCTATGAAGACCTACAAGACCTTTTAAAACTAACACCCAAAACAGATGTCCTTTTCATTATAGGGGACTGGAATGTGAAAGTAGGAAGACAAGAAACACCTGGAGTAACAGGCAAATTTGGCCTTGGAATACAGAATGAAACAGGGCAAAGGCTAATAGAGTTTTGCCAAGAGAACTCACTGGTCATAGCAAACACCCTCTTCCAACAACACAAGAGTAGATTCTACACATGGCCATCACCAGATGGTCAACACTGATTTCAGATTGATTATATTCTTTGCAGCCAAAGACGGAGAAGCTCTATACAGTCAGCAAAAAAAAAAAAAAAAAAAAAAGACCGGGGAGCTGACTATGGCTCAGATCATGAACTTGTATTGCCAAATTTAGACTTAAATGGAAGAAAGTAGGGAAAACCAACAGACCATTCAGGTATGACTTCAATCAAATCCTTTATGATTATACAGTGGAAGTGAGAAATAGATTTAAGGGACTAGATCTGATAGATAGAGTGCCTGATGAACTATGGATGGAGGTTCGTGACATTGTACAGGAGACATGGATAAAGACCATCCCCAAGAAAAAGAAATGCAAAAAATAAAATGGCTGTCTGAGGAGGCCTTACCAATAACTGTGAAAAGAAGAGAAGCAAAAAGCAAAGGAGAAAAGGAAAGACAAAAGCATCTGAATGCAGAGTTCCAAAGAATAGCAAGAAGAGATAAGAAAACCTTCCTCAGTGATCAATGCAAAGAAATAGAGGAAAACAATAGAATGGGAAAGACTAGCAATCTCTTCAAGAAAGTTAGAGATACTAAGGGAATATTTCATGCAAAGATGGGCTTGATAAAGGACAGAAATGATATGGACCTAACAAAAGCAGAAGATATAAAGAAGAGGTGGTGAGAATACACAGAAGAACTGTACAAAAAGATCTTCACCACCCAGATAATCACAATGGTATGATCACTCACCCAGAGCCAGACATCCTGGAATGTGAAGTCAAGTGGGCCTTAGAAAACATCACTACGAACAAAGCTAGTGGAGGTGATGGAATTCCAGATGAGCTATTTCAAATCGTGAAAGATGATGCTGTGAAAGCGCTGCACTCAATATGCCAGCAAATCTTGAAAATTCAGCATTGGCTACAGGAGTGGAAAAGGTCAGTTTTCATTCCAATCCCAAAGAAAGGCAATGCCAAAGAATGGTCAAACTACTGCAAAATTGCACTCATCTCACACGCTAGTAAAGTAATGCTTAAAATTCTCCAAGCTAGGCTTCAGCGATACGTGAACTGTGAAGTTGCAGATGTTCAAGCTGATTTTAGGAAAGGCAGAGGAACCAGAGATCAAATTGCCAACATCCACTGGATCATGGAAAAAGCAAGAGAGTTCCAGAAAAACATCTATTCCTGCTTTATTGACTATGCCAAAGCCTTTGACTGTGTGGATCACAATAAACTGTGGAAACTTCTGAAAGAGATGGGAATACCAGACCACCTGACCTGCCTTTTGAGAAACCTATATGCAGGTCAGGAAGCAACAGTTAGAACTAGACATGGAACAACAGACTGGTTCCAAATAGGAAAAGGAGTCTGTCAAGGCTGTATATTGTCACCCTGCTTATTTAACTTCTATGCAGAGTGCATCATGAGAAATGCTGGGCTGGAAGAAGCACCAGCTGGAATCAAGATTGCCAGGAGAAATATCAATAACTTCAGATATGTAGATTACACCACCCTTATGGCAGAAAGTGAAGAGGAGCAAAAGACCCTCTTGATGACAGTGAAAGAGGAGAGTGAAAAAGTTGGCTTAAAGCTCAACATTCAGAAAACGAAGATCATGGCATCTGGTCCCATCACTTCATGGGAAATAGATTGGGAAACAGAGAAAACAGTGGCTAACTTTATTTTTCTGGGCTCCAAAATCACTGGAGATGGTGACTCCAGCTATGAAATTAAAAGGCGCTTATTCCTTGGAAGGAAAGTTATGACCAACCTAGATAGCATATTCAAGAGCAGAGACATTAATTTGCCAACAAAGGTCCATCTAGTCAAGGCTATGGTTTTTCCAGTGGTCATGTATGGATGTGAGAGTTGGACTGTGAAGAAAGCTGAGTGACAAAAAATTGATGCTTTTGAACTGTGCTGATGGAGAAGACTCTTGAGAGTCCCTTGGACTGCAAGGAGATCCAACCAGTCCATTCTAAGGGAGATCAGTCCTGGGTTTTCATTGGAAAGACTGATGCTAAAGCTGAAACTCCAATACTTTGGACACCTCATGCGAAGAAATTGACTGATTGGAAAAGACCCTGATGCTCAGAGGGTTTGGGGGTAGGAGGAGAAATGTACTACAGAGGATGAGATGGCTGGATGGCATCACCAACTCGATGGACATGAGTTTGAGTAAACTCCAGGAGTTGGTGATGGACAGGGAGGCCTGGTGTGCTGTGATTCAGGGGTTGCAAAGGGTCAGACACGACTGAGCGACTGAACTGAACTGAACTGAATGCCTTCTCTAAGGGAATTAAGATAACCTCATCCCCTCCCTGTCTCCTTGCTGATGACTGTGCAAGGAAGATTTAATCCAGATGAGAAAAACAACATATAAATGACTCAGCACTCAAAAACTAAGATCATGGCATCTGGTCCCATCACTCCATGGCAAATAGGTGGGGAAACAGTAGCAGATTTTATTTTCTTGGACTCCAGAATCACTGCAGATGGTGAGTACAGCCATGAAATTAAAGATACCTGCTCCTAGAAGAAAAGCTATGACCAACCTAGACAGCATGTTAAAAGCAGAGACATTGCTTTGCTGACAAAAGTCCATCTAGTCGAAGCTATGGTTTTTCCAGTAGTCATGTATGGATGTGAGAGTTGGACTATAAGAAAGCTGAGCACCAAAGAATTGATGCTTTTGAACTGTGGTGTTGGAGAAGACTCTTGAGAGTCCTTTGGACTGCAAAATCAAACCAGTCTATCCTAAAGGAAATCAGTCTTGAATATTCATTGAAAGGGCTTACGCTGAAGCTGAAACTTGAATACTTTGGCTATCTGATGTGAAGAAGTGACTCCTTGGAAAAACCCTGATGCTGGGAAAGATTGAAGTCAGGAGGAGAAGGGGATGACAGAGGGTGAGATGACAGAGGATGGCATCACTGACCTGATGGAGTTTGAGCAAGCTCCAGAAGTTGGTGATGGACAGGGAAGCCTGGAGTGCTGCAGCCCATGTGTTCGCAAAGAGGAGGACACAACTGAGGACTGAGCTGAAATGACTAACATTAGTAAGAAAAACTGATGTGTATGAATGGAAGCCTGAATAATCATCCTTTTTTCTTTCTCTGTCCAGACAATCAAGTAGGAAGAAGAAAAACAAGACTTATGCTAGATTTTTGGCAACTGAAATTAGAATAAGGAAAACTGTCTGTAATCTAGACAGAACTGAGTTCTTTAAAAATGCCAAATCACTGTAGATAGAGAAGACAGGGGAAAATATATGGAAAGGAAATGATGTGATAATTAGGACAATAAAAATACATCAATTTACATTTTTCATGTCTTTGGGCTTCCCCATCTTTCTGTCTACATCCTAAATCCCCTAACTTATAACTTACCCATCACCTCCTCCAAAAAACAACCTGCTGTTTCTTGTTCTTAATGATTTTTCCTTTCTCTGAGTTTTCACAGCTCAGTTTATACTGCTAATTTGGTTCTTAGAAACATGCTTCTGTGCATTGTTCTTAGTTCCTATCTGTACATAAATTTTATTTCCTCAGCCAGAAGATAAACTATTGAAAGGTGAAAATTATTTCTTGTACATTTATCTGAATACTTAACAGTTTGATGAGTATATGATGTACATTTAAGCAATGTGTTGCCTTGAGTGGTTACCAGGTAAAATGCGTTACTGGACATGACAAAAGGTAGGCCAAGAAGTATACTTCATACAGCTTCCTGCCAAATCTTCGCATTTTTCTTCCTAAACTTTATACTTAATGATTTGTTTGCCATGCACACTATTACAGGCCCTTAGTGAGCACAGGTATGAGTTTCTCAGATGAACTTGGAATATATTTATAATTTACTGGAGGTGTATGTCTGGAAGCATGGTGGTGTGCTGGCCAGTTATCACCTCATCAACCATTGAGCCCATCTTGTCCTTCGGCATCAACACCTCAATGCAGTTTCTTGCCCTTTTATATATGCAGTACCTCTCAGGAAGAAGGTGGGAAAAAAAGCCCACATTTAGCATATTTATAAAATGTTTCAGTGTTCTTGAAAAATTGATGACTCCAATCTTCATAGCAGTATTATTTATGATAGCCATAATATGGAAACAACCTATATGCCCATCCATAGATGAATGTATAAAGAAGATGTGCTAAAAATATATACAGTGGAATATTACTTAGTGGTAAAAGAATGAAATCTTGCCATTTGCAGCAGCATGGATGGACCTGTAGGTTATTGTGCTTAGTGAAATAAGTCAAAGAAAGAAAGATGAATACTGTATGCTTTCACTCATATATGAAATCTAAAAAGCAAAGCAAACATAACAAAACAGAAACAGACTTACAGATATGAGAACAAACTAGTGGTTGCCAGAATAAAGGGAGTGGAGAGAAGGGTGAAATAGATAAAGAGGATTAAGAGGTATAAACTACCAGTTATAAGATAAATAAGTCACAGGGATGTGATGTGTAGCACAGGGAATATAGTCAGTATGTTATAGTAACTTTTTATACGGTGCATATTCTATAAAAATATTGAATCACTATGTCGTACCCTGGGAAACTAATATAATATTGCAAGTTATCTATATTTCAAATAAAAAAAATGATAAGCAAGAGAAGATGTATTGCTTTCAAATGAGTTCCTTTATACTAGTGTTGCTGCTGCCCCAGATTATTAATTCCTTGAGGGCAGGGATTTATGGCTTGTTCATATGATGTTCCCCAGGCTGGACACATCATCTGGTAGATAGAATGTGCTTAGCAAATATTGAGGAATGGATAAATAAGAAAATGATTAATTTCTAAAAAAGGTAAAAGATTGTGCAGCATATATTGTGTGCCAGGCACTAGTCTGAACTTTTACATATACTAACTCATTTAATCATTACAGCTTTGTGAATCAAGTACCATTATATCATCATTTTGCAGATGAGGAAACTGAGTCACCAACAGTTTGAGTGCCTTGTTCAAGGTCACATAGCTGGAAACTGATAGAATTAGGGCATATGATGTAAACATTTATGGTCTGTTCTGAGATCTCTACTTTTAGCAGTTCTGATCTGGGAGAAATTAAATGCTGAACTGGTACCAGTACCAGGGCTTCCCTGGTGGCTCAGTTGGTAAAGAATCTGCCTGTGATGCAGGAGACCTGGGTTCAGTCCTAGGTCAGGAAGATCCCACAGAGAAGGAAATGAATACCCACTTCAGTATCCTTGCCTGGGAAAGCCCATGGACAAAGGAGCCTGGCGGGCTGCAGTCCATGCGGTCACAAGAGTCAGACATGACTTAGCACCTAAACCACCACTGGCACTCAGATGTTTGGGGGTACATGACAACCTTAGAATATATTCACTAGTCTCTTATAAAATTTTTGTCTGCTTTTGGCTTTTTGTTTACCAAAGAGAACTCCAAAGTCATTTTGGCAGTTTGTCAGTAAACCTAAAGCAATTACGTGTCCTTCCAAGGTTAATAATTAGGCAATTCTTACTCAACTCAATTTTTACTCAGATAAGATTACTAATTTGCCAATTCTTACTCAACAACACAAGAGAAGACTCTACACATGGCCATCACCAGATGGTCAATACTGAAATCAGATTGATTATATTCTTTGTAGACAAAGATGGAGCTCAATACAGTCAGCAAAAACAAGACCAGGGGCTCAGATCATGAACTCTTTATTGTAAAATTAAGAGCTAAATTGAAGGAAGTAGGGAAAACCACCAGAGAAGGCAATGGCACCCCACTCCAGTACTCTTGCCTGGAAAATCCCATGGATGGAGGAGCCTGGTATGCTGCAGTCCATGGGGTCGCTAAGAGTTGGGCACAACTGAGCAACTTCACTTTCACTTTTCACTTTCACGCATTGGAGAAGGAAATGGCAACCCACTCCAGTATTCTTGCCTGGAGCATCCCAGGAACAGAGGAGCCTAGTGGGCTGCCATCTATGGGGTCACACAGAGTCGGACACGACTGAAGCAACTTAGCAGCAGCAGGGAAAGCCACTAGACCATTCAGGTATGACCTAAATCAAATCCCTTATGATTACACAGTGGAAGTGACAGATAGATTCAAGGGATTAGATCTGATAGAGTGTCTGAAGAACTATGGACAGAGGTTCATGACATTGTACAGGAGGCAGGGATCAAGACCATCCCCAAGAAAAGAAATGCAAAAAGGCAAAATGGTTGTCTGAGGAGGCCTTATAAATAGCTGAGAAAAGAAGAGAAGCTAAAGGCAAAGGAGAAAAGGAAAGATATATCCATTTGAATGCAGAGTTTAAAAAAAAGCCTTCCTCAGCAATCACTGCAAAGAAATAGAGAAAAACAATAGAATCGGAAAGACTAGAGATCTCTTCAAGAAAATTAGAGATACCAAAGGAACATTTCATGCAAAGAGAGGCACAAAATAAAGGACAGAAATGGTATGGACCTAACAGAAGCAGAAGATATTAAGAGGTGGCAAGAATACACAGAAGAACTATACAAAAAGATCTTCTTGACCCAGATAACCATGATGGGGTGATCACTGACCTAGAGCCAGACATCCTGGAATGCAAAGTTAAGTGGGCCTTAGGAAACATCACTACGAACAAAGCTGGCAGAGGTGATGGAATTCCAGTTGAGCTATTTCAAATCCTAAAAGATGATGCTGTTAAATTGCTACAGTCCTTATGCCAGAAAATTTGGAAATTCAGCAGTGGCTACAAGACTGGAAAAGGTCAGTTTTCAATCCAATCCCAAAGAAAGGCAATGCCAAAGAATGCTCAAACTACTGCATAGTTGCACTCATCTCACATGCTAGCAAAGTAATGCTAAAAACTCTCCAAGCCAGGCTTCAACAGTATGTGAATCATTAACTTCCAGATATTCAAGCTGGATTTAGAAAAGGCAGAGGAACCAGAGATCAAATTGCTACATCTGCTGTATCATTGAAAAAGCAAGAGAGTTCCAGAAAAACATCTATTTCTGCTTTATTGGCTACACCAAAGCCTTTGACTGTTTGGTTTACAACAAACTGTGGAATATTCTTAAAGAGATGGGAATACTAGACCACCTTACCTACCTTCTGAGAAATGTGTATGCAGGTCAAGAAGAAACAGTTAGAACTGGACGTGGAACAACAGACTGGTTACAAATTGGGAAAGGAGTACGTCAAGCCTGTATATTGTCATCCTGCTTATTTGAAGCACAAGCTGGAATCAAGATTGCTGGGAGGAATAGCAATAACCTAAGATATGCAGATGACACCATCCTTATGGCAGAAAGGAAGAACTAAAAACCTCTGATGAAAGTGAAAAAGGAAAGTGAAAAGCTGGCTTAAAAGTCAACATTCAGAAAACTAAGATCATGGCTTCTGGTCCAAATCACTTTATGGCAGATAGATGGGGAAACAATGCAAATAGTGACAGACTTTATTTTGGGGGGCTGCAAAATCACTGTGGATTTTGAAATTAAAAGATACTTGCTCCTTGGAAGAAAAGCTATGACCAACCTAAACAGCATATTAAAAAGCAGAGACATTAATTTGCCCACAAAGGTCCATCTAGTCAAAGCTATGGTTTTTCCAGTGGTCATGTATGGGTGTAAAAGTTGCACTATAAAGGAAGAGAAGCACTGAAGAACTGACTGTTTTGAACTGTGGTGTTGGAGAAGACACTTGAGGGTCCCTTGGACTGCAAGGAGATCAAACCAGTCCCTCCTTAAGGAAATCAGTCCTGAATATTCATTGGAAGGACTGATGCTGAAGTTGAAACTCCAATACTTTGGCCCTCTGATGTGAAGAACTGACTCATTAGAAAAAAAACCTAATGCTGGGAAAGAGTGAAAGCAGGAGGAGAAGAGAATGACAGAGGATAAGATGGTTAGATGGTATCACTTGATGGACATGAGTTTGAGCAAGCTCTGGGAGATGACGATGGACAGGGAAGCCTGGCGTGCTGCAGTCCATGGGCCTGCAAAGAGTCAGACATGACTGAGCGACTGAACTGAACTGACTCAAGTTTTCAGAGACGCTGTCATGTTGTTCCGTGTCACAGCTTTGGAACTAGGGGAGTAGGCATTGGCTTTGGGAGTGGTAAAAACTAAGCTAGTGTCAGTGCATGGCTGCCATTCTCAGGCAGGAGAGGGATTTGCAAGACCAGTAGTTGGGCTTGTTCTGAATTTCTTTTATTAGCTTCAGGAGTTGGGTTTGTTGAGCTAATAAGCAGGCAGTTTAATGAAGTTCACAATATGCTAACCATGTGAAACCTAATGTCAGGTATATTTAAAGCTACCACAGAGAACAGAGACAAATGAGGGAATATCACTCACATGGAACATTTCTGATTGGACTCAGATTTTATTTTTATATCTTCTCTTTTGGACCTAGAGCTGCAATTTGACTTTGGCTGCTCTGAATGTATGTTCTCTAGATGGCCACCATGATTTCTTTATAGGTTCTTATTGACTTTTAAATAGGCTTTGTAAATCAAATTTTGGACTAATTGTCCTGGTGTAACGAATTTAAAGATCTCCTCCTAGTCACAGATACAAAGTCTTGGGAGTTCTGTTTGGCAGAAACATATGGAACCAAAATTTTGCTTTTCTTCTTTCATCCAACTCTATATGTAGTCAATCTGATTAAAACAAAGACCCAGAAAAACAAGTCAGGCTAGTGACCTCACACTGGATTTAGAAACTGTGAAACACTTGATTTTCCAGGGGCACTAGGAAGGTCTTCGTTTTTAACATGATAGGGTAGAAGAGAAACGGAAACAAAGAGGTTTTAAATTTTACCACATATGATAGAAAAAAGTAGTCATACAAAAAGTGTGTCTTCTAGCTCTGAGAACAGGTGAAGGTCCCTGAACTTCCAGTAAAAGCTACTCTTGGTACTTCATACAGCTGTGTCTCAGTGACCAAATCAGATGAAAAGAAATGAATTGTGATTTAAACAAGCAGAATGAAGCATAAAGATTTTTTCCTCCTTTAAAATTAAGAAATATGACATCAAATAGCATTCTATGGTTTCCATAAAAATACAATGGGAAAGTTGTGTTAGACCCACAGCTTTTACTAGTGAATGCTATGCTCATGAAAACATGTAATTATCGCTGGGATCTTGTTATGAGCCAATTGCAGTAGCTTGAGTGGGTGAAGGGGCATTAATAGAATCCTGTTTGGCAAAAATGAGTCTCCTAGTACTACATAATCCTGTTCAGCAAAAATGACTCCCCTAGGAGTATATAGGCTCCCCTGATGGCTCAGACTGTAAAGAATCTGCCTGCAATGCAGGAGACCCAGGTTCAATTCCTAGGTTGGGAAGATCCTCTGGAGAAGGGAACGGCAACCCACTCCAGTATTCTTGCCTGGGAAATCCCACAGACAGAGGAGCCTGGTGGGCTACAGTCCATGGGATTGCAAAGAGTCAAGCATGACTGAGCAACTAACACATGAGTACTATATAAAGGATATAGAAAGAAGCAAGGACCATACGTAAAGACTGAAAGAAAAATAAAACTCATCCTTCTTTCACTGAGTACAGATTTCTTAGAACTTGATAATTGGATTTTTGTGGAGCTTAGTAGTCAAAGGAAATTTTATGAATTAAATATTGTAGCAAATGTATTAGGCCAGAAGTCAGAACTGCTGAACTAGAGAAAGCGTTCTACTGCCCGTAGGACTGTGTGATCATTGGCTCGTCAAGATCCACTGTGTGTCTTTCTTCTTTGTCTGTGAAGTGGGCTCAGAGATATGGTCCTCCAGAAAGGATTTTTATTTTCTTCTGTTGGGAGCTTGGGAGTGCTGGGATCACCATGCATTTTGTCTGAGATTACTAAACAATCTCATTTTGTCTGAGATTACTAAATAATTTTTACTCATTGTTCCTCTTTTAGCCTAAAGTCTCTTTTTAGTCTCTTTCCTTTTTAAACCCTTGATACATACATCCCCAGTGTCCTGCAAAAATGCTACCTAAAAAGTCTTATGTAGCATCGAGTTATTTGTGCCTTTATAGTATCTCACCCCCTTATTTATGGAAGCAGAAATCACTGGCATTGTGGAAGGCTTAGTCTATGCCAGGCATTCATTTGATTATTTTACTCATGTTGTCTCAATGACAATAACAACTTTATGTGTGTATGAGCTCAGTTGTGTCCAGCTCTTTGTGACCCCTTGAATCATAGCCCACCAGGCTCCTCTGTCCATGGAATTTTCCAAGCAAGAATACTAGAATGGGTTGCCATTTCCTTCTCCAACTTTATGAGGAAGTTTATGAGGAACAACTTTTTGAGGAAGGGAATATTTTTATTCTTATTTTATGAGTGAGGATACAGGGGTCTAATGAGATTAAGTAATGATTTGCCAATGTTACACGCATGATAAATGCTTGAACTGGGATTTTGAAAGATATACCAAAAAAAAACCCAAAAACCATGCACATGATAAATTCCAAATTTACAAAAGGATATATGTGGTGGCTAGCAAGTCTTGTTTCTGTTCCTATCTTCCTGTCTCCTAGACATGACAGTGTCCCTCCCAAAAGACAAGCACTAATTACTAAACTATTACTAGTTTCTTATGTATTTTTCTAGAAATTGTGTAGGACATACAGAATCTAATATATATATTTTATGTATTCAGATACTTAAATATTTTTACATAATCACTTACAGCACAAATGGTGGTATACTAAATGCACTGTTTAATGCTTTGCTATATAATGTTAGCCCTTCATATGTCCAGATTCTCATCAAAAGACAACATAGCATCGGGTCTGGGACTTGAGCGCCTCTAGAGTTTGGTACCCTTGAGAGTCCTGGAACCAATACCTGTGGATACTGAAGGATAACTCTTGGACATCCTTCCATACCAGTACATAAAGATTTGCCTCATTTTCTCACTTTCCCACAATTTTCCATTGCAGAGATGGGCCAGACTTTATTTAACCATTCCCTATGAATGAGCGTGTAAATTATTTCATCTGTTTTGCTATTATAAACAGCATGGTGCTGGGATGTGAACTCAGATAAGCTGACTCCTGATCCTTACTTCTTTGCCAGCCTTTTCATTTGCTTTCCAGTAATGAGTTTCCTCTATTCTACAAATGATGATGAAAGACATTTTAAAGGAGGGGGAGTGATATGTTACCAGTGCTCTGTTGTTGAAAAAGCACTCTGGTAGCTGCAGGAGTCTAGATGGAAAGGAATTTGGAAGCAAGAGGATTCTTTTTTCAATAGTTAATACTACTTTCCCCTTCCCTGTTTATCATGTGGACAATGTGATCTCATAATTTTTCCATCTCCAGGCACCTCCATGCTCCTTCCACTCCAGCCACCAGCATGGCCTCACCTGGAATCTTCGCAGCTCTGACCACAAGCCTCCCCTTGCCTCGTACCCAGCCATCAGTTTTCACGGGACTAGGCCTTACTCTGTTCTCCTTTGTCTGGATTTAATAGAAAAAAACATAACTAGCAAAACCAGAAAGTAACATTTCTTGAATTCTTACTCCATGCTTGGCACTTATAATTTATTACATCGTTCAGTCTTCTGAAGAATTATTAGTTTGTAAAAGTGAGAAATTGAGCCTCATAAAAGTTAAGTAACTTGTCCAAGGGTTTTTAGATAGTAAGAAGCAGAGTTCAGATGCAAACCCAGGTCTTCATGGTTCCTGAACCTGCACTCTCAGCCCTCAGAAGATGCTCCCTATGGTTTTTCAGAGGAATGGATGCCCTTCAAGCCCCTGTACTAGGTTAGGGTGAGGGTTAGAGTTAAGGCTGGAGTTAGGGATCATCTTAGAATCATCCCTCTGTCTCTGATGCCCAGGCTGGATGTGGCCTGCCCCAGGCTGTTTTGGGATAGCTGGTGCCTGGGTGGGGGTGGGAGAAGTAGGGGAGTGGGGACTGGCACAAAGCTCAGGCCTGTCCAATTACTTTGTATTCATATTGTCAGTTTCATGTTTAAGGATAGGCCTTTATCAGCCACTCTCTCTGTTTTGAAACTCCCCTCCCCTCTTTTTCTTCTTCTGATTCGTTTCTTCCAACCTTTCTGCAGACATTTATTTGAGCTTTTTGTGTGTCTAGCACTTTGGTGTCAGAAATACCAAGGACAAAGAGCATTACTGCTAAGCACTTATGTTAGCTTTCTATGGTGTGTCTTGGTGGCTTAAAACAAGACATGTTGATTCTCTTACATTTCTGGAAGTCAGAAGTCTGAAATCAGTTACCCTGGGCCAACATTAAGGTGTCAACAAGGCCCTGCTTCCTCTGGAAGTTCTAAGGGAGAATCTGTTTCCTTGTATTTTTCAGTTTCTAGAGCTACATTTCTTGCATCCTCAATTCCTGGGCCTTTCTTCCATCTTCAAAGCCAGTATCTTGCTCCAACGATCACATTGCCTTCTGTTTCTTTGTCAAATCTCCCCCTCCCTGTGTCCACTAAGGATACTTGTAATTGCATTTAGGACCCACCCTGAATAACCTTCCCATACCAAGATCCTTAATATAGCCACATCTGCAAAATACCATATAAGATAACATTCACAGGTTCTAGAGATTAGGAACTGGATATTTTTGGTGGCCATTATTCAGCCTACCACACTGCGACTGGCAAACGCTTGCAAACAATGCTAAAGAGCAATTTATTTAGCTTGAGGGATCAGGTCAGAAAAGTCACCTGAGGTTGTGGCTAACCCTTTAGCTGAATTCTTAAATTGTAGATAGGAGTGAGCATCCATTCATTACTCTCCAGGCCTGTCTCCCTGACTTCAGTTTTCCAATTCCTTTCCTGACTCCTCTCACCTTTCTAGACTTAAATTTTTTTTTTAATATTTATATTTATTTATTTGGCTGTACTGGGTCTTAGTTAGGGCTTGCAAACTCTTAGTCTGTGAGATCTAATTCCCTGATTAGGAATCAAACATGGGCCCCCTGTATTGGGAGTAAGGAGTCTTAGCCACTGGATCTCTAGGGAAGTCCCTAGACTTTTAAAATCAGCCACAAACCCCCAGGCTTCCCCTGTCTGCCCTTCACATTCCATCTTCTCTTCTCCAGATATATCAGTCTCTTGAATGGGGTTGACGTTCACCTCTGCACTGCTGCTGCTGCTAAGTCCCTTCAGTCATGTCTGACTCTGTGCAACCCCGTAGACAGCAGCCCACCAGGCTCCCCCGTCCCTGGGATTCTCCAGGCAAGAACACTGGAGTGGGTTGCCATTTCCTTCTCCACTGCATGAAAGTGAAAAGCGAAAGTGAAGTTGCTCAGTCATGTCTGACTCTTCGCGACCCTATGGACTGCAGCCTACCAGGCTCCTCCATCCATGGGATTTTCCAGGCAAGAATACTGGAGTGGGGTGCCATTGCCTTCTCCGTCACCTCTGGTCAGATGACTCCAATGTCCATTTGCAGACCTGCCTGCCCCCGGAGTTTCAGTCCTCTGCTGATATCTGTTGTTGGAGAGTTCTGTCTGCAAATCCTGCTCCCCAGTGTCATCTCTCCTCTACACCTCCAAACCAACATCCCCTTGGACTCTAATGGTTCTCTCCTTTTGTCCTCATTCTCTCATTCAGAGACTTAGTACCTATTATGTATCCTCACCATTCCCTCTAGATTCAGTGCACTACCAATTTGTGCAGGTCCTTAACATTTTGCTCCCTTGGTTCTTCTTTTCTCTCTCTACTCCTCTCTGCACAGGCCATTGCCTCCACCCAGATGAACCATTCAAGTGGTTGGCTAAGGAAGGGTTTTTCTATCTCTAAATTCTCCTCCTAACTTACCTTACAACCACTGCTCTGTTAATTTTTATGTGTGACTCTTATTTAGAAAATTCTAGAAAAAAATTGTAAGCTCCTTCATGTGACACTTCAAAGTTCTCCAGAGTCCAGGCCCTACATCACATTCATTTATTCATCTGTCAGATCTTTAGTAGCATTTCTCACATGCTGAGACTATGCCAGGAAGTGGAGATATGATAATAAGTAAAAATAGATATTTCTACCTTTGTGGAATTTGTCATCTAATGGTAAAGACAGATATGAATAAAATAATAATTATGAATATGTGTGAAATTGCAACTGTTGTAAAACAATAGCTCAGACTTATGTAATGTCTGTGATGTGTCTATCATCAATCTAAGTATTTTACCTATATTGTTTCATTGAATTTTCACATATTCAGAACTATTATCCCCACATTATAGATGGGAACACAAGCAAAGAGAATTTAAGTAACTTGTCCAAATTTACACAACCAGAAAGATGGAAGGCAGGCAGTCTGGCTCGGATTTATGCCTTTAATAACCATGATGTTGTATTTTCCTAAAGAGTAGGTGCCTAGTGCTTTGAGAATCATTAATTGGGGGTGGGGATAAGTATGAGGGGAGTTGTAAGAAGAATTTGAGCTCACTGGGAAAGGCTTCTTAAGGAAGAACAGCTAAACTGAAATAGAAGAAATCAGTTGGAATTAATTCGGCAAGAGGAAAGGAAAGGTATTCCATGCAAAGCAGGGGGAAAGGCCCAATGGTAGGGAGAGCAGGGTGCTTACAGAATCTGAAATGGGACTAGTGTGGTGAACCAGTGTGGTGGAGCAGAGAGAGATGGGGAAGGAGGAACAGAGCGTGGGATCTGGCTGAGGTGGGATTAGGCTGGGAGGCAGGTAGATGCCAGCCCCACTGGCATGGCTAGACCATGCAGACCATGTTTTGAATGGCTTTCTTGACTAAAAGCAGTGGGAAACCATTGAGGTCTTAATGGTTTCCCAGGGGATAAGAGCGATGTGACAGAAGTTTCTGGATAGCACCCTAAATTGATGTGGTCTCATTCTCTAGAAGAACTACTCTGGAAAGGGACTTGAGTCAGGAATAAGATCATGGACTTTGTTTTGGATATGTTGACTTTGAAGTGCTTTGTGAGAAATACTAATGAGATATCAAGGACAATGTCAGATGTTGGAAACTGGAGTCCATTTAGAAGACATCTGGGCCGGACCTTTAAGTTTGGGTGAGCAGATGGTACCACTTTGAAGGACATAGAAGGGCTCCACCTTATTTCACTGATTGTTTTTGACACACAGAGAAATTTGTTGAAGAAATTCTCTCCTGCTAAAGAGCACTTTAAGACCTATTTGTGAGGTCTGTGTTAGTCTTTGCAGCAGATTTGAATGTGGGTTGATAATCAGCCAGAGTGGGAGGAATTATTTTTAGAGTCCTTTTCTACTTTCTACTTTTTCCAACAGAATACTATTGGTAATCATTTACCCTTCAATGATAGAAACTATTTTTTTGGAATTGTCATTTGAGTGTATTAAAAAGAGAGAGGGAGGGAAAAAAACAGAAAAGAAACAAAACTCTGTGAGCAGGCTTCTTTAGACTACAATACACTCTTATTGTTTAGATCAAAATAGATTGTATTTGTTAGCTATTGCTGCATAACAAATTATCCCCTAAATTTAGGGGCTTAAAACACCAACTTACTATCTTAGAGTTTTTTAGGGTCAGGGATGTAGGAGCAGTTTAAGCTCAGAATCTCTCATGAAGTCTCAGTCCAGATGCTGGCCAGGGCTGCTGGCTTGACTGGAGCTGAGGGGTCCACTTCCAAGGTTCAAGTTCATTCACATGACAGTGAGCTAGTGCTTACAGTTGTGGATAGAAATCAGTGGTTCCTCCCATGAGAGCTTCTCCTAGGGCTTCTTAATATCCTCGGGGCTTCCCCCATTATAATAATCCAAGAGTGCAAGAGCCAGTGGAAGCTGTCCTTTTCATCAGTTTGAGAAGTCACATAGCGTCATGGATGCTTCATCCCGAGCACATTACTAAGGCTGGTGAGCCTCGAGGCACCTCTTGAAGAGAGGAATGTGTAAGAATTTGTGGACATATTTAAAGTCACCACATGGCTGTTTAGAATCTGAGCTCTGGATGGAACCACCCCTCTCACCCTGTGTAGGAACTAAATTCTGCTACAGCATCCCTGACAGATGGTCAGTCAGCCTCTGCTTAACACTTCCAACCAGGAGGAGTTCACTACGCTGTGAGTCAGTGAGTTCCATTTATATCCAGTTCTGATTGTTAGAAGCTTCTTCTCCATGAGCTTGAAAACACTATTGCTCACTATTTCATTACTGAAGCTAGTCATACTGCTCTAGAATGGCACTTCTATGTGTTGACTTTTCATTATTTTCAATCTTCTTGACTTCTCCTTCAGACAAAATAGTCAGTTCCATTCAGAATGTACTCTCATGTTTTGATTCCAAGGCCTTTGTACATTTCAGTCATTTTCATGTAACAATATTTCAATTCAGTTCATCCCTCCACAACTGAAGACCAACTAGTACCCCAAGCTAAGTGTAAAAGAAGGTAGTCTTCACTTTGTACAATAAAGCAGGATGGAAAGAAGGACCCTGAAAGCTGAAATCATGCAAGTAATCTTAAAAATTATTGTGAAAAACTGTGATTATTCTGAGACCTTTTAAAACTTCTGTTGGGGGTGTGAGTTTGATCCCTGGTCAGGGAACTAAGACGCAGTGCTGTGTGGAACAGCCAGAGAAATAAATAAGTTCATCTTATCTAAAAAAAAACTTCCATTAAAACACTAAAACTTTTTTTCAGATCTAAATGCATGGGGAGATGAAAGAAACAGGGAAACCAGTGTTCATTTAGTATACTGTAATTTAAAACATTAGAAACGTAGGTAATTAAAGTGTTTTATTTCTTTGTTTAAAAAAACTTAGCAAGAGTAGTTTGAACAATGCTTGTCTTTTTCATGTCATAGAACTGATAATACAGAGTGAGCATCTTTTGTTTGTCTTGCAAATTGTCATCTTGCTTTTTGAATCTGGACCCGCTTCCTCCATTTTATCTTTTGAGCTCTGAATGTTATGAATATCTCTGAGATACATTTCTGAGAGTTTAATATAAGCTTTTTGCTGGTGGTGTTTCTTCTGAGGCATCTTCAATCGCTATCCTCATTTGTGCCATTAAGTTTGCCTCTGCTAAGCTTCTGGGGCCATAGATCTAGAATATCTTGAATGGTGGCAGTGCCAACATTCCTGACGGCAAACTGTTCCTTCCATAACTCCATTTATGTTAGACTCAAATTTTACTGTTTGTGCTGCCACTTTTCATTTCTTTGTTTTGCACCTTCATCGTTGTTAAGCAATTCACTCTATCAGTTATTCATTTTGTAAAATGCCATGTAAGTTTATTGCTGGAAGACAAAGAGGCAGTACAACGACATGCATTGTTGTCTATGTGTGAACTGATGCACAAGGACCAATCACCACCCACTTTGGAAGAAGTGATGTGGTTGCCTGTTGTTCATGATTTGCATCTGTTATGTTAGATAATGATTTCTGGAATGAAGAGTGAGAAGCCAAGTCTGTACTTTATTCAGTCACTCACACTTCATATACCAGGGTAACTGGTATTTGAACCATGTTGTTGGGGGACTCATTTAAACCTCCGTACCTGAAATTCGTGTATATGAGAATGATGCAAAACAGGGATTGCCTGTATTTATACAAATTTGACCTTAGAATCTGTTTTTATAGGCAGCTATTCCACACTGCTCATATTAACTCATGATTCTTGCTCTTATCAAGTCTCATAATCTTTATCTCGTGTATTTGATCTTCCTTAAACATTAATGTTGGATTTTACTTGCATTCCCATTAAGCTTCATCTTGTTAGTCTTAGCCTGTGGCTATCTTTTTAATACTTGATTGTTTGATCTAGGGAACAAACCGTCCCTTCCAAATTGTTATCCTTTTCACATATAAGCCATTAATAAGTCATGGCTAGGGCAGAGCTTGGTGATATGTCTCTAGACTCTCCAGCCATGCTTCCCTCATCTTATTAATCAGCCCTTTGAGTAGAAGTTGACATCCAGATATGAATTTCTCCAAATCTACCTATTTTGAGCTTGTTCAACAAAGTTAACTTTCTGGTGTCATCAGAATCCTTTCTGGTGTCATCAGAATCCTTTCTGAAATCAAAGCACACTGAGTCAGCACTTGTCTCCTGAAATACCACTCTGGTTACTATATCAAAAATTAGCACTACTCATAATACTTCATGGAGAACTTTTACAGTTCATGGAGTGTTTTACATATCTCCATTAAAAATATTTTGTCTTTATAGCATTAAGAGGAGATGTGGCAGATACTACTATATTTTCAAAAATGGTAAGTCAGACTAAGGGATTTGCTTTGATCACAGAGCTAGTAAATGGTAGAGTCTTGATTTTTGGTTACGTCTAGTGTACTTTTTTTTTAATCACCTCTCAGATGAGGTGCTTACAGGGAACACAGAAAGAGAGTTTCTGCAATGTTTTTCCTTTGTTGATTTGTTAGACCAGTCTAATAATCCCTTCTCCCATAGGGTCTTGAATTAATTTGCTAGGGCCACAAGCTGGGTGGCTTAAACAACAGAAATGTATTGTCTTTCGGCTCTGAAGGCTAGAAGTCCAAGATCAAAGAGGTGGCAGGCCTGGCTCCCTGGCCCTGAGGGAAGGATCTTTTACACCAGGCCTTTTCCCTTGTCTTGTTGATGGCCATATTCTCCCGGTGTCTCTTCATATCATCTTCTCTCTACTCATTTCTCTGTGTCCACATTTTCCCTTTTTGTATGGGCTCCAGTCATATTGAATTAGGGCCTACCCTAATGACCTCATTTTAACTTGATTACTTCTATAAAAACCTCATCTCTAATTATAGCTATATTCTGAGGTACTAGGAATTTAGAACTTTAACATATGAATTTGAGGGAGATGATTCAACCTATAACAGGTCTCTAAGGCAGATGTTCAAGCTGGTTTTAGAAAAGGCAGAGGAACCAGAGATCAAATTGCCAACATCTACTGGATCATGGAAAAAGCAAGAGAGTTCCAGAAAAACATCTATTTCTGCTTTATTGACTATGCCAAAGCCTTTGACTGTGTGGATCACAATAAACTGTGGAAACTTCTGAAAGAGATGGGAATACCAGACCGCCTGACCTGCCTCTTGAGAAACCTATATGCAGGTCAGGAAGCAACAGTTAGAACTGGACATGGAACAACAGACTGGTTCCAAATAGGAAAAGAAGTACGTCAAGGCTGTATATTGTCACCCTGCTTATTTAATTTATATGCAGAGTACATCATGAGAAACACTGGACTGGAAGAAGCACCAGCTGGAATCAAGATTGCTGGGAGAAATATCAATAACCTCAGATATGCAGATGACACCACCCTTATGGCAGAAAGTGAAGAGGACCTAAAAGGCCTCTTGATGAAAGTGAAAGTGGAGAGTGAAAAAGTTGGCTTAAAGCTCAACATTCAGAAAACAAAGATCATGGCATCCAGTCCCATCACTTCATGGGAACTAGATGGGGAAACAGTGGAAACAGTGTCAGACTTTATTTTGGGGGCTCCAAAATCACTACGGATGGTGATTGCAGCCATGAAATTAAGATGCTTACTCCTTGGAAGGAAAGTTATGACCAACCTAGATAGCATATTGAAAAGCAGAGACATTACTTTGCCGACTAAGGTCCGTCTAGTCAAGGCTATGGTTTTTCCAGTGGTCATGTATGGATGTGACAGTTGGATTGTGAAGAAAGCTAAGCACAAAAGAATTGATGCTTTTGAAGTGTGATGTTGGAGAAGACTCTTGAAAGTCCCTTGGACTGCAAAGAGATCCAACTAGTCCTTTCTGAAGGAGATCAGTCCTGGGATTTCTTTGGAGGGAATGATGCTAAAGCTGAAACTCCAGTACTTTGGCCACCATATGTGAAGAGTTGACTTATTGGAAAAGACTCTGATGCTGGGAGGGATTGGGGGCAGGAGCAGAAGGGAACGACAGAGGATAAGATGGCTGGATGGCATCACTGACTCGATGGACATGAGTCTGAGTGAACTCTGGGAGTTGGTGATGGACAGGGAGGCCTGGTGTGCTGTGATTCATGGGGTCGCAGAGAGTTGGACACGACTGAGCAACTGAACTGAACACAGATTTTATATTTAAAATAATGATCAAAGGAGCAGGCTTGTGAGGTCAGTGTAGGTAATATGTGCCCGCATTTTCTTATCCACATCTATGTATGTGATGAAGTCTGTTGAGATAAACTTAAAGATCAGTTGATATCACTTTTCAGTTTTCAAAAGAAAGAGTAGGTGCTTTTCCTGAAGTCATTCTCAGTTGTCCACTTGCCGACCTTAGTTTCTGGAGATGTCTTTTGTGAGGCAGCTGCTGAAATTATTAGCTTGTTTAATGATTTTCCTGTTCAAATGTATTATAACCTTGGCTGTGAGATTTGTGGTGAATTTGACTCTATGCTTAGTAATGATTAAACACCCATCTAAGTGAATTCCTTATTCCACAAATTAGTTAAGGCATCAAGGGATTCTGAATTCAGGGTACAAATAAATTAGGGAGTAAGAGTTTGTACCCCCAAAGTATTCACAAACTATCAGGGGCATGTAATGGTTGTTTCACATATTGCTGTTTGTAAAAACAAGGAACAAATACAGTCATTTTAGATTACAAGCATCTGAATACTATAAATGTTGCATCTATGTCATTCTGTTTTCTCATTGCTTGTAATTTTACTTTTTGGTCATTTTGGGTTTTCCGCAGATTACCATTGTGAGCATTTCATGTGATACAGATTTTGCTGTTCAAAAAAATAACATTTAATATGAGTAGAGAATTTGGTTTTGCTCATATATTTGTTCATATAAGAAACGAACAGTTATAATGTTTCTGTGAAATGTAATGAATGAAGACTTGGTGAATCCTTCTGTTATCTTGGAAGTCCATAATCCTCCCCATCCCATTTTCTTTCCTTCCACTCTGGTGAAATCACTGTCCTAAATTTTATGTTATCATGTCCTTACTTTCCCTTATAGTTTTTAAGTATTTGTGTTTCTAAACTAATATACAGTTTAAGTTTTTAGTTAAAATTTTTAAACTTAAGTCATTGTAAAATTATTTTAAAAGTTACAGGAATAGTATAAATATCTCACATATAACCTTCCACATTTCCTAATGTTAACATTTTACCATATTTGCTTCATAGTTCTTCCCTACTCTCTCTAGATATATATAGCTATACATATACACATACATATTTTTTTCTGAGTAAGTTACATATATCCTGTTCGAGTCTAAATATGTCAGTGTGTATTTCCTTAAAAAAAATAATAAGGATGTTGTCCTACATAGCCACGTGCAACCATCTAGATGAAGAAATTAACATAGATATAGCTACTACGTAATCCACAGATCCATTCAAACTCTGCCTATTGGCCCTATAATATTCTTGATACTTTTTTTTCTTCCTTCTGGTTCAGGAACCACTCCAGAGTCACAGTTGCCTTTAACTGTCATGTTTCTTAAGTTGCTTTCCATCTGGAACAAGTCTTAAGTCTTTCTTTGTCCTTCATGTCCCAGATAATCATCAAGAATACAGAATAGTTTTGTTTACTTTTTAGGAGTATCTTTCAATTTGGGTTCTCCTGATGTTTCCTCATGCTATGCATTTTTGGTAGGAATGATGCAGTGTTCTTCTCAGTGCATTATATCAAGAGGCATATGACATTGATTTTGTTCCATTATTCTTGATGTTAACTTTGTTCACTTCGTTAAGGTTGTATATACCAGATTTATCCACCACAAAGTTACTGTTTTTCTCTGTAAACTGAATTTTGTGGGAGATACTTTGAAATTATGTAAATATCCTATTCTTCAACAAATTTTCGCCCACTAGCTTTAACATTCATCTGTAATTTTTACATGAATCATTTGTAACAGTGATGGCTGCCCAACATTCATTTTCTAATTCTTTCATTCCTTCCATATGTATTTTATTGTAGGGAAGAGCACTCCATTCTTCATTCATTTATTTAGATTCATAGATTCTATTTTATTCATTGGGTTTTATTTTAATATTTTGATGCTCAAATTGGCCTATATTTGGCTAGCAGGAGCTTCTTCAAAAGGCTCCTGTTGCATCTTTAGCACTTCCTCACTTTTGGACAGTTTTATTCCAGATTTATCTTGCACTTTCTTTGCTCCACTTCTACTGTCATTCTGGGTTTTTCTAGTGGGGAATGATATATTGAAACCAAGATCTGAGCATTAGGGGTGCTGATTAATACAGGATGTCATTGTTTAAAGGCTCCTTTAGCAAATAAAGCTGGGAAATACATACATTGACAGACACACATACATACATATTTTTCTTCTTGGTCATTTTGGTATTCCACAGATTACCAGTGTGAGCATTTGATATGATATGGATTTTTATGTTTTTGAAAAGTAACATATCATAAGCAGAGCCTGTGTGTGTGTATACACATAGATACACCTGTGCACGTGTATATACACCTGTGTGTATATATATCCTTAGATCTATCTGCATATGTGTGTGCATACAGAATCACTAGTTGATACAAATACCTCCAATTCAAATCCAGTATGACACAGGTTGTTTTGTTTTTCAGTCACTAAGTTGTTTCTGACTCTTTGCAGTCCCATGGACTGCAGCACGCCAGTTTTCCCTGTCCTTCACTATCTCCCAGAATTTGCTGAAACTTATGTCCACTGAGTCAGTGATACCATCCAAGCATCTAATCCTCTGTCACCTCATATCTTGCCCTCAATCTTTCCCAGCATCAGTGTCTTTTCCAATGAGTCAGCTCTTCACATCAGGTGGCCAAAGTATTGGAGCTTCAGCACCAGTCCTTCCAATGAATATTCAGGACTGATTTCCTTTATGATTAAGTGGTTTGATATCCTTGCTGTCCAAGGGACTCCCAAGTGTCTTCTCCAGCACCACAGTTTGAATGCATCAATTCTTCAGCACTCAGCCTTCTTTATAGTCCAACCCTCACATCCATACATGACTACTGGGAAAACCATAGCTTTGACTATATGGACCTTTGCTGGCAAAGTGGTATCTCTGCTTTTAATATGCTGTCTATGTTTGTCATAGCTTTCCTTAAAGGAGCAAGTGTCTTTTAATTTCATGGCTGCAGTCACCATCTGCAGTGATTTTGGAGCCCAAGAAAAAAAAGTTTGTCACTGTTTCCACATTTTCCCCATCTATTTGCCATGAGGTGCTAAGACTGAATGCCATGATCTTTGTTTTTGAATGCTGAGTTTTAAGCCAGCTTTTTCACTCTCCTCTTTCACCTCCTTCAAGAGTCTCTTTAGTTCCTCTTCACTTTCTGCCATTAAAGTGGTATCATCTGCATATCTGAGGTTGTCGATATTTCTCTGGCAATCTTAATTCCAGCTTGTGATTCATCCAACCCAGCATTTCACATGATGTACTCTGCAAATAAATTAAATAAACGGTGTGACAATATACAGCCTTGACATGCTCCTTTCCCAATTTTGAACTGGTCTGTTTTTCCATGTCCAGTTCTAACTGTTGCTTTTTGTCCTGTTCACAGGATTCTCAGGAGGCAGGTAGTGTGAGATGGGAACACTGGACCATATTATACATATTCCACAGTTTATTGTGATCAACACAGTCAAAGTCTTTAGCATAGTCAATGAAGCAGATACTTTTAAATTCCCTTACTTTTTATATGACCCAGCATATATTGGCAATTTGATCTCTTGTTCTTTTACCTTTTCTAAATCCAGCTTGTACATCTGGAATTTCTTGATTCACATACTGCTGTAGCCTAGCTTGAAAGATTTTATGCATAATCTTGCTGGCATGTGAAATGAGTGCAAATTGTATGGTAATGTGAACATTCTTTGTCATTGCCTTTCTTTGGGATTGGAATGAAACTGACCTTTTCCAGTCCTGCAGTCACTGCTGAGTTTTCCAAATGTGCTGGCATAATGTGTGCAGTGCTTTACCAGCATCATCTTTTAGGATTTGAAATAGCTCAGCTGGAATTCCATCACCTCCACTAGCTTTGTTCATAGTAATGCTTCATAAGGGCCGCTTGACTTCACACTCCAGAATGTCTGGTTCTCTGTGAATAACCACACCATTATGGTTACCTGGGTCATTAAGAGCTTTTTTTGTACAGTTATTCTGTGTATTCTTGTCATGTTTTCTTAATCTGTTCTGTTTCTGTTAGGTCCTTGCCATTCTTGTCCTTTATTGTGCCTAGCTTTACATGAAAGTTTCCCTTGGTATCTCCAATTTTCTTAAAGAGATCTCTGTGTGTGTGTGTGCGTGCACGTGCGCACTCAGTCATGTCTAACTCTTAGTGACCCCATGGGCTGTAGCCTGCCAGGCCCCGTTTTCCTGGAATTTCCCAGGCAAGAATTCTAGAGTAGGTTGTCATTTTCTACTCCAGGGGATCTTTCTGACCCAGGGATTGAACCCGCATCTCCTGCATTGGCAGATGGATTCTTTACCACTGCACCACCTTAGAAACCCAAAGAGATCTCTAGTCTTTCCCATTTTATTGTATTCCTCTGTTTATTTGCATTGTTCACTTAAGAGTTTGTTTTAGCCTCTCCCTTTTCCATTTTTGAACTCTTTTCTGAGAAGCCTGGCTCTCATTATTCACAATGTATTTACATACCTACTTACTACCCTCATGTGTAATTATCACGATTGCTATCGCTTTAGCCACAGCTCTGTCCACCTAAACTGACTTTTTGACTCTGTGCTTCTCTAGTTCCAGTTGCCTTGACCCTATTAGCCTTCTCAGTCCTGATTATCCCCTGAGCCCCGACTGGCTCCATATTCCTGGCCCTAGCAGGCCCACCATCCTGGGCTACAATAAGGGAAGGGAAGAAAGAGGAAAGACTATAAAATATTTTATAAAGAAAAAGGAAATGGGAGCATTGTTTTATTTATGTGTGCTATATATAGCATAGCATTTAATTGCTCTTACCTTGAGGCTGACTGTGGTTCACAGTCAATTTCTGGCTGTGATTTATATTTACCACCTACCAGCTATGTAATCTTGGGCAAGGAACCTAATATCTCTGTGCCTCAATTTTCTCACCTGTAAAATGGGGCTAGTAACAATACCTGCCTCTTAGGGTTCTGGTGAGGTTTAAGAGAGTTGATATGTTTAAAGTATATAGAATAGTGTCTTGCACACAGTAAGTACATCTAAATATTCTTATTATTGGGTTGGCCAGAAAGTTTGCATTTTTCCATAAGATATTATGGAAAACCCAAACTTTTGGCCAATCCAAGATGTTGCTTTTTTTCCCAATTAAAAAATACTAAGTAACAACGAATCATTAGTGATGTCTTAAGGAGAGTTTAGAAAAATTACTAGTTACTTTTTCATCTGTCAAAAAGTGCATGTTTTCTATGTACATTGGGCTTATAGGGCAGCCAAAATTGGTACTTTTCCAAGAGTTTTTCCACTGGAGTAGGAAATGGCAACCTACTCCAGTATTCTTGCTGGGAAAATCTCATGGACATAGGAACCTCTTGGGCTACAGTACATGGGGTCACAAAGAGTCAGACATGACTGTGCAACTTAGCACACACAAAAAAATCAGGCTCTGAAATTAAAGGAAAAATCATTAAGCGTTATTGCCAATTGAAGACAAAGCTTCTTAGAAATACTAGTGTAAAACCACTGGGACGGTTTTCAAGTTATACAATTTTAATTTGCATGAATCTTTTTAGGAGTCTGCATCAGAAGTTGGCAATCTGTGTCCCACGGGTCAAATCCTGCTCACTATCTGATTTGATATAGCCAATGAATTGAGTATGAGTTTTACATTAAAAAAATTTTTATTTACTTTTATTGAAGTATAGTTGATTTACAATGTATTAGTTTATGGTGTATAGCAAAGTGATATAGTGTTTATATATGAAACTGAATATATAATGTATATGAAACTGAATACATATGTATAGACACTTTTTTCATATTCTTTTCATTATGGTTTATTACAGGATATTGAACATCGTTCCCTATGGTATACAGTGGGACCTTGTTTTTTATTTTATATATAGCAGTTTGTATCTTTTAATCCCAAGTCCCTAATTTATCCCTATCCCATCCCCTCTTCCCCCTTTAGTAACCATAAGTTTGTTTTCTTGTCTGTGAGTCTGTTTCTGTTTCAAAAACAAGCTCATTTGTGTTGTATTTTAGATTCCACATATAAGTGATATCATATAGTATTTCTCTTTCTCTTTCTGACTTGCTTCATTTGATATGATAATCTCTAGGTCCAATTCATGATGCTGCAGTTGTCTTATTTCAGTCTTTTTATGACTGAGTAGTATTCCATAGTATATATGAACCACATCTTCATCTATTCATCTGTAAATGGACATTTAGGTTGCTTCCATGTCCTGGCTATTGTAAACAGTGCTGCTATGAACATGGAGGTGCATGTATCTTTTAAATTATAGTTTTGTTTGGATATATGCCTAGGAGTGGAACTTCTGGGTCATATAGTAGCTCTATTTTTAGTTTTTAAGGTGCCTCCCCACTGTTTTCATAGTGGCTATACGAATTATAGCTATAGAGGCTATACATCCCCACCAACAGTGTTCTCTTTTCTCCACACACTCTCCAGCATTAGTTCTTTGTAGCCATTTTGATGATGGCCATTCTGACTGGTGTGAGGTGTTACCTCATTGTAGTTTTGATTTGCATTTCTCTAATAATTAGTGATGTTGAGCATCTTTTCATGTGCCTATTGTCCACTTATATGTCTTTGGAGAAATTTCTATTTAGATTGCCTGCCCATTTTTACATTTTTCAGTTCAGTTGCTCAGTCGTGTCTGACTCTTTGCGACCCCATGAATCACAGCACGCCAGGCCTTCCTGTCCATCACCAACTCCTGGAGTTCACTCAGACTCATGTCCATCGAGTCAGTGATGCCATCCAGCCATCTCATCCTCTGTCATCCCCTATCCTTCTGCCCCCAATCCCTCCCAGCATCAGAGTGTTTTCCAGTGAGTCAACTCTTTGCATGAGGTGGCCAAAGTACTGGAATTTCAGCTTTAGCATCGTTCCTTCCAAAGAAATCCCAGGGCTGATCTTCAGAATGGACTGGCGGGATCTCCTTGCAGTCCAAAGGACTCTCAAGAGTCTTTTCCAACACCACAGTTCAAAAGCATCAATTCTTCGGCGCTCAGCCTTCTTCACAGTCCAACTCTCACATCCATACATGACCACTGGAAAAACCATAGCCTTAACTAGACGGACCTTTGTGGGCAAAGTAATGTCTCTGCTTTTCAACATGCCATCTGCTGCTGCTGCTGCTGCTAAGTCACTTCAGTCGTGTCCGACTCTGTGTGACCCCATAGACAGCAGCCCACCGGGCTCCCCTGTCCCTGGGATTCTCCAGGCAAGAACACTAGAGTGGGTTGCCATTTCCTTCTCCAGTGCATGAAAGTGAAAAGTGAAAGTGAAGTTGCTCTGTCTTGTCCGACTCTTCGTGAACCCATGGACTGCAGCCTACCAGGCTCTTCTGTTGCTGGGATTTTCCAGGCAAGAGTACTGGAGTGAGGTGCCATTGCCTTCTCCCAACATGCCATCTAGATTGGTCATAACTTTTCTTCCAAGGATTAAGTGTCTTTTAATTTCATGGCTGCAATCACCATCTCCAGTGATTTTGGAGCCCCTCAGAATAAAGTCTGCCACTGTTTCCCCATCTATTTCCCATGAAGTGATGGGACCAGATGCCATGATCTTCGTTTTCTGAATGTTGAGCTTTAAGCCAACTTTTTCACTCTCCACTTTCACTTTCATCAAGAGGCTTTTAGTTCCTCTTCACTTTCTGCCATAAGGGTGGTGTCATCTGCATATCTGAGGTTATTGATATTTCTCCCAGCAATCTTGATTCTAGCTTGTGCTTCTTCCAGCCCAGCGTTTCTCATGATGTACTCTGCATAGAAGTTAAATAAGCAGGGTGGCAGTAAGAATAGTTTATAACAAGTGAAAATTATGTAAAATATAAATTTCATTTTCTGTAAGTGAAGTTTTATTGGAACAAAGCCATACCTGTTTGTGTACATCTTGTCTATGGCTGATTTAGCTCTACAGTGATGGGGTTAACTAGTTAAAACAGAAACAATACAGTCCACAAAGTCTAAAATATTTACTGTTTGACCTATTATAAAAGTGTGCTGACTCCTGGTTTATACTATATTAGAGAAGCAGTGAAGGAAAGTTACCCCTCCAGGCCCTCCCCACCATTCCTATGCAAAACAAAAACTCTCTCACCCGAAGAAGAAATAATGGGCGTTAGGTTGATTATACCCAGCTCCCAGCTGGTCCAGCCTCTGGCCTGTCTCCAAAATTCCTTGCCCCAGCCTTTTAAGAGATAACTACTCCAAACAACCTTGAAGGAGAACAGGCCCCCTTAACACAGTAGCTTTCCACATACATGCCTATATGTACTTACTCTTTTCTTAGATAAGTGCTGCAGCTCACTAATCTGACTGCTGCCCCTTCTCACCTCATTAAAGGTGATCTATTCCTGTAAAGTGCCGGTCTAGTTCTTATTCTGAACCTCGCCTTCTCTAACTCCGTACCCTACAAGCAGTCATAGAGAACTGGAAGAATCTCAGGAAAGATGGGTCAAGTCCAGGAGATACTCCTCCCTTTTCTGGTGACTCTGAACAGGTCACATATCCTGGTCTGTTTATTCATCTGTAAAATGAGAATATTGTACCTGAAGATCTAAGTCCTTCATGCTATCCTTTGATGATTCATAACACAAATTCCCTTGTTTCTACCTTTATAGGCTGACATTTTTTCTTAAAGGCAATGTCACTTCATCTTTCTTTTCCATTAATCATTTTGATGTGAACTGAGCTAATATGGCAATTTTCATCTCTGTCCAAAAGCTTCAGAAATCTTTGAAATCTCACATTTTTATCTGCTTTTTGTCCCCCATTAACATGCCTAAGAGTGGGTTTTGTGATGCAATATGTATTACCTTATTTTGTTAGAGGGCCAAGCTATTTCACAATGGCCCAAAGAGGAGTTTACTCTGTTCCATAGCAACAAGCCTCTTGCCCACATTTGCCATCTGCTGTTTGAAGCCTCTATCTTGCACAGATTCTTTTCATTAGCTGACAGTCATTACTCATCTGCTTTTGGCTTTAGTATTTCTGATACTCATTATTATTCATCCTAAATAGTTCCTGTTTCCAGTCAGAGTGCACTTGGAGTTGTTTGCTTAACAAAAGGGATTCAGTATTCTCATTTGGAAAACAAGGGGTTGGATGAGAAGGTTCCTGCCCAGTTGGTACCAGCTATGATTTTATGAAACTTGGGTTTTAATGACTTATATATCTTCTTGACAGCCCACCTAGACTGAGGCCTATGAAGAGGAAGGCCATGGGCCTTAATAGGCACTCTTGGTGAATGATCTGAGTCAATGATGTGAATGGCCACATAAGCCCAGGTAGCATCAGGACGAGAGGGCCATTGCCCCGTGTAGGCAATATCAATGATACTTTATAAGTGTTCCACATTCATTTTCCAAAATATTTTTAGAGGTTTCCTAGAAGCAAATCTCAAGGCCATGACCTACAAAGCCCCTTGTTACCTCCTCTATCTGATTTTTTTACCACTCTTTCTTCTAGTATTTGTACTGTATTCTTGTCTTTCTGGTGTTTCCAAACAGGGCAAGCATCTAATTTAAATTTAACTCGAATATACATATCAGGGTTAGATAGCATCACTGACTCGATGGACGTGAGTTTGAGTGAACTCTGGGAGTTGGTGATGGACAGGGAGGCCTGGCGTGCTGCAATTCATGGGGTCACAAAGAGTCAGACACGACTGAGGGACTGAACTGAACTGAACGTATCAGGGTCCTTGTACTGGCTGTTCCCTCTGCTTGGAATGTTCTTCTAAGAATATGTAAGTGGTTTACTCCTATCATGCAAATCTGTGCTCAAACATCATATTTCAGAGAACATCTCATCACATATCATACTTTATCCACTTACTTTGCTTTATTTTTCATCATAGCACTCAGATACACACACACACATTACACACACTATTCTTATCAAAAAAATTGTTATCATATGTTACCTAGTAACTTGCATTAAAAAAAAATCTTAAGATTGTATTGAGAATAATTCAATAAGTATATCTTCACTGATACTTTTAATTGCTGCAGTTTAGTCATATTTAACCAATCCCTTATTTGACTGATTTTGAAATTATTTGCAGTTTTTAATTATTGCAAATGTTTGATAAATATATTTTGGGGTGAGGCGAGTAAGAGGTTTGAAGAGAGGGAGATTTTAAATTATCATGGTGGACAGCTCGAACATGAGTTGACTAGAGAAATACTCTCCATGGTTTTTTTTTTTTTACTAATATGCCCCCAAACAAATTTTGAAAAAAAACCTATATACTTTGCATTTTTAAAAGTTGATACATATAGTTTTTATTAAATTTTGAAACGTATAAAGCTTAAAATTTTTAACAAGTTATAGATATATACATGTTAAAATTAAGCTATGCTATTACTTTTAAAATATGTCTGATGGAATCAAAACATAGTGATTTGATATCTACCTTAATCTTTCTCTAAAAATCATGAATTAGCTCCTTATTAATAATCTGAAATGCTATATAGACCCTTTTTCTTCTAGAATTACTAATTCTATTCTCCTTTCCTTACAGTTTGTGCTAATACAGTATAGTTTTACACATTTAAGTCTTTTATTGATCAACCATTGCAATAAAGTTTCTGTGCATAAATTTAAATATTTTAAATTTCTTGGGACTATAAGGAAAATTTTAAAAGCTTATCACACATTTTGAAAAGTAATTTGTTAAATGTAAAAGTACAAAAAGGCTGTTTTTTTCTTCCAACTACATAATGTATCTATGGATGAGTGTTACTAGAATTAAACAGAAGCAGCATCAATGTTTTTCTAATTTTTTTCATTTTTATAGATGTAAGTGCTAAGAAACATTTTCACATAAATCAAGAAGATGGGAGTGGGGTGGGTTTTGCTGTGCCAGTAGCCCTCAATTCTTTGAACTCCTTTGGAGTTGTTCTATTAAAAAACTGTGTATTGGTCTATTACCAAAAAATACTTCTAATAATCTATCAGTGGATAAACATTTAGGCCTTCAGTCAGTTTTATTGGCAGTAAAGGCAGGGCTAGAGACATGTCGTAGGGAGCAAGGTGCAGACATTGGTTGGAGCACCTTCACGCTTGGTGACTATGCATATTCCATCTACGGTGTGGCGTGCGTGCCCCAGTGCTGCTTGACTCCTCAGGTGCAGCCCAGAGAAGTAGGGCTGGTGGTAGTCAGGGTTAAAAATTTACTATATGTGTGTCAACTAAAAGATATAAGAAATATAAAATAATAGCTGGTAGAATCCAAATTGGACAAGGAAAATGGCAAAAGAAGACAGTTGATGGAGTGGGGGAAAGTAGAGAGGAGAAAGGAAAGGGAAGGCTTTTTTAAGGTGCATGATTATTTGGAATAGCTGAAATGGCAGACGGGAAAAAGAGGAAATGGTGGTCAGTTGTATGATTCTGTGGTTTTAGAGGTAGGGCATTTATATGTTTTTAAAATGCCCGAGCTGTAGCCATAATGTGAAGGTCATAAACTTCATGTGTTCATAAATAGATCACTGAAAATGAGTTCATGGAAATAAGTCCTATGATCTTGAAAGGATTGTCCCTGTTGATATGATAAGGAGTGAAGGCAGGGCTTGCAGTGGACAGAAAGAGTGTGGGGCAGGCATTAACAGATGGGAACAATGAGAGACGGGCTGGTAAAGCAGAAGAACAAGGAGAGGAAGAATGCTTTGAAAGCCAAAAGGAGCAGGTCTTAAAGGAGCTTTGTTGGTTTGCAAAAAGCTGCAGGAAGCACGGTTTAGAAATGGCCATCGTGGGTATGGAAACTCATTGCCTGACCCTGATATATGAATACTTGCCATTTGAGAAGTGTAGGGGAGGCCATGTCCTCAGAGAAGAGCCCCAGTTATCAGGAGGCAGAAACTAAGAGGAGATATTGGAAACACGGGGGTATTTGCTATTTATGGATGGACAGTAACAAGAGGATTGGAGAAGGAAGTGGCAACCCACTCCAGTGTTTTTGCCTGGATAATCCCAATGACAGGGGAGCCTCTTGGGCTGCTGTCTAGGGGGTCACACAGAGGCGGACACGACTGAAGTGACTTAGCAGCAGCAGCAGCAGCAGTAACAAGAGGTCATAGTGGAGTGGAGAGTGGTGGGAGCAGGTCAGGAACAAGGTACTAGAACAGAGCTTTATGAAGATAATGGTATACATCCGGATCCCTGCTGTGTATTTGAGAAGTAGGTGAATTCAAGTTTTCATGTTGACTGCAGGAAACAAAAAAGAAGGCAGGTGGATTTATTCTGATGGTCTCTGAGGAGTAGGGCCCTTGCATAACTGTTTAACATCAGCTATAAGTCCACTGAAGGTGTGTCTTGCTTGGTTGAAGTATTGAGGCTTATATACTGCACACATGCTGAATTATTATTTTAACATACTTTTACTTTTTATTATCAGTATATCATTGGGATTATTTTTGCATCTGTTGTTCGATTACTAAGTCATGTCTGACTCTTTGCGAGCCCATGGACTGCAGCATGCCAGGCTTCCCTGTCTTTCACTGTCTCCCGGAGTTTGCTCAGATTCATGTTCACTGAATTGATGATGCTATCTAACCATCTCATCCTCTGACACCCTCTTCTCCTTCTGCCTCACTCTTTCTTAGCATCAGGGTCTTTTCCAATGAGTCAGCACTTTGCGTCAGGTGGCTGAAGTATAGAAGCTTCAACTTTAGTCCTTCCAGTGAATAATCAGGATTGATTTCCTTTAGGATTGACTGGTTTGATCTCCTTGCTGTACAAGGGACTCTCAAGAGTCTTCTCTAGTACCACAATATGAAAGCATCAATTCTTTGGCACTAGGCCATCTTTTTTTTTAATTTTTATTTTTACTTTATTTTGCTTTACAATACTGTATTGGTTTTGCCATACATTGACATGAATCAGCCACGGGTGTAGATGAGTTCTCAATCCTGAACCCCCTTCCCACCTCCCACTGCGTATCATCTCTCTGGATCATCCCTGTGCACCAGCCCCAAGCATCCTGTATCCTGTATTGAGCACAGACTGGCGATTCGTTTCTTACATGATAGTAATGATCAGCTCTCATGTTTCAATGCCATTCTCCCAAATCATCCCACCCTCTTCCTCTCCCACAGAGTCCAAAAGTCCCTTCTATACATCTGTGTCTCTTTTGCTGTCTCACATACAGGGTTATCATTACCATCTTTCTAAATTCCATATATATGTGTTAGTATACTGTATTGGTGTTTTTCTTTCTGGCTTACTTCACTCTGTGTAATAGGCTCCAGTTTCATCCACCTCATTAGAACTGATTCAAATGTATTCTTTTAAATGGCTGAGTAATACTCCATTGTGTATATGTACCACAGCTTTCTTATCCATTCATCTGCTGATGGACATCTAGGTTGTTTCCATGTCCTGGCTATTATAAACAGTGCTGCGATGAACATTGGGGTATACATGTCTCTTTCAATTCTGGTTTCCTCAGTGTGTATGCCCAGCAGTGGGATTGCTGGGTCATAAGGCAGTTCTATTTGCCATCTTAATGGTCCAACTTTCACATCTGTACATGACCACTGGAAAAACCATAGCTTTAACTACATGGACCTTTGTCGGCAAAGTGATGTCTCTGCTTTTTAATATGCTGTCTAGGTTTGCCATAGCTTTTCTTCCAAGGAGCAAGCATCTTTTAATTTCATGGCTGTAGTAACTATCTGCAGTGATTTTGGAGCCCAAGAAAATAAAATCTGTCACTGTTTCCACATTTTCCCCTATTTCCCCTTTCTTTTTGCCATGAAGTGATGGGACCGGATACTGCAATTATACCGCAATCTTAGTTTTTTGAATGTTGAGTTTTAAGCCAGCTCTTTTATTACTCTACTCTTTCACCTTCATTAAGAGGCTCTTCAGTTCCTCTTTGCTTTCTGCCATTAGAGTGGTATCATCTGTGTATTTGAGGTTGTTGATATTTCTTTCTGCAATCTTGGCTCCAGTTTGTAATTCATTCAGCTGAGCACTTTGCCTGATGTACTCTACATAGAAGTTAAATAAGCAGGGTGACAATATACAGCCTTGATGTACTCCTTTCCCAATTTGGAACTAGTCCATTGTTCCATATCCAGTTCTGTTACTTCTTGAACTGCATACAGGTTTCTCAGGAGACAGGTAAAATGGTCTGGTATTCCGAACTCTAAGAAATTTCCAGTTTGTTGTGATGCACACAGTCAAAGGCCTTTGCATAGTCAACGAAGCAGAAGTAGATGCTTTTCTAGAATTCTCTTGCTTTCTCTATGATCTAATGACTTTTGGCAATTTGATCTCTGGTTCCTTTGCCATTTCTAAATCCAGCTTATACATCTGGAAGTTCTTGATTCAAGTACTGCTGAAGCCTAGCTTGAAAGATTTTGAACATTACCTTGCTAGCATATGAAATGAACACAATTATGCAGTAGTCTGAACATTCTTTGGCATTGCCCTTCTTTGAACTGGAATGAAAACTGACCTTTTCCAGTCCTGTGGCCACTGCTGAGTTTTCTGAAGTTGCTGACATACTGAGTAAGATTGTAAATAGCCCAGCTGGACTGCTATAACTTCCACTAGCTTTGTCTATAGTAATGATCCCTATAGCCTACTTGACTTCACACTCCAGTATATCTGGCTCTAGCTGAGTGACCACAGCATCGTGGTTATCTGGGCCATTAAGACCTTTTTGTATAGTTCTTCTGTTGTGTATTCTCCACCAGGAAGCCCCTTGCATCTGTATTATTACATTTATTTAATAATTATATTACAGAGGCATTGGGTTATAATAATGTTCATTCTCTGTGTCTCTGTTTTTGTGTATATGTATGTGTATTGTCAGGTTTTAGTACGAGGATTGTGGTAACTTTGTAGAAATAAAGAGGTGTCCATTGTTTTCCATGCTCTGGAACTCTTAGCACAGACATTATATGTTCTTCGTAAGCAGGAAAGAACTTTGTCATAAAATTCTCTGAATGTGTGCTATCTAATATGGTATAATAAGCACCTGGAATGTGGTTAATATGACTGAGGAACTAAACTTTAAAATTTTATCTTTATCTTAAATTTAATTTCTCATTAAAAATTGATACTTCTCTTCAGTGTTGCAGTCTTTTAAGGAAAACCAGGTTATGTAAGTCTATGTTTTGTAGATTATGTAAAGTCAAAATATATAGATGAAGTATTTCTAATGAAAATTTATCAACCAGATTGAAATATATTTTAATTATAAAACATACCTTGGATTTTAAAGACTAAATATGAAAAAAGTAAAATTAAAAATTTTCATGTTGATTTTGTATTAACATGATAGTCTTTTACCATGGCCACCTATGTTGATAAATAAAACATGTCATTAAAATTAATTTTACTGTTTTATACTTTTATGCTTTTAGTGTGGTATTAGAAAGCTTAAAATGATAAATGTGGCTTGCATTTGTGATAGGCATTTTATATCTATTAGACAGCATGGTTCTGAACCATGAGCTTTCCTAAACAGTTAGTAAATCTTCCTTAGTTTCTCACAGAATTACTGGTTCATTCACTTTTCCTATATCTCCAGAATAAATTTTGATCATTTATATTTTCCTGAAAAGTATTTGTTTCAAATGTATGAATGTAGTACTTTACAAATATGTTCTTCCTCCCTCCCTCCCTTTTTTTTGGTAATGGTAAATGGTAGATCAGCTCTGGGATATGTTAATAAGTTCTGTTTTTGTGATTTTTAATTAACTTTATATCTGCTTTGATTTATTGATTCAAAAATATTTTTGGAATCATCAATTTACTTTTTCTTATTTGGAGGAATTACATTTTTCATTTTATCTTCTGATAAAAATCCCTATCTTTTATCAAAAGATATCATCGAAGAACAGAGAAGTCAGTATTTATTTTATTTTCTTATTCCACAAACTTTCCTGCACAATATTGTCTTGCTTCTAACTGTTTAGATACATTTTCTATAAGTATTTTCCATATTTCATGTTCCATGAAACATTTATTTTCATAATGTGAAAATATTTGAAAATAATGTTTATTGCATAAAACAGGTTATTTTGTTCACATGTATTTCATTTTTCCTTGTCTTTTCTTGCTTTACAATCCACTTTTGTAGAGAAAGCAATCACACTCTACTTAAAAAGAATAAATAGTAGAAAATAATGTATCTAGCATTTAACATGTTCCAGGAGTATGCTAACTTCTTAATTAAAATTAAGAATATTTGATCTTCACAGTCACTTTGTGAAGTATGTACTGATGTTAGCCTCAGTTTGTAGATGGGAAAACCAGACCAAGAGGGATTGAGACCCATCCAAGGTTTCTCACCTATTGCGCATGGACTCACAAGCCCCATGTGAGAGATCATTCTGTTAGTGTTTCATGCACAATACTAGAAAATATGGCAGACCTCTTTACAATGGATGTCTAGCATCAGAACATCAACATAGTTCATGCTAAGACTCCATTGTCAGGCAGTTATCACGTGCAGTTATATTCAGTGTTAATAAACTGCCCTACGATGTACTCCTATTGTGCTCTGGGCTTGGGTTTCCTATAATAGCATAACAAAAATCTCTCATTCATCAGCATTGAGGTGCTTTCTGTAAACAATTATTTCCCTTAATCATTTTGTGGGGAAGGGGGCGAGGGTAGAAATAGACATCAATTATCCATTTTTAATACCCTGTATCTTCAAATTAGAATTTTTGAAGTCTTACATCTATAGAATGGCAGAAAAGGAAATTTCATGCAGTTTATTTTTTGGACAAGCAAAGATAAATCTCTGTCTTTACCCCTAATCTTTATCTCATTTGGTGTCAACTACCCTTTAAAATTAGTTCAGCTATGGTATAGTCCCTTGAAAAATTTAGATATTTAATAACAACAAATGACCATGGTTCATTAATTTATGATTATTTTCTTTCTTTCTTTCTTTTTTTTTAAAGATAGTGTTTTTGGAAGAAGCATCCCAACAAGAAAAGCTGGCCAAAGAATGGTGCTTCAAGTCATGTGAAATAAGAGAACTGAGCCACCAGTGAGTCAGAGTCAACTTCTTCCCTTTTATTTGATGCTATTAACTAGTCTCAAATGCTAAGAACCTGTCTTGAGAGACAGAGAGATCTTTCTTTTTTTTTTTTTTTTTTTTTTTTTGAGGATGGATATGGGCAAGAGAAGGTAAATAGAGAACATGGAGCTGAAAGATGGAAACTTTGAGAACTAGAGGCCGCCATCATTCACTTACTTCTTCAGCAAATATTTATTGCATTTATTATGTGTAAGAATAGGATCTGGAGGTGAAAATGATATACAGAGTATTGGTGCTTACTGGGTTTATGGCCCATGGTGAAGAGAGAGCATAAACAAGTGCACAGATAGGTAGGCATGACAGTGATGCCTTCGGTAAAGGGAAGTAATTAGGGAGCATGATAGAGATAAACTAGTGGGAGGTGAGAGGAGGTTTAGGGAGGAAAAACTCTGACAGTGTGCATAAGGAAGTTATTATTCAATCTCAGTCATGTCTAACTCTTTGTGATCCCATGGACTGTAGCACACCAGGCCTCCCGGTTCCTCACCATCTCTCAGAGTTTGCTCTAACTCACGTCCATTGAGTTGGTGATGGCATCCACCATCTCATCCTCTGTCATCCCCTTCTCCTCCTGCCTTCAATCTTTCTGAGCATCAGCATCTTTTCCAATGAGTCAGGTGGCCAAAGTATTGCAGCTTCAGCTTCACCATCAGTCCTTCCAATGTATATTCAGGGTTGATTTCCTTTAGGAATGACTAGTTTGACCTCCTTGCAGTCTAAGGGACTCTCAAGAGTCTTCTCCAGCACAAAAGTTTAAAAGCATCAATTCTTTGGCACTCAGCCTTCTTTATAGTTCAGTTCTCACATCCGTACATGACTACTGGAAAAGCCATAGCTTTGACTATATAGACCTATCTGCAAAAGAGCACTTAAACTACGATTTTATCTTCCAACTAATTTAGTGGTACAGGGCTTCCCAGGTGGCTCAGTGGTAAAGGATCCACCTGCCAATGCAGGAGGTGTGGGTTTGATCCCTGATCTGGGAAGAGCCTCTGGAGAAGGAAATGGCAATCACTCCAGTATTCTTGCCTGAGAATATCTGCAAATCAATCAATGTAATACCTTACATTAACAAATTGAAAGATAAAAATCATATGATTATCTCAATAGATACAGAGAAGGCCTTTGACAAAATTCAACATCCATTTATGATAAAACCCTCCAGAGAGCAGGCATAGAAGGAATATACCTCAACATAATAAAAGCCATATATGATAAACCCACAGCAAACATTATCCTCAAAGGTGAAAAATTGAAAGCATTTCCCCTAAAGTCAGGAACAAGACAAGGGTGTCCACTCTCACCACTATTGTTCAACATAGTTTTGGAATTTTTAGCCATAGCAATCAGGGAAGAAAAAGAAATGAAAGGAATCCAGATTGGAAAAGAAGAAGAAAAACTATCACTGTTTGCAGATGGCATGATCCTCTACATAGAAAACCCTAAAGACTCTACCAGAAAATTACAAGAGCTAATCAATGAATATAGTAAAGTTGCAGGATATAAAATTAACACACAGAAATCCTTGAATTCCTATACACTAACAATGAGAAAACAGAGGAATTAAGGAAACAATTTCATTCACCATTGCAACAAAAAGAATAAAATACTTAGGAATAAATATACCTAAAGAAAAAAAAAACCTATATATAGAAAACTATAAATACTGATGAAAGAAATCAAAGAGGACACAAATAGATGGAGAAATATACCATGTTCATGGATTGAAGGAACCAATTTAGTGAAAATGAGTATACTACCCAAAGCAATCTACAGATTCAATGCAATCCCTATCAAGCTACCAATGATATATTTCACAGAGCTAGGACAAATAATTTCACAATTTGTATGGAAATACAAAAAAAACCTTGAATAGCCAAAGCAACCTGGAGAAAGAAGAATGGAACTGGAGGAATCAACCCACCTGACTTCAGACTATACTACAAAGCTACAGTCATCAAGACAGTATGATACTGGCAGAAAGACACAAATATAGATCAATGGAACAAAATAGAAAGCCTGGAGATAAATCCACACAGCTATGGACACCTTATCTTTGACAAAGGAGGCAAGAATATACAGTGGAGAAAAGACAATCTCTTTAACAAGTGGTGCTGGGAAAACTGGTCAACCACTTGTAAAAGAATGAAACTCAAACACTTTTATACCATACACACACACACACACACACACACACACACACACACACACACACAAAACTCAAAATGGTTTAAAGATCTAAATGGAAGACCAGAAACTATAAAACTCCTAGAGGAGAACATAGGCAAAACACTCTCTGATATAAATCACGGCAGGATCCTCTATGACCCACCTCCCAGAATATTGGAAATAAAAACAAAAAATAAACAAATGGGACCTAATTAAACTTAAAAGCTTTTGCACAACAAAGGAAACTATAACCAAAGTGAAAAGACAGCCTTCAGAATGGGAGAAAATAATAGCAAATGAAGCAACTGACAAAGAATTAATCTCAAAAATATATAAGCAATTCCTGCAGCTCAATTCCAGAAAAATAAATGACCCAATCAAAAAATGGGCCAAAGAACTAAACACACGTTTCTCCAAAGAAGACATACAGATGGCTAACAAACCCATGAAAAGATACTCAACATCACTCATTATCACAGAAATGCAAATCAAAACCACAATGAGGTACCATTTCACACCAGCAGAATGGCTGCTATCAAAAAGTTTACAAACAATAAATGCTGGAGAGGGTGTGGAGAAAAGGGAACCCTCTTACACTGCTGGTGGGAATGCAAACTAGTACACCAACTATGGAGAACAGTGTGGAGATTCCTTAAAAACTGGAAATAAAACTGCCATACGACCCAGCAATCCCACTGCTGGGCATACACACTGAGGAAACCAGAATTGAAAAAGGCACATGTACCCCAATGTTCATCACAGCACTGTTTATAATAGCCAGGACATGGAAGCAACCTAGATGTCCATCAGCAGACAAATGGACAGGAAAGCTGGTGTACATATACACAATGAAATATTACTCAGCCATTAAAAAGAATGCATTTGAATCAGTTCTAATGAGGTGGATGAAACTGGAGCCTATTATACAGAGTGAAGTCAGAAAGATACCAATATAGCATATTAATGTATATATATATGGAATTTAGAAAGACGGTAACAATGACCCTGTATGCAAGACAGCAAAAGAGACACAGATGTAAAGAACAGATTTTTGGACTCTGTGGGAGAAGGCAAGGGTGGGATGATTTGAGAGAATAGCATTGAAACATGTATATTACTATATGTGAAACAGATCGCCAGCCCAGGTTCGATGCATGATACAGGGTGCTCGGGGCTGGTGCATTGGGATAACCCTGAGGGATGGGGTGGGGAGGGAGGTGGAAGGAGAGTTCAGGATGGGGAACACATGTACACCCATGGCTGATTCATGTCAATGTATGGCAAAAACCACTACAATATTGTAAAGTAATTCACCTCCAATTAAAATAAATAACATTTTTAAAGAAAGAAATGGCAATACTTTTTTTTAATTCAAAGATTTTGTCTGGGTTTAGGCCAAGCATGTTTTCAAAGTCAATAAAACTTCCAAAGTCAACCACATAGTTTTCATTCTACAAACACTTTTAGGGTTTAGAATAGTGTACTGAGAACACTGAATTAGGAATCAGAACACCTGGCATGAATCCTCACCCTACAGCTTTGCAGCTGTTAGATGGAAAGCAGGCTCTTCCCCCTCTTTGAGCTTGTCTCCTGGGCTGTTAGCAAAGGATTGTCCTGGATGGTGTAGATACCCTCATCCACTGTAGCACATCTGTGAACTGTGTTTCCCCTAAAGCTTTGAGGCAGAAAAGCTGGTGACAGTCCAGAGAGATGGGGGACTGGCCCTAAAGTTTTATTGCACTTTACATTTATACTCACATCTCTTACCTCCTCCTCTCTTCCTGCTGCCTCTCATGGGCTTAGAAGTATGCAGCCAACAGGCATGCGGATGAATCAGTGGTCATGGAGATCATTCCACCTCTGCTGTTACCATCTGCTTCCTCTTAGAGCATTTTCACCAGGATATATGTTGAAGAACAAATGACGTTTATAAGTCACCTTCTTGCATGCTTTTATTGTGACAGATCAGAAGAAGTTTTGGGAGTGAATGAGTTGGAGGTTGGGAAAGTAAGAGGATGGTGGAGTGTCCGGAGGAAGTGGATCGAGGTGAATGTATCTGTGGATTTTATATCTTCTTGTTCCCTCTTAGCGAGGCTGCTCTTGGAGTTAAATCCATCTAACAAATGTACCTTCCAGGAGACCTATAAGCACTACACATAGAAAAGTGACAAGGGAAGAAAAAAATTAAATCAGCACTGTGTGGATTTTTTTTTAATGAAAATCATAATTGGAGCACTCAGCAGTGCTTTGATAGGAGTGGATCAGACTGTGACCATGGACCACACAGACATGGCAGAGCCAGGATTAGAGTGAGGCATTCACCTTGAACATGGGAATTTAAGGGTGGGGAGGGCAAAAAACTTAGTAATCAAGATAAATAATAGTGTGCTGCAGTATTTTTAAAAATCAAAATTAATGCAAAAACTCCACAATAAACAAATACCAAAATTTTTAATAAGTCCAACATGCTGTTGTTATATCATACCCTTGCATTTTTTTTGTGCAGCGAAAGAGTGATTTTCAAACAGCCTGGGGTTCCCAGGCCCTTGAAACCATCACATTCCCTGCAGGGCATGTTGATGAGGGTAGTAAATTGTGTGAGTGCAGACAGACTGGGTAACTCAGACTTTTAAACAGAGTCATGTGTCTTGATTGTAGGGTAGGGCTTTTACTAGCATTTTCCAGTTGATTAAAAGACAGGTGAATGTCCTGATAAATGTACATAGGAACACATATTGTTCTTTTCCCTCAGGTTCTGATCAGGCCTAGCCAGCACTCCAGATTTAGAATGTGAAGTTGATGGTTTTTATCAGGGGAAAGTTGAGATTTTTTATAAGGAAATTAGGGTGGTGATTAAAGTGAAAAGAGGAAACTGGAAGGGTATAATAGGATGAGGAAGGAGAGCTTTTTCATCTTATCCTGCTTCAGCCTCCAAACCCCTCTGCTTTGCCTCCCGTTTGACTTTTGATGATGACAGTTTAGCTACAAGTGGTGTCTTGAGTGGAGAACTGAGTTGTAAGCCTGACTGGGCCACTAATGAGATTGCCACCCTCAAACTTCCTTTCGTTCTTTCTGTAAAGTGAGTAGCTGGGCTCAGTGACTGCTTATCTCAACACAGCCCTGACAGTCCACATTCCTGCATGCACTGCTTTCTGTATTAATCTTGGACTCTAACTTTGGTAAGTGAATGTTTCTATCAATAAGCATTTCATAATACTTTGTTTCCTAAGAAAGGATTGCTAGGTTTTCTGGACGAAAGTTAAACCTTTGACATGATGAATCCTTACTCCCTGTTGCCTCTGAAGACATTGTCCCCTGCCTTATGTCCTTCTTCCATCTCTGCTATCTTCATAACACGCTCAGTTTTCTCCTACATGGGAAACAAAAGTGACTTTCACTCTTCACCTATATTACCATTCTAACCTTCACTACTAAAGAGTTTTTGTCCAGTCATTTCTGTCTCCACTTGTCTTTCCTATTCATGGCTTTCTCGTCAGCACCTGGGACAGTAACTAAGACATACTTGGACTGGGTAAGCACTTAGGTAATGAAGTGCTTGCCCACAGGAAATCAGGTGTCTCCCCAGCCACTGTGTGGAAATGAGTGCTCTCTCAGGGTCCTGACTCTTGCAGTTTTTGACAGTGGTCACTGTCCTTGCCTTCACAGCTCTCTATCATGAGTCTCTATCTTCCTGACGGTGATTGTGCCTGGACTGAGCATGGCCTTCTCGTCCTCAATCTTGCTCTTTTAAGTGGAGGGTACTGCTCAAGGCTTAGTTGTATATTCGTTCTTTCTTCTACAGAAATCTCTTATACCACCAACTTCTAGGGTTACCTAATCAGGGGAGACTGTCAGATCTGAATCCCATTTATAACTCTGTGACCTCTTATCCCATGTGTTCAATCATTTATTGGAGACTTGGAGGTCATACTTTGTAGGCTTAATATGATATTGCCCCTCCCTCATAATAGACTTTCCTAATAAGTTCTCTGTACTTTATGTCATATGTTCAGCCTCACATGCTCAGAAACTTACTTTCTTTGACTCCAGAGCTGAAGTTGAATGATTACTTTTTTCCAGCTATTTAAATTTCCCTACCTTTATGTTTACTCTTTTGTGGCTGGGGATCACAGTACTACTTCATATGCTTATTGTGAGTATTATATCATCTTCACAACTTTTTTTTTCCTTGGGTGCTTTTCATTACTGAGGCACTGTGCTTACAAATGCTAACTCAGTAGTCACAACAGCCCTATTGTGAAACTGCTGCTGCTGCTAAGTTGCTTCAGTTGTGTCCAACTCTGTGCGACCCCACAGACCGCAGCCTACCGGGCTCCCCTGTCCCTGGGATTCTCCAGGCAAGAACACTGGAGTGGGCTGCCATTTCCTTCTCCAATGCATGAAAGTGAAAAGTGAAAGAGAAGTTGCTCAGTCATGTCCGACTCTTCCCGACCCCAGGGACTGCAGCCTACCAAGCTCCTCAGTCCATGAGATTTTCTAGGCAAGAGTACTGGAGTGGCTTGCCATTGCCTTCTGTGATAGTGAAACTACTATCTCCATTTTATATGGAGAAACTGAGTCACAGAAAGGTTAAATAATATGTTGAATATACCACTGCCATTTCATCAGTTCAGTGAAGTCGCTGACTCGTGTCTGAATCTTTGCGACCCTATGAATTGCCCCACGCCAGGCCTCCCTGTCCATCACCAACTCCCAGAGTTCACCCCAACTGATGTCCATCGAGTTGGTGATGCCATCCAGTCATCTCATCCTCTGTCATCCTCTTCTCCTCCTGCCTCCAATCCCTGCTAGTATCAGAGTCTTTTCCAATGAGTCAACTCTTCACATGAGGTGGCCAAAGTATTGGAGTTTCAGCTTTAGCATCAATCCTTCCAAAGAACACTCAAGACTGATCTCCTTTAGAATGGACTGGTTGCAGTCCTTGCAGTCCAAGGGACTCTCAAGAGTCTTCTCCAACACCACAGTTCAAAAGCATCAATTCTTCAGCACTCAGCTTTCTTCACAGTCCAACTCTCACATCCATACATGACCACTGGAAAAACCATAGCCTTGACTAGACAGACCTTTGTTGGCAAAATAATGTCTCTGCTTTTGAATATGCTATCTAGGTTGGTCATAACTTTCCTTCCAGGGAGTAAGCATCTTTTAATTTCATGGCTGCAGTCACCATCTCCAGTGATCTTGGAGTCCAAAAAAATAAAGTCTGACATTGTTTCCCCATCTATTTCCCATGAAGTGATGGGACCAGATGCCATGATCTTAATTTTCTGAATATTGAGCTTTCAGCCAACTTTTTGCTCTCCTCTTTCACTTTCATCAAGAGGCTTTTAGTTACTCTTCACTTTCTGTCATAAGGGTGGTATCATCTGCATATCTGAAGTTATTGATATTTCTCCCAGCAACCTTGATTCCAGCTTGTCCTTCTTCCAGCCCAGCATTTCTCATGATGTACTCTGCATAGAAGTTAAATAAGCAGGATGACAATATACAGCCTTGACGTACTCCTTTTTCCTATTTGGAATCAGTCTGTTGTTCCATGTCCAGTTCTAACTGTTGCTTCCTGACCTGCATATAGGTTTCTCAAGAGGCAGGTCAGGTGGTCTGGCATTCCCATCTCTTTCAGAAGTTTCCACAGTTTATTGTGATCCACACAGTCAAAGGCTTTGGCATAGTCAATAAAGCAGAAATAGAAGGTTTTCTGGAACTCTCTTGCTTTTTTGATGATCCAATAGATGTTGGCAATTTGATCTCTGGTTCTTCTGCCTTTTCTAAAACCAGCTTGAACATCTGGAAGTTCATGGTTCACGTATTGCTGAAGCCTGGCTTGGAGAATTTTGAGCATTACTTTACTAGTGTGTGAGATGAGTGCAATTGTGTGGTAGTTTGAGCATTCTTTGGCATTGCCTTTCTTTGGGATTGGAATGAAAACTGACCTCTTCCAGTCCTGTGGCCACTGCTGAGTTTTCCAAATTTGCTGGCATATTGAGGGCAGCACTTTTACAGCATCATCTTCCAGGATTTCAAACAGCTCCACTGGAATTCCATCACCTCCACTAGCTTTGTTCATAGTGATGCTTTCTAAGGATGTCTGGCTCTAGGTAAATGATCACACCATCATGATTATCTGGGTCGTGAAGACCTTTTTTGTACAGTTCTTCTGTATATTCTTGCCACCTTTTCTTAATATCTTCTGCTTCTGTTAGGTCCCTACCATTTCTGTCCTTTATCGAGCCCATGTTTGCAGGAAATGTTCCCTTGGTATCTCTAATTTTCTTGAAGAGATCTCTGCTGCTGCTGCTAAGTCGCTTCAGTTGTGTCTGACTGTGTGACCCCATAGTCTTTCCCATTCTGTTGTTTTCCTCTATTTCTTTGCATTGATCACTGAAGAAGGCTTTCTTATCTCTCCTTGCTATTCTTTGGAACTCTGCATTCAGATGCTTGTATCTTTCCTTTCCTCCTTTGCTTTTGCTTCTCTTTTCAGAGCTATTTGTAAGGTCTCCCCAGACAGCCATTTTGCTTTTTTGCATTTCTTTTCCATGCGGATGGTCTTGATCCCTGTTATGAACCTCTGTCCATAGTTCATCAGGTACTCTGTCTATCAGATCTAGTCCCTTAAATCTATTTCTCACTTCCCCTGTATAATCATAAGGAATTTGATTTAGGTCATACCTGAATGGTCTAGTGGTTTTCCATACTTTCTTCAATTTAATTTGGAATTTGGCAATAAGGAGTTCATGATCTGAGCCACAGTCAGCCCCCCAGTCTTGTTTTTGTTGACTGTATAGCGCTTCTCCATATGTGGCTGCAAAGAATATAATCAATCTGATTTCGGTGTTGACCATCTGGTGATGTCCATGTGTAGAGTCTTCTCTTGTGTTGTTGGAAGAGGGTGTTTGCTATGACCAGTGCGATCTCTTGGTAAAACTCTATTAGCCTTTGCCCTGCTTCATTCCGTATTCCAAGGCCAAATTTGCCTGTTACCCCACGTGTTTCTTGACTCCCTGCTTTTGCATTCCAGTCCCCTATAATGAAAAGGACATCTTTTGGGGTGTTAGAAACCCAAGTAAGACAGTAGGTGTTGCGAGAGGCATCAGAGGGCAGACACACAAACCATAATCACAGAAAACTAGTCAATCTAATCACAAAGACCACAGCCTTGTCTAACTCAGTGAAACTAAGCCATGCTGTTGGGGCCACCCAAGACGGCCGGGTCATGGTGGAGAGGTCTGACAGAATGTGGTCCACTGGAGAAGGGAATGGCAAACCACTTTGGTATTCTTGCCTTGAGAACCCCATGAACAGTATGAAAAGGCAAAATGATAGGATACTGAAAGAGGAACTCCCCAGGTCAGTAGGTGCCCAGTATGCTACTGGAGATCAGTGGAGAAATAACTCCAGAAAGAATGAAGGGATGGAGCCAAAGCAAAAACAATGCCCAGCTGTGGATGTGACTGGTGAAAGAAGCAAGTCAGATGCTGTAAAGAGCAATATTGCATAGGAACCTGGAATGTTAGGTCCATGAATCAAGGCAAACTGGAAGTAGTCAAACAGGAGATTCCAAGAGTGAACATCGACATTCTAGGAATCAGCGAACTAAAATGGACTGGAATGGATGAATTTAACTCAGATGACCATTATATCTACTACTGTGGGCAGGAATCCCTTAGAAGAAATGGAGTAGCCATCATGGTCAACAAAAGAGTCTGAAATGCAGTACTTGGATGCAATCTCAAAAACGACAGAATGATCTCTGTTCGTTTCCAAGGCAAACCATTCAGTATCACAGTAATCCAAGTCTACGCCTTGAATAGTAATGCTGAAGAAACTGAAGCTGAACGGTTTTATGAAGACCTACAAGACCTTTTAGAACTAACACCCAAAATAGATTTCCTTTTCATTACAGGGAACTGCCATTTTATGGTGGGGCCTAAATTGAAAATTAGGCAGTCTTAGTCAAGAATGTATATATGTAACCCCTATAATAACCTGCCTTCCACAAATGATGTACTCAGAATGCTTTGACTCTTTCCTCTCCTCTACTAAGGGGCTTCCCTGGTGGCTTAGAGGGTAAAGCATCTGCCTGCAATTCAGGAGACCTGGGTTTGATCCCTGGGTCAAGAAGATCCCCTGGAGAAGGAAATGGCAACCCACTCCAGTACTCTTGCCTGGAAAATCTCATGGACAGAGAAGCCTGGTAGACTACAGTCCATGGGATCGCAAAGAGTCAGACACTACTGAGCGACCTCCTCTCCCCTACTACCTAGAGCTAATATAAGATCAAGTTCTTTCCCTCATACTTATACTTTTCCTTTGTTCAGAAATGCTCTCACGCTTGACAGATTGAAAGAGTGTCCCCATGCATGCCTGTCACCACGAGATTTACCTTCCTGAACCCAGGGTTCAATATGTCACAGTTCTGCCAAAGAAAATAAAAAACAGAGGATCAAGTATTCTCATGATTCCCTCCCTCCTAGCTATAGAGTAACAAATATATATTAATTCACTAAATTGAGTATTCAGACCCTTTTCTTTGGTTAACTTCACACCAAGCCATTCCAATTTAGGGCTGTGTCCCCCTAGCAGAGTTTCATTTTTATATTCTGACTTCTAAATAATAAGATAATTTACATTCATCTCATTGCATCTACTCTGGGTAGAATAAACAATTAAATCACAGTCTAGAGAACACATGATCGAAAGATATGAAAAATGACTAAAGATGTTATTAAGTTCTTTATTAAGTTCTTTTCTCTTATCTTAATTTCCAGTGAGTTCTTCATGCCTGGGCTGGTCGACACACACATCCATGCCCCGCAGTACTCCTTTGCTGGGAGTAATGTGGACCTCCCACTTTTGGAATGGTTGACCAAGTACACATTTCCTACAGAACACAAATTCCAGAGCCTTGACTTTGCTGAAGAAGTCTATACCAGAGTTGTTGTAAGTATCTTGCATGTGAGTACTGATGTTTTATATTCAGTCATGTATAGAAACATCCATTTCTTGGTGGCAGATTTAAGTTATTAAAACCAGGCAGTTAAGATTATCAGGGACCCTAGAGATGTTTTTAGTTCTTTCACAGCTCAGTGAGTTTGTGACCACTTCACCAACACGGCTAGTCACTAGCCAAGAAACACTTGAATCTAAATCCTCAAATCCCCTGGGTTCTCATTACTTTTTTTTTTTTTTTTTTACTAAATTTGGGTTTAATGCATATGTGTATTCCTTTACTCCTGCCAACCCACAGTGCTATTCTGGGTGCCATATGGAATAGCTGTGTAACCTTTGAAAAGTTCTGTGACTCACTTTCCCCATCTTTAAAAAAAAACTAATGATGACAGCACCTACTTCTTAGGATTGTTATGATAATTAAGCAAGTCTATACTTGTTAAGCTCTTAAAATAGTGCCTAACATGTGTATTTACTTTAAGAAATATCCAAGGAAATCTAAAATTAAAATTAGAAGGATATCACATTATTTTGGTAGCTTTGAAAGGAAAGAAACTGGGATGGTCCCCTGTTGCAGGGCGTGTGGGAATGCGGTGAATATTAGCCCACTAGAGGGAGCTATGGAGCTAGTTCGGTCTGAGGAGAGTGGCCGACTATGGGCTGGCCAAAAAGCTTGTTTGGGTTTTTCCGTAACATCTTACAGAAAAACATGAACAACCTTTTTGGCCAACCTGGTATATACTAAAGGCCCTGAAATACCCTTCCTTTCACTCTCTAAGGAAAACCAGCTCCCTTTATCTACTCCAACCCCATGCCGAATCGATTCAGCAGCCAGAGATAACTTCTGCATTTGAGAATTAAAGCTGCAAATATCTTATCTAACTACTACCTCTTGTCATGTAGAACACTTAGCCTGAGCATTCCTGCATTTTTGTTAGACCCATTGAAGGATTTTCTCTTAAAGTAATGTTGTGGTGGTGATAATATAATAAGCTTTATACAGTGACCTAGCCTTCCTGCCAGTTTCCCACATCTTGCAGCATCCAAGCCTTGAACAGTAAAAGCAAGTGTTGTCATTTATATATTTGCCTTGCTTAGTTATAAATTCAGTGTAATTGTGGATTTTACATATTTAGCATGGATCCACATGACACCAGGAAAACTGAGAAGGACTAAAGCTGTGTAGGAAGTTGCTAGTGCATTGTGTTAATGAATCGTTTTAACCACACCAAATCTTTTTATCCTCAAAATTTATTTTTATCTTGCATTGTTCTAAAAGAGTTAGAGATATCTTAAAGTTGCATTGTGTACAAGAGAATAAAATGAGTCATGAAATCACAGCAAAGGAAAAAAATAAACCAAGAAAAATGAGGGTCCATGCATTTGTTAGAATCTGTCACAAATTTGGCTTTAACTTAACCAGAGAGGGAAATCAAATATTTGCTGTCAGTGAGTACAAAATAGGAGAAATAGGTGTTACTCTCAACAAGTATTTTCAGTGTACGTATCCTCTGTTTCTGATTGTGAGCCAGGCCCATAGCCTTTAAGAGTTGGATGAACTGAGAGTATAATGGACATCCACTTAAGAAAGTTGAGATTTGCTAATTAGAATCTGTTCCTTAGGCTGAAGATTGCCTGTGGCAGTGCAAACTAGGGTGCTGAGGCAGTACCTGTACACCAAGACATTTTTTTTTTATTGTCTCCCTGAGAAAACAGTCCTCGATCTATAAATAGGCAATTAAGACCCCAGAGTTTTGCACAGTAATAATTTAATCTGAAAATAATTTAAAGTATATGTTAGCAAACATCTCTTGAGATTGTTAAGAAAAAATTCCAATAAGTCAGTCCTAGAATGTCTCCCTTTAAACATTGCAAACTGGGTGAGAGATTGAAATTTCAAATTGGACTTTGGACTGGAATGAACTAGAAAGACTGGAAAGTTCAGGAATCGGTATATTATATAGATTAATATGAGTCAAAGGACAAGAGAATGAGATTCTTTGTAAATATACTAAGACAAACTGGTTGCAAATATTCTCCTGGATAATAGAATGAATATGTTTACTCTATGGGGTTATTGAAAATTCAGCAGATGAATTCGGTTAACTCCAAAGAGGTATCAAATCATTAAAGTACAAGGTAAAAAGACAAGAGGTTAGGGCCACTCTTTTCTCCTATTTTACCTTATGGAAATTATATAATCTGATAAGGGGCTTGTTGATAGTGGCTTTGAAGCTCGTGGTCATATTAACTTCTTTTTTTTTAATTAGGGACTTCCCTCGTGGTCCAGTGGCTGAGACCCCAAGCCACCAATGCAGGGGGCCCAGGTTTGATTCCTGGTCAGGGAAATAGATCCCACATACCTCAGCTAAGAGTTTGAATGACATAAGTAAAACCCAGCACAGCCAATTAAACAAATAAATACGTACATAAATATTTTTTAAAATAAATGTTTTTTTAATACCAGGTATAGCTGATTAACAATGTTGTGGTAGTTTCAGGTGAACAGAGAAGGAACTCAGTCATACCTACACATGTATCAATTCTCCATCAAACACCACTCCCATCCACCCCGGCATATAACACTGAGCAGAGTTCCACATCCTATACAGTAGGTTTTTGTTGGTTATCCATTTTAAATAAAGCAGTGTGTACATGACCAAATTCTTTATCCCCCCTCCCTGGCAACCATAAGTTCGTTTTCTAAGTTGGTTGCGTCTCTTTCTATCTTGCATGAAAGATTATTTGTATCATTTCTTTTTGATTCCACATAGAAGGGATGTCATATGCTATTTCTCCTTCTCTGACTTACTTCACTCAGTATGACACTCTGTAGGTCATCCATGTTGCTGCAAATGGCATTATTTCTTTTTAATGGCTGAGTAATATTCCATTGCATATATGTACCACATCTTCTTTATCTGTTTCTCTGTTGATAGACATCTAGGTTGCTTCCATGTCTTGCTATTGTAGACAGTGCTGTAATGAACATTGCGGTGCACGTATCTTTTCAGGCCCTGTTTTTCTCTGGATATATGCCCAGGAGTGGGATTGCAGGGTTATATGGTAGCTCTATTTTTAGTTTTTTTAAGGAACTTCCATACTGTTCTCAATCGTGGCTTAACCAATTTACATTCTCACCAACAGTGCAGAAGGGTTCCCTTCTCTCCACATCGTCTCCAACATTTGGTCACGTTAAGTTTGCAATCTATTTTGAGCTCAAAAGGCTTGGTTTCAAAAACTGACAATTCTTATCAGGAATTAAAAGCTGGAGAAAGGCTGGGCAACACAGCCACAATTTTGATGTTATTCCTGCTAGATTTCTTTATAAATGGAAAAAATACAAAATCAATCATTAATGGAAAGTGAAAGTGAAATCGCTCAGTCTTGTCAGACTCTTTTGTGACCCCATAGACTGTAGCCTATCAGGCTCCTCCATCCATGGGATTTTCCAGGCAAGGATGCTGGAGTGGATTGCCATTTCCTTCTCCAGGGGGTCTTCCCGCCCCAGGGATCGAACTCTAGTCTCCCGCATTGCAGGCAGACGCTTTGCCGTCTGAGCCACCAGGGAAGCCCCATTACTGGAAGAGCCCTCTCAGAAGCTTGAGAAACCAGGGTGGAACAGGGACCTGGGACACCCAAACACAGAACATGTGAAGAAGAACAGCAGCTGCATTTTTAAATGCCGTATCCAGTAAGATTTTGTAACTGGATTCGTTCCTTATTTTTAAATTACATACAGAAGGCACCCACAATTGGCTGAACTCAGTACCAATATGAGTAGCTTTGTGGGTTCCTGCTTCTATTCTTCCTTGCCTCTCTTCCCCCAACCTTTTCCCGCCGCCTCTGTGGGCTCTCCCTTGTCCTATCCCTTAAATATAATTTGAGCTGATTCTTGAACTTTCTAGTCTCTCTAGTTTGTTCGAGTCCAGTTTGAAACGGCAGCTTCTCATCTAGAAGCCTTTCTATTTGAGAACCTTTATCCCCCCGACTCAGAGAAAGGACTTGCTCTTGGTGTCTGGTAGTATTACTTCCACCGTCATCATAGCTAATTAACTGAAATTTTCCATTTGATCTCTTCTTCAAGCCCGTTTTAGAAAGGTGTTTAAAGTGTTGAGAATTTAGGAAATGTCAGATTACACTTCTGTTCTGAGTTTCATTTTATTCTGGTTAGTAAATGTTACTTGTGTGGTTTTCTTGGTAATTGGGTGGATGGATGGTTTTGTAGCTAAGTTGTGTCCGACTCTTGCGACCCTGTGGACTGAAGCCTGCCAGGCTCCTCTGTCCATGGGATTATCCAGGCAAGAATACTGGAGTGGGTTGCCATTTCCTTCTCCATTCTTAGTTCACTGTTATTTTATGACCTAACAAAAGGTCAACTTTTATGATTACTCTGTACACTTTTAAAAAGACGTTTTTGTCTATCAAAATGACTTTTGAAAAATATCTATTAGATTAGATTGTTATAAGTGTTACAAGTCTTCTATCATTTTCCTCTATAGTCTTCCATTTAACAGGATAAGAAACCTAGTCTTCCCTTCTTCAAGACAGAACCTCCCTCACCATGTCCTGTGTTACATCATGTGAGATTTTAGTTCCAATTTTTTTGTCACCACCTAAATTTAAAATGTTTTAAATTTGGATCCCCAGTCTTTCTTGTGGATTCATCTTAGAATATAGACAATGATAATCTTTTCCAATAAAGTAGGTGATAATCCAAACCCTTAAATTACCAAAAATTTGTTCTGTCTCTTGAATGATGCACTTTAGCTCTACAAGGAATTCTTGATTTGCTCTCTAGCATCCAATGTGCCAATGTAAATCTGATTTTCTTTCCTTTCTAGTTAATTTGCTGTCCTACAGGATTTTCTTCATCCTTGATGTTCTGCAATTTCACTTATAGATCTGTTCTTTTTTTTTTTTTTTAGCTCATTTCTTTAATATAGTATTCCATTTTGGGAAGTAAATCTTTCTCATGCACATGTGGTCATTCAATTTCTCTACCTATTACCCGCCCCTGCCCCCACTCGCCATTTCTCTTACTCTTAGTATATTTTCCTTCCAATGTGCTATTTCTTTTGGTAACTCTTCTTAGAAAAACAGTGACATTTCTGTAAATACTTTTATGCTACATTCTTAGAGAATGCCATAACCCAACTTTGCAAGTCATCAATTCACTCTTGCTGCTCAGTAGCCTGTTCCTCTTTTAAGGATACTGTGTCCTGTTATACACATGTACCAATGCTAATTTTAGATCATTTTATGCCTCTGATTGTTTTAGTTTGGTCTGCTTCCTCATGTGTTCATTTAGCAATATTCACTAAGCCCTGGCTTCCCTGGTGGCTCAGACCGTAAAGTGTCTGCCTGCAATGCGGGAGACCTGGGTCTGATCCCTGGGTTGGGAAGATCCCCTGGAGAAGGAAATGGCAACCCACTCCAGTACTTTTGCCTGGAAAATCCCATGGATGGAGGAGCCTGGTAGGCTACAGTCCATGGGGTCGCAAGGAGTCAGACACAACTGAGTGACTTCACTTTACTTCACACTAGGATGCAAGCGCTTTCCTGGTAGATAGAGATTGAATTTGATGCCTCTGTCAAGGTGTTAACTTTCCTCTTCAGCATATGATTCTGGCGAAAAGCTAGTGTATCCTTTTATGTAGCTGACAGGTTCTAAACATCCTCTACTTACAATCAGACATATTTTATTTCATGTGCTCAGATCAGTCACTCAGTCATGTCCAACTCTTTGTGACCCCATGAACCGCAGCATGCCAGGTCTCCCTGTCCATCACTAACTCCCCGGAGTCTACCCCTCATGTCCATTGAGGCGGTAATGCCATCCAACCATCTCATCCTCTGTTGTCCCCTTCTCCTCCTGCCCTCAATCTTTCCCAGCATCAGGGTCTTTGCTAATGACTCAGCTCTTCACATCAGTTGGCCAAAGTATTGGAGTTTCAGCTTCAGCATCAGTCCTTCCAATGAACACCCAGGACTGATCTTCTTTAGGATGGACTGGTTGGATTTCCTTGCAGTCTAAGGGACTCTCAAGAGTCTTCTCCAACACCACAGTTCAAAAGCATCAATTCTTTGGCACTCAGCTTCTTTATAGTCCAACTCTCACATCCATACATGACCACTGGAAAAACCATAGCCTTGACTAGATGGACCTTTGTTGGCAAAAAGAAAGTCTCTGCTTTTTAATATGCTGTCTAGGTTGGTCATTTCTTGTGCTAAGTGTCTTAAAATTTGAAAAAACTGACATAAAAATCCAGTTTTGCTAATTTTCTTGACCTTCAAGTTGAACCGACATCACTGATCTCTAACAATTGGCTGAAGCTGAGTAGAGGCTGCTAGGACAGGGTGTGTTCTTTCCTATTATCTTAAGTCCAAATTGTTTTCTTCCTGCAGACATTTACATTTCCAACCCAGTCCCATTCTAGTCAAGAGTCCCCTTATTTCATAAATGAGGAAATTGATGTTGAGAATGTAAAGCAGTTTTCTCAAGGTCACACAGGTCATAATCTGCAAGAAGCAAGAACGCCATGTAGTTTTTCTCTGCACTTTAAAAAGCTTCTGCTGTGTGTGGGGGTTGGGGGTATATGGGCTATCTCTGTACATTCCTCCCAATTTGCTGTGAACCTAAAATTGCTCTAAAACATGTTTTAAAATTTAAAAAGAAGAGGATAAAAAAAAGCTTCTGCTTAAGACAGACCATACTCAGATAAATCAGTACTTTTCCAAGTGTCCAGACAAATCAGGCAATATCAGTTGTGATTTGTTTCTCACAATCTTCCCATTCTTCTGTTTCATTATGGATGGGATTGTCCCTCACACTGTTGTCATCGGGGATTCCTTTTGCTTCTCCTCTGTGTTTAATTCCCATTTTCTCAACCTGGGAATTCTTTTTCTTTTCATCACTCTCACATTTTGTTAAAAGCACATTTTCTAGGAAATTCCTAAGCTCCTAAAGCAGAAAAACATTTAAGGCTTCGTATCTAATCATATCTCTTTGACACTTGACTGATAATTTACCAGGGTATAAAATTCTACATTACAAATGATTTCCCTCCTTAAATCAACTATATTTCAGTAAATAAATAAAAAATAAATAAAACAACTTCCCTCCAGAATTTTGAAGGCATTGTTATGCTTTAAGCATCACTGGTGATAAGGCTAGTGTGACTATGATTCCTATCATTTATCTGTGATGGTTTTCTTTCTGTGGAAGCTTTTAGTATCTTCTCTTTATTTGTAGACTTAATAGCTTACAGTTATATGCCTTACTTGGTTTCTGGTTTTCATTCACTGAACTGAGCATTCTATGAGGAGTTTAAGTTTGGAGACAAATATTATTTCTCAGACAATTTCACCTCCTCTATTTCTTTTTTTAAAGAATTTTTTTCTTCAGAACTCTTATTCTAAATGTTGGATTTCCTAGACTGAGCATATTTTTCTTATCTTTTCATCCTTGAGTTTCATCTTTCTTTCCTGAGAAATTCTAATTTAACCTTCTGTTGATGTCCATATTTCATTTTTAGTATTTTTACTTTTGGAGAGCTCTGTTCTCTGATTTCCATAGCGTTCTTGTCTTTTTTTTTTTTTGTGGATATGATATCTTCTTTTATTTCTCTGAGATTGTTAATCAAAAAAATTTTTTTAAATCAAGCTTCTTCCTGATGCTACAGATTGGCTGTTTCCTCCAACATTTCTTTCCAGATTCTTTCTTCCTTTCCCTCTCCCCGTTTTTTTTTTTGTTGGTGTGGTAGCTTTCCACCAGTGTCCATTGAACCTTAAATGTACAGTAGTATTTGAGTGTGATGCTCTAAGATGTTGACTGAAAAAGATGGGGTCACACTAGTTGCCTGGTAAGCTTCATTACAGGATGAATAGTGAAGGCGGTGAATGGCCATTTTAATTGTGGATCCTAAATGTCATTGTGAGGACATCTTTCTTCTAGAGCCATTTACCTTCTCTAGAAAGAAGTCCTTCAGTCCTGCCAGAACTGGTGGAAGTAGTACATGTGACATTTTGGAGAAGGTGGCCATGGGCCCCAGAGTCAGCCACCTATCTACTTAAGCCTCTTCCTTTCAGCTTGTGCCTCACCTTGTCCTTCAGGGCTTGTATTCTCTAAATACTATTCACTTTCTGCAAAGAGCAAATCTCTTTCACAAGGAACTGCTGATTTCAACAGGAAAGAGTCCTGCCAAGGTTTAATCATCTGTATACACACTTTCAGCCAATTCCCTGTTAACAACCACATGCTTCTCTCTTTTTCCAAGTTGCCTCCATGTTTTTATTCATGTTTTTTTCTTCTGTGAAGATGTTAAAAGATTTCCTCTACTCATGTCTCCTCTCTTCTCATGGGTTAATAGATGTTACACTCCATTGCATCATTTTAGTGGAGATTTCCTGAGGAAGAGAGATAGATGCATGTGATCAATCTGCCAGTTTGAACTACATAGCTGGCTGAATAATTTTATCCTGTAATTTCTAGAAAAAAATCATATTTATTCCTTCCCAATAAAGTTTGCATATCCATAAACAATCCTAAAACGTCAGGAATTAGTATTACATTTTATTAATTCTGCCACATAGAACCTTGTGAATCTAGGAAATCAAAAGTTATAACATTTTTGAAATATAAATACTTTTGCCATTTACTTTAATTATGTTTCATGTCGAGATGGCATTCCTTTAAGTAAAAACACCTTAAAATTGAAAACCAAAATTCCATCTTCATGTGTATATGCCATGTGACTTTTCTTGGCACAGGCAATTCATGGTTTTTGTGATTTATTTTTAGAGGAGAACACTAAAGAATGGAACAACCACAGCTTGTTACTTTGGAACAATTCACACTGACTCATCACTGCTTCTTGCGGAAATTACAGGTGAGGAGATAAAAGGATGATTTACCGGCACATGAAGCAGACAGGTGGACCATGATGGCAGGGACTTATACTTGTGAGCAGTCTTGCTTTTTAATTGCTAGAATTTGAGCATTGCATGTCTTGCAAGTGATTAGGTATTTGTGTATTACAGTGGCCTTTGAACTTTTTCTGTTAAGTAATTTATTTACTTTTTGTTTTTGGTTGTAGGATGATGTAAATAGGTCTGTATTAATTTAGGGCTTTTGGAGCAGATTTACTAATTCCAGCAATGACCACAGTTTATTATAATCAACAGATAGTTCTTGGCTGTTGGCTAGACTCAGGACACTGTGCTAGATACTGGGAACACAGTAAAATGGAAAATAGTCTCTGCCCTTGAGGAATCAGATAGGATTAACTGATTAATAGGTATATACATTGATTAATGGTCTTCCTTCATGGCTTAGTGGTAAAGAATTGGCCTGCCAATACAGGAGACGTGGATTCGATCCCTGGGTCGGAAAGATCCCCTGGAGAAGGAAATGGCAACCCACTCCAGTTATCCTGTCTGGGAACTCCCATAGACAGAAGTCTGGTGGGCTACAGGCCATGGGGTCACAAAAAAGTCAGACACAACTTAGTGACTAGACAACAATATAGATTACTAACTTCAGTAACAGCTGTAGTGTTCTTACTAGCTGTCTGGTATTGTGCAAAGCGCTCTACATGGATTCGTTCAGTTTAGCTGTAAATAGCCTTCTGGGACAGTTATTCATGTTGTGTGTTACAGATGGATAAACTGATGCTCAGAGAGGTTATGAAACATGCCCAAGTCACACAGCTAGTCAGCAGAGCTGAGACTGGATTTACATTGATAATTCCCAAACTTGTACCCAGCACATTGCCCACCGCATAGCAGGTGCACAGTAAACACTACTGACTGATGTGCTGACACTATTGTTTGCGGGCCAAGGTAGTATATGCCAAAGACCTCACGTGTGACACGGAAAGTAAATCTTGTAAATTTTGGAGGAGGAGACAGAATGAAGCCAGAATTAGATCATCTGGAAAGATTTCATTGAAGGGACCTTTAAACTGGACTTTCAAGAGAGATAAGGAGAGAGGAAAATGGCTTTAAGGCAGGAGAAGTGACAGGAGGGTATGGATATGGGGTCAGGAATGTCCATAGAGGATACAAGAAGCCGGGGACAGAGGAGCTGAACTAAAGGGAAGGATTCATTGCATGGTGGGATGGAAGAAGTTGGGCAGAGGGGATGATTCAGACTGTGGAGTGATTCAGATGTGCATCAAAGACTCAAAAAGGTTTTGAGCCAGATAAGGTATGTGATGAAGGTGGTGATTTAAGGGAGAGTAATCTAATGGCCAGGTATTACAATGAATTACAGGGGAATGAGAAATGTAGAAAGACTTCTGAAAGACTGATGACAGAGATAGAGATGTTAAAATAATGAACACTGCCTCATGTAGCATCAACTTTATACCTGAAATAGAATTCCTCTAGCACCTCTGATAAGCATTAGGTTCTTCAGTGCTGAAAACTTCTAGTAGGATTAAGCAAAATTCCCCACAGGTAACAGTATTGGCAGTGGAAACAGTGACAGACTTTATTTTCTTGGGCTCCAAAATCACTGCAGATGGTGACTGTAGCCATGAAGTTAAAAGACACTTGCTCCTTGGAAGAAAAGCTACGACAAACCTAGACAGCATATTAAAAATCAGAGACATAACTTTGCCAACAAAGGTCTGTCTAGTCAAAGATATGGTTTTTCCAGTGGTCATGTACGGATGTGAGAGTTGGACCATAAAGAAAACTGAGTGCCAAAGAATTGATGCTTTTGAACTGTGGTGTTGGAGAAGACTCTTGAGAGTCCCTTGGACTGCAAGGAGATCAAACCAGTCCATCCTAAAGGAAATCAGTCCTGAATATTCGTTGAAAGGACTGAAGCTGAAGCTGAAGCTCTAATACTTTGGCCACATGATGCAAAGAACTGACTCATTAGAAATAACCCTGATGCTGGGAAAGATTGAGGGCAGGAGGAGAAGGGGATGACAGAGAATGACATAGTTGGATGGCATCACTGACTCAATGGACATGAGTCTGAGCAAGTTCTGGGAGTGGTGATGGACAGGGAGGCCTGGCGTGCCGCAGTCCATGGAGTCGCAAAGAGTCGGACACAACTGAGTGACTGAACTGAACAATACTGGCATTGCTACAGTCAAGAATAATGACAGTATCTTTTCTAAGCCCTATGTGCCAGACACTTAATATGCATTATTGGGTATATTCCTCATAACCTTGCACATAGTAGAGGACATTGCACACATCCGAGTTTAGACCTTAAGCAAATAATATCCTTCGTCCTGGGTGTAAAGAGAGGAATCAGGTGCCAATGGGAGAATCTTTACTACTTACAGAATTAACTGGCTTTTAAAAAAAATTGTTCTTAAATGGTATGATAATCTTTTATACTCTCACTTATGTTTTCATAATGATTTTAATTTAAAATGTTTTAAAGGGCCCAGGAAAGTAAATTTTAGGAAAGAAACCTGACTTGAAATTGTTTCTGTGTTTCTCACAGATAAATTTGGGCAGCGGGCATTTGTGGGCAAAGTTTGCATGGATTTGAATGACACTGTTCCAGAATACAAAGAAACAACTGAGGATTCAATCAAGGAAACAGAGAGGTGTGTTTGTCTTGTTTTATCTTATGGATGGAGTTACAGATGGAGAGAAGAAACCCCTTTAACCCAGGCAGAATGTGCACTTATGTCGCTGACTAGGTTTGTCTAATTTTTATGAAATTGACCTGATCCTTAGGAAAATGTTGCATGTCAATACTATTTTTGTATATCAAGTTATATTTGAAAGCCTCTGGGTACTTACTATACTTTAGGAAAAGCAAATCCCTTTTTAAAATGAAGGATTTTTTAAAAAGTGAATGATTTACCTACTTCATTATAGATCTGGGCTTCTCCTGTAGGTTAAACTTGTGTTGAGTGTCTGTGGCCTGCTCATTAAATTACTTTTGGTTATAGGTCATCCTGGAGAAGGCAATGGCACCTCACTCCAGTACTCTTGCCTGGAAAATCCCATGGGTGGAGGAGCCTGGTGGGCTGCAGTCCATGGGGTCGCTAAGAGTCGGACACGACTGAGTGACTTCACTTTCACTTTTCACTTTCATGCATTGGAGAAGGAAATGGCAACCCACTCCAGTGTTCTTGCCTGGAGAATCCCAGGGATGGGGGAGCCTGGTGGGCTGCCGTCTCTGGGGTCGCACAGAGTTGGACATGACTGAAGCCACTTAGCAGCAGCAGCAGCATAGGTCATCCTATTGCTTGAGATCATGAGCTTTTGTTATATTCTTTTCATTTTACATGGGGATATGCTACTGATGCCATAGGTACTTTTTCTACACACACACATATATATATATATATATAAACCTTAATTTATTTATTGGCTGTGATAGGTCTTCATTGCTGCACTTGGGCCCTCTGTAGCTGTGGCGAGTGAGAGCTACTCTTCTTTGTAGTTGCAGGCTTTTTATTCTGGTGGCCTCTCTAGTTGTAGAGCGTGGGTTCCAGGGCATGCCCGGCTTCAGGAGCTGTGGCTCCCATGCTCTAGAGCACAGGCTCAATAGCTGTGGTGCACGGCTTAGTTGCTTTGCAGCAGGTGGGATCCTGCTCCCTAGATCAGGAATTGAACCTGTGCCTCGTGCATTGACAGACTCATCACCACTGAGCCACCAGGGAAGCCCTTTTCCTACATTTCTTTAATGGCTTTCTCATGGTACCTTGAGGCTTTCACAAGGAACTGTGTTGTATGACACTCAACATCCAAGAAATATAGAAGAAAATTCTCTAGCTTTATACCTTCCCCAAGACCAAATATATCCTGATGCAAAGTTTGAGAAGTCCAACTTTTCTCCATTCCCCAGGCCTCTACCTTAAGCGTGTCCTCTGAAAACAGTGGTTTAGAGGTTCCTACGTGCCCATAGAGAGAAGGAAGCATACATTTTCCCCTTAGCATTTGGCCATATGCTCAACTTTTCTAGGAATCTGTGTTTGTGGGAATGTGCTGTGTGCTGTGCTGCTCCAGTCGTGTCCGACTCTTTGCAACCCTATGGACTATAGCCCTCTAGGCTCCTCTGTTCATGGGATTCTCCAGGCAAGAATACTGGAGTGGATTGCCATTCCCTTCTCCAGGGGATCCTCCCAACCTAGGGATCGAACCCAGGTGTCCTATATCTCCTGTGCTGGCAGGCAGGTTCTTTAATCACTAGCGCCACCTGGGAGGCCCTGTTTGTGGGAATAGTGGGAAGGCAGGAAGCCTTCGTAAATATTTCCAGCGAAGCCAGAAATAGTCATTTCATAGGCCATATAGATACCATCACCCCTGCTGATATAATTGGTAAGATCACCACCCCTGTCACTACCTGTTTCACGACCATGTCTGGCCTGGTCCTTCTGCTTTACTCCAACATCCATGCCCAGTAGGACCTGGCCTTTGAAAATAAATGATGCTATTGTGATTGTGTGGGCAAGCAGCTTCTACTTTAGGGAAACTGAAAGTGCAGAGCCCATGGCTTCTAAACACCTCCAGGTACATAGGACCCTACAACTCTAATGTCCATGGAACATAAAACATATGGTGATATTCCCTGAAACAGAGCTTAATGTATCTGAACGCCTTGAGTGCTGTGGGAATACTTGTGAACAGCCTGGCTGATGGTAGACGATAAAACTGTATTTCCCTGTGATTTTGTACTCCATCTCCTGGACTACAAATGAGAGAACAAAATAATTACTACTTGTTAATCCTTAATTAGTGGTGGTAAAACATATCCACCATTAGAAATGTTTCTATTAAAATTAGGACAAATATAAGGATCATGTTTCTATCCTTTTAAAAATATATTTGAAAAATGCCTAAATTTTCTAACATTACATTTGTTGTTTTCTTTCAGATTTGTATCAGAAATGCTCCAGAGGAATGTAAGTAAACTTGTTCCTAGCTCACTTTTGGATTGCCTTTGTGTTGACTGTAGGATTTGTTGGTTTGGTAGAGGTTCGTCTGTATGGTTAGCTTATTTCATGCACGCAAAAGTATTTTCCTAAAATCTTAAATTGTTTTCATGGGGAACCCATCAACTCACTTAGTAAGGTCAGGCATTTTTTTTACTTTTTCAGTGGTCTTCCCTCCCTCTCCTCTGAGACCTTCTAATTTCATAGGATGGGTCTGTGGGAAGTGGGAGAGGGCTTCATTGATGTAGACAGGTTGTGGCCACTAGATGTTGTGGTGTGGATTGTTAGCTATATCACCACTGGCTCTGGCCTCTTGTACCCCCGATCGGGTCTGAAACACAGGTGGTGTCCAGCCGAGATGCCCCCACCGGACTGCCTTGCTCCCCAGCTGTGTGGCATGTCACGCGGCCTGAAGGCCTCAGCCAGGCACCCCGTTCACAGCGCCCTGGTGGTGTGAGCCTGTGGGAGGCAGTGCTGTCTTCTGTCCCTGGCCCCCAGCAGGCTGGGCTCTGGCTCTACTGGACAGTCTCTTATATGGCAAACAAGACTCTTCTCTATTTTTTAAGGTCTGATTGGAAACCATAGGACGCCTCAGTATTTCTTTCAGTCTAATCTTGGGAGATCTAGATGCAACTTAGTGGATCCTTAGGCCACCACTGCCCTAATATGTAAAAAGGGGAACAGACCACCACCCCATTTTCAGTTTCCCCAGCACTCTCCTTTGAAACGTCTCCTCTGCCTCCTGATTCTCTTCATAAAAGCCACTCAGTCTGAGCTTTCATGTGTCTTGCATTTGAGATGGGATCATCTTCCACTGAACTTGGTGGTACAGAAATACCCTTCCTTGTCCTCAACCATGAGCCATTTCCATGAAACCCATCCACTACTCTTGGAATGAAGGACTATTCCCAGAGATGAAGATATAAAATCATGTTGTGGTATGAAATGCATTTGGGGGTATGCTACACGTTCAGATATCCATAGTTTCTTTACCAAGTGTTTTTGATGATTTCCAGTATCCGCGAGTGCAGCCCATAGTGACACCACGTTTTCCCTTTCCTGCTCTGAGACTTTGTTGGGTGAACTCGGAAACCTCGCGAAGGCCCGTGATTTGCACATTCAGGTGGGCATTTTTCTCCTGTTCGTGCCTATGTCTAGACCTGCAAGACTTCTCTGTACTCTGAATTCTGGCAGTAATTTCATAATCTCCAAGTCTTCTACTGTGGAAGAGATAGGTTTTCCCTCTTTCCTCTTTCAGTTCTTTTGACTGGCAATTAGCATGACATAAGACAGATTGACAAGAGAAAACAAAATTTATTACGTGCACACAGGAAATCCACATAAGTATGAGGATTCCAAAGACAGTAAGGCAAGGTGAGATATATATATGTTCTAGACTAAGAAGAAAGTAGAGGTCTCAGGCTTCAAGCAGAAATAAGGCACTGCAATAAAAAGTTGCTATTTGGTATGCAGATATGTGCTGAACCATTTTGAGCAAGTGGGCTTTGCTAGGTTCCCCCTGTCTACATACCTAGTACCTTACTATAGGTATCTCTGATAATAGCTCTTTCCTGGGACAGGCTTCCAATCTTAAGTAGGTGGTAAGGAGGAAGTTAAAAGCTTCTTCTGAGTCTTTTGGGCCTTGATTAGTTTTTAGCTCAAAATAATCTACATCCAGAGTGGTATACTTTGGGGGCAGCCTGCCCTTAGCCTTATAAGATCTCCTCAAGATATAGCAGCATAGAGACATCACCTAAATCTAGCTTGTTATTTAGCTAAGAAACCTGAAGTTTCCTTTTGCCCTCAGTCATCTCCAGTCTGGCTCCCAGAGAAGAGGGCATCTTAAGTAACCAGGCAGAGTTAATGACAAACTGGTTACCTGCTCTCCATAGGATACATCTAATGCGTTTCTTTTCTGTTTCTCTTTTGATACTTTCTCAGTGTTCTAGTCCTTCCTTTTGGAGGAACCATCTATTATTTGAAAAGCAGAAAGAACCTAATTTCCACCTTACAAAAATGGATTTAAAAGCCCTTTTGTTCCAAGCTTCTTAATTTAAAGTCAGGAACAAAAAAGTATATCTTACTTTGTCATTAAGTGGTTGCAATTTAGGAATAAAACACTTTCTAAAGCTTCCAGCTGGGTTAAAATTGGGAGTTGGGAGCTTCCCTCCTCCATTCAAGCTACATTACATACTGCACTAAAATTTTCCCTCTTAAGAGTTGACTATCCAAAAACAAAGGGCATGTCAGGGAAAGGCAACACATTGATCCTTTATCATTTTGTAGGATGGAGGATTATTAAGATTTATCTTCTTAGGGTTCATTAACTATTTTTGTCTTTCCCCAATTTTTTTGGTGGTCTATGATATTTGAAATTTTTTATTCAATCCCACACAATTGTAGGGAAGGAAAAAAATTATCCTTTACATTTTTAGGGCCCCTAGCTGGGCCTGAAAACTAAACTGACACAGATGGATTAACAGGAGAAAAGCATACAAATTTATATAAGTTTTATATGATACAAGAGCCTCATTAGGAAACAGAGACACAATGAAATATACCTGAGTATTTTTTGTTAGCTATGATGACAAGTGTACAGTCCTGGAGGAGCAGAATGGGTTAAGGAGTATGAAGCAAGCATAGTAAACTGGGGAAAACTTAGCAAGGCCTGGTTCTTCTTGGTTTCCTTTGTCTTCAGAGTAAGGGTACTCCTTTCCTCTAGGTATAGGGTGGAACCTCTCATACAAGAGTTTTATGACCTGTTTCAGGAAAAAGGGGTGAAAGCAAGATCAGAGTGAACCATCCTACTTTTACCATTTTCTCAAATTTCTTTGGCTTAAAATATTCAATATTCCAAGGTGCCATATTTTGGGTTAGTGTGTCCTGAACGCTATCAACACACAAAAGAATCAAGTATTTACTTGCTGGAGGTGTATGTACGTGTATATGTGCATATTTACTCAACTTTATCAAAATGACACAAACCATCTGGTTTTCCTTTCCTCTATTCCAATGTCCATGCCCATTTCTCAGTGGTCTAGATTTCCTCAAGGCAGGGAGAGAGCTCATTCTTCAGATGGAACATTCTGTTTTTAGTCCATTGTTATTTTTTATTTATTTGGTTATTTATACTCTACCTCTGGGAGGAAGGGAAATGGCATTGCCGTTTCTGGAAGTAGTAACTTGCTCATGAGTTATTTCTTATATCATATAGTATACTCATCACTGGTTGGTCAGAAGTGATTTTTGTTTTAGGTGAGGGGTTGGTATGGTGACACATCATGTCTCAAAAACACTTTATACCATCTCAGGTTTTGTGGTTCCCTGGAGAAAGGACAGTGGGGCCAGGACTCGCTTGTTTTGCTTGTATGTGCATTCTTATACTCTCTTTTCTTGATGATGTCAGGACTGACTCTTATTTTCAAGCTATTTCCTGAAGAAGAACTCATTCTGGAAGCTGACAAAGGGGACAGAATGGGAGCAGTGGCCCAGAGCCCAAACCCTGCTTCATTCTGTATGGCAACTCGTTTATACCTTTTAAATAGTGAATATCTATGAATTTTTATAAGAATAACACATTAAAAGCTAAAAGAATTTAGAAAATACTTATCTTGCCCAGAACTTTTATTTGCAAGATGAGAAAATGGAGGTGCAAAGAAAACAACTGACTCACCCTAAGATACATATGTAGGGTCAGAACCTGGGCTAAAATTCAACTTTTTAATTCATATTTCAGCTTTTTATGAGTAAGCCATACTCTATCATTTTGATGGCCAATGAACTCTTTTTTTTAATGGCCAACACCAGAAAAGGCAGGTGACTTATGAATAGCTAGGCTCCTGACTCTCTTCAATTGGTATTTTTATTTTTACTTATTCTTGCTATAGTTTGAAATTTGAAAAGACTGTTAGCATTACATGGGTTAGGGTTAGAATACCACATGTTCGTATAATTATATATTCATAGTTTCATTGCCATATATATAATAAGAATTGTTTTATATAAAGTACATGAACCACCCATGATTTTATATAGGAAGGTAGATACCATCCACATCATTTGGGGGCAGGAAGGATAATTTCTAATGGTATCTTGCATTAAAAAACTGAAAATGTTATTTCTTTTCTTGTAGAGCCATATAAGTGAAAATCGTGATGAAGTTAAAGCTGTGGAAAACTTATACCCTGGTTATAAAAACTACACAGATGTGTATGATAGAAACAATCTTCTGACAAATAAGGTAAATTGCACATCATGACACAGTCTATATGAAGTAGGGCATATTTATCTAAATTTAAAAATCTCAGTAGGAATCTTCAGAATTCTGTAACACATGCATTTCCCAAATAAAAGTACACAGTGTGCATATGGATGTGTGCATACAATTGAAAATAGGCCTGAAGTTTCATCCCTATTGAATAAATCATTAAATGTACTGGTAAATAAATCTAAAACCTTCTTTGAGGGTGGGAATGTCACTTGGTCCAAGGACATTTTGTCAGTATCCATTAGAATGTAAATGTGTATCTCTTTGAGTTAGCAAATGTATTTCTGAAGATCCATTCTGTAAGGAATATGAATAGGGATGTTAATTACATATGAAAGTTTAAAAATGGCTATCAGTGGGGAATTGTTTAGATTATAGAACGTAGGTAATTAGAATTTTATCCAACATTCACAAAGAATGAGGTATACAAACTTACAAGGAAGGGTGTTTGTAGAAATATTGTTTGATGTGTGTTTGTATGTGTGTGGGTACGTGCTCACTTAGCAAACACTGCCTGAAAGACACACACTGAATGTTAAAAGTGATCCTTCCTGGAGGAAGAAAGCAGAGGACTTTTGACATTTTTAAATACTCTTAAGACTGCTTTTTTAAAAAAATGAGTATTATTATATTTATAATTAAACAATTTTAAGTTAATTAAAATTAATATGAATGAGGAGAGATCTCATTACAGCAATATATCCCCTGGCCTTGGCCTTTAACGAAATGTATGAACTGCTTGGAAAGTTTAATTATTATGGCAAATGAATTCTTAGGGACTATGTGGACAGACAGGTTTCAAAGGTTAATATTCTGCATAGATCTTGTTTATGCTACATCGTAATTTTCACCCTACTCTACATCTATTTCCATATGATTAATAAATTAGCCTTCAATTTGCATGTTAATTTTATTTGCACAGAGGTTGGAAAGATTTTATTTTAATGATAATTCTGTGGTCATTGAACCATGCTCCCCAAAGAAGAAAGCTATTTAAATACAGGTTTTATACTGACAGAATTTTGCAAGCGTAAAATCTTATTCAGGAAAACCCACAAATATTATCAGGATTAAACATTAAGAGAAGTCTCACATGTGTGCAGCGCCTGCCTTCTTGAATCAATTTTACCAGCTAAATACCTGGTTGTGAGTGAGGACTAACTTTAGTACTTTGAAGTGGTAGACTCCACCTGGAATGCTCTTCTCTCCAGACAGTGATGGCACATGGCTGCTACCTTTCTGAAGAAGAACTGGATGTATTCAGGGAACGAGGAGTGTCCATCTCGCATTGTCCCAATTCTAACTTATCGTAAGTAGGCAATTATGGACTGGTAGATTACGAATGCTTGGATTGCAACGCAGCAGCCAGATACCTTTTGTTTTCCGTCACTCCTGCAGTATCTCTCTTCTGTAGTTATGTTCGATCGGGATGTGAGCTAGATAGAACAATGCCTGTCTGTACTACACTGAGGAGACCGAGAGCACTTAAAAAGAGGCGATTTTTTACAGAGTATACATTTGAGGAGCACCACATCTCTTAAAATATCTGAGTTAACACAAAACAGAACAATAGGAAACAGAGTTCAAAACCAACAGCACTGAGAATTTAGAGCTAAGGACTGAAAGAGTGCATATGCCAGCCAGGTATTCTAGAGAGGGTACTGACCTCCCATTACTTTGTGTTGCACAAACTACCAGAAATGGTGCAGTGCTACCAGAAGCCATCGCCTTCAGTAGATGTCATGCTGTTGCACCTGACGAGATGCACTTAGGAGGGACCCTGTCTTACTGTGAATTCCCCAGGATGGAGGACACTTTATTTACAACGTTTTTTAACCTTTTGAAAAGTTATAGATGCATAAGGGAATCAGATGAAAGTTGCCTGTATCTTCATGGAAAAAAACCCCACAGACATGAAAATGCTGCATCTAATTTTGGGGAATTCATGGATCCCATAATGCTAACCCATGAATGCTAGGCTAAGAGTTCCTGTTCCAGGATTTCATACAGAAAGGATCTCTCATTTCTGGTGTTAGCCGACCCAGAACAGAGTGAGAGGCGGGTTGCAGTGGATCATTAACATATTCATTCAATAAATTTCTTAGTTTCTGTTAGATTTTCATTTTTTTGAGGATTACTTTGTATCCGTCCTCGTTTTGAGTTCTTGCAAAAGCAGAACATGGCATAAGGATTTATGTGCAAGTAATTTATTTGGGAGGTGATCTCAGAAAGCACCTTTAGTGGGGGGAGACAGAGAAGGGAAGGAAGTCAGTAAAGAGCACATTACTAAGCAGGTTATCACCATAGGCTCCTGGAATTTAATCCTCCTGGAATACTCAGGGAGCCAATGTAGACCTCAAGGACACCCCTGCCCAAGAGGTGGGGGAGCTGAAATAGTTATACCCAAACTTACCAGTTAGTGGTGGAGGGCTGCTGGGTCAGGGCAAAGGGGCATGGAGTCTCTGCAATTTCAGACCTTCCCCAAAAGAGGGCAGAGCAGGCTGCAGCTTTGTGAGAGAGCCTCCAGGCAGAGAGGAGATGGTTCTGGCTGTTAGAAGTTGGGGTCTCTGTGAATGAAAAAGTTCTAATCAGTGGCATTATAGGAAATGCACGTCAGCCATGGCAATATATTTCTGGAGTGTTTTGAGAGGTTCCAGAGGCTTTTTGTTTTCAGACATAAAGTGATCATACCTAACAGAGAATCTTGCCTATGTACATGTTAGTGACCATACATAACTATGGTCTGGTGACCAGTTAGAGGAAGGGTTTCACATCCTATGAGTTTAGTTACGCAACACCTAAATGAAAACATGACTCAGCTTTGCAAACTAAGGTTTGAAGTTAAATTTTTCTTTATGGCTAATGTTTTGGTTTGAATGGTCACTGCTATTCTTTCTTCAACACCTTTGAGAGATTTCTTGCACGTGCACTGGGCTTTGAAAATGATGGTTACATGCATTTTTAAGCAACCCACTTTGACCTTTGCATCTTCACAGACTTCTGAGGATCGCTTTAGTTTTTGTCTCTTTAGAAAGGCGGCACATCTGTTGAGCTCAGGGTCATGATGTTTGAAATCTGTCCTAGTTGCTGCTGTCCTCAGAAGGAGCATTGCCTGCATCCCCCCTTCCAGTTTTACCTCTCTTTTTGCCCTTGCAAATCGCTAGTCATTCAAGGCAACAAATGATTCCAGGAGGAGAGGAAAGGCAATGCTTTATAATTTCTACTTCCTAACATAGAAGGATGGGCTGCTTGGAAAAAAAAATTTTTTTACAAGTTGCTAACGCCATATTGTATAATTGAAATTTGTTAAGAAAGTAGAACTTGTAGGTTCTCAACAACAACAACAGGTAAATATATGTGAGGTGATAGATGTTTCAATGGGGAGAAATCCTCTCCCAGTGTATACATATATCAAACATCATGTTGTATACTTTAAATATCCTATAATTTTGTCATTTATATCTTAACACATTACTGACCATGGGGTTTTTGCAGAAACTAATGCTTGTGGCTGGTGATTTGTTATATAAGTGAATATTGAGATATCTCTAATCAATAACATTCAGGTAACAAAAGATGTATTAATATGTCTCTGGTCAATAAGTTGTTTATAAAGCTGAAAAATAAATATAAACTCGGTAAAACCATTGAACTAATTGCAAGATTTAAGTTCTTTTTATTTTTCCTTACACATAATCCCCTGCTCTCCTTTCTAATTCTTGCTGTTTTGTGCTCTCCTAATAGGAACCTCTGCTCAAGGTTTTTGATCCTTTTTCACTCCATGACTCAGATGGTCAGATGTGACTAATGTGTCAGCATTAGAGCTGAGACAATGGGAATCACAATTTTCAGTGACATCATTGTTACTGTTAGTATCCTTCTCTTGTTGGACCCATGTGGGGGTCTCCTTGTTCTGACCATCTCCTCTCTCTGCAGGCTCAGCAGCGGCCTCCTCAATGTGCCAGAGGTCCTGAAACATGGAGTGAAGACAGGGCTGGGTACAGGTTAGTAGCTTCCCACTAAGAGCCATGGCAAAGTGGTTAATAAAGTGCATAACTTTCTACTGTGAATAACTTTCAAGTAACAGTTGTTTAATTTTAAAAACTTAGTTTTATTTTCTGGCAGTCACATCTTGTGCTAATAAAATAGTGAAGCTGGAAGCAGTAAGAAAATGTATGCAAAGGGAAAAGTTTTGGTGGCATTAACCTCTTGAAAGCCATTATCCATGTTTATATTCAGACCCAGGGCTATAAAGGATAAGCCCTTCTCAAGTGTTTTAGAGATTCTTTTTAAAGAGCCCTTGTTCTTTTTTTTTCCTTTTGTTTTATCCTTCTTGCTAAATTTCAATAGCGTGGATTTTTATGTTTTTAGTCTTCAGTAACTGTGTCATCACAAATACTGTCTCAAAAGAAAATTATTCGACCTTGTGAATAGTGAACACAAATTCAGTCTATGCCATAATGGAGAACTCTGAGATATATTAAAAACGTGCTTTGCCTTTAAGAAGTTTTTAACAAAATGAGATTCTGATTCCCACAGGCAGTCTGATGTTTGCTTGGCTGAAGGACAGTCTAGGTGGCTGATGAACTAGTGATGTCTCCTTTTTCTCATAGTGCATTTGAATTGCTTTTCCTGAGTGTGTGTAGTGCTGCTCACTTTGGAAGGGAGTCAGGCCCAACAGTCTAGGCATCCGCTATGACCTTTCTTTATCATTGGGTATGAATGAACTAAAAAAATTTTCCTAAATGGCTTTGGGGCACAAGAGCTTATTTTTCATTGTTGATTCATTTGTCTTACTGATTTTTAAGAGCACCAGGATGTTTGCATATTGAAAATAATGGTTTTCATCATTTTTTACAACTCAAGTCTCAGTTAATTTTTATACCAAACAATATTGGTAAGACTACAATAATAAAATGATTCATTCCTCAGTTTTACATGAATCAAATCAATTGAGGTTTTTTAAAATTTGAATTTAAGCCTTGAATCACTAAGGTTGTGTAATACTTGGATATAGTTTCAGATATTAAGGTAGGAAACCAGTTGTTTTCACTCTGACAGAAAACCTTTAATGGATAAGAAAAAAAAGTGGTTAAGAGTTTTTGTCAATGGAAAATTTAGTAGAAATTCAAAATTCAGACATTGCTTTCAGATTTTCAAGGAGTTTGGTCTCCACAAGTTTAATTCCTCACATGACTTCCAGTTCTTGAGTTTGGGTTGCATCAGTTCAGTTCAGTTCATTCGCTCAGTCGTGTTCATGAGGTCTTTGCGACCTCATGAATTGCAGCACGCCAGGCCTCCCTGTCCATCACCAACTCCCGGAATTCACTCAACTCATGTCCATCGAGTTGGTGATGCCATCCAGCAATCTCATCCTCAGTCATCCCCTTTTCCTTCTGCCCCCAAGCCCTCCCAGCATAAGTCTTTTTTGGGTTGCATAGTGATGATCTAAAATGATTAGGTAGAGCTCTGTTACTCTTGCCTGGAAAACCCCTGGACAGAGGAGCCTGGAAGGCTGCAGTCCATGGGGTTGCTGAGAGTCAAACACGACTGAGCAACTTCACTTTCACTTTTCACTGTCATGCATTGGAGAAGGAAATGGCAACCCACTCCAGTACTCTTGCCTGGAGAATCCCAGGGACGGGGGAGCCTGGTGGGCTGCCATCTGTGGGGTCCCACAGAGTCGGACACGACTGAAGTGACTTAGCAGCAGAGCTCTGTCACTTATTAGCCTTAAGACCTTGAGCAAAATACCTTAATTTTGTAAAGATTCATTTCCTAATTTCCATAACAAGAACAACAATAATTATAACACTATCTATGCTACATGCTTGTTTTGAGACTTAAATGAAAAAAATGCATGTGATGTGGTTTGCAGATACCTGGCAAGTTGCTCTAGTCAATAAAAATTGGCTTAAAAGGGAACGAATAATGGTGGTTTCCTGATTAAAGTTTTAATATGATATATTCTCATATGTTAACTTGGAGGATGCTGTTGCATTTTACATAGCTATCCTATATATCACTATTTCCTAAACATGACCTTTATGTATAAACTTTTCCTTTGAACTTTAAAAGACTGTTTAACTTATATTGTGCCGAGTGTAGGTCTAAGAGTGGATCATTCACTCTATCTATAACAAATAGAGGCAGATCTGAACTTTCTCATTTCTTAATTGTTAAATATGAGAAATGTGCATGATGCTTCACAAAACCATTGCAAAACAAGAGAAAGTGGTATCAAAAATAATAAGAGAATGAACATATCTCCCATGTACTTTAGGATCTAGAATAACAGTTCAGAATATTGCTATCATCCCCAGAGGACAAGAAGACATGGCCCTATGAAAAGACCTTGAATTTTGATGGAAAAGGAAAATTTGAAAATGGAAGAAAACTGAAAAAGAAAAATAACAAGCATGTACATCACTATACACTACTGGAGGGAGACTAAATGGTACAACCACTTTATAAGAAACTGCCAAATAGTTCTCTAAAGTTGAAAATACATCTACATATGACTCAGTAAATCCATTTTGGGTATTTACCCTAGAGAAATAAACACATATAGTTATATAAGAATATTTATAATAGCTTTATTAATAATAGCTCCAAACTGGAAATAAAGTTTAAAAACCTTCTAACAGGAAGACAGATAAGCAGATGCAGCACATTCATACAAAGAAACATGATTCAGCATTTTTTTAAAAGAACAAATCATTGATATATATAAAACAAAAATATTTTGTTAAAAATACTAGAGAGGGTGTGGTTAGAAGGGAACCCTCATACATTTGGTGGGAAGGTAACTTGGTGTGGTTACAGGGAAAAGAGTAATGGAGGTTCCTCAGAAAACTAAAAGAGTTGCATATGATCCAGCAATCCCACTCCAGGGCATATATCCACACAAAACTATAATACAAAAAGGCACAGGCACCTCTATGTTCATAGCAGGAGCACTATTTACCATAGTCAAGACTGGAAGCTACCTAAATGTCCATTGACAGATGAATGGTTAAAAAACAATGTGGTACATACCTATGATGGTGTACTACTCAGCCATTAAAAAGACTGAAGTGATGCCACTGGAGCACTATAGATGGACCTAGAAATGATCAAACCATGGCAAAAAGTCAGAAAGAGGACAAATACCACATGGTATCACTTATATGTTCAGTTCAGTTCAGTCACTCAGTTGTGTCTGACTCTTTGCGACCCCGTGAATCGCAGAACGCCAGGCCTCCCTGTCCATCACCATCTCCCGGAGTTCACTCAGACCCACGTTCATCGAGCCCATGATATAATCCAGCCATCTCATCCTCTGTCGTCCCCTTCTCCTCTTGCCCCCTATCCCTCCCAGCATCAGAGTCTTTTCCAATGAGTCAACTCTTCCCATGAGGTGGCCAAAGTACTGGAGTTTCAGCTTTAGCATCATTCCTTCCAAAGAAATCATAGGGCTGATCTCCTTTAGAATGGACTGGTTGGATCTAAAATACGACACAAATGAACCTATCTACAAAACAGAAACAGACTCAGAGATATAGAAAGTAGTTGCCAAGGAGAGGAATGGGCTGGGAGTTTGGGGTTAGCAGTGCAAACTATTACATTTAGAATGGGTCAACAGCAGGGCCCTACTGCATAGCACAGGGAACTATATTCAATATCCGGTGATAAACCATACTAGAAAAAGAATATGGAAAAAGACTGTATTACGTTCCCATACAGCAGAAATTAACACAATACTATACATCAACTCTACTTCAATAAGATAAAACATTTTCACTTAAAAGTCATTTTGCTAAGTGAAAAAGCCAAACACAAAAGAGCACACACTGTATGGTTCCATTTGTATGAAGTCCAGAGACAACAGATTGTCCAGGTTAGCAGCAACAGAGCTAACCTACATTGACAGAAATCAGAAAATGGTTGCCAAGCAAAAGCACGTAGAAGTCCGTATTTGGCATGTGTGCTTAATTCTGTCCAAAGTGCCTGATATATTTTTCTAACTAGTTTTCTTGTTAGGAGGTGTTGCCCTTCCTTTCTGACTAACTTCACTCTGTAGGACGGTCTCTAGGTCCAACCGCATCTTTACAAATGGCCCAGTTTCGTTCCTTTTTTGTGGCTGGGTGGTGTTCTTTTGTATATATGCACCACATCTTTGCCCATGCTTCTGCTGATGAATGTTTAGGTTGCTTCCATGTCCTGGCTATTGTAAACAGCAATGCAGTGAACACTGGGGTGTGCTCTGTGGTGAATGAAATGGGAAGGAAATCCAAAAAGAGAGGGATATGTGTATACATAGAGCTGATTCACTTTACCATACAGTAAAAACTAACACAGCATTGTAAAGCAGTTATACTCCAATAAAAAGTGATTAAAAAGAAAACATCAATTAAAAAAAGTGGTTGCCAAGATTTGGGGTGGGGGTGGGGACTACTGAAAAGGGCCATGAGGGACCTTGCTGGGGTGAGGGCAATGTTTAATATCTTGTTTTTTGAAAGGTACTTAAATGGCTATATATAGTTATTAACATTCATCACACTGAACACAAGTTCTGAGCATTTTATGATACCTTAATTATCCCTCCATTAAAAAACAAAAACAAACACGTAGCTAGCCATGAGAAGCAGAATTATTGTTGTGGAAAATTAAATTAGTGATGTGGAGAATGAAGTTGACCAAAGATCAAAGAGGGTGTTTGAGAACAATCTACGTGGAAGATAAGAGAGCATGGCACCAGCAAACAGGATTTTCCTGACTAAGGATCCAGAACTAATGGAACAGAAGCAACCATCAGAGCTCTGAAGAACAAATCTTTTTGAGCTTACTGAGTATCATAATGAAAGACCCTCTTCTGGTCTAAACCATAACTGAACCAATTGTGGCAAAATATTTGAATTATAAAGAAAAAGAAAAGAAAGTTCTAAAATGCTGAGGCAGGGGGAAAAGTCAGTTATCAATAAAACAGTTAAAAACCAATTTTTGTTGGCCTGCAAAATATCAAGAACAAGAGTTTGGAGAGAAAGTGGTTGTTATTCAAGAATATTATATTGGGCCACATTCTCCCTCATGTGTGAAGGCAACAAAATTCTCAAATGTACAAAGGTTTGGAAAATATTCTCCCCATGAATCCTTTGAAAAATTACTTGAAAATGTATATGATTCAATGAGTGATAAGCCAAAATGAAGGGTCATGGTATAGGGAAGTATAGTATAACAGGATGTCAGGAAGGCTAAAATCATTTAAAACAGAAATAAGAAAAATATTGTAAAGGAGTTTAAAAAATGACAGAATGTGTACAATGTTAAAAGTAATACCTTTTTAAAAAACTATCAGACTATGAGTCTTAAACTGGTCTAACAGCTTTACTAAACAATAATATAAACATTTTAAAAATCAAAATGGCAACATAAATCAAGGTATTTCCCTCTGGGAAGAGGTTCCTGGGACCTGAATCTATAATACTGTCTTTGAAACTGAGTGTTAGGTCCTTGAGTTTTCGTATTATATTTTCCCTGTATCATTTGAACGTCTTTAATATTTTATCATAAAATCTTAAAATAATGTACAGGCTGCAAGAAAGAACTTCTCAAGTACTAAAAATTGTTTTACTTTCTGATTTTATTAACAGAAACCAAGAAGTTGTGGTTTATGTGTAAGGTTGAAAGGATGAAGATGTATTTGGCAAGTGGGAGCAAAATTATGAGTGTATAAAATTTCCTTATCTCAAAAAAAAAGGACATAGTGAATTATAAAAAAACAAAAACAAAAAACCAGTAACCTGAAAAAATATGGAACAAGTTTACATCAACAAGACCTACAAACTCATCAAAACAATGTATATGGAGCCAGGATGCCACTCTCTAGGGACAGATTCCTATCCTTCTAATTTACTTTAATTAATTCAAAAGCAATATTCTTTGATCAACTTGTAGACTCCAAACCAGTGATTATATGCTTTTTCAAAATTCATTATTCTTTTCCTAAAAGCTAGTGGAGGAGATGGAATTCCAGTTGAGCTGTTTCAAATCCTGAAAGATGATGCTGTGAAAGTGCTGCATTCAATATGCCAGCAAATTTGGAAAACAGCACTGGCCACAGGACTGGAAAAGGTCCGTTTTCATTCCAATCCCAAAGAAAGGCAATGCCAAAGAATGCTCAAACTATCACACAATTGCACTTATCTCACATGCTAGTAAAGTAATGCTCAAAATTCTGCAAGCCAGGCTTCAGCAACACGTGAACCGTGAACTTCCTGATGTTCAAGCTGGTTTTAGAAAAGGCAGAGGAACCAGAGATCAAATTGCCAACATCCATTGGATCATTGAAAAAGCAAGAGAGTTCCAGAAAAACATCTATTTCTGCTTTATTGACTATGCCAAAGCCTTTGACTTTGTGGATCACAATAAACTGTGGAAAATTCCGAAAGAGACGGGAATACCAGACCGCCTGACCAGCCTCTTGAGAAACCTGTATGCAGGTCAAGAAGCAACAGTTAGAACAACAGACTGGTTCCAAATAGGAAAAGGAGTACATCAAGGCTGTATATTGTCCCCCTGCTTATTTAACTTCTATGCAGAGTACATCATGAGAAACACTGGGCTGGAAGAAACACAAGCTGGAATCACGACTGCCGGGAGAAATATCAATAACCTCAGATATGCAGATGACACCACCCTTATGGCAGAAAGTGAAGAGGAGCTAAAAGCCTCTTGATGAAAGTGAAAGAGGAGAGTGAAAAAGTTGGCTTAAAGCTCAACATTCAGAAAACGAAGATCATGGCATCCGGTCCCATCACTTCATGGGAAATAGATGGGGAAACAGTGTCAGACTTTATTTTTGGGCTCCAAAATCACTGCAGAAGGTGACTGCAGCCATGAAATTAAAAGACTCTTACTCCTTGGAAGAAAAGTTATGACCAATCTAGATAGTATATTCAAAAGCAGAGACATTACTTTGCCAACTAAGGTCCGTCTAGTCAAGGCTATGGTTTTCCTGTGGTCATGTATGGATGTGAGAGTTGGACTGTGAAGAAGGCTGAGCGCCGAAGAATTGATGCTTTTGAACTGTGGTGTTGGAGAAGACTCTTGAGAGTGCCTTGGACTGCAAGGAGATCCAACCAGTCCATTGTGAAGGAGATCAACCCTGGGATTTCTTTGGAAGGAATGATGCTGAAGCTGAAGCTCCAGTACTTTGGCCACCTCATGCGAAGAGTTGACTCATTGGAAAAGACTCTGATGCTTGGAGGGATTGGAATCAGGAGGAGAAGGGGATGACCGAGGATGAGATGGCTGGATGGCATCACGGACTTGATGGATCTGAGTCTGAGTGAACTCCGAGAGATGGTGATGAACAGGGAGGCCTGGTGTGCTGCGATTCATGGGGTCGCAAAGAGTCAGACACGACTGAGCGACTGAACTGAACTGAATTGAATCTATATATCTTAGATGCCAGAGTATTCACTATAATCATTCCTTGGAACTTCCTTGTTTCTCATGTCCCTCTCTTTTTCCTTCCTTTCTTTCCTTCCACCCTCTCTCCCTTATTTTTAAAATTTTAATTAACTTTTAAAAAGCCCACCCCCCCTTGGCTGTCTCAGTTGTTCCCCTTCTCAGTGTTTACAGTTGAGCAGCTGGATGTTGCCAGAAAAAAAATTTTTCTAGTGGTTTCATTTTAAATGTTGCTTTCAAATCCTAAGTGGCCCTTGAGTGAGTGAAGTCGCTCAGTCGTGTCCGATTCTTTGCGACCCCGTGGACTGTAGCCCACCAGGCTCCTCTGTCCATGGGATTCTCTGGGCAAGAATACTGGAGTGGGTTGTCACTTCCTTCTCCAGGGGATCTTCCCAACCCAGGGATCGAACCTAGGTCTCCTGCATTGCAGGCAGACGCTTTAACCTCTGAGCCACCAGGGAAGCCCCGTTAGCCCTTAGCACTATCCAAATAGACAATTACGTTTCTCTAATATGTTCCCATATTCCAAGACAGAATTACCTATTTCTTCCTAAGTATTTTATCCCAAATCATATCCTTTTGCTTCCAGCTAATGGCCTTATGTCATCAGTCATTGAGAAAACAGACACAATCATGTTCCCACCACTAAATTTACATACCTTCAGCCATCTGCTTGCATTTTCTCTGCTTTTTCTCACTGCAGCTGAAAAAAATTTCTCTTCCAGTCTAAGTCAAAAACAAACATACCCTGAAGTGTGTTCTGTACTCTCTCCTCTCCCTTGATCTCAATAAATCAATTCCATTGGCCAGTAACTCTCCTATATCATTGTTACCTCCTCCCTCCTGGATCATTCCTTCAGCATACAAACATTCTGTAGACCTCCTGATCTTTTAAGCAAAGGTGTGAAGAAAACCTCTCTGTTAATTAGACACCCCTTTCTGGCTCCTGCCCCACTTCTCTATCCCCTTTCCCAGCAAAACTTCAATGAGTAGGTACTCACACTGCTACTGCATCCCAGGCCCTCTTCTATTCCCTCCACCCACTTCAGCCTGGCTTCTTAGCACCATCCATAGTTACTATCCTTGTCCTTTCTACCCTAGATTGTTAACACACTACCATCTTTTTTTGGAGGAGGAAATGGCAACTGAGCTGCACACCTCATACAAGCACACAAGAAGCCATTGCTTCTTGCCTAAACTCCTGCACGAGCTTCCTAATCGGAGTAGGCGATGGCACCCCACTCCAGCACTCTTGCCTGGAAAATCCCATGGACGGGGTAGCCTGGCAGGCTGCAGTCCATAGGGTTGTGAAGAGTCGGACACGACTGAGCGACTTCACTTTCACTTTTCACTTTCACGCATTGGAGAAGGAAATGGCAACCCACTCTAGTGTTCTTGTCTGGAGAATCCCAGGGATGGAGGAGCCTGGTGGGCTGCCATCTATGGGGTCACACAGAGTCAGACACGACTGAAGCGGCTTAGCATCTTAGCAGCAGCTTCCGAATGGTCTCATATTCCTGGGCTCTTCTAATCCAGTATTCTCTTTTCAAAAGAATCACAATGAAAATATGACTATTTTCTAAAACAAAAAAATCATACAAGTTTATCTAAAGACATGTCAATGTATGGCAAAACCAATACAGTATTGTAACGCAGAATAAAGTAAAAATAAAAAAAAGAAAAAAGACATGTAAGACAGCTGAACATAAAATTAAACTGCAATCTAAGATTACTTAGTGGGCTATTATTTTTGATCTTTGCAATATACACAGGCACTAACAATTATGTGTGTCTACCAAGACGTGACAAAAAGAACTCTTGAAATATTAAGTGTATTTTATTAGCTGTAGATGTACTTTTCCTCTAATAAAACATGTTAGCTTACTTGACATTTATACAAATTCATTTAACTTCTATATTCATTCTTGTCAAAGGCAGTATTTCAATTTAATTATGATTAGGGACTTATTTAAAACACTATAAAAATTCTCATTCCTCATTTAATAATGCCAGTGACAAATGTAAAGTTGTCAATATCTGCACTGATCATTTATTACACTAATTTTTCCAGAATATTTAAGTTCATTCTAAAAGCTCTTCCTGAAAAAAATTATCATAAAGAAGTAGCTATTTAATTCCCAAAGTCCTCATCGGAATTAAAATAGAGTTAGGACAAGTTTTTAGAGCATAGAACTGTGAGTTTATTTTAGATCTCATGTTATCTACAATGTAATCATATTTGACCAATTTCTCTGAGAGTTTAGGGAATAGTCCAAGATGTTTCTCTTAATTGAACATCTGGGTATTGTGCTGTGTTGAATTGTGCTCCCTGTACCACCTCCCCCAAAAGGAGATATCTACCAGGAACATGTAACTATGGCCTTATTTGAAATAAAGATCTTTGCAAATGTAATTAAGGTAAAGCTCTTAAGATGAAGTCATTGTGATTTAAGGTGAATCCAGTGATGAATGTCCTTATAAGAACAAGCAATGAAAGGCACATAAAGACACAGAAGGAAGAGCCTATTTGAATATGGAGCCAGACACTGCACTGCCACAAACCAAGGAACACCAGGAGCCCCCTGGGAGAAATCCGGGAAGATTCTTCCCTGGACACTAGGGATGGTGGCCCTGCCACACTTTAAGACTTCTGCCCTCCAAAACTGAGAGAGAATAAATTTCTGCTGTTTTTTTTTTTTTTGCCACACATGTGAGATCTTAGTTCCTCAACCAGGATTGAACCCACGCCTCTGCAGTGGGAGCACTGAGTCTTAACCACCAGACTATCAGAGAAGTCTAAATTTCTGCTGCTTTGAACCATCACATTTGTGGCAATCTGTTTCAGCAGCCCTAGAAAACTAGTAGAAGTACAATTTGATACTAATTGCAAGTTTTGAATTCCTTTAAATATTAGTCTGTGTCTATTCTGTGTTTGTAGATAAGGTCTTTTCTCTGAAGTATATTAGAGTGACTATCTGTCATTAAAAACAGAAAAAAACCCAGTATACCTAATAATCCAGCTCATAAGGTTACTGTTTATTTTATCTACCATAGATGTGGCTGGTGGTTATTCGTCATCCATGCTTGATGCAATCAGAAGAGCAGTGATGGTTTCCAATATCCTTTTAATTAATAAGATAAACGCAAAAAGCCTCACCCTCAATGAAGTCTTCAGACTAGCTACTCTTGGAGGCAGCCAAGGTAATGAGGATTTTCTTTCTTTCTCACATGATGTACAACCATGCCAATCTATGTCAAGGCTCATGATGCTGACATCAGCAGGCATCCCCATATTCATGATCTGCCTCTCACATACTATACCCAAAGTTTAGCAAGTAAAGTACACATTTAAGCATGTGGTGAATCATTGTTTGAATGATTTGAAGCATTAATTTAACAAGTTTCTTGTTTTTGGCAGAAGAGATGTTCAGTATGCAGTTATCATATTGTTGTAATGGATACTTGATTGGTCACATGCATATGAATTCTTTAATCAGTTTTTTCCCATCAAATCAAGTAAAGTACTCTCTATTGGCCTGAGTAGTAGTAATAATAATAGCCAAGACTTACTGGTTTCTTACCACGTGGTAGGCACTATGCAACATGCTTTATGGATGCTGTTATTTAATCCTCAGAGCTACTGCTATTTATTCTATTTTACCAACCAGGTACCTAGTGAGGCTTACATACCTGTCAAGCTGTGGTATATTATTTGAATCTAGAAAATCTGATGCCAGAGTGCAGGTCAATGCTTTCCACTGCAATATCTTCCTGTATAAATCTTTTTTTTTCCTTCCTGTATAAATCTTAGCCTAGACTATGTATTTTGTTTATATACTTAAGTACACTAATTACAAGCCTCCTTCAAAAGAGAAAATTGTAAAAATACAGCTGGTTGATATGCAAATATTGTTCATCAGCTTTTCCCAGTTCTCACATGTAATTGTATTTTTACTGAAAAAATAGAACTTGGTAACTGTATTGTTTTCACTTTAGTATTGTAATATAATCTGGATGGATAATAATGAGCATAGCATGAAACCTCAGCTAGCTACTGAGAAAGAAAAACAGATCTTGAGGCAGGTGTATATTTTTAAATATATCTTGATATTTATGATAAATACCCTAGATCTTAGAAATGAAGTATGGTAGAGGCCAGGGTATCCTGGGAATAGAAACTTCCTGGCTCTTCTCTGAATGTTCTGCTATCATAAATGCCATAAAGAACATTTCAAGAAAAAGGTCATATGCTTTGTATTTTCCCATGTCTTATGACTTCATTTTCTAAAGTTCTAAGTTTTAAAAGTTCTATACTTTTAACAAGTGTGACACTCCCCACTTTCACATCTAAGCTCATATAGTTGTCTTACCACCTTAACTTCATGGTGTAAATGACTTATATTTAAATAATGCTTTTTATTCTAGGCCAACTGTGAGTTGTTTCATCAGGATCCTGTTATCTGACCAGGCCGGCCATGGGGTGCTTATCAAATCATTTCTACCTTGCTGTACAGCTTTCAGATCTATTTTCTGGGCCTCTGAGGTTACTGTTACAGAATTTCTTTTCCTTAGCTTGTGTCTTCACAAGAGTCTGAGTGAATAAGATGAATGCTTTCCTGTTAAAAGCTGGACTCTTCCTAGCTTTACATTCACTCTCAAGATTAAGATGTGCATAAATTGCCTTCACAGAGCCAACATCTGCTCCAGAGACAGTAAAACTGCATTTCTTAAAGTGCATTTGAGTTGCTTACCAGTACAGTTAGGCCTCTCTGCAATAATGTGAATTTAGATCAATTTACGATTCACTGAAAGTAGTTGTGTCTTTTTTTGGTTAGTTCATACCTGAACTCTCCAGATTCTAACAAATAATCCAGTTAGTTTATTTATATTTGCAACCCCATGGACTGTAGCCCACCAGGCTCTTCTGTCAATGGAATTTTCCAGGCAAGAATACTAGAATGGGTTGCTATTCCCTCTCCAGGGGATCTTCTTGACCCAGGGATCAAACCTGAGTCTCCTGCATTGCAGGCAGATTATTTACCATCTGAGCTACCAAGGAAACCCTGACAGAGTGGCATAGTGGGGCTATAACACACACACATACACATAACACACACACACAACACACACACCCTTGTCAAATCCTGGCAAATGAACCTGGTTCAGTTCAGTTCAGTCGCTCAGTTGTGTCCGACTCTGCGATCCCGTGAATCGCAGCACGCCAGGCCTCATCTGGCGTATTAAACATACAATAATTTTAAGTTGAATAGTCATCAAAAACTCATGTTTGTCATGCTGTTTGTCAAGTGAAAAATGACAAGTGTCAAGTGTAATAACAAGTGTCAAATGAAAAATGTCAAGTGTAATCAGTGAAGGAGGAGAAGATCTCTAGTTACTTTCTATTTCATTCAGTTCTTCTCCCCACAATCAGAAGTCACTCAGATGCTTTTAACTTTTCTAATTATGTTTGCACCTCTGTCTTCCTATAAGAATTATTTGGTTAAAAAGTCTCTTTCTTTTCTGAGAATAAATGAGTTACCCTTTACATAACCATTTAAGAACAAGCAGGATTTCTAAATGTGTGCTTAGAGCATTGCCAAAAGACTTGGATATCCATACATAGAAATATAATGCAGCAGTTATTGTCTAATATTTTCACACAGGACTGTATTCTGACAGTGACAGAATAAAAAAATACACATAAAAATTCAACTACAAAATGCTGCACTCCAGTTGACCTTTCTTTCATATATGCTTCCATTTGGAACACTCTATTCACATTATTGGTTTTAAGGAGTATAAATTCAATACCCTCACTGACCAGGAAAACCAGCTACCCTCATCTTTTTAAAGTAAACCATAAAAATAAGAGATGTTCTTCCTTGACATCCACTATTCGTGGAACAAGAATTCTAGCTGTGAGATGGATCGAGTCAACAGACATAATTGACCTATGCCCTATGTAAAGAACCATTCTTCTCTGGCAACCAGGAAATCTTTAAGGTTACAGAGAAATTAGTCAGCTTCCTAAAGCACTGGGACTCTTGAGTTATGAGGATCCATTTACTTTCAGAAGTGAATATTTTTCTATTCAAATTATTTAAAGAACTTAGGATGGATATGCCTGCATTGACAAACATGCAAAAAAAAAAGATAATTAGTTTTTACTTATTTGAAGTTCATTTCACTGCCACAAAAGTAGATCTTATCAGCTATTTTGTAGAACAAAAGAATAAAATGGGGAAGGAAGGGAGTTGGAATGTTGGAAGGTGAATAGGAGAGGAAAAGAAAGATATTAGGTCAATCGTCATGTTCTTAGAGGGATGAATGGAAATCATAGACCAGCTGGACTGTAAAGGGCACTGGTAGAGCCAAAACAGACATACCATAAGAATTATTAATATGATCAGGGTGTTGAAGAGACCTCTGTTCTCAGATTTTGCTTTCCCTCTCCTTGCTCTGCTTTCTGTAAATCAAAGTCTTACGGTCTATTGGAATGCTTCATTATTAAGATACTGATTTTTTTTTCCTAGTGATATGTTTGCAGATTCTGTCCTTGTAAATTGGGATATTTACATGGTCCAAAGCTTGGAGATACTGACTGTTTGTTAATTTATTCCACCCTGTAGTCCTGGGGCTGGATAGAGAGATTGGAAACTTTGAAGTGGGTAAGGAATTTGATGCCCTCCTGATCAACCCCAAAGCATCTGACTCTCCCATTGACCTGTTTTATGGAGATTTTGTTGGTGAGATTTCTGAGGTATGTAAAAGGAAGTTGATCAAAAGCATTTATTTCATGAACTAGTCGTAACAACTTCCCTATAGGAAAAACAAACAAACAAAAAACTGAAACAGTTTAATGGAATGGAAGAGACTCTTATAAGGGAAGCTAGATCCTTTTATTATAATTTCATGACAATAATGGTATAAATAAACACTTCTGTTTTGAATATATTTGTATATTTGAAGGTACTTGACTCTAAGAAAACATAATATAGTTAACCACTTACTGAACACACTTTCTATGTGCTAAATGGAATCGGATTATGCACTTTCATACATCATTTTTGTTTAACTATCAGAACTGTTATGAGAGGAATGTGCTATTAATATTACCATGTGGTTTATGGGGCAGTGAGACTTAAGGAAGGTTAAATGATTTCCTAAGAACTTATGGCTAGTAATTAATTGACAGAGTTTGGATTCCATTCCAGGACTTTTCTGATTTTGGGGGTCTGGGTTCTTCATCACAATGCTACATTGACTCTCTTAACTATAAGAAAGTGAGTTTCATTACTTTGTCCCTCTTATCATGTTTTTGTATATATAAAGTAAACTGGTTCTTCTTACTTTAATAACAATTCTTTATGAGATAGTTTTTCTCAAAATTTAACTATTGCCATTTAAAAATTGATCCACTTATGAGAATAAGTGTGATGTTAGTTGTAACATACTGAAGTTTTTAGAAGAAAAGTGCTGGATTATTTGAAGTTAATAGCATTAGTTATTTTTATATTACTTAATCTTTTACTTTTTATTGATTGAATGAATTCCCTGGAATATTAGCGTGAGTTTCTGGGAATAGGGTTCAGTCCCATTCATCCAGGCATTTTTCTTATACACCTCTTAAAATATTTAAATTATTATATTAAATTATTTAATTTATGTTAACACTTTCCCTCTGAAGATTTCAAGGTTATATATTAAGAACTTTCAGGCATTGGAAAACATTTGTTAATAATCAGCACTTTTATTTTTTTAGGCAAAAGACCATTTCTTTTTCATTAATAAAAGTAGATTTTGGGGTGTTTATTGGATACCAGCTTAAGTGAGACAGTCACTATTAGCCATAGAAGCTAGTTCCAATGAGTAGAGTTATGTACTTTTGGCCATAGTTTAGCATTTTGACTTGGGATACTGGATTGTTGGTGACAAATAATCTCTTCCCCTTTACCCAGCTCTGTTATTGGAATAGACAGACACCAGTGTGTCCATTTCTGGGACTAAGTTCCAGCCAGGCTAATGTACACAAAGAGGGATTACAGTACCTGTCGAATGGATGGATTATGTATCTTATCTCAAGAACTTTTTGGGCTTAAATTAAAAATATTTTCACTGTAACTCCTTGGTATGGAATGCAAGACTAAAGAAATTCACATGTGGAACTGCAGACAGATAGCGATAATCAAGATAGCATCTTTTATGTAAATATATAAATAAGTTTGGGCATTGAAATGTACAACATTTTTCTCCTCTGTGGGCTATATATATATATTTACAAAAGAAAAAGTCTGTGTTTAGAAAAAAACAAAAATAGATTTTTGCCATCGAGAAATAAGTTTATATTTCTGGGTTTTGCCAACCACTGTTCATTGTCAATTTGCTTTTCTAAGTGCAGAAAATACCCCTTTTTATTATTATCTTTATTTTTCATTTTAGGCTGTTATCCAGAAGTTCCTATATCTAGGTAGGTATATATGTCTCTATGCTAAATAAAATCTTTTGTTGTCTCTTGGTATGCTCTCTGCATATATTGTACCATATGTTAAGCATTATGTGTGATCATTTGCTTAGACTTATTGTTTTTAGCATTCCTTAGCACTGAGCCCATTTATGGTACAATACTGAGAACATAGTATTAAACCCTAAACTTGAGGAATGGCAGGCAAGACGAGATCATCCTGTACTTTCTCCTACACTTGTTCTGACCCTTCAGTCTGTCCCACCACATTGTGTTTGTGATAAGTATGTGGTGGAGTCTTCCCATGCATGCTTTTAAACATGTTGCTTAGTTGCTAAGTCGTGTCCAACATTTTTGTGACCCCATGGAATATAGGCCACCAGGCTTCTCTGTCCATAGGATTTCCCAGACAAGAATACTGCAGTGGGTTGCCATTTCCTTCTCCAGGGCATCTTCCCGACCCAGGGATCAAAGCCATTGCATTGGCAGGTGGATTCTTTGGCACTGAGCCACCAGGGAAGCCAGTTTTGTTTTTTTAACATACTCACATTCAATTCTATTCACTGAGAGAGACAGAGAAGCAAATAGTATAGAAGATTCTATTCTTCCTCTCACTCCATTGAGTGATCTGAGTTCTGAGTGAATTTGGAGTGGGAGAGACACATGTGGTATTTCTTGTGAAGCTCAGTTGTTGCAAGCCCTTCATCTCATCATGCTGAGTATTATTCTGGGGTGTAAAGATAAGTATTTCTTTTACAACTGGGGCTGGAAATGGAAAACACTCATTCTAGCTAAAAGGACAGAGATGGAGGGTCGATTCAACTTTACGTAAATTCTGTGTTAGGCATGTATTTCAGGCTCTAATCCTCAGATTAGATGCTGCATTTTCTATTGATCATATCTCCCTGTTCAGGTTATAAACAATGATTCCTGATGTTTCTTTCAGGAGATGACCGAAATATTGAGGAGGTGTATGTGGGCGGAAAGCAGGTGGTTCCCTTTCGAGCTCAGTGTAAGGCCCTCAGTGTCTACAAGATTCCTGGGGTAACGCGGTTCTGTACCTTCTCGTGCCCAGGTGGAGTTAGGAAGTCAAAAAACAGTACCTTCTTCTTGGGGTGACTATCTCCCTCTGTGTCTAGTTACAGTATTCACTTGACAAATCTTTTGAAGGAAGTTGTACTAATTCTCAGCTCTGGTTGGGAGGATTAAAAATTTCTCCTTTCAGAACTGTTTAAGGTTTACTTTAAAGCTCAAACATAAGGGAATGTTATTACTGGTGGTGTTCTTATTATGGGATTTAAATAAAATCTATTTCACATTTGGAAATGTGGAGAAAAAGGATATTCCTATAAGGTTAGATAGTTTCAGCTAGTAAATGTGAAAATTGGAAAACAGAAAATGAACTAGTGAGTATATTTTCACAAGGGAGAAAAAGTTAAGACTATGAAAAACAGTGGAAAATCACTTCGGATTGTGTTTGAAAATTATATACTGAGCATACTAATTTAAAAAGTGAATCTGTTGAATTTTAAAATGTGTTTCTAGATTGACCTTGTGTTCTGGAAATTTGCACTTAATGGCATTTGCATTTCAGAGATGTGTTATTGTTGTGCTTTGCCTTCTTACGGGATGAAATGTCAGAAATCGAATGCCACATGCTGTCTTAATATAGTTCTGTGCTTAAGTGTTTGACAGAAGTTGGTTATTAAAGATTTAACGTCTCTTGGGAATATTATTCACGTAACTACATAGCATAAATAGCTGTACTTTTGTGTACTTTAAAATACCTTAGAATACAACTGTGTGATGCTATTATTGCTTCAGTTTTATCAGAAGAGAAGCAAATTCCATGCTGCACTGTTGTGTAGATTGGTGTCTTCATAAATTGGGGCAAGTTCTGAGCATCCAGGAGGTGTCAGTACTAAAAGGAAGGGTTTCATTGTGATGACCTGTCCTCCAAAAGAACTATTCCATAGTTGTTGGGAATTTCATACTCATGTCAATCTGTTAGAACTTTAAAATGAAGGACAAATTCTATTAGATATTATTAAAAATCTTTAAACCTTGCATATTGAAATTACTCGATTTTCAATTTTATCTTGCCTTTTTAATTCCTAATAATTTTCAAGACATTCGAATTCTAGGATGATGAAAAATATTTAAATGTCCCACTAATGCTTATATTAATAGGACTCTGTACTAGACATCTAGAAACAGTAAACAAATAGTGTTTTTATGCTTCCTGTGTGCTTTCCTATAACCTAAAAATTAAAACCAAATTATGACTTTATGATGAAATCCCTAAGAAATATTGATATTTAAATGCTATATTTAATGTTATTTAAATGCTATATTTTTCTCATTTAGCTCCAAACCCTATAAACCAACAAGAAAAAGGAGATTTTCTTACTATATGATAACATTCATACCTAGGGCTTAGAGCTGACTCCTATTATCACCTCATAGTAGAGGACTATATGTAATATCGTTAACTCCATATCTAGAGAATGAAGAAGAAAATTTCTTCTCTGGTACTATAAATTTTATTCTTATACAGTTATGCTAATTCAGTAGTCATCTGCTCAGTCTCTGGCCCCTCACCCCTGGGGAAACACTTCCAGTCTTGTGTATACACTACACATAAAGACAGAACAAATTTTGGTTTTATAGAGTTTGTGTTGTGAGGTATTAACTCAATAAAACCCAGTTTCCAGTCTCAGTCTCAGTATTTCCAGAATTCCTAGCTACAGAGCCATGTCAAAGATGCCCCACCAAACCTCGTTCCATTTCTCTCTAGTGCTGGCAGGTGTTTTCTGCTCTATCTCCCCAATCCCTGCCAAAGGAACTTGGTCACCCTCGTGTCTAACCCACATGAGTGGGCAAAGGAATCTGGATGATGTGCAAGATCCGCTAATCAGCAGAAGCTGTTCTTAGCCTTGGAAAGATCCTACACTTTTAACTTCCTGAAGGATGTACATTTTGATGCTGAACATCAGTTTTCATTTAGATTTAGGTCTCATGTGCAGTAAATGTAAGTGTAGCATCAGAAGCAGGAAGAATGGCCATATACAACCAGCCTGTCAAATGTTAAATTTAGCCCTGATAACATATTAGGACCTGCATTTCTTTTCTAGTAAAAATAGAATGTGTTAAAATTTGAGCTCCCTGCATCACTTATGTGGTTTACTTCCTCAAGTACAGTATTCCTGAATGTTGCATATGCTTTTTGTGGTAATCCAGGCATTAGACGTACACATGCCCAGATGTTCTGCACTTTGAAATGTTGCCTTTGCTCAATGTGGGTTGACTTTTGAATTGTAGAGAGGCAGTATTCCAAGTCAATTCTATTCGTCACTTTATTTTGAATATTTTGCTCTCAGAGAGCAAAGGAAGGATTAAAACATCTTTACAGCCCCTCACCCTACTCTGCACTATTTGCCTCGGGTTTCATGAGATTTTTAATAGACTATACTTTAACAGGTAAAAATGTATTTGATAGTAGAGACTATCATATATTTAAAAATATTTTTGCAACCAGACACAAAAGCAGGCTAATTAGCCAATGTAAATTTAATTTTCAAAAGAGAGTAAAATGTAGGATTAGAACAGGAAAGATTGTCCTTGTAATTATAAACTGAGACCAAGAAAACTGTGTCTCCTTATTTATTAGTCCAGCTTCTTCTGATTTAATTGCTGAAGGTTTTAGAATCTAAGAGAATATCTTGGAATAAGCTTCCTTCATGCTAGAAGGAGGTCTTTCTAAATTAATATTATGATCATTGAACCCCATTGGATCTCTCTTTATTTCTGTGAGGATTCTGCATGGTCAAGGAAGGAAGTTGATGGGAGACACCCCTGTTATACTTAGTTGATCTGAGGTGTGGTCTTGAATATTCCTGTCTACAGCTACCACTGAGATCTCATCAAGGAAACAATGGCTGTGAGATCCAGCAAAGAATTTCAAATCTTTACTCCCTTCCAGGCTCCTCCTGTTTTTCATTTTTTCACCTCAGAGCCAGGCATATGGAAAGCTTTAAAAGCTAGCTAGAAGGCCTGTTGTATCAATTCTATCCTTTGCTTGCGATTCACGGAAGATATTCAGAGCTGGATGCTCCTATAGCCAAATGGACAGAAGTGATGATGCAAGTAATCACGTCTGCTTGTTTGTTTTTTTAAAGTGTTCTGAGTTAGTAAAGGTAGACTAAAAATTGTGTCATGGGCAGTGTCTTGAAGTAATTTTCAAATTGGTGGACTGTAAATTTTTAAGGTTTTTTTTTCTTTGCAATTTCAGATCTGTTTAGCCACTGTAGGTATGACTTTGGACCCTGACACTTTAATGTCCCTCAAGCATGGGGAGAAGTGCAGAAATGAATTGACAAATGTTAGAAACCCTGGCATTTGTCTCCTGCATGTTTTCACTCTCAGCCCCTCCTTCCTTCCCCTCCTACAGTCCTGAGTGTGAGAGATCAGAGGTGAGGGGTTAATTTGTAAATCTGGTCCAAACTGAGTGAAATGTAACAGTGAAACTGGCTTGTTCAAAAGTTGAACAGGCCAATCATGACACTAAATGTAAATCCCAAGATGGTTTCCACAGTCCACAGGATTCAAGTGACCTGAACCATAGATGATATATGGTATTGATTTACCTGTTCACTTCCTACTCAAAAGTCTGTCAGAAAGCATTTCCTTAAAATTGAAAACTACTTTACATTGTATTAAACTCCTGATCGCTGCTCTTAAGAATATATACATGTATGTATTCATGGGAACATTTTCCTCGATATTTATATGATTTGTTTATTGTTCCTGTGCTAAGTGATCTCTTTCTGCTTCAAACAAAAATAAATGAGCTTTGTGTTTATATGTTTCTGTTGTTGTGAGTTCTGTCAGTCTGATAGAAGTGAGATTCATTTTACAATGTTTTTCTCCTTTTAACATGAATTTTAAGAGATTGAAAGGGGTCAGCTGTATGGTGATAGATGGAAACTAAAATTATGTGGTAAGCATGTTGTATACAGAGGTAGAAATATAATGCTGTAAACATGAAACATATAATACTATAAACCAATACTATCTCAATAAAAAAAAGAAATATCATAAACTGTAGAAAAAATAGAATATTTAGCTGTGGGCCAACATGTGTCTTCTATCCTATAATAGTTACCATACATAGGTTTTTAAAAATTAAGCTGAGCTATAATGTTCATCCCTTTAGAGTCAGATTAGCACTGCCTTTGATTTAAGCATAGTTGATACTTCATATGACTGGAATCTACCACAAAAAATACTCTACATCTGAAGACATAAAGATGAAACCACACGAGACAATGGGAGGGGTGTACTTTGCAATGTAATTAAATCCCATACTACCTGGGTGGGTGACCCACAAACTAGAGACTAATTACATCACATTCTCCCACAGAGCTGAGAGCTCTGAGCTCCGCATCAGGCTCCCCAGTCTAGGGGTCTGGCATTGGGTGGAGAAGCCCTCAGTGGATCTGGCTTTGAAGGCCAGTGGAGCTCCGCAGGACAGGGGGTGGGGGATGGTGGGGAACAGGGCCTCCGCTTCTAGAGGGTGCACACAAGCTCTCGTGCACGCAGAGCAAAACCAGTTGACTTCCTAGGAGCCTGGGCCAGACTTATCTGCTGGGCTTGGAGGGTCTCTTGTGGAGTTGGGAGGAAGGTGACTGGGGATCTGTCTGGGGTCATAAAACCTTGTGGCGGAAATATTGGAGAATGTACACCTACTTGAAGAGAGTACACCTACTCTTCCAGGAGGCAGACATATTGCTTGCATCATTAGCACGAAAACCTGCCCTCACCCAATGACCTGTAGGCTCCAGGGCTGGGGCACCTCAGGCCAAAGACCCATCAGGGCAGAAACATAGACCCATCAGCAGACAGGCTGCCTAAAGACTTCTTGAGCCCACAGTCACCTCTAGACATGCCCCTTGACATGGCCCTGCCCATCAAAGGGCCAGATTGAGCTCTGCCCACCAGTGGGTGGGCATCAGCCCTCACACCAGGAAGCCTGCCCAAGCCTCTACCCACTAAGGGGCAGATACCAGAAGCAAGAAAACTATGATCCTGCAGCACTGAGTACACAAGCACATCAGAACCTACCCTGAGACCCTGATCCCTGGCCTTTGGGTGATGAGAGGAGACTATTTCTGGGAGGGACACATAAGACATCCCCTACAGAAAGCCACTTCTCCACGGTCAGGAAACATAACTAAGCTACTATACACATAAAGCACGAATAGAAATTTAAACAAAAGAGATGGCAAAGGAATATGTTTCAGGTGAAGGAACAACATAAAGCCCTAAAACAATAACTAAGTAAAGTGCAAATAGGCGATCTACCTGAGAAAGCGTTCACAGTAGAGAACTCTTTACTTTTGATTGTAAAGACAATAAGAAACTCAGGAAAAGAATTGAAGCACATAGCAAGAAGTTACAAGAAGTTTTTTTTAACAAAGAGAAAATATAAAGAACAACCAGAGTTGAAGAATACAGTCACTGAAATGACAAATACACTTGAAGCAATCAATAGCAGAATAAATGAGGCAGAAGAAGGGATCAGTAAGCTGGAAGACAGTAATGGAAATCACTGCTGTGGAACAGAATAAAGAAAAAGGACTGAAAAGGAATGAAAACAGTTTAAGGGACTTCCAAGACAACATCAAACACACCAACATTTTCATTATAGGGGTCCCAGAAGCAGAAGAGGGAGAGAAAGGACCTGAGGAAATATTTGAAGAGATAATAGCTGGAAAATTCCCTAACATGGAAAAGGAAACAGTCACCTAAGTCCAGAAGCACAGAGTCCCATACAGGATTAACCCAAGGAGGAACACGCCAAGACACACAGTAATCAAACTGACAAAAGGATAAAGAGCAAATAGTAAAAGCAAAAAGGAAAAGCAACAAATAACATACAAAGGAAACCCCATATGGTTATCAGCTGATTTTTCAGCAGAAACTCTGCAGGCCAGAAGGTAGTGGCATGATATTTTTAAAATGATGAAAGGGGAAAACCTACACACAAGGATACTCTACCCAGCAAGGCTCTTGTTCAGATTTGACAGGGAAATCAAAAGCTTTACAGACAAGCAAAAGCTAAAAGAATTCAGCACCACCAAATCAGCTTCACAGCAAACGGTAAAGGCAGGAAAGAAAAGTCCACAACTAGAAACAAGAAAATTATGAAACTACTATAGCTCAAGAAGGGAATGGCTATCCACTCTAGTATTCTTGGGACTTCCCTAATGGCTCAGATGGTAAAGAATCTACCTACAATGTAAGGAAGACCTGGGTTCAATCCCCGGGTCAGGAAGATCCCCTGGAGAAGGGAATGGCTTACCCACCCCAGTATTCTTGCCTGGGAGAATGTCATGGACAGAGGAGCATGGCAGGGCTACAGTCCATGGGCTTGCAGAGAGTCAGACACAACTGAGCAACTTTCACTTTTCAGAAACAAGAAAATTACAAAACTACTAGAGCTCATCAATGAATTCAGTTACAGGATAAATAAGGTTACAGGACACAAAATTAATACACAGAAATCTGTTGCATTTCTCAACACTAACAACAAAAGATCAGAAAGAGAAATGAAGGAAATAAATCTCATTTATCAATGCATCAAAAGAGTATTTAGAAATATATCTCCCTAAGGAATCAAAAGACCTGTCCTCTGAATACTGTAAGATGCTGATGAAAGAAATCAAAGAAAAACAGAGCTGAAGGAATTGGGCTCCCTGACTTCAAACTATGCTATAAAGCTACAGTAATAAAAACAGTTTGGTAGGACTTCCCTGGTGGTCCAGTGGCTAAGACTCCATTCCAATGCAGGGGACTCAAATTCAATTCTTATTCAGGGAACTGGATCCCACATGCTGCAACTAAGAGTTCAAATGCCCCAACCAAAGATCCCACATGTTGCAACTGAAGAACCTATATGCCACAGGGAAGACTGAAGCTTCCACATGCCACAACTAAGACCCAGTACAGCCAAATAAATAAATAAAACAGCATGGTACTGGCACAAAAACAGAAATCAATGAACAGGATGGAAAGCCCAGAAATAAACCCACGCACCCTATGGTCAATTAATCAATGACAAAGGAGACAAGATACAGAATAAAGAAAAGACAGTCTCTTCAGTAAGTGTTGCTGGGAAAACTGAATATCTGCAAGTAAAAGATTGAAGTTAGAACCTTCTATAACATCAGACACAAAAATAAGCTCAAAATCGATTAAAGACCTAAATGTAAGACTGGATACTATAAAACTATTAGAGGAAAACACAGGCAAAACACTCTTTAACATAAATATTGTAGCAATATCTTTTTGAATCTACCTGCTAGAGTAATGAAAATAATTTAAAAAATAGAAACTAATTAAACTGTAAAGCTTTTGCAGAGCAAAGGAAACCATAAACAAAATGAAAAGACAACCCACCGGATGGGAGAAAATATTTGCAAATGATATGACTGACAGGGATTAATTTTCAAAATATACAAACAGCTCATGTGTCTCAATTAAAAAACAAACAAACAATCCAGTCAAAAAATAGGCTGCTGCTGCTAAGCCACTTCAGTCGTGTCCGACTCTGTGCGATCCCATAGACGGCAGCCCACCAGGCTCCCCCATCTCTGGGATTCTCCAGGCAAGAACACTGGAGTGGGTTGCCATTTCCTTCTCCAATGCATAAAAGTGAAAAATGAAAGTGAAGTCGCTCATGTCCAACCTCAGTGACCCCATGGACTGCAGCCTTCCAGGCTCCTCTGTCCATGGGATTTTCCAGGCGAGAGTACTGGAGTGGGGTGCCATTGCCTTCTCCAGAAAAAAATGGGCACAAGATCTAAACAGATATTTCTCTAAAGAAGATATATACATCACCAAAAAGCACATGCAAAGATGCTCAACATCACTAATTATTCAGTTCAGTCGCTCAGTCGTGTCCGACTCTTCGCGACTCCATGAATCACAGCACGCCAGGCCTCGCTGTCCATCACCATCTCCTGGAGTTCACTCAGACTCATATTCATCGAGTCCGTGATGCCAACTAATTATTAGAGAAATGCAAATAAAAACTACAATGATGTATCACCTCATACCAGTCAGAATGGCCATCATCAAAAAATTATTTCTATCATCTAGAATCAGAAGGTGTAAGTATTTTATTTTGATTGAAATAAAAAGTCCACTATACTAAACCATAATTGAGAGAGGTTTGACATGACTGGATGAAGACATGTGAAATAATAAAAATCACTTCTATCTGCTATGAGATTAGAAATCTACAAAAGTTACTTAATATTTATTTCAAATTTTCATTGGTTCCAAAACAGTGAAACCCCCCAAACAAAAGACCTAAATAACAACACTCTCAGCTAAATTTAGTAATATTTTTATTCATTTGATCCTGAATTTTCTGATTATTTTAGGGGAGTTGACATTTTACAACTGTTTGTTTCTTTTGTAACTTTTCTTAGCTCTTATTTTGCTTAAGATATTCTTTGCTATTTAAATATTTCTAAATTTTATGCAAAAGTCTTCACTTATGAAAAAAAAAAATTGGACATGTTCTCCTGCCAGCAGGCGGCCATTGCTGAAGTGTCCCACACAAAAGGATGCTCTCCTGTGACTCCGCCTCCCCACCATCACAGACAGTTGGCCAAGTATTTGTATTCGTATTTGATTCAAGCTAGATCCAAAGATCTCTTCCTAGAATTGCAGGTCTCGAACCCAGGTCTCCTGTGTTACATGTGGATTCTTTACCAGCTGAACCACAAGGGAAGCTCCTAGAATTATAATTCAAGACTTAAATAAACCAAGTGGGTTTATACTAGATTATTTTCAGAGACTGAGTATATATTTCCACTTGGGTGTGGCTGTGTAAAGCCATCAGTGAGCCAGATGAGTAGGCAGATTCAGTCTATAGAGAGATACTGTAGAACAGGGCAGACCTGTGCAGAGAAGCCAAGACAAGAGGCTATGTGGCCCCAGAGGATGGCAGCTGTGTTGGCCTCTTGATAACTCGTTGTCACCCTCAGCTGAGGCTCCCAAAGGGCCTGTGTGTATCTGTCATGGGTCCCATAAAACTCCTTAAATTTATTCTATTAAATGCTATTTGGTTTTATTTACTTATTTTTAGTAATCACACAACTCTTGAATAAAGACTTGTCCACCATATTAACATGGAATTTAAAAATTCCTTCTCAGGCAGCTGTTATCTTGGCAAACATTACTTAAGGCTACTATGGGAGTTGAGGGGTGACACGTGTCAGGGTTCCTTACACCCTTCTGACAACAAGAGTTAAAAGTCTTCACACGTGAGGTGAAACAAGCTTCTGTTAAAATTAGTTGATCTGATTACCCTTTTAATATTCTTTATGTTTCCACTAAATACCTATGAATAATCCTCTGCACTTAAATAGCTGCCCCCTCCTGCCTGCTTCTCAGTTACAGGCCAATAGTAGCTGAATGCCTCTAATGGTTTACAAGAGGAGGGAACAAACAAGTGACTTATGGAGTGGACTCTGCAGTCTTTGATAGGACAGCACCAGTTTTCCAGAGGTGGGACAGATTAGATTACTAGATTACTTCCAACAGGTTTTCCTGACTTCCTCTCCTACTATTTTTCTCTTAAAAGTGACAAGCAAAACTAAGATTGATGTAATAACAATAGCAAACAGTGTGCACTTTGTCAGAAAGGAATAAACTTTCCTCTAGTCTTCGAGGTTCTTCTGGCTGGCCTAACAATTAAATTGACCTGAAGAGACAGGTGGTACAGCGCTAAAGAACTCATCTACCAATGCAGGAGACGCATGAGACGTGGGTTCCATCCCTTGGAGTAGGAAATGCTACCCTGCTCCAGGATTGCCTGAAAAATCCCAGGGACAGAGAAGCCTGGAGGGCTACAGTCCACGGGGTCCATAAAGAGTCAGACAAGACTGAGAGACTGAGCATACTGCAAGACAGATTAACAGGAGAAAACCAAACAAAATGTTCAATAACATGTATACCTGGGAGAGAGCCAAATAAACTGAGTAACTTGCCAAAATGCAAGAATATACACGATTAGTTGAAAGTGAATGAAACTGGCCCCTTGGTACAAGGTACAAATTGGTCTTTTTCAAGTACAAGTTGAGACTGCAAGCGATCCAAGAAGATGGAGAAAGTGTTTAACCAGTGCACCACCTAGTGGCCAAAACTTGAACAGTTTGCTCTGTGAAACAAGGTCTCCCTAAAAGGGTCAAGTTGCAGAGGAAAAAAGAGGCTAAATTAATTTTATCTTGATATCCAGAAAAATATAAATTCATAATTTTAATAAAATAATAAAACAAGACAAGAAAATTCAGAGTATTATTTTTCTAGCAGGAAGTTTGAATTTTTTACTGTACAAGGAAATTAATAAATAATCTCTTATGTTGAACCCAGACTCTATAAGAGACCACACATAAAATTATATTCTTGATAGATATCAGTGTAATTTAGTTACTGTACTTAATAAAGGCAATTTCATAAGAAAAAAAAACATGATATCCAAAATGGCTTGTTGAATCAACTCGGTACTCAGAAGATAAAAGGCAAAGATTTGTCCATCGGAAAGGAATCTTACTTGTGGAAATACTGCAAAATAATGAATTTCCATGGGCATACTAAAGCTGGCTCAGAAGTAGGAAGGCAGTAAAAGTTGTTTTACACATTCACCATAATAAAATTCACCAACACTGCTTAGAGTTTGGTCAATTATTTTAGATGCATGATTCAAACCATAAAATTTGTTCTGGCTTATGCAAACCAATTACCAGTTAAAGACATTAGCCCATCTACCAGGGATAGATAGTCAAATGAAATCATCATCTGAGAAATGGGGAATGGTGCTTGTGATGGTCCCAAGAAGGATATTAAGAGTCAAGTCTTAGAATCTCAGATTTGGAAGGAAACTTTAAAGATCATCTTGTTTGGCCAGCTAGCTGAATCCCTTCTTTAACATCTCCAGCCACGGAGATACACCTTTCTGTAAGCCCTGAGAGCGATGGGGAGCTCAAGACTACATCTCAAAGCTCTTTCCATTCTTGACCTCCAAGTTGGAAAATCCTTTCTTGAACAGAGAAAACCCTGCAACCGTTTGGCCTACCCCATCCCATTGTGAGAGGGTTAACAGGTAGGAAGGCCAGAGGTCCCCAAGCGGTATGAGGAAATAAACTATGCAGACTTTTTTTTTCTTTTCTACACAAAATTTCAAGGGAAAAAAAAGTCTATCTCTTGCAGCTTATTTCCTCCTGCTGCTTGGGGACCTCTGGCCTTCCTACCCGTTAACCCTTTCAATTGTTAACCCTTATAAAAACAAGTCTACTCCATCTGCATGTGACAGTCTTCACATATTTGAAGATACCTACTATGTCCCCCTGAAGCACTTTTTTTCTCCAGATGAAGCATCCTTAGTATTTTATAGTTCACTGTTCTTCATCTTTTCATCATCAAGACCACCTCTCTGGGGGAGAATGGATACATGTATATATATGGCTGAGTCCCTCCACTGTTCACCTGAAACTATCACATCAGTGTTGTGCTGTGCTTAGTTGCTCAGTCGTGTCTGACTCTGCTCAGTTGTGTCTGACCCATGGACTGTACCCAGCCAGGCTCCTCTGTCCATGGGGATTCTCCAGGCAAGAAGAATGGAGTGGGTTGCCATGCCCTCCTCCAGGGGATCTTCCCAACCCTGGGATCAAACCCAGGTTTCCTGCATTTCAGGCAGATTTTTTACCATCTGAGACACCAGGAAAGCCCAATAATACTGGAGTGGGTAGCCTATCCTTTCTCCAGGGAAATTTCCCAACCAAGGAATCAAACCCAGGTCTCCTGCAATGTAGGTGGATTCTTTACCAGCTGAGCTACCAGGGAAGCCCATTAATCAGCTATACCCCAAAACAAAATAACAAGTTAAAAAAAAAATCTCCTCTCCCTGAACAATATCCAGATAGTCCATTACCCCCTTTAAATACGTTGCCATAAACTAAAGGTAGGTTTTTAAACTTGAGTGGCCCAGCAAAGAAAGATACAAATATCAAATCCTTCATTCTGGACCAATGTTCCTCAAAGTATGTTCCCCTAGAATACAGGCCCTGGGAGATGCCTCAGGAAAAAAATTTCTGTGGCCAAATAAACTTGGAAAATACCACAACCTTTATCCATGTCCTCCTTCCCCTAAAGATTCACTATTTATAATACCCTGGCCCCTGGAGTATGCAGGTTCACTGCAGCCCTAACCCAAGAGCAGAGATGGGGCCCAACTCAGACACCCACCCATGGACGCACATTACTGATTTTGAGGAGTTCTTCAACATGGTTGGAAGGTGATTCTATGACCTAATGATTTTACCTTTGTATTACACATTATTTATGAAACTTTTAGGCCACAGAACCATCTTCCAGACATTTTCCTCCATAAGATGCCTATTAATATTCCACTAACATTTAGGGACTTTTTGAAAAAAAATTTTAGATACAAGACTTTAATCTATTTTTGGTATTAAACCACATGACACTATAGGCACAAACTGAGCTTTATTATCCACCTAAACTTTTAGGTCTCTTTCACACTGCTCTGTTAGGTACTATGTCCTCTAATCATCCTCTTATCACTGGAGTTTCAGATCCAACTCCTGGACTTTTCCTTAACCCCTACTGAACCGCATGGTGTTAGAGTGAGTTCATCTTTTCAACTTAGTCTTTAGAACCAGAATTTACATGCATACCAGTTTTGTGCCATCTTCAGATTGATGAGCCTGCTTCCTTTCATCCTGAGCAGGCAGTCACCATGGCTTATTTCATCTTTGCAACATTATTAGGTGATGATACCTCAAAAGTGATGGTAATTGAGAATCAGGCAATATTAATCCTATTTATAGAAAAAAAATCAGGTGGCCAAGCTAGTGTCCAAAGCTGGATGTTAATGAACCATGCCCCCAGTATTCATGCCTCTTATACACTGAGTCTGGGCTAGACCTTCATCTTACTTTGATCAGTAGAATGCGGTAGAAGTGATGGTGTGCTGGCTCTGGGCCTAAGCCTTAAGGAGGCCTGGAGACTTCTGCTTTTGTGCTTTGGGAGAGCTCTAAGCCACAGTTTAAGATGTATGGCTGAAGAAATTCATGAAGGAAACAATTTGGAATGACCACACAGAGATGAAGCCCTGAGATTACATGGAGATAGGAGAGAGGGAGACAATTTTTCCAGCATCCCAGTTAATGCCATACACGTAACCAAACCACCTTGGTTACTCTAGCCCAAGAGAGCCTCTAGATGACCACAGTTAGTCCCAGATGCCATCACACGGAATAGGAGAACTCCCCAGCTAAGCTTTATTAACCCACAGACTCATGAGACAAAATAAAACAGTGGTTGTTTTAAGCCATTCTATTTGAGGATTTTTTTCTTACAGTCGAATCGACAACTCAAACTGGCAGAGTAGTATGTACAGTTATGGCAGTTATCAATTTATTGCCTGTCAACCTCAAATTCATCCTTTGTTGCCTAATCTGTGAAAATGCAACCGACCCTTTAAATGTTCTTCCTTTGGCAGTTGACACAATATTAAGTTTCACTGGTAGAGGGTGCTGGAGGACATTCTAAGAGGAACTCCAAGGAACACAGCTTTTCCCACAACTGGGCATCAGTTATTTTCTCCAGCTCTTGACTCAGGCTGAGGTGACATGGCTAGGAGCCCCTGACAATGCAGACCCACATCCCAGCCTGGGCTGCCTCCCACAGGCTTGCCTCAGCCCCACAGCTCATGTTGCTGTTTAGTCGCCCACGTCATGTCTGACTCTTTTGCATGGACTGTGGCCCTCGAGGCTCTTCTGTCCATGGGATTCTCTAGGCAAGAATACTGGAGTGGGTTGCCATTTCCTGTATATATACACACACATGCACACACATATATGTATATGCCACACACACACACACACACATGCTGTGACTATTTGCTTATTTCAAGGAAGGGAGATTGGAGGGCAGACAGGTTAGTTATGAATTATACTTTATATACTTCTATACTGTTTGAATTGCTGGCAGGTAACAGTGAACACTCTTGATTTGGGCTTCAAACTGATCCAAAATTTCACGCTCTCTCTTTGGCTTGTTACTGAGACACATTTCTGTAGATTTTTGTTTTGATGATCACATATAAGCTGTTAATTAGAGATCATATACAAATTCACATTCTATTACTAAATCAGATATACATAATCGTCCACACATACTAATTTAACAAAGACAATGCAGAGTGACGCTTCCTAACGTGTCTGATATTATGTTCCCTGGGAGGGAGGAACAGTTAGGATAGCTAGGACCAAGGGTCTTTTGCCCAAGCTAAGCAAGTCATCGTTAAAAATTCTGATATTTCAATTGTCTAAGTTAGGCATGATTTATTATTGTCACTTGGGCCAAACTGTTGAGCTGATAATGAATGTGACTAATGTCCTCCTATGTAAGAAACTGACACAGTCACAGCGATGTGAATGAGGTGGAATCGGAAAGTATGTTGTGTGCAAAAATGCAAATCGGAGTACATCAGATGCTTTATTCACTTGGGATATAACCCAGTGTTCAACCGAGGAAATGAATAAAGCATATTAAACTGATCTGCCTTTGTGAATTTGAAACTGTATGACAAGCTTTGCATATATCCCGTGTCATTAATGGGCCACTCAGTCCAATTGTAAGAGTTTCACAGGCATCTTGCTGTGACAATAACTGAAAACAATGTCAACTCTCTGCTTTCCTAAAATGACTATATCTTAAGGTCAATAAAAATATTTTTACATTTGCTAATTCACATTGTTTTCTGTCTATGAAGATAATAGGTTGATACATATAGCCAGGCCTTTGTATCAAGGATATGGAACCCCAGAGATAGAGGGGGCCACCTGCACTGGCCGTTTATACAAGGAACTTGAGCATCCACAGTTTTGGTATCTGTGGGGATCTTAGAACCAATACCTTTAGATACAAGAGATGACTGTATATTATTTACTTATTGTAATGAAAACTGCTCATTATTATTTAGAGACTTGATTATCTTAGAGAAGATTTGTCTTTAAGGGGAAAAAAATGAAATGCACCTGATCTGTGTTTTAAGGCTTTGAGGACAGATGTGGGTTTGCCTAGAGATGTAGACATTTACAACTTCTCAATCAGAAAGAGGCTATGTCATTGGTCTTGATCAGGATTCCCTGTTATAAACAACAGAAACTGACCTGGGCTAATTTAAGGGTAGCTGTTTAAAAATTCATCGTGAAGATCCAGGCTGAGAAATCAGGCATTATCCAACGTGAGTCTCACTGGCTGGAACCACAACCAAATGGCAACGGTCTGCTCAGGGCCCTGATGACAGCACTTTCAGTGGCCACTGCCAGTGCTGAGCACCACGGGGTGCTGTTGCCACTGTGGAATGCCAGCAAGCTGAATGCATCTACCTGCCCTTCTGCTGGGTTCCTGGGCACCTGATGGGCCAGGTCATGTCATGTGCTCCTTCCTCTCTAAGGGGCATAAGTCAGAAGACTCCTCCTGAGTTTCCTCAGTGAAGCTGGGGTACATCATGCTGAATGGGGGATTCCTGCAAATAAAACAGGGGGTTGACTGTGATGACAGCCTGGATAAAGTCAAACCTGCCTACAGTAGTTCTCTCTACAGTGTAGGCAAGTACGGACTACAGGTCCCACTATAGTTCTTCTTATCTCCCAGAGCAATGTTATTTTCCTCACATCAAATGCACTGCCTCAGCTCCTTCTTTCCTTCCCAAGCCCCAGAACTCCTGATCTGCTGGTAATTTTACTCTCCACCCTGAAACTACCATTTCCTTCCATTTTATGTTAGATCTTTCTTCCAAGGTCGTGAGAGACAATACTTCCTGGTGTTTAAAAAGGATGAACAGAAGTGCAAAGAGGTGGAGGCAGAAGGTCATCTGCCCAGGACAGTCCTTGCTCTCACTGTCAGAGCTGCAGCAGGAATGATGTATGTTTTGATATCCATGGTCAGAAATCTGAATGCATGGGCGATACAGATGGACCAAAGGTGAGCTCTGCATACTGTCTTTGAGTTTACTTCTTTACAGCAGCTTAAGTCTATTAGCCCAAAGTCCACCATCACCAAATCCAAATGCATCCAATTGCTTTAAATATAGGCCAACTAAGGATGGAGACAAGATCCTGGAGCAGAAGAATGTGAGCTCATCTCTTCTTACAAAAACACCAAATCACAACTAACTGCTAAAAACCACTGATAAAAAGAAAGAAACACTGGAGCCTACCAAAACAGATATTCAATATCTGAAGACAAAGAAGCCACAATGAGATGGCAGGAGGGGTGCAATCACATTACAATCAAATTCCCAAACCTGCTGGGTGGACAACCTACAAACTGGAAAAGAATTGTACCACAGAAATTCTCCCATGGGAGTAAAAATTCTGAGCCCTATGTCAGGTTCTCCAGCCTGATGGTCTGGCAATGAGAGGAAGAGATGCAAGAAAATCTGGCTTTGAAAGCCAGGAGGGTTTGACTGCAGGACTTCCACAGGATTAGGCAAAACAAAAACTCCACTCCTGTATGGCACACAGAAGGTCTCATGCACACCAGGATCCAGGGGGAAAAACAGTGACCTCATAAAAGCCTGGGCCAGGTATACGTGCTAGTTTTGGAGGGTCTCCTGCAGAGGTGGGGAGTGGCTGCGGCTCACTGTGGGTACAAAGACACTGGTTGGGGGCAGTTCTGAGAAGTATTTCATTGGATTAAGCCCTCCTGAAATCCACCATTTTCTCATCCAGACCTCCCCACCCAAGAGCCTGTAGGCTCCAGTGCTGGGACACCTCAGGCCAAACAACCAACAGGATGAGAACACAGCTTACCCAACTGCAGGCAGGCTGCTTAAAGTCTTTCGGAGCACACAGCTGCCTGGTAAACACAAGCTTTGTCATAGCCCTGGCCACCAGAGGAACAAGATTCAGCTCCACCCACTAGAGGGAAGGAAACAGAACCTCCCACTAGGGAGCCCACACAAGCCTCTTAGACAGCTTCATCCACCAGGGGGCAGATAGCAGAAGCAAGAAGCTAAATGGGAAAAGAACTTGGATACGTGGTTCGAAAATCACTGCAGACAGTGACTGGAGCCATCAAATTAAAAGAAGCTTGCTCCTTGGAAGGAAAGCCTTGACCAACCTAGACGGCATATTAAAAAGCATAGCTATCACTTTGCCAATAAAGGTCCATATAGTCAAAGCTATGGTTTTGCCAGTAATCATGTATGGATATGAGGGTTGGACCATAAAGAAGGTTGATTGCTGAAGAACTGATGCCTTTGAATTGAGGTGCTGGAGAAGACTCTTGAGAGTCCCTTGGACTGCAAGGAGAGCAAACCAGTCAATCTTAAAGGAAATCAACTCTGAATATTCATTGGAATATTCAACAAATGAGTCTGAAATGCAGTATTTGAGTACAATCTCAAAAATGACAGAATGATCTTGGTTCATTTCCAAGGTAAATTATTTAACATTATAGTAATCCAAATCTATGCCTCAACCACTAATGCTAAAGAAGCTGAATTTGAACATTTCTATGATACAAGACCTCCTAGAACTAAAAACAACAAAAAAGATGTCCTTTCCATCATAGGGGCCTGGAATGCAAAAGTAGGAAGTCAAGAGATACCTGGAGTTATAGGAAAGTTTGGCATTGGAGTGCAAAATGAAGCAGGGCAAAAGCTAAAAAGTTTTAACAAGAGAAGGTACTGGTTATCATAAATACCCTCTTCCAACAACACAAGAGATGACTCTAAACATGGGCATCACCAGATGGTCAATACTGAAATCTGATGAATATATTCTTTGCAACCAGAGATGGAGAAGCTCTGTACAGTCAGCAGAAACAAGACCTGGAGCAGAAACAAGACCTGGAGCTGACTGTGGCTCAGCTCATGAGCTTCTTATTGCAAAATTCAGACTTAAGTTGAAGAAAGTAGGGAAAACAACTAGGCCATTCAGGTATGACCTAAATCAAATCCCTTATGATTGTATGGTAGAAGTGACAAATAGATTCGAGGGATTAGATCTGAAAGACAGAGTACCTGAGAACTATGGAAAGAAGTTCATAAAATTGTATAGGAGGTGGTGACCCAAACCATCCTAAAGAAAAAGAAATGCGAGAACGCAAAATCATTGTCTGAGGAAGCCTTACAAATAGCTGAGAAAAGAAGCAAAAGGCAAAGGAGAAAGGGAAAGATATACCCAATGGAATGCAGAGTTTCAAAGAATAGCAAGGAGAGATAAAAAGCCTTCCTAAGTGATCAGTGCAAAGAAATAGAGGAAAACAACAGACTGAGAAAAACTAGAGATCTCTTCAAGAAAATTAGAGATACCAAGGGAACATTTCATGCAAAGATGGGCACAATAAAGGACAAGAAATGGTAAAGACTTCACAGAAGCAGAAGACATTAAGAAGAGGTGGCAAGAATATGCAAAAGAACTGTACAAAAAAGATCTTAGTGACCTGGATAACCATGATGGTGTGATCACTCACATAGAGCCAGATATCCTGGAGTATGAAGTCAAGTGGGCCTTAGAGCATTACTACCAACAAAGCTAGTGGAGGAGATGGAATTCCAGTGGAGCTGTTTCAAATCCTGAAAGATGATGCTGTGAAAGTGCTGCACTCAATATGTCAGCAAATTTGGAAAACTCAGCAGTGGCCACAGAACTGGAAAAGGTCAGTTTTCATTCCAATCTCAAATAAGGGAAATGCCAAAGAATATTCAAACTACTGCACAACTGCATTCATTTCACATGCTTGCAAGGTAATGCTCAAAATCCTTCAAGCTAGGTTTCAACAGTATGTGAACCAAAAACCTCCAGATGTACAAGCCGAATTTCGAAAAGACAGAGGAACCAGAGATCAAATTGCCAACATCTGTTGGGTCACAGAAAAAGCAAAAGAATTCCAGAAAAACATCTACTTCTGCTTCATTGACTATGCTAAAGCCTTTGACTGTGTGGATCATAAGAAACTGTGGAAAATTCTTAAAGTGATGGGAATACCAGACCACCTTACTTGCCTCCTGAGAAACCTGTATGCAGGTCAAGAAGCAATAGTTTAGAATTGGACATGGAACAATGGACTGATTCAAAATTGGGAAAGAAGTACATGAAGGCTGAATGTTCTCATTCTGCTTATTTATATGCAGAGTACATCATGCAAAATACCAGGCTGGATGAATCACAAGCTGGAATCAAGACTGCTTGTAGAAATATCAACGACCTTAGATATGCAGATGATACCACCATTTCTAATGGCAGAAACCAAAGTTGAACCAAGGAGCTTCTTGATGAAGTGAAAGAGAATGAAAAGGCTGGCTTAAAATTCAACCTTTAAAAATTAAGATCATGGCATCTGGTCCCATTACTTCATGACAAATAGATAGGGATAAAATGGAAACAGTAACAGACTTTATCTTCTTGGGCTCCAAAATCACTGCAGATGGTGACTGCAGCCATCAATTAAAAGATGCTTGGCTTTGGAAGAAAAGCTGTGACAAACCTACACAGAGTATTAAAAAGCAGAGATATCACTTTGCCAACAAAGGTCTGTATAGTCAAAGCTACAGTTTTTCCAGTAGTTATATATGGATGTAAGATCTGGACCATAAAGAAGGCTGAGCACTGAAGAAATGATGCTTTTGAACTGTGGTGCCAGAGAATACTCTTGAGAGTCCCTTGGACAGCAAGGAGATCAAATGAGTCAATCCTAAAGGAAATCAACCCTTAATATTCATTGGAAGGACTGATGCTGAAGCTGAAACTCCAATACTTTGGCCACCTGATGTGAAGAGCTAACTCAATGAAAAAGACCCTGATGGTGGGAAAGACTGAAGGCAGGAGAAGGGGATGACAGAGGATGAGATGGTTGGATGGCATTATCAACTCAACAGAGTTTGAACAGACTCCAGGAGATGGTGAAGGACAGGGAAGTCTGGCATGATGCAGTCTATGGGGTAGCAAAGAGATGAACATGACTTAGCCACTGAACAACAAAATTTGCTGAAGCTGAAGCTCCAGTACTATGGCCATCTGATGCATAAAGTAAACTCATTGGAAAAGACCTTGATGCTGGGAAAGACTGAAGGCAAAAGCAGAAGAGGGTGGCAGAGGATGAGACAGCTAGATAGCATCACAGACTCAATGGACTTGAATTTGAGCAAACTTCTAGAGATTGAGCAAACTTCTAGAGATTGAGCAAACTTCTAGAGATAGTGAAGGACAGGGAAGCCTGGCATGCTACATTCCATCAAGTTGCAAAGAACTGGACATGACTTAGTGACTGAACAACAACAATATATATCTCAACTAAGCCTATTTTTCCAATCTAGAAGCTGCTTTTCATCTCTCATGAAACTGCACCAAACAGTTGCTGGCCATATAGACGATCAAACCCACAGCTATAAAAGACTCCAAATGTCTTAGTCTCTGCTGTCTTTCAGAGCTCTCTGATTCAGAGATGCCTGCCTTACTTCTGAGTGACACTGTCTTGACACAGAGTCCCCTCTCCAAATCTCCTCTCCCCTGATAGTTTTCTGGCCCTCTTCCCCTTTGGGTGGTGGCCCTGCACTAGCATCTCTGGAAGACATTCTGCTGTGAGGGACATCCTTTCTCACATAGCCCTGTCCTAGAGGTGCCCAAGAAGCATACAGTCCAACACTATCCTGCTGCTGACTTTTTCTTGATCAGCTCTGAAATTCTCAGACACACCATAGCACATTACCTTATCTTATCCATTATTCAGAACTCCTCCAGGATCAGGACTAAATTTCAACTGAACCAAGGGTTAAACAGGCTTCTGTATGCTAATCTGGAAACATAACCATCAGAAATAAGTAGAATAACCAACTGTCTTGGTTTTCCAGGACTGAAGGTGTTCTCAGGATGTAGAACTAGCAGTGCTAAAACTTGAAAAGCCCCAGCTAACCTGATGCTGAGAAAGATTGAGGGGAGGAGGAGAAGGGGACAACAGAGGATGAGATCGTTGGATGGCATCACCAACTTGATGGACATGAGTCTGAGCAAGCTCCAAGAGTTGGTGATGGACAGAGAAGCCTGGCATGCTGCAGTCCAGGGGGTCGCAAAGAGTCGGACACAACTGAGCAACTGAACTGAACTGAACATCAATGAGTGCATCACCTTAGGAATAACTGCTGTTTTTATGAGAAAATACTTTCTGCACTCCAAACAACTGATTTCAAGTCAACTTAGTGAATACAATCTTTGGCAACAGCCTGTCAGAAACTATTCGGTTCATCTATTCAATGTATTCAGGCTTATCAATAAGGTAGACATGGATATCTTAATATGATTTTCTGACAGCTGTCACTATAAGTCTTAAAATTCAATAATATTTTATAGAGGCCAAATTGTGTACAGATGTGAGAGCTGGTCCATAAAGAAGGCTGAGTGCCAAAGAATTGATGCTTTAGAACTGTGGTGCTGGAGAAGACTCTTGAGAGTCTCTTGGACAGCAAGGAGATCAAACCAGTCAATCCTAAAGGAAATAAACCCTGACTATTCATAGGAAGGATGGCTGCTGAAGCTCCAATGCTTTGGCCACCTGATACAAGGAGCCAACTCATTAGAAAGATTCGCATGCTGGGAAAGATTGAGGGCAGGAGGAGAAGAGGGTAGCAGAGGATGAGATGGTTGGATAGCATCACTGACTCAAAGGACATGAATTTGAGCAAACTCTGGGAGACAGTGGAGGACAGAGTATTCTGGCATGCTGCAGTCCATGGGCTGCAAAAGCATGGGAGATGACTTAGGGCCTGAATACAATAAAAGAAAAACCTGCAGTACCAAGGATACAAGAGAATATCCATGACTTGACTGAATCAAAGGAATATTTTATAGTGGCTTAAGGAAAGAGCCAAAAATGGCTAGTGTCTTTCTTCAGAAACTTTAATTAAGAGTTTGATTATTTCTGATTTCTGGTCAAAATTCATTGCAAACAGGCAGGTGAGACAATGCTGGCCAAGGGCCCTCTTGACAGGGCAGATGCCCTTAGAGTCTTGTGGTAAATTTTGTCCCCAACAACATTTCAAGGTCAGCTCTGCAGGTGGGAAAGACTCGTGGCTGAAAACTGCTAACATCCATGAAACCAAACTCAGAGTCTTCTGAGTCATGCACATCAATTTGGGGAAACATCATACTTTTAGGAATTCCTAAATCTATTTTTTGTGACCAGAAAAAATAAAAACAAAAACTAAAAAAACCCAGCTCTATGAGAAAATTTCCCTAGATTCCTACTCCTTGCATAATACACTTTTAATAGAACATCATCTGAATCTGTAAAAGCCAAGCTCATCATGATGTCTGTTTAGTCAGGGTTTTCCCTAGAAACAGTCTAAGCAAAGCACATGAGTGTCAGCAGTTTATTGAAAGGTGATCCCAGGAAGCAGGAGTGAAGGAAGAGGGAGTGTGAAAGTAAGACAGGGAAGGGGGAAAAGCCCGTATAGGGAAACATTATCAAGGTTACCTCCATAAGCAGTGTGGATTCAGTCCTACTGGGAACACTGAAAAGCATACAGTGTCTGTGAATGGGGAATCTGGGAGCAGCCCGGCTGGGCTGTTCCGGCTGGCAGTCTTTCATAAGGTTGCCATTAGATGTCAGTTGAGGCCCTCCACAGGGCTGCCTGAACATCCTCACAGCATGGGAGCTGGCTTCCCCAAAGCAAGTGATCCAAGAGACCAAAATGACATGTGTGGTACATTTCTTGATGTAGCTTTCAGAGGCACACATGGTCTCTTCCTCTCTCTGTTACTGGTCACACAGGCCAGCTCTCACTCACTATGGATAAGACACATAAGCGCATGAACTCCAGGAAGAGAGGATTATCTTGGAGGCTGCCTTCCACTTAGCCTCAGTTTCCTTATTACTGGGAATCGTAGGACTATCTCAGAGGGTTGTTGAGAACACTGAATGAGATAATGCATATGAAATGCTTAAACCATTGCTTGATATAATAGGTGCTTAGTAAATATTAGTTGTTACTAACAGGAGACGACAAGAATACACAGAAGAACTGTACAAATAACCACAATGGTGTGGTTACTCACCTACAGTCAGACATCCTGGAGTAAAGTCAAGTGGGTCTTAGGAAACATTACTACCAACAAAGCTGAAAGTGAAGTCACTCAGTCATGCCCGACTCTTTGCGACCTCATGGGCAGTAGCCTGCACCAAGCTCCTCCGTCCATGGTATTTTCCAGGCAAGAGTACTGGAGTAGGTTGCCATTGCCTTCTCCAGGGAATCTTCCCGACCCAGGGACTGAACCCAGGTCTCCCGCACTGTAAACAGACGCTTTACTGTCTGAGCCACCAGGGAAGTCTGGGCTACCAACAAAGCTAGTGGTGGTGATAAAATTCCAGTCGAGCTATGCAAAATCCTAAAATATGATGCTATTAAAATATCACAGTCAATATGCCAGCAAATTTGGAAAACTCAGCAGTGATCACAGGACTAGAAAAGATCAGTTTTCGTCCCAATCCCAAAAGGAGGGTAGTGCTAAAAAAATGTTCAAACTACCAGACAACTGTGCTCATTTCACATACTAGTAAGGTTATACTCAAAATCCTTCAAGCTTGGATTCAACAGTACATGATCCAAGAACTTCCAGAGGTACAAGGTGGATTCAGAAAAGGCAGAGGAACCAGAGATCAAATTGCCAACATTTGTTGGCTCATAGAGAAAATAAGGGAATTCCAGAAAGACATCTATTTCTGCTTCATTGACTTTGCTAAAGCCTTTGACTGTGTGGATCATAAGAAACTGTGAAAAACTTCAAGAGTTGGGAATACCAGATCACCTTACCTGCCTCCTAAGAAACCTGTATGCAGGTCAAGAAGCAACAGTTACAACTGGACATGGAACAACGGAATGGTTCAAAATTGGGAAAGGAGTATGTCAAGGCTGTATACTGTCACCCTGCTTATTTAACTTATATAAAGAGTACATCATGCGAAATGCCAGACTTGATGAAGCATAAGCTGGAATCATGATTGCAGGGAAAAATATCAATAACCTCAGATATGAAGATAACACCACTCTAATGACAGAATGTAAAGAGGAACTAAAGAGCCTCTTGATCAGGGTGAACGAAGAGAGTGAAAAAGCTGGCTTGAAACTCAAACATTCAAAAAACTAATATCATGGCATCTGGTACTATCACTTCACGGCAAAGGGGAAAAAGTGGAAGCAATGACAGATTTTCTCTTCTTAGGCTCCAAAATCACTATGGATGGTGACTGCAGCCATGAATTAGACACCTGCTTCTTGGAATGAAAGCTATGACAAACCTAGCTAGCATATTAAAATACAAAGACATCACTTTGCCAACAAAGGTCCATGTAGTTAAAGTTATGCTTTTTCCAGATGTCGTATATGGATGTGAGAGTTGGGCCATAAAGAAAGTAGAAGCTGTGAAAGTCGCTCAGTCATGTCTGACTCTTCGCAATCCTATGGGCTATACAGTCCATGGCGTTCTCCAGGCCAGAATACTGGAGTGGGTAGCCATTCCCTTCTCCAGGGATCTTCCCAGTCCAGGGATCGAACTAAGCTCTCCCACACTGCAGGCGGATTCTTTACCAGTTGAGCCACCAGGGAAGCCTGGCTGAGCACTGAAGAATTGATGCTTTTGAATTGTGGTGCTGGAGAAGACTCTTAAGAGTTCCTTGGACAGAAAGGAGATCAAACAAGTCAATACTGAAGGATATCAACCCTGAATATTCATTGGAAGGACTGATGTTGACGCTGTAGTACTTTGGCCACCTGATATGAAGAGCTGGCTCACTGGAAAAAACCCTGATTCTAGGAAAGACTGAGAGCAAAAGGAGAAGAGGGGAGCAGAGGATGAAATGGTTGGAGAGCATCACCGACTCAATGGACACATACTTGGGCAAACTCTGGGAGATAGTCAGGGACAGAGAGGCCTAGTATGCTGCAGTTCATGGGGTCACAAAGAGTTGGACATGACTTAGCAACTGAGCAAGAACTATTGTTACAAGTCTCTTCCTTCTACTCAGTGGCAAACCATCTTCACAGAAGACATACACGAATTTATCGTCATTAGTGACCACATTACCAAAAGAGCTTGAGACCGCTCTGAATTAAATATTCTAATGTAAAATGTAAGCTTTGAAGAGCAGCTGGTTACCTGGAAGCTTGAGAGCTCTATCGGCTCGAGAGCTGTGGTATGATTATCACTGCATTCTTAGATCTGTATCCAGTTCAAACTCTCCTGGCACCACCCTGGTCAGCTAAGCTAAGTAATGACCACCTGAGAACTGCTGGAGCTTAATCATCACATGGTGAGAGGGAAGGGAGCAAAGGAGAGGACTTCTAGCCCACAAGGAATCCCTTGATCTCCACTCCCATGGCTGTTACCTGGCTTCTTTGGAATCAGAATAGGTATCCTGATGACTTCTTTGGTTTGCTCCCTATTCTTTGGGGATGCTCTGTGGATAGATTTTATTACTTTATGTCAATAACCTCAGATATGCAGATGATACTACCCTTATGGCAGAAAGTGAAGAGGAGCTAAAAAGCCTCTTGATGAAAGTGAAAGAGGAGAGTGAACAAGTTGGCTTAAAGCTCAACATTCAGAAAACGAAGATCATGGCATCTGGTTCCATCACTTCATGGGAAATAGATGGGGAAACAATGGAAACAGTGTCAGACTTTCTTTTTTGGGCTCCAAAATCACTGCAGATGGTGACTGCAGCCATGAAATTAGAAGACACTTACTCCTTGGAAGAAAAGTTATGACCAACCTAGAGAGTATATTCAAAAGCAGAGACATTACGTTGCTGACTAAGGTCCGTCTAGTCAAGGCTATGGTTTTTCCTGTGGTCATGTATGGATGTGAGAGTTGGACTGTGAAGAAGGCTGAGCACTGAAGAATTGATGCTTTTGAACTGTGGTGTTGGAGAAGACTCTTGAGAGTCCCTTGGACTGCAAGGAGATCCAACCAGTCCATTCTGAAGGAGATCAACCCTGGGATTTCTTTGGAAGGAATGATGCTAAAGCTGAAACTCCAGTACTTTGGCCACCTCATGCGAAGAGCTGACTCACTGGAAAAGACTCTGATGCTGGGAGGGATTGGGGGCAGGAGGAGAAGGGGGACGACCGTGGATGAGATGGCTAGATGGCATCACTGGCTCGATGAACATGAGTCTGAGTGAACTCTGAGAGATGGTGATGAACAGGGAGGCCTGGCGTGCTGTGATTCATGGGGTCGCAAAGAGTCAGACACGACTGAGTGACTGAACTGAACTGTCTCCCAAAGCTGCTCAGAGCCTCACCTGGTTCCATGTTAATGTATTCTCCTTTGTCCTATTCTTGGCAAGAAAAAAGCTCTTTGTCTGATTGCCAGAGGTACAAAATATCTCCCTTATCCTGTTGTACTTTTGGGGATAATGTGATAGAGCAACTTGTTCCTTTTCTCCTCCTACTCTCTATTAAGAATTATATTTGCTTTCCTGTTATTTGGCCGTGGCTGGGTGTTTGTTTTGACATCCAATAAAAGCTTTTGCCCAGAGCAGTGGTTCTCAACCTTGGCTGCTCATTAAAATGGTCTGAAAGCTTTTAGAAATCTCATGGCCTGGCTGCACACCAGACAATTACATAAGGATCTCAGGGCATGGAACCCAGGCATCAGTATTTTTCTCCAGGTTCCTAGGTTGACTTCAATATGCAGCCAAGGCTGAAAGCATTGATTCTTAAACTTTTAAACCTTAGAACCCTATCATTCTTCAAAATTATTGGGTGAAGTGTTCTTGTTTATGCGGATTATATCTGTAGAAGTTTGTATTAGAAACCAGAATATAAAAATTTTATGTGTTAAGTTACTTAAAAATAATAGCAGCAATAAGCCCATTATGTGTACTAAGTCACTTCATTCATATCTGACTCTTTGAGACCCTATGGACTGTAGCCTACCAAGCTCCCCTGTCCATGGGATTCTCCAGGCAATAGTACTGGAGTTGGTTGCCATTTCCTGATCCAGTGGATCTTCCTGACCCAGGGATCAAACCCATGTCTCATGTCTCCTGCATTGGCAGGTGGGTTCTTTACCACTAGCACCACCTGGGAAGCCCAAGCTTATTATATGTTAACATAAATAACATTTTTATGAAAAATAGCTGTACTTTTAAAAATAAAAAATTTAGAAGAGAAGCACTGTCTTACATGCTTGCAGGTCCTTTTAATGCCTAGCTTAATAGAATACAGCAAGATTCTCAAATCTGCTTCTGTATTCATTCTGTTGAGATTTAATCATGTGGCCCCTGGAAGTCTCTCTATAGAAAGAGTAAAAAGAAAATCTGTATAAAAATAGTTTTAACTTTGTGGACCCCTTTGGGGTCGCCAGGCTGCACTTTGAGAACTGCTGATCTAAAAGGCTATAGAGTATATTGACACTTGGCCCCTCTCGCTGTAGGTTAAACAAGCCCTCTCTACTTCAGGCTTCGCTTTCAATTACCAATCTGTTCTCTTTGCCCCTATTACTATAGGCCTCTAGAGGGCGCCCAAGGGCCTTTACTCCTACAGGATCAGGTGTAGCAGCATACTGCTCCGACGTCAGGTTTAAGCAAGTGTGTGCAGCTGTAAGATTAGGCCAGGGAGATCTTAGTGGGCTATAATAAGAAAAGGAGTTAAAATTTTGACTTCTGCCATCACAGTCTCTCTCTTATGTTTCATTCACGGTGATTATGACAGACCTTGGATGCAAGTTGAGCAGTGCACATGGTTTGCTTTGCAGGCAGTGAGTGCCCCTCTGCCATGAGAGTGCATGCATTTGCTGGGCATGCTGCACTATCTGCCATCCCTGTACTTGCAGAGTTTTTGAAGCCTTGTGCTCAGAGTGTGGTGACCGGACCAGCAGCCTGACATATAAGCTCCCTGGAAATGCAGCATCTCAGACTTGCTGAATCAGACTCTGCAATTTAACCTCTGCTTTGATGTTAGAGGGCTTCCCTGGGGGCTCAGATGGTTAAAAAAAAAAAAATCTGCCTGCAATTCAGAAAACCCAGGTTTGATCCCTGGGTCAGGAAGATCTCCTGGAGAAGGGAATGGCAACCCACTCCAGTATTCTTACCTGGAGAATTCCTTAGACAGAGGAACCTGATAGGCTACATCCATGGGATTGCAAAGAGTCAAACACAACGACCAAGACTAACACCAATGTTAGAAGCAAATGAATATGTTTCCAACATAAATAAGTCTATAAAAGGAAGTTTCTGTTAGGAGAAGGATAGTAGTTTGTTCATCTTTAAGGTCCTTGCACATAACGAACTCTCAATATATGCTGACTTGGTGTAATTTATAAAACTAGATAAAGAAAGAAGCAGCAGTGATAGAACAGGAGACAGTAAGCTGAAGAGTCAAGATGGGGATCTTGGAGGAGTTATAAAACAGCAGGAAAACTCTAAAAAGAGTTTTGGAAATAAACTTGATCTACTTCTCTATTTTGTCTTGAATTCACCAAAGTCTCCATTCAATATTACTGCATATGGCTGGCCCCACAGGTCCCACCAGGTAAGGTCAAATTACCAGTATGTCAGGATGTGGACTGATGAATAGCCACCATGTGGCAGGGGCAGGACTGGTCCCTCTGCTCTCAGGTATCTCTCTGGTATCCAGAATCGCCCTTCCTTATCCTATTTTAGTTAACTACTGGCGTGTAACAAATTAGCTAAAAGTTTAAAACGATAATGAACATGTATTATGTCACATACTTTCTATGGATTAGGAATCCAAGAGCAGCTTAGCTGACTGATTTTAGTTCCAAGTCTCTTCAAAATGCCTCCATGGGCTTTCATCATCTTGACCAGTTAGAGAATCTGCTTTCAAGATTTTCACTCACATAGTTGTTGGCAGGAGGCCTCAGTTCCTCACCGTGTGGACAGCTCCATAAGCTGCCTGAGTATCTTCATGGTACAGCAGTGGACCTCCCTCAGAGCCAGGGACTCAAGAGAGAGTAAGGCAGAGGAGCCAATGTCTTTTATGACCTAGTTTCGGAAGTCACATTCTATAATTTGCACAATATCCTATTAGTTATACAAGTCAGCCCTATTCAGTGTGTGGGAAGACTATACAAGGGCAAGAATACAGAGAGGTGGAAACACTGAGGGTCATCTTGGGGGCTGGTGACCATATGCCCTCACATGCTGAGGTTTCACCGTCATCATTAAGACAGACTTCTTCTTCAATACATGTCTATATACATAAACAGTATGCTGAGCAAGACTGGGTCATGGCACAATCAAAACACAACTTTATTTCACTTGCTTGCATTCCTGCAAGATTATTCCATGGGGGTGAGCTTCCTTGGTTCCTAGCAGTACCATGCCTTCACAAGCTCACTCTAAGCAGCACTCTTAAACCCACTATCATCTTGGGAGCCAAACTTACTCTTGATTCAGAAATTTGAACATCTAGTCTAAAGTATGAATTCAAACACTGAACTTGATTTTAACTTCCAGACACTATGTAACTGAGTTGATAAAATCTTCAACTCTCAGGGAATTCACACACCCATGAAAGTCGAAAACCATATGCAAAAGAATGAAGTTGAACTCCTTGACTTACTCCACATACAAAAATTAACTCAAATCGGATCCTAGACTGAAATCAAAGTGCTAAAACGATATATTGTCCTTTTGCAAGATTGTTTTGCCTATCCTGGGTCCCTTCATTTCCATATGAATTTTAGGATCAATTCATCAGTTTCCGCAAGAAAAAGAAAAAAAGTCACCTAGGATTTTGATGGGGACTGCACTGATTGTGTAAAGTATTTAGAAAGTATTGCATCTTAACGGTAACTCTTCTAGTCTAAGAACACGGATATGTTTATTTCCATTTAATGAGATCTACTTTAATTCCTTTCAATAATGTTTGAAGTTTTCAGTGTACAAGTCCTGCACTTTTTGGTTAGATTTATCCCTATGTATTTTATTGTTTTGGGTGCTATTGTAAATGAAATATTTTAACTTCTTTTTCATATTGTTCATTGCTAATATATAGAAATATAACTGTCTTTTGCATAATGATCTTATATCCTGCAACCATGCTGAACTTACTAATTAGTTGTAATAGTTTGTGTGTGTGTCTACTCCTTAGGACATTTAAATATAAAAGATCATGTCTTTTGCAAATTGAGAGTTTTACTTTTTCCTTTCCAAACTGCATGCCTTTAATTTCTTTTTCTTGCATAATTGCCCTGGCTAGAACTGCAAGTACAATATTAAAAAGCAGTAAGAGAGGCTAGCATTGTCATGTTCTTCATCTTAAGAGGAAAATATCCAGTCTTTTTCCATTGAGTGTGATGTTAGCTATAAGCTTTTTATAGATGCCTTTTAACAGGGTTGGAAGTTCCCTTCTATTTCTAGTTAATAGTGTTCTTATAATGAAATGGTGTTGAATTTTGTCAAACACGTTTTCTGTATCTATTGAGATGATCATGTGATATTTTTCCCCTTACTATATCAATATTGCATATCACAAGATTGATTTCCAGATGTTAAGTCAATTTTACATTCATGGGGGGAAAATCACACTTTGTCATGACGTATAATCCTTTTTATATGCTGCTGGTTTCAGTTTGTTTGCATCTTGTTGAGGATTGCATACAGCATTTTTGATAAATGTGTGTTGAATAAATGCATGCATGCATAAGTGAGTGAACATTTAGAGAGAGAAGACATCTCTCACATAGGCAGGCCCTAAAACACATGCATACAAATTTTGCATATGATAAAATGCATATAAAATATGATTTCAGGAAATTCAAGAATACAAAATTAGTACCCCTGAAGAGTTTGGCAGGCTGTATTATTGCAGAATCACTGTGTAGAAAGGAGGTGGTTATACTGGAATCAAAAGACAGGGAAGATAAAGGAGGCAATAATATAAAAAGGAAAAAATACAGTCTCTTCAAGTGGTGCTGGGAAAGTTAGAATGCTGCATGTAAATCAAGGAAGTTAGAACATATCCTTTACCATATCCCAAAATAAACTCAAAATGGTTTAAAGATTTAAACATAGACATGACACCATAAAACTCCTAGAAGAGAATATAGGCAAAACATTCTCTGACGTAAATTATACTAATGTTTTCTTAGGTCAGTCTCCCAAGGCAATAAAAATATAATAAACAAATGGGACCTAAACAAACTTACAAGCTTTTGCACTGCAAAGGAAACTATTTTAAAAATGAAAAAGACAACCTATGGAATGGGAGAAAAATGTTAGCATCAGACCAAGGCTTAATCTCCAAAATATATAAACAGCTCACACAACTCAACAATAAAAATAAAAAAACTCAATAAAAAAACAGGCAGAAGATCTTAATAGATATTTCTCCAAAGAAGACATACAGATAGCCAGCAGGCACATGCAAAGATGCTCAACATCACTAATTCTTAAAGAAATGCAAATTAAAACTACAAAGAAGTACCACCTCACACCAGTCAGAATACTCATCATGAAAAAGTCTATAAATAATAAATACTGGAGAGGGTGTAGAGAAAGGGAACCCTCCTACACTGCTGGTGGGAATGTAAGTTGGTGCAGCCACTGTGGAAGACAATTTGGAAGCTCCTCAGAAAACTAAAATAGAACTATTATATGATCAGTAATCCAACTCCTGGGCATAAACCTGGACAGAACTACAATTCAAAAGATACAGGCACCCCCTATGTTCATAGCAGCACTATTCACAATAGCAAAGACATGGAAACAACCTAAACGTCCATCAACAGGCGAAGGGATAAAGAAGATGTGATACACACACACCATGGAATATCACTTGGTCATAAAAAAGAAAAAAGTGCCATTTTCAGTCACATGGATACAACTAGAGATTCTCACACGAACTGAAGTCAGAAAGAATGACAAATACCATATGATATCATATATATGTGGAATCTAAAATACAGCACAAATGAACCTATCTACAAAACAGAAACAGACTCAGAGACACAGACAACACACCTGTGGTTATCAAAGGGGAGGAGTTGGGGGATAGACTGAGAATTTGGGGTTAGTAGATGTAAAACTATTACATTTAGCATGGATAAACAACAAGGTCCTTCTGTATAACACAGGGAAGTATAGTCTCCTGGAATAAACTATAATGCAAAAGAAAGTGTGTGTGTGTGTGTGTGTGTGTGTGTGTGTATGCTAAGTTACCTCCGTTGTATCTGACTCTTTGTGACCCCATGGACTGTAGCCTGCCAGGCTCCTCTATCCAAGGGACTCTTCAAGCAAGAATATTGAAGTGGGTTGCATTGCCCTCCTCTTATAAGTGTGTGTGTATATATATATAAATAAAACTGAGTATATATATGTGTGTGTATATGTGTGTGTGTATGAGACTCATAAAACTGAGTCACTTAGGGCTTTTCCAGTGGCTCTGCTGTAAAGAATCTGCCTTCAATGCAAGAGACCACCTGCAATGCAGGAGACGTGGGTTTGATCCCTGGATCAGGAAGATCCTCTTGAGAAAGAAATGGCAACTCATTTCAGTATTCTTGCCTGGGAAATCCCATGGACAGAGGAGCCTGAAGGGCTATAGTCCATGTGGTTGCAAGAGTTAAATATAACTTAGCAACTAAACCACCAACAACAACTGAGTTACTGAGCTGCACAGCAGAAATGAGCACAACATTGTAAATCAACTATACGTCAATAAAAAAATTATTTTAGCAAAAGGTTAAAAAAAAAGGGATAACAGCTTTGCTAATTCCTAGGAGAGAGAACTTGTATATAGTTACCTTAGATAGGTTTTGTTTCATTGTCTATATATAATAATGGAGGTTGGGGGTGGGGACAAAGCTTGAGGAAGGGATGTATTTAAATTAATAATCTCTCAGATACATTTTAGTTCTAATAATCTATGATTCTCTAAAATACCATGTGAAATTCACTTTTAAGAAGAACATTTTGAGAATTCCCTAGTGGTCCAGTGGTTAATACTTGGTGTTTCTACTGCCAGGCCCTGAGTTCAATCCCCTGTCAGGGAACTAAGATCCCACAAGCCAAGCAGGATGCCTCTCTCCCTCAAAAAACAAAAACAAAAAACAGAACATTTTACAAATCTTTAAAATTCTCATTTGATGTCTCTGAAGCTTTGGAGGAGAAAAATATATCAGTGATTTCAATACAGTATGATAATTGCAAAATTTATTTACAGTAGTACAGAAAAGAAAATGGCTAATCCTCCTTAAGAGAGTATGATTATGCTTAAAAGGAAAGAAGACATTTGAGCTGGATCCTGTGAGAGGAATAGGAGTTTGTCAGCTACAGAGGGAAAGTTAAGAAAAGATATTTTTCTCTATTTCTGCTACTATGTCTCTGAGTTTTTATTTTAAAATTTTCAAGAGGTAATTTAAAAAATTTGCTTCTTAAGTGTTCTCATAAATAATTTATGAAAGAAAATCCCTAGGTCTAAGATAGAATTTTATATTAGGAGAGCTCAGTAGTGTGGTCTTATCTGATTCCTAAACACTGAATTTTCTGGACTGAGTACGTGATTGAAGCTAATCTGAACAGGCAGCAAGACCTATCATTTTAAGGATCTTGAACCGATAATAAAGCCGTATGGGTGTAAGACTGGGCCTTCAACGAAACTGCACAGTCCCTCCTTCATTTCTACATGTCATGTCGCCACTACTGCAGCAGGGGGCAGCCTTTTAAAATTAAACAAGATTGCACATTCTTTTTACTTTTGGTTTATGGATTTAAATTTTTATACATTTATCTCTACCATAATTTGCGTAAGGTGCAGGAAATAGAAATTATTTAAAGGAAGATGAAGCTTTAAGTCACAAAACAACAAGCAGTCCACTTTAGAACAGAATGAAACTAGGTGGTAATGAGCACTAGCGTTAAGGATCAGCAACAAAGACTGTTCAAGCATGCAGGATGAAATGAAGTCAAGGCGATTGCCCACAAAGTTAAGACAAAAAGAATGCCTTTGGGGAACAATTTATGTTCAGCTGAAGGCGCTTTAATGTAGTCCAAACAACTGTTTACACTTCTTGGCCTTAAACATCTTTGCATTGATAAACAACAAATGAGCAGTCTATTAATTATGACTGCATGCATACATCACGCTGGGGTAAATAGGTCATTAGACAAGGACTCAAGGGACCCAACTTCTATTTCTGTCCCCTCCCCCCTTGCTTGTCTAATCACTTCCCTTCTTTCGGTCCCATTTTGCACAAAATGGAGTCTGTGTCATTTGCCTGCCTCATTGCCTTGCTGAGCTAGTCAAGGATAACACATATAAAAGAGCCTTTTAAAACAACTAAACTGCACGAGAGTAAGTTAATTTTTAAAACAAGAAACACTCGGTCTTACAATTTTCCTCCTGCCGGTAGAAGACAATTTATTCAGAGGCAAAAAGTGTGTGTGAGTTCCACAGGTCTTACCTTCGATTGAGGGAGACTAGTTTCACTCTCAATTTTCATGTAAAAATCTTAATCAAGCCCATCCCCCCACCAGCTACAGGACCCCTAGATGCTCAGAACCTAAGGCTGATTCCACCAGGACTGCAGGGGAGAGGGGTTCTGCTCTCATCTTTTTATATTATTGTTTAAAAAATTTTACTATTGGAATATAATTGCTTTACGATGTTGTGTTAGTTTTGCTGCACAACCAAGTGAATCAGCTATATGTACACATATATCCCCTGCCCTCTTGAGCCTCCCTCTCCCAATCACCCCCGGCTCTCATCTTGCAATAAACCTGTCCATCTAATTAAAAAAAAAAAAAAAAAAAAAGGAAAAACTTAATCATTGAGGCATAGGGTTTGATGCTAACAAAAGACTTTTTCTCACTGGAATGGTAAACATGGGCTTTTAAGTAAATTCTCTGTGAAAACTAGCACCCACATTGCAGCACTGATCTAGATAAATGTAGTAATTCATTTTATTTAACAAATACATATTGAACACTTGCTCTGTGCCAGACACTGGGTTAGGCCTAAGGGATTCTTCAGTGAAAAAACAGACAAAAATCTCTGCTGTGTTTGAGCTTCCATTTCTGTGTGAGATAATAGTCACTAGGGTTTCTGTCTGCTCATTTAATAGGATGAGAAATATTTTAAATAAATTTGGCATTTTCATTTATCCAGAAATGATGAGCAAATTTCTGGGTCCTTAAAAAATACTGATTTTATTTTTATTTCATCTTACTCTTGGGGGAAATTTCATTAAGAATTCAGCTTTATCCAGCAATCCTGCTCCAGGGCATATATCCAGAAAAGAAAAATTCTAATATGAAAAAATATATGCACCCCAATATTCACAGCAGCGCTATTTGCAATAACTAAGACACAGAAGCATCCTAAATGTCCACTGAAAGAGGAATAGATAAAGAACACGTCATGTACACACACATACACAATGTGTTTACAACTCAGCCATAAAAAAGAATGAAATAAGGCCATTTGTAGCAACATGGATGGGCCTAGAGATTATTATACTAAGTGAAATCAGACAGAGAAAGACAAAAACCATATGATATCACTTTAATATGGAATGAGTCCAAGTTCGAGGCATGAAGCAGGGCACTGGGACAGCGTAGAGGGATGAGGTGGGGAGGGAGGAAAGGAGGCGGGTTCAGGACAGGCGACAATTGTATACCCGTGGCTGATTCATGTCAATGTATGGAAAAACCACCACAATATGTAAACTAATTAGCCTACAAGTACAATAAATATATTTTTTTAAAGGAAGAAAAAGAAAAATATGATACAAACGAATTTATTTACAAAACAGAAAGACTCACAGACATAGGAAACAAACTTGTGATTACCAACAGAAAATGGGGATGGAGAAGGGATATGTTAGGCGTTTAGGATTAGCATATACAAACTAACATATATAAAACAGATAAATAACAAGGTCCTATCATGTAGCACAGGGTACTATATTCAATGTCTTATAATAAAACATAATTGAAAAGAATATGAAAAAGTATATATATGAATCACTGCTATACACTGGAAATTAATACAAGATTGTAAATCAACTATGCTGCTACTGCTGCTAAGTCACCTCCGTTGTGTCCGGCTCTGTGTGACCCCAGAGACGACAGCCCACCAGGCTCCCCCGTCCCTGGGATTCTCCAGGCAATAACACTGGAGTGGGTTGCCATTTCTACTTCAATTAAAAATAAGGAATTCAGTTTTGTTTATGGTCAATACTATTTATTCAGCACCCAATGCAGATGGAGTCTAACAGGTGGAAACTAAATATTTAAAGTGGTTTCTGGTTTAGTCTGTATCATTTTTGCCATTTACTTTTCTCTTTCTGAAAGTTCTTCCTTATCCTGTTCTTACAGGAATTTGAAAGCAAACAGCCTTTTAATGGGCATTTAATAATAACTAATATTTTTGCAGTGATTTTTAGTTTCCAAAATATTTTATCATACATAATCTCTTTTGAGATAACCAGCAATCCCACTCATAGGAGCTATTTCTACTTTGCTGTTGAGGAAGCGAAGATTCAGAGATGGTTTGTAACCTACCCAAAGTTGTGCAGCTGTGAGAGGCACTGCTGGGATTCAAAGTCTTTCTTTCTTTTTTTTTTTTTTTAGCAATTAGTTTATTTGGGCAATGCTGGGACACAGGTGGGGAAGAGGAGAGTTCATACATGGAAGAGAAGACAGACAATACAACGTGTGTGATAAAGCCAGCTACCTCGGTAGATAACTGGAAGTTAATCTCACTAGGAAACCCTGGAAGCAGTGCCCAACATATGCCTCAGAATTATCTCACTTGAGGGGCAAAGGACTGAAGTTCTCATACACCCACTCCTGAGAGTTGTGGACTGTTCCCAGGGACTTGTTAATATCCTGGCACATTAAGGCAACAGCAGTTTGTGGAAAGGGGAGAAAAGGCCCTCAGACATGGAGATGACAGTGCACTGAGAATCCACCTTGAGAGACTGGAGAGAGCAGGGTGCGATCCTGTCCTGTGATGCAATGCCCAATAATTGGGTGTCCTATGAAAAGAGCTGCCTGAGCCATCTCTCTGTCTCTAAGAAGGCCCCATGGAACCCATGCTCCATCCTTCTCAACAGTGATAATTTCTGGCCTTATTTTTTTCCCCTAATACATATGTTTTATTGAAGTATAATTGACTTACAATGTTTCAGGTGTACAGCAAGTTTATTCAGGCATACATATACATATATATTATTTTTCAGACTGTTTTCCATTATAGGTTATTACAAGATATTGACTATAGGTCCCTGTACTATACAGTAAAACTTCATTGCTTGTTTTTTTAATTAGAAATCTAGCATCCTATTCATGCTGAGTCAAACAAGTGGAATCAAAATGTCATAAATTTTTTAAAGATTCATAATATTTCTAAAATATATTACACAAATTATATGTATACAAAAAAGCTTTTCTATTACACTTGATAAAGAACATCAAAAAAAGAGAAATTGGAAAACAAACTAAATGAAATGGAAGCACTGAATATGAAATTTAAAAAATGAAACAAACTAGATAAAAGATCATCATATAGTTGAGTTGTTTTCAAACATGGATGCTTGTTAGAAATGTATCTGGAGCTTTGGAGAAAAGAAAATGTATCTGGGCATTTGTATTAAAAAAAAAAATCCAGGATAATTCAAAGTTAAATTTTCTGTGTCACATCTCAAGACCTTTCTTCACTGCCACCTTCTTTCTCTTTAGAAAATGACAATATCACATGACTCGGGTGTTCTATCTTGTCAAACATGCCCAAAGTCAGCCTGTCAAGAAAGTGTTTATAGTTATTAGGCAGATGTAGGCAAACTAGAATATTCTCTCCTTTAAGCTTGTGTAAAATCTTGAGTCCTAGAGTCTAAAGGTTGATGAAATCAATAATTAACATCACTGGTACAAACTACACTCAAAGGCTACTTCTTGATTTATCTTCATTCCTAACCTAAACTACAAAAATGCATCAATATAAGGATAGGAATGGGAATTTCTTTCAAACACTTTACAATGAAAGCTATGTTAAGGTAAAGAACTTTTAACACTGATTCTGGCTTAAGCACTGATCATCCATTAAAATATTAAACAAACTTTACTCCAAAAGGCTAGAAATGGCCAGTTTTAGGAAAAGAGAACTATTTCAATGCATGGTTTGGTTTTGAATGTGAGGCAGAGCTAGGCATTTATGCTGATGAGGGGATGTGCTATTAGATAAGTATTCATAATTCACATTTTGTAATTCTGAGTGACTGTTTTCTCATCACACATCTGCTGGTGATCACCTATGCGGTACCCAAGGTGGACCCTGATTGGTCCACCACAAACATTTGTGACCCAGAGTAAAAACACAAAAGAGATCCACATACTTTATGTCTAAATATTTAAATGTTATAAATGGACAATTGGATAAATGGTATACCTTGACAAATGTGCCTCTATAATGACCTAGAGGGCCAGGCTGGAATTTGGAATCCTTAGACTCCCCAAACCTCCTTGTTGGAACACAGTGACATGGGGAGAGGTAAGCCTTGACACTTGTCCAACTCTCCCACCCATCCTGGCCCTGTCCTCAACTCTGAGCAGCTTTATGCCAACAGTGTGGACACCCCAGACAGCCCACCGAGCTCTGTCCTCACTACACAGGCAGCTGGTCCCTGGTTGGATTCCTCATTCCATAAGCAGAGCTGTCTCATGTGAGGAGCCAGAGCAGAACCCCTAAATTATGTATCCTAGGACAGGGCCCCTCCTGCCTGGGTCTAAGCATACTTCTGTGTCTTCTGTGTGCTGATGTCCACTCCAATTTACTAATCATGCAAAATGCACAGAATGTTCTCTTTCAACTAGCCTTGGAGGGAGGAACTGACAGGCCACCACCCAAAATGTGCAGCCATGCATGTGCTATCCTGCTGTTTCGGGTGGACTAGATAAGTAAAATACAGTCCCCGGCATTCTGTGTGGTCAGACATCACCTAATAAAAATGTGCTTTTTAATTGTCCTTTTTCCTGTTTGACGTTTGTTAGTGGAGTATTTAAACTCAGAAACCACTAGATCTTAATTTGTTTTCATCCATCATGGCTGGCTTCTTTTCTCCCATCTCATATTGAAATGTTGAACTAGCTTCACCCGTTGGGTTCATGTAAAATTAATTGTACAGTTTCTCTGCTTGCTTGGATAACACAGAGCTTATAATTTTAGACACTTTCAGGTTGTAATTATATAAAAACACACTGAGAAATACTGGTAATTTCTATTCTCCCTATTTTTAAAACTGTTTAGAACAGGGCCTAGAACCAAGATATTGACTCCCTTCAGCCCTCAGGCAGCTGGTGAGGCCTGGTAGCTCGAGCTCGATGACTACTGTTCCATTTTCTAGAAGCCGCCTTCATTTACTCCAATGTGTTATCAATATCTTATCATTTTCTAAATATGTGCTGAAGTTAAAGAGGTTTGGTAGCTTTGCAAAAGTACTTTCATTTGACTTTATCTAGGGATACATGGTGGCCTCAAGATTCCCTAGAGAAGGAATAGGCTACCCACGCCAGTATTCTTGGGCTTCCCTGGTGGCTCAGATAGTAAAGCTGAGCCTGCATTGTGGGAGATCTGGATCTGATCCTTGGGTTGGGAGGATTCCCTAGAGAAGGGAATGCTACCCACTCCAGTATTCTTGCCTAAATTCCATGGGCAAAGGAGCCTGGTGGGCTACAGTCTACGGGGTTGCAAAGAGTCGGGGTTGCAAAGAGTCGAGCAACTTTTACTCACAGGGTCACATGTATTCAGGGTCACTCTAAGTTCCTAACCTAAACAATATTGGTATTTCTTCCAATTTAGTAGCTTACTCACTTACTCTTCTGAAATGCTTTTCCTCCCTATTTTCTCCCAGTCCCACTTATTCATTAGTGTCTGCCTATGTTGTTCAATCATTAATTACCAAGCTTGGTCATGAAGCCTTCCTTGACCATGCTGATTGGCCACAGTCTCTCTTTCTTCCTCTTTGAGACTAGTAATACATTTTATTCCCACTGTTTATTTTCACATAGCACCTTGTTATTTCAGTTCTGTCTTTACATACATATGTCCAGTCTTCCCAATGAAATTATAGATCCTTGAAAGAAAACACTACTTATAAAGTTTTGTATTTTTCACTCCACCTCCTGAAGTACATTTAGTATCTAAATAAAATCTGTTGACTAACTGATCATGACTACAGTAATAATATAAATCACTTACTGAGCACAGTGTTTAGAGTAGACTGTGCAGAGTCAGACCAAACTGGACTGAATCCTTATTAACTATGCCATCTCAGGCTACTGACAACTATTATCCTATCTGTAAATCAATATCAAAAGGGCACTTCCCTCAAAGGATTGAGAATGAAATGACATAATACCTAAAAATTCCTAGAAGGGTTAGTATGTAGAGAATATTAGAAGACAATGATAAGACTCATAGGGTTTGAGGCATGGGGAGGAATTCTTTACATCTCTTACCCATTAATTCTTATTATAATCCTATGAAATAAGAATTGTTATTATACCTATTTTACAGATAGAAAAATCGAGGCTTAAGGAAGAAAAGTTTCCAGCCCAAGGTCACAGAAAAGGGTTTGAAGTCCAGGCAATCTGACTGCAGAGCCATGTTCTTAATCACTACAAGATGCCAAGTGGCAAAGACAGCAGAATCGGAAAGTAATGGCATTGCCCTCCTTAAGTCACGGGTTGAAGAAACATGTTGGGAAAGTCCAAGAGTTGGCACGTAAGGGAGTCTAGTGCCCTAAACTGGAATTGGGATTCGGATTTGTCTGAGCCTGCAAGCAACCTGGTAGGAAGAGTTGCCAGAAGTCAATGTCAGTGAGGTTTTTGGCAACCCTTCCTGCCAGGTTGCCCACAGGCTCAGTTGTTGGGGGTGATGGGGGATGTTCTGGTGCCTGACCAGAAAGACCAGGGAAGGGAACAGAGCATGGCATTTGGTTCCAGACCATCTCAACCTCTAGGGCAAGGGGATGCACACAGATGATGAAGCAGCTGTTTTCACAAGGGAAGCAGAGACACAGAGGTATACGCTGCGCGGCTGCAGACTTGGCCCCAGGCTGTGACGCAGAGCAGGGTGAATGTCATGCTTCCCACTGTTAGGACCTGGCTGTTCTGCAGCACATTCTGCAAAGGCGGGTGTGCTGTCCGGGCATACTCAGCACCAGGCAGGGCATCTTGGGCACGGACATCTTGTGCTCAGAGGGCTCAGGTGGGAGAGGTGGTAGAGAGGTTCCCTGAGCAGTTTCCTGGGCAGGAAAAAGAGTGGAAGAACCTTCTGGGATTTATATTGAGCTACATCCCAGCATTATGCAGATTTCCTATCCCTTATGGGTTGAATTGAACCCTGTAAATTTCTATGTTGAAGTCCAACCTGTAAAACCTCAAAATGTGAAGTTAAGGCCTTTAAAAGAAGCAATTAAGTTAAAATGAAGCTGTCAGGGTGGACCCTAATCCAACATACTGGTAACCTTACCAGAAGAGGAAGAAATACCAGGGGTACATATGCGTAAACAGGCAACCATGTGAAGAAGCAGCAAAAAGATAGCCAAAGAGAGAAGCCCTGAGGAACCAAACTGGCCAGCACCTTGATCTTGGACTTCTAGCTTCCAGAACTTTGAGAAAATAAGTTCTACAGTAAGTCCCCCACATATGAATGTGTTCCCTTCCAAGAGCATGTTTATAAGTCCAAGAAAGTTAGCCTAGGTACCCAACTAACACAACCAACTATATAGTACTGTATTATAATAGCTCTGTAATACTTTTCACACAATACATAAAAACAAACACAAAAAATAAACATCTTAAATCTCACAGTGCAGTACAATAGTTGGCATACAGGGGCTGGCATCGAGTGAACAGGCAAGAAGGGTTACTGACCGGAGGAGGGGGAGGAGGTGGGAGATGGTGGAGCTGAAGGGATCATCAGCAATAGGAGACAGAGGGCAAGCTGCAATTTCACTCATGCCTGACGCTGATGGAACACACATTCCCATCTTTGAAAGTTGGCAACTTGAAGGTCTGTACGGAGGAGACTTACTGTATTGTTTAAGCTACCCAGTCTGTGGTGGGGTTTTGTTATGGCAGCCCTAGCAAGACTCATACACTCTCCCTAAGATCAGGTTCACGCCCTCCGGCTGGTAAGACCTGAAGCAACTTGACTGCCGTGCTGTGCTTACTCGCTCAGTCGCGGCCGACTCTTTGCGACCCCATGGACTATAGCCCGCCAGGCTCCTCTGTCCATGGGGATTCTCCAGGCAAGTATACTGGAGTGAGTTGCCATGCCCTTCTCCAGGGGATCTTCCCCACCCAGGGACAGAACCCAGGTCTCCCACATCGCAGGCGGATGCTTTACCATCTGAGCCACCAGGGAAGCCCAGAGCAACTTGAGTAGACCCACATTTAACTCTCAAAATGTGAGAGGCAGGTAAAATCATTCATTTTTACAAAGCAGGAAACCAAGGTTCAGAAACGGTAAACAGCCTGCCCAGAATCACTTAGCTATTAAGTGATGGAGCCTGGATTCAAGTCGATGTCTTTGTGACTCCACAGTGTATACTCTACATGACATTGCCTGTTTTCGCACATGCTCTCAACCATATTTTACTCACGTACTAATCACTAAGGGATTAACAAGACTGGCACATCTCCCACCTACTTGATGATACAAAGAAAACTGGTGCTTCATTTATAAATTCACTGCAATTGGCTCTGTGGTAGCATAAAACCCAGAAAGACATGCTAGCAAAGGAGTATTTGCTTTTTCAAAAAAACAAAACAAAACCAAAAAACACATCTAAATAGTTGCTGCTCCCTGCCATAAAACAATTCTATTAAAATGATGTACAGTGGAGACCAAAGAGGTAACTAGATCCACAGGCCTATTTCAGAGTATGCGTGTACTAAGGAAACAGGAGAAACAAAGGGAATGAAAGGAGAGAAGATAGGACTTTCCATTTCTCAAAACTGTGTCCTCACTGTTGTAGCCCAAGGGTCGCATACGGTTTGGAATACAGGGGCTTTCGATTTACACTTCTTGACTTACTGAACAAATGAACAAACAAATGAGTGAACTTGATCCTCTAATGAGAGGAAAAAAAATCCTTAGGTCTTTTCAATGACCTAGATTCGTCAAAGTATTTTGGGCTTTTCCTAATTTAGTTTCTGTTTCATTTAATCAAATGAGATGGAATTTAAGAGGAAAGTAAAGACTAGAAGAATGAAGACCAAAGCAGGGCAAAAAAGTTCTTGCCTGCATATTCTAATAGTGTAAGTGAAAATGTGTCTCCTTGTCACACTGTACAGTCATCTCAGAAATCAGTTTCACGCCACTGCCTTAGTGGGTGAGTTCGAATATATTTGTTGCGGGCAGATGTTCCTGGCCTGTGTAAGGTGAGCTACAATCAGACGCTGATAGTTCAGAGATCAGAATACAACGGTATATGCAGGCCACAGTCATCTAAGTCTTGTGAGCCAGATAGGATTTCTTCAGGCTGATGACTTTTTTTTTTTAATGTTTTTACTTATTTATTTTAATTATTATTTATTTTAATTGGAGGCTAATTACTTTACAATATTGTGGTGGTTTTGCCATACATTCACATGAATCAGCCATGGGTGTACATGTGTTCCCAACTCTAAACCCCCTCCCTCCTCCCTCCCCATCCCATCCCTCAGGGTCATCCCAGTGGAGCAGCCCTGAGCACCCTGTCTCATGCATCGACTCTGGACTGGCAATCTGTTTCACATATGAAAATTTCTTTTAAACAATATACATGTTTCAATGCTAATCTCTCAAATCATCCCACTCTCGCCTTCTCCCACCAAGTCCAGAAGTCTGTTCTTTACATCTGTGTCTCTTTTGTTGTCTTGCATATAGGGTCATTGCTACCATCTTTCAGGCTGATGACTTTTAAGAGCTGCCTTCAGAGTTTGCCTGTTATTTTAATTATGTTATTAAAAATAACTAATAGAGCACAGAGGATTTCTAGAGCAGTGAAACTATTCTGTATGATACTATGGTGGTGGATACATGTTATACATTTGTTCAGATTCATAGAATGTACAAAACCAAGAGTGAACCCTAACGTAAACTATGTACCTTAGGTGATGATGATATGTAGATGTGGATTCATCAGTTGTTACAAGTGTCCCATTCCGGTGCGTGACACTGACAATGAGGAGGGTCATGTATGTGTGGGGGAGAGAGGATACATGGAGAATCTCTGTACCTTCCTTCCAATTTTTCTATGAACCTAAAACTGCTCAAAAAATTGTCTGTTAAAAATTATCTGCTAAAAAAATAAATAATGCAAAAGACACCCCTCTTCCCCACTCTAATTGAAAAAAAAAAAGTGACTAGGAAGGTTATGAATAGGGGAAAACAAAGTGAGATATCCTTAAAGTTTTAAGGTACTATTCTAAAACCAATACTTTAGTACCCTTTACTATAATAAAATTCCCGTGCACTCTACTCAAATTTTGGTATATTGCAGGACAAGGAAAGTGTTTTTCCCCTACACTGGGATATTACAATTATTAATATGGCAGCTAAAATATATTTTCTTTAGATATTACCTATTAGTATGAAAAATATAGTAAATTAGGCTTTGTTACTTCATGTTGTCCCCTCAGTGTTCACTGGGGACAGAGAGATGCTTCAAGCAACTGAAAAAATTTTAACAAATAGTTTTTCCTCTTTTTTTCAGTAAACTCATCAAGTTATTAATTTTTAGCTCCATGTGGGAAAATTTAATGAGCTTTCAATTATAATATTTTTATTTAACTTGCAAATGGAAGATACTACCTCCATCCTGCTATCTGCTATTATTATAAACACAGCTTTGAGTTTGAACAATCCAGTGCTGATTAGAGGTTTTCAGCATTAAGCATTGGTCTCATTTCTAAAGTTTAACAAATAACACAATACACAATTCTCTGGCATGTCCAGTCCTTTTATGTCAGGCAGCTGAAGCTCTCTCTACTCACATGACAAGCAAACAGAAAGCATACTATAATCAACTGAGCAGGCTATGATTAACTCTGCTCAGAGCTGTCTCCAAACTCCCTATACACTCCATAGTGGTTCTTAGACAAAAATATGGCAAGGCATATTTCTCTAAGGAAGAGATCAGTAATTAAGAGTACCTGATGTTTCTTATTAAGAGTAAGCTATGGGAGTTGGTGATGGACAGGAAAGCCTGGTGTGCTGCAGTCTACAGGGGTCACAAAAAGTTGGACACTTTATAGACTGAGCGACTGATGTTTCTTATTTTTTAAGTTATTATGAATTGAATTAGCACAGGGTCTAGCCACAACCATCTCTCGTGTATTATTTTCAGTTGCTTCTGCCACACAAAGCCAATCATTTGTGAGGTGCTGGCCTTTATAATGTGGTTGGGACCATTATGGTAATTAATTAATTGAGCCATAATGCAGACAGCCCATTCCCATTATCCTGAAGTGGGACACATTCCAGTCACATCTGCGAAATCTGTAGATGCAGCAATTATTTCCATGTTTCTTGAATGTCTTCAGATAGTCAACCAACATTAATAATGTGCTTGAAAATATGAAGTCACAGCTGGTAGCTCTGAACTCAGGGCATCTTCACAAACTTGGCTACTTGCTCTCTTCATTGACAGCACATGTTTAAGTTGCAAATAGTAGGAACTGAGCAGCATTTCAGCTGTGTTCCCATGATGACATTATCAACCATTTGGTGCCCACTTAAGCCCAAAGTTCTAAGTGGGTTAACAGTATGCAAAGCCTTTAGACCACTCTAGTGACAAGATTAGAATTCTGTCTGACGCCAGAATCAACTCCAAACTACTTTGCTCTAATATCAGTAATGTCTTTCTTATCCCAAGCAAGATTGTCTTGTGGCTAATATGTTCCCCCTCTGGGAAAACTTTATCAGGTGGATTAATAAAGTGGCTAAGAATGAAGAGGCTTAGTTCTCAAGGAAATCTGTCCAGGAGAGTTACTCTAACCACCCACCCCTCACCTTGCAAAAGACCTAGGAAGTTAATATGTCTAGAGCACAACTAGATTAATTGAATTTCAAAACTTTAAATAATTTCTGGTGGTGCAGATGCTGTGTGCCTTGCCACAGATGCCCCTTCCAGGACTGAAGGGGCCATTTCTGGGAAGGATGTCAACTGACAGTCCACAGGGCTGTTTTGCCCAATGTCACATCCCTCCCTTGGGCGGCCAGGGTCCAATGATTGGTTCATGCTTCCTCTCCCCAAATAAGAAAACTCTGAACCATTCCAGCTTCAGTGCTCCTTGTGGGACCCACCAGACTTCACTGTAGCACTATACTTTCCCTTTCTAATCCTACTCCTTTCTGTTTCTTTCCTTCCACACGTTTTGATCCTTAGAGTACCCCCTAATTAGCAATTTACATACTAATTTCTACCTCACAGTTCACTTCCTGAAGAATCAACATGCAATATCCGACTTTCCCTTTTCCTTACCTTATACATATCATTGCTTTCTTGTAACTGGAATTAGCCAGTGGAGAATGTGTTAATCATATATATGTATGATTTGCACATGGAATTTCTGAGGATGTAGATCTTGCCTACTTTACAGTCTACAGTCACTGAAAATCAAATATAGTTACACTTTAGTAAATGTTAACTGAATAACTAACAGTAAGAATGAAGTGGCTGGGCCAAAGCGAGAAAACCATTCAGCTGTGGATGTGTTTGGTGGTGAAAGTAAAGCCCGATGCTGTAAAGAACAATGTTGCACAGGAACCTGGAATCTTAGGTCCATGAATCAAGGTTAAATTGGACATGATCAAACAGAAGATGGTAAAAGTGAACATCGACACCTTAGGAATCAGTGAACTAAAAAGGACAGGAATGGGTAAACTTAGTTCAGATGACCATTATATCTATTACTGTGGGCAAGAATCTTTTAGAAGAAATGGAGTAGTCCTCATAGTCAACAAGACAGTCCAAAATTCAGTACTTGTGCTCAATCTCAAAAATTACAGAATGATCTCAATTCATTTCCAAGGTAAACTATTCAACATTCCCCAACCACTAATGCTGAAGAAGCAGAAATTGATGGGTTCTATGAAGACCTCAAGCCATTCTAGAACTAACACCAAAAAAGAAAGATGACCGATGACCTTTTATCACAAGGAATTGGAATGCAAAAGTAGGAAGTCAAGAGATGCCCAGAATAACAGGCAGATTTGGTCTTGAAGTACAAAATGAAGCAGGGCAAAGGCCAACAGTTTTCTCAAGAGAAAACACTGGGCACCACACACACTTTTTTCAAGCAAACGAAGAGATGACTCTACACATGGGCATCACCAGATGGTCAATATCGAAATCAGACTGATTATGTTCTTTGCCGCCAAAGATGAAGAAGCTCTATGCAGTCAGCAAAAACAAGACCTGGAGCTGACTGTGGCCCAGACCATGAACTCCTTATTGCAAAATTCAGGCTTAAGCTGAAAAGGTAGGGAAAACCACTAGGGCATTCAGGTATAACCTAAATCAAATCCCTTATGGTTATACAGTGGAGGTAATGAATAGATTCAAGGGATTAGATCTGGTAGACAGAGTGACTAAAGAACTATGGACAGAGGATAATACCATTGTATAGGAGGCAATGACCAAAACCATACCAAAGAAAAAGAAATGCAAAAGGCAAAGTGGTTGTCTCACAAGATTTTACAAATAGCTGAAGAAGAGAAGTGAAAGGCCAGGAAGAAAGGGAAAGATATACCCAACAGAATGCAATGTTCCATAGAATAGCAAGGAGAGATAAGGTCTTCTTAAATGAAAAATGCAAAGAAATAGAGGAAAACAATAGAATGGGAAAGACTAGAGGTCTCTTCAAGAAAACTGTACATATCAAGGGACATTTCACCAAGTATGGGCATGATAAAGAACGGAAATGGTAAGGACCTAACAGAAGCAGAAGAGTTTAAGAACAGGTGGCAAGAATACATAGAACTATACAAAAAGATCTTGGTCTTTAAGGCAATGCAGGGATAGGTTCAAGAGAGTGGAATAGAAGGACATGTGCTCATCTCCTGTGAGACTACGAAAATCGCAACTAGCTGTTGAACAAGCATTGACAGGAAGATGCTGGAACCCAACCAAAAAGATACCCATATCCAAAGACAAAGAGGAAGCTGCAGTGAGATAGTAGGAGAGGCATCAACAGGATAAAATCAAGTCCCACACCCACCAGGCAGGTCACCCACGAACTGAGAACAATACCACCAAAGAAGTCCTCCTGCTGTTGTGAAGGTTCTGAGCTTCACGCCAGGCTTCCCAGCCTGGGTCTCTGGCAACGGGACTGGGAACGTGCATGGAACCTGCCTTTGAAGTTGAGCAGGATTTGATCACAGGACTTCCACAGGACTGGAGGAACAAGAGACTCCATTCTTGGAGGGCACAAACAAAATCTTGTGTGCACCAAAATCCAAGGGAAAAGAGCAGTGACCCCATAGGGGACTGAACCAGACCTGCTATTATTGGAGGGTCTTCTGTGGAGGTGTGGTTCAGCAGTGGCTTGTCATGGGGCCCTGGAAACAGAAGTCCTGGAAGGTGCCCCTTGGCTTAAGTCCTTTTGGAGGTTACCATTAACCCTACCATAGAGCTTGTAGACCCCAGGGTTGGGTCGCCTCAGGCAAAACAACAGGGAGGGAGTGCAACTCCACCCATCAGCGGATAATTGTATTAAAGTTTCATAGAGTTTGACCCTGTCCACTAGAGCAAGAACTAGTTTTCCTACCACCAGCCCTTCCCATCAGGAAGCTCTAAGAGCTGACAGAAGAAACAAGAAGAACCACAATTGCACTGACTCGAACAAAAACCATATTACAGAAAGTTTATCAGGATGAAAAAGCAGAAAGTTTTGTCCTAGTTGAAGGGACAAGCTAAAACCCAAGAAAAACAATTAAATGAAGTGGAGATAGGCAAACTTCCAGAAAAAGAATTCAGAATAATGACAGTGAAGATGATTCAGGATCTTGGAAACAGAATGAAGAAGATGCAAGAAATGTTTACCAAAGACCTAGAAGAACTAAAGAACAAACAGAGATGAACAATACACTAGAAGGAATCAATAACAGAATAACTGAGGCAGAAGAATTGAAAAGTGACCTGGAGAACAGAATGGTGGGAATCATTGCCACAGACTAGAATGTAGAAAAAGGATGAAAAAATGCAGACAGCCTAAGAGATCTCTGGGACAACATTAAATGCACTAACATTTGCATTATAGGGATCCCAGAAGGAGAAAATAGAGAGTAGGACCTGAGAAAATATCTGAAGAGAAATATTTCCTAACATAGGAAAGGAACGAGCCAACCAAGTCCAGGAAGCACAGAGAGTCCTAGGCAGGATAAACCCAAGGAGGAACATACTGAGACATATAGTAATCAAAAAGATGAAAATTAAAGGCAAAGATAAAATATTAAAAGCAACAAGGGAAAAAACCACAAATGACCTACAAGGGAACTCCCGTAGGTTATCAGCTGATTTCTCAATAGGAACTCTACAAGTATGAAGGGAATGGCACAATAGATTTAAAGTGATGAAAAGGAAGAACCCACAACCAAGAATAAAAGACCCAGAAAGACTCCATCATTCAGATTTGATGGAGAAATCAAAAGCTTTCCAGCCAAGCAAAAGTAAAAGAGGCTTCAACATCAACAAACCAACTTTACAATAAATGCAAAAGGAACTTCTCTAGGCAGGAAACACAAGAGAAGGAAAAGACCTACAGAAAATAAATCCAAAACAATTAAGAAAATGGTAATAGAATCATGAAAGTGAAAGTCACTCAGTCGTGTCTGACGCTTTGCGTTCCCATGGACTATATAGTCCATGGAATTCTCCAGGCCAGAATACTGGAGTGGGCAGCCTTTTCCTTCTCCAGGGGATCTTCCCAACTCAATGATAAAACCCAGGTCTCCCATATTATCAGTCAGTTCAGTCACTCAGTCGTGTCTGACTCTTTGTGACCCCATGAATCGCAGCACGCCAGGCCTCCCTGTCCATCACCAACTCCTGGAGTTCACTCAGACTCACGTCCATCGAGTCAGTGATGCCATCCAGCCATCTCATCCTCTGTTGTCCCCTTCTCCTCCTGCCCCCAATCCCTCCCAGCATCAGAGTCTTTTCCAATGAGTCAACTCTTCACATGAGGTGGCCAAAGTACTGGAGTTTCAGCTTTAGCATCATTCCTTCCAAAGAAATCCCAGGGCTGATCTCCTTCAGAATGGACTGAATCCCAGGACTGGATCTCCTTGCAGTCCAAGGGACTCTCAAGAGTCTTCGCCAACACCACAGTTCAAAAGCATCAATTCTTTGGCACTCAGCCTTCTTCACAGTCCAACTCTCACATCCATACATGACCACTGGAAAATCCATAGCCTTGACTAGATGGACCTTAGTTGGCAAAGTAATGTCTCTGCTTTTGAATATACTATCTAGGTTGGTCATAACTTTTCTTCCAAGGAGTAAGCGTCTTTTAATTTCATGGCTGCAGTCACCATCTACAGTGATTTTGGAGGCCCCCAAAATAAAATCTGACACTGTTTCCCCATCTATTTCCCATGAAGTGATGGGACCAGATGCCATGATCTTCATTTTCTGAATGTTGAGCTTTAGGCCAACTTTTTCACTCTCCACTTTCACTTTCATCATTATAGGCAGACTCTTTATCAGCTGACCCACAAGGGAATCCCAAGAATACTGCATATCAATAATCACTTTGAATATAAATGGATTAAATACACCAACCAAAAGATAGACTGGTGGGGCAGATGAAAACAATGCATGTATGCCCTTCCACTTACCACATCACTTTATGCCTCAAACTGTATATATTTTACATTGTTAGAGTAATCTCTTTTCATTATTCTATTACAAATATTTTTAAATTTTCCTTGTTATGGCTTCTTAGATACAACCATCAATTCATAGTGGACATTTAATTATGAAATACATGTGATTTTTGAAAAGTATCTTTGATATTAATTTCTCATTGAGTTATAAATTTCTCACTTAAATGTTTTCTTCTCTCAAATAACCTTTCTTTTTTCATTCTTCTAACTTTATTGAGGCTTTCAATGGCTAAGTCAAAGATCTCTCTTGATAAATATCATATTGCACTTGAAAATATATGGGTTATTTTCAAGTATCTTCTGATACTGATTCCTAACATAATTCCACAGTGACAAGAAAACAGATTATATACAATTTCAATACCTTAATTTTTGCACCTTATTTTATGTCCCTGGATATGTTCCAGGGTCTCCTAGTTTACAGTCTATGGAAATTGAATAGAACTTGTGTGAAAATTTTATAAATCTTAATTATGTTAATTATGTTGAATTGGTTCATAGTGCTCTTCAGGTCTACTATATCTTAAATCCTTCTACTTCTCTGTGTATTCATTCTATTAATTTTTGAGAGTTTAACGTTGAAACTCCAACTAAAAATCTTAATTTATCTACTTAAAAAGTATCATAATATATACTGGAACTATATGTAATCTTGTTCTGTATTTTCCAAGTCTCCTGTAAATGTGTTACCATACTTTCATAATTAAAAAAAAAGTCTTAACATCCCAGATAACCATGATGGACTGATCATTTACCTAGAGCTGGACATGCTGGAGTATGAAGTCAAGTGGGCCTTAGGAAGCATTACTATGAACAAAGCTAGTAGAGGTGGTGGAATTCCAGCTCGGCTACTTAAAATTCTAAAAACGATGTCAAAGTGCTGTACTCAATATGCCAGCAAATTTGGAAAATACAGTAGTGGCCACAGGACTGGAAAAGATTAGCTTTCATTCCAAACCAAAAGAAGGGCAATGCCAAAGAATGTTCAAACTACCATAAAATTGGGCTCATTTCACATGCTAACAAGTTTATGCTTAAAATCCTTCAAGCTAGGCTTCAACACTACATGAACCAAGAACTTCCAGATGTACAAGCTGGGTTTAGAAAAGGCAGAGAAACTAGAGATCAAATTACCAACATTTGTTGGATCATGGAAAGAGCAACCAGAAAAAGTTCTAGAAAAACTTCTGCTTCATTGACTACACAAAAGCCTTTGATCGTGTGGATCACAACAAACTGGAAACTTCTTAAAGAGATAGGAATACCAGACCACCTTACCTGCCTCCTGAGAAACCTGTATGTAAGTCAAGAAGCAATAGTTAGAATTGGACATGGAAAAACAGACTGGTTCCAAATAGGGAGAGGAGTACGTCAAGGCTGTATATTGTCACCCTGCTTATTTAACTTATACGCAGAGTACATCATGCAAAATGCTGGGCTAGATGAATCACAAGCTGGAATCAAGATTGACAGGAGAAATATCAACAACATTAGATATGCAGATAATACCACCCTAATGACAGAAAGTGAATAGGAACTAAAGAGCCTCTTGATGAAGGTGAAAGAAGAGAGTGAAAAAGCCAGCTTGAAACTCAACATTAAAAACTAAGATCAGGGCATCTGGGCCTATCACTTTACAACAAATAGGAGAAAATGTGGAAATAGTGACAGATAATTTTCTTGGGCTCCAAAATCACAGATAGTGACTGCAGCCATGAAATTAAAAGACACTTGCTTCTTGAAAAAAGGCTGACAAACCTAGGCAATGTAATAAAAAGTAGAGACATCACTTTGCTGACAAAAGTCTATATAGTCAAAGCTATGGTTTTTCCAGTAGTCATGTACGGATGTGAGAGGTGGACCATAAAGAAGGCTGAGCACCAAAGAATCGATGCTTTTGGATTGTGGTGCCGGAGAAGATTCTTCAGAGTCCCTTGGACTGCAAGATCAAGTCAATCAATCTGAAAGGAAATCAACCCCAAATATTTTTTGAAGGACTGATGCTAAAGCTGAAGCTCCAATACTTTGGCCACCTGATGCAAGGAGCCAATGAGAATCTTTCCAGTGAGAAAGACTGAGGGCAGAAGAAGAAGGGGGTGATAGAGGATAAGATAGTTGGAGAGCATCACTGACTCAATGGACACGTATTTGAGCAAACTCCTGGAGACAGTAGAGGACAGAGGAGCCTGGAGTGCTACAGTCCATAGGGTTGCAAAGAGTAGGACATGACTTAGCAACAACTGAACAGAAGAAACTCCAGGGTAGCCTGGGGTAGTAAATATTATTACTCACATTAAGTGGTAAATACCTGATTTGGGGCTTTTTCAGGGGATTCCGAGTTAAATTCATTTGGAGCAGCATTACAGGCAGCTATATTATAAACACTGGGAAGTGCTGCATATTGATTCCCTTTAGGAACTGGGGTTTGGGGTTGGGGAGGGGCTTTCCTGGTGGCTAGTTGGGGTTGGGGAAACTGACTTTGCAAAGTGAATAGTTTAAAGTTCTTTATTTCAAGAAATATTTGGAAAATGTCTTCCCATTATCTTTTAACTCCACACATAGAATTGTATTTGTTGGCCTTCTGGGTCCCTGTTTGATGGATCCAAAGTTAGAATTAGTTGAGAAAATTCTTACTAGCAAGTAATGTTATTGTCAGTCTTAGGAATAATGTAAGTCATAGTTAGCTGGGATCCTCTTGCCCCTTCAGATCTAAAGGAGATAGGCTCAACCCTCTACCCCATGTGGAAAGTCCAAGGCATTCCTCAACAATTCTACGAATTTCTGGAGGGATTCTATTCTCACTGTCAGCTCTGCCTCCAAGTTACTTTCTGTTGAATTTGTTGAGTTTAACGTTGATCTTTTCATCACCTATTTTCCTTGTTCGTACCATGTCAGAACCCAGGCCTCCTTTCTCCCTCCTCCCTCTTGAGCGTGTATGCTCAGTCTCTAAGTCGTGTCCAGTCATGTCTGACTCTTTGTGATCCCATGGACTGTACCCCACTAGGCTCCTCTGGTAATGGAATTTTCCAGGCAAGAATTCTGGAGTTGCCATTTCCTTCTTCAGGGGATCTTTCCAACCCAGGGATCAAACCTGCTTCTCCTGCATTGGCAAGTCGATTCTTTACCACTGAATTGCCTGGGACGTCTCCCGCCTCCCCACCACACACACATACATAATATTACAACCCACACAAGGCATTCTTGTAATGTAGTCAACTTTATTAGAGTTGAAAAGGTGAAAGTATCACTACAAAAACATGCGTATGATATCATCCTTGTTTTTAAAAAATAAGTCCTTCATCCTTTTCAGCAACAGTTGTTACTCTAGCCACCCTCTCTTCATTCCCCACGCCCTGTAATGCCCATGCTCTTTAAAAGAAGGAAAAAAAAATCCCCTCATTCACCTATGGAGAATAATTTAGCCCTAATAGACACATTTTAGGTCATTTCAACTGCAAATGGCAAAAACCCAGTTCAAATCAGTTTACACAAGAGAATCTGTTGAGTCTTTTTAATGAAAGTCCAGAATTAGATCTTATTTCAGGCACCTCTGGATGCAGGAGCTCTGCCCTGCCTGCAGACCAGCTTTCCTTCTTTCAGTCTGTTGACTCCATTCTCCCTGATACTGATTCCCTCTCAAATACCTTTTGCTCACTGTGGCAAGATCATTGTACTAACTTTTTCACATCTTGTAGCATTCAACATCAACTGAAACATTGAGCCTGCCTCAATTCCAAGTCTCAGCAGTCTCACTGCATTGAATTTGCAGGAGTGAGTCACATGTCCATCCCTCTGCTTATCACTGTGGGTATGTGAATGCAGCATTCAGTTTAGTCCAGTCACTTAGTTGTGTCCAACTCTTTGCAACCCCATGGACTGCAGCATGCCAGGCTTCCTTGTCCATCACCAACTCTTGGAGCTTACTCAAACCCATGTCCATTGAGTTGGTGATGCCATCCAACCATCTCATCTTCTGTCACCCCTTTCTCCTCCTACCTTCTATCTTTCCCAGCATCCCAGGGTCTTTTCCAGTGATTCAGTTCTTCTCATCAGGTGACCAAAGTATTGGAGTTTCAGCTTCAGCATCAGTCCTTTCAGTGAATATTCAGGACTCATTTCCTTCACGATGTACTGGTTGGATTTCTTTGCAGTCTTGAATTCTTCAAGTCTTCTCCAGCACTACAGTTTAAAAGCATCAATTCTTCAGTTCTCAGCTTTCTTTATACTCCAACTCCCACATCCATACATGACTACAGGAAAAACTGTAGCTTTGATTAGATCGCCCTTTGTTGGCAAAGTAATGTCCCTGCTTTTTAATATGCTGTCTAGATTGGTCATAGCTTTTCTTCCAAGGAGCAAGTGTCTTTTAATTTCATGGCTGCAGTCACCATCTGCAGTGATTTTGGAGCTCCCCAAAATAAAGTCTCTCACTGTTTCCATTGTTTCCCCATCTATTTGCCATGAAGTGATGGGACCAGATGCCATGATCTTAGTTTTCTGAATGTTGAGTTTTAAGTCAACTTTTTCACTCTCCTCTTTCACTTTCATCAAGAGACTCTATAGTTCTTCGCTGTCTGCCATAAGGGTGGTGTCATCTGCATATCTGAGGTCACTGATATTTCTCCTGGCAATCTGCAGCATACTTACTGGCTTAAGCCTAGTTCTCATTATCCAACTTAGGAACTCCAGGGGTGGGATTACTCTTACGAACCACATAGAGGAATGACTGGTTCCTTAAAAGGCAACTAGCTATGAGAACCATGGAATGGTGAAATGTCACAGAGCAATAGCCAAAAACATCAAGATCCAGTAAATGCTTGCCCCACCCCCATAGTCAGCTCAGGGCATACCTTTGAATATCTAAGGCCTCCCTGAAGTTTTAAAATAATTGCCTTTCCAATTAAGTCTATAGACAAAGGCCATCTTCCTACCCACTGATGGCTTAGAGTGGGAAAGTTCAGTTTTACAGATACTGTAAAACAGGTGCTAGAAATGTTCTATATCTTGATGGTAGTTAATTTACATGGGTGTGTACAAATGTAAAATTCATCAAGACGTACACTTAAGATCTGTGTATTTTACACTTGAGTTAATACTATTTTTTAACTTTTTCAAGATGACCAACAAATGTCCAACGTGATTTGCAGTGCAATAATCAAGCCATTTATCTCTGGTCTGCCTTTACACTAAGCCTTATTCACCCAGAGGTGAAGACATAGCTTAGCTGAGGTTACCAGAATAGAAAACCTAAATATGGATTTGGGCTCAGGTCTTAGTTGGAATTAATACAGTTGTGTCTGTCTGAAATCTCTTTTGGGACTTCTATATCCCTCAGAAATTCAGTATATTTACATAAACATGTAGAGGCTGAAGATAACCCAAAAGATAATGTCTATAATTAAGACTTCTAAATATTTTCCAACATTAGTCAGGTGAACATATTCAAGGCAGAAAAACAGTTTGCCTTCTATAAAAAATAGCGTTAACCAAAATCATTAGGTTTCTGTGAAACGACCACATCAGATTTTCCCTAAGAGCAGGTTATCATGGACTTTGAATCCTGTACTAGCTATATGACCTCAAGCAAGTCACTTGATTGTGCCAGAGCTTCAGTTTCACGTCTATAAAACAATAAGTAAGGTTCCTCTCTTCCAAGGCTGCGCTGAGAAACAGAGATGGCATGCATAAAAGGTTGTCATTAAATGATCAAGTCTCATTATTATTCTGATCCCCTCTGCCTATTGCTTTTAATAGGATTAGTTCAGTTCAGCCGTGTCCGATTCTTTGTGACTCCATGGATTGCAGCACGCCAGGCTTCCCAGTCCATCACCAACTCTTGGAGCTTGCTCAAACTCACGTCCATCGAGTCGGTGATGCCATCCAACCATCTTATCCTCTGTTGCCTACTTCTTCTCCTGCCTTCAATCTTTCCCAGCATCAGGCTCTTTTCCAATGAGTCAGTTCTTTACATCACATGGCTGAAGTATTGGAGTTTCAGCTTCAGCATCAGTCCTTCCAATGAATATTTGATAGGATTAATTGTATTTTTTTCAGTGACTCTTTAGAACTTACCTTCTTAGAAAAGATTTTTCCTTCATAATTACTTCTAAGGTTAAGTGATTCCAGGGTTTAATTTAACAACTCCTTCCATTTTGCCAATATATTGGAACACCTTGCTTGAATTTCATCTTCTAATTTTTCTGATGCTGTATCTATGTGGCTTATCTTTCTAGATTTTCTGAAGTTCAATTCTAATTCATTCTGCCTATAATATTATTCCTTTTGGGATAATAATTCCTTTTGGTGGTCCAGTGGCTAAGAATCTGTGCTCCCAATACAGGGGATGTGGGTTTGATCCCTGGTAAGGGGAACCAGATACCACATGCCACATCTAAGAGTTTGCATGCCACAGCTAAAGATCTTGCATGCCACAACCAAGACCCATCACAGCCAAATAAATGACTTACATAATAAATATTATTAAAAAAATATTATTCCTTTTGAAACTTCATTATCAACTGTGGCAACCTGAATAAGGGCACAGTGTCTGGACTCTTCTTCATCTGTTTCAATTATTGTATAATTCTTTAACTGCACAAAAAAGATGAATAAGAAATAATTGTCGGTAAGGAGAAAGTGGCAATTTTCTTTTTGAAAGGTGAGATTATTCTTAAAGAAAAGCTAACTGTTTTTCATAAGCTTCTAGAGAGAATTATGAGAGAGAAGATTTAATGAGAGTTGTAAGAATATTTTGCAGATTAGTTCATTACCTTAGGTCTAGCAAGAAGAAAGTGTAATTTTAGGTACTTATATTTTTATCTAGTCCTTTTACAAGTTTGCTATCATATTCTTCCTTTTACGTGTGTTGAAACTAAGGTTAAACTTGTCCGAGGTCACATGGTAAGTTACATGGAAGAAACATATTTAGTTAGCTGCTGTTGAGCTGCCAAGTCGTGTCTGATTCTTTGCAACCCCATGGACTGTAGCCCACCAGGCTCCTCTGTACATGGGATTCTCCAGGCAAAAATGCTGGAGTGGGTAGCCATTTCCTTCTCCAGGGGATGTTCCCAACCCAGGTCTCCTGCATTGGCAGGCAGATTCTTTACTATTGCGCCACCTGGAAATCCCATATTTGGATAGAGATGCATCTAAAGTTATAATGCTTGTGCTTTTGCCAAAAGATATCCTTCATAGGCTCTTATCTGGTAGAGTTTGGTGGATCTCTTATCTCAGCTAAAGATGAGATAAACTTTGGAAATAGAATACTGATTTGCTTCTGTATATGCTTCTGTACATTTACATGGCTTCGGTACAGATTTCATATATTTGCTTTAACTATACTGTAAATCAGGAAGGAAGAAACAAAGGAAGGAAACAAAGGAAGAAAAATGATCACTGTTCTCTGCTTCTGAGGACTGCTTAAGAGGAATAATAGTTTATAAAAGGCCAGTTTTAGATTGCTTCAAAAGGAACTTCTATTACATATAAAGATGCTATCCTAGAAAGAGGGTTACTCAGTGTAAGCATGGACCACCAAGCAATTAACAGAACTGCCTTAATGAAAATTATGGTGTCTAAGATCTAAAATCAATAACTGCCACCTTCTAGGACAGTAAGAACCTGGATTCAAAAGCCTTTTGGAAAAGTATGATTTTTTTATAATGTAATTACTTCTGTTAACATTAATTTAAGTGTAAAATTGAAAATTTAAGATCATCTCAGTATGTCTTCATGGGGACAGATCTGTGTTACAGTTAGTACAAACACAAATGGCCAGAATGACACAGTTATTAACATTTAAACATGCTAACATGAACATGACTAATATCATCGACATGTTGTGATATATTCAGATATTTATTAAATTAGCATATTGCTAGGAAAAATGCATAACTAAAAGTAGATAACAGTGCCTTCCCCTTCCATCCTTCTCCATTCTTTGGGAAAAGCAGACATTGTTATTCACTATAAAGTCAAAGATGATCCTTTTTCTAGATTCAGAGGCACTGGAAAGTGTTACTGGGTCAGGGAGTGACTCAGATTTACAGTCCAAACAAGTTCCTACTGTGAGTGGTTGTGTACGTCGCAGCTTTACCATCCCTGCTGCTGAATCACAGCTGCTACTATCGCATTTCGGGGGATTTTTTTTTCCTGCTTCTCCTCTATGGTTCCCCAGATTCATTGCTCAAGATTAACCAAATATAACACACAAAGACCAAAGTTCAGCTTTGAAATATAAAAGCATTATGTCCAAATATTACAAACAAGGTCAGCAATAAATCATGTTGGAAAGAGGCAGAAAGTCATGAATATAAGACAAAAGATTATAAACCATATTTCACAGCATGGAGCCCCACTATCCTAACAGAAGTAACTAAAAAGCAACAATAAGAGTAAAGACAATGACAACAAGTAACACAGGTCAGGGATCTGAGGTTTATAAGTAAAATGGCAAAATGTCCAGTGGAAAAGGCAAAGGGGGAAAGGTCACAAGCCCAGACAGACTAGGTAGGTATCATTGTAATGCTGGCTTGCTCGTTTATTGCTTTTCATCTTGGTAAATGCAATGCTTATAATTCTAGACTTTGGTTGGTTGGTTCTCAAAGGTCACTCTAGGAAGTGTGATATCAGTTATTTAAGGGACCCTAAGAATAAAATCTCATGTGTTCAATTAAAGATTCTCCTAACATCTTAAAGGAAAAACAGTGAAAATCTTAAAGCGGGAAGAATAAACTTACATTGACTTCTTATGGTATCGCATGGCAATGTGGCATCATCCAGTCTTCTCTCAACACATGGTAGCAAATCACTGATACAAAAACAAGAATGATTTACTGAAGGTTAGAGAGAAGCCACAACTACCAATCTAAATGTCACATTTCTAGGTCAGTTCAGTTCAGTTGCTTAGTCGCGTCCGACTCTTTGCGACCCCATGAATCGCAGCACGCCAGGCCTTGTCCATCACCAACTCCCGGAGTTCACTCGGACTCACGTCTGTCGAGTCAGTGATGCCATCCAGCCATCTCATCCTCTGTCGTCCCCTTCTCCTGCCCCCAATCCCTCCCAGCATCAGTCTTTTCCAATGAGTCGAGTACAAAGCTAATAATGGTTTCAAACTACTAATGACAGTATATCATATTTTTCTTGTGATGAAACATAATTACAATGTATTAATATTTACAAATCACACTGAGGCTCTTAGATGAAGTGAAGTGATAAGTAAATAAATACTACATGAATAATTACACAATTAATGCCTCTGAAATTATGGATTGTAAATTGGAAAACCCTAACTGCTTTATAGGACTCAGGCCTATAGACAATATTGGAAGTGATGCTGAAATCAACTGCTCTCTTACCAAAGAAGAAAATAAATTTCCAATCTACCTAACTTGTTACGTACCACAGGAGACATTCTGAACACAGTATCAGTTCAGGATAGTTGATATAAGGACATGGATAATAAATAGCTTGATCTTTTCTATTATGTGTTCATATGTAGTCAGTGCATAAAAATAACTTTTAAATATTTTAAAATATTTGACGGCCACTATAGTGAAAAATACATGTGGGATAATTCATTCTTTGAGTCATATTCAGATAAGATGTAAATATTAAGTATTGCAAATATTCAAATGTGATTATGAAAAACTTGATTTTTGTAAATTTTCTTTTTAACAGTACTTTAATCTTCTATAGATAGGAAGGAAAATGGGGAGCAGGAAATCACATTTTTAGTTAAATCTTTTAAACTCACAGCTTTGGAAACTCAAGATTCCAGATCATTTTGGAAGTTTAAAAACCAAGAATCTAGTTTGCCAAATAATACAAAGCATTTGGGGATATGAAAAGCTCACCTCCCCCACCCCCTCCCCATTCAAAAACTCTAGTCTAGAGACTCATCTGTAACAATGAGGAACAGGAAAAATTTTATTTTTTCTCATTTGATTGCTTTAAAATGACTTATGGTAAAATACCCTAAAATTGCACTAGAATCAAAGGATTTTTTCTTTGTAGTTCATCACAAAAATTACTGAATAGGTATTTTCTAAACCTAAAAGAGCTTTGATTCCAGGCCCAGATCACCTACTAAGAAATTTAGCTCTATTTTATTGGCTTCTTTATATTCTTCCATATTTTCTGAATTTCCTTCCATGGACATATATCACTTTTACAATCAGGAAAAAAATCACACAAAGAAGCTTAGTTCATATCCAAAACTTGCTCATGATCAATAAAAATGAGAGGAGAAGCTGGAGAGCATGCTGTAAGTTCTGGAGTTGGCCAAAAGTTCATTAGGTTTTTCTGTAAGCTCTTACGCAAAAATCTAAACAAACTTTTGGCCATCCCAACATAAGCTCCGCCATGTGAATCTATGTTTGGCTTTAACGATTTCTTATGTTTAGTAGCAAACATTCTGGATGATGTAAACAGACACTATTACTTCTTCCTCCCTTACTGATGAGCACTGAAGCATGTAAGAACTTACATAATTTTCTTCAGCATGGAGGTTAAAAAATAAATTATCCAGCAGCTTTACTAACAATGTGAAGGCTGCATTAAATAAATCTGAAGCTCTGGACAGCGTTAAGCTATCTGAGATTCTTGCTAGGAGGAGACTCTCAGGCCTATCAAAGTGAGCAAGAATGAACTTCTCAACTGAAAATTATTATTTTAGGGAGTGTAAAGAGAAGCAACACATTCTCATAAAAATTTGGAGAGATCAAAGCAGAAAGAGGCTGAAGATTTACCACTAGCTCTGATATGTACAAGTTCTGTGACCCTGGACCACTTACTTACCCTCTCTGAGTCTCTGTTTCCATTTATAAAATGATAATAATAGGACCTCTTTGGAGTGCTACTGAAAGGGTTAAACTAGGTAAAATGCTTAAGACATTTACCAGGACATGGAAAGTGTGCAAATGAATGTTAATTCTTATAGAAATCAGTTTGGTCTTCTCCACCATATATAATGGTATATATATATATATATATATATAATTATATATATATTTTTAATTACTATACCACCATAATAATTAAAAGCAGAATTTGAATGTTTTAAAATATATTTATTACACAGTAGACTAGATTGGACCACCAAGTTCCCTTACTGTCATGTTAAGAGTACTATTGGGTTCAGGGTCTCCTGCATTGCAGGCAGATTCTTTACCAACTGAGCCATCAGGGAAGCCTTAGAATTTTCAACATTCCCTAAAATTGACACCACCTGAGTAGCTGGTCACCCTAGAGGTGGCAAATAGAAATTCCTCATGCCAAGTTGGAGAAAGCTTTTTGCTTCTATTTAAGGTTCTAGAGAAGTTTCTAGAGAGAAAATGATGTTCCGTCGGAGAATAAGAATGTGCTTATAATATTAATGGTAAACCATTCCCCAGTATACACTTAGAGTGAGAGAACTGCTAACAATTTGCCCCATGTTGATTTTTCCTGACCACCCCATACTGCAGGAGAAAACTAGGGCTCAGAGAGGTTGAGACTTGCTCACTGTTACACAAGTAAACAGCAGTCTAGGCACTCCAGTCTTTAATTTTAAGTGGGAACATCCATCTGTTTGAGAAAAACACACGTTAGGCTCATCCTTTAAATAAACGATGATGGTAGGGAGGACACCACAGAAAAGGAGAAGAACGAGGAGGAAAAATGCAGTCATCAGTTTCTTTCCCTGCAGGGCAGAGCCAGCCACAATTGCCCCAGAAGCAAAGCTGGAGCTGGCAGACACTGGGGTGGAAGGACAATCGTCCAGGCAATCTAAGGAGAAGGCGTGCTTTCCAAAGGTGTTTGCCGCGGTACTGTTCCCCTCCTCCACTACCCACTAACCTCTTTGTCTGGGGGAAATGAAACAGCTTTGGTTTGCAAGCGGTCGCCAGGGAGTGGAGCAAGACTTTGTGCTATAAACAAGAGCAAGTGCCAGAGCCCCCAGCCAGCCTCCAGGGCCAGCCTGCCAAAGGAACCTGGCGTCGTGACAGCAAGGGCCAGGCAGCACGGCCAGTGGTCACCCAGGAGCCACTCTGGGAGAACAACCACCCCCACCCTCCTCTAGCTCACCTCTGGGAAGGGTGAGGTCCCTCTGAAAAGTGAGTTGTGTGGGCTCTTGAAATTCCTCTGGCTTGTGAATTTCAGGAACGCCTGCGAGTAAGTCAAATCAGGTGTATGCGCACGCGCAAGCCGGTGTGGGCGTGCCCTTGTGTACCTGCCCGTGCGTGCTTGTGCACAGATGCCCCCAGTTTTCTAGAGAAAAGGTTTAGCGCTTTCAGCAGATTCCCAGGAACTCATGAATCTCATGGGAAAAACCATGTTCAGAAGAACATACCCTGATGGTCCAGAAAAGAACACTGAGCTCACCACTTCTATCTCTGGAGCAACTGAGTCCAGGCTGTCAGCCCACTTTCCTCTTACAAAACCCTAAGGCACTTAAGAGAACCCACAGGGAAAAAGAAAATAACTCAGCCCCTTTTCTAATCTAAACCTAATCCTCCCTAAACCTCTCCTGACCCGGACTACCAGGAATCGTGCCAGTGCCAAATGATACGATGTTTATTCATCTTAGGTCTTAGCTTGCCGCTCCTGAGCCACAAAATCAAAGGGGAATGTTCCAACCACCACCTGCTGATGAATGGGTAAACAGGGCCAGTGAAGAAAGAGGAGACCCAGTGTTTGAGGACAATGCCTTTGTGTAGTTCTGGCTCAAATAAGGGCACAGCTCCTAAGGAACAGGCTTGAGACATGCACAAATGCCCTGCCAAGTAGTTCAGGAGGCTGGGGACAGCTGTTGCTCATGATCCCTCTGCCCCTTGCTGCCCCACAAACCACAATAGAGAGCCAAGGACACCGTGCCCCTTCTCCCAGAAGAAGCTGGCCAAGTTACAGTTTGTGAACCAGTTACATTTATGTTGGAAGAGCATTTTCCACATTATTCTCTGAGAAGCCTCAGCTCTGTAAGAGAAATGTGGAGCTCAGATGAGTGACCTGACCTCTGTTTTACCAGAGCAGCGGTTTTGATCTGTTTTAAATCTAGAGGAATCTGCATGAGATTTGGGGGAGAGGGGTAGGGAATTCTGTTGCTAAAAACAGAATACTTGAAAAACATTCTTGTAGAATCAGATTTGGCACATCTTTACATGCGAGGGGTTTAAATAAGTCTTATAGATTCTGAGATTCATCAAGCTGGTCTTATTCTCTATTTTCTCTTCTTTCCTTCTCTGAACAAATGTCTCCTTAAAACGTATGTCTCCTTAAAACTTAAAGTGTCTGATCAGATCAGCATCATTCTCTCAGGAATAAGAACCCCGAGAAGGGTAGCTGACATTTATTCTAGGCCTGTTGTGTGTCATATGACATGCTAGGAGTTTACATGCATCATCGCACTGGAACCACTAGAGCCCTCTGGGTGGAGGATCATTCACCTTGGCTCTCAGGTGAGGACTTTGAAGTAGAAACACAGTTACAACAATAACAACATTGGCAACAGCAGCTTGCTTCCCTGTGCTCAGGGCTCCTAAATGATGAACCAGAACTGTCACTAACCTAGGTAATATTAATAACTCAAAACCTGAGTTCTGGCTCTATATAACATCACCTCTACTGTTTAACAAGCAAGAGGTGTGTGTGTGTAAATCGGATATAAATTATTTGTACACCTTAAATCTCAACAGAGAAAGTCTGAAAGTAAAAATAGGAATAAAAAAATCACCCATCATTCCATCGTTCCTAGACCACCAACTGTTAACATGTAGGCATACTTCCAGTCTATTTTTATGCATAATTTTTAGTTCTGCACATTTAAAACAGCTGTGATTGTCTATGCATATTTCATTTTGCTTTTGTCACTTAATAGGACAAGATTGGAGAAGGCAATGGCACCCTACTCCAGTACTCTTGCCTGGAGAATCCCATGGACAGAGGAGCCTGGTAGGCTACAGTCCATGGGGTCGCAAAGAGTCAGACATGACTGAGCGACTTCACTTTCACTTTTCACTTTCACGCATTGGAGAAGGAAATGGCAACCCACTCCAGTGTTCCTTCCTGGAGAATCCTAGGGACAGGGGAGCCTGGTGGGCTGCCGTCTATGGGGTCGCACAGGGTCGGACATGACTGAAGTGACAGCAGCAGCAGCAGGACAACAAGATATGATATTTTTCATAACATTTCCAATTTTCTATTATTTTATTGGGTAAGTAATAGTCTTTTAGGTAGAGTAATGCAGTTTAAGAAACATTTATTGAGCACATAATATGCAACACTGTTCTTTCCTTCAAGGAGCTAGCAGTCTAGTAACTCGGCAAATAAGACACATAGATAACTATATGCTTATGATAGCTATCGGTACTGAGCACATACTTCCTTCCAGGCGCTATTCACATGAATGAACTCCTGAATTCTCTTAGCAACCTCGTGAGTAGGGACAACCTCTGTACTATTTCAATAGTTGTCAGAGACTGAGGTACAGCTTGCTAACAAGGTGGTGTTTCTAGATATTGATAGAATAATAGCTTGTTAAAGATGTCCACCTGTTAATCCCTAGAGTGAGTCTGTAATAACTTGTTATAGCAACCATATGAAATGAAAACAATAGGTTCAAACTCAGGCAGTTTGACTCTGTAGCCATTATTCTTAACTATGGTTCAGAGCCTAGAGAAAGGACACTTAACACTAGGGAAGAAGACGGAGATGACAACCAGACTCTTTAAAGCTGGGCAGGAGTTATGAAAGCAGTGCTGGAAGGAAAAATGAGGAACTGGATTACTGTAGGGAGAGCTCCTGCTGTCACGAGGGAGAAAATTCTTATGTGCAAGCTTCCTCATCTCTGTTCAAAAATATGTATGAGTGTATTGTTTATAATCATTTGTGAAGTTCATAGTTATCTCTGGAGAGTGCAAGAGGAAATGTTTACTTACAAATTTTCATATTTTTGAAAACTTCACCAGACATGCACTTGGGGTTAATTTTTGTTTGTAAAATAAAGAAAGTGATATGTATATATACCATTTTTCTACGTTGAAAATAAAATGCAGCACTGGGGTGCAAATCTTTGCGCATAAAGCATTGTGCTACTGTAGAGTGATTTCCTTAAAATGGAAAATTCCTGGAGGTAGAACTGTTGAACCAATGGATAGAAACATTTGGAGAACATATATATTTAAAAGATAATATATACCCGAGATGGTACCCAGTCAGTAAACTAAACTATGTGAGAGAAGAGATGTTTAACAGATGAACAGAAGCGATGATAGTTGTCTACTCATATAATGAGGGCTGATACATGGAATATTCGTGTGCTAGTACCACAGACTGGGTGGCTTACATGATATAGATTTAATGTCTCACAGTTTCCAAGGATGAAAGTTCAAGATCAGGGCATTAGCAGGGCTAACTGAAGTCTCTCTCCTGGACTTATGGATGGTCTTGTGTGTTCATATGGCCTTTCCTCTGTGTATGTCTGTGTTCTAGTTTCCTCTTATTATAAGGACATCAGATTGGATTAGGGTCACTCTAATAACCTCATTTTAATTTAATTACCTCTTTAAGGATCCTGTTTTCAAGGAAGATACCATGTTCTGAGGTACTGAAGATTAGGACTTCAACATGTGAATTTGGGGGAGGTGGGGTGACAGTTCAGCCCACAACACAAAGAAAGTTCTAGAAGAATGGATCAATACTGGTGAAGAGAATTTCTGTTCACTGTGGGAAGGAAGCTTTGTAATATTTTAACATTTCCCATAATGGAACAGAGCTAAAGAATGACAGGATGGTTTTGCTGATTTTAGGCTCACTCTTTATTCCCAGCTCTGTTCCAATGCCTGTCTGGGTCAGCTTCATATACTCTGCTTTGACTGTTCTCTCTGGAAATGTAAACCTAAATCTGCTCTCAACAACTGCAGGATGCTTTCCCAGTATCCACTGTGGTTCCACTTTGTTTCTGCAATCTATCTCCAAAGACAGTATGAGACAGGACAGCATAAACCCTGAATAGGAAAAGAGTTTGGCTCCTTTCACCTCCCAACAAAAGCCCCACTATAATCTCTGAGTGCCCTTTACCTGTCTTTGATTCAGTTCACAATCCTTTCCTCTTGGAGTGAGAAAAGAGGGTAAAGGGGTAGGCTCTTGAGCTTTTTTGTTAAGGTTAGTGTACATTGCCAATAAAGAGACTTGTAGAGTCCAAATCAGGAGTCAGCAAACATTTCTGTAAAAAGCTACATAGTTAACATTTTAGCGTTGCTGGCCACAGGATTGCTGTTGTAAGTACTCAGCTCTGCATTGTAGCACCAAAGCAGTGATGACAAAGCAGTAAGGAGAAGAGCATCGTTGTGTTCCAATGAAACTTTATTTGCAAAACTAGCAGTGGGCCAGCTTTAATCTGTGGGCTGTGGTTTTGCTGTAATTCAGGTAAACTGAGAATATTTACTAGGTTGAATAAAAGTATATTAGTGAGCCCAAACTGATAAACTATGAATTTTATTCATTTCTGTGTTGATTTACTTAATGCACTATGCATATCTGGGTTTAAATTATAGTCTGGTTCCTTCTGAACACCCCCAGTTCATTTTTTACTATAAAGAGGAATACTCTGAAAATTAGTTTAATAATAGCATATTTCTGAACCTGAACTTTAACATTTTAAAAAGGCTTTTCCACATAACTCTTAGGTTAAATCTACCACAGAAACAACACGACCACATGCTATAATTACAAAATAAGAGACAAAGGTCAAGATAAGCCCTGAAGAGTTGGTGTTTCATTCTGTTATTCATTCAGCCAATATTTGTATATGGCCTATGTGCAAGGCACTGGAGCAAGTACTTCAGAAAATTCAAGAATGAAATAGACATGAGTCCTATCTTCAAAGTCTGTTCACAAACAGAACAGAACACCCTTGGCCATGGTTGGTTAGCCATGGCCAACCATGGGAGAACTTGTGATCAAGTTAAACAGACTTCCCCCGTGCAATTTGAATCTAAAGTATAATACTATGACTGGGAGAGCAAGCACCTCTTTTACTGAGGAGAGAGTTCACTGCTTTCTTCTGTGACTGGCTTATTTCACTTAGCAGAATGTTCTCAAGTTTTGTCTCTGCTGTCACGGATGGCAGAATTTCCCCTTTTTAAGGCTGAATAATATTTCATCATATATATAAAACCACCTTCAAAGACCAGCCCTTCTCTGGGTCAAGTTATTTTTTACTTAGATTAGGAACCAATTTATAAACAAATAAATTAGCTAAGCAAGGTGAGAAAGTAGGAAAATTTTTCAAAATGATGCCCCTTCCTATTTTATTCTTGCTATATATAAGAACATACATGTAAGCATAACAAATTAGGGAATTGTAGGAAAGTGAAGAACAAAATATAAAAATTCCTTTGTGGGATCCAGTTTGGCCCCCCCTTTTTTTTTCCCTTTAAATCTTTACTAGAGTCCTGAGTTCCACTGAAGACCCACAGATTATCTGGGAGAGAGATTAGAGAATCTAAATATTAACAAACTTCCCTTGAAAGTCTTCTCTGTGATAAATTTTGAGAATATTTCTTCCAGCATTTCTAATCTCAGCTCCTGTTCAGCAGGGGGTCTGTTTTCTCCTTCATGGAAAATTCTCCATCTTAATGATGTTACCCAGGGCACAGAGACTCAACACTCAATGGTTGGCAATTATTGCATGGTAATTCTTGCCATTTTCCCCTCCCCCAAGGTGCAATTTAGCAGCATGTGTCTCACTATTACCTTAACCAACTGGAAATAAAACTAACAACCAAATAAATTTGGCTTCAATTGGTAGAAGAATTGGCTGCCTATCTGGTGCATCAAAAGGGTTGAAGAAAGGCTCATCTCTGCAAGTATCTCTGTCCCACCAGTCTGCCAAGGGGGCAATTCTGTGACTTGGGTTCTCCTAAATTCCAAGTATGTTACTTACCAGGTACAATATAATAAATTATACGTTAAACTGTTATTTCTTTCGACCACAGTTTAAAGAGGATTGCAAACTTACCTCTCAGACAATTTTGCAAATAACTACACAAAGCTTCGAAAGAATAAGATTTAGAACAGTATATTTAAATGGGTAGAAAAAGACTATGCAAAGTGAAAAACATGGACTATTACAAAGGACTGAGCAGGCATAAGCAAACCAGCAGGTCTTCTTCTTACACGATTTGCCTTTAGGCCCTTGATACTTCTGCTAAAGCACAGTCTACAAGCTTTTCTGCAAAGAGTCAGATAGAAAATATTTCAGCTCTTCAGCTGTTAAGGTCTCTGTCACAACTACTCAGCTCTGTCATTGTAGTACAAAAGAAGCCATAGGCAACACATAAAAGAATGAGGGTAGCTGTATTTCAATAAAACTTTAGTTATGGACCTTGAAGTTGGAAATTTATATAATTTTTACATGCTGCAAATTCTTCAACCTTTGGGGTTTTTCCCCCAACGATTTAAAAATATAAACTGCCCCCACCCTGATTGGAGGCCATACAAAAACAGATGGTAGGATGGTTGGGTTTGTAGACTTTTATTCTAAGCAAAAGCCATTTGCTATTGTAAATATGTACACTATGCTATTCTGCGGTTCCTGCTGTTTCTTCTACTTGGATGTTGTTTTCTCACCCTTACACTTCCATATTGCACTCATAACCTGGTTTGATTACTCTCTCCCTTACAAAGCAACTGCTCATACACTTAAATGCCTTCATCTATACCCCTCTGATAGCAATCAGGAGATCCCCTAGGGGTATAGTGGTTAGGACTCTGCACTTCCACTGCAGGGGGATCAGGTTTGATCCTTGATTGGGGCACTAAGATGTCGCCAGTTGCATGGCATGGCTGATTGAGGAAAGGTGGTGTGAGGTGTGGGGATGGGGAATGTGGAGGCCAGGATTATTAGCATTTAGGAAACAGTTAAGAGTGGAATACAAATATAGTTGAAAAGAGAAGTGAAAAACATGCTTAACACCCATGGAGGGTTGAATGCTGCAAAGTCGCTTCAGTCATGTCTGACTCTGTGCGACCCCATAGATGGCAGCCCACCAGGCTCTGCCGCCCCTGGGATTCTCCAGGCAAAAACACTGGAGTGGGTTGCCATTTCCTTCTTCAATGCATGAAAGTGAAAAGTGAAAGTGAAGTCACTGAGTCGTGTCCAACTCTCAGTGACCCCATGGACTGCAGCCTACCAGGCTCCTCCATCCATGGGATTTTCCAGGCAAGAGTACTGGAGTGGGGTGCCATTGCCTTCTCCGTGGAGGGTTGAATGGTGGCCCTTAAAAATTGTACTTGCCTTCTAATACCTGGATACTGTGAATGTGACTTTATATGGAAAAGATATTTGCACATGCAATTAAATTAAGGATTTTGAGATGAGATTATCCCAAATTAAACAAATGGATCTGAAATCCAATGACAAGTATCTTTACAAGAGACAAAGAGAAGACATGCAGAAGAGAGGATCACTGAGAATGAGGCAGAGATGGGAGTGATGGAGACACAAAGATTGCCCATAACCACTGGAAGCCTGAAGAGGTGAGAAAGCCATCTCCCTTTGAGCCCCCTCAAGGGAGTGCAGCCCTGCCTGAAACCTTGATTTTGGTCTTCTGGCTCCAAAACTATGAGAAACTACATTTCTGTTGTTTTAAGCCACCCAGTTTGTTTAAGTCAGAGAAGGCAATGGCAACCCAGTCCAGTACTCTTATCTGGAGACTCCCATGGACGGAGGAGCCTGGTAGGCTGCAGTCCATGGGGTCGCAAAGAGTTGGACATGACTGAGTGACTTCACTTTCACTTTTCAATCTCATGCATTGGAGAAGGAAATGGCAACCCACTCCAGTGCTCTTTCCTGGAGAATCCCAGGGATGGAGGAGCCTGGTAGGCTACCGTCTATGGGGTCGCACAGAGTCAGACACGACTGAAGTGACTTAGAAGCAGCAGCAGCAGCAGCAGCAGCAGCAGTTTAACTGCTATGAGAAAGCTCAGAAGCTAGTACAATCTCCTTCTCCAAGTTAAGTGTTAATATAGTAATAGCTAATATTTATTTAGCATTTCTTATGTGTGGCTTTACACAGGTTATTATATTAAATATTCACAGCTATCTTATGAATTTGGCATTATTCTTCTCCCTTGTACAGGCTTCCCTGGTGGCTCAGACAGTAAAGTGTCTGCCTGCAATGCAGGAGACCTGGGTTCGATCCCTGGGTCAGGAAGATCCCCTGGAGAAGGAAGTGGCAACCCACTCCAGTACTCTTGCCTGGAAAATTCCATGGATGGAGGAGCCTGGTAGGCTATAGTCCATGGGATCGCAAAGAGTCAGACATGACTGAGCAACTTCACTTATCTCTTTTACAGATGAGAAAACTGACATGCAGAGAAGTCGAGTAACATACGTAAACATAACATACATACATAACATACATACATAAAGATCCACTCACCTGATAAAGGATGGAACCAAATTAAACTCAGCTGACCTGACTTTAGAGTCCCTCTTAATCACTGTCATCTGGAGAGTCTTCTGAATTCTTCTGTTTTTTCACATATCCTAGAAAAGAGGGGGAAATGTTGGTTAATGGTCTCCTTTGTGGAATGAAATTCCTGAAACTGGATTTCTACTATTCAAGAAACACGTTTTTTTTCATTATATAATTCTCTATTATCTCACCAGTGAAAAGAAACATGAGATAATTCCAATGACATAAAATATATTTTAATTTTTACATAGAATTTTTTTCTTGGTAAAGATTATATAACTGCCTAATTATCCACCAAATTTCAAGAAAAACTTTTAGAATTTACATAAAGCCCAGAAGCTCGTTCTTGATAAGCAATGTTAGGATAGTCTGCTGCTTCGTCAAGACAATAGATCTCTCTGTGTCTCTGTCTTTCCTTCCCTCCTCTTTCTGATTTTCAGGGTGAAAAACTGGTTCCAAGGTTCTGATCGCTTTCTTAAATATATGGCCTTCGCAGAGTCTGTTTCCCTAAGCAGCTCTATTTGAATGCATTTCAGAATCTTAGCTTCTAGTTTCCATTAAGGAAAATAAGTATGAGGAAACACAACTCCAGGTAGCACTGGGCAGATGCCAACAATGGAAACAGCAGGTTGTTGCTGGGTGAGTCAAGGAGAGCAAAATGCCCAGCTGAGGTTGAGACCTGCTGTAGGACAAGTTTCTGTGCTCCAACTCCAGTGATACAGTGATCCACAGTTAGGATTCACTAGAAAGCCAGGCAGCACAACGTTTAAAAGCACTAGTATAGCTGAGTCTACATGTGAGTCCTGTGCTGGTATCATCACACACCAGCTGTGTGATCTGGGCCAACTGACCTCAAGTTTAATTTTTTTCATCTGAGAAGTGGGGGACAATGATGGTACCTATTTCATAGGTAAGAGTCATGGAAAATGCTGGCATGTGAAAGCACTCAGTATTATCAGAGTGTTGGTGGTTAAATTGTTTATATTGGAGCCCTGGAAAGAGTGAAAGTCAAAAGTGTAAAGTGAAAGCGTCAGTCCCTCAGTTGTGTCTGACTCTTTGTGATACCATGGCCTGCAGCCCACCAGGGTCCTCAGTCCATGGAATTCTCCAGGCAAAAATACTGGAGTGGGTAGCCATTCCCTTCTCCAGGGGATCTTCCCAACCCAGGGATTGAATCTGGGTCTCCTGCATTGCAGGCATAATCTTTACTATCTGAGCCACCAGGGAAGGAGAAGGGTATCTTAACTCACTGCCTTTCCTGTCACCATCCCCCTACCACTGGTTCTCAATTTCTCTTTTAACTAGGTATAACTCTGCTGCTTCATTAGCTTTTGAGTAGCTACCTGAAGGTTAAAAATAAGCTGGAAAGAATAAAAATAAGAATGCTCAGAGCTTACACAAAACTCTTAAAAAATAATTACAAAATAAAAGATGCTTTCAGAGAGATTTTACATGAACCAAATTAGGATCTTTACCTTGTATCCTAACCCAACTAATACAGATTATGTCACATTTTCATCAATTCCTCTCATCCCTCACTCCTACTCCCTCCTAGAAGCATTCATTATCTCAAGGTAATTTCACTAATTATTGAGGCATTACAGGTATTATTTTGATACTTCTGTGAATGTTTTATTCCTAAACTTACTCCTTTGCCTCAAAGATGACACGTTGGTAAGAATCCCAATGTTTCCCTAGAGCTGCATAAACCAGGTCCCATCGCCTAGCATTTGAAATTTGAGTATATAATATCATCGTTAGAGAGTAGCACATAGTAGCAGTCATTGCAACACTCATTTTGCTAATAACACTTAGCACTTCTTTACCACTGTCTTCTACTACTCTCACTTTCAAAGCATTTTCTGCCTTCTTCTTATAAAATATGTATATATACTATACACATATTTTAATCATTATGGACTACAGTATTATACACTTTGTTATATTTGTTGATGGACTGAGACCCAGGGAAAACTGAATTAATTGTCTAGGCTGTCAAGCAAATTAATTGCACAACCATAAATGCAGACTATAGATTTTGATTCCTTGGAAGTCCTGAGTTTATGTATTCTTGAAATTATAGTAGAACTATATGCATTAGCCCATTCAATCAACATCAACATTTAATATGTCTTTATATAGTTACCATAATAACTCTGTTTCCTTAGTCTGCTTAATTCTTTGCCATCCTAAATAAATTTACCTTGATCTGCCCTGATTTGCCTTCTTATAAAAATTCCCTTCATGCCGTCATCCTTTTCCTTAGTGCACTGGAACCTGATTCCAAACTCAACAACTCCTTGTTGTCTTCAAGGTCACCAAGTAACTCCTTGCCAGTTACAGAGGCCCTTTCTCAATCTTCATCTTAATTGATTCTGTATCGTCTGAGATGACTGAGCATTGTACCTCCTCAGAATTCTTTACTCCTTTTTGAGGGCCATCCTCAACTCTCCTGATACTCCCTGGGATGGCACAAAGTAAGACTCCTTTTTGTTAATCAAGATTGATAGGGCATTTACTATGGGACAGACATCATGGTAAATACTATGCATGAATAACTCAAGGGTCAGCCTTTTTGCCTTTCAAGAATCATCTTCCTCTAATTATTCTGGGGAAATGTGTATGTGTCACGTTCTGTCTGTGCTGCTATCTGCTTCATTTATGTCACCGGCACCTAAATTGCTGTTAAATATGAAGACAGATGGTTCCCCCTTTGTGGGCTCCAAAATTTGTAAATTAGTTATTTCCAGATTTTAAAGAAAAATTTTTGTGGAAGGAAGCGTGGAAAATGATAACTAGGTTCTTCTGATATCACTCAAAAGATAATTTCACCCATGGTAAAATTGATCCATGATAGTATAGATGTCAATCACTATTTATAACAATTTCTCTATGAAAACTCATTTACAAAGATTTGAAGGATGCATGGATGAGTATGTAGAGTTTATTTTTACATAGTAGGAAGTTGTCCTTCATTTCATTTCTGTCTAGAAGCAAAAAAAGATAAAGAGTTCTTGCATTCCAAAGACAAGCTTCCCCTCGTGGCTCAGACAGTAAAGAATCTGCCTGTGATTCAGGAGACCTGGGTTCCATCAATAGGTTGGAAAGAGCCCCTGGAGGAGGGCATGGCAACCCACTCCAGTATTCTTTCCTGGAGAATCCCATGGACAAAGGAGCCTGGCAGACTGCAGCCCATGGGGTTGCAGAGTTGGATACAACTGAGCGATTAAGCACAGCATAAGAACAAGCTCCTTTCTTAAAGGTGAACTATGCAATGAAACTTAGATGGGAGGTTGAGTGTCCCCAGTCTTGGGACACTACTTAGAGGAAGAAAGCATGCAAGAAAGCCTTTGGGGATATGATAGTCTGTTAGAGAAATCCCCATGCTGCAGGTTTTAAAGCCCCTATCTCCTCTGCCTCCAAATCCTTTCTTGTTATTCTTTGCTACCTTGATTGTCTGTCCTTTTTAACAATAATTCCAATTTTCCTCCTGATATTGGGAGAAATTGAGGGTAGGAGGAGAAGGGGGGCAACACAGGATGGGATCGTTGGATGGCATCACTGACTCAGTGGACATGAAATTGAGTTTGAGCAAACTCTGGGAGATAGAGAAGGACAGGGAAGCCTTGAGTGCTGCAGTCCATGGGGTCACAGGGAGTCATCCATGACTTAGTAACTGAACAACAACCAATATTCTCCAAGCCTGGGATAAGTGTCTGTTCTTTAGAGCAGGAGAAACAATTACTTGGTCATAGAACAGGCTTGGGATGTGACAGAACCAGCGTACAACATTGACCTTCTCGCAATCCAGTTTCTCTACTCCCTCATTCTTTACAAAGTGATGTGGACAAAAAATGGTATTCACTAAACAAGGGATGTTATGGCCGTAAGGCAATCAGCCACTGCAGCCACAACTGACGATGTACCCTGAGGGGAATTCAGGATGGAGAAAAACAAGATACTGACCCCAGATAGTTAAGATACATTTCGAAAGAGTAATTTCAACAACCCAGATTCTTGCATTTTTCCGTACATAGAAAAATACTGAAATCACTAACCTGAGATGTCTGTTTCTGTAATTATCAATTATTGTTGGTGTTTAGTCGGATAATCACAATGGTGTGATCACTCACCTAGAGCCAGACATCCTGGAATGTGAAGTCAAGTGGGCCTTAGGAAGCATCACTATGAACAAAGCTAGTGGAGGTGATGGAATTCACCTCCACTTGAATAGTTGAGCTATTTCAAATCCTGAAAGATGATGCTGTGAAAGTGCTGCATTCAATATGCCAGCAAATTTGGAAAACTCAGCAGTGGCCACAGGACTGGAAAAGGTCAGTTTTCATTCCAATCCCAAAGAAAGGCAATGCCAAAGAATGCTCAAACTACTGCACAGTTGCACTCATCTCACATACTAGTAAAGTAATGCTTAAAATTCTCCAAGCCAAGCTTTAGTAATACATGAACCGTGAACTTCCAGATGTTCAAGCTGGGTTTAGAAAAGGCAGAGAAACCAGAGATCAAATTGCCAACATCTGCTGGATGATGGAAAAAGCAAGAGAGTTCCAGAAAAACATCTATTTCTGCTTTATTGACTACTCCAAAGCCTTTGATTGTGTGGATCACAATAAACTGTGGAAAATTCTTCAAGAGATGGGAATACCAGACCACCTGACCTGCCTCTTGAGAAATCTGTATGCAGGTCAGGAAGCAACAGTTAGAACTGGACATGGAACAACACACTGGTTCCAAATTAGGAAAGGAGTACGTCAAGGCTGTATATTGTCACCCTGCTTATTTAACTTCTATGCAGAGTACATTATGAGAAACACTGGGCTGGAGGAAGCACAAGCTGGAATCAAGATTGCTGGGAGAAAAATCAAAAACCTCATATATGCAGATGACACCACCCTTATGGCAGAAAGCGAAGAATAATTAAAGAGCCTCTTGATGAAAGTGAAAGAGGAGAGTGGAAAAGTTGGCTTAAAGCTCAATATTCAGAAAACGAAGATCATGGCATCTGGTCCCATCACTTCATGGGAAATAGATGGGGAAACAGTGGAAATAGTGTCAGACTTTATTTTTCTGGGCTCCAAAATCACTGCAGATGGTGATTGCAGCCATGAAATTAAAAGACACTTACTCCTTGGAAGGAAAATTATGACCAACCTAGACAGCATATTAAAAAGCAGAGACATGACTTTGCCAACAAGGTCCATCTAGTCAAGGCTATGGTTTTTCCAGTGGTCATGTATGGATGTGAGAGTTGGACTGTGAAGAAAGCTGAGCACCGAAGAATTGATGCTTTTGAACTGTGGTGCTGGAGAAGACTCTTGAGAGTCCCTTGGACTGTGAGGTGATCCAATCAGTCCATCCTAAAGGAAATCAGTCCTGGGTGTTCATTGGAAGGACTGATGTTGAAGCTGAAACTCCAATACTTTGGCCACCTGACACGAAGAACTGACTCACTGGAAAAGACCCTGATGCTGGGAAAGATTGGGGGCAGGAGGAGAAGGGGACGACAGAGGATGAGATGGTTGGATGGCATCACCAACTCAATGAACATGGGTTTGGGTGGACTCCAGGAGTTGGTGATGGACAGGGAGCCCTGGCATGCTGTGGTTCATGGGGTCGCAGAGAATTGGACACGACTGATAGACTGAACTGAACTGAGTCACTAAGAAACATACTACTCTTAGCGACCCCATGGACTGTAGCCCGCCAGGCCCCTCTCTCCATGGGATTTTTCAGATAAGAATACTGGAGTGGGTAGCCATTTCTTTCTCCAGGGGATCTTCCTGACCCAGGATCAAACCCGCATCTCCAGCATTGGCAGGCAGATTCTTTACCACTGAGCTATCTGGGAAGCCCATAATTATTGACAGCAGGGAACTTTTGTTATTTGACTACAGATTTTTTCACATCTAAAACTCCCATGTTTCCTAGCTCTTCCCTTACCTTTTAGAACAATCCCTTAAAGCTATGGAAGGCTGATTCTCTGGGCTATAGTCCTCAGTAAGGTTCCCAAATAAAACATAATTCTCAACTTTTAGCTTATGTATTCTTTTTCAGTTGACAGAGGTTATTCTTGCTCATCAGCTTCTCTGGAGTCAGTCTTTCAATGTAGGAGGGCAGTTTAGGAGAGATTGTTAACGTATGCAAAAATAGTTTGTCCCTGATCTCGAGTCTAATGAAATCCAGGTTTCTCTTCATATATCATATATGTATTCTCCAATCATTACCATCATGTGAAACTACCTGAAGGAGAATGGGCATCGCTATTATTTAAAGCCACATAAAGGCCCATTCTTCTTCATATGATCTTGTGCCCTTTACAACTTTTCCCCAAAGCCCAAATGTGACAAGTTTTACCTAAACATGTTGTGACTTGGATGTCTAGTCATCAGCCCAGGTTAAGATTTTTATTCTTCAACATTCCCTTCAATCTGAACTAACCATCTGCCTCCTTTCATATTTGGAACCATCTTAACTTCATTTTTATTAGGTAATCATAAAATACCCAGGATCTTGTCCAGTATATAATGTGTTCGGGGGCTTTTTGTCTTCTACTGATTAAAGTCAGAAGCTACTGGTCTCAGTGATATTCTCTTAGCCTTGTTTTAACACCTAGTGCACATATTCTTTGTTTATTAAATCACAACTGTCTTTGGCTGAACTTGCTCAAAGAATAAAACAAATGCTTCATCTGATTATAGCCCATTGATTTCTTAGCCAGTATAAGATTTAAAAGACATTTAAAAATCACGTTTTGTCTTTGTTTATCAACCTTGAAAATTAATTTCAGCATTGCATTTCATTTAATCTTCTGTCCCCTGTAAAAATATCAACAAATAACAGTGGAAGATAGCTTTTCTTGGGTTTGTTTATTGGATTATCTTTAATAGCCCCATTTTCTTGTTTATTTTTAGGGCTCAAGTGCTGTCAAATCATCATTAATTAAAATGTGCAAGGCACTCACAGAAAGCATAAATAAAACAGAGTGGAGAAGGCAGTCTCAACTTAGTATTTTGCAGGTTGGGTTAGCTTAAAAGGAAAGGCATGTTCTCTGTCTTGAAAATCGGAAAAGAGATGCTTTTTCTACTTCATCAAAAGCAAGGAAATACGAAGCCACCACTTTTCCAAGAGAAAGGTCTTTTTCCAAGCCCCTCTCTGGGTGAACTTTATGATGAAATGAAAGATTATCCTCTGCCATCTGTCACTGAAACCCAGTCTACATTCTAATTCTAAGCCTCAGAGCAGAGAGAAAGTAAAAGAAATTGAGAGACATAAATGTTCTAGGAGCCATTTCACAACAAGTTTATTTCTCATTTGTCTTCATCAGAAGGATTTCAAGATTGGAACATTTAATAGACCTCTCACTGACAGCTGATGGGAAGATTAGTGATCAAAGGTTGGAGACATTTGGAAAAGGAATATGTTCTGCTGTGGGACTGATGGGAAAATGATGGAGAGAGAGCACTCAGGTCTCGAAATGGAGACTGATGAAGTTAAAAGCCCGAGAAGAGCTGCTGTGGGGGAAGGGCAACAGTGGATGCCACCGCCTCTTGGAGGCAGCGTCCTGCGCCCATTCAGGGAAAGGCAGGCGGCCCTTCAGAGAACTGTGTAGTAGCCAAGTGGCTCTCCTGAGAAAGCCAATTGCAAGTGGCTTCTCCCACATGAGGGGTTCAGCTCTGTCTGAGGAGAGCAACTATTCGTCAGTGAAACAGACCATGTGAGGAAGTCATGGCCTTTGTGAAGAACAAGGCATTTGAAACGTGATTCCTCTGGTTCTGTCACGATCAGTTACCAGAAATTCATTTCATGGGTATATTTTTCTAGCCTCAGTGAATCCAGGCCCTTCCACAGAATTTCAATCGAGAAATGGAACTGTGGAGAATTTTGTCTTTTCAGTTCATAGACTCGTTATGAGGTCAGTGAAACTACTGACCCCACCTTACATGCATTCACCTCACACTGCCCTTCCCACCCCCCTCTCCCAAAGCTTACTGATTCATTCCAGAAAGAAAGATGCAGGCATTGCCAGACTACATACTTATATTTGAACTGATCTACAGTTAAGTTTGAAGCAAAATGAAAGACTCATCTTGCTGGGGGATAGTGCAAGAAGGTCTAGACAGAGATGTCTGTGACCAGGAAGAATGCCACATATGATCCTGAAGACCAGCAAATATTCCAAGTGGGAAAGCTTCAGTGAAGAGGATTAATGGCTGAACCTCTAACTTTATGCAAGTTCTAACTCTGTCCTTCTATTTACGAGGAAATGAGGCCCAAATAAGAGTCCTTCTCCTCTTTTGGATTAAAAGATGCTTGCTCCTTGGAAGAAAACCTATGATAAACCTAGACAGCATACTAAAAAGCAAAGACATCACTTTGCCAACAAAGGTCCATCTAGTCAAAGCTATGGTTTCTCCAGTAGTCATCTAAGGATGAGAGTTGGACCATAAAGAAAGATGAGTGCTGAAGAATTGATGCTTTCCAGTTGTGCTAGAGAAGACTTTTGAGAGTCTCTTGGACAGCAAGGAGATCAAACCAATCAATCCTAAAGGAAATCAGTCCCGAATATTCATTGGAAGGACTGATGCTGAAGCTTCAATACTTTGGCCACCTGATGCAAAGAGCTGACTCATTGGTAAAGATCCTGATGCTGGGAAAGATTGAAGGCAGGAGAGAAGGAAGTGACAGAGGATGAGATGGTTGGAGGCCATGACTGACTCAATCGACATGAGTTTGAGCAAACTCTGGGAGATAGTGAAGGACAGGGAAGCCTGGAGTGCTGCAGTCCATGGGGTTGCAAAGAATGAGACGTGACTGAGAGACTGAACAACAACAACTTCTTCCGAAGTCTCCAGATGTTAAAGCTGGAAAGAAGGTGAATACCATCTAAAGTAGACCTTCCATTTTACAGGTGTCCAGAGGTAAAATAATCTGTGGTCACAGGGCTGCTTCACAGACCCAGAAGCACCCTGTGATTTTCTCGAGACCCAGTTCACTTCTGTCCACTGATGAAGATTCTCTCCTTGACCAAACTCTAGTCAGGCTTCTGTGCACTCTCTTCTCAAATAGGTCTGACTTTTAGGCTTCTGTTATTGTCTCTGCATTGTCTCTGTCCAGTTTTAATAAGAAATCCTAAATCATTTTAACCAGAATCTCACACTCTGATTGTCCTAGCCTGCCTTTCAGCAAGAATCCTGTTGGGCTGGTTTAACCAGAATCCATCATGCTACATAAGTTCTATTTCCTATACTATGCCCTGTACTTCCAAAAGACGTGTGGGTGCTGTTTTCCTGACCAAACCCTGACAGATATATACACTGCCAGCCCCCATCTCCTTTCCCTCCACATCAGATGGGGAAACAGTGGAAACAGTGTCAGACTTTATTTTGGGGGCTCCAAAATCACTGCAGATGGTGACTGCAGCCATGAAATTAAAAGACGCTTACTCCTTTGAAGAAAAATTATGACCAACCTAGATAATATATTCAAAAGCAGAGACATTACTTTGCCGACTAAGGTCTGTCTAGTCAAGGCTATGGATTTTCCTGTGGTCATGTATGGATGTGAGAGTTGGACTGTGAAGAAGGCTGAGCGCCGAAGAATTGATGCATTTGAACTGTGGTGTTGGAGAAGACTGTTGAGAGCCCCTTGGACTGCAAGGTGATCCAACCAGTCCATTCTGAAGGAGATCAGCTCTGGGATTTCTTTGGAAGGAATGATGCTAAAGCTGAAACTCCAGTACTTTGGCCACCTCATGCGAAGAGTTGACTCATTGGAAAAGACTCTGACGCTGGGAGGGATTGGGGGCAGGAGAAGGGGACGACAGAGGATGAGATCGCTGGATGGTATCACTGAATCGATGGACGCAAGTCTGAATGAACTCCGGGAGTTGGTGATGGACAGGGAGGCCTTGCGTGCTGTGATTCATGGGGTCGCAAAGAGTCGACGTGACTGAGCAACTGAACTGAACTGAAAGAAGTGTCTTCCATTACAAGAATATGAAAATGAGGTTATATTTTTATCAGCAAGCAACTTATTGAAGCATTGAAAATGAAAATGTACATAAAACAACCATTTGCTAAATGCATCAACCCCTTGGGGGCTCTAATTAACAGTTATGTTGATCTAGATGCAAAAAGCTTCCATTTGTTGTGACTTCCAAAAGTCTTGTCAAAGTTGTCATCAAACTGAAGGTCTGACTCATTTTTAGATTATCTGAGCCGGCTGTTCAGATCTGTCAGTTATAATTGTTCTTTTTAATTCTCTAGTCATTTTGGTTAAAATTCCCCTGTCTGCACAGCCCACTAAACCTCCTCCCCCAATTGTCCCAATAGTCACACATGGATTTGGTATTTACCAAGACATCCAGTTGTAAACTCTCCTACTACATTCTGGGTCTGGTTAGTCGTAAAACAGCTGCTGCTCTGGATCAGTCTAGAATGGGGTGATTTTCCATTCTTTTAAGACTATTTTATAAATTTGTGAGTTTTCTTCTAGATAACTTATTTTCTGTGTATAGATAGACTAGAGAGTTCTTCAAGAAAATTAGAGATATCAAGGGAATAATTCATGGAAAAGCGGGCACAATAAAGGACAGAAATGGTATGGACCTAACAGAAGCAGAAGATATTAAGAAGAGCTGTCAAGAATACACAGAAGAATTATACAAAAAACATCTTCATGACCCAGATAACCACGATGGTGTGATCATTCTCCTAAAGCCAGACATCCTGTAATACAAAGTCAAGTGGGCCTTAGGAAGCACCACTATGAACAACGCTAGTAGAGATGATGGAACTCCAGTTGAGTTATTTCAAATCCTAAAAGATGATGCTGTGAAAGTGCTGCACTCAATATGCCAGCAAATTTGGAAAACTCAGCAGTGGCCACAGGACTGGAAAAGGTCACTTTTCATTCCAATCCCAAAGAACGGCAATGCCAAACAACATAAAAATTACCACACAATTACACTCATCTCACACACTAGCAAAGTAATGTTCAAAATTCTCCAAGCCAGGCTTCAACAGTATGTGAACTGTGAACTTCCATATATTCAAGCTGGATTTAGAAAAGGCAGAGACTCCCTTGGCGGATTCATGTTGATATATGGCAAAACCAATACAATATTGTAAAGTAATTAGCTTCCAATTAAAATAAATAAATTTAAATTAAAAAAGAAAAGAAAAGGCAGAGAAACCAGGTCAAATTGCCAACATCTGCTGGATCATTGAAAAAGCAAGAGAGTTCCAGAAAAACATATACTTCGGGTATACTGACTATGCCAAAGCATTTGACTGTGTGGATCACAACCAACTGTGGAAAATTCTTCAATAGATGGGAATACCAGACCACCTGACCTGCCTTCTGAGAAATCTGTATTTGGATCAAGAAGCCACACTTAGAATTGAACATTGAATAACAGACTGGTTCCAAATCAGTGATGGAGTACGTCAAGGTTGCATATTGTCACCCTGCTTATTTAACTTCTATGCAGAGTACATCATGCAAAATGCCGGGCTGGATGAAGCACAAGCTGGAATCAAGATTTCCAGGAGAAACATCAATAATCTCAAATACAAAGATGACACTACCCTTATGGCAGAAAGCGAAGAAGAACTAAAGAGCCTCTTGATGAAAGTGAAAGGGGAGAGTGAAAAAGTTGGCTTAAAGCTCAACATACAGAAAAATAAGATCATGGCATCCAGTTCCATCACTTCATGGCAAATAGATTGGAAACAATGCAAACAGTGACAGACTTTATTTTGGGGGCTCCAAAATCACTGCAGATGGTGGCCATAGCCATGAAATTAAAAGACGCTTGCTCCTTGGAAGGAAGGCTATGACCAACCTAGACAGTTTATTAAAAAGCAGAGACATTACTTTGCCAACAAAAGTCTGCCTAGTCAAAGCTATGGTTTTTCTAGTAGTCATGTATGGGTGTGAGAGTTGGACTATAAAGAAAGCTGAGCGCCAAAGAATTAATGCTTTTGAACTGTGGTGTTGGAGAAGATGCTTGAGAATCCCTTGGACTACAAGGAGATCCAACCAGTCTATCCTAAAGGAAATCAGTCCTGAATATTCATTAGAAGGACTAATGCTGAAGCTGAAACTCCAATACCTTGGCCACCTGATGAGAAATGACTCACTAGAAAAGAACTTCATGCTGGTAAAGATTCAGTTTGGGAAGAGAGGATGATATGGTTAGGTGGCATCACCAATGCGATGGACATGAGTCTGAGTAGGCTCTGGGAGTTGATGATGGACAGGGAAAGCCTGGCATGCTGTAGTCTACGGGGCTGCAAAGAGTCGGATATGACTGAGCGACTGAATTGAATTGAACTGGACCTTTTCATAAATAAAATAACCAATTACTCCCCTGGTGGATATTGCAGTGTGTTTTGGGAACTTTATAAGTTAGTTTCCAAAACCTAGAGAGCACTATCACTATCTTGTCCTCTAAAGTAATTATGTTCCATGACTTCCCTGGTGCTAATGCAGGGGCCATGGGTTTGATCTCTGGTCTGGGAATATTCCAGATGCCTCAGAGCAACTAAATCCTGTGTGCTACAACTACTGAGCCTAAATGCTGCAACTATTTAAGCCCATGCGCCTAGGGCCTGTGTTCCAAAATAAGAGAAGCTACTATAATGAGAAGCCTGTGCATTGCAAGGAAGAACAGCCCTCCCTCACTGCAACTAGAGAAAAGTCTGTACACAGGAACAAAGACCCAGCACATCCAAAAATAAATATGTTCTATTACCTATTTAATGAGAGAGAGCATGACAAGGGAGGCACTCACGGTTTTCTGCATTTGTTGTTGCTGCTTATTTTTCTGTTCCTTTTAAGTAGTTAAAAATTATAAGATGCCAAACAATGAATTTTCATTACAAATAGCATGATAGCTGGAAAAAATTATACATACTAGCTCTTAAAGATTGATTCCTGCTATAAAGAAAAACAAACATCACAATGAACAATGCTAGACATATAAAGATAAATTCATCTCAGTCAGTCCTTGTATTCAAAGAGCTTCAAATGCATCGAACTCTGTTTTCTTTGTTAGATGACGTTATATACTTGCATGAGCCAGAGCTGCCTTAGTGAGCTGGGCCACGAGGCACTAGTACTTCATTCATTACTCTTGTCCCACTGGGATAAGTTCAGGTAGCTCCTCCTCCATCTGGTAACTGTGCTACTGGAAAATGTGGCCCAGTCATCCTAACAGGGAAAGGGGAGGAAGGAGGCTTAAGCAGAATGTTTCAAGGGCTAAATTTAGAAGTGGCTTACTTCAGTTCTGCCTAGTTTGTTAGTCAGATTGTGACACATGTCTAACTGCAAGGAACCTTGAGAACTGTCTTCCCGTGTGCTGGGGAAGAGGAACTGGGATGGTGAGCAGGCAGCACTTTTGCTGCCATGTAGCCAGAAATCATTTTCTTCTGAATCCTTCAAAATATGTGTCAACATTGAAAATAAATGCCAATGTTTTCCACAACCAGAAGGAAATGAAAATTTTTAGAATCATCATGATAATCTCAATGAGAGATACTGGTTTCTTTATGAATCTGTCATGTCAAGGAAACTGTATTAATATAATTTTTATCTGTGGGAAGATTGTTATAAAGTCTTCATAACTAATATTCATGTAAAAATCATATCTGGATCATAGTCAACATAATTGTTTTTTCTGCATCATAATAGTTAAAGCAAGACTCCTTGCAAAGTTATTCTAATTTTGAAAATGTCTTCTAATCCTTAATCATGTCTTTTATGGAGTGGGTTGAATTGTGTCTCCCCAAAAGACACATTTATGTTCTAATCCCTGGAACCTGTTAATGTGATCTTATTCGGAAGATCAAATTAAAAAAGGTCATACTGGGTTAGGATGGTCTCTACATCCAATGATTGTCATCTTTATAAGAGAAAGGAGAGAGAAATTTGGACACACAGCAAGAAAGAAGGCCATGTGAAGTCAAGAGTCAGAGACTGGAGTGATTCAAGTCAGGGAATGTCAAGGATTGCCGACAACTGTCAGAAGCCAGGAGAGAGGCATAGGTTGGATTCTCCCTCAGAGCCTCCATAAGGAACCAATCTTGCTGACAACTCAGTTTCAGACTTGTAGCCTCAAGAACTGTGATAGAATAAATTTCTATTGTTTGAAGGCACCAAATTTGTAGTAATTTGTTATGGAAGCCCTAGGAAACTTTGTACTCTTGATTTGCAAAGAAATTGATCTTTAGGAGAGATGTACCATCTTTGGGCTCCTATTGTGTACAGGCACTCAGACACTGATGATACAAAGGTGGATGTAAGGCACTTGCAAATCAGTGGAGGTGAAAAACATGTAAATAGACATTTGAATTCAACTGGGGGAAAACATTTTTATAATTCAGAATCTTCAGATAAAAAAAAATACCAAAAATTATGTTTTACATTGTCACCTCTTATTCTTCCTTCATATAGATACTAGATAATTATTTGACTGCTTTTGGAATTATCCTTCATATTATATCTGCTGAAATGTGAGACCAAATCATTGTCAGTTCATTACTGAAGGACCACTGTGATACTATAATGGGGTCCTGACTCCATGAATGTGTTTCTCTTGGCTTTTTACGGTTTTATTATTGACCTAACTTTGCTACAGAAGTGATTAACTACTGTTTTCAAATCCTAGGATTCTCTAATGGACCAAATAAAATGAACTCAACGAATCTCACTGGCTCAATTTTGACAGTACAGGTAGAAAATGTCCCATTCAATTTGTCATGTTCAAATATTTACGCACTGTCATACAGTTCTCAAAGCAAGAAAAGATAAAGAGGAATTTTTAAACAAGTCAGCTCTGGTTTGGCACATAAAGTCAAATCTAGTTCAACTCAATTCATGGGAGTGGTATATATACCAGTCAGCTATAGATAATTTACAACAGGTTACAATGAAGTTCATTTGCAATCCATGTATCACCGGTCACCAAGGAAGTGCTATAAACCAAAATCGCAAGATGGCCTAGCACATAGCAGATACTTAGGTCAAAAATACCAAGCAAACAAAACTGCCCAATAGCTCATCTCTACCTTCTCTCAGGAGGTCCCCAAAGTCATTATACGTCTCATCTCAAGAACTCTATTGGCTCCTAGATGATCATTGCGCCTACTCTGTCTGCACTTGCCACTATGTAAACCGCTTAAGTCTGCTGCTCTTTGCAGGAGGGGCTTCAGAATCCTTCTAAATACCTTGCAGAAGATACCTTATATCTTCCCCAGACCCCCATAAATCCATCCATCTTAGGCTACAGCTGATGACCTATTCTTGCAACATAGGTAACCTGAATTAGACAACTATCAGTCTGAGGGGTTTCACTACCAGAATTCATCTCAACTGTTATATTAATAGCACTTCCTCTTCCACAGGAGGGAGATAAACCATTCTGCTTTTATAATAATCATTGAGAGCTTAACACTGATATCTCCTCCACTCCTTTCCAGCTCTGATCTTGCTTAACTTGGTTGAGATAATTCGGGTTGATGAGGGAAGGCAGAGTGAAGGTACAATGGCAAAGAAAGGGTGCAAATATTTTTAAGCGTCAGCATCAGTTCTGTGCTAAATCTTGTGCTCACCTCTTTAGATTTTGTTTCATTTAATTGGGACAACAATCCCATAAAGTTGTCTTGTTAGGCCCATTTTCCCATTGAAAGAAAGATAGGGGTTAAGTAACATGCTCCAAACCACACTGCTGTTAAGAAGTGAAGCAACGAATTGAGTATAATTTCAAGGTTCTTGATATTTTCCTGTTATGTTCCTCTTTAGGACACATTATCTAAGGATGCTCAGCTTCTTCAGTTAAAGTCACCTCTACCTCACTCCAGCCCCGGGGCCCTTCCTCTGTTCCTGACATCATGAGGCACACTTCTTTGAATGACTCTGTCCCATCTCTCTCGGAACCAAAAACTCAATCTAGTAACCCGTCTGTATTCCATTAGTCTATGCTCATGTAACCCTGGACTGCATTTAAAGAGATGAAGTCAAGACCTTAGTAATGACTGCATATTCATATCTACCTTTTAATTATGTAGTTATACTTACATAAATGGCTATCTACTGTTCTGAATATGCTTTTGATAAGATTCTGAAGTTGTGCCAGGAAGCACTGACAGTAGGTATGCTGGGAGCTGTCTGATTTCCTTGTCTTGGATTCTTGCTAAACCTTTCTCAAGAATTCACACAATGAAGAGGAAAAATATTAATGAAACTTTTATTCCCACTGCCATTCCTTAACTCTTCTCCAGACCTGGGGAAGTGCAACTACATCTTTTATTTTTCAACTAAGCTTTAAATAGCCTTCCTTCAAGGCTGGTTGGCAAATAAAGTGTTATCAGTGCACAACTAAGGTAAAGTAAAAGTAAGTAAGGTAAAATATCAGGTAAAAAGGATGGTGTACTCAGAGAAGTTGTAGAAATGCCAGCTTCTCTGGTGGGTACAGACAGTGCAATGGTAAAGAACCCACCTGCCAATGAAGGAGATATTGGTTTGATTCCTGGATTGGGAAGATCCAATGGCAACCTACTCCATTATTCTTGCCTGGAAAAATCCCATGGACAGAGAAGCCTGGCAGGCTACAGTCCATGGAGTTGCAAAGAGTCAGACACGACTGAGCATACACATACCCAAGCAGAGAAGTTGTAGAAGAGCCAGCAAGTGCCACCAATGAATTTTAAAGTGAGATTGGTAGACAGACATCAAAGCCTTTAAAGCATAGGCATTTATTGAGTTTTATTGTTGAGTTTCACAGAACTCCAAAGACAATGTGATTGTTACTCTCGGGAAGAATTTTCCAGGTCAAATGTCTGAGCCACATATTAAGGAACCATGGGATTACGACTAAAATGGATCTGCTTTTACCTTAGTATTTTGCAAATACTCTTAACATGGTATTATAAATCATGGATAGAAAATACAAGAGTTCTAAAAGAAGTCACATGTACCAGTGCTTTAAAGTGGAGATAACAGAAACAGAAAGCTCCATTTGTAATAGTTCAGTGAAGGAGACACTGAACTGTTCAAGCTCACCCCTATTTATACATCATGGGTTATTTTGTGTGAGAGGAGACATATATTCTAAATAGTGTTTTCCAAATCTGATTTAATAAAATCATGTAGGGGAGAGCTGTCAGAAATACAGATTCTCCCAGATATTCTGATTTACCAAAAACTGAGACCCAAGTATGTGTTTTTGCCATTGCTGTTTTGATTTTGGTGATCCACAGGTTTGGGAATAACTATGGTAAAAGATTTAGGCCATCTTGCTACTCTTAGGCATGATTTAGGCAAATCTCATCCATCTTCTGTGTCTAAATCAATGGACTGGGAAAAAAGCATTAGAAGAGTTTCAAAGATTGATTCTAAGACATTCTTCCAGCAATAACAGGCTGGGATATCGGTTCAGGGAGATAATACACACAAGAGGAATCACTCAGTAATAAAGTGCTATTATCCTGAGTAACTTTCAACTTCTCTACTATTTTAGCCTGGAAAATAACAGCATAAAGATGCTTTAGTTTTTCTCCAGCACATATTACAATTTCAGCCAATGCTGTGAGAAGACAGTAGGACTTATAAGGTTAAGACAATCACTGTGTTAAGATAATGTGCTTGAAACTCTCATTTCTTGGGTTGCAAGAATGTGTATCATGCAAAGCATGATGTCATTAAGGCCCTAGACTGGTTTTGGGAAGAGCAGGACAGGGATATCAGGGAAAAGCAAATTTAAAATGGCAAAGAGAGATTATTTTTTAGAAGACTGGAGAACTGTTTGTGACCCACCAATTCATGTATGGATGTGAGAGTTGGACTATAAAGAAAGCTGAGTGCCAAAGAATTGATGCTTTTGAACTGTGGTGAAGACTCTTGAGTCCCTTGGACTGCAAGGAGATCCAACCAGTCCATCCTAAAGGAAACCAATCCTGAATATTCACTGGAAAGACTGATGCTGAAGCTGAAGCTCCAATACTTCGGCCATCTGATGTGAAGAACTGACTCACTGGAAAAGACCTTGATGCTGGGAAAGACAGAAGGTAGGAGGAGAAGGGGGGCGACAGAGGATGAGATGGTTTGATGGCATCACTGACTCAATGCACATGAGTTTGAATAAACTCCAGGAGTCGGCAATGGACAGGGAGGTCTGGTGTGCTGCAGTCCATGGGGTCACAGAGTCACATATTGACTGAGCAACTGAACTGAACTCGTTTCCTCCTTTAGCCCATGGAGCCATTGCTACTGCCTCTAACAAGAGAAAAGGTTCTGCTTTTAATATTGTCTGAACAATTTGTTATTTCTGGCTTGTATAACAGCTAGCTCTCTCTTAAAATACTCAAGGTTCTTCCCAGGAAAGCTGTTTCGATCCTGAGTCATCTTTGAGTCATGGATCAATTTGAAAATTCTGCCAAGAAACACAGACTCCAGACTTTGCATGCAGCCCAGGGACATGTGTATCCCAGCTTAAGAACTGTCAGCCTTACAGAAAAAAACTAGCAGTGGGGTTTTCTTTCCATTCCACCAAATGAATTTTAATTGATTGCAAAACAACTGTTACACTGCAAAGATCAGAATCTGGCCTCAAATATAGCTATGTAAGTATAGCTATGAAACACTGAATCTGTATTAAGCACTTAAAATGTGCTTAACATTACTTGACATTACTGTTATAGTCAATCTCACTTTAAAGATTGCACAGGTGAAGGTACTCAGTTACTCAAGATTAAGTAATTTTTCCAGAGTCGCACTTTTTCAGTCACAAACCTGAACTGACTTTAAAGCTATTATCTAACCACCACCTACTCCAGTTTTCCCACCTTGGAATGAAAAATTTACTTTCCACTTACAACAGTGACAAATTTTCAAGTAATGATATATATTAGATGATATCCAACATTAATTCTAACCACTCATCCTTCTAAAACTCAAACATACATTCTCAGTTATACAATCAACATGGCCAATGTAGTAAATGAGATCATTCTTACCTAATATAGTATACATCATAAGCTTCTTGAAAGCAGAAACGATGTATGTGTCACTATTCCTGCTCACACAGCATGTCTCAGACATAGGGAGAAGCTCAGTGTCAAACATAATTTATTGGCTCCTCTCAGTTATCAGTAAAGGATGATATAGGTTCCCAGATAAAACCTATGAGAACCCTTTTGTAACAACTTTAATAGATCTGTTTTATTTAGTTTCTACTACATGTCATATATCCAGCTCATTAAAAAAGCAGCCATTGGTCCTTAAGTTTTACAATACATGACACTGAACAAGGTAACTTTACTGCAAAGTTTGAAATGCTTGATTCAGTACTAAATATTACTTTCAATACAGTATAGGGTCTTCCAAGGGTTGTACATCACTGGGTAGATTTGATCATTGGTTAGCTATAATACTAGGATCCTTAAAAATACTTAAGAGTCTAGAAAATTCTTGGTTCCAATTAACCAACTAAAAAGTGCTACTCTTCATCAACTTTAAAAGCCTCACCTTCTTTTAATAAAAAATCCAAATTAACATACCCATATCTTGACTAAAGGGCCATGCATGAATATGAATGCATATATTGATGCCTGTTGACTGCATTTTAATGTGTTATCACTGTGATAAATTTCAGAAGTCTCATGTTTCTGTCACCTGATAATCTAGCCACCAAAAAAACTGGTCATCTCGAATATTCAATCTCATTTTCACGCTAACCAAATAAACCACAGAATAGCTAGTAAAGTATTCAAACATGGATAATTTTAGCAGCCACTTAAGTAACATAGAAGCTAAAGGCTAATGGGTAAGGGAGCATACTAACTATTCATATTTAAAATTTTTAAAGTATAATTTTTACAGAATTATATTGACCACATTGTTTAGCGCAAGATATTAGAAGCCAATTATTTTTAGTACATGTGTGATATCTCTAAGCACATGAGCTATGTCTAGGGGAGGAATACCTTAAGAAACATCACTCTAGTAAGGAAGTACTTTTCTCATAGGTTTGGACATGAAACCAGCACATCAAGGTTAAGTTTTGTTTTTAAGAAATGCTTAAACTCTAAATCATATTTGATTGTATTCTAATTTGCATGCTTGATTGCGTTTTTAAAGTAATGAGGAGGGGACGAGAAAACAGACACTTTTAACATAGTAAGAATTAGCTATTATTTTTAATTTGTTGTGGGTTATACACACAAATTAAGGGCTTCCTTCATAGCTCAAGTCAGTGAAGAATCTGTCTGCAGTTCAGGAGACCTGGGTTCGATTCCTGGGTCAGAAAGATTCCCTAGAGAAGGAAATGGCAACCCACTCCAGTATTCTTGCCTGGAGAATATCACAGAGAGAGGAGCCTGCCAGGCTACAGTCCATGGAGTCACAAGAGTCAGACACGACTTAGCAACTAAACCACCATATACACAAATTACTCAAGATGCTGGGGTTTGAGTTCATCTAGGCTAGTTTATATTTTTTCGGGCTGATTGCTAACTCCAAAAGAATAAGTACTCAAGTAATTGCTTTTTGTAAAGTTTTTCATTCAACTAAAATTTAAGAAATATGTTAGAAAGATTTTTCATTCATTTCTGAGTAGACTTTTACCCTAATTCCTGAATAACCTCTTCCAATAACACAAGAGAAGACTACACATGGACATTACCAGATGGTCAATACTGAAATCAGATTGATTATATTCTTTGCAGACAAACATGGAGCTCTATACAGTCAGCAAAAACAAGATCGTGAGTGGACTGTGGCTCAGATCATGAACTCCTTATTGCCAAATTCAGACTGAAATTGAAGAAAGTAGGGAAAACCACTACACCATTCAGCTATGACCTACATCAAATGGCTGATGATTATACAGTGGAAGTGATAAATAGATTTAAGGGACTAGATCTGATAGAATGCCTGATGAACTATGGACGGAGGTTCGTGACATTGTACAGGAGACAGGGATCAAGACCATCCCCATGGAAAAGAAATGCAAAAAGCAAAATGGCTGTCTGGGGAAGCCTTACAAATAGCTGTGAAGAGAAGCAAAAAGCAAAGGAGAAAGGGAAAGATATAAGCATCTGAATACAGAGTTCCAAAGAATAGCAAGGAGAGATAAGAAAGCCTTCCTCAGTGATCAATGCAAAGAAATAGAGGAAAACAACAGAATGGGAAAGACTAGAGATCTCTTCAAGAAAATTAGATACGAAGGGAACATTTCATGCAAAGATGGCCTCGATAAAGGACAGAAATGGTACAGCCCTAACAGAAGCAGAAGATATTAAGAGCTGGCAAGAATACACAGAACTATACAAAAAGATCTTCACAACCCAGATAATCATGATGGTGTGATTACTCACCTAGAGCCAGACATCCTGGAATGTGAAGTCAAGTAGGCCTTAGGAAGCATCACTATGTAGAAAGCTAGTAGACAGAGGTGATGGAATTCCAGTTGAGCTATTTCAAATCCTAAAAGATGATGCTGTGAAAGTGCTGCACTTAGTATGTCAGCGAATTTGGAAAACTCAGCAGTGGCCACAGGACTGGAAAAGGAGTTTTCATTCCAATCCCAAAGAAAGGCAATGCCAAAGAATGCTCAAACTACCATACAGTTGCACTCATCTCACATGCTAGTAAAATAATGCTCAAAATTCTCCAAGCCAGGCTTCAGCAATATGTGAACTGTGAACTTCCCAATGTTCAAGCTGGTTTTAGAAAAGGCAGAGAAACCAGAGATCAAATTGCCAACATCTGCTGGATCACAGAAAAAGCAAGAGTTCCAGAAAAACATCTATTTCTGCTTCATTGCCTATGCCAAAGCCTTTGACTGTATCACAATAAACAGTGGAAACTTCTGAAAGAGATGGGAATACCAGACCACCTGACTTGCCTCTTGAGAAACCTATATGCAGGTCAGGAAGCAACAGTTAGAACTGGACATGGAACACACTGGTTCCAAATAAGAAAGGAGTATGTCACTGCTGTATATTGTCACCCTGCTTATTTAACTTATACACAGCTTATATAACTACATCATGAGAAACTCTGGGGTTGGAGGAAGCACAAACTGGAATCAAGATTGCTGGGAGAAATATCAATAACCTCAGGTATGTAGATGACCCTACTCTCATGGCATAAAGTGAAGAACTAAAGAGCCTCTTGATGAAAGTGAAAAAAGAGAGTGAAAAAGTTGGCTTAAAGCTCAGTATTCAAATAACTAAGATCATGGTATTTGGTCCCATCACTTCACAGCAAATGATGGAGAAATAGTGGCTGACTTTATTTTTCTGGGCTCCAAAATCGCTGCAGATGGTGATTGCAGTCATGAAATTAAAAGACGCTTAATCCTTGGAAGGAAAGTTATGACCAACCTAGACAGCGTATTAAAAGTAGAGACGTTACTTTGCCAACAAAAGTCCGTCTAGTCAAGGCTTTGGTTTTTCCAGTCGTCATGCCATGTATGTGAGAGTTGGACTATAAAGAATTGATGCTTTTTAACTGTGGTGTTGGAGAAGACTCTTCAGAGTCCCTTGGACTACAAGGAGATCCAACCAGTCCATCCTAAAGGAGATCAGTCCTGGTGTTCATTGGTAAGACTGCTGTTGAAGCTGAAAGTCCAATACTTTGACCACTTGATGCAAGAACTGACTCACTGGAAAAGACTCTGATGCTGGGAAAGACTGAAGGGGACAACAGAGGATGAGATGGTTGGATGATGTCATCAACTCAATGGACATGGGTCGGGTAGACTCTGGGAGTTCGTGACGGACAGGGAGGCCTGGTGTGCTGTGGTCTAGAGTCACGAAGAGTCTGGACATTGAGTGAGTGACTCAACTGAATTCCTGCACAGCCTTGGTATGTTATTGGTGGTTTCAGATGTATGTAATTTGAAGTTTTGCTATTACAATAAAAATTGTCAGCAAAAAATATACTCAAAACAGACTGTTAACTAGAAAGTAACATATACCTTCTGTCATCTTGCTGTTTACTTAAGTATCACGTGTGAAGCACAATCACAAGTCAGTACCTATCCCAGAAAGGAAAGAGTACTTAGTTGTAAACAAAATAGAGTCTTACATTAATGCCACAAAATGATTTAACTTTTACTTCTAGAACAGAAATGCACCCTAGGGAAAAACACGAAATAATGCTCTTTGCTTTCATATGAAAAAACCAGAGTTTGCGTGTGGTAATAAGCATTTAACGGCACTTCTGTATTGTTGTATATGCACATCTGCTTTAAAGCAGACTGGACAAACATAAGAAACTGTTTTATCAAATTTCAAATTACTTGGTAACAACACACTGCTTTGTCCATGGAAACCTTTCTATGTAGTTTAAGGCTATATAATCTCACAGCTAATTAATCAGAAACCACACCCATCATTCCCTCCAAAATTATAAGCTAAATTTATGAACAATCACTGTAACTTTGCATTCAAATGTTTAAGCAAATGAGTCAAATTAAGTCTCTGTACACAAACATTTACATGACACGGAGGAGAGAAACTTTCTAAAACTTATCTTTGGAACAGGGCATATGCAACAAGATGAAAGCTTCTTTGCTTCTCAATGTGTATTAATGAATTCATTTTCAAACCCTGTGAATATATTACCAATTCAAAAAATACAATCATAACTAATATGCTTAATACGCTGCTGTTACATTACTTAGTAGACTTCTGCCCACTCTTAGCAAAGAGTTGAATTCAACTGAAAAGAATGATTCTAATCACTTAAAACTGAAAGTTACAGATCTTTACCTTTTCATTATACAACTTAATGTAACTAATCCTGTTATCAAAATATTTTCTTTCCAAGCTCTAGAAATCATTACGCTAGGATATTAAAATTAGTAATAACCTGAGAACAAGCTACAGATTGCAAGACACATCTGATAAAGAATTGTTATAAAAGATATAGAAAGAACTCTTAAATATAGAAAGAACTCTTAAAAAACTCTGTAGGAAAACAAACTACTGGGCCAAAACTTATTAGACACCATATCAAAGATATACAGATTGCAAATTAATACTAAAGATTCATCAAGTTACCATGATGAGATTTAACTGCATGCCTATTTGAACAGCCAAAACCCAGAACACTGATATCAAATACTGGTGAAGATGTGGAATAGAACTCTTTCTATGCTGTAAAAATGCAGAATTGTACAACTCGAAGAGTTTGATGATTTATTACAAAACCAAATATATATTCTTACATATTACCTACCCAAGAGTTGAAAACTTAATTCCACACAAATCTGCTAATGTTTGTAACAGCTTCATTCATAACCACCCAAACTTGCAAGCAACCAACATATCCTTCAGTAGGTATATGGAATAAACTGTAGCACATCCAGAAAATGGATTATTCAAGACTAAAAAGTGAGCTGTCAAGCCATGAAAATGCATGTAGAAAGTGATTACCAAGTGTAAAAAGCCAGTCTGAAAAGGTTGCATATGTACCGCACAATTCCACATGTAACATTTTGGAAAAGGAAAAATTAAAGCAGCAGTAAAAGGGTCAGTAGTTGGCAGTTGTATGTTATGATGGATTTGTCACTATAGATTTGTGCAAACTCACAGAAAACACCAATGGTTGACTACAATTTATGGACTTGGTTAATACATGTTCATCAACTTTAACAAAATGTTATCACTCTAGTGGTCAATGTTGGTAATACAGCAATGTATGTGGTGTGGGTGAAGAGGGTGCATGGGAAATCTCTGCACTTCTCTCAACTTTGCTGTGAACCTAAAATTAAGTCCTTAAAAATTTAATACGGAACATCAAGTGCCAGGTATTTTTATCATTACTTACAGACGAAGAAGCCTGGTTTTAGGGTCCATTATTGTAAGTCATTTCACCTATATTGCAGTTTTTCCTTTGCAAATTCTGCTTAAACCATAGGCCCTAGTTTTGCAGATAAAACCCACTGAAAAAGAGCTATGAGAATGAGAGACTATCCCTAGGCCATATAGGTAATTCATATCACCGTCAAAGCATGTCTGGGGTGGGATGTACAAAGTGCAAGGAGAAATGCTTTATGTCAGTGTACATTTCAAAATTAAAGCCCATTTATATATAATCTTGCCTGAGAAACTTTCAGGTTTGAATACAGGAGTCCTGGTACACTTGAATCTTCCTAGTTGTCTTACACACTTTGACCCCCTTCTCCCCAACTGATGCTCCTGACAAATCCTTAAGTCAGATATGTTCTACTATTTTGCATAAGAAATGATTATGGAAATATTACCATTAACCTCATGCTACTTATTTCAAAGACCATTACAGACAAGTGAAGCCCAGGAGTCCATCATCTTCCCATCTGTCTTCTTTGCCCCCAATATACCCCTCTTGGATTTCAAAACCTGAAGATTTAAAAACTTATCAAGCAAATGTTTACAGAGGTAGCACTGAAGGAAAACAAAGTCTTAAAGTGAATAAAAATTGTTTGCCTTCTAACATCACAATTTTTAGCTCAACTGTGATTCAGTATCCTTCATAATTTGAGACCCTATCCTTTATCTCATACTTCAATAATATACATATCCCCTCACCTGAAGCAAAAGTAGCAGCAAAGAACTGACAGGTGGTAGCGAATCATCATGGTAAGTACTGAATATTTCCATTTCCAACTCCATCGAGATGTAATGGTTCTGCTTTTTGGCTTCAGCTATTGCACTGGCCAAGTCGACATGCCACTGTTAGCTCTTGTTATTTTCTCACATGACACCTGCAAAGACCAAGCCCACGGGACCATCTCAACATTAGAATCAAACCCCAAATAAAACTATGCCAGTTGCTGTAAACCAACTGCAATGCCTAAAGTGCCATTTATAAACCAAAAAGGAGAAAAGGGAGATAAGGAGGGAATAACTGACCTAAATTCTAACAGTTTTGACCCTAAAAGTGCCTATTCATGTCTTTAAAATTAAACTATTATGTACCATACAAGATGTTTAACACTCATCTCATGGTTCTTATGTGAATGTTTAGGAATGTAAATGAAAAAAAAAAAAAGATAGCCATGCAAAGTCTATAAACACGACTAAAGTTCAGTATCAAACATTTTCTAATTATCCCCCTTTAGGATATCTAACTATGGCTTAAAAACCCAATAAACAAGTGGAAAGTCTCCCTCTGTACATGGCTTTTATTATTTACATAATACAATATAGCATCAATGCTGAATAGCATGATTATGTGCAATACATAAATATGTACTATCTGTACACATCTGCAAATCTAACTTTAGAACTAAGGTACATAAAATTGAAAGCAAAACTGAATGCTTTAAGAAAAGTAAAAACTAGACTGAACACTGCAATAAATCAGAAGTAGTGCCTCGTGTACATAAACTATTTACAGATGAAAACAGGCATTACCACGACACTAATCTAACTATACTCATTTATATATAAAAACACGTTTCATACATCACAAAAAACCTTCCATTATAACACAGAAGTGATATTACCAGACAAGCATCAGTGAAGTATACTGCCTCTTCTAGTTGTTATTGTACAATGCTGTAGATAATGCAGCCCATGCAATACACCCAAGAACACTAGAGTCCTACACCCAAGTACAATTAATATAAAGCAGCCCTCTGCAAGTGGTGCTGGATACCACTAAGAAGTCTACTGCAGCCATGTTGGTTATGATTTTCCATGCAGAAGGGTACAGTTACATTAAGAACTGAAGTCTTTAAAAAGCTTTAAACATTCTTTCTTGAACCAAAACATTCAACAAAATATGCACATGAAAAATTAACTATTCAGATACCTTTGCAAACTTAAAATTCAGATGCATGTTACTCCATAGAGCTGCTGTATGTGAAAACCAAACGTAGTTTTAATTTCTTCTTGTAAATAAATTAATCCTAGTGCAGTTTGTTCTACACATTTTTAGCAATGAGAGTAATGCAGACATTGTCTGGTGCAGGCCAGCATAATAAGCTTCAAAGATAGCTCAAGACCCTGTTGGCTTGATGCATTTCACTCTTTAACCAGTTAAACAATGTGTACCTTTCACAGAATGTCTTATTTGACAGTTTTTACAACACCAATTAACCAGGCTTACATATGGCACCAAACACTGGTTTCATGGAAAGGTCTGATTCTTTTTATAGCTTTCCTCCTGCTTCCAAGGAACATGTGGAAATTAACAGGGTGAAGTTTAACTATGGTAGAAGTAGACTGCCAGTCCTTTTCTGGTGTACCATTTCTTTAAAAAAATACAGGCACATAACACTAGCCAAAGATTATACCTTGATTACATTCCCAAAGGCAGATATGCTGCAAACATGCAGATAGGTATTTCACTTATTTTGTTTGGCACGAAGGAACTAAATTTTGTCCTTATTATCTGTGTATTTCAATTTGCTGTGCAGATTTTCATCCAATTTTATTCAGGGGAGGGCATATACATTTTGTAGGGCTGTATCTATCCAATTCTGCCTGTAACAAACACCCAAACATCCTAAAATATCAATTATAAGACAGACAAGTGTAAAGTAAAACTCTGGAGAACATCAAAGGAAAATGGCCATGCATCTGCTCTTTAATGTTTTCCTACGGTATATTAAAATAAAAACAAATTATCAGTCTCTTCACAAGTAGTAATTTATATTCTCTGAATTTTTTCAGCCACAACAACTGGATTCTCTTTTCTGATTTTTGCTGCAGCTTCTGCTTTGTAATCATATGGACAGTTGTGCTTGTCAGAGTAACGGTGAAGTCCACAAAATAAATTTCCACATCGGCAGTCAAACCCTGTACATATAAAAGGAAGTAGAGTCACTTAGGAACTTAAAGCAATTAGAAGAAAAAAAGCGTTAAGTCAATATAGATAAGGAACCAGATGTTCATGACTCTCTGTAACATTAAACCAATTGTCATTTTAAAAAGTAACTATCTTCCATAAACTCTGGTAGATATCAAAAACAGCAGAAAAATCACAAAGCTCTGGAGTCAGACTGAACTGGATTTAAATTCTAGTCCTACTGTATACTGACTAATAATGTTTCCACACGTGAAAACTAGAAGACAACCACATACAGTTCTGATATTTAAAGAAAACAATTAAAACATTTTGTGTCTGACTCAAAGTAGGTGATTACTGTTTAGTTCAACTATCTCTCCCCCAGAAGAACAAAGGAAAGAGTCAAAAGAGATGAAGTTTTTACTACTAATCCTATAAAGGAAAATAATTCAAAAGGCCTGAATTCAGAAAAGGGTTTCATAGGATTAGAGACCAACGGAAAGCTAACTCAACTTCTCACTGTCCCCTTTCCAGTCTACTGTGGAAACTTCCTATTCTTGAAAGTTGGGTGTTTTATGTTTAAGACTGACTAATTTTGAACTGTGGTGTTGGAGACTCTTGAGAGTCCCTTAGACTGCAAGGAGATCAGCCCTGGGATTTCTTTGGAAGGAATGACGCTGAAGCTGAAACTCCAGTACTTTGGCCACCTCATGCCATGAGTTGACTCATTGGAAAAGACTCTGATGCTGGGAGGGATTGGGGGCAGGAGGAGAAGGGTACGACAGAGGATGAGATGGCTGGATGGTATCACTGACTCGATGGACGTGAGTCTGAGTGAACTCCGGGAGTTGGTGATGGACAGGGAGGCCTGACATGCTGCGACTCATGGGGCTGCAAAGAGTCGGACACGACTGAGCTACTGAACTGAATTCCATAGGGAATAACCAGGAGCTCTTGAATACCTGTAAGGCCAACTTTCTTTCTGCACATGAAACACCTGTTCTTCTTTGGTTTGGGCAACTCAGGAGCTTTTTCTTCACTTTGAGAAGTACTGGGCTGAGAAACTGAAGGACTGGGCTGAGTGACAACTGAAAAAACAAGGGTACAAATTAGAAGTTTGTCAACTGTTTGGCTGACAATTATCTAGTAAGTCAAAAACGAAACAGTAAGACTCTACATGAAAATGTTTAAGCCCGTCTTAGAAGAAAACATACAACATGTATTTTAAATAGAATCTTTACTTTATTATCACTCCACTTAAATTCCCCTAAACTCACTTTAGGACTGCCAAACAAAATTCTAATTCTAGGTTTTAAAGACCTGGAGAGATGTGGTCATCTGCTTAGCTTCCATACTGCAAATACCTAAATGCAATCTTCTTAATTAGGGCAGATTCAAATTCATTACTCAGTAAATAAGGCTGCCAACTTCTGAGCTACTTAGCTATAAAGTCATTTTGTTTTTGCACTGAAAAGTTAACAGACCCAGTAAATTTTGACAAAACCCAAATCATTAACCTCTAACTCAGACTCTAAAATTTCACAATTATCATATCATTTAAAAAAGTGCTTTATATTGTCTTATGCAGAAAACATGAAGTCTTCTAAAAAAAAAGAAAAACCCTTTTGAAGATTAGCAAACACTGTCTTTGGGACAATGTACTTGTGAAGCTTAAGGATTCCATAGGCAAAACAAGAATTTTTACAGCACAGCTTTAATTTACTTTGTGATAAATGAGATATGACCTACTTTTAAAAGTCAGTTTCTCCAGGAAAAAGGGATCTAAGTTTTAAGTTCACTCAAAACATCAACAGAATTTGTCAATATAAAGATAAAACTGCAGATATCTGTGAGTTCATATACCTCCAGGTTATTTAAAACAAAATTTAATTCTACCTTTATAAAATTAATATTAATCCAAATCCCAAGAACAGCAAATTGATGAATACTAGAATTACTGCCTAAAGAATAGGCCAGCATTAATGCTATCAGCATAAATCCAAACTCTACAGCAAACCAAGTGGTTTAATAATAACTTACTGAAATTCTCTCCAAATTTAGAATTTATTTACATTAGTGATATATCCAGTGAAATTAACAGTGTAATATTAGACCACTGGTAATATTCTAGCTCTTATCCCTAACAATCTACCATGGCAACCCTAATGTATTTTTGTGATGGTATAATGGAAGGACAGTCTGTGGAATAGTCTAGGGGAGGTGACAGCCATTTCCCTGGCTACACCTGAAAACTGGACAGTGGTTCTTAAAACATACACAAGACTTGGTGGGGATGCGAGTAGTTAAGAGAAGAAAAATGATACAGAAAAGGCAGAGCAGCAAAGTGCACTCAGGTGAAGAATAAATGAACAGAAATAGTTACAGATCTAATCCAAAAGAGTACTGTTCCAAGATTTTGTTTTTTGTTTTTAAAAACAAAAACAAATGAAATGGAACGACACTAATTTGGTCAGTTTTTCATCATAAGGATGGAACTTTAAATACCAAATATGGATTCAACCACCCAACGTAAAAATTTTCACCTTAGCTTTATCAGTCAAGACAAAAATGGTTCACCTAAGCTTGGCTATGTAACATTAGCAAAAGCAAGCTTCCAAAGCAGATTACATATCCAACGCTATTTTCTCACTGAAGGTTTTAACACTGTGTCCCAGTCAACACTATACCAGGAAATAACTGATCAAATCAACTGTGTGCACCAGAGTATGCAAATCACCGTTCCAGGGTCTAGCAATGAAGAATAAAAAAGTCGACCTGACAACAGAGCACAACCAGAAGTGCTTTCTTTAATGTTAAGTTCAGCATAGACTCAGTCACTACTTAATGAAAACCAAAATGCTATTCCACACTGAGTTTTAAACTCCCATAGGGATCCCACACTTCAAGTTGAAAGCTTCAGTGTTCAATATGTTCTTTTGAGTATTTCCTGCAGTACTGACAATATCCAAGACTAAAGAGTTAACACTTTTTATTATTTTTCTCCATGGCTTTGCAATTCAATTTTCATAATTTCTTGTTTATGAACAATACCTTTAATGTTTAAAAAATGTAGTGGTAACCTAACTTTTAAATTCATTAAATTCTTGACATTTCCAGCCTTCACATGATAAAGTTTGCTGATTCATAGGTGCAAAGGTAATGGGGGATGGGCAGAGATTAAAGAATCAGATAAAAAGCATACCTGGCTCTGACACCTCTGTTTTCGGGGTAGTTACTTTGTCCTCTCTTGAAATGCTCATTTCTGTCATTTGCTGAGTTACAGGCAAGGCAGCCACAGGCATATTTCTATTTGAGTTCAAGCAAACATTTTTAAAGATGTTAAGGGTACTTCTTGGTGAGATAGTAAGTTGTCAGTTCAACATATGTATATATTATTTCTAGCATGATCAAATGGAGCTAAATACTCTAAAAAGGATGCCCAGCACAAACGTCTGAGAATAAGGAGAGTGATCTGATAAACTGCTCATCAATTCAAGCCTGAATATTTGTATAGGTTACAGTGTTCCATCAGAGCCAACTAGAAATATTTAGCTGTGCCTGTAATTTAAGGGCAAAAGGGACAACTTTGCCAGAATGCCTTATGTAGCAGCACAATAATCTGAAGAGCCTCATTCTCTATAATCTTCACACCTCAATTACAAGAAAAAGTACAGCATTCTCAACACAGTATCCTTGAGGCTACTCAGCAGCAGTGCATTATCATACAAATCTTTACTCAATGACCTACAAGATCATATATTAAAGGATACTGGAATCCCCAACTGTGCAACACACGTGGGCATCTAATATATTAACATCCTTATTATAATGTAGTATATATGTTGTAACTGATCATTATTTATTAACATTCATAATTATGTCAGTCATCTTTATTTCCTCCCTGCATTACTATAAATACTCAGAAATGTTTAATCGTACCTTGATTTTTCAGATGTGCTGCCAGCAGCACCTTCACAGTTGTTTAAACTAGCGTCTGCTCTTTGTACAGATGCAGAATCTGAGGTAGGACTATTGGAACCACTAGCTGTCCCTGTTTAAAAAAAAGGATTGGTAAGAAATGAAGCAACAGTAGAAACACTTATTAAAACTATTAATAAGTAACAAATACTTGCATTTAATTAGGTTAGTGACTTGAGCACTTTTTCACTGTGCTGCAGAATCTTACACTTAAGTGATATTCAAACAACAAAAATATAAATAAAAAGGTCATAGCCAATAAAACCTCAAAAAGGGAAAAGAAAAAGCTAAAAGATGCTTGTAGATGTCACTCATTCCTCATACAGTCATTCCAAGTACTTGGTTGTTGCTTTAAGTTTCAAGCTTTTCTCAGGTCTTCTCTCCTTAGACTTTCAGCACCAGATTCTCAGTCTGAAGCCCCAATTCTTGATTGCATATTTTGCAGCCACCAGTTCTTCAAATGTGTTATTTCTTGGAAACTTACCCATTGGGCTCATTCTGCCACTATTCTGCTGCCTCTGAAGATGTTCTTTGTAGCAAACAGAACACATTCCATTTGTCCTAGGATTTCCATAAAAGCCACATCCTGTACTACACAGCATGGGCCCTGGGGTCTGGTTAGTCTCCTGAGCCATTTTTCTGCTATAAACAGAACAAAATCAAATTTTTAGAAGCCAGAATTTAGGGGGAGAAAACCCACACAATCACTAAATTAGTATGATAGTCATCATTTATCTTTGTCATTTCTAAACACTGCGTTTGTCTCTAACAAAGGCCTAAATTGTTATTATTCTTTAAAATTGGCTGAATTATGAATGTTTTGTTGCCTTTATAAAGCAAAGTACGTGAAAGGAACTGTTTTAGCTTGATAAACAATGATCTATCATGACTTGACGTTTTTAGGACAAAAAATTCTATTATTAAACATTAAAATTTCACCTGTCACTGTTTAATTCCTGAAAAGGTCACCCTTCCATTGTTTAATTCCTTAAACACAAAATTATGTTTAAATCAATTTTTCTAACTGGTATCTTTAAATCACTTTTTGTTCTCCTACACTACAGGCAGATCATTTCAAATCAAAATTAACTGACTCTTCATAGCTACTAGTGGTTCTTTAAACTAGTAGTATATGGAAGCAGCTCTAAAGGTTTCTTAACACCTGAACATACTGGGCCCTTGTAATTAATTCAATTGTGCTGCTGGGTAGAGCATGGATACTTTTAAAATGCTTCAACACCTGAAGCATATAGGACACTGAAAAGATAGCTGGTAGATGATCATCTAGCTCTTCCTGTTGCCCTAGCACCAAAAAGTGAAGCTCTTTAAGAATTCAGAGGTCAGTTGCCTAGGAAATTTCTTTTGTTCTACATTTGACATGTGAAATCTGGGTCTAAGTATACTTTAAAGCCAGTGCCTAGAAACCTGCAAAGCACAAATTATAAGCCACAGATTTCTTAACCAACAGCTCTATTAAAACTTGTAACAAGCGTTTGTCTTCTTCATGCCAGAAAATAATGAAACTTTTCCAAGCTCAATTTCAAGATAGCAAAGTAAAGCAATATACACAATCTTTAATAATGGTTAATATTCAATGCTAGGTTACCAGAAAGAACTTAATATAACCTTGCTATTCCAGAAGCCTTCTTAAAATTAACACAAATACAGTAATGTTTTGATAAATTTAGCAAAATTTGCTGAGTTAACAGAACATAAATATTTAAGAAAAAAATTAAAACCCTGGAAGGTTTCCTTGTCACCTAAAATTGTATATGAATGTACAGAAAGCATATTTGGGCATTTTATCAAAGGGAGATTGTGCGTAATAATTCTGGTCATTGTCATTTAACTGTACCTAAATGTTGACAATAGAGGTGACTTACAAGTTATGAACATTTCAGGTGCATATAGGAAAGTACTTCCAACTAGAGCTTGTTACTTCCTAGAATTTCATGTTGCTTTTTTCCAACCAGCACAAACTAGGATACTCCATTTAGGGAGTTATCATAAAGTATTAACCAAAATTAAAAGGAAGAGGACTAACCAAATTTGATGTGGCCTGAATCCTGACAATTATTCCCCCAACCATTTAAATGATAGAAATCTTTGTTAGCAAAAGACATTTCAAGCTTGAAAATATTTCAAGTCAATGAAGCTCGCTTGGAAATTGACCAATATTTGCAACTTACTTCAGACAACAGTACTAATTTAGTTAACACTATCTCTTTAAATAGTAAGTGGAATTCAGCTGACTCACTTTGGAGCAGGGTAAACATTTCACCATTACTTAGGAAGTTTATTGATAAACACTTACAGCTGAGTTTTTAAGAGTGAGTATAATGTGCAAAAAAATGCATTGTGCATTTGCATGCCCACCATGCAAAATATGTGAATCTTTGCCCTATGCAAAAAGGAGGGCCACTCCTAGAAGTCCTCTTAAGAATTATGCTTAGCTAACCTGCTATATTAACTTTTGCTATCACCTGACAAGTGGCTTAAAGAGTAAACTGGCCTAAAAGTCAACTTACCATTAACCTGATTCTAAAAACCTTTTGTTTGTATAAATGCAGGTGGGGATCTTAACCTAATGATTTCACATGCAAAGTATTCCAACTTTCTTCAGAAAAACACATCTACCTTCAATTTACCTTAAATAGCCTCCAAACTGAGACACAGGAGATAGTAAGATATTAGTCTTACACATGGGGTCTCATCTTGTAGACTTTTCTCCCCCTAGAAAGGCAGCTTTTAAATGCCATCACAAGTGCACAGCTTGCCTTAATATTTCTCAGAAGCTTAGATCACATGGGCGGGCGCTTCAGCCTGTCACAAGGCTGCAATGTGACAGGCTGAGCTGGATGGAGGCTCTCACATAAAGCCTAGTCAACAGGGGCCTCTGAAATCAGCTTCTATTTATATCTCAGAGGCTGCCAACTCCTACACAACCCCAAGAACTAAAGATGCAGCACTTGTATATCTAATATAAGCAAACACAACAAAAAGATACCATTAAGGTTGTTAGTTTTTTTTCTGAGGTAGGGAAGGAGAACAATCTCAAATCAGAAATGCAAGTATCACCAAAAACTCAAAGACACAACAGTCAAGTTGTTTTATAAAATCCAAGCACACAACGAAGAGAGCACAAAGGTAGAAACAACCCTCCTGTTCAGTGGCAATTTTGAGGTGGTGTGGGGAATAAGTGGCCCTATTTGTATAAGTTTACCTATTTGTATTTTAGAAAAAGATACAATACCATTATTACTTAGCATCTTTAATAAAGTTGTTAGAGCTTCTATCAAATATAGAATGAACTGTACCTGTGTGTATATATAGTTTACAGTTTGCGGCCTCCTCTAATTCACAGCTAAAAAACAAAACCCAAAAGATAGGAGCATGTAACTTAAAAAATTCTCCAGCCTCAAACATGAATAAAAAGGCTTTTACAACTATACGAATTTAGTTCTCTCAGGTGCACAAGACGTTAAGAATGGTCACCCTACCCGGAGTTGAAACTGAGTTCTAGTCTCTAATCTACCTCTAAGCCAGTGACCTTGGGCAAGCCCTTATTCTCAAGATCTTCGTTCCCTCTTGCCAAATGGAGAAGATTACTGTGATTTTAAAGGCTCCTTTTCAGGCTTAATACAGAGCCTGAGAGAGAGAAAATAGGGAAGATTAAAACCTCTCTGGAGGGGGACATTTTTAGAAGAAAACTTGAAAAAATAAAATTTCAGTATTTTCACCAATTCAGTTCTGAATCCCTACTTTAAAAATAAGGAGCAAAATAAAGATTCGTTTTTAAGAAAGTGTGAAAATCACCCAAAGGCCAAGTTAAAGAACAGCGGCTCTATGACCTATATACTACTACTATGTTCTTAGACCAGATTAATAGGAAACATTCAGTCAATAAAGATAACCCAGGTCTTTTCCGAAAACACAGATCCACGGAGTACGTGGAAAGAAAGCAAAAATTTCACGTTCATCAGCCTAAATGCACGAAACAAAGGGGAAGGTGCTTCATTTCCTTCATGAAAAGGATCTCCGGCGAGAAACGCAGCAACCTCGGTAAAACTGAACCACCACAGATAAGTCCCTATCGCCCAACGTTCCAGGAAATTTTAAAACAAGTTCGAATCCCACTGGTCCTCCACCCCTGCCCCCATGCCCTTCCAAGCAGAGGCCTCGTTCAGGAAAGCCCAGCAGGGCCTTCTCCAAAAACCACTGAGTCATGCAGAAGAACAGCAGTTCCGTAGGCCAAGCAGGCCCCTCACCCTGCCGGTCCCTCGCCGACCCCCGACCCCGAAAGGCTCCTCGGAGGCGGCGGCGAAGAGGGGTGCGGCGGGCAAGGGCTGGGGGCGCGGCCGTCGCCACCGCCTCTTTGTCTTTCCCGGTTCGGCGGCCCAGGCGGGACGCCACCGCGGAAGGCGGCCGGGATGGATTTGAGCGAGGCCCGGAGCTCGAATCTCCCCGAGGCCGCACGCCGGGCATTTTTCTCCGACCGTGCGTGTGCGAGCGAGTCCGGGGCACAGGGAACCGGCCTCCGGTCACGACGACAGGATGCCGCCTCCGTCTTTGTGCTTCCTGAGCTGGTAGGCGGGCTCCCCTCCCCCTGACGCCGCCATCCGTGGGCCGCTCGGGCTTCGCCGGCTCGCGGCGCCTAGTCCCCCACTCCCACCCGCGGCCAGGCACGAGCAGCCGGGCGCCCTTCCCTAGCCCCGTGCTACTTACTCTTCGACCGCGGGAGCCGGGCTCGTGCACGACGCCGGCGAGGTGGGGACCGGGCCGAGCCCTCCGGGAGGGGCGAGCCGGAAGCCCTAGAGCCGCCGCCGCGGGCTGGAGCCGCAGGCGGAGGTGGCGCCGCCGCCGCCGCGGGGTCCTCCTTTGTTCCCGCAGCAGCCCCGAGCGTGGCCGGGACACGCCGGAGCTCGGGAAGTGGGGGGAGGGCAGCGGTGGGGGGAGCGGCGGAGGAGGAGGGGCGGAGGGAGTAGAACAGAAGGCCGCAGCGGCTAAGGCTGCTCAGTGCGCTGGCCCGTCGTCCCCCACACCTTCACCGGCCGCCGACTTTGGCTGACTCCGAGGACGAGCGGGGCACGCGCAGCTAAGCCCGGGCACCGCAAGGGCCCGCGAATGGCGCTCTCTGTCGCTTCGCTACCCCCGGGGAAGCTGTGCAGCTCCCAGAACGACGAGCCCCAGACGGTGATGCAGGCAGGTCCGCGCTCCGGCCGACTGACGCGTTCTCTCCGCCCAGCGATGGAAAGAGGGAGGGGGTGGGGTCTGTGCGTCAGCGAAAACCCCGACGGCGGCGGCGGCGGGGAGCGCCTTGACGTCACGTGCCCGACGCCGCGCCTCTGCCTTCAGTCACCCGGCCGGGGAGGCGGGGCTGAGCCTGACCGTGCTGCTGTTGCGCGGAGCCTAGTTACTGGCCGGGCTGCCGGCTCCAGGGTGGAGCTGGAAAGAAATAGTCCTGTGGAGGATGCGTTTCTATTTTTAGCCCAATTGTCCGCCCTAAGCCTTTCGCCTTCCGATTTTCTCAGTCAAGCCCGCTTTTCGCCCTCTGAGTTCTTACGCTTTGTCTAGAGTCTTTGGCAGGCATTTCCTTCCTCATTCTCCCTCCTCACCCACCCATCCAGAACGAGTTAGAAGGATTTGCTTTGAAAAGAGAAAATAAGCCGCTCTTTGCTTCTGGGTCTTTCCGCCTGTTTATGAAGCTCCCAAGTACAGTTCCCTCACACCCCTTTCGATTCTAAAGTCCAGCCTGAGTGAGCATTGCGCTGATACCACCGGGAAGGAGCCGGGCAAGGCGGCCCTCGCTCGCTTCCTCGCTCGCCCAAGGTCACGGGTGGTTGTGCAGAGTCAGGAAAGGCTCGCTGGACTGGCTGCCAGCCCTCGGCCCTGGCGTCACCGTTCTGAACAAACTGTTTTGGCCAGCATGTAAAATCCCTGGAAATCGTCTATTCCAGCAAAGCCTCGTGAACTGGGAAAGCACCAAATGTTCTACTCTAGAAATGAAGCTAAGGGACAAACAAGCTAGACCTGAGAGAGAGAGATCAATAAGGAGACGCTGTAAGAGGAAGTTCAAGAGTGGGCAATTCAGAAATGAGGCACATGCTCCTACTAGTTTGAAAGGGCGAGTTAACAAAAAACACTGAGAACCTTTTCAAAGCACTAACAAAAAAAATACCCCATTTGCAGCTGGCCTCGCCAGGTGACTTTTGTTCAACTCAAAAAACAAGCTTAGTAAGACAGAAAGGACTTATGAAATTTCCTGGTAAACAATAGCCTGATGGTGATTGCAGCCATAAAATTAAAAGACGCTTACTCCTTGGAAGGAAAGTTTAGACCAGCATGTAAAAAGCAGAGACGTTACTTTGTCAACAAATGTCCGTCTAGTCAACGCTATGGTTTTCCAGTAGTCACGTATGGATGTGAAAGTTGGACTATAGAGAAGGCTGAGCGCCGAAGAATCGATGCTTTTGAACTGTGGTGTTGGAGAAGACTCTTGAGAGTCCCTTGGACTGCAAGGAGATCCAACCAGTCCATCCTAAAGGAAATCAGCCCTGGGTGTTCATTGGAAGGACTGATGTTGAAGCTGAAACTCCAGTACTTTGGCCACCTGATGCAAAGAGCTGACTCATTTGAAAAGACCCCGATGCTGGGAAGGATTGAGGGCAGGAGGAAAATGAGAAGACAGAGGATGAGATGGTTGCATGGCATCACCAACTCGATGGACATGGGTTTGGGTGGACTCTGGGTGTTGGTGATGGACAGGGAGACCTGGTATGCTGCTGTTCATGGGGTCGAAAAGAGTGGGACACGTCTGAGCGGCTGAACTGAATGAAGAAATAGAAACGATGTTTAGGGTGTGTGATAATCTTCATTAGAGGGAGTGGGAGGCCCCTTTCTTGTTTCCCAAGCTTGCTGATCAGAAAAATCACCTGGACTAATTGGTTCAGTTAAGTCTCTCAGTCGTTTCCGACTCTTTGCAACCCCATGGACTGCAGCACGTCAGGCTTCCCTGTCCATCACCAACTCCTGGAACTTACTCAAACTCATGTTCATTGAGTTGGTGATGCCATCCAACCACCTTATCCAATGTCGTCCCTTTCTCCTCCAGCCTTCAATCATTCTCAGCATCAGGGTCTTTTCAAATGAGTCAGTTCTCATCAGGTGGCCAAGGAATTGGAGTTTCAGCTTCAGCATCAGTCCTTCTAATGAATATTCAGGACTGATTTCCTTTAGGATGGACTGGTTGGTTCTCCTTGCAGTCCAAGGGACTCTCAAGAGTCTTCTCCAACACCACAGTTCAAAAGCATCAATTCTTTGGCACTCAGCCTTCTTCACAGTCCAACTCTCACATCCATACATGACCACTGGAAAAACCATAGCCTTGACTAGACGGACCTTATTCCGCAAAGTAATGTCTCTGCTTTTGAATATGCTATGTAGGTTGGTCACAACTTTTCTTCCAAGGAGTAAGCGTCTTTTAATTTCATGGCTGCAGTCACCATCTGCAGTGATTTTGGAGCCAAAAAGATAAAAGTCTGTCACTATTTCCATTGTTCCCCAATCTGTTTGTCATGAAGTAATGGGAAACTGTTTAATTTTAAATAATCAGCTAGACTGCTCCCTTGTAGATAGTTTTGGTTGTTTGGGGTGGGGCTCAGAAACTTGCATATTTAAGTAGTGCTCCAGGTGATTCTTAAGTTTTGTGTATTGGGGAGGATGCTGTCTTGTTGCCCTGTGCCGAAATTTCCTAATCAAACAGTTAACTGCAAAAGTAAGCAGAATACCTAGAACATAACTGAACGTTTTCTTTACAGTTTAAAGTTTTTCAGTTCAGTTCAGTCGCTCAGTCGTGACTCTTTGTGACCCCATGGGCTGCAGCATGCCAGGCCTCCCTGTCCATCACCAACTCCTGGAACCTACTCAAACTAATGTCCATTGAATTGGTGATGCATGTCCATCGAATTGGTGGTGCCATCCAACCATCTCATCCTCTGTCATCCCCTTCTCCTCCCGCCTTCCATCTTTTAAAGTTATTGCTGTAAGCAATTAATGTATTAGAGATAGAAGTAATTTCAGACACTGGTCCCAGGACCATTGGAATTGACTTTCTTGAGTAGACAGATTAGTAAAAACTTAGTAGCTACCATTTACAGACCATTTTTGGGGCTAAGTATTTTCTGTTTAGGATTTCATTTAATCCTACAGGAATTCACTGGGATAGGTACTGATATATCCATTTTAACAGGTAAGTGAATAATGCCTAAAGAGGATAAGTGACTCCCTTGAGGCACTGAAGGACAAGGAATCAATAGAGGTGGTTTTTACTGAGGACAAAAATAACTTGGAGATTTTCCGCTTCCCCCATTTTAGTTATTAAAAAGTGAAACAATAATCTCTGATGATGTGTTATTGAAAAAGGAAAAAATACAACCAAGGCAATCTGGTTATTAAATAATGTATTGTGTAGTATATGTTATGTAGCATCCTCTGATAATTTGTCTTTTCTACCAACCATGTATTGTGTAGTATATGTTATGCAGCACCCTCTGATAATTTGTCTTTCCTACCAACCATCTATGATTTTCTGTATGAGACTGTTTCAAACAGGAATATACCTGGAATTGAGCCTAGTTTTTAACTACTCTAGTCCTTCTCAAAGTATAGTCTTCAGATCAGCCGCATCAGTACCACCTCGGCACTTGTTAGAAACAAAATTTCTCAGACCCCACACTGGACCTGTGGAATCACAAACTCTGAGTGAGATCACTTTGTCCAACTTGTTAAAACAGGTTTTCCATATGATTCTGGTACATGCTGAAGTTTGAGAACTATGGAATTACCCCACCATACCATAGGAGATCTCTGAGATGTTCACACCATGTGAAGGGAAAAAGTGAAAAAAATTTTTTTCTCATATTACTATTACTGGTGTAACAGATTAGGGATATGCTTCTAAGGAGTGTTTTGTTTTTGGAGTTCTGAATTTTCTATTGGACTGTAAAGACGAACACAAATATATGATAGAATGCTCTTAATATAGTGTGCAAAAGGGCTGTCACCATGCTTGTTAGAGAAGGTTGAAACCAGCCTCTGCAAAAAATTACAGGGAAAGTGGGGCATACTCTAATTGTGGTGTTATTAATTGATTGTTGAAAAATACCTTTTGCAGAATTTTATTACATGGGACATACCAAGTGACTCCTACTGTGTTTTAGTTAGTCGCTCAGTCATGTCTGACTCTGCGAACCTGTGGACTGTAGCCCAGCAGGCTCCTCTGTCCCTAGAATTCTTCATTCTTAAATATTCCTTGTAAATAACACTGAATTATATTGTATTCATTTTTTTCACAAAATGTTATGCACACTTACTACATTCTAGGTACCCACTGAACTGGGTGCTGGAATATACGTTGGTGGGAAAAACTGATCTTACCCTTCTTGTCCTGGATCTTTCTGTCATATTAGGGAGAAAGACATCAGCAATGTTATCACATAAATATATTAATATGAGGAGAAGGCAATGGCAAGCCACTCCAGTACTCTTGCCTGGAAAATCCTATGGACGGAGGAGCCTGGTAGGCTGCAGTCCCTGGGTTGCTAAGAGTGGGACACTACTGAGCGACTCGACTTTCACTTTTCACTTTCATGCACTGGAGAAGGAAATGGCAACCCACTCCAGTGTTCTTGCCTGGAGAATCCCAGGGACGAGGGAGCCTGGTGGGCTGCCCTCTATGGGTTGCACAGAGTCGGACATGACTGAAGTGATTTAGCAGCAGCAGCATATAAATATGAACTGGTAAACTCTTTGAAAGAAAGATACAGAAAGCTATCGGAGCATACTGGAGAAGGGCATGGGAACCCACTCCAGTATTCTTGCCGGGAGAATTCTATGGACAGAGGAGCCTGGTGGGCTACAGTTCTTGGGGTCACAGACTCAGACAAAACTGAGCGACTAACACACATGGGAGCATATAACGCATGACAATGGGTGATAAAACTCACCCAGATCTGAGTTCCATTGCCAGTCATCCCCATCACCAGTCAGCCCCAGTCACAATGGAACAGGCGCACTTCCTTAATATAGTTGGCTATAGCAAACTGGCATGTCCTATGAGAAAGCTGAAACAGTTTGTATTCTATTTAAAAATTCAGGTACAGTCATTACAAGTTCACTAATATTTTTCTTTGCAATCTAGAGATGAGCCAAAAGAGGATTAATAATTGGAGAAGAGCAAATTAAATTCAGTTTCTTAGAAAGTAGAAACTGACATCCTTTAAAAATAGCAATAAAAATTATTAGTCCAGTGTAAAATGTAAAAGACCTGGAGTTATTTTAGTTTGATATGTAGCTTCCCATTTTGGAATAAGAATTGCTTCTATGGCATAATTGTAATACTCTTGTCATGGCTATTACATTTTTTTTTTTTCTCTTTTGTGCCTCAGTAGAGCTTGGTGAAGCACAAAGTCTTTGCTGGGGTTTTAAAAACCAATAGGTGTCATTTGATATTCACATGGTATCCTTCTGTCACCTTTCTTCGCCCTTTCCCAAATCTCAAAGATAAAGGTAACAAGACTCAATTATATTCTTATTATTTTTAAAATTGTATTTTTATTATTCTCAAATAGGATAAGAGGATTTAGTTTTGTATTTAGAGTGATTTGCTGTGAATTAAATATTAAGAGAACATACCGTTATTTACCTAAAAATTTTCCTCTTTTATAATATTAATTAAAATATCAGTTAATCCAATGGATTGGTTTTAGACTTAGCTCAACAAGTGACTGAATATTTTTCCCCAGGAAAATGATCCAACAGGTAGAAATTTAATTATTGTGTAGACCTTTTGGTAATTTTAAAGCTGTAATTATTTACAATGAAAAAAACTCGATCTAAGAATCTTCAAAAAAGTAACATGAATGGCTTACCTAATTAGAGAAGACTTTTAGACACAATCCAGAAACTGTTAACATCAGTTCAGTTCAGTCACTCAGTCATGTCCAGCTCTTTGCGACCCCATGGACTGCAGCACTCCAAGCTTCCCTGTCCATCATCAACTCCTGGAGCCTGCTGAGACTCATATCTATCCAGTCGGTGATGCCATCCAACCATCTCATCCTCTATCATCCCCTTCTCCTCCTGCCTTCAATCTTTCCCAGCATCAGGGTCTTTTCCAGTGAGTCAGTTCTTTGCATCAGGGGCCAAGGGTGGAGCTTCAGCTTGAGCATCAGTCTTTCCAATGAACACTAAGGACTGATTTCCTTTAGGATGGACTGGTTGGATCTCCTTGCAGTCCAAGGGACTCTCAAGAGTCTTCTCCAACACCACAGTTCAAAAGCATCGATTCTTCGGCGCTCAGTTTTCTTTATAGTGCAACTCTCACATCCATACATGACTACTGGAAAAACCATAGCTTTGACTAGATGGACCTTTGCTGGCAGAGTAATGTCTCTGCTTTTTAATATGCTGTCTAGGTTGGTCATAACTTTTCTTCCGAAGAGTAAGTATCATTTAACTTCATGGCTGCAGTCACCATGTGCAGTGACTTCGGAGCTCAAGCAAATGAAAGTCTGTCACTGTTTCCATTGTTTCCCAATCTATTTGCCATGAAGTGATGGGACTGGATGCCATGCCATGATCTTATTTTTCTGAGTGTTGAGTTTTAAGCCAGCTTTTTCACTCTCCTCTTTCACTTTCATTAAGAGGTTCCTCAGTTCCTCTTTGCTTTCTGCCATAATGGCAGTGTCATCTGCCTATCTGAGGTTATTGATATTTTTCCTGGTAATCTTGATTCCAGCTTGTGCTTCATCCAGCCTGGCATTTCACATAATGTATTCTGCATATAAGTTAAATTATCAGGGTGACAATATTCAGCCTTGATGTACTCCTTTCCCAATTTGGAACTAGTCTGTTGTTCCATGTCCAGTTTTAACTGTTACTTCTTGACCTGCATACAGATTTCTCAGGAATCACAGAAGGTGTTCTGATAGTCTCATCTCTTGAAGAATTTTCCACAATTGGCTGTGAACTACACAGTCAAAGGCTTTGGCATAGTCAATAAAGCAAAAGTAGATGTTTTTCTGGAACTCTCTTGCTTTTTCCATGATCCAGCGGATGTTGGCAATTTGATCTCTGGCTCCTCTGCCTTTTCTAAATCCAGTTTGAACATCTGAAAGTTCTTGGTTCACGTACCATTGAAACCTGGCTTGGAGAATTTTGAACATTACTTTGCTATTGTGTGAGATGAGTGCAACAATGAGTGAACATTGTTTGGTATTGCTTTTCTTTGGGATTGGAATGAAAACTGACCATTTCTAGTCCTGTAGCCACTGCTGAGTTTTCTAAATTGGCTGGCATATTGAGTGCAGCACTTTCACAGCATCATCTTTTAGGATTTGAAATAGCTCAACTGGAATTCTGTCACCTCCACCACCTTTGTTCATAGTGATGTTTCCTAAGGCCCACTTGATTTTGGACTCCTGGATGTCTGGCTGTAAGTGAGTGATCACACCTTCATGGTTATCTGGGTCATGAAGATCTTTTTATATAGTTCTTCTGTGTATATCTTCTACTTCTGTTAGGGCCATACCATTTCTGTCCTTTGTTGTGTCCATCTTTGCATGACATGTTCCCTTAATATCTCTAATTTTGTTGAAGAGATCTCTGGTCTTTCCCATTTTATTGTTTTCCTCTATTTCTTTGCATTGATCCCTTAGGAAGGCTTTCTCATCTCTCTTTGCTGTTCTTTGGAACTCTGCATTCAGACCAGTCGGTATAGCTTTCCTTTTCTTTTTTTGCCTTTAGCTTCACCTTCTCTCAGCTATTTGTAAGGCTTCTTCAGACAACCATAAGCAATTTTTATGACTATTGAACAGAAGCCTTTATTTTTTATGGAGATAAAAACTTAAGGTGAAGTAATTGGTGAATATACATGCATTTATTATTTTTGGGGGCTCCAAAATCACTGCAGATGGTGATTGCAGCCATGAAATTAAAAGAGTAGTCCTTGGAAGAAAAGTTATGACCAACCTAGATAGCATATTCAAAAGCAGAGACATTACTTTGCCGACTAAGGTCCGTCTAGTCAAGGCTATGGTTTTTCCTGTGGTCATGTATGGATATGAGAGTTGGACTGTGAAGAAAGATAAGTGCCGAAGAATTGATGCATTTGAACTGTGGTGTTGGAGAAGACTCTTGAGAGTCCCTTGGACTGCAAGGAGATCCAACCAGTCCATTGTGAAGGAGATCAACCCTGGGATTTCTTTGGAAGGAATGATGCTAAAGCTGAAACTCCAGTACTTTGGCCACCTCATGTGAAGAGTTGACTCATTGGAAAAGACTTTGTTGCTGGGAGGGATTGGGGGCAGGAGGAGAAGGAGACAACCGAGGATGAGATGGCTGGATGGCATCACGGACTCGATGGACGTGAGTCTGAGTGAACTCTGAGAGATTGTGATGAACAGGGAGGCCTGGTGTGCTGCGATTCATGGGGTCGCAAAGAGTCGGACACGACTGAGCGACTGAACTGAACTGAACTGAACTATATTTATATCTGTTGCTGTGGATATCACCATTTTAAGATACAAGGTACTTTGGTTTCAAGAACTTTAAGAAATCTTTGTGACTGAGCAAACAAACTAGATATGGATGTTGTATGTTTTGAATCTCATTAAGTTATATGTGGGACTAGTTCTGAAATGACACCTTGGAGCACATCATAACTTGGATTTATGGGTGTTGGGTGGGCCAGAAAGATAGTCAAGAATGGGGTCAGTGATTTGGCAAGTACACCACAGCAACTGGAATGGCATAAAGCTCTGGCAGTGGCAATTGGTACTAAGACCCTAGCTATCAGGCCACAGAAAAAGATAACAGAATGTGAGTAGATACCATCAGATAGGCAGAATTCAATCAGAAGACTGGTAAGAGAGAAATGGGTAGGGTGGGCCCTTGTCCTGGAAGAATATAAATTCTAGGCAGAGAGCCAAGGCAAGTGCCTTATGCTTGTATAATATTTTTCATTTACAGTGTATATTTGAAAGCGTTGATTCAATAAATTCTCACAACAGCCCATTGAGGTAGGTCAATATTAATATCTCTGCTTTTGCAAGGGAACTGACTGAAGCTCAGAGCAAATTATGTATTCTGTCCCATGTCATTCATTTAGTAAGAGTCAGAGCTGGGAATTTAACTCTAGCCTTCTGTCCCTTGGTTTTTAGTTCTGCTGTCTCTCCAGAAGCATTTCCTTTTTTAATTCACATCATAATTATGTTTCCTATTATAATGTGAACCACTCTTATATATCTTGTATATCATTCATCTCACCCAAAATTGCGACCTTAATAGAAATTTTTATTAGATCATTTCTTCCAACCTAAAAGACGACTCTTAAGTTTCATTAGCTGGTTCTGACTTCTCTATGCAGCTTTTAAGTGTAGCATTCCTGACATCTAGGGCCAGAGCACTTTTTAAGAAAGTAGATAAATCCTACTGACTTTACTGACCATAATGTTTCCTTCCTTCCTACCCTTTCTCTTTCCTTCCTTCTTTTTCCCCTCCTGCATTCTTTCTTTCTCTTTCTTACTTTTGAAAAGATAATATGCATACGATGCTTAAGATTCATTAGGACAATGTCAACTACGATTGAAGTCCTGCATCATTTCTTTCCCATCCAGAAACTAATGACCATAATGACAGTAGGTAATGTTTGTTAGGCACTGATCAAGTGCCAAGCTTTGCTGTAAGCACTTTATCTGTGTTAATATTAGCTTAATTAATCCTTAAGAATTAGAAAGTAGGCATAATTATTATCCCCATTTTGCCAATGTGGAAATCGTCAAAGGTTACCCTGGTACTGGACAATTGAGAGGACTTCTCAAAGGCCTGAACGGTGAGGTGTTACCCTCAGTATGGTGAAAGGGAGAAGCAAAACTCCCACCAGGGCCCAGTGTCCACAGCTCCCAGTCAAGAGCTGCTTCACATTTCCGGCGGGGGAGGGCGGGGGGTCCAGCTTAGAGTGAGCATTTCCTCAGCTTTGCCTGGGACTTTCCCAATTTTAGCACTGGAAGTCCCAGATCTCAGTCAATTCCTCAGTCATGGGCAGTCATAGCTGGTTGGTCATTCTAGTCTAAGTAGTATTTATTGTGAGGAAAGTTGAGGGAGTTCATACCTGGAGCAGGTGGGTGGATGATCTACCTCATGGACATCAAGGAGTTTGGCAGGACTTTCATCGTGAACTCCAGCAGTGTATCTTTTGTAAACCCAATTGTATAAATGGTAAGGTAAGATCAGGGCTGCTGACTTACGCTGTCCACCAGGTCAGTAGGGTACCCCCTGTGTGGCAGAGAAAGATAAAAAGAGTAAGAGGCCTACCACTTGAGTTGCATTCTGGTATATCAGGGCACAAAGGATGCTGATGAGGAACCAAACCAAACTCTCTGACTACAAAAGTTCTTATCCTTTTTGACTTTTAATGTCATGCAATTTAAATATAATGTCCTACTTCTACTCATAATAGGCCTACAAAATATTCTACTCTTCCTTGTTTCACCTGCAGTCAACAATGTAAGTTACTTCATTATCTATGTTGCACAGATTTAGGGCTTTTTTGGGTGTGTGATCTGGAATTAATCTCATTACAACAAAGATAAAATATCCCTTTAAGTAAAAAGCAAAGATTGCATTTTTTTTTCTTGAATAGTCTGTCAGTCTTGATATATTTAGAGTTACAAACAGAATGACTTTCTTGTTATTGTTAACTCATTTACAAATTGCAAAAGTGATCAGAAAAACAGAGTCATTCCTGTTTCTTGCTGGATAGTGGGTGCCAAGAGAGGGAACAATGAAACTATGGCTTTCCTTTCAAAAGAAACATAAGACATATGCTTGTTTGGTGAGATTTTATAAAGCTTGCCATAAAACATCATTTGAAAATTGCCCCACCTAAGAAATCATGATAAAAGTGGCCTGCTCCCAGAAATTCAAGTAAAAGAGTCAACCTGTTTTTGCCTCATATCAGTTTAGCTCTGGAATTGTGCTTATTACAGCACTAAGTGACTGAGGGAGTGACATAGTTGACCAAAACTACACTTGACAGAAGTACAGTAAAGCTCAGGGCTATAGTGCAAAGCCATTGATTTTGCAACAATTGGTTTCTTTTTTTTTTTTTTCAACAATTGGTTTCTTTTCTGATCTAAAACAAAAGTGATTTTCATCCAGGGAATCTAATCTACTAATGGCGTTTATCCTTCAAGAATCATCATTTTCCTTGGAACATGCCATCCTATGTAATCCGAGCAATAAGAACATCAGAAACTGACTGGTGGGAGATGTGGCCCTGAAAACACTGAAGGCACTTTGTCCCCAAGACAGGGCTCACTAGGAAGGGAGAAGATGTTCTGAATTCTAATCAGACAAATATATTACATAAATTTCCACCTCAGACTTTCTCATGGAAGAACTAAGAAGTTATGTATTACCTTTAACTTGTTCTTTTTATTGAAACAGTGGACTTTCTGATTCTCCTCAACACAGGTTTATTGACCATCGACTCTATAACTTGCAGCTGGCCCCTTTCAAAGCAACATCAAGGATGACCTTGCCTCTTCCTCGTAAGAGCTGAGGTCTTCCTGGCCTCATCTACTTCTCTCACTCGTCATTGTTTGGCTCCTGCCACTCTGACTTCCTCACTCTTCCTCAAACATGCCAAGCTCTCTTGCTTCAGTGCTTTCCTACTTACTGTTTCTTCCACCTGAATAGCTCTTTTTCCAGGTGTTTCACTTTATTGATTCCCCATTTAAAGGTCACCCTCACATGGGAATCCTTTCCTGCCTACCACACAAGAGAGCACACACACTCACATTCATATGTGTATACCCTCTTACTATTATTCTACCCTATTTTACTTTTCTTCACATCCATTTCCTATCACATAAAGCATATATACATTTATTTATGTCTTTATTAAATGTCTTTCCCCACTATCTTGTAAGCTCTGTGAGAGGAGAAAAATAGTCTCTTTGGTTTCCTGCTCTACCCCTTGCGCCAAGAACAGTGTCTGGCACTTTGTAAATATCCAGCAAATAACTGTGGAAAGAATGAACGAGTGAAGAGGTCAGGTAGACCGCTCTGTTCTTCACACCCAGGAGGTCAGTCTAACTCAGTGTTTTCATGCTCCTAAATCTTGAAGATCATGCATCAAATTCTAAGCTACCTCAGAAATCTTCAAGGTCAACAGTTTTATTCTGTCTAGCAAAAGACTCTGGGCACAGGGAGGATGAATGATCCGTTCTCTATTTCTCCCTCACCTCTTTTCCTATTTCCATCAACTACAACTGCTTTTAAAAGCAGTTTTGGATAGTGGACTTCAGCGGACTTCCCCTGTGGCTCAGTAATCAAGAATCCACCAGCAATGCAGGAGATACAGGTTTGATCCCTGGGTCGGGAAGATCCTCTGGAGAAGGAAATGACAACCCTCTCCCATATTCTTGCCCAGAGAATCCCATGGACAGAGGAACCTGGTGAGATGCAGTTCATGGGGTTGAAAAGAGTTGGGCATGACTGAAGCAGCAAGCACAGCACACAGCACATAGTGGACTTCAACAAACGACACCTTATAAGTATAAGATTTCTTGAGCTAAAATACACCAAGCAAACAAAAAACAGAAAAAAAGAAAACTATTAGTACTATTTTAGGGAATTTGGGTGAGGGATGTTAATCCTTTGCTTTAACACTTCCATCAGCATTTCTCAAGGAGCCTGAAGAAGGATCTGAATTAGGTGAGTGAGTCTTAGAGTCTTGTGAAAGCTCAGGTTACTCCAACACAGAATCTGGTGGGAGGGAGGTCTTGAAACAAATCTAGACTTTAATCTTTTAACTGTTTTAGAAAATAGCCTTTAAAGGTAATATGATGTTAGGAAATTTTTATCCTAATCACTTTGTATTTCAGTGTTAGAAAAGTTGAGTCAAAGACTAGTCATTGTTAACATACACCAGACATTTTTCCTGAAAAATCCTTATTTTGAGAGATCAAATTTGCATCATTAGCAGGGAAGCTCTTAGAAAAACAACAGCACCTAAGACTTACACAATAAAAAATTGTTTAGATTTTTACCAGTTGTCCAGTGTTGACTGTTGAAATGAACAGCTGTGAGCTCTGTACTCCCAGTTTTCACATGGCCCACATGTCCTTGGGGGAATCTACAGTTGTCATTTAAACAAACATCTTTGTCACGTTGGAAGAGGCATCTAATTTCATTCTGTGGGGGTGATGTGATCTGGGTCTTCACTAAGCAATTGGAAGCATGTAGTACAGTTCAGAACCCTGTAGCGATCAAGGTTCTCCCTGTCCTTGGCATGCAATGTTAGTGCCCATTGAGAGGAATGAATGCTCCAGGCACCTATTTGGCAATGCTCTATACCTAGGACAGTGGTCAGTCGGGGAATTTTAAAGAATTTGAGATCATCTCCATAATCCTGTTCTTGCTGCCTTCAGAACAGAGTCAAACTTACTAGAAGAGGCCTGCTCATTTGTTTTGAATTGCTTGGCTAGACACTGGCTCCTAATCGCCAGCTCTATCTCAGCAGTTACTTTGCTCTTCAGGAGCTGCCCTGTTGCCTTCAGTGTCTTCTCATTTCAGTGTATTTTGTACACAACTTCAACACTTCGATCTTCCTACAATGGAAGCAGACTGAATTTGAAATCATAAAATGTGGGTGTATGTCTTATGATTTGTCTTAAAGATTATTAAAGATATGTCTTAAAGATCATTCCACTGACAAGTAGTAACAAAACCTCTACCATGGAGTTGTGGCAGGAATCAAATGAGATCACATGTCTACAAAAGCAGTTTGTAAGGAGTAGAGATCAAGGGACTTCCCTGGTGGTTCACTAAGACTGTACTTCCACTACAGGAGACGTGGGGCTCATCCCTGTTTGAGGAACTATGATCCCACATGCCAAGAAGCACAGTTTAAAAAGGAAAAATAAAACGAGTAAAGGTCAATACAAAACCAAATTATTATTGGTATTAAGTTCTATTTTATTACGTGCCTCTTTGATAAGGAATACCTTCCAGGGTTTCTTATTGCCTGTGGAATAATGTCCACATGCATTAGCCTTTTTAAGAAGCCCTCTCCTTTATGGCCTATGCTTTATATCCTCTATACATAACCCATTCTTCAGGTAATCCAGGCTTTTCACTTCCCAGAACAAAGCCTTACTTTCTCATATCTGTAACCATTGTGAGCTTAGTTCCTTTTTGCTGGAATGGTCTTCTACTTGTTTTAGCCAATTGAAAACCTACTGTTCCTTTTTAAAAAATTTCTTTCTTTCTTAAATTTTTTTTTCTTTTCCTGAAGCTTTTCTCCTGTTTTCTTCTAAGACATGTGTAGTTTTAGGTCTTATATTTAGGTCTTTGAACCATTTTAATTTTTCTATATTATATAATAAAGGTCAACTCCATTCTTTTGGATGTTAAGTATACAGTTTTCCCAGTGGTATTTATTGAAAAGACTATTCTTTCTCCAGGCTTCTCTGGTGGCTCTGGACTGTAAAGAATCCGCCTGCAGTGCAGGAGACCTGGGTTTGGTCCCTGAGTTGGGAAGATTCCCCTGGAGAAGGGAATGCAATCCACTGCAGTATTCTTGCCTGGGGAATTCCTTAGACACGAGCATGGTGGGCTACAGTCCATGGAGTCACAGAGTTGGACACAACTGATCAACTAACACTTTTACTTTCATTTTTTCTCCTGCTCCATTTAAAAATAAGCAAATAGGTGTGTTAATTTATATACCCCCTTTCCTAAATGGTATCATGCTAATGCATATCTTCAGCTAGCTTTTGTCATTTAACAATGCATTCTGGAGATCATGTGCTAGAGACCTTCCTCCTCACTCCCTTTCTTTTAATTGATCATATGATATTCTATTTTTTTGAGTGGGCCCTGTTTTATTCAACATGTTTCCTGTTGATGGACTTTGGTTTTTTTCCAGTTTTGATATTATGCATAAGGCTGCAGTGAATAGACTTGGGCATATGTCTTTTCATTTTTGATGGTGTATCTTACATACATTCCAGGAGGTGGGACTGCTGAGTCTCAGCAATACAGGGAAAGATATGTCTGTATTGCTAGGTTCTTTGCCATAAAGTTTGTACCATCTTACATTCTCAACAGCAATGTTTATGAAAGCCTGTTTCTCTACGTTGTTTACAGTAGTGTTTATTGTCACATTTTGGAGTTTTGTGATTCTCATTAGTGGGAAATGAAATATCACCTACTAATGTTTTAAGGCTCAACTCAAGTACCATGTCTTATTAGTTTGAATCAGGCATGTGTAACTTGTTAAACCCAATACTGTACTGTGGCTATAAGGATACATACATGAGCACCCCCACCCCTATAAGCAAGAAGCTTTCTGAATGACTGAAAGTACTATCTAATTGATGTTTTTTAAAAAAAAAATGTTTCAAGGGCTTGGAAAATTGTTGGTATTCATTGTATGTTTGCTGAAGGAGAGATAAATGAATAGGCTCAGAATTAAGAACTTGTTTTTATATACCATTTTAGAGTCTATGATTATGTTCATGATCATTTCCAGTGGATGTGTGTATCTATTTGGTGGGATCCATGGGAAATTCAGGTGACTGCTGTGTGTGTGTGTGTGTTTTTTTTCTTTGTCTGAGAAACAATGTTCAGAGAGATGTAGACTTTTTTTTCTCTGAACCCCCCCGAGAATTTGGCAAATGTATTTTATTTTCTATTTATGTTTCACCTTATAAAGTTCTTACTTCTCTGTTGTTTGTTTTCAGCCTCATAACAGTGGTGAGACACATGTGTTATCATTCTGCTTCTGGATGAAAGCCCTGTGACTCAGAAAAGTTTAGTAACTTGATCAAAGTTAGAGACAACAGAAGCAGAGCCAGGCCTCAAACTCAGGTCTTCTGATGCCAAAGCCAGCATTCTTTCTTGTACACCACAACTGGCATCTGGAACCTAGTAAGAGTTTTATACTTTTTTTCTGTTGTTTCTTTAGATAGGACTAGCTTTGAAAATCTTATTTTAAAAATAAAGTCGCTTAGGTCATATTTTCCTTTTAATATGTTATACAACATGATATCTTATATGTATAATATGATAAAGAAAAATATTATATAAGGCACTGTGTGTATACCTCTCCTAAAATCCTCTTGTCCTGAATTTGTGTAATTGAGGTTCAGGGATTGCATTCATTGCTGGGTGTCTTGCCAGTGATATAGTAACAGGAAGCATATTGTGAAGATAAAAACTGCCTGTCTTTAAAATACTTTTTAAATCCATAAGGGCAGCTTCTGGTTGTTGACATCAGAATAAGCACATTTATTTATTCCTCTCTCAAAGAAGGAACTTAAAATAATACTAGAAGAATAATATATATATATATATATATATATATATATATAGTCCACAAAGATGGAGAGAAATATAAGCGGTCATGGATAGATGAGGACAGGGTAAACATGCTTTATTAAGTTTATGGCAGAGCAGAGAGGAGGAAGAGGAGAAAATAATACCCTAAAATATGAGACAGGGGACTGCAAAGATGGAAGTCAATTAGCTCCATGAGGAACCCTAGCAAAGCTTTGGCCTCAGAACTGGAACCAGTTCAAGATGTCTAATAGCCAACTAGTAGGTGTTCTAGAAAGACAAAGTACTCATAATAGAGGGAGGGAATTGCTAAAGAAATAACTGCTTCAGAGCTAAAAGAAGATTTTAAACATTAAACAGTTTATAAGACACAAATCACATACATTTTAAAAGGACCTGTTTTTAGAGATACCATTGTGAAATCTCAGAACACTTGATTTAACGTGGGAATTTACATCTATGAACCATTACTTGAGCATGTATTGTAGTAAAAAGATGATGAAAATCAAGAAGGGAGAAGATGTAGGATTGTTTAATAAATAATTTACCCCACAAGAGGTCTGGCCTTTACTGTCAGCTTTTGGGAGATAATCTCTCAACTCCTGGAATGTCTTGCCTGATGAGGTATTATTGTCTTCCTGAGGGTTTTAGGACAGTGAAACTATAATACTATAATAGGTGTGATTAAGGGCAAGGCTTTAAGTCACACCTTGAGGGCCTGGGGATTAAAATTGGCCCTGGGGTCAGTAAATCATGTCCTATGTAATGGAGACTCTTAAGTGAACAGTGCAAAGAAATAAAGGAAAACAATAGAATGGGAAAGACTAGTGATCTCTTCAATAAAATTGGAAGTACCAAGGGAATATTTCATGCGAAGATGGGCACAATAAAGGGCAGAAATGGCAAGCACCTAACAGAAGCAGAAGAGATTAAGAAGAGGTGACATGAATACAGAAGAACTGTACAGAAAAGTTCTTAAAGACCCAGTTAATCATATGATGTGTCACTCACCTAGAGTCAGACATCCAAGAGTGTGAGGTCAAGTGGGCCTTAGGAAACATTACTATGAACAAAGCTGATGGTGGTGATGGAATTCCAGCTGAGCATTTTCAAATCCTAAAAGATGATGCTGTTAAAGTGCTGCACTCAATATGCCAGCAAATTAGGAAATCTCAGCAGTGGCCACAGGACTGGAAAAAGTCAGTTTTCGTTTCAATCCCCCAAAAAGCATTGCCAAAGAATGTTCAAACTACCTTACAATTTCATTCATTTCACATGCTAGCAAGGTAATGCTCAAAATCCTTCAAGCTAGGCTTTAACAGTATGTGAACTGAGAATTTTCAGATGTACAAACTGGGATTTAGAAAAGGCAGAGGACCCAGAGACAAAATTGCCAACATCCTTTGGATCAGAGAGAAAGTAAGAGAATTCTAGAAAAACATCTACTTTTGCTTCATTGACTGAGCCTTTTACTGTGTGGATCACAACAAACTGGAAAATTTTTAAAGAGATGAAAATACTAGGCCACCTTGCCTGTCTCCTGAGAAGTCTATATGCCAAGTCAAGAAGCAATAGTTAGAATAGGACAAGGAACAATGGACTGGCTCAAAACTGGGAAAGGAATACAAGGCTGTATTTTTGTCACTCTGCTTATTTAACTTACGCGCAGAGGACATCATGTGAAATGCTGGGCTGGATAAAGCACAAACTGAAATCAAGATTGCCTGGAGACCTATCAACAACCTTAGATATGTAGATGATACCACTCAGGCAGGAAGCAAAGAGGAACTAAAGAGCCTTTTGATGAAGGTGAAAGAGGAAAAGCTGGCTTAAAACTCACCATTTCAAAAACTAAGATCATGGCATCCAGTCCTATCACTTCATGGCAAGTAGATGAGGAAAAAGTGGAAACAGTGACAGATTTTATTTGTTTGAACTCCAAAATCACTGTGGATGGTGATCGCATCCAGGAAATTAAAGGACTCTTGCTCTTTGGAAGAAAAGCTACGACAAACCTAGTTCAGTTCAGTTCATTCGCTCAGTTGTGTCCAACTCTTTGTGACCCCATGGACTGCAGCACTCCTGGCTTCCTTGTCCATCATCAACTCCTGGAGCTTACTCAAACTCATGTCCATCGAATAGGTGATGCCACCCAACCATCTCATCCTCTGTCACACACTTCTCCTCCTGTCTTCAATCTTTCCCAGCATCAGGGTCTTTTGCAATGAGTCAGTTCTTCCCATCAGGTGGCCAAAATATTGGAGCTCCAGCTTCAGCATCAGTCCTTCCAATGAATAGTCAGGGCTGTGATTACCTTTAGGATGGACTGGTTGGATCTCTTTGCAGTCCAAAGGACTCTCAAGAGTCTTCTCCAACACCACAGTTCAAAAGCATCAATTCTTTGGTGCTCAGCTTTCTTTATGGTCCAACTCCCACACCCATACATGACTACTGGAAAAACCATAGCTTTAACTAGACGGACCTTTGTTGGCAAAGTAATGTCTCTGCTTTTTAAAAATGCTCTCTAGGATGGTCATAGCTTTTCTTCCAAGGAGCAAGCATCTTTTAATTTCATGGCTGCAGTCACCATCTGCAGTGATTTTGGGGCTCAAGAAAATAAAGTCTGTCACTGTTTCCATTGTTCCCCATCTATTTGCCATGAAGTGATGGAACCGGATGCCATGATCTTTGTCTTTTGAATGTTGAGTTTTAGGCCAGCTTTTTCACTCTCCTCTTTCACTTTCATTAAAGGTTCCTCAGTTCCTCTTCGCTTTCTGTCATAAGGGTCTGTATAGCTGAGGTTATTGATATTTCTCCCAGCAATCTTGATTCCAGCTTGTGCTTCATCCAGCCAGACATTTCAAATGATGTACTCTACATAGAAGTTAAATAAGCAGGGTGACAATATTCAGCCTTGATGTACTTCTTTCCCGATTTGGAACCAGTCTGTTGTTCCATGTCTGATTCTCACTTGCTTCTTGACCTGCATACAGATTTCTCAGGAGGCAGGTAAAGTGGTCTGGTATTCCCCTCTCTTTAAGAATTTTCCAGTTTGTTGAGATCCACATAGTCAAAGACTTTGGCAAAAGTAAGAATGTTAAGTAAGGGACTTCTTAGGCATCTCAGTGGTGAAGAATCTGCCTGCCAATCCTGGAGATACAGGAGATGCAGATTTGATCCCATGGAGAAGATGGCAACCCACTCCAGTATTCTCCCCTGGAAAATACCACGAACAGAGGGTGTGATGGGCTATAGTCCACAGGGTCACAAAGACCTGGACATGTAAAAACAAGCTACAGATTAAAGGATATCTGGAACACATAAATTCAACAAAGGGCCTGTATCCAGAATATGTGAACTGATACAACTCAGAAAGAAAATGCAATTTAATAGAAAAATGGGCAAATAGACTCAATAACCATTTTAAAACAGGAATATCCAGTTGGTCAACAAACATATGATAAGGTGGACAATCTCATTAGTCAAAATAGAAATGCAAATTAAAAATGCAAAGAGATATCCCTGCCCCTACATTTGCATATATATACATTTGTGTGTGTGAAGGTTGTTCAGTCCTTCACTCTTTTCAACCCCATGGACTATAGCTTTCCAGGCTCCTCTGTCCATGGAATTCTCCAGGCCAGAATATTGGAGCTGTTTCCTTCTCTAGGGGATTTTCCTAACCCAGGGATTGAACTCAGGTCTCCCACACTGCAGGATTCTTTACCATCTGAGCCACCAGGGAAGCCCACATATGCCTCAGAATGGCTGAAATTAAGACAAAATAATGAGGATCGCCAAGGAAGTAGAGTACCTGGAACTCTCATACAGTTGCCAGTAGGAATGGAAACTAGTTCAACCAATTTGGAAAACAGTTTGCTGATGGCTCAGGGGTAAAGAATCAGCCTGCAATGCAGGAGCTGCAGGAGATGTGGGTTGGATCCCTGGGTCAGGAAGATCCCCTGAAAGAGCAAATAGCAACCCACTCCAGTATTCTTGCCTGGAAAATTCCATGGATAGAGAAGCCTGGTGGACTATAGTCCAGGGATCACAAAGAGCTGGATGTACCTGAGCACAGACAGCAGCTTGTGAGCTAGCAATTCCTCTCTTAGGTGTATATGTCCAACAGAAGTCTATGCCCATTTGTGCCAGGAAACAAGTATAAGAAAGTTTATAACAACTTTATTCATAAGCTTCAACATAGGAACAAGTTAAATGTCGTTAACAGGAGAATGTATTAATAAATGGTGGTATATGGTAAAATACTATATAGCAATGAAATTGAACTACAAGTGAATGCTGCAGTATAAATGAATCTTATAACATTATATTGAGCTTGAAAGGCTAATGCAAAAATATATAATGCATGATTTTATTTACTTAAAATTCAAAAACAGGTTAGACTGTAATATTGAGTGATGTATTCTTAGATAGCAAAAATGTAAAGGACGAAAGCAAGTCAGGAGAGAATTACATTAAAGAAAAATGAAGTGAGCTATGACATAAAATGTATGGAGGGAGTTTGCTTCAGAATACATCTATCCTTTACATACTTTCTGAATGTGTGACATAATTTATACATGAAACCAAATGGGGTGAAAAAGATTTAAGTAAAAATGAATTCATAGTATAAGGAAGTGAAAATTTAAGAGAGCCAACAGAGAAACTGAAAACAGTGATATGATTGCTGAAAAATGAGAGGTATGGAGTTTTATAATGAGCTAAAATCTTCCCTGCAGTTAAAGGAAATTAATAAGAAAATCTCCAAATTAATAAATGAATCATTTAGAAATAGGAACCAAAACAAACTGTAAAAGTATTGCTTTTTGTTTTGTATTTTCCATTTAAAAATAATATATAAATGTATGCTTATTAATTTTATAACCAGGAAAATCTATCACATTATATTTACATTCCTATATTTTTAAAACACCTGTATGATTAGACACCAGACTATAACCAAATACATTTATCGGCTGAGTTAACTTAATTTGAAGAATTTTAATTTTTGAGTGAGTTATTTTCAGTTCAGTTCAGTCGCTCAGTCATGTCCAACTCTCTGTGACCCCATCGACTTCAGCACGCCAGGCTTCCCTGTCCATCAGCAACTCCTGGAGCTTACTCAGACTCATGTCCATCACGTCGGTGGTGCCATCCAATCATTTCATCCTCTGTTGTCCCCTTCTCCTCCCACCTTCAGTCTTTCCCAGCATCAGAGTCTTTTCCAGTGAGTCAGTTCTTCCTATCAGGTGGCCTAAATATTGGAGTTTCAGCTTCAGCATCAGTCCTTCCAATGAATATTCAGGACTGATTACCTTTAGGATGGACTGGTTGGATCTCTTTGCAGTCCAAGGGACTCTCAAGAGTCTTCTCCAAACACCACAGTTCAAAAGCATCAATTCTTCATTGCTCAGCATTCTTTATAGTTCAACTCTCATATCTGTACATGACTACTGGAAAAACTATAGCTTTGACTAGACGGACCTTTGTTGGCAAAGTAACGTCTCTGCTTTTAAAATGCTCCTAGGTTGGTCATAGCTTTTCTTCCAAGGAGCAAGTGTCTTTTAATGGCTGCAGTCACCATCAGCAGTGATTTTGGATCCCAAGATAATAAAGTCTGTCACTCTTTCCATTGTTTCCCCATCTATTTGCTATGAAGTGATTGGACTGGCTGCCATGATCTTAATTTTCTGAATGTTGAGTTTTAAGCCAACTTTTTCACTTTCCTCTTTCACTTTCAGCAAGGAGATCTTTAGTTCCTCTTTGCTTTCTGCCATAAGGGTTGTGTCATCTGTATATCTGAGGTTATTGATATTTCCCCCACCAATCTTGATTCCAGCTTGTGCTTCATCCTGCCTAGCATTTTGCCTGATGTGCTCTGCATAAGCAGGATGAAAATATACAGCCTTGACATATTATTCTCCCGATTTGGAACCAGTCTGTTGTTCCATGTCCAGTTCTAACTGTTGCTTCCTGACTTGCATACACTTCTCAGGAGGCAGGTCAGGTGGTCTGGTATTCTCCTCTTTTGAAGAATTTTCCACAGTTTATTGTGATCCATACGGTCAAAGGCTTTGGTGTAGTCAATAAAGCAAAAGTAGATGTTTTTATGGAACTCTCTTGCTTTTTTGATGACCCAGCGGATGTTGGCGATTTAATCTCTGGTTTCTCTGCCTTTTCTAAATCCAGCTTGAACATCTGGAAGTTCACGGTTCAGGTACCGTTGAAGGCTGGCTTGGAGAATTTTGAGCATTACTCTGCTAGCGTGTGAGATGAGTGCAATTGTGTGGTAGGTTGAACATTCTTTCAGGTTATCAAAAATCCTTTAATTTCTCTGTGTAACTTTTCATATAACTTGTGAGAACTTTGAGAGAATAGAAATAATGAGAAAAGGATTTTTGTTTTCAAAGTCAAATCTTACGTTTTGTACAGTTATTTAGGACTGTGATAGAAGAGTTTATATATTATAGTTTTAAGTTGACTTTTTATCTTTCCTTGCTTCATTACATTTTAAAGGCTTTTGTGTTAAAAATAACCGTATTTGTGTATCAAATAACCGTATTTGATAGCTTTCATAAGCAACTATCACCACTATCACCAACCAAAAACACAGAAGAAAATTGCTGTATCTCTTCAAAAACCCAGCATTATGGATATTCTCATTACCTGTCCCTTCAAGGGTGTTGCAGTGTATTTAGCTGGAAGTACATACCTCTTTTAATGTCAGACATTCTCATTGTTTTATCCTAGGACTTTGTAATATTGAAGATAAGACGTTATAGATTATTTTATTTATCAGTTTAAGTGTATTTTGAGCTTACTGATGCACCATGCAAGAAAAAAATTTGCTTTTAATTTAGGGAACATATTTATTTTTTGATTGTTTGCACTTACATTTGTGGGTTTGTTTTTATTAAAAAGAAGTAGAGTTAGCTTGAAAAAGTGTGTAAAATATTCTTTCCAAAAATGCCTTATTAAAAAAGTTTTTAAAAAGTAGTATAAGATGGACAAATTTTCTTCTAATACTAAAAGAAAAGAAATTTGAAAGCTGAGAGTCTGCTCTATTAATTTTTCTAAAAATATGTATTAAATTCTGAGACCTTTAGATAGTGATACCATAGCATTTATGATGAAATTAGAAATTTTGATAGAAGGGAAAAAAAATTTGGGGCCAAATTAGTAATTCTTTTTGCCAGCTAATGTAGAACTTATTGTTGTGAGAAATATGTTGTCTTAAGGCAGTTAAAAAGCACAATTATTATTGTAAGTTTTCTTTCTATATTTGATTGTGTGCTTTACACTTGCTTTATAGGGACGCATGTTGAGACATCTGGCTTCCTTAGTCTTAGATTTTGGAACTATTTGGCTTCATTACAATTGTAAACTATCCAGCTAATTGTAAAGTATCAGTACTTTTGAGTATTTACAGTAAAAAGAATAAGGACACACACTGCACTCACTTATGACATGGATGAGAGCCATCCAAATGCCCACTCTAGTTTCTGGCAGGTCACTTTTCCTCTGGTTTTGTGTTGTGTTTCAGCCTGGGGAACTCACCTCTGTTGTTCAAAATTTCAATCTACATTTCTGAAGAAGAATGGTAATCTTAGTTCACCTATGATAAGAGCACTGATTAGGTACTCTTTCTCTAAGAATGTTGCACTTAAAGTATGAGATTTAGAAGGTAACTAGTTCTAGGCACAAAGGTCAGCCAATCTGTTTATAAAACAGGGTTGAGAAATAACCAGCGGTAGGCACTAAGTTCAACCTACCAGCATGTACTCTAAAATCAGTTCTGAGTCATCTGCCCTGTGTGTTTGGCACTCCTGTTTACAGCACATCTTGAGCCTTCTCATGTAGCAGCGCTACTGATAAATAGCCTGCCCTTTCTGACAGCATGGATGAGGAAAGGACAACCTGGTCTTGGTTGATAAAATGTTGATATATGTGGTGAAGGCAAAGTCTTGCACAATTATCTAAAATGTCTCTGTGTGTATGCATTTGTGTGTGAACACTTGCTTTATGTGCTATGTAATGATTCATGTTCTAGGAGGGTGTGTTTTTTTTTCTTAGAGAACTGGCAGCCAGCCCGCCCTCCCTCTCAGAAATGGGAAATTTCTTGAGCTAATTTAGACGTACAGCCTATGTTTTTACACCACAAAGCTGCAACTCTCTGTCCAGACAGCACTGCCAATTATCTGTGATATTTCTATTCAGTATAGACTTTAAAAAAAAGCCAGATATTTTTATTAGCCTGTTTTGCATATAGGCTTTTAGGATAATTGTATATTAATATCACTTTTAAAGCAGAAAGGAGTTATTTAAAGAGATGACCTGATTGTCTTGATAAAGAAAATAACATAGTTACAATCCATGTTCTGAAAATTTGCCCTTGGGTTTGATTGCAGGCTGGAAGGTGAAAACTTTTGGATTAAATTCCAGACTCTAGAACAATAGGATTTAGTCCAAAGAATTTACTCTTTCTATATCTTTGTTTTCCAATCTGTTAAATAGGAATCAAAGCATTTACTGTCTCCTTACAGGGAAATAAAGCATTGGTAAATAAAAATGCATTTGCTGTGTTTAAAGGGCTAAGCCATGCACCATTTTTCAGTGTGCTCCTTCCTTCTGGCACCAGAGACTCCCTTGTGGTCATCATATTTCTCATTGGCAAGAAAAAAGCATATCACTGTGATGAAAATCCAGAGAGAAATTCTGTGCCATGCACAGCTTAGTTATCCAAGAAACAGGCAAAATTAAGACAGATTTTTGAAAATTCTGTTGTTTTCTGAACTAGGAGAAGGCACAATTTTCTCAGAGGACAGAAACATGCAGAAATGGGCTAGAATGATCTGTTAGGAGAATCGCATTTACTTCTTTGAGGATCTTTTAAACAAGCAAGTAAAAACATTTAAAAAAAAAAGTTTATAAAGACAGGAGGATTGTTTTTGTCGCTTTTAAGAGGTTCTTTTAATTGACAGTGTGCTTGAGTGAGTTATTGGGCCTGCCACCAATTAATTTAGGGTGTCAGTCTATGTGCCAAGCTGATTACTATGTGTTAGGAACTCAAAAATGAATAATAAACAATTTTTTGCCCTCAAGGTCTTCTTAACCTCGCTGAGAGAGGAATACAAATAATTACAATAAGATGTGATAAGTGCTAGACTAGTAACAAAAACCTGTGCTGTGATTACAAATTTTGCCTGGGGTGTTTGGGACTGAAAAGGTAGTATCTGCATTTGACCTTGGAGAGTGAGAGAGAGTTAGGCAGAGGAGGCCATTTCACTCAGAGGGCAGAGCATGAAAGGAGGCCTGGAGAAGTGAATGTCCGTGGAGCGTGGGGATATGTTAGAGAGAAGAGAGTAAGTGTTTGAAGGTCAGAAGCCCCAGGTTTGATAACCTTGCTGGGTGGTCATTCGCTGACTGTATGATTTAGGGCACATTGCTGAGCCTGTCTCAGCCTCACTTGCTACATCTATAATATGGGGACATGATTATGTATCCTGAAGGATTCTTTGAATGAAATGAACTAATAAATCTAAAGGACCTGGAACTGTACAAGGAGAGAGTTAATGTTCAGTAAGTGGTCACTATTGTTTCTTCTTTTTAAATGAGCTGCAGCTGCTGCCTTGGAACTGCAAATTGTTCAAAATATCATGGGCTTATCTTGGGAGGGGATTCTCAACATAAATCATCTATAAAATGTAAATAATACCTACTTTCAGGGCTGTTTTGAACATCCAGAGTTAATATTAAACACAGGTCCAATAATAGTACTCAATAAACAGTAGTTAAAAATAATGACACGTCTCTCTCTCAAAGGCCAAAATATATGTATATTTCTACACTCATACTAAAGAAATTGTGAATTTTCATTTGCACACAGAATTGTAAATTTTTGTGGTTTAGCACCTTCTGCTAAACCAGAGGCAGAAAAATCATTTTTTTGTTTTTCATAGAAAATTACTTTTGACAGTATGTTATTTATTCACCATAGGTAATGTGTTATATTAATGAATATTTTTATGTTAACTGGTATAGTCATCAAACCATGTTTGCTTTTCCATTTCTGTGCCCCAATGCTTGTCACAGTACCAGGCACTCACTAAATGCTTAAAGAAATACTTGCTACATGAATTAGTGGGTAACTCTCTAGCTAGTCTCTCAAACATATATATATGTATATTAATGGAGTAAAAGTTTTAGGTCTTGAAATTGCCTTTTGAAAACAAGGTTCCCAAACCATTTGAACAATTGAACACACACAAATACGTATTCTATCATCTTTGTGGAGAGGATCATGCCGCTCCAAAATCTTTGTTTGCCTGAAAGTTGCATTGGTCCAACCTGTAATTATAATTGTAAACAGTTATTATGTCCATGATTATTATTATGACATTCCTAATGAGCATTTTTGTAGAGGTCAACCTGTTATATCAATAAACCAGGACTAGAATATCTTATGTGTTCATATTTCTTCTTCCTAGTACTATATTTACACACCAGAAATGGTAGAAAAATCCAGGACTTTTTTTTTTAAGCTGCTCCTTGTGGCATGTGGGATCTTAGTTCCCTAACCATGGCTCCTGCAGTGGAAACACAGTGTCTTAACCACTGGACCGCCAGGGAAGTCCAGTCCAGCACTTCTTAAGTTTCCCAAGGAACCCTTCTTACCTTTTACTCTACCCAGTTGCATAATGCTTTTGAGATGTTACATTTCCAGTGTTCTTTCCATTTTTTTATTAGCCAACTTTTATTATTTTTATTTTAAAAGATTTTTACTGAAATGTTCTTTCCAGTTTAATTATGAGTATTGATAATAATGGAAATGGTTGCATGTAGCCTGGCTCAAGTTGACCCTTACATTCTGACTTAAAAATGCTGGTTTGTAAGGGAAAAACCAGCATGGATGCATAAGAATTTCCTTACTGCACATTAAGCAGCTATAGCCTCAGAGTACCAATTATCTCTCCCACTAACTTCTAAACAGAACTGGACCCAAGTCATGTTGTTGCAGGAAGGCGGACCCCTTCCAGGGCCCGAAACCGGGCTCTTGTCTAACACTAGGAAATGAATTGTCTGAGGAGACACATGTGCTGACAAAGCAAGATATTTTTTTGGGAAAGGGCACCCAGGTGGAGAGCAATAGGGTAAGGGAACCTAGGAGAACTGCTCTGCCACGTGGCTTGAAGTCTTAGGTTTTATGGTGATGGATTAGTTTCCCGGTGGTCTTTGCCCAATCATTCTAATTCAGAGTCTTTCCTGGTGGCACACGCATCGCTCAGCCAAGAAGGATGCTAGCGAGAGGGATTCTGGGAAGTGGATAGACACGACACTCGGTGTCTCCTTTCGACCTTTCCCAAACTCTTCCGGTTGGTGGTGGCTTATTAGTTCCGTTTTCCTTATCAGGATCTCCTGTCATAAAAAAACTCATGCAAATGGTTACTATGGTGCCTGGTCAGGGTGGGTGGTTTCAATCAGTGTGCTTCCCCTAACAATGTAGCCACACAAAGTCACTTTTGTCTTACTTTCTGAAGGCCTACAAGGAAGAGAATTCACAACTTGCCTTGAAAATATATCTGTTCTTTAAGAACATTATTGGATTCACATTCTGAAAAAAATTATAATATTACAAATTTATCTAGGTTCTCTTATTTTTTAGTAAAAAGGAAAGAAAATGTATTTAACTGGCACTCTTTTTCTTGTAATCAGTTCTTTGGCCTAGATTTAGAATCCTTTGGCTGATAGAGACTTTGAAAATTTCTTCATTTATAAATTTGGAAACTAAGGAGATCAACTGGAAATTTATACTCTGAAGTTTTAAGAGACTCTCTAGCTTGTTCCTTCCTGGAGAAGGAAAAGGCAACCCACTCCAGTACTCTTGCCTGGAAATCCCATGGACGGAGAAGCCTGGTAGACTACCGTCCACAGGGTCACAGAGAGTCTGACAGGACTGAACGACTTCACTTTCACTAGCTTGTTCACAAATTTGTCCTTACTTTGAGTTATGACATTCGATATTTTACGTGATGCTTTTAGGATTCAGAGCCATCACTAATCTGAGTCCTACATTTTAAATTGTTCTTTTCAACATTGCCATTTATTCACTGAGCAGCTACAATTAGGTTGAACATCTAAAACTGCTATTTTTATAGGCAAAAAAAAAAAAAAAGACAACCCAGTGTTCAATCTCAAAAGTACTTACTGAGGATCTACCCTGTGAAAAGCAAAGGTTTGGCACTGGGCGGCGGCCACAGCGCAGACCCGACTTCACTCTCTCCCAGTTCGCTCCTCGCCCTCTGCAACCATGTCTGGCAAACCCGCTCTTGCTGAAATTGAGAAATTCAAGAAGTCGAAATTGAAGAAAACGGAAACGCTAAGAGAAAAATCCACTGCCTTGAAAGAAACGATTGAACAGGAGAAGCAAGCAGGCGAGTCGTAATGAAGCGTGCGCTGCCAGTGTGTACTGTACATTCCACAAGCATTGCCTTCTTATTTTATTTCTTTTAGCTGTTTAACTTTGTAAGATGCAAAGTGTCATGCCCGAAGTCCAAATCCCCAAAACTGAGAGAATAAGACGTCCACAGCAATGCAAAAGCACAAAGAGGTTTTATTTCTAGCTCGAATTAGGGCTCCCGTCTCATCCAGCACAATGGAGTCTCGACGAGAGCCCCCGAGCCCTGGATTACAGTAGTATTTATAGGTTTAGGACAAAGACAGGGAGTTGGCAAGGGCGGATTGGTTGCAAGGGGTTCTTGGCATCTATTAATTGGCTAAATTTTGCACATGCGGGCTCGCTTAAGGGACTTTTCGTGTTATCTGGGCTAGCTCTAACCAGGCTATGGGGAATATGCTTGAGTCTCAAGGTCGGGGGGGATGATGATCTCAGCTCCTTCTGGGCAGTGACCCAGCTTTTTCTGTGATTGTAGCTCTGGCTACTTTAGTCCTTGAAGCTTGTCATGGCTTTTGTCAGGTCTCAACACAAAGAGGTTGGATCGAGTTTAAATGACTGTGCTACCCCTTTTCACATCAAAGAATGGAGAACTACTGACAACGTAGGCCGCGCCTGCCTCTCCCATCTGCCTGTGTGGCTAGCAGGGAAGGAAAAGAACTTGCTTGTTGGTGAAGGAGGAAGCTGGGTGGGACGACAGTGAAATCTAGAGTAAAAGCTGGTCCAAGGTATTCTGTGGGCTGTAAAATGCAGTTTAATCAGAGTGTCTTTTTTGTTGTTGTTGTTGTTCAAATGATTTTAATTATTGGAATGCACAATTTTTTCAATATGCAAATAAAAAATTTTAAAACCTGAAAAAAAAGAGCAAAGGTTTGATTATGAAAGAACAGTAATCCAAGAGTTAGAATACCAAACAACAGCTTTTCAAATATTCACTCTACTGATTTGGTGTAATTTTTAGTTAGTAACTAATGTTTTTATGACACTTATATGGCACACAAAATGCTTAAATAATATGGAAGTCTAGAAAATAAAAACTGAAAGTTCTTTATCACCTGTAGTAAATTGTGTTAACTTTTATTTTGTTCCAGAGTGCTTTCTTTTAAAAAAAAATTTACATGTGAAATGAAATCTGCAGCAGTTTTTTCTACCCAGGATTATATCATAGACAATTCTCATACATACAGAATATTTTTGAAATCAAGAGGAGTCAGTATGTCTACTCAATCTTTTTAATAGTCACTTCCCACTATAAATGTCTTTTAATTGAGGAGTTTTCAAATTTAGTTTTATTGTAATTTCCCCAAAACTTTAAAAGACTCCTTATAGTCACAAAACATGTTTATGTAAAATCTTTTAAAGAACAAAAGGAACATACAGTAACCACATACTTTTAACACAGTGGGTTGAAAACAAAAGAAAAGTGATCATTCAAATGTTTTATCTCTTCTATACCAAATAAGAACCAGCTTAGAATTTCAAAAAACTGAAATAAGCTCCAAGGGAATATAGATGCACCATGGCTGACATGAAAGGATGTTGGTCTCATCTTTTCTTTTTTTTAACTTGAATTTAATTGCCATGTTATAGTAGTTTCAGGTGCATAATGTAGTGATTAGATATTTGTATGGTCTCAGCTTTAGAAAAAAGGATAATAAACTTGGAATTCTGCATTTGATATTCTTTAAATTTTTCTTCAATATTTGCCATCTGCTGCTGCTGTTTCTGCTGCCGCTAAGTCGCTTCAGTCATGTCCGACTCTGTGTGACCCATAGATGGCAGCCCACCAGACTCCCCTGTCCCTGGGATTCTCCAGGCAAGAACACTGGAGTGGGTTGCTATTTCCTTTGCTTATTTGCTGCATTGAGTGCAGGAAATCAAATGAGTAGGCAATAGTTTAGTTTAATGTTTTTCCCCTTGGACATAGTTGAGGTTGAATATAACATGTAAATATAATACAGTTACATTTCTAACAAAGTTTTCTTCCCAGGGCAGACATAACTATATCAGCATTTTAATAGGTTTCCACAAAAAACATTGACTTTAGGGGTTCCACCTCTTAGCAAAGTGGAGAATACTGTATGGTTTAGCAAGAACTCTGCTCTGAAATCAAAAGGCCTACTGTCTCCTCTAGAATGAAGGGGGTTCTCAGATGGCATTAGTGGTAAAGAACCCAGAAGGAGGTTGGACTGGGTGATCTCAAGGTTTATTTTTAGAAAACGTTTACTTCTTAAGTTTATTTGCAAATCCTCAGTTCCACTGCTCTCCCAGCCCCCTCCCCCCGCCCCCAAGAAAGATCAAAATCTGTATCTGTAAACACCAGTTTACTGAGAACTGGGATTGATTGCATTGTTGTTCTGTCACTAAGTCACACCCCACTTTTGGCAGCCCCATGGACTGCAGCATGCCAGGCTTTTCTGTCCTGCAGTATCTCCTGAAATTTGCTCAAACTCACGTCCATCGAGTCAATGATACCAAACAACCATCTCATCCTCTGTCACCCCCATTTTCCTCCTGCCCTCAATCTTTCCCAGTATCAGGGTCTTTTCCAATGAGTCAGCTCTTTGCATCAGGTGGCCAAAGTATTGGAGCTTCAGCTTCAGCATCAGTCCTTCCATTGAACATTCAGAGGTGATTTCCTTTAGGACTGACTGGTTTGATTTCCTTGTTATCCAAGGAACTCTCAAAAGTATTCTCTAGCGCAACAGTTGGAAAACATCAATTCATCGGTGCTCAGCCTTCTTTATAGTCCAACTCTCACATCCATACATGACCACTGGAAAAACCATAGCTTTAACTATACAGACCTTTGTTGACAAAGTGAGTTCTCTGCTTTTTAATATGCTATCTAGGTTGGTCATAGCCTTCCTTCCAAGGAGTAAGTTCAGTTCAGTTCAGTTCAGTTCAGTCGCTCAGTTGTGTCCGACTCTTTGCGACCCCATGAATCGCAGCACACCAGGCCTCCCTGTCCATCACCAACTCCCGGAGTTCACTCAGCCTCGTGGCCATCGAGTCAGTGATGCCATCCAGCCATCTCATCCTCGGTTGTCTCCTTCTTCTCCTGCCCCCAATCCCTCCCAACATCAAAGTCTTTTCCAATGAGTCAACTCTTCGCGTGAGGTGGCCAAAGTACTGGAGTTTCAGCTTTAGATCATTCCTTCCAAAGAAATCCCAGGGCTGATCTCCTTCAGAATGGACTGGTTAGATCTCCTTGCGGTCCAAGGGACTCTCAAGAGTCTTCTCCAACACCACAGTTCAAAAGCATCAATTCTTCGGCACTAAGCCTTCTTCACAGTCCAACTCTCACATCCATACATGACCACAGGAAAAACCATAGCTTTGACTAGACGGACCTTAGTCGGCAAAGTAATGTCTCTGCTTTTGAATATGCTATCTAGGTTGGTCATAACTTTTCTTCCAAGGAGTAAGTATCGTTTAATTTCATGGCTGCAATCACCATCTGCAGTGATTTTGGAGCCCCCCAAAATAAAGTCTGACACTGTTTCCACTGTTTCCCCATCTATTTCCCATGAAGTGATGGGACTGGATGCCATGATCTCCGTTTTCCGAATGTTGAGCTTTAAGCCAACTTGTTCACTCTCCTCTTTCACTTTCATCAAGAGGCTTTTTAGTTCCTCTTCACTTTCTGCCATAAAGGTGGTGTCATCTGCATATCTGAGGTTATTGATATTTCTCCCAGCAATCTTGATTCCAGCTTGTGTTTCTTCCAGTCCAGCGTTTCTCATGATGTACTCTGCATATTAGTTAAATAAGCAGGGTGACAATATACAGCCTTAACGTACTCCTTTTCCTATTTGGAACCAGTCTGTTGTCCAAGGAGTAAGCATCTTTTAATTTCATGTCTGCAGTCACCATCTGTAGTGATTTTGGAAACCCCTAAAATAAAGTCTGTCACTGTTTCTACTTCTTCCCTATCTATTTGCCATGAAATGATGGGACTGGATGCCATGATCTTAGTTTTTTGAATGTTGAGCTTTAAACCAGCTTTTTCACTTTGCTCTTTCACCCCCATCAAGAAACTCTTCAGTTTCTCTTTGCTTTCTGCCATTAGAGTGATCAGATTCCAGTGTTAGTAAGGATATTTTTTGATATCTTTTTTGCATCTTCTAAATTACAGGTCTATCCCTATTGTAGGAGAAATAAAATGTACATCTAAATATACAAAACTAAAAACCTGGTCTTTTAACTTGACTTGCAAAGACATTTACTCCTTTATTCCTTTTAATTATAAACTCCACCAGTGAACCTAAAGTATTATGAAATTTAGTTTAATCGAAACAGTGACATAGCTATGCATATAATGTAGCTGTGCATTTTGTACCACATTTATACCAAACAGTGCATCTGAACCAAAAAAATTACAAATTATATATACTATCTACAAACATGCAGACTTTGTTTTCTTGTAGCATGGTATGTGAATATGAAGATTTTAGGAAAATACAAGGTTTTCTCCTTTCCCCACCTTCACACTGTATGTTGAAAGTGAAAGTATGAATCATTCAAGACAGATTGATGTGTGGGTATCTTATGTTTTTGTCTATTGAAAATGATCAGTAAAAGGTTTTAAAATTACCTAAGACAAAATAATATATATTTTTAAGTGCATAAAATGTGCTGTTTTTCAATTTTTTGGCCGTATAATATTAAGAGTTGACTGTAACCTCTCTTGTTTTGCTTTTTCTTTGTTTTTGGTGGCTGAGAGAAGGAGATGCCAACAAAATGGTTACCCTGAGCATTGCTGAAGGGATCAAGTGTTGTCATGTCCTGCACTGATAGACATCTAAGTGGATATTAAGTCATTTTATACTGATGAGTGATTTTTATACAGTAGGGCCTCAAACTGCATTCTGTCTCCATTTATATCCTTGGATAGTGTTTAGATGATTATCTGAAATCTGAAATGATTTTTTTTTTTAAAGCTTCTGTTTGTAGATCTGGGAAAATTAAACCAAGACTGCATGATCAGACCATTTCTTTATAAAAGGTACGAGGGACATTCATCTGTTATAACATATATCATTTGCTTGCACAAAATAATGCATGTATTCATTGCAGAAAAATCTCAAACCACAAATAAACAACATTAACAATTTTCTAGTGGCACCGGGAGAAGTTACCATAATAGCATTTTGGAATCTAATCTAGTCTTCTGAGTGAAAATGAATGCATGTAGTAGAATGCTTAGAAAGTCAGCTAGTGGATAACAATTTCTCCCTTCCTTGATGGAAAGTTTATTGAGTTTGTGTTTAAGGAATCTGAAACAGAAATTGCCAGTTCTCAGGTACCAGTGGTAAATCTCTAAATCCATCTGTTGTTCTTGAGGGATCAGTGTAGTTTCGGTCTCTAAATTTAATGTCTGAAAAGAAGGGTAAGTAAGATCAACTCTTCTCTTGGTGAGTCTAAAAGAAGAGTGACTGAGTTCTAAAGTAGAAATAAGGGGAAGGGAAATGGTTGGATGCTTAAGGAAGTCAGAAGAGCTCTAGTCTTGTCATCAATAATGCTAAATTTGATCCTACCCGCTATTTGACCTTTGACCAATTGACAGCCTCCTTGGGCACCATTTCCCATGTATGAAATGAAGGATTTGGAGATAATGGAGAGTGGAAGGTGGGAGAGAGATTGCAGAAGTGTTTAAGACATAGCTCCTAATCAGTTGGGAAGATTGGCCTGAGAAAAACTGTATTTCTAAATTGGGTGGTGGTGAGGAAATAAGGAGGAGGGAGAGGACCTTAATAGAAGACTCAGCTAAAAGCTTCATTCAGGATCTAGAGCTGTGCTCCCCAATATGGTGGCTTCTAGTCACATGTGGCTATAGACCTCACAAAATGTGTTCTGAGTATAAAATACACTGGATTTTGAAAACTTAGTACGCAAAATATTAAATATTCCCTTAGCATTACAAAAAAGATTGATTCAATGTTAAAGTGACAGTATTTTAGATATATTGGGTAAATAAAATATACTATGAAAATTTATTTTACTTTTTTCTTTTCATTTTAGTGCAGTAACTAGAAAATTTTAAATTGCATATGTGGTTTACATTTTATTTCTATTGGCCAGTGCTGATCTAGAACACAATGTCAGTGAATTACACTTTGAGAAAAAGCGTGGTAATTAACTTATACACAGATGTGGACGATGTTACAGTTTTAAGAATCATCTAATAGAATGAGTGTCAATAGAAATTTAGATATATTATAGACAAAAGAAAAGAAGGAAAATGGGAACGCTTCCCAGGTAGCTCAGTGGTAAAGAATTCACCTGCCAAGAAGGAGAAATGGGTTCAGTCCCTGGGTTGGGAAAATCCCCTGGAGAAGGAAATGGCAACCTGCTCCAGTATTCTTGTCTGAGAAATCCCATGGATTGAAGAGCCTGGTGAGCTACAGTCCCTGGATCACAAAAAGAGTTGAACATAACTTAGCGACTAAACAAAAACAAAAACAAAACCCTTGAAGGTAAATAATAATATCAGGTTTACAAGTACACGGATACAAACTTCCTCAAGACACAAAGCAGTTCAGAGCTAGTCTTATTTCAGGGAAACATGCCAGAATCACATCCTGTTTGCAGTGGTTGATTATTTTACCTGTACCTTTCTGTAGACTACCTGTAATAGCTTTCTGTAATAGCTTCAGGCAAGAGGGTAGAGATGGGAGAGAGGAAAAGAATGAGGGATGGTTTATGAAGCTTATTTATAGACTTTATAGATTGGGCTCATTGCAATATGAGTTAATATAAATGATTACCACTGCTCTGATAAGCTGAAGGCATTTGTTAAGTAGCAACTCATCTTCCTGGAAAATTTCCTGTACCTCATACAGGTAAATCATTTACTTCCAGAAAATAGTACAGTTACTGTAGACTCAGTTTAGACCTAGTAATTGAATTCAGTTAACCAAGTAGGGTACAGATTTTACAGTAGCATGACAGGAGGGAGCATACAACTCTGGAAGGATTTTGAAAATGTTTTAAACACCATGTATGTGTGTTTGGTTCCCCAGTTCCGACTCTTACTGACCCCATGAACTGGGATGATTTCCCAGCAAGAGTACTGAAGTGGGTTGCCATTTCCTCTTCCAGGGAATTTTCCCTATCAGGGATTGAACCTGCATCTCCTGTGTCTCCTGCACTGCAGGCAAATATTTTGCCACTGAGTTATGAGGGAACCCGTTAAACACCGTGTCCAGTGGCTTTTCATAGTCTTCATCCCCCTAAAGTCCAGAGTACCACTTGACAGGAATAAGTTTCCCTTTATTATTTTCTTTTCCATCACCTTCTGTGATGTGATTCCCAAAGCCCTCCTCTTACTGCTCCGACCTGGCTTGTCAGGGAGGCAGTGTAGTATTAACTGAAGTGCTGAGGTTGTGGGTTGTAATGAAAGTTTGGGGTGATAGTTTATGTAAAGTACATGGTAGCTTCTCAATAGATTATAAGTATTAGTGTTTCTTAAATTACTTTTTACTGAGTGTTTTCCTTTACCCATTCTGTAAGTTTATGTTCTCTCCTCATCACACAGTATGGAATTCATTCAAACCTTTATTTTCCAACATAACCTCTACAGTGATCAGTTCAGTTCAGTTCAGTCACTCAGTTGTGTCCAACTCTTTGCAACCCCATGGACAGCAACACGCCAGGTCTCCCTGTCCATCACCATCTCCCGGAGTTTACTCAAACCCATGTCCATAGTGTCAGTGATGCCAACCAGCCATCTCATCCTCTGTCGTCCCCTTCTCCTCCCACCCTCAGTCTTTCCCAGCATCAAGGTCTTTTCCAATGAGTCAGCTCTTCGCATCAGGTGGCCAAAGTACTGGAGTTTTAGCTTCAACATCAGTCCTTCCAGTGAACATTCAGGACTAATTTCCTTCAGGACGGACTGGTTGGATCTCCTTGCAGTCCAAGGATCTCTCAAGAGTCGTCTCCACAGTTCAAAAGCATCAATTCTTCAGTGCTCAGCTTTCTTTATAGTCCAACTCTCAGATCCTTACATGACTACTGGAAAAACCATAGCCTTGACTAGATGGACCTTTGTTGGCAAAGTAATGTCTTTGCTTAATTATGCTAAGTTGGTCATAACTTCTCTTCCAAGAAGTAAGTGTCTTTTAATTTCATGGCTGCAGTCACCATCTGCAGTGATTTTGGAGCCCCCCAAAATAAAGTCTGTCACTATTTCCATTGTTTCCCCATCTATTTGCCATGAAGTGATGGGACTGGATGCCATGATCTTTGTTTTCTGAGTGCTGAGTTTTAAGCCAACTTTTTCACTCTTCTCTTTCACTTTCACTAAGAGGCTCTAGTTCCTCTTCATTTTCTGCCATAAGGGTGGTGTCGTCTGCATATCTGAGGTTATTGATATTTCTCCTGTCAGTCTTGATTCCAGCTTGTGCTTCTTCCTGCCCAGCTTTTCTCATGATGTACTCTGAGTATAAGTTAAATAAGCAGGGTGACAATATACAGCCTTGACATACTCCTTTTCCTATTTGGAACTAGTCAGTTGTTCCATGTCCAGTTCTAACTGCTTCCTGACCTGCGTACACAGGTTTCTCCAAAGGCAGGTCAGGTGGTCTGATATTCCCATCTCTTTCAGAATTTTCCACAGTTTATTGTGATCCAGTCAAAGGCAGAAATGGTCAATAAAGCAGAAACAGATGTTTTTCTGGAACTCTCTTGCTTTTTCAATGATCCATCAGATGTTGGCAATTTAATCTCTGGTTTCTCTGCCTTGTCTAAAACCACCTTGAACATCTGGAATTTTACAGTTAACGTATTGTTGAAGTCTGGCTTGGATAATTTTGAGCTTTACCTTACTAGCGTGTGAGATGAGTGCAACTGTATGGTAGTTTGAACAGTCTTTGGCATTGCCTTTCTTAGGGATTGGAATGAAAACTGACCTTTTCCAGTCCTGTGGCCACTGCTGAGTTTTCCAAATTTGCTAGCATATTGAGTGCAGCACTTTAACAACGTCATCTTTTAGGATTTGAAATAACTTGGAATTCCATCGCCTCCACTAGCTTTGTTTGTAGTGATGCTTCCTAAGGCCTAGTTGACTTCACATTCTAGGATGTCTGGCTCTAGGTGAGTGATCACACTATTGTGGTTATCTGGGTCATGAAGATCTTTTCTGTACAGTTCTTCTGTGTATTCTTGCCACTTGTTCTTCAGATCTTCTGCTTCTGTTATGTCCATACCATTTCTGTCCTTTGTTGAGTCCATCTTTGCATGAAATGTTTGCTTGATATCTCTAATTTTCTTGAAGAGGTCTCCGGTCTTTCCCATTCTATTGTTTTCCTCCGTTTCTTTGCATTGATCACAGAGGAAGGCTTTCTTATCTCTCCTTGCTATTCTTTGAAACTCTGCCATCAAATGGGTATATCTTTCCTTTTCTCCTTTGCTCTTTGCTTCTCTTCTTTTCACAGCTATTTGTAAAGCCTCTTCAGACAGCCATTTTTATTTTTTGTATTTCTTTTTCTTGGGGATGGTCTTGCTCACTGTCTCCTGTACAATGTCACAAACTTCCATCCATAGTTCATCAGGCACTCTGATGGGACTATCAGATCTAGTCCCTTAAATCTATTTCTCACTTCCACTGTATAATCTTTAAGGATTTGATGTAGGTCATACCTGAACGGTCTAGTGGTTTTCCCTACTTTCTTCAATTTAAGTCTGAATTTGGCAATAATGAGTTCATAATCTGAGCCACAGTCAGCTCTGTATAGAGATTCTCCATCTTTGGCTACAAAGAATATTATCAATCTGATTTCGGTGATGTTCATGTGTAGAGTCTTCTCTTGTGTTGTTGGAAGAGGATGTTTGCTATGACCAGTGCATTCTCTTGGCAGAACTCTTTTAGCCTTTGCCCTGTTTCATTCTTTACTCCAAGGCCAAATTTGGCTGTTACTCCAGGTGTTTCTTGACTTCTTACTTTTGCATTCCAGTCTCCTATAATGGAAAGGACATATACAGTGATAGGAGGCTACAAATGTCATACCTGAATCTCTCTTGGACTGCACAGTGTAAGTATTGTCAAGGTTTTCTAGGCCAGGGTATCTGATAACATATAAATGCTTCTTTCTCCTAAAACTTTCTGCCCTCTAAGAGTCCTCATGTTAACACAACTCCTTTTGCCAGATCAGCATCATAGCTGCTTGCTTGGGTCTTCCCATTTCCTGGCTTTATAGCCTTGAGCACTCCAGAGCTCTAGGGATACATTCAGGACACTAACACATCCCAGATCATGCTTAGTTTGGGTTCATGTGGGAATTCCAGGAGACCAAGGAAGTTTGATGATGGAGTAATATGACTTTGTTTATTTTTTTAACCACTTTCTTGATGTATAATTGCATATTTTGAAAAAGCTGTACATATTTAATGTACACAACTTTCTGTGACTGACAAGATACTGTTGGCAAGATTTAGTTGTGGGGCATTGGGCAGGACATTTCACTTCCCTGTCTCAGTTCCTTCATTTATTTGTAGGATGAGTGAGCTGGACTTCATCCCTAAACTGCCCAGTACTGGGATGTCAAGCTTCTAGAAAGCAATAGGCATAGAAAGGAAGGTAAGGCTCATAATATTCTTTGAAAGTTTCAAGTGAAAGAGTGTTGTTGAAAGCAGGATAATGGGAATGGGTTGGCATTCTCAGAAAGTTCATGTTACCAGTAAATTTCAATAGCTGTAATTAATCCACACTGTGTGAGTAAAAGCTTCCTATCCATAGAACATAGACAAGTTCTATGTACTTGTTATTAATTTTTCTACAGAAACCATCACTTATATATCATAAATCATTCATTAATAATAATATTTTTGCTCATTTTTATTGTTTATTTATTTCAGGTGGTGCTAGTGAGAAGGAAATGGCAACCCACTCCAGTGTTCTTGCCTGGAGAATCCCAGGGACGGGGGGAGCCTGGTGGGCTGCTGTCTATGGGGTCGCACAGAGTCAGACACGACTGAAGCAACTTAGCTGCAGCAGCAGCAGTGGTAAAGAACCAATTTGCCAATGCAGGAGATATAAAAGACACAGGTTCAATCCCTGGGTTGGGAAGACCCTCGGGGAAGAAAATGGCAACCCACTCCAGTATTCTTGCCTAGAGAATCCTATGGACAGAAGAGCCTGGTGGGCTACAGTTGATGGAGTTGTAAAGAGTTGGACATGACTGAGCAAAGTACCTAATACTTTTCCACTGTAAAAAAAAAAAAAAATTAAGCAATAGATTAAATGAAAAGACAGCAAAAATCAAATGACTCAAACTGTGGTCGTCCAGAAATAGTCATTCAAAAAATTTCGGTTGGTATCCTAATTTGTATGACCCTGAATAAATGAGATCAAACTATAAATGCTGGTTTATAAACTGCCTTAAAAAAAAAAAAAACCTCTTTAATAGAGTGTAGACATCTTTTCCAACAAAAACTGTTAATTTAGAATCATCTTTTGTATGTCATATTCCGTTGTATATGTATTCCACTGTATATATGTATATATCATTGTTTCATAAATATATTCATTTCCTGATGGACATTTAAGCTATTTCTAATTCATTACAATTAAAGATGAAGGATGTCAAGTCATATGTAAGCTTACAAATGTATTCAAAATCACTCTGAGTGTTTCCTTAGTCAGTTGATTAAGAGGCAGTCAGTAAATGCACTTTGATAATTAGGCTGTCACTGCAATGGTCTAGTTTCTTTTGCATTTGCAAAAGATTTCTTCATTGTGACCATTATTTTCCTGAAAGATGGCAACTTAAACTTAATCACCATATCAAAAAATTAATTTCATACTATTAGAGATGAGAAGGTAAAATAAAGTATCCTTTCCTCAGCTGAAACTATTATAGTTATTTCTAACTAAACCATCTCTGATGCACATGATAAAACATGTACTGGCTTCTCATCTCATTTGAATATGAAGTTTCATTGTCACGCATTTTAGCAGCTCTTTGTTTTACTTAAGTCAATAATACCTTTGACTTGAGCTGACACCATCTCTTCTTGTTAACCATTGACTGCAGCTCTGCATACCTTGAGTTGGATGAATAAAAATAAAAGACAAATATTTCTGGAAATTAAAAAGTTTATTTAAAAATTTAAAATCCCAAGCAGGTTAAAGCAATATTATGGAGTAATTTTTTAAAAGTGTTCTGGGAATGAATTTATAGAATGTTTTTTCTTTTATCCAACTTACATTGTATAGTGTCTGGGACCATGTGGACATTAAATAAATATTTGTTGAAGAAATGAGTGAATGGGTGAATGAATGAAGTACTTTCAATTTGTGACTTAAATATTGGCATATATCTGACTCCGTAGAGCCAGTTTTTTCTATAATTCAAATAATCTGTATACATTATCATAGAATTGCTATTTCTGTACTTACAAGGTGAATATCTTTTGCTGAACATAGCTCACCATTTTTTTAATTTTTTATCATTCTCAAGATCTGTTGAATTTGGAAGACATCTGCGAACTGTCCCTTGGGACAAATCTAGCATGCTGCCTGTGAGCTAAAAATGATTTTTTAAAACATTTTTAAATGGTTGGAAAAAATCAAAAGAAGAATGTTGTTTGATAGATGAAATTATATACAATTGAAATCTTCTAAATAAAATTTCATTGGAATGCCATGGTTACTTTTGTGCTACAGTGTACTGGTGAGCAGTGGCCCACAGAGCCTAAAACATTTACTGTGTGGCCCTTCACAAAAAAGTTTGCCAACTCCTAGTTTAGGTCTGTTTTAGTCAGTTTCAGGTACTATAGTAGAATGATATGTTCCTTAAAAATATGTTCTTAGCATAAAGTAAGCATGGCTATTACAATTTACCAAATGTTGAATTTTATACAATCATTTTTTTTCTGTTTTTAGGATCTATGGCTGAGATAAGACTTTTGAAAGTTAATTATATCAATATCCCAGCACTCAATTTACTGCTTTGAAATCTGTAGAAATTACTTGCAAATAAAATCTTGATTTCAACCTTACAAATTATTTAATAATACTGAAATACAAGCACCAATTAAATTCTCTTAATAATATTTGAAATCTATGCCCTGAAGTGATACAAACAACAGAGCAAAATCACTAGTCTTTTATGCTTTGTATAAGACATGTGCTAGCAAATTTTTGAAGCATCTTTGTCTCTAGTTTTAATAACTGTAGTCTGAACTATGACATATTTATTTTTTAATTAATTAATTAATTTTAATTGGAGGCTAATTACTTCACAATATTGTAGCAGTTTTTGCCATACATTGGCATGAAACAAGTGTACTATGACATATTTAAATTTGTTGAGATGTTACATGCTCAGTCTTGCCCATCTGATTCTTAGTATCTGTATTAGTTTTCTCTTGCTGCTGTATCAAATTACTACAAACAGTCTACGGCCATACCATTCTGAATATACCTGGTCTTGTCAAATTACAACAAACTTTGTGGCTGAAAACAACACAAATGTAGTAGCCTACACATCTATAGATCAGAGGTCTGATCTAGATCACAGGCCTAAAGTCAAGGTGTTATGAAGGCTGAGTTCCTTTCTGTAGGATATGTGGAGAATTTGTTTCCTTACCTTTGCAGTTTCTAGAGGCCACCTGCTTTCCTTGGATCACCGTCCCCTTCCTTTTTCTTCAAAGCCAGAAATGTTGGACCAAGTCCCTGTCACATCCCATCTTAGTCAGCTCAGGTTGCCGCGGTAAAATACTACAGGATGGGTCGCTTAAACAGCCTATGTTTATTTTTCCACAGTTCTGGAGGATGGAAATTCCAAGATTAGGGTGCAAGCACAGATAGGTGAAAGCTCTTTTGTTGATTTTGCGGATGGCCACCTTCTTGCTGTGCTGTTATATGACAGAGAGAGCAAGCTCTCTGGTGTCTCTAATAAGAGATAAGGATACTAATTCCATTATGGGGAAGCCTACCCTCATGACCTCATCTAAACCTACTTACCTCCCAAAGACCCTATCACCAAATGCCATCATGTTAGGGATTAGGACGTCAGCATGAATTTTTGGAGTATGTGATTCAGTCCACAGTACATCATCACTCTGACCTCCTCTTCTGTCTTCTCTTCCACATTTAAGGGCCATATGATTACAGTAGACACATTGGATTTCCGATAATCTCCTTATTTTAAGGTCACTTGATAGACAACCTTAATTCCACCTGCAACCTTAATTCCCCCTTTGCATGTAAGGTAACATATTCGCAGGTTTCAGGATTACGATGTGGACATCTTGTACTTACCACACTGTCATATCAATCATAAATTCATAGAGTCTAGACAAGCCAAGTTAACTCAGATTGGAAGCAAGTAGAAGGAGTCAAATTCAGTATCCTAATCGTTCCTTAAATTCCTGGGATCTTTAAGTCATACTGCCTTTAAATTTAAAAATGAAATTGGAAGAATTAAACAGAAAGGCATTATATATATATCATATCCATTTATTTATATACATATCTATATCTGCTGCTGTTGCTAAGCTGCTTCAGTCATGTCCAATCCTGTGCGACCCCAGAGATGGCAGCCCACCAGGCTCCGTCATCCCTGGGATTCTCCAGGCAAGAACACTGGAGTGGGTTGTCATTTCCTTCTCCAATGCATGAAAGTGAAAAGTGAAAGAAGTCGCTCAGTCGTGTCAGACTCTTAGCAACCCCATGGACTGCAGCCTACCAGGCTCCGCCATCCGTGGGATTTTCCAGGCAAGAGTACTGGAGTGGGGTGCCATTGCCTTCTCCCTATATCTACCTATCTATAAGCAATTGTATTTATATACATTTATAAAGGTGCAATGGCCAATTTTATCTATTACTTGGCTAAGCTATGGTTGTTTGTTCAAACACCAGTCTAGATGTTGCTTGTATTTTTTATATGTGATTAATATTTGCATTTAGTAGACTTTGAGTAAAGCAGATTTCTCTCCATAATGAGGTGCACTTCAGCCAATTAGTTGAAGACCTTAGGAACAAGGACTGAGTTCACTCAAAGAAGAATGAATTCAACCACTACACTGCCATCAGGTTCAAGACGACAACACTGATTCCTGCTAGAATTTCCAGTCTACTAATAAGTGCTGCAAATTTCACTCTTGCCAGCTGCCACAATCTCATAAGCCAGTTCCTGTAGATAGATTGATATTTAGATGAATGGATAGATAGATAGAGTTTGCTGTTTCTGTTTCTCTAGAAAAGTATCCATGTTAAAATTGAGGGAAGTCTGAAATTATCATAATTAAAAGGGAATTGGGTGAATTCAGTGATAGAAGATATAAGCTGTACTTTACCTTGTTTCAGTCAATGAGGAGAACTTGAAGTCAGTGCTTGTTTGGCAGCATGAAAGAGAATTGTTCCTTGTATTGTTGTTGTTGTTTGGTTGTTAAGTTGTGTCCAACTCTTTTACGACCCCATGGACTGTAGCCTGCCAGGTTCCTCTGTCCATGCAATTCTTCAGGCAAGAGTACTGGAGTGGGTTGCATTTTCCTTCTTCAAGGAATCTTCCTGACCTAGGAATCAAACCTGTGGCTCTTGCATTGGCAGGCAGATTCTTTACCACTGAGCCACCAGAGAAACCCATTCCTTATATTGTCACTTTTAAATCTGAAGGTTATGAATATGTTGGAGGAGGTGGTATTTGTGGAGTAGGAGGAGGTGGTGGAAGTTCTGAGCTAGGCAGGGGCCCTGTGTCAACATTTATCTACTGATATAACATATGCATGGGTGAATACTAAAAAATGTAGTTGTGTAATATACATCAAAATGAAATAATTTAAGGAAAAATGTGAAGTAAATGGTATGTAGATATGGCAAAATCTTGGTGATATGCAAATTACTATAGTTTAAGAAATGATAATGTAGAAAAATGATCATCAAATAAATCTGGCTAGGACTTAAAAGTCATGAGACCTGGATTCAGATCATGAATGTGATACTTACCAGTTTTAAGACTTTTAATTCTTTGGTAGTAAGATGGGTAAGATGGGAAAATTATCACCAACCCAACTTATCTCCTAATCTTGTGAGTTTCACTGAATCTCATTCATTTATTTTTTGTCCAACAAACATTTATCAAATTTATATTACATGCTGGACTTCCCAGGGGGCACTAGTGATAAGGAACCTGCCTGCCAACGCAGGAGACACAGGAGACTCAGGTTCAATCCTTGGGTTGGAAAGATAGCCTGGAGGAAGGCGTGGCAACCCACTCCAGTATTCTTGCCTAGAGAATCCTACGGACAGAGAAGTTTGGTGGGCTACAGTCCCTAGGTCACAAAGAGTGGGACACAACTGAAGTAACTTAGCAGGCATGCATATTATATGTTGGTAAAGAAAATACTGTGTAAAGTACATTGTTACTGGAGGGAGAAAAATTTTGAAAATTTTCATGATGAACTTGTATTTAAATTTAAACTCAAAGGTAGCTCTCACTCATTTGAAAAGATCATTAGCATAAATTTAAATTAAAATAAGACGTTTCTTTTCTTCACCAAATAAGAAAATAAAATGAGTGTTAGTAGGTGAGGGCATTAAGATCAGAAACAGAAAGTGCCATTTTTCATTTAGTAACTGGAACATATAGAGATCACCTTTAACTTGATCTTATTATTTATACAGTGCTGGGAATACACGTGGTACCTTGCAAAGTGAAAGTAGAAATGACAAGGTCTTTTCCCCGAGGAGCTCAGACTGAAACGTTGAACGAGTCAACACAGCTTAGCAGTGGAGTGCGTAATTGACTGATACGATGGGAAAGGTCAGGCTAGGGCTGTGGGCAGACGATGTAGGAAATGAACCTTTCAAAGCCGAGGTGGGTTGGGATTGGGAAGACAGGAGGAAGAGTGTGCTTCAAATGTCTCAGTGGGATGAAATAGAAAATGTAGGGCAAAAGGGCTCACAGAGAGCAATTAAAGTGTGCCCACATACTAAGCAGCAGCTCAGAAAGAATCTGCATGCATGTTAAGTCACTTGAGTTGTGCCTGCCTCTTTGCGACACCAGACCATAGCCTGCTAGGCTTCTCTGTCTATGAGATTCTCCAGACACGAATACTAGAGTGGGTTGCTGTTCCCTCCTCCAGGGGATTTTCCCAAACCAGGAAGCCAACCTGCGACTCAGGTCTCCTGCATCGACAGGCTTTTTTTTTTTTTTTTTTTTTACCGCTAGCACCACCTGGGAAGCCCAGAAAGAATCTACTGGATATTATTTTCTTTATTCCTTGTTATTTGCAAGTTTCTGTTCTCAACATGTGCCAGTGAATACACTGTTTTCTCCACTTTTGTTTAAAAATTAAGGGTGAAAGTGGGCAACTAGATAAATATTTCCAGGGAAATTTGGTCAATTTGACGGTAGAAACCATAGCAAAGTGGGGAGAGTCACAGTATACCCTGGTGTTGGCAATGAGTTAATGAGTGCTCTGAAAAACACAAAAGTTTCCAAATTCCATGATTGTTTATGACACTTGACCCTTCAACCTTGCATGCTAATGGAGCTACTAGGATGGGTCCTTAGCCCTTTGTCTGTCTATACCAACCTCCCCACTATGTGTTCCTGAATAGCCAGCTGCTGCTGCTGCTAAGTCGCTTCAGTCGTGTCCGACTCTGTGCAACCCCATAGACGGCAGCCCACCAGGCTCCCCCGTCCCTGGGATTCTCCAGGCAAGAACACTGGAGTGGGTTGCCATTTCCTTCTCCAATGCATGAAAATGAAAAGTGAAAGAGAAGTCACTCAGTCATGTCCGACTCTTCGCGACCCCCTGGACTGCAGCCTACCAGGCTCCTCCATCCACGGGATTTTCCAGACAAGAGTACTGGAGTGGGGTGCCATTGACTAGTCAGAGTTAATAGTTAAATTATGATGGCATCCTTTACAATATTGCTCTAGCTCCTTGAATTTTCTCCTACTTAGAGTCATAATAATCATCGTAACAACTAGTATCTGTTGAGGACTTAGTCTTTGCCAGGCACTGTTTGAAGCACCTCACATGTAATATCTCATTTATTCCTCATAACAAGTAGTAGTAGAAAACTGTTTTACAGACAAGGGAGTGGAGACTCAAAAATATTAAGTGATTTATTCAAGGTCATTCACCTAAAAAGTGGTAGTGGTGGTATTTGAACCTAGGTTTTCTTGCCCTAGCTCTCCTTCTTTACTGCCTCACTATTATTGCCTACCAGAAGGCCTTACAGAAGCTAGGAGGGGGTGAAAGGGTGTGAAACAGAATTACAGAGTCAAAATCACCTCACAGCATCATCTTCTCTTATCCCTGCCTCTCTAGAAAGAATCCCTAAATGCCATCCCTGATAAGTTGTCACTTTGCTTCTCCTCAGATGCTACTGGTGACCTGGAACTTGGTGCCACTTGAGGCAGCCTAGTCCATTTTTAGATAGCTCTAATTGTTACCCAGTTATTCCATATTTTGAACATAAATAATTTCTCTCCCTAACTTCACCTACTTGTCCTAGTTCTGTTTTCTGGAGCTCTACCAAATACAACGTTTCTTTCCTCTGATAGACATACTGTTAAATATTTGAAGAACTGAGGGATTTTGGACTGTCTCTTACTATACCCCAGCTTCCTTTTTTCTACTTGCAGAAGAAATGCAAGATTTTATTTTCTAAATGTGACAGGTCTTTGCGTTCATTTTTGTGAGAGCTTATTTATACCTATTAACCCAGAAGGACATTATTATGCATTGGAAAGATGAGCTTTGTTCTAGGATTTATTTGGTTGGGACAGTCAGTATACGTCTGTGCAGTCTTAATAGTTTAACATTCAGTTTCATTCATTTATTTCTCTGGCTTTGTGCTTGACCCAGGCTAGGCCCTGGTGTTCAACTGTAAGGATAAATCACTTACCTCTTCAAAACTTAAAAAAAAAAGAGAGAGAGAGAGAGAGGAACACATGATAGGGAAAAAGTACTTTTGTGAAGATCAAGAATAAGATGTAGAGAAAAAAAGAACATGAGGTAGTTTTGGGTGTCATGAGTATGAGCCTCTTGGTGTGAATCTACTGAGTGAAGACTGAAACATTAGAGACTTGTAAGGACAAATTGGGTGGTATCATCAGGGAGAATAAGAGACTAGAGAAACTTTGGCAATGATTTATGGTATTTCTGGTTCTATCTGAGGAAGGATAAAAATTATAAACTATACAGATGAGATTATTTTTGTTAAATTGGGCATTGTATCTGGTTATGAAAGTTGTGAGTTTTACAGTTGTCAGTTTAATGTAGTATTCTTCATAAAAATTTCCAGAAGGCTTAAGACTTTTGTGTTTCAGTGAAAAACTTCAATTTTATTAAAAAATTTAATCTTTAGGAAGGCTTTTTTTATTGGAACAGACTCCTTTTTGCATGGGGAGATTGCTGCTCCCTTTCCTCTGATGTGTCCTCCTTTTGTTTATTGGAAGGTGAATTGGCTCAAACTGGGAAGGTCACTAAACAGTCACATCACTGAGGAACACTCTACTTCTTCAGAGCTCAGTTTCCTCATCTATGAAGTGAGGCTGTCAGGCTGTTTCTTTCTAGTTCTGAGGATTATTAAGTCCTTTCTTATTTTGGTGTACGGTTTTCCTGATATATAAGGGCCTAGTATGGGCATAAATAGTTCATTACCCTTTTGACATCTGTGGTGTTGCAGATTGAATTGTTGGTTGCAATGCTTCATTTTTCTGCTCTGCTGGTATTAGATTTATTCATACCCTCACCAGGGCATTAGGGTGGACAAAGTATGTTTCTCTGTCCCTTGGCTTTAGGTTTGTCCTAAAGCGTGTTCTTTGCCCCTTGCTTTGACCAAAAGCAGCTGTGACATAAGCAAGGGCTTGAAACACACTTGTGCTTGGCTTCAGCACTGGTCCAGGGAGGGTGAGAGGATCTGAACCTGGACACAGGCCAGACCTAGATACAACCCAAAGTTTAGAGCCCAGCCTACATCAGTTGAATCCCAGCAGGTGCATGAGTGAAAAATAAATGTTTTATATTTTTGCTGCTGACGTTTTGTAGTTCTTTATTTGGCAGGGTTAATTAATCATGAAAGTAAGTGAAAGTGTCTTCGCTCAGTCGTGTCCAACTCTTTGCGACCCCATGGACTGTAATCTATCAGGCTCCTCTGTCCATAGGATTTTCCAGGCAATGGCACTGGAGTGGATTGCCATTTCCTTCTCCAGCGGATCTTCCCGACCCAGGGATCGAAACCAGGTCTCCTGCTTTGTAGACAGACGCTTTACCGTCTGAGCCAAAATGTGTGTGTGCTCAGTTGCTTTAGCTGTGTCCAATTCTTTGTGACCCCATGAACTGTAGTCCGCCAGGCTCCTCTGTTCATGGAATTTCCCCAGGCAAGAATACTGGAGTGGGTTGCCAGTTCCTCCTCCAGGAATCTTCCTGACCCAGGGATCAAACCCACTTCTCCTGTGTCTCCTGTATTGGCAGGCATATTTTTTTTTGCCACTGAGCTACCTGGACAAACCTAATGCTGTTTAGTGGTCAATTTTTTAGTTTAGTTTGGTTTTCTTTTCATAGCGCTGCCAGTCATTAAAGATGGTTTTGTTTTTTTAGCCCATTGATAATACTTCTGAGTGGAACCCCAAACCCTCAAGCTGGAATGACCCTTATTATTCAGGTTAGCTACCAGCAGGCAGAATTTGGATTTAAATGCACACTAGGAGTCAGGGCCATTGAAGACCTCTAGGTCCCTTTGCTCCCAATACTGACTTCCTACTTCTCAGCCACAAACTTCATCCATAACATGCAAATATCTGGCATTTATATACTGCTGCCCAGGTTGGTGGGAGGGGAAGATTGCAGTACAGGAAAATTGGCATCAGCAGTCTTTAGGGGCCTAAGAGTCTTGAGAATTAATGGATTCTTTTCTACCATGCTGTGTTCCAAAATTAATCTGGTTTCTGTCTGTCATGAACTGACACAGATTGTTGATTTATGGTTATTTAAGGCACAGCATTTACCCTCCACAATTAGGCTATCCCCTGCTTTTCCATTTGATAAGATCAAAGAAAGTCGTCTCCTGTTTATATTCTTGAAAGCTGTAAGCTGAGATACCCATTAGACCCATCATACTCACTTTTTGCCCATCTGCAACTAGATCTTTTGAATTTGATAGATTCACACTGTGTATCCAATACATCCTTAGGCTTGCTTAGGGAAAGTGAAGAAAATTTAATACAATCCCATAAAACTGGAAGAAAGAAATCTCATGCTGTGGTCATGCAGAGTTCTTTTTAGAACTTGGTTTCACTGCATCTAGTATGTTATCTGGTAACTTCCCCTTGTTAATATTCTACAAGCTTTCCATGCTCAGAACATTCATTCTCTAAGCTCTTTGTGGTAGAGGTGACACAAAATAATTGGAGATGAAAAGGACTTTATGATGAAATGAATCGAGAAAATTTATTTCAGTCAAGCATAGATTCTGAGTTTGTGTTTTCTTTGATAAGAAAGAGATTTCTACTCTGTAGTGATTTCTAGTGAAAGTCACCCAAGTATGATACTGCATTCTTGGATATTACAGGTAGAAGGCAGGAGTGGAAACAGTCACTTACTCCTCCTCAGGGGACACAGAAATAATTACCCGAATCATATTGGGATTTACACGTCTTGAGTGTGACTGTTCCAGTGCTACCTGTTATTGGAATGACATAGCAACTGTTTTAGTCAAATGATGCAACAACAATGAAAATAAAACCTGGCCTAGTGAAAGTGAGTTTATAGTATGGAATCTTCAAAACTTGTTTTAGTGTCTATTAAGCATTCTCACATACATTATTGCATTTATTTCTCAAAATAATCCTATGAATATAGTTATTATACCCATATATCAAATATCATACTCTTATTTAGATGTATCTTGCAATTCATCTTCAGATCTGTAAGTCTCTTCTGCCCTTAGATCAGACGCTACTTATAGGACAAATTTTTATGTATCCTCATTATATATCCCCCAACATGATGATGAAGACATTCTATCATAGAGGTTAAGGAATTTGCCAAGGATCCCACAACTGATAAATTGCAGACTGAGATTCAAGCATTGCCTAGGCTAATAGCCTTTCCATTCTATGATAATGGCTTCCCAATAATAATTATAAATGCTTATAAACAATGCATTTGTTTAGTATTTTATGTAATTTTTATGTTATGTTATGCTACATGATTTATATTATTCATGTATGTAACTACTTTAATAATTTGACCTGAAGATGTTAATAGTGTTTCTTTTACTCCCTGAGTAGAGGCTAACTGAGGATATAAAGAAAACAAAACAAGATTTTTAACCCTTAGGATCTTCCTATCAGGATTGGGAAATTGGGCAGATAAACCAAAAGTAGAGATTTCCTGCTAATTCCTATGTGTGTGATGTTTTGGCCTTATTGTTAAGAGAAGTATTGATATACTGCAACTATGACCAGTACAAGATTCCTTTGTCTTCTCTTTCTAATTTCTCCAAACCCAGGATTTTCCAAACTCCCAGCCACTATGTTGTAGGAGGCTGAGTGAAGGAACCCCTCATATGCAAACAGGTTTACCAGTGAAGTTCTTTCCCTAACTTTTGCAAAGAAAAATGATGGGAAAGATTTTCTAATCTTTTGGCTCTAATTCCTCTACTGAATGGAGAATGCAATCATTCTAAGTGGTGTGTAAAATTAATTATAGTTGGAAGAGAATTGCCAGACTTGTGGATTCCCAAGGATTGCAGGGGGTGGGAGTGGGGTGGGAATTGCCCTCCAGATACAGTCAATTTTTCCATAAATGTGTTTAGAAAATACCCATGTTGTTGTTTTCATTCCAGCATGACCTTGGTGTGGGATCCAAGGAAATTAACTTTACCAGGTCTGAATTTCCTTTTAAATTATGCAACTAAAAATGCTGATAGATCTTAGCCTGTGCTAATGTTGCATATGAGAACCCAATACCAGATAATATCTAATTTAAAGTCTGCTCACCTTCATTTTAAAAACATTCTTTTTGTAGTTCTTTTAAATAGCAATTAATGGGTTTAAGCTTTTGCTGGGGGAGGGTGCTATGGAGGAATTATTCATAATTATATATCACTTATTTATCCATCAATTATCTGTCAACAAGTAAATTTAAGACTACTGTATTTCATCTGAAATGGAATATAGATATAAAGTTTGAAGAGATGAGTTTTTTTAAAAAAAAAATCAGATAATTAAGTGAAATTATTAGATAATTAAGTAAAGAAAACTATCTGGAATGACACATAACAGAGTACCATACTAGTCACACTTCATCTCTGAGGATAAGAATTATATCAAAATCACTTGATGATACACTTAAGTGTCTTCTAGGAAAGGCTCTTTGGGAAAAGTACATATAAGGTGTCTCTTGAATAGGTGGCAAGAATACACGGAAGAACTGTACAAAAAGATCTTCATGACTCAGATAATCCTGATGATGTGATCGCTAATCTAGAGCCAGACATCTTGGAATGTAAAGTCAAGTGGGCCTTAGAAAGCATTACTATGAACAAAGCTAGTGGAGGTGATGGAATTCCAGTGGAGCTGTTTCAAATCCTGAAAGATGATGCTGTGAAAGTGCTGCACTCAATATGCCAGCAAATTTGGAAAACTCAGCATTGGCCATAGGACTGGAAAAGGTCAGTTTTCATTCCAATCCCAAAGAAAGGCAATGCCAAAGAATGCTCAAACTACCATACAGTTGCACTCATCTCACATGCTAATAAAGTAATGCTCAAAATTCTCCAAGCCAGGCTTCAGCAATACGTGAACTGTGAACTCCCTGATGTTCAAGCTGGTTTTAGAAAAGGCAGAGGAACCAGAGATCAAATTGCCAACATCCGCTGGATCATGGAAAAAGCAAGAGAGTTCCAGAAAAATATCTATTTCTGCTTTATTGCCTATGCCAAAGCCTTTGACTGTGTGGATCACAATAAACTGTGGAAAATTCTGAAAGAGATGGGAATACCAGACCACCTGACCTGCCTTTTCAGAAATCTGTATGCAGGTCAGGAAGCAACAGTTAGAACTGGACATGGAGCAACAGACGGGTTCCAAATAGGAAAAGGAGTATGTCAAGGCTGTTTACTGTCACCCTGTTTATTTAACTTGTATGCAGAGTACATCATGAGAAATGCTGGACTAGAAGAAACACAAGCTGGAATCAAGATTGCTGGGAGAAATACCAATAACCTCAGATATGCAGATGACACCACCCTTATGGCAGAAAGTGAAGAGGAGTTAAAAAAAAAAAAGTCTGACAAAAAATAAAGTCTGACACTGTTTCCACTGTTTCTCCATCTGTTTCCCATGAAGTGATGGGACCAGATGCCATGATCTTTGTTTTCTGAGTGTTGAGCTTTAAGCCAACTTTTTCACTCTCCTCTTTCACTTTCATTTTTAAGTTTGGAAATTTGTTTTTATTTTTAAATAGTCATGCTTATTATAAGAAAAACAGAAATTTCAGAAAAATATTAGAAAGTAGAGGGAGAAAATCACCCATATTTAACTATTCATGGTGAATTTTCTTCTCTCTCTCTTTTTTAAACATCTTCTAGTTCTCCTTTATCTCAAACAAGCTTTTCGGAGGTTACTATTGACTCTCTTGGTCTTTTTGTTGTTCAGTTCAAGTTCAGTTCAGTTGCTCAGTCATGTCCGACCCTTCGCGACCCCATGAATCGCAGCTCGCCAGGCCTCCCTGTCCATCACCATCTCCCGGAGTTCACTCATTGACTAGAACAAGAAGGGTATACTCAAGAAGGGTATACTCATCCCACTGTCCATATAAGTCATTATTCTATGCGGGTAATTATCCAGAGTTCCATTATCCTGGAGAATTATTTTAGAAATGATTGTTTTTATTTACGCCCAGTTGACAAAAGAGGAATACCACCCTGGGAATCCTGCAGAAGCTTAGTATGCCTTTCAAAATAATAGAAGTTACTATTTAGGGGCAAAATTCTTTTTTTTTTTCTTGTATGGATTTGACAAGATGTCAGCATTAACAAAAGGAATGACCAATATGGTAGATCATCATTGCTAATGTCATTGATTTCCACCTATATTGAGTATCATATACTAATGGAAAAGAGATATAGCTACGGGTAGCCAAATGTATCTGAATATTCTTAGTCCATTTTATATGCAGTAGTTTTTTCCTCTGAAGTAATGTCAAAAGGATTTTATTATATTTAATTTCAGAAACAGAATTTGTGATAGATTGGACAAGTACAGAACTGAAAGTTTTGTATGCTATTTAAAATGATTTTTACTCGATTTCTCCCATGTGCCAGTTGCTTTCACTAATGACATTTTTTTTTGCTGCAAAATTTATGAAAAAGAATTAGCTATGCAAATTAATGATATAAAAAGAAATGGAAGGACAATATTTATCTCTCTAGCAGGGGGCATATTACTCTCATGTAACAACAACAACAACCACAAAAAAATCCGTGTTCCTTTCAGTTCGTTCAGTCTAGTCACTCAGTCACGTGCGACTCTGTGTGACCCCATGGACTGCAGCACTCCTGGCTTCCTTGTCCATCACCAACTCCAGCAGCTTGCTCAAACTCATGTCTATCAAGTCAGTGATGCCATCCAACCATCTCATCCTCTGTCGTCCCCTTATCCTCTTACCTTATATCTTTCCCAGCATCAGGGTCTTTTCCAGTGAGCCAGTTCTTCGCATCAGGTGGCCAAAGAATTGGAGTTTTAGTTGCAGCATCAGTCCTTCCAATGAATATTCAGGACTGATTTCCTTCAGGATGAACTGGTTGGACCTCCTTGCAGTCCAAGGGACTCTCAAGAGTCTTCTCCAACACCACAGTTCAAAAGCATCAATTCTTCGGCACTCAGCTTTCTTCACAGTCCAACTCTCAGATCCATACATGACTCCTGGAAAACCCATAGCTTTGATTCGATGGACCTTTGTTGGCAAAGTAACGTCTCTGCTTTTTAAAATGCTCTCTAGGTTGGTCATAGCATTTCTTCCCAGGAGCAAGCATCTTTTAATTTCATGGCTGCAGTCAACATCTGCAGTGATTTTGGAGCTCAAGCAAATAAAGTCTATCACTATTTCCATTATTTACCCATCTATTTGCCATGAATTGATTGGACCAGATGCCATGATCTTAGTTTTCTGAATGTTGAGCTTCAAGCCAACTTTTTCACTCTCCTCTTTCACTTTCATCAAGAGGCTCTTTGGTTCTTCACTTTCTGCCATAATGGGGGTGCCATCTGCATATCTGAAGTTATTGATATTTCTCCTGGCATTCCTGATTCCAGCTTGTGCTTCATCCAGCCCAGCATTTTGCATGATGTACTCTGCATATAAGTTAAATAAGCAGGGTGACAATATACAGCCTTGACCTACTCCTTTCCCTATTTGAAACCAGTCTGTTATTCCATGTCCAGTTCTAACTTTTGGTTCTTGACCTGCATACAGATTTCTCAGGCAGTAGGCCAGGTGTTCTGGTACTCCCATCTCTTTAAGAATCTTCCACAGTTTATTGTGATCCACACAGTCAAAGGCTTTGGCATAGCCAATAATGCAAAAGTAGATGTTTTTCTGTAATTCTCTTGCTTTTTCAGTGATCCAGTGAATATTGGCAATTTGATCTCTGGTTTCTCTGGCTTTTCTAAATTCAGCTTGAACACCTGGAAGTTCATGGTTCAGGTACTGCTGAAGCCTGGCTTGGAGAATTTTGAGCATTACTTTGCTACGGTGAGATGAGTGCAAATAGTTTGAACATTGTTTGGCATTGCCTTTCTTTGGAATTGGAATGAAAACTGACCTTTTCCAGTCCTAAGGCCACTGCTGAGTTTTCTAAATTTGCTAGCATATCAAGTGCAGGACTTTCATAGCATCATCTTTCATGATTTGAAATAGCTCAACTGGAATTCCATCACCTTCACTAGCTTTGTTTGTAGTGATGCTTCCTAAGGCCCACTTGACTTTGCCTTCCAGGATATCTGGCTCTAGGTGAGTGATCACACCATCATGGTTATCTGGGTCGTGAAGATCTTTTTGCATAGTTCTTCCATGTATTTTTGCCACCTCTTCTTCAGATCTTCTGCTTCTGTTAGGTCCATACCATTTCTGTCCTTTATTGTGCCCATCTTTGCATGAAACTTTCCCTTGGTATCCCTAATTTTCTTGAAGAGATCGCTAGTCTTTCTCATTCTATTGTTTTCTTCTATTCCTTTGCATTGATCACTGAAGAAGGCTTTTAAAAATCTCTCCTTGCTATTCTTTGGAACTCTGCATTCAAATGGATATATCTTTCCTTTTCTCCATTTTTTTAGCTTCTCTTCTTTTTCCAGTTATTTGTAAGGCCTCCTCAGACAATCATTTTGCCTTTTTGCATTTCTTTTCTTGGGGATGGTCTTGATCACTGCCTCCTGTAGAATGTCACGAACCTCCCCACCATAGTTCATCAGGCATTCTGTCTATCAGACCTAATCCCTTGAATATGTTTGTCACTTCTACTGCATAATTGTAAGGGATTTGATTTAGGTCATACCTGAATGGTCTAGTGGTTTTCCCTACTTTCTTCAATTAAGTCTAAATTTGGCATGTTTCTTTAAATATAATTAAAATCTAGAATTCCACATTTTGGGCTGGTCTTCCCCAGTTGGTCATAATTATTGGGATTGGAATCTAACAGATAATCATGGGGAATGCTGTTTTATAATAACATGCAATGTTTATCATAATGTATATGATAGATTTCGATGTATTCTGAACATAGGTTCAAGCCTCAATTCTATGACTTACTAGCAAAGCCATATTATCTTTTCTATATGTCTGGAATAATATACCTACTTCCAGAGTTATTGTTAGGATTATGGTACATAATATATATAAAAAACCATCTGTAAGGTGATACAAAACTGTTAGTTACTAGCAATCAAAGATTCAAAACGGCTACCTTAAACTTGCCATTTAAATCAAATATTTCTTAAATACCTTTGGTTTTACTCAGAGACTGAATATACCAAATATACTTCACTGATCATGTGAGTTCCTGTCAAGATATGTTTCCCAGTGGGCAAGGCATTTTAATAAGAGGAGAACAGTGCATATAGATATGTAGATCAGTACTAACACAGGAAATCACATTTGGTAATAATAGAAGGTAAGAGAAAAATAGTATAAAATATTACAAAGACTTGTTCTAAATCTCTTTTGCCTCAGCACCCAAAGGGCTTTACAATATTATTTTCTCCCATTTTCTTTTTTGCAGCTGGGAGATGAGGCCCAGGCCATTCTTAAACCTGGAAAGGCAGTGCTGTATCAGACAGGAAGAGCTGTGGAATTATAACTGACTTCAACAGTTTTGGTCAGACACCTACTAGGAGGGACAGTAAAGCAAAGTGGTTAAGCCTGTGGATTCTGGACATAGACCATTTGGAAGCAATTTGGCTTTATTAACCTTGGGCAAATTACCCTGAGATTCAGTTTCTTAACCTGTAAAATGAGAATGTTTAGCATCTTCTTTCTGGTTTAAAGGTAAGGATTCAATAACAGATGGCGCTGTACTTTCAAACTTTCATATGCTCACAAATCAACTGTTGTTCAGTCACTCAGTCATGTCTGACTCTTTGCGACCCCATGGACTGCAGGACACCAGGCCTCCCTGACCCCACCACCTCCTGGAGCTAGCCCAAACTCATGACCATTAAGTCGGTGATGTCATCCAACCATCTGGTCCTCTGTTGTCCCCTTCTCCTCCTGAATTCTGATTCAGTAGGTCTGGGTAGGACCTGAGAATCCACTTGTCTAACGTGTCCCCTGGTGATCCCTGTGCTGTACCATATTGTCAGTAGCAAAGATATAAAGCACCCAGAAGTTGTGCTTTATGATTTCTGGAAATTGTAAATACTCAATAAATGTTGGCCATTATTTTCTTTCTGGCACTGCACTATATATTTTCACAAATGTTATTGTGATTATTCTTTGCAACAAGTTTATATTAGGTATTATTATGTCTCTATTTCTCAAGTGAGGAGACAAGTCTAGAAAAACTCATAAGTGATTCTCAACATTGTACTTGATCCCAGCTTTATTGATTCTAAATACTGTCTATTTCCTGCACTGGAAATTTTTTATAATTTGGGGTTAGGGGAAAAAAAGTGGACATAAATTCTCACTTTCCTGGTCTCTGATGCTGGAGTGGGAGCACATCTCTTCTCTGTAGGCTTCAAAAGAAATCCATGGACATTCAAATGACTTCCACGTATATTACATGGTTTCTATTTTGTCCACATATGAAAATATTTATTTCAGATTATATTTGTGAGAAAAAGTAAAGTAAAACAGATTAGTATAAAAATAAACTAAACATTAGCCCTCGAAAATATCATTGCCCAGAGGCAAAATAACATATACATTATGTTGCAAGAGCCTATTGTTCAGATACTCATCCTGTTGTGATACATAGTGTAATAGTTACCTTGTTAACTAAACATAAGTGTAAGTGAAAGTTGCTCAGTCTGTCGGACTCCTCATGACCCCATGGATTATAGTCCATGCAATTCTCAAGGCCAGAACACTAGAGTGGGTAGCTTCCCTTCTCCAGGGCATCTTCCCAACCCAGGGATCAAACCCAGGTCTCCCGTGTTGCAGGCAGATTCTTTACCAGCTGAATCACTAGGGAAGCCCAAGAATACTGTGTGGATAGCCTATCCCTTCTCCAGCGGCTCTTCTCGACTCAGGAATTGAACCAGGGTCTCCTGCATTGCAGGCAGATTCTTTACCAACTGAGCTATCAGAGAAGCCCTAACTAAATGTGGATGTGAGGGGACGGTCCTAAGATGGCAGAGGAATAGGATGGGGAGACAACTTTCTCCCCCACAAATTCATCAAAAGAACTTTTGAACGCTGAGTAAATTCCACAAAACAACTTCTGAATGGTGGCAGAGGACATCAGGCACCCAGAAAAGCTGCCCATTGTCTTTGAAAGGAGATGGAGAAGTCTTGAGGCTACTGTAAGAATAAGACTGAAAACCAGAGGCAGGAGGCTTAAGTCCAAATCCTGAGAACACCAGAGAACTCCTGACTTCAGGGAACATTGATTGACAAGAGCTCATCCAAAAGCCTCCATACCTACACTCAAACCAAGCTCCATCCAAGGGCCAACAAGCTCCAGAGCAAGACATACCATGCAAATTCTCCAGCAACGCAGGAACATAGCCTTGGCTTCAATATACAGGCTGCCCAAAGACACTCCAAACCCACTGACCTACTGGACACTTCATTGCATTCCAGAGAGAAGAAATCCAGCTCCACCCACCAGAACACCGACACAAGCTTCCCTAACCAGGAAACCTTGACAAGCCACCTGTCCAACCCCACCCACAGTGAGGAAACTCTGCAATAAAGAGAACTCCACAAACTGCCAGAATACAGAAAGGCCACCCCAAACTCAGCAATATAAACAAGATAAAGAGACAGAGGAATACCCAGCAGGTAAAGGAACAGGATAAATGCCCACCAAACCAAAGAAAAGAGGAAGAGATAGGGAATCTATCTGATAAAGAATTCCCAGTAAAGATAGTGAAAATGATCCAAAATCTTGAAAACAAAATGGAGTTACAGAAAAATAGCCTGGAGTCAAGAATTGAGAAGATGCAAGAAAGGTTTAACAAGGACCTAGAAGAAATAAAAAGAGTCAATATATAATGAATAATGCAATAAATGAGATAAAAACATTTTGGAGGGAACCAACGGTAGAATAATGGAGGCAGAAAATGGGATAAGTTAAGTAAAAGATAGAATGGTAGAAATAAATGAAACAGAGGGTAAAAGAAAAACAAATTAAAAGAAATGAGGACACTCTCAGAGACCTCTGGGACACTGTTAAACACCCCAACATTAGAATCATAGGAATCCCAGAAGAAGAAGAAAAAAAAAAAAAAAAAAAAGACCAGGAGAAAATACTTGAGGAGATAATAGTTGAAAACTTCCCTAAAATGGGGAAGGAAATAATCACCCAAGTCCAAGAAACCCAGAGGGTCTCAAACAAGATAAACCCAAGGCAAAACACCCTGAGACACATATTAATCAAATTAACAAAGATCAAACACAAAGGAAAAATATTAAAAGCAGCAAGGGAAAAACAACAAATAACACACAAGGGTATTCCCATAAGGGTAACAGCTGATCTTTCAATAGAAATTCTTTAGGCCAGAAGGGAATGGCAGGACATACTCAAAGTGATGAAAGAGAAAAACCTACAACCGAGATTACTGTACCCAGCAAGGATTTCATTCATATATGAAGGAGAAATCAAAAGCTTTACAGACAAGCAAAAGCTGAGAGAATTCAGCACTACCAAACCAGCTCTTCACCAAATGCTAAAGGATCTTCTCTACACAGGAAACACAGATAAGGTTTATAAACTTGAACCCAAAACAACAAAATAAATGACAATGGGATCATCATCAGCTCAGTTCAGTCATTCAGTTGTTTCCAACTCTTTGCAACCCCATGAATCGCAGCATGCCAGGCCTCCCCTGTCCATCACCAACTCCCGGAGTTCATCCAAACTCATGTGCATCGAGTCCGTGATGCCATCCAGTCATCTCATCCTCTGTCGTCCCCTTCTCCTCCTGCCCCCAGTCCCTCCCAGCATCAGAGTCTTTTCCAATGAGTCAACTCTTTGCATGAGGTGGGCAAAGAACTGGAGTTTCAGCTTTAGCATCATTTCTTCCAAAGAAATCCCAGGGCTGATCTCCTTTAGAATGGACTGGTTGGATCTCCTTGCAGTCCAAGGGACTCTCAAGAGTCTTCTCCAACTCCACAGTTCAAAAGCATCAATTCTACGGTGCTCAGCCTTCTTCACAGTCCAACTCTCACATCTGTACATGACCACAGGGAAAACCATAGCCTTGAGTAGATGGACCTTTGTGGACAAAGTAATGTCTCTGCTTTTGAATATGCTATCTAGGTTGGTCATAACTTTTTTCCAAGGAGTAAGTGTCTTTTAATTTCATGGCTGCGATCACCATCTGCAGTGATTTTGGAGCCCCCAAAATAATGTCTGACACTGTTTCCACTGTTTCCCCATCTATTTCCCATGGAGTGATGAGACTGGATGCCATGATCTTAATTTTCTGAATGCTGAGCTTTAAGCCAACTTTTTCACTCTCCACTTTCACCGAGAGGCTTTTAGTTCCTCTTCACTTTCGGCTTATCAATAATTACCTTAAATGTAAATGGGTTGAATGCCCCAACCAAAAGACAAAGACTGGCTGAATGGATACAAAAACAAGACCCCTATATATGTTGTCTACAAGAGACCAACCTCAAAACAAGGCACACATACAGACTGAAAGTGAAGGGCTGGAAAAGGATATTCCACACAAATAGAGACCAAAAGAAAGCAGGAGTAGCAATAATCATATCAGATAAAATAGACTTTAAAACAAAGGCTGTGAAAAGAGACAGAGAAGGATACTACATAATGATCAAAGATCAATCCAAGAAGAAGACATAACAATTATAAATATATATGCACCCAACCTAGGAGCACCACAATATGTAAGACAAATGCTAACAAGTATGAAAGGGGAAATTAACAATAACACAATAATAGTGTGAGACTTTAATACCCCACTCACACCTATGGATAGATCAACTAAACAGAAAGTTAACAAGGAAACACAAACTTTAAATGATACAATGGACCAGTTAGACCTAATTGATATCTATAGGACATTTCACCCCAAAACAATGAATTTCACCTTTTTCTCAATGCACACGGAAACTTCTCCAGGCTAGATCACATCCTGGGCCATAAATCTAGCCTTGGTAAATTCAAAAAAAATTTAAATCATTCCAAGCATCTTTTCTGACCACAGTGCAGTAAGATTAGATCTTAATTACAGGAGAAAAACTATTAAAAATTCCAACATATGGAGGCTGAATGACACACTGCTGAATAATGAACAAATCACAGAAGAAATCAAAAAGAAATCAAAATATGCACAGAAACAAGTGAAAATGAAAACACAACAACCCAAAACCTGTGGGACTCTGTAAAAGCAGTGCTAAGGGGAAGGTTCATAGCAATACAGGCATACCTCAAGAAACAAAAAAAAAGTCAAATAAATAACCTAAATCAACACCTAAAGCAACCAGAATAGGAAGAAATGAAGAACCCCAGGGTTAGTAGAAGGAAAGAACTCTTAAAAATTAGGGCAGAAATAAATGCAAAAGAAACAAAAGAGACCATAGCAAAAATCAACAAAGCCAAAAGCTGGTTCTTTGAGAGGATAAATAAATTTGACAAACCATTAGCCAGATTCATCAAGAAACAAAGGGAAAAAAATCAAATCAATAAAATTAGAAATGAAAATGGAGAGATCACAACAGACAACACAGAAATACAAAGGATCATAGGAGACTACTATCAGCAATTATATGCCAATAAAATGGACAACTTGGAAGAAATGGACAAATTCTTAGAAAAGTACAACTTTCCAAAACTGAACCAAGAGGAAACAGAAAATTTTAACAGACCCATCACAAGCATGGAAATTGAAACTGTAATCAGAAATCTTCCAGCAAACAAAAGCCCAGGTCCAGAAGGCTTCATAGCTGAATTCTACCAAAAATTTAGTGAAGAGTTAACACCTATCCTACTCAAACTCTTCCAGAAAATTGCAGAGGAAGGTAAACTTCCAAACTCATTCTATGAGGCCACCATTACCCTAATACCAAAACCTGACAAAGACACCACACAAAAAAGAAACCTACAGGCCAATATCACTGATGAACATAGATGCAAAAATTCTTAACAAAATTCTAGCAATCAGAATCCAACAACGCATTAAAAAGATCATACACCATGACCAAGTGGGCTTTGTCCCAGGGATGCAAGGGTTCTTCAGTATCTGCAAATCAATCAATGTAATACACCACATTAACAAACTGAAAAATAAAAGCCATATGATTATCTCAATAGATGCAGAGAAAGCGTTTGACAAAATTCAACATCCATTTATGATAAAAAAAAAACCCTCCAGAAAGCAGGAATAGAAGGAACATACCTCAACATAATAAAAGCTATATATGACAAACCCACAGGAAATATTATCCTCAATGGTGAAAAATTGAACCCATTTCCCCAAAGTCAGGAACAAGACAAGGGTGCCCACTCTCACTACTATTATTCAACATAGTTTTGGAGGTTTTGGCCACAGCAATCAGAGCAGAAAAAGAAATAAAAGTAATCCAAATTGGAAAAGAAGAAGTAAAACTCTCACTTTGCAGATGACATGATCCTCTACATATAAAACCCTAAAGACTCCAGCAGAAAATTACTAGAGCTAATCAATGAATATAGTAAAGTAGCAGTATATAAAATCCACACACAGAAATCCCTTGCATTCCTATACACTAATAATGAGAAAATAGAAAGAGAAATTAAGGAAAGAATTCCATTCACCATTGCAATGAAAAGAATAAAATACTTAGCAATATATCTACCTAAAGAAACAAAAAACTTATATATAGAAAACTATAAAACACTGGTGAAAGAAATCAAAGAGGACACAAATAGACGGAGAAATATACTGTGTTCATGGATCAGAAGAATCAATATAGTGAAAATGAGTATACTACTTAAAGCAATCTATAGATTCAAAGCAATCGCTATCAAGCTACCAATGGTATTTTTCACAGAGCTAGAACAAATAATTTCACAATTTGTATGGAAATACAAAAACCTCTAGTAGCCAAAACAATCTTGAGAGAGAAGAATGGAACTGGAGTAATCAACCTGCCTGACTTCAGGCTCTACTACAAAGCCACAGTCATCAAGACAGTATGATACTGGCACAGACAGAAATATAGGTCAATGGAACAAAATAGAAAGCCCAGAGATAAATCCATGCACCAATGGACACCTTATCTTTGACAAAGAAACAAGAATATACAATGGAGAAAAAGACAATCTCTTTAACAAGTAGTGCTGGGAAAACTGGTCTACCACTTGTAAAAGAATGAAAACAGAACACTTTCTAACACCATACACAAAAATAAACTCAAAATGGATTAAAGATCTAAACATAAGACCAGAAACTATAAAACTCTTAGAGGAGAACACAGGCAAAACACTCTCCAACATAAATCATAGCAGGATCCTCTATGACTCACCTCCCAGAATATTGGAAATAAAAGCAAAAATAAACAAATGGGACCTAATTAAAATTAAAAGCTTCTGCACAACAAAGGAAACTATAAACTAGGTGAAAATACAGTCTTCAGAATGGGAGAAAATAATAGCAAACGAAGCAACTGACAAATAATTAATCTCAAAAATATACAAGCAACTCCTGCAGCTCAATTCTAGAAAAATAAATGACGCAATCAAAAAATGGGCCAAAGAACTAAACAGACATTTCTCCAAAGAAGACATACATATGGCTAACAAACCCATGAAAAGATGCTTAACATCACTCATTATCAGTGAAATGCAAATCAAAACCACAATGAGGTACCATTTCACGCCAGTCAGAATGGCTGCTATCCAAAAGTCTACAAGCAATAAATGCTGAGAAGATATATGGAGAAAAGGGAACTCTTTTACACTGTTGGTGAGAATGCAAACTAGTACAGCCACTATACAGAGCAGTGTGGAGATTCCTTAAAAACTGGAAATAGAACTGCCATATGACCCAGCAATCCCACTGCTGGGCATACACACAGAGGAAACCAGAATTGAAAGAGACATATGTACCCCAGTGTTCATCACAGCACTGTTTATAATAGTCAGGACATGGAAGAAACCTAGATTCGTCCATCAGCAGAAGAATGGATAAGAAAGCTACGGTACATATACACAATGTAATATTACTCAGCCATTAAAAAGAATACATTTGAATCAGTTCTAATGAGGTGGATGAAACTGGAGCCGATTATACAGAGTGAAGTAAGCCAGAAAGAAAAACACCAATACAGTATACTAACGCATATATACAGAATTTAGAAAGATGGTAACGATAACCCTGTATGTGAGACAGCAAAAGAGACACAGATGTATAGAATAGTCTTTTGGACTCTGTGGGAGAGGGTGAGGGTGGGATAATTTGGGAGAATGGCATTGAAACATGTATATTATCATATGTGAAATGTATTGCCAGTCCAGTTTGATACATGATACAGGATGCTCGGTGCTGGTGCACTGGGATGACCCAGAGGGATGGTATGGGGAGGGAGGTGAGAGGGGGTTCATGATGGGGAACACATGTACACCGTGGCAGATTCATGTCAATGTATGGGAAAACCAATACAATATTGTACAATAATTAGCCTCCAATTAAACAAATTTATACTAAAAAAAAAAAAACCCACACATGGATGTGTCTTATATAAATCTGTCTATATAAACATATATATATACAGTTTATGTATTAGTTTTAGATTTTATTTATAGTATCAGTTTTATATTACTGTGAGATCAATTATCAAAAGTCTGGTGGTCTGAACTGGGTTCTTTGCTCAGGGTTTCACAAGGCTGAAGTTAAGGTGTCAACCAGGATGGGCTCTTTTCTGGAGTTCCAGTGAAACATCCGCTTGCAAGCTCATTCAGGTTGTTGGTGTAATTTATTTCCTTGTAGTTTACTTTAAGACTAAGGTCTTCTTTTCTTATTGGCTATTGCCTGTGGGGTTATTCCCAGCTCTGGGAGGCTATGTCAGATCCTTTCCATGTGTTCCCCTCCTTCTTCAGGCCAGTAAGGGCACACTGAGTCCTCCTTGTGTTTTGAATTTCTGAGTTCCCTTTCTGCTACCAGCTCTACTATTAAAGGGTTTACGTGAATAGGTCAGGCCCAACTGAATAATATCCCTTTTGATTAACCAAAGTCAGCTGGTTAGTAATCTTAGTTATTTATTGTTGTTCAGTTGCTAAGCCACGTCTGACCCTTTGCAACCCCATGGACTTTATGGGGTTCTTGAGGTAAGAATACTGGAGTGATTTGCCATTCTCTTCTCTCTTCTTTGCCATTCTTTCCTCTTAGTTATGTTGATGAAATTCCTTTTTCTATGTAATGTTTAACATAATCATGAGTATAACAGTAGGGACAAGATCCTGGAGGACATCTTAGAATTTTGCCTACCATCTTAGGTAGAAAGAAAGCTTGTTTTTATATGAAATTGTACAGTCTTTATTCTTATGCATACTTCTCTTTCATGAAAGCTGTGAAGTTATTTCTCAGTAAATATAACCTAAATAATATTCTTTTAAAGGATTTATCATAATTAAATAATTTCTTTATTGGATATTTAGATTGTTTCCAGCTTTTTTTATTATAAATATTGTTGTCATATAAATACTAATGATGGATCTTGACTAATTGATTATCTCTTTAAGATAAATTACTAGTTGTGAATTGTTGATTAAAGAATATACAAATCTAAACTATTGATATACATTTCCAGTTTGCCTTCTGGAAAAGTTGCATCAGTTCATATTCCCATTAACATTAATGGTTTAAATTTATGGTTTCTCTACACCTTTGCCAACACTGGATTCTCACAATTTTTTTATAGTTGATAATCTAATGAAAAAGCATATTTTATTCTCTTTATTTACTCTTCCTTGATTATTAGTGAAGTTGACCATCTTTCTCTATGTTTATTTTTCACGTGTTGCTTTATTAGTAAATTGTCAATTCATTTTTTCTATCAACTAAAGCTCTTAGTTATAAGCACCAGTAGCCACTTCTGGTTAATCTAGATAGAAACAGTTTTTGTTAGAAGGATATGGGTTAGTATATGGAATCAGTTAGATGGTTGGAGAAATAGGCTTGTTAAAGTAGGGCTGGACAGTGGAGAATGCAGTATTCTAATATTATAAAACAGAACAGTTAATATACTGTCATTGGCATCTTCTACACAACCTGCAGTCATTATCTTGGGACACCAATATTACTGTGAGTAAATTCTCAATTGCCACTCTGTCTTTGCATCATTCTGAGGATTCAGAATCCCAAGTGGGAGCACCTGATTGACTGAGCCTAGGTCACGTGCCTGCACTATAGTAATCAGTGGGCTAAGAACGGAGTTTGTTGAGCCCTTTGGTTTCCACAGTAAAAAGTAGGGGCTTATTATCCACCAGTACTTATCCACGTTAGATGGACTTTCAGTCCCTGGGTAGCTCCCCCAAAAACAAAGGCTCTTTTTTTTATTTATGCAATGGCAATTTTTCTTCTTTTCAGTGCATCTTTTACATTATAGTTATTAATACTTCACCACATGTATTACATGTATCTTTTATATTTTTTTCTTCTTCTGTCATTGTGACAAAGTACCTTTTAAGCAAAATGACCTTAACTAGTTCTTTCCAGCAGAATCAGATACAGTTGATGCTTATTGCTTCTTAATCAAACAAACCTTGCTGTCCTAGCCATGGTCAATTTAACTAGGAGGTCTATTTATGGAGAAAAGTGATTTGCTATACTAAGACATCTTTGCCTATTCTCTATTTCAAATCAAGTGATAGAAAATTCACCCATATTTCTTTTTGGGAAGTAAAAAATGTTAATTGAACAGAAGAAGGTGAGTCTTTCAAGTCTGGGGTATTATCTTACCTGCTGAATTGCTCTTAAACTCCTGAAGCCTGCAATCTCCCCAAAATCAGAAGAGCTGGGAGCTAGGGTGGTCATGTGGTGAATGAAAGATTTCTTGCTGCAGCCTACAATAAAACTCTATAACACAGATGGTTTGTGAGTGTGGCTTTTTATCTTTGTGTACTTTAGGACTGTCATCATTCATAAACCGCTTATTACTTAAATAATTCAAAAGAGATCTGTGGATAATCCTTTCAAATATCTTCTATAATAGGTATTCCTTGATAGTTTCAGAATTTGTTAGACTTTGTATCTGACCTTCCCCCCCAAATTCCTTTTTTGCTTAACTATTTCCCTCTTGCTCCAAGGGAAATCCTCTATTTCTTGCTAAAGGTACCAATGGTCCTTCTAACTATCCAGCCTTTCCCAAGTGAAGTTAAAGTTCTTCCTTCTCTGAAAGCCTGAGTATGAGTATTTACAAAATTCTAGAGAGATGTAGTTGAATCTTACATATGCATTAGATGAAGAAACAGGTACAATGCCAAAAGAAATTAACTTCCATGTAAAGTTAAGAGGATAGGCTGGGATCATAAAGAGAACCAGAATATGTTTTCCAAAGACTCAGTGGGCAAATAAATCCATATTTCCAAATCAATACTTTCTCAAGTTCATGAAGAAAAATAAATAATGGTTTCAAGGTAACATGGTTTTCCAGATTTACTACTTACAATGAAAGTCTATAAGTAATCCCCAATGGTGCTTCAAAAATTCCTGAGTGTGTTGTCATCAGATTTATTCTAAACTCCTAGGCAAAGTAATATTTTCTTCTCTGTTTTTATTAGAAGATACACATGAGTAGAAAATTCCCCTTCTGATTTTTTTTCCCCTGAATTGGAAAGATAAACTTCTCCATGCTGGGTGAACAATTTGAATAAATCTTTTCCTCACCAGTGAGTTGCTCTCTAAAATACTAAGCTACAATTCCATGTTGGGCTGTATATTTATGAAATACACAGGGAAGGACCCTCAATGTGTATCCAACAAATAATTTGAAAAGTATCCTTATCTAAGCTAAAATTGTCTTTTTAGTGGATTGTTGGTAAAACACTATTTTTAAGATCAAGGATCCCAGAGGTAGTGTGTATGATAATTTTTCAAGCTATGAATTAATTCTGAAATGATTTCTCAGGGTTACTGTAGTCCCTTTCTCTCACACATGGAGAATAATTGGACTCTTTGTACAGCTGACTGTTTCCCCAGAGAATATGACAGGGAGGTAGAGGAGTAATTTCAGAAGGAATTCACAAAAGCAGTGAGTTTTAGTTGTGAAGATGAGTAGAGCTCATCTGTCCTCTATGTTAACAAGTTAGGAAAGGTTATTCCTGGCATAGTTACAAGTGTGTTTTCTGCTGGAGCAGCTGTGCCAATGCTGTGTGTTAGCTGGAGGAAGTTGTATAACAAAGACAGCAGAGGAGTGGCACATTTGCTTGGTCTTTGGCTGGCCTTTTAAAATTTTTTACAACCAAACAAAGTCCAAATGATTCTCTATGGACCAAATATGATATTATCCATCTTTTCCTGTCTTGTCTTCCTGTTGTCCTTGCCCCTTTTCAATATGTATTTTAACATACATTTTCCATAAAATTGTCCATTTAAATAACCCTAGTCTTGGCATTTCATTTCTGTGCTCATTTGTCCAAATTCCTTCTCTTCCTTTTAGCTCAATCACTCCTTTCTTCACCTATTGTCTTTATTAGCTCCCTTTCCCTTGCCTCTTTCTCTCACCTGATGGGGTTTTTTTCCCCCTCAATTGTTTCCACTTTTCTGCTCTTAAGTTTTAATATGTTTTTTAAATCAAAATGAAAAATTTGGAACTTAGTTAATCCAAATATTATCTCTCTGGGATGAATGTCAGCTTAATAGTTACCAGAGTGCTTAGATAAAAGGTTGAAGCACCAAAATGGAATTTCAGGGAGAGCTGGGCTGAAATTTCTGGGGGACTTCCATGTATCTTCCAGTCCTGCTTCTTTTGTCCTGCATATAATTTCTTGAACTAGTAAGAATATAGCTTTGAGAAGCACTTTACTTCCCTTTTCAGGGCCTTGGAGTGCTCAGGAAGGAAGTATCTGAATGACAAATATTGGAACTGGGATTCTGGAAACAGCAAAACTGAACCACGCACACTCAGGGAACCAGGCTGGTTGCTAGAGCAGGGCTCTTATTTAGCTCTATGGTTTTCTATGTACAGAGATGGTGGCCTTTTAATCTTAGGAATTCTTTTTTGTCTACCGTTCTAAAGGACATCATTCTTGTATCCATTCATTCAACAAGTATTTGCTGTGTATCCACCGTGTGCCACGGATGTGCTCAGCACAGTGGTCACAGTTTAATGTGCATCTGCTCCCTCATCTTGAGAATGGCCTAGAGAGAAAGTCAGATGAAAAGGCCACAATAAGGCAGCGACAGACCCCAGAACAAACTGAAATGGAAAAATGCGCCTTTGAATTCAAATTGTGTTTGAAATTCTTCTCAGCTTTAAAGGGAGTCAACAAGGTTGTAGAGCTACAATAGAGTGGATGGGAAACAAAGGAGGAGGGCGATGCTGACTCATTCTCTTGAGCTGGCAAAGTGTACAATACACACCGGGCTATGGAGGGAAACCATCCGTCCGCCCATGGAAATCAGTGAAACAAAGAGGGGCTGTAGACACCCTCTCCTCCCGCCTGTGCCTATTCTGGATCTCAGCCTGTTTGTATTCACCAGGGCTCTGTATGTTGGGACCTTTCTGGTCAGCCCCTCCCACTCTTTCTGAGATAATAAAACCGGGGGAGAAATAATGGAATGGGTCCCAACTTGTTTTGTTCCATGAAAGCTGTGGGAGTACAGGGGGCATTTGGAAATTTACAAAGTGGAATACAAAGTGTGGAGAATTGGATTTGGAAAAGAGGTGTGGTGGGGCAGGCTATTGCTGCTTTTTCTTATAAGCCCTTCTGTATTATATGAATTTCTAAAATTATCTATGTGAATTATGTTGCTAAACTAATAAAAATGCTTTTTTTTTCCTTTCCCAAAACAAGTACAAGTAGGATGAAGATAGTCTTGGGGCATGCAGGGCAGTAGGAGGGAATGTGTGAGTAATAATCACACTTTGGAGAAAGGTTGGTTTCATGCCTGGTTTGGCTCCTTTATGATGCTGCTGCTACTTTGGCAAGATGACATGGGCAGTGCATAAAAGGTATGACTGCTCACTATTCCCAGGTTTGGTTCTACACAGTCCAATCTCTGCTCTGTACTTCAGTCTCTCAGCTCTATTAGCTACCAACTTTATTGCTCATGTACTGTTTTCATTATTTGTGTGCTTAGCTTCTGACCCCAGTTTCCTTTCCAGTAACGGTCATTTTTTTCCCTAGGTCCTAAAATATATATGATCACCCTCTCAAGTAACAGCTTTTCTGACTTAGCTTTCAGGCTGTCCATTCCAGATGCTTTCCTATGAGGTGTTTCTCTTCTGGTTTGTCTCAAGCCTTCTGCAGTGCCTAACAGCCCAAAGGACTCAAGGGAGGCCTGAGCACAGTTAATGACAGGGAGGAGAACAAAAGGTCTCAGTCCCTACAGACAGCAAAGCTGCCTCCTTCTACTTCCTAGCTGTGTGACCTTGTGCAAGTTACATAAACTTTCTGAGTCTTCATTTCCCTATCTGCATATGGAAGATGAAGTGGTAACAATTGTTAACCACTTACTCAGTATCAGCTCAATATCAACATTTCAGCAGAAGGGTAAAATTGTACCCATTTCTCTTTAATGTGCACCACCAACAACAAAGTATGGTTCCTTTCTCCTATAACTGGTTCGTCTTCAAGAAAGAGCCTCCTCACCCATCCTCCTTTGCCCCAGGCAGCTAAGTTTGTGGGATAGGGTCAGTTTCAGTCCCACCAGACAAATTTTGTTCAATTCTATGAAAAAATATTTTCCTTAGGTAAATTCTTATCTCTGTTGGATAAAGAACTCAGCTTTTCAGATTTCTGCTGTCTCTCATTGCTTTCCAAGATGGGATCTGAATGTGAGATTTGAGTGATTGAACCGTGGTAGAGGAAGGTGGGGGTTCTTGGTGTCCTTTGGATCCTTGCTGGTCTCTACTGTGTCATAACTTCTTCCTGGGCTGGTGACCACTGATGACTGTGGTCATCCTCGGTGCTTTGCTGATGTCTGAGGCTGCTATAATTCACACACCATGCCCAACTTTGCTGACTTAGCTTTTCCTTGTGGGCACTACAGAGTTCCAGTTGTGTCCCCTAGGTTTCAGCCTGCTCCATGAACCACAGGCAGTAGATACTTAGCAGTTATCTTTGGGCAGGAGAAGCCCTGATTTATAGTATTTGAAGAATTCTGTGGTGTAAAGAGTCCCACCCTGGCATTTCAAACTACCAGTATACTGCCACCAAATGCAGAGTTGGGAAGAGATGCACCATACAGATCCAACAGATGTAAATATCTCAAGAGCAAAGATAATAGTAAAATGTAATAAATAATGCAGTAATTATATTTATTATAATGGATAGTTTTGAGCAACTATCTTTATTTTTAATAAAATTTATCGAATTTTAAGTTTAAGTAATTTAATTTTGAGTAATTGCCATGCTAAACAACTAGCTTGCAAAATTTATGACTATTTAGCAGTGAGTTTTCTGAGTTGGTAAGCAAGTTTTGGTCCACTCTTGGCAGGTTACTTCATCTGCTTTGTCAAGACAGCTTCTGATAAGCTCCTATTCAGATCTTCAACTAAGTTCAATGTTCCCTTTCAAGGGCAGCTCAAGAGAGCTAAATTTAGGCTCACCCTTTGCTATCCACAAGTTGATGCAAAGGCAACCAGTGATGCAATATCCTCCCAAATACTAAAAAGGAAGCAGGGCAGAAGCTTCTCTACCCCTGGCATTAACCTTGACCCACATAACTCACTTCCCCCTAGTAAAATTGGTCAAACAAGCAAAATGTCAAATTCTCTTAGACTTTCAAAGCAAACTCATTCAACAGCCAATTCATGGAAACTCATTTCATCAAATGGGAAATTCGTCAATTTTATATCTATTTTGTTTTAGTTGACTAGCTTTCCTAATAGCATTTTAAGGGAAAATGTTAAATTTTGTCTCTTGCAAGAGCTAGAGGAAAGGGACCCAAAGAGAGGAAGTTGTATTAAGTGTTTCTTTGGAAGCCCACATCAAAATATCCTTCCTGCTGCTCATCTTCTTGAATTGCTTACTCTGATCTTGATGGTCCTGTCTTTCTTCAGCATCTCAGTCACTTCCTTTTCCATGTTGCAGATGCCAAAGCCCAACTAACATCTTAAGACGTCTTAGTGGTCATAGACGAGAATGCTGCTGCACTAGCTTTTCCATTGGTTAAACAAAACAAACTGAAACAGAGATGGACGGGCAAAAATAACAAACCCAAGAGTTCTGGAGATTTGAGTCAGCACAAAGTATTCTGCACAGCACTGTGACTGTTTATATAGTGATCTCAAAGTTACTGCTTCATCACGTAGGCATTTAAAAATGCAAGGCTCAAGAATTAGAGCTTGAGAAATGACTGGAGCTTAAGTAGGGGAATGACAAAGTTTGATCTGTTTCAGAAACTCAACAGTAGTAGCAATATGTGAGAAGGACAAAAAGGTGGAATTGGTAAGCAGGGAACTTGCTTAAGAGATTTGGAACCTAGGTGAAAAATGACAGCCTAAAACCTAGTAATGGAAATGGTGGAAAAATAAGGATCTTTTCCTGGCTACCCTAACTTAGTGGACCCTCCCTTTTTTTTTTTATCTCTGTGTCCTATTTGCTTCCTTCCTGGGATTTGTGGCAAATTTAAAATTTACACCTAATACTTATCACCTGCTCCTCCATTAGGCTGTAAGCTCCACTGGGGACAGGCCTGCTTCATTTCCCAGAGCATTCTCATCTTTCAGGGCAATGTTGGGCATGTAACAGGTGCTCACAAATGTCTGTGGAAGAAAGAATGTAACTGAAAAGAAGGAAAGGATGTTCCTCAGTGGAGAAGTTTAGCTGTGTTTTAGGGTAAGGGAAAGGTGCCATGGAGAAGGAGGAATAGAAAGCATGGAGAAGAGACAATAAGAGAGGTGCCAATTCCAGGAGAGATTAGAGCACACAGGAGGAAAATTGCGACTAGAGGATCTAGGCTTTGCCTGTGGGAAGGGCTTTACTTCTGACACAGGAGGAAAGAAGAATGGATGAGGATTGAAGTTGATTGCATTTATAAGTTGTAAGACTGATAGTCTCTGTTTCTTAGAGACATCGTAGGCATAGTTATCATAGAGAGGCACAAAGAAAGACAGATGGAGACACAGACAGAAAGAAATGAAGAAAAGGAAGGAGGGAAAAGTGGAGGAGCTGGGAGGTTGGGAGGAAAGAAGAGGAGGGGAGGAAAGAAGAAAAGGAAGGGGAATTGAGAGTTTAAGGAAGTAGTGGAAATTTAACAAAATTGTTCCAAGGAAAGGAATAAGTTGGTGGCCAAAAATACCAACATAGATTTCTGAGGGAGGGCCTGCTGCTGTGGAGTAATATCACCAAATTAGTCTAGCCCTAAATTTCATGGGTGAGTGACAGAGAAGTGGAATGAGAAGACTGGAGGTCAGTTGTAGTAGGGATTTGCAGGAAGCCATCTCTCTTCTTGGTTATTTTAATGTCTCAGTGCAATAAAGAGAACAGTTTTAGGACTCCTGGGATAGGTTCAGATGAATCACTCATCTCTCCAGCTGTTAAAAGTTTTGGATATATTGGATAGGACACAGACATCAAAAGTGGGCCCTCAGCAATCTGCTCTCTGGAGAAGACCTCATGAAGGGGCTGGAGCCTGCCTTGTCTTGCTGTGTCTGAGAACTGTATGATAACTAGGAAGTAGCAAGGCAGCTTCTATCTTAGAAATCTTACTGATATCCAAATAACTTTTGTGCTTAGTGATTGCCTTCTATAAGAGAGTACATGATTTTAAACTTTGACAGACCTGGATTTGATTCCTAGCTCTGGTACATAGGAACTATGTGGTCTTGAATAAACTGCCTCCCTTTTCAAGACTCCGTTGTTCAAAGTAAAATGGGGAAAATCATCAAAAGGCAGAAACTTGAAATGGGATGGTATATGTAAATCAGCCAGCAAAATGCACCGCACAAGGTAGACACTCAATAGATATTTTGTTACCTCTTTCCTTCCTTTTCTTTTTCCCTTCCTCCTTTTTTGCCTCCTTTCTTCCCTCGCTTCGTCACATTTTAGTTATCAGTTTTCTGTACTTGACTGTAAGACTCCTCAGAGCAGGAATGACATCTTGTCATTAAAAATTAACTCATTTTTATCTTTATTAAAGTAATACATGTACTTGCTAGCTAAAAATTTCAAATACTACAAGAGCAACTGCCTCATCCTTCCCTACCCCCAATCTTATTTGCCAAAGGAAAGCCGGTCTAGTTCTTAAAAGTTTGGTATTTTATTATTCTGGTGTCATCTCAGTTCAGTTCAGTTGCTCAGTCGTGTCCAACTCTTTGCGACCCCATGAATAGCAGCACTCCAGGCCTCCCTGTCCATCACCAACTCCCGGAGTTCACTCAGACTCATGGCCATCGAGTTCATAATGCAATCCAGCCATTTCATCCTCTGTCGTCCCCTTCTCCTCCTGCCCCCAATCCCTCCCAGCATCAGAGTCTTTTCCAATGAGTCAACAACTCTTCGCATGAGGTGGCCAAAGTACTGGAGTTTCAGCTTTAGCATCATTCCTTCCAAAGAAATCCCAGGGCTGATCTCCTTCAGAATGGACTGGTTGGATCTCCTTGCAGTCCAAGGGACTCTCAAGAGTCTTCTCCAACACCACAGTTCAAAAGCATCAATTCTTCGGTGCTCAGCCTTCTTCACAGTCCAACTCTCCCATCAATACATGACCACTACAAAAACCATAGCCTTGACTAGACGGACCTTCGTTGGCAAAGTAATGTCTCTGCTTTTGAATATACTATCTAGGTTGGTCATACCTTTTCTTCCAAGGAGTAAGCATCTTTACTTTCGTGGCTGCAGTCACCATTTGCAGTGATTTTGGAGCCCCCAAAATAAAGTCTGACCCTGTTTCCACTGTTTCTCCATCTATTTCCCATGAAGTGATGGGACTGGATGCCATGATCTTCGGTTTCTGAATGTTGAGCTTTAAGCCAACTTTTTCACTCTCCACTTTCACTTTCATCAAGAGGCTTTTAGTTCCTCTTCACTTTCTGCCATAAGGGTGGTGTCATCTGCATATCTGAGGTTATTGATATTTCTCCCGGAAATCTTGATTCCAGCTTGTGCTTCGTCCAGTCCAGCGTTTCTCATGATGTACTCTGCACAGAAGTTAAATAAGCACGGTGACAGTATACAGCCTTGATGTACTCCTTTTCCTATTTGGAACCAGTCTGTTGTTCCATGTCCAGTTCTAAGTGTTGCTTCCTGACCTGCACACAGATTTCTCAAGAGGCAGGTCAGGTGGTCTGATATTCCCATCTCTTTCAGAATTTTCCATAGTTTATTGTGATCCACACAGTCAAAGGATTTGGCATAGTCAATAAAGCAGAAATAGATGTTTTTCTGGACCTCTCTTGCTTTTTCCATGATCCAGCAGATGTTGGCAATTTGATCTCTAGTTCCTCTGCCTTTTCTAAAACCAGCTCATCTCAGTTTGCCTAAAAGTCTATTTGTACCATTATTTCCTGATTTAGCTGAATCAGTTTTAAAGATTATGTATGTTCTTATTGAACAGAAAATGATTTAGCTTATTTATACTGCCATCTCACCTCTGCTTTCCAAACAATTGTCTCTTTGTCCTCTATTGGTGTACTTTAGATGTACCTTTCCATTATCCATAGCATCTCTAGATTCTCTACACCTTAAACCTGAGACATTATCACACCAACTCTTCTCTTCAGTTCCCTTCACCCCTTTAACTTTCTATCTTCTTTATACTTTTATATGGTTAAGGTTGTTAACATTTGCTTCTTCTTCTGTAACTATTATTAAGTCTATGTGTTGATAGGTTCTAAGGAGAGTAAATAGTGCTTGCATAATTATAGTTAATATTGTTCACAATCTAGTTAAGCATATTTACTTTCTTGTTTAGATTTTTGCTTTTCCTTGGATTTGTAATTACCTTTTTTTTTTCATTCTGCTTTTATCATATCTTTAATCCTTCCAGTGTCTCAGGGATCCCCCAAATGGATTTATCTCTTTTTTGGAATACCTTCTTCCTTCTTCCTGGACTGCTCCTGTTTCAACACAGTCTAGTTATTATCTAGAATGGCTATAAATCTATTGTCCTGAAACTTTTATTCATTTTTCTTTTGAGTTGAATCTACACTCTCCAAGATCCATCTGTTGTCCTGCTTTTTGACTAATTCAATTTACAGAAAAAAGAATCAAAAAATTAATATCTGAGAAAGAATACATGTGAGGTAAACTTTCTAAGTCCTTGCATGTCTAAAAGTAGTTGTCCTTATATTGATTAGTAGTTTGATTTGGTTAAAAGAATTCTAGAATCAAAACTTTCTACTTGACAATTTTTCTTCTAGTATTCAGTGAAGCTGAAGCAATCCAATTGTCTTTCCATTAGAAGTGACCTATTTTATCTATCTATCTCTTTATAAAAGCTTTTCAAACCTTACATTTTAAGTTCCAATATCTCAAAATTATATGACTGAATGTAAGGTTTATTTCCCTCTGTATGTTTTGTTACATACCCAATAGGCCTTTGAAGTTTCATTAGTACTAGAAAATTCTCTTCTAATTTTGGTTTGATAATTGTTTCCCCTCTGTTATTCTCTTCCCTCCTTCTGAATATGTTTTGTAACACTGTACATTTTGTCAATAACTTCTATGGTTCTTGTTACTGTTTTTCACTCATATTTTCTATCTTTGTGATTTTTTTTTCTAATTTTTGGAATATTCTGTTACCTTGCTCTTCCCTTGCTCTTCCCATTTAAAACATGTTTTAATAAACTTTAAAATTAAAAGTCATTTTAGATTTACAGAAAAATTGCAAAGGTAGTATTAAGAGTATCCATGTGCTCTACACCTAGTTGCTCTTATTAACATCTTACATTAATGTGGTGTATTTATGGTGTATGTCACAATTAATGAACCAATATTGATACATTCTTGTTAACCAAGTCTGTATTTTTTCAGATTTTTTTAGTTTTTACCTAATGTCACTTTTTTTTTTTTTAGGATGCTATCTAGATATCATATTGAATTTAGTAATCATGTCTTTATGGCTCCTCTTAGCTGTAATAGTTTCTTACACTTTTCTTGTTTCTCTTAACCTTGACTTTTGAAGAACTCAAAGCAGATATTTTGTATAATGTCCCTCAGATTTTAAAAATCCCAGGGATTTTTCTGTTTTTCCATCATCTAGCTGAGGTAGTGTTTCTCAGGGTTTTGCAGTGTAATATTACTATTCTTATTCCATACTGTACTCTTTGGATAAGTGTCATTATGTGTAGCTCATACTTAGATGGGGAGTTATGCTCCACTTCCTAGAGGGCAGAATATCTACATAAATTATTTGGAATTCTCCTGCATGGGATATTTTTCTCTTTATCCTTCATTTATTTATTTATTCAGTTATTTAATTATGGCACCGTGGACTAACAAATGCTTATTTTTTACTCTGGATTACAATCAAATACTACTTCATCTATTTTGTTGCTCAGACTCTTCCAACTTTGGCTATTGTGAGATATTGGTTGGCTCTTGTGTCCATACCACCAACGTTGTGAATTTACTTATTTATTTTTTTAACATTTCCTAACTTTCTGTTACTGTAAGATTCTCCAGGCTTATTTGAATATTTCTTACTTCAATCCTAGAATAGACATTTCCCCAAGGAGATCTGATTCCTTCTATTGTGTGTTAGTTGCTAGGCTCTCCCAGCAGAAAGAACAAAAACTTGTGTATATACCAAGACAAATTTGGCCTTGGAGTACAGAATGAAGTGGGGCAAAGGCTAACAGAGTTTTGCCAGGAGAATGCACTGGTCATAGCAAACACCCTCTTCCAACAACACAAGAGAAGACTCTACACATGGACATCACCAGATGGTCAATACCGAAATCAGATTGATTATATTCTTTGCAGCCAAAGATGGAGAAGCTCTATACAGTCAGCAAAAGAAGGCCAGGAGCTAACTGGCTCAGATCATGAACTCCTTATTTCCAAATTCAGATTTAAATTGAAGAAAGTAGGGAAAACCACTAGATCATTCAGGTATGACCTTAATCAAATCCCTTATGATTATGCAGTGGAAGTGACAAATAGATTTAAGGGACTAGATCTGATAGATAGAGTGCCTGATGAACTATGGACAGAGGTTCGTGACATTGTACAGGAGGCAGGGATCAATACGATCCTCAAGGAAAAGAAATGCAAAAAGGCAAAATGGTTGTCTGAAGAGGCCTTATAAATAGCTGTGAATAGAAGAGAAGTGAAAGGCAAAGGAAAAAAGGAAAGGTACACCCATTTGAATGCAGAGCTCCAAAGAATAGCAAGGAGATATAAGAAAGCCTTCCTCAGCAATCAGTGCAAAGAAATAGAGGAAAACAATAAAATAGGAAAGTCTAGAAATCCCTCAAAAAATTAGAGCTACCAAGGGAACATTTCATGCAAAGATGGACTCAATAAAGGACAGAAATGGACTGGACTTAACAGAAGCAGAAGATATTAAAAAGAAGTGGCCCCACTCCAGTGTTCTTGCCTGGAGAAGCCCAGGGATGGGGGAGCCTGGTGGGCTGCAGTCTGTGGGGTCGCAGAGTCAGACACGACTGAAGTGACTTAGCAGCAGCAGCAGCAGTACCAGAGACTATGCCATACCTTGGGATATAGAATAATAAAATTTGCCTATTTGGTACAAATGAAACATTTATGAAGAGATTAGTTGTATTTGTGAAAAATATTTATTTAGGTAACTAATTGCATGTGGAAAAATGTCTTAGGAAAGATGGTTCCAAAAATCAGATATAGTGAGTACTGTGGTATGTTTTCAAAGATTAAGTGAATTCAGAAATGTGACATCTTTCAATGGATGTAAAATTTTGATATTTTATCCAAATTCCAAATAGTGCTGCATTGATTTTAATTCTAAATTATTAGGCTTGTGAATAGTTTACTGTAATCTGAAATATTATATATTATCAGATTTTCAACAGAATTTATATCAATGAGATATGTCTATGGATATATAATAGGCAAATAATAGGACATATAATAGTCCTAAAATAGAACTATGTCAAAATCAATAATTTTTTTTTAATTTGTGCTACTGCTATCAATTTTAAATATCATTATCTTCAATTTTGTGAATTATCTTAAAATTGTCATTGATATTCTTAAGCAGGTATAAAAAAATATACTTTGGAAAAAGAATACCAAATGTCTTGAAACATAAATACAAGCTTTTGATTCTGAGAGTGTAATTGCAAGTCACAGCTTGACCTGAAGGGATGTTGGGTCTGTGTCACAGGGTTTAAGTCTTTTTCAAAATATTTAGATTATAATAAATTGAATAAAGTTAAGTGATTTTTATATTCCAAAAAAAAGAAGTGGCAAGAATACATGGAAGAACTGTACAAAAAAATCTTCACGACCCAGATAACCACGATGGTGTAATCACTCACCTAGAGCCAGACATCCTGGAATGTGAAGTCAAGTGGGCCTTAGGAAGCATCACTACAAACAAAGCTAGTGGAGGTGATGGAATTCCAGTTGAGCTATTTAAAATCCTAAAAGATGATGCTGTGAAAGTGCTGTACTCAACATGCCAGCAAATTTGGAAAACTCAGCAGTGGCTACAAGGACTGGAGAAGGTCAGTTTTCATTCCAATCCCAAAGAAAGGCAATAAGAACGCTCAAACTACCGCACACTTGCACTCATCTCACATGCTAGTAAGTAATGCTCAAAATTTTCCAAGCCAGGCTTCAACAGTACATGAACCGTGAACTTCCATATGTTCAAGTTGGATTTCGAAAAGGTAGAGGAACCAGGGATCAAGTTGCCAGCATCTGCTGGATTATCAAAAAGCAAGAGAGTTCCATAAAAATATCTACTTCTGCTTTATTGACTATGCCAAAGCCTTCGATTGTGTAGACCACAATGAACTCTGGAAAGTTCTTAAAGAGATTAGTCCTGAGTGTTCATTGGAAGGACTGAAGCTGAAACTCCAGTACTTTGGCCACGTGATGCAAAGAGCTGACTCATTTGAAAAGACCCTGATGCTGGGAAACATTGAAGGTGGGAGGAGAAGGTGATGACAGAAGATGAGATGGTTGGATGGCATCACCAACTCAATGGACATGAGTTTTTTTTTTTTTTTACTTTACAATACTGTATTGGTTTTGCCATATATTGACATGAATCCACCAAAGGTGTCATGAGTTCCCAACCCTGAACCCCCTCCCACCACCCTCCCCATATCATCTCTCTGGGTCATCCCAGTGCACCAGCCCCAAGCATCCTGAATCCTGTATCTAACTTAGACTAGCGATTCGTTTCTTACATGATAGTATACATGTTTCAATGCCATTCTCCCAAATTATCCCCCCCTCTTCCACAGAGTCCAAAAGTCTGTTCTTTACATGAGTTTGAGTAAACTCTGGGAGTTGGTGATAGACAGGAGGCCTGTCATGCTGCCATCTATGGCATCGTGAAGAGTTGGCCATGACTGAGTGACTGAACTGAACTGATACCAACTCAGTTATATACTTGTATCTATAAGTGTTTCTATATTTAACATCTACATCTATATTAAACTAAATATAAGTTCACACTGATGTCTTCAACCCTAATCCATTATCATATGTATCATTCTCACTGTTTTTCCTTTCTTGTCTTTGAATCCCTCTCAGAGAGAAACATGGCAGCTGTAATATCCATCCACTCACTTGATTGTTCAATTCCAGTGTATGTATCATAGTATCAAGATTATTAGCTAGTACTCTCATAGGAAACAAATTTATCACCTAGAGTTCAGTGTTTATATATGGGGCTTCTTTTCTTAATTTAATTTTAAGAATTAATATATTTATTTTTATTGGAGGCTAATTACAGTTTTGTGGTGGTTTTTGCTATACATTGATATGAATCAGCCAGGGATGTATATGTCTTCAGTTTTGCAAACTTTATTCATTTCCAGTGTGCTAAAGTCAGCGAAGGCAATGGCAACCCACTCCAGTACTCTTGCCTGGAAACTCCCATGGACAGAGGAGCCTGATAGGCTGCAGTCCATGGAGTTGCAAAGGGCTGGACATGACTTTTCACTTTTCACTTTCATGCACTGGAGAAGGAAATGGCAAACCACTCCAGTGTTCTTGCTTGGAGAATCCCAGGAACGGAGGAGCCTGATAGGTTGGCAACTAGGGAGTCGCACAGAGTCGGACATGACTGAAGTGACTTAGCAGCAGCAGCAAGTCAGCATCTTTTCCCCTCAATACCCTTCGGGGGGTTTTAAAAATATATTTATAATTTTTATATATTTATAATAGAGTTAAATTGTTTTGTCACATTCTGCATTCATTTTGGGCTCTGTCAACCTTTTAATGTTTTTGAAGATTTCCTTAACAGTCCTTTTTCAAAACTTCTGTATATGTTTTCCTCCCTGCTATCAAATTTTATTTTCCAAGAGTTCTTTTACTTTGAATTTTTCAAATACCATCTTGTTCTTTTTTCATAGATGCTAGTTCAGTTCAGTTCAGTCGCTCAGTTGAGTCTGACTCTTTGCCAGTTAGCTGTTAGCAGTCTGCATCTATGGAAATCCTCTTTCTGAAGATATTAATGAGAACTTTTTAAGTTTTCTTCTGTCTGTTTAGCCTGTTTTCTCCAAGTGTTTTATTCAGTTTCTTCTCATCTCTGTTTTGCATATGAGATGTTTTCTTTTGATCTCTGGTAACCTTTGCTTGATGGCTTATGATTCAGAGTGGGAGAATATGATCTCCTAAGTAGAATCTCTGTAACCTCTGAGAGCATGGGAAGGTTTGTCAATGCTGTTTCCCTGCAGGGTAATTTGGTTGAGCTAGTGTTGGAGGAGCCCTGATATTCATGTCTTTCCACTTGGGCTGATACTTTAAAGAAGTAACTTCTCATCTGTGACCTGAAGTGTAAGGCCTATCTGCTAGCAGTCAGATAGTCAAACAATTATCCATTTGATTCACACATTTTCAGATGAGTACTCTTGCCCTCAACTATGCATGGCTTCCTCCAGAGTGGAGACTCTGTTTTAATCGTTCTGATCTTCTATTATTGAGGAGAAAGGGAAGTAATTCAGTGGAATAGCCAGAAGAATGTGCAGAAATGAATTCAATTGTTTTTCATTAAAGCTTCAAGCCAATCCTCCTCATTTTAGCTCCCCAACTCACTTAATTCCCGTTTTCAGACAGGTCTGGTGCTGTCAGTTTCTGAGACGTGAAGAATTTCAAGTGAAGACAAGATCAGTTTTCAGCCTTTATCAGTGCTAGTTATATTTGGCCTTTTTAGGTCTACAAGGCCCTTTGGTTCATATTTCTCTGTCTGCCTTCCTAAATTTTGTGCTATTGTATTATCTCTGTTTATTCTTGAATATATACCTTTAAAAACATATCTATTCACCCATCCATCTCTTTACTGTGGTTTGATAGGGGTTTCTAGAGGGAAGAAAGTTAAATTCATGTGTTTAACTCATTGTCCATCTTTCCCCCAAAACCAGTGTATAATTTTTATTCACTTTACATAATACATTATGGACACTAACTTCTCAGTGAATATTAGTCATATTAAAACATATAGAACCTTCAGACTTCCCTGGTGGCCCAGTGGCCAAGATTCCCTGCTGCCAATGCAGGGGCTCAGATTTGGCCGACCCCTGGTCAGGGCGCTAAATCCCACATTCCACAACTAAGACCTGGTACAGCCGAATAAGGGAATATTAAAACAACAACAACAAAACTAAACAAGTAAACACACACATACACACACATACACACACACACACAACAAAAACATGCAGAACATAGGAAATCTTCATTGCATTTTGCTTTAAAGTTGATTGGTACACTAATAGTATACCAAAGATATACTTTATGCTTCAAATATAACTGTTTTTCTAGTGTTTTTCAACTAAATTCAGAACAAAGAGACTCTTTATGACTAGTTTCTTTGTTTTCACATCTAAATAAGCCTCCGGGTAGAGCATCCAAACAAATTTATTATGGCTTGTAAATCAGCAATATTAAAACCATATTAACTGTTGTCACTTGAAGTGTTAGGAGTGCAGGGTTAGATGGGAGTCTCTGCTTTCCCAGTATGGTCCTCAGTTAAAATAAATGAATATATTAATAATAAACTTTATCAATGGGCAGTCATTCAGTTAAAATAAGTGAATATATTAATAATAAACTTTATCAATGGGCAGTCATTCATACAACATTGCTCCTCCATTCCGAACACTTTTAGCTGAATATTGATTATATGACTGAAATTCTTAGACAAATGCTTTTGCTTTGGTATATAATGAGTTAAATTGGATTAAAACTGCCTACTTGCCTCTTATAAAATGTAGCTTCTTTTGTTATTTAAATATAATTTGTTTATATGGTAACATAATGCTGGCTCAACAGAGAACTGGGTCTTAGTCCTGGCTCTGCTGCTTTCAAAGTATGACTCTTGCCTTATCTTCTCAGTTCCCACAATGCTCTGACTCCACATTTACAAAACTGAGTTGCTATCAGTCATCCTGGCTGATTAATAATTAGGATAATACTCATGTTGAGGTGAGGATAAAATGAATTAATGATGAGTAAATTCTGCTAGATCTCTTTAGTATTAAAAATATAAAAGAATATTATTTAAAAAATTTAAACACTATGTTAAAGAAAGACCTATTGGACTAAAAGATTTAGTGAGGCCAATGTATTTTTAACAAACTAGCAGAGGCAAGGACCCCTGAGTCCCTTGGTTCTTGAGTAGTTTGTAGATTAGAAGCAGCACACTGATTAGATCTTTTGCACACACCAGTTCTCTTTCTTAATTGTCTGACTTTGCTTGTACTCTCAGCTGAAGAACAGAGAATGGCTATGATCTTGACCTAATGTAGGCTCTAATCTTTCAAAGCTCCCTGTATGTTACTTGACCTCTCTCCTGACCCTGAAGTTAGATGTAAATTCTAAGATCTCGCTGCATATCTTTTAAAATTATTTTGTAAACAATAAGCAAGATCACATTTAGGAGGTTTGTCTACATTTATCTGTCTAAACTCAAAATTCTCAATGGTGCCAACATTTTTTATCTTATAGAATTCTCTGTAATGCCAAAGGGTCTTGGTTGTCTAAGCCAAATGTCATTCATTGCTTTTCAAGAGAAAACCTGAGTTTACACTTTGGATGTCTCCTCTGGATTTGGATTCCTGACATTGAAAAGATTTAACATGCACTATCAGTGACAGTCATTTGGAAGACAGACACAAAACCATTCTCAAGAATTTCTTCCTTTAATATCTAAAATACCTTTTGACCACTGGAAAAAGGGTTGATCCTTCCCTTTTGTTTCTTTTGGTATGCTCTCAGTGATATAGAGGAGAGAAAGCATTGCATTCAGAGTTTTCTTTTTTCTTTTTTTTTCTTCTATATGAAAGACTTCATTGTTCCACCTCCACAGTTGACTGCAGGCCCTGGAGAAAGTAGCAAAAGATCAAGAAACAGAGAAGAATGATTAGTGACGTATTTTCAGTGTGGCAGGCTCTGGCTAAATGGAAATACACTGATTTGAGAAAAGAGGACCCCTTTTACATTTTAATAGTCTAATGGGGCTTGCTTTATCATTAGTGCCTTCAATACTACTTGTACTTGATTTAATCAGAAAGAAACCTTTAGACTGACCTTGCAAATTCACAACACAGTAGTCAGTTGTGAGCTTTGATTAGATTTAATTAGGGTAAGTAGAAAATGTATCAGGTTTTTATCTCTTTCCCTACCCAACCCCCTCCCTACCTTTTTATTCTGGAACTTTTTTTCTCAAGGAAATCTTTTTGCTTTTGTCCCTTTCCTTGTTTCTTAGTCCAGAAATGAAAAATTTAAATATACACACATGAAAGGAAGTGAGAATATGGACCTAGATACTGAATTGTTTGTTTTTCTTATTCTTAAAATACATGCAATCTGTGGTGCTGGCTGCTTTTATATAGCTGTATATTGACAAGGTTACCCAAATTAGGAATTTCCAATGCATAAGTCTTCAAAGAGCCTTGTGTTGTGTGCTTGTTCTTAGTTGCTCAGTTGTGTCTGACTCTTTGCGACCTCATGGACTGTAGTCCACCAGGCTCCTCTGTTCATGGGATTCTCCAGGCAAGAATATTAGAGTGGGTAGCCATGCCCCTTCTCCAGGGGATCTTCCTAACCCAGGGATCAGACTTCAGCCTTCTACATTGCAGGTGGATTTTTTTGCTATCTGACCATCTGAACCTCCAGGAAAGCCTTTCAAAGAGCCTTGCTTGGAAGAAAAAACAGGCATGATAGAGCCAGTGGTGATGGTAGTTGTGGTTGTGTAGTGCCTAAGAAAAGCTATTAGTGGATTAATTCACTAGTGTGCTTTGTGTTATACCATTGTGTAGTACAAAAAGTTATTTATTTACATAAGATTAGTGTCATCTTATTTATTTAAATAAGACTAGTGCCATCTTGGAGAAGGCAATGGCACCCCACTCCAGTACCCTTGTCTGGAGAATCCCATGGATGGAGGAGCCTGGCGGACTGCAGTCCATGGGGTCGCTAAGGGTCGGACACGACTGAGCAACTTCACTTTGACTTTTCCCTTTCATGCATTGGAGAAGGAAATGGCGACCCACTCCAGTGTTCTTGCCTGGAGAATCCCAGGGAGTGGGGAGCCTGGTGGGCTGCCGTCTGTGGGGTCGCACAGAGTCGGGACACGACTGAAGTGACTTAGCAGCAATAGCAGTGTCATCTTCAGTTCAGTTCAGTTCAGTTCAGTCGCTCAGTCGTGTCCAACTCTGTGCGACCCCATGAATCGCAGGACGCCAGGCCTCCCTGTCCAACACCAACTCCCGGCGTTCACTCAGACTCACGTCCATCGAGTCACTGATTCCATCCAGCCATCTCATCCGCTGTCGTCCCCTATCCTCCTGTCCCCAGTCCCTCCCAGCATCAGAGTCTTTTCCAGTGAGTCAACTCGACCCCTATAATTACACACTTAGTAAACATCCAAATTTAATGGCAATAATCCAATTGAAATTATTGCTGAGGATTTGCTCTGAAGTTTCTGGATTGGGTAACTGGTTCTTCTAGGAGAGAGAAAGAACATATGAAAACAGTTTGGGGAGGAAAGGAAATCAGATGTTCAGTTTTTTGATAAGATAAAGTTGAAGTGTTCAAATAAAGCTGTTTGTGGAAGTTTGACATGACTCATTTGCTAGTGAGAGGACTGTGCATTCATGAATCCTCCTGACCCAGGGATCACACGCTCAATTGGTGTGCTTGTGAGCTCAGTCTTGTTCGACTCTTTGCAACCCTATGGAGTGTAGCCTGCCAGGCTCCTCTGTCCATGGTATTTTCCAGGCAAGAGTATGAGTAAGTTTCCATTTCCTATCGAACCCTCATCTTTTGTGTCTCTTGCATTGGCAAGTGGTTTCTTTACCTCTGTGCCACCTGGGAAGCCTGTGAGGATCCATAGATTTGAAAGTCCTTAACATGTTATAGTCAAGACTCTGAGAGGGAAGGAAATTAATTGGTAGAGAAGATGACTAGGAAGAACAATCGGCTGTGTCTGGAACGCTGGGAAATTCCACATTTAATAATAAAATGAAGGAAAAATAAATATGAGGAAACAGAGAAAACCAGATATTTGAAAAGAACCAGTGGAGTGCAGCATCATGGAAGCTTTGAGTAACTATTTAAACTTTCACTTAGAACAGTTATCCAGAGACTGCCAATCCGATCCTTGGGAGGAGCTGGGGTGAGGATTTCTAGCAAGAAGAGAGTAACGATGCTCCTCAACAGGTGACTTTAAGCACCCCTCATTCATCTTTACAGGAAGTAATCATGAAACTTAGAGATTAAAAGTAGCTCATTATTGCCAGAAAGCTCAGGCCTGAGTTGCAGCTGGAGTTAATAAGCATACACATTTATTTATGCCAATTTTTGTAGATATTTTTCTAACAGAAAAAAATAAGAAATAAACAGAATGTGGAAAATGGTTTCAATTCTCCAGTTCCTTTTTATAATTTTATTACATTGTACTTTAACCCATTTTTATAAATACACATGCGCATACATCATAAGCTTTATACTTTTTGCAATGCAAATATTACAATTTCTGATCTTTTCTATGGTAGATATTTTTGATAGCATTACAGGAGAACTGAGTACTTAACGAATGACCTTAGGCATCTTGACCGAGTGTCTGGAAAAGTCAGCTGTGAGGTTGATTTCTTATTTATTTGTTCGGTCTTTCTAGTATTTCAGTTACTTTTTTCTTCCCTCTGAGTTATTTTCTAATCCCTGACCAATGCCCAAATGTGAGTCCTTATGAAATCAATGGGTTATACGAAAAAATTGATTCTAAGTTTCCATGTTTTGAAAAGGACAAACTAACTTTATGTAATTTGTTATTGAAATATCATATTTTAAAAAACACTGGTCTATGGGGTCACACAGAGTTGGACACGACTGAAGCGACTTAGCAGCAGCAGCAGCATATTTTTAACTGAAAACCTCAAGGTTAAACATCTCTGACTTTTTAGGTAATAAAGATGTTAGTCTCAGGTGAGAGAATTACTCCTTTGTACTCTATTTGAAAAACAGAAGGACTAGAGAAAAGAGGAATTTTGGTCATTTTCAATAACTTTATCAAGTAGTAACAAAATGGAGTACTCTGGTGTAGAAAGGGACACTGAACAGAAATGTCAAATCTGTTTTTCTTCCTAATGATGAACCTATTTTGGGAAGATACCTAGCTCTTGTTGTCTGGATTTTCTCATCAGCTAAATGATTGGATTATGGTAGTTATTTTTCTTATTTTTCCTTCCAGTTCCTATGTTTGCAATTCTCAATAAGATTTCATCACTTGACATCAATAGTTTATATCATAGATGCTCAGTTATTCACTGTCTATTTAACTGACTCCCTAGAGTAATCATGCTCTATTTCCTCAGTAAAACTTGCTGGACAATGCCCATTGCAGAGGAGTACTGACAGCCAGAAGACTATTCTAGTACATTCACACATTTCTGCCCCTATCAGTTGAGTTTTATGTTTACTAAGAGTCAGCTGCACTTGTTCCCAAATCTGTTTATGTCAGTTGTGTTCATTATTGGTTTTATATAGTTTATTAAGTAGTATGAAAACCAAAGAGAACTAAAGGCTTTGGAGAGAATCTATTGGGGTGGAAAGACATTGTAAAATATTTTTTAAAATCATAAATATCTGGAAAAGTCAAATTTTTTATTTCTTTACAGCTGAACTACAACCACTGGGAATGCTATATCTCCCTTGGCTGCTGGCCCCACTCCCTTACCTCCTTAGATCTTTGCTTAAGTCTTACTTTCCCAGTGAGACCCTGACCACCCTTCTCATCTCCTCCACTCTCAAGCAGACATCAGTATTTGTGGCAGATGCTTCCAAGTGAAGTGGTCCCTCTGTGTAAAGCTTACTTTCCTTTTGGTTTTATAAAACTTACTTAATCATCATGTTTATTTTTGATTTTGTTTTTATGCTGCAATGTAAGTTCTATGAGGGCAGAGATCTTTATAATTTTGTTTACTCATGTATCCCAAGTGCCTTGCATGGTGCTTGTCACACAGGCTGAGCTCTTAAATACTGGCTCAATGAATGAATAAACAAAGGTGTGGAAGAACCAGGACTGGCCTGAGTACAGTCCAAGTTTTCTCTGCCAAGGCCAAAGCAAATGACAAAACTATGAGTCTCTGGGAATTTACTGAGGAAAGCAAAGATCTTTATTTTAAAAATATTAATTTATTTATTTTTATTGGAGGTTAATTAATTTACAATATTGTATTGGTTTTACCATACATCAAGATGAATCTGCCACAGGTATACACGTGTTCCTCATCCTGAACCCCCTTCCCTCCTCCCTCCCCGTACCATCCCTCTGGGTCATGCCAGTGCACCAGCCCCAAGCATCCAGTATCATGGATTAAACCTGGACTGGCGATTCGTTTCATATGTGATATTATACATGTTTCAATGCCATTCTCCCAAATCATCCCACCCTCTCCCTCTCCCACAGAGTCCAAAAGACTACTCTATACATCTGTGTCTCTTTTGTTGTCTCGCATACAGGGTTATTGTTACCATCTTTCTAAAGTCCATATATATGTATTAGTATACTGTATTGGTATTTTTCTTTCTGGCTCACTTCACTCTGTATAATTGGCTCCAGTTTCATCCACCTTATTGGAACTGATTCAAATGTATTCTTTTTAATGGCTGAGTAATACTCCATTGTATATCTGTACCACAGCTTTCTTATCCATTCATCTGCTGATGGACATCTAGGTTGCTTCCATGTCCTGGCTATTATAAACAGTGCTGCAATGAACATTGGGGTACACGTGTCTCTTTCAATTCTGGTTTCCTTGGTGTATATGCCCAGCAGTGGGATTGTTGGGTCATACATAAGGCAGTTCTATTTCCAGTTTTTTAAGGAATCTCCACACTGTTCTCCATAGTGGCTGTACTAGTTTGCATTCCCACCAACAGTGTAAAAGTGTTCCCTTTTCTCCACACCCTCTCCAGCATTAATTTTTGTAGACTTTTAGGCTGGAATGGCTCTCTGATTTTAGTTACAGTTTGCAAATCTCCCTTTCCTCTAACTCCTACTGCTTTCTTGCTTTTATTGCCTTAACTACAGGTTTGCTCAGGCAAAGAAAGTCAGAGAACTGTGGCTAAGACCCAGATGATCCAGATAATAAACACATCTCTGCTTCAATTTTGTGACATATGGGCAAATAGCCATTAAAGCCTTTTCACCTCTTTTCCTTCATTACTTGTCTCTAGTTTGGTTTAATTATTACCTAGTGATTCAGCAGTTATGACCTTTCTTGTTAACTATTGCAGTTTATGACCGTCCCATACTGTAACCACTTTTTATATTGAGGATTTATAAATTGTTTCTTCCTTTTTGCCTAATTGCAGTTTAAATGTTTCCAGTTTCCAAAGCTCTTTTTCTGTATAAAATGATAATTTTATCACAATAATAATTATAAAATTAACTAATCTATTGAGCATAAACTATCTGCCAAGTTCTGATTTAGGAGCTTCAGATATATTTTCACTAATCTTCACACCAACCTTGCAGGGGGAATTTTTGAATTTAGCAAATTTACTCTGTGCTTCTCTGCATTTATGTATTCTTCTGACTGGCCCAATTAGAATCAGCAGAAACCCAAGTTCTCAGATTTCTGATCGCACTCCAAAAGACCTACAATCTGGATTTTCACCAACTTCCAGGGTGAAACTTTGGAATACTCAAATTTGAGCACCAAGAATTGGGAGCTTATTGAGGTAGAATAGACCTTGGAGTACACTGAGAAGTGGACTCTAAGTTGGCATTAGTACACGATAGTCATCACTGTACAGTTTTTTATTTATTATAATGAAGGTTAACCCTCTTCCTGGCAAGTCATACTTTGCTTTTCCTGTTCCTATAGCATTTAACATATATATTATCACAAGAATGAAAACAAACGAGAACCATCTAGAAGTTTCTAGCCAGCAAATATTGTTTAAGAACACCTTTTTTTCTTTTGTAGGCTAGATTGTGCCTTTTGACTCTCTAAATTAATTTTCTTTTGTAAGGAATAAGGGCCAAAAAGTAAATAAGATATCTGAAAAAGTAAAGACAATTATCTGATTATGCATCAATAAAATGACTGGTTTTCTCTAATTTTCTTACTTATTCAGGTAAAAGAAAATAGACTCAAGAGGCATATAGATAAAATTCTGTAGACTCTTATCACTGTAGTCAGATCAGATAGGGGAAGAGAAGCAGATGTGGGGTTGGCAAGCTAGGGCCCACCAACTAAATTCTTCCTGCTATTTATTTTCGTATATGAAATTTTGTTGGATCACAGCCAAGCACCTTCTTTTACATACTTTCTATGGCTGCTTTCATGCTGCACTGGCAGACCTCAATAAATTGCAGCAACAAGTTTGGGTAACAAAGCCAAAAATATTTGCTCTCTAGTCCTTTACATGGAGAAGGAAATGGCAACCCACTCCAGTACTCTTGCTGGAGAATCCCAGGGACAGAGGAGCCTGGTGGGCTGCCATCTATGGGGTCGCAAAGAGTTGAACATGACTAAAGTGAGTTAGCAGCAGCAGCAGCAGCAGCAGTCCTTCACAGGAAGAGTTTCTGGTCTCTGGTATAAATTATTTAGCAAATTATTCACTTTGGTTCTAAATTGATCCAAGATTTTATATCTAATGTGAAAGTGGTAAAATAATACAATCTCAATAATTATCTATGAAATGAATGACGCTATTTTTCAGTCATACTTTCCACAAAAAACAAATTAACTCAAGAACCTCAAGTCACTGGAAGTGTTAGTAATTATTTACCTGTAGCCTCACTCTTCGAGTTTCTCCATGGGCCATAAAGTACTCATTCATTTGCTCTAAAGAAGAGAGGAGACAAGTTTTTATGGAGAGACATTCATTTCAAAGTGGAGGCCAAGCTTATCAGAGTGTGAACAAAACCATTTATTTGCATATGGAAAAATAATTATAATTTATAGCTTCACATTTATAGAGAAAATAAATTACACTTTACTGATAATTAATATACAGACTGGTGCTAGTCCTTACACAAATGTACTATCAGAAAGGTGTCTGAGTTTCTTAAGGGAAGAATAGCACTTATCCAATCCCAAAGAACTGGCAGCGGGGTTCTCTGTTGCTTGATTTCAGTGTATTGACACACAGTGAAGTGTATAATCACCTGATTAGGTGGATTTAAGGGTTTCATTATCTACTGCACAAACAGCTTCCCTAGTGGCTCAGATGGTAAAGAATCTGTCTGCAGTGCAGGAGACCCGGGTTTGATCCCTGCATTGATATATCTCCTAGAGAAGAGAATGGCAACTCACTCTAGTATTCTTGCCTAGAGAATTCCACAGACAGAGGAGCTTGGTGGGCTACAGTCCGGGGGTTGCAAAGAGTCGGACCTGACTGAGCAACTTTCACTTCAGTTCATTGCACAAAAATGGACAAATGGATAAAAATATTTCTGTAAAAATATCTGAAATTAAAAATAATAATTCATGCATCGCTTAATAGTATACAAAATGGCAAAGTTGACATTTCTCTTAATCCTGTACAACCCCAATTCTCTGCAGTCAAAGAAGTAAAATATACATTTATAAATTCTGATGAATTTTGAAATGATCAAGAATATGAAAGTTGGATTTACTTTCTCTGTCATTATAGATCTCACTCTAGTTGAATACTGTGTCAAATTTAGATAAACATTTTGCATAGTTGGTGGATTGGATTTAAAAAAATGCCATGATTTAATTGGCAAGATGATGAGGACATTTCTTTTCACATTTATAGAGAAGAAATTACACTTTACTGATAATATAGAGACTGCTGGTAGTCCTTGCACAAATGCACTGTCATGTACTTGTACTATATGATACAATGTACTTGTATCATTAAGAATAACTTTCAGTCATGACAGTCATGAATCAAGTACAGAAATAATGAGTAAATAATGAAGTTGTACTGATTCATACACTTCAACACTTCAGTATTATTGCCTTGAGAACCTCATGAACAGTATGGAAAGGTAAAATGATAGGATACTGAAAGAGGAACTCCCCAGGTTGGTAGGTGACCAATATGCTACTGGAGATCAGTAGAGAAATAACTCCAGAAAGAATGAAGGGATGGAGCCAAAGCAAAAACAAAACCCAGTTGTGGATATGATTGGTGATAGAAGCAAGGTCTGATGTTGTAAAGTGCAATATTGCATAGGAACCTGGAATGTCACGCCCATGAATCAAGGCAAATTGGAAGTGGTCAAACAGGAGACTGCAAGAGTGAATGTCGACATTCTAGGAATCAGCGAACTAAAATGGACTGGAATGGGTGAATTTAACTCAGATGATCATTATATCTACTTCTGTGGGCAGGAATCCCTTAGAAGAAATGGAGTAGCCATCATAGTCAACAAAAGAGTCTTAAATGCAGTATTTGGATGCAATCTCAAAAATGACAGAATGATCTCTGTTTGTTTCCAAGGCAAACCATTCAATATCACAGTAATCCAAGTCTATGCCCCAACCAGTAGTGCTGAAGAAGCTGAAGTTGAACGGTTCTATGAAGACCTACAACACTTTTTAGAACTAGCACCCAAAAAAGATGTCCTTTTCATTAGAGGAGACTGGAATGCAAAAGTAGGAAGTCAAGAAACACCTGGAGTAACAGGCAAATTTGGCCTTGGAATACGGAATGAAGCAGGGCAATGGCTAATAGAGTTCTGCCAACAGAATGCACCGGTCATAGCAAACACCCTCTTCCAACACAACAAGAGAAGACTCTACACATGGACATCACCAGATGGTCAACACAGAAATCAGACTGATTATATTCTTTGCAGCCAAAGATGGAGAAGCACTATACAGTCAGCAAAAACAAGACTGGGAGCTGACTGTGGCTCAGATTATGAACTCCTTATTGCCAAATTCAGACTTAAATGGAAGAAAGTGGAGAAAACCACTAGACCATTCAGGTATGACCTAAATCAAATCCCTTATGATTATACAGTGGAAGTGAGAAATAGATTTAAGGGTCTAGGTCTGATAGATGGAGTGCCTGATGAGCTATGGATGAAGGTTCATGACATTGTACAGGAGACAGGGATCAAGACCATCCCCATGGAAAAGAAATGCAAAAAAGCAAAATGGCTGTCTGAGGAGGTCTTACAAATAGCTGTGAAAAGAAGAGAAGTGAAAAGCCAAGGAGAAAAGGAAAGATATAAGCATCTGAATGTAGAGTTCCAAAGAATAGCAAGGAGATATAAGAAAGCCTTCCTCAGCAATCAGTTCAAAGAAATAGAGGAAAACAACAGAATGGGAAAGACTAGAGATCTCTTCAAGAAAATTATAGACACCAAGGGAACATTTCATGCAAAGATGGGCTTGATAAAGGACAGAAATGGTATGGACCTAACAGAAGCAGAAGATATTAAGAAGAGGTGGCAAGTATACACAGGAGAACTGTACAGAAAAGATCTTCATGACCCAGATAATCATGATGGTGTGATCACTCACCTAGAGCCAGACATCCTGGAATGTGAAGTCAAGTGGGCCTTAGGAAGCATCACTATGAACAAAGTTAGTGGAGGTGATGGAATTCCAGTTGAGCTATTTCAAATCCTAAAAGATGATGCTGTGAAAGTGCTACACTCAATATCCCAGCAAATTTGGAAAACTCAACCGTGGCTACAAGAACTGGAAAAGGTCAGTTTTCATTCCAATCGCAAAGAAAAGCAAGGCCAAAGAGTGCTCAAACTACCACATAATTGCATTCATCTCACATGCTGGTAAAGTAATGTTCAAAATTCTCCAAGCCAGGCTTCAGCAATATGTGAACTGTGAACTTCCAGATGTTCAAGCTGGTTTCAGAAAAGGCAAAGGAACCAGAGATCAAATTGCCAACATCCGCTGGATCATGGGAAAAAAAAGAGAGTTCCAGAAAAATATCTACTTCTATTTTATTGACTATGCCAAAGCCTTTGACTGTGTGGATCACAACAAACTGTGGAAAATTCTTCAAGAGATGGGAATACCAGACCACCTGACTGACCTCTTGAGAAACCTATATGCAGGCCAGGAAGCAACAGTTAGAAGTGGACATGGAACAAGAGACTGGTTCCAATAGGAAAAGGAGTAGGTCAAGGCTGTATATTGTCACCCTGCTTATTTAACTTATATGCAGAGTACATCATGAGAAATGCTGGGCTGGATGAAGCACAAACTGGAATCAAGATTGCTGGAAGAAATATCAATAACCTCAGATATTGAGATGACACCACCCTTATGGCAGAAAGTGAAAAGGAACTAAAAGCCTCTTGATGAAAGTGAAAGAGGAGAGTGAAAAAAGTTGGCTTAATGCTCAAATTCAGATAACAAAGATCATGGCATCTGGTCCCATCACTTCATGGGAAATAGATGGGGAAACAATGGAAATAGTGTCAGACTTTATTTTGGGGGGCTCCAAACTCACTGCAGATGGTGACTGCAGCCATGAAATTAAAAAGACGCTTACTTCTTGGAAGAAAAGTTATGACCAACCTAGATGGCATATTCAAAAGCTGAGACATTACTTTGCCAACAAAAGTCTGTCTAGTAAAGGCTATGTTTTTTCCAGTGGTCATTATGGGTGTGAGAGTTGGACTGTGAAGAAAGCTGAGCACTGAAGAATTGATGTTTTGAACTGTGGAGTTGGAGAAGACTCTTGCAGAGTCCCTTGGACTACATGGAGATCCAATCAGTCCATTCTGAAGGAGATCAGTCCTGGGTGTTTTTGGAAGGAATGATGCTGAAGCTGAAACTCCAGTCCTTGGCCAACTCATGCAAAGAGTTGACTCATTGGAAAAGACTCTGATGCTGGGAGGGATTGGGGGCAGGAGAAGGGGATGACAGAGGATGAGATTGCTGGATGGCATCACTGACTCGATGGACGTGAGTTTGTGTGAACTCTAGGAGTTGGTGATGGACAGGGAGGCCTGGTGTGCTGCGATTCATGGGGTCGCAAAGAGTCGGACATGACTGAGCAACTGAACTGAACTGAACTGAACTGAACTGAACCATAAATATTAAGGCAAGATTTTAAAAAATAAATTCAGTTCAATTCAGTCGCTCAGTCATGTCCGACTCTTAGTGACCCCATGGACTGCGGCATGCCATGCTTCCCTGTTCATCACCAGCTCCTGGAGCTTACTCAAACTCATGTCCATTGAGTCATTGATGCCATCTGATTGTATCATCCTCTATTGTCCCCTTCTTCTCCTGCCTTCAGTTTTTCCCAGAATCAGGGTCTTTTCCAATGATTCAGTTCTTTGCATCAAGTGGCCAAAGTATTGGAGTTTCAGCTTCACCATCAGTCCTTTCAATGCCTATTCAGAACTGATTTCCTTTAGGATAGACTTGTTGGATTTCCTTGCAGTCCAAGGGATTCTGAAGAGTCTTCTCCAACACCACAGTTCAAAAGCATCAATTCTTCAGTGCTCAGCTTTCTTTGCAGTCCAAGTCTCACATCCATACATGACCACTGTAAAACCAAAGCTTTGACCACATAGACTTTTGTTGGCAAAGTAATGTCTCTGCTTTTTAATATGATGTCTAGGTTGGTCATAGTGTTTTTTCTCAGGAGCAAGTGTCTTTTAATTTCATGGTTGCAGTCACCATCTGCAGTGATTTTGGAGCCCTCCAAAATAAAGTCTCTCACTGTTTCCATTGTTTCCCCATCTATTTGCCATAAAGTAATGGGACTGGATGCCATGATCTTAGTTTTCTGAATGTTGAGTTTTAAGCCTGTTTTTTTACTCTCCCTCTCACTTTCATCATGAGGCTCTTTAGTTCCTCTTCCCTTTCTGCCATAAGGGTGGTGTCATCTGCATATCTGAGGTGATTGATGTTTCTCCTGGCAGTCTTGATTCCAGCTTGTGCTTCACCCAGCCTGGCATTTTGCACAATGTACTCTGCATATAAGTTAAATAAGCAGGTTGACAATATGCAGCCTTGATGTACTCCTTTCCCGATTTGGAACCAGTCTGTTGTTCCATGTCCTATTCTAACTGTTGCTTCTGAGAAATACAGATTTCTCAGAAAGCAAGTCAAGTATATTACATTATTTAAACAGTTTTTAGTAATACAAATGATTTTTAAAGTGTGAATATATTTTCTTATAAATTAATAAGATAAAATATTATTTATGTTACCTTTAATCTCATATTTTTTGAATTTCTGTTTTGTGTATGGTTTACTATGTTTATAATATGTTAGTATAATAGTATATGTATATAATTTTCTATATTTGTATATTTAAGCATATTCCTTTCATATACACACATACACATCAAAGATATATACTTGTGTTTTATTCATAGGTGCATGGGATTAAAAAGTTCAGAAGCCACTGATTTAGACAATGATATATGAGTTCAGCCTGCTTACTGTGTATCTTGGGTTTTATTTCTGTCTGACCTCACCTGTCAACTTGCTAAAGGCTTGGTAAATTGAAACAAATTGCAATAACTCCTCTGTATGCACCTCAAATGTATAAATATTTATTCCATGTTGTTACATACTTGTTTGCAAATTTTGCATTTGTCTGCATTAGTGTTGTCTTCCATTAGTCTAGCTATTTAAAATACTAATGATATTAATGATTAAATTTTCTTTTTGTAACACCTTCCATAGTCAGTAAGCTAACTGAAGCTATTTACTTTTGTTACTGGAGAAATTATTGCATGATTATACATTTCACTGAATCTTATTGATTCTTATATAAATAATGGGTGTACTTTGTAGACTTTGGGCATGTTTGGAGATGGTACAGTTTTTCTGGGGTTAAGCGGATTTTGATGATATTGACCATGTTCATTTATGTCAAAACAATAAATCACTTTCCCTAGGAAAAATTTTGCCTCAATAATTTAAATTCATTTGGTATTTGTTGACATATAAAGAACCCACTTTCATACCACAAATTGTTCTAAATGAGATACCTCCTCAATGTCTTTTCTGGGCAAAATAAATCTATAATTTCATATCTCAATGGTTATGTCCATTAAAAAATTTTTCCATCTGGGGATAACTGTGGTCTATAAAACTGTAACACTGACATTAAACCCTCCCTTTTTTAAAATTTACTTTTAATTTTATATTGGAGTATGGTTAATTTACAATGTTGTGTTACTTTCAAGTGTACAACAAAGTGATTCAGTTATACATATGCATATTTCCATTTTTTCTCAGATTATTTTCCCATATAGGTTATTGCAGAATACTAAGAAGAGTTCCCTCTGTTATACAGTAAGTTTTTGTTGTTTATTTTATATGTAGCAGTGTGTATATGTTAATCCCAGACTCCAAATTTATCCCTCTCCACTACATCTTCCCTTTTGTAACCATAAATTTGTTTTCAAAGCCTGTGAGTCTGTTCCTGTTTTGTAAATAAATTCATTTGTATCTTTGTTGAAAAGATTCCACATATAAGTGATATCATATCATCTCTGTCTGATTTACTTCACTTAGTATGATAATCTCTAGGTCCATCCATGTTGCTGCTAATGGCTTTATTTCATTGTTTTCCTATGATTGAGTAACATTCCGTTGTATGTATGTACCTGGTCTTCTTTATCCATTCATCTGTCAATGGACATTTAGCTTGCTTCCGTTTCTTGGCTATTGTAAATAGTGCTATAATGAACATTGGGGTGCATGTATCTTTTGAATATGTCTTTCTCTGGATATATGCCTGGGAATGGGACTGCTAGATCATATAGTAGTTCTATTTTTAGTTTTTAAGGAACTTCCATAAATGTTTTCTGTAGCAATGTTTCAGTTTACATTCCCACCAACAATGTAGGAGGGTTCCCTTTCTACACACCCTCTCCAGCATTTATTGTTTGTGGACTTTGATGATGGCTCTTTTGACTGGTGTGAGCTGATATCTCTTTGTAGTTTTGATTTGCATTTCTCTAATAATTAACGATGATGGCATCTTTTCATGTGCTTTTTGGCCTTTTGTATGTCTTCTTTGGAGAAATGCCTATTTAGATCTTCTTCTCACTTTTGATTGGGTTGTTTGTTTATTAATGTAAAGCTGCATGAGCTGTTTGTATAAACAGAGATTAATCTCTGTCAGTCATGTTTGCAATAAAGCCTTTTCTATTTCTTCTTCATTAGAACACAGTATTCTATTAATCAAGTTAGTATTTGATTCCAGTAAGTCTCTTCTTCCTCTGTCAATTTTAGCCTAACTATAGAAGTTTTGCCTTTTGTATTTATCCAAAGAGGAAGCCCCAGAACTTGATGTCTACTACTAGATTGCCAGAAAGTCTGGTTTTTCATTAACTTCTTTCTGTGTTCTGAAAGTCAGTCTGAAATGCAAATTGCACATCTTTTGTGAGGTTTTTCTGCAGATGTGAAAATATCCCCTTCCATCCCAGCCTAACTCTTATTCCTAGCTCTGTGTTGCCAGTTATCATTGTATTCATGAAAACAAACTTTCTCTTGAGACATGGATGGAAACAATTTGTGGGGGAGGCATAAAATAGCAGGGGTGTATCGCTCATGTTTGTTGTCTACTTTCATATAACAATTCATTTTTGAGTGGAAGCAATTTAAATTCCATATATGCTCAGTTTAAATATTTTAGGGAGGATTTCACAATAACTACCTCTGATATGAACTGAGCTCTGGTCTCATAATAAAAGTTTACTTCTTCTCTAAGCAAATGGCTAATCATGGCAGATCCAAATTGAAAATTAATAGCTTGGAAGAGTTTAGAATCAAAAATAGAAGAAGAATAAATTTTTTGATATGTATAGATTTGGAACAGTTTGAGAAATGAAAAATTATTAATTGGTATTTTAGCAAAGGGTTTTTGTATAGGGATACAGAAGGTCTGAATCGAATCTAACACATGTGTAGCACTCATTATACCCGCCAGTAAATTTCAGGTGGAAAGGCCAAGTACCACAAAATCACACATCTTAAATTAATATATCATGTCCTTAAACCAGCCATTTATTTATTCTTACAAGGTGCCAGGCATGTACTAGGTCCTTTCATAAATCAGTTTAGTGGTTAATATATATTTTACCCTTGCACATTTGTGGAGTATGCTACATTCTTGTTAGAAATAGCTCCAAAACTGTGGTGTAATGAACCATTCTCCTTGGTTTGGAGGGAGCAAGTTGGGGGAAACATGAGAATTTGTTGGAAAAAGTAAATTTAAGCCTAAACTTGACTATGAACTTGATAGCTCCCATATTTTGGATCTTTCACTACTTGTTATGGCCTGAATGTTTCTGTCCTTCCAAAATTCATATATTGATATTTTAACACCCCCCCCACACACACCTCCACCACCACCACTGCAAGGTGATACTATTAGGAGGTGGGGGGGCTTTGGGGAGGTAATTAGGTTATGAGGGTAATTAGGTTATAAGAATGGGATTAATGTTCTTATGAAAAAGACCCCAGAGAGTTCCCACCATGTGAGGACACATCCAGAAGTCAGCAGTATGCAACCAGAAAGTAGACTCTCTATAGGGCCTTGATCTCAGACTTTCATCCTCCAGAACCATGAGAAAGAAATGTTTGTTGTTTGAACCACTAAGTCTATGATACTTTTTAAAATAGCTGCTCATACTAAGATGCTACCAAAGTATTTACTAAGAATTTTCAGTGACCGTGAGTTGAATTGCATTATGACTGATTCAGAGGTCGTAATAAGAAAATGTTGAATGCACAGATTCCAAGAATGTGGTAGATCCAGTAATATTTCCTACTGGTTGGTTCACTTCCCCTACATAACAATGTCTGATCCCTCAGTTTTGATTAAGAGGCGCAGCAGGGTGAAACTGACTGATAAATGCCATCGGGGTAGGGGAGGTGGAGGTGGAGCGTTTTGTTGTTGTTCAGTCGCCCAGTCATGTCTGACTCTTTGCAACCCCATGGACTGCAGCACGCCAGTCCTCTCTGTCCCTCACCATCTCCCAAAGTTTGCCCAAGTTTATGTCCATTGCATTGCTGATGCCATCCAGCCATCTCCTCCTCTGACACCCTCTTCTCCTTCTGCCCTCAGTCTTTCCCAGCATCAGGAACTTTTCCAATAAGTCAGCTATTTACATCAGATGAACAAAATACTGGAGTTTCAGCTTCAGCGTCAGTCCTTCCAATGAGTATTCAGGGTTGATTTCTCTTAAGATTGACTGGTTTGATCTCCTTGCTGTTCAAGGGACTCTCAGGAGTCTTCTCCAGCACCACAGTTTGAAGGCATCAGTTCTTTGGCACTCTGCATTCTTTGTGGTCCATCTCTTACAACTGTATGTGACCACTGGGAAGACCATAGGCTTGACTATATGGCCACTAGGCCAGCCAGGTATGACTTAAATCAAATCCCCTATGAATATGCAGCGGATGTAATGAATAGATTCAAGGGATTAGAATTTGTAAACAGTGTGCCTGAAGAACTATGGATAGAGGTCTGAAAAACTGTACAGGAGGCAGTGAACAAAGCCATCCCAAAGAAAAGAAAAACAAGAAGGCAGAGTGGTTATCTGAGGAGGCCTTACAAATAACTAAAAAAGAAGAGAAGCAAAAGCAAGAGAGAAAAGGAAAGGTATATCCAACTAAATGCAGATTTCCAAAGAACAGCACAGAGAGACAAGAGGACCCTCTTTAATGAACAGTGTATAAAACTAGAAGAAAACAACTGAAGAGGAAAGACTTGAAATCTCTCCAAGAAAGTTGGAGGTATCAAGGGAACATTTTGTCTAAAAGTGGACACAAAAGAGGCATTCTAGTTCCAGCTAAATCTCTTACCTTAAAGGGCCACTTGAAGTAAATTGGGTCAAATGGAGGTTGGAAAACTAGAAAAGGCGAGAGAGAGATGCTTGTCTGATTAAGTGAAACAGAATTTCACAGACATGCTCCTGGTGGGAACTTGCATTCATCTGTGGTGTTCCTGTTAAAGGACTGGCAATGGAAGAAAGACCAAACACCTTCCCAAGCAGCAAGACTCAAATCAAATAAAAACACCCCTGGCCAAGTTAAAACCTTGCTGTGCTGTCTTGCCACAGCTCCCTGGTAATGCCTTATAGAATTTGGCTCATTTTATCCTTGTAGGTACCTGCTTAGGGCAGCTCCAGTAACTCCTGAGAGCACAGAGAGTTTTGCATTTATCTTTGTTCCCCTTATTGGATGCTGATTGAAGACAAAATTGATAATATAAATTGCAACATATATGTGAAACTCCATCCAAGTCTGAACATTATGGTTTAGAAAATGCTTCATGACCTGTGATGGGCAGCATGCTGCATTACCTTTTCAGATGAACATGGAACTGACTCTCGGCCCCACCTGACAGAATTAAGGGAGATCCAGTATAATACTTCCAGAGAAGGCAATGGCACCCCACTCCAGCACTCTTGCCTGGAAAATCCCATGGATGGAGGAGCCTGGTGGGGTACAATCCATGGGGTCGCACAGAGTTGGACACGACTGAAGCGACTTAGCAGCTGCAGCAGTATCATACTTCTGGCTTCCTGTTATAGAGTGAAATATTTGTGTACCCAACCTAATTTATATGTTGAAACCTAATCTCCCATGTGATAGTAATAGGAGTTGGGGCCTTTAGGCAGTGCTTAAGTCATGAGGGTGACAATATACAGCCTTGATGTACTCCTTTTCCTATTTAGGACCAGTCTATTGTTCCACGTCCAGTTCTAACTATTCCTTCCTGACCTGCATACAGGTTTCTCAAGAGGCTGGTCAGGCGGTCTAGTATTTCCATCTCTTGAAGAATTTTCCACAGTTTGTTGTGATCCACACAGTCAAAGGCTTTGGCATAGTCAATAAAGCAGAAATAGATGTTTTTCTGGAATTCTCTTGCTTTTTCAATGATCCAGCGGATGTTGACAATTGATCTCTGGTTCCTCTGCCTTTTCTAAAACCAACTTGAACATCAGGAAGTTCATGGTTCACATATTGCTGAAGCCTGGCTTGGAGAATTTTGAATATTACTTTACTAGCATGTGAGATGAGTGCAACTGTGTGGTAGCTTGAGCATTCTTTGGCCTTGCTTTTCTTTGGGATTGGAATGAAAACTGACCTTTTCCAGTCCTGTGGCCACTGATGAGTTTTCCAAATTTGCTGGGATATTGAGTGTAGCACTTTCACAGCATCATCTTTCAGGATTTGAAGGAGCTCAACTGGAATTCCATCACCTCCACTAGCTTTGTTCATAGTGATGCTTCCTAAGGCCCACTTGACTTCACATTCCAGGATGTCTGGCTCTAGGTGAGTAATCAAACCATCGTGACTATCTGGGTCATGAAGATCTTTTCTGTACAGTTCTCCTGTGTATACTTGCCACCTCTTCTTAATATCTTCTGCTTCTGTTAGATCCATACAATTTCTGTCCTTTATCGAGCCCATCTTTGTATGAAATGTTCCCTTGGTGTCTCTAATTTTCTTGAAGAGATCTCTAGTCTTTCCCATTCTGTTGTTTTCCTCTATTTCTTTGCACTGAACGCTGAGGAAGGCTTTCTTATATCTCCTTGCTATTCTTTGGAACTCTACATTCAGATGCTTATGTCTTTTCTTTTCTCCTTTGCTTTTCGCTTGTCTTCTTTTCACAGCTATTTGTAAGGCCTCTTCAGACAGCCACTTTGCTTTTATGCATTTCTTTTCCAGGGGATGGTCTTGATCCCTGTCTCCTGTACAGTGTCATGAACCTCCGTCCATAGTTCATCAGGCACTCCATCTATCAGATCCAGTCCCTTAAATCTATTTCTCACTTAAATTTATTTCAGCATTTCATGAGAAACGCTGGGCTGGAAGAAGCACAAGCTGTAATCAAGATTACTGGGAGAAATATCATTAACCTCAGATATGCCGATGACACCATTCTTATGGCAGAAATTGAAGAGGAACTAAAAAGACTCTTGATGATAGAGAAAGGGGAGAGTGAAAAGTTGGTTTAAAGCTCAATATTCAGAAAATGAAGATCATGGCATTTGGTCCCATCACTTCTTGGGAAATAGATGGGGAAACAGTGGAAACAGTGTCAGACTTTATTTTGGGGGCTCCAAAATCACTGGAGATGGTGATTGCAGCCATGAAATTAAGAGACACTTACTCCTTGGAAGGAAAGTTATGACCAACCTAGATGGCATATTCAAAAGCAGAGATATTACTTTGCCAACAAAGGTCCATCTAGTCAAGGCTATGGTTTTTCCTGTAGCCATGTATGGATGTGAGAGTTGGACTGTGAAGAAAGCTAAGCGCCCGAATAATTGATGCTTTTGAACTGGGTATTGGAGCAGACTCTTGAGAGTCCCTTGAGACGGCTGGATGGCATCACTGACTTGATGGACATGAGTTTGAGTGAACTCCAGGAGTTGGTGATTGGCACGGAGGCCTGGCATGCTGCGGTTCATGAGATTGCAGAGTCGGACACAACTGAACGACTGAACTGACCTGAACTAGGTCATGAGGGTGGAGCTCTCATGAATGGAATTAGTGGCTTTGTACACAGAGAGCTCCTTTACCCCTTCCAACATATGAAAACACAGTGAAAAGATGGCTGTCTATGAGTCAGGAAGTGTGTCCTTACAAGACTCTGAGTATGCTGGTGACTTTCTCTTGGAATTTTCAGCCTCCAGAACTGTGAGAAATAAATTTCTGCTGTTTATCAGCCACTCAGTTTATGGTATTTTTTGTTACAGCAGCCTGAACAGACAAAGATATTTCCTTCCTCTCTTTTTGGATCATCTAACATTGCAAGGGGCTTAAACAGCACATCATAGTCTGCCAGAATTCCACTCTCCAGTCACCAGGGACCCAGGTGAGTCTCTGTTTACTGTGTCTTTCCTATCTAGGATTTGCTGGAGCCATCAGTTTTCCACTGTACCTCTAGCCCAGCTGTTTAGATATTAGCAGTGCATCAACTTATATGGTTTTCTGCTGAGCAGCATTGGACTTTGAAAAAAGATGGCCCCCAAAGTTTACCAATTTGCTGCCCTCTATTAGAACCTGTTGCTTAGGTCCCTAGGCTACTAACTAATGCTCACCTTTTCAGTAGCCTTCACATCCATGCCTCCACAAGGTCTTTCACTCAACCAAAGAATGTCTAAGCATCTCATTGTTTCTCAAATGACAACCTCTCTACCTTTCTTGAATTCTAGGGTCTTTTTAGGATGTGGGCATTTTTTCTTCTTCATATTCCTAAAATAAATGGTACCTTCTTCCTCCCACAGTGAAGTTGAAAAGACCATTAAGAAGGACTTGGGCTTCAGAAACATAAAAATCTTTCCATTTCTCTCTAGGGAGTGGAGATAGAATGAATTTTTTTCCTTCTTGATAAATGGTCCACTCCATGAATAGGAGACTTTTTCATAGAGAATAAAAATTCTAATACAAGTTAAATTATCACCGCAGGTCACTCTGTTATGTCAAAGATGCACAGAACAAGAATGCATGCTTTTGTTAAATTCATCTCTTGCATATTGTAAGGATTTCTCCTTTAGTAATGACCTAAATGTAAAAATCTATGCCATATTGTTTTAACCTTTGTAATTTATTTTTAGTGATTACAAAAAAAGTGTTTCAGTAGACAGTCCAGAAAGGAAACATTGCCAAGCCTGCTGACAGAGAGAGAATTGGAGAAGCCAATCTCACAGGACTCTGTTGAAGACAAGCCACCTTTAACAGTCCCCTGATATCCTCACTCCATTGGTTTGGCAGTAAATTCCCAGGACCAGTGTTCAAGGGAGGAAGACAGAAGTAGCCCTGTGGTATGGTACTTGGCTGTGATCACTCCATATCACTTTATGCCTGGTAACTCAATGAAATTGCTTACCGTTATATTAAGAGGCATAACTGCTCATAAAAGCATATCCATAGTACTGGAGGACTTAGGCCGGGAGAGGTTGTGTATTTTAGTTATACTCTGTGTCAAGAACTCTCCTGTGAATTAATTATTCAGGTAATGCTGCTGAGACCAGACCACTGGCCCATTGTCACCAATGGTCTGGTCTCAACAATATTACCTGAATAATTCAGGTAATTTCCTAATAATTAAGGCTAGTTCCTCCTTTGGGAGAACATCCCTGGTGGATTTTCCTACTTATTGATCTCAGAATTGTTAAATAATGGTGAAACTCAATAGAGTTTAGGTTTAAATATTTTCTTTTCCTGGAGACTCTCTGGCTTCTAGCCAAAGGCATTAATTCTCTAGTTTTCTTTGAGTTGAGGTACAAAGGTAATATGGATGTAGGGTAACTTGTCAAGCCACAAACATAACCTGCTCTGTAATAATATACTCCCACACTGTTATCTTATATTGACATGGTATGATTCAACTTCTAATCCTGTTTTCCTAATTCTAAAATGAAGTGGTTTCACTCTATTAAAGATCATCCTCAACTGAAAGTCACTAAAACATCTATATGTCACAAGGGCTGCTACTGCTGCTGCTAAGTCGTTTCAGTCGTGTCCGACTCTGTGCAACCCCATAGACAGCAGCCCACCACACTCCCCTGTCCCTGGGATTTTCCAGGCAAGAAACTGGAGTCAGTTGCCATTTCCTTCTCCAGTGCATGAAAGAGAAAAGTCAAAGTGAAGTCGCTCAGTCATGTCCGACTCTTAGCGACCCCATGGACTGTAGCCCACCAGGCTCCTCCATCCATGGGATTTTCCAGGCAAGAGTGCTGGAGTGGGGTGCCATTGCCTTCTCCGTCACAAGGGCTAGTCCAACACAAAGCTCTTAGTCTGAAGTTTACCTTTTTAGAAAACCTGAAACTCGAAATTTGACCTTATCACCTCAGGAAATTAATTTAAACATCTGTCTGTACAGTGTTACATGTGCTTTTCTTTTTTAAATCAAATTTTATGAATTTGACTTGGATTATCAGAGAAATTATTTGCTCACTGAAACACCTTTTTTTAAAAATTCTTTTCTTTCTTCCTTAAGATATAGAAAAAACCTGTTTTGGAAGGAACTCAATCTGAAAGATAGCATGAGTGTGGGCCTCCATGTATCAAAGCCTCAAGGAATTCACTTTCAGCATGTTTATGTTTCAACTGAGGCTTCTGAATACCACCCAGTACGGGTTGTAGTGTATGCAGAGTAAAGGCGATTGGCACTGAAGAGTAAAAGCCTCAGGGTTCAGTTAGGGAGGGAGGGAGAGAATATTAACAACAGAAACCTGTTTGGATCATGACAGGTGGCTGTTGATTAGGGCAGGCATATAACTCACCTGGGGGCCTTAGTGGAAATGTCATGCCTTATTTTAGAAAGAAATTAGATTCAGTGATGGGAGATACACTTTAGAGACTAAATAGCATACTAATCGGAGAAGGCAATGGCACCCCCACTCCAGTACTCTTGCCTGGAGAATCCCATGGATGGAGGAGCCTGGTGGGCTGCAGTCCATGGGGTCGCTAAGAGTCAGACACGACTGAGTGATTCATTCATTTTTCACTTTCGTGCATTGAAGAAGGAAATGGCAACCCACTCCAGTGCTCTTGCCTGGAGAATCCCAGGGACGGGGGAGCCTGGTGGGCTGCCATCTATGGGGTTGCACAGAGTCAGACATGACTGAAGTGACTTAGCAGAAGCAGCAGCAGCAGCACACTAATAACATATTTCAAGTGTGTCACTTACCAGCAAGACTGATTTTCAAATTTGCTTTTAACAAAGATTAAAATAAAAATAAAACCTGATAACAAAATGGTGAATCAATGAAAAGAAATGTGTGAAAGCATAATCAGGGATTATGTGAGATACTACTCCTGCCGCTAAATTCTATGAAATGCTAGTTTTTAAAAATATTACTTGAAAATTACTTAAAATTTAGTCAGGTGCAGGCAAATCTATTGGAACAGGAAATATATCAGTGGTTGTATAGGGCTGGAGATGGGATCTGGGATTAACTATAATCTGGCATAATGGACCTCTTGAGGGTGACAAAAATGTTCTAAAACTGATTTGGGAAGATAGTTGCCTACCTGTATAAATTTAATGAAGATCCTTGAAGTGACAAATATATTCAAAGGATTAGATCTGATAGACAGAGTGCCTGAAGAACTAAGGACGGAGGTTTGTGACATTGTGTAAGAGGCAGTGATCAAGACAATCCCCAAGAAAAAGAAATGTAAAAGGCAAAATGGTTATCTGAGGAGGCCTTACATATAGCTGAGAAAAGAAGAGAAGCTAAAGGCAAAGGAGAAAAGGAAAGATATACTCATTTGAAGGCAAAGTTCCAAAGAATAGCAAGGAAAGATAAGAAAGCATTTCTCAGTGATCAATGCAAAGAAATAGAGGAAAACAATAGAATGGGAAAGACTAGAGATCTCTTCAAGAAAATTAGAGATACCAAGGCAATATTTCAAGCAAAGATGGGCTAAATAAAGGACAGAAATGTATGGATCTAACAGAAGCAGACGATATTAAGAAGAGGTGGCAAGAATACACAGAAGAACTGTACAAAATAGATCTTCAAGACCCAGATAATGGTGTGATCACTCATCTAGAGCCAGACATCTTGGAATGTGAAGTCAAATGGGCCTTAGGAAGCATCACTATGAACAAAGCTAGTGGAGGTGATGGAATTCCAGTTGAGCTGTTTCAAATCCTAAAAGAAGATGCTGTGAAAGTACTACACTTGATATGCTAGCAAATTTGGAAAACTCAGCAGTGGCCACAGGACTGGAAAAAATCAGTTTTCATTCCAATTCCAAAGAAAGGCAATGCCAAAGAATGCTCAAACTACTGCACAATTGCACTCATCTCACAGGCTAGTAAAGTAATGCTCAAAATTCTCCAAGCCAGGCTTCATCAGTTCATGAACCGAGAACTTTCAGATATTCAAGATGGATTTAGAAAAGGCAGAGGAACCAGAGATAAAATTGCCAACATCCATTGGATCATTGAAAAAGCAAGAGAGTTCCAGAAAAATATCTATTTCTGCTTTATTGACTGTGCCAAAGCCTTTGACTGTGTGGATCACAACAAACTGTGGGAAATTCTGAAAGAGATGGGAATACCAGACCACCTGACCTGCCTCCTGAGAAATCTGTATGCAGGTCAAGAAGCAACAGTTAGAACTGGACATGGAACAACAAACTGGTTCCAAATAGGGCAAGGAGTATGTCAAGGCTGTATATTGTCATCCTGCTTATTTACCTTATATGCAGAGTACATCATGTGAAATGCCAGACTGGATGAAGCACAAGCTGCAATCAATATTGCTGGGAGAAATACCAATAACCTCAGATATGCAGATAACACCACCCTTATGGCGAAAGTGAAGAACAACTAAAGAGCCTCTTGCTGAAAGTGAAAGAGGAGAGTGAAAATGCTGGCTTAAAACTCAACATTCAGAGAACTAAGATCATGGCATCCAGTCCCATCAGTTCATGACAAATAGATGAGGAAACAATGGAAACAGTGAGAGACTATTATTTTGGGATCCAAAATCACTGCAGATGGTGACTGCAGCCATGAAATTAAAAGATGCTTGCTCCTGGGAAGAAAAGCTATGATGAACCTAGAGAGCATTTTAAAAAGCAGAGACATTACTTTGCCAACAAAGTCTGTCTAGTCAAAGCTATGGTTTTTCCAGTAGTCATGTATGGATGTGAGAGTTGGACTATTAAGCAAGCTGAGGGCCAAAGAACTGATGCTTTTGAACTGTGGTGTTGGAGAAGACTCTTGAGAGTCCCTTGGACTGCAAGGAGATCCAACCAATCAATCCTAAAGGAAATCAGTCTTGCATATTCATTGGAATGACTGATGTTGAAGCTGAAACTCCAATATTTTGGCCACCTGATGCAAAGAACTGACTCATTGGAAAAGACTCTGATGTTGGGAAAGATAGAAGGCAGGAGGATAAGGGGGTGACAGAGAATGAGATGATTGGATGGCATTACCAACTTGATGGACATGCATTTGAGCAAGCTGCCGGAGCTGGTGATGGACAGGGAAGCCTGGCATGCTGCAGTCCATGTGGCCACAAAGAGTTAGACAGGACTGAGTGATGAACTGAACTGAATTGGCCTGTACACTTGTGATGGGCAGATTTTATAATATACAAGTTATTCTTCATAAACATTTAAGAAAATTAACAAGGTGCAACTTCATGACATTCAACTTAGAAATTATTTCTTGGATCTGATCCTAAAGCATAAGCAACAAAAGGAAAAAGAACTACATTAGAATTAAATACTTCTGTGTTTCAAAGAACAAAATCAAGGGAATGAAAAAGGCAGCCTGCAGAATGGGAGAAAATATTTTAAAATCATGTATCTCATAATTGGTTAACATCCAGAGTATATAAAGAACTCTTGAAGCTCAACAACAACAAAACTGACAACTCAATTGAAAACTGAGCAAAGGTCTTGAATGTGCATTTTTCCATAGAAGATATGCATATGGCCAATAGACACAAGTAAAGATGCTCAACATCACCAAGCATCTGCTGCTGCTGCTAAGTCGCTTCAGTCGTGTCTGAAACTCTGTGCGACCCCATAGACGGCAGCCCACCAGGCTCCCCCATCCCTGGGATTCTCCAGGCAAGAACACTGGAGTGGGTTGCCACTTCCTTCTCCAATGCATGAAAGTGAAGTGAAAGTGAAATCGCACAGTCGTGTCCGACTCTTAGTGATCCCATGGACTACAGCCTTCTAGGCTCCTCTGTCCATGGGATTTTCCAGGCACGAGTACTGGAGTGCCATTGCCTTCTCCATCACCAAGCATCAGGGAAATACACATCAGACCTGCACAAGATACCTCCTTACATACATTAGAATGACCACTATTAAAAAACCAAAAAACAAAAACAGGAAATAACAAGTGTTGGCAGAATGTGAAGAGATCAGAAGCCTTGTTCACTGTTGATGGGAATGCAAAATGGTGCAGCTGCTTTGGAAAACAGTATGGAAGTTCCTTAAAAATAGAATTGCCATATGATCCAGTATTTCCACTTCTGAGTATATACCCAAATGAATCAAAAGCAGGGTCTTGAAGAGATATTTGTACAAGCATATTCATAGCAGCACTATTCATAGTAGGCAAAAGATGGAGGGGACCAAGTGTCCATCAGCAGATGAATGGATAAGGGAAATGTTTTCTCTACTTACAAAGTATTGTTCAGCCTCAAAAGGAAGGAAATTCTGAAATACGCTATAATACATGTGAACTTCAAGGACATTGTTGTTGTTTAGTTGCTAAGTCATGTCTGACTCTTTGCAACCCCATGGACTGTCCTTCATCATCTCCAGGAGTATGCTCAAATTCAAGTCCATTGAGTTGGTGATGTCATCCAATCGCCTCATCCTCTGTCATCTCCTTCTCCTGCCTTCAGTCTTTCCCAGCATCAGGGTATTTTCCAGTGAGATGGCTCTTTGCATCAGGTTCGAATCAAGCATAATCAAGGATATTATGCTAAATGAAATATACCAGTCACAAAAAGACAAATATTATGTGATTTCATTTGCATGATATTCCTCTAATAGTCACAATTCAGAGAAACAGAAAATAGAATGATGATTCTTAGAGGTTGAAGGAGTGAGAGGGGAAATGGAAGTCACTGTTTAATGAGTACAAAGTTTCAATTTTGCAAAATGAAAAATTCTAGATATGACTGTTGGTGATGTTGCACAGCAATTTAATATCACTTAACTGTACACTTAAAATGGTTAAAATGGTAAATTTTACATTATGTGTATTTTACCACAGTTAAAAACTTAAAAAGGCTTCCCTGGTGACTCAGATGGTAAAGAATCTGCTTGCAATGCAGGAGACCTGGGTTCAGTCCCTGGGTTGGGAAGATCCACGGGGGGAGGGCATGGCAACACACTCCAGTATTCATGCCTGGAGAATCCCCATGGACAGAGGAGCCTGACGGACTACATCCATGGGGTCGCATAGAATTGGACACAATCGAGGGACTAAGCACAAAAACTTTAAAAGGGTTAAACACTTTTTTTTTTTTTAACCAGATATGCTTCTCTATTCTAAAACCGCCTAAACTGGTTTTATCTACTCTAGTCCTGGAATAGTATGAGTCATTAATAAATTGTTGTGGGTATAAATGCATTCAAGATTGTGTTAATCAATTCTGAAATTGCCTGTGTTCTTCCTTTGGTTAGTACATCTGTTGTCATGGAGTTAAGTCTCGTTTTTGTGGATAATCTTACTTAGACCAACTTCACAAATTCTGGTCCTGCAGTTCTAACTTCTTGATGGTATTGAAACAGAAGAGAAGGGGCCAGGACTCAGCCTTTAAAAGAATGACACATCCCAAGGACATGACATAAACTGATTAGAACCGAATACGTCCAAGATGGCGGAATAGTTGAGCCTCAGCATACACTCATTGTAATATATCAGCAAGCTAAATGACACGCCCACAGGTGCCATGACAGTTCCAAGACTGACCATAAAGGTCAAAACGTTGTTCAGTCACTGAGTCGTGTCTGACACTTTGTAACCCCATGAACTGCAGCATGCTAGGATCCTCTGTCCTCTACTATCTCCTGGAGTTTGCTAAAATTTGTGTCCATTGAGTCAGTGATGCTATCTACCCATCTCATCCTCTGTCACCCTCTTTTCCTCTTGCCTTCAGTCTTTCCTAACATCAAGGTCTTTTCCCGTGAGTTGGCTCTTTGCATCAGGTGGCCAAAGTATTGGAGCTTTACCTTCAGCAGTAATCCCCTTGATGGATCACAGCCTAGTAGTGGCAAAGGGGCTTGCGTAACTTAATTAAACTATGAGCCCTGCCGGGCAGGGCCACCCAAGATAGACAGGTCATAGCGAAGAGTTCTGTGGTCCACTGGAAGAAGAAATGGCAACATACTCTAATATTCTTGCCTGGAGAACTCCATGCCCAGTATGAAAAGACAAAAAAGTGGGCAGAGGCCCAATTCTTGGAAATCCTCACCTCTCCCTACAAGTTAATGGAATACTCCTCCCACTCAGCCTATGGAATTATCCACCGCTATAAAAACTGACAGCCCCATACCCTTGGGCCACTTTTGCCTTCTGAGATGGCCTACACTCTTCTGTGGAGTGTGTTTCTCTCTGAATAAATCCACTTCTTGCCTATCACTTTATCTCTCACTGAATTCTTTCTGTGATGAAATGTTACGAACATGATTCATTAACTCCTGAGACTGGGTGTGACCTTGGTGAAAAGACTGTAGGTTCAAGTCCCAATCTAAATTGTATGGTTTACACATTTTCACTGGAACATCACCAAATTATCCCAGAGTCACCATGGGTAAACAAAATTCATATTCTTTGTAAATAATGTCTGCCTCTTGAAATCCCCCGGTTCTTCCTTTGGTCTCAGTCATCCTCCTATTTATCATGGCTTACATCTGTGGAGGTTTTTTGGATCCTATTGTTATTTCTCAGTAACAATCATTGGTTTTTCTGCCTTCACTCTTTTCTATTTCTAAACATACTGTACAATATTGGCAGGGAAATTTAAATCTTAAAACATTCAGATAATTCACAGTTAATCCTAACCCACATACCAAAGTAATCTCTGACTATTATCAAGCTTAATTCTTTACTTCTACATTAAGTATGTTCTACTTATTCTTCCCTCATGGCTCAAACAGTAAAGAATCTGCCTGCAGTGTGGGAGACCTGGGTTCGATCCCTGGGTTGGGAAGATCCCCTGGAGGAAGACATGGCAACCCACTCCAATATTCTGGCCTGAAGAATTCCCATGGACAGAGGAGCCTGGCAGACTACAGGTCCATGGGGTCGCAAAGAGTTGGACATGACTGAGCGACTAAGCACAGCACTTATTGTCTATACTCGAATTTTCATGTGTTTTATTCCCTTTCTAAATACAGTGGTCTTCTCCCTCTTTCCCACTTAATAATCTCTTTCCATCAAATGTTCCTTAATTGCTACAGCCTGTAGTCATCTCAATCTTCTCTGAATGATTCCCTTGTCACTCACTATCTCCTCTGGACCACATAGTGAAGTGTGAGCTGTCAGAACCAGAAAAGCATGACAGAAGCAAACCCAGGATGGGCCTGGGGTCAGATGATAAGAAAGTGTTGACTAGAGGCCGTTAGTTGAGATGGGATTGTGGTCAAGATCAGACAGTGAATTAGCACAATAGAAGAAACACATATGAATAAAAGGAGACACGAGAGTCAAAGTCTTTGGGAAAGACTGAAGAACAATAAAGAATATAAACTGGAGTAAATCTGAAGAATCCCAACTTCCAATTAAGAATTCTAGTCGCGATGCCTTGCAATCTTAGGCAGCAGAGCAATTCATGGGAAGGCTATGAAACAGTTCATGTGGCTCCTGACAGACATGGATTCTAATCCCAGTACTACCACTTACTGTCTCTGTGATTTTAGGTAAACTACTCAGAATTCTTGATCCTTGTATTCATCTCTAAAATAGTGTTAATGACACCAGTATTATAGAACTATTCTGATAATTAGATAAAATTGAATAATGTAGGTAAAGATCCTGTAGATGCTCAGTAATCTATTGAACATTTACCTATTAACCCTTTATGTGGCTAAAGTCAATTGCTCTGTAGGTACTGAGTGAAAACTACCTTCATTTTGAGTTATAAAGGTAATATTACCACTTTATCACTGTGTGAATGGGACTTCCCAGATGGCACTAGTGGTAAAGAACCAGCCTGCCAATGCAGGAGTTGTAAGGATGCAGGTTGGATCCCTGGGTTGGGAAGATCTCCTGGTGGAGAGCATGGCGACTCACTCCAGTATTCTTGCCTAGAGAATTCCATGGGCAGAGGAGCCTGGTGGGCTATAGTCCAAAGGATCCCAAAGAATCGAACACGACTGAATTGACTTAGCATGCATGTATGTAGAGGCATTCACTGGGTAGTGCACTGTGTAGAATAAAGTGTGGTGTCAATGAATGTCAGCCTACATCTTAAGTATGCAAGAAATAAAATAATACCTTAATTCCTTATTTTTTCCTACCATCTTTTCTTTTGTCCATTTTCCCTTCTTTCTATTTAATTTGACTCCAGTGTGGATAGGAAATTCAATCTCAGCGGTTCTTGGGTTCTCCACCTCCTTTCAGTTTTCAGTGAAGAGTTCATTCAGAGTCTTTATGAAGCCTTTAGGAAAGTCTTGATACTCATTGGTCTCTGTCAACCCTGAATAACGCCGAGAATCTTCTTTGCCCAATACTCCTTCAGATATTTTGCCATATTTGGACTCTAAGGTCAATCTAAGAATGCTGGATCAAATTCCAATATCATAAGAAGTCACATGGAAAGAAGAAAGGAAAAGAAAAGAAGGATGAAAGAAAGGAAGACGTTATTAGCTCAGGGATCTCTGGTTTTGCTTGTTAGACAATAAATCATCAAAAGAAAGTCCTATATTCTAGGCAGAAATGAAAATCTCTGGAGAAAAAGGAATGTTAGAGAATGGCAGAAGGACTAAAGCCATGGAAAAGCCTTAAGTTCAGAGTATTATAGAGTTTTTTATTTGCTACTTGAACGTTCTCTTCCTCTGATAGAAGAGATATACATTGTTCAAAGGGTATTTCCAGTTGACTCAGGCAAAGAGACGTTATGGGTTGTCTGAAGCAGGAGAAGCACAATACTTCTTGTTTTGACTCTGTCCTAACTTGATTACTTAACTCATCTTTGGGGGCCCATTTATTTTTTTTAATCTGTAAAATGGAAGTGTTTTAACCGCAAACTATTAAAATATATTGAATTCTAAAATTCTCTGGAACCATTTGCTAGAAAAAAAATTATTTTAGAGGGTGGATTTTGCTATAGGTTTCAGAATCACAACTATAAAAGGAAACAATTCAGAGGCAAAATTATCTCCTCCCTCACCCAACTGTCATTGCTCTTTAGCCCTGCCCCTGTTACAGCCTGGATGAATTTCTGTTCTGATTTATAGTCATTTGCTGGCAGGTCTTATATCCTTGTTTACTACTAGGGTTTAAATCCTTTAAGGAACTGATTCAGCTATCTAGATATCTCTCCTTTCCTTCTTTTCTCACTCCCAGCTTACAGTCTCCTTGAACATAGTTAGCTCTAGTGAGAATTATTTATGTGATGGAAATAACCATACGTGAATGGAAAAGGAACTCAAGAATTTCCTCTGAAAATTGTCTTTATTGACTGATCTTGGAAAGCTGTTTCTGTCACCCACAGTCTAACAAACTGAAATTGCCTTTGTCCTAAAATATTTATTTAAAATGTTTTGCTGTTGTATTTAACTCGCTGTGTTTTCTTTTAAAATCTCACAACAAGGCTGAAAAGTAGATATTGGAAAACAAAGGCTCAGAGAGGTTACAGGGCTTGCCTAAGAGCATTTAGTTTGCTAAGAGGCAGAATAAGAACATGACTCCAAATATTTCAGATTTCAAAGCCCACTTCTCTGAAGTAGAAATATTTCCCAAATCCTTTAGAAAGAGTTAGTGGTGATTGCCTTACAGTTGAAGAGACAAACTGTTTTACTGAATATATATGAAAGAAAAGAGCAACAATGGTGAATTTGGAGACAAAATTTCTAGTTCAGTCTAAGCAGAATCTCTGATTTTAAGCAGCTATTTTGTGATATAGAGCATTAAAGTCTAGCTTTGAGCTTGTAATCATGGTGCTATACACGTTTTCCTGGAGTTTGCAAATGCTTGTAAGCAACAGAAATTTTCAGTGAGAGAAAAGGAAAACATTTTCAATATAAAGATCAAGGAGAGAGATTGATTGGCCCAATTCCACTAAAATGATTTAGACTGAAAATAATATCCTTTTGCTTTCAGCTTATTCTGAGTAAGCAACTATTTTCAACAGGCATCCATGAGTCCCGATTCTCAGAACACTGAAAACCCTTTCAACAAATTCTATAGGAAAATGAAGTCTACTGTTTGTGAGGGGAAGGAAAAGATAACTAGCATTGCATACTGACTGTTAAGGCTGTAATAAAAATGCTATGGAATGTCTCTTACATGTATATCGTGCTTTCAATCCACAGTGAATATGTATTTGAACATTAAATTTGTCTCCCCCACCACCAAAAACAGATATTTATGTCAAACTAAAAATCAGGACTGAACTTATATATCTGTCTTTGGAAGTCACTTTGCTTAAGAATCTTTTATTTTCTGGTTCAGTAAGGACTTTATTGATTATTGAAAATTTGGCTTGAAGTTTTAATATGATATATAATATGGAAGTTTTAATATGATATGTAATCAGAAGTCAGCTCATCTACTCATCCCCTGTTTATACTTGAAAATAAATCATAGTGTAACAATATCCTTCAGAAACTTGTCATCATGGACACACCCTAGGAATTGTCTGCTGTGACTAACTGCTTACCTCATATAGGTAAGGACACTGCTTTCAGTGTTATTTCAGGCTTTTTGACTCAAACTTTGATTCTAGTAATTATGGAGAATAAACAAAATTTTGGATGAGAAGCATTAATTCTTTACTTTTTGGTAAATAGGTATAATTTTTGGTTGTTTGTAAATAGTTTTATTTATTTATTTATATACATAAATAAACTATAAGTAAAATTATTTAGTCTTTAAATAGCATTTTCTAACTGGGGTTCACGGTTTAGTAAATGAATGAAAACCTAATTTAAAAATCTGTATCTTATAGAAAACAGACTTATGGTTACCAAAGGAGGAGGGGGAGGAATAAATTAGGTGTGTGGGATTAACAGATATACACTTCCATATTTAAACAACAAGGTTTCATTGTATAGTACAGGGAATTATGGACCTTCCCAGGTGGTGCAGTGGTAAAGAGTCCACCTGCCAATGCAGGAGATGCAAGAGACATGAGTTCGATCCCAGGGTTGGGAAAAACCCCTGGAGATGGAAAATCTCATGGACAGAAGAACCCACAGGGCTACAGTTCATGGGGCCGCAGAATTGGATATAACTGAGTGAGCACAACAACAACAGGGAACTGTAATCAATAACTTGTAATAACCTACGATGGAAAAGAACTGGAAAAAATAAAGACAATATATATATGTTTATAACCAAATCACTTTGCTATACAACTGAAGCTAACACAATATTGTAAATCAACTATACTTCATTAAAAATTTTTAAAAATTTATGTCTTTGTTGTACTTATGTTCAGTGTTTTTCTATAAATTATAATAGTATCTTTTGCTAGCAAATAGTCTACAGAATTGTAAACTGATAAATGAATGAAAGTTAGAACTGTTAAACAATTTCAAGCTATTTCCAAGGATGATTCCAATTTGACAGGTTCAGCTCCCAGGATCTATCACTCTTTAGGGGTGAGTGAGTATGCACACACATGTGCCTATGCTTGTCTGTGTGTGCAGGGGATGATACTATAAACCACAGATCATAAACTAGTGATTATTGTCACAGATTTTTTTTTATTTCCTAGCACAATGTTTTACAAAATCAAGTTCATTGTAAATATTTATAAATCAGCAGATATCAATAAAATCAGAGTTCTGAAATCTCTTAAAAATGAGGAAAAATAGCAATTTCGAGCCTACAGAATCTCATGGCAAAAAGTGGATGGAGTTAGGGAGAGTGCAGAAATAACTGCAGGCCATATTTTCTAATTGTCCCTTCTTCCTTCATTGCTGTACTTTACATTCCTGTTTCTTGTGTATGTTCGAGTTTGAGGCCTTTGCTTTGAAGAAAATTCTCTAAGACTTTCGTTTAACCTGGTACATTAGTCACTGACTTTGTGGATAGTAACTCACAGTTGAGAAGTGTTAGAGGAGTCTCAGGACAGCTCTACAGCCGGGTGAGTTGTTGAGGAACAACTGGTCCAATACCTGTTTAGGAACTCCAATAGCCCAGCTCCTTGGGACTCACAGGATGAAGAGCCATACTGGAAGAGGAAGAGCATCTTCTCAAATCCTTTCATAGATGGGAAGAAGGGAATCTGTCAAACTTCAATCACCCTTGGAAGGGGCTTGAAATTGTATAGTAGTCCTAACCTTTACTCATTTATCAGTTTTTTATTTTGTTGATATTTGCCAGTAAAAGGTTTTATTACTATATACAGAAACCCTCTGAATATAGGTATGATAAACACATAGATTTTTAAATAAAGTTTTCATTTATTTATATAAAGCCAACAATCTGGATTGGAAATACAGCTCTTATTTTTTTTATCCTTTGCTCTGGGAGGAAAGTTTCTGACTATAAATTTATTCTCAACACATTTGTTTATTAATATAAGGATATATGTATATATAGTGCATATAAACCAGTGGGATTGGCTTATATGGAATAAAACAAAACAAAGGAAAGTTTGGCAATTATCCTAATAATTACTTTGATAAAAACAGCATATTTAGTTCTATTACATGATGGATATTTTGGTTTTAAATTAGTTCTATTACTACTAGGCCTGAATTAATTAACCAGGTAATTTGGCAAAGTGGCAAAAGTCTCCTTCAAGGTGAAATAGGTATTCCACGTTTAAGCTTTTAGGTGGATTAATTTTAGAAAGTTAAGGTCACAAAATTCCTTAGGGCCATAACGGATGTCACCCTTCAAAGAATTCTAATTTCGTGTTTGAGCCATTCCTCTCACCCCCAGGAGAGTGTATGTGTGTGAGAGAAGGGAAGCCAGCACTGTATGGGTATGAGTTGTTGTGAAGTTGAGCTCAACCAGCAGTACATGGTACACAGAAGGGCTGTGTCTCTTTAATAAAACACCTCAGCTTCCCTACTGTCCTCTGCCTAAGTTTGGATTCTAAGTTTCTTGTCAGCAGGCGATGATGGCTTTTAGGAGGTGCCAATCCTGCTTGCAGATACTGTTGCTCTAATTCTGCCTAAATTGCAGTTGCTGGCCTTGGGTCATGACCCCATACAGGAAGTGCTTTCAGTTCCTCCAAACATGGTATGTGGATGAGGGGCAGAGTTTAGCACACAAATACTCAGCTGCCAACTTTTCATGTTTATAAGGGATCAAAAACAGGTCACTTAAGGTCAATAATACATCCTTTCTTCCCCCTCCCAAGGAGCAAATAGTGTTGTCTTACAGTCTAGGTGAAATATAGTCTTCAACTCCAGAGCTATATTTGGAGTTTATCTTTAATGCTAACTAAGCACATTCTATAACTCTTATGCACACCAACGAAGTGCATGAATAAAGTGACTTAAATTTAACTTGTTTACATGTCTGATCAACTTTCTGGGGCAAAGTTTAAAGCCACAACATTTTGAAATGGGGAGAGGGAGTGAAAACATCTTGTTTGTTTTTGAGGTGTGACTGATATTTGACTATAAATTAGTGTTTGAGTAGAATGGTAGAAAAACAAAAACAGTGTTGACAGGTGTCTCAGAGGTCATGTCCAACCCTCTTCCTGAGGATGCATGAATCACCAGCCCACTCTGATTCCTCCTTTCTGAGCTGCTGCATTTTTTTCAGGTTTTGCTACTTCAGGAAACCACAGTTGTTGGCTGATAGAAAAACTGCAGCAGCTCCATAATATGAGAGAGCTATTTCTGCCAGTGAGGTATTAACAGTATCTAATATATAACAGACCTTGCACTATAAGAAAAGACTGTTCTTTGGTATCAAGAAATTAAAAACACACACACACAAAACTGTTTTTGGAACTTTTAGCTCTGAGATTTCTCATATATCTAGGAATACTAATATTATTTCTCTGGTGAATAGACTTGGAAACACAGTAAAATATTTTCTTTACAACATTATCATTTCCATTAACTGAAGCTAGTGTTGATCAGTATAAATTATTTATGTGAGCGCTGGGAGCCACCTCCCTAGGTGCAAGGCAATCTGTAAAAGACTTGCTATCATGCTAGTGAATGAGGGGGAAGGGGGAGAAATGCATTTTATGAGTCATAAAGCTTTAGGAACATTAGTTTTTATGTTTGCATTTGAAAATGAACTCTCGGTGAAATGCACTGTAAAAGAAACATGGAAACCCAAATTCGCTAACAGCATGCATCAAAATAATGGCGGAAGACTTAAAGTCTGCTGACATGCCAAATATGATGATCAAATAATAGATTAGAAAAGGTCCTTACGTCATAGAAGGACTTAAAAGTGTAGCAGGATTGATTGGCTCATGCCTTAATTTGATTTCTAACAAAATGTGTCTATTGGCCATAGCTTGAGGGGCAAGGGAAAGTGAGAAAAGAGAATGGACAGAGAACCAGCACCTAATGGACTTCTTTTCACACTTATTTGTGTCATTGTAGGAATCTTGTTGTAGCTGTCTATAGGCAAGGTCTAGCTTCCAGGGATAGCTAGGTAATTCCCTTACTGCAAATTATTCTGATGTTCCATATATGTTAATGCATTTAATGCTTGCATCAAGTCTGTGAGGTAGTTATTATTATTAATCCTATCCCACTGTTGGAGAAACTGAGGCACAATGAGGTTAACTGTCATGTGCAAGGTCACACAGAAAGTTTTAATAGAAGAGCCAAGAAGTGAACCCAGGTGGTTGAGTTCTAGACACTGCGCTCTTAAATCATCGTACTAAATGACCTCTTAAAGATTTAGTTCTGTGTTTTACAAGATCTGGTCTAAAATTAACCTGCATTAGACTTCCTAGAGTGATTCTTAAAAGTTTCCTAGGCTAGTGTATCAGAATCTCTGGGAGTTGGGCTTAAGAATTTCCATTTAGCAGCTTAGTTTTGTGCACTAAGATTTGAGGATCTACTATTCTGAGGAATAGGAGCAGGAGCTAGAGAGAAGCTGCAGTGTAGGTGCAAAAGCAAGAATTCCAACAAGGTGGAAACTATATTGCCTTCCCTGATCTAGCCTTGGAAATCATGAAGCATTACTTTGTTGCATTCTGCACATTCTGGACCATATTCAAAGGAGAAGAATTAGACTCCATGTTTTTGTGGGAAAAGTGTCAAAGAATACAGATCTAGTTTAAAACTATTCCAGGTGGGACTTTGCTGGTGGTCCAGTGGTGGACGGTGCTCCTGCTGCAGGGAGCACAGGTGTGATCCATGGGAACTGAGATCCCACAAGCTGTGCAGTGTGGCCAAAACAAAACCAACAAAAACTCATTACAGGTGCTATGGGAAAAATATGATAATAATAATAATATTTAACATTACTGAGCACTTAACATGTCAATCCTCTTCTAAATATTCTATGTAAATTACTCCAGTCCTCCCACAACCCTATAAGACAGACTATATTATAATCTCTATGATAAAGAATTTGAGCTTGCATAACTTTCCTAAAGCATAACTTGCCAGAAAGTAATGGTCATTGGATTAAAAGCCAGGCAGCCTGGCTCCAGCAATACTCTCTTATTCACTACTGTACACTACATAACTGAGAGACATGGGAGTCCAAAGCACTAATTTGAGGAGGACTCTGTTATGTTCCAAGTGTTTTCCATACCCCAAACCCCATTCTGAGGAGGGATGACTACTCAGCTTTGTTTCTGCAGTCTATCCTGATTGACCAGGAAAGGACATCTCCCTGTGGTCATCATCTATAATAACTTTAAAGTCTGGTTGACAGAACTACTGGAGAGTTACTAGGTGAACCCATCGGATCCTCCCTCCCAGAACTTGAAAGTAAGTCTATTCAAGGATGGCCAGTTATATGTCAGTGGAAAGAAGTCAGGAGACACACAGAAAAGAAGTCAGAAAGGCAACACAGGAAGCAGAGGCCCTGGGAAGCAGGAATTAAGCAGACCTGTCTGCTTAATAGAGAGATATGTGTTTATAGGAACAAAAGCAGTAAAAGCAAGAGCAGAGAAGAGAGTAGTTAATGCCACAATAGCAAAGGACTAGAGCAAGCAGACAGGTGCTACTGTCTAAGGCATGTGAAGCTAGCAGACTAGAGCTGCTGCTGCTGCTGCTGCTAAGTCGCTTCAGTTGTGTCCAACTCTGTGCAACCCCATAGACGGCAGCCCAACAGGCTCCCCCATCCCTGGGATTCTCCAGGCAAGAACACTGGAGTGGGTTGCCATTTCCTTCTCCAATGCATGAAAGTGAAAGAGAAAGTGAAGTCGCTCAGTTGTGCCTGACTCTTAGCGACTCCATGGACTGCAGCCTACCAGGCTCCTCCATCCACGGGATTTTCCAGGCAAGAGTACTGGAGTGGGGTGCCATTGCCTTTTCTGAGAGCTGCTGTTAGTTACCTGCAATATTTAGTGCTCAATGAAGCTTGCAGATGCTACCACTAAAGTTCCCTGCCCTGTGGATCCTTGAAACAAATCCTTATTTTCTGTGGTGAGCCTCTCTTTCTGTTCTCTACACTTGAATTGCTCTCACCAGCTAACTGTGATGCTAATAAATCATATGGTCCTGGATATGTCACTTCCCTGTTTGCTTCAGTTTTCTCATTGATAAGATGTGAGGCAGAGCATTTCCAATTCCAAAATTTATTATTCTGGACTTCCGCATGAAGAGGTCGGTTGTGAAGGCATGACAGTTCCCCTACCCACTTTATTCTCAACTTCTTTTCCAACCGCAGAGTGAGTTAAACTTGAGACTTCTGTCTGCTAAGGAGTCAGCTGCAGTACCAGCCTGCGAATTAGCTGTGTGGCCTCCTGAAGACCCACGCAGCCTTCCCTGGTTCTGTGTGGTGTTTTCTGTCGAACCAGCAGGCGAGTGTGTGTGTGTTGACTCTGTCTTCCTTCATTTCACAAGAGGCCTTGTTTGCTGGAGAGAGATGAAAATAAACTATGGAAAGGTGCAAACATACTGATGGGAACTGAGGTAAAACGTGGAAAGGCTGCTGGGTTTAGTGTGGTCAGAGGTAACAGGAACTATTGGCCAAGAAAGAAATTGGGAAGGGATAGTTTTATAGATTCTACTTAAAATTCTGTTTCATCTCAAGTAGGATTTACAGTGGAACAGACTAGCATTTCCATTTCAGAGAAATGAAAAAAAAAAAAAAAAAAGAATTTTGGTCCTGGAAGGGCCCAGAAGGATTCTTGTGTTAACCTTTGCCCCATCATACACTTCCATCCTCCCCTTCCCTACACGGGTTTGGATTTGGAGGAAACCATAGGCATAGCTCCAGATGGAACATTTGGAGACCTGGAAATAGTCTTGGCTCAGAGGTCAGCTTATTGTGTGACTGTGGACAAAAACTTCTTGTAGTTCTCAGTTTTTCCACTTGTATACTAAAGATGGTAGTCTGTTTTTTTGGTTATGTCACTAGAATTTTTGCTAGTTAATGACATATTGGTCTCTATTCTCATTTTCTCAGTCAATCCCTTGCACTAAGCCAAATGTTTAGAGAGGGACACAGATTAACTCTTTTCAAACCCTCAAGGAATTGTTTAATGAATCACTAGTGTATTGAACTAAATAGCATCCTTGTATGGTCCACTTAGAGTAGAGCACCAGAAATGCTCTGAGTAGTCTGAATGGGACCCTAGAGAGCTGAAAGAGTTCATGGGCTTGCCTCTGGTAGTGCTGATTGAATCCCAAGACATGACATAAGACACCAGAGAAGGAGAAGGAGAAGGCTAAAATAACTTTACATGAGGGAAAATTTAGCAGTCTATTAGTAACAACTGGATTGCACTTCACTTTCACTGCCTCTTTCCTGCCCAGTGACACACACACACACACACACACACACACACGCACATGCATGTCTTGGTATTATACTACTGACCTGCAATGGGAAAGTCACACTGAGCTGAGTGAAAAGGTGCTTTGAATTCTTGGTGAAAGAAATAGATACAGCTTCACCCTAGACTGCCCCTCTGTATTTTGAAAGTTCATTGGATGGTGAGATTTTTTTTTCTCCTTTTCTCCCCTATTCACAGAAACCAAATAACTTACTGAGTTAGGGTCAGGGTTGATTTATTTCTAAATACTTGGGATCCAATGAAGAAGGAGATTTCGATAAGTATTCTATGAAACCTAGAATAAAAGGTAATAAACACCACTGATTACCCATTGTGCTCAATTGCCAAGTTTTGCAGCCCCATGGACTGTCCAAGGAATTTTCCAGGCAAGAATACTGAAATGAATTGCCATTTCCACCTCCAGGGTATCTTTCTGATGACCCAGGGATTAGCAGGAGAATCATGCCACAATTCCTGAAATTGAAATTCACTGAAGAAGTTTCCAACCTAAGTATGCTACCAGTAGAAAGTAAGCTTCCTGGGAGTGAAAGCTTCCGATAGTTTTTGTGTCTGTTATTCTGAACCTGAGGATGTGGTGAAACAATGGTTGTCTGATGTCCTGGTGTATTTGAGAAGTTATCCTGGGTGTATTTGAGAAGTTATCTGTTAATATGACAGGACAGCTACAGGCTTTTTTCTATGTTCTTTTTTTTCTGTGTCTTGCTGTGTGCTCACTCTATCCCTCCCCTCCCCGGCAATTCATTTAATTGGTTGACTGAACGTTGCCAAGAAAAATATTTTGTTAAAAATATTCAACATTGTTATATTCTGATTAAAATGATCATAGTAAAGTCCTCAGGGTTAAAACACAAAAGTAACTTTTTGGGTTGTTGTTCACTGGTATATCCCAACAAGTAGTATAGTGCATAATTAGAATTCAGTAAGTATTGGAAGAGTGAGTTCAGTTCAGTTCAGTCGCTCAGTCGTGTCTGACTTTCGCGACCCCATGAATCGCAGCACGCCAGGCCTCCCTGTTCATCACCATCTCTGAGTTCACTCAGACTCACGTTCATCGAGTCCGTGATGCCACCCAGTCATCTCATCCTCTGTCATCCCTTTCTCCTCCTGCCCCCAATCCTTCCCAGCATCAGAGTCTTTTCCAATGAGTCAACTCTTCACATGAGGTGGCCAAAATACTGGAGTTTCAGCTTTAGCATCATTCCTTCCAAAGAAATCCCAGGGCTGATCTCCTTCAGAATGGACTGGTTGGATCTCCTTGCAGTCCAAGGGACTCTCAAGAGTCTTCTCCAACACCACAGTTCAAAAGCATCAATTCTTCTACTCTCAGCCTTCTTCACAGTCCAACTCTCACATCCATACATGACCACAGGAAAAACCATAGCCTTGACTAGACCGACCTTAGTCAGCAAAGTAATGTCTCTGCTTTTGAATATACTATCTAGGTTGGTCATAACTTTTCTTCCAAAGACTAAGTGTCTTTTAATTTCATAGCTACAGTCACCATCTGCAGTGATTTTGGAGCCCCCCAAAATAAAGTCTGACACTGTTTCCACTGTTTCTCCATCTATTTCTCATGAAGTGATAGGACTGGATGCCATGATCTTCGTTTTCTGAATGTTGAGCTTTAAACCAACTTTTTTGCTTTCCTCTTTCACTTTCATCAAGAGGCTCTTTAGTTCTTCTTCACTTTCTGCCATAAGGGTAGCATCATCTGCATATCTGCAGTTATTGATATTTCTCCCGGCAATCTTGATTCCAGCTTGTGTATCTTCCAGTCCAGCATTTCTCATGATGTACTCTGCATATAAGTTAAATAAACAGAGTGACAGTATACAGCCTTGACGTACTCCTTCTCCTATTTGGAACCAGTCTGTTGTTCCATGTCCAGTTCTAACTGTTGCTTCCTGACCTGCATACAGATTTCTCAAAAGGAAGAATGAGTAGGTGAACATTATTTTTCACATTTCTCACTATTTTCTTCCTTATTTTTTAGCCATAGGTCATGACCCAGAAGATACAATAAATGAGTGAAGTCAGAGCTGTGAGTCCATATTCAGGCCTTGGGTTTGGGGTAAGAACTGTGACAAGTAGGAGAACACATGTTGCAGTGAGAGGCAGCTCCTGCCTGTTGCTGCAGTACAGGAGTCTCTAACTGGTTCTGCCAGACATTTTTATTTTCAAGAGGAGCTGAAAATCCTTATTTGTCATGAAATCTTCAGATTTTAAAATAATGACTCAAAAATTTAAAACTATGCTGTGCTCCCCCTTGGACTTCCCTTGTGGCTCAGCTGCAATACGGGAATCTGCCTGCAATACGGGAGACCTGGGTTCGATTCCTGGGTTGAGAAGATCCCTTGGAGAAGGGAAAGGCTACCCACTCCAGTATTCTGGTCTGGAGAATTCCATGGACTATACAGTCCATGGGATTGCAAAGAGTCAGACACGACTGAGAGACTTTCACATTCATGTTCAAATATGAAAAGTAAAACAAAAATAATGAAGAAAGAGAACATAGGAGAATATCTTTATGATCTTGGGGAAGCAAGTGTTTCTTTAAAAGGATGCAACAAATACTACCAATAAATTAAAAATTAAAATTTCTGTTTGCCAAAAGACACCAATAAGAGAGTAAGAAAGGTTGCTGTGAAAAGTACATATTTCACAAATGACTGATAGGCAGAATATAGAATACCTGTATAGCAATAAGAAAGAGATACAACCCAATAGGAAAATAGGTTGAAGTCTTGAACTTTATGAAAGATGTTTAAATGGTGAGTATACATGTGAAAAAATGTGTCATCTCAATAATCATTAGGGAATGCACATTAAAGCTACGGTGAAGCTACTGTTGGTGAGAGTATAAACAGGAAGAGCTGCCTTGGAGAGTTGCTTAATAGTGTCCATTAAAGCTGAGCATATACCTACACTATGATCCAGCAACTCTGTTTCCATCAGAAATGTACTCATGTCAACCAAAAGTTATGTACCAAAATGTTCGAAGAAACTTCATTTATAATACCCCCAACACAACTGTCCTCAACAATAGAGTATATAAATAAAATATAGTGTATTTATAAATGAAATACTGTATAGCAACGAACAAGAATGTATGATTGTTACATGGAATAACATGGGTGAATCTCATTAACACAAAGTTAGGCACAAAATCATACGTACTATATGGTTCCATCTATATGAGGTTCAAAACCAGACAAAGCCAATCCATGCTGATAGTAATTACTTTCTAGGGTTAGTGTCTGGAAAAGGGGCATGAGAGAGATTTATAGGTGCTAGTAGGTGTTCTGTTCCTTGATCTGTAAGAAGTTACATGTGTGTGTTCAAAATCTGTGAATTCAGTGAGCTGCACATATATAATTTGTGCATTTTCTGTTAGCATGTTATATTAAAAAATAGACTACTTTAAAAAGTGCTATGCAAGCCAAAAACATAGTTGTAAATCTGGTAGAGTTCATGGGCCTAAAGCTTGTGCCATTTTTCCTGGGACAAATTTCTGAATATATCAAACTAGTATATTTGCTGTTCATACCCTCTGTTATTTCTTCCTTGGGCTTTTGCCTATATCCTCTGCCTGTCTGGAATTCTCTTCCCACACTGTTTTACCATTCAGTCTTTCAACCCAGTGTGGGCTTCACTTCTTCAGTGATTTTACCACTCACCTGAATCACAAATTGGCTCATATTTTAATTACACTTCCTAAGTATAGGTCTTGTCTCTTTGAAGTTGTTCACGGCTCCCAAATGCCAGTCTTTATACACCCATATAAAATGACCAAAATAAGGACAATGTAGCTTTTGTCATAAAGCTACATACATTGTATTTAACAGACCTTTATTTTGTGTTTAGATGACTTGTTTACTCTTTTAGTGTTAAGATAAAGCTCTTCCATGAATTGATGAAATTAACTGATGTGAGATAGTATAGTGGTTAAAGGTTTTGCGGGCCAGACTGGTTGTATTCAAATCCTGATGAGACTGAAGTCATTGACTTTTGTAACCTCAGTTTCCTGAAAAGGGGGGATATTAACAGTATGCTTACACACATACACGCACACACACGATACTACATACAATTATATATAGGGCTTCCCTGGTGGCTCAGATGGTAAAGAATCTGCCTGCAATGTAGGAGACTCAGGTTCGATCCCTGGGTCAGGATGATCCCCAGGAGAAGGGAATGGCTACCCATTCCAATATTCTTTCCTGGAGAATTCCTTGGACAGAGGAGCCTTGTGGGCTGCAGTCCATGGAGTTGCAGAGTTGGGCGTGACTGAGTGATGAACACCTGCACACACAAAGTTATATGTATCAATAATAAAATATATATACTTAATGTTTTATATATTTATAAAATGTCAGAACAGTTGCTGTAAAGTATAAATGAAATAAAGCCCTCAGATCCACATCTGGCACATGGCATGCACTCTGTAAACATTAGTCATTTTCATTGTTTAGTTGGGCAGAAGAAAAAATTGATGTCACTATATTTTCTGTTCCTCCCATTTTTTTATTCTTCAGAAAAGTTATTGGCCTGTGAAATTCAAAAGATTCACACCCATTCAACTAGATTGTATAATCTCTGAGAGCATGGCCCATGCCTTATATTTAATTATATAATATATGAGGAGCTGCTCAAATGAGTTAATGAAGTACAGGTCTTTCTTTATAGTCCATTTTTTTCTAGACCTGTTGGTATGCATCTTTGGTGGAATATAATAAGCATATTTCTGTATAGATATCTGCTTAATACCATTAATAATGTTAATTAAAAATCAGCCTTCTCAAAATTTAACACTTCTATTGTCAATTCTGTCTTCTTTTCAAGATACTTTTTTCAACAAATGTCAAGAATAATCCTCTAAGAATAATAGCAAAAAGGCAAACTGGGGAAAAATCCCCCCTGAGGTTCAGACAATCTGCTCTCTTTTGGTATAATTAACTTTGGGATAAGAGGATCTTGGGAAAATGCACAATGGACAGACACCAAATAGTGAATACTCTGGTTGAGTTTAATTAGCAGTGGTCTTTATGACACTAAAGTGATTGTTTTTTAAACACAGCTGTCAGTGACAATTGACGGAGGCAAGAAAGCAGCAGTAACTGTCTAAAAGATAAGCGGCACTACAGCTTTAAGGCAACACGGCAAAAATTAAGAAAAGTGTTTCATCAATCCTGAAACTGTTCTAGATAAAATGTGGAGATGTAGGAGTGGGAAGAAGGGATCTGGGAGAGGAAATAGGGATTGTTAAGTCTAGGAGAGTACCTTTGGAGAGAAGGAGGGCATTTTCTCTCCCTTTTCCACCCTTATAATTCTCAATTAAAAGAAAAAAGTGCCTGATTTGTGTCCACAACTTATATCTAAGACTCCTCGGAAGTATATTTTTCCAAGGCTAAAATAAAAAGAGTAAACCTAATTTCTTTGACAGATTTCAACTTAAACAATATGCTAATCACAGGATGACTTAATGGGGAGAGTAGAAGTTTTTAAAGGGGTGCTGCAAATGGCAGGATCTTGAGTGGAATCCTTATTTGAATCACAGAACTTTTCTTTTAATTTCCTTTATAAGAAACTTAAATTTCCTGAGTAAGATGGGAACAGTATTTTGGGGGAGGTAGGGACAATATTTTGGAAGTTTTATTAGGGTGGCACAGAGGCACAGGTGCACAGAATAATTATTCTGTCTACACTCAGTTTCACTGCCAAGTGTGGCCAGTTGGTGCTTCTAAGGATTCCACTTGACTGACAGATCACAGAAACTTGAGCACTGAGGCATGAGGCATAATATAACGACTGCTCGTGTTTCCAAAATTTGAAGAAAGTCCTAGAATTCAAGAGATGGGGGCAACTCAGTTAACATTATTTGGGAAGTCCACCATTCCCTAAAACAATTTTTGTCAGTGCTCTTCAAATGGCCTTCAAATTCAGATCTCTGATGTGACCTATAGCCGTTATTATTCTGTCAGTAGTCATTAACCACATTTTGTCTTAAGAATAGAGCCATAGAAAAAGCTAGTTATGCCTACTTCAGCAATAGTTCATTGTTAGAAGCTGCTTTTCAAGAAGAGACAAAAACACTGCTGCTTCTCAGAATTATTCCTGTTTATATGATGCATACATATGGTGAATGACATGTGCATTTTAGTCAAATGCGTTGTTGTTTATGTTCCTTACTTTCCCTTTATTTTTGTGTGGGATAATCTTCATCTGACCCTAGGTGAAGATCTAGGCTACTCCCAGGTCTTTGGGATGTTCTATGGTCACCTTAAGTCATAAGCATAGTTTTAATTCAGGCTTTACAATGTCCAGGGCCATGTAAAGTCAAAACTACAAGCATAATTTAACACCAAATCTCTCTTGCCTGAAATCTGAACTCCTGAGATATCTCCTGTTTCAGCTTAAAATCAACAATAGGAGAACAAGCAAGTTTGTCTCTTCTTGCTCTTTCATGCTCCCCTGCTCGCCTCTTTCCAAGAGTCTCATGTAGCATGGAAGAGGGGGCGAGATAAAAGGATAAGACTGTCTCTTGGCTAGGTGACTTTGGCTCTTTGACTTGGCAGATGGTTAATGCTAGCCTCTCTTGAAAATCCTGGAAGGCAGGGATTTGGGACGAAAATGGACTTGCTCCTGGGTGGCAGTCTCATGGACTCTTTCTTTGCTGGGCTCCTCTCTCCTTTAGGCATTTTACCATGTTCATTAGCAACTACTTGCTTAGTCCTTGAATATCACTGAATGTGGATCCAGGCTCTTTCTACTAAAGTGAAAGAAAGTGCAGTCGCTCAGTCGTGTCTGACTCTTTGCGACACCATGGACTGTAGCCTATCAGGCTCCTCTGTCCATGGGATTTTCCAGGTAAGAGTGCTGGAGTGGATTGCCATTTCCTTCTCCAGGGGACCTTCCCGACTCAGGAATTGAACCTGGGTCTCTCGCATTGCAGGCAGATGCTTTACCGAGGGAGCCATCAGGGAAGCCTTTCTACTAAGGGAACCTCATATGTCTATGAGGACAGCTCTACAGGACACAAAAATAACAGAGGTTACTCTGTCCTGAATAGCTCACTTTTGTCGACAGGAGACATCCTATATTTCTTGCTTGGTAAACTCATCATGGATAATGCAATCCCATTACGGCAGGTCCCTCTTGGATCCCCCCACCACAACAGTTAAGCCAGTTAAGTTCTCTCTTACCATCTAGATTTCCCCAGGATCATCCACACTCTGCCTTAGATGCCTCAGTGTGATCCAGGCAAGAATCTTCTGTTACTCTGAACTACAGGAAATGTATTTTGAACCATACCCAGATTCTTCATGGTTTCCATCTACTTGAGGAATCCAATTGGCATGCAACAGGTTCTTCAGGGCCATTTCTTTGTAAAACTGTTTGGAGTGGGGTGTGTCTCATTCTTACTTTTGTGACCACAATATATTATGTTACAGTCCTAAGAAACAAAGCCAGGAAGAATCCAATTCTATCATCTTGCTGCCTGTGTTTCACTGCTTGCAAAGTGTACAGTTTTATTATATCAGCTGTTTCTCACTGTAGCAAGAAATAAGCCCCCAAGAAACAGACATGTCAACCCTTTTTGCTAGTGAAAAACAGAGTTTGGAAGGGTTTGGTGACATGCCCAGTTTTGCATGGCTTCCACTAAAGCTGAATCTTCCCTGGACTGTACTTTAAAGGATCTTGTATTCATGTGTGTATCCTTAGTACTTAGTGCATAGTAGGTAATAAATAAGTATTTATTTATGGAATCAATATATCCAGAATTTCTTTTTTTTTATTAAATTTATTTATTTTTTAAATTACAATACTGTATTTGTTTTGCCATACATTGACACGAATCAGCCATAGGTGAACACAATCTCCCAATGCCGAAGCCCCCTCCCACCTCCCACCCCACATCCTCTACTTGAATCATCCTGTGCATCAGCCCCATGCATCCTGCATCCTACATTGAACATAGATTGGCACTTCGTTTCTTACAAGAAAATATACATGTTTCATTGCCATTCTCCCAAACCATCCCACCCTTTCCTCTCCCTCAGAGTCCAAAAGTCCACTCTATACCTCTGTGTCTCTTTGTTGTCTCACATATAGGGTCATCATTACTGTCTTCTAAATTCCATATATATGTGTCAGTATACTGTATTGGTGTTTTTCTTTCTGGCTTACTTCACTCTGTATAATCGGTTCCAATTTCATCCATCTCATTAGAACTGAGTCAAATTTATTCTTTTTAAGGGCTGAGTAGCATTCCATAGTGTATATGTACCACAGCTTTCTTATCCAATCATCTGCTGATGGACATCTAGGTTGCTTCCATGTCCTGGCTATTATAAACAGCGCTGCAATGAACATTGGGGTACATGTGTCTCTTTCAATTCTGGTTTCCTCGGTGTGTATGCCCAGAAGGGGGATTGCTGGGTCATAAGGCAGTTCTATTTGCAATTTTTAAGGAATCTCCACACTGTTTTCCATAGTGGCTGTACTAGTTTGCATTCCCACCAGCAGTGTAAGAGGGTTCCCTTTTTCTCCACATCCTCTCCAGCATTTATTGCTTGTAGACTTTTGGATCGCAGCCATTCTGACTGGTGTGAAATGGTACCTCATTGTGGCCTTGATTTGCATTTCTCTGATAATGAGTGATGTTGAACATCTTTTCATGTGTTTGTTAGCCATCCGTATGTCTTTGGAGAAATGCCTATTTAGTTCTTTGGCCCATTTTTTTATTGGATCATTTATTTTTCTGGAGTTGAGCTGCATAAGTTGCTTATATATCTTTGAGATTAGTTGTTTGTCAGTTGTTTCATTTGCTATTGTTTTCTCCCATTCAGAAGGCTGTCTTTTCACCTTGCTTATAGTTTCCTTCGTTGTGCAGAAGCTTTTAATTATAATTTGATCCCATTTGTTTATCTTTGCTTTTATTTCCAGTATACTGGGAGTTGGATCATAGAGGATACTGCTGTGATTTATGTCGGAGAGTGTTTTGCCTATGTTCTCCTCTAGGAGTTTTATAGTTTCTGGTCTTACATTTAGATCTTTAATCCATTTTGAGTTTATTTTTGTGTATGGTGTTCTGATGCCTAGTGAAGGGGTTCAGAATATGCCATCCTCAAACATGCCACTTTTGCATTTGATTATTTTGAGTTAAAGGCACTTGAGAAACAGCATATACAGGAAGGGCTCTTTAACTTCCCCTTTGTACCTAAAAGCAGATCATAAAATGGCCTATGAAAAGATGCCCTCCCTATACTGAGAAGAACATTCTTAACACCAGAGACTGGGATTCAACACTGATAGAGATCTGTACAAATAAACCTACTAGAATAACTCTCCCATTAGTTTCCCTATATTTCCCTGTCACTGTTCCACAATTTACTATCTGTGGCCTGTATTGTCACAACTACAATTTATTGCTCTTTGTTTAGAAATATACGTAAGCTTTCAGGCCTATGGCTTCTTTGAGTCATTTACCTTTTGATGACTCCCATGTATACATAAAAATATTAAACTAAATTTGCATGTTTTTCTCTTGTTAATCTGTCTTATGTCAGTTTAATTCTTAGACCAACCACAGAACCTAGGAGAGCAGAGGGATGTTTTCCCTCCTCTACACTACTCAAGTCCTTTTTCACTGTACACCATCTTGCTCCCATGCAGGGTATCTGATTTCTTTTTCTTTTTCTTTTCTTTTCTTTCTTTCTTTTTTTTTTTCTGATTTCTGATCTCCATGTCAGCACAATCCATCAGCCCCTAATCCAGGTTTATTTCAATTTAAGGCCAATTCAGGATCCAAAGGTTTGAATTTGAGTAAACCAAGATGTTCAAGACTCTTTGAGGGTTATTCTGGCCCTTTCTACACTTAGCTTGTAATAAGCAACATTTTCTGAGTGCCTTTTATGTGACAGGTAATGTGTGGATTATGAGAGAGCCAAATATAAATAAGGCAAGGTTCCGTGTCTTGCAGCTCATCCTGGAACAGACTGGAATCTCAGGAAAGCTAAGAAAATTATAGAAAACCTTTTGTAAATGCAAGAACTTCTTTACAGTTTTTCCTGGAGCTTTTAGAAGATATATTAATCTCAGTGTGGTAAAAACTCATGCCTATGGGTAGGATTGGGCAGGTAGCGCAATAGGGAGAGATGAGCAGTGTGGTAAACCAGAAAACATCTGCCCTATCTAAAGACAGCAAGAACTACTCAACTCTAGCTGAAGTGAGCATAGCAGTTCAGAGATTCTGGATCTTCTAATTTTTCCAAAATGCTAGAAATCTGGCTTTATCTTATTTATTTTTTGTTTAGGTATATTTAATTTATTTTAAAATTAATTTATATTGTAGTATAGTTGCTTTACAATGTTGTGTTAGTTTCTGCTGCACAACAAAGTGAATCAGCTACACATACGCATGTATCCACGTTTTTAAAAAAATCTTCCCATATTTGGTCACCACAGAGCACTGAACAGAGTTCCCTTTGTTATACAGCAGGTTCTCATTAGTTATCTTTTTTATACATAGTGAACTGCACTGAACTAAATGTATATACGTCCTTTCTAGTTTCCCAGTTCATCTTGCCCCTCTTTCCTCCCTTGGTAACCATAAATTTGTTTGCTATATCTGTGAGTCTATTTCTGCGTTGCAAATAAGGTTGTCTGTACCATTTTCTAGATTCCACGTACAAATGAGATTTTACAATATTTGTCTTATTTTAATATGTTTTCTCCATTTAAAACACAGTGTGGTCAGACAACACAGCTGTGGGTTACCAGAATCAGTCTCTGCCTTGGGGTTGGTTCTTTTCTTTCTCCTCATTCCAGCCCTACCTAGTCTTTCCTCGGGACATGACTTGGAACAGAAACAGACTCGAGACTGGGAGCTGAGGTAAAGACTGCTGCTCAGCCTCATTTCTTTCCTTGGGTCTTTATCAAAAGAAGAATTGTGCCTCATTTTATAACTTTCAGAGAATAGGAAAACATGGGTTTAGGACTATAGCTAGCTTTTACTCAATTCAAGAATGAAATCCCTCCTTTAAGCAGGACTGTAAGGGGCTTCTTACCAGTCTTAACATCTATCTCACACACATATCCATATGTTATTATTGTTCATGCAAATTTGAAAGGTACACACTTGCTGAGCAATTGCTAGCTGGTTGTCATGTTTATGGCCGTTAAATGATGGCTTGTTCCAAGCTATGAGGATAAGCAGTTTATAACAGACATTTCTCTGAGTCATTCTCCCTCTGCTTTAGATTCCTGTTTCCACACTCATCTTGCAGATGTCAGGGGCTTTGGACGTGTATTTGTCTGCTTCAGACTGCATGATTCTCCCATTCACCCAGTTGCTTGCTTTAGAGTTATCTTCGGTTTGAATGAAAATGTACAGTGCATTTAAATATTATTACCCATGTTTAATTGTTTAGCCTGCTTTGTGGAAGGTTTAGATATTCTGGAGCACTGAGTGATAAATTGTTTCTTTGTCTTTTAATTATTTAGGTTACAGCTTTGAGCTTTGGAACTTTTGATGTCATATATTAGCAATAAATAAATTGCAAGCCTGGCTTTTTTTGTGGCATTGTGGTTATTACATGCTTAAATTAATTTGATAAATATATCAGTGTTACAGCACTTACATGGCATGAATATATGCTTGCATATACATATATTTTTATCAAATAAAAGACATGGCACTTTAAAAGATCAACATTAACTGGCTAATGTAGTCCATAGATTGTAAAGAAATGAAGCTTTCATTAACTGTTTACATTTACGATTCAATTGGTGCAGAGAGGTTTTCGTTTCTGACCTAGATATTTCAAATGGCTTGCTTCTGGGAAAAATAATAGTTAGACACCAACAGCAAAAACCCATGTCCTATTTAGAATCCCTAAAATGTTTTATTTTCATATGTATTGTTTTGAAATTGTATCTGTAGGTTAAGAGTATAGTTTTCTAGGTTAAATCAGAATTTAATTGCTAGTTTAGAAATGTCTGGTATACATGAAGTGCATTTCACCTCAAAATATTTTAAGTTCTTTTGCAATCCTAATAAATTGGGGACCCCAAGGTTTCAGTCTCTGAAGAGTATGGAGTTTCAGAAAAACTGTTCACTAAGCAATCTTGTCTCTTCCCTCAAATTAAAAAAGAAATCTGTTCTTTACTAGTATCTCTCAAAGACATTACAGGAATCCAAATCAGAATCATCATATCCTTTGTTTCCCTTCTTCTCAATTCTTTTTGCATTCTCTTATTCACAACTAATTACCCCTCCCCCATTTCCATCCACGTTCCCACCCCTACCCCCACACTACCAACCTAAATGCTCTCCCCAGTCTAGTCTATATGATTTTTATTCTCTATCTTCCTTCCTCTCTCTCTCTCACACACACACACACAACTCTTTATCTGTGAGTCATTTCACCTCTTTAATTTGTTTCCTCCTTTTATGTCAGTCTGAGAGATGGAGGGGAATAGGGACCGGTGAATTGGTCTTGTAAATTACCAAATAGTGACCTTGGGGGATTATGTAACTATTCCCCCTTTAATGATTTTTACTTATTGCATATGGCATTAAATAATTTTAAATCTGGCTTGCTTCAATAATATGGATTAAAATACAGAGACATTGGTATATTTGATTCATAACCAAATGCTTTGGAGAGGATGAGCTTGGGCTTTTCATTACTAAACTGGTGTTAGTCTCTGAAGTGATGTCACTATTGAACTAATCCTTCTGTGCCTATGAGAGCATACAGCTATCTAGGCTTTGTGTCTTCATATTTTTTCAACCTTTAATAGTGGCAACAGAAGAATTTATCAGTATTAGAGTACTGTTCAACCTTCAAACCGCTCCACAGTCTGGCACTGGTTCTGGTTTCCTGCCCTGCCCTACCCATGTTCCCCATGCTGATAACATTATATCTCTATTAACAGAGCAAATTGCCTTGAGTTATGATATTCATGTACACACAATCTTCCTTAATGGGTGTTAAGCTCTGTCGCATCTTACACATAACACAGGCTGAGTAAATGACTGATGGATTGACTTGAACTATTTACTATGCTATAGACTCTCAAACTTTAGGGTAAATCCATAATGTGACTTTATTTGTTCAGTGAGTAGCAGGGTAGCTGCACATGGCACATATTTTTGAATGAGAGAAAGAACAGCAATAGAGCTAGTATCATCAGAATTTGCAGAGTCTTCTTTCTATAAAATCCAGCAAATATTTCTTGAACAAAGATGATGTAGTAGACACTGAATGAAATACCATGGGAGACACAAACTTAAGAACAGAAGAGTGTTCATCCTTTGGGAATCTCATCGTCTTTTTCATATAATTTCATTTATATGGAATAAATGATAAAATGGAGAAAGCTCATTATTTCCTGGTCTGTTAAAATATCTGTATGGTATGAATGAATCTGTGTATTTGGAGTGTTTTCCATGTGGATTCACTGCTTAGTCCTTAACTGGCAATATTTCTCAGTTATTTTCTAGGGATTACCATACAGTTGGTAAACACAATTGTATACTTAATGCCTGAGAGAGGAATGAGGGGTAAACGTTCCTTAGACTCTTACTATTGAGGAAATCAGACCAGCCATTCAAGTGATGAAGACTATGTCATCCAACTAATAACTTCTGGTGAGTCTTTAGTGCCAGAATGTTTGGGCTCCCTGAGCTGGATAACTTTCCTGTCGATAACCACTAACAAATTAAAACTCCTTCTGGGGGGCATATTGGTTTTGCCAGTCTTCCTGGCCTAACTTTTTATAGTTTGTCATTTCTTTGACCAAAATTCCTATGTCTTGAAATATTCTTTAATCACTGTCTAAACTGTGTTCCATGAACTCTGGCTGAACTTGTATGCAATCTTGGTAGAAACCTTCAGTTTCATGGTATCTTCTCTGTACAATCCATTTTATAGAAATACGGAAAACTGAAACTAGAAGAGACTTTCTGGAAGTGCTGGTAATAGAAAGAGAGCAAGGAGGAGGAGGAGTGCAACGGTAGTTATAGGGGATTGTAGTGCCAGTAAAGCGTAGCAATACCTATAGTGGGATGAATGGTGTCCCTTCCTCCCCTCCAAAATTTGCATGTTGAGTCCCGAACCCCCAATACCTCAGAAAGTGACTGTATTTGGGGATAAGACATCTAAAGAAGTAATTAAGTTAAAATGAGGCTGCTATAGTAAGTCCCAGTCCAATCTGACTGGTCTGATGAAAAGAAATTTGGATACTCAAAGAGGTACTAGGATGTATACGCAGCAGAATCACCATGTGTTATGGTTCCTGTTATGTTTTGACCTGGTTACATCACACAGTAACCAGATATTTGGCCAAAGTTATTCTGAATCTTTCTTTGAGGGTGTTTTTTTGGGGTGAGATTTACATTTAAGTCTTTGAATAAAGTATTTTGCTCTCCATAATGTGGATGGACCTAATCTAATCAGTTGAAGACCTGAGTAGAATAAAAGGCTGATGTCCCTCAAAGCTAGAGAGAATTCTGGCAGCAGAATGCCTCTGGATTTTATCTGTAACACCAGCTCTTCCTGGTTTGTCAGCAGACTTGTCTTTAGATTCAACTGTAACTCTTTTCCTGAGTCTCCAGCCTTCAGGCCTTCCCCATCAGATTTTTAACTTAGCAAATTTCCCTAATCTCATAACTCAGTTCCATAAAATAAATTTGGACTCCATGTCTCTGAGTCCAAATTTTCCCTTTATATAAAGACGCAAGTCATATTGAATTAACCTTCCCTCCCCTACTCCATTTGAAGAAGGCAATGGACCCCACTCCAGTACTCTTGCTTGGGAAATCCCATGGACAGAAGAGCCTAGCAGTCTACAGTCCATGGGGTCGCTAAGTTGGACACGACTGTGAGACTTCACTTTCACTTTTCACTTTCATGCATTGGAGAAGGAAATGGCAACACACTCCAGTGTTCTTGCCTGGAGAATCCCAAGGATGGAGGAGCCTGGTGGGCTACCGTCTATGGGGTCGCACAGAGTCGGACACGACTGACGCGACTTAGCAGCAGCAGCAGCAGCCCCTACTCTGCTAATGAACTCACTTTAATTTGATTATCTCTATAAAAACTTTGTCTCCAAATAAGACCACTTCTAAAATACTGGGGCTTGAGAATTCAATGTGTAAATTGTGGGAAGACATAATTCAACCCATAAGAGGTGGTGACTAAATATACTTGTTTAATCCCTAATTTACTTCATTGAAATAGAATCATGTTGAAACTAGAGGAGGCCTAGCAAGAGATCCTCCACTTCGAAACATGTGCAGGAGGTAATGAGAATTTAAATTATCTTCATTTGGAGAAGTGGTGAGTGTGTATTCATCAAAGGAGTTCAGTTCAGTTCAGTTCAGTCTCTCAGTCATGTGTGACTATTTGCAACCTCATGAATCACAGCACACCAGGCCTCCCTGTCCATCACCAACTCCCAGAGTTCACTCAAACTCACATCCAACTAGTCAGTGATGTCATCCAGCCATCTCATCCTCCGTCACCCCCTTCTCCTCCTGCTCCCAATCCCTCCCAGCATCAGAGTCTTTTCCAATGAGTCAACTCTTCACATGAGGTGGCCAAAGTACTGGAGTTTCAGCTTTAGCATCATTCCTTCCAAAGAAATCCCAGGGCTGATCTCCTTCAGAATGGACTGGTTGGATCTCCTTGCAGTCCAAGGGACTCTCAAGAGTCTTCTCCAACACCACAGTTCAAAAGCATCAATTCTTCGGTGCTCAGCCTTCTTCACAGTCCAGCTCTCACATCCATACATGACCACAGGAAAAACCATAGCCTTGACTAGACGGACCTTTGTTGGCAAAGTAATATCTCTGCTTTTGAATATGCTATCTAGGTTGGTCATAACTTTCCTTCCAAGGAGTAAGTGTCTTTCAATTTCATGGCTGCAATCACCATCTGCAGTGATTTTGGAGCCCCTTCAAATAAAGTCTGACACTGTTTCCACTGTTTCCCCATCTATTTCCCATGAAGTGATGGGACCAGATGCCATGATCTTTGTTTTCTTAATGTTGAGCTTAAGCCAACTTTTTCACTCTCCTCTTTCACTTTCATCAAGAGGCTTTTTCATTATGTTAATTGGGGATGTTTTAGAAGATTCCTGCATGGAAAGGATAGTATGGGGGCAGCAAAAGGAGATGGAACATGGAAGTTACACGAAATGGTTGTGGTCACTCAGGAGCATTCAACCCAGTTCCAAGAGATGTCCTTACTCTCATTAGGACTCCACCTCAAGTCATGTGGTTGATGCTGCATAATTTTCCCAATCCTAGAGTTAACTGTGAACATATAGCTGTAACTAAGCCAAGTGAATTCTCTTTTTCAGAACCCTGAACACTGAATGAAGTAACTTGAGTACCAAATAATAGTAATTTTTGGCATGCATTTATTAATTTCAGCAGCAGTAGTAGCCTGAAAAGAAGGTCAAGCAATTACAGTGGTTGTAGTTCCCACCCGGACCTGGTTCTGAGTTTTCCTCCAGCCTTCCTATAGATTTGTGCTCTATCTCACAAGGCAACTTCTTTTTGCTGAGCTTGGGTTGATTTCTGATACTTTTGATTGAAAAATTCTATTCCTTTTACTGAATTATAATTGATATACAACATTATATTAATTTCAAGTGGACACAATATTTGTATATATTGTGAAATTATTGCCACAATAAATCTAGTTAACATCTGTCATCATACATTGAAATATCCTAATTGATAAAATATTTCCTTAGGGATAATATTTAATTTTTCAGGATTTATATAAATTGCACTTATATCTATACATGTTTATTGATTTTAAGAGATCTTAAGATGAGAGGATGCAATAATAAGTAGATTCACTAAGTAGGCCCTTTTATATTTCTTTTGGAAAGAGAAAAATATATACATTCATATACCTATGAATGCATATATACATGTGAAAATATACATGCATGCATGCATGTATGTTCAGTATTGTCTGACTCTTTGTGACCCCATGGGCTGTAGCCTGCCAGGCTCCTCTGTCCTTGAGATCTTCCTGTCATGAACAGTAAGGTAGGTTGCCAATCTCCTTCCATGGGATCTTCCCGACTGAGAGGTTGAAACTGTGTCCACTGTATCTCCTGTATTGCAGACAGAAGCTTTACTGCTGAGCCACCAGGGAAGCCTATATACACGTATATATACTTGTAAAGTACAGAGTTGTATGCAGAGTACATCATGAGAGATGATGGGCAGGATGAAGCACAAGCTGAAATCAAGATTGCAGGGAGAAATATCAATAACCTAAAATATAGCAGATGACACCACCCTTATGGCAGAAAATGAAAAAGAGCTAAAGAGCCTCTTGTTGAAAGTGAAAGAGAAGAGTGAAAAAGCTGGCTTAAAGCTCAACATTCAGAAAACTAAGGTCATGGCATCTGGTCCCATCACTTTATGGCAAATAGATGGGGAAACAAAGGAAACAGCAACAGACTTTATTTTTTAGGCTTCAAAATCACTGCAGATGGTGATTGCAGCCATGAAATTAAGGACGCTTGCTCCTTGGAAGAAAAGTTATGACCAACCTAGACAGCATATTAAAAAGCAGAAAACTACTTTGCCAACAAAGATTCGTCTAGTCAAAGCTTTGGTTTTCCAGTAGTCACCTATGGATGTGAGAGTTGGACTATAAAGAAAGCTGAAAGCCAAAGAATTGATGCTTTTGAACTGTGGTGTTGGAGAAGACTCTTGAGAGTCCCTTGGACTGAAAGGAGATCCAACCAGTCCATGCTAAAGGAAATCAGTCCTGAATATTCATTGGAAGGACTGATGCTGAAGCTGAAACTCCAATACTTTGGTCACCTGATGCAAAGAACTGACTCATTTCAAAAGACCCTGATGCTGGGAAAGATAGAAGGCAGGAGGAAAAGGGGATGACAGGATGATACGTTTGGATGGTATCACTGACTCCATGGACATGAGTTTGAGCAAGCTCTGGGAGTTGGTGATGGACAGGGAAGCCTGGTGGGCTGCAGCCCATGGGTTCACAAACAGTGGGACACAACTGAGTGACTGAACTGACTGAACTGATAACTACAAAAATATAGCATAATTTTTAAACTATATACAAATATAACTTTATAATATATGTTCTATATAACATAAATATATATTAAAGTGTATGTGCTGTGGCTGTGCTGTGGTTAGTTTCTCAGTGGTGTCCAACTCTTTGTGACCCCATGAACTGTAGCCCTCCAGGTTCCTCTATCCATGGAATCCTCCAGGCAAGAATACTGGAGTAGGTTGCCATGCCCTCATCCAGGGGAATCTTCCTAACCCAGGGGTAGAATTCAGATCTCACGCATTGCAGGCAGATCTTTACTGTATGAGCCACAAAGGAAGCCCATTAAAGTGTTATTATTTTTTTAATCTTAAAACATGTTTGGCTGAGAAGTGCTGTTTATAGTAATATGAAGTAATGGGGAGCCATGCTAGGGTTAGTGCAGAAAGGGCCACATGCTTATAAAGTCCAAGCCTGGGGAGGGAGGTGGGAGGGGGGGTTCAGGATTGGGAACTCATGTACACCCGTGGCGGATTCATGTCAATGTATAGCAAAACCAATACAATATTATAAAGTAAAATAAAGTAACATTTTTAAAAAAATAAGACAGGCAGTACTAGAACTCATTCTGGAAGTGAATTTTGTATATTAGTGAAATATTTTGTGATCTAGAAAAATAATACCTAAGTTTTTTCATGTTACAGTGGGTTCATTGCATAAACTTTCTTTTTTCATTTTACCTTAATGGGGTTGATAGCATGGGATTTTTATTACACAAAAATGCAGATTTAAAGGTAACCTAACTGACATTTGAAAATAAAATCACCATCCCACCTTGCAACAACAACAACAAAAAGTTATGGCCATCCAAGCAGTGTGTTTGTTATTATATAATGAACAACTTGATGAAATATATAAATACTATAAAAGATAACTTGCATTTTCTCATATAAATTACTTTGGCTATGTTAGCTATTAACATCAAATAAAATTATAGGGAGGCTTACTATCTCAAGTTGTTATATGGCAGAAACCAACACTACATTGTAAAGACATTATTCTCCAGTTAAAAATAAATTTAAAATTATGTATTAAAAAAATAAAGTCCAAGCTTATTGTTTATTATTATTCTTTTTCACCCCTTCTCTCTCACACACACAGACACACAACTGTTCATTACTGAGGTTTTTTTTTTTAAACTGTATTTATTTCTTTATTTGGCTGCACCAGGCCTTAGTTGCTGCTACCTTTAGTAGCAGGATGTGGGCCCTTTCTAGTTGCTGCATGAGGAATCTTTAATTGTGGTGTGCGATCTCTTTGTTGCATCATGCAAACTTGTAGTTGCAGCATGGGGCATCTAGTTCCCTGACTAGGGATCGAACCTAGCCTCTCTGCATTGGAAGTATGGATTCTTAGCCACTGGGCCACCAGGGAAGTCCCTATTACCAAGTCATAATTGATAAGTTAAAGATTCAGTTTAATCAACAAATGCTAGGGTTGGAAAGAGGGTTGCAAACAACTTTTCTCAATGAAACTACTAAAGAACAACCTCTGTCTATATATCTATCAAGAACGGCAATGAAGTTTTGCCTAGGATTTTGATAAGAAACATAATCTAGTCATCCTATATCAGAACCTGTGGTGGCTTGCAGGTATCTGTCAAATGCTTAACAACAATATCAAATACTTAACAAATTATTATGCTCAAGGCATTGTGCTTATCTGCAATAATATGAAGACAAATAAGACCTGGACTCAGGCCATAAAGAGCTCATAAAATGCAAAAATGTGAAATCTAAATATATTTGTGGAATTACAAGCATATTTTCAATTACTCTTGGGCGCTAATGCCATCGAAAAAGGTAAGCACTTTTGATGTTGATGGACGTTCATGACAGAGTCTAAGAAAAATTTCTTGGACTACTAATTTTTCCTGTTCTAAACATTAAATGATATTTGAGTTTTAACTGCAAGATATATATGGTATTACCCATAAAGGCTGTGTGCAATCTTCATAGAGATTTGGAGCAGGTACTTGTATCCAGAGCAACCTTCCTGGAGAATTCTCTAAATTCCCTCCTCTATTTGGCTTATTACTATCTGATTTACTTTCTATGGCTCAGAGGTTAAAGCGTCTGCCTGGAATGCAAGAGACCCGAGTTCAATCCCTGGGTCGAGAAGATCCCCTGGAGAAGGAAATGGCAACCCACTCCAGTACTCTTGCCTGGAGAATCCCATGGAGGGAGGAGCCTGGTAGGCTACAGTCCATGGGGTCGCAAAGAGTCCGACACGACTGAGCGACTTCACTTTCACTTTACTTTCTATGAGAAAAACAGAAATGCTGAATATGCTGCCAACATGGTAGATGAGAAGTCACATCAGAATTGGAAAGAGACAAATAGTATAGTAAAAGCAATGCAGACCTAGAGTCAGGCCTAGGAAGTTCCCTAGCTAGCTGACTTTAGTCATCACTTGGCCTTTGAGAAGACTTGGTTATCTCCACTGTGGCACAGTTTTTCTTCTGTCTATCTCACTGGATTGTGTAAGGCTCAGAGGCAAATATATTGTAAGTCCTAAGGTCCTGGGAAAGGTTGAAGGCAGGAGGAGAAAGGGATGACAGAGGATGAGATGGTTGGATGGCATCACTGACTTGATGGACATGAGTTTGTGCAAGCTTCGGGAGTTGGTGATGGGCAGGGAAGCCTGGCATGCAGCAGTCCATGGGGTTGCAAAGAGTCAGACACAACTGAGCAACTGAACTGAAAGTCCTACACAAATATGAGTCACTATGGTTAAATGATGTCCCAGGTTAAATGAATTGTACTGAAAGATTTTCAAAACTGCTGCTATTAGTCTCTATAAGCCTGAGTAGACAAGAATAGCATTCATGTATTTTTATCTTTCAGAGGTTTGTGGGAGTGAGATGGAATTGAGGAGCTAGAGGAGAGAGTCCAAACTGAATATGTGAAATTTACAATGCACAATAAAATGCACTGAACTGAAGGACTTTGAAGGAATTCACTACATTTTTCTATCCTGTCGTTTGTGACATGTTTGCAAGAGATTTCCTCAAATTATATCCAAGGCAAGTAAAAACAGAGTGATACAGGCTAAAAAAATTACCTCTACAAAAATAAAATATGCTTCAGTGACTGCCTCCTGGAAAGAAAATTGATATAAAACAGACAATCACAGTATATCTTTCAATGATCAAAGTAGAAAGAATTCAACCATCCCATAACTTCAGCCTTCATAGTAACCTTAGCTGATAAGTAGGCTTGGAGAAAAATGAAATAAACCAAAATGTACAGCTCTCTTTCCATCTCCTAACAAGAAGAGAAAGTCTGAGTCATAAAATAGAGGCCCTAGACACTAGTTAGAATTTAAGACTTGTCATTTTCTGTGGAGTCAATTCTTAAACTTAGTGTATAAAAAGAAAACCTCTAGGCTTTAATGACTGATGTTTTTGAGAAATGTGTGTGTCTGAGGGTGTGTGTGTGTGTGTGTGTGTGTGTGTGTGTATTCTGATATGGGCTGAGGCTGTGTTTTTGGTGATTCCCACTCTTAAAACATTTCAACCTTCACCAGTGTCACCACTCTTTTTTTTTTTGGTCCTGTCCCAGCTCCTGAGTTTCCTGCTTGATTGGTTAGTGGCTGGATTTTATTTACATAGCAAGGAAAAGGCAAACATTACCAAAGTTTAATTAAAAGGAAATGTCTATATTCTGAATTATAATGTAAATGGGGCTCTTTTACAAACCACGGTCATCTGGAGAACTTGACCTTATGTTGTTGCTCAGTTGTTCAGTCATGTCTGACTCTTTACCACTCCATGGACTGCAGCATGCCAGGCTTCTCTATCCTTCACCATCTCCTGGAGCTTGCTCAAGCTCATCTCCATTGAGTCGGTGATGCTATCCAACCATCTCGTCCTCTGTCGTCCCCTTCTCCTTTTGCCTTCAATCTTTCTCAACATCAGGATCTCTTCTAATAAATTTGCTTTCTGCATGTGGTGGTCAGAGTATTGGAGCTTCAGCCTCAGCATCAGTCCCTCCAATAAATATTCAGGATTTATTTCCTTTAGAATTGACTGGTTTGATGTATGAAATACTTAAACTTCCCCATGTATAACTGTCCTAAGACTTACTAGTAAAAATTTGAATATTTCTTCTTGTGACCCTCTTCTCTCAAATAGTCTAAGAATCCTGATTCAAAGATGGGGACAGTGATGGCTCTGATGGTGTGAATTCTGATCCTACTGCTGTTTCTTCTTGCTGCAACTTAATATTAAGGATGAAGATTGCTGCACTGCTGCAGGGATGGTCTAGGGAATCCAGGTTACATGTTGGGTCCCAAGTGAGTAACATTTTAATTCACGCTTTCCTGCTCAATGACTATTCTCTAAAGTGCAGCTGCTGTGCTTAGGTGTCTAGGTTGGAGGAACTTTTAGCATTTGTCATACTTCTCAAACCAGCCCTCCCTCATAAGCATGTAGGCACTAGTGTTGGCTGTACATCAGGAACCAGGTCCACCCAGGAACCCCCAGTTTTTCACTTTATTTTTCATGATTAGAGTTTTTCATATTGGTTAGATTTCAGGGGCTGAAATCTTTATGCATATTGGGCCATCTTCATCCCAAGGAAAGTTTCTGTTTATCAGGATGTGGGCAGATTTATGTAGCTACTGGCCTTATATTCTTCTACCAGGACAATGGGTACATACTTGTTCTATATTGCTTTTTACCCTGGGAGAGTCATTTAAGTGACTTCTTTCAGCTCAAAGAGGTCAAACAGACAAAGAAAAACTTCAGCACTACCTCACACAATTATAATATCTGAAAGCATACAGATAATATATAGGCACTTAGGGCAACTAGCCTTCTGCTACTCTTGTGTGTCATTTCAATTTGACCTTTAATGTCAAAGTGTAACCATACAAAATAAGTGATTTAGTAAGTTCAATAACTGTAGATACCCAAACTGTTTAATGAACAATATTTTAGATACATTGGCTAGGAAATTGATTTGGTACTTTTCCCACTTTCAGTCATCTGAAATATCTGACCTTTGTCTGTCCTTTGTTCAAAGAAGAGCCACTGTTACATTACAAAATTAGAGAATTTGAAGCAGAGTGGGATATAACCCTTGCCTAGTTTGATAACTGCACATACTCTAGTATTTCTGACCTATTGAATTATAAAACTAAAAAGAAAACTTGTTTTCATCTTGAATGAAATCTCATTATGTACCAACAATGAAATTAACTCTTGAATTTAAAATCTTAGTTTATGGAACATGTTGCATCACAGTCAATATTTACATGTGGCACAGCTGCAGAAGGAAATTGCTCAAACCAAAGCCATTCATCAGGAAAAGGGAGATTCCTATAATACCTGTATTATGTTAATAAGATTTACCAAGTAGAGAAAGAGAATTGTATGTCACTAGATAAGGGAAAACAAATGTATTTAACTTCATGACTTTCCTATCATTTACTTTTTCAATGAATGTTTAATTTAAATTCTAGCTATATTTAAGAGTATCATTTTCAGCAGTACTCACTCTAGCATTTTGAACTGAGTGATCCTGTGTTTCCCCAAAGTTGTAAATGCCAGTGATGAGAATATTTCTAATAGTGATAATGGCTGTCTTGGAGGGAATCATCCTGGATTCAGGCTGATTTTGGACACTTTGGTGACATGGGCCTGGATGACATTCCTTCCCCCTAGGAGTATATGTTTGCAATTACTGATTCCAAAAAGTGTTGAAAAACTTTCTGGAAAAGAAAAAAACTTAAGTGTGGCTCAAAATTCAGATGCTCACAGGTTTGTCTGGTGGATTTGAGGTTGGAGTGTGCTTGTGTTAAAGGTGGAGACACTAGTTGATCAATTTTATGAAGAGAGATGGAGTTTTTAGTACAGAATTCACCATGAGGAAAACATTCAGACGAACAAGTTAGACTCAGGTACAGAGTGTCCATGAGAGTGAAAGAGGTGTTAGAGTGTGGCACGTGCAACTCATATTAGGAATCAGTCCTAATAAAATCATCCTGTGTGTCAGTCCAGGAGAAAGAAAAAAATGTCATCTGACTATCTTTGCAAATCCTGAGCCCCAGACCCTGCTGTTTTTCACATCCACCCACTGCAGCCCAGTATTTCTGAGAGTCCCCTGAAAGGGAATCACAAGCAGGGCACATTATTCCACATGCTATTCTCTGTGAGCATGACTATCTGGAAACAATTTGGGGGCGACAAAAAGCAGTGGTAAGAGCACTTTGGAAGATGAGTCAGGTAAGGAAGCCATTTTAGCTAGGGAAAACTGCGTGAAAGCAAGGATGCATAAAACAGATTTTTGCTCTTTGGAAGGAAGTCTTGCGGTTTTCCCATGGGGTATTATTCAGAGTCACAAGAAAGCTAGTATGACAGGAATTTAGGGAGCACTTTGGAGAGTGTTGGGGGTAAAGATGGAGAAGTGAGCTTTAATCAAGTCATTGAGAGCTATGGTAAGGTATGGTAATGGATTTTATATTTCAAGCAATGGGAAACTGTTGAGATATTAAGTAAAGAGTGACATATTAAGATTTGTGAATTAAGAAGTAAAAAATAGCTAGCCCTATCAGGCACCTTTTCCTACCTGGGCCCCACTTCTTTGTGAAGCCCTTTTTCATATGCTCATTTGCACAATACTTGATCATCTTTTCTAACATTTGTGGTCATCACAGCCCTTTGAATTATATATATTAATTGTTAAAAAATAGATTTTTTTCATGAGACCATTGTTTTGTTATATTGTTATAAGAATTTTTGCCAAGATAAAGATACTTTGAAATTAAGAAATTGTGCATAGGTTATTTCTAAGATCAGTTTTGAAACTGGCAATGTGACTTCTTGGTAGCATCAAGTATTTCAGTATTTATAGTAGTAAATGTGGTCTGTTGGTTTTTCAAATATGGTGAAAACTGTTTGAAAGGAGAAGGGTTTTAGAACTATCCATTAGAGGAGAAAGATTCTAGATCTTAATGAGTTTTACTGTGATATGTGGGAATCCAGAACCCATTTTAGTTTTAGCATATTTTTAAACCTACTTAATTCAGGAAGCAATGTTAAAGGATATGTTTTTGAAGAAGATATGGCTTGCTTTATATTTAAAACATTATAGCAGAAATAAATGGGTACTTGATAAAATTAGCCTATAATCATAAATTCCTATTCTAATTCAGAATGCTTCTGATTTAGAGAAAAGTAAGATTATAAAATAGTGATGTAGCAATTTTTGCCAGTATTGTGAACAAATTAAGGATTCAAAATATCTGTTGTGCACTGCTCGCATGGGCATTCAATAAACATTTAATTGAATCATAGTAGTGTTCATTGTAATAAATCTCATTCTTAAGCTGCTGCTGCTGCTGCTAAGTCACTTCAGTCATGTCCGACTCTGTGTGACCCCATAGATGGCAGCCCACCAGGCTCCCCGTCCCTGGGATTCTCAAGGCAAGAACACTGGAGTGGGTTGCCACCTCCCTCTCCAATGCATGAAGGTGAAAAGTGAAAGTGAAGTCGTTCAGTCGTGTTTGACTCTTAGCGACCCCATGGACTGCAGCCTGCAGGACTCCTCCGTCCATGGGATTTTCCAGGCAAGTACTGGAGTGGGGTGCCATTGCCTTCTCCGCATTCTTAAGCTAGATATTTTTATTTAATATTCACAGTTTTTATAAGACGGACCTTTCTGATAATAGGAAAGCAATATATAATTTGCATTATTGTAAAATAGTGCTATTTTGTACTATTATAATAAAGATATTCATATTTTCTTAACAGACTGTTTTCACACCCAATACTGTTCAGGTCTATAATACTTCTAAAACTCATTTGGTTCTGCATTTGGTTTAACAAACATTTATCTAGCTCCTCTTTTGTGGAAGGCACTGAGACTTAGGCAAAGAACACATAGGTCAGCATTGGTTTTCTCATTCTGTGTGTATAGGTTTCAGTAGCCTAATGTGTGAGTCCGTTATCTGGGAGCAGAGCTCATTTTTTTTCCTCATCCTCTTCCTTTCTCTTTCCCCCTGCACCATCTTTCAACACATTTGTGTGTGTGTGTGTGTGTGTGTGTGTGTACCTTCAGTCATGTCCAACTCCTTGCAGCCCCACAGACTGTAGCCTGCCAGGCTCCTCTGTCCATGAATTTTCCAGGGAAGAATCCTGGAGTGGGTTGCCACTTTCTCCTCCAGGGAATCTTCCTGACCCAGAGATTGAACCTGTATCTCTTGTGTTTCCTGCATTGGCAGGCAGATTCTTTTCCACTGTGCCACTTGGGAGGCCTACATTCTTGTATATTTAATTCCAATTCTTTATCCACAAATTGCGAGTCACTTTATTGAGAACACTGAAGAACCAGAAGTAACTGAGGATGAGGAAAAGGAACATGAGAAGAGTTAAATGGCACACACACATACACACACACACAGCTTAGTGGCTCAGAGGTCTGGCTCTGGTATCAAACTTGGGTTTAAATTCTCCCCTTATCATGCACTGGTTGTGTGACCTTGGATGACATATTGGGCATCTAGAAATCTATTTCCTCATTCATAAAATGAACATGATACTAATATATGTCTCCTAAGGTGGTTGTAAGTGTTGAGTGAAATAATGCGTACAACACCCAGCACATTGTTATTAGACAGATGTTAGCCACTGCTATGTAGATATGAATACAAGAGGTTTTTCCAGCAAAACTTGGGAAGAGGTAAAGAAAGCCGAGGCAGCAACCTCTTCTTTCATACCACATTCTTTTCTTTGTTAAAATGGTGAGAACTCAGATGTGTTTCAGAAGATCTTTTAACCAGAATAATTTCTGGAAAGAGACCATAATGTATTAACATGTATATTAGAAAAAGGTTTGAAAAAAATTGCTCCTCATTTGTGCAAAATAAGCTAGTGTATGGAGAGCCTTTTGAGCATCTACTTTTAAATCTCTGTGTCCCTGAAATCATAGTATAAACTGAGATGATAGGAGTTAGAACTCTAAATTATAAAAATCAAAAGGATCAGACACTTTTAAACAATCCAGTTCTCAATGTGCATGCTCTTTGCAATAAAGCTAATAACCTTATAATTTATAGCTTATAGATTGTAAATTTTAAATTATAGTTTATAATTTTCATATTGAAACTTGGAGAAAGTGGTCTTCTGAAAATTTATAGTAAGTGAGGGATGAAAAATGAAATTAATTATATTGTATTCAGTCTTATTAATTCAAGATGCCAAATGATATTCACTTAATGTACTGTCTTTATTTTAGAAATGGTTAAAAAAATGTCTGTGAGAGCTTTCTTAGAGTTATCCACTAGCTCATGTTCCTGATACATTTCTATAATAATATCTCAATTTCCAACTCTATTACTACATTCTTCTGTGAAGGAAGCTTAAAGAAATAATTCTTGTCCTTGGATGTGGAAGAAGGCACTGCTCTGTTTTTTTTCAGAGGTATTATTATATGTATTTGAGTTGTTGGTGTATTTGAGTACATTTCCCAAATATTCAGTAGGCATGAGTGGCTACACCAATGAACATAAATGTGTCCAGTAACCACATCAGACATTATAACCTGTAAGCTTGTAATGTCTGATGTTTATAAGCAGCAGGTAGAAAAAGGCTATGTACAAAAAAATACATGCACTTCAATGTTTATTTCATCTGTGTGAAATTAAGCTTATTTATCTATAACATATAGCATGAAAAATGTCAACTATTTTGAACTTAGTATTTTGCATAATATATTCATAAACATTATAAATGTTTAGTATTTATTCTTAGATGAGAGGTTAAAAGTTTTAGTATGCACAAAATATGATTAACATTCTGTAAGAACTCTGAGAAATGATTGCAGACATACCAATGAGAGATTGGAGGAGAGAGCAAATAGCCTAGGATACAAAATCAGAACAAAGAACATAGGGCCAGAGAAAACTGACTGAAAATGAGGGTGGGGAAGAAAACAATAAGGAATTATTAAACCAAAGCATCAAGTAACCAAAAGCTATACTCAAAGTAGAAATTTGCATTTCAAATATGTATTATGCCTGTAAGAAGTGTGGTAGACATTCGGGCCCTGAATGCTGGGCACTGTGCTTGAAGCCAGTGAAACAGCAAAGGAACTCAGTCCCATGCAGGCTCTCGACCTCAGCAGGGCTGGCATTTGAATCCAGGTAACTAATTTGTTGTGGGTGTTCTCTCTCCTGCACATTGTGGTATGTTTAGTAGCATCCCAAATGCCAGTAACACACTCTCCCCAATCCTGACAGTCAAAAATGTTTCTAGAAATTGCTGCAATCCCTCCCTGCTATCCACCCTACCCCCTCCACCGAGGGACAAGATCTCCAGTTGAGAACCATTGGTCTAATGGAAGTATCAGACAAAATACAGAAGTTTCTCACACATCAAAATAAGTGCCATGATGCTGTAGGACTGATAGGAGTCCAGTGAAGGGGCACCTCGCAAAGACTGTGGGTATGGGGGGAAATTAGGGAAGACTTAGGGAGGGAAATGAGGTTTCCCTTGAAAACTGAGCAGCAGCCTGTGGGGGGACGCAAAGAAGAAGGAGGAGGAGGAGGGAAAGGAAAGGAGGAGGGAAAGGAAAGGAGGAGGGAAGAAGAGTGAAGAGTGATGGGGCATTATTTGGTGAAGGCTGAGGACAGGGAGTGAGAAAATGCACAAAGGCCTGAACCAGCATATTATGTTAAAGGACCCAGAAGCCAGGACATGCAGTGTTACTGAAGCGTGAAGTGGGAAGGGAGGATAGTGGGCTTTGCAGCCACAAGGCTACAGAACACATTTTTCATAGCTCAAGGTCACGCTTCTGTTACCCTTTACAGTGAGGTTATCGTCATCCATTTTTCTCTCACCACTGCTGGGGAACCCATTAAATACTTGCGTTATACTTGGTCCCAACAGTTAATAGACTGTAGCATCTTTTATTTCATTACCTAGTGCTGAAATCAGTTGAGATTTTGCAGAATCTCAGGTGTGTTTTTCTTGAGGTTTGGGACAGAAGCATTTAAAAGGTGAGTGACCCTTTAGAGAAAAAAATACCTGTAACAATTTGTCCCTTTATTCAGCTTGAAACTTTTTATAAAGGTAAAAATAATTTTAAGGATAAATATCATCATCATTTTATTTGAGCTTTTTTGAGTTCCTGTGAGCCCTGGGAAAACAGGATCTGTGTCTTTTTCATACTTATCATGATGTCTGATGTTCAGAAGATGCTTGATCAATGTTTATTGAATAAATTTATTTATATTTATTTTTAATAATAACATTTAGGGACTTCCCTGGTAGCTCACTTCATAAAGAATCTGCTTGTAATGCAGGAGACCCCAGTTTGATTCCTGGGTCGGGAAGATCCACTGGAGAAGGAATAGGTTACCCTTAGCCTTTTCAGTCTATCTATACTATACACTCATTGGAAAAGACCCTGATGCTGGGAGGGATTGGGGGCAGGAAGAGAAGGGGACGACAGAGGCTGAGATGGCTGGATGGCATCACCGACTTGATGGACATGAGTTTGGGTAAACTCCGGGAGTTTGGTGATGGACAGGGAGGCCTGGAGTGCTGCAATTCATGGAGTCGCAAAGAGTTGGACACAACTGAGTGACTGAACTGACTGACTAATACTATACACTATAATAAAATGCTGTAGACTGAGTGGCTTACAAACAATAGAAATTTATTTTTCACAGTTCTGGAGACCAAGAAGTCCCAGATCAAGGTGCTGGCAGATTGGGTGTCTGGTTGCTACCCCAATTTCTGGTTCATAGAAATCCATCTCTTTGCTGAAACTTTACATGTCAGAAGGGGCAGTGGGTCTCAGGGATCTCTTTTATTAATATAAGGCACTACGTCATTCATGAGGGGTTTGCTCTCATGACTAAGCACCTCTCAAGAACCCCATATCCTAATTCAATGTATGAATTTCAGAGAGACAGAAATATTCATTCTATAGCACATTTCTGTGGAGCACAATACAGGAAAAATTTCCCAACGATGTGATCTCATTTGATAAGTACAGCAAGTATGTAAATACTTGCAGTGAGGTAAATAAGGAATTGTTTCTAACTCCAAGTTGTATCTTATTCTTGATTTAATATTATCCAAACCATATTTTCCTACTGTACACTGAAAGAAAACTGTTAACAGAAACATTTTCTGTGTTGTATAGGTGCTTGTTATACAATGGATAAGAGAGGGAGCGATTATAGATACATATTTTCAATTCTTCTAAAACCCTAGAATCATAAAATAATAAAGGAGGGAGGATCCTTAACAGCCAAACCTTTTGATTTCACAGGCATGGAAACTGAGGCTATATGCCTCCTTAGTGTGGACCCAGGATTATAACCTGGGTCTCCTTATGTTTGGGTGGGCACATAAGAACTTACTAGTAAGTGTGTTTACCTAAAATTCCACGTCTCTATAAGTAGCAGGCCTGCACAGCTGAAGCCTGGATTATGGAGGTTTCTCTGTACAGCATTGCTGCTATAGAAGGATATGTTCCAGAAGGTTGGCTCCAAGGCCACAAGAAACAGCATATTTTTAAAAAGGCACACATGCCTATTCTTTCATACCAGTACTGAACAATGCTATCCAGGTGTCCAAATATAATAACCTGTCTGTTTTATTTTTCCTAGAACAGGATGCAAGGGCATGGAGAGGTTAAGTTTTGCATAGGTTTCTTTCTGTTAGCCAAGTCAACATCTGTTTGCTTCTTAACCATGAGTCATCCACATTCCTTATAAGTAGGGCAGGAGGGCAGCTGGAATTTCCCAACTGACTTCTTGGTCACTGCTTCCTGTCTCTGCTGCTGTTTATCCTTCATGGCACAACTTTATTGGCAAAAATGAAACAGATACTACTACTTAGGGTAGTTGCCTCTACTGACTCAGATGCCTGGGGCTTGTGTTATGGTAAAATGAATATCAGACTTTCCCAACAGTGTGAATAACTGAATGTTTTCCCAAGTTTTATTGCTCAATATTCCACCCAGAAAGGAACTCCAACCACACTCAGCCTATCAAAGGCTATCTGTGATTAACACATGCAGAGCTCGTCATAGGTGATGTGGATGATTATCATGGATGGATCATTGCTGCAAGAGAGAAAAACACTTTGAGGTGTTGTGGCTGTGTCCTTGCACACTCTTTCTCTCACTGCCCCCTACCACACCCCGCTCCCACACACATACACAAAACAAGAAACAAACCAATCTTTAAAAACAAAGACTAAATAAGTGTTGATGCACCAAGAATCATTCACTAGTCATGCTTGTTGCTGAAACTTGAAAGCAGTAGGCTCTTGTTTAGCTAGGTGTGTGTGTCTTCCTCTTGAAGGCGGCAACCCTGAGAAGAGAAGGGAAGAATCCTGTTGAAGATACATAAAATTCCTATTGCAGTTGGTAGGTCTGGGGCACTCACTTTAGCACTTAAAATAATGCACTCCCTTTCACAGCTGTTACTTTTGCATTCCATATATACAGCTTGAATTATCCAATGGCCTTGCTTTGATATCATATCATATCATATTGATCTTCTCTGTCTGGGACAGTGGGGAGCACAGAATAAATGCTCAATAGATACTACTTAAACTAAATTAACTCCAAGGTTTCAAAGTTTTAGGATGCCAGTTAATCATGCAAGCCTTGTTCTTCAAGACTTTACTGGCCAAGGGAAAAAGCAAGAGCTTGTAAAGTTACAGTGGGGCTAAATTCTAGCCTTCACTCATTTTATAATTGGCACCTTGACACCAAGAGCTTTCTTTTCCGCTCTGATTCTTAAAAACAAAGTAAAGCAAGACAAAACAAAAACTAAACAAAACCCCTCTTATTTTAAAAAAATAGAAAAGTCAACAATAACAAGTAAGTCTCTAGTCTAGACCGGTAGCTGTCCCTAACAGTATGTGGGTTCAGGGCACAGTTGCCGATGGAGGGAGAAGGGGAAGGCGCCTCCTGTGTGGGAGGTTTGGAGAGCACAGGTGATGGGCCCAGCACAAAAGTTCAAGCTACAAGATCACCAAGCAGCTGCCTCTTGGCAAATACTTAGTTCCAGAAATGTGCACACCCTGAAGTGTGGTCCGACCATGGGAGAGCAGACTTGGGAAAGAAGTCCATTCAGGCCTTTGACCTGGTCTCAGTGTCAGTTAGACAGAAAATCCAGGGCCTTGAGAACCAGGATCATGGTCTGATGAGGGATAGTTGTGTATAAGGAGGGCATGTTATCTTGACCTGAAGGATACCTTGCCCTTTGAGGAGCGGGGCTGGAAAAAGCTTCTGTAAAAGGCAAGATCCAGAGCAGCATTCCCAGTTGCTCAGACTTATAGGCAGTACCATTTAAAAACCACACTAAGACTTTGTTTGACATCCAGTTTCCTGTGTTGTACTCCCAGATACTGTGATGTAGCAGCTCTGAGGTAGGGTCTCAGAATCTGCCTGTGCAACCAGGTGGATATCCTGGTGTTTCCTGGTTTGACTCTGCTCATCTGGGTGGATGTTCACCTCCAGGAGAGAGGCCTCTTTCCTCAGCTCTCCTCCCCTCACCGCCCTCCCCCAGGCCCTGAGTGACTCACACTCTTCCTGTCGCTGACCTTTCTTCGTTGTGGTTGCCAGCTGCATTGCTGTGCCTTGTGCAGACATAGCCTGCTCACTATCTGTGTTAGCACAGGTTCTGTTTACCTGCTGCCACCATGGCTATTCTGTCTCCATTGTTTTTTCTGTCCCTTGATTATTGTAGGAGAACTTGTTATTATTCCTGCCGCAACTGCTGTCCAGCTGCAATCACTAGGCTGTTTCTGTGGCACACAGAAGGGGCTTTTCTACTACATGTTCTTCTTCTATCAGCTAGACTTACAGACTGTCATTAAGTGACAGTTGGATGTTGGCAATTCTAGATATGGCCTCATGGTTCCCAGCCCTCCATATAATTCTTGTACCTGTTCTTTGACACCTGGAAAGGTACCCATGTCTTTCATCACCCTTATCTTCTTGGGGACTAAACAACAACAGCAACAACAGTTTCTCCCCAGAACTTAAGGAAGTACTTCTATCCTCCCAAAGGTTCTGAATCTCAGTACCCAAGACTTGGCTTTCAGTCCTAACACCCTTCTCCTCTCTTCTTTCAGGGAATCCATGCTACTTGCTAAATTTCCTGGATTCATGAAGTAGGTAGGCCTACAAACTGAGTTTCATTATGACCTTTGCCACATTTATGTGATAGATTTCTTATAGGATTAGATAAATAGTTGTCAAATGACTCCCTTCTATTTTGGAGAACTTATAAAAAACTAATGAAGAGTATGAAGACTAGACAAGTTCGAAAATTCTTGATGCAGGGATCAAACCCAGGTCTCCTGTATTACAGGCAGGTTCTTTACCATCTGAGCCACCAGGGAAGCCCATATTTATTTCAAAGTATATTAAAATATGGGGCTTTCCCAGTGGCTCAGTGAGTAAAGAATTTAACTGCAATGCAGGAGACACAGGAGGTGTGGGTTGGATCCTTGGGTCAGGAAGAGCCTTGGAGGAGGAAATGGCAACCCACTCCAGCATTCTTACTTAGAGAATCCCATGGGTTCTATAGTCCAAAGGGTTACAAAGAATCGAACACGACTGAGTGACTATGCATGTATGCATTACGTTAGAATATGGCCCAGAACATAAAAAAGTTGATTAGAAACTATTTAGGTATTAAATGACTTGGTGAATAATAAATGCTGCTGTGGTAAACCTGTGCACATATAATAATGTCTTGTATTGTATATACATATTAATATAAATGCATTTGTCAAAACTTTTAGCTTCATAAAATAGTGTTTTGAGATATTCATTTAAATTTGTTCCCAGGTTGAGGGTCTTCTCTCTTTGCCTTTACTCTGCTTTATTCATTGCTTTTGAAAAAAAAATGACCCAGCAAAACAGTTAACAGAGAATTAAAAAGTTTGCCATGGCATAAGAAAAAATTTAAAATAAGCTATCAGGTTAAATCAGTTTTTTCTACCTGCAACTCAATGAGAATTTCCAGAAGAAAGGAGAGAATAAGGAGAGAGTGAAAACTTAGATCCCTAATAAGGGCTCTGCCCAAGTCCTGAGGGTACAGGAGAAGAAATTCTCCTACCCTCATATCCCCACAATAGTTTTGGTGGGGCAGTTCAGAGATGTCCATAATACAGAGTGTGGGGAGCAAGATGCAACTCAGAATTTCTACATGATTGTTATAAATTGGGAATAAAGAGAATATCACTGAAGTATACCTGGGCTGGTGAGTATGAGGTAACCTCACAGAGTTTCTTTAAGGCCCACAGGAGTAGAATATTTTTTGTCTCTGAGAGCTACATAGTCATGGAAGAGAGCTTTAGAATGAAATGACCCTGCAATAGAAAATAAAGGATACAGCAGGGCAATTGACTTTGTATGGACAAACAACTGAGACAAATTGAGATTAAGAATGTGTATGTAGCCAGCATATATGATTGCCCACAACTGATGTTTCTTTCTTGATTTTTCCAAATCATCTTGTGTGTTTCTGCAGCATAGTCTGAAGATAAGTGCTGTAGTTCATCAGTTTCAGAATCAGTCAGTTCAGTTGCTGTCGTGTCTGACTCTTTGCGACCCCATAGACTGCAGCACGCCAGGCTTCCTGTCCATCACCAACTCCTGGAGCTTACTCAAACTCATGTCCATCAAATGGGTGATGCCATCCAATCATCTCATCCTTTGTTGTCTCCTTCTCCTCATGCCTTCAATCTTTCCCAGCATCAGGGTCTTTTCAAATGAATAAGCTCTTTGTATCAGGTGGCCAAAGTATTGGAGTTTCAGCTTTCAGCACCAGTCCTTCCAATGAATATTCAGGACTGTTTTCCTTTAGGGTGGATTGGTTGGATCTCCTTGCAGTCCAAGGGACTGTTTTCTCCAACACCACAGTTCAAAAGCATCAATTGTTTAGTGCTCAGCATTCTTTATAGTCCAACTCTCACATCCATAAATGACTACAGGAAAAAACCATAGCTTTGACTAGATGGACCTTTGTTGGCAAGTAATATCTCTGCTTCTTAATATGCTGTCTAGGTTGGTCATAGCTTTCCTTCCAAGGAGCAAGCATCTTTTAATTTCATGGCTGTAGTCACCATCTGCAGTGATTTTTGAGCCTCAAAAATAAAGTCTCTCACTGCTTCCATTGTTTCTCCATCTACTTATCATGAAGTGATGGGACTGGATGCCATGATCTTAGTTTTCTGAATGTTGAGTTTTAAGCCAACTTTTTTACTCTCCTCTTTCACTTTCATCAAGAGACTCTTTAGTTCTTCTTCACTTTCTGCCATAAGGGTGGTGTCATCTGCATATCTGAGGTTATTGATATTTCTCCTGTCAATCTTGATTCTAGCTTGTGCTTCATTCACCCCAGCATTTTGCATGATGTCCTCTGCATAGAAGTTAAATGAGCAAGGTGACAATATACAGCTTTGACATACTCCTTTCCCAATTTGGAAGCAGTCCACTGAATCATGCCCAGTTCTAACTGTTGCCTCTTGACCTGCATACAGATTTCTCAGGAGGCAGGTAAGGTGATTTGGTATTCCCTTCTCTTCAAGAATTTTCCACAGTTTGTTTTGATCCACACCATCAAAGACTTTGGTGTAGTCAATAGAACATAAGTAGATGTTTTTCTGGAGTTCTCTTGCTTTCTCTATGATCCAGCAAATGTTGGCAATTTGATCTCTGGTTCCTCTGCCTTTTTAAATCCAGCTTGAACATATGGAAGTTCATGGTCCATGTACTGTTGAAGCCTGGCTTGGAGAATTTTGACCATCACCTTGCTAGTATGTGAGACTAATACAATCATGCAGTAGTATGAACATTGTTTGGCATTGCCTTTCTTTGGGATTGGAGTGAAAACTGACCTTTTCCAGTCCTGAGGCCACTGCTGAGTTTTCCAAATGTGCTGGCATATTGAGTGCAGCACTTTCACAGCATCATCTTTTAGGATTTGAAACAGCTCAACTGGAATTCCATCACCTCCACTAGCTTTGTTTGTAGTGATGCTTCCTAAGGCCCACTTGACTTTGCCTTCCAGGATATCTGGCTCTAGTTGAGTGATCACACCATCATGGTTATCTGGGTCATGAAGATCTTTTTGTACAGTTCTTCTGTGTATTCTTGCTACCTCTTCTTAATATCTTCTGCTTCTGTTAGGTCCATACCATTTCTGTCCTTTATTGTGCCCATCTTTGCATGAAATGTTCCCTTGGTATCTCTAATTTTCTTGAAGAGATCTCTAGTCCTTCCCATTCTATTGTTTTCTTCTATTTATTTGCATTGATCACCAAGGAAGTCTTTCTTATCTCTCCTTGCTATTCTTTGGCACTCTGCATTCAGATGCTTATATCTTTCCTTTTCTCTTTGCCTTAAGCCTCTCTTCTTTTCTCAGCTAATTGTAAGGCCTCTTCAGACAACCATTTTGCCTTTTTGCATTTCTTTTTCTTGGGGGTAATCTTGGTCCCTGCCTCCTGTACAATGTCATGAACCTCCCTTCATAGATCTACAAGCACTCTATCTATCAGATCTAATATCTTGAATCTATTTGTCACTTCCATTGTATAATTATAAGGGATTTGATTTAGCTTATACCTGAATGGTCTAGTGATTTTCCCTACTTTCTTCAATTCAAGTCTGAATCTGGCAATAAGGAGTTCATGATTTGAGCCACAGTCAGCTCCCAGTCTTGATTTTTCTGGCTGTATACAGCTTCTTCATCTTTGGCTGCAAAGAATATAATCAGTCTGATTTCGGTATTGACAATCTGGTGAAGTCCATGTGTAGAGTCTTCTCTTGTGTTGTTGGAAGAGGGTCTTTGCTATGACCAGTGCATTCTCTTGGCAGAACTCTTTTAGCCTTTGCCCTGCTTCATTTTGTACCCAAGGCCAAATTTGCCTGTTACTTCAGGTATCTCTTGATATCCTATTTTTGCATTCCAGTCCCCAATAACGAAAAGGATATCTTTTTTGGGAGTTAATCTAAAAGGTCTTGTAGGTCTTCATAGAACCATTCAACTTCAGCTTCTTCAGCATTACTGGTCAGGGCATTGGATTACATAGTTGGATTACTGAGATACTGAATGGTTTGTCTTGGACACAAACAGATCATTCTGATGTTTTTGAGATTGCATCCAAGTTCCAGAATAACTTCAGCTATTATCTCTTCAAATAATGCTTCTGTCCCATTATCTGTCTTACCTCTGAGATTCTAATGAAGAGTATGTAAGAGCTTCTTAATGTATTTTCTCTATTTTTTACTTCCTTCATTTATTGCCCATTTTTATATCTTTCTGTTTTGTTCTTGATAATTTCTTGTGACCTATCTTCCAGCTAACCAAGTATTTTTTCTACTGTGTCTAGTGTACTATTGTCTGTTTATTGAATTCTTGATTTTAATTATTGAAATTTTCAGGTCTAGGATGTCTAATTTGCCACATTTTCTATTTTCTGTCAGAGTTTTTAAGGTTGATGTTTATCTCCTTGAACATAGAAAGCACAGTTGCTTTTATCTTTATTTAAAAATTATAACATCTGGTGCCTCTAGAACAGGTTTTTATTGCCCATGGTTTATATTCATAGTATCTAGTCTCCACATGCACTTGGATACTTTGGTTGTTTGCTAGACATTTTTTTTCCCCTAATAATTTTATAAACACAAAGTGCACAAATTATTTGAAAACTGGAGGAACATTTTGTCCACCAAAGAAGGTATTTAATTAATCTAATGAAGTGCTGGGGACACTAATAATTCAGTGGGTGCTAAGTCGCTTCCAGTCAATCCAACTCTTTTCAGCCCCATGGACTGCAGCCCACTAGGCTCCTCTGTCCATGGGATTCTCCGGGCAAGAATACTGGAGTGGCTTGCCATGTACTTCTCCAGGGGATCTTCCTGCCCCAGGGATCGAAGCCATGGCTCCTGCAGCTCCTGCATTGCAGGTGGATTCTTTACTGCTGAGCCACTGGGTAATCTAAGTTCTAGATTTGATATTTTCTGAGCCACTCTGCTTATCTGTATTTCATTAAAAAATAGTTTACTTCTGACTTATACTTACATCTATGAGTGGCAGCTCTGTAGTTTATGGACTTTCATCTTTTCCTGCCTTTGGGCACTGGTTTTTATCTTCCTAATTCTATGAAGATACCAAAAGTATAGTTCAGCCTCTTGACCACATCTCTCCAATTGGCAAAACCCTCCAGTTTAAAAGAGGGAGGTCATAGTACCAAGTTTACTTATCTGGATTCCCATCCCTCTGTTTCTGGGATTGGTAATTTATCAGTATTCTGCTGGCCCTTTGATGCTACCAAGATTTTTGTCTCTTAAAATTTCATCCAGCTTTCTTAGTCATCTTTTGTGAGAAGACTGGCTTACACTCCCTTGTCTTCTAACAGAAGCAGATATTTTGCTTCTGCTCTACCAGAGTTAAAGCCATGTCATCTTGAAGCTTTAGCCATGACTTTGAAAAGAATTGGTGAAGTGGGTGAGACAGGCTCTCAAGAGCTTTGCTGATTTTGCAATGAAGACTATGATGATACTTGAATAAGAGCACTGTAATATATTTTAATTTCCTAGGACAGATTCAGATTATTTTTCAGAATGACAAAATGCAAATGTAGTCTTGTTAGAGCTTGCTGATCAGACTAAATTTTCTCACTGTCTGAGGAATGCCTAAGAAGGAAAAGGTAAAGAAAGCTATTTTTAAGGACATTATGGGTCTGAATTCCTAAGTGAGAGTCAGTCTACAAATCTGAGCTTGGGCTACTTGGCATAGAGGATCCTATTATTGTGAAAAACTGGCTCCTCCTTTAATCTACATACATGTTGGAGTTGGGGTAGGGGTGTGGTGGAAAAGAAGTGTTGTATTTTGTAGGAGGAAGCTATATTCTAAGGCCTGATTCTTCCCTTGCCTTGGAGGTAAGATGCTTATGAGATAACTGCTAGGACCAGATCAAGGGTCCCTCCTCTTGCTTTGCTTGTCAGAAGTTGAGTACCTTGCTGTGAAGTGTACGTACGTATGAAGAGAACTAACACAGCTCATAATGTGTAACTTGAAACAGTCTGAAAGATCTTGAGGAACACAGGAGAGATCTCTAGCTCTAGAAGGACCTTTAGGCAGCCAGAATAGAATGATTTACTTTTATTCTGTGTGAGAGTTATTTCATAGAAAAACCTTGCTCCAAAGGTTGAGAGATTAACTGAAAGAGGAACATTGCACATAGCCTCGCAATCCATTGGAGTGAGCTGCTCCTTTAAGCAAAGACTTCTGCTTCCTCTCCTTATTTTCTCCTGAGCAGATTCTACCAGAGATGTCCCCCACAGACCATCAGAGTTGTGATTTGAGTGCACGTAGGCAATCAGATGAATCTGAGGAGATACCATGCATACAGCCTTACACTTCTTGTCATGGGAGAGTTCTTGTTCTGGAGAGACAAACTCAGAGAAGAGAACCATTTGAAGGAGATTATAAATGTTTGTTAATGTCTCATAGATGCTTGAGTACAAATGCAAACAATAAGAATTTATGATAAGGACACGGAATCTAAAAGAAACATCAAAGCCTCAGAAAGAAACCAGACCAGAGACTCGGATGCTTCTGCTTCCCTGTGTTTGATTTCAGGTTTTTCTTTTTTCTCTTGCTCTCTGTTTCCTGTGGACTAGCTTTATCTACTTTTCCATGCATATATGGAAAAATGCAATTGCTGAAAGTTACATTGTATGTTCTTCCTCCAGCTACCTGGAAAGAGACTGTTGTCATTCTTTCCCCCTCTTTTCAAATTCCAAATCCCAGGGTCAAAGGCCTTCCCTGACCTAATGAGCTGTGGTCATGGCATAAGGCCATGACCTGGAAATATGACATTAGGATCCATCCTTTTGATCATATTAACCAATAACAGTTCACAGGAAATGTGGAAGGAGTGTGGAGGAAGGTGCTGAGCAAACATTATGAAATAACTCCACCAAAGGAAGCTCTTTGATATAATTTAATTTGCTATATTTATGAGCATTCTGAAAAATTCTTCATTCATACAACCAAGAACTTGTAAGCAATTAATTAAAAAATTGCATCCTTTAAGAAACTATGTCCAATTGATTAATAACTAATATAGACATGGATTATATAATTTTTAAAATTTATGTTTAATATGTGAAAGTTGCTCAGTTGTGTATGACTCTTTGGGACTCCATGGACTGTATAGTCCATGGAATTCTCCAGACCAGAATACGAGGAGGGTGGCCTTTCCCTTCTCCAGAGGATCTTCCCAACCCAGTGATCAAAACCAGGTCTCCTGCATTGCAGGTGGATAATGTGCCAGTTGAGCCACAAGAGAAGCCCAAGAATACTGGAGTAGGTAGCCTATCCCTTTTCCAGTGGATCTTCCTGACCCAGGAATTGAGCCAAGCTCTCCTGAATTGCAAGCAGATTCTTTACCAACTGAGCTATCAGTGAAGCCCTATATGGGATTTTCCAGACAAGAATACTAGAGTAGGTTACCATTTCCTTCTCCAGGGGATCTTCCTGACCCAGGGATCAAACCCGGGTCTCCTGCATTGGAGGCAGGTGCTTTAACCTCTGAGCCACCAGGGAATCCCATATTTAATATAGAGTTTGCATATTATTTTGAAAAATATACAGAGTTCCAGACATTTGAAGACTATTGACAGAAAAATATTTATACAAACATTAAGATTAGAAATCTCTTCAAGAAAATTAGAGATACCAAGGGAATATTTCATACAAAGATGGGCACAATAAAGAACTGAAATGGTATGGACCTAACAGAAGCAGAGATATTAAGAAGGGATAGCAAGAATACACAGAAGAACTGTACAAAAAGATCTTCATGACCCAGATAACCATGATGGTGTGATCACTCAACTAGAGCCAGATATCCTGGAGTGTAAGGTCAAGTGGGCCTTAGGAAGCGTTTCTATGAACAGAGCTAGTGGAGGTGATGGAATTCCAGCTGAACTATTTCAAATCCTGAAAGATGATGCTGTGAAAGTGCTGCACTCAATATGCCAGCAAATTTGGAAAACTCAGCAGTGGCCACAAGACTGGAAAAGTTCAGTTTTCACTCCAGTCCCAAAGAAAGGCAGTGCCAAAAATGTTCAAACCACCACACAATTGCACTCATCTCACATGCTTAGCAAAGTCATGTTCAACATTCTCTAAGCTAGGCTTCAGCAGTACGTGAACTGAGAACTTCCAGATGTTCAAGCTGGATTTAGAAAAGGCAGAGGAACCAGAAATCAAATTGCCAACATCTATTGGATCATCGAGAAAGCAAGAGAATTACAGAAAAACATCTACTTCTGCTTTATTGACTACACTAAAACCTCTGATGGTGTGGATCACAATCAGTTCAGTCCAGTTCAGTCGCTCAGTCGTGTCCAACTCTTTGCAACCCCATGAATCGCAGCACACCAGGCCTCCCTGTCCATCACCAACTCCCAGAGTTCACTCAGACTCACGTCCATCAAGTCCGTGATGCCAGCCAGCCATCTTATCCTCTGTTGTCCCCTTCTCCTCCTGCCCCCAATCCCTCCCAGAATCAGAGTCTTCTCCAATGAGTCAACTCTTCTCATGAGGTGGCCAAAGTACTGGAGTTTCAACTTTAGCATCATTCCTTCCAAAGAAATCCCAGGGCTGATCTCCTTTAGGATAGACTGGTTGGATCTCCTTGCAGTCCAAGGGACTCTCAAGTGTCTTCTTCAGCACCACAGTTCAAAAGCATCAATTCTTCGGCACTCAGCCTACTTCAGAGTTCAACTCTCATATCCATACATGACCACTACAAAAACCGTAGCCTTGACTAGATAGACTTTTGTTGGCAAAGTAATGTCTGCTTTTCAATATGCTGTCTAGGTTGGTCATAACTTTCCTTCCAAGGAATAAGCGTCTTTTAATTTCATGGCTGCAGTCACTATCTGCAGTGATTTTGGAGCCCAAAATAACAAAGTCTGACACTGTTTCCACTGTTTCCCCATCTATTTGCCATGAAGTGATGGGATCAGATGCCATGATCTTCGTTTTCTGAATGTTGAGCTTTAAGCCAACTTTTTCACTCTCCACTTTCACTTTCATCAAGAGGCTTTTAGCTCCTCTTCACTTTCTGCCATAAGGGTGGTGTCATCTGCATATCTGAGGTTATTAATATTTCTCCCGGAAATCTTGATTCCTGCCTGTGCTTCTTCCAGCCCAGCGTTTCTCATGATGTACTCTGCATGTAACTTAAATAAGCAGGGTGACAATATACAGCCTTGATGTACTTCTTTTCCTATTTGGAACCAGTCTCTATTTCCATGTCCAGTTCTAACTGTTGCTTCCTGACCTGCATACAGATTTCTCAAGAGGCAGGTCAGGTGGTCTGGTATTCCCATCTCTTGAAGAATTTTCCACAGTTTATTGTGATCCACACTGTCAAAGGCATTGGCATAGTCAATAAAGCAGAAATAGATGTTTTTCTGGAACTCTCTTGCTTTTTCGATGATCCAGCAGATGTTGGCAATTTGATCTCTGGTTCCTCTGCCTTTTCTAAAACCAGCTTGAATATCTGAAAGGTCATGGTTCAGGTATTGCTGAAGCCTGGCTTGCAGAATTTTCAGCAGGCAGGTGCAGGAGGGCCTAGAGCAGCTACTCCACGTTCAAGGTCAGGAGGGGCAGCGGTGAGGAAATACCCCTCATCCAAGGTAAGGAGCAGTGGCTGCACTTTGCTGGAGCAGCCGTGAAGAGATACCCACATTCAATGTAAGAGAAATCCAAGTAAGACGGTACGTGTTGCAAGAGGGCATAAGAGGGCAGACACACTGAAACCATAATCCCAGAAAATTAGTCAATATAATCACACTAGGACCACAGCCTTGTCTAACTCAATGAAACTAAGCCATGCCCGTGGGGCCACCCAAGACAGGCGGGTCATGGTGGAGAAGTCTGGCTGAATGTGGATCACAATAAACTGTGGAAAATTCTTAAAGATGTGGGAGTGCCAGACCACCTTACCTGCCTCCTGAGAAATCTGTATGGAGGTCAGGAAGCAGCAGTTAGACCTGGACTTGGAAGAATGGACTGGCTCCAAATTGGGAAAGGAGCATGTCAAGAGGTGCATATTGTTACCCTGCTTACTTAACTTGTATGTCGAGTACATCGTGCAAATGCCTGGCTGGATGAAGCACAAGCTGGAATCAAGAATGCTGGGAGAAATATCAATAACCTCAGATATGCACATGACACCACCCTTATGGCAGAAAGAGGAACTAAAGTGCCTCTTGATGAAAGAGAATGGAGAGGAAAAAGCTGGCTTAAAACTCAGCATTCAAAAACTAAGATCATGGCATCTGGTCCCATCAGTTCAGTTCAGTTCAGTCCAGTTGCTCAGTCATGTCTGACTCTTTGCGACCCCATGAATCGCAGCACGCCAGGCCTCCCTGTTCATCACCATCTTTCGGAGTTCACTCAGACTCACGTCCATCAGGTCCGTGATGCCATCCAGCCATCTCATCCTTGGTCGTCCCCGTCTCCTCCTGCTCCCAATCCTTCCCAGCATCAGAGTCTTTTCCAATGAGTCAACTCTTCACATGAGGTGGACAAAGTACTGAAGTTTCAGCTTTAGCATCCATCATTCCTTCCAAAGAACACCCAGGGTTGATGTCCTTCAGAATGGACTAGTTGGATCTCTTTGCAGTCCAAGGGACTCTCAAGAGTCTTCTCCAACACCACAGTTCAAAAGCATCAATTCTTTGGCGCTCAGCCTTCTTCACAGTCCAACTCTCACATCCATACATGACCACAGGAAAAACCATAGCCTTGACTAGACGGACCTTAGTCGGCAAAGTAATGTCTCTGCTTCTTAATATGCTGTCTAGGTTGGTCATAACTTTTCTTCCAAGGAGTAAGCATCTTTTAATTTCATGGCTGCAGTCACCATCTGCAGTGAGTTTGGAGCCCCCAAAATAAAGTCTGACACTGTTTCCACTGTTTCCCCATCTATTTCCATGAAGTGATGGGACCGGATGCCGTGATCTCTGTTTTCTGAATGTTGAGCTTTAAACCAACTTTTTCACTCTCCTCTTTCACCTTCATCAAGAGGCCCTTTAGCTCCTCTTCACTTTCTGCCATAAGGGTGGTGTCATCTGCATATCTGAGGTTATTAATATTTCTCCCGGAAATCTTGATTCCAGCTTGTGTTTCTTCCAGCCCAGCGTTTCTTATGATGTACTCTGCATAGAAGTTAAATAAGCAGGGTGACAATATACAGCCTTGATGTACTCTTTTTCCTATTTGGAACAAGTCTGTTGTTCCATGTCCAGTTCTAACTGTTGCTTCCTGACCTGCATACAGATTTCTCAAGAGGCAGGTCAGGTGGTCTGGTATTCCCATCTCTTTCAGAATTTTCCAGTTTATTGTGATCCACACAGCAAAAGCTTTCGCATAGTCAATAAAGCAGAAATAGATGTTTTTCTGGAATCTCTTTTTTTTTTTGATGATCCAGCGGATGTTGGGAATTTGATCTCTGGTTCCTCTGCCTTTTCTAAAACCAGCTTGAACATTTGGAAGTTCACGGTTCACGTATTGCTGAAGCCTGGCTTGGAGAATTTTGAGTATTACTTTACTAGCATGTGAGATGAGTGCAATTGTGCAGTAGTTTGAGCATTCTTTGGCATTGCCTTTCTTTGGAATTGGAATGAACACTGACCTTTTCCAGTCCTGTGGCCACTGATGAGTTTTCCAAATTTGCTGGGATATTGAGTGTTGCACTTTCACAGCATCATCTTTCAGGATTTGAAACAGCTCTACTGGAATTCCATCACCTCCACTAGCTTTGTTTGTAGTGATGCTTTCTAAGGCCCACTTGACTTCACATTCCAAGATGTCTGGCTCTAGATGAGTGATCACATCATCATGATTATCTGGGTCTTGAAGATCTTTTTTGTACAGTTCTTCTGTGTATTCTTGCCACGTCTTCTTAGTATCTTCTGCTTCTGTTAGGTCCAGACAATTTCTGTCCTTTATTGAGCCCATCTTTGCATGAAATGTTCCCTTGATATCTCTAATTTTCTTGAAGAGATCTCTAGTCTTTCCCATTCTGTTCTTTTCCTCTATTTCTTTGGATTGATCGCTGAAGAAGACTTTCTTATCTCTTCTTGCTATTCTTTGGAACTCTGCATTCAGATGCTTATATCTTTCCTTTTCTCCTTTGCTTTTCACTTCTCTTCTTTTCACAGCTATTTGTAAGGCCTCCCCAGACAGCCATTTTGGTTTTTTGCATTTCTTTTCCATGGGGATTGTCTTGATCTCTGTCTCCCGTACAATGTCACAAACCTCATTCCATAGTTCATCAGGCAATCTATCTATCAGATCTAGGCCCTTACTATTTCTCACTTCCACTGTATAATCATAAGGGATTTGATTTAGGTCATACCTGAATGGTCTAGCGGTTTTCCCTACTTTCTTCAATTTCAGTCTGAATTTGGCCATAAGGAGTTCATGATCTGAACATCAGTCAGCTCCTGGTCTTCTTTTGATTGTAGAGAGCTTCTTCATCTTTGGCTGCATAGAATATAATCAATCTGATTATGGTGTTGACCATCTGCTGATGTCCATGTGTAGAGTCTTCTCTTGTGTTGTTGGAAGAGGGTGTTTGCTATGACCAGTGCATTTTCTTGGCAAAACTCTATTAGTCTTTGCCCTGCTTCATTCCGCATTCCAAGGTCAAATTTGCCTGTTACTCCAGGTGTTTCTTGACTTCCTACTTTAGCATTCCAGTCCCCTATAATGAAAAGGACATCTTTTTGGGTGTTAGATCTAAAAGGTCTTGTAGGTCTTCAGAAAACCGTTCAACTTCAGCTTCTTCAGTGTTACTGGTTGGAGCATAGACTTGGATAACTGTGATACTCAATGATTTGCCTTGGAAACGAACAGAGATCACTCTGTCATTTTTGAGATTGCATCCAAGTACTGCATTTTGGACTCTTTTGTTGACCATGATGGCTACTCCATTTCTTCTGAGGGATTCCTGCCCGCAGTAGTAGATATAATGGTCATCTGAATGTCGATGTTCACCCTTGCCATCTCACTTCATGGCAAATTGGTGGGGAAACAATGGAAACAGTAACAGGCTTTATTTTGGGGGCTTCAAAATCACTGCAGATGGAGACTGCAGCCATGAAATTAAAAGATGCTTGCTCCTTGGCAGAAAATCTATGACCAACCTACACAGCTCGTTAAAAGCAGACACATTATTTTCCCAGCAAAGGTCCATCTAGTCAATGCTATACGGCTTTTCCAGTAGTCATGTATGGATGTGAGAGTTAGACTATAAAGAAAGCTGAGTGCTGAGGAACTGATGTTTTTGAACTGCCGTGTTGGAAAAGAAACTCGAGAGTCCCTTCGACCACAAGGAAATGCAAACAGTCAATCCTAAAGGAAACCAGTGCTGAATATTCATTGGAAGGACTGATGCTGAAGCTGAAATTCCAATACTTTGGCCACCTGATGCAAAGAGCTGACTCACTGGAAAAGACCCTGATGCTGGAAAGACTGAAGGTGGGGGAAGGGGACAACAGAGGATGAGATGGTTGGATGACATCACCAACTACGTTTGAGCAAGCTCCAGGAGTTTCTGATGGACAGGGATGCTTGGTGTGCTGCAGTCCATGGGGTGGCGAAGAGTTGGACACAACTGAGTGACTGAACTGAACCAAATGGCATCATATATATTTGGTTCCTGTGAGAATGTGCAATTCAACTTCCTTACTTTACTGATGAAGAAACTGACAACATGAATCATGAAATTATAAAGTTTTTTAAAAGGTACTTTTAGGCCTTTGTTTTAAATGCTTAAAAATCCCTGAAAATAGTGGTTAAGAAATAAAAAAGACCAAAGACCAATCATGTAGCTGACAATCTGTTTATAAAGATTTAGAGTATTCAAAAATATTATGAAAGAAAAGATTTTTTAAAATAGTAGAGTAGAAATCGTTTATTTTCGGTATCACTGTTCTTGCTAGGGGTATATATCTATTATCTATTATACTGATCCTTGAAAATTGCTTGCCCTAATTCTTAGAAAAAGACAGTTGATTCATGGGTCTCTTAGAATGAAAATCTTGTTGGTGTGTTACAACCACATGAATCATGTGGGCTGCTGTTTAAAACTGTATTTATCATGGATGAAAGAATGTTTTCAAGGGAAACTATGAATTTACCTAAAATCACACAGTTCACCTCTGTTCATAGGAACTTATCTATTCAGTATATTATTGAATGTGCTGCAGAAATAACCTTTTAAACCATTAGCATTGCAGGAAGAAGCTCTCTAAGGGTTGTTGGAAGTCATCTCTGAAAGTTTGGTTTTCTTTTGGAATCTCATATTTCCATCATTGTTTAAACTGCTTTTTGATCCTCATGATACAAAGTTACATGCCTTCTTGCCTTGGCTGCATTTAAAATTTCAACTTATCATCTTTTTTTTTCCCTTCAATCCAACCTGCAAACTATACTCTAGCAAGGGTACTTGATATGCCATTGTGTCCCCTTACTTCCCACCTGGAGAACCTTCAGGGAGCTCCCTATTACCTCTAAGGTTAAATTTCAGCCACTTCCCGTGAATATCTGTGTTTTACAGTCTGACATATCTAATGGCCTTGTTTCTTCATACTTTTAAATGCTGGTCCTTTACCTCATGAAGGAAACAGGAAGGTGAGGATCAGGGTGTGCTTTGAGCATTTCATGCTAGTCTCCACTATCAAATTATGTTACATTTATTTTCCTTTTAGAGCCTGACATGACTCTTCACATGAGTAGTGAAATCAGGGGCAGCCAGACCAGTTTTCAGCCAGCCATCCACCTCAGGGAAGCTTATCTTTGGCTCTGCTTACCGTACATTCTCTTTTCTTTTAATCCCACCTCATTTCATAACCATTGGGTAAATTTTCCCGGAACCTGTTCTTAATGTTTATCCTTGTCCTTACTGTATGGAAGCTGGCACTTAACTGCCTTTCTATCTTTGCAATCTGACCCTGTCTCTGCAGTGACTTGCTGGTACTCATTTATTTGTGTCCCTAGTCACCATTTCCAGACTTCATCAGGTCCATTTTGATGCCCCTCCCTTAGACTGTTATAAACCACTAGCACTCACATGAGAGACCACAGCCTGTAGTGGTTAAGACCACAGGCTCTATAACCAGACTCTATGGGCTTGAAACCTAGCACTAACATGTGCTGGCTGTGTGCCTGAAATAAGTTACATAACCACTCAATGCCTCAGTTTTCTTGGTAGAATAATACCTTCTCATAGGTTTATTATAAGTACAAGTATAGTGATTAGTCAGTCTCAGATTAGCTAGTCTGCCTCCATTGAATTCATTCACCAACACTATTGCTCTTCATTAAAACTCCTGTTCCATTTTTGGGCTTGATCAGGTCATGAGCTGGATTAGTTTCTTTCAATTAATATTTGGATTTGTTCTCCTTCGCTCCCTTTCAAAGTCAAATTGTTCTTTGATTTCCATCTCTAGCCTCACAATCTTTAATTTCTCTCACCCACATGGATGACCACCTTTTCTGAAATGTCATGGCCCTCATTGTGCTAGCTACCTATTTTGATGCCAAATCTTATACTTAACAGCATTGTCACATAACTAGTTGTTACCTCTCTAAAGCTCTCCAGCCAAATTTAAAACTTGTAGGTACGAAGGAACAAAGGTCATCTTTTTTACTCATTCACAGCTTACGGAACAGTATATACTGAATCAATGTTTGTCTGACTAAACTGTGTGAATATCTAGACTTCTCTTATAGAGTTAAGAAGTCTTCTAGAATGGTTTCCAGGGTATTGGCTTTAGAAAACACTGCTTAATAGATGAAAATTGCCTAGTCGCCATATGCTTTGCAAGAATGGGGTATGGCTGGTCTAAAATATCTGAAGATAAGAAGAACCTTCTTGTTATCACTGTCTGTGCCTTTAGGAACAAGTGAGTTTCACAGGCTCTGTAGCAGACATGGCCCCCACACAGAAAAAGGATTATGATGAAAAACAAAACACCAAGTGAAATATTTGGAGTGCTAGACCCAAAGAGTCTGACCTAGGAGATAGATAACTTCTGATCCACACTCTAACTCATTGAGCAAATCATCTTTCCCTTTAGGGTCTCAGCTTCTTAGTATATAAAATGACAATCTGGATTAGGCTTTATTTTGTTTTTTTCTATATGATTTTTTTTTGAAAGTAGGGTAATGCTTTGCATTTCATCTGTATTTTTGTGCTTTTTCTTGTGAGATTGCCTTTGAAGCTTGATATAAGGATTTTCCTCGCTAAACAAGATTTTCTTCCATCATAATGAGTGACACAACCAATCATTAACTGATTAAGCAAGAAATCTGGGATACCCTGATTTCTCCTCTTGTCCGTCCACTCCATAAGTGACAGACTATCAGTTTTGCTCCAAATATAGATTCCAAATATGTATTATAGCTCTCAGGAATATACACTTCTTTCTATCTCCTCTACTATCAGCTTAATCCAAGCCTCAACTTTCCATTTAGATTATAAAAAGTCTTATTGTTCCATACATTTTCATTTTTGCTCCTCTCCAATCTGTTCTTGGTGCTGCAGCCAGAATTATCTTATAAAAACACAAATTTGAGAACACTTTTCTGTGTGTCTGTTGTTGACATTGTTTAGAATTTCTGGAGCATGATGATAATGAGAAACAGTCTCTGCCACTGCTGTCTTGATCAGAATTTAGGAGAGTGTGACTGGGGTGAACCAAGGCCTGTGGCCCTTCTAACCATGATTTTGAGGCATTTCAACCATAAACGGGGCTTCCCAGGTGGTGCTAATGTTAAAGAACCTGCCTGCCAATTCAGGAGACATAGAGACCCTTGGACCGCAAGGAGATCAAACCAGTTGATCGTAAAGGAAATCAGTCCTGAATATTCATTGGAAGAACTGATGCTGGAGCTGAAGCTCCAGTACTTTGGCCACTGATGAAGAGGACTGACTCATTGGAAAAGACCTTGATGCTGGGAAAGATTGAAGGAAGGAGGAGAAGGAGATGACAGAGGATGAGATGGTTGAATGACATGACCAACTCGATAGACATGCATTTGAGCAAGCTCCGGGAGTTGGTGATGGACAGGGAAGCCTGGTGTGCTACAGTCCATGGGGTCACAAAGTGTTGGACATGACTGAGCGGCTGAACTGAAGAGACGTGGGTTTGATCCTTGAGTTGGGAAGCTCCCCTGGAGCAGGGCATGGCAACCCAGTCTAGTATTCTTGCCTGGAGAATCCCATGGACACAGGAGCCTGGTGGACTGTAGTCCATAGGATAGCAAAGATCTGGACATGACTGAGTGAGTGAGCACACATGCACAACCATAAATGGTGACTAAGGGTTGAATTGTGTCCCCAAAAGATGGATTGAAGTCCTAACCCTAGGGTCAGGGAATGTAATCTTATTTAGAAATAGGATCTTTGCAGATGTAAGTAAAATAGAACGAGGTTATATTGGATTATGGTGAGCCCCAATCCAGTTAGACTGCTGTCCTAATAAGATGAAGAGAGACACAGATACATAGAGATAAGATCATATGGTGATAGAGGCAGAAATTGGAATGATGCATCTATCAGTCAAAGAACACCAAGGACTGCCAGCAACACCAGAAGCTAAGAAAAAGTATGGAATAGATTTTCTCTTAAAGCCTTCAGAGAGAGAGGATGGCCTTTCCAACACTTAGATTCCAGACTTTCAGCCTGTAGAACTGTGAAGGAATGCATTTTTCTTGTTTTAAGCCATCCAGTTTGTGATTATTTGTTATAGCAGCCCTGGGAAACTAATCACTTCATGGCAAATGGGGAAGAAGTGGAAACAGTGGCAGATTTTATCTTCCTGGGGTCCATAATCACTGTGGATGATGACTGCAGCTATGAAATTAAAAGACACTTGCTCCTTGGAAGAAAAGCTATGAAAAACCTACACAGCATATTAAAAGCAGAAACATCACTTTGGCAACAAAGATCCATATAATCAAGGCTATGATTTTTCCAGTAGTCATGTACAGATGTGAGAGTTGGACCATAAAGAAGGCTGAGTGCCAAAGAATTGTTGTTTTTGAACTGTGGTGCTGGATAAGACTCTTGAGGGTTTCTTAGACAGCAAGGAGATCAAACCAGTCAATCATAAATGATATCAACCCTGAATATTCATTGGAAGAACTGATGCTGAAGCTGAAGCTCCATACTTTGGCCACCTGATGCGAACCGCCGACTCATTGGAAAAGGTCCTGATGCTGGTAAAGACTGAAGGTGGAGGAGAAGGGGACGCCACTGGATGAGATGGTTGGATGACGTCATTGACTCAATGGATGTGAGTTTGGGACTCATGTCCCAAGCAGCAGACTCTGGAGGCAGTGAAGGGCAGGGAAGCCTGGCATGCTACAGTTCATGGGGTGTCATAGAGTTGGACATGGCTTAGCAACTGAACAACAAGAAGGAAACTAATACAGTGTGTCTTCTGCCAGGGGAACTTGATCACACTGATAGCAGTGGTCTTGGTCTAGTAGTAGCGTAGTGTACTTTAGTCATTCGGTTGTGTCTGACTTTTTGTGACCCCTCACACACTGTAGTCCTCTGTCTAGGCTCCTCTGTCCATGGGATTCTGCAACAAGAATACTGGAGTGGGTTGCCATTCCCTTGCCCAGTGGATCTTCCCGATCCAGGAGCAAACCGACTTCTCCTTCACTGAAGGCAGATTCTTTACCATCTGCGCTACAGGTCGTGGTCTATCTTAGCCCAAATCTGGAAGGCAAGAAGGGTTTGAAAGATATCAAAGATTTTGGCCTGCTTACTTAGGAGCCCTTCGATAGAACAAAGAAACTCCTGAAGATTAACTGCTACTAAATTCTGTGCTTTGGATAGAGTTGCACTTGCCTCTCCCCATAGCAGACTGTGCACTAAGAAAGGTCCAAGCTGAGGAAACTTTTAAGTATGAGGGATTCAACCAACAGGGAGAGAGTCAGAGCTGGAGGAGATCAGCTGGATCTCTGAACTCCTGCTTATTGCTTGAATGTTGACGGAAGGGTGCAAGAATTGTATTTGGGGGATGTATTATGGATCTTCATTTGCATCTTGAACTGTAGCAGGACACTCTGGTTATGGTACAAATTTGTTAACATAAAACACAGGAAATCTGGAAACCAGTCTGCAATTATCAGATTAGGCAGAATAGCAAACACTGAAATGAAAGAATCAGAGAATACTTCACAAGCAAAAAGTGATAGATGCATTGAATTACTTGCTGTTTATAAAACCAACCAACTAACCACTGGTGATGTTTGTCCCAGAGTAGGATGCCATGTGCTCAGTTGTGTCAGACTCTTTGTGACTCCATGGACTGTAGCCCACTAGGCTCCTCTATTATTGGATTTTTCAGGCAAGAATACTGGAGTGGGTTGCCATTTCCTCCTCTAGGGGATCTTCCTGACCCAGGGATCGAACCCTCCTCTCCTGCATCTCCTGCACTGCAGGCTGATTCTTTACCTGCTGAACCACTAGATATTAGCTTTTTTCTGTTCAGATTTATATGGTTCTATTTATCATATTATAAAACGGATCAAGATCAGCAAATCTCAGTACTCCATATCTTCTTTTTCCATTGATGAAGATTTCTTTTAAAATTTAAATAAATATATATGTATTTTAAAATGTGCATACATACACAAACACATACACACATACGTTTGACCCTTGAACATCATAGGTTTGAACTGCACTGTCCACTTATACATGGATTTTCGTTGTGTGTGTGTGTTTTTTTTTTTTAGTACTAAATACTACAGTACTATTCAGTCTGGGGTAGATTGAATCTGTAGATATGGAACCGTGAATACAGAGGAACTGGGTGTATAGATAAATTATACTCAGATTTTCAACTACAGCTTAGGTTTTCAACTATTTTCAACTGTTAGGTTGGCACCCCTAATTCCTTGTGTTGTTCAGGGTTACACTGTATATAGTACTCTCCCTATTGCATATAATGTCCTTTTAGGGTTCAATTCTATATAATTTAAAATATAAGTATAATGTTCCAATATACAAAGCATATTCAAATATCAGTTGCTGTGCTATTTTTTTTTCCCATTTTAATCACCCTGGGATGAAGAAAACTGTATATAGAGTTAAACATCTTACTTAATTTCTACTCTATTAAAAAGGAAGTCCATTTTGTTATGAAACAACCTAGTTGTGAATTCTCTAATCTTCTCTGTTGCTAGATTTTAGAAGGACAAGAAAGAAATAAAATGAAGCATGAAATAGAAGGGAAAATAGAATTTACACCACAATAGTGTGCTCATATTTTATCAGAACTTGCCTATACTTCTGCTGATACATTGTCCCCACCACTTGACATTTTAAAAGCTGATTTTAAATTTATCTCTTCTGTATTAACAGGTGAGAAGTGGCCAGTTCAATGTATAGAAACTACCATGGTTGCTTTCAACTAGTATTTTCTTTTAAAGGTAATTGGATTTCTGAGGCCCTGGATATATAATGATTAGAAATCATGCTAGCAGTTCTATATGGAGCCATTGCAGTTTATCTCTTCAATGTATTTTTGTGTGTGGGTCTGACTGTTGGTGTATTCCTATAGCTATCTGAAAACAAATTCAGGTTTTAGGTTAACTGAATTTATGCCTCCGAATTCCTTTTAACTTACAAATGGAAGTCCTTTAAAAATTCATTTATAATTATTCCATATCCTCAAAAAGAGCAGAAAACACTTAATATTTCTTTGTGATTGGTAGCACACACATTCTTGGCTTTTGAATCTTCAAAGTCTTGATATTTTATAAACATTACTTCCTCCCCCAACCCCCTCCCCGTGCAAAGAACTGACTGATACCATTGTATTGTTTCTTGCCTTTTGGTCTTTGGGTTTCCTCAGCTGTGCTCATTTGTTATTGAATATTTAAGGACTCCTTTTTCCTCCCCAAATACTTAATTTCTACTCTATTAAAAAGGAAATCCATGGAGGAGGAAATGGCAACTCACCCCAGTATTCTTGCCTGGAGAATCCCATGGACAGGGGAGCCTGGCAAGCTACAGTCCATGGGGTCTCAAAGAGCTGGACATGACTTAGCAGCTACACAGATATAGAAAACAAACTAATGGTTATCAAAGGAGAGAGAAATGTGATGGGACAAATTATGTGTATGGGATTAAGAGATTAAAAACTCCTATTTATAAAACAGCAACAAGCTTATACTGTATCAGATAAAGAATTATAGCCATTATTGTATAATAACATTTGGTAGAGTATAATCTGTAAAATACTGAGTCACTGTGCTATACACCTGAAACTAGTATAATATTGTAAATCTACTGTAATTAAGATTTTTACTTTTTCTACTGTAATTAATTTTTAAATTAAAAATTAAAAAATTTTAAAAATAAAAATAAAAAGGAAATCCATTTTGTTATGAAACAACCTAGTTGTGAATTCTCTGTTGAAAAGATTTTCCCCTAAGTTTTTGCTTTAGTCTACATACTACTGGATTTAGTATCATTCCATATTGCTGAGCATTCTAGGGGCTGGCATCCAAGTTAGCCAATGTTGTAAAATGTTGACCATGTTAACCTGAATTCTTTGCAGATGCTTATTTGCATTCTTTCAACAAGAGTGGCTGTTTCTCATCAAAAATACCAAATCTGGAAATATCAGGACAAAATTATGTGTTTTTTTTTTTTCCTTGATCTTAGCATTTTTCTCTTCCTGGTTTTCAGCCTGACCTTTTGAAGTTAGAGGAGAGTGAGAGAATAATGGCACGTGGGAAGGGATATGACAGAAGACAATCCGTAGAGTGAATGTAGGGAAAGATGGCCTTATGCTGGCAAAGCCCTAAAAAGCTTGAATGACTTTGGTATATGACTTTCTGGGTATTTCTTTGTCAGCTATCAAATGAGGGCGTTGGGTCAGATGATTTCTAAGGAGTTTTCTTGCTCTCTGATGTATGCTCTTTTTATAACGCATGACAACAGTTAGTCTCCAGAGAATAAAGAAAGTAAAAAAACTCCTGAAATTTACTAAGTTTATTTATTTCTAGTTCAGTTCAATTCAGTCGCTCAGTTGTGTCTGACTCTTTGCGATCTCATGAATTGCAGCACGTAAGGGACTAGATCTGAGAGACAGAGTGCCTGATGAACTATGGATAGAGGTTCATGACATTGTACAGGAGACAGGAATCAAGGCCGTCCCCATGGAAAAGAAATGCAAAAACCAAAATGGCTGACTGGGGATGACTTACAAATAGCTGTGAAAGGAAGATAACTGAAAAGCAAAGGAGAAAAGGAAAGATATAAGCATCTGAATGTAGAGTTTCAAAGAATAGCAAGGAGAGATAAGAAAGCCTTCCTCAGTGATCAATGCAAAGAAATAGAGGAAAAGAACAGAATGGGAAAGACTAGAGATCTCTTCAAGAAAATTAGAGATATCAAGGGAACATTTCATGCAAAGATGGGCTCGATAAAGGACAAAAATGGTAGGGACCTAACAGAAGCAGAAGATACTAAGAAGACGTGGCAAGAATACACAGAAGAACTGTACAAAAAGATCTTCATGACTAAGATAACCATGATGGTGTGATCACTCACCTAGAGCCAGACATCCTGCAATGTGAAGTCAAGTGGGCCTTAGAAAGCATCACTATGAACAAAGCTAGTGGAGGTGATGGAATTCCAGTTAAGCTATTTCAAATTCTGAAATGTGATGCTGTGAAAGTGCTGCACTCAATATGCCAGCAAATTTGGAAAACTCAGCAGTGGCCACAGGACTGGAAAAGGTCAGTGTTCATTCCAATTCCAAAGAAAGGCAATGCCAAAGAATGCTCAAACTACTGCACAATTGCACTCATCTCACATGCTAGTAAAGTAACACTCAAAATTCTCCAAGCCAGGCTTCAGCAATACATGAACCATGAACTTCCAAATGTTCAAGCTGGTTTTAGAAAAGGCAGAGGAACCAGAGATCAAATTCCCAACATCCGCTGGATCATGGAAAAAGCAAGAGAGTTCCAGAAAAACATCTAGTTCTGCTTTATTGACTGTGCTAAAGTCTTTGACAGTGTGGATCACAATAAACTGTGGAAAATTCTGAAAGAGATGGAAATACCAGACCACCTGACCTGCCTCTTGAGAAACCTATATGCAGGTCAGGAAGCAACAGTTAGAACTGGACATGGAACGATAGACTTGTTCCAAATAGGAAAAGGAGTACATCAAGGCTATATATTGTCACCCTGCTTTATTTAACTTCTATGCAGAGTACATCATGAGAAACGCTGGGCTGGAAGAAGCACAAGCTGGAATCAAGATTGCTGGGAGCAATATCAATAACCTCAGATATACAGATGACACTCCCCTTATGGCAGAAAGTGAAGAGGAACTAAAAGCCTCTTGATGAAAGTGAAAGAGGAGAGTGAAAAAGTTGGCTTAAAGCTCAACATTCAGAAAACAAAGATCACGGTATCTGGTCCCATCACTTCATGGAAAATAGATGAGGAAACAGTGGAAACAGTGTCAGACTTTATTTTTGGGGGCTCCAAAATTACTGCAGATTGTGACTTCAGCCATGACATTAAAAGACTCCTTGGAAGGAAAGTCATGACCAACCTAGATAGCATATTCAAAAGCAGAGACATTATTTTGCCAACAAAGGCCCGTCTAGTCAAGGCTATGGTTTTTCCAGTAGTTATGTATGGATGTGAGAGTTGGACTGTGAAGAAAGCTGAGTGCCGAAGAATTGATGCTTTTGAACTGTGGTGGTGGAAAAGACTCTTGAGAGTCCCTTGGACTGCAAGGAGATACAGCCAGTCCATTCTGAAGGAGATCAGTCCTGGGTGATCTTGGGAAGGAATGATGCTAAAGCTGAAACTTCAGTACTTTGGCCACCTTATGCAAAGAGTTGACTCATTGGAAAAGACTTTGATGTTGGGAGGGATTGGGGGCAGGAGGAGAAGGGGATGACAGAGGATGAGATGGCTGGATGGCATAATCAACTCAATAGATGTGAGTTTGAGTGAACTCTGGGAGTTGGTGATGGACAGGGAGGCCTGGCGTGCTCGAATTCATGGGGTCGCAAAAAGTCAGACACTACTGAGTGACTGAACTGATACCATTGGATAACTTTGCACAAGTCACATCTGTATGAACCTTTTCATGGTGACATGACAGCTTGGACTGAGTTCTCCCTGCGAAATTTCTTTTTAATTTATTTGTTTATTTCTGGCTGTGCTGTCTTTGTTGCTGCTCATGGGCTTTTCTCTAGTTGTGGAGAGTGGGGGCCATTCTCCAGTTGCAGTGCACTGGCTTCTCATTGCAGTGACTTCTCTTGTTGCATGCAGAGCATGGGTTCCAGGCACACGGGCTTCAGTAGTTGTGGCACATGGGCTAATTAGTCGTGGCTCATAGACTGTAGATCTTACTCAGTAGCTGTGGTGCATGGGCATAGTTGCCACATGACTTGTGGGAGCTTCCTAGAGCAGGGATCTAACTCATGTCTCCTACATCGGCAAGAGGACTCTTAACCACTGGACCACCAGGGGAGCCCCATCCCTAATGACTTTCTTAAAACTTTCTCATATATAAATCTCAAATCAACACTCTTGCTTTCCAAATATAAACTCTCTAAAACAGTTCTCCATTAGGGCAATTTTGTTCTCCAGGTGACATTTGATAATGTCTGGAGACCCATTTGATTGTCACAATGGTGGAGATTGAGGGTGGATTACTACCAACATCTTAAGTAGAGGCCAGGGATGCTGCTAAATGTCATACAGTGCACAGGACAGTCCCTACACACACAAACAGCAATGAACTAAACTGTTCAAAATGTCAACAGTGTTGAGGGTGAGAAACCGTGGTCTAAATGAAACCATAGAAATGTTTCAGGTTGCTTCTGGATAGGATTATGGGATATTTTTTTTCCTTGTTATTGAAAAAAGAAAGTTCTATCTTTTCCAAATATTTAATATGGAATGCTTACTTTATAAGCCTTAAACAAACAGACAAACGCATACAAAAACTTAAAGACTGAAAAGCAAACAATACTACCACCACCCCTGGGTTGGGAGCCTTCCTGATAGCAGATATCAGAGGAGACATGCTTCAGGGCTCCTCCAAAGTGCGTGAGGGCTGGCAGCAGAAGGGGCCTGGGCTCTTTGATCTGAGAGGCCCCTGAAGACCTTAACCTAGCAAACATTCACGATTTCCAGTGAATCATTTGCCTGTGGCTTTGCTCTGCTCACTCAGGTTGTCCTGTGTTTTGGTTCTAGAGAGGGTGACGAGGAAGAACAAGCTGTTAGTTTTTCTTTAATTTGTACTGTCATTGCGCGGCATCTAGAGCTCTGGCTGGTGTTCCTTCTCTGCAGCCGGGCCAGTGTGGAGTGTGTCAGAACCCAGAGGAGATCCTAGCAGCTTATTATTTTATTATTATATGTAATATTAAACATTAAATATCATTTCAGGTTATATTCAGAGAGAGTAGATATGCTTCCCTAGGACAGTAAGGGTAGCCAGGGGTAAAATAAAAACACTTCTTCAGTGAGGAGAACTGTGAAAACTGAAGACACGGGAAATGTTTACTTGCCTAAATATTTAGTAAACGTCTCATTCTCAGCAAAATTCCCAGTCACTCTCATTACTTGACCTCAGCCCAACCAAATGAGAGTTAAATCTCTGTTTCCTGTGGAATACTAACATCTTGGTGTCTCACTCAGTAAAACTAAACCTAAAACTGTGAGTTTGTTAAATAATTCAGGTCACATTGTTTTTGAGATTCCAGGGTCACAGGGAAATTCTAACCTGAATAATCTGGATGAACTGTCACAACTGTGCACTGCTTTGTTTGTTCAAATTTAGCAAATACCAACCAGCACTCACCCAACAGGTAGACCCAGAGTTCGGCTCACACAGCAAAACAGAATTTTAGGCTCATTGATTTCTAATCTGTTACCACTTGCCCATTTCTATTGGAAGAGGGCAGTTTGCTTTGTTGATCTGTTTCATCTTTTCAAAAATTGGGATGGTAATGGTTATCTGGCTTACATGCTTGTCATGAGTTATTTTAAAGCACTTAACAAATATAAAATTGTTCAATAAAATTGCAAAGTCATCTAGATGCCATATCACCTGTCTCCTTTGGGGAATCCATCAAAATCCACATCCCTCCCAGGATGATTTTTCTACTCCCAGTCTGCTCTCTCTTTTGTTGAAAGGTATTTAGATCTCCTTTTAAAATGTTTATAGCATGTGTGTTATGTGTTTGTCACACAAAAGAGTTCTGTTAAAATATTAATATTTTGAAAACTAGTTTATGAGTTAAACCTTTTATCCCCCAAAGTTGTATAATTTCCCTCTTTAACAATTCTCTTGCATTTCTTCTTTGCATTAGAAATGCAAATAAAAAGTGTACTTTTCTCTCTAAATGGAAAAGTCTACTCGGCAATCATAAGAATTCTTATTTGAAAAACTGAAGGACTAAAGAAGTCACATAACTTTTCGTTTGGATATCTTACAAAATTTAAATGAACGTATTTTGATGTAAGAATGAGGTGAGTCTCTTTTTCTTCTACAACTCTTTAAAGTGGACTTCATTTAGGTTTGAGACACTAGAGTGAAAACATTTCCTTTAGAGGAAAATATTTCTTTTATAAAGAGCAAGCTGGAATAAACAATAGAATGAGAGATACAATTTTATACAAACAGCTTCAATTTTTATACCAGAAACTTTACCTGGCCCACTTTTCCCACAATCTTAAGGAATCAACTCACATACCACGTTTTTTCCTGATGCCCTCTGTAAGGACCAGGTTCCACTCTGAATTCCTACAGCATTCAGTGTTTCTCATTAGGAACCATGGTGGTGGGCAATGCTGCTCAGGAAAAGAGAATTCAAAAAGTGAGGAACAGGACCTAGGAAAGATACAAACTGTGAAACAGGCAAAGAAGAACCTGAAAAGTAGAATCAAACCCAGTAAAATATGGTATCATAGTGACCACAAAGAAAGAATAAACTTTGGAAAATAGAGATGAAGAAAAATCATCCATTCATAATTCTGCTATATTAAAAAAAAACACACAGACGTAACAGATAAAAGAATGGCTAAAGAAGGAGGGTAATCATCAGTCAACCATGTTGAATGCTGCGAGGGTTAAGAGGTATACAAGTGAAATTAGCAACAAGGATACAGTACCCAGACTTCAGTGTACTTAAGCAGCATTAACTATGTTGGAACATACTGATTTCCGGTTTAACTTAGGGAAGAATCCCACTGTTTGAAAGCCTTAATTTGACTGAGGGATATCAATTCATTCTTAAATAAGTATGTGAGGAACCACTGGTTCTTATATGTCCTTGACTGAAGGAAAAATAAATAATAGTTATATCTGATAACCATGGCCCATCTTCCCATACTTATTTGTACTTTCCTACAGCTCAAAACATTGTTGAAAACACTAATTATTGCAATAGTCTCAGGAGGCAGGTATTAATACCTGCCATATACACCTGTAAAATTCGGATGATTGGATGAAAACAATTATGTCGTAAGTCGTAAGTTACTACTTATTATTTCCTGAGAGTCAAATTGCACTGGTATCTATCTGATCACAAAAGCATTGCATGAGTGCACCACAGAATTGCACATGCATATATAAACATTTTTGGCCATTGATCTTTAACTTTGGTGAGATAAAACTTAGGGCTCTCCTGTATACTTATATGTCCTGAGTCAGCCTCATGTGCCTGACCTTACATTAATGTAGGTTCAATTTGTGAGTATCTTTCACAGATTTGAAATAGCTCAACTGGAATTCCATCACCTCCACTAGCTTTGTTCGTAGTGATGCTTTCTAAGACCTGCTTGACTTCACATTCCAGGATGTCTGGCTCTAGGTGAGTGAGCACACCATCGTGATTATCTTGGTTGTGAAGATCTTTTTGCACAATTCTTCTGTGTATTCTTGCCACCTCTTCTTAATATCTTATGCTTCTGTTAGGTCTGTACCATTTCTGTCCTTTATCGAGCCCATCTTTGCATGAAATGTTCCCATGGTATCTCTAATTTTCTTGAAGAGATCTCTAGTCTTTCCCATTCTGTGAAAGTGCTGCACTCAATATGTCAGCAAATTTGGAACACTCAGCAGTGGCCACAGGACTGGAAAACGTCAGTTTTCATTCCAATTCCAAAGAAAGGCAATGCCAAAGAATGCTCAAACTACTGCACAATTGCACTAACCTCACATGCTAGTAAAGTAATGCTCAAAATTCTCCAAGCCAGGCTTCAGCAAGACATGAACCATGAATTTCCAGATATTCAAGCTGGTTTTAGAAAAGGCAGAGGAACCAGAGATCAAATTGCCAATATCCTCTGGAACATGGAAAAAGCAAGAGAGTTCCAGAAAAACATCTAGTTCTGCTTTATTGACTTTGCCAAAGCCTTTGACCGTATGGATCACAATGAACTGTGGAAAATTCTGAAAGAGATGGAAATACCAGACCACCTGACCTGCCTCTTGAGAAACCTATATGTAGGTCAGGAAGCAACAGTTAGAACTGGACATGGAACAGCAGACTTGTTCCAAATAGGAAAAGGAGTACATCAAGGCTGTATATTGTCACCCTGCTTATTGTTAAATGCAGAGTACATCATGAGAAACGCTGGGCTGGAAGAAGCACAAGCTGGAATCAAGATTGCCAGGAGAAATATCAGTAATCTCAGATACGCAGATGGCACCACCTCTATGGCAGAAAGTGAAGAGGAGCTAAAAGCCTTTTGATGAAGGTGAAAGAGGAGAGTGAAAAAGTTGGCTTAAAGCTCAACATTCAGAAAATGAAGATCATGGCATCTGGTCCCATCACTTCATGGGAAATAGATGGGGAAACAGTGGAAACAGTGGCAGACTTTATTTTGGGGGCTCCAAAATCACTGCAGATGGTGACTGCAGCCATGAAATTAAAAGACACTTACTCCTGGAAGGAAAATTATGACAACCTAGATAGCATATTCAAAAGCAGAGACATTACTTTGTCAGCAAAGGTCCATCTAGTCAAGGCTATGGTCTTTCCAGTGGTCATGCATGGATGTGAGAGTTGAACAGTGAAGAAAGCTGAGCGTGCAAGAATTGATGCTTTTGAACTGTGGTGTTGGAGAAGACTCTTGAGAGTCCCTTGGACTGCAAGGAGATCCAACCAGTCCATTCTAAAGAAGATCAGTCCTGGGTGTTCTTTGGAAGGAATGATGCTAAAGCAGAGTACTTTGTCCACCTCATGGGAAGAGTTGACTCATTGGAGCAGACTCTGTAACTGGGAGGGATTGGGGGCAGGAGGAGAAGGGGACGACAGAGGATGAGATAGCTGGATGGCATCACCGACTCAATGGACGTGAGTCTGAGTGAACTCCGGGAGTTGGTGATGGACAGGGAGGCCTGGTGTGCTGCGATTCATGGGATTGCAAAGAGTCGGACATGACTGAGCGACTGAATTGAACTGAACTGAACTTGACAGAGTTGTCATTTTCTTCCTCTGGGTGTTTATCTCCTGTCTGCTTCCACAGGTGATGTTTTACAAGTTTCACCATGTCTCCTCAATTAAACTTCACTTTTCCAACCCTGAAAGCTTGATAATTATTGTTGTACTCTTTTGATTGCATTGGGCCCTGTGGGGACACTGATTAGGCAGAGATATTTGGATTTGATTTTCCCGGAAAATGAGTATTTCCAATCAGATATATGACAATGACAACAGCAGGGCTCTGTTTTTGGGCTTTTGAAGAGAGAGGAAAAATTAACAGCTGTGTCCAGGTTTCTGCTTTTTTTTCTCTGAACCACATAGTGGATATTTGTGGAAGCAGGAACTGAGGAAGTTAAACCATTGGTTTTAAGAGATCACAGAGGTGAAACGTAAAGGTGATAAAATGAAGACAGTGTGTTAGTCTCACTGCGTGCTCAGTCACCTTAGTCACAGCCAACTGTTTGTGACCCTGTGGACTGTGGCCCACCAGGCTCCTCTGTCCATGGGATTTTCCCAGCAAGAATACTGGAGTGGGTTGCCAGTCCCGCCTCCATGGATCTTACTGACCCAGGGATTGAACCCACACCTCCTGCATTGCAGGCAGATTTTTACCTCTGAGCCACCAGGAAGCCGTTTCACTATAGGCCATTGTCATAAACAGAACAACTATGTCAACAAATAGCAGCAGGTAACATTTAGTAAGGGCTTACTCCAAAGCCTACATTGTTTTTCTCTCATTTAATTTTCACAATCTTGTGAAGTAGGTCCCATCCCTTCTTAGAGTAGAGCCATCCGAGGATCAGCAAGGATACAATGACTTGCCAAAGGTCAACAGAGGAAGTGAGTTTACCGTTGGTGTTTAAATCCAGGCTGTCAATTTCAAACCGCTGCTCCACAATTCTACCTCTACTTCATTACCTTTTAAGAAATACTTTCAAATACTGGAAGGTTTGGTCACAAACAAGTCAGTGATAATTACAACATGATCGTTATTACTGCCTATCAATTTTTCACAGTGCTGTAGAACACTCATAGTTACTATTCTGTCCACTTGGTTACCCTTGAACATTGATTCATTGTTTAAATTGAACTGTCTTCTGCCCTGTCTAAATCCTGTTATATACTCCATGGCAAAGGTCTTGCAGTTTCTAATAAAAAGCATTTTTTTTTTGTTCACTGGTTTCACATTACATTATTCTTTTAAAATTCTTGTATGCATAAAATTTACTCTATCCTGTGCTATATTATGCGATCCACTCAACTTTTTGTAGAAGAAACGTGCTTTTATATAATTGACGTATTTTAATATAATTTACATTTTATATATATTACGACATACATTTGTACCATATTATATTGTTTGAGAATCAGTAGATTTTTCTGATAACTGGAAGTTTGAGATTATACATGAAAATCATTCACATTTATTATCACTAGGGGAGAGAGTTTAATTCACAAACACTTGAATACTTATTGCGTCTAATATTGCATTAGGAGCTGGGGACACAAAGAAGTTACAGCCTAATCTATCAAAGACTTTCCTAGTAAAAATATAATCGTAGTAGGATAATTGTTATCATATTGATGACAGTTTGTTAACTGTGATATGGAAATAAAAGATCCAACTAAATTTTGAGGGGTTATTAAAGAAAAAGAAATTGAGATATGGCACTTGAGCTGTCTTTCAGATCAAGGAGAAAGTTCCCAGGTAGACAATGAGGGTTCAAACGTAGGACTTATCAGGAGTTGTTGTTGTTTAATTGCTAGGTTATGTCTGAGTCTTTTGTAATCCATAGATTCTGGCCTGCCAGACTCCTTCTGTCTATAGGATTTCCCAGGCAAGAATAACGGAGGGGGTTGCCATTTCCTTCTCCACGGGATTTTCTTGACCCAGGGATTGAATCTGCATCTCCTGCATTAGCAGGCGATTCTTCACCACGGAGCCATCAAGGAAGCCTCTTACAAGGAAAGAACACAGCACAAACAGAGGCATAGAGGTGTAACAGAATTTGGAGGTGGGTATGGTCAAAGCTTCCACTGCATGGTTACAGTGGTGGGTTGCAGTGAGGGGGGCTTGGAAAGTGTATTGAGATTGGATTGAGAAATTCTTCTAGACCAGATGAGAAATTTGGCCCTATGTAGGCAACAGGGAGACATAGAAAGTTTTAAATCATCATTAGCTTTATGTTTTATAATAGTAATTTGATTTTTCATAAGAAACTTAGATTGAAAGTTGATAGAACCAGTTTATAAAGGACCAATTCATCAAACTTGAGTGCCAGCAGTTCAAGAGACAGTAAAAGTCAGAATTAACACAGTGGCCATGGATTCAAAGGCATTTCAGAGTCTGAAAAAACTGGACTTAAGCTAGCAGTGGGAGTGAGAGGAAGATAGAAAATGAAGGAGAAGGAGTTAATGTCTTTGGTGATTGATAATGCTTTTCCCAAGACTGGTGATACTGAAGGGGGAGTAAATAAGGGGAACAGAGAAAGGTACACCTAGAATTCTAATTTTAATGTGCTGAATTTGAGAGACTAGTGGAATATCCAAGAACCTAGGCCCTCTTTGATTGTCATTTTCTAGGTGATATCAAAGTCCTAATAATAACACCAGTCATACTTATCAGTTGAAGGTAGAGAAGAAATTTTGAGTCTTGCATATCAATCCTTTACTCTGTCGTTTTGTATTTTTACAAATGTTGGAGTTTCTTTGTTATTTGATGAGATCAGCTTAAAACTTCCCCTGTATTTCCTAATTACAGTAACCTAGGGGAAGCATTGAATTGTGTTGATAGAATTGTTAGCTACAATCTGCCTCTAATGATAATAACTTAGGATCATGAAGCAGCAATATTTTAGCCCAAGTGAAAACAAACTATCCTGAACACATGTGTTCTTTTGCCTTTCTCATCTGATGTAGCTTGGAAATTTTCTTTTCCCATTTTGAATAGTGGATTCTGCCAACTGTTTTAAAAGCTTTTCTCCTTTTAGGGAAGAGGGGAACAGTTTTACTTTCTTTTGTCTAATGGCTGAGAAGTGAAGACTTAATCAGTGAGAAAAATATACACACTACAAACCTCAGAATGTTCCTCTTGCTTTTAACGTTTGATGTGCCTGACAGATTACCCTTTCAAAACAGGGTAGTAAGATAGGTGGTGCTGGAAAAAAACTTTTCCATCCAAGCAAAAACTCATGGACATTGAAAAGAACTGGCATTAGCCTAAACATTTGGGGGAGGGGAAATGTGTTCCTGGGGCACAGATTCTATACCGAAAGGCTTTATAGAAAGGGAACACTTAGTTATGGAATGGGAAGGAAAGAGAAACAGGCTAGACACAAGAAGGGGCCATAAAGAGAGTCTGCTTTGAGTAGCTGACTTTTCTGAAGTCCTTAGACTTGATTAGCTTTAGATTATTCTCTCTACCCATGTTGTTTCTTCCACAGATGTGTCTTTCAAATGGGTCACATTTACTTCCCTCTAATCTAATTTTATTATTTTAATCTAGGACCACTCTCCTCTTTCCTGAGGTTACTGCCTCAGAATCCTACTTGAGCTCCCAGCATCAAATACTCAGCCATTTCCTCTCCTAATACATTCCACATAACCCAGAGAGATCTAAGATGCGAATCACATCTTGTTGCATCCCCTCTCAAACCCTTTCATTGCCTCCACTCTGCCCTCCTGGTCCAGTTCTAGCTCTCTACTCTGGCAGAAGAAGTCCCTCTCTGATATCCTCAAGGCTCTTTGCTCTGCTATGAGATTCTCTTTCCCCTTCCCATGATGAGTCTCTATAAACTTTCCCCTGAGTATATGATAATCCTTCAAGTTTCAGAGAAGATGTCACTTTCCCTGGGAACATTTCCCTTCCTCCTCACTGCAAACATGTTCCTCTGTAAGTTCCAATAGCACCTGGTGATCACGTCATAGTAGGAGTTACCACACTTTCTTGTGATAGCCTGTTTTCTTGTCTGTATTCTCCACCAGTCTTTAAACTTCTCAAGTATACAATCTTCTTTGTTCATCATTGTAACTCCTTTCCCCAGAATAGCTTCAGATATTTGACCCTCAAAAGAAGTTTGTCCTTCTTTACTTTCTGTGGAAGAAATACATGGCTATTTAGCATTACCCATACAATAGCTCTCCAGCTAAATAAAGACAGTTAAGGTACCTATGTAGTGTTATTTTGCTTCAAACAATTAATTCTGCCTTTTGAATCTTTGTTCATTAATCAGACTTTATCCTGTAGCTCTAAAAATTGATTGTTATCTCCTGGGACAACCCAATTCTAGATTCTATTTTATTCCATAGATTGAATTTACTCCAAGGCCAAATTTCTATATCTGTAGCCTGTGAAAATTGAGTTTGGTAAGTAGTTGGCAGTGGGGGAGAGGAAGGAGAGGGCATGGGGCTCATATTGGTTATTATAGCTTTGGGAATTTTTTTTTTTGTAGATCCTGAGAAATGTTTAGGATCTCCCAGATAAAAATGGTTTAGATTTCATAGTCAGCTCCTTTTCTCAAATTTACTGCTTCCTCCTGCACTTTTTCTCACACTACAAAGCTGAACTTCCTTCTTCAACATGTTCCCTGCTGACCAACACTCAGTCACATCGCTTCCTCTGAGGAGAAAATATATTCCTTGGTACAAAAAAGTAGGAACTCTTACTTTAACCATATTTCTTATATTTCTATCTCTGTCTAAAACTTCCCTTTTCCAATAAAAATGGAAGCTAGATTAAAGCTGTATTCTTGTATGGATATGATCAGAACAAAATAAAGCAAGGTGACTGATTCAAGTATCAAAGCTTACTATACTGTACGATTCAATTATTATAGATAATTATTGCATAAGTACAATATTCTTAACCTACATTCTTAAGTGTTTTAGGTCTTTAGAAATTTGTTCATTTTTCACCATTATGTAGTATCTGTTAGCTCAGTGGATTCTAAAATGGTTGGCTAGCCTTCTGATTCAAGATGATGGACTGAACATTTGTATTGACTGTGCCGCCATGCACCTCCCTGAAATGAAAGTGCAGATGCACAAAATGAAATAAATTTATAAAACAAAGGAAAGAAAAGAGAGCTTATCCGCAAATAAGAGATTTAAAAATATTTTAGGAAATGAAAGGTCAATTAAATAGTTGACTATAGAAGTATCAGGCATGTTTCGAAAACCAATAGCATTATTAAGACAATCCCCACAAAACCAAATGAAAGGTCAATTGAATAGTAGAATAGAGAAGTATCAGGCATGTTTGGAAAACCAACAGCATTAATAAGACAATCCCCACAAAACCAAATCAACTCTTGTAGAATAATGGAAACTAAGAGCATAGTGCAGTGAAAACAAGTGTCAACAAATGTGTGTGTGTGTGTGTGTGTGTATGTGTGTGTGTGTGTGTGTTTGAGTATATATGGATAAGAACCAGGAGAATCTTCATAAGAGAAGTGCCGGGCTGAGCTTCTGGAAAAAGCAGATATACTGTTCTCCAGGTGGATAGGGGCAGGGCATTTTGTACAGAGGAAGCAAGACAAAACACAGAGGGAAGTAAAGGAGACTACAGGTAACTGCAGAGAAATTATAGGGCTGACGTGCATAGAAAGAGGTCAGCTTGCTGAGACAGATAGGGGTTAGTTCATGAGGAGCTCCAGACTTCTGAAGCCATCCTAAAGAGTTGGCATTTCATCTTGTCAGTAAGGAGAAGCAAACACTTTTGTGGAGGTGTTTAATTGAGGAAAGGATTTGTATGATCAAATATTCTTCAGATTGATTGCCATGAGTTCTGTTTGTTAGATGGATTCCAAAGGTTAAGCCCCAAAGCAGGAAAAAGAAAATGAGAGAGCTTGAACTAAGGCGGTAGCATCGAGATAGGATTGGACTTAGTGAGCCTAGTGGCAACATTTATCTAGACAGAGAATACAGGATGAGGAGCAGATTTCAGAGGAACATAATGAGTCCCTTTTAGTTCTTTGTGAATGTTCAGAAATGGCAGCTGGTGTTGCATAATTGCAAAATTAGGGCTTAGCTAGTTACTGGCTTCTAAGAACATAACTGCATTCCTTTTTCCCTCTGGCCTGCTCTTTGAAAAAGGACACCAAGAGGTGGGGCTCAAAGAGTGTTATTTTGAGTAAGGACCTAAATGTAAGTTTCTTTACATCTTTCTTTACCTGCTCTGCCCCTTCTCGACATTTTGGATGGCTGTTTTGATTACAAAGCTAATTCATGATCATGGCAAAAGTTCAAGCAAAACAAAAATGTAGAAACTACAGAGTAAAACCCCTGAAGTAACTTCCCACAGACAGCTAACACTGACAGTTCAGTCTAGTCTAGATTTTTTTAGTGTATATTTTTTTATTTGATCATGCATTATATTTTGTCAACTCTTGCTGTCATACTGTTTTTTATTTTCTTTCTTTCATCTTTAATCAGAAATGTTCCAATTACACAGAAAAGTAAATAAAACAGAATAACATCTATATACTCTGAACTTAGATTTAAGAGAAATCAATACATTTCCAAATCTTTTTGTAAGTAAAATTTCCATATAGCCAAACCACCCAACTGTAATCACTTCTTCCTTGCTCTCTCTCTCTTATTATTATTTATATTAAATGTTTAAACTTATGGTATCATACTGTATGTATCTTTTTACAACTTGCTTGCTTTATTTGTTAGAAAATTTTTATTGGAGTATAGTTGATTTGCAATGTTGTGTTAGTTCCTGGTATATAGTGAAGTGAATCATATATAGATATATCTCAACTGTTTTTTTTTTTAGATTCCTTTCCTATATAGGGCTATTACAGAGAATTGAGTAGAGTTTCTTGTGCTATACAGCAGGTTCTTGTTAGTTATTTATTTTATATATAGTAGTGTATACATCTCAGTCTCAAGTTCGCAAGTTATCCTTATCCCCTGGTAACCGTAAGTCTGTTTTCTGCATCTGTGACTCTACTCTTGTTTTATAAATAAGTTCATTTGTGCCCCTTGTGTCAGTTTCCACATACAAGCAATATCCTATGATGTTTGTCTTTCTGTGTCTGACTCACTTCACTCAGTATGGTCCATCAAGTTGCTTCAATATTCTTTCTTTAAATGCAACATCATATTTTGTGAGATTTATCATGTAGATTCATTTGACTCTTTAAAATCTACTTTATGATACAGAATTTTACTTTTCTGATAATGCAGTGAGAATAGCACTGTATTATCACCAATACTGTAGGGTGTATCCTTGAACACCTCTGCTTGTATGAATATGAAACTTTCACAGAAGTGAGACTATGGGAGGTACCCATACTCCGAGAGTGACAGATGGCTTTCCAAAGGGGCAATACCAGTTTACATTACCACTAGCCATTGGTGCTTTCCCTGATTCCTTTCATTCCTTGCCAATGCTTACTTTTTTAAGGTTTAAAATTTTTGTCAATCATGTTGAGTACAAAATGGTATCTAGTGATGGTAGTTAATTTTATGTGTCAACTTGTCTGGGCCATACCCAGATATTTGTTTAAACATTGTCTGTGTCTGTGAAGGTGTTTCTGGATGAGCTCAACATTTGAACTGGTAGAGTGAGTAAATTGCCTCCACCAGTGGGGGTAGGTCCCATCCAACTCATTGAAAGCTTGAATAGAACAAACAAGAATAAGGAAAAATTCTCTCTTCCTGCCAGTCTTTGAGTGGGGACTGGGATCTTCTCTTGCCTTTACGATAGGACCTGGACTAAAACTTTTATCTTTGACTCTCTTGGTTCTCAGGCCTTCTGACTTAGTCTGAAACCATTCATGGGTTTCTTTTGGGTGTCTGGCTTGCTGGCTATAGAGCTTGGGACTTTTCGGCCTCCATGATTCATAAGCCAATTCTTTATAATGTATCTGTATCTGTATCTATCTATCTACCATATCCTGTCAGTTCTGTTTCTCTAGAGAACACAGACTAATAAAGTATCTCATCGTTGTTTAAATAGGCATTTCCCTTGATAACTAGTAAGGCTGAATATTTTTTTCCACATGTTTATGAGCCATTTGGGTTTTCTCTCTGATGAATTTCCTATTCATATACTTTGCCCACTTTATATGTGTCTAGTCACAGCCCATTCAGCTGTTCTCTCCCTCAGATAGTTAACTTTAGGGACATCCTTTCCAACTTCACTCCCTGTGTTGCTGTGTTAGTTGCCAAGTTGTGGCTGACTCTGTCACCCCCTACACCCACAACTTTAAATTTCTTATCTGTTTAAATATAAGTTGAAGGAAAGGAAGGCTAATTCAGAATAAAGAAGGGTGATGTGGGCTGATGAACATTGTGTCCTTCTGTAAATAAGGGGTTTAGAATAAGAGAAGGCAGAATGAATGCTGCAGCTTCAGAATCCACCACTGACAAACGGTCTCAGAGAACACGATGACATTGACATGCTGTGCTAGCATTTCCTGCCCACCACAGTGATTCAGTGTTGTGTGTGGATCTTGGAAGAGAACCTCCCTTTAAGCTGTTAAGGAAGCAGGTAATAGTTTCCTGAAATGGCTGGTCTTGTTCGTCTTTGTATGGTTTATAATGATCCTAAATCACTCTGAGGAAAAAAAAAATCTCATTCACTTTATACTCTTTAATTAAGATATCTATTTTGGTAACATTTTAGTGGTATTTAGGTCAAATGTCTACTTTTCAGAATGTCTCCCTTTCTCTCTCTCTCTTTTTTTTTTTTTCAGTTTTCATTATTTCATTAGGCTATAACCATGCTCTGTGTTCTGCATGGGTGTTCTTGGAAACAAAGAATTTTTGAGATGGCAGGATTGGGACTAGTAAAAGAGAACAGGAAGATCCTTGAGCAAGGTCTCCTCTGGAACAGATGGTTAAGGAACGAAAGGGAGTGTGCTCGGTGACCTTCGTTTAATGGGATGTCCAGGCCACTGGATGCTCCAGTGTGGGTAGCCATCCTAACTGACCCTGTGGTTCTAGAATTGCTATAATGATATCAGGGATGCAAAACAAAGATCTAAGTATGCTGCAGAGACTACTCCCACTAGAGAGGCCGTATAATTCTCCAGCTGAAAATTTTCCTTTGCCGTAGTCCTAGTCAAACAAGATTGAATTGATGATCCAATTTCAAAAAATGTTTTCTTTTATAAAAGGCATTTCATATCACTCTTCTCCAATAATAAATATGTAATCAGTTTTGAAACTTGACTGGAAACCTTACCTGTCCACAGGGAGGTTGTGAAAGGTTACTGGTAACCAGAGGAAGCCCAGACTAATATAACAGGAACAAGAATGTCGCTCAGTTGTGTCCGACTCTTTGCAACCCCATGGACTGTAGCCTACCAGGCTCTTCTGCCCATGGGATTTTCCAGGCAATAATATTGGAGTGGATTGCCATTTCCTTCTCCAGCAGATCTTCCCAACCCAGGGATCGAACCCAGGTCTCCTGCATTGTAGACAGACGCTTTACCATCTGAGCCACGAGGGAAGTCCAAACTAATATAAGGTGCCGTGCTATTCAAGGTGCTCAATTGCTCAGTCATGGCCAACTCTGCAACTGGACTGTAGCATGCCCAGGCCCCCTGTCCATGGAATTTTCCAGGCAAGAACACTTGAGTGGGTTGCCATTTCCTTCTCCAGGTGATTCAAGGTGGATATTGGTTATTTCCTTGTCACTTTCTATACTTATCCTTGCTCTGGGGTTATGAGGGTTATGATGCATGCCAAAGGCAAAACTTAATAAATCAACTCCTCTGAGAAGTATTTTCTTCTCATTTTTCCTACAGTCCCCATATACTCTCACATCTTTCTGTGTGTTAATCAGGGTTTTCCAGAGAAACAGAAATAATAGGATGTGTAGAAATATATGTAAGAGGAGATTTATTATCAAAATTGGCTCACACAATGAAGGAAGCCAGAAAGTCCCACAGTTGCCTGCAAAGTTGAGGGTCAGGAAAGCCAGTGGTGTAATTCATTCAGAATCTGAAAGCCTGAGAACCAGGGGATCCAACCTGTGAGGGCAGGAGAAGATGGATGTCACAGTTCAAACAAAGAGATAAATTTCACCCTTTTTTTTTTTAAATTCTATTGAGGCTGTCAACAGGTTGGATGATGCCCACCTGTATGGGTAAAGGCAGTCTTCTTTACTTAGTCAACTGACTGAAATACTCACCTGGAGACACCCTTACAGAACACCAAGAAATAATATCTTACCAGCTATCGGCGTCCTTGGCAGTCCATTCAAATTGACATAGAAAATGAGCCATCACACTGTATCTGCCCCCTTGTTAGAATTACTTACGCATTATAGCTGTTCACTTATCTGTCTCCATCGTAGAGCTTAGACTCCAGACTCCTTGAAAGGTAGGGCTGGTGCTGTCTGTTTGATCTCCCAGACCATGCCCCCTAATAGTTGGGGGACAATTTTACTGGCTAGAATTGTGTGTGGGGAGAGGATTCAGCTGCCAACTATCATGAAGCTTCTATACGTCTTTTGGCCAGGCTTTCCCTCCCAACCCCCACTCTGACCTCCCTTTTACCTCCCTTTCTGCTTAAAAGGAGATAAATAATACTACACTTGTACAGTGGGTTCACATGTATTGTCTCATTCGTATTATTATTCCACAATAGTAGATGAAGTTTAAAAATTAAATGCCATGTTCTTATATTTGCAAATGCCTGGAACAAGAATTGGGAGCAATGACAATTGTTGAGCTTGTTATTTTGAGCTTCCCAGAAGGTAATAACTGGGGATTTTGCGGACATCTGAGAGAAGTGTATGCACAGATGGTTTGCCTTTTATTGGCCCATTTTGCCCAGAAGGCAACACTAACTGAAACAAAGGAGCCTTATACCCGAAGGGTACAGGGTCACAGCCTTCAGGGTGGTCCCCGCTCCTTGCTCTGGTCTCTCTCTCTCTCTTTTTTTCTCTCTCTGGTCTGTTCTATACTGTTCATCTTATTACTTCACAATCTGGGACTTGGGAAATTTTTCTTCTCTGGACTGGAAATGACAGAGCTGTCAAGCATTAGTTTTTGGTTGGTATCTCTGAGTCAGGTAAGAGAGCTGGAGTGATTAAAACTGGGCTCACACATATCCTCCCGACAGCCAGACAAGCATTTGGAAGAACAAGAAGAACTTGTTAGGGGAAGACACCCAGGAGAAGGTTTTCTTTGGTAAAGTCAGTGAAAAGCAGGTTTCCTTTGTTTCTAAAGAGATGGCGCCACTGAGAAGGAGCCCTGTGGTCGAATCTCCATTAAGATGTCAAAGTAAACTGTATGAAATTGCTTCTAGAAAGTAGCTCAGATGAAAAAGTTCAGCATCATAGGACAAGAACTGTGGTCATGGTGAGCTCTGACAACTATAATATAGTTGGCCAAGGGGAAGATACACTTGAACTCTGAGGAGGCCCCTGATATCTTGGATAATCTCATCCAAACGGTCATGGTCTTTTCTTTCTCTCTTCCCTCTCCCTTTTCTCCCTCCTGCTCCTCTTTTCCTTTTCCTTTCTTTTTCCTTTTTGACCTCTTTCTCTAGGCCTTCTTCCTTCTGTTCTTTCCCTTCCCTCTTCTATCTCTGCTAACCACTCCTTCCTCTTCTTCAAATGCTCAGTGCCACTTGGCATCAACAAACATGTACCAAACTAGCGCTTGTGCCAATTACCATGGTAAGAGCAGGGGTATCAGGGTGAATCACTTCCATTTCCTGCCCAGCACCATGGGAAAATTTGAAGGGTTTTGCTCACCCTCTTCCTGCATCCCCAACTTCTATTTCCTGGAACACGTTCCACTCACCAGCCTTGGCATTCTTCATACATAATATGGGCAACTGGGATTTTTCTCAATCTTACCAAAATTATCCTCAGAAAAACTTGTTTTTATTGATGTCTAGCATATATTATAAGGGTAAATGTGCTTATTGTACAACTGTTTCTAGTCAAGTCCCTGGGGAACAGCCTCCAACTGTTCCTTTTCCAGTAACATCTCTGTCCATTTCTCTCCTCTTAGAAATTCTGGAGCTGCCATTATTCCTGCTCTCAGGTAGTATGCCATCTCAGGAAGCAAAATTTAGATTAATTGTTTTAAAATTTTTTAATCAGTCTGATAATTGATAAGACTAGCTGACACAACTGATTCAGAAATGCTCAATTTAGCAGACTATTGTGCATGGGCCCCAGGGAAGGGTGAAGCAGAGGAACAAGAAGCCAGTTCTCAGGGCACTCACTAGGATTGCATAACAGGGAGAAGCATCAATTAACACAGGTTCTCGCCAGAACACCCATAATGCCTCCATTTCCAGAGCAGAAACAGCTCATTCCGTAAATAAAAAATAGCTTAGTTTCTGTTGCAGCCTGGTTGAGATCAGCCAGCTTTTAGGCAAGGAGCATGACTCTTCCTTGCTAAAGCTTTTGGCAAACTCTTTTCAGCTTTATGCAAGAGATTAGGTTAACTCTTGCAAAACTGGTTCACCAGGAACAATGACTAAGTGGATTTTTTTCGTATCTGGCATATTATGTCTGAGTGGCTATAAATATATTTACAAGCTGGAGTTTCAAGGGAGGGGAGTATTAGCTTGCTGGAAAACAAGCCAACTGCATTATGGACCTACACCCAGCCAGCAGGCTGTTTTCATCTTCACTTCCTGTACTTTTATTTTCTTTTTCAAGGACTTTATGTCATTTTTTTCTTTAACACTAAGGATTTCTCTCTCCCCTGTGCTTATTGTGAATGTGCGTATCTGTTGTATGAGTGTGAATCTCTCTACGAGGGGGTGGAGAATCCTGTGCAGGTGTGTTCATGTTATTAAATGTATATCTGTTTATTAATCTCTCCAGTGACAAAAGGCAATTGACAAAACAGGTGATGTTCTTACCCCTCCTTTTTTGCAGGTGGTGAATCTGAGAGCCAAGAGAAGTTTTCTTTCAAACAAGCAGTGTTTTGGAGTCTGAACAGCTTTGCATTTAGACAGGGCAGCTTTCAGTTCCAGATCTTGGCTGTGGGGCAAGCAGAGGGTGTGTCAACTGCAGACTTTGCCGCAGGGCAGTGTTTCCTGCTTCTGTTCCCAGGAGTCACTGACAGGAGGGATGCTACCAACAAATTGATTGAAATAAGGATTTCCAATGAGGGAACTTTTCTTGAAGTATAAAACATACTAATGTGCTCTGGCATAGTCAAGAATGAGTTAATAGTACATGTCATTTTTCATATTTATCATTGAAACCACATCACCTGCAGTCTTTCTGTAAGCTTAGCCTTCTGAGAAACACTTTAGCAGTGCCCCAGGGCATATGAAAGGACTGGAAAGAGCAAGGCATCGCAGAATAGAAAATTAACCCATCATAGTTCCTGTTGGTGGATAGCTTTCCACTTTTCACCACTGGAATTGATCTGAGAAGAGTAGCCCTAACTGGGGACTCCCGTTTGAGGGTGTAGGTCTTCTGGAATTTTCCCTTTCCTTTATACTTTGCTCTACCAATTCACTTTGAAAAATCAACATATTCTATCTGACTACAGAACCAAATCTTTCTCCAAAGTGAGGGGTTTTAACCACACATATATTTAGGCGTTATTTATCATCTGTTACCTTGTCTTTTTTAAGTTCAAGTCAAATTCTGGTAACCTAGGCACTGATCCTCTTACCATTCCTTTCTTCTCTGTAAGCTGCTTTCTTCTAACTCATTGCTGCTGCTAAGTCGCTTCAATCATGTCCAACTCCATGCGACCCCATAGACGGCAGCCCACCAGGCTCCCCTGTCCCTGGGATTCATTACTGCCCTTAAATTGACAACCTAGTCTTCTCCAGTTCCCTGTGTCATCTGCTTGGTATCTGCTGTCCAGTTCTCTGCCTTGGAGATCTCAGATTCACATTTCTATGTGTATGTGGTCTCCACTCTGACTGGCCTCAGAATCCCCCAGCGTCCACGCCAGTTCTCCTGATATCCACCCAGTCTTTCGACTCAAGGATGAAGCCCAGAATTCTCCACATCTAAATGATGCCCCAGTGGATTCTGACACTGCTCTAGGTTTGGGCCCATAGTCCCCTATCTTTTTCCTGGAGCTACTCCTGGATCATGATTCCATTTCCCCTTCCTCTGTCCTCAGAAGGAAATGGAAATATTTGTAAAGTTTCTACTAGGTCTGAGGTGTTTGAAATATGTTGCTTCATTTAATTCTCACAATACTCTTCCAGAGTATATATCATCATCTTTAAGGATGAGGAAACTAAGATTCAGAAGGTATGGGTAATTTTCCCAAAGTGCACAATTAGGAAATAACAGAGCGGTAGGTCAGACCATCACGTGTCAGCATCTATAGCCTTACTACTTAAAATGTGTCATTCTTGGATCAGCAGAATCAGTGAACTTTGGGATCTTGCTAGAAATTCAAATACCTGGGTGTCATCTCAGGCCTACTAAAACAGTTTCTTTGGGTGTGGGGTTTAGAAATCTGTATTTTATCAAGCCCCTCAAGTGGTTTTGATGTACCCTAAGAAGCACCAACCAAGAATATCATTTATTTCCCCACTATATTGTCTGGTGTATTTTCCCTCATTTCTTGCCTCGAAAGAATTGCCTTATTTCTTTCCCCGGTGACACCACTATCTGCTCACTGTGCACTTTCTCAATTAGCAGTTTTATTACATACACCTTTCTCATTCCTTTATATGCATAGTATCTGACTGAATGAGCACAGGGCTCCAGCTCGGCTTCAGGTTTTGCCCTGTTTTGACTCAGTCTCTCGGTATCGTCCCTTGCACAGTTTAAGGCCTTGAAGACACTGACTTCCAACTCTCTTTTCTATACTTGAAGGTGCTCATGTACATATGGGCTACACATGAAGACTTAAGTTTGATCATACCAACTAGTTGCCTCATTAACATCTATACACTACAACTGGAAATATCTACTCGTGGTAGTCTACTTCAAGTTCCGGTTTCCAGACAGAGAAATGCAAACATCCAGTGGCCTTGGAAGGAAAGTTTCATTTAATATTGAACTGTATCTCTTCCAAGTGAAGCAAGGGTGGAAAGATTTTTGAATATGGATCTGCCGATACCATGGCACCTCCCCAGAACTATAATCTCATTCAGGGGGTGGATTATATCTAAATCAAACCAGATATGCTCCCATGATGCTCTTCCCTTAGTAAGAAGTTTCCAGGTGGCAAACACCTCTTGGTATCTCTGCCTCTGTCTACACGTGCAGAAAGTTCAGGCTGCTCAGCAAAAGTCTCATTGCTCTAGAAAACATTTTGAACCTAACTTCAAAAGAATTTTTATGCTATTTGGACTATTTTTGAAAAATGAATTTATTCCAATATCTTTAGCCTCACAAATAGTCATTAATGATTGGTGAAAGATAAGCATTTTGGAGTTCAAATTATGTAAAGTTTCTTCAGATGGTTGATGCATCATTGTTATTTATTTATTTATATTGAAGTATAGTTGATTATAAATGAATTCATATTAGCTTCATGTGTACAATAGTGATTCAATATTTTTATAGATTAGACTCCATTTAAAGCTATTACAAAACAATGTCTTTATTTTCTTGTGATATACAATATATCCTTGCTGCTTACCTATTTTATACATAATGATTTGTACCTCTTAATCTCATACTCCTATACATCCCCTCTTCCCACTGCTAACTGCTAATTTGTTCTCTGTATCTGTAATGCATCATTGTTAGGTAGAATAAGACAAAATCGAAAGTTGACAAGTAAAACTTAGTTTAGGGGTCTTTAGTTATTTTTCTTCAGTTACATTTAGCTTCCCAGATTGCTTCTTCAATGCCACCTTTTACAAGAATATTCCATGAACAAATATTAGGTTATGTCCCCGGCCATCTGTAATGGTCATGTTATTCTATTCAATGGCTTGATTACGGAATTGTATCCTAACTGGAATTGCAGTTGATACTTCAAGATGCATTGGGTACATTTATATCTTTCTTCTTTCTTTCTAAATGTTTCTCACTGGGTTAGAGCTTCTAGCCATGAGTACTCTTGAGTCAGCTTAATTATTAAAAGAATAATTATAGTTTTGCCATATAGTGACCTCGGAAGAAGCATTAATGCAGCTTGGTTTCAAATTCTGTTCACATTTAAATGTATTTTTGATATATTTTGTTTAGCAGTTTATTCACCTTCTCATTGCCACTGTTTTTCCTGAGCATAGAACTCTATACCTAAACAATAATAAGAAGTTACACAAAAGTCTGGTTATTTTTATTAATAAACTATTTTGGGGGTAAGCATTCCACATCTCACATTCTTATGTTCCATAGAACTGTAAATAAGTCTGTATTTTTTTCTCTTGGGTTAAGAGACAGTTTTGGAGATAACTGGCAGAAAACAAAATTAGTCAAACGGTGCTTTCAATTTTCATGTTGAATAATTTTTGAGAGAATGATAGCATCTTATACTTAACAATAAACACGTAAGGATTTGTAAAAGTTGGTAAACTGCAAGAAAAACACATTTAGAAAATTGTGCTATGAGTTAATGTTCTGACTATACAGCTTATTTTTTTTTCTTTTCTAAATGTTTAAAATGAAATTTAAAGCACAATTGATCTTGGCTTGTGTAGGCAGTCTGTATATTAACTGGGGATTTAGTTAATATCCAAAAGCTGATCTACTTCTGACAGTGAGACCCAAATAGCCCCCTTGGAAGTGTCCACAGAAGTTGATTAATCTTTTAAGTCTCTCTCTCCTTCTTGTTGGCCTCTGCTTTCTTTAGCTGTGTGCTAATTTGCTACATTGAATCCTGACTGTATAGAATTGCTACCTTGATGTATGTGGGAAAAGAAAACTTAATCAAACCCCTGATTTTGAAAATCTTGAATTTTTATTATTAGCTTTTTGAAGGGAAATCATTTAAATTTATTTCTGTTTTAACTGTAAAAGACTCCGATGCTGGGAAGGATTGAAGGCGGGAGGAAAACGGAGCAGCAGAGGATGAAGTGGTTAGAAAGAATCGCCGATTTAATGGACACGAGTCTGAGCAAACTCTGGGAGATAGTGAAGGACAGGGAAGCCTGGCAAGCTGGAGTCAACGGGGTCACAAAGAGTTGGACACGACTTAGCAACTGAACAACAACAAAATGGCGTACTGATTAAAGGTAGATCTGTTCAGTATGCTTTTTCAATGTTTTACTTCTTAAACCTCAGACTAAACCTCAGAAATATTGAGTCAATGATCTCGAATTCCCTGTTCAAAAGTTCCACAAAGCAGAAGCCTAAATGTCTCCTTTGTTATGACAAACGAAACCAATAACAACACCAAAATTTTTTAAACTTCTAGGATTTTGTGTTAGGTGTTACATGAGTTTTACTTATTAGATATGTTCTAATAATCTTTGTTATTAAAAAGCAGATAAATTAACTTCACTACTTTAACCTCTTTGGCTCTGCCTCTTGCCACATGACTTTTCATTAGCAGTCTAAGAACAAATCATGCATCAGAATTTCAAATAAGAGTCCTTGTTTGCCTATTTAATATCCCCTATGAGAGATATTAGGACTTCCTGGTGGCTCAGACAGTGAAGCGTCTGTCTGCAATGCGGGAGACCCAGGTTCGATCCCTGGGTCAGGAAGATCCCCTGGAGAAGGAAATGGCAATCCACTCCAGGACTATTGCCTGGAAAATCCCATGGACAGAGGAGCCTGGTAGGCTACAGTCCATGGGGTCACAAAGAGTCGGACATGACTGAGCGACTTCAAGACGACGACGAGAGATATTATACGAGACCTTTTGTTTCAGAACTAAGTGCTAGGAAAATTTTGCTTTCCTCAAGTAACAGCATTTTTTTTTCCTTCTGGATAATGAGATCCATGTAAGTGAACATATTTTCCTTTGTGCTTTGGCTGCCAGGAAGCTCAGAACCAAGCTTATAGCCCAGCTTCTATGGCTGTGTAAGTTCCATGGCCCACCTAGCTGGGCTCTTGATATTGATCTTCAGTCTTGACTTTTGTTGACAAAATATGGCATTATAAAATATTGTAAAAGTTCTACAGGCTATCTGAAATTATGATAGATTAAGGTAGGCTATCAATAAACCCATCAATTAGTTATTTTAAAAATAATGCAGTTTTTGCAGGGAGAGGGATTTGTGAATGATCTTTAGGTTCATAGTCCAGAAAGAATCCCATATCATTTCAGTATACATTTCATGTGCATTTACAAATGTCTTCCTGGCAGAGTAGTTTCTAAGAGTTAGCAGAGTTATGTTTCTTAAGGATTTTTAGAGACTCTAGAAGGAGAGACAAATACAAATTAAGTAAGGCTAAATGACATAGGTATTGAATAGCAATTAAGTTTTGATATGAGAGTACAGGGAAAGGGACAGTTTATTCTCCAACAACTTAAAAGATAGACATTTTTCAAAGGCAAAAAACAGGTCATTTCAATTCAAGGAGGTTGCATGAATAAAGCATAATGTCACTAAATTGCAATGAGTAATGACAAAATGATGTTGCTACAGAATATTATTAATAGCAACAAATTATCATTAATACTGCTTCTTGAGGAAGATAGGTTTATACAGAAGTGGGCAGAATTTTTTAAGGGGAGTTCTGGGAATTTCACTACACTAGTCTTTATCATATGCAGTTCAGTTAAAAACTGTATTTCTCCTAACAGACTCAACAGACTTAAGAGAACACACTTATGGTTACCAGGGAAAGGGTGAGAGGTGAAGGGATAGTTAGGGAGTTGGGATGGACACATACACACTGCTATTTTAAAATGGATAACCAACAAGGACCTACTATATAGCACAGGGAACTCTGCTCAATATTATGTAACAACCTAAATGGGGAAAGAATTTGAAAAAGAACAGATACACACACACACACACACACACACACACACACACACACACACTATATATATATATATATATATATATATATCTGAGTCACTTTCTTCTATACCTGAAGCTAACATTGTAAATCAACTCTACTCCAATATAAAATAAAAAGTAAAAAAAGAGTAATAGACATTGTAGTTCTCTTTTTTCTGGATAGAAGAGTATCTCTAATGCCTATCAATCATAATTGGGGCTATTTCTGAGTTGACAGTAACAATAAAGAGAGGAAGCAAATGAGGAAAAGAGAAGATAGTACAAGAAGAAAAGGGAAGGGAAAAATGATGACAGGGATTAACTGTATTTTCCTGAAGTGGAGACAGCACATGAGAATAAAGGGTATGTGAAAGTTTTCAAGATGAAGAGTTTTTCAGGATTAGAACTGACCAAAATAGAGAATGCTAAAGGCACTATGGAATATGGAAATTTCTTGGGAAGGATGGCAGTGAAAAATTATTGGGTCAGATCGTTCTTCTCTTAGGGTCGAACATGGTGGCAATTTGACAAAGAACGCAGTTTGATACAATTAATCCATCAAGCTTAGGATGTGTGTTGTGTAGGGATGAGGGAGTGGGTTGGGCTACAGGTGGGCAGTTAGGAGAAATCACGTATCCTTTCCCATATATTAATGCTGGATTCCACTGACCATGTCACTTCCTGAACTGGTTGGTAACTAGCTTATAACAAGAAAGTTGCTTGAGCAGAACCAGAGGGAAATTTCATAAGCAGCAATTGCAATGATTCCTACTGACCGGGTGTTTTCAGAAACAATTTACACAAGGGCTGATCTTGACATGCACTAATGTATACAATTTAGCTGGTGTCTGACATGGAAACTGTAATAAACCATTCTAACTGGTGCTTAATTTACATAGATTAGAGAGTTACACAGGCCCACCCATTAATGCTTGGGGATTTGGGGGTCTTTTAATGGAGATGCCAGCTTAATTCAGATAAATATCCAATTTTAGGGAATCTAGTTAAAGTTTGCTTGATACAAACCAGACCATCTTATTTTATTTTAATTTACTTTTTATCTACCAAGTTATTTATTTGGTCAATGATTGTAATATTAAAAGCTTGGAGACAAATGTCCATCAACAAAGAACTGATTATCTGAAGTGTCTACCCATGAAATTAAATGTGTGCCTTTAAAACAATGAGGCCTATAATGATAGCACACCATCTAAGATGTGTATTTAAATTAAAAGGAATATGCAGACCAATGAGTAAAGTATGCTAACATATGTGTTTAAAAAGAGATGGCATCCCCTATATACATATCACCTGTATATGCCTGCTGTTCCTCTGGAAGAGCACTAATTAGACAAACTAAAGACAGTGGCTGGCCTGGAAGGGAATATTAGGGGCTGAGAGTAGGAAAGAGACTTAACTTTTTTCACTTTCTTTTCAAACTTGAATTTCTTTTACTTACTCTTGTCTAGAGGGGCTTAAATTAGCTTTCCATCTCTGTCCAAGATTCAGGACAAAGAGAATCACTGTGTCAATATCAGGCATAGAACTTTGATTTTCTAGTCCTATTTTATGTATATCTGGATGTGTCCCCCACAATCTGGATCAGAGCATTCCTAGCCTTAGTGTGATTTTTGTAAAAGTTCTTCTTCAGCCAGTTGGATAAGAAGGATTTCCTTCTTCTGCATGGAGATAGCATAGTGAGCAGAGTTGGATCTCATCCATGGCTTATCTCTGAGGTTAGGTACTGTTGTGAAGTCTGCACACTGCACAACCCTTTGTGGTGTCCCTGATCTGCATCACCTTCCTGGGAGAGACTGAATTCCAGGTTCCTCACCTGGTGTATCACTAACAGAAAACTCAAGCTCTGGGCCATTGCACCTGCCCTAGTTTTCCACCTGTTCACACAGTCTTCCAGGTGACAGGGTCCAAGGAAGCAATTGTAAGTTGATGTGATGAATGATATGCGTGCTATAGAAGAGAATCTGGGAAGGGCTTACAAAGAGTGGAGAGGAAGCCACTCTGATGGTGGCAGTTGCATCAGGTGGAGCTGTCTAGGTCAGAGCTTCTCAACCGGGGCCCTCTAAGGGACCTCTAGTGAACTTCAGAGACTGGGGGTGGTGGGGCATCACCAGTGGATGAAGGCCAGGGATGTTGCTGAACATCCTTCCATGCACAGAATAGTGTGCCCCAACAGAGAACTATCTAGCCTAAAATATGAATAGTGCTGACATTGAGAAACCTGGTCAGATGCTGTGGTAGCAAACAGTTTTTAAAAATCTCAGTGGCTTAACTCAACAAATAATGATATCTCCCTGGTGCTGGGTTGGCAGTGCAGCCCTGCTCATCGTCTTCATGAGCTTTCAGCCTGGTTGGTAATGGAGCCCCGCTCTTTGTAGTTCCACTGAGGAGTCCGGCTAACGGTGTCTGTGCGGACTTCCACCATCACTGTGACAGGAGAAGGGAATTTGGCGGATGGCACAGGAGATTTTAAACTCCTGCCCAGAAGTGGCACAGATCATTTCCGTTGGCTGTAATCTATCATATGACCAAACCTAAATTCACAGCAGGTGGGAAGTGCATTTTGGTCTTGTGCGCAGAAGGAGAGAGTGGGACTTGCTTTGGACTGCCCACGTGACCGCTGTGCTGCCGGCGGTGGGGGGCTGTGGCAAGGGCGCAGGGATTTAAGGAAGTCTTCTGCCGTACACTCAGGGGCGGAAGATGACAGCAGTCGTTTGATTAGCTCACGGAGCTGATTTGGCTAGGCCTGGGAGGGAACAGCTCATCTCTACACCATGTGGCGTCAGTTGGGACAGCTGGAAAACTGGGAGCCGGAATCATCTGAAAGCTTGATCGCTCATATGTCTGGCAGTTGATACCGGCTCTAGACTGAGACCTCAGCTGTGACTGTCAGCTGGACCACCTACGCTTGGCCTCTACATGTGGCTGTTTGGCTTCCTCACAACATGGTGGCTGGGTTCCAAGGCAGAAAGTAAATGCTGCCAGTTTCTTAAAGCCTGTGTCTGGAAACTGGCAAGGCATCACTTCTACCGTATTCTCTGTATTGAGAAGTTACAGAGCCCATAGTTAAGGGAGAGAACATATAGCCCATGTTTCAGTAGGAGGAGGGCCGAAGAACCTGGGGGCTATGTTTTAAAAACTTTCTCAGGTAAGTGACACAGTAGAAGAAATGGCAAGATTTCTTTAGGTGGAGTCCGGGGAATGAGCATGCTGGACAAAAGCACATCAAATCTGAATTAATTCTCAGTGTTCTAGACAGTCTTGCCTCCTAGCTACTTGCTCCTAGTGCTGACATATGCCTTATAAAAATATTTCAATCCAATTATAAAATATGTATCAAAAGTACTATTTTAATAATGTGAAGTGCAATCCGGGTGTGTTGTTGTTGTTCAGTCACCCAGTCATGGCTGACTCTTTGTGGCCCCATGGACTACAGCATGCCAGACCTCCCTGTCCTTCACCATCTCCTGGAGTTTGCCCAAATTCACATTCATTGCATCGGTGATGCCATCCAGCCATCTCATCTTCTGACGTCCTCTTCTTCTGCCCTCAGTCTTTCCCTGCATACCTTACTAGCATAGGAGATGAGTACAATTGTCCAATGGTTACACCTTCCAGACCTGGCGGACTCATCTTTTGGTGTCATATCTTTTGGCCTTTTATACAGTTCATGAGGTTCTCACGGCAAGTATACTGGGGTGGTTTGCCATTCCCTCTTCCAGTGGATCATGGTTTGTTAGAACTGTCAGCTATGACCCATCCATCTTGGGTGGCCCTGCATGACATGGCTCATAGCTTCACTGAGTTATGCAAGTCCCTTCGCCGTGACAAAGTAGTGATCCATGAAGGGGCAATCTGGGTTGATTTTGATTTAATTGTCTAAAATTATACATGCTTTATTCTAATGCAAACAAATGAACTTTAAAAATCAAATTTTTCTGTTACATGTTTGTTTTCTTTAGTAATAATAATAGTTTAGTTCATAATAATAGTTTAGTTTATCTCAATTTTGGGATTTAGCAGATTAGTGGCACTCACTCTGCTTTAGACTTTTGGACTTTCGCTTTCAACTTCGTGGTTCAATTTTGACTTTAAAGCAGGCTGGACTTGACCTGAAGTACTTTCTTTAGGAATCAGATGCAACAGGACTTGAGGAATAGCATAAACGGGCCATTGTTGTCCTAATTTTGAGAAGGGGATTATAACTGCTACCTATGTGTTTTCCTATCTTTCCAGAGTAAATCCTAGTAGCATTGGCTGTGGGTCATGGAACTACAGAATTATACAGCAGAGAGCATCTTTCAAGGTCATCAAAGTTGAGCTTCTTCATTTTGCATATGAGAAAAGTGAGAATCAATGAAACAAGGTGACCTCCTGGAGTTACAACAACTCACTGTTACACAGCAAGAGCAAGTGCAGTTGCTAGATGTGGAGGGGGCCCACTGATGAATCACAGGGAGCTGAATGTTTCTCTGTGTTCCACTTGGGGAGAAACAGCTTCTAAGCTTCTGCGGCGTTGGCTCCTCTTGTGACCCTGTCCCAGCCCTTGGCTCATCTCCTCCACATCCCTAAGCCTGGACTGTTCCATCTGCCTTCTGTTTATGCACGGACAGCTGTCTTTCCCCTCATCCTTTGTTCTTGTCCTTTCAAATACAAGGGGGAGTTGCTCTAATGATAGCATTTGAATCTAGTTCATGAAAAATTCTATAACAAGTGTACTTGACCATTTGATCTCTGGCTTCTCCTGCATATTTGCCCTTTATACCCTGAGAGCTATAAACTTCATTTCCTTGGAGGAGATTGCAATTTCAATGGAAAGGAAATAACTGTGTAGCCTTCAAGCTGAGCTCAGTTCAAATAAGAATCAAGCAAAGCTCAACCCTGGGCATTACGGATACTCAGGCACTGAATCAGGCTGTGGAAATCTCTCTGAAAACACAGCTTTATGTTTATGGTGTTGGAAAACTCCTGACATCGGTTCAAATTCCAGCCACACCATTTCCTGTGTGATCTGGGCAAGATGCTTAAGCTCTGTAGACTCAGTTACTCCTTATGTAATTGAGAACACTAATTAATGTGTCCAAAATGTTATTTAGCCATTCAACAAATATTTGTTAATACATGCTGTGTGTTGAACGCTTACAGTTTATGATCCAGTGAGGCTGCAGAGTTGCAGTGAGTTCAGCAGCAGTGCTGGTTCTCAGTCTTGGTCTTCAACATGAAGCTCTTACACAATACCAAAACCTGGGCCCCATCGGCACTGATTTGGACTTAGTTGTTTAGAGTAGACTCTTGTAGATTATAATGGATGCCAGCGCTGAGAATTACTTAGAGGGAGGCTTTAATGGATGTGAACAATAGCAAAGCTACTACTGTAGCCTCTGAGAAGAAATGATGGAATAGGGTTTTGACAGTAGCAGGGTTTCCCTGATAGCTCAGTTGATAAAGAATCCACATGCAATGTGGGAGACCTGGGTTCCATCCTTGGGTTGGGGAGATCCCCCAGAGAAGGGAAAGACTACCCACTGCAGTATTCTGGCCTGGACAATTCCATGGACTGTATAACCACGGGGTTGCAAAGAGTCAGACAGGAGTGAACAGCTTTCACTTTCAGGGACCCTGTACCTGTAGCAATAGAGCAGTGATTCTCAGACTGTAGAGGACTTCCAATCACTGGAGGGCTTGTTAAAATGCAGATGTCTGGGCCGCCTTGATTCAGCAGTCCTGGGTTAGGACCTGAGGATTTGCATTTCCGACCAGTTCCCTGGAGATATTAACATTGCTGGTTTGGAGACCACATTGGAAAATCACTGATCTAGAGAAAAGCCATCAGATTTGGTAGATAAAATGTACAGAATTTGGTGATAGATGGTCTGTGTACCTAAGGGTGAAGGAGACTGCAGGGATTCTCTTTGGTTTTCTGAATTTTGCCGCTGGAAATATGAGTTGTGCCATTTATTAACATTCAGGGAACAGCCCATCAGACTAGAAAAGGTCATGAGTTCAGTTCAGTATTTGAGGATGCCTTTGAAACAACTAAGTGGATATATCAAGTAGGGACATACATAGAACTTGGAAGAGAGAGTGATTAGAGATTTAATTTGATAATCATTATATAAATAGTCCCTGAAACCAAGGACTTATCAATGGGACCACTCCAGTTTCCAACTTTCTTTTGCTCTTATCCTTAATTTTTCAAAGCTCTGGCTTCTCTTTTGCTTAGCCTGTCCAAACTGCCATAATACTTCTAGCCTCTGTCCGTTCCTAAAGGTGCTTCCTTCCGTTTGGAAGAATGCTTCCTCTCCCCCTTTAAATTTAGCTCCTTATGCATTCCATCCTTCAGGCTTGGTCATTAGCAGCCAGGAATCTTTGTTTCTTGATTTGTAGCACAAATCAAAGTTGGTGATTATGTGTTTGTGTGATTATTTTCTGAACATGCATCTCTCTTGCTAACGTCTAAGAGAACACCACTGAAGGCTTAGCTCAATATCTAATTTCACTTAAGGAAACCCTCTGAGACAGTTGTGAAGTGTCCAGTAGGTTCGTTACAGTGATGGTAGTTGTTAAAACTGGTAATTTATCAGGAACGAGGAGAAGCAGCTGTTGGTGTTTTTTCATTGACGACATTAAATTTTATAGGCCTCCGTGTGTGAGAGAATTAGCAACAGCGCCATCTGGTGGAAATAAGTGATGCAACAACTACGACCCGGCAGGCTAGGCCCCGGGTTGTTAAAACAAACACTTTGAGTAAAACTTGTTAGAAGGAAGATGGACTTTCTTTTTGACAGAAATAGTTGAAAGAATTGGATATTGAAAAATCTGTTAAGTTTTCAGAAGAGAGTGGCATTGTAATTCAGAGGGGTTTATTCAAAGGACATATAGGAAAGGAAATAAGAAGTCGGAGATCTTCACCCAAAGCCAGCATTACATAGAAAACGAACAGGCGTATCGCTGGGCTTCTCAGATAGATTTGCATGTTGGAACCGATTGCTCAGTGCGGATATTGCTATCTAGCTGTCTTGTAGCTCCCTCTATGGCAGATGCAGGCCCAGTGACTTTCTTCTCTCTTGCTCCTCCATTCTGGGTCTGCCTCCCTACGAAGGCATGGTGTTATTAAATGGTGATGTCGGGGCTACACAACTGGTCGGTGATGGTAGGCTGAACGTATGAACGTGGACTCATAATTTTTCTTTGTTTCTAAATTTTTCTCAGAATGAGGAAAATATACGGCTTTTAATTCTGTGATAGAAAATAAAAACTGTACCCACAGTTTATGAAATTGATTTCACAATATGCAGCTCTCCTCTGCTTCTAATTCAACTATTCTTGCTGTTACCAATAGACTTACTGAAGGACTTGAAGCCAAGTGGATTGATTTTGGTCAGTCTGGATTTAATGTCTCTGGATATAATGTCCCTGTGGACAGAACATTTGTATCCAGCTACTTCACAGACCATTACCCAGCCTGCATACGGTTTGCTCAGAAGTCTGGTGCCCTTTCTTATTCCATTCAGACACAGCATCGTTGGGGGTCATATAGTACAGAATATAATCACTGTACCAGTTGAGTGGTTTTAATTCAGATACCTTAAATTATAAGGGAATTTATTTCTTATATAACTGGTAAGTCTAGCAGTAAAATGGCCTCTCGATGAGTGATGCTCCAGCGATTGAACGATTATCAAAAGCCCTGTCTATTCTTCCGCTTTACTATCTACAATGTTGGCTTCATACCGAGGCTGTCTTCCTTTCCTGTCGTAGGTTTCGTGGAGTCAGGATCAACTAGATTATGCTATAGTAATATTATAAACTGAGTGTTTGTGTATGCTTAATCTGTATGTTGAAGCCCTAATCCCCAACAGGACAGTATTGGGAGGTAGGGCCTTGGGAAGGTAACTAGAAAGCAGAGCCCCAAATGGGATGGTGCCCTGATAAGAAGAGGAAGAGACACCAGAGTTTTCTCTCTGTGTCATGAGAAGACACAGTGAAAAGAGAGCCATCTGCAAGCCTGGAAGAGGGTTCTTACCAGACGCTGAATCTGTCAGTAACTTGATCTTGCATTTCCAAGCTCCAGAACTGTGAGAAAAGTAAATATTTGATATTTAAATTACCCAGTCTATGGTATTCAGCTTTGGAAGCCAGAGCTGACTAATACAGAAACTGGTACCATGAAGTGGAGTGCTGTGGAAGTGGCTTTGGTACTGGGGGAAATGGGAGAGTTTTGAAATGCATGCTAGAGAAGCCAAGATCACCATAAAAGGATTGTTAAAGGTATTTCTGGTGAGAGAGCTCAGAAAGAAAAGAGGAGTTTTACAAAGAAAGCATCGATCCTCATAAAGCATTTAAATAATCATGAATAGCACGATAGAAATACAGACAGTAAAGGCCATTCTGATCAAGTCTCAGGAATGAGAAATATGTTATTGGGCAATGGCATTCTTTGTCATAAAGTGGCAAAGAACTTGCCTAAATTTTGTTCACATTCCAGTGTTTCATGGGAGGTAGGACCCGTGAGTGATAAACTGGGTGTTTAGTTTTCTAAGCAAAGTATTGATGAAGCAGTTTCTCCCTGACAGCTTATAGTAAAACACAAGAAAAGAGAAATGAACTGTAGAAGGAATTATTATGTAAAAAGGAACCAGAATTTAAAGATTTTGAAAATTCTCAGAGTCTATCAATACATTGCAGAGAGCACAAAGGGTGTGGTGGAACATCGTTTGAAAGGATATTAGTGGAATGTGAACCATGGACCTGATCAGCCACCCCAGCAGAAACTTCAGTTTGAACTGAAAGGGATGGCTGTGGGATTCTTAGATCCTATAGGCCTGGACCACAGAGCCTTGGCTGTGAAAGTGTGCTCTTCGAGACAAAGGAAGAACAACCTCAGAGGTGATTTGGAGATCATCAGAGCTGCCTACCTCCTTGCTTTTCTCCCCTTCCTTTCAGGCACTCTGTTCCCTTCTCTGTAGTCTTCTCTTGTGAAATGAAAGGGATCAGATTCAGTCATTACAATAAACTACAGTCAAGTATTAGCGTTCCACATTCACCAAGCTTCATTCTATGGCCTCCATGGAAAAGGACCTTTGATAGCTGCTCACTCCACTGTTATTCTCTTCCTTTCTTTTCAGGCAGCTAGAGCAGCATCACCTGTCCCTCACGGCTGTTCCCAGGATCTTCTGGTGAGCTTCCCTTGTGGCTCAGCAGTAAATAATCCGCCTGCAATGCGGGAGACCTGGGTTGGATCTCTGGGTTGGGAAGATTCCCTGGAGGAGGAAATGGCAACCCACTCAGTATTCTTGCCTGGAGAATCTGGTGGAGAGAGGAGCCTGGCGGGCTACAGTCCATAGGGTCACTAAGAGTTGGACATAACTGAAGTTACTTAGCATGCATGCACTTGTGAGGGTGGGATTGTCTGGCACAACATAGAATTTTGAGCCACAGACCTAGAGGTTCAACCCTAGGGGCCACTGTCCCTCTGCTGATGCTGTTGCTTCTGACCCTCCCCCAGGTCTTTCTCCTTGAGTCTGTTTGCCTTAGGACACATCAATTTTTCCTCCACTTCTTTTCTCCAGGACTCTGAGATGCTGATGACTCAAGGCCAGGGCTTGTAATTACCTCTTTTTGAAACCCTCAGAAACTTGGTGATGGTTTTTCCAGTCTCTAAAAATGGAGACTGAGTTCTCAGTGACTGAGTGTCCTTGCTTTTGGCATATAGAAGACCAGGTCAAGAGTGATGCAGGAATTCTCAGAAATCTTAGGTGGAGGCACCAGGGAAGCAGATATGTGCTACATTTAGTTTCTCATGCAGGTGTTTATTTAATTGCTCTACTAAAGACGGTAGATTGGTTTGCTTATTTTAGTGCAGTATAACTTAAATTCTCACCTGAAACTATTTTTAAGCAAATAAAAAAGCAAGTAGCAAAAAAAAAAGCACAATTTTAAGTGTACAGTTTGACGAGTTTTACATATGTTCACATTAACGTAACTACACCCAGATCATATGGAGAGCATTTCTAGCCTCTCAAAAGTTCCCTATGCCCTTTCTTGGGCAGAACATGCCCCAAGATATTTACCTTTGAAAAGAATTATATTATAAATGTTTCAAACATAAAGTATGGAGAAGAACAAAGTGTACACCTCTACATGTCATTCTCATACTTATTACCCAGATTATAAAGATTTTGCCACACAATATTTATCTATTCCCTTTCTCTTTATTCATGGGTGTTAACTATTTTTAGCACACCTCCAATATCACACCATTCTATTTTGATATACATCTCTAAAAATGTGGATATTTTCTTCTATAGTCATAACTTTATTGTACTGTATATTAAATGATGTGGGATCATTTAACACTCAGTACATGTTACAATTTCCCTAATTGTCTTTGTGTAATTTATTTGGTCAAATTGGAATTTTGTTAAGGTCCATGGTAGTTCTCTCTTTTTGTCCTTATTATTGACTTGTTAAAGATACTAATGAGTTAACCTGTAGTTTCCTTTAGGTGGTGTTTAACTTGTTTCTCCAGATGCTTTTTTTTTTTAATTGGAATTCAGTTCTACAACCTTGATCCAATTCAGGTTCAGTTTTTTTTTTTAGAATATGACGCTATATGTTTCACATCACATCACTTCAGGAGGCACACTGGATCTGGCCATTTCATTTTAGTGATATAAATATTGATTCTTGAATTCAAATATTCATAGCCTGATCGCTCCCTTTCCTTATCAACCTTTCATCTAATGGTTTCCACATTAGCTTTAAACATTTATTATACAAATATTTGTCAGCCCCTCCATTGAGTACTTGTACTGTACAACGCTGGAGTTATCAAGGTAGACAAAAGAAACTACTTGCTGACAAGTATAAAGACTGTTCCTATATCCTCAGCCTAAGAGTATTACCCTGCCCTCTCCTGCCCAGTATGGAGTTTCTTTTTAGAGCAGTTTTTCTAGCCAAGGAAAGAGGTGAATGGAAAATATAAGGAGAGCCCAGAGCTTCCTTAATGGCTGATTAAGCCCATTACGTTTTCTTCCTTTACTTCTTCCTCGTTTCATTCCTTTCTCTTCTCTCTTCCACTTTTCAACTATTTTGCTTTCATAATGTGCCAGGTATGCTGAAGTTTGGTACTGGAGGTATGGTGCACTAATTTATTCTTTGTATGCCATGGGGATTCATGAGGGAGCTTGCTAGACAGAAGATCATACAACAACCTAATTGTGTGAAAGAGAAAAAATGAGACACAAACTTTGTTACTCTTCCAAGCTTACACAATAAGTGACCCTAAGAATAAAGGCTGTCTTTATTGAAAGTATCTGGTAGCGCACCTTCCCACAAGCAGCAAGGACTCTACCAAGAAGAAAGACAGTCAAAGGCACATAGTGTAAATGGACACCAAAGCACACCTGTTAAGGAAGTGTGTGCACTGCCTCCTCTGGAAGCAGCAGACTGTGTGTTGATCAGTTGCTTAGGGCAGCTTAAAGTAGTAGAGTTGTAGTATCGTTAGGTCTTTTGTGGAATTCAAATATTAAAAACTTTCACTCTACCCTGAGGAAAATACACAACTAACAAAAAGAGATGCACATCTAAAAAGCAGGAAAAAGCAACAAAGAAAAACCCACCAAGGTCTCGGAAAAGAAGTGTGTGAAGTAGGTCCCCGTGCCCTCACTTCATGCTGTGACAGGGGAGAAGGCACATCGATCGCTAGCGTCCCTGGTTTGTATCTGTGGATTTGAATTTCACAAAGTGAGATACCACCAGCTGAGGGCTTGGCTGCTACTGTTGCCGAGCTGTGGCAACTATCGCAAAGCCGCCACGTGGGAGACTTCTCAGATGACAAGATGTGGAATTCCTACAAAGGAAAGTTTATTAGCAAGAACTTTCTAATGCTGTCTCTTTAGAGAAGCACATTTTACATTTGTTTAGGACCAGAGTTCTAGCTGTTGACTTCTCTTCCTGCACAGAGAAGAAAGGATGGCATGAACAAGTGCTATTCATGTTGGGCAGGGGACGTGCTCTTGCCAAGCGGGTCAGCAGGACGCAGGGACCGCGTGCCTCACGATATGCAGATTGGCTCAGATTTACTCAGCTCTGTGGACTCTCGGTGCTCCCTGACAGATTTCAGCTTCTGAAAGAGGAAGGGCCACCTTGAGGGCACCTGCTGTTCACCCTCTATTAGCTTAAGACTGAAGAACATAGTAGCTGTTTGTAGCAACTTGGCATGAGGTGATCCTGGCTACCCACACGTCAGCTCCAGGACATGGCTACGTTTTCCAAGTTGTTCACCACATGACCTTGAGTAGAAATAAAAGTCAGTGCTTGTTAGGGGCATGTAGAGAGCTGATAATAGGCCTCTCCCAAGTCCCTGACCTAGGTGTAGGCTATCATGCCTTGGATGTTATTGGGAGCTGGGTTGTGTGTGTTCTGTTGGGCTCCCCAGTGGAGAATGATAACATTAGCAACAGTATTATTAATAAAACCCAGATGTCAGCACAGACCCTCTGTTCTCTGTCTTCTTCAAGATTCCTACACCTTTCCAGGGGTTAATACTGGTTCGGGGCTGTCTCCTACTTCTTGCATCGGGAGAATTTATTCCATGTTCTTAGCCTCTCATCTCCCATACAAGTTCCCCTTTTTCTATCCACTGCTGAACTAACACTGTACACATCCCCTTCTCTTTGAATTACATGGAAAAATTACCCTTGTTTGGACACTTATGTGTAATAGTCTTTACTGCACATGTGAGAATGCAAAAGGGGGTTTATATCCTAGCAGAGCAAATATCTTACATGGAAAACCACAAAAAAAAATGAAACAAAGCAATTTTCAGTCACCACAGTGTTGCTTTCCTTTAATCCTTTTGCTCCCTCTTCTTCTTTTTTTTTTTTTTTAGTTAAAAAAATCTGATTAATTAATTTATCTTCTGTCTGTGCTAAGTCTTTGTGGCTGTGCATGGGCTTTCTTTAGCTGTGGTGAGCAGGGGCTACTCTTCAGCTCTAGTACTCAGGCTCTCGTGGTGGTGGCTCCACTCGTTGTAGAGCACAGGCTCTAGGCACGAGGGCTTTAGTAGTTGTGGCTCGCGGGCTCCTCAGCACTGGCTTAGTTGCACATGGGCTTAGTTGCACCTCAGTATGTGGGATCTTCCCAGACCATGGATCAAACCCATGTTCCTCACATAGGTAGGTGGATTCTTATTCACTGCACCTCCAGGAAAGTCCATCTCCCTTCTTTACTTCTGTTGCTTCCCCCTCGGAAGTGGAAATAGACCCTCCTATCCTCAGTCTCTGCTCTAGGGATCTTCTTGTATACCCAAAGACAAACGAATATGCTCTTGCTCTGCTAAGTCGTCTACTCTGGTCTCAATCCTTCTTACCTATCAGTCTCTGCAACTGAAAGAGGGCAGCACAGAGACTTATTTTCCCAGTAACATAAATTAATTCCTCCCTCTGTTCTTCCAACTTGGAAGGTAGATTTAATTATAGTTAGTTTTGATTAAAAACAAGCTTTTCTTCCCCTTCCACTGCTAGAATAATAATGTATGGGAGCATTGTGAGGTATGATTATTCTATTTTCATAATGTTATCTATTATTAATAATATCTTTTTCTCCTCCCAAAGTTTGCTCGATAATGTAGCAAATAAAATGGACTCAAAGCTCTGATAATAAAATTGCAGAATTCTCCAAGGCCAAGGGCCCAGTTTTAAGTCATAATCTTTATTCCTACTGCTCGGAAAGCCAAACTGGCTTCCCTATCTTTATCAGTGAATCACATTTAAGGAGGGCCCAGAGAGAGGAAGATGATGACTTTTGAAAGAATGCAGAATTCATATTGTGGAATTCATATTGTCCTACTCAAAGAAGGACTTTAAACTTGCTCCTTTCCTTTTCCTGTACATATTTGGGGATGTCAGAGTCATCTGTTCCTTCTTCTCCACATGATCTCTTGTTTTAAAGTTGCTTTCTATTGGACCAGTAGAGTGTTTGACACTAATTAGGCAAGGAGAAAGTGGTAGGAAAGACACGGCTGAGCCAGAGAATATATGCATTTTCCACTATTTTATTTGCAAAGATATTTAGATTATTCTCCATTAGATAGATGCCAAAGAAGATGGAAGGGGAAAAAGCCTTCTTGCAGGTGTCTCCCAGAAGGACTGTGGAAGAATGGATCTCAGTTACAAAAAGTCTGTAGGTTAAATGTCACAAGGAAAGGGGTAGGGAGTAGAGGCCAAGATAAAGCTGGATTGTCCATATCAGACCCTATGTAGAGGAAGACCCGTCAGGACCCTGCAGTGAACCAGCAATGCACATCTAGTGCCTGGACGCCTGTCCTGCAGAGAAGGCCTTGCCAAGCTGGTGGATAAGAGCAGCAACAATTACCAGAAACAACGCACTTGCAGAGAGCAACTTGCTGCATCTCAAACAAGTCAGTGTTGGCCTTTCCTGCATCAGTTACCTGAAGTCCAAGGGTAAATGTGGGTTGAAGAATCAGAGAGGAGAAAGGGAGAAGGCAATCATGAGAAGGCAGACCATGCCTTCAGCGGGGTGCTGGAAGCAGTTCTTACTTGCTCCGGAGACTAAGTTTAAATGTTCAGGAACGTTGCCAGTTGTTTGTTGGTGGTTTGGATCAGCCCTGGCGGGACTACTGTGTATAGCATCAATACGTAGTGGAAATCAGCCAGTGCTGCAGACTGGGTCTTGAGCTTTTCTCCCCCTACAGAGCTGGTCCCCACGTGTGCCACTGCCTTCTCCCTACACTTGGCAGGTGCTCTCTGGGGACAGTGAGAGCCCAAGGGGGTAACATATCTGATTATTTCAAGAACAGAAAAGAAATTAAATTGAAATATAAGTAAAGAATCCTGCACCCCAGCAAGAAAAGGGAGGTTAACAAAATAAAATTATGTCAGTTAATTAAAAAGCAAAAACCATTCTATAGCCTTACCAAACTGGGCTTCTGCAGGGGAGGAAAAGTAACTTCCCTCTACTTTTCTGAGTTCTAGAACTGTAAATGGAACAACAGACTGGTTCCAAATAGGAAAAGGAGTACGTCAAGGCTGTATATTGTCACCCTGATTATTTAACTTATATGCAGAGTACATCATGAGAAATGCTGGGCTGGAAGAAGCACAAGCTGGAATCAAGATTGCTGGGAGAAATATCAATAACCTCAGATATGCAGATGACACCACCCTTATGGCAGAAAGTGAAGAACTAAAGAGCTTCTTGATGAAAGTGAAAGAGGAGAGTGAAAAAGTTGGCTTAAAGCTCAACATTCAGAAAATGAAGATCATGGCATCCGGTCCCATCACTTCATGGCAAATAGATGGAGAAACAGTGGAAACAGTGGCAGACATTATTTTCCTGAGAACCAAAATCACTGCAGATGGTGACTGCAGCCATGAAATTAAAAGACGCTTACTCTTTGGAAGAAAAGTTATGACCAGTCTAGACAGCATATTAAAAAGCAGAGACATTACTTTGCCAACAAATGTCCATCTAGTCAAAGCTATGGTTTTTCCAGTAGTCATGTATGGATGTGAGAGTTGGACTATAAAGAAAGCTAAGTGCCGACGAATTGATGCTTTTGAATTGTGGTGTTGGAGAAGACTCATGAGAGTCCCTTGGACTGCAAGGAGATCCAACCAGTCCATGCTAAAGGAAATCAGTCCTGAATATTCATTGGAATGACTGATGTTGAAGCTGAAACTCCAATATTTTAGCTACCTCATGCAAAGAGCTGACTCGTTTGAAAAGACTCTGATGCTGGGAAAGACTGAGGGCAAGAGGAGAAGGGGACAACAGAGGATGAGTTGGTTGGATGACATCACCAACTCAATGGGCATGAGTTTGAGTAAACTTCAGGAGTTGGTGATGGACAGGGAGGCCTGGCATGCCGCAGTCCATGGAGTCACAAAGAGTTGGACATGACTGAGCAACTGAACTTAACTTTTCTGAGTTCTAGCTGATTCTTCTGTAATAATAGACAGATTAACAAAAGAAAAACAAGTTTATTAACATGTATACCTTATGTATACATGGGAGATACACAGAAGAAAATGAGTAGATCCCTGAGATGACTTACAATTCAGACTTAAATACCATCTTAATAGGGAAAGGGGAAAAAGGATGTATGTCGGCTTCTTGGTAGAAAGTGGATGATTTTTAGGAAAGTCGAAAGGGTCCTTAGAACTTATATGTGAGATATGATAGTTTGTGGGAAAGTTTGTTTCAGTGTGCTGTTGACCTCTATCCTTCTCTCCTGTGATAGGAGTCATTTTTCTCTGCCTAACGAAGGCCCTGGGGAAGAGATTTATGACAAGTGAGTTCCTTTCAGAAGAGCTGTGTTTAGACACACGTGAGGAGTTCTGAGAAAGCCTCTCCCAGCATTTGCTGTTTCTCAAGTGTTTTGGGGTCAAAATAGTCAATACACCAAAGTGACATATTTTGGAGTAGCATTTTAAGGTAACATATTCTGCTCTCTCTCTCACTTCTGTTATGGATTGAATTGTGTTCTCCCCAAAAGATGTGCTGATGTTTTAATCCCCAGTACCTCAGAATGTCACCTTATTTGGAAATGTAATCTTTACAGAGGTGATAAAGATAAAATGAGGTCATTAGTCCCTAATCCAATAGGACTGGTGTCATGAGGCATTTGGACAGAGACAGATAAGCGCAGAAAGAAGATGATATCAAGACACACAGGGAGAAGATGGCCATATAACTACAGTGATACATGACAGGTCAAGGACCCAAGTATTGCTGGCATCTACCAGAAGCAGAAGAGACAACGGAGGCTCCCTTGATGGAGCCAACAGAGCGACTGAACTGAACTGAACTAAACAGAAACTTGTTTTCTCATCCTTACAGGGCTTCTGTAAGGATTAATTCAGTTAATATTAATATCAATTAATTATATTAATAATATTAATTAATAGATTAATATTATTTATTAATTATATTTTTAATTATAATATATGATATATGATATAATATATAATATATATAATAATATAATATATAATATATATAAATATATATATAATATATAAAATATATATTAATTATAATATTAATATTATATAATTAATTGTTGATCAATTATATCAATAATATTAATTAATATTAATATTAATATTAATTCAGTGGTCCTGTGAATTCTGATTTTGGACTTCTAACCTTCAGAACTGTGAGACAATAAACTTCTGTTGTTCTAAGCCAGTTTTGGTACTTGTTATGGCAACCCTTGGAAACTAATACAGCTGCCAAAATTCAGTTGCAAAAATGGTTAGTTTGGACTTCCCTGGTGGCTCAGATGGTAAAGCATCTATCTACAATGCGGGAGGCCCGGGTTCAATCCCCGGATTGGGAAGATCCCCTGGAGAAGGGAATGGCAATCCACTCCAGTACTATTGCCTGGAAAATCTCATGGACAGAGGAGCCTGGTAGGCTACAGTCCATGGGGTCACAAAGAATCGGACACGACTGAGCGACTTCACTTTCACTTTCATTGATTATTTACAATGTGTGTGGTGAAACCAAGATTTATTTATATTAACTGAATTAATCCTTACCAAAGCCCTGTAAGGATGAGAAAACAAGTTTGTTTAGTTCAGTTCAGTTCAGTCACTCAGTTGTGTCCGACTCCTTGCGACCCCATGAATCGCAGCATGCCAGGCCTCCCTGTTCATTACCATCTCTCGGAGTTCACTCAGACTCACATCCATCGAGTCCGTGATGCCATCCAGCCATCTCATCCTCGGTCGTCTCCTTCTTCTCCTGCCCCCAATCCCTCCTAGCATCAGAGTCTTTTTTCCAATGAGTCAACTCTTTGCATGAGGTGGCCAAAGTACTGGAGTTTCAGCTTTAGCATCATTCCTTCCAAAGAAAACCCAGGGTTGATCTCCTTCACAATGGACTGGTTGGATCTCCTTGCAGTCCAAGGGACTCTCAAGAGTCTTCTCCAACACCACCGTTCAAAAGCATCAATTCTTCAGCACTCTGCCTTCTTCACAGTCCAACTCTCACATCCATACATGACCACAGGAAAAACTATAGCCTTGACTAGAGGACCTTAGTAGGCAAAGTAATGTCTCTGCTTCTGAATATACTATCTAGGTTGGTCATAACTTTTCTTCCAAGGAGTAAGCGTCTTCTAATTTCATGGCTGCAGTCACCATCTGCAGTGATTTTGGAGTCCCCCAAAATAAAGTCTGACAGTTTCCACTGTTTCTCCATCTATTTGCCATGAAGTGATGGGACCAGATGCCATGATCTTTGTTTTCTGAATGTTGAGCTTTAAGCCAAATTTTTCACTCTCCTCTTTCACTTTCATCAAGAGGCTTTTTGGCTCCTCTTCACTATCTGCCATAAGGGTGGTGTCATCTGCATATCTGAGGTTATCGATATTTCTCCTGGCAATCTTGATTCCAGCTTGTGCTTCTTCCAGTCCAGGGTTTCTCATGATGTACTCTGCATATAAGTTAAATAAGCAGGGTGACAATATACAGACTTGACATATTCCTTTTCCTATTTGGAACCAGTTTGTTGTTCCATGTCCAGTTTTAACTGTTGCTTCCTGACCTGCATACAGATTTCTCAAGAGGCAGGTCAGGTGGTCTGGTATTCCCATCTCTTTCAGAATTTTCCACAGTTTCTTGTGATCCACACAGTCAAAGGCTTTGGCATAGTCAATCAAGCAGAAATAGATGTTTTTCTGGAACTCTCTTGCTTTTTCCATGATCTAGCGGATGTTGGCAATTTGATCTCTGTTCCTCTGCCTTTTCTAAAACCAGCTTGAACATCAGGAGTTCATGGTTCATGTATTGCTGAAGCCTGGCTTGGAGAATTTTGAGCATTACTTTACTAGCATGTGAGACGAGTGCAACTGTGCGGTAGTTTGAGCATTCTTTGGCATTACCTTTCTTTGAGATTGGAATGAACACTGACCTTTTCCAGTCCTGTGGCCACTGCTGAGTTTTCCAAATTTGCTGGTATATTGAGTGCAGCACTTTCACAGCATCATCTTTCAGGTTAGAAACATTGAGGGTCAGGAACGGTGGCGGTAAGGAGATACCCCTCGTCCAAGGTAAGGAGCACCAGCTGTGCTTTGCTGGAGCAGCCGTGAAGAGATACCCCACACCCAAGGGAAGAGAAACCCAAGTAAGATGGTAGGTGTTGCAAGAGGACATCTGAGGGTAGACAGACTGAAACCATACTCACAGAAAACTAGTCAATCTAATCACACTAGGACCACAGCCTTGTCTAACTCAATGAAACCAAGCCATGCCTACGGGGCAACCCAAAACGGGCGGGTCATGGTGGAGAGGGGCTGACAGAATGTGGTCCACTGGAGAAGGGAATGGCAAGCCACTTCAGTATTCTTGCCTTGAGAACCCCATGAACAGTATGAAAAGTTTCTGTTAGTCATTGCTAAAAGCATCACGGAAGTTTCCAGCAAGGAGGAGTCTCAGATATCTCAGAATCAGGGAAAGGTCACTTGGTTTCTCCAGGCAGACAGTAAGGAGCTGCTACTTACAGGGAGAGTTATTGTCATTCCATCCAGACCCATCCATTGCTCCAATTTACTTAAAATCAGAAAATGTGCCCTTTGGCTTAAGAGATATGGCAGTAACTAGGGAGATGATAATGAGAAACCAAACAAAAGGATATTCTCCAACAATTTGTGATTAATTCAAGGTGTTGGCGCTCAAGCACTAAGTGCTCCAGGGACGGAACTGGCTTACATAGCTTGCTGGATGTTCCAGCTACCCCCAGCTGAATGCTTTGAGGCCGAACAATTTAGCAAGAATGAAATATCAGGGGCACACAACGGAGCCAAGTGGAGAAGGGAAAGTATTCTAAAATGCTAATCTGAGAAGTGAAATGGTAGCATGGCTGTGAGGGAAATCAGATGGAGAGTGATGAGTGATGAGAGTAGATCAGCAAATATTAATAAGTACCATGATTCTGGAATCAGGAGGTTTACATAGTAGGCTAACAAATGGGAGGTCAGCTGCCTTAAAAATGCTAAGCCCAGCTTAGTTTGCAGTTTTGACTTAACTCTTAAAGCTGTAAAGCTCATGACAAACAGCCTGAGAGAAAGTGTGGAGGTTTCAATGAATATCAGCAGATATAGTAACTTTGGGGGCCAGAATGTCTTAAATGAAATGAGTTTTAGTGGCTCTCAGAAGATAGGGGAACAGGACATTCCATCTTGGAGACTGTCTGCCAGAATGAGGATGACACTGGAACCTTGGAAATGGCAGAGATTTTTGTCAAAATTCAAAGATTTCGGTCCTAATATGGGACTAAGAAAGAGGCTTTAGGTGATGGCTGTATTTTCCTGGGCTGATCTCTGGCTTATATATAGATCTTACATTTTAAATCCACATAATATCTTTATTAAGTATCTGTTTTGTACTGGGCTCTATGCCAATTGCAGGGGACACTAAGATGAAAATTGCTTCTTGCCATCAGTAACAGTCAAGTAAAGGTCTTGTTTAGAGAGAGAAGTGCAAACAACTATAATGTAATGTAAAAATGACTACTAGAAGTCTGCATGTGGTGCTCTAGAAGCTCTGAGTTAGGGAGGACCAACTCCCCGGTGATAGGGAGTGGATTGTCAAAGAAGGCTCCATAAAAAAAGGAGGTATAATTATAGGACTGAGGTCCATGAAATAGGTCAGCAGGTGCCAGATTACAGAGACTCTCATACCAGGCTTAAGGGAGCCATTTAAATCTTTTAAGTTGTTTGGTGACGTGATTAAATGTGTTCTTTAGAAACATCTCTATAGCAGCCATGTGGAGGCTGAAGAGACAAAAATATACAGTGTGGCTTACTTTGTTCTGAAAGGCAATTTTACCTTTAACTGTGTATATACCTTATTGACTATACTCAAGCCACAAAATGCACAGACTTAGAAGCTCTGCAGTACATGCCTGTGCCTAGGTTTGTCAGTGATTCACCATATGCCTATGTCGTAATCTTACAGTCATATGATCTTGTTTATAGAATTGGTTAAGACTAATGAGTAATAGGTTGTGTGCAAATGTTCAATCTATAATTATCACAAATACTATAGGCTTTCTCTTTTAAGTGAGGTTTTCCATTGTATTCTTGGCTTTACAAAATACACTAACACAATTTAATAATAAATCTCTTGGAACATGGTTGTGTAATATAAAGGAACAAAGCAAAGTCAAAACTAAGATGGTAAGAGTTATTCTACAGAAATCCTATTGTTTTTCAAGCGACTGCTGCATTTCTTTTTCTAGTTAAGGAAAGAAAGAAAACCAAGCATTCTCCTGCATTTAAATAGTCACGAAAACAGAAGTTCTTAATGATAACTTATGTTAAAACTTATTTCTGTTTGTTTTACCCTATATTCCACAAGCATGGTTCTCAAATTTCAGTAGTTACTAGAATCACCTTCAGGGCTTGTTAAAACAGAGTACTGTGTCCTGCCCCCAGAGTTTCTTATTCAGTTGGTCTGGGATGAGGCTTGAGCATTTGTATCTTTAAGCTTCCAGTGATGTTACTGCTGTTAGTCCAGGGGCCACACATGAAGAGCCATCAACCTGAAATAATAATGTACATGTGCAGTTGCTTAGTCATGTCTGCCTCTTTGTGATCCCATGGACTGTGGCCCACCAGGCTCCTCTGTCCATGGAAATCTCCAGGCAAGAATACTGGAGTGGGTTGCCATTTCCTTCTCCACTAAAGTAATAATAGCTGACTTTTATTGAGCACTTTCTGTGTTCCAGCTGGCTTCTGAATACCTTACTTAAACTTAGCTCACTAAATCCTCATGATAACCCTAAGACTCTCCATTGGTTAAGAGTGTCTCCCTTTGTGTACCCGAAGGAGAAGTTTGGCTCTAAATCACAAGAGAATCTTATCAGTGGAGAAGGTACCAACTTAAATCTGCATAACAAACTTGTCCTTGTTTACTGTGCTAATAGCCTCCTGTAACTTTTTCTCACCTTTCCTTCTTTGGTCTTCAGATGAAGATGATATTTAGGTCAGAATTCTAAGCCACCCTAGAGAGTTACTCATTTTCCCCTGTGCATCTACCATGTATACATGAGGTATACATGTTAATACATTTTTTCATTTTTCTCTTATTAATCTGTTTTTCATTATATGGGGTCTCAGCTAGAAGTCAGAAGAATGAAGGAAAAATTATTTTTCCTCCTTTAAAATCATTATAACAAATGAAGAAACTGAGACTTGAGAAAGTAAAGTAATTCAAGTTCACACAATCAATAAGCAATGGGTGAGGACTATTAATAAATCCAGAATTATATACGTTAGTGAATTACTGTCATTTTCCTGTTGGTGAATTCCTACCTCCCAAGCATGCCATGCATCTGGAAATTTTGGAACCCTGAGAACATTTTATTTTATTTATCTATTTTGTGACCAATATTTCCTTGTTCTGAGATGAACATTGTTCTTCATAAAAATATTCAAAATTTTAGGTAGAAACTTACTTCCTCCCCAGTGAACACTTCTTGGAGAAGGCACTGGCAACCCACTCCAGTACTCTTGCCTGGAAAATCCCATGGACGGAGGAGCCTAGTAGGCTGCAGTCCCTGTGGTCGTGAAGAGTCGGACACGACTGAGTGACTTCACTTTCCCTTTCATGCATTGAAGAAGGAAATGGCAACCCACTCCAGTGTTCTTGCCTGGAGAATCCCAGGGACAGAGGAGCCTAGTGGGCTGCGGTCTATGGGGTCACACAGAGTTGGACACGACTGACTCAACTTAGCAGCAGCAGCAATGAATACTTTTGACTAGAGAGAAATCGCTGAACTTGTTGACTCAGAACAAAAATAAAGTGCATCTACTATTCAGTTTATGGCTTTTATTTTGGGGAGGTGGTAGGAAGAAGTCTAGATTGCCACCCCTATAAGTCATTTCATTTTTATCATATTTAACATCATCTACAGTACTGTACATAGAGGTGGTTTTGAGAGCATTGTGGAGATTATTTTTTCAATAGTACAGATGGTTCTGATAGATATTTAAGACATCTTGGGGAACAAGACTATGATCCTGAGTCAGGGGAACTCGGTCATGTAAATCACTTTGTTTCAAGTCCTTCGGCTTCTAAACATCTAAAATGAGCACATATTTTATTGGCTGATTAACTAATTGCTGGAGTCACTGAAGGCCCAAGCTACAATCTCATGCTTGACCACACAGCAGGGATTTTTCTATTACTTGTTTTTCTGGATCTTTGCCTGTTTTCCTCTCTCTATCCATAACCACATATGTATAATGGCTAGTGAACACTTCCTCACCAGCACACACATTAATACTTCACTTTTCATGGATATGCTAGGTCAGAACATTTTCTGTTATGAAGCTAAGTATTAATACAAAACATCTTCTCTCACCAAAGGAATGCCAAATTTAGTTTTAAAACTGTTTTGTCAGAATATAACGGGAGAAAGAGCCATCATCACTTGGAGATGAAGTTTCCTATGAAGGAGAAAACACTGATGCCTGGTATGCTTTTAATTTTAACACCAGTGTGTCAAAATTGAATACACTGAATATAATTCATCTGCTGATAAACTCTTATTTAATCTTGAACATAACTGCAAAAAGGAATTATACACTGAAATTCACCATGAAAATCATCTTAGAAATGAGCAAAGCTAAAAGAGGAATATATCCCCATACTCCTGAAAGTTTACAAGATTTGCTAAAAATTATTAATACGGTATATTTATAAGAACCTCCTCTATTTACTAGCTCAATATCCTCACAGTTCTACCCACCATCTAAAGGGAGTTGATCATAGTTAGAAATGTTTCTAAGTCTGGAAGCGTGGTATATTTTTCCATCTATTTGTGTCATCTTCAATTTCTTTCACCAGTGTCTTATTATAGTTTTGGGAGTTAGAGGTCTTTTGCTTCCTCAGGGAGGTTTATTCCTAGATATTTTATTATTTTTGATGTGAGGGTAAATGGGATTGTTTCCTTAATTTCTCTTTCTGGTCTTTTGTTGTTAGTATATAGAAATGTAACAGTTTTCTGTGTATTAATTTGTATCTTGCTACTTTATTGAATTCATTGATTCTCTCTAGGAGTTTTCTGGTAGCATCTTTAAGATTTTCTAGGTGTAGTATCATGCCATCTGCAGACAGTGACAGTTTGCTTCATATTTTCCAGTGAATTCCTTTTACTTCTTTTTCTTCTCTGGTTGCTGTGACTAGGACTTCCAAAACTATGTTGAAAAAAAGTGTTAGAGTAGGTGGGCATCCTTGTCTTGTTCCTGATCTTAGAGGAAGTGCTTTGAGCTTTTCACTGTTGAGACTGATGTTAGCTATGGGTTTGTCATATATAACCTTTATTGTGTTAAGATATGTTCCCCCTGGGCTTCCCAGGTGGCTCAGTGATAAAGAATAAGCAGATGTGGGTCTGATCCCTGAGTGGGGAAGATCTTCTGGAGAAGGAAATGGCAACCCACTCTAGTAATCTTGCCTGGAAAACTCCATGGACAGAGGAGCCTGGCAGGCTGCAGCCCATGGGATCTCAAAAGAGTTGGACGTGACTTAAAGACTAAACAACAGTAAATGTTCCCTCTATGTCCACTATCCAAAGAGTTTTTACAATAAATAGATGTTAGATTGTATCAAAAGCTTTTTCTTGCATCTATCAAGATAATTATATGGTTTTTATTTTTCTATTTGTTAATGTGGTATATCATACTAATTGATTTACAGATATTGGAAAATCCTTGCAGCCCTGAGATATATCCCATTTGATCATACTGTATGGTCTTTTAAATTTAAAAGCTTTTGGATAGCAAAGAAAACCATAAACAAAACAGAAAGACAATGTACAGAATGGGAGAAAATGTTTGCAGTGATGCAACGGACAAGGGTTTAATTTCCAAAATACATAAACAGCTCATACAACTCAATACCCCTTCCCCCAAAAACCCTAACAAAAAATGGGCAGATCTAAATAAATGTTTCTCCAAAGAATACATACAGTGGCCAACATCTCTAATTATTAGAGAACTGTAAATCAAAATAACAATGAAGTATCACATCACACTGGTCAGAATGGATGTCATCAAGAGTCTACAAATAATAAATACTGGAGAGGGAATGGAGAAAAAGAACTCTCCTATACTACTGGTGGAAATGTAATTTGGTACAGCTTCTATGCAGAACAGTATGGAGATTCCTTAAAAATCTAAAAATAGAGTTACCATATTACAAAGCCATTAAAACGAATGAGATAATGTCATTTGCAGTGATATGGATGGACCTAGAGATTATCATACTAACTAAAGTAAACCGGACAAAGACAAATATGATATTGCTTATATGTGGAATCTAAAAAATAATACAAATGAACGTACTTACAAAACAGAAATAGAGCCATAGACATAGAAAACAAATTTATGATTACGAAAGGGGAAAGGGTGTGGGAGGGATAAAGTAGGCGTTTTGGATTAACATACACATGCTACTATACATAAAAATAGATAATCAACAAGAACTTACTATATAGCACAGGGAACCATACTCAATATTTTGTAATAAACTATAAGGGAAAAGAATCTGAAAAAGAATACATATATATATATGTATGTATACATATACATACATGTATACATACATATGTATACATATATGTATATCTATTCTTTTTCTAATTTTTTTTGCCGATAAAGGTCCATATAGTCAAACCTATGATTTTTCCAGTAGTCATGTATGAATGTGACCATAAAGAAGGACCATAAAGAAGGCTGAGTGCTGAAGAATTGATGCTTTCAAACTGTGGTGTTGGAGGAGACTTTTGAGAGCCCCTTGGACTGCAAGGAGACCAAAACCAGTCAGTCCTAAAGGAAATCAACCCTGAATATTCAGTGGAAGGACTGATGCTGAAACTCCAATACTTTGGCCACCTGATGTGAAGAGCAGGCTCATTAGAAAAGACCCTGATGCTGGTAAAGATTGAAGGCAGGGGAGAAAGGGATGACAAAGGACAAGATGATAGGGTGGCATCTCCGACTCAATGGACAGGAGTTTGAGTAAGCTCCAGGAGATGGTGAAGGACAGGGAAGGCTGGCATGCTGCCGTTCATGGGGTTGCAAAGAGTCGGATACAATTGAGCAACTGAACAACAACATAACTGAATCACTTTGCTGTGCACCTGAAACTAACATGACATAAATCACTATACTTCACTTTTTTAAAAAAGAATGTATGGTACCAAAGAAGCCAGAGGAAGAAGTAAATTGAGAGGGAAGGAATAATGGCAAGATCTTTTTCTGCAAAGAAGTTAAAGTTGATAAGGTTTTGGGAAAAGTCTATCAGATTTGGTGATTAGAATATTCAAGGCAGTTTTATTTAAGGGCTGAAAGTCATGGGAAGCTGAGCAAGCAGTTAAACTCCTGTTACCTGATACTATGAGGTTTGTAGAGGATTCAGTAATCAGAGTATTTAAACTTTTTCTATCAATGTTTAGCAGCTTAAAGACATGAGCAGAGGATGTAGGGTGCAGGGAAGGGATGGGTATACCTGATACTTGGGGTTGAAGATTTTAATGGTGGGAATGGGTCTAAGGATTGAAGTTTGTTAGAAAAGACAACATTGAAATATCTGACTATGGGCTTTTGCTTCAGAAAAGAGACAAAGTCAGAAGGCCAGAAGAGGACTTAAGAGACTTTTCAAACTGCATTCTTTGTTTCAGCTTGGACCAGTGGGTCAGAGATAAGGCCAACGTGTACTGATCTCAGTACCTTCCCCCACTAAACATCACAAAAACTTTGCTTTGATCAGTTTTGGTTAGTAGGGCTTGGCTCAGATGGTAAAGAATCCACCTGCAATGTGGGAGACCTGGGTTCCATCCCTGGGTTGGGAAGATCCCCTGGAGGAGGGCACGGCAACCTGTTCTAGTATTCTTGCCTGGAGAATCCCATGGACAGGGGAGCCTGGTGGGCTCCATCCATGGGATCACAAAGAGTCGGACACAACTGAAGCAACTAAGCACAGCACAGCATGCTCCGTTTCCTTGCTATTTGCTCCCCAGTTCCATTTTCCACTCTTCTACGTTCTGCGCTGTGACCTGGTAAGCTGATGAATAGGGACCATCACAGTTTGTTCTCCTGCTTCTATTTGTATTTAGCTATTGGGGAGCACTGGTCTGAGACTGGAGGGAGGGAGAATGTGAGGGAGGTATTCAGAAAGAGGTATTCACTCTTCTGGCTTCCTTACTATAAGGGCGTTTGGTCCTCTCCCCTTCAGGCCTAGAGACAGTAATAATGCCCAGCTCTCTTAGCCCTTTGTGATTTCTCTATTCTCTGTCACACATTTGAAATTTCCTATATATGCTGCATATGCTTTACTTTCTCAAATTACCCAAGTTGAAAGTTCCATCTGGACCCTGTCTGACACAATTTTTGTGTGAGATTTCATTATAAAACGTTGCATCACTAAAAAAGTGTTTGAAATTGGTGGACTAGTACAGGAGTTGGCAAATTTTTTTCCTAAAGAGCCATATAGTAAATATTTTTGGCTTTACAGATTATACAATACCTGTCATCATTCTTCAACTCTGTTCTCTTAGTGATAAAGCAGCATAGATAATAAATGAATGAATGTGCCTATGTTTCAATAAAACTTTATTTACAAAGACAAGGCAGTGGGTTTTACTTTTGGCCTATTAGACTGTAGTTTACTGATCCTTGATCTAGGAGAAGCAGTCTTCTGCTTGATTCATAAGAATGGTTCTCAATCTGGGAAGACTCTGACCCTTAAGGTATGTTTGACAGTATCTATAGACATTTTTGATTATCACACCTGGAGGAGGGTTATGCTTGGGGAATGTGTCCCTGAGCTAGTTCTTTTCATTATCATCTTCTGGGGCTCTGTGTTTAAGACAGGATACCTTAACATTTCAGAAGGGGAAGAAGAGGAATTGATAATACCAACATGGGTTATTATACTATGAGTTTTATTTATTTTTTTGTACTATGAGTTTTCAGTGAAACTATATATGATCCTGAAACTATTGAACCAGAACAAAATTGCAATATTTGTATTCCCTGAACTGAACTGATATTTCTTTTGACTAATGTCCTTATTTACTGACAGGGGACCATGTCTCACTCCTCACTCACCTTACCACCATATCATTAATTAGAGGACAAGTTGAAGAACAAGGACACACAGAAATCTGAGTCTGGATGACATCATAATTTTGATCAGCTTAACATCTGCCAGTAGTTTTGAAGAGATGCTTAACTTTTGGAAATCACTTCTTTATTGCAACCAAAGCTATTAAGTTTAAAGGTCCATAAAGATGAGATAAACAGTCATAAAGACCTTTTGAAATTCATACACAGTGTGGTAAATGGATTTAATCATTGTCAGTTAAAAATGGTGATGTTTTAGCAATGTCCATATACTGGCAAAACTCAGACCACTGACTGCTTAATAGGGAACAAATATCTCAGTGGATGAAATGCTGTTTATTTGTGACTTCTGAGTCATTTTTACAGGGTTTTCAAGGGAATAACTTGACCTTAGGGTACTACAATGAAAAACAGCTCTATATCTAGGCTCATTCTTTTTAAAATTAATTTTAAAGTTCATTTTTTTCTAGTAAACACTTTTCTCATAGTCTAATTTATAGATTGATAATCCTTAAGAGATCATTTTAGAATAATTCTGACCTTGACTATCAGGAAAAGAAATGCAATTGAAAAGTAAGCCAAATTTAGCGAGTATATAAAATACACAGTATAATCTTAATCCAGCTAGTATTGATTATTTTCTGTGTGCCAGACAGTATACTAAACAGTTTTCACAGACTACCTTTCTAATTCTGGTAAACTGTAGGTACAGGTCATTATCATCATCCTCACTCTCGAGATGAAGAGAACTGGGGCATGAAGAGATTACATAATTGGTTCAAAATCACATAGTAAGTAGTGCTGTTGGAATTTGCACCCAGGCAATTTAATTTCATAGCCTACATACACTTAATCACTCTCTGATGTCACTTTCCATTGCTGTACTTTGATGGTAAATATGAGAGGATTATTTTGAAGGTATTATGGTATATTTCATCTTAATAACCCAGGTAATAAAGACATCTATAATACAAGTAAATTGTGTGGTCTCATATAACTTGCATCAGTAGCATGAGGGACAATACTGAGTGATTTCTAAAGTGGCCTTTCTACTCCAACATGGTGTTTCCAAGATAGTGTATAATATTTTTCAACCATATCATTCAATCAAATGGTCATCCTTTTATCATTAAAATGTTTGGAATAAACACTTTTCAAATTTGCAGAAAAATTTCCCAGTCCTTTCTGACCTCATTGGTTAGAATGAGGCTTACATGTAATAAGAAACTCCGTAGTCAAAATAGGAATAATATTGTTTAATTCACTATTCTTGTCATAAAAGAGATGTTTTCCAAGTATAGAAATTTCATAGAATTTTAGATCAGTAAAGGCTTTAGCCATAATCTAATCTGTCCTTATTACGTCATAAATGAGGAAGCTGAAATCCAGAGAGGTTCAGGGATGTGTCCAGATTCACAAAGCTACTTCATTCATAGTAGAACTAGACTACAATGGTCTAGGTTCAGATCCCAGATCTCTTTCAATGAGTCACAACCACTTCTATCTTAATGTCCCCGAGTTATGAAAAATCACTGGCCAGTTTTAGTCCAAGTTTATTGGAATAGAAAGATCTGGGTTTGAATCTCAGCTTTTTGCTTACTAGATTTGAAATGCTGGGGAAGGTTGAAATGAAAATATGTGCATATATGTTTATATATAGATATATGCATACACTATACACTAATCCTTCAAAGATAATGTTTCAAGCATGTTAACTGAGACAATACCAAATGTTAAAAGACCACTGTGAATTTCAAAGCTTCCAAAATAATTTCATTCATCACACAAGCATTTACATGCATTTTACAAGATGATATCACATGAAAAGGCCATTCACTGCAGCATGATTTTTAAGATCAAGGATGGGAACAATTCAAATGACCACCAATAAAGACTGTGGACTTGTGATGTTATATCCATATTATAAAATATTATGCAGGTGAGAGGGGGATGAGAACTATTTCTATCCATAGCTAGGAGTAATCTCAAGGATAAATTGTTAAGTTAAAAAGCAAGATAGAGAAAACATAACTCAGAAACCACCATTTATCCAAGAAGAGTATGTAAGTATGAGTATGTGTTTCTGCATATACATAAGAACTTATGAGTATAAGTATATATGTGTGTATACTTCATGGTTAATTTTGTGTCATCTTGGCTTGGCTGCGGTGCCCAGTTATTTGGTCAGATTGGTCTAAATGTTGCTAAACAGGTATTTTTAGGCGTGAATAATATTTAAGTCAATAGACTTTGAGTAAAGTATTAATAGATTATCTTTCTAATATGGGTGGACCTTATTCTATCAGTTGAAGGCTTTAAGAGTAAAGACCAAGGGTTCCCAAAGAAGAAGGAATTTGACCTCAAGACTGAAAAATCAGCTCTTACCAGAATTTCCAGTTTGGCGGCTTGCCTTACTAGTTTCAGACTTGCGACTCTCCACAACTGTGTGAGCCACTTCCTCAAAATCAACCAATCAGTCTCTCTCTCTCATTCTTATATATCTGAATGGAAATGAAAAGGATGAAAAGGATGGGGATAGAAGCAAGTGAGACGTCTCTGCGTATAGCTTGTTAGTAGGTATGACTTTAAACCAAGTTAATATTTTCTATAATTAGAAAAACAGAAAAATAAAACTGGAAAAATTTCTTAAGAGAAAGTGAAAATAACCATATTAACTGTGAATCAAGTTGGTGGCAAGAGAAATGATTTCAAGTGATTTTAAAGCATAATAATTTGAGTGCACAGCTCTAGTCAGATTAAAAACAAAAGTAAAAGAACACATACAAAAGGTGCCTGCAATATTGATTGTACCAAAAAGCAGCAGGGCTATGAAAAACTCTAGGGGTTTTATCAAAATAACTCTAGTCCCCAAAAGTGACTCCGATCATCCAGAGATGAAATAATTTGAACATTAATAAGAATAACAATAATTAATTCATAATGTTATGAGTGTAATCACATCATAGATATTCATAGCAGCGTGTTTAAAAATAATGAAATATCAGAAAGAAGCTAAATGTTAAAAATAGTAATGTGTATTCATATATGAAAATGTCATTTAAATCTTGTAAAAAACAGTTTGTGATTTAGGAATATGTTTATAATATATTATTAAGTAAAAAAACAATTTATAAAATATGTCTACAGTATATTTTAGTTTGCTGAAAATAATATATGTATAAGAATGCATATAAAGAAAACTGTATGAATATACTACATATTAGTATACATTCATATACTAACTATATGAATATACAACATACCATATCTATATGGCAGGATTGCAGATTTTGTTTTATCTTCAACTTATTTTCCAATCTGCTGTAGTTAGCATGCATAATTTTATAATTTTTAAATGAAAGAGGCTATTTAGCAAATAAATATTTATGAACTAAAAAGTTCAAGTATTTTTAAAAAGATAGCACGTGAATGGAAAAATTATTATTTTCAGGCTATAAATAATGCCTGTGCTCAGAGACTTGATACTCTGGATAGGAAACTACTGACTGAGTTCAACTTTTTCATTTTGAAGACAAACAAAAAGACCGCAAAAAGTGAGATGGCTTGCCCGAGGCCATCATTACAAAGCAAAGAGAAAAAGTCCAAAGTAGAAAATGTGATCATAGTTTTAAAATTACATTTCTCTTAATTTGAAGTTAACCTGGACCTGTTGTATTTCTGTTGTACAAAGCTTTGTATTTCTCTCCTAAACCTAGAGAAAAATAGCCAAATTTGATACAAGTGAATTTCTCATGGACTGATGAATAAGTGACTAAAAGACTGACCTCCAAGAATCTCAAGGTCTGTTCAGTGTAGATTTGTAGTGATTATCTTGCACCACAAGGGTATATTGATATATTGGTATAACTAGCTGGCACTTCACCATTTAGAGAAATTCGGCCTTAGAGGGGAATCCTGTAGAGAGTGTCTCATATGGTTCTAAGGAGACTGACACCATCAATTATTAATTCCAGTTCAGCCAAAGACAGTGCTTTGACACAGGAGGGATTGTGTGAGTATTTATGTCTGGCATCTTAAACTTATTTCCAGATGACTCAAAGCATAAAGCAAGAGAATTTCGAGGTGTAATAGGCTCCTCTGTCCATGGAATTCTGCAGGCAAGAATACTGGAGTGGGTAACCATTCCCTTACTCAGGGGATCTTCCTGACCCAGGGATGGAACCCAGGTATCCTGGATTGCAGACAGATTCTTAATACCTGAGCCACCATGGAATCCCAACAGAATATATAGTTAGCCACAGTTTAGGGGGAAAGAAGAGAAATGACCAGTGGAGAAGAAGAAAGAAATTTCAGTAGAGAAATTACTTCAGACTCTGATCTTTAAATTGTAGTTTTAAAAGTTGCAAATTAGAACACATTTGTGTTACAAAAACAATTGAACAACAACAACAAAATAATCTAGATAGGAAAAAGTGAAAATGCAGTTAAAAACTAAGAGAATAGACTCGTCATGTCTTTTGATTCTGGAGTGGGTTGACTGACTCTTTAGCCAGCCTAAGGAAAGCAAAAGACTTTTCACTACTGTTCCCTCCTGTCCTAACTTTGAATCCAGAAAGTGCCACTGGAGAGCTTTTTCCTGCCCCAGCTAAGTGTTCTGTTTTCTCACCTTGAAAGTGAAAGTGAAACTGAAGTTGCTCAGTCGTGTCCGACTCTTTGCGACCCCATGAACTGTAGCCTACCAGGCTTCTCCATCCATGGGATTTTCCAGGCAAGAATACTGGAGTGGGATTACCATTTCCTTCTCCAGGGGATCTTCCCGACCCAGGGATCGAACCCGTTTCTCCCACATTGGAGGGAGGCACTTTAACCTCTGAGTTAATTCTGCTCTAATTTGCTTGGATGTTGGCTGAACTGAAGGTATAGGAACCTAACTAGGAACGTCGCTCAGTCGTGTCCGACTCTTTGCGGCCCGTGGACTGTCAGGCTCTTCTTTTCAGGGGTTTTTCCAGGCAATAGTACTGGAGTGGATTGCCATTTCCTTCTCCAGCGGATCTTCCTGACCCAGGGATCGAACCCGAGTCTCCCGCATTGTAGACAGACGCTTTTACCGTCTGAGCCACCAGGGAAGTCCTGAACTGAAGGTATAAGAAAAAACAAAAACAAAAGTCTCACAGAAAGAAAGCCAGTGGTTGTCAGGGACTGGGGAGAGGGATATGGGCAGCAACAGTTTAATGGTAGGGTCTTTTTGGGAGTGATGAAAATGTTCTGAAACTTGATAGTGGTGATGGTTGTGAAACATTTGAATGTACTAAATGCCATAAAATTTTCACTTTACAGTGGTTAAACCAGTGTATTTTATGTTAGTGAGTTTTACAGTAAACAAAATAAGGCCTCAATGTAGCGCATTTGAGGCTTTAATTTTTGTAATAGTGTAGTGGGGAATGATATAGGGAAGAATGGGGAGGTGCTGGCATCATAGAAACCAAAGAGAGTGAGTGTGAGGGGCGCTAGGGACTGAGCTAAAATCAGTGAGACACCTGGCTTGGAAATGAGTCCTGATTTTATTTAGTGAATCCATTTTTAGTAGTTCTTTCTTAGCACTACCTCAGCATCTGGTTCAGTTCACCCAAAATTATACGGAAGTCCTGAGTGGGCTGTCTAATAGTCTAATGTGGTTTGTGAATTTTTCTTCCCTAGCAGCATCTTTTATTTTATTATTTATTTTATTTAGTACAAATGTCTTTAGATGGAGTATGCTTTCTCCAGTTTCACATGTTCCCTGTGGATCCCTAAAATTTTAAATTATTTTTGTTTCATTAATTTATGATAACATGCCTGGTCCATGAAAGCATTTGTGTTTGCACTCCTGATTTTTAAGTAGCTTACTCATTTAAAGCACAATGCTAGAAATAGTTTACTCCAAGTAGGCTTTTGCCTCACAGAGTGTTTTCTAAATGAAGACACATAGGCAGGATAAATGCCCAAATGATAATAAAAATTAAGTGCATTGGAAACAAAGACAAATGCAAAGACCATGTAATATCTGATTCCCTTCCACTTTTGCTCACGGCATTGAGATTTTGTTGCAGTGAATGTAGTTAAAGACAAATGGTGTTTGTTAAAGAGCGAGGGAAAAAATACCATCAAATCTGTAACTAATAGTCATCAAAGCATAACTATATCATAACATACTTATAGCTTGGGAATGAGGAGTACAATTACATCTTTAACGAAAACAACTTTGGTATATTTATGCATATATATATATGTGAAAAAAATATATGCTTGGATTCTTAGCAATTTAATAGCAATGCTCTCAGGAAATAAAGCAACTATTTATTGACTCTACCTGGATGCTTTATATATGTCATTATTGGTCCTCATAACAACCCTACAAGTATGAGAACCTTGACATTTGTGTGGGGATGTATCAAATATTTCCCAAGCCCTCAATTTCAAAAATGTGAACATGGATCTTGGCTTTCCTGAATCACAGGTTTTTAAAAATTCAGATGTCATTTATGGGTAGTCTCAAATTTTATTAAAAGATTTTTTCCAACTATTAGAATCTTAATTTTATCTTTGCTTTGTTAGTCACTTAAATAAACAAATAAACAAACCAAAAATCACCTTAAAGAAAGACTCCATGAAGAAATGAGCAGAGCAACAGGAGCTGACTAACCTAGGCAATCAGCTTAAGATCACTCGCTGTCTAAGGATTCGTTCCAGTACCTCAGCCTCCTAGAACTGCCCAGAGTGTGCTCATTCTTCAGACAGTTATCTCCTGTTGGAATAAACATAAATGTTCACACCTTTATGGAGAAGTTTTAAGTGTTTGAATCTTTGACCTTGGTAATCTATTCTACAGGAAATAATTGTAAGGGATCCATAAAGATTTATATGAATTTTGATAATAGTTTTAGTTTTAACAGTGAAAACTTGCAAGGTGCCAGTTATCATTCTATTGTCTTGAGCTCCAAATTCACCCTTCTTTGTCTTCCTTTGTGTTATGTAGCCGAGTCCTGTAAACTCTTCTTTTGCCAGTTCAGTTCAGTCACTCAGTCGTATCCGACTCTTTGTGACCCCATGAATTGCAGCACACCAGGCCTCCCTGTCCATCACCATCTCCCGGAGTTCACTCAGACTCAAGTTCATCGAGTCAGTGATGCCATCCAGCCATCTCATCCTCTGTCGTCCCCTTCTCCTCCTGCCCCCAATCCTTCCAGCATCAGAGTCTTTTCCAATGAGTCAACTCTTCGCATGAGGTGGCCAAAGTACTGGAGTTTCAGCTTTAGCATCATTCCTTCCAAAGAAATCCCAGGGCTGATCTCCTTCACAATGGACTGGTTGGATCTCCTTGCAGTCCAAGGGACTCTCAAGAGTCTTCTCCAACACCACAGTTCAAAAGCATCAATTCTTTGGTGCTCAGTCTTCTTCACAGTCCAACTCTCACATCCATACATGACCACAGGAAAAACCATAGCCTTGACTAGACGGACCTTAGTCGGCAAAGTAATGTCTCTGCTTTTGAATATACCATCTAGGTTGGTCATAACTTTTCTTCCAAGGAGTAAGCGTCTTTTAATTTCATGGCTGCAGTCACCATCTGCAGTGATTTTGGAGCCCCCAAAAATAATGTCTGCTACTGTTTCCACTGTTTACCCATATATTTCCCATGAAGTTGATGGGACCAGACATCTTCGTTTTCTGAATGTTGAGTTTTAAGCCAACTTTTTACTCTCCTCTTTCACTTTCATCAGAGGCTCTTCAGTTCCTCTTCACTTTCTGCCATAAGGGTGGTATCATCTGCATATCTGAGGTTATTGATATTTCTCCTGGCAATCTTGATTCCAGCTTGTGTTTCATCCAGATTGGCATGTCACATGATGTACTCTGCATATAAGTTAAATAAGCAGGGAACAATATTCAGCCTTGATTTACTCCTTTCCCAATTTAGAACCCCCTTAGAGCCTACTTTTACCTGTTTTAGTAGTTAGTTTTTTGAATATTTATTTTTCCTTGTTCAAATAACTGTTGTGGTTTCTGTCTCCCAAGTGGACCTTGATTAGTATGTAAGTTAAATGTTCGGCAATAAAGGATTAGTTGAATAATTGCGGATATATCCATTTATTGGAATAATATTGAGATCTATCAGTGCTCTTCAATCAAAGTCCACCAGGAATACACATGTAGCTAAGCAAGTTAAGTATTTATTATTTGTATCAAGGAAGAACGCACATCATGGGAAACTGTGGGATGTTTCAGTAGGAAGATATTATAAAGAGCCCTTTACAGGGTTTGGGATTTGGTTGGGCAATTTGTGGGAAGGTTTAAGAAAGAGATTTGGTCTAGATTGGGTGTTGTCAGAATGTGGGAGTAATTCTATGGTTGGCTATTTTAGAGGTGGCATAGTGATCTTGCTTTTATCTGTACTTATACAAGGTTATGAAGAGGCCTTGCTTTATATAATCCTGTCATGATGTCAGGGTAACCTTGCCTAAGGTTGGTATTCTATGAGATTGTTTATGTCCAGTAGGAGACTAACATGCCCTTGCTGGGAATGTCAGATCATTTCTGAACATGAGTTCTTTTTCAGAGCTTTCAGCTCTCATTTAAGAAGTCTGGCTACCCTTGGGCTACCACTTGGAGTGAACACATGCTTACATATATAGAGAGATGGCTCAGAGTTCAATCTCTAACTATTGAATGCTGGGTAACAGACAATTGAATAAAGAAGACGATGAGCTGATCTCAGCCCCAGTCACTGTCTGGCCACAACTGTGTGAGCGACCTGCATACAGTGAGAACAACTTAACCGAGCCCAGCTGGCCTCTAATCTGGTGAGTAAAATAAATAATTCCATTGATTTACTACTTTGGAGTGATTTGTTGTTCAGTAATAGAGAACTGTTACAATATCTGGTAGGCAGTTAGCTCTATAGTTCTGGAGCTTAGGAGAGAGATCAAAGCCTGGAGGGAGAGGTTAGAAAGTCCTTTAGCAAGGAGAAAGCAGTTACAGTCATAGATGAAGTCATCAGGAGATGATGTACATTGAGAAAAAGAAAAAAAAATCTCGAGTATCACCTTTAGCAACAACTCTAAAGGGATCAAGATTAAAGAAGCATTTGCAAGGAGACTGAGAAGGAGTTATCAGACGACGTCCAGGAGGGATGATGTCAGTGAAGTCAAGAATGAGAGTGTGCAAAACAAAGGGCATTTTCCACAGGGTCAGATGCTGTGGAGGGAGGTCAGTTAAGACAAGGGCTGAAAAGTATTCTTTGGATTTACCACCAATGAGTTTACCTTGTTGGCAGAAGTTGTTTCAGGGAAACTGGAGGCTAAGCAGTGATGGACAGAAACCAGGTTGCAGAGATAAAGAGGGAGGAGAAGATAAGAGAGAGAATACCAAAGTTCATGCTGTTTCACCACATTATGCCGACTTTCTCCATACTATTCGTTGGTATATAATTTTTTCCACAATTCAATGACCCATAAAACAATCACATCATGTCATGAGACATAATTCCAGAATAGCATGAATTTATCACATCCTGATATATATTTAGTGTTATACTTTAACCTGCAGTTTCCAGTTATAAATACATTACTCTGTGTGTTTGCCTTTATAATCACTTTAAATCTCTCATTGTTTATTTCTCTTGGAAGTAAAGCAGTTCATCATTAAAAAATAGTACTCAGTGTTCATCGGTGCCATGTAGTTACTTCAGAAACACTTTCAGTTTAAAAGTTGTAAACTCCTGAGTCACCTTTGTAGGAGGAATAGCTTACTTTCATCAGAAAAGTCTGGGGAAAATATTCTAGTCTTAGCCTGCTAATTAATTGGTTTGATTGTCAGGGCTTCCATGACAGTTCATTCTCCTGGGACACTGATATGGGGCTCTGCTAATGCAAGAGGGAGGTCAAGGCCTCCTTGGCAACAGGGAATGAGTTATCAGGGGGTTGTGGAAAGAAATTCTCTTCAGTTCAACCTGTAAGTAGATCTGGACATAATGGCCTCATTTGGCTCCTCTAAGTTTCTCTTTCCCACTTATTTTCAGGGAAGATCTTACCCCTAACTTTTTCTTTATTTGCTTGTGGTTTCCTTGACATAAATGTGTGGACACAAGCACTATGATAAAAATCAGAGTAAGGCTTTTTGAATGAAGAGTTTACATTTCAAAGGACTTGAAATTTATATTTCAAATGTCACTTCCAAATGAGCCTTTCCACACAGACAAAACACAATGAACATATTTAGAAGATGAGAAATAACATGTATGTTTAACTCCTGTTGCATCCCTGGACTACAGTGGCTGTAATATCCTTTTACAAATCCTATAGTTGCCTTGTAAATAGTAGCCCGAGTATATTATATTTAAAAATAGTCTTTTGTTAGGTGTAAAAGTTTAAAATCTACTGTTGTTGTTAAAAATCTGGCTTTGGCATTTTTTCATATTTTAGGAGGTTAGAAACCTCTAAAATGGAAAATTTGTAGACACTGCTCAGTATTTGAGAAGCTCTGCCAGGGGCAGTAATTTTGACCCTGTGTGGAAAGGTATGGAAGATAATTCTGTGAGTGCTCAGAGGGGTTGGAAAAGTTAGAAATGAACATTTATGCACTGAGCACGTTTTGTTGTCCTTAGCACCATACTAGGGGCTACACATTCTATTACATTTAATCATGGAGAATTGCCTGGAATGAGGCCTAAGAACACAAAGTCCTGATGGAGATGGTCCGAGCTGTCAGCAGAAAGGAAACTGCAGCATGTGAGACTTAAAAACAGCTTGCAGGGGGTATGGGATAAGGGTAGAAGGAAAAAGATCTTGGCAAATTTATTCTGCACAAATACTTGTGTCATCCTTCTTTGTGCAGACTTTGTGACTTTTTCCCTGAGTTCATCTGGTTGGCAAATGGATGTAAATGCCTTTTGGACTGAAGGAAGGCATACAGAAGGCACGCACAAATCTTGGCTGAGTGATAAACAGAAGCCGACCTTCAGAGAATTTCTGGTATGTGTGCATGTTTGTGTGCACGTGAGCATGTATCTGCATGTGCAAAGGCTGAATGTACCACTGGTTTACATCTGATTGTCAACTGAAAAGATTTCACGTACTTCTTTAGTGTGGCTCAAGTGAATTATTTTTGGTAATGAAAAGTAGAGCATGATCCAGAAGTTTTTTTCTTTTGCCATCAGGGATAGCAGTACTTTCATTTATAGCAATTTCAGGTCCCCAAATACCTTCAGCAGTTTTAATGGGGCAAACAAAAAAATAATTAAGTAGCAGATGATTAGATCACGTGTTTCTTTACAGAGTACTCTATTTTTCTTGCTTTTGGAAAATACAGGTCTTCTTTTTCTCAACTGTGGTTACAGCTAATTCTTCACCAAGATTTATTTAAAAGGAATATTCTTGCCCGTGCAGCGAGAATATGGACAGAACAATTGACCTTATCTCTTGGTCTTGATGATTCAAGGAAAAATATATACGTAAGAATAAAATCTTTTGAACTGGTTAATATTTATTATAATGGAACATGCATGGAATGGAAATATACATGGAATGAAATTTTAATTATACAGAAATAATTTCCATAGTGTTATAATGGAAACATAGAGCAGTAACTAGAAAATGTCTAGTATTTATTGAGCCACTACTATAGGCTGGGCTCAGACGGTAAAGCGTCTGCCTGCACTGTGGGAGACCAGGGTTCGATCCCTGGGTTGGGAAGATCCCCTGAAAAAGGAAATGGCAACCCACCCCAGTACTCTTGCCTGGAAAATTCCATGGACTGAGGAGCCTAGCAGGCTACATTCCATGGGGTTGCAAAGAGTCGGTTCTTTCATATACTCATTACCTAATTTATACTCAAATAACAGGAGGAGAAGGAGACGACAGAGGATGAGATGGCTCAATGGCTGTGAGTCTGAGTGAACTCCGGGAGTTGGTGATGGACAGGGAGGCCTGGTGTGCTGCGATTCATGGGGCTCGCAAAGAGTCGGACACAACTGAGCGACTGAACTGAACTGAACTGAACTGAACTGAACTGAATCCTAGTGAGATACGTTTTATGATTACCATTTGCTCTTTGCAGGCTCAAAGATATTAATATCAGGTAATGACTCCAAGGACAGTAGCACAGCTCGGTTGAACCTAAGTTTGACTAGCTCTGAAATTTATATTCTTTCCACTCAAACAAGCTGCCGTTCAGAGTCATTACAATTATTGGGGGTGACATTCAGTTCTATCACTAGGAATACAGCTATGTTTATTTTTGAATACTGTTCATACAGAACCATTTACTGAGTTTCTACTTTCTTCTGTACATGATGATAAATGATGTGGAATCTAGAGATCAAAGATGAGATGTCCCTGCCCTCCCAGAACCCACAGGTTAGTGAGAAAGTCTAGAAAGAATATTAATTATTACGGTGTTGGATGTTAGATATTATGAGAAATGTAGCAACAAGCTATTGAAGGAGCCTGGGAAAACACACAGGCTCTGTGTGCATGTGTGATATGTACAGTGTGTTTGTGTGTATTTGAGGTAAGAGAAAGGACATTCAAAAGGAAGAGTATGTGTAAAGTCAAGTGACCGAGAGCACATGACTGATATGAGAAACTGCAAATTGTTTGGTTTAACTGGAACATAGTGGTAATGGGTAGTAAAGTGATGGAAAATGAGAATAAAAGTCTTTGAAAATGGTTAGATCAGGAATTCTAACTTTTTGTAATGACTATAAACTTTCAAAATTGCCTTGATAAGGTAAATATGTTCCTTCTTGTCTTCTGGAGACCCACTGGACTAATCATAATATTTTCCCAAAGAGGAAATGCAATTGGTACACAAGAATATGGGGGAAAATAGTCTTACTGATAATCCAAGTAAAGAAAAAAAAATTAACCAGTGAAAAATAAAACTGATAAAAATAGCCAGTATTGTTAAGGATAAGTTGAGCTAGGCATATTTGTGTTTTACTCATTGTTCTATAAACTGGTTGGATACTTTTGTAAAGCTCAATATATAATTAAGATGTTATAAGTGTTTATGCTCTTTGAATCAATGGCACTAGTTTTGGAACTCTGTAATAAGACAGTTATTATAAATTATAAATATTTATTGCAAATATTTTTAATGGTGAGCCACTGTTGTTCAGTCTTGATGTCTAACTCTGTTGATCCCATGGATGGCAGCAGGCCAGGCTTCCCTGTCCTTTACTCTCTACCAGAATTTGCTCAAGTTCATGTCTATCAAGTTGGTGATGCTATATAACCATCTTGTTCTCTACTGCCCTCTTCTCCCTTTGCCTTCAATCTCTCCCAGCATCAGAGTCTTTTCCAATAAGTGAACTCTTCCTATCAGGTGGCCAAAATATTGAAGCTTCAGCTTTAGCATTAGTCCTTCTAATGAATACTCAGGATTGATTTCCTTTAGGACTGACAGAATTGATGATCTCCTTGCAGTCCAAGAGATTCGCAAGAGTCTTCTTCAGCACAATTTGAAAGCATTAGTTCTTTGACACTCAGCCTTCTTTATTGTCCAGCTCTCACATCTGTATATGACTACTGGAAAAATCGTAGCTTTGACTATACAGTTATTTGTTGACCAAGTGATGTCTTTGCCTTTTAATAGGCTGTCTAGATTTATAACAGCTTTACTTCCAAGAAGCAAACGTCTTCTAATTTCATGGCTTCAGTCACCATCCACAGTGATTTTGGAGCCCAAGAAAATAAAGTCTGTCACTCAGTCAGTCAGTTCAATTCAGTTGCTCCACTGTGTCTGACTCTTTTTAATCCCATGGACTGCAGCACGCCAGGCCTCCGTGCCCATCATCAGTTCCCCGGAGTTTACTCAAACTCATGTCTATTGAGTCGGTGATGCCATCCAACCACCTTATCCTCTGTTGTCCCCTTCTCCTCCTGCCTCCAATCCCTCCCAGCATCAGGGTCTTCTCCAATGAGTCAGTTCTTCACATCAGGTGGCCAAAGTATTGGAGTGTCAGCTTCAGCATCAGTCCTTCCAATGAATATTCAGGACTGATTTTCTTTAGCATGGACTGGTTGGATCTCGGCACTCAGCTTTCTTTATAGTCTGACTCTCACATTCATACATGACCACTGGAAAAAACACAGCTTTGACTAGACGGACTTTTGTCAGCAAAGTAATGTCTCTGCTTTTAATGTGGTCTAGATTGGTCATAACTTTTCTTTCAAGGAGGAAGCATCTTTTAATTTTATGGCTGCAATCACCATCTGCAGTGATTCTGGAGACCCCCAAAATGAAGTCTGTCGCTGTTTCCATTGTTTTCCCTCTATTTGCCATGAAGAGATGAGATCAGATGCCATGATTTTATTTACTGAATGTTGAATTTTAAGCCAACTTTTTCACTATACTCTTTCACTTTCATCAAGAGGCTTCTTCTTTGCTTTGTGCCATAGGGGTGTTGTCATCTGCATATCTGAGGTTATTGATATTTCTCCCGGCAATCTTTATTCCAGCTTGTGTTTCTTCCAGCCCAGCGTTTCTCATGATGTACTCAGAATATAAGTTAAATAAGCAGGGTAATAATATACAGCCTTGATTACTCCTTTCCCGATTTGGAAATTTGTTGTTCCATGTCCAGTTCTAACTGTTGCTTCCTGACCTGCATATAGATTTCTCAAGAGGTAGGTCAGGTGGTCTGGTATTCCCATCTCTTTCAAAATTTTCCACAGTTAAAGGCTTTGGCATAGTCAATAAAGCAGAAGTAGATGTTTTTTCTGGAACTCTCTTGCTTTTTCAGTGATCCAGTGGATCACAACCAGCAAACTGTGGTGAATCATTAGACTCAGCCTAAGTAGCCATAGTACATCACTTTGATGCAACCTAATGTACCTTTAAAATTATGTTTACAAATAACATACAAAATGCATTTTACACAATTCTAGCTTAAAAAGTAGGACACTAAAATTATATATATATACATACACACACACACACACACACACACACCTATTTCTTTTCCGATTCCCCTATACTATGCATTTTGAATATATACTTGTATGATTTTTGTATATTCTTTATTGATTATTTAACTTTCAGAAATACTAGTAAATATTTTATTAATGAACAAGAAAAATGCTATAGAATTCAGTTTTGTTCCTGATATCTGGTAAACTATTCTCAGATAGAACTGGCCAGCAAGGTGATAGTTCACCTAAAAATTCCAAGCATTGACAAATTTTCTCTTGGAGTGAGAAGGCAATGGCACCCACTCCAGTACTCTTGCCTGGAAAATCCCATGGACAGAGGAGCCTGGTAGGCTGCAGTCCGTGGGGTCACTAGGAGTCAGACACGACTGAGTGACTTCACTTTCACTTTTCACTTTCATGCATTGGAGAAGGAAATGGCAACCCACTCCAGTATTCTTGCCTGGAGGATCCCAGGGACGGGGGATTTTAGTGGGCTGCCGTCTATGGGGTCGCACAGAGTCGGACACAAGTGAAGCAACTAAGCAGCAGCAGCTGTGCTGAACTCAAATGAGATCTTTTCCCCCTAAAACCCTTGCCCTCCTGTTTTTTTAAAGGTGGAATTCTTGAAAAATTACTATCTATAGTCTACAAATTGCTGTGCACTACAGGGTCTATTAAACAGTATGATATTTTATTTTAATAACTATATATCCCAGGCTACCATGCCCCATAGCTAGTCTTACATCAAATGCAGTCTTCTTGAACAGCCATTTTCTCAAAGTTCCTCTTTCTGTGTAAAGCAAGTTGTTAGGGAAAGCAGGATAAAAATCTGGTGACTGAAAACACCAGCCATGCACATGCTCTTCTTCTTTGAGAATGGCAAATCTGAACGTGTGTCTCCTTGTCAAAGATGAACAATCACGAAAGGCATCAATGAAGCCCATAGAAACAAGTGCAGGGTGTAATGAAACATGACCATTATGAGGCCGCAAAGTCACTAGGAAAGAACAAGCCCGGATGAGAAGATACCCAGTGAGACTGCAAGAGATGTGGGAGAGATGTTTAAGAGTGACAAGGAACTAAAGCAGTACAAAAACAATGAGACATTCACACCAGGGAGTAAAGAGCACATTCAATGACGCAGATGCTCTCGTGGAAAGCAAACTTGAGAAATTTTTGCAGAACATAGAGTAAAAGGATAAGAAGGAAAAGGAAAAGGTCATGTATATAGAGGGAAAAGAGTGGAATTTAAGCTAAAGCTAATAATGCTGAGTACTTCTAAGGAACCAACAAAGATAATTTAAACAGAATAATTACTAAAAATGTAATGGTGGAAAAAACTTTGTGTTGATAAAAGTCAAAGTATGTAGATTGAAAAGGCTCACATTCTATTAAAAAGCCTTCAAAACAGACACTCTCCCCACCAAAACACTACAAAATCTATTCTTGCAAATATATTAGGTTTTAGAAAAAGTAAGTGCTCATGCAGTATAAAAAAATTTCAATGAACGAATTAAAATTAAGCTTTAATTTTTCTTATGTAACTCTAAATTCCAGAAGAACATGGAGACATATATGTAAGTTTTGCAAGAGACTAGGTTAAAATGCAGATATTCAAATTAGGCAAGCACACTTTCATTGACAAAGATAGTAGAAAGATGTATTTTTAGAAGTACATAGTACCTAACTACCCTATATTCTTTTTTGCAAAATATAAGATAATATATAACTAAAATAAAATAGGCTTAACAGTGTGCATTAATCACTGAGAGATGATTCAAAAGCAGAATTTAATAACAAGAATGTTAGCATTTAAAAAGTGTGTAGAATTTTTCCTTATCCAATTAGCTCAACAAATCCATAGATCTATTATAACCTGATATATTTTATGGCTTAAAGGAAAAGGTTGGCCTTACCTTTTTGTTCTTGCTCCTTTCGTGGTATAGGAGAAATATTTTTGCTAACCTGTTACCACTCTATGTTTAAGCTGGCCTTTGTGGCCCTTTTGGATGGCTGTGGAGTTAGATCAAAGGTATTTTCCTGCCACATGCCTAAGCCACTTTAAATGATGTGACACTGCCCTCAGCTCCTAATGTGGGGACCACATGTTTGTCCTTGGGTGCAGCCAGAACTGGATCTTGGTGGGCACCTGATCCATGACCATCAAATTGTCAGTGATTAAAAGAATGGAAACTGAGTCAGACTGTCTGGGTCCAGATCCAAGATTTGCTACTTAACTTTGATCTTCATTTTCTTCTTTCATGAAATGAGCTTAATGATAATTCCTATTTGGTTTGTCTGAAGTAAGGATTAAGAGTTAAGGTAAGCACTCTTTGGTATATGATACCTTATCTTGTTGCATATTATTATTATTATTTTTTTTATTGGAAGATAATTGCTTTATAATATTCATCAGCATGAATCAGCCACAGGTATACAGAAGTCCCCTCCTTATTATTATTATTTGAAAAGATGGGATAAGTCAATCAAATTCTCTCTCCTGAACTGGATTTGGGTAACTCAGAGTCAGTCAACTAGCAATGGGAACAGGAGTTTAAAGCATACACAGAGAGGAGTTATGAAATAGACTTGCAAGGGGTGTTGGCAATTTGAAGTTTGGAGATAGTGGAAACTGTGATTAAACAGAGTGTATCTTTAGGCAAATCTGATATAAACCCAGGCAGAGTCACATTACCTCACTGAATACATGCCCTAAAACACTTGTCTTAAGCATATACACATTAACCCTTTAGAGATTGTCTCTTCTATGACTGTTGGACTTTTCAGCTTCACCAAACAAGGTAGCTCCCTATTATGGGCTGAATCAGTTTGTATTTCCAGAAAATGTGTAAGCTGAAATTCCCATACTATGATGATATTAAAGAGGTGGGTGAGAAGGCCTTTGGACGGTGGTTAGATCATCAGGGTGGAACCTTCATGAATGGGATTAATGCCCTTAAATAAGAGACTTCAGAGAGATCTCAAGCCCTCTCTCTGCCATGTGAGAATACAGTAGGAAGACTGTAACATGCAACTGGGAGAAGATTCTCATCAGAACCCTACCATGCTAACTCTTTGGCCTCTGACTTCTAGTCTCCAGAACTGTGAGAAATAAATTTCTGTTCTTTATAAGTCACCCAGTCTATAGTACCTTGTTTAGTGGCTTGAATAGTCTAAGACATGCCCTTTATATAAGGAAATCTGCCAGAGTTAAAGGTAAGACAAAGGAATCTGGGTCCAGGATCTAAAATGAGGTTGAAGTGATCTTCCATTCTTTCTGGGATGTCTAGTCTGCCTTTTGCCTCTGCCAAGCAACAGATTAAATACCAAGCTTCTATGCATAGAAGTAAGGCCTGATTTGATTGAGGGAGGGTCCAGCTTAATGGAACTTTTCTAAGTGCATTCAGCCAAGAAATGTATGTGCATTTCTATTATTAACATATCTAACTTGTTTGGACTTGGAAAATTTCTAAGAATAATTATGAACATTGAGTCATTCAAAAGGCTCATTTTCTAAGATTTTAAGATATAATTAGCAATGTGGTATGGAATAAATGAAAGGGTATGGAATTGGGGTTGATGCCTTGTATATTTATGTCTCAGACCTTTTCAGTGCTTTTAATTCTTTTGATGGTAAAGAATCCAGCAATTTATGGATCTTTGAATCCATGGTGTATGGTAATTGTCAGCCTAGATCAGTGGCTCTCAGCCAGGGATGTTTTTGTCTTCTGGGAACATTTGTCAATTTCTGAAGACAGTTTTGGTTGTCATAACTTAAGGGCTTGTGTGATTGACATCTATTGGGCAGAGGCCAGGGATGTTGTTACATATCTTACAATTTAGAGGATGACACCCCCACTGACCCCCTCCCCCACTACCCCCACCCCTGGCAAAAAAAGAATTATTTGGTCAGATATATTGATAGGGCCAATATTGAAAAACTCTGATCTCAAATAGAAGCCTAGAACTTCTATTGAATGTTCCTTTTTCAAGCAACTAATGAGAAAAACATGGGGGAAGACAAAAATGTCAGCAGCCCTCCATGGGCTTCAGAGTTCCTCAGGTCCGGATCATTTCAGGTGTTTGCTGTTTACCAATGACAACCAATTTGTTTATTTTCTAAAGTTCAGAGATTTCATGGGAGCTTGTTATTAAACTGCCTATTATTTTCTCTTTTCACAAACCTATTTTAATGGCCTAGTATTAAGATGTCTGACAGAGAGATCTTTTGTTCTGAGTGCTGGATCTATTTTCACTTACTCAAGATTTTTCCAGACAATACATCCTCAACCTGAAAATTCAAGAAGTATAAATCCTCCCCCATGGCTCTGTCCTGTCTCTGTTCCCAGTTGGCAGGCCTTCTACAAGCTCCTCATGTATGTTGAACATAGCACTTCCTAACAGTTTCATAATTAGAACACCCTATTCCTCTGAACTGTTTAATTTTTAAAATTAATCTCTCTGATAAGCTATAACCATTCAACTCTGAATCATTCTTCTAGTGTCAGAATAGAAGTCTAAATTGTTACAATATTTACAAGACTAATCAAGATCACCAAGAAAGCCTTATGGATGTCCCACTGGGTCATATGTAGCATTGATAGGATCAGATAGGTCTTGAAAACTTCCCTGACAAACACCTTGACATATAATTTTATTAATGAATCCTAGAAACTCACTGGAAAAATTCCTTCTATTCTGAGTTATTCAGGACACATTCTTGAATATAGGGGATGCTGCATAAACATTTTCATAACTGGAAAAGTATAAGAAAATGAGTATTTCATTAATAAGGAATCCATTATTAAAAAAAAATAGCATAGAAATGGTTACCTAGTAAATTTTGAGGGGAAATCTGAGGACAGTTTGGTGGGTTTGTTTGCAAGTTGTGGGATATGAATTTATAGAATGCATGGAAAGATATTTTAAAGAATGCTAGTTGTAAGGTTAAGAAAGTAGGCTTCATAAATTTAAACATGATCCACATAGCTAATAGATTCCCTAGAACTGGACGACTGAACAACAGCAGAACTTTAGAGTATCCCTAGGATTTTGGTCCCAGCTCTGGAGGCTGTAAGAAACCTGATGCCCTCTGTAAAGCAGTCGCTCCTAGCAGTGTACACAGCACTCCTCCAGGAGAGCCTCTCAGGAAGGAACAGCGTGACATGGTAAGAACTTCCCTTCCTATTGAAGGTGAATTGAGAATCTGTTCTGTCGACCTACCTCTGCCATGGCTCAAACTCCCAGTTTGACTCAGAGGCATGCCTGTAGCAGAGGACTAACCTGTCCTCAAGTACACTGTCTCTAGAAATGCAGGTAATACAAGGCCCTGTAGAAAACGGAGGTTCTCCAAAGTCCTGTGGCAGGCCCTGTCGGCTGTTGGGAGAGGACAGTGAAAATTCCTCCTGCTGCCTGGTACACAGAGGGTTCTAGTAGGGGCAATCCATCCACATGGGCTACACTTGCAATTCAGCCCAACACTGACACCATCTGGATGGAAACAGGAACAAACCATTGCAACCAACGGGCTGAACTCGGAGCATTTTAGCTGGTACTTAAGAACCTTGGCCATTACCCTTTGTACTGAAAGTTGGGCTGTTTTAAAGGGATTAAACCTATGGCTTGGACAATGGGAAACGGATGGGTAGATGATCATGAATAAGCCCTTGCAGGGACAGGATATATGGAAAGATATTTGATTTCTCCTACAAGAGCCTGTGACAGTCCTCACTGTTTTCCACATCCCAGCTCACAAAGTGCTGACACTCCCTGGTAATTAGGAAGCTGATGCTCAGTAGATACAGCAGCTTGTATAAAGAGTGGCCACCCTAGAGCATGGGGGGATGGTGTAATACAATGGAAGCCTAGAGATACCTTGATGTGATGAATGCAGTCACAGCACATCTCTGTGTTCTAAACAATGCACAAGGCAACTACTAAAAGACTCTGGGACAATGCCCTTGATTTCCCAGCTGGCTAGGGACTGACAAATTGATTATATCGGCACCCTCCCTCTGAGTGATTCTAGATATGCCTTGGTTTGTGTGGACATTCTGTCTGGTCTAACCTAAGCTTTCTCCCGTGCCTGCATAAACCGGGTTGTCACCCTTAGGTGATTAGAGAAACTGAGTATCATGTTTGGATACCTTCACCAAAGAGACAGAGAGTGGGGTCACATTTTGAAGGCTGTGTGTACAAGACTGGGCAAAAGAACATAACATCCAATGGAGGTTCTGTCTCCTCTATAACCTGTAGGCAGTGTTATTGATAGAAAGGAAAAATGGAATATTAAAGCAGCAGATTAAATTACCAAAAGGTAAAACTACCTTGGCTGGGTGGACTAAAGTACTCCCTCGGGCTTTAATAGATTTGAATGATTTGAATGATCAACCAGTAGGGCCTGATGACACAGATGCCAGAGTTGGGACCGCTGCTGAGATACCCCACATTATAAAGGCAAAGGAATGGCAGGATACAGCCATTATCCTGCCCCTCACCTTGCATCAAAGTGCTCTACTGCTAAGCTCCCATCACAGCCGGGAGAGGCCTTGAAAGTGAAGTCACTCAGTCGTGTCCGACTCTTTGTGACCCCATGGACTGTGGCCGACCAGGCTCCTCTGTCCATAGGATTTTCCAGGCAAGAGTACTAGAGTGGGTTGACATTTTCTTCTCCAGAAGATCTTCCTGAGGCAAGGATTGAACCCAGGTCTCCTGCACTGTAGGCAGACGCTTTACATCTGAGCCAGCAGGGAAGTGGAATTTACAATAGGATGTTCCACTGGGACGGGTGAGTTACTTTGTACCCCTGAGTGAGGGGAACTACTCAGTCTCCACTAGGATCTTGCTGTCCTGCTGCAAATCAGGCCTATTGAAACATACTGTACCTGGAATGGAACCAACAGCCCTGAAAGAGGGGGAGGTATGTGTCCTGGTCCGACAAGTTCCTACTAAAAGGAATCAAAAGCCCATACCCATGCTGCTTGAGGTCTCAGTTTGAGTTTCTCTAGATAAGACTGGAACTTTCTTATGTTTGTTGGCTATATGTTCCTTCTGTGAAATTACTGCTCATATTTTGTTCATTTTTATGAGATTGTATATCTTCCTGTGTGGAATATTTGTTCAGATCTTTTGCCATTTATTTCCCCTTTGGGGGTACTAGTTTTCTTCTTGTTGGGTAGGAATTCTTTGTTTTTATACTAATGAAGTGTTGTGTGAGTTGTAAATATTTTCTACTTGAATTTTTTTGACATATCTTTTATGTATAGAAATTTTTACCTTTAACATGCTTGAGCTAATCTATTCTTCTTTTTGGCTTCTGTTTTTAATCTTTTGTATAGTATTGTTTTTATAATTTTCTGGAGACAAGGCTTGAAAAACATCTTTTGTTAATTTATTTATGTTTACTATGTTTTTTTCAGAATAGCATTTAGAGTTATTTCACACTTTTTTACATAATCTAAGTTCATAGAAAATTCTGAATTACACTTTGTCCTCACTCTAGAGTATAAGTCCCATAATTTGCAATAAAACTTCTCAGTTTCCTTATAAAGTCCCAAGTTAAAGAGCCACTTTAACTTTAAATGTAAGTCTTTAAATGTAAGTACTCATATTAGCTATATCCTATCTTATTATTATAATTGAGATCTAGTTTCCAGAATAGAGGAAAACTGAGCCACACTCTACAGAGCTTTGTTTTAAACTGTAATTCCAGGTGTACCACACACTGCTTTGGCTGAAATCTATGTAGTAGGCTTTATAGTTTAGAAAGGTCAGATGTGTACAGGAATCCATCCATGAAGCCAAAAGCTGCCCTGGTGTAAATGTGCCACCAGGATCCATTTCAGAACAGTGCTTCCTCTTGCCAAGGTCAGTGGCTATCACCGAAGTAACCAGAGAATGCTCATGTTCTCCCTCTCAAAAAGGCAACCTCTTTGCAACATTAAATTTCAGCACTTTTTGTCCCTTTCTTTGCAGTGATGAAAATTTTTTGTTGTTCTTTACACTTTCAAAGAAAAGATTACCACCTTCCTTTGAGAAGTGTTGACAGAGAGAAAAATTGTTTTTAATTTCCCAGAAAATGTTTCCTTATTTTCTGGGAAAGTTTTATTTTCAAAGAAGCTGAGAAAATGAACACAACATCTCCAAGTTTCCCCACACTGGGATCGATTGCTAAACTGAATGCGTGTCAGCTTTGCTGCTTAAACATGAACTCTACATGTAAGAGTATCTTCTTTATTTACTCATTTAATTTACTGATTCGACTTAGCAGTCAGTATTTCTCACCTTTCCAAAAGTGCTTTCCATACACTGCCCTCTGCACTTGTAATTGGGATAAAGCCCTCGAATTGAAGGTATTTAAAACAAGGCAGACAAGTACATATGGGATGAAGCCAGATTTGCTTTGAATACCACTTACATGATCAGTTTAGTTTTGTTTCAAGCATGAGCCTCACATACAGCCCTTTTGACCTGAGTACTCCATCCCTAAATGGCAAACTAAACATTCATGAAAATTTAATGGCAAGGAAATTAGTACCTTCTTATGTTTCAGACTGTGAAATGGCACCAGGGAGCACTTTCAGCAACAGGCAGAAGTGTGTGACTGTGCTGGACCAGACCTGAAACTTTTGTCCTTCCAACTTGTCTTTCCTTTTCAAGTTAACTGGCAGCTGAGACGTTCTGAAAGGATACCACCAGGATGCCACCCAAGAAAGGTATTTCAAAAGAAAGACCTCATTGTAGGATATTCTACCTTTCTTAGAGATTAGGAACTTTAAAAAGTTTGTTTCATAATTTTTGTTTTCCTTTTGGGGTAACTCCCCTTTCTATTTTTCTGTGTGTAAAGCCCCTTTGTTTCTTGACAAACTGGGATGGGTTTAATATTTCTTCAACTTCTTTTCTTTAATGGATGTATGATTTCACCAACTAGTAAGTGCTCAAATTTACCTTCCTTTCATTTAGGAAGACAATGGGGGAAAGCATAATATACTGAGAGTCCAGTGCGGCAACTCAGACTAGGGGTTTAGTCCATAGCAGTGATCTCTTGTTGGATTGGTGTGCGGAGCAACTTTGTGAGGGAGACCTGTCTAGCTTCAGTTTGTGAATTAAATAGAGTTCTGAGTTCTGTAAAGTTGATGAGCAGAGCAAAGAGGATTAAGACAGAGAAAGCTAAGAAGAGAGACATAAAACCCTATTGGGTGAGGCATTTATATGACGGGAAGCAATGTGACGAAGCACTTTTGTTTCCTATGACTTGTCATAGAGGTGCATTTTCAGTACCATGGAGATAGTGGTTAGCATATTCAGCGGTTATTCTATTATGCTAACACAGTTTGATCTGTTGTCAGCCTCATTTCAGTCCCCAAAAGACAAACTGGTAAAAAATTTAAATATGGAAAACCAGGAAATACATATTTGCTTTTCAGCATAGAACTTCCAATCCAAATGGCTTTGGTCTCCATCATTTCATTAACCAACTTATTTAATCTTAGAATGGAAAATAAAGACACTAGAGATCTCATTTTGTTGTTGTTCAGTCACTAAGTTGTGTCCGACTCTGCGACCCATGGACGGCATCATGCCAGGCTTCCCTGTCCTTCACTATCTCCCAGAGTTTTCTCAAACTCATGTCCATTGAGTCCATGATGCCATCCAACCCTCTCATCCTCTGTCGCCTTCTTCTCCTTCTGCCCTCAATCTTTACCAGCATCAGGGTTTTTTCCAATGAGTTGGCCCTTTGTATCAGGTGGCCAAAGTATTGGAGCTCATTTAGAGATAACCTATTAAAGTCATCCAGACCCAGCTCTTGAGAATCTGAGCAGTATCCTATTTAATATGCTCACTTATTTTGTTGACTTCAAACATCTGGGGAGTCTTAGGAATATTATTATCAAAACAAGTCATTGCTTTTAAAATGCAAAAACAAAATCAACCACTTCTTTTGAATCTCAGCATACTTTTCCAAAGAAGCTATTAGAAATAGCTCATATTTGTATATTAACTTTTAACAGGTGGGGTTGGTTTTTCATTAATAAGTGTCAGTTCAGTTCAGTTTAGTAGTCACTCAGTAGTGTCTGACTCTTTGCAACCCCATGAATCTCAGTACTCCAGGCCTCCCTGTCCATCACCAACTCCTGGAGTTCACTCAGACTCACTTCCATCAAATTGGTGATGCCATCCAGCCATCTCATCTCCTGTTGTCCCCTTCTCCTCTGGCCCCCAACCCCTCCCAGCATCAGAGTCTTTTCCAGTGAGTCAACCCTTTGCATGAGGTGGCCAAAGCACTGGAGTTTCAGATTTAGCATCATTCCTTCCAAAAAAATCCCAGGGTTGATCTCCTTCAGAATGGACTGGTTGGATCTCCTTGCAGTCCAAGGGACTCTCAGGAGTCTTCTCCAACACCAGAATTCAAAAGCATCAATTCTTCGGTGCTCAGCTTCCTTCACAGTCCAACTCTCACATCCATACATGACCACAGGAAAAACTATAGCCTTGACTAGACGGACCTTTGTTGGCAAAGTAATGTCTCTGCTTTTGAATATGCTATCTAGATTGGTCATAACTTTTCTTCCAAGGAGTAAGCGTCTTTTAATTTCATGGCTGCAATCACTATCTCCAGTGATTTTGAAGCCCCCCCAAAATAAATTCTGATCCTGTTTCCACTGTTTTCCCATCTATTTCCCATGAAATGATGAGACCAGATGCCATGATCTTCGTTTTCTGAATGTTGAGTTTTAAGCCAACTTTTTCACTCTCCTCTTTCACTTTCATCAAGAGGCTTTTTAGTTCATGTGGCTAGAAGCAAAAATTCCAGTATTACATTTACAGTATGCTTTGGCTTGACTGTGTGAGGATTCTCTTTAGTTATTATAGCTGTCAAATGATCTAAGGTAAATACCTTCAAAACATATTTTTCTACTTAGGAGTATTTTTCACAGGCCTATTTTTGTTTCACCAAAGATACAGATTTTTAGTATCTGAGTTCCATATACTAATACTCAGAAGCACTAGGCATTAATATATTCATATACTTTAATGGGGAAAAAAGATAAAATTACACTCTTGTCTGATGTCTTCATAGGTCTTGGAAAGGCTGGAAGAAGGGGCATGAAGTTCATAAACCATTATTAAGTGAGAGGCATTTAAATGATCCAAACCAAAATTGTCTTAGACAAGAAAAATATCGCTGTGTAAAAGTTGAATCTCTAAGGCCTTTCCTCATGCTACAATTGCCTCAGTTTGGAAATTTATCCCTAACTCTTGATATTCCTGATAGCTCAGTTGGTAGAGAATCCGCCTGCAATGCGGGAGACCCCGGTTTGATTCTTGGGTCAGGAAGATCCGCTGGAGAAGGGATAGTCTATGTACTGCAGTGTTCTTGGGCTTCCCTTATGGCTCAGCTGGTAAAGAAACCACCTGGAATGCAGGAGACCTGGGTTCGATCCCTGGGTTGGGAAGATCCCCTGGAGAAAGAGATGGTTACCCACTCTAGTATTCTGGCCTAGAGAATTCCATGGATGAGTCCATGGGGTCACAAAGAGTCAGACACAACTGAGTCACTTTCACTTTCAAATATCTCATGTTAGTATGTGGGAATTTTTCCTCCTCTTCTCTTCATGGTATGGGGAAAAGTCAATTCCCATCAATGCAGAGATTCATATTTGCCAGTACTGTTATTAAATTATCTTCTTATTCTCTTGTGTTTGAACAAAGTGTCTTCTTTAATTTTGATTCATTTACACAATATACAAAAAAAATAATAGAAACTCCCTGACTTCAAGATGCTCATAACCTATTTGAGGAGATGAGACAAAGAGTAGAAAATATTTTTAAAAGCAGTACCATTATGAGAAAGATGTTTGAGTACAGGATATGAAGTATCAGTTGAATTGTAGAGGCAATGTATACTATGTACCTTTTCTCATTTCCAACTACTTAATCCTCTTCTATGACACTCTACTGAACATTCTTCAGTTTATCCAGATCAACACTTAGCTATAGAGCTGAAATTTTCAGCAGATACAAATCTGGTAGGCCCTGGATATGTTTGGATGACCATTATAAAGTTCTGACTACTACAGTTCTGTTTATGCCAAACTGAAGGTGCTTACTCTTATCACCCCATCGTATCATTATCTCTTGGCAGTGTGGGGAGTGGAACAAATATTGGAATCATGCAGACCTGGGTTTGTATTCAATCCTTGATTCACTTCTTCTTGTAAACTTTAGATGTTATTGGTTAGGAGGAATTTGGTTACAGACAACATATTCCAGTTTAGCTAACCTAAGCTAAACTGTTCCATTGTTTCCCCATCTATTTGCCATGAAGTGATGGGACCAGATGCCAGGATCTTAGTTTTCCGAATGTTGAGCTTTAAGCCAACTTGTTCACTTGTTCACTCTACTCTTTCACTTTCATCAAGAGCCTTTTTAGTTCCTCTTCACTTTCTGCCATAAGGGTGGTGTCATCTGTGTGTCTCAGGTTATTGATATTTCTCCCGGCAATCTTGATTCCAACCTGTGCTTCTTCCATCCCAGCGTTTCTCATGATGTACTCTGCATATAAGTTAAATAAGCAGGGTGACAATATACAGCCTTGATGTACTCCTTTCCCTATTTGGAACCAGTCTGTGTTCCATGTCCAGTTCTAACTGTTGCTTCTTGACCTGCATACAGATTTCTCAGGAGGCAGGTCAGGTGGTCTGGTATTCCCATCTCTTTAAAAATTTTCCACAGTTTGTTGTGATTCACACAGCCAAAGGCTTTGGCATGGTCAATAAAGCAGAAGCAGATGTTTTTCTGGAACTCTCTTGCTTTTTTGATGACACAGTTCTTTTTCTTAATGGAGCCAGTTAGAAGCTTTGAACAAGACAGCTAAGAAATTTCTTACGGGATGGTATGGCTCATCTATCCTGTGTGTCATCCTGCTCCTTGTATGATCTGGCCTGGGCTCTCTAATTCTAGAACCTTAATTATGTGTTACAGAGTTTTCACAATCTTTGCTTTTCAACTCTGAGAATGACTTCATGATGCTGTAAGTCTTTTTATGCACCTGAGGGCTAATGGTCTATCTGTCTTACTCCTCACATCTATTCTTTCTCTTTGAAGGTGAAGATTGTCGAAAAACTGTAGACTGTAGAGGCCTTCCTACCGTTTCAGTGTTGAACCTATCTTCTGCTGTTAAGTCTAAACTGAAAACGGGTCCTTCGTTTATGTAGCACCATGACATTTCCTGGGTAATGAATAGTCTTACAGCAAGAGTAGTTCATTTTGTTTCTTCATTCCACAGCTAATATTATGTGCAAGTTAAACTTGCAATTAGTCCACACCTTTAAATACGGTGATTGTGTGAAATGGAATTCTCTAACTTCAAATAGAGTTCCTTTTCATTGAACTTACTGAATTACATTCAAATCAGTAATTCTGTTCTTTAATATCTGGTTTTTGAGAGGCAGTGACTAATACAATAGGATCTCCTCCCCCAGTTCTATCTGCCTTTGAGAAAATATTTTTGACTCAAAGAAAAAGATGTTTTCCTGCTCTTCTATTTCTGTTCCAGCTCCCCAAATATGCAAAAACTCCAGGTTTTCACAGTTCCAGAGTTTCTCTGACTCCACATAAAAATTTCAATATAGAAACATATCGATAATGCTAACTTCCCACAAAATACTTAGAAAATAATGCAAGAGTCTTGCAAAAACATGTCCTGGGCCCTGCAGAGAGACACTTGCAAGTTCCAGTCAAACTTATGATGTAGCCCTAGATATGTGTCCTCATGTGGCTTCTCCTTATTATAATACCACCATTGTGATCTAGGATCAAGTACTCTAAATTCTCTGTCCTTTTCATTTTAGCGTGCTTTAATTTAATTTTTATCCAGGTATCTGGATAAAATATATTATTTTTACACTAGAATTTAAATTATTGATGGGTAAAGGAGTGCTTTTTAGTATTCTGCTATGGCTCATATTTTTTCAGACCTTGCCTAATTCCTAGATTGTCATTCCCTTCTGTCTCTTCCTTCATCAGAAAGCTTAGATGGTTTCTATTGTTGCCATGTAACATTTAAATAGATTTCCCAAACCAGTATGTCAGGATCTTCTGCCATTTGAACTTAGTTTTACTTTAAGTTCTTATTTGATCTATCTGATGCACTTTCCATTCCCTACCCGTTTGATTAATAAGTACTAACATCACTTCTCTTTGGCTTCTCACTTTTTGTGCTTCTTTTTCTGACCAGTTCTTTTCTTTTGACTGCTTTTATTTTTCAAGTACATTTTGTTTTCTTTTGTTTTAATAATATGAAAGTGTGCTCACTTAATGTTACATTTTTAAATTGGTTACTTTTTTAAAAAAGAATAGAAAATTCAACAATATGTCATAGCTAGCAAAATATTTGTAATCAGGACTCTTCTAGAAATTTCAGGATATATCCTATCACTGATTACACTGGAAGACATGGGAAAGCAGGGGCATGGCTGACTTTAATACCATATATCTTCTACTGCCACATCAATACTTAAGACTTAGTAAGTATTTATTGAGTTAGTAAGTATTTATTGAATGAACGATTGACTGTACTGTGAATAGGTACATGGATAGTGAGTAGAGTGATTCTAGGCTTTATAAGATACCTCCTAAAACCCATTTCCAGGTAGTCTAGGACCCCACTCCTTGTTCTTAGCTTGCTTTTGCAGGGAGAATTAGCAAAGGAGGTTGGCCTCTGATACTATTTTTTCTTGGTAGGTTGCTGCTAAGTCACTTCAGTCGTGTCCGACTCTGTGCGACCCCACAGATGGCAGCCCACCAGGCTCCCCCCTCCTGGGATTCTCCAGGCAAGAACACTGGAGTGGGTTGCCATTTCCTTCTCCAATGCATGAAAGTGAAAAGTGAAAGTGAAGTTGCTCAGTCATATCTGACTCTTCGCGACCCCATGGACTGCAGCCTACTAGGCTCCTCTGTCCATGGGATTTTCCAGGCAAAAGTACTGGAGTGAGTTGCCATTGCCTTCTCCATCTTGGTAGGTTAGTAAAATAAAGTCACTCAGTCGTGTCCGACTCTTTGTGACCCGGGTGGACTGCAGCCCACCAGGCTCCTCAGTCCATGGGACTCTCCAGGCAAGAATACTGGAGTGGGTGGTTATATGAGATCAAAGGCAGAAATTAAGGAAACAGGTCTATTTTTAGACTTGGTGACTTATTTAGATAGGTTGCTGTTGAAGGTGGTCCAAAGATATTCACACATAGAATATCACATCAAGGGTGCTTTAACACTGCATTCCAATGAACTGGGAGGGGTTGGGTGGAACAAGTCTGGCAGCTGGTGACTCAGGCTGTGGGTCAGCAGACCTGAATATTACCTTTGGCACCATGATGCTGCCTTAGCTTATAGGCTTTGAGGTTAACCTAATAGACCTTCAATCATTTGTATTATCTAAAAAAATCTGTGTAGCTTTTTGCTTTCCTTTAAATTTCTCTTGTCTATAGGTGAGGGCACCAGATGCCTGTGAACTTATCAGCACTGACCACTAGGAAGAAAAATTATCCCACTCATAAGAAAGTGACATTTGCTTTTCCTGTGAAGAGGAGCGATCTGTCTAACTGCGCGGAAGTGGGAACATGGCCTGCAGTTCCATGCCGCGTTCCTCTCCATCCCACCGCAGTCATGTGTCATTTGTGTGGAGGAGGCTGGGGTCATGTGAGGAGCAGAGCTGCCAGACTGAACAAATGCTATAGTGAGAAGGCAGGAAATTAAAATATCAAAAATTTCAAGGGGAAAAATTTACAATAGCTACATTTAAAAAGTGCTTTGATGTTGAAAGGTCTGAGTGATGTAGTTAAGGAAAACAGGATCTTCTCTAAGAAAGTTTGGAAAGAGCCTAAAGAAGCAGCCCTCATCTCTCGGAGCACAGCTCTCATCTGTTCGCTCCATGGCCCATGCATCCTCCTTCCTGTGACTTTGCTCAGTATCTTTTTTCCTCTTGGAAAGGTTTCTTATATTAACCGAAAGGCTCCAAGCAAGACTCAGGGGAAATGTGGTAAGTCTGAGACTGGAAGGAATTTATTGTATAATATCCCTATTGTTCACTGATGGACTGGTTTATTCATTCATTCATTCACTCATTCATGTTACAAACATTTACTGACTGCTACAGTTTGCCATGTGAAGAGTTGACACATTGGAAAAGACTCTGATGCTGGGAGGGATTGGGGGCAGGAGGAGAAGGGGATGACAGAGGATGAGATGGCTGGATGGCATCACTGACTCGATGGACATGAGTTTGAGAAAACTCCGGGAGTTGGTGATGGACAGGGGAGGCCTGGCGTGCTGCGATTCATGGGGTTGCAAAGAGTTGGACACGACTGAGTGACTGAACTGAACTGAACAACAGTTTGCCAGGCACTAAGGACAAAGAGTTAAAGAAGGCCAACAAAGGCTGATCCTGCCTTCCTGGAGCTTACTGCTAGTGGAGAAAATGAACAGTGGCTCAGTTTACAAATAGCTGGATTACATAGTGTCAGACGTGACAGTGCTATGAAGAAAACTAAAGCAGGGTAGGAGAACTAGTGATCCTGGTGGTTTTTGATTTCTCCATCTTTCTAGTTGCTCTTGCAGGTGCCATGGCAAAGAAAATTTCTAGTGTTGTCTTTCAAGTTAGGGCATTTTCTACCCTATGTCTCACCCCTATGTTCTCCCTCTAGCCTGTAAGGTATATTTTTCAGAGGTATATTCCCTTGGATTCTGCAGTGTAAATCAGCTTCCTTCCTCTTAGCTGCCATATATTCACTATAAAAATGTACATGCACTACCATCCTTTGCCTAGAGACACCAGACTTCTCTCGTTTTTGAAATGGTGTGGAGATTGCTCATCTGCTGATATTCCTTCTTTCCCTTTGTCTTGTGGATTTGTACCTTTTAAAATTCCTTCACTACCATGTGTAGTTAGATCTTGGGAAGTACTAAAGGCAAACATGTATACAACCCACTATATATAAATGAATTTATTCACTTAATCTGTCTAAAATTTGAGATAATAACACAGCCATCACTGGGTTTCTCTGTGGACTCTGGACATTTTTAATCCCTGTAATTTTTCAGTTGCTTGGCAGTAACATAGTCATGGCATCTGGTCCCATCACTTCATGGGAAATAGAGGGAGAAACAGTGGAAATAGTGGCAGACATTATTTTTGGGGCTCCAAGATCACTACAGATGGTGATTGCAGCCATGAAATTAAAAGACGCTTACTCCTTGGAAGAAAAGTTATGACCAACCTAGATAGCATAGACAAAAGCAGAGACATTACTTTGCCAACAAAGGTCCATCTAGTGAAGGCTATGGTTTTTCCAGTGGTCATGTATGGATGTGAGAGTTGGACTGTGAAGAAAGCTGAGCACTAAAGAATTGATGCTTTTGAACTGTGGTGTTGGAGAAGACTCCTGAGAGTCCCTTGGACTGCAAGGAGATCCAACCAATCCATCCTAAAGGAAATCAGTCCTGGGTGTTCATTGGAAGGACTGATGTTGAAGCTGGAAACTCCAATACTTGGGCAACTGGTGCAAAGAGCTGACTCACTGGAAAAGATCCTGATGCTGGGAAAAATTGAGGGCAGGAGGAGAAGGGGAATGACAGAGGATGAGATGGCTGGCTGGCATCACTGACTCGATGGACGTGAGTCTGAGTGAACTCCGGGAGTTGGTAATGGACAGGGAGGCCTGGCGTGCTGCCTCCCATGAGGTTGCAAAGAGTTAGACACGACTGAGCAACTGAACTGAACATAGTCAAGTATGTTGACCTGAAACAAACAGATTGCCAGAAATTTCTCCAGCAAAAAGAGATTTATTTGGGATCTACATAAAATTGCAATTAGGGGTCTGCAGCCATGGTTAGCCACATTCAAGTTCCTGCATGGAGGGAAGGGGAATACTTTTAAGGAGAGGAAAAGACTGGTGTATAAATTGGGAGACTCAGATTGAGATATACACACTAGTATGTATATAATAGTGGAGAAGGAAATGGCAATCCACTCCAGTATTTTGCTTGGAAAATCCGATGGACAGAGAAGCCTGATGGGCTATCGTCCATGGGGTTGCAGAGTTGGACCCAACTGAGCACACACAGCCACACACATATAAAATGGATAACTAATTAAGACCTACTGTATAGCCCAGGAACTCTAATCAATATTCTGTAATGACCTATATGGAAAAATAATCTTAAAAAATGAGTGAATTAATGTATATGCATAACTGATTCACTTTACTGTACAGCAGAAACTAATACAACATTGTAAATCAACAATACTCCAATAAAAATTACTTTTTAAAAAAATGATAGAAAGGAAAAGGAAATTGATAGGGCTTTAGTAAGCCAAGAGTCCATGGCTTTTCATTGGCTGAGTCTGTGCTAGGAAAACAATCTGTCTTCCTCCAGGGCTTTTTTTTGGTCACAGGGTGTGAGAGCTCCCACTTCTGGTCTCCAAACTCTATTTAATTGAGGTTTTTATTTATTCATTTTTCATAGCCAACAGTGCCTATTGCTATAAATTCTAACCCCCATCTTGTCAACTCAGTGGGGTTGTAACTTTCTTTACCAATTCTGCTTTTTTTTTTACTCCTTTTTAGAGGTTCAGTTTAACTCTCAGAAGTGTTCACAGGGAGCCTTCAGCAATTTATCCAGTGTAGAATTTCCTACCCATTAACAGTTCCCGTGGGGGGTTCTGCTTGTAGATTTTGCTCTGGTAAATTGTAATTCTCTGTATTTGCTTCTCTCTCTCTCTCTCTCTCTCTAATTTTGGGGGCTGCCTTGAAACCTTGATTCTCTGACAGATGTTAGAAGAGTTATTGATTTTCAGTTTTATCAGCTTTTCCTTGTTTTGGGGGTGGGAGTGATGACTTCCAATCTCTTTACATCTAGAGAGTCAGTGGGAGTCTACCTCTTTAATGCAGCTTGTTCTGACCATTTCAACTCTCTGGGATGTTTCCTCTCTCTTAGCTCCTTATTTTTGACATTTAATATCAGGGTACTTACATCCCACCTTACACCAACTATTTTATTTGTGCATAGCCTATCTTCTAGCTAGATTGCTGCTTCTGCTGCTGCTAAGTCACTTCAGTCATGTCCGACTCTGTGTGACCCATAGACGGCAGCCCAACAGCCTCCCCCATCCCTGGGATTCTCTAGGCAAGAACACTGGAGTGGGTTGCCATTTCCTTCAATGCATGAAAGTGAAAAGTGAAAGTGAAGTCGCTCAGTTGTGTCTGACTCTTTGCTACCCCATGGACTGCAGCCTACTGGACCTCTTTAATTGAAAGAAAAACATTTTATTTATTTTACGGTTCCCCAGATTTCATTAGATTATTTTAGATTTGAGTGCTTCTGTATATCAGACACTGCCACAAACATTTTACTTATTTATCACAACACACCTATGAAATTATTTGCTTTTACAATTCGTTGAAATGAAAGCCGACATTTGGAGAGCTTATATGTGGCCTGTGGTCATGCTTTTTAAAGCGGCAGGACTAGGTTTTGAACTCAGGTCTTCCTGATTCTAAGATGAAGACAGTTCCTTCAGCTAAGCTACAAAGTCCTTCCTAGTGCTTTGTTGTATTCTTGTTGACTGAATGAATTAATTAATGAATTATCTGGATATTTCAGTACTGTTCTCTCTCTAAGTGAAGATGATGGCAAGTACTTGACCTGTGAATAAAACAGTCAACTGAGATCTCTTAATTTGGTAACCAAGAGAAAGTAGAGTTAATTAAATGAAACTCTCTCCCATCACTTCTCCTTAAACTTGCAGAATGTCTCAGAGACATTTTTCTGAGCTCCATTATAAGGTGGAACATTTTGGCTACTACTGAAGAAAGCACTAAACATTTTATGAGTTGGCTCTTTCTTCCTAACACTGTGGGGAAAAAATGTTGTTCTGGCTGCTTTATTCCTGTTTTTTTTTTCCATGATGCTTTGTAATCCAGGCCTTCTTTTACAGGGGACACAGGGGTGGTTTATAGCTGCAAGGGTCAAAGCAATAAGTTTGTGTGAGATTCTAGAAGACATGGTGAAGCAGTAACCTCTTACTTTCTGTAGCTTTTTTTTCCCCAAAAATTTCCCTTATTTTTTTGTCTCCCTATGTCTCAGTCTTAAAATAAAAAACAAAACACAACTTTGCTTTTTAAAGTATCTTTAAAAGTAAATGTGGTAAGTAATAATTTACCATAATAATAATTTGGAAATACAGAAATAATCTAAAGAAGAAGAAACTGTCTCACAATTTCATCATCCAGATATATCTGCTAACATTTTGGCATATTTCACCTCAGCCTACACACTCTTTTTACATAAAACATTGATTTCTGATCTCTGATTACCTGAAGGTATTGGATATGAAACAAAAAGAACGAGCCAGGAGGCAGCCAGGGAGCTTGACTCATGTTTTGCTTTGCTTTGTTTCCCACATGTGACTGGAAAAAGAACTCAACTACCGAATGCTAAAACATTTAGCATGAATAGATTTCTCATTTGGTCAAGGTACCAAATTTACTCTCCTTTCTGAAACAAATTTTTAAAAAGTGGACAAAATATATGAAACAACCATTTTCAAGAGATTACACCTCAGACAACAAAGAATAGTAGCCTCTAAGAAATGGAAGACAAATGAAGTGAATCCTACAACTGCCCCAGCTACTGTCTAGAGAGAGTCTCCAGGCCACAGGGTAGGGAGCAGAGATGTATGCGGAGATTAGTGAGCTCCCTGAGTTGAGGAGATACAGCTAAGAGCCCAGGGACACTAAAGCAGCTAAAATTCATGGGGCCGAACAGAAGAGAAAGCTGAACAGAGAGAGAGCATCCTGGAGAAAAGAAGAGAAAGCTGAACAGAGAGAGAGCATCCTGGAGAAAAGAAGAGAAAGCTGAACAGAGAGAGAACATCCTGGAGAAAAGAAGAGAAAGCTGATCAGAGAGAGAGCAGTCTGGAAATGTGCAGTGTTTCTATGCAAAGAGTCGGCCGCGACTGAAGCAGCTGAGCACGCACTGACAGTTCAACTGCATAATGATCCTTGTTTGCATGTGGCTGGGGAAGGAACCTCCAAAGGGCATAGCAGGAGAAATCTCTAGAGCCCACACAATTCTGGGAATAGTTGGTCTTTCTACCAGCAAGTACATAAAATCTTATAATTCATGGAATGCAGGTAGAGTACTAAGAAGAGTTTCTCCTTAGCAATAGGGAAGAGTTAGCCCTAGACCAAGTGTTGTTCTGCTCCCACCTAACAGCTTAAAAGTGAATCTCCAAAGAATAAAACTACTTACAGAACATAACTACATACCAGAACAAAACTGAAGAATGTTTATCAGAATATAAAAATATTTAACACTCAATAAAGACACATTTATAATTTCTATTATGTAATCAACTATTATGAATATAAAGAAGTTTGAAATACATATAATTATGAAAAAAATCAATGAAACATAATTACCCAGATGATACCAATGCAGATGATATAAATAGTAGACAAATAGGTATTATAACCTTATTACACACATTCAAGAGACTAATGGAAAAATTAAGTACAGACATAGATGAAATTAAAGAGATAAAATTAATCTTCTACAGACAGTGTCTAAGATGAAGCATATACTACATGAGATTAATATCAGATGTAAATGGTCTAAATACCCAAATTAATAGTTAAGATCAGCCCTGGGATTTCTTTGGAAGGAATGATGCTAAAGCTGAAGCTCCAGTACTTTGGCCACCTCATGTGGAAAGTTGACTCATTGGAAAAGACTCTGATGCTGGGAGGGATTAGGGGCAGGAGGAGAAGGGGACAACAGAAGATGAGATGGCTGGATGGCATCACTGACTCAATGGCCACGAGTTTGAGTGAACTCCGGGAATTGGTAATGGACAGGGAGGCCTGGCGTGCTGCGATTCATGGGGCCACAAAGAGTCAGACACGACTGAGCGACTGAACTGAACTGAACTGAACAGTTAGAAACAGTCAGACTAGAGTCAAAAACTAAGATTCAACTGTATGTTGCCTATGAGAAACTCACTTTCACTATAAATATACAAATAGTTTAACAGTAAAAAGATGGGAGAAAAAAGACATATTAGACTAATCAAAAGAAAGCTGGAGTGATCATGTTAATATTGGTCAAGTTCTATTTCAGAGCAAAGAACATTACCAGGATTAAAGAATGCCATTTCATACAGATAGGGGTAAATTAATCAGAAAGAAATAACAAATTTAAATATTTGTATACCTAATAACAGAACCTCAAAATACACAAAGCAAATACTGGTAGCATTGACAGGAAAATACACAAACTCACTATTATGGTCAGATTTCAGCATCTTTTTTTGGTAATAATTGATAGATAAGCAAAAATATTAATAAACATATAGAAGACCTCTACAACACTATCAACCATTTTGAACTAACTGAAATTTATATAACTCCACCTAAGAATAGCAGAATATGCATTCTTTTAAGTAGATATAGAATATTTAGGAAGATAAACCATATTCTAAGTTACAAATAAATCTCAATATATTTGAAGAGATTCAAATTGTACAAAGTATATTCTCTGGCTAAGGTAAAATTAAACTAGAATCAGTAGCAAAAGACTTATCTGGGACCCCCAAAATTTGGAAAGTAAATATCACACTTTTAAATGACCCTTGGTGGCAAGAATACACAGAAGAACTGTACAAAAAAGATCTTCACGACCCAGATAATCACAATGGTGTGATACTCATCTAGAGCCAGACATCTTGGAATGTGAAGTCAAGTGGGCCTTAGAAAGTATCACTACAAACAAAGCTAGTGGAGGTGATGGAATTCCAGTTGAGCTGTTTCAAATCCTGAAAGATGATGCTGTGAAAGTGCAACACTCAATATCCCAGCAAATTTGGAAAACTCAACAGTGGCCATAGGACTGGAAAAGGTCAGTTTTTATTCCAATCCCAAAGAAAGGCAATGCCAAAGAAAGCTCAAACTACCGCACAATTGCACTCATCTCACACGCTAGTAAAGTCATTCTCAAAATTCTCCAAGCCAGGCTTCAGTAATACATGAACCATGAACTTCCAGATGTTCAAGCTGGTTTTAGAAAAGGCAGAGGAACCAGAGATCAAATTGCCAACATCAGCTGGATCATGGAAAAAACAAGAGAGTTCCAGAAAAACATCTATTTCTGCTTCATTGACTATGCCAGAGCCTTTGACTATGTGGATCACAATAAACTGTGGAAAATTCTGAGAGAGATGGGAATACCAGACCACCTGACCTGCCTCTTGAGAAATCTGTATGCAGGTCAGGAAGCAACAGTTAAAACTGGACATGGAACAACAGACTGGTTCCAAATAGGAAAAGGAGTATGTCAAGGCTGTATACTGTCACCCTGCTTATTTAACTTATATGCAAAGTACATCATGAGAAACGCTGGGCTGGAAGAAACACAAGCTGGAATCAAGATTGCCAGGAGAAATATCAATAACCTCAGATATGCGGATGACACCACCCTTATGGCAGAAAGTGAAGAGGAACTAAAAAGCCTCTTGATGAAAGTGAAAGAGGAGAGTGAAAAAGTTGGCTTAAAGCTCAACATTCAGAAGACGAAGATCATGGCATCCGGTCCCATCACTTCATGGGAAATAGATGGGAAAACAGTGGGAAACAGTGGCAGACTTTATTTTTTTGAGCTCCAAAATCACTGTAGATGGTGATTGCAGCCGTGAAATTAAAAGATGCTTACTCCTTGGAAGGAAAGTTATGACCAACCTAGACAACATATTCAAAAGCAGAGACGTTACTTTGCCAAAAAGGTACATCTAATCAAGGCCATGGTTTTTCCTGTTGTCATGTATGGATGTGAGAGTTGGACTGTGAAGAAAGCTGAGTGCCGAAGAATTGATGCTTTTGAACTGTGGTGTTGGAGAAGACTCTTGAGAGTCCCTTGGACCGCAAGGAGATCAACCAGTCTATTCTAGAGGAGATCAGCCCTGGGATTTCTTTGGAGGGAATGATGCTGAAGCTGAAGCTCCAATACTTTGGCCACCTCATGTGAAGTGTTGACTCATTAGAAAAGACTCTAATGCTGGGAGGGATTGGGGGCAGGAGGAGAAGGGGACGACAGAGGATGAGATGGCTGGATGGCATCACTGACTTGATGGACGTGAGTTTGAGTGAACTCTGGGAGTTGGTGATGGACATGGAGGCCTGGCGTGCTGCGATTCACGGGGTCACAAATAGTTGGACACGACTGAGCGACTGAACTGAACTGAACTGGGTCAAATAAGAAAGCAAAACAGAAATTAGAAAGTGTTTTGAACTGAATTAAAATAAACATATAGCATTAAAAAATTTTTTGGAAGCTGCTAAAACAGTATTTAAAAGAAAATTTGTAGCATTATACACCTATGTTAGAAAAAATGGCAAGGTCTCAAATCAGTGATCTCAGTTTCTATTTTAAGAACCAAAAGGAACAGAAGAGTAAATAAAACTCAAAATAAGCAAAGAAAGTAAGTAATAAAGGCTGGAGTTAAAATCAATGGAAGATAAAAACAATAGAGAAATTGACACTAAAAACTTGTGTTTTGTGAAAATCAATAAAATTGATAAACTTCTGGCCAGGCTAATCAGGACTTTATCAAGAGGAAATAATTTTAATTACATATAGTCATTCACCTAGTAGAAGACAGAAATGAGAGAAGTCACATTTCTACAAATCCTATTGATACTGAAAGAATAATAAGGCAATATTATGAACAACTGATACTGAAGCTGAAGCTCCAGTACTTTGGCCACCAGATGGAAACAGCTGACTCATTAGAAAAGATCCTAAGGCTTGGAAAGACTGAAGGCAGGAGGAGAAGCAGATGACAGAGGCCAAGATGGTTGGACGGCATCACTGACTCAATGGACATGAGTCTGAGCAAGCTCCAGAAGATGATGAAGGACAGGGAAGCCTGGCGTGCTGCAGTCCATGGGGTGACAAAGAGTTGCACACAACTGAGTGACCGAACAACAACAATGAACAACTCATGACAATAAATTGACAACTTAGGTAAATTGTACAAATTACTTGTATGATAGCCTGTTAAACCTAACTCAAGAAGAGATAGATAACCTGAATAGAAATTGAAGAATTTACTGTTTAAAACTGATCCACAAAAGAATATTTGGCCAACCGAATAGATGGTTGAGAATAATGCAGAGGCTATGAAGAGAAATCTAGGATTCTGAAATTTTCCTTGAGGCTTTCAAAATTCCCTTTCTCTCTTCCTCTCTTCACACACACACACACACACACACACACACACATGCTTTCACAGTGACATCTCATGACACATGAGACAGGATGTGAAACTGAACAGTTCTGATGAATGTCTGAGTGATAAGATCTCACCTCCAAGAGCAAAGAGCTGGAAGGCTATTCTGGCTCTGTAAGACCTAGAAACTAGTTTCTTGGAGAATACTTGATTACATTAGGTAGGCCAAATAGCTTCTGAGGCTACCATTACAGTTTTAGCCCTACCTTCAACTGCCTGAAAATATGTATTATACTAGATTAGGAAACTGAGTCTCATGTGGTCTGCCTGCTTTCTGGATTTAGGAAGCGGTTTGTCTCAATAATCAAAGTAAGTCCATCTTATGGAAAGAAAAGCAAGGAATGATGGGAATTTGAAAATGTAATGAGCACCTGAATTTGTTTCTCTTTTAAAGGGGTCTCTTTTAATCAGCATCAGCTGTCTCTCCTGCCTCCCACCTGGCTGTCATAGGACTAAATTTAGATCTTAATATTTGACCATTGCCCTTCTCTATGAGACATAATAGTTAGAATCATAGTCCCAACCTTCTGGCATTTAATCACGATAAAATTGATTACCCTTAACTGAAAACAAAACAAAAAAATCACTTATAATCAGGATGCTGATTCCAATTTTTAGCAGACTTAGCAGACTGTGAGGTACTTACTGAATGCTCCTCATACTGCTTCTCTTTTCCGTTGCTGCTGCTGCTGCTGCTAAGTTTCTTCAGTCATTTCTGACTCTGTGCGACCCTGTAGACGGCAGCCCACCAGGCTCCACCATCCCTGGGATTCTCCAGGCAAGAACACTGTTGCTGCGTCGTCCTACTAGCTTGTCCTCTGGATGCCAGAGTACTGACCAGGAAGGAATTTGGAAGCTGAGTAAGAGAGGATATAAAAATCTCTCATTCCGAAGTCCACAGACCTCTGTCTTTTTGTATGGAACTAATTTTCTGTGTCACTAGAAGATAGTTCCTCACAATAGCTATTGATCCCTTGCTTTTTTGTTCAACTTAAACCTGTGCTACAAGTGCTCCAATTATTGACAGGCAAAAACTGGCTAATGAAGTTGACTGTTGGCTCAAACAGCATGACTTTCAACATTGGTTGGCATCATAAACAGGTGTGGTGAGGAGTAAAGCTAAGAGTAGCAAGAGATGGAGAGTTTGGGGTCAAATTTTATTCCTTGTTTTCATCTTTTGGTGATTAGTCTTAAATATAATCTCAGACTGAATATTGTGGCAATTTTCTAATTTGCAGAGTGCAAGTTATTAAAGTAAAGGTCAAAGTAGCTGTGTCTTCCTGTCTTCCTAGAATTTTAGGTGAAAGATGTAAAGTTTTTGTTTATGCATAAAAGCATTTGAACCGTCCTTGTAGATTACTATAACTTTTGCTATATGTGAGGCACTATATTATGTGCCTGCATTTGTTATTACATTTAGTTCTGGCATGATGGTTATTATTCCTTCCTTTCTCTAAGACATAGAGAATTTAAATAAATTATCAAAAGTTATGGCATAAAATTGTGGCAGAGCCAAAACTCAAATATGAGTTTGTCCGACTTAAAACCTCAGGCTCTTTCTCCTAGAGCCAGCTGCCAACTTGAAAGCTCAGAGTTGCCTTTTCTAGTTCTATGATGTGAATGCAATAGTCTTAGGAACCCAAATGAGCATAAGTCCTTTTTGCTCCTATTTTTCAGTAGGAGGTCAGTGATAGAAATAAACTTTGTTCTTTATGGCTATAATCTTGAAGGAACTGGAATTAATCCAAAAGGAATTAAGCAGTGAAATGTGTTCATTTGTTTTGATTAATGTTCTATTTCCAGAACTATTTGAAGAAATGTTGCAAAAATTGAATATCCTGAAAGTCCTAATGAGCATAATCTCACTCTCTTATGAACTCTAATAGATATTTATAGAGTTCTAATATCTAATAGATATTTATAATAGACATTTATGCTTGTGTGTCTCTGGGGAACTTGCCACTATATCTTGTGTTATTGTTTCTAATATTTGTCTAATTCCATCAGGATGACCCTGAAGGCAGATACTCTTTGTATTAGTCAGGATTCTTTAGAGAAACAGACCAATAGTTCTCTCTCTCATTTGATTTCATGAAGTTCACTTCTAAGAAGCATTACTTCACTTAACAAATCATCTAGTGTTAGTTTGAGGTAGAGATGGCTGAAGTACTTCTGACTAGTCTTTTGGATGTTTAAACTTCATTCTACCATTGTGGATTACTAACTAGAGTACTCAGATGTTAACCAACTGCCCTTAGGATATAAATGAACACATATATCACATTTTATGTGAGCTATTTTAATAAAATTATAGACTACCTACAAATTACTTAAGGGTTTGTCCTATTGAATATTATAAATTGAGCCTGTGAGGAAGAAATTGGCATGGGTGGATAGTTGATCACAATACTTGCAAATTCCTAAGTGTATTAGTCATTCAGTCATGTCTGACTCTTTGTGACCCCATGGACTGTAGCCTGCCAGGCTCCTCTGTCCATAGGATCCTCCAGGCAAGAATACTGGAGTGGGTTGCCATTTCCTTCTCCCAGAGATCTTCTTGACCCAGGGATTAAACCCAGGTCTCCTACATTCCCAAGGAAGCCCAGGTACCTCAGATCATAAAGAATTTGCCTGCAGTGCTGGAGACCTGGGTTTGATCCCTGGATCTGGAAGATCCCCTAGAGAAGGGATGCCTACCCATTCTAGTATTCTTGCCTGGAGACTTTCATGGACAGAGGAGCCTGGCAGCTATATAAACTTCTGAGGACACCTAGAACTCAGAATTCTTTTTCATTAATTGATGGCAGTGTTATCTAATATCCCTAGTTGAGTAGCAAATCCTATAATGTGTAATTATTCCCAAATAGCTAAAGAGCAGAAAAAAGAATGATTCATTCTAGTCAATGACTTACTTTTTTAAGGAAAAATAATTTCATCCTTAATCCTATTAATATTTTGTCAGAGAAACAAATTCTAAATTTCAGAAAATAAATTCAAGTTCTAAGCTGCCCTCATTTTCTTTTATCTGCCTGTCTTATTGGAGCCCTTCTCTCCATTCAGCTTTCATCGTTACTTTCTGCCCCTAGTGCCTTTTGTTCTTTAGAAGACGCTCATTAACATTTGCTAATGTATGCTAGTGAGTATTAATTAGCATCTTCTGTGTGAACAAAGGCTGGTGCTAAGAAGGATGGGTAGAGACTGCATAGAGTTCAGTCAGCCTTGCTTCATACTTCTTTATGCTCTGAGAACAATCATCTTCTTTCAGTTGTTTCATAGTTTTTTGTTTGTTTTGTTTTGTTTGTTTACCCATGAATCCAGACAACCCTTCTTCTTCATGACTGGGAATATTACAGAAATTTCATGGGCAACAGAAAGATTCCTTTTTGTTCTAAGCAATCCAAGGATATAGAAGCAAAGTCATCAAGGGTTTATTACACACTATTTTCATTGGGTTAATAGCCACAAAAACTCACATAGGAGAATATATTTTCATTTTAGCACATTTATTTACAGCGGTTGCCCTTTATCATGGTAATTATAGTGTGAGAGCACACACTCTGAATATATATTATGACAGCATGGTTAAATAAGAAATGTCCTTCCCCCAAATAATCTAAATGAAAAGAAGAAGACACCACTTACTTTTTGTAACTATAGAGAGCTCTAATGCCTTTGTAAATAGCTATTTATTTCCTAGATATAGTTAAAATAAAGTCAACCCTCCAAACCACATAGAATAAGAGTTGTTTTGTTCTTTCTGTAGACCATGGTGTCAAGAAATATCTGATTGCACCTTTTTGCAAACACTCCTGTATATATTTTGCCATTTGAAGAATGATGCTTCATCATTTCATATTTGCTCTTGACCGTTCAGGGGTGAGTGGTAGAATTTAGAATACCAGCTACCCATTTCACTCAGCCTGTTTATTTTTAATTTTATATAATATGGAAACAGAAGAAAAAAGTGCCAAAAATTTGGTGTGCATCCCCTCTTATTTTATCTTTATTTTGAGTGAATTTTCCATTTTTCTCTTTGTTTATCTCAGGGTTGTCTCTCTGGAACCTTGTGGTAAAATGTGTTTCTCCATAGACTTAATTCTCTTCCATTTGGCAAATACAATATTTTATATTGTGTTTTTGATAAAGCAGGCGTCAGCAGCTATTTATTTTCTATTTCTTAAGGGCCACAGAGCCTTAAAAACAGATATAATTCAAAAGGAAAGACATTAGAGAATGACAGTTACTATAGCAGTGATATATATTTTTTTGTCTGCCCCCTCCCTCCTTAGGTGAGTCTTAACAAAAACCAAAATTATTATTCTTTTTTGTGATTTTGTAACCACAAATGTAAAATAACTAATATCTCCAAGATATTATAATGTTTGAAAATATGACCAGTCTTTTGGCATTTATTATACAAATTTCCATTAGTGTATTGTTGAATGTATGCACCCCATGAATTTTTCAGTAGTTTTATGGAAGATCTTATGATTTTAAGGTTTTTAATGGTATTAAGGAAAGACGTTGGCACTTGCAGAAAGAATATCAGCCTAAGTCTGTCAAATTAAACCTTTTCCCAAGATACCTTATTGACAGTTGTGTAATGATCTCATTCTGTTATTCCCACTTCAGAGGATTATTTTAAATGTCTTATAGTTTGCAGGTTCATTAACATATTTGGTTGATATAATAGCTAAATAATTATTCTTTTTACTCTGTGGCTTCCAGAATATCATGCTCAAGTCCATGACTTGAAGGATTTCGGGTTGTTATGAACAATTGTCCTGAATATCTTTTTGAGAGCATGTGTGCTAAGTTACTGAAATCGTGTCTGACTCTCTACAATCCTATGTTCTGTAGCCTGCCAGGCTCCTGTGTCCATGGGAGTCTCCTGGCAAGAATACTGGAGTGGGTGGCTGTGCCCTCATGCAGGGGATCTTCCCAACCCAGGGACTGAACCTGAGTCTTTTATGTCTCCTGCATTGGCAGGCAGGTTCTTTACCACTGGCACCACCTGGGAAGCCTGAATATTTTCTTATCTTGACCTAAAACTAGTAAAAATAAATGGAGCTGCTGAGTTAAACTGAATCAGATCTTATATCCTTGGTAGATATATGAATAGAAGAAAGATCACATTCCATCATTTTTGTTCACTTTCACGGACAGTGGCTTCCATTCCCTACATAACATCCACCAATGATAGTGTTTTGAGAAATTAATGGAAGCTGAGTGCTGGGCCACTCTCTGTAGGGAAAAATGATACCTCAATATGGTCTGGTGATTTCATCTAGTCAGATTAAACTCCTGAACTGCAACAGTTGCTACTTAACTATTTTCCCTAGAGCCTCCTATCTCTTTTTCTTGCATCTCTACCCTCCCAGTTACCTAGGCCCAAATCCTTGGAATTATCCTTGATTCTTCTCTTCCTCTCGCATCTCACATCATACCACATACTGAAGACATGGGTTCTTCACTGAAGACTTGGAAATGTGCTTGTTATGGCATGGATTAATGTCTGTCTCAGGGCAGTTTAGTCTGAGCTGAAAGGTTTATTTCTTATATTTTAATTTATTTTAAAATTTTTTTCTTAAATAATACAATTCTAATTTAATTAATGAGCAATTTCTTACCATTTTGCAGGTGAATATGAAAGTGTATGTATATGCCCAGTTTTGATAAAGGCAGTGCTTTTGTTTTAAATATTAAAGTTTATTTACTTCCCCTTATTGTATGTAACTTTTTACATAATTTTTCCATTTTTAAAAGGTTATACTCCATTTATAGTTATTATGAAATATTAACTCTATTCCCTGGAAATGTACCCCATTTATATGGGAATAACTGATGTTGACATTTGCTCACAGACAAAGGAACCCTAAAAAAATAACACTAGTACATTGCTAATATGGAGAAGGAAATGGCAATCCACTCCAGGACTCTCGCCTGGAAAATCCCATGGATGGAGGAGCCTGGGAGCCACTGTCCATGGTGTCGCAAAGAGTCGGACACAACAGAGTGACTTCACTCACTCACATTGCTAATAAACATAACTAGTACATTGCTGCAATAACCCAAGTAAACTAGATAAGATATTCATATCTAAACTTGAATCTCTTTGTTATAAAGTCATTCTTTTGCATCAAATAGCTAGACTCCTTAAGTACTATCACTTTTCTTTTATAGTCTACAAACTCCTACTCCAGAACACTTCGCTCTATAGACCCTTGTAAATGCACAATAAACACTAATTGAATAAATGAATTTTCAGTTTCCAAAGGAATGACCTGGTGCTACAATAATCCCTTCATGAGCTAAATGTGGGTCAGAGGAACAGGTGATATCATTCAGCTCTTTTAGCTACTTGGCCACCCTGATCTTGAAGAACCATAAAATATTTTCAGTGCTATAGACTGAAAAAGAAAGCCTGGAACAAAATTCACTTTTCTGAACGATTCCAGTGCCTCTAAAATGTGACATTTTGCTGTTGTTTCCTTTTACTGTTTCTAATTACTGGGTCTATTTGCATGAAATGAGGATCTGGGTTGCCTAGGAGTTCATCTGCTCCTATTTCATATTCTTCTCTTAAATAAGCATACTTCGGTGTAGTCTTGCTTGCTGCCTTCAACATTTAGACAGAACCCCCACCCCCACCCCCAACTGTCCCAGTCTTTTCCCATCACTCCCTAGGAGAAAGGTTATTTTTAAAGTACATAATCAATAGGCTTTGGGAAACATCCAGAACATGAGAAGGTCATAGGATTGGAAGCAACCTACCAGGGATTGCTGAGAGAAGGGATGGCAACAAGCCATGCCAAAAATTATTTGAGAAGGGAAAGACAGTCTGTAACTTGCATTTAAATGTTCTGAGTTATTCTTCTGCACAGGCTTTTGTTTAGGAGGGGCTTCTTAGCTTGGTTCTTTAGCATTACTTTGAGTTTCAGGAGATGCAGATCAGCATTGACAGTAGCTTTTCAGACTAAATAGTGTTACGTTAAAATCAAGCTTCATCTGAGGCTCTTGATGGAGTCTTCAATCTCCTGGTCATGGTGCTGCTATTTAGTTCCTGATGCTGCCTTTACTGAGGGTTTGAATCAAGAATAAATCAATTATGGTCACAATACCTATAAAGACTTCCCTGGTGGCTCAGATGGTAAAGCGTCTGCCTGCAATGCAGGAGACCTGGGTTCGATTCCTGGGTTGGGAAGATCCCCTGGAGAAGGCAATCCACTCCAGCACTCTTGCCTGGAAAATCCCATGGACGGAGGAGCCTGATAGGCTACCGTCCATGGGGTCCCAAAGAGTAGGACATGACTGAGTGACTTCACTTTCACTTCACCTATAAAAACAATGGCTCCATAGCTCCTGACTCAACTGCCAGACAAAAGAAACACTGTTAAACAAAGAATGCACCTACTGAGAATGTGCAGATGATCACGCACAGATGAGTATCGCTATTGGAAAGTCACCTCAAGAGGAATGAAGAGGCTATTTCTGCAATACTGTCTGTTACTTCACTCAGAAACCATAGCTCTTTTTTTCTTCTCTACTTGCAACCACAGCAGAGTTATCTCCCCTTATGCAGTTTTATTTAATGGCAATTTATAACTATCCTCCCTGTGCCTTAGAAGATGACCCATGACTCCAGCCCTGCATTTTCTCTCTTTCAGTTATCAGAGGAAATTGATTTGTCACTCATCTCCTTGGCTTGGGACATTTCATTTTGCTGTTTTTGTTTAATAGGATTGTAATCCTTCCTAAAGATTTGCTTGTATCTCTATTTATTTAGTATTTTCCTCCATTTCATTATTTAACTTTAAACATGTCTAGTGAGTTGATTATTAAAAATCAGTTTAGCATTTTGTGTGAATTTTTGCTTTGGCTATGCATGGTGCAAAAGAGGCTGTGTGTCAGCCTTTGCTATTTGTCCTTAGCAGTTCCTATATTATGTCACTGATCAGACCTTGGTCTAAGGCTAATCTTATCTCATTAAGTTGCCTTCCTAAGTGAATTCTTCTTTGACTGAAGAAATTTGGTGGTAGCATTAATTGCAAGTAAAGACCATGACTTATTGTTGAATATAAAATATCTTCTGAGAAGTGTCTGTCGTCACTATTGTGAACTCTCAGTAGTGACATAAAGACTTTGTCCCCTGCAGATCCAGTTACAGCCAGTGACAAAGGCATATGTCCACTCTGAACAAAAGAACACTTATTTTTCTATTCCATGGCTGACATTGAGTGATAACATTTTTGCATATCGTAAAAATTTTTATGCATATGCTGTTTAAAGGCGAAAAGTGCTTTTACAATAATCTTCTTTGTGAATAGAATTTAAACTCTGTGTGTGCTGCCTTTTCAATATGCCTGTCAAGCTCTGAATAATAACCTTTGACAGTGCTGAGCAGAAACAAAACCAGAGGTTGTTTCTTCTGTTCACAGCAGCATTGTTTATTATCTTTGCTATTTTGGACTTAGGCTCATCCACCTTAAATAAAATATGTAAATTGATATTTTAAATGAGTTACTAAACTGTGGTTTAAAGAAATAGTCTGCTCTGATTTTTGCCATGGCAAGTCACAGATCTTTGTCTCCGGTTGACTCAACCTGTGATGAACTAACAGTAGTTGACAAAGGGAAAAGTCTGCCAATTAATATATTTTCTGATATTATTGTACCATTAAAATTTTATAAAACTTGTATATGCCATTATAAAAATGGAGCTAATCTGAAAATAAGACCTTAAGGATGAGGGGAGGAATAAACAGATAAAACATTCTTTGTCTTGAAAGAACTGTTAAATCACCTATCTCCACATTGGAAAAATATGGAAAAATTTAGGCTGCATATAATATGTATAGAAATAATAATTAATAATATAATATGTATAGAAATAATTAAAATAGGAAATATCAGCTTTTAAGCATTTTTGAAAGGTTCTTTGATACTGGGTAGCTGGTTAGAATGAAATATTCTCTATTTTAATAAGTTAATTTGGTTATAATAACCAAATGGTTTATGCATATGGATATAGCTTTGCTAACAACTTTCTTTATCATACAATGAAATGACCCAACAAACCCTAAGTCAACTTATTACAGAACAGAATTTGTTTTGGTTGAAGTTATTTTGAATTGAACTGACAGGCTTATGACTGACATGCTTTGCAGATTGTCGAAGGTGGTGAAGCCGAGCAGTCCTTGCACAACACTCTATAAGATGCTGTAGCTGTGTATCTTTAATAAACTATGTTTGTTTTGACAAGTTTATTGAAAAAATATATTAACTGCACAGAAAACTTTACAATGAAAGTAACAACAGTAAAAACCAGTTATTAACAATTGTGCTGTCATTTAAAGAATTACTATATTTTTTCTTTCCTCAACAGTGCAAATCCAAGTGGAGGAGAAAGAAGATGATACTGAGGAAAGTTCAAGTAAGTGGGGATGGACCCAGTTGGGATATGTTTACTGTGGAATAGCAGTGAATTTAGGGGATTCGTCCTCTTATCTTGTGAGGAAATGCGACCCTATGCAAACACAGGAGCACGTGTGTGGATGACTTTCAGTGATCTCACAAGAGCGATCAAGTCCATCAGATAGACTCTTCACTTGAGAGTCCATTCAATTGGCAATCACACATTCCACCCAATTTATAAATTTCTCATCATTAAGTGGATGGCGGTCCAGAAACTTTGCTTTTTTATTTCTTTACTATTTTCTTTGTCTTAAAATGTTTTCCCTTAGGCTGAATCTATTACAATATAACAGATTGGCCTTTTTGACTAAAGTGATCAGGTTCTTCAATAAAAATGAATAAACCTGTTCTTTTGAATTCATGAATATTTTGTCTAAATTGCCCTGTTGTTTTTACTTCAAATAGATTCAGCTCAAGAGCCTGGATTGTGAACTCTTCCCAGGCATGCAAACCACTCATGGACTGGAACAGGGAAAGATCATTTTATGAGCTAAGTTTTGAGTTGATCAAAACTCAAAGTGCAGCATTTCAGGGAGAGTTCAATTAGAGAATACATCAACAGCGTCAATTAAAAATCTGAGACCAATATGATAGCCAGTGAATGTTCATGGTGACAGTTGTTTTCATTAATTTGGTACATTCTGCATGTAAACAGCCCAGAGTCTCACACAGATCCTAGAGGCTCAGACTTGACTACTATAGGGGAGGAAAAGTAATTTTTCCTTCATCCTTCTGAATTTCTTAACTGATACTCCTATAATCTAAGACAGTTTAACAAGAAAACCAAACTAAAACAGAAGTTTATTAACACATACACCTCATGTATACATGGATGATACCCAGAAGAAAACTGAGTAATTGTGTGAAGTGGCTTAAAATTTAGACTTAAATGCCATCTTAATAGGGAAAAGTGAGGGGTATGTAGGTCTCTTGGGAGAGAATAAGTTTTAAGAGAATAGATAGGAGTTATGATAGTTTATGATAAAATATGTCTGCATGTGGTATTGGCCTATAGTCTTCCTCTATAGAACACTTCTATAGTGTTCCTTGGGATGAAATTCCTGGGGAGGGGATTTATGACAGTTGAGCTCCTTTTGGAAGCTCTGTTTTCAGGCAGACAAGAGGAATTCAGAGAAAATCTCTTTCCGCATTTGCTGTTTTTCAAGTGTTACATCTCAAAATAGTCAATACACTGAAGTGGCATATTTTGGGGTGGTATATTCTGAATGTCTTTTTGAGGTGGTATATTCTGCTACCCTTCAAAACTAAATTGAGCCCATTCCAAAAGGTAATGTTTATGCAAATCCACATTTAGTAGGCAACTGTAAAACACTTCTTTTTAAAAGAATTTGAATATTTGGAAACTAGTAAAAACACTAAAGATAGCCTTTTTGTCCTAAGTGCTAAAAGATAAATATAATGGTATACTTTTCATCCATGGTAAAACTCTCCAAGTTTAATAGCTTAGCTTTAATGTAAAATATACTAAAATGCAGAATACCAAGTGGCTTCCTGAATTTTTGAGTTATTTGAGGGTGAAATTGTTTCTCAGTTCCTATGAGGACCTTGCTCTTTCTATGATTAGTGACTAAAATGAACAATAAAGGCTGGGTAGATTTTCAAAATGCCAGAGTGGGGTTTGAATATCATGCAACATCTGCCACAGTATTTAACAAATTTTGGTCATGATGACAAGAGTACAGTTTTCAAAACCTAGTTAGAAAAGTTATTCTCCTGTTTCTAAACATTACCAATATTACTAAAGTTTCTCTCTGCTAGTCAAACTTTAGTAATATTGGTGATGTTTAGATCTTATTTAGATTTAGAATATCAATAAAAGTTTAATAAGTAATGTTAAAAGATAACAAAATTTATAAAAAAATGACACACACTATGTAAAAATGAACATATTTAACTAGTAAATGAGGAATCTGGTGAGCCATTTATAGCAGTTACCAGTTCAAAGGAAAATTCAAAGAACAGATTCATTTATAGATCAGGAATATTGAACTGTTTGTGTAAGTGAAGACATAACTGTTTTGTGGGGGTTTTTTTCTTTCCTTTCTTGTTTGGCGGTGGAAGGTTGTCTGCACTGAGTTCACCTGCTTGTCTACGGACAAGAACTATTTTGCATTGCTATCTAGTGATCTACAATTTACAAAGTTACAAGACAGCTTCCATAGAATCAGCATCAGACAACATAGAAGGGTATGGTACAGACATTTCATAGTTCTCCATTAAAGCACAATATTTTCCCTATAGTAGCTTCTATTTAAAAAGATAGTGATAATTATGAATAATATTTGTTTTTAAAAAATAATAGTTAACTCTAAATATCAGAAGTTAAAAAGCAAAAGTGAAGGTGAAGTAGGATTGTCTGTCATAAACAGTGAAGGAAGGAACTGAATTCTCCTCCTACTCTTTACCGGAAAGCTTCCAAAGAAGTTATGGATATATGAGGCATTAACAGTCAGTTGGTAAATAAAATAAAATAATATTATTTCTCTCAATCTTGTGTTAAATTTACTAGTTATCTATTTCTAATCAAAAAGATAGAATGATCAAGCAAAGTTATTTACTATCAATTTCATTTAAGAGAAAGAAATTTAGGAAAAATAAGTATTTGAAGTTAAGAATGAAAATGATTTTACATAAAATAGATAAGCAACAAGGATTTACTATGTAACACAGGGAGCTGTATTTAATATCTTGTAAAAATCTATAATGGGAAATAATCTACAATATATATCTATTTTATATATATATAAAACTGAACGACTTGCAGTACACCGGAACAAGTAATACAATATTGTAAATCAGCTATGCTTCAAGTTTTTTAAAAAGTTAAACAAAAAAGAATGAGAATGATTTGAATTAGAAAGGTATTTGAATTATGTCAAGGCATAAATTTCTTTCTTCAAAATTATTCTAATTTATAGCATTTCCTTGCATTCTTACTCTTTGTTCTAAGATAGAATATTAGCACATAGTGATTAAACACTCAACGCTTATGTATTGAATTGATAATCTACAAACTTGGTCTGAGAGGTCATGGTATGATATTGAACTCCCAAGTCATCTAGTTATACAAGTAAATGAAGGCTGGAATTCTAAGCATTATTAGAAATTTGGGGATTGATACTCACATATTTGAGTAGATAAATGACAAGAAATGAGAATGTAGATAAGTGTATTTAGATGGTAGACTATGAAATATATATGGCACGGTGCATTTTATCTTGATATGACAAATTGCTAGATTATGGTTTCAGAGGTGTGACAATTATAATTAAAAAGTAAGAATACATTTGGAATCTGGAAAGCGCTTTTCTGAAACTACTCATTGAAGCATTAACTGTTGTGTCTAGGCGAAGAGGAAGAGGAGGAAAACAAACTACCTCGAAGAGAGAGCATGAGGCCAAAGAGGAAACGAACCAGAGATGTTATCAGTGAAGATGATCCAGAACCTGAACCAGAGGATGAAGAAACAAGGAAGGCCAGAGAGAAAGAGAGAAGGAGGAGGTTAAAGAGAGGAGCGTAAGTTAGTTTTGATCTATAATTGACATGATTTTTCATTCAAAAGTGCCTGATGCTGAAAGATCACTCTTTAGGCACTCCCTAGCCTTAAAATTGGTAATTAAAACTACTTTCAGAAAAACAAGGTTAGTCTGATGTCACCATTTTATTCCACTTAGTTAAATGTATTTTAATATTAAAATAGAATTTTAAAATAAATATATATTGAGAATGGACTTATGAAAGATTTCCTTATGAGAGATCTAAATTGGCATGGGTCATTAACATATAAATATTTTAAAGTTATTCTGTTAGTTAAATGCATTGTTAATGAAGTTAAACGAAAAACTTTTAAACATGATCCCAAATCACGCATCTTACAAGAGCAGGAGTTGAAAAACTATGGTTAATTTCAACCTAAGAGCCAGGAACTGTTCTTATCATTTTAATAAAACTGCAATTAAAAAAAAAAACAAAGAGGAATTTGGGACAGAGCTGTATGTAGCTACCAAAGTCTAAAGTGTTAACTATCTGTCCCTACAGAGGATTGGATTGTCCTTCCCTTTTAAGGACACGTCTTTCACTTCTAGCAGGCCAATGATTTTCTGATTACTGCCTTTGTCTAGAATAATATATTAAATGCTGTTTAGGGAAAAAATTCAGGAAAATAATTCTCTGGTATTTGCTGCCTGGAAAATTGCAGATGGCATGCAGGTGGAAAAACTGTACATGTGAAACACATTCACTAACAGGAAACCTAGGCCACTTGGAAAGGATTCAAGAGAATAACTCCTCTACCACCCCTAGGTGGGGCGTGGGAATCACCATGAGGTGATAAGGATCTCACCTCTGAAACAGTCCTAGAACTTCAAATGCTGAGCAACTTTCCAAGATTTCCTCCCAAGATGACACCTTGTGGTATTCTATAACTAGCTATTATTTGTGAATATTTTGTCAATAGAGAAGTTTAGCATTAGTTGACGATGGTTCCTTTTAAAATAAGAGTAACCCCACCCATTTCTTCATTGTATTTTTGTTGACTTAAGGTTTTAAATCTCTCTTTCTCTTCTTTCTCCTTCTCTTCCTTTTTCTTCTCCCCAGTCTCTTCTTTCTTCTCCCCCAGTCTCCTCATCTTTCTTCTATCCTTGAATACTAAGGCATCACCTGCTTTCTGTTTTACTCTGATATTTTTTATCTCTATCTTCAAGCATGTTTATGTTTTGTTCTTTTCAAAAACAAAACACCCTTTTAAGTTTCCTGTCTTATTGTGATTGTTATTTCAATTATTAGGTTGTAATATTTCCTACTAGCAAAGCTGATGCTTTCTGACAGTGGTATTTCATTGGGGAAACATCACCAATAGATATATGAATGATATAGATTGTGTTCCAGAATTTGCCTTTTCCTCTCCACCTGTGCTTCAGAGATGTCACTTGTAAAATATGGCTCAGATGGGAATTCCTTTGCTTTCTTGGTCTACTCAAGGCCCTACTGTCAAGGCTCAACCTCTAGAAATAGGCCCATGTGAATCAGCTGGGTCTTGGCCCCTGTTACCTGGGGCAATCTTGTCCCTGTGACAGTCTGTCCTTAGCTGGTCCCACTCTCATCCTGATTCTGAGATGCCAGAAGCACCTGTCTCCCCATCCTCCCCTCTCTTCTGCAGAACCAGTCTTAACTAAATTGAATTTTATCTCCATAGGTTTTGCAAATTATATTATTACTGCCATAATTTTTACAACTATTTTAAATAATATAAATTACTTATGATGATTGACAGTTCTGATCACTATTTCAGGGTCCATATTCTATTGTTCACTTTGAAGATAAGCCCTTCTGTTTTTAAGAAAATGTATTAGCAAATATGTTTTGAGAAAGATTAGTAGGCAAATCATGGCACATTTATTTAGGTTAATTAATTCATGATCTTTTATTTAAATGTTCATGTGAAACACCTTAGGGAATTTTTCTTGCACTGAAAAACATTTGAAAACAACTAAATCCAAGGTTGTAATGTTAACTGTCTTTGGAGATGGTTAACAAAAACTGCCTTGTTTGGCACTTTGAAGTATTTCTAATAATATTATATGCTTTTCTTGACCCAGTTTTAAGTGAATAAGGAATACGTTTATAGCAGTGAGAAATTCAGCACATTATGCCTCCTTTTTCCTAACAACTGTTGTTCAAATAAATCAAAACTAAGATAGAAAGCCATTCTTACACAAATTAGCCCTACATTTTAGAAGCAAAGCATGCCTGTGCTACATTCTTTTAATATGATTAGCACTTTCTTTGAGTGGTTCCTGGAAAAGCTGTTTCCCTGTAATGCAATGTTTAATTATGCACTATTATATTTAAGTTATGCAAAAATGTAATATCTTAATTACCTGCATATTTGAAGGTAATTTAGCTGAGAACAGCTATACATTGTAGCACAGCATGATCTTCCTGGAGCAATTGACAATTAACAACACAAAGATTAAAAATATACCAGTCTGAGATCATTTAGTGTAGGAATAAATATCTTTCATTAACTTGGAAGACATTGTTATATTTTATTTTAGTGTACTTGTTGGTAATCTTGTCATCCAGAAAAATTCTGTACATAAACATTTATTTAATAAATATTTATTCAGCTCCAATTCTGTCAAAGATAATTTGCTAATTTCTTTGGAAGATATGGATATGAATCTGAAATTGCCTCCATTCTCTACAAATGAACAACATAGTAAGGAGAGGCCACTTAGACACAATTATTATGAAATAAGACTGTATAAATGTGCCAGAGAAGTAAAAAGTGATTTAGAGTCTTAAAGAAAACTGACTTATAAGGACAATCAGAAAAGGGTATTGAAGATATTTCATATGATTTTTGAAGGAGTCATAGAATCTGAATATGTTAAACATATAAAGTATTGGGTTTAAGACAGCAGAAAGCTACATAATTAGTATTAGGAATGTAGAGAAATAAGCTTTAATTACATAGTAAATCCAAACATGAAAGAGATCATTCTTTCATTCTGTGTAAGTATTTTGTTATCCTTGTACAGTACCATAGGATTTTATATGTGTGTGTATACTTAATCGCTCAATCGTGTCCGACTTAGCAACCATATGGATGATAGCCTGCCAGGCTCCTCTGTCCACGGGGATTCTCCAGGCAAGAATACTGGAGTGGGTTGCCATGCCGTCCTCCAGGGGATCTTCCCAAGTCGGACATCGAACCCAGGTCTCCTGCATTGCAGGAGGATTCTTTACCATCTGAGCTACCAGGGAAGGATTTTATATAATAAACATAAAATGTTTAACATAGAAACAACCTAACAACATTCAGAGTTGTATCTTAGTATGAGTGTACTTCCATAGTTCACTTAAACCAGGATTACTATTCTAAGAAAAATATGGTTGAAAAATATGGTTAAAAAATTAAGCCAACCAAACTATCAATGACAGATGTTATTTTACAGAGTTAATTAAATTTCTGTTCAGTAACCATGGCCTGATTAAAAACTCTGGTGGTGGTTTAGTTGCTAAGTTGTGTCCAACTCTTTGTGACCCCATGAATTGCAGCACACCAGGCCTCTCTGTCCATCATCAACTCCCGGAGTTCACTCAAATTCATGTCCATCGAGTTGGTGATGCCATCCAGCCATCTCATCCTCTGTTGTTCCCTTCTCCTCCAGCCACCAATCCTTCCCAGCATCAGGGTCTTTTCCAATGAGTCAACTCTTCACATGAGATGGCCAAAGTATTGGAGTTTCAGCTTTAGCATCAATCCTTCCAATGAGCACCCAGGACTGATCTCCTTTAGGATGGACTGGTTGGACCTCCTTGCAGTCCAAGGGACTCTCAAGAGTCTTCTCCAACACCACAGTTCAAAAGCATCAATTTCTTCACAGTCCAACTCTCATATCCATACATGACAACTAGAAAAACCATAGCCTTGACTACATGGAGATTTGTTGGCAAAGTGATGTCTCTGCTTTTGAATATGCTATCTAGGTTGGTCATAACTTTCACGGAGTAAGTGTCTTGTAATTTCATGGCTGCAGTCACCATCTGCAGTGATTTTGGAGCCCCCCAAAATAAAGTCTAACATTGTTTCCACTGTTTCCCCATCTATTTCCCATGAAGTGATGGGACCAGATGCCATGGTCTTCGTGTTCTGAATGCTGAGCTTTAAGCCAACTTTTTCACTCTCCTCTTTCACTTTCATCAAGAGGCTTTATAGTTCCTCTTCACTTTCTGCCATAAGGGTGGTGTCATCTGCACATCTGAGGTTATTGATATTTCTCCCAGCATGAACTGATTTAGTAGGTATAAATAATCACTAGGCTAATAATAAATAGGTTACTGGAAAAGTGAAAAGAAAACACTAAGTATCATGGTAATAGCAACTATAGGAAGCAAATAGCACACCATGGGCTGGAGGAACAATGGAAAGAGGTTGAAATGAAAACCTAAAAGCATAGAGGAGAGACCGGGGAAGCTGAAGCTACTGCAGAGGGGGTGATGCTCAAGGGGTGCTGGTGTCTACAGTGCGAGTGATGAAGCTGGTTCTGCTGATGATGGAAAAACTGGCAAACTAGTCTCACCTGCAGCTATGGGAAAGCCCTGCAGCTCTTGGGGTGAAAAAGAATTGCTGAAGAGTAAGCATCCCACAAGACACAAACGGGAAGCCAAAGGGCAAAACCAAGTCCCTCCTTAGGATACTCTATTGGTAGCCGATTATGACAGAAGAATATTGAGCCAACTGACAAACTAGAAATGTGTCCTACAGAGTCACAGCCACAGCATCACAAAGTCCAAAAGAGTAAATTTGAAGTTAAGTGACCATGTTGTTGTTGTTCAGTCACTAAGTTATGTCTGACTCTTTGACACCCCATGGACTGTAGCACGCCAGGCTTCCCTGTCCATCACCAACTCCCAGAGTTTGCTTAAATTCGTGTCCGTTGTATCAGTGATGCTAACTATCTCATCCCCTGTCATCCTCTTCTCCTTTTGCCTTTAGTCTTTCCCAGCATCAGGGTGTTTTCCAATGAGTTTGGCTCTTCGTGTCAGGTGGCCAAAGTATTATTACAGCCTCAGCTTCAGCATTAGTCCTTCCAGTGGATATTCAGGGTTGATTTCCTTTAGGATTGACTGGTTTGATCTCTTTGCAACAATAACTCATAACTGAACAATCTCTTACCAAAATCATTCTTCTCTACAACAGGGCATTACATTCTTCAATTTATAAACCTTGTTGCTCATGTTTAGATTTTGTTTTCTTTGAGTTTTAGACCCTTTGATATTTTTTGCAATACTAGGAATACAGAAGAGAAAAGATCCATCTCATTTGCTCAGTAAGAAACTAAATTCCTTTGAAGGCCTCTTCAAAGGATTGACTTCTATCAAGTACACTTTGAGTTCAGTCTTATCAATTGAAGTTTTGAGCTTAATTAACAGATTAAGTTACCTTAGAGGAATAGATCCTTTTTTTATTTTTCCTATTTCAGTTTTCTCTTTCTCTTGAGACAGGGCTAACAAATTTTTAAGGGCACTTCAAAGACACGTTCACCTCTAATTTACTATCCTTGCTGAAAAGTAAAGTTTTTAAATGAAATGTAGAATTGAAGGGGGAAGGTGTACAGGGGAACAAAGAAGAGAAGAAAATATGTTAATAGCTTTTTATTTCCATGGATTTTCTGAGAATTTGAGACTATGGACATAAAATGGTTTCAGGACTTCAGAAAATAAATACTATTTTTAAAGTTACAATAATTCCAGAAATCCTGCATCAGTGTTCAGCTGTAAGCTCTAAGGCTATGGATCTCAGCATTCACTGTATACAACCAAGTTGTTATGCATTAATCAGCTGAGGATCTGACAGCATTCTTTAAGTTTGGAAGTCAACCAAATCTTAACTTTACTAAAGAAGGTTTTTTTTTTTTTTTTCTTTTTCTTTTTTTTTTCAAGGGAAGAAGAAGAAGAAATAGATGCAGAGGAATTGGAAAGACTGAAGGCAGAATTAGATGAGAAAAGACAAACGATTGCTACTGTCAAATGCAAGCCTTGGAAAATGGAGAAGAAAATTGAAGTTCTCAAGTATGATGCCACTTTTCATAATTAGAAACACTTTTCTTGCTATTGATTTCCAAAATTCTCTATTTCCTATACATTATAGATAGTACTATATGTAGTACATCATTTAGATAAAGCACTCATTATATATAATGTTCATGGCCATTTAATGTATCAAATGTTAACATATCATATATGTACATATACACACTCAGACATATACATATATATATATATATATATATATATATATCACTAGAGAGGCTGGGATAATGATTACAAAAGAAAACAGCCATAATTAAAAATTCATTTTTGGAATCTTACAATCTCTGGTCACCTTTAATCATTTGCTCCTTGAACTGAGAATTTCCTTAGTTTAATACATTCATTACTATTTCTCTGATAAAGATACTGTAGTTGAACTTTACAAGTTTGTTGGATTGCACACTCTAGTTTCTCTGCAGGGTTCCAGCCTCAAATGATATATCCATGTGGCAGCTCTTATTAAAGCACAGGGAGGAGACTAAGCCAACTGAACAGTAAATGGGATTCCAATTAAGGGTTATGCTAATAGCTATTCCCTGGTAACATGTCAGCAACCCAGTTTCACTCTTATGTTGAGTGTTGATGCACTCAGAGACACATAGATTTATGAACTCCTGATTTAAAAAAGTCAAATGATTATCCCTTTCCTGGGACTGCAAGCAGATTTGCCTCCGAGGATCACACTTTATTTCCTCGCCATAGTGGTTGCGGAAGCGGGGCATGAATAAAAAGGACTTGTCTGTGATAACAACAATGTTTGCATCTCACAGATGTGCTACTGATTGCATTTTCCCCACAGAATCATTTTTATAAACGGTGGTAAATTTCCAAAGCTATCCCTCCACAAGCCTATTTAACTAATAACATTAAATGTTTAGTGTATATATAATAATGTTAAAATTAAGGGAAAATGTTTCTGTCTCTGGTGATGAAAAAGAACTGCAGCAGCTATCAGGGTAATTCACTACTAATCTTGGCTCTGCAAGAGGTTGTGCATTATTTAAGGAAATAGCTTAAACTTCTGGGACCTCAGTCACCTTGTATCCAAAGTAAAACAAGATATTCCAGCTTTACCCTACGATGTGGGAACCTAGGTATCATTTCTAACAGTATTGTTTTATGGAATAAAGTTTTCCAAGTTCCAGAGAGTGGTCTTCCCAGAAAACTTCTGGAACACCACACAGCTGTAGGCTGGGAACTCCCTATGTTTGTGCATGCACACCAGTCATAAATGAGGTCAAAGACAAGTAGCATTTCTGGTTCCATGAAGCTATTAACGTATATGCATGTGCATGTCCATGTGTGCGTGTATGTGTGTCTGTTAAAATAGTTTCCATTCAATGAAGTGATAGTGATGCTGAATAATAGGTTTAAAAAATATCCTTACTTAGCAAAAGTTTGGCAACCTTATGTTGGTTCCCAAAATGTGTCTTAAAATATTGCTGACCATGAAATCCCCAAACCTGAAACCACAGGTAACTGTATGTGGAAAGTTGTAAATTTATATAGTAAATAATATTTTGAACTTTCAAAGCATGATGTGAAATTGAGTAAAAATGCCAGGAAATATATCCTCCCTTTCCATCTGCATGGAGGTGTAGAAATAGCCCTTGCTCTTCCCTGTCTGCATTTTCCATACAGAGCAGTGGAGAAGGGATGGGCGTCAGGCTTTGAGTTTGAATCTCAGATCTTCCATTTAAAAGCTGTGCAAATTTGAATGAACTGTGTAGTCCTCAGGTTTCATATGAAATTTTACTACTTTACAGGGCCACTGGACTCATAAAGTGGGTTATTTCATATGAAATACTAATCAGGGTGCCAGAATATTGCACAAAGCTGGGAAATACAACTTGTAATTATCATTTTATCTCAGGACAGACTTAGTGTTGCCTGATTCTCTGCAGTATAACAGGAGAGATGGGGAGGGTATAGGGCTTATCAGGACTGGGTGGGAGCAGACAGCCATAGGCAACCCCAGCAGCCTTGGGGGATGCTGGCACGTTGATATAGCAGTCTGGACAGTCTGGCAGGATGGACAACTGATTTTGATGCTCCAAGAAAGAAAAAAGAGGGTATCTTTGCAGTTCAGCAGAATCTATGGTCAGCCACTTCTAGATTTTTCAAAATGTACCCACAAGGTCATCTTGTAGCAGATTCCAGATCCTGGGGCCTTAGGCTGGAGTCCTGGGATTTAGCCATTTTTAAACACAGGGAGAGATAAAGATTGGGATGGAATGAAGGGCAACACAGGTCAGGTCCTATTACTAGAGCAGAGGTCAAAAATGGGGAGTCTGCAGCTGAATCTAGATTATAAATGGTTTTTATTTGGCCCACATGCTTTTTGTTTCTTTTTTCATTATTATTTTTTAAATTATGATTAAATATATGTACCATAAAATTTAACATTTTAATCATTTAATAAAAATAATTTTTCTTTGATCTTAAATTTAAAAAGTAGAAGATTTCACATTTTAAAATTCAGATATTCATCTTCTCTTGGACAAGAAGAAAGTATGGTCCGCATTCCTACATGAAAATAATAACTAGGACTAAGCAATTGCTATCCCCTACTAATAGGATATTCACTCTTCAGTGTGCGCAGTTCCCAAACAATCCACATCACTTACTCATGCTCCTTGGCTGGACCTTATAAGCATTCATTTGTTGCCTCCTACACCATGCATCTGGGGAGCAAGTTAGGCGTGCTACTGAGACAGTGATTCAGAAAGTTGGGGTGAAAGCCAGCTTGCAGAATGGAAGCACAGATTTAGGCCCAGAGAAGAAACAACTGTGGCTTCTTACCTGTCAGTAATGCCCATTGTCTTGTGATGATTCTCCCTAGCTATAAATGGCTCCTGCTTTGTGGCTTTGCAGTATTCTGCACAGCTGGTACCACTGGCCACGATCAGCCTGATTCTCTTGATTTCAGCCTCTGTGATAAAACTGTTGGTACTACAGTGCCTGACCTATTTCCCTTTGCAGGTTCCTGAATGCTGTATTGAGGTTCTCTCCCAAGGGTCCCAGTTACATACTGGAATCAATACTTCATAGTATTTACATGCAGGTCAAGTTTTCCTGGGGGCTTCCTGATGGCTCAGAGGTAAAGAATCCGCTTGAGGTGCAGGAGACAAGGATGCAGTCCCTGGGTTGGGAAGATCCTTTGGAGAAGGAAATGGCAACCCACTCCAGTGTTCTTGCCTGGGAAATCTCATGGAGTCACAAAGAGCTGGATATGACTTAGTGACTAAACAACAACAATAAAGTTTTTCCTACCCCAGTGGTATTAGAACATGGGAGCCACGCATCTTTCCAGCTACCATTTATTCCTTTCAGAGACTTCAAACTCTGACCGAGTGTGTCAGTGGATTATGTTATTCCCAGAAGTAGCCTCCAGCCATCGCTTCTGGCTAAGTCGATGGAATCCAAGACACTAGGCTCAATATAACTGGAACAGATATTTTCCTCACGGGTTTGGATCTGTATCTGGGTTCCAAGTCTTCCCATCTGGCTCTGGACTCTGAAAAAACTTGTGAAACTTCTAAAACAGATTTTTACAGAGGGTCAGGGTTTTAAGATGTGTTTTAGAGTAAAGCCTCAGAAATGGAGGCTTATGTTTCTGAGGATATATATTGTGGGAGACCCATAGTTCTCATAAGCTGTAATTCATCTTGGGACTCTCAAAAAATTGTGGAGATGGTCTTGTCCGTCTCCAAACCCTCATGGTTATCATTGTCAATAACTAATGATTTCTAAATCAAAGAGCTGGAATTCAGATTTTGAATTCAGATTGTGGAGCTCACTGACTTTTTTAATCAAAAACTTTAAAATTTTGTTATTATAATTGCTGGGGACATTGAAAGCTTTGAACATAGAGATGACATGTTCAAAGTGGTATTTCAAAAGAAACTTAAAATGCAAAGTTATTCCTATTGGACAGATGAGAAGACTTCACCGAGGTAAGGTAGCCTCACACAGCTAATAACTATTAAGGTGAACATTCAAATCCAGTTTTCTTCATCTGCAAAACCTCATAATTTTACTACTGTCATACTACTTCTCATCTGAACCATGTTTTCCAGCAAAATAAACAGTCTTCCCTAGACTCTCTGGTGGACTTTCTCACTTTGCTTCAGTCTCCTTTCCATTTGTCTGCAGCCTATACTTCGTCCAACTGAGTTCTATCCCTTTATGAGTTATTGTCTCCTTGTGGTCTTTTCTCTGCCAAATCCTATAGAAAGAGAACTCAGATAGTCTCTCTATTATTCATTTGGCTCTGTTGTTGTGCTGTATTATATCGCATTTTAAAATTGTATATAAATCTCTTTTCCTTTAGAATAGATTTTGAACTCTTAAGAATATGACAGGGGTCTGACAGCTCTTTATTTCTTCAGGGTCTAGCCTTTTGCTCTGTACATCGTAAGCATTCAGTTACTGTTTCCTGAGTATCACTGTTCATGGTGATTTCTTTTGTAGTTGGACACTCATTTCCAAACCAAGAGAATCATTAGCATGACTGAGACCTGTTAAAGGCCTAGATAAATGTGTGAGTAAAAGGCAGGAATGTGCTGAAACTTTGATTCATAGTGTTTGCCAATTTCCATGGTGTAAATATTCCCATTATGATTAATTTCAAGCTACTAACAGTTTAAGAACCAGCTCACAAAAGTCCTGAAAATTTAACAGTCAGTGGCTGAGTCAGCTGCAACACCTCAATGCAGGGGGCGGATCTAGTGATGCCCTTTGATTAAGCTTATATTCAGTTCAGTTCAGTTCAGTTCAATCGCTCAATCAATTCAGACTCTTTGCGACCCCATGAATCGCAGCACGCCAGGCCTCCCTGTCCATCACCAACTCCTGGAGTTCACTCAGATTCACGTCCATCGAGTCAGTGATGCCATCCAGCCATCTCATCTTCTGTCGTGTCCTTCTCCTCCTGCCCCCAATCCCTCCCAGCATCAGAGTCTTTTCCAATGAGTCAACTCTCCACATGAGGTGGCCCAAGTACTGGAGCTTCAGCTTTAGCATCATTCCTTCCAAAGAAATCCCAGGGCTGATCTCCTTCAGAATGGACTGGTTGGATCTCCTTGCAGTCCAAGGGACTCTCAAGAGTCTTCTCCAACACCACAGTTCAAAAGCATCGATTCTTCGGTGTTCAGCCTTCTTCACAGTCCAACTCTCACATCCATACATGACTACTGGAAAAACCATAGCCCTGATTAGACAGACCTTAGTCGGCAAAGTAATGTCTCTGCTTTTGAATATGCTATCAGGTTGGTCATAACTTTCCTTCCAATTAAAAGTAAGCGTCTTTTAATTTCATGGCTGCAGTCACATCTGCAGTGATTTTGGAGCCCCCCAAAAAATAAAGTCTGACACTGTTTCCACTGTTTCCCCATCTATTTCCCATGAAGTGATGGGACCAGATGCCATGATCTTTGTTTTCTGAATGTTGAGCTTTAAGCCAACTTTTTCACTCTCCTCTTTCACTTTCATCAAGAGGCTTTTTAGCTCCTCTTCACTTTCAGCCATAAGGGTGGTGTCATCTGCATATCTGCGGGTAGAGAGATCTTAATCTGGAGCAGTTAAGAGCAGAAGCTAAAGAATAGAACCTATTTATTATGATATAACATATTTCCTTTATTTAAATTCTAATCAACAATTCTAAGTATCAATGAAATGCTTAAATTAGGACTACCTGTGAGAAAGAAAAAGAAAACATTATTCTAAAATTTCTGGACTCAAAAGTTCAAAGTGCTGTCTACTGGTAATAAAAAACAAAAGTCTCCCATACAACCCCAAAGTTGCAAGTTATGCTTTATTTGGGGACTTTACCGAGTACTATAGCTTGGGAGACAGCCTCTCAGATAGGTCTGAGGAACTATTCCAAAGAGTTTATGGAGGAGCAAGCATATATAGGAGTTTTTACAGAAAAAAAAAACAAAAAATGTGGTCAAACATGAGAAGATCACTGCTAATTACAGAAAAACAGACATCTTACTTTAATGATTTTAGTGCTTTTTATGTATGGGAAGATGCAAGAGTCCAGGCTCACTGAAATTATTCCTTAGATATGCATATTAACTATCTAGGGTCAGTATTCAGTTTTTCTCCACCTGAAGTTCCCTCAGGGTGCAAAGTTAGGAGATGGCTGCAGTGACTGATGGCTTGAGAGCAGGCATCATTCTTTGTTCACTAAAGTGACAGCAGTTTGCTTGTTTGTTTGGTTTTTGGCCACAGTGCATTCAGCTCAGTTGAGTTCAGTTCAGTCGCTCAGTCGTGTCTGACTCTTTGTGACCCCATGAATCGCAGCACGCCAGGCCTCCCTGTCGATCACCATCTCTCGGAGTTCACTCAGACTCACGTCCATCGAGTCCGTGATGCCATCCAGCCATCTCATCCTCAGTCGTCCCCTTCTCCTCCTGCCCCCAATCCCTCCCAGCATCAGAGTCTTTTCCAATGAGCCAACTCTTCGCATGAGGTGGCCAAAGTACTGGAGTTTCAGCTTTAGCATCATTCCTTCCAAAGAAATCCCAGGATTGATCTCCTTCAGAATGGACTGGTTGGATCTCCTTGCAGTCCAAGGGACTCTCAAGAGTCTTCTCCAACACCACAGTTCAAAAGCATCAATTCTTCAGTGCTCAGCTTTCTTCACAGTCCAACTCTCACATTCATACATGACCACTGGAAAAACCATGGCCTTGACTAGACGGACCTTAGTCGGCAAAGTAATGTCTCTGCTTTTGAATATACTATCTAGGTTGTTCATAACTTTTCTTCCAAGGAATAGGCATCTTCTAATTTCATGGCTGCAGTCACAGTCTGCAGTGACTTTGGAACCCCCAAAATAAAGTCTGACACTGTTTCCACTGTTTCCCCATCTATTTCCCATGAAGTGATGGGACCAGATGCCATGATCTTTGTTTTCTGAATGTTGAACTTTAAGCCAACTTTTTCACTCTCCTCTTTCAATTTCACCAAGAGGCTTTTTAGCTCTTCTTCATTTTCTGCCATAAGGATGGTGTCATCTGCATATCTGAGGTTATTGATATTTCTCCTGGCAATCGTGATTCCAGCTTGTGCTTCTTCCAGCCCAGGGTTTCTCATGATGTATTCTGCATATAAGTTAAATAAGCAGGGTGACAATATACAGCCTTGACGTACTCTTTTTCCTATTTGGAACCAGTCTGTTGTTCCATGTCCAGTTCTAACTGTTGCTTCCTGACCTGCATATAGGTTTCTCAAGAGGCAGGTCAGGTGGTCTGGTATTCCCATCTCTTTAAGAATTTTCCACAGTTTATTGTGATCCACACCATCAAAGTCTTTGGCATAGTCAGTAAAGCAGAAATAGATGTTTCTCTGGCACTCTCTTGATTTTTCCATCATCCAGCGGATGTTGGCAATTTGATCTCTGGTTCCTCTGCCTTTTCTAAAACCAGCTTGAACATCAGGGAGTTCACGGTTCATGTATTGCTGAAGCCTGGCTTGGAGAATTTTGAGCATTACTTTACTAGCATGTGAGATGAGTGCAATTGTGTGGTAGTTTGAGCATTCTTTGGCATTGCCAAAGAATTGACAATTGGGATTGGAATGAAAACTGACCTTTTCCAGTCCTGTGGCCACTGCTGAGTTTTCCAAATTTGCTGGCATATTGAGTGCAGCACTTTCACAGCATCATCTTTCAGGATTTGAAACATCTCCACTGGAATTCCATCACCTCCACTAGCTTTGTTCGTAGTGATGCTTTTTCTAAGGCCCACTTGACTTCACATTCCAAGATATCTGGCTCTAGATTAGTGATCACATCATCATGATTATCTGGGTCTTGAAGATCTTTTTGTACAGTTCTTCCATGTATTCTTGCCACCTCTTCTTAATATCTTCTGCTTCTGTTAGGTCCATATCATTTCTGTCCTTTATTGAGCTTATCTTTGCATGAAATGTTTCCTGGTATCTCTAATTTTCTTGAAGAGATCTCTAGTCTTTCCCATTCTGTTCTTTTCCTCTATTTCTTTGCATTGATCACTGAAGAAGGCTTTCTTATCTCTTCTTGCTATTCTTTGGAACTCTGCATTCAGATGCTTATATCTTTCCTTTTCTCCTTTGCTTTTTGCCTCTCTTCTTTTCACAGCTATTTGTAAGGCCTCCCCAGACAGCCATTTTGCTTTTTGCATTTCTTTTCCATGGGGATGGTCTTGATCCCTGTCTCCCGTACAATGTCACGAACCTCATTCCATAGTTCATCAGGCACTCTATCAGATCTAGGCCTTTAAATCTATTTCTCACTTCCCTGTATAATCATAAGGGATTTGATTTTGGTCATACCTGAATGGTCTAGCGGTTTTCCCTACTTTCTTCAATTTAAGTCTGAATTTGGCAATAAGGAGCTCATGATCTGAGCCAGAGTCAGCTCCTGGTCTTGTTTTTGTTGACTGTATAGAGCTTCTCTATCTTTGGCTGCAAAGAATATAATCAATCTGATTTTGGTATTGACCATCTGGTGATGTCCATGTGTAGAGTCTTCTCTTGTGTTGTTGGAAGAGGATGTTTGCTATGACCAGTGCATTTCCTTGGCAAAACTCTTATTAGTCTTTGCCCTGCTTCATTCCACATTCCATGGCCAAATTTGCCTGTTACTCCAGGTTTTTCTTGACTTCCTACTTTAGCATTCCAGTCCCCTATAATGAAAAGGACATCTTTAGTAACCTCTTATGCTAGTTACTTTATCTTATCACCATGCTCAATTTCTTTTTTACCATGTCTAGAGATTTTCAATCTTTCTTTTTCTTTCCTCCTATTCTGTTCTTTTCAAAATTCATCTTAAAGTGGAAAAGTTTTTACAAGAGTATTCAGTTCATGATTGATTTCAGAAATCATTTACCTTAGAGTTCACCTGCCAGAATTGTCTGTCTCATCATTTTCATGGTCTTAGAAGGAATCTTTTCATCTTAAATAAGAACAGTGTCCCCAACAAGTCTTTCTGTCTTGAGATTTAGACTTTTAACATTTGCTGTTTTATTGTGAGTCCTTATAAAATTATTAGGGTTATTTTAATAATGCTTTTCTAATAATATTTTGGAATTCTCCCTTGAAGGATATTGAAAGGAACCAAATGAGAAAGTGACTTTTTTGCTTGGGACTTGTATCTTCTGGAAACTTTTTCAATTGTTAAAAAAGTAGTTCTGAATTATTTGAGAGAAACATACTTTTGTCTGCCAAGAATTCTCTTACTTTATTTGTTTCATGACTCATTGAATTTTTTTTATCCATATTGTACCATCTTACCATGGTTCCTGGAGATGTTGTGTTCTTCATCTTGGCTTGGCAAGATTTTCAGGTGGCACATGGACCTGTATACATGCTCCTATATCTTTTGGAGAGCTGTAAAGGAATTTATGACTATTCCTTCTTAAGATCGTGAGCATACAGGCTAGTTAAATCAGCCTGAAATTCTGCCCGTATGGCTGGTGGAAGGGTATTAGTCACTGAAAAACTGGTTAAAAATGCTAATATTCAAGGATGTGTACCAAGATTCTTGGCACTCTTATTTGCTACCTTCCATGAACATCTGCTTATCCAGAATTCAAATAATCCTAGAGTTCAAAGAAATAAGGATTTTTAAAATGGCATACTATAAGATAATAATTATAATAAAAATAAATGTTAGCAATAAAGAAGTTCCAAAGTTTTCTTTTAGATAGGTGACATATTGTTATTTTCATCTTCTTAATTGCATTTCATTGTACACTACTTTCTCATGGTGTTATCAGTCAGTGTATTGTATATGGCAAGACACACTGAGTTAGTTTTCCAGCTTACCAAAGTAACATAGCCTCCCAAATTTTTTGTTAAATAGCAGTTTACCTAACTTGCACTCCTTAGAATTTTAGCTGTCAGTGATAGCTAATTTTCACAACTTGTTCTTAGGCTATCCATAAATAGATGATCTTTGGAAACTGATTAAAAGGAGAAATTCATTGACTATGACTTAAAAATATTTAGGAATGCTATTAAATATATATTTACTGTTAATATATTAACAGTAAAAGAAAGCAACTGTGCACATGATAAGCACAAAATAAACTTAATTTGAGAAATGTGTCCTTGTTGTTTTGGGAAACTATGATACAGATATCAGATAAGATACTAATTATGAAGATAACCCTTAACTTTATCAGGTTTATAAGAAAAGAGAATAACTAAGGCATTTTTTGAAAATGTTTTTATCTATATAACCAAGAAATGGCTGGTAGAACATTTCTTCAGGGGACTTAAATAAGCTTGTTCCTATAGAACAAAAATGGTTACATTTTGTTAAAATGCATATACTAAAAGTAAATTTGGAGAGCAGTATATTAGAATATCATAAAAAATAAGGTGAGCTGAAGAAAGGGGAATAGTCTTTCATATTCAACATATTATGTCTAAGAGGTCCTGATTTTAGAAAATTTTAAACTAAATATAAATTATTTCTTTCAAATAGCCCTGTTAATTATACTTTTGTAATATATGTACATGCATGTGTATGTATATGCTACTGACCATATACATACATATTCACATTCAAATATCTATAAGAGAGACATGATTCTTTGGATGAATTTATTTTTATATTTTATGCATACTATTATAGTGTTTCTTGGCCAGTGGTTGGTCATATGGGTCAGGAAAGCTTAGAAGGAAGGGTATGGAAGGAGACTTTGAAATAGTAAGACTCCAAATCAGCTCAGCAGAAAGATGAATTCACATCGGAATATACTATGCTCTGTGGATGACCTTGCGTAAGTTGTGTTGACAAATGCTCAGGAGAGACCTAGATCTAAGTGTATCTTGTAGCAAGCAATTTACCAGGTAATCTTCATTATTTGCGATGGCACCCCCACTCCAGTACTCTTGCCTGGGAAAATCCCATGGATGGAGGAGCCTGGTGGGCTACAGTCCATGGGGTCGCTGAGTCGGACATGACAGAGCGACTTCACTTTCACTTTTCACTTTCATGCACTGGAGAAGGAAATGGCAACCCACTCCAGTGTTCTTGCCTGGAGAATCCCAGGGACAGGGGAGCCTGGTGGGCTGCCATCTATGGGAGTCGCACAGAGTCAAACACGACTGAAGTGACTTAGCAGCAGCAGCAGCTTCATTATTTGTTGAGTTCACTGAACTGCCATCATTTAAAGTTTCTTGCCCACTCTTGGATCAAAAGGCAGAACATACTGTTCTAACAGAAAACTAAGACTTTCTAGCATTCCTAAATATCATCACACAAAATTTTGAAAAAAAATATTTCACAATTCTTAGAAATGTTGACCAGGGACTAAATATGAACACACAGGTGTTGTGCAGAAATATTTTACCAAAACTTTCAAAACAGAATGGTTCCTCTCTTTCTGAGGCAGTGCCCTGTGAATCCGTCTGTTTCACAGTATTCAGAATTCATTAAACATGCTTCATTAGAATGCATATAAACCAACCAAGTGAAATTAGCATAGTCTGTCTACCCAGCCCTGAATGTTAGTATATCTAAGAATATGAGAGTGTACTTGAGGTTCATGGTGGAAATGTCTCCTTTGTTGAGGAAATTTCTGCAAATATATGCCTGAAATGCCTTTCTCTGCCTACTCAAGTCTATCAGCCCTTTAATGTCCTGTTTAGTTCTTATCTCATCTACAATGTCTTCAAGCTCTCAAGCCTCCACTGCCCTCTCCCTTTTCACTTCAAGACTGTCTAGCACTGTTGTATAACAGTTTTATGGGCCTTTATCTCATTTCTTCTTAATGGGGTTTAAGCTTCAGGAAGGAATCTCCATGTTTCTTTAGTTTTTGAACCACTTAAGTCTGCTAAAAACATAAAACACACTCAATGAATACTTAGAAAAAATGGCTAAGTAAAACAGAGAATGAAAAGTTATAGAAATAAATTTCCTTGTTGATCAGAACTTCAGTAGGTCCTTCTTATATCTATGTGTAGCAATCTACATTTTCAGTGCTATTTCTACCTAATTGTGAATATAATTTTCCCACAATGAAGGTAGGGAGAAGATACACTGCCATTTTGAAAATCTTTGGGGTTAAGAATAGTCAAGATAAGATTTTAGATTTCACTTTTTTTTTTTTATTACTCTTAACCTCTTGATTTTAAGATTCATTTGTGTGTTTAAGGACTTGATCTCCTTAAATCTCATTTCTGCCCCCAAAGTCAAAGCAATAGCAATATACTGGGATATACCTAAATGTCTTAGGGATATGGCCCAGAACTCTGCAGCCCATGTAATGCCACCCCTACTTTCAGATTTTAGTGCTGGTAATTGCATGCTCATTGATTCATTAAAACAAGACAAAAACAAAAATAGAACAAAAAATACTTGATATAGAGCTTAATAAGATCTGGAGAGATATTTATAAAGTTACTGTTATAGACTGTTTTAGATGGAAAAAGAATTCTTTTTAGCAACTTCATCATCTCTGCTGACAATTTACAAATCTTAGAATTTTTGGTGTCCTCGTAGAGCAGAAAACTAGTTTACATTGTGACCAATATCTAAAACTCAGCACAAACTTTTAGCTCCTGGGAAAATCTATATTGTCTTCTTTCTCCTCTCTCTACTATTATAATAAAAAGGAATAATATTAAACATAAATTGATTTTTAAATTAATCAGGTAGAACAGAATTAGGGAAAACATTTAATCAGCAAGTAGAAAGAGGATCTAATGTTCTTTCTTTCTTTATTAAACTACTAAAGCCCAGCTATGTTGTTTCTCCTTGATTCATCTAAAATTACTCTGAGATGCCTGACTGACCTCTAGGGTACAACTAAATTATGTTTGAGTTTTTAATTGACATTTAAGCCAACCATGAAAATTAACATTGTTTTATACTTCCAGGGAGCAAAGAAATTATCTTAGTTCTGAAGAATTTCTATGGGTAATAACTTTGAACTTAATACAGATTTGACCTAACCAAGCTTTGCTTTAGTTTTTTACCAATACCAGCAGCTGGCTTTGACATATCTTCATGAATGTCATCAGAGCTGGTGAAAACAGATCAGTGTAGTGTTTATTGCTGATGAAATGTTTAGCAGTCTTAATGATTCTCTCTCTCTCTCTCTCTCTAACATATGTATAAAATCTGTGAAATCTGTGAAGTGATGCTGTTAAAAGGAGGCAGACCAAAATAAGCCACACATATAGGCTAAGAGGTTATATGAATATCCAGCCAACATTTTTGGTGTTCTTTGTTGCTTGTCAGATTGTTTCAGAAATTTTTAGTCAGTTGTCCTTTAGGGATATAAGATAGAGTGAACTAGTTATTTTTCAAGATGAAGTTATTCACCAAAATAAATTTATCATGTTTCAAGATATGTAGAGTGTTGTCAATGCCAGGGATCACCAAAATAATCATATTTGATATAGTAACTTTTTAGCCCAACCCTCCAGCAACTTTTGGGCCACATAAAAATCTCTTAAATTTACTAGACTCAACAAATAACATTTAGTTTAGTTCTGAGTTTGTTCTTCAACTTGTTTACAATGGACTCATTTAGGGACCTTGAAAAATATTGATGCCTATGTCCCATCCTTAGAGATTGTGATTTAAGTGGACTGGAGATGGGGACACTTGGCCTTTGGAATTTTTAAAAGATCCCAAAGGTATCCCACAGCAGACTATTACCTAGTCTTGGAGGTGTTCATTCATTCAAATAGCATTTGTTGAAATTTACTTCTATGCCAGGTGCTATATTAAATATTGGGAAATTAGAAATTGAGACAATGGACCTAGCTTTTAGGAAATCCCAGTACAGAGGTGAAAATGGACCATGGGTTAACTTTAATATGTGATGTAATTACTACATAAAGGGCAGAGGTTAAATCACCCTGACACGTGGCTGGAGGTGTGTTAGAAAGGAAAACCAGGAAAGAGCTTATGGAGGAGCTGTAGTATGGACCTGGCTGTTGAACTGAAAATGAAAAGGAAGAAATCATGTGGTGAAGAGGGGAAGGGCATTCCAGAAAGAGGAAGCAGGTTGTATAAAGGCATTGGAAAACAAGTTATTAATACATCCAGCCTCTCTTGGTTTTCTCTCTAATTCATCTTGCAAATCACTGTTGCAACATTTTTCAGATAGCACACTGTACTGCACTTATCAGTCTCCTGCTAAAAAAATGCTCATGATCCTGATTAACATCAGAATGAATTCTGCACTGCTTAACCTGCCATGGGGTGTGCCTACTCCTCCTTTAATCACTTGGACTGTTTTCTTCATCAGCCATCTGAAGGCCCCAGATATATTTCCATCTCTTCACCATTGTTCACACCAGTCATGTCCTTCCAGCAACCTTGACTATGTATCTGAATCCTCCTTTTGTTCAAATTTCCTTCTAACCAGCTGGCTCTTTCATCTGAATTTTTCCAGCCCTTAATTTTACTATTCATTTGGTAGCAATTAGATGATTCCCTGAATGTTTATCTATGTCTTAGCTTTCTTATGAAATTAGAAATGCCTTATAGAAAAGCACAGAACCACATTCTTTTTTTTTCCCTTCATATGGCACAGTGCCTTGAAACAAACAAAAAAACCTGTATTTTATTACCGTAAGTCTTATTTTATTACTGTAAACAAAACTGTATGACAATATTATACGTTTAGAAGATAGAGGAACTAATTATTTGCACAGTTGCCCAGTCTTTGGCCATTGGCACACACAATTTTTACAGAGTTGTAACAATAGTGTATTGCGTGCTCAGTTACTGAGTCATGTCAGAATCGTTCTTTATTCTGGCGTTTTACTCAGTGTATCAAATACGTTTCCCCAGAAAAATAATAAATATTTTTGAATACTAATCAAAAGTACCATATACCCCTGGTATACCAAGAAACTGTTTTGTTTATGCTGTCTCAACTTTTATATGTCCTTATACCAATCCCATGAGGTAACTAATAATGTTATTCTGAGGAAAGTGGAGATACTGAGCTCAATTCCTAGCTGTGCTGTGCCACTTACTCTCTGGGTAAATTTGGACACCTCTTTTACTGACCTAATCCTCAGTTTCCTCATCTCTGTAATGGGGATAAAAATAGTTCCCACCTTGCAGGATTTGGTAGGGATTAAATGAGATGATGGATGTAAACTGCCTGGCTTATGGCAAACATTTAGTACATTAACTGTCATTGCTGTGACTTTCCCTGGTCATATTTTATAGGCGAAGAAGCTTGGGATCAACAATAGCTCCCCAAAAGCACATGGAGCAACTGAACTGAACTGAACTGAACTGAATATTAATATGTGACAGAGCCAGGATTCAAATCTGTGTCTCAGTTATAAGATACAGATCACAAAATTGAATAGAAATGTGGTCCTAGTCAACGGACTGTGTGTGTTAGTTGCTTAATTGTGTCCAACTCTTTGTGACCCCATGGACAGTAGCCCATATAATTTTCTGGGTGAGAATACTGGAGTCGGTAGCCATTCCCTTCTCCAGGGAATCTTCCTGACCCAGGGATCAGACCAAGGTCTCCTGCACTGCAGGCAGATTCTTCACTGCCTGAGCCACAGGGAAGCTCTTTCTGTCTCTTATCACAGATGCCTCAGCTGTCCAAGCATCCTGTACTCTCTGCAACAGCACAGAATGGCAGGAGCAGGACCTGGGCTGGCACCTATCACTGGGCTCCTCCCAGGAGCACTGAATCTGGAGCTTCTGAAGCCGGACACCTGGGCGCCCTCATCAGGTCTCAGATGTAAGGCTGAATTCTCTCCTGCTCTTTTGGTAATAAGATGAGTTCCCACTATACTCACATCTCACCAGGGTCACAGTCTACTGGGAAATGGACTAGCTTTCTGCAACTGCCTGGAAGTATCTAGTCCTCAACATTTTTACTTATTTGGAGAGTCAGCACAAAACTGCTCAGCCCTATTTTTTCTATTGCTGTTAATAATAGTTACTGTTTATGGTGATCTTCCTGTTTGCCATGGACATATTACATACATTATTACAAAACACATCACAGACATTCTTTCCTATAAAGCATAAACAACCCTTGGAATAGCTATTACTATCTTTATTTTAAAGATGAAGCAGCTGAACTTCTTACCCATTATGACTACGGTCACCAATATCCTTGTTTTAAAAGCACATGTTTTGATCATCAGTTCCAGTATTAGGATGATTTAAAATAATTCAGTCTAATTATGGAGTTACATTAGACTGTATGTTTCTGTTCATTAGATTATCTTCTTATCTCCTCAATTTTCTTTCAATTACTCAGTAATATTTTAGGAAAAGTTAGAGCTCTAAGTTTTAGTCAATTTAAATTGGTCAGTTTTTTTTTTTTAATGGTGGTGCTTATTAGAAAAAGACTTTTCATTCTTCTGGTTGCTTTATTGGGAAGTAGTGTTCATGAGCACAAGTTTTGATGACAGTTGGCTTAAAGACCAATTTTGAAATGTCTTTCATTTACTTGAGCAATAAATGGGTTGCTCAATGATACCATCAAACTGAAAACAAGAGGAAAGAAAAGTCAACTTAACCTAACCCAAATGAGGAACATGTTTCCTGGGATGAGAATGTGTCAAAGGCAGCATAGCATGTCCTAACTCCCTTGTGGAATCAGGATTGTATCACGTGTTAAGGATAAATTATCTATTTTGTAAGTTAGGCCAAAGTGTGCTCCTTCAACTAACTGTGAAAGCATTCTTGAATGCCCGTGAAACCTTATTATTCTAATTACCAACAAAAGGGTTGATAAATGAATGATGAAGCCAGGTATTATTGTCATTAAATAGACCTTGCTCAATTATTTATCCCTGGGTCTGGGGTTACAGCTCAGAGAGCTGTGCATATTGTACTAGGGGTCTGAGCTCTGAGACGTGGAGACTGGATTACAGACCTGGCAGGTAGCTTTTGTTGAATGCAGTTCAAGGAGATAACACACATTTTTCAGTCAGATATTTGGTTGGTTTGAGGCTAGTAGGTACTCAGAATTTATCCACAAAAGCCTATTTCATATTAGCCATGAAAAATGACTAAAAAGTCCCTTTAAATTATCCAGAACAATACAAATGGTAGGGAAAATAGCTTCATTACAAGAAAAATATAAAAACTTTTTTTTTTGCCTTTTGGTTTTCAAAGACTCTGCTGTTTGTTTCCTTGCATTCTGACATGTGTTACGGCTACTTTAGTGTGATAAGTATCACTCAGTGTTTATCTCCATGCTGGATATTTTCTTTTACTATCTTGTTTCTAACAGCACAGTTAGAAGATATTGTCTTCTGGTTAGGAAATCTTTATTAGGAAGGGTGGGATTGGGTGATGCTAGTTTCTTCCATCCTAAAATCATGCCAGCTAACTGTAAAGGTCAGCCCTGAAAATCGTGTAAAGGTTTGTTCTTTCTCTGAGCTCTTCCACCTTGATTTCCCCTCTTCTATGCTTGAAAGGAGCAAGATGCTCATACCCCTCTGTTCTTGCTTAACAATTCTTCTCTGCCCACTACCCCTGGTAGTTATTTGGCCCTGGTGGGCAGTGGGGAGCAGGAGGAGCTAGAATGGCTGGCCAAGGAGCCCTTAGGTATGAAACTATGAAACTTGGAGAAGACCTTTTGGAGAATAGAGGAGTGGGTAGGGCATTGTGCTGTGCTTAGTCATTCAGTCGTGACTGACTTTTTGGAACCCCATAGACTGTGGCCCACCAGGCTCCCTTTCCATGGGGATTCTCCAGGAGAGAATACTGGAGTGGGTTGCCAAGCCCCCTCTCCAGGGGAAGTTCCCAGCCCAGGAAAAGAACTGGGGTCTCCTGCATTGCAGGTGAATTGTTTATCAGTTGAGCTACTGGGAGAAAAAATTCATACTTGAAATTATATGGAGTGGAGTGAAGTCCAGACTTTCGTTTGAAAATTCAGGATGTGTATGTATGCTGAGGGTGGGGTAGGGTAGTACTGGAAGACAAATATGAAGCTATGCCTAGCACAAATTTGGCAATTTAAGAGGGGACAAAAATAAAAACTTGTTTAGATTGTTCAAAGGAGAAGTATGTATGTAATAACTGATTTAAAAACTCTTATGGAAGCCATATAAATAAATTTTTGTATTTTATAATTTAATTTACAATTAATTTTTTGGTGACTTCAATTTTTTTATAACCTTGACTTCCCTGTCTGTTAAATTTTGCTAGTTTACTGTTCCTGTAACATAATTATCAGCTCACAAAATTTAAAACCTATGGAGTAGATTAGCTATTCCTTTACACTTCTGATTGCTTAGAGCAGTCTTATTTTTTAATTGCCCACTCAAGTAGAAAGCAATATAATTCTAATAGGCCAAACTGATGTTTTTAATTATCTCCTAAATATCAAGAGCTGTGGATATGTCTGTAAAGTGGTCACTTTATTACATTTAAAAAACAAATTTTGATTTTACTACTAAGAAGAATTTTTGGTCCTCCATTTATATATGTTGATTATAATGGAGAACGATGTGATAATTTCTACATATACTTGGTCTAAAGAATTTCAAAATTCTTGATGCCAAATAATTGTTATAACATGATGAATGGGTTTGTAAAAATCACCACACCTTGAAAATTGGGTAATGAAAACTACAGGGCTTACAGAATAATGGGAATGGGACATAATATTCAGGAACATCATGGGTGACATATTTTAAAAAGAGAATTTTAAGAAAACGACAGCAACAATTTACAGATGTTAAATGGCTGAGAAATGCCTAAATACTGCAATAAATATAGCTGTTTACCTTTAAAAAGATCTGAGGTTTGCTTGTGGAAATGGTAAGACTGCAGTTTGTGAGTTATTGTGAAGCCTGGAAGCAGGGTCATTGTAAGTCAGCTCTGAATGGATGTGGCTTTTCTGACACATGGAGTGTTGTGAAGTAGCTGGTTGATGAGGTGTGTGCAATTTTGTGTATACCCTTCTAGGTTTAGGTGGATGCGATTTTTTTTTCTTTTGCATTCACTTAGCGTTACTTGTAGATAAAAATCACACATAAGCAAACATAAAGTTTGTGTTATGTTTAGGTTGTTCCATAGCATAACAATCATGTTAGAACAGATTCTTGGTTTCAAAACAAGTGTTACAGTGGAACTGACGGTGTGGTAGTGCCTTCAGCACATTCACACCTATGGTCACACCTTAGATTTTCACCACCACCCAAGCAAGCAGGAAGCATTTGTTCACTTTTTGTTTGTTTGAGAATCCTGAACCTGTTAAAAGCTACACAGTAACTGAAGGAGTCTGTGCAGGACTTGCCCAAGTGTGTGCAAGTCCTGAGCAAGTGCGCTTTCTTTTGAAAAACAGGATTCTCCTCAGCAAGGGTATGAAAGAAAGTGAAAGTGTTAGTTGCTCGGGCTGTGTTTGACTCTCTTCTTCCCCATAGACTGGAGCCCGCCAGGCTCCTCTCTCCATGGAATTCTCCAGGCAAGAGTACTGAAGTGGTTGCCATGTCCTCCTTCAGGGGATCTAACCTGGGTCTCCTGCATTGCAGGCAGATTCTTTACTGTCTGAGCCACCAGGGAAGACCCAGCATGGGTATAGAAAGTGACAAAAACATGGACAAGGTTATAGAGACAAATCACAGAGGCTGGGCTAAAATCAGGTTACTTGATTTTCAGTTTATATCAGTTCAGCATTTTATAAAGTGTCTGTTAGGTACCGTGCTCTCTTCTGTCTTGTCATCTCTGTAACACATAAAGCTTAACTGTGATATGTTTGTTTTTGATTGCCTGCATTTAAAACCCAGCCATGAGAGTTCAGTTTATACTTATTGATATGGCTTTCTTGAACATCTTAGACTATGTAGAATGTTTTAGAAACTGTTTTTCAATTAATCTTCACAGCCCAGAAGTCCTGTCAAATGTCAGAGTGTTTCACAAGGCCAGCCTAATAACTCTTCTTCATTTCTAGGAAGCTGTCCTACTTAGTTTCTGAGAAGGCTAAAGAGAAGAGTGTGATTCCAAAGTCTCGGAATGACTGCCTTAGGGCATTAATTGATGTGGATAATACAGTTTTTAGACACTCCCCTATTTCCATCTACCTGAATTAGGCCAGTCATGTCTATTTCAAGTTTACTTGAAAATAAGTTTACTTAACACCTCTTATGATCCAAGGAGTAAGCAGTGCTGTGAGAGAAAAAAGAGATAAGATATTGTCCCTGCCATCAAAGAAATGATGTGGGGAGTCTGATGTCTGAAGAGAATCTTCTCCATTGTGCTTGTGTTTTTATGACAGGCCATGGGTAGGTGCCCATGTACGGGTGAATAATGGGGCTCTATTGTTCAGTTACCGGCTAAGGTAGCAGGCATGTGCTGTTTTGATCAATGGGTATGGTAAAATCATGAGCTTAGCACTGATACTGAGGAACACAAAAATATCCTTCATCAGCTTAAGGACGAAGTCTCATCTTTCACCTTTTAAAGAATACTTTGTGTGTTAAGTTTGTAGTCATGTGTTGAGGGGACACCCAGCTGATGACAGTGTCCCACTTGTAGACCCAATGTCCAGGTTTGGATTGTCCCTTGGTTCTCTTGGGTTATGCCTTGTATGGCCCCTGAGAGGTCAGGGCAAGCCTGCACTGCCTCTATTTGTAAAATTCTTTCCAAACTGCAAACAGACAATGATAGCAAAAATGACTAAAAAAGGTTATAAAAGTCGTAGTATATTTAACATGTTCACTCTATCCATTTTGATGAGTTAATGCTTTTTAACGCACACAAAGACTCTAATGTGACTACTGTAAAAGTACAAATATTTGGGAATAATGTTACAATTTAAACTTGAAACCCTTTGAGAATGTGAGGCCAGAGATTATTCCTTTCCTTTTCTCTCTTCCCTAAACCCCTTTGCTTTATATAGTATGATTTTTCTGTTTTAAGTCATAATTGCTTTTATGAGATTAAATACCAGGTCAATAAGCGTGTTCTATGTCAGTTTGTCCCAAACTCTCTGCCCTATTTTTTTTTAAAGCAACTCTTAAAAAAAAGGAAAGTATTTTAAAATAAACATTCTGACTGCCAGAATCTGAAATAAACTTCAAATTCAATTTTACATGTGGTAGAAATGAGAACTGGGGTTCTCTATTTTGATGTTTAGCATAACTATCTTGCTTTTTGATGACTCCAGCTGATTAATAAGTGAGACTAAATCATCTTATTCTTCCTGACCAGAATTTTAAAAACTTAAACACTTGGCCAGAATTTTAAAACTTAATCATCATTTACAAATCCCAAGATTATGAAATTCAGTCACTTGTTAAGAGTTTAAAAGGGTCAGTGAGAAATAAAGCAGTAGACCTAGTAAAATTAAATATCCACTACCTATATACTATATTAATCTCCACTCACATTTTATTTTGTTTTATTTTCTCAGGGAAGCAAAAAAATTTGTGAGTGAAAATGAAGGGGCTCTTGGGAAAGGAAAAGGGAAACGATGGTTTGCATTTAAGATGATGATGGCCAAGGTAAGTATTTTCATAGCTCAGTCAGTTTGATGCCATGTAAGCTCTGTGGAAGCCACATTGCCCCCAAGGGGTTCTAGAATTGGTTCTGTTCTGAGAGAGTGAAAAAAAAAATCTGACATGTTATGTGTATACTTAGGTACATTATACTAGATACATAGTACTCTGTGTTATTGAAATTTGGAGAAAGGGGTGATTCAGAAAAAAAAAAATTGTCCTGAAAGGCTCTTCAAAGGAGTTAAAATGAAAGTTGATAAACATTGATTTATGGCAAAAGATTGACTTGTATGATTTTATCACTTCCAAATGTAATAGACTGTGCCTCTTTCATTTTCTTTTTTTGTTGTTGTTGTTGGTTATATATTTTATTTTATTTATTTATTTTTAATATAAATTTATTTATTTTAATTGGAGGTTAATTACTTTACAAAATTGTATTGGTTTTGCCATACATCTGCATGTATCCACCACAGGTATACACGCGTTCCCCATCCTGAACCCCCTTTCCTCCTCCCTCCTGTACCATCCCTCTGGGTCGTCTTAGTGCACCAGCCCCAAGCATTCAGTATCATGCATTGAATCTGGACTGGCGATTCGTTTCATATATGATATTACACATGTTTCAATGCCATTCTCCCAAATCATCCCACCCTCACCCTCTCCCACAGAGTTCAAAAGACTGTTCTATATACATCTGTGTCTCTTTTGCTGTCTCACATACCAGGTTATCATTACCATCTTCCTAAATTTCATTTTCATTCCCTGGGAGTTATGTGGTTCTGGGTCAAGGTTTCTTTCTCAAAATGTCTACAAGCTACAGAGCCATATAACTCTTCTCTACTAGGAACATCAACTATAAATTGTATAGAAAATAAGAGAATACAAATGATATACCAATATAAATGTAAATTTTTGGAAAAGATAGAAGAGAGACTAACATTTATTTAGCACTTGCTATGTTCCAAGCACTGAGTTAAATCCTTCTATAAAAATTGAGTCCTTATTATATACAGTCCTTCCACATTGAATTCTCACAGCAAAGTAGGTATGTAGACATTATTATCTCCTCTTTACAAGTGTTATACCACTTGAGGCTAAATATGTTCCCATAGAGATGGAGTTTTGTGAATAAAGTTCATTTATCTTAAATGTGAAATCTATAAGTAGATCTGATACATATTTATCTATCATGAATTTTGTTTTGTCTGTTTTTATAGTTTAAATAAATGAAATCATATAGTATTTATGCTTTTGTTTCTTGCTTCTTTGAGCAATGCTATTTGCATGAAATATGTCCATGTCGTGGGAGTTACAGTTCATTTTTATTTAGATGTTATATTCTATCATATGAAGATATTGTAATTTGCTTATCTATTCGATTATAGATGAACATTTGCGTCGTTTCTGGTTTAGGTAATCTTTTGAACTTCAGACTTGTATCAAATCTTATTTAGGTGCCACATGCCTGTTTAGCTCATCCATTATCCCAGCATCATCCATATACATATGCACAGTTATCTGTCCCATCCTCCTTCTTCTTATGGTTAACCCAACATTGTTGGATAAAGTGGAAGGAAGATCTTTACAAAAACTAGTTTATGATTCTTTTTTTTTTTCTTCCCTTTCCTATAATACCATGCCTTTCCGTTTAGACAACTGTTTCATCTCCACCAGAATGAAAAGTCATAGCACTTAACATACTGTACAGTGTACTTGACCCAGAAGCCCTTCAAAGCAGGAACTATGCCTTATTTATAGTTCCTTAATTTCCTCATGTAATGGGTATTCAATTAAACACATACCTTATTAGGTGCTAACTCAGTCCCTGCTCTCTTATTGTGTAGCAGAATAAACAGATCATTTTCAGTGGTCGTCATATTTTCTGTAAAACAGCCAGTAAAACATCTTTTAATTAAATTGGTCCAGGAGTAGGTGGGGAACAGGGAAACAAGTGAAACCTAGCATCTTCCCCTTTTACAAAAAGCACTATGTGATGCCAGAGAGATCTTTCCAAGCTCATTGTCATGTGATATTTTGGGATGAGTGCGGGGGATAAACATCTTAACAAACAAGCAGTTGGATTTTACTGTTGTACTTGGCTTTCTTTTCAGAAATGGGCCAAATTTCTCCGAGATTTTGAGAACTTCAAAGCTGCTTGTGTCCCATGGGAAAATAAAATCAAGGCAATTGAAAGTAAGTACTCATTCTATCTCATTAGATGAGGAATGCTGTCCTAGATAAATGTCTCATAAGCTTATCAGATGGTTTTCTCAGTCCTGTACTACTGAAAAGATTATAAACAAGAAAATGAACAAATAAAGATATTTTTATGTCCTCTTTGCTCACCATGAAGCTTTGCTAGCCCTTACTAACTGTAGCAGTGGAGACTCCACTCTCCTTTCTGCATTAGACCAAAATATTCTCATTTTGACCTTGTATTTTCTTCTAAGCATGAAAGTCAGTATTGTGCACAATGACACTGAGTCATATCATTGGGAAAGCAGAGATTTTATTTTGGAAATGAACATGACATTGAAAATATATAATCACTTGAAATATTGTAAATCAACTATACTTCAATTAAAAATAAACTCATATAGAAATATCAAAAAAAGAAAAATATACATTCACTTGGATGTTAGACAATAATCAAAATGAGCCATATCTAAAGATAGTGAAGAAATCTTAAAGCATCATTTTCAAACCTCTGAAGTGAGAATAAGCAATAATCATCTAGAAACTCACTATCTGAATATCATATTGTGCCTTCATTTTGTACAATGTTCATAGTGTCCAGAGAAAGCAGCAGAATATACTCAATCAAAAACTTATTTATTATAGTGCTCTAGGCTTAGAATCGGAGAAGGCAATGGCACCCCACTCCAGTACTCTTGCCTGGAGAATTCCATGGACGGAGGAGCCTCGTGGGCTGCAGTCCCAGGGGTTGCTAAGAGTCATACACGACTGAGCGATTTAACTTTGGCTTTTCACTTTCACGCATTGGAGAAGGAAATGGCAGCCCACTCTGATGTTCTTGCCTGGAGAATCCCAGGGACGGGGGAGCCTGGTGAGCTGCCATCTATGTGGTCACCTGGAGTCAGACACTGAAGCAACTTAGCAGCAGCCCCAGCCTCAGCAGCAGGCTTAGAATAAGGAAGATAAAAATTTGTACATATTGTAAATATGATAGTATGTCATTTTAAAAATAATAAAAGAAAATTTAAAAAGGGAATAACATTTAAAATAATTTTGAGCACAACCTTGTTATATTTTGGTTTCTAATAGTTTTGAGTAGAATCTGATTTTCCTTCATACCCCTCCAGATAGCAGGGCAGATTTTCCTGCTGGCTAAATGTGGTGTTGCCTAAAGTGGAAGCTCCATAGGGAGATAACACAGTTGATGAATATTTCACTGACAAGACTGGGCATGTTTTAGGAGTGACTACCTCTCAGTCCTCTGTCTCTCATCATCAGATGGCAATGAATTAAAATACATCAGCTTATTAATCGAATACATAATACATAATAAAATAAATCAGCTCATTAATTCCTCCCACATATTCCTGTACCAGCCCTTTCTTGCTGTATTTTTCTCCTCAACACTTACCACTATCTAAAATAAAGTATTTTTCATTTAATTTAAAAATAAATTATTAAATAAATAATAAATAAAATAATTAAATGAAAAATACAGTCATTTCACTTCATTTTGCTCATTTCTTCCAATAGATATGAAGGTATAAAATTTGTTTTGTTCACTCCTGGACCCCCAGACCTAGAATATGCTTGGTCTTAATGAATGTGCTGAATAAAATTAAATTTCCAAATGGAAATGGAAAAATAAATTTCTAAAACTCTTGCTGTTTCCATTTTGATTCCAGTAATGCCTGGATCCAAATATTAATGTGGACCAGGTACTCACTTGTTGACTCAACTTTCATATGAGAAATAGATTTGATAATGCTTGCTGGGAAGTTTTGTGTCATATGATGATGCCATGGAGTTTAACTGTTATGCCAGCCTTGTAAAAGGACCTTGCCTAAAACCCCATGGTTACCTGCTGAGAAGAACCTTATCATCCACATTGGATTGCATATTTTGCTGAAGAAGCTATACATTGGTATTCCAGGAGTACAAACATAACCTATACCTACTTGACTCCTGTATTACTATGAAAACCACGGATTAAATCATTGAATTCTTTCAAGCTGGAGATTACAAATCTTTCTCAGAATCAAAATCTACTTCTTCCTAATAGTAAATTACAGCATCAAAGTTAAAGTGTGATACAGACTTACAGAACAGACTTATGGTTGCCAGGGGAGATGGTTGGGGGAAGGGATAGTAAGGACATTTGGGGTGGACATGTATACACTGCTATATTTAAAATAGGTAACTAACAAGGACCTACTGTATAGCACAGGGAACTCGACTCAATGTTATATGGCAGCCTGGATGGGAGGGGAATTTGGGGGAGAATGGATACATGTATGTGTATGGCCAAGTCTCTTTACTGTTCACCTGAAATTATCACAACATGGTTAATGAGCTATACAAAATAAAAAGTTTTAAAAAAGACAGTTTTCAGAAACAGGAGACATAAAAAAATTAAGGTGTGATAGACTACCATTTTTTAAGACCAGAAATAGCTTTAGACAGGCAACCTTAAGCACAGAGTTTAAACTACATGTTTCCCTGCTGGCCTAGGGCTCCAGAAAAATGTAAATTAAATTTACCACATTTAATTCCCCATCCTTAGATCAGTTTGACAGAAACTGTGCTCTGAATCCTTGCCTAACAAGATGGTATTTATATTGTACTTTATAGCAGGTAATTTAATTGGTCTTTTCCCATTTAGAAATACTCATATTTATCTGCTTGTCTTACTACCCATCTGTTCAAGAGGAAATTATACACGATGACAGACTACAAATTACTCTGTCTTAATAATAAATATCCAGAGGGAGATATGAAACGTTAACATTAATTTAAAATATATACAAGAAAATTCAGTAAAAAGAATATTGCATAAGGTTTAGACTTCATTTTAATAAATACCAAAGACTGTTTTAATATATTAATAATTTACTAATGAAACAGAATTTATTCATTAGATTAAAGAGAAAGGAATTGGTCATTGATGGGCACAATCCAGATTTGTAAATTTGATCAGCCTTAGCTGTTTGATGGATATTACCTATATCTATTCTCTCTCACACACATTCATTGCATATTTATTCTATATAGCATAAAATAGCTTTTTAAAAAACATTTTAAAAATGAATTTAACTATAATTATCCCAGGTGGCATTAGTGGTAAAGAACCTGCCTGCCAATGCAGGAGACATAAGAGTTGCAGGTTTGATCCCTGGGTTGGGAAGATCCCCTGGAGGAGGGCCCAACAACCCACTCCAGTACTCTTGCCTGGAGAATCCCCATGGACAGAGGAGCCTGGTGGGCTGCAGTCCAGCAGTTCGCACAGAGTCCGACACGAATAAAGTGAATTAGCATGCAACTGTGATTATACTTGAGGAGCAATATTGCACTGTGGATAAGAGAAATGTTGATTTGGAGTCAGACATCTATAGATAAAGGATATCTGATTTAGAACTCTGGCTGCATCATTTACTATTTATGTAAATACAGTATAGCCTGGCTCCATCATTTACTAGATGTGTAACTATGGAGTTAAGTCTCTGTAAAATGGGAGTGCAGTAGATTCCTTGGCAGGGATTTGATAATAATTAAATGAATTAATACACAGAGATAAAATAGATGACTGGAACAAAGTCATTAAACTTTAGTGATTATTATTATTAATCAAGTCTTGGATCAGTCCATTGCTGTGTTTGTTTTTGATTTCCCATCCACACAGCTGGACTAATAATACTTAACCTTACCAAACTGTCAAGGCAGTTAAAGGAATCGATGCTAGTAAAGTTCTCAGTATATGTAACTGACCATCAAAATATGTTCAGTTCAGTTCAGTTCAGTCGCTTGTGTCCGACTATTTGCGACCCCATGAATCGCAGCACTCCAGCCCTCCCTGTCTATCACCAACTCCCGGAGTTTACTCAGACTCACATCCATTGAGTCGGTGATGCCATCCAGCCATCTCATCCTCTATCGTCCCCTTCTCCTCCTGCCCCCAATCCCTCCCAGCATCAGAGTCTTTTCCAATGAATCATCTCTTCACATGAGGTGGCCAAAATACTGGAGTTTCAGCTTCAGCATCATTCCTTCCAAAGAAAACCCAGGGCTGATCTCCTCTAGAATGGACTGGTTGGATCTCCTTGCAGTCCAAGGGACTCTCAAGAGTCTTCTCCAACACCATAGTTCAAAAGCATCAGTTCTTCGGCACTCAACCTTGTTCACAGTCCAGCTCTCACATCCATACATGACTACTGGAAAAACCATAGCCCTGACTAGATGGACCTTTGTTGGCAAAGTAATATCTCTGCTTTTTCAATATGCTATCTAGGTTGGTCATAACTTTTCTTCCAAGGAGCAAGCGTCTTTTAACTTCATGGCTGCAGTCACCAAAAATAAAGCCCCCCGCCAAATAAAGTCTGACACTGTTTCCACTGTTTCTCCATCTATTTCCCATGAAGTGATGGGACCAGATGCCATGACCTCCGTTTTCTGAATGTTGAGCTTTAAGTCAACTTTTTCACTCTCCTCTTTCACGTTCATCAGCTACTACTATTATTAACTGTTCTCTACAAGAATAAATCAGTTTTATTTGAGAGACTAAGCACATTGAAATGACTGTTCTTTTAATTATGCTCATTTAGCTAACTGTAGAAAGATTTATTTCATTTTTTTTTTTTTTAGGAAATGCTAGTTTCATTCAAGAATCTCTGGAAGGATAGAACCACTGGGCTAAGTGGATATGAAGAGGGAAAATGTCTTCTTTTTCATTTTTGTGTTGAGAAAGGGAAAGGGCATATGGAACTTTGATGTCAATGCATTGATTTGTTTTCTCTTCTTTATGATCTTTGTTCTTTGTTTTGTCAGTGTTCTTTCCTCCTCTGCCATTGGTAGGTGTCACACAGAAGGAACATTGCCTTCTGGACTTCTCAGTGTCTTTGACCTGTGTCTGGATCTTTCCTACAATCACTCTAGCTTTGATGAAATCTATTTTCCTACAATTCATTTTTTTCTTATACCTAGGATTTTTCATAGAAAACCTTAGTTGTCACTTCTCTACCTCCAAAAAAATATTGTGGTAAAACCACTTTCAAGTCTAAAAACTCGAGTGTATAAGCTTTGGAGTCGAATATATATTTCACCCATAATATATATGGATTATATATAGGGAGGATGTGTTTGTGCATCTTCACTTGCTCAGTTGTGTCTGACTCTTTACGACCCTATGGACTGTAGCCTGCCTGCCAGGCTCCTCTGTCTGTGAAATTCTCCAGGCAAGAATGCTAGAGTGGGTTGCTATTTCCTTCACCAGAGATTTTCCTGATGTAGGGATTAAGCCCAGGTCTCCTGCACTGCAGGCAAATTCTTTACTATTTGAGCCACCAGAGAAGCCCATATATGATGTAAGGGGTATTTTTTGAAATATTTTAATTTGCTTCTCTTTTTTGCTTTTAGGTATATTTATACTTATTTGCCAGGGATTGTGTATGAGGGAAGGGGGAAAGGATGGGCCATGTTGCTAATTAGAATAGCAAAAGCATAAAAGGCCAGGAAGGAAGGAAAGAAAAAAGGATAGAGGGAAGGATGGGTCAGTATCTTATGCTCAGAACTCTATATCAGAGGGTTTCACATGTATTTTCAGGGAAAAGCTTGCCACGGAAACCTAGAGATAAATATTCTCCAGTTAATGAATAACTGTAATCACTAATAAGCTGGAAGTCCACTGCTGTCAATAAAACATGATGAGTGAACCTGGCTGAGGCAGCCCTTGGGTAGTTGTTATCAGAGAACACAGATAACAATCATGAAATGATATGAAATCACTGGGAGCCAGGTGGATGATCAGATGTCCTAGGAAAGAGGATCTGCTCCAGCCTTTCTGCAGATAGACCAGTGCATCCAGTTACAACACCTGGGAGGGCATGTTTATCAACAGCACACTATTTTAGAGATTTTGTAGAACTCAGTACCCCTCTACAAAATGAAATGAATCCAAATACAAAATGTCCAATTGGGGCTTCCCAGGCTGTGCTAGTGGTAAAAAACCCGCCTACCAATGCAGGAGACATAAGAGACATGGATTCAGTCCTGGAGTCAAGAAGATCCCCTGTAGGAGGGCATGGCAACCCACTCAATATTCTTGCCTGGAAACTTCCATGGACAGAAGAGCCTGGCAGGCTACAGTTCATACATAAGGTTGCAAAGAGTTGAACATGACTGAAGCAATTTAACATGCATTCATGCATGCACAATGTCCAATTAGACATTGAATTCCTTTTAAGTTTCTACAAAAACTGTCACTGTGTTCTGAGAGTAAGTAAGATGATACCTAAATAATGGACTAAATTCTGGAAATAGAGATCTGACTCTCATATGATCTTGGCTTTATCTTAGTAAGCAGAGGCTGAAATTTGCTCCATATTAACTTCCCTCCTCCTGTAATAATGCTTCTCCATCAGCAGTGCTTCAAAGCTAGAGACCCCAAGAAAACCAGTGTTCCCCAGGAGGTGCTCTGCTGAATGAGTCAGGACAAAGGGCCTGATGCAGAGAGTAGCTGAGAGTGTTCCCTGGTTTTTCTTGGGCAATGAAAATGAAAATTAGGAAGAATGGGGAAACTAGCAACTTGCTATTGAATCTTAAATGATTATCAAAGGACGTTGGCTTTTATTAATCTGTGAAATTTCAACCTGAGACTCAAATTCAGTTTTTTCTTCCTTTTCCATTCTCTGATTTAAGAGAATGCTTTTGTTTGGTTTTACTTAGTCAATAAGAATTGGACAGATCACTTTACTTTCTCTGAGGTGTGAGTTGACAGTACATTCTTGCCTGTCCCCTCCCAATTAATTCCCCAGGCCTGAACTGAGTGTTAAAATGTGAAATCTCCCTGCCTACCCCCACGGCTTAACATTTGTCAATGACTTTTGTCACATTTAAAATAAAACGCTCACTTTTTACCTTTCCTTAAGAGGCCCTACACACACCGTCGTTTGGTTTCTTCATCTGCATCCATCTCCATTTTCCTTTATTCATTGTACTCCAACCAGAAGCCTTTAGGTTTGTTCCTCAATTGTCCTGAGCTCTGGCTTCCCTCATATTTGTCCCTGCATTTTCCTCTGCTTGAGCTGCTCTTCCCCAGCTCTGGGCATTGCTGCCTCTTCCTTTAACTTCAGATCTTTGCTCAAATGTTACCTTCTTTCATTTCAGTCTCTGCTTACTAAGATGAGGCCAAGCTCACATGAGAGTCAGACCTTCCTCTACAAACCCATCTAAAGCAACCCCTTTCAGTATTTTACCTTCTTCCCTCTAGGACTGATCTGGATAAATTATTATATATACTTTTATAAATATATGATTATAATATAATGTAGTATACAGTATTGGATTTTTCTTGTTTCCACACCTCAGTAAAATATAAGCTGTATTAAGGCAGCAATCCTGTCTCTGATATTATGTTTCACATCTAAGATAATTCCTGACAGAAGGTAAACATGTGAAAAATGAATGAATGGACTTCAGCTTCTGCACTATCTATGAAATGCCCCATCTACTCAGAACAGCACGGGATGGTCTATAGGATGTGTGTGTGTGTTTGTCACTCAGTTATGTCCAACTCTTTGTGACATCATGGACTGTAGCCCGCCAGGCTCCTCTCCATAGAAGATGTGGTAAACTTTGGAAAGAATACTGTTGCTTAAGAAAGAGGAAGAAGCACAGTAATTATAACTATAATGATAGCTAACTACTGGCCAGGCATTGTAGTAACTGTAACAGGGAGGAATTTTTGTGTTCTGTTATGTTAACCACTAAAGGGATGTTGCCTGTAAGTTTCAATTATACATAATGGGCCATTTCTGGGAATCCTGCCTTCCAGGTAATGAGCATTAAGCTAAAATATCTCTGTTTAGGTCATGAGGGGCATTCTCACCAGGTCCACCTATGAATGACTAAAGGAAAGAAGAAATTAACATATTCCCTCTGGAAGCTAGCTGGAACTAGGAAATGTCTGACTTTTTTCCCTCCCCTTTTAGTACAAAGGAATCCTAACTTCTAAACCAGGCCAAATAGTTCTTTGGGGGCATAACTTCACCATCTTCTTGGTTTGCTGGCTTTCTGAATAAAGTCATTATCCTTTGCCCCAACAACTCATCTCTTGGTTTATTGGCCTGTTGTGTGGTGAGAAGTATGAGCTTGGGCTCAATAACATAACCAGTTTATATACATATTCTCACTTAACTGTGTTAACTCAAAGAATAAAATGAACTCTTCAAATGGCAACTCTGGCTACTGAGCAAAAGGCAGGAAGATGGACTCTAAAGATGTAGTCATTGTGTAGAATGCACATCTACTTTCATCATGTTAACATTTTCTCTTTCTGGATAGAAAAAAAAATGCTAGAGCATGTAAAAGTGAAAAAAAAATCAGTGTGTTGCAATGAGACAACTCAATTTGGAAGACACCACCACTTGGCTTTTGTCTTGTTTTGCCTCCCTCTCTCCAACTTTTATTTTCTTTTTAATAGGTCAGTTTGGCTCATCAGTGGCTTCATACTTCCTCTTCTTGAGATGGATGTATGGAGTAAACATGGTTCTCTTTATCCTAACATTCAGCCTTATCATGTTGCCAGAGGTAAGATTCTGACTTCTAGTTTATAAAACATGTTGTAACAAGCTTCTTATGCAAGCACTCTACTAAAAAAGACTCCACTCTTTAAGAGCAGAATGCCTATCTAGCTACTTATGCGGTTAAAGTAATAGTATCTGTAACAAATTAATCTTCAAAATGGTGTCCATCAACCAAAGGTCGTAATTCTTCTCCGAAGCGTATGTGGCCTCCTGAAATAATACATAAAATGTATGTGCATGTTTAAATGTACATTTCTCTGTGGAAATTTTCACAGGTTCTATCAGATTCCCAAGGTGGTCCCTTTGCCCAAATATTAATTACTCAAGAGAAAGACTTTGACATCTTGTGAGTTGCATGTATTTAGTTTGCTTTAAAAAAGATACTATTTAATGCAACTTTGTGAAAAGCAGAGGAGAAAAGGAAAGATATAAGCATCTGAATGCAGAGTTCCAAAGAATAGCAAGGAGAGATAAGAAAGCCTTCCTCAGCGATCAATGGAAAGAAATAGAGGAGAACAATAGAATAGGAAAGACTAGAGATCTTTTCAAGAAAATTAGAGATACCAAGGGAACATTTCATGCAAAGATGGGCTCAGTAAAGGACAGAAATGGTCTGGACCTAACAGAAGCAGAAGATAGAGGCAAGAATACATGGAAGAACTGTACAAAAAAGAGCCTCATGACCCAGATAATCACAATGGTGTGATCACTCACTTAGAGCCAGACATCCTGGAATGTGAAGTCAAGTGGGCTTTAGGAAGCATCACTACAAACAAAGCTAGTGGAAGTGATGGAATTCCAGTTGAGCTATTTCAAACACTAAAAGATGATGCTGTGAAAGTGCTACACTCAATATGCCAGCAAATTTGGAAAACTCAGCAGTGGCCACAGGACTGGAAAAGGTCAGTGTTCATTCCAATCCCAAAGAAAGGCAATGCCAAAGAATGCTCAGACTACTGCACAGTTGCACTCATCTCACACGCTAGTAAAGTAATGCTCAAAATTCTCCAAGCCAGGCTTCAGCAATACATGAACCATGAACTTCCTGATGTTCAAGCTGGATTTAGAAAAGGCAGAGGAACCAGAGATCAAATTGCCAACATCCGCTGGATCATGGAAAAAGCAAGAGAGTTCCAGAAAAACATCTGAAAGTGAAAGTGAAGTTGCTCCATTGTGTCTGACTCTTTGCGACCCCATGGACATAGCCTACCAGGCTTCTACGTCCATGGGATTCTCCGGCAAGAATACTGGAGTGGGTTACCATTCTTCTGCTTTATTGACTATGCCAAAGCCTTTGACTGTGTGGATCACAGTAAACTGTGGAAAATTCTTCAAGAGATGGGAATACCAGACCACCTGACCTGCCTCTTGAGAAAGCTGTATGCAGGTCAGGAAGGAACAATTAGAACTGGACATGGAACAACAGACTGGTTCCAGATAGGAAAAGGAGTATGTCAAGGCTGTACTAAGACCAATTAACTAAGACCAAGAAATGAGACTGAGGTTGTGTAGTTAACCGTAAGAAGTTAAATGACTCTGACTTCTTTGGATGCTTACCATACATGTTGGGTTAGGCTTTACTTAACCTACAAAGGATCTTTCCAGATATCAGTATTTCAAAAGCCAATTTGTTCAACACACCATTGGCAACAGCCAAAACAAATTGTTTTGAGTGACTTTTATCCCTGTGGTTTCAAATCAGAGCCAGCTTTTTTATCAAACCACCCCATAAGAATAATACTAGTGCCTTATATGTTTAATGAGTTTCAGCTTTTAATGTGCAAAGTACTTTCACTTCTTTTACTCACTGAGCCTCACAACAAATTTATAAAGTAGAATATAGTCGAGTTTTTCTTCCTTCATTTAAAAAATGTGAAATCTGAATCACATAATGCTCATTGGACTTAGCTGATATCACAGAGTGAAGAGGTTGTTATTTTATTTTATTTTTAAAGCTGAACTGGAATGAGCGTTCTTCTTATGTAACAAGCTTTTGCACCCTGTTTCACTAGTTTTATAATCTTTGAGATAATTTTGGGGGTGATAGGACTATCTGGCTTGTAGAAGATAGTGGACTCAGATCAAAAGTCCTAAGATGTCTGAGGTCATAAGTATAGTACATCTCCTAAGCAAAAACTTTAAGCAGTGCAGCAGAATGTATTTCACCTATTTCGAGTTAACCCCAACTTTGTTTTTGCTCTTCTCTAAGGAAACCTGAAACTCTATCACCAGTTACTACGACGCTTCTCGGTGTCAGATGCAGGGTATACACGGAATCTTATCAGCTGCATTTGCTCTTTACCCCCTACACCATGCTGCCTCCATGTGGAGGAATGAAAGGTTGTTGCTAATTCATTCCAACTGTAGAAGATCTTCCTGGGTTGGGAAGATCTTTTGGAGAAGGAAATGGCAACCTGCTCCAGTATTCTTCCTGGAAAATTCCATGGGCGGAGGAGCCTGGCAGGCCACAGTCCATGGGGCTGTAAAGGGTAGCACATGACTGAGTGAGCACTGAGCACTCAAATGTAGTTCAGGAAGCTAATATGTGTTCAGTTCGATGTGTTCCCAGAACTAGGAAGCATATTGGTTTTGGATGCTTTTTTCCAGGTTGTGTTAGATGTTGAGGGGCATCCTGTTATCTGGGCATTGATTACCAACTCCAGCAAACAAACAGAAGAGAATGGGCTCACTGATTGCTGACTTTACAGAATCAACAGAGGGCAGGACTGGTTGCTTCCTGGCCAGAATGCTGGATTTTTCAGGGGCCTCCACCCAGCAGCCTTGCTCAGCATTCCTCTGATGCATTTGCCCTTTGCCCTAAGTTCCTGCTCCCTGTGCAAACAGGAGACCCTCATCTTCTCTGTTTTCTGTGGCCTCCAACTCTGGGCAAAGAGAGCATGAGTAGAACCCACCCTCCGTTCTGTTCTGTCTAAGGAAGCCAGAAGGACTGCCGTGGAAGCTGTGCAGTTTGGGTGGAGAGAAGGAGCAGGGGCTGATTCACAGCCGTTGCCCAGTCAATCTCTGCACCTAGGTTTCCACCCATGTTCTTCCTCCTCCTCTGGCCACAGCCCCAGAGAAGGGATGTTTTCATGTTGCACAAGAAGCAGCATCTGCTTGGCCAATTTTGTGCCTACGCTGGGGCTAGAGAGGTACTTTTTCCCCTACTCTGTTCCATCATTGACTTCTTCCATCCCTAATCACATGTCTTCTAATCCGATAGCACAAGGTCTGGGCAGTAAACCTGAATCAGTGATGAAGCAGACATCACAGTCAGAGTGCAGTCTTCCCTCCTAGTTAAAAAGTGAAAGTGTTAGTTGCTCAGTCATGTAAAACTCTTTGTGACCCGGTGGACTGTATCCCACCAGGCTCCTCTGTCCGTGGGATTTTCCAGGTAGGAAAACTGGAGTGGGTAGCCACTCCCTTCTCCAGGGGATCTTCCCAACCCAGGGATCAAGGCCAGGTCTGCATTGCAGACAGATTCCTTACCATCTGAGCCACCAGGGAAGCCCCTGCTGGTTGACACCCTCTAATTGTATGAGTGACTCTCCTTGTTCTTCCTTCTCTTTCTTCACATGGGGGAGAGATTCTCCACCACTCCAACCCCTGGGGGGTATTCCCATCTGACTATGTGGGTAGTATGTTTTTTTGAAAACTATTGTCCCCCAAAGGCCACCCCTCTCCTTTCCAGACCTCCTAAATGAGACTAGTATGGCAGTGGTGGTGGGTAGTAAGGCTCTCAGCGAGCCTCTGGGCAAAGTGGTTGGTTAGATTGCTGGTGGTCTGCTGAAGTCAGAATGCGGGATCCTTAGGGTTCCCTTTGTTCTTAACTCTGGATTTAGTAGTCATTTCTCAGAAAAGGGGACCCCACATGGAGACCCACAGAGTCCCCACGAAAAAAGTTTCAGAAGAATTCTAACTAAAACCATTTGTGATCACATGTGTGGCTCAGACTTTGTTTCCAATTGTCAACTGCTTTCTTTGTTTCTCCATGCAGTACCTCTGGGGTTTGCCATATGGCAGTTTACCTAGGAAAACGGTTCCCAGGGCTGAGGAGGCGTCAGCAGCCAACTTTGGTGTCCTGTATGACTTCAATGTAAGTATTTCCACAGAGCTGTGTGGAGACAAATTTTTCAGTATTCTGTAATTCCATGGCCCTTATTCTGTAGCTGAATAAAGGTCTTAAGAGAGAGGGCTCTGCCCCATTTAAAAAAAGAAAAAGAAAAAGGAAGGAAACGTAAATGGAGTTTGGGAATATGATAAGATGATTAAATGGGAATATAGATTATTGAATGAACGTTCAGTTCAGTCACTCAGTCATGTCTGACTCTTTTTTACCCTTGGACTGCAGCACATCAGGCTTCCCTCTCCCTCACCAACTCCTGAAGCTTGCTCAAACTCATTTCCATTGAGTTGGTGATGCCATCCAACCATCTCATCCTCTGTTGTCTCCTTCTCCTCCTGCTTTCAATCTTTCCCAGCATCAGGGTCTTTTCACATGAGTCAGCTCTTTGTATCAGGTGGGCAAAGTATTGGAGTTTCAGCTTCAATGTCAGCCCTTCCAATGAACATTCAGGACTGATTTCCTTTAGGATGGACTGGTTGGATCTCCTTGCAGTCCAAGGGGCTCTCAAGAGTCTTCTCCAACACCACAGTTCAAAAGCATCAGTTCTTCAGTGCTCAGCTTTCTTTATGGTCCGACTCCCATATCCATACATGACTACTGGAAAAACCATAGCTTTGACTAGAAGGTTGGCAAAGTAATGTCTCTACTTTTTAAAATGCTGTCTAGGTTGGTCATAATTTCTTCCAAGAAGCAAGCGTCTTTTAATTTGATGGCTGTAGTTACCATCAGCAGTGATTTTGGAGCGCACCTTCCCTTGCCCCGCCCCAAACAGCCTTCACTCTTTCCATTGTTTCCCCATCTATTTGCCATTAAGTGATGGGACTGGATGCCATGATCTTAGTTTTCTTTATGTAAATATTATTGTCACTGTTTGGAAAAGGACAAAGCAAGAGTTTGCAAATACGCTTTTTGGAAAATCTTGCTGTATTCCTCAGGTGTTGATATTTTATATTAGTGTCTTCCTCTCTTACACATGTCTATTTAGCATTATTGAAGAGTCAATCCTAAATAAAACTAGATAGTAAATACTAAACAATACCAAATCCTAACTTTTATATAAAATGAAAATGATTATCACTCGATTGTGATACCCAAATGAGCATTATTCAATCATAGCACTAAAATGAGTATTACACTTTGAGCTACCCTGGGTGGGGGTTATTATGGCAGGGATTCATTTTTGCCTATCATTTTGGAGCATGATTCAAGTCTGTGACAATGATTCAATTCTACACATTCTTCTTAAATGTGTAGTGGCCAGATTAGAAATGTTCTGAAGTGTATAGGATCAGAAAGTCGGATGGTGGAGATTGAGGAATTAATAATTCAGGAATCTTTGAATGGTAGCAAATGAGAATAAAATTTTATGTAGAGTGGGGAATGAAGAAAGGAGAGAAAAATGATGGTCTTCATATTTATACTATTAATATGCATATTTCAGAGATGTTTTGAATTCTACCCTCAACCTCTCTAAACTGTGAGTTTCCTAAAGAAAGGATAATATCTGCTACATCTTCGCTGAAGCCCTTGACATAATACTCAACCATAGAGATTTCATGAATCTTGTTTCCTGGGAATCCTGAGCAAGGGGGAGGATTTATAGAGCACTGAAATAAGAATCAAAGAATGTAATTGATGTGAGCAGTACCAGCAAATATAAACTTTAGGAAAGTTTCCCAGCTTCTGACTCAACAAGGCAGCTATAGAAGAAACACAAGCAGAGTGACAGCCTCAACTTTGTGGCCTTTTGAATTTTAATTTACACCTGTCAGTTGGAATTTTCACTTAAATTCAATGTTTATTAAATGTAAACATGCCCTGGTTTTACAAAGATGAATGTGACATGATTCTTGACCTCAAGGTAATTATGACAGTAGAAGAAAGCTCTTACGCAGGCAGCTAGTATACCATGTGTTCTGCACTTAGTAAAATGAAGGAGAAAAAAGTACCAGGGAGCCCTGAGGAAGCAGGTTGTTTATTTTGCTTGTGTGTCTGGATTTTAGAGAAGATATGGCTTTTGAGTTAGATTTGACTTCTTATCTTTTATTTCTCCTTTCTATTACTTCTACTTCTTACATTTCTCCCTCTCTCTCCTCCCCCATTTACATTTCAATTAATTTATTACTATGCATCCCCCATACTATTTTTATTTCTCATTCTCTTCCTCTGATTAGTAACATAATGAGCTTCCAGTCTGGTTAATAAGACCAAGAACTAATAATATTACTGGCATTTTCTGATGTTTTAATCATATCAGGGAAAGGAAGAACTAAAAGTATGAATAAAAGGCGTTTTGACTTTTAAACACGTATTTTTGAAATTTCTACACTTACAACTTTGTCAAGTAACTGAAATGAAACAATGTCCATTTTACAAACAATGTCTGTTTGAGATTTTAGAGGTGTTAATTACCTGAGAAAGACAAAGAGGAACGTGGCGCTGGGAGAATTGCTAAGGAGTGGACTAGAGAGTCGAGGAGGTGAACACAGGAGGAGACTAGAGGAAAGGTTTGGGCAATGAGTGTGCTTTCTAAGATTTTTATTACTGCCTTCAACAGCTTTCTCCTGTTGAGTCTGGTGAAATATTATTTTTAATTGTGCCCCAGATCTTAGTTGTGGCATGCAGCATCTTTCCATTGCAGCGTGTGAGATCTAGCTCCCTGACCAGGGACTGAACCCATGCCCTCTACACTGGGATCACAGAGTCTCAGCCACTGGACCACTAATGAAGTTCCCAGTTTGGTGAAATACTATTTACTGTGGATAGAGGAAGATGGAAACAGGAAGATCCTGTAATTCGCTTAGGCCAACCTAGAAATTATTCTAAGGCCATGAGAGATTATTGAAAGGTCAAGAAAAAAAGTCATTAAAGTAATGGTATGCACTTATTTCTTTCTTAAGTTTTTCTGAGGACTGTGATCACTCAGTTGTTTGACGTACCACAAATAAGAGCCTTAAGAGAGTAATGAGGGTTTTAATCCCTCATTACTAGAAAGTCTAGAGACTTTCCATCCCATGTCTCACATTATAAAGTTAGGGAAACATTGAGTCATAGAAGCATGTTTAAGGTCTTATGGCTAATAAAAGCCTCTTACTCTAGTGTTCTTTCTCTGTCTTGTATCACATCAGTCATTTTTTTGTCATAATTTCCAGCATCCTTCTCATTGACAGTTTCTGGAACACAGACTGACTCCATTTAATGCTGTATCTTGCAAGAGGAAAAGGAGTTAAGCGGTTGGATTCCTTTTCCACCTTTTGTAATAAGCATGCAATTCCTAAATTAGCTTCTCAGGTAGAAAGGTTCAATATTTAACCTTGCCTGAATTCTTTACTTGCTGCTCTGAACAGTTACTTCATAGAGACGCCCTCTCTGTATTATCAAGGGATCTAAATGGACAGCCCATTATTTCATCTATCATAGTACCATGGCAGAAACCTTTGGCCAGATATCCTTAAGGTCCCTGGAAACTCAGAATTCTGTACCTCCAAAAAGTTTAGAGATGCCAGGAGAAAAAGTTTTAGGCCCAGGATAGAGATGACTGGTGCCTAAATGGTCTAATCAGACAGAACATGAGCTTTTTTCCCTTCATTTAACAATGTTAATATATCAGATTAGGTAAGCAGTATCATATAGACTCAGGTAAAGAAAAGCAAAATCAACTTATAGAACACTGTAAAATAGATGCAAGCATGACCTCTTGTGGTAGAAGATCCTATATGTCGTGAAGGATCAGAAAATTTTCAAGGTGGAGGTGGCAACAAAGTGGAGGTGGCAAGTTTGTGGGGAGCTGCTTCTCTGTTGAGTTTATGTTAGAACCTTGGAATGTCTCTCTGGATGCTCCCCCCTCCTCACTCAGACTGGCTATGCAAGGCCAGCCAGTCTCATGGATTCTCAAAGTCACCATTTACAAAGCACCATATTTTTAATTTATTTGTATTATATACCTAGTGGTGGGTCTTACTGGGTAAGAGGAAAATATATTTTATTAAAATAGTAAGAAATAGGAAGGTGGTATAATATGGATATTATGAATCAAATTGACAGAAATAGTATTATTTGAAGCAATAGAATTAGAAGAACAGGTTTAAGTCAGTAACAAGAGGATGTCTTTTTTGGCATGATATTTGGAGACACAAGAATGATGTAGGAATGATGAAGATACTATAGAGCTTTGATATTCTTGTGTGAGAGAGAGGAACTGAGGTGGAATTTGGAATGAGCTTGCGCTGTTATCAGACAGTGAGATCATGTGGGTAAAGATTTGAGCTGTGAGTGAAGGGAAATACATTTAGCTTTCCAGCTTGAGGCCATTTTGTACATTGTGGACAGATATAAATGATGAGTCAAACTTTGTCTTCCCTTTTCCCCTGGTCATCATAGATATGGGAGATGTGGAGAGGAGAGTTTATAATACCCATTATGTATTAAACAGGCACATACATTAAATTTTATATAACAACACTTCAAGATGAAGATCAATAATCTTTTTATATTTGAGGAAATTGGGACTCAGGGAGGTTCACTGGTTTCCCAAAGATGGCGCAGATAATTAAAGAAGGTATTGAAACTCAAGCTAAAATGTGGCTGACAATGTAAAACTGTTTTACTCTAACATATCATCCCAAGCCTATGCCTTCTGCCCACTTTTGCCACATCTCATTTTTGAGTTTTATCCTCAAAGGGGACTGTCACAAATGGTCTAAATGTTAATAAACAGCAGTCCAGGTCCTTGTTTTATTCGCATCAATGTTTCTTTTAAGTAGTAATCTTCTAAAACGAGGGCATCCTCTCTCAGACAGTCTTAGTTCTCGAAATTCCTTCATCTCTTACTGTACCAGCCACATTTAGAAGAGATATTTTTGTGATTCACATATGGAATGATGCATTTTTTCTTTAGAAATGTTTCAGTAGTTCAGATGCATCTTTGTTTTTAGAGAGCTCCCTTTTAAAATTGAGGTAAAATTGAGTAGAACATATTCGTTTTAAGGTATGTGGCATCATGATTTAGTATTTTTATATATGTTGCAAATGGTTACCACAATAAGTCTAGTTATGACTCTTACTGTACATAACATAGTTTCTGAATTTGTTTTTCTTGTGATGAGAAATTTTAAGATTCGCTCTGTCTGCTGAAAACAATGCATAACCTAAAAGTTGAGAATTATGCTTTATTCCATGGCTTTACTGCGATTCATAGCCTGGGGTGGCAGTCTCTCAGATGGCCCTGGGGATTGTTCCAACGAGGTAAGGGAAGAGTCAGGATATATAGGAGTCTCTGCTGGGAAAAACCAAAAACCAAATGCAGCCCATATAGTGCAACGTAAAAGGATTACTGCTAGTCACAAAGAAACAAACCTCTCAAGTCAATAATTTTAGTGCATTTGTTTGTATGAGGAAGTTGCAAGAGTCTGGTTTCATTGAAATGATTCATTTCTTAACTATATGGTTCTTAACTATCTAGAACTGGTATCCTATTTTTCTCTTCTGAATTGTCTTAAAAGTATGGTTGAGGGTATCTGCAGTGGCGAATGGCTTGATGGCTGCAGTGTCCTCTGTTTACTAAAATGGTGGGCAGCTTTGTCCATGATTCTTTTAGCAATTTTCAGATATGCAATAACAGCATTAACTACAGTCACCATGCTGTATGTTATATCCCCATGACTTCCTTATTTTATAATTGAAAGTTTGTATTCTTTGCCTCCCTTTACCCATGTCACTGTCTTTTGAAGGAGGTCTGAGCAGCTGCTATATTGTTGTTGATGGTGTCTACTCTTGAGACCCCCACGGAGGGTAGCCCACCAGACTCCTCTGTCCTGGAATTTCCCAGGCCAGAATACTGGAGTGGGTTGCCGTTTCCTACTCCAGAGGATCTTCTCAGCCCAGGGACTGAGCCTGTGTCTCCTGCATTGCAGGAAGTCTATTCTTACCCACTGAGCCACCAAGGAAGCCCGTATTGGGTTTACTTAGTTTTAACAAATTTCAAGGCATAGCCCCTTAGCCAAGGCTGTTGTCTCAGTCTAGCCCAAAGCTGACTCAGCAGACTCTGAACTCCTAGAACATAAATAATTCCCCAGTGAGGGCAAAAGTATTACCCCATTCCAGGCTGCTAAGCCTCCTGTAGATTCCCAAATCCATCCAGAGATATGGCTCTTCCCTGTAATGGAGATACTAAGGTTGGAAGGGGTGAGCATCCTCTCACCTGTGTACATGATGAGACTCCTATAAAGGCAGACGGTGCTGGGATTGGCAGCATCTAAGGGCTATTCACCCCTGGCTTCCACATTTGCATCAGTGTCCTGTGCAGATCTCTCTGATTCAACAGGCTCATTTGGTTTGGTTTAAAATGAGGCATATCAAATTCTCCCATTCATAGGTCTTTTTCTTGCTTCATAGGCTTCTTAACCTACTATTTCTGGACTTGTTTATGACACTTTTTAAATAGACTGTAACAGGAAAGATCCCTGGGTCTACTCTTAGCTTTCTTGGTATCCTTTTGTTCTCCTGAATTTGGAGAACTGATTCCTTGGGATCTGCTTTCTTTGCTTCAGCAACAACTCCTATTATTCAGCATCTCCTTTAAGCTGTACCTGCCAAACCAAAGATGAGTTTTCTTTTTGCAAAACTTTGGGATGCCTATGATCCTAATACTATACTTACAACATGAAAATGTTTTCTTCTTTAGAAACGATCACAGAAACAAGTCTTCTTCTCATTAATTAAGTGAACATTTATTGAAGATTTGCCAGGTGCCAGGTAGTGTGCCAGGCATTAAGGAAAGTTGAACAAAACCAACAAAACCTCTGTACTCAAATAATCATAAAAATAAATGTGATTGCAACTGTGCCATGTGCTATGAAAGAAAGCTAACCAGTATTAAGAGAACATGTATCAGGAAATGGTTTATGGCCTAAGAGAGGGAGGTGGATAAGAGCAGGAGTTTTTCTGAGAAAGTAACATTTGAATTGGGCTTTGAAGAGCCAGAGAGAATAGACGTTTTAGGCAGTGAGAACAGTATCTGCAAATGTCCTGTGATGAGAAAGGGTTGCCTTATTTAAAGGACAGACTGAAGGCTGGTGAAACTAAAGCTGAGAATGTGAAGGGGCATCAAGGACAGATATTGTTAGAGAAATAAAAGGATATTAAAACATGTGAGACCATCTAGAATCTAGACCATAACACTTTACTTTTTCTCAGAGTAATTGAAAATAATTTGAGTGGTGAGTGAGTAGTGACATTATCAAACTTGGATTTTGAAAAGATCAACAGGTTAGAGAAAGGCAAGATTAATGTGAGGAGACCAAAGGAGAGTCTATCAATATGTCCAGAGGTGAGAGACTAAGATGTTTAGAAGAGCTCAGTTTACCTGGGAGGAATTCGTTAAGGAATTTGCTAGGAATATATCTAAATATTGGCACCAACCTAATAGGCTGAGCTTGGTAAATTCAGCTGAAAGGCTGAGTTGTTGAGTTAGATTAGAACCTTGCAACCTATTAAATTATATTCTGTAATATAAACAAGCAACCTCAATTTATGAGTCTAACTTCAGCTGTGACAAATAGATTACTTAAGTTCACAAACTTTTGAAAGCAATTCAGTAAAAACTCTATCCGATATTTCATCATCATATATCACTTATGAATATTATTTGCTTATATATTGTACTTGAAATTATTTACATTTGATAATCTTAAATATTTGAAATAAAATATATGCTGATCATATTGGATTTTAAAACTTCTGAATTTAAGTTTTTTCTAAGCCATTTCAATATTTCCTCTACATTTTGGGGGTGTTTTTATTTCCTCAAAAACTCCTTTTAAAATACTAAGATAATAATAAAGTGTTCCCAGTACAACCTGTGTCTAGATAACTACCCACATCACTTTTCATGTATGACTTGACATTTCATGACTTTAAAGAAATAGTGGGCAGATTTATATAGAACGACAAAACCCCATAATACAGTCCCTTTAATCTCTTCTTATGAAACAAAAGATCATTTTTCCTGTGTAGAAAGAAATCACATTTATCACATTAATCTCATTTTATAGCACCGGGATTGTCTCATTTATGAGTTTTAGGCAATTAGTAGGAAAAATTGAAGAGTTTTGTCAGGTATTTTCTTTGTGTTTTGACTCATTTAATCCCAACATAAGATCATTATTTTCATGTTTCTGTCTTGAATGATTTACTCTATTTTATTAAAATGAGTAGTAGAGAGCAGAATGATAGAAAAGGGTGGTTTAGATGATAATTTCAAGGAGCTTAACTTAACTGAGGATTGCTAATGACTACCAGAAGCAATTTCTCTGTTCATTTAATCATTCCACAAAGATAAGTGTGGGATGCTAGAAATACAAAGATGATATATACTCCTTGTCTACAGGGACATTATGGTCTATTTGGACATGCTACAAATGAATGCCATACAAGGTGACAATCTCAAGCTCACAGGTGTATGTCCTGGGCACATGGAGGCATAATGAAGGAGGAGTCAGTGCTGGAGCTTACTGGGATTCAGTTAACTGCCTTTCTGAGAGGATCCAGTAAACAGTAATTGTTTCTCATCTGAGTTCTAAATTTGAAAGGCAAGCCAAGTTAATTCACTGACCTATCAGAGACGTCACTATATCTTCCCTGGGGTGGAGTGAGTAAAAACCTAGAGGAGGGATGGGAAGAAGTCCATCCAGTGGCATTTTGTGCAAATGAAAGAAACAGTCATTCATTTCCTCATACACCTGGCTGGGGTCTAGAGGTCAGTGACGTCTTTATAAAGGTATTTTCACCTAATTTTAAAGAAACAGTAGGAATAACCTAGGCTCTGAAATGGGAAGAACAGGGAATAGTATTCTTAGCAAAGGGATCTGTATGTACAAAGGGATGGAGGCAATAGACGGTGCTGTGCCTCAGTGTCTGAGTGATTCAGCCAAGCTGGTGTGTGAGGAGAGCAAGAGCGGTGGGAGATGAGCGGGCCACACAAAAAGCAAGGGGATAATCAGGCAGGACAGTCTCATTCGTTATGCTGAAGACTCCGACTTTATTCACTAGGCAGTGGAGAACATGACGGTTTTGAATTAGGATAGAAACATGGTCAGAGGTACCCTTTAGAAGACACTCTGTCAATATGGTGCGGGTTTGTTTTCATAAGTTGGAGGCAGGGAGTCCTCTAAATGGAGGTGGTGTACAGAGAAGGGATGAGTATCAGATATGTTAATGAGGCAGAAACTAAGGGCTTAGTGAGTGGCTGCATGCATCTTACGGGTACAAACATGGGAAGATAGTGAAAATGTCCAAGTTTCTGGCTGAGGTAATTGTGGGTTGATGGATCATTTCCTGAGGTAGGAGGGAAAAGCTTTTAAAATGTTTCGGAGAACTTTTAAAATGTACGAAGGTCAAGATTCCTGTGGAACATTCAAATGGAGTGAGACGTGTAATAGGTGTTGGGCATATGATCTGGAATTTCCACCTTTTTGTCAGTTGTGGATCATGACACAAACGGCAAATGGGATTTTTCTTTACAGAAACCAGTATGGTTAAATAAGGATTTGCACGTAGAACTTTTCTTAAGGGTCTATGTAATCCAGTCTCCCATTCCATCTTAGTATAACATTTAGCAAATATGTCCTCATTAAAAGTTAGTTAGATAAATAAGTACATGATTACCTGTGACCACATCATCAAAACATCATAACATTCTCATAGATGTGTGTCGATGTCTGTGCCCTAGACCAGCAGCAGCATAGCATTCAGACCGAAATTAGAGGCTTAGTAGATGATGTGCAAGCATGGAACCCAGAATTGGACAAGAATCTTCTGTGCTCATTTGAAACTTGGCTCCGACTGTGGTTTCTCTGTCACAGATTTGGGGATGGAAGAGTGTTCCCACAGGAAAAGCCATGTGCGCTGACATGGAAACCGAATGGAGCCTTGGCTAGGCTAGGAGTCATTGCTATTTTAGTCACTTCCAGATGTCTACTGTTGGAGTTTTTAGGGAAAGGGGAAAATGTATGGCTTGTGGTGGGCCCACAGGGTGGAAGGGAAGGGGGAATTCTCTTTTAAGCCTTTCAGTGTTTTTAAAACCACCCCTTGATATGCTACTGAGAGTGACTGGATAAAGCTTTAAAAAATTGTGCTCTTCAAAGATACCTCCTCTTTCATTTACATGGTTCACTGCACAGGTAGAAATAGGCCAACTGAAGAAACCTTTGTTAAATAATTAGGATTCCAAAAAAGGGACCTTACCCACTTTGGCTGTGATCTAATATTTATGTAGTGCCACCATTGAACATATGCTGAATAATACATATGCCAGATGAGTTAGCTGCCCTGGTAGCTATTGTGCTTACCTAACAAGCTCACCAGATGTTTGCTACATATCTCCTTTCTCTTTTATGTTGTTTTGAAGGTGGCTTTTAATCCCAGTACTGTTGTTGTGAGTTAGAAAAAGAAGTCAGCTTGTAGTGTTTATACATGTGAGAATGAGGCCCTTCGAGGATGGGGATGAGGCCCTTTGAAATCTTTTCAAAGGAGTGTCTGGAGGTCCTGGAACCGCTCTGAATCAATCCAGGGGTCCTGGGGCTTCAGTTTCTTTGTTTTCCTGGATAAATAAGACAGTAGTATGGTGCAAGACCTGGTAGGAAAAGAGAACATAGGAGAAGCAGTATAGTACAGTGGTTAAGTACATAGATTTGAAATTAGACCCAGTTCACGTTCAGACTGTTGCTTACTAGCTGCGTGAACATGGACAAGTAACTTAACTTCTCTAAAACTCAGTTTCTTCATCAGCAAAGTAGATAGAAAGCTATAGTGTCATTTTGCAGGTTGAGGGGAGTCATGGTAAATAATACCACATGCGTCGTCAACTCAGGTTGTGAGCTAACCAGAAATAAGACAAACAGACAGATGGAGGTCAACATGTCACGTTTATCATTGTTAAAGCTGGGATACTGAAGAATGTGCATCTTTTCATGGGCAAATGAGCTTCAGAACAGACTGTCCTAACTAGCTGTCCTAGACCAGGACAGGGTGGCCCTCACAAGGACAGAACACAGAGGGTGATCTCAAAGGAGGAGGAAGAGTGGTGCCCCACCTTGTCCCCATTCCTCAGCCATGCTCTACAATCAGATGAGGTTCTCCTCCCTGGAGCTAGTATGAGGCAGTGGAGAGGGGCCAGGAGTGTTGCACTCATGGGTCTCTCTATATGGAAAGTAACAAAACTAGAGGAAAATGATTGCCCCGAACAGGAGCCACTTCAAGAGGGTGCTTGTGAGGATTCTGTAAGATGAAGTATTCAGCAAACTCTAACTGCTCAGTAAAGTTCACTTTTATTTATTTTAAAAAGGATTTATTTATTTTATTTAATCTTTTCGGCTGTGCTTTGTCTTTGTCGCGGTGTGTGGGCTTCTCACTGTGGTGGCCTCTCTTGCTGGGGAGCTCTAGGCTCAGCAGTTTTGGCCTATAGACTTAGTTGCTCCATGGCATGTGTAATTTTCCCAGAGCAGGGATCAAATCCATGTACCTGCACTGGCAGGCAATTCTTATCCACTGTGCCACCAGGGAAGTCCCTGCTCAGTCAGGTTTATTGATTGATATTATTACTGCAATTATCCTCTCACTTCACAAAGCACAGTAGTTTTAAATTATTGCCAGAGAGATGAAGTTGAAGAGAAGAGGGGGAAGTAGATGCATAGTAATACAGAAACAATGCCACCAAACTAAGAGTGAAGAACACAGTGAATGAGAGGAGAGAAAGATGAAGAATATTAGAAGGGAAACAGCATCAAACTATGCCATGTTCTACGTATAGAGAGCAGTTACTTAATTGGCTTTGGAAGACAGTGATGCCAACCCTGGCAGATAATTTTTGGGAAAGAGCATGTAGTTGTATTAATAAACATGCCCATTTGAGGATAATAATCTTTTTTAAAATTTTTATTTTTACTTTATTCTACGTTACAATACTGTATTGGTTTTGACATGCATTGACATGAATCAGCCACAGGTGTACACGAGCTCCTAATCCCGAAGCCCCCTTCCACCTCCCACCCCATATCATCTCTCTGGATCATCCGCGTGCTCCAGCCCCAAGCATCCTGTATCCTGTATCGAACATAGACTGGCGCTTCGTTTCTTACATGATAGTATACATGTTTCAATGCCATTCTCCCAAATCATCCCACCCTCTCCCTTGATGAATAGAAGGCTGTATATATTAGTTGCAATGTCATCTCATCTGCTCCTTGTTTTTGCTAAGTATGGGCTGAAACATGGCCTCTGTACCTTATGGAGAACAAATCTAACTGTGGCCTAGGTGACTGAAAATGGAAACCTGCCATGAAACTTTGAGGAAGCACATTTCAGATTTTCCCCCCACAAGCTCTTAAAATTATAAATCTAATGACACCATGAAGTGTGTTTTGATGTTTCAATCAATGGGTATTTCACAGTAATGGCTCCGCAGCTGAGCAAGCTTATATTTGGTTAAAAATCGGGTCTATTTAGAAGTCCCTGAATTTCAAGTAAACCAAGAGGCTGTCAGTCAGTGTGGCAGCTGAAACAGTCACTCCATGAAGCAAGACAATAGGACTCATGTCAGAGCCATCTCTCAAGTTTGAGAATTAATGTCATTTTGTTTTTCTTCTTAGAAGTCAATCTTTTTCTTTGAGTTGCTCTTCACAGCATCTGTTAAGCGGCTTTGTTGTTGGATTTTAGGGCTTGGCTCAATATTCCGTCCTCTTTTATGGCTATTACGACAATAAACGAACAATTGGATGGATGAATTTCAGACTGCCACTCTCCTATTTTCTGGTGGGGATCATGTGCATTGGATACAGTTTTCTGGTTGTCCTTAAAGCGTAAGTTTCATTGATCTCCTGGGAAGCAAGCAATGATTGCTGGAATCAAATGGGAAAGTTAATTTGGGAATTGGATTTTTTTTTTTCCTGCTTCATGTCTACAGAATGCAGAGTATATAAGAGATAAAATGTGATTTTAATACCTGTGCTAATAATGTTAGACTATTACATTTTCCAAACAAAGGACTGAAAACAAAGGCAAGCCTTTGATCATATCACTGGGTCACAGTGATGGCTGTGTACCTACCCTGTGGTTAAGTTTATTTTAAAATTGTGCTCTTTTGTATTTTAAAGTGTAAGTCAATGTTGCAAACAAGACAGGAAAACAGCTGCTGACCCCTCTTTTAGTGTGCAGAGAGGTTTGTGACTTGCAGGATCAGCTCAATAGGCAGAATCTGTTGTTCTCTGTTCATTAAAAAACAACAAAAACCCACAAAAAAACAAGAATAATTACTCATCCAAAAATTTCAGCTGTGTAAGACAGCAGAAACAAATGGCCCTCAACGAGATCATCATGATCAACTCTGTAATCATATTTTATCTTGGAAGAGGATTTATTAGAGCATGGGAAAGAATTTCACTGGGGGAACTGATGAAACTGCAGATTATTTTTTCCCCTGTTTGAAATATATTGTTAAAACTTCACTTGAAGACACTTCAGAAACCTTGCACAGTCATTTAGGGCTATGAATAACCCAACTTTTAGCTAGTTTTCTGAACTAGTTTAGCAGAAGTGTTGAACATCTCAATGAAGTCTCCTTTTATTTAACTATGCACAAGGTAAACTGAGCTTTTGCTTCATCGCAGGGAAGGACCTTTACTTGAGGGTCCAAGTACTCTTCAGCAGGAGCTCTCTGGAGCAGTCTGAAACATGCTTTACATCCTGTCCCTGCCAAACTTCTTGGTTCCCCAAGAAAAACTATCACATTTAGATTTTTAAGCCCTTTCAGAACTTGAAAAGGCCTTAATGGAGACCCTGTATCCAAAATCTTTGTCTACTTGTCCAAGTGTAATCAGAGACCCTAAGTATGTAATATATCTGTCTACCTGCTAAAATAGTATCTCGTTCTAAAAAGTCTAACATATTTCTAGCCTTTTAGCCATTTAGATTTGGCAGGATTAAAGTCAAGGGTATCAGTTACATCACACAGGCCTTGTGAGTATCATTTCAAATTGGTCCTTTAGTCTCCGTTTTCCCCAAGGAAGCATGTCTATGGATGTCCAGTTCCTCAGCTTGCTTTAGTGACTCTGCAGAGGCTATATACTCTAGTGGTCTCCTGAGCCATTCTGGTGGTGGTTCAGTCACTAAGTTGTGCCTGACTCTTATGATCCCACGAACAGTAGCCTGCCATGTTCCTCTGTCCGTGGGATTCTCCAGGCAAGAATACTGGAGTGGGTTACCATAGCCATTCTTCGTGAATTCAAATACCAGCTCTAGCCCATTATAAAAGAACTTTGACAAATTGTTCAGCTGCTCTGTTTTCCTGTTTCTGTGCTGTGCTTAGTCGCTTAGTCACTTAGTTGTTCAGCCGTGTCTGACTCTTTGTGACTCCACGGACTGTAGCCTGCCAGGATTCTCTGTCCATGGAGAGATGAATTCTTGTCCAGGCAAGAATACTGGAGTAGGTTGCCATGCCCTCCTCCAGGGGATCTTTCCAACCCAGATATCAAACCCAGGTCTCTCACCTTGTAGGCAGATTCTTTACTGTCTCAGCCACCAAGGAAGCCCATAAATACCGGGGTGGGTCGCCTATCCCTTCTCCAGGGGATATTCCCAACCCAGGAATCAAACCAGGGTTTCTTGTATTGCAGGCAGATATTTTAGCAGCTGAGCTACCGGTGGCTCCAGACGGTAAAGCGTCTGCCCACAGTGTGGGAGACCTGGGTTCAATTCCTGGGTTGGGAAGATCCTCTGGAGAAGGCAATGGCACCCCACTCCAGTACTCTTGCCTTGAAAATCCCATGGACGGAGGAGCCTGGTGGGCTGCAGTCCATGGGATCACCAAGGGTCGGGCACGACTGAGCGACTTCACTTTCTTTCACTTTCTTTTGAGCTACCAAGGAAACCCTTTCCTATTTCTGATAGAGGTCTACTAACACCTTGATGTTAGGATGGCTATGAGGACAATATGAGTTAATACAGTCAAAGCACTTAGAACATGGCTAGCATATGCTAATTTAACTTTTATTAGGATTATAATTCATAGGCTTACTGAAAAACCAAACAAAGCCAGCATGATAGGAAGTGAGGTCATATCACAGCCCTCACAGTAAGGTAGTTATGCATGGTTATATAGTTGTATATTAATAGCTTTGTACATTTATTATAATTTCTGGCAAGTGAGTATAAAACATCTAGAATAGCATTATGTAAAGAAATATAAGACAAGGGACATGTAATTTAAATATTCTGGCAGCTATCCTAGACAAATACATAGGTAGAATATATTTTAATAATGTATTTTATTTAACTCTATATAGCAAAACAGTTCCTTCAACATATAATCAATCTAAAATTATTATTGATATATTTTCTGTCTTTTTTGGCCCTAAGTCTTTGAAACACCAGTTACATTTTAAGTGCTCAGTATCCACATATTGCTGATGGCAAACTTACTAGCTAGTGCAGCTCTCCAGGAAATGGAAGCTATTTCGAATTAACTCAAAGATGCTGTTTAGGATACCTGCAGGGCACCAGTTCCACATTTCACCCTCAAAGTCATTCATGTTATACCAGCCTGATTTTGGTTCCTCCCTCTGGCAGGGGACCTTTGGTTATTCACTACAGGATTGGCAAGTGGTTTAAGTTCATTGGCCTTTATGGCAAGACAATTCCAAAGTCATTTATTATTCCTAGATGCTCCTAGCCCTGGGGGGCAGAGCTTGGTAATAAAACAATTGGTGGGATATAAGTGATTGCACAGAATCCTTTATCATCTTTTCCCCTGTCCCCCACCAGTGCCAAACAAATACATTCTTGGAATAAACATGAGTGGCTTTATGAGATACATGCCTCAAATCAAGTGAAACTAAAATTGAGTACTTAAAATCAATCAGGCAACTGAGAGATTTTGTCCTCTTGCTCATACTGTTTATTGCAGAGTCCTCATCCATAAAAGGGAAGCAGATATCTGCTTTGATTAATTAATGGGGAAGTTGGCTTCCCTGGTAGCTCAGTCAGTAAAGAATCTGCCTGCAGTGCAGGAGACCTGGGTTTGATCCCTGGGTTGGGAAGATCCCCTGGAGAAGGAAATGGCAAACCATTCCAGTATTCTTAAAGAATCCCTTGGACAGAGGACCCTGGCGGGCTCTAGCCCATAGGATCACAAGAGTTGAACAAGACTTAGCACCTAAATCAACATCAATGGGAAAATTAGAAGGAAAGTTAGATAGATATAGAAGAGAGTACTTTGAAATTTTAAGATAGGATGGCTAACTTTGTTGACCCAGGACTCCATCGGCTTTAGCACTAAAAGTCTTTTGTCCTGGGTAATGACTCAGTCCCTGACAAAGCAAGATGGTTGGTCACTCGTCCTTCTTCCACTCCTTCCTTCCTTGCAAATTATATGTTGAGATAGCTTGAGATACAGTTGTTAAAAACTATAGCCCCTTTGAAGAAGGAAGAATTTCTGTTTAAGTATGTACACTTTATTTTTTTCTCTGCAACCAAGGGTGGGAGCTGTACATGGAACATTTTATAGCTATCAGGGCCATCTCAGGAAAAATGTGCTGTTGGTAGAATTTGTCTTCAGTATCCTTCCTTATGCGTTTAGTGTTCCACTCCCTCTCTTGACAGTTCTCACATGCTAGATGTTCCCAGTTTGCCTGTCAAGCTTGAGCTCCCTTCTCTGGGAGGCTGACTACAGATATAGAATCCTGCCAGTGATAAAGGTCCATGCAAAATCATCTGTCAAGTGGTCAGTTTTACCTGAGGCTCTGCCAGCATCTTAATCAAAAAATAATTTTCTCCCTAGGTTAAATCGTTAGGAATGTTTGATTTCAATACTTTTTGACCTACAAAAGGCATCTTGTATGGTTCAACATATCTCATGATGTCCTAGCTTGGGTACTAGAGTGAAGTCAGAAAACCTAAGCTCTTGACCCCCTGTGGTTTACTTCTGAATTATGTCCAAGAAATCACTTCATAATTTTACGCTTCAGCTTCCTCGTCTATAACAGAGAATAGTATCAACTACTTTGACGTCTAAGTTTTTGAGAAGGACAAATATAATAATATACATAAATGCCATTTGCAGAGGGTAAAGTGGTAGACTGAGGTAAGTAATAATTATTTTTGTTATTTTTCAAACACATGAGCCCATGTGAAACATATAAACCTCTGTAAGAGATAGGACTAACAGTGGTAGAATTTAGATGACCTGAGAGATGTCTGCCAAATTATAATGTCATCTTTATGTCCCCATTCTCCTTTCTTTTTAGTTCCATAACACTGTAAAAAAAAAAAAAAAAACCCTTATAGGAGCATTCTGTAATATATGTCATATAAAATTTTAATTTTGCTATCTATGGTGGTAGGGGAAACAAGGAAGCGAAGTAAGTAGGATACAGATTTTTAACCACTGAAATACACCTTTAAGTAAATGTATTTTAAATGGTCCAAGCAAAAATAAATTTTTTTAACATAAGTTATTAGAATATATGTAACCACTTGACATTAAAGTTGTATAAACATCTTGATTTTTGGTCAAAAGTTGTAGAGTATGGAAAACTTTCATGCATTCAGTGTAATCATTCTTTGGGAGGCGATTCTTAGAGAATTTGAAACCTATAAAGAAGTTTCGTGATCTGACCTGAGTTAATCTATACCCAGGCTTTCAGCTGTAAACCAACTAAAATTGTGTACAACCGTTTTTAGAACCTATACATATTTTCTCCCTGGATAGGGACCCAGTGGTTTTCATCAGATTTCTTAAGAGATCCTTGTCCCATAAAAGGTTCAGAGTACAGTATATGACTCAAAGAAAACAGTTTAGGAAAACAAATTAAAAAATATTTTTATATAACCTATAAATTAATTTATTGTTAAAACCATCAATGCTTAGTAGTTTTCTAATCTTGAAAGCCTAGAAATGAAGTTTAAAAATTAAAACAAATCAAAAATTTTTTAAAACAAACGTTTCTGGTTATTAGAACAAACTTAATTGAAAGTATATGTCTTTTAGATATTGTTTCTCCAATATCCCTAAAATTATGATGTCTTGCTATTCCCTAATCTCTCCCTTTCTGCTTGTATTCTGGCTGCTGGATTAAATCTCCTGTTTGCACAGGATGACCAAAAATATTGGTGATGACGGAGGTGGTGATGATAACACTTTCAACTTTAGCTGGAAGGTGTTCACTAGCTGGGACTACCTTATTGGCAACCCTGAAACAGCAGACAACAAATTCAATTCTATCACAATGAACTTTAAGGTAAAGATACCAACCTCAAGAAACTTTTCTTGGTAGTTGTAAAAGTAAAATTGGAATCATTCCAAATGGTATGTGTAGCAAAGTATCTTGACAACTAAAAGAAAGATTAACTCATCATTTCTTCCTACCAGGATCTGGGCAGGGTTCTGAATATGACAGGAAAATGATTGATGGCTTGTGACAGCACTATTTCTCTCTAAATTTGGTAATAAAACACCATTGGCTTGGAATAGCTAACCATTAGTAATCAGAATCAGATATTTTTAAATAATAGAACAATGCTAACTTATTATTTACAGGAATACATTAGCTCAATATTTAAAATAACTCTAAAGTGTTATTTTGTAATTGTTTTAAAAAGCCATACTAGAAGAGACTTTAGAATGAACACTGTCTTAATATTAGATCAATCAGACTTTGTAAGAATTCTTCCTTTTTTCTCTTACATTTTCTCACTTGCTGGCAATATTCACCTGGTTTGTGGAATCCCAGATTTAGTTTACATTTTCATTCCTCACATTCTAATGTTTGTGAAAATAATTCCTAAGTTCATGATATGTTTTGTAGATCAGATAATTCTTTTTTTTTCTTCCTTCCTATTTTCCTTGGATACAGGAAGCTATAATAGAAGAAAGAGCAGCCCAAGTAGAAGAAAACGTCCACTTGATCAGATTCCTGAGGTTTCTTGCTAACTTCTTCGTGTTTCTAACACTTGGCGGGAGTGGATACCTCATCTTTTGGGCTGTGAAGCGATCCCAGGAATTTGCGCAGCAAGACCCTGACACCCTTGGGTGGTGGGAAAAAAATGAAGTTCGTCTCTGCATGCTTTTTATGTGCTTAGAATCTGACACTGAAGGTTTTGTGGGTTGTGCTTCAGTGCTGAACATAAAATACAGCCACTTTTTACCTACCCCTGTCATCTTGTCCTGAGAGTGAACCAACTTTGGCACACAGTGCTTTATTCCAGCCTTATTTCCAAATCTCTCTACTGTGTGTCTGTTTCTTACTTTGTGACATTAGGTAGAGTTGGAAGAGAGATTAGAACACATATATTCCAACCAGTATGTTTTATAGACAGAGATAATGAATCTCAGGTTAGGTGATGTTGTTCATGGTCACAGAACCATGGAGAACAATGAGAGTTAAAATTTAAGAATTTTGATTTCAAGCCCAACGGTCTTTCCATGACCCTATTTTACGCTCTCTGTAGATCCTGCTTCTGTCTTTGAATGATCCAGTTGTTGCCTGAATTCTTTGAAGTGGGGATGATAAAGCCCTAGGTTCTTATATTAATCTCATTGGAAACATTCAGATTGCCTCCTGTACTTTGGGCGAGACTGGGCTCCTCTCTAGCAGCGTAACTGCTCCACCTCCTTGTCCCCCTACCCTATTACCTCCCCCTCCAAATGCTAGTCAAATGAGGAAGGCCAGATCTTTGCCAGAAATTAAATATTAGCATTGTGATTTGTCTTCAGGTTATCTGCCCATTTAGCAGGTCCAAGAAAAGAGGTCAGAAATAGACATTTAGAATCAGGAGATCATTGGTCAAGTGTTGTTTCTTGGGACTGTTCCCTTTCATGAAATGTTCCATAATACAATCTGACATCATTTTGAACTGGGATTCTCAAAGAATATGAAGATTTAAGCAGTGGGAGGTGCAGATTTACAGTACTGAAACTTCTGCAAAGCCTTATAGGCCAAACAGATTAAGAAAGTATTCAGAAGCATAGAATTTCCTAGAAAAATCCTGGACAGAAAATGGTATAACACTTAAAACAGAAGGTTCCAAACAAAAACATTCTAGGTATTTCAGAAGCAATAATGCTGAAGATGGGAGACCATACATTTAAGAGACTATGAAAACATAGATATTTCATGGAATCCTGTAAAACAGTCATTAGGAAGGGTCTTATGTATTTAAAACTAAGGGGGAACCTCACAGTATTACTAAGTTTGCTTTTAAGATTATCTTTTGCAGTTATGATAGGATTTATAGGCAAAATTTTCGTACCACTTTGGTTTGTGGTTCGTATTGATTATATTTTTGTATCAGGGAACCACAAAAAGAATGAATAATTGATTATCATTAAAACAGTCACTCTTTATAAGAACTTGCTTAATATCCATCTTCAGTTCAGTTCAGTTCAGTTCATTTCAGTCGCTCAGTCATGTCTGACCCTTCATGACCCCATGGACTGCAGCACACCACGCTTCCCTGTCCATCACCAACTCCCAAAGCTTGCTCAAACCCGTGTCTATTGAGTCGGTGATGCCATCCAACCATCTCATCTTCTGTCATCCCTTTTTCCTCCTGCCTTCAATTTTTTGCAGCATCGGGGGCTTTTCAAATGAGTTAGTTCTTCGCATCAGGTGGCCAAAGTATTGGAGTTTCAGCTTCAACATCAGACCTTCTGATGAATATTCAGGACTGATTTCCCTTAGGATGGACTGGCTGGACCTCCTTGCTGTCCAGGGGACTCTCAAGAGTCTTCAACACCACAGTTTAAAACCATCAATTCTTCGGCACTCAACTTTCTTTAGAGTCCAACTCTCACATCCATACAAGACTACTGGAAAAACAATAGCTTTGACTAGATGGACCTTTGTTGGCAAAGTAATGTCTCTGCTTTTAATATGCTGTCTAGATTGGTCATAACTTTTCTTCCAAGGAGTAAGCATCTTTTAATTTCATTCAATTCAGTTCAGTTCAGTTCAGTCACTCAGTTGTGTCTGACTCTTTGCGACCCCATGAACCACAGCACACCAGGCCTCCCTGTCCATCACCAATTGCTGGAGATTATCCAAACTCATGACCATTGAGAAAGTGATACCATCCAGCCATCTCATCCTCTGTCACCCCCTTCTTCTCCTGCCTTCAATTTTCCCAACATCAGGGTCTTTTCAAATGAGTCTGCTCTTTGCATCAGGTGGCCAAAACATTGGAGTTTCAGCTTGAACATCAGTCCTTCCAATGAACACCCAGGACTGATTTCCTTTAGGATGGACTGGCTGGATCTTCTTGCAGTCCAAGGGACTCTCAACAGTCTTCTTCAACTGCTAAGTCACTTCAGTCATGTCTGAACCCATAGAAGGCAGCCTGCTAGGCTCCCCACTCCCTGGGATTCTCTAGGCAAGAACACTGGATTGGGTTGCCATTTCCTTCTCCAATGCATCAAAGTGAAAGTGAAGTTGCTCAGTCGTATCCGACTCTTCATGACCCCATGGACTGCAGCCTACCAGGCTCCTCTGTCCATGGGATTTTCTAGGCAAGAGTACTGGAGTGGGGTGCCATTGCCTTCTCCAATCTTCTCCAACACCATAGTTCAAAAGTATCAATTCTTTGGCGCTCAGCTTTCTTTATAGTCCAACTCTCACATCCATACATGACTACTGGAAAAACCATAGCCTTGGCTAGATGGACCTTTGTTGACAAAGTAATATCTTTGCTTTTGAATATGCTATCTAGGTTGGTCATAACTTTCCTTCCAAGGAGTAAGCTTCTTTTAATTTCATGGCTGCAGTCACCATCTGCAGTGATTTTGGAGCCCCCCAAATAAAGTCAGCCACTGTTTCCACTGTTTCCCCATCTATTTGCCATGAAGTGATGGGACCGGATGCCATGATCTTCGTTTTCTGAATGTTGAGCTTTAAGCCAACTTTTCCACTCTCCTCTTTCACTTTCATCAAGAGCTCTTTAGTTCTTCTTTGCTTTCTGACATAAGGGTGGTGTCATCTGCATACCTGAGGTTTTTGATATTTCTCCCAGCAATCTTGATTCCAGCTTGTGCTTCATCCAGCCCAGATGGATTAAAAACTTCCATCTTAGGGGACCCCTGATTCTAGGGGCCAACAAAGGTAATAATGCAGATTCATGAAAAACTTTACAACTTTGATGAAACAATTCAAACTTACCTTAGACTGCATAGGCCCTACCAAGTTATTACTTTAGGCTGAAATTATATTATGCTGAGTTTATATACATCATGCTGACTTTTAGCTCCCTCTAGTCATAATTATATAATGTTCTTAGTCAAAAGCAAAAAAACATATTGATAATTATTTTCTAAATATAGCCTGGTAGTTCTAATCATTCAAAACATGGAGTTCACCAGGGGAAATGGGAACTCACAGTAGTGACAATTTGAGCCAGATATTCAGGCAAAGAAATTGCCAGTGCCAACTGGAACCTTTTTAGAATTTTACTTAAAGGTTTTTCTCCCTATTATAAATGTGGCACATGCTTAATTTACCCTAATAATATATTCATAAGTGTGTCAATCAATCTGGAGATATGGACCACAAATTTCCAGCTTGTCATATTTTCATTTTCTCTCTTTCACACTTTTCTTACTTTTGGCATTATAAGTCAGTTCTTCATTTCTGAAACTTTTCTGCCTTGGCATTGATGACATTATGCCATGTATTCTACTTTTATATTTTCTGAACGTCCTTTCTGTTTTTTTTTAATATAAAATCTATTCCATTTTCTTTCTTTTTGCCCCTAACAGTTTGCATTCCCCCTAACTCAGTAGTCCTGAGCCCATCTCAAGGAATTCACCCATTTTAGTTGATTAAACTAGCCTATGTGTTGATGATTGTCAAATTAGTATTTCCTATTTAAACCCATTCCTCAAGCAGACAATTTTTCATTTTCTTTGGAAATCTTCTTGTGAAGTGCAGAATTGGTACCATGTAGACCAACATATTATCTGCATAAAAAATAATGTAAATCACATCCCTCATATACTAGGAAACAGACTATTATTACTGGCATGTCCACGAACTTGTGCAGTGTGAGTTGAATATGGTCCCTATTTTATTAAGATCAAATTTTGAAAATGCATGAAATAATTTTAGTCTTATAGAATATCAAAGGATTCTAGTTGGAATCTTGCAAATTTGGAAGAAAGCAATAATAATTTTTAAACACCATCAACTTGGTTCTCCTCTTGTGTCTTCTTGTAGATGAACATGGTCATGTCCCTCCTGGGGATGTTCTGTCCAACACTATTTGACTTATTTGCTGAATTGGAAGACTACCATCCCCTCATTGCTCTGAAATGGCTACTGGGACGCATTTTTGCTCTTCTTTTAGGCAACCTGTATGTATTTATTCTTGCCCTGATGGATGAGATTAACAACAAGGTAAATCTTGTGTCTGGATTGTCCTTGCCATTAGCATGTTGTTACATTCCCAGTCTCAAGATTGCCAGAAATGCCTTCAAAATCTGTTTCAGTTTTGTTTCCAATACTCTTCTTTCTAGATTGAAGAGGAGAAGCTAGTAAAGGCCAATATTACCCTATGGGAAGCCAACATGATCAAGGCCTACAATGCGTCCCTTGCTGGAAATACCACTGGGCCACCTTTTTTGTGCACCCTGCAGATGTACCTCGAGGACCCTGCTGGGAAACAATGGTGGGGCAGGTAACGTCACACAGGAGTGCATATCAATTATTGGGTTAAAAGGAGCAGAGTAGAAATTTCTTCTGTAAGTGTGACCTGGTTTATATTGCTTATTAATGAAAATTGCCAAGACTTACTGACTGCTCACTATATTGCTGGCTGTGAATTTCACATATATTAACTCTTGCAGTCCTCACAAACATCCATTCAGGTAAGTAGTACATTTTACACCCCTTTTCAGTTCAGTTCAGTCGCTCAGTTGTGTCTGACTCTTTGCGACCCCATGAACCACAGCACGCCAGGCCTCCCTGTCCATTACCAACTCCCGGAGTTCACCCAAACCCATGTTCATTGAGTCGGTGATGCCATCCTACCATCTCATTCTCTGTCGTCCCCTTCTCCTCCTGCCTTCAATCTTTCCCAGCATCAGGGTCTTTTCTAATGAGTCAACTCTTCATATCAGTGGCCAAAGTATTGAGTTTCAGCTTGAACATCAGTCCTTCCATCAGCCAGGACTGATTTCCTTTAGGATGGACTGGTTGGATCTCCTTGCAGTCCAAGGACTTGCAAGAGTCTTCTCCAACACCACAGTTTGGTAGCATATAACGGAAGGATGTTTTCAAATGGCCCGAGGAGATATTTTCTATATATACTATAATAACACACCCAGATTTAGCACCCAGGCCCAAGCAAATATTTAAATGACACTCTTATTACTGTTACCTGTTTTCCATAAAAAAGAGAAAAAGTTCATTTGGGAGCATACACTAAAGTTTATTTCAATAATGTTGAGTTTTGGCAAATAATTGCCCCTTAAGCATTAAAGGAAATGCTATTTTAGGTTTATTGTTTTCAGATGACTATAAACGATCCCAGTCCAAGACTAATGGTATTTTAGCAGATAAAAGAAATAGTGTTTCCTATGGCTTTCTGTTCAATAAAGGGAAACCAAACCAAACACAAACAAAAACCTACTTCAGGTCTCTTATTTCTATACAAATCCAATTTATATTTTGAAATGCCTTTACTTTTATCTCATTAGAATTGACATTTCTCATGTGAATTTCATAAACTGACTTTGGACTATGGTGAACAGACATTTAAAGACATGTCATAGTGCTTCTGCCTGTCAGACAACAGCTGAGTTTCAGTAGTAATGTAATCTTTGGGAAATTATTTTAATATGACTTTCTTTCATTTTTAATTATTCATATTATTATTTGCATACATTTTGTATGATAAATGGAAAATTGAAAATTAGCATTAGTTTTATAAAACTAATTTAAACAAATATAGATATCATTAGATCTCAGCTTCAGATACTCATCTGACTTAAGCGACTCATCTGTGATTTCAACTGTGGAAAAAAATAAGGAAAATGTGTATAATGCTAGACAGACGTCATTGAGAACCAAGTCTGAAGAGTATAAATAAGGACTCTACTTTATTTTTTAAGCTTGCAGGGACCAGATAGGCCTTCCTTTTCCAGTTATATGCTATTAAATTATCAGTTTTCAGACATCTATGTTTTATACATGTTTACAGGATCATACAATGTATGACTAAATGAAAGGAAAACTGCCTGCACTTGGTAGAGAGATATTTGTGATACATGGTGTGGTAGACAGAATAAAAGCTACTCCAAAATGTCCATGTTCTAATTCTTGGAAATTGTGAATATGTTACCTTACATAGTAAAATGGACTTTACCAGTATGAGTAAGTTAAATATCTGAGGAAAGGAAAAGTATCCTGGATTATATAAGTGAGCCTAACAAAATAACAACATGCTTATACATGGGAGGCAAGAGTGAGAAAAACTGGATGTGACAGTGGAAACAGACATTGGAGTGATGCTCTTTAAAGGTGGAGGAAGGGGTCCATGAGCCTGTTTTTATAGAGTTTTTTTTTTTTTTAATCACTGTTCCCTAAATCTTCAGCAAAAGTTGAGAGAAATGAAAAAAAAAATGTAGTTTTCACAAACTCAAAGAGTTTGAGACATTCTCTTAATGGGCATCCCAGAATGCAGACTGGCATGAGGGCTAAGAAACTTATTCTTTACCAAGAAAACACCTGGATTAAAAAGGATTAATAGAACTAACTGTAAAGAATAAGGTGGAAGCTGCTTACTTCTGAAAAGGAGGCAGCAATTAATTAGACATGAATGTCAATGCAATCTAGAAAACATGTTTCTGATTATTCAGAAGCTTCTGGGATATTCCTCTGCATCCTGAATTAAAATAAATTAAAAAATCTATTTAATTATTATTCTTGGAGCCCCTGTACTATGCTGCTTATCTTTTTCTTTTTTTAAAATCCTGTCCCTAGTGGTTTTCTTTGCTTCATCATCTTTTCTTACTGCTATTTATAGTTGGGGTTCCCTTTTCTCTTTCACCTTCCTTTCTTTAAAGAAACAGGTAGCACTAGTGGGAAAGCTTGTGGGAGCTGGAGGAGGGAAAGGCTGTGATTCTGAACAGAATGCTAATGAGGGAGGTGGAATCCATGGGGGCAAAGAGAACACAGAGGATGTATAAACCCTGAGTGCTGGGAAGGTCTGACCTTTAAGAGATCAATAGGTATATCCATGCACCTGGAAACATTAATTTTAACCACTTTTAAAACAAAGTCATTCCAGAAGAAATAGTATCAGCAGCTTCTAGAGATGCACCCCAAAGAATTGTTCATTGTTCTATGAGAACATTCCAGATGTTTCCTCTTCTTCTCTGTGGATGTCCTCTCCTCTGTTTTCCTTCAAGGATACTGTGTAACTCAGTCTCTCTTTGATTATAAGGATTTGGTGACTCCTTTATGTCTCCAGGAAATCTCAGGATGTAGTCACTTAGTCTCATCCCAATGGCATCTGATAGGTAGGCAGCAGAACAATTCTTGGGAGGTCACTATTTGAAGCTGTATACCGAGGTCTGCATTTTGGGGACAGAGAGAAAGCAGACTACTACTGAAGATAACGACAACAATGGCTCACATTTATCAAATTCTTGTGTGCCAGGCATTACCTCTTTGAATTTTTATTAATAAATTTCCCTCCAAGTTATATCATTATCCCCATTTTATAGATGAGGAGACCATAACTTAAAAAAGTAAAGAGACCTTAAAGGAAGACCTTAAAAGAGACCTTAAAGGAAGCCAGTGATAGGAACCCAAATTTAACCTACAGAGTCTGATTAGAGTTTGTGTCCTCCATAGTGCTGAATCATCCCCCAGAAACATAACTAGCATCAATGCATGCTCCCCAGGATCCTGCCATGGAAAATCTATAGTCTTTGTGATACACCTTCTCTATTATTTCCCCGGTGGCTCAAACAGTAAAGAATCTGCCTTCAGTGTGGGAGATCTGGGTTTGATCCCTGGGTTGGGAAGATCCCCTGGAGAAGGAACTGGCTGCCCACTGCAGTATTCTTGCCTGGAGAATTCCATGGACAGAGGAGCCTGATGAGCTACAGTCCATGGGGTTGCAAAGAGTCAGATACAGCTGAGAGAGACTAACACTAACACTACTAGTTAATGATAGTCTTAGATTTATTGATCAAAGCTTCCCAAGCATTTTATTACTACATGTCTGGAGTATGAAGTGTGGAGTGCAGTGGTCTGCAGAAGGCTTGTGGGGAGGCCATGCTCCATCCCTACTAGCACGCTAGGAACTGGGACTGAATGATGTTCCCTTGGTGAGCTAGACCGCCATTTTGGGAATTTCTTTTCTTATAAAGCAGTATATTCCTTCTATGGCATGTTAATAAATATTTTCACATAATGTTTGAATCCTCTTCTGCTATTTTATGTAAAAGTTAGGACACCACTTAGGGGAGGAATCAGATTTCAACCATTGGGATGAGGGTGCTTAGGAGTTTGTGGAGGACTTCAACTCTGAAATTATCTCTTACTGAGGAAGAATAAAAAGGATAAAAAAATCCCTCATAGTCTGCCACTACTGGATACTAATTATTAGAATCTGAACTCAAGTTTCCTCAGGAATGGAAAGAAGAATAAATAAGAGTAGGGAAGAGAAAAGTTATGTTCAGTAATAACTGCAAGAATTTACTGTCACTAAATCGCTCACTCCATGTGTATTAAGTGCATATTAAGTGTTGGGCATTGTGCTAGATACTGGAGGTCCAGTGGGGAACAAAAGTGGATCTCTTCTTTGTCCTTGTGAGAATTACAAGCTCATAGGAAGAACAAAACCATTAATTAAATAAATATATAACACTTACAGACGGGTTATTGTGAAGAGTTCTGACAAAATGTGGTACACTGGAGAAGGGAATGGCAAACCACTTCAGTGTTCTTGCCTTGAGAACCCCATGAACAGTAAGAGAAAGCAAAAGATAGGACACTGAAAGATGAACTACCCAGGTCAGTAGGTGCTCAATATGCTACTGGAGACCAGTGGTGAAATAACTCCAGAAAGAATGAAGGGATGGAGCCAAAGCAAAAACAACACCCCACTGTGGATGGGACTGGTGATGGGAGCAAGGTCCGATGCTATAAAGAGCAATATTGCATAGGAACCTGGAATGTTAGGTCCATGAATTAAGGCAAATTGGAAGTGGTCAAACAGGAGATGGCAAGAGTGAACACTGACATTCTAGGAATCAGTGAACTAAGATGGACTGGAATGGGTGAATTTAACTCAGATGACCATTATATCTACTACTGTGGGCAAGGGTCCCTTAGAAGAAATGGAGTAGTCCTCTTAGTCAACCAAAGAGTCCAAAATGTAGTACTTGGATGCAATCTCAAAAATGACAAAATGATCTATGTTCATTTCCAAGGTAAACCATTCAATAGCACAGTAATCCAAGTCTATGCCTTGACCAGTAATGCTGAAGAAGCTGAAGTCGAATGGTTCTATGAAGAACTACAAGACTTTCTAGAACTAACACCAAAAATAGATGTTCTTTTCATTATAGGGGACTGGAATGCAAAAGTAAGAAGTCAAGAAACACCTGGAGTAACAGGTAAATTTGGCCTTGGAGTACAGAATGAAGCAGGGCAACGGCTAATAGTTTTGCCAAGAGAACGCACTGGTCATAGCAAACACCCTCTTCCAGCAACACAAGAGAAGACTCTACACATGGACATCACCAGATGGTCAATGCTGAAATCAGACTGGTTATATTCTTTGCAGCCAAAGTTGGGAAAGCTCTATACAGTCAGCAAAAACTTGGGAGCTGACTGTGGCTCAGATCATGAACTCCTTATTTCCAAATTCAGGCATAAATTGAAAAAGTAGGGAAAACCACTATACCATTCAGGTGTAACCTAAATTAAATCCCTTATGATTATACAGTGGAAGTGAGAAATAGATTTAAGGGCCTAGATCTGATAGACAGAATGCCTGATGGATATGGATGGACATTTGTGATATTGTACAGGAGACAAGGATCAAGACCATCCCCAAGAAAAAGAAAAATGGCTGTCTGAGGAGGCCTTACAAATAGCTGTGAAATGAAGAGAAGCAAAAGCAAAGGTGGAAAGGAAAGATACCCATTTGAATGCAGAGTTCTAAAGAATAACAAGGAGAGATAAGAAAGGCTTCCTCAATGATCAGTACAAGAAATAGAAGAAAACAGTAGAATGGAAAAATTAGAGATACCAAGGGAACACTTTATGTAAAGATGGGCTCAATAAAGGACAGAAATGGTATGAACCTAACAGAAGCAGAAGATACGAAGAAGAGGTGGCAAGAATACACAGAAGAACTGTACTAAAAAAGATCTTCATGACCCAGATAATCACGATGGTGTGATCACTCACCTAGAGTCAGACATCCTAGAATGTGAAGTCAAGTGGGCCTTAGGAAGCATCACCACGAACAAAGCTAGTGGAAGTGATGGAATTCTGGTTGAGCTATTTCAAATCCTAAAAGATGATGCTGTTAAAGTGCTGCACTCAATATGTCAGCAAATTTGGCAAACTCAGCAGTGGCCACATGACTGGAAAAGGTTAGTTTTCATTCCAATCTCAAAGAAAGGCAATGCCAAAGAATGCTCAGACTACCGCACAATTGCACTTATCTCACACGCTAGTAAAGTAATGCTCAAAATTCTCCAAGCCAGGCTTCAACAGTATGTGAACCGTGAACTTCCAGATGTTCAAGCTCGTTTTAGAAAAGGCAGAGGAACCAGAGATCAAATTGCCAACATCTACTGGATCATGGAAAAAGCAAGAGAGTTCCAGAAAAACATCTACTTCTACTTTATTGACTATGCCAAAGCCTTTGACTGTGTGGATCACAGTAAAGGGTGGAAAATTCTTAAAGAGATGGGAATACCAGACCACCTGGCCTGCCTCTTGAGAAATCTGTATGCAGGTCAGGAAGCAACAGTTAGAACTGGACATGGAACAACAGATTGGTTTCAAAAAGGAAAAGGAGCATGTCAAGGCTGTGTATTGTCACCCTGTTTATTTAGCTTCCATGCAGAGTACATCATGAGAAACACTGGACTGGAAGAAGCACAAGCTGGAATCAAGATTGCAGGGAGAAATATCAATAACCTCAGATATGCAGATGTTATCACATTTATGGCAGAAAGTGAAGAAGAAATAAAGAGCCTCCTGATGAAAGTGAAAGAGAAGAGTGAAAAAGTTGACTTAAAGCTCAATATTCAGAAAACTAAGATCATGCCATCTGGTCCCATCACTTCATGGCGAATAGATGGGGAAACAGTGTCAGACTTTATTTTTCTGGGCTCCAATATCACTGCAGATGGTGACTGCAGCCATGAAATTAAAAGATGCTTGCTCTTTGGAAGAAATGTTATGACCAACCTAGACAGCATAGTAAAAAGCAGAGGCATTACTTTGCCAACAAAGGTCCTTCTAGTCAAAGCTATGGTTTTCCCAGTAGTCATGTATGGATGTGAGATTTGGACTATAAGGAAAGCTGAGTGCTGAAGAATTGATGCTTTTGAACTGTGGTGTTGGAGAAGACTCTTGAGAGTCCCTTGGACTGCAAGGAGATCCAACCAGCCCATCCTAAGGGAAATCAATCCTGAATATTCATCAGAAGGTCTGATGTTGAAGCTGAAACTCCAATACTTTGGCCACTTCATGCAAAGAACTGACTCATGTGAAAAGACTCTGATGCTGGGAAAGATTAAGTGCACGAGGAGAAGGGGACGGCAGAGGATGAGATGGCTGGATGGCATCACCGACTGGATGGACATAAGTTTGAGTAAACTCCGGGAGTTGGTGACGGACAGGGAGTTTGACGTGCTGTACTCCATTGAGTCTCAAAGGGTCGGGCATAACTGAGCGACTGAACTGAATTGATAACATTTACAATTTTATAGTGTCAATAGAGCACTACAAGAATGCATTGCATGCCATCTGGGAAGGCTGCATGGACTTTACAGAATTCAGTGATTTTTAGTAAATGATACACAATATCACTGTGTAAAGTAACAACTCTATTTTTATAAGGAATTAAGTCCTTTTTATTTTTATAAGGAGTTAAGTACTTTTGAATGTTATTAACTGTATATTTTTTATTTTTTATATGTGCCATTTGCCATTTTTTCCTTATTGAATTGCCCATCTGTTGCACTGATTTGTAAAAGTTTTTAACTTGTTAGAAAAACTAGTCTTCTATCATATATGCAACAAGTACTTTTTACAAGTTTGTCTTTTAATTTTATAAATAGCACTGCTTGCCAGATTAAACTGCTAAATTTCCGTGTTGTAGGTATTTTCCTGTTTTGTGTTCTTGTATCACGCTTATAAAAGTTTCCAATAAAAGACTTTTGATCCAGTGGTTTGGGCACAGGAAATAATTATTTTTAAACTAATAAAATAGGGGTGAAACATTTTTCACTGGCTCGATATGGCTAACTAGTTTCTTTACCATTAGTTGCAGTTTCAAGTTAATACTATTTAGAAAGCATGACAAATTTGATGTCAACTTTAGGATCACATGAAGGGAGAAATGCTTGTTTTAATACACATACTATTTCAACAGGAATTTGTGCGACTGACTGTTTCTGATGTTCTGACCACCTATGTCACAATTCTCATTGGGGACTTTCTCCGAGCGTGTTTTGTGAGGTTTTGCAACTACTGCTGGTGCTGGGATTTGGAATATGGATATGTAAGTGTGATATTCATCTTTCTCTTATCAGATCATTCCTTTGTGACTCATCATTTACACATACAGTGCAAGAAGAAATAGGAGGTAGGATGGTCTTTCAGATGTCAATAAGCAAAGACCAACGAGGACAGTTTTGATTCAGAAGGAGATAAGACTTGAATATCATGGCTTGCAGTAGTCTAACAAAATTAGATTCTAGTAAAATTATAGGTGGCAAAAGCAGTGACTTCAACCTATATGTTAAATTGGTGAACTCACTAAATCTTGGGCCCACAGTCTGTACCCTTCCCATGAATTTTGCTGGCATTTCTAGAAGCAGGGCAAGATGAGTTAGTACCAACTGTACATTTTCTGTTAATTTCTTTGAATTCTACTAAGCAAACTCCTGGACACTTATCAAGTGCATCACTGTGCAGTATGTTGGGGAATGAAGGCATCAGTGATTATGCTCCTTGCTTCATAAAGCTCACAGTCTAATAAGCACTCAGCAGAGACACAGCAGGAGGCTGTAAAAGGCCCAGGGTGCTGCTAGGGCTCTGGTAAGTGGTGGGATAGAATTCTAGCACGTTGACTTGCTTCTCTATAGCAACAGCACAGGTTTCATTGAGCCCCACTGGTGCTGATTCCATCATTAACCCCCATCTTTGTTCAATGCCAGATCCCCCCACAAAGTTTGAGAGTGGCAGCAGAACACACATCTCTGCATCCTCCTTTTGCACATGAAACTGTTATCTTGGGAAACAGGACCTGAGGTGTTGATAGTACTTATTTGCTCAAGTATTTCCAGCAGTTTCTAAATATTTAGAATGAATTTGAATATCTGTCCAGGGCCATCGATGCCCTTTGTGATCTTCTGCTTTTTCCCCTCTGAATTCATCTCCTACCACTTTTGCTCTTGCTTTGTAAAATCCATAAACACTGGGGTTCTTTATTATGCTCAAACACAGATGCTCCTTGCATCTGCCCTAGCTGTTCTTCCTTCTGGGGGTGCAGTTTCCTAGAATTTGCCAGGACTGATTTTTATCATTAAGGACTCAGCTTATAAGTCACCTCCTTCAAGCTTTTCTCTGACTTTCCAATCTAAGGTGGCCTATCAGGCACTCTCTGTTTCAGCACAGTTTTATTTTCTTTATACAATGTATAACTACTTGACATCTTCTGTTTTGAAAGTGCTTATTATCTGTCTTCCTCTGTTGTAATGAAAGCTTTCTCAAAACAGAGGCCTTGACCTCATGCTTTGAGCTGTGCTTGTCACATAGCAGGATTTATTTTGACTGGCTGACTCAGTGTTGAACCTCCACATTTCAGCACCATTAAGGCAACACCGTCTGCTGACAGAACTCTGCTTGCTTCCAGGGATGTGCCCTGGAGTCAAGTTCTGCCCTAGTATTCTTGAGCTAATGATGTTTCTCTTCTCCCCCGTGAAGGGATATTCTTCCCTGCTGGTCTTCTTGTCTCATGCCCTCTAGTTTCCGGTCAAGTCCTATATTCAGAACTATTTTTAAGACTCCAGGCTAGATCCTCTACCTGACTTTGAGACTGTACCTTTTATGAGGTCATCTCTGTCTTTTTCCGGAAAGTGCTTCTTGGAGGAGCCAGAAGGTCATGTTGTTTGGTAGACGTTGGTGAGGTAATGCTATAGAGACAGAGTGCTCTTTGTGTTTCCCCCGTTCTCCGCTGTGAAGTATTCAGCTGGCTTCGTTTCATTTCTATTTTCCTGGCCTGATTCAGCTCTTCTGAAGCAGGCATAAAATTGCCATTTCTTTCTTAGACCATCACTCAGCTTATGCTTGCCTTTTATCCCTTTTTTTCTTCTTAAGTGCTAGAAAATTTTGCCTCAAATATGAAGTCAATATAACATGACCTGTGACCTGTATGCATAAAAGCTGTAATTAAATGACTAATTTATTATTTATTGAGTGCTGACGGTGCTCTTGGGTTAGTATGAAATATAGGAAAACAGACAAATTCTGTTTGAGGTTACAGCGAGTGAATTTTCTTCCATGTTACCTTTGGAAGGCCCATCAGAGAGAAAGTCAGCAGTGAAACAAGTTTTGAAACATTAAGGTTGGATGCTGGATCTTTGATACGGATTTTATTATCACTGACCCACCAGGTGGATAGTTTATAAAGCTGAGTGCCTGCTAGTCACAAACCATCATGAGCAAACCTCTGTGCCAGCTGATAAGAGGATCAGTTCAGTTCAGTTCAGTCGCTCAGTCGTGTCCAGCTCTTTGCAACCCCATGAATCTCAGCACGCCAGGCCTCCCTGTCCATCACCAACTCCTGGAGTTCACTCAAACTCACGTCCATTGAGTCGGTGATGCCATCCAGCCATCTCATTCTCTGTTGTCCCCTTCTCCTCCTGCCCCCAGATAAGAGGATACAGAGATTTAAAAGTTGTAAGCCTAAGGGAGGTTGCAAATGTGGGCCTGACGGCTAGATTGAGCTGACAGATATTTTTATTCTGGTCTGCAGTATTGTTTCTTTTTAAAAATATAAATTTATTTAAATTGGAGGTTAATTACAATATTGTATTTGTTTTGTCATAAGCTTTACATTTAAAAATATGGATTTCTTATTTTTCCTGACATATTGAAAGGCCCATATTCCCATGCTGGAGAAACTGGCAGGAGCTGAGGATACGGCCCTCTTTCAGTAAAATATTCATTCACCAATTCTTCACGCTCTGCTACAAGCTTCCCTTGTCAGCACAGAGCAGGAAATGTAATTGCTTGCTCTTACAATGTAATTGCACATTGGAGACACCATGATTTGGGGTTGTGAGGTAGAGATCAATAGAAATTCAAAGACAGGATGAAGTAAGAAACATTTGAGCCAAATCTTGAAGAAGAGTCAAAATTTCAAAAGATTGAGATGAAAGAAAGCATTCTCAGTGGATGGACTGATGGAAGGCAGGGCCCAGCAGCTAGCAAATATGGGCAATGCAGATAAGAGACGCAGAATCTAACATGGTGCTGCTTTAGCGAAGAAGAGAATGATGAGAATGCGTCTCTGATCTTCTGAACTTACTGACTGGCAATATGAGTCCAGAAAGCACCTGTCTTGAAGCAAAGGAAAACCTGAGATGGGCAGAAGAGATGCATTTAAGAATCCTTTCAGCAATGAAAGAGAACATATGTCCATTTCTGCTGCTAAAGAAATTTTTTTCTCTGAACTTTAAAAATAATACCAGTTCATTGTTAAAAAGCCTATAAAAGGTAATAGAAAATTAATGTGAAAATAAAAATCACAGGTTATCCTACCATTCAGGATATTACTTCATTGAACTGTAGAGTATTAATATTTATTTAGGTATGGATAAACATGTACTGCAGATTTATATGTTTTACTATAGATTTTTGTAAATACATATAAGCATATATCTTATTGACTAGTTACTTGCATTTTTCACCTAATGATCTTTCTCTATGTTATTAACTGATCTTTTTATAGTTTTTAAATGACTATGTGTGATTCTACATATGAATTTACTATAATTACCTATTTTTATTTGTCAGTTAATTGTACCTAATAGTTTGTTATTATAATAAACACTGTGATCACATTTATTTATATCCATGTGATAAATATCTCCATAGATAGTGGTATGCACAAATTATTTCCTTATGAGAAATTTCTCTAAATTGAATTTCCCAGTCATAGAGAAGATATTTTTGAAAAAGTACATTCACATTTTCTACAACTAACCTCTATAAAATGTAAACTCTGCAGACTCTAGCATTAGACTCAGATCCATAAAATGTTAAGGTTAGGTGAAATTTTGACAAAATAAATCATAATGCTTTTATTTTTCCCATAAAAAAATCAAGACTCTATGAATTGAAGTGAGTTGCTTAAGTTATTTAGTCAGAGGATAAATAAGGACAATGAAGTGATCTTTTTGTTTTTGAAAGTTATTATGTTTAGTATACTGAATTACATACTGATTAAATCTGAGTAAATTGGGCTTAAAGTGACCTTATATATTTTTCCAATTGTAAATTCACAGCCAAAGTATCATCACAACAAACCTAAGAGGATGAATTGAGGTAGGAAAATTACTGGCTAGGAGCAGACTATTAGACCATGTAATGTAAGTTAATCTTTCTGTAAGGCTTCTCTGAGCATAGCAGATGGTTCTCAATGTTTCTAAAGAGTTCACTGGCTCGTGGAAGTGGAATGCTTTGCTCACAGAAAGAATTTTAACCACTCTTATTCAGCAAAATTGCCCTGAGGCCTCTTGTAAACTCTGGATTTTCTATAATGGCTCAACATTACTGTCACTTTAATTTATGTTGACACCATCCCTGCCATTTGTCAATGAAGTACATAAAGAGCATCCAGGAGGACATGGATTGAATACATGGCATGAGGTAAGAGTATATTCAATCAAATTAAAACCTCAGTGGCTTGTTTAAAATTACATTTTTAACGTGGTCCTCGTTAAATTCCACTTTATGTAAGTGAAAAATATGGAAGATTTCCCTGAGATCTGATGAAGGGAGTACTAGATTACCTATAAATAAGAGGGATATGATTCACAGACCATCAGAGGATATTTCTAGTTATATTACACTGTATTATATTTTTACGTAGTGCTTACTATATGTTAGAATATCTACAAAATACATATGTTATTCTGTGTAATCATGCCAGCAACACTATGAAGTAGATATTTTCCTCCCTTACAGTAAGTTGAGAATTAGAGATGCTTAATAATTTGCTCAAGGACAATTTAACTGGTCAGTGGTGGAGCTAGGGCTAAAACCCACATCTGATTAACTTCAAAGCCATGAACCAGCCTTCCATCATACTGAATTTTTGCTGTAATGCTTACCCCTAGAAACATCAAGGACGCTACCAAAGCATGACTAATTCATGAGCTAGTCTATGGCATTTGTTACTCAAATGCTTCGACAGGTTTCTTGCTGTAGAATGGAATTGGAAGGAGGAGCTGGGATGTAGAATTAGGAGATAGGGAGATATTCCTTACCTGGGAATGAGATACTATTCAGGGGTCCAGGGAAGAGGGTATGATAGAGAGTCAGTAAGAAATCATGGGTCCCCAGTGAGGGGATGAGAACATGCACAAAGGGACAAGAACAGGCTGGGCTGGATGGAATCTACAAAGCCCTGAGGTGCTGAATTATCCTAGATGAGGCTTGGATTTGTCCTAGGTTCAGTTCAGTTCAGTTCAGTCGCTCAGTCATGTCCAACTCTGCAACCCCATGAATCGCAGCACACCAGGCCTCTCTGTCCATCACCAACTCCCAGAGTTCACTCAGGCTCACGTCCATTGAGTCAGTGATGCCATCCAGCCATCTCATCCTCTGTCGTCCCCTTCTCCTCCTGCCCTCAATCGCTCCCAGCATCAAAGTCTTTTCCAGTGAGTCAATTCTTTGCATGAGGTGGCCAAAGTACTGGAGTTTCAGCTTTAGCATCATTCCTTCCAAAGAACACCCAGGACTGATCTCCTTTAGAATGGACTGGTTGGATCTCCTTGCAGTCCAAGGGACTCTCAGGAGTCTTCTCCAACACCAGAATTCAAAAGCATCAATTCGCCACTTGGCCTTCTTCACAGTCCAACTATCACATCCATACATGACCACAGGAAAAACCATAGCCTTGACTAGACGGAACTTAGTCAGCAAAGTATGTCTCTGCTTTTGAATATGCTATCTAGGTTGGTCATAACTTTTCTTCCAAGGAGTAAGCGTCTTTTAATTTCACCATCTCCAGTGATTTTGGAGTCCCCCAAAATAAAGTCTGACACTGTTTCCGCTGTTTCCCCATCTATTTCCTATGAAGTGATGGAACCAGATGCCATGATCTTCGTTTTCTGAATGTTGAGCTTTAAGCCAAGTTTTTCGCTCTCCTCTTTCACTTTCATCAAGAGGCTTTTTAGTTCCTCTTCACATAAGGGTGGTGTTATCTGCATATCTGAGGTTATTGATATTTCTCCTGGCAGTCTTGATTCCAGCTTGTGCTTCTTCCAGCCCAGGATTTCTCATGATGTGCTCTGCATATAAGTTAAATAAGCAGGGTGACAATATACAGCCTTGATGTACTCCTTTTCCTATTTGGAACCAGTCTGTTGTTCCACGTCCAGTTCTAACTGTTGCTTCCTGACCTGCATATAGGTTTCTCAAGAGGCAGGTCAGGTGGTTTGGTATTCCCATCTCTTTCAGAATTTTCCACAGTTTATTGTGATCCACACAGTCAAAGGCTTTGGCATAGTCAATAAAGCAGAAACAGATGTTTCTCTGGAACTCTCTTGCTTTTTCCATGATCCAGCGGATGGTGGCAATTTGATCTCTGGTTTCTCTGCCTTTTCTAAAACCAGCTTGAACATCAGGAAGTTCGTGGTTCACGTATTGCTGAAGCCTGGCTTGGAGAATTTTGAGCATTACTTTACTAGCATGTGAGATGAGTGCAATTGTGCTGTAGTTTGAGCATATATCAGAGTGCTCTGAAGGCACATGTAAACACAGAATTTCTGATTTAGTAGATCTGGATGGGGCTTGAGAATTTACTGAGAACTTCCCAGGTGTTGATGCTGTGGGTGGTCTGGGGACCACCATTGCATACCATTGCCTCGGAGCCCTAGGCCAGGCCAGCCTGCAGCTCTCAGCAGGGTGATTCCAGCTGTGGAGAATGAGATTTGTGTGAAGAAAGCAGGTCACTGCAATGACAGAATTACCTCTGATATCCTGAATTTCATTTCACAATATCCAGAGGTTGATGATTTGCCAGAAATAACTAAACTTGCAGAGAAAGAATGGATTTTCTGACTTTTTAGTCCAGTGCGCACCATATGTCTTCTTTCTGGGTAGCTAACTGTGACTTTAGCCCACCGCAAACAAAGGTCTAAAAAATAAAGCAAGATAATTTCTAGTTCCTTGACTATTATGGACCTCAACCCAAATCCAAGTAGGTTCTCCTGTTGCTAGTTCCTAAAAATCTTATTATGGGTGAGCAGCCCTTAGAGACTTCTCTATGTTCATTCCATTTGAATCATTTTGTTATCTCAGGTTTCAAGAAAACCTGTTTTTTTCTTTTCCTCAAACATCATTTACTTTTAATCTTTTTATATTTTAGAGGCAAACTTTGCAAATTGGTTTACACTCATGAATGCATTGGCTTAAAAATGAAACTATAATGTTATCTCATATTTTTAAAAAATTCACCTCAAAAAGAATGAGCCTTGAATTTCATACTCTGTGTGTATTTATTTGCTTTCTTACATTTGTTCTGTTTTTAGAGTGTGGATTTCTGAATTGAATACATGGAATATAAATTCCATTTTTAAAGTGCTTATAGAGAAGCGATTCTTTAATAACTGAGTCAATCAATAACAGATTTTAAATTAGAAAGGGATCTTAGAAATTATCTAGAAGTAAGCAAACTTTCTCTGCATAGTATTTTCACTTCTGCAGGTATATTATTGTGATGTAATAAGAAATATGTTTTGGTTTTCATCCCAGTTCTTGGCCAGAGCTCCTAAAATCTTTGTAGTTTCCTAAGCATTGAAGGTGCTGAGAACATCTTGTATTCTTATATTTGGTCTTTAGGCTTGACTCTTGATGCAGAGTTCCTAAATTCCTTTGGATATCTTGGATGATAGGAGCATTATTTGTTCCGATGAGGCAGCTCCTGGTGGGCTCCTGGATAGGAGGCTGGTCAGCAAAAGACCTGGCCATAATTAGAAGCTTGGAAATTTCAACCTTATTCCTCCATCCACCAGGGAAAGGAGAGAGACTGGAAACTGAGTTAATGATTGGATTTGTCCATGTGATGAAGTCTCCATAAAAATCTCTGACCCTTGGGGTTTGGAGAACTTCCAGGTTGCTGAATATACTGAGGGGCTGGGAAGAGGGTGCACTTGGAGAAGGCAAAGAAACACTGTACTCTTTCCCCTGCCCCTTGCCCATGCATCTTTTTTTTTTTTTTTAACTTGCTATTCCTGAGTTGTGTCCTTTTATAATAACCAGTAATCTAGTAAACAGTTTTCCTGAGACTTGTGAGCTGTTCTAGCAAATGATCAAACCTGAGGAGGGAGTCATGGGAATCTCTAATCAGCATAGATGACAACCTGAGCTTTCAATGAATGGGTCTTGTGGGAACGAGACCTTAACCTGTTAGTGTCTGAATTGAGTTAAATTGCAGGACATTCAGTTGATGTCTACAGAGAGAAACACTTGGTTTGCGGGGTTGAGGGTTGGGAGAGTATCATGAATAAGTGTAGTCACAGAGGAAAATGAGTGATTTTCCTTGTATCCAAGCAATATGGTCTCTGCTATACCTATTAAACTCCTATTTTCATCCCAAACAGCAATAGACAATACATGAATGAATGCAGCAGCTATGTTCTAAAAAAAGCACTTTATCCAGAAAAATTGGTGGTGGCCAGATTTGGCTCCTAAGCCATAATGCACCAATCCCTGATCTAGTTCATTCCATCAACTTATCTGTGAGGAAACTGAAGCCTGAATTAATCAGTGATTGGCTCAGCTCACCCAGCTAGGAAATGGCAGGCAAAGCCCCATACTAGGATCCGAATCCCAGGCGAGTGTCTGTAGCACAAACCCACTGGCACAGTAGGGGCCCTCTATCCTTTCTCGGAATTGAGTTAATCAATTTATGCATCAAAGATGTCATTCCTTCAGCTGCCCCTGCTGCACATACGGTATGAAGCCAGGGGTTCCTAGTGTGTCCTTTGTGTTTTTCTAGTCACTTGGTTATAAAAATATCTCATCTCAAATGGCCTTTAAGAGGCTTATGTGCTTATGAAAATAAAAGAAATGTACTTCTGAACGTTTGAATTTTTTCATTTTCCTCAGTTTTGTGGGCTAAATCTGACACTCTTCTAAAGAGGCCAAGGTTGAAAGTTTGATTCATAAATGGACACAGAGAAGAGCCGTTTCAAGGCCACAGATGGTGCAGGCCACCGACTGATCATTTGTCACGTGTGCTCTGTGATCTCACAGGGCTCCAGGAGAAAAGGGAAGTTGATGCAGAGCAAAGGGCTCCTGAAAAAGAGAAAGACTCAGAGCTAACATTTCTCCAGATTAGAAGCAATTCATCTTCTTCATCTTTCCATGAAAACCACAGTTTTCTCATTGTTGATTTTAGAACAAAAACTATCAACTGAACCTCTTTGCATCTTACAGTAAGCTTCTCCATCTGCAAACTACGTGAAACACTTTGTATAATCTTTAGTAATATCTTCAGTGAATTTACCTTGAAATCATCTGTCATTTTTGTTCTGCCAAATACATAGGGTTATTTATTATTTCATTATGCATCATATGATTATTATATCTTGCTATTTGACCGTTCTTGTTATGTCAGATTTGCCCTTTACTCCCTGATGCTGTCATGAAGCACATCGTCCGTATCTTTCAGTTAACCAGGAGAGTGCTACTGCTTTTGGGGAGTGACAAAGTTGATGCCTGGATTCAAGAACTCTTGAGGCACAGTGTTCAAAATTTGTGAAAGATTTGCTGGGGTTCCAAATCAGAGACCTATTCTGTCTTCTTACAAACATATTTTTGGACTCTTGGGTTTAAGAAGAACTGAGACACTCTCAGGTTATCTCTGTGTGTATGCATGTGTGTGTGTGTGTGCACGCATGGATGTGTGTGTGTATGTGTGTTATTATGAGGATACACATCTGCCAATGTCAGGATCTGGGGCAGTAATCGGGTTCTGCCACTCTATCACTCTGTCTTCATGGTTCTCTCACTTTCTCCTTTTTGCTGTTCTCTTCTTTTGTTACCAGTTAGTCAGTTTCCTGACAGATGAGCCAGCTTTGTTGTGGCTAACTAGCATTACTCCATGGGTAGAGTTTTCCTTCTAAGATGCCTAATGTGTCACTAGGAAACCTTTGGGCTGAGATGCTCAGCTCTCTTCCAGTTGTTGGTGTCTGCATACAAAGAACAACCAGGTGCTGTTGCCCTGAACATAATGGTATTATCTCGGATATGAACACTGGACATTGAGTTGAATAACTTCTTTAACTTTGTTGTATTTTTAGCTCTTTTTTAATTGTAAAAGAAATTCACATTTTTGTTGAAAAATATTTTAAGTATGCAAAACTTAAGAAAATAACGTATAATCCATTACCTACATATAACAACTATTAATATACTGATTACTTTTAAGTTTTTCTTTATGCATAGTTCTGTATTGAGTTGAAAAAATAATGTTTACATATTTTTTGTTTAACCTTAGAGCATAGTTTTCTCTTGGGAATGTAAATATCCTTTCAACAGTGATTGTAATTAGCTGCAATATATATCATAGCATAATTATATTGTATTTAACTTATCCAATGTTGGACATTTAGATGGTTTCGTATCTGCTTCTTAAAACTTGTCAACATTTAGGATTAATTTGTTAAAACAGATTACTGGAAGTAAATTTACAGGGTCAAAGAGAATCAGATATTGTCAAATTGTTTTCTATAAACATACACCAAGTTTTACCTTCGCCAGCAATGTATGAGAGCCTGTCTCACCACACTTCCACAGCATCAAACGATAGCATTTAAAAATGAGTCTGAGGGTGTTAAAAGGATGTCTTATTTTATGTATTGCTAGTTATTTATTATGTTAATTATTCTGCTGTTGTTGCTTCTAGAAAGGAGGTGAGAGTCTAATCATACCTATAGAAAAATATGAAAAACTTGCCTTTCAGTTTTTGCCATTTGAGATGCTAATCCATATGTGAATATCTGTCTCCTCTAGCCTTCATACACTGAGTTTGACATCAGCGGCAATGTCCTTGCTCTGATCTTCAATCAAGGAATGATCTGGTAAGCCAACTGTGGACAATTCATCACTTGAAATGAGCCTGCAAGATCATTATTGCACAAAGCACTGTAGCCTGGTGTCAGAGAAGTCCACAGTCTGTACCTAACTCAGCATTTGTTTTTCAGAGTGAATGGCTATGTAGAGTTTACTTTTCTGCCCAGATTTGAAGTCTTAATTCTATAAGGCATCTTGTTTTGCAGAGCACTTTTTCATCAAATACTGGGAGTCTAGTTTCTGGCTTCTAGATTATTTGAATGCTTTTTGTAGTTTTATGTCTTGTGACACTAGGATCTCACAGTGAAACATTAATGATCCCATGATTGAATGAAAGAAACTAATATAAGACCTTTCTGAGAAACTTACTTGTGGTCACTATTGAATATGTTTTAAATGGAATTTATAGCTACTTTAAAAAGATATTACCTTACCAAAGTCAATACTTGATAGAGATGAAACACAGGTTTTAGGAAGGTTTAGTTAGAAATATGATTTCTTTTTTGGTAACTTGTTTCATGGGGCCATTTGCACATCAAACTTATTTCTTCTGCTGTACAAAGGGTTGTCATATCTTTTATTAAATGAAAGCATTTTCACTGTAAATCCTGACAAGTTAAGATGAGTTGATACAGTAGAAAACATTTTTGACTATAAAAGTTGAATCATAGCAGGAAATTCATCTGGGGACCATGTGTCTTGAAAATCTGTCACAATTAACTAACACATATCAACCAACAAGCAGTTATAACCAAGCCTCCTTATCCCATTGACACAGGACAAATATTGTGCCCGTGATCACACCATAAGTACATATGCTAGTTACTGGAGTCAGTTTTGCATGAGCTTCATATATTACTCAACTCCTACAACCACAGCTAGTCTGAACTGTTAAACCTTTGTGAAGGCAGACCTCTCTGCAACTGTTAAAATGATCATGCTTAAATAAACTGAAGATTATAGTCAAGGGTTCCATCATTCTGTGTTGGGGCCTGTCAAATTCCTGGGCCTCACTAGGTCAAGCCCTGCAGAGAAGACTATAAAGAGATCCTCTTCTCCATTGTCAGGTATGTTTTAAAATGTGGTTCCTGTTCTCTTGCTCCAAGTTTTACACATTATTTATGGCTCATCTGTCCAGAGAATCACTAAGGAGTGAAAGGCATCCTTCAGGCAGAGAGGAAAGTCAAGGTGGCTCAACATGTGACTGTCTACAGAGACAGCAAAGGGCTCACCTTCTGATCTTTTCTCTCCTGTAGAGGATTCTGCTGTCATGGCAGAAAATGGCTAACATTGCTATTGGTTTTAATGGGAAACCACTGCCTTCTTCCAGGTTTAAAATTCCTTGGCTCTTATGCAGAGTGTCATAAATCCCTCAGGCCTGGTGGGCACCATTTGTACAGACATATGCTGCATGTCTCTCTCCTGTGCTTTCATAGTGAAGACAACAGATTGACCTAGAAATTTGTTGTCATTGTGAGCAAAGCTCTTATAATTGTGTCCTGATTACTTTCACCTATAATTTTGCCACTCTTTATCCACTATTATTCATACTGAAATTCTTAAATATAAAAAAAATGCTCTTCAGTTCTCTTGCAAACCCATCTCAGTATCTTTGCAGTACCTTTATTACACTTCTGATTAGTTAGAAGCAAGATTCTGTTTAGAAAGTGATTCTGTTTTTTGAGTGTATAAGACATTTACATTCTTCCCAGAGTTCTAGAAGCAAAAAACTATCATTTACTTTTGGGTCAACCCTTTGTACAAATGGTCTTTTCCTCCTTCCCAGAACATTGGTGAGGGGGGTAGGGATGTGGTAGGGGGAGTGTGTAGTCCAAGTTGAGTAGGCTTCCTTGTACTCACACTATTTTATGAGGCGTAAGGATCTAATACCCGAATTTGGCCATTTTCTACAGAAACGATTGAAAGAGTATGGAGATTTTGTGTTCAATATTGCTGGTTTGTGACTGGAGACATTGAATAACTGCTTTAGGAGTTTCTGAGTAGTGAAGGCTATTTACACAGATATAAACAATTGTCAAACAATCATAGGGAAAATCCATTTTGTTATCAATTAGCTAATATGATCAGTATCAGCTCCTTGGAAGAAAAGCTATGAGCAACCTAGACAGCATATTAAAAAGCAGAGACATTACTTTGCTGACAAAGGTCTGTCTAGTCCAAGCTATCATTTTTCTAGTAGTCATGTATGGATGTGAGAGTTGGACTATAAAGAAAGCTGAGCACCGAAGAATTGATGCTTTTGAACCTTGGTGTTGGAGAAGATTCTTGAGAGTCCCTTGGACTGCAGGGAGATCAAACCAGTCAATCGTAAAGGAAATCAGTCCTGAATATTCACTGGAAGGTCTGATGCTGAAACTGAAACTCCAATACTTTGGCCACCTGATGCGAAGAACTGACTCATTAGAAAAGACCCTGATGTTGAGCAAGATTGAAGGCAGGAGAATGGGGTGACATAGGATGAAATGGTTGGATGGTATCACTGATCTGATGGACATGAGAGTGAGCAAGCCTCGGGAGTTGGTGATAGACAGGGAAGCATGGCGTGCTGCAGTCCATGGGGTCGCAATGAATTGGACACAACTGAGCGACTGAAATGAACTGATCAGTAAAACTATATTGCACACATATTTTTAAAACAGACAGCACAGGTTTTGTAATCATATTTTTAAATGATGGAAGCAGATCATGTCTCTATCAGAGCAGGATGTAGCAGTAGCAGAGAACACACAGTGAGAAAGAAGATGGGTTTGGACATTGTTCCAGCACTGGCTCCTGTATCTCCCTGCCAGTCTTGTCACAGTCTGCTATCTCATTTTCTCCTTGATCAAATGTGAGTAATTTATCTGACATGTACCATGTCACTAGAATAATAAGGAGAGCTAAATAAAAGAAGCTTTCCTTTGCTTTGATCTTCTTGGAAGAAAAGCATTCTATAAGGCTAAGGTATTAGAGTGATCTTCAACTGACAGATGATGGGATCAGGTCTGAGTAAGGGACTTAGTGAGCTGAGCTGATTAGTGAGTAGCAGGCAAAGATGGAATGAGCTTTAAGATTCAGATATCACTGTGCTGGCATCTCTCTTTCTAGGTTAATGTTCTTGAGTCATTTGTTCAAAATGCCTGTGTGATATTTATTTTGAAATTCTTAAATTTATTTACCTATACATATGCAAGTACGTATATGAGTGTACATGTGTGCATATAGATAAATGACACATGCCTATGTATAGATACACATGTATGTGAAATTAGGCAAGTTTGCATCTTGAATTATGTGCAAAACCATATCTTAGGATAGACTAAGTTGTGTACCAATGACATACAATCCCTAAATCTTAGTGTATTTCTTGTTTACTCCATGTGAAATGTGAGTTGGTAAAGGATTACTCTCACTATAGTCTCATAGACCAGGACAGAACAACATCCTTCTGGAGCATCACTGGTCAGAACAGCAGAGAGAGAAGAGAACAAAAACCCTACAGCATTATTAAAGTTTTCACCCAATAGTGAGACACTTCATTGTTATCTCTAATTTACTGGCCAAAATAAATCACGTAGCTAAGCCTGACTTTGAGGAGGGTGAAGCATAATCATCTGTAAGTATATTGCCTTACAAACATTGACATTTGGGAATATAATCTAGTGCTTTGTAATTATGACTCCTCAGCTGGGGCTGTGACTCACCTGCTAACATTTCTGGGGTTCCAGGTTGTTCCAAAGTTTACCTTCATTTTTAAAAACTAATGAACCTTATATCTTAGAGAAGTTAAAGGTTCACTGCAACTTTGAATAGAAAGTACAGAGTTCCCATATACCTCCTACCCTACCCATGCACAGCCTCTGTTGACATCTTCCACAATGCTGTACCTTTGTTATAATAAATGAACCTACATGGACAAATCATCATCACTCAAAGTCCATACCATTAAAAAAAAAAAATAGTCCATCTTTCTACAAACTCTTTGGTCAATTTAGTATGTTTAAATATTTTTCAGATCTGTTGTATGGGAACTTACCAACAAGACAACACAAACTGAAACAAATTATCACTTTTCAATGAAATGGTTTAATGTTGGGTTGCACAAGTTCAATTATAGCAGAAAATAACTTCTTCATCTGACTCAACCCCTTATGCCTTCAGTTCAGTCATTCAGTGGTGTCTGACTCTTTTGTGACCCCATGAACCGCAGCACACCAGGCCTCCCTGTCCATCACCAACAGCCAAAGTCTACCCAAACCCATGTCCACTGAGTCAGTGATGCCATCCAACCATCTCATCCTCTGTCGTCCCCTTCTCCTCCTGCCCTCCATCTTTCCCAGCATCAGGGTCTTTTCAAATGAGTCCGCTCTTCGCATGAGGTGGCCAAAGTATTGGAACTTCAACTTCCATATCAGTCCTTCCAATGAATACCCAGGACTGATCTCCTTTAGGATGGACTGGTTGGATCTCCTTGCAGTCCAAGGGACTCTCAAGGTTCTTCTCCAACACCACAGTTCAAAAGCATCAATTCTTCGGTGCTCAGCTTTCTTTATAGTCCAGCTCTCACATCCATACATGACCACTGGAAAAACCATAACCTTGACTAGACGGACCTTTGTTGTCAAAGTAATGTCTCTGCCTTATAATATACCAAATCTATATTGGATTGATTAAAACAATTATTCCAGGTAACCAGGAAATAGAAAGTGCAAACCCTAACTAGAATTGCTGGATTTTATTATATTTGGGACAGTTTAAAAGATAGGACACTGCTTGTATTTCTGAAATAAGTGTACATGTATCCACTTTTGGATTTTGGATTAATAAATTGCCATTAATGTGGCTTTATGGTGCTAATGGATTTTCTCATCAATGGAAGTTGAAATTTATTTTGTTGAAATAACCACTGAAGTCAGCAAGTTAAGAGTGACCTTACCCAAATGGTTCCTGTTTAAAAGTGGCATTTTAAAATACTTTTAAAAATTGCATGTACAGATCAGTGGACTTCCAGGACAAACTGAAGTAAGAGAATAAACAGATAAACAAAATTAAATGGATATGTTGAATTTTCATCTCAAAAACACATAAAGCTTGCAATTGAATATCAACAAAACATAGTACCTTATTAGGCACAGATTATTCCCATCAGCTCTGAAATACCATAACCGCCACAAATAAAAAGAACATAAGAAAAACGTATTTTAACTTTTTTCTTTCATTAAGTAAAAATTAACTAGCCGTGACAAAATAATTAACACACATTTTCAGTTTATTTGAATATAATGGATAGCTTTAAGGGTTACTTATTAAAAAGCTAATTTTTAATTTTTGGGGGAGTTTTTTTGAAGCTAAATTTTTCAATATATTCAATGATATGAACATTAAGGTAAAGTAAACTGTTTTTAGAAGTAGAAGAGAGAAGTAAAATGAATGTAATATAGTTTGGCCTGTTGTTTAAATTTACCAGTGATAAGTGGATATGGTGAGTGATCAACATAGTTTCTGTGAAAGACGTATATGCAATACCTGAAATAATCAGGACGATGGTAGAATGTGTATAAGAGATGAAAATAAATTAAGTTTATTAGCATAAAGGGTTTATGTGACTAAAAGTGGCAACACATTTCTGCCTTTGGCAAACAAGCATGATGTAAAGTAAACAGATGCCTGGTGGCTTTGTTGCGGAGTGAAGCTCCATGATGAGAAGAGTTCTGTTCTTCTTTCTAGGATGGGCTCCTTCTTCGCTCCCAGCCTCCCAGGCATCAATATCCTTCGGCTCCACACGTCCATGTACTTCCAGTGCTGGGCTGTGATGTGTTGCAATGTTCCTGAGGCCAGGGTCTTCAAAGCTTCCAGATCGAATAACTTCTACCTGGGAATGCTCTTGCTCATCCTCTTCCTGTCCACCATGCCCGTCCTGTACATGATCGTGTCCCTCCCACCATCTTTTGATTGTGGTCCCTTCAGGTTCTTACCTTGGCAATTCATTTTGGGTATAGTTTTCTTTCAGAGGTGGAGATAAAAATGGTCACTCATTGTATAAGCGATCATTTTTTTCCCCAAAAAAACAACATTTTGGTCTATACAAATGATATCTTTGGGGTATTCAGACTCAGTATAAGACATGGAAATTCTTAAGCAAGATCCATCTATTTTCATTGGCAGTCATAAAAGGGAAAATAATTAACTGCTTCAGGCTCTGCCCATGCAAAATGTGTACAATGCATCTGAGCTATTTGCATATAAGGAGATAGCAAAGAGAAAGGTTTGATTATACTGGTCTAGATGTGAACATTTTCTTGGTGCTAGGTCATCTCATTCAGACACTGGAAAGCTACTATTACTTCTAACATGAACCACTTAATTGAAAAAAATAAAAATAGGAAGGAAGGGAGGAAGGAAGGGTCAGAGGGACAAGAAGGATGAGGGATGAAGGGGCAAGAGAGAGAGAGGGAGGGAAGGAAGGAGGAAGATGGGAGGGATGAGAAAGAAAGAACGATTACTCCACAAGATACTTAGGGAAGTGGGATCATTATTAGATAATGATGTATATAAAAAGAGTCACATCATTTATAATCCAAATTCTACATGCTAGTAAAAATTTAAGGATGCTCCTCATGTATATTCTCCTCAAATAACAAGGCTCAATCACTCAAGTCAGTAATAAAGAGTCAAGAAGGCTCTTAGAAATACACTTCTCTACAGTTCTCTATGACAGAGTTCTCTCTGTGACACTTAACTGAGAAAGCAAAGGTTCCAGGTCTGGAGGATTGATTTCATTCTACCACCAGTCCCCCATGAATCTCAGCATGTTGAGTCACTGATCAGCATGAATCTAAGTTATTTCTACTTTTCAGTGAGGAAATGAGAATGTGAAAAGTCACGTGAATGGCAAGCATGATGCAATAATGGACACATGTAATTTCTCCTTCATGCCATCAGAACCAAGTTGTTAAGGTCAAATTTCCTTGCTCACAGACTTAAGTATAAAAGAGACATTTTCATTTTAATAATAGTCTGTTATTACTGCTTTACTGGAAAAGAAATTAAGAAAAGGTTAAGCCTATTGATTAAACCAAAACTGCTGGAGTCCTGTTATACTTATCCAGAAAGCTGAAGTTGACAAGTCGTGTTTCTTTGCCCCAACCAGGTGGGCCGAAATAAATAATGCAAACAGTGACATCTGGAGGCTAAATGTGAAACTGCAGTTTTGAAAGCAATTGCTCAGGATAGAAAGTTCAAGAGATGAGCCATCTAAAACCTTTAGTTAATTGGAAATTACCCACACAATTAAATATCCAGGATAAGTTTTAACTTTCTAATTGGAAGTGGATCCTTCTCAGAAAAATCAAAGGAATTTATCTGTCTTCAAGAGAAACCCTACAAGCTCAACATATAGCTGGGCAGTGGTAAGAAATGTCCATTGATATTAAAAATATCATTGAACTGGTTACTGCGCAGTTTTAGCTTTTGAAGTCTAATTCTTCTCCCTCTCTTTAAATCACACTGAGTTACTATTATTTTAATTAATAAAAAATTAGTCTGTATCTAAGGAATAGTATCTGATTTTGACCAACTGTTTCCAAATTGGCAAACTTTGGCAAATTAACAAACTTTGGCAAATTAACAAACTTTGGCAAATTAACAGTATGTGTGTGTGTGTGTGTGTGTATATATATATATACACATATACTGTATATATACAACTATTTTGAGATCAAGAAGGAAATGTAAATGTTTTTAGTGGAGCACTGGGAAAGGGGTATATCTGTACTATTTAGTCTACTTTTCCTGGAGCAAAAGAGTGTATACTTGGTTTATTCATTGGATTTTAAAGTTTAAAGCATTTTCCTCCCTTGGTAGTGAGGTGAGAAAGCATGTAATAGTAGGAACCTCATGACTTGCCATGCTAAGGGATCCTGAGTTTGAGGTGGTCTGCCAGCCTGCCTAAAGAGGGGTGTTTGACCCTACTTGGCACCTGGGTGGGCAGCAAATTGATAAACATGCATTTGAGGTAGATTAATGGGAACACGGTCATGGCCAATCTCTCCCAAGGGCAGGTACATTTTCAGGTAAGATGACTACAATACCTTAGAAGACCAATTCTGCAAAGCAATTTGATGAGATATTCTGCTTGTTCTGGTATCATAACAACTGGTCAGGGAGGGTGAATTTTCCAGAAAATTACTCCAATAGGCAATGAAGTGAATTTACCTTAACAGTTTGACAATTAAAAAATGATTTCTTTGGTGTCCAGATGAAGAAAATGCTTCTAATTGCTCGACCACATTTCCTGACACTTGATGCTTCTCCCCCACAGCATCCTCACTAATAATTCTGAACAATGTCTAGTTCTCACATCTAGGGAAGGAAATGGCAATCCACTTCAGTATCCTTGCCAGGAAAATCCCATGGACAGAGGAGCCTGGGGGCTACAGTCCATGGGGTCGCAAAGAGTCAAGCACAACTGACGTGACTGAACACACACACACAGAGGTTCTCACACACCTCCTTGCTACGTTATGGTAATGATAACCTTATGTATTTTCATCTAGCTACAAAGGCAACATGTGTTTATCCTAGAAAACCTGGAAATTATAGAAATATTTTCACATGAAATTACACACTAGCCATAACCCCAAAGACCCAAAATAACAACTCTCAGCATTTTGGCATTTTGTGTTATGGTGTTCTTTTATACAGACTTCAAACTGAGATCATATAATATGTATAAGTTTATATTATATATCATGACACTGTTATTACATTACTCATTTGATGTATCCATTTTTCTTAATAGTGTAGCTGACTTCTATAGCTTGAAAGTGAAAGTTGCTCAGTTGTGTCCAACTCTTTGTGACCCCATGGACTGTACAGTCCATGGAATTCTCTAGGTCAGAATACTGGAGTGGGTAGCCTTTCCCTTCTCCAGGGGATTTTCCCAACACAGGGATCGAATCCTGGTCTCCTGCATTGCAGGAGACCAGCTGAACCATAAAGGAAGCCCTTCAGCTTGGGGACAGAGTATTTTCATTTCAAAAGTTCAAACACAGTAGAGTGTTGGCCCGTAATTCAATTAATGAATGAAGAATGTTTATTGTGCACTAAGCACTGGAGGAGATGTAGGGGTATGCTGGGCATCAGTTATGGTCAGGTGGGCCTTTCCATCTGGCTGAAAAGACAGACTAGACTATTTTAATCTGGGGTGGATGGAGCTATGCCCAAGAGAGCTGTAAATTTAAGTTCAGTAGCATTTCACTTAGCTGTACACTCACAACAGGTTGGAGGAGACTTCTGGGAATATGATACAGTGGCATGTTTTGGATAACCTGTCAGAAAAAGGGACTGCTGGGATTTGTAGATGCTTCTAAAGTTTGTGTATAATAAAAGATCTGGACTCCTAGTAAGAGACCTAACCTGGAAAAGGCACCCAAGAACCCTCAAAGAGGCTAATAACTTCACATTTCTTATATACTAGACGTAGAGAAGACTTTAGGGGCAAGAACGATTTTGTAAAATTCCAGTTTCCTGAGTCTGATATTCATTAGCCACAGCCTGAGAGGCTGGAGAAGGGTGGGGGGTGGGTTGTTCTATCTTCTCTTGTCCTCGCTGCCTGTCTCCTCACTCTGGCTATGTTCCGTATGTCATGGTAAAGCATGGTCAGCTAGAATAGATGAGGAAGAATAAACTTTGGTGGGATAGGTTGATATAATCTTAAATTGTCAATAAGCTTCATTCCCTCTTATGTATCATAGGTTTTGCTAATTAGTGTGTAGATCTATAATTTGTGAAGCAAAATTTATGTCTCTGTAGTCTAGTGACTCCTGACAAGATAGTTGAAGTCACTTTCAGTCTACTGAAAGACACAGTTATTTAGATCAGGAGAGAAACAATTTGATCTGGAACTTGTGGGTCACGTTTATTTAGAGGTTAAGAATGTATAAAGGTCAAAAGACAAAGTAAAATGAAAATATTCTACTCAGTGTTATGCCAACCTTTATTCTCATGATACATACAATTTGCTAGTAAAAAATTCAATATATTTTCTGAAAATGACAAATTTTATAGCAAAATCTATATACATATTCAGAAAAAATTTGCATGATGGATATTACTTTATATATTCATAATTTATATATGTATTCACAAAGTAACCTAAAATGTAAAAATATAACTTTAAAAGTCTTCTCCTGGGGGAGAGGGATAAATTGGGAGATTGAGATTGACATATACACACTACTGTAAATAAAATAGAAGACTAATAAAGACCTACTGTATAGCACAGAAAAATCTGCTCAATGACCTACATGGGAAAAGAATCTAAAAACGAGAGGATGCATGTATATGTGTAAATTATTTACTTTGAGGTACACCTGAGACTAACACAACATTCTAAATCAACTATGTCCCAATAAAAATTAAAAAAACCTCCTAATTCTATGATTAATTTCCTAACTGCTTGGTCTCTGTGTTTGCACTGATATGGCATTTCTCATATATCATCCATATGTTGACAGTATGAGTTTGAAGTATCAGGAGTTGCAGCTAAACAGCAGATTTCTAACCTGAAAGAGTACTTAGGCAGTGTTTGAGAAAAATTTCTCATTTTCTTGCTGTAACCATGGTTTTTACATCTGTTTAAAATAAATGTCTCTTTTTTTCAGCGGCAAAAATAGGATGTTTGAAGTCATTGGAGAAACGCTGGAGCATGATTTTCCAAGCTGGATGGCAAAGATCTTGAGACAGCTCTCTAATCCTGGACTGGTTATTGCTGTAGTTTTGGTCATGGCGTATGTGCTTGCCCTCCTCATAGAAAAAGCCTTTGTGATGGTCTTCCTGCTCCTTTTAAGTTTCAGTGTTTTCAACTCTCTCTTTCTCCCCAGGGGTTGTGCTGTAACCTAACCAAATTCAGCACTGATTACACGGTGGTGAGAGGCTAAAATTCATGAGCCATATTCTCATCCTATTGCATGTAATTCATAGCCATCTGCATCTGTATTTGCCAGTCTAGGATTATAAGATTTGTTCCCAAGTAACCAAAATAATTATCAGTAAACAGCTAAAGCAAGGGAAACATAAATGCTAAATCTAATCAGCACATCAGGCTTCCTCCCGCCCCTGCCCCCACCTCTTTTTCCATAAAGCAGATGGCTGTAAACACATAGAAATGATGAGTCTCTAAGTTAATATTCCCTTGAGGGCCCTATAGGCTGTATTTCAGGGCTGAAGGCTTAAAGGGTCTTAAAAATTACCCGGTCCTTGTTCCTAGAAGGCCATCAATAACTGTGTCTGCTCATAACAGAATCAGGACCAGAAGGCTGTTGGAAAAATCATTTAGCCTTTCCTTTAAAAGTCAGAGGTGATACCCAAAGGGCAATTTGACAGAGGGCTTTTGTTCCCATATGACTTTCTTTGGTTTCTGACTTTTGGCCACCACAGATAAACTTACACTCTAAGCAAAACAAAATATGCTTCCTATGGAAGAGCTGCAAAAAGTGCCCCAGCCCTTCCTTTCAAACCCCAAGTCCCTCATCAATGAAAAGTCTGGAACTGCTACTGCTCTCGGTCAGTGAAACCACTCTTGTGGACACTCTTGACACTCTGATTTGTTTAAATAAAGGTAAAACTAGGAAATCTCAGGGGCGAACTCCCAGTGGTTTAAGTAAGTGAACTGGGTTCTGGGCCAAGTTGTTGTGATCCTCTCTGCAGTGGTTGTGGTCACAAGCCACATCCGTGATGGCAGGTGTCATCTTCAAGTTTATAAACTGAGAAACGGACTTAGAGGCAGGAACTGGTTTTTCCCTAGGTGAGAATACAGCAAAGTGATAGGAAAGCTTTGACCGTAAATCCAGCACTCACCTCTTACACCATGACGCCTTCTTTGAGGGAGAGCTAATAGCCTGTAGGGATAATTAAACAGTAAAACAGATTATTTTATATATTACAGAGCCTTGATCATGGGGTGGCATTAGGAATCTGATAGTGAATCTCTGGTGCAGATGTGTTAGAACATAACCTGCTGGAGGCAGCTTGTTTCCCAGATAGCTCTGGAAGTGATTTTCCTTCTCTGAGTTTTTATGATGCAGCAGCTACGGAGACCATATTAAGTATCATGTGGCTTTCATGGTATAAAGGAAGTCTTGTTTTAAAACACACACACAAAACTTAATGTCTGATTTTATGACTATATTCTTAAATTAGTGAGAGACAGATTTATTTCTAAGCAAAGGAGCAACATTGTTCTAATGCTGCTAATTACAGATTTAATAAGCTGCCTTGAGGGTATGGGAGAGGAATGAACACTGCCCTTGTTCCAGGGACGATACATATATTAACCCATTTAATGTCCACAATAACCTTAAGAAGTTGGCAACATTAATCATACTACTGAAAGCACATGGAAGATGTGTCCCGAATCAAATGGCTAATAAGTAAATTCAAGCCCATGTCTTCTTATTCCCCACCTCCCCACCCTCTACTTATTTAGCACTGAACACTTGGTTCAGGCTAAATGATTATGCTCATAAGAGTTGGAAGCCACTTATCTGAGATATTCAACACCCATGGTCAGTACACTTCTCCTTAAAGGACCAAGATATTAATAGTAGATACTTCAGGCTTTGTGATTCAAGAGGCAAAGTTGAGGATGTTATTTAAATACTTCTATAACTATTTAAAAATATAAAAACCAATCTTAGTTCATGGGTTATACATAATAGGCTGGGAGTCAGATTTGTCCTGGAGGCCATAGTTTGACAACCCCTGATACAGGCTGTCTAGATGGAAACTGGCAGGATGTAAGATCAAATAGATGTCCCACAAGGTTGATTTTAGTTCTGACGTTCTGATTTTAAACTTGAATTTCAGTTTATTGTTGATCTGATGTTTCATATACTGAGATCGCATCTTCAATACTTAATGGTGTCCATACAATTGGTTTGGCTTTTTATTACCTTTAATTAGAGAATGTTTACAAGCATTTTGAATTTCCCCAGTGAATCATATTCAATCAGCTTGAATGGTTTTGGGGTAACTGAGTTTAAGCTAATTCTCTGCACGCAGTTTCATTCCTTTGGAGACTAAAAAATGATCTATGTGTACTCCTCACTGAAGGTGTATCTCAAGACAGAAAAAGTGATGAATGAATAGAGAATTACAGTCTGCAAATGATTTGTGAGGCCTTTGATTTCTTTCTCCAAATCGAGACACTTTTCTGAGAAAATTCTTGTAATACACACACACATATATTGAGCACCTACTTCATCCCAGATATTACACCAGATGTTTTCAGGTGTATAATGTCATTCAAACTCCCAACACTTGTATAAGAAATAAACCCAGCAGAAATGATATCAATAACATGATGCTAGCAGCAGATGGCTCATAAAGGTTATGATCGGACATGTTGGAGTACAGGCAATGTGTTCGGTATCCAGTTATTTGCAATAAAGGGGCGATGCCAGTTACCTTTTTTTTTTCACTGCATTTTTTCCTTTGTTTATTTTGCTTTAAGTGAAGATGAATGTGTTTATTTTTGCAAAAATGTTTGGCTGGAATTTGCTCTTTTGAGAAATGTAAATGTCACTTATATGCCAAGACTATTCTTTTCTGAGACATTTTCTTTCGAAGGGGAGAGAAAGGCAAGCAACACATCCTGTGGATAAAAAGGCCATGTTAATTAACTATGACTGAGGATTATAGTGTTAGTTGTAAAAACCCAAGGAGGGAATTTAAAGAGGAGAGTCAGTCTCCTTTTTATTCTACACGTTCCCTAAGCTTCAAGGAAATCTCTCTCCCCTTGGATGCCACTGGTATCGATTTAAAATGCTGTTTTCAATTATAACGTAAAGTGATATTACTACATTTCCAAGGAAGAGCTAAAATTCAGCAGTAAGGTATATCAGACAGAATGGCCTGGGCTGTGAAGGAGGAGCCTTAGGTGCCACTTCCTAGATCCAGCCTAGTCACTGTGTAGTTCTGAACATGCTTCTTCACCTCTCTGTACTTCAGTCTTTTATCTGCCTAATAGAAGTTCAGAGTAGAAAATATCTTAAAGTCATTCCAGGGCCAATATTCTATGATTTAAGTAATGTAAATTTAAGCAGAATCTTGAGGAACTGAAAAATACCATACATTTTATTTTATTTTTTGAACTTAGTTTGACCATCTATTATCTCAATGCTACTGCAAAGGGCCAGAAGGCGGCAAATTTGGATCTAAAAAGAAGATGAAACAGGTAGGATACAATATATTTCAGGGAAATATTTGTCTTCATTCATGTCAAGTTGTAGAAAACACCAGGAAATCTCATGTTCTTCTTCTTTTTTTTTACTATTTTTTATTGCTAGCAAGCTTTGGAGAACAAAATGCGAAACAAGAAAATGGCAGCTGCACGAGCAGGTTTGAGCTCTGTTCTGTTTGCATTCTTTTCCCTACAAACAGTATGCTCTTCCTTTTTTTTCCCCTCTCAAAATGGGGCATTTGGTGCAGAGAGGCATGATTGCCGCAGCAAGTCATCTTATACTCTTTACAGTCCACCTTTTCAGCCCTTTCAGGCTCCACATCCAGAATTCGGTTATTTTCCAGTGGGAGAAAGAAAAGACAAAGAAAAATTCAGGAACATAAAAATAGCATTAGTGATAGAAAGGGGCTTTTACTAATTGATGGAAGATGAAGAAAACATCCATCAGTTCAGTTCAGTTCAGTCGCTCAGTTGTGTGCAACTCTTTACGACCCCATGAATCGCAGCACGCCAGGCCTCCCTGTTCATCACCAACTCCCGGAGTTCACTCAGACTCATGTCCATCGAGTCCGTGATGCCATCCAGCCATCTCATCCTCTGTTGTCCCCTTCTCCTCCTGCCCCCAGTCCCTCCTAGCATCAGAGTCTTTTCCAATGAGTCCTTTGCATGAAGTGGCCAGAGTACTGGAGTTCTTTAACATCATCCCTTCCAAAGAAATCCCAAGGCTGATTTCCTTCAGAATGGATTGGCTGGATCTCCTTGCAGTCCAAGGGACTCTCAAGAGTCTTCTCCAACACCACAGTTCAAAAGCATCAATTCTTCGGCATTCAGCCTTCTTCACAGTCCAACTCTCACATCCATACATGACTACTGGAAAAACCATAGCCTTGACTAGACAGACCTTAGTCATCAAAGTATGTCTCTGCTTTTGAATATGCTGTCTAGGTAGCATATTGATCATAGCTTTCCTTCCAAGGAGTAAGTGTCTTTTAATTTCATGGCTGCAGTCACCATCTGCAGCGATTTTGGAGCCCCTCCAAAATAAAGTCTGACACTGTTTCCACTGTTACCCCATTTATTTCCCATGAAGTGATGGGACTGGATGCCATGATCTTCCATATAGTTATACAAATAGCAGAGACAGATATACAATCTCTCCTGCCCATTTTGACCATTTTTATACATAGGTGGACACATTGGGAAGATACTAAGAGAATCCTCTAGGCTCATCATTATTGATTTCCCAGAGCATTCTCTAATTCATTAACCTCTTTTACTTTTTAACCTCTTTAATTTTTAACTTCCTGTGTAGCTCAGTTGGTAAAGAATCTGCCTGCAATGCTGGAGACCTGGGTCTGATTCCTGGGTCAGGGAGATACTCTGGAGCAGGAAATGGCAACACATTCTTGTCTGGAGAATCCCATGGACAGAGGACCCTGGTAGGCTAGAGTTCATGGGGTCACAAAGAGTCAGGCATGACTTAGTGCTGTCTTTCTTAATTTTTAAACTATTTGCCAAAATTACTGATATGTTTTACTTTATACATGGCAAAGTGATGAATTTTTTGAAAATCTTTTCTAACTCTTCTCCTCATTTCTAATTCTAAAACTCTTTATATTAGTAGGACTCCTCGCTCCCCCATAATTAATAATGTTAGTAATAAAAAACCTCAACTCAAATTAGCTTAAGTAGAAAAGAAATGCATTAGTTCACACAAATGAACAGGAGTGTGGTATGTAATACTTCCAATCACATTTTACCCCAAGTTTAGAAGCAATCAGGACTGAGCCCCATTTCTCTGTGGGTCTTTCAATACTACATTCCTATTATGTTGGCCAACCTTCCTGGCGGCATACGTGGATGTAGCAACTTCCAATGCCATGTCCTTGGACTCTTATTTGTCTTAGGTTTTGTGTGTTTTTTTCTTTTTGGTATCCTTCTACTTGTTTCTTAACTGCATTAAATTTTTTTTTTTTAGCTCTATTGAGGTATAATGGACAAAATGTTCTGACTTCTAAGATCTGAATTCTAGCTAAGGCATATTGTTTTCTTTAGTCTTTTAAATAGTGACATGATGTTATTGCATGCTGTTTTTCTGATATTTTTCCATAATTTGTTTAAAAATGTGTATAACCTTTTTGAAGACAGAGACTATATAATTTACAGCTGTTTCCTCGGGACTTAAGATAGGACTTTATATCTCAGTCACTCAATAAATACCTACTAAATATCTACTGGAAAATGAGGAATTCTTTTACTGGGAAAAGTTTGAAAGGAATACATTTCTATATTAATTATATAAGCAGTAATGAATGAATAAATGTTACCAAAAGAGAACTTTTATTCTCTTGTCTTTAGAATTTATGCAGATTTTATAAAATAAGAAATACAGAGATATTTGGCAAAAAATATTATGGCAACATTGAGCACATTTGGAAGATACAGATTTTTAAGCCATCTCATTCAGAACCATTTGGCACACTGAAACGAATTTTTCCTTATCTCTTCTTTATCTTCTTTCTCTGTTTCTTCCTCTCTCTTATTTATTTAATTAATTTGTATAGCTGCAGCTGCTGGTGGCCAGTAATTTTCATGGATATTCTGGAGGCACAGAAGTATTCCTCATCACGCATTTCTAAGTCAGTGACTTTCGTGAAGGCCCAGAGGACAACGCATGAAGAGTTGACTCTACCCTGTTCTAAAGCTGATGGATTATCAAGGTCTCGCTGATCAATCAAGGCCCTAACTAAAAACAAGAGTCTCTACCTTATTCCAAATTGAGGATTTGTTCCCCCCACCACTTTCTCCCCTGAGACACTCCCCTGACATTTTCTTTAATGAATTGAGTTTAAAAGTGTGTGTGATCCTGCGGTATGGATCACTAGCTTACTTGCTGGGTTAATTTAAAAACCTTTTGCTCATATGGACTTTCATTTTATACATTTCTTCTGCCTTAGTTTTCTTAGTCTGGAGATGGGGATATTTCATCCTTTTTTTTTTCTTCTAAATTCAGAAATATCTTGATAAAATATTCATTGTAATCATTCATTAACTCATTTTTTAAAAATTATCTTGTTTTCCCTTTTCATTCTGTCTCCCCATCATCCACAAATGCATACCCCAAATCTTTTTGTTTGTGCTAGATTCAGTATGAGAAGAAATGGGCTTTTAGAATAAAAATCCCAGGTGAATTAGGGGCCTGATCAACACTGGGTTGAAGGTCTTGACACCTTGAGGAGATACATGAGTCTTACTTTACTTTAAATATAACTTTGTGAGTTAAAAGAAAAATGACACCATTAAGTGAGTACTATTCCATCACAGTCTGATCACGACCTCCAGTGATGATCTCTCCTGAGTTTGGAGTCTAAAATTCTATACCTTTTCTTTGGTTTTTTATTAAGGTTAGGAAAACACATCCTATTATAGGGGGGTGATTTATACCTATGTTTAAACATTATTATCTTGTTAAAATTTAAATTGACTTTGACTAGTAACAATCAGTGCACTCAGCCAACTTTGTTTCCTGACTTCAGTTATATCTTTTAACTCAGTGTCTCCACCACCACCCCTACCCCATCCCCAGCTAAGCCAACTTGCCTGCCATTCCCTACAATTGATTTACTAATTTTCTATTACTCTCTCTTTGAGTTTTTCCTCCTGGCCATAGAGTGAGCACTCTGTTCTTCTGCCAATCCATGTGCTCATCACTTCCATCAAACCAAATTCAAGATTACTTCCTCTGGTCAAATTTGCCTGACTGGCCTCCATTACCAATCATATAACTCTCTTTATAGGCTCCTTTTGGACTCACCTGTCTTTAATTTAGAGTTTGTTATTACTGATTTTTCTGTAATTTGTAATTTAAAAAAATTATATGCATGAATCATCTTTCCTATCCAGGTTGTACACTCCCTATGAGCAGGGATCATATCTTCTAATTTTTGTATGCCTGTTATAGTGCTGTGCACAGGTAGGCACTGAATAAATGCTTGTTAATTAAATTGAATCAATTTAACTTACAGCAATAACATTGTGAAAAGAACCTTCTGTTATCTGTATGAAAAACTTTACTATGCTGTACAAAATGGAATTCTGTTGATGGGCTGAATTTATTATCTCAGATTATAATGCAGATGAATAAATAAAGCTAGTGCTTATTTCTACTTGGATTACTTTTGTACTGTGTAGTAATAAGATTAGATAATTGATTTACACATGTTGCCAAGTTTACAATATGGATGAAACTCCCTTGTCTTGATCTGCTTCACAAGGAAGATGATATGAGATGACAAATTGTCCCCAAAGGGCTTCATCTTCACGCCTGTGTTAGTCACTCAGGCGTGTCTGACTGTAGCCTATGAAGCTTCTTGGTCCATAGGATTTTTCAGGCAAGTGCACTGGAGTGGGTTGCCATTTCCTTCTCCAAGGGATCTTCCCAACCCAAGGATCGAACCCAAGTATCCCACATTGTAGGTAGATGCTTTACCATCTGAGCCACAAGGGAAACCCTTCTAAAGGCAATGCATTTTCCAAACAAGTGCTCGTGGTGTAAGAAGCATTAGGACACGACATGCTAACTTCCAGTCTTTCTATAAATTAAGCACCGAAGTAATTGCTGCTGCTGCTAAGTCGCTTCAGTTGTGTCCGACTCTGTGCAACCCCACAGACGACAGCCCACCAGGCTCCCCCATCCCTGGGATTCTCCAGGCAAGAACACTGGAGTGGGTTGCCATTTCCTTCTCCAATGCATGAAAGTGAGAAGTGAAAGTCAAGTCACAGTCGTGTCCGACTCTTTGAGACCCCATGGACTGCAGCCTACCAAGCTCCTCCGTCCATGGGATATTCTAGGCAAGAGTACTGGAGTGGGTTGCCATCACCATCTCCAACCTAACTATCTACCTGATTTAAATTAAACATTTTTTAGAAATTTTAGTTCTTTCAGTTTCCAGAGAGCTGCTGAAAGTATTCAATATTCCCATCCTGTGACATGGGCAAGCATCTAACAGAGGGAATGCCACTTCCAAACCTGTTTTTACAACCAGTGAGAGAAGGAAACAGCATTATAGGGTGGTTACAAGAGTTCTTAAGCTCTTTTCCTCAAAGTTCTCTCGTCATGAATTGCCTTGGATGGTACAGCTGCCTTTATCAGAATGGGTCCTGGTGACTTAAGAATTATGAATAATGAAACAATGTGTCTGTGAAACTTTGGACCTGAAATACTTGACCTCTTCTGGGAACTTAAATGTTATATAACACACATCTTCCTATATACCCAGAAGTTTTCATACAAATCCTTGGTCATTTAAAAACCTATAGTAGTGGTATATGTTCATTAGAGCAAATTTAGAAAATTTTAATAAAATGTAAAAAGCAAAAGAACCCTTAATTCCAGCAGCCAGAATAACTTCTGTTAACACTTGGTATATTTTTTTCTCAGATTCATGCACACACACAGACTTGATAAAATGTTTTAACTCACAAGATGTATTTAGTTTTTATCCTATTTTCTTATTTAACATTTTCCCATGTCACAAAAATTACTTCAGGACATTTTTAAATTTCTCGATCACTCATTGTGCATCATATGTAAACTAACAGAAACTCCCTAAATCCAAATGAAGTTATAGAATATTCCATAACATAGCAGATTAGTAATCGATCATGTCAAGTGGATCATGACATTCAAATATATCCAGCTTAAATTCAGAAGGTGATTTAAGTTCTGAAATCCCCAACTGACCCTCTGAAGATTTCCCCAAGAATTTTAAGGGGAAAATAGCATCTTGAAAGTGGATTAGAAATACCCATGCTCCTTCTAAGACTCTAAAATGGTAACTCTCCATAAATTACCTGAAAATAACTGATTAGGTTCATTGATTACTTTCTCAACATCAAAGCCACTATTAAGAGCAGTCTCTTATCTGTGGATAAAAGTGGATTTAAAAGGTCTAGACAATATAAGCGGAGAAGGCAATGGCACCCCACTCCAGTACTCTTGCCTGGAAAATCCCGTGGACAGAGGAGCCTGGTAGGCTGCAATCCATGGGGTCGCGAAGAGTCAGACACAACTGAGCAACTTCACTTTCGCTTTTCACTTTCATGCATTGGAGAAGGAAACGGCAGCCCACTCCAGTGTTCTTGCCTGGAGAATCCCAGGGACGGGGAAGCCTGGTGGGCTGCCATCCATTGGGTCACACAGAGTTGGACACGACTGAAGTGACTTAGCAGCAGACAATATAAGACCCCTTATTACAGTCCATCTTATGTGTTAGCTTTCATTTGTAAACAAAAATATTCCATACCAGCCAACATATTACACTAAAGGAGTGATGAGGATGAACTGTAAAGAGTAATTAAGAGATCATTTGATGCTTCAGAGAGGAAAGCACAGTCACCAATTTGCCAGTTAATTATTGGTAACCATTTCGGATGCTTTTTTTCTGAACTCTTGGAAGAAACTGAGAACACTGTTAAAATGAGAATTTGTGAAGGCCACATTATTTTTATGAACAGAAAAATGAAATTTTAATGGTGATCCCTAATATCTAATTTTAAATTTTAAAAATATGACTCTTAAAACTCTAAACTTTCAAGCATGCTGAAGTCATGCTCTCTGACTCCTGAAAGTCATTTAGAAGATGCTTCTTTCTGGAAAAAAAAATTCTGCTTTCTTGGGTCTCTAAATACCCACTTACCTGTTCTGTCAAGTAATCCAGGCATGGAATTAGCAACCGGTAATGCAGGTGGCACAGTGGTAAAGAATCCACCTGCCAACGCAGGAGACACAAGAGATACGGGTTTGATCCTCAGGTTGGGAAGATCTCTTGGAGAAGGAAATGACAACCCACTCCAGTATTCTTGCCTGTAAACTTCCATGGACAGAGGAGCCTGGTGGTCTACAGTCTATAGAATCACAGAAGAGTTGGATGCAACTGAGCACATACACATGTACGTAGTGCAGATGTGCTTATAAATTAGAGGGCATATGTCTATATGCCCTATAGATGTAACAAGTAATTCAGGAATTATATACATGGGCGAAATACATAAGGACTATGAGTCAACAGGAGCAGAGAGTATTTTAAAATTTTAAAATCCTAAAGTGCTTTTTTTTTCTTTTGGGATCAAATATTTCCCACATGACTTGATAATGGAAATAAATGGAGGAAGTGGATTTATTATAAATTTTTAGAAATGACTCTATGTGTTAAGGCAGGTCAAACTGAATGACATTAAGAAACATTTTATGCATGATGACATTTTATATTGTTATCAGTGATGAGAAGATAACCCTGAAAAAGATGGTACATTAACAGGCCTGAAGGGTAAGGTGCTTAGGAGATTGACTTCAGAATTAATAAATACATTTGTAGTAGAATATGATGGAATAACCCAACAGCAGGCGAAAATTAACCTGGTGCAAAAGGGGTCGAGAGCTGGAATTACGATTGATCTCAGTGGAACATGGGCTGAGTTGATTCCATGGGAAATGTTTGTCTCCAGGGAAACAGTAGATAAGGGCTAGTGGAAACACTCAGTCTTTCGATCTGTGTCACAGAAAAGGTTCCATGTATATCAAGTCCTCAGACAACTAAATAATTGTGGGCGCTGGGTGGTGGAGGGAAAGAATACAGGCCTAGGATTACGGGCCAAGGCTTGAGTTTTGTTTTGAAAAGTGTCACTCAATGGCCATGTAGTTTTTTTGTAATCATTATTGGTTTTCTGACTCAGGCTACTTACTTATCTTCACTGCTGCTGCTGCTGCTGCTGCTGCTGCTGCTGCTGCTGCTGCTGCTGCTGCTGCTGCTGCTGCTAAGTCGTTTCAGTCGTGTCCGACTCTGTGGGACCCCATAGACGGCAGCCCACCAGGCTCCCCGTCCCTGGGATTCTCCAGGCAAGAACACTGGAGTGGGTTGCCATTTCCTCCTCCAATGCATCAAAGTGAAAAGCGAAAGTGAAGTTGCTCAGTTGTGTCTGACTCCTAGCGACCCCATGGACTGCAGCCCACCAGGTTCCTCCGCCCACTAGCCTTCAAATGATCTCATCTTTAGATAGATAGTTGTCTCCACTCAAATTGCTGCAGGGATTACATGAGATGAAGCTGAAAATTACTGAGCACCGTTTAGCAGGTAGCATATCATTTAGTACCTAGTTAAAAGCTGGATAAGGTGGGGGTGGGGGGGGGGGGGGTGGGGGGAGGGAAGCCGCCTTTCAGGAAGCTGGGGAGAAGAACGGCGATCAATTAGAGTCCTGTAGAGACAGAGTCCAGAGAAGGCAATGGCACCCCACTCCAGTACTCTCGCCTGGAGAATCCCATGGGCGGAGGAGCCTGGTGGGCTGCAGTCCATGGGATCACTGAGTCGGACACGACTGAGCGACTTCTTTCACTTTCATGCATTGGAAAAGGAAATGGCGACCCACTCAAGTGTTCTTGCCTGGAGAATCCCAGGGACAGGGGAGCATGGTGGGCTGCCGTCTATGGGGTCGCACAGAGTCGGACACGACTGAAGCCACTTAGCAGCAGCAGCAGCAGAGACAGAGTCTGCAGAAAATCAGATGGGGCCAGTTGGTGGAGGGAGCATTCTGGGGTACATCTGACATTCCGTTGGTGGTCGGAAAGCACAGATAACGTACAGAAGGGAAGAGAGACATTGTGCTCACAGCGCACAGAGCATGTCACTGCTCGGACACCATCATCAAAGGGCAGCTTTTGGAGCACGGGGAGATGGTCCACATGGAAGGATACTGGTGTCCTCAAGGCAGACGTCCATGACAGGCACTTCTCAGGCACTGGTTTGAAAAACTGGAGGAGCAAAATAAGAGTTCAGAGCAAGCTTCACAGTGAATGAGCCTCACTGATCAGTTCATAGACTATAGCTCAACAAACAAGTGTCCCTTTACAGAGTATTAATGTTTATTTCCCCCAAAGTGAGTGCAACAATACTAGTGATCTTAATGTTAATAAATTCCTCCTTTGAACCTAAGGCTGGTAAAGTCTAGGGAAATTTTTCAGCTAAGCAGCAACAACAACCTTTTAAAAATCAAAGTGTCTTAAAAGCAATGACATTTCAGGTCAAAGAGAAGGCAGCATCCTTACAGTGTCTTGTCCGGGGTGTTAAGGAAGATCCGACAAACATTCATCGTCATTTTTGTGCTGTCTTTTCTAGTGGTTTATAGCCAGTGGAATATAACTGGGGAATCACAGAGTTTTCTGGGATACAGGAGTAATATTCTTGAATGTTAAGTCATACCATTTCCTGAGCCTATCATAAAAAAATTTAAGTTATCACTTTGTGACAAGCATCTGCGGTTAATTTTTCTTAAGCACGTTTGCCATATGGCTTTTGATTGGCCTCTTACTGCTGTTGATATGCACACTGATTTGTGATATACTGCAAAAGATTAATAAGAGAGATTTGGCCCTAGGGATGAAGATACTAGCTCTCTACCCATTTTTCCAAGTTATTTAATTCTAAAACTCATCTTGAAGTTTAGAACCAGATCCAAAAATTATGAAAAATAAATGTAACAACTCAGTCAGTCACAAGTGATACTGAGTATTCCTAAGTGAATCCAATAAGCCCTTTCAGGAGGAATCTTGGTATCAGGTTCCGGGTCAGACTGACTGCTGAGATGTGATCCCCACCGGCTTGTGCACTGCCCAGCAAGGTGAATCCTCATCTCCTTGATGCTCGGTGATGTCTCTTTGCCTTCCTTGAGAACATCAGCTGGACTTCTGACATGTTCACTTGTCCCTCCTCTTCTAATCTCCTTGGAGACTGCACGTGAGGCTGTACAACCAACCAGTCTTCAGTATAGCTTGGGAAACACTACCTCATAAGACACCGATGCGTCTGTGGGCAGTTAGTATCAGACACTGGAATAGGTTCTAGAACACAGCACTGAACATAGCAGATCTCCTTCCATAGGGAGGAAACACACAAGAAACCATCACAAAAACAAACTAACGAACCAAATAAGTGAAAGAGTAAATTAAAACAAGAACAAGGTTCCGGAAAGGGTCGCTTGCCAGATGCTCAGAAAGACAAAACACTGAGACCCCAAGGCGACAGGCCTCTCCATGCTGGGGGTGGAGTTTTCCTGCCTGCTCAGGTCAAAAGTCACATGCCCCGCTGAAGGCTGGGTGGTCCTGTCCAAACGTAACCAGCTCAGCTCTAACGAGACACAGCTGACTGCTGGTTTCTGGAAAACAATACAAGCAAACTTCTTGTTTAGGTTACCTGCCACTTGAAGAATGTGTAAGTCGTCAACCCACCTTCATTCGTGAAGGCAGGTGAAATGGATTTACTCATTTATTCATTACTCATGGTTTCAGCCACTGCTTCTGCTGATAATGGCTAAGAAAAAGGTGCTTGTTTGTGCTAAGTCGCCTCTGACTTTTTGCAACTCTATGAACTGTAGCTCACCAGGCTCCTCTGTCTACGGGATTTCCCAGGCAAGAAGACTGGAGCGGGTTGCCATTCTCTTTGCCAGGAGATCTTCCTGACCAAGGGATCAAAGCCGAGTCTCTTAGGTCTTCTATGTTGGCAGGTGGGTTCTAGGAAGCCCTAGGAAAACGGTAAAATAAGGTAAATGGCTGGGAGGGCTGCTTTAGCAAGATAACCAGGAAAGCTTGTCTGAGAAGATGACACTGGAGTTGAGACATAACTGATGAAAAAGGGACAAACAAAAAAATTCTTTGAATTTTTTTTTTCTCCTTAAGATCCTTTGGGGATAAGAGTGGGGGCTACAAAAGTGTTTAAATTACCATGAATTTAGATAGTTTGAGGAGACCATAATTTGCCCATTTTAGAGAAATCAACATCACTTTAAAAATAGTATTGTAGAGTATAATCCATACCTTCTCTACAAACTATTTAGTAAAAATAAAAGCTCAGCATGATTGGATGAGAATAGAAAGTGATGAAAACATAGAGGCTAAAAGATATAGACCATCCCCCACCCCCAAAGTGATCCAGCCAGGATATGACAAAGCTGGGAAGCAGAAGGGTCTTTTATTTCATGGTTTATGCTTTTTCAATCATATCTGAGCCTTTTTGCCATCGGTTTCCTCGTTTAACAGGGATTCAAACCCAGAGGCCAGCAACAGTCAAGAGAAGAGCACAATAAGTGCAGTTATCCAGTGGGACTGTGGAGAAATGAGCTCTGTCCTGTGCTTAGGGAGCGTGAATATTCAGTTCTTGCTGACTATTGCAGAGCTCTGGCTCCCAGAGCTTCTAGTTTGTCAAAGATTAGCTGGAAACCTGGACTTTCATGCATATACTGAAATATTTTAAATGTTAGTAATTAGCACAAATTAATACACACATACACTCCATCTCCTGGCAGGATGTTGTCCAAGGGTGCGCTCTGACATTCTTATATTAGAAGTCCCTCAGATAAAAAGTCCTTTTCTGCACATTTAAAAACCGTTTGTCAATATTTTTCAGGTCTTTTTCTCCTTTGAAAAGAATGTAATTTCTCTCCTGGCTCATTAAGACATATCTGTACTTTCCTTCACTGCTGCTGCTGCTGCTGCTAAGTTGCTTCAGTTGTGTCCGACTCTGTGCAACCCCATAGACGGCAGCCCACCAGGCTCCCCCGTCCCTGGGATTCTCTAGCTCTCATCAGCTACCACAAGGGGGAGCTCAAACTTCTTTTTTTTTTTAAGTTTTACCTGAAGTCAACATTCATGCAAAACCTGAAACTATTATCATATGACATTTTAGGCTACCTCTTCCTGCTAAAATTGCGTATGTGGCTTGATTTTGTTAAGAACTATTTCACTAGCTATAAACAAACTCCTCTAAAACTCATCTTAAAGCCTAGCAGTCTAATTTTTATTTTATGGTTTTTACTTTATATATTCAATTTAACTTTTTATATCATTCTCAAGGCAGAGGTAAAGAAGCAAAAACAATATAGAGTATGGAACCACTCTATAGAGTCCTATAACTTACAATTCAAATTTAAAATAGAAAAAAGGGGGAAAAAACCCAGGATTCTCTGAGACAGGAAATATGCTTTCCTTTTGGCAAAGGAAAACCAGTGGTTAGCTCTAATGGACCGAAGTATCCAAAGATGCCACTCTGGCTTAGAACCTAGTCATTTCATAGGTTTCCAGCTTTATCTGCCCTGTTTCTCTTGGAGTCTCCATGAACCTCTCTTATCAGCCCACACATCAAGCCCTGGATGGAAGTGTGATTTATTTGTTGTTTATTTTCTTGGTTTCCTCCCCTGTGTCCCCTGCAGTAAAGCCAGGAGAATAATAATACTTCACAAGGCTTAGCAAGAGGTTGTTGAGTTCAAGTCTGTGAAGTGCTCCATGCAGGTTCTGACACATGGAATTCCATATGTGCTAGGAATTATTATAGCAGATATTTGATATGAGTGCATCTTATTGAAGTGACATTCCTGGGATTCAAACTGTGACATAGTTCACAGTGTTCAAGAGAACTTAAAAAAAAAAAAAAACTTAGCTAAATTGTTAATATTATGTTCTGAATTATCTTTAGCGTAATGAAATTTAAGAATTAGTTGTTGACTAGCAGTGCTAACACAGGCCTTGACTGTGTTATATACTTCTAATCTTGGCAAATACTCTGATGTATTTACATACAAAAAAAAACCAAAACAAAACATAGAGTTTTGAATAACCAGATCTCATTTTATATACAGTATATGCAGTGTGAAAGTGAAAGTCACTTAGTCGCGTCTGGCTGTGACCCCAAGGACTGTAGCCCGCCAGGCTCCTCTGTCCATGGAATTCTCCAGGCAAGAATACTGGAGTGGGTAGCCATTCCCTTCTCCAGGGGATCTTCCTCACCCAGGTATTGAACCCAGGTCTCTTTCATTGCAGGCAGATTCCCTACCATATGAGCCACCAGGGAAGCCAGATATGCAGTGTCGTCTGTATCTAATTTTATGTTCAGATGGGCAGGTAAATTTACGATGAGAAAACAGAACTACTTACTTTAACCTTCTTTCCTTATAACTAATCAATACATCTCCATCTCCTCTAAGATAATCCTTACCATATCCCTGAAGAAATTAAAAGCTTCCTATTAAGCTGATTCTTCACTCACCCAATTGGTTGAAGTTTAAAAAGATAAAAATCGTGTGCAGTTATTTTATAAAAGTTTGTATATTAGGATTATGGGAGAGAATCTAATATTCAGTTTCAACATTTTCTTTACAGGAAATTCAGTTTTGCATAATTTTGACTTATGGGAAAAATGCCAGTTCCAAATAAAAGTATTCTCTGTTCCTCTCATTAATTAAAGTCACACTTTAATTTTCTTAACGTCTATTTATTGAGTGCCAGGTGTGTGCCACTGTTCTAGCTAAGGCATGCTTCCTACTTTGAAAACAAGAGACCACTATACTTTTTTTGGTTAAACAGTCAAAAGCAAGTGAAAAGATAATCATAATAGGTTAATTAAGGCAGTTGACAGGTTAAATATCTTGATAGTTTAAAACTAAAAACCTAAGAGGCTTCTGAATGTGGGTCCTCTCAAGTTCTCTTTGGCCTTGTCGGGTTTCAGAACTAAACGCTTGTGCTCACTGCTGCCACCTGGTGGCAGCCCATCATCTCCTCAGGCACTGCTGAGGTGGGTAGGAGTCGTGATGGACTTGTCTATGTGGTCTCCCATGAACTGTGTGCCTCCCGGCTTTCACTATTTCTGGATTTAGATTATTATAGGGTTTCCAAATTAATATTTCTAGGGCCTGGAAAAGAAGAATCAGAATGCCCAGGAATTCTTGAAATGATATCATTATATACTTTTAAAAATTCTTATTTGCATATTTAAATTAGTAGTGAATTTGGGGTGTAAGATGGCAGAGTAGAAGGACATGCACTCGTCTTCTCCTGCAAGAACTCCAAAACTACAATTTGCTGCTAAACAACCATCAACTGGAGAATGTTGAATCCCACCAAAAAAGATACCCCATATCCACAGGCAAAGGCGAGGGGCAAAAATCACATTTAGAATCAGACCCCTTACCTGCCAGAGATGCTTCGTGGGCTCAAACAAACCTTGTGTGCACAAGGACCCAGAGACCCCACAGAGACTGAGCCAGAACTGTGTTTGAGTGTCTCCTGCAAAGGTATGGGTTAGCAGTGGCATGCCACAGGGGCAAGGGCTCTGGGTGCAGCAGACCTGGGTATGGCATAAACCCTCTTGGAAGAGGTAGCCATTAACCCCACCACAGAGCTACCAGAACTTACATAGGACTGGGGAAACAGACTCTTGGAGGGCACAAATAGAACCTTGTGCATACCAGGACCCAGGAGAAAGGAGCAGTGGCCCGACAAGAGACTGACCTAGACTTGCCTCTGTGTGTCCAGGAGTCTCTGGTGGAGGTGTGTGTTGGCGGTGGCCTGCTGCAGGATTGGGGGTACTGAGTGCAGCAGTGCAGTGCACGGGACCTTTTGAAGGAGGTCGCCATCATCTTCATTACCTCCACCATAGTTTGGCCTCAAGCCAAACAACAGGGAGGAACACAGCCTTGGGTATCAACAGAAAATTGGGTTAAACATTTAGTGAGCATGGCCCCACCCATCAAAACAAGACCCAGTTTCCCCCTCAGTCACCCTCTCCCATCAGACAGCCTCCATAAGCCTCTTATCCTTCTCCATCAGAGGGCAGACAGACTGAAAACCTCAATCACAGAAAACTAACCAAACTGATCACATGGACCACAGCCCTATCTAACTCAATGAAACTATGAGCCACGCTGTGTAGAGCAACCCAAGATTGATGGGTCATGGTGGAGAGTTCTGACAAAATGTAGTCCACTGGAGAAGGGAAAGGCAAACCACTTCAGTATTCTTGCCTTGAGAAACCAATGAACAGTATGAAAAGGCAAGAAGATAGGACACCGAAGATGAACTCTCCAGGTCGGTAGGTGCCCAGTTTGCTACTGGAGATCAGTGGAGAAATAACTCTAGAAAGAATGAAGAGACAGAGCCAAAGCAAAAACAGCATCAAATTGTGGATATGATGGTGATGGAAGTAAAGCTTGATGCTGTAAAGAGCAATATTGCATAGGAACCTGGAATGTTAGGTCCATTAAGGAAAATTGGAAGTGGTCAAACAGAGAAGGCAAGAGTGAACATTGACATTTTAGGAATCAGTGAACAAAAATGGCCTACTACTGTGGGCAGGAATCCCTTAGAAGAAATGGAGTAGCCCTCATAGTCGACAAAAGAGTCCAAAATGCAGTACTTGGATGCAATCTCAAAAACAACAGAATGATCTCTGTTTGTTTCTAAGGCAAACCCATTCAATATCACACCAAGTCTATGCCTCAACCATTAACGCTGAAGAAGCTGAACGGTTCTATGAAGACCTACGAGACCTTCTAGAACTAATACCCAAAAAGATGTCCTTTTCATTATAGGGGACTGGAATGCAAAAGTAGGAAGTCAAGAGATACCTGGTGTAACAGGCAAATTTGGCCTTGGAGTACAGAATGAGGCAGGGCAAAGGCTAACAGAGTTTTAACAAGAGAGCGAACTGGTCATAGCGAACACCCTCTTCCAACAACATAAGAGAAGACTCTACACATGGACATCACCAGATGGTCTGTACCGAAATCAGACTGATTATATTCTTTGTAGCCAAAGATGGAGAAGCTCTGTACAGTCAGCAAAATAAGGCCAGGAGCTGATTGTGGCTCAGATCATGAACTCCTTATTGCCAAATTCAGACGTAAATTGAAGAAAGTAGGGAAAACCGCTAGACCATTCAGGTATGACCTAAATCAAATCCTTTACAACTATACAGTGGAAGTGACAAATAGATTCAAGGGATTAGGTCTGATAGAGTGCTTGAAGAACTATGGATGGAGGTTCATGACACTGTACAGGAAGCAGTGATCAAGACCATCCCCCAAAAAGAAATGCAAAAAAGCAAAATGGTTGTCTAAGGAGGCCTTACAAATAGTTGAGAAAAGAAGAGAAGCAAAAGGCAAAGGAGAAAAGGAAAGATATAACCATTTGAATGCAGAGTTCCAAAGAATAGCAAGGAGAGATAAGAAAGCCTTTCTCAGTGATCAATATAAAGAAATAGAGGAAAACTGTAGAATGGGAAAAACTAGAGATCTCTTCAAGAAAATCAGATATACCAAGGAAAGATTTCATGCAAAAATGGGCACAATATAGGACAGAAATGGTATGGACCTAATAGAAGCAGACGATATTAAAAAGAGGTGGCAAGAATACACAGAAAAAAGATCTTAATGACCCAGATAACTACGACGGTGTGATCACTCACCTAGAGCCAGACGTCCTGAAATGAGAAGTCAAGTGGGCGTTAGGAAGTAGCGTTTGATCATAATAATAAACCTTTTTTTTCTCACAGGGTTTTTGCTAAAAGTTCAGAGGTTTTCTTTATTGTTCTTAGAAGCCAGTATATTGGAAAAAAAATTTATGTTCTAGTAATAGATTCATCTCTACCTGATATTTATATTTCGTTATAGAAAACACTGAAAGAGGAGACATTAAAAACAAAAATGTCAAATAAAAATTATTTTAAATGTAAAGATTATACCATATATACTTAATGTTTACAAGTTAAAATTCTTGAACTCTAAGATCAAAGCATTAGTTGCCTTATCCAGTACTCTTGATTTTGTTTCATGACAAAAATTTTCATTGCGTTGTTGATATTTGCATTGATAATGCAATGAACACATGCCCTGATATTTGTTCACTTGTCAAAAGCATCTTCAGGTTGGGTATAAGAATACGTATTGCTTTCTGTAAGTTTATTTCCTTTTGAAACAATTTTGAGTTTTTTGTTGAAATCAGTTTTGCAAACTGTGACATTTTCATCTATCTTATTAAAAATTACAAACTAGAACTTTGAAAGGGAACGAGTAGCAGTAAGCTTGAGATAAAAATTGAGATCTTTAATGGTACTGAGATACTTATTGAGATTCTTTAGTGGGAAATCCTACTCTATTCATAGCTCTTCAATGTATGTAATTGAGATGGATAAGAATATGTTCAAAATGATGAGAAGTTTTAATAGTGAACATTTGTCAATTTGGTGGTATCTGGTATCCAATTGTCCTACCTGTATTAATCAATGTTTTTCAGAGAAACAGAAATAGAACAGGACTAATAAGATGTGTGTATATGTGTGTGTCCCTGTGTCTATAAACATATGTATTTATTCATTTATAATAAGGATTTGACTTACATGATTATGGAGGGTGACAAGTCCCCAAAATCTCTAGTTGGCAAGCTGAAGATCTTGGAGAGCCAATGGTGCAGTTTCTGTCAAATAGCTGGCAGGCTTGAGACCTGGGAAAAGCCAGTGTTTCATTTTTAGCCTGAAGGCAGGAAAAGCTGATGTCCAAGCTCAAGACAGTCAGGTAGGCATAATTTCTATTATTTGCAGGAAGGTTAGCCTTTATTTTGTATTCAGACTTTCAAATGATTAGATGAGGACCACTCACAACAAATGAGTCCCGACGTCTTCATCAGATTCACTGATACGGATGGTAATGTCATTAAAGATGCTCACTAAATATGTACATTTCATACCTCCACCTTTTAGTTTTTCAGTCTCTGCTGAGTGGAGCTGGAAAATCTGTTTTTAAAGGCCTCTGTAGATGCATTTGTGCCCAAACATTCAATTACTCCTGTCTATTTAGACTAATAGGATGATGTAAAATGAGGTCCCTGGAAAAAAATGTGTTCTCCATAGCTCCCCCCACCCCTGCCCCCGCCCCAACCCCAAGAAGAGGTAAGGTTAGAGGGAGCATGGAATTGCTTAGATTGTTGAGCCTGTGTTAAGAATTTCAGTTGCTAGCAGTCTTGCTGTTGCTTTTAAGTCACTTCAGTCGTGTCCGACTCTGTGTGACCCCAGAGACGGCAGCCACCAGGCTCCCCTGTCCCTGGGATTCTCCAGGCAAGAACACTGGAGTGGGTTGCCATTTCCTTCTCCAATGCATGAAACAGAAAAGTGAAAGTGAAGTCACTCAGTCGTGTCCGACTCCTAGCGACCCCATGGACTGCAGCCCACCAGGCTCCTCCGTCCATGGGATTTTCCAGGCAAGAGTAGTGTTGAGGCAGTGCCAAATGATCTCTACTATCAAGATCATATGAGAACATTAAACACTGGACTATGACAGGGACTCTTCTTCAGAGGGAAACTGCCGTGTGACTGAAAATGTAGTCATGATTTGAAAGTAATAACTGGGCTAGGCTGGAAGGCCCAATATGGCCTCACTCTTGTGATGGTGGTGGCCACTGGCTGGAATGCTTCATAGTATTTTTAAGTCTTGCTAAGCCTTATTTCATTATGATTTGAACTTAGTATTTCTTTTCTCTTTCTTTTCCCAAAGGCTGTTGCAACATCTACTTACATTTAACCATATGTAGAAAACTTGTTTAAAAAATATCAAAGTATATAATAAGAGCCCTGAAATTCATGCTTGTTATGAGCTAAAAACTGAAAGCAGAGTTTGTTCCTAGATTAAACATCACATTTTTAAAAATGTAGATTCTGTTTGATTCCTGCAATTGAATATATAGTTAGAGGAAAAAAATTTTTTAATTCAACTAATTGTAATGTAAATATAAGACCAATTTACAGAGCCAGATTTTATAATTTGAAAAACAGAAAGGGGATGGAATTAACACTGCTATAATTTTCATATTATTTTCCTCCAATTTTTAATCCATGTGTTTTATAATGTCATAATTGTTCCAAATGCTGCCTTTAAAATGAGCTGATGCCATAATAAGTAATTTTACTGGAGGGTTAATTTTCTATCTAATGAATAAACTATAATTTATTTAACCAGTTCCACATAAATGAACATGCAGGTTATTTCCAATTTTGTTGTTGTTTTGCTTCTTTTCATTATTACTTAAGGCCAGATTCCTATAAAGTCAGTCAAAGCTTATCTGAACAAGTTTATAAGACATTGCTAACTTCAGTTTCAAAGAGTTGTATCAGTTTACTTTCCCATCAATAATACATAAGCAATAGCTTCTGTCTTCCCTTTCCAGCATTTCCAGGATTTACAGAATGTTACCCTCTCAATAATTTATTCCAAAATGTTTATTGATCACTTTACTATGTGCTGGAGTCTGTATATACAAAGAACAATGTCTAAAGGAGTTTGTGATTAAGTAAGAGAGACAGGTGTCTTAAAAGTATATATTTCCAGTTTAATTTTAAAAATTCAGTAAGAGAGATTTTCCCAGTTAAGATGGCACTAGATAATATGAGGGCAATGCCACGTCTCCTTCGCATACAGAGCAATGATAGGTAAAATATAAAAATAAGAAATTCAAAAGGCATGGCTAGATTCAAAGCTGAATATAGCTGAAGCCACGTGCCTGCTAAGTTCCTGGTCTCTTAAGTATCCATAGTGTTGGTGCTGGGGGAGACTAAATGTTTTGACAAATTCTTCCCCCAACCTCCTTTAACTGTGTGACATTTTACAGAGAGAGTCAAAGGTGTTAACGGGTCCTTTAGCTCCATGAAGGAAAATGCAACCTTCTTTTGTATTTTTTTTAATGCTTAATTCATTAAATCTAAAACCATTTTGTTATAAACATTCACTTAAACATTGAACACTCACTATCTCTCCAAATATTTTTGTATTACTTACAAGGATAATCCATCAGTACTTACAGAGTTCAGTTAAAAATATCTCAAATATTTAAATGATTGTGAATACATTTAATTTTACTCTTCTAAATATTTAGTTGAAATCAAAACATGAAATACAAAATTCTCTTAAAGGCTTTAAACAATTTGAAGAGCAGAAAATCTACACATAAAATACATCAATTACAAGTATTACAGTAAAACTGAAATAGTTATAAATGTGATGATGAAAACATATAACTACACCACTAATGATTTCATTTTACATTCATATTCTTATTTTTGCTCTTCTGTTTTACAGTTCCAAGATTGTAGTGATCTTGCCAGATGCTAACTTTTTAACCATTTTATTTTATGTTGGAGTGGGCAGTGGCAACCCACTCTAGTATTCTTGCCTGGAGAATCCCGTGGACAGAGGAGCCTGGTGGGCTGCTCTTCATGGGGTCTCAGAGTCGGACACGACTGAAGAGACTTAGCAGCAGCATAGCTGACTGACACTGCTGTGTTAGTTTCAGGTGTACAACAGAGTGATTCAGTTTTACATGTATCATTTTTTTTTTTTTCAAATTCGTTTCCCAATTAGATTGTTAAGTGGGGAAAGGAGGGACAGTTAGGGAGTTTGGGATTGACATGTACACATTGCTATTTAAAATGGATAACCAGTAATGACTTACTGAATAGCACATGGGGAGATGTTGACTTTTATACCTCCTTTAAGGTAGAAATAATCTTTCCAAACCCCAAAGCAGAAGAATACTCCGACTTGCCAAGGTCTAGGGTTTACTCTCTCGATACGTTGATTCTTAGTAGTTTGAAGAACCCAACGTGGCACAAAACTGAGTCACTGACGTGGTGTATATCCTTTCTAATAATGGATTTCCCTTGTTTGATTATGGCTAGTTCAGTTTATAAATATTATGAAATTTGTTTTTTGAAATTCTAGAAATAATGTGCACTTTAAAATGAACAACAGTACTAATTCATTGTCCTGTTGTTATGAGATTTTTTTGGCAAAAGCAGTGTAATCGAGATTTACATAGATTTTCATCTTCCTTCTCTATGGCTGGGAAAGAGTTACTCTCCGAGGGACCCTGTTCCCCTATAGTCCACAATAGTATTAAAGACCAAAACTTAGATTCTGGATACATCTGAGTAGTTGGGGTAGGAAAACATTAATTTAGTCTCTTTGAATTGGATATGCCCAGTAACTCTATGCGAAGTAGCTGCTGGGAGCATCAACAACCCTTCTGAAGACATAAATGAGGGCAATGGTTTTACGAGACACAAGATCATGGAGAAAGGGGCCTGCCTGAGCCACTGTTGAAACCACAAATGAAGAGGGTGCCGGGACTGCTGAGAGGCTACTATTCAGCAGTGCTAAGACTATTTGCTGCATCTGCTGAAAGATGAGGATAGAGGGTTAGCCCTCTAGTTGTTGAAAAATACCAACAGATTCTAGAACAGGAAGCAAACCTCCTTTCTCTATTCCTGTCCTTTGAACTTCCATCAGTACTTCCCATTGGTAGAAACTAACCAGAAGCTTGTTGGCAAGTATGCAGATCCCTGGACTCTTAGAATACCTTGCCCTACATAGAAGGGCAAAAATGGGAGCCAAGAGTAAAAGGCAAAAATAATCATTACAACCTATTTCTTCTCAGGGACTCTATGTGGGTAAGATGCATCCCAAGAGTTCATCTATTTGACTTAATGAGTATGTGTCTTCTTTTTGAGAAATCCACTAGGCGTGCTTTTTTATCCTACTTTGGATTGGTTCGTCTCCCCAGGTTTCTATGTCTCCACCAGGTGGAGTTAGAGGCTAGTTTATTAAAGGGTTAAATTTAGAAAGTTGAGAGTGTTCATTTTCAGATTGGATGAAGCAGAGATAAACAATACCAAGGGGCCTACTTTCCTCTGACATTTCCTTTTAAAATGTTACCTTGTTATTATCATACTTGCTTTGTCTGTTATGTCAAAGTGCACAATTCTCTGGCTGTGACTTGGGATACTTGTGTTGCAAGGAATAGAGACTCATTCCAGCTGGCTCAAGAAAAGAGAATACTATTATAAATACACAAGAAGGAATATCACAGACATTTTTGGAAAAGAAACGAAATATAGCCAAGACCTACTGGGAGCAGGGGCTGCTCTTTGCCTCTCTTAGGGAACACATGGTCACTCTCATTTCTGCTTCTCATTTATTCATTATTCATTCGCTGAATATGCACTGAGTCTCCACTCTGGTGCTGAAGACTTGAGATACAAGGAAGCATATGGCATTAAATGAACATTAAATGGGAAGAGAGTCATTAAACAAATAAATACACATCCATACAATTATAAATTGCTATAAATGCTATGAATAAAATATGCAGCTTTTAAGACAGAGTGTAATAAGGAAACTTAACAGCAATTAGGAGGTTGGGGAAAATTTTTTTTAAGGGACATTTAAGCATATACCTAAAAAGACAACTAGCAGTCAGCACAATCAGAGTGGAACAGGAAATTTGCTCAACTAGAAAGTGTTTGAGGAAATTTAATCAGTTCCTATGTATACATGGGCACCGGGCTTATTCTTTAAAGAGCTTATTATTTTAATATGGGTGAACACATTTGTGGTGAACAGAGGAAATCCTCTCAGAATTAGGGAAAGCCCTTAATTGTAGAAATCTGTGAAATAGACAATTCTTGTCCATTCAGATTGAGTCTTCACTTTATATTTGCTTTATGTGGATATTGAAGGTAGAGATCATAAATTTGTTGTTAGCACAGTTTTCCCTAACATTTGTTCCTAATAATTTTAAAATGCAAGAAGAGCACTTGCCTTGCATTTTAAGTGGGCCAAACTCCTTGCTTCTTGGGGGAATTTTATTTCATTAACTAGCAGATCTGGTTCGTTTTCTCACCACTAAAATGGCACAAAGGCAAGCTTCAGCCAGGGAGATAAACAGTGTTCTACCTGCAGATGTTTTTTCTTTGAAATCAAGTCACTGAGAATCCCAAGACACCACCTGACATGAATCTGGTATCGCTGTGTCCACTAATGTGGACTCGACTGTCAGAGGTCTGACATTCAGTCCTGGTCCTCTCTGACTCCTCACATGTAGTGGGCTATTTATGAATTAGTGGGTTGGCTACCCTGAGTCAGAATGTTATTTTTCCTCAAGTCCTGATTTCACGGACAAGAGTCTCAAACCCACCAATTTCATACAGCTTCAGTGATAATTCTAATTCCTACGTTGATGTTCCTAGGAACACCTACTTACTAGATCTTGGATAATGTACTAATAGACCATAGACCAATAATCAAGAAGCAGATCCTAAGTGTCTACTGAAGTAAAAGAATGAATATAAAATGATCAGTATTCTCTCTTAGCTATCTCAGCCAAGCATATGGACTATTTAAATACCCTTCCTGTAAAGGAACTATTCCACTTAGAGTTTTCTGAGAAATACCTAGAAAATATAACTAATGTAAATTTACTCACATCATTTGAATGATAGAATTGGCAATGTAAATGGAAACTTCCTAGTAACCCTGAATGAAGATCTTTTCAGGTATTTATTTAAAGAAGAGGAGACTTTCAGGTTTGCTTTCTGGCCTGTTGTTAAGTCATTCCAATAAAAACAACTCGATATATTTAGTCTCCTCAGTCAATAGTATTTTATTATCTTTAGGGATTGTTTTGGTCTCCACACAGAGGTTGGACTGCCAAAAAGATAAAGCAAGATATGAAACTTATTCTATTCTTCAAAATTAAAAATTATTTTCCCTGGTTATATGGGCATGACTCCCAACTGAATCATCCAAAATAAACTAGTTAATTAGTTCCAGGATGGGTAAGACAGACTATCCACAAAAAGATTATACTATATATAAGCTTATAAATATTCATTCTCTTATGTTGATAGTACTATATTTGGTCTATGGATGTGTAAAGAAAGTGAGTGAGCCTAGTAAGACTTTAAAAATGTTGTTCATCTCAGTGCATTGATTAAGATGACAGGCCAGGACTCAAATGCCGCCCCTGCCACCTACTGTTGTGTAAGTGTATGCTGTGTGTGTTCTCTACTACTTGTGTTGTGTTCTCTACTCTCACTTCCTCCTTCTCCCTTCCTCTCCTACCCCCACCCCAAACTCTCCTGGACCATGATCTCCCTGGGGTCAAGTTCTGGGTCACCTCTATCCCAGCCCTACCTGCACTGTCCAGTCTGAGGCTTGGCCCAAAGGACTCCTCAGCAAATGCTTATTTAAGGATGTTTTTAAAAATGCTTTTCAGAAACTCCGTAGAAAAAGGTTAAACCTCTTTGTGGACTGTGCATGATAACTATACATTTCAAACTAAGCTCAGGACATTTATTCTGACAAGGTATGAGAATGTTTGTGGCACAATAGAGTGCATGTTTTAGAATGAAAAAGACCTAGGTTTGAATTCTGCCCTGAATTTACCACTTAGCCTGCAACTTTGACCAGTTATAAAAATGTTGATTGTTGTTCAGCCGCTCAGTAGTGTCTGACTCTTTGCGACCCCATGGACTGCAGCATGCCAGGCTTCCCTATCCTTCACCATCTTCTTGAGTTTGCTCAAACTCATGTCCATTGAGTCGATGATGCCATCCAACCATCTCATACTCTGTTGCCTCCTTCTCATCCTTTTCTCATCCTTTCCTCATCCTTTCCTCTTTCCGAGGATCAGGGTCTTTTCCAGTGAGTCAGTTCTTCACATCAAGTGGCCAAAGTATTGGAGCTTCAGCTTCAGCATCAGTCCTTCCAGTGAATATTCAAGGTTGATTTCTTTTAGTATTGGTTGGTTTTATCTCCTTGCAATCCAAGGGACTCTCAAGAGTCTTCTCCAGCATCACAGTTTGAAAGCATCAATTCTTTGGCACTCAGCCTTCTCTATGATCCAACTCACATCTGTACATGACTACTGAAAAAGCCATATTTTGACTAAATGGACCTTTGTTGGCAAAGTGATGTCTCTGCTTTTAGTATGCTCTCTAGGTTTGTCATCACTTTTCTTCCAAGGAGGAAGCATCTTTTAATTTCAGTCATATATTTATTCTAGGGATGCTCTGAAGATTTCACCATAGTCAATGTGAAGTGGCTAGTTCAGGACAGTAGCTCCTAGCAGCTAGAACATGCCATGACTTTGGGCTAATTCCATCCTCACTGCCCCAGCCACAGTCTTCATCTCTGGAGTGGAAATAATAACTTCCTTGCACTAGCTGCAGAAATTAGATGAAACCGTGATGTGCTTAGCAGAATTTAATAAACAGTAACTATTATTATTATAATACCATTTTTCTTCTAGTGGTAAGAACTCAAGAAAAGAAACAATTCTATCTTTTCCTTTTCACTTTTTCTATCTCCTTCATTCCATGAAAGCACCAGGATGAAACCAAAACAAAACAAGGAAATCAAAGGGTGATATTTTAAAATGCTTTTGACATATTCCAAAATAGTGAGGTACATTTAAAGCTTCTTCAGAAGAAGAGCTGAACACCCTTGTTCTTACAGCAATAGCAACTAGACAAACACTGAGGCCTTTTGCTTGTGTTTCTGGGCCATTCTTCAAAGTATTGAGTTATCCCAGAATGATATCTTTCTTTTCTGGGACATGTGACAAGAAGAAATCATTGGTGATGATTATTATCATCCACAGCCCCTCTCTTTTATTATGCATAGATGAAGCTGCCAGAACTTTGGAAAGTGGTATATATCAAACATATGGCAGTGCAGGGCAGAGGAAATATTGTGGGAAATTTGGAGCCTATACTGCCACTAACATAATATGGGAATGTTTCCTATTTGATTGTGAGTGTGGGTGTGAGTGTGTATATGTAGGGGCAGTATGAGAGAAAGAGAGTGAGAGGGAGTAAGAATTTGATATTTAAAAAAACATTTCTCAGGTCAGAGATACTACTTAAAAAGTAACTTGTTCACTGAACCATACTATGGGATGGACTCTATTCAGGCTAGATTGAATTTTATGTTCAAACCTGGGGAAATCTCTAGGAAAAAGGATGGAGTATTTTTTCTTTCCTTCCAGCAGGAGACTGGATTTCATCACTGTGCCCAGAGGACATTAGAGGCCCCACTGCAAATCTTTCCCTTTTCAATCTTTACTTCTCTCTTTTTTTTTTTCTTCTAATTTCATTGTGGTGTGAGACCCAGTTTATCATCTCTCCAATGAGACATATCCAGCATTGCAAGAAATGAGAAATTTTAAAACATCATAATCTACTGGGGACTTCCCAGGTGGCTCAGTGGTAAAGAATCCACCTGCCAATGCAGGGGATGCAGGTTCAATCCCTGGGTCAAGAGGATCCCCCTAGAGAAGGGAATGGCAACCCACTCCAGTATTCTTGCCTGGAAAATTCCAGGGACAAAAGAACCTGGTGGGCTGTAGCCCATAGGGTTGCAAAAGAGTAAGACACAACCCAGCAACTAAACAGCAACAACAGCAATCTATTGGTGCATGTGAGAAGCACCTGTTAGTGGTAAACTTACTAAATGATGCCACAAAGTTGCTCCTGGTGACCCTCAGGGTCTTTCCGAGTCTAACACACAGAGCATCCCACTGGGATCTTGGGCTACCCAGGCAGGCATGATAGGCAGAAAACTTCCTAAGAGAAACATTTTTAAAAGGTCTTTGGGGGCCTAAGAATTAAGTCCCGGAAACCAGAATTAAGACCTTCAATTAAAAGAGGGCCTGACTCTGGTCTGAAGAAGATATCATGTCCTGCTCAGATTCATTGCACAGAATATGTTCCTGATAGCTGTTATTGGTTGAATGAAGGAAGATGGTGTGAAGTTGAAGTCATAGCTTCAATCTGAGATGCGAGGTTGGAATGTGAAGGCTCCTGTGAGCACTGAGTCACACACCCTAAACTATTAGGCCCGTTTCAAAAGGGGGAGGAAGTCAATCACTCAGTCCAAAAGTATTCAACCTGTCTCTAACCCTTTTTCAACTAAAAACCTGTTGCATGCTATGTGAACAGAGGCAGAGGAGATGCTCTGGTTGGAGCTGGAGGGTTTCCAAACCAGTGAAGCTGGCCATTTCCTGCCTTGCCTCACAAACACCTCCTGTCCTACTCCATCAAGAGGGTCTATGGGGCAATTTGCACAAACCAGAACCAATGCACTAGAAAGGGGATTGTCCCTTTAAAACAAGACTCTATGCTATTAGGCCAAAGAATGATAATCCCTTAGAAGCCAGCACATCAAAACTGAGCTGCAAGAGGCATTATACTAAAAGAGCAAGACTGGTTGCACATGGGGTGAGCTGTCACCTTCAATTGGTCCCAGATTTAGCAGGTTATTGGTGTGGAGACCTCTGCAGTGGGGCAGGGAATGGGAAGTCAGGCACATGCAGTAAGCAATCGTGTGGGCACAGGGCTGCCTCATTAAGGCCATGGGGAAATAAGAGCCAGGCAGGCAGTGCAGGGAAGTGTTAGTGGTTCCCGGGGCCTCAGGACCCAATAGAGGGTCATTGAGGGCTGAACACCCTTGACAGGTGTCCCAGATGGTAGAAGGAACTGAGTGAGGGGGGGAGATTCAGAGGCATTTTCTTTGTATGGGAAACCTCCCATGGAGACATCAAGCAGGATGGGAGGGGCATGAGAAACCCTTTGGAACTGTTGCCAAATACTCTCTACCCTGGACATAGTGTTCCAGAGGCTGCTTGCCTTCCCAGCAAGAGTAGATCACTTTAGGGCAGTCATCCAAGTTGGCTTCATGACACACTGATGACAACCTGGGAATGTTACAGGCAGTTACCTCCTCCGTTGGCTTAATAGCTTGGTCCTCCAAACCTCCCAGCTCAAATTTGTTCCCAATTTTGACTTCTAAGAATGGAGTAAGGTACATGACTATAAAGCCTGTAAGACTTTAAGCCCCTTGAAAGTGTTCTGGGTTCTGCAGGCTCACAAATTTATATTAAAGAGGGAATTTGCTCAGCATGTTTATTAAGCAAAATTGCTCTCAGATATATTTAGGGATTGTGGTCAGTCTTCCTCATATATGAAAAAGAGCAAGGAAGAATTACTTTTATTTTATGGTGGAGACTCTATTTATGACTTCATTATAGAGATGATGAATTTCTTCCCTCTTCTTCTCCACAATAGGTCTGTCAGTTTTGGGGTCTACCTGGGACACCTGTTCAGAGCAGCATGTGCTGGGAGTTCACAGCATCACTGTGTTCCTCACCCCGTGTCCCTCAGGAGCAACCCAACTGCTCTGCAGTCACTGTTAGACATTTATCCTGCCTGTTGATTCTCAGTACTTATAACCAGCCTAAGTATTCTGTATTTATCTATTTCTTTATTATCATCTTTCTCAGTATTCTTTGCTGTGTCCCTACCATCTTGAACCTTGACCATCATGTGCCCTGCCATGTGTTCTAAATGTTTCCTCTGATCCTGTTTAAGTTTTCAACCAGTGGGCTCAACACCATCTTTATCCCTACACTCCAAGTGACAGCATTAAACTTAACTTGATCAAGCTTTCACAGTAGAACCAGGATTTGAACTCAGCACTGCCTAGATTTAGAGACTTCAGCTTTTAATCTCATGTTCTTATCTGCAAAGTTCCAATTGAATTAAAACCAGCCTCTTGATGAGAACACTCTTTTCAGGTGTTTCACGGCCAGTTGGTTTTGTGCTGCTGTTTTGCCATAAAACAGGTAGTGGTCCCAGGAGCTGGGGAGCTGGGTGTGGTGGAATCGGTCTGGAGTCCTCATGACTCAGAGGGATGGGCAGAAAGAGTCTTTTTGAACTCAGGAGTCCCTCTGGGTGTGGAGGTTTGACTAAGGAGTGGATAAATAGAAGATCATTCAGAAGTAGGGAAAACAATGAGAGAAAAAAAAGTTGAGTTAATAAATGAGTGAGTAAACAAGCCCACAAAGGGAGAAATGAATGCATTAATTGGTGGCATGAAAGCAATGTAAGGACTGAGGGAGAGCATTGTTTTATTCTTAGTAACCTGCCTGGTTGCCTTGGGGCTCTGATGACAGAAGGGACAAGCTTCAAGCCTCCTGTCCCCTCACTATTTATTTTTCAGCTTTATTGAGGTACAGCTGACAAATAAAAATTGTGTATATTTTAGGTGTACAATGTGATGATCTGATACAGGTACACATTCTGAAAAGATGACCACATTCAAGTTGATAAACACATCCATTACCTAAGTAGTTACGTTCGTTTTTTTGGAGAGGAGTGTGGTGAGCACATTTAGGATCTACTCTGTTAGCAAATTTCAAGTACACAATACAGTATTATTAACTCATTATTGACCAGAGGTTTATTAATACATCTTTTGTTGCTTGAACATTGTTGATCAGAGGCATATCAATATTCACTTACCTAACAAATTGCCAGCCATAGGCATTAGTTTCTGCAAAAGAACCCTGTTCAATAATATGTTAACTATCATCACCATGCTGTACATTAAAATTCCAGAACTTACCCATCTTATAACTGGAAGTTTTTACCCTTTGACCCATCTTCCTACTTTCCCGATCTCCAGCCCTGGAAACTACCATTCTAGTCTCTATCCATTCCTGCACCGCCGCAGCTCATTCTCTTTGCTCACTTTCACCACAGGTTGACTAGTCTAGATGGAGCAGAGTCAGCTGTGTCTATTTGGAATTCTTTCAGAGGCTCTGGAGGAGGTCTTCTGTTCTGCCTTTTAATCTGGTGAGGGAGACGCTCTTTGACTTTATCCCAATCAGAGTATGAACGCCAACTTCACAACCTACTGGGCTTAGAACCTGGAAGAAATAACTTATCCTCTTTGTGCTTCAGTTTTTTTGACTTCATAATGAAGATTCTTAATTCCCGAGTAACATCACCAGGATTATGAAAAATTGTATAGAATACACATTTACACCTACACTCACACACAAACATACACACACAGAGCCTAGTGCAATGCCTATAGTCAAATAAATATAGCTGTCATTTCTTGAGACAAAGAGAAGGCAGAAAAACAAAACAAAAAAATGGGAGGGGGGGATACATCCCAGTATAATTGTCCCGATTAATGTGATTGATACGGGCAAGTGAGTTTCTGAGTAGCAGCTTGTCTTCCTCTTCCACTGACATTCCAGAAACAGTTTTCCAACATCCTGTATTTTCTTACTGAAGGATGGGGCCATTTGATAGCTTCTATATTTCTTTTACTCTTGGGCTTTTCACAGTAACTTATTTTCATTAATGTCTAGTTAGTTATAGATTCTTACTTTTTCCTAAATCACTTTAGAGAATTTACAGAATCTTGTTAGTAATATTTTGATGTGTAGATGCTTGAAGTTGGAGTGGTTTGTTCATGGGCTTAGTTGCGGATTCCATACAACCCAAGAAACCATGTATCCACAAGAAGAAGAAGTGATGCCCGATGAACTCCAAATTAGAATCATCAAAAGTTTTCCTCTTCTAGACATTTTGCTAATAACTTAGTCTGTTATGGGTTATGCTGCAGCGATGGGAGGATTGGGAAACATACATAAAAAAAAAGTGGCTGAGCTTATTTAATGTTTAGGGAAATATACTGCTTTGAGGTGACTTTGCAACATCATACATTTTTCCGTGATAGTGGCAGGGTTCATAAAGCTAGTATAATTTCTTCAAGTTCTGTAAGTAGATTGTATGTGTAGTGCATCGCCTCTGGGCTGAGGCAATTGAAAGCTAGTGTGCGTCTTCCATCTACCTCTTCCCTTAAAGTGGCTACCTTAAGGGTCCTGTGTTCCAGATGGCAGAGCTGAAAGATGCAGGAAGGCTGAGGTACTCACTTGAGATTCTATGTGAGAGTAATAAGACTTCATTGTGCAAACCTTCTGTGATTTGGAGGTTTATCTGTTATTGCACCACATTATAACCTATCCTGACTAACGCTCATGAGACAAAGCCATGGCAGAAAAAAAGGAGTGCAAGAAGAATAAAGTCATCCTGCAGAAACTGACTTCTGTTTGAGTCCAGGGTCCATCGCAGTCAGTGACTTTATATTAATACCACTAAGCCTGTTTTCTCATCCATAATGTGGGAATAAGAATAGTATATACTTCAGATGTTTGTGATAAGAATAAATGAGGTAATTCAGGCAAAATCAAAGTATTCTTCGTAGTTCCTGGCACATATAAGCACTTTAAAAATGTTTGACAATATAAAATAATAAAGAAACTCATTCTGCCTTATGCAGGATGTCAGTCAATATTATGAAAGCCAGTTCAGGCAAAACTACAAAAGAGAGATTCTTAAGTTATAAGACCTACTTATGAATGGATTTCAGAAGGTGGATAAATGCCATGAAATTTTATACAAAATTAAGTGCATAAGTAAATGTCTTTTATCTAAATATAATGAATACCAAGTGAGAGTTTTATTGAGAGTCTCTCAGACAATCAAGTTGAGATATAAAAGATATTACAGTGAAAATATTGACAGGAAATGAAGACAGATAAGATTACTGTGAAGCTCAAGGATTCAAAAGACTTAATCATGTGGGACTGTGCACTGGTAAAAGGTTGCCACTTTTGGCTCTGATCAGTTTGCTTCTCTTGAAATGGCTTCAATCTCTATTTATCCCTCTTTGGTCAAATGTCCACACCCAGAGAGACTCCTAAGCTCTAAGGAGTATTCCCATCCAGCCCTCCAAGAGGTTGAAGACACTAGGCTTACCCCACCACACCCAACTCTGCAACTACTGTACCCACTATTAACAGTTTCAAGACAGGACAATGGAACTGAGCACCCAATAAGAAAACACTTGAAAATAAGGCCCTAATTGTTTATTTTATTTCAGTGGAAACTTTGGAAATGAAGAATCAAACAATGAGAACACCAGAGAAAGAGCTCCATAGTTGGGTAGCATAACTGAAACATCCAAAGAGAATTTCTGTTCAGGTGTGGTTGAATTCAACAGTGTGAATTATACCAAGACTCTGTCTATCTACTGGTTTTACTTTTCCTTCTAAGTTCACTTCTTTAATGTCTAGGTTCTTGCCATAGAGGATGTGATTTTACATTTCATTAAGTAAAAGTTTCAGTTGAATCACTGAACTTCAATATCTGTTGCCTTACAAAGAGGTGCTAAACCATATATGGAATTTGCAGGATTAACCAAAGATGCATTATATAATGCTAAAAATATCTCACCTTTAACAAACAGGTTGACTTATGCAATATTAAGGAGGAAGTAGGAGAATGGTTTCTTCGGAGAAAACAGTTTGTGAGAAGGTATGAGTGAGGAGGTCCTAAAAAATGTACTCCTAGAGCTTGCTGTGCTGTCTATAATCAGTTTCCCCTGCAACACACTACTATATGACTCTCTCCTGAGGAATCTAGAGGATGAGAGAAGAATTGACTAGCTTTCCTAGAAGCAGAGTGAAGCAGAATTGCTGCTGTGTTCAGCTTGACAGCAAGAGTGATGCAGAAGTGTCTCCCTTGGACTATGTGTTAATCTTCTAGGGCAACCTTAGTAAAAGGCTTTAGACTGGGATGCTTAAACAACAGAACTCTTCTACTCACAGTTCTGAAGGCTGAAATCTGTGATCAAGGTGTTGGCAGGTTTGGTTTCTTCTGAGGCCTCTCTCCTTGGCTTGCAGGAGGCCACCTTCTTGCTGTGATCTCACAGGTCTTTCCTCTATGCAATTGTGTGTTCTTATAGTGATCTCTCACTGTAAGGAGACTGTCACAGTGGTCCACTCTACTGGTCTCATTTTAACTTTAATTGCCTCTTTAAAGTACCTTTACTCCAATATAGTCACATTCTGAGCTACTGGGGATTAGGACTTCCACATGTGAACAGGAGGTGGGGGGCACAGTTCAGTCCATCATAGAATGTGTGGGGCTATATATCTTACAGGGTTGTCAGGAGAGCTATCTTAGATTCTGCCAGAAAGAAGCTTTCCTTGCAGACATTTTATGACTGTAGTAAGAATAGGGTTCTAGGAGTAATGAAGAAATATTCCTCTGAATGAGGACATGGAGGATATGAGAACTCCTGCGTTCAGGGTTTCCAAAGAACCCATGAAAATGCCCACAGGCGACAGTCAGAGGCAGAGAGCACAAAGCCTGGACACCACAGTGCCAGGCACGCAAGACCGTTCCTGCTGCCACACTGCCTCCTCCTCCCCTTTCATCCCTCCCTACCTCCCTCTTCGATTTGACCCTAACGGGTAAGAAATCTGCTTAGTAAGTTGGGGAAGAAGGAGATAAAGTTGTAAGTTGGGAAAAGAGAGAAATAAGAAGAAAAGGACCATGTTCTCATTCCTTTCCAGTCTGTAAGTTTTCATCAACCACAAGCTCTGGTTAGGGGAGGAGAAGTTATTATGACTTTGAGAAAAGGTAGACCTTTGACTAAGAAGCGGGCTTTGAGATTCTAAATGCAGAAATACTTCTTCAAAATATAAAGAACTTTTTATTCTTTGAGAGTGAGAGAAAGTAAACAGTTTATTGAAGTCTTCATGGACGGTTAGAACGTCGTCCAGTATATTTTCAGAGGACAAAGGTAAAATTTTAAAAAAGGGTGTACCATTTAGATCTTACGTGTGCTAAGTCGCTTCAGTTGTGTCAGACTCTTTGTGACCCTGTGGACTGTCACCCACAGGCTCCCCTGTCTGTGGGATTCTCCAGGCAAGAATACTGGAGTGGTTTGCCTTGCCCACCTCCAGGGGATCTTCCCGACCCAGGGACTGAATCCACATCTCTTATGTCTTTGTGTCTCCTGCACCGGTGAGTGGGTTCTTTACCACTAGCACCACCTGGGAAGCCCTTAGGTCCTATAAGTTTTATTTATTCTATATGCTAGAGGTTTTAGTGATCAGTCTTTGTGGTTCTAGCAGTTGTCTCAAACTGTGTTGATTGGCTTAGCTAAAATGGACGCTAATCCCCAAGTACAGCAAGATAAGAACTCTCAGAACACTTGGAGTAATGCATGGATTCCCATTTTCCCAAACCAGTTGGGAAACACTAGTGCCTCAAACACATGTTAAGCTGGCAAAATGAAGCAATGACCAGTAATACGTGACCAGAAACTCTCAAGCCAGTTGCATGTTTAGAAATATATAACAGGTAGAATGATACTGGGAAATGCCCCAGTATACAAATTAGCAATCCTGGAATTTAGCTGTGATTGTGCCACTAACTAGCTGTGTGTGAGAGCAGCCACCCACTTAACCTCTCTGGGCTTCAACAGCTTCAGCTACATAATGATGGGTGTGGGCTAGATCCTTTTCCACTGTTCTTTTCTTCTGGCCATGCCTTGCCACATGCAGAATCTTAGTTCCCAATCATGTATCTAAGTTCTCTGACCAGGGATTGAGCCCATGCCCCCTGCAGTGAAAATGCAAAGTCCTAACCGCTGGACCACCAGGGAAGTCCCAAGAGTTGACTCATTGGAAAAGACTCTGATGCTGGGAGGCATTGGGGGCAGGAGGAGAAGGGGACGACAGAGGATGAGATGGCTGGATGGCATCACGGACTCGATGGGCGTGAGTCTGAGTGAACTCCGGGAGATGGTGATGAACAGGGAGGCCTAGCGTGCTGCAATTCATGGGGCTGCAAAGAGTCAGACACAACTGAGCGACTGAACTGAACTGAACTGAATGGAGGTGTAGAAAAACCTTGTTTCTAGAGAGACGGGTTTGACTTTGTAGTCATTTTATTTTGATTTCTTTCTCAAATCTATGACAAACTATCTGTCACAACCCTCCCCAAATACTGGAAAGTTAATTGAAATGTGGATAACTTCCAGAAATGCGATTTCATTACTTCCCTTTTACCTGCTGGGTATAATCATGTCCTAGCTGCCTACTTTTTTTTTTTTTTTTTTTTTGCTTCTAAAGCATCTTATAAACTAGCAGAAGATCAGATGGGACTTTTATAAGCCTGGCAAAACCACTCTCTTTCTTTAAATTACATCGCCTGCATAATGGGAAAATCCTACTCAGTTTACCCCCTCCAGAATGTGACTTCAAATGATAGGAAAAAGAATGATAAAGCAACAATGGAGAGAATATCCTGCAATCCTTTAATATCCTCTGCATAGTCATTTTCTGCCTATTCTTGCAGTTTGAGATCACAGGATTCTGACAACCTAATAACCCTTCATGCCAATAAAGTCGAGACTGCCTTTTGTTTGATGTTGCTCAGAACATGCAATTATCCAAGGGCAGGTTGTAGGTTAACATTTTCATCTACCACAGCTCTTTCTGCCTGAGAAAGACTAGGACAGACCTCTCAGTTTCAGTGAAATGAACTGGCCCGGGATTTGCCAGGTTTGAGATTTTACCTTTCAGAATGCTGGATGCTATAAATCCTATTTGGAGGAGATATTTTGGCTCTTTAAGAGTGACCATTTTGCTTCCAATATATTTTTTAGATGAAAGATCCAGAAATTTCCATAGTGTCCTACTTCCATCACCATTTAGACTTTATTTTGAAGCTTCTGTCCCTCTTTTAGATATGAAGGGATTTATAATCAGATTCTCAGGCCCCTGAGAGAGCACTCTGGGATGGAGAGATGGCACTCTCAAGACAGATGGCTCCTTCCATTCTTACACTGTCCCCACCTACCCTGCTATTTGCTGTGTTTAGTAGTAGAAACACTAAGAGAATAAAGAAAAATTAAGAGGTCCCAGCCTTCCAAAGGGAAAATAAGCATCCCTTTGTGGGATTGTCATTCCAGTGTTCTGAGCCCTGCATCCCTTATCTGCACCCCTTCCCCACGCAGAACTAACTCCAGGAAGCTCTCTTTTGATGTTCCTGAGCTGTATGAAGGAGGGATATCCCAGTGCCTCTGTGCATAAACATCACCTTCCTTCCTCCTTTCCACCATTTCCCCAACAGTGAACTACTATTCTTTGCCATTGCTACTCTTCTGGCAGCCTCTGATGTTAAAAGTGCAGTGAGATAAAGAACAACTATAGATATGAAAATGCTTTCTAGGAGCCTGGAGCAATAAAATCAGAAGATTTCAGCATAATCTTCTGTACTTGTACTGAAGGTACTGTACACTGTACCTTCCTGTCTGAACTTGAACAAGTTAGTAAATCTCTTAAAAGTTAAGATTTCTTATATACCCAGTGGGATGACAAGTCCTTCTCAGCTCACCTCATGACATGTTACAAGAATCAAATACAAAAATGTGCCATATGCAACTGAAATGTTAGCGGTCATGAAGGATTGCACTGCTAATGATTTCATTGCTAACTCTTATGAATCATGGACTATGGGCTGTTCATTACTTACATGGATTCATTCTCACAACCCCCTGCATTTTTACTGTTATGTCATTTCACTCATGACATGAAGAAAATAAAATCTAGATGGTTATTGGACTTCCCTCATGGCTTAGATGGTAAAGAGTCGTCCTGCAATGTGGGAGACCTGGATTCATTACCTGGGTTGGGAAGATCCCCTGGAAGAAGACATGGCAACACACTCCAGTATTCTTGCCTGGAGAATCCCCATGGACAGAGGAGCATGGTGGGCTACAGTCCATGGGGTTGCAAAGAGTTGGACATGACTGAGCAACTAAGTAGCAGCAGCAGAATGGTTATTCTACCCAAAGTAGTACAGTTATTCACATCAGAGTTAATAACTGACTTAAAAGCAAGTCTGCATGATGCTGAAATCACCTTTCTTGTGCAAAATCTCTAAGGTATTTCCTATAAGAATTGGCCCACCTGCCTGGGGTAATGAGGGTGTATTTCTGATCCGCTTTGGTGATTCTTCTCCACCTGCAGAGTGTGCAGTGCGTAGCAGTTCTGGTTCTCTTGGCCTCCATCCTCTGACCAATGGTGTCCATACCTTTCCATTATCCCCAGATTTAAGACAGGAGAGAGCAAATGGCAAAGTCCAGCTGTGACAAATGCAACCTATATGTTTTACATGTAAAATTCATTTTTTGAGGTGTAACCTGAGTTTGCAAAAGACCATGGTGTCAGAGGGCAAATTCATTATAGCTTTGATTTGAATGCCTAATAAGTGCTAAGCACTGTGCTGCATGGGGGACTGTAAAGTAAAAGCATAGTGTCAAATCTCAGGCTGTCATCTCTCAGTCCAGGATGTAATAATGTAAGCCAGCCAACAGAGGGTTACGGTTGAGAACAATGCATTCAAGGTGAAAGATTCACTGACTGACTAACAATAGGACAGATAGGACAGCCAGCTAACTAGAAGAGTCGTTGAGAAAAGTGTGTGTGAGCGAAGATTTCTGGACTGAGGTAACCACACACTTAAGCCTCAAATAATCACCAAAGTTAACATTATATAAAAATATTTTTTCCTCCCTTTTCAGGGCCTGTGCCTGCAATCTCCTCAAGCTTTCCATTCCCTATTTCTCTGGATCTTCCATTGATTTTTCCCTTAGCCATAATTTAATTATTAAAACATTTAAATCTAAAGATTTCTCCTCTAAGCTTTTCTCTTCAGACTTGATTGGCTTAAAAACTGTCGAATCCTTTGTTGTTGGAGTCAGTGAGCCCTAATAAAATTCTTTTGTCCTTAAAAATCAGCTAAGAGTAGCTTTAAAGTCCTGAAATTCTATAGTCATACCCTAATCACTTCACTTGGCCTACAAGACCTTGAACACCAAACCACTGCTTTGACCAATACTGGACAAGTAAATATCTGGGTAAATTTTTGGCTGGAAGCGCCAATGAATGAGAGAGATGACAACTTCTCTATTATGCTAATAATATTCTGTAATTTGTGATTGCTTGACTTAGACCTGATGCCTAGTTATTAAAGTTTATTGGTTCAGAACGAGGGAGATTAAATTGTTAGATTTCCTGGCTTAGAATCTTCATGCTAGTATTTACTAAATGTGTAACTCCGTCAAGATAGTTAAATTTTCTGAGTTTTATTTTCCTCAACTACAAAATAAGGACAGTGCTACTGGTCTTAAGGACTGTTGAGAGGAGAAAATGAGATAATTTTCTGATGGCACTTAGTATCCTGACTGGAGTGAACAAAGTGTTCTGTGATGGGTGATATATCCTATGGTATCCCATGATGTTCATTGGTGCTCTGTGGTGTACTGTGGTATTCTGTGGTGCCTGTGGTATTGTGTTTTATTCTGTGGTGCTGTGGTGTTCTGTGTTGTCCTGGGGAGGTCTATGGTATTCTGTGGTATCGGTTCGGGAGTTCTGGGATGTACTGTGATGTCTGTGGTGTTCTGTGGTACCTGTGGTACTATGTAGTGTTCTCAGGTGTCTAGAGTGTCCTGTGTTGTTCTGTGGTGCCTGTGGAACTGTGTGGTGTTTAGAGGGCTGTAGTGTCTTGTGTGGTCTGTGGATTCTGTAGTGTCCTGTGTTGTCGGTGGTATTCTGTGGTGTTCTTTGGTATCTGGGTGTCTGTGGTATTCTGTGGAACTGTGTAGTGTTTAGAGGTGTCTGCAGTGTCCTGTGTTGTTTGTGGTATTCTGTAGCACTATGTTTTCTGTGGTGTTCTGTGGTGCTATCTGTGGTGACTTGGATTGTGTGGTGTCCTGTGGTATGCTGTACTCTGTACTGGATGTCTGGTGGTATCTGTGGTGTTCTGTGGACCTGTGGACCGTGGTGTTCTCAGGTGTCTAGGTGTCCTGTGTGTTCTGTGGTATTCTGTGGTGCCGGGCGGGGGTGCTGTCTTGTGTGGCCGTGTTGTCTGTGGTATTCTGTAGTGTCCTGTGTTGTCTGTGGTATTCTGTGGTGTTCTTTGGTATCTGTGTTGTTCTGTGGTATTCTGTGGTGCCGGGAGCTGTGTGGTGTTTAGAGGGTCTGTTGTCTTGTGGGCCGTCTGTAGTGTCCTGTGTTGTCTGTGGTATTCTGTGGGCGGTATCTCTGTTTTCTGTGGTGTTCTGTGGTGGACTGTGTGGTGGGGGGGGGGGCGGGGGGGGGGGGGGCGGGGGTAGGCTATGTTGTTCTGTGGTATTCTGTGGTGCTCTGTGGTACCCTATGGTATCTGTGGTGACTTGGTATTGCGTGGTGTCCTGTGGTGTGCTGTACTCTGCAGTGTCCTGCCATTTTCTGTTGTGTCCTGTGATTTTCTGCTGTGTCCTGTGGTGTGGTGTTCTGTTCTGTGTTATCCCATGGTGTCCCATGGCAGCTGCTCTTTTCACTCTGCTGGTGGGTCTGGAGTGCTATTGAGTGCTCTGGTTGTCTTAATCTAATTAAGCGGCTGTGGGGAGAAGGAAAGGAAAAAAGTGAAGTCACTTAGTCATGTCCGACTCTTTGTGACTCCATGGACTGACAGGCACAAATAGGGACAACCTACCTTCTTCTGGGTGGGGGAGCAGCTGGAGTGGACCAGTCCTTTAGACCATTGTGAGGACCAGTATACTAGGAGTTCTGAGGAAGAAGCCCCATGCTTTCTACCTCAGGCTTTCTGGGGAGGACTCATGAATAGAGCTAGATGAAGAAGACACATGGGGGTGACAATCTCCTCACCTGTGTGCTTGCCTAAAAACCTGAGGCACATGCTATCATTTGGGTCCCTGCTCTGTATACTTCAAGGCCTTGTTTCATTTCTAACTTGTCCCTTCTACTTTCTCAAATCTAACTCAGAACTTCAGAGGAGATTCAATTACATCTCTAGAAGCAAAAAAATGAAACATTCTGTGCTTCTGCCAACAGATCCTCTTCCTGTTTTCCTGCCTTTTCACTGTCATTCTATACTCACACTTGGCTGGGGCACAATAAGGCACTTCAACTCTACTCAGAAGTCATTATGAAAAAGTAAAATGAAATTCTCTTTAGAGATATGCTATCTTAAAACCTGTCAAGACAATTTCCATTAGAAATGGTAAACTTCAATCATATATTTAACATGGGTATGGTTCAGTGCAGATAATAACTTCGATGAATATCCAGAGAATTATTCTGGCTGAAATAAAAAGCAATTCCAAAAGGTTGCATACTTTATGATTCTTGAAATGGCCAGCTATAGAAATGGAGGACAGATTTTAAGGGATAAAGGAAAGGTGAGGTAGGAGAGACATGTATGAAAATAGAAGAACAACATAAAGGGTCCACAAGGTGATGAAAATATTCCTTATCTTAGGCTGTAAAGGCATCAGTGCTCTGGTTGTGATATTGCATTATAATTTTGCAACGTCTTCCTATTGGGGAAAAAGTGTGATCTCTTTCTACTATGTCTTACAACTAAACGTGAATCTACAATTATTTAAAATTTTAATTGACAAAAATCTTAATGAATTTACCATTCACTTTAAGATTTTGCTTTGTCTTGTGATTTTTATGACAAGTTGGAATTCAAGGTTTCCATGATCTTGCCCCAAGCTGCCTGTCCAGCTTTATCTCCCAAACAAGCAGAACCTTCACTGTTCACCCTATAAAACTTGGACTTTTCCATTTTACTTCTGTTCGTGGCCAGAACACCTTTCCTGCTTCATCTTGTTCAGATCCTCCTCCATGTCAGGCAGGGCCAGTTTCTGCCTACATCACATAACCGTGGAGAAACCACTTTCCTCCCTCCAAACGACTACAGACTTTTTTTTTTTTCTGTATCAGTCTTGATATGTTTTGTACATTCTTTAATTTCTATGATTTTGTATACATTTCTTATTTTTTTCTATTAGATGTAAGCATTGAGAGAGCAGGAGCTTTCATTTTTATGAGAAGCAAATAACCTCTGAAAATCACTATAATTGTGTTTTCACAGAACAAGAACTGAATACCTGTTATTTCTTTAGCATTCCTTGGCTGCAGTCCATGGGGTCTCTAAGAGTCAGACCTTAGTGGGCGATTTCACTTTCACTTTTCACTTTCATGTATTGGAGGAGGAAATGGCAACCCACTCCAGTGTTCTTGCCTGGAGAATCCCAGGGACAAGGGAGCCTGGTGGGCTGCTGTCTATGGGGTCGCACAGTCAGACATGACTGAAGTGACTTAGCAGCAGCAGTTATTTTATACACAGTAGATGTCCAATTACTGTTAAATCAATAAATGTAGCAGGTTTTTGAAACTATATCAAGGCACTTTGCTTGCAGGTAAGTGATTGAAACTAATTTGCCTTATGTGAAGGCTTATTTAAAAACTATCATTTAGAGTTTTTCCTTTTATAGACAGAAGTAATATATTCCAGAAAACAAAATATATACAAACAAAATGTAACAATGGGTATTACATAGCTTCATGTTTTTCTAGATACAAGGACTAAATTATAAAAAATAAAATTAAATGATGGCTGTTACATATTTAGTCAAGTATCAATTAAACATCTACAATGCCACATGGGACCCAGGCAGTAGCACAGAACTAGGAGTTAGAATACAAAAGGGCATTAGCCAGACTCTCCCAATGGTAATTTATTAAGTGACTGTTCGGGTCTCGATTTCTCCATGCCTCTGTAAAGTTATTGGGGCTAGAAGAACACTAGGTTTTTTCTAGCTCTGACAGTCTGTGGTTACTTGAATTTGGGATGACTGAACATTGAACACAAATGCTAAGCTATGTGCTTTTAAGTCCCCTAATCCTTCTTATTGAATTCGCACTGGCTGAGGCTCTGACTCAATCACTGGCTAACCAATGTCATTGTGGGCTCCTGGGCGGCGTTTGAAACCAGTCTCTTCTGTTTGTCGTCTGCTTAGTCCTGCTGTCCCTGACTATTAGCTTAAAGATTAATCATGATGACTGGTAATTCAGGGGTGAAAGGCAGTTGAGTTCATTTAATTAGAACTAACCCCACTTCAGGATTAAATGTATTCAAATTTCCAACCTCAGCTCTAAGCCAAGTTTTGTTCACATTCCTCTCCATCCTGTTCTGTCTTTGATAGTAAATTTTAACTTTTATTTGAAGGGAATGATTTTTTTAAGATGGAAAGGATGAGCAAATCACAATTATGGGATCCTGACTGAAATTAGCTTAGCAGCAGGCCCCTGGAAAACTGAGAAAAGGAGTGCAGAGAAGAGACAGTCACGGTCAAAAGAAAGATACTTTCTTTGATGTCTAAATATACTTTATTATTTTTGTTGATATTGTTATTAATTTAAGATATTAGTAAATTAGTAATGGGTTGGGTAGTTGTTACATCCTAAGAACCCAGCAAAACATTTTATAAGCATTATTTCATTCAATAGAATAATGCAATTAGGTTAAGTACTATTATTGATTTCTTCTTATAGATAAAGAATCTTGAATTCAGAGATATTGAGTATCTTGTCCCGAATTCCAAGACCAGTGAGTGCTGAACAAGGATTTGAAACCATATCGTTCTGCTTCAAGGACCATGTGCTTATGTAGAATATTCTAATTCTCCCCAAATATCAATAGCCTCCATTATCTGTTGAATGATTGCTAAATGAGAAAAGTTTAATAATTAGCATATGTTAATACCACTAGTGAGCGGTGGAACCAGAATTTAGAGTTTCGTTTACTCCAAAGGTCAACATCTTTATGTCCTCATTGCGCTTTGATAGGAAAATCATTTAGTATGTTTCTATGGGGTTAGAGATTTGTAACTAGTTCAAATTAAAGTATCTCCATAGATGTCATCAGAATACAAGCAATCCATTATTAAGGGAAAATATTCAAGTAAGTAAGCTAGGAAATAGAATTTTCGGACAATATTTCAGTAGTACAAACAAGGGACAGTCACTAATATCCTCAAGAGAGCATAAAACTTTTCTTTAAAATTGCCCAAGAGAGACGGTATATTTTACAATTTATAAATATCCTTGTGAGTTTACCATGGAGGATGGTTATTAATAATCAAATCTTGAAATGAAATATTTATTCCTTAAAACTATTAAACCTGCTTTCTCTGATTCTTCTTAACTCAGTGACTGTGAGTTTTGTTTGTCCGGTAGGGTTCTCTCCAGGCCAACAACACAACTTGACAGAATATTAGATGTGTGTATGAGGTATAGAGCCATTATCAAAGAATAGTAAGGTAAGAGGAAGCTATGGTTAAGTAAATGCAATGAGTAGTCCTAAAGTAAGTTATGGAACAAGGTGGGGATATCATAAAGGACATAAGTGGGACAATTAGAGAAAATTTTGTATGTGGATTGTATATTAGATACTAGTCCCTTGTCAATGTTCAGTTCAGTTCGGTTCAGTTCAGTCGCTCAGTCGTGTCCGACTCTTTGCGACCCCATGAGAACATCACCAACTCCCGGAGTTCACTCAGACTCACATCCATCGAGTCAGTGGTGCCATCCAGCCATCTCATCCTCTGTTGTCCCCTTCTCCTCCTGCCCCCAATCCCTCCCACCATCAGAGTCTTTTCCAATGAGTCAACTCTTCCCATGAGGTGGCCAAAGTACTGGAGTTTCAACTTCAACATCATTCCTTCCAAAGAAATCCCAGGGCTGATCTCTTTCAGAATGGACTGGTTGGATCTCTTTGCAGTCCAAGGGACTCTCAAGAGTATTCTCCAACACCACAGTTCAAAAGCATCAATTCTTTGGCGCTAAGCCTTATTCACAGTCCAACTCTCACATCTGTGCATGACCACTGGAAAAACCATAGCCTTGACTAGACGGACATTTGTCGGCAAAGTAATATCTCTGCTTTTCAATATGCTATCTAGGTTGGTCATAACTTTTCTTCCAAGGAGTAAGCGTCTTTTAATTTCATGGCTGCAGTCACCATCTGCAGTGATTTTGGAGTCCCTCAAAATAAAGTCTGACACTGTTTCCACTGGTTCCCATCTATTTCCCATGAAGTGATGGGACCGGATGCCATGGTCTTCGTTTTCTGAATGTTGAGCTTTAAGCCAACTTTTTTACTCTCCTCTCTCACTTTCATCCAGAGGCTTTTTAGTTCCTCTTCACTTTCTGCCATAAGGGTGGTGTCATCTGCATATCTGAGGTTATCGATATTTCTCCTGGCAGTCTTGATTCCAGCTTGTGCTTCTTCCAGTCCAGAGTTTCTCATGATGTACTCTGCATAGAAGTTAAATAAGCAAGGTGACAATATACAGCCTTGACCTACTCCTTTTCCTATTTGGAACCAGTCTGTTGTTCCATGTCCAGTTCCGATTGTTGCTTCCTGACCTGCATATAGGTTTCTCAAGAGGCAGGTCAGGTGGTCTGGTATTCCTATCTTTTTCAGAATTTTCCAGTTTCTTGTGACCCACACAGTCAAAGGCTTTGGCATAGTCAATAAAGCAGAAATAGATGTTTTTCTGGAACTCTCTCACTTTTTCCATGATCCAGCGGATGTTGGCTTTTTGATCTCTGGTTCCTCTGCCTTTTCTAAAACAAGCTTGAATATCTGGAAGTTCATGGTCCACATATTGCTGAAGCCTGGCTTGGAGAATTTTGAGCATTACTTTACTAGCGTGTGAGATGAGTGCAATTGTGCTGTAGTTTGAGCATTCTTTGGCATAGCCTTTCTTTGGGATTGGAATGAAAACTGACCTTTTCCAGTCCTGTGGCCACTGCTGAGTTTGCCAAATCTGCTGGCATATTGAGGCAGCACTTTCACAGCATCGCCTTTCAGGATTTCAAATAGCTCAACTGGAACTTTGTCACCTCCACTAGCTTTGTTTGTAGTGATGCTTTCTAAGGCCCACTTGACTCACATTTCACGGTGTCTGGCTCTAGGTGAGTGATCACACCATCGTGATTATCTGGGTCGTGAAGATCTTTTTTGTACAGTTCTTCCGTGTATTCTTGCCACCTCTTCTTAATATCTTCTGCTTCTGTTAGGTCCAGACCATTTCTGTCCTTTATCAAACCTGTCTTTGCATGAATTGTTCCCTTGGTATCTCTAATTTTTTTGAAGAGATCTCTAGTCTTTCCTATTCTGTTCCTTTTCTCTATTTCTTTGCATTGATCGCTGAAGAAGGCTTTCTTATCTCTTTTGCTGTTCTTTGGAACTCTGCATTCAGATGCTTATATCTTTCCTTTTCTCCTTTGCTTTTCACCTCTCTTCTTTTCACAGCTATTTGTAAGGCCTCCCCAGACAGCCATTTTGCTTTTTTGCATTTCTTTCCCATGGGGATGGTCTTGATCCCTGTCTCCTGTACAATGTCATAAACCTCAGTCCATAGTTCATCAGGCACTCTATCTATCAGATCTAGTCCCTTAAATCTATTTCTCACTTTCACTATATAATCATAAGGGATTTGATTTAGGTCATACCTGAATGGTCTAGTGGTTTTCCCTACTTTCTTCTATTTACGTCTGAATTTGGCAATAAGGAGCTCATGATCTGAGCCACAGTCAGCTCCTGGTCTTGTTTATGTTGACTGTATAGAGCTTCTCCATCTTTGGCTGCAAAGAATATAATCAGTCTGATTTCGGTGTTGACCATCAGGTGATGTCCCTGTGTAGAGTCTTCTCTTGTGTTGTTGGAAGAGGGTGTTTGCTATAACCAATGCATTTTCTTGGCAAAACTCTATTAGTCTTTGCCCTGCTTCATTCCGCATTCCATGGCCAAATTTGCCTGTTACTCCAGATGTTTCTTGACTTCCTACTTTTGCATTCCAATCCCCTATAATGAAAGGGACATCTTTTTTGGGTATTAGTTCTAAAAGGTCTTGTAGGTCTTCATAAAACCGTTCAACTTTAGCTTCTTCAGCATTACTGGATGGGGCATAGACTTGGATAACTGTGATACTGAATGGTTTGCCTTGGAAACGAACAGAGATTATCCTGTCGTTTTTGAGATTGCATCCAAGTACTGCATTTCGGACTCTTTTTTACCATGATGGCTACTCCATTTCTTCTAAGGGATTCCTGTCCACAGTAGTAGATATAATGGTCATCTGAGTTAAATTCACCCATTCCAGTCCATTTTAATTCACTGATTCCTAGAATGTCGACGTTCACTCTTGCCATCTCTTGTTTGACCACTTCCAATTTGCCTTGATTCATGGACCTGACATTCCAGGTTCCTATGCAATACTGCTCTTTGCAGCATCGGACTTTGCTTCTATCACCAGTCACATCCACAGCTGGGTATTGTTTTTACTTTGGCTCCATTCCTTCATTCCTTCCTGAATTAGATAATTATACTGCAGCTAAGATTTCATTATTTCTAGAAAAAAATATTTAAGTATTTTGGGGTAAATGGACATGATGCTTAAGAGTTATTCTTAAAAGTTTGTCTCAAGACACACACACAAAAATCTATATAGAGATGAGAATGAAAAAGTCAATGAGGAAAAATATTAAATATTAGTGAATAAAAGATATATGAGAGTTCTTTGTGTTGCTATAGCAGTTCCTCCAAAAGTTTAAATTATTTTAAAATGACAAAGTTAAAAATTATTTGTCAACCTAATCAGATTTGCATTTTTATATTTGTTATATTTCTCAAGGTCTGATGAATCTTTAAGTGAGCTGACAAAAAAAAAAAATCTAAAATCATGAAACTCTGGTGAAATCACTTCAGAATTATGCCTTGTCAGCCTCCCATAAACATTTCTATAAAACTCAGAGATGTCTATTAAAACACAACTAAATTAAACAAAATGAAGGAATACTAAGCTAAATGTTTGTGAAACTAGTTAGCATATTACACTGAAGTAATTGTTCAAAAACATTGCAATACCCTTGGCATAGATATTCTACTAGGCAATAAAGCTGACTTTGTAGGCATTTAAAAATTATCCTAAGTGTTTATATTGTTAATGGATATAAATGCATAATCCTAAATTAAGATATAGAACATTAATTTATGGATCCTAAATTAAGTTAATGGATGTGACTATTTTCTCTTGGAATAAAACTACCACCTAGAATCCAAAGAATGATTTAGAGATACGGTCTAGAAAAACCTCAGACCCCCTGGAAATTTTGTGGCCTTGCCTTCAGAGGGAGATGCCATCTCTCCACCCACCCTCTCTCACAGCATGTCAAAAGGATAACTGAGCTATTTCTCCCTCATTTGTGTCTCAATATCTTCCAGACTCCTACAGTCTCATCAGGTTACAAGAGTGAGCTTCCATGCCTTTCTGGTAGTCACTGAATTTTAGTATCCAGGTAATTTAGCTGTCCTCTCCAATTCTCCTTCCTCTATATTTTCTCACTATAAAAAGGGAAACTCAAGTATACCTCCAGAGAGCACTGAAAAACCCCAAGGTGAATCAACAATGAAATTGTAATTGGGAATTTAACGCTTCATGTGAAAATATAATCTGGCTGTTTGAAATACCCTGTAAAAGTCACCAGAAGATAAGTTTACTTGATGACTCATGCACACTTCTAAAAGTCTGAGTGAAATTATATACTCAAAATATTTATTGAGCCCAGGGAAATGTGTCTCTGGGTCCATTACTCCTCCCTGAATTATGTGAAGAAATAACTAAAATTTCTTACTTTGGTTAACTATATTTTTAGTTGGCTACAAGAATTTAAGAAAAATATTTTCTATTTCTCATTGACTATTTCAAAATAAACCCAGAAACATGCATCCCAAAAAAATGAAAGAAAAAAAAAAAAAGAAAAGATACTAGATATTTGAGAATCCATTCTTGACCCCTGATACTGCCTTTTCTAAACAGTTACCTCTCACTCCTATGAGTTACTTTGGTGTTCCTAGAGATGACAATATTTCTGCCATGTGGATATTGAAGACCACGAGGTCACATTTGTGACTGCAGAACTGAATTCTTTATGATAAAATTCCTATTGTACATCCTGTAGTCATGGGTTAATAAGATATCCTTTAACTTTTCAATGTTTTAAGAATTATTGCCAGTATAGCTTTAGAAATCAGAGAAGAAGGAACACAAATAACATCTACAAGGTCAGAATGAGCCAATATTAAACAGATTTTTTTTGTTTAATCCTGTAATGTCTTATTTATACAAGGAAGATTTAATTTTCAAATATTTAAACTTACTTCTGGCTTTTGTCTTGTTCTATGTTCATCCCTGTTTGTTCAATATTTAAAAATGTTCTGGTGGAACACCATTACAATATTAACTTGTCTATCTATTAATTTATTTGTGTATTACTTTAAACATCTTTTCATGATGTAGACACCGTCTGGTTTTTGGAAAACACAACTTTCCTCTGTATTTAGCTTTTGTCCCTACCCAGTGTCCTAACATCTTTCGATTCTTCCTAGACTTTAATTCCTCCTGTTTTCAAAATGGTTATTATGTCCCAAATTAAGTGAAACAGTCCAGACTGCAAATGTTACTGGCCCATACAAATTAAAGAAACTTTTGCAATTAGAAATAAAATTATTTCAGATCTAAGAAGCTAGTAAATTTCATTCATTCACACATTGTTGCACTTGACCACCGCAGCTATTATAATGTTCTAGTAACAGTGCTACTGAGGAATCTGTTAATGTAAAATGACAAGCTTAACCATTTGTATAAAATTTGAATCTGAAAAAAGCGTTATCCTTAAGATTACTAGGCTTAAATTTTAAGCTGCTGAACTAAGAGTTTTATAATATGTATGAAAGTGAAAATAAGTCGCTCAGACATGTCCAACTCTTTCTGACACTATGGACTATATAGTCCATGGAATTCTCTAGGCCAGAATACTGGAGTGGGTAGCCTTTCCTTTCTCCAGGGCATCTTCCCAACCCAGGAATATACAAAAAACATTATACTTCGGCTTAAGTCACTTCCCATGTGGGAGCATAAGAGGCTCTTTGAGGGCAAAAATACATAAATATGGTCCAGTTAGTTTTACAGATGATATCTTCCCTGCTGCTTCCTTTGACCCCTAGATCCCTGATCAGAACACTCAGCACTATCTTGTTGCATAGAACAGTATATTCCAACACGGGGTTCTTAATGTTCATTGATATTAAATGAGTGAAGGGAAAGCAAAGCCTTTGGTTAAATAAATTTGAGGGAAAAACCTATTAAACAAAACTAAACAAGTTTTATGACTTCTCTCAGAACTTAGACTATACCAATGTGCAATCAGCAACTCTAAGAGGGGAAAATATTATATAGAATTTTTTGATGGAATATGTCCAGAGGTACTATTTTGTAGGACTTAATTCCTCTTTATTCATTGCAAATTTGCTCATCATTAAGGTTCATATTCAGTCAAATTTCCTTCATGCCATTCCTAAGTTCATCAGTATTGGTTACCACTACCCTTTGGCATCTTACTATAATCTTATGGTTTTAATTCTCATTTACATTACATGCTCCATCTTTTTTTTTTTTTTCAGACAGCATCTTTGTTCTCCACATATTAAAGCATTTTGGATATTGGACCAACTGCTATTAACCTATTTTCTATAACACCTAATATAGTGCCCAGAACTCTATAGGAACTCAGTAAATGTTTACACCTATCTCAAATGTTTGCTATTGATTTCAAAAATTCTTCCAGAAAATAAAATTTGTTTCTTGACTTATTTGAGAATGAGTAGATTAAACTTAATTTTTAAATACATCTTTATGCTCAATTTAACACTGCCTTTGAGTGACAGGGAGAGTAAATCACTATAGCCAAAAACTCTACTTAAAAAAATTCACACTGAACAAGAATCATGCAAGGTTGTTTTTATTAAGGTGTATGTTTAGGTTACATCTAAGTATTTCAGGCATTACTTCATTTGACAAGCAGACATGACATTCTAGGAAACATTTCAACAAATTCCAAGGACTGAACCACTATGGAGAACAGAACATACCTAGTCTGAAGTTAACAGGTATGGTAAGTACTTCAAGAGGTCATCAAGAGAAAGATGCTAAATGACAACTTGTCCTCTTCTATAAAGTAATTATCCTAGGCAAGTAGCTACAAAGAGAAGCACATGGCTATTACAGAGCTAGAGAGAATGCATCCAAGTCCATCATTTTATTTCAGGGAGGGCTTGGGTGTCATAGCAGAAGGCTGATGATTCTTTCAGAATAACATACATGTCAAGTTTTCTATATGTAGTATTAATGCTAATATGATTAGCTTATGTTTAAAGAATCAAGGAAAGAACAATTTTGCATTTAAAACCACTAAGATACATTAGCCACTGCACAAGATGCTTATCCATTGAGGATTCATCTCTGTACTCTCATAGTTTATGAGTTCTTCTGAGAAATTTTGATTGTGACCGTCTTGACTTCTGTGTATTCATGGAAACCATATTCTCCGCTAGAGAGTAGAGAAAAAATGCACAGGATTTAGCAGAGCTGTACAGATACACTATGGTCAATGATTTTGTATAAGTTTGTTCCTGCTTATCTGGCTAGGGACAATGGAAAATATTTTCTGTGGTCTGTGTACAGAAGCATTTCAAAAGGTAGCTAGCCTACCGTAAGATATCTGGTCTTATATAAATCCCCTTTGGGAAAACTTTTTACTTTTTTTTTCTTTTGGCTCGCTTTAAATGATCATGTACATTCAGTTGACTTTTAAGGAAATTATTCATATTTTGACAATTTTTTATACTTGATTATAAAAGTGCTCACCACACATAAACACAAGCCCAAGAGGAATTTTATCATTTCTAGTTTAGGTCCTAATATATAAGATGGGTGTATTACTAGAGGAAATGTAGTTATATTCAAAATATAATCCCTTGGGTAGTACGGAAAAATTGTAAATTCAAGTTCAGTTTAGTGTATTCACCATTTCCTATTGGTCTAGAAATGAGGAAGTGGCTAAAAATGACCAGGCTTCTATTTTCATTCTAACTTACCCTAGTAATAGTAGTGTTAGTTGCTCAGTCTTGTCCAGCTCTTTGTGAACCCATGGACTGTGGCCCGCCAGGATCCTCTGTTCATGGGATTCTCCAGGCAAGAATATTGGAGTGGATTGCCAGTCCCTTCTCCAGAGGATCTTCCCCACCCAGGGATCAAACCTGAGTCTCTTGCATTGCAGGCAAGAGACCTTGCTTAGCTTAGCTTAGCTTAAAACAGAACAGAATATTTTCTAGCTGTAGTTGTAGTAGTATCTTTTGATTCTTGACAAAGGCAAAAACATCCCAGAATAAAGCAAAACAAAAAGTTTGACCTTATTGTTATAGGTTTGTATCTGAGTGTAGGGTTGATTGTTTTATTTTGATTTGTGAGGGATAGAGGCTTCATTAGGCTAAAATGTGGGACTTTTTGTGGATTTTTTGATTCATGAAACCTCTGTCATTTGCTATATAACTCTTAAATCCAACCCAAATGATCAGTAATTAAACTTGAGTCAATCAATCAAAACTCTGATATCTTGCTATCAGTTTTTTTGAGACCTCCTACCAGTTTTAGAAACTGTGATTTACCCTTCCTTAAAGAGATAACTAAAACAATTAGGTTAACTTATTCTCTATATTGTTTTGATAAAAGGATTAAATTACATGAACATAAGAGTACTCTTAAAATCATAACACTCATGCACATGTAGACTTACAGAGGAAAAGATCTTGATCCTTTTCTACCCCTCCCCTTTGGTGATGTAGACAGGTATGTAGAAGACATCTTTTTCTCCTGGGTAACCTAATCCTCTTACACTGATTATTTTCTTGGACCATTAAGCTTCTGAAAATACTTTCTAAAAGCTCCAGTGAGCATGTTCTTCAAAGTAATTAAAGGGTTTAGCCCCAGTTGTCTGAAACCCATTAAAGGATAATATTTTAGTAAGTATTTTTATCTCACAAAGTTAGATATATTAACCCATGATTTTTGCCAAAAGACTTTCTATTGTATTTTGGGTTACATGGACACTTGAAACTCTCAGGAGAGTGCAAAGTGTGATAATTGTCTTACTTAAGCTGAAATAAACCTTGCTTCTTAGTATTCTGATGCATAGACATTCTTATGTCTTGATATAACACAAAATACCTGTTTACATTTCTCTTTATATCGCTAGTCTATGAGTTATCGGTTCTGTGCTTCTAAAATTGTCAATGTACCAGTCACCTGGCACTTGATTCAAATGGTGATTCTATTTCAGCAGGTCTGGAGAGAGGCCTGAGACTTTGCATTTCCAACACACTTTTAGATGATACCCATGCTTATTCCAGGGTGCACCCTGGAGTAATAAGATGCAGTAACATAGTATGCCTGTTTTTCACCCTGTATCCAGAAGTTAGCTTGGCACTAAGTAATTAAGTCGGTACAGGGGAAATGTTTGCTGAACTGGTTTGGCAAATATGGTCAACCAAAATCTGTTCATGTTAGCCCACCAGTTTATGATATTTTATTTCTCCCCATTTCTGAAAGGGACAGGAAGAAAGAAACATCTTGTGAGGCGTTGAGAGCCAATTAAGTTTGAAATGGTATGCTAATAAAATCTCAAGTGACCTATGTTAATATAAGTAAAAATGAGTCCAATTACACATAGAGAGGGATTTCTGCCATTTAACTCATTCCAGGGCTAATGTCATGATGGGAGTGCCAATTCTGTTTTGGGCACCCAGCATCAGTACCTCAGTGGGGTCTGTATACTATTTTTTTAGCTCTTTAAAGACTCTGTTGATCAATGATCAACCGGACGATCAATTCTACCTTTCTATCTTTGAGGATAAACTGTGCCTGAACTCTTGGGAGTCATTTGAGATTATTGCTTCATCCATGCTCTCTAAACATCTTGCAGTGGATGACTTATTAAATTTGCCAACTTTGGTTTCAGATAGACATTAACACTAGAATCCTCAGCTGGGATTTTTTGAAGTAAAAATTACAGTATAACGTTTTTCCTTAATATTTTCAACAAGGAAGTTATCTATACCCATATTCCACATTTTGGGGGAGTAATTTATGGTCGATTCTCTTCATCCTTCTCTTATTTGATTTCGTTATGTCTTGAACATAAAGTTTTACTAAATTGTATCTAACAATCTAACAAAATTTATATGTCTAGTCTGCTTTAATCATTTCATCCCTTCTGATTATTTTATTTTCAACATTCCTAGGGAATTGTATTGGATATCTGGGCCAGCAATCAACTAATCTTCAAAATAATCTAAGTTTCATTATAGTTCTTTGTACAAAGTACTTAGTGCTCCCAAGGGACCCCCAATAATGGATATTATAAGGAAAAAGAACTTGGGGAGGATGAACTATTTGTTGAGTCCCCACTTCGTGACAGGTATAGTACTAAGGAATGAATAGGAAGTATGTTCTCTAACTCTCAAAACCATCTTAAAAGGAATATTAGCATTTCCCTTTTAAGTAGAAGAAAACAGAGAGGCTCAGAAGTTAGATAACCTGAACTGGGTTGCAAGGCTAGCAAGAGGTGGAGTCAGGATTGAAATGCAGGCTGGTTAGTTTCCAATTATGCTTTCTCAGCTATGTTGTGCACTTTTGAATTGATCTTTTGCTACTCTGCATCTCCAACAATATTCTAAAGCTATCCATGGCTTTTCATGCTCCACTAATAAATGTAAGCTGATTTTCTTGAATTCAAGCCTTCTTAATCTGTATCCTATTTAACTCTGAAATCATACTTCCCCCATAATCTCCTACCAGCCAGGCAAATCCACTCACCCCTCAATATTCCACCTGGATTGTTCCTTCACAAATGTCCTCTTCTCTACTTCCTAACATCTGACACTTGTTTCCTGCCCTAGATCAAGTCCTATCCTTTCTGTTACATCTTCTCTTATTCTACCAACTGTCTTTATCAACTGAATTCCCACAGGAGGATTAGAACCACAGACTCCTTGGCATGGAAAAGAACTCATAGACCTTTTACTTTCTTCCCTGACTCCTAGCCCCACCACAAATGCTGACTTTAACAGATGGAAATAGTGAGACTTAGAGAGATGCTGAAAATGTTATAGTCTAGAGATGCACAGATTTTCTATGCTCTAATACTGCACTCTGCATTTTAATTGGTTCTCTACCTCCATGCCTCCATGACCTATGGATTCACAGTCTGTTACTATTTATCTCATAGTATGTGTTTATTTTTCACTGTATATATATATATATATATATATATATATATATATATGGTTTTTTTGGTAACATGTTCCTCATGTCACTACAATTATATGGAAGATGGGACATGGTATTGTGTTTGTAGGGCTCCAAGGACCTCATATATAGAGTAACTACTTAATGAAAGTATATTGAGAAAGAGGATGGATCATTTTAACACAGCCCCCTTTCACTGACTCCCCAAAGACAGTTGTTTCATTGTGATATTGTTTTATTTAAATGACAAGTACCTAGCTATTTAATACTCTCAGACAGAGGCTAATTTTTATTTGCCATTTACAAAATGAGCAGTTTCACTGTTTGATTTCATAAGGTTTGAATATGATGTGACTTTTCTTTATGATTTTTAAACTTATTGATAAATGCAAGAAAATTTTAAGAAATAAAATGATTAAAATTGCTTGAGCAAAATTGATCAAACATTACCACTACTTGCTATGCATAAATATGTATGTGTATATTTTAAAAAGTCAGTATGTCCCAGTTTGAAAAAAAACTGAAGGCTCATAAATTCATTTATATAATATATATATCCTCAATGTAGTCATGATTGTAAAACATGTTTTCCTTGAATAAATTTTCCTTTCAGTTTAAATTTTAGAACCAAAAACAACTCATTCAGGTTATTTAAATTTTTAGGGTCACATCTCTAAAAATATTAACAATGAGAATCATTCCTCCTACACTGAAAAGTATTTTGAGATAAAGACACCTAATTTGTTCATTTAAGAGATATATTCAAATAGCTAAAGCATTCTTATATTTGCGCACTTTTTACAATCACCAATTGGTAGTTTCCACCTCCTTTCTGGAAATGTTTCCCAACAAAAAGTTGGCAATATTTCAAGAACTAATGTAAAGTGCTTAGTATGATCCCTTACAAAAAGTTTAATAAATAATATTTCCCTCTGCCATCACATTTTTGCACTTTTGAGAGTAAATCCAGCATTTCAAAACTATTTGACAGTATAAATCTCCAGGAAAGCACAGAAGCAGGTTTTAATTTGAATAGTAACTTCCCTGGTGACTCAGATGGTAAAAATCCACCTGCAATGTAGGAGATGAGGGGTTCAATTCCTGTTTTGGAAAGAGCCCTGCAGAAGGAAATAGCAACCCACTCTAGCATTCTTGCCTGAAGAATTCCATGGACAGAGGAGCCTGGCAGGCTACAGTCTATGGGGTCACAAAGAGTGGGACACGATTGAGTGACTAACTCTTTCACTTTCAAGGATTATCATAATTCCTTCAGAGTGATAACCATTTTTATCCAGATAAATATTTATCATAATGAAAGTTATTCTTACAGTTCTCGTCCATTTCCAGACATCTTAAATCCACCAAAGGGGCACTGGGCAGATACCACACTATAGCAGTTCACCCTGGAAAGGAAAGAAGTACATTATAGGTCACACTTAACCTATCTAGAACTCCCAAATTTGGAATTTTTGAAATTCAGAGAGTTCTTTAACAACTCTTATTAATTTTAATGTTACACATCACTTAAAAAAAATAGCACTATAAATTAGAATGCAGGAGTGTAAGTATATGTATATATACTGACTAGAAATAAAAGCAATGATCCAATGCTATGTGTGGATAACCATGCTGGCAGAACACCATGTCCCTGAGAAGTTATAGCTTGATTATAAAAGACAGAATACCCAACATACCATAAGTGGATGGATACCATTTGTGAGAGATTAGAGTTTGTTAGATGAGTATTCTTGACTGCCTATATTCAATAAGCTTTGTGGTTCTCTTGTGGGTTGTCTTCTTAGGCTAGAATCAATTTTCTTTTGTAATTGTAATATATCTCATATTACTTAGTTCACTTTTTTCAAAATTAATTGAAAAAATTGCTTAAACAGAGGCTGTGGGAAGAGTTGAATTTCATTATATAATTTTTTATCCTTTGCCATGTTTTTGAAAAGTTTCAAAATGTCTATATGAACAAATATAATTATAAAAACATGAATAATTAGAATTTTAAAAAACTACATCCAGATTCAGTAACAATCACTGATGTAACTGGTGGATTTGATGCATATCCACCTCTACTGACATCAGTGTAGATATTTTTAAAGCTCCCCAGACAATTCTAATGCACAGCCAGTGTTGAGAATCACTGCTTTAGAGTCTGAAATAGTCTGAACCTCAGCAGTCATTTATTGTGTGATCTTGATCAATTACATAAACCCACTAAACTACTGTTTTTTTGCCAATAAATTTACCATACCAATTAACAGTTTCAGTAACGTAAATGAGATAAAATGTGAGGACTACAGTGTACTTCCTTGGTGGCTCAGATGGTAAAGGGTCTGTCTACAATGTGGGAGACCCGGGTTTGATCCCTTGGTTGGGAAGATCCCCTGGAGAAGGAAATGGCAATCCACTCCAGGACTATTGCCTGGAAAATCCCATGGACAGAGGAGCCTGGTAGTCTACAGCCCATGGGGTTGCAAAGAGTCAGATGCAACTGAACGACTTCACTTCACTTCACAATGTGGGGCTTAGCACAGAATACACGATAATGAAATAGTGACTGTCCCATTGCTTCAGAAAAAAAAGATTCTAGAGCTATCGAGAAGGACAAGGATTTTTGGCTGCCTCCCAAACTTTTCAACATCTCAAGGATAAATACTTTTCATGGATTTGGGTGTGACATTATCAGCAAGAAAAATAATCTTGGACTGTTATGGGGACTGTGTGGACAAAGTACAATTTGATGGAACAAAAATAACTAACAAAGCAGTCCAGAGACCAGGGGCTAGGCAAGGATCAGTGTGAGAGTAAGAGAAAGTTCAAAGTAACCTGTTAATACGGGTAACATGGAAAAGGTGACATTACATAGGTTTGACTTACCACACGGTTCCAGACTGCAAAGCAGAGGAGACTGTGATGGCTTTATCAATATCATTGGTAAAAATTCCTGCTGATAACCCATAGAAAGTATTGTTTGCTCTCTTGATAACATCATCTAAAGACTTAAACTTCATGATTTGCTGCACAGGTCCAAATATCTATACAAAAAGAAATGAATGAAATAAGTCAAAGCAATAGATTACAACTAAGTATTTGTATATAGTGCTTATAAATATGTCTAAATAATATGTAAATAAAATATTTATATTTATTATTTTCAGTTCAGTTCAGTTCAGTCACTCAGCCATGTCTGACTTTTTGTGACCCCATGAACTGCATCACACCAGGCCTCCTTGTCCATCACCAACTCCTGGAATTTACTCAAACTCATGTCCATTGACAGTGATGCCCTCCAACCATCTCGTCCTCTGCCCCCTTCTCCTCCTGTCCTCAATCTTTCCCAGCATTCGAGTCTTTTCAAATGAGTCAGCTCTCTGCATCAGGTGGCCAAAGTACTGGACTTTCAGCTTCAACATCAGTCCTTCCAATGAACACCAGGACTGATCTCCTTTACGATGGACTAGCTGGATCTCCTTGCAGTCCAAGGGACTCTCAAGAGTATTCTCCAACACCACAGTTCAAAAGCATCAATTCTTCGGCACTCAGCTTTCTTCACAGTCCAACTCTCACATCCATACATGACCACAGGAAAAACCATAGCCTTGACTAGATGGACCTTTGTTGCCAAAGTAATGTCTCTGCTTTTTAATATGCTATCTAGGTTGGTCATAACTTTTATTCTAAGGAGTAAGCGTCTTTTAATTTCATGGCTGCAGTCACCATCTGCAGTGATTTTGAAGTCCCTCAAAAAATAAAGTCAGCCACTGTTTCCATTGGTTCCCCATCTATTTCCCATGAAGTGATGGGACCTGGATGCCATGATCTTCGTTTTCTGAATGTTGAGCTTTAAGCCAACTTTTTCTCTCTCCTCTTTTACTTTCATCCAGAGGCTTTTAGTTCCTCTTCACTTTCTGCCATAAGGGTAGTGTCATCTACATATCTAAGATTATTGATATTTCTCCTGCCAATCTTGATTCCAGCTTGTGCTTCTTCCAGTCCAGCGTTTCTCATGATATACTCTGCATAGAAGTTAAATAAGCAAGGTGACAATATACAGCCTTGACGTACTCCTTTTCCTATTTGAAACCAGTCTGTTGTTCCATGTCCAGTTCTAACTGTTGCTTCCTGACTTGTATACAGGTTTCTCAAGAGGCAGGTCAAGTGGTCTGGTATTCCCATCTCTCAGAATTTTCCACAGTATTTATTGTGATCCACACAGTCAAAGGCTTTGTCATAGTCAATAAAGCAGAGATAGATGTTTTTCTGGAACTACCTTGCTCTTTTGATGATCCAGTGGATGTTGGCAATTTCATCTCTGGTTCCTCCGCCTTTTCTAAAACCAGCCTGAACATCTGGAAGTTCACAGTTCATGTACTGCTGAAGCCTGGCTTGGAGAATTTTGAGCATTTGCACTCATGTGAGATGAGTGTAATTGTGTGGTAGTTTGAGCATTCTTTGGCATTGCCTTTCTTTGGGATTGGAATGAAAATTGACCTTTTCCAGTTCTGCGGCCACTGCTGAGTTTGTCAAATTTGCTGACATATTGAGTGCAGCACTTTCACAGCATCATCTTTTACTGTTTGAAATAGCTCAACTGGAATTCCATCACCTCCACTAGCTTTGTTCATAGTGATGCTTCCTAAGGCCCACCTGACTTCACATTACAGGATGTCCGGCTCTAGGTGAGTGTGAGTGATCACACCTTTGTGATTATCTGGGTCATGAAGATATTTTTTGTACAGTTCTTCTGTGTATTCTTGCTACCTCTTCTTAATATCTTCTGCTTCTGTTAGGTCCATACTATTTCTGTCCTTTATTGAGCCCATCTTTGCATGAAATGTTCCTTTGGTATTACTAATTTTCTTGAAGAGAATTTATATTCAGTATTTCATGTAAATATACTTATGTTTTATATTTACTATAAGGCACTTAGCACATAGTAAACAATCACTAAATGCTATTTTGTTATCAATAAAAATAATAGAAAGTACAACCAATATCCCTCAAACCACAGACCATTATAAGCTACAGCAAATATTCCCAAAAAATATTAGCAATTAGTGCTCACCAATACCTACAAAGAATTATATACCATCACCAAATGAGGTTCATTCTAGAGATGCAAGGCTGATTCAGCATTCAAAATTCAATCACTGTATATCATATTAATCGAATGAGGAAAAAATATCACATAATCATTTCAGTTGATGCAGGAAAATCATTTGATAAAATTCAACCTCCTTTCCTTTCTTTTCAACAAATTAAAAATAAAAAGGCATTTCTGAACCTTATCACAGGGATTTATGAAAATCTTACAGGTCCTATCATATTCAATGGTAAAGACTGAAGGCTTTCCTCCTAAGATAGAGAGCAAAAGACACCTATGTTTACTGATTTTATTTAACACAGTGCTGGAATTATAACAAGTGAAAAAGGCAAGAAAAAGAAATAAAAAGGCATACAGATGGAGGAAGGGAGGGATATGAGGGAAGTAAGAGAAAAAAAAATGAATGTAAATTGTCCCAACATATGGATTTAGAAGACAGTAAGGACCCTATATGGGCACAGAGCAAGAGGAAGGGGGGGCCGAGGGGAGGGAAGGGGGGGTGGGGGGAAGGCGACAGCGTAAGGCAGCAAGGGGGCGGGGGGGGGGGGGGGGGGGGGGGGGAAGGGGGGGGGGGGGGGGGGGGGGGGGGGGGGGCGGGGGTGTCACTTATGGTTGCGGAGAAAAAAAAAAAAAAAAAAAAAAAAAAAAAAAAAAAAAAAAAAAAAAAAAAAAGGTACAGATGAAGAATTATTGCCCATTGGGGGTGAAAAAATGCTATAAATTACCAAGGAATCTCCAAAACCCAATCTTCTAAAATACCAAGTTCAGTGATGTTACAGGATACAATAAAATATACAAAACCCAAGTACACTTGTATTAATACATACTAGTAATGAACATGTGCATGTTGAAATCAGAAATAACTATTTACTCAAAGAATACTTAGGTATAAGTCCAATACAACATTTATGGGACTTGTATACTTAAAACTACAAAGTGCTAATGAAAGAAATAAAAGAAGATATACATAAATGGAGAGACCTACTATGTTCAATAACTGGAAGTTTTAACACAATGAAGATGTTAATTCTCTCCAATCAGACTGATATGTTTAACACAACTTCTCTCAAAATTCCAGCAAGATTTTTAAATACTTATGAATAGGTTATTCTAAAATTTATATGGAAGAGCAAAAGAATTAGCTTAGCTAAAACAATTTGGAAAAGAAGAATAAAGTTAGAGAATGCAGTCTTTCCAATTTCAAGACTATTTATACAGCTACTAAAATCAAGAGAATATACTTAATATTTTGTAATAATCTATATTGAAAAGGATCTGAAAAAGAATCACTGAACCACTTTTCTGTGTATCTGAAACTAACAGAACATTATAAATCAACTATACTTCGGTAAAAATAATTATATTTAAAAATGGAATATAGGTAGAGAATAGACACATAGATCAATTGAAGGGTAGAGAACACAGAAATTGATACACAAATACACAGAACTGAAATGCTGACAGTTGCAAAAGTAATGCAGAGAAGGCAACGGCCCCCCATCCAGTGCTCTTGCCTGGAGAACCCCATGGATGGAGGGGCCTGGTGGGCTGCAGTCCATGGGGTCGCTGAGGGTCGGACACGACTGAGTGACTTCACTTTCACTTTTCCCTTTCATGCATTGGAGAAGGAAATGACAACCCACTCCAGTGTTCTGCCTGGAGAATCCCAGGGCCGGGGGAGCCTGGTGGGCTGCCATCTCTGGTGTCGCACAGAGTCGGACACGACTGAAGCGACTTAGCAGCAGCAGCAGCAGCAGCAAAAGTAATGAAGTGGAAGAAAAACTGCCTTTTCAACAAATGATGCTGGAGCGATTGGACATATAGACAAAAACCAACAACCTTTACTTAAATCTCATACCTGGTATAAAAATTAACCTAAAATGGATCACAGACTTATGTGTAAAACATAGACTCTAAAGCTTTTAGAAACAATTAAAAAATTACACAGAAAAAGTTTTTTGGATCTAGGAGTAAATAAAGTGTAGCTGATAAGAATTGACACCAAAAGTACTATTCTAAAAAGAAAAATGAATAAATTGGATTTCCTTAAAATTAAAAACTTTGGTCTGAGAAGGATCCTGGTAAGAAGATGAAAAGACAAGATACAGCCTGGGAGAAATATTTGCAAACCACAGAGCTAACAAACAGTAAGTGTCTAGAATGTATAAGGAACTCTCAAAACTCAACATTAAAAGCAAACACTCCAGTAAGCACATGGGCAAAAGAAATACTTTTATCAAGGAAGATATCAGATGGCAAATAATCCCAGGTAAAGATGTTCAATATTACCAGCCACTGCTGCTGCTGCTAAGTCCCTTTAGTCCTGTCCAACCCTGTAGATGGCAGCCCACCAGGCTCCTCTTTCCTGGGATTCTCCAGGCAAGAATACTGGAGTGGGTTGCCATTTCCTTCTCCAATGTATGCATGCATGCTAAGTTGCTTCAGTCGTGTCTGTCTCTGTGCGACCTTATGGACAGCAGCGCTCCAGGCTCCTCTGTCCCTGGGATTCTCCAGGCAAGAATACTGGAGTGGGTTGCCATTTCCTTCTCCCTAGCAACCACTAAGGAAATGCAAATTTAAACCTCAATGAGCTATCACACCTCTCAGAATGACTAAAATAAAAAATATTCACAACACAAAAATAGCAAGGATGCAGAGAAATTGGGATCATTCACATACTGCTAATGGAAATATGAAATTGTTCAGCCACTCGAAGATTAGCAGTTTCTTAAAAGTTGTATCCACCAGGATACAAGAATTGTATTTCTGGGCATTTACCCCAGAGAAGTGAAAACTTACCTTTACACAAAAGCCTGTATACTGATATTTATAACAGCATTATTTAAAGTAGTCTCAAACTGGAAACAGCCCAAACTTCTTCAACGAGTGAATGGTTAAACAACTATGGTGAACTCATACCATATGAAATACTCACCTATAAATAAGAGCAAATTATTCTTACATGCAACAACCTAGATAAATCTACAGAGAATTATGATGGGTGAAAAAAAGTCAATCCGAAGGTTGCATGACATATGAATTCACTTATATAACATTCTTGAAATGACAAAATTATAGAAATAAAGATGACATCAGTGGTGAAGAGAAAGCTGAGGATTGAGAATGGGGTGGCCTAGGAGGATATCAATCTGGCTACAAAGGGAAACATGAGAAATTCATGTGATTATGAAATGTTCTATGTCTTGACTGTACCAAGGTTAACATACTCTGTGTGATATTATAGCTTTATAAGATGTTACCTATTGAAGGAAATCGAGTACATAGGATCTGTCTGTATTAATATTTCTCACAATGACAACTGGATCTACCATTATCTCAAGGAGTTTAATTAAAAAAAACTGCATATCACTTTATTCTTTTCCAATTATTTTCAAATATATTATTTCCAAAGGAGAAAAAAGCATCAATGAATGTGGAATTGTATTTTCCATTTAAGTTTGTTAAGGAAGCATCTAGCAATTGTTAAGCATCCTTATCTGTGGTCATCTGGAAATTCTTGGCCTGACCAATGAATTCCTGACTATTTTTAGTCTTAATAAAAAATAATCATTTATCAGTATTAGAAATTACTGAATGAAATTAGAAATTAGAATGAAATTAGAAATTAGAGTGAAATTAGAAATTAGAATGAAGAGTAACGTTTATTGAGAAAGGTGTTCAAAAAGCTGAGTATGTTAAAGGAATACTTTGTATATATCCATGCAGACAAAACATGGCAAAAAGAGAATAGAACAGAATGAAACCATTTACCTCCTCTTTGGCAATGCGCATATCATCAGTAACATCAGAGAAAACTGTGGGTTGGATAAAGTAGCCTTTATTCCCCCAAGGGCCTCCACCACATTCCAGCTTGGCCCCCTCCTTCTTCCCGCTTTCAATGAGGTCAAGTATTTTTTCATATTGTTCTTTATCAATCTATTGGAAAAATATCACAAAGTTAGAAAAAAGTGGCAACTTGTAAAGATAACAGTTTTCCCAGCCTGTAAATAAGGGTTTCAAAATGCTCAGATATTGTTATTAAGTTAAATATTCCAACCAAAACAGCTGACAGAGGCTCAGATTCATTGTTGGGCATGTTTAATTCTCATGACTTTTCTGGAAAGAAACCTTGACTATAAATGTTTGTATTTAGCATTTGTTTTACAGTTATACAAGAGAAGTATATTGGCACTGCAAACACGTGTATACCTTTTCATGTGTGTGTGCCCAGACACTAAGTCATGTCCTACTCTTCGCGACCCCACAGAACATATCCCAACAGGCTCCTCTGTCCATGAGATTTTCCCAGGCAAGAATACTGGAGTGGGTTGCCTCCTCCAGGGGATCTTCCTGACCCAAGGACTGAACATGCATCTCCTGTGGCTCCTGCACTGGCAGGCAGATTCCTTACCTTGAGCCACCTGGGAAGCCCATACTTTTTCATACAACTGTCATTTACTTACACAGAAAGAAATGCCTGTTAATCATCAACCAGTCTTACCTGGAAACTGTAATCCTAACGGAAATTAAAAGACAGAAGATAAAAAAGAAAACTTTGATACTGGGTTTCATTAGACATGGTAGTTGTAAAGCAGATGCTTTGTGACTTCAGGAAGACTTTCAGATCTTCAGACCTCAGGATGAGATTCTTCTCCTGACCACCCTCTGTGGCCAGGTCCATGCCGACCACAGCCTAGTTATCTAGGTCCACTTCAGATCCCTCCAGGGCAGTCAACAGGTCTGGTTCTAATTTCTGACCTGTCCTGATTGTTGCCAACCTGCTTTGTTAAATGGACCACATCTAAATATATTTTAAGAACTACAGACCTTAATATTTTGTTAAACTATATTTTTATAAGGAAAAGAATGACTCCAGAATTCTAACTGGGAACATCAGGAGCACATACCTCTTCTCCATGCACTCGAATTGGGCCTACCTATTACCTCAATTCCTACTTGGTGCGCAGGGAAGGAGGGGACTCCAAATCACTGGTGAAGACTGCCTTGTCTCAGATGTGGCTGGAGTTAAGATTTAAAGGGAAAACACTGGAGATCCAGGAGTTAAGGTGAAAGCTTCTCGCCATTTTACTCACTACTTAAAAGTTTTTCTTTATCTTTCTCTTTGACACTACAATCTCCTGTGTCTTCTTTTTTTATCATCTTAATCTGTTTGTACTTAAATTTACTTTTAAAATTCAACTGGAAAATCTGTTTAGGTATTGCTGTTGCTGCTGCTAAGTCGCTTCAGTCGCGTCCGACTCTGTGCGACCCCATAGATGCCAGACCACCAGGTTCCCCCGTCTCTGGGATTCTCCAAGCAAGAACACTGGAGTGGGTTGCCATTTCCTTCTCCAGTGCGTGAAAGTGAAAAGTGAAAGTGAATTTGCTCAGTTGTGTCCAACTCTTAGCGACCCCATGGACTGCAGCCCACCAGGCTCCTCTGTCCATGGGATTTTCCAGGCGAGAGGACTGGAGTGGGGGTGCCATTGCCTTCTCCGTTTAGGTATTAATTTATTTTTTAAATTTTATTTTTACTTTATTTTACTTTACAATACCGTGTTGGTTTCGCCATACATTGACATGAATCTGCCATAGGTGTATATGAGCTCCCAATCCTGAATCCCCCTCCCACTTCCCACCCCATATCATCTCTCTGGATCATCCCCATGCACCAGCCCCAAGCATCCTGTATCCAACATAGGCTGGCGCTTCCTTTCTTACATGATAGTATACATGTTTCAATGCCATTCTCCCAAATCATCCCACCCTCTCCCTCTCCCTCAAGTTCTCAATGCACACAATCCAGCTCCTATATCTAATTAGATTAAGCGCTGTGTGTGTGTGTGTGTGTGTGTGTGTGTATATATATATAACAAATTCTTCCTTGGTAAAGTCCTTTTCCAATTTGATTTCAAAGGCCAGAATGTGCATTTCCTTAAGGATTTGGAAATAATCAGTATTTTCACTTGAAAAAGAAATTATAATATCCATATATATATATAATTTTATAAGTTAAAACACATATTAAAGCTTATAAATGAGTGTCTCCATAAGCTCTTTCTTATAACAATAGAGAATATTTTAAAAGGTAAAGATGACTCATGGACTTTTAAGTCTTTGCCTTCTCAAAGTCCCAACACATCTACTTTTTCTACTTATTCAATGCAACCTGTGACCAAAATCTTTTCACTTATAAAGATTAAATTATTAAGTTAAGCAGTTAGATCACTAGATTATTCACTTAAGAACCCTATGGATGGAAATTTACTTCAAGTCTACTTTAACTTCCTTCTCTTAGGAATAATGAAGTGTCCTAGCTCAATTTTTGAGCCTCTGGTTGAATCTTGCAGATTCCCTGATACGGAGAAGTACTGCCCAACAACACTGAATATTAAGTTATCTTCTCTTCCCTCATTCTCTTTTCTTCTTTCCCTTTCTCTTCACACATATATATTTCTATCTACCTATCTATCTATCCATTGATACCTATCATCTATCTATCTATTTATTTATCTATGTCTACTGATATATTTGTCTCAAATGGGAAATGTGCTTTACTTTTCCATAGATAGATATTTAGAGAAAGAAATCATCACAGGTAAAACCTTAGAGTCTTACACTTTCTTAGAGTAGGAGACCAAATCAAAATTGAATTTACTATGTCTTGGCATCCATATGAAAAGTTACCAAATATGATCAAAATTAGCAATTACTTCTATGTACTCACTAAACATAAAGATAAATATAAAAAAAAATAACAGGCTTAGACTTAACAAAATGTATAAGTCCTTTTTACTAGTTATTTTAGGGCTTTTAGGTTTCAATGTTTGGTATTGCCTAAGTCCTAAAATTTTCCTAGATGACTATCTTGGCATGAGGAGGAAAATACAAGACAGCCTCTTAGCTTTCTACACTGTAAACACTATGAGATCATGTAAAAACTCTGCTCTGGATCAAGACCTCAAAGAGCAGGAGTAAATTTAGCATCTAAGGTCCAGGATCTTGAAAACAGACAAAGAACAAAGAACTGTGTAAGGGAGAGGGAAAGCTGGGCTTTTGACAAGAGAGATACTCTCACTGACAGTGGTTCTAAGCCAACAGAAGAAAATGGGGACCCTCAGGAATAACTGGGCTTTAACAACTAAAATGAAAAGTTTGGTACGAAGTCAGAACTCAACAAGGCATTTTAGGACACTCGCGCTATTTTTAGAAGGTTAGAGTGACTAAAGAATTTGGAAAGAATTTAGTCATGCCAGCTGCCTATATCTGTGGGATGGAAGCTGAAAAAAAGGATTGATGCTGAGGATGAAATAAACAATAGGATGGTATAAGAACTTCCAAGTGGATAGAAACTGTATATAGGACCTCAGAGGTGTATAGACTGAGAAAAACAAATCTTTAGTATTTGTTACTTTTTCTCATGTCTTTAATTTCCAACATCTCTTGATTTTGTGTTGCTCAGTTTTCACATCCAGAAACAGTTAAAGAGATGTTCATTATTTTTTAGTCATTAAACTGATGCAATATCATCACCAAGGAATATATGTGGATGGGAAATAATCATATTCAATTAAAACCAGACGTAAAGAAGATACTTTACTCTTACACCCTGTGAACGTTATTCCATCAATTTTACACTCACTTGAGGGCCTTGACTGACTCCTGGGGTCAGAGGATTTCCAAGAACATACTTTTTCGCCCGCTCAACACTCCTTCGAACAAACTCATCGTAAATTGATTCTTCTACAAAGAGTCGGGATGCAGCTATACAGCATTGGCCCTGGTGATAGAATACTCCTTGGTGTGCAAATTCAACAGCATTGTCCACTGCAGAGAAGACATTCATGTTAAAGAAAAGGCATTTTCTAAAAATCATATATTTTTAATGTATCTTTCTTAGAGGCGATGTGACGGTATAAAAAAATCACGAGTCATGTAATCAGCCATAGATTCAGTATATTCTACCTTTTACCAGTCAGGTGACAAATGAGCCTTTCTGATCCTTTATTTGCTACTCAAATGATAGTAAAAGAGTAAATTCTGAATATAATGGTTATCAATATAACTTTAATATGAATAATTACAAAATTTGGAAAGTAATCTATGATTAAATCTTACTTCAAGTGACTTTTATAAGTATTTCTGTTTATAATTCAATGACTGAATATTTCTTTCAGGTCTCGGGTTTTAACTAATGACAAAGAAAATATAAAATATCCACTGTTAAGTCAGAAACATTCTTATATACTCTGATCAATAGAAAAAGTTGTATTTCTAAGAAAAATCATAACCCCCTCTAAACCCCAAACAATTAATGTTCAGAATTGCTCAACCACCTTACAACCCTATTCTATGAAAATTGTTCCAAATTTATCTAAAGTGTGCCATGTTATTTCACATATGCCTATAAATTCTTATCTGTTTATTTGAAATGGTTACATGGGTCTTAAAAAGAGGAAATAGTTTGCTTCATTAGTAGATCCTAAACAACCAGAAGAAAGTTTTCTTTGCATTTTAATTTTATGAATGCAGGAGATTTAACATTATAGCAACTGGCTATTGCTATCTTTATTTGGGGCTCCTTTGGTGGTTCAGATGGTAAAGAGTCTGCCTGCAATGCAGGAGACCTGGGTTTGATCCCTGAGCTGGGAAGATCCTCTGGAGGAGGGCATGGCAACCCACTCCAGTATTCCTGCCTGGAGAACTCTGATGGACAGAGGAGTCTGGCGGGCTACAGTCCGTGAAGTTACAGAGAGATGGACATGACTGAGTGACTAAGCGTAGTATCTTTATTTTGCAAACTAACCATATATGCTTAAGTTGTAGTGAAAGCATTTTACAGAAAGGTTTGGTAAAATGAGAAATCATGTCATGTTTGTAGAATGTATAATAAGGTAGCATGCTTTAAAAAGTTGATTGCCTCAATCCAATAATGCAGCTCTTAAAGATACAGAGAAATGGTTGATCGTTTTCTGCTAACTTCCAATTAGGAAATAATTGTGGCACTCTTCCTGATAATATAATCAGGATGAACTTAGGATATAATGGAGTCCTATCATAATTAGAGATTTAATATATGTAAATTCAACTATACCTGCTAGAAAAAAAAATGAAAGAAATTATTTAAATAGTTGGTGTCCTTTCCTCTGGCCATTTCATTCAATGAACGTGTGATCCAGACAGAAGGGAGATGACAAATGCACAGCTTGCTGTTTCTCCAGCTGGTCTAGTGCAACGTGTCTGAAGGTATCTTACCACACTTAAGATGATGCTAATATTTAAGGTATGAAATTAAGAACATACTTTATGGATCCTAAATGCATAACAGTTTCTCTAGAGTTCAGCTGAGAAAACACCAACTGAGCTATGAAGGAAGCCTGAGAAAACAGCTGCTGCTGCTAAGTCGCTTCAGTCGTGTCCGACTCTGTGCGACCCCATAGATGGCAGCCCACCAGGCTCCCACATCCCTGGGATTCTCCAGGCAAGAACACTGGAGTGGGTTGCCATTTCCTTCTCAATTTATTCCTAATTAGGAAGAAATCGTGTCTGTGTTGGATTTATCTAGGCTTTATAACTTTAGGACAGTTTAACAGATTTTTAAGAGTGTATCTGAACTGGTTAATGCCTTACACTTTGACATTAGAAGGAAACCCTTTACTGTACTACCTGGCCAAAAGGAGGACGTGTGAGAAGTGAGCAGAGAGGCTTTTACTCACAGTCGGCATCAGCAAACACAATGCAAGGACTCTTTCCCCCGAGTTCCAGGGACACCCTTTTCAGATTGCTTTTCCCAGCAGCTTCTTTGATCAGTTTGCCAACCTGAAATGGAGCATTACAAAGAAACAGGCTTAATCTTCTCCCATCAAGGCAAGTTTCTTTAGCAATTTAAATTTATATGACATTTGTGGGAGAAATGGGAGAAATGGCATTTTTTTCAGATTTGGCTGCTTCCGCTACCAAAGGCTCTTCCATCCAAGCATAAACATATGATATATCATGAATACAGATATATTGAATGTAATAACTGATTTGATGTACATGATTTTACTGTACATGGCACAACAGGAGTTTTCTTTTCATTTTAACCAGAGCTTCATCTTTCTTCTGTTCAATCTGGTATATCATGATTCAATCATAACTTACTCTATTTTGACTTTTCATCCCTCTGTTGAAATACAGAAAACCCTATCCATATCCAAACAAAGTGGCATATTTACCACCCTCGAATCTCTGCTTCTCAGTACATGCTCACTCCAACTTGGGCTGCCTCCAATCCTATCATTCCTTAGGGTCCAGCTTGTATCTTAGCTCCTCTTTAGCATTCTATGATGACTCAAGATGAACGTGACCCTTTCTTTCTCTGATCCCCAGTAAATTCCCTCAAAGGAACTCTTTCAGAGTTTCCCGTGGATTGTATCATTTGTATACACACCTCAAACAGATGTCACCTGCCTGGTAGCAGTAACTGTTCTCTCTCACTCCCTCTTTCTCCTGCTGTCCTCCGTACCTTGAATATTGGAACTTGGAGAAAGAAACTGGATCTGTACTCTGTGCTGCTACTTTAGTTAGCCGGAATCTTGTACTTGTTTCTTCTTAAACGCTAGTGGCCTATCTTCAGGGAAAGAGTTTTCTTTTTTTTTTCCCCTCTGCAGATCACTTCCCATCAAGATTATTTTCTGTAGTTGTTTATGTTTTTCTCATTTCTGAAACCTGATCTGTTTTACAACTATTTCCTCTTTATTATTTCTTATTAAAGTCTTAGTACACTAAAATAATCTTTGCTTTTCTTTTTTACAAGATGATTCATTTTATCTTGCTTCTTTTATTCTCTGGATCACTTTTCTTTTCCAATACATCAGTTTTAATAACAAGTTTCTATCCTGACTAAATAAATGATAGGTAGACATTGCTGAGTGTGTGTTTAAATTTTAAGTGACTACTGAACTGACCCCTACTGTGCTTTACAGAATAAAGCATTAATCAATCTGCTAATATTTTCATCTTATGTAAAAGTTACATGCCCAAAATCAAACCTATAAATGTAAGTTAATTAAAATAATAAACTAAAAGTAGACTGGACATGGGGAAACCCTATTTGAAATTTCTATGATATCCTATTTTGCTTCCACAATATATTAATATTTCTCATGACCAGTTTCAAAAACTGAATTTTCATTTGAGGTGATTAAGAATTTTGTATTTCCTAAAAATATTCTTTTCTTTTTTTCCCTTTGAATTCTTCAAATTCTTTCTGCATCATTTTTATTTTACATTTTTTTCTTTTATTGGATTAGAAAGATTTGCTGGAGATACTTTATTAAAGTAGACAATTTTTGTCTTGAGGAAGGGGAGTAAAATCAGAGGTATTTTTCTAAAAGCTACAGGTGTTAAAAAAACTAGCATGAAGAATGGTTAGAAGAATGAGTGAGAAAGAAAGGTTATACTTTTGTTTGTGTAATTTGCAGATAAAAGGTTTGCTTGAATTTTCCCAAGTTCAGTTCAGTTCAGTTCAGTCGCTCAGTCGTGTCCGACTCTTTGCGACCCCATGGACTGCAGCCAAAGGTCTAGGTAAAGTCAAAATAAGGAAGAATCAGTCTTTGCCCCATACTTTTGTTTCCTCATTTGGAAAAAAAGTAAAACTTTATAATTTTTTTCTCAAAGGAAAGGTAAGCACTGGAAATGAAGAGAAGGGAAACACTGTTAAGACTGTGGTAAAAGATATGTTCCATGATATTGTGGATTGCCGTGTGGGGCAGAAGTAGCAAATGCTCATAAAAATGTTCTTACTTAGCACATCTCATACAACATGGATTGATTACTATTTTAAATGAATCTAATGGGACATTAAAATTCTAACCTTGCCAGAAACATTTTTATAATGAGCATAGCTGCTATAAAGGACTGCAAAAATATAAAATCTAGGGTTTGCCTCTTTCATGGCATTTGGCAAATTTACTTCTACCTGCTAAGCCACAAACTTGAAGCTTAAAGGGGACGAACCAGAAAGACTGATTTTTCTGTGTGACTTCTAAAGTCATCTTGCTGCTGCTGCTGCTAAGTCGCTTCAGTCATGTCCGACTCTGCAACCCCAGAGACGGCAGCCCACCAGGCTCCCCCGTCCCTGGGATTCTCTAGGCAAGAACACTGGAGTGGGTTGCCAGTTCCTTAGTCACACTTAATTCTTTAATACTCAATCAGTAGTTACTATACTGGTTTCTGGAGATAAGAATGGATAAGATAGTCTTTGAGGAGAGTCAGCAAAGTGGAGAGAGATACATAACAAAGCAAGGAGCAAGTGCTGTTACAAGTATATATCAAATGGGAGCACAGATGGAAAGCTTTTAAATTTAGGATGCTCCTGGGACTGCAGATAAAGTCCAGGTGGCCTGTGGTGGGAGCCACATTATGGTAGGTGTGGCCATGCATGAACAAAAACTTATGGGAATGAAAAATACAGGGAACAATCAGAAAATGATGGGGTAGTGATGAAGAAATATTATGTGGAGAGGGGACCTCTTCCCTCACACTTGAACTAGTGTGAAAAATTAAAGAGTAAGGGAAGGAACAAGAGAATGGAAATGACTATAGAACACATAGTAATCATGCCATTTAGTGGATACTAAATGTTTTTAATATGTTTACTATGTGGATACTAAATGTTTTAGTTTAATCGTAGGATGCTAAATGTTTTACTACTCATTAGCTTATTCAGTATTTGGTACAGTTCAATAAGGTAGATATTATTATTCCTATTTTACATATAAAGAAACTCAACTTTAGCAAGGGTACTCAACTTTTGGAAGACACACTGCTACAAGGGGTAGGCTTAGCATTTGAACTCAGATGTTTCTTAGTTTTCTAATATCAAAGTTTTGGGAGAGAGGGGCAGATAAAGTGCTCCCAAAGTGCTGTAGAGTCTCAGGAATGAGCTAAGACAAACAGGCAGTGCTGTGGAGACGGCATCTGGGAACAGGAGCCTCTGACTCAGACGAGCTAGAAAAGTGTGTGGGCCAGACCTGGACCATAAGCAGTACATGGGCCCTGATGAGGATGGTCTACAATCCTAGGCTGAGGAATTTGAAATTTCATGCTTTACCTCCTCTGCTATGATTTCAACCTGTGACTTCAGCATTTTTCAGTTTATTGCTCTATCTGAAACATTCCCAGTTGTTTTATCCCCAGACTCCTGAATGAAGAACTGGTTTTCTCCTATCTCAATTAGAAATTTGTAGAATGTCAACTTTTTCTACTCTATGTCTATAAAACAACAAGAAAAAGTATATAGTTATCCAGCTTAAAAGGATTAAGAAAAATAAAATTTTATTTTCTATTACTTTAGTTCTCTATGTAAACTTAATTTTTATATTGAAGTGGCTAATCAGGAGTATCAAATAATCAAATTAGCTTTCCCTTACTATCTGGAATGTTCTTCCTGTTTCTTTCTCCACAAAGTTTTAAAAAGTAAACATTTTCAACACCCAGAGCATTTAGAGAGCATCTACCAGCGCTCCGCTCCGCTGCAGTGCCTGTGGCTGGGATCCTGCTCTTTCACCTTCCGGAGAGCCAAGCTGGAGCCAGTGAGGCAGAAAAGTTAGGATCCAGGACGCTAAGCTGCTGGCTTCTTTTCGGAATGTTCACGGGAGAGCGCCAAATAAGGAGCTAAGGGTGAGGCTCTGTTCTTTGATCTTCCTAATCTACAGGTTAAAGTTACAGTTCATTCATACACATCACTGGGGCCTAATTTATATCTTCTATCATAAACCTTGCAAATCATATGGCAAGTTCTGATCCGTCATATTTCTCGTCACACAAAGTAATAACATACTGAAAACAGTTTACTCCAATCCTCCCACATCGGTAATAGGGATTCAGTTTCATCTCAGTGACATCTGCTTATGTTCTATAAACATGTTTGAAGGCTAGAATAAGGAACAAATCATTAAAAGAACTTTTGTTTTAAGGAAATGTCGGCTTAAAGGCAGTAACATAAAACACGCTTCTGACTGCTTCACTACTGGCCTAAGTAAATGATGTTACCTCTGTCGATCCTGTGAAGGCCACTTTGTCTACATCCATGTGAGAAGAAATGGCTGCCCCTGCAGTAGGCCCGTAACCAGGGACAATATTCACTACTCCAGGAGGAAACCCTGCCTAAAAGACAAATAAAATAGTACAGAGTTGATCATTTAATTCTACAGAAAAAGGGGAGAGTATGGAGCCAAAGCTCCCTCTTGGTGCTAATCTTAAGAGTTACTCTACAAGGAAAGATTTATCTAAGTGGTTTTATCATTTATTATTATTCTTATTTCACTGCTTAGCTCACTTAACCTCAAAGGCTGCATTAAAGTCCACGTTTGACTTTCATGGCTCTTTACCCCAGTGATGGCTGTCTCAAAATTTCATAATACTAACTCAAGATAGTATGTGTAAAAGTGTTTGGTGAATTATTCACATGGAAGGAAAACAATGTCTTATTATCCATTCAGCAAAAATAAGAAGCCAAAGGGATGTTAATATTTTTAGCTTCTACCTGTTCATTGTCAGGGCATACTAATTTGTTTGCAAATTCCTATCCACATTATTTAATCAGAAAAAATGTTAGGTTAAAAATGGTCACTGAATTCATGATCAAGCATCACAGATTGATTCCAATACCAATTATAGAATTATCAAGTATAAAGCAGTGTGGCAAATGGAATAACACATTAAAATTTCACTTTATCTGCATCAAAAGGTCTCATTTTGACATTGCTTTTGCCTACTTTTAATTTGAAGTGCAGAATATTTTCAAGATACGGGTCCAGATTTTCTAAATTTTAAATTTCTCAGAACTAATGCTTATTTTTAAAATATTGGTAAGATATGAAGGAACAAGGACAAGAACTTGTTTACAAGAAAAAATAAAACAACCTGGATAGTCAATGAAAATAAATTTTATGTGTTCTTTTGTTAGCTTTTGAGCAAGGAAGTAAATGCAAAAGAAACTGTAATAGAAAAGAGAATATAAACTTATTCCTTCACTGGTGAATTCTTTAGAAATAATATAGCCCAATACCATAAGCAAGCTCAGAGGACTCCAACCTTTAGATAGACCAGTTTAAATAAATATGCAGAATTTCCAAGTCATTAATAGCAGTTATAAACCAACTTACATTTCAACATTTGGAAGAAAATTATACCAATTTCAACATGAATCTGCATTTGTGAATCTTGGGCAAAAGAAACTAAAATGAGCTCATAGGTGACAGTTTGACATGAAGCTTTTGAGTCTGACTCCTGTCTCCTTTGGGGCAGAGGTTCATTTGGGTTGACTGCCAGAAATCCTTGCCAATAGCCACGTGTAATGTGTCCCCACTGGATAGGCGCCATTGGCAGATAATGTAGTTTATAGTAGCACCAGATGAGGTCTTCCTACTATCAATTAGGATTCCTGAGATCGTGCACACATTTTGATTTAGCAAACATACCTCTTTTATTAAAGATCCCATGTGAAGAGCAGTCAGAGGGGGTTTGCTCTGCTGGTTTGACAACCACTGTGTTTCCGCAGCTAAGGGCAGGCCCTATCTTCCAGAGGAACATGAGCAACGGGAAATTCCACTAGAAAGCAATATGTAACAATAGATTCTTTGTATTACTGAATGCCACATTTGCTAATCTAACTTCTACATTTCATGCTCCCCGTAGATATTAAATAAGAATTGTGGTAGTTTTGTTTAACCATCTGTTATATCCTAATTAAGTTCATTGTTCAAAGCAACTCATAAATGCTAAAAACAATAACAACAACAACAGAAACAAACTCCAAATAAACTAGATACAGGAAGAGAGCAAGAGAAAGTCATAAAATTTTATCAAATGCTATTATTTTGAGTTTATTTTCTACCAGGAAAAAGAAATCACTGCATGGTTTAGGAAACAAACCTTACTATTAAATATATTAGAAGTTGTCTGTGTTTAAAAAGTGTAACTATTTCTCACTCCTTAATAGGTCTTTAATTATAACTATTTACCCAATAATATTTAGTAATATTTACTTCCACTGAAAACAGCTGTCCTGAAGATTCATAGAGAAAGTGGTCCAAACGTTTAACACAATGATTGGTTCACCCCAGACAAACAGTAAATATTAGCAATTACTACTATTCAGATTGTGTTAATTTTATGGATTTTATTGGGAGTTTCGAACTAACATGCAATTTCATTCAAAACGTTGGTACGTGTATATTTTAGTCTCTTTGGAGCAAAAGATAGTCATTACCATTTCCTCATTTAAAAACACCAGAGCATTTTACCATTGGGGTTTTTTTTTTTTTTTTTTTTTTGCCTTTTTGAGTATGTCATTTAAAGTAAAATCACTGGTAGTCTCCTATTTGTTGGACTTAAAAGGAAATCTTCATGATTCTGCTTAAACATGGTACTTTCTCAAAGAAGAATATGGAGCATCAAAGCCTTTTATCTAAAGGTAAAATATATTTCATACTGTGCTTCAAATGCCTCTGGCATGGTTTCTTTCATTTAGTTAAGAAATTTCATTCAAGAATTTGAACACTCTGATTGCTACTATTTTCCAAGCTGAGACGTCCCAATGCAGACATATGAAGTGTTGGAGAGCAGTTGGCCATACTATACGTCATTAAAATGGCTGGTGTCTTGCACAATGACTGCTTTGCTACATACATGTTAATCATAAGCCTTAAACAGAGTTTACAATATAGCTTTTTAAAACAAACTTTAGAGTAAAAGGTTAAGATTTGGTGATACTGTACTATGGAAACACACTCAAGAGACGTACCAGAGTATAGATAGGATTTAGATCACCTAGTTCGTATTCAAAGGGTATAGTCACAGAGAGACCTAAGTTCAAAAATGACTATATTTGCTCCACATTTAGCAAATATCTAAGCATTCATTTGTGCCTGAGAAAGCATCATTACCAAATGAAATAGAATTAGAACTCATTTTTTTGAGACTGAAAGTTACATAAGGGAACAACTTACAGGAATGATTTGGCCACACACACCAACAGGCTCAGTTCTTGTATATGTAAAAAGTTTCCATCTGGAAAATAAAATGCACAAACATTTATGGACAAATATGCTTGATAGTCACAGAATGGTGGTTTGGGGCTGATGTGAGAGGAAGATATAGACAATAATTTAAAAAGAGTTTATATTTCTGATTATTTACAAAATGAAAAGCCTAAAATAGGGTGAACCCTCAAATAGTAATTTGAAATAAGAGGAACCATAAAACTGAGTTAGGTGCACAATTGTTAAAGATCTGAATAATGTTTATTCTATCTCTGATCCTCCCAGAGGACTACTTTTTAATTCATACTTATTCTCAAAATTTCCTTTCTTTCATGATAAAGGAAATAAAAGGTGTGTAAATAGAAAAGAAACAGAGCTCTGTTTCTGATGACTCTTAAGTTCTACCAGTAATTTTTAAAGTGCTTAATATAATTTACTCTTGCCTGGAAAATCCCATGGACAGAGGAGCCTGGTGGGCTGCAGTCCATGGAGTCGCTAAGAGTCAAACACGACTGAAGCGACTTAGCGGAATATAATTTAAAAAATAGTAAATTTAAAACATAGTAGAATTAAAAAACAGCTCTCTATGAGTGGCAAGTTTTCCCACTGACTTGTTCTAAAAAGCCCTCTTTTTTTGCCTACCAAATGATAAAAGCAAATTCTCTTAATCTATGAAAAGATGTCAGAAGTAGAAGACATTTCTTTTCAGTCTGGATCTGACTGATTCATATGCCTCAATAAATAACCACATGTGACCTTGATGTGCTCATCCTGAGTTTTCACTATGCTTTGTGATTTGCTCTGTTCTAGTTCCCACAAAAGTTTCCTGGCTGTCATAGCAAGAAGGCCCCTTGTCAAGATGTATTTGTACTCTTAAATGGCTTCTCCTGTTTTGTCAAAGGTAAAATAAAAGTTTCTAAAATATCCACAGTTCTTGGTCCTACCATGGTCTCTCTCTCCCCTTTCCACTTCCTGGTGCTCACTTCTAAGCTGAGGGCTGCTCCAATTAGATGGAAATTGCACATCAGGGCCAGTCCTGGAGGATATTTTGTTTTCATAGTCAGTAAGTTTATATGAATTAAATTCAGCTCCTGGTGTTTTCCAAATTGATGTTTTTCATATTCTTATCCCATTATGTGTATGCTATATTAAAATACTAAAAAGCAAACATATTCACTCACATAAATTCTTAAGCTTATAAACACAGGCTCATCTTTCTTTGAAACTATTTGAAACAAATCAATGTGAATTAGTTTGTTTAATTAGCCTGCTCTAACTATACTGAGTTAGACCAGGCACACAGAATGACCAGAGCTTACTCATACTGGAACATACAAAGAGGCTTAAATAATTACATTATAGGAAGAATGTAAATGTCACTTTTGGAATAAAACCCAAATAAATAATTTCAGAGGCCAGCTTTGAAAAGTTTCCTTAGAGAGACAACTGCTTAAATCAGTAATTGTGGGCATGCAGATGTTCTTACTCTAATATTTTCTGAAATATCTGTAGTGTTATCTTCTGCATGATTATGCTGGAATAATTTTAAAATCCATATGATGAATCTTAGCAGAATTTCCAGGTTCAGAACTGCATTGTCTCAAAGTCAAGAAGAAAATAATTTTCCCCTGCTTGGTTGACATCTTTAAAAGGGAGAGTTTGGAATTATTCATCTCTACAGTATTCTCCTCACCCCTACCCTCGCTCTGGGTGGTTTTCTAAAGTTACTTACCCATTGGTATTGTACGGCCCTGGATCTTGTCAGCCCAGCCTGCACAGTAGCGTAGCGTTTTATGCAGCCTCCTAAATCCATCAGATATGCATTGGAAAATAGTTTTCCACCATTCATTGCCTCCATTGTCTGAAAAAGAGATCATCCCAAGTCTAAAGTTCCATAGAAATTTTATATTAAAAGGATAGTCAATATTTCATCCCTTCATGGCAAACAGATGGGGAAACAATGGAAATAGTGACAGACTTTATTTTCTTGGACTCCAAAATCATTCAGATGGTGGCTGCAGCCATGAAATTAAAAGACACTTGCTCCTTGGAAGAAAAGCTATGACAAACCTAGATAGCATTTTAAAAAGCAGAGACGTTACTTTGCCAACAAAGGTCCATCTAGTCAAAGATATGGTTTTTCCAGTAGTCATGTATGGATGTGAGAGTTGGACCATAAAGAAGGCTGAGCACCAAAGAATTGGTGCTTTTGAACTGTGGTGTTGAAGACTCTTGAGAGTCCCTTGAACTGCCAGGAGATCAAGCCAGTCAATCTTAAATCAGTCCTGGATATTCATTGGAAGGACTGATGCTGAAGTTGAAACTCCTATACTTTGATGTGAAGAACTGACTCATTTGAAAAGACCCTGATGCTGGGAAAGAGTGAAGGCAGGAGGAGAAAGGAATGACATGGGATGAGATGGTTGGATGGCATCACTGACGTGATGGACATGAGTTTGAGCAAGCTCTGGGAGTTGGTGATGAACAGGGAAGCTTGGTGTGCTACAGTCCATGGGGTTGCAAAGAGTTGGACAGAACTGAGCAACTGAAACGAGCTGAATATTTTGAATAGTCATGTGCTAGGGAATTTTGAAAACACTGGAAGAAATCCTGTGCGCAATCTTGTGTAACTTCTTCTTTGTAAAAAGAGATTAAAAAAAAAAAAACAGTTAAAATGACTTGCTTAAGGACAAAATATGGGTAGAAAAGGTATTGAGATTGTGGTTTCTAAACTTTAGTGCCCTTCTGTCTCATTCTGAGTGCCCCTAGCGAACCAACTTTCCAGGAATTGGTCACAATTTGATATACGCACAGCTTGTAAGATTGGTGCTTAGTCTCTTTAGTCAGATCAGGGTTCCAAGAAGATTTTTACTTGTTGCATGATACAACAGTGGGTGTCTATTTACTGTCAGTGACCATTAATAATGCCTCAATAATCATTTTTAATTTTTACATTTCATGTGGATATTCTCACACAATTCACACAAACTTAATTCACACAAATTCTCACACAATTCACACACCTCTAGATTTTTTTTAATTCACGAGTTTTCTTCAACAAAATTTTGAATTGTGAAACTCTGAGTTTTGTCACTAATACCATAATTATTTGAATGGTTAGTCTGTAAAGTTCAACATTTTTAGTCTAGTGCCCTAATGGTTTTAGGATGACTATCTCTTCTTTTTCTCCTTTTCTTAAGCAGCACTTTTAAGACTTTGGGGCCTGATGTTCTGCTGAGGCAAGAATGTACAGGTGACAAACTCTTAAATCAGTTCTTTGTCTGTTGTACAATATTCTGTCTCTGTAATTCACAGATTTAAAAAATTAAGGAGGTCAAGTTTTAATGTATTCTGCTTTCCTCCTGTAGGACATTTTCAGTTAATGTTATACTGTGTATAACTTCTAATTCCATACTTTTGCATATTTTATGCTGAATCTTTGATTGGATAATAAACAACACTTTGATTAACTATAACAATGTTGATTTAAAAAGAAAGCCTTCCTGTGACTGCAAGCTAAGGTTGTAAAGGTAGTAAAAGCTTACTCTGAAATCTTCTGTTGCTGTTGCTCTGTGTTGAATTGGCTTCTCCAGGAGAAAACAAGGAAACACCCCCTCTACCCAATTTATGTGCTAATCCATATAACTGCTGAAATGTTTTGTAAAGGAGTACATATAAAAATAACATTTTTATAAACACATGAATGGATTTTTCTTTATTACTCTCTCACCTACAAAAGCATATAATTTAATCAAGACCATTGTGAATGTGTATCAGTTCATTTCAGGAAGGGAAAAAGTGGCCACTTATTAACTGTTTTGGTGGACTAAGACTGGAGAAATAAGAGTTATTTTAAAGAAATATTCTGGGCATCTTTAAGAAATTCCATGAGATTTTTTTCACTCAGAATTCAGTAGTTAAGTAAATTCAAGAAAGCTAGTCTGTTATTCTAGAATCTTCATGCTGCAGATGACCTTGATAAAGACTCAGAAATTCTATAGTTAAGGAAAGAAATTTGTTTAATTTGTTTTAACTCAGCATCTGCCAAAGTTTAGACTGCAAAATGTATTTTGGCAGTAGATATTAACATCATCTAGAACCCGAGTGCAGAGTACTTACTGTCTGAAAATAAGCTCAGTGGTATGGTTCATATACAAGAGCTGGTAGCAGATTTTTGTTTTGTTTGTAAAAGTATATTGTTGTTATTGTTGTTTAGAGAGTATGTAGTGACCACTAACAACAAAATAACTTAGCAATCTGAACCATGAATGCTTTCTAGAGATTCTGAGTTCTGCCCAGCTCAGTTAATACTCACCGCCAGGAGCAGACGATCTCTTTCAATTAAGTCAGCCAGCTTGTTTAACAGCCGTCCTCTCTCTGAAGCGTCCATAGTACGCCATGGAGAGCCAATCTGAAAAGCTTGTCTTGCAGCCTTTACTGCTTTGTCAACATCTTCCTGCAAGTCAAAGTGAATTCAATTAGTGGTTAAATATATTCATAAATTCAATGGTAATAACAATATAAAATAGACCAGAGTTCCTCATAAGCTATGTCTTCATCAGCTCAAAGTCCAGCACATTATACAGATTCAACTACTGTATATTAGAATTATACCTGCTGCCTACTTTTTGGAATGATGAGTGCCATATACAAAGCGCATGCATGATTTCCTAGAATAGAAATATTATATTTTAATAGTTGCTATCATTGGAGTGTTTACCTTATATCAGGTAATGTTCTAATTGCTTTACACATATTAACTCATTTAATTTTCAATAGCTTTATGACACAGATACATTCTCTATTTTACAGATGAGGAAACTGAGGCAAAAAAAGAAGGTTGAGATTTGCTCAAGCTCAGTAGCTGAAAGTGGCTAAACTATGTTTTAAACAGAGCCCAGCTGGCTGTAGAATCTTTGCTCTTCACCACTACATTTTACTGTTTTGGTGACTGGCTTGCCAAAAGTTCCAGGGAAACTCAAGACCTTAAACAGTGAGTATCTTCTTGGATCTCTGTTGATTTTATGGGCTGTGCACTTTCATGAAGAACCTACTGAAGGGTGAATAAGAACTGTGTTTTGCTGTTTAAGAGTAAACATTATAAACATGTCCTCAGTCCTCTTGTGCAGAGGGAAAAAAGGCATAGAGGCAGCAGGGTCTGGTATAAAGAAGGGTCAGTATATTACAACCTCTCATTTCCCAACTGGTCAGTTTCTTACTATTAAGACACTGCTTTAGTTATATTAATTCAAACAAAAGTAATCAAGAAATTTCACACTCAGTCTAGGTTTCTTGCCTTCATTAGTGTGTCTTTACTCACACCTTTTCCTAAACTGGTTTATTCCTCCTGTTCTCCCCTACTCTGCCTCAGTTAAACACGCTCCCTGACCACTCACTCCCATAGATCTTTGTTCAGATCTATGAGCGCCTATAGAATCCATCTACTGCAAAAATCACTACCTCTTCCATTTCTACTTCATGTGTCCTTTTTCCTTCCCCCATCAAACCAGTTGCAAAAACTTTAAACACATACATCATCCCAGTGTTCTTTTGTACATCAGTCTGATCACTCTGTGAAGCTATATAAACTTCACAAATCGTGGTACCTCTTAGGCCAGTGTGTTTTCTTTTGGGTAGGAGTGATAGTTCCCTGAAAGAAACTGAAGAGAAAATTGTTCTATTTTTTTTAAGTTGCCCAAATTAAACTGAACCCATTCAACAATTGTATCTTCCCTTGAGGAGGCATGGATCTCAGATTAATATTCCCTGTCTTTAATTATATTTAGTTAAGAAGTCCCAAACTGGAAATTCCCTGGTGGTCCAGTGGCCAAGATTCTACTTTTCCACTTCAAGGGGCACAGATTTCATCTCTGGTTGAAGATCTAAGATCCAGTGTAGTGTGACCAAAAAGTTAAAAAAAAAAAAGTCATCCCAAACTTACAAGTCTGCAAATTAAAATACAAGCAAAGTAAATTATTTTTACAGTTATTTATTGCCACACTAAAATGATCTTGGGCCAGAGAAATATTTTAGAAGCATAATCTGGTCTAAGTGGTAATATTATCACAATACAGACTACAAGCAAATATTCTTTCACTATAAGCATCATACACTTGTATATATTACTGTTTAACATTTGAGGGAATGATGATTATATACAATAAAATAAATGTTTTTCCTAAGAAAGGCATATATATATATATATATATATATACACATATATAGTTCCAATTTTGAGCATTCAGTTAACCACATTGATTGCTTATATTTAGACATTGTTTTAGGCCATAGGTTCTCACCTTCTCCAAATCATTTTGGAAGAGTGCTATTGAAAAACATTAAAGGCAGACTGCATGAATCTGAAATCTCCAGCATGATCTGTAGATACCACAGCTTATAAAATACATGCTCTGTGTTTAAAAAGATCTGTATGACACAGCTTTCCCTGGGATCCTTCTGCTCAGTGTTCCATCATCAGCCTTAGCCAAATATGGTTTATCATAGGCATCCTAGCCTCTCAAAGGGATATGGAATAATTGGCTTCAAGACAAGTAACTCTGCCATATGGAAAATATGTTCCTGGAGAATGCTGCTATAAATAAGGACAGTTTTGTGGTTATATTATTTAGATCATGCTTCTCCTTTTCTCATATATTTTATCTTTCAGGCACAGAAATAGAGTAATGGTAGTTAATATATAGCTCTGGAACAAAACAACCCAGATCTGAATTCTGGTTCCTCACCTATTAACTATGTAAGTTTTGAACTATCCATCTATTCATCCATTTATGATTTGCTAAACACTAAAGATTTGCTAAACAACACTAAAGATTTGCTAAACACTCTTTTCTGTAGCATTCTTATCAGGTTGCTAACCATAAAATAGTGAAGTAAAGAGACCAACCTTTTGAAAATCCTAATTGTGTGGGAGAAACATACAACCACATAATCACATCATTATTATAAGCCACGAGAAATTTGTTTCAGTTCATTCTGAAGTGAACTGTATTGTTATATGACTTCTCTAACCTTCCGTTTTCCTATCTTTTTTAGAATGAATATTTATATATTTAAGCTGAGTCAGGTCTTAGCTGCGGCATGTGGGACCTTTTGTTGTGGCGCACAGATACCCTAGCTGTGGCACACAAGCTTAGTGGTTGTGGTGTGTGGGCTTAATCGCTCTGCTGCATGTGGGATCTTAGTTTCCCAACCAGTTATTGAACCTGTGTCCCCTGCATTGCAAGAAGGGTTCTTAACCATTGGACCACCAGAGATGTCTCTTCTTATCTTTAAAATAGGGATAATTTACCTCACGTGCTTCCCAGGTGGCTCAGCAGTAAAGAATCTGCCTGCCAAAACAGGACATGGGCTCATCCCCTCAGTCGAGAAGATCTGGAGAAAGAAATGGCAACCCACTCCAGTATTCTTGCCTGGAAAGTTCCATGGATGGAGGAGCTAGCAGGCTACTGTCCAGGGGCTAGCAAGGAAATGGATACCACTTAGCGACTAAGCCGCCACCATAATTTACCTCATGGAGTTGTGTTGAAGACTAAATAAGGTGATATTTGAAACATTTTCTATGTGACAGACTTTCTGTTAAATGTTCATTAAGTGGTAGTACGTTCTATTGGAGTTGGAGTGAGTCAAAACAAACTTAACTCTCAGCAATTCTAGTGTATTTTAATCCTTCCCTTCAGTTTTCACTGTCCTGTATTATTTTAGGCTATCATTTTGCATTGTTGCTAACCCTCCTAAGTCCATTCTCTTCCCACCTCAGATCGTTTGCCTGCTGCATGCTTAGTCGCTCAGCTGCGTTCAACTCTCCAAGCCCATGGACTGTAGCCTGCCAGGCTCCTCTGTCCATGGGATTTCCCAGGCAAGTATACTGGACTGGGTAGACATCTCCTCTTCCAGAGGAACTTCCCAACCCAGGGATCAAACCTGCATCTCCTGTTATCTCCTGTGCTGGCAGCTAGATTCTTTACCACTGAGCCACCACTTTGTGGTCTTGCCTATTCCTACTAGGCTAATCTTCCTCAAATAATCTGACCATATCACTTTCCCTTCCCTGTATTTGCAAATGCTCCCTTTTGCCCACAGTCCTGAAGCCAGTCTCCTCTTTCTGATTTTCAAGGCCTAGCATTTCGGGCTCTAAGTCACCTACTCAAGCTTGTGTTTATATGTTTTCAACTCTAGGTAGCCCTCTATTTCTCACATTTGTTTTTGTAATTTTCCTTCCTAGAATGTTCTCCCAGCTCATCCCTTTCTTTCGAAATCCTTCATATTCTTTAAGATCCAGCTCAAATATCACAACCTACCTAAACCTTTGCCAAACTAAACCAGCTTGATAATAGCTACTAGTTAAGAGCTTACTAAGTCCCTAGCACCATGCTACTGCTGTAGTTAAGCATCACAGACTTGGTTTTATAGGACATGAGATGTAGCAATAGTAGAACCAAAATTTGATTCCAAATCTGATTCCAAAATCCAGTTTTAGGATAGCTTTAAAGCTATCCTGATAATGATCTCCTTTGCAATGAATATTTACTGCTACCTCTAGTATAGGCTGTAATATTTTTTACTCTTTGGGTCTATGATAGGCAGTTAATAAATATTTAAGCATTTTATTATGTATCTTACAATGAGTTTCATTACATTACATTGATTTCATATAATGGTGCTCCTTATATAAGTAATCTTCTAATATTGATATTTATAAAATAATTCATATCTTAATTGATTCCATTACATAGCACAGCTTTTACATTAATCCAACTATTAGGTATTGAGGTTTTAAAAAATATATTATTATTATTATCCCAAGACTATTATTGCTTGGATTTTTAATCCAGGACTAGCATCATAATTTTTAAATAACTAGAAAACAATTTGATACATTAACTCAAATTTTCTACCATCAATAGTGCTTTTACCTGATAGTGCTTAAAGTGTTCCTTTTTTAAAGTAAAGGACCACAAGTTGAATAGAGGAAGTTAAGGAAGGACTGAACTCATCCATTCCTGCCAAACCACGCATTTCCATATTACATTCATCCATATTTGGAGAAAATAGTTATCAGACCAGTTTTACACCTGTCACAGACACTTACTGTAATGGACATTTACTTTTATCCCCACCAATTATTTGCTAGGTCATGCTGTAGTATTAAAAGCAGCTTGTGGGATTAGGCGATATAGCCTAAAAGAGCCACTGAAGTGAAAAGAAAACAGTTCCCACCCACATCTGTGCTTTGCTTTGTAACCTCCATTTGTTCTTGCCCCTCCTCCTCTCTTTATAATACCATTGAAAGGCTGTATGTAGCCCATTGTTAGCTCCATTCTACTCATAAATTAAATCCTTAAAACCTCTTGGCTCATTATCTAAAGAGTCAGTTCCAGAATATTAGGTTTACTGTGACCCTGTAATTTACTAGATTTGTACCTTCACTAAGCAACGTTAGAAGTTACTATACATTTGTCGGCAAACTTGTGAAAACAGCAATAATTATTTAAAAACAAAAGCTGGTTGATTATTTCAGAAAAGAATATGATGACAAGAGCACTGGATCTTAAGCAAACAGTTGCTTGCTATGGACAGTTTATACCATAAACAATCTAACTTGAGAGATAAGTATTCAGCCAACTCCATTAGCACGGTGACCTGATTTGAAGCTTTGTTGGACGTTAATGAATGTTTTTAATCTACATTTGCACAGACAGTTCTTCTCTTCGACAAGCAGCAGTAACCGTCAATAAGCAGAGAGCAAAAGGATAATAGGTATTTCTAAAGCTTCAGGTGTGATCATCAGCTTTTCCTCACTCCACTTTAGAAACAAGGTAAATCTCACCAGTGATGCCAAGTCCTCAGATGGCCTGACAAGATTTCACCTGGAATTCCAGGCACAGATTTGTTTTACTGAGGAAACTCATTCCAGAAGCTAGGGGCAAAGTGAGATGTCCAAGGCCCCAGAGCTAGAGAATTAAGAAACATTTTTTACTTTCGCTAATGCAAACTGCAAACGGTTCTGTGGTCTCCCTCCTGAGAGGCCGGGACACCTCTGGAGAGAAAGAGTAGGCAACCATCAGGGGCTCAACTCTGCCCTCAGCTTGCCTGTTGCTTTTCCCACTTCTTCAGGGTTGTCAGAGCCACTCAAGCAACTAGGATATTTGAGGTCATGTAATGCCTGGAGAATCCCAGGGACAGGGGAGCCTGGTAGGCTGCCATCTCTGGGGTTGCACAGAGTTGAACAGGACTGAAGTGACTTAGCAGCAGCAGCAGCAATGCTGGGTTGGGGCCCCCCGGTGGCTCAGTGGTCAAGATTCCACCTGCCAGGCAGGAGCTGTGGGAGATGCAGGTGGATCCCTGGATCAGGAAGATCCCTTGAAGGAGGGAATGGCAACCCATTCCAGTATTCCTGTCAGGAAAATCCCCCTGAGCCTGGTGGGCTACAGTCCACAGGGTTGCAAAGAGTCGGACATGACTGAAGTGATTTATCAAGCACAGAATGCTGGGTAGATCTCTAGGAGTCTCTGATTTAAAGCTATTTTTCCGTATTGAATGTGAAGAAACATTTTTTCTCTTATTTCTGGGAATGGCTCATGGGACCCAGGGTTCTGGTTTCCTGAATACTTTGCCAGGATCATCAGTACTTCTCTGCCCTAGTTCAGTCTTGCGCCATTTCAGAGAGATGCAGAGGGACTGTCTTAGCACAGTTCCCAAACATTAACTTCTGTGTTTGTCAGAACCCCTGCCTCCTGTTATATGTTAATAACACCTGAGAGGAGATACAACTTAAGATTTAATATATTTGTTCAGTGGTTCTCAAAGTGTTTTCCCTTATTCTGATCCCAACAACATCAGCTTCAGCTAAGAATTTGTCAGAAATGCAGGTCCTCAGGTCTCACTCTAGAATTATTGAAACAAACTTTGGGATAGGTGGGGCTCAGGGATCAGTGTTTTAAGCACCCCTCCCCCAGGAAATTCTAAAGCATCCAAAATTTCTAGAATTACTGCTTTAGTCAATAGTCAATTTAGTACTAGATTTCTGAGATGTATGAAATATATAGAAACAAAACTTGATAAAGGAGTAAATTATTTCATTTAATCATTACTTATAGTGTGTTAGATACCATGGGCATAAAGGTGAGACGTAGTTCATCTCTACAAGTTCACCTCTAAACCAAGTTCATCTCACGTCTTTGATCTCTACAAGAAGCATATTATCTCAGACAAATTAACCAATAAGCAATAAAACACAAGGTTTAGAATATACATAAACGTGGTGTTCTATAATAATATAGAAGAGAGCAATTATACCTGGAAAGGTTAGAGAAAGCTTAAAGAAGTGTGAAACTTATAACAATGGAGTCTTCATTATATGCCTGGCGCTATTAAAACACTTCACTTACTTGTTTTCTTTTTTTTTTTTTCCAGTTCTTTTGTGGGGAGGGCAGTCAACCATAAGGTATGTGGGAGCTTAGTTTCCTGACCAGGAATTGAACCTGCACCCCATGCATTGAAAACATGGAGTCTTAACCACTAGACCACCAGGGAAGTCCCCCATGTTTCCTTAGTTAAACTCCCCCAAGTTTTTTCTATCTCACTGTTTTATAATAAGAGGAATAGAAGCACCAAAAGGTTAAATGATAAATGCAGCTGTGGATCTTTTGTGCTCTTATCACAGATGATGACTTGAACTTGGTCCCAAGGACAGTACCCGGCCATCGTCTAGAGGCAGTGACCAATATGCAATGTTCAGGGCATGGTAAAGGTTGGAACTCTTATAGTGATAGGGAAAAATGGAAGCCAGAAGCAAAGATTTTTTTTTCCCCATAGTCAATGAGAAACCCTTGAGGAATTTATGCATGGATGAACTCTGGTATATAGAAAGTGAAATCTGAAAGCAGATGACATGTGTCTCCATTCTATTTTGCTTCTACTTCTCAAGCCCTTGACTCCTCTGTCTAAACTCTGCATTCTTGCCCCTCAAGGCATGGGTCTTATTTCTTCTGATAATACTGCAACCTGAATCCAGGGCCTTTCCTAAATCTTAAAGAGCCCTTCAGGTCTATCACTGTTTTCAAATAGGTTTGCAAGGTGTAATATCTTGAGATCAGTTGATTGGGAAGAAGATAAGGAAAGAATGGAGAAAGGACGAGAACACATTGACTGCTGCCATGAACTGACAGTGTAATACTACTGAGAGTAGTATTATCCTTGAGTTTTGCTGAGTTTTCATCTTCCAATAAGTAGTCTTTTCATGTAGCAAAATAATTAACCTCTTTATATCTTACATGACAGAAATTAAAATCTTGATAAGAGCTAGACAACTAAAGACCAGAAAAATCTTTTCCAATGAGACCATATTCTATTTAAGATATGTGTTCAGATAAAAATTCTGAAGGCTTTTAATCTCTTCACTCCCTCACCTATCTGCCTACAATGTGGGAGACCTGGGTTCGATCCCTGGGTTGGGAAGGTCTCCTGGAGAAGGACATGGCAACCCACTTCAGTACTCTTGCCTGGAAAATCCCATGGAAGGAGGAGCTGGTAGGCTACAGTCCATGCATTCAACAAAGAGTTGGACACGACTGAGTGACTTCACTTCTTCTTCTCTTACTTTAATAACATTAACAAAGAAAGAGAGTAGCCCTGCTGGTCACAGGTTCTGGAGTCAGAAGCACAATTCAGATCAGCATTTGAATGCTGATTTCATTATGTATGTATTAGCAATATCATCTTGAATAAATTACCCTTTTATTTCTGCTATTCTATCATCATTTGTAAAAGTGGCTAGCAATAGTACATAGGGATGCATTGTATACTAATTTTTAAAAAATCAATATTAAAAATTTCCATTGTAAAAGTTAGCTTTTGTTGTTATTAGCTAAAAAGAAGCAACACAATTTGTGATTTGACTTAAATCCTTTAAAATTCAGTTTTTAGGTACTGATTAATGCTAATTCAATGCCTGTTATTGCAATGACTTGGCAATGTATTGTTACTAAAGTCCTGTATTAAATTTTTTTTAGTTTCCTTCTGTCACTTAAGAAAAATGTTTTATATAAATAAAAGATTTCTCCGCTTTTAAACCTATGACCACTCACTTCATACACAGTCTGGTCATGCAATAAATAGATACTATTTCAATTCAAAAACAAGCAAGGAAAATAATATTTAAAAAAACTCCACACCCAGAAGAACAGGCTCATCATTATTACATGACTATTGAGTACCCTTTATGTACCAAGAATATTTCCCCAGATGCCCTGGAAACCATATTTTCATGACGTGACTATTTGAAGGTGGAATAGGGGTTAGGCACTCAGAATGGTGAGAAACAAAGAAACCTGGCATAAAATGCAAATAGTGTTAGAAAACTCACCTTATCTCCTTCTTCCACCTCACAGAGTTTCTCTTCAGTTGCGGGATTAAAGACTGGAAATTTCTTACCACTCACTGAACTATGCCATTCATTGTTTATGAAGATCTGTAGACAGAGGGAAGATAAGTAAAAAGGCATTTAAATATCCAGCCAATTTCAGATACGTTTTATAAACTTAAACTAAAGCACTAAGTGAACCCAGTGTTACAACCTCACCTCCCTCAGCTACTTGCCTTCTCCAGGAATTTGTTGACTGTTTCAAACATTTTACACACACACACACACACACACACACACACACACATGCCTACATAACACACTAAAATAAAGCAATACTTTACAATTTCACTAAGATATGGAGTCATTTAAAGAACAGAAAATACAGACTGGAGAAAACAATTTAGAAAAAGATGCTGTTATCTTAAATAACCATGAATTTGAGGCAAGAGTGAAGGCTTAATTGGGCTTGATCTTTATGAATCATTGTCTATTTTCCACTTCAGATTCTGAACATGCTTATCTTGGGCTACTGGTGATTTGGTATGGTAAGTGACTATCTTCTGATCCTTTAGCTGACTGTCTTAAAAGTAGCCTGAGGGAGGATTTTAAAAGAAGATTGCTTAGGAAAAAAATCAGTTCGTGACATTTCTTCATCGACTTTTTAAAGACATAAGGGTTTCATTCTTCTTTTAAAAGGTTGTCTAGTAAGTTATTTGTCCTCAGATGAAATCAGGTACTAGGTTTCTTAGTTCTATCTATGAAAAAGAGATCTGCATCTAAAGAAACAGGGGTCCAGAAAATAACTGAATTTTGTTCTGTATACACAAAGAGTAAAAATATTAAGAAGTGTTAGTATGTCATTTAAAAAGTCTGAGTTTCAATTTTTGCAGTGCTGAATTTGCATTTCTTTATGGGAACTATAATACCTTTGATATCTCATTCATCTTTCCACAGAATAAAAATATATTACATATCCAAATTAAGAAGGACTATTTTTGTGGTGAATAAAGTGATAGTTTGTTTCTGACAAAAGCTAGAATTTCTTCTTTCTCCTCTCATTCCATTATTCTTGTTTATTCTCTTTTTTCTTATTCATTATTGAAATACAAAAAAATCATAAGTACAGTATTGAATATTATGTATTGTGACTTCCTGTTAGATTATTTTTACAACATGAACTAGTTTATTTAATGTTAAACCACAGGTAATTGACCCATGAAATTTTAAATGAAAGGTGACATACACAGTGGATCTGTAATATATATCTTAACTCAGACACCTCTTCTTTTCTTGATATTTAAAGATAAGTTATTAATTGTGCAACTTTGAGGGAGAATGTATTGAAACACTGCCCTCAAGGTTTAAATTGGTTGTTATGCTAAATACAAATTACTGAACTATTAAAGATTCCCCAGTGACAACTCTCAAGATTGTACATTGTTGATTTAATTATTTATATTGTGTATATTTGAAATAAAAGTAGTCTTTTGAATTAACCTGTGTTTGCACTGACTTAGCTGTTCTGTGCACTGTCCAAATTTAGCTTAACATTCTGTCAAATTAATAAGATATATATTACTATATATCACAAAATGCTTACACATAATTAATTCTATATTCTATGATTTACAAGATTGTTACTCAAAAAAATTAAAAATTATTACAAAAGCAATCTCTGTTCTCCTACATGCCTACTATAAAGCTTGTCACTTTTTAAAAAACTCATTTTTAAAATCTGCCTTCCCTCTTAAGCTGTAAGTTAAGATAAGGTCAAGGACAGTATTTATCCTGTCTGATTTATCCTCAGAACAAAAAAATCCCAGTCAAAGTGTTCAGCACAATCCCAGCCCTCAAGTGATCTTAACCTCAGTGAAGAACTCTTAACTAAATAACTTAAAATTGAATCAAAGAACGGAGAATCCAGTAGTTACATATGGGTAGGATCTATAATATTCTGCACATGTGTCCACTTTGATATTTTGACTTGCTAAAAAACCAAGAGGAAGGATATGTCTCCTTATTTGCCTATTTATGCCAATGTAACTTATGTATTTGGAGGAGTTCCAAAGAATTGTAGTGCTAGCCTGGAACTGACAGGAAAAAGATGTGGACATGAGTCAACTAAAGGGGAAGCAAAGCAGTTCAGATAAAGAGACTAGATGTCCGAAGACACAAATATGGAAGTTTGAGAAAGAAGTATCGAGAAAATCCTTGTTTCTCTGATAGGGTAATATAATACAGACGAAGACCATAAAATTCCTATTAGCCTCTATGAAAAAAATATAAACTTCTTAGTTGAACTTAAAGAAAAATAAATTTATATTACAACTACTGACTTGCTCAACATCTTTTGGAGTGAATCAGCATTGTAGCTATTATTTTTTTATTTACAATATTTTATTTAATGATAAAATTCATTTTTAAAAGATGGCTGAGGGAGAAATAAAAGACTGTTATACCATTATTGTAAACGTAAGATTTAAATATTCAATGAAATTTATCTTTAGATACTAAGAAAGGTTAGAGGAACTTTATGATGAACAAGAAAATACCATCCTCTTATAGTCACAGCTTAATTTTGCATAGAAGCCTGGCTCTGATTGCTTACTCACTTTATACCCTAGGTGAAGTTTAAATGATTTTAGCTTACCTGTGAAAATCAAATCTACTTTCAAAGGATAAACATTTATTATCTTTCGATAACAAAGATACTAAAAATACTTTGTTCTAAGTTCTAAAGACAAATTTGAAGTGAAATTCTTCCTTTTGGGCCTAACAACAAATCTTAATCTCATACAAATAGTTGAAACAAGTGTAGATACCTACAATTGATTGCTTTGAAAGAAACGAATCCTAGGCTGAATGTGTAAATTTTGGTATGTTTGCTAAAAAGTCCTTCACAATATATTATCTTTTTTTTCCTGAAGTTATTGTAGACTTTGCAATTCATGTTCTTCAAGTTTACAGTGTTTTCTTTCCTGTCTTTAGTCCTATTTTCCCCCAAGAGATCACTGGAAAGCACCTTAAACAAAGTGTCCCAAGTTCAGCTCATTGTCATTTCTAGCTTTACACTGCTTTCACTTCAAACTAAGATTCTAAAACTTGTTCTTGCATTCTCTCTCTCTCTCTCTCTCTCTCTCTCTCTCTGTCTCACACACACACATACACACACACACCCCTTCCCTCTTCTGTTAAAGACACACAGAACCCCTACTCATCCTTTTTTAACACTGTGTTCTCTGCTACATGAAGAAGGGAAAGTCTACCCACTCCAGTATTCTGGCCTGGAGAATTCCATGGACTATATAGTCCGTGGGGTCACAAAGAGTAGGACACGACTGAGCGACTTTCACTCACTCACTAACTCTGCTGCTGCTGCTTAAACAACAACAACAAACCTTTCCCTGTTCTCCCTGTCCCCTATCTCTGCCTAATTGATTTTTCATCTTATTATAATTTTCCTAAGAAAAACCAGTTCAAATTGTGTCACCTTCTCAGAATACGTATGTTGTTCTCGCTTCTCAAACTCCTCAGCATGGTGTTTGATGTGTCTCACCACTTGGCGCCAAGATCATTTTCCAACCTTTTATCCCACTCTTTCCCCTTTGTTTCAGCCTCATTCTACTCTGTTTCCCCGACTGGAGTTTCATTATTTTCTTCTCCTCATACTTCAAGCTCTTTTAAAACGTCATTTCCTCCTGAGGATTTCACTAGTTGGTCCAGTTGGATTTAACTTCTCTTTTTCCTCTTTCCTAACACAGCATTTTAATATCCTACTAATAAATTACTTATTAGGTTTTGTTTTGAATTAAAGCTAGCTATCTATACATCAGCTCATAAGCTAACAAACAGAAACTAAAGACATCATGTTATTTGTTCTAGATTCTTTAGCCAGCCTTGCAAATTTCTAATTCTGCATTTTCTCTGCTCTAAAGATAGTATGAGCTCCTCCAATTTTATATCTCTAAACTAAGAGAGCACAAAGTCTCTCCCTGTCAGAAATAATGTGCAGAATTCCACCCTTCCACGGTACAGTTTCACCAAAACTCTAATAAAAAGAGGGTACAGAATGCATTGTATTTTGTTAGGCCTGTGGTGAAGCTTTTCATCTCCCACCTAAGTCCTCTTACACTGATAATTTGCTGTTTCAGCTATTCAATAATATGCTCTCAATATATTACAACTTACTTTTAAAAAAAAATTTATTTATTTTAATTGGAGGCTAATTACTTTACCATATTGTGGTGGTTTTTGTCATACATTGACATGACTCAGCCATGGGTGTACATGTGTTCCCCATCCTGAACCCCCCTCTCATCTCCCTCCATATCCCATCCCTCAGGGTCATCCCAGTGTATTACAAATTATTTTAATCCCTTCATACATTCTCTTTGGTGAAAGAACCATTATAATATGTATGTACCATCTGTTTTCATTATCAGACTCTTGTATTTAAACTGTACATAAAATTCCCTTTTCAGATTAAAGTCAATGAATATTTTGTAAATGAACATTAAAGTAAGATTAGAACTTTATCTGTCCTCCTCCAGGCTACTAAAGAGATCAGTGGCAGATGATCTCAAATTACCAGCAATTACTCTGCATAATTCAGTTTTCATCTTTAATATAGGGGAACACAGTGAACTTAATTTTTGTTCGAATTTGTGCTTATACTCATATGACACAAAATCGTCGTTTTTGTTTTATCAGAAAAGTGTTAGTCAAATAATGAGTAGACGCCTGAGAAATAGTCTGTTAGTAATAGGGAAACATGGAAGATTAGTGAGCTATGGCTCTGCTTCCAAGTGGCTGTGATCTAAAAGGAGAGTATATTTAAATCATGATCAGTCAGTAAAGAACTGAAGATTGCAGAGTGCAATGACCAAAGCAGCGCTTTAATTAGTAAGTTGCACAGAGAAACTCACAGAAGAAAGGAGCATGGCCTTGAAGAAGGCAACCTTGAAAATTTGGACTGAATTGGTAGAAAGAGGGAAAACAAGGAGCAGATAGAGGGAACCCCCTTGGGATATTTGAAACACAGTCAAGAGATCAGCCCCAAGCAGAGAATTCCAGTGGAAACAAATCTTAGATAAATTCCAACAGTGAAAATGAAACCAGTTAGTGATGGATCTTGACACCCAAGTTACTCTGTCCTGGATGTTATAAGACAGTGACAGGATCAAATGGATGTTTTAGAAATATTGATTTTAATGTACCAGAAATGGATTTGAGATAGAGCAAACAGAGTCAGGCTTCTCTGGTGGCTCAATAGTAAAGAATCTGCCTGCCAGTGCAGGAGACACAGGTTCGATCCCTGCCTGGTCTGGGAAGATCCCCTGGGAAGGAAATGACAACCCACTCCAGTATTCTTATCTTGGAAAACACATGGACAGAGAGGCCTCATGGACTACGGTCCAAGGGTCACAAAAGTTTCCAACAAGATAGACTTAGTGACTAAACAACAACAACAACAAACAGAGTCCAGGGGATTAGCCTAGAGACCATTTTAACATTCCAGGCATGAGGTCTTAAGGCTTTAAAGAAGAGCAATGTATCAATATAATCTGTAAATTATCAATGATATACATTCTCCCCCAAACAGCAGCCTTTCAGTATGAAAACAAAATTTGGCACAGATAATGAAATGAAAGAATCTGGCATTGTACCATCCTTTTCTTCCCCTTAGCTGTGGAGAATTTATTGGTAGGACTATCTGGATCATCTTGTTCTCTGTTTTAATTTTATCTAGTTTATATATGCCTTACAGCCAACTGTGTAGCTGAATGTTTTTGAATAATCATCCTTCCTATAGTTATATAAAATGGAGATGTATAGGTTAATAAATGTGTATTAAAATGATTATGAAGCCATTTTAGGTCTGCTGAAATGATCTATCCTGATTACAACTTCATTTTCCATCTGTTGTTTGCCTTTAGCAAGTTTAGAGGGAAAGGGATCATGCTATAAAAGTAAAAACAGTTATTGGATCCTATTTAACCACTACATTAACTATATTCTAATTATGAAGTTTAGACTCAGGATACTTTTGAATAATATATACGTGCAGTAGACTGCAAGTTCACAATACTGATGGGAAGTCACAGATGCCTAGGCATACTCTTAAGCTTCAAGTGCTTCTTATTTGGAGAAACAATCAATGGAAATGTCGAGGCAACTTAATAATTGATTTTTACTCGTTAAATTTTAGATATGTCAGATTGTAAGAGATATGTTATAGAAACTTTGATTTAAAAAAGAAAATGGCTGTTTCCTGAATGTAGTTTAGTGTCCAAGAATAAGTCATAATTTTGCACAAAAGAAAGCCTTTCCTGAGGACAAGTTCTTATATCTTAGTGTGTTTGGTATAAACCTACAATTCTAAATAAATAGTCACTTTTCTCAAAATATGACTAGTTTAGATGAAGTTAGATTTGTCTAATAGGCAAATAAAACCTATTAGCCTTATCTGCTCAGATTTTGAAACCCATTGGCTTAAAAGAGAAGCCCTGACTCCCTCCAAAAGTCTCTTGGTGTGCCCCCAATTCACCTGATCTATGCAGAACTGTACCCGGGCCAGCAGCTCTGGATGCCATAAGAGAAGCCGGCGCTGTCTTGGTGGCAGAGAGATTTTAACAGATCACATTTTCAATGCACAAAGAATCTCTTTTAAGTCATGCCAAGAGTGAGGAAGGTTGAAGGGATTCTCTATTTTATGTCACCTGTGTGAAATTCCAAACCTGACATCCCGAGCCTCGGCCATGTGGAATAATGGGTACAGTTGAAAACGTATAGGAACTGATGCATGTTGTAAATGTGTTAACTTTTCCCCAGCATTAGGAAACTAAAATGTACCAAAGACCCGGAGGGTGGGAAGTGGGGCACGGAGAAAGAACCAAGATGGGAGCTAATAAAGAGAGAGAGAGACTAAGCAAAAGTCAGGTGGGGGTGTTAAACATTTAAAAGAATCAAAGCTAGATCTTCTGGCAATTATTTTTAACCCAAACCCTGAGGCAGCAAAGCAAAATGTTGAGACTCTAAGTTAAAAAAATAAAATCCAAAAGGAAATTAAGGAGGAAATAACAGATGGGAGGAAAATGCTTAACTGCAGTCAAAAGAATGAAAACAAAATGAGAGGGTGACCAAAACAAAAGTAGGAGAAATAAAGTTTTTCTTTTTCATTTCTGTTTTATATTACAGTCTGAGTTCAGTAACATGAGTGTATACGCTTTTCTTACTTGTCTTTGGAAGAGCCTCTTCATCCTTTTCAACTCAATCAGGGAAAAAGAAAAGATGCTGAAGCTTTTCTGTTTTGAGCCACATCATCACTTTGTCCCATAGCTGACAAAAATACTCATCAATAATTTCCATACATTATGTATACCCTATATCAGAGGTAAGCTGCAGTAGCACTGGAAAATTCTGTAAATATTTAATACTTCACAATACTAAGACCCAGTAATATAATTGCTTGCATATATACCTTCCTTCTAAAGAAAGTGGCAAATGCAGAGCATAATTCAGCTGTTTGATATTTACATTTCTTTGACTTTTGAAAAAGTATTCGGAGAGCAGTGGAAATGGTCAGTTAATGGAATCAGGGTGAGGGAGAGAGTTGTTCAGACAAAATTTTAAAGTGTGATGTTTATCAAATGCCCAGTCAAGAAATTTACATTAATAATTCCAACATTACAATAAAGGTATCAAGTATAGATATTATAATATCAGAAAGTCAAATATTAGCAATATTTTCACACCTTGCAAGCAATGCTGGTATTTGTGGGAACTTTTGAAAGACAGACTCACACACACTTACACACTCATGCACATATATACTCAAAATGTATCACTATGATAAAATCCAGTTTACACAAAAATTTACTTTTCTGATTTGTTTATTAGCAGTGGCTCTTAATTAAATGTTTAATAATGAAGTAATTATTGCTCATATTTTTTTGGAACAGGGCTCAATATGGCCACTTCAATCTAATAAATATATAAGACATTTGGCCACAGCTATAATAGCATCATGAATACCCAAACCACCACCACTCAATGCTAGATAATTGCCACATTAAGACAAGTGCATGGCCATTTTATCAATGCTAGTATTCCCAGGAGGGTTCTTTTATGCTGATCTGTATTATATCATCCCATAGATTACCCAGACCATTTTAGAGATACTAACTTTGGACTTCCCTGGTGGTTCAGACGGTAAAGCATCTGTCTACAATGTAGGAGACCTGGGTTGGGTCCCTGGCTTGGGAAGATCCCCTGGAGAAGGATAATGGCAATCCACTCCAGTACTATTGCCTGGAAAATCTCACGGACAGAGGAGCCTGGTAGGCTACAGTCCATGGGGTCACAAAGAGTCGGACACGACTGAGCAACTTCCTTTCACTTTTCAGTCTAACTTTGGGTTGCTCTTCAAATGAGTTGTTTCTCATACTCTTCAAAAGTTTTCTCACTCCACCCCCTTATTCTGGAAAGTAGTTAATGACAAATATGTGAAGTCCAGTTTAAGGAAACACTGCGAATACTTGTTCTGAGAGCCCTTATGAAATGGGAATAACACCCTCTTTTAGGAGATGTGCTATTTACTTTAGGATTATGTTGATAAGATTTTCTTAAAGCTAGGCAGGTGTCTGAGAACAAAGCAGTTTGCCAAGACACAGCCTTCAGAGATGAGTTAAATATTACATTCTTAAAGAATGTTTATATCCCAGGAAAAAAATCAAAGTTGGTTCCATCACTGGCTTGTGGCCATGATCTAGTTCTTGCAGGACTTGGCACTTTCTGAAGGAGAAAATAAATACTTCTGACCTGGCCGTGTGTGAGTGGACTTTCCTATTTCTCCCATAAAGTGTGACAGCCACTTTCTGGGAGAAACAGGATGTCAGGGTCCCTAATTCAGTGGTGACCACTGTGTAGGTAAAGTTATACGGCTGACTCAACGCTTTTAGACAAGTGCTGCTGGTCAATAGACCATGCTTTAAGTAGCATTAACAAATCCTAGAAGTCTATTAGAAATTCAGAATATCAGATCTCACCTCAGACCTATAGCATTGGAATTTGCATTTCAACATGGTCTGTAAGTGTCACTTACATAATTAAATTTGAGATTATACTGCTCTGGAGTATCTTCTTTCTACCAGTCCACCTGTTTAGGGATCTGATGTCCAAATCATCTCTCTTCTCTTATCATCCAAATTTCCATTCTCTCAGAGTAAGGAATGAAAGATACAAGTTAAGTAACAGGTGTAAAAGCACTTGTTAGAGACGATCTAATGAGATTCAAATATTAAATACTGGTATTTTCAGTGTTGAGGGAAAAAATGAACTCTCGTGGAAAAGAATTCCATCTGAAATGAGAAGATTTAGCTCATTCTGTCTTTGCCTCTTAAAAGCTGTGTGACCTTGAACAAGTCACTTAAGCTAGCTAAGCTCAGGTTCCTCAGCTTTAAAGTAAGACATCTTCCCTATCTCCTTCCTGGCAGCTAATTGTGAACTTCAAATGAGACCAACAGATGAATGTAGTTTTGAACTGTGACATGCAGTGCAAGCATTTGATTTGCTTACATTGGCAACTGAAAATTTTTAGAATTCTAGGAATTATCTTGGGAAGGAGAGGGTTAAAAAGAGCCTGGACCAAGGAGCTAAGTGCCAGGCACTTTCCACAAATTACCCTAATTCTCACAGCCACTTTCCAAGGTAGTCATTATTATTCCTAATTTACAGACAAGGGAACTGAAACTCAAGGAGCTTAGAAGCTTGGCCAAGGTCATATCATTAAATAAGTAGAAGAGCTGGAAATCGAAGCCGGACTTATCTTGTTAAGCTACCTCACCTTGCAGCCATCCCGCTATTTGTTCAACTGCTTCCCAGCCAACACCAAACAAAATATTGCATCAGTCAGAGGGGAGCTAAATGATCTCCCAAATGAAAGCAGTGCCACGGCACAGTCATCTTTGTCTTGAACCTAAGTCCTGTCCTGTTTTAAGCACCCTTAGTGGTTTGCTCAAATGAAACCCATCAGGCTGTCTGGCAGCAGCCTCATCTCCAGTCTTAGCCACGCTCTCTCCTTCTCACTTCATTCCGACCATGGTTGCCTTTGGATAGTTTCTTGAATATACCATGCCCTTGTCCACAGATGTCCCTGCAGGTGTTCTTACTCTGGGTCTTTGGTTCCTCAAGTCCATGGCCACCTTATGTCTGCCTCCCTCAGACTTCCCTTAACCGTCCCCTTCCTAAAGAGGCTGTCCCTGACATCTCATCCAAAGAAAGCTCTTCTCATATTGTCTCAGCTTTCAGTTTTCCTCTTTTAGTTTTCTTCCCACCCTCTCCAGAATACAAACTCCATGAGGCAAGAATCATTCTTGCTTTCTGATATCATAAGACCTAGCAGAGAACAATTGGATGATTTGGTAAATAAAGGGATATAAAATGAGAGAGAGGAGGGGAAAAAAGGAGAAATGAGTGAAAAGAATGGGGTATTTGGAAATGCATGTGGCCTGAATTTGTTTGTTTTAAGAATTTAAAGGGAGATAGTGATGAAACACACACACACACACACACACACACACACACACACTTTAAATTGTGCCTAGCACATAGTATTCAATGATTCATAAACGTTCTTTATCAAAAACATATCTTTAACCTACATGGGTTAAGTAATAATACCAGAAAGCTGGGGGAATATATCCTCCTCCAAGCAAAATTTAATATTCCCTAGGAGTTGAAGAAATGCAGTTCTCACAGGAATAGTACACCTGTCATAGTCTTCTGCATCCTGGCCTCTCCCAGCTCAAACCCCACCTTTTCAATCAAATTGGAAAGTCTGTTTGTTTCCAACCTTTTTTATTGTTCTCCTCTTTTTCCAAATTGGTGGCAAACTTCCTCCTGTTGGCCTGGAAACAGCTGAGCAACAGCTGGAAAGGCTCATAGGCATGTCCCCTCCAGTAATCAGGAATGGACAAATGAAAGTCAGAATAAAGATAGACTAGGATGCCAGCAACTCCATGTCCCAAAGTAGTGATGCTGGTCTTAGACGAGTCACTTGGGGTGAGGGCTGAAGCTGCCAGCGTTCCAAGTCTAGCTTTGTCATTTACTAGCTGTGTAACTGAAGGAAAGTTACTTAGCCACTCTATTCTTCAATCTCCTCAACTACAAAGCAGGAATAGTGACATCCTCATAGGGTTATTGTAAGAGTAAATGAAACCATCATAAATAGCTAAAACAGTCACTGGCACAGAGTAAACACAATGAAACTTAACTATGATATTTCCTTGTCTGTGTGAGTGTCTGTGTGGGTAGGTGAAATGTCGTTAGCCAATGAAGATCTTTTCTAGCATGAATAAGTCATTCATTATTGAATGAGTTACATTTAAGAGTCAGCTAAATATTTTGGGGTTTGATTCCTGTCTAAGAAAGCTTTCTTCTTGAATTTTTATTTGTCTTTAAGGTAGAAAGTAGTGTTGTAAAGGGAGAATGGAAAACAAAGATACCAAATCCTGTAAGAGAAAGTTCTTGATCCCTGAAATCCAGGATAAACCCTTGGAACTTAGCTCCAATGAAATCCTTGTCAGGTGGGGCATGACTGTGCAAGAGAGTGACAGAAAAGCTAGGAGATGACAATGAAATGAGAAGAACACTTGTGGGAAACAGATCTAGGAAAGGCTGAGTAAAAGAAGGTCCTGGAAAACTGGATGGAATTCAGAAAAATAAACCGGACTAAGATGGCTAATGTTAATCGATCACTTCCCATGTGTCAGTTATTATTTCAAGGGCTTCATATGCATTAAATGCATGTAATGGTTTCTTCAACCTTAAGAATTCCCATTTTACATGTAAGGAAACCAAGGCAGAGAAAGGTAATGTAGTTTTCCCAAAGATCACACAATTTCCCAAGAAGCTCATCCTTTAAAAGGATGAGCAGAGAGCTGGCAGAGATTTTGTTTAGAAGTTATTTAGAATTGGAAACGGGCGAGGGGATATGAGGATAGAGACAGACTCTGAGTTTGAGTGCATTTATACTAATGTTACTGAGATTTTAAATTCCAAAAACTTTGGTATCATTTTATAAAGTATTTCTTAAACTCTAATCTCTGTTTTATGTACCTTAAAAAGAAAGTAGACTGTAAAGTCATAAAAGTTATGCATCAATGGGATCTTTTGTTTGGACTAGAAGCAGTCTCGAGCTTGAGAGCATATATGGTTCTTCGACTGTAGTTGCAATAGTTTTTTGTTACTCAGTCTTGCTTATCTCTTTCCACCTTGCCCCAACAACCAACATATTCTAATGAAAATAAACATGAACACTAAAATAGTGCAAGAAAAATAACGTAGTTTAGGGGCTTGCTATAGAAGATAATTTCTCAGACACTATAAAATCCCTTGCTTATTTTGTTTGCAACCAGGAAAGTTAGCTAATCACCATCTTTTTCCAACTCCTCTTGCAAGTGCAAATCCAATACAGTTCTTCAGTTAGGCACAGTAAAACGAAAATGCAAAGGCATTTGAAAAAGCTCACCCATTTAGATTTAATTACATACATAACTGGTGTCCTCCCAAGTGTGAAAATGCTGTAACCAATAAATCAGACAATAAAATGCTATCTGAGCAGAACAGATTTATAGAGAAGATGTATGAGCAATCGAAATTCACTGACTTGCTTGCACTGGGTATTTTTACCCAGAAAAGTTCTTATATGAAGAGCAAATTCCTGCTCTTGGAATCTTGCCTCCTTTTGAGCACTTAGGTCAGTTAGTTTCCCTAGAGGGTGTCCTTGTGTAATGACTTTTAAATGAACAGGCGATATTAATCTTAAAATCATCTCTATATGTTAAAGAATCCCTAGATCTGCGTTTGTATATATATTTTGAGGACTACTTCATTTGTCCACTACTGTTTCTCACGTGTTTAATTAATAACTACTTAATGAAGCTTAGTTCAGTAGAAAGAATATTTCATGTTAGAGTTCGTTGGAAATTCACAGACAAGGAAGACTTCAAACTTTTGTAAACCAAATTTTTAAAAGATGTGACATTCAGACTACCAGAAAATGTGACATCCAGACTATGAAAATATCTTCCCAGTATCATGGGGGAAAACAAAACAAAACTGTGTTATAATAGTAAAGGGACAGATAATTCAATCATCGTCAGTGGTTTTGATCTTTATAAAACGAATGCATTTTTAAATGTATTTACTTTGGATTGAAATATCTTGTAAATGACAAACAGTAAGAAAGTTGGGAAAACTAGAGTCTTGTTATCTGTTAGGCGTGCTTTTGCCAAGTGCAAAATCTTTGGAGGGTATAGTCTCATCGCATTTTTCATGTTCCCATTTGGAATAAAATCAAATGGACAAAAATATATTTTCCCTTTTAATAAAACCTTGTAAAAAATAATACTTTAATACACTTTATAACTGTTGGTCAACCATGGTAAAGGCACAATCTGATCTCTGCAGACACTTTTCTATGGAAAAGAGCCAGTCAGCTGAACAACTTCCTCATTTGTTGTGCTTATGAAAATGAAAATTTAACAGACTAGAATTTCAAAACCATCCATGGTTACAAGTAAGGAAACAATAATAGCAGGACTTTATCATTAACTTACAGTGCTCTTGGAATTTCCTTGGTTAAGTCAGACAGCAAAGTGGCTCTCCCTGAGTGAGAATAGTTCCTTTCTTTCCTTTTTGCATCACACCATAAAGCTCATTTCTTAAATGATCTTGGTTAGACTGGTTTTGTTTATTTGTTTCTCTGCAAGTTCTAGGCTCTGACTAGAAAGCAGGAATGTAACAGTGTGAAACAGGCAAAGTTCAGAGATACTCTTGATTGACTCAAAGAGGACCCATTTCCTCCTTCTCCCTAACTGTGGATTTTTAAGTCTGGGTCTGGCTCCTGCTCTTTTTTCTCTAAATATTTATCAGCTAACAATTACATGCCGGCTCCAATGGCAACAAATTTGGCTGAAGAAATAAATAAGAAGGCTTTCTTTTCCCAAATATGCTAAATAATGCAAGGACCGTGTAGTTTTTTGTAACTGCAGTTTTCCTTCATCCAGTTATCAGATTCAGGTCTTTCAATTTTAACACTCATTTGACATATATAAAAATCAGGTTACTTCAGTATGCTCTGTTTTACTTCACTATACTCTGTTTTCTCTCTCTCTCTCTTTTTTTTTTTTCCTTTAAAAAAAAATGATTTCCATTTGTTTGCCTGTTTCCAGTAAGTTTCTCTAGTATTTGCCTCTCTTATACATGCTGGGTGCTCTGCCTAAAGTTAATAGAACTGCTTAGTAAAGTCCACTGAATCCTGGCACAAGAACCTATTACAGTGAAGAGCATTCCTTTTACTTAGAAATATTTTAAGAAATAAATTTCTGAAAAGTTGCCCGATAAGATTTAGAATTCATTATGTGATCAAGACACTAAACCCAGACCTGCATTTTGCAAGCCTTTTATTTTTATATTTGCAAAGGGCCTCTACACCAGTTTACTTAAATTGACCTTTTGTGCTTTAAATAAATGTAGTTTTTATAAAGCTGAGGCAAAGCAGCAAGCAGAAGTTGTACTAACCTTAGTATATTTAAACTGCAAATTGGTGAGTGGGGCAGGTACATCTGGCATGGCTGAGGACGACATTGCTGGTTCTGCTCCTGAACACAGGTGACAGGCTCAGCGATTTGGTTCTGATAGAGCCCTTGGCTTTATTTGTTCCTTTTTATCTGCTTGGGCTAAGGTTTATTTGCATACTGGGATATGATTGGATGAACAAACTCGGAGCAAAAAGAAAACGACACTACTTATTTGTAACACCTAGAGCAGGAAGCCCTTGACTTTAAACTTAAATCCTTAAGAAACCAGTGCTCCAGTATTGAAGCTGCGTCCAGAGTCAGGGCACTATTTGCAGACGAATTAATTTACAGAGCCGAAACCTATGATAAGTGTAGGAAGCACAGCTGCTCTGGCCACTAAGACCAGTTATTATTTTTTGGCTTTTCGTGCTTTTTATGTTACTGTGAAACTTTCTGTGTTCTGACAGACTTGGAATCAGAGAATTCGAGGATTGAAAAGGAATCTCAAAGGGCACTTGTTCTTTGCAGAGGCGAGTGAGGCAAGGACCCTGGCCAGGTGTCTTTAGGACAGTGCTATCGGCTAAACTGTCCCTGTCCCAGAAAAGCAGGGTGCTTTTCTTTAGGTCTCCTCTAGAGACCCTACCCCAAGGCCACTTTAAAACACTCAACCCCATCAAATGTATTTCAGTGCTTGGTAAGCAGACCTACTAGGATTTCAGGAGCTCTAAATTATCTTTATTTAAATTATCTTTCTCTTTATTTAAATGGTCTTTATCTAAATTATCTTTTATATGTGGGAACAGAAATGTCAGCAGGATTTTTAGGGAACTCAAACTGTGCTGTCACACACTCACCACAATAGCAAATGGCAATATCGTCTGCTAAAACTTGCTTAAAATGAAAGTAACCCCTGGTTTTGGAAGTTGGCTGGTATTTATCAATCACTGACGCAGGCAATTGTACCAAGAATGAATTTAAACAAGACTCTTGAGTAATATAGGTTCTTAAAATGAGATTAATGTTTCAAGTTGGGAGCATTCAAAAGGGACAATTTTTAACTGTACTACTCCCATTTTTAAGTATGAAAGTTTATTTTATCGAAAGTCTAGCAAAAGTTACAGTCAAAACAAGATGGAAAACCTTGGGTGCTTTTAACCAATTACTAAGAATTAAGAGTAATAATTATTTCTTCCAGTGAAAAGTGCCAGCTTTTCCAAATATGGGATTTAAGTAGGGAAGCTAAGGTTTGTTGAATAGTTACTCCAAATCAGGGGCAGGAACCGTACTTTCTCTTTCTGCCCTCACTGGGTTCCCCACTTTACAGACATAAAATAGCTTGTTTATGAACACCAATCTTATAAGTACAAAACCAAAATTTCATTTCAGGCCAGTGTGACACCAAAACCTTGGTTCTTATTCCAGTTTATTCTCCTTGTCCTCCTCTCCATAAGAGCGTTCACAGATGGGCTCGAGAGTCGGCTGTTTTGTTCTCTGAGTCGTCACCCTCACAGGCCCTCAAGCGTAGCCTTTTATTTGTCTAAGATGGGGGTCAGCAAACTTTTTTCTGTAAAGAGAGAAAGATTATTTTCTGCTTTCTAGGCCACATAGTTTCTGTTTTGATTAACTCAACTCTACAGTCAACCAATACCATAATACACTTTGCAATACAATTTTATTTACAAAAACAGATTCAGCTCAGAGACCAGGCCCCTAGATGTTTAAGACAACCATCTCTGAGGTCCTTGCCTCCCCTGTGCCTCTGCCTGAAGACCAGATAGAAACTTCTGTGCTGTTTCATTGTTTTTTTCTCTCTCCCTATCCCCCTCACTCACAATTTCATTCTTTTTGGAAAATCTAATTGTTTTCTCTCTTAAAAATGTGTTTTGAATTAAATGCACAATTACACAACAGCTGTTACATAACTCACAGAGTGGTGCTCTGGCCAGGCCCAGACAGCTGTGTTTTGCTACTTTCTTCTGCTCTCAGCTTTGCAGTTGTTAGTGGAGTCAAACACTTGTCCAGGCAGTCAAAGCTCAGTGCTTCACAGCACACTTGGTGTGTCATCTCACTATTTACACGCTCATTCTTAATCGTATTTGATTGAATAATTACATAAGAACAGGTCCCTTTATGCCAGATATTACAGAATGTAGGTAAAAGAAACAGCTATGAAACAGGTTACCACACCTGCCCATTAAATTTTTCCAAATATTTACCGAGTATCTTCTATGAGGAAAGCATTGTGATTAGAGGATCAGGAACTCTCCCACCTTAATCTTACTTGAAAGGCAGATCTTTCTTATCTAGAAACCACAGAGCCTGAGATCTCTGCTTCTGAAATAGGTATTGATATCATCCATCTCCTAGAATTTGTCTTGTAGAATAGTATGTTCTTAGGAGTGGTTGCATGGGTAAAAGGCCGAGGAGATCACTTCCCTCTTTTACAAAGGGAAAATGGCTTTGGTGAGAACTCAGGGACAAGGAAGCCCCACTCCAAGACTGGGTCAAAGCTTGTATATTTTTATATACAATTTGTATTGTATATTTTAGCAGGCTTATTCAGCAGAGGATGGGCTGGAAATGAAACTTGGGAGTCATAGATGAAGTATGTTTAATCATCCTTTCCTTCTTAGGGGCAAGTTAAATTACACACACACACACACACACACACACAGCTGTGAAGGGGTGGGAAGAGGAGCATAATTTAATTTTCTTTTAACTCTGACTTCTTCTAGTCCTTGGTGAAAACTATCATTATCCCAAGAACCATGCAGACTAGGTCTCCAACCATGGCTGAAACTGCTATGTCATAGTATCAGAAATCTCTCTAAAACTCCTCTAAAACTCAAGCCTTAGTCACTGAAAAGCTATTGGAGCCTAAGCTTCTCCCACTCACGTGAGTAACTGAAATAAAAAACATGCACATTTAACACACATAACTGTATGGTGAAATACAAAATCGCTGTTCTTCACATTTTCTGATTTCAAAATCCAGAATCGATCTGCTGGAGCTGAAATTGCTTTGCTTAGTGACATCTGCTGTCCCTGACTCTTCAGTGTCGCCTTCAGCATCACAGGGTGAGTCTGCTGGGTGGTTAACCCAGCGATGGATATGTCCCTTTGCTTTTGATCACTGCAGTTTCAACAGACACCACATGGGTTCACGTGCCTGTTGGCTTTTAATAATTTGGAAAAAAATGGATCGTGTTATGTGATGAGAGAATCTGCTAGATTGGCAAGTGGGTATTAAAAAGGGAGGTGGAAGAAGCATTAGAGTATGTGAACATATCTTTTGTGGGCTAATTTCTGTTCATCTGACATCCTTTGCCCATTAGCAATAATGTTTTTTATTTTTTAACCTTTGATTTCTCCTGCTCCTCACATATCCTATCAATTGTTTTCTCTTTGTCTTGTGTTACTAAAATGGCAGATGCCCCTCTTACCTGATGCAATCAGGATACTAACTAATTAGAAGGGTAACTAAAAGAAACTAGATTAAAGCCTCTATAAGATTGTTTTAAATAGATTTTTGCTGTGAACTTCATGGGCCAAATCCATTTCTTAGAGCTAGGTCTGCTGCTCGAGCTTGAAATAACCTTGCATGAATAGTGTTCACATTGTTTTTGTTTCCTCAAAATGCAGAAAGGAGTTTAAAACCATTAAAACATCTTTGAGGCAATCTGAATGCAGACTACTTTGAGAGTTTTATACATTTTCTAGTTTTTTTTTACAATTGTCTTATGTATAGATTGTTAGTATGCCAGCGTGTTTCATAATTTGACAAGATTGAGTGTTTATATAACACTCAGTTTTGTTTTCATAGAAATCAATTGCCCTTTCCTCCTAATAAATCAGCAACTTAAATAACATTTAATTCAACCATGCCGTTGAAATACTAGTTTCACATGAATGATAAGAATTTGGAGGAAAGAGATTTGACTACTGGTAAGCAGAGAAGATTGTTTTCAAAACTTGAGTGTATGTAGACATAAGTCTACATACTATTTCTCTTTTAATTTATTTTTATCAAAAGTTTTTTAGAGTCAAATATGCCATATATGTGTACATGCAAGCTAAGTCACTTCAGTCGTGTCCGACTCTTTGAGACTCTATGGACCGTAGCCCGCCAGGCTCCTCCATCCATGAGATTCTCCAGACAAGAATACTGGAGTGGGTGGCCATGCCCTCCTCCAGGGGATCTTCCTGATCCAGGGATCAAGCTCATGTCATTTACATCTCCAGCATTGGCAGGTCAGTTCTTTACCACTAACGCTACCTGGGAAGCCCATACCATCTATAGAAAGCTGCAAAAATCATAACTTTTTGTAGTAACATCTCAACAAAAATCATGAAAGAAACAAAGCAAAATAATCACCACTGGGGTCGAATAAAGAACAATATTAGAACCTCAGAGTCCACTTTGTACATCCTTTCTGTCACTATGTCCCTCTTCCTCACCACAGATGACCAGTAACTTAACTTCTAAAGCCACATGTTCTTTTCTCCCTGGTTTTGAATTTGTAAACAAATTACACAGTCAAAATATTCTTACAAAGGAAATTCAGAGGTGCAAGTTAGTTAATCTGGGAAGTGAGTTAAATCATGGTTGTAGATAAAGAAAGTTTTTCAGGGAGTACTCTCCACTCAAATGTCATCCAATAAATATAAATTATAAATGCAAAATGCACAGCAACAAGTTAGCATTTTCAAGTCAAGGGTATTTTTTTTTTTTCATTCCCAGTCCTGGCACATGGAAGGGTGCAGAGAAATTACCCTTTTCCTATAGAGTTTCTCAGAGCTTAATAATACTTGGCAAACTGCACTAAATTATAAAAATATTCAACCCTTATTCTATGTCTAGAAATTTATTTTAAAGATACAATCAAATATGTCTAAATTATGAATAACTATCTTTAGAATAATATAAAATTAAAAATACCAAATGGTTTAGATAAATCCTGGGTTAGTGAAAACAGTAAACAAATACTTGGGGGAATTTTTGTGTTATGCTATAAATTATTTTTTAAAAACAGGTTAACAGGTTATAAACCTATGTACTATCTGTTGGTATGCTGAGAAATTGTGCTTTTTTAGTATTTGGCTGAAATCTGCAATTTGCCTTTGACCTTTGCCTCAGTGTTTGGAAAGCTAAATAGATGAATTTTGACTTCACTGTCATTTCTGCCATTCTGAATTTATGCATGATAAAAAGGATCATGTGATTTCTTTTGTTATATTTTATATAATTTTCCCAGACAGAATAATGACTTCTAAAGATATCCCTGGAAGCTGTGAAAGTCACTTTATACAGAAAGAGAAATGTAACAGTTGTAATTTAATTAAGGATCTTGAGCAATTATTTATTTTGGATTGTCAGGGTGGGTCTTAGATGCAATCCCAAGTATCCTTAGAAGAAAGAGGCAAAGGCGATTTGACCACAGAAACAGGAGGTGGCTTGGTCACTGACATGCTGCTAGCTTTGACAAGTAAGGGGCCAGGAGCCAGGGAATGCAAGGAATGCAGTTCTAGAAACTGGAAAATTCAGGGAAGTGGATTCTTCTCCAGAATCTCTGGAGGGTGCTGGCTCAGCCCATCCCTCTGACCTTGACCAGTGAAACTGATTTCAGTACTCTGACCTCTAGAGTTTTAAGAGAATAAATGTGTGCTGTGTTAAACCACTAAGTTTATGGTAATTTGTTACATCAGTCATGGGAACCCAATATATAACCAATGTAAGCACGAGTTCAGCATTGCTAAATAATACAAGCTGTTACCGATTACGTGTTCTATGTGTTTTTCTGGTTTATTGTTAAAATCTAAATATTCTTGTTCAAATAAAGGAAAGCCTCCCTCCCATCTGACCTTGGAATAGAAACTTATCAGGTGCTTGATATCTTGAAAACTTTTCAGTTTCAGTTGTAATATAAATGAATATTCATTCAATTGCAAAAGTAAAATGCAATAGATAATTCTGTTTACGAAAGCCATTAATTTTTTAAATGATTATTTTAGCTGCTGCTGCTGTTGCTAGGTTACTTCAGTCTTGTTCAACTCTGTGCAACCCCATAGATGGCAGCCCACCAGGCTCCCCCGTCCCTGGGATTCTCCAGGCAAGAACACTGGAGTGCGTTGCTATTTCCTTCTCCAATGCATGAACGTGAAAAGTGAAAGTGAAGTCACTCAGTCGTGTCCAACTCTTAGCGACCCCATGGACTACAGCCTTCCAGGCTCCTCTGTCCTTGGGATTTTCTAGGCAAGAGTACTGGAGTGGGTTGCCATTGCCTTCTCCTGGACAATATCAAACCTGGTTTGAATTTGCTTCCTTTAATTTGTTCCCACATTTTAAAGTTATATATACCCAGATCTATAACCAAAATCCCAACTTAACTTTCAGGCTTTACATTCCAGCTGCTTGTTGGTTACCTGAGCTACATGTCACATCTAATCAGATAGCTGGATTTGAAAACTGAGAGCCTGCATATTTGTTTTATGTGGACCATGCAGTATGATTGAAAAAAAAAAATTTACGTTAAAAAAAAACAAATTTTAACTTGAACATCTGAAGATTCGAAGAGTATTTTAGCCTGCCTGCCCATTGGAATCAACTAGGGAGTTCAAAAAAACACAAAAGAGATCCTGTTTTAATAACAGGAGTTTGAGCCCATCTGCTACGTCGCTTCAGTCCTGTCCGACTCTGTGCGACCCCATAAATGGCAGCCCACCAGGCTTCCCTGTCCCTAGGATTCTCCAGGCAAGAACACTGCAGTGGGTTGCCATTTCCTTCTCCAGTGCATGAAAGTGAAAAGTGAAAATGAAGTTGCTCAGTCATGTCCGACTCTTCGCGACCCCATGGACTGCAGCCTACCAGGTTCCTCCACCCATAGGATTTTTCAGGCAAGAGTACTGGAGTGAGGTGCCATTGCCTTCTCCATAAGCCCAGCTATTGGTGTGCATTTAAAGCTTCTCACGTAATTGTAATGTGTGGTCAGCTGTCAGAACCACTGAAGCAGCTCTGACTCTATTTCCTCATGTTGCTCAGAGTTGGAGAGACATGCACATCACCTGAAAACTTTTAGAAATGCCAATTCTCAGGTTCCATCTCAGACCAACTGAATCAGAATCTTTGGAGATAGGGGCCCAATAATCTGCATCAGGTGATTCAGATTTAGTCAAGTTTGAGCACCACAGCACTAAACATAGACCCAACCTATCTCTAATATTTAGTTCAGCCTATTTTACTCAATTAAGTTAACTACCTAGTCTCCTAGTTCATATTTTAAGACCCCCTGATTGAACTCACTGGCTCAGTGGATAAAGAATCTGCTTACCAGTGCAGGAGACACAGGACACTCAGTTCAATCCCTGGGTCAGGCAGAGGAGGAGATGACAGCCCACTCCAGTATTCTTGCCTGGATCTGGATAAACCCATGGGCAGAGGAGCTGGCAGAATACAGTCCAGAGAGTCAGAAAGAGGTGGACCTGACTGAGTGACAGACAGAGCACACACACACACACAATTGAACTCACTATCATTTCTCAAAATCAAACTTTTTTCTTGAGTTTTCCCCTTCTGATTATGACAAAACAACACTGGCCAAATTTCAGGCATCTGTGATTCCTTGCCTTTTCCTGTAAAACTATTAATTTTATTTATTGAAGTAATTATTACCTTGAACTGTCTAGTGTCCTGACATTGTAGGTCTGGATTTTAAAGAACAAATCACTCTCATATTTTTAATCCAATCTAAGAGTTTCTGATTACAAGAATCTTTGTTAAACACATACATTTAGTCCATTTCTACTTCTGTTGTGATGACTCATGTACTTTATGCTTTCTGTTTGTCCTTATATCAGTTAGGATTAGGTTTGGTGCCCATCATGAAAAATCCAGAATAAATACTCAGAATGGAAATGGATTTCTCTTTCATATAAACAGATATTATAAATTGCTCATCCAGGGCAGGCGTGGTTGCAGAGTTGAGAGATACAGAGGCTCCTTTCAGCTCACTGTCCCAGCAATCCCTGAGCTATGACTCTTGGCCTCCTGATAAGAGAAGGCTGACAGAATTCCAACCATTACATTCATATTCCAGGATTCAAATGGAGAAAGGGGAAGAAAAATGACAAAAGACTAGAGGACCCTCAGTTATCAGAGTTTAGTCACATAAACACACTTAACTATAAGGAAAAATAAAGATTGTACACTTTTTTCTGGGCAGCCAGGCTCATAGGTCAAAATCAATAATTGTAATATTAAGAAGGGAAGACTATTGCAGAGGTAACCTGCAGTCAGAGGTGCATACTCTTTTTCTTCTTATCTCTCTTCTCTGGTATGGAGTACAATTTCTTTATTCTTCCATTTTCACATCTTTTCTTGTTTAGAAGAAATATTTTGTCAAACTATAAATTTTAATGCACTTCATTTAAGGATATAAATTTCCTTCTAAGCATGTCTTTAGCAACATCTACAAGTATGGATAGGGCATCCCTGGGTGCTCAGCAATAAAGAATCCACCTGCCAATGCAGGAGATGCAAGAGATGCCGTTTCAATCCCTGGGTCAGGAAGATCCCCTAGAGAAGGAAATGGGAACTCCATTTTGGCCTGGGAAATCCCATGGATAGAGATGCCTGACAGGCTTCTGTCCATTGGTTTGCAAACAGCTGGATGTCAATTTAGCGACTAAACAAGTTTGAATACAGTAGATTCATTTTTTCAGTCAATTAAAAAGAGTTTCTAATTTCCATTGTGATATCTTCCTTGACTTAGAGTTTATTTTGGTGTACATTTCTTAATTTTTCTGTTGGTTGGTAATAACCCCCAAATCTTTGTATCTTACATTACTAAGGCTATTATATACTTGCCAATTTAGCATTGCTTTATCTTACTTGTGAACTGAACTTGTTATTGCTGTAAGATGTCCCTATTCATGTCTATGCTTTTTGCCTTCATCTGATAAGTTATAGCCACAGTAGCTTTTCTTTGGGTTGGAATTTATATAATATATATTCTTCCATCTTCTTACTTACAATCTCTGTGTCTGTATGTATTACATGTCTGTTTGGGCTTCCCTGGTGGCTCAGATTGTAAATAATCCACCTACAATACAGGAGACCTGGCTTTGATCCCTGGGTTGGGAAGATCCCTTGGGTCTGGCAACCCACTCCAGTATTCTTGCTTGGAGAATCCTCATGGACAGAAGAGCCTGGCAGACCACAGTCCATGGGGTTGCAGAGTCAGACATGACTGAGCAACTAAGCACATTGAATGATCCACTATTGGGTTTTATTTACTTATGCAGCTTAACAGATTTTCTTTAATTATATCACTTATTTTATTGACATGTAATATGATGTATTTATAAATCTATGTTTAAAGTCTGTCGTCTTACTAAATACTTTTATGTTACTTGCTCTATTTTTCTTTTCTCTTTTAAAAATTGATTTAAAATTTTTAAGTTTTAAAATTAAATTAAATGTTAATTTTACATTTAATGTACATTCATGTAAATTAATTTAAAAATTATTTATTCTCTGTGTAATTTGGAGAATTTTATACTATTTTCATTATTTTAATAGTTTTTCAAATATTATGTATATTTTTTCATTTATTAAAGTCTAAAATTAATTTGTACCTCTTTTCCTTGGCTAATTTTCAGTTCAGTTCAGTTCAGTTCAGTTGCGCAGTCATGTCCGACTCTTTGCGACCCCATGAATTGCAGCACGCCAGGCCTCCCTGTCCATCACCAACTCCTGGAGTTCACTCAGACTCACGGCCATCAAGTCAGTGATGCCATCCAGCCATCTCATCCTCTGTCGTCCCCTTCTCCTCCTGCCCCCAATCCCTCCCAGCATTAAACTCCTTTACACCTCTTCCCATAACATGTCATTGTTGGTGGATGTTTCTTTGAATATTGTGTGGGAACTTCCCTGGTGGTCCAGTGGTTAACAATCTGCCTTGTAATGCAGGGGACGTGGATTCAATCCCTGGTCAAAAAACTAAGATCCCACATGCCACAGAACAGCCAAGCCCTCTCACGGTGGCACAGGAACTCCTGAGCCCACATGCTCCAGAGCCTGTGTGCCACAACTAGAGAGCCGGAATGTCACGTGTAAGATCCAATACAGCCAAATAAATTAAATATATATATATATATTTGTATGCATGTTAATGTTATTAGATAATCTATTTTCCACTCCAGGTTCATTTAATCTCTTTGTCTCATGGCATAGCTTTCTGCCCTCTGGCTTCTGGTTTGGCTCAACCTGCAAGAAAGGGAGGGAGATGCTGATAGGAAAATGGAGTGAAGCAAGAGGGAAAGGCCATGCCACTTACTCCCTTGCTTCTCTCGTGACTGAGTGGCATTCTGGCAGAGTTCTCACAGGGCTGTCTTCCTGTATAACTGCCAGCCTTATTGAGTGTTCCTCACTGTAAAGTCCTGGCTTTATTCACTGGGCTCTGAAAACACCATTTACTTTTCCCGTCTCCTCAGTCTTTCAGAAGTGGTCACTGCTTTTCACCTGTGTGAGCTCTGGGTTATCCAGTACCTTTGTGGATCGTTCACCTTTCTGTAAGAAATTCCTTCTTTACATCATTTTCATAACTCCAGCCAGGTGTGCCTTCTGTTTTTCCTGCGGCCCTGGTGTTATCCTTTAAAATTTTAGATACATCTTTTTGTTTAGTTGTATAATTGGTTTGTATAATTGGCTATGTATAATAACATAATAAGCACTACCAAACCTCTACATAAAACAATACTTTGAAGATAACCTATATGTATACTTGTAGGTCCTACAGTCCATTGCTCTGTCCCTTCTCTCCTCCTTGGATGAGAAAACTAGGAAACCTGTGTTCATTATTCTCTTGATTGACTTCCATTGTATCTCTATGTATTCCAGAAAATGGTACGTATATGCTTGTGTGTGTGTTAGTGTATACATGTTAATTATTTCTAACTTTATAAAAATGAACTCTTTTTTTCTTTTTCCTACTTGCATGTTATATTGATATGATTCATCCATAGTAATGTACATGACTATAGTTTTTTATTTTGACTGCTGGGTAATAAACTTTTCTGATAATAGTTTATTCATCCAGAATTGATAATGGGTTTTAGGGGGCTTGTATGAACATATTCGCATATATTTCTACTGGCTATATATCTAGAATCAAATCTGATATTTCTTAAGGAAAAGGAATGTTAAGCTTTGGTATATAATGCTACAGTGATTATATCAATTTGTATTTCTGTCTTCAATGGAAAAATGACCCTATGGATCCATATTCTTCAGCTTTTGAGTCTCAGGCTTTTTGATTTTTAATGAAGTGATACAAAATGGTATCACATTGGGATCTTTACCTGTTCTTCCTTGATTACTAAGTATCTTGAATACTTCATCATATGTTTATTGGTCAATTTTGGTTTTGTAAAAGTGTGTTTACATGATTTGCACTGTTTTATTAGAATGCATATTTTAAGTACTTTTTTAATATTTAAAAATATACACTTGATTCTGATCATTAATCACATTATTAATGTCAGAAATGAATCTCTAAATTAATAAATCTTTAAATTTTACTTTATATACAGTATATTTTTAATGATCAAAGTGTTCCTAATTTTTATACAATTAAATCTATCAATCTTTTATTTTTACAATCAATATTTTTTGTGCTTTTTAAAAGAAAACTATCCAAATATCACAGACTAAAGATATGCTGATATCTTTTCCTGCTAAGAACATTAAAATTCTATTTTTCCCTTTGAAGCTTATATGGAAATGATCTTTGTGTATAGTGTAAAGTGGGCTTCCCTGGTGGCTCAAACGGTAAAAAAATTTGCCTGTAATGTGGGAGAGGAAGATCCACAGGAGAAGGGAATGGCAACCAACTCCAGTATTCTTTCCTGGAAAACTCCATGGACAGAGGATCCTGGTGAGCTACAGTCCATGGGGTCAAAAAAATTTGGACACAACTGAGTGACTAGCACTGTCACTTTTCAGGGTATGAAGGAAAGCCAGTGGTGTGCTACAACACTCAGACTAGCTCAGGAAACTTGATGTTAACATTTCAGGAATTTGAGTCAGATGACTTTACATTGGTTGTTGTTGTTGTTCAGTCACTCAGTGATGGTCCAACTCTTTGCAACACAACGGACTTCAGCATGCCAGGCTTCCCTGTCCTTCGCTATCTCCCAGGGCCTACTCAACTCATGTCCATTGACGTGGTGATGCCATCCAGCCATCTCATCCTCTGTTGTCCTCTCCTCCTCCCACCTTCAATCTCTCCCAGCACCAGGGTCTTTTCAAATGAGTCAGTTCTTCATATCAGGTGGCCAAAGTATTGGAGTTTCAGGGTAAACAACAGTCCTTCCAATAAACACTCAGGACTGATCTCCATTAGGATGGAGTGGTTTGATCTCCTTGCTGTCCAAGGGACTCTCAAGAGTCTTCTCCAACACCCCAGTTCAAAAGCATCAATTCTTTAGCACTCAGCTTTCTTTATAGTCCAACTCTCACATCCATACATGACTACTGGAAAAACTACTAAACTCAATCATGGGTAGAATATTTGCATTATGCAAATTGTCCAATGCTACAGACTAGTGCAAATCAGGGTTTTTTTGTTGTTGTTTTGTTTTATTTTGTTTTTAGACAGTTGGTGTACCAGCATGGCATTGATAATCTTCTTTATGTGGATAAGCACTTTTTTAAGTTCCTTTCATTGAACATCTTGCTTTTCTTCAATAACTTGATGTGCTACCTTGTCACAGAATATCATTTCATATAAATATGTGTGTTGGGGCAAGGCATCTTTATTTTATATCTCTGGTCATTTTGTCCATCTGACTACCAACATCATATTGTCTTAAATAGCATATATTAGTATATATAGTATAGTAATATTAGAATACTAAGAGTACTAAATTTAGAATTCTAAAATTAGTATATATTAGTATGTATAACTTTATAATAAGCTATTTCCAACTCTCACATCCATACATGACTACTGGAAAAACTATAGCTTTGACTAGACAGACCTCTGTTGACAATGTCTCTGCTTTTTAATATGCTGTCTAGGTTGGTCATAGCTTTTCTTCCAAGGAGCAAGTGTCTTTTAATTTTATGGCTGCAGAAATCTGTATGCAGGACAGGAAGCAACAATTAGAACTGCACATGGAACAACAGACTGGTTCCAAATAGGAAAAGGAATATATCAAGGCTGTATACTGTCACCCTGCCTTTTAACTTACATGCAGAGTACATCATGAGAAAAGCTGGGCTGGAAGAAGCACAAGCTGGAATCAAGATTGCCAGGAGAAATATCAATCACCTCAGATATGCAGATGACACCACCTTTATGGCAGAAAGTGAAGAGGAGCTAAAAAGCCTCTTGATGAAAGTGAAAGAGGAGAGTGAAAAATCTGGCTTAAAGCTCAACATTCAGAAAACTAAGACCATGGTATCTGGTCCCATTACTTCATGGCAAATAGATGGGGAAACAATGGAAATAGAGCGAGACTTTATTGTGGGGAGCTCCAAAATCATGGCAGATGGTGATTGCAGCCATGAAATTAAAAGACACTTATTCCTTGGAAGGAAAGTTATGACCAACATAGAGAGCATATTAAAAGCAGAGACATTACTTTGGCAACAAAGGTCCAGCTAGTCAAGGCTATGGTTTTTCCAGTAGTCATGTATGGATGTGAGAATTGTACTATAAAGAAAGCTGAGTGCTGAAGAATTGATGCTTTTGAACTGTGATGTTGGAGAAGACTCTTGAGAGTCCCTTGGACTGCAAGGAGATCCAACCAGTCCATATTAAAGGAGATCAGTCCTGGGTGTTCACTGGAAGGACTGATGTTGAAGTTGAAACTCCAATACTTTGGCCACCTCATGCAAAGAGCTGACTCATTTGAAAAGATCCTGATGATGGAAAAGATTGAGGGCAGGAAGGAAAGGGGGCAACAGAGGATGAGATGATTGGATGGCATCACTGAATCAATGGACATGAGTCTGGGTAAACTCCAGGAGTTGGTGATAGACAGGGAGGCCTGGCATGCTGCGGTTCATGGGGTCACAAAGAGTCAGACACGACTGAGCGACTGAACTGAACTAAGTTGATGATAGCTTTTCTTCCAAGGAGCAAGTGTCTTTTAATTTCATGGCTGCAGTCAACATCTGCAGTGATTTTGGAGCCCAAAAAGGTAAAGCCTCTCACGGTATCCATTATTTCCTCATCTATCTCCTATGAAGTGATGGGACCAGATGCCATGATTAGTTTTCTGAATGTTGAGTTTTCAGCGAACTTTTTCACTGATTAGTTTTGTCATTTAAATATAAATCTTTTAAAGTCTGTGTCTGATCATTCAAATATCTGTCTCTGCCTTGAGAAAATGCAGTTCCTTTTGGCTTTTGTTCATGCTGTCTTTTCTTCTTCTGACTATCCTAGATATTAGGCATTGAATTTAAAAATTTTGAAGGCTTATGATGATCTTATCTTCTTCTAAAGAACATGTGTATTTGCTATAGCATTTGTTTTTGTTAGACGTATATTGGACCTTCTCTTCTCTCTGTGTCTTGAACACTCTGTTTCATAATCCCCATACCTTGTCCCTGTGATACATCAGAACGTAATTTCCTCAAATCCATAATCTGTTTTACTTATTCTCTATTCAATTATTTTTAACCTGTTGTTAGAGCATTAATTGAGCTTTTAATTTCAATGACTCTGTTTTTCTTTTCTAGAGTTTTACTTGATTCTTTTAAAAATTATAAATTTTTTGTACTATGTTGTGTTGATTTAAATAAGATGAATAGTCTCAAATCTTTATTTAATGAAAGAATTCAACAGAATCACAGATATATTTTGTCTTTACAAATAAATGGTAAAGAGTAGTTTAAAGTTCTTCTGAACTAACAATGAAACCTCAAATAATTTGTCAATTCAAATAATATTACTTGGGAAAATACATAGAAGTTCATGGATGCTGCATTTCACAAACACAGCAGAGCAACCTCCAGAATCTGAATGTCTTAAAAGGCTCAGTTGTATAAATAACACTTCCAAGAATGTGTTATGAAATAGACCACGATTATTCATTTTTATTCAAATCTCCATACTGGGAAAGAGAATCATTCGAGATGTTTTCATAGATGTTCTCAATTTACCACTTTATCAGAACTAAATTTAAAACATGAAATTGTATCTGTTCTTCTGTATTATACGGGAAGAAGAAACATTTTATTATTATCTTTCTGATATTCCTTTCATTAGCATGAAACTTGAAACTTGAAACTACAGTTTCAAGTCTAAGTGTTGTAACACAGAGGAGGAGTAAACGCCATTGTTGATGAAATTTCAAGGAAGGAAGATTAATTTTATACCCACAGCCTAGACTAAGGAGCTGCTGGTAAAGCTGTTGCCTCCCCATCCAGTGATTCAAAGGGCATATTTTTCTATTCTTTAGTGAATGTCAGCCATTCAGTGATGTGAGGTCTTAGTCCTATCTCCTTTTCATGCAACCTTGACTGCTCTCCTTACTGAGTTATTAAGCCCTTTGGCTATCAGTGCAGCACATTATCAAGGGCAGGAACAGTTTGTTTACTTCTCAATTATAAATTTCCTCTTTGTTCTTTTGGCTCCTGGAATTTTTTTTTTTCCTTGTTGAGCCAAGTGTGCATTTAACTTTTACTTATTATATTTTTATCTCACATCTTTGTTGTATTTTAGGAGAATTTCCACATGATCTGGCCTGCTATAATGAGTGAAATGGAAATGATTTTTCTAAAAGAACACAATCATTAAAAAAATAAAACTAGTTTCATAAGACTATCAGATTTTTATGCTTGTTTATTTTTTATTTGCACATTTTTTGAGACTTTTTAAATAAATGGCAATCAATATCAAAATATTCATACTCTTATAATATGTTATATATTATTTATATATTATTCTATACACATGCATAAAGGTGTATGTGTATAGAAACAGAAAACTCCTGATCTGGAGTGCTATTATTATTTTCGGGGGCCCTTCCCCTTTTTTTAAATTTTTCCCTTTTATAGAAATTTATTGTTAATTTATATTAAAATTATCAAATCATACAAGTTTGTTATCGCTCCAATACTGAGTTTAATACTTGTACTTAGAGTTCCAGGTTGAATCTAAACTCAAGGTTTAAAATTTACCAGTGTTCAGATTTCTAAATGTGTCCAGAGTACTGATCATGTTGATCCACTGGAAGCACTTTTTAACTGAAGGGCTAAGATCTTCCTGGGAATAACTCTAAGTGAAGATAGTACCTGAGAGGCTTCTCTGATGGCTCAGACGGTAAAGAATCTGCCTTCAATGTGGGAGACCTGGGTTCATTCCCTGGGTTGGGAAGATCGCCTGGTGAAGGGCATGGCAACCCACTCCAGTATCTTGTCTGGAGAATCCACGTGGACAGAGGAACCTAGTGGGCTATGGTCCATGGGGTCACAGAGAGTCAGATATGACTGAGCAACTAAGCATACACATACAAACAACTGAGGTCTATAGTAATGCTTCAACTGTCAGAGATGGTTGAATCTAATCACAGTTCGCCATTTGTTACTGAGATTTGCTCCTGAGTCAGCACCCCTTTTCCCAAATATGGGTTTTCACCATAATGTAAGATGAGAGTAGGCTGAAAATAAATTAATTAAAAACTCTTAATTGATGAAAAATCATTCTCCCGCTGACACAAAGAAATTCCAGTAGTATTTGGTTTATATCCATTACTCACATGATATGAAATACAAGAGTGAAGAGTGAGAGATTCTCCTCACTGTGGCTTCGGTACATTAAGGAACCCAGAAGATACATTATCACTGGTATTTTTGAAGATTCCATTGTGTCAGTCATGGCAGCAGAGATGTAGCGCTCATGCAATGCCCAGGAGGTAGGGTAACCAAGGAGAAAGGAGAGCATTCAGGCAGCAGTAGGTTGTTATTGGCAGCTTAGAGACCAAGAGTGATTGTGTCCCTGGCTCTAGGGTCAGCTTTCTCTAGCTGTAAATTGCTGCAGCTGGGTGCTCTCAGATGACTTTATGGACAGCAAAAGCCTGGTAAGAACCTTCACTAAAAGGAGTGGATCACAAAAGGGGAAAAGATGAGACAGAATGTGAACTGGTGTTTCCAGGGCCTGGAGAGAAACTGATTAATGGGGGAAGGAGTTTTACTTTGGAGTGATGGAAATGTTTGGGAACTAGAAAAGGGTGGTGGCTACACCATACGTGAATGGACTAAATTTCACTGAATTTTCCCCTTTAAAATGGTTAATTTCATGTCGCAAAAATTTCACCTCAGTAAATTATTTTAAAACTATAAAAAGGAAACCAATAGAGATTACTGACCACACGTGACAACCAAAGGACTACATCAGATAATGGATGATTCCTTGATGAGATTGTAGACCTTGCAATATGATAAATATTAAAAGCCTGGGAAACTGTTTTTATTACTTTCAAAATGACCCAGAAATGGCTGCCCTCGGGAAATATGAGGTTCATGCCATTTAAAATATTTTGCTCCTGTGTCCTATTGTTTTAGTCTCAATTCTTACGTATTGTGACAACATAAATAATGATTAGGATGTATTGGATAGCACTTCAAGAATATGCTAAAAGGATAAATTTGTGTATTTTGTGTGTGTTTTCTGATGGATAAAGAATGATTTGTCCAAGTTTCCCCTCCTTCAAAGAATAAAACAAAAGTAGGTATTAATCCAAGATCTTTTCGAAGTTGCTGTGGTTAGTTTTGAAAAGGGTTGTACAGCAACCTGAGAGTCCAGAATTCTTTTCTCTCTGAAGTCAGACTACTTTGACTTTAAAGCACTGAATAACAGTTTAGAACATGGAATTTAAACATTTAGAAACAAATGGTGTGTGAACATAGGAAATGGTTTCCCTCAGGCAATAGTATCATTTGTCCTGAGCCCAGATTTCAAAGCTTCCCTCTAAATTACTGGGGAGTGTTTCTCCCAGGATACAACTTTCCTAAACAACAACAACAAAGCAATGGCACTTTTCTCTTCCTCATGTTCCTATATGAAGACTAGTTTTTAAAATGAGAGTCATGAACTCCATAAACACTTATAATCTCCTAACTATCTGTGAGTGATCCAAACTGTTTTTCAAAAAAAAAACAAACAAAAAAGAACTTCAAAAGTCCAAAGTCCTAGAAGAACACTGGGGAGTTTATTGTGTATTAACTAGTTGATTTTCTAAGAGGTTTTACCTCCCAAATATGAAATTAGGCTTCCAATGCAGTCTGAAAACTGCAAATTTTCTAGACGCACACAGCTAATGCCAAAAATAATTTCTTGGATTTTTAGTTCAGTTCAGTTCACTCAGTCGTGTTTGACTCATTGCGACCCCATTTACTGTAGCACACCAGGCCTCCCTGTCCATCACTAACTTCTGGAGTCCATCCAAACCCATGTTCATTGAGTTGGTGATGCCATCCAGCCATCTCATCCTCTGTTGTCCTCTCCTCCTCCCACCTTCAATCTCTCCCAGTACCAAGGTCTTCTCAAATGAGTCAGTTCTTTGCATCAGGTGGCCGAAGTATTGGAGTTTCAGCGTAAACAACAGTCCTTCCAATGAACACTCAGGACTGATCTCCATTAGGATGGAGTGGTTTGATCTCCTTGCTGTCCAAGGGACTCCCAAGAGTCTTCTCCAACACCACAGTTCAAAAGCATCAATTCTTTAGCACTCAGCTTTCTTTATAGTCCAACTCTCACATCCAAACATGACAACCGGAAAAATCATAGCCTTGACTAGATGAACCTTTGTTGACAAGGAAATGTCTCTGGCTTTTTAATATGCTGTCTAGGTTGGTCATAACTTTTCTTCCAAGGAGTAAGCCTTTTTTTTAATTTCATGGCTGCAGTCACCATCTACAGTGACTTTGGAGCCCCCCAAAATAAAGCCAGCCACTGTTTCCATTGTTTCCACATCTATTTGCCATGAAGTGATGGACCTGGGTGCCATGGTCTTAGTTTTCTGAATGTTGAGCTTTAAGCCAACTTTTTCACTCTCCTCTTTCACTTTCGTCAAGAGGCTCTTTAGTTCTTTGGATTTTTAGAAATACCTATATATACATATTCCACACTGAGCCATAGAATTGCAAGCTATTCATTACTTACCACTTGACCCTACTACAACATTACAGGGCATCAGAATTAACATTATGTCATGCTTTTAATTTCAACTACATTTGAGTGTGGACTGACCTTAGAGATACTTTTTATGTGCATCCGAATCTGGACTATCACTGATATGTGCATGGATAACTTCTGTTACCCTGGAAAACGACTAGTGGCGACCAGTGGCATTCTCCTTCAAGAGTGTAAAATAGGAAATTCTTAAAACTGAGTAAATATAGACTCAAGGACTCCAAAACATTGGTGCTTCAAAGACTGTTTCAGGCATCTGGCTTAGAAAGGCATTTTTCTTAGTAAATCTATACTAAATCCTGTTACATTCTGGATTCATACCAATGAAGTATCCAGTAGTTGATTCCATTGCATCTGCCTGGGATTCTACATACAATCATTTTGAACTATTGGAGTTCTGTTCATGATTCAAAATCAAACTTTCAAAAAACTACATTAACCAAAAATTAAGAGTAACAATGACAGCTGAAGTTATTATGAATCTAATTCTATTCTAAGTGCTCTATAAATCTACATTGAAAATACAACTATTTTCCCCATTATACAGATGGAAAAACCAAGGTTTGGTGAGGTCAGAAATATCCTCAGAATCCTGTTGTCTTCCCAATCCTTCCCAATCTACTATCCAAATCAATTTAGTCCCAACCTCCTATGACTTGCCACCTCCTATAGAAATGTGTTAACACCTTGATATACCTTTTGATCTTGCTCCCAAATATACCCTTGCTCATTTTCCAGCAGCTTATACATTGAGAAAATGGCCTATTTCCCTCAACTTTGTACCAAATTGGGCTCAGAGGGGCGTGTCTTGCACATGTGTGCTGTGCTAAGTTGCTCCAGTTGTGTCTGACTGTTTGCAACTCTACGGACTGTAGCCTGCCAGGCTCTGCTGTCCATGGGATTATCCAAGCAAGAATACTGGAGTGCATTGCCATGCCCTCCTCCAGGGGATCTTCCCCCAGGGGTTGAACCCTTGTCTATTTTGTCTCCTGCATTGGCAGGTAGGTTCTTTATCACCAGGACCACCTGGGAAGCTTGCCTTGCACATAAAATATTTCATAATCATTATAAAGTTTTGTAAATTATTGATATTGATGTTAGAGAAGTACTTAGATTTGGGTATCCATCTTCTGAACAGTTAATGGTTTTGCTTCCAGATTACCCAAGCAATGTTTCAACTCGAGTTGCCACAGGTAAAATATTCATATCATAGTTAAAAACCAGAGTCCCCAGCCAGCACACCTGGACATCAAGACAGTTTTTAATCTTGATTTTTGCAAATAATTTATGATTGTTTAGTCTTACCTTGACAAATACATCTACGAGTGGATAACCCCACTGTAAACCATTGTTGTAACTGCAGGAGTCCCAAAAGCAACTCAATACCCAGGCAATCTAGAAGCAAAACTCAATCTCTCACCATTTATTTTTTGATCATTTTAATTGGGTCAGTTATACCTACAGCTGTATTTGGCCTCTTCCAGATTTTCCACTATTTTCCAGCCTCCTCTGTCCATGGGATTTTCCAGGCAGGAATACTGGAGTGGGTTGCTATTTCCTTCTCCAGGGGAACTTCTGAACCCAGGGATCAAACCCAAGTCACCTGCAATGGCAGGCAGGTTCTTTCCCACAGTACCATGTGGGATTCTCTCCACTATGTTTACTAGAGATCAAAAAGTCTGCTAGATTTACTTTCAACTGGATATCAGATTGGCAACCACTGGCATGAACACCCTTTGGACCTTGTTATCTTTCAGTTTAGCTTTGACTTTATACACATGAATCTTGTAATTCTCTTCCATGATAGAAATAAAAATATTTTCATTGTTTCACAAAAATATATTTAAAAAATTTTACCAAGCACTCCAATTCTTTTTTTTTTTAACTTTCCCTAATATTTTGGTCCAGGGTCAGCAAAATGTTTCTGTAAGAATGAGATAGTAAATATTTTAGGCTTAAGAGGCCATAGGTTTCTGCACAGCTATTCATCTTCACTGTTGTAGAGCAAAGCAGCTTATAGAGTATACAGAAATGAAAGGATATGACTGTGTTTTAATACAATTTTATTTACAGAATAGGTCATTGGGCTGGATTTGGTCCACAGGTCATAGTGCACTGGTGTATACTTAGTCGGTATACTAACACGGATAGCCTGAATAATTATTCCAACTTCTCCTTTACCTGTGCTCTCCTGGGCTTTAACCCCATCTATCTTAATGGGTGTTTTTTTTTTATCCTGTCTTGATCTACTTTCCTCACTTTTGTCTACAGACATCTCGGAGGTGGGGAATGTATGCTTATTGGAGCCATTCCACAGTTTTATTTTTAATATCTGCTTATTTCTCTGTTTGTCACTAGTTAACACTCTTTCCCATTCCTCCTCTAAACCTGCCATTAATCATCCTGGATAATGACAAGCTGTTCTTCAAAGGGGTTGAACCAATTTACATGTCAGTAAGCTGTGACTGAGATTCTCATTGTTCCACATCCTTGCTGATATGGCAGACTTTTGATTTTCTGCCAGTTTAGTGGTTGTGAAACAGAGCCAATGCATTCCACAGGTTCAAGGGGATGACACTCGTATTTAAGGGCATAAGAACGGTTCTTCCTGGAGCTGAGCAGTGGGTAATCCATGAAGGGGTTGTATATATATAACAACCCCAGAATGAAATATATCTCAGTGTGATTGTCATGTAAAATTGCTTAATTATTAACAAGCTTGTTTAATGATTAGTCACACTTCTTTATTTGTGAAGCATATATTCATGACTTTCACCTAATTTTTAAATCTTGTAGTGGGTATACTTTGTGGATATATGTGTTTTGTGGGTTATATGTGTTACATATATCTCCTCTCAATTTGTAGCTTGTAGTTTTGAGGATGTCTTTGGATAAACAGAAATTTTTTTATTTTCATGAGGTCAATTGTATCATTTTTATGGTAAATGCTTTTCCTGTGTAAGGAGTTATTCCTTGTCCTGAAGCCAGAAAAAATTCTCCTAGACTATCTTCTAAAAGTTTGACAGTTTTACATTTCACACTAAAGTTTCTAATGACCTGGAACTGATTTTGTCTGTCATTCAGCACTATTTATTGAGTAGTTCCTTTTTGTCTTTCTTTTAATCTCAGTCATAAATTAAGTTTCAATACATACATTACTTCCTTTCTGTTTTCTTTGAATCAACTTAGTCTTTATCCAAATGTACACTTTTTGTTCATATAGTATATGTTCAGTTTTCTATACTGCTTTATTTGAGAAGTTATTTTCCGTATTTCCACACTGTTTTATAACATTGTGCCTGTATATCTTTTGGCAGCATTTTTGGTTATCCACTTCCAGTTTGGTCAGTTAAACTTTTCTAATATATTTGATATTATAGAGAATGCTATAATGCACATTTTATGCACAGTTCTTTTCTTCTGCTGAATAATAACCTCAGGATATAATCTTAGAAGTAGGAATATTGAGAAAGAGTAATGATATTTTATGGTTTTTAAGTACCATAAGTTAAATATTGACATCTTCAGTTCCAAAAGGACAATTTCACTTGAACATTTTAATTTCCTGCCTCCTCATTATTAGCAATGCAATGGTACTTTGGCTTAGCTTCAATAGTATGTATTTGATTGCCCATGAGGCCAAATAGGTTTCCTAGAGTCTGTGTATTGTGCATGTCTCTTCATGAGTGGGCCTCCTGCTCATTCTCTTTATATTGAAATCTTGGGGCTTTACATAAAAATTTGAATGTGCTCTTTATAGGTTACAGATTTAGACATATAATTTGACTTCTTTTTTAAAGTACTAACATATTTATTTTAAGCACCTGCTCAGTCTGTTTCTTTCTCTCTCTCTTTTTTTTTTTCATTCCATCATATTGGACAAATCACACAAGATCCTTTTCCAGCTGCATTCTGGCACAGATGTGGCATCGTCTCTCTGAAACAACTATCGCATGTACCTCTGGGACCTGGAGATTGAATTACGGCTCTGCTTAAGAGTTACCCGCAAAGACGAGCTTCAAAGATGAGGGCTTAAGTTTCTATCCCATTTAAAGCAGTAGCAGGCATAGAAGCAGAGCACAGTGAGTCATCCTCATCCTTTCCAGTGCTCAGCTTAGCTGGCAGGTCACATCTGACAGTGCCCAGCTTTTAGATGAAGAAAAATCAACTGCCATGTTGCGTAATTACACTAAACTTGGAACTTGACTCCTGGAGTATCCAGGAGGAGATGCATACAATAGCCTCTGTTTCTTCATATTGGCTATTCACCAGGGTGCAATAAACTGTATACATTTCCTTGGACTGAACCCCAAGGAAAACTAAAGGATGTCCTGCTTTTCAATCATTCAGTTTAGTGAAGAATGGGACCTTTCACTTGCCCAGAAGTTATGGTGGAGAGTGTTTCATGGATAACACCTGTCACTCTTCTTTCTTCCTCTCCCCTTCCTCCCTCACATATCTAATAAGTCACTGAAGCGTATCCATTCAGGATTCATATATTTGGATATACCCTCTCTTCTTTAGCTCCATTGTCTTATTTCAGGCCGTTATCATCACTCATGTATATTACTTTAATTCCTATAAGTGCATCTCTCTTCTTCCACTCTTATCTGATTCTTATTCTCTACATTAGTGAGAATACTTTCAGCTACAAATCCAGAAACCAAATTCAAGTTATGCTTATGAAATAAACAAAAAGATTTTATTAAATAAGAAATACTGAAGAAGAGAGTTGGCCTCAAGCATAGTTAGAGACAGATATTCAAATATGCTATCAGAATTCTGTTTCTCTTTCTATCCCTCAGCTCTACTTTTCTCACTGATGGCCTCCTTGGTCAGGTTCTGTTCACACAGTGGTGACAAAGATAGCCAAGGAATGTGAATGAGCCTTTTGGATAGAAAATGCAGAGAAAGAGCATTATGACTACTAGTATAGTTGTGATCATACCTACCCCCAAAGATTTATATTAAGCTATCTTGGGCCAGGGTCCACTCCTAGGCCAGTCTGATTAGCAAGCTTGTGCCATGTGCCCAGCCTCAGGGTAGAGAGATAGAGATCCTTGTTTGGTGGAGAGGTGGAGACCTTTGTTTACCATCCCACCAGAATCACAAGGCATGAGGAAGGTACAGTATTTGAAACCCAGGGTGGTGGAGTCAACTGAAAATTGATAGATGTTCATTAAATTGGCCATCAGAATTATCTTGTTAAAAGAAAGTTATAATTATGTCTCTAGTTCCCTGCTCAAAAAATTTTTCAAAGGCTTACAATTTCTCATGAGATGAAGTGCAGCCTTTTTGTCTGGCATCTAGGTACACCAAACTAAAGATCCATCCTACCTTCCTTGTCATCTTCCATATACCCCTAATGTATTTCAAGTTCTAAATCATCCATGCCATATAAATTGTCATTGCCTTAATATTCTTAACAGATTTTAATCTTTTAAGTTTCTATCATTTATAATGTTGTACCCTCTACCATGAAAGTCTTCATTTCTCTTCTCTGAACAGCTTAAATGTTACCTATAATTTCCAGCTTCAGTTTCACCTGTTCAAGTCTTTCTAGGCTCCATCAGTCTGTTGCTAACCCTGCTATTATACCTTGCACTAATCTTAACCATATTGACTTATGGTTGTGATTATGTATCTGTTTTCTATTCTAGTCTTTGAGCAGCTCGAGGATGAGAACCATCTCTTAATTGTCTTTACTCTCTTTACTACATCCAGTCCTACAGCTCCTAGCAAATGTCCAAATAAATACATACAATGAGGTCCCAGTAAAGATTATTGAAAGTTTGATGTTTCCAACCACGTGAATCTAGTCCCTCAAATAATAATTTGTGCTCAGGGAACTCATCTGACAATGTAGCTCAAAAGACTGGCAGAAGCCTGTTGGCACAGTAACTTATTTGCAATTCAGAAGACTTTCTGTGGTTTGGAAACATTTCCAAAGAGTAAAGTGAAATGTTATATAACAATCCAAGAGATTATAGGCCTAAATAATTTCAGTATATTAAAACTTTTTCCTTCTGCACTTGGATTCCCTGGCTACTAATCCAATACTCTGTATTTCGAGTTGCTGATAAGGGGAATGCTGTTTTAAGAGTCACACCTTTTAGACAGAGTATGTTCATGAAATAATATGTTTTAAATAACATTCTGATTTCTTTTTTTTTTTCTTTTGGCCACGCTACACGTTATGTAGGATCTTAGGTCCCTGATTAGCAGATTGAACCCATTCTCCATGCAGGGGAAGTGTGGAGTCTTAACCACTGGGCCACCAGAGAAGTCCAACATTCTGATTTCTTTCCAGATGTTTTCCTGTCATGAATAGTGACAAACTAGTTGTTAGAGAACAGAAGTCAACGGTTTTAGCAAGACATGAGCTACTAATGTCAAGTAAGTCAGAAATTTTTACAATGTGGCCTCTTTCTCAGAGCAAGCCCCCCAACTTGCTCTCTCCAAAGAGGTGAATACCTCCATTAAGGGTACAAAAGTCATCGAATTCTAAGAGGCACTGTTTTCATACAAAGCAATGTGCTGCTGTTGTTCATTCGTTAACCTGTGTTACTCAGCACATGACCAGTTCTGCAACCCATGGACTGCAGCACACCAGGCCTCCCTGCCCCTCACCATCTCCTGAAGTTCACCCAAGTTTATGTCCATTGAATCAGTGATGTTATCCAACCATCTCATCTTCTGCCACCTTCTCCTTTTGCCAGCATCAGGATCTTTCCCAATAAGCTGACTGTTCACACAGTGTCTGCGTACAAAACAATGCAGTGCCATGGAATTCACTGTGTTTACCAGGTTCTGGAGTATAGAAGTTAAGTGTGAATTCGAGTTCTGATGCAAACAGCAACACCTACCACAAAAGTACTCTTGAGGTTACTGCCACAGCAACCAAATATAAACAAGACCTTAGGTGTACACACAGGGTGTGTGCTTTTTCACAAAAGACTGTACACAAGGTTATGAGAATGCTAAGGGGGAAGATGAAGCTACAGGTTACATAACAGCAAGTGTGGAAATTAGTTTACACTCCTTAGCAGCACCAGATAATGCTGACTCATTGTGCAAGAAATTAAAGGTCAAACTTTAACACATAGATTAAATCCAGGGAAAACTGCATTTTTATCAGGTTAAAGAAGTCTTTGTCAACAGATGTTGTATAAGTCATGTGTCCAGTTGGGGCTTTTATTTAGCATATTAATTTATCCATAAAGATAGATAAATTTAGAAACATAAAGACCCACTTTCTGGTGCCATTTATCAGAAATACCACTGTTAAGATGTGTTCTCTATGACAGAATCTTTCTTTAATTATATTTATGTGTATCTAATCAAGTGAGTGTATCCTTCCAAAAGCTTTGTACATATAAGGGCTTACGGCAGGAAAGTGCCTTCGAAAGCATTTCATTTTACCATTTTATTTTGCCAGCTAGTGTAGTAAAGAACTATTTGCTAGGTACTATCAACTACCTGTGAAAGTACTGAGTACCAATTATTTGGGCCAAATGGGATCCCAGGAATGGTTTGCCATCGAACCTAGTCCTCCTGCAGTGATAATTACCAAGATTATTGAGCAGTTTTCAGAGTTTTCTTATTTCTCAATTACAACTTTAAGTTTTCTACAGTGTTTTTATAATTTTCAGGAATGTGGGACAAATAGCAACTTGGTGGGGGATGAGATAGTCTACCGGGACCCAAAATGCATACAATATTTGATGCTTATACTTTAGGGGTCTACTCTGAACTATAGATTACTGCTTCCTTTTCTTTTACTTTTTCTTCCTCACTTCACTGGGAAGATATTGTGCCCATTTTCTTATGCTTCATATCCTCAGTTAATCTGAAAGAAGATTCTGATCTCCATTTTTGGTTCTTTAATGACTAGATTTCTTGATATAGTCTCAAATGATAGTTCTGTGATCTTCCACTGAAGCCTGCTACTCACAGAGGGAGTTATTGTGTGTGCTGGAGTTTGGGGGAAAGTGTACTTTGAATAACTCTACCTCTGTTCTGTGTACTGCTCAGATCTTTATCTTATGTCCCTTAGTATTCTGTAAGCCTGTTTTCAGCTGTTGCCAGCATTATTTGCTGAGAGCTTAAACACATTGAGAGAGATGTGTTGATGAATAATGGAGAGTGTCATTCATTCATCGTTCAGTTCTTTGTGATAAACAATTGATTTCCTAATAGTTAACATGTTTTGAAAAGGCTTATACTAAGATTATAATGTAGGATTAAGGGAATGCAATCTCTCTAAAACAGAATCCAGAACCTGAAAAGATTTTTTTTTTACAGGAAGCAAAGACTCCAATGGAAGAGATGTTCATTTTGAACCAAATGACTCCAGATTTGTTCTTTCAAGTTTCCACTTTCCTGTCGTGCTGGTTTTTCCTGATAATATAGGTTCCTCTCAGCACAACAAAGCCAGGCTAGATTTTCAGAGTTTTACTAAGCACGTAGAAAGAGCAAAGTGAAAGTGAATTCGCTCAGTTGTGTATGACTCTTTGCAACCCCATGGACTGTAGCCCACCAGGCTCCTCCATCCATGGGATTTTCTAGGCAAGAGTACTGGAGTGGGTTGCCATTTCCTTCTCCAGGGGATCTTCCAAACCCAGGGATCAAACCTGGATCTGCCACATTGCAGGCAGACACATCTGAGCCACCAGGGAATCCCAGAAAAAGCAAAAGAGAAATAATTACAAAAAGTATAAGATTTGTTTTCTTCAGGGTAAAGATATGTGGATCTCTTTTAAGACCAGGAATTTGCCTTATTTCTTTAAATTCCTGACACTTAATCCAGTCTTGATGCACAGTAATTATTTTATATATCTTAAATGAATGAGTACATGAGTGACTAAAATACTAGCTAATCTGAATAACAAAGTACACATGGCTATCATTCAAGTAGATTCTATAGTTTGGAGTTTCTAAATCTGGTTCTAACCGATTAGACTGATTTCATAATCCCCTTGCTTTAGTTCCTTATTTCCTTGGTCTGACCACTGCTCACGTGGAAATCACCATCCTAAAACTCTAGCTTTCCAAATGTTCCTTGGTAGTCTGGGCCAAGTCATGCCAAGGAGAGGCCACAGACCCCCTTCTGCTACTCAGTGAAGGTCCAGGCTCTTGAACGATGTTTGATACCTGGGATGTCTCCATTGCCTCCAAGTCATGTTCCATGGCACAGGCAGAATTTTGTTTCCTAAAGAACTTATTGTTTACTTATTTTTAATTAATTGATCAACTAATTAATTTTTATTTTTGGCTGTGCTGGGTCTTTGTTGCTGTGCACTGGCTTTCTCTAATTGGGTAAAGTGGGGGCTACTCGCTAGTTGAGGTGCTCAGACTTCTCTTGCTGGGAGTACCAGCTCTAGAGCACTTAGGATCAATAGTTGTGGTGCATGGGCTTAGTTGCCTAAGGCACGTGGGGTTTTCCCAAACCAGGGATAAAACTAGTGTTCTCTGCATTGCAGAGAAGGATTCTTAATCACAGGACCACCAGGGAAGCCCAGAATTTTCTCCTAAAATACCAAAAATGGAAAGAGAGACTAGAATGATTTACCAGAGGTTGAGGGGGTGAGGAAAAGGGGAGATGTTCGTCAAAGAGTACAAACTTCCTGTTATATAGATGAATAATAATTTCTGGGGACCTAATGTACAGCATGACTATAATTAATAATATTGTATACTTTAAAGTTGCTAAAAGAGTTGATCTTAAATGCTCTCACCATGAAAAAGAAATGGCCATTATGTGATGTGATGGAAGTGTTAGCTAACACTGCAATAGTCATTTTGCAGTATATTCAGGTATCAAATGAATGTCATATAATTTAAATTTACACAGTGTTATATGTTAATTATATTTTAATAAAGCTGGAAAAAATGGGGGATGTTTCTATTCATAGGTAGAGTAATTTGAGGTCACTGCTTTTGTGTGGAGAAATATTTAGATCAGATTTAACAATAATTTTAGTGAAAGAGGAGAGTGAAAAAGTTGGCTTAAAGCTCAACATTCAGAAAACGAAGATCATGGCATCCAGTCTCATGACTTCATGGGAAATAGATGGGGAAACAGTGGAAACAGTGTCAGACTTTTTTTTCTGGGCTCCAAAATCACTGCAGATGGTGACTGCAGCCATGAAATTAAAAGATGCTTACTCCTTGGAAGAAAATTTATGACCACACTAGATACTATATTCAAAAGCAGAGACATTACTTTGCCGACTAAGGTCTGTCTAGTCAAGGCTATGGATTTTCCTGTGGTCATGTATGGATGTGAGAGTTAGGCTGTGAAGAAGGCTGAGCGCCGAAGAATTGATGCTTTTGAACTGTGGTGTTGGAGAAGACTCTTGAGAGTCCCTTGGACTGCAAGGAGATCAGCCCTGGGATTTCTTTGGAAGGAATGATGCTTAAGCTGAAGCTCCAGTACTTTGGCCACCTCATGAGAAGAGTTGACTCATTGGAAAAGACTCTGATGCTGGGAGGGATTGGGGGCAGGAGGAGAAGGGGACGACAGAGGATGAGAGGCTGGATGGCATCACTGGCTGGAAAGACGTGAGTCTGAGCGAACTCCGGGAGTGGGTGATGGACAGGGAGGCCTGGCGTGCTGCGATTCATGGGGTAGCAAAGAGTCGGACACCACTGAGCGACTGAACTGAACTAACAACAATTTTCATTAGACTATTTATAGTGAGAAAATTAATTAAAATGCCATCTAATTATCTGTTACCCTTCAGTTCAGTCACTCAGTCGTGGCTGACTCTTTGTGACCCCATGAATCGCAGCATGCCAGGCCTCCCTGTCCATTACCATCTCCTGGAGTTCACTCAAACTCACACCCATAGAGTCGGTGATGCCATCCAGCCATCTCATTTTCTGTCATCCTCTTCTCCTCCTGCCTCCAATCCTTCCCAGCAGCAGGGTCTTTTCCAGTGTTACCCTTCATTAAATGTTAATTGAGCACAAAGTAAAGTAAGATAGAAAGGGATAACTCTATTTCTTCACTAAAAACTCTTAAAGGGTTTCAAAATCCCAAAATTATGTACAGGGCTTACAAATCATTTTTAAATAGCTTAAAATTTTTAACATGGTTTGAAACAGTATTTTCAAATGACAAATCAAATGATGAGTCAAATTAATAGTCCAACTGAAATGTAAATGATATTAATTTAGTGGGTTTAAAATGAACATTTTTTATTACTGAGCCCAACCTCATATAGTCTCTCAATAGGCCAATAAATCAGGAAATGAGGTGTTGGGGCAAGGAACAGAGACTTTATTCAGAAAGCCAGCAGACTGAAAAGATGATAGATTAGTGTCCCAAAGAACCATCAAAACTGAGTTAGAATTCATGCTTCTTTTATGCTAAAAGGGGAGGAATGTGGCTGGTTGTAGCAAACTACTTGGTGTTGGCCAGACCCCCTTGGGACTAATTGAATCCTTTGTCCACTTAGGTCCAGTCATGATGTTCCTCTAAACTTTTAACAAGACAGATGCTATTCTCTGTTCTGCTATTTTTAAAATCTTTGTATGAATGAAAAGTGTTATACCTTTAAAGGTCAAGCTGGGGAGGCAGGGCCTTGAGACTGGGCTATCGTGTTTATTTCAGGCAATAGTCAACATTCTTTTATAAAGCTGCAGAGCCAGCATGACTAAGCACAGTCAATAGAGCTCAAAGTTTAGAACTAAAAGAATAGATCCAATATGGTGTCAGATTTGTTCTCTGTGACATTTTTAAAAATAGAATTCAGTAAAAATAATATATTAGAGTGTACTTCATGTGGTAAGGGTCAGTATTATTTCAAGAATTTTTTTCACTTATCACTATATTATATAAAATATTATATTTCATACTGTATTAAATATAATGTATAAAATATATCACATCATAATTAGCTCAATAAGTATTTGCTGGGAAAAAATGAAAGTTGCTAAAAGAAATCATCCCTGTGAATAACTGTCATGGGGATAGGTATTTTTAATAGTAGACTCTTGAAGCAGTATAACTAAGTCTAAGACCTACTTTTAAGAGGAATTCCAGGGCTCTGTTGTTACTAGCAGGTGCTCTTCTCAGATATCTTTCCAAAAGTGGCTGTCATGGCATGGTTGGATAATGAATTTGGTCAATCAGTCTCACAGAGAGAGGGTTTAATAGAGTCCTCATTAAAATTATGATTTCTTAGGAATAGTTTCAAGTTCAGGCCCAAGTTCAGAATCACAACTCCTTTTCCATTTTTTACTCCTATGTGCTTCATAGTGATGTAATAGAGAAGTTAGTGTTATGCATCTTCCCCCAGGCTCCTATATAACGTAAGAAGATTCATCAGCCTAATTTTTGATCTATATTTTAGAAGACTGTGAACCATAAATTATATTGCCTGAGCCTGTTCTGAACCAAGTCATTCTAGTAAGAGAAAAAGGTCTTGAGAGAAAAAAATAATTCAGCGCTAATTTAGATATCTTGTGCGGGTAAGGAAATGACAGAATAGACTACCTGGGTTAATATATCACAGGAGTTACCAAGTAATAAAACAATCTGTGAAAACTAGTCAATAATTACTTTAAGAATTACTCTCAAAATCTTTCCAGAAAAGGATTAATTTGAACATATGTACCTTCTAGAGTCTGTAGGATTGCAAAGAGTCAGACATGACTGAAGCAACTTAGCACACGTGCATGCATCTTTTCAGGGGGCACATTGGTAAAGATTCCACCTGCCAATGTAGGAGTCATGGGTTAGATCTATGGGTCAGGAAGATCCCCTGGAGTAGGAAATGGCAACCTACTCTAGTATTCTTGCTCGGAAAATTCATGGACAAAGGATTCTGGGGGGTTATAATCCATGGAGTCACAAAGAGCCAAACACAACCAAGTGGCTGAGCACACATGCACCTACTAGGAAACACAAATTATGTATCAAATTCCCATGCATTTGTGAAATTTTAGCTATTTATCGACAGTGGGAAGCAAAAAAAAAAAAAAAGAAAGAAATAGGTTAATAAACTAAAATATCCTCCACAGAAGTCAGTGATTATAACAGGTAATCCAGATGTAATGATACTGCTTGCAAATAACTTTTAAATTTTTCTTCAGAAGCTCACAATGTATTGAAAGTAAAAGTGTTAATCGTTCAGTCGGGTCTGACTCTTTGAGACCCCATAGACTGTAGCCCACCAAGCTCCTCTGTCCATGGACTTCTCTAGGCAGGAATACTGGGGTGGGTTGCCATTTCCTCCCTCCAGGGGATCTTCCCGACTCAGGGAGCGAACCTGGGTCTCCTGCACTGCAGGTGGATTCTTTACCATCTGAGCCACTAGGGAAGCTGCCAACGTATTAATCACTCCAACTTGGAAAATCCTAAAGTAGAATTGAGCGAATTCACTTTCACTTTTCATTTTCATGCATTGCAGAAGGAAATGGCAACCCACTCCAGTGTTCTTGCCTGGAGAATCCCAGGGACAGCAGAGCCTGGTGGGCTGCCGTCTACGGGGTCGCAAAGAGTCGGACACGACTGAAGTGACTTAGCAGCAGCAGCAGCAGAATTGAGATACAGTTCACAATCTAGTAATCGCTCCAGGTGAGGAAATCTTTGCAAAAAAACTGAGATGCTGGATTGAGTGAAGAGAGCCTTGATTTGACTTGGGAGTCCAGGGTCCCTGTACAGCCCTTCCAAAATCAGCAGTGGGAGCCTGAACAGGAGCAGGCCCCTGGGCTCTTAAGTCCTCTGTGTCTCCAGCTGAGAAACAATGCGTTGGCCTAGATAGGCCTGCATTTCAATCTTCATAATGCATAGTTCTCTGTGCACTTTATACTCCAAAGCTGCTCATGCAGGTATTTATTTGCTATGGATGATACTAATCTGACTCATATGACCTGTCTAAAGAGAACAAATTAAACATTAACTTGAGTTTTCTCCGCTTATAAAAGTATTTTGTATGCAAGTGTTTAAGGAATGAATGGCAAAGTTTTCTCTATTAGATATAATGTGAATAGATAAATAGATCCTCAGCCTCCTACCAGATTCCAGATTGCTGAAATCCTTAATCTTCAACTTGTATTACTGAAAACAATTGTTGTTTAAGCAACTTTCATCTTTCCCTGCAGCAATCTTGGTTTCAAAGTCAAGATTCAGATAGCCTCTTGATTTTTACATAATTGATATGTACATAGTAAATATGTAGATATATATTTTTGCAACTAAGTGTCACATTAAAGACATTGCATTTTAAGGCAGGTAAAGAGGAGGACCAATTCCATAAATGTGGTAGAATATGATAATAAGGCAATAGCACCCCACTCCAGTTCTCCTGCCTGAAAAATCCCATGGATGGAGAAGCCTAGTGGGCTGCAGTCCATAGGGTCGCAGAGGGTCGGACACGACTGAACAACTTCACTTTCACTTTCCACTTTCATGCACTGAAGAAGGAAATGGCAACCCACCCCAGTGTTCTTGCCTGGAGAATGCCAGAGACAGGGGAGCTTGGTGGGCTGCCATCTACGGGGTTGCACAGTCGGACACGACTGAAGTGACTTAGCAGCATGATAATAAAAATAATTGCTTAATTGTGAAACACTTTCTCTGGTATAACACTGGGAAAGGCCATGTCCAAAGTGCTTGGTCATTATATGATGATTGAGATTAAACTAGTTTGAAGCTAAAGTTCATAGTTAAGATAAAAGTTACTCTTTAAAAGACTTCCTCCTCCATACCTCAACATCCTGGGGTTATAGGATATCATTGGTGCGATTGATATTTCTAAAAAAGCTTTCTGCTCTTAAGAGAAAGCCAAAGATGTGTGCAGACATTTTCTAGAAAAAAAAATCTGATTGTTTTCCTCTATTTAAACTACATGATACAAGAGGAGATTCTTTTAAATAGTTCTTCATCGATAGTTATTGAAGATCTACAATATTCCAGAGACTATGCATATTTATAAAGGCAAAAAAGGAGGAAAATGTCCACTCAGAGGACTGGCAAAATACTAGATAAACAATGGCTAGTAAATGTTCTTGACTTTTAAGGCACTGGTTTGTTTAGTAGGAAGCAATTAGACCTAATGAACTTAGTGATTTGTTGCATATAATTATGAAATTGTTCTCTAAGTTTTGTTTCCATAATAATCTCTCTTCCATCACTCTATTTGATTAACTACTACTTCAGGTCTTGGTATTACTAGGTCTGTATTCTGGGAAACCTTCCCCCATCCTTAAGACTACCTGGGCTCTTACACACACAATGCCTTTTAACCATAGAATTTACCACACTAGGCTGTCTATGACTCTCTCAGATCCACTTGGATGTGACATGGCTGTGTTTGCTAACACTGTGTCCCAGACACTAGTGCAACACATGGCTTACAGTTGGTATATTCAATGACTAATTATTAATTACATAAATAAATATTTATCTTGATCCTAGGAAGAGGGGTAGTGATGTAAGAAACCATTCCTTTTGTATGAGTGAGTGAGTGAAGTCTCTCAGTCGTGCCCGACTCTTTGCGACCCCATGGACTGTAACCCACCAGGCTCCTCCGTCCATGGGATTCTCCAGGTAAGAATTCTGGAGTGGGTTGCCATTTCCTTCTCCAGGGATCTTCCCGACCCAGGGATCGAACTTAGGTCTCCTGCATTGCAGGCAGACGCTTTAACATCTGAGCCACCAGGTTTTTTTTTTTAAATTATGAAGACAAAGCACACTAAATTCAGAAGCCTAAAGTTTGCCAAGAGATCTGTGGGCAGCAAATTACTGAATGATTTAGAATCTCCCAAGTAGCATCAGAAGTGTGGGGAGATTGGTCCCCATGAGGAGCAAGACTATAAAAAGTAACTGCTTCCATTTTTAGATACCTCGCTTGAGACCAGCATATTGCCAGGTACATGCTGCCTCTTGCTTTGCAGCCTGGGATAGAATTACACCCTCTGCATTGCATTTCATTCCCTTGATTATTTACATAATCCCTCTGGCTGTGCCTATCAATTTACAGACCAAAAGGAATTCCATCATAAGCACGCTAAGTCATGCACTTGGCTGCATCATACAAATGTGTTTTACCTGGATTACATTTGGCGGTGCAAGCCCTCCGAGTGATGATAATTTCATTGTATATAACACAAAGTCTCCCTTGAGAGGGTGGGTGGGCATATCCGAGGTGTAGGGGAACCAAACCTGTTAATAATCACCCCTGATAACTTGTCTTCTTTCCACAACTCCTAATTTTACCACACAGTGTATTTAAAGCTGTATTACGATGAAAACAAAACAGCCCCATTTGAAAACTTCATGCTCATACCAAACCGTGATCATTCGTGAAAGATTAACTTTGAGAGGAAAGATGACTAATTTTTCTTCAAAATAATGGAGTTTGTTAGATCCCTAAGTATTTTGAAGAGTAAGATGGACCACCATGTTAACATTTTAAAATATGTAAAATGCAAATACCTAGATATTACCAGAAGTAAATTGGAAAAAAAAAAGCTATTTTATGAGTAGAGGGATGCGGAGTAAATATTAGCTGCAAACAGTAAAGCAATTATGATGATGCCCATAGTTCATTTATGTGTTTACAAATAGTTCTAAAGCATAGAATGTCTGAAAGTGCCAAGAGAATTGAATACCATTTCCTGGTGTGTTTTAGTGGATTTTCTGATACCAAGATGAAGAAAAGAAAGATGTCTGAGCACATCAATGTGGTTTAATACATCAGTGTTGTCCTGCAAGAGATTCACTTCTCAAACTGATGCATCGAAGTAGACTTCACAAAGATTTTGTTAAGCACTTTGAAATATTCAGTTTCCCCATTATATGAGCATTTTTCTACAAAGAGTTGAATTTGGTTAGAGAGCCATTATCTCCAGTAGGATTGTCAAAGTACAGTAATATTTAATAAAAGTAGCCATTCTTCATTGTATTTTCACTTATTTATTAAAATATAAAAAGCTATGCTGTAATTCATTCCTTCAGTTAAAGTCCTGGAATAGTTCTGTTTCAAAATACAAGTGCAAGAAGAACCTGATGTTTACACATGCACAGTCTTCGGCAAGTGGATCTGAACTGGGGTAGGAGCACAGGCTTTCTCGGTTCTTCTTCCACAGGTTCTTCTACCACTGGCTATGTGACTTTGGACTATTGTGTGTTGCCTTTTATTATTCCAATGGTCCTCAAAATTCAGAATCACTTGGAGGATTTGTCAAAACACAAGTTGGTGGGTCTGACCCCCTGAGGTTCTAATTTAGTAGGTTGGGGTGAGGCCCAAGAATTTTCATTTCCTACCAAGTTCCCAGGTATTTCTTACTCTTGTAGCAGGGTACAGGCTGTGAAGACCATGGCAATACACACATCTCTTAATCTGTTTCTCTTTACTTAGGAGGGACGCATGGGTGAGCAATGAAATGCAGCATGACAGAACATGGGATGGTCTTTAGATGACACTGCAAGAGTGTTGTGCTTTAATGGGCATGGAGGAGGAAAGGAAGGAGAAAGAAGCACACATTTATATCCAGCTCCCAATAGTTTCAGTCTCTTGGTTTTATCAACAGAGACAAGCCTAGCATTTGTAAGCAAAGAACCCAAAGTAGTTTAGGGGAATAATAAAGAATGTTTCACAAAATTTCAAGTATTGCTATGTTCTCCAGCTCTCCATCTTTCCCTTGCCCATACTATATCCTGAGCCTCAAAAATCCAAAATAATACATAAATATAAATGGGTGAAACTGACCAGCAGCCATTCTACTGGTAGAAATAGATCTTTCCTTACATACAAAATGACAACTCTCAACAGCTTTATGTTCAGAAAAGAACAACAAGATTGGATATATTTCTTAAGACTATGAAGAAATATTATGTTTTAACTAGAATATTTTTTTACACTTCAACAGAAGTGGACATGTTCTTTGTGATGCATATGAATAAATATTGACATCTATATGGCTAAATATGGCATTATGCATTGATGAAAAACATTTTCCAGTAGGAACATCAAAATACAAAAAGATTTAGTTAATTCATAAATTTGCAAAGACATAGTTTCCTTTTATATGCTGGAACTCAAATTCCACTGTAACTATTTATATTAAAATAAGAATATGTAAAACAGTATGGTTTTCTATACCCTAATTGTTGTATTATTTATTACAACCTGCATTATACACAATACAATGTCAGATGTATTAACAGACTATCTGCAATGAGATTTGTCTTGTAAAAGCTAGTTTTCTTTAAAGAGATGAGGCTGCATGCATTTCTTATTTGTGCATCATTCTCTGCATAGAACACTGCTTATTCACTGCAATTCATTGCCTCTTCATGGAGTTACTAGAAGATTCAGCATATTTATAGTAAAATGAATTACATTGCTGAAATAAATCTGACAATGCTTCCCTGTTCAGAGGACTTCATGAAGAGGAACATAACAAGACAATTGCTTTCTCTGAGATAAATCCCATGAGCACTCTTTTTGATTTTCAATAGAAGGAAGAACAATTTGTGAACCTAGAACCAGTTTGTGTCATTTACCAGTAAAAGTCATTTCAGTTCATATCAAGTCAAGTCCAGATACAAAGTTGTTTATACAACTGAATAGATTTTGCAAACTGAAAAGATTCAGTAAAGGATAAAATTTTAATGATTAATTGCTCCCAATATTTTGGACACTATCTCACTGACTGGTTTTGGGTGGTATATCTATATAAAACAAAGAAGGGTTGCTGTTGATTTTTTTAGTATGGAATTTTAAGACAATGTAACCATTTTTGAGGAAAATGATTTAATGCAATTGTCTATTATAAAATTTCCATCTTTTTCATCTTATCAAAATGTCATACACAAGAAAATTAATTCAAGATGTTTTTAGAAACCTGAGGTATAGATATTTTCAATAAATAGAATTATGGAAAATGAAAATATTTAATTTTTGAAATGTTTATCAAATGTTCACATATATTACACATATATACTTTACAATGGACATAATGAAAACTTCCAAGGTCAGTTAAGCAGAAATATATAAAAAGTCTGAATGATATTTAATCATTTACTTGGAGAAAGAAAGGTTATTACATTCAAATTTGCTTTCCTGTAAAGAACATCTATTCAGAATTTTCATCTCATTACTTGATGGTGACTAAAGTGTTATAGGATAATAGAATAGAATAGATCCTCAAGAATCTTTTCTTCATCAAAATAATAAAGTTTACCTCTAAAAAGTGGACATTCTCTAGAACATATAAGAAGTATATAAAAGTAGAAAAAAATTGTGCAAATAAAACTTTCAGTAAACATTAATTTTTAATGCTTGGTAGATCTTTACAATTCTTGCATCATCCTGGGGACTAAGGTTGTGAGTAGTTAAAGTATCAACACTGAGAATTTTGTTCATAATTTTATTTTCCAAGTTGCAGCTTAAGAAAATAGTAATATAAAGCATCAAACACATTCTCCAACTCTTTCTGTATTGAAAGGTTTTTCTAACAAAGAAATAAATTGAGTTTTCCTCTTCCTTTCTTGAAAATAAATAATACAAAGTTCAATCAAGTTAGAAGATCATAAGAGGAGATACTAGTTTTTATGAGGTAACATTTGAGTTAATTTTTAAACAGAAAATTATGAATATGACTATTAAAAATATAAAAGTCATTTTATAAAGAAAGATGACAATCAACAGCATTAGTTAATAAACAAGTATAGGAAATTAATATTTCAATGAAGTAGACATTTATTACTCTGCAAAATCTTTTATATAAACCTATGTATTTTGTTAAAATATTACTCTTTGGAATTTGTTTAATAGTTTATGTCTTTGAATATCATTTAAAAAAACTGTTACCATTGTTGGTGCCATATATTAAAAAACTTTCAAAGCATGTCTGATGATTATTAGTAATACAATGTGAAAAATAAAGGAGAAAAACAAAAATAAGAAATTTTCTATTTTTACATGTTAGATTAATAATATTTTGGATATAATGGGTTATATAAAATATACTGAAAATTTTTAGATTTACTTGTTTTAGTATTTTTAATGTGACTTCTAGGCAATTGTAAGTGACAAATAGAGCTTGAATATATTTTCACTGTAACAGCAATAGGCATGAAAGCTTAAGTTTTGCACTTCAGGAAATTTGTGGCCATTATTACTACACCTATTTTAGAGCGTATTCATCCCATATAGCGACAGTTAATCTAACCACATGGGACATACGTTTTTCCTTGTGAGACCATGTCAGTTAGCATATTCAATTGATATTTTGGTGAAAATCTGAGTTTTTAAATTAAAGCATATTTGCCAAGTCATAGTGTCTAGTTATAAAGGTTGTGTGCAACACAAGTGTGCTTAAGTTAACCCAGCCTGTACTCCACTTACCAGTCATTGTCCTGGCAAGGGTATTCTTTTGTCTAGAGAATGAGGTTCTTTTTTCTAACTGGCACAAAAACAGCATACAGGCTAGGTAATTCTGCATATTTGCATCAAGGTATAATATTGCAATATTATAAAAAGCATGCTTGGAACATTATATTCTGCTCAGATCATCCAGATAGAGTGCACTGATCTTTCTACATGATGTAGTAAAAATTCTGTTTATCACTTTTCATTTTTCAAAGGTTTTATTAGTCTTCCAACTTTCACATATATTTTATCAGTATTCTTACAATAATACTAGGAGATAAGCTAAACAAATATTGCCCTCATTTGATGATCAAGAAAATAGAATTGAATTTCCTCTTTGGACTGGAATAGAGCATAGAATTGCCATATTTTTGCTTTGCAAGTAAAATTATACCTCATAATTTGTGAAGCAACCCAGTAGACATAAACATTGCAACTGAAAGTTAATGTAACATGTATCAGCTAGAAACAGATTATAATAAAAGGAAATAACTTGACCATGTTTTCAGCTTCTAAAAATCAATCCAAATTTTGGTTTTTAATAAAAATATTTAATCATGTTTTGTTATATAATTTATATGTTTAAAAGAGTAGAAAGACTAGTGGCTATGTAGTGTTTCCAATATCTAATATATTTATTAGGATTTTTGTTCTGTACAATTTATCTAAATGGGCCTATGGAAAATATTTTCCTTTGAAAATATTCCTGAAAATAACAGCTTCCTTTGAGAAACAACTTTACATTATAATCAATTAAAATCTATTTTTAGTTAATAATAAGCATTGTTTTCACTCTATGTATTTTGTTTAAACATAAGGAAAAAACTACTTAGCTAGTGCTTTTATGAATCCAGAGGGCTCTGAGGAGAATATCTTTAAGATAATTCCTTAATATCCCTTTTGGAAGAGTATTAGTAGTTTCTTATTCAATGTAGATTTCTTAAGTAGCTGACATTTATTTTGTTTCCTACCACCTGATCTTGGTACCTTAAAATCTGTTTTTCATTTGTTTTACATTTATTCATGTCCTAATGGCTCCTGGTGATTTTCAACTAGAATTTTCTTAGGGAGTGAAATTTAAGATCTTTCTACATTTACAATGAATATTGTTTGTACCTATGTATTTTAAAAATAAAACCTTTATTTGTTAAACATTAATGAATCATTCATATTGATTATATTCATATGAATTTTCAGTCATTGGATTGGAGGCTTATAGGTTACTTGATTACAATAACTGGCATGTATATTTAATTATATCAAATAGTATGCCTTTCTTTTGATGTTTTTGAAAATAGAATGTTTGTTCGTTGACATTCAGATCAGATTTAAGCCACATAGATTTTGAAGAAGTGGGTATCTAACCTTTATAATAAAAGTTGGCCTCATAAGCTATACTCAAAAGCGAAGTTTTATTTTGGGCTATCAAGCACACGACAACTGTCAGATTATCTAGAAATTGGAGGTAATGGATTCACAAAGTTTTATATTTATTTCAGTCTCATATTTGTCAAACCATTGTGGTCATCAAAAGAGATTACTTAGACACATACTTCATCCATATTGATTTGAAAGGAATGGATTTAACAAACCATGACAAAAATGGGAATTTATTTTAAAAAGTCAAAACATGAATTTACCCCAGACTATCACACATACTACTCATTCTGCAAATCATGTAATGGACATTGTCATTTTGACATGTAGAACACTTCTCTTCTTCCATCACCTTTGAATTAATTGGATTGAAAGGGTAGGGTGAGGGGAAAAGGGATGGAATTTGGGAAGTGCAGTGGCTCCCATTGCTATTTGTATCATTGGAACATTTTGAAGTCAGGTAGATATTAACCTAATAAGAGAAGCCCCACTGGCTTTCTGTCTCCTCTAGACAATAAAACAACATAATTGTGTCTGTGCCTCTCTTTTCAATTGTTCTAGTATAACACAGATTGAGAAGTAACTACAGATTCTAATTAACTCAGATTAGACTAATGAGGGAGATGATAAGGACCACAACATGAAAGTTAACAAATTAATCCTAATTTTAAACCTCAAAGATGTTGGGTACAAAGGAAATAAATGTTCAAGGGAAAAACTGGGCACTAACTTCTTCACAGATACTGGAAGTTAGCGCTAATCAGTCAGTCATTTTAGCTCCTTTGAATGCAAGTTCCTGACTTCCTACAAAAAAAATTTTAACACCTAAAGGAGAACAGTCCATTTCAACGTGATATTAAGCCTTTTCTTGCACTTCTTCCACTTAATTCTGCATTTGTCATTAGCTTGGGGCTGAGAAGGGTGGCAATAAGAAAGTATTTTATCAATTTAAAAATAATTTGTTGATTTGAAAACTTGCTTAGCAACTTTTCCCAGTTTAGAAAATTTATAAAGACTATTACAACATACTGTTAAAAGCATTTTAAAAGCTATATAATGAGAACTTTTATTCTAATTCTACAGTTTGAAAAAGCCATTTATTATAGATGTGCTTAATAAAATTCCTTATTGAAAATGTGCACAGCATTCTATTTTCCCATAATTTACAGCTCATTAAAAATTTGATTTTTATACTGGTGCTTCCAATGTTCTCTAATTTCTCCATTCTCAATTATTTATTATGAAAATAAGTTTGTAGAGAACAGGTAGTCTTTTTACTGTTATAGGATTTTCCTCCAGTAGACCATAATTACTTTCCTACAGTAGTCCATAATTGCATAATAAATTATGGATTTATAATATCATAAATTCGTATTATATGATGCATTTATTTGTAAGTATGCTCATAGTTCTAATCCTTTTTACATATAGGACTTCAGATAACAAAAGATAAAATAAAAATCCATTAGAATAATAAAATATAGAGCAATTTGACCAAAATTCAAAAAATAAAAACTACATAAAGGAACAAAACAAAAATAAAGGCTGTTTGGATCAGCTCAGAGGACACACAATCAAATATCAAACCTAACTTAGAGTTTTCTTCAAACCAAATGAAACAAGTAGATAAAGTAGGCTGCATGATTCTCTTATTAAAATAGATGGAATCACATTAATTCTTCACAGGAAACAATGTTTTCAGAAACTAAGTTCTTTTGAACCTTTCGAATAGGAACTCATATTATAGTTCTTCAAGTAATCTCCTCAACAAGTTTGCAATCTGCCCAGTGGTGCATTGCAACAAAACCAAGTCACAGACACAAAGCAGCACACACGAATGTATTGCCAAAAAGGCACAAAGGCATTCAAACAACGTTTTCTTCAGGTGAAATTTTAGCTCTCTCTTCTCCAGTCATTGGCTTCCCAGGTGGCTCAGTGGTAAAGAATCCGCCTGCCCTGCAGGAGCTGCAGGGGACTAGAGTTTGATCCCTGAGTCAGAAAGATCCCCTGGAGATGGCAACCCACTCCACTATTCTTGCTGGAAAATCCCATGGACAGAGGAGCCTGGAGGGCTACAGTCTATGGGTTCGCAGAGTCAGATACGACTGAGTGACAGAGCACCTTCAGCCACTGGCCTTGCATGAAACGTTCTTTGGAGGCAACGCGACAGTAGTTTTGCGAATCAGTGAGTTATCTGGCTGAAACTGAGACTTTGATCAGTGAGATATCTGGTTGAAACCGAAATTTTGATTTTGCTGTTGGGCCCTGGGAAAAATAGGAGTCCTAGGACTAGGGCACTGCTTTGAAGGATAGATAGCAGGGGCTGGCTCACCAAGTTCTAAAATCACCTTTCCAATGGGGAAAAGTATTGTAAATATCTCTTCTATTGCAGCTGAGATGTCATTACTAGAAGTCATTGATATAGAAAGACACACAACACTGAATAGGGTCTTTCAAAAGCTACCTAATTATCCTAAACTTTAAATGTTAATAATCCATTCTAATGTGTAGATTATACTTAAATCATACCCTCTCTATCATACTATCTATGCTGAGATTTAAAATAAACAGTAAGCAACAACATGAGAGTTGTTACAATCTACTCATGAGAGGACTTATGATTTTCCTAAGATGTCTATTTAACTTTTTCCCTTGAAGACATGCTAATTCAAACCTTCCTGATACAAACAAAATATTTAATTTATAATAACAAATACAATCATTCTTTCCAGTCCTTTATGTATACTGTTTCATGTTTCAAATTATTAAATGATATATGTATCATTTATAATGATACATGTGATATGTAATATGTAATTTATAATGATATGTATGATATAAAATGTATCAGTTTAGTTCAGTCGTGTCCAACTCTTTGCAACCCCATGAATCGCAGCACACCAGGCCTCCCTGTCCATCACCAACTCCCTGAGTTCACTCAGACTCACGTCCATCGAGTCAGTGATGCCATCCAGCCATCTCTTCCTCTGGCGTCCCCTTCTCCTCCTGCCCCCAATCCCTCCCAGCATCAGAGTCTTTTCCAGTGAGCCAACTCTTCGCATGAGGTGGCCAAAGGACTGGAGTTTCAGCTTCAACATCATTCCTTCCAAAGAAATCCCAGGGCTGATCTCCTTCAGAATGGATTGGTTGGATCTCCTTAAAGTCCAAGGGACTCTCAAGAGTATTCTCCAACACCACAGTTCAAAAGCATCAATTCTTCGGCGCTCAGCTTTCTTCACAGTCCAACTCACATCCATACATGACCACTGGAAAAACCATAGCCTTGACTAGATGAACCTTTGTTGCCAAAGTAATGTTTCTGCTTTTCAATGTGCTATCTAGGTTGGTCATAACTTTTCTTCCAAGGAGTAAGTGTCTTTTAATTTCATGGCTGCAGTCACCATCTGCAGTGATTTTGGAGCCCCCCAAAATAAAGTCTGACACTGTTTCCACAATCTTACCTTCTATTTCCCATGAAGTGATGGGACAAGATGCCATGATCTTCATTTTCTGACCATTGAGCTTTAAGCCAGCTTTTTCATTCTCCTCTTTCACTTTCATCAAGAGGCTTTTTAGTTCCTCTTCCCTTTCTGCCATAAGGGTGGTGTCATCTGCATATCTGAGATTATTGATATTTCTCCTGGCAATCTTGATTCCAGCTTGTGCTTCTTCCAGCCCAGGGTTTCTCATGATGTACTCTGAATAGAAGTTAAATATGCAGGGTGACAATATACAGCCTTGATGTACTCCTTTTCCTATTTGGAACCAGTCTGTTGTTCCATGTCCAGTTCTAACTGTTGCTTCCTGACCTGCATACAAATCTCTCAAGAGGCAGGTCAGGTGGTCTGGTATGCCCATCTCTTTCAGAATTTTCCATAGTTTCTTGTGATCCACACAAAGGCTTTGGCATAGTCAATAAAGCAGAAATAGATGTTTTTCTGGAACTCTCGCTTTTTTGATGATCCAGTGGATGCTGGCAATTTGGTCTCTGATTCTTCTGCCTTTTCTAAAACCAGCTTGAACATCTGGAATTTCACAGTTCACATATTACTGAAGACTGGCTTGGAGAATTTTGAGCATTACTATACTAGCATGTGAGATGAGTGCAATTGTGTGGTAGTTTGAGCATTCTTTGGCATTGCCTTTCTTTGGGATTGGAATGAAAACTGACCTTTTTCAGTCCTGTGGCCACTGCTGAGTTTTCCAAATTTGCTGGCATGTTGAGTGCAGCACTTTCACAGCATCATCTTTCAGGATTTGAAATACCTCCACTGGAATGCCATCACCTCCACTAGCTTTGTTCGTAGCAATGCTTTCTAAGGCCTACTTGACTTCACATTCCAGGATGTCTGGCTCTAGGTGAGTGATCACACATCATGATTATCTGGGTCGTGACGATCTTTTTGTATAGTTCTTCTGTGTATTCTTGCCACCTCTTCTTAATATCTTCTGCTTCTGTTAGGTCCATACCATTTCTGTCTTTTATTGAGCCCAGTTTTGCATGAAATGTTCCTTTGGTATCTCTAATTTTCTTGAAGAGATCTCTAGTCTTTCCCATTCTGTTCCTTTCCTCTATTTCTTTGCATTGATCACTGAAGAAGGCTTTCTTATCTCTTCTTGCTATTCTTTGGAACTCTACATTCAGATGCTTATATCTTTCCTTTTCACCTTTGCTTTTCTCTTCTCTTCTTTTCACAGCTATTAGTAAGGCCTCCCCAGACAGCCATTTTGCTTTTTTGCATTTCTTTTCCATGGGGATGGTCTTGATCTCTGTCTCTGGTACAATGTCATGAACCTCAGTCCATAGTTCATCAGGCACTCTATCAAATCTAGTTCCTTAAATCTATTTCTCACTTCCACTCTATAATCATAAGGGATTTGATTTAGGTCATACCTGAATGGTCTAGTGGTTTCCCCTACTTTCTTTAATTTAAGTCTGAATTTGGCAATAAGGAGTTCATGATCTGAGCCACAGTCAGCTCCTGGTCTTGTTTATGTTGACTGTATAGAGCTTCTCCATCTTTGGCTGCAGAGAATATAATCAGTCTGATTTTGGTGTTGACCATCTGGTGATGTCCATGTGTAGAGTCTTCTCTTGTGTTGTTGGAAGAGGGCATTTGCTATGACCAGTGAATTTTCTTGGCAAAACTCTATTAGTCTTTGCCCTGCTTCATTCCGCATTCCAAGGCCAAATTTGCCTATTACTCCAGGTGTTTCTTGACTTCCTACTTTTGCATTCCTGTCCCCTATAATGAAAAGGACATCTTTTCTGGATGTTAGTTCTAAAAGGTCTTGTAGGTCTTCATAGAACCATTCAACTTCAGCTTCTTCAGCATTTTATTATAATTATAATGATAAATATATTATATAATGTTTATATATAATACATGTATACAAATGATATATGGGTCATTTATAATGTATCATATAAATGATATATGTACATATATAATGATATATGCATACACATATATATTTATCATTTAATTTATTCACTGGAACCTTATAAAATGGAATAAAATAGGAGTATTGTCTCCATTTCACAAAAGAAAGCAAAGGGTTAACCTTGGTTAAGTGATGTACTCAGAGCCACACAGCAAACCTCGGCAGAGCTGGCATTTTGTGTCTAGTGGTTTTCCATTGTGTATTCTTAGTGACCTTTTGTTAAGTACCCCCTGCTGTTTTGCCAGAAAAGTCTATAAGAGGAATGCACTTATATTCTTTTACCTGAACTCACTTCCTCTAATTATTCAGGAAAATGATTTTAAACATTCTCTTTGACTGAGTAAGAGCACGCTTTTGAGTTCTCTGATGATTCTTAAAAAAAAAAAGCTTCTTCAGTGTGGAATTAAACTGTAACTCAACTCTATTTTTTTTAACAAAGTTTAAATGGTAATCTGTGCTTCACAAAAATATGAAATACCACATAATAAGCCTAATTTAAAATATGAATGGAAATTTTTGTTCACTTATTTTGCACAGAAGAGTTAGAAAATTGGAGTATTTCAGCAAAATTCTTTAACTTATTTTGGCTCTCTGGCTTATAATTAGATTAAAGTGATCTCATAATTCACTTCTTATCCACTATCAATAGTTTTTCAAAATAGAATTAGCTCCTCCAAGGAAATAACATTGCTTCATGAAAAGAGCACTAAATGTGAATCAGACAGAACGAGTTTGTTTTGTCCCATTTCTGCCAATTATTTGCTAAATGACTTTGCCTAGTTCCCATAACTGCATTAAGTCTGGATTAAAACATCTGAAGAGAGGCAAATAATATGAATATGAACCTCAGAGGAGTTCATGAAATTACAAAATAAGGTCAAAACATGTCTGGAGTTTTTGTTTTCTTGGCAAACTCATACTTCTCTTCATGCTTCACCTCAGGCATCACCTCCTTGGTGCATCTAGCCCTTGTATATAGCCTCTTACCTCACCTTATTGGATATACTCTCCTTGTATATAACCTCTTACATCACCTCATTGGATGTACTCTTCTGGTAGATAGCCTCTTACTTCACCTCTTTGGATATACTCTCCTTGTAGATAGCCTCTTACCTCACCTAGTTGGATATACTGTCCTTTGCTTACCTCTGTCACTGCGTCTACTCTATGTAGTGTGTACCTAATTCTGTGTCTCTCCTGAAAGACAGGTAGTCTTTATAGAGTAAGGACAATATTTCATCAGTCTTTTTAGAGCAGTACCAGATAGAGTAGATTCTTTAGAAAAAAGAATTGTTAAGTGAATGAATTGATGAATAAATGAATGGAATTCAGTGCAATGGAAGAAATAGTTACCTACTTATCTTGCAAGGTTGCTGTAAAGATCTAAACTGATATTGAGTGATAGTTAATTTTTTATACCTTAAGTACCATGTACAGTTTCCCTCAGCTTATATAATTTTAATAAATAATTAGGGAATTGAATTAAACTAAACTAAAACTTTAGAAAAATTTACCATGAATTCGTGCCTAACCCTATGCAGTTTGTAAATCATGACTTTGTGTAGATTAAATCTAAAAGCCCTGGAGTGGAGTCATTTATCCTACGTTCACCCTCCTTGGCATGGCCCCGGCTGAGTTTGAGAACTACGGGTGTCTCAGATTGCCAAAACATAAGGAGATATGACAGGTAACCAAACGGGAGACTGCTGGCTGCCTTGGGCTCACTGAGATTTATGTCTAACAAGGCAGACTTGTCAGTGGGCCCTTTGGAAGGTAAATGAAGCGATGAACTAATGCTGGGCATAGAAGGCGCCAAGTCCTGACAGGCTAAGGTGTGACCTGCTGAATCCTAACCATCCCAGACATCTTTAGAAGAACAAGTGAGCTGGGAGATGGCCAGGGGCAGGCAAGGTTGCAGAGGAAAGGAGGTATGTACAGAGCCCTCAGAGAGTAGAAAAAGAAAGGGCAAGTGAGATTACTGGTCATCTGGTGTCTTTGATCCCATGTAAAGCAAACTTCAAGCACAACAGCAAACACAACCTTTGAGAATTACTGTCTTCAAAGAGTATTTACCAAGTGCTGTCTGGCTTGATCTCCCAGACTTGGTTAAATATGCATTTTCTAAATGTTGTGTTTCTGACTTTCTTCTCTTTCTGTTTTTGTTATTGTTGTTATTGTATCTTTTTTTTTTTAATTTAACACCCCACTTGCTTTAACACTATGACTCTTGACACTGAGGAGAGAAAGGAGTGAGGAAAAAGGAGAAAAGTCCACAGAGAGCATTTTTAAAAAAGTCTTTCCAATAAAAAGAATGGAATTTGACATTTATAATTATCTTATTAAGTATATTTATTAGATATGATATATATGATTCATTGATCATATTATTAAATATAATATATACATATGATCCTACAGATATCCTTCATTTAAAAACAATAATATTTCAAAATTAACAGGCAGTTCATTCAACTCATGCCATTTTTATAAGCTACCTTTCCTTTAAATGGGAAGCAAGATCAATAGAAATATTAAAATATATTGCATTTGATGGCTAAAGGCATATAAACATATCAGAGCATTTAAATATATCATTATACTTTATTGTATTAAGGGGAAGGGAATGGGGAAAATTGGAAGTTATAGATAAAGTAAAAGTTTTATGCCTTTATTGTGGCCATTATGTTATTACTGGGCATTTCATTACATTTTATCACAGTTATTTGTTTATATGACAGTGTACCAACCACATCTAGGAAACAAGAAAATGCTAACTATATTTTGTTCATCATTGAATTTTCAGCACCTAGCAAAATGCTTGGGGCATAATAGGCTCTTAACTAAAAATATTTAATAAGTAAAAATGAAAGAACTAAGACCTCAGATATATCACACTTGTTTTAACAAAGTAATTTTGAAATAATAGCAATTAATTTTTAAACACACAACATACTCTTCATTTTCACACACTGAAACATGTCATAGAAGTGTAAAATGTATGAGAAGAAATTTTCTAGCGAGTTCATCACTGGCAATGACTATTTAACTGATTACATTATATTTTCAACTCTATGGAAATTAGAAAGTAACCAAAGAAGATATTTATTATGTGAGCATTCTCCACTAACTGAAGAGCAGAAAGCACCCAATTTGAAATACATAATGAACTTATGTCTTATTTGGTATTTAGAATATATGGAGCAATAAGAAGAAAACACATTTTTCCTTTTTGAAACACACAAGTGTTCTAGATCTTTTAGATTCTTAACACAAGTGGTTTAGTTTGACTTAAAATGTTCCAAAATGTAATTTATGTAACAAAATTTTTCACTCCTTCTGTTTTCTACTTTTATTTGTACATTGAAAAATCTCAGTTATAGTTAGATCGACTAATACAATACATATCCAGAAAATCCAGTTCATCACTTTGGAAGGAGAGACATAGTTTTTACCACAAAGATAAAGAAATAATGTCAAGCAAAGGATTCACTTATATGCAGAGTACATCATGAGAAATGCTGGGTTGGAAAAAGCACAAGCTGGAATCAAGATTGCCGGGAGAAATATCAATAACCTCAGATATGCAGATGATACCACCCTTATGGCAGAAAGTGAAAAGGAACTAAAAGCCTCTGGATGAAAGTGAAAGAGGAGAGTGAAAAAGTTGGCTTAAAGCTCAACATTGAGAAAATGAAGATCATGGCATTTGATCCCATCACTTCATGGGAAATAGATGGGAAGATTGTGGAAACAGTGTCAGACTTTATTTTCGGAGGCTCCAAAATTACTGCAGATGGTGATTGCAGCCATGAAATTAAAGATGCTTACTCCTTAGAAGAAAAGTTATGACCAACCTAGATAGCATATTGAAAAGCAGAGACATTACTTTGCCAACAAAGATCTGACTAGTCAAGTCTATGGTTTTTCCAGTGGTCATGTATGGATGTTAGAGTTGGACTGTGAAGAAAGCTGAGTGCCGAAGAATTGATGCTTTTGAACTGTGGTGTTGGAGTCCTTTGGACTGCAAGGAGATCCAACCAGTCCATTCTGAAGGAGATCAGCCCTGGGATTTCTTTGGAAGGAACGATGCTGAAGCTGAAATTCTAGTACTTTGGCCACCTCATGCGAAGAGGTGACTCATTGAAAAAGTCTCTAATGCTGGGAGGGATTGGGGGCAGGAGGAGAAGGGGATGACAGAGGATGAGATGGCTGCATGGCATCACCGACTCGATGGATGTGAGTCTGAGTGAACTCCGGGAGTAGGTGATGGACAGGAAGGCCTGACATGCTACAATTCATGGAGTTGCAAAGAGTTGGACACGACTGAGTGACTGAACTGAAAGGATCCACTTATTTTCAGGTGGTACCTCCTCAGCCTCAATAACCTTACCTGCAAATATTATAGGAAGAAAAGCTATTTCTCCTCCCTTCCCCAGACCTTGTGGAAATCACTGCAACTAGTGCATATCAGGAGCAGCATATCAGTCATGGACATCGGTCACCAAAGCAGCAATAGATCATTGGAGATAAGTTGTTTTCCACAGTTTGAGGGTGTGGCTGCAAAAAAATGCAGCAGAGATTTAAAACAATCATGGCTGAATATGATATGGTTTTGAATGTTATTTTAATTCTTCCAGACTTGAGGGACTTTTAAAAATATAGACTTCTACTATACTCTTTCTTTATGCACACAATCTTCCTGGTAAAGGATGGTGTTTTAGTGTGTGAATTAAAAAAATATATATATGTGTGTGTGTGTGTGTGTGTGTATGTGTGTGTGTGTTCAGTCTCTCAGTCGTGTCTGACCCTGCAGCCTCATGGACTATAGCCCACCAGGCACCTCTGTCCATGGAATTTTCCAGGCAAGAATATTGGAACAGGTTGCCATTTCCTGTTCCAGGGGATCTTCCCGACCCAGGGATTGAACCCATGTCTCTTGTGTCTCCTGCATTGGCAGGTGGATTCTTTACCACTAGTGCTATCTAAACTTCTAACCTCCAGCATCAGAGATTCAGATTCATTGTGCTTGGTACTGGCCTCATAGTAGGAGAGTCTGTTGATCATTAGGTTGGGTAACATTTAATCTAGTATGGGCCACTTAACAGATCAGAAACTCCTGGCCCAGGAATGAGAAGTCACTGAGACCACATGAGACATGAATATTAGAGCGAGGAACATAGTGGATTTCAGCGATTCCATTTGCATAATGCCTCACCCCCGACTTGGGTAGGGGAACTAGGGTCAGAGATTTTGAAATGCATTGTCTATTAATTACACACATCTCTTCCTCATGTAAGATTTATGATATTGATTAGCTGGATATTTTATTTCCAGTCTAGCAAAGGTAATCTTCAATTTCATCTTTTCTCCAAAGTATTTTAATTTCTGAACCTGCAAATTAACAAACATATTACAAGTTCAATGACTTTTAAAATAACAATAGCAAAATATTGCTTATGTTATCTATTTTCTCCATCAAAAACAGTCCTATAAAATTTTCTGATTATGTAAATAGCTCATAACCTTTGTAAAACTTTAAAGTATACCATAAATTTATAGAGAAGAATGAAAATATCCTCTGAAATCTTGCTCCTTTCACATATCCATTTGTAGCAATTTGGTTAAATTCATTTATGCAGCTTCATGCACTCACGTATATTTATACTGTATATAAAATGACATAAATGGGGCAATATAATACGTGCTGGTTCAGTTGTTTTTATGAACTGACATCTCCTGTCCCTCTATTCCACATTCCCCTCCTCATCTCATCCTATATCCATATAGTTAAAAATTACCTATCTGGTGTAGGTAATTTCTACAACTTTCTATACCTTTCCCACATATACAGAACCATACATACAGAAACACAGGGCACATATGTAACACATTTTGCAACTTTGTTTTACGTAAATAGAATGGTGCAAAATTTCTCTGAATTTTGTTTTTGTTTATCTATATATCAATCAAGAACATATTTCCAGGGAACTATATATAGACCAGGGACATATATATATATATATATATATATATAAATTCATTTTTGAGGCTAAGTAATATATGAAACTATTGCAACATATTAAATTAGTATCCAATTGTTTCTGAACTTGTAGAATGCATCTTTGTTACTGTTCCTTATGTACTAGTACTTTCATTTCTATAGATTAGAATACAAGGAATGCTGAATAAAAGGATATGTGGTTATTCATTTTAATATGTGAATGCTAGAATGTTTTCCTGAATGGCCATCACTGTTTATATTTCCATCAGTAATGTAGGAGAGTTCTCTTTCTCACGTGTTACCACTCCAGTGTTTGCCAGTCTGATAGTGTGAGGTGATAGCTTCCTGTTAAATTCATTTGCATTCTCTAGGTGAAGTTGAGCATCTCTTTTTATAGTATTAGCCGTCATACTTCCTTTTCTGTGATATGCTCTCCTTATTTATCTATGTTTAACTTTTTATTTTATATGGAGTATAGCTGGTTAACAATGTGATCACTTCAGTGTCCTGTCTTCTTTTTTAGTCCAGGATCACAAATACTTCGCAAAGTCTCAGAAATCAAGATGGCAACACCATGAACAATTAAAAACCTCTCTTTGTGAGAGCCTTTCATGGACAATGCACCACCCCTGATACACACACATGGAAAGCAGCTGTCTACACACAAAATGCCATTCTTTGAAATCATTTTAGGTTGATTAACAAAAATAAAGAAATTACTTTCCTGGAGTAAACACTAATGAAGCTATTCATCCCCATGTTTTATTATTTGGTTTTAATTACAATTTTGGAACAGTTTTCTTGAGAGGAAATTTACATGCCATAAAATCTATGCATACTTTCAAGTGTACGATTCAGTGCTTTGGGCTACATTCATCACCACTATCTAATATTGGAAAATTTTCATCATTCCAAAAGAAATCTCATACTCATTAGCAGTCATTCCTAATTCCATCTCTCCACAGCCCCTGGCAATCACTAGTCCATTTTCTGTCTTTACAGATTTGTTTATTGGGAACATTTTGTATAAATGAATTCATAAAATATGTTGTCCTTTGGCTTGACTTCTTTCACATAATGATTTGAAGGTTCATTCAGTTGGTACTGTGTATAAATACTTCATTCTTTTTTATTGCTAAGTAATATTCCATTGTATAGTCATACCAGATTTTATTTATTTGTTCAACAGCTGGTTGATATTTGGGTTAGTCTCATCAGGGTTCATATCCAAGTTTTGACAGTCCTTTCCTTTGGGACTATGGAAAGAGAAACAAAGCTTAAATTAAGCTTTTAGTTTTCCTTAGCCCCAGTACACTGAATTCTAGTACATTCTGGACAGTCGTTCATTGCTGTTCAGACGCTAAGTTGTGTCCAACTCTTTGTTACCCCATGGACTGTAGCACTTCAGGTTTCCCTGTACAATACCCGGTGACTACCTGCAGTAGCATATCTGAGATTGTTGATGTTTCTCACATCTGTCTTGATTCCAGCTTGTAACTCGTCCAGCCGGTATTTCTCATGATGTGCTCAGTATGTAGATTAAACAAACAGGGTGACGGCAGACAGCCATGTCATATTCCTTTCTCAACCTTGAACCAATCAGTTGTTCCATATAGGGTTCTAACTGTTACTTCTTGATCCACATACAGGTTTCTCAGGAGACAGGTACAATGGTCTGGTATTCTCATCTCTCTAAGAGCTTTCCACAGTTTGTCATGATCCACATGGTCAAAGGCTTTACCATAGTTGATGCAACAGAGATAGATGTTTTTCTGAAATTCCCTTGCTTTCTCTATAATCCAGTGAATGTTGGCAATTTGATCTCTAGTTCCTCTTCCTTTTCTAAACCCAGCTTGAACATCTGGAAGTTCTTGGTTCCCATAATGCTGAAGCCTAGCATGCAAGATTTTAAGCATGACCTTACTAGCATGGGAGATGAATGCAATTGTCCGACGATTAACACATTCTTTGATACTACTCTTCTTGGTGACTGGGATGAGGATTGACCTTTTCCAATCCTGTGGCCACTGCTGGGTCTTCTAGATTTGCTGAGATAATGAATGCAAAACCTTGATGGCATCATCCTTTAGAGATTTGAATAATTCTTCAGGAATTTCATTGCATCCACTAGTTTTATTAACAGCAGTGCTTCTTAAGGCCCGTTTGGCTTTGCACTCTAGAATGTCTGGTTCTGGGTGACTAACCACACCACTGTAGTAGTTTGGTTCATTAAGATTTTTTTTTATACAGTTCTTCCATGTATCCTTTCCATCTCTTCTTGATCTCTTCAGCATCTGCTAGGTCTCTAACACTTTTATCCTTTATTGTGCCCATCTTTGGGTAGAATGCTCCCTTGATGTTTCCAATTTTCCTGAAGAGATCTTTAGTCTTTTCCCCCTTTGCTGTTTTCTTATATTATTAAGCATTGTTCATTGACGAAGGCCTTCTTGTCTCTTCTAGCTATTTTTTTGTAACTCTGTGTTTAATTGGATGTACTTTTCCCTCTCTCCCTTGCTTTTCACTTCTTCTGCTGTTTGTAAAGTCTCCTCAGATAACCATAGCGCAGGAGAAAATGGGAGGTGTTGAGGTGAGTTATCCAAACCCTGGGATCAGGATCTGCAGGGCTGAGACTCAGCCTGCTGGGGGAAGAATTCAGCTTGCCATGTGCTCTTAAGGGGCTGTTCCTGCTGCTACCCTGGGAAAAAGACTATTGGTAGGGAAATGTTGAAGGAAGAGTAAGGACGTAGCATGAGCTTGTCTTTCCTCCATTATGCCTGCCCTTCTCTCTCTAGTGCTTCCTACTGCTCATCTAGAAAAACACAGTCAAATCAAGGGGAAATGCTGAATGCAGTCTCAGCCCTGCCACAGAGTGAAGAGTCTTGAGGTGAAAGGAAATAGCTTAATGAACTGGCATAATTCACTCCTGGACTACTCTGCATTATACCCATATGTCTATTCATTTTTCAACTGCCAAAAATCAAACACTGTTCTTTTGCCTAGAAAGACAATCCTTTACTCTCCTCTCTTTCTGGGAAAAGGGAGACACGAAGTCCTAATAGCAGTAATCGTTTCTGGAGTCTTAGTATCCTTTGCTGGGTGATGTTACTACCTTCTCAAATTCTGTTACAGTCTCACCCGGAGACTCATCTGTACTCTAAATTATAATAGATCTACCACCCAATAAATCTTAAGTAAAACAATAAGAAAAGGTGAAAAGATAAAAATGAATGAATACATAATAATACAAATTAAATACAATAATAAGCAAGGAAGAAAGCATGCCTACCTTCTATAGTCCTATTTATAAAACAAATCATTAGATGGTCAGTATTTGTAGCTTTCTTTTTTGTGTGTTCTGTTAAAACTCAGCTAACTGTGTTTCTTTGCTAGGGGACTCATCTCAATTTCTGTTTCTGAAGGATCTGAATCCTCAATAACCTCCCTTTTATGGTTCCCATAGTTTTCTATTAAGTTTTATTATTGGATGTGAAAGTACTACTAGGTGCTCAGGGGATCCAGTCAGTGTGCTCCCCACCCTTATGCCTGTTTAGAAGCAACTCAAGTCTTCTTTGATAACCGACACTAACTTCCCCAGCCTGTGCAGCCACCTCCTTTTTTGAGTGTTAGTTCAATCCCATTAGGAGCCTGAAGTGACCAGGAAAATAGTTTTAATTTCCAGTTTATTGAAAGTTTTGGTGTCCATTAAAGTCTAAATTGTGTGAGAGCCACCTGCCTTAGGATCTATCCATCTGTAAACAGCTCAAGCTGTTTTCCTCTGTCATAAGAAAATTCTCTGGATCAGAGAAGAAGAGACACCAAAGTAGGATGGGTATCAAAGAGAGACATTGAAGTACAAGGGAAGGCTGCAGCTAACCTGAGCTCTTAAGAACATATCCACTTGATGATTAATTACTTGCCCAAACTCTTGGTTTGGTGGACCATGTAATACCCCATTCATGATGGGTACTACAGGTTGGATAGTCAGTTTCATGTCTTGTGAGGGGAAAAATGTTGCCTGCCATATCAGTGAACAAAGAACATTGCCGCCATCAAGCCATCAGCTGCTACAGCCAGCCTCAACGGCGCACCCTAAGGACGCCATTTTAAGGACTCTCAGGACTGAAAAGCACAGGATGCTGCCCTCCGATAGCTGAAATTCATATCAAGGGAATGATTTCAATGAACCCAGACTCTTGCACCTTCCCATACATAGAAAAGCACCAAATTCATTAACTTGAGATGTCTACTTTTCTGATTAATTACAGGTAGTCTTTGGAAGTTCTGACTACCTGGTGTTTGTTGCAAAAACTGAATATCCTGACTCTTCCCTTATCTCTTCAGAAATCTGAGAGGCTGCATCCTAGGCTGAAGTCCTGAGTTTGTCTGCCAAATAAAGCTTAACTCGCAGTTTTAAGGTTGTGCTTTTTTTTTTTTTTTTCCTCAGCCAACAGTCCCATAGTCAGGAGTTCAGTCTCTTAAGGATCAAAAGCACTCCAGGAACTGTTTTGAAAAAGAAGAAAAGCATGTATCGAAGAGAGCATCCGTTTGCTCCCATATCCTAGAGGTCTGCACTGTGGTCCTCCTCTTGGGGTTTTCCAGAGACTCCCTGCAGCAGCCTTGTTTACCCAAATGCTTAGGATCTTAGAATCTGCCACTGTGAGGCTGCAAGTGGTCAGGCAGGACCACTGGACTTGCTGTAGAAACTTCTTTTGGGTTTTTTTAAATTAATCATTTCTGTTTCTTTTCTTTTTCTATCTCTTCTTTCTTGGTCATAGCCCATTCTTAATTTATTTCTAAACTCTTAAAAACCTTCCCACATTACACAGGTAAATTTCACAGTTTATCAGTGCAAGTTTTTATTTCTCCATTTCTCCTTTGTTTTCCCTTCTCCCCACTTTACAGTCAATCCAGTCAATCCTAAAGGAAATCAACCCTCACTGTTCATTGGAAGGACTTGATGCTGAAGTGGAGGCTCCAGTACTCTGGCCATCAGTGCGAAGAGCTGACCCGTTGGAAAAGACCCTAATGTCGGGAAAGATTGAGGGCAGGAAGAGAAGGGGTGACAGTGTGTGAGATGGTTGGATAGCATCATTGATTCAATGGACATGAGTTTGAGCAAATTCCAGGAGACAGTAAAGGACAGGGAAGCCTGGTGTGCTGCAACCCATGGGGTCACAGAATTTGGACACGACTGAGCTACTACAAAACAACTACTTTACAAGATCTGAAATTTACTTAATCCACAGCATTCTTTTCATCCTCTGTAATCACTCATATAAAAATGTGAGAGGAATAGAAAACATTAGTCAGTTTAAAGTCTCAACTTTTACCCTGTTCTAGCAAATTTATAATAAGTCTATAGCATTCACTTATTTTAACTGGTTCATATCCGCATGCATACTTTTTTATTTGAGAGTCAACACATAAAGATTTTGCTAATTGTACAGCATTTGAATTATCACTGTTTAAGCTGTAAGAAGTCTAAAAGTGCCAGGTCTTGTGCAACTTCCAAGACTGTGTATGGTCTTTATGAAATCAGAATAGTTCAGGGTCACTGTAGTCAGAGAAATGTGAATGTTCTTATTGCTCCCTGATTTCCATTCCATTGCGTGGGACAGTAGTGATTCCCTCTGGGACATCATGACCTTTTGTCTTGCCTGGCTAACACAAAAGGCCAGTGTACTCAGCTGAGGAACTCCTGGCCCTGGCCTGTGACTCCCCAGCTGGCAGATTCAGGTGACAAAATCAAGTGAATCTCCTCGATTCAGGTGACAGAACTGAGGCAGAGCTCAAACAGGGTCTGTTCCAACAGGCCATGGGTGAGGTCCCGACCTTTGTCCTCAGTTACTATACATTTCTACTCCTGGACTTGAACTCTGCTGTATCATAACAGATTTTAAAGAGAATTGCTGAGTCTGATGGGCCTGCCAGCCACCCTGTACCTCTGCCACCTTCCCCGCCATTGGGGTACACACTGCCCACTCAGGGTGCAGCCGAGTGTGTGAGCTCAGCATTGATATGTGGAAGGGGAGCCTTCTCTTGCTTTGTTTCCCCTCACACATGATTAGTTTAGGAGTGACTGAGTTAGGGGGGTTAGTAACTGGGAGAGGACACTGCCCAGTTTATGCCAGTACTAGCAAGGGGGTGCAGTGAGCCTTGTTCTGGGAGTGCTGACATAAGCTGCTGAGTGAAACAAATCGCGATGTGACAGGCCACTGCTGGGGTGACACCCACATAAATGAGCAGATGGGAAGAGCATCTCCCTTTTCTCTGTGTTTGCCTTTCAGTCTCTGTAGTGCCCCCACTGGTAGAGTCTAACAGGAAACTTCCTGGGAAGGAGGCAGACTATTTGCAAAATTGAAACCTCGGTATCACAGAGCGGAGTATAGAAGGATGGGTTTGGAGATGATATACATTATGTTAATATTCAGCTCAGCACAAAACTGATTGTTAATTTAGTCTACTGCAAAACATGTATAAAAGCAACTTGAATTGGCTTACTTTCCATATTATAAAAGCAATACATACTTATTGAGTAAAACTTGGCAAAATAATACATCTCTTATAATCCTACAATTTAAAAAATTGGTATACCTTTTGCCCTTATTACACACAGATACACACACATTTTTTTAATGAAGTATAGTTGATTTACAATATTGTGTTATTGGGAGTATAGCAAAGTTATTTGTTATACATATTTTTTATTCTTAAGATATTAAATATAGTTACCTGTGTTATATATAAGTCCTTGTCGTTAATCTATTTTATATATCCATAGATTCCATACTCATAATTTATCTCTCCCTCACCTCTTCCCCTTTGGTAACCATAAGCTTGTTTTCTATGTCCACATACACATCTTATTTTTTCAGAAACTAGAATCATATTCTGCATGAAAGTTTTGAAACCTACTCTATGCTTAATAATCTAATATACTGTTAGTATCTTTACTTATTGTTAAATAATCCACAATCACAACGTTGTTGTTCAGATAGAGTATTAGCATATCTCCATAGAAAGAAAGTGAAGTCACTCCGTCGTGTCTGACTCTTTGCGACCCCATGGACTATAGCCTACCTGGCTCCTGCATCCATGGGATTTTCCAGGCAAGAGTACCGGAGTGGGTTGCCATTTTCTTCTCCAGGGGATCTTCCCAACCCAGGGATCGAATCCGGGTCTCCTGTATTGTAAGCAGATGCGTTTACCGTCTGGGCTACCAGGGAAGTCCATAGTGCATAGTTATGCTAATATATCGTAAATCATCATTCCCTCATTTTTGGATGTGTTAAATAATTTGTATTAAATTATGCTGTGATGAGTATCTGTGTTTCAGAGTCATTACAAACATTTGTTGATATGCTAAATTTTGAAGAAACGTCCATTCTGTTCTTATTAATTACATTGTTTGAATCTTAATGATAATTACTGTGTATATGAGTCCCTTTGAAAATAGTATGTCACATACAGAAAAGTAATTCTTGAATGGCAGTTCATATGTAAATTCCCTCTCTTTTTCCTCCTTCTTCCATCTCTCTTTCTTTTTCTTTTTGCTTCTCCTCCCCTCCTCCGGCTCGTCCTCTTCCCACTTCTTCTCCCTCTTTGTTTCTTCCTCACCCTCTTCATGCTCTCTTTCGCCAATTATGTCTTGATGAGAGACTGAGGCATTATTTGAATTACTGCACATTCCTTTCTAGAGAGCAGACAGTATGACTAAAAATGTATAAGGATAGCTTTTTTTTTTTTGACTGTGGATTGTGATGGGAACAGCTGGGATGGAAACTGAAGGAAATGGCAGGGACATTTAAATAGATATAAATGGAGTTGTTTAGCACAAAACTTAGAATTTCTTCTGGTAGGCGAATACATTAGAAGAAAGTATATTTTTTCCTTATAAATATAAAATGCTAAATCTTAAAACCATCTGTGCTCTTTCTGAAAGTTTAAAATTTGAATTTAGGTAAGTCAAAGTGAAAATGTTCATGTGTTGCCAAGCAACATGGCTAAATCTAAGATCTCACAATCAAGTGCCATAAAAAATGTTGACTACAATAAGTGTGTCCCCAAAGCCAGTGAGTCAGCATGAGCTATTTCAGGAGGAGTTTGCAGGGAGCCCAGAAAAAGTCCCCAATGAGGGTAAAATTGTCTTCAAGCCATTTTGCCTTTCTTTTGCAATGCAAATCCTTGTACCTCAACTCACTGTTTCCCAAATCAGATACAGGCAAGGAGATCAAATGTATCCTGTTCCGTCCCATGAAGTTGCTCTCAGTGAAGTGAGAGGATCATCTCAATAAGCAGACACCAGGAGCCTATACCCTTACTCAGAGGGCAGAAGCCTGTGGCTAGAGTCGATGAACTGGAAAGTCGGAGTTCCATCTCGATCTCCACATCAGAATGAAGATCAAAAAGAGGATGAGAATGCACGCCTGTGTTATTGTTCCTGGAAATGTCCCATCTAAATTCAGATAGCTCTTTTTCTTTCAACCCACTCAAACATCGATTCTACCTGTAGTTTTTTGTTTGTTGGTTTCTCCCAAAATCCTTCTTTAAAATGGAATTTGTTGAAGACGAGTTATTTGTCACTTTTTTTTAAATGTGTCTGGCCACATGGAACTTCTGGGAATTTTAAGAAAATGATTTAAAATTGTTAGCTGGGTGTCTTCCCCATCTCTGAAGATCTACATTTACCTAAAAGATGAAGAAATTTAAGCCTGTATTTCCTATGGGGTAAAGAAGGAAGACTGAGGAAAATAAGTGACCCAGAAGAAAGTTTTCTTCTCTAACATAAGACTCAGGCAAGAATGAGAAGCTTAGCATGCATGGGTAATGACATAATGCTATTCACATCTACATATCGAGTTATAATCTTTCTTTTTCCAGAATGCATGTACCTTTTCTAGCTGTTTTTGAGTAATCAGTTGGCCTGAAAATTTGCAGTATGATTTTGACCCAGAAGTGAAGTTCTGTTACCTATCGAAATTTTTAGTGAAAGTGGAAAATACTTTGGGGTTTTAGTCTTGCAGAAGTTAGTTTCTCTAATTTTAATTATTCTTGTTAAAGTATCTGCAATTTTTTTATAAAGATATCTGTAATTGTTTATGTCAATAAGTTATTTGGTCTAAATGTTATTATGAGTCTGTGCATTGTTTACATAGATTAGGTACATTTTATTAACATGTCAGTATTTGTTATTGTTACATCAAATATATAAATGGTGCAATACGTCAGTAATTTATTAGTGTGTCATTTGAGACATCATTTGATTCATTTTTTGAATTTGATAGATATATTTCACTAAAGGCTCTGCAACTTTATTATTTATGACACTAAGATGTTAAAATGACTAATGTCATTTTAATGCTAAACTGATTACTAAACTTGAAATTACAAAGGTTACAATTTTTAGATCATACAGGAGTTACATTTCCTATTTTTACCTGTAAATCCGGTCAAATAATTACTTGCCTTTTTATGTGGCAGAATTTTTTAAGATTTCAAAGTAATACCCAGCTGCGTCTAGAAAATATGGAAACATGGGAAATACTTAAGAAGAAGAAATATTCTTTCTGCATTTTTAGCATTCAAAAATGTAAATAGTTGATTTCCTTCCAGTTTTTAGTTCTTTCTGCCATGGTAAAACGTTCTTTGTTTCTGGTAACAATTTTTGTATTCTATTTATACTCTATGATTACTATATGTTTCCATGCAGGATATATATATATAGAGAGAGTATATTTCTATGTTATACAGAAATTCTATATATATATATATATATATACACACACACACACACACATATGTACACACACAATATGCCTTGTATATAAAAACTATAAATATTTATTTCTTTGGATAAGAAACTAATCTTTTCTTAAATTTAAACACATAGTGATTCCGGTCCTTGTGTGATTCCAGTGCCTTATTAATATATCTGCTTGTGATGATTCAGTAAGTCTTAAACAATGAAGTATATATTCTCATAGTTATTAGCTATTTTTGTCTTGTGGATGGAAAAAAAGGATCTAAAATAGCTCCTAATGTTGTATGTACTTATGTGATGCAACAAAAGGTTGCCATTGTAGTTATTACTTTTAAACTCTCATTTAATTTTCTTTGGAAAATATTTTTGCTTCATGATACAGTTGTAGTCAAGAATATAGGCAAAGTTTCAACTTTTGCATTTGAAATTTGCAGTTAATCATCCCTTCCTTTCTTCTGAAATATCAAATTAGTACCCTGTAGGAAATAAAACCTATGAATTCTTTACCAGCTGAGCCATGAGGAAAGCCCAGGAAATAAAACAAAAGTATATGGTTTTGAAAATAACATGTCTGAGGAGGAATCATCATAATTTTTGATAAGTAGTCATTCCTGGTTTGGGAAGTTTATTTTTGCAACCATGCTTTAAAAATATTAAAGCTTCTAATTCACAATTGATATGTCATGTTATCCAATTCACTTTAACAAGGATAGGGAAACCAGAGCAACCAGGGTTGCCAGTGAGTTAGAGGAGATGGCAGAAAAGCATAGAACTAGCCCATGGCTGGAAATCAGAAATCCTAGTTTATCAGCCATGCCTGCCACAAAATATTCAGTGTAAATGTCAATACATTTTTAAACTCAATAATGCTTTGTTTTCTTAAACTATGTAAAGGTTTCCAAAGTAAAAACACAAACCAAAACATACATGTTCTGGACTAAAGATAAGTTATGACTTGAATCTATCAAACCAATGAAATACCTTACTTGAAATTAAAAGTGGTTAAAAAATATTAGAGCATGTTTTTAGGTTTATCAGTTCTTTGAGAATAAAATATACTGTACTGTTTAATTATAGAGAATTGCTTTGCTAACAAAGATTTTACTAGACAGTAAAGGATGTCACAATTGTTAACTTAGATTTTCTTTAAAGAAGTGTAACTCTAAAGGCAGGAGAACACAGCATGGCAGCTTTATAGATCATGTAAATAAAGCTAATGTTGGAGTTCTGGTTTTTCTTGGCAAAATACAGTTTTCTACCTCAAAGATACAGTGTTGACGAAAGCTTAATCTTAGAAAAAGATTTACTTAAACATCAAATGTCTCTTACAAAGCAATTTGGATAGTAAATTGTATATTAATCTGATAACCTAAATCTGGATTTCCATTTTGAAAATGTATATGACTTGAAAAACGAAGATCTTGAGCTCAGTAGTTTAAAAGAAAAAAAGAGAACATTGCAGATTTGTGTGGTATTGTACTGTGTTATATTGCATTATGCTGTACTGTCTTATTCTATCCTATTTTACTCTGTTCTATTCTATCCTAACCCCCTGAGGAACATGGCGTCTCATGGGCTGTCAGGATATTAACTTGATTAGACTCACACTGAGAACTCTACTTGTGCTGGGCAGGAGCTCAGGTCGCACTTCTCCTGTCAGTCCACTGCGCACATGCACAGTCCAGGGATCACCCAGAGACTTGGCAGAGTTTATACGCAGAATTCAGGGTTCTCCTGCTCTGACTGCTTTTACGGCATTTCCCTCTCATGGTACCCATGACACCAAGTTAGCTTTCAATTCTAACTTTTTCAGAAGAGTCTTTCAATAATACTTCAGTGAAAAAAATACACTGGGTTTCCCAAAAGTTTGACTCTCCAGTTTTCTTGGTGACGTGATGTATAATGATACATACAAAAAGCAAGCTGATGTAAGTCAGTCTGAGAGAGAACCTGTGACTGCCCAATCAATGGAATATGACAGAAGTGATGCTATGTGACATTTCAGGCTAGATCGCAAAAGGTTCCCACTTGGCTCTCAGGATGCTTGCCTTCAGAGCCCAGAAGCCCAGACCACGTGGAGAGGCCATACATAGTGCTCCAGTCCAGAGCCTTGGCTTAAGTCTCAGTTTGTAGCCATCATTGATCTGTGCATGAACAAGATCTCAGATGATTCCAATGCCCAGCCTTTGAGTTTTCCAGACTTTATGGATTAGTTTTCCCTCAATACCCACATTTCCAAGGTAATCACACATGTGCCAATATCTACATCTGTATATTATTAAATGATAAATAATATGATACATCTGTAGATTATTAAATGATAAATAATGTGATAAAATGAATTTATCATGTGTGTGTGGTTCATAAAATTTTCAAATTTATTTCAAATTCAACACTATCTCCCCCAGCCAAGAAGTTATATGTCCAACCAATGACTTAGTGTTTTGCTTCTGTTCAGCATTGATAACTGCTTTTGCATAGCCTCAGATATGATCAAAGCACTTCTCCCAGAAATAAGTACTGAATAGAGACTTCCAGAAACTTTCATAATTTGTGTTTCACTGATCTCAAAAGGATTTGGGTGAATCAGGTGTTTTCTACTCTGATCAGCCAATGCAAGCTTATGTAACTCTTATTTAACTGAACCATCTAATATTAATATGAAACCTCAAAGTCTACATTCAGGATGAAGACTGTTCCTTATCACAGTCCTCTGGCTGTACCTTACACTTGGCTTCTTTTCATAAATCCTTTTCACATGTCATACTGAGATTCAAGGGCTACAGCCAATAATCAATGCTAGTGAATTGGTTGTTTTCTAAAATTCAGTTGTCTTCTTAGTTGACATCATATGGAGAATCTTTGCAAAATTACTCAAGAGATTTTTTTTTAATGATGTATTGGGGGAGATTACTGAGAACTGTTGTGCTTTCAAATTCTTATCTGTGATTATAATATTGAACACAAGCCAAAGGATTCCACACATTTTTCATTAAGTGAGGAATTTTATTTATCTAACTTCATAACTTAATGTGACTCTTCAACGAGGACACAGTGAAAAGTGATAAACAAGAGTATTTACTCTTGAACTTCTACTCCATGCTAGCCAAGGTCAGCCTTCTGGGCAGATCACCAGGCACAGAACAGGGCAGAGAGAGCCTTGCTGTGTGTGGGCACCCTTCGCATATATTCACTCCTCTCTCAGAGGACTCACTCTGAGAGAAAGATCAGCAGTTTCCAAAAGCCGGGAGCTCCCTGGCTCTCTAGATGTCCTTGTGCTGCTAGGAGCTGGCCTGCCACACTCATAGCTAGGCTATGTCATTCTCCTATTAAACAGAAATAATTTCAGAGAATGTCCAAACCAGGCAAGGCCACACTGACTTTGTTGGATCAAGACAGAGACAAGAACTTCCTGTAGTCATCTGTTGTCAGACAAAAACAAGGGCATTACCCAAATGGTAGAAAAGACCAGAGGTTACCCTAATCTGGCTAATGTAAGTAACTACTGCCTTTTGATCAGTTACAGGCTCAGCTATATGCATTCCTCTTTACTTCCTGGAAAATAATTAAGTTGCCCAAAGAATTCAAAGAATTATCTTTAGTTCCTGATAGCAGCAATTATTCCAGAGCAAAACTCTGCTTCCTTGAACTCTCCCTAAAGTCACCAAATATAGTGTCCTAATCGTCTAAGTTCTTTCTCACACCCTTCCACTGAGATGCCCCTAAGGGTTCTCATCGTGCATGTTCTCTCTCATTATAACAAGTGAATAAAAGCAACTGTGTCATACTACAAATGTGTTCAGGGAGACTTTTGGCTGCAGAGATTTGACAAATCTGTGGCACAAGCATTTGAGGGCCAAAGAAAAGCTAGAACACTCACCAAAGAATACAGATCTATACAAAGGATAGAAAGGTAAAAACAACAGCAATACAAATTCTTCTACGCATGAAGAAAAATGGGAAATTGATATGTAAAGAGAGAGAAAGGAACATTGCTAGACACAATTTATGAAGAAAAACTTGAGAAAATAGACATGGGTCACTGTGGGATGTAGGAGGCTGATGAGGGTGAGAGTAGGAATAATTCATTCATGTCTTCATTTACTTGGTCACCCAACAAGAATTTCCCGAGTGCCAACTATGTGCTGAGCACCAGGGCCAGGAGATGCAATGAGAGAAAGATACTATCCTTATCTTTCTGGATCTCACACTTGGGTGGTAGGGAGTAGAGGTTATCTGAGGTTTAGATAGCAGACATTACTTGGATAATTGCAGAGATAAGGATTGCCCATAACAAGTCTCTGGAGGAAGGATTTAGGTGGCTCTGAGGGATTGTAGAAAGATGGGGAGACCATAGATGGCTTTGGGTCAAAATCTGAAGACAAGTAAGAGCTAAGGAGAAGAGAGGGAATAAATAACCAGGCAGAGAGAAGAACATTTGTGAGGGCCATGTGGTGGACTAAATGTAAAATCATGAAGCAAATACTGGAATAGCAATGGCAGGAGGATATTCTGTTAGAGAGTAGAGAGATGAATAGGGGTGCCATACACAGAATATTTTAGGACAGGGATTGCAAAGTAGAGTGTGTGAGTCAAACCCAGCCTGTTGTTTGCTTATAATGTGAAGTCTTACTGGACCGCAATGTTCTCTGTTTGTTTGCATATTGTTTGTGGCTGTTTTTTTATTTTAATAACAGTGTTGGAAAGTTGCAACAGAGACTGTGTGGCTTGGAAAACCTAAAATATTTATTATCTAGTCCCTTAGAGGAATAAATTTGCTGATCCCTATTATAGGTTATCCCTGGAGAAGGGAAAGCCACCCAGTATTCTGGGTAGGAGAAAGCCTATCCAGTATTCTGGCCTGGAGAATTCCATGGACTATTTAGTCCACGGGGTCACAAAGAGTCGAACACGACTGAGCGACTTTCACTTTCACATTATAGGTTATGTGAGAGTTCTTTTGTCTTTATTGAAAGCAAAATAGAATGCCACCAACAGCATGGAAAACAATGCCTCAGGCTCTGACTTGGTGAGCTCATGAACAGAGTCCAGGGTATAAGTGGGTAGACCAGTTATAAGGCAATGGCAGTAGTTCAGGTGTTCAGGTTAGAGACGAGGTTGTTTAAGAATAAGGAGGAAGAGGGAGTGTGTTTATATGCTCAGCCATGTCCGACTCTTTGAGACCCCATGGACCATAGCCCGCCAGGCTACTCTGCCCATGGAATTTTTCAGGCAAGAATACTGGAGTGGGTTGCCATGTCATCTCCAAGTAGAGATGGAGAGAAATGTGATGAATTGGATACGTGAAACATGAAATGGAGAAGAGAAACCAGGGAAGACTTCTGGCTTGTACAACTAGAGAGAAGATGGCATTTGCTGAGCTATAGGATGCTCAAAAAAAAGGCCAGCATTTTGTTAATTTATTTTTACATAAAAATAAATTGACACCGTTTAGCTGTGTCAATTTTGAGGTCAGTTTGAGATGCCCAAGAGAAGATACACTTGGATATACAGTTCTGGAGCTCAGAGAATACAGATTGCCTACGAAATCTTCCTCTAGGTTTATAAACAATTTGAAACTAACCCAAGATGATAAGTGGGGGTCAAAGTCCAGAGTCAGATTCTGAAAATAGTGGATTTGAATATATTGTAAGACTTCCTCTGCCTGGGGTTCTATCTGCTCAATCTAGAGAGTGCAGACATGCCCTATAGGAAGGCACTAAATGGATACAACAGAGGTAGAGGAGGGAAGTTTTTATGCTACTTGAGAACAGAATACTCCAAGAGGAAAACAACAATAGAGAAGAGGTGGGGTCATTCATGGACAAGGCCTCAAATATCAACTATCTCAGCCAATAGAGAAACGTGGCACAGATGAAATTCAGATTCTCGGTGAACTCATCACTCTAATAAGCTGCTTCTTCATCCAAAAGAGAAATGGCCAGGTAGAGAGAAGAACTAGGAGTGTTTGTTCTAACATGCCTTCTAAGTCAGAGTGTTGAGCATGAGTACCATTTCCTTTACACAATGTTGAAGAGGAGGGAGGGCCATGGCTGCATGTTTCCTTTCAATAAAGGATTCCAAAATCATATAGAGGCAAGAAACACATAAAAGACTCAAAATTTATGTTGTTATGTTCTAATTTTAGGGAAGGAAAAATCATGGAGCTAAATTTAAATAAAAGAAACTCATGAACATAATTGTGTTTTAATAAGCAAAGCTGATAGAAGATTAGTGAACTTAAGGAGACATTATCCAGAAGTCTATAGAGGGCTACCTGGAAGTAGCTCTCCAGGGCTTGGCCATTCTCAAAGGCCAAGCATTAGCGGAGGGTGAAAAACATCTGACTCTGGATTTTGAGCAATAATAAAGCCTAGATGTCTTTACTGCTTTAAGATATTCATTGTGGTGCACAGTAGACTTAGTGTAGCTGATGTTCTAGGAAGTAACCCATAAGAATTTTTAATCACTCCTGTAAAACAAGTCCATTCTTTGTTAGTTGTAACTCAGTATGGAGTCGCCATTAAGACTGAATTTTGAGCTCTTATTATTACGCTGGCTAATCACTGACTGTTTCCAGTGAGAAAATAAAGGAAGTCTTTGTTTTTTGTTTTTTTAATCAATTCAATGGCCTTTCATAAAAGTGACATTTTCTTCTTATAATAACGTGGTGTTTCCTTTTATACTTTTAATTTTTGCTTTTTAAGTGTTCATAAACTCAGAAGTTATGCATGTTTGTTGCAGAATCTCTAATTTTATGGAAATAAATGCAGTGCAAAATGAAAGCCTCCCTGGAAGGCATTTACCTGCTCCCTTCTCTCTTTCTCCCTAGAGTAAGTGTCAAGGTTAACAATTTTGACTGTATACACTTACAGAACTTTATTGATGCATTTACATATACAGTTTTATCTATATAAATAGAAATCATACTATATAATATTATTTTGTTATGATTTCTACTGTTGTTCTTAATTATCATTCTTCTTTCACTCAATCAGAGCCTCAAGCTGGTACAAATAGATCTACTTGAATTATTTTAACAATTGCAAGGTAACATTTGGACTATGCATGTATGTAAGGTATTTTGTAGTATTTGGAACTGAAAGCAACATTTTTATAATGATCCTTAGCATAATATTGTTGAATTTGTAAAAGAACTATTTCATTTCTGTGTTTAAACTATAGGCCAGTTTTAATGTAAAATCATATTATATAATATTATCATAGATATAATTTCTTTGTTGTTATTATTTATCATAATTCTTTCAGTCAATCTGAGCCTCAAGGCGGTACAAAAGAGAGACAATAGAGCTTCATGGAAAAAGCCTTGGACTTGAATGAGCCCTTGAACTAGTTCAGCTCATTATCTGATTTTCCTGTGATTCAAACTCCTTATTTATAATGGGATTTGGGTCCAGATGATTTCTAATATTCCTGCTAACTCTAGAACTGCATATATGTAGAGTGCTGAAACATCCAGTTTTAAGATGTTTTAAGAGCTTTTCCTATTTGGCAAGTATCAAATACTTATTTACACTCCCTACTTTAGGTAAACTGAGGGACAAAAATATATTCTACTTGTTGTCCACATCGAATAGCAATTGAAAGATAATTTCTCATTTGCCCTTGAATTGTTCCCAACTATAATTATTTTCCAGAAGTGTTGAAGAGTTCTATAACAATAAGGAATTAAGAATCTGAGTGGAAATTAGACTATTAATGGCTAGAGAAATGGAATCTTAATTAAATTTTTAAGGTGAAGAAGTTTCCTTTCACCTGTGGAAAATGCATGCAGGATAAAAAGCAAAAATAGAAAACTTTATGGGACCACGTGTGGGGAAGAGCAGAATGTTGGGGTGGAAACTAGAAGAATGGAAAGTGTGGAGTCATTCTGGGTCCTGAAAAAGAACTGCTGCTCCCCCTTGTGGCAAGTATAGAAAGCTAACACCCTGATGAAGCAAAGCATTTCGCCCTAGAACAAAATGATGTAAGCTCTATATGGATTACAGTGACATTCTGCTTTTAAGAGAAAAATAGAAGGCATATGCAAATGAAAGAGTCAAGTGATGATTCGGCCTCAGGTGTAAGCCTAATGTCACCAAGGGAAAAGAGCAGATGATGCAAGGGTGTGTCCACTTGGAGCCAGGGGGCTGCCTGCAGCCAATTCATGTAGCTGGCTGGCCAACACTTACTTAACAAACATGCGTTTGTATGCCAATCACTTTATAAGGTACTAAGAAGCATATAAAGTAATATGAGACAATTATCGTTCAAAAATATGCCATCCCCCTGGGAATATAAAATATAACCACAAAGAGACAGTTCATTATGAGGTGGTGGATTCCATGCCACACTGGGTGACCTAGAGCAGAAAGAAGGGAGGAGAGAGCAAGGGTGCTTCAGAAAGGCTTAAGATAGTAGTAAACCAATTAAATAGCAAAGTATAAGGCCAAGAAATTAACCAAGTTTTGTGTTTGTACACTAAAGGCAAAAAGAATACCTGGGCCCAGACTAGGTAACCCTGAGCTAACCACTTTGGACTCTATTCCACTTGTGTTATGGATGAATATCTGTTAAATGTGTTTCAACAGAGAAGAGACATTATGTGACATGTTTCAGGAAAGTTAATCTGGGAAATTCTACGTAATGTGTCCTTGAATTGCGTATGAATTTAAATGCTGAAAGAATTGCTATTATTTTTTTTAAAGTCATATCTCTCTAACATTATTGTTATTGTTGTTATTGTTGTTTAGTAGCTAAGTCTGTTGTTGTTTAGTAGCTAAGTTGTGTCCGACTCTTCACAACCCCATAGATTATAGCCCACCCCACTCTCCTCTGTCAATGGGATTTTTGAGGCAAGAATACTGGAGTGGGTTGCCAGTTTCTTCTCCAGGGAATTTTCCTAACTCAGAGATCAAACTTGAGACTGCTGCACTGGCAGGTATATTCTTTACCACTGAGCCAACAGGGAAGCCCAATCTGTTATTGCCTATCCCCATAATTTATTTTTTCAGGTTATTTATTACTATGTGACATTATATTATTATGCATGTGTTTGTTTGCTGTATCTCTCACTGGTTACAAATCCATGAAAGCAAGGACTCTGTGTCACTTTTGTTCACTGCTGTATCCCTAATTTTTAAGACAGCAATGGACACTGGCTAAATATTTGTTGGCATTAGAGATAAACAAACCTAGACAGCATATTAAAAAGCAGAGACATTACTTTGCCAACAAAGATCTGTATAGTAACAGCTATGATTTTTCCAGTAGTCATGTATGGATGTGAGAGTTGGACCATAAAGAAGGCTGAGCACTGTGGTGTTGGAGAAGACTCTTGCAAGTCCCTTGGACTGCAAAGAATATCAAACCAGTCAATCCTAAAGGAAATCAGTCCTGAATATTCATTGGAAGGACTGAGGCTCCAATACTTTGGTCACCTGATGCAAAGAGCCGACTCATTAGAAAAGACTCTGATGCTGGGAAAGGTTGAAGGCAGGAGGAGAAGGGGACAATAGAGGATAAGATGGTTGGATGGCATCACCAACTCAACGGAAATGAGTTTGAACAAGCTCCAGGAGATGGTGATGCACAGGGAGGCTTGGAGTGCTGCAGTCCATGGCGTCGCAAAGAGTCAGACATGGCTGAATGACTGAACAACAACAAAATAGAGATATTTATGTTGAAAGGCAAAAGACTTGAGACAAGGAGAACAATTAAATGTTTATCAAAAAGTAAAACTCAATCTTCAATAGAGGAAGGAAAAGAAACATTCACTATTGTAAAGAATGAATAAACTAGACTTGATAACTCACTGAATGAGGCTGGCGAGGGCAGAAGAGGAATCTAAAACTGCTGAGGTTTCAAGGTTATGTTCATGGCAAGATAAAGAAAATTAAGGTCATCGGTTAGAAAGTATGTGTTGGCTAAATAACAGAGTAAGCTCGTGACATAGTCCAAACTGTTGAGGGACAGTTAGTGATTTCTGATTAGAACTCAGGAAGCAGGTTTACAGATTTTGCCTTATGGCAGAGAGGATAACTGAAACATGAGCTTAGATAAAATTTCTGTGGGATGAACACTAGAGGTAGTGAGGAAGAGAAGAGAGAACTGAGTCTTCAAAGCTGACCTTCAGCCCTGTGACCCATTCATAATTTATGCCTTCATCCTACATATGTCTGGTAGTAGTGGTGATGGTTTAGTCGGTAAGTCGTGTCTGACTTGTGACACCATGGACACCTCTGTCCATGGGATTTTTCAGGCAAGAATACTGGAGTCAGTTCCCATTTCCTTCTCTAGGGGATCTTCCCAACCTAGACACTGAACCCATGTCTCCTGCTTTGCAGGCAGATTCTTTACCATTGAAACACCAGGGAAGCCCTATGTCTGTTGAGCTTAACTAAAAAACACATGAGAGGAGGATTCTGGGGGAACTCAGAGTCTAGTAAGGGAGACAAACCTGAAGAAAAGATTTATACTCAAGACTCATTGAGATGAATTAGCTACCCCAGGTCTAGCCAAACACAGACCTGGCTTTGCCAGATCTTATGAACTTTCAAGACAAGCTGAGTTTTTATGTGAGAATTTCTAATACCTAAATATAGGACATTAATTAAAATGTGTGGGCCAAAGAAAACATTTTTGCTGGCTGTATTTAAAAATTACTTTATTGAAGTATAGTTGATTTACAATGTTGTGTTAATTTCTGCTGTAGAACAAAGTGATTCAGGTATACATATATATATATTCTTTTCCATTATAGTTTATCACAGCAAACTGAATCTAGTTCCCTGGGCTATATAGTAAGACCTTGTTAATCTATACCATAGATATATACTTTTAATTTTAAAAGAAAAAACAAAACTTTTATTTCATATTGGAGTATTTGTTGTTGTTGGTTGGTTGCTAAGTTGTGTCCGACTCTTGCTACCCCCAAGGAACTATAGCTTGCCAGGCTCCTCTGTCTGTGGGACTTCCCAGGTTAAGAACACTAGACCAGGTTGCCATTTCCTTCTCCAGGGCATCTTCCCAACCCAGGGATCGAGCCCATGTCTCCTGCGTTCGCAGGCAGATTCTTTACCACTGAACCACCAGGTAAGCCCCTATATGGGAGTATAGTAGATTAACAATGCTGTGATAGTTTCAGGTGGATGGCAAAGGAACTCAGCCATACATATACGTGTATCCATTCTCCCCCAAACTCCTCTCCCATCCAGGTTGTCACATAACACTAAGCAGAGTTCCCTTGTTGTTTATCCATTCTATATAAGTTTACATCTGCTAATTCCAAAATCCCAAACTGGTTGGATTTAATTTGCAACCAGCCCTATTGTTATCTCGGTCAAGAAGTGTCCTCTTTCCCCCTTACCCCTTAAATTGTGCAATCTCAAGGAAAATGCCTTAGTCCCATAAGAATCAAATTAAACAATTTGGTATGGAGGAGTGTTTTAGAAAGGTCATTGTGTACTGGTAGACAGGATCTCTTTTGTACATAGGTTGTACTCATTCAATTATTTATTTAATAAACATGCCCATATGATAGGGTAAAAACTCAAAATACAAGGGTAAGCAAATTAGACACACTGACATTTTGTTTAGGTAAACTTCATCAGGTAAGAAGAGAATAAAGATTATTACCAACAGGAAGAAGATAACTCTAACAGCTACAATAAATATCTATCTGATGTGCTGGCTGAAACTGCTTTAATTTTACAAGAAAGCTAGAGTAGAAGAGGAGGAAGTATTTCTAAATGACAAGTTTATCTCTGTGAATTTTTGAGGGAGGGTGGGGAGAGGCTGTGAAAGGTCCCTAGAAATATTTAGTGTAGGCAGGAGAAAAGAAAATTAATAAACAGATGTCCCATTTGTTACCCAGAGGTAAAAATGGCAAAGAATGAGTTTGATTGGAATTGATTAAACCAGTGACTTTCAAGCCTTCTTTGATTGTGTCACAGTAAATAAACTATTTCTCCTTTTCACACATTATACAAAAAGACACACACATACATGCATACTAAAACAAAAGTTTCACATATTAATATTTATATTTACTATATGACACCTTGAGATGTTTTCAATTGTTATTTCCAGAACCAAATACACCATGTTTATTTTCAGAGACTTTTTAGTTTAATTGGAAATCAAGTTAATCATGATTTTGAAAGTCTACAAACTGAATTTAAAATAAAGGCTATCCAGGAAATTTTTATTTGTAGAACTTAAGTTTGCTCTTAAAGATACTCATGATTAAAATATTAGTAATAATTGAGAATTGAGTATTGCTTAAAAGTACAACATAGTTATGACACTAGAAAAAAGATGTTGAAGTTTCAGAAATATGGAAATTGATTTATTAATATTGACTCATGCTACTATTTTTTTCATTGACTTTGCTAATTTGATGGATATTGAAATTAAAAGAGCAGAATATTACACATAAATCACTATATGTGTATAAAGTTTCTAGAAGTTGAATTTCTCAAATGGGGTGTAGTTTAATTATAATGCTTATATTATGTTCTTTAGAAAATGACTAGTATAAATTGAAGTGCTATAGAATTACACTGAAACTTTTCTATCAGGTAACACATTTTAGGCAAGAAAAGAAGACAGATGCCAAATAAGAAAGAAAAGTACATGCATGTGTGTGCTAAGTTGCTTCAATTGTGTCTAACTCTGAAACCCTATGCACTGTAGCCCGCCAGGCTCCCCTGTCCATGGACTTTTCCGGGCAAGAATACTGGAATGTCCTGCCATTTCCTCTTTCAAGGGATCTTATCAATCCAAGGATCACACCCTAGTCTCCTGAGACTCCTGCACTGTAGGCAGATTCTTTACCACTAATTCACTGAGGAAGCCCTAAGTAAGTAAAGTAAGGAAACGGAGAAGTGATAAACCAAGACACACCAATACAATAAAGTTTTATATTAATCCAAACTTTTGGACTACATTTCCCAAGTAATAGATAATAAACATGTATTAACACAGGAATGGTATCAGGTCAATTCCATGATACCATTTGACTTTCCTGCCTTCACATTTTATAATGTGGCTGACGCAAAAGGAAATCTTTGTGATATTTACAGAAGTCAGTATCCTTTTTGAGAGATTGTATGAGAAATTCTGTAGTTATCCACGATGTAATGAATGGAGATTGATAATGTAGTTTTTGGATTCTCAATCAAATTCAAATCCTGGCCTCAAATTTAATTAGCTGTGTAACTTTAATTGTGCTACAACGACAATTGGACTCTTTAGGCAAAAATGCCTAATTTGAACATAATCATAAAGAAACATGAGACAAACTTACATTTAATAATATTCTAGCAAAGATCTAGACTGTACTCTTTTAAAATGTTAAAGTCATGAAAGACAAAGGAAAACTGTGGAATGAGTCTATATTGAAGGAGCCTGTAACAACATGGCAACTACAGGAAATATATTTTCTTCTGTTATAAACAACATTAACAGGCAATTAGAATTTGATAATATTAGTGTACCAATGCCAATTTTCTGCTTTGAGTCATATTGTAGTTATTATAAGCAGAGACAAAGAGAATGATAAAGGTAATGTGATAAACGTTATTATTTAGGGAGATTGTTTGAAGAGGATATGGGAATTTTTGTACTATTCTTGAAAAAAATACCATTTAACCACAGTTAAATGCGCACAATTATACCAAACTCAGAAAGCTCTTATTTAGGATTAAATAAGACAATTTGTATAAAACTCCAAATAATCCTCAAAAAATGATGAGTTAGATGTTTTTGCTACAACACCATGTATCTGTTCCCGAAATACTTCGATTTCTGCAAAAAGGTACCCAAAAGGACTTATTGGAAAAACAGGGTTTAGAGTGGATCACTCAAAAATTATTCCTATTTGTAACCAGAGCACAAACATAAATAATTAAAATCCTAATAAAATTTCAACAGTTGAATATCCATTGACAATTCTACCCCTTGCAACCTTTAGTGTCAGGTGAGGACTTCTCCCCAGGCAAGTGGATTGAAGAGGGTATTAATTTTTAAAGAAATCAGTTTCATCAGAATTTTTCTTTAATGGTCTGTCACCCTGCTTTTATTTAACTTATATGCAGAGTACATCATGAGAAACGCTGGGCTGGAAGAAGCACAAGCTGGAATCAGGATTGCCAGGAGAAATATCAATAACCTCACATATGCAGATGACACCACCCTTATGGCAGAAAGGGAAGAGGAACTAAAAAGCCTCTTAATGAAAATAAAAGAGGAGAGTGAAAAAGTTGGCTTAAAGCTCAATACTCAGAAAACGAAGATCATGGTATCTGGTCCCATCACTTCATGGGAAACAGATGGGGAAACAGTGGAAAAAATGTCAGATTTTATTTTGAGGGGCTCCAAAATCACTGCAGATGGTGATTGCAGCCATGAAATTAAAAGATGCTTACTCCTTGGAAGAAAAGTTATAACCAACCTAGATAGCACATTGAAAAGCAGAGACATTACTTTGGCAACCAAGGTCCGTCTAGTCAAGGCTATGGTTTTTCCGGTAGTCATGTATGGATGTGAGAGTTGGACTGTGAAGAAGGCTGAGTGCCGAAGAATGGATGCTTTTGAACTGTGGTGTTGGAGAAGACTTTTGAGAGTCCCTTGGACTGCAAGGAGATCCAACCAGTCCATTCTGAAGGAGATCAGCCCTGGGATTTCTTTGGAAGGAATGATGCTGAAGCTGAAACTCCAGTACTTTGGTCACTTCATGCGAAGAGTTGACTCATTGGAAAAGACTCTGATGCTGGGAGGGACTGGGGGCAGGAGGAGAAGGGGACGACACAGGATGAGATGGCTGGATGGCATCACTGACTCGATGGATGCAAGTCTGAGTGAACTCCGGGAGTTGGTGATGGACAGGAGGCCTGGCGTGCTGAGATTCATGGGGTCGCAAAGAGTCGGACACAACTGAAAGACTGAACTGAACTGAACTGAAGATACAGATTTCTTAATCACTTTTTGGTTTTTAAACCACAAAGAAAATATTTTTGGATATTCTTTATCTGTACTCTTAGTTTTACCAAATAGCTAAATATGTAGAGATCATAGCCACAAAACCAGCCACTGAGAAGACTCTCAGGATTTAAGGCCCCCAGCTCTGCTTAAGTCTTCAAATATTGATAATGTTTCTCTTTAACTGAGAGATAGTTTGCCACTGCTTAACTTAAATATTAATATGCTGGGAGAAATCACAAATTAAATAACTGTACTTCCTTTTTGAGTCCCTGGTGGCTCTGGCAGTAAAGAATTTGCCTGCAATGTGGGAGATCTGGGTTCATTCCTTGGGTCAGGAAGATCCCCTGGAGAGGGAAATAACTACCCACTTTAGTATAGTTGCCTGGAGAATCCCACGGACAGAGGAGCCAGGGCTACAGTCCACGGGGTCGCATAGAGTCAGGCACAACTAAACGACTAACACTTTCACTTTTTCTTCCTCTTTAAAATAACACTATTTTCCTAAAGGATATGAGCACATTTCTTTACTAGAAAATTGCATTATAAGAATAAACTTATTATTTCCTAAATAGAAAGAATAAGAGGGAATGAATTTTGTAAACAGCATAAGTATTATTTGATTCAGAAATAGTATTATTCAGAAATTGAATGTGTTGCTGAGTCTCTAAGTTTGGCCCAACTCATTTGCAACCCCATAGACTGTAGCCCACCAGGCTCCTCTGTCCATGGGATTCTCTAGGCAAGAATACTGGAGTAGTTTGCCATTTCCTTCTCCTGCATTGGCAGGTGGATTCTTTACCACTGAGCCACCTGGGGAGCCCCAAGAAACAGACTCTAATAACAGTTATAGAAAAGTGAATAAAATAATAAAGGGCCATTTTCCTGGAGTGGCTGAGTCCTTAGAACTGATGAATTGGTTTTCTTGCGTGTACTTCCAGCCCTCTAGATGGAGTCTCTGTGTTCTCAAGTCAAATCCAAACCTATTAATGCAATCATAATAATTATTCCTGGAGGCCAAGCTCTTTTTAGAATTATTTTTTCAAGAAGGAGTGGCTTTTACATTTAAGAAAATGTCAAACATTCAAACAGTACAATTTAAAAATAAAACTAAAAAAACCTCCCAGCTTATTCAGCTCAGAAATTTTTAGTAGTAATATATGAATAAAGGATTAAACATTAATCACATTGATTAATTAAAATTAATTTTAAATTAGTTTTTAAAATTTAAAATGCTTGGAGGAAATGCTTGGAAAAAAGTTGGATCAATGTTCTTTTTTTTTAAGTTATACCATGACATTACCTGAATGAGGAACACATAATAAGTTGGAACAGTATTATAATACTACGTTGAGAATTATAGTTTGTTCACTGAGAATGTCTCATTTTCTTTTTTAAATTATGGTATATACGGGTGTGTGTATGTATGCTCACTCACTCAGTCATGTCCAACTCTTTGTGACCCCATGGACTGTGGCCACCAGATTCCACTGTCATGGAATTTTCCAGGCAAGAATACTGGAGCCAGTTGCTATTTCCTTCTCCAGAAGGTCTTCACAAGCCAGAGACAGAAACTGTGCCTCTTGAGTGTCCTGGATTGGTAAGTGGATTCTTTACCACTGTGCCACCTGGTAAATATATATATATATATATATATATATTTATAATATAATATATATTATAGAATGCTAAGTCACTTCAGTCATGTCTATCTTTTTGTGACCTTATGGACTGTAGCCCACTAGTCTCCTCTGTCTATGGAAATCTCCAGGCAAGAATACTGGAGTGGGATGCCATGCCCTCCTCCAGGGGATCTTCCCCACCTAGGGATCGAACTGACATTTCTTAGATATCCTACATTGACAGGCGGGTTCTTTACCACTGAGCCACCAGGGAAGCCCAAGATATATTATATATATAATATATATGTAACATATATATGTTATATATAATATATATATATTATATATATATATCAGTTCAGTTCAGTTCAGTTGCTCAGTCATGTCTGGCTCTAGGTGAGTGGTTATAACCATTGTGGTTATCTGGGTTGTGAGATCTATTTTGTACAGTTCTTCCGTGTACATGTAATAAAACTTTATCCATTTATAAGCATACAGTTCAGTGGTATTAAGTACATTAACATGGTTATCCAATTGTTACCACCAGTCTTGTCCAGAACTCTTTCATTTTCTGCAGCTGGAACTCTGTACCCACCTATCAATGCCTCCTCCATTTCTTCCTTACCCCAGCCCTTGTCAAACACCAATTGTACTTTTAGATTCTATAAATTTGATTACTCTAAGTGCCTCATATGAGTGGAATCACACAATACTTTTCCTCTTTGGCTGTTTTTTTTCCCCCACTTTGCATAATATCTTTAAGGTTCATATATATTGTAACATGTGTTAGAATTTTTTTTCTGTTTAAGGCTGAATAATGTTTCATTGCATGTACATATCATATTTTGTTTGTCCATTTTTCCATCAGTGGACAACTGAGTACTTCCAAACTTAAGTAATAGTGAATAATGCTGCATTAAACATGAGTGTACAGATATCTATTTGAATTCCCAGTTTTGGTTATTTTTAGTATATACCCAGATGTGAATTTCTGGATCATGATAAAGGAAAAATTATTCTGATACGTATTAAGCCAGTGAGGGAGACTTTATTCAGAGCTATGGTGATAGTTGTCAAGACCATCACCACAAGGGAGAGAGACTGGGCTCAACTCTGAATACAGTGAGGAAAGCTAGGGATTTGTAACCAATGAGCAGATTGAAGGGACCAGTGGCTGGAAAATAAATATGAGAAAACATCACAAGTAAGGGCACTCATGCTAAAGTAACCTAATAGTATTCTTGCTAAAGGTTGGCTGACCAGGAGAATCAGTTATTGTGAATGCAGAAGAGGAATTTGAACAAGGGTGAGAGATTTCCTCTAAACTGACTTAGCAAGATTCTTGCTACAATTGGACTGCAGACCCCAGGATAATGCCTTGTCAAAAGAGGACTCAGAGAAGTCTAGTTAACTTTTTGTCAAAGATAGAATCTTTTCCAATATTGTGATAATTAAATGTTAATTTTAGCAGAGGGGCACCATGCTGTTTTCCACTAGCACTATTTTGCTCCGATCAGAAGTGCATAAAGGTTCCAATTTTCCATAACCTTGATCACATTTGTTATTTCTTGAGGCTTTCTGTTTCACTTCATTTTGTTTTTATAATAACCATTCTCATGGGTAGGAAGTAGCATCTCACTGTGATCTGACTTTCAATTCCCAGTTTATTAGTGTTGAGCATTTTCATGTGTGTGTGTGTGTGTGTGTGTGTGTGTGTGTGTGTTTACCATTGCATATCTTCTTTTAAGAAATGTCTATTCAAGTCCTTTGCGCATGTTTTTCTCTTGGATTGTCATTGTTGAATTGTAAGAGTTCTTCATATTGTCTAGATGTTAATCCTTTTTCAGATATATGATTTGCAAATATTTTCTGTCCTTTTATAGATTGCCTTTTCACTATGTTAATGGTCCCCTTTAGTGCACAAAAGTTTTAATTTTGATTAAGTACAAATGATCTATTTTGTTGTTGTTTTCTCCACAATGTTTTAGTATCGTGTCCAAAAATCATTGCAAAATCCAATGCCATGGATGTTTTCTCTAAGTTTTCTTCTGATACATTCATAGTTTTATTATAAAACTAATTTTTACTGTGATATATTTATTATTTTGAGTTAATTTTCTTTGGCATAATAAAAGGGTCCAACTCCATTCTTTTGCATCTGGAAATCCAGTTTTCACGCCATTTGCTGAAAAGACTGTTCTTTCATCATTAATGATCTTGGGACTTGTAGAAAAATATTTGACCATATATGTAAATATTTGTCTGAGCTTCCCCAGTGGCTCAGATGGTAAAGAATTTGCCTGCAATGCAGGACACCCAGGTTCAATTCCTGGATAGGGAAGATCCCCTGGAGAAGGGAATGGCAACCCATTGCAGTATTCTTGCCTAGAAAATTGTGTGGACAATGGAGCCTGGTGGACTACAGTCCATGGAGTCGCAAAGAGTCGGACACAAATGAGCAACTAACAGATTCCATTTTCATACATGTAAGGATTTATTTCTAGGTTCTTTACTCAATCCCATTGATCAATGTGTCTGTGTTTATGGCAGTACCAAACTCTTTTGATTATTATTCCTTTATAGTAAGTTTTGAAATCAGAAAATATGAGACCTCCAACTTTGTTCTTATTTTTCAAGGTTGTTTTTGGTGTTTAGAGTCTGTTGAGCTTCCATGTGTGAAACTTATCAGAATGAAAAACATTAAACAGTATTTGAAAGAAAATACTTGCGATTTATAAAAATTGAGACTGTATAAGGCTTTAGCACAGTGCAGAATATGCCATAGACCAAGTGTTGTCTGCTTCACCAACAGGATAGCAGGCCAATGAAATCACTCACTCCTGAGTTCCTGATCTCAGACTTAGACAGCTATATTGGCATGCCTTCCAGAGGACATCTGCATGACTAATATCCAATCACATCTTTCTAAGAGGGCTCTTGATTGAGCCTTAAATTTAATGACAAGTGCCTTAATAAATATCACACAGAGGAGAGACTGGGAGAAGACTGAGACAGATTGGAGCAACACATCTACAACCCAGGAACACCTGGAGCCACCAGAGCCTGAGAGAGACAAGGCAAAATCACCCTTTTAGTCCTTAAGAAAGAGAAGGGTCCTAATAACACCTTGATTTCAGACTTCTGACCTCCAGATTGTAAATTAATATATTTCTGTTGTTGTAACCCACCATGTTTGTGATGATTTGTTACAACATTCCTTGGAAATTAGTATTCCATTCCCGACCATTTGGTACATGGGTGAAAGCCACACCTGACAACCTAATACACCTCACATCAGTAGGGATTGCTCTTGTAACCAGCAGAAGTTTCAAAGTTTAAACCCATAATTCTCCAGTAGAAGGCAGTATAATCAGAGGCTAAGAGCACAGCTGTTGTTGTTTAGTCACTCAGACCTGTCTGAATATGACCCATGAACAGCAGCACTCCAGGTTCCCTGTCCTTCAGTGTCTTCTGGAGTTTGCTCAAATGTCCATTGTTAGCCTACTTTGAATTTCTCTTTGGCTCAAAATTTATCTGCCAAACAGAGAAAAAAAAATAGCAGCTTTTTAGAAGTTGGGTATAAGAAATAATTGATATAATATGTAAAGTACTTTCAATGCTTATTCCTTGTAAGTGCACAATAAACATTAGCTGCCACAATTATTATTATGGAAATGATTTTCCTCTTAATCAATGGGAATGCAGGGCAATTCTCATTATCGTCTACTAACAAAGCTTTCAAATGACACATTGCCAAGCAATTATTACCAATTGTCTGTAACATGAGTACTCAAAGGAGGAATTTTATATAACTATGTAATGTCTATACATTAATCCAATGTAGGGTTAATTTTACTAAGACGGTAATACTTAAAGAAAAATTTTAGTACTAAAAAGTGGTTTTTTTTGTTAACTAAGTATGACATGATTAAATGTTGGTTAGGAAAAGTTTTGCCCCTGCGTCAGAAAGTCTCTATGTAAGCCCTTGTCAGATTTTTGTTGTTGTTGTTTTTGATCATATTATTTTGAGAATTTCAATATTTAGAGATATATGATGTTTTGTGAATAGGATACCATAGCTCTGGGCCTGAAGGTTACTCTTTGAGGTTTAGCACTCTCTTTGTGGGCTTGCTTTCTTCATCGTGTGAGAAAGTACTTGCTATCAATGATCTTTCTTGGACAATCTCATTAAAAGCTGACTTGAAATCGTAAATAATTATGGGGCCAAAAACACCAAAGCTTTAAAGAAAAACCTATTATGTAATAACTCATAGACATCTTGACAGGAAAATGTCAATGAGCCACACACTATTTCCCTAATAGCACGTAGAAAAACTAGACTGCACATGCTGGAGAGGTAGAAAAACTGATGTTTATCCTGGTCAAACAAAAACTTGATGTGGATAGTTTTTTCTCATATCAAAGCTATGAATGTCATACTCAGAAGTTAACTGTTCTAGTTGTGGAAAAACGAATCTGTGCACTTGATGAAGACTCCGGAGATGCTACCAACATGCCAAAGGAACCTGAGTTACCTAGTTTTTCATTTCGTCCATCTTCCTGCTCCTGCGCTTCGTGCCCAGAGTGCTGAGAACGTGCTCCAGGTTTCCTGAGATTCACAGTAAAGCAATACTTCCGCAATGTTGTCCTTTTCCTTCCTGCTCTTTGCTTCCTTGCAACATACCATTCCACCGCAATTCTGCTTATCAGCAGCAATTGAAAAACAGTTAAATTTTTTCCATTCTCCTTTCCAAAATAAGTTTCCATCCGACACCCTTTTTGAGACGCCTTGCTCTTGGTGTCGAAGAAGGCAATGGCACCCCACTCCAGTACTCTTGCCTGGAGAATCCCGTGGGTGGAGGGAGCCTGGTGGGCTGCAGTCCATGGGGTCCCTAAGAGTCGGACATGACTGAGCAACTTCACTTTCACTTTTCACTTTCATGCACTGGAGAAGGAAATGGCAACCCACTCCAGTGTTCTTGCCTGGAGAATCCCAGGGATGGGGGAGTCTGGTGGGCTGCCGTCTATGGGGTCACACAGAGTCGGACACGACTGCAGTGACTTAGCAGCAGCAGCAGCAGCAGCAGCTCTAGGTGTAGTCCCTCTCCCTCCACTCACGCTGCAGTTTCCCAATTTCCAGGATCTAATTCTGACTGCAGAGACCTCGCCAGTCCTCTGTCTAACTCTCAAACACCCTAATCTAGCTCCAGACTCCTCCCCACACGGGTCCAAGGTCCACCTCTCACTTTTTAGAACCAGAATGTTCTCTCCCAGCCTTTCCCCAGGCCTGCTGCTTCATTGTAACTTAACTGAATGGATGTGTTGATCTCACAGCCAATTGTTTTCTCCCCAGAAAAGACAGCAACTTGGAATGCCCCTTAGTCGTACTGAGGAACTTTTTAACGTGCCTTCGCCCCTAGAGATTAGGATTTAATTGATCCGTTTGGGATGTGAACTCTGTAATGGTTTCACAGCTTCTGGAGGAGGCCTGATGTGTGTGTGTGTGTTTGGTTTTGAGAATCAGTGCAAAGGCCTTCAACTTCCTTGTGCTCTTTTCACCTAGTTCTCTTAAAGAGTTAGAGTTCACATTAATTCCATGCAAATGGGAAGCAAAAGGTTAGAGTTCACCTTGAATTTTTGACGATGCAGCAGCCCACCCTGTGTTCTCAGCCCCACTTCACCCCAAAACAACAGGAACAGAATGTGCCTTCAGAGCTTTCCAAGAAAGTTGCTGGGAAAGTTGGCAATGTGTCTGGGTCTGGTAAACTGCCAAGGAGAATGTCTTAAAGACTAGAAGGGCCCAAGTTGAAAAAGAATCCAAGGCAGTCACACAGTTACTGACATTTGTTGATGAACCGTTGACTGCTCTGGGCACTCTGGCAATTAACCCTGGACATCACACTCGGGCTTCTGTCCAGCGTTTCCTTCTAACTTTGACTACTGAAGGTGAAGAACTTAGATTAAAAATTTAAGCTCAGGAGGCAAGGCCATAGCCTCCCAGAAAATAGTTTTCTCCTTATCGGGAGGCAAGGACATAGCCTCCCAGAAAATAGCTTTCTCTGTTTCAACTTAGTTGCTTTCTGTAAGTTTTCCCACCAATCAAGCGTATCCCCCGCACCTATGGCCTCTACTTCAATGTATCCCATAACTCGACTCCATCCCCACCTGCCTGTGATTTTTTGTATAAAAACCCCTCACTACTGACACTAGGGGGTTCACTCCTCCCGAGGAGACTGAACCCCGGCGCGCCGGCTTAATAAATCCTCTTGCTTATTGCATCGAATTCGAGCCATTGTGGTCTTTGGAGTGACAGGTCCTGAGAAAAGGCCGCGAGGTCTTACAAAGGCTGCAGCTGGCCTTCAAGGTCTTCTAGTCTGAAGGGACCATTTTACAGATGAGAAAACTGAGACCAAAAGAGACTGTAATTTAATGGAGTTCCCACAGCTAAACAGCGAGAGAGGTAGGCAGGGCAACCCAGTCATCTCTGTGGGAGTCAAGTCACTCTTACTTCTAACCACACCCATTCTCATCTTAGTCTACTTTGAAAACACCGAGAATAGGACTGCTGTCAATATACAAATTAGTAGTTTGGTGAATGCCTAAGAGAAATGGACTTTTTGACATTTGTGAAAAAGCAAGTGCTCCAAGTAATTGGTGATTTGATATTAAGCTTAAAAACCTGGGAAATAAGGACTTCCTGGCGGTCCAGTAGCTAAGACTCTACAAGGTCCTCAGTTGGGGAACTAGATCCCACATGCTGCAGCTAAGAGTTTGGACTCTTCAACTGAAAACAATAATGGAAAAAAAAGATCACCAGGCCACAATTAAAGGTTTCCTATCACAATTAAGACCTGGCACAGCCAAATTAATAAGTAAATGTATTTTTTAATGGGAAATAAATGAAGAAAATTTTTTATCTTGTGAAGCCTTTCTGTAACAGGGTGATGCATTACCTCACAGAGGTATGAGTTTTGAAAGACAGTGTGGACTAGTGCTTAGTTCTGGATCTGGCACCTAGTACCTTTCATTCCAATCCCCAAAAAGGCAATGCCAAAGAATGTTCAAACTACAGCACAATTGCACTCATCTTACACGCTAGTACAGTAATGCTCAAAATTCTCCAAGCCAGGCTTCAGCAATATGTGAACTGTGAACTTCCAGATGTTCAAGCTGGTTTTAGAAAAGGCAGAGGAACCAGAGATCAAATTGCCAACATCTGCTGGATCATGGAAAAAGCAAGAGAGTTCCAGAAAAACATCTATTTCTGCTTTATTGACTGCCAAAGCCTTTGACTATGTGGATCATAAGAAACTGTGGAAATTCTGAAAGAGATGGGAATACCAGACCACCTGACCTGCCTCTTGAGAAACCTATATGCAGGTCAGGAAGCAGCAATTAGAACTGGACATGGAACAACAGACTGGTTCCAAATAGGAAAAGGAGTACATCAAGGCTGTATATTGTCACCCTGCTTATTTAACTTCTATGCAGAGTACATCATGAGAAATGCTGGGCTAGAAGAAGCACAAGCTGGAATCAAGATTGCCAGGAGAAATATCAATAACTCAGATATGCAGATGAAACCACCTTTATGCAGAAAGTGAAGAGGAACTAAAAAGCCTCTTGATGAAAGTGAAAGAGGAGAGTGAAAAAGTTGGCTTAAAGCTCAACATTCAGAAGACGAAGATCATGGCATCCGGTCCCATCACTTCATGGGAAATAGATGGGGAAACAGTGAAAACAGTGTCAGACTTTATTTTGGGGGCTCCAAAATTACTGCAGATGGTGACTGCAGCCATGAAATTAAAAGACGCTTACTCCTTGGAAGAAAAGTTATGACCCACCTCCCACCTAGATAGCATATTGAAAAGCAGAGACATTACTTTGCCAACAAAAGTCTGTCTAGTCAAGGCTATGGTTTTTCCAGTGGTTATGTATGGATGTGAGAGTTGGACTGTGAAGAAAGCTGAGCACTGAAGAACTGATGCTTTTGAACTGTGGTGTTGGAGAAGACTCTTGAGAGTCCCTTGGACTGCAAAGAGATCCAACCAGTCCATTCTGAAGGAGATCAGCCCTGGGATTTCTTTGGAAGGAATGATGCTAAAGCTGAAATTCCAGTACTTTGGCCACCTCATGCGAAGAGTTGACTCATTGGAAAAGACTCTGAGGCTAGGATGGATTGGGGGCAGGTGGAGAAGGGGACGACCGAGGATCAGATGGCTGGATGGCATTACTGACTCGATGGCCGTGAGTCTGAGTGAACTCCGGGAGTTGGTGATGGACAGGGAGGCCTGGCGTGCTGCAGTTCATGGGGTCGCAAAGAGTTGGACATGACTGAGTGACTGAACTGAACTGAACTGAACTGAACAGTGGATAAATGTCATAGAAGCAGGAGAGGTTTCACAAAATCAGCATGCTGCAAATGTGCCGCACAGCGAAATTCTCACTGTTTTCTTCCTGAACTGAGAGAGAAACAAAGTTTTGCAAACTGCAGCTGTTGCATTGATTAGGGTCTCAAGTTTTCTTGCTAGTTTAACTGCACATTTTTTCCCCCATGAAAAGAAGTTGATCGTTACCTTTCAACCCTAAAGTTATTCCTTAGGAAACAATGCCAACCAAGTGAGTGTAATTAGCCACATTTTATCTGTCAACTTGGAAAGGTGAAACAATCAAATAAGATAGGTAACAAGGTTTTTCTTGCATTTTCAGGGTGGTGTTTTTTTTTTTTAAAGTAGAATGTAAGTGTAGTGCCTTTTTAAAGTAGAATGTAAGTGTAGTACTTTTTACCGCCTTATCATTTTCTTCTGAACTGGAAAACAAATTCATCGCTGCTAGCAAGGATGCCTCTCAGTGTGTATATGTAGCTATGTATTACATATATATATTAAATCGCGTGCTGGCATACTCAAAAACCAAAAAGAACTGGATATTTACACTAACCAGTGAGTATACTGCCCACCAATGTTATTTGTCTCAAGAACTAATTTGCCAAGTGTGAAATTCAGTTATATTCTTTCAAGGGAGAGAAAGTTTGTCTTCTCTCTGTAGTTACTATAAAACACCATATCTGGACTTCCCTTGTGGCACAGTGGATAGAAATGCCTAATCAATGCAACAGCTGCCTGCCAATGCAGAGGACACGGGTTCAATTCGAACCCTTGTCTGGGAAGATTGCGTATGCCGTGAAGGATCAAAGCCCAAGTGCCACAAATACTGAAGCACTCACACCCTGGCGCCACCCACTGCAACTCGTGAGCCTGCGTGCTGCGGCTACCAAAGCCCAGGTGTCTAGAGTCTGTGCTCGGCAACAAGAGAAGCCAGCACAAGAGAAGCCTGAGCACTGCGAGGAAGAGTAGCCCCCATTCGCCACAGCTGGAGAAGGCTGGTCCTGCAATGAGGACCCAGTGCAGGCAGATAAACAGATAAAATCTTAAATGCAATAGCTAATAAAAATATTCTTCATGTCTATTAAACTTTATTTTGCAGGAGAGAGAGGTACGACCCTCTTGGTAACAGAAACCAGTTTTAGCTGGTTTAAACAGAAAAGAATTCAGTCTGAGGACAAAATCTCATGAAGATACTAGAAACAGTGAATACAAGGTCATGAGACCACTCTCTATCTTTTCTTTCCTTTTTCCTTCATTTATTTTTCAGACTTTTTCTCACAGTTTCTCAGGTCCTCCTGATAAGTGAAATGTCCCCAAGTTTTATTTTCAGATTTATGTCTTATAGACCTAGCTGCCCAAAGAGAAGATGAACCTTCACAGTCCCAGTTCCATATTCTTAAGGTTCATCTTGAACTGAAGGCTTACCCTTGGATCAACCATCTGTGACTATACGGACAGGTTTCAAACCAGTAGAACTGCTTCAGAAAGTCACTTTTACAAACAGGCTGAGAAGTTTAAGAACAGACTAGACCGACAGCCAATTAGATTTCTACTAAACGGCTTGTAGTTCACCAAGTACTTTAAAAAAATAATAATTTTATTTATTTTTGGCCATGCTGGGTCTTTGTTGCTGCATGGGCTTTTCTCTAGCTGCAGGGAGTGAGGGCTGCTCTTCCCTGCAGTACTCTGGATGCTCACGGCGGTAGCTTCTTTTGTTGTGGAGCATGGACTCTAGGGCACCCAGGCTTCAAGAGTTTTGGCACCTGGGCTGAGTTGTGGTTCCCAGGCTCTAGAGCCCAGGCTCAATAGTTGTAGCATTTGGGTTTAGTTGCTTTGATGCACATGGGATCTTCCCAGATCAGAGATCGAACCCATGTCTCCTGCATTGGCCAATAGACTCTTACTCCTGAGCCAGTTGGGAAGCCCTAACCAAGTGCTTTTTAATGATGACTGCATTTCACCCTCGCACAATGACAGATGGCACTCTACACAGTTTTTTTTTTAATAGCACTTATTACTTTGTAATCTTATTTTTGTTCTTCTAGTTTCCTCCTTAATCTGTGAAATTTTGTTTTGTATTTTTCAGCGCCTGACATTGGGGTGTTCAATAAATATTTGTTGAGAAAATGTATGACTAATTTTTAAGTAGAACACAGATGAGACAACTGGGATGCACTTAGATTAGTGACAGGATGAAGATTCTCCCAGCTAATGAGTATGAAATCAGGTTCTGTAGCCTCAGTCCGAGGCTGCTTCTTCTGTCTATGATGTCAACAACTGACATGAAAGGATTTAGTCTGATGGTTAGAATCATGAAAATAATAGAATTGAGATAGACATACAGTGAATTTTACAAGAATTTAATTTTACTCTCGGTTCATTGTTTAATAATAGTTTTCATCTAAATATAAAGAGTCTGTACTTTTCTCCTAAATGTTTACATGGAGAAAGACTACTTAGTCTATGCTTAGAATAGCAAAAATGATGGTTAAATTTTTCTATTTTAGGTGTTTTATTCCTGAAAATGATATTTGGCATGGCAATCACTTCTGGAGAAGTAACCACTTCTTTCATAATTTTGGTGATGGTTTTTGTTTTTGGAAGAGAACTAGGAAACAAAGGGAGAAAGGAGGTGTTGCCTCCTGGCCCATGGTCCCTCTCCATCATGGAAAATCTTCTTCAGCTTGAAGACCATCCTTATCTTACACTCATGGAAATGAGGAAGAAATACGGAGATGTCTTTCTCATCAAACTTGGCATGATGCCTGTCCTGGTGATGAATGGGATGGAAATGGTGTAAGAAGTGCCACTCAAAAATGGAGAGCATTTTGCAGCCTGACCTAATGTGTATACCTTTTCTTTTCTGGCACAATAAAGAGCCTTATGCTTTCAATGGGGAGAATTGGAAACTACATAAGAAAATTGCTTCCAATGCTTTACAAACATTTTCTAAAGCAGAAACAAAATCCTCCACCTGCTCTTGTTTACTTGAGGAATATGTCATCTAGGAAGTCTCTGAGCTGGTGAAAGTCTTTACAGAATTGACTTCCAAGAGTGGCAGCTTTGAACCTGGAGGTGCTATTACCTGTGCTATGGCCAATGTTGTCTGTACCCTTTGCTTTGGCAAGAGACGTGACCACAGTGATGAGGAGTTTCTTAGAATTGTTAAAACAGATGATGACTTACTCAAGGCCTCCAGTGCTGCAAATCCTGCTGATTTCATACCATCTTTCCGATACCTTCCTTTGCAAACTATACATGCTCCCCAGGAGTTTTATCATGCCCCGAATCAGGCATTTATTCTCTACTATTTATTACTATCCTCTCTATTTATTCTCTATCAGGCATGTTTATTGCTTTACATGTACCAGATCATCTTACATGCTAAGGTAAGGGTTTAAATGTATGATGGGACAAGGGATTTGGTGAGAAGTAAAAATAAGTTGTGAAATGCATTGAGAACTCAGACAGTTGTATGTACTACCCTGGTTCTTTTACTGTAGTTTTTCCACCCAAACCATTAATAAATGTGAAGTCCACTCAGAGAGATTATAGGGCAGTATTACTTAGTTCTCATGTAGGGACCCCCCAAAAAAAAAAACCTTTGAATATTTTGAAATCTCAGAATTTCCATAGTGTGTAGATAAGGTGCATACTTGAAATATGAATCTGTCCTTGGCTGATAAATGGTGATCAACATATAAATGGGTTTCCTGAAGAAATGACCCAATAATTTTGTTTTTCTAATTTTATCTCTGAAACTATGAAGTCTTAAAAGTATCAGCATAGTTTTTCAAAAAGTTCTTTTAATAATTATAAGGAATGCCCTATAGGAAGCTTCCAGTTTAGTCTCATATCCTCCTTGAGTTTCTTTCCTATGGAGAAATGAACTTTGAGATCATCACACATGTAGAAATGTTTTCCAGATGACAGAAGCAAACCATTTTGTGAGGCCATTGAAATGTTTTTGGCCCAATTTGATGGTCCACAAAAGAAAATTTCTCTCTCGAATTATGTAAAAACTAGAAAAAATCCTAGTTGTTAGGGAACTATTTCCTGAGAGTAAAGCATTGCGGGGGAAACATGAAAAAGAGGATAACTGAACAAATGAGGAGAGTGAGGACTTAAGTCCCGCCTGATCAAAAGGAATGGGCAGAAAACAATCTGTATCAAGGTACCAGCTTGGAATTCTAGATCAGATACTGTGAATAAATCAGTTTGTGAAATTCATAAAATTTTTTTCATACTCCGTAACCTATTCCAATCCCACCTTCTTTTGCATGATGATCATAGTAAAATTCTTACAATAGGTTTGAAAACCACTTATATTTATTGCTTAGCATTTTCTCTATAAGTTAACCTCTGATTTTTCTAAGTGTGCTTCCAGACATAAGCATACTCTTTATTGATTGAAAAAAAAAAAAAACTTTTAAGAAGAAAATTGAGTTTGGTAACTTGGTTTTCTTCATTACACTCTTTATGATTGAGCATTACCACTGACAAGCAAATGATCTACTTATATTCTTTACATTCTTAAGTAAATTGGGTTCATTTCAAGTTACATGGTAATATGGCTCTTCCTGCATGAGAGTCGTATGTGCTGTAAAATGTAAGAAGGGATGAATAATCACGTTAAGGTTTGTGTCCTCAGGACCATATCCAAGATATCACTGATGCTTTGCTTAATGCATGCCACAACAAATATGCTGTCACCAAAACCACCACCTTAAATGAGGATGAAATTTTAAGCATTGTGAGTGACCTCTTTGGAGCTGGTATGTACGACTATTTATCAGTATTTAAGGTGAATGACAGTTAATCACAATTTTCTGTTTTCTGCTATAAAGTATTTCCTTCTTTTGATATTGGCCATTTACTACTCTTAAGTCTACATCCCACTCCCAGTCCCTTTCCCAACCCATTGACATTTATTCTTAATCTGTTTAAGTACTGTTTGTTGTCTTATGTTTTCTTATAAAATGGGCTTGATATTTTCATGTACTAGTGTATATTCTTATATTTATCATGAACTTTAATATATGTAAATTACCATTTTTATTTGCATCTCTTTTCTAACCTTTTTCATGAAACCCTATATTTTTAAGATCCAATCATGGTTGTCAGGTGTATTTCTAACTTGCTGCTTCTAACTACTGCATAGTACTCCATGATCTGTACCCTCCCCATATTTTACTAGCTGGTTTCTCAGTAATGCAGATATTGAATATCTTGCCAATGCTAAGATGACCATCTTTGTGCATCAACTTTGTCTCCTTTTTCATTGTACTCATGTTATGAAGCAGAATTTCTGGGTCACATAATAAAAGGATTCTTGAGTTTTTCATACAGATTATCAATATCCTTTTGGGAAGATAATTTATATCACCATCACACCACTATCACTCTTAACACTTCATAGTTTTGTTTTTTTTTTCTTCTTAAACCATTTTTACCTATTGATGGAAGCAATTTTCAGGTATTGAGGTCTGCAGAAGTTATCATGGTGGACACATGATTTGGCTTCAGCCTTCTGATCAAGTTTGGATAGGGTTTCCCAAGTGACTCAGCAGTAAACAATCCACCCCTGAATGCAGGAGACCTAAGAGACGCAGGTTCCATCCCTGGGTTGGGAAGATCCCTTGGAGGGGGCATAGGGACCCATTCAGGTATTTTTGCCTGGGGAATCCCATGACAAAGGAAGCTGGTGGGGTACATACAGTCCATAGAGTTGCAAAGATTTAGACATGACTGAAAAGACTTATTCACTTTGAAGATAGGGATAATATATCACCTCCTTCCTATGATACCAATTCTAGCACTCCTTCGAAAATGAAATTTCCTTCTCAGACACCATGTCATGCTGACTCACTGAAACCCTGAAGGATGTACCCCTCTCATGTTTGATGTTTGTTCTTTGTTCTGACAAAATATAAAACTGTGGTTCAGGAATCTGTAATGGAGCTGGACGGTCATTGTGGACATAGTTTCAGACACGTTCCTGCATTTTCTGTGCTATATCAAACTCAAGGACAACACCAGCTGTTTTCAAAACAATATCTGCTAGTAGCTGCCAGCTACAAACTTATGGTTTGAAGGTTTCTTGTAACTAAGCAACTATTTCGGACCCTAGGCAATCCTAGCTTAACAACCACACTTACTTCTTGCCAACTCCCGCCATAATTCTTGACAGACACCTTATGTAACTTTGCAGCTTTTTCCTATACAAACTTTCCCCATTTTAATTCTGGGGAAACACAATTCAAGTGCTTCTTGAATCTGTCTCCTGGGCTACAGTCCTCAGGTTAGCTTAAATGAAACTCTGTTCTAGGGACTTCCCTGGCAGTCCAGTTGTCTGGTTGGAGAGCTAAGATCCCACATGCCTTGTGATATAATGTTGTAACAAATTCAGTAAAGGCTTTAAAATGGTCCACATCAAAAATCTTTTTTAAAAAAGCTCTCTTCTATTCCTATTATAGATTGTTTATTATTTGTGCTGACACTATCATATTTATTATAGTTCTTATAAGATATTAGACTGTAGAAAGCAAATTCCCTTAGTATAACAGCGACAACAGCAAAATTCTAAAGGTGTTGTAACAGTTTCATTTTAGGTGGAATAGTCTTCAGACTTGTATTCTCCTTTCTTCTTTATGCCGTAGTTATTGGCGATTGGGTTCACTTTTTTCCTAGGATCTACATATTTGTGTTCTTGAATTCCCTTTGCAAACAGAGGCATTTGTTTGTTTGTATTATTTTTCCTCATGCCAAAATAAATAATAGGTTGCTTAAGCCTTGATACAAAAAGAAAAGTTCATGATGATCAAAATCTGAATCCTGACATTTATCCAAATAGTCCTAGGTCTTGGATATAATGTTCATGGCTAGTGTGCAAAATGAGTGTCTTTTATGCAGCATTCATGACTTGTTTTGTTTTCCTTTAATAGCAAATAGAGACAGTGTATTCTGAATAGAATTCCATGTTCTCGTAACATGCTGTATGATACTATAGCCACCATTGTTGGCAAATCCATTTGGGCAACTTATTTTCAGGATAATTCCTTGCACTATGAAGTCATGTTAGAAATTTTATGGCATAAGAACTGTTGAACCTACTGGCTCACTACAGGAGATTTCCCTGTTCAAAAGATGTAAACCAGTCTTAAGAAGAGATGTTTGGGAAAGATTTCTCTTTGCTCTGAAGCTAAATTTGGGTATCTTTCTTGCACATGTTGTGATGCAAGGTTGTTTAGAGAACAAACAAATTCTGAAGTCCCAGTGCAGTGAAACCACAAATTTGAATTAGAGACTCACTTTGTTGCTTGTGTGGTCCTGGTAAAATATTTAACCATCTCTGCGCTGCATGTTTCTCATCTCTAGAGTGAGACTAATTACAGCCCCCATTTCAAATGACAGGGCAATCAAGTGATCAATATTTGGAATTATCACTGTTATTGTTGTCATCATCATCATGAAAACCTTAAATGTTATATTGATTTAACCATTCATTTTTGTTACTAGATTTTGTAAGATTTGGTAGAAAACACAAATAACGTTTATAATGTTGGCAGTAGTGTTAGTCACTCAGTCATGTCTGACTCTTTGCGACCCCATGAACTGTAGCCTGCCAGGCCCCTCTGTCTATGGAATTTTCCAGGCAAGAATACTGGAGTGGATAGCCATTTCCTTCTCCAGAGGATCTTCCCAACCAAGGGATTGAACCCTGGTCTCGTACACTGCAGGCAAAGCCTTTGCCATCTGAGCCATTAGGTCATCACTGAATTGAATTTAAAATTAGAACAGCCTAGAAAAACTGTTTAATGTGATATTTCTGACTGTAGGTTTTCAAGAAAACTGATCACATTCTTTGATGTAAAGTCATCCTTGAGAAAAGATGAAGTTTTATATAGACCTTTTAGCTTTAATTTTCATAATAAATGAAAAACATCTTACCAATGTATGTGTGTGTGTGTGAAGTCACTCAGTCGTGTCCGACTCTTTGTGACCCTGTGGACTGTAGCCCGCCAGGCTCCTCTGTCCATGGGATTCTCCAGGCAAGAATACTGGAGTGGGTTGCCATTTCCTTCTCCAGGGGATCTTCCTAACCCAGGGATCAACCCAGGTCTCCTGCTTTGCAGGCAGACACTTTATCCTCTGAGCCACAAGGGAAACCAATGTATAGATGATATCAAAAGTGAAAACACCATGTATAAGGAATGAATTTGTAAAATAAAATAACTACACTAAAAGTTAGTATTTCAAAAAATTGAATGTACCCAACCTTCCGTTATGCACTTATACAAACTTATGGCCTTGAAGCCAGGTAAGTCCAAATTTACATCCACCTGTCTCTTCTGAGTTGAGTCACCTTAAGCAAGGTCCATAAGGTCCTTGAGGCACAGCTCTCTTCTCAGTGAAATGAGCATAGAACAAAATAAGCATTCAATAGCTATTTATGGCTTAAGATATTATTATTATATATAGATCATAGCCATTAAAACAATGGTTTATTTTGTAGTGAGCTATTTCCAGTGTTTTAATTTGTCTTATATTAATGTTTGTACATTAAAAATTTTTAATTTTATTTTTTATTGTGGTTACAAGCCCCTTAGATTAAATTTACTATCCTAAATATTTTTATGTGTACAATTCAGTAGTGTGATGTATATTCACATTGTTGTGCAACAGATTTTTAGAACTTTTTCTTCTTTTAAAACTATAATTTTATGCCCATTAAACCCCAATTTGCCCTCCCCTCTCCTGCCAACCCTAGGCACCTACCTTTCTAATCTGTTTTTATGATTTTGATGACAATACCTCATATGAGTGGAATCACACAGTATTTTCCTTTCGTGACTAAGCTGTTTCATTTAGCATAATGTCATTGAGGTTCATCCATATCATAGCAAGTGGCACCATCTCCTTCTTTTTAAGGCTGCAAAATTTTCTATTGCATGTATATATATACCACATTTTATTTATCCATTTGTCTATGAGTGGATGTGTGGATTGTTTCCATCTCTTGACTATTGTGAATAATGCTACCATGAACATAGATTTACATATCTTTTTAAGTCCATATTTCCAACTGTTTTGAGTATATTTTGAGAAGTGAGGTTGATCGGTCACATGGTAATTCTTTTTAAATATTTTGAGAGCTCTTCATATTGTTTTCTATAGTGATTTCATCATTTTACATTTCTACCATCAATACACTAGAGTTCCATTTTTTCTATATTCTCACCAACATGTGCTGTTTTCTGTTTTATTGATAGTGGCTATTCTAATGGGCAAGATATTAAGCCTATATTTTGAAATAAACCTTAATGTATAATAATTTTACTTACAAATACAACTTATAATTACATTTATAAATACAAATTACAAACACAATTGTATTTGTAAATAACAATTATAAAAATGTATAATAATTGTTAATGAGTAGTCATATGTAGATTATTTTCCTTGGATTCTTAGCATCCAAATACAAAGTAAATTGAAGATCTGATTTTGTTAATACCTTTTTCCAAGATACACTTTCTCTTTATTTTCAAGGTTTGAAAATGTATCAACATGTATATATTGGAGCTTTCTTTGTTTGGTATACTATCCATAAATTCAAGTCAAAATTCAAGAAGAAATTGGTAACATGCTTTCAGATGAAAAATATAATTATTATGAGTATATTTTCATTTTAAATTAAAATTTAAAAATATTTTTTTTTCCCTCCTGGGGTGGAAACATTGGGATGAAATCACCCAGATTTGAAAACAGGAAAATTTTACCCCACACAGAAGCTTTTATAAATGAAATATTCAGGGATACCTCCTTTCTTTCTTTACTATTCCTCATTGGCAAGAATATGCTTCTCCTCTGGGACAACAACTGTTCCAAAAGTGGTGTGGGAGGAATGTGGAATTAAAGCATTAGAATGAAGGAAGGAAGTTCTTTAAAATCTATATTATGTTAATGTTAATATGATTTTAATATTTTATTTTATTTTGGAACTCTTTAATGAAATTTAAACTACCTGCCTCTTGAGAAATCTGTATGCAGGTCAGGAAGCAACAGTTAGAACTGGACATGGAACAACAGACTGGTTTCAACTAGGAAAAGGAGTACGTCAAGGCTGTATATTGTCACCCTGCTTATTTAACTTCTATGCAGAGTATATCATGAGAGACACTGAACTGAAAGAAACACTGAACTGGAAGAAACACAAGCTGGAATCAAGATTTCCGGGGAAATATCAATAACCTCAGATATGCAGATGACACTACCCTTAAGACAGAAAATGAAGAGGAACTAAAAAGCCTCTTGATGAAAGTGAAAGTGGAGAGTGAAAAAGTTAGCTTAAAGCTCAGTATTCAGAAAACGAAGATCATGGCATCAGGTCCCATCTTTTCATGGGAAATAGATGGAAAAATAATGGAAACAGTGCCAGACTTTATTTGGGGGCTCCAAAATCACTGCAGATAGTGACCGCAGCCATGAAATTAAAAGACGCTTACTCCTTGGAAGAAACGTTATGACCAACCTAGATAGCATATTCAAAAGCAGAGACAATACTTTGCCGACTAAGGTCCGTCTAGTCAAGGCTATGGTTTTTCCTGTGGTCATGTATGGATGTGAGAGCTAGACTGTGAAGAAGGCTGAGCGCCGAAGAATTGATGCTTTTGAACTGTGGTGTTGGAGAAGACTCTTGAGAGTCCCTTGGACTGCAAGGAGATCCAACCAGTCCATTCTGAAGGAGATCAGCCCTGGGGTTTCTTTGGAAGGAACGATGCTAAAGCTGAAACTCCAGTACTTTGGTCACCTCATGAGAAGAGTTGACTCATTGGAAAAGACTCTGAGGCTAGGAGGGATTGGGGACAGGTGGAAAAGGGGACGACTGAGGATGAGATGGCTGGATGGCATCATTGACTTGATGGATGTGAGTCTGAGTGAACTCCAAGGATTGGTGATGGACAGGGAGGCCTGGCATGCTGTGATTCATGGGGTCGCAGAGTCGGACACGACTGAGCAACTAAATTGAACTGAACTGAAACTAGAGCAAGGGAAATTATGTAAATGTTTTCCATAACTAAATTATGATGCCATTAACTTTCATTGTATGTTTACTAATTAAGGAGAGGGAAGAATATTGAAATTTGGAGCAATGGATAATCTAACCATAATTTATATTTGGCTATTAAGTGTCATATAGACTCACTTAACTTAACCACCATGAGCAGCCTTAGCCACCTGCTAATGTGATGTGGCTTCATTTTTCAATAGGTAAGAATTTTGCTAGACAATAGATGGAGGAAGCTAGTGTTGCCACAAATAGATTGAACAGGGTATACATTTATAGGTATTTGAAAGTTTACTAAACTTTATGCCAGACTCTCCAGTTCCCAAAGGCATGCCAGTATAGGCTAAGTAGATAAGCTTTATTAAATATGTATGTAAACAACTTAAGTTCTAATAGTTCAAACTGTTTCCATTCCATATAGTTAAAATTAAAAAAATTAAACTCTCAGTGCTTTTTCTCTTTCCATCTTTAAATAGTGAAAGTATGGGAATGTCTCTCACCTCATGTGGTAATTGGCACAGCATAATGAAGTGGCCTCAGCCCAGAGACCTCAAAAGGGAAGACCACTAGCTGAGCACTCAAACCCAGACAGTTAGCCACTCAGTCCTGAATTTTGCCTCTCTAGTTTGCTCTCCATATGTCACATGTGATGCTGCCTAATCACAGTGATCTCTTTCCTGCAGATCCCCTTTCTGGTTGAAGCAGATTTCATCTTTAAGTTAATAAAAAAGTGAAGGGTTAGCTGCTGAGCCATGTCTGACTCTTTGTGACCCTATGGACTATAGCCCACAAGACTCCTCTGTTCATGGAATTCTTCAGGCAAGAATACAGGCATGGGTTGCCATTTCCTTCTCCAGGAGATCTTTCTGACCAAGGGTTCAAACCCAAGTCTCCTGCATTACAGGCAGATTCTTTACCATTTGAGCCATCAGGGAAGCCCCCCAAAAGGTCCTACATTTAAACATGCAGCTCTTCTGTGTTACGCTCCGAGTCCAAGTCTCTGAATAGACTGAGAGAACAAATCCACCACGGCAATGCAAAAGCAAGAAGGGAGTTTATTGCTAACTCGAGTTAGGGCACTCTGTCACATCCAACGCAGTGGAGTGAGGCAGAGAGCCCCGAGCCCAGAATTACAGAGTATTTATAGGCTTAGAACAAAGACTGTGAGTTGGCAAGGGTGGATTGGTTGCAAGGGGTTCTTGGCATCTATTAATTGGCTAAATTTTGCTCATGTGGGCTCGCTTAAGGGACTTTTCATGTTATCTGGGCTAGTTCTAACCAGGCTACAGGGAATATGCTGACCGGCTGAGTCTCAAGGTCGGGGGGATGATGATCTCAGCTCCTTCTGGGCAGTGACCCAGCTTTTTCTGTGATTGTAGCTCTGGCTACTTTAGTCCTTGAAGCTTGTCGTGGCTTCTGTCAGGTCTCAACATTCTGTCCCAAAGGCTTCCGTAGGGTGACTTTAGGTACTACATAAAAGAATACAATCCACAAGCTTTACTAATAAGGAACAGATAACAAATTTACCGCAGGCATTTGTGGTGAAATAAAAGTGATCATATATTTTGGGATCCTGAAAACACATCTGAGGACCTCACTAATAGGGAGAAACATATTTTAGAAAATAGGTATTCATTATATTATTAAAAGTGAAGAAATGAAGTAATATATTATCTAAAAAGATCAGATGCATTGGCCAATGAGAGTAGTGTGATATGACCCAAGAATTTTAGCACAAACATATTAATAAAAGGCATCTTATATATATCATTTGGGACTAATCCATTCTATACTTGGATATTTACTATTTTCCATCTAAAAGGACAAGGGATCAAAAAGCAGAAAATAAGTTAAAATGAAATAGGAAGCAAAATAAATAGGACAATCTTAGGTAAAGGGGGCAAAATTTTTGCTATTACTTGTACCGTATGTACACACACATGAAGGTTAAACAGTACCCTAATAAGTATTTATTGGATATACACTCTTTAAAAGTTGTGTAGAAAGGCACTTTTATGTGGGAAGTTTTGAAAACACATATATAGAAAGAGAAACCCTACAATGAATGCATTAATATATTGAGTCCTCCTTTAGAATATATAATCATTCATATTTTCATATTAGTGAAATCAAATTTTATATGCTAGGGTTCCAAAGAGTAGGAATGTGTGCTTTTTATACGGATTAGAATTTGAGCAGCTGAATGCACAGAGGGAGTGACAGGAATGTACTGAGAAAGGCAAGTGGCTACACATAGGAACAGGTAATCCTTCCAACAAATAGGTCCATCCCTTTTTGATCTTATCCTTTGTTGGGTTTTGAGGATATCTGATGAGTAATATCCATATTATTTGCCAAAGTTCAATACCAACTACAAGATGAAAGGTCAGAGAGTTTCAAATGTTAACTTTCTAAATTAACAGAACTAGTTTGCACAGTTTGGCTGAGAGCTAGACTAAGGAGTCTTAGTCATAGTTTTCACCTGAAATTAGACATACTTCTCCACTCATATTCTGCTGAAATTGGATGACTGCAGTCTTCCTGGGAAGTATGAAACTGGCTCCTCAGCTTAGTCCAACTGTTGCACAGCCATTGCAATGACGAAGGTCAGCAAGGAGAGGATCCGACGATCACCAGGAGCAGTGTCCACCAGGGTCGCTGCATCGATGATCTGAAAGGGAAGAAAAGATCGCCTCAAGAACTTTTTGTTCTTGGGCTCAATATGTGAATATCTCTTTAATCTGTGTCAGATTTTGAGATTTGACCTCTCTCTTGTGGTATAAATTTAAGATTCCTTGCTGGCACCCATATAGGGCTGGGGTTCCCAGTGGGGACTATGCATCCGAATCCTCTCCCCATTGTAAGGAGTGGATCGGGCCCCTTCCACTGACCAGTGATGGGGTCTTTCCATCTCACTTGTATTTCAGGTTTTATTTCTTGGTTAGACCAATGTTTTTGAAAACATGGTATTGGTTCATTTTTTGAAAAATTTAAGATGTTTAAAGAGTGCCATTCCAAGTTGCTAGTGAGGGCTTATTCTCCCTTTTGTTTTTGTAATTGAGCCTTTAAATTTTGATGATGGCGCTCAATTATGGCTTTTCCTGGGGGGTTATGTGGGATTCCGGTGTTATGACGAATGTGCCATTGTTGGAAGAATTTTTGTAAGCTCTGGCTGATGAAACAAGGGCCATTATCTGTTTTTATTTGATGGGGAAGGCCCAACATTGCAAAACATTGTAAAAAATGGCTCTGAGCATGTTTTGCTTTTTCTCCTGTGTGGGCAGTAGCCCAGCAGGCATGAGAGTAAGTGTCAATAGACACAAAGACATACTTAAGTTTTCCAAAAGGGGAATAATGGGTTACATCTGTTTGCCACAGCACATTGGGTTTTAGCCCTTAAGGGTTTACTCCTGGGGGCTGTAAAGGCGATACTTGTAAATAAGGAAGACAGGATTTACAAGTATGTATAATTTTCTTTAATTCTCTAATAGGGATCTGTGGGAACCCTTTATGTAGCCCTCTCCAATTTATATGAGTAAGAGCGTGAAGATCATAGGCATCTTGTAAGTTACAAGCTTGGATTGTAAGGGAGGCCGCTCTTTCTGCCAGGGAATTTCCCATTGAAAGCAATGCAGATAAATCTTGATGACCTCTAAGATGGTGTACATAAATGGGATAGTGGGAGGTCTCCGACCTGTAGGTCTTCCCCCACCTTGAGGGCACTCCTTCTTAAAGTGTCCCTCTTGCGCCATCCCCTGGAGAACAGTTTTTGCCCACGGGGAGTTCAGGCCATTCTCTGCCACTGCCTTTTTAAGCTCTTTTAAATCATTGGCCTCCCAGTGGTACCAGGCTGCCGGCCTATTCCCCACCCCCAACCCCTCAGGTTAACATTTACAGGAAAGTCTTGAGTCGGGGCCGGTAAAGGGCAGTGGGGATCCCCACGGGTCCCCGGGATAGGTTTTCCCTTTCCAAGGTGAACTCGTTGTCTCTCGCACCCAAGGTGCTCCCGAAACTTCCTCAAAGGGGGAGGCAGGGAGGGGCACAGATCTCTACCCTGGGCTTCCGGTCCCGAGGCATCAGAGGAGTCTCTATTCTCGTCCGTCCTTTTATCATCCCCGAAAGGCTCCCATGGCCCACTATTTGCTCTAGAGTCTTTATTCCCTGCAGTCTCTTTTGCTATATCTTGGTCCGACGTGACTCGTTCCTCATCAAACTTTTCCCATTTTTTTTTCTGATTTTGAACTGGGGGCACCCGTATCAGTGACATGCTCCTCGCTCCGTGAAAAGCAGAGCTTGAGGGCCGAAATGATCAGACAGAACCCTAAGGGAGGCTCCTCACCGTATTGAGCCTCTCGCTGCCTAGCAAGGGTTCGTACTCGATCCCAAGTGTCCCAAGAGAACAGATTAGCTGAAGCAACCCAGGGGGCCAACTGTACAATGGTCCCCCAGACCTTAATGGTCTGAGCATCAGAAATCTCAAGTCCCCTGCTTATGAGCATATATCTCAGCACCTTGAGTGCAGGCTCATCAGACTTACTAATGTTATTTCCCATGCTGCCGGGAATAGAAAGAAAAGTCACTGAGGACAACCACCCAAAATCCTACCGAGAGTGGTGGCGGCCAGAAAGTTGGGCTTATGGTATGCTTTTGGAACTGTTTATGTGCCTGCGTCATTGTGTTAGGCCTCTCGGCCTCCTTGCAGGGGTCCATCGCCCAAAGATTCTCCAAGACTTGAAATCGATGCAAACAGCAAGAGGATTTATTAGGCCAGCGCGCCGGGGTTCGATCACCACCAGGGAAGAATGAACCCCAAACATTCATTACAAAGCAGTTTTTAAGCACAAAACCACCAACAGGTACAGCTAGGGTGGAATGATCTGATTGGTGCTCAAGTCTCGGCATTTTTAGGATAGGTTCATTTGTTATCAGGTCGACACGTCTGTCTGAGCTGCAATTTTACTGCTAACTTGATTTTCTGGAAACTAATTTCCTGGGATGGTTTTCTTTTTCTCTTTTTTTTCTTTGGGGGGTAAACATCCCCGGAAAGCCTTCCGGAGGCTGTATTCCCGAGATATGAGCCCCTTACACATTCTTGAGATAAAGGTCTGTCTGAAGATTAACAAGGAGTCTGTTTTCTGAAGGCTCTAGTGAAACTTTAACCTTTATTTTTATCCACCCTTCCTCTCAGTTGCACGGAAGTTTTCTTGCTGGGGGTGGCACCCTAGAGGTTTCTAGCCCGTCTGTGACCCCCTTATCCTGTCACCGGAGTCTTCAAGTGGCAGGCGCCCTAATGGCCTTTAAGTGCCTGACCCATGCCCACAGAGAAGATTTTAGGCCACGTCCTCAGTTGAGAAAGATTAAAGGGAGTTTCACCCAGTCAGGCTCTAGTTACTGAGGCTTACCTGTTGCGGGGCCTTCAAAGTCCACCAGAGAGTGGCCCTAGCCAGGACTTATCAGTTGCCTCCACAACCGTTCGCCTGTTCACTGAAACTCCGGAAAGAGGAATTAAGGACAGATCAGAAAAGAAGAGGAGAAGGAAAATAAGTCAGGAGAGTTTTTTGCCACTTCCCTTATAAAGGAGGGGGTCCCACCTTGAAGTCCGGATTACCTTGGGCAATACTGCTCTAAAGGGAGCTCCGTGCTGCGACCAGCCTAGGGTCCTTCGTCGCTCCTTCTTTCAGAGCTGCACGGTGACACCATCTCCGTCTGTCCGCTTCACGCCCCACGTTGGGCGCCAGTTTCTGCGGGGACGCTCTGCAGAAAGAGAGAGGCAGTGGAACTTCCCTCAGCAAAGCCGAGGGGTCCCAAGGAGAGGTGAGCCTGCTGTCTGTCAACCCAGCCTCTCGGCAAGTGACAGACAACCAGTGCCTCAGGGGTTTTGTCTAAGCAGTTCCGCTTCATTCCTGCAAACTCCCAGCTTATATAGACAAGCAGGGGGATTTTAGGAGGGACTTTCCATAGTTGCACCAATCACGTTAAAGGTCAAATCATCATGCGCCTTCATTATAACAGGAGTCTATGGAGATCACACACTGTCTACGTGCATGGAAATCAAGAGAGCCAATCAAAAAACTTTGACAAACAACACAGACCACGCCCCCATTTCTTCTTCCGCCAGGCGCCATCTTAGGTTTTCAACCGCAAAGCTAGCCCCCTTTGTTTTTAAGGTTTCCCATTTAGGGCCCCCATATGGGACTAGAAAAATAAAATACTTGTTCTAGAAGCAAATTAGATCCTCCAGGTACAACTAATATCATTTCACAGCTGGGAAATGAAATCATAGAGTAGATATGAGATTTGCCCAACATCTCATTTAGAACAATATCTAGAATTCTGATTTCCTAGTTCCAATTCCATTCCAATTCCTAGATACTTCTATCAAGTACTAACTGATGTATATATTTTTAAATCTATTAGTAAAGGATAAAAACATGCTGTATACAAAGAAAATTATTTACAGTTTCCTTAAAAGTTTTTGGTTGTAATTGCATGTCTACTTATGAACAACTCTGTCATAGAAATACTGTGATGGTTTTCTAGAAATTTTAGCTCATAGCAATGCCCTCAATGTATTAAATGCTCAATATGTCTAACAAATACAAAATAAAGAATAAATTAGTAATTTGACAAATGGTATAAGATACATCTGGAGAAGGCAATGGCACCCCCACTCCAGTACTCTTGCATGGAAAATCCCATGGACAGAGGAGCCTGGTAGGCTGCAGTCCATGGGGTCGTGAAGAGTCAGACACAACTGAGCAACTTCACTTTCACTTTTCACTTTCATGCATTGGAGAAGGAAATGCAACCCACTCCAGTGTTCTTGCCTGGAGAATCCCAGGGATGGGGGAGCCTGGTGGGCTTCTATCTATGGGGTCACACAGAGTTGGACACAACTGACGTGACTTAGCAGCAGCAGCAGAAGATACATCAATTAATGAATGAATGGAGATTTATAGAGATGTCATATCATTATTACAGTAAAAAATAACTTTAATGGCTCAGTGGTAAAGGATCCATCTGCAATGCTGGAGACACAGGAGACACAGGTTCAGTCCCTAGCTTAGGAAGATCCCCTGGAGAAGGAAATGGCAACCCACTCAAGTAATCCTGCCTGGGAAATACTATGGACAGAGGAGCCTGGTGCGCTACAGTCCAAAGGGTTGCAAAGAGTCAGACAAGATTGAGCGACTAAACATGGAGATCCAAAAATATATATCAATTAATGAATTAATAGACATTTATTAAAATGTCATATCATTATTACACTAAAAAATAGCATTGATAAAAATAGTCCATTCAATGTGGGAGGCAGCTTAGCGATGGGTTATTTGAGTTTGCAAGATGTGTTATAATGCTGTATTTCTCTTTCTTATAGTGCTACAGCAGACACTACTCTGAACGGCTTTCATTCCCAGGAAAACATGCACTTTTATTAATATGTATCAAGTAAATCATGATGAGTAAGTCACCATTAGCTTTTGAACTGGGTGTTGGAGAAGAACCTTGAGAGTCCCTTGGACTGCAAGGAGATCCAACTGGTCCATCCTAAAGAAGATCAGTCCTGGGTGTTCACTGGAAGGACTGATGTTGAAGCTGAAACTCCAGTACTTTGGCCACCTGATGTGAAGAGCTGACTCATTGAAAAAGACCCTGATGCTGGGAAAGATTGAGGGCAGGAGGAGAAGGGGACGACAGAGGATGAGATGGTTGGATGGCATCACTGACTCAATGGACATGCGTTTGGGTGGACTCCGGGAGTTGGTTATGAAAAAGGAGGCCTGGCATGCTGCAGTTCATGGGGTTGCAAAGAGTTGGATATGACTGAGCGAATGAACTGAACTGAAGTCACCATTTATTTCTTGAGATAAAATTTGCTTAGTTCTTTGTTTACTCTTTATTAATTTGGGAAAAGCTTTCATTCTTCTTACCAAACTTCATCCCCTCTGTTTCTCTTGAAAGAAGGATGAAATCTTAATACAAATTAATTCAGAATAAATTGAATTTCAAAAGTGGGCTCACAGGGAGAGATGTGAGCCAAGGGCTTCATGGGCTCACCCTCTACATGGGTAGGAGCAGCCCATATTTGAAAAGCAGCCTGAAATTCCCCACTGGAGTATAAGCCACTAAGCAGGGGTTTGTTTTTTTTTCTCTCTGTCTCTCTCTTTGTTTATTTGCTTTTTCCTCAATCCAAGCACCTAGGTCAGTGCCTGGCACATAGTAGGCACTCTAAATATTTGTGAAGAAAATGCAGCTAGAGGCTTACCTATATCAATTACAGAAGGGCAGGCTGAGCTGAAAGCAGTGAAAAATGAGACTGATGGATGGTGATGGCAGTGGTGGGAATAATGAAGAGCACAACTAATATTTAGAGACCCTACCGTGTTCTAGGGGCTTCCCTAGTGGCTCAGTGGTAAAGAATCTTCCTGCCAACCTGGGAGACAGGGGTTTGATCCCTGGGTCTGGAAAATCCCCTGGAGAAAGAAATGGCAGCCATCCCACTCCAGTATTCTTGCCTGAGAACCTCATGGACAGAGGAGCCTGGCAGGCTACAGTCCATGGTGTTGCAGGGAGTCAGACATGACTTAGCAGCTAAAACAACAACTGTGTGCTGGGTACAAAAAGCTCAGATATATCTACTCTGACCTCAAGAGTAATCCTACATAGTGGTGCTATCATAATCCCAGTTTTACTGATGAAGAAACTTTCAGCCCAGTTAAGCAAATTACTAAAGATCACATTTTCAGCAGGTAACAGAAGCAGGATTCACATTCAGTGCAAATCCTATTTAATATGCAAATCTGGTTTGATAGAAATTATATGCTCCATGTAGTGAGGGCTTGATGTTTCCAGCAAACTGATAAAGACTGCATTCTTTCTTTCTTTCTTTTTTGGTTTCCTTTGGCTACACCACATGGCTTGCCAGATCTTAGTTCCCCTCCTGAGGGTCGATCCTGGGCCCCAGCAGCCAAGCACCTAGTCCTAACCACTGGACCAACAGGGAATTCCCAAGACTGCATTCTTATACACTCAGCTAGCCATATGTACAGTACTGTGTTTAGCTTCTTCCTCTTTACCCAAGACCTCACCTGAGTGATGGCTTAGATGCTAGGCTTTTAGGGAGGGAAGTTATTATCCTGTGTTCCTAATAGCACCTTTACGATCTCTGTAACCAGCAAAATGGTGGAATACACCGCATAGTCTGTCCCACTGGAAAGCTTATTGTCAGAGAGATTTACACATCTCCTCTACCCAGTGATTACACTGGATAAACCTAAACATTTTTAAAACCCACTATAAAAAGAAATACAGTCAGTGTAAACTGAATGCCATTTATTTTCTCTTAGTACGACCCCAAGTATCTCAAGTGTTCTAGTATCCTAAGAACTTACGATTATATTGGCTATTGAGTAATGAGCTCAGTTAACACAGGTGCTAATAAAGAAATACTCTTTGTAAGAAGGCACTTGTTTAAGGTAAAGGAGTATATAATTCAAGACTTGATATTATGGGGAAATTATTCATGCTTAATCTAAAAGGTCACAAGTTCAAGCACACACTGAGCAATGGAAAATATGAAAAGTGAATTGTATGTTGAAGCAGTGGGGAGAGGTCATCTGTTGTATCTATCCATCCCAGTAAACTGTTGGTGAGCAGGACATTGTCGCAGTGTTATCAGCTCTTTTAATTATAAACAAGAACTTGGAAATGGAGATTTTCTTGTGGAATCTTCTGATTTTTAAATGTTAGCAGCAATGAATTACTTTTAAAAGATTAGGAGAGCAAAACAAAGTTTGTTGGAGGACTGAATATTATTTGTAAACCTCCGGGTCTATGACCTCTGGTGCAGAGAAAACAAATTTTTCTCCTAGGAAGAGGGTGACATCTATCGACAAAGAGACCTAGTTCTTTATGAAGTCAGGTGAGTCTCTGATGTGTGGCTTAGGATGTAGGTAATACACTATCATTAGTTGTAGATGAGCCTGATGCAGTGCTTGTAACAAAAGGTGGAAGGAGGAGAGAGAACCAAATGTGGGCAACTCCCCCAATCAGAGTTGCTTTCAGGAGACCTGGCTCCTCTCTGTGATGATGTGTGAAGGTTATTTCCTAAACACAGTGAAAGAGCACCAGAGTGAGAGGTGTGGCCTCAATAGTCTAATCCCTCCTGTTTTGCTTAAAGCCAAGGAGATTAAAATATTTATTACCTTTTATTTAACCACAATTTTGTAATATTCTACTGAGACTTTTGTGGAATTATTCATTTAAAATAATAAAAATTAAAATACATTTCATGTATTTTATTCACTGTTCAATGAACAAGAAATGATTTTTGTGAAAAATAGGTATAATTGTACTGTTTTATGATAACTAACTCTGTCAACATATTAAAGGGAATAATGACATATATATCCACAATAATTATCTAATTATATACCTCCATAACTATATACATATACATTTGCATACTCAGTCATGTCTGACTCTTTTCAACCCCTGGACTGTAGCCTGCCAGGTTCTCTGTCCATGGAATTTTCCAGGCAAGAATATTGGAATGAGTTGCCATTTTCTTTTCCAGGAGGATCTTCCCGACCCAAGGGTTGAATCCACATCTCCTGCATTGGCAGGCAGATTCTTTACAGCTGTACCACCTGGGAAGCACCATACCCACGCACGCGCGCGCACACACACACACACACACACACACACACACACACACAGAGATATATGTATATATAATTTTATATACATTGTTCTGAACTTGTATGAAAGACTTATCCAAAGCAAAATTATTATGGAGAAGTTGGCAACAAAATCAAAAGTGATAAAATGAATTCTTTAAAAATTTTTATTTTTGTCTGTTTTATACAGAACTATTTGGGATAATCCCAATTTACTTAGACCTGAGAGATTTCTGAATGAAAGCAGGGAACTGAACAAAAGTCTTGATGAGAAAGTGTTCATTTTTGGAATGGGAATCCAGAAGTGTTTTGGAGAAGAGGTTGCACGAAATGAAATATTCGTTTTCATCACCACAGTTCTGCAACAGCTCACACTGAAGAAATGCCCCATGGTTGAGCTTGACCTGACACCCACGTATGGATTAGTCATGAAGCCAAAACCGTACCAACTTCAAGCAGAGCCCGGTTGCATGCGTAGTTCCTGTTCTTAGATTCTCAGACCAGATGGAAGTTTTCTTGTTTAATTTAGAAAAAACTGGGGCTTCAAATTCACTTAGCAAGCAGCTTATTAATAAAATTCATCCCTCTAAGCTCAGTTCAGTCCATTGTATGTCATCCTAGTGTAGTGGTTTTTAAGTGTATGGTGTAGCCTGCCTCCTCGTATGAGAGCTGTTATGAGGATATTTTAAGATAATGAATTGCAATGTGATTCAAGGGTTTTAAGCCCATGTCTCATGCACTGGTGTCCCAAGTGTCACTGTGAGCAACAGAGAAGGGAACAAATGAGCTCTGGTAGATGGAGCAAGCGGCAAGGGGCTTCTGTCTTCCTCCCCTCTGTGCCAGCTTCAATAGACAAATACACTGATATTGGTTTTCAACACTGGGGTCAGAATAAGAACAAAGTACTGATGTTGAATATATTTCTTTCCACTGGACTAGGAACTAGGTACTCAAGAGGTCCAGAGAAGGGAGTTAAAGTTGCCCAGAGCAGCAGAGAACATTTCATGGGATAATAGATGAGCTGTGCTAGATTTGGAGAGACGGGGGAAAGCATGTAAAGAGGGGATGTCTTCAAAATCCATTTTTATATTGGCTCTATGTTTTCTGGATTATGAATTTAACTTTAGAGCAAATTGGTATTTTTACAATGTTATCAGTTCCTTTTGATAACCTATTAAATATACATGTGTATTAGTTTGCAAGGGCTGCTGCTGGAACAAAATGTTAATACCATAGTCTGAATGGCTTTAACAACAGACATTTGTTTTCTCACAGTCCTGGAGGCTGGAGGTCTAAGAACAAGGTGCTGGCAGGATTGGTTCCTCCTTAAGGCTGTTTCTTGAGTCTGTAGACAGGCTGTTCTCACGTGGCCTTTGGTCTATGCCCACACATCCTTGTGTCTCTCCTTTTTCTTGTTAAGGACAACAGTTATCTTCGATTAAAGCCTCATCCTAATAGCCTCATTTTAGCTTAATTATACCCTTAAAGATCTTAACTCCTAATGCAGTTACATTCTGAGGTACCAGGGGCTGAGACTTCAACATAAGCATTTAGGGAGGAGATACAGTTCAGACCTTAATAAAATGTTAGGAGGAAAAAAAAGATGTCAACTAAAACTTTTTCAGTATATACATAGCACTGTGTGCTTCTTTTAATTGAACTTGTTAATGAGCTAAGGCATATAAGTGACAGAAAATAGAGAGTGAAAAGCTACTTTAGACTGAAGGTTAAGGGGAGTTGCATTATAAAGGGCTTGAAATACAAGCAGGAAATGAGAGCATTATCTGGGGTCTAATTCAAATGCAGAGAGCACTTAGGGATAACAACCTAAGGCCATCTAGATAATGACCATCTTGACCAGGATGTCGCAATGGAAATGGACAAAGTAAACAACTGACAGACCTGGAGGATTAAAATTAGGACTCATGTTTCTTTTCCAGGTACACATAAATTCAGCATGATTCTTCGAATAAACAAATTGGATGGCCTGTCCTTGTTTGTAAAAGCTTTTGAAATTATTTGTATTATCCACGTGACAGTGTGTCAAATTGAAACTATTCTTACATTTTTTTCTGTAAGAAACTATCAAATCTTCTGTGTATGCAATAATAGTGGGGATGACAGGAACACAAGAGGAATCTTGCTATCTGTTTATCTGGTATTTTCTTTAAGGAATTGTGTTTATCGAACCTCTTGTTTTTGTTGTTTTTTTCAACGGTTAGCAAATGATTCATTTAACACATTGCATTGTAAAATGCTAATTTCCACTTTGACTCTGTTCCTAAGGCATAATTAGTGTCCTATTGCACTTCTGGAAAATCTGTGTTTGCAGTTTATGCAATTTTAGACACATGGATAAGACGAAAACTGGGGAAAGAAAGTTTAAAAGCAAAATGGAAATAGCTTTTCTTTGTCATTTAATATGTAACAATGACCTATTTTTAACTATATGTATTTATCTGGAAATAGTCATTTATTTTATAAAAATATAATTAGCAGCACTGTACCACAATTTTTTATTGAAATAAATTAATTGAATAACTTAAATTTATGCTTTCAAATTTTGGTGCTGAAGACTCTTGAGAGTCTCTTGGACTTCAAGGAGATCAAACCAGACAATCCTAAAGAAAATCAACTCTGATATTCATTGGAAGGACTGACACTGAAACTGAAGCTCCAATACTTCGGCTGCTTGATGCAAAGAACAGACTCATTGAAAAATATCCTGATGCTGGGAAAGACTGAAGGCAAAAGGAGAAGGGGGGTGGCAGAGGATGAGATGGTTAGATAGCATCACTGACTCAGTGGACATGAATTTGAGCAAATTCTGGGAGATAGTGAAGATCAGAGAGGCCTGGAATGCTTCAGTCCATGGAGTTGTAAAGAATTGGACATGACATAGCAACTGAACAGCAACAAAATTAACATAAACCTCTTTAATCATCTGGAAACCTACATGCAGAATTCATTATGAGAGAGAGCAATTGATAACAAATGGATATCAGTGGCAATCCAAGATGAGTAAGATCTTTATACTTGTGCCCAACTCTTTGCAATCCCACGGACTAGAGCCTGCCAGGCTCCTCTGGCCATGGAATTTTCCCAAGCAAGAGTACTAGAGCGGCTTGCCATCTCCTGCTCCTGGGGATCTTCCCAACCCAGAAATCGAAACTGTGTCTCCTGTATTGGCAAGCAAATTCTGTGCCACTGCACGCAAGTACATATGGATACTTATAACTCTGTGCCTTTCTTGTATCAATAGCTACAGCCCCTTAAGGCTTTGCTGCTAAGTTGCTTCAGTCGTGTCCTACTCTGTGTGACCCCATAGACGACAGCCCAACAGGCTCCCCCATCCCTGGGATTCTCCAGGCAAGAACACTGGAGTGGGTTGCCATGTCCTCCTCCCATGCATGAAAGTGAAAAGTGAAAGTGAAGTCGCTCAATCGTGTCCGACTAGTAGCGACCCCATGGGCTGCAGCCTACCAGGCTCCTCCGTCCATGGGATTTTCCAGGCAAGAGTACTGGAGTGGGGTGTCTGGGACCACCAAATATGAAGGTCAGATCACTCACTGCATGAAGTGAGTGAAAGAGAATGCGTCTGGGCCCAAATGTTTTTCAGGAAAGAACACTTGCACCAAATTTTATAAAAACATATATATATATATATTCCTACTTTGAAATTCTCTATTTCTTCCCAGTTCAATTCAGTTCAGTCACTCAGTTGTGTCCAACTCTTTGCGACCCCATGAATCTCAGCATGCAAGGCCTCCCTGTCCATCACAGACTCCCGGAGTTCACGCAAACTCATGTTCATAGAGTCGGTAATGCCATCCAGCCATCTCCTCCTCTGTTGTCCCCTTCAACTCCTGCCCCAATCCTTCCTAGCATCAGGGTCTTTTCCAATGAGTCAACACTTCGCATAAGGTGGCCAAAGTATTGGAGTTTCAGCTTTAGCATCAGTCCTTCCAATGAACACCCAGGACTGATCTCCTTTAGAATGTACTGAATGGATCTCCTTGCAGTCCAAGAGACTCCCAAGAGTCTTCTCCCAACAACACAGTTCAAAAGCATTCATTCTTTGGCGCTCAGCTTTCTTCACAGTCCAACTCTCACATCCATATATGACCACTGGAAAAACTATAGCCTTGACTAGATTGATCTTTGTTGGCAAAGAAATGTTTCTGCTTTTTAATGTGCTATCTAGATTGTTCATAACTTTCCTTCCAAGGAGTAAGCATCTTTTAATTTCAAGGCTGCAATCACCATGTGCAGTGATTTTGGAGCCCCCAAAAATAGTCTGACACTGTTTCCACTGTTTCCTCATCTATTTGCCATGAAGTGATGGGACCAGATGCCATGATCTTTGTTTTCTGAATGTTGAGCTTTAGGCCAGCTTTTTCATTCTCCTCTTTCACTTTCATCAAGAGGCTCTTTAATTCCTCTTAACTTTCTGCCATAAGGGTGGTGTCATCTGCATATCTGAGGTTATTGATATTTCTCCCAGCAAGCTTGATTTCAGCTTGTGCTTCTTCTAGCCCAGTGTTTCTCATGATGTACTCTGCATAGAAGTTAAATAAGCAGAGTGACAATATACAGCCTTTCCTATTTGGAACCAGTCTGTTCCATGTCCATTTCTAACTGTTGCTTCCTGACCTGCATACAGCTTTCTCAAGAGGCAGGTCAGGTGGTCTGGTATTCCCATCTCTTTCAGAATTTTCCACAGTTTCTTGTGATCCACACAGTCAAAGGCTTTGGCATAGTCAATAAAGTAGAAATAGACGTTTTTCTGGAACTCTCTTTCTTGTTCCATGATCCAGCAGATGTTGGCAATTTGATCTCTGGTTCCTCTGCCTTTTCTAAAACCAGCTTGAACATCTGGAAGTTCATAGTCCATGTATTGCTGAAGCCTGGCTTGGAGAATTTTAAGCATTACTTTACTAGCGTGTGAGATGAGTGCAATTGTGCAGTAGTTTGAGCATTCTTTGGCATTGCCTTTCTTTGGGATTGGAATGAAAACTGACATTTTCCAGTCCTGTGGACACTGCTGAGTTTTCAAATTTACTGGCATATAGAGTGTAGTACTTTCACAGCATAATCTTTCAGGATTTGAAATAACTCATCTGGAATTCCATCACCTCCACTAGCTTTGTTCATAGTGATGCTTTCTGAGGCTCACTTGACTTCACATTCCAGGATGTCTGGCTCTAGGTGAGTGATCACACCATCATGATTATCTTGGTCTAAAGATCTTTTTTTTTTTTTGTACAATTCTTCTATGTATTCTTGCCACCTTTTCTTAATATCTTCTGCTTCTGTTAGGTCCATACAACTTCTGTCCTTTATCAAGCCCATCTTTGCATGAAATGTTCCCTTGGTATCTCTAATTTTCTTGAAGAGATCTCTAGTCTTCCCCATTCTGTTGTTTTCCTCTATTGCACTGATCTATTGCATTGATTGCTGAAGCAGGCTTTCTTATTTCTCCTTGCTATTCTTTGGAACTCTGCATTCAATGGGCATATCTTTCCTTTTCTCCTTTTCCTTTGGCTTCTCTTCTTTTCACAGCTATTTGTAAGGCCTACCCAGACAGCCATTTTTCTTTTTGCATTTCTTTTCTATGGGGATGGTCTTGATCCCTGTCTCCTGTACAATGTCATAAACCTCCGTCTATAGTTCATCAAGCACTCTGTCTATCAGATCTAGTCCCTTAAATCTATTTCTCACTTCCACTGTATACTCACAAGAGATTTGATTAGGTCATACCTGAATGGTCTAGTGGTTTTCCTACTTTCTTCAATTTAAGTTAAATTTGGCAATAAGGAGTTCATGATCTGAACCACAGTTAGCTCCCAGTCTTGTTTTTGCTGACTGTATAGAGCTTCTTCATCTTTGGCTACAAAGAATATAATCAATCTGATTTTGGTGTTGACCATCTGGTGATGTCCATGTGTAGAGTCTTCTCTTGTGTTGCTGGAAGAGTGTATTTGCTATGACCAGTGTGTTCTCTTGGCAAAACTCTATTAGCCTTTGCCCTGCTTCATTACATACCCAAGGCCAAATTTGCCTGTTACTCCAGGTGTCTTGACTTCCTACTTTTGCATTCCAGTCCCCTATAATGAAAAGGACATCTTTTTTGGTGTTAGTTCTATAAGGTCTTGTAGGTCTTCATAGAACCATTCAACTTCAACTTCTTCAGCATTACTAGTCGGGGCATAGGCTTGGATCACCGTGATATTGAATGGTTTGCCTTGGAAACGAACAGAGATCATTCTGTTGTTTTTGAGATTGCATCCAAGTACATCGTTTCATACTCTTTTGTTGACTATGATGGCTACTCCATTTCTTCTAAGGGATTCCTGCCTACAGTAGTAGATAGAATGGTCATCTGAGTTAAATTCACCAATTCCAGTCCATTTTATTTCACTGATTCCTAGGATGTCGATGTTCACTCTTGCCATCTCCTGTTTGACCATTTCCAATTTGCCTTGATATCAGCCTACATGACAGGGTAAGAAATCAGAACCATTTTGCGAGGCAGCAGGGATCCTTGAGGAATTTGCTATTTAAATAATTATTAATTAGAGTGTAAAATCTATAGATACTTCCAGGTCTCTAGATATGTGGATACACAATTTGATGTTTCAGATTCACACAGGACATCCCCATAAATTCCAAGCTTCATACTTCTAAACAAACAAAAATTCATGGTACAGTGTACACCTTAAATCAGAAATAGTTAAATGGTGTTGCTTTACAGCTTAATAGGCTATAAAAACAAATGCCCTGTGAGGGCATCATTGATTTCCACTTCAGATAAGGATAAAAGCAGGGTATAGACAACTGATTCTCTACGATACACATGTTTAATAGTGGGAAAGTCAAAACAAAAATCATGAAGTTTATAGGTCTTTTTCTATCCTTCCGGTAATTTACAGAGAATAGTTTGCCTTAATCCAACATTATATCAAGTCCCATCAACCATAATCTGCACACATACATGCAATACTGTTGCCTTTATCTCTACCCCTGTGGATGAAAGCATGTTGCATGAATGAATTTTCCAGCTAAGTGTGATGACCAAGTTCTAAAATGCTCATTTTACTTAAAATCTTTCTGATGTTTTAAAATGCATTTAAATAAATAAATAAATATAATTTTATCTTTTCCAGACTTGATATTGACATTTCTAAGGGTCCTGCACTGGTCTATATTCACTTGATACACTCTTGATCAGTCTTCCATCCCTGACTCAATACCAGTTTTATTCATTATCTTATCAGTGATCTTCCCAACTCTGTGCAAGCTCTACAAATGCAGGACCAAAAGTCTGCTTGGCTTCCATCATACCCCCAGTGTCCAGCACTGTTTGAGGCACATAGCAGACAGTCAATAAATGGTTGTTTAGTGAATATAGGAATGAATTTATGATTAAATAATGAATCTAGTAGAGGAGCCAGAAATGCTTTAGCAAAGGAAGTATCTGAAATTTTCTAGTATGCATAGTATTTCTCACATTTCTGCTCCTGTTTTGATTTCGATCTTGTTGTCTACATCTCCTCTGTCTGAAAATCTGTTCAATTCTCTTACTCTTCCTTAAGCTATAATATCCAGATTTCTTCAAATATACCCTTAGTTCTTTTTTTTTTAACTCACATTTTTATGGCATCAGACCCCAGCTGGATATTATTAGCCACTCCTCCCTTCTCTCTGCAGGACCACTGTCAAAGTGCATTCTAGCACTTAAGAAACTTTCAAAAGTAACATCTCAAATGTGCTCCAAAAAGTCAGCGTTTCTCTTGCTCTGACCTCTTCATCTTGCCAACACACATAAATAAAGATAGGCAGCTGACCATGTCATTAACTTCACCATGAAACTGTGCACAAGGCCGTGTGTCCTTGTGTCCTTGTCTTTAAAGTAAAATGCTGATTCAAGAGTTAATGATTGGGAAATATGAAGATGTAGAAATAAAGAATAGCTGTTGGGCTAGGGAACTCGTAACAATTTAGACTATGATTCTGCCACATAGCAGAATTGCTGAATTCCTAGTTCCCTGAAAGACAGAGATAAAGGCTTGACACACATTCCTTCATTGTTTTTACAGGAAGCAGACCCCTCCACCAGATGAAAACTGCTGACCGTGAGAATATAGACACTAGATTGGTTGAAGCCAGAAAGTTGATGATGCTCGAAACCTCACCTTGGTGCCAACAAATCCAAGAACTGTCCATGAGCTTTTCACACCCTGCTCCTTGAATGCTATAAAAAATGATGTCCTGTCCTCTACTGCTTCAACCTAAAACTAGATTGTACCTAGGCAATTCCTTGCTCTCTTTTCTTCTTGTGGACGAGAGCAATTCTCTGACTCTCTATATACTCCCTACACCCAACCACAATTCCTATAGGATCTGTAACTTGTGCTTTCTCTCTCTCTTTTTTAAGTTAACTTATCTAGATATTTATCATTTTTATTGACCTTTACAATAAAAACGATTTTGGTGCCATTTATTTTCTCTCTAGTAAAGTCTTTTATTTGATTTCACTGGTTTCTGCTCTAATTTTTATTTCTTTTCTTCTGCTTACTTTGGATTTACCTTTAGTTCAGTTCATTCACTCAGTCGTGTCTGACTTTTTGTGACCCCAAGGATTGCAGCACACTAGGCTTCCTTGTCCATCATCAACTCTCGGAGCTTACTCAAAATCATGTCCATCAAGTCGGTGATGCCATACAACCATCTCATCTTCCGTCGTCCTCTTCTCCAGCCTTCAATCTTTCCCAGCATCAAGGCCTTTTTAAATGTCAGTTCTTTGCATCAGGTGACCAAAGTATTGGAGCTTCAGCTTCTGCCTCAGTACTTCCAATGAATATTCAGGACTGATTTCTTTTAGGATTGACTGGTTTGATCTCCTTGCAGTCTAAGCGACTCTCAAGCATCTTCTCCAACACCACAGTTTGAAAGCATCAGTTCTTTGGTGCTCAGTGTTAGGCCTCACGGCCTCCTTGCAGGGATCCATCGCCCAAAGAATCTCCAAGTCTCGGAATCGATGCAAACAGCAAGAGGATTTATTAGGCAGGTGCACCAGGGTTCGATCACCACCAGGGAAGAACGAACCCCGAACATTCGTTACAAAGCAGTTTTTAAGCACAAAAACCACAAACAGGTACAGCTAGGGTGGAACGATCTGATTGGTGCTCAATTCTTGACATTTTCAGGGATAGGTTCATTTGTTATCAGGTCGACACATCTGTCTGAGCTGCAATTTTACTGCTAACTTGTTTTTCTGGAAAATAATTTCCTGGGATGGTTTTCTTTTTTGGGAGGGGGTAAACATCCCCTGGAAAGCCTTCTGGAGGCTGCATTCCTGAGATATGAGCCCCTTACACATTCTTGAGATAAAGGTCTGTCTTAAGATTAACAAGGGGCCTGTTTTCCTAAGGCTCTAGTGAAACTTTAACCTTTATTTTTATCCACCCTTTCTCTCATTAGCTTTCTTTATAGTCCAACTCTCACATCCATACATGACTACTGGAAAAACCATAGCTTTGACTAGATGGAACTTTGTTGGCAAAGTAATGTCTCTGCTTTTTAATATGCTGTCTAGGTTGGTCATAGCTTTTCTTCCGAGGAGCAAGTGTCTTTTAATTTCATGGCTGCAGTCACCATCTGCAGTGATTTTGGAGCCCAGAAAAATAAAGTCTGACACTTTTTCCATTGTTTCCCAATCTATTTGCCATGAAGTGATGGGACCAGATGTCATGATCTTAGTTTTCTGAATGTTGAGTTTTAAGTCAACTTTTTCACTCTCCTCTTTCACTTTCATCAAGAGGGTTTTTAGTTCCTTGCTTTTTGCCATAAGGATGTTTTCTGCCATAAGGGTGGTGTCATCTACATATCTGAGGTTATTGATATTTCACCCGACAATCTTGATTTCAGCTCATGCTTTATCCAGCCCAGCATTTTGCATGATGTACTATGCATATAACTTAAATAAGCAGGGTGAAATATACAGCCTTGACGTACTCCTTTACCTATTTGGAACCAGTCCATTGTTCCATGTCCAGTTCTAACTGTTGCTTCCTGACCTGCATACAGATTTCTAAGGAGGAAGGTCAGATGGTCTGGTATTCCCATCTCTTTAAGAATTTTCCATACTTTGTTGTGATTTACACAGTCAAAGTCTTTGTCGTAGTCAATAAAGCAGAAGTAGATGTTTTTCTGGAACTCTCGTGCTTTCCAGTCATCCAATGGATGTTGGCAATTTGATCTCTGATTCCTCTGCCTTTGCTAAAACCAGCTTGAACATCTGGAAGTTCATGGTTCATGTACTGTTGAAGTCTGCCTTGGAGGGTTTTGAACATTTTTTTGCTAGTGTGTGAGATGAGTGCAATTGTGCAGTAGTTTGAGCATTCTTTGGCATTGCCTTCCTTTGGGATTGGAATGAAAACTGACCTTTTCCAGTCCCATGGACAGTGCTGAGTTTTCCAAATTTGCTGATTTATTGAGTGCAGCACTTTCACAGCATTATTTTTAGGATTTGAAATAGCTCAATTGGAATTCCACCTCCAATTCCACCTCCACCTCAATCACCTCCACTAATTTGTTCATAGTGATGCTAAGGCCCACTTGACTTCACATTCCAGGATGTCTGGCTCTAGGTGAGTGATCAGACCATTGTGGTTATCTGGGTCATGAAGATCTTTTTAATATAGTTATTCTGTATGTTCTTGTCACCTCTTCTTAATATCTTCTGCTTCTGTTAGGTCCATACCATTTCTGTCCTTTATTGTGCCCCATCATTGCATGATATGTTCCCTTGGTATCTCTAATTTTCTTGATGAGATCTCTAGTCTTTCCCATTCTATTGTTTTCCTCTGTTTCTTTGCATTGATCACTGAAGAAGGCTTTCTTATCTCTCCTTGCTATTCTTTGGAACTCTGCATCCAAATGGGTATATTTTTCCTTTTCTCCTTTGCCTTTCACTTCTTTTCCTTTCGCAGCTATTTGTAAGGCCTCTCAGACAACCATTTTCCTTTTTGCATTTCTTTTTCTTGGAGATGGTCTTGATTACTGCTTCCTGTACAATGTCACGAACCTCCATCCATGGTTCTTCAGACTGTTATCAGATCTAATTCCTTGAATCTATTTTTCCCTACTTTCTTCAATTTAAGTCTGAATTTGGCAATATAGAGTTCATGATCTGAGCCACAGTCAGCTCCTAGTCTTGTTTTTGCTGACTGTATAGAGCTTCTCCTCTTTGGCTGAAAAGAATATAGTCAGTCTGATTTCAGTACTGACCATGGTGATGTCCACGTGTAGAGTCTTCTGTTGTTGGAAGAGAATGTTTGCTATGACTAGTGCGTTCTCTTTGCAAAGCTCTGTTACTCTTTGACCTTCTTCATTTTGTACTCCAAGGCCAAATTTGCCAGTTACTCCAGGTAGCTCTTGACTTCTTATTTTTATACTAGTCCCCTATAAAAAAGGACATCTTTTTAGTTCTAGAAGGTCTTGCAGGTCTTGCAGGTCTTCATAGAACCGTTCAACTTCAGCTTCTTCAGTATTACTGGTTGGGGCATAGGCTTGGATTACCATGATATTGAATGATTTGCCTTGGAAACAAACAGAGATCATTGTGTCATTTTTGACACTGGACCCAAGTACTACATTTCAGACTCTTGTGTTAACTATGAGGACTAATCCATTTCTTCTAAGGGATTCCTGCCTACAGTAGTAGATATGATGGTCATCTGAGTTAAATTCTCCAATTCCAGTCCATTTTAGTTCACTTTTCCCTAAAATGTCCTGGTTCACTCTTGCCATCACTGTTGACCATTTCCAATTTACCTTGTTCATGGACTTAATATTCCAGGTTCCTATGAAATATTGTTTTTACCTCATCAGATTTTACTTGCATCACCAGTCACATCCACAACTGGGTGTTGTTTTTGTGTTGGCTCCATGTTATTCTTTCTGGAGTTATTTCTCCACTGTTCTCCTGTAGTATATTGGGCACTTACTAACCTGGGGAGTTCATCTTTCAGTGTCCAATCTTTTTGCCTTTTCATATAGTTCATGGGATTCTCAAGGCAAGAATACTGAAGTGGTATTTACCTTAGAAAACTAGATAAATAGGAGCAAAGTAAAGACTGCAAAGGAGCATTAAAAGCTGTGGGGCTCTGGAACGCTGGTGGTGTGCAGTTTGTAAAAGTCACCAAGTTTTAAAATTCAGCACCTTGGGAAGTGAGTTTAACACTGCTGGAGGGCAAAACTTCACCTGTCATCTTAGCAGTACTTGCTTAGCTTAGTGTCTGGAACGTTTTCAAAAGCCTTCAACACATACTCAGAGGAGTCACTCCCATTCAAATATTTATTGGCAAGGCACTTCATTGAGCCTCTGTAGGCCAGGGAATCGCATGATGTGAAAAGACTTTCCAAAGTCAAAATTGCTGCAGGCAGTGAAGTGATTTACAAGATGGTATCTCTTTGGTTAGCAATATTCTTACTCTACATACTTCTGAAAATTGGGAAATGAAGCCAAGTGACATGAAAACTATTCTTTGCCATAGAAGCAATAATTGCTTTGGGTTTGAAATAAGAATCAAAGGGGGTGTTTTCCCCAGACTAATGGGCAAGATAAATATAAACCCAGATTAATCTATATATAGAAAGTCGTTGCTTGTTTTTAGTTAAGATTTGAATAAACTATTTAATTAAAGAAAGTTAGGTATTCACTTCTTTTCCCCACAGCTTCTTGCTCTATACAGCAAATGCAAATCTAATGAGGAATTTTTATTAAGATGTAACATCCATACAGAAAAGTACACAAAATATAAGTTTAACACGGTGAATTTTTTCCACACTGAACACTGACAGCATTCCAGAGCCCCTCAGCCTTTCACGTCTCCAATCTCTATGTTCCAAGAGTGACCTTTATCCTAACTTCTGGTGCCATCATTTGCTTTGGGCTTGTATGCTAAAGGAATCAAACAACATGTGCCCTTTTGTGCTTGACTTCTTTTGTAGCATATCATACTCTCAAGGCTTATCCATGTTCTATTTGAAAGAATAATCAAGCTGCAAGTTGTATTTCATTCATCCTCATTGTTCATTGCTATAGTGTCCCATTAGATGCTGCTGCTAAGTCGCTTCAGTCGTGTCTGACTCTGTGTGACCCCATAGATGGAAGCCCACCAGGCTCCCCTGTCCCTGGGATTCTCCAGGCAAGAACACTGGAGTGGCTTGCCATTTCCTTCTCCAATGCATGAAAGTGAAAAGTGAAAGTGAAGTTATTCACTCATGTCCGACTCTTAGCAACCCCATGGACTGCAGCCCACCAGGCTCCTCCATCCATGGGATTTTCCAGGGAAGAGTACTGGAGTGGGGTGCCATTGCCTTCTCCCCCCATTACTGACTCTACCACAATTTATGAATGTATTCTGTAGATAGAAGCTACTTGGGTAATTTCTAGTTTGAATCATTTTGAAAAGTGCTGCTGTGAACATTATTGGGCACATTTTTTGCTGAATATATGTACATTTTTTTTTTTTGGCCCATGTATTGGAAGGACTGATTCTGAGGCTGAAACTCCAGTACTTTGGCCACCTCATGTGAAGAGTTGACTCATTGGAAAAGACCCTGATGCTGGGAGGAATTGGGGGCAGGAGGAGAAGGGGATGACAGAGGATGAGATGGCTGGATGGTATCACAGACTCGATGCACATGAGTTTGGATGAACTCCGGGAGTTGGTGATGGACAGAGAGGCCTGGCATGCTGCGATTCATGGGGTCGCAAAGAGTTGGACTCAACTGAGCGACTGAACTGAACTGAACTGAAATGTAGGACCGGAATTGCTGAGTCATAAACATTTGTTTGTTTAACTGAGAACTTCCCACTTAATTTTTCCGCATGATTGTACCAATTCATACTTCCCCAGCAAGGTAAAAGAGTTTTCTGATTTCAACTGTTGATAAATTTCAACTTTTCAACTGTTGATAAATTCTGTCTTATTTTCTGTATTTTTGTTTTAGCTACAGTGATGGAAAACATATCCTTATTAAAGAGACAGCTGGTCAGAAAAATCCCTGGGCCTGTTACCTTACATGAACTTCAATTTGGCAATGTTAACTAGTTCATTCTCTCCTAATAAAATGAATCTAGGACAGATTGAGTGCATTCAGCCCCTGAAGTCCTTCAAAAGTGAATGATCACCCAACCCTCTGCCACCTTCCTCTAAACACAAATGATCTTAGCTCACAGTTACCAGGGCTCTTGAGAAAGCAGTTTTTGCCAAGACTGTTTTTTTTCTAGTTTCTTAGGAAGAGATTCTACAGGCTTTCACTCATTAATCAAAACTATCTCTGCCTTCAAAATGTATTTTGGTTGTTATAACATCTATGTTTTATTTATAATTTCAGAGTAGTCTAGAAGTGGTTCTTTATATGTTTATGTTTTGACACATGCCTTTTATACTTTTCAGAATTCTACTTTTCAAAAACAGCTGGGAAAAAATATTATGCTCTCTCCCTCAATTTACATTTCTAGAATTCTTTTTTGGTCAACAGTGTAAATCTGCTGACCTTTCCAAATTTTGTCTTTCTAACAAGAAAAGAAAATCTCAAAGAGAACGTTTTGAGATCTTATTATTTTCCAATGCCTTTGTGTTTTTTTTTTTTTTTTTGCTCTGTTTCATACTATTATCCAATTAATACTATCCTGCCTATTATTTACTTTAAAATAAAGACTTGGAATAAATTTTCATATTTTTTGAGAAGACTCCTTAATGAGAAAGGTACTTCTGGGCAATAAAAATTTTAACTGTGAAATCCTGTCAATAATCTAAGAAAGTTTGAAATATCTTTTGTTGTATATAGAGTTAGGTGACTCCATGAATTCTACATAAAATTTACACAAAATGATCTTTCAATAACTAGACTCAAGAATAATAGAGCCTTTTCCATACTTAATTTACAAGCCTATCTTTAAATTTGCCTCTTCATTTCTTTATGGTAACTTTTGCTATGAAAACATAAGTGATTTTAAAATAGCCAAATATATCCAGTTTTATCTTTATGGTATTTGAGATGTCTGTCATACTTAGGAAAGTCTTCTCCATCAGATTTATACCAATAGCCTCCAACAGTTCCTTCCAATATTTTTCTTTTAAAAAGAAAAAGATCAGTGTTCAGTTTTGTTTTCTTCTGAATATACTTTCCTTGTGATATAGTGCATCAGAACCATTTGTTAAGCACTCTTTCTCACTAAGTTATATAAAAAGCACATATATACTTATCTTTCTGTGGGTGTTCCACCATATCTAATATAGTTATATATAAATATTATATATTTTTGATTACAGTAACTTTATAATTATCTTCAGTTCAGTTCAGTTCAGTTCAGTCAATCAGTTGTGTCTCTTTGTGACCCCATGAATCACAGCACACCAGGCCACCCTGTCCATCACCATCACCCAGAGTTCATTCAGACTCACGTCCATCAAGTCAGTGATGCCATCCAGCCATCTCTTCCTCTGTTATCCCCTTCTCCTCCTGCCCCCAATCCCTCCCAGCATCAGAGTCTTCTCCAATGAGTCAACTCTTCGCATGAGGTAGCCAAAGTACTGGAGTTTCAGCTTTAGCATCATTCCTTCCAAAGATATCTCAGGGCTGATCTCTTTCAGAATGGACTGGTTGAATCTCCTTGCAGTCCAAGGGACTCTCAAGAGCCTTCTCCAACACCACAGTTCAAAAGCATCAATTCTTAGGCGCTCAGCTTTCTTCACAGTCCAGCTCTCACATCCATACATGACCACAGGAAAAACCATAGCCTTGAATAGACAGACCTTTGTTGGCAAAGTAATGTATCTGCTCTTCAATATGCTATCTAGGAGGGAGGTGGGTCATAACTTTTCTTCCAAGGAGTAAGCGTCTTTTAATTTCATGGCTACAGTCACCATCTGCAGTGATTTTGGAGCCCCCCCTCAAAAATAAAATCTGACACTGTTTCCACTGTTTCCCCATCTATTTCCCATTAAGTGATGGTACCGGATGCCATGATCTTCGTTTTCTGAATGTTGAGCTTTAAGCCAACTTTTTAACTCTCCTCTTTCACTTTCGTCAAGAGGCTTTTAGTTCCTCTTAACTTTCTGCCATAAGGGTGGTGTTATCTGCATATCTAAGGTTATTGATATTTCTCCTGGCAATCTTGATTCCAGCTTGTGCTTCTTCTAGCCCAGCATTTCTCATGATGTACTCTGTATAGAAGTTAAATAAGCAGGGTGACAGTATACAGCCTTGACGTACTCCTTTTTCTATTTGGAACCAGTCTGTTGTTCCATGTCCAGTTCTAACTGTTGCTTCCTGACCTGCATACAGGTTTCTCAAGAGGCAGATCAGGTGGTCTGGTATTCCCATCTCTTTCAGAATTTTCCATAGTTTCTTGTGATCCACACAGTCAAAGGCTTTGGCATAGTCAATAAAGTAGAAATAGATGTTTTACTGGAACTCTCTTTCTTGTTCCATGATCCAGCAGATGTTGGCAATTTGATCTCTGGTTCCTCTGCCTTTTCTAAAACCAGCTTGAACATCTGCAAGTTCATAGTTCACATATTGCTGAAGCCTGGCTTGGAGAATTTTAAGCATTACTTTACTAGCGTGTGAGATGAGTGCAATTGTGCAGTAGTTTGAGCATTCTTTGGCATTGCCTTTCTTTGGGATTGGAATGAAAACTGACCTTTTCCAGTCATGTAGCCACTGCTGAGTTTTCCAAATTTGCTGGCATATTGAGTGCAGCACTTTCACAGCATCATCTTTCAGGATTTGAAATAACTCATCTGGAATTCCATCACCTCCACTAGCTTTGTTTGTAGTGATGCTTTCTAAGGCCCACTTGACTTCACATTCCAGGATGTCTGGCTCTAGGTGAGTGATCACATATCATGATTATCTGGGTCATGAAGATCTTTTTGTACAGTTCTGTATATTCTTGCCATCTCTTCTTAATATCTTCTGCTTATGTTAGGTCCATACCATTTCTGTGTTTTATCGAGCCCATCTTTGCATGAAATATTCCCTTGGTATCTCTAATTTTCTTGAAAAGATCTCTAGTTTTTCCCATTCTGTTGTTTTCCTCTATTTCTTTGCATTGATCACTGAGGAAGGCTTTCTTATCTCTTCTTGCTGTTCTTTGGAACTCTGCATTCAGATGCTTAAATCTTTCCTTTTCTCCTTTGCTTTTCACTTTTGTTTTCACAGGTATTTGTAAGGCCTCTCCAGACAGCCATTTTGCTTTTTTGCATTTCTTTTCCATGGAAATGGTCTTGATCCCTATATCCTGTACAATGTCACAAACCTCCATTAATAGTTCATCAGGCACTCTATCAGATCTAGTCCCTTAAATCTATTTCTCACTTCCACTGTATTATCATAGGGATTTGATTTAGGTCATACCTGAATGGTCTAGTGGTTTTCCTTATTTTCTTCAATTTAAGTCTGCATTTGGCTATAAGGAGTTCATGATCTGAGCCACAGTCAGCGCCTGGTCTTGTTTTTGCTGACTGTATAGAGCTTCTCCATCTTTGGCTGCAAAGAAGATAATCAGTCTGATTTTGGTGTTGACCATCTGGTGATGTCCATGTGTAGAGTCTTCTCTTGTGTTGTTGGAAGAGAGTGTTTGCTATGACCAGTGCGTTTTCTTGGCAAAACTCTATTAGTCTTTGTCTTTCTTCATTCTGTATTCCAAGGTCAAATGTGCCTGTTACTCCAGGTGTTTCTTGACTTCCTACTTTTTGCATTCCAGTCCCCTATAATAAAAAGATATCTTTTTGAGTGTTCTCAAAGGTCTTATATGTCTTCATAGAACCGTTCAACTTCAGCTTCTTCAGTGTTACTGGTTGGGATACTGGTTGGGATACTAGTTATCTTAGTATCTGAAGTTCTCTTACTTTTCCTTAATTGTTCTTATTCATATTCAGAAATTTCTTGTCTTCTTTTAGAGACTTATTCTTGCAGTACACATTCCAGAATTATTTTATATCGTTCCATAGAAAAGTTCATTGAGATGGTAATTTGAAATGGATAAACATTTATGTGTTAATTTTAGAAGCACCAACATTTCTATATTAGTTATTATTCCAGTTTATGTTCTTCATTTGGACTTCAAATTTTAACTTTTATGTCTTAAACCATTCTTGCTAGATTTAGGTCTGAGAATTCTACTGTTTTGTCCCTACTATAAATGTACATTTTTTCTACTTTAATTTCAAACATTATTGTTAGGATAGAGAAAAAGTTATAGAGTCTCATAAAGTGTCCAATCAGAATTAATTTTGGGACTTTTTCAGGAGCTGCTGGAAGGAGATGCTCAAAATGAAAAATATCTTGTCATGAGGAACTTGGGAATCAACTCAACAGGAAGGAAAATAGTCTAGAGATGGAGACATAGTAGGTTCTAAAGCTAGTATTTGAATGTGTGGAACAAACCATATCTGAAACCATTATCACTTGGTTTTTTCAATTTCTCAAGTCAATAATCTTCACCCACTTCTATTTGATTTTCACAAGTTTCAGTCGGTTGAATCTGTTTGCAGCCCAAGGGACTCTCAAGAGTCTTCTCTAACACCACAGTTCAAAAGCTGTTTAAGTGGGTCTTATTTTTCTTTCCTATCAAATAAGATAGGTATAGACATATATTAAAAAGTAGAGACATTAGTTAGCCAACAAAGGTTCGTCTAGTGAAAGCTATAGTTTTTCCAGTAGTCATGTATGGATGTGAGAGTTGGACCATAAAGAAAGCTGAGTGCTGAAGAACTGATGTTTTTGAAAAATGGTGTTGGAGAAGACTCTTGAGAGTCCCTTGGACTGCAAGGAGATCCAACCAGTCCATCCTGAAGGAGATCAGTCCTGGGTATTCATTGGAAAGACTGATGCTGAAGCTGAAACTCCAGTACTTTGGCCACCTGATGCGAAGAAGTGACTCATTGGTAAAGGCCCTGATGCTGGGAAAGATTGAAGGTTGGAGGAGAAGGGGATGACAGAGGATGAGATGGTTGGATGGCATCACTGACTCAATGGACATGGGTTTGAGTAAACTCAGGGAGTTGGTAATGGATAGGGAAGCCTGGCATGTTGCAGTCCATGGGGTCACAAAGAGTCAGACATGACTGAGTGACAACTAAACTGATGGACATTTGAACTGGACTCTTCCAGATGATTTTGATGCTGGGGATCTTCAGAAAAATGCCAACTAACATTCTAATACTATCATGGAAAAAATAATTTAATGGGAGTAGAGGTGAACTTGAGAGTTGTTGCAATGTTATAAAAAATGTGATAAAACCAAGGCTGTGTGATAAAATGTGATAAAACCACAATAAAGAGCTCAATAAAGACCACAATATAAGCCACATTAAAGAGCCCAATTTTAAGAGATACTGATAAAATAAAAGTAGTTGCGGGGGGGGTATCCAAATGCAAAACTGTAAAAAAATAAAGCAAGTCAGTTGTGAAAAGGATGATGAAGGGCACTTATATTCTACTGTGTATAAAATATAAATTGATATTTTAATATTTCCTTTATAATATATAGTTTAGAAATTCATTTGGAAATCTTTATTTTATTCAAGGTGCTTTTATTAATTGAAAACAAACATTAATTATGTGTAGCATAATTATGTTCTTTTACTCAAAATATTGCTTGAACCTACTATGACATTATGAAGTTTCTTATGTACCCATCTTGCTTATCTGTCAGGCTATTTCTTCATTACTGGCTTCCTTACAACCCATTCCTCAACTCTGATTTTGTGTTTCAGTTTTAAAGTCACTCTGACACCAATCAATAGCTTTCAAATATTAGGTCATGGTTGAGATTATATTTAGGGAAATCCTTTGCTTCCTGTTGAAAAATAATTGAAGCTCAAGTAGAATTTGGACTGGCCATTTGTCACTCAGGGTTTCAAAACACAATTTCTGTATCATTTGATAACTCACATATTCATTCTTTCATTTCACTCCACATATGTTTAATTGGCTGTGACTATAATCCAGATGCTTTTCTAGACAGAACAGAAACACCACCAGAAAATAGACAAATATCTTGCTCTCATGGAACTTAGATTCCAAATAAGACAGAGCAAATAAATCTGTAAGAAACATATAAATGATGTCAAGTGGCGTTAAGTACTATGAATTAATGTGAAGTAAGGATAGAGAATGCTGGTGGAGAGAGCTAAGGGTGCCCTTTCATATGACAGTGAGGTGGCCTTTACGTAGATATTTAAGACAAGTGAAGAGACTCTGAGACAAGAGGATGCTAGACAAAGAATATGCTAAACATATTTTGAAAGTAGCAGAAAAAAAGAGTTGGAGTAGAATGAGGATCCAGGAGAGACAGAAAACAGGTGTGAGCGACTGGATCATGAAAGACATAATTGTTTTGAAGGAGGAAACAGAACAGGCTGTATCTTGAAAGCAGGATTCCATCTTGGGCTGGACTGTGGACTTTGAGCTATATGCCCAATATCTATGGAAACGACATACCAACAGGAAAACCAGGCCCCGGGAAGGAAAAGCCCCAGGGCTCTCTGTCACCTAAAAGAATACCCTAATTATCTGTGTAACTAAACAGAATCCTACATTCAATTACGCTTATTGGGGTATGACCACAGGCCTATTGATAATTGTCCACTGTTAACTACCTAGGCTTAAGGCATATGAATCACAGGTTAACTTTGATTGTATTTCTTTTCCTTTGTTCAGACTAGTTCCAGGGAATTTGGGAAAGTGGGTTTGGGCATATACACTTAGGGTATATAGGGTTTTCACAAAAGTTGGTTGGGATCCTTGGCTAAGAGGAGACTCTGCCTTGGGCCCACTGGTGTAGTAAACTGCACTCCACTATCTGCATTGTCCTTCTGAGTGAGTCTGTTTCCTGGAACACGTGGCTACAACAGTTTCAGAAGGTTGCTCTTTTTGTGTTTGAGAATAGACTGTAGAAGAACTATAAGCTATTATATTATACACCTGCAAGATCGTTACTAAGAAATGACATTAAATTCTTCAGTGTGGAGGTCGTTAATGACTTAGACAAGATCAGTGTAGGAAAAAAAATTTGTATTTCAAAAGATAGTTATACACTTTCTATAGCATGCTCTTCTGGACTTTCAGAAGGCAGTGGTCTCTGGGAAAAAAACCCACTATTATTGCAGTGACACGGAAGAAAGAGATGATGGTGCTTGGACGGGAAAGTGTTTGTGAGACGTGGTAAAATGATACAACTTGGAAACTGAAGAAGAGAATTTGCTGGATGTGAAACAGAGGGCTTGCACCAGTGTTCTATCACAAAAGATATGGCATATTAAAGTATGATAACCAGCAATGTGTTAACAAAGGAATTATTTTAAGAGATGCAAGTAGGGTATAGAGGAACCCAAGGCATAGTGCAACGCCCGGAGAATGAATATAAAAACTTGCATGAAGTGAAATTTCAACAGGGCAATCTTAAGGAGAGCACCCAGCTCAAAATTGCCCCGTGAGGATGTTGATGAAGGAATCAGTACTTTGACTTCCGTCGCCTCCACCACTCCAAACTTCAGCAAAGGCTCCCCACTCACTGAAACCAATTGCAAAGCAAAGGGCGATCTTCATTTAGTTCCCATAAGTCCATTTTCATTGTCACAAATTAGAGAGTGGAAGGATGGAGAATGAGTCTCCTGAGACAAATGAAAGATAACTAGGATGACACTATACATTTGGCTTGAGTAGCTAGAACTGCAAGAGGACCAGTGGGGTGTATATGTGTGTGGTGTTAAAAAAGATTGATCGAAAGAAATCGAAGTAGAATTTTGGATAACACAGTTTTAAGATGGCAATGTGACAGTAAATATGAATTTTTAAATTACATGTCAGGAGTTCCCAGAAGAAATTAAAATTAAAGATAAAATATCAGGAATTGTAAGCACATAGTTGGCATTTAAGCCCCCAGAACTGGATTAAATCACCTGGGCAATGTGTATCCATGGAGAAGAGCTTATGAAAACAATCAACAGGAACCAGCAAAGGGGACAGCAAAAACATTTTTTTTTTCAAAAGGAGGAAGTTGTTAGTTATGTCAAAAGCTGTTAGTAGCTAGAGCAAGATAATTGCTGAGAAATGATATCAGATTTTTCAGTGTAAAGGTTATTAATGGCCTTGACAAGATTAGTGTAGATAAAAACAGTATATCTTAATAGAAACCCTTCTGGGTTACCAGATTCTAGCCCAATTCATTGTCTTTGAGCCATTTTGCAACTCTTTGTAAATGAAGGTAATTGTTAGGTAAATTCTGACTTGTCTGGTAGTATTTAATTAACATTTTCTATCCAGTTTGATAGTAACCTGAATGATTTGGAAAAACCACAGTTTTGTCTTCATTTGCAATTCACGTCAACATTCCTTCTCTCCGAATAAATTTGGGCTGTTTTGATTTTCCTCTGAGCTGATTATAACATTAGTCTGGTTCTATCACAAGAATAAAATAAGTCCTTTAACGTGTATTCATTTTTTTTATCTGTATGAAAATTATGATTTTTACCTTTTTCTGAAAATTATCTTTTAAAATTAGTTTGGTGTAGTGATGTGGGCAAAAAAATTGACTCAATTGTATTTAATGGAAAATGGGATTAAGGTAGTTGACTTTTTATCCAGAAAAACCTATTTTGGTAAAACACATTAAAAACTCCCAATGCTATCTAACAATTACTTTTTAAAAGCTTTGTGGGAAAGCAGATGGCTTTCTTATAAAGTGACGAAGATGCAGGGTGTGACAGTATTAGATGTGCCCTTGGAACAGGAAATGAAGCTTGCAAGCAACACTGAGTAGGGGAGACCAGTGAGGACCCTTGCATAATGCTGGGATTCTTCAAAAGGCAAAATCTCAAGGGAAAAAGCTGCCAATTTCACGGACAGGGTGGCCTGGAAGGCTACACCCATGGGGTCCCCAAGAGTCAGACACGACTGAGCATGCACGCACACTCACCATTAAAGTGGAGATGGTGAAAGTACTTGCCTGCTTTGGCCTTAGCTTTAGTGGAGGTAGGATGAAAGAGGAAAAACTACCTCCTGAGAATTCTAACCACAAGCTAGCACACACCTTGTTTGTTTGAAGAACTGAAAGAAGGCAGATTCAAAGAGAATGGAATGAACTAAATGAACAATAGTGTGACCCAAGGTATGCCCTTGTCTAGTTTGATGACTCTCACCTACTTGTTACCCTAATGTAGAATGTTGCCAAGGATAACTTCTCTCTTTCAGTGGATAACTTAGCCATGAGGGTGTCTCTTGATTCACATTATGAAAACCCTGTTGGGGAACCAGACCGGAGCCATGGCAGGCTCGACAGGTTGCACTAGGCCTAGGTTTTGAATTCTTATAAACCTGGGTCATGATTCCAGGAGACTACCCCTAGCAGAGTCCCACTCACCCTAGCATGAAGGGCCTGAGTTACTCCATCTTGTTAAAGAATTCCATCCTGCAAGGTCCCAGGCAAAAGAACTTTGGACGTTACCCAACCTAAGGCCACTACCCATAGCCAATCAGCCCTCAAATTACCTAACCTAGCCCCACTGTACACGAGCCAATCGGTCACTAGGCTAAACCTTCTGACTTTACATTCAGGAGCTTGTGATTTACCTTGGAAGTAAAAACCAATCAAGAATCTACACACAAATCCTATGGACGGAAGTAACCAACCAGTTATCTGTCAACTTAAACACCCCCTAAAGTGGCCAATCAGTTGTCCTCCTGCTTGAACACCCCCTCTTGTATCCTTTTACCTGATTAAATTCCCTATAAAAGCAGTGCAGCCCAAGACTTGGGGTTCCCTCCCTATAGCCACTGCTTAGGTGCTGGGGAGCCCTAGCTCGAGCTAGCAATAAACCCCTTTATGCTTCTGCATTGCCATGGACGTCTTATTTCTCTCAGTTTTGGGGACTCGGACTTTGGGCATAACAAACCCAAACACGATTCTTTTGTTGCAGTACACACATACAAGTAACAAGGTGATTAAAATCTACAGATTCCATCCTTCTGATCCCAATTTCACAAAAACTGATTTGTTATGAAATAATATTTACTGAAGTTTTTATCATTTGATCCTCCAACTAAAATAGTTATCCAAGCAAGAACATTAAAATAAAAGAATTGTTCTCATATAATTTCCTCTTCTCTCCTCACATTTTTTTTTCTTTGAAATCAACACTATTTTTTTCCTTAGCTGAGATGGACAGTTGGTTAAAATGATAATTCCTAGGGAAAAAAAATCTCAGAATGAGAACATAAATTTGAACTAAATTACAAATGTCATCTTAGTTCAAAATCTCAGAAGGAACGTTTATTCTAAGAATAATGTTAGACCTTTCTCTGGGCTCCAACCTCATGATAATTCAAGTTGAATCTTCTTAGGTGCTCTCTCATTCACATCCATCTGATGAAACACGAAGCATGTGTTTCAAAGGGGGAAGTCTTTTGGTCTTTGTACTCATTTGGTTACCTCTAGATGCCTAGTCTTAGCTCATACAGGTTACTGAAATCTGAGAATCTTGGGTTTCTCTGTTCTATCTGGAAGCCCAGCAAATTTTGCCTGAACTTCAGTCTCTTAAACATACCATGAAGCCATCGATTCCTAGCCAAGCAAAAACTTTTCTCACCTCCTGGGATGCTGTTAGGAAGCCATCGGCAGGCTCTAACTGGAAACTTCCAGCTCTCCCTTTGTATCCTCAGTTTCAGGAGGACACCTCCCTTTCCCCTTCCTCTTTTCCAGGAGGTACTTTTCTCCCTTTCATTTTCTGGGCATAATCTCTTTAAGTATTGGGAAGACAATTATTCTTTGTGTCATACAGAAAAACCTCCTATGAGATGGAGAGAGCATGAAGGGACTGACGGAAGGACTGACCACCTTCTCAGAGTGGATGAGAGTGGGATAAAGTGCAAGAACAAAGCACAAACTAACATCTCAATCACTTATACTTATCACTTATACTGCCTCACCCTTTGTGGGAGTCCCCTCCCCTCACAACCTGAAGTACCTGTAAAAGAAGGAAAGGATTGTCACTAATCATGCCATTCAGTTCTTGGGTGACCAAAGGAATGCCCTAAACCTCCATCAGCCACCTAGTCCTTATAATCTGATTACAAGCATCATTTTCTTTATTCCTCAAATTTGAAACCAGAAGGAGGAAGGAAACTTAAGTTACAAATGTCACCATCCATTTATTTAAAAGTCACGTCATTCTGTGCATGCAAATGAATTTATTCACTTGCAACCTACCTAATTCCATTTACACTAGCTATACCCTTCAGGATATCAAAGAAGTGCAATAATCTCTTAACTGCCCATGGCAGGTGAGACTGAAGTGAGAAGATTTTGCCAGGAATAACAGATGAATGTTGACTTTAGTAGGGCTTCTCAGGTGGTTCAGTTGGTAAAGAATACTCTGCCTGCAACACAGGAGACGCGGGTTCTATCTCTAGGTTGGGAAGATTCCCCTGGAGGAGGGCATGGCAACCCACTCCATTACTCTTGCCTGGAGAATCCTATGGACACAGGAACCTGGTGGGTTATGGTCAATCAGGTCACAAAGAGTCAGACAAGACTGAAGCAACTTAGCACGCAAGAGTTTAGTAAGAAACCAATGGAGATTGTGTTTACTTTTTATAAATGATTTGTCAAATATTCATTCATAATTAAACTCACAAGGAAAGATAAATCCATTTGAATGCAGAGTTCCAAAGAACAGCAAGGAGAGATAAAAAAAGCCTTCCTCAGTGATCACTGCAAAGAAATAGAGGAAAACAATAGAATGGGAAAGAAACAATAGAATGGGAAAGACTAGAGATCTCTTCTGGAGAAGGAAATGGCAACCCACTCCAGTATTCTTGCCTGGAGAATCCCAGGGATGGAGGAGCCTGGAGGGCTGCCATCTATGGTGTTGCACAGAGTTGGACACGACTGAAGCTACGCAGCAGCAGCAGCAGCAAAGACCTCTTCAGGAAAATTAGAGATACCAAGGGAACATTTCATGCAAAGATGGGCTCAATAAAGGACAGAAATGGTCTGGATCTAACAGAAGCAGAAGATATTAAGAAGAGATGGCAAGAATACAGAAGAATTGGACAAAAAAAGATCTTTAGACCCAGATAATCATGATGGTGTGATCACTCACCTAGAGCCAGACATCCTGGAATGTGACGTCAGGAGGGCCTTAGAAAGTATCACTATGGACAAGGCTAGTGAGGTGATGGAATTCCAGTTGAGCTACTTCAAATCCTAAAAGACGATGCCGTGAAAGTGCTGCATTCAATATGCCAACAAATTTGGAAAACTCAGCAGTGGCCACAGGACTGGAAAAGGTCAGCTTTCATTCCAATTCCAAAGAAAGGCAATGCCAAAGAATGCTCAAACTACTGCACAATAGCACTCATCTCACATGCAAGTAAAGCAATGCTGAAAATTCTCCAAGCCAGGCTTCAGCAATATATGAACCATGAACTTGCAGATGTTCAGGCTGGTTTTAGAAAAGGCAGAGGAACCAGAGGTCAAATTGCCAACATTCGCTGGATCATGGAACAAGCAAGAGAGTTCCAGAAAAACATCTATTTCTGCTTTACTGAACATACCAAAGCTTTTGACTGTGTGCATCACAATCAACTGTGGAAAATTCTGAAAGAGATGGGCATGCCAGACCACCTGACCTGCCTCTTGAGAAATCTGTATGCAGGTCAGGAAGCAACAGTTAGTACTGGACTTGGAACAACAGGCTGGTTCCAAATAGGAAAAGGAGTACGTCAAGGCTGCATATTGTCACCCTGCTTATTTAACTTATATGCAGAGTACATCTTGAGAAACGCTGGGCTGGATGAAGCACAAGATGGAATCAAGATCACCAGGAAAAATATCCATAACCTCAGATATGCACACCACCCTTATGGCAGAAAGTGAAAAAGAACTAAAGAACTTCTTGATGAAAGTGAAAGAGGTGAAAAGGCTGGCTGAAAGCTCAACATTCAGAAAACTAAGTTCATGGCATCTGGTCCCATCACTTCAGGGAAAATAGATGAAGAAACAGTGGAAACAGTGGCAGACTTAATTTGGGGGGCTCTAAAATCACTGCAGATGGTGACTGCAGCCATGAAATTAAAAGATGCTTGCTCCTTGGGAGGAAAGATATAACCAATATAGACAGCATATTAAAAAGCAGAGACATTACTTTACTGACAAAGGTCTGTCTAGTCAAGGCTATGGTTTTTCCAGTAGTCATGTGCGGATGTGAGAGTTGGATTGTAAAGAAAGTTGAGTGCCAAAGAACTGATGCTTTTGAACTGTGGTGTTGGATAAGACTCTTGAGAGTCCCTTGGACTGCCAGGAGATCCAACCAGTCCGTCCTAAGGGAAATCAGTCCTGGGTGATCCTTGGCGGGACTAATGTTGAAGCTGAAATTCCAATACTTTACGCATCTGATGTGAAGAACTGACTCATCTGAAAAGACCCAGTTTCTGAGAAAGATTGAAGATGGGAGGAGAAGGGGACGACAGAGGATGAAATGGTTGGATGGTATCACCGACTCAATGGACATGAGTTGTGTAAACTCAGGAGTTGGTGACGGACAAGCAGGCTTGGCGTGCTGCAGTCCATGGGGTTGCAAAGAGTCGGACATGACTGAGCTACTGAAGTGAACTGACTGTTGTACTGAAAATGATGAGTGACCATTTGTCAACATACTGGAAAGTCTATCTTGGAGCATCAGAGCTCAATGAACATGTCTTTGTAGAAGGCTGACCTGGGTGAGGAATGAAATAGCTGTCAGCTCTGTCAGGTCTTTAGTTTCCTGAGAATATATAACTGTGACAATTGATTGAGAACTATGATGGTTTTGTTTTTTTTTACATGTTAGTGTGTTCTTAACTAAAATCAAATTATATGGACATTTTATTGTTCTCTTTATTTCATTGTGAGAAACAGGTCAGGAAGTGAGCAACTGTAAATGTCCTTTTACACTGCATTTACTGTGTGGAACTGGGAATCTCTAAAGTTCCACTGACTCTGTATTTGTGAAGTGGCCATGGAAAACATCTGTGAAAACTGAAAAAAACTGTGGAGGAAAGTTCCTGAATAAAGGATTATGACGTATGTTGTCAGCATTCCAGCACTTCCTCACAACAGCACCACATTACAAACAATCTGTTTTTCATTATATGGCTTAAAACAATTTAAAGCTGGCTTCACTAACTAATAATCACGTCTCAATTCCCAGTGTCTGATTGATTGTGAGTTTTTTCGTTTTGTTTTGTTTCTGTGTGTGGGAGGAAAGGGACCCGGCCAGCTTTTCGAATGTTGGAATAGATGTACTCTAGCACCACCTACTGGGCATTAGTTTGTAGTGCCCCCAAACTATGGTTTTTCCAGTGGTCATGTATGGATGTGAGAGTTGGACTGTGAAGAAGGCTGAGCGCTGAAGAATTGATGCTTTTGAACTGTGGTGTTGGAGAAGACTCTTGAGAGTCCCTTGGATTGCAAGGAGATCCAGCCAGTTCATTCTGAAGGAGATCAGCCCTGGGATTTCTTTGGAAGGAATGATGCTAAAGCTGAAACTCCAGTACTTTGGCCACCTCATGCGAAGAGTTGACTCACTGGAAAAGACTCTGATGCTGGGAGGGATTGGGGGCAGGAGGAGAAAGGGACGACCGAGGATGAGATGGCTGGAAGGCATCACGGACTCGATCGACGTGAGTCTGAGTGAACTCTGGCAGTTGGTGATGGACAGGGAGGCCTGGCGTGCTGCGATTCATGGGGTCGCAAAGAGTCAGACACGACTGAGCGACTGAACTGAAATTACAAAATAAAACAAAATCAGATTCTTTTCCCAAACTTTCACTTATTTTCTTGCTCTTTTTTTTCTCCTTCCTGCATCTTCTTAGTTCCTGTTGTTCTCTATTCAGTGTTTATTTCCTTCTATCTATTCAGTTCAGTTCAGTCACTCAGTGGTGTCCGACTTCTTGCAACTCTGTGGACTGCAGGACGCCAGGCCTCCCTGTCTATTATCAATTCAAACTCATGTCCCTTGAGTCGGTGATGCCATCTAACCGTCTCATCCTCTGTCGTCCCCCTTCTCCTCCTGCCTTCAATCTTTCCCAGCATCAGGGTCTTTTCCACTGAGTCAGTTCTTTGCATCAGGTGCGCAAAGTATTGGACTTTCAGCTTCAACATCAGTTCTTCCAATGAATAGTCAGGAGTGGTTTCCTTTAAGATAGACTGGTTGGATCTCCTTGCAGTTCAAGGGACTCTCAAGAGTCTTCTCCAATACCACAGTTCAAAAGCATCAATTCTTTGGTGCTCAGCTTTCTTTATAGTTCAAATCTCACATCCATACATGACTACTGAAAAAAACCATAGCCTTGATTAGATGGACCTTGCTTTTTAATATGCTGTCTAAGTTAGTCATGGCTTTCCTCCCAAGGAGCAGGCACGCATCTTTTAATTTCATGGCTGCAGTCACCATATGCAGTGATTTTGGAGCCCCCAAAATTAAGTCTGCCACTGTTTCCCCATGTATTTCCCCTGAAGTGATGGGATCGGAAGCCATGATCTTAGTTTTCTGAATGTTGAGCTTTAAGCAACGTTTTCACTCTCCTCTTTCACTTTCATCAAGAGGCTCTTTAGTTCTTTTTCACTTTCTGCCAAAAGATTGGTGTCATCTGCATATCTGAGGTTATGGATATTTTTCCTGGCAATCTTGATTCCATCTTGTGCTTCATCCAGCCCAGCGTTTCTCAAGATGTACTCTGCATATAAGTTAAATAAGTAGGCTGACAATATACAGCCTTGACATACTCCTTTTCCTATTTGGAACCAGTTTGTTGTACCATATCCAGTTCTAACTGTTGCTTCCTGACCTGCATACAGATTTCTCAAGAGGCAGGTCAGGTGGTTTTGGCATGCCCATCTCCTTAAGAATTTTCCACAGTTTGTAATGATCCACACAGTCAAAGGCTTTGGCATGGTCAATAAAGCAAAAATAGACGTTTTTCTGAAACTTTCTATTTTTTGATAATACAACGAATGTAGGCATTTGATCTCTGGTTCCTGTGCCTTTTCTAAAACCACCTTAAACATCTGGAAATTCACGGTTCATGTACTGTTGAAGCCTGGCTTGGAGAAATTTGAGCATTACCTTACTAGTTTGTGAGAGTAGTGCAATGTGCTCTTTTTCAATATATTTCTCATATGCAATTGTCTCAAACAAGTATTTTTACAATTTATGCACAGGTTGAAGATGAGGAAAGAAGAGGTCCATGCCAGGTTTTCATCTTAAAATGGTGACTCATGGCTAATTAAATTCAGAAAGGCATTGTTATGTATAGTAAATATTAACGTTGATGTTTAGCATTTCTACACATAAATGTCTTTGAATCTCAACTTTTCCACTAATTAGCTGTGAGGTAGCACAAATGCCCCAAATGTCTATCTTCCCACTTGGAAAAAAGCAATGCTAATAGTACATAGCTTGTAGCAATACTGTGAGAACTGAGTGACATATATGCACACAAACTCTTTGGCACAGAACCATCTCATGCGGTAAATGTGCAAAAAATGTTTTCTATTATTATCATCTTTCTGAAGTAGAAATTCAGATTTTTAGTCATCTCATCACCTTAGAGTGCATGAGGGGGTTATACATGGTAAGAACTTAACAAATGCCTTTTGAATTAACTATTTGGAAAATGAAATTATTTGCAAATAAATAATGATTATTCTCATCCTTGAAATTCTAATGTTTTTCTTTAGTAAGCTATTGAAAACATTTAATCACTATTTTCTTTCTGAATATATAGCAGAATATCTATTGTGTATGGTAAAGCAGAAAAAAAGCATTATTACCATGGTTATGAGCCAGCCACTCTACTAATCCCTTTGTAAATATTATTATATTTACTGGTCAGAGGGTCCAGAATCTTGATTTTACTCTCAGTTTTATTGTTAACTTTCTAAGTACAAACTGAGAACTGAAGCATAGTTTCCTAGAGAGAAGGGTAACCTATCCCATGTCTAAAGTGTCCTTCAGCTCTAATATCCTTACTATTATTCTGCCAGCCTTTTCAAAAGCAGAGACATTACTGTGCCGACTAAAGTCCATCTAGTCAAGGCTATGGTTTTTCCTGTGGTCATGTATGGATGTGAGAGTTGGACTGTGAAGAAGGCTGAGCGCTGAAGAATTGATGCTTTTGAACTGTGGTGTTGGAGAAGACTCTGGAGAATCCCTTGGACTGCAAGGAGATCCAACCAGTCCATTTTGAAGGAGATCAAGCCTGGGATTTCTTTGGAAGAAATGATGCTAAAGCTGAAACTCCAGTACTTTGGCCACCTCATGCGAAGAGTTGACTCGTTGGAAAAGACTCTGATGCTGGGAGGGATTGGGGGCAGGAGGAGAAGGGGATGACAGAAGATGAGATGGCTGGAAAGCATCACTGACTCGATGGATGTGAGTCTGAGTGAACTCCGGGAGTTGGTGATGGACAGGGAGGCCTGGCATGTTGCGATTCATGGGGTTGCAAAGAGTCAGACATGACTGAGCAACTGAACTGAACTGAACTATAGGTTAGAGCTGAAATGAAATGTTATTGTTTAGTAATAATTCAGCATTAATACTGGCTGTCATTCTGCTTGCCTCTATTCTAAAATGACAGGAGCAATTGGGATAGATGACCAAACTAAGTTGTACCTAGACTCATGACTCATAGAAACTGAGATATTATAGTACACAGTTTTAATCAATTGAGCTTGTGGTAACTTGTTATAAAGCACTAGAAAATTAATATACCTTGTGTATCAATTCAATTTTAAAACATTGAAACAGCACAATGAGGAAATGGAGATAAGGAACATTTAAGAGTGATGAAGCATCTATATCATATCATGATCATGGTATAGATTACACAAGTATATGTATTTGTTAAAACTCATTGAACTATAACAATTATTGGGCCCTTTTAGTGAATTCATTTCAGTGAAATTATACCACAATAAAGCTGACTAATGAAAATAGTGTCTGGTTATAGTAAAACATTCAATATATATATTTGTGAATGGATAAAATTTTACTGAAAGTCAATTTTATTCTTTAAATAATTTGCAAGTTTAGGAAGAAATTAATTTCTATAATAGACAATATGAACCAGTGTATCAGCAGACATATAACACATAGTATGGATTTTGAAAGTGTACAAAGCGTGTAGGTAATTATTAATCTCATGTGTCTGTGATGGTGAGTTATCTGTAATAAATAATTTGAAGAGTTTGCCCTTCAATGCAATCCAATGTTGTTTTCTTTAGGTTTTGAGGATTCACACGAGTTTTTAGTCATTCTAAAATTTCTGAAAAGGTTTGTCACAAAATGATCAATTACAGCTTAGAAAGTCACAAAGACATTGAGAATTCTAAGAGTACATTTTGATACTAGAATTAATGCAGTGTGAGTAACAACAGAAAGCATATTGAGTTAGTAAAATAGGTTTACAAATGGGGGTGTCCCATTTTTTTCTTAGGAAATAATACTTTTCATGTCTTTAGAGATATTAAGATAGGGCCAGATTTTTTTGTGTGTGTGTGGCTCTGGGTCCTCACTGCAGTGCAGAAATTTTCTCTCTCTCCTTTTAAAAAGATAAAGCCACTATAGAGAACAGTGTGGAGATTCCTTTAAAAACTGGAAATAGAACTGCCTTATGACCCAGCAATCCTACTGCTGGGCATACACACCGAGGAAACCAGAACTGAAAGAGACACATGTACCCCAATGTCCATTGCAGCACTGTTTATAATAGCCAGGACGTGGAAGCAACCTAGTTGTCCATGAGCAGATGAATGGATAAGAAAGCTGTGGTACATATACACAATGGAGTATTACACAGCCATTAAAAAGAATATATTCGAATCAGTTCTAATGAGGTGGATGAAACTGGAGCCAATTATACAGAGTGAAGTAAGCCAGAAAGAAAAATACCAATACAGTATACTAACACATATATATGGAATTTAGAAAGATGGTAACGATAACCCTGTATGCGAGACAGCAAAAGAGACACAGATGTATAGAACAGTCTTTTGGACTCTGTGGGAGAGAGAGAGGGTGGGATGATTTGGGAGAATGGCATTGAAACATGTATAATATCATATAAGAAACAAATTGCTGGTCTAGGTTCCATGCAGGGTGCAGGATGCTTGGAGCTGGTGCACTGGGGATGACCTGGAGGGATGGTGTGGCGGGGGAGGTGGGAGGAGGGGTTCTGGATTGGGAACACGTGTACACCTGTGGTCGATTCATGTTGATGTGTGGCAAAACCAGTACAATATTCTAAAGTAAAATAATAATAATAAAAATAAATTTTAAAAATCTAAAAAAAGATTTTAAAAATCTGTGTAATCTCCCCTCCTTGGCTGTGGATAGAACTGTAAATATGATGAGGTATTATTCCTATGATTATGTTACATTTTATGCAGGACTTTTTGTAACATAATAAATATGGTAAATATTTTTAAATTTTTATTTATTTTAGTTTTGGTTGCATGGGGTTTTCATTGCTGTGCGGGCTTTTTCTAGTTAGCAAGCGGGGCCACTCTCCAGTTGCCGTGCGCAGACTTCTCATTGCAGTGGCTTCACCTGTTGCAGAGAACTGACCCCAAAGTGAGCCAGTTCAGTAGTTGCAGCTCTTGGGCACTAGAACACAGACTCGTCGTGTCACATGGACTTAGTTTCTCCTCAGCATGTGGGATCTTCCTGGACCAGGGATCAAACCCATTTCTCCTGCTTTGGCAAGTGGATTCCTCACCACGCACCACCAGGGAAGCCCTAAATTGCCAGATTAAAAAAAAAAAAGATACCAACATTGAGGAAGTAAATATTCACATAGAATAAAAATAAATATATTAAGATAGTTTGTAGGAAATTTGGTAATGCATATTAAAAGGCAGAGGAATATAACTGAGGACTCAAACTAGTTTTCCTTTCCTTGTGTTGCTTTCTGGTATTTCATGAGATTGTCTTCTTTATCCAAATCTCAAATAAGATAGGATTGGTTAAAAGCTATGACTCTACACTGAAAGCAGTGATTTTATTAATGAATGATTGATATAAAAATAAAGTCCAAGAATATACCTCATAAATTCACAAGGCCTCAAAGTACCTTTCAAGATCCTCTAGTGTCTCCTTCCAAAATGCTTTACGGGATCAGATGTTCCTTGCCCATAGGCAATTATCTCTTTACCTGTGCTCAAACATCTCAGGAACATTGTGTGTGTGTGTGTGTGTGTGTGTGTGTGTGTGTGTGTGTGTGTGTGAGCAGGTAGTGGATTCTTTGCTATGCAGCTCAAATATCACAGTTTGTAACAGGGACCTGATAAAAATAGATATGATCACTTTTTTTTAAAACAGAGACTTTGAACTTTCTCCTTAGCACTATTCAGCTATTTTCTTCCATCATAAGAGACATGCAGACAGTTTAAATGGCCAATAGGCTGGGAAGTTATTAGAAGGATTCAGGAATAAAGAAGGTCAATGGATTAGATGTCTTTTGAAGTTCATTATGACTCAGATTCTATGATTCTGTAATTTTTCTGAAGGCATATTTATTCTGCGCCCCTCCCTAAATTCAAACTAGTGAGCCGGGACTGTATTTTTTTCATGCAAAATCCTGGTTTTTGCATCTTTCTGTGTTAAGAAATACCATATTTTTTTGTAACTCACCCCATATAACTTGAGGAAACTACTGTATTTTGTTTTGATATAGTTATGCACTGTCATAGCACAGTATTTATTATCATGACTTTTTTAAGCAAAATATTGTTCATATTTTGTAAATAGTGAAAATCTTTTCTCCAATTTTGTTTCTTTTTCAAGGCTGCAAAAGTTTGTATTATGTGCTAAAATTTCCTAATTTCTCTGTTATGAAATAGTGGATAATTTTTGAAAATGCATATAGACATACTATGCTTTAAAAATGGTTCAGTTGTTTTATTTAAAGATATGTCCTACTGTTGAGATTTTTCCCTTAAATGTCATTTCGTCCATGGATATTCTCTAAGCTTCAACCATTTAAATTATTCAGGCTCTAGACTTAACTACTCCTGTACTTAGGTACTTAGTTATAAATATTAACTCTGAGAACAAACTTTATCATTAAGCTGGCATTAACCTATCCAACTTTATTGACAAGAGAAAACAAAACAAAACAAAAAAAGGTATCAAATTTGAAACACCATTGTGACATTTAAATGTTTATTAAGACATTCATATTAATGATAGGATACTTTATAAATATATATAAACCTCATAGTGACCATCATAACTCCAGCATCTGTTTTTAGTAGGCTTTCAAGGTTTAAGATATCAATCCAACATCTTGCCTTTAGCATTTGAAAGATAATTAATGGCTTCAATTAAAGGCCACTGAGGGACTTATACCATGCAACCCACACAGAAATCAAACCTATGATTATTCCAGTGTTATAATCAGCTGTACTACAGACACAAAAAACCTCTTAATGAGGTAAAAACACAAGGAAAAGTCTATGTTAAAATGTCACCATGTCACCTTTTACCATGTTATGAAGCATCCTTTCAAATAAATTATTAGCAAACAGTACTATGTCAATATGTTGTAAAAACAGCAATAAAATTACTTATAAAAAGCAAAGAATCCTGTATGAAATACCATATACTTTAAATTTTGAGACTTGCATTTTGAAAATATTTTTTAATGTTCCAGAAATTTGTGAGAAATGGCTTAAAACTATAAAAATCTAGGAGTCGTTGCTGTTGTAGTTAAATCTTTTCAAGTAACTGGGTCCACATTTGAGGGGAGAAAAACAGCTGTAAGAATAACTTAATAAAACACAATACCAGACTTTTAAAGACTATTTGGAAATATGTGTCACAGAAAGTTTCTACCTGTACTCTAAACAGGTAACAAACAGGGTAAATATAAAAAGAACATTTTATTAACTAAAGTATCCCAAGAGGATAACCAATATTAACTTAATAGATAAGTGTGGAATGAATGGATATGCAATCAAGTGTAGTGTTTTAAGTCTTAAAAATATCTTGAAAAATTTTGTATTTTCAATCATATTTCTAAGACACTTTTCCACTATATTTATTCCCTGAACCTTAGCTATCTACAAGAATCGTGAAAGAAAAATATACACCATATTTATGGTTGAGTTTTGTCTTCTACAGATAGAGTCATTCTTCCATAAAGAACACATAATTATTTTAAATAATGGTCTAAATGTTAGTGGTGTATCACCATAAATTTTAGTTGTATAAACTAAAAATTCTACAGTGTATAAAATTTTTGCAGTGACAAGATTTTAAGCAATTAATGTTACAACCAGTGGGAATCATATTTTTATATTTCCTCTAAATCACAATGTATAATGACAGCTGATATTTTATTAAGAAAAATCATTTGTTCAAATGACTTCAGACAGCTGTAATCTTGTTTAATTTGCTCTGATGCTATCAAGCATCAGTGCTTTAAAGAAGTATGGAGTGAAAGTAGGGATTTGAGGTGATAAAAATAAGTTAAATGAAAACTCAACTTTATAACTGCATGCTATTTTATTTTTTGTCATAAAATTAATTCTCTTTCAAGACTTGCAAACTCAAAACTTAAGTGTTTCTCATAACATTTCATGGGTTTCTTGAGCTTTGAACCTAGCTCAGTAACTCATTAACTTTCAGGTCATCTTGAAATATTTCTTATGGAATCCATATTGATTTATCAGGTACGATAAAGTTTTAAAAATCAAATAAATATTTTAGGGCATTTATGGGAACACTATCGAATAATAATGAGATTACTTTCATGAAACTTCTACCTCTTTTAAAGTTCATGTTATATCTTGTAACAGAAATAAATATGTACAGTTCCAAGATAGAAAACATTCATAACAGCTAAGGTTATAACTAGGATGCCAGTTACAGATGAGAATATTTCAAAGACGTAAATCTGAAAAGGCTGTGATAGTAAGAATAAAATAAGTATTCATTATACTGAAAATAATTTTAAAAATTAAATATAGCAAAGGAACTAATGGCAATTTGTAAGATGACTAATGATTAAGTTTCACCACTGAAAATCAATAATAACATTAGTAATTGAAGATCAGTTATAATACCAATCGTGGTGGAGGGCTGCGGGAAGAAGAGAAAGCAAAATGAAATGTCCTCCCAGTCTTTCTGTAGTCTTAAAGGATAATCTTGATTAAGAAGATTATTGTTTTTGGCTTGGATGGCTCCATCATTCTGATTTTGTCCATTCCAACTGGAAATAAACATAATTGTGTGTGTGTGTGTGTGTGTGTGTGTGTGTGTGCGTGTTTATTTCTTAGATCTAATGCAGACAAGTCATCATATTAAGATAAAAGGGGTTATTGTTTCCCTTTTAATCAAAAGAAGGTCTGTTTAAGATACATGCTTCTTACATATAAATTTTAACAATTTTTTTCTAAATAAAAGAGTGAAAAGAAAACGTCTCTCATGTAAAGTTAGGTTTAGAAAGCATTTTGTTTCACCTGAAAAATAAATTTAGATGTTGGATTGTGAACCCAGTGGGACATCATGGCTGAGTCTTCATCAAGTGTGTTTTATGGACTTGCTGAGTGTCTGATTCTAAACTACCAGGTGCTGGAAAGAATGGAAAATAAAAACTCTAGTCTTAGGCGACTAACTCTTCATTTCCAGCCTAAGAAAACATGTGTGTGAGTGTGTGTGTTAGTTATTAATATAACCAGTGATTTGGTAGAACTCTAAATTAAAAGATACACATCTGACTATTTTCTACAAAAATCAGAAAGAACAGATTTCACTTTCAAAGATATAGTTTTGAAGATTTTCAAGCTGTAGTACAGTATGAATTTAGTCACTTATCCAGATAATGTGCTTTACTAACAGCCGGAACCTACCTTTCAACATGACATTGTGAAGTGATTTTTCAAAAGTTCTTTGAGAGAGAGAGGAAAAAAAAAAGATCTGTAAAAGAAAACAGCATATATATATTTGGATAGCCATGAAATAAATGCCTTCAAATGTATTGTTTATGGAGTCAAGCAATGTGATGGTTTTAATTTTTTTAAGACACTGTTCTGCATTACACATTCAAATATCAGAAAGACGCTTACTTAAAGGCCAAAAATTAATGCTGTTAAAAATTATTTTGTTTACTTTAAGTCATGAGAAAGGATGACATTTCCAAGCTTGTCTATTCTCTCTTGTCCAAATCCCAAGAAATCATCTTCCCTCGGGACACTGCCGCACTGGGATGACCGTGTGCACGTTTCACATTTTTCTGGGCTTTCTCCAGTTCCACTCTGATTCCCTGCAGTTCATGGGCAGCTGAAATACAAGGAAGAATAAGGGTGAATCATTAAAATCACTGCACCTATTTCATTAATGAAAAACTTTAGAAAAATGCGCTGATGGGAGAGTATCTGGTAGAGTTTAGATTGTGGTGAGGGGGAAAAAGAAGCGAAACGCTGAACATGTGAATTAACATAATTAAAGATTGTAATAAATACCACTAAAGAAGTCAATAGGGCGCTGTGGTAATGAGGTTTGATTATGTAAAGCTGGTTAGAGACAATATCCCAGAGCGGATGGGTTTGAGGTGTGTCTTGAAGAGTGGAGAGAAGCTGACCTCAGTGACAAGGAGAGGCTTGGAACTCCTGGTGCACTAGGGGCTTCTTCACACTCCCTTCATGGTGTTCCATGAGCACAGAGCATGTGTTCCACTTCTGCCCATACATTCTGATGCTTTAGTACTCAGCTCAGGCATTTATCTGCTCAGAAGTTGTTCCTGAATCTGTCTTTGCTATTCTTCTCCAGGATGTGTTAGATACAGTTTCTTATTGCTCCCCTAGTAATCCACAAATATCTGCCTTACCACATTTCCCTTACTGCACTGAAATTATATGTCCTTATGCTGTCACCCTTATTCCATTTTATAATCCTGGAATCTAGCACTTTGCCTCATAAATTGTGGCTGAAAAAAACGAGGGTTTATTATTCACAAAAATTGCAAATAAAACTTTGAACCATGACAGAGCAATGAATGATACAATAAAGCTTCTAACTGAGACTCTACCAGGCCCAAACTTTGAATTATAAAGTTACCTTTTCTCTCTCCCATTTTTCTTTTTCTTTGCTTGCATGTTGAAGAAAATGTTCTTTCCTTCCATAAACTTATCATTTTTCTCCGTCAGAGCTTGTATACATTGGAAGAAGCTAAAGGGAAAAAGGCAGAACAGTAGATTTTCCATTATTAAACATTGTTATCTTTTTATATATGCTTATTTTTGAGACAGAAAAAGAAACTTAAAAATCAATTATAGTCTCAAAATTTTTAAGTGAATTTCTAGGGAATATTATTAAAATCATGTCTGTATGCTATTTAAAATGAGCTATTAAATCATCCCATAATCTGGAAGTGAGGTTGAAAGCTCTAATTCAACTTTTGTTAAGTGGATTCATCAACTGACTTTATATTATCAAATTTACTAAAGTACTTCTCACCTACTGTCTCTGCAGTGCGCAAAACAGTGACATCTGAAAAATATCCTCCCATTGAATGTCTTAATGCCCCCAAACCTGTGAACTAGGTTACATGACAAAGGGGAACTGAAGTTGCAATAAAAGTAAGGTTGCTAATCAGCTGTTTAAATTAAGGCGATTTCCCTGGACTATCTGGGTGGCTCCAACGTCATCACAAAGGTTATTAAAAGTGGAAGTATTCTTAGAAGAGGAGAGTCAGAGGCAGAGGTGTGACAGCAGATGTACTGTCAGATACTATGTTGCTGGTTTCAAAGTTGGAGGGAAAAGGCACAAACCAAAGAACACAGGCAGCGTTAGAAGCTGCAAAAAGCAGGAAATGAATTTTCCCCTAGAAGCTGCTCACATCTTGATTTTGGCCCAGTGAGAACTGTGTTGGCCTTATGACCTGTGGAATAAGATAATAAATTTGTGTATTTTTAAGTCACTTAATTTGTGGTTATTTGTTAAAGATAGAATGAATATGAATACAGTGAATATATTCACTTATATATGACAATATATGAGGATATAATGATATAATGAATACAGTAAACGAATATAGTCTTCACTCCCCAAAACTGAAGTTTGAAAAGTAACTCAAGAGAAAAATAACTTAGCATTTTTTTCAAGTACACTATTAATTTTGTAACTTATAAGAAGCATTTTGAATTAAGACTACACTATTGATACTATATCAGTTCAGTTGCTCAGTCGTGTCCAACTCTTTGCACCCCCATGAATCACAGCACACCAGGCCTCCCTGTACATCACCAACTCCCAGAGTTCACTTGAACTCATGTATATCGAGTCGGTAATGCCATCCAGCCATCTCATCCTCTGTCGTCCCCTTCTCCTCCTGCCCCAATCCCTCCCAGCATCAGAGTCTTTTCCAATGAGTCAGCTCTTCACATGAGGTGGCCAAAGTATTGGAGTTTCAGCTTTAGCATCAGTCCTTCCAATGAACACCCAGGACTGATCTCCTTTAGGATGGACTGGTTGAATCTCCTTGCAGTCCAAGGGACTCTCAAGAGTCTTCTCCAACACCACAGTTCAAAAGCATCAATTCTTCTGTGCTCAGTTTTCTTCACAGACCAACTCTCACATCCATACATGACCACAGGAAAAACCATAGATAACTAATATGAATCTGCTGTATAGCATAGAGAACTCTATTCAGTATTCTGTGGTGATCTAAGTGGGAAAGAAATCCAAGGAGAGGGTATATATGTATGTATGTGGCTGATTCTCCTTGCTGTATAGTAACTAACACAACATTGTAAAGAAACTATACTCCAACAAAATTTTTTTAAAGATTACAATTAAGGAGAATAACTCTTTGTACTGACCCAGGTGAGAATACAAGGAAGTAGTCAAGCTAACATCCCAAGGTCCAAACTTCTAATCTTCCCTCTGTTTCTCTTCATGAGTTCTAAGTCTTAGAGTGTGAAGAAGCTTCCAACCTGAGTTGTTGGGGCTATGAAAACTCTGTTTCCTCCTCTAGAAGACCAACTATCAACACTGACACTTGAAAAGATACAGTTTCTACAAACTGTCTACAAGACCATTTCAGACTTTTACAAATGTAAAGTCAAGTCGTTCAGTCGTGCCCGACTCTTTGTGACTCCATGGAGAGTAGCCTGCACCAAGCTCCTCCGTCCATGGGATTTTCAAGGCAAGAGTACTGGAGTGGGTTGCCATTTCCTTCTCCAGGGAATCTTCCCAACCCAGGGATCAAACCCAGGTCTCTCACATTGTAGACAGATGCTTTACCGTCTGAGCCACCAGGGAAGTCCTTTACAAATGTAAATATATGATTAAATACATGAGTGCAGTAGTTTTCTGCAAATAAGAAAAAAAGTGGAGTAACTGCATGGCAATTATGTTAAGCATTATTTTTTAGGACTAAGCCTCTTGAAGGCTGAGAAAGAACTTGCATTTATCTGTTGAATTTTACCTTACTTAAAGAAAGTAGCTGGAGAATCAAATGGCAACCCACTCCAATATTCTTGCCTGGAGAATACCCATGGACAGAGGAGCCTGGGAGGCCATGGTCCATAGATAGGGTCACAGAGTCGGACTCGACTGAAGCCACTAAGCAAGCAAGCAAAGAAGGCAGCTGCAAATAGTTGTGAATCATTTCCCTTCTACTAACCAAGAACACTGATAGCGGAGGGAAGAAGAAAAGAAATGTGTGGATAATCGCAGGAAGGATATTTAACGTTAAAAACAAGCTGCCATACATCAGCATGGACCAGTCATAGGTATACATGTTGACTCCCTCTTGAGCCTCCTTCCAGCTCCTACCCCATCCCACCCCCTCTAGGTTGTCACAGAGCCCTGGTTTGAATGCCCTGATTCACACAGCAAATTCCTGCTGGCTATTTTACACATGTCAGTGTATGTATTTCCATGCTACTCTCTCTATTCATCCCACCCTCTCCCTCCTATTCCCGAATCCTGCCCCCATGTACACAAGTCTGTTCTCTATGCCTGCCTCTCCACTGTTGCCCTGCAAATAGGTACATCAGGACTATCCTTCCAAATAACCTTTTTTTCTGTGTGTGCAAGTCACTTCAGTCGTGTCTGACTCTTTGTGACACTATGAACTATAGCAGGCCAGGCTCCACTGTCCATGGGATTCTCCAGGCAATTTCTTTCTTTCTTTCTTCAGGTTGCCATTTTTTTCTCCAGGGGATCTTCCTGACCCAGGGATCCAACCGCATCTCTAGCAAGTCCTGAACTGGCAGGCGAATTCTTTACCATTGCGCCACGTGGGTAGCCCAAGGAAAAGTTTACATTCCAGTTACCTTCACTGGACCTTACCAGTGTTTGTTCTTCTGTACTACTTGGTCATAACCTGGTTCAAATATTCTCTTTGGTATTTTTATTTTTCTCTCATGGTCATATTTATAGAGACATGAGAGAGAATCCTCATAAAAGTGTATTACCTAATGCAATCTCTGCTCCTTACTACTTGGACATATTTTATAGAGTAAAACCTCAACAAACTCCAATTATAAGGAGAGACAGTAATGGTTAAAGCCACCCGTTTCTTATTGTGTTGGTATTAGTAACAGGAAGAGTAGCTGAGACTCTGGGTCACATGTCTCCCCTGCACTTGGATATGAGTAGCGTCACTTTTAAACCCAGCGGTAATCAATACAACCTGGAGCTAAATGGTAAAGTAGCTGTCTTCCCTGGTCAAATCTAGACTTAGAAACATGCTCACACATCACTCTTGGAAAGGGTATCTTTTGGCTTCAAAATTTAATCTGAATAGCTTAAAAACAGAGTTTTAACAGAAGGTAACCTTAAACATGAACCCCACTTGGGTCTGTATACAGGTATTTTTGTTTTGATGATCTTTCCTGCTCTTTTAAAGCTTATGAGGATTTTCCAAAGCATGCTTTATTTAGAGTTTCTCCATAACTCCCTGCAAATGAGGAGAATGGTAAATTTAGTGATAGAGATGGATTATATTTTGGGAGACTGGAGAAAGATCAAGGTCTTAAAGAAATAGCAATAAGTCCTCTTTACACACACACACATCTCCCACTAAGTTACACATCGTGAGCACCACTAATTTCACATTTTTATTTCTCAGCATCTGATAGTCATAAGATATCTATTAGCATTTTTAAACCCATTTAAAAATATCAACAAGAAACTAAAATAGAGCCACATGCTTACTAAAAACAGGTCTGCTATAGTGTCCAGGCAATCATAAGAGAATAAAAACACACATTTCCAAACTTCATTAAAGGAATGATGAAAACTCACTTTTACTTATCTGAAATATTCAGAGTCTGGGTGTGACTTAACGGGAACATTCATATCTCTCCTCTAGAATGTAATCTCCAAGAAGGAAGAGATTTTGCTTGGTTGACTCATTGCTGCATAGCTGGCACTTAGAATTACTGCCTGGCCCAGAGTAGACATCTATTGAACATCAACTAAACAGTTCAATGAACTGAGGAGTCTGACACAGAAACTAATAAAACACTATGAAACAGTAGTTAAACTTAATGCAGGCATTACTGATTCCTGAGCGCCTCTTAATGATGAAATTAAAATATTGTCTGGATCTGCTCATGTATCAGAGAAGGCAATGGCACCCCACTCCAATACTCTTGCCTGGAAAATCCTATGGACAGAGGAGCCAGAAGGCTGCAGTCCATGGGGTCACTGAGGGTCAGACACAACTGTGTGGCTTCACTTTCACTTTTCACTTTCATGCATTGGAGGAGGAAATGGCAGCCCACTCCAGTGTTCTTGCCTGGAGAATCCCAGGGATGGGGGAGCCTGATGGGCTGCCGTCTATGGGGTCACACAGAGTCAGACACGACTGAAGTGACTTAGCAGCTGATGTATAGTGTGTTTGCTGCAATGAATCAAAATCAAGAACATGGTGTAGGTAAACTTTATTATATAAGTAGATAATTACTTAATTTCATACTAGAAATGGTTGAACGCTGCAAGTTGAAATGATGGACACATTGACGTTCCTAATGTAGTAGAAAGAAAAAAAATGGTGTCTTAAGTGCTTAGTGTCTGATGTCATTGATAGTTTTGTAAAACTCTATAGGGTAGAAAGGTTTTGGTACTAACCTGTGCATTGTACATAATTCTAATGCATTGTATTGACCTCTAAAAGTGACTTCTATAATGGCAGATTGCACATCCAAAACTTTAAGCATTAAACATAAATAACTTATAAATAAATAAAGACTGTCTTGGTGCCTGGCATGGAGATTTACGTAGCTATTATTAAAGACCTACATTAGTTCACCTAGATTGTACTCCTGCTATATATTGAAGAGGATATTGTTCAGTTGCATCAACAGGTTCTCCATATACTCAGCATTTGTCAAGCCTATGCTTCTGGGGCAGGAGTGAAAATGTGAACCTTCTAGCATGTGCATACACGCAGATAGCGGTTTTGTGTGTGTACTTGCATTTATGTGTTTATCTATCTAGATGTCTTCCCACCTATATACCCACAAGGTAAGTTCTTAGTAGCTTTTAGCGGTGTGACCGGATGTGCATGTTTTCCTCTACACTATTGGTCAGTAGGGGGCGCTATCACCTACCGCTGAAGCAGGACGGTACAAATGCAAATTGATTTTCTGTGAGGACCTGTACATCAGGTCCTGTACACATTATTTTCTCAAAATAAGAACTGTAGATTTTTATTGCCAAGTACATGATGGTGTATAATTTTTAACAAGATAATAAATTAGGTTAATGGTAGATTTTAGTACTTATGTACCATAGCATAGGTCTTCCCAGGCAGTGCTAGTGGTAAAGAACCCACCCACCAATGCAGGAGACATAAGAGATTCAGGTTCAATCCCTTTGTCAGGAAGATCCCTTGGAGGAAGAAATGGAAACCCACTCCAATATTCTTGCCTGGAGAATCCCATGGACAGAGGATCCTGGGCTGCTACAGTCCCTAGGGTCGCAGAGAGTTGGATACAACTGAGATCGCATGCAATTCATGCAGTAAGACAAGGCGTGTATCCTTTCACTTTTCATCTTTTCTCATAAAACCCGTTTGCTTGATTATTTGTCTTTACGTTGCATTTGGTGCACATCCTTTGTCATCTGCAGATATTCAGGAAAAAATTGGAAAAATTAAAAAGGACAATAAAAGTCCATATGACATATAAACCACTTTTAAAAATTTAATATGATGTTTGGATTTATCTCAAATTTTTTATCATCTACTACATATAAGCCCTATATTAAACACTTATCAGACATATTCTTATTTAGTTCTCAAAGGTTATCTTCATAATTGGTTTTATTAGTCAAATTTTACTGGTAAAGGAATCACTGCTTAGAGAAGATGGGAGACTTCTTCAGGCTCAAAGCACTAAAAAGTGGTTAATTTGACATTTGAACCCTAGTTTTTAACTCTAATTCCATGTAACTTTCTCTTCTAAATTACTCCTCTAATCAGCTATTTGCCCAGCCGCTGGTACATGTCTAGTATATCAGATTACTCTCTCTTCAGAGATAAGTTTCCTCTTCCTCATTCTCATGGCCTGCACTTGAGAAAAACATCTTGCTCAATTTTATCATGTGCTAAAGGTGCTGGTCCGTAAGTAAGTTGTTAGTTGCTCAGTCGTGCCTGACTCTTTGCAACCCCATGGACTGCAGCCCACCAGACTCCTGTGTCCATGAGATTTTCCAGGCAAGGATACTGGAGTGGGTTTGCCATTTCCTTCTCCAGGGAATCTTCCCAACCCAGGGATCAAACCCGGGTCTCCTGTACTGCAGGCGGATTCTTTACTGACTGAGCTACAAGGGAAGCCCAAAGTGCTAATGTTGTTCAAAGAGTCTGTTATGTTATGAAGAGTCTGCCATTCTGCTCTGTGCTAGCTGGGCAAGGCATGAATGTTCTGGGAAACATAGGCAGTCAGTGGCCTTGTCACCTGTCCAGAATGGCAGGAAAACCACAGAGACTAAGAGGTTGAATCATTAAGAAGCTGACTAGAGGATAAATGGAATCTGTCCACATATCCCCACTGTGGCTTTGTTAATGATATTTATTCTTTATTTACTACAATGTCTGATACAATTATCATGCCTTATAATTGCATTTGGGGATATAAGGAATCTAAACTTTTTTTAATCAAGATAACCAGCAGTGTATGTTGTTCAAAAGCTGTTGGGTCTTATTTGTTGACACCTTGTTATCAAAAAGGAAGGTGAGTTATTGAGTAATTTCATTTAATTCTTGGAAATTGCACACAAAATACATTATACTAAGAAACATGCAGGGGCTTCCCTGGTGGCTCAGTGGTAAAGAATCCACCTGCCAATGCAGGAGACATAGGTTCTGTCCCTGGTCCAGGAGGATCTCACATGCAATGGAGTAGCTAAACCCACGAGCCCCAACTATTGAGCCTGTGCTCTAGAGCCTAGGAGCTGCAATTACGGAGCCCACATGCTGCAGCTACTGAAGCAAGCATGCCCTAGAGCCCATGCTCAGCAATAAGAGAAGCCACTCCAATGAGAAGCTCGTGCAGACAAATAAAGAGTTGACACAAGCCCTGCTTGTACAGGGCTTTCCTGATAGCTCAGTTGGTAAAGAATCCGTCTGCAATGCAGGAGACCCTGGTTTAATTCCTGGGTTGGAAAGATCTTCTGTAGAAGGGATAGGCTACCTCCTCCAGTATTCTGGCCTGAAGAATTTCACGGACAAAGATTGGACATGAGTGAGCAGCTTTCACTTTCACTTTTTCACTTTCCTGCTCATACACAACTGGGAAAGTCCATGCAGCAAGGAAGATCCAGCACACCCAAAGAATAAATAAATTATGAAAAAAAGAAACATGTAACAGAAGCATAAGCTCTGTTTACATGGAGTCATTATTCATTAATTTTTTGTGTGTGTATTGATATAATTGTTTGTTTATTTAAGGATATGATTATCCTTAAATATCCTTGGCAATTCCTAAACTTTGATTTTGTTTATTATAGGTGGGATCTTGCACTAATTTTAACATGTAATCTCCAAATTAATAGTATTTTGACTCTGTTCAACAACTCTTGCTTAACCTGACTCTATGCCAAGCAGATTGAATGACTTTTTAAAGAATAGTTACATATTAATTATATTATTTATTTAAAACTACAAAACATCTAACCTTTAAACACTACCACTACCACCCATTTCCTTTGATTGGATTGTTAGTCTCTCCTTTGACGTAATGGACAGAAATGTGAGTCTGGATTGAAAGAGTGACGACCTAATCTAACAAATTGTGTCAATAATGCTTGAGATCTCCTGGGAGGTTTGATTTAGATTAGATAATCCCTAAAGTCCTACAGAGGCAGTATAGTGCACTGTTTAAGAGTATAGAACTCAGAGACAGCTGTGTACGGATGCTAATTCGCTTCAGCTGTGTCCAACTCTTTGTGACCCTGTGGACTGTAGCCTGTCAAGCTCCTTTGTCCACAGGATCCTCCAAGCAAGAATACTGGAGTGAGTTGCCATGTCCTCCTCCAGATCAATCTGACCTGGGGATCAAACCTCATCTCCTGTGTCTTCTGCATTGGCAAGCGGGTTCCTTACCACTAGTGTCACTGGGAAGCTAACCTGAGTTCAGAGCCCCAGTTATAATACCTACTAGCAACCTTGGGCAGGTTGCTTAAAGCCTCTGTTTCTTCACCTAACAAATGGGAATAAAAACAGCACCTTCTTTATAAGTTTAACGAGTATTAATGAGTTCATGTGAGAAAAGCACCTAGAACTTGGCCCTGTACTTTATATATATATATATATATATATGCACCTGTTTCGGGGCTTCCCTGCTGGCTCCGATGGTAAAGCGTCTGCCTGCAATGTGGGAGACCTGGGTTCAATCCCTGGTTCGGGAAGATCCCTTGGAGAATAAAATGGCAACCCACTCCAGTACTCTTGCCTGGAAAAATCCGTGGACAGAGGAGCCTCGTAGGCTACAGTCCATGGGGTTGCAAAGAGTCGGACATGACTGAATGACTGCACTTTCACTTTTCAGGTGGCAATAGTGGTAAAGAATCTGCGTGCCATTGCAGGAGACAGAAGAGATGTGGGTTTGATCTCTGGGTGGGGAAGATCCCCTGGAGGAGGGCATGGCAACCTACTCCAGTATTCTGGAGAATCCCATGTACAGAGGCGCCTGGTGGGCTATGGTCCACAGCATTGCATAGAGTCAGACACAACTGAAGCGACTTAGCACACATGCATGTACCTGTTGCTATTATCTAATTTGAGTTAAATATTCAGAAATTTGTAAAATTCTGAGCAGCTCAGATACTCAACATTTACTCTTTCAGCCTCTAACTGCATGCCAACTGCTACACTATATTTATTCTTACCACTTTTAGATTATATCAGTTGTTGTCACCTTTCAGTTCTGTCTATATAGCACCAAATATGTTTTTTTTTCCTTTTTACAGTCTGTAACAATAAGGAAATTGAAATACATTCTATATAGTGCTAGAATCAGTAGGAAGAATAGGCTATTTGTATGTTATCCGTCTTAGTTGGGGGTGTGTTTTATCAAACTTGTTCTACAAGTCAGTACAAATGTTTGCATATTGTGTAACAAAATACTTTATTTCACAGTTGTATTCTTTTTGTTTCTTTGAGCCACCTGAAAAAACTCAGCTTTTTGTTGATGCAAAGTCTGTCCATCCAGGGCACTCCCAGCTCTTCAATTTCAAGAGACAAGAAAACTCAGATGAAAAGCACACATGGGAAGGTATCTAGAATGATCAAGGTCTAATCTCATACCAATGCTAAATGAGAGATGTGGTAACAGATCGATCCCACAGTAAGGAACAACAACAACAACAAAAAATACTCCTAATGAATACTTCCTCATTATTTCCCAGGGTTGTAATGTCTCAGATCAAAGATGTTTATATTCATTAAACAGGGACTGACCAGAGCCACTCCAGCCACCCAAACAAAACATACAGAAAGGTGGTGCTGCGCAAAATCAAGGATGCTGCAAGCTCTACTCTATTGCGTTCTTTTAACATGCTTGAAGGCACATGTGAGTAGGTGGCATAGGCTATGTTGACTTTGTTCTGGTGGATAGCACTTGAGTTTTCAAATCTCCATCATCCAGGTGGAAATATAAAGTTTTGAGTCAGGAACCACACTAAACTCAATCTTTTCCTATAGAACATCATTTCCTTTACGTTACTAGAGATTTTAAGATTATAAAATATGCCAGTTACTTCATAGCACTAATAAAGCCCTTCATGGTATAACTTTCCCTTCTATTGCTACCCAAAAGACAGCTCATTTTCAGAATTAAAACACCTGATTTTTCTGATAAAAATATATGCCAAATTGCTTATGTTAACCCTGCTTTGTGAAAAGATATCTACTTCAGGAAGAAGTTGGATGGAAGGAATAATTTATGCCTCAGGGCCTAGATACAACCTTATTCCCTGACTCTGGTTTCAACCTGCTGTTCACCAGGCTAGGAAATATCTGAATAGTGAGGATAGTCACAGGAAAGCCATAAAACCCAAAAACATTGCTTTCTGTGGGACATCCCTAGAAATCAAATGAAGTAGATAATATTGAACTACACAAAAGACTTTCTGCAGTCTTCCCTAAGCCTCCTTCTGGGGGCCACTCTACTTCCCACGCCGTCCTCCTTCATGAGCTAGAAGGATCAAACCAGTTTCTCTCTCATCTCAAGGATTTGCTACTGTAAAGTGGCAGACACATTTCAGTTATGAGAGGAAAAGAAGTTAACAGAGATGTTAGGTCTGCCATTATTGAACTGCTGAACAAATGCCAACACAGCCTTACTCTCAGATGTCTTGTGATATAATAAAAATGTCCCTCCATTGTTAAACTTCTATTAGACTGTCTTCTGTTACTTCTAAGTAGAAGCATTCCTCAAATATAAGTCCTGAGTCCAGTCTGTTATTTTGAGAATTTTCATTCAGTGATTAACCACATTGATCAATCATTATTTGTTGTTTTCCTGTTGGCTTGGTATAACAAAATGATGTCTGGTGAACTATTTTTTTAGATAATTAAAATATCTTGTTAAAAGTCAAGACAACTTATGAAGCTTGTTACTCTTTGGCCCATTTCAGCATTTTATTGAGAAAAATCATCTCTAATTGAGAGAGGGGCTCTTTAATTTTTCCTGAATCCCCTGGAAGGGAAGGCTTCCATTCATAACACATACCCCAACATAGAAATCCTTTTCGTCTCTCTTTCAATTACTCCAAAGACACACTCATCACAGAATGGCAACTTAATCCCAATCTTATCCTTCAATTTCTTTTCTTTTTTCTTAATTTCTACTTTAAAATAATTTTTAGAGTATTTATTGAATGTGTTACAATACTGCTTTTATTTTCTGCTCTGGTTTTTGGCTTTGAGGCATGTAGGATCTTAGTTTCCCAACCAGAGATTGAACCTTCACCCCCTGCACTGGAAGCAAAGTCCTAACCACTGGACTACAACACAGGTCCCTCTCCCTCAGTTTCTAACATCTTCCTTAAACCTGGCCTCTTGCATCTCCTGTCCTTGCTGTTCACTCTTTTTTTTTTTTCTTTACTGTGAATAAATTTTCATTGATTTTCAGCAATGAAAATCAATCAGATGGATTACAGTATACTGTTCTTATTCTCGTCCTTCACTCATAATTCCAGGCTGCACAACCAAGCCACAAATTATGGGAACAAGGGGAAAATTCTCCTGGTATGTGAGAGATACAAAATATTCTAAATATTCACTTGCGGTTTTTTTCTTTACCATAACAAAGGGTAAGATGCTTAAAAGAATAATGTATATAAAATCAATTTTTAGAGAAATATAAACAAAAGGAGAAAGATTTTATTATTATAATGACTTCATAATAAGGCTGATTTTTCATTTTTCTATAAAAGATATCTTTAAGACATCTCTTTTATGTTGTTCTGAGTGATAAAACAATTCCTAGGTCTGTAATAGTTCTGTAAATTTTAAGTAGTGCTTGGACATTTTGTTTCTGGTTATTGTCTTAAAAAGAGAGCATCTGACAGTTTAGCAATTCTCTTGCTTTTAATCCATGTTAAGCCCTAGCTAACCCCGTTGCCTCTGATTCATTGCAGGAGAGGGAAGAAGTAGCTTTCTTAGTCATAAACCTGACTTCATATATCTTGACTGAAACCAAAGGATTTGAAACTTAAAGCAAAATTTAAGATATACTTTTATCGTTTCTTTGACTGTACATTCCCAGTCATGAAATTTGGCTCTTCCAGAGGCAAAGATGTCTGACTCCCATTAAGTAATTTCAAACTATGTACAATTTATATTTAAATTAAAATCTGTAGAGTTAGTAAAAGTAGTTTTTTGGCTTGTTTTCCTAGGATTATCTAATATGAATTGTTTCTAATTATGAGAGAGCCAGGCCCTTTCTTCTTCCAAATATATTATAAAAAAACTAAAGCCAACACATTTAAAATATTAATAGTATCTTTTATGCAGGAAGTGAAACTATGAGTCTACAGTTTCTGTAATCTATATCATGCCCAATTAAATATACCTGAAATTATTTTTGATATGAGAAAAGGTAAATTGGAAAGATTTATTTTAATAAAAGAACTGGATATATGCATCACTTAAAAACAACTTTTATCAGATTGTTTTATATGCTGATAAAAAGAGTGAAGAAACATTGTTGGGGTAGTATAAAATCTTTTTGGAAAAACTAGCTGCTATATTTAAAATCTATCACTGCTTCTAAACAGCACAGACACATTTCTTGTCACATAGCCTTACGTTTGTTCATATAATGCTATTAACTAGAACATTTAGGTATGACCTAAATAAAATCCATTATGATTATACAGTAGAGGTGCAATTAGATCTAGTAGACGGAGTCCTGAAGTACTATGGACAGAGGCTGGTAACAGTCCACAGGAGGCAGTGCCCAAAACCATCCCCAAGAAAAAGAAAGTCAAGAAAGCAAAGTGGTTTTCTGAGAAGGCCTTACAAATAGCTGAGAAAATAAGAGAAGCAAAAGGCAAAGGAGAATGGGAAAGATATACCCAACTGAATGCAGAGTTCCAGAAAACAGCAAGGAGAGATAAGAAACCTTCTCAAGTGAACAATGCAAAGAAACAGTAGGAAACAATAGAATGGGAAAGACTAGAGATCTGTTCAAGAATATTGAAGATACTGGGGTAACATTTCATGTAAAGATGGGCACAATAAAGGAAAGAAATGGCAAAGACCTAACAGAAAGTGAAAATGGCTCAGTCCTGTCTGACTCTTTGTGACTCTATGGGCTTTAGCCTTCCAGGATCCTCTATTCACGGAATTCCCCAGGCCATAATACTGGAGTGGGTAGCTGTTCCTTCTCCAGGGGATCTTCCCAACCCATGGATCAAATCCAGGTCTCCCACGTTGCATGAAGATTGTTTACTGTCTGAGCAACCGGGGAAGCCCAAGAATACTGGAGTGGGTAGCCTATCTCTTTTCCAGCGGATCTTTCTGACCTAGGAATCACACCAGTGTCTCCTGCATTACAGGTGTATTCTTTATCAACTGAGTTACCAGGGAAGCCCCAGACCTAAAAGAAGCAGAAGTTATTAAGAAGAGGTGGCAAGAATGCACAGAACTATACAAAGAAGGTCTCAGTGATGCAGATAACCATGAGGGTGTGATCACTCACTTAGAGCCAGACATCTGGAGTGTGAAAGGCGTACCTTAGGAAGCATTATTACAAACAAAGCGAGTGGAGGTGATGGTATTCCAGCTGAGTTATTTAAAATCCTGAAAGATGCAGTTAAAGTGCTGTACTCAATATAACAGCAAACTTGGAAAACTCAGCAGTGGCCACAGGACTGGGAAAAGTCAGTTTTCATTCCAACTCCAAAGAAGAGTAATGCCAAAGAATGTTTAAACTATCATACAACTATGCTCATTTCATATGCTAGCAAGGTGATGCTCAAAATCCTTCAAGCTAGGCTTCAGCAGCATGTGGATCCAGAACTTCCAGAGTTAAAAGCTGGGTTTAGAAAAGGCAGAGGAATCAGAGATCAAATTGCCAACATCCGTTGGATCATAGAGAAAGAAAGAGAAATCCAAAAAACATCTTCTGCTTCATTGACTACACTAAAGCCTTTGATTGTGTGGAGCACAGCAAACTGTGGAAAATTCTTAAAAGATGGGAATACCAGACAACCTACCTGCCTCCTGAGAAACCTATATGCAGGTCAAGAAGCAACAGTTAGAAACTGACAAGGAACAATGAACTGATTCAAAATTGGGAAAAGAGTATGTCAACCTATATATTGTCACCCTGTTTATTTAACTTATATGCAGATTACATTATGCAAAATGCTGGGTTGGATGAATCACAAGCTGGAATCAAGATTGTCAGGAGATATATCAATAATCTCAGATGTGCAGATGATACCACTGTAATAACAGAAAGTGAAAAGGAACAAAAGAGAAAGCTGGCTTGAAACTTAGCATTCAAAAACAAAGATCATGGCATCTGGTCTAATCATTTCATGTCTAATACTAAGCTGTAGTGGTAGTAGTCATGTGTGGATATGAGAGTTGGACCATAAAGAAGGCTGAGTGCTGAAGCATTGATGTTTCCAATTGTGGTATTATAGAAGAATCTTGAGAGTCTCTTAGACTGCAAGGAGCTCAAACCAGTCAATCTAAAAGGAAATCAACCTTGAGTATTCATTGGAAGGACTGATGCTGAAGCTAAAGCTCCAACACGTTGGCCACCTGATGTAAAGAGCCAACTCACTGGAAGAAAAGCCTCTGATGCTGGGAAAGACTGAGGGCAAGAGGAGAGGGAAGATGAGAAGGGTGGATGGCATCACTAAATCAATGGATGTGAATTTAAGCAAACTCTGGGAGACAGTGAAGAAGAGGGAGGCTTGCTGCAATCCATAGGGTTGCAGAGTCTGCCATGACATAAAGACTGAACAAAAACAACGTTCATCTTTCAACAGTAGTAGGATTCTAGGAAACTAAGCGTACTATAACTTTCTCCACTGGAGGGCTTAGTTCTGAAGCACTCATCTTCACTGCTGTATCAGTAAAGATGGGCTTGGTTATTTTCTGAAAACAAATTCCAAATCTTAAGGCCTAGCAGGTACAACTTTACTCTGCTCTTGCCCACACAAAGACATATGTGGGTCCAGTAGCTCTATAGAGCAGCTCCCTTCTACAGTGACTTAGGAAACAGGTTCTTCTTTTTTTTTCTTTACAATCTTGTAGATCTATCATTTGGAACTGCAGTCATATGACAGGGAGAGAAAAAGCTTGATGAAATCACACTAACTCTTAAATGTCTCATTCCAGAGATGACACACCATTGCCAGTCAGCCTATTGGCTGGAAGTAATCTTATCGTCCTGATTTAATTACATAGAGACTGGAAGATGGAGGAAAGCACATGGGTTATTTGATGAGTTCTATGGTCTGTGCCTTAGATTCTAAGGCTTAGAACACATACCAATGTTAAGTCTCAGCAGTGAGAAGTCCTGATAATTCTCAGCTCTCTTTTCCCTCAGTGTAGCTACCCTGGAAAATAAGAATTTCTGATGGTGGCCCTGGAAGATATAAAGAGCCTAGGTATCTGTGGTACTACTGGAAAAGGCCCTGCTGTATAGAGCTACCAAACTCTAACTGACTTTTGGTAAACAAGACATACACTTTTATATATTGAGCTGGTGAGATTTCAAGGGTCATTATCCTACTACAATGTAGCCTATCCCTTCCTGAATAATGCAATTGGATTGAAAATGTCTTCTGTCTTGCTTTGTTAGTCCAGATCATCAATTTTGCTACAAATTCCAACAATTCTATCTTCAAATCACTCCTCAGTTTTGTCAGAAACTATTGCTACAACCTTGGTTCTGTACTGAGATCTCAAATGTACCCTAGTCTCAACTTTGCCCTAACACTTCTTGTTTCAATGCTCTCTGATGTTGGATCTATACATGAACTGACCCCTACCGCCAAAAACAAAAAGACAAAAACCACCCTCCCTAACCCTGAAAAACAAAACAAACAAAAACAAGCATGTTGTCTTGTTTGCTGAAGAAAATCAAGAAAATATTTTAACCTATCAACCTCAATTCATCTCTAAAGAAACAACAGCATACCTAGACTTTCAAAACTTTTCATGCTAATTAATATGACAACTTGGGAAAGTTTATACCTGATTAATATAAATTGTTTACTTTCTTTAGAATTAATGCTGCTATTGAGTCGAGAGTTCATGAGTGGAGATTTTTGTGAAGGTAAAAGAATATATATGAATCAATGGTTTTGTAAGTGTGTTAAGATATCAGAGACCTCTCTTATAATGAGCATGAAATATTAGAATTCATGTACATTTTGGATTAGTTTCACAGCACTAAGCAATTCTTACCCTGTCCATATTTTTTCATCACTCTTAATACCTTTAGTCACAGGTGGGTAGCTTGTATTTCATCAGAAAGAATCCTCAGCCAGGGAGCATCAGGCACCACGTCTCCATGTGTCATGGTTTTGCTGACAAGCCTTTTTAGGTAATCTTCAGCATCTTGAAAGAGTCATTGGGTTTTGTTGCTTTTGTGTGTTGCCAAGGTCCTGTAAGCAGATTAATTTCTCATTATCTGTTAAAAAACAAAACAAATGCTTAAGTTTGGAACTTCTCTCATAAAAAGACAATGCAATTTTAACTTTACTTCAAATATTTGCATTAAATTCAATAAACAGGTCTTGAGGTCTTAATATGTCCATATCATTATGTTCAACTTTTGACAGTTGGAGTGAATAAGGTAATAATTTAGGCCTTTTTCTCTCCATGTATACATATTGTCATTTTATATACAGTATATACATTTTTAAAATCTTTTTTTTCTTATTTGGGTTTATTCACCATTTTTATCACTAATGTGATAAAACTAAATTTAAATGTTGAATTACAAGATCACATTTTCATAGCCACTCGGTATATAGGAAATGTTAACAAAACCCTTGTTCAGTTGAATACATAGTTTGTACAAACTATGCAGTCACTGGGTTGTAATAAAATGACCCAATATTTCCTTCCCACGCTTTCCCAAAGTATCAGTCATGTCACATGACCTTTCTCCTAGTTGCAGGTCACAGTGAGAGTGCCCTCTTTCTCACTCTCGAGATCGCATTAGTACTGGAGCAACATTTAAGCTAGATGATTGACTCAGGATGGCCTGAAGCATAGGAAGTCAGAGAGCTTGAAATGTTTCCTGATTAATTCCTGATGGTTTTCTGAGAACAAATGAGTAGGGAAATATTTTTCCAGAAACTCTTCAACAAAATAATGTGAAACTCAAGATCTGGCTAACACGAGAGCAGATTTTGTAACACCACTCTGCTTTAAACCAAATTATATCACCAGATAGTCACCATAATGTAACTGAACCCAGAAAGAGTGTTCATGAAATGGAATCTATTTGCTTTAATTCATCCCGTATATTTAACATACTGATAAAATTATTGTATTTTTCTTGTACCAATATGCATTAGAAGTAGTTTTACATATATTTTGAGAGCCAGTGTCCTCAATATTTCTTCACTATCCTTATTTTTCTCTTTGATTATGGCTTTTTCTGTTTATGTCCAGTGTAATTATTCAGAAAAAATTACTAAACTCTGGCAAGATTTCATAAAATGATAAGTGAGTTAGATGTACAATAATTAAGATGATATAAACAGCTATTTTGGCAGAACTGTTCTTAGATATTTTGTTTTTCCATAGTTGAAACAACATGAGCATATGATTTATTAATATTATCAACTAGAAATGCTTTTAGTGAGAAGAATATTAAATTTCATAGACTATGACTTAGTTTAAACGGCATATCAGCCAAGATCCCAGTGGAATAAGGAATAGCCTATTCAAATAGGATAACTGATGAGATTTGAATAGAAAGGGTTTTTTTTTTTTAAGGTACAGGGTGAGGTTTTAGGAAAACAATAAGGGATGGTGTTGTATCCTGACACTAGCAACAGCAGGGAGCTGTTTCTGAGCCTGAAACAGAGGGACACAGCAAAACCAGTTATGAGAGCCCAGCGAGAGCAGCTAGAGAGAAGATCATTCAATCTTCAGATTTCCTGCTGAGGTCTTCCTTTGGCCAAACTCAACAGGTTTGGAGGGGAGAGGACCATTGAACTAGCCCCTATGTGTTAATTTCCCAGAACAAAGGGCAGAGTGAAAAGGAGTGAAGAGTTAATCTGGGAAATGGAGCTAAATAGATGTAGACAGAGCACAATGAATGCATAACTTTAAGTAATAAATTTAAATGGCTTGCTTACTTGTTGACTCCATCTGCCCATCCTGTTATCAGACAACATTTCTTCTCTCTTTTCCCATACCCTCACATATGTGTGTGCACACACACACACACACACACACACACACACACACACACACACACACACATGCCATCAGGGAAGGAGAACCACACATTTTGGTAGTTGGCAGGAGGTTCTTAAGGAATAAAACAAATCAGAGAAGGGTTGTAATACCATCTATCTCCTACACTGTTTGTTGAATTCATTTTGAGACACCACAAAGTTAACAAAATAGAGAAACCATGGGAATGGCAATAGTGAGGCTTTTCCAAAAGGCTTCATAAGCACTGGAATCAAACCACAAATGAGAGATGGTGGTAAGGAAGACCAGGGCAAACAATGGTGTATAGGTAATATTTGACAACCAGCTCTCCAGGGAGGAGTTTTTTGTGTTTTCCACCATTGCCAATTTAAAGCTATCAACATAAATTCGCTAAACATGGATTTGCAATAATGTGCACAGCTGACTCTTGTGAGCTCATGGACACCCTGTTCAGCACAGCAGTGACCGCAGACCCTGTATGCTGATGGTGGCTGAAAAAGACGTGAGACACTCTAGGTGACATTACACTTTCATGGTCATTACTTTCTACCGATCAAGTGGGATGACTCCTGCCATCATGCTGCTGCTGCTGCTAAGTCGCTTCAGTCGTGTCCGACTCTGTGCGACCCCATAGACGGCAGCCCACTAGGCTCCCCCGTCCCTGGGATTCTCCAGGCAAGAACACTGGAGTGGGTTGCCATCATGATTTAGGAATAAAAAGAAAGCACCACTTAATTATTTTCCCTGAGTCTTAGGTCAGTGAATTCTGAAATATCTGGGCATCATGAATAATATGTCATGATTACAAAAATTCCAGAAGGCCTGCTAAAGACATTTATGTATGGCATAAACAAGAATACAAGTAGGATGGAACAATGTCTAACACAAGGTCATGTGGGTACTATTCATACATTCCTTTGCTACTCTGCAACCACTAATATTTCTTCTGCTTTGACATGGATTGTTTCCCTTTCAGCCTGCTTTAGTGACTCTCTCCTCTTGATTTAACATATAGTAAGTCCCCTACATAGGAACGAGTTCTGTTCTGAGAACAGTTGTTAAGTCCAACAAAGTTGGCCTAGGTACCCAACTAACACATTCAGCTATATAGTACTGTACTGTAATAGGTTGATACTACTTTTCACACAAATAATACATTAAAAAAAACACAAAAATAAACATTTTTAATCTTACAGTACAGTACTTGAAATGTACAGTAGTACAGCACAACAGCTGGCATACAGGGGTTGGCATCATGTGAACAGATAAGGGTTACTGGCCGGAGGAAGGAGAAGAGGTGGGACATGGCAGAACTGAAGCACTGTCAGTGTTAGGAGACAGAGGGCAAGCTGCAGTTTCACTGCAGCTTCTTGCTGGATTCAATTCTGTCCACCCTCTTGAAAAAATGATCCAGAATGTAGCTTATTTTGTCTTGCCATAGGTGACACAGTAGCACTGGAGTGCATCCTGAATGGCTGCTGCAACCTCCCTGCTCCTTTCCACTTTGGGGTCCTGTACCTCAAAAACTAACAGTGCTTCCTGAAAGAAAGAAAATCCCCTTGTCATTCTCCACATTGTGAAAGTCTTTGGTTCTTCAATCACTTCTTTCTCTGTCTCTCTTCATCTTTTCTCTGGGCCTCCAATTCCAAGGTCTTCAGTATTAAGTTCCTTCTGTTGCACAGAAAGGAGTTCCATCAGATCTAGCTTGAAATAAAAATACTGTACTACTGTATTCTATAGTGTACTATATAGTAAAGTGCATAAAAGCACAATCACCTGTGGAGGATGCACACACATAACAATGCATGCCAGACATATGAATTAACTTTCATGATTGGACATGTGAATGCATGTTCATATCCTTGAAAGCTTGAAACTTGAAGGTTCATATGTAAAGGACTTACTGTAACTGCTTCCCTGGTTTTTCTGGATTTTCCCAGAGTAGCTTGTGACTGCTCACACCTGATTGACTCAGCAGTGCTTTCTGAATTTGCATGGGTGAGGCAACATGCACTGCTTGAGTCCCTCTCCTATTTCCTGGCCTGGCTATTCCCCACCTCAAATAGACCCTTGCTTGCTTTTGTACCCTCTCAGATTATGTATAGATTGGGATAACCCTCTGACTCTGCTCCTACTTATATTGGGTAAATTATGACACATTCTATCAAAAAAATTAAGTTGCTGCCAGATACTAAAACAGATCATCTATTTAAAAAGCTCCATGAGGACAGTACATCCTCTGCACCATTTGGCCTCCACCTTCAGTGCCATTTTACCCTTCTTGTCTCTTCATGTTCTGCAACCTAACAAGCAATTTTATTGTTTATTTATTTATTAATAGTAAGTGCATATCTCTTAAAACCTACACTGACCTAAAAACAATTAAGAGGACTAAGAAAATTACTCCTATTGGCTTTCTTCATGGCAATCAATCATAACTAATCACTTCATGGTAAACTGATGGGGAAAAGTGGAAACTGGCAGATATTTTTCAGTGGCAGAATTTTTCTTGGGCTCCAAAATCACTGTGGATGGTGACTGCAGCCACAAAATGAAAAGAAACTTGCTCCTAGTAAGAAAAGCTATGACAAACACAGACGTTGTATTAAAAAAAGAGAGAGACATCACTTTGCCAACAAAGGCAAAGCTACAGGTTTTCCAGGAGTCATGTACAAATGTGTGAGTTGAATCATAAAGAAGGCTGAGCACCGAAGAATTGATGCTTTTGAACCATGGTGTTGGAGAAGACTTGTGAGTCCCTTGGACAGCAAGGCGATCAGATTAGTCAATCCTAAAGGAAATCAATTCTGAATATTCATTGGAAGGACTGAGGCTGAAGCTGAAGCTCCAAAACTTTTGCCACCTGATGTGAAAAGCCAACTCATTGGAAAAGACCCTGGTGCTGGGAAAGATTGAAGGCAAGAGGAGAAGGGGACGACAGAGAATGAGATGGTTGGATGGCATCACCAACTCAATGGATATGAGTTTGAACAAACTCTGGGAGGTAGTGAAGGACAGGGAAACCTGGCATGCTGTCATTCAGGGGGTCACAAAGAGTCAAACATGACTTAGTGACTGAACAACAACAACATTGGCTTTCTACTGATAGGATATCAGAAATTATTTGGGGGCAGGGTGATCTCTTTTGTTCTACAGAAATCATATCATGAATTAAATCAGTACTTTTCTGGTTAGGTAAGCAGTCTTATAGTAAAATATTTGATGTTTAACCTTTTTACTTTTCTGGATTCAATGCCCTAACACAAGAAATTGAATAACAAGGTTCTTTGCTTACTGGATCACCCATAATTTATATTTTTCTCTCTATTCCATCGTGTCAACAAAGGCAATTTATATGAGCTTGATTTCTGTCTACATAAGAATCTTTGCTCAATTTGATTAGGATTTATAATTCTCTGTTAATGAAAGCTAATTTTATATTAAGGAAGATAAATATATATGTATATATATATATTCTTTTCTATGTATGCTTATATATGTGTGTGTGTGTGTGTATGTTGTTGTTTAGTTGCTAAGTCATGTACAACTCTTGTGACTCCACAGATTATAGACTGCCAAGCCCCTCTGTCCATGGGATTTCCCAGGCGAAAATACTGGAGTTGGTTGCCATTTCCTTCTCCAGGTGATTTTCTCAACCCAAGCATCAAACTCAGCTCTTCCTGTATTGCAGGTAGACTACCAGTGCCACCTGGGAAGCCCCAATGTATGTGTCTGTATACACACAGACACTGATAATATTATCATCCCCATTTTTATAGGTTAAAAAATGTTTGCGGTTTTGTAGGTTAAATAACTTATTTAAGGTTGCAAAGTAAGATAGTAAGATTCAGGATTTAAGATCATTATTTCAGTTCAGTTCAGTTCAGTCACTCAGTTGTGTCCAACTCTTTGCGACCCCATGAATCACAGCACTCCAGGCCTCCTTGTACATTACCAACCCCCAGAGTTTACCCAAACTCATGTCCATCGAGTCTGTGATGCCATCCAGCCATCTCATCCTGTGTCGTCCCCTTCTCCTCCTGCCCCCAATCCCTCCCAGCCTCAGGGTCTTTTCCAAAGAGTCAACTCTTCTCATGAGGTGGCCAAAGTACTGGAGTTTCAGCTTCAGCATCAGTCCTTCCCATGAACACCCAGGACTGATCTCTTTTAGAATGGACTGGTTGAATCTCCTTGCAGTCCAAGGGACTCTCAAGAGTCTTCTCCAACACCACAGTTCAAAAGCATCAATTCTTCAGCACTCAGCTTTCTTCACAGTCCAACTCTCACATCCATACATGACCACTGGAAAAACCATAGCCTTGACTAGATGGACCTTTGTTGGCAAAGTTATGTCTCTGCTTTTTAATATGCTATCTAGGTTGGTCATAACTTTCCTTCCAAGGAATATGCATCTTTTAATTTCATGGCTGCAATCAACATCTGCAGTGATTTTGGAACCCAAAGTGTCCAATATGCTACTGGAGATCAGTGGAGAAATAACTTCAGAAAGAATGAAGGGATGGAGCCAAAGCAAAAACCATAACCCAGTTGTGAATGTGATTGTAATAGAAGCAAGGTCCAATGCTGTAAAGAGCAATATTGCATAGGAACCTGGAATTTTAGGTCCATGAATCAAGGCAAATTGGAAGTGGTCAGATAGGAGATAGCAAGAGTGAACGTTGACATTCTAGGAATCAGCAAACTAAAATGGACTGGAATGGGTGTAACTCAGATGACCATTATATCTACGACTGTGGGCAGGAATCCCTTAGAAGAAATGGAGTAGACATCATGGTCAACAAAACAGTCTGAAATGCAGTACTTGGATGCAATCTCAAAAACAACAGAATGAACTCTGTCTGTTTCCAAGGCAAACCATTCAATACCATGGTGATCCAAACCTATGCCCCAACCAATAACACTGAAGACGCTGAAGTTGAATGATTCTATGAAGACCTACAAGACCTTTTAGAACTAACACCTAAAAAAGATGTCCTTTTCGTTATAGGGGACTGGAATGCAAAAGTAAGAAGTCAAGAAACACATGGAGGAATAGGCAAATTTGGCCTTGGAATATGGAATGAAGCAGGGTGAAGAGAACGCACTGGTCATGCAAACACCCTCTTCCAACAACACAAGAGAAAACTCTAACACATGGACATCACCAGATGGTCAACACAGAAATCAGATTGATTATATTCTTTGCAGCCAAAGATGGAAAAGATTATTATTAAGTTATGTTTAGTTTATTTATGTCTATCACTTGAGTGAAAATATAATCTTGAGGAAGACAGGTATGTGGACTTCTGTTCACTCCTATATCTTCAGTACCTAAAATATTGCCTGACTTGATTGATATTGGTTGAGATGAGAAGGCAGGTAGGATATCCTCCAAGAAGCTCTTCTCAGTTACTGGCCAAGGGATGATAAATAAGGAAAAAGTTCTGCAGGTTAGAGAAAACAAGGAGGATGGTAGAGACATGAGTAAGAGTAGGTTTAATTGAGATAATATTAGAATGTGAACTGATCTGTGTTTTCACAAAATGTTTCCACCATCAGCTCCTAACTAGGTATTCAAGAATTGCACAATTTTAGTTCTGTTTTTCATCAAGAGCTAATGAACTGTAAGCATGGAGCTATTCATTTTTAATAATTTTGTTTAATCTATATTTTCATGTATGCATAATTAGAGGTTGCCTGAGTTGGAAGGTTAATATTTTTGTCTATATTCTGTTTCTAGGCTCTGAATACTGACTTAGTTTGGCTCCTTGAGAAGAAAATTGTCTTTTTATTTATATTACAACATGAGATTCTGCTGTTTTAATTAACAGATTTGGAAGTTAATTAACACTGGGTGTGAATATAACATTTGTGAAGCTAACATCAAAATAATTATTCCTATAGAATATAATACAAGATTTATTTAGATGTTTATTTTATTTAGATTTTTATATTCTGAGAAAAGTGTTGAAGACTATTCTATCATAGGTTGAATTGTTTTGGGAATATTTTCCATTCTATGACTATAAACAATACCTCTAAATGGATTCATCCCTGCAGCTAACCTATAATTTTCTTATATCACTTATAGAGTCACATGCAAAAGTTTTACTTTATTTATTAAAAATTTAACTAAGTGATTTCACATTAATTGTTATGTTTGTCACAGTCAAGATTTTAGTAACCTGACTTTTGTATATATTCACACAAAATATTCTTAATTGGAAAAAAATTATCTTAATTGGATAATATCATGTCCATCATTTTCCTTTTTTCTAAAATAAAACCTGCATCTTCACATTCTATTTTTAAATGTTTGAATGTTAGATTATCATTATTGTGATATTTTTCTAAGTGTGTATTAACAAAAATATTTGAAATACTAATTGAGTTACAGATCCACAGAAAATTATTTCTATAGGAAATGAATGTATAAAATTATAGCTCCAACTAAAGATAAGAATTATGCAAATACAATTATGATTAGTAATGACTAAAGTAAGATCACCTTTAATATTGCATTATATAGTAGAATGTCCTTTCAATGAGATATTATACTGATTATATATGAAAACATAAAAGCATATAAAAACAGGTTTAACTTAATGGGCAATAATGTGAGCCTTAGAAATTGTCCTTTAGAAAAGCAAAGAGGTTCTGCTATTTGTATGATTGTTTCATATATTTCCCCAACTACATATAACAATTCCTCAAACTTGGCTATGAACTGTATTTTTTAGAACTGTGAGATAAGTCCCTTGTGTGTGCAAATATAAAAACAGAATATAAGATATATCGAATGAAGCAGAGTTTTCAACAGCAACCATCAACTAAGGGCTCTTCTTACTCCTCGACAACTATTCAAGATTTTCCCATCCTTGGTTAAAATTGTATGTGGTCTAGGGTAATCACTCTGTGGAGTGATCCATCTCTTCAACCATGAAGCATCCATGCTCTGTTGGTACCTTGCCCTCATCCTGCTCGTGTTACTGGATTAGCCCACTCATTTTATCACCATATGTAGAAACATCAAGATGCATCTAAAGGAACCTCCTAAGGTCCATATGTATACTTGTTTCTGTCTCCATTGTACAAAAACAAAGCTGGGTAATTTTTCAGAGCCGACACTGACAAAGTAGGTGTTTCAGGTTTCAGTAGAACACTTATTATGTCTTTCTGGAGTGTACTCACATGGTTGTTGTCCCTCTGCCTGTGTGTCATCTGCATACTAATCTCTTTTTATAAGGACATTGGTCATATTGGATTAGGGTCTATCCACATGACCTCATTTTAACTTAATTACTTCCTTAAAGGCCCTGTCTTCAAATACAGTTACATTCTGCATCACTTGGAATTAAGACTTCAACACACAAGTCAGGGCGGTGGGGGGGAGTACATAAATCATTCCATAACAGCTATCTTCAAGCCATCATAACACTTTTCCTGTTACAAGCAGGAATAAATAGACCTGGGAATTTATGTCCCTCCAGCTATAGCTTTGAACCAGTGACTGATGGGTACAGAGGTGAGAATCATCTTTGTCTCTGCTGACACTTGAGTTGTGACCTATACCATCCCCAGGACTCCAAGACTAGAATGAGCAAAAGTTACTCTCAGTTGGGTGCTGCTTGATAATACATCCTCTTGAACTACATTTTCTTGGTAATATATCCTAATAAATAATTTATACACAAATTCTCATCATAGGATTTGTCTTTATTTGTCCTTGGGACTGTTAAGGGTTTAACTATGTCTCCCCAAAAGATATGTTGAAATCCTAATGTGTAAATGTGACCTGAAATAGGGTCTTTGTATACGTGCTCAAGTTAAGACAAAGTCACACTGAGCAATATTGATTTTAAGTCCAATATGACTGGTGTCCTTAGAAGAAGAGGGAAACTTGAACACAAAGAGACAGAGATACACAGGGAAAATGTCATGTGACCACAGAAATAAAAGGAGAGAACAACATGTGAAGATAGAAGAGGTTGCAGTAATGTATCCATACACCAAGGAATGCCAAATATTTCTAATTAATCACCAGAAGCCAGGAGACGGGCATGGAACAGATTCTTCCTAGGAGTGCCTAGAAGACACCAACCCCACAAAAACTTTGATTTTTGTATATCTAGCCTCTGGAAATTGACAACAAATTTCTCTTGCTTTATGCCACAAATTTTGTGAGACTTTGTTATGGTAACCCTAGGAAACTAATGCTAAAACCCTACTGGAAATAAGTAATTTCAGAAGTGGTCCCAGGTAGCATACTCTTAGGATGTGATTTTGGAATTAGATCATTTGCCAGCTAGATAGTAACAGAGATCCCATTGTTGGAGATAAACCATGTTTAAAACCTCCTGCTCACTCTGGCATTATGATTGCTATAATTTCCACCATTGTTGAGTCTGGATGGGAATAGATGATAGGAGACTCACTGACTCACAGTTCTAAGCATTTCCAAGATAAGGAGGGCTCAGTAATCATAAGGACTGTGTTTGTTGTTGGTTTGAAGAAGAAAACTGACAGGTTCAGATTAATCAATTACCAACCTGGGTACTGTGAAAAAGAAGTTAGAAAGTCTGTGTGGGAGCATTTAAAGAGATCCTCAGTTTCTGTAGCTAGAAGGCAGATTGAAATGGAAATTGGATGAGGCATTGTACTAGGAGGGAAAAGCTCACTCTTCTTCTGTGTCTCTCTCTCTCTCTTTTTTTTCCCCCGACACTCTTTTGGTCTTTTGTTGTATACAACAGTTACAACACTTGCAACATCAGGTGTGTGGGTTGCTTCTCCCACACCAAGCAGTTCTCTCTGACACCAGCTGTATGTGCTACAATTTATCTTGGTTATGACACTGTTTACCTGGAAAGAGCACCAGATGCTACAAGTTAAGTGTTCAGTCCCACAAGACTTCTCCCCACCCAAGGTGACAACTGCACTTCGTAGGTCCTCAGGATGCCCACAACTTTCATTCAACTGGGCTACAAATCTGAAGTTCCCATGGTCTCCTCCCCCTTGGATTTGAACATTTGTTCAAAAACAACTAACAGAACTCAGGGAAAAACTTATTTATGTTTGATCATTATGTAACAAAGACTGATAAAGGATACAATAAACATCTAGATGGAAATGTGTATGGGAAAAGTACATGGGAAGGAGTGCAGAGGTTCCATGCCTTCTCTGGGTATATCATGTCACTCTCCCAGCAACTCCCCACGTTCACCAGCTGGGAAGCTCTCCAAACCTCATAATATTGGGATCTTTATAGAGGCTTCATCATATAGATAAGATCAATCATGAACTATTTCCAGCCTTTCTTCCCTCTCCAGAGAATGGGTGCATGCTTAGTTGCTCAGTCGTTTCAGACTCTTTGTGACCTCATGGACTGTAATCTGCCAGATTCCTCTGTCCCTGGGATTCTCCAGGTAAGAACACTGGAGTGGGTTGTCATTTCCTTTCCCAGGGTATCTTCCCAACCCAAGGATCAAATCCAGTCTCCTGCATTGCAGGCAGATTCTTTGCTGACTGAACTACGCCAGAGAAGCCCCCAGAGAATGGGTAGTGGGGCTTAAAGAATTCCAAGCCTCTAATTATGGTTTGCTCTTTCTGGTGACCAATCCTCATCCAAGAGCCCACCAAGAGTCACCTCATTAGAACACAAGACACTTCTATCACCCAGGGATAAATTCCAAGGGATTTAGGAGCTCATGTCAGCACAAAGGTCAAATATTAGAACTAAAGATGCTCCTAGTACTTTTATCACTTAGGAATTACAAGGCTCTAGAGCTCTGTGCCAAGAACTGGGAGCAGAGGCAATATATAAATTTTCTACACTTTTTTATTGTAAAAATAGTAGAGCTAATGAAAACAGAATCCACAGCTTTGGCAGTCTTTATGCTAAAATAAAAACCCTGATAGGGAAGAAGGGAGTCCCTAAGACATTGAATGGAGATTATATATATAGACGTGCTCAGAATAAGGGCCCCCGGTTCCTCTCAACCCCTGGATCACAAGCATAGTCTACTTTGTTTTCCCGAAGAACAGCAGCTTTCTCTTGCCTGAAGACCATACCAAAACCTCAACTGAGATGGATGCCTTGCAGGATAACAGTTGTTCTCTTTAGGATCTGACCCCATTTTCTCCCCTTGTCTTCTAGTTCTATAACAAGTCTCAACATGGGCCAACTAAGGAAGTACTTTCTTGTTAGAGGCAAAAAGGAGTTACTTGCCAAAGAAACCTCAGGACATGATTAATTGTAGCAAAATAAATCAGAAGTGGGATGGGAGAGAGTATTCCAAGAACTTGATCTTGATAGCACTGGACTTGCTTGGGGATTAGGGATGATGAAAGATAAGCTCCATAAAGGAGAATTGTCCAGTAGGGAGAATTCTCCCATGACTGAAAACTCCCTGGCAAGAGCACCTAGAAATGGTTCTAAAACACTGTTGGGACGGATGGTTATTGGAGGCTTGTGGGGACAAAAGGCTCATATTAAATTAAGTGCAAATGACAGAACTCCCTTGGCAGAGCTTTGAGGAAGGGATCAAAGTCTCAGAGAAGTAAGCCTGCTACAGTGGCTCTATTGTGTAACAGAGCCACTGGTTACACAATAACCAGTGGGTATTGAGTACCCACCAGATGGCTAAGTTCTTTGGAAGGGCCAGAGAACGCTCTCATCACTAAGCTTATGAGGAACATGCTAGTGATGGAGGTACTGGCATGTGAGGAAGCTCAGTGGGGACTGCACCAGGATTGAGGACAGACAATAATTATTAGAGAACTGGGCTCCCTGTACTCAGTGGGAATGATAGGATTCCTGAGGAGTAGAGGTGAAGAGGCCATAACCAACCACTGAGTCATCACTGTGGTGATGACTAATGTCCCAAGATATTGCTAAAGGAAAAATAGATGGACAGCTGACAAGAGCATGGCTTTATATACATAAATAAAAATTATTAAATTTGGATGAGGAGAAGCCTGATTTCATCAGTCTTCATGGAATGCCACTTCCTCATCTGGGTTATTGGCTTATGGCAGAGATTTCTGCCAGACCATTTTGCATATATTGCATATAATTCACTATAGTTTGAAATTAGCTAGCCCGCTATGCACATTTCTAGTTTCTTTATACAGGCTAGTGATTCTTACCATTACTCTTTTGCAACTTCTTTGTGTGAGTGCTACCCTCTGTTAATGCTTTAATAAAGTCTTTCCCAATGACCTCCATCTCTTGGTAGTCACTCCCGCCTCTATACAGCTATATTGTTCATTTAACTTTTACTATATTCAGTCTTAACTGGTTGTGGAAATTTTTATATATAAAGAAAAATCAATTTTTCAACCCAATGGTTAGACCTTGAAAACAGGATTATTCTTAAACACCAGAACTTACTACAATGCTCTACACTTGTGAAGTCATGTGGGCCTTAGAAAGCATCACTACAAGCAAAGCTAGTGGAGGTGATGGAATTCCAGTGGAGCTATTTCAAATCCTTAAAGATGATGCTGTGAAAGTGCTGCACTCAATATGACAGCAAATTTGGAACACTCAGCAGTGGCCACATGACTGGAAAAGGTCAGTTTTCATTCCAATCCCATAGAAAGGCAATGCCAAAGAATGCTCAAACTACTGCACAGTTTCACTCATCTCACATGCTAGTAAAGTAATGCTCAAAATTCTCCAAGCCAGGCTTCAGCAATATGTGAATCATGATGTTCAAGCTGGTTTTAGAAAGGGCAGAGGAACCAGAGATCAAATTGCCAACATCTGCTGGATCATGGAAAAAGCAAGAGAGTTCCAGAAAAACATCTATTTCTGCTTTAGACTATGCCAAAGACTTTGACTGTGTGGATCACAATAAACTGTGGAAAATTCTGAAAGAGATGGGAATACCTGACCACCTGACCTGCCTCTTGAGAAATCTATGTGCAGGTCAGGAAGCAATAGTTTGAACTGGACATGGAACAACAGACTGGTTCCAAATAGGAAAAGGAGTACGTCAAGGCTGTATATTGTCACCCTGCTTATTTAACTTCTATGCAGAGTACATCATGAGGAATGCTGGCCTGGAAGAAGCACAAGCTGGAATCAAGATTGCTGGGAGAAATATCAATAACCTCAGATATGCAGATGCCACCACTCTTAAGGCAGAAAATGAAGAGAAACTAAAAGCTTCTTATGAAAGTGAAAGAGGAGAGTGAACAAGTTGGCTTAAAGCTCAATATTCAGAAAACGAAGATCATGGCATCTGGTCCCATCACTTCATGGGGAATAGATGGGGGAACAGTGGAAACAGTGTCAGACTTTATTTTGGGGGCTCCAAAATCACTGCAGATGGTGATTGCAGCCATGATATTAAAAGACACTTTCTCCTTGGAAGGAAAGTTATGGCCAACCTAGATAGCATATTGAAAAGCAGAGACATTACTTTGCCAACAAAGGTCTGTCTAGTCAAGGCTATGGTTTTTCCAGTGGTCACATATGGATGTGAGAGTTGGACTGTGAAGAAAGCTGAGCACACGAAGAATTGATGCTTTTGAAGTGTGGTGTTGGAGAAGACTCTTGAGAGTCCCTTGGACTGCAAGGAGATTCAACCAGTCCATCCTAAAGGAGATCAGTCCTGGGTGTTCATTGGAAGGACTGATGCTGAAGCTGAATCTCCAGTACTATGGCCACCTCATGCGAAGAGTTGACCCGTTGGAAAAGATCCTGATGCTGGGAGGGATTGAGGGCAAAAGGAGAAGGGGACAACAGAGGATGAGATGACTGGGTGGCATCACCGACTCGATGGATACTAGTCTGTGTAAACTCCAGGGGTTGGTGATGGACAGGGAAGCCTGGTATGCTGCAATTCATGGGGTCACAAAGAGTCAGTCATAACTGAGCAACTGAACTGAACTGAATTGATGTTTAACACAATCTTAATTAGGGCTTTCCAGGTGGTGCAATGGTAAAGAATCCACCTGCCTGTGGAGGAGACTGAAGAGATGTGAGTTTGACCATGGGTAAGGAAGATCCCCTGGAGTAGGAAATGGCAACACATTCCAGTATTCTTGCCTGGAAAATTCTATGGACAGATGAGCCTCGCAGGCTACAGTCCATGGGATCACAAAGAGTCAGACATGACCCAGCAAACACATACACACATGTTTAACAAAATTTATTTGTTTGTTCAGTTGCTCAGTTGTGTCCAGCTCTAAGTATTTTCCATTTAGCATTTTATTTGTTTCACTTTGAACTAGAATTGAAACTGTTTATCATTGCTTATAAGAATGCAAATATTTCTACACCCATACATTTATTTTAGTTTCTTAACTGGCAGAATTACTTGAGATACTGAAGATAAATTTAAATAGGAGTATTAATTATGGAATGATTAACTTAGGTATACAGGTAGATTAAATTCAGGTTTTTTTTCCCCAAACATCAGATGAGTCAAAAGAAATGAATAGCCACTGTAGAACCAGTATGTGGTCTTAGAACTCAGGCCTTTTGGTAAAATCTGTCATCTACTATTTGATAATGATCAAAAAGCCATGATTGCTATCATAGTATCCTTCCATAAATTATCATGCCAAAATGGGAAATGTGACTAAGTGCTTAAAATTATCAAAATGTTTTGGCCCAGAGAAACTTGAAGAAGACGCTGGGATTGCTCTATTGAATATCAAGAAATTTTAAAAATCAGTTTTAGAAATCAAGATACTATAGTACTGGTTAAAAGAAAGATCAAAAGATAGAATAGGATAAAAATAATATCTATCTACCTATATACATACACACACAAATGTACATACATGCACACATATATTTATATCTTATAATATCTCCTTATATATGATTAATCTAACAGGAGAAATTAAAATGAAAGAAAGAATCAAACAATATGGTGATAGCAAAAAAAAAATAGCTTGGTTTTTTTGAATATTTTTTTCAGGGTAGTGATATCCCGACATATAACTACAAACCTAAAAAGAGATCACTTACAGGATGATATAATCCTTTCAAAGATAAACGTATCCTCAGTTTCTTGATTTAAATGAAACATTCTCCCACTTGACAAGAACCCTTAGTTTCTATTTTTGTTAGCATTTGCTGATCACTTTAAAGGCTTCACTGAATAGCCCTCACTTAACTTCTTTGTGCTGAAATGAAATACTACGTTAAACTATGAAACCTATATTTCTTAATTTTCAATTCAAAATATGGTGCTTTCTGTCTTTAATTTTATCTTTTTTCACCCTAAGGATATTAGAGTAAACACACAAGGATGACAGCGTTTCTATTTGACATCCATCTGCTTTGAATTCTCAACGTCTTGTACTATAATTATTTCTATAGCAACCAGCAAAGGAAGTGCCTTGACAGCTACAGACTCCAAAGAAAGACATGCTGTGACAGGCTTATCACTTTCAGCCATTGAGCTTTGCATCTCCTTGAGTTTCTAGTATTAAACATCACAGCTTCAGAAACCCTTGTTGTCTTTCTCTCCTCCTTGGTTTCTAGTATCAGTAATATTTCTGCTTCTATAGCATCACTGGCAACATTTCTAACCTGCTGCTTCTTTTTCTTCAGAGTTTTCCTTAGATCATTTATAAAACTTCCCTTATTCCTTTTTATGACACACAGTCTTCTGATAATAAAATGATAAACATTTTGCTTGCTCTGAATGGCAGCTCACAAACACAATCAGGAGAAATGCAATCATAAATAATTCACTTGTTTTCTTTCAGCTTCTTAAGATCTCTTCTAATCTATTTTCCTTAAGGAATAAATTCTTAGGAAAATTGAATCATGTGTCTCAAAACACAGAAAGAAGTTCAGAGAACATCAAAGCAGTACTAAAAATGAATTCATTCTCTAAAATAACTTCCTTTTATTCTGAAAAAAAAAAAAGCAAACTGGTAAAAAACCATTTCCAAAAGAAAACCTAATCTTGTCTTATTTCAAAAGTCACTTTTACATTGGAAAATCACCTTCCTTAATGTGGTCTAGAGGCCATCTTCTTACTTTTATGGTCTAGTCTTTTGTTCATTTGTTGTGACAAAGAAAATAAATCTTTTTCTGAGAAATGTCTATCTACCAGATATTGTACTAAACTTTCTACACAGATTTTTCTGATATAATCAAGTAGCAGCTATATGCAATACTAGTTGTTATGTATATTTTTCAGATGTGAAATTGAGGCACAGAAAGATTAAGAAACTTGGTAAAATTTATGTAGTTAGTAAATAGCAATTCAAATTTGTTCTGCAGTAATTAGATTCCAGAATCTCTGCTGTTAATTCTTAGAAAGATGAACTCTCTTCATCTTATTATTCTAAATACATCATCTTCACATCATATCCATGGATATAAAAAGTAAATGACATTTACACCATCTCTCTTTTAAATATGAAAGAAATGACATAAATTTAGTCCCCCAAATTTCTTTATGTATGGTAAAAAAATCAACTATACACCAATTTAAATGAAAAATTTAAAAAAGGAAAACGCATGGTAAAAACAAAATAAACAAATTTCAACAAAAAGTATGTGTGTGAAATAAAGTTCTACTCCTCTGGCTTAATTCATTTTCTCATAATTTTGAAATACACTTCACACTAAACTATATTAAAATGAAAGTTCTATAAGGAGGAGGCTTGCACTTGGATTGCTTATGGCATAGCTTTTCAGAGAATGGTGTTTAGAAAATAATTGACCCCAGTTTAAGTTCATGTTCTTTCACGTACAGATTGCGGGCAAGTTATTTAACCAATGTAAGGCCTCTTGTAAGGGAAGGAAAATACTGGTATCTGGTTTGCAGATGGTTTTAAGACTTATCTCTGGTAATACACGGTACAAAGTTTTAGCATAATGCTCTACAGTGTGAATGTGAGCAATAAATGTTACCTTTTACCTTTTTACTTAAGATGGGCTAAAGCAAAATGAGAAGGCAGAAAAATATGAAAGCTGATTTTGGATGGAAAAGAGTCTTTCTCTAGAAAATGTTCATGTTCTACATAAAAGACATATAGAAAATACAGAGTGAAAAATAAGTGGGTATGATTTAAAGTAGTTTAATTTTATCTAGCTTTAAATCATCACCTAATGCTACTGCTTTACTCTGTAACCTGTAGATTTACTTTGTGATGACTAATTCTCTAAAACTTAATTATAATCTTTATTTTTGTAAAAAATTAATTTTTTTCTCTTACTATTTCTAGTTTTAATCTAATCTTTTAAATTATAGCTTGAATAAAATAGTTTAATTGAAACACCTTCATAACAATGTTTCATCACACCAGAGTTCAGGTGAAGTTATTTACTGGATGTATAAAGTTTTCTGAACATCCAATCCCGTAAAGAAAACACTAAAAAACAGAGTAGCCTCTATACTTGGAACTCCATCAATAATAAATGACCCACAAAGTGTCAATCCAAAATAGCTAACCACTTCAGCAATACGTGAGCCATGAACTTGTAGATGTTCAAGCTGGTTTTAGAAAAGGCAGAGGAACCAGAGATCAAATTGCCAACATCTGCTGGATCATGGAAAAAGCAAGAGAGAGTTCCAGAAAACCATCTATTTCTGCTTTATTGACTATGCCAAAGCCTTTGAATCTGTGGATCACAATAAACTGTGGAAAATTCTGAAAGAGATGGGAATACCAGACCACCTGACCTGCCTCTTGAGAAACCCATGTACAGGTCAGGAAGCAACAGTTCAAACTGGACATGAAACAACAGACTGGTTCCAAGTAGGAAAAGGAGTATGTCAAGGCTGTATACTGTCACTCTGCTTATTTAACTTCTATGCAGAGTCCATCATGAGAAACACTGGCCTGGAAGAAGCACAAGCTGGAATCAAGATTGCCAGGAGAAATATCAGTCACCTCAGATATGCAGATGCCACCACTCTTATGGCAGAAAGTGAAGAGGAACTAAAAAGCCTCTTGATGAAAGTGAAAGAGAAGAGTGAACAAGTTAGCTTACAGCTCAACATTCAGAAAACAAAGATCATGGCATCCGGTCCCATCAGTTCATGGGAAATAGATGGGGAAACAGTGGAAACAGTGTCAGAATTTATTTTGGGGGCTCCAAAATCACTGCAGATGGTGATTGCAGCCATGATATTAAAAGACACTTCCTCCTTGGAAGGAAAGTTATGGCCAACCTAGATAGCATATTGAAAAGCAGAGACATTACTTTGCCAACAAAGGTCTGTCTAGTCAAGAAGATGGCTTTTCCAGTGGTTGTGTATGGATGTGAGAGTTGGACTGTGAAGAAAACTGAGTGCTGAAGAATTGGTGCTTTTGACCTGTGGTGTTGGAGAAGACTCTTAGACTGCAAGGAGAGTCCCTTGGACTGCAAGGAGATCCAACCAGTCCATTCTGAAGGAGATCAACACTGGGATTTATTTGGAAGGACTGATGCTAAAGCTGAAACTCCAGTACTTTGGCCACCTCACGTGAAGAGCTGACTCATTGGAAAAAGACTGTGATGCTAGGAAGGACTGGGGGCAGGAGGAGAAGGGTCAACAGAGGATGAGATGGTTGGATGGCATCACTGACTCGATGGACGTGAGTTTGAGTGAACTCTGGGAGTTTGTGATGGACAGAGAGGCCTGATGTGCTGCAGTTCATGGGGTCGCAAGGTGTTGGACACGACTGAGCAACTGAACTGAATGAGTATTTATGATACACACTGTATACTCTATGGTGAGCCAAGGTATTTATTTCTTAGTAATCTTATTAAGGACTCTATCAGGACTCTGGCCAACAATTGGCTTGATGTTTGCATTTTATGTATGATGTAGTATTTTTCTTGGTTCACTCTTTTGGCCCCACCCTGATGAACCAGTTGTAGCAAGCCTCCCCATTTGTACCCAGGATATGTTCTGCCTCTTGCTCATCAAAGTAGCTTTCTGTGTCCCTGACAGATGAGGTAACTGTCCATAATCCAAATACTTTCAGTAGGTACCTTTCAACTGATACTCTCTGTTTCCTCATGTGTCTTGTCATATTCTCAGAAAGAAGTATGTCATCCTAGCATTAACTAAGTATCATGTGAAATAGCACAGAATATTTCCTAGAACATGTCTTAATTGCATTGCTCCTCTACTGAAAATTGTGCTGAAATATTAGTCAATCATCATGGTCTTGGCAGGAAAACATTTACTGATGACCCATCAAAAGTTTCTGAATCTCTTCTCACTTGAAAGAGATAAATTCATGGTAGATCATTTTTCTTTCACAAACTTATTTCTGTAAGAAGAAACAAAGGGTTTCCTAAGCTTTGCTTCTTAAAAATCATTGCTGTATTTTAAGCTTAAATCTGTAGAAAGTGTAAGGACTTTCTTCTTCTTTTTTTTTTTTGGTGAGAGTAAGTCATCATCTTGATGATACTTTAAAAAAATCTAAGATTGGTACTTTGAGAATGATGAAAACCAAATCATTTATTTTTGGCTTTTCAACAATCAGGAAAGTCTTTAAGTTGGAATTTTTAATATTTCCCCCAATCAGCCACATCATCAATGGAAGCAAAATACTTTACATCATAAAGCTTTCTACTCTGATTGCTATAGCTAGGACTCCCAAAACTCTGTTGAATAATAGTGGTGAAAATGGACACCCTTGTCTTGTTCCTGATCTTAGGGGTATGCTTTCAGTTTATCACTATTGAGAATAATGTTTGCTGTAGGCTTATTATATATAGCCTTTACTATGTTAATGTAGGTTCCTTCTATGCTCATTTTTTGAAGAGTTTTAATCATAAATGGGTGTTGAATTTTGTCAAAGGCTTTTTCTGCATCTATTGAGATTATCATATGATTTTTATTATTTAATTTTTAATATGGTGTACCACATTGATTTGCATATATTGAAGAGTCCTTGCATTCCTGAAATAAACCCAATTCAATCATGTTGTATGAGATTTTTGATATGTTGTTGAATTCTGTTTGCTAAAATTTTGTTGAGGATTTTTGCATCTATGTTCATCAGTGATATTGGCCTGTAGTTTTCTTTTTTCATGTTGTCTTGGCTGGTTTTGGTATCAGGGTGATGGTGGCCCATAGAATGAGTTTGGAAGTGTTCCTTCTTCTGCAATTTTTTGAAAGAGTTTTAGAAGGATAGGCATTAGTGTTTCTCTTATATTTGATAGAATTCTTCTGGGAAGCCATCTGGTCCTGGGCTTTTGTTTTTCGGGAGATTTTTGATCACAGCTTCAATTTCAGTGCTTGTGATTGGGTTGTTCATAATTTCTATGTTTTCCTGATTCAGTCTTGGAAGATTGAACTTTTCTAAGAATCTGTCCATTTTTTCCAAGTTATCCATTTTATTGCCATATAGTTGTTCATAATACTCTCTTATAATCCTTTGTATTTCTGCACTGTCTGTTGTAACCTCTTCTTTTTCACTTCTAATTTTGTTGATTTGATTCTTCTCTGTTTTTTTCTTGATGAGTCTGGCTAAAAGTTTGTTAATTTGTTTATCTTCTCAAAGAACAAGCTTTTAGTTTTATTAATCTTTACTATTGATTGTTTCATTTCTTTTTCACTTATTTCTACTCAGATCATTGTGATTTCCTTTCTTTTACTAATGTTTTTGTTGTTGTTGCTGTTCTTTTTCCAGCTGTTTTAGGTGTAAAGTTAGGTCGTCTATTTGATGTCTTTTTTGTTTCTTAAAGTAGGATTGTATTGCTATAAACTTCCTTCTTAGAACTGCTTTTACTGCATCCCATAGGTTTTGAGTTGCCATGTTTTCATTGTCATTTGTTTCTAGACCTTTTTGATTTCCCTTTTGATTTCTTCAGTAACCTGTTGATTATTTAGAAATGTGATGTTTAATCTCTATGTGCTTGTGTTTCTTACATTTTTTTTTCTTATAATTGATATCTAGTCTCATAGCAGTGTGGTCAGAGAAGATGCTTGATATGATTTCAATTATCTTACATTTGCTGAGGTCTGATTTGTGACCCAAGATGTGGTCTATCCTGAAGAAGGTGTATTCTTCTGCGTTTGGATGGGTTGTCCTGAAGATATCAATAAGATCCATCTCATCTAATGTATCATTTAAGACAAGTTTCCTTATTGATTTTCTGTTTTGATGATCTGTCCATTAGTGTGAGTGGGGTGTTAAAGTCTCTTACTATTATTGTCTTACTTTCAATTTCTCCTTTTATGTACACTAGTGTTTGTCTTAAGTATTGAGGTGTTCCTATGTTGAATATTTACAATTGCTATGTCTTCCTCTTGGATTGATCCTTGATCATTATGTAGTGTCCTTCCTTATCTCTTGTAATATTCTTTATTTTAAGATCTATTTTGTCTGATATGAGAATCCAGATCAGAAAAGAAGTAAAGCTCAGACTGTTTGCAGATGACATGATACTGTACATTGTAAGATTAAAGATAGTATCAGAAAATTACTAGAGCTAATCAGTGAATTTAGCAAAGTTTCAAGATACAAAACCAATACACAGAAATCACTTGCATTTCTATATAATAACAATGAAAAATCAGAAAGAGAAATTAAAGAATCAATCTCATTCACCATTGCAACAAAAATAATTAAATATCTAGGAATAAATTTACCCACGAAGATGAAAGAACTGTACACAGAAAATTATAAGCCATGAAGGAAGAAAATCAAAGGTGGCATAAACAGATGGAGAGATATTTCATGTTCCTAGGTAGGAAGAATTAGTATTGTGAAAATGGCTATACTACCAAAAGCAATCTACAGATTCAATGCAATCCCTATCAAATTACCAAAGGCATTTTCCACAGAAATAGAACCAAAAATTTCACAATTCATATGGAAACACAAAAGATCCTGAATAGCCAAAGTAGTCTTGAGAAAGAAGAATGGAACTGGAGGAATCAACCTTCCCGACTTCAGATTATATTACAAAGCTACAGTCATAAGGACAGTATGGTACTGGCACAAAAGCAGAAGTATAGACCAATGGAACAATATAGAAAGCCCAGAAATAAATAGGTACTCATGCACTTATGAGTACCTTATTTCTGAAGAGGCAAAGGCAGCCTCTTCAATAAATTGTGCTGGGAAAACTGGACAGTTACATGTAAAAGAATGAAATTAGAACACTTCGTAACACCATACACAAAGATAAACTCAAAATGGAGTAAAGACCTAAATGTAAGACCAGAAACTATAAAACTCTTAGAGGAAAATATAGGCAGAACACTTGATGACCTAAATTAAAGCAAGATCCTCTATGACCCACCTCCTACAGTAATGGAAATAGAATGAAAAGTAAGCAAGTAGGACCCGATTAAACTTAAAAGCTTTTGCACAGCAAAGGAAACTATAAGCAAGGTGAAAAGACAACACTCAGAATGGGAGAAAATAATAGCAAACAAAACAACTGATGAAGGATTAATTTCCAAAATATACAAGCAGCTCATACAACTCAATGCCAGAAAAACAAACAACCCTATCAAAAAGTGGGGAAAAGACCTAAACAGTCATTTCTCCAAAGAAGACATATAGATAGCTAATAATCACATGAAAATATGTTCAACATAGCTCATTATTAGAGAAATGAAAATCAAAACTACAATGAGATATAATTTCACACTGGTCAGGATGGCCATCATCAAAAAGTCTATAAATAATAAATGCTGGAGAGGGTGTGGAGAAAAGGGAACACTCTTGCACTATTGGTAGGAATGCAAATTGATATAGTCACTATGGAAGATGGTATGGAGATTCCTTTAAAAACTAGGAATAAAATTACCATATGGCTCAGCAATCACACTCCTAGGCACATACCCTGAAGAAACCAAAATTGAAAAAGACACATGTATCCTACTGTTCGTTGAAGCACTATTTACAATAGCTAGAACATGGAAGCAGCCTAGATGTCCATCACCAGATGAATGGATAAAGAAGTTGTGGTACATATACACATCAGGATATTACTCAGCCAAAGGAAGGAACACATTTAAGTCAGTTCTGATGAGGTGGATGAACCTAGAACCTATTATACAGCGTGAAGTGAGTCAGAAAGAGAAAGATAAATAGCATATTCTAACACATATATATGGAGTCTAGAAGAATGGTACTGAAGAATTTATTTACAGGGCAGCAATGGAGAAACAGACATAGAGAATAGGCTTATGGACATGGGGAATGGGGAGGAGAGAGTGAGTTGTATGAAAAGAGTAACATGAAAAACAACATTACCATATGTAAAATAGATAGCCAACAGGAATTTGCTGTATGGCTCAGGAAACTCAAAAAAGGGCTCTGTATCAACCTAAAGGGGTGGGCTGGGAAGGGAGATGGGAGGGAGGTTCAAAGGGAGGAGACACATATATATCTATGGCTGATTCATGTTGAGGTTTGACAGAAAACAACAAAATTCTATAAAGCAATTATCCAATAAAAAATAAATTAAAAAGAAAAAATGAAAAGAAATAACCCCAAAAGAAACTTTCTAAATTACTAGAAAGCTGAATAAAACATAAATTCCAATTTAAAAAATCATCAGTTATTTGAATATATTGCACGCACAGAGTGGCAGAGTATTTTGAAGTTTATTTAATTGGATTATTCTCCAATACCTGTGAAATCAAAGTAAATCATGATATATATGCTTTTGATTTATATTATGTTTTTGTAGTTTTCTTGTTGGTTTTTTTGAAGATGGAATAATGACATTTTGTATTGTTTGTTGTAATCAATAAAACTTATTCTTGACAGTTTTGTGGGGGATTATAACTTATTTGAAATAAAAAAATCAAAGAAAATTGTTTGGACAGTCAGCTTATATATTTATTTTCTAAGGAGCTCTAAGAAAATTGGAACCAAAGTATTTCAATGATTTCATGACACAGGATCCAAGATATAATGAAAGAAGATTCCAACTTAAAACTGAAAGGTAAGATGTAATTCAAGGATTCAAAGTCAAAGGAAATCAAGAAAAACAGTGAAGTTCAAGAGCAATCAACGCAGAGAAAAGATTTTTAGTGGACAAAAACTAGGCATGCATGGTGCCTTTGCACTGCATTTTTTTCATTATAAAGACAAAGAATGAATCAAACCATCTCATTATTTCATCACTCAGCTTTGTCTCAAATGTCAAGTATGAAAAATTACTGAGAAGAACAAAAGTTTCAAAAAGAAAAAAAAAAAACTTTGAAGAGTATGAATATACCATGAGTGCTAACTACAGAAGAGCTGGTTTTTCAAGAATCATACAGGAAATTGAATAATGATGTAGTAGTTAGAAACATGATTGTCCTTTTGAGGCTCCCCACCCTCCTATAGAAGGAAAACAAAGTGGATGCCTGTGGGCCTATCAGTATTACATGGTAGGTGTATATGTAGGTTTGTAGTCACTATAGTCCTGATATTCCAGTCTTATGTTTTTATTTTATTGTCAATCAAAAATTGTCTTTCTAAATTTTTGTCAGTCTTTAATTTAGAATTGTAGATAATTTTATGCCTCCAAATAGCTAAGTCAAATTGGGCACTGTGGTCTGCACTATAAACATAGATTCAAGTCCTGACTCCTCTATTTGTTAATCATTCACTTTAACTAAATCTCAACTTCAGTGCATTTCAGTTTTGAAATATGTGCAATATTACCTAACCAATCTTTCTCACAAGATAATTATGTGGATGAAATAAATGTGAAAAAAGTTTTGCAAGCCCTGACATGTAAAACCAATAGAAAATTTCACCCTTGATGGATGTAGCAGATGGGATTTCACTTCCACCTCTCCCACTTAAAAGACTTTATAGTTATACAATTGAGAAGAAAGCTCTGCTGCTGCTGCTGTGCTGCTTCAGTCGTGTCCGACTCTGTGCGACCCCAGAGACGGCAGCACAACAAGCTCCCCTGTCCCTGGGATTCTCCAGGCAAGAACACTGGAATGGGTTGTCATTTCCTCCTCCACTGCATGAAAGCGAAAAGTGAAAGTGAAGTTGCTCAGTCGTGTCTGACTCCTAGCGACCCCATGGACTGCAGCCTACCAGGCTCCTCAGTCCATGGGATTTTCCAGGCAAGAGTACTGGAGTGGGGTGCCATTGCCTTCTCCCGGAGAAAGCTCTAGGCACTTTTTAATAACCCTGTCCACATTATGGTTTTGTCAAGAATCAGGCACAGTCAGAAAATAAGGTTCTAGATGCTCAATCATATACTTCATTTGAACAGTAACATGATTCTTGGCATGAAGACAATTTTTAAAATACATATTCAGAAATAAGCAGCATAATATATATGTCTAGCTATAAGTATTTTAAATATTCCACTCAAACCAACAAAGTGGTTTGAAGCACCTTATCTGAACTGTCTTATAAATATAGTAAATTATTTATGTTTCTTGTTTTAGTAAGTACTATTCTAATGTATTTTCTAGGTAAAATGAAGAATTTAAACTGAATAATGACCAGAAGTAAATGTACCTTTCTGAATCAACATTTGCCTTATTAGTCTTGGTGAAAACGAAGTATCTATGCAGGAATGAGGGTAAGATGAATATAACATGGTAACTACAGTTTCCTCTGAGCCAGATCCTATAGCAGAGTCCACTATTCCAATGTGTTTAACTTTTTCCAATGGAAATGCTTTGGAATGTCCATTTGGATAATGACAATGTCCATTGTCATTGTCAAAAATACTGAGAAAATTGAAGTTAAAGAGACTCCCACAGGACCGCTGTCTTCCCCCCACCGAAGTGAGTCAGGCCTTCCACACTTTACGCTCAACCCTACTGGCTGCACTCCCTCTCTTTCTCCCAAATCCCAACTATCCGCACCTTCTATATACTGATGAAAAGGGAGGGATAGCCTTTGGAGCCTTAGTGCAACTAATCGGCTCCAAACTGCTGCCTATTGCTTACATATCCAAACAACTCGACCCCACAGCCAGGGGATGGTTCCCCTGCCTGCAGGCACTAGAGGCAGCGACAGCATTGTACGCTGATGCTAAAAAGCTGATTCATGGCCAGCCCCTGACCATTCTCACTTCATCGTCTTGGCGACCTTTTAGCCTCTAAATTTCTCTCTGACCTCAGCGAGTCTAGGCTCCAGCAGTTTCACCTGGTATTTCTGGACAATCCGCAGGTCTCCGTGGGTCGTTCTCCACAATTAAACTCACTCTCCTCGTTACCCTCCCTCCCCCTCGCCTCAAAACCCCCAGCCCACTCATGCTCAGAGGTCCTTGAGTCCCTTATGCAACCACCCCACAACCTGTTCTCCGAACCTCTACCAAATCCAGAGCTAATTTTGTTCGTTGATGGGAGCTCAAAGTGAGACCCCAGTGGGAACCGAAGGGCAGCTCATGCTGTGGTAACCACCCAGAGAGTCCTGGAGGCTCAGCCCTTGCCGCCTGGGACAACCTCTCAGAAGGCTGAACTAACAGCCCTAACTAGAGCCTTACGCCTAGCAAAAGGAAAAAGGGCCAATATTTACATAGATTCCAAATACGCCTTCTTGATTGCCCACTCCCATGTGGCAATCTGGAAAGAACGGGGCTTCCTAACTACTAAAGGGCCTCCCATCTGTAACGCCCCCACATCACTCAATTGCTAGAAGCCATATCCCTGCCCAAGGAAGTCGTCATCATACGCTGCAAGGGACACCAAAATACCCATGACACTGTCGCTCTGGGTAATAATATGGCAGATCAAGTGGCTCGACAAGTTACCTTACAACAAGCCCCCGAGCCCTTGCTGACTTTGAGACCCACCCTCAACCCAGATTATTCCAGCGATGAAGCCAGAGCCCTGCTGGCGCAGGAGGGGGCTCAGAGGGATGGATACTACTACTCCATAATAAACCAGTGCTTCCTGAGCACCAGGCTAAGGCCATAATATCCCAAATCCACAATACCCTCCATATCGGGCCAAGGGCTCTCTTTTCCTTTCTCAGCCCTGTCTTTTCTCTCCTATATCTCAGACAGACCATATATGCCGTCCACTGCTCCTGCCTAACGTGTGCTTCCACATCTGCTCAAGGAGGACTCCGACCCCCACAGGAGACTCATCAGCTAAGGGGACATATGCCCGGGCAGGATTGGCAGATAGACTTTACCCACATGCCCAGACATTGAACCCATTGCTATCTGCTGGTTTTGGTGGACACTTTTTCAGGATGGGTTGAGGCCTTCCCTAGGCAGCGGTGGTGGCAGAGGTCTTGACGACCCATCTCATTCCCAGATTTGGGTTGCTGAACTCTCTCCAGTCTGAGAGTGGGCCTGCATTCATCTCACAGATCTCCCAGCAGGTGGCTGAAGCCCTGGGCATTGCCTGGCATCTCCACATCCCCTATTGGCCCCAATCGTCAGGCAAGGTAGAGCGGGTGAATGGAATCATCAAGATGCAGTTGACCAAGCTTGCCTCAGAACTGCAGCTGTCCTGGGTCGACCTCCTTCCTCTGGCGCTCACTCATATTCGCACCACACCACACTCAAAAACAGGTTTGACCCATTTTGAACTGCTCTATGGCAGGCCCTATCTCCTGACTCACCTCCCGGAGGGAGAGGCTCCCCCACTCGCGGGGTACCTCTCTTCTCGCTCCTACGATCTTTGCTGAGGGAACACGCAAACTGGGTCTTGCCACAACCGACGGACAACGAGGGGCCAACTCAGCCTCTGGCCCCGGGAGATCAGGTACTGCTAAAAGCCCTAAGTCCCCGCCCACTACAGCTTCATTGGACGGGACCCCATACTGTAATCCTCACCACTCCAACGGCAGCCAAACTTCTGGGACACGAGCCCTGGTACCACCTGGCCCAGCTCAAACGAGCTCCCCTGGGTCTCTCGGAAACAGAGGTGGCTCCGGCCCAAACCGCCCCGCAAGATTACTCCTACCGCTCTACCCTCACGGGGCCGACCAAAGTAACCATTACCTGAACCACTCTTTCGCCGATCTCAGAGTAATTGAGGCACCGCCTCCCACCAGGAGCAAACACGTCCCAATCCGATGCTTGCCTGGCACCATCCGCTGTGGCTGCTGACAATCACAGCTCTGGCCATACTCTTTGCCATTGGATTGGCGGCCACGGCTCCCAAAACTGGTCATTCGCACTTCGACTATCACTAGCCCTCGCTTACCTAGCCATCTGCTCCCTACTCCTGGGGTGCTATTCCCTTGGGGCAGCTTGACCTGGCCACCAATCCCAAAATGACCAAAAGGGCATCTCCCTTCCTCTCCCTCATCCTCTCCCTCCTACTCCTAGGGCATGCCTGGGGAGGATTTGATGATCCTGCCAAAGCTAGAGAAATAATAGCTAGACAGATGGGAAAGCCATGTGACTGCGCCGTTGGCACCCTTCCCCAGTACCCTGAGGGCCATGTCAGGCCCATCCAAATAGTCAACTGTGGAGATAAAATGGCCTACAACTTTATAGGATCGGGAACCATCCCCTCTGGACGTGGACTTGGATACTCCCTTATTGGCAGGGCCAACACATGGCAATGTGTAGAAGCTGTCCCAGTCCCAGAACCCCAACCACCGGGACAACTAAAAACTGCTCCTGTAAGGAATACTTGGACACCCTCCACTCGCTGTGCTACCTAAAAGAACAGGCCCGGCAATGCCCGGGACCGGATGGCCACCCTCGTTGGATGGCCACTAAAACAGGAGAGTTCAGAGGGATTTTGGGCTCAAGCAGGTCCTCTCCAGCTTGCAGAGGAAAAACAGGACAAGAGGTCTGTTGGGGATTGACGGCCCCCATAGGGACCTCTGACGGAGGAGGGGTCTAGGACATAGCCCGTAGGGAACAAGTCCATCTAAAGATCCAGACGGTTCTCGATCTGATGTTTCCAAGGGTCCAATACCACCCACTGGCCCTCCCAGAAAGGCGAGGCCCCCTCCAGATAGATCCACAAACCGCCAGCGTGATACAACTCACCTGGAATATCCTAAACCAATCTAACTCTCAACTAGCCCAAGACTGTTGGATATGTCTGGCCATAGGTACCCCCCCGTCCCCTGGCAGTCCTGACTAATTACTCTTTGACAGTTAACACCTCGGATGACCCATCTACATGTAGGGTGACACCGCCTCTGAGGGTGCAACCGGTGGGACCTGCAACCGGTGGGACCTGCAACCGGTGGAAACTGTTTGATGGGCCTCATAGCCGACAATGAGACGGCCCTGGATGTGGGGATCCAGGAATATGCCAACTGCTCAGATGTCGACTATATCAACGTCTCGATGTGTGTCCCCCTCCCCTAGTCCTGGTCTGTGGAGGAAATTTGGCATACACTTTCCTCCCTACCAATTGGACGGGGACATGTGTCGTCGCAATCCTCCTACCAGCTATAGACCTACCCAGCCTAGACCATATAGCTGGGAGACAAAAGCGGGCCATTCAGATGATACCAGTACTGGTGGGTCTAGGTCTGTCCACTAGTCTGGCCATGGGGGGTGACCGGCATAGGTCTATCTCAACACACATATATTAAGCTTTCCCGACAGATGATCTATGATGTCCAACACATGGCTGACACCATGCTGGAACTCCAAGGTCAAATTGACTCCCTAGCCGAAGTGGTCCTCCAAAATAGATGTGGGCTAGACCTTCTGACTGCCAAAGAAGGAGAAGTCTGTCTCTTTTGCAGGAGCGATGTTGTTTCTATGCCAACCGGTCTGGGATCGTGTGAATCAAAATTAAGGAGCTACAGGAAGACCTGGAAAAGAGGCGCAAACAACTCCAGGACAACCCTCTAGGGACAGGGCTCAACGGCCTACTCCCTACCTCCTACCCTTGCTAGGTCCAGTGCTCCTTCTGGTGCTGGGCCTCACCCTGAGACCATGCCTCCTCCAGATCATTTTTCACAAGGTTCGTGAGCTGACGCAGTCCGCAGTCGGCCGGGCCATGGTGCTGACGGCTTACACCAGGTTAAACCAAGAAGATCAAGGCGCCCCCTACAGTTCGACATAAGCGGCACAGGCCCGCCTTGAGTCCTGGCCACACCCTACCCCTCGTCGCCCCCATTCAGCAGAAGTAGCCAGAGAGAACCGGCGCCCCTTGTCCTATATCAAAAGGCTGGGATGAGAGGTCGGGCATGTTGCGACAGAAAGCCCCCGGAAAAGTGCTGTGGACAGTCCTGGCGGTTAACCAACGCCCAAACAGAACCCGGGAGCGGACCAAACTTCTGGGAACCAACCCCATGGCCTGGCCCAATCAAGTGCCGACACGGAGCCCTTGGACACCAACCGCCGCTGCAGCCCGCACTTTCTACCTTATATGGGAGAACCTGGTTTGAACGCCAGCCCTGGCTATAAAACCCCATCCTCATCCCTCATACCTCGCAGACTCCCTTCCCTTGCTTGCTCGCCCCTGGGAGTTCTGCCAGAGAGAGACCACCCAATAAAGGCTTCCATTGATGGTCCTTAGAGGTGGCTCTTTCTTCCCGTGGTGTTTCTAACACAAACAATAAAAGTGGAGACACTGAGGAAAACAGTGGATTTCCTCCCTGAAAGAATGCTGTAGACATTTATTGCTTTGTCTGAGAACATTCTTACTGATGCTAAGATTAACCCTACCTTCTTTTGGATAAAATCAACCAACTGGTTCTAGGTAGGTCTTTCAGTCACAGTAAATTAACTCTCTGACCACTGTAGATGGCTTCAGAAATAAGTGACTGATCCAAAATATGCCAATAGCAACCCTTCCAGTATTTTTTCCCCAACAGAGAGACGTAAGCAATGCTTCTTTGATAGACAAGTGATGAGAAATGTGAAGAACAAGAATGTTGTCCATCAAGTTTCCCTCCATTAGGAGAAAAGCTGGTCTGATTAATGCAGAGATAAGAGAAAAAGAAAGAAACTTCAAACCACATGCAAATTTCTAGTTCTAAGAGTCTGAGGGCTAGATCTGTTCCTGAGTTACAAAAGAGAACCCTAATACTGTTCTCTTCTATTTTCCCCATTCTGACTGAGCTTGTTGGAGTTCAGTGTTTGCACTAGCAAACCCGACTTATCCAGGGGACTTACATGTAACAGCACAAATCAACAATACCACAGATACTATTTATATGAAAGTAAATTATTTATATGTAAATTAACATCAATTTACATATAAAAAGACAACAAACTAGTTGAAAAGCTTTCTATACTTCTAATGCTCTTTTCCCTGGCAAGTTGCTGAGGTTTCTGTAGTGCTTACCTTATCAAGATCTTCCCTCTGTGTCTTGAATCTAGCCCCTCTCCCCTCTTCCTTAGTAAAGCCTCCTTACTTTTACCTGGAGAGCTTCCCATGTGGTGCTAGTGATAAAGAACCTGCTTGCAATGCAGGAGACAAAAGAGATGTGGTTTGATCCCTGGGTCAGGAAGATCCCCTGGAGAAGCAAATCGCAACCCACTCCAGTATTCTTTTGTGGGAAATCCCATGGACAGTGGAGCCTGGTGGGCTATAGTCCATGGGGTTGCAAAGAGTTGGACATGACTGAGGTGACTTAGCACTCTTATCTGCAAGAGCTCAGTAAGTATTAATAATTCCTTAATACCATTCATCCTGTTCTGGTCCTTTACAAAGACTTTAAAGAGTCTGGCCTTTTGTTTCTCTACTGTTAAGAGCGACTACAATTAGCTTTAGTTGATTTGTCTTCTAATCCTCCTCTGTGTGCTTCTGCTTCTATTGGCCAATGTGGGACAAGCACTTCCTCTTGAATTTGACTTTCACTCTTGGACACAGTGCTGATCCTGCCTTTTTCAAAGTTCTCTTTTCTCATAACCCTTTCTGATCCATACTATGGAGGGGTAGAGGTGAGTTCTTCACACTGTGTCCACAGAGGGCAGAGAATTGCATTTAGATGCTTTCAAAGCTTTAATTTTCACTGCCTTATGTTATCAACTTACTCTCGTTTTTTTTTTTAATCAAAAATATTGGCTATGTTTATAAGAGAACAACCTAAACTATCAGACAACCTTCCACACATGATCTGCTGTCTGTAGTAACTCATAAGGCAAAAGTGCAGTTTCAAAGCCTCCACTATTAATGAGTAGACTATTTAAAAATTCCATAGAGATAGAAAGTGTAAGTTTTCTTTTTGGAGTAGGTTCTCTGACATAATACAACTAGTGTTGTTAAAATGTTAGTCCTGTAAGGATGGTAGATTTTTGCTTGTGTTTCACCAAGCCCCAGGGCTTGGAAGAGGACCTAATACAAGAGATTGCTAACATCTGTTGGAAGGCTCACACATTGTGACTATAGGGCTGAATCATTCTGCTAAGTAATTGAATAAATGTTTGATTTTCAGTGTGTGTGTCCCTACATGTAGAAAACCCTGTGGAGAATTTGAGGCTGAATAAGAATGCATCCCAAAGAAACTTGATCTAGTACGTGAGAGAAACAATACAAAAAATAGGTACACTAGGGGTTCCCTTGATGGCTCAGAGGTAATGAATCTGCCTGACAATGTGGGAGAAATGGGTTCAATCCCTGGTCTAGGAGGATCCCACATGCCACAGAGCAACTAAGTCTGTGTACCCCAACTAGTGAGCCTGTGCTCTAGATCCAGGCTCCACAACAAGAGAAACCCATGCACTGAAACTAGAGCGTAATCTCCTCTGGCCACAGCAGAGAAAAGCCCAAGAAGCAATGAAGACCCTGCACAGCCAAAAATCCATAAATAAATAAAATCATTTTTTAAAAATAGGTATACTAAACATTCAATTAAAATGATTCTGTATTCAAGATCCAACAAATGTGCTGTTTGCTTTCCTCAGAAGCAGCACTCCTTTCTGTAGAGATTTGAAGTTATGCTGTAGAGGATTAGCTTTTGAGCTGTGTCTAAAAAAATGAATAGAATTTCCACAGAGAGAAACTCAAAGGCAGAGAATGCCTTGCACTGGAGATCAGTCTTAGAGTCTTTTCTGAGCCTTCATGAGACCAGCAGAAATAAAGAATGGTATGTTTCAATAGCTGAAAGAACTTTACGTAAATTATTAAGCACTGCAGCATCTTCAAGACACAAGTATTTTAAGCACATCCGAGTGCCCTCCCACGGGGCTGGGGTTGGGGAAGAAGGGAGGGAGTGACTTTTCGGCCATTTTCACTTAAAGTGAAATGAGTAACTTGAAAAAAAAAAGCTTCTTCTGTGTTTATTTTTAAGAGTTTATGTTTCAGTTTCCAGCATGTGTCACATTAAACTCAGACTGACTGAAAGAAAAATACTGGTATTTCAAGAAAAGGCATGGTATTATCTTTTCCTTACTTAAGTTCTGACAGGACCAAGCAATTCCCTGCAAATCTCCCTCCCCCTCTTCCCCACCCTGGAGCAAATTTTAAAGCCATGATTCATCAAACCGCAGTTAGACATTCTGAACTTTGATGACTCCTTCTGCAAACCGGTTTGTTCACAAAATGGATTCTGCCTTACTTTTTCTCAAAAAGTCTCCTGTATGGTAGTGACATTCATGATACAATAGTTCTCTTCAACACAGTACTAGTTTTCACCAAAGCCCATCTATAGAGTTTTTAAAAAATATCTCATAGTGATATTAAACTTAGTATACTCAAGCTACATAGAAACATAACTTAGATGTTTTCGTTTAAAGGAAGTTTAGGAGACACTGCATTTTAAGAAGTCGGAGAGGCAGTTCTTCTGATCTGCATTTCATTTCCATATTGCAAATATCAAATGCTACAAAGATTTGCCTAACCCATCATTTCTAATCCCAGTGAGTTTTGTGTACTCTCTCTTTACTCAACTAAGCCTTTATTCTCTTTACACTTAGGGTAGTTTAAGCAAATTTACCTGTGTCCACAGTAAATATGCTTCAGCTCCAGGCAGCTGACTTCTTGTTCACCCAGATGGATTTTAAACTGAAATGTGCATATTGCAAGCAGCAGCCACTGCCTCTTAAAAATGCAAAACCTTAACCAGGCAACAGGATATAGTTTCAAATAGAAAGAAGAGCTGTTGTTGAAGCCTAAGGATCTTTAATTCTCTGGATTGCGCACTGTAAACCCATTAGCTGAATTTAAATTTCTTGGGGTTCTTCTGAACCTGGCTAACACACATGGAATTTAGAATTGTTTCCTTTTCACATTTTGCTTATTTTTAGTCTCTCCAAAGACTCCTGGTTATGTAGCAGATTTAGGGAAAATGTTAGAATTTGCATGTTTGGCTTTGAGCTTAAAGATGATCTTGTTTATAAAAAGTGTGCAACTTTTCTCCTCTTTTTGATCTTGTATTTTGATACTTATTTTATGACAGGTTTCATGACCTTCCATAATATGGATGTACAAAAACTATAAAGTAGCTAAAAATTAAAAGAATAATTTTTATATACTAGCTAGCTACACAGGAGTCATTAACATTTTTGTACAATGATGACATTGAAAGACATTTTGAATTATTCAATTATTAAAATCAGTCTTAACTCCCATGCCATTCTTTTACATGTTGAAAAAATATGGTATGTTGTTGCAAAACTCTTTATCTTTAAACTACAGTAACATATGTTTTGCAATAGGAAAGTAAAGTTGCTTTAGGACATTGTCAAAGTCAGATAATCAGGTAACCATATATTTTAGACAAAATAGCTTTTAAATTCTTCATAATAATCAATATTTAGGGTACCAGGAGACAATGATCAGTCAAAAGCTTATACTAATGTCCACCGCTTCCTTATCTGAAAAGGTGCAAACAAAATTTGTTGTTTACTCTCTGTTGGTGGAATAAGTTTCTTTTTCAACTGCTAGCAGTTCAGGACCTGCACTTTCTTGGGGGTGCACACCAAGGAGCCTGTTGGTAATCTTTAGCTACAGTCCTACGGGGATGACAAGGCATTCCTCATCTTCATGGGAGAGGCATTGGGACCCATCCACTGCCTCTCCAGCAACCATAGGAACATCTACTCCCAATTCTGCTACATAATCTATATCAGGTCAACAGAGAGGAATAAGCAGGAGAAAGTAGGAATCCCTTTTGGACAAGGAGAAATTTCTCACACAAATCCATGGTTTGGCCATTTGAATTTGCTTCTCTGAATATTCAAATTTCTGCCTCATTTCTATTGCTGTTTAGGTTGCTTGAATTTTTTTTTTTTAATATTTATTTATTTGACTGTGCCAGGTCTTAGTCACAGCATGTGGGATCTAGTTTCCTGACCAAGGATTGAACCCAGTCCCCTCTGCATTGGGAGCTCTGAGTCTTAGCCACTGGACCACCAGGGAAGTCCCCTGCTTGAATTTTTGCCTCAACAGTTTATAAAGCGCCTGCTATAGTATACATATAAGCCTTTTCTTAATATATGAAAATAAGATTTGAAATTTTATGAGAATCTAATGATTTTATTTATATTTTTCCACATGTACTTTTATTTGTGTGTATTAAAATCTCTCTCTCTCTTAATCATACTAGATTTCCATGCATGAATAAGTGTTTTCTAGCCCAGAGATTATGTATGTTATTTACATATTTGTGCATGCATGCTTAGTCACTCAGTCGTGTCTAACTCTGCGATCCCATAGACTGTAGCCTGCTAGACTTCTCTGCCCATGGGTTTCTCCAGGCAAGAATACTGAAGTGGGTTGCGATTTTCTCCTCCAGGGGATATTCCTGACCCAGGGATTGAACTACCTCTTTTCTGTCTCCTGCATTGCAAGTATATTCTTCACCGCTGAGACAGCAGGGAAGCCCCATTTATATATTTATTTCCATTTAAATCTTAGTTCTATCTGAAATATTTTTGATATAATATAAAATAGGGATAGAGTTTTCTAATTGTTCCTATTTAAAGAATTGTTTTAAATTATCTATTTAATCCGTTGAATTCAAATAGAAGTTGAAAATAGCATTGTTATTTAATTAAAAGATGTGAATCTCTTGTTATATAGTCAACTGAGGTCTTTTTAATTAATAAATTTAGTTTTTAGAGCAGTTTAAAGGTTGCAAGGCCCTCTTCCTTAGCTTCCTATGTTATTAATATATTGCATTGGTGTGGTACATTTGTTATAACTGGTGAACCTCTATTGATATATTATTATTAGTTAATACAAGAATTTACATTAGGATTCACTCTTTATGTTGTACAGTTCTATGGATTTTGCCAAATACAAAATATTGTATATATTACATTATGATAGTATAGAAAAATGTCCCTGTCCTAAAAATCCCCTGTACTCCACCTACTCATTCTCTTACCTTTCTCCCAGACTCGTGGCAGCCATTGATATTTTTGCAGTCTCTGGAAGTCGCTTTTCCAGAATGTCATATAGTTAATATCATATGGTATACAACCTTTTCATACTGCCTTATTTCACTTAGCAATACACAGTTAAGATTCTTCCATGACATTTCCTAGTTTGATAACATATTTCTTTTTATTGTTGAATAAAATTCCATTATGGGGATGTGTGTGTGTATGCTCAGTCGCTCAGTCATGTCTGACTCTTTGAGGCCCCATGAACTGTGGCCTATGAACTATAGCCTGCCAGGCTCCTCTGCCCATGGAATATTCCAGGCAAGAATACTGGAGTGGGGTGCCATTTCCCATTTCAGGGGACCTTCCCAACCCATGGATCGGACCTGCATCTCTTGCATCTCCTGCATTGGAAGGTGGATTCTTTACCAGTAGTGTGACCTGAGAAGCCCTGTATGGATGTATAATAGTTCATCCACTCACTGATTAAAGGATATCTTGGTTGCCACCAATTTTTGTCAATTATGAATAAAGTTGCTATAATCACTTGTGTGCAGATTTTTGTGATAAAATAATTTTCTTAACTCATTAGAGTAAGTATCTAGGCATATAATCACTGGACTGTATCCTAAGACTATGTTTAAGTTTTTAAGAAACTGTCAGACTATCTTCCAAAGAGTAGTCCCATCTTGTATTCTTTACCAGCAATTAGCAAGTGTTCCTGCCAATTGGAGTTTTGAATAAGTATTTATTACTCGAACTAATATCATCATGAAATTAGTTTATATATATGTGTATTTTTATCATCACAAAGTTTTGCTGCAAGTTGGTTGACATAAAGGAAGAAATCATTATGATAGCACAAATTACTAAAGGTTATGAAAGAATTTGTGTGCAAAATGTATGGTAATTAAGCTAGCATTAGGAAATCTGAAATTTCACAACATTTAAATAGATGCTTTGCTCTCCTTGAACCTGGAAAGCAGATTTTGAACTCTTGACCTTAACACACATCTTCATTTTTCTCCCTACAAATTTCTTGATAATTTATCAAAATAAAATTAGTTACAGTAGCCAGTGTGACCATTTTATTCTCTCTCCTTTTAGAATAACATAGAGAGGAATGGTGACACCATATTCAAGGATAAAAAAACCTGTGAAACACTTTCTAATCCTAGCAAAATCCTGTTAGTAGGAGTGTAAGAACTCACTTACTGAATTATTCACTGACTTTTCCTAAGTCACATAATAGATATTAAGCCTCCACCTGAATTTGAATTTCTATTTTATCTATGATTTATCACCCACAAAGGAAAACATAGAGGAGCAGAGATGTAAGATCTTAGCACAAGTATGTTATCACCTCTTTTTGTTTGACAGCTATAGGAATTACATTTTGAACACAGGAGAGATAAAATATTTCTTAAAGTTATAAATTGGATTCACTTTCACCTCAAAACTCACACCCCGAGACTAGCAGTAAATTTAACCTGAGTGTATGTTCAGCACTTTGTCTCTTGTCCTTGCATCACACCGGAATACAAGGTTTTGGAAAACCTAGTGAAATGAGAAAGGGCACCATATTGCTCTTAATTTCAATGATCTCATTTGCTGATGACCATTTCAATAATGGGCACCTTCAGTAAGGCCCTGAGACCATGGCAATTGGTGGTGACTTCTTCCATGTCCCATGGAGTCAGCCCCTTCTGTGACCATGCTAGCATAGAAGCATCTGAGAGGATTCAAGCACACTATATGATCTAGAAAACCCAAAGCTCTTGTGTTCCTTCCAGGACTGAGAATTGCAACCACCTCTTTAGGTCAGACCAACTACTTTGTGCATGTGGTATGTGTAAGTGTGTGTGTGTGTGTATATGTAAATTTATTTCAATTTAAAATATTTTTAAAAAATTAAAATAGATAAACCTTGCCTGTTTGTGAACATTGTATAAAGAATTTGAATATATAAGTAACACCTACAAATCAGTAAGAAATAGGCAGACACCCCTTTAGAAAAAATGGACCCAAAATTAGAACTGGAATCTAAGAAACAATATATCCAATAATCAACATATATATAAAAGGGTGTTAAATTTCATTAGCCACTGAAGAAAGCTAAATTAAAAACCCAAGGTAATATCACTCACAACACCAGAATTGTTAAAATGAAAAAGACAGTAGCAAATATTGACAAGGATAAGGAAAGACTGGATTTCTCATTTACTGCTGTTTGCAAGTGTAACTTGGTACAACTTTGGAAAACTAAGTGGCAGTATTGACTAAAGTAAAATGCATGCAAACACCATGACCTAGCAAAAGAACCAGAAGGTGTGCATAAGGATGTTTGTTGTAGCACGGTTTGTAATAACCAGAAATTAGAAACATTCCAATATGTGACTAGAGAAAATGGATAAATAAATAGTTACACGTTTTTACAAAGGAATAACATACTCTCTTAAATCTCCTGCATTGGTAAAGAACCCACCTGTCAGTGCAGAAGACTCAAGAGAGAAGTTGCTGAAGAACTCAACCTTGACCATTCTACCATCATTTGGCACTTGTAGCAAAATGGAAAGATGAAAAAGTTCAAGTGAGTGTCTCATGAGCTGACCGCAAATCAAAAAAATCATCGTTTTGAAGAGTTGTCTTCTCTTCAATTCAGTTCAGTCACTCAGTCACGTCTGACTCTTTGTGACCCCATGGACTACAGCACGCACCAGGCCTCCCTGTTCATCACCAACTGCCAGAACTTACCCAAACTCATGGCCAACGAGTTGATGATGCCATCCAGCCATCTCATCCTCTGTCGTCCCCTTCTCCTCTTGCTTTCAGTCTTTCCCAGCATCAGGGTCTTTTCAAATGAGTCAATTCTATCACATCAGGTGGCCAAAGTATTGGTTTCAGCTTCAACATCAGTCCTTCCAATGAATATTCAGGACTGATTTTCTTTAGGATGGACTGGTTGGATCTCCTTGCAGTCCAAGGGACTCTCAAGAGTCTTCTCCAACACCACAGTTCAAAAAACCAATACAGTATTGTAAAGTAATTAACCTCCAGTTAAAATAAATAAAAATTTTAAAAAGCATAAATTCTTCGGCACTCAGCTATGGACAAACCATAGCCTTGACGAGATGGATGTTTGTTGGCAAAGTAATGTCTCTGCTTTTTAATATGCTGTCTAGGTTGGTCATAACTTTCCTTCCAAGAAGCAAGCATCTTTTAATTTCATGGCTACAGTCAACATCTGCAGTGATTTTGGAGCCCCTAAAAGAGTCTGTCACTGTTTCTATTGTTTCCCCATCTATTTACCACGAAGTGATGGGACCAGATGTCTTCTCTTATTCTTATGCAATAACAAGAAACCATTTCTTGATCAGACTGTGACGTGCAATGAAAAGTGGATTGTATATGACAACCAGCAGCAACCAGCTCAATGGCTGGACTGAGAAGAAGCTCCAAAGCCCTTCCCAAAGCAAAAATTGCACCAAAGAAAAGGTCAGGGCCACTGTTTGGTGGTCTGCTGCCGATCTGATTCACTCCAGCTTTCTGAATCCCAGCAAAACCATTACATCTGATAAGTATGCTCAGCAAATCACTGCTGCTGCTGCTGCTAAGTCACGTCAGTCATTTCCTACCCTGTGTGACCCCATAGATGGCAGCCCGCCAGGCTCCCCCATCACTGGAGTGGGTTGCTATTTGCTTCTCCAATGCATGAAAGTGAAAAGTGAAAGTCAAGTCGCTCAGTAGTGTTCTACTCTTCGTGACGCCATGGACTGCAGCCTACCAGGCTCCTCCATCCGTAGGATTTTCCAGGCAAGAGTACTGGAGTGGGGTGCCATCACCTTCTCCAGCAAATCACTGAGATGTACTGCAATACCTGAAGCCGGCAGTGGTCAACAGAAAGGGCCCAATTCTTCTTCATGACAATGCCTGACAACACATTGCACAACCAATTCTTCAAAAGCTGAATGAACTGGGCTACAAAGTATGGCTCATCTGCCATACTTACATGACCTCTCACCAACTATTATTTCTTCAAGCATCTTGACACTTTTTTCAGGCAAAACGTTTCCACAACCAGTAGGATGCAGAAAATGCTTTCTAAGAGTTAGTCAGATTCCAAAGCACAGATTGTTACGCTACAGGAATAAGCAAACTTATTTCTCGTTGGCAAAAATGTGTTGATTGTAGTGATTTCTATTTTGATTAATACAGATATGTTGAGCTTAGTTATTATGATTTAAAATCATGGTGTGAAACCTTAATTTTGTTTCCACCAACCTATTACGTTTTTACACCATTCATACAAACATGCACACACATAGCATTATAAGCTAAAGTTTCACAAAATAATACTTACCCTATAGTAAGTGAAACATACTGATACTTTTCCACGTTGTTCCATTTCATTCTATTCTACTCCTTTCTTTCTTTTTAGTGTTGATCAGTGCATAACAAATTGACTTCGTAATTCACTAATGATTTTGAATTAGCAGTTGAAACATTGCTCTAGATGTGTCTCTACCTTCAAGACAAAATATTGTCTTACTTTGGCTTGACCCTAATGAGAAACTTAGGAAACTATTTTCCTTTCAAAGTCCATGAGGATAAGGAGATTCCAGATCTCTGGGAATTCTAGTCATGGTTAATTCTTTGGCAGTTAGGGTGATAACTTTCATTCTTCCCTGTTAAATCCATATCAAGGAAGCAAGATAATGTATCTAAATGTTATTCCTTCACATTCTCAATTAACCACCTTCCTATACTGATGTGTTAAGAACAGAGGTTCTCAACCTTCTCAGCACCGGGAACTGGTTTCTTGGAAAACAATTTTTCCGTGGAGAGGAGGTGCAGGGCAGATGGTTTCAGGATGATTTAAGTGCTGTTACATTTATAACGCCACCGTTTGATCCGATCACCACTGTCACTGTAAAGCAAACAATGAGGAGTGGCTGTAAATATGGATAAAGCTTCACTGGCTTGCTTGCTGCTCACCTCCAGCTGTGCTCCCTGGTTCCTGGGAAACCAAGTTAAGAAGATGAAGTTCCTTCCTCCAACTTGTTATGTATATATGCTTTTGTCTATTTTTGCTTCAGTGTGATGATACACCCCAATGAAACTTCACTCCATTGGCCTTCAGTATCTTCATTTGATTACTTCATTGAATGGGCGGGAGGGTAAAATTAAAAAAAAAAAATTTCTCTATTTTACATGATGTTGGGGAAAACTGAGTAATAATAGCAATCAATAATTTAGTTGTGTGTGTGATGATTATTTGAGTAGCTGACATTTCCAGAGATAAAGGGAAAACCATTAAGAACACTATTTCTCAAAATTCTTTAACCTATGCAGATATTAGAAATACAAACTAGGCAGTATTTTCATTTACTGTGGATAATGGGTATGAGAAAGTTGTGGGGAAATTTTGAGATTTCAGAGAATTGCTGTTTTTGATGGTTCTGAATATACCTCTTTCTCCACATGAAAAGTAATGCTTCAGTTCAGTTCAGTCGCTCAGTCGTGTTGGACTCTTTGCGACCCCACGAATTGCAGCATGCCAGGCCTGCCTGTCCAACACCAACTCACCAATATCCAAACTCATGTCCATCGAGTCAGTGATGCCATCCAGCCATCTCATCCTCTGTCGTCCTCTTCTCCTTCTGCCCCCAATCCCTCCCAGCATCAGAGTCTTTCCCCATGAGTCAACTCTTCACGTTAGGTGGCCAACATATTTGTTTCACCTTTAGCATCAGTCCTTCCAAAGAACACCCAGGACTGATCTCCTTTAGAATGGACTGGTTGGATCTCCTTGCAGTCCAAGGAACTCTCAAGAGTCTTCTCCAACACCACAGTTCAAAAGCATCAATTCTTCAGCGCTCAGCTTTTTTCATAGTCCAACTCTCACATCCATACATGACCACTGGAAAAACCATAGCCTTGACTAGATGGGCCTTTGTTGGCAAAGTAATGTCTCTGCTTCTGAATATGCTATCTAGGTTGGTCATAACTTTCCTTCCAAGGAGTAAGCGTCTTAATTTCATGGCTGCAGTCACCATCTGCAGTGATTTTGGAGCCCCAGAAATAAAGTCTGACACTGTTTCTACTGTTTCCCCATCTATTTACCATGAAGTGATGGGACCAGATGTCGTGATCTTAGTTTTCTGAATGTTGAGCCAACTTTTTCACTCCCCTCTTTCACTTTCATCAAGAGGCTTTTTAGTTCCTCCTCACTTTCTGCCATAAGGGTGGTGGCATCTGCATATCTGAGGTGATAGATATTTCTCCCGGCAATCTTGATTCCAGCTTGTGTTTCTTCCAGTCCAGCATTTCTCATGATGGACTCTGCATAGAAGTTAAATAAGCAGGCTGACAATATACAGCCTTGACGTACTCCATTTCCTATTTGGAACCAGTCTGTTGTTTCAGGTCCAATTCTAACTGTTGCTTCCTAATCTGCATATAGGTTTCTCAAGAGGCAGGTCAGGTAATCTGGTATGCCCATCTCTCTGAGAATTTTCCACAGTTTATTGTGATCCACAGAGTCAAAGGCTTTGGCATAGTCAATAAAGCAGAAATAGATATTTTTCTGGAACTCTCTTGCTTTTTCCATGATCCAGCAGATGTTGGCAATTTGATCTTTGGTTCTTCTGCCTTTTCTAAAATCAGCTTGAACATCTGGAAGTTCACTGTTCATGTATTACTGAAGCCTGCCTTGGAGAATTTTGAGCATTACTTTTAGAGAGAACCTAAAACAAATGGGTGGAGGAAACCCCTTACTTAAATCAGATGTTTTGCTAGATTTTGTCCAAATACTTTTGCTCTGTTAAAGTATGATATGTGTGAGAGACTTCATATTTTGTATCCTTGCTTTGTTTCCTTTTCACTATCAGGTCTGTACTATAGGAATAGAGATAAATATACAGTGAAAATATAAAACATAATAGTTACTTTTAACTCTCCCCCCATCTCCTCCTTTTCTTCATTTTCTGTTCTCTCTGTGTAAAATAATGGAACTAATGAGTCATCTTCTAGAAACAGCAAGACTGGTGACTCATTCCTCCAGACTTGTAGTATGTGGCTTTTCACGTACATGAAGCATTTAACCAGTTATTATACCTTAGTTGCTAATGGTAACACATGATACATTTTAATTCCAGATCCCACTTGAAAGCATCATTGTGGGGGACAGAGTTCCCAGTAGATTACTCACAGAAATATTCCTTTATGATTAGTGACTTTCTCTTTATATTTGGGAGTTTCATTGCCTTTAGAGTTACAGCAGCAAGTTAATTTTGGTAAAAATGTTTTTCTAACTTGTTTTCCTTAATTCTGCTACAGGTATTACATCTATTGTTGCTATCATACATTTGCCAATTTATTATAAATCCAAATATACAACCCAATTCCTCCACGTTAATGCTACCAGTAACCACAAAAACAGGACAAAATGGGACCATATGTTTCTTTTAGGTAGTCTTCTAAAAGCTACATGAGCTTTTCTCTTCATTGCACAGGAGTGTCACTGTGCATGTTCCAATGTTTCCATTGTCAAAATCAGGAATAAAAATACAAATATAAGATAATTTTGTGTAATTATCTTTTCCTTTTTCACCTGACAAAAAGAAATGTGGTATGAAAAAGCTGGTCTACATCTGTCCTAGATGCAATAATACCAATCAATTAATTAGTTGGCACCTAATTAAATAGTTCAAAACATACTTGTTATGGTAGGTGACTATATATATATACATATATATATTCTTAAATATTTAGATGATCATCCTTCTTCAGGATATGTTGACTTCATTAACATTAGCACTGAGAATTTAGAATATGTTTTTAAAATTGACAATCATAAGAAACTATCTTCAGTGATTTTTCCAAACCTGATATATGCATACATAATAACCTGAGATATCTAAGAGGAAAAAGAACTACTAAAATGTAGCATAAATTGAACTATAATACTATGCTGCTGCTGCTGCTGCTGCTGCTGCTGCTAAGTCGCTTCAGTCGTGTCTGACTCTGTGCGACCCCAGAGACGGCAGCCCATCAGGCTCCCCCGTCCCTGGGATTCTCCAGGCAAGAACACTGGAGTGGGTTGCCATTTTCTTCTCCAATAATACTATGAGAGAGGTCATACTTGTGCATAGTTTAATGGAAACATCATATATAACTTTGTAAGGCTTCATGAAGAATAAAAATGAATCATCATCGAGATTACCAAACAAATTTCCTTTCCTTGAGTCAAGTGGGAAATTTCTTGTGATACCTGTTCGTTCTGAAACAGCTGCTACTCCACTAATCCTTTCATTTTGTAGTTCTGGTGTATTGTTCAAATTCTGTAGAATACTAAGGATCTATTTGCATGAAAGTTTATATATAACTTAGTCTATAAAAAGAATTAATGTATTAAGTCTTTCTCTAATGTCAATATTTTCTTAGCATATCATAATGGTTATATTTCCAGATTTAACTTGGAGATTTTGAGACAATTTAGAACTTTATGTCTTTTCCATTTCTTATTTATATCAACAAGGTGTATGCAAGCATAGAACATATTTTGTTTTGAAGGCAGGAAAAATGCTGGTAAAATAGAATAGAAAACTATCCAAGATGATTCACATTATTGCATAGCAGAAACTAACACAATATTGTAAAGCAATTATAACTCCAATTTAAAAAATAAAGAATAAAGTAACAAAAAGGGAAAATATCCAGAATTTCATAACACTAAGTTTTGCAGATACATATATTATTTCTTAATTCTCATAGAATTCTAGTAAATTGGCAGCCTAAAAAATATTATCCCTATTTCACAAAAGTTGAAACAAATTCGGGGAAGTTAAATATGTCCCCCAAATCACATAATAACTAGTGGTGAAGTTGAGACTTAACCAGTGAGAGTTTTATTTTGTTTTAAAGTTTATGATTTTTCATTCCACAATTCGTCTAACTAAAAAAGTACGTCAGTCATTGGTCTCAGGATGGAGGCAGATAGTACTGCATACTTGAACACCTCTTGTATTCTGCTCCCCTGAAAAAAGCAGTATAAGCTAAAGAGAGGGGAAAAAAAATCTGTACTTCCGTTTCTTTTCCTTTTGCTCTCAGCTCTGAGTTGGCTTAGTGAACAGTTTTGCAAGGCTTGTTTCACTTTTGGGCAAGGCTGAGCCCTGTATTTCAAACAAAAGACAGCCGGTTACTAACTTCTGGTTGCTAGGTGTGGCCTCCTTTGAAATTCTATAAAATCAGAAGCTCAAGGTTCCACTTCCAGCAGAAACCGTTCAGAGAAGAATCTCTCTTTAGTTCTTTGCACGGAAGTGAAGCAAACAAAAAGGTAAGTCTTGGTTTTCCTTTAAGTTTTGGCTGTTTTGATAACTTTTACCATCAGTGTTTAATGTTACTACTGTGGAATTTATGGCTAGCTGTACTTTGACAAACATTTCTGTAAGATTACATTGGGAATTTATATTTTGGGGATCACAAATTGTAGTTTTATTTTTACTTAGTTAAGAAATACAATTTTAAAAATAAGAAAACTTTGCTTAATACTGGCTTTCTGTACTGTTGGTGAGTAACCATGGAAAAGAAGAGATGAATGTGTTTATTCCTACAAGTTATGAGTTTCCAAGATCTGTATGAACTTTATGTAGAAATCACGATGGATGGTGCGTGTTAGTGGGGGAGCCAGGCCTGAAGAATCCAGAGGTGGGTTTCAGGGACTTAAATAATTTATTTTTTTCTTAAAAAAAAAAAAAAAAAAAGATTCGGATCTCATAGTGGAAATTATATCCTTTGTAATTAACATCTTAAATTAATGTTATGTTCACTCATGCAGTATAAATAAATAAGAGGATCCACTTACTTCATTTAGAGAGGGTGTGGCCACATTCTTTCCCCTGGAGCCTCTGTGTCATAGACTGGCTTTTCAAGTGCAGATTGGAAAACCTAAGGGGAAAGGAAACATTTCCTGGGTGGTGTCAGATAAGTTATCCCTTGGGAATGTGATTAGAGCCCTCTAAAAATTATTCCACTTAGTAGCATCTTGATTGTCATGGCTATAAAACTCCTTAGGAAAGCAAAAAGCATATCTAAAGTAGAGATTTTACTGGTGTTGGATGTACGTGCAAAAGTGAGGGATTTTCAAAACCTAACCATATATCTGGCTCTTGTTTATTACAAATGTCCTTTAAAATTTTTTTTCTTAGCTCATTCTCAGTGTTAAGTTAAATGATCTGATATCTAATTTTTAGTGCTAGTTAATCAAAAGCTATGTACTTTTCTTGCCTAGTTTGTGTCTAAAATTATGTTTGGACTTTGAAAAAGCAATATTCTCCTCTGCCCACAGGAATTTATTTTTGTAGGCACATTGCAGAACACCTCAAATGTGGTAAAATGCTAGTTTCATAATTCCAAAATTCCTAGCCTCTTCTCCAGAAGCTGGGTTACCACCCTGGCCCCAGGCTCAACCACATCTGGCAGATAGCCATCATTTGACAGATGTTGACAGAATAGTTAATAATAATATTATTAAGAAACCAGCTAGAGTTTCGTGGTTATTAAATACTTTTTCAATCAAAAGATCTGCAAAGATTGGTTTCTGTTGATGTTAGCTTGCTCAGCTGCTGCTTAATCTTATCTACACCCATTAAGTGATGACATATTTGAAACCAGCGGACATATTATTTTTCAGTGATTAACCAAAAGCTGTCTTTTGAGTAAATGATTTCCTCTTTCTTTAAAATGGGAGAGAGTTTTATGAGAAAGATAAGAACAAACACAATTCATGTAATACTTTCCTTCACTATGGGCTTCCCTGGCAGCTCAGACCCTAAAGAGTCCTCCTACAATGCAGGAGATCCAGGTTCAATCCCAGGATCAGGAAGATTCCCTGGAAAAGGGAATGGCTTGCCACTACAGCATTCTTGCCTGGAGAATTCCTTGGACGGAGCATCCTGGTGGGCTACAGTCCATGGGGTTGCAAAGAGTCAGACATGACTAAGCGACTAACATTACTCCACTTTTCTTTCACTATGCTAATTTTTTCCACTTCCTGGCACTTGAGGTGAAATTTACAACTGGCATTTCAGAGTTGTAATGAATCTCAGCTACTGTGCATTCCAACTCTTATTTTTATAATTGGAGAGCCCTCCTCACCCCCAAAGTTAAATGTTTTCTTCAGGTCATATGGTCAGCTACAGAGAGTCAAGATATGGCTCAAAACTCCTCAGTTCTTATTTTTACATCCTATAGTTGTGGATAGAAAACATTACTTAAGTTGGTATAGATATTTTTCCTAAATAATTAGCACTGATACACTATTTGTTCATTCAGTAATGCTTTCCAGCATACTAAGTACCAGGCATTCTGCCAGGCATGGTAGATTATCATTTCCCCATGGAATGCCACTAAAAATATAGATGAGTAAATAAATAGAAAGTGATAATGCAGAACAATAGGGGCAAGTGTAGGGAGAAGGCAGGATGCTTTGGGAGAGCACAGATGGTTGGTTGCTTACCCCAGTGTTGAACTAAGGAAGGCCCATCTGGAGGATGTGGTGAGGTCTAGGCTAAATCCTCTCTAAGAAGCATCATTTAGGCAAAGAGAATTGGATATGGAGGATGAAGTAGAATGCCAGGCAAACAGAACACCCTACTCAAAGGCCTGGAAGCGAAACATTCATGAAACTACCTTTCATAAAGTGTTTCTTCATAAGTCATGCCTTTGTACAGTCTAATTGCCTTTTCTCATATGAGTAGGTGTGGGAAAGACTTGTGAAATATATATAGAGGGGAAAACTACATAGGCCAAAGCACTGAAAAATAAACTCCCTCAGGGGTAAAACCTTCCACAGTTTCCATGGGCTTGCTGTGAATGAATTTGATTCTTAACTATATGCTATTAAAAATATCGTCGATCATTAAAAGCATATACACTCTTTTGGAATCAGAAAGCATGGATTTATGTATGCCTTGATGCTTGCCACTAGTATCTAGAAAACTGACAGAAAAAATTACATTTTTTCCCCAGGTAGAAAATGGGAATAATGATGTTCTCTGCAAAGATCAATTTCTGCTGCTGTCTTTGCAGAACTCTGATCTTTCTTACTTATCGTCAGGAAGGCATGATAGACCACAAAACTCAGTTTCCTTTGTCAAAAATTCTGGAAGTAGGGTTTCATGAAGCTGACAGAAAGTGTGGTTTTTAAAGTTATTAAAAGCAGTCTTGTAACAATTTCAAACCTTCAGAAAAGTTTTAAGAATATTGCACAAAATTACATATACTTTTTACCCAAATTTGCCGTGTTAGTATTTTACCACATTTGCTTTATCATTATCTTCTTTTTTCTTCTTCTACCGTCTCTATATAGTTATTTTTACTGTATCATTTAAGAGACCACTGCAGATATGGTGTCCCTCTGTCTCTAAATACTTCAACCATAGTGCAGTTTAAAAAAAAATCAGGAAATTAACTTTCATATAATGTCTTAGTTTTCTCAAACTGTACAGTTGGTATAATTGCTAATGTACCATTTCTAGAATACCTTTTTCTTACATTTAGCAAGCATCATTTAATGCATATTTACTTTCTTTTAATTTCTTGCTGATTGAGAGGAAGAGAGCTCTCTTATGACATAAAAATGTTAATTTCTAGAAAGTTATTCACTTTTTCATAGATAAATGAGATTGATAGGCAGTACATCTTCACAGATTATTAATTAGAACAACACTGGAATTTTATTAATTTCCATGTAAGTCAGTCTATTTATAGATGTTCAGTTTCATCCTCAAATTAGATGATGCTAAGGACTGAGATGAACTTGGTTTCAAAGCTCATTGGTAGCCAGATGAAATATATATTGAGCCAAGGAATATTAAGAAAACAGGCTCTTAAATACCTAGTACATATTCTAAATGTTGCAACTAAAAAGAAAGATGGAAAAAAGCCTCTTGTGAACTCATGTGATTATTAATTTTTTATTTAAAAAATTCTAATTTCTAGACTGGATCATTCTCTGAATAGTAAAAATATGTGACAAACATTTATATACCATGTTGCAGTTTATAAAATGTGTTTGCATGCATTATTTGTTGATAGTTAAGAAATCTTACTTTTAAATTATTAAGTGGGTTTTATCAAGTACAACATATTAGTTTTCATGCAGAGGTTAGGTATTGAAAAGACAGAATGGTTTAGCAATACAGTTTGAGCAAGGTATTTTTGCTGTTTGTAGTATTTGTAAGGTGTGTTGCAAATATTCAAGGTTCTGTTAAAACATGGAGTTGCATTTGAGCACTTAACTAGCAGTAGATGATCAAATCTATTTCCTGTAGGAAGGTTTTTTTTTTTTTTTTAACATCTTTTCACAATCTTTGTAACTTTAAGCTTTGCTGAGAGCTAGTGGATCTTATCTGGCTGAATTGAGATTCCATTTTCCTTTAATTGTTTTCTTGAAGAAGGTTCTATTCCGGCTACTTCTCTTTTTCTATACCATATTCCAGATCACTTTTTCAGGTCACCTAAATAGCTTCCTGGAGAAGGAAATGGCAACCCACTCCAGTGTTGTTGCCTGGAGAATCCCAGGGACGGGGGAGCCTGGTGGGCTGCCGTCTCTGGGGTCGCACAGAGTCAGACACAACTGAAGTGACTTAGCAGCAGCAGCAGCAGCAGCAAATAGCTTCCAACCAAAATCTAGGAACACAGAAGATATGTCACAAAGCTGTGTTCTCTATGGACATGTGTGAAACAAATTATTTAACCCTTTTATTTTTGTTATTTTGTATAATATAATAGAGAAATATTTTCTAGTCTTTCTCAAGTTTATTTTTTTAAGGAATTAATGCATTATATAAACTTTTTTAAGAGAAAAAATTGTGATGTACAGTCAAGTTTTCATAAAATTTATTTTGAAGTTGTGAGGCTCATTTTAAAAATTATATTTGACAATATTCTTAATCTCCTCTTTGATCGCTTTTGAAGTTTTTTGCTTCTAATTGAAAAAAGTGGAAATATTGGAACATCTGTTTCTATTACTAAAGGAAAATTACTCCACTAAGTGACCAATTGTATCACTCATTTTGAGAATTCTACTCTCTAAAGGGCATGGATGAGATAAAAATGGATATTTTAAATACCTGCATCTTGCCAGAAATTGCAAGAAGTTTTGTATATGCCAATTAAGCAAGAGGAAAATGAAACTCGCTGTGCCAACAACAGTTGCAGCAGATTATGATGTAATAGGAACTAAAACCTTGCGCAAAATTGTACACCATGACTTTACCTCAGGAAATAACTTTAAATTGATCAGTTGCTGGGGGAAGAGATTAAATAAGTGCACAATATATTGCTTCTCCTCACAGATGACAGAACAGTAATTTGAACAATTCCCATGATAATTAAGTAGAGATAGTTTCTGCTTTGGATATTATTTCCCTCATGCATTTAATCTCATTACGTAGAATTTCTGACACTTTTCAGCAGGTGGGGACTGAAATACTGTGTCTGAACATACTGGTAAAGAATCAGGCTATGGGTTTTACTCCTCATGAGTCATTTAGCTTCACAGGGAGAATTTAAAACTGCTAAGATCACCCTTCCAATCTCTTTCAGACGTACTCATAATAGCAGTCTCCAGAGAAATAAAAGGGTGTGGAGAGATCGATCAGCATAGACCTGGAGCTTAGGCTCCTAAAAAAAAAAAAAAAAAAAGACAAAAAGGATCCTTGAGGGCTTCTTGTAGATAATGCAGTAAATGCATTAATTTTTTTAATGTACTTCAAATTTTAAACATATACATAGCTTATTAAATAAAAATATTGCTGAACGATGATAGTAAGTCAAGCAATTTTCTTTAACAAACAATTTTCCAAAGGAGGGCATGCATGGTGCAGTTTCACTCTAAAGAATCCTTTTTAGAGCAAAGCAGCTGGTATAAAATAATTCTTTTCCAGAATTATTTTGTATTGGGTAAAAAAAAGAAAACCAATACATGTAGGATGAGAATTCAGACAGCTCAAATAGAAGAAATGTGAGTGTAGTGATTATTCCAGGTGCTGAAATAATTTTATACCAAGGAATGGAAAAGGAAACTGAATTATTTCAAGGAGAAATCTCAAGAGAATATCTTTTTTTTTTTTTTTTAGGTAGAGTTTTGAGTCTGAATCCACTCCTGTAGATTGCCATAGATTATCTTACCTTATAAATGCCAGTATAATGTTCTTTCTCTACCCAGCAGCTTTGTTCAAGTCCTCATTAACCCTACATGGATTCTCCCACAGCTTACTAAGTGGTCTCTAATCTTCCATCTTGCCCATCTCCTAGGCATTCTCTATGACACAGGATGAGTCATCTTTCTGAAATATAACTTTCTTTTTAAAAACCCATTAACGTTTATCCAAAACTTTGGAAACACATTTGAACTTTTAAATTTGGACTTCTTGAGCTAATAAACTCTTATTAAACTTCTTATTAAACTTCCCAAATATAACACGCTTCTCTGTTTTGTTTTCTTTAACTTTTTAACCAATTTAATTTCAAACCTTCCCCCAAAGAGTCTCAGATCACCCAGAACTTCCTCTAAGAATTGTTCTTAAACTTTTGAGCTTTCTTAGGAAGAGCACATGCTGGCTTTAAGGCCTTTGAGGCAAAGGATGTTTCAATGTTTTTAGCTCTCAGGGATTGGTATACAATGGGTGGTGAAATGAAACACCAGCTTTGCTCTTTACATCCTATATGCTTACTTATAGACAGTCATCTGAGCCCTAAGGTTAGGCCTGAATATACTGAGAAAGAGCTACATTTCTGAGGCTTTGGGTTTCTGTTCAAGGGTACTAGAGTCTCTTTAAAATAAATTCAAATCTAGGGATTTGCCAGGCTGTCTAGTGGTTAGGACTCCTGCTTTCACTGCAGCGGGTGCAGGTTTGATCCCTGGTTGGGGAACTAATATCCCACATCTTTTGGCATGCAGCATGGCCTCCCCCAAAAAAAAACCCACCTACATTTAAAAACAAACAGACCCAAAACACTACATCTAGCATTGTATGATGCTCCTAAAAGTAATCCTGGAAAGTAAAAGCAAGGCTGCTCTATGTCTTAAATATGTAAGGGAGTGGAGTGGTATGTATATGTGGTGAGTTTGTGGTTTGTAAAAACATCAACCTGTTTTCTTTTCAGATCCTTCAAAAATGGCAATGGTATCTGAATTCCTCAAGCAGGCCTGGTTTATTGAAAATGAAGAGCAGGAATACATTGTAAGTCAAGATGACAATAAAATAACTCATTTAAATAGTAGTATTAAAATAGAAGCAAATGTAAGTGAATGGACAATAATTTATTTCTCATTCACAGAAAACTGTGAAAGGATCCAAAGGTGGTCCTGGGTCAGCAGTGAGCCCCTATCCTACCTTCAATCCATCCTCGGATGTTGAGGCCTTGCATAGAGCAATCACAGTTAAAGGTAACTCTGTCTTTCCCAAGCAGTCCCCTCCTAGACATTTCAGAATGGCTACTAAAAAACAAAATGTGCAATGGAAAGAGTCTGCTTCATTTTGAAGATAAGAGATCTTTATCAGTGAAGATACACTTCCTTTCTCAGCACTTAGGAGATTTTGATTAAATCAGTAGACTACTGCTACAACAGTTACCCTTACAAAGCTCATTTCTAACAGACTGAATGCTGAAGTCAGCACCTCTGCTCACACTTAAGGTGTGAACTAGGAACAAACACTGCACACTGAGGGCTGGGGAGAATTTCTTCTTCCTTTGGTGTCTCAGACGGTAAAGAATCTGCCTGTAGTGCAGATCCAGGTTCAGTCCCTAGGTTGGGAAGATCTCCTGGAGAAGGGAATGGCAACCCACTGTAGTATTCTTGCCTGGAGAATCCCATGGACAGAGAAGCCTGGCAGGCTACAGTCCATGGGGGCACAAAGAGTAGGACACAAATGAGCCATTTTCACTTTCTCATTCAAGTGAAGGGAATGCCATCCCAAGGGCTTCCATCTGATATACAGAGTCACATCCATGTCCCAGCCTGTTATAGTTTATACTTCTTTGTTTTGTTAAGAACTTCATTTGAAGCATCTTGATAGTGAATCATTTTATGTCCGTTAAAGAAAATTGATTTTTAAAGTCTAGATGCCCTTTATTTCCAGGTGTGGATGAAGCAACCATCATTGAAATTCTGACTAAGAGAAACAATGCACAGCGTCAGCAGATCAAAGCAGCCTATCTGCAGGAGAAAGGAAAGGTCGGTTGCAGTGGTTAATTTAGATAATTAATTTCAGTCATATTTATGTTTAAATATAGCGTGTGATGGGCTTCTCAGGTACTGGTGGGAAAGAATCTTTGCCTACCAGTGCAAGAGACACAAGAGACACAGATTTGATCCCTGGGTAAGGAAGATGCCCTGGAGTAGGAAATGGTAAGCCACTCCAGTATTGTTGCCTGGAAAACTGCATGGACAGAGCAGCCTGGTGAACTGTCGAATACAACTGAGTATGCGCGCATAGATTTTGAAATACAGTTGCCTAGTTCTTTCAGTCTCTAGCCACTGTTTTCCATTACAACTAAGTCTGGGATTACTGCATTTGTTTTCTTGGATGCAATGTAATCAGTTCAATCGCATTTGCTGGTTTTATGCATTGTTTCGATTCTTTGCACATGTGGTGTTCTATATTGGAGATAAGCCTTTAACTTGAACATAACAGACATCAAGATTTCTGTTGGCAGTAAGAAATATGTTCTGATTGAAATATGACTTCTGTTAAATTTTAAACTGGGCTGTTTAGTGTCTGAATGTAAAGTTTATATGTATAATTCTACTTTAAAAGTAAGGTTTCTATTTTATACAAAATATGGGTAATTTTTTAAGGAGTGTAGTTAGAAAACCACATAATGTCTGATTACAGTGCTTATTTGAAAAGTGCAAATCTCAGTGGTTGGAAAAGTTATTAATACATTATTTTTAAAGTATTCTTATTACTATTTCTGTTAATACACAACCTCTATCTTTTGAGCTTTGTCATTTATTCCCTCTATAAAAGATTCATGCTATCCTTTAAGGAGTTATCAATGAATTTAGTAAATTTCATTCTAATCACTCTAGAACCAAAAAGATTAAGATATTAAGTATTGGATACCCTTTTCTATGTAAAGGGAAGGAGCTATGAAAAATGGTTGGGTTTAGGACTCAGTAAGATTAGCTAAACATTAGGTAACACTGCTTTACTCTCTTGCCTAATGTGTTATTTACTAAAAGGTTATATATCTTCTTGTTATAGCCCCTGGATGAAATTCTGAAGAAAGCCCTCGTCGGTCACCTTGAGGAAGTTGTTTTGGCTCTATTAAAAACTCCAGCCCAGTTTGATGCTGAAGAGCTCCGTGCTGCCATGAAGGTAAACCACCTGATTTAAGCAAAGCTCCTTTCCTCAAAGCATATCCAAACCACTTATGCCTCCTAGTATATTCTCAATAACCAGCACAGGGCCACCAGTCAGTGCTAATAAAATGAATAAGTGCATGAATAAGTAAATGAAAAAATAGAGGCTAGTGTTAACAACTATGTTACTTCCACTATCTTCATGATGCTACCATATTTAATAGATCTCACTTTGTATTTATTTGCCCAAAATATTGGCATTAAACCCATTTTGTTTTTAAGCAATATAATATAAACTTTATTGCAATTAATAAATATTGTGAATATTTATTAAATGTTGTGAGAAATTTAATAAATGTCAGATTCAGACAAATTTTGGAATATAATAACTAGCTGATACTTCGAATGAAGATTTTTCTACATTTCTTTTTCATCTTTTTCAATTCAGGGCCTTGGGACCGATGAAGACACTCTGAATGAAATTCTGGCATCAAGAACTAACAGAGAAATCAGAGAAATTAACAGAGTCTATAGAGAAGGTAAGTTTTAATGCCTAACAGTCCAAATGTCTTAGTTGAAAAAGAATTCTGATATACTTTTTGAAAAACTGAGTGTGGATGTTAATTATGGGAAAAGTACATATTAAAATATTTCTTTCACTGTCTGTCACAGGTCTATCATAAGCACATATGGTTACCAGACACATTAGAGTTAGTGGGGTATAAATAAGGGACATGATTGTTTCAGTTCTCATCAACTTTGCACTTTAAAAATATTGTATGTCTGGGACAAATGGCCACATAGTATTGCAATGAAACCCTCAATTCAAAGCTCTGAATTTAAAGAATTTTCTAAAAACATTTCCTATTTTTCTGAGATTTATTTCATAAAAATGTCCTGTTGTCTTTCATTTTGAAAAGATAACAACAATAAAAACAAACAAACAAAAACCGTCCAAACATTTGTCCTTGAAAAAATAAACAGCTTGGAGCTTGTAATTCTCTGATGGAAGCTAACTTTACCATTATGAACATAAATGACTTACTCACTGTTAACATCCAGTTAGATTCATGGGGATGAAAGACTAGCCATGGCTCATTTTATCTATTCAGCGAAACATCTCATTTCAATGGTATGCTTAACACAGTAACTGCAAATGTGTCCTCGGCAGTGCTGAGTCATCACTATTTTCTTTTTCTAGTTTCCCAAGCCCCAGTTTTTTTTTTTGTTTGTTTGCTTGTTTGTTTGATTTTCTCAACCCAATATGTAGCACCATAGAGGATCATTCTGTGTGATTTTAAAACCACACAGAGAATGCAGTAGTCTTCGTGTATTATTTTCACAGCAATCTAGTAAAGGAATCAGAATAAGGAAGTTTTAACCTCATGTTCTGCAGTTCTTATCTCATTATCAATATTTATCTTAGGTCCATTTATCAATGACAGACATCAAGATGGGCATTATAACTATTTTTTAAATTTTATAAAACATAGTTTACAAAGGGAAATAGCCATAAATTATTTCCAAGGTACAGTTCAATGACTGTTTATTAAAATGTTCTGCCTTCTAGTCAACTATAAATTCAGCTAAGTTTTTGCTGAAAAATAATAACAGCATAATTTTTTAATGTTAAGTAAGGGTGTTTAAGAAAGAAACATTTTAAATCTATATCTACTGTAGATGTGTATACATACACATATGAATACATAACTAAATTGTATTCCATATAAGATATTTATCATTTCAAAGTAAATAAATACTCTGTGTTCATGCAAGCACTTTGGTTTATCCTTTTAAATAGCTGTTCTATTCACCCTATTGCTTAAATTCTGGTATGATTTATTTCAGAAATAGTTCTCTAATAATGTATACCTGTATAATTTATTCTTGTTAGCAAAAGCTTTAGGGATGTAGAGTTTCATTCACAGTATTGTCTAAATTGGTTTAATTGCCTTATAGGAAATAAATTTGATGATCAAAAATTTTACTTGCTCTGATTTCACTTTATTAAAAAATAAGACTATTTGAAATGTGTTCCATAAGTCATTGAACATTTGGCATTGCAAGTTGTGAACCAATATAGAGATGTTAGATATTATTATCATCACCATTATCACTAGTTTACTACAAAATATATTTTTCCTATTTCTCAGAACTGAAGAGAGATCTGGCTAAAGACATTGCCTCAGACACATCTGGAGATTATGAGAAGGCTTTGCTTTTCTCTTGCTAAGGTATAACTAAAATAGATCTGGAAATATATCTCTTTTTGGTGAAAAGTAAAATCTTAAATTTCATCTCTCTCTAGAAATGAGCAATTCACTTCTTTTTCTGCAAAGAATATTACTCAGTTGATTTTAAGAGAATAAATAAGCCATGTGATTATATGCTAGAAAACTACTTATACGAGAATGGGATATTTTCCAGGGTGACCGATCTGAGGAGCTTGCTGTAAATGACGACTTGGCTGATTCAGATGCCAGGGTAAGCAAGTGCTTATAAATACTCTTAGAATCCACTTTGCTACTTCAATTAGGTCCGACCTGAGGTGAGGTACCACTTGAAGCTTCCATGTGAAAGCAGATATGAGATTCTCCAAAAGGATATTGGCACCTAATGTCCATTCCCTGAAGGATGCCCACCAGCCAGGATTCAAGCAATCCAAAAGAGGAAATGTGGTCTTTATGTTTTCAACAGGTTGCACTGTTCATGAAGCTGGAGAGGATTGAGAAAGAACAGTAAAAATTTGATCTGTTATTGAAAAAACTCTGAATTTGTATTTTACCAGGTATAAGAAAGTAAAAGTGAGAAGAATAAACACATCTAACAATTATTTAAACAGTGAACATTAGAGGTGTAAGAGTTTAGAGGTGTAAGTTTATATTGTAAAAATATTATGGTAATGATATTAAAATTATAAAAGTTATAGCATTTATATACTTTCAAGTATATTATTATATATTGTTTCAGTGAGATTTCTTGTTTTTTAATACATTAGTCCATTGGCAGCATTAGAAAAACTGTCATTTTGGGACTTGGAATTTTTTGTTAAAAAAATGGCATCTAGTATTTACATATGCTTTACTCATGGTACAGTTAGTATTCTCCACAAATTCATTACAGTGAGTTAGTAAAAATAGAAACTTACTTGACTACTCCACTCTTCACTATATCAGTGCATTATCCTGTATTTATTGACTTCTGTTGAATAAGTGCATCTATATCAGTTGTTTGCTCAGAAAGTCCCGAATAACTTTTTATGCCCATTGGAAGTTTTATCATTTTAATAGAAATTGTGCAATCATATCAAAAACAAAAGTAAGTATTTGAGTAACTGCCCATAGAAAGAAATTACTCCTATTTGCTTGTGATACTTCTGAATTTGCTTTCCATTTTAAGACTATCAGGGAGCTTCCCTGGTAGTCCAGTGATTAGGAATCTGCCCTGCAATGCAGAGGACACCAGTTCAATCCCTTGTCCAGGAAGATCCCACATGCCTTGGGGCAGCTAAGCCCATGTGCCCAGAGCCGGTGCTCTGCAACAAGAGAAACCACTGCACAATACAACTAGAGAATAGCCCCTGCTCTCTACAACTAGAGAAAACCCACATGCAGCTGCAAAGACGCAGTGCAGGCAAAAATTAAAAAAAAAAAAAGACTTTCAGGGCTCTTAGATGTATATTTATGGCCATTACATGGATTAATGTGACCCAAGAGGAGGGTGGTAATTAACATTTCAAAGGTAACAGAGCAGGTTGGTGACAATAAGGCACAGGTTATCTTTTCCATTTACAAAAGAGGAAAGTCTTTAGTTTAATAATGTGAAACTACATAAGATTACTAAGATATCTCAGTAGTAATATCTAAGATGGATTAAGCTGCAGAGTCAGAATTCGAATCCAGAAATTCTTACATCAAAATTCAACATCTAGGTAATGGTTGAATTATTGATTTATTAGTACCATTTGCTAAATATTACTTTAAACAATTAAAAGTAAAATTAAAAATTTAGAGATTGTCCCTTGAAGTTTTCTTGATACAGAATGTAACCTTAAAGTGAGTTAACTCAATAAACATTTATTTTGCATGCATAGATTCAGTCTCTAGTGTTTGCAAGGCAACTTGAGAGATATTATGGAAGATACTTGACAAAACAAATCTCTAAGGAACTTGTAATCTTAGCATTGCCACCTGCTCTGATTCTATTGGACACAAAGCAGCTGCCTCCGAAATCTGAAGAGATCTGACAAGTTCTCAGATGGTCAAGTGTTTATTTTTGTGTTTCTTAACAGGCCTTATATGAAGCAGGAGAAAGAAGAAAAGGGACAGATGTGAATGTGTTCACTACCATTCTTACCACCAGGAGCTATCCTCATCTTCGCAGAGGTAAGAAGAAAGCAAATGTTCCCTGGGACTGTTTGCAGAAGTCACTTTTTTTTTTTTTTTTAAATGAGGACAAGCAAGAGAAAGGAAAGGGCTTCCCTGGCTGCTCAGATGGTAAAGAATCTGCCTGTACTGCAGGAGACCTAGGTTCAATCCCTGGGTCAGGAAGATCCCCTAGAGAAGGGAATGAATGGCAGATACACTCCAGTATTCTTGCCTGGAGAGTCTCGTGGTCAGAGGAGCCTGGCAGGCTATAGTCCATGGGGTCACAAAGAGCTGGACACAACTGAGTGATTAACACTTTCAAGAGAAAGCAAGAAAGAAATCTTAAATCAGTGACACTCCGAAACCAAATGGATGCAGTACTCCTGATCTCTTATTGCTACTTGTGCATTTGTCCAGCTTTGTACAGACACCACTTGGTAGTATTTGAAACACATTTTATGACTTTGGCATATAGAGCATTAGTTTGTTGTTTTTATTTTTTCCCTCAAAAATATTTGGAATAGGTCTGACAATATATACACGTAAAACAGAACACATGAAATTACAATGAAGAAGAAAACACCTGAGGCTAAGTGAAGAAAAGAGTATCTAGATACTCCAGAAAACAAAAGCTAAAAGAGAGTTCTTGCCACAAGATTTAGCCCTGAGTGTTTTGGAAGTCAAGACAAAGGGCAGATTGTGATGATTACTTCAAGTTTATTATTTAACAACAGCATTCTGTTAACACTCTGAGATTAGAATAAGAGGAATCTACAATACAGATCTTTATATAAGGAAAGATCCATTTGCTGTGGCACTTGGCTCTGATGTAGAGTTACGGCTGTCAATCAAATGTCACTTCTAATAAATGTCAACATTTGCAAAAATTTTCCCAAAATACACAGAAGCCCAAAATAGCCATGTGAATTACATCCCTCAGAGACGATGATGTATCCAAAATATGCTCAGATGAATAGATTTACATTGAAGTTTTTGAAGTTCAGTCCTCCTAAGGAATGCTTTGGGCTTCCCAGGTGGCGCTAGTGGTAAAGAACCTGCCTGCCAATGCAGGATAAGAAAGAAACGTGGGTTCAGTTCCTGGGTTGGGAAGATCCCCTGGAGGAGGGCATGGCAACCCGTTCCAGTATTTGCCTGGAGAATCCCATGGCCGAAGGAGCCTGGCAGGTGACAGTCCATGGGGTCACAAAAAGTCAGACACGACTGAAGTGACTTAGCATACGCATAAGGAATGCTTTGACTTCATGGCCATGCCTGCTTTTGCTAGTTTGCTAAAAAAAAAAAACCAAACAGGATGTTTTGTACATCTCTAATTTAAATTTAATATTCAGTGTTTCAGAAATATTCCAAGTATAGTAAGCACGACATGAACAAAGTTCTGGACCTGGAGTTGAAAGGTGACATCGAGAAATGCCTCACAGTTATTGGTATGTAGTCCTGGAGAGAGAAGAGTTTTCTAACTTGAAATTGTATTGTCAATGTTGTCCAATAATTTATAAAATATAATAACAGGGCAAAAACTCAGATGTCATTTATGTTGCAAATAGAGGTAGCATGTAAAATAATGGCAATAAATATTTAGCTGAAGTGATACAATAGTCTTGTTAGTAATTACCGGTATTATTTCCTTGATTAAAAACATGAGCAGGTGGATAATACTGAGCATCTACTTGTACCATGCAATATACCAGGCTGGGCATGGCACAAAGGAAAGTCAAATGGTCATTAAGAGCATGGGATTTGAATTAGATAAATGAAGGTCCACATCCTGGTCTGTCACTTGCTGAGTAATCTTGGGCAAGCTTAAAGGATTTAGACCTGCAGAAGAAAAGAATTTTTCCCATTTTATTCAGATGACCAGTCGAGGTTTGGGAACCTACATTATAAAGCAGTGCTTCTCAAACATTAATGTGTACATGAATCCTTTGGGGATCTTGCTAAATGCAGATTCTAATTCAGTAGGTCTGGGTGGAGACTGGAAGTCTACATTCTTAACAAATTCTCAGTTGACTCCAGTTCTTTTGGTCCATAGATCACACTTGGAGTAAGAAGGTAGAGAATCTTCCTAATACTGATTGACACATCTGTTATATATTTTATGACTGTCCTGTCCCACTTGGGTTTTTTTTTTTTATTACAACAGGAAAAAAAGTATTTCTTGCCTCCCAACGTGGCTTTTAACATATCTACTGGTTTCCTTGTTTCCATAAAGAGTATACTCAGGATAGCAGGAGCTATTGAAGTTGCTATTGGTGGACTTAGGATAATAGGAGATAAATGATATTGTCAGAGGACAGAAAATTCAAAATCACCATCTATAAAATACCTTCTTTTAAGCCAAATATCCCTTACTGGGGGGTGGATGGTGAGGAACAGGGATGGAGAACAGAATCTTATTTGAAAACCTCTGTATTTCCTATTTCTTTCATATGTACCTTTCTTTTGTGGTAAAGATGTCAACTAAAACATGCCTCTCTTACAGTGAAGTGTGCTACAAACAAGCCAATGTTCTTTGCTGAGAAGCTCCATCAGGCCATGAAGGTAACATGGTTTGCTTTGGGGAAAAAATTACTGTGTATGGAGAGAACAGAAAATCCCATATTGTTTAAAAGTTACATTTATTTTTTAATATCTTTTCATTAAAAAGAATTATTTTTCTATCCAATGCAAGAGGTAATACACTTACTTCTTAGAATAAAATTCTGTTTGACTTGTTATATTCTTTTATAGGTAAGATAGTAAGGTGAGCTTGAAAGCAATTTGTAGATTACTCATGATTTGCATAAAATCTGAGTCAGCAAAGGAAGGGTGATATACTTCCTCTTTTAATGTATGATTTTAGCAACCTGCTTCTGCTAAGGTTGAAATTTTATAATCTCTTCTAAATTTCATTTATCTTTTTTATTATCTTGCCTTCCATGTCATTGCTTAATATGTCATTCTAAGATTTTAAAATAGCATTCTAAGCTCACAAAGTGTAAGGTGTTATTAAGATGTATTTGAGATATCAATCACTCTAAGTACTTCACTTTATTGTCTAGCTTGTATTTTATTATATAGGATGGTACCTATATACTTGTGAAAAGTTATGAAGTTGTCTATTTTTTTCCTTTGCAACTCCAAAATAAGGAAGTCTTAGGAGAGAGTGATCTAACCATTCAATTAATAGAAAAGAGTTCCTGTGATGTGATAGGCATTGTTCACTAGGTAGTTGGCAGTACAGTTTTGATCTCATGCCTGCTGTTACCTAGTGAGGTTATTAGATGGGTAATGAGAACACCTAGTATTGTAAATGAGAAGAGGGACCTGTGCCCCAGACTTTGGAAAGCAGTGTAGATGTTAGCTAAATTACAACATGGCTATTTGAACAGGAATTAGCCAGAAGAGAGTAAGAGTGTAAGGAATGAAGGGATAAAGCAAGTCTGGTCCTGGAGGAGAACACAGCATGTCCCTTTCGGGATAATTAATATAATTAGAGTGATGGTTCATGGTGGAAGAAGTTGTAGAATTAAGCAGGGCATTGTAAGCCCAGGTAAAATGATTGATTTTCATCCTAAAATCAACAGAAGTTCACTGAAGAGTTTTAAGTAGATGAATCAGATGATCAGATTTACAACTTAGAAAGTTTACTTTGCATTTCTTGAATAGCTTAGACAGAGGAAAGACTGGATAGTGGAAGATCAGTTAGGAAGTTTTAAAAGTTCTATATATAATTCTCTTGTCACAGTTGAGTTCGTGTCATTTTATTACCACTTGTGTTTGTGTTTGTGTGTATTTTAATGTGGAAATAGTTTCTCCATAAAAACTATATAGGTTAGCAAAAGAGCTTCACATTCAAACCCACATCCTGCCTTAAGAGTAGGCTTGGAATATATAAGGGACACTTACAATCATTTGTTTTCAACAGGGTGTTGGAACTCGTCATAAGACACTGATCAGGATTATGGTTTCCCGCTCTGAAATCGACATGAATGACATCAAAGCATGCTATCAGAAGTTGTATGGCATCTCTCTCTGTCAAGCCATCCTGGTATGTTGTAATTCTCATAATGTTACCCTCACAAATTATAATTTTTTTGCAACTTCTTCAAAAAGAAGGGCTGATTTACTATATCCATAAATTACATATATAAAATTAATTTGTTATATTAAGATACAGAGACTTTTCTTGGGTCTAGTGATTAAGACTCTGTACGTTAACTGCAAGGGACATGAGTTTGATCCTTGGTTGCTGAACTTGCTGCACAGTATGACCAAAAAATAAAAATCTTTAAAAAGGTACATAATTTAAAGTAAATTGAACTTGGACTGGTAAAATGTACTAGTGATACTATACAGAAAGACTGCAGATTTTTCAATAGTCATGGAAACAGTTTACCATACATACATTTAGCAATCAAAATACTTTGGTAGAGATATATAATGATTTATGTTGCAACGAATATTGATCAGAGGATTAGAAACTTTTTCTTCTAAATTTTTCCTTAACTTTGTCATATGTAAAAATATAGAATGCATGTTCAAGTTAGATAGTAAAAAGAAAGACAAGTCAAGGAGTTTTGAACTTGAAGGTAGATGACTATTCAAATTCAATTTGACGTTTATATTGTATAACAAAACTCTAACATGAAAAGTGAGACTATCATGGACTTATAACCTTCACTCTGGTTGAGCAAGTCAGAGGTGATATGAAATTATATTTTGCTATATTTATTCTCTGTTATATTTCATTCTTGGAAAATAATGGCTTTAATATAGAATAATCGAGAGAAGTTTGCATCTGAATTTTGAAAGCTATTGCTTTTCATATAAGCAATTAAAAATGACAGTTATCTGCTATATAAGTTTTATTAATTAAATAAGTGATATTCTTATCCAAGATCCAAAAAAATTGATACACTCTGATGTATGTTAAGCCCAATACAATAATTATTTTACAGTTTAAAAATACTTTCTATTGATTGTGGTCTCAGGTAGCATTAAATATACTTTATTTTTATCAACAGGATGAAACCAAAGGAGATTATGAAAAAAATCCTGGTGGCTCTCTGTGGAGGAAACTAAACATTCCTTTAATGATCTCAAGCTTTTTGATCAGAAGAATTTTTAATCATCTTTTCATTCCATATCATAGATTTTAATAGGAAAGTTTCTTCAATAGGAATATAGTCTAGTAACTTCTTTCTGAAAAATATAGCCTATAAGTCACTTTTTGTATTACAACTCTATAAAATAAATACAAAATTAAAAAAAAAAATATCGTTATTCCAAACTATAAAACCTTACAAAGAAGTTGTTCTAGTAACAATGCCTAAGAAAAATGTTTACCTTGCAGAAAATAAAATGATTTTACAGGACAGTTGATGTGTCATTGATTTTTCTATTCTGATTTTCTTTTGGGTGTAGTGCAGTTGCTTAATTTGATATCAAGGGACAAGAATCTGAATTTTATATTATGATTACTTGTTGAAATAGATTTTGCATATTAAATAAAATGTTCACAGAGTTAGAAAATGAACTTTTACGTTTTACCATCTTTGTGTGTGTGCTCAGTTGTGTCTGACTCTTAGTGACCCCATGGACTGTAGCCTCCCACGCTCCTCTGTCCATGAAATTCTGAGCAACTAACACTTTTACTTTGTCTTGTATGTATTGTAGATCAGATGTTAAAGACTGTCTGCAATGCAGGAGACCTGGGCTCAATCCCTGGGTTGGAAAGTTCCCCTGGAGAAGGGAATGGCTACCCATTCTAGTCTTGCCTGGAGAATTCCATGGATCAAGGGGACTGGCAGGCTCCAGTGGAACACAACTGAACAACTAACCCTTTTACCATCTGGTTACAGATTACTGAGATGGTATCTCTGTATAATAGTGGGATTTATTGCATGAGCATTGTATCAATCGAACATTCTGCTATGTTTCATGAACCAGTATAAACATGAAATAGCATCAGCAATAAAAATTCCTCACTTTAAAAAAAAATGGTAGTTGCATGTATAGATTTCTAAGAAACTATCAAACTGTTTTCCAGGATGGTGTACCATTTTACTTTCCCACAATAAATGTATAAGTAATCTAGTTTTTCACAACCTCATCAGCACTTGACGTCACTGTTTTGTATTTTGACATTGTCTATTTTTTTTATTGTTAAATTTTGAGAACTTTTTATATATTCTAGATATTAGTCCTTTGTCAAATTTTTGGTTTGCAAATATTTTCTTTCAGTCTGTAGCTTTTTATCATTTTAATAGATAAAGGCTTTCTCAGAGGGAACATTTCAAATTTTAATGAGGTTCAGTTTTTCCTTTTAATGATTTGCTTTTGGTGTCACATCTACAGACTCTTAACCTAACCTTAGGTCCTGGAAATTTTCTCCTCTGAGTTTTATAGTTTTTCATTGTCTATTTCAGTTTATGATTCATTTTGAACTAATTTTTGTATAACGTGAGATGAGACTTGGTCAAAATTCTTTTGTTTGTGTATGAATATCCAATTGCTCTCACACCAGTTGAATAAAAGGCTGTTTTTCTTTTATTGAATTGCTTTTGCACTTTTGTGAAAAAAGAATCAAAATTTTCCTGTGAGAGTATTTTTAACACAGAGTTGATAATTTATTCATTCCCAAAATAATTCAGCTGGGTATTTAAATTTCTGACTATATCTTAGCTTTATTCACTTGATTATAGCTTTATTTGCCTTAATCACTATTCCTTCACTTTCCTCCACGTACATCTTATGGAACAACCATGACGACTTGGCCCATAACATATTAGCCAAACTGAGGCTAGTAGTGAAAAGTGAAAGTGAAGTCGCTCAGTCGTGTCCAACTCTTTGCATCCCGTGGACTGTAGCCTACCAGGCTCCTTCGTCCACAGGATTTTCTAGGCAAGAGTACCGGAGTGGATTGCTATTTAGGCATGCTGCTTATTACGTCACTGACTTTTTAGTTCTTTTGTTACTATATGTGATACCTCCCTTGTGTGACGGATTGAGAAGTAACTGAGTGGGAAATTAGAAGGAACCTGGGGCTGGTTCCTTGAGACAGGGTGGATTTATCCAGGTGTTTTTGTTATCACTTTTCTAAACATAAGGTCAAGGTGGATCAAATAATAGTTCTGCCAGTTGAAACTGTGGGGCTTCCCTGGCATCCAGTGGTTAAGAATCTGTGCTTCCATTGCAGGAGCATGGGGAAACTAAGATCTAACATGCCACTTGACATGGCCAAAAAAATTTCTCCTGGAGAATTCTCTGGCAGTCCAGTGGTTAGGACTTTGTATTTCCACTTCAGAACTGTAGGAGGCATGGGTTCGATCTCTCTTTGGGTAAACAAGATTTTACAAATTCCCTGCTGGGCAGTCAAAAAAAAAAAAAAGAAAGAAAAAGATTGAGTCCACACTTTCTCCTCTTCTAAATTATTTTTAAAGAAACTGCCTAACCTTGTTATTTCTTTGCCTGTCTTACCATCCCCATCCATTTTCTACTCTTTTTGCTCCCCTCTGGGGTTATCTTCTGACTTTTGGATGAATTCAGCCCTTGGGAGGAAAAGGGAGATCAGGATTCTATAGAGATTTTATACAGATTTATCAATCTGATTCTATACAGATTTATTAACATGTGTGTTCTTCTACAAGTATAACATCTTGTGGATGGCCCAAGCTCTCAACACTTTTCTTCTTTTTAGAACTTTCCTTTCTTGTTACCTGGATCCTGGAATTAATGCTGATACTGGTCCTTGGGTGCTGCAACATTCAGTGTTGTTTCCTTTAATCTGCTCTCACTTCTCTAAATAGTCCCTTATTTAACACTAACAGATAGCTCCCAGCTTGGTATGCTAGTCTTTGCCTGCTAGGACTCTGTATGATTATATTTTTTCAAAGATACTAACCTACATATTTTATCAAAAACTACTTGAGAAGCTCCTGACTAGATTCCAGATTCTAGGCTAGGTAAGTGGATACACAGTTGAATAGGAGAGTATGAAGTAAGTAAGTAGAGATGTAAAGAAATATTTCAGAAGATAAAAATATATAACTCTCTATGATCCATGAAAGAAAAACATTGATTAGACTTCATTAAAATGAAAAACTTCTGCTCTGTAAAAGATACTGTTAAGAGAATGAGAAAACAAGTCATGGACCTGGAGAAAAACCTTTGCAAAACATCTGATAAAACACTGGTATACAAAGCATATATAAAGAAAACAACAGCCTAAATTAAAAAGGGCTTCCCGGGTGGCGCTAGTGATAAAGAACCCACCTGCCAATGCAGGAGACGTGAAGACATAAGAGACTCGGGTTCTATCCCTATGTTGAGAAAATTCACTGGAGGAGGGCATGGCAGCCCACTTCAGTATTCTTGCCTGGAAAATCCCCTAGACAGAGGAGCCTGGCAGCCTATAGTCCATAGGTTCACAAAGAGCTGGACATGACTGAAGCAATTTAGCATGCATGCACCTAAATTAAAAAGAAACAAAAGATCTGAATAGATATTTCACTAGATAAGATACACAGATGGCAAATAAGCATATGAAAAGATGCTCTATATCATATGTCAGTAGTGAATGGAAAATTAAAGTGAATGAAACACCACTATACATTTATTTGAATGGCCAAAACCCATTCCAAGTGGAGTAACAGAAAAGTCATATTCATTGTTCATAGGAAAGAAAAATAGTATAGCCATTTTGGAAGACAGTTTGATAGCTTCTTACAAGTTAAAGACAGCAGTCACATACAATTTAGCAGTCACACCATTAGGTCTTTACCCAAATGAGTTGAAAAGTTATGTCCACACAAAACCTGCATACAAATGATTTTAGCAGCTTTATTTATACTTTTCACAACTTGGATGCAACCAAGATGTCTTTCAAAAGATTAATGTATAAACAAGTATATTCACACAATGGAATATTACTGAGCCATAGAAAGAAATGAGCTATTAAGACATTGGGGAAAAGACATGTATTAATCTTCTACATTGCTGAGTGAAAGAAGTCAATCTAAAAATTGGTTGTTTGATATCAACTATATGACATTTTGGAAAAGGCAAAACTATAGAGACAATACAAAGATAAATGGTTGCCAAAGTGCCGGGCGCCAGCATGGGAGATCCCACCCATGGCAAAGGTCATGAGGAAGAGACCTTATGGGCAAGGCGGATCAGGACTCAAGGGGTCCCCTGGGTCTGCTCGAGTATCTACCCCGAAACCAAAATCTTTCTGTTATACTACACTCTTCTGACATTAACAGGGGCTATCCCCGACCACCTTTCTCTGGAAAATTAACTTAGAGCTCCAGTTAATAGTCTTCTGCATATAAAAGGAGTGTCTCAGCTCAAACCTCTCTGCTGGCAGTCTAGCTGGTGTGACAGGTTTATCCACATTCTTGCTACTACGCACATGATTGTTTACAACCTCTCAACCATAAACAGCACAGAGAGTTTGGAGTATTTTGAAATTCTTAGTTACCATAGGGTTTTTCTAAAGATAAAAATCATGTTGGTGAAGGGTTTCATTGCTGAGTTGCCTCCGTACTCCATACATTGCTGCCAGGCCTCCATACCCTTAGGCACCTGGGAGTATGTTAATCAATGTAATTGGAATGTAGAAAACAAAATATAGTAGTTTTGGTGTTAGCAATACTAGACTTTTGAGTTAATGAATTTTCTCTTTGTTATAAATCACTGTACTCCTCTTTCTTTGTTATAAATCGTTGTATCCTTGCTATGTAAGAATGTAACTTTATCACTATCTTAAGACTAAGCAGATCTTAAGGGAAAACAAGTTTTCTGATTGACTAACCTTTATCAATAGAAAGAAAGATGGGGCCATAAAATGTTAATCGGTCTTCAGACCAGAAGATATTGTAAACAAACGTAAGACCCTTGTAAGAACAAAGGTATGCAAAGAACACTCTGTCTTTAGATAAGGGTCAAGGCAGCTGACCCTGAGTGACTCTGCTTCTTACATTTATCTCTATGTACAACTTAAAGTATAAAAGCTTCCCTGAAAAATAAAGAGATGGACCAGGACCAGTTCCATGAAAGCCTGGTTTCCCCGTGTCATTCTTTCTTTCAATTCTTTCTTTCTTTCTCTCTTACTCTCCTTTTCAGGCTGATTCCCTGGAGCACAGAGGCTCTTTGCTTTCACTTTTTGCCTGGGCTTCTGAGACTTGATCGGGAAGGCGCTCTGCGTCTTCACTCCTTCAGGAGACCAAGAGGGTGCCTGTGGCCTACGTGAACAGAGAAAGTCCCTTGTCTGAGGCTTTATTGGCTTTCTGTGTAAACCAAGAAATATCAGCCTCTTTTCTCTTCTCTATTCTCTTAACTGCAAATTCTTTGCTTATCTCTCTCTATATCTATATATCTCTCTCACCTTGCTGTCCATGCTTTGGATACCCTGGATCTAACCAGGGCTGGACCCTGGTACCAAAGTTTAGGAAGAAGAAAGAAGAGATAAATAGGTGGAGCACACGACATTTTTAGGTTAATTAAAATACTAAGTACAATATCATAATGGTGAATACATGTACTATGCATTTGTCAAACCCTATAGAGTTATGGAAAAGGTCAGTTTTCATTCCAATCCCAAAGAAAGGCAATGCCAAACAATGCTCAAACTACCGCGCAATTGCACTCATCTCACACACTAGTAAAATAATGCTCAAAATTCTCCAAGCCAGGCTTCAGTAATAAAAATGAACTGTGAACTTCCAGATGTTCAAGCTGGTTTTAGAAAGGGAGAACAAATTGCCTACATCCACTGGATCATGGAAAAAGCAAGAGAGTTCCAGAAAAACATCTATTTCTGCTTTAGTGACTATGCCAAAGCCTTTGACTGTATGGGTCATAATAAACTGTGGAAAATTCTGAAAGAGATGGAAATACCAGACCACCTGACCTGCCTCTTGAGAAACCTATATGCAGGTCAGGAAGCAACAGTTAGAACTGGACATGGAACAACAGACTGGTTTCAAATAGGAAAAGGAGTATGTCAAGGTTGCATACTGTCACCCTGCATATTTAACTTATATGCAGAGTACATCATGAGAAATGCTGGGCTGGAAGAAGCACAAGCTGGAATCAAGATTTCTGGGAGAAATATCAATAACCTCAGATATCCAGATGACATATGACTTGCCCAAGGTCCCACAGCATGTGAATGGTGAATGAATTTTGAACATAAATTTGAACATAGGTCTTCTGACCCCAAAGGAAAATTAAGAAAGAAATGAGACTGAATGAGAACCTGCTTCAGAAGACACTATGTCTTTTGACAAAGATGTTATTTTTATTAATAGGTAAAAAATCAAAATGACATTTTTGATTAGAGATTCAGTGATTTTATTTTTTTGATGATTCTAATAAACAAGGCCAAAAGGTGGTTTTTTTTTTTTTTTTTTGAGGGCAAATTTTCTTTTAATGCCCGAGTTTAAAGGAAAAGAATCGAGATGTAAATACCAAATATTAGAGAAATGTATCCATTGTCAAAATTTAGATGAAAAAGAATAAAAAACTGTCAACTCAGGTTCCCTGACAAGATATGCAATTAAGTATAATACTAATAAGAAAGCTTTTCCCCTTCTTACTAGGGAATAAATGAACAAACACACAAAGCAGGTAAATAGTGTTTTGCATTTGCTGAAAAAATTTTTCATATATCCTTCCTTGCTTGATAACACGAGTTTTTGTAAACTTACAGTGATCTTGTTAAAATATGCACACACAGACTACTTGTAGATTCTGGTGTGGAGGAGTATAAACTATATACTTTAAACCATCTAAGAGAAAGTGAAAAAAAAACCAATACTTTCAAATACTAAGATAATTAGTAATGATAGGTGAAACAGTCAGTATGATTGAATGGTGTTTATATTTCATCCATTTCTTTTGCTATGGATGATATAGATCTTATAGTGATTAAGCTAGTTTTGGGGCTTCCCAACTGGTGCTAGTGGCAAAGAACCTGCCTTCCAAAGCAGGAGACATAGGTGACATGGGTTAAATTCTTGGGTCGAGAAGATCCCCTGGAGAAAAGCATGACAACCCATTCCAGTATTCTTGCCTGGAGAATCCCATGGTCAGAGGAGCCCGGCGGACTACATTCCATAGTTTCACAGAGTCGGACATGACTGAAGTGACTTAGCAGCAGCAGTAGCAAACTAGTTTTCAGCTCTAAACTAAAATGACTTTAAAAAATTGAAAGCTCTGAAAAGAAATCCTTGTTCTGGAGTTTGTGTACATGTTTCAGGCTGAGCCAGAAATGCAGGAAAAGAAAAGTCTTTTTCATTTCTGGGATACCTAAGGTGCAGTCATGTGGAAATGATCCTTTCTTTAGTTTCAGTGGTAGAAACCCTGGGATATTGACTCAATAGCCAAAGCAACCCACCTTCCAAATCTTTTCTTTAGCCATGATGTATAAACAATGCATCGTCTTACAATTATTACCATTGTTTGCTTTTCTGGCTCTGAAGACTGATTCATAGATGATCAGCATCTTCATAATCATAACTGAGAATTAGTCAGGTTTCATTATTCAAATCCAGCCCTACCACTCACCAATTGTGAGGCTTGCCTGTTTCCTTCCTTCTCTGTGCCACAGTTTGCTCGTCTGTAAAATGAAGACATTGATGGTTGTGATGCAAACTATTAATAAAGGAGATAATCAGCATTGAGCCACATAAAGAACTCAGTAAAAATTAAAACACAGTAGCTTCTGCTATGATGAGGAGCTTGCCATGCATTTTTGCCAAAGAAAGCTTCCTTTAATATGAGAATACATTATGAAATGTTCAATAATATTAGAAACATCAGATCATTTTTAGCTGCTGCAAAGAGGAATGAAATGAGAGCTCTTGCATGTAGTAAACTAAGTTATGGATTATCTTCTTCATACTCTCACCTCACTGGAGATTATTAAATTCAGTAGTGTCAGCATTTCAAGCAGTGAAAAGCTTATTTATTGACTCTGTTTTTCTGTGAATGTGTGAACTCTGTCATGTTGGACTCTTTGTGGCCCCATAGACTGTAGCCTGCCAGGCTCCTCTTGTCCATGGAATTTTCTGGAGTAGGTTGCCACTTCCTTCTCCAGGGGATCTTCCTGACCCATGGATTAAACCTGCATTTCCTGTATTAGCAGGTAGAATCTTTACTGGTGAACAATCATGGGAGCCCAGCAGAAGTAAAGAGACTCCTTATTGATAAATTAGAACTTGAATGGGGCTTTCAGAAAAAAAAATACTGCACTGTTCTAGTACTTCATCCTTCTGGTTCTCATGTGATAAAAGGTTTAATGCTTATCATTATCTTTTTAAAAACTTTGTTTTTTTACCTAAGAATAAAAAATGTAATTAACTACCAATTATTTTTTTTTTGTTTGGGGTCTCTGAATTAGGCTCTAAACAATGTTCTCTGATTATCTGTATCTATTGATCTTGCTATTTGAAATATCCAGCCAGCTGGGAAGTCCATGGAACTAAAAATGGGTCCAAGGTAAAAGCAGGAAAAGTACCTGCAAAAAGGAGCAGGAATAGAATGCAAAAACAGTATGAGAGAAAGAAAAGGAAAAGAAAATAGCTTGAATATGTCTATACACCAAGAATTTCACTGTGTATGTAGGTTTTTGTTTGTATGTCTGTTTTTTTCCTACCTTTTTTCACCCCACCACCGGAATCCATAGAAATTCAGACTTAGTCCCAAGTTGAGTCATTCACCAAACCACCCATCTAAAAAGAAGTCTGTTTTGTTTTGGCTAGTCTAATGGAAATAAATTTCAAATCTCTTGCTTCTAGCTGGAAACAGTGATTGTGTTATTTTCATGAAGATCGTGACCACTGGAAATGTTGTATTGTCAGCATGCAAACCAACTATTCTTTTCGAGTGTTTCAACTTTTATACTTTAAATATGTTTGTCCTCATTTATCTCGCATGTGTACTTTTTCTCTTAAATTCTCCACATTCAGAAGTCTACTTTAGTCTTTCTAAATATAGAAAAAATATAGCCCAGCATGGGTACATGGCAAAATGTGAGTGTCCTTGTCCAAAAATTGTTAAGTTCAAGACATATAGAGCAGACCGTTGAACCAAATAGTGGTGACTTCTGAGTGGGGCCCCGTGTGTAAAGGCTGTGTATTCATGAAGCCGACCCTGAACGAAGCTCTTTTTGTTGTCTAAATATAATCTATTATTCTTCAAAAACTTCATACTCAGTTTAAGAAGGAAAATAAAATGAGCTTTTAGTGCCATCTGGTGTGAATTTTAGTCTGGTTTAATAATCTATTCTTAGATCCTCCTCTATCTGTCTAGAAAAAAACAGCTCAGTTTCCTAGTTTGTCTCGCATTTCTTCTTCCCTTGGCTACTCTGTAAGAATTTTGGAGTGTACCAGGGTGAAGTCAGTCACTATCGAGGGAAAGACTGAGGTCTCCAGCTCAGTGTCCCCTGGCCATTCTGTTTGCTGGTTCACATTTTTTGTCTACTCAGGGGAAAAACTTGACATTAGAGGTTAACTTGGGCCGTGAGATACTGGCCATTTCATTTGTTCCTTAGAAGCAGTGACATTATTGGGTTTTAAACAAGATAGGCCTCAGAATTATTTTTTCTTCCGGTGTTTGGGAGCATGGGAGAAAGACCCAGTTAACTAAAGACAGAATAAGAGGTTTGTACATTACTCTACATCCAAGCTACCCATATGGAATTTATGACCTAGTCACGTATAATAGTTTTTCTAATATTTTCTCTTAAAACTTGCAAGTAAATATTAGTTTCTGTTTTGATGATTTTTTGTCTTTTTCTAAAATAACTTTAAAAAGTCAAACCAAAAGTTCCACTTTTATATAAAATCGCAAAGTTGACTTCCTACTAAAAGAATCTGCAGTAAAATCATTTGTTAGTTTTTTTTTTTTTTTAAGTGGATGCAACCATTGTCTCCTCTTGCTTCTCTGTGTGTGGATGGATTGCACAGAAAACAAATATAAATGCATCAAATAGGTAAGCATTTATACTTCATGGGGCTGATTATTAACTACTTGCGTTTTAAATCTTTGCTTTTACTCGTCCTTTCCTATCTTCACTCAAAGAGTCAAGACTTTTTTTAATCTTAAAAGATAAAACAAAAGAAAAATAGGGTCTGGTCCAGTATAAGCCCCTGCCACCTGGTGCCACATAAGCTTAAGCTCATGCTTGCTCTCAGTCACTCAGTCATGTTCAACTCTTTGCAACTCTTTCTCAAATTAAGTAATGGGTAATTCATTGCAAGGACTGTTTAGCAAAAAGTGACACCAAAACAGAGCTGAGAGGAAGACCTTCTGATCCATTGAGCAATTCATTAAACCATCCTGCTTTTGTGATCTTTCTTGGAGGTAAATCTGTCCATGTAGGTGTTAAGTTCCCTTGATCTCTGATCAAAGGACAAAATGGTATTGTTTAGAGGACAAAGTCTATACGACAAAAATGTTTTATCATAACTCTTCACCTTAAGCAAATAAACAAAATGATAAATATGTTCCAAGATAGGTCCCAGGTGGCTCAGATGGTAAAGAATCTGCCTACAATGCAAGACACCTGGATTCCTTCCCTAGGGTAGGAAGATCCCCTGGAGAAGGGAATAGCAACCCACTCCAGTCTTCTTGCCTGGAGAATTCCACAGACAGATGAGCCTGGTGAGTTACAGTCCCTGTAGTTGAGGAGAACTGGACATGACTGACTAACAAACACTATCAGTTCAGTTCAGCTCAGTCGCTCAGTCGTGTCCGACTCTTTGTGACCCCATGAATCGCAGCACGCCAGGCTTCCCTGCCCATAACCAACTCCCAGAGTTCAGTCAAACTCATGTTCATCAAGTCGGTGATGCCATCCAGCCATCTCATCCTCTGTTGTCCCCTTCTTCTCCTGCCCCCAATCCCTCCCAGCATCAGAGTCTTTTCCAGTGAGTCAACTCTTCGCATGAGGTGGCCAAAGTACTGGAGTTTCAGCTTTAGCATCATTCCTTCCAAAGAAATCCCAGGACCAGTCTCCTTTAGAATGGACTGGTTGGATCTCCTTGCAGTCCAAGGGACTCTCAAGAGTCTTCTCCAACACCACAGTTCAAAAGCATCAATTCTTCAGTGCTCAGCTTTCTTCACAGACCAACTCTCATATCCATACACGACCACTGGAAAAACCATAGCCTTGTCTAGACAGACCTTTGTTGGCAAAGTAATATCTGCTTTTGAATATGCTGTCTAGGTTGGTCATAACTTTCCTTCTAAGGAGTAAGCGTCTTTTAATATCATGGCTGCAATCACCTTCTGCAGTGATTTTGGAGCCCCCAAAATAAAGTCTGACACTGTTTCCACTGTTTCCCCATCTATTTGCCATGAAGTGATGGAACCGGATGCCATGATCTTAGTTTTCTGAATGTTGAGCTTTAAGCCAACTTGTTCACTCTCTTTCACTTTCATCAAGAGGCTTTTTAGTTCCTCTTCACTTTCTGCCTTAAGGGTGGTTTCATCTGCATATCTGAGGTGATTGATATTTCTCCCGGCAATCTTGATTCCAGCTTGTGCTTCTTCCAGCCCTATACAAACACTATACTTTTTCTAAATAAAACACTGGCAAAAAAATTAGAAACTGTGAAATTATTAAAAATTTTTAATGCAGTTTCTATCCCTGGATCAGGAAGATCCCCTGGAGAAGGAAATGGCAACTCACTCAAGTATTCTTGCCTGGGAAATCCTATGGACTGAGGAGCCTGGCAGGGTAAAGTCCATGGTTGCAAAAGAGTTAGACAGGACTGAATCGCTAAACAACAACAGCAAAGTGTCATTAAATATAATGAGAATTCTTGTGCTTCATTCTAATACTGTTTTATGTTTTTGCATTATCTAATTGTTCTTGAAAAATGAAGAAAATATTATACTAGGATGAGGAATGTTAAAATACTTAATGAAGAAATTTCTCTACTAGTTGGGGAATGCATTTTTTTTTTTTTGACAGAAGGCACAGAATTGTACTTTAATATTTAGGCAAGATTCTTACATAATGTAAAAGGCTTGTAAGTGTGTCTCCTTGGAGTTGTTTGTATGCATAATTATTATACAAACAGGCATATCATTATTAGTTGTGTTTTTTAACCATTTGATTTCAATATTTCTGGTGTTTTCCCCAGAATAATCCACTTTTCAAGTGCAAACGGTAGCCAGCATGTTTTTCAGATATGTATTAGTCTTTGTATTTGATCATAAAATTTTTATATTGATTTCAATTATTCAAATTAAAATTTTATTTCAAAATTCTTACTTGGAAGTTTTTTGGTTTCATTCAGTTTTTGATCTTTACTGCCATCTAGTGATAAACTCTATGAATGTCCTCCTAAATGTATGTACAAAGTACTGTATTAAAAAATGTAAAAAATTTAAAAGCAAGTTCTATTTCTTCATAGGATTTACAACTTAGCCAAGGATGCGTAAGCTGTAGGCATGAAAAATATGCAAAATCATTTTTCAAAGAATATAAAAATAAAAAAGCTATGTGTATAATGGAAGCAGTAATGATTTTCTATAGCATTACATTTTTATCCTTCACCATATTTTGATAGACTTCAGATATGATGTATAAGAATTGATTACCAAGAGCTCTAGCCTTGACTATCTGGTGACCTGTTGAACATCTGGATGTCCCCTGGAGCTCACCATGTCTCCACTTTCAGTCTGAAGGTAAACTTCGGCCTGATGAAGTGAGTGAGGTCTGTGAGAGCAGAGATGAGGCATAGCAGCCTCTCACAAGAATCATCTGGGCTTGTACAAAGACAGAGCGCGGGCACTGATTGCTGCCAATGGCTATCACTGGGGTGGAAGTAGACAAAGGGAAACAGGAATGTTTGCTCACAGAAGCACTTTGCCGGCTATTAACGTTGTCAACTGTCAATTAGAATGAATGGCTCCATTTAGAACTCAGTAATCTGAAAACAGAACTCTGGCAGAAAGCATCCCTCTTCTTGGATGAATGATCTTGCTTTTAAATACTCTTGCTTCTTGGTGCTGTGCCAGTGGACTCTCGGATTTATTGGAAACTGCCTAAAGTCAGGTCACACTCTGAAGGAAGATTTTCAGATGTTTAAGACCATTAGCATCAGTTGGAGGGTGTGTACCTAACACAATGAGAAGAAATGAAAAGAGAGGACTGAAAATGGGAATGTAACAGGAAAAAAAAGTACCCATTGACAGTGTATGAAATCAGATAATCATTCAATTACTTCTTTTCAAGAATCTTTAAAATCTATTCTCAAAGACTAAGAAAATTGGTTTCTTTACACCGTGAATATTTGATTCTTTCTCAATTGTGCAGAGGAAAAAAGGAAAATATTTTGGCTTTCTTATGTCCATTTTTGAGAAAAAAACTGCACAACAGACACATGGGAAATACCTTAAATCATTGTTTTATAGTTATATTTTAAAATTTGTACAATAAATATTCACATGTTATTAAATTAAGAAAGTAAGAACGTCTCTGGTGGTCTGGTCGTAAAGAATCTGCCTGCTAGTCCAGGGCACACAAGTTCGATCTCTGGGTTGGGAAGATCCCGCATGCCTGGAGCAACAAGCCCGTGCATCCAGCCCACAGCTACTGAGGCCTGCATGCCCTAGAGCTACTGCTCTGCAACAAGAGAAGCCTCTGCGCTGAGAAGCCCTGGCACCGCAACTGGAGAGCAGCCCCTCCACGCCGCCACTAGAGGAAAGCCTGAGCAGCAACAAAGGCCCAGCACAGCCAAAGATGAATACATGAACTTTAAAACATAAAGAAAGTGATAACCCTATGATATCTTCTTTCATCTTCTCTCATCTCATCTCATAATTTTGGTTGCTTTAATTTGTAATGATGGCATTTGAATCACGTCTTTTCTTCTAATTTGTTCTGTTGTCTGAGAATGCACTTCTATCTATAAATAAACCCATTCGAAAGTTTCTATTTTAATATGTCTCAACTCAGTAATTCTTATCTCCTGCAAAAGAGGAAGGTATCTTTCTTACTTGATCTCCCCAGCCCCACCTACTCCTACACATTTTGCTAATAGCATATATTATTATTGTGAGTTTTTCTAATGATTGCATTTTCATATTTAAATGTTGGATCAATATCGGAATGGTTTTGGCTTCAGATAGAAGAAAGCCTGATGAATTATGGCTTACAAATTAAGAATTTACTCTCTGCTCATAATAAAAAGTCCAGAGGTATATGGTTCCACGATTGGCCAAGAGGCTAACTGGCAACAATTCCGCAATATCTCGGCCTTCTACACTATGACTGATGTCCTCACTCATTTGCAGATAAGAGAGAGCTGGGGTAGAGTGTACCCACAAGATTACCTCCTCCTTCTGTGCCATTGCTTGGGAGTTTAAAGTATGATCTTACAGAGGCTCAGCCATTCTGTACTCAACTTTTTATTAATACTAAGTACTCTGACAACTTCTGCCCCCACATTCTCCATTTTTGTAATATTGAGCTTGGCCATTTGTGATTCATTAGAAAGAAATTGCTCTCATCTTTTTAGGCTTTTCCATCAGAGTTTTTTTTTCTCTATGCAAATATATCCATATATCAATATTTTCTATATTACAGAAATGCAACATTATGTGGTTGCTTGATGACATCTTTTTTTACCTCTGTAATTTATTCTTCTTGTGTATATTTACTATTATTTCAGGGAGCTCATAAGAAGGAAGGAAAGAAAAATCTTGTCATCATTTCAGCTTTTTAAACTGTTTGTTACATCATTTTAAAAGTATATCCTCTAACTTAAACATAACACACAGGTATTTTATTTTTCACCCTGTGAATTATTAAATGTTGAATGGCAGGGGCATATTACTTTACTTCATCATGAAAAAGGAAGTGTTAGTCATTCAGTCGTTTCTGACTCTTTGCAACACCATGGACGGTAGCTCACCAGGCTCTTCTGTCCACAGAATTCTCCAGACGAGAATATTGGAGTGTAGGTTGTCATTCTGATCTCCAGGGGATCTTTCCAACTCAGGGATCAAACTCAGGTCTCCCATATTGCAGGCAGATTCCTCTCTGTCTAAGTCACTAGGGAAGCCCCTTAGTTTATCATGAAGAAGAGAGAAGTGAAATGTGCTCAGTCATGTCCACCTCTTAGTGACCCCAAGGACTATACATTCCATGGAATTCTTGAGGTCAGAATACTGAAGTGGGTAGCCTTTCCTTTCTCCAGGGGATCTTCTGAACCCAGGGATTGAACCTGGTATTGCAGGCAGATTCTTTACCTGCTGAGCCCCCCAGGAAGCCCAAGAATACTGGAGTGGGTAGCCTATCCCTTCTCCAGGGGACCTTCCCAATCCAGGAATCGAACCTACTTCTCCTGCATTGCAGGTAGATTCTTTACCTGCTGAACCCCCAGGGAAGTCCATACCATGTGATTAATTCACAAGGTTCTGTGGAAATCATGAATTCTAAGCTTGATATTTATGAAGATTATATGTGCCAGGAACTGTGTTAGTATTACTTTTCTAGACACTAAATTTCTAAATTTTATTTTGAAAAAAAAATCATACTTGTAGAAAGTTGTAAGAATAAATGCAAATAATGTTCATATAACTTTTACTCAGACCCTCGCATTGTAGCATTTTACTCATTTCTATTCTTCTCTTTTTCTACATACAACACAGACACACGTTTTTCTGATTCATTTGAAAGCAACTTTTAGCCTTTACCACTAAATATCTCAGCATGAACTTCCTGAAAACAGGAATATTTTCCCCACAAAACCATAGCGTAATAATCAAAATCAAGAAATGAACATTATACAGTACTCTTATCTAATCTTCAGGCCCACTTTGTGTTTTTCAGTTGTCCCAATAATGTCTTTCCAACAGACAATATCTGGTTCAAGGTCTAATCCAGATTCACTGTTGTATTCGGTTGTCCTGTCTCTTTAGTTTTCTTTGCTTTTGAAGAGTTTCTCAGTTCATTGACAATCATAACCCTGATTTCTTATAATCTGTTAATATAATAATTTACTTTGATGTACATATTGTCTGAAGTTGGACCACGGGAGCCTCTTTGATCTGGACTCTGTTATTTTGACAGATCTCCATCATTATCTGAGAACTTCCATATTTTCTGGCTAAAAATATGTTTGAGGCTCATCTTGCACTTCCCTCAATGAGTCCTGAAATCACTTATTTCTCTGTTTCTCACTTCTTTTAAGGAGAATGATTTTAGGAACCAAATCTGGTCACTAGGTTTGCATAACTACTGGAATGTGGTTGTTCTTACGGCTGCTCAGCACATAGAACTGCAAAATAGATGTGTATGTGCTCATGTATTTGTATTTATTTTCATAACTGTCTTTTTCTGATCTCTCTCTATGTATTCTGACATTATAGCTTCAGGAAAGGAATATCCTCAATTTTATACAAATCATTTGGCATTCTGACTTGAAATATCTGACTTCTGCACTGGGTTGCCCTAAGCAGTCCTTTTAGAGAGACCAAATTTCTATTAAAGTGCAAGCGTTAGTTGTTCAGTCGTGTGACTTTTTGCTGGTAAACTGTAGTTTACCAGGTTCCTCTGTCCATGGAATTCTCTAGGCCAGAATACTGGAGTGGGTTGCCATTCCTTTCTCCAAGCCATCTTTATGACCCAGGGAATGAACCCAGGTCTCCTGCATTGCAGGCAGATTCTGAGCCATGAGAGAAGCTCAAAACGCTACGCACTGCACACCAAAATTGGGAATGTGAGTTCAATGCACACCAAAATTGGGAATTTGAGTCCAAGGACCCGAATCTGGAATGTGTCCACAAAAGTGCTGCCACCTGGTGGAAATCTGCTGCAAGCTCAGTGGCTGTCTTCACTATCTTGGTTCTCTGATGACTACTATACTTATGAAAACAAATTTGTTACTAAAGCTGTACAACTTAATAGGAGTTGGAAGATTAATTAAAAACAATCCTGAGTTTTCAAATACAAATAGCAATAATCAAGAACATTTGTAAAAGACAGCCTTAAATTATTGACTTTATATTACAAGAATTTTTCTTTTTTTTTTTAATGTAACATTTTTATTGAAGGATGGGTATTTATTTAAATGATATTATCTTATAATAATATTTGCATTCTGGAATTTGCTTTTTCACCTATTGGCATATCTAGAAAAATCTTTATTTATCATTTTATATCAATCAGTTCAATTCTTTCTATCTTATGCATGGTGGTCAACAGTTTACTTGTTCCATGGGTGTTTTTTGTAAATAGATCTCTTCTTGATGGACAGTTAGAGATTCCAGATGTTTGCTTTCACAAATAGTGTTGCCGATATTCTTATTTTTTTATTATTTTTTTAAAAAATTTACTTTACAATACTGTATAAGGTTACAATAACTTACAGAATGGGAAAATCTTAACATTCTTCTTTGGCATCTATACTTTCAAGAAAATAATGTAATTTACTTGCTTAGGTATGTATGCTGCTGCTGCTGCTAAGTCACTTCGGTCGTGTCTGACTCTGTGTGACCCCACAGACAGCAGCCCACCAGGCTCCCCTGTCCCTGGGATTTTCCAGGCAAGAACACTGGAGTGGGTTGCCATTTCCTTCTCCAAAGCATGAAAGTGAAAAGTGAAAGTGAAGTCACTCAGTCGTGTCCTACTCTTAGCTACCCCATGGACCGCAGCCCACCAGGCTCCTCCACCCATGGAATTTTCCAGGCAAGAACACTGGAGTGGGTTGCCATTGCCTTCTCCAAGGTATGTTTAATATATACTAATTCACTGGAGTCTATATACTATGAAATTAATATGAGTTTTATAGGAAGATGAGAAATTTGTTGGATAACTTATTAGACCAAGTATAAGAATCCATGTGATATTAAATCAACTTGCTATTAGTATTTCTTTACACTTTGCCTCCCTCCCAAAGCCTTGTAAAAAATTACGAAAAGGATTATTGACAACTTGTATACCTGGCTATTGAAAAGTCGTTTCTGGAGGCCAAACTTCCCCTGAAGTAAATGGAGTTATTTTTACCTTGCAAATACTGCAGGAAGAAGTATAGTTTGGCTCAGTGACTATGTATTCTTAAAAATTTTATATTCTAAAGTGAAATTGTTAGTCGCTTAGTTGTGTCTGACTCTTTGCAACCCCTTGGACTGTAGCCCACCAGTCTCTTCTGTCCATGGAATTTTCCAGGCAAAATATTGGAGTGGGTTGCCATTCCCTTCTCCAGGGTATCTTCCCAACACAGGGGTCAAACATGTGTCTCTTGCATTACAGGCAGATTCTTTACTATATCAGCCACCAGAGAATCCCTTTGCATTCTAAAGGTAAAATATAATTTATGCTCCAAGGCAAATTTACCTTTCTTCATCTGACAGCGAAGTTAATACCATGGTTAAGTTCATTTTCACCACTAGATGGAGATATTGTCATTTATAGGAGAGAGTAAAGGCTGGGTTACACATTTTTCTGCCTTCAGAATTAGAGAAATTTTATGTCCTCTGCGACCCACATCATGCATTTTCCATCACCCACGTCCCACCCTCCCCCCCCACCCCCCACCCCCCCCCCCCACCACTAAAACACAGAATAGTAAGCTAGTATCGAAAGGCGCAGAACAAACCTAAAAGAAAACACACCATCTAGTGAGTTGATAATGGATTGGCCACAATGCAGCTACAAAATCAACTTAGGAATATCTAGGAATGAGTCTGACATTGTAATTACGGGAGTGGAGTGCAGGTTTCTCTTGAAGCATCAGTGCATTTTACATGGGTAGGATATAGCTGTAATCCGATCAGCTGCAACCGCCGCAGTAACAGAAGGACCCTAAAAATAGAACCCCTATGGTAATCTGTCTGGATTACTAAATTCAGTGACAGCTTGGCAACAAATCAGGAAAATGTTTGCGGAAAAGGATTTAAATATATCATGAAGTTTTATCTGCATTATGGAGAAATCCACAAGGCCCCCAGTTCAGAGCTACTGCCTCAGGGGCCGCTTCCAAACAACTGAGCTCATTTTGTCAAAACATCACCTTTCTGCCTTCTTTTGCAATTCAATGATTCTAAATCCATTAATGAAGGCACACACACACATAAACCAAACAGAAGATTTCAAAAGGGGCCAATCTACACCACTCTCTTTTTACATACTCAAATTTTATACCAGGAAGTCTTTACAGGTACAACTTTTTTTCCTTAATGGTGGTAGAGGAGTTTATCAGGAAACAGTATGGATTCTTGTGAAAACATTTTTGAAATAAAGGTAAGGGTTTTTGTTTGTTTCTAAAACAATACAAAGATGTGTAACCCATTTATAACTATATAAACAGAAAGGAGTTAAGTATGTTAGCTGTGTGCTATTTCTGGCTGAGGAGAAAGATACCTTTGTTGACCATGAACTCACATTCAGAATCTCATTGAATAAAGCAAAGACAAGTCCTCTGGTGTACCTGTTTCTCAGCATTCAGGATTAACTGTTTTGTGGGCTCTTATTGCAGTTTTTCTCCATGTCAGGAAATTACATTCCGCCTTTGCTTCTCAGCCCTTATTCCTTTTTAAGGTCCAGAAAAGCTCCCCAAGGTTTCCTTTGCTTGAGCCTCTGGGATTCAGAATGTTTTTATATTCTTTCCATAGGTGGATCTAATAACTCACTTCCCACCTCTTCAGAATCCTTTCCCCTTTCTCAAGAGGCTGCAGCTCTCCTATCCCCTTGTCCTGGTCACTCCCCAAACAATCCTCTGCTCTTCTCTTTTAATTCTTTCACTGAAAAGCTATTAAAGGAACCAGGGAGTAACTAACAAACAGGAAAATTTCATCCAGTGCAGGCAAGATTTCTCTTCTAAATCCTCTATATGTCCTTGAAATTATTGTATTCAAATTCTATAACCCTTAAAAATCTTCATTTCTCTTTTATCTGCTTTACTCTTTCTGAAAACATCCAGGTGGCATATGCCAATGTTAGTTTCACATGGATAATATTCTTTAGAGATTTACAAAATACAGGGAACTCTGGACACATACAAATCAACACTCTTTTTATCTTTTAATGTGTATACTTGTTTTAAAGGCTTAGTTTTTTGTTTTTGCTTTTATTTTGTTTTGAATGGGAGAAATGAGGTTTCTTTAAATTAATAGCCAGGTACTCTGAGAGTATCATTACTTTTGCCTTAGCCAGCTTATCACATTTCAGAATCTTACTAATATTGGAAGCTTTGATACAATGCAATAGGAGCAGATTCATCAATATGAAATTACACAATTGTGAAATAGGATAATGAAAGACTGTCAAGTGGGACAAAATATAATCAATAAGTAGCAAAATTTTTAAACCCTGTTATATTTAATGCATAAACAAGGTTTCTATAGCCTTTGATGCCTTTGTAAGTAATTGTATTAAAGAAAACTGATGAGTATGATATAGCTTAGAAATTTTATGGACAGTAACAGCAAAGCATTTGAACATTTGTTTTTGTTGCAAATAATAGTTTTATTCGTATGACTATTATATTTTTGAAAAAGTGAAAATGTTACTCAGTCATGTCCGACTCTTTGCAACCCCAAGGACTGTAACCTGCCAGGTGCCTCTGTCCATGGAATTCTCCAGGTAAGAATACTGGAGTGGGTAGCCATTCCCTTCTCCAGGGGATCTTCCTGACCCAGGAATCGAACCTGGGTCTCCTACATTGCAGGCAGAGTCTCTACCATCTGAGTCATAATATATACACTATAACTGGTCTATTACACAAACTACTTTAATTGAGAAATAAAACCAATTTAAAATAACCCTAGAAATTTCCTGTGTTGCAACAGCATTTCCTTCCATGTTTAAAAAACTATTAATCTGACTTTTATAGTAAATCATTTATTTGCTTTTCTTTATGATTTTATTATGTATATAAATAATAAAAATTTGCTTGCTTGTTATTTTGTCCTTTTTGAATGGAGTAATACTATATATACCATTTTGTGATTTCATTTATCCAATATTACTCACAAGTTGCATATACCTATAGCTCTTTTATTTTCTTGCAATAGATAATTACATTGTATTTTACTCACACATTATATATGAACATTTTGGTCATTTTCACATTTTTGTTATAATGAACTATGTTGCTGTAAGTTTCTAAAATCTGTTGAAAGACATTTAGAAATTTAAAAACTATATAAATGAAAGAGTATATCACTAAAATCTGTTGAAAGACTTTTAGAAATTTAAAAACTAAATAAATGAAAGAGTACATCATGTTCATGATCAGAATACATTTTAAAAATGTGAATTCTCCCAAATCAATTTATAAATTTAGTACAATCTCAAAAGAACTACTCATTTTCCCCCTTTCCTAAACACTGCTGCTAAATTAATCTGCCTAAGATAATATTTTTTAACTTGTCTTTCCTGCTTAAAACCTACAGTGATTCCCTACTGTCTAGAGCTGTGCTGGTTAACACTGACACCATTAATCTCATGTGGCCACTTAAATTTAAATTTTAATTAGTTAAAATTAAATAAAATTAAGATTCCATTTCTTAGTTACACTAGCCACATTTAAAGTGCTCCATAGCCACATAAGCCTACAACACTGGACAGCAACAGTATAAAGCATTTCTCTCATCACAGAAAGTTCTGTTGGACATGAACATAATGTCATTCTCAGCATGACGATCAAGAAGTCCACAGTCTAGAACTCAGCGCTTCAGTCCAATCTATTTGCTCAAAATCCACCTGCTTTTACTTCACATCTTGCATGTGCGTCTCGCCTTTCTCACTTTAAAATTCATACATACATAGAGAACAAATGTAAGGATACCAAGAGGAAAACAGGGGGTAGGTAGGAGGAACTGGGAGATTAGGATCGACACATATACACTATTGACACTGTGTATAAAATATATAAGTAATGAGAACACACGGCAGAGCACAGGGAACTCTGCTCAGTGCACTGTGGTGACCTGGGCAGAGCACAGGGAACTCTGCTCAGTGCACTGTGGTGACCTGAATGGGAAGTCCAAAAGGGAAGGCATATAAGTACATGTGTGGCTGGTTCATTCTGCTGTATAGTAGAAACTAAGACAACATTTAAAATTTTTAAAAATAAAATAGAATTAAAAAAGGAAAGTCAATTGGCCCACTTTTATTGTGATTCCTCTAAGAGCCTTGACTCTTCTCTTATTAATGCTAAACTTCTTTCCTGAACAGTAAGGATATTTTTCTAGTACATTTTTTTGGCAACTATATTTTATGCAGACTGCTGTGTGTTCCTTTGGGCTTCCTAGGTGGTACTGCTGGTAAAGAACCTGCCTGCCAGTGCAGGAGACATAAGAGACACAGGTCCAAGCTTGGGTTGGGAAGATCCCCTGGAGGAGGGCATGGCAACCCACTCCAGTATTCTTGCCTGGAGAATCCCAAGGACAGAGGAGCCTGGCGGGCTACAGTTCACGGGGTCGCAGAAGAGCTGGACGTGACTGAGGGAGACTTAGCACGCACCTAGCATGCCCTCTTTTAGTCTCCTTTAGTCTGTGAGTATCTCGATTCTAATACAAGTTTCTTGATGGAAGGACTGTAACCGTTCCTTCTGTCATACCCTCTGTGTTACCCAGTGCTGGGCATTGCCCACAGATAATGACTGGTTTTGGTATCTGACAACATTATTACTCTTTAAACAAGATTATTTATCCACTGTTGACTTCTCTTTCTAATGCAAATATATCTCTCAACAGTAATAAAGCTCTGTTTCTTCCCTGCTACCAGCCTTCTCATTCCTATGTAATCCTGACAATATGCAAGACGGCTCCTTTCGTTACCAGATCTCTTGGAAAACCTCCCCCAAACCTCCCCAACAACTCAAAGGTACACGTCCATCGCCCCTCACTGTAAATTCCTGCGTTGCACCCCCACGGCACTGGTGGTCAAAACTGCCCTCTGACCCTCTGACTGTGTCGTGCTTAATTACTTGTGCATTGTCTCTAGACTTGAATAATCCACGTTATTAATGAGTTTGTATGCCTTTCATATCTAATTTCCCATGTTAAATTTATATCTGTTGTTATTGGTCACATGTCATAGGTTGATACATGCCATATGTAATATTTTCGGAAAGCTTTGTTAGATGTTGGTTTTAAAAGAATTGGTAGACTTAGTCCACTTCTCCACAGCTGAAGTCCCCGTCTCCAGCAATTTTATCAGCACTGACATTAACGCAGCCTGACTCGCCTTTACTATCCTAGCAGAGAAGCCAGGGACTAACTACACTCAAAATGTACTCTCTTCAGATTCTCTCCATTTTAGTAAAAGACCCATCTTGTTGGGCGGCTGATTACTGTAATGCGGTTTTTGCCAGGATAGTTAATTGTTGATGATTCTGTGACACTGATGAGAAAAAAATAAAAACAGGGACTTCTATTGTCTGTCAGCTATTGTTCTATCTCTGAATCAAAGAAACATCCACTCTGCTAAGTTCTTCAAGAGATACAATCAGGGCAGCTTATTTGAGCTGAAACCGGGTTTCTAAGTATCTATGAGATTGAGAAAATCATTTCACGAACTCTTGCAGCTTTGATGTTTATTTGGAGGCTGCATAAAATCTTCTCAAATTTCGCTGAAAGTAGACAAGAATCAGTGGAGAAAATTTCAGTTATTTTTTAATGATAAAAATAATTCGCATTTTCTTTATTGATAACTGACAGAGATTGGTGCAAACTGAAACAAAGAACCATATATTTTTGTATGACTTTGAATATTATCTTTCTTTATAGAACTGGTGGTAAGTTATCCTCAATCAGTCCAAGAACAGTGTTTTCTCTCTGTGCCTGTCAAGGAAAACTCTTCATTGCACATCTAAAATGCATTGTTTTGTCTTGTTTTGACTATAAACACTGCTGTCTCCCACATTTAAAAAATCACACTACTCTTGAATACAAATGTCGGGGAAAGGGCAAATATCAGACCCTTATTACTTGGCATTTGCCTGCTGTCTGGGCTCCTAGTTCGGTCAGTAGTACTGTGTTTTTAAAGATGCTCTTTTAATTGTCTTCTAATACATCTCTTCGTCAATATTTGCCCATATCTATCATTGCAATGGTTTTTGTTTCTTTGGTCTCTGATATCATGATTTTTCCATCTTTAAAAAATGTATTTTAAATTATTATTCCCTAGGAGATAAAAATATTATTTTTGTTATTTATCTTTGCTTTTTTTTGTTTCCAGAGGGGCCATTTATTGGTTATTAGTATATTAATTTTTTTCTAGATGTTGTACTTTTCACTTATGATATTCTTTTAGGCCCTAGATAACAAAAGAAAAAAAATGTATGGGGTTTTTATTTCTTCTGTGCTAAATACCAACAAAGGATGTATGTGTGTGTATCTGTATATGGCAAATTGCCAATGTTCCTTTTCTTTGTCCAGAATAAGTAAAAAGGATGTAGTAGCAAGACTGTAGATGTATAGTGTTTATTTTGAAATAATATATTTTTATTGGGCTTGCTGTTTATATATCTTAACAACTTTTGGACTATTAGTTCTCTAGTTATAAGAGTTCATGGCTTGATTTTATCACATCAACTAGTTTGTTAGGGTCATCTTCAATTCATTAATGTAAATAGTACTTCAGAATATTCCCTTAAAATAATCGATACACTACAAATTGTGACTTACTCTTATTTACATTCTTATTTAGTAAAGTAATTTCTCTAAGGATTGGTTCTAGGCAACATTAGCCTAGTGTGAGGCACTGAATATACTCAGGAGGGAAAGAGATACCACTGACTTCAACATAGTCATTAATTCAGGACATTCCCTTTTAGTTAAGTTAAAATAAGGGAGTTTTGCTAAATGTATTATTTATTCTCCCTGCTTCAGCACACCCACTTAAAATCCCCCAAATTATACAAGCACATAAACCTGAAGCTTCTTTCCTTTTAGAGGTACTACCAGAAGATGCTACAAAATGTAAGATGTGTAGTGTTACTGAGTTTGTGATATTGATTCTAGCAAAAAGGTGAAAGGAGCAGTTACTTTACTACTATTTGCTAAAGGTCACTACAAATAATTATGGAAAAAGGGTATTTTTCTAAATTATTTCTGTCCCTTTGTTCTTGGAAGTGATGCATAATTCTTGAATATGATGTAATACACATTTCATCTCCACTAATTAATTCCTGCTATTTAACCAGTGACTGGCTTTGAAAATTGTCAGGGACATAGGTACTATGTGTGACTTGGTATAGGGGTTTAAAATGATCTTGTCTTTGTGTGTGTTGATCTGTGTCTATATAAAGGTACGCACGGATGCAGAGAAGTGAATTTTCTTGCTGTCCAAAACTGAAGGAGTTGGTAGGGCCATGAAAAGCTTCCTGTTTTCCTTGTATCTTGTTTAGACATGGCAACCATAGCAACATAGCATCCATAACCATATAAACACACTATCTCCTTATCAACAATTCATTCAAGGAATGCTCTGGTTTAGTTTCAGGTTTCCTTCCCTTCAGTGTTTAATTCCAAGGACACAATTGTAGGCTATATCAGGCCAATAGAGTATTAAATTGTTCAAGGGAAATATTACCTCCTTTCAAGCTCTCATTACGGTAGCCACTTTGTTGTCTTTTACCAACTCCTGATATTTGCTGTCTTCATCTTGTGACCACTAGTTGAGATTATGGTAACTTTATAACTTGCCTTATGATACTGTATGCAATAGTATATATATTTTCCTTCTATTCCCCTAACAAGACCTCTCTAGACCTTTGATGAAAATGTTGCTCAGTCATGTCCAAATCTTTGTGACCCCATGGACTGTAGCCTGCCAGGCTCCTCTGTCTAAAGAATTCTCCAGGCAAGAATACTAGAGTAGGTTGCCATTTCCTGCTTCAGGATATCTCCCCAACTCAGGGATCAAACCTGGGTCTCCTCCACTGAAGGCAGTTCTTTACCAGCAGAGCTACCAGGGAAACCTAGACCTTTGGTGAAAATATAGCTAAATTGAAAATAACTTCTAGTTATTTAAAAGTCATTTTATCTTTGTTGTAGATAGTGGGCAAGGAATTAAGGATAATTAATACAATTAATTATTGCATCCTTCAATATATATCTTTATGTTTATCTATCTAGCTAGCTAGCTATTTAATTTAATCCCACTTGAAGAATCATGGGTAATCTGGCAAAGGACTGCTCAACTTAATGTTTATGGCCTAGGTAGCACTTTCCTGATCCCTGATCAGTGACAATGACTTTCCCAAAGGACCTTTACTATTAATAAGATAAGTTGTGAAAGGGGGAAGGTGACTCTTTTTATGAATCAACCTCCTTTACTAATCCCACCATGAGTGGTAATTTAAAACTATTTCTTTAGCATTAGTGATGGATTGGTGTTAATTCTTTCATGCTCTCTTTTCTGTATGTCTGCCCAAGGTGAGATTTATAATCTTGGGCTCACAATGCATTATTCTAAACAAATGGGTCAAATAGATCCTACATTCACTGCAGAAACAACAAAGAAGGGTTTTCCTAACATGTGATTTATGACCTGGATTCACTGTTTTTCTCTTTTTGACAATGCTCTATGAAGTGACAAAGGAGAAGACAACAAAAATAAAAAGAAAGAAAATTATGGGGATGAGAAGGATGTCTGTCTTTCTTCAAGTACTCAGGAACTATTTATTGAGAGTTTTCAAGCATTTACTTAATATTAGTAGTCATCAATTTGTATTTCTTCTCTGGGGACTATAAAATTTTGAAGGCAGGAATTGTATGTTCTATTTATATTTATTTATATTGGTATTTCCAGTACTGAGCACAGTATATAAAATATGGGTGCTTGATGTATTGCAGTTGAGTGAATAGTAGTGTGGTTAGGCACTGTGAGAATATAATGACTAACTATGCCTGTCATATACATAACACTTTGCATTAGCATCTAAGATAAAAGGAAAAGGAAAGAAGTGAGAAATTTAAGAATTGCTAGCAAGTGCACAAGGCTGATGAATCATTAATTCCTCTTAATTTGATTTCTTTCAAAATAAGACCCTCAGACAAGGTTCGAGTACAAAGGTTATTGATTAGGTGGTGATTCCAGGAAATGCTAGAAGGGGACTAAGAAAATTAAACAGCAGGAAAAGCTGCCAATAAAGTGGTGCATTATCACGCAGAATTCTACTGTAGTTAACTGAGATTTAATGCCATAAGGGAACTCATGGAGATAGACTAGAACAAACACCTCAGTTCCACCCCTTCATGGCTATGGGAGCTGGAGTGTTTATACATCAACTCTTATCATTAGTTGGTTAGGAAATGCTCTCGGGGAACTTTGTTTCCTGGCACTTCTCACTTGCCATCGCAGGTAAGAACACAAGTGAGAAAGCCAAAGATGATTCTTAGTTGAAGGAAAGCAAGAGTTAGAATTTGCAGGTAGTGTTAGCATGCAGTGTCCAACAGAAAGCAGGTTCCATTATAAGATTTACTTAAGAAATAAACAGAAATATTATTTTTTACTTAAATATGTGTGCTTTTAAAATGATTACTATATTGTCAGAACCATAAATACTTTTTCAATTGCTTGGAGCTAGCTACTTAATAAATGGAAATGTGGAGTATTAATTCTGGTCTCAGTGCCATAAAATGCTACCAATCCACACTACATTTCTGTATAAAGGGCAAACATATCATATACTGATGTGTTCTGTATCTCTGATAACAAAACACAATTTTTAGGGAAAATGTGGCTGATTTTTCCCTTGTGCTGTCTTTGGATCTTGAAACACCCAGGCTTCTTGACTTCAGAGGAGATTCTCAATCCTTTCTTGGCATCTTTGCTCAGATTTAACAAGAAGCTAGTTCTGGCTTGCCATCTTGCCTTTTAAACAGCTTTAGAGAAATATCTATATGTTGATGTGTAATATATCTGCCATGACAAATGTGTAGGTCATTGTGATATGTGTTTTCAGTCCCACTCATTGCTCCTTTCTGTATTTCCAATTATATCTATTTTCTACATTTTAGTAATTTACTATAAGTCAATAAAATAACTTCTGTAACAGACAAGGAATACAGAAAAGGTAGAGATGAATGATAACTAAGGAAATGAAAATGAAGAAACAACAAATTGATAAAAATAATCTATCATCATAATCATAATTATCATAGGCATAACATGCCTATTGAATACTTATCACGCACAGACCCTAGTGGCTTATACACATGTATCCATTTTATCCTAACAGCACCTTGACATGTGTGCTCCATTATTATCCTGTTTGGGTTATATCTATTCTGAAGCGAATGCTGCTGGTGCCTGGTGATATTTCTTAGGACATTAACCAGTAATGCATGCAGTTCTGACTTCTAAATGCTACATTCTGTTTGTCTTTGATAAACAGCTAACTTCTAAATGCCACACTCTGTTTGTCTTTGACCAGTGGCTTTTTTTTTTAATAGTTGGAGTCAGATCTGCCCTCTTGCAAAGTGGAAGAAGAATGAACACAACCTATGACTGCCCTCCTTCACTAATATTTCTTGGGATAAAGTTCCAAACCAACTATTTTTACTCAGTCCTGATTTCAAGGTTCTGGAGGAACCCAACCTAAAACCACACCTGTATATTCACTTGTATATCCATGTATACATAAATATAGAACTGTCTTAAACTGGGGAACTAGATAAGATGTATATTTCTGGGACTGAGGAAGTATTGTCTCCAGCCATGCATGGAATTCTTTGGAAGGAAGGGCAAGAGTAGGATAACTTCATCTTCAAGAAGCAATTAGGACAATAGCTAAATATATTTCAGTCCTAAGTAGAAAAAACAGGAGAAAAAAAGAGGTGACAACATCAGACAGAATCACGTCTGTACCATACAGCTGTCCCACAGCACAGAGGAATAATGAAAATTATCAGCACTTACTGACTGGGTTTTCCCTATCAGTTGGCAAAATGATGTGGGGAGAACATGAGTAAATGATTTAGATTCAATGTGCTCAGATCTGAAATGCTGACAACTGTGTTATTGTGAAGGGATGGGCGGCAGGGGCTAGCTTGGGTACTCTATTCACATAAATGTATAATACACCCATACTCCAGCTGAGCCATATGGAGAGGTGAGAAGTTGTATTGGTCTGGAAAAAGTGTTAAGAGGATTGTCCTGTGCTTAATATCACTACAACATTTTTTATTGATGTTATGTCTCTCAGGTTCTGGCATTTCTAACAATCGTAATTAACAGTAAACTAGGATGAGAAGGAGGTTTCCATCAGATTCTCTAATATAGTCTGCTTTGTTTAACCTTTAAAAATGCTTAATTTGGGGATCATCTCACAATTTCTTCTAAAGATTCCTTTTCCTCTCTGATTATATTTCCATTTTATTGTAATTCAGAATATTATATTGTTGTGGTGGTGACGGTGGTGGAGTGTGTGTGTGTGTGTGTATTTTAAAGTAAGCTACTGATATTATTTAATCTGTGATTGCTTGAAACCAGGTAGGATTTCATCTGGCAGCCTGTTCAAAGTGAATGGAAGCTGCGTGCTTCTCCACTTGGAGTCATTACAGCACACGCTGTGAGTGTGAATGTTCATTAGCATATTATGGATCTATAATTTCTGCTTAAAAAAAGACCCTATGGAAAGCAATTACCCAGCACGATAAAAACTCTGTTTTCAACTTGAACATTTTCTTCACTCTCTTCTCTTTCAGCCTACCCTCTCCATGTGCTGGGCTTGCCCGGTGGCTCAGACGGAAAAGGTGGCTCTACCGGCAATGAGAGAGACCTGGGTTCCATCCCTGGGTTGGAAGATTCTTTGGAGGAGGGAATGGCTCCATACCTCTGGATATTTGTTTTTAACTGAATATAAAGACAGTTCAAAGTCTCTGACAGTGAGTCATTTGTATAGAGTTGGTTCACTGTTAGAGGCAACATGGGTTAGGTGAAACTGATGTTACTGCAGGCTATCTGATATATCTCTTCAAGCAGTTAGAAAAAAATGCATGTTGTAAAAAAGTGCCATTCTTGAAACAGGAAGTGACCTCTCACATTTGCTGTGTGACTTTGAGATACTCAATTAGCCTCTCAGAGCTTTCTCTTATTGCCTTTCAGTAGTATTAGTAAGGCTTATCTTGCAGAGTAGTTGTAAACAAAAAAGAAGATAATGTACAATAAAGAGCTTTAGAATGTTCAGAGGTGTCCAAATAAAAATTATTGTTTTTATTATTATTTATTTTATTGTTTAGCGGGTGGCAAACTACAAATTGCTGTAATGCATATTGTTGAATTTGGCTTTCAGAATTGTCCTGTGGAACAGAAAGAAATAATCCCTATCACACAGATGTGAATACTGAGGCTCTGTGAAGGCAGGTAGCACCAGGCATGATTAATTTTACAAGTGAAGAAACAGAAATGGCTGGCTGTTGAATTTGGTATTCAAGTTTAAGTTCTCAAGGTTAATTATTTGTTCTGCTCAGTTCAGTTCAGTCACTCAGTTGTGTCCGACTCTTTGCAACCCTGTGGACTGCAGCACGCCAGGCTTTCCTGTCTATTACCAATTTCCGGAGTTTACTCAAACTCATGTCCATAGGGTTGCTGATGCCATCCAACCATCTCATCCTCTTCTCTTCCTGCTTTCAATCTTTCCCAGAATCAGGGTCTTCTCAAATGTGTCAGTTCTTTGCATCAGGTGGCCAAAGTATTGGAGTTTCAGCTTCAGCATAAGTCCTTCCAATGAATATTCAGGACTGATTTCCTTGAGGATGGATTGGTCAGATCTTCTTGCTATCCAAGGGACTCTCAAGAGTCTTCTCCAACACCACAGTTCAAAAGCATCAATTCTTCAATGCTCAGCTTTTTTATAGTCCAACTCTCACATCCATACATGACAACTGGAAAAAGCATAGCTTTGACTAGACAGACATTTGTTGGCAAAGTAATGTCGCTGCTTTTTAATATGCTGTCTAGGTTGGTCAGTTTTCCTTTCAAGGAGCAAGCGTCTTTTAATTTCATGGCTACGGTCACCATCTGCAGTGATTTTGGAACCCCCAAAACAAAGTCTGTCACTGTTTCCATTGTTTCCCCATCAATTTGCCATGAAGTGATGGGATCAGATGCCATGATCTTAGTTTTCTGAATGTTGAGTTTTAAGCCAACTGTTTCACTGCCCTCTTTCATCAAGAGGTTGTTTAGTTCTTCTTCACTTTCTGCCATAAGGGTGGTGTCTTCTCCATATCTGAGGTTATTGATATTTCTCCCAGCAGTCTTGATTCCAGCTTATGCTTCATCCAGGGTGGCATTTGTCATGATGTACTCTGCATAGAAATTAAATAAGCAGGTGACAATATACAGTCTTGACCTACTCCTTTCCTGATTTGTAACCCGTCTGTTCCAGGTACAGTTCTAACCTGAAATTTTTTGTATATAATAAATAAATACACACAGGTATGTATACACACAGAGTGGAGGAGATTTCTTTAATGGATTTCATTTGAGGCCTCACAGCACCTTAAGATGAGCTCAGATTTTCATCTCACATTTAGACCTGTTCGAGTCCCTTGACTTACCCTGTGTGTAATGTTTACTAGACATCTCTGCTCCAGTTTCTAGCTTTTTCTAAATGTCAGTTCTCTATGTATGGTGGTAGTTTCAGGAGTGTAGAGGATTCTTCTAGTTGTTCACAGGTAATGACAAAATACTTGCTCAACAGATATTTTAAAGCTGGATATTAGAAATTTGATTTTTCAGTGTTTCTCAGGCTTTTTCACTACCTCAGGTTTAAGCTTTTGCCTTATTCTTATCCCTCTCTTTTCTCTAAATCCTTACCTTTACTTGATTTCGTGCTTGCCCTGTCCCTAAGTTACTGCTCCTTTCCTATTCTGAGTACTTTATAAGTCTTTCTTATTTTTCTTCACCCCAGCTCCCCAAACCTCACCTTAAACCCCAGTGATTTTTTTCAGATGCGTTCAGACTAGAGAATCTGCCTGCCAATGCAGCAGATTCAGGAGGCTTAAGTTCAAGCCTTGGGTTGGGAAGATCCCCTGGAGAAGGAAATGGCAACCCACTCAAGAATTCTTGGCTGGGAAATCCCATGGACTATCCTGTAGGGCTGCTAGGCTCCTCTGTCCCTGGGCTTGCAAAGAGTTAGATATGATGGAGCGTATATTAGTGCCGACTAGAGTGTAGATTGCACACGGGGAGTAGAAGTGTCTGCCATTTCACCCCTACCTCCTCAGTGTCTGAAGAGGGTAGTTGAGGGATGAGTGGCTGACATGGAGGAGGTAAATAATAAATACACACACACACACACACATATATAGAATGCATTGGTGTACTCCCTAAGAGGAATTCTAATACCAACCAGAAAAACAGTATCTACTGTATATATATTTTTCCTCACTCTACAACATATTTAAGCTGGATTTTAAAAAATGATTCTTAAGCAGAGAGTAACGTTTTACCAAAGTCATATTTTAAATATGCCATATACTCTTTGACACTCATATGACTTCTCTTAAACAGAGCACTCAGTACAGAGTCACTAATCAATGTTTTCTTTGCTTTCGTTTCATTTTTTTTTCTTTGCCCTGGAGATTGCTGTTATGCTGGATGTAGGCCTATTCTGGAAACTTCATTTAAAAGGTAATAAATGTGTTTAATTGGAAAATGAGAACTGTTATGTTTTCACAGGCACTGGGCAGGTACTTCCTCACTAACCCATATCTCCAGATCCTTTTTCTTGAATTTCACTTTCTGTAGAATTGCTTGATCAACAAAAGCGTGTCTCCTGATGAAAACAGGCTGTTCCTCAAAGAACAAATTAAGGACCTTCAGTCCTGAAGGTAAAACACTGTGAGTTCATCATGTGGGGCTATAAAACAAATGTGTTATGTGCCTGGCAACTCTGTCACACAATCAACAGGAAGCTGGAAACGCTGAGATGGGCTGATTTGCACATTTTCATGAGGTACTTGCAAATGCAATCAAAAGAAGCCAATAGGATTTAAGACTTCTTGCTATGACTCAGCCTCTTGAACATTAAAAAAAAAAAAAAATCTTTTAACAAATAATTGAGCTTCCCTGATAGCTCAGTTGGTAAAGAATCTGCCTGCAATGAGGGAGGCCTGAGTTCAACCCCTGGATTGGGAAGATCCCCTGGAGAAGAGAAAGGCTAAACCACTCCAGTATTCTGAACTAGAGAATTCCATGGACTTTATAGTCCAAGAGGCTGCAGAGTCGGACACGACTGAGCAACTTTCACTTCACTGAAACAAATAATTTATCTTACACTAAATGAATGTTACATTTTCAAAGGCCATTTCAAATTCCAAGTTCTGTTTGAAAGTACCAGTGTACTTTATAGTAAGAATGACCTCTGAAAGGGCCGTGTGGTGTAGCGCCCAGAACAGGAATTATGATCTTTTAATCTTTCTCATGTCCTTTCTCTTTCTCTCTCCTTTTCTTTGCATTTTTCTTCACCATTCTGTCTTCAGCCTTTTCTCTCCTTTATTCCCATTTGTCTTAGTCTCCAGTTCAAATGTTGTCCATGATGAATGAATGGTTATGGGAAAAATTTAGAGTAGGGTAAGTACTGATTTCTTGGTAAGTCATTTTTATTCATTCAACAAATACTTTGTGGCACCAGCTGTGTGCTAAGCATTCTTAGGCATAGACATAAGTTTCAGTAAACCAGAGTCTTTGAAAGGAACTATTTAAGTGACTGTCTCCCAAATAAAGCTCTGCTTCTATGGGTAAATGTACACCTGAAATCTATCATCATGCTTTTACTAAATTCCCTAGGTCGATGTGAATGGTGAGGACCCATCCCTGTAAGTTCAAAGAACTTAAAGTGGCTAGGTGTAAAGCATTGGAGAAGGAAATGGCAACCCACTCCACTGTTCTTGCCTGGAGAATCCCAGGGACAGGGGAGCCTGGTGGTGGGCTGCCATCTATAGGGTCGCACAGAGTTGGACACGACTGAAGCGACTTAGCAGCAGCAGTAGCAGATATAAAGATGGACCTCTATGTCAGGTTCACTTTTTTATGAAATAAGAATCAGATGATTTCACGATTGCTTAATTTATCTGAATTGGAGCTAGCAACTTTGCACCCCAGCGTAGGTGTGAAGTACATTCATGAAGTGGTCTATCTAGACTTTTTATACAGTACAGATGTGCTGTCATTTTGTGAATCCATGTTGTATATCAGAATCTTCCATGCTTCGCTTGTGTGTGTGATGGGATTTCTAGGGACCTGGGGCACAGCACTGGAAAGATAGGTGCTATTTCTCTTTACACCATCAGCTCACAGTCAACAAGTATCATCCCTGTGTTGTTCCAGGTATTTCTGTCACTCGGCATCTTGAGTGAAATTCTTGGGAGCCCTATGCTGTAAATTCATCTACCAGAGATCAATCTGAAAAATAAGCTCTAAGTGAAGTCATTCAGTCGTGTCTGACTCTTTGCGACTCCATAGACTGTAGCCTATCAGGCTCCTCCGTCCATGGGATTTTCCAGGCAAGAGTGCTGGAGTGGATTGCCATTTCCTTCTCTAGGGGATCTTCCCGACCCAGGAATCGAACCTGGGTCTCCCGCACTGCAGGCAGACATTTACCATCTGAGCCACCAGGGAAGCCACCTAGTCCACCCAGACTAGGTCTTAGAATATAGTAATTAATTCATAAATGGCTTTATGTGTTCAGTTTGTTACGGGTTGACTTGTGACTTTGTTTGGATATAGAGCCTTGTGGATGTAGTTAAGATGAGGTCATACCAGGGTAGGGGTGGAGGCCTTTAATGCAATAGGACTCTTATCCTTATTTAAAGGGGAAATGTGGACATAGGGAGGGCTTCCTAGGTGATGCAGTTGGTAAAGGATCCACCTGCCAGTGTAAGAGATGCAAGAGATGTGGGTTTGATCCCTGGGCCGGGAAGATCCCCTGGAGGAGGAAATGGCAACCCACTCCAGAATTCTTGCCTGAGAAATCCCATTGACAGAGAAGCCTGGTGGGCCACAGTTCATGAGATTGCCGAGTTGGATACCACTGAGTACACACACACACACACACACACACACACACACTCACACACACACTCAAATGGTGAGAAAGTCAGCTGAAGACAGGAGTCATGCTGCCACAAGACAGAGAACTATCAGAAGTTAGAAGAGAGGCCTGGAGCAGATTCTGCCTAGAGCTTTCTGTACTTTGTTGTTTAAACCACTTACTTTGTGGTACTTAGTTGTGGCTCTAATAAACTAATACAGTTAGTATCTGAGTTACCTATTTGCTAAATGAAAAAGACAAAATAATATAGTAAAAAGTTTGCAGTCCCCTTCACCAGCTGTCAGATCAGGAAACGTCTATGTTTCTATATTCTCCCAAAAGTACTGCCAAAAACAGCAGTGAGATAAGGATTTGAACCTGCTAATTGAGGAGCAAATTGGGTGCTAACACCGGATATCTTAAGGGAAAGAGATGGATAATCTATCTCCAGTAGATGAAAAACAATAAAAAAATATTCACTGTGGGTCCATTAAGTCAGAAACCATAATCTCTCAGCAAAGTTTATGAATACCCCCAGAATTCTTGTGTTCTAATCTCCCTTTATGCTCCAGAGGTAGCTATAAGATAAGTAAAATCTCAAACAGGCAGGTCCTTATTGATTATGCATCAGCAGAGACTGGAAGATTTTATTTGTTCTCCCAAGTGGATTGTGAGAAGCTAGTTCTAACAACATGCCTGTGCACAGCTAAACGAATCAAGTTTTTGAAAAGTTGATAATACAAAAAGGAGATGCAGTGCCACATTTAAGGGGCTGAGAACACATCTCTAAAAATGAAATACAACAAAACCTGGGTTGCCAGTATCCTCCACTGTGCAGGGAAACAATGCAAGCAACTACAAGTTCTTAAAAGAAGACAGTAGAGAATGAAATAGAGCAAAGCAGGGGGAAATGTAGAAAGTAGAAACGCAATGAACAACATTAATAAAAGTGTAGCTATGCATAAAAGTCTGACATTTCCAGATTTTAACTACAGTACCAAGTTGACCTTGAAACTTGTATGTATAAAAATCAATGCAAAAATAATGCCTTTAATTTGAAATATGCCAGTTGCTTTTCTATGCACTCAATATATCTTTTAATATTATATATACCTTTTAAATTTCATATTCTTATCATTTTATTTTGCATAGGTAACCTGAAGCCTTACAGAAGTTTAATATCATTCCTAGAGCCAAACAGTTAATTAACTGGAGGTTAAATATGACCCCCAAATCAGTCCTCTATACTATAGTTCTGAAGCAACAGAATGTCCCTTTCAAGATTTACCATTTTTCAATAATTAAAAAAAAAGTAGTATCTGTTATAATTCCCATAACCCTATCAAACTAATTAATCACTATGCTGCTGCTGCTGCTGCTAAGTCGCTTCAGTCGTGTCCGACTCTGTGTGACCCCATAGGCAGCAGCCCACCAGGCTCCCCCCTTCCCTGGGATTCTCCAGGCAAGAACACTGGAGTGGGTTGCCATTTCCTTCTCCAATTAATCACTATAAAATTATGTATTTAAGAATTTACATTTTCCCACCTAAAATCACCTAAGGGTTAAAGGCTTGATTTTTTCCCAACATAGTTAGGAAAACATGTGTATTATCATTGTTATTCACTACCATTAAAGAAACAGGACAATTCTCCAGTCTATAGCAGTTAGTGACCAGGAAGAGTGCTTTGAAAACATCTTCCTATGATGCAGTTTTTAGAGGTAAGAGCTGTGGCTTTTTGTCTCTATGGGAGGAAGAAATTAAGGTCTGGAGACTAGATGCTATGAATCATCTCTCATGTATATCTGATGAAGCTTTATTTTTTGGCTGCCAAAAACGAAATGGTCTTTCTGGAGGAAGGCCTGCCAAGTTGGACACCCATCATAGTTTTGCTTTTCGTGATATTATTAGACATGGTGTTATAACCAATCTGTTTCAACAGTGCCTACATCAGACCATTGCTGCTAAAATTCCTGGTCTTGATGAACTGTGCTTAGCCCTATCTTTCCTTGTTCTGAGAGGGAGGAAATCCCCCTTTAAACAAATAGGAAAATGGGAGACTTCTGTTAGCATTTAAAATTGATTATTTAAAAATATGTCTTCTCAAATGCCCTCAAAAAAAAAAAAAAGTAGCAATGAAAGCTTGCATGAAATCCAAACATATGCACAGACAGGAAATTAGAACGTCAACTGTTTCCCCACACTTTGCCCATTCATGGGTCACCTTTAAGATGTTTGCTCTATCTGCATACCACGAGGATTATTATTTATTGCCCATTTTCTTCAGATTAATTACATATTTTCCTTGGACATCCTAAACAGCAGTCTCTTTAAAATTCATAGGCTTTTGTATATGAGTTATAGGTTGTTAGATATATTTCTATTAAAATAGAACAGTATTCAACTCTGAACCACTTCATGTCATTTGTACTCACCAGGAAGTGTGGGGGCTTAAATCTACCAACAAAATAATTGCCAACTTCCTCCTCCTACCTAATCCCTCACCCTACGCCACAACCTCAGTTAGAAAACAAGTTAAAATAAGAGTTATTCCAGAACTCAGGTCCTAGGCTGTGAGTCGGTCCACCCACCCTCACTCCTGCTGGTATTTATACAGAGATGTTATGGGTCAAGCCTGAATAACTTTTTCTTCCGTTAGGATCACTTTTTCTCTACAAGCTTCTTCAATCATTCTTCCAAGTGGAATTATGGTGGGCAGGCTCTGTTCAACTATTGCATTGTTAGTTATCTCCAGTCAGAGGACAACAGAATAGAATTTTCTACTGCTATTATTTCTCCATAAAGATACATCTGTACTGATCCTTTCCTTGGTAGGATCTTACATGGAGTTTTATTTTCACTTTTCCCTCTTTTAGTTCACATAATTTCCTTAGAATTGTTCTAGTTTTTAAGAACTAATAACTAACAAGAGGTTTCAAATAATGAGCAGTCTATAGGTATAATTTGTTTAGTTGGTATTATCATGGCTTGATGCTTAAACAAACACATGGATTATTTGGTGAGGATTTTTGTATTTATCCCATAGTGTCAGGGAGAAATTAGAGGGGTTTTAGAATAGAAGGAAATACTAGTAATGCTTAGCCAAGTTTCTAACTTGTTTTACAGATTACTAAATCCAGAGAGATGCAGGAATGTGTCCACTTTACATCAACATGTCAGTGACTGGGCGAGAATCCTGGGTGAACTGACTTACAGACTAAGATTCTCTCCATCATGTGGAGATGTCTGTCTGGATCTTTGAGATGAGCACAGAGCTCATTTTCATAATAAAATTTAAAATCACATGCATTTAAGGAAAAGCTTCTCAAACTTAGTTCTCTCAAGATTGAGAAATCACACAGGCAGCACACAGAACCTTGTCCTAATGCAGAATCCCCGAAATATCTTCTCAGTGTAACCAGAATGAAAATATGAGCGGTAAGAAGTTACAGAATACAGAAAGGAAGGAGATCTTTCAGTTCATATTAAAACATTCAGCTTTTCTCTTTTCCCCTTTCTCCCCTTTTCCTAGCAAATCAGAGTCCCAGCTACAATGCATTAAGCCGTGGCCTAATCAACAGTGAGAGATGGTCTGAGGTCTGCTTCAGTGAGTGAGAAGCTGGCACTAAAGGCATTTAAGCATCTTCCAGCCATTTCACCCAGTTGATTGTAATGATTGTTGATTGTAATGATTTTTGAGCCATTCTATATTATGGGAAATGTCAAAATCTGTATTGTCCAAGAACTCACACATTTGAAAAAAAAAAAGCACACAGTGTACGGGATGTAGAAGTGGAGAAGAAACCACTAGTTATGGACAGTAGCTAATCTAATAGCTGAATTTTTTCTTTGATAGATTGAAGTGGCTCTTTATCACTGTCAACCACTCCCCACTGCTCCACTCTCCACTCCTTTTCTTTCCACACATCATCATTTCATGTTGATTATTTCAACTGCAGGGTTTTATTTGTGAAGTGCTTTGTCATTTGAACAGGAAGGTCACCATTTACACTACTTTCAAAGTAGAACATTGCCTTATTGGTGTCATGCAAATTGTTTTTCACTAATTCTATAAAAGGTAGGAGCTATCAAAACATACAATAGGTAGTCACAATAAAAACAATAACTAAACCAAGAGCACCGTATATCTGTCTCCCTGAAACAGTATCTTAAAATAGCACCCTTGCTTGGATAATACACAGATGTTATCTTTCTATTTCATGTTTCTGTTTTTTCTATTCTGTTTGTTGTTGACCAGTCTCTCAGTCATGTCTGACTCTTTGCGACCCCATGGGCTGAAGCATTCCAGGATTCCCTATCCTTCTCTATCTCCCGGAGTTTGCTCAAACTCATGTCCATTGAATCAGTGATGCAATCTAACCATCTCAGCTTCTGCTGCCCCCTTCTCCTCTTGCCATTTTTTCCAACATCAAGGTTTTTTCCAGTGAGTTGGCTCTTTGCATCAGGTGGCCAAAGTATCGGAGCTTCAGCTTCAGCATCAGTCCTTCCAATGAATATGCAGGGTTCTATTCTATTCCATTTTAAAGGTTTCTAATACATTACTGATTTCATGACTCAGTGAGTACCTTAACTCATACCTTCCAAAGCACTGATGTAGACATGCATACCTAACTCCCTCTGTCTGTGCTTTGTGTGCTTACCCACTCAGTCATGTCTGACTCTTTGCAACCCTTTGGATTGTGGCCCATCAAGATCTTCTGTCCATGGGATTTTTCAGGCAAGAATACTGGACTGGGTTGCCATTTCTTTCTCTAAGGGCTCTTCCCAACCCAGGGATTGAACCTGTATCTCCTGTGTCTCCTGCATTGCAGGCAGATTCTTCTCTTGGTGGGCCATGGGGAAGCCCTCTCACTGCCTTCTAGACCCCATCATAAACTTAATGTGCTTGACCAATACATTTGGATTGGAGTTGGAGTTCCATGAATTCTCTTTGTACTTGCATATTTTAAAATATTATAATAAATTTACTTCTGGATTTGATAAACATCACTGTTTCTAGAACTGGGCCTTATTTCTTTCATTTTCCTTCATTCTCACATACACTTAATTCCTAAAAATAAGTTAAAAAAAAATTTTTTTTTCATATGATGTGAAATCACTTTAGTTATGTTACATAGTACAATTTTAAGCACCTAGAGATTATTGATAATACTGATAAACATTTAGCAAAAGCTATTTTGGCTTTTTATATAAGCCTTTGCTAAGTTAGCATGCTCTATTTGCTGCATTCTTATAAAATATTAAAAATTTTTGATCTATGTACACATACACATAGATTATGTTTGTATATGTATATATTCGTGTTTATTATACATTTCACAATAAAATTTAGCAAATTTTATTTAACAAATAATTTTATAAAATTAACAAAAAAACTTAGTTTTTAAAAACACACGCAGTATTAAAAATGAGATCATCCTAGGAGAGACAATAAACCCAGGAAAAGGTTTAAGGTGCACAAAGTGTATGATGTACATCTGTATACTTGTTTCAGGGAAGGAACAAAAGTGGGTCTAAAGCCCTTTTTACAGCCAATGGAAAGTTAGAGACATGACTAACTTGCTTGTTTTCTTATAAATCTTTAGGGGTCATGGTTGAGATTTACTTTTCTGTTATAGTAAGCTCTTGCTTTCTTATGCTTTCTTATATTAGTGCTCTACCTTTATTCCTTTGATGGATCATAAATAGAGATATTCACACAGGACATAAGTCTCTGGTGTTTATTTGTACATATACAAAAGGGGCCTTATACACATACATATGTGTCTATTTATACATGTATAAATATACATGTATACATACACATCATACCATATAGTATTTATACATTATATGTATCTATCTATCCATGTACATGTATCTAAACTCTCTTAGACTCCCCCAGTCCTTGCCTACCTCACCAACTCACATTTCTTTTGTCTGTTTCTTCCATAAAAGATTCTAATGGGTTTTAAAGAATATGCATGGAATCATGGGGAAAGCATGCCATCAGGTGCACCCTTCATCAACTTGTAAAGAGCATAATGTTTGAAGGAATGGGAATCTATAATCATTGATGGGATACTATTGGAATTTAGGCATTTTTGAGATTCACTCACATAAGCCTGGAAGTAACTAAGAGTTTAAAAAAATCAGGTTGGCAAAAGCAACTATTTTCATGTGATAAGTCCCCTGGAGGTAATAAAGGGACTGGGGAGGTAGGAGGAAAAGTTTTGCTCTGCTTTCCTGGTGAAAGAGATGGGTAGAGGAGAAAATCAGTGTGGTTCTAGGTAAGAAGATGGTACTATGCCAACACTATCACTTAATTTGTGCCCAAGGGAGATCTGTTGGAGAAAGGAATGGCTATTCACTCCAGCATTACTGCTTGGAGAATCCCATGGACAGTGAAGCCTGGCGGGCTACAGTCCACGGGGTCGCTAAGAGTGGGACACGACTGAGTGACTAAAACTTTCACTTTTTTTCCTCGCTGGAGAGAAGAGGATTCAGGCAGAAATAGGAGGAATAAGCTAATTCCAGCAAGGGAAGACTTTGAAAGTATAAGAAGTGTATTTTTAGTCAGAGAGGACAAAATGCATCAGAGGAAGGAGCAGAGTAGTAACTTCTTTTCTGCATGAAATACCTGTGACTCCACACACTCAGGGTTGTGGGGGGTGGGATGCTATCGCACTGAGTTAACTCCTCAGTGGTTAACTTCTGAGAGAGGCCCACATTCTTACAAGTAGGGCTGACGGCTGAGCTCAGATGGCTTCAGAAATGGTTGATATGAAGGAGGAGAGCAGCCAGGGCAGAAAAACTCCATTGCATAATTAGTGAGGATGCAAAAGAAAGTTGGGAAAGTGAACTTAGATGGGCTGGAGGTCTGTCCTTATGGGGGTAAGTGCATCTGCCAAGAGGCCTATAATTTTTTAGTCAGTATGAACCCATTAGGATCTACAAGCTGTGGCAAGCTGGGCAAACTTTGGACATAAGTTAAAGACAGGCTATGGACAATTGGCTGCTGAAAGGAGACAGGAACAATTATGAATGTGTCTTCTGACCAGTTGTACACAGTCTGGTGATCACTCAGAATATGAGGGTTTAGAGAATGTAAACTCTTCCCCAGTAGAAATTGTACATGGAACAATAAAAAGCAGAGCCACTTTGCTGAGCCTTGTCTACCAGATACTTCCTCACTCTCTACAGAAATCACTGACTTTAGTCTCCAACTAAAGAGTCACAGAACTCTCCCAGTTCTGGGAAGCTCAGACTTCAAACTAAAACTTCTGATTCCTTCAGCTGAAAGAAGGAAACTTGAGGCACATGGGGGCAACATCAGCCAAAACTACACATATATGTAGTCACAGAAATGGGCCATCCAGTATTTACCCATTAAGTAGTTTCTGGTACTGATTCCAGTTGTGAGGGGAGAAGAGGATTTCCTGCACCATCAAAAAGCAATTCCTGGACCCCAGCACAAAGCCCCGAGAATTTAAGTAAATTCGGACACTCTCTACCAAGAGACAGCATGAGATTCCACAGATTAAGGAATTAGTCCTGCAAGGCTCTCCTCTCTCCTTCACATACACTCTTCATACACCAGTCAGAAGTCTAGTTGTTAACTGTGCCTCTGATTTACTGGTTATACATCAGAGGTTCCCATCACTTCCTCTTTGGGTTCAATTAATTCACTAGAATGGCTCGCAGAACTCAGAGAACTATTTTACTTAAAGATTATAGGTTTATTATAAAAGGATATAATTTAGTAACATCCAGATGGAAGAGAAGGATAAGGTGAGCTATAAGGAAAGGGCACAGAATTTCCTCATATTACTCTCCCTAAATCTCAGCCTGTTCACCCACTGGAAGCTCTCTGAACTCAGTCTAAAAGACTAATAGCCTCTTCATTACAAAGACATAATTGATTAAACCATTGGCCCCTGGCAGTTCATTCAATCTGTAGCTCCTTTCCCCTCCCTGGAGGTCTGGAGTGAGACTAAAAGTTCTAGTCCTCTAATCACATGTTTAGCTTGACTGGCAACCAGCCCCCATCTTTAGGTGGTGTCCAAAAGTTACCTTATTAACATAACGAACCCTCCCCCCCATCATTTAGGAAATTCCAAGGAGTTCTGCCGGGAACTGTGGTGTTGAATATATATATATATTTCTTATCAGAAATCACGTCAGAATTGCTATGCAGAATGAAGAGAAAATAGTATATGTAATTTCTCTCTGCTTTCTGACGTTCATGTAGTCTGTGATCAAATGCCTACTGATCCTACATTTCACGTTAACTGTCAAAAGAATATGAAAAATATTAAATGTGACCAGAGAGAACAAAGCCTAGGACAGAAGGCTTCATTAGACAATGACTGCATATGCTCTCCTTTTGGGATCAATGCCAGAAGGTGACCACAGGTAAAAAAGCAGAGCAGAAGCGCACAAGAGGAAAGGGAAGGGAGGAGCAACCACTGAGCACTGGTGCTGTGCTTGCTGCTCCTGGGCTCATCAGTGTCTCTACCCAGAAGCATTTTGCTCATCTAGGGCATCAAGCCTATTTGCCTCTTCTCTGTTTTCTCTTTCCAGTCTCTTTATCTATCCAACACCTCTTTCTTATTTCCTCTCACTCCCCAGCCTCTTTGATCTCTCTCTTCCTTTTCCACCTATGATTTTTCTTCACCTCTCTCTTGACTTTTCTTGTCTTCCTTTTTCTCATTGCCAAATGGTTCTTCCCAAAGCGTATGCTAATTTATGTTCACTCCAGCATTTATAAGCGTATACCTGTTTCTTTATATTCTCATAAAAACTAGGCATTATCAAAAAATGTTTACTCTTTCCCATTATGTGAGGAAAAATAATCTTGTGCATTAAAATGTATTCAGTGTATTCAAACTTTGTAGAAGGGCCATCACATACTAAAGACAGATAAGTATTTAGAAGAACAGTTGGTCCTGTGTCCTAGGTGCTTTTCATTATTATCATTTCATAACAATACCAGAAAGATTCTGTGTTCTATATAAAGGAGAATTGAGGCTCTAAGAGATTAAACAATTTCCTACAAAACACACCACTGGTAAAGTGTAAGTCTGTCATCAAACGGCATGGATTTATTTTATGAAAACTAGGTGCAGGATGTTTTGTTAGGAACAGATCATACAAATGAGCACCAGGACAGCATTCAAGGAATGCAGAGGGATATATCTTTATATAATTATCCAGCAGAGTGATTTATTCCACATACATTAAAATGCCCTTTCTTATGCACAAGGCATTGCTGATAAATAGAAAACCAATGTTTCTTTTTCCCTCTCAAAAAACCTCCAATATATTATAGGAGATAATTAAAAGTATAAGTAATTATAACCCAAGTTAGTGTGTCATAAAACAAAATGAGAGAGGTGGAAGGTTGACAACTGTTCAGGAAAGAGGGTTTCTGGGTTTGAGGTCTTGGTGGATTCAATCCAAAACATGCAGGAGGTGGATACAATCACATCTAGATGTAGAAAGGAGGAATGTACATAAGTTTTGTTAACGTCAAGGAACTGTGCAGCTAGGGTGTTCCGGGGTTATACATTTGTATTTTTCAAGTATTTCAGACACTGAGGATGATCGGAAGTGTAAAGACAAAAGACATGCGTGGTGGGTCAACTCTTTGCAGTTTGGGAGAGGGTCCTGGAGGTTGGTAGACACAGAGATGAGGTTAAAGAAAAAGGGAGAAGAAATAGAGAAGTTTCTGTTTCTCTACTTTGTGATGCTAACAGTTTTGAGCACAGTAAATACTAAATTGTTTTATAGCATGTGTACAATATCTGAATTAATTCATGTGTAAATTCGAAAGTGAAGTGTGTGATCTCTGGCAAGTCGATGTGTGTGAACTGATTTGAAAAAGGGAATGTAGAAGAGAAGAAATTATTAGGAGGACACTGAGGTGTCATTCAATAGCACTTTCAAAGAGATATGACTCCACGGAAGCAGGTGAATGAGACAGTGAAATTTATGCTATAGCTATTGTTGTTATTAATGTGTCCAACTTATGTAATTGTGAACCTTGGGTTCCATGAGCAAAAGTTGATTAAATAAGAGATCAGATCTTATATGTTGAGAATGTACAGATAAAAAAGAGTAAATTCATGTAGCCTGGGTCAAGAAGAGTGGCTGATATTATAAGGACTGCTAGCACTAACATGTACTAGACACACACCATGTGGTAGGCACTGTTCTAAGTGCTTTGTATGTATTAACTCAGCTCATCCTCAGTTGTAGGAGTTGTAGCAATTGTAGGAGGTCTTCAGATAAGGAAACCAAAGTAAGGCCACATAATGCAAACAGACTGGCACCAGGGCCCACACTCAGTCACAATGAAAAATGAAATGATTAATTATTTTACCTTTCTAGGGTCCTCTGGTTGATCTAAGAATTAAATTGGCATGAGAAAGATTCACAGGAGAAAATCAAATATAATTTCATGTGTATGGGAATCTCACATACATGAGCGTGTCAGAGAACTCCCAAACACGAGAGGTCCATAGACAAAGGTAAAATGAGATTTACATGTCATCCTGAGCTAAGGACTGGAATAGGGGTCTGGGGCTTCTAAGGACAGGAAGGTCATTCACAGGGCAATAAGAAGAAGAACAGATGTATTAGATGTTTGCCCTGCCATATAGATGGAGCTACCTAGATAAAATTTCTCTCTGGAAATAATTCTTTTCTGGGAAAAATCCCCAATCTAAATTTTTCTAGATAGTTCAGGAAAAAGCAATAGCTAATTCATTGAATTCACAGGGTCTTCATTGTCTTTAGCTCAAAATAACCCACATGCCAAAGTGGTATGTCTTGGAGAGGCATGTTGTGAACCCCACAGCATCATAATGGCAGGAGTAGACATTTCCTGAAATGAGGGAGGGAAAATCAATGGGGAGTTATTAATACTGAGGTACATTTGATTCATACTCTGGTTAAAGTCAGAATAAAAAAATGGTAACAAAAGACATCAGGTCGACGTGAAAAAAACATAACTAAAAAAAAATGATTTCATACTGACACAGCCACAAGTCAATAAGTGCACCAGGCAGAGATGAATGTAAAGGATGAACCCCAAAATATTATTTCTGTAATTATCTATGCCAGGGACAGCAAAAATGTTTTTAATTTCCCAGGTAACTCTGATTGACTGTGGTACTGGAGAGGAGCTGTGCTGAAAACGATTCTGAGACTCAGTAGGAATGCAAGCAGTAATTGACCAGTAATTAACCAGTATACATACCAAGTATCTGTCTGTCCTGATTTGGGAAAACATATAGGATAGAAGAAGCTCCAGGCTAGGAGCACAATTTCTTTTAAAAAATAGTTGGCATACCTGTGCATAATACTGCACATAAAAAAAGACTAATTTTGTGGAAACTATTATGCATAATGCATGCGTGCTGCTGCTGCTGCTGCTGCTAAGTCATTTCAGTCGGGTCCGACTGTGCGACCCCATAGGCGGCAGCCCACCAGGCTCCCCTGTCCCTGGGATTCTCCAGGCAAGAACACTGGAGTAGGTTGCCATTTCCTTCTCCGATGCATGAAAGTGAAAAGTGAAAGTGAAGTCACTCAGTCGTGTCAGACTCTTAGCGACCCCATGGACTGCAGCCTACCAGGCTCCTCCATCCATGGGATTTTCCAGGCAAGAGTACTGGAGTGGGGTGTCATTGCCTTCTCCACATGTATGCTAAGTTGCTTTAATCGTGTCCAACTCTTTGTGACCCCATGGACCATAGCCCGCCAGGCTTTTCTGTCGATGGGATTCTCCAGGCAAGAATACTGCAATGAGTTGCCAGTTCCTTCTCCAGGGGATCCTCCTGACTCAGGGATTGGACCCAAGTTTCCTATGTCTCCTGCATTCACAGGCGGGCTTTTTACCACTAGCGCCACCTGGAAATAATATGACCAGAAAAGAATATCACAGTCAGTGTTTTAAACTGTAACAATTTCATTGTCTCTATGAATTTACAAATTGATCTGTCACTGAGTTGGACAATCTCAACCATCAGTTCAGTTCAGTTCAGCCGCTCAGTAGTGTCTGACTCTTTGCGACCATGAACTGCAGTACGCCAGGCCTCCCTGTCCATCACCAGTTCCCGGAGTTCACTCAGACTCACATCCATCGAGTCAGTGATGCCATCCAGCCATCTCATCCTGTGTCGTCCCCTTCTCCTCCTGCCCCCAGTCCCTCCCAGCATCAGAGTCTTTTCCAATGAGTCAACTCTTCTCATGAGGTGGCCAAAGTACTGGAGTTTCAGCTTTAGCATCATTCCTTCCAAAGAAATCCCAGGGTTGATCTCCTTCAGAATGGATTGGTTGGATCTCCTTGCAGTCCAAGGGACTCTCAAGAGTCTTCTCCAACACCACAGTTCAAAAGCATCAATTCTTCAGCACTCAGCTTTCTTCACAGTCCAACTCTCACATCCATAAATGACCACTGGGAAAACCATAACTTCGACTAGACAGACCTTTGTTGGCAAAGTAATATCTTTGCTTTTGAATATGCTGTCTAGGTTGGTCATAACTTTTCTTCCAAGGAGTAAGCATCTTTTAACTTCATGGCTGCAATCACCATCTGCAGTGATTTTGGAGTCCAAAAAGATAAAGTCTGACACTGTTTCCACTGTTTCTCCATCTATTTCCCATGAAGTGATGGGACCAGATGCTATGATCTTTGTTTTCTGAATGTTGAGCTTTAAGCCAACTTTTTCACTTTCCTCTTTCACTTTCCTCAAGAGGCTTTTTAGTTCCTCTTCACTTTTTGCCATAAGGGTGGTGTCATCTGCATATCTGAGGTGATTAATATTTCTCCCAGCAATCTTGATTCCAGCTTGTGCTTCTTCCAGGCCAGCGTTTCTCATGATATACTCTGCATATAAGTTAAATAAGCAGGGTGACAATAACTTCCTATTTTCATGAGTATTTAGAATGGGCACTAAACTCTTCTTTTGGGTGATAAAGGAAACCAGGTACTGGTAAAATTCCAGCTTGCATGCTATGTCACTGGCCCAACAGATGTAGTGAGTCTTTGATATGGTCCCTTTGTTCCCATTTATACTCATATCTTTTTCGTGCTATTAATGAATATTTTATTTAGGAGGTTGAAGGAACAATGAGGCAAAACAAAGGCACTCAATTTCTTAACTTCGTTCAGCCCTCATAGACGATTCAGGCCTGGAAAGTCCCTTTACTGACCATGTACTCATAACCCTCCTCTTTTTAGTATCAGCTGAGAGTACTTAAAAGCGCCTTTTGGTAGAGTGCACTAAAGTGTCATTCTACTCAACAGTAAGATAACTCAGTAGAGATAATAAAGCTTGATTAGATTTTGTTTGTTCTATGCTGGCTGTGAAAAGTGTAATGCTTGAAGAGGTAAAATTATTATCAGAAGAGTAATGTGCCTCTCTTTCTCTTCTGGAACATGTGTGGGAGGGTCCTTGTGAACTCTCATGCGGCATCAATACCTTCTTCAGAATTGCTCTGTAGTATGACTCATCATGGATATGAGTTTTTGGATCAGTTTATGAACTGTTTTGCTGTTGAGAATCCAGCTGACATAGGCTTGGCTTGTACTAAATACTCCACATATATTTGCTGAATTGAACTGAATTTATCTTTTATACTTTCAAACACATGTTACAAATACCAAGCTCCTATTGCCTATAGAATGTGACTGCTGTTACACAGAAAGTGTCCTGACACAGCTATAATGGAAGATCTGGTTTTTTTGTTTGTTTGTTTGTTTTGGTTGTGGTGGTGGTGGTTGTTTTGGTCATGCCATGTGGCTTGTGAGATCTTGGTGTCCCCACCAGGGATAGAATCTGTGCTCCATGAGGTCGTGGAAGCTGGGAGCCCTAGCCACTGTACCACAAGCCAATTCCCTATTTCAGATTTCAAACAGTAAGAGTTTTGTTGCCTCCAAAGAGCATCATGACCCCTCTCATACACAAAGTAAAACTGAAATAACACAAGCCACTGCAGAGAATATAGGTTTTGCATCACTACATAGACATCCCTAATATTAACAAAAATTGGCTCAAAATTAAAGACTGTCCTTTCAGGAAGTTTATAAGTGAAAACTAGGACTCAGCAATACTGAGTCCTGCAACAGGAACCATACATATAGGCACAAAGAGAGGATCCAAGAATAGCTGTAAAGGAAGATGGAGACAGAGATCATCTATGTCACGCAAGAAACCATAAAATTCCTAGCGGAAAACATAGGCTGAACTCTGTTTGACAAATTGTAGCAGTATTTTTGGGTCTGTCTCCTAAAGTGAAGGAAATGAAAGCAAAAATAAACAAAGGGGACTTAATTAAACTTAAAAACCCTTTACACAGGAAAGGAAACCGTCAATAAAACAAAGAGACCACACACAGAACGGAGGAAAGTATTTGCAAATTGTATAACTGTAGGGGTTAATATCCAAAATATATAAACAGCCCATACAACTCAACATAACACAAGCAAACAACCCGATTTAAAAATGAGGAGAAGAACTGAATAAGCATTTTCCCAAATAGGAAATGCAGATGGCCAACAAGCACATGAAAAGGTGCTCAACATCATTAAGCATCAGGGAAATGTAAATTAAAACTACCATGAGATATCATCACCTTGCACCTGTCAGAATGGTTAGCATCAAAAGAATACAAATAATAAATGTTGGTGAGGATGTGCAGAAAAGAGAATCCTTGTACATTGTTGGTGGGAACTGGTGCCACCACTGTAGAAGACAGTGTGGAGCTTCTTCAAAAAACTAAAAATAGAACTACTATATGACCCAGCAGTTTCACTCCTGGATATATATCCAAAAGAAGCAAAAACACTAAATTTGAAAAGATATATGCACCCCAATGTTCATAGCAGCATTATTTAAAGCAGCTGTGAGATATATATATATATATGTGTGTGTTATATATATATATAATGGAATACTTATCAGCCATAAAAGAGAATGAAATTTTGCCATTTCCAAGTGTGGAGAAGGAAGGGGGAGGGGTAATATAGAGGAAGGGGATTAAAAGGTACAAACTATTCTGTATAAAATAAGCTACAAGAATATATTATACCAATATATATATATATATATATATAGCTAATATTTTCCACCATCTGAGCCAACAGGGAAGCTATAATAACCATAAATAGAGTATAACTTTTAAAAATTGTGAATCACTGTTTATATATCTGTGACTTATATCATATTGTACCTCAACTATACTTCAAAAAATTATAAAAGGCAAAGGTCATCTAACCATACTGCTTAAAGATTACCATCAATTCCTCCAGAGGAGAGGTACAATGATAACACACAAAGCAAAACTTCTAATGTATAGGCTTTAGATATATAAAATATATAGAATTTACAAAAAAAAAAAACACACAAAAATGAACGGAGTCTTAGCTTGGGGGTCTATATAGCTCATGCAGATTTAAATTAAGCTGGTCTTTAATAGTTCAGAATGTTGTGAATGGAGTTTTTTTTTTTTTTCTGATTCTGCTCTGAAGCTTTGCATTTTTAGAAGAATTATGAAAAAGTTAAGGCTAAGTGATATGTCACTATAAACACACAAATCACAAGCACGTAAATAAATACACACACACAAATTTCTGGTAAGTTACACTGAATATCACACAATGAAATGCCTACCATTAATTCTGCAGTAAGGTCAAGGCAGTGCTGTTATCAGCAGTAAAGGAAAGCAAACAGAGATTCTTGACACAGTCAGAATTAAGCATTAATAATGTCTCCTTTTTATGTCTTAATTGGGTGTGATCTGCCTCTGATAGCACCTTTCATTATCAGTACAGCAGGGCATCTGTGTGTTCCCTTTGAGGTGTCCATTGTTCTAATTATTCCTGCATGCTGGCCACCCTCAATGCATGTTAAATAATACCCACAATGCATATTGAAAAAAGCAATATGCTTAGATATATTATAGATATACTATGTCAGCCTGGGATTGCTTTTTACTCTCCAGCCTGAGGGAAGCTGTATGGCTATTTTGCATTGATAGGCATTTATATTGATTGGAGGGAAAATTAAGTCCTTATTACAGACCTGCTAGCAGTGTAACTATAGAGTGGCACCCGTGCTGGGTGTATTAGGAGCCACACTCCTCTTTAAAACTATGGAGCATTCAGTATCAGTACCCCTGCGGAATACTCTCTTTGTACTAGTTTTGCTCACAATTAAACCAAGAAAATCCCAGGGACGGAGGAGCCTGGGAGGCTGCAGTCCATGGGGTCTCTAGGAGTCGGACACGACTGAGCGACTTTGCTTTCCCTTTTCACTTTCATGCACTGGAGAAGGAAATGGCAACCTACTCCAGTGTTCTTGCCTGGAGAATCCCAGGGATGGCAGAGCCTGGTGGTCTGCCATCTTTGGGGTCGCAGAGTCGGACACGACTGAAGCGGCTTAGCAGCAACGGCAGCATCAGTAGGATCTTTTCCTTTCTACCCATCAGAAGTCAGATATTGGAACGTTGGGCACTGGATTTACTTGGAGTCTTTGAAATTATTTAATTGTAGAAATCCAAAGGAGATCAGCTCTGGGATTTCTTTGGAATGAATGATGCTAAAGCTGAAACTCCAGTACTTTGGCCACCTCATGCAAAGAGTTGACTCATTGGAAAAGACTCTGATGCTGGGAAGGATTGAGGGCAGGAAGAGAAGAGGGCGACAGAGGATGAGATGGCTGGATGGCATCACTGACTCGATGGATGTGAGTCTGAGTGAACTCTGGGAACTGGTGATGGACAGGGAGGCCTGGCGTGCTGCGATTCATGGGGTCACAAAGAGTCAGACATGACTGAGTGACTGAACTGAACTGAAATAATGTGTAAGAACTTGCTTCTTTTTAGACTTTGACTAATGGTTAAAGGTCTGACTTTGAATGCATGTTCTGCCACTTACTGGCTCTTTGAACTCAGGAAAATTTCTTTGTCTCTCCAAGCCTTAGTATTTTTAGCTGAAAAGTGGGGTTAGTAATAGCAACCCCTGAAGATTTATTAAATGAATGAACTCTAAATGCAGAGTAATAAGCATGTGAAAAATATTAGCTGAAATGATGTTGTCGTGATGATTATGATACATGAATCAATCATCCAGAATCCAAATCATTTTTTAATATGTTACCTTCTAACTGCTGACTTAAACTTCTACTAATATATTTTCTTCAATATTAATGGAAATCAGCAAGTAAGTTCATGTTTCCTTTTCTTAAAGACATTTAACAGTTCTCTTGTCTGAGTTCAACCTCTTGCCTATTCTTGAAACCCTGTCCAAGCAGCTGAATTTCCTTTCTCTGTGATAAGTTTCCTAGTCATTTTTAGTCATTGCCTAGTCATTCGTCAAATTGCTGGAATTTCAGGGTGCTGAAAGCAAATTCAGATAATTTGCTGAAAGCAAAAACAGAGCCAGTACAATATGAGAATCTTGACTGGTCAACGTCTGACTTGACCCGCTCAGAGACTTCCTCTATGGAAATACAGAAAGTAGAAGAGTCACTTCCCAACCACTGCTGCATCTTGGGAGCATAGGACTCAGATAAAGTTCAGCACTGTTGGTATGTTTATGTGAATTTATGCATATATGTATGTATGTTTATATATGTAACTGGATATTTGTAACTTGTATATACACACAAGTATATACAATAAGATTAAAAGTGAGTACTCTAGGAGTTCGATGGCATTACCGACATGAGTTTTGAACAGGCTCCGGGAGTTGGTGATAGACAGGGAAGCAGGGCGTGTTGCAGTCCAAGGGATTGCAAAGAGTCAGACACAACTGAGCAACTGAACTGAACTGAACTCTAGGGGTTCAAGCAGAGAAATCAAGCAAAAGGGAAAACTTTATTTGCTGCTTAAAACATTTTTGATAGGATCACATTGCATGTGTGCTAAGTTGCTTCAGTCATGTCCAACTCTTTGTGACCGTATGAACTGTAGCTTGCCAGGTTCCTTTGTCCATTCGATTCTCTAGCCAAGAAAATGGAGTGGGTTGCCATGCCCTCTTCCAGGGGATCTTCCAAACCAGGGATCAAACCCACATCTCTTATGTCTCCTGTATTGGCAGGAGAGTTCTTTACTATTAGCCCCGTCTGGGAAGCCCTAGGATCATATTATTCACTTGAATAGTACTTAGATGTAATATATGTATGAATATCTGTAAAAACATGAGTAATATTAATACAAATACTGGTGCTGTGCTGTGCTCAGTTGTGTCAACTCTTTGTGACCCCATGGGCCATAGCCCACCAAGCTCCTCTGTTTAAGACATGTTTCAGGCAAGAATACTGGAGTGGGTTGTCAGTTCCTCCTCCAGGGGATCTTCCCAATTGAAGGATCAAATCCAAGTCTCCTGACTCTCTCTCCTGCATTGGCAGGCAGATTTTTTTTTTTTTTTTTTACCACTGAGCTACCTGGGAGGCCCACAGATAACATCAAATTAAGTTAAATATATTTTTCTGAGCATAAACTAATACACAAAAATTAGTTCTCAAAGCATCTATAGATCTAGCTCTCTTTCTAGATCAGTTTTACAAGGATCAGTTCAGTTCAATTGCTCAGTTGTGTCTGACTCTGCGACACAATGTATTCGCAGTTTGTCAGGCCTCCCTGTCCATCACCAATTCCCAGAGCTTGCTCAAACTCATGTCCATTGAATCAGTGATGCTATCCAACCTTCTCACCCTCTGTCATCCCCTTCTCCTACTACCTTTACAAGGATAGACATGCTTATTTTTCAATTATGACTCTAGACTTACAATTAAAATACTCATTTTCATTAATAAAATGTGCTCTATTTAAAGGAAAAACTTTTTTTTTTTTAGTTTGGCACTATAAAAGTGCCATAAGCATAGAATTAATAGGGTAAAATATGCATGTAACACTTTGTCAAGTATTGCCTTTGTCTTCCTGAACATGTGTGCCTTTATTACTTTCAAAAGACTGTTTTGAGATCTCAATAATTACAATAAAGGCATGCTTGTATGGTATAGAGGTGTGATAGTAAAGATCTAAGCTGAGAGCAACCTCTTCTCCAGATCCCTATCATTAACATATGCTGCTACATTTTTAAAACCATAACTAAATGAGGTTGAAAATATAATGATCCAAGCTTTAAAGTCCTAAACCTTACCAGGTCAGTAAGTGAAAAATTTTCAAGTAAATGAAGTACTGCCTCCCCAAGTGGATTAATTTGTTTTGTGTTTTCTTAGTTTATTCATCATCTCCATATCATTTTCCTACCTTATTCAAGTGTCCTACCTTATTCAAAAGTCTTGCCTACAGACAGGGCTTCTTTGGGAACTGGCTCAATTCCTTTCTTAGATCAGAAGAGGAACAAGAAGCGAAAAATATAAGAAAAAGTTCTGTGAATGTATCTTCCAAAAGGTATTGGCACAAAAGACAGATTTTAAAAAGGACAATCCACAATGTAAAACCCTTCTTGATGTAGTTGAGATTTAGGAGGCAGAATTTATTCTCAACAAAAATTAAAGTGTTTTAAATGAAGAAATATAGAGAATCTAAGATAGTAACAAAAGATTATTTATGATGTTTAGAGCATTCCATTCACCAAAATAGCAGCTTTCTCTTTTCTTTTAAGTAGAATTTCTCTCCCAAAATTTAGTCTTTTGGTACTCTGTTTCTTCAACACAAAGGTGCCTAATGCTGTGGCATTTTGTTTTTTCTGCCTTTCCTTCATAATGTCAGAATAAAACCATTTTTCTACAATAGTGGATTTACTTGTGATCCTGGTTTAATTTGAGTCCTTGAAAAAATGGAACAAAGAGAATAAACCAATAAAATGATAACTTGGAGAGAAGTTCTCAGCCTCAAAATGGAATTAACCTAGGGAAGAAAACTAGGAATTCTTTGACTTCCTAGAAAACAAAATAGTTTTCTCCCTCCCTTCTCTTCTTGCCTCTTCCTCTCTTATTTACAGTACAGTGGAACTTTTGAGTGAAGGAATGGCAAACAGTTAATAAAACCTTTGATGGGTATTAATTACTTTCCACTTAATTACCTGCCATGTGGATCTTGTTGAGCTATTGATTACTGGCAAACATACATCCCACTGGGGATAAGTGTGATTTAACTTCATCCAAAGAGTCAATTAGCCCAAGTAACACAGGGAGAGCTGGTGCTTCGCCTCAATAGCTGGGGTTTCTTGCCAAGAAGAGTAGATAAGCCATTTATTTGTTCATTAAAACGCAACACTACTATCAACAGGAGGCACTTACCAGGTGTTATTGAGATTGGTAAGATGTCACTCTGTGTCATCAAAGATTAGCTGCATGGTGTAGAAGCAATATGGGTTGAGATTTACTCTCATTTGAAAATCCTGGAAAAACTGGTCAGGTTCTCTATTTTGTAAAAATGAAAACCAAACAAATTTATCTAACACACCTAAGCACAGGTATAGTTTGTCAAGATAATGCAGCCTTCTGCTGGGTGACTTCTGGGATTCCAGATTCTTTTCTTTGATATGTTAGATTGAAAGAGGAAACAGACAGAACAGGCTCCATCTTGAAAGCAGGACTCCATCTTGGGCTGGACTGTGGGCTTCGAGCTATATGCCCTGTATCTATGGAAACAAAATACCAACTGGAAAATCAGATCCCCAGATGGAAGAGCCCCAGGGCTCATACCTAGACTCTCCATTGCCTAAAAGAATACCCTAATTATCTGTGTAACTGAATAGATTCATAAATTCTATTATGCTTATTGGGGTATGACCACAGGCCTATTGATAATTGTCCACTGTTAACTACCTAAGCTTAAGGCATACGAATCACAGGTTATCTTTGATTGTATCTTTTTTCCCTTTGTTCAGACTACTTTCAGAGAATTTGGGCAGGTGGGTTTGAGCACATACACTTAGGGTATATAAGGTTTTCACAAAAACTAGTCGGAGTCCTGGGCTAAGAGGAGACTCTGCCTTGGACATGCCGGTGTTATAAAAGGCACTCCACTATCTGCATTGTCCTTCTTAGTGAGTTTGTTTCCCGGAATGCATGGCTACAATAAGATCAAAAGACTTTTTTCCCTGCAACTTCACATAATGAATTGCTGACCTTCATGTTCGTTTTGCCAGAGTCAACAGGAAAAAAACTTGAAAGTAAGGCCTTTGGTGGATGTAGGGAAATCAGAGAAAGATATCTGTGAGAGAAAGAAATATTGTTCCAGTGATCAGGGTTACTATTAATTTGTTCCTTGAAGCCCAGAAAAAAATTTATGAACATCATGATCTTAAAACTTTATTCAGTTCAGTTCAGTTTATTCGCTCAGTCATGTCCGACTCTTTGCGACCCTATGAATTGCAGCACGCCAGGCATCCCTGTCCATCACCAACTCCCAGAGTTCACCCAAACTCATGTCCATCAAGTCAGTGATGCCATCCAGGCATCTCATCCTCTGTCATCCCCTTCTCCTCCTGCCCCCAATCCCTCCCAGCATCAGAGTCTTTTCCAATGAGTCAACTCTTCGCATGAGGTGGCCAAAGTACTGGAGTTTCAGCTTTAGCATCAGTCCTTCCAGTGAACATCTAGGACTGATTTCCTTTAGAATGGACTGGGTGGATCTCCTTGCAGTCCAAGGGACTCTCAAGAGTCTTCTCCAACACCACAGTTCAAAAGCATCAATTCTTCAGCACTCAGCTTTCTTCACAGTCCAACTCTCACATCCATACATGACCACTGGAAAAACCATAGCCTTGACTAGACGGACCTTTGTTGGCAAAGTAATGTCTCTGCTTTTTAATATGCTATCTATGTTGGTCATAACTTTCCTTCCAAGGAGTAAATGTCTTTTAATTTCATGGCTGTAGTCACCATCTGCAGTGATTTTGGAGCCCCCCAAAATAAAGTCTGACACTGTTTCCACTGTTTCCCCATCTGTTTCCCATGAAGTGATGGAACCAGATGCCATGATGTTTGTTTTCTCAATGTTGAGCTTTAAGCCAAGTTTTTCACTTTCCTCTTTCACTTTCATCAAGAGGCTGTTTAGTTCCTCTTCACTTTCTGCCTTAAGGGTGGTGTCATCTGCATATCTGAGGTGATAGATATTTCTCCCGGCAATCTTGATTCCAGCTTGTGCTTCTTCCAGGCCAGCGTTTCTCATGATGTACTCTGCATAGAAGTTAAATAAGCAGAGTGACAATATACAGCCTTGACCTACTCCTTTTCCTACTAGGAACCAGTCTGTTGTTCCATGTCCAGTTCTAACTGTTGCTTTCTGACCTGCATATAGGTTTCTCAAGAGGCAGGTTGAGGTGGTCTGGTATTCCCATCTCTTTCATTAAGCTTCAAATTAGAATTTTAAAAACCTTCTGTTATATAGTTCTTCCACAGCATTCTTATGAGACAAATTAAAGTAATCCTGTAAGATAGAGCCTACTCTAGGAGTTAGAGGGAAAAGGGTAGAAGATTATGTTGAATGGTAGATTAAGGGTGGAACTTTAGTCAATAAATTATGTAAAGCAGATTCATTATTGTGAAAAATCATAATACTAAACATCTAAAATAATTTATTTAAAAATTATCTGTTAACAGGAAATTAAAATTATTTGCTTTGTTATGGAATTCACTGTGTGCTGAATCTAACAAGGCTAATCTCAAAAGTTTGGAATTGCATACATATAAACAAGTTACTAATATTTGTGCTGCTAAAAGTTACATTATCAGTGTATAACCATGATCATATTTCATTTTATGGCTTCTTAAAATCCATGTGAGATACAATTATCCTTAAATACCCATTTTCAGGAAGTGAGATTTAAGAACCAGAAAAGAATTAAGTAATGTAGCTGCTGCTACTGCTGGTAAGTCGCTTCAGTCGTGTCCAACTCTGTGCGGCCCCATAGACGGCAGCCCACCAGCCTCCGTTGTCCCTGGGATTCTCCAGGCAAGAACACTGGAGTGGGTTGCCATTTCCTTCTCCAATGCATCAAAGTGAAAAGTGAAAGTGACGTTGCTCAGTCGTATCTGACTCTTAGCAACTCCATGGACTGCAGCCCACCAGGCTCCTCCATCCATGGGATTCTCCAGGCAAGAGTGCTGGAGTGGGTGCCATTGCCTTCTCCGAATAACGTAGGTAGGGACACCTAAGTTCCCAAACAAGATCTCAGGTCTCCTGAATTTCAAATCTTCTTTCTGCTGTCTCTTGGTAATCCTTTAGCATGATCTTGCAGTAAGGACCTCGAAAACAACAAAATAGCAACTCCAAGTGAATATAATTTCAACCTCTGGGTTTACTTTAATATAAGTGTGATATTTTTGCATTTTGCCTCTGCCAACACCACCCTGCACCCCCTGCCACACACACAACACTGCTATGGCTTTGCCAATTTTCTGTCAAGCATTTTCATTTCTTTTCTCTTCAGTCTTTTGTGCTGATGCTATACCTTTGCTGGAGTGAACACATTCATTTCTATCATACAGTCTGATGATTAAAATATTTTAAACAAGACTTTAACTTCACTATTTTCACATTCATTTGGAAGTATCTCCTTCTTTCTGACTAAAGTAGGGGGTTCTAGCTGAATAGGAGAAGATTCTCATCGTTGTCTGCCGGAGTCCAGCCCCTGCAGGATCCAGGGAAACCTGAAGGCGAAAACGGCGTTGGCGATTGATTTAGAGAGGGAGAGAGACAGATAAGAATGTTGTAGATAAGAAAATAGAGGAGAGAAGAAAAGAGGCTGATGTTCCTTGGTTTATACAGAAAATCAATAAAGTCTCAAGACAAGAGACTTGCACCGTCTACGTGAGGCCACAGGTGCCTTCCCGGTCTCCCGAGGGAGTGAAGGCACAGGGCACCTTCCCAGTCAGGTCTTAGAAACCCAGGCAAATAAGTAGACACAGCGGATCTCTGTACTCCAGATGGGAACTAGCCTGAAAGAGAGAGTAAGAGGAGGAAAATGATTGACACGAGGAGATCAAGCTGCTTTGATGAGCAAGATCCATAGCTTTATTTTTAAACAGTACTTATATACCTTTTTGTACATAGAGGGAAATGAAAGATGCAAGGTCATACAGAATCAGCCCAACATTCCAGCAGTTTTGCCCTTATCGAAACCATGATTTTTGCATACCTTTCCCACAAATAATGTTGTGTTCAGTATCTTCTGGCCTTGGAGGCCTGTGAACATTGTATGGACCTCTTTTGATAAAGGCTGCTCAACCAAAAACTTATTTTCCCTCAAAGTGTTTTTTTCTTTATATTTCTAATCTATATCAGCCTCAGAAAGTGCCAAACAGAGTTACATTTTCACAGAGCAAAGGTGCAGCAAGTTACAAGAAAGAACCAATTAGCTCAAAAGTCCGATATGGTTAAATTCAAGGCTACACATGTTTTTCTTGCATTCTCACTATGTTAACTAACACATTCCCAGGTGCACAGTGGATAAGAGATATGGGAACTTAGCAACAAGCATTGGCCCAATAATGAAATCCTACACCAGCACTAGTACTACTCTAATAATCTTTTAACTCTTTCAAAGGCTCTATGTTCTAGGCTTTGCATGCTTCTCACAGTTGGGAGGCTGTAAATAATTTTATGCATAGCTGCAAAAGTTTGGATATATGTGCCAAGCAAGCTAGAATGCTAACAGAGGGGGTTTGATTTGTAATATTCCTCTCATGTGCAAGAGACTTATTAGCTATAGCCCTAAGTTGATTTTCTTCAGAGAAAGGTGGTCAGGGTTAGCCCCCTGTTAATTCAGAGGAGTTGGTGAAAGTCATGAAACAGTAAAACAGACAAATGCTGGTTTGGGGGTAGATGCTCGAGAAAGCCTAGGAGCCCCTTGAGCTCTGAAGCTTTGCTTAACAGTTCTCTTCGACATGACTCTGTCATGGGTGGGATCTCCCATGGCAGCTCCCGGCAGTTGTCATCATCAGATTTCAGGTATTAGGGTGTTATTAAATGGCATTCCTGAGGAAATTCACATTGTGTACATGTCACCTCCACCCATTAAGTCAAAAGATCTTGACAATCACTCTGATGCCATGTAGGACTTGCAGCCTCCAAAGGGCATTTTTCTAAAAGGCATTACATTCTGGATTAAACATTTTCTGTTTCAGGATGTTCTGTAACAGTGAGTCAAAACATATTGTAGCTTCCAAAAGGGTCCATGCTGGCTATGGGCACAGGTTCTGTATAATTCAAGATTTTCACTTGTTTTGTTTTTAAAACAAAAATATGCTGGGCTTATGTTTGTTTGAGAAACCCAGATTTAAGACTCTGGGAAATGGAAATGACAGATGAAGTTAATTCCCAAAACTTCTCTCTCCTCTGTAAGACCTTGACAAGTAGATAACCATACAGAACTTAATTTTTCCTTTTGCTGGTGTCCAAAAGCTCCATATTTCTAGAGAAATCTAATAAATCCTCAAAAAATTCCTTAGCAGATGAAAATAACATTTCTTGTGCAGATTAGAAAATTAAAGGGCTAAACATAAGCAGTCCATGGGCCACATTTGGTCCATGGGTCATAATTGGATGCCTTCTGCTCTATATTTTCATTTGGTAGTACTTATATAACTATATATCTTTGTCAAAACACCAGAATTGTATGTTTAAAATTATAAATTTCACTGAATGCAAATTATGTTTTAATGAAATAAGTGGGAAAAAAATCATATAGAGTATGTGCTTTGATAAAAGAAGTAGAAAATCTAAAAAGCCCTATAGTGCATGTGAACTCATGTCCAATTCTTTCTGACCCCATGGGCTGTAGCCCATCAGCTTCCTCTGTCCATGGGATTCTTCAGGCAAGAATACTGGAGTTGCTTGCCATTTCCTAAACCAGGGGATCTTCCTGACCCAGGGATTGACCCATCTCTTGTGTCTCCTACTTTGGCAGGTGGATTCTTTCCCATTGCACCACATGGGAAGTCCTAAAAAAAAAGCCCTATACCCATTTATTAAATTGAATTTGTGGTTGAAGCAATTCCTACATTGCTTTCAAGAAAGTCCCTTATGGAGAATTTATAAAATATTTAATTAAGAATAATGCTGATATTCTACAAACTCTTTCATATCATAGTAGGGTTGATATACTTCCAAAATTATTTCACAAGACCAACTTAACTCTGAAGCTGGATCTAGATAAGAACACCATATACAAAGAAAATTGCAGACAAATATCCACTGTGAGCATAGACATGGAGTGTAGAACAAGTAGTATCAAACTGAATCCAACAATACGAAAACACATTAAACTATTATGGCCAAATGGGTTTTAATCTCAGCAACGCAAAGTTGGTTCAATATATGGAAGTCAATTGATGTAATTCATATAACACACAGAAAAGAAAAATGAAAGTTATGCTATATGCCATTCCACTGAAGAGCAAAGACTACACATTCTTTTCAAGTGATTCTAACCATACCAAGATAGACAATATCCCATAAAACAAACCTTAAAGAATTGAATTCATACAAAGTAAATTCTCTAATGCAGTGAAATCAAAGTAGAAATCAATAAGTAATAGAAAAATAACAGGAAAATCTGCAAACAAAAACAAAACAACTCAACACACTTCTAAGCAATACATGAGTCAAATGGAAAGTCTGAAGGGGAAAAAATGCATTGAACTGAATGAAAATGAAAATACAACACATCAAAGTTTCTGGGACACAGGTAAAGTAGTGTTGAATGGCACATTCATAGAACTAAATGTTTATATTACGCAAGATGAAATATTTCAGATCAGTAATGTAAGATACTATCTCAAGAACCTAAAAAGAAGAGTAAAATGATCCCAAAACAAAGGAGATGATGAAAATAAGAGAGATAAGGGCAGAAATCAATGAAATTGAAAAAAAAAAAAACTGGTTCTTTGAAAAGATCAATACAATTGACAAACTTCTAACCTTACATCCATTAGGGTGACTGCTGCTACAAAACAAACAAACAAAATCAACAACAACAAAAAAAATCCCACCAAAATGACAAGTGTTGTTGAGGATGTGGATAACTTGGAACATGTGCACAGATGGTGGGATTGTATTGTAAAATGAGATAACCACTATGGAAAATAGTTTAAAATTTCCAGAAAAAAATTAAAAATCGATCTGTCATATGATCCAGCAATTCCACTTCTGGGTGCATATCCCAAAGAACTGAAACCAGGATCTTTAAGGGATTTTCACATACCCAATCTTGTTAGCAGCACTATTCACAATAGGCCAAGAGGTGATAGTAACAACAATATCCATTGACTGATGAATGGGTTAACAAAACATAATACATCCATGCAACAGAATATTATTCTGCTTTAAAAGGGAAGGAATATGTCACTACATGGATGAAACCTGAGGACATTATGCTAAGTAAAATCAGTCAGTTTTGCATAAAGACAGATACTGTGTGATCATAAGAAGTATCTAAAGTAATCAATTCACAGAAGAAATAGTAGAATGGTGGTTACTGGAAGCTGGAGGGAAGGGGAAAAGAAAAGCTATTGATTAAAGGATATAGAGTTTCAGTTTTTCAAGATGAAGACATTCTGGATATCTGTTTCACAACAATATGAATACAGTTAAGACTACTGAACTGTATAATTAAAAGTGGTTAACATGGGAAACAATGTGAAGAACTCATATATCTCAATAGAAAAAAAATTTGGTTAAAAATGGGCAGAAGATCTCAACAGTTATTTTTCTCAAAGAAGACATACAAATGACCAACAGGTGCATGAAAAAAGCACACATCACTAGTCATTAGGGAAATGCAAATCAAAACCACAGTGATATATCTCCTTACATCTGTAGAATAGCTATTTTCAAAAAAAGGAGAAATAATAAATGTTGGCAAGGATGTGGGGAAAAGGCAAACTTTGTGTACTATTAGCGAGAATGTAAACTGGTGCACCTACCATGGAAAATAGTACAGAGATCCCTTTAAAAATTGAAAACAGAATTACCATATGATCCAGCAATTTTACTTCTGGGTATTTATCCAAAGGAAACAAAATTATTATCTCAAAAATAAATTTGCACTCCCATACTCATTGCAGCACTTTATTTTATTTTTTAAAGTAACAAAGATAAAGAAACAATCTGATTGTCCATTGACAGATGAATGGATAAAGAAAATGTGGTGATCTATACAATGGAATATTACTTAGCCAGAAAAGATGTAAATGCTACCATTTGGAATGACATGGATGGACCTTGAGGGTATTATGTTAAGTGAAATGTCAGACAGAGAGAGACAAGTACTGCAAATGCTGTATGGTCTTCCTTTTTGGGGGAGGGGGTGCTGCTGTGCAGCTAGCAATGAGAAACTTCCTGCCTCCAGGAATCAAACCAGTACCCCCTGCACTGGAAGCATGGGGTCTCAGCCACTGGACCACCAGGGAAGTCTTATGGTTTCACTTACATGTGGAATCTTAAAAATAAAGGCTAAGATATAAACAAAAACTAACTCATAGACACAGATAACATATTAGTGAGTTGGGGCTGGAGGCTGGGCAAAATTGGTGAAGATGATCAAAAATAACTCACAGTTATAAGATAAATGAGTCTGAGGGGTGTATGTAGTTACATGGTGACTATAGCTGTATATGTAGTTACATGGTGACTATAGTTAACAGGACTTATTCTGCATTTGAAAGCTGCTAAGGGAGTGAACCTTAATTTTTTTTTCATCACAAGAAAAAATATTTGGTAGTTCTGTGTGGTGATGGATGTTGACTAACATTATGGTAATTATTTCACAAATATACATAATCAAATCATTATGCTGTATATCTAAAACTATACAATGTTATTTGTCAATTATACTGAATTAAAAAAAAATTATCTATTGTATGAGTTAGCAGTTACATATCTAGGCACTTATTCTTGAAAAAAATTGACCACAAAAATCTTAAACAAGACTATTTATTTCTGCTTTATAAATAATAGTTAAAAGTTAAAAAGAAAAACTTAAAGTCTATTTTTAAGAGAACATATAATGTTGTATATTCATACCAATATGGGATATTCATATAATGGAAGGCTAGACTACTCTATAAGATTGCCAGTAGAAATATTAATAACCTCAGATATGCAGATGACACTACCCTTATGGCAGAACGTGAAGAATTAAAGAGCCTCTTGATGGAAGTGACAGGGGAGTGAAAAAGTTGGCTTAAAATTCAACATTCAGAAAACTAAGATCATGGTATCCAATTCCCTCACTTCATGGCAAATAGATGGGAAAACAATGGAAACACTATGAGACTTTATTTTTTTGGCTCCAAAGTCACTGCAGATGGTGACTGCAGCCATGAAATTAAAAGACACTTGCCCTTGGAAGAAAAGTTCTGACCAACCTAGACAGCATATTAAAAAGCAGAGACATTACTTTACCAACAAAGGTACATCTAGTCAAAGCTACGGTTTTTCTAGCAGTTATATATGGATGTGAAAGTTGGACAACAAAGAGACACAGAGGTATAGAGTGGACTTTTGGACTCTGAGGGAGAGGGAAAGGGTGGGATGGTTTGGGAGAATGGCAATGAAACATGTATATTTTCTTGTAAGAAATGAAGCGCCAACCTATTTTCAATGTAGGATGCAGGATGCATGGGGCTGATGCACAGGATGATTCAAGTAGAGGATGTGGGGTGGGAGGTGGGAGGGGGGCTTCGGCATTGGGAGATTGTGTTCACCTATGGCTGATTTGTGTCAATGTATGGCAAAACAAATACAGTATTGTAATTAAAAAAATTAATAAATTTAATAAAAAAAAAGTGAGAAAAAAAAAAAAAGAAAGTTGGACTATGAAGAAAGCTAAGTGCCGAAGAATTGATGCCTTTGAACTGTGGTGTTGGAGAAGACTTTTGAGAATCCCTTGGACTGCAAGGAGATCCAACCAGTCAATCTTAAAGGAAATCAGTCCTGAATATTCATTGGAAGGACTGACGCTAAAGCTGAAACTCCAGTACTTTGGCCACCTGATGCAAAGAACCAAATCATTGGAAAAGACCCTGTGCTGGGAAAGATTGAAGGCGAGAGGAGAAGGGGATGACATGGTTGGATGGCATCACTGATGCAATGAATATGAGTTTGAGTAAGCTCCAGAAGTTGATGATGGCCAGGGAAGCCTGGCATTCTGCTGTCCATGGGGTCACAAAGAGTCGGACACGACTGAGCAACTGAACTGATAAGATTACTCTGCAATATGAGGGAAGGGACAGTTGATATACAGAACAATATGAACAAGTATTAAAAGCATTAAGGTGACTGAAGAAGCAACTAGATGCACAGAGTATGTACTTCATAAAACTTTAGATATAACCAAAACTCAGTGGTTGTGATGGGCTTTCCAGTTGGCACTAGTGGTAAAGAACCTGCTTGCCAATGCAGAAGACGTAAGAGACATAAAGTCCCTGGGTCGGGAAGATCCCCTGGAAGAGGTAATGGCAACCCACTTCAGTATTCTTGCCTGAAGAATCCCATGGACAGAGGGGTCAGGCAGGTGACAGTCCATAGTGTCACAAAGAGACATGACTGAAGCAACTGAGCATGCATACATGCAAGCGGCTGTGAGAGACATCAGTTCAATCGTGTCTTTGGTCTGGGGTGGCATTTACTGGGGAAAAAAACACAGAGGAACTTTTTGTTTTGTAGATATTCTGTGCCTTGAGGATACAGACTAAGCCTTATATGCCCAGATAGTGTAGTGGTAAGGAGTTTGCCTGCCAATGCAAGAGAAAAAAAAGTTGCAAGTTTCAATCCCTGGGTCAGGAAAATCCCCTGGAGTAGGAAATGGCAATCCATTCCAGTATTCTTGCCTGCAGAATCCCATGGACAGGGGAGCCTTGCATGCTACAATCCACGGGGTCTCAAAGATTTGAACATGACGGAGTATGGGTACAAGCAAGCAAAGCCTATTTCCAAACTTATAAAGCTCAAAAACTTATGAATTAGAAATGCACTTTTTGCTCTAAGCAATTTATACAATTTAAAAATATTTTTAAATGAGTGGGAGAAACCATTAATAACACTTAAGATCTTATCACAGTTCTATTTACTTTTTATTTTAAAATTTATATGTAGGTTTTTACCAAGGTCCTCATGGGTGGTTGGTGTTGGGTGTTTAAAATAATCATGCTAACTACAAAAAGTGAGCCATGCTTAGACTAACAATTAGAATTCATGATGATTGAGGATTATGATGAATCCAGTTTTGTGTTCTTGAAACATTCTCTGCCTAAAAACTTCATAATGCTAAAATGAGGCCTCTAGTGTTCTGATTTGACTCAATTATACAGCATAGACTAGACAGAAGAGAGTGGATAGGTACCACTTATGCTTATTCCTCTTTTTCCCTAACCTTGGTTTGCATTGTAAATTTACCACTTACCAAATATATGATATTGGGCAATTTACTTAAACTCTCTGTTGTCTAAATTTCCTCATCTGTGAGGATAATAATCTTTGTCTCTTAATATCTATCTCAATAGATCATCTTGAAAATAATACATTGGAAGATGTCTGGCACATAGTAATTGGTAAATATTAACATTATTGCTAATATTGATAGTATTCTGTACTGATTAAGAAGAGCAAAACTACTGCTTTTGGGAACAAAGTAAACAAATGGTAAGATTATGCTGGTGGCTTCTAGGTGGTACAGTGGTAAAATATCTGCCTGCTAGTACATGAGACACAAGAGATGCAGGTTTGATCCTTGGGTCAGGAAGATCCAATGAAGATGGAAATGGCAACCCATTCCAGTATTCTTGCCTGGAAAATTCCATAGACAAAGGAGCCTGGTGGGCTATAGTCCATGGGGTCACAAAGAGTTGAACATGACTGGGTATGCATGCATGGAAGACTATTCTACTACTGAAAAGCACTAGAGCAAATGATATCAATTTTGCAAAACAGTCACTAAAAAACCCTCTACAAAATAGAAAAGAAAAATAAATTAAAAAAATTAAAAGCCCTCTACAATATTCTCACAGGTCATGTAGTTATTAAGATAGTGGCCTTTTGAATATATTTATGTCATTGACAAAATTCAAATTATTATTGGCAAAAACAGAACGAAGTACTCTGCTGCATGAAATTAATTAATATTAACCACTTAGATATTGGAAAATTGTTTAGCCCTGCTCAAATAATAAGTACTTCTGTCATCATAATTAATGTTAATCTCCTCTTCTTGATAGATAACTATCAAGTTCATAATTCTTCTAAGATCTGTCATGATTCATGATAATAAAATCATGACCTTATTATAAAGAAGGGCAATTATTTTCCTCTTCAGTCTTGCAAGTGGGCAAAGATCCAATTCTTTTTGCAAAGAATATTAAAATATCTAGCTTGAAAGTAAAAAGAAAGTCCAAGATTCATTTTTATTTTATACATTTAAATTGCTGTCTTGCTTGATTCTGGCAATGATAACATAGATGTCGATTTTGCAAGCATATTAATAAATGGAGACTTATCTTAAACTCACAGAGCTTAAAAAACATATCCCACAGACTCAAAGGCAGATGTAAAGATAATCAAAAGTCTGAGAAGTTATGCTATTTTTAGCAGCATCTATTCAATGAGATTTTTAAAAGTTCAATAATAATCAATATTTCAAGTTAAGTCTAAAATTTCCTTGCTCCTCACATAAAGAATTACAACGAAAACCCAAACTTTCAGTTGCTCAAGTACAAAGATATTAAAGTTGGAAAGCATGTCAAATGAACAACTAGCTCTTCATTTTTTTCAAGAGTGGTAAGTTACCCCTTCTAATGCGTGGAAAACAGCATATCGAATATTTTCAGACAGAGCTGTAATTGATGAACTTATGGAAGTAAATGATTTGAGGCAGAACAGGATCTAAAGAACAACTTTTGAATAAGTTTATTGAGCTTGCATTAGCTAACCATTTTAGCCCTCTGCACAGTCAGGACCTGTAACCACGTTAGAACTGTATCTTACATTACGTCTTAAGACTTTAAATCTGGGAGAAAATAAATTTCCATTTGTAATAAGAGTAACATGATTCTTCAAAAGTCTTATATACACTACTGTTTATAAAATAAATAATAAAAATCTATTGTATAGCACAGGGAACTCTACTCAATACTCTGCAATGGCCTATATGAGAACATAATCTTAAAAAGGGTGGATGTCTGTATATGTATTACATTCACTTTCTGTACACCTGAAACTAAAACAACATTGCAAATCAACTACATTCCAGCAATTATTTTTTTAAAAAGTATTAAATAGAACTCTGCTAAGTAACAGACATATATATTGGAATCATCCACCTGCCATTATTTGTAAAAATCTTCAAGTAAACTTTAAGTAGTATCCTTTACGGGCTTCCCAAGTGGCTCAGTGGGTAAAGAACTTGCCTGCAATGCAAGAGATGCGGGAGACATGAGTTCGATTCTTGGGTCAGGAAGATCCCCTGGAGGAGGGCACAGCAACCCACTCCAGTATTCTTGCCTGGAGATTCCCATGGACAGAGGATCCTGGGAAGCCACAGTCCATAGGCTGCAAAGAGTCGGACACAACTGAAGCAGCTGAGCACAGCACAGCAGCACAGTGTCCTTTAAGCAAACTTCAACAAATATTTACATTTCATTGCAAGGTTTGTGGGAAACAAAATTTATCTATGTATGTATTTATCTATTAATATCTACAGCTTGCCATTGAAACCTGGTGTAGAAGCAGTCCAGTTTCATTTGTTATATTGGTAAGGTATGAACATCAGTTAAGTTTTGCTGGTTCCTTAGAATGATTTTGTCATTTAAAGTGAAATGTGAATCTTTTATTTATGAAACAAAACAAATGTATATGTATCAGTGGTTCTTAACCATAGCTGATTTGCTCCCCACCCTTCCAAGGAATATTCAGCAAAGTCTGGAGACATATTTTTAGATAACTCTGGGGTTTTGTCCTGCATCTAGTAGGTATAGGTCAGAGCTGCTGCTAAACTTCATATGATACACAAGATAACCCCCATAACAAAGAATTTTTCACGCCAAAAGATCAATAGTGCTGAGATTGAGAAACTCTGACATACATGTGATAGGAACAGGGTAAAGGGACAAAGTCAGTGATTAAACAAACAGTTAATCCCACTAGGGGATCGCAAGTAAAGAAAAAAAAGTATTGGAAACCCCTTTAAGTTAAAGATTAGGCAAGAAAGCAGGTTTGCTTAATCACTAAACCAAGCACGCTTGCTTAGTAACAAAACCATGCCACAGAAGCATGAAACATGCTCCCAAACAATGAAACAATGGTGGCATGAGAGCCATAGCCTGTCCCCTGAGCTCAGCAAGGTAATGATTCTTAGGACACGCTTTTCTGTGCACACTGAGAACTATAAGGAAGAGGTGATATTATCCTGAAACCTGAGACGATTTACCATATTTTAGTATACGTTACTGCCTTTTTGCTCATTTCCATGGCACCTTGACAATCCCAACTTGACCATATAAGGACGAGAGAACTGCCCCTGCCAGATGTAGAGGAAGAACTGGTGATCGAAGCTTGACATCTGCTCAAGAACAGGAAGAAGGTGGTCTTCTCCCACTTACCCACTTTTCCTTTGATGATAGAACTGTAGCCCACTACATTCTTGGGGTGGCACCCTCTTGTCCACCCACTTATAAGCCTCGTGAGCATCCTGTTATAATATATCACTACTTAGCTATTACTTTGCCTCTCACTGAATTCTCTCTGTGCTGAATCATAAAGATCTGGAACTCCTTGGAGCCCCTGAGATGCGTTTCTGCAGTTTCACATGAATTGAAATAGATTAAAAACTAAAACTGATTAAATAAAGGTCTTCCTTTATTTCTTTCCTTTGTAGGGGAGGAAGAAAATTTCCTCAACCCTTCTAGATTCTTCCATGTGGCTAGAAGACAGATTAACAGGAGAAAATAAAACAAAGGTTTAATAACATATATATGTGAGAGAGACCCAGGAAAACTGTGTAACTCACCAAAATAGCTGAAGCTCTCACCTTAAATATCATCTTCATCTAAGGACAAGAGAGGATGTTGCAGGTAGTGGTTTGGGACTTCAAAGAAGAGGAAGGCATATTCACGTGGAGGTGCAAAAGCAAATGTTTGGTAAATAAGTGTTTGCTGGACATGCAGAGACAAGGGCACACAAAGTAGACTCTGATTTTTATGCCCTGCCTAGAGTTTCCCCCAGAATTTTAACCCATATTCTTTGTAGATATCTCTAGTGGAAGCTTTGCGACCCCCTATGGACTATAGCCCGCCAGGCTCCTCTGTCCATGGCATTCTCCATGCAAGAACACTGGAGTGGGTTGCCATGCCCTCCTCCAGGGGATCTCCTGTTCCCAGGAGTGGAATCCATGTCTCTAGTGTCCCCTCCACTGGCAGATGGGTTATTCACTACTAGTGCCACTGGGAGGCCCCTTTCTCCCTGAGTCTTTTGAACTTTTTTTTTCAAGTAATCTACATGCCAAAGAGACATTTTTGGGAGACATTTGCTCCCCTATACTATTAACATAATTATTTATCACATTGCCTATAGTATGCAGTACCTAATAGATTACTGATTAATCTATTATCTAAATAGATTAGAACTAAGGATTTTCTTGGGTCTAAATTACAAACTAAAGCTTACAAATTTTGTTTCAGTCTCTATTAAGCTGGAATCAAGATTGCCAGGAAAAATATCAATAACCTCAGATACGCAGATGACACCACCTTTATGGCAGAAAGTGAAGAGGAACTGAAAAGCCTCTTGATGAAAATTAAAGAGGAGAGTGCACGAGTTGGCTTAAAGCTCAACATTCAGAAAACGAACATCATGGCATCTGGTCCCATCACTTCTGGGAAATACATGGGGAAACAGTGGAAACAGTGTCAGACTTTATTTTGGGGGCTCCAAAATCACTGCAGATGGTGACTGCAGCCATGAAATTAAAAGACGTTTACTCCTTGGAAGAAAAGTTATGACCAACCTAGACAGCATATTCAAAAGCAGAGACATTACTTTGCCAATTAAGGTCCGTCTATTCAAGGCTATGGTTTTTCCAGTAGTCATGTATGGATGTGAGAGTGGGACTGTGCAGAAGGCTGAGTACCGAAGAATTGATGGTTTTGAACTGTGGTGTTGGAGAAGACTCTTAAGAGTCCCTTGGACTGCAAGGAGATCCAACCAGTCCATTCTGAAGGAGATCAGCCCTGGGATTTCTTTGGAAGGAATGATGCTAAAGCTGAAACTCCAGTACTTTGGCCACCTCATGCGAAGAGTTGACTCATTGGAAAATACTCTGATGCTGGGAGGGATTGGGGGCAGGAGGAGAAGGGGATTACAGAGGATGAGATGGCTGGATGGCACACTGACTCGATGGATGTGAATCTGAGTGAACTCCGGGATTTGGTGATGGACAGGGAGGCCTGGCGTGCTGCGATTCATGGGGTTGCAAAGAGTAGGACACAACAGAGCAACTGAACTGACTGACTGAACTGAAGCACAAAATTGATGAAAACACTGCAAAATAAATGCTTCCCTAAATTAAGAAAATACTGTAATATGGAGATAAATTGTCTAACTTATTCAATTATAGGAACATTTCCTTATCATTTTTGCTCTCTCTCTTTTGTTTTGTTTCTGGCCATACCTCCTGGCATGTGGGATCTTAGTTTCCCAATCAGGGACTGAACGTGTGAACCTGTGCCCCCAGCGGTGGAGGAAACTCCTGTGAGAGCTAAAAAGTCAGGAAATATAGGACAGATGAATAGAATATTGTAGGGGATATCCACTAGCATGTGAGGCCTGAAAGCTGAGGGTGTAATCCAAGGTGACTGTTCACTAACAGGTGAAGCCCAAGAGATGCAGTCACAGTGCAGAAAATTGCAGGGGAAATCCTAGAATGGCCATCCACTAGTATGTGGGGTTTGTGGTGGCTGTCCTTGATAAATGGGTCTGTCAAGAGATCTGCAGAACAATGGCTTCTAATGGCTCTAAAGCTGAGCGTTTTGTAATTGATTAAACTAGCTTCCTAGAAGGAACTGGTACTTCTCTTGTGCCTTTGAGATGTAAATGATCTACTTGGGCTCTCTAAAATTTTAATCTTCTCTAATTTTTAAGTGAACACCAGGAGTAACAGGCAAATATGGCCTTGGAGTACAGAATGAAGCAGGGCAAAGGCTAATAGAGTTCTGCCACTGGTCATAGCAAACACACTCTTCCAATAACACAAAAGAAGACTCTACATATGGACTCACCAGATGGTCAACACTGAAATCAGATTGATTGTATTCTGGTAGCCAAAGATGGAGAAGCTCTATACAGTCATCAAAAACAAGATTGGGAACTGACTGTGGCTCAGATCATGAATTCCTTATTTCAAATTCAGACTTAAATTGAAGAAAGTAGGGAAAACCACTAGACCATTCACATATGACCTAAATCACATCACTTACCATTATACAGTGAAAGTGAAAAATAGATTTAAGGGACTAGATTTTATAAATAGAATGCCTGATGAACTATGGACAGAGGTTCGTGACGGTACAGGAGACAGAGATCAAACCATCCCCAAGAAAAAGAAATGCAAAAAAGCAAAATGGCTGTCTGAGGAAGTCTTACAAATAGCTGTGAAAACAAGAGAAGTGAAAAGCAAAGGAGAAAAGGAAAGATATAAGCATCTGAATGTAGAGTTCCAAAGAATAGCAAGGAGAGATAAGAAAGCCTTCTCAGTGATCAATGCAAAGAAATAGAGGAAAACAATAGAATGGGAAAGACTAGAGATCTCTTCAAGAAAATTAGAGATAACAAGAGAGCATTTCATGCAAAGATGGGCTCGATAAAGGACAGAAATGGTATGGACCTAACAGAAGCAGAAGATATTAAGAAGTGGTGGCAAGAATACACAGAAGAAATGTACAAAAAGATCTTCACGACCCAGATAATCACGATGGCATGATCACTCACCTAGAGCCAGACATCCTGGAATGTGAAGTCAAGTGGGCTTTAGGAAGCATCACTACGAACAAAGCTAGTGGAGGTGATGGAATTCCAGTTGAGCTATTTCAATTCCTAAAAGATGATGTTGTGAAAGTGCTGCACTTAATATGCCAACAAATTTGGAAAACTGAGCAGTGGCCATGGAATTGAAAGGTCAGTTTTCATTCCAACCCTAAGAAAGACAATGCCAAACAATGCTCAAAGTACTGCACAATTGTATCCATCTCACATGCTATCAAAATAATGCTTAAAATTCTCCAACAATATGTGAACCATGAACTTCCAGATGTTCAAGCTGGTTTTAGAAAAGGCAGAGGAACCAGAGATCAAATTGCCAACGTGCTTTGGATCATCAAAAAAGCAAGAGAGTTCCAGAAAAACATCTATTTCTGCTTTATTGACTATGCCAAAGGCTTTGACTATGTAGATCACAATAAAGTATGGAAAATTCTGAAAGAGATGAGAATAGTAACCACCTGACCTGCCTCTTGAGAAATCTGTATGCAGGTCAGGAAGCAACAGTTAGAACTAGACATGGAACAACAGACTGGTTCCAAATAGGAAAAGGAGTACATCGGGCTGTATATTGTTACCGTGCGTATTTAGCTTATATGCAGAGTACATCATGAGAAATGCTGGGCTGGGTGAAGCACAAGCTGGAATCAAGATTGCTGGGAGAAATATCAATAACCTCAGATATGCAGATGACATCACCCTTTTGGCAGAAAGTGAAGAGGAACTAAAGAGCCTCTTGATGAAAGTAAAAGAGGAGAGTGAACAAGTTGGCTTAAAGCTCAATATTCAGAAAACGAACATCATGGCATCTGGTCCCATCACTTCATGGCAAATAGATGGGGAAATAGTGGAAACAGTGTCAGACTTTATTTTGGGGGCTCCAAAATCACTGCAGATGGTGATTGCAGCCATGAAAAAAAAAGATGCTTACTCCTTGGATAGAAAGTTATGACCAACCTAGATAGCATATTGAAAAGCAGAGACATTACTTTGCCGACTAAGGTCTGTCTAGTCAAGGCTATGGTTTTTCCAGTGGTCATGTATGGCTGTGAGAACTGGACTATAAAGAAAGCCAATCACCAAAGAATTGATGTTTTTGAACTGTGGTGTTGGAGAAGACTCTTGAGAGTCCTTGGACTGCAAGGAGATCCAACCAGTCCATTCTAAAGGAGATGAGTCCTGCGTGTTCTTTGGAAGGACTGATGCTGAAGCTCCATATTTTGGCCACCTGATGCGAAGAACCACCTCATGAGAAAAGACCCTGATTTTGAGAAAGATTGAAGGAAGGAGAGGGGAACAGCAAAGGATGAGATGGTTGGATGGCATCACGGACTGAATGGACATGAGTTTGAGCAAACTCTGGATGATGGTGAAGGACATGGAAACCTGGCATGCTACAGTCCATGGGGTTCAAAGAGTTGGAAATGACTGAGCCACTGAATGACCACAACCAAGTCAGGAGACTTCCCTGACCACACATCCACCAAAAACACTCCTTGCAGGCCCAAAGAGAGTTATGTCAAGGGATATTTACACAGACACACTTTTGGGTAAATCCATCTTGTCTAAGAGATGTGTGCATACACATGGGAGGATTCTGAGATATGCCTAATATGGCAAACCAGAATGATTAACCAAAGGAAAAGCAGAAGAAATGCCCCATAAAAATAATTCAAACTGGCATGAGGACATGACTGAGCAACTCAGGGACTCTCTCTCTGGGTCTGCCTGTATGTGTATCCACATGTAGGGTACTCTTTTTCCTCCTAAAAATTCTTCACTTGCTTCACTACTTCCCATCTTTGTGGAAATTCTTTTCTTCAAAGCTGAAGGACCAGAGCCCTTGTTCCTGACCACTGGTCTAATGGCTAGAATCTGGTCCTTCCACTGCCAGGACCCAGTCCAGTCTCTGCTGGGAACCCAACTCCATTTCAAGTCATTGCAGGCGGAGGCCACCAGAGATCAGGGTCTCCTGTATTGCCCACAGATTCTTTATTAAGTTAAATGGAGAGAATTCATTGATTATCTGGGTCATTTCAAATAGAGGAAAATATTGGGCTTCCCTGATGGCTCAGTTGGTAAGAATCTGCCTGCAATGCAGGAGACAGGGCTTTGATCCCTGGGTTGGGAAAATCCCCTGGAGAAGGGAATGGCTACCCACTCCAGTGTTTTTGCCTGGAGAATCCATGGACAGAGGAGCATGGCGGGTTACAGTCCATGGGGGTTGCAAAAAGTTGGACACAACTTAGCTACTAAACCATACCACCACTGTTGGAACGTTACTTGCTGGGTAGGTCTAATTTTACCTACTCTTGTCTTAGAAGACTAAGACATAAGTTTCCAATCAGGAAATGAACAATTACTTGCTTCTTAGTTTTTGCCAAACATTAAGGTTTTCAAGGGTTAAGATTTTGTGCATAGTCACTCAGTCGTGTCCTACTCTTTGCAACCCCATGGACTGTAGCCTCCCAGGCTCTTCTGTAGGTGGGGATTCTCCAGGCAAGAATATCGGAGTGGGTAGCCCTTCTCTTTTCCAGGGGCTCTTACTAACCCAGGGATCGAACCCAAGTCTCCCACATTACAGGCAGATTTTTTACCATCTGAGCCACCTAGGATAAGTCATAATTCTAGTTAGCTTAAAATGTTGCATGTTATAGCAGAAATTAAGTTCCTTTTGTCAGTTACATTGTGAACAAATGGTTAACAGTGACTTTTAAGTCTTCCTGTCATTTATAGACAGTTGTACTCTGTTGTACCCTGATAAATCTCAAATTATACTGGAGAACTGGCTACAAAATTAAAGAACACTAAAGGGAAAAATCTGATAACTTCCTAAAATGTTAACAAGAGGATTGCTTACTGAGTGAACTCATGAATATGGTTATAGCGTTTATGTTTTTTTTTTTTGTCTGGAATATTACTAGTTTTAACCTGTTTTCCAAATATAGGGAAGCCTCAAGTTAAGTGTGAGTTAAGCAATTTGGTAAATTACACCCCTGTGATATATATATTTTTTTCTCTGCCGTTTCCTTCTGGAAATTCGAGACTTTGGTTTAGAGCAGTCTTATCAGATGAATGGGAAAGACTGTCCTAGAGTGTACAGAAATCTTGATATTTTGGACTTCTAGAACTGAGAGGGCTTCCCAGGTGGCTCAGTTGTAAAGAATCTACCTGCCAATGCAGAAAATGCAGGTTGATCCCTGCAATGGGAATAGCCCATCCAAAAGGAAATGACAACCCACTCCCTTGTTCTTGCCTGGGAAATCCCGTGGAAAGAAGAGATAAATTCACCAAGGCAGAGCCTGATGGCAGGTTGTTGGCATGGTTTTCCTGACCTTGAGATATCTATTGGGAATTTAGTCTGACACTCCTCCTCAGGAGTTCCACCACTGCCAGTTTGGAGGAACCTATCTGGTCAATTGACCAGACTTGTTTTGCAAACAGATTAGTCTTCTGTTTGCTTGTGTTTGGTGGAGATAAGGATAATTTTAGAGAGATCAATATTATGTTTCAGTGGATGTTAAGTACTGTTAGTTAAGGTCTGAATTTATGACAGTTACTGTGTTAGCCATAACTGATGTTCAGGAAGGAAAGAAAATTCTATAATGAAGTCACCACAGAATATAACAAGTCACAAATTGTGACATGGCTTTCTTGAAGTCTGTTTCTAAAAGCACATGTACAGTGCTGTGTGATAGTCGGGCATGAGGGACTCCTGAGATCTGGTTAGTTTTCCCCTAGTGTGAATGTCTGGATGAAAATAAAGGAGGCCTAGTGCCGAGGGGCATGATCTGAACCTGGAGTAGGAGCCAGTGCTGTAGCATTGAGGGACAGATACTTTGACCATCAGTGATGTCTACTGAATGATCTATAATCTAAAGGTGGGTGTGGTATTATCTCAGATGTGGTAATTCTCGCATTTTGCTTAATTTTCCCTATCTCCCCTTGTTGCAGGGCCTTCCCAGGTGGCACTAGTGGCAAAGAACCCGCCTGCCAATGCAAGAGACAGAAGAGACACAGGTTCCATCTCTGGGTCAGGAAGATCCCCTGGAGGAGGGCATGGCAACCCACTGCAGTATTCTTGCCTGGAAAATCCCATGGACACAGGAGCCTGGTGGGCTACAGCACATAGGGTTGCAAAGAACCGGACTCGACTGAAGTGTCTTAGCATACATAGCACCCCATGTTATGTCTGCTAGATGTCTTCCATTTCATCCCTAGCCCAAGTGAAAGGAAAACTGTTCAAGGACGGAGCAGCAGCACTGGCCTCACTGAGAAATGGTCTGATTGCTAGGTCGATGAGATGGAGATGCCATTGTCGACCTCCTCTGGACTTCCATGAAAAATCAACCTGGCTTGACTACGTAGGGACTTCTGACAATGGTGGGAAAAACTCACCATCTTCTGATCCTATATGGCAGAAAATCAGAAGGGCCTCTTCAGAAGTAAGCGTTTCTGTATAACTGACTACCCATGAGCATTCCTGGGATCTGCTGGGTAGAATGGATTAGGCTGGCTTCTGGACATAAGAGCCCAACCAGTGGGACTAGTTTTGTTTGGAAACGTAAATGGGTTCACCCTTGTTGATACCCAACATAACATGGAGTGGCAGACCTGTACCGTGATGGCTGACTTCTGGCTAGGTCGCCAGAATGTTTCTTTTACAGCCAGGTCCTTCCCTCCCCATGGAGGGGCCCTGGGCTTGTGAAAACCAGGGGTGGCCTGTCTGTGTTGTATCTGTGGTATCTAGTTGTGGTGCCCCTCCACATACCTGACATCAGAGATATCCCAGAAGAAGGACGAACCAAGATTGTAAGGGTGGTACGAGGTATGTAGGGGTAGACTGTATGGTCAGGTCACTCAAGATGGCTGTTCTCTGGCTCTCTGTTCACCCCCCTGCCCAACCACTCTTTGCTTCATTCATACCTTCACACATGACTGATCTTCCTGCATACTTGCCCCACACGCTAGGCTAGTGATTGTTCTTATCAAAGGGGCAGTGAGGGGTGTGCCTCTTTGCTGGTTTCCTTGGAAAGTAATGAGCCCACCCAACATTAATTCCCCTTATAACTGGCAATCTTCCCTCCCCTCAGGAATGAAGATTGCTGCCATGTCCTGCCCATCATTGACTGCACATGGTAGGGTGTCATTTCAAGACCTTACTTCTGACATGTAAGCTCCCTTATCCTCTAAACCACTGATGTGTCTATTGCTGACTCTGGGCTGATTCTTCAGTCTTAAAGCTGGGCAAGTGTAGGCCTTATAGGCCTGTGGGGTGCAGCCCAAAAGTATTATAGAGGTATATATAAAAGAAGTAAAATATTCTCTTGGAGCTTACATACTGGTAACAACCAAAAATTTAAATATATGGGGCAATTTTTTGAGTGATACAGGATAACATTTGTTTCAGTAACAAATTTCATTATAATATAACCAGGCCTATAGTTGTTCAGAAGATATGATGTATTATGGAAAAATAAAGACTTCACAACTAGAGTTGACCTTGAACTTGAGTGGTAAAACATGAATGAGATTTGTGTAAGACGCAAGTTGTGTAAGATGTAAAATGTGAGTTAAGCAAGGGGAAAGATTAACAAAGGCTTAAAGTAAAAGAGAAGAGAGGAGAAACAGTGTGTCCTTCTAATGTTTACTTTGTTTTTTAAAGAAGATAAAGTCTATATTATTTTTAGTCTTCCTCCATAGTATCTATATTGGAGAAGGCAATGGCAACCCATTCCCGTACTCTTGCCTGGAAAATCCCATGAATGGAGGAGCCTGGTAGGCTGCAGTCCATGGGGTCGCGAAGAGTCGGACACGACTCAGCGACTTCACTTTCAGTTTTCACTTTCATGCATTGGAGAAGGAAATGGCAACCACTCCAATGTTCCTGCCTGGAGAATCCCAGGGAGGGGGGAGCCTGGTGGGCTGCCGTCTATGGGGTCGCACAGAGTCGGACACGACTGAAGCGACTTAGCAGCAGCAGCATAGTATCTATATGGGCTTTCCAGGTGGCACTAGTGGTAAAGAACCCACCTGCCCATGCAGGAGACAGAAGAGATCTGGGTTCTATCCCTGGGTGGGGAAGACCCTCTGGAGGAAGTCATGGCAATCCACTTCAGTATTCTTGCCTGGAGTATCCTATGGACAGAGGAGCCTGGCAGGCTGCAGTCCGAGGGGTCACAAAGAGTTGGGCAAGAATGAAATAATTTAGCACTTTTAGTATCTATAGATAGTTAATGGATAGGCAGATAATTATTTTGGTAATTGCATCAGTTTGTCTAGATGAAAATACTTAACCTGCTGACAATTTTGAAGGGCTACTATCATAATGTGTCCAGCAAGTAATCATTCTCAGTTCATGTGTCATTCTTGGAGCCAAGATATTCAGCTGCATAATTCAAAGTGCTATTTTCAATATCATGTTAAGTATTAAAAGAACAATTTAAGCCAGACAAATTAGTTCTTCTGGTGAATAAAATTAAAATTAGGCCTATCTATGACTTATGTATTACATAAATTTCTTCATGTCAATTTGATTATATATGTCTTAATTATATCATGATAATTCTTACATAGCTGTGTTATATTACCAAGTTATTAATATCTATCACTTACTAAGGGGTTGCTATGTTAGGCATTGTTGTGACCTGTTAAAAACAGAATTCAACTGAGTAAATTTGGGAGATTTTTGCTTTAGTCAGTGATTCATGAACTGGGCAGCATCCAACTTAGCAGACAGAAAGGAAATCCATGGAGCTGTACTAAATGAAAGACTTATGGGTAGAAGGGAGCAGGGACAAGAAGTTGTCTAGGCAAAAAAAGCAGACTGGTTATTGCAAGGTTATTTTCCTTGTAAGGCGTGACAGAGGTTTATGACGCAGATTGCCTAACACACGTTAATCAGGCAATTCCTCATTGGCTGATTTAAGATTTCATGTCAGGGTGAGCCGAAACTATAATTTAAGTCTCAGTCTAGTGATGTGCAGCTCAGCATAAGCAATACCATCTTGGGCCTGTTGTCTTAACAAACCTCTTTAAATGTAGCTGAGGAAAATAAACATTATTATTTAAAACCATGTCCATCTTATAAAGTTGATGGCTTGTGTAAAATAAATGCTCTTTTGCTCTCCTGAGAATATTTGCTAGGATGAATTACTAAAGATGGACTGTGCAGGTCTGGAGTAATTGCTACATTTTCCTGCAAAAAGGCAAAGAAATACTTGATATTCTGGTAGGTCATGTGGGAAGTTGTAGGAAGAAAAATAGGGTCTGAGTAAGTTGGCAGAAAGAAGATATTTTGGAAATGGCCCAGAAAATTTTTAATTACAACAGATCTAGTATTCAATTTACATAGTTTTTGCATTTTTGTGAGATGACCTGTCTATGTCATCTATCATCAATATATCACCATCATCATCATCTATCTAATTTCTCCAAATCTATCTTCTGTTCCTCAAAGTGCATTTTATACTCTCAAATTCCTTATGGAAGTGACATACAATAGAAACAAGGGACAAAACTGGATTCTGTGAGGAGCAGCAAACACAACATAGTGAGACAATCCCCAAAATGAACTAATTTAAGTGGAGACAGGAGCTTAGATTCACAGCTGACCAGGATCTCCTGATTCTGATAGTAAGCACTCAGAATTTTCAGAAATCATAGAGCAGCTATTGCACCTTCTCCAAACATGAAAATTTGTGCTATACTAATATATGTGGATATTTTGAGGCAGTGATCACAGAAGAAACAAGATCACACGTATGTATATTATCTCTACTTTAAATATATAATCTCATTTAATATCATGTTGAAATGAAGCATGTTTCATTTGACAGGAAGTGATGTGAAACAAAACATCTGAGCGATTCACCCTAAAGATCCATCTCCAGTGAAACTTCCCCAAAGAAGCATTCTCAAAACTCCCATTTCCCTTCTCTCAGCTAGTAAGTATTGGATCCTTTCTCTTGTGAATGTGATAGTTGGTATTGAGTTTAATAGCAGTTGTTTACACACGTATCTTCTCCTATAGAGGTAACTTCAGCTTCTTTCCCTTTGCTAGGAACACCTGTTGTTGTTATTCAATGCTTGTTAAATGAGTTACTTCATGAGTACCAGTGAGGAGAGGAACTATATCTTTTTTCTGTTTATATTCATATAGCACCTAGTATAAGGATAGAATATAGAATATTTAGGAGATGGGAGTCTCATCCCTAGGTTGGGGAACACCTCATGGAGGAGGGCATGGCAACCACCTCCAGTATTCTTGCCTAGAGAATCCCATGGACAGAGGAACCTGGTGGGCTATAGTCTATAGCGTTGCCAAGTCAAACACAACTGAAGTGACTTAGCAGCAGAGTCTAGTAGAATTTCTTACTTGTAGTAGGTATTCAATAAATGCTTACTACTGGGATAGAGCAAGATATATGAGGTTCTGTTTAAGATGCCTTCTAACTTTACTGTTTGGGAAAAACTTACAAAGTAGTTATCTTTTCAGTGGGATTTGAAAGATGCTAAATGTTCAGCTCCCATAAAACTCTTCTCAAAGGCTCAGCCAATTGGTGTGGTAGAAAAATGCAGTGTAGTGTGGTAGTAAGATTTATTAGCTGCCTGCCTTGGGAAAACCACTTGATGTTATAGGTACATTGGGAATGTGAATATTTTGGAAGATAGCTGTGGATTTAGTTAAAATACATTCAATTACCTAACAAACATACAGGGACACAGATAGGAAGGCAACGAGAGTGAACCCCTTTTTCCAAAATTTAAAATATAGAGCTTTTTGAATAAATGTGAATAAATTTCAGAAATTTCCTATGAGATTTTTAACATATTTCTAAAATATACCAAGTATACTCAATGACAAAGTTTGAAAAAAGTAGTATTAACCAGCTGTCACCTTACTGTAAATGAATGGGTCTAGGAAAAGCACATATATATGGTAAAGTTTAAAAAAGTCTAAAAGAAAACTACTGACTTTCCTAAGCTAGCAGTAGGTGGTTCTTGGTTTCCAGGAGCTAGCATGCAATGCTGTACCAAGCAAACTTGAAAAATGGAAAAGACATACATATACAAAAGAGATGAATGGGAAGATGAGGTGATGAGGTGATAAGGTGACAGAGAAACTTGGCACAGTGCTGCAGGCATGCTAAGCTGCTTCAGTTGTGCCTGACTCTTTGCCACTAACCAGAATATAACAGTACATGACTGTTTTTTTTTTTTCCTTTTGCAGGTGTATAAACCCATCTTTCCTTTGTCTCTTTAGCTACTCTTGTGTTCAAAGCAGTCATTCGGTGAAGAACCTGCCTGCAATGCAGGAGACTAGGGATCAATCCCTGGGTGGAGAAGATCCTCTGGAGAAGGGAATGGCAATCCATTCCAGTATTCTTGCCTGGAGAATCCCATGGACAGAGAAGCCTGGTAGGCTACAGTCTCTGAGCTTGCAAAGAGTCAAATACAACTGAGCAACTAACACACAGTGCCAGGTGTTCACAGGCTCCCAAGGATGACAAATTGAACGGCTGCCTCTCTGTCTCTTCTGCATGTAGAACAGCAGTTGTAGTTGAAATGAAAGGAAAAGTGTGCTTCCAGAGGGGGAAAAATTAAGAATGCATGCCACTTTCTTGCCTTCCATATCCTGTCTCTACTTTAAATAATTTCCTGCCATAAGGTGGAGCTGTATCCTACAGAGAGAAAAGTATTGGCTAGAAGATCTGGCAGAAGTCCACTTAGATGATTTTTCACTTGGCTTGTGGTTTGTGGTTTTAAAAAGTTAAAATGCATGGCAGGCACCCCCAAATCCACCACCAACTGATGCAGAGAGAGTTGTTATTTTGGTGCAGCTAGGATTTTAATGTGGTGAAAAGGTGTGTGAAGGCAAGCGGGACCTTGTTTGTTAACTTAGGCTGTAAACACAGCTTCAGGGGAAACTCTTTGAAGTGCTGAGATCTGAGGTGGCAGGTTTTGAAGCCCCTCTGAGGTAGTACAGAGAAACCGCAGGTATCTGATAGTGTTTGCTCTTGAGTAAATCATCCTGAGCATCAAACAGTGTGTTGACAAACAAAACGGAAAAAAAAAGTGCTTTATTTAAAAGCATATATTGTGTTGAATAGGCTATTGCTAGAATTTAAGAGGCTGACTTATATTAGCTGCAAGACAGGTTTTGCTTCTCAGTTTGTGATTATAACAGGTATGACCATGAAAACCCCCAACTGTGTTATCTGTAAAACCCTGGCATCTCCACCCAAAGGAAAAAATGATCCCCTGAAGAGAGAGAGCACTGCAGGGTTTCCTGATAACACATCAAGGGTAATCTAGATAAAGGAGAATGACTCTACAGGATGTGTGTTCCATGACTCCCTGGGCAGTGCTCTCTATCCGGAAATCAATTAAAGGGCAAGGTACACCAGCTCATGGCTGGTTTGGGATTTTCTTACTAGATTTGCATAGAAACCTTGCAGAGAAGCAAACCCTATTATAAAAATCCAAGATGGGATTCATCTTGGTGAAGAAAAACCTATATCCAATAGAAACTAATACTGGGAAAATTCTATCACTAAAAGAATTCATCTGATGTGCATATGTTTTCCCGTATTGATAAGGCAACTCAAATGTTCAAAACATGATAAATTGTTTGTAATATGTCACTTATTACCTTCCTAGTGAAAGGGAACAGAATTTCCCAAAATATGCTTTTTGGCATAAGGATTATGTTGACTTGGTTATTTTCAAGAAACTGCAGACACAGGAAAAGCTGAGAACTGAGTAGAAGTTACCCTTTTGTAAGAGATATTTTAAAGGAAAATCTTCATTCGTAAGGTTGTCTCTCTCTCTATACCAGGAAGAAGAGGATGATCCAGTCTCTGCTGCTGCTACTGCTGTTAAGTCGCTTCAGTCGTGTCCGACTCTGTGCGACCCCGTAGACGGCAGCCCACCAGGCTCCCCCCGTCCCTGGGATTCTCCAGGCAAGAACACTGGAGTGGGTTGCCATTTCCTTCTCAAATGCATGAAAGTGAAAAGTGAAAGTGAAGTTGCTCAGTAGCGATCCCATGGACTACAGCCTACCAGGCTCCTCCATCCATGGGATTTTCCAGGTGAGAGTACTGGAGTGGAATGCCATTGCCTTCTCCTCTAGAAACTCTCATTCATGGAGAAGGCTGGGATGTAAATCTGCGTACCAGCCTTACTCTGGTTAACTGTGCTTTTACTGCTAACTTTTCATAACTGGCTCCCCCAGCCCTCAACATCTTCTTTTGTCTTTAGCTGGAGATGACATTTAAACTGATAACCTGAACCATTTGGGGGAGTTACTAGTGAGTATTCCTTGGTGTCTTGGATGTATATAGGCAGTATACCTGTTATTAAATTTCTGTTTGTTTTTCTCCTGTCAAGCTGTGTTTTATCACAGGAAGGTCTCAGCCAAAAACCTAGAAGGGCAAAGGGAAAACTGTTTTTCCTCCCCAACACTGGGATCCTGTAAGATGTATTGGTATTATTAGCTTCATCTTTCCAAATAATAATAAAATCAACACTTCTGGAGGGATAGCAAACTTCCTTAGAACAGAAACAATATAACTGCTTCTATTTGCATGTACATGCTAAGCAAAGCACTAGATACTTTATATGCACTGTCTAATTTAACCCCTACCCTTTTCATGTGAAGACCAGACTCATGATTTTCATATAACTACTTATAGTGGTAGAACCAGGCATCCAAACTCAGCAAGTATGATGCCAGAGTCCTCAAACGCTGTATATTTGCTTGAAGACAATTTTTAGTAAGTTGTCCAACCAAGTATTTATTTTCCCATGTTGTCTATTTTTAGGCTAGCTATCCTTTTCCTCTTCAAAGCCCCCACTCAGTGAGGGCAAGGTCTTTATATACCTGATTCATCTTTGGTTCCTCATAGAGCCTTGTGCATTACAGTTTCTCAAAAAACACTTTCTAAATATGTAATGGTCAGTCCAGTCGGGAAACCTGTAAATACAATGACTCAACCTTTTAGTTTATATCCTATTCTTCCTTTCCTACATCTTTTCCTTCTTTGTATTTTTATTTTACCTTGACAAATGCATTTGTTGTTGTTGTTTTCTTGTTTTTAAATGTACTTCTGTTGTTGAAATAGGGCTCTCACCCACTGCCACAGGCCTTTAGTCTTCTAACTTTGAAGGCCTTTCTGCTTTCTTTTTCACAAAACACATCTGTCATGGCGTTGCCTGCTCCACTCCCCTGAGTTTCACAGCTACAGACTCACCCTGTAGGGGTTGTCCATCCGTCTAGAGCACCTGGGGTTTAAGGTGTAAGCAATTTGACTGTAATTGCCTCTTCCCAGCAGTTACTCCTTGAAGTGGTGAAGGGGGACATTTGGTTGGTTCTCTTTTTCCATCTATGTAAATAGGTATTGGAGTCAAATCCATAGAGCATGGCGTATTTATCTAGAAATAAATGTTACTCCCTATGGTGGGAGTTCTTAGCTACATTTTTGTTTGTCTTACTCTGTTCTTGGATTATTTTCAGCAGAAACTTAGCTCACTCTTTCCATTTACATCCAATCTATTGATTTCTCAGGTGAAATAAACAAATTTTAATACTATATTACTTAAATAAATCTTAGGTCACCATGTTGAATTCATTTCCTAATGCATGACTTCTGTATAGGACTCAATTAGTATTTCTTAAGCTATAGGTAGAAAGCATTTCTGATATGCTCTTTTAATTATAAATTTTTATAACAAACTTCAAATCTCAAGCTTGAATCTCCTGATCAATTTTTTGGTTAGACAAGAACAGCTGTGATGGTTTCCAAGACAAAGAATGGATAGATCTGAAAGTTTATTCAGTAATTTTTGTTCAAATAGTGCTTCCCTTCTATTTATTCCTGAGAATTATACCAATATGGTCTCAGCTCTCAAGGGAAATTTTGTGTGAATAACATAATATCTTCAAAAATTTCACTACAGAAATTAAAAGTTTGAAAATGTATGTTAAGACAAAAATCAAGTATAGTCTATACCAAAAAAAAAAAAAAAGTCATACAGTGTGGTGGGCTATAATGTTTTCTTCTTCCATGGTTATTTGATTAAAATGCCCATGAATTGCAGTAAGCCCATTCAGGTGTTGTGGAGTGAAGAAGAGTAGGTCATGCTATACCAAATATCATGGGGATAAGAAGGCCATACACCTTCTTTGTCATATATTAGCATACTTGACTTCAGAGATATAGATAAGTCAATGTATATAAAGATCAGTATAATGATGGAACTGAATTGCACAATGATCCCAATTGATTTGATACAAGTTAAAATCTTGAGTAAGACTTTGAAAAATGGCACTCATCTCTCAAACTGCTGGACAAAACTTTGTTACTGTACCAATGTAAAAGTGGAATTTTATTCAGTTTATGAAAGGTGGTAAAGAATGTTTACTCCAGTATCTCTCCTTGTGTTATTTATATTTGCAACTAAGCAGTGCAGAAAGAAAACACAGATTCATTAACTGGAATTCAATTTTATCCCCTTGAATACAATGGTTTACTCAAATAGCATGTTTTCCCAATATGCTATATTTATACTTTCTTTATTGACAGGGTGACTGTCTAATTGATCACTTAAGTAGGTACACCTTCAGAGATGAAAGTGGATACTGTTAACAATTCTGCTGAGGCAATAGGCACAAAATGAGACTGTCTTGGGAAAATCGGGACATATGATCATCATTCTTACAAGCACAGCTATCTAATCTAATCACACATAATGTCATTGCGTCAATTTCTAAGGTCTTGGTGACTCTAGACCTTATCTCTTTTTATGGTGATGACCAAGCTCTTACAACTTTTAAGAGCTATAACAAATCCAGCCTATAGTTTTATTACTTTGCTTTTTTGTTTGTTTGTTTGTTTGTTTCTTATCCTTAAACAGCTGCTACTAGAGAGAATCTGGATGTAACCAGAAGGAGAAGACAAAGGGTTGATTGGGAGGACAGTAGTTCTTCAACTAAATCCATTAGGATACGTTCCCAGCCTCCTCTGAGAAGTCAATGGGGGAGAGAAAGGGAACACTGTTCATGCATGATTTTGCTATCCCCCAAACAGCTATTCCTTTGGTCTCCTCTCTTCTGTAACTATACCCTGGCTGATCCCTGGGTATTCCACTTAATTGCATGCCATTTCATCGTTGTTCAGTAATTATACTTGTGCATAGTTATGAGTAAAGTGATTTTCCTATGTATGCATTAAAGTTAAATTTTGCTCCTGGGGTTCAGTGCATGTGTCTTCTGGTGGCATCAATAAGGAACATGTGAGCTTCTTCCCGCCATGTGTGAGAGAAGAACATGGTCAATTATGATACTGAAATTTACTAAATGTGATGATAAACACTTTTAAAAGCAGCCCAACAAATGATTATGGATTTCACACTTTGACTAATTGCTTCAATTTCTGACTGAAATGAAAATCTTCCACTTGCTTTAGTATTGTGGCTTGGATATCTCTAGAAAATATTACAAATATCATTAAAGTATCTTTCACTGTTCATCTTTCCTTTTTTCCTAGTTTCTTTATTTCTATAAATTGACTACTGTTTTCAGTTTTCCCAAAAGAAGAACTTCTATGTAGAGGTCATTCACATATTTATTTTATTTAGTTATCTTAAATATATGTCTAATATCAATATCCCCTATTATTTCATAGAAATGCTCAGATTTTTTATTTCTTCTGGTTTAAATGTAGGTTTGATTTTCATTTCTTTTTCTCACCACTTCACCTAATTAATTCTCAGCTCAAACACTGGTATCTCAGGAGATTTTTCCTGATCCTATTTCTTACTCCCAGTTGAGGTTGATTATTCTTTCTTAGCAGTTTCTGGCTGCTCCCTAATTTTCCATTATAGGATTACTCACATTGTATTTTATATTTATGTTTATTTGGTGCAGGTTAGCTATGCTCAGGAGAATTTAAGTTTTATGATATCACAGAATGTGTCTTCTTTGCTTGACACGTTATTCCCAGCACCTTATAAACAGCACATGCTCTGCTAAGTCACTTCAGTCATGTCTGAATCTGTGCAACCTTATAGACTGTAGTCAGGTTTCTCTGTCCATTGGATTCTCCAGGCAGGAATATTGGAGTGGGTTGCCATTTCTTTCTTCAGTATAAAGAGCATTGCTGCTGCTACTGCTGCTAAGTCACTTCAGTCATGTCTGACTCTGTGTGACCCCATAGACAGCAGCCCACCAGGCTCCCCCGTCCCTGGGATTCTCCAGGCAAGAACACTGGAGTGGGTTGCCATTGCCCTCTCCAATGCATGAAAGTGAAAAGTGAAAGGGAAGTTGCTCAGTCATGTTCGACCCTCAGTGACCCCATGGAGCACACTATATAGTAAATGTTCAAAATTCAAGAGAGAAGTAAAAGAGAATGAAAAGGAGGAAGAAAAAAATAAAAGATTTTTCTTAAAATCCCTTCCAACATTCTGAATGTTAATGATTCTGATAATCAATGATTTCTTTGTGGGTAAGTTTGAATATTCTGCCCTAGACTGTGGTGTGAGTAATGGAATAGTGTTTGCTCTGAAGTTTAGGGGAGGCTTTTATTAATCTGATGGATTTTTCCATGTAGAAACCAAACATGACATTTTCCTGTGTTCTTAGCCTTCTTCTTTGTCATTGCTTTTCTTTTGTCGCTCTTCACTTGATCCTTCCCATACAGTCAATATCTTTGGTTCTTGAATTTATATTACACGGATTGACAGAGAGGGGGCAATGTGAGAACTGAGTGCTTCCTAGGGCCTCAAGTATACTGTTCAACTACTATGGTACTGATAAGACTTTTCTGTCTTGATTTTTTTTTTAACATGTCTGTCTTTTCCCATTATCCAGTAAGCTACTTAAAGAAAGGTATAGACTGCTTGTGCTGAAAATATTTCCCTAGGTTCTCCACATCCAATCTGTCTTTTCCATTCTGCTCTGTACTCTAGGGGTCTTCTGCTTGGGTTCAACTGGTGAGAAGTACCAGCAGGAGGTCAAATGATGGAGACAATGAGACTGGTATTGATTCCCTGGCTCTTGAAAGATTGCCTGTTGTCTAGGACTCTCTAGACTCTGGCCCTTCAGGCTAGGGCTGGAAAGAACCTCCCACAGTTATTAACTTTGGAGCACTATATCATCCTTTGTTCCTAATCAATTTCTTCCCTTTTGCTCAGTTTGAATGTGCTGTTTCCTGATTTCATATTTTTTTTCTCAGTGCCTAGCACAAGTATTTTCTTGAATGAACAAATGTATTTTATCCAAAATTCTACACAAACCATGATTCCTGCCTAACTGTCTAAGTTTCAGAAACAGTAGAAATCAAAAATATATGTTGGAGCAGTAGTTTCTATTGATTCTGTGAAGAGTGATAGAATAAAGTCCTTACTCAAGGCATCTGTTTCACTAAATAGAAATCAAAAGTTAGTTCCTAGACGATATCCTGATTATGTGACCTTGGAAAGAAAAGACACACTCTTTCTGAGCCAGTTTCTTCAATTATTATTTGAAACGTAGAACTTACTAATTTAAGTCTGATCCATTGCTAGTAATATAATTAACAGTTGACAACATTTCCATCTTGAATATTATTAACAGATAGCTTGGAAAGAATATGCAAAGAAATGAAAGGGATAACAAAGGGGCAGTTCTGAACACTCATACTTTTGTTTTCAGAGATAGCTGGTTAGCTGTAGAATTATCTTGGTCCTAATGAGTGTGCCTCTCAATTCTTCCCATCTATGAGCCTTGGTTAGCAGCTAAAGAATGACTTTCCCGCAGAAAGCAAAATGTTGGCAAAGACTTTCAAATGCCCCTTCTAAGTTTTCTGTTTCTTCATGTGCTCCTATTTTAATACATTTTTTATCCTATTCTGTTTATTTATTTAAACATCACTTGGGCACTGATTTGTCTCCAGATATGCATGTATTTTTGATGCTGTGACCCATCAGATATGTGCCATTGTTTGAATTTCCTACAAACTGTAACAGAATTTTTCCCTTTCAATTTCTCTGCTAATATTGTCACCTTCTAAAGTGTTTCTGTGTGCATTCAAATGCTGTAGATCGTTCATTACATTAGAAAAGAATTGCTGTTGAATATAGACAATGCTAGTAACTGTATTTTATTTCCCAGGTACTCCAAAAGAGGAAAAGACTTTCTTGTGATTTTATAATTTATCTGAAAACAGAATATGTACAGAAGTGTGGATTTAGTACAAACAGCTTTCTTTGGTTTTATTTATGACTAGAACAGCTATAATATTTCACTATAGTAAGGAAGCCAATACATCATGTTAGTTCTTTAGATAGTTTTACTGTGCCTCAGTTGAAATCCAAGGTCCACTATTTGCTTCTGTTTCTCAATTTCCTCGTCAGTAAGCAGAAGGTAAAAATAATAATACCTACTCAACATGGTTGTTGTGCAGATTAAAAAAATTTAATGAAAGTAAAATCCTTCCTTAGAATAATGCCTGCCTCTAGTAAGTATTCTAAATATGTTAAATACTTGTATTCTAAAGTCCCATCATATTTTCTATGCCTTTCAAAATGCATGGATAGTCCTTTTTTTTTAATTGTTTGTGTAAAGAATAGATCATCATCTTTACTAAATCCCATTAGGGAAGTTTTCATATCTGAGTCGTATCTTTCACACAGTTTGTATCCACCACCATAATAATTTGTAGTTTATCAGGTATGCAATAAATATCTGTACCCAGAAGAAGGGATGCATTTTAAATGAGTGTTTGTAAGCTTTATTTAATTGGGAAAATTGATAACTTTGAAATTCCCCATGGCTTGGTTCTGAAATAAAGTAATTTTATCATTTTGCTAAAAGATGTAATACAAGCTGTAGAGTTTCAATTAGCCCTTGGAAAGCATGGCTATTTTCATAAAGTGTGAATGTTGCCTGAGAATGGAAATTTTAAAAACAGGAACTCAACTGAAAGTTAAGATTATAAAAGGGAAACAGGACTGAGAGATAAAAACCACTGTTCTTTAAAGTGTCATCAAGATGTTACCTACTTTGTACAGACCAAGCACTCAGGATAGAGCAGGCCAAAGGAACATTCAATTCCCAGACAGTTCTCCCTGCGGTTAGATAAAATGAAAAAAAAAGATACAAATTTTTCAAGTAAGAATGTATGAGAATCTTTGCATAAAGTAATAAAAAGACTAGACTCACTATGGACTTGCTATATGGCGATAGGGGAGCTGCTTCTCCCTTCCCCATATGTTACAGGAAACAAACATTTTTAAAGTGCTTTCAGACAAGATAATCTGTTAAGCTCTTTACAAACCTAATAAACTTGAATTATTGTCATTGTGCTTTCTTTCATTGGAGATGGACTACTTTTAAATTATTTTCAATTATTGCATAACTATTAGACTTAGTGAAAAGCAAATAGAGGGACTTGCTAGATGATTAAAAGAAAAAAACCCAGATTAGATTCTATTTGTGCATGACAAGGGTCAATGTTTAAGAAGCAGATTTTAAGGACTTTGTCATAAATTTCCATATTGATTGAAGACAGTGCTTCATGGCTAAGAAGTTTTTAAGGAGTTGATGAGCTTGAAAAAAAATGTAAATGGATCTAAGAGTGTGATACCTTGAGATCACAATTTCAGCTGTTCAGCTGCCAACATCTTAACCCAGAATTCACACTCTGGTCAAAAAGGAGATAGACTGGAAGTTAAAGCTTTTATGTGTGCCTTTCCTTTTCTTTAAACATTTTGTTTTAATGTTGCTTAGTTAGTTTGCTGATATTCAAAGAATTAGCTAATGTCTTTTTAATCTGAGGTACTATAAAATTTTATTTTAATTTCTTTTTCAACAAAATAGAAAAAGCATCAGTTCTCTTCTATTGAAACTGCATTTGCAAAGTCAACTTCCCAAATTCAAAGGTGAAGGCATGCAAGAATAGAAAACAAAGTTTGTTAGTCCACAGATATGAGATACCTTAAAAATTAAAATCTCTGTAGGACTTCCCAACCTGCTGTGCTTCATTTTAGATTCTAGAGCCATCATTAAGAAAAAAACTGCTTTTTCTTTTATCTGTGCCCCATATTGGTATTCATTCTCCTCTAAGCAATTGTGAGCAATCAGGTCCCCCAACTGAAACCTCTTTGAAATTTCTGTGTCTTCAGTCTCTTTGTAAATATGCTAAGTTATTCTCTATCCTCCCTGCCACCAATGAGCAGACTTAATCAAGATAATATGCAAAGTGTTATTCCCCTACTATTTACACCTCTCCGAAAAGAGAGAATTATTTGCAAGAGAAGACACCTAAGGTTAAGGTGAGGGTGGTGAAGAATTGCCCTGCAGTTGTGGAGCTCATCAAGACATGCTGCCCTAGCCCAATTCTCATTTTGATTTATTTAAGTTTGGAAATAACAGTATTAAATTAGCAAAGACAAGCAATAAACAAAGCCCTGGAGATGAATTAGCCATTGTCTCTGGTCCATTAATCTCCTCTTCAATTCCTAGAGAATTGTGGCTCACCCAGACCCGGAGATCAAATAAAATGCCTAATTGGGAAAATCCTAAACAAGTGTGTCCTGGGGAGCTTGAATTTATTTGTCACCCGCTCAAACAACTGTGTTGTTTATATAAGTCTTTAAAACCCTGATACTTTTCCGCTACTATATCTTAATCCCTGGTTCTTTATGCTCAGGAGGGCAATTTGGAGTTGTTTTCAATTAACTAGAATGGAAAGGGGCACTTATTCCAAAAACAGATAGCTGTGTTGTGAGTATCTTGCGGTTTAGATCTAAACATCAGGTTTGGGACATGCTTTGGAATTTCCTCGAAGATAATGATATCTGCACTTTGGTGCTTTTAATATCAATAATAAATGCTTGAATATAGTCACAATTAAAGACAGTATAGCAAGAATGGTTGAGATGCTAAGGTTAAACACAAATATGAAGTAAAGAGCTGAGATAATTATCTAGAACAGCAACCTGTATCAGGCAATACTTTCATTTTCAAAATGCAGATAATATGCAGATAATTGGGGTCAAACTTTTTATTTTACATAGTAAAATAGAATGAAAATCAGTGTGCTGAATTTTGCTCACACAGGGTGGGGTAATCATGTCCACAGCGAATACTTTCTGTCGTATAGAAAAAGCCGAAGAGCAGGAAACTGAATCAACACTCACTGGCAGAGAAAAGACTACACGCACTGCTAATATTTGTTCTGTCTCAACAATAGCTTAAATGCAGAAGTTACAAGACAAAATATTTTACAAGAATTATGTCATTTAATTCTCAGAGTGAATGAAAGGCAGGTAGTAGTATTAGCTCTGTTATCTAGATTACGGATCATTCCTGATGATCTGAGATGGAACTGACGTAATAATAATAGAAACAAAGTACACAATAAATGTAACATGCTCAGATCATCCTGAAACCACCCCCCACCTCCCACCATCCTGTTGGGAGAAAAATTGTCTTCCAGGAAACTTGCCCTTGGTGCCAAAAAGGCTGAGGACTTCTGATCTAGATGAACAAATGGCACTTCTAGAGGTTAGAGGTTCACTCAAGACTGGTCAGTGGGTAGGACCACAATTTGCTCTCAAGTCTATTTCCTTCCAAAGCCTATGCTTCAGTACTAAACTGCATGGCTGTTATTGCCAAAGTTGCAGAATTACTAACAGGATTTGCTGAAGGGATTCATTGAGGAAATTAAAAAGTATTACTGAGCTTAGGTGACTGATGTGAGTTTAGATTTGGGGAATACATGAAGGAATTCTCTAGTTAGCATATCTATGCACAGTGAAAACACACTGTTTTTCATTCTATGTTTGCTAGATTAATTTTAAGACATTTATATTGTACTGTATTATGTTCCTCCGCCCAGCTTCCTATTTTCAAAGTGTTAGTATTCTTTGTCTTTAGCTGTAGTCTTATCACTGGAGCGAAATATTAATATGCTCAGGAAGGTAGCACATGGATCAAGTCAAACTTGTGTGTTAAGCTGACTTTAGTCCTCTACTATTGATCAGTTATACATTAACTTGTTTTATAGAAATACTCATTGGGGCAGTGCAGACTGTATTCAGGATGAAGACAGGCATGAAGTATAGGGGTTGCATATATATATAAATTGCCTGATCCTTTAGGCATAGCATTTTTTAATATTGTTGCCATAGAAGCACATCTGTAGTTATTTGATATGATAATCACATATCAAATGGATTATTTAAATAGTTCAATTTGTAATAATAGCACAGCTATTTTAAAAATACTGTTTACTTGCGTCTCTCATCACAGGAAAAAAAATTGTAATTATGTGTGGTGATGGATGCTATTGCGTTGATCATTTCAAAAGATATACAAATACTGAATCATGTAGTATGCTTAAAACCTATGTAATATTATATGTATATTGCATCTCAAATGTTAAGAATACTATTTAGCTAACACATGACTTTTGGGTACAGAGTTTTACTTGATTCTCAGTAGAGCCTTGTGGGTTATAGACTCTTATTGTTCTCACTTCACAAATTAAAGAAATAAAGACACACAGAGGTTAAATATAAACAATAAAATAGTTACTTAAACATAAAATCTGAATAAGGGAACGAAACATTGGGATGAGAGGGATTATCAAAATATTTGAGCAGGGCATTGAGATGTTTTATTTATTCTACTTTACCTTGTATATGAAAATTATCAAAACTGGGTAGATATGAAGCAGGTGAATATTTGCATTTTCAGTTCTAAGTAGGTGAGAAATAGAGAAAGGCAGCAATCTTAATGAGGGTTAAAAATTCTACTGACAGTCAGGTTTTGTTGAGGTTAAACATTTCTGGAGATGATTTGGAACTTCCTTGGGGGCTCAGCAGTAGAGAATCTGCTTGCGATGCAGAAGACACAGGAGACTCAGGTTCCATCCCTGGGTTGGAAAGATTCCCTGGAGGAGGGCATGGCAGCCCACTCCAGTATTCTCACCTGGAGAACTCCATGGACAGAGGAGCCTGGTGGCTACAGTCCATGGAGTTGCAAAAGTCAGACATGACTGAAACGACTAAGCACAAGCCCACAGAGATGATTTATGCAAACAATCTGAAGTATCCAGAGTTAATTTTTTTTTTTTTTTGGAAGTGAAACTCTAATTACAATATCCAATGCTGAAAGTGATAAACATTTGACTTCAAAATATTTACTGGCTCATATGTTACTAATTAATTATATATCAGTGAGTAAATAATACCTGAAGACTATATCCATGATCGATGACTTTAAGATTTTGTTCTTTCTTTCTCTCACTACAAATAACATACTTTTCATGTGCATTAATTAATGGAAGAGCCTGTCATTATCTCATATTGGAAGGCCCTAAAGTTACTCTTCTGATGCTGAGACTGTCCCTGTAACAACAAGAGCAGGAAGTTCAGGCAGATGACAGACTGATGACTTAGCCTTTGTATGTAAAGAATTAATTATAGCTTGATTTTTCTCCTGTTTTGATCTGGCTGTTTCAGCACTGTGTGGTTGCCATCTGCTTTTAAGAAGCATTCTATGAGGGAAGGAATATTAATCTCCTTGGTTATTAATTCATTTTGACAAAAGTTAATTCTTTTAATAAGATTAACAAAAATGCATTGATCACTTTCAATGTACCAACACTCTAGTAGAATCTAAGGGTAGATATGTGAGGAAAAATAGACATAGTCTGTGTTCTCAGAAAGTTTACATGAAGTATTTTTCAGACATTACAATGACAGGTATTAATCAAATAATGTAAAATAAATAACTGTGAATGAAACTTTACTAAGTGCTACTAGACTTTGTATTCTGTACTATGAGAACGCAAGATTGGGAAAACTAGTCTGGAGGACTTGGAAAGATTTCCTTGGGAAAGTTACAGTTGAATGAAGGATGAGGTGGAGTTAGGTGAAAAGGGAAGAGCATCTGAACCATAGGTGTAGCACATTCTAAAGCCCCTCTCAGGAAGAAGCATGGCATATGCAATGACTGGGAAGCACAAAATGAGGAAAGGATGATGGAAGTTGAAGATGAGGATGACTAGGTGTCCAACTCCGCAGGAATTTGGTTTATTAATCCCAAATGGCCATTCACACATTCATTCAACACCCTGACTTTTTATTTTACATAAATGCTTTGCTGGATGTGATGGCAAATTTTACACAAGGACTTGGTTGGGTCCCAGTGCCCAGATATCTGGCCAAACATTAATCCATTATTCAGATGTTTCTGTGAAGGTCTTTTTCTGGATGAGATTAATAATTCAATGAATAGATTCTGAGTAAAGCAGATTATCTTCCACAATGGGAGGGGAGGACATTCATCCCATCAGCTAAAGGCTTTAGTAGAACCAAGACCTACCTCCTTCAAGCAAAAAGAATTCTGCCAGTGCCTCCGAACTTGAGCTGCCAACACTTCCCTGGGTCTCCAGCCTGGTGGTCTAACCTATAAATTTTCAATGTGCCAAGCCTCCACAATCGCATGAGCCAGTTCCTTAAAATCAGTATCTCTTTATCTCTCTCTCTGGTCATGCATGCTAAGTCTCTTCCAGTTGTGTCCAACTCTTTGCAACACTATGAACTGTAGCCCATCAGGATCCTCTGCCCATTGGACTTTCCAGGCAAGAATATTGGAGTGGGTTACCATGCCCTCCTCCAGAAAATCTGCCCTGCCCAGGGACTGAACCTGCATCTCTTATGTCTTTTGCACAGGGAGGCAAGTTCTTTACCACTAGTGCCACCTGGGAAGCCTATATATATATATATATATATATATATATTACTGGTTGTGTTTCTCTAGAGAACCCCAACTAGTATCCTAGGTTATTAGAAATATGGGACACATAGCTACTTGGATACTTAAAAACTAGTAACAATGATATAAGAATAGAGTATGGTGATATGAGATTATGCAAATAAGTGGGTAGACAAATCACTGGAAGAGTTAGGAGAATGAGAGAGTGCCTGGGTAGACTCAAGCAGTTGATGGGACTGTGGAATTGGAGGGGAGGACAGAGGAAGATAAATGTTCCAGTTAAGACAAGGAGAGTGGCGCGGAGGGAGAAATAAGTGCGGGATGGTTGCCAGGCCACGCGTAGACCAGACTGAATGAAGCAGAAGCTTTTGGTAACAAGCACTCAAACCTGGCATCCATTTTTGAGTCAAGAGATGATGAGAATTCAGAGCTCTCTTGTCCTGTCTTCCACAGAAGGAAGACATTGTGTATGGGAAACCTGGATGTGCAGCAACCTCACAGGAAATGCGTTAATGAATTATTCAGAAAGAGAAAATTAAATAGCAAGTCCTGTAAGATGGTCTAGTTCTATGTGGATTGTTTTCACCTCACAAGGGTATACAGAATAAGATGAGTAGAGCAAAAAGAAAGTGAAATAACCAGTCAGCCAAATACAGCCAGAGAAACAGTTCTGGGACTCACGTGTGGATCTGACGCTAGAGACTCTGAGGGCTGGGTAACACAACTCTCAGGTTCCGGGGATAGGAACTTGTGAGAGGGAACTCTGTTGACAGTCTTTTACTGCTCTTTCTGCAACTAGGCTAATCTTTTGTGTTGTTTCTTGTTTTAAGGAAAAGGACTTGGAAAGAATTCTACTGTAGGTAATGTCTGTGCAAAGTTCTTTCTTTTATGTGCACTGCGGTGCTTGCTGCTATAAAGGCAGTGATTTAGCCAGCTCTGAAGTCATCTGTTCTGATTTGTTACCCAGTGGGCTTGGTTTACAGAGGCAAAGAAGCTAGCTGTCCCTCATAGGGAGGCAGAGAGCACCTTTCTTATTGGCTGCTATAGGCAATCGTTCATTTGTTCCAAGGGTCCCAAGTGTTCTAAATAACAGGTTAGGGAGTTTATGCAAGTGGCTTTTCACCTTGGGCTTTCATTAAAAAGAGGCGTGCTGTGTCATTTGGGCCAGTGTGGGTAGAACTGCGGTGATCCTAGTTCTTAAGAACAAGCTGTGAAAAATCTTCCTAAAACTTTTTCATGTGTGTATGATATAAAAGTTTATTTTCATGATGCTGATAAAATTTGAGAGGAAAAGAAATAACATTGCTTAAAACAGTTGAGCAGCATCTTGCATTCAGTTGCCGAGGAGATAAGAGAAAGCAGTGAGTGTGTTACTATTATCCAGACTAATCAAAATAAATATTAAGTTTGCAAAATATTCAGTCACCGGGTTTGGGCAGTCTACCTGCCTTACTTTATTGTTACACTACCACAATTGTGTATTTCAGTTCAGTTCAGTTGCTCAGTCCTGTCCGACTCTTTGCGACCCCATGAACCACAGCACACCAGGCCTCCCTGTCCATCACCAACTCCTGAGTTTACCCAAACTCATGTCCATTGAGTCAGTGATGCTATCCAACCATCTCATTCTCTGTCGTCCCCTTCTTCTCCTGCCCTCAATCTTTCCCAGTATCAGGGGCTTTTCAGATGAGTCAGTTCTTCACATCAGGTGGCCAAAGTATTGCAGTTTCAGCTTCAACATCAGTCCTTCCAATGGACACCTAGGACTGATCTCCTTTAGGATGGACTGGTTGGATCTCCTTGCAGTCCAAGGAACTCTCAAGAGTCTTCTCCAACACTGCAGTGCAAAAACATGAATTTCTTTGGTGCTCAGCTTTCTTTATAGTACAACTCTCACATACATTCATGACTACTGGAAAAACCATAGCCTTGACTAGATGGACCTTTGTTGACAAAGTGTCTCTGCTTTTTAATATGCTGTCTAGGTTCGTCATAACTTTCCTTCTAAGGAGTAAGTGTCTTTTTATTTCATGGCTGCAATCACCATCTGCTGTGATTTTGGAGCCCAAAAACTAAAGTCAGCCACTGTTTCCATTGTTTCCTCATCTATTTGCCTTGAAGTGATGGGATCGGATGCCAGGATCTTAGTTTTCTGAATGTTGAGCTTTAAGCCAACTTTTTCGCCCTCCTCTTTCACTTTCATCAAGAGACTCTTAAGTTCCTCTTCACTTTCTGCCATAAGGGTGGTGTCATCTGCATATCTGAGGTGATTGATATTTCTCCTGGCAATCCTGATTCCAACTTGTGCTTCCTCCAGCCCAGCGTTTCTCATGATGTACTCTGCATATAAGTTAAATAAGCAGGGTGACAATATATAGCCTTGACATACTCCTCTTCCTATTTGGAACCAGTCTGTTGTTCCATGTCCAGTTCTAACTGTTGCTTCTTGACCTGCATACAGTATTTACCCTTTAACAAGTTTTACTGAACACTTACTTTGTGTCAGTTGCTGGGTACAACTGGGCACAAAAGAGATACAGTCCTTCTTTCTTGAAGTTTATATCTCAGTAACTTAGAGAGACAATAATCAAAATTGAGTGTAAGTTCTATGAAGGCATGGATATGTGTGCACGTGTTTCATCTACTTTTAAGGCTACATCAAGGCTTCCCTGGTGGCTCAGTGAGTAAAGAATCCTCCTGCAATGCTGGAGACCTAGGTTCGATCTCTGAGTTGGGAAGATCCCCTGGAGAAGGGAAAGGCTACCCACTCCAGTATTCTTGCCTGGAAAATTACATGGACTGTATAGTCCATGGGGTTGCAAACAGTCAGATATAACCGAGCAACTTTCACAAGGCTATATCAACTAAAACAGTACCTGACACATAATATATATCCAATCAGTTCAGTTCAGCCGCTCAGTCATGTCTGACTCTTTGCGACACCATGGACTACAGCATGCCAGGCTTCCCTGTCCATTACCAACTCCCAGAGCTTATGCAAACTCATGTCCATCAAGTTGATGATGCCATACAACCATCGCATCCTCTGTGTTCCCCTTCTCCTGCCTTCCATCTTTCCCAGCATCAGAATCTTTTCCAATGAGTAAGTTCTTTACATCAGGTGAACAAATTATTGGAGTTTCAGCTTCAGCACTAGTCCTTCCAATGAATATTCAGGACTGATTTCCTTGAGGATGGACTGGTTCAATCTCCCTAGCTGTCCAAGGGACTCAGTCTTCTCCAACACCACAGCTCAAAAGCATCAATTCTTCGGCTCTTTCACTCTCCTCTTGCACTTTCTTCAAGACATCAAGACCACTTTCATAACTACTACACAGTTCCGCATATTTTTCCTTCTGTGAAAATTGAAAATCCCACTGACATTTTCTAATGCCTCCTTTTAAAATATATTTTATGCAATACTTTGCTTTCATCACTTTTTGTCCGGTTCTCATTCTATCTTTCTGGACACTCCCTGTTTCTGTTTTTGAATCCTTGACTTTTGTGCCCATTTTAAACATTGAAACATTGATGGATTCTTTTTTCTGCCCTCTCCTATCCTGTCTATAGTGCTAGACAGGTGGCGCTAGTGGTAAAGAATCCAACTGCCAATGCTGGAGACATAAAAACAGAGGTTCAATCCCTGGGTTGGGAAGATCCCTGGAGGAAGGCATGGGAAATCACTCTAGTGTTCTTTCCTGGAGAATCCCCATGAACAGAGGAACCTAGCAGGCTACAGTCTGTAGGACTGCACAGAGTTGCACACAACTGAAGTGACTTAACATGCTCCTATATATAATCTATACCCTCCTCCTAAGTGAGCTCATTCAGTCTCTACATTGAAGACTTTGACATTTTTCTCACTACAATCACTTCTGCTTCCAGGTTCATATCATCTCCATAAATTGAATGTTTGTTGCTAACTTTGTGATATAAATTTGTAATAGAAATCTCCATTTGGCATTAATGTCATTGCAAACTTGAGTCAAACAGAACTCTTGATTCTTTTCACCCACCTTGAACACAATTAAATATACTCTCAAGTCTTCTTCAGACTGAATCAGCTCCCGACTTGTTACTCAGCCACAAATCTAGAGTCATCTTTGATTACTTTCTTCACACCCTGTTTGTATCCAGCCCATCAATAATTCAGCCTAATCTGTCTTCAAAATAGAACACCTTTCTGACTATATCTCATTTTTCCTATCACTAACTCTTGCCTGAAATGATTAAAACAACCTTCTAAACCTTCTAACTGGTTGCCATCCTAACAACAATTTTTACATTCACTGTCCATCCCAGTAGCAACCAGAGTGATTATTCACTCACCAACACAGAGCCATGTTAAGCCTTCCAACTGCACTTAAAATAAAATCCAAACTGCTTTCTCATCTACCTTGCTAATTCTATGTACCTACATATACCAACTGTTCCCCTTCCAAAATGGCACTATTTATGCTGGCTTAAAAACCAAGCTCTTTCCCTCCCCTTACTCTTCCTTCTCCTGTTACTATTCTCCATAATGTTCTTCCATAGCTGGCACTTTTTAATGATTCAAGTCTCATCGCAACTCAAACATTACCACTTCAGAGAGGTCCTCCCCCGACCACCAGCTTCCTCTTGCCTTGCTGTCACATTCCCCTGATTTGTTTGCTTCCTTGAACCTGTTAATGTGTCACTTATTATTTATACTTACTCATTTTCTTGTTTTTGGCCTATCTCCTCCACTCCAGCAGAGGCAAGGATTCTGTTTTGATTGTTCACTTTTTCTATTTCCTTTACCTAAAAGAATGTGTGTAATATAGACAGTGCTTCAGAAATTGCTTTTGGTCTTAGAATTTTCCTAACCAGCTTGAAGTGATGGTTTTAATGGAAATGCAAGATAGTGATACCCAAAGTAACAAAAATACCAAAAAAAAAAAAAAACACCCTCAAAATTCAGGCAAGTGAACATATGGAGAAAGAATGAGCCAGAAAATTACAGTGTTTCTCATTCTGAGACAAATGTATAAGCTTAATATTAAGAAAAGAAATAATATCTAGAAGGTATATGTATTTTATAGGTATAGAGATCCATGAACAAGCCATCCATCCAATTTCTCTAATTTTCACTCTTCCCACCTTTGAACTATTTATCAAATATTATTGGGTATATTGACTGTGTGGATCACAACAAACTGTGAAAAATTCTGAAAGAGATGGGAATACTAGACCATCTGACTTGCCTCATGATAAATCTGTATGCAAGTCAAGAAGCAACAGTTAAAAGTGACATGGAACAATAGACTGGTTCCAAAATAGGAAAGGAGTACGTCAAGACTGTATATTCTCACCCTGCTTATTTAACTTATATGCAGAGTACATCATGCAAAATGCCAGGCTGAATGAAGCACAAGCTGGAATCAAGAGTGCAGGGAGAAATATCAATAAACTCAGATATGCAGATGACACCACCCTTATGCCAGAAAGTGAAGAACTAAAGAGCCTATTGATGAAAGTGAAAGAGGAGAGTGAAAAAGTTGACTTAAAACTCAACATTCAAAAAACTAAGGTCATGGCATCCGGTCCCATCACTTCATGGCAAATAGATGGAAACAGTGAGAGACTTTATTTTTGGGGGACTTTATTCTGATGTCACTGCAGATGGTGACTGCAGCCATGAAATTAAAAGACACTTGCTCTTCGGAAGAAGATCTATGACCAATCTAGAGAGCATATTAAAAAGCAGAGACATTACTTTGCCAACAAAGGTCCATCTAGTCAAAACTATGGTTTTTCCAGTAGTCATGTATGGACGCTGAGAGTTAGACTATAAAGAAAGCTGAGCACTGAAGAACTGATGCTTTTGAGCTGTGATGTTGGAGAAGATTCTTAAGAGTCCCTTGCACTGCAAGGAGATTAAACCAGTCCATCCTCAGGAAATCAGTCCTCAATAATCATTGGAAGGACTGATGCTGAACCTGAAACTCCAGTAATTTGTTCACCTGATGTGAAGAACTGACTCATTGGAAAAGATTTTGATGCTGGAAAAGATGAAAAGCAGGAGGAGAAGGGGAACACAGAAGATGAGATGGTTGTATGGCATCATCAACTTGATGGACATTAGTTTGAGCAAGCTCCGGGAGTTGGTGATGGACAGGGAAGCCTGGTGTGCTATAGTCCATGGGGTCGCATAGAGTCAGACATGACAGAGCAACTGAGCTGAACTGAATTGAAAAGGCAAAAATGAAGTATTGGACAGATTTTCTGTATGAGGTTGACAGCAAGATCATTCATCGCCTAGGAGACAATTACAGAATTATGTGAGCTCTAAGGAAAAAGAGTGAAAACAGTCATGGTAAAGAGTGAGTAGTGCTGAGGATATATTGTAGGACGATGAATGTTTGTATGTGCGTTTGAGACTTTTGGTCATAAATTTAAGGAAAGACTTATCAGAATAATTTTTTTCTTCAATTTCCTAAGGTTTCTAAGCGCCAAAGTAGAATATATTTTTATATTTAATCTGAGTTGGGAATTGTTAAGGTATATAAAATGGAGGGAAAGAAGGGTTGAATTGGTTAAGCATGCTTGTGAAAGAGTGAATGTTGAGTCATAGAACTGGGTCATAGAGTCAGACATGACTAAAGAGACTCAGGATGCAAGCACAAGCAATAATAGGATTTTGGAGAATGCAGAAAAGGATTCCATTTTTCACAAAGGGAGATCATTTTTGTAGTAGGAATACTAGTGTAAGTGATCTGAAAGGATAAGAGGATAATGTTGGAATGTTGGAAAGTCATATTTATAGCTGATGTGTGTTATTAGTGAATACCAGGCCTACTATCTGATCATGTGAGTGGGAGGGTGAGGCTGAACTGAAGCAATAGATGAGTGAAGATAAGGATGTCAAGAAAAAGGTGTTGTGATTAGGACAGGAGTTGTGGCAGAAAAGAAGGCAGTGAGAGAGCTACGTAATTAATCATGAATTATGTTGCAGGGCTTTTTCCAACTAAGAGAAACTGGTAGTTTCAAGAAAGAGGAAAACTAGAAAGGGGAAAGAATTGTGAAAACATGACACATAGGTCAGAGAAAATGAAATTATTGAAGGATGAAGGAGAGAAACAGTTTGAAAGAGGCAATGGGGGATAACTACCCAAGAGAGTCCTACTTTATGACTGAAGTCTTAGTATGAATTTTAGTACCTGTCTTTATTTTTAAAAAATGCTCTTGTTTTAAATGACCACCCCAATGAAAAGATATTCTTATCTCCCTGAAGAACATGATGTATGAAAAAAACAACCCTTACCGAAAGGTTGTGTAAGGTCCCTATCCTCATGGGACAATTATATTTCTGTTCAAACCAGAAGTTAAAGAAATTACTTAGAGAATGGGTTGAAAATATAGGCACACTTAACTCATAATAGCTTGAAAGCTTCAAAAACATAGCACAGAGCCTTGGGAGCTGGGGAATAAATGGCTGCTGAGGTCATATTAGGGAATGCACAGAGCAGGTTGAGGGCTTACCAGGTGGCTCAGTTGTAAAGAAACTACCTACCAATGCAGGAGATGCAAGAGCCATGGGTTCGATCTCTGAGTGAGGAAAATCTCCTGGAGGCAGGAATGGCAACTCACTTCAGTATTTTTGCCTGGACAGAGGACCCTGGTGGGCTACAGTCCTAGAGTCACAAAGAGCATCTGAGAAAACACACACACACACACACACAGAACAGGATTAAGGGGATCTGTGAGGTTTGGATTCTTGATGGTGAGCAGTTCTATAAAGCAGACGATATTGGAACTGAATATCTCAGGGTGGTGGCAGGTTTCATGCAAAACCGTAGGAGTATGCAGTGACTGGAAACAGTACATATATTGGCAGCTAATCATGCTTTTGAAAAGGGGCTACTTCACAGGAACAAGGATAGAGATCTAAGTTCTGTCATTTTGAAGTCACCATAGCACAGAGCTAAACCACATTACTGAACTATTCTCTTGATTTATTCATTCACTGATTTTCATTTATTCAATAAATAACTGTTTATGAATTGCTATGTTGACTTGTAGCAATATATATTTCTAGGTAGAGTAAATTCTACAAGAAGCAGCTCAAAAATGAGAAGTTAAAAGATAAATACTATAAAACACATCATTTCATATTATTAATATTGTTATATTAATGACTGTCATTTATTGAATGCCTACGATAGTCCAGGACTATCTAAGTCCCTGATTATTTAATCCTGTCAACAATATCATAGAGGAGACATTTATTATCCATCTTTTACAAATGAGAGGGTGGGTAGTAATTTGCTCAATGTTTGTTCAGTCTGGCACACACTCAAAATGGCAAAGTGCTCTGTTTAAACAGAGGGGCTATTTCTATTAGCACAGAATATCAGGTCTTTGGGCTTCCTGTGTAGCTTGGCTGGTAAAGAATCTGCCTGCAATGGAGAATACCCTGGTTTGATTCCTAGATCAGGAAGTTCCCCTGGAGAAAGGACAGGCTACCCATTTCAATATTCTTGGGCTTCCTGGTGGCTCAGATGATAAAGAATCCACCTGCAGTGTGGGAGAGCTGGGTTCAATCCCTGGATTGGGAAGATACCCTGGAGGAGGGTATGGCAACCCACCCCAGTATTCTCCCATGGACAGAGGAGCCCGGTGGGCTACAGTCCACGAGGTTGCAAAGAGTCAGACATAACTGAGCAATTAAGCATAGCACAGCATTGGGACTTTAGAAGTCCAATCTTTGAATTTGACTTGGAATATAGATATATTTGGAATGGGGAAAGGGCAACACAAGCAAAGATAAAAACGATTTCCAGAGGCCATTTATATGAAATGAGAAAATAATTAATTTGACTGGATTGTAAATGGGTAAATTAGCCTTGAGTGAGAATAAGACAAACACATATTTTAAGGCCAAAATGAATGTCAACATATGCATTTAACATAAAAATCCCTTCTAGGAAATAAGAAAAATGAAGCAATTCATGAACTGTTTAGAAACAGCATTTTTAGAAATCCTAATATATGTTTGTTTATTTTTTCCCCCAGCTGCTATTTCTACCCTTTTCCATTCCCCACTTTCAAGCAGTTGGCTTCATATCTAATTTCAAAATTGTAAGTCCTAGAGTGTGTGGTGTGTTAGTCGCTCAGTCATGCCCAACTCTTTGCGACCCCCATGGACTGCGATCCACCAGGTTCCTTTGTCCATGAGATTTTCCAGGCAAGGATACTGGAGTGGGTTGCCATTTCCTTCTCCAGGGGATCTTCCCAACCCAGAGATCGAACCCGGGTCTCCTGCACTGCAGGCAAATTCTTTACCGCCTGAGCTACAAGGGAAGCCCAAGTCCTAGAGCAGTGTAGGGAAATAGTTTGGGGAATGGATAATGTGTTTCATTCAGTTATGAGAAGACAATAACATTTCCTGGACAAAGAAGAAATGCCTCCCAAGCTGTGTGGAGGCAAGTAGGAGAGATAGAGGGAGAAGAGGCATTGTATGTGTCGGGGACATGCCATGATATCAAAGATGAAATTGTATCACTGTCAGAGGATCCAGGAGCAGAGGGTTCTGGCAGAGAATCAGGGGAGAGTCAAACGCAGCCAAACAACAAATAAATAATAAATAGGGAGAGGTCATGTGAACCTAAAGTGTGGGCTGTAAGGCTGGCCACCGTGTCATAGCATGGGTGATAGAGGACTCAAGATCTAGGGACATTCTACTCTCTGTAAATCCAAGTAGCTTAAATAGAGGACTGGGATAAGAGGTAGTGAGAGTTGTGGAGGCAGGAGGGAATGAACCTCAAGGAAGACTGATATTCAAACTTCTTATGTGTCTACCATGATGGGCAGGGTCTTGAATACAAATTAAGCTATAGAAAATAAAGATCTATTTTTAAATATCTGAATTTGTGAACTGATTCACGTCATCAGTTTCCAGTTTTTCAGGCTATGTTAGTTAGGCTAAGCTAGTGTATGGTGTGGCAAGGAAGAAACAAACAAACAGAAATCTCAGTGACTTCACATAATAAACATATTTTTCTCTCCGTTTAGATTGGTATGTGGCTGAGCAGCCCTTTTCCACCTTGTCATCATACTACGGGCAACATGAAAAACAGGAGCTTCCCTCTTGCTGTTGAAGGAAAGAAGTTGGTGAGGAAAGCATACTAGTTCTTAATTGCTCCAGCCTGGAAGGCAAGTGACTGAGTGGTAAAGAATCCACCTGCCAGTGCAGGAGAGGTGGAGACATGTGTTCAATTCCTGGGTCAGGAAGATCACCTGGAGGGGGGAAATGGCTACCCACTCCAGGATTCTTGCCTGGAGAATTCCATGGACAGAGGAGCCTGCCAGGCTACAGTCCACTGGGACATGACTGAGCAACTAACACTTTCACTTCAATCATCTGCTACCCACAGACCCATGCTGTTGGACAAAAGAGACATTCTGTTCATAAAAATGCTTTATTAATTAATTTTCTGTTAAAAATGCTGCATTGCAAACACTTTTCTTCTTCCAGTGAAGTGCTATTTTCATTCTTGGGTCAGGGATTTCTTAATCTGTGCTTCTTGCTTTCTGAACTCAAAGAATGTTCCCCAAAGTCCATTTATACGTTCAAGGCAATGTTTCCATTCCCTTCCCTGTGTTCTTTCTGCCCTCCTAGTCTAGAAAAGTTAGGAGACTAATGAAATAGATTTACTGTGTGGTTTGAACAGAAACTGCACCAATTATATTTCAAAATTAGTATTAAAAATTAAAATACAGAGTCATTTAATAGTTGTACCAGCAATTTAATGATGTATTGTTTTTAGTCTCTCATTTGGACTAAAAACTCCTTTGAATTGCAACAAGTCATCAGTTTGATTTCTATGAATTTCTTAATACTACTAGAAAATATTTTTGCATATAACATACTAATACAGCATAAGTGTCATTAGGGTTATTTCATGAGAAGTAAAACAAGGACCATTTCAGAATCTGTAAAGCATAAGACATTCTTTTGGTATGCAATTTATTTTCACACTCTGCATATATACTTTGCAGACACACAAACACACATGAAATGGTGAGAATTTCCCTTGATGCTGGATTCTGCCTCTGTCCTGAGAATTCCACCTTGTTACATTTATCTGACATTGGATTAAAACTCTCATCAAACAATGTGTTATATCTGAAGAAACAGGAGTTACCTTTGCTCTAATAAAAGTTCTTACTGATTTGTCAGTAACTCTATTCAATGACCCTTACTAGTATCTTTTTAAAATCATACATTACAGCCTCTTATTGCAGAGTATAATATAGGAAGAATATTGTATTAATTTGTTGATTTGGTTGCAAAAGTCTTCCCCAGTGATGCAAATGTATGTAAATGAGCATCTAAATTCTGCTCTTAACATTCTGCTATTTCAGATTTGAGTTATAAAAAGAATGAGAGTGAGAGAGAGAGAATTTAAAAAAAAAAAGAAAGAAGGAAAGACCATAGATTGCTACAATCTTTTTCTTCACTTATAAAACTGCAAGTTATTGCCCTACTCTCGGTTTAAAAAATCTTTAAGTTAACTCTACTAAATAATTGTCATTTATCATATCAGAGAATTTGGTATCTAATAAGTTTGGATGGTTTATTGTGCTGTTGCTGATAAATTACAAACACAGCAAATGTCACTATCTTTCTAAAATTTAAATTCATTTTCCATGTGCTGAGTGTCTTTTCCTTTTTTTTTTTTAAATATTTAGCTAGTACAAATTTTGCCTGGCTAAACTGAACTTGCTTAAGTATTAAATATTTTAGGAAACAGAAAGGACAAGGTATATAGATGGGTAACTTGGGATATTCGCTTAAATTTCTTTGGGTCATTAGCATCATTCCTTGGCAACATTAAATTATTATACCTTTGTACAATGATAAGGTATTGAAAAGTTAAAAATGGATGTTAAGTGTAGCAATCCCTAAAACTGGGATACTGGCCCATGCTATTTTATTCTCTTATCACTTACATTTGCCAGTAACCTTAGTTGCTTTGATATTTTCTGTATTGAATTTATGTGAGGAGTATGATACATAAAAATGATTTTCTTTCAGATCAGTTTGCCATCTGATCAATAATTCATGTTACTTAACTGAGATATCGCATTAAACAGATGCTCATCTACTGCCTGGCTTGCTCTAAGATTGTTAACAATATTCTTTTGGCTTGTGAATGGTCTACTCTATCTTCTTATCCCAGTGGACTACACTTTTTAAATTGCTCATCATTTAAGCAGCTTCATTCATTTATATGATAGTTCACTCTTTTTTAAATTAAGTTTTTATTGAGGTATAGTTGACTTACAATGTTGTATTAGTTTCAGGTCTACAGCACAGTGGTGTTGTTTAGTCGCAGCTGACTCTTTTGAGACCCCATAGCGTGTAGGCTCCTCTGTCCATAGGATTTCCCAGGCAAGAATGCTGGAGTGGCTTGCCATTTCCTCCCTCAGGGGCTCTTTCTGATCCAGGGATTGAACCTATGTCTCCTGCGTTGGCAGCCAGGCTCTTTGTCACTGAGCCACCAGGGAGGGCTTCCCAGTGAGCTTGATCCCTGGATCAGGAAGACCCCGTGGAGGAGGAAAAGGCATCCTATTCCAGTATTCTTGCCTGGAAAATTCCATGGGCAGAGGAGCCTGGTGGGCTACAGAACATGGGCCACAGAGTCAGACACAGCTGAGCACACAGACATACAGAGCCATCAGGGAGTGGTTCAGGTATGTATATCTATATCTATCTATCTATCTATCTATATTATTTTCCCTTATAAGTCATTACAAAATATCGAGTATAGTTCCCTATGCTATACTGTTGGCTGGTTGGTCCTTGCTGGTTATCTATTTTATATATACTAGTGTGTGTGTGTTAATCCCAAACTTCATCTCTCCCTCCAACTTTCCCCTTTAGTAACCATAAATTTGTTTTCTATATCTGTAGGTCTATTTCTGTTTTGTAAATAAGTTCATTTGTATCTTCTAAAATTAAATTTTATTTTTTTACCACACCATGTACCATTTCCTGACTGGAGACTGAACCCACACCCCCTGCATTGGAAGCGTGGAGTCTTAACTGCTGGATTGCTTGGGAAGCCCTTGTACCTTTTTTTTTTTTTTTTTTTTTTTAAAGATTCCACATGTAAGTGATAACATATGATATTTGTCTTTCTCTGTCTGGCTTACTTCATTTAGTAGGATAACCTCTAGGTCCATCTATATTGCTGCAGATGGCATTATTTCATCCCTTTCTTATGGCTGAGTAATATTCCGTTGTGTACATGCACCACATTTTCTTTATCCATTCATCTGCTGATAGACATTTAGGTTCCTTCTATGTCTTGGCTATTCTAAATAGTTCAGCCTTTATTCTTTGAGATTATTTATTGGGGGATTATCTGTGCTCAATTTGTCTTATTGTAGAAAAATTTTAGAACTTTTGTTATGATTTTTTAAAAATTCAGTTTAATATTGCCACATTTTAAAGAATGAATGGCTGAAATCATAGGCTTCTATTTCTGCTGTCTAATGGCATCCATCTATCACAATGTTTGAAACATACTGAACTTTTTTGTGGTTGTTTTGTAAATAACACCCTGAAGCTCCAACTTAGTGGACATTACCTCCTTACCTCCTCTGTCCTTGTTGTATAAAAGAAAAGAGCATCCAGAGCCAAGTAAGATGGTCCTCTAGGACATTAATCCACCATCTTCTCTGACTTCCTGGCTTTCCAAATAAAGTTGTTATCCCTTGCCCCAACACCAGGTCTCCTGATTTACTGACCTGTCATCGTAACACTTACCATACAAGACTGTAACCACACTTTACCTCCTCTGTAATCCTTCATACAGTTAGCTTACTGAGAAGTTTCTCATGGTCATTTTTCATCCTTTCTATTTAAAATAGGGATCAAAATCTACTAGAACCTCAATAACTATTTCTTGAGTGAATGCCTGTATTATTTCTCAGTGGGGAGCCAAGAGTGGGGCAGTCTGTCTCTGGTGTAGGTAATAAAGAATGCACATCTGCAGATAATTTCAATATAATAATAAAACCAATGAAAAGCTTGCCTACTTTTTATTATAACTATATGCCAATCTATGTTAATAACTTCATGATAAAATATTCCTCTCTCCTGGGAGACACTGCTTTCTCTCTGTGGTGCACCACTGTATTTCCATTATCAGAAACAGATAATACATTTTGTTATAGCTTAATTCTCAACTTTCTTCCATACCCTTTCCAAGAGTTAATGCTGCTAGAAAATATTCAGAAAAAAAGAAAGAATTTATTTTATCCTTCTTCTAGGGTACAGATGAAATATTACTTGACAACCCTCTGGTTCTTCCTTCCTTTCAGCCTCATTACAACAAGCTCACCTTGATGCTCGTTTCTGTCTGCAACTCCTGGATTCAATCACTTCAAAAAAGAGAGGTATGTAAAGGTGTGTCACACCTCGCTTCAGTTCTGTTGAGATGGCCTTAAGGTTCTCCTCAGTTTGACTCAAATTTAGAAAGATTTCTTTTTAACTCTAGGCACCTGATCTCCCTTTACTTAGAGCACTTACTTTAGAAAACTTGTGATTTTAACTTTTCTTTCTTTGCTCCTTTGAGATATAAATCTTCTACAACCCAGGAATGCTTTTCTCAAGGACCTGGGAGCCATTTCTTTGAAATATAATCAAGAAAGCCAGTGCCCTTGTGTGCCAGTCTCGGTGGGAGGGTAAAAACTAACTTCAGTGACCACCAGTTATCAAATATAGATGGCCTGATCACATTGACCAGCCTCTCAAACAATGTCCCCCAGATCTCCCTAGGGCTTCAAAATTTGTCTGCCTCTTGTTTCAGTGGAGTTGTGTTCAGTCTCTCTCCCCTACTATAGAACTCTTTCTCCCCTACCACAATAACCTTGAATAAAGTCCTCTTGTTTAACTAGTCAGTGCTATTTTTCTTTTACACTTCCCTGTCTATTTCTCTTTATAGAAGCACAACTAAAGTAGTATGAGTTTAAATAAAATCTGAACTTCAATTAAAAAAAGGACGCAATATTGGGAAGGAGACTAATCCTAAATAGGAATTTCTTAATAACTTAAGAGAAAAGTATCTCCATAATCTCCTAGACGTGTCCAATTACTGGCATACCTCATGTGAGGTAACTTTACCTCTCCTTTACTCAGGTACGCATTCATAAAACAAAATTGACAATGACAACAAACAATAAAAACCTCCCTTTCTTCTTGAGTTGCACTGAGCTTTATAAATTGTTATTATTTTCCTTTGGGAAGCCTAACCCTTTACTGTCATGGTTCCTTTAATAAGCAGCCCCTGCCACCCTTGGGATGTGGTACCTTTCTCCACATTAGTCAGTAGAGCCCTGGCACCCTAGGGACAGTCTGGGGACTTAAGCGCCTTTCGCAGGGCTCGGGTGGGCTCTGCAAGTCAACTGCTCTTAGAGTTTTCACCAATAGCATGAGTTTCAGACGTGCATATTTATTTGTCACTATGTACAAGGTGACTGCTGAGTCTTACACCCAAACACATTTCCCAAATGACAAACATTTATTCTCAGAGACAGTACATTCTAAACCTAGTGGAGGAAGAGAAATGTATTCCTTATTGCTGCCATAATTTACAAGGCTGCCACTTTCACAATGAAGTCAGATTTTGGCATTATCATGCAGAACACCCTTAATTCTTTTCCTTCCATCCCCCTACCCCAACACCCCCCCGACTTTGTGCCTCTTTGGTTGGCTGAGAATAAAAAAGGGACACATTCTGAAGTCAAATATCACCCTCCTTTGCTAAACAAAGTCCCCCTAAATGCAGTTTTGGCAGACTATTTGTAATTTTTAGATTATATTTTATCTAATAGTCATCTTCAACTCTTTTTACAGGGAAAAGTTTTTTTTTTTTTAAATTTAATTCTAGTTAAAATAAAACAACAAATAGGTGGGTAAGAATTAAGCAAGTATTTAGTTACTTCAGTTTGTTTTTAATTTTAATTAGTCATTATGAAATTTCTAGATTTTATTTAATGCTTGATGTTATAGCTTATTTATTCTCTACCTTCCATAATGCTTATTCCATTATTCTATATAAACTATCAGGGTCTGTGACTATGAAAGGAAAATAGTGTTTCACTGACAACAACATTTTAATATCATGTGTTAATCACAGTAGTTTTTCAAATGTCTTAACATATTTTTGAATTATTATACCCTTGCCATTATAAACAAACATATTGTCACTATGCCATAGTGACTTTGGATTCCAAATTTGTTAGGGGAAGTGCACTGACTGAAACCGCCCACCCTGGCCAGGCAGCATAGTAACCATTTGCATGAGCTGTTTTATGACAGGAGGTCCTGGTAAGAACACAGAACTAATAAGCCACCACCAACCGGAAGAGTTCAGGAAAGGTCTAAAGGAGACACCACATGTCTGACCACCTCCCAGAATTCTTCTCTCTTGCATCCGTTGGCTGAACAAGGCGTGCACCACCAGGAAGGACTCTTGAGTCAGAATGATTGGCTAAAGACAACCTGGAAACTAATCCCATCACCATAAAACCTGAGACTGCAGAGCCATGTGGCAGAGCTATCTCCTGGGTTCCCTTACTGTTCTCCACCCGGGTGCCCTTTCCCAATAAAATTGCTTTGTCAGCACATGTGTCTCCTTGGACAATTCATTTCCAAGTGTTAGACAAGGGCCCAATTTCAGGCCCTGGAAGTGATCCCGCTTCCTGCAACAAATTGACTTTGGAGAATGAGAAACAGATATCCTTTTATTCCTGAGAAATGAATATCTTTCTGAAATTCATTGTTTTCACTTTTTGCCTTTTGACTTCTTAGAATGAAAATGAATGAACACTGGTAAAGTTAACCAAGAAAAAAGTGAGATGAGCAGCATTTTTGCAAATTTCATTGTTGCTACAGACTGAGAGGGTTATGATAGTTTCATTTAAATGATGCACTTAACTTCTTAATAAAATCTCTTAGTTCTTTAGCCAACTGCTCATACTGTGGCAGAGTGGAATTCAAGTGCCAGATTTTAATTCTGCCCACTGATGACAATATTTGCTTGTCTGTGAGGTGTTTAGAATTTAGGTTTGATTAGCTTGTCTTATTTAGACTAATGTCAAATCTGAACAGTTGTGTAATGTTCATGCAGAGGAAATGAAAGTACCACCATAACCACTGATTTTGCATCCAGATTAAACAAAACATCTATAATCTTCTAAATACCTAAAAGCCTGCATTGTGTCTGGAAATGGTAATATTTATCTACTACTCCCAGTAGACCATGTGGTAAGTGTTAAGAAAGTTGGGCTGAATGCTATGCTATTAGTCTTCTAGGACTCTGTCTGACTCTACAATACAGAAAAGATATTTTGTAGAAGAAACAAGGGGGCATCTTTGTCTTATCCCCATTGAAGATTTATTAATTTACTTATTCTATATAATGATCATTACCCGTGTTTGTGGTAGCTATGTTGGGATTACCTAAAGGTTATCATTATATCAGATGATCTTCACTTCCAAAAATATCATGTTGGATTACGACTTTAGTACCACAGTCAATAAAATAAAATAAAATAAAAAGATGAAAATGTTCTCTACCATTATCAAATCAGGTTGAGAGTCATAGTTTTTATGATTCTCTAATTCAATGAAATTAGTAGGGAACAGTGTTATGATTACTGTTCAGCGATCAGATTCTTTTGTGATTTTTACCACAGCATTACCTGTAGTATTCTGATGAATGCAGAGGATTTCTAAAGTATATTTCACTTCTATGAATTTGTGAGCCATGATAAAATATGCTTTCCTGAAACTGCAACAAAATAACTAAGGAAGACCACTGACTAAAAAGTCTGATAGTATCAAACATATGTTATCAGATACAGACTTTGGAATACTTTAGAAAAAGCATCTACTATAAATTTACTAATGATACGGTATATAGCATTTTTGATGTTTACCAGTGGGCTTTACTTGCCATTATTTTATGGTCTGTTTTTTCTTTCTCTAGCAAGGAGTTACTTGAACTAGAACATGTTTAAAATATATAAACAGTGTTCAACAAACTTAGTACGAAACTGTGTAATAATTCCTGACATGCAAATGCCATAATGACAGTATTCATTTGTAGCATTGGTTTGGTTTGCCTGGCCAAAAAAAAAAAAAAAAAAGAACAGTGATAGCTTATAATGAATGGATGTCGGATTCATGATCTCTGAAGAAGATTTAGCTTCCGGAACAGGGACCAGGCTTGATCACTCAAGGGCTTTTGTGTAGCAGAATTTTATTAAAGTAAGAAAGGTACAGAGAAAGCTCTGACATAGATATCAGAATGAGGATGGAGAGTGCTCCCGCCCTAAAGACGGGATAGTCTTTAGCAAGGGAGTTATATACTTTTAAATTAGTTAGTCCAATAAATCAAAAGAATGTCTGAAGGTTGTAAAGATCTTACTAGACCCAATCCCACAATTTATATTTTAAGATAGCAGGATTCAGTTCAGTTCAGTTCAGTCGCTCAGTCGTGTCTGACTTTTTGCGACCCTATGAATCGAAGCACGCCAGGGCTCCCTGTCCATCACCATCATCCAGAGTTCGCTCAGACTCACATCCATCGAGTCCGTGATGTCATCCAGCCGTCTCACTCTCGGTCGTCCCCTTCTCCTCCTGCCCCAATCCCTCCCAGCATGAGTCTTTTCCAATGAGTCAACTCTTCCCACAAGGTGGCCAAAGTACTGGAGTTTCAGCCTTAGCATCAATCCTTCCAAAGAAATCCCAGGGTTGATCTCCTTCAGAATGGACTGGTTGGAACTCCTTGCAGTTCAAGGGACTCTCAAGACTCTTCTCCAACACCACAGTTCAAAAGCATCAATTCTTCTGCACTCAGCCTTCTTCACAGTCCAACTCTCACATCCATACATGACCACAGGAAAAACCTTACCCTTGACTAAACAGACCTTAGTCGGCAAAGTAATGTCTCTGCTTTGAATATACTATCTAGGTTGGTCATAACTTTTCTTCCAAGGAGTAAGCGTCTTTTAATTTCATGGCTGCAGTCACCATCTGCAGTGATTTTTTTCTGGAACTCTCTTGCTTTTTCCATGATCCAGAGGATGTTGGCAATTTGATCTCTGGTTCCTCTGCCTTTTCTAAAACCAGCTTGAACATCAGGGAGTTCACGGTTCATGTATTGCTGAAGCCTGGCTTGGAGAATTTTGAGCATTACTTTACTAGCCTGTGAGATGAGTGCAATTGTGTGGTAGTTTGAGCATTCTTTGGCATTGCCTTTCTTTGGAATTGGAATGAAAACTGACCTTTTCCAGTCCTGTGGCCACTGCTGAGTTTTCCAAACTTGCTGGCATATTGAGTGCAGCACTTTCAGAATTTGAAACAGCTCAACTGGAATTCTATCACATCCACTAGCTTTGTTCATAGTGATGCTTTCTAAGGCCCACTTGATTTCACATTCCAAGATATCTGGCTCTAGATTTGTGATCACATCATCATGATTATCTGGGTCATGAAGATTGTTTTTGTACAGTTCTTCTGTGTATTATTGCCACCTCTTCTTAATATATTCTGCTTCTGTTAGGTCCAGACCATTTCTGTCCTTTATCGAGCCCATCTTGCATGAAATGTTCCCTTGGTATCTCTAATTTTCTTGAAGAGCTCTTGATTAGTCAGAGGGTTTTCAGGGAGGGGAAACTGTCCTCAAACAGGATACATTGTTGTTATATAATCCTTAGTACAGAGTTTAAGTTTCCTTGGTCAACACCAAAATCAGATTGATTATATTCGTTGCAGCCAAAGACGGAGAAGCTCTATACAGTTGGCCAAAAAAAAAAAAAAAAAGACCAGGAGCGACTGTGACTCAGATCATGAACTCCTTATTGCCAAATTCAGACTTAAATTGAAGAAAGTAGGGATAAACACTGACTATTCAGGTATGACCTAAATCAAATCCCTTATAATTATGCAGTGGAAGTGAGAAATAGATTTAAGGGCCTAGATCTGATAGACAGAGTGCCTGACGAACTATGGACAGAGGTTCATGAATTGTACAGGAGACAAGGATCAAGACCATTCCTATGGAAAAGAAATGCAAAAAAGCAAAATGGCTAACTGGGGAGGCCTTACAAATAGCTGTGAAAAGAAGAGAAGCAAAAAGCAAAGGAGAAAAATAAAGATATTCCCATTTGAATGCAGAGTTCCAAAGAATAGCAAGGAGAGATAAGAAAGCCTTCCTCAGCAATGAATGCAAAGAAATAGAGGAAAAGAACAGAATGGGAAAAACTAGAGGTCTCGTCAAGAAAATTAGAGATACCAAGGCATGCAAAGATGGGCTCGATAAAGAACAGAAATGGTATGGAGCTAACAGAAACAGAAGATATTAAAAAGAGGTGGCAATAATACATGGAAGAACTGTACAAAAAGATCTTCACGATCTAGATAATCATGATAGTGTGATCACTCACCTAGAGCCAGACCTCCTGGGATGAAAAGTCAAGTGGGCCTTAGGAAACATCACTATGAACAAACCTAGTGGAGGTGATGGAATTCCAGTAGAGTTATTTCAAATTCTGAAAGATGATGGTATGAAAATGCTGCACTCAATATTCCAACAAATTTGGAAAACTCAGCAGTGGTCACAGAACTAGGAAAGGTCAATTTTTATTCCAATCCCAAAGAAAAGCAATGCCAAAGAATGCTCAAAGTACCGGATAATTGCACACATCTCACAGGCTAGTAAAGTAATGCTCAAAATTCTCCAAGCCAGGCTTCAGCAATATGCGAAGTGTGAACTTCCTGATATTCAAGCTGGTTTTAGAAAAGGCAGGGAAACCAGAGATCAAATTGTCAGCATCCGCTGGATCATGGAAAAAGAAAGAGAGTTTTAGAAAAACATCTATTTCTGCTTTATTGACTATGCCAAAGCCTTTGACTGTGTGGATCACAAGAAACTGTGGAAAATTCTGAAAGAGATGGGAATATCTGACCACCTGACCTGCCTCTTGAGAAATCTGTATGCAGTTCAGGAAGCAACAGTTAGAACTGGACATGGAACAACAGACTGGTTCCAAATAGGAAAAGGAGTATGTCAAGGCTGTGTATTGTCACCCTGCTTATTTAACTTATATGCAGAGTACATCATGAGAAACACTGGGCTGGAAGAAACACAAGCTGGAATCAAGATTTCTGGGAGAAATATCAATAACTTCAGATATGCAGATACCACCACCTTTATGGCAGAATGGAAGAGAAACTATGGCTGATTCGTGTCAATGTATGGCAAAACAAATACAGTATTGTAATTAAAAAAATAAATAAATTTAATTAAAAAAAAGAAAGTGAAAGAGGAGAGTGAAAATGTTGGCTTAAAGCTCAGCATTCAGAAGATGAAGATCATGGCATCTGGTTCCATCACTTCATGGAAAATAGATGGGGAAGCAGTGTAAGTAGTGTTAGACTTTTTGGGGGCTCCAAAATCACTGCAGATGGTGATTGCAGACATGAAATTAAAAGACATTTACTCCTTTAAAGGAAAGTTATGATCAACCTAGTTCAGTTCAGTTCAGTCTCTTAGTCATGTCCAACTCTTTGTGATCCCTTGAATATAGCAGGCCAGGCCTCAATGTTCATCACCAACTCCAAGATTTTACCCAAATTTATGTTCATTGAGTCGGTGAAGCCATCCAGCCATCTTATCATCTGTCGTCCCCTTCTCTTCCTGCCCCCAATCCCTCCAGCATCAGTGTTTCTTCCAATGAGTCAACTCTTCGCATGAGGTGGCCAAAGTATTGGAGTTTCAGCTTCAGCATCCGTCCTTCCACTGAACACCCAGAACTGATCTCCTTTGGGATGGACTGGTTGGATCTCCTTGCAGTCCAAGGGACTCTCAAGATAGCATATTAAAAAGCAGAGATATTACTTTGCCAACAAAGGTCCGTCTAGTCAAGGCTATGGTTTTTCCAGTGGTCATGTATGGATGTGAGAGTTGGACTGTGAAAAAGCTGAGTGCTGAAGAATTGATGCTTTTGAACTGTGGTGTTGGAGGACTCTTGAGAGTCCCTTGGACTGCAAGAAGATCCAACCAGTCTATCTTAAAGGAGATTAGTTCTGGGTGTTCATTGTAAGGACTGATGCCGAGGCTGAAACTCCAATACTTTAGGCCACCTCATGTGAAGAGTTGACTCATTGGAAAAGACCCTGATGCTGGGAGGGATTGGGGGCAGAGGAGAAGGGGATGCCAGAGGATGAGATGGCTGGATGGCATCACCAACTAAATTGACATGAATTTGGGTAAAATCTTGTAGTTGGTGATGGACAGGGAGGCCTGGAGTGCTGCGATTCATGGGGTCGCAAAGAGTCGGACACGGCTGGGCAACTGAACTGAACTGAACAGTGTTTAAACTGCGTTGTTTGTTGTGTAATCATCAGTTCCAGGCTAAACGTTTTATGTTACTAAGACTAAGAAATGTAGAGGAAAAAAAAAAGTGTCTGTCCTTTCTTCCTCCTTGAGAATTCCAGACCCCTATCTTTGCTTCAAGAGTCCCTTTTCCCTTCCTTGGGGACCCTGGACTTCTTATCAACCTGCCTAGGAACTGACTTTCTCATTTCCCCCTTTTCTTTTAGGAGAATTATGTTGCCAAGGGAAAGGGGCATCATTTTCATTCTGTAACAACTTCCTGCTATTGAGGGGCATGATTCCTAAATTGCTGAGGCAACATATTCTCCTGACTGTCAGAGGGTCTCTGATCCAGGGACCCCAAGTAATAGTTGGAGGAGGTTGTGGAGCCTAGACAACCATTTGTAACTTAAAAGCATTTAGACAGTTAGAAACAAATCCTATTTTACATTTACAGATGTAAGGCAAAATAGTCATTAAACCAAGTTAAAACCTAATCAGAATTAAAAGTTGTACTATGTCCATAGTTATATCAGTCCATCTTAGGATTGTTAGATGTCATCACAGAGTTGAAGAAAGTCTTTTCCTTGAAGTGAGAAACCCACCACATTAAAACATCAGTTGATGGGGGAGAGGAGTGCTCCACAGACCCAGCAGTTAGACAGATTGTGGAATGCAGCACAGGAAAGAGTTCAGAATAGGAAAGTGTTGTATTTAGGGTCAGATGGCAGACTCAGGACTTTTGGAGTGAGCAGAAGCAAGTCCACCTAGATTCTCAGGCCCATCTCTGTTCCTGGCTCAAACAGCAGCTTTTTGACTCAAAGACTAGGTCAGGAGTTAACCTCCTGGTAATGCCTTTTGAAAAGCTAAAAGCTGAGTCGCATAGTTAATTTTAAGGCTTCAGGACCTATGACAATATTTGTGCACAACAACAGTCTGTCTTAGAGACAGTACTATTTTGGGGAAGAACTTCGACCCCACATTAAAGCTACGAGTAAAACTTTAAACCAACTGTCTTGTGTTTCCTGGAGTTACTTTACATGGGTGTCTTTTAATAATGTCATTAGCCTTTTCAACTTTTTCAGAAGATTGGGATCTCCAGGAACAATGTTAAGTGATATTCTATTCCTAGGGCTTTTGACACCCCTTGAGTTACAGCAGCTTTAAAGGTGGAGCATTGTTGCTCTGAATTTTAGAGTTTAAGATCCCACTTACATAATGAGAAGTCAGTACAGTAAGATTTTGCCCATTCTTTAACCTCAGGCTTTAGCGCATACTGCTTTTAATGTGGAAATAAGTGAGGGTCATTGAGCTTGATAACAGGAGCATAATTTTGTGCTCAACCCACAGTTTTCCATCAGTCCACACTCTAGGATCGACAGTTTGTTCATTAAAAACAGCTGGTTCCATATTCATGAAAACACAGAGGCCTGGACCTTGTTCAGTATATCCCTCCCTGAAGGGGGTGAAGGAGACTCTGGCATGATTAGAAACTCCTGAGAAAACAGCACAGAGTCCCAGTTGCCACTTAAAGGATGACTGACATAACAACTTTTGCCTCATCCAAACAGTCCCACTACGGTAGTGGATCAGGAAGAAAGCAGGCCAGGGGCTTCAGTGAGCACAGAGACAGTTGCCCAGTGTCCAAAAGAAGTCGACTGATTGACCCTCCACAGTTATTAATACCGGGGTTCCTCAGGTATAATTAGGACGGGAGCTTGTGTGGGGACCCGTGGACATCTTCAGTCCTGATTATCTTGAGAGTCTGACCCCTGGGTCCTATACCTCGGAGGGCAGTCTCTGTTCCAGTATGGTCCTCCAGACTGGACCTGGAGCCAGGGGCGGCTTAGATTTCTGAAGGCAATCCTGCTTGAGATGCTCCTCCTTTCCATCGTAATAGCAAGTCCATCCCTTTTCACTTGGGCTCCTCTGGGCATTTTTCCTCAGGCTCTTTCAAGAGCAGATCTAACAGCCATTGTTGGGGCTTCAGTCTTTCCCCTGGTTCTTTTTTGTCTCTTATTTTCCTCCTTATATTCTCTACCATAATGTACCATCAAAGCCAGTTGCAACAGATTATCCAAAGACTGATTTGGTCCAAACACCTCTTTGCGTAACTTACAGTAGATATCTGGAGCTGACTGAGTAGGAAATCTCTTTAAGATCATTCCTCCTTCTGCACTTTCAAGATCAACATCAGTAAGCTTGTGGAGAGCCTCCCATAGTCCATCTAGGAATTTACCAGAAGTTTCCTTCTCTCTCTGTTCTATGTTAGCCAACTTAGCATAAAGTCTTAGCACAGGCTCACTTGAGTCCTACAAGAATACATCCAGCAAAGTGACTCTCTTGTGGGAACTGCTTGGCTCTCAGTAGGAAGGAGGGCTATTTCATGTTCCCTCTTTTCCCTTGCCTCACACTCAAGCCATTCATCTCCAAAAGTGTTAGCATTCCCTAAAATTCGAGTTTTCGAGTCAGGAGTCAGTGTCTGTCCCAAAACATACATTACGTCTCTCCAAGTAAAGTCATGAAGTAAAGTTAGTCCCATAAAGTCTTCTATGTACTTTTTGGATCCTCTGCTGTTGCTACTGCTGCTAAGTCACTTCAGTCGTGTGTGACCCCATAGACGACAGCCACCAGGCTCCTGCGTCCCTGGGAATTCTCCAGGCAAGAACACTGGAGTGGGTTGCCATTTCCTTCTCCAATGCATGAAAGTGAAAAGTGAAAGTGAAGTCGCTCAGTCGTGTCCGACTGTTAGTGACGCCATGGACTGCAGCCTACCAGGCTCCTCCATCCATGAGATTTTCCAGGCAAGAGTACTGTAGTGGGTAGCCAGTGCCTTCTCCTCTGCTGAGACTGAGGCAACCCCTACTGGAAGGGTGCCCTGTTTGTTGGGAGCCCCTGATACAGGGGCAAAGTAAGAGGACAGGAGGTAGCTGAAGGTTTCACATCCAAATCTGCACCCTTAGGACATAAGCCTGGCTTGTCTCACAGAGAGATAAAGAGTAACACATATGGCACTTCTACCCATTTCCTTTTTTTCTACAGAACTGGTCTAGTTGTAAAACTTGATTATAATTAAGAGACCTTCAACAGGCCAGTGTTCCCCATCTTCCAAAGGATACTGTGGGCATTCATCAATATCACAGCAGATCAGGAGTGTCTTTTCAAATTCTAGGGATCGAACTTGCCCCAGTTTTTAAAATACATTTTAAAGGAGTGGTTCTGGAACTGCTAGCTTCCATCTGTAAGAGAGAAAAAGCAACACCCACAGCCGTGGCTTTTTTCCACTGGAAGCATCCTTCCCTGCTCTAGATGGGGGTCTAGACAGACTTTCCACAGAAGCTTTCATTTCCTGATTGGACTTAATCTGTCCCTTACCGACGCAGGTGTCTTATTCATCCCTGCCTGTTCTACAGAGGCAGAGTGGAGATGCAACAAGGGTGGACCTGATGGCATCCCAGAATGATTTAGTTCCATACCATCAAGACCTTTATGTGATTTACCCTTTTCTCTAATGCCACTCGGGGTGGAGCTGAGTAGTTTTTCAGAATGTTTTCCAAACTAGTACTACTGGGGAAGCATCCATGTTACGTGTGCCTGTACAATTCCTGAGTATAATCCTGACTACAGTAGAAATGGTGGGTCACAAAAGGATGAACAACCAAGATGTCCTTTCTGAGTGTCACCATGCCAGTATATGTGATAGCAAAGAGGTGGCAGAAGGTTGGCCAGTGAGGAAAAAGTGATTTTTGTCCTCACGCTACTAGGACCAATCCTTCCAATTCTTTCCCACTGATTCCACAGAAAGAAATATCTCAAGAGCTGAGACAAAAGACATCAGAGAGCCTCCTCTGATCTACTAAGAGCTAGTACTACCAAAAGAAGCCATATCACTTCCAATCTAACCACATCTTGCAATTCCCTATCTGCGAAACATCATGATCACCAGCAGTGCTTCTAGCCATATAGATAGGAGGCACAGCCATGACAAAGACTCACTTTCAGGTCACTGGCCCCTGAGGCAGGCAGCCAAGAGAGTAACCTCTAGCCTGAGAGACGTTTCTGGAGCTAGAGTTCCACCTCTGCCCATATATGCTCCTAGTAACGTTCTAGCAAGGCTTGCCTAGTCTAGCAAGGCTAAGCACTTCCATACATGGAGTCTAAGTAAAAGTACACTGTAACCGCATGGATCACAAGTCCCTTAAAAGTCTATTTCTGACAAATTATGTTAGTAGTTCTGAGAGGAAAGGTTAAAAAAAAAAAAAGGTTAAAATTTACTAGAGCTTTAGGGCAACAGTCCATTCTAGTTAATCTTAAGACAGACCTTTATCTCAAGAATGTGTAAGGAGCTCATCTCTCAGGAATGCAGCCTCCGGGAGGCTTTCCGGGAGATGTTTACCTCAAAACCATTCAGCCATTTTGGCCTGGTAACAAATGGACCTATCCCTGAAAATATCAAAGACCTGTACACCAATCAGGCCGCTCCACCCTAGCTGTACCTGTTTGTGGTTTTAGTGCTTAAAAACTGCTCTGTAACGACTGTTCAGGGTTTGTTCTTCCCTAGTGGTGTTCGAACCCCGGTGCGCCAGCCTAATAAATCCTCTTGCGGTTTGCATCGAGTCAGTGTCTTGGCGATCTCTTGGGCGACTGATCTCTGGAAAAGGCCGTGAGGTCTAACAGTTCTAATTTCCCACACAATTATGCAATGCTCAAAAAGACCAGGAAAAAAGTGAACTCGAAAGGAAACTTGAGTCCACATGCTTGACCCATTTCTGGCTGCTCCCCTCACAGGGATCTCTTGGCACTGGCAGGTCAATGTAAACCCCTGACAAGGCTCCCTTTTGGGGGCTCCCTTCAGACATTACAAGGCACCCCAAAACCACTGAGCAGGGTCCATCACTTGCTTCCTGCAGGGTGTGTCATTCATTCACACAAGCACACCGTAGAGTTACTAAAGTAAAGCAGAAAACGTGTGTACTGGAGAAAGCAGAAAGTCTAGAGCTCTGAGCATTCTTACGTTGTCCTGAAGATCCTGGATGAACCCCCAAGATGATAGCTTAAGATGAATGGATTCAGATTCGTGATCTTCAAAGATTTAGCTTTGGGACCAGGGTTGATCACTCAAAAGCTTTTGTGTACCAGAGTTTTATTAAAGTATGAAAAGGACAGAGAAAGCTTCTGACATAGACATCAGAAAGGGGACGGAGAGTACCCCCCTGTCTTTAGCAAGGGAGTTGTATATTTTTAATCAGTTATTACCATAAATCAAAAGAATGACTGAAGGTTGTAAAGATCTTACTAGACCCACTCCCATAATTTACATTTTAAGATAACAGGATTAGCCAGAGGGTTTTCAGGAAGGAGAAACTGTCCTCAAGCAGGATACATTGTCATGTAATCCTTCAGTTCAGTTCAGTCCCTCAGTCATTTCCAACTATTTGCGACGCCATGAATCGCAGCATGCCAGGCCTCCCTGTCCATCACCAACTCCTGGAGTTCACTCAGACTCATGTCCATTGAGTCATGATGCCATCGAGCCATCTCATCTTCTGTTGTTCCCTTCTCCTCCTGCCCCCAATCCCTCCCAGCATCAGAGTCTTTTCCAATGAGTCAACTCTTCCCATGAGGTGCCCAAAGTACTGGAGTTTCAGCTTTAGCATCATTCCTTCCAAAGAAATCCCAGGATTGATATTCTTCAGAATGGACTGGTTGGATCTTCTTGCAGTCCAAGGGACTCTCAAGAGTCTTCTCCAACACCACAGTTCAAAAGCATCAATTCTTCGGCTCTCAGCCTTCTTCACAGTCCAACTCTCACATCCATACATGACTACTGGAAAAACCATATCCTTGACTAGACGGACCTTAGTCGGCAAAGTAATGTCTCTGCTTTTGAATATACTGTCTAGGTTGGTCATAACTTTTCTTCCAAGGAGTAAGCATCTTTTAATTTCATGGCTGTAATCACCATCTTCAGTGATTTTGGAGCCCCCCAAAATAAAGTCTGACACTGTTTCCACTGTTTCCCCATCTATTTGCCATGAAGTGATGAGACCAGATGCCATGATCTTCATTTTCTGAATGTTGAGCTTTAAGCCAACTTTTCGCTTTCCTCTTTCACTTTCATCAAGAGGCTTTTTAGTTCCTCTTCACTTTCTGCCATAAGAGTGGTGTCATCTGCATATCTGAGGTGATAGATATTTCTCTCAGCAATCTTGATTCCAGCTTGTGCTTCTTCCAGTCCAGGTTTCTCATGATGTACTCTACAAAGAAGTTAAATAAGCAGGGTGACAATATACAGCCTTGATGTGCTCCTTTTTCTTTTGGAACCAGTCTGTTGTTCCATGTCCAGTTCTAACTGTTGCTTCCTGACCTGCATACAGATTTCTCAAGAGGCAGGTTGAAGTGATCTGGTATTCCCATCTCTTTCAGAATTTTCCACAGTTTATTGTGATCCACACAGTCAAAGGCTTTGGCATAGTCAATAAAGCAGAAATAGATGTTTTTCTGGAACTCCTTTGCTTTTTCGATGATTGAGCAGATGTTGGCAATTTGATCTCTGGTTTCTCTGCCTTTTCTAAAACCAGCTTGAACATCAGAAAGTTCATGGTTCACGTATTGCTGAAGCCTGGCTTGGAAAATTTTGAGCATTACTTTACTAGCATGCAAGATGAGTGCCATTGTGCGGTAGTTTTGTTAGGGGAAGCACACTGATTGAAACCGCCCACCCTGGACAGGCACCATAGTAACCATTTGCATGAGTTATTTTATGACAGGAGAGCCTGATAAGGAATAGGGAACTAATAAGCCACCACCGACCGGAAGAGTTTGGGAAAGGTCTAAAAGAGACACCAGGTGTCTGTCCACTTCCCAGAATCCCTCTAGCATCCATCTTAGCTGAACGATGCGTGTGCCACCAGGAAAGACTCTGAATTAGAATGATTGGCCAAAGACCACTGGGAAACTAAGCCCCATCACCATAAAACCCGAGACTGTGAGCCGCGTGGCAGAGCAATTCTCCTGGATTTCCTTACCCTACTGCTCTCCACTCGGGTGCCCTTTCCCAGTAAAATCTCTTGCTTTGTCAGCACATGTGTCCCCTCAGACAATTCATTTCCGAGTGTTAGACAAGAGCCCAGTTTCAGGCCCTGGAAGGGGTCCTCTTCCTGCAACAAATGGCAGCTCTGGCCGGGACTCTTCTTTGCTGAGAGTGACATCCTGACCTCTCGGGGTACTCAGGGGCCAGCTTTCCTGCCAGTGGACTAGACCCAGTGACTGAAACTGGGACCCTTTGTCCCTGGTCTCCTCCTGACACAGACAACTGACCAGAGTGCCTTGACCGGTAAGGAACAAGAGACTTTATTGACCTCTCTTCCCTTCCCTCTCTCCTCTCCTTAACCCTTCCTATCCTTCTCTGTTTTTCTAGTTGCCTGGTCGTGGATGCAGGAATCTGGTCAAAGGGCCCTCAGCCTGAGCTGAGGTTTGAGACTGATCACCTCCTCTTGGCAGAGAATGTGAATTCTGGTTCTGGTCTGGTCCTATTTCTGGTAGGGCCGAGTTCCAGTCCTCCCTTCTCTGGAGGCCCAGGGAAAAGTCCCATAACGCCTGAGTATCTGGAAGTGGCAGGAGACATCTGTAAGGCCATCCCTTTTACCCCCTCTCCCACCTCCTGCCCCTTCTTCTTTCATCCTGGCTTCCTCTTTCCACCCTTGAAATCTTTGATGTTAGTACTTAGATCTGAAGTTCTGTGTCTCTATAGGAGGTTTTTTTGAGAGACCGTATTCTTGTATTTAAGGGCTTCCCTGGTGGAGCCCAGGTTAAAGCGTCTGCCTGCAATGTGGGAGACCTGGGTTCAATCCCTGGGTTGAGAAGATCCCCTGGAGAAGGAAATGGCAACCCACTCCAGTATTCTTGCCTAGAGAATCCCATGGATGGATAGGCTTTGTGGGCTACAGTCCACTGGTCGCAAACAGTCGGACACGACTGAGCGACTTCACTTTCACTTTCACTTTGATGAGGACTGCCAGGTTTATATGTGTTTTAACTCTGTGTTCTGTGTTGTGAATTTTGATGGCCATTTTGCTTTGTCTGGCCACAATTTGGTTTAGACCTGCCACCATTTTGTTAGAACTTAATTTTCTTTCCCTGTGCCTTGAGATCAGGGCTTTCAGGAGCACTTATCTAGACCATCTCTGACTCCTGACACTGAGGAAAAGAGAAAAAAGACTTGAAGCTAGATCTTGCACTGCGTCTGTCTAAATATGTCTTGGTATGTCTTTGTCTCTAGGTAATATTTTTGAGGTTAATTTGTAAATGAGCTCTATTTATTTGGCTTAAAAAAGGTAAGCACTTACAAATCAAGTAATTCTAAATTAAACAATAAATTCCAGGTTCATGTGAACTGGGAAATATTCAATGTTAAATACCTGATATTAATGTTTGTTTGTTGACATATCTAATATAGACATGTCTTAGAGTAATTAACGGTAAGTAGAATATTTTCATTGTACCTAAGTTTAATATAAGTTAAATATTGTATCTGTTACAAGTTTGTCAACAAGGAAATTACAAGTGAAGAAACTTCTAAAAATGTAAATGAGATATGAGCTTTTATATAAACTCTATTAAGAATAATTATTCTTTAGAAATATCTGTCTAAAATAGTCTCTCCAGATTGGTGTAACTTAAATTTCTAAGGGTTGTGTTAAGTGTTGAAAGTCTATTGAATAGTTAGGTCATTTCCAAATAAAATAAGATTTTGAAACATTTACTACTAAACACTAATTTCCTTTTACAGAGAAACTAAAGAGATTTGGGACTATAAATGAATAATGTTTGGTGCCATCCTAAAATGTTCTAAGAAAGCAAGGGTTTTAGAAATTATCACTGGTATTTATGCTCACCAATCTATAAAATGCTAATATAAAAGTTAGTTATTGATTGCTAAAGGAAAATAGGAAGTATGTTTTCAGTTAAAAAAAAAAGTATGATAAAATACTAAAAGGAATTATGCATGATCAGGATTTTCTAAAATTGGATTACAGTTAGTTAGATAAATGGATTTTGTTAAGAATGACACAGCCATAAAACAAGTGGTTAGAGTCAACTAGGTCCAAGATGACGGAGCTGAGTTTCACTAGACCTTGAGCATTGGTATTTAGGCCTATTGTGACATATCAGCAAACTAAATGATACACCCATCAACATTGACTAAATCTGACCAAATGTTCTAAACCCTTTTAATTGATCTTTTTGATAAAACTCCTAAATAAAACTCTTTTGAAATTCTTTGATCTCTAGCTAACTTTGGGGTGCTTCAGAGGGCCCCTGTAACATCCCAAAAGAGAGATATCAAACAGTGTTTATTTGGTTGGTTAAATTACATGGAAAAGATTATCAAATGAGTAATAAATCCTCTCATGTTATATGTATGGTAAAATTACTAATACAGATTTCCTAGAAATTATATGGGGTTTTTAACATTCTGATATGTCCTGGTATTCTAATGGAAAACCTGACAACTTCACAAAAGTTAACAAAAGAACTGAATGAACCAGTGAATATGCTTATAACTTCTATAGTTTTTATCTGAAAAATTATGGGTTTGAATCATGTTTTTCAGGGAGTAGGGAAAATCTTTCTCTCAAACTAATTATGACAATACTTTGGTAAAATTAAACGTTATAAACAGAACAATTATATTTTCTATTTGACTCTCCAAAATTGGAAGTTGCTAGGTTTCCAGGAAGTTTATCAAATAAGTTAGGAAGTTTATCTCATGGGTACAAAAATGTCAAGAAATTTTTGAGACCTTAAAAGGGAAGAATTCACCAAGATTTGTTAGGCAAAATCTGTGATAAGCCTTTGGTGTGAGTTTCCCAGCCTTGTTTTATTTTAAAAGTTCAGTCTGAGACTCTATAAATGTATCAGCAAAATAAAAAGTCTATAATCAACTATGGTTATATAAATCATCAGACCAAAATTAGTGAGAACAGACCTATTTTGCAAACAAAGTAGTCTTAATTTGGTTATATTTAGTAAAATAGGGGTAACTTTAAGGAGAAAAAGATATTTCAAAAATATTAAATCCCAGTTTGTTAATGGAGGTCTGCTTCTAATAAGACTCATCTCTTAGATAGTTCTTTGCTGTTATGTGTTATTAATGCAAAATTTAATTGAATTCTTGAGGAACACCCTAAGTTTGTTTCTGAAGCTTATCTCAGTAATCTATCTTTGGATGAAAATCAGATGCCTCCTGACCTGCAACCAGGACTGGAAAAATACATAATTTAAGGGACTGTCTCCAACATGGATGGAAGGACTTTTTAATCAGGAGAAACTACACTACACCAGGATGAGAAGACAACGACATCAGAGGTAGACAGCTTCCCCAAGATGCTGGACCTGATTCGTATGATCATTTATATTTTCTTGACTTCTTAGACCTTTGCATATAAATCAAATGCTTTTCTATCAAAGGCCTGATCCTATGCTAGTTTTAAAAATCAATCCAATTGTTGAGTTTGTGGCCAATTACCTGTGTCTAGTTCTCAGTTACCTTGGTAAATTTCTCTACTACCAGACTCTAACTGGTTGGCCCTGATAAAATTTACTTTTTTAAAAAAAAAGTCATATTCAGGTCGCTGTGATATTACTAGATAGGATCCCCTCACCAGGCCAATTAATAATGCCTGCTCTGACTCTGGCCATAAATTTGAGCTTTTTTCTATTACCCAAACTCAATCAGAACAAGAAAAGTTTCTGCAAAGGAGGGGACAGTCTCCCACAATTATGGGATGGATTTACATAGATAACACCAGGCTATAGTAATTTAGGTTTAAAGTCTCCTCTGTGTTGGAAACAATTAAATCATACTAAGGATAATCAATCTAGTAACACTAGAAAACTGGGCTATGTGCCTTATAGATGGTGCCAATATATAATTTCCCTGGAAGATAAAGATTCTACAGAGCAGACTAAGTCAGATGACCTGAGATATACTGGGCTACATCTAATGGACATTCTTAACATAAGTGTTACTTGTGGCTTTACTAATACTGCTGGCTATGTTATTTGTATTTCACCTGTTTTACAAAATTGCTGTTTCTTACACTGTCAAATGTGTGTCTGAGGCCTCTAATAGAATAATATATAGTCCCATATGAGATCGATGATGGTAACAGTGTAACTCTAGATATGGCAAGAAGCAACAAGAGGGAATATTTTCCTAGACCAAGAAGCTAGTAAGACAGGTGGTCCAGAGAATTTTGGATACTGTTTTATGGCTTAGTCCAGTAACAGCACACTGAGAGGCCTGTCAACAAAATCTTTGCCAAACCTGAGAATGGACATTCTCAGCACCATGGGATAAAATGGTCATGAAATGCCCCCTCAAAATCATGGTCAAGTTTATGAGCAAAAAGGGGCTATGCAAATGAAGACTGACACTTGCCTTATATATCTACAAAGATTAAATCATGGCCACTGCAACTGCTGACTTTCAATGCCCCTGAAATGAGTTCAGGGTGAAACCCAGGAATGAGGCACTCTGTGCTCTGGGAAAAACTGGCAGAAGAGGCCTTCAGATAGTTAGACCACTTCAGGAGAAGATTTTATGAGTCCCAATTCTTGCATCTTCTCATACCTAGAGAAACATTGACGTCATTAATGGTGAAATCTGCTTTGGTTATTAAGGAAAAGTTTAGATCTCTGCAAGAAAATTAGAGATACCAAGGGAACATTTCATGCAAAGATGGGCTTGATAAAGGACAGAAATGGTATGGACCTAACAGAAGCAGAAGATATTAAGAAGAGGTGGCAAGAATACACAGAAGAACTGTACAAAAAGATCTTCAAGACCCAGATATCATGATGATATGATCACTAATCTAGAGCCAGACATCTTGGAATGTGAAGTCAAGGGGGCCTTAGAAAGCATCACTATGAACAAAGCTAGTGGAGGTGATGGAATTCCAGTTGAGCTGTTTCAAATCCTGAAAGATGATGCTGTGAAGTGCTACACTCAATATGCCAGTAAATTTGGAAAGCTCAGCAGTGGCCACAGGACTGGCCACAGGAATTTGGCCATTCCAATTCCAAAGAAAGGCAATGGCAAAGAATGCTCAAACTACCGCACAATTGCACTCATCTCACATGCTAGTAAAGTGATGCTCAAAATTCTCCAAGCTAGGCTTCAGCAATACGTGAACCGTGAACTCCCTGATGTTCAAGCTGGTTTTAGAAAAGGCAGAGGAACCAGAGATCAACTTGCCAACATCCGCTGGATCATGGAAAAAGCAAGAGACTTCCAGAAAAACATCTATTTCTGCTTTATTGACTATGCCAAAGCCTTTGACTGTGTGGATCACAATAAACTTGGAAAATTCTGAAAGAGATGGGAATACCAGACCACCTAACCTGACTCTTGAGAAATCTGTATGCAGGTCAGGAAGAAACAGTTAGAACTGGACATGGAACAACAGACTGGTTCCAAATAGGAAAAGGAGTACGTCAAGCCTGTATATTGCCACACTGCTTATTTAACTTATATGCAGAGTACATCATGAGACACGGTGGAGTGGAAGAAACTCAAGCTGAAATCAAGATTGCCGGGAGAAATACCAATAACCTCATATATGCAGATGACACCACCCTCATGGCAGAAAGTGAAAAGTAGATAAAAAGCCTCTTGATGAAAGTGAAAGAGGAGAGTGAAAAAGTTGGCTTAAAGCTCAACATTCAGAAAACGAAGATCATGGCATCCGGTCCCATCACTTCATGGCAAATAGATGGGGAAACAGTGGAAACAGTGTCAGACTTTATTTTGGGGGTCTCCAAAAGCACTGCAGATGGTGACTGCAGCCATGAAATTAAAAGACACTTACTCCTTGGAAGGAAAGTTATGACCAACCTAGATAGTATATTCAAAAGCAGAGACATTACTTTGCCGACTAAGGTCTGTCTAGTCAAGGCTATGGTTTTCCTGTGGTCATGTATGGATGTGAGAGTTGGACTGTGAAGAAGGCTGAGAGCCAAAGAATTGATGCTTCTGAACTGTGGTGTTGGAGAAGACTCTTGAGAGTCCCTTGGACTGCAAGAAGATCCAACCAGTCCATTCTGAAGGATATCAATCCTGGGATTTCTTTGGAAGGAATGATGCTAAAGCTGAAACTCCAGTACTTTGGCCACCTCATGGGAAGAGTTGACTCATTGGAAAAGACTCTGATGCTGGGAGGGATTGGGGGCAGGAGGAGAAGGGGACGACCGAGGATGAGATGGCTAGATGGCATCACGGACTTGATGGATGTGAGTCTGAGTGAACTCTGAGAGATGGTGATGAACAGGAGGCCTGGCATGCTGCGATTTTTGGGGTTGCAAAGAGTCGGACACGACTAAGCAACTGAAGTGAATTTAACTTACAATTAAAAGTCAAAATGGAGTAGTATGGTTCAGATATTCTGGAAATAACTAGGTGATGCTATGGGTGTACTTTCAGATTAGACCTTGTATTGCTAAACACTTGAGTTTTCTGAGTCATGTCAGGCTTGGATGCCACCATTGTCAAAACAATGTCTGCTAGAAGCTAGTAACCTTACTTTATATATATATATATATATATATATATATATATATATATATATATATAACTAGGCAACTGGCTAAATGGCTACAAGTCTCCCTGAAGTGCCAAGTCCAGACTGGGTTTCAGGCCTATTCTTCTAAAAAGAAATGAGATTTATTTTGTCTGCTAAATTCCACTTATCACTCCTCCAACTACTTCTAATTGGGTCTGTTAACCAAAATGGCAGGAGAAAGGATTAGGATTTTAATCATACAAGACTCAGATTTAGAACTTGGAACTCAGAAATACTTCCAATTCAGTGTCTATACTCTAAGCTGAGGCAGACTTATGCACTATTTTGACAGGAAGTTATCACAGTCATATTTGCCCAGTTCCCTAAATTAAAACTGAGTGGAACTCTGTGGGGCTCTGGAGTACAGATCTGTTCTGTTCTCCATTTCTTATTTGTAGGATATAGGCTTCATTCAGCATCCTTGACTATCTCTGAATTCCAAAGCATGGATTTAAACAATTGCTAATCAGGGAAGGGAGAGTATACAAAAACAGAAACAATCAAAGGTTGGTACAGCCTCCAGACAGAGTCCTGGTTCCTACTCAAGGAATTATGCATAACAATGTCTTTGAGTCCCCACCCAGGTAGAGTTCAGATCAGTCACTCAGTCGTGTCCCACTCTTTGCGACCTCACGAATCGCAGCACACCAAGCCTCCCTGTCCATCGCCATCTCCCGAGTTCACTCAGACTCACGTCCATCAAGTCCGTGATGCTATTCAGCCATCTCATCCTCTGTCCTCCCCTTCTCCCCCTGCCCCCAATCCCTCCCAGCATCAGAGTCTTTTCCAATGAACCAACTCTTCACATGAGGTGGCCAAAGTACTGGAGTTTCAGCTTTAGCATCATTCCTTCCAAAGAAATCCCAGGGCTGATCTCCTTCAGAATGGACTGGTTGCATCTCCTTGCAGTCCAAGGGACTCTCAAGAGTCTTCTCCAACACCACAGTTCAGAAGCATCAATTCTTTGGCGCTCAGCCTTCTTCACAGTCCCACTCTCACATCCATACATGACCACAGGAAAAACCATATCCTTCACTAGACGGACCTTACTCGGCAAGGTAATGTCTCTGCTTTTGAATATACTGTCTAGGCTGGTCATAACTTTCCCTTCCAAGGAGTAAGTGTCTTTTAATTTCATGGCTGCAGTCACCATCTGTAGTGATTTTGGAGCCCCTGGAAATAAAGTCTGACACTGTTTCCACTGTTTTCCCATCTATTTCCCATGAAGTGATGGGACTGGATGCCATGATTTTGTTTTCTGAATGTGGCTTTTAGCTCCTCTTCACTTTCTGCCATAAGGGTGGTGTCATCTGCATATCTGAGGTTATTGATATTTCTCCCGGCAAACTTGATTCCAGCTTGTGTTTCTTCCAGTCCAGCGTTTCTCATGATGTACTCTGCATATAAGTTAAATAAGCAGTGTGGCAATATACAGGCTTGACGTACTCCTTTTCCTATTTGGAACCAGTCTGTTGTTCCATGTCCCATTCTAACTGTTGCTTCCTGACCTACATACAGCTTTCTCAAGAGGCAGGTTAGGTGGTCTGATATTCCCATCTCTTTCAGAATTTTCCAAGTTTATTGTGATCCACACAGTCCATACTGAAGGAGATCAACCCTGGAATTTCTTTGTAAGGAATGATCCTAAAGCTGAAACTCCAGTAATTTGGCCACCTCATGCGAAGAGTTGACTCACTGGAAAAGATTCTGATGCTGGGAGGGATTGGGGGCAGGAGGAGAAGGGGACAACAGAAGATGAGATGGCTGGATGGCATCATGGACTCGATGGACGTGAGTCTGAGTGAACTCTGAGAGATGGTGATGAACAGGGAGGCCTAGTGTGCTGCGATTCATGGGGTCGCAAAGAGTCGGACACAACTGAGCGACTGAACTGAACTGAACTGAACACAGTCAAAGGCTTTGACATAGTCAATAAAGCAGAAATAGATGTTTTTCTGGAACTCTTTTGCTTTTTCCACGATCCAGTGGATGTTGGCAATTTGATCTCTGGTTCCTCTGCCTTTTCTAAAACCAGCTTGAACATCAGGAGTTCACGGTTGACGTATTGCTGAAGCCTGGCTTGGAGAATTTTGAGCATTACTTTACTAGCATGTGAGATGAGTGCAATTGTGGGGTAGTTTGAGCATTCTTTTGCTTTCCCTTTCTTTGGAATTGGACTGAAAACTGACCTTTTCCAGTCCTGTGGCCACTGCTGAATTTTCCAAATTTGCTGGCATTCTGAGTGCAGCACTTTCACAGCATCATCTTTCAGGATTTGCAACAGCTCAACTGGAATTCTATCACCTCCACTAGCTTTGTTCATAGTGATGCTTTCTAAGGCAGGATGGTAACTTCAGACTGAACACAAGATTCTTGGAGCACAGCTCTGTTCCCTCACCACCAACCAATCAGAAAGGGTCACAAACCCAGCAACTCTCACCCCAAATGTTGCCTTCTGTTTCCGGGGAGCAGAGGTGACCATTCTGTTAGGTCTCCTGTTTGGCCCTTGTCTGTTTCATTTCTGAGAGGGGCCAACTAAATTGCTGTTACAAGGGTGGAAGCTGGTTTCAGATGTGGAACACCCCAACTTAGATCAGGCAGACAGAGACTTCTGCTCTGCCAGGCAGGCCTACGCCCATGCACAGCAGGAAGAAGTTACAGAAGAAAGAGACCTCCAGCTCAATTCCCAAGAAATATCTTGAGTATGAAGTCTCTCAGAGGGGAGTTGTTAGGGGAAGCATGGATTGACACTGCCCACCCTGGACAGGCAACATAGTAACCATTTGCATGAGTTGTTTTATGGCAGGAGAGCCTAATAAGGAATAGGGGGCTAATAAGCCACCACCGACTGGAAGAGTTTGGGAAAGGTCTAAAGGAGACACCATGTGTCTGTCAACTTCCTGGAATCCTTCTCGCTAACATCCATCTTAGCTGAGTGATGTGTGCGCCACCAGGAAAGACTCTGAATTAGAATGATTGGCCAAAGACCACCAGGAAACTAAGCCCCATCACCTTAAAACCCGAGACTGTGAGCCATGTGGCAGAGCAGTTCTCCTGGGTTTCTTTACCCTACTGCTCTCCACCCAGGTGCCCTTTCCCAATAAAATCTTTTGCTTTGTCAGCACAAGTGTCTCCTCAGACAATTCATTTCTGAGTGTTAGACAAGGGCCCAGTTTCAGGCCCTGGAAGGGGGTCCCTTTTCATGCAATAGTTTGAGCATTCTTTGGTGTTGCCTTTCTTGTAATCCTTAGTACAGAGTTTAAACTGAGCTGTTTGTTGTGTAATCATCGGTTCCAGGCTAGATATTTTATTTAACTAAGTCTAAGGAATGTAGCTCTTTTATTGACCATGATGGCTACTCCATTTCTTCTAAGGGATTCCTGCCCACAGTAGTAGATATAATGGTCATCTGAGTTAAATTCACTCATTTCAGTCCATTTTAGTTTGCTGATTCCTAGAATGGGTGAATTTAACTCAGATGACCATTATATCTATTACTGCTAGCAGGAATCCCTCAGAAGAAATGGAGTAGCCATCATGGTCAACAAAAGAGTCTGAAATGCAGTACTTGGATGCAATCTCAAAAATGACAGAATGATCTTTGTTCGTTTCCAAGGCAAACCATTCAGTATCACAGTTGTCCAAGTCTATGCCCCAACCAGTAACGCTGAAGAAGCTGAAGTTGAATGGTTTTATGAAGACCTACAAGACCTTTTAGAACTAACACCCAAAAAGATGTCCTTTTCATTATAGGTGACTGGAATGCTAAAGTAGGAAGTCAAGAAACACCTGGGGTAACAGGCAAATTTGGCCTCAAAATATGGAATGAAGCAGGGCAAAGACTAATAGAGTTTTGCCAAGAAAATGCACTGGTCATAGCAAACACCCTCTTCCAACAACACAAGAGAAGACTCTACACATGGACATCACCAGATGGTCAACACCGAAATTAGACTGATTATATTCTGTGCATCCAAAGATGGAAAAGCTCTATACAATCAACAAAAACAAGACCAGGAGCTGACTGTGGCTCAGATCATGAACTCCTTATGGCCAAATTCAGACTGAAATTGAAGAAAGTAGGAAAACCGCTAGACCATTCAGGTATGACCTAAATCAAATCCCTTATGATTATACAGTGGAAGTGAGAAATAGATTTAAGGGCCTAGATCTGATAGGTAGAGTGCCTGATGAACTATGGATGGAGGTTCATGACACTATACAGGAGACAGGGATCAAGACCATCCCCATGGAAAAGAAATGGAAAAAGCAAAATGGCTGTCTGAGGAGGCCTTACAAATAGCTGTGAAAAGACAGAGGTGAAAAGCAAAGGCGAAAAGGAAAGATATAAGCATCTGAATGCAGAATTCCAAAGAATAGCAAGAAGAGATAAGAAAAGCTTCTTCAGTGATCAATGCAAAGAAATAGAGGAAAGGAACAGAATGGGAAAGACTAGAGATCTCTTCAAGAAAATTAGAGATATCAAGGGAACAATTCATGCAAAGATGGGCACAATAAAGAACAGAAATGGTCTGGACTTAACAGAAGCAGAAGATATTAAGAAGAGGTGGCAAGAATACACAGAGGAACTGTACAAAAAGATCTTCACGACCCAGATAATCATGATGATATGATCACGAATCTAGAGCCAGACATCTTGGAATGTGAAGTCAAGTGGGCCTTAGAAAGCATCACTATGAACAAAGCTAGTGGAAGTGATGGAATTCCAGTTGAGCTGTTTCAAATCCTGAATGATGATGCTGTGAAAGTGCTACACTCAATATGCCAGTAAATTTGAAAAGCTCAGTAGTGGCCACAGGACTGGAAAAGGTCACTTTTCATTCCAATTCCAAAGAAAGGCAATGGCAAAGAATGCTCAAACTACCGCACAATTGCACTCATCTCACATGCTAGTAAAGTGATGCTCAAAATTCTCCAAGCCAGGCTTCAGCAATACGTGAACCGTGAACTCCTGATGTTCAAGCTGGTTTTAGAAAAGGCAGAGGAACCAGAGATCAACTTGCCAACATCCGCTGGATCATGGAAAAAGCAAGAGACTTCCAGAAAAACATCTATTTCTGCTTTATTGACTATGCCAAAGCCTTTGACTGTGTGGATCACAATAAACTGTGGACAATTCTGATAGAGATGGGAATACCAGACCACTTGACCTGCCCTTTGAGAAATCTGTATGCAGGTCAGGAAGCAACAGTTAGAACTGGACATGGAACAATAGAGTGTGTCAAGGCTATATATTGTCACTCTGCTTATTTAACTTCTATGCAGAGTACATCATGAGAAACGCTGGACTGGAAGAAGCACAAGCTGGAATCAAGACTGCTGGGAGAAATATCAATAACCTCATATATGCAGATGACACCACCCTTATGGCAGAAAGTGAAGAGGAGCTAAAGGACCTCTTGATGAAGGTCAAAGAGGAGAGTGACAAAGTTGGCTTAAAGCTCGACATTCAGAAAATGAAGATCATGGCATCCAGTCCCATCACTTCATGGCAAATAGATGGGGAAACAGTGGAAACAGTGTCAGACTTTATTTTCAGGGGCTCCAAAATCACTGAAGATGGTGACTGTAGCCATGAAACTAAAAGATGTGTACTCCTTGGAAGAAAAGTTATGACTAACCTAGATAGTATATTCAAAAGCAGAAACATTACTTTGCCGACTAAGGTCTGTCTAGTCAAGGCTATGGGTTTTCCTGTGGTCATGTATGGATGTGAGAGTTGGACTGTGAAGAAAGCTGAGCGCTGAAGAATTGGTGCTTTTGAACTGTGGTGTTGGAGAAGACTCTTGAGAGTCCCTTGGACTGCAAGGAGATCTAAGCAGTCCATTCTGAAGGAGATCAATCCTGGGATTTCCTTGGAAGGAATGATGCTATAGCTGAAACTCCAGTACTTTGGCCACCTCATGTGAAGAGTTGACTCATTGGAAAGACCTCTGATGCTGGGAGGGATTGGGAACAGGAGGAGAAGGGGACGACCGAGGATGAGATAGCTAGATGGCATCACTGACTCGATGGACGTGAGTCTGAGTGAACTCTGAGAGATGGTGATAAACAGGGAGGCCTGGCATGCTGTGATTCATGGGGTCGCAAAGAGTCAGACACGACTGAGCTACTGAACTGAACTGAACTGAGAATGTTGAGGTTCACTCTTGCCATCTCTTGTTTGACCACTTACAATTTGCCTTGATTCATGGACCTGACATTCCAGATTCCCATGCAATATTGCTCTTTACACATCAGACCTTGCTTGTATCACCAGTCACATCCACAACTGATGATAAAAGCAAGGTTCGATTGTTTTTGCTTTGGCTCCATTCCTTCATTCTTTCTGGAGTTATTTCTACACTGATCTCTAGTAGTATATTGGGCATCTACTGACCTGGGAATTCCTCTTTCAGTATCCTATTATTTTGCCTTTTCATACTGTTCATGAGGTTCTCAAGGCAAGAATACTGAAGTGGTTTGCCATTCCCTTCTCCAGTGGACCACATTCTGCCAGACCTCTCCACCATTACCCACCCATCTTGGGTGGCCCCACGGGCATGGCTTAGATTTCATTGAGTTAGACAAGGCTGTGGTCCTAGTGTGATTAGATTGACTAGTTTTCTGTAATTATGGTTTCAGTGTGTCTGCCCTCTCATGCCTCTTGCAACACCTACCGTCTTACTTGGGTTTCTCTTACCTTGGAGGAGGGGTATCTCCTCACCGCCACTTATCCTAACCTTGAACATGGGATATCTCCTCTAGGCCATCCTGTGCCTGTGCAGCCACCACTCCTTGGATGCGGGCTTACTCCTCCCTGCCACTGTCCCTGGCCTCAGGCGTGGGGTAGCTCCTCCCGGCCCCATCCTCTGACCTCGGACTGGGGTAGCTTTTCTCGGCTGTTCCTGCGTTGCCACAGTCTGGCACTCTTTGCCTCTGCCTCGACCTCAGACGTGGGGTAACTCCCTTGCCACCACCCCTCGGGCATTGGGTCCTCCTGGCTTCTGCCCCTTGACCTCGGATGTGGGGTAGCTCCTCTTGGCTGCACTAAGTGCGCCGGTCCCAGCCGCCCACACAAATCTCAAAAATGACAGAATGATCTCTGTTTGTTTCCAAGGCAAACCATTCAGTATCACCATAATCCAAGTCTATGCCCCAACCAGTAATGCTAAAGAAGCTGAATTTAAAGGGTTCTATGAAGACCTACAAGATCTTTTAGAACTAACACCCAAAAAAGATGTCCTTTTCATTATAGGTGACTGGAATGCAAAGGTAGGAAGTCAAGAAACACCTGGAGTAACAGGCAAATTTGGCCTTGGAATGTGGAATGAAGCAGGGCAAAGACTAATAGAGTTTTGCCAAGAAAATGCAAACACCCTTTTCCAACAACACAAAAGAAGACTCTACACATGGACATCACCAGATGGTCAACACTGAAATCAGACTGATTATACTCTTTGCAGCCAAAGATGGTGAAGCTCTATACAGTCAACAAAAACAAGACCAGGAGCTGACTGTGGCTCAGATCATGAACTCCTTATTACCAAATTCAGACTGAAATTGAAGAAAGTAGGGAAAACCGCTAGACCATTCAGGTATGACCTAAATCAAATCCCCTTATGATTATACAGTGGAAGTGAGAAATAGATTTAAGGGCCTAGATCTGATAGGTAGAGTGCCTGATGAACTATGGATGGAGGTTCATGACACTATACAGGAGACAGGGATCAAGACCATCCCCATGGAAAAGAAATGGAAAAAGCAAAATGGCTGTCTGAGGAGGCCTTACAAATAGCTGTGAAAAGAAGAGAAGCGAAAAGCAAAGGCGAAAAGGAAAGATATAAGCATCTGAATGTAGAGTTCCAAAGAATAGCAAAAAGAGATAAGAAAGCCTTCACTGATCAATGCCAAGAAATAGAGGAAAAGAACAAAATGGGAACTACTAGAGATCTCTTCAAGAAAATTAGAGATACCAAGGGAACATTTCATGCAAAGATGGGCTCAATAAAGGACAGAAATGGTATGGACCTAACAGAAGCAGAAGATATTAAGAAGAAGTATACAAAAAGATCTTCATGACCCAGATAATCACGATAGTGTGATCATTCACCTAGACATCCTAGAATGTGGAGTCAAGTGGGCCTTAGAAAGCATCACTACGAACAAAATTAGTGGAAGTGATGGAATTCCAGTTGAGCTATTTCAAATGCTGAAAGATGATGCTGTGAAAGTGTTGCACTCAATATGCCAGCAAATTTGGAAAACTCAGCAGTGGCCACAGGGCTGAATAAGGTCAGTTTTCATTCCAGTTCCAAAGAAAGGTGACACAAAAGAGTGCTCAAACTACCGCACAATTGCACTCATCTCACATGCTAGTAAAGTAATAGCTCAAAATTCTCCAAGCCAGGCTTCAGCAATACGTGAACTGTGAACTTCCAGATTTTCAAGCTGCTTTTAGAAAAGGCAGAGGAACCAGAGATAAAATTGCCAACATCCACTGGATCATGGAAAAAGCAAGAGACTTCCAGAAAAACATCTATTTCTGCTTTATTGACTATGCCAAAGCCTTTGATTGTGTAGATCACAATAAATTGTGAAAAATTCTGAAAGAGATGGGAATACTAGATCACTTCAACCTGCCTCTTAAGAAATCTGTATGCAGGTCAGGAAGCAACAGTTAGAACTGGACATGGAACAACAGACTGGTTTCAAATAGGAAAAGGAGTACGTCAAGACTGTATATTGTCACCCTGCTTATTTAGCTTCTTTGCAGAATACATCATGAGAAACGTTGGACTGGAAGAAGCACAAGCTGGAATCAAGATTGTTGAGAGAAATATCTATCACCTCAGATATGCAGATGATACCACCCGTATGGCAGAAAGTGAAGAGGAACGCAAAAGCCTCTTGATGAAAGTGAAAGAGGAGAGTGACAAAGTTGGCTTAAAGCTCAACATTCAGAAAATGAAGATCATGGCATCTGGTCCCATCACTTCATGGGAAATAGATGGGGAAACAGTGGAAACAGTGTCAGACTTTATTTTTGGGGGCTCCAAAATCACTGCAGATGGTGCTTGCAGACATGAAATTAAAAGATGTTTACTCCTTGGAAGGAAAGCTATGATCAACCTAGATAGCATATCGAAAAGCAGAGCCATTACTTTGCCAACAAAGTCCATCTAGTCAAGGCTATTGTTTTTCCTGTGGTCATGTATGGATGTGAGAGTTGGACTGTGAAGAAAGCTGAGTGCGGAAGAATTGATGCTTTTGGACTGTGGTATTGAGAAGACTCTTGAGAGTCCCTTGGACTGCAAGGAGATCCAAGCAGTCCATTCTGAAGGAGATCAACCCTGGGATTTCTTTGGAAGAAATGATGCTGAACCTGAAACTCCAGTACTTTGGCCACCTCATGCGAAGAGTTGACTCACTGGAAAAAGTCCCTCCCTATGATGCTGGGAGGGATTGGGGGCAGGAGGATAAGGGGACCACAAAGGATGAGATGGCTAGATGGCATCATTGACTCGATGGACGCGAGTCTGAGTGAACTCTGGGATTTTGTGATGGACAGGGAGGGCTGGCCTGCTGTGATTCATGGAGTCTCAAAGAGTTGAACGTGACTGAGTGACTGAAGTGAACTGAAGGAATGTAGCGGAGAAGGCAATGGCACCCCACTCCAGTATTCTTACCTGGAATAGAGGAAAAACAGTGTTTGTCCTGTCTTCTTCCTTGAGAATTCCAGATCCCTATCTTCACTTAGAGAACCCCAAACCACTTTCTCCTCCTTGAGGACTCTGGACTTCTATCAACCTGCCTAGGAACTGACTCTCTCAGATAGGATATCTGAGAGATATCCTATCCTATCTGATGGAGAAGGTTTTTAGCTTCTCCATCTATGGAGATGTCACCTATCTGCTATATTGTCCATCAATAGTTCAGGAACGTCAAAATTTTAGGCTTATATTTTATTCAGAATGGAATTGAAAGAATATAATCTATGTCAAGTCACTGTTAAGTTATTAAATTATTCTTTGAAGCTATTTGACCATTTATTAGAGTTTTAATCTTATATTTATTAATAAAAGTACTGCACCCTCAATTCATGGATTCTCTTAGTATGACACAAATTTCAATTTTTCTATAAATCATTCATTTTTACAGTTTTTTAGCTGAAACTTTCCTGATAAAAAATGAGAAAAAAAACACCCCACAGTATTTATGCATATTAATATATTTAGTATTTATTTCACTATGTGAATTCTCTTTTCTTGCTTGAGATGATTGAGTACATATCTCAATGTTCCTTTTCAAGGAACACATTCATATGAATTTAGAATACATGTGGAAATTCTAGAAGTAAAAATCTTTCATAAGAAAATATTTTGCTCAAATGCTATTTCACTTCAATGAAAATGTAGTTACTCTTTTCACAGTTAGTAAGTAACAATAGAAAAAAATTAGTCATTTTAATCTCACATCAGACTCTCTGTTGTCTTATTTTTTACTTCATGATCATTATAGGAATAGTTATTAATGCCAAATTACTACTCATCTCTATATATGAAAATTTTAACTATTATTCCATTATAGGGATAGTTATTATTGCCAAATTACTAGTCATCTCTATATATGAAAATTTTAACAAACACAGAACTTTAAATGTTTACTGAATATTTATTCTGCTCTAAGCAGTCTACCATATTATGATATTTTATTATTGCTGTAAGGCACATCATTTTCTTGTTAAATGCCTTTTATTATAAATTCCATTTACTTAATAATCCCTTGGATCCTTGCTAAATCTCTTCAGTCATGTCCAATTCTGTGAGACCCTATGGACTGTAATCCCTTATTTCCAACTAATTTCCAGTGTTTTCTCAATTGTAAATAATGTTCTCGTTAAACTTGGGTTCAGAGCTGAGTTTTTAAAAATGTGTTCCCCAGCAGTATTATCATACATTGGTGAGGAAGTTGACAGAAATAATTAAATACTCTTTCCAAATTCACACAGTTTATAAGTAGACTAAGAATGATAAGTTGGATCTTAAACTCTACTTAAGTGTGGCCATTCAAATATGCATACACAGACAAGAGACTGTCAGATAGAGGAGCTACTGTCTTGTTGAACATGTGCTGTGAAAGTGCAGAATTACTGCAGAGCAAAGTGCTGAAGGAAAAACATTTTCATTCCTTTTAAGTCAGAGCTGCTACTGCTGCTGCTAAGTAACTTCAGTAGTGTCTGACTCTGCACGACCACATAGACAGCAGCCCACCTTCCCCATCCCTAGGGATTCTCCAGGCAAGAACACTGGAGTGGGTTGCTATTTCCTTCTCCAATGCATGCAAGTGAAAAGTGAAAGTGAAGTCTCTCAGTCGTGTCTGACTCCTAGCGACCCCATGAACTGCAGCCCACCAGGCTCCTCTGTCCATGGGATTTGCCAGGCAAGAGTACTGGAGTGGGGTGCCATTGCCTTCTCCGTTTAAGTCAGAGCAGGTAGTTACAACTCTACCACCAACAAAGACTAAGCTGGGAAGGGAAACAGTATAGATTGTTTCTATTTAGTTCATTATAGTGAAGAGAGTAGTGAGACATGGATAGTCAGCTTTGGCCTTTAGTTGAGAATACAGACATAGATTTTCTTGTGAAAAAGTTAAATACTTAATGAAAAAGGGATAGAGCACAGGCCATGGATTATAGGTTGATGGTGGTTTAGTTGCTAAGTCGAGTCTAACTTTTGCGACCCCATGGACTGTAATCTGCCAGACTCCTCTGTCCATGGGATTCTCCAGGCAAGAACACTGGAGTGGGTTGCCATTTCCTTCTCCAGAGTATCTTCCTGACCCAGGGATCAAATCTGTGTCTTCTGCAGTTCAGGCAGATTCTTTACCAACTGAACTATGAGGGAAGCCTGTTATAGCCTGAAAGAATCTTAACATCAGCTCCATTTACCAGGTATGTTTCACCAGATCCCTTGTGCTCAGAAAGCTGATTGTCAGTGTACAATGTGTGCAGCCTATCATACACTGTGCTAGTGGTACTGACAGGACTGGGAGTAACTGACTTGTTGTAAATTATAGGATAAACTTATGATTTGTCATCCCAGAAGGAGAGGACTATGAGTATCACACCAGGTGCACATCATAGATCAGTGTCAATATTCATGATTACACCTGTGAGTAAACCTATTTCACTTTTCTGTACATCCAATAAATTGTATTAATATATCTAGACAGGAGATTTATCCACCATGAGGTAATGATGGCTGGTACAGAAGTAATTTTTCTCTATTTTTTAAGGAATGCTTGCTACATTTTCAGTAACAAATATCAAGAAAAAAATGTTAGAAGCATACATTTAACATGCTGGGTACTGCTTCATTCAAATCTCATCACATTTTAGATTAGTAGAAAAGATGAATGGAACAATATTATGAGATGAAAAAAGCAAATGAGACTTCCTATCTTTTCTTTGTCACCTTTAGGGGATTTATGCCCCACCAATTTGGGATATTTTCTTTCTATATTTGTAACCATCTGCTGCCACTTTTTCATTTCAGGTTGCTAATTCATTTTGTATTTTGAGAGGCGATAAACTCATTTATCTACTTATTTAAGCCTTATTTCATGATCCATACTATAGAAGAACTATCTTCTAGACTAGTTCAAAGAATTTGGGGGCCTAAGATATATTTTCTATTCCTTATGTTTCCATTTTTAAGTTCATATTTATTGTTCAATGATCTTTATATCCTTCAACTAGTTATTGTACCTCAGACAACTAAGATGTTACTTTTCTCGTGTACAGGTAAAATGGTACCCATATAAAATAATTAAGTGAATCACACTGTTGTCATCATTTACTAGTTCTTCAATTTAAAACTCCCTAAACAGTTTGAGAGAAGGTATGAATTTTGTAAATGCTGCTCAAAGGTGATTCATTATTGTATGTACATCCATACATGGGAGCTTTTAAAACATAGTTATGTACAATACTATGAAGTTTGATTATATTTTTTGTTTAAGTCTGATCATTATTTTTTAAATCAATCAAGTGACTTTTCTTTCTTTCTTTTTTTTTTTAAATGTGAACGTTCTCTCAGGAGTTTACCCCACAAAAATTCCTATGGGAACTCATTCAAGAGTAAGAAAAAGGAAAATATATTCCTGTAGAGTGTACCAAAATTTTCTTTATGTCTCAGACATGGATTTGAATAGATGGAACTCATCATTATTGGTGACAAAATTTTCTTTAGGTCTCAGACATGAACTCGTGTAGGTAGAATTCATCATTGTTGTAATCTCTAGAGTTTGTCCTGCCTGACTCCTACAGATTGAATGTTTGTGTCTCCCCAAAATTCAGATGTTGAGACCTTATCCTCAGTCTGATGGTACTTGATTGAAGGATTGGGAGTTGGCTAGATCATGAGCATGGAGCCCTCATAAATGGAATTCAGTTCAGTTCAGTTGCTTAGTCATGTCCAACTCTTTGCGACCCCACGAACTGCAGCATGCCACGCCTCCCTGTCCATCATCAACTCCAGGAGTTCACCCAAACCTATGTCCATTGAGACAGTGATGCCATCCAGCCACCTCATCCTCTGTCATCCCCCTCTCATCCTGCCCCCAATCCTTCCCAACATCAGGGTCTTTTCAAATGAGTCAGCTCTTCGCATGAGGTGGCCAAAGTACTGGAGTTTCAGCTTCAGCATCAGCCCTTCCAATGAACACCCAGGACTCATCTCCTTTAGGATGGACTGGTTGGATCTCCTTGCAGTCCAAGGGACTCTCAAGTCTTCTCCAATACCACAGTTCAAAAGCATCAATTCTTCAGCACTCAGCTTTCTTCAAAATCCAACTCTTACATCCATACATGACCACAGGAAAAACGATAGCCTTGACTAGACAGACCTTTGTTGGCAAAGTAATGTCTCTGCTTTTGAATATGCTATCTATGTTGGTCATAACTTTCCTTCCAAAGAGTAAGTGTTTTTAATTTCATGGCTGCAGTCACCATCTGCAGTGATTTTGAAACCCAGAAAAATAAAGTCAGCCACTGTTTCCACTGTTTCCCCATCTATTTGCCATGAAGTGATGAGTCTCCAGTGAATTTCCTTGCCTCTTCTGCCCTGTGAAGGCACAATGAAAAGACAGCCATCTGTGAAGCAGGAAGATGCTCACTCATACTGGATGCAGAATCTGCCAGTGCCTTAATGAAAAGATTGTTTTCACCCATCAAGAACCAAATTTTGCCAGTTTGGGGGCAATATTGCTTCCTTTGAGAATGTATGGTTTACTCCTTTCATTGAAAGCTGTTATTGTTTATAAAAGTAGAAAATCTTACATAAGTTATGATATTACAGAGAAGTGATTGATAGGACTGAGGTATATTCAGAAGAAGGAAGAGACTGATCAGTTGCTTACTGAGCATCCACCAATGTGCCAAACACCATGCTAGGTATTTTGCATATATTGTTTAACTAAATCTCCTAAAAAAACCTTCTAATTGAGCTGCACTATTTGGTTCAAGTGATCCTATTTCTCATATAATTCTTGACTCTGTTAATATTGATTAAATAAATTTTTTGATTAAATAGATTAATATCAACTAGAGCAGTGAGTTTCAGTAGAGTAGTATACCTTCAGGGCAGTGCAGGACTTGGAAAACCTCTTTATCTTTTATGCTACTGACAAATCATATTATTGAAGTATACCTGTTGGATTCAAGTTATTTTGCGTGCATGTGTGAAAAAATGAATTCCATTTATTTAACAGATTTTAAAAGCTGCTGTTATCGTATAACCCTTCTTCACTTGATTTTACTGATGAAAATCTGAATCTCTGAGAGATTAGATCTTTTGCCTCTGGTTACATACTAATTTAGTTGCACAATGGAAGTAGATTCCAACTTCTTATCCATAAGACAAATTAATTATTATCTATTATTTGCTTTAAGGTATTTTGTTAATGCTACTTAAATTTTATGCTAATTGTTTATTAAATAGAAAATGTCTTTGCATTTTGATTATAAAAATCATTCAACTATCTTCTATAGTCTTTTGAAAACTAATATTTAGTTTTTGCTCCAAACTGAAATATATTACTTGATTCAGTCTGGTGAGGAAAAGTCAACTCTCCAATGACAGTGTTCTGAGTAGCACATAATATAAATGAACCACCATTCTGATTTTTTTTACAATACTAGTATTTTTCAAAATATCGTTGCTAAAATTGAGTGATGTGGAGTGAAATTACTTTTATTACATTTCATACATGTTCATTTTGCTGTGTATACTTTAGATATAAGGGCTTAAGATTATAATTTTATATTCAGTAGGATCTGGCTTCTATGTAAACCGGCTTTTATTCTTTTTAGAACATCAAGTAGGATGAAAATGTGAATCAGTGAGATTTACATTTTTATTTTTAGAAGACCATAACTAATAATGTGAGGTATACTTTTAAAATAGCTTGTCAAATGCAGTGATATAATTTTTTTTTATGACGTGAGCTTAATAACACAAAGAGTAAGAATTAATGAGTTGAATGAATTGTTGGTTATGAGAAGAGTGGATAAGAATGGACTTCTTGGTTCATTTTGTGTTTCCCTTTACTTCTCTGTCTGTTCAAATCCCCCACCTCACAATGCACACGTGTAAGGTTTCACTCCCTCCTCTGTGTGATAGGCAGAGCATTCACTTATTTTTTTTATGTCACATATATCTTTCTGCCTTGTTCTGCACTTGTCTCTGTACTTGTTTTATCTGCCCTACAAGATTATCAGCCCTCAAAAATAGAGCCTGCAGCTGCTGCGTTTTCCTGTTTCCTTTTTCTCTCATGACTATGGCATGTGGCCCAACATTTGATGAATTAATGGATGGATGCAGGCTCAGAGAGGTGGTTTCCTTCATTCTGTGGCCTCTTCTTGCTCTCCTAATAGAAAATGGCACTTTCTACTTCCGTCATTTTTCTCCACATTGTTAGGTTGAGAGAATGAATTTATACCATTTTAACCCAATATTCTGTGAAGAAGTATATCAATTAATTCTAGTTGTGGTGGCAGCATTTAGGATGTTGCCTCTTCTTTATTAAGATTATAACCAGCAACTGAATACAATAGGTCAGAAAGTAGCTGTTAGATGGCAGCAACTTCCTATCAATATCCACCTGGATTGCATTCAACCTGGTGACTTGGAGGTGAGCATTAATCCCTTGAGTTATCACTCCCTCAAGAAAAGAATATTTGTTTTCTTCCTAACTTAGGCATTTATGATTGCTTTTAACATCTCCTCTGTTTCAACATGTTTAAGAAGTGAAATTGCATATACAAATGTTCACCTTGACTTTATTAAGGTTTACTGATGTGTTCAGATGCATATAATGTATATTTTCTTTTACAGAGTAAATCTTAGTATTATGAACACAGCCATTCATATTCTTCTCTTGCATTTTTATGATTTCACTTTTGAGGTTAATTTCATATTTAAGACAAAAAGGTAGGTAGAGAACTGAACTGAATTATTTACCCCTCCCCCATAGTCAATTGTTTTTTGTTTTTTCCTTTAGTGACTACAGGAACATTTGTGTCAGTAGTATGTATTGAATATTTCATTTTCCCCCTTTAAAATGTCATCTGTATGGGTTTCTTAACTCTACCTTCTGTTCTTACAATCTATCTGACTATCTCTATACTAATATCATATTCTTTTAACTCTTATATGTGTAAATTGTGGTAAATATCTAGTAAGGGCAAATATTCATTACAAACCAACAGAAGGAAAAAGAAGACAAAAATAGTAACTCCATGCTGCTAAGTCACTTCAGTTGTGTCCGACTCTGTGCGACACCATAGACTGCAGCCCACCAGGCTCCCCCCGTCCCTGAGATTCTCCAGGCAAAAACACTGGAGTGGGTTGCCATTTCCTTCTCCAATGCATGAAAGTGAAAAGTGAAAGTGAAGTCGCTGAGTCGTGTCTGACTCTTTGTGACCCCATGGACTGCAGCCTACCAGGCTTATTTTTCAGGCAAGAGTACTGGAGTGGATTGCCACTGCCTTCTCTGATAGCAACTCCATAAAAAGCAGAAAAAAGGAAAGAATTTGTCTGTTGAAAACACAGAATAATATTTTAAAACTATATCTAAATAAATAATTTATTTTAATAATATTAAAACTAAAATAGAAATGGACAGTGTACAAATCTTTTTGGATTTAAGCATATTTTATTTTCACACTAGTCAAAATTATATAAAAATATGAGAATAATTGTGTTGGAATAGAAAGAACTGGGCATTACTTGGATTAAAGGCCAGCTGGGCCATTTTCCATCAAACTACATGTTTTAGGTTTATTTCCTTACTTTCAGAGTCTGCTCTTCCCCACTTGTATACACCAGATAATATATACTTCACAGATGCTTTGTGACAATTGTTTACAGTGAGTGCAATGTGGCTAGCACAATACCTCATCCGTATAGAGTAAGAGTACATTTTCTCTACTTTTATGTGGATACCAAGGGGAAAAGTGGGAGGGGGTGGGATGAACTGGGAGATTGGGATTGACATATATACACTATTGATACTATGTATAAAATAGATAACTGATAAGAACCTAAGGTATAGCAAGGAAACTCTGTGGTGACCTAAACAGGAAAGACATGAAAAAGCAATGGGATATATGTATATGGATAGTTGATCCACTTTTTCACATACAGTGGACTGATATGTCCACTGATCTACTAGTTTCCACAGTAGAAACTAACACAACATTGTAAAATAACTACACTTCAATAAAAATTTACAAAAAGAATACATATTAAAAACTATGACTGAAATTTACTCATGTTATGTGAAAACAACCCAAATTGATGATTTGACTAATAGATCTGTCCAGTTTTTAGATAATGTCCTTAGTTGTTTGTTTGTTTTTAAGACATATAATGCATTTTCAAATATTGACTTTATTCTTTAATGAGAGAAAAAGTTAATACTACTAGGGTGAATATGAGATGTATTATCTTTAGCAATTAAACTCGCAAAATTCTTTGCTATTGGTGTCATTTCTTTAAAATAATTAAGGTGATAAAACACCCATTTGGATGTACTAGTAATAAGTTGGGAGGATTAGATATATCGTTGGGCTGGGATTAGGGGTTTTATCTCATTTCATGTATATTATAGTACCTAGCATATTTTGATACTTAATGAATATTAATAATGAGAGTAGTAATAATTTCAGTTTAGTTTTCTATGTAGAATACAGATGTGGCAGAAATTTCTGCTGATCTTTTCTCCTAAAGGAAATTGTGAGTATTACTCACAATTTACTTCTGCTATTGGCTAAATCTATGTTCTCCAGCAAATTATTTAATATCCTTTTACCTACGATTCCATCTATAAAATGGGGATAATAATACAGACCTAGTTAATTAGTTCTTCAGAATGCTGAGATGGTTTATCCAAGTTAATTATCTGAAAGGTAATTCAAGTTCAGTCTTTTATTAAATGTATTCATATGATTTTGTACAATATGACTTATCAAATATACATGGCACTACACTGGATGTGGAAAATAAAAATAAAATGAATTCAAAATATCTGAACTGTAGCAGGCTAACAACAGAGATGGAAATTATATAATGGGATTATTCAAAGCTGCTAGATATAATGATTTAAATGTGAAAAAAATTATCTCAAGAATACTAATTTTCCTTGTTATAGTTTGACTAGCTAAGATAAAAAATGAAATGTTTTGTTTTAAATTTTGTGTTCTTTATATATATGAAGTGAAGTGAAGTGGCTCAGTTGTGTCCGACTCTTTGCTACCCCATGGACGGTAGCCTACCGGGCTCCTCACTCCATGGGATTTTCCAGGCAAGAAAACTGGAGTGGGTTGCCATTTCCTTCTCCAGGGGAACTTCCCGGCCCAGGGATCGAACCCGGATCTCCTACATTGTAGGCAGATGCTTTACCATCTGAGCTACAAGGGAAGCCCCTTATATATATGGATATTTATAATTTTAATGTATCAGATTAGAATTGATATCAATTTATGGTGATGCACAAATATTCATATTTACATTTCACTTAAAAATACTGTTTTGCAAAATAAGGCATCCACCATTGATAAAAATCACAATATAATAAAAATAATTTTTTGTCTTTAAAATAAAAATTAAGTAAAATGAAGACTGAATTAGTATCTAATACATAACAGACACTGTTAGGCAGTTTGGACACAGTGATAATCCTTTAAAGAAATGCTATGAAGTAGGAATTAATAAGTTAAATAAAGTAATATGCTCATTCACATAAACAGTAATGAAATTCACCTTTCTGGTCTTTAGGCATCCACAGTCTAGGCTCCTTTTTAAAAAATAATTCTCTTCAAATAATTACTATCCTTTAACTTTTACTATTTTATCTAACATATATACTTACTATATAGTTTATCTCTCCCCTCTCTTTCTTTTTCTTTCTCTCTCTTTTCAACAGACATTCTTTTCTTTACAGTGTAGCTTTTACCACATGCCCAACCTCATGCAGCCTTACCGCTGATACTTCTTCCCTGGCTCTTTTTTCCTTTCTCATGTGTGGTAGATACAGCTAGTTGTGTACCAACATCCATTCTCCCCACCTCCTCCTCTTTTTTTTCCTTTAATAATAGAACCTAAAATTTTAGCTGAATACATGGTCACCAAACACTTCCTTTTCCCAGCTTCCCTTGCAGCATTTGTGCATATATGACTGCATTCTGATTTATAAAAGAAAGCAGAATCATGTGAGCATTTTCTCTTAAACTTACAAAAAAGAAAGCATATGTGGGCTTCACCTTCATCTGTTTTGCCATCATGTGTGCTGTGAATAGATGCTGCATCCTGAACCATTACGGCGGATGCCACAAGTAGCGGAGTCAACAGGACAGAGGAACCAGGGTTCCTGACGAGAAGTGCACCATATCAGCCCTGGCAGGGCTAGCTTGTGGGGTCCCATACAAAAGGAAAACTTGGGTTCCATGATAAACAGCAAGAAAAATGTCATTAAAGGACTAAACTATGTTTTTCTTTTCTTGCTCAGTCTGTCTCTAGACTTACAATGCTTTTATTTGCTATTTAATATCACTCCATGTAAAGAAAAAAAAAGTTAAAAGTATTAATGTGAATTGTAACATTCATCTTTGTATTGTTTATAATGTCACTTTTAAAGAAAAATATAAGAGCATTTAACTTGTGTGCATAAGTAATGAAATGACACAATTTGCATTTCATATCTTGTATATGCTTACATCAGAAGAATAGAAATTCTGCACAAAACTAACTCAACTCTTTTTATTTCACTTTTTGATCAACATACATTTTATCAATGCCATTTACCTTTAGCTTACTAATGAGTAAGGAAGAATTGATGGAGGAGGAAATGGTAACCCACTCCAGTACTCTTGGCTGGATAATTCCATGGACAGAGGAGCCTGATGGTATATAGTCCATGGGGTAGCTAAAAGTCGGACATGACTGAAGTGACTCAGCACACACTGAGTGTGTGCTCAGTGTTGTTCTGCCATTCCCTTTTCTTCCTTCTCATCCTTCTTAGCATTAAGTGATGAGCAAATAAAGGGAAGTATTACTAGTGAAAAATGATTCAATGGAGTTCGTGGTAGTTTGTGTTTCTTAGGATACCATTGCCCCATTTGTGCACTTAAAGTAAATTCCAGGTTGACCAAAAGCATAGGCACTCCTGGGCTGTCAGTGTCTCCCTTCATCTTAAAGAATTCACACTTATATTGTACTTTGAGTTCCAATAAACTTATTTATTGACTATGCCAAAGCCTTTGACTGTGTGGATCACAATAAACTGTGGAAAATTTTGAGAGAGATGGGAATACCAGACCACCTGACCTGCCTCTTGAGAAACCTGTATGCAGGTCAGGAAGCAACAGTTAGAACTGGACATGGAACAACAGACTGGTTCCAAATAGGAAAAGGAGTATGTCAAGGCTGTATACTGTCACCCTGCTTATTTAACTTCTATGCAGAGTACATCATGAGAAATGCTGGATTGGAATAAACTCAAGCTGGAATCAAGATTGCCGGGAGAAATATCAATAACCTCAGATATGCAGATGACACCACCCTTATGATAGAAAGTGAAGAGGAACTCAAAAGTCTTTTGATGACAATGAAAGAGGAGAGTGAAAAAGTTGGCTTAAAGCTCAACATTCAGAAAACTCAGATCATGGCATCTGGTCCCATCACTTCTTGGGAAATAGATGGGGAAACAGTGGAAACAGTGTCAGACTTTATCTTTTTGGGCTCCCAAAATCACTGCAGATGGTGACTGCAGCCATGAAATTAAAAGAATTTACTCCTTGGAAGAAAAGTTATGACCAACCTAGATAGCATATTGAAAAGCAGAGACATTACTTTGCCAACTAAGGTCTGCCTAGTCAAGGCTATGGTTTTTCCAGTGGTCATGTATGCATGTGAGAGTTGGACTGTGAAGAAGGCTGAGCTCTGAAGAACTGTTGCTTTTGAACTTTGGTGTTGGAGAAGACTCTTGAGAGTCCCTTGGACTGCAAGGAGATCCAACCAGTCCCTTTTGAAGGAGATCAGCCCTGGGATTTCTTTGGAAGGAATGATGCTAAAGCTGAAACTCCAGTACTTTGAGCACCTCATGTGAAGAGTTGACTCATTGAAAAGACTCTGATGCTGGGAGGGATTGGGGGCAGGAGGAGAAGAGGATGACCGAGGATGAGATGTCTGGATGACATCACTGACTCGATGGACGTGAGTCTGAGTGAATTCCAGGAGTTGGTGATGGACACGGAGGCCTGGTGTGCTGTGGGGTTGCAAAGAGTTGGACACAACTGAGCGACTGAACTGAACTGAGCTGAAACTTAAGTACATTGTAGATTCTGTAATCACTGCGCATTGCAAAGGTTATACGTGAATGAGAAAGAAACCACAGTGTTTATTTCCTCTGCTCATATATATACTCCATTTTCCCATTGGGCTTCATTTTCCAAATATCAACTCAAAGATAAAATTATTCAGTTTCACTGTGGCTCCTGAAGAACATTAAACCTGGTGGTAGGGGTGGGGGAGCCTTGAGTGACTACTGAGGTTGAGTGTCCTACTCTGATCCTGATCTACTTTTATAAACTCATATTCAGACACTTCAGACTCTTACACATCATAGTCAACAAAAGAGTCAGAAATGCAGTACTTGGATGCAGTCTCAAAAATGACAGAATGAACTCTGTTCAATTCCAAGGCAAATCATTCAATATCACAGTAATCCAAGTCTGTGCTCTGACCAGTGATGCTGAAGAAATTGAAGTTGAGTATTTCTATGAACACCTACAAGAACTTCTAGAACTAACACCCCCAAAAGATGTCCTTTTCATTGCAGGGGATTGGAATGCAAAAGTAGGAAGTCAGGAAACACCTGGAGTAACAGGAAATTTGGCCTTGGAGTACAGAATGAAGCAGGGCAAAAGCTAATAGAATTTTTCCAAAAGAATACAACAGTCATAGCAAACACCCTCTTCCAACAGCACAAGAGAAGACTTTACATATGGACATCACCAGATGGTCAATACCGAAATCAGATTGATTATATTCTTTGCAGCCAAAGATGGAGAAGCTCTATATAGTCAGCAAAAACAAGAATGAGAGCTGACTGTGGCTCAGATCATGAACTCCTTATTGCCAAATTCAGACTTAAATAGAAGAAAGTAGGGGAAAGCACTAGACCATTCAGGTATGACCTAAATCAAATCCCTTACCATTATATAGCGGAAGTGAGAAATAGATTCAAGGGTTTAGATCTGATAGAAAGAGTGCTGAAAAACTATGGACAGAGGTTCATGACATTGTATAAGAGAGAGTGATCAAGACCATCCCCAAGAAAGAGAAATGCAAAAAGGCAAAATGGTTGTCTGAGAAGGCCTTACAAATAGCTGAGAAACAAAGAGAAGATAAAGGCAAAGGAGAAAAGGAAAGATATACCCATTTGAATGCAGAGTTCCAAAGAATAGCAAGGAGAGATAAGAAAGAATTCCTCCAGTGATCAAAGCAAAGAGATAGAGGAAAACAGTAGAATAGGAAAGACTAGAGATCTCTTCCAGAAAACTGGAGATACCAAGGGAACATATCATGCAAAGATGAGCACAATAAGGGACAGAAATGGTATGGACCTAATAAAAGCAGAAGATTTTAAGAAGAGATGGCAAGAATACACAGAAGAACTGTGCAAAAAGATTTTGGTGTGATCACCCACCTAGAGCCAGATCCGGGAAAATGAAGTCAAGTGGACTTTAGGAAGCATCACTTCGAACAAAGCTAGTGGAAGTGATGGAATTCCAGTGAGCTATTTCAAATCCTAAAAGATGTTGCTGTAAAAGTGCTGCACTCAATATGCCAGCAAATTTGGAAAACTCAGCAGTGGCCACAGGACTGGAAAAGTCAGTTTTCATTCCAACCCAAAGAAAGGCAATGCCAAAGATTGCTCAAACTACATACGATTGCACTCATCTCACATGCTACTAAAGTAATGCTCAAAATTCTCCAAGCCAAGCTTCAGCAATACGTGAACCATGAAATCCCTGATGTTCAAGCTGGTTTTAGAAAAGGCAGAGGAACCAGAGATCAAATTGCCAACATCCGCTGGATCATGGAAAAAGCAAGAGACTTCCAGAAAAACATCTATTTCTGCTTTATTGACTATGCCAAAGCCTTTGACTGTGAGGATCACAATAAACTGTGGAAAATTCTGATAGAGATGGGAATACCTGACCACCTAACCTGCCTCCTGAGAAATCTGTATGCAGGTCAGGAAGCAACAGTTAGAACTGGACATGGAACAACAGACTGGTTGCAAATAGGAAAAGGAGTATGTCAAAACTGCATATTGTCACCTTGCTTATTTAACTTATATGCAGAGTATATCATGAGAAATGCTGGACTGGATGAAGCATAAGTTGGAATCAAGATTGCCAGGAGAAATATCAATAACCTCAGATAGGCAAATGACACCACCCTTATGAAAGAAAGCAAAGAAGAACTAAAGAGCCTCTTGACGAAAGTGAAAGTAGAGAGTGAAAAAGTTGTCTTAAAACTCAATGTTCAGACAACTAGGATTATGGCATCTGGTCTCATCACTTCATGGCAAATAGATGGAGAAACAGTGGAAACAATGAGAAACTTTATTTCTGGGGAGCTCCCAAATCACTGCAGATGGTGATTGCAGCCATGAAATTAAAAGACACTTGCTCCTTAGAAGAAAAGCTATGACCAACCTAGACAGCATATTAAAAGCAGAGACATTACTTCGCAGAAAAAGATCCATCTAGTCAAGGCTATGTTTTTGCAGAAGTCATGTATGAATGTGAGAGTTGGACTATAAAGAAAGCTGAGCGTTGAAGAAGTGATGCTTTTGAACTACTTTTGATGCTTTTGAACTATTTTGGAGAATACTCTTGAGAGTCCCTTGGACTGCAAGGAGATCCAAACAGTCCATCCTAAAGGAAATTAGTCCTGAATATTCATTGGAAGGACTGATGCTGAAGCTGATACTCCAGTACTTTGGCCACCTGATGTGAATAACTGATTCATTTGAAAAGACCCAGATGCTGGGAAAGATTGAAGGCGGGAGGGAAAGGGATGACGGAGGATGAGATGGTTAGATGGGATCACCGACTTGATGGACCTGAATTTGAGTAGGCTCCAGGAGCTGGTGATGGGCAAGGAAGCCTGGTGTGCTACAGTCCATGGGGTTGCAAAAAGTTGGACATGACAGAGCAAATGAGCTGAACTGAACACTTTGGTCTTTTGTCCTGAAACCCAACTAAAAGTCTTTTACTAGATAAAGTGCTTGCCTTAGCATTTGACATATGATTAAAAACTCAGTAATAGTTTGAGTTAGTAGTAGTAGTGTTAATATTAATAATTCTTACTATATATCACTGTTCCTTATGAATATTCTTTCTCTGTAGCTACTCTAGTATTATCAGTTATTTCAACTGCATACACAACTCATATGTCAACTTTCCATATTTATAAGCTGCTGGGTAGGCATGTGGTCAACCATGTCCAACTCTTTGCAGCCCCATAGACTGTAGCCTTCCAGGTTCCTCTGTCCATGGAGTTTTCTTGGTAAGAATGCTGGAGAGGATTGCCATTTCCTTAGCCAGGGGATCTTCCTGACTCAGGACTTCTTGAAAATGAGTAGGCTGATGCTCACAAAATCCAATCCAAGATGATCACATTCCTTTATGATAATTAGCTTAATTAAGGTAAACATGAAATCATTTGCTCTGAATCCTTGTGACAGGGAAAAAAATGAGCAATAAAAATATTTTTTACAGGTTTGTGCTTATCAGTCTGAACAAATTACCCTAATCAGATGAGGACTGGGAAAGAAGGGTACATATATTTACTACTGACACTAAATACGGTAGAAAAGTGATAGTGGACCCATCAGCTTCTTGGTTATTAGATTAGAGAGCCTTGACAGATTCACTTATCTAGAATACTGGCTACAAAACAGAGCACTCAGTGGCTTTGGTAAGAGGCAAGTGGGTTAAAAGGAGTCTTGAGGTTTATTCACCCTAATATAAAATAAAAATAATGAACATACAACTACAGAAATTAGTCCTTGAATGGACTAGCAGAAATTCAGAAAGGAAAGAAGAGAGTTAATCCAACTGTAGAGGTCAATTTCTTAGGCTTTATAAAAAATGGTAACAAGTTATACTCTCTTCTATTTGTCTAAGTTCCTAGAGAGCAGGAACAAGTCTTATTTTTATTGTCCCCTGGTGCTTAGTCTTGTGACTTGCACCCAGTTGACACTCCTTAGATGTTTGTTTTATTCTTTCCACAGCAAAACACAAGACAAGCTTAGACAAAACCGCACCAAATTGAGAACATACTGACACCCTCAAATAGCTGTCAAGGATTTAGAGGCCATGTCTTAAATGGTTTGGACATCTGGTGATGTCCAAAATAGAAACTCCAGTAGAAAAAAAAATTTTTTTCCAAAATTGAAGAGAAAAGAAAGAGATCTAGAAGCAACTCTTGAAATCTCTGTAGGAACATAATAAGGAAAAGGCTTTAAATAGAAGCCTTGAACAGTAAGCTTCATGTTCTATAGGGGTTTAAAAGGTGGAAGGAGTGTCTCTGAGAATATGATGGATGAAAGTCTATTCTATGTATATATAAGGAATGCTGATATCATGATTCACTCAATTAAGTACTCACTTGCAAATATGCAGCCAAGATCCTAACCATTTAGAAACTATTTGTCTCCCTCTTGGAATATTTTCATCCATCTATGGATAGAACTGTTTGCTGAGGTGATAACCTGTAATTTTCAAATCTTTAGACATGTCAGAAATTAAGAATTCATTGGAAAAGTACCCACTTAGAATAAAAGTAATATATAACAACAGCTTGTAGAAAGTTCAATACTGTCCTAAATTCAGACTCTTGACAAGCTTGTAGAAACATACTAAAGCCATCATTAAGCAGTTTTTCATGGGAAGGATGCAAGTAATGGTTAGTATCAAACACTTCTTGAACATTATCAATATATATAGAAATAAGTATCTAGAGAGTCTTTGTCCCATTTCATCATTTTTAGATACCAAGAACTCCAAGGAATAGGTATTATGTAGCTATAAGTTAATTCACATAAATTATAATTATAGTGATACCTCACCAGAGTTCTCTAACTAATGACTTTGTCTTGAGACATGAACTTAACAGTAACACTTTTTAAGTCTTGGTCCTAATCAACATCTTTACATCACTTTCATCGGTTTGGAATTTCCTTGAGGTTTTAAAAGACGTAGTTGCTACATTTTAAGGTACCAACGTTATACAGAGTTTAACTGCCATCTCTAGCCCACTTAAATCATGAGAAAATTACATGACTTCCTGGTTAGGATTAGCAAAGGTGTTTGCTTTCTTATATCTGTGTCGAAAAAATGCAAATCAAGCAAACAAAACTGAATTGTCAACAAATAAAGTAAATGTCTGGGTCAGGGAGAAATGGCCTTTATACCTTGGTCCTCTTGAGGCGTGAAGGGCTGGCTTGGCTATGGTCATAGAACTGAGGGGAAGACTGCGCTGACTGGACAGCCCCAGCCTCACAGGGCCTGTAGGCAGAGACAAGGGCCAGGAGGAGGAAGATGGCCACAGTCCAGAATGTTCTTGCGGTTCTCCTGCTGAAGCAACTTCAGCTCCCTCTTATAGCTGGACGCCTTGTTCATCGGGCTGCTTTCCTCCTTGTCCTGAGACTCGTGGCCTCTGAGCTCAGTTCCGCCTCCCAGAGCGCGGAGTGCACAGCCTCCAGGTCACTCCAGCATTGTGACAGAGTGCGTGACTCAACAACGACGACACAATGAACGTGAGAAATCTGAAACTTACTAACTTATCCAGAAAACGCCTAGTAATTCTGTTGTGTTTTTATTTTAGACGTGTTTTCTTCTGTTTTGTCACATTTCTGGTATCTTTGAACTTCCAATACCTTCCAGGCAGTCAGATGGGAAATCTTGTGGGGTTAGCATTTGAACATGGACCACTGAACTGAAAAACTACAAGTTTTGCTGTTTTCTCCCATGATGACATCTTCTTGTTTCTGTGACTTTTCTGGTCTGTCTAAATAAAGTTTGCTTTTCTATCTTTACTGAGGTCTATCTATCTATACATGCATATATCTATGTATTTTTTTGTTGTTCAGTCTCTACGTGGCGTCCTACTCTTTGTGATCTTATGGACTGCAGCACATCAGGCTTCCCTGTCCTTCACCATCTCCCAAAGTTTGCTCAAATTCAAGTCCGTTGAGTCAGTGATGCTTTCAAACCATTTCATCCTCTGCTACCCACTTCTCCTTTTGCCTTCAATCTTTCCCAGCATCAGGGTCTTTTCCAATGAGCTGGCTCTTTGCATCAGGTGGCCAAAGTATTGGAGCATCAGCTTCAGCATCAATCCTTCCAGTGAATAGTCAGGGTTGATTTCCTTTAGGATTGACTAGTTTGTTCTCCTTGCTCTTCAAGAGACTCTTAAGAATGGGAAAGATATTTGTTGCAGTACTTTAACCACGTACAGGTTTCCCTGGTGGCTCAATGGGTAAAGAATTTGCCTGCAATGCAAGAGACACAGTAAATGTAGGTTCAATCCCTGGGTTGGGAAGAGCCCCTGGAGGAGAGCATGGCAGCCCACTCCAGTATTCTTGCCTGAAGAATCCCATAGTCAAAGGAGCCTGGCAGGCTACAGTTCATAGAGTCAGAAAGAGCAGGACATAACTGAAGCAACTTAGTACACACACAACCGTGTGTACTGACTTAATCGGAAAACTTTCCTATAAGAAAATAAATTGTATTCATTTTATTATGGCTTCATTGTGTGAAAACCATTGCATGAGAAAATGTCAGCATTGCAAATGAATGGAAGAGTCAGTCCCTCCCTCAAGCAACATCTTTTATGGCATAACTTTTACATGGATATCTCAGGGTTTTCTGAAGATGAAACCAAAAGAAAGTTCTTTTGAAAACAAAAAGAACTGGAAGGATGGATAGCAAGCTATATGAGAAATTATGAGTTTGGTCAACCAGAACTTTCTCAAAGTAATGTTGGTTTAGGCTCACAGTCTCAAAGCAAGAAGAGTATAGCAAAGAATTAGCTCTAAGAAGCTGCGCTGTGTCTTTCTTTAAAGATTTTTCCCCAATTTGTCTATGGAAGGCAGTATAATGTTCCTGTCACTATAGTCCTGATTATAAAAGCTCAACCTTTTTATTAAAAATTGGCTGGTGAGAAAATTAGAAACAGAGGTGGAATTAAAGTCATCTCCCTGGAGATCATTCAGCTGATATTTATTGAGGCTTGCAGGGTAAGTACAAAGTACTTTGTGACAGCATAGCACAAAATAGCAAAAATGTGTTCCTCTGGCAGAAAAAAAAATGACATTTTTTAAAAAGAACAATCATATAGTAATTATCAGTTTCTCCAAATATTTTCCCCTTGGGTTAATTGTTCCAATACTATTCTAAAAATTCATTTTCATCAATGAAATTACTAAGATGTGAATAAATAGTAACAAATAGGCATTTAATTTTTTGCTAATTCCTTTAGAATAATTATGAATTTATTTATGAATAGTTCAGCTGATTTTTTTAGTTATAGATATTTACCTTGCACATATATTGAGATTATTATCGAGAACTTGTTTTTCACTTAACCTTGATATTTGCTGAATTCAGTAGGTGAGGATTTATTTGCCACAGTTATACAAAATCTGTTGAGTTCCCTCAGGTTCTTAGACACAAAAAGAGAATAAAAGTTCAAAGCTGCTTTATTAGCCTGATTCCCTAACACTCCCACTAGAATCCCTTCCTCACATCTGGCAGGAAACACTCCCATTGCCCTCTTGGATATTAATTAAGACCTGTGGATTCTTGAAATGATTTATTCATTCACCTCTTCCTTCAATCACTGAGTAGTAGTGTAGTGGTGTTAGTGGCTTAGTCGTATCTGACTCTTTGTGACCTCATGGACCGTGGCCCACCAGGCTCCTCTGTCCATGGAATTCTCCAGGAAAGAATACTGGCGTGGATTGCCATTCCCTTCTCCAGAGGATCTTCCCTTCCCAGGGATTGAACACAGGTCTCTTGAATTGAGGGCAGATTCTTTACCATCTGAGCTACAGGAAAGATCCTCAGTCACTGAAGTAAGTGAGAAATTGAACAGGAAAGCTGGTTAACTTTTAGTTTACAGCAATTGCACTCATCTCACACACTACTAAAGTAATGCTCAAAATTCTCTAAGCCAAGCTTCAGCAATACATGAACCGTGAACTTCCAGATGTTCAAGTTGGTTTAGAAAAGGCAGAGGAACCAGAAATCAAATTGCCAACATCCACTGGATCATGGAAAAAGTGAGAGAGTTCCAGAAAAACATCTATTTCTGCTGTGTTGACTATGCCAAAGCCTTTGACTGTGTGGATCACAATAAGTTGTGGAAAATTCTGAAAGAGATGGGAATACCAGACCACCTGACCTGCCTCTTGAGAAATTTGTATGCAGGTAAGGAAGCAACAGTTAGAACTGGACATGGAACAACAGACTGGTTCCAAATAGGAAAAGGAGCATGTCAAGGCTGTATATTGTCACCCTGCTTATTTAACTTATATGTAGAGTACATCATGAAAAACTCTGGGCTGGAAGAAGCACAAGCTGGAATCAAGATTGCCGGGAGAAATATCAAGAACCTCAGTTATGCAGATGACAACACCCTTATGGCAGAAAGTGAAGAGGAACTAAAAAGCCTCTTGATGAAAGTGAAATTGGAGAGTGAAGAAGTTGGCTTAAAGCTCAACATTCAGAAAACGAAGATCATGGCATCTGGTCCCATCACTTCATGGCAAATAGATAAGGAAGCAGTGGAAGCAGTGTTAGACTTTATCTTTTGGGCTCCAAAGTCACTGCAGATGGTGACTGCATCCATGAAATTAAAAACACTTATTCCTTGGAAGAAAAGTTATGACCAACCTAGACAACATATTCAAAAGCAGAGACATTACTTTGCCAACAAGAGTCTGTCTAGTCAAGGCTATTGTTTTTCCTGTGGTCATGTATGGATGTGAGAGTTGGACTGTGAAGAAAGCTGAGTGCAGAAGAATTGATGCTTTTGAACTGTGGTGTTGGAGAAGACTCTTGAGAGTCCCTTGACTGCAAGGAGATCCAACCAGTCCATTTTAAAGGAGATCAGTCCTGGGTGTTCTTTGGAAGGACTGATGCTAAAGCTGAAACTCCAGTACTTTGGCCACCTCAGGAGAAGAGCTGACTCATTGGAAAAGACTCTGATGCTGGGAGGGATTGGGGGCAGGAGGAAAAGGGATGACAGAGGATGAGATGGCTGGATGGCATCACCAACTTGATGGACGTGAGTCTGAGTGAACTCCTGGAGTTGGTGATGGACAGGGAGGCCTGGAGTGCTGAGATTCATGGGGTCACAGAGTTGGACCCGACTGAATGACTGAACTGAACTGAGTGTCCTCTGCTGCTGCTGCTACTAGTTTGTCATTAATCATTTCCCCTTTCACTCAGTGACAGGAAGAAAAGTAACATGGATATCAGGAGCCCCAGATACCACATCTTTAATCAGTGATCCTATCCTAAGCCAAGGTCAAAAAGAATTCTAAGCAAAGCCTGAGGAAATAGTGTTGAGGGCAGAACTGATGAGAATTGGATCAACCCGGTACTCTTAATGAGTATGTAAGTCAAGTGCATTACCTAGTTCTGCATCCAGCAGGGGTAATGTGCCTAGTTCCTATGAACAGGTCAAGAGCAGAAGTAAACTATTATTTCTGGGTCTAAAGCAAGGATCTAACCAAAGCATATTGTGTATGGCTAATGGGCTGGTTTTGTTTGTTTGTTTGTTTTTGTTTTTTACATTTTCAAAGGGTTCATAAAAGATTTTATATATATATATATATATGTGTGTGTGTGTGTGTGAATATACACACACATATACCAATATGTGTGTTTTCATATATGTGTATACATATGTACACAGACACACATACAACAAAAATTATATATGATTCATAAAGATTAAGTTGCTATTTACTATCTATCTGTATACACAAAAAATTGTGAGTGATACTACTACTTCTTGTTCCAGATTGACACCTGTAGGATTCATTTTAGCATCTCAATTTTTTTGATTTATAAGATCTTTCTCCACCACTAATAACCTTGACTCCTCAACCAGCCTCCCTCCCTCATCCATCTCAGGCTTTTGTTCCTCTGCTTCAGTTCATCCCAGGGTTCCCAGAGGGGCAGAGTGGCAGAAGCAGAGGAGCTTCAAGTTACTCCAAGATCCAGGTGGTCTTTGGGGGTCAAAGGATACTGAGGATGTAGCTTTGGCAGGAAACCCCACAATTGTGAAGTTACTGCTTATCATATGGGGAGCGTTGGGGAAAGTTACTTATTCCAAATCTCACATCCACAATTGCCTTCAGCTACTTCATAACCCCCTCCTCCTTTTTTTATTTTTTTGACCAACAATTTAACAGGAAAAAGAGGAACAAAATGATAAAGATGTGTCCACATTAAAAGTATACATCAATTTTTAGACTGGTAAAACTATAATAAACCATGTTCATTATTAAGTAACTACTAATTAATATAGTATTATAAAGTAAAATAAAGTAAAATTAAAAAAAAATTGGAAGCCAAAAAAGAAAACAAAAACAGATATATAAAAATATTATCTGTCATATGACAAGCATTGAAAAGATTAATATTAAATGCTAACAAATGTGGGAAACATTCTCATGCTTCTGATGAGAGTGTGCAGGGTGCCTTATCTTGGATGATACCTAAATGGTGTCTGAACCTAAAATCTACCACATCTTTTGACACAGAAATGCTGGATCAAGCTGTTGTATGTTTTAGGTTTACTTGCATATGTGGTCAGAGACACAAAAATGAGTTTATTCCAGCATAATAATGGTTTGGAGGAAATACAGTCAAGTTAAAAATGGAAACCATCATAGGGATTTAGAGGTATCATTCTAACATTCACTGAGTATTGTGGTTCTTAAATATTTATAAAAGAAATGCAACATCAGAAATCTCTAGTCTTGAAAAATCAAGAGGACCAACAGTCCAGAAATACAAGATAAAGATTTTACACATTAAACTTGGTTTTAATTTCATTTTGTCTCTAGGAGTGGTGGCATAATTTTCTGCTTAGCTGTTAGCTTAAAAAGCATAAAGCAACTTAAGCATGAAAAGTTTGGAATGATTAGGTGTTATTTATTTTAAATTTAAAAAGCTTTTAAATTATAAAAATAACATGTTCTTATTTTTGTAAATATCAAATACATATCACAATATTAAGAAAACAGAAGCAACCAGTACTCATATGCTCATAATCTGATGATTTCCTAGCAGTCATTTTTTTCTATCTTATACATACACATATTTCCAACTTTACATTGCATCATCATGAACTTTTTTCAGTATGATTAAACATTTTAGAAAAGAATGAGGTTTAAAGCTGCCTGTCATTCCATATGTACTGTAATACAAAAATGTGTTATATATTTAAAAATTTGTGTTGGACATATGATTTGTGGCTATGATGGCAAAATTAACATCTCTGAGTTTGAAGTCATGTCCCATCTTTGAAAGACGGTACAAACATGTAAATTCATAAAAACTTGGCTCACAGAGCATTAATAATATCCCTTAAAATAACTACAGATTTCCATAAAGGTAAAATCTTCTACTTTATAGTCTGACTAAAAAAGATCAGTGATCTTAGAGTAGACATTATGGTTGGTGGTGTTGCTTAAGATAACCACAGGTAGAGAGGTGGATGTGGGTTGAAATTTAGCTTAAGCTAGTACAGTGCCTGATAGTTTAGGATGTGAAAAGATTAGACTCTGGATTTGAACAGATTTGAGTCATAATCAGACTTCAGTTACTACTTGTGTGACCCAGGACAAGAAAATTAACATCATCCAACCTCATTTGTTTACCCAAACAATGATACTAATAATAATTACCTAAAAATGTGATTTGAGAAACAACAAATGTAACATCATTAAGTTTCTGGACCATGCTTTGTCTTCAGTTACAACAAATTTTGTTATCATTATTATAGGTAGGTAAGCAGAAATATCTATGAGGAGTGGATGTATTACAATGTTATGCACCCTTATTAACTACAGTTTTTAAATTAACATAGTTTATTCTATATTGTGCTTTTGAACTGTGGTGTCGGAGAAGACTTTTGAGAGTCCCTTACTGCAAGGAGATCCAATCAGTCCATTCTGAAGGAGATCAACCCTGGGATTTCTTTGGAAGTGCAGTTCAGTTCAGTTCAGTCGCTCAGTTATGTCTGACTCTTTGCGACCCCATGAATCGCAGCATGCCAGGACTGCCTGTTCATCACCATCTCCCGAGTTCACTCAGATTCACATCCATCGAGTCCGTGATGCCATCCAGCCATCTCATACTCGGTTGTCCCCTTCTCCTCCTGCCCCCAATCCCTCCCAGCATCAGAGTCTTTTCCAATGAGTCAACTCTTCACATGAGGTGGCCAAAGTACTGGAGTCTCAGCTTTAGCATCATTCCTTCCAAAGAAATCCCAGGGCTAATCTCCTTAAGAAGGGACTGGTTGGATCTTCTTGCAGTCCAAGGGACTCTCAAGAGTCTTCTCCAACACCACAGTTCAAAAGCATCATTTCTTCAGCACTCAGCCTTCATCACAGTCCAAATCCCACATCCATACATGACCACAGGAAAAACCATAGCCTTGACTAGACAGACCTTAGTCAGCAAAGTAATGCCTCTGCTTTTGAATATGCTGTCTAGGATGGTCATAACTTTTCTTCCCAGGAATAAGCGTCTTTTAATTTCATGACTGCAGTCACCATCTGCAGTGATTTTGGAGCCCCCAAAACAAAGTCTGACACTGTTTCCACTGTTTCCCCATCTATTTCCCATGAAGTAATGGGACCGGATGCCATGATCTTCGTCTTCTGAATGTTGAGCTTTAAGCCAACTTTTTCACTCTCCTCTTTCACTTTCATCAAGAAGCTTTTGAGTTCCTCTTCACTTTCTGCCATAAGGGTGGTGTCATCTGCATATCTGAGGTTATTGATATTTCTCCTGGCAATCTTGATTCCAGCTTGAGTTCTTCCAGCCCAGCGTTTCTCATGATGTACTCTGCATAGAAGTTAAATAAGCAGGGTGACAATATACAGCCTTGATGGACTCCTTTTCCTATTTGGAACCAGTCTGTTGTTTCATGTCCAGTTCTCACTGTTGCTTCCTGGCCTGCATACAGATTTCTCAAGAGGCAGGTCAGATGGTCTGGTATTCCCATCTCTTTCAGAATTTTCCACAGTTTATTGTGATCCACACAGTCAAAGGCTTTGGCATAGTGAATAAAGCAGAAATAGATGTTTTTCTGGAACTCTCTTGCTTTTCCACGATCCAGTGGATGTTGGCAATTTGATCTCTGATTCCTCTGCCTTTTCTAAAACCAACTTGAACATCAGGGAGTTCGCAGTTCACGTATTGCTGAAGCCTGGCTTGGAGAGTTTTGAACATTACTTTACTAGCATGTGAGTTGAGTGCAATTGTGCGGTAGTTTGAGCATTCTTTGGCATTGCCTTTCTTTGGGATTGGAATGAAAACTTACCTTTTCCAGTCCTGTGGCCACTACTGAGTTTTCCAAATTTGCTGGCATATTGAATGCAGCACTTTCACAGCATCATCATTCAGGATTTGAAACAGCTCAACTGGAATTCCATCATCTCCACTAGCTTTGTTCATAGTGATGCTTTCTAAGGCCCACTTGACTTCACATTCCAAGATATCTGGCTCTAGATGAGTGATCACACCATCATGATTATCTGGGTCATGATGATCTTTTTTTTTACAGTTCTTCTGTGTATTCTTGCTGCCTCTTCTTAATATCTTCTGCTTCTGTTAGGTCCATACCATTTCTGTCCTTTATTGTGCCCATCTTTGCATGAAATGTTCCCTTGATATCTCTAATTTTCTTGAAGAGATCTCTAGTCTTTCCCATTCTGTTCTTTCCCTCTATTTCTTTGCACTGATCGCTGAAGAAGGCTTTCTTATCTCTTCTTGCTCTTCTCTGGAACTCTGCATTCTGCTAAAGCTAAAACTCCAATACTTTGGCCACCTCATGCAAAGAGTTGACTCACTGGAAAAGACTCTGATGCTGGGAAGGATTGGGGGCAGGAGGAGAAGGGGGTAACAGAGGATGTGATGGCTGGATGGCATCACTGACTCGACAGACATGAGTCTGAGTGAACTCTGGGAGTTGATGATGGACAGGAAGGCCTGGAGTGCTGCAATTTATGGGGTTGCAAAGAGTCAGACACGATGAGTGACTGAACTGAACTGAACTGATTCTATTATGCTGTTGTTTAGTCGCTAAGTCATATCTGACTCTTTTGTGACATCATGGACTATAGCCCGCCAGGTTCTCTGTCCATGGGATATTCCAGGCAATAATACTGGAGTGGGTAGCCATTTTCTTCTCCAAGGGATCTTTCTGACCCAGGGATGGAATCCAGGTCTCTTGTGTCTCCTGCACTGGCAGGCATATTCTTTACTACTGATCCACCATAGTAGACCATTATTTTATGTGAAACTCCTCGGATAAAATCAGATTTGATTAATGTGAGATCTGAAAGTGAACACGATCTCTACCACAAAATTTCACACCTGCCTGTATACTATAGCTCTGCAAGATTTGTAAAGAACTTTATCTATTTTATTTCCATCACAACATTGAGTGGTAAATGAAAGCTATGATAGATGTAGCTACTTTTTCACATTTTACAGATGAGACAAATCAGGTATCATTCCATGAGTGATTTACATAAAATGACATATTCAATAAAATCTTAAGTTCTGGAGTTTCTTTGTGCAATACCACCCTATATCCTGTGTCTGCCTCCATTTTTAAACTTAATTATAGAATTGAGGTATCAGTTGGAAGGTTTAAAAAAATCCATAAATTTTCATCTTAATTTTATTTCTAATACAAGTAATAAATGAATAAAGCAAATAAAACTAAAGAGGTCAGACAGAGAAAACTGAAATAAAAATACTCAACCCCCTCAAAAAAAACCAAACTTACCTATAACTGATGTTCCCTATACATACTTCCCAAAGGTAACTGAATAATTTCTTATGTATTTGTTTAAATACCTGTAATTCATATGTCAGACTATATATGTATATAAATACCTACAAAATTATTTCTATAATATGTGACTTACTATACATTCAATCATGCTCCTTTGGTTTATTCTAGTTAATATATTTCATTAAAAGAAAACGTAGCATATTTTGTTTTCATATTGTATAGTATTTTATGCATGAGTGTAACACTTTATTTACACAATCTACTGTGGATGGATATTTAGGTAATTTCCATGTTTTTCACCAAGTCTTTTTACTGTGTATTATTGAATAAAGAAAATTTTACAGAGGAATGCTTTTAATGAAATGTAAAAATTATTTATGTGTGTAATTTTGGCTATGTGTAAGAGAAACAGAAAAAAAGGAAAGCTAGAATTTTATAGAAAATACAGGGTTTTAGCTGACGGTTTTGCTTGTAAGCCTATATTTTGACCTTTCAGTACTCGCATAATACAATAAGCAGAGAGAATTTTCAGTACATTGAAGCCTGTATTCTCACAGGTTTTTCACTCCATCAATTGTTAGAGAAGGAATGATTTCTAGAGTTGAGAAGAGAAACCTAAAGGCAAGGCTGTTGGCCATTACAGCGACATCTATGATATCACAAATAAACCTGGAAATGGAAACTGTGATGAAGCCAGTATCAAGAAAAGGAAAGGTCAGGGTAAAAATCTTCCCAGAGTGGCTGCTCGGAAATGCTAACATGTTCAGATCTGGATGGTTTAGATGGATGCATCTGAAAAAAAAATAGTGTGACACAGAAAACACTGCATTGGGAATAAAGTGGCAGTGCTTGGATCACTAAATGAAGCAAAATAAAGTGTTCAGTGAGAGGAGAAAGGTCTCCTCTAATGCATCCAAGAGCTCTGTTTCTAAAGTTACTTGTGTGGAGGCGAAGCATTAGGGGACTAAAACCCTTGCTGAGGTTACCTGCAATTTGATGATGCCAGGCTGTTTGTGGAGCTACACTCTGATGCATTTTTACCTTCTGTGTGAGGTTCATGATGGTTTATTTGAAAGAATTGTTTTAGCATTAATTTGTCAGTTCAAGTAACCCAAGGTCAGTTCAGGGTCTTCTATTCAAGGCCAAAAGTCCTAGAAATTTACCACTCCTTTCTTGGGGCCATCAAACACCTACCCAGCAACATTAATATGCTTAAAAACAGCTAAATTTCATTTTCCACTTATTTGACATGTCATGGATCTGATTTATGAATATTAGGCATATATATTTTTTGTCAGATTATCACTCAGAACAAGGGCTATCACTTATTTCAGCAGTAAAAACTATTCTAAGCTTTAATGGTTCAGAAATAATCAAGAATACTTTACAAGAACCAAAAATTCAAAGTAAAGTTATTTTGTATCTTGGCTTGTCATTTATTTTTAGCCATCATAATTCGTGAGTTTTTCAAAGAAAAACTATTGCTGATTATTGAGTTCACTTTGGGGAACTCTAGGATGAGTTGTTTCATAAGCTGGAAAACTTCTTTTATTTTAAATTGTAATGTCTGTTTAAACTCCAAACATGCCCTATTTTGATTTACTTATGTCTAAAGATAGTCTTTCCATGAATACAACTTAAAAAATAATAAATAAAATATTTCTCTTATTTTATGCTCATCTTATTAGAAACCTTGCTGTGATGGTACTGCCTTTGAAATTCCAAGAGCTGTTCAGTCTGTATTTTAGGACTGGCCCTGATCCATTCCCACTCAGCATGTGTTATAAAAAGAAACAAAGAAGTTGTCAAAACTGTTTAAACATAGAGAACCCAGGTTAGATCCACCTGTTGCCAAAAATTTTCCTGAAAATGAAAAACGAAAGTCAAGTCTATTTTAAAATAAAAATCTGTTAAGTAAGGATTAACTACTGTAGGAATTACTTTTATTACTGCTAGTTGTGGTGGTGACAAATAGACGGCATTTTAATGAAGTCAAGATTAAAACTATGGTCAAAGTTGAGAAAGAATGAAACAATCTATATATCTCTTAATTTTGGAAACACTAGGAAAATACTGAAGGGCTAATCCTGAAGGCAGAAAACTTAGAGGAAGAGAGGAGAGTCACTGAGAGCATGGATCAGGCCAACTTGACTGATTGCCCAGAGAGGGCAATGGACTTGCTGATAGCTGAGGTAGCAGGCTAAGCCTTTTGTCAAAGGCTTCCCCTGGAAAGGGCTTGAAACTCTAAAAATTACCTCCTGCCTAGCTTCATGGTCTTGTGCTTCTCCCTGTTTCCTGGGTTCTTCACTGATGATTCTTTCCTGTCTGTTGGTATAGTCTCACCTCCTACGAGGGTCATTTGTATGAATTGACTATCCTACAAACTTTTGAACTATGTCCTCATTTCTTTGCTATTTTTACCCACTCTTGGTAAAGAGACCACTGCAGGAGACCATCTAAAAATGGCATTTCTTTCCCAATCCTTGGAATCTCTTACCGTTGTTATACATTGTCCTAGAAAGTATCATTCACCCAGGGGAAGTTAACAGTTAACACTTTCTTTTCCACTCACTTTATTCTAGTGTAGCACTTTGAAGGTGGTCAGAAATTGACTTTCAAAATCAAGCTATATTCGGTTAACACATATAGGCTAAAGGCAATTATGTTTTTCCTTTAATCTTTTCAAAAAAATTGTTGGCATGACAATATCTTACATTAATGTAATTATTTCAACTTACAGTTTATCAAATCAGCAAAAGCAATCTTTAAATCAGTGTCATTTTTAAGCCTTAAAATAAGCAGTTCTCTGAATTTGGACAGCTTATTTCTGGCAGTTTGCAGATGGACAGCCTCATGGCATTGCTGAATGTATGCATTAGAACATAATTAGCTACATATAAAGATAGGTTCAGCTCTTTCTAAATGGGTTAATCAGTTCTCACTGAATTCAGAAAATATAAGGGAAATTCAATGCTCAATGTTTTTAGATTTGTTGGCTAAGACTTTAGATAAGCTGGATATAAATAAATATGTGCCCCAATGGGAACTACTGCTGTCATGTTCAGCCTTTCTATCAAGTTATCAAAGCATGTTAATTACCTAGTTGTATTCTTAGAGATTTCTTTGTTCTGATTTTGGTTGTTTTTATTTATAATCAAGAGTTTCACATTTGCATCATTAAATAGATAACTTGTGTGGTGCTCTGCCTTTGCAGGCTGGTTTTGAAAAAGCAGGGTTCTTCTATCTTAGTAAGTCCAAATATTAGAATATCCTCTCTAAATGAGTTGTAAAGTGCAACTCAATAAAACAAACAAACAAACAAAAAACCCAAGCTGCATTTCTGGTGTTTATTCTGTGCCTTACCTGTTCCCTGATTCTTGTTTCTTCTACTCTCATGCCATGTAATGCTACCGTTCCTTCAGGGCTCTCCCTGGCTTTTTCTTCCCTGTTTCCATTCTCTCTGTATTTGTCCTTACCTAGTGCTATGCCTTTAAATATTCTCTGTATGTTGATGGTTCTGTAATGCGTTCCTCAAGGACTGGTCTCTTTCCTGTGCCTCTTCATCTGGGTGTGTAATAAATGTCTTAGAATTAAAATGCGCCAGAAAGCACCCTTGATCACCTCACCTCAACCTTTTGTGGCTGTCCTCCACTTCCAAATCTTGTCAATCTTGGCAAAGATATCACCACTGATCCAGATTTCCAACAGAAATCCTGGGACCTATTTTTAATGACTTTCTTTCCTTCAGCCACAGATCCAATCAATTAAAAGTATTATTGATTCTACTTCTAACTATGTAAAACCCTTTCAGTTCTCAATTGTCTCCACTACCCCCTTTTAGTATAAATCACTGTCACCTCTTCTGCCTCATTACAGTAACCTCCTAACTGGCCTATTGCTTTCACCTAAAGTCCTCTTTAAAAGTTCCTAAATACAAGAGCTTCAAATGCCTCTTATTTTTTTCTTCTAAATGTCATTATTGAAAAATGTCAAATACATTTAAAAGTAGAGATAACAGTACAATGCATTCAGACTTAATAATCCATTAGCATTAATTATCACTTGTTTTTTTACTATATTTCTATTTGATCTATAGTGTCCCTCACTCTGAAATTTTGTAATTGCATGTCCTCTATAATGACATCTTTTAACATTTTCCTTCGACTTATATGTTTTCTGAAACCTGGTAGTTAAATTAGGGAGTACAAGGAATAGGAGTTCATATTGTGGCAGGAATACTTCATATGTGACATTTATATTTCATAGTGCATCATATCAAAAGTCACACTCTCTGTCTCTTTTTTAGAATTGTTAAAAATGCTTAGTAGGTTAAGGTTTTGTCAGCCTGGTACATTCATAATAATGGGGTGTGTGTGTATTTTGTGTGCATGCTAAGTCATGTCCGACTATTTCTGCACCATGGACTATAGTCCACCAGGCTCCTCTATCCATGGAATTTTCCAGCAAGAACATTGGAGCAGGTTGCCATTTTCTTCTCCAGGAGATTTTTCCCAACCCAGGGATCGAACCTGCCTCTCTTGTGTCTGGGGCATTGGCAGGAAGTTTCTTTGCCAGCTGAGTCATCAGAGAAGCCCCATAATAATGGTCTCCAACCATAATTAGTAGTTTTAGTTATTGCTAATGGGCTTCCCCAGTGGCTGGGTGGTAAAGAATTTACCTGCCAATGCAGGAGATGTAGGTTCATCCCTGGGTTGGGAAGATCCCTTGGAGGAGGGCATGGCAACCCATTCCAATATGGCTTCATTCTGTGACATTGCAGTTATATCTGGCAGTTTTGCTTACCTAATTCTGTTTCTGAAACAAGCAACATCCAAAACAGACAAGAGTCAGGAATGTGCCGATTGTCTGTGACGTTTCCAGGCACTCCCTGATCAGGCCTTCTTCCTGGCATTACTGAACTTTCTCTCCCTGACTCTCAAAGGCTAGTTCCTTTCTCAGGACTGACACAGGGGTCATCAATCGTATGTACCCAAAGTTTTTAAGCTTGAAAGTGACTTTAGAAGAGGGTATATGGCTATCCACCCTGGTATACCACCCCCATGGGGTGGAGGGGGAGGAGGGCAGGGGTGGGGAAAGTCACCCCTTCTCAGGAAGCAACCAAGGCTGACAAAGAAGGCAGGATGCACTGTTAAGTTCTGACCAGGATCAGACTGCAAAAATAATCCTTTTGGCCTCAGAAAACCAGTCTGAAGCCAAGGTGATCAGCTTAGTGAAGTAATCAAAGGCACCCAGTTGTGTCCAACTCTTGCGACCCCATGGACTGCAGCCCGCAAGGTTCCTCTGTCCATAGGTTTCTCTGGGCAAGAATACTGGGGTGGGTTGCCATTTCCTTCTCCAAAGAAGTAATTGTATTATCTAAGCTGTTAATATAGAGGTGAATTTATACAGGAAATATATGATGAATCTTTTCCTTTATTTACGGATTTTCAGAAGAATAGATTTGTTTTCTAATTGGGTATTATTATTAAATCATAGATTTTAACATATTTATATTATTTTAATATATTGCTGTTGTACAAATTGACCCTTTTTTGGCCAGTTGAACCAGTTCAGATTGAATTCTGAGTTTTAACAACATGACCCAAATGTGTCCACTCCTTCTGCTATGATAAGGTCTCCTAATGCTTTCCTTGTACATTTCTTGCCTCATACCTGGAAGTATCCAATTTTTAAAAAACTTTGGCTCCTTTTGGAGAAATGATATTTAAAGATCTTAATTTAAGAGCTAGTGATGCTCATGGTTACTGTATTGATATGTATTTCTAGATTTTCTCACTGGACAGATCTTAGAAAAAAATTAAAGATAAAATATACCATGAGATCATATTCAAATTTCCAACTCCAATATCAATTTGACTTTATTAGTTTTATGTTTACATATCTTTTCTTTTATAGTGAATCTCTTTGATCATAATAACAGTAGAATAAGTATTTTTGTTCATCCTAATATGTATGTGTTTAAATGATTTGTATGTCAGATATGGACACACACAAATGGGTACAGAAACAATATAATTACTAAAAGCAGTTTAAGATCTTTGAGTGTTTTTCTCTTTGGGCTATATCCCACTGGAGATGTACAAATTACTATGTTTTAAAATCACTTGCTGGGAGAAATATCAACAACCTCAGATATGCAGATGATACCACTTTAATGGCAGAAAGCAAAAAGCAACTAAAAAGCCTTTTGATGAGGGTAAAACAGGAGAGTGAAAAAGCTGGCTTAAAACTCAACATTAAAAAAACTAAGATCATGGCATCCAGTCCCATCACTTCATAGCAAATAGATGGGGAAAAAATGGAAACAGTGACAGACTCTTTTCTTGGGCTCCAAAATCACTGCAGATGGTGACTGCAGCCATGAAATTAAAAGACGCTCCTTGGAAGAGAAGCTATGACAAACCTAGACAGCGCATTAAAAAACAGAGACATCACTTTGCCAACAAAGGTCCAGATAATCAAAGTTCTTCTAGTAGTCATGTATGGATGAGAGAGTTGGATCATAAAGAAAGATGAGAGCCTAAGAATTGACTATTTCAAACTGTGGTGTTGGAGAAGACAAATGAGAGTCCTTTGGACTGCAAGGAAATCAAACCAGTCAATCCTAAAAGAAATTAACCCTGAATATTCATTGGAAGGACTGATGCTGAAGCTCCAATACTCTGGCCACCTGATGCGAAGAGCCGACTCACTGGAAAAGACCCTGAAGCTGAGAAAGATTGAAGGCATGAGGAGAAGGGGGCAACAGAGGGTGTGATAGTTGGATGGAATCATCAACTCAATGGACATGAGGTTGAGCAAACTCCAGGATATGGTGAAGGACAGGGAAGCCTGGTGTGTGGCAGTACATGGGGTCATACAGAGTCAGACATGACTTAATGATTGAACAATAACAACTAAATGTTTTACCATGATCAGATTGGTATCCACGAGTGAGACAAAGTATAAGACATATGGTTGTCCTAACAAGAAAGGTACTGTTATTCCCATTTTAGAGAAGAGAAAATTGGGCCTCGGAAACGTTACACTGTCTGATAAACAGCACATATTAAGTGATTTTGCTGAAACTCAATATCAGGTTTCTTTAACTCCAATCTTATGCTCTGTGTCTGGATAAACTGAATATGAAGACATACAATGCAGAGTTTTCATGACTTCTAACCATTAATAAATCTGTAGTTAATAGCAAGTGCTAAAATCTTTTACAAAACATATTTGTATAGAGAAAATTTGCCTATTTCAGTGTATTTTCATTTACTTCCATCTCTTCAGGCAGGAATTTTCTGACTCCATAATTCAAACACCTAAGATTTAACCATGTGATAAATTTTTGACAGGCTCTACAGTGTTAAAAGTATTCACAAACACTTGTAAGTTTTTGACCTAGTTAAAGTCTTGTAACTAAGTTAACTAGTTTTGAAATTCTCTCTTTTTTCTCTTATAAAAGAGCCTATTCAGCATTACGCCACTCTCAGACCCACGACATCTGTCAGTTTTCTCCCAAAGTTTCATGTCAGACTGCCATCTCACTCTGCAGCCTCTATTAAACTGTGTCCTGCATTGCATAGAAATGGCCTAAAATTCTAAAGGGACAGAACATTTACATGGCCAGGTATGTATATTTTTCCTCACGGTAGCCACAGCAAAAACTGAAGCATAAAACTTAACAGAAAACTATGAAATTTCTATCAAACTGTTTTTGTGACAACTCTCTGGAATTCTGTGTAAGAAAACACATGTCTCTACAATTATTTATTAGTTTTATATCAGCATTTGTTCTTCACTGCTAAGGACTTTAAGTAGAAGGAAAATATTGGAAACTACAGCCATTATTTTATTTTATTTCCCAAACTTCTCTAATTTTCAAAACCACCTGGAACATAAACACACAGATGCCCTGTTCTTGGAGGAGCGCATTGAACAGGTTTGGATCGCAGCCTAAGAATCTGCATTTTTTAAAAAAGAGCATCTGCTTGTGATTGTAGACCTAATTTGGGATTATCACAGGTCTAAATGCTCCCAATTTACATTCAGAATTATTTAAAGGCAAGAAATATATCTTTGTCAACAAAGAATGTTCTGAAACTTAAATGTGCATATGAATTAAGTAGGTGTTAAAATATAGATTTGGTACATCTTAGGCAGGGCCTGAGATTCTGCATTTCAGAAAAGCTCTCACTTGAAGCCAGTGTTGCTAGTTCATGGAGCACACTTCAGGTAACTCTCAAACCTATGTAATTTTAAGAATCACCTGAGGATTAAAAAAGCATACCTATGCCTGAGTCTCACCCTAGCTCAGTGAAATCAGAATCTTCACAAAGGAAAGGTAAGGAAATACACATATATTTTAAAATTCACAGGTAATTCTAATGTGTAGCTAGAGTTTAAAATCAAATCATTGTCTTTAATGAAAAGGCAAGTGAAAAAGAAAAACAAATTTTCTTTTGTAATTGTTAAATTCACAGAACTCATGTTACCTTAAACGCTAAAGGTAAGCAAAGGAAACATAAGTGCCTGAATAGGTATTATCTATATCAAGAAAATTTCTGCTGGTTCTTCTCTACCTTAAATTCAGATTCCAATACTAAGGCATTTGCCTTATTATTATTATTAGTGACTGTTATTAAAAGTTCCTCTTTTATGTGCTGGGATTAGGTGAGTATGGGTGGACATCTAGGAGGAAGAGACTCAATATTTATTTTCTGTGACTATGATATTCAGAGTGTATGTGAATTACAAGACTGCTATCCATGGTCCTGGTACTTGATTCATTTATTTTTCTCAATTTTAGGTGTTAGAAGTCATCAAAGTTTTCCTTGCCTTATTGCAGCTTCTTCCTTTATACCCCTCCCTATCTATTGATACATATGATGTAGCAGGCATTATATTGTGGATAATTTTGAAAGCACCAAAAGAGAGGGAGAAGGAAAGTGAGAACCATTATTGCACCATGAAAGGTTATTTAGAATGAAGACAAAATAGTTCTAACATTTCTCTCTGTCAGCAGAACATATCAAACTCTTAAAATCTGTAGTAATACAGATAAAGTTGAAGATGTAACTGTTTTTTTTTCATAGTGGTTTAGTTGCTAGGTTGTATCTGACTCTTGCCACCCCATGGACTGTAACCAGCCAGGCTCCTCTATCCATGGGATTCTCCAGGTGAGAGTAGGTTGCCATTTCCTTCTCCAGAGGATCTGCCTGACCCAGGAATCGAACCTGGGTCTCCTGCATTGCAGGCAGATTCTTTACCAACTGAGCTATGCAGCCATGAAATTAAAAGACATTTACTCCTTGGAAGAAAAGTTATGATTAACCTGGATAGCATATTCAAAAGCAGAGACATTACTTTGCCGACTAAGATCCCTCTAGTCAAGGCTATGGTTTTTTCTGTGGTCATGTATGAATGAGACAGTTGGGACTGTGGAGAAGGCTGAGCGCCGAAGAATTGATGCTTTTGAACTGTGGTGCTGGAGAAGACTCTTGAGAGTCCCTTGGACTGCAAAGAGATCCAACAAGTCCATTCTGAAGGAGATTAGCCCTGGGATTTCTTTGGAAACAATGATGCTAAAGCTGAAATTCCAGTACTTTGGCCACCTCATGTGAAGAGTTGACTCACTGGAAAAGACTCTGATGCTGGGAGGGATTGGGGGCAGGAGGAGAAGGGGGCAACAGAATGAGATGGCTGGATGGCATCACTGTCTCGATGGATGTGAATCTGAGTGAACTCCGGGAGTTGGTGATGTACAGGGAAGCCTGGCATGCTGCAATTCATGGGGTCACAGAGAGTTGGACACGACTGAGTGACTGAACTGAACTGAACTGAAGGTCATTCATAAAACTAGTAAATGATATTTTTGCAACTGCTACTATTTGCGATTTGTGTCAAAAATTTTTCAGTTTTTCCTTTATTTCTGCTCAAAAACAAGTTTATAAAAAGCAATTCTGAATTCGATGTTTTGCTATGCAAGTAACTGCTCCTGGGTATGCCCTCCTCTCACAAACAACTAGAAAACTATATACAATAAAGGAAAAAGCTGTTTTCATATATTGGCAACAGGCAGCCTAGGACTGTTATCCTTGAGAAAAGGAAATAAACAAGATGGACACTATGATTTCCCTGGCTTTCTGCCTGGAAGCATATTCTTGATCATGACCCAAGATAGGGCTCTCAAGTAGACCACATTGGTCTCGCTGAAAAAGGTAATAGAAATCAGAGCTTAGGAAGGCTAATGTGGTATCCCACAAATGGGACAGAGTATGAAAAGAGAAGATGCATAGGGAGTACCTTCAGCAATCATCATAGGAGTCACATTGAGTCTATTGCTGAATATTAATCTGCACAAGCACAGAATGAAATTACATCAGGCTGGTAAAGAATCATCAGGTGTGTATAGATGAACAGTCACCAGAGCCTACACAGGACTGGGGGATATGTAAGTTTCAACAAGGCAGGTTGGAAAGTATCTTGCTGAATACTCAAGGCCTTCAAGATAGATTCCTGAAGAGTAATACTTTAATAGTTGGATGAAAGTAGTCCTAGGGCCTTTCAACATTCACAGAGGAATGGATAAAGAAGATGTGGCACACATATACAATGGAATATTACTCAGTCATAAAAACGAATGAAATTGGGTCATTTGTAGAGATAAGTATGAATCTAGAGATTGTCATACAGAGTGAAGTTGGTCAGAAAGAGAAGAAAAAAAAATATACACCAAAGTGTATATGTGGAATCTAGAACAATGGTATAGATGACCTTGTTTGCAAGGCAGAAATAGAGACAGACATAGAGAAAAAATTGTATGGACACCAACGGGAAAAGTGGGGGATAAACTGAGAGATAGGAATCAACATAAATATTGATGGACTCCCCAGGTTGCCAGTGGTAAAGAGTCTGCCTGCCAATGTAGGAGATGCAAGAGACATAGGTTCGATCCCTGGGTTGGGAAGATCCCCCAGAGTAGGAAATGGCAACCCACTCCTGTATTCTTGCCTGGAAAATTTCATGGACAGAGAAGCCTGCAGGTTACATTCCATGAGGTCCCAAAGAGTTGGACATAACTGAGCACAGAGTCCCTTGGACTGCAAGGAGATCCAAGCTGCCCATTCTAAAGAAGATCAGCCCTGGGTGTTCTTTGGAAGGAATGATGCTAAAGCTGAAACTCCAGTACTTTGGCCACCTCATGCAAAGAGTTGACTCATTGGAAAAGACTCTGATGCTGGGAGGGATTGGGAGCAGGAAAAAAGGGGATGACAGAGGATGAGATAGCTGGATCCATTACTGACTCGATGGATGTGTTTGAGTGAACTCTGGGAGATGGTGATGGACAGGGAGGCCTGGTGTGCTATGGTTCATGGGGTCACAGAGAGTCGGACACGACTGAGCGACTGACTGAACTGAACTGAACTGAGCATGCATGCACCTTTCGCTTTATATTATTGATACTATGTATAAAATAGATAGCTAATGAGAACCTACTGTATAGCTCAAAGAACTCTACTCAATGCTCTGTGGTGACCTAAATGGGAAGGAAATGCAAAAGAGAGATGTATGTAATGTATACACATGGCAGATTCACTTCACTGTACAGTAGAAACTGACATAATATTGTAAAGCAACTATGTTGTGGTTGCTGGCTAGTTGCCCAGTCATGTCTGGCTCTTTGTGACCCCATGGACTGCAGCTCGCCAGGCCTCCTTGTCCCTCACCATCTCCCAAAGTTAGCCCAAGTTGATGTCCATTGCATCAGTGATGCCACCCAGCCATCTCATACTCTGTTGCCCTTTTTGCCTTCTGCCCTCAGTCTTTCCCAGCATCAGGGACTTTTCCAATGAGTCAACTGTTTGCATCAGATGACCAAAATACTGCAGCTTCAGCTTCAACATCAGCCCTTCCAATGAGTATTCAGGGTTGATTTCCCTTAAGATTGACTGGTTTGATCTCCTTTCTACCCAAGGGACTTTCAGGAGTCTTCTCCAGCACCATGGTTCAAAAGAATCAATTCTTTGGTGCTCTCCAACTATACTCCAATAAAAATTAATAAAAGGGCTTCCCTGATGGCTCAGTGGTAAAGAATCTGTCACCAATGCAGGAGACACAATTTCGATCCCTGGTCTGGGAGGATCCCGCATGCCATGGAGCAACTGAGGCCATGTGTCACAACTATTGGTTCTGTGCTCTAGATCTGGGGAATCACCCAAACACTTGAGAGCCTATGCTCTACAAGAGAAGCCACGACAATGAGAATCCTGCACCCTGCAACTAGTGAGAAGCTAGTTCACTACAGCTAAAGACACTCAGAATGCAACAAAGAAGACCCAGCACAGCCCAGTGCAACCTAAATAAATAAATAATTAATTAATTTAAAAATTAAGAAAAGAAAGAAAGTAGCTCTAGAGTAAAGCTACACCAAAGCAACCATCCACCACAGAGTAAAATATTAGGCTGATCCAAATTAACTACTTCCCAAAGAAATGTCAATATTCTTTGAAAGAAAGCAACACACACCAGACATGCAATAATATAATATTACAGCATCTAGAGTCCAGTGAAATATTAATAAGGATGCAAAGAGGCAAAAAGAACATCACCATTACCAGGAAAAAAATCAAAAAAATAAAAGCAGATTTATAAATGATGGAGATAATAAAATTAGCAGCAGCAATTTAAAACTACCTATTATAAACATGTTCAAGAATTAAATACAATAAATATAATGTGGAGAGATGTAGAAGATATAAAACAGGACAAAGTGGAAATTCTGGGGCTGAAAAATAGAATATCTCAATTTTTTTTTTTTTTTTAAAGATTTTGGGCCATTGAATAATGGCTGTAGTTTAGATCTCCTGTTTTCAGTCTCCTTGCCCTACCCTTCCTTGGAGACTAATTACACATACATTCGGCTATTTGACATGATCCCACAGCTTACGGACACTTTGTTTATTATTCTTTTCTGTAATTTTTATTCTGTTTTTCATTTTGGATAGTGTCCAGTGATATGTTAATTCACCTTTCCCCCTGCAATATGTAAACTGCTGTTCTCATCCAGTGTATTTTTCATTTCAGATGTTATAGTTTTCATCTTTTGATGATTTAGTTGAAGTTTTCAAAACCTATTTTTCACATATCTATCTACATTTAAATCTGTCCCTGAGCACTGCTCAGTCCTCAGTCAGCTGAAGGCTCCAGAGGCACCCTCTGTAGACCTCTGCGACTCTCTCTCTGCAAATTTCTCAAGTATCTGTCCTGCAAATGCTAGCAGCTCCAGCCTCCCTGAAATGCCAGCTCCATCTTCTCAACTCAGAGATTTTTGTCCCTTTGCTGCAGCCTAGAAACTCTCTCAAGACAGTAAATTTGTGTAACTGTGGAGCTAACCTCCTTTGTTTCCCATATCTTAGAGACCACCATAGTTGACTGCCTGATCTGCCTTGTTTAAACACTCTAGTTTCATTTATTTTGTTTGGTTTTTTATTTTAATTCCAGATGGGAGGGTACATCCAATCCCTGTAACTCCCTTCGGATGAGAGTGGAAATTCCTTGATTCTTAAGAAAAAATATTGGTACTGAAGGAAAAGAAAAGCATTTCTTTCTCTATAACAAATCTATACTGTCTTAATTAAATAATGAGAATAAAGTGTAGTTTCAATAGCAAATCTTTTTTGATAGGGAGTCTTACTGGCTCTTATCTATTGCAATGAGTTTTCTTTTCACTGACCTCACTTTATTTTTAAACAAAATTTTGTTATGTTAATGGGTGCTCATCATAAAAGTGTGGATAATGCAGAAAATATTTTAAATGAATTTTTAAAATATCTCTTAATAAGTTAATCTATAACACCTGTTCAAAATATATCTTGGATTTGATTTTAAGATGACTGTTCTTAATCTGCCTTTCAGAGATCATAGCTGATTTTCAAAATATATGGAATGGCCCCAGTGAGCACCAGACTCACTGTTCTCTATAAAATCTATAGAATTATCTATAGAATTTCATCTACTTGAAGGATGCTTACAGGTAACTCAAATGACATTTCCCTCTATGCAAGAGAATTATCTCTCTTTGTAGTTGACTTTATAGTCCTCTTTTGTGCAAAGTGAAGTGAAGTTGCTCAATCGTGTCCAAGTCTTTGTGACCCCATAGACTGTAGCCTACCAGGCTTCTCCATCCATGGGATTTTCCACGCAAGAATACTGGAGTGGGTTGCCATTTCCTTCTCCAGGAGATCTTCCTAACCCAGGGATTGAACCCAGGTCTCCTGCATTGTAGGCAGACGCTCTACCATCTAAGCCACTACGGAAGTCTATATTTTGTGCAAAGTACTCACATATTGAAAAAATTTCCTTGTGGCAGATGGTTTCATTGTCAAGTCTTCCTAAATATCACCCATATATACCAGATGGTAGAAGGAGAGAGAGAAAGAGTCTTTGACTGTATAAATATAAATATTTCTTCATTATATCATAAACTGCTGACCTCATAACCATCCAAAGAAAGCCAATGCTAATATCAAGTTTGTTGCATTTCCAGATGAGTGGCTCAGAAAGGAGAACCTATACAGAATGCCACACTTGAGGATATAAGTTCTCGTAGAAGAAACAATTGTGAGGAGAAAACTGAATGTTCTCTATTATTCAAAACATTGGTATAAATCTTTAGAAGAAAAATCAGATTTGTTATAGACATTTTAAAATAACTTTAGAAATTTCCATGAAAGTGACTTCAAATAACATTATTAAGCTCCCATTACATTCTCTGTTGCTGTTCTTCTTTCTTAGTTTTCTCTTTATTTCCTACTTTGTTGCCTTCCTTGCATGGCTATTTTAGTCTCTTGCTGCTGCTGCTGCTGCTAAGTCACTTCAGTCGAGTCCGATTCTGTGTGGCCCCATAGTCAGCAGCCCACCAGGCTCCCCATCCCTGGGACTCTCCAGGCAAGAACACTGGAGTGGGTTGCCATTTCCTTCTCCAATGCCAGAAAGTGAAAGGTCATTAGGCCAGTCTTATTTTTCAAACTGAGAATAATAAGAGAAAGTACCCAGGTAGAACTTATCTAGGTATTTTGTGAGTATTAACTAGTTTATTGTTGCTGTCGTTCAGTCACTCAGTCATGTCCAACTCTTTATGACCTCATGGACTGCAGAACACCAAGTTTCCCTGTCCTTCACTATCTCCTAGAGTTTGCTCAAATTCATTTCTATTGTGTTGACAATGCCATCCAATCATCTCTTCCTCTGTCAACCACGTCTCCTCTTGCCCTCAATCTTTCCCAGCATCAGGGGATTTTCCAATGAGTCAGTTATTCACATTCAAGTGACCAAAGTATTGGAGTTTCAGCTTCAGCATCAGTCCTTCCAATGAATATTCAGGACTGATTTCCGTTAGGATTGACTGGTTTGATCTTCTCACAGTCCAAGAGACTCTCAAGAGTCTTTTCCAGCACCACACTTAAAAAGAATCAGTTCTTTGGTGCTCAGCTTTCTTTATGGTCTAACTCTCACATCCACACATGATGGCTGGAAAAACCATAGCTTTGACTAGATAGACTTTTGTTGGCAAAGTAATCTATCTACTTTTTAAAATGTCTAGTGGAGTACATCATGAGCAGTGCTGAGTTGGATGAAGCACAAGCTGGAATCAAGATTGTGGGAGAAATATCAATAACCCCAGATATGCAGATGACACCACCCTTATGGCAGAAAGTGAAGAAGAACTAAAGAGCCTCTTGATGAAAATGAAAGAGGAGAGTGAAAAGGTTGGCTTAAAACTCAACATTCAGAAAACTAAGATCATGGCATCCAGTCCCATCAGTTCATGGCAGATAGATAGAGAAACAATGGAAACAGTGAGAGATTTTATTCTGGGGGATCCCAAATCATTGCTCATGGATGGAGGAGCCTGGCAGGCTGCAGTCTATGGGGTCGCTAAGAGTCGGACACGACTGAGTGACTTCACTTTCACTTTTCACTTTCATGCATTGGAGAAGGAAATGGCAACCCACTCCAATGTTCTTGCCTGGAGAATCTCAGGGATGAGGGAGCCTGGTGGGCTGCCATCTATGGGGTCGCACAGAGTTGGACATGACTGAAGTGACACAGCAGCAGCAGCAAATCACTACAGATGGTGACTGCTGCCATGAAATTAAAAGATGCTTACTCCTTGGAAGGAAAGTTATGATGAACCTAGACAGCATATTAAAAAGCAGAGACAATACTTTGTCAACAAAAGTCAGTCTAGTCAAGGCTCTGGTTTTTCCAGTAGTCTTGTATGGATGTGAGAGTTGGACTATAAAGAAAGTTGAGTGCTGAAGAATTGGTGCTTTTGAACTTTGGTGTTGGAGAAGACTCTTGAGAGTTCCTTGGACTGTGAGGAGACCCAGCCAGTCCAACCTACAGGAGATCAGTCCTGAGCGTTCATCGGAAGGACTGATGTTGAAGCTGAAGCTCCAATATTGTGGCCACCTGATGCGAAGAGCTGACTCATTTGAAAAGACCCTGATGCTGGGAAAGATGGAGGACAGGAGGAGAAGGGGATGACAGAGGATGATGTGATTGGATGGCATCACCAATTCAATGGACATGAGTTTGCATAAGCTCTGGGAGTTGGTGGTACACAGGGAGGCCTGGCGTGTTGCAGTCCATGGGGCCGCAAAGAGTCAGACACGACTGAGCAACTGTACTGAGCTGAACTGAACTGAGGTTGGTCATAGCTTTTCTTCCAAGGAGCAAACATCTTTTAATTTCATGGTTGCAGACTCCATCTGCAATGATTTGGAGTCCAAGAAAATAAAGGCTATCACTGTTTCCATTGTTTCCCCATCTATTTGCCATGAAGTGATGGGACTGGATGCCATATTTTCATTTTCTGAATGTCGAGTTTTAAGCCATTTTTTTCACTCTCTTCTTTCACTTTCATCAAGAGTCTCTTTAGTTCCTTTTTGTTTTCTGTCATAAGAGTGGCATTATCTGCATTTCTGAAGTTATTGATATTTCTCCTAGCAATCTTGATTGCAGCTAGTGCTTCATCCATTCCGGCATTTCACAGTATGTACTCTGGATATAAGTTAAATAAACAAGGTGACACTATACGGCCTTGATGTGCTCTTTTCCCAATTTGGAACCAGTCTGTTGTTCTATGTCCATACCTAACTATTGCTTCTTGACCTGCATGCAGATTTCTTAGGAGGCAGGTAAGGTCTGGTAATCCCATCTCTTTAAGAATGTTCCACAGTTTGTTGTGATCCATACAGTGAAAGCCTTCGGCATAGTCAATAAAGCAGAAATATATGTTTTTCTGTTTTTCTGGAACTCTCTGGCTTTTTTCAATGATCCAATGGATGTTGGCAATTTGGTCTCTGGTTCCTCTGCCTTTTCTAAATCCAGCTTGAACATCTAGAAGTTCTCTGTTTATGTACTGTTGAAGACTTGCTTGGAGAACTTTGAACATTACTTTGCTAGCATGTGAGATCAGTGCAATTGTGTGGTAGTTTGAGCATTCTTTGGCATTGCCTTTCTTTGAGATTGGAATAAAAACTGACCTTTCCAGTTCTGTGGCCACTGCTGAGTTTTCCAAATTTGCTTGCATATTGAGTGCAGCACTTTCACAGCATTATCTTTCAGGATTTGAAATAGCTCAGCTAGAATTCCATCACCTCCACTAGCTTTGTTCCAAGTGATGCTTCTTAAGGTCCACTTGACTTTGCACTCCAGAATGTCTGGCTGTAGGTAAGTGATTACATCATTATGTTTATCTGGGTCATTAAGATTTTTTTTTTTTGTATAGTTCTTCTATGTATTCTTGTCATCTCATCGTAACATCTTCTGCTTCTGTTAGGCTGATACCATTTCTGTCCTGTATTGTGCCCATCTTTGCATGAAAATTTCCCTTGTTATCTCTAATTTTCTTGAAAAGAAAATTAGTCTTTCCCATTCTATTGTTTTCCTCTATTTCTTTGCACTTATCACTGAGGAAGACTTTCTTTTTCTCCTTGTTATTCTTTGGAACTCTACATTCAAATGGGTATGTCTTTCCTTTTCTCCTTTGCCTTTTGCTTCTCTTCTTTTCTAAGTTATTTGTAAGGCCTCCTCAGACAACCATTTTGCATTTTTGCATTTCCTTTTGGGGGATGGTCTTGATCACTGCCTCCTATACAATGTCATGAACCTCCATCCATATTCTTCATTCACTCTATAAATCTAATCCCTCGAGTCTGTTTGTCACTTCCACTGTATAATTGTAAGTGATTTGATTTAGGTCATACCCAAATGGTCTTGTTGTTTCCCCTGCTTTCAGTTTAAGTCAAACTTTGCAATATGGATATCATGATCTGAGCCCTAGTCAGCCTCAGTCTTATTTTTACTGACTGTATAGAGCTTCTCCATCTTTGGCTGCAAAGAATATAATCAATCTGATTTTGGTATTGACCATCTGGTGATGTCATGTCTAGAATTGTTTCTTGTGTTGTTGGAAGAGGGTGTTTGCTATGACTAGTTCATTTTCTTGGCAAAACTCTATTAGCCTTTGCCCTGCTTCATTTTGTACTCCAAGATCAAACTTGCCTGTTACTCCAGGTATCTCTTGACTCCCTACTTTTGCAGTCCGGTCCCCTATGATGAAAAGGACATCTTTATTTGATGTTAGTTCTAGAAGGTCATAGAACTGTTCAACTTCAGCCTTTTTGGCATTAGTGGTTGGGGCATAGACTTGGATTACTGTGATATTGAATGAGGATTTGCCTTGGAAATGAACAATCATTCTGTCATTTTTGAGACTGTATCCAAGTACTGCATTTCAGATTCTTTTTGACTATGATGGCTATTCCATTTTTTCTAAGTGATTCTTGCCCACAGTAGTAGATATAATGGTCATTTGAATTAATGTGCTTGATTATTTAATGTACTGAATTAATGTACTTTGACATTGGTTACTTTCTGCTGTTACCACTAAGGATAAAACTCAGTTGTTAAAACTCATGTTTCAGAATTTGGAAATAAGAGTGGGGGTACAGGATATGTGTAACAGGTGTGATGCTTAAAATAACAAATTTGATGCTCATTATTTTTTAAATATGAGTAATATATAATAATGCTAACCTATTTTTGGTTAATAAATATCATCATATGACTTATTAGAGAATGAATTTAGGTAAAATCAATGTTGCTAAGAAACAGAGAATATCTGCAACAGAGGTTGAATACAGCTTACACTTATTTCTTACTGGTTGAAATCAATCTTTTACTATGATATTTATTATTTCAAGATATGTTAATTCAAGATACGTTGTCATGTTCTTAATTACTTCCTGACTATTTTGCTAAAGCAACTGGAAAATTAATTTTGGGTCAGAGTTACAGAATAGTATTTGAATACTCTATCAGACTCTATATCTTTTATGCAATAATTTATGGAGATTTCTCTTAGAGAGAGTAAGTTAGCATTTAAAAACAGGACTGGCTTTTTAAAAAGTTACTAAAACCTAACATTCAATCATGAAACTTTATCAAGTCTGAATTACAAATTATAATTACTCTAAAAATTTTACTGCCAGCTAGAAGTTGTTGCTGAAGTTTTGGTAGCAAGTGTTTTCATTTATTAAAAGATTTTCACATTCATTTCTCTGGAATATTCAATTTTAAATGTCCATCTAACAGCAATTCTCTACTCCTCACCTTCTTGCTTTCACATAAAAGGAATTCCTGTGTGGTTAATAATTATTAATAATAAAAGGACTTAAGAAGAACATAGATGCTTAAAGTTAAAGCTATTCCTCGTTAGTAGAGCTATACTAACTGAATACATCCTCCTTCCAGATCTCCAACTATGTCTTCTCAGTGTCTAACCATGCTTTCCCATTCCACCCTTCTTCAGTGTTTTTCATCTTTCCATTCCCATGCCCCTTCTCACTGGCATCTTATCTATTCCCACAACTCTGACTGCCATCTGTTGATATCTTACAGATCTGTATCTTCTGAATAGACTTTTATTCTGATAGACTTGTAAATTTAACTCCTACAAGCATATCAAATTCAGTGTGCTGTTTCCAACCTACCTCTTACTACTGAGACTCCTTCTGATACTAAATTTTCTTGTTCTTTTGCATGGAAATACCATTTACCCACCCAGCCTCGATAATCCATGTCTAATATCCATTATGTGCATATGTGCTATGTTGCTTCAGTCATGCCCAACCCTGTGTGACGCTATGGACTATAGCCTGCCAGGTTCCTATGCCCATGGGGATTCTCCAGGGATCTTTCATACCCAGGGATCAAACTCAGTTGTTCACGTCTTCTGCACTGGCAGGCAGGTTCTTTACCACTAACACCACATAGAAAGCCTCCAATATCCATTAAAAGACCACTTACTTTCTCTCACTAACAGCTAATTAGTCATTAAGCTTGACTGATTATATATTTTAACAATATTTCTGTTTTCACATTTCACATTTTGGGGTTAAACTCTATTATTTTTTGCATAGACTAATCTAGAATTTCTCAACTTCAATAGTATTGACATTTGGGGCTAAATAATTCCTTGCTGTTGGCAGGCTGTCTTATGCATTGTAGTATGTTTGGAAACATCTCAGTCCTCTACCCAATAGATGCTAGAAGCATCCCCCACTGGCAGTTGTGAGAATCAAAATTGTCTCTAGATGCTGATAACTATGCCCACTGGGGCAAAATCACCCCCACTGAGAATGCCTGGACTAGTACAACCAACTCACAACTTGTCACCATGTTGTGAGACTTTTCCAATCCATCTTCCATCAAAGTGAATTTTCCAAAATTAACCTATGACCCAAACTCCCCAACCCTTTACTGACTCCACAATGCCTAAAGAAAAGTAAAAACTTTTTCAAGCTATTTATTGAATCACTAATCTATTTCTTTTTGGTTGGTAGTATTTCTGAAGGAGACAAGAGTCAGCCTCCAAAGTTTTGTATTTAATATTTTCATGATGTAGACAGACACATTCTAACATTCTCTTTGGTAATATTTAATCACAACTTCTAGGTAGGTAGCTTTAAATAAATTTGGAAAGATATTTAATTACCCCAACTTTTCCTGTCCTTGATTTCTTATATTTCTATATAGTTGTACCAAACAGAAAATCTTGATACAGTAAGAAGGCAGCACAATCATTTAAATTATTGTTAATGAAGAAGCTTACCCAGAAAAAGGAAATCAAAACATAGGCTGCAAGCTGTTAATTTTAATTCCTATTTTTCCCAAACAACATTGAAGAAAACCAGAGAAACAAAAACAACTGCCCTACAGAAAGAACAGCATATATTTCAACGCACAATTCAGAAGCACCTGCATTAGTCAGAAATGCCACGGCAATAACCTGACCTATTGTTAGAAATCTAGCAAGTACATTTTTCATTGTTCCCCAGTGGGACTTTATGGCAACCAGTATTGATTGTGGGAGTTCCAAATTTCTATTAGACTTTTCTTATCTCTTAGATGATAATTATTTTAGTCCAACAATAAGACAATCTAGGATGCGAAAATAAGCTGATGTAGGCTGGGTCAAATGATGCCGATACTTGGGCAAACCTTATTTGAGTTATATTCTTATTTGATGTCAGAGCATAAAATCCCAATACAAGTATTTCTCATAAGACTTTACACTATTTTACATATGATTTCTACCTGATATTAGAAATTATTGTTTTGTTTTTTAAGAAGAATCATATGTTCAGTTCAGTCATATGTTCTGCTGCTGCTGCTGCTAAGCTGCTTCAGTCGTGTCCGACTCTGTGCAACCCCATAGACGGCCTCCTACCAGGCTCCTCTGTCCCTGGGATTCTCCAGGCAAGAACACTGGAGTGGGTCGCCATGTCCTTCTCCAGTGCATGAAAGTGAAAAGTGAAAGTGAAGTCGCTCAGTCGTCCGACTCTTAGCAACCCCATGGACTGCAGCCTACCAGGCTCCTCCGGCCATGGGATTTTTCCAGGCAAGAGTACTGGAGTGGGGTGCCATTGCCTTCTCCGGTTTACCATTAACACTTAATATGACTCAATACAACTGAATAGCATCAAGAGTTCATAAGAATGTAGACAAACTGTGATGTGAAGCATGATTCCAGGTTGATGGAAAAAAGAGGAAACATTGGCAAAGGTTATATGCAGAAGAAAAAAACTGGGATGTCACTTGGTCTTGATAGTAGATGGAGTTTTATTTCTTTGAGATAGAGACTAACATAGACTGTTTTAACTTGTTTCCCCTAATGCAGCATCTATAAAAAGCTACAGCAAACTATCAGTTCCTCAGTACCTGGAAACTCCATTAACACTTTGATCAATATACTGTAGTAGTTTAAAAATGGACCCTGGAGTCAAACTGTTTAGACTTAAGCTCTAATTGCACAATTTGCTAACCATGTGGTGTTGGGTAACTCGGTACCTGTGTTTTCTTTTCTGAAAATTGGGCTGGGTACTTATATGCCACTTATCCCATGAGGCTGTGATATTAAATTAATAACCTATCTAAAGTACTTAGAAAATTGCTTGTCACTGAGTAGTCACCCAATAAATGACATCTATTATTCCAGTAGTCTTGTATGGATGTGAGAGTTGGACTATAAAGAAAGCTGAGCACCAAAGAATTGATGCTTTTGAACTGTGGTGTTGGAGAAGACTCTTGAGAGTCCCTTGGACTGCAAGGAGATCCAACCAGTCAATCCTAAAGGAAATCAGTCCTGAATATTCATTGGAAGGACTTATGCTGAAGCTGAAGCTCCAATATTTTGGCCACATGATGCAAAGAACTGACTCATTGGAAAAGACCTTGATGCTGGGAAAGACTGAAGGCAGGAGAAGGGGATGACAGAGGATGAGATGGTTGGATGGCATCGTCAACTTGAGGGACTGAGTTTGAACAAGCTCTGGGAGTTGGTGATGGATAGGGAAGCCTGGCATTCTGCAATCCATGGGGTCACAAAGAGTCGGACACAACTGAGTGGCTGAACTGAACTGAAATGTTACCTGTCACAGAATAAATCTTGTAAAGTGTTAAAAGAAAAGGACAAAAGCAGGTAGCATCTCAATAGCCAATCTCACATGACTGAGGCAAACACCATTTAATACAAGCTGTAATGACTTTCTTCAAAGAAATGTTGTCTTTCCATCTGTTATATCTTTTTTTAGACCTCTGTTTCATCTTCATGTGAAAAGTTCTAGTATTCAATTCCTTCCCAGGTTGCCTTATGGTTATAGTGTCTTCAGTACTTGGCCTAGTTCTGAGCTTGTAAGAGGAAATAAAAGCAGTTACCTCTTTTAAATCTGAAAAGTCTTCTGTGGTGGCTTTCAAATACAACTAACACATAACATGTCCACATTTTTCCAGAAAATCTTGTCCAAAGAAATGTGAACTTGTTTGATATGCTTACTTGAGATCTGCAGATAATACCTCCTTTTGCTATTTCTATTTTGCTTTGTTCTACAATATCTCTTTCTGCCTTGTTTCCTATCACAAGCTAACATCTTATTCTTGTTCCCTAATTTGACATTTTGCCATGCTTATTAGGTAAATGTTATTTATAGTATTTGGGAGCTCTTGTCTGATGTCCTAAAGACTTCGGGAGAAAGGTACTATGGGAAATATTACTGTTATTATTAACAATAGCAATAATAGCAGACTACCGCTGTGAAAGAATTGGGAGGAAATCAAGCCAAGTGTTTTTGCAGATATTTCAAAGTTTACACAGAAAAAGCTTGAAATATGTCTCCTCCTATATTCTGGGCCAAGCTAAACCTTTGATTTATGTTAATCGTGTCTGAAAATCCAATCCCTAAGGCCTTGGTCTTTTCATTCTCTCATTTAGAATTCATTCTCTTGAACTGGCTGGTAATTACTGGCCAATGTCCTGACCACCCAGGTGCATGCTGGCAAAGGTACCCAGCTTTTGTGTTCCCGAATTCTCCTGAAGTAAGCACTCTTTCCTGCTATTTAGCGACTATTAAAATCATCTGCAAAGAGGCAAATATTCTGCTCCTTAGTGCAGAGAGAGCTGGCAGTGTAAGTCTTCTTTTTTTTTTTTTTTTGCATGATGCAAGTAAACCATGTATGAGTAGGAAATGAATGAAACTACTCTGGATGCTTATCTCTCTGGATTGAATTGTAAGGTCCAGATCATACGGCCAGAGGAGGCATCTCTGCTGCTTTCCACAAATTCTTCCAAATAATGTTCTGAACAAGTGCTAAATGGCTAAGGGCAGGGATTTCATCCTCCTTAAATGAAATGAACGAGGGATAAAAAACCAAATATAAGTCATTTTAAGAATCACTTCTTGTCTGAAGAGTCTGAAATTCTGTCTTTGAATTGACACCTTCTCTTCACTCCGCCATCTGTAACTTATATAGAAGCATAGGAAGACGACAAATCATTAAGGTTCAGCATGACCTACTGGTAACGAACACAGCTATACAGTGGTGCTGAAAGTGTGCCTTTAAAGGCCTCACTGCTTCACTGAATTTATAATTCTTTTTATCTATGAAGCTTTTTCAAGGAAAAAAATTTTTTCTCAACTATCCATAAGATTGGGAATTTAAATAGATAGTTAAGCTCATACGGAGTAAATTATAAATGTCTAAAAATAAAACTTAGGTATCCACATTTGAGATTGGTCAGTGGAGCAACTTCTCAAGAAATAATGTTTTAACATTAGTAGATATTGTCATTTTTGACATATTTATTGAGAAATTTTGCGTAGGAAGAACTTTAAATTCTACTCTTCAAAGAAAATCACCAAGGGAACCAGCTACTTCTTATAGCTAAAGGTGTATCTCTCTTATGAATCTGGAACCTTGAATTTAATGTATTAATGTTAATTATAGATATCAAAGATGATAGTATGAGTGAGAAAGTGAGAATCTATTTATCTAATGAATAAAAGTTACAGTGAGATAATTATTTACTTTTATTTTCCAAGAAACTGTTCAACTATTTCAACCTATGTAAATCATAGTTTTGATGGTAAAACAATATTTTTTATCATCTACCTAAGGTGGAATGAGATTTCTGGCTCCTTAGAACTACATTGTCCAGTATGGCCTAAGTAGTCATGTGTGGCTAATGAGTATTTGAAATGTGACTGGTCCAAACCAAGATGTGCTGAAAGTATAAAATAGACATTGGACTTCAAAGATTTAGTAAAAAAAAAATATGTAAAACATATCATTAATAATTTTTATATTTTAAATGTTAAAACAATACTTTGGATTTAATGGATTAATAAAATGTATTACTAAAATTAATCTCATCTTTTCCTCTTACATTTTTAGGGAAAAGTGAACAGTCCATAGGGTCGCAAAGAGTTGGATACAACTGTGCGACTTGACCTGACCTGACCTGAACAGTTCAAAAACTAAAATTTCAAACTACACCTGTAACTCACATTCCACTCCTAGTGGATTGTGCTGCTTCAGAGAATAAGCATTGTTAGCAAAGTGGGTGCCAGGAGTATGGAATGAAGCGGCCTCATGTGGTCTGTTCCCAAGTCTGTCCGCTTGCTTTTTCTGATATCTGAGCAGTATGGAGCAAGAACTACAGACATGAGCAGAAAGACAAGTTTTTACAAGGAACTATGAAAACAGTTATCCCAGCTTGAGAGCTACTCTTAAAGACAAATTAGGAGTAAGGAGGATATTCTTACTTCTCTTTAGAGCACCTGATATTTTCCATGGCTTCTTTCAGGTCATCTGGAAAGCAGCTGGGGGAATCCAGTGGATGTGGCAACTCTCCCCAGATGCTTGGAGGAAGAGGCCAATAGTAGTCAGACACAACAAAGTCCAGTGTGCAAGTATCAGAGACACAGCAGCACCTGGTGGAAGCCTTGTGTATAAACCATGAGTCTATTGAAGAACATCGGACTTTGTGGAAGACTGCATGAGTGATATGGGAGGATGTTATCAAGAGCCAGACTCCTTCACTGCATTTCTCCATCTGTACTTGTAACCTAGTGAAGACTTGGAAAAATTGCATTCGCCAAATTTATTCTTAGTAGCAAAACTTAGAAAGAATATTCAGATTTGAATTTTAATCACTACCTAATTATAACTTTTAAGTGATTATTTCAATTATTATTATTTAGAGCTACTAGATTCTATTTTAAAAATAACCTTTAATTTTGGAATACATGTCAAGTTTTTCAATGATTGAGGGTTTATTTTTGTATAAGTGTTTGGGAAGACCTATTTCTCTCCATGGATTTATTCTGTTTCATTTCATTTCCCAGGCAGAGGCTGCTTTGTAGACTTTTAAAATTTCCTTTGTGTAAGACCCAACTTTTATAATAAATTCCCTGCTCTAGAATATTCATAGTGGTTCTGTTTCACTACTTGAACCCTGACTGTTGCAAGTAGCTCAGTTAAAGCCACTCCATGCATCTCCTCCAAAAGCTGCCTTTCTGAACGGGAGGAAACATTAGCTGGAGGTGCTGATTGTCTCTGTGGGTACAGTGGTGGCAAGGCAGAAAAAGTGGATATGGCCATATTTTTATTCATTCTCCAAATCTAGAGCTGCTGCTGCTGCTAAGTCGCTTCGGTCATGTCCGACTCTGCGCGACCCCATAGACAGCAGTCTACCAGGCTCCCCCGTCCCTGGGATTCTCCAGGCAAGAACACTGGAATGGGTTGCCATTTCCTTCTCCAATACATGAAAGTGAAAAGTGAAAGTGAAGTAGCTCAGTCATGTCCGACCCTCAGCGACCCTATGGACTGCAGCCTTCCAGGCTCCTCCATCCATGGGATTTTCCAGGCAAGAGTACTGGAGTAGGGTGCCATCGCCCTCTCCAAATCTAGAGCTGGGTGATAGATTTTGTTTCAGCAAGAGCACTTAAACCTTTAGCTGTGACTAAGAATTTGGAAGCCACCAAGGGAGACTGTGTTCTCAAGAACAGAAGTAAAGACTCCATTGAACTTATAAATAATAAGTCAACAGAATAAATTTACTGAAAATATACAGGCCTCTACTGTGTTTGACTTACTTTTGTGTTGCTTATTTGATCATGTTTATTTGAAACTTGACTCCTATATGACAACCCATTCTGTTGAGTTTATTGTTAAAAGACCAGGAATGATTAATGACTCTAGTGAAATTATGGATTTCTATTGTTGCTAGCCTAATACAGTAAGTGCCAACTAAATCTTATAATGCATAATACGTGTATGTGTGGAATTCTTTGGGATATAAATGATTGTGGAAATGCAGACGCTATAAATTTTGCCTTCTAGACTATCATCAACTTCAGCTCACAAAATAAATAAAAGGTAAATATGTTGAATTTAGTTATGGCCTTTCTCCAAAGGGAAGAAAAGAGAATAATTTCAAATATTACTTCTCCATGGAGTGACAAGAAATGTTGGCTAATTTTCATAAATTGAGGAGTGCAGTCTGATTTAGGGCAAAATTACTACTTTTAAAATAAATGCAATTATATTGCTCCGTTTTATTATCACCTACTGACATGAAATTGCTATTTCGCAATCTTCTAAACATTTAAATAGGTCTTTTGTAATGGATACATTTATGTGCATAGTATATATTATTTATATAACAAGTATAAATTCCTTACTGGGTATCTGATATTGGGCTACATTTCAATCCTAAGACATAAGCCATATTATTACCTTGATTTCATAAATGAAGAAACTGAAGTAAAAGAAGTTTATTAATTTATCCAAGATGACATGGCTCATAGAAGAAGTCAGAATTTGCATGTAAATAGGTTAGCTCTTAACTTCTATCCTGCACTGGCAAGTTTTGTAGAACTATAACATCTGAAGATTGGTGGTTCTGCATGACATTGGTTATTTTGGATGACCTGTTTCTTGTTTCTAGGTAAATTTATTCATTTGGTAAGAGTTCTTTGGCAAATGACTCTTCTATTGCATACAATTAAAGTGGGAATGTCAGTGTAGATTATTTTCCGCCTTCTAGAACTGAATGATGGTCAAATAAATTTTATCCAAGAATAAAATTCTTAAGCAGAATGACACAAGAAAGAGAAGTGATTGGATCTGAGCTATGCCTGTGGTAATTCTTTGTATAAAGCCCTCCATTTCTTCCCAGGACACATTTTCCTGAGGGTGTCCCTGGTTCCTCTTTTCTGAGGCCTAATTTTTCAGCTTTTCTCTTGATAATTTTGTTCCTGTGACCTGTCCTGCCTTTCACATCTAAGGGCTTGAAAGGAATAGTTTTTTTGGCATTATTTTAAAAATTGAGATATAATTCACATTCTTTTACACAAAGTTTACCATTTTAAAGTGTACAATTCGATATATTTTTAGACTATGTATAGGGTTATGCAACCGTTAGTATTGTCTAATTCCAGAATACTTTCCTCACTCCAAAAGAAACCCTGCTCCCATTAGTGGTCACTTCCTAGGCTCCTTTACCCCCAGTCTCTGGGATTCACTCTTTCATGATCAATTCATTTATGCTGTTTAAATACCCCCAAATATTTATTTTATAGCTTTTTCTAATTCAGTCATTCTCTATTTTTATCCATTGAATTTAAAATAAAAACAAAACAATGTGTATTTGTGTATCGAGAGAAAATAACTATGACACTTAACTCATATATTTTTGTGGCTTCCCAGATGGCTCAGATGGTAAAGAATCTGCCTGCAGTGCAGGAGACCCAGGTTTAATCCCTGGGTCAGGAAGATCCCCTGGAGAAGGTCATGACATCCAACTCTAGTATTCTTGTTTGGAAAATTCCACGGACAGAGGGACCTGATAGGGTACACTCCATTGGATTGCAAAAAGTTGGGCATGACTGCTCCCATGTATTTTTTAGACTTCCTTAATTCTCTCTCTCTGTTTTTTGAGTATTAATGTATTTTTAAGTGTGAGAAATTGCACAGTCTAATGCATACATTTAATCCATATCTGGGTGAATTAAAAAGACAATAGATTGAAAGTATTTGCAACATCATATTCTATAATCTTTGACAAAATATTTGTCTTTTTCCACCCTCCAATCACACTTCCTTATTATTAAATAGATAAGAAAAATTTTATCTTTAATTAAGCAATTTGAAGAAATTTAAAATTCCTTCGAATGTATACTATTTCTCATATTTCCTAATATCATATCTGAAAAACAGAATAATTTTCTTATTATGTGCTTTGTACTAAAGAAAGCAGCAGGAAGCAACATTTCAAACTGGACATGGAACAACAGACTGGTTCCAAATAGGAAAAAGAGTATATCAAGGCTGTATATTGTCACCCTGCTTATTTGACTTATATGCAGAATACATCATGAGAAACGCTGGGCTGGAAGAAGCACAAGCTAGAATCAAGATTGCCAGGTGAAATATCAATAACCTCAGATATGCAGATGACACCACCCTTACGCCAGAAAGTGAAGAAGAACTAAAGAGCCTCTTGATGAAAGTAAAAGAGGAGAGTGACAAAGTTGGCTTAAAGTTCAACATTCAGAAAACTAAGATCATGGCATCTGGTCCCATCACTTCATGGGAAATAGATGGGGAAATAGTGGTTGATTTTATTTTTCTGGGCTCCAAACTCACTGCAGATGGTGACTGCATCCATGAAATTAAAAGATGCTTATTCTTTGGAAGGAAAGTTATGATCAACCTAGACAGCATTAAAAAGCAGAGACATTACTTTGCCAACAAAGGTTCATCTAGTCGAAGCTATGGTTTTTCCAGTGGTCATGTATGGATGTGAGAGTTGGACTATAAAAAAGCTGAGCACCAAAGAATTGGTGCTTTTGAACTGTGGTGTTGGAGAAGACTCTTGAGAGTCCCTTGGACTGCAAGGAGATGCAACCAGTCCATCCTAAAGGAGACCAGTCCTGGGTGTTCATTGGAAGGACTGATGTTGAGGGTGAAACTCCAATACTTTGTCCACCTTATGTGAAGAACTGACTCATTTGAAAAGACCCTGATGCTGGGAAAGATTGAGGGCAGGAGGAGAAGGGGATGACAGAGGATGAGATCATTGGATGGCATCACCAGGCATCACCAAGAGTTGGTGATGGACAAGGAAGCCTGGTGTGCTGCGGTTCATGGGGTCACAAAGAGTCGGACATGACTGAGCAACTGAACTGAACTGAACTGAACTGAAGTAAAGATTTAGTTAACAGCCACTACATAATGGTGTCTATTTACCCAAGAACAGTAATTAAATAATAATTAATGTTTTCATCTGGAATATTCTAGAAAAAATTTTAAATAGCCATATTTTTTCAATTTAGTAACTTTTAAATAATTTATTTATTTATTTAATTTAGACCCAGCTGTGCTGGGCTTTATTGCTGTAGAGGCTTTTCTCTAGTTGCAGAAGGCAGGGGCTACTCTCTAGTTGTGGTGCAAAGGCTTTTCATTGTGGTGGCTTCTCTTCTTGTGGAGCACGGGCTCAGCAGTTGTGGCATGTGGGCTCAGCAGTTGCTGCTCCCGGGCTCTAGAGCACAGGCTCATGCAGTGCATGGCTTTAGTTGCTCTGGCAAGTGGAGTCTTCCCACACCAGGGATGGAGGCCATGTCTCTTAGGTGGCCAGAAGTATTCTTCTCCACTAAGCCACAAGGAAATCTCTTGATTTAGAAATTTTGACTCCTGTGTCCATTGTTCTTGGACAGGATATAAACTTCTGTTTCTCAAAAGACCTGCTGAGGTCTTGGGAAGTAGAAATGTGACTTCTTAAGAACTTAGGCTCTGGAGTCAGCCTGCCTGTGGTCAAATCCCACCTCTGTTCTTACTAACCACATGAACACAGGTAAATCACTTAACCTCAACCTACCTGAAACATTTTTTTTTAATCAGTGGATGAGATAATAAAAATAAAGTTCTTAAAATAATGAATAACATATTCTAAGGCCTCATTTAAAGCTAGCAACTGATACAAACTGGAACTAGCCTTCCTCACTTCAACCCAATGATTGAAACAGCAACAGTTTAATTAAGATACATCCAAGAAGATTCCCTGTGAAAGATTAATGAAATACTCTATCGTTGAAACTGTAATCATAATAATAGCAGCTCTAAATTGTTGAACATCCAGGGCCAACATGTTGATATGTCCTTTACTTGTTTTTCTGTTTAATCTCTCAGAAACCCTGTAAATTAGGTAGTTTTTCCATTTTACACAGTAGTAAACCACATTCAGAAAATAAGATCATGGCATGTGGTCCAATCACTTCATGGCAAATAGATGGGGAAATAATTGAAACAGTGCAAGACTTTATTTTGGGGGCTCCAAAATCACTGCAGATGGTGACTGCAGCCATGACATTAAAAGACGCTTATGCCTTGGAAGAAAAGCTATGACCAACCTAGACAGCATATTAAAAAGCAGAGACATTACTTTGCCAACAAAGTTTCATCTAAAAGGTATGTTTTTTCCAGTAGTTATGTACGAATGAGAGAGTTGGACCATAAAGAAAGCTGAGCACCGAAGAATTGATGCTTTGGAGCTGTGCTATTAGAGAAGACTCTTCAGAGTCTCTTGGCCTGCAAGAAGATCAAACCAGTCAATGCTAAATGAAATCAGTCTTGAATATTCATTAGAATGACTGATGCTGAAGCTGAAACGCCAATACTTTGGCAACCTAATGCAAAGAGCTGACTCATTTAAAAAGACCCTGATGTTGGGAAAGATTGAGGGCAAGAGGAGAAGGGGACGACAGAGGATGAGACGGTTGGTGGCATCACTGACTCAAAGGACATGAGTTTGAGTAAACTCTGGGAGTTGGCGATGGAAAGGGAAGCCTGGTGTGCTGCAGTCCATGGGGGGCGAAGACTCGGACATGACTGAGCCACTGACCTGAACTGAAACCACACTGCAGACTAGCTAAGTAACTTGCTCATGACTTGCATGCCCTTTACACTGTCTTTCCAAAAGCTTATCTGTTAAAGTGATTCCCAGTGACTTTGTGAGAACTCCAAGAGCTCAAATATATTAATTTACTAGATCTGCTAAAGTGTTTCCTTTAAGGTAATCCATTAGTTGGCTTTGTCATATCTTCTTTTCAGGGACATTTAATTGAGAAAACATTGAAGAAACACAAGTAGCAGACAAAGAGCAGAGAATAATTGTGGGCAGATTTCACTTGAGTAAGGAGAGCTGATGTTTTTCAGGAATTTGCCATAGGGACAGTGGTAGGGTTAAGATCTGAATGTAATGTCTCTCCTTCAAAATGTTAACTCTATGTCCATTTCCACAGATGGAGAAGAAAGGCCCAATGAAGGAGAATCAAGACATGTCCTTGGAGTTGCTTTTGCCAACCTGAATAGATTTGAAGCTCCCATGAAGAACCTCATCCATTCAGCTTACTTAGGACCATTGGTGGAATCTGATAGCCAGGGAACAGACAATCTCTTGTAGGCCACATAAGTATGAGAGGGAAGTAAACTTCCCAGGGTAAACATCACATATCATCCTAAAGTGGCAGTCTTAATAAATATAAGCAATCGAGAACACTATAGTTTTTAAGGTACACTGTATATTAAACCATATTAGGGAGTATATTATCAGAGTCCCAGCAAAGAATAGAAGCCATATTCTAAAGTACTTATGTATGGCAAAACAAATACAGTATTGTAATTAAAAAAATAAATAAATTTAATTAAAAAAATAAAGTACTTAATTAAGCAATTAACAAGGGGACTATTTGTTGACATGTGAACAGAACAACAAAGGATACTGAAGCACCTATGAACCAGAAGCAGTGGGAAACTATTACCAAATTCCGAAGAGTGATTATTTCTCATTCCTCTTTAAGTCACCACAGTAACTGTCACATGAAAGTGAAAGTGTGAGTTGCTCAGTTGTGTCCCACTCTTTTTGACCCCTGGATTGTAGCCTACCAGGTTCCTCTGTCCATGGAATTCTACAGACAAGAATACTAGAGTGGGTTGCCATTCCCTTCTCCAGGGGACCGTCCCAACCCAGGGATTGAAACTGGGTCTCCTGCGTTGCAGGCAGATTCTTTGCCATCTGGGCCACAGGGAAGTCCTAACCCTGGCATAACTTGTCATTATGAACATCACCATTATAGCTATTCTTTATGACGGCGTCTCATGTGCTGGCCACTAAACTCAATACGATACACTGTTTCATATGTTCTCAGCCATCTTGTGATTTGGAAACTACTGACTATATTTTACATAATGAAAAGTGAAATTCAGAAGTCAAAAAATGGATAACAATTCAAACAGGTGATAGGTGTGAAGCAGAATCAAAACTCATGTCTGACTGATTCAAAATACAGTGCTATCCAAGTTATAGTAAGTGAAGGTACATGTGAGACATCAAATAAAAGATTTCTCCTCTATTTACTATAAAATTTCTATTACTTCAAAAGCCAACCAGTAGGCTTCCATCTAAACTCTAAGGAATAGTTAATGAAATAAAACTATATCACTTATCGCTCTTTTGCCAGAAATTTTTTCATGCTTTGTCTAGCAAACAGATCACAAACTCCTCACAGAAGGATTCCTTGTGTTATACAGCTTTATATCTCGGAGACTCTGGTGCTTTGTGAATATCAGTTCTTGTTTACTTATATAATTTTTTTTTCTATGCTTATTTCCATAGTTCTCCACATGGCTACAAGCCTAGTTCTCAAGGGTTTTTATGATAATTAGGTTCTAGAACAGCAGTTTTCATATCCTGAATGTACAGTTCCCATTATGTTTAGTTTTCAAATTAAGGTTAATTTTGTCTTCCCAATGCCTCTACTCCCTTTGAAAGCTTTAAGATGTCCAAATTTGCAAAGATGGGCTTTGCAAAACTACAATTGGAAATTAATTTTATAAATGACAAATAATGAATCTATCTGACTCATATCTCTTTTATAATGGCTTTCTTAACCATAGGCATTCCTAGGAAATATTTCTGACTTTGGTAGCTAAAAGGGAGAGAAGGAATCCTTATTGTTTGCTGACCCATCTGACTGATCTTGAAATCAATGAGGCCGGGTCATTCAGGACAATCTTGCAAACTGCTTAGCAAAGCATTGAAGCTCTTCTGTGGCTTGGACCCAATTAAATGCAACTTGAATTTTCCAGCCTCTTCTATCACTCTCTCCAATCCATGCATCTCCTAGACTCTAGCTGCAGAGAATGTTTAAGGAATATGCTGTGCCCTTATGAGTCTCCCTATTTCACATTGCTGACTGCCTCTTCCTTGAATGCTTCACCTCACATGGACTCAAATAAACAAGGATACAGCTGCATTTTGCAGTAGAGTCTACTGGTTCCTACTACATGTTCTAGAGCCAATCCTGTTTTTCTAGTTCTAATATGTCAACTAGTTATCTGACCTTGAGCTTGACACGTAACCATTCTGAGAATTAGTTTCTACATCTCTGACAGGAGCAAAATACTGTCTATCTCAACACAGCTATTGTGAAGATTAAAATGAGTTATGAAGGTAAAATTATCACACTATGTCTGATAATACAGTAAATGTTCAATATGTAATAGCTACTGTAACTTTTATTTATATCAAATATTTTCTCTCAATGAAGCCTTATTCTTCTCCAGCTAGGACTTACTTTCATCTTTGCTCTCTTAAGCCCATTTTAGTCACCACTATACTGGCACTTTCTTCATTAATAATTTATATGACTGCATTCCATAATCAAAATTATATGACAAAATTCAGAAATATGGCATAAACGACGTAAATCAGAAATAACATGACATAACTCCATAATTCCAGGTGGCTCAGTGATAAAGAATCTGCCTGCCAATGCAGGATATACAGGTTTGATCCCTGGATCATGAAGATCCCCTAGAAAGGGAAATGGCAATCCACTCTAGCATTCTTGCTTAGGAAATCCAATTGACAGAGGAGCCTGGCAGGCTTTAGTCTGTGGGGTCACAAATAGTTAGACATGACTAGCATGTCAACTAAACATGCTAAAGCAATTAAACAACAACAATACCATCATCAGAACATAGGTCTTTAGCTTTTTATAGCTTTAGCGTAGTTGGTTCCTGTGTGTTTATGAGGTACTGAATGAAAGGAATGAATGGATGGTGAATGGAGGCTAAGATACAAAATACTCTTAATTAATATAAAGATGTTGATTATTCTAAAGTGACCAAGTTACTCAAAGTGAGTAATTTGGATGAGAGACTCTGCCTTAGGATACACTTGATAAGACCTAGTCAGCAGGTAGGCTTGGCAATATGATCTTGCTGACTCATTTAATCAATCATTCATTTCTTTCTGAAATTAAGATATGGGGAGCCTTTCTTATCTCTATATTTTATAACAGTGAGAAAATAAATGATCAATGCTCAGTACCTGGGATCAATGCTCAGTACCATTACAGTGGTGTACATTTTGCAATTCTTAATTAAATTGTGGCAAACACATTGCAGTCTCCCTGGCTAGCTTCATCTGCATATAGCAGCATAATCATTTCTTTCCCTTATAGTAAAGACTTGTTATGAGTCATAAGTCTTCTCCAGAGGGTGTGGTTATCATCTGATAATCACACCCTTGGGAGATTAAAAACACTTATCTTTGGATCATGACTGGGAATGCCCCAGGGGTGTGATTATCTCAGGAAACTCACACTTTCTGTCATGCCTAATTGCTTAATTATTATAGCGGCAAGTTCACACCACCATACAAGAGCTAAAGCTGTGTCAGCATTTCCACTATAAATTCTTTTCTAAGACTCTATAGCTTAGCAGTTAAAAAAAAAATCTATGTTTCTTAGAAGCACTGCACTAAAGGTCTTATTCAAAGAAACATATTTCTTCAATAGATTATTTTTATCTTAAAAATTGGGTCCTTGTCCCCATAGTGAGTTGACCAAAGAAATAAGTGTTAATTAAATGTCTTTAACTCATATATTTTTCTGAGCAGCTGGGAAAATAATACACATTCTAAAGATATAAATATGATTTCATCTACCTAAACAGCAAGAATGGCTCACACAATTTCCAGTTCCCTTGGAAATACGCTTGCACGTTTTAGGACCATTCATAAAAGACTTTTCCTTTTGCAAGTAAAACAAGCTAGCCCACAGTTGAAAAATGTCACATAAAAGTAAGTTCCAAACCTCAGCTAAATATTTTCTTAGGTCATATGCTGTTAACTTTCTAAAGAAAATTGAGTAAAGTTTAGTTGTGAAGAAAATGGGGAACAAGGAGATGCAGGCAAAACACTGCATAATTGCTTATAATAAGGCTTCTCAGTTTTATCAGTGTCTCAAAGGTGACAAGTGTCTCAAAGCCTGGAAGAGGCTGATTCATGTAGATTGAATTTATGAGAGATCAAAGATTATGAGATACTGTTGTTCTTTAGTTGCTAAGTTGTGTCAGACTCTTGGTGACTCTATGGACTGCAGAATGCTAACCTTCCTTCCCTGTCCTTCACTATCTCCCAGAGTTTGCTCAAACTCACGTCCACTGAGTCAACGATGCCATCTAACCATCTCATGCTCTGTACCCCACTTCTCTTCCAGTTCTCAAACTGTCTCAGCATCAGGGTCTTTTCCAATGAGTCTGCTCTTAGTGTTAGGTCACCAAAGTATTGGAGCTTCAACTTCAGCATCAGTCCTTCCAATGAATATTCAGGGTTGATTTGCCTTAAGATTGGTTTGTTTTCCTTGTCCTAGGACTCTCAGGAGTCTTCTCCAGCACCACAGTTTGAAGGCATCAATTCTTTGGCACCCTGCTTTCTTTACGGTCCAGTTCTAGGCTATATGACCAACGGGAAAACCATAGTCTCGACTATACAGACCTTTGTTGGCAGAGTAATGTCTCTGCTTTTCAACATACTCTACGTTTGTTATATCTTTCCTGCCGAGAAGCAATGATGACAAACTATTGGAAAGACTTATGCTGAAGTTGAAGCTCCAATACTTTGGCCACCTGATGGGAAGAGCTGACACACTGGAAAAGACCCTGAGGCTGGGAAAGATTGAAGGCAAGAGGAGAAGAGGACATTAGAAGAAGTGATGGTTGGATAGCATAACTGACTCCATGGACAAGAGTTTGAGCAAACCCGGGAGATGGTGAAGGACAAGGGAAGCCTGGCGTGCTGTGTCCATGAGGTTGTACAGTCAGACATGACTGAGTGACTGAACAGCAACAGTATTTAGAACTGTGCTATTTACATTTCAAATAGTTATTATTTTTACAGATATTTTTCTATTGCCAGTTTCTAGTTTAATACTGTTACAGTCAAAATACTCCATATGAGCCACATTAAAAACATATGTTTTATGGCCCTGCATACAGTTTATCTCAGTGACTGTTTCCTGTGCACTTGTGTATTCTGCTGTTCATGGGCATTGTGTTCAATAAATGCCAATTAGATCAAGTAGATTGAATGGATATTTAGGCTTATTTCAATTTTCTTGTTTGTTCCATTAATTATTAGATGAGTGTTGAATTCTCCAAGTTTAATTGTGGATATTTTAAATTCATTTTTATTATGTTTTTGCTTCATGAATTCTGAAAGTCTCCAATCAGATGCAGAAAATTTTAAGATTTTCATGTCTTCTTATAAATTGATTATTTTATCATTATGAATTGTCCTTTATTCTCTCTGGTAATTATATTCATTATTTTTAGAATGTCACTTATCACTATAAATTAAAGTCACCTTTTTATGATTAGTGTTTGCTTGGTATAGCCTTTTCCATACTTTAACATATGTATACTATCATCTGCATCCTTATATTAAAAGGTTATTTCTCATAAACATATTTAGATCTTTTAACTAGGATGTTAAATAGTTTATTTTTAATGTGATTATTGAAATGTTTGAATTTAAGTGTACTTTCTTGGTAGCTGTTTTCTATTTTTCCCCTCTGTTCTGTCTTTCCTTTGTAACTGCCCATCTTTGGGTTAGCTAAGTAATTTCTAGGCTGTTATTTTATTTCAATTATTGACCATGGCACAGGCAGCAAGATACTCATAAATAATTTGACTCTTTCTAAGATTTTTAAACTTGTTTAGGGAAGCAGTAGAGTAACCTTTATTTTACAACAAAAATACACTTTTCAATTTTTTAAATAGTTTGATTCATTTTTTTCCCAACTTCTTATTCATGCAGGGTTGTAAGTATAAAGTGAAAATCGTTCAGTTGTGTCTGACTCTTTGTTACCCCATGGACTATACAGTCCATGGAATTCTCCAGGCCAGAATACTGGAATGGGTAGCATTTCCCTTCTCCAGAGGATCTTCCCAAACCAGGGACTGAACCCAGGTCTCCGCATTGCAGGCAGATTCTTTATCAGCTGAGCCACAAAGGAAACCTAGGGTTGTAGGTTGGTCCCTTTTAATCTTTCAAGGGTTCTATTAGCTTTCTAGGTCTCTTATAACAAAATACCACAAATTGAGTGGTTTAAATAACAGAAATCTATTGCCTCAGAGTTCTGGAGGCAAGAAGTCTTACCTGGGTCATGTTGATTTAGAAGGCTCTAGAGAAGGATCTAGTCCAGGCCTCCCTCTCTGTCTCTGGCATTTCTTGGTTTGGGCAGCCTATTTTAATCATCACACAGCATTCTCTCTCTAAGTATATCTCCATATACAAATTTTCTCCTTTTATAAGGGCATCAGTCATATTTGATTAGGGGTCCATCTGACATTAAATAAAACCTTATATTAACTAGTTACATCTTCAACAACCCTATGGGTAAATAAGATCACATTCTGGGTTACTGGGGTTCAGTACTACAACATATGTATATTGGGGAATGCAGTTCAATTCATGAGGATAGAAGCGCAGTGCCCCACATGAGTAATTTCTGATATCAATCAGAAATTCTGCCATTCACAGATTAAGAAACATTATATAAACTGCTACTGCATATAATATGACTTCGATTGGGGATTACTACTATTTAAAAGTTACCATCACACAGATATATTGGGGTGCACAGAAAATATTGGGGTGCAATTACTAGGTCTGACAGGGTATTCCCTTAAACATGCAACTTTTTCACTTAAAATTTTTATTTATTTATTTGACGGTGCTGGGTTTTAGTTGCAGCACGTGGGATTCTTTATCTTTTCTGTGGCATGTGAGCTCTCAGTTGTGGCATGTGGGATCTAGTTCCCAGATCAGGGATCAAACCCAGGCCCCCTTTACTGGGAGTTGGGAGCACAGAGTTTTAGGCACTGGATCACCAGAAAACTCCTGCAACTTTTTCTAATTATTGTTGGGTGGTTAAAAGTCTTTGCTGTATCCTATTTCGATTTTGTGTTTTGTTTCATTTCCTTATTGTATTTTATTATTATTCAGTTCAACTCAGTTCAGTCGCTCAGTCGTGGCTGACTCTTTGTGACCCCATGAATCGCAGCATACCAGGCATCGCTGTCCATCACCAACTCCCGGAGTTCACTCAAACTCACCTCCATCGAGTTGGTGATGCCATCCAGCCATCTCATCCTCTGTCGTCTCCTCTTCTTCCTGCCCCCAATCCCTCCAAGCATCAGAGTCTTTTCCAATGAGTCAACTGTTTGCATGAGGTGGCCAAAGTACTGGAGTTTCAGCTTTAGCACCATTCTTTCCAAGCACTTAGGACTGATACCCTTTAAAGTGTACTGGTTAGATCTCCTTGCAGTCCAAAGGATTCTCAAGAGTCTTCTCCAACATCACAGTTCAAAAGCAACAATTCTTCGGTGCTCAGCTTTCTTCACAGTCCAACTCTCACATCCATACATGACCACTGGAAAAACCATAGCCTTGACTAGATGGACCTTTGCTGGCAAAGTAATGTTCTGCTTTTCAATATGCTATCTAGGTTGGTCATAACTTTTCTTCCAAGGATTAAGTTCTTTTAATTTCATGGCTGCAGTCACCATCTGCAGTGATTTTGGAGCCCCCAAAATAAAGTTTGACAGTTTCCGCTGTTTCCCCATCTATTTCCCATGAAGTGATGGGACCAGATGCCATTATCTGAGTTTTCTGAATGTTGAGCTTTAAGCCAACTTTTTTCACTCTCCTCTTTCACTTTCATCAAGAAGCCTTTCAGTTCCTCTTCACTTTCTGCCATAAGGGTGGTGATATCTGCATATCTGAGGTTATTGATATTTCTCCCGGCAATCTTGATTCCAGCTTGTGTTTCTTCCAGCCCAGCGTTTCTCATGATGTACTCTGCATATAAGTTAAATAAGCTGGGGAACAATATACATCCCTGAAGTACTCCTTTTCCTATTTGGAACCAGTCTTTTGTTCCATGTCCAGTTCTAACTGTTGCTTCCTGGCCTACATGTAGGTTTCTCCAGAGGCAGGTCAGGTGGTCTTTATTCCCATCTCTTTCAGAACTTTCCACAGTTTATTGTGATCCACACAGTCAAAGACTTTGGCATAGTCAATAAAGCAGAAATAGATGTTTTTCTGGAACTCTATTGCTTTTTTGATGATCCAGCAGGTGTTGACAATTTGATCTCTGGTTCCTCTGCCTTTTCTAAAACCAACTTGAATATCTGGAAGTTCATGGTTCATGTATTGCTGAAGCCTGGCTTGGAGAATTTTCACCATTACTTTACTAGCATGTGAGATGAGTGCAATTGTGCAGTAATTTGAGCATTCTTTGGCATTGCATTTCTTTCAGATTGGAATGAAAGCTGACCTTTTCCAGTCCTGTGGCCACTGCTGAGTTTTCCAAATTTTCTGACCTATTGAGTGCAGCACTCTCACAGCATCATCTTTCAGGATTCGAAATAGCTCAACTGGAATTCCATCACCTCCACTAGCTTTGTTTGCAGTGATGTTTTCTAAGGCCCACTTGATTTCACATTCCAGGATATCTATTAATACTATTATGATAAAGATAGTCAAGAAACTTATTTAATCTAACCAGGATTTACACATTATCCAGCAATATGTAAGTAAATTTAAATGTTATTTTTTCCAGTTTTATACATAAATTATTCTTGGTATGTAGTTTTAAATCTTATATATTTAAAAATTATCAATTAAAATTTTATTTGAAAAAACTTAATTACTGTAAGTGTGAAAATCTGTAGATGCTGAAACATTTTACACTTTTGAAAGAAATATCTTCTTTGTTATAAAATTAAAATTATTTTTCTTGATGTGAAAATTTTCTAGATATACAATTATATCATTATATACTATTCAGCTGCATGCAAGCAATCTAAATGTCCATAGATAGATGACACAAATAAAGAAGACATGGAACTTATATACAATAGAATATACCCCAGCCATAAAATTGAGATAATGCCATTTGCAGCAACACGGATGGACGTGGAGGTGGTCATACTGAGTGAAGTAAGTCAGATAGAGAAAGACAAACATCATATGATATCACTTATATGTGAAATCTTAAAAAAAAAAAAGATACAAAGGAACTTAGTTACAAAACAGAAACAGAATCATAGATGTAGAAAACAAACTTAGGGCTACCAGGGTGGAAAGGCAGGAAGGGCTTAAATTGGGATACTGAAATTGACACACACACACTATTTATAAAACAGATAACTAATAAGGACCTATTGTATAGCACAAAGAACTCTATTGAGTACTCTGTAATGACCTATATGGGAAAAGAAACTGAAAAGGAGTGGATATATGGATATGTATGACTAATTCACTTTGCTATACAGCAGAAATTAATACAACATTGTAAATCAACTATACTCCAATTAAAAAAAAATGTCGTGATAGCATTAATATCCATAAGCTAGAACAAAAAACAAAAACGTTGATTAAAAAATGTATTTAGTAGACATGATAATTCAAGTAGATATATACATTTTGATATATAAATGGTGGTTTATAAATTTAGTAGTATTTCTATATTCTTATCATTTGCCAATGAAATAGGAATAAATAACTGCTTTTACCAACATATGAACTGCCTAGAAATTTAGAAACACACAGCAGGAAAAGCATTGTATCTAGGGTAATACTGTGTGTGCATGCTTATTTGCTTAGTCATATCATATCCAACTCTTTGTGACCTCATGCACTGTAGTCCTCTAGGCTCCTCTGTCCATGGCATTCTGCAGGCAAGAACACTGGAGTGCCATGCCCATTTCCAGGGGATCTTCCTGTGCCAGGAATCAAATCTGGATCTTTTTTTTTTTTTTTTTTTTAAATTTTATTTTTAATTTATTCTATGTTACAATACTGTATTGGTTTTGCCATACATTGACATGTATCAGCCACAGGTGTACACGATCCCAATGCCGAAGCCCCTTCCCACCTCCCACCCCATATCATCTCTCTGGATCATCCCATGCACCAGCCCCAAGCATCCTGTATCCTGTATTGAACATAGACTGGCGCTTTGTTTCTTACATGATAGTATACATGTTTCAATGCCATTCTCCCAAATCATCCCACCCTCTCCCTCTCCCTCAGAGGCCAAAAGTCCATTCTATACCTCTGTGTCTCTTTTGTTGTCTCACATATAGGATCATCATTACTATCTTTCTGAATTCCATATATATGTGTCAGTATACTGTACTGGTGTTTTTCTTTCTGGCTTACTTCACTCTGTATAATCGGCTCCAGTTTCATCCATCTCATTAGAACTGATTCAAATTTATTCTTTGTAAGGGCTGAGTAGTACTCCATTGTGTATATGTTCTACAGCTTTCTTATCCATTCATCTGCTGATGGACATCTAGGTTGTTTCCATGTCCTGGCTATTATAAACAATGCTGCAATGGACATTGGAGTACATGTGTCTCTTTCAGTTCTGGTTTCCTCGGTGTGTATGCCCAGCAGTGGGATTGCTGGGTCATAAGGCAGTTCTATTTGCAATTTTTAAGGAATCTCCACACTGTGCTCCATAGTGGCTGTACTAGTTTCCATTCCCACCAACAGTGTAAGAGGGTTCCCTTTTCTCCACACCCTCTCCAGCATTTATTGCTTGTAGACTTTTGTATTGCAGCCATTCTGACTGGTGTGAAATGGTACCTCATTGTGGTCTTGATTTGCATTTCTCTGATAATGAGTGATGTTGAGCATCTTTTCATGTGTTTGTTAGCCATCCGTATGTCTTCTTTGGAGAAATGCCTATTTAATTCTTTGGCCCATTTTTTGATTGGGTCATTTATTTTTCTGGAGTTGAGCTGCATAAGTTGCTTGCATATTTTTGAGATTAGTTGTTTGTCAGTTGCTTCATTTGCTATTGTTTTCTCCCATTCAGAAGGCTGTCTTTTCACCTTGCTTATAGTTTCCTTTGTTGTGCAGAAGCTTTTATTTTTAATTAGAAAATCTGGATCTTTTGTAAGCAGTTTCTTTACTGTCTGAGCCACCAGGGAAGCCAAGATAATAATAACAATAATAAATACTTTATGCCAATTAATTTGTTTATACATATAATTATTCCCTGGAAACTGAGGTTAATGGGTATGTTTAGTGACCTTCCTGATGTTTCCTCTTTGTTCTCCAGAATCTGCTCGGTGCTTTGGAGTTAACAGAGCAGATAAGTTCACTGTGATCTCAGGTCTCCATATCTGCAGATAGGTTCATTCTGATGACACGAATGGCATCATCAGATGCTGCAGTGTGTAGGCATCTTTATATTTTCCTCTATTTGCCTAGTGTGTAGGCATCTTTTATATTTTCCTCTATTTGCCTAGTGTGTAGGCATCTTTTATATTTTCCTCTATTTGCCTATTGTGTAGACATCTTTTATATTTTCTTTGCCTCTATTCTGTTATCAGTTCTAATCTATTATTTAGAGTTTTTCAAATGTTCTATTCTAGGGCTTTTCCTTTTCTTTCTTATGAAACTAACAAAGTTTTGTTGTTTTTGTTTTCCTTGGGGGGGTGTGTGTGTGTATTTTTTGTAATTCTAAACTACTTTTGGTGAAAAGTTAGGAATCTGAACACTCTTCCATCCTGCATCCTGAGAAGGAAACCCCTAGGAGGATTTGAAGCGGAGATGTACAGGGTTTTAATGACCAACAAGACTATTTAGGAATTTTTTTTTTTTTAAGCCAGGGTCAAAGTAAAATTTTAATTGTGTAACTGGGAAAATGGTTGTCTGTAACTGATCAATTTTCATCTTAGGTAAAGAGTAAGACAGAAATTTTCACTTTTCTTTTGTTTGTGCCATTCCAGTCTCTACCTCATCAAAGCAGGCTTAAAAACAACCTATTAGGCATTTACATTTACACTTGCTACATGATATATCCCTTATGAGACCTCAGTGTGAAGATACCTGCATAGGACAAATAGTCAATAATTGCTTAGTTTTTAAGAAAGGCCACTACAAAGGCTGAAAGCTTACTTTAACCACTTTTGTTTTTGTTAGTGTAACATGTTTCTTTAATCTTATAGATTCTTTTTCTTTAGTTCATGGTTTAATCCTCATTTAATTAATAGAATGTTGGTGCCCTCCAGATATTCTTGGAATTTTTTTTTTTTAAATAATAGGATCATGGCCACATATAAAGTACCATCAAATGTACTCATTGCTGGTAAATTTAAAGGCCACTGATATAATATTTAATATAATAAAAAGTAGAGAAACTAAAATTTGGGAGATCAGGTAATAAGGGTTGTGAAAAGAACTGATGTTTATTCAGTGCCTGCTATTAATACTAACTTTTAACCTTTACCTTTTCAAGAAGTTACCATGTGTTAGGTACTATGCTAAGCATGTAACATTTATTAACTTACTTGTTTTCATAATAATCCAAAAATGAGTTTCCTCATTTCAAAGATGATGAAGGCTTGTAAAATGAGGAGTTGAAGGGCCCCACAAAATTATCTAGTGGTTAATCGTTCTTTCCAGGTGGCTCACTGGTAAAGAATCCACCTGCCAATGCAGGAGAAGCAGATGTGGATTCAATCACTGGGTCATGAAGATCCCAGTGACCTTACTCCAGTACTGTCACCTCGGGAAATCCCATGGATATATGAGCCTGGCGGGCTACAGGGTTGCAAAGGGTTGGACACGACTTAGAGATTAAACAACAAAGTCATTGATCATGTGAGAATGAGACGACAAACTTTATTCATATAGAAATGGTAAAAATCAGGTAAAATAGCATGTCTCTCCAATTTTTGCTTTTCTCCAAACCTGTTTTCTTATAATGCCAATGTCACAATATTGATTATGTAAGCATTTCCCCCTGGTTTTATCATTTTGATAAAAATTCTGAAAAAAGTGCAAAATGCAGATAGGATATGAAATTTTTGTTAAGATACTAGCTAAAGAAGAATTGGAATGCATAATTCCTGATAGCAGGGACTGCCATTTGACCACATACATTCATGATCTGGTTTTAGAAATTTGGCCAATTCAAATTAAAATATTTCTGTTTGCGAATCACTGCAGATGGTGACTGCAGACATGAAATTAAAAGACACTTACTCCTTGGAAGGAAAGTTATGACTAACCTAGACAGCATATTGAAAAGCAGAAACATTACTTTGCCAACAAAGGTCCGTCTAGTCAAGGCTATGGTTTTTTCCAGTAGTCAAGTATGGATGTGAGATTTGGACTATGAAGAAAGCTGAGCGCCAAAGAATTGATGCTTTTGAACTGTGGTGTTGGAGAAGACTCTTGGGAGTCCCTTGGACTGCAAGGAGATCCAACCAGTCCATTCTAAAGATCAGTCCTGGGATTTCTTTGGAAGGATTGATGCTAAAGCTGAAACTTGAATACTTTGGCCACCTCATGCGAAGAGTTGACTCATTGGAAAAGACTCTGATGCTTGGAGGGATTGAGGGCAGGAGGAAGAGGAGACGACAGAGGATGAGATGGCTGGATGGCGTCACCGACTCAATGGACGTGAGTCTGAGTGAACTCTGGGAGTTGGTGATGGACAGGGAAGCCTGGGGTGCCGTGATTCATGGGGTCGCAAAGAGTCAGACACGACTGAGCTACTGAATTGAACTGAATTACCCTCCAGAAATGACTGCCCAAGAGAAGTGAGATCATATGTTGATAACTGATTCAGCCTTATCTTGTTTCAGTTGCATTTTATTTTAAACAAAATAATTTTTGTGTAAGTTACAATAGTCCCACATACTACTTTCGGAACAGCTTCACTTCAACTAATTATAAGGATCTTAATCACTTACTTTATCAGAATCACATGTCCTTGATACAGAGCTAATCTCACCTTGTAAATTCACTTGTCAGATAGTTAGCAGGTTTAATGTGTTCTGAGTGTACACTGTGTAATCAAATAACTAATTGAAAATTTAAAATGCATTTTTTGCTTATTTTAGTTTTCTTTATATTCATAACATTGTATTTCTTTGTGGCTGATGTACCACAGACAATATAGAAATTACTTATTTTATGAATATTTAACACAAGAATACCTCTGTTGGATGACATAGTCTCTTTAATACAAGAAATAAGTAATTAAATTTGTAGAAAGCTTTCTTTTAACATTTTAACAGATGTTTTATACTGATTTTAAGCATCTTAATATATGAATGAATATATGAATGAAACTTTAGACTTATGAATCAAGATCTGTTTCCCGATTTTTGAAGAGATGTGCCAAGTATCTAAAAGGTCAGATGAGCAGTCCAAAGTCATACAAGAAGCATTAGTCAGAAAAAGGAGATAAGGATGCAAGTTTTTCTGTCTCCTGGTATATATTTTATTATTTACTTTTTAAAATCTAATATAATATAGTCCTAGTTATCTGTAACTAGTATGTTTATTTAATATTAAATAAGAGAGAGGTGGTAACTCTGGCTCTTTCCATATCACTCACCCAGTGGTATCTAATATACCTATATATATATATATCTATATATATAATTTATGGATATATATATAATATACATATAATTATAAAGATGAATTGCTGAATATTGGATGATTGATATGAAGGAATATCAGATTTTCAAATACTGAACATTTGGCAAAACTGAAAAAGACATCATTTCTGCATGCCAGATGAAACTTACTGGCTTCTCATATACATTGAAATGTTTTTCAGGAACAAAAATTATCTTAACCAAAAATTATAATTATAACTCCATGTGTGTTTAAAACACATGTAAAGTTTTTATACAATATTCTTCAATAAATTCTATTTTAAATTCTCTATGCCAGGCATTTTCACAGCCATTTGGTCCTTAAAACATCCCTTTGAATAGATAGGAAAATATTACCATCATTTCAAAATTTTATTTTATTTAGTTTATTTCACCATTTCCACATCAATAGTTAAAAGGAAAATCAAGGGTAATTAATTTAAATTACTTCCCCAAAGTCACATACATTGGACATGATAAATCTGGAATATCTCCTGGGTCTTAAATCACATTATGGTTGTAATTCTCTGTCTTCTTATGTTAATACTCTCGTTATATAATGTCCTACTTGCAAGTCAGCTGCCCTTGCCTAAAATTTGCTACCTCTGGCAGAGGAATAGATGGAAATTAACTTGCCTCCAAAAATAGTGAAGCAGAAATTTACTATCAGTGAGTTTTCAAAAATGTTATCACTGCAAATAGTGAACCACTTCACTTCAGGCTTACATAATTTCCAAATTATCATTGGTAATGATTTAAACTCAAGTTATTAATGTTTTAAAAAGAATAAATAAGAAAACAAGTAATTAGATAAATATATAACATAAATTGTAATATGGTGAACTTAATATTATTAAAGAAAGAATTGGTAAATATTATTTTTAAATCATAATCTTGGTGAAGAAAATAAAAAGCTGTTTGTAAACCTGTGAAGAGTTCTGATTTATATGGTATTGCTTGAAATAACAGAGTTATTTGATATAATTTTAGAAGATACTAATGTTTCTAGGATGTAAGGGTATAGTTTTCTTACATTTTATCAAGGTAAAAATGTCAATTTGTGATTTAAATAAGAATTTTGAAATTTCATTCATATGTAGGGTCACTCGAAAGTTCTAAATAATTCTAATTGTTTAAACCTTCTGCTTTAGTTTTTGGGACTTAGGAGATTATGAAGAGGCTAAAGCAATTTTAGGGCTCAGTGGCTCAGGGGTTAAGCATCCACCTGGAATGCAAGAGACACAGGAAACCTGGGTTAGATCCCTGGGTTGGGAAGATCCCCTGAAGAAGGAAATGGCAACCCACTCCAATTTTCTTGCTAGGAAACCCTGGGGACAGAAGAACCTGGTTGGCTGTAGTCCATAGGGTCACAAAGAGTTGGACACGACTGAGCATGCATGCAGAGCAATTTTATTTTAAAAGTGAATCATCACTCTGGCATCCAGGTGATTTATATACTGGCTCACATTTTTTTCACTGCTATATTAATAAAGACAGTGTTTTTATTTTTCAGAGAGATTTACAAATATTTTATTCTAAATTAAAGGAAATGAAAAAAATACTATAATCTCACTCATTTCCTTAGAACTCACTCTTTCAAATATAAGCTGAATATCTGGATATATAAGTGTTTCCATCCTACTTGTTTATTTTTAAAACAAAGATGTATTGTGTGAGGCTTTTATAATGCCACTGAATGAGTGAAGCTAGTCTTTTCATTCACAACTTTGGACACTACATAAACTCTATTAATCTAACACTAGACTCTGGGAATCTGTTATGCCTCTACCTTGCCAGTTCTATACAAAGGAGCACAGGTGGTCATTTCAACAAGAGGCTGTCACTATCTGTTAGTGACATACTATTCTTATTCCTTAATTTCCAATCCATGTAGTTATGAATTTCCCAACCCCCAAATTCACATGTTGAAGTCCAAAATGTGACTACTAGATAAGGTTTTTAAGTAAGTAATTAAGATTAAAGGAGGTCACAAGGTTAAAGGAGGTCACAAGGTTAAACGAGGTCATATGGAACTATCATACAATAGAACTGGTGTCTCTCTAAAAAAAAAGAAGAGACATGAGTGAACACTTTTCCTCTCTCAAACACATAGGGAAGGCCATGTTAGGACAAAGCAATATACACATCAGGAAGAGAGACCTCACCAGAAACTAGTCCTGAAGATGCCTTGATCTTGAATCTCTACTCTCTAGAAAAATGAAAAGACATATTTCTGGTTTAAACTACTCTCTCTGTGATATTTTGTAATGGTAGTCTCAGCAAACTATATACATTTATACTTAATTTTCCCTGGCTTTTGTGACTTCTATACTAAATCTTTTATTTTCTCTTTATGCTAGGCTTCTCAGAAGTGTGCTACTTCTTGCTGCAGGATAATGTCTTTATCATTCTACCTCCCACCAAGAAATAATAATCAAACTAATAAAATTAGAAGTGACTCTAATTTCTAAGAAGTGTATTGGAAAACAAAGAACAGAATAACTAGCCATCAAAAATAGACTTATACAATCTCTATCAAAATATAATGGCATTTTCTCCCTCAGAAATAGAAATATTTATCCTAAAATTCAGCAGGATCTCAAGGCAGCTTACATAACTAAGAAATCTTGAAAGAGAAGAACAAAGTTGAAATTTTCACAGTTCCTGATTTCAAAACTTATTACAAACTATAGCAATCAAACCAGTATGTTACTAAAGATCAACATATAGATCATTTTGGAATAGAATAAGAGCCCAGAAATAAATTCTTCTTTATAAGGTCAAATGATTTTTGATAGAAGTGCCAAGACCATTCAATGGAGAAATGAAAGTCTTTTCAACAAATAGTGTTAGGAAAACTGAATATTCTCATGCAAAAGAATAAAGTTGGACACTTACCTTACATCATATATGGAAATTAACTCCAAATGGATCAAAGACCTAAATGTAAGACTAAACGTAAGAGCTCAAACTATAAAACTTTTGAAGAAAGCATAGGAGAAAAACTACATGTCATTGGACATTGAAATGGTTTCTATTTCTTTGATACGATACCCAAAACATAGGCAACAAAAATTAAAATAGATAAATCAGATTACATCAAAGTTAAAAAAAAAAAAAAAACAAAAAACAAAAAAATTGTGCCTCAAAGGACATAATCAGTGGAGTTAAAGGTAATCTACAGAATGAAAAACAAGTTTGCATATCATTTTTTCTGATAAGGAGTTAATATCTAGAAATACTGAAAGAACTACAACTCAACAATAGAACAATTCAATTAAAAATGAGTAAAGGATTTGATAAAATATTTCTGCAAAGAAGATATACAAATGTCATACAATTGCATAAAAGGATGTTCAAAATTAGGAAAATGCAAATCAAAACTACCAGGAGATACCACCTCAAATCCATTAGGATGTCTACTGTTAAAACCAAATCTAACAAGTATTATCAAGGATGTAGAGAAAAGGAAAGCCTTGTGCACTGTTGGTGGGAAGGCAAAATGGTGCAGTTGCTATAAAAAATATATGGAGTTCCTTCAAAACATTAAAAATAACATTACATATGATCCAGCAGTTTCACCTCTAGTTTAACACTTATTATGGACTAAACTGTGTTTCTCCAAATTCATGTGTTGAATTTCAGATCTCTAGTACTTTAGACTGTGATTGTATTGAGATATAGGGTCTTTAAAATGGTGATTAAATTAAAATGAATTTGGTTCCAATCTAGTATGACTGGTGTTTTTGAAAGAAGAAGAGGAAATTAGGACACAGATGTGTGCAGAGGAAAAACTATGTGAAATTACAGGGAGATGGCCATCTACAAGCCAAGAAGAACAGCCTCAGGAGAAAGCAGTCACTATGGTGTAAATTTTTGTGTCCTTCCAATATTCATGTGAGAATTCTAATGCCTAGTGTGATGGTATTAGAAGGTAGGGTCTTTAGTGGGATAAATAGGTTGAGGGTAGAATCCTCATAAATGAGATTAGTGATCTTATAAAAGAGACTTCACAAAGATCCCAGCTTCTTCCAACATGTGAAAACACTGAAAAGTTTGCATTCTGGAAGAAGGTCTTCATGTAACCCCACTGGCATCTTAACTTCAGACTTCCCACCTCCAGAACTATGACAAATATAGTTCTGTTGCTTATATGTTCCCTGGTCTATATTATTTTTTTTTATAGTAGCCTGAAGGGACTAATACACCAACCCTATAGCAATATTCACAACAGCTAAAAGTGGAAACAACCTGTGTGTCCCTTGTCAGATAAATGAATAAATAAAACTGGAATATTATTTAGCCTTAAAACACTCAGGTTATAGCTAAGAGATTCATCCATTCACATGGATGAACCCTGTGGAGACTATGCTAAGTGAAGTAAGACTGTTACAGAAAAATAAAAACTCTATGATTCCACTTACATGAGGTACCTAAAATGATCAAATTTATAAAGATTGAAAGTAGACCCAGGTAGTTGACAGGGGCTAGATCAAGGCAGGAATGGTGAGTTGCTAAACAGGGATGAGGATTTCAGTTTTGCATGTTGAGAAGAATTTTGGAGGTTGGTTGCACAGCAATGTGAATATACTAAACACTATGGAACTATATACTTAAAAATGGTTAAGATGGCACATTTTATGTTATATGCGTTTTACCACAATTTAAACAAAAATGGTTTTATGCAAAGTGAAGATCCTCTTTAGCTGTTAGTGGTTGTTATTGTCTTGAACATCAATATGAGTATTTTTTTAACTGTAGTGAGTATTAGATATATAGAAATTGGAGTTGCCAGATAAAGCACAAGACACCCAGTTAAACTTCAATTCAAATTAAAAAGAATACTCATTAAAGTGTCTCAAATATTGCACACCACATTCTTATATTTAAAATAATATTCATTGTTTCTTTGAAATTTAAATTTAATTCAGCACTATGCATTTTATTTGCTAAATTTAATAAAAATAAGATATTTGCCATAGAAGAGTGCATGCTGTTCTGTATAAAGATATGTATTATTTTATATTTGAGTATATAAAATTGTAAAGCCAGGGACTATCTGACATGTCAAATTATAAGGACCAGTGACATTTTGAGAGCTATAGGTGGCCCTTGTAAAGGTGTTTCTTCTATAATTAGCAATTCTAACCTCAAGTTTTTATTCTGATTCCTCAATCTCTTGTGGCACTTGAAGTATTTCTACATTTAAACCTATTTGACCTCTTTTTGAAAGCAACACTTTTTGTTAAGGATAACATCTTAAAAGTATTTGCTGAGGTATAGAGAATTGCTTTACACACATGCACACACATTTATTTCCGTTATCAAATAAATCTATTAAAAGTTGACTCAAATCAGTTCAACTTTGGAGAATTCTACAGTGATTGATTAATAATCATCATCATAACTCAGACATAAGCAAATAGTCATATATGAATAAGCAACAGCAGAAAATACGTGCATTTATAATCAGAAACCCTGTGTTTGAATCCTGGCTTTATCAATGTTTGATCTGGTGATCTTGGACAAGTTATAAAGCCTCTTTTGTAACATTGATGCAATAATAATGCCTATTTCTCAGGATATTGTATTATTGAAAATTGAAAATGAATGTAAAATTATATATCAACTATATTTTCATATGGAACATGTAGAAAGCTATTAGGACATGAGGAATTTGAGAGGAGTAAGTGAGAATGAGCTTGATGAGAGTATGAAGCACTGCCGTTGGCAAGTGGGAAGAGGAGGAGATTAAGTCCTCAGGAAGTAAAAAAGAGAAACAGACACTGAAAGGTACAAATGCACTAAAGTGGCAATAAAGACAAATCTTGAACCGCCTAAGTATTTCTTGCTGTTTCTCACTCTGGACAAGTAAACAGAGATACAGAATCAACTGTTTAAAGTGAAAGACTTCAATGGATGAGAGATTTGAGGTTATATCCCACTTCTAATTTTATGGATTAATATACTGAATATACTCTGTGACAAAAGGGAGAAAAAGGAAATAGTATATAGTGAACAACTAATAGAAACCAGATACTTTATTAAACTTTTAACACAGAGACAGTGTGTTACTTGTGCTTCTTATCTTTTTTTCACAAATGAGAAAATTTATACGTAATGCAGTTAAGGAGCCTAAGATCACACAGCTCATTAAGTAGCACAACATAGATTGAAACTCAGACTATCTAAATTCAAAGTTTTAATATATGATACATATCAGTTCAGTTCATTTCAGTCACTCAGTGGAGTCTGACTCTCTGCAGCCCCATGGACTGCACCACGCCAGGCTTACCTATCACCAACTCCCAAAGATTGTCAAATTCATGTGCATCAAGTTGGTAATGCCATCCATCCATCTCATCCTTTGTCATCTCCTTCTCCTCCTGCCTTCAATCTTTCCCAGCATCAGAGTTTTTTCCAATAAATCAGTTCTTTGTGTCAGGTGGCCAAAGTATTGGAGTTTCAGCTTTAGCATCAGTTCTGAATGAATATTCAGGACTGATTGCATTTAGGATGGACTGGTTGGATTTCCTTGCTGTCCAAAGGACTCCAAAGAGTTTTCTCTAATACCACAGTTCAAAAGCATCAATTCTTCAGCACTCAGCTTTCTTTATAGTCCAACATTCACATCCATACATGACTACTGGAAAACCCATAGTTTTGACTAGATGGACATTTGTTACCAAAGTAATGTCTTTGCTTTTTAATATGCTGTCTAAGTTGACATAGCTTTTCTTCCAAGAAGCAAGCATCTTTTAATTTCATGGCAGCAGTCATCATCTGCAGTGATTTTGGAGCCCCCAAATCTAAAGTCTGTCACTGTTTCCATTGTTTCCTCATCTATTTGCCATGAAGTGATTGGATTGGATGCCATGATCCTAGTTTTCTGATGTTGAGTTTTAAGCCAAATTTTTCACTCTCCACTTTCACTTTCATCCAGAGGCTCTTTAGTTCCTCTTCGCTTTCTGCCAAAAGGGGATGTCAACTGTGTATCTCAGGTTATTGCTGTTTCTCCCAGCAATCTAGATTCCAGCTTGTGATTCATATAGTCCAGAATTTCTCATGATATACTCTGCATGTAAATTAAATAAGCAGGGTGACAACATACAGCCTTATATTCCTTTCCTGATTTGGAACCAGTCTGTTGTTCCATGTCCATTATCACTGTTGCTCCTTGACCTGCATACAGATTTCTTAGGAGGCAGGTCAGGTGGTCTGATATTCCCATCTCTTGAAGAATTTTCCACAGTTTATTGTGATCCACAGAGTCAAAGGCTTTGGTGCAGTCAATACAGGAGAAGTAGATTCTTTTCTATAACTCTTTTGCTTTTTCAAAGACCCAGCGGATGTTGGCAATTTGATCTATTGTTCCTCTGCCTTTTCTAAATCCAGCTTGAACTTCTGGAATTTCACAGTTCATGTACTGCTGAAGCCTGGCTTGGAGAATTTTGAGCATTACTTTACTAGTGTGTGAAGTGAGTGCAATTGTGTCATAGCTTGAGTGTTTTTTGGCATTGCTTTTCTTTGGAATTAGAATGAAAACTGACATTTTCCAGTTCTGTGGCCACTGCTGAGTGTTCCAAATTTGCTGGCATATTGAGTACAACAGTTTCACAGCATTATCTTTCAGGATTGGAAATAGCTCAACTGGAATTCCATCACCTCCTTTATTCCAAGTGATGCTTCTTAAGGCCCACTTGACTTTGCATTCCACTATGTCTTGCTCTAGGTGAGTGATCACACCCATTGTGGTTATCTGGGTCATGAAGATCTTTTTTGTATAGTTCTTCTGTGTACTCTTGCCACCTCTTCTAAATATCTTCTATTTCTGTTAGGTCCATACTGTTTCTGTCTTTTATTGTGTCCATCTTTGCATGAAATGGTCTCTTGGTATCTCTAATTTATTTGAAGGGATCTCTATCTTTCCCATTCTATTGTGTTCCTGTATTTCTTTGCACTGATTACTGAGGAAGTCTTTCTTATCTCTCCTTGCTATTCTTTGGAACTCTGCATTCAAATGGGTATCTCTTTCCTTTCATCTTGCCTTTCACTTCTCTTCTTTTCAAAGCTGTTTGTAAGACTTTCTCATACAATGATTTTGCCTTTTTGCATTTCTTTTTCTTGGAGATGGTCTTAATAACTGCCTCCTGTACAGTGTCATGAACCTCCATCCATAGTTGTTCATGCACTCTATCAGATCTAATCCCTTGAATCTTATTTGTCACTTTGAGTGGATAATATTAAAGGATTTAATTTAGGTCATACCTGAATGGTCCCATTTTCCCTACTTTCTTCAGTGTAAGTCTGAATGATGCATATAGACTTCCTGAATAGTCCTTTCCTCCTGTTTTACCCATAGAATTAGTTGGTGTCTAATTCTAACGCCATGGAATGCATATAGCAAGAAGGTAGAATTTATGAATCCCATTTTCACACTTACCAATTTGCATTAATACGTTAGAGGGCAAGCTATCTTAAGTAAACAAATACTTTTGGAAAAAACATTGTGTTTCTGTATGCTATATTATATTGAATACATTATCAAAATAATGAAGTTAATATAATTGTGTAGATGCATTCAATGAGAAAAGTATAAGCTATTTACTAAGCAGTGCTGAAACAGCAATGTATTGACCTGGAAAAAATTAAAAAAAAATCTCTGTCTCACACTATATGCAAAATTTAACACTAATTGAATAAAAAAATCTAATACTGCAAGAATATCTATATAGCTTAGGGGTGGCTGCATAATTTTGGAGTGGTGGCTGCATGCTGCTGGAATGACTTTGAGAAGATATCCCACGTTCAATGGCAGAGAAGCACCATCAAGACAGTAGGTGCTGGAGCAGCAGCTGCAGGGCACTGGAGTGGCTTTGATGAGATACCTCACTTCAAAGGGCAAGGCAGAAGCTCCAGAAAGATGGTAGGAGGGGCGAAATCATGTTTAGAATCAAACCCCATACCTGCCAGAGAAGCTCAGAGGGGTGAAACAAAACTTGTGCACACCAGGACCCAGAGATCCCACAGAGACTGAGACAGGACTGTGTTTGAGTGCCTCCTGTGGAAGTATGGGTCAGCAGTCAACTGCTGCAGGGCAGGAGCTCTGGGTTCAGTAGACCTGGATATGGCATAACATCACTTGGAGGAGGTTGCCATTAACCCCACCATAGAGCCGCCAGAACTTACACAGGACTAGGGAAACAGAATCTTGGAGGGTACAAACAAAACCTTGTGCTCACCAGGACCAAGGAGAAAGGAGTAGTGACCCCACAAGACACTGACAAAGACTTGCCCGTGAGTGTCTAGGAGTATCCACTGGAGGTGTGGGTCAGTGGTGGCCTGGTGCAGGGTCAGGGGAACAGAGTGTAGCAGTGCCTGCATGGGACCTTTTGGAGGTTGCCATTATTTTCATTACCTCCACTGTAGTTTAGATTCAGGTCAAATAACAGGGAGGGAACACAGCCTCACCCATAGAAAAAAATTGGATTAAAGATTTACTGAGCATGGCGCCTCCCATCAGAAGAAGACCCAGTGTCCCTTCAGTCAGTCTCTCCCACCAGGAAGTTTCCAGAAGCCTCTTATCCTTCTCCAAAAGAGGGCAGATGGAATGAAAACCACAGTGACAGGAAGCTAACCAATCTGATCACTTGGACCACAGCATTGTATAACTCAATGAAACTATGAGCCCTGCTGAGTATGGCCACCCAAGACAGGTGGTTCATGGTGGAGAGTTCAGACAAAATATGGTCCACTGGAGAAGGGAATGGCAAACTACTTCAGTGTTCTTGCCTTGAGAACCCCATGAACAGTATGAAAAGGCAAAAGATAGGACAATGAAAGGTGAACTCTCCAGGTTGGTAGATGCCAAATATACTACTGGAGATCAGTGGAGAGATAACTTCAGAAAGAATGAAGAGACGGAGCCAAAGCAAAAACAACACCAAGTTTTGGATGTGACTTGGATGGAAGCTAAGTCTGATGCTATAAAGACCAATATTGCATAGGAACCTGGAATGTTAGGTCCATGAATCAAGGCAAATTGGAAGTGGTCAAATAAGAGATGGCAAGAGTGAACATCAGCATTCTAGGAATCAGCAAACTAAAATGGACTGAAATGGGTGAATTTAACTCAGATGACCATTACATCTACTACTGTGGGCAAGAATCCCTTAGAAGAAATGGAGTAGCCATCATAGTCAACAAAAGAGTCCAAAATGCAGTACTTGGAGGCAATCTCAAAAACGACAGAATGATCTCTGTTTGTTTACAAGGCAAACCATTCAGTATCACAGTAATCCAAGTCTATGCCCCATCTGGTAATGCTGAAGAAGCTGAAGTTGAATGGTTCTATGAAGACCTACAAGACCTTTTAGAACTAACACCCCAAAGATGTCCTTTTCATTATAGGGGACTGGAATTCAAAAGTAGGAAGCAAGAGATACCTGAAGTAACAAGCAAATTTGGACACGGAGTACAAAATGAAGCAGGGCAAAGGCTAATAGAGTTTTGCCAAGAGGACGCACTGGTCATAGCAAACACCCTCTTCCAACAAAACAAGACAAGACTCTACACATGGATATTACAGATGGTCAATAATGAAATCAGATTGATTATACTCTTTGCAGCTAAAGATGGAGAAGCTCTAGGCAGTTAACAAAAACAAGACCAGTAGCTGATTTTGGCTCAGATCATGAACTCCTCATTGCCCAATTCATATTTAAATTGAAGGAAGTAGGAAAAACCACTAGATCACTCAATGAGTGCAAGTGACAGATTTAAGGGATTAGATCTGATAGACAAGTGCCTGAAGAGCTATGGATGGAGGTTTGTGACATTTTATAGTAGGCAGTTATCAGGAACATCCCCAAGAAAAAGAAACACAAAAAGGAAAAATGGTTGTGTAAGGAAGCCTACATATAGCTGTGAAAAGAAGAGAAGCAAAGGCAAAGGAGAAAAGGAAAGATATACCCATTTGAATACAAAGTTCCAAAGATTAGCAAGGAGAGATAAAAACTTCCTCAGTGATAAGTGCAAAGAAATAGAGGAAAACAATAGAATGGGAAAGACTAGAGATCTCTTCAAAAAAATAGAGATACCAAGGGAACATTTCATGCAAAGATGGACACAATAAAGGACAGAAATGGTATGGACTTAACAGAAGCAGAAGATATTTAAAAGAGGTGGCAAGAGTACACAGAAGTGTACAAAAAGATCTTGACCACGCAACCACTATGGTGTGATCACTCACCTAGAGCCAGACATCCTGAAATGCAAAGTCAGTGGGCCTTAGGAAACATCACTATGAACAAAGTTAGTGAAGGTGATGGAATTCCAGTTGAGCTATTTCCAATCCTAAACAATGATGCTGTGAAAATGCTGCAGTCAGTATGCCAGCAAACTTGGAAACTCAGCAGTGGCCACAGGACTGGAAAAGTCAGTTTTCATTCCAATCCCGAAGAAAGGCAATGATAAAGAACGCTCAAGCTATTACACAATTGCATTCACTTCACACGCTAGCAAAGTAATGTTCAAAATTCTCCAAGCTAGGTTTCAACTGTACGTGAACTGTGAACTTCCCGAAGTTCAAGCTGGCTTTAGAAAAAGCAGAGGAACCATGGATCAAATTGCCAACATCCGTTGGATCATGAAAAAAGCAGGAGAGTTCCCGAAAAACATCTATTTCTGCTTTATTGACTTTACTGAAGCCTTTGACTATGTAGATCACGGCAAACTGTGGAAAATTCTTCAAGACAAGGGAATATCAGACCACCTGAACTGCCTCTTGAGAAACCTGTATGCAGGTCAAGGAGCAACAGTGATAATGGACATGGAACAACAGACTGGTTCCAAATCAGGAAAGGAGTACATCAAGGCTGTATATTGTTGTGGGGAGCCAGCATGAGGAACTCCGCCCTTGGCAAAGGTCATGAGGAAGGGGCTTTGGCATACGCAAAGGCGTGATCAAGCCTCAGGAAATCCCCTAACCAGAGTCTGTCTTGTGCTCTCACCTACACTTCTGACTTTACGAGGGGCTCTCCCCCATAACCATTTCTCTCAGAGAAGGAGTAAACGTGCAGCTCCAAGTTAATAAAAATTCCTGGGCATGACTAGAGTGTTTCAACTCACGGGACTCCTCTGAAGGTTATCTAGCCTGCATGTATAGGTTCCTCCGGCCACAACAGCCCTCCAACCATGAGAGACATGAGATGTTTTTGACTTACTAAAGGCAAATTCTTTTGGAAAGTTAGAAATTATTAGTGTAGTGGGTTGCTTAGGAATTATATTGGTAAAGGGTTTTTCATTTGTTGTGTCAATAATTGCTGCTAATTCACTGCCCTGGGTGGGACAAGGGTGTCTCAGGTCAAACTTCTCTGCTGACAGACTAGCTGTGTGACAACCTCTTAACCATAAACAGCACAGAGAGTTTTGGAGTATTCTGAGTGTCTTAATTAGCATAGGGCTTATCTCATTATTGAGTCAATGATTGCCGCCAGGCCTCCATATCCTTAGACACCTGGGAAAATATTAATCAATGTATTGGAATATAGAAAAGGAAATATAGTAGTTTTTGATGTTAGCAATACTAGACTTTTTGAGTTAATGAATTTTCTCTTTTGTTATAGATCACTGTACTTTGTTATAAATTACTGTGTCCTTGCTATGTAAAAATGTAACTTTATCACTATCTTAAGACTAAGTAGATCTTAAGAGGAACATTGGTGAAAGGATTTTCATTTGCTGGACTGATGTTTGCTGCTAAATCTCCATATTCCCTGCCCTTATAATAAATATAAGTAGCATATAGGAGAAATACATATTAACCTTTAAGCATATAGGAGAAATAAGTATTAACCTTTAAGATTAATCATGTTAACCTTGGGTTAAATAAATTCCTTTCTTGATTGTAACTCACTACACCCTCACCCTATAGGAATGCAACTTTATTTGGAGGGTGGTGCCTGGTTTAAGAAAAACACGCTTGGAAAAAATAAGTTTTTGTTTATCAGAAAGAAAGGGTTGTAAATGTCAGCAGGCAGAAATGGCTTAAAGATGATGTAAAACCCCTAAGACCTTTTTTTATGTAAAGCACTTGATTTTGATAAAGGTCAGGACTGCTGACCCCCGCGTGACTCTGTATTAATCCCTATATGTAACAAAAGGTATATAAGAAAATTGGAAAAATAAAGAAATGGGGTCAGTTCCTGGAAAGACTGACTGCCCCATGTCGTTCTTTCTTATTCCCCGTTTTTCTGGCTGAATTCCCATCTGGACCATGGATGCTATTCCATGTGAACCAAGTTATTCAGTCTCTTTTTCTCCACTTATTTTCCTACTACACTATCCGCTTCTAATCTCTCTATATGTGTAACTAAATATGTATTTTTCCAAGAGGACGCTGACACTGTCTCCACCTTCGAATCATCCTGGATCCACCGGGGTTGGGCCCCGGCATATTGTCACCCTACTTATTTAACATATATGCAGAGTACATCATGAAAAATGCTGGACTGGATGAATCACAAGCTAGAATCATGATTGCATCAATAACCTTAGATTTGCAGATAACTCCACACTTAATGCAGAAAGTGAAGAGGAACTAAAGAGCCTCTTGATGAAAGTGAAAGAGGAGAGTGAAAAAGTTGGCTTAAAGCTCAACATTCAGAAAACTAGGATCATGGCATCCAATCCAATCACTTCATGGCAAATAGATGGGGAAACAATGGAAACAGTGACAGACTTTAGATTTTGGGGCTCCAAAATCACTGCAGATGGTGACTGCTGCCATGAAATTAAAAAGATGCTTGCTCCTTGGAAGAAAAGCTGTGACCAACCTAGACAGCATATTAAAAAGCAAAGACATTACTTTTCCAACAAAATTCCATCTAGTTAAAGCTATGGTTTTTCCAGTACTCGTGTATGGATGTGAGAGTTGGACTACAAAGAAAGCTCAGTGCCAAAGAATTGATGCTTTTGAACTGAGGTGTTGGAGAAGACTCTTCAGAGTCCCTTAGACTGCAAAAAGATCCAACCAGTCTATCCTAAATGAAATCAATCTTGAGTATTCATTGGGTGGACTGAAGCTGAAGCTGAAACTCCAGTACTTTGGCCACCTGATGGGAAGAACTGACTCATCTGAAATTACCCTGATGGTGGGAAAGATTGTAGGCAGGAGGTGAAGGAGGAGAGAGAGGATAAGATTGTTGGATGGCATCACTGACTCAATGGACATGAGTCTGAGTAGGCTCCAGGAGTTGGTGAAAGACAGGGAAGCCTGGCGTGCTGCAGTTCATGGGGTATCAAAGAGCCAGACACGACCTGGCGAGTGCACTGATGGACTGAATGTATAATACTATAAATGTAGACTACCTATAACTCTGAGTTCTACTAAATAAAATTTAAGCCTTTTGTATGGCAAAACAAGATAGCACACAAGATCAATAGACATAATACATCTGGAAAAAAGACAATGGAAACAGCAGGCAATGAGTTCAGTAAAACAGAGTGTTTGTACAAATTAACAAGAAAAAGACAAAACATGCAATATAAAAATGGATAGAAGATATGAATACACAATGTGCCAAGAACAAAATGAAATAACTAGCACACTTGGGAAAAAGGAAATCCACTAGTTTCTGGTGAAATAGAAATCAATATAACAATGATTTAATCTGAGAACACTTGATAATGCTCTAAAACTTAATGCTGGCATGATATGAGGTATAAGGTATTGTCTTAGATTGCTGGTAGAACTGTAATATGATTTACCTAATTTAGTGTTTTGTTTCTGAGGTCCTTATATTAATATGCAATATGAGAATCTGCTAATATCTACAGTTTTAAAAAAATGTTTTTAAGAATGCTGTTCTTTTCCTAGAAAGCTTTTCTATAGAGACTCACCCCCAAATCCAACTTTAAGAGCTTATACATAAAAATACATATGGTAGAGTTGATCGGGATAGTGTAAAACAAAAGTAAAAATTGTAAAAAGCCCAACTGTGAAGATGTGTGTATGAGTATATATATTCACATATATGGTCTATAAAGATCATCAAAATGTGGAGAAAAAAAAATACATGTAGACATACACTAAAGTATTAATGTGAATTGTCTAAAGGGAAAAAGTTGAAATAGATTCTTGCAAATGGGGAAAGATGTGTTCGTGCTAAAACAATATGTATAATTCCACTTACAAGGAAGTAGTGGAAATTAAAACATACTTTTTGTTTTGTTTTAACATATTTTGGATCAAATAGAAAGATTATACATTGGTATTTGGAGAATTCCTATTTATGAAAATAAAACTAAAAGTTGAATTAATAAAATGCAACATGAATATTTTTTTAATACAGCTGCATGTAGAAACAATAAACTAGATGCGTTAAGCTTATTCAAAATAAGCCCAACAATACTGAATAAAATAAATGAAACAATTATTTTGAAAATCAAGTTAGCCATTCACGTTTTCTCATAGTGGAACTTTTATATTATTTGAAGTGAGATGAAAGCCAGGAAACTTGTTTCTAGCTAATAGCTAGCTATTGATAGTAAATGATCCAGGAATATGTTCATTTAAATTAGGCTTCATAAGTTTGAAAAAAATTTTGAAAAATTGTTGAGTAAAATTTTAAGCTAAATTGTGCTTTTATATTATTAAAAAATTTTTTTGGAGTTTACTTGACTTCACTTTAAACTGCTAGATGTTGATCCTTTTTATGTTCATATTTAAGGAAGTGCTGAGGGTCACATCACTCAAAGCCAACCCCATCAGGCATCCTACCATGATGATCTGTGATGAGGGCAGAGGTTGGAATGACACAGAGAAGAGGTAGATTTTACAAGTCCAGTCCAAGGAACTTCTCACTATCCTCACAGAGCATCTCTTTTCAGTGAAAAGGGAAAGTGCTGCACTATGAAGACAATAGAATTCCCTCTATTTTGTGTAGATTTATGTTCTTCATGAGATAGATATTCTGTATAAAAGCATTTGTACAGAATATAATGTTTTATCAAAAGTATATTATTTCTTTGGGGTTTAGTACTGCTTGACTGAATTGTCTCACACCCTCTCCAATTCTTGTGTTGAAGCCTTAACCCCTAACACTATTGTATTTGGAGACAGGGCATGTGAGGAGGTGATAAAGGTTAAATATCAAAAGAATGAGGCCTATCCAACAGAGATGATGGCCTTAGAAGAAGAGGGAGAGATATCAGAGATACATTAGAGATATCAGAGCTCACATTCTTCACCTTGTAAGGATGGACATGAAGAGAAAGTGGCCACATGCAAGCCAGGAAAAGAACTCTCACCAGAAACTGAATGCTGCCAGAAACTAGACCTTGGACCTTCCAGCCAACATGCCTTTTTTCCATTCCATTTGTGATTGTCTTGATTCTTCTGATACCTGGCAAAGGTGACGAACATTCATTTAAAACAACAGCTTCATTATAGCAATTTTTTTCTCATTTAATGAGTAAATTTACTACCAAATTCACCATGTTTGAAAGCTAATATGATTTTAAATTGCAATTTCTTTTTCAAATTTTAGTGAATATTTGGAAAATAAGAATTTGGCATTTGTTGTTTTTATACTTAGAAATTGCATTTATACAATTTTTCCAGTGTGGCATTTGATGAGATGATAATTAAATCTTTAGTTGACATAGATGTTTAAAAGTTACTCTCTAGACTTCAGTATTTCAAACTCAGAAATATAAGGAGTTTGTTGAACATCAGCTTTAAGATTACTATACAAAACAAAGAAATGACTCAAAGAAATTTAAGTGACTAACCAGTTCAATTCAGTCACTCAGTGGTGTCTGACTCTTTGCGACCCAATGGACTGCAGCACGCCAGGCTTCCTTATCCATCACCAACTCCCAGAGCTTGCTCAAACTCATGTTCATTGAGTCAGTGAAGCCATCTAACCATATCATCCTCTGTCATCCCCTTCTCTTTCTGCCCTCATTCTTTCCCAGCATCAGGGTCTTTTCCAATGAATCAGCTCTTTGTATCAGGTGGCCAAAGTATTGGAGTTCTAGCTTCAACATCAGTCCTTCCAATGAATATTCAGGACCGATTTCTTTGAGGATGGACTGGTTTGATCTCTTTCCAGTTCAAAGGACTCTCAGGAATCTTTTCCAACACCACAATTCAAAAGCATCAATTCTTCGGCACTCAGCTTTCTTTATAGTCCAACTCTCACATCCATACATGACTACTGCAAAAACGATAGCTTTGACCAGATGAACATTTGTTGGCAAAGTGATGTCTCTGCTTTTTAATATGTTTAGGTTGGCCTTCCAAGGAGCAAGTATCTTTTAATTTCATGGCAGCAGTTACCATCTACAGTTATTTTGGAGCCCAAGAAAATAAAGTCTTTCACTGTTTCCAAAGTTTCCCCATCTATCTGCCATGAAGGGATGGGACTGCATACCATGTTCTTAGTTTACTGAATGTTGAGGTTTTATTCAACTTTTTACTCTTCTCTTTCATTTTCATCAAGAGGCTCTTTAGTTCTTTGCTTTCTGCCATAAGGGTGGTGTCATCTGCATATGAGACTGTTGATATTTCTCCCTGAAATCTTGATTCCAACTTGTGCTTCATCCAGTCCAACATTTCTCATGATGTACTCTGCATGTAAATTAAATAAGCAGGGTGACAATATACAGCTTTGGCGTACTCCTTTCCTGATTTGGAACCAGCCTGTTGTTCCTTGTCCAGTTCTAACTGTTGCTTCTTGACCTGCATACAGATTTCTCAGGAAGCAGGTCAGGTGGTCTGGTATTCCCATCTCTTGAAGAACTTTCCAGTTTGTTGTGATCTACACATTCAAAGCCTTTGGCGTAGTCAATAAAGCAGAAATGATGTTTTTCTGGAACTCTCTTGCTTTTTCGAGGACCCAACAGATGTTGGCAATTTGATCTCTGCTTCCTCTGCCTTTTCTAAATCCAGCTTGAATATCTGGAAGTTCACGGTTCACATACTGTTGAAGCGTGGCTTGGAGGATTTTGAGCATTACTTTGTGAGGGTGTAAGATGAGTGCAATTGTGCGATAGTGTGAACATTCTTTGGCATTGCCTTTCTTTGCAATTGGAATGAAAACTGACTTTTCCAGTCCAGTGGCCACTGCTGAGTTTCCCAAATTTGCTGACATATTGAGTGCAGCACTTTCACAGCATCATTTTTTAGGACTGGAAATAGCTCAACTGGAATCCCATCATCTCCACTAATTTTCTTGAAGAGATCACTCAGCTATAAATTTTTTCAGTCACGAGAAAGGATAAACTTTTGCTGGCATAGTGACTGTGGAAGAAAATGAGAATTGAAATGGAAACCACAAATTGCCAAGTGTATCCTAAATCACAAGATACACAAGATATATAAAGGGTGTCATAGAAAATTATGTTTATCACACACCATCTAAACTTCTCATTCTTTTCTCTACAGTTTATTTAGACCTTTCTAGTTTAGATAAGATCACAGGTGAACTGCAAGGAGATTAAACCAGTCAATCCTAAAGGAAACCCACCCTGAATATTCATTGGATGGAATGAAGCTGAGCTCCAGTGCTTTGGCCCCCTGATGTGATGAGCCAACTCAATGGAAAAGACTCTGATGCTGGGAAAGATTGAGGGCAGAAGGAGAAAGGGACAACAGATGATTAGATGGCTGGATAGCATAACCGACTCCATGTACATGAATTTGAGTAAACTCCAGGAGACAGTGAGGGTCAGAGAAGTCTCGTGTGCTGTAGTCCACTGGGTCACAAAGAACTGGACATGACTTAGCAATCGAACAACAACAGCAGGTGAACTGGTAAACAATAATTTCACAGGGATTCATAAATCCTAATATTAAAGACTTCCAATAGTTTCAGCAACTTTCTGGGCTATACACTGACCAGTCTCTCCCAAGGTCACTGTATGAATCTAGCACTTAAATCTCTAGAAACATTCTTTCCCCAATTTCACTCTCTCCCTTTTGAGATACTCTAAGTATACATACACAATAGGGGATCTTCAGAGAGAGAGAACCAGGCATGGATTTCTTGACAAAAGAGAAGCCATTCTGGGCCTAAGTCAATGTGTGATCTAAGCCTGTCCATAATGTTTGTGCTTGAATGGGTCTCAGTAATTAAGGATCTTAAGAGAAGTGAAGGAAGGCAGGAACAAAGGAGAAGCAGTCAAGAAATGATAAATCAATGATAAAAGTCCTAGTTTTTCCTCAAGGGATATGCATAACAATACGATGTATATCTTTGAATTCTGCAAGAACAAAGGCCCTGAATAAAGGTGGAGGATGGATTTCTGACTTCAGTCTACAAATTCTGGACTCTGTTGATTCTTGCCCCAATTCTATAATGAATTTTTCTGTGCCCAAGACTCTTCATGAATATGCATGCACTGCCCAAGTCTTTATATGAGTATGCATGTAAAATGCATAAAAATTCCACAATATTGCTGTTCAAGGACACTACTTTGGGAAAGAGCCCTGATGTTCTCCTTACTTGCTGCAAGAAATAAATCCTTCTTTTTCCAACTCTTTGGCTTGGTTGTGTCTTTTGGCTTGACATCTACCAAGAGGTAAACCCAGTTTTCAGGTAATATTTTGCATAGACAAACTTATTTAAAAGAGTAAGTTATACCTGACATAATTATATATCATTATAGTATACAATACATGAAACATGATACATTGTACATATTCATGTTATAATTTGACAGGTCCATTTAAATGGTTATTCTTTTTCTATTTTTCTTTTTATATTCAGTTAAAATTAGAAGTTCTAAAATCATAGAGCAAAGTGAGTAATACATTTTTAGAATTTAAACTGTTACATGGTAAAAGTATCTTTTTCATGAAAAGAAATGCTTTTTGTCATATAGCTATCATCATGGCAGATTAAAAATTGCTTGGCAGATACAATGAAGAAAATATCTTTACCATGCAGAAACTAAATGATCTTAGTAAAAATAAGTTAGTCCCCCTGAGCCTTACTTTTCTAATTTGTAAATCTGGTATAGAGAAGAAAACAGTAGAGAATTGTAGTCAGGTGAAGCTATTGGTCTTAGTGACTGAGATGGGAAAACAATACCTGACCCATTCTATTCTTTCTTCAGTTGTCTGGTGTAAAGTAGAATTTATATTTTTTGGCAAGACAAGAAAAATTTGCACATAAAAATCTCTCTACCCTTAGGTGACCTCTCTCTCCACCTGTGCATTGTGCATCTGTGTTATGCATCACCCAAACCTCCCCCATCAGCAGCAATATCTGCTCAATCATAAACAGCAGCTTTCTAGCACTGACAAGACAACTTCTTAAAAGATAGTATTCCTTCTTGATGTTGTAAAGGGTCACATGACCTACCATGATGACACTTAGATCTGGATTATGCAAACTGTCAATAATATGTCCTTTGATGTACAGGCCTCTGTCTCAGAAAACGTATGTCTGTGTCTTGGCTTCTAAGTGGCAGAACAGTTCTCAGAGCTTTCTTAGCTACTCCTTCCGGGTGGTGGTGGTTTAGTTGCTAAGTACTCTTGTGACTGCATGGACTGTAGCCCTCCAGGCTCCTCTATCCATGTGATTTCTTAGGCAAAAGTACTGGATCAGGTTGATAGTTCCTTCTCCAGGGGATCTTCCTGACCCAGGGACCAAACCTAGGTCCTCTTCCTCCTCAAATTTGGCTCAAATAAAACTTGCCATTTCTTTCTAAGATCAACTGACTAATTTTTTGTTGATACTAGTTTGTTGATACCAATTGATACTATTCTCTCCATTAATTATTCACCAAGGCCAGAAAACAATTCAAGTTACTTTCTAGGTCTCTAGGCAAGTTATCATTCTTCTAATATATCTCAGGCTAGGCATACTTACCTTTCTCTGACAGGCTCTGCTCTACCTGATAAAAAATTATCATCAGCCTTTCCTTGCTATGTAAACTGGTGTATGAAAACAGAGAACATAAAGAGGTAGCTTGACTTTAAAAATATAATCTTCCTTAGGTTTTTAATATGCACATTCCTACCAAATGTTTTTGTTTATTATTTGAGAGATTACAAAACCCTGCAACTCTATATATTTATAATAACTTGCTATCCATTTTCATTCAAATGAGACATCTTTACTACTCAATGTAATGTTTACCAATTTTGGAAGCCCACCAGAATTGGTAAACCAGAGTTAGCATACATTATGTTGTTCCTTTCCCTGAGAATCAGTCTTCTGTACTGTTTCTGAAGGAATGAATATCCTTATATTGCCATGTTTTACTCAGAAATTATATATGATAAAATATCCTTCACTATTCTTCAATATTCAGCCTGAAATGATAAATTATAAAAACATTCTTTTAGGGTTTTTAAAAATTATGGCTCATATGAATTACTTTTGCTTTTTCTTTAACAAATTTTAATAGAAAAGACTTTAATATGTCTTCATCACTTATCTATTATAATAGATAGGAAAATGTACCCAAGTAAGTAAAAATTAAGAGCATAAGCACTGAGTTCACAAAGATAAGGCCAGAGGATATTTAAATACATGACAAACTTGGATTATGTAGGCGATATTGGAAATTCTGAGAAAAAAATCTCAAAATATTTTCCCCTTTTGGTGGAAGAAGAAGGGAATATTTGTTTCTTTGCTGCGCTGGGTCTTCGTCGCTGCACGGCTTTTTCTCTAGTTGTGGAGAGTGGCGGCTAGTGTCTAGGCGTGGTGCTTGTTCTTCTCATTGCAGTGGCTTCTCTTGTTGCAGAGCGTGGGCTCTAGGGCAGACGGGCTTCAGGAGTTGTGGCTCCCAGGCTTGAGAGCACAGGCTCCAGCGGTGCAGAATTTTTAAGCTGTGAATTAATGAGGTTGTGTTTTTATCATTCCACTTCTTATTGCCTTACTTTAAATTTCCATAAATCATGTCTAATTTTCTCTAGTCAAAAATGAATGAAATGACAAAAGTTTTTAGTCATTTGTAAAGCAGTAAAAGAGTCAACTTGAAACCATATTCAGTCAGCAAACGCAGAAACTCTGATTTATTTTTTGATTTCTATTCATATTTTTATAGTAATTATAAAATAGAACGTATGTCTAGTTCAAGTGGCTTATTTAGTTTCAAGTATTTTAAAGAGGCTCTGAATTTGTGCAGGCATGTAGAACTACAGCTCAGAATTTTGATGGGATAATCTTACTATGCCAAATATTTCTACTGGAATGAGTAGTTGAGTTTGCATTAGTGACTGGGCAACAACAAAAGTATATTTATATTCTATCACAAATGAAGATTTATTTAAAATTCTTTTATTCCTTGATCTAAAATGAAACCATACATTATCTGAAGAATCATTATTTTTGAGTCTTAACAACAGGCTTTGTCATATATAACCCCAGGACTACTAGAAGGTAATCAAGAAGTTCTACCTATTTTAAGGAAATCTGTATGAAAGCTTCAAAGTCACACTCCTGACCCAGGCTTTTGTCTCAATGGCTTCCTAATTCTAACTGAACGAAATCGCAAATTCTCAGCCTGTCTTGAAAAATTTCCACTTTGGGGACTGTTATAAACTGGATTTTGCCCCTTGAAAATTCACAAATTGAAGCCCTAAGCCCAGTAGACTATATTTTAGATAGGACTTTAAAGGAGGGTAGTTAATGATGTCACATACTGGGGTCTAATCTTATAAGACTGGTATCCTTATATGAAAAGAGGGGAAACCAGAGTTCACTTTCTCCACAGGATAGAGAGGAAGGGTCATATAAAGACACAGGAAGAAGGTAGGCATGAACAAGCTAGGAAAAGAGGCCTCACTAGAAACCAAATGTACTGACAAATTGATCTCGCATATCTAGCCTTCAGGACTGTGAAAAAATAAATTTTTGTCGTTTAAGCCACTCACGCCTGTGGTATTTTGTTATGGCAGTCCAAGGTGACTAATACAGAGAATCAGTCTCCCTGTGAGTCTTCTCATCTTCTACTGTAGCTACATTCATATTAGTATCTTTTGCTTAGAATCTTGCTTCTTACTTTTCTTCCCCAAGTCCCTTCTCCCTTGGTAGCCACTAATTTGTTCTCTGTATCCATGAGTATGCTTTGTTTTATTTGTTTTTAAGATTCCATATACGAGTGAAATCATACAGTATTTTTCTTTCTTTACTTATTCCACTTGGCATAATATTCCACTTGGCATAATACCTTCATGGTCCACCCACGTTGTTACAGATGGCATGTCTCCATCTTTTATAAGGTCCAGTAGTATTCCTTTATATATATAAATAGACATATTCCATTATATACATATATTCCATTATATATGTATCAAAATGTTATCCATTGATTCTAAACACTTAGCTTATTTCTTTATCTTGGTTATTATGAATAAAGCTGCATTGAGCATAGAGGTGCATAGATCTCTTTGAACTAGTATTTTCATGTTTTTCAGATAAATATCCAGAAGTGAAACATTTGGGGCATATGGTAGTTCTGGTCTTAATTTTTGAGGCTCTCTATACATTTTTTCCTAGTGGCTGCACTATTACGGTCTTAATAACAATGTATAAAGATTCCATTTTCTCCACAAGCTCTCCAACATTTACTATATATATATATTTTTTTCTTCTCAATAGCAGTTATTCCACCAGGTGTGATGTGAGATCTCATTATGGTTCTGATTTGTATTTTCCTAATAATTAGTGCTATTCAACAGCTTTTCAAGTACCTGTTGACCATCTGTGTGTCCTTTTTGGAAAAATGTCTGTTCAGACTCTTTGTACATTTTAAAATCCAGTTGTTTTATCTTGTGAGTTGTATGAGTTTTTTCTATATTTTGAATAGTGACCCCTATGAAGCATATGATCTGAAAATTTCCTCTCTTGAATGAGAGTAGATTATCTTTTCATTTTGTTAATGTTTTCTTCTCTCTGCAGAAACTTTTGATGTGGTCCCATTTATTTTTGCTTTTGTTTCTTTTGTCCTTGGAGTCGGAGCCACAAAAGTGTCATTAGGTCCAAGGTCAATTAAATTACTGTATTTTTCTCTAAGAATTTTGTGCTATCAGGTCTCACATTGAAGTCTCTAATCCATTTGGAGTCGTGTATGGTATAAGATGGGCTCCCCAGGTAGCTGTAAAGAAATTGCCTACACTGCAGGAGTCCCCAGTTCGATCCCTGGGTCAGCAAGTTCCCCTGGAGAAGGGATAGGCTACCCAATGCAGTATTTTTGGGCTTTCCTGATGGCTCAGTGTAAGAGGCCTGGATTCAAAACCTGGGTTTGAATGATTCCCTGGAGGATGGCATGGCAACCAACTCCAGTATACTTGCATGGATAATCCCCAAGGACAGAGGAGCCTGGTGGGGTACAGCCTATGGGGTCACAAAAGTCGGACATAACTGGGCAACTAAGCACAGCACAGCACAGCACAGCACAGCAAGTATTATTCTGCAGATATTGTCTCAAAAGTCCCTTAAGCTGTCTTCTTTTTAAATTCTTTTTTCATTTTTCTGTTCTCTCTGGGTGAGTTCCATTGTTTTGTCTTCCAGATCACTGATTCATTCTTCTACCTCATATAGTCTGCTGTTGAACCCATCCAGTATTTTTTTTCTTTTTCAGGTCAGTTGTAACTTCTGTTTGGTACTTATGATATGTTCTCTCTATTTATTGAAAATCTCGCTGAGTTCATGCATTCTTCTGAATTTGGTGAGCATCTTTATGACCAGACTTTATGTCAGGTAAATTGCTTATCTCTATTTTGTTTAGTTCTTTTTCTGAAGTTTTATCTTTTTTTTTTTTTCAATTGCAACATATTCTTTTGTCTCCTCATTTTGCCTAATTCTTTGCCTTTGTTTTCATGCATTAAATGTATGACCTGTCTCTCCCAGTCTTGAAGAAGTTACCTTACTGAGGGGACAAACTGTGGGGCTCAGAAACACTCTCCTGAGGTGTCCCCAGTGTGTGCTGTTTTTCCTTCCTGTTGTGTTAAGGCTGCAACTGTTGTGGGACACTTACAGGGAGTGCTGGGCCCTGGGCTGGTGGAAGGATCCAACAGGGGCTTCATGGGACACTGCTGGGCAGGGTTATCACTGAACCAGCTAAACCACAGTTGTAGATTCTCTCGGCAGAGTATGCCCACTGGTGTCAATGGTGGAGAATTCCAAAATGGTCCTCTTCTATGCCAGTATTTGGCTCAGATGGTAAAGAATCTGCCTGCAATGTGGGAGACCTAGGTTCAGTCCTCGGGTCAGGAAGATCCCCTGGAGAAGGAAATGACAACCCACTATTAGTAATAAGGTAGCCTGAGATTACATAAATAACACCTGCCAGTAACTTAGTCCCCAGAGAGTGTCTCAGTTGTTTTCTGAGTCTCTGACAGATGCTTCAAGATTAGTTAAGTATGCTCCTTTCACCTAAGGTCCATTCACTTTTTCAATCACATTCTTCACTGCTGGATTTTGGGCTCTGTGCGTGTGCCTGCTCATGAGCCCTTTCAGAGTGGGTTTTTTCCTTCCATGCAGCTCTGTAGTTTTCCTAAGCTTATTCCTCATTAATTTTTTAAAGTCAGGTGTTTGGAGAACTCAAGTGCCTGATGTAGAGTTCAAATTCCTTGCTCACTCAGAGAAAAGATCCATAACTTTGTGATCTCTCCTGATTGTTAATTGCCAGGCCTGGGTGTGGGTTTTTCCTTGTCAAGCCCATATCAATGCTATTTTGCTTTTTTTTTTTTTTTTTAATTTAGCAAACATTCAAGTTTCTTTTATCCTTTGTTTTGGAGGTTCTATTCATTCAATTTTCAGGTCTCTTTTGGGGGAAATTACTCCCAGGTGGCGCTAGTGGTAAAGAATCTGCTTGCCAATACAGGAGATGAAAGAGATGTGGGTTCCATTGTCAGGTCAGAAAGATTCCCTGTAGGCAGGTATGGCAACCCACTCCAGTATTCTTGACTGGAGAATCCCATGGACAGAGGAGCCTGGTGGACTACAGCCCATAGAGTCGCAAAGAGTCGGACACAACTGAATTGACTTAGTACACACTGCACACATTCCATTTGCAGTTTTAGACTTGTTCTGTCTGTAAACTTCCTACACCACCATCTTAAAGCCTCCTTCCACTTATCTCCCACACTTGATTGCTAGAATTGCACCCAAAACTTAAAGCCTATGTCAAATCTCCCCCTCTAAAATATCTTTTTGTTTTCTCTTTCCCATATATTCCTATCCACTAAAAGCATATAATTGCTCTTGCTTGAAGCTCCATTAATACTTCTCATATATCTAGCAGAGATACAATATATTGACTAACATTTTATCTATTTGGAGATCTGTCTCACCTTCTCTGTTAGATTAATTAAACAATATATTAATTGGTTAAGTCTCTTTGAGGGTCTACTGTCTGCCAATTTGATTACCTGTCAGACCTTTGTGTTTTCAATTACTATCTATAGTTCAGTTCAGTTGCTCAGTCATGTCTGACTGTTTGCGACCCCATGGAGCGCAGCACGCCAGGCCTCCTTGTCCATTGCCAACTACCAGAGTTTACTCAAACACATGTCCATTGAGTTAGTGATGCCATCCAGCCATCTCATCCTCTGTCGTCCCTTTTCTCTTCCTGCCCTCAATCTTTCCCAGCATCAGGGTACTTTCAAATGAGTCAGCTCTTCACAAAGTACTGGAGTTTCAGCCTTAGCATCAGTCCTTCCAATGAATATTCAGGACTGATCTTTTTAGGAGGGACTGGTTGGATTTCCTTGCAACCTAAGGGACTCTCAAGAGGCTTCTCCATCACCACAGTTCAAAAGCATCAATTCTTCTGCACTCAACTTTTTTATAGTCCAACTCTCACATCCATACATGACTACTGGAAAAACCATAGCTTTGACTAGATGGACCTTTGTTGGCAAAGTAATGTCTCTGCTTTTTAATATGCTGTCTAGGTTGGTCATAACTTTTCTTTCAAGGAGCAAGCATCTTTTAATTTCATTGCTGCATTCATCATCTGCAGTGATTCTGGAGTCCAAAAAAATAAATTCTGTCACTGTTTCTTCATTTATTTGCCATAAAGTAATGGGACCAGGTGCCATGATCTTAGTTTTTGAATGCTGAGTTTTAACCCAGCTTTTTCACTCTCCTCTGACTTTCATCAAGGGGGTCTTTAGTTCCTGTTCACTTTCTGCCATAAAGGTGGTATCATCTGCTATCTGAAGTTATTGATATTTCTCTTGGCAATCTTGATTCCAACTTGTGTTTCTTCCAGCCCGGCATTTCACATGATGTACTCTGCATATAAGTTAAATAAGCAGGGTGACGATATACAGCCTTGATGTACTCCTTCCCTGATTTGGAACCACTCTATTGTTCCATGTCCATTTATCACTGTTGCTTCTTGACCTGCATACAGATTTCTCAAGAGGCCAGTCAGGTGGTCTGGTGTTCCCATCTCTTAAAGAATTTTCCACAGTTTGTTGTGGTCCACACAGTCAAAGAAGAAGTAGATGCTTTTCTGAAAATTTCTTGCTCTTTTGATGATCCAATGGATGTTGACAATTTGATCTCTGATTCCTCTGCCTTTTCTAAATCCACCTTGAACATCTGGAAGTTCATAGTTCACGTACTGTTGAAGCCTGGATTGGAGAATTTTGATTATTCTTTACTAACGTGTGAGATGAGTGGAACTGTGCAGTAGTTTGAGCATTCTTTGGCATTGCGCTTCTTTGGGATTGGAATGAAAACTGATGTTTTCCACTCCTGCGGTCGCTGTTGAGTTTTCCAAATTTACCATCTAGAGAACCTTGAATATAGAAAGTATTAAGCAATGTTGAGTTAAATTTATTTGAGTTGGTTTTGAATCAGGTTAGGTAACTAGTATAATCCACTTGAAATTATCAGAAAATATCAAGGTATGTTACTAAAGGTAAGCATCACAAACTAATTTACTTCTCACAACACTATGTGGATTTCTCTATGTTGAAATTCTTTATGTGGAACTCATATGAGCTCACTATTGAATTTGCAGGGATAAAAATCAATTCTCTCATTTAGAAAGAAGCAGCTATGTAAAATTTTGCCCCAGATCCTTTACTTAAAATAGTTCCCAGTAGCGAACATTTTCTTTCTAACTTTCTTCTCACTCCAGCTGCCTAAAAATCCTTTTTTTCCCTCTTGCTATCATTTTATGAATTATTCTGTGTCTGCCCTTAATACAAGATTTCAGGAAACAATGGAATATACAGATATATTGAGATATACCTCTGTCACTATACATGTACCTATATTCTAATGGAGATTTAGGGATGCAAATTAAAATGTTAGTAGGCTGAAAAGTACTAGCCTGAAGATAGATTTTATAATATTTTTTGAAATTTAAGTTCATAACTAACATGTTTTCGGTAACCTGACACACCATTTTGTTAATTACTATTTTTCTTAATCTTTTAATGCATGTGTGAAAAATTTCACAATGTATTATAGAGCTATTTTTTGCCTAGATGATGTTTGCATCTTTAATAGAAAATATTTTTGACATATTTTATATTTCAGAAGGTATACCAAATCATCTACTTCTTCTTTGACTGTGTGGACCACAACAAACTGTGGAAAATTCTTTAAGAGATGGGAACACCAGACCACCTGGTATACCTTGCCTGTCCCCTATGGAAATAGCATATTTCTTCACCCAGTTGGTTTTAGGTTTGGACACTTGACTTACTTTCCCACTAAAATATGAGCAAAGGAACAGTGCACTACTTTTGTGTTTGTCTGTCAATTTCTCATTCTTGCTGTTGCCATGAAAAAGTAGTGTATGCTGAGAGAGGTTGTTCCTTTAGCCTTGAACCCAGAGTGAAGAAAAACAACAACAACAACAAAATGAGCAGATTCATAGCTCCAAACCAGAAAACGTAAGTCTAACACAGTTAAAGTAGAACCATAAAAACGAGGACCATTTTGCAAGAGAGAAAGAAGTTTTCTCTTGTAAGTCACTGAGATTTGGGACTATTTGACTAACAATTTAGATAGTATAATGCCCATTATAAAATATGTACCAAAAATCTTTATTATTGAAAACCTGACAAATAATTTACTGGGATTCAAGAGACATCCAGGTCTAGCTTACATTTATATATTTATCTATGGTTAGAATTTGGAGAAGGCAGTGGCAATCCACTCCAGTACTTTTGCCTGGAAAATCGCATGGATGGAGGAGCCTGGTAGGCTGTAGTCCATGGAGTCACTAAGAGTCGGACACAACTGAGAGACTTCACTTTCACTTTCCACTTTCATGCATCAGAGAAGGAAATGGCAACCAACTCCAGTGTTCTTGCCTGGAGAATCCCAGGGAGGGGGAAGCTTGGTGGGCTGCCATCTATGGGGTCACACAAAGTCGGACACGACTGAAGTGACTTAGCAGCAACAGCAGCAGTTATGGTTAGAATATTTAAAATTTTAACAAGTTATACATTTTAGGTTTATATCTTTCAAAATGTATGCCAGAGACTTCCACTTCTTGGTAAGCCAGAGGATTGTCATTAGTTGTTCAGCTTCTAAGTCATATCTGACTCTGCAACCCATGGATTGCAGCATGCCAGGCTCCTCTGTCCTCCACTATCTCCCAGAGTTTGCTCAAATTCATGTTCAGAGAGTTGGTTTTGTTATCTAACCATCTCACCCTCTGCTGCTTGATTCTCCTTTTGCCTTTAATTTTTGCCAACATCAGGGTAGACATACTTTTAAAATTATCATGAAGTTCAACCAAACATCTGGACATATTACATAAGAGAAACATAAAAGACACAGAAATACGGAGAGAAGGTGATACATTTTTCAGGGACCTCAGAAACTGAGGGAAAACAGTGGTCAGTATCCTGGATTTTTTTCTTATCTCATATATCCCAGCTTAAAGCTGAACAAATGGGCAACAGAGAAATACCAAAAAGCACAGACAAAAATATAGCAAAAGCCTGTTCTCTTTCACCAAAGGAATAGCCTAGCAAAACAAACATTTTAGACAATAATCACTTTATTGTAGCTGAACACCAGACCCCCCCAAAAAAAAATGTGGCCTGATTCCAATGACACCAGCAAAGACTGACTGTGGAACCTCGACTTCCACACCTGTAAGGCTGCCATAATGCAATTCAGCATCTCCACTGGGATAATGTTAGAATGACAAAGAGAGAATGTCATCCCTGCTAGATGGTGACAAAGTGACTGCCTTGTGTTCTCTCTACTAGAATAATGTCAAAGAAGGACTAGAGGAAGGTTGAAATGTTTACCATGGCCACTCTTACCATGATGCCAGTGGAGCCCAAAGAGGATTGGAAACTCCCATTCCACCTAGTAGTAATGAAGAACCCTCCCTGCCCTTGAACATCACTTTAAATGCAACAGTATAGACTGAAAGCAAAATGATGAAAGAAAGATATTAAATGCAAACATTTATCAAAGGAATACAAGAATGGCCATTTTAATATCAGACCATAAAGTGAAGTGAAGTGAAAGCCACTCAGTCATGTCCAACTCTTTGCTACCCCAGGTACCACCCTGCCAGGCTCCTCTGTCCATGGAATTCTCCAGGCAAGAACACTGGAGTGGGCCACCATTTCCTTCTACAGGGAATTCAAGTCTCTCACATTGCAGGCGGGCAAAGAAAATTACCATAGACAGAAAAGAACATTATATGATGATAAGAGGATCAATCCACTCCACAGCTATCACAATTACACATGTATCAAATGTTATTAAGCAGCAAAATATGTAAAACAAAACCTGAGAAAACTGAAAGAAAAAGTGAACGAATTCACAATTATAACTGGAGACCTCAACACTCCTTTTTCAACAACTAAAAAGAAAGTAATTATTTAGAAGAGCTTAACAACACTCAGTCAACAGGATCTTATTGACATTTATAGAACATATGAAGTCCCAATAACAGTAGAAAACAGTAGAAATCATATGCTGTGAAATATATACCAAGACAGACCATATCTCAAGCCATAGAATGAACTTCAACAAAGTTTAAAACTTGAAATCATACCGAATGTGCCCTCTGATCACAATGGAATCAAACTAGAAATCAATGATAGGAAAATAAAAAAAAAGAAAATCTTCAAACAGTTGAAAATTAAATAATAATTTTAAGTAGTCCACGAATTAAAAAAAAAAGCATTAGAAGAAATAGAAAATAGTTAAATGAATGAAATATCAAACATTTCATATCATGTTTGATAAACATATCAAATTTTGTGGTCCATAGCTAAAGAGTGCTGAGAAGAAGTATTTATAGCACTAAATGCACTCATTAGAAAAGAATAAAAGTCTGAATAAACAATCTAAGCATCCACTACAAGAACAGAGAAAAAGAAGAGCAAAAGAAATCTGATGAAAACAGAAAGAGGAAATGCTGAAGATAATAAATCAATTAAATTAAAAACAGGAACATAGTAGAAAAAGCAATCAATGAAGCTATGAGCTAGTTCTGTGTAAAGTTCAATAAAATTGATAAATCTTTAGCAACACTGACAAGGAAAAACAGACATTATACACATCAAATGTCAGAAATTATATGGGATATTATTACATATGCTGTGAACTTCAAAATAATACTTAGGACATGGTCCAAATAATTCTACTTATAGAATGTACATAATGCACATAATTCTACTTATACAAAATAGACTAATTGCTTAAAGAATGTAAATAACCACAACTCACTTGATATGAATTAGCGAAACTGAATATCCCTATCAGTTCAGTGCAGTTCAGTTGCTCAGTCATGTCCAACTCTTTGCGACCCCATGAATCGCAGCATGCCAGGCCTCCCTGTCCATCACCAACTACCAGAGTTCACTCAAACTCACATCCATCGAGTCGGTGATGCAATCCAGCCATCTCATCCTCTGTCATCTCCTTCTCCTCCTGCCCGCAATCCCTCCCAGCATCAGTCTTTTCCAGTGAGTCGACTCTTCTCATGAGGTGGCCAAAGTACTGGAGTTTCAGCTTTAGCATCATCCCTTCCAAAGAAATCCCAGGGCTGATTTCCTTTAGGATGGACTGGTTGGATCTCCTTGCAGTCCAAGAAACTCTCAAGAGTCTTCTCCAACACCACAGTTCAAAAGCATCAATTCTTCGGCACTCAGCTTTCTTCACAGTCCAACTCTCACATCCATACATGACTACTGGAAAAACCATAACCTTGACTAGGCAGAACTTTGTTGGCAAAGTAACATCTCTGCTTTTGAATATGCTGTCTAGGTTGGTCATAACTTTCCTTCCAAGGAGTAAGCATCTTTTAATTTCATGGCTGCAGTCACCATCTGCAGTGATTCTGGAGCCCCCCAAAATAAAGTCTGACACTGTATCCACTGTTTCCCCATCTATTTGCCATGAAGTGATGAGAGTGGATGCCATGATCTTAGTTTATGAATGTTGAGCTTTAAGGCAACTTTTTCACTCTCCTCTCACTTTCATCAAGAGGCTCTTTAGTTACTCTTCACTTTCTGCCATAAAGGTGGTGTCATCTGCATATCTGAGGTTATTGATATTTTTCCCAGCAATCTTGATTCCAGTTTGTGTTTCTTCCAGCCCAGCATTTCTCATGATGTACTCTGCATAATAAGTACTAAGAAAATTTAATTTGTAATTTTAACACTTTTAGAAAAAAAGTTTCAGGATCCAGATATTTTCAATGTAAAATCCTATAAACATTAAAAAATAATTAATACCAATTCCCTAGTCTCTTTTAGAAAACAGAAGAGAAGGGCATACTTCTCTATTCATTTTATGAAGTTTGGTTCCCTGATTCTAAAACCAAAGGATGTACCTGCCTTCTCTTGCCCACTACTCCCCAGTAAAAATAAAGGAAAGAAAAATGAATCAATAGCTTTCCTAAATAAAAACATAATGATCTTTTCAATCTTAGCAAATATGAGTAAGCAAAACATAAAAATATTATATACCATGACCAACTATCCTGGGATACCAATCTAGTTCAATATTTTGAAATCAATCAGTATAATCCACTATATTAACAGGCTAAAGAAGAAAAACTGCAGCATCATATTCAGTCCAGAAAAAATGTTGACAAAATTTAATACTCATTTATGATAAAAGCTCTCAGAAAAATACAAATAGAGCGGAAATTCTTCAACTGATCTAAAAAAATACGGCTACTGTTATTTTTAGTAGTGAAGACAAGTGAGTACTTTCTTCCAACTATTGGGAACAAGGCAGGAATGTCTACACTCACCACCCTCATTCAACATAGTGCTGGAAGTTCTAAGTGGCATAAGGCAAGAAAACGGGAATAAAAGGCAAAACACACACACACACACAAAACAGAAAAGAAAGAAATCTGATCCTACTTACAGATGACGTACTTTTCTACAAAAAACTAATATTCCATATTGAATATTTTATTGTCAGTCATCTTATTGATCTTATTCCAATAGGTTTCATGAGAACATGATATGGGAGTGCTAACAAAAGGCATGATGCATCAGAGTTTTCAGTTATCTTCACCTGTTTTGTTCCTAGCATATTCAAAATTATTTGCATAGGATATTTATTTATTTATATAACACTCTGAAGTTAAAAGAAAAGATTATTCAGATCCCTCTACTGTTGTTTAAGACAGTTCCAGGATTAATCCTCAGGATGAGTTCCTGGTTCTAAAAAAAAAAAAAAAAAAAAAGGAACATAGGATAAAAATGACAAATGAAACCAAGATAATTTAAACGACACATTCAGAAGTCAACTTCCTAAGAATTGAAAGACCACCCAATGAGAGGTGTATGGAAAGGTTAGACTGTGTTTGGGAATTTGAACATCTTTTGGAAACCTCTACCTGGATGTGGTTGATCGGCTCCTGTCCCGAGGTGTGGTTGCCTTCCGCTGTCCACGATCATTTATGGAACAACTGTTAGTTGAACATTTTAGCCCTTTTCTTCTACAGCACCTGGACCTGTTGAACTCTGTAACCCATGTGTCTACCCTGCATGGCATTCTGTCTTACTGTTCCAAGTTGCAGAATCTCAGCCTGGAAGGCTTCCAACTTTCAGATCCATCGTTGATAATCTTGCTCAGAACACAAATTTACTGTGACTAAACCTTTCTGGGTGTTCTGGATTCTCTGAATCTGCCCTGAAGACTTTGCTGAGCAGCTCTTCCAGACTGGATGAACTGAACCTCCCTTGGTTCTATTTCACTGAAAAGCATGTACAGGTGGCTATTGCACATGTGTCAGAGACCATCACCCAGCTGAATTTCAGTGGGTACCAAAAGAATCTGCAGAGATAAGATGTCTCTACCTTAGTTGGAAGACATCCCAATCTTGTCCACCTAGACTTAAGTGATAGGTTCATGCTGAAAAATGACTGCTTTCCAGAATTTTACCAACTCAACTACCTCCAACACCTATCACTCAGTCGGTGCTATAACATAATACCTGAAACTTTACTTGACTTGGAGAAATTCCACATTAAAAACACTACAAGTCTTTGGAATCCTACCAGAAGGTATGCTTCAACTGTTAAAGGAAGCCCTCCCTCATCTACAGATTAATTGCTCCCCATTTCACCACCATCGCCAGGCCAACCATTGGCAACAAGAAGAACCAAGAGATATGGGGCATCAAATGCCAACTATCACTGGAGAAACCAGTTGTCTATGAAGCCTCTATGGCAAGATGGTGTCTCCTGTTTTCTTTGAACAGGGACAGTAAACAGGAAGCCCAATTGTGGAGAGCTCAGCTATTTTTATTCTTGGTTTTCTGTTGTCCTCCTTCTACAAGTACATTAGAGAGCCACTGGTGACAGAAAACTATGAAGTGATGCTTTTTAGAAATGACTGTGAAAGCTTTGCCAAAGCATTTGACTGTGTGGATCACAAGAAACTGGAAAATTCTGAAAGAGACGGGAATACCAGACCACCTGACCTGCCTCTTGAGAAACCTGTATGCAGATCAGGAAGCAACAGTTAGAATTGGACATGGAACAACAGACTGATTCCAAATAGGAACAGGAGTAGGTCAAGGCTGTATATTGTCACCTTGTTTATTTAACTTATATGCAGAGTACATCATGAGGAAAGCTGGGCTGGAAGAAACACAAGCTGGAATCAAGATTGCCAGGAGAAATATCAATAACCTCAGATATGCAGATGACACCACCCTTACAGCAGAAAGTGAAGAAGAACTAAAAAGCTTCTTTATGAAAGTGAAAGTGGATCATCATTACCATCTTTCTAAATTCCATACATATGTGTCAGTATACTGCACTGGTGTTTTCTTTTCTGGCTTACTTCACTCTGTATAATTGACTCCAGTTTCATCCATCTCATTAGACCTGATTCAACTTTATTCTTTTTAATGGCTGAGTAATACTCCATTGTGTATATGTACCACAGCTTTCTTATCCATTCATCTGCTGATGGACATCTAGGTTGCTTCCATGTCCTGGCTATTATAAACAGTGCTGCAATGAACATTGGAGTACATGTGTCTCTTTAAGTTCTGGTTTCCTTGGTGTGTATGCCCAGCAGTGGGATTGCTGGGTCATAAGGCAGTTCTATTTGCAATTTTTAAAGGAATCTCCACACTGTTTTCCATAGTGGCTGTACTAGTTTGCATTCCCACCAGCAGTGTAAGAGGGTTCCCTTTTCTCCACACCTTCTCCAGCATTTATTGCTTGTAGACTTTTGGATCGCAGCCATTCTGACTGGTGGGAAATGGTACCTTATTGTGGTCTTGATTTGCATTTCTCTGATAATGAGTGATGTTGAGCATCTTTTCATGTGTTTGTTAGCCATCTGTATGTCTTCTTTGGAGAAATGTCTATTTAGTTCTTTGGCCCATTTTTTGATTGGGTCATTTATTTTTCTGGAGTTGAGCTGCATAAGTTGCTTGCATATTTTTGAGATTAGTTGTTTTTCAGTTGTTTCATTTGCTATTGTTTTCTCCCACTCAGAAGGCTGTCTTCTCACCTTGCTTATAGTTTCCTTTGTTGTGCAGAAGCTTTTAATTTTAATTAGATCCCATTTGTTTATTTTTTTCTTTTATTTCTAGTGTTCTGGGAGGCTGATCATAGAGGATCCTGCTGTGATTTATATTGTAGGGTGTTTTGCCTATGTTCTCCTCTGGGAGTTTTATAGTTTCTGGTCTTACATTTAGATCTTTAATCCATTTTGAGTTTATTTTTTGTGTGGTGTTAGAAAGTGATCTAGTTTCATTCTTTTACAAGTGATGACCCTGTATGCAAGACGGCAAAAGAGACACAGATGTATAGAACGAACTTTTGGACTCTGAGGGAGAGGGAGAGGGTGGGATGATTTGGGAGAATGGCATTGAAACATGTATACTATCATGTGGGAAGTGAAGTGCCAGTCTATGTTCAATGCAGGATGCAGGATGCTTGGGGCTGGTGCACGAAGATGATCCAGAGAGATGGTATGGGGTGGGAGAAGGGAGAGGTGTTCAGGATTGGGATCTCATGTATGCCTGTGGTGGATACATGTCAATGTATGGCAAAACCAGTACAGTATCATAAAGTAAAATAAAGTAAAACTAAAATAAAAAATAAATAAATAAAGACTGCCTGTGGCAAAAACGGAAAAAAAAAGAAGTGAAAGTGGAGAGTGAAAAAGTTGGCTTAAAGCTCAACATTCAGAAAACAAAGATCATGCCATCTGTTCCCAATCACTTCATGGTAAATAGATGAGGAAACAGTGGAAACAATGTCAGACTTTATTTTTGGGGGCTCCAAAATCACTGAAGATGGTGAATGCAGCCATGAAATTAGAATACACTTACTCCTTGGAAGGAAAGTTATGACCAACCTAGATAGCATATTCAAAAGCAGAGATGTTATTTTGCCAACAAAGGTCTGTCTAGTCAAGGCTATGGTTTTTCCAGTGGTCATGTATGGATGTGAGAACTGGACTGTGAAGAAAGCTGAGTGCCGAAGAATTGATACTTTTGAACTGTGGTTTTTGAGAAGACTCTTGAGAGTTCCTTGGACTGCAAGGAGATCCAACCAGTCCATTCTAAAGGAGATCAGTCCTAAGTGTTTTTGGAAGGACTGATGCTAAAGCTGAAACTCCAGTACTTTGGCCACCTCATGTGAAGAGTTGACTCATTGGAAAAGACTCTGATGCTGGGAGGGATTGGGGGCAGGAGGAGGGAGAAGGGGATGACAGAGAATGAGATGGCTGGATGGCATCACTGTGTCAATGGACATGAGTTTGGGTAAACTCCAGAAGTTGGTGATGGACAAGGAAGCCTGGTGGGCTGTGATTCATGGGGTTGCAAAGAGTTGGACATGACTGAGCGACTGAACTGAATTGAGCTAATGAACGCTTTTATCACTGCTATACTCTTAAAAGCCTAAGCTCTATGCTTTTGAAATTTTAGAGAGAGTGAGCCTATACTTTCAAGACACCTTAAATAGCAAAATTTGAACCACGTCTTCCAAGTGCCATTCTTCATAAATCTATTTAGAATCAAGCTTAAAAATCACCACCAGCAAATCATTTTCATAGCCTATATGTCAACTGAACATTCTTCTATTTAATTTTTCAGCACTGCTTTATTATAAGACATAGGTTGCAAAAAATAATAAGCTATTTGTATTGTAAGCTGAAAAGAATGAGAATCATAGAGTAGATATGCAGCAATCTCTTCTGAGGATGGCAAGAAAAATAGACATTTCAACTGCGCCTTTAGATTCACAATCAGATTGATGGAAACAAATAGCCCCGACATTCATCTTAAAACCTAAATAAAGAAACAAACAATCGGCTCAAGAGACAGTTTTCTATGACAGTTAACCTGGGGTATACTCTAATGCACATTAATGAAGTCTCCTTTATGTACAGTTGGGAAGGTCCGCTGGAGGAGGAAATGGCAACCCACTCCAGTATTTTTGCCTAGAGAATCCCATGGACGGAGGAGCCTGGAAGGCTACAGTCCATGGAGTTGCAAAAAGTCGGACATGGTTGAGCAACTAATACTTTGAAATCCAAGCCTTTTTACGATTAGCTATAAGGCTACCTGATAATTGATTTTTTCTGAATACCTTTGTAGTGTTGAGAACAATAAATGGTTATAAAATACAACTTTAAGAAATACTGAAATGGGGATCAAATTTTGCTGCTTCCCATCCTTTCATTCCAAAGAAACCTTTCATTCCATAGCTTTGAACTCTGACAATCTGTCTTAACTTACTTTTGACTGAAGTCATAACATTGTCTTGAGTTGTATGTGTGAAAGTGAGAATGGTATTTTTCCTTCCAGCCAAACATTATTCTGGGCCACAGGTATATTGTGTAAATAAAACTATTCTGCCCAAGTCTGGAATGTCCATTTTTCTCTTCTTGCACAGTTGCATCCAGACAGTAATTTAGATTCTTGGTGTGAACTGAATATATTTAGAGATCATATTTTAAAATTCTCACTATAATTTGTATAAATTTGTATAAATTGAGTGTAAGTCCAAGCTGGGGAGAAAAATTATTTAGTATGATATATCATTTATCTAAGGCAAATAAGAAAAAAAAATTGTTTATTTTAGATTGTGTTCAAAGGAAGAGGAAATTAGGACATGAAATGCTGTTTAGGCTGGTCATAACTTTCCTTCCAAGGAGTAAGCGTCTTTTAATTTCATGGCTGCATCACAATCTGCAGTGATTTTGAAGCCCAGAAAGATAAAGTCAACCACTGTTTCCGCTGTTTCCCCATCTATTTGCCATGAAGTGATGAGACTAGATGCCATGATCTTCGTTTTCTGAATGTTGAGCTTTAAGCCAACTTGTTCACTCTCCTCTTTCACTTTCATCAAGAGGCTCTTTAGTTCTTCATTTTCTGTCATAAGGATGGCTTCATCTGCATATCTGAGGTTACTGATATTTCTCCCGGCAATCTTGATTCCAGCTTGTGTTTCTTCCAGCCCAGCATTTCTCATGACTTACTCTGCATATAAGTTAAATAAGCAGGGTGACAATATATAGCCTTGATGTACTCCTTTTCCTATTTGGAACCTAACATTTAAAGATAGCTCCATGAAGGTGAAAATTTCCAGGATTTTAAACGTAGGGACAGTTTTCCATATAAATTTCAGAAAACAGAAGAAATACTTAGCTGAGTTGAAATGTCATTCTTTACGGGTAATATTCATATAGCAAAGATACAACATCACTGGCATATAATCCTTCCAGTACAGTCAAGAACAGCAACTATGTGAATTAGTTTGACATAACATCAAGTATTTTTCTCTTCTTGCAATGATTATCTCATAAGCATGTAAATAGTAATATTTTTGGAAGGATTAAAATGGACATCCCAATAAGTGAAAATAGACTTATAGACAGTATATTATACAACTGATATTCATTTAAAGAAACCAGGTAACTGTAACATTACATTCTAAACATGGGAAAATTCATTTTTCAAGCCCATTTAGGAAAATAATGATTAATTCTGTTGGATTTGTCTATTTTAACATCCAAATAAGGAAGACATATTTAAGAGTTAGGCTTCTTTAATAGATTCAGGTTTTTAAAGAAAAAATCATTGTTTAAGTAAATGAAATTTGCTCTAAATTTATTTTTAAGTAAATGAATTTTGTTTAAAAAATTTTAATGTAAATGAATGAAATTTAATAATGTTTCTCCAACTCAAACTTAGGCCACTGATTTCATTTTTGGATCCTAGAGAGAAAAGATGGAAATGTTTTCTATTTATTTTAGTTTGTTTACTTTTTACCACAATTCCCTGCTCTATTAAGAAAATTAAGACCATTAAACTATGAGAAGTTCAAAATATTCTAGAATTAAATGAATTGCCAGGATTAAATAAACCCTTTTCACAAAACAGTTACTCCACTATGTGAAGTTTAGACTCTAAATGGAACAGATAAAAATGCAAACTGAAATCTGTAACTACCAATTATTTTAATAATGTTTCAGTCCCTCACATATCAATTTAGCATTGGGGATATTGGTTTAATCTTGAACAATTTTCTTCTGTTTTTAGAATTTATCTCCCCAGCAATTAAATCTATTCCTTTTCATCTTTACCAGAAGTCATTTCCATGCTAAGCAGGTTAAATTATTTTCATTTCAGACTTTAAGATGTAGTTTTGTACCTAGCTTAAAAAAAAATCCCAACTTAAAACAAATTGGACCACCACCCTAGCCCTGATTTATGTTTAAAGCTTTAAACAAAAAGTTTGCATCTGTTACCCTCAAAGTCTGTAATTTGTAGTTGAACCACACAAAGAATCAACATGATGTCATGTCTAGACAACATGTAAATTAATATGAAAGCAATTGATTTACAAACTCTATACTAATACAAATTAATCTGAATTAAGTTTAATCCTCAGTTATTAACTGATTAAGTGTCGCTGTTGGTAGCTACAGGATGGTGATTTCCATCTGTGAATTTTAAGGACACAGTCATTGATTCTGTATGGAGAAATAGTGAAAGCATAGACCATACACAATGATGTTCCATCACTGCTCCTTGCACAGAGAAGTAAAACTGAAATACACAATTTAAAAACATATAGGAAGCTTTTCTCAAGTATCATAATTAACTTTTGGCAAAGGGGATGTTTCAGGCATGTTGACTCTGGCTCTGACTGGCACACCATCCCTCTGAGAAAGTGCATTCATCTGTTCTGAGGGAGAATTCACTCTAGCTTTGGGCAAACATGAAATCCAAATTGCCAATATATTCTTTCTTTTTAAGCAGAATTATTACAATTTACTAAGTACTGACCTCTGTGAAAGACCCTTGGATTTTGGGGTGACCATACTCTCAAGTCTTTAGAGCAAATCAACAGGTGCATACTCTGAAACCAGAGTAGGTTATTATTCTAAAACCTCACACATAGTGTGGGTGCTAGAAATGTCTGTCTGTCTCATTTACTAATATATATATTTACTTGTTTTTAAATACTATGTGTCCTCAAGTTTTTTCCTAAAGCGTTGTTTTGCTTTTTTTGAGGACTATTTGCTTAAATAAAGTTAGCTTTTATTCATTTTAGAGGGCTAAAATCTCAACCTCAATATCATTAGAATATAATAAAAATGTTAGCTTTGCTTTCATTAGCTAGTTCCCATGATTGTGTAATATATCTTCAGATAACTAGAAATCAAGAACCATCATTTAAATTATGAAAAACATTTTATATTTTTTAATTTAGTGATCATGTTGGTTTAGTTTGTCAGAAAACTCTATAGCTCATGTTGGAACAAAATTCAGAAGTATTTTGTGACTATAATATATATAAGTCTGATAATTAAAAAGCAACTATGTTATATCAAAATGAGGGTCATTGTATTTATATAGACTCTTTTATAGACATCCTACTCATTGTCATAATAACTGAGGCTGTCATGACCATGGTCTGCACCTCACATGAAGCCCTAAACAATTCTGACAGGCTGCAGCTCATTAAGGGACAGTCATTTTGTTGAAATGTCTATCAGCTTGCAGGGATGCACTAAGATGAATAGGCCCAAAACAATAGGCCCATTTGTTAGAGCAGTAGCTTCTCTAATACATGATGAGACAATCAAGCCAAGCTGCCTTCGGCACAAAGACATAATTAATCAAATGGACAAATGGTTCAAAAATTGCTCTAGTATATTCTGTAGTGGACAGAGGTTTCCATGGAAACATTGGCGTTTGCATCACAGTTAATGACCATTCTGTACAATGAAGTCTCCCCCTTCTCACACACTTCTTCACTCCCTCTCCACTAGGCCTGCTCTCCCCACTCCTCCAGCCATTAAAAAATACAACCTGGAGAAAAACAAACAAAATGAGGAGAAAGCAGAAAAGAGAATCCCCAGTGTCTGATTTCCCTAACAGAAAATCTAATAGTTCTATATCACCATTTATTAAATTAACTGTAAATTTTTATCATGTTTTCAATACTTTAAAATACCTATGTAGAAAACTAACCTTAAATTGTGACTTTGCATGCTATTAAATAATTACAGGGACTTCACTGAAGTACTTACAGATACAAATTAGATTACTGTCATGATTTAAATGTATTTGAAGAAAAATTGAATTGCAACCTGTCTAAAATGTTAAATGAAAAATTAGTAAAGCCTTGTGAAAAGGGAGACGTTAAATTTATTGTCACTCTCTGGAAAAGGATGCACAAATACTTCTTCAGTATGACTAATTTTACCTTGAGTTCTAAAGCATCACTGCTTAATATTTAATATTTAATCAGTTAAAGGCTCTCCCTACTCTGCTGTTGTTTGCTGTGTTTGACTCTTTTGCAATCCCATGGACTGCAGTCCTCTAGGCTCCTCTCTTCATAGATTTCCCAGGCAAGAATATCGGAGTGGGTTGCCATTTCCTTCTCCAGGGGTTCTTCCCGACCCAAGGATTGAACTTGTATCTCCTGGGTTGAAGGGAGATTCTTTACCACTGAGCTATTGGGGCCTTAATAAAACAAATTCCCTATAAGTAACTGCATCTGTTCTTTGAAGGTTGTTTCTTGTTACTGTATGATGGCTTTGAGTTTGAATCATTCATTGCTCTCCACCTTCCTTCCAAAATGCAGCTTATTGAGTGTTCTTTTCAACTATAAGAAGAACAGTTGTTCAGAAGTGTCCTGATGAATGAAATATGCTCCATTCTGTTAGTTTGAGAACAACAAAATTGGCTAAGTTTTATGCCTATTTTGCAGTCTTCTGTAGTACTTGAAACAAGTTTGATTTTTTGGAAAAGATATTGCAAAGTAGCTTAATGAAACTGAAAATTTGTTTTTCCCCTTCTAATTGCATTTTTCTCTTGTCACTTTCTTGAAAAATCTTTTGTTTTTGTATGAGTAACTGGATTGCTTTGCAGTGTCCCTTGAAGATTGTTTTCTTATTTTTTATTTATTTATTTTTTAACTAATATAAATTTATTTATCTTAACTGGAGGCTAATTACTTTATAATATTATATGGTATTGCCATACATCAACATGAATCTGCCATGGGTATACAAATGTTCCCCATCCTGTACCCCCCTCCAACCTCCCTCCCCATATCATCCCTCTGGGTCATCCCAGTGCACCAGCCCCCAAGCATCCTGTATCATGTATTGAACCTGAACTGGCAATTTCTTTCACATATGATATTATATATGTTTTAATACCATTCTCCCAAATCATCCCACCCTTGCCGTCTTCCACAGAATCCAAAAGACTGTTCTATACATCTGTGTCTCTTTTGCTGTCTTGCATAGAGGGTTATCATTACCATCTTTCTAAATTATGTGTTAGTATACTGTTGGTGTTTTTCTTTCTGGCTTACTTCACTCTGTATAATAGACTCCAGTTTCATCCACCTCATTAGAACTGATTCAAAAGTATTCTTTTTAATGGCTGAGTAAAGGGTGAATTTAACTCAGATGAGCATTATATCTACCTCTGTGGGCAGGAATCCCTCAGAAGTGGAGTAGCCATCATGGTCAACAAAAGAGTCTGAAATGCAGTACTTGGATGCAATCTCAAAAAAGACAGAATAATTTCTGTTCGTTTCCAAGGCAAACCATTCAATATCACAGTAATTCAAGTCTATGCCCCAACAAGTATTGCTGAAGAAGCTGAAGGTGAACGGTTCTATGAAGACCTACAAGACCTTGTGGAACTAACACCCCCAAAGATATCCTTTTCATTATAGGGGACTGGAATGCAAAAGTAGGAAGTAAAGAAACACCTGGAGTAACAGGCAAACTTGGCCTTGGAATGCGGAATGAAGCAGGGCAAAGACTAATAGAGTTTTGCCAAGAAAATGCACTGGTCATAGCAAACAACCTCTTTCAACAACACAATAGAGTGCCTGATGAACTATGGACGGAGGTTCGTGACATTGTACAAGAGACAGGGATCAAGACCATCCCCATGGAAAAGAAATGCAAAAAGGCAAAATGGCTGTCTGGACAGGCCTTACAAATAGCTGTGAAAAGAGAAGCGAAAAGCAAAGGAGAAAAGGAAAGATATAAGCATCTGAATGCAGGGTTCCAAAGAACAGCAAGAAGAGGTAAGAAAGCCTTCCTCAGCGATCAATGCAAAGAAATAGAGGGAAAGAACAGAATGGGAAAGACTAGAGAACTCTTCAAGAAAATTAGAGATACCATGGGAACAATTCATGCAAAGATGGACTTGATAAAGTACAGAAATGGTATGGACCCAACAGAAGCAGAAGATATTAAGAAGAGGTGGTAAGAATACATAGAAGAACTATACAAAAAAGATCTTCATGACTCAGACAATCATGATGGTGTGATCACTCATCTAGAGCCAGATATCCTGGAATGTGAAGTCAGTGGGCCTTAGAAAGCATCACTACGAACAAAGCTAGTGGAGGTGATGGAATTCCAGTTGAACTATTTCAAATCCTGAAATATGATGCTGTTAAAGCGCTGCACTCAATATGCCAGCAAATTTGGAAAACTCAGCAGTGGCCACTGGACTGGAAAAGGTCAATTTTCATTCCAATCCCAAAGAAAGGCAATGCCAAAGAATGCTCAAACTCCCGCACAATTGTACTCATCTCACACACTAGTAAAGTAATGCTCAAAATTCTCCAAGCCACACTTCAGCAATACGTGAACCGTGAACTCCCTGATGTTCAAGCTGGTTTTAAAAAGGCAGAGGAACCAGAGATGAAATTGCCAACATCTGCTAGATCATGGAAAAAGCAAGAGAGTTCCAGAAAAACATCTATTTCTGCTTGATTGACTATGACAAAGCCTTTGACTGTGTGGATTGCAAGAAGCTGTGGAAAATTCTGAAAGAGATGAGAATACAAGACCGCCTGACCTGCCTCTTGAGAAATCTGTATGCAGGTCAAGAAGAAACAGAACTGGACATGGAACAACAGACTGGCTCCAAATAGGAAAAGGAGTACGTCAAGGCTGTATATTGTCACCCTGCTTATTTAACTTAAATGCAGAGTACATCATGAGAAACGCTGGACTGGAAGAAACACAAGCTGGAATCAAGATTGCTGGGAGAAATATCAATAACCTCAGATATGCAGATGACACCACCTTTATAGCAGAAAGTGAAGAGGAACTAAAGAGCCTCTTGATGAAAGTGAAAGAGGAGAGTGAAAAAGTTGGCTTAAAGCTCAACATTCAGAAAATGAAGATCATGGCATCCGGTCCCATCACTTCATGGGACATAGATGGCGAAACAGTGGAAACAGTGTCAGACTTTATTTTCTGGGGCTCCAAAATCACTGCAGATGGTGACTGCAGCCCTGAAATTAAAAGACGCTTACTCCTTGGAAGAAAAGTTATGATCAACCTAGATAGCATATTCAAAAGCAGAGATATTACTTTGCCGACTAAGGCTATGGTTTTTCCAGTAGCCATGTATGGATGTGAGAGTTGGACTGTGAACAAGGCTGAGCACCAAAGAATTGGTGCATTTGAACTGTGGTGTTTTAGAAGACTCTTGAGAGTCCCTTGGACTGCAAGGAGATCCAACTAGTCCATTCTGAAGGAGATCAGCCCTGGGATTTCTTTGGAAGGAATGATGCTAAAGCTGAAACTGAAGTACTTTGGCCACCTCATGTGAAGAGTTGACTTATTGGAAAAGACTCTGATGCTGGGAGGGATTGGGGGCAGCAAGGGAAGGGGACAACAGAGGATGAGATGGCTGGATGGCATCACCGACTCGATGGATATGAGTCTGAGTGAACTCCGGGAGTTGTGATGGACAGGGAGGCCTGGTGTGCTGTGATTCATGGGGTCGCGAAAAGTTGGACACGACTGAATGACTGAACTGAACTGAATGCTCCATTGTGTATATGTACTACAGCTTTCTTATCCATTCATCTGCTGATGGACATCTAGCTTGCTTCCATGTCCTGAGTATTATAAACAATGCTGCGATGAACACTGGGGTACACGTGTCTCTTTCAATTCTGGTTTCCTTGTGTGTATGCCTAGCAGTGGGATTGCTGGGTCATATGGCAGTTCTATTTCCAGTTTTTTAAGGAATCTCCACACTGTTCTCCATAGTGACTGTACTAGTTTGCATTCCCACCAACAGTGTAAGAGGGTTCCCTTTTCTCTACAACCTCTCCAGCACTTATTGCTTGTAGACTTTTTGATAGCAGCCATTCTGACTGGCACTAAATGGTACCTCATTGTGGTTTTGATTTGCATTTCTCTGATAATGATTGATGTTGAGCATATTTTCATGTGTTTGTTAGCCATCTGTATGACTTCTTTGGAGAAATGTCTGTTTAGGTCTTTGGCTCATTTTTTGATAGGGTTGTTTATTTTTCTGTAATTGAGCTGCAGGGGTTGCCTGTATATTTTGAGGTTAATTCTTTGTCAGTTGCCTCATTTGCTATTATTTTCTCCCATTTTGAAGGCTGTCTTTTCACCCTGCTTATAGTTTCCTTTGTTGTGCAGAAGCTTTACGTTTAATTAGGTCTCATTTGTTTATTTTTGCTTTTATTTCCAATATTCTGAGAGGTGGGTCATAGAGGATCCAGCTGTGATTTATGTCAGAGAGTGTTTTGCCTATGTTCTCCTCTAGGAGTTGCATAGTTTCTGGTCTTACATTTAGATCTTTAATCCATTTTGAGCTTATTTTGTGTATGGTGTTAGAAAATGTTCTAGTTTTATTCGTTTACAAATGGTTGTCCAGTCTTCCCAGGACCACTTGTTAAAGAGACTGTCGTTTCTATATTCTTGCCTCCTTTTTGAAAGATCAGGTGTCTGTAGGTTAGTGGATTTATCTCTGTGTTTCTATTTTGTTTTATTGATCTATATTTCTGTCTTTGTGCCCGTACTATGCTGTCTTGATGACTGTGGCTTTGTAGTAGAGCCTGAAGTCAGGCAGGTTGTTTCCTCCAGTTCCATTCTTCTTTCTCAAGATTGCTTTGGCTATGCGAGGTTTGTTTGTTTGTTTATTTGTTTTGGTATTTCCATACAAATTGTTAAGTTATTTGTTCTAGCTCTGTGAAAAATACCGTTGGTAGCTTGATAGGGATTGCATTGAATCTATAGTTTGCTTTGGGTAGTATACTCATTTTCACTATATTGATTCTTCTGATCCATGAACACTGTATATTTCTCCATCTATTAGTGTCCTTTTGATTTCTTTACCAGTGTTTTATAGTTTTCTATAAATAGTACTTTTGTTTCTTTAGATAGATATATTCCTAAGTATTTTATACTTTTCATTGCAATGATGAATGGAATTGTTTTCTTAATTTCTCTATTTTCTCATTATTAGCGTATAGGAATGCAAGGGATTTCTGTGTGTTGATTTTATATCCTGCAACTTTACTATATTTATTGATTAGCAATTTTCTGGTGGAGTCTTTAGGGTTTTCTATGTTAGAGGATTATGTCATCTGCAAACAGAGTTTTACTTCTTCTTTTCCAATCTGGATTCCCTTTATTTCTTTTTCTGCCCTGATTGCTGTGGCCAAAACTTCCAAAACTATGCTGAATAGTAGCGGTGGAAGTGACCCTTGTCTTGTTCCTGACTTTAGGGGAGATGCTTTCAATTTTTCACCATTGAGGATAATGTTAGCTGTGGATTTGTCATATATAGCTTTTATTATGTTGAGGTATGTTCCTTCTATCCCTGCTTTCTGGAGAATTTTTATCATAAATGGATGTTGAATTTTGTCAAAGGCTTTCTCTGCATTTTTGAGATAATCATATGGCTTTTATTTTTCAGTTTGTTGATGTGGTGCATTACATTGATTGATTTGCAGATACTGAAGAATCCTTGCATCCTTGGGATAAAGCTCACTTGGTCATGATGTATGATTTTTTTAATGTGTAGTTGGATTCTGATTGCTAGAATTTTGTTAAGGATTTTTGCATCTATGTTCATTAGTGATATTGGCCTGTATATATATATATTTGTGGCCTGTATATATATATATATATATATATATATTTGTGGCATCTTTGTCAGGTTTTGGTATTAGGGTGATGGTGGCCTCATAGAATGACTTTGAAAGTTTACCTTCCTCTGCAATTCTCTGGAAGAGTTTGAGTAAGATAGATGTTAGCTCTTCTCTTAATTTTTGGTAGAATTCAGTTGTGAAGCTGTCTGGACCTGGGCTTTCGTTTGCTGGAAGATTTCTGATTACAATTTCAATTTCCATGCTTGTAATGGGTCTGTTAAAATTTTCTATTTCTTCCTGGTTCAGTTTTGGAAAATTGTACTTTTCTAAGAATTTGTCCATTTCTTCCATGTTGTCTATTTTATTGTCATATAATTGCTGATAGTAGTCTCTTGTGATCCTTTGTATTTCTGTGTTGTCTGTTGTGATCTCTCCAATTTCATTTCTAATTTTATTGATTTGATTTTTCTCCCTTTGTTTCTTGATGAGTCTGGCTAATGGTTTGTCAATTTTATTTATCCTTTCAAAGAACCAGCTTTTGGCTTTGTTGGGTTTTTCTATGGTCTCTTTGGTTTCTTTTGAATTTCTTTCTGCTCTAATTTTTTAAGATTTCTTTCCTTCCACTAACCTGGAGTTCTTCATCTCTTCCTTTCCTGGTAGCTTTAAGTGTAGAGTTAGGTTATTTATTTGACTTTTCTTGTTTCTTGAGGTATGCTTGTATTGCTATCAACCTTCCCCTTAGCACTGCTTTTACAGTGTCCCACAGTTTTGGGGTTGTTGTGTTTTCATTTTCATGTGCTTTTAAGCATATTTTGATTTCTTTTGATTTATTCTGTGAATTGTTGGTTATTCAGCAGCATGTTGTTCAGTCTCCATTTGTTGGAATTTTTAATAGTTTTTCTCCTGTAATTGAGGTCTAATCTTACTGCATTGTGGTCAGGAAAGATGCTCGGAATAATTTCAATTTTTTTCTAATTTAACAAAGTTAGATTTATGGCCCAGGATGTGATCTATCCTGGAGTAGGTTCCGTGTGCACTCAAGAAAAAGGTGAAATTCATTGTTTTGGGGTGAAATGTCCTATAGATATCAATTACGTCTAACTGGTCTATTGTACCATTTAAAGTTTGTGTTTCCTTGTTAATTTTCTGTTTAGTTGATCTATCCATAGGGGTGAGTAGGATATTAAAGTCTCCCACTATTATTGTGTTAGTGTTAATTTCCCCTTTCATACATGTTAGCATTTGTCTGACATATTGTGGTGCTCCTTTGTTGGGTGCATATATATTTATAATTGTTATATCTTCTTCTTGGATTGATCCTTTGGTCATTATGTAGTGTCCTTCTTTGTCTCTTTTAACAGCCTTTGTTTTAAAGTCTATTTTATCTGATATGAGTATTGCTACCCCTGCTTTCTTTTGGTCCCTATTTGTGTGGAATATCTTTTTCCAGCCCTTCACTTTCAATCCATATGTGTCCCTTGTTTTGAGGCCTCTTGTAGACAACATATATAGGGTCTTATTTTTGTATCCATTCATCCAGGCTTTGTCTTTTGGTTGGGGCATTCAACCCATTTACATTTAAGGTAATTATTGATAAGTATGATCCCGTTGCCATTTACTTTATTGTTTTGAGTTTGAGTTTATACACCGTTTTTGTGTTTCCTGTCTAGAGAAGATCCTTTAGCATTTGTTGGAGAGCTGGTTTGATGGTGCTGAATTCTCTCAGCTTTTTCTTGTCTGTAAAACTTTTGATTTCTCCTTCATATTTGAATGAGATCCTTGCTGGGTACAGTAATCTGGCCTGTAGGTTATTTTCTTTCATCACTTTAAGTATGTCCTGCCAATCCCTTCTGGCCTGAAGAGTTTCTATTGAAAGATCAGCTGTTACCCTTATGGGAATCCCTTTGTGTGTTATTTGTTGTTTTTCCCTTGCTGCTTTTAATATTTGTTTTTTGTGTGTGTGTTTGATCTTTGTTAATTTGATTAATATGTATCTTGGGGTGTTTCATCTTGGGTTTATCTTATTTGGGACTCTCTGGGTTTCTTGGACATGGGTGATTATTTCCTTCCTCATTTTAGGGAAACTTTCAACTATTATCTCCTCAAGTATTTTCTCATGGCCTTTCTTTTCGTCTTCTTCCTCTTATGATTCAAATGTTGGGGCATTTAACATTGTTCCAGAGGTCTTTGAGATTGTCCTCATTTCTTTTAATTCGCTTTTCTTTTTTCCTCTCTGATTCATTTATTTCTACCATTCTATCTTCTATCTCACTAATCCTATCTTCTGCCTCTGTTATTCTACTATTTGTTGCCTACAGAGTGCTTTTGATCTCATTTATTGCATTATTCATTATATATTGACTCTTTTTATTTCTTCTAGGTCCTTGTTAAACATTTCTTGCATCTTCTCAATCCTTGTCTCCAGGCTATTTAGCTGTGATTCCATTTTGATTTCAAGATTTTGGACCATTTTCACTATCATTATTCAGAATTCTTTATCAGGTAGATTCCCTATCTCTTCCTCTTTTGTTTGGTTCGGTGAGCATTTATCCTGTTCCTTTACCTGCTGGGTATTTCTCTGTCTCTTCATCTTGTTTATATTGCTGTGTTTAGGGTGGCCTTTCTGTATTCTGGCAGAGTTCGCTTTGTGGAGTTCTCTTTATTGTGGATTTTCCTCATTGTAGGTGGGGTTGTATGGGTGGCTTGTCAAGGTTTCCTGGTTAGGGAAGCTCGTGTCGGTGTTCTGGTGGGTGGAGCTAGATTTCTTCTCTCTTGGAGTGCAATGAAGTGTCCAGTAATGAATTATGAGATGTCAGTGGGTTTGCAGTGACTTAGGGCAGCCTGTATATTGAAGCTCAGGGCTTTGTTCCTGTGTTGCTGGAGAATTTGCATGGTATGTCTTGTCTGGAACTTGTTGGCCCTTGGGTGGTGCTTGGTTTCAGTGTAGGTATGGAGGCGTTTGATGAGCTGTTGATTAATGTTCCCTGAAGTCAGGAGTTCTCTGGTGTTCTCAGGATTTGGACTTAAGCCTCCTGCTACTGGTTTTCAATCTTATTTTTACAGTAGCCTTAAGACTGCTCCATCTATACAACACCACTGATAAAACATCTAGGTTAAAGATGAAAAGTTTCTCCACAGTGAGGGACACCCAGAGAGGTTCACAGAGTTACATGGAGAAAAGAAGGAGGAGGGAGATATAGGTGACCAGGATGAGATGAGGTGGAATCAAAAGATGAGAGAGCAAGCTAGCCAGCAATCACTTCATGTGCACTCCATGGTCTGGACTGCTTGGAGATGCTCACAGAGTTATACAGAGAAAAGAACAGGGAGGAAGGAGACAGAGGTGGACTGGAGGATAAAGGGGGGAATCAAAAGGGAGAGAGACAGATCCAGCCAGTAATCAGTTCTCTAAGTGTTCTCCACCGTTGGGAACACACAAAGAGATTCATAGAGTTGGGTAGAGAAGAGAAGAGGGAGCGAGGAGATAGAGGCGACCTGGTGGAGAAAAAGGAGAGTCCAAAAGGGGAAAGAGGAGTCAGGCCAGTAATCTCACTCCTAAGTAAAAATGGGTACTAAAGATTGGGTTCTTAAATGTACAAAATTGAAAACAAATACCAAAAAGCAAAGATTAAAAGTCTAGAGTAGAAGTTGGATTTTCAAAAATACAATATTAATGAAAAAAAACACAAAGTCACAAAAATTATAAAATATATATATATATATATGAAGTTTGCTTTAAAAAATAGGGTCTCTCTCTTTTTTTGCAAAGTAATGGTTATAAAAATGAAAATTAAAGGAGTAATAGAGGACTTAAAAATTAAAAAAAATTTGATTAAAGAATAATAGTAAAAATGGTAAAAAATATATCTAGGACTTTCTCTGGTGTTGTTGTGGGCAGTGTGGGGTCAGTTCATTTTTGAATAGTTCCTTGCTCTGGCTTTTATTTCTCAAGATCTATAGGCCCCTTCCTATGTAGTCGGTACTAACTATAGGGTTTTAATCTATTGCTCCTGTCACTTCCAAGGTGATTCCCTCTGTTTCGTTTCTTCTGTTTGCTGGTCTCTCCAGTGTCTAATTTCTGCCCTGACACAAGGGGGCAGTGGTGGACGCTTTCTTAGGCTCGTTTGTTCAGTCGTGCTGTGGGGAGGGAGAGACACTGCAAACAAATAACACTGGTGTCTGTCCGCAGTGTCTCGGCACACTGGGCCTGGCCCCGCTCACGGCGTGTGTGCTTTCCCTGTCTACACTGCTTAGGCTCTAGGTTGCTCTCCTGGGAACCTGTGAGGCCGGCCCTGGGTTGTATGCACTTCTCAGGTTCAGGTACTCAGGTAGTCCTCAGAAGCGCAGACTCGGTTGGGCCTGGTTTTGTTCCCTTCCCAGGTCCAAGCAGCTCAGGTGACCAGGTGTTTGGCGAGCGTGGTTGCTGTGACTTATCGTCTCCCCGTCCCTGCCCCTCGGTTTTCTGGGTGTACAACCAGTGCACTTTCTCAGGTGGATGTTGGCCGTCCAGAATCCCAACAAGTCTTGGTTAGCGATAAAGCCTGCTTGCAGTGTGGTAGATGATGCTTCTCTGGGGCCGCGATTGGCCCTCCGGCTCTGGCTGCCCTCGCCTGCCTGTCACCGGAAGAGGGGATGCGCCGGTCTGCCGCCGGCTAGCTCTGCTCAGCCCTTTGTTCTGTGAGCGGGCCTGATGGTGTCTTAGGTTAGGGCTTTTCACGTAGCTCTAGTCAGTTCTTCGTTCTGTGTGCAGGCCTGGTGGTGTCTTGGGTTAGGGCTTTTCGTAGTAGCTATCTCACAGTCTGGTTCACTGGCTCTCAGATTGCCCTCGAGGCATTCAGGCCCAGTCCTTACTCTAAGGAATGCAGCCCATGCCTCCTGCCCAGCCCTGCTTGCTAGTGGCGGATGCAGACGATGGCACTGCTTCTCCACTGGGGGAGTTACTGTTGGGCAGTAATCTGTGGGGTTTAATTATTTATTTGTTTTTCCTCCTGATTATGTTGCCCTCTGTGGTTCCAGGGCTCACCACAGACTCAGCTGTAAGAGTATTTCCTGGTGTTTGGAAACTTCTCTCTTTTTAAGACTCCCTTCCTGGGATGGAGCTCCATCCCTACCTCTTTTGTCTCTCTTTTTGTCTTCTATATTTTTCCTACCTCCTTTTGAAGACAATGGGCTGCTTTCCTGGGTACCTGCTGTCCTTTGCCAGCATTCAAAAGTTGTTTTGTGGAATTCACTCAATGTTTAAATATTCTTTTGATGAATTTGTGGGGGAGAAAGTGGTCTTCCCATCCTGTTCCTCCACCATCTTAGGACTGCCTCTTCTTATTGTTTTTTAAATCTTTATTTTTACAAGGCTGTGTCAGTGGGGTCTTCCACAGCAGGGAGCATGAGGAGGAGAGGCTCTGAGGCTTTGGAGTGAAGGTAGGCTGGAGGAGGAATGCAGCAAGGACGCTCGTGGGTTCCCAACCCTGCGCGGGAGGGAGGGCACTGCTGCAGGAGCGCTCACTCGCTCAACCATGTTGACCCTTGTGACCCCATGGACTGTAGCCTGCCAGGCTTCTCTGTCCATGAACTTTTCCATGCCACCCAGTGGGGTGGCATTTCCTCCTCCAGAGGATCTTCCTGACGCAGGGGTCAAACCTGCGGCTTCTGCATCAGTGGGCAGATTCATTACCACTGAGCCATCTGGGAAGCCTAAGAGACCTGCTAGTTTTGAAAAAATTATGGGCTCAGATCATCACCCTGGGTGTGGGGGAGTTTTATGCGTCAACTCCATTGAACTAAGCATTGTCTAGATATCTATTAGGACATTATTTGTGAGTACATCTGTTGGGGGTGTTTCTGGGATGAATCAGCATTTGAATTGGCAGACTGTGTAAGAAGCTCACCCTTACCAATGCAAGTGGGCATCATCTAATTTGCTGAGTGTCTGAACAGAACAAAAAGGCAGAGGAAGGTCAACATTGTCCTCTTTGCTTAAGCTGGGAAATCCATCTTCTCCTGCCTTCAGACATTGGCATTCCTGGTTCTCAGTCCTTTGAATTAGACTGAATTACAATTACTGGCTTCCCTGGTTTCCCAGCTTGCATATTGAACTTTTCATTTCACTCTTTTCTTGCTTGCATTTATTTTTTAAAAACGAGAAGTCTGCTGTAATTCTATCCTTGTCCCTCTGTATAGAAATTGTTTTCCAAATCCTGGATTTCCCCAATATTTTCTCTTTATATTTGGCTTTCTCAATTCGACTATAATTTGCCTGTGTGTGGTGTTTTGAGCTTTTATCCCATGGCAGTTCTCTAAACTTCCTGGTTTTGTGGTTTGGTATCCATCATTAATTTCAAAAATTCTCAACTATTATTTTTTCAAATATTCCATCTGTTCCAGTCTCTTCTTTCTTTCTGATGCTCCAGTTATATGCATGCTGCAGCTTTTGATATTGCTCCACAATTTTTAGATATTCTGTTCTATTTTAAACTGTTCTGTTGTATCCTGTACTTTTTTTCTTTATTTTCCTCTTTGCACTTCAATTTGAGAAGTTTCTATTTACTTATGTTCAATCTCACTGCTTTTTTTTTTTTTTTATCAGTCAATCTACTGATGTGCCCATCAAATTCAGTCTTCGTTTCAAATACTGCATTTTTATTTCTTCTTATTTCCCTTTAGTTTTTTTTTTTTTTTTTAAGTTTCCTTATCTCAGCTGGTATTCCATCTGATCTTGTGTGTCATCTACTTTTCCTTGAAAGCTTTTATCATATTATAGTCATTGTTATTTAAAATTTCCTGTGAGATAATTGTAACATCAATTTTATATTTGTGTCTGGTTCTGATGCTTGCTTTGTTTTTTTAGATGGTATTTATTCTTGCCTTCTGACATGCCTTGTTGAGATCAGACATACTGTATAGGGTAATAGCTATTGAGATAAACAGGCCATCAGTATGAGATTTATGGTAACCTGGCTAAGAGCTGGGACACATTTAATGTTTGTTTTAGTCATAGGCACCAAAGGCTTTGACTTGCTTTAGTGATCTTGTTTTCCCTTCCCTCTTACCTTACAGTTTCCTCACATGCTCTTCTTAGAGAGAATCTGTGCCTTGCAGTTTTAAATTTTCAATCCATTGTTATTATTTCCAGAGGTTTGTTAGTGTTGTGACAGGTAATGAAGGAAAAGAAGATATTCTTTCATCTTCAGATTAAGTCTCACTCTTTCAATGGGCCTGTGTCTCAGAGGTTTGCCCTATGAAGTATTTCTGCTCCTCTCCCAGGTATACGGCGTTTGTGTCTCCAAGCCCCCAATCCTCTCTCCAATCCCAGTGTTTCCAGTATATCTCCTTGAAGCCATCTTTCATGTTAACGTTGGCTTTTTTCCTCCTTTAGGTGAGATGGGAAGGCAGGATGAAGCTAGAGTTAAGGTGGATTTCCTTTCTCCAAACTAAGTTCTCAGAATTGCTCTCTGGTGATATCCTTTATCCCAGAGATTAGATCTTTATTTAGAGAGGAGTGTCTGGGAGGAACTCATCCTGTCAGAGACTCTTGAGGAGCTTTCTCATGTCTTCCAAGGAAAACATATTGGTATTCCTGGAGGGAAAGCTGTGAAAGTTGGGGAGAGTCTCTGCTGTCTCTGGCAATTCCCAATTTTTACTAGATAAGTGATCCTTGGCTGACACTTTCCGCTTCAGGTAAGCAAATATCAAGTACTTTATCTCTCCAGACTTTGGGAATGCAGCTTGTCCTGTGAACTTAGCTTCTGATGCGTCTAAGAAAGTCATGAATTTTCCTTTGCTCTAGCACTTTTCTTATTGTAAGGGTAGGACTAATGATTTCCAACCAGTTTACATGTTGGCCCCCAAACTGAAGGTCTCAAAATTCATGAACATTTGTTTTATTTTAGTCTTAAAATCCTATAAAATCCTGTAATACTACTACTATGATTATTTACATTTTTGCCTTAATTATTTTGGCCTTTGTCATTGAGAGGTCTTTTAAATTGTGGATTCTGTGTCCTTTCAACGTGGTATTGTTGTTGTTCAGTTGCTAAATTGTGTCCAACTCTGTGACCCCATGGACTGCAGCATGTCAGGCTTCCCTATCCTTCACTATCTCCCAGAGTTTGTTCAAATTCATGTTCATCCTAGTCATCTCATCCTCTGCTGCCCCCTCTTCCTTTTTCCTTCAATCTTTCCCAACATCAGGATCTTTTCTAATGAGTAGATTCCTTACATCAGGTGGCCAAAGAATTGGAGCTTCAGCTTTAGCATCAATCCTTCCAATGAATACTCAAGGTTGATTTCTTTTAGGATTGAATGGTTTGATCTCCTTGCTGTCCAATGAACTCTAAAGAGTCTTCTCCAGCACCACAATTAAAAAGCATCAATTCTTCAGCACTCAGCCTTCTTTATGGGTTCTCAAAGTAAGAATACTGGAATCGTTTGTCATTCCCTCCTCCAAAGGACTATGTTTTGTCAGAACTCTTCACTATGTCCCATCCATCTTTGGTGACCCTTCACAGTATGGTTCATAGCTTCATTGAGTTTTGCAAGCCCCATCACTATGACAAGGCTGTGATCCACGAAGGGAGTCTTTTCAACATGCACCTTCATTTTTCTACAACAGCAAGAAATCTGCAATTTATTTATTTGTTCAAATCTAAAATTCATATAAAGCAGTTTGATAATATGTGTGTAAAACACATTTTCCAACTAGACTACAATGTTTATTTACATTTTCTGTGTGTGTCCCAATCCTTAAATTGTCCAGTAAAAACATTGTTTTCCAGAGTTACTTTCTGTAGGTTCCTTATTCATAGTCTGCATTCCATCTTGGTGATTTCTTTAGATCCACCTTCAAGTATACAGATTCTTTCCTTGACTGTGCCCAGTTTGCTATTAAGCCTGTTGAAGGTATTTTTTTCATCTCTGTCATTGTGTTTTGAATTTTTAGGTTTTCTATTTAAATCTTTGTTATAATCTCCATGTCTCTACTGAATTTGACCCCCTATCTTGTATGTTGCTCATAGTTTCCCTTACAGCCTTTTACATATTAATCATAAGCATTTTTAAATCCCCTTTCAGATACTTCCAATTCTTGTGTCATGTAATAGTTTGGCTCTAATGATTGCTCTGTTTCTTAGGAATGTGCTTCTTTTCCCTTGCCTTTTCATATGTTTCCTAATGTATTCCTGGAAGATGAATATCTTGTGTAGGGAGAGATTAAAGTAAATAGTTTTTATGCTTGGAAATAAGTATGATTTTCTTTCTGTTAGGACTTTGGCGGGAAGAACTTTATTTCACTTATTAAAATCTGGTTTTCAGGCTTATTGTTGCTATGGTTACTCTCAAGGTACCATCCGTCTCATATTCTTCTAATGACATTTGTGTTTAGGGTAGGGGCTTTCAGAGGGTTTTTTCTTTCCATTGCCTATTTCATGCTAACTTTGGGTCTTATCTCTACACTAGGCCTAAGTGAATATCTGATTTTTTTTTACAAATTGTTACTTGATGTTTCTTTTCCTGGGGTATGTGCTTTGGGCAGGGCATTAGGGAGGGCATGGTTGTTCTCAAGTAAGTCTTTATTTTAGGTATTGTGTCCCCAGTTCTCAGTCCTGTAACTTGCTTTGTAGTTATGAGTCCAGTACATCTTTATGCCATTCCTCCAAGGCTTGAAGTTTTTTTACTTCCTATTTCTCTTCCCAGTATGCAATGCTTTATCACCAGAGATCAAAGAGTACCAGTGGGTGCTCTTATCTCCCACCTCCAGCCATCCCTGGCATAGGGTAATGTTCTTGGTTTTGTAGGAAAGACAGAGAAGAAATATCTCAGTTGAGCTTTGTGATGCTCCCACCGCAGCTGCTGTTTTCCTCCTTTAGTTCTGCATCAAAGGGAAACTTTCTCTGACTCTCTGAAATGTGACAACATTTTCTGAGTCCTCAGTTGGCAGACTACCCCAGTATTTGCAGTTCCCAGGGCCCTCACCTTCTGCCAGTGCACGTTCAGTCTTCACTGATTTGGCCACAACCACAGCTTAATCCTCATTGTCCAGTTGCATCTTGTTCTGGTAAGCCACTGCTCGTATCTTGTGTTTTCCTGCAAGCTCCAGAATTTTTTTTTTTTTTTTTGGGGGAGGGAGGCAGTTAGTCACCTTGCAATCTCAGAACTCTAATGAGTTCAAGAATAGTTGTGAACTTGCTATTGTGTATATACCATTTTACATCACTGTGAATTCTGAACCATGCAAATGTAAATATATTCGTCAATTGTAAATGCAAGACAAAGTTGTATCTACTCAAAACTCTTGCATGTAAGAAGCAATCTGTTCAAAAGGTAAAATAATAAGTCTTGATAGATTATTCATTTATGTGACTTTATGTATAACTGTATAGGAAAAACTAATAGTAAAATTCCCCATGTCTGAGTGTAAATTCTAAAAATCTCACTTTTGCTAAAAATAAAAACAAATAGTAGAACACATATTCAGATCAAAAATAATGTGAGGATACAATTGTTTCCATGTGCTAATGGAATTTTATGAGGTTCTTTGCTTTCAAAATTTGAATTGAGCTGCACTTCTGTACTGAAACTTCATTTTTATTTATGACATAGTTATGCACTAATAGCCTTCCTGCCTTTGGTGGTAATCTTATTCACCTGGCCATATAAATTGTTCTGTTTATTTTTGATTTTTATTACTTTGAAGATTCTTTTATTGAACTTTGTAACTATTTTATTTACAACAAATTTGCTTTCCTTCTAGGAATTTATTCTTTTCTATATATATTTACACACATATGATGCTTTTATTGAAACCAGCTCATAGGTATGTGTATATGTAACATTTACATGTATAATGTTGCATATTTTTCTATTTGTGACACATTTAAGCCATATTTTTATATATTTATAGATTCTTTAATAAAATTTATCATGTGCAGAACCTCACTACAGATCATGGAAAATTGGCAGGTTTCTCTTATTTTACAAATGAAAATGTAAATAAACAAACTGGACATAAGAAGTCTTTTGTGCCTCACTTACTAATGAATTGCTTGAGAGCTAAAATTAGAATGCAAACCTTTGACAAATAAACTTTTCTGCAGTTTTCCTCTTGTCATGGATCCACCTGACATATATTCTGATCACCTTCCTAGACCACGTATTATTTGGGTTTTATACATTTAGTTAGCATTATGATGTCTAGGATACTGCTTTGTTCCAGAAAGAAAGAATGAAATGCACAGGCTTAGATTAATAAGCAAAACCTGGCTGCCAAGAGCTTGCAATCAAGTAGGCCATCCTTAAATAGCAACATCCTGTGAATTAGATATTTTGTGATTCCTTAAGATTTTCTGATTTCTAAAATTTTTTCAATGGGCTGAAAAAGTACTATATTTAAAATTTGGTAATATTTGCATGTGTCGTTAAAAAGAAGATGAGCCTATTTCCAGATGCCAAGGAATATTCTATGGTCTCCTTCATCCTGGATCATGGACATCGAGCACAGACAAGTCACAGAACTTGTCAGTTAATGAGAAAATAGCCATCTAGACCTTTTTTTTTACAATGGGATTCCTTTGCATCCAAGACAGAAATTGAGTTAAACCTTACTGAGAGAGTGTAAAAATAAAATTCAAGAACTATGAGCACTGACTTATTGAATATTTAGATTTCGTGAGGTATAAGAGAAAGCAACCAAACAAAACAGAAAGAAGGAATATTCACAGAGGGATAAGAAGAGGACAAAATCAGCTCAGGGATATAAAGAAGAAAAAAAGTTTTAATCTGAAAACAATTTTCTGTATTGCAAACAGAGAAGAATGCTTGGGATAGATGAGAATGAGGGATAGAAAAGGGCCTCCACATTTCAGTAATATGGTATAGATTCCAATTTTATAATAAGATTATACAGTTCTCTTTCAATTTAATAAAAAGGAGAGAGGTACAGTTTATCTTTGGCCGGGAAGGGTCAACAAAAGATATATTCCCACCCTCACCTCCAGCCACACGTTATTGGGAAAACAGTGAAAAGCAGTAAAAATTGTGAGCCTTGAATTCAGGATGCCTTAGTTAAACTCCAGTTCTGCTGCTTACAAGCTATGTGACCTTGGGTCACATTTGTTAAACAATAATATTAGTATCTATTTTATACTACTGTTGTGAGGATTACACAATAAAATACATTACTGATATTTGCTTTAGTAAACTCTTTTAAAACCCTCAGAGTCATAACTACCATGGATTTGAAAATTTGAAGTGATAAGGATCATATCAGTTCAGTTGAGTCACTCAGCCGTGTCCACCTTTTTGTGACTCCATGGACTGCAGCACGCCAGGCTTCCCTGTCCATCACAAACTCCAGGAGCTTATTCAAACTCATGTTCATTGAGTAGGTGATGCCATCCAACCATCTCATCCTCTGTTGCCCCCTCCTCTTCCTGCTTTCAGTCATTCCCAGTATCAGGGTCTTTTCCAATGAGTCAGTTCTTCACATCAAGTGACCAAAGTATTGGAGTTTCAGCTTCAACATCAGTCCTTCCAATGAATATTCAGGACTGATTTCCCTTAGGGTTGACAGATTTTATCTCCTTGCAGTCCAAGGAGACTCTCAAGCTTCTTCTCCAACACCACAGTTCAAAAGCATCAATTCTTTGGTGTTCAGCTTTCTTTGTAGTCCAAACTCTCACATCCATAAACGACTACTGGAAAAACCATAGCTTTGTCATACATATTGACATGTATTGTCACATACATGTATGTGACATATATATGATCCTTATCATGGGTTCTGAGGAAGTCCACATGAATATTATTTCCGCAAAATACACCAATTTTAATACAAAATGAAATAAAGACTATAAATAGCTACTTACGAGTTCATTTCAGGTGTTGATGACAAAAAATTCTTGTCAGAAGAGGATTTCACTGTCAATTGAAGTTCCAAAAATGTTCGGTTTTCAGAGCTTTCTGGATATACTATGTGTCTAGCCAAGACTTCCAGTAAAAGGTTGATAAGTATTTGTAATGGCAGAATCTTTGTCTTATTCCAGACTTAGAGGCAAAATATGTGTCTAAATTTCTTCACTAAATATATTATATACTAGTGTAATTTCCCTGGTTAAAGTACCAGAAAAGTTAATGGAAATTTAGTGTTAGTTAATTGTTGTGTATGAATCACAAAACACTCATTCAATTAATTTTTTTTTCTAATAGTGACTTCACATAATTTAGACAAAGATGATTTCCGTGTTATCTGAATTATTCTATACAAAAAACTACATGGGCTTCTGGTTTCTAATTCTGCATATAAGAAGCTCAGATGTTGCCACTCCATCCTAACAACAAATAAAAAGCTAAATAGGCAGAAAATTAAAAAATCTTGGATCCATAAGAGAGAGGAGGACACAGAGCAAATCCTTCTGTAAAGAGAGGAGAAACAGATAGGTCGACACAGGGAGTCACAGATTACTGCAGCAGAGACTCATACCTGGAATAGCCACAGGAACTGGGGCTGATGTACATGAGTGCATGCTAAGCCACTTCAGTTATGTCCAATTCCTTGCAATCCTACAACTGGACCCCACCAGGTTTCTCTGTCCATTGGATTCTCTTGGCAAGAATACTAGAATGAATTGCCATGCCCTCCTCCAGGGGATGATCTTCCTGACCCAGGGATTGAACCCATATCTCTTATGTCTCCTGCATTGGCAGGTGGGTTCTTTACCACTAATGTCACCTGGGAAGCCCTGGGCTGAGGTAGGAAAATCTAAACTATAATTGAAGAATTGGTAGAGGCTCAGTGTGGACAAGTATGAGAGTTTAAATCCCCAGGAGCACAGTCATAGGAGACCCCAACAATTCTGTGAAATTGACCAGAATTCTACACCTAATATTGGAGAAATTTCCTCCCTTGTTTCTTGCACAGTGGACCAAAGGCAGGGGAATGAACTATTTTGAAATATTCCAGAACATTCTGTTCTTCTTAACAAGTCCCAACCTCAGGGGGAACCAGCTAACAAAAGCCCAAGCTACTTGGGTATTAACCAAGCCTCGCTAATCTAGGGATGGGAAATACCCCAATTCAGCTAACTCTAGCCATCCTCTCCTACCCAAGTGGTGAAAAATACTCTGAGAAACACTTGTGAAATTCATAGTTCACAAGTATTTCTCAAAGTTTTGCTCAAACAAACAAAATACCAGAGGCATAGTTTCACTAAAGGATTGAGACCTAATTACAGGAATATAGAGCAGTTTCCCTCTCTGCATATCTTACTACTGCATTGCTAAAGAGCTTTTACCTGGTAATCATAGATGGCTATGAAGAAAAATTTACAAGCATTATCAAAAGGCAAAAAACAAACAAAAAAAAACAACCATAATTTGAAGAGACAGAGCAAGCATCAGAACCAGACATGGCAGGGATGTTGGAATTAGACTGGGAAATTGAGACAACTATAATGTCACGTGGGATGCACCATGTATATATAAACAAGATGCAAAAACAAATGGACAATGTAAACAGAGAGATGGAAATTCTAAGAAAAAGATCAAAAGAAATGCTAAAGATAGAAACAATATAACAGAAATGAAGAGTGCCTTTGATGAGCTATCAGAAGAATGAACACAGCTGAGGAAAGAAGATATCTGAGCTTCAACACATCTCAATATAAACCCCCAAAACTGAAAAGTGAGGAGAAAAATACTGAAAAACAAGCAAAATACCAGAATATCCATGAATGGTGGAACAACTACAAAAGGTATAATACACGAGCAATGGGAATAAAAGAAGAAAGAGAGAGAAACAGAAGAAATATTTGGAACAATAATGTCTGAGAATTTCCCCAATTAATTCAGATGCCAAATCACAAGTGTAAGAAGCTCAAAGAAGGTGAAGCAGTACAGATGTTAAAAGCTACACCTAGGCATGTTCTACTCAAACTACTAAACTTTAAAAATCATACAAAAAGCCAAAGGGAGGAGGAAAGACATCTTACTTATAGAAGAGAAAGATAAGAATTGTGTTTAACTTCTTAAAAACCATGCAAAAGAAAGAGTGTAGGGACATATAAATATTTAAAGTACTGAGAGAAAAAAGCCCACCAACTTATCATTCTATAACTTAAAAAATTATCTTTCAAAAGTAGACAAAGATTTTCCCAGATGAACAAAAATTAAAGGAACTTGTTGCCAGCAGAACTGTTTTCACAATTATGAAATTTCAATAGATCTCTTTTGTTAAATTTTATAAATATTGAGTAAGAATCAGTAAGAACATTGAAGATTTGAGCAAAGCACTTAATCAAACTGACACTTTAGAACACTATACTCAATAACAACAAAATATATTTTCTATTTAAATGGACATAGAATGGAGTCAACATTGGAAATAATTTTAAATTATTAAATTTAAATAGGTGGAAATCAGACAGTATTGCCAGACACAATGGAATTAAACAAAATGTACAATGTAAAGAAGTCAGAAAAATTTCCAACAATTTGAGAATTAATAACACATCTAAATAACTTTAAAATAAATTTTCTTTAAAAAGTCATAGGATATATTAAAATATTTTTAACTGAATGAATATAAAACATACCATGTCAAAATGTGTGAGATGTAGCTAAAACAATCTTCATAGGGAAATTTATAGCTTTTAAATATTTACATTAAAAAGAAATGATCTTGGATTTCTCTCTTGGTAATGGTTAATTCATTCTTATTGGGCCAATACTTCCACAAATAACAGCTTTAAACTAAAGTGAAAATTGCTCAGTCATGTCCGACTCTGCGATGCCTTGGACAATCCATGGAATTCTCCAGGCCAGAATACTGGAGTGGGTAGCCTTTCCTTTCTCCAGGGGATTTTTCCAACCCAGGGATCAAACTCAGGTCTCCCACATTGCAGGCAGATTCTTTACCAGCGAGCCATAAGAGCAGCCCTAGAAAACTGAAGCTGGGAGCCTGTTCTTTTTCCAGGGAATCTTCCCGACCCAGGAATCAAATGAGAGTCTCCTGCATTGCAGGTGAATTCTTTACCTACTGAACTATCAGGGAAACTCTTAAACTAAAAGGGAATGTGTAAAAAGAAACAACTACCTAAGGTCACTGGAGACTGAGAAAATTGGGTAGGTTTTATAGATGTGTTAACAGATGGTAAAAGGGAATGATAATGGGTAAGTGTCCTGGTTTCATCACTTTTAGCTTGAGAGCCAACATCAATAGTGTGATGCAGCTAAAATATGAGAGGGAGACTTTCTTGTTGGATTGGTAAGCCAAAGGTCAGGGTTTGGGACAGCCTCAGAGTTCAGAGGTGAACTGAAAAGTCCAGAGGTGGTAGAATGGGTTGAGAAGATCTTTTAAAAAAGAGATAAGATGGAAACATCATGTTATATCTAAATATCAGACTCAACTTTAACCAAAATACATAGATAAGACTGAAAGCAGACAAGCCAAGGCTAAAAAGACAGAAATGAGATTTCAGCTTTCATGCATCAAACAGAAAACACTGGTTTAAATTCTGTCAGATGACTGCCTGCTTAAAAAAAAAATCACTATTCTTTGGAGGACTATAATATATTCTAGAGTCTCTACAAGTATAATTCATAATACCCAGGACACAAATCAAAACTATTTAAATTTCAAATAAACAGAAAAATGCCACTTTTATTATTGATTATTATCAAGAAATAATAATCAATGGAGACAACTAAAGATGATGAAGATGTTGGAATTAACAGAACTATAAGTATCTTCAAGAAAATATGCTGATGATAAAAAAATAAGAAATATAAGCAAAGGAATAGAAACCAAAGAACAAATAAGGAATTGAAAAGTGGATAACACAATATCTGAAATAAAAATTTTACCAAATAAAATTAAAACCAATATTGGGGGCCCTGAAATAGAGTAAATAAACTTTAAGATTGTGTTGTGATTGTTCAGTCGCCAGTCGTGTCTGACTCCTTGTAACCCTATGGACTACAGCAAGCCAGGCCTCCTTGTCCCTCACCACCTCCTGGAGTTTGCCCAAGTTCATGTTCACTGCATCTATGATGCAGTCCAGCAATCTCATTCTCTGATGCCTTCTTGTCCTTCTACCCTCAATCTTTTCCAACATCAGGGACTTTTCCAATGAGTCAATATAAATTACCTATGCTGGGTATGGGGCTTCCCAAGTGGTACTGATGGTAAAGAATCTGCCTGCCAGTGAAGGAGACCTAAGAGACATGAGTTTGATCATTGGATTAGGGGATGGCAACCTGCTCCAGTATTCTTGCCTGGAAATCCCCATGGACAAGGAGCCTAATGGGCTTGACTGAGAGCACACACACACACACACACACACACACACACACACACACATATATGAACATTGGAGTGCATATATATATTCAAACTAGTCGGCTTATATATATATATACATACATATATACACACACCCAGGAGTGGAACTGCTGGGTCATATGGTAGTTCTATTTTTAGTTTTTTAAGAAACCTCTATTCTGTTTTCCACAGTAGCTACAATTGACATTCTCACCAACAGTGTACATACAAAGGTTCCCTTTTCTCCATATCCTCACCAAAATTAGTTATTTGTATTCATTTTGGCAATAGACATTCTGACAGGTTGTGAGGTGATATCTAACTATGGTCTTGATTTGCATGTCCTTAATGATTAGAATGTTGAGCATCTTTTCAGATGCCTGTCGGCCATCTGCATTTTATCTTTGGATAAATGTCTATTCTTATTCTTCTGCTCATTTTTAAATTGCATTGTTTTTCTGATGTTGAGTTATAAATTAAATTTGATTTTCAAACTGAATTTAAATATTTTCATTTCTTATGTAGTATGATACTTGGGCTAAAACATTGTGAGATATTTGTTAATTACTGTACTGAGTTCAGTTCAGTTCAGTTCAGTCGCTCAGTCGTGTCCAACTCTTTGCGACCCTGGGAATCGCAGCACGCCAGGCCTTCCTGTCCATCACCAACTCATGGAGTTCACTCAGACTCAAGTCCATCGAGTCCATGATGCCATCCAGCCATCTCATCCTTGGTCGTCCCCTTCTCTTCCTGCCCCCAATCCCTCCCAGCATCAGAGTCTTTTCCAATGAGTCAACTCTTCGCATGAGATGGCCAGAGTACTGGAGCTTCAGCTTCAGCATCATTCCTTCCAAAGAAATCCCAGGGTTGATCTCTTTCAGAATGAACTGATTGGATCTTCTTGCAGTCCAAGGGACTCTCAAGAGTCTTCTCCAACACCACAGTTTAAAAGCATCAATTCTTCGGTGCTCAGCTTTCTTCACAGTCCAAATCTCAGTCCAACTCTCCCATCCATACATGACCACAGGAAAAACCATAGCCTTGACTAGACGGACCTTTGCTGGCAAAGTAATGTCTCTGCTTTTCAATATGCTGTCTAAGTTGGTCATAACTTTTCTTCCAAGGAGTAAGCACCTTTTAATTTCATGGCTGCAATCACCATCTGCAGTGATTTTGGAGCCCCCAAAAATAAAGTCTGACACTGTTTCTACTGTTTCCCCATCTATTTCCCATGAAGTGATGGAACCAGATGCCATGATCTTTGTTTTCTGAATCATAACAAATTACTTGTTTTGCATTATATTGTGAGAGATTATACTAAGCCAAGCTGATGATGTAATCTCTAGGACTAAATATAGAAATACAATATTTTTCAGTGCTAAGATACCTTTTTTCTTTCATATTTTAATATTTTCAAAATTGTGATGTAAATTTATGTCTTCTTTATGAGAATTTTATTTTGTTATTTACCAGTCTATCTCATGAAACATTACTATCTAATATCTACCTCCAAATAGCTACTAATAATTTTACCATTCCTACCACAATAAAGTTTGGTGATTTAGTAGTTTTGAATATAAATTGCAATGCTCAGCTCCACTCTTATTATATTCATAATTAGGAATATATTTACTTAATGTGTATCAAATACACACAAATGTAAATTATTTCTCTAGTAAAAATAAACTTACCAGAGATTGGCTGATAGCAATACTTTAAAAAATTTTAACATAAAAACAAAGATAACACATTTTCTGTGATACAAAAGGCAAACAGGAATGTGATTTCCTTTTCCTGTGGATTATCATTTCCAAAAGAGATTTCTTATTTAATAATGGTTCTGATACAAATTATAACCTCCTAAAAAACTAAGTGGTCAAAGAACAAAGTATTACTAAATAATAACACTATGCTTTCCTTGAATCTGGAGATTAAATACATATGCTGTACTTTAAGCCATGTTGTGAGGGTATGCTAAGTTTATTCAGTCATATCCAACTCTTTGTAACCCTATGGACTGTAGCCTGCCAGTCTCCTTTGTCCATGGGATTCTCCAGGTGAGAATGGTAGAGTAGGTTGTCCTGCCTTCCTCCAGGGGATCTTCCTGACCCAGGGATTAAATTCAAGTCTCTTATGTCTCTTGCATTAATACCATGAAGAAACTTTTTTAAGTCACAGGTTTTTATGTGTAAAGTACAAACAGGGAATTATCTTTATAAAATGGGAGAAAATTGCAATTACTTTTCAAATGTAACCTTGACATTTTGAAAAGTGCAGTAATGGATCTGTCCCCATGGAGACAAATATTTTACCCTTAATTTCTGCAACCAAAATTTAGTACATTATATCCAGCTCTGATCCAGTCTCCAGTCTGCCTTGGAGGTTTATATGATACAAAAATATGTCCAGATCAATAGTTAAGATTCAAAAAGAGTGGTTTCCTTTATTCACCCTTCCATTGATATGGCATATTATCTTTTTATGTTTAAATCTTCACCTTAAAAAAAATCTGTTTTTATTCTATACAACTTTAAAAAATTGGTCAAAAAGGAAAAGTCTGTGAGAACTCAAAAGCAATCACAAGCTCTGGGACTAAGAATTGGGTCCCATGTCCCTATTCTCCCAGTAGGACACATTTATAGAAATTAACATCACTTAATAAATGCTCAGTTTGTGTTCACTTTTTCCATAAAAAATAAATGAAAGAAATGTTTAGATTCATAGACATCTACTTGTTATGTCACTGATATGTGCCATTGTTTTTCCCTTTTCCCTCTATATATAATGCTTGTTTAATCATTAAGTCATATCAGCTCTTTGCAACCCCATGACTGTAACCCACCAGGCTCCTTTTCCAATGGGGGTTTCCCAGGCAAGAATACTGGAGTGGGTTGGCATTTCCTCTTCCAGGTGATATTCCTAATCCAGGGATCAAACCAAAGTTTCTTTCATTGGCAGGCATTGGTGGGCATATTCTTTGATCCTTGAGCCACAAAGTATAATTGAAACACCACATGTAAATATTTTGTTCAGTGCCTGAAATAAATCAATATTCCTATATGTGTTCAAATTTTTTGTTGTTTCATGTTTCATTAATTCATCCACTTTTTTCTTTATACTTTGAAAATATATTAATTTAAAAGTTCTAAACAATGGGAAATAGATGGGGAAACAGTGGAAACAGTGGCTGACTTTATTCTGGGGGACTCCAAAATTACTGCAGATGGTGATTGCAGCCATGAAATTAAAAGACATTTACTCCTTGGAAGGAAAATTATGACCAACCTAGATAGTATATTGAAAAGCAGAGAAATTACTTTGCCAGCAAAGGTCCCTCTAGTCAGGGCTATGATTTTTCCAGTGGTCATGTATGAATGTGAGAGATGGACTGTGAAGAAAGCTGAGCGCCGAAGAATTGATGCTTTTGAACTATGGTGTTGGAGAAGACTCTTGAGAGTCCCTTGGACTGCAAGGAGATCAACCAGTCCATCCTAAAGGAGATCAGTACTGGGTGTTCATTGGAAGGACTAATGCTAAAGCTGAAACTCCAATACTTTGGCCACCTCATGTGAAGAGTTAACTCACTGGAAAAAACTCTGATGCTGGGAGGGATTGGGAGCAGGAAAAGGGGATGACAGAGGATGAGATGGCTACATGGCATCACCGACTTGATGCACATGAGTTTGGGTGAACTCCGAGAGTTGGTGATGGACAGGGTGGCCTGGCATGCTCCAATTCATGAGTCTTAAAGAGTTGGGCACAACTGAGTGACTGAACTGAACTGAACTGAACTAAAATGATAAAAAAGGAGATCTCATGTTTATTATTCACAGAATTTTCTAAATCTCTAGAACAAAAACAAAACTTTTCAATAAATTTCATAATTGATCTACTTTTGTTGGTAATTTTATACATGTGGCTCATCAAAATTCTGCTTGTGTGTATGTGTGTGTTTTAAGGGATAGCAGAACATAGATTTTTGTCATCACCATCCAATATATTTGACTTAAGCATGATGATCTCTTTTCCTTATATTTCAGTATTGTCTTTCTGAGTGTCTGAGGACCTGGTCTTTTAAGGTAAACTTACATAGTTGACCCAATCTACTTCAATAGCTTACTTATTTCAGGGTTTTATTTCTACTTACTTTATATGTTTATTCCCCATGGAATTTTGCCTGTGTGTAACTTCGTTTCCTTAGTAGGCATATCAAACATCATGAACACAGTTCACTTAACAAAGGAAATTCTTTATGATAATTCATTTGATGCATTATTATTTTTAATCTAATTAATGATTTTCTTATGGAATTTTTTAATACCTAAGATTATATAATGCATTTGCTTGTTTACTTACTGGATGCCTTTCTTCTACATGAAATATGTTTATGAGGCCAGGAACTGTGTCTCTTTTCTGCTGTATCTTTACTCAGAATAGGAGCAAGCACATATTAGATGTACAATAAATACCACATATTTCTAGAGGTATTTCTAGATATTTCAAATTTCTACAATCTGTTGAAAAGATTATTTTTACCCACTGACTATGTCAAAAGCCTGTTGGCTGTATGTATGTAGTTTTATTTCTGGTCTTTCTATTCTGTTCCATTCACTTATGTCTTATCTTTATTCCAGTGCTATATTGTCATGATTATTGACCTTTATAATGAATCGTCCATTTAAGTGGTGCAAATTTTTCAAATTTGGTCTTATTTTTTCAAAATTATTTTAGCTATTTTAAGTTCTTCACATTTCTACATATAGTTATAAGGTACTTTTCTGTTCCTATTAAGTGTCTGCTGGGGACTGGATTAATATTGATTTAATCTATAGATAAATTGGGGAATTTTTTTTACTAACCTTATTTTTCTTCTATTCTAACTTCCTTTGGCTACCTTTATATTGTTGAAATGACTTCATTGCATAGGCTACTTCAAGTCATCTTTCAGAATCAGGTAGTTTCGATAAAAAAATCGGACACAGCACTGAAACAAAAACAGAAGAGAAATTTTGAATATTGAGTTTCCCATATCTAGATCATATCAATAGTTGAGATTTGGTCCATATGAAATACTCTCTTGCTTTTTTGAGGATCCAGAGGATGTTGGCAATTTGATCTCTGGTTCCTCTGCCTTTTCTAAAACCAAGTTGAACATCTGGAAGTTCATGGTTCATGTTGAAGCCTGAGTTGGAGGATTTTGAGCATTACTTTACTAGTGTGTGAGATGAGTGCAATTGTGCGGTAGTTTGAGCATTCTTTGGCATTGCCTTTCTTTGGGATTGGAATGAAAACTGACCTTTTCCAGTCCTGTGGCCACTGCTGAGTTTTCCAAATTTGCTGGCATATTGAGTGCAGCACTTTCACAGCATCATCTTTCAGGATTTGAAATAGCTCAACTAGAATTCCACCACCTCCACTATCTTTGTTCACAAAGATGCTTCCTAAGGCCCATTTGACTTCACATTCCAGGATGTCTGGCTCTAGGTGAATGATCATGCCATCATGATCATCTGGGTAGTGAAGATCTTTTTTGTACAGTTCTTCTGTGTAGTCTTACCACTTCTTCTAAATTTTTCTGCTTCTGTTAGGTCCATACCATTTCTGTCCTTTATTGTGCCCATCTTTGCATAAAATGTTCCCTTGGTATCTCTAATTTTCTAGAAGATATCTCTAGTCTTTCCCACTCTATTGTGTTCCTCTATTTCTTTCCAATGATCAGTGAGGAAGCCTTTCTTGTCTCTTCTTGCTGTTCTTTGGAACTCTGCATTCAAATGGGTATATCTTTCCTATTCTTTTTGCCTTCACTTCTCTTCTTTTCATAGCTATTTGTAAGGTCTCCTCAGACAATCATTTTGCCTTTTGCATTTCTTTTTCATGGGGACTGTCTTGATCACTGCCTCCTGTACAATATCATGAACCTCCATCCATAGTTCTTCAGGCACTCTATCATATCTAATCCTTTGAATCTACTTGTCACTTCCACTGTATAATGGTAAGAGATTTGATTTAGGTCATACCTGAATGGTCTAGTGGTTTTCCCCACTTTCTTCAATTTAAGTCTGAATTTGGCAGTAAGAAGTTCATGATCTGAGCCACAGTCAGCTCCTGGTTTTGTTTTGCTGACTGTATAGAGCTTCTCCATCTTTGGCTGCAAAGAATATAATCAATCTTATTTTGGTTAATGACCATCTGGTGATGTCCATGTGTAGTCTTCTCTTGTGTTGTTGGAAGATGATGTTTGCCATGACTGGTGTGTGATCTTTTCAAAACTCTATTAGCCTTTGCCATGGTTCATTCTGTTCTCCAAGGCCAAATTTTTCCTGTTACTGTAGATGTTTCTTGACTTCTTACTTTTGCATTCCAGTTTACTATAATGAAAAGGACATCTTTTTGAGGTGTTAGTTCTAGAAAGTCTTGTAGATCTTCATAGATCCATTCAACTTCAGCTTCTTCAGCATTACTGGTTGGGGCATAGACTTGGATTATTGTGATATTGAATGATTTGCCTTGGAAATGAATAGCGTCAGACTTTATTTCCATCCATATTGCATCTACAACTGGGTGCTGTTTTTGCTTTAGCTCTGTCTCTTCCTTCTTTCTGGAGTTAGTTCTCCACTGATCTCCAGTAGCATATTGGGCACCTACTGACCTGGGGAGTTCATCATTCATTGTCCTATCTTTTTGCCTTTTCATATTGTTCATGGGGTTCTCAAGGTAAGAATACTGAAGTGGTTTGCCATTCCCTTCTCCAGTGGACAACATTTTGTCAGAACTCTCAACCATGATCTATCCATCTTGGGTGGCCCTACATGGCAGGGCTCATAGTTTCATTGAGTTAGACAAGGCTGTGGTCCATGTGATCAGGTTGGTTAGTTTCCTGTTGTTTTCATTCTGTCTGCCCTCTGATGGAGAAGGAAAAGAGGCTTCTGGAAGCTTCCTGATGTGAGAGCTGACCGAGGGGAAAACTGAGTCTTGTTCTAATGGGACCATGTTCCAATCTTTAACCCAAGTTTTCTTTATGGGTGAGGCTGAGTTCCTTCCCAGTTATTTGACCTGAGTCTAAACTATGGTGGAGGTAATGAAAATAAACTACGGTGGAGGTGCCCCCCAACCCTGCAGCAGGCCATCATCAACCCACACCTCCACTGGAGACTCATAGACACTCAAGGGCAAAGCTGGGTCAGTCTCTTGTAGGGTCACTGCTCCTTTCTCCTTGATCCTAGTGCACACAGGTTTTGTTTGTGCCCTCTATGAGTCTGTTTCCTCAGACCTATGTAAGTTCTGGTGGCTCTGTGGTGGGGTTAATGGTGACCTCTTTCAAATGGGCTTATGCTATACCCAGGTCTACTGCACCCAGAACACCTGCTCCTGCAGCAAGTACACTTCTGCCTCACACCTCCTCAGGAGACACTCAAACACAGTCTGTCTCAGTCTCTGTGGGGTCTCTGTGTCCTGGTGTGCACAAGGTGTGTTTGAGCCCTCTGACTGTCTCTGGAAGGTATGGGTTTGATTTTAAATGTGATTTTGTCCCTCATACTATGTTGCTGGGGCTCTTCAAAGTCACTCCAGCTCCACACAGCTGCTGCTCCAGTGCCACACAGCCATCACTCCAACACCTACCATCTTGCTGGGGCTTCCAAAAACAATGGAAAATTCTTAAAGAGATGGGACTACCAGACCACCTGACCTGCTTCCTCAGGAATCTGTGTGCAAGTCAGGAAGCAACATTTAGAACTGGACATGAAGCAACAGACTGGTTCCAAATTGAGAAAGGAATATGTAAAAGCTGTATATTGTCACTGTGCTTATTTAACTTATATACAAAGTACATCATGAGAAATGCTGGACTGGATGAAGCACAAGCTGGAATCAAGATTGCCAGGAGAAATATCAATAACCTCAGATATGCAGGTGACACCACCCTTATGGCATATGGTGAAGAAGAACTAAAGAAGTTCTTTATGAAAATGAAAGAGGAAAGTGAAAAAGTTGGCTTAAAACTCAACATTCATAAAACTAAGATCATGGTATCTAGTCCCATCACTTCATGGCAAATAGATGGGGAAACAATGGAAACAGTGAGATACTTTATTTTGGGGGCTCCAAAATCACTGCAACAATGAAATTAAAAGACTTTTGCTCCTTGAAAGAAAAGTTATGACCAACCTAGACTGCATAGTAAAAAGCAAAGACATTACTTTGCCAACAAAGGTCCATCTAGTCAAATCTATGATTTTTAAGTAGTCATGTATGGATCTGAGAGTTGGACTATAAAGAAAGCTGAGTGCCGAAGAACTGATGCTTTTGAATGGTGGTATTTGAGAAGATTCTTGAGAGTCCCTTGGACAGCAAGGAGATCCACCCAGTCCATTCTATGGGAAATTGGTCCTGAATATTCATTGGAAGGATTGACTCTGAAACTGAAACTCCAATACTTTGGGCACCTGATATGAAGAACTGACTCATTTAAGAAGACCCTGATGCTGGGAAAAATTGAAGGTTGGAGGAGAAGGGGACGACAGATGATGAAATGGTTGGATGGCATCACCGACTCAATGGACATAAGTTTGAGTAAATTCTGGGAGTTGGTGATGGACAGGGAGGTGTGGTGTGCTGCAGTCCATTGGGTCACAATGAGTCGGACATGACTGAGCGACTGAAGTGAGATGTTACTCTCACTGTTTTTAGTAGTAATTCTCAACTACACTTTGGGGCTTGTGTCCCTATTCTATTGATGTGACTGATGATTATACACTAAGAATATGAAAGGCAATAAGGCATGAAGCAAAGTTGAGAAGCATTGGCTTAAAGTGAATTGGTTTTCAAGATTAATGTGAAGAGCAAGAAGACATATGGATTTAGCACAAAGGTGGTAAAAGTTGACTGGCTACATTCTTCAGTTCTCTCTAATAATATGCACAATGGAGTCAAGTACAATTTCCAGTTTAAGTTTAGTTTCTAAATGCTATCTTTATTAAAATATCAAACAATTAATGTAGCACAAAAAGTAAAAAAAAATGCTTAGACACTTATGTTTTAACTTCTATAGGTATATATTTTTGTTGCTGAAGACTCTAGACTATATTTCTCCAGTTTATGAAGAGGGAGAGAACCAGAAGCATGAATTTTAACACCAAAATCAGAGAGTAGCCATGCTATTAGGTAAAAGTATACAGATATGGTTCTAATTGAGAATATCTTCTAACTTCTATCAAAATATCAGCCTAGAGTCTTATGTTCTTTTAAAACACCAGGTAAATAATGCCAAATAATTTTGATGATTGTATAATTTTTCTGAAGGCAATGGCACCCCACTCCAGTACTCTCGCCTGGAAAATCGCATGGATGGAGGAGCTTGGTGGGCTGCAGTCCATGGGGTCACAAAGAGTCGGACACGACTGAGCGACTTCACTTTCACTTTTCACTTTCATGCATTGGAGAAGGAAATGGCAACCCACTCCAGTGTTTTTGCCTGGAAAATCCCATGGACGGAGGAGCTTGGTGGGCAGTCGTCTATATGGTCGCACAGAGTCAGACATGACTGAGGCGACTTAACAGCAGCAGTAGCAGCAGCATCAATCAGGAAAATACTTCCCTAGCTTATCTGTACATCTGTTAAAGAATTTTCCACAGTTCATTTACACTTTAGTGAAAATTCACTAAATTAGCACTTAATAAATCTTACATTCCAGACACTAGACGATACAAACAGCATCTTGGAAATAGATCAAAACATTATCCCAAGTTTTACTTTTTTAGGTTTGAGACATCTTAAAAGGAGGTACCAGTATAAAAAGCATTTTTGTACAAATCTTTTAAACAGTATTATCTACCTTCCCAGTGGGTCAAACCGTAAAGAGTCTGCAATGCAGGAGACCTGGGTCTGATCCCTGGATCAGGAAGATCCCCTAGAGAAGGGACTGGCTACCTACTCCAGTATTCTTATTGGGAGAATCCCATGGATGGAGTAGCCTGGAGGTCTATAGTCCATGGGGTTGCAAAGAGTCGGAAAGGACTGAGCGACCAACTCTTGTATGTCTACCTTCCCACCACTGTGAGGCAGCAGATAAACTTTTAGTTTGTTAACAAATTTCTGAACCATCAAAACAACTACTCTGCAAGTTTTCTATTCTCTCATGTCAGCAAACTCTGTAACTATTTTCTCCTTTTAAGTCTATGCTTCATCTTTTCAAATTTGCACTGCATTTTTGCTTCCTATTCATGACATTGCTGTCTTGATTTTGTCTCTTTATGGGCAGCCCCTCCCTCAATTGCTTACACAAAGTTCCTGCTGACTTTAACCTTACACATAAAATTTACACTTACATTGACACTTACAAAAAAAAATCCTCTTTGCCATTTTGAATTCACAAGTAAGATTCATACTACCAAGAAAAAGCTATAGGACTGGGAGTCTGGGGTTACTGAGTTTCAGACTTTCATAAAAAGAAAATCGGTCTGCTTTGCTTTGCCATCATTACAAAGCCTTATTACAGAGAACTCAGCTATCCTCTTTTGTACAACAGTGTGGAAAGCTTATAACATGCATATTTTTTTGTTCAGTTTTATATTTCCTTTTTGTAACAAATGGTATTAAGACACTCAAGAAAGTATATTTTACATACGGTAGCTATTATTACTCTGAAACTGAAATATAAAAATGGGATCTCTTGGTAAGAAAGACAATAGTATAATCATAGCACTATATGCACAATAGGATAGTTCTAGTCTCAGGTTGTAATAAACTCATGTATTGGAAGATATCCATTTTTTAAAAGCTTTTATACAATTTTCTCATCTTAAATATTACTGAATTAAGCACCTTTCCCTAAACTAAGTGCTTCTTGATTATTCAAGATTTTTTTATCCCAACTGCAATACACTTCTCTAATTTTAAAATAGTTTTTGAAAATATCTTTATATTTTCATAACAGTATTAATAGAAACAGAAAATATAAATGATTTCCACAAAGTTTTATGTAGCTTCTCAACATCATAAGAGTATAGGTCTTGTGGATAAAACTGCAACTTTGGTGAGACAAAGCAAATATTTGCAAAGCAAAGAACATCCTCTAAGCCAGACAACCCCTGGGATAGAATTCAAAGCTAGGTCATAACAGAGGGAAAAAATGAATTTTGACTCTTCCCAGAATACTCGATTTCCATTTTGATCCAGGGAAAATGAAACAAAGAGAGCATTATATTTAATTATTTCATGTATTTCTGTTCAGTTGCTCAGTTGTGTCCAAATCTTTGCAACCTCATGAACTGCAGCATGCCAGGCCTCCCTGTTCATCACCAACTCCCAGAGTTTACTCAGACTCACGTCCATCGAGTCCGTGATGCCATCCAGCCATCTCATCCTCGGTCGTCCCCTTCTCCTCCTGCCCCCAATCCCTCCAGCATCAGAGTCTTTTCCAATGAGTCAACTCTTCCCATGAGGTGGCCAAAGTACTGGAGTTTCAGCTTTAGCATCATTCCTTCCAAAGAAATCTCAGGGTTGATCTCCTTTAGAATGGACTGGTTGGATCTCCATGCAGTCCAAGGGACTCTCAAGAGTCTTCTCCAACACCACAGTTCAAAAGCATCAATTCTTCAGCGCCCAGCCTTCTTCACAGTCCAACTCTCACATCCATACATGATCACAGGAAAAAACATAGCCTTGACTAGATGGACCTTAGTTGGCAAAGTAATGTCTCTGCTTTTGAATATGCTATCTAGGTTGGTCATAACTTTGCTTCCAAGGAGTAAGCGTCTTCTAATTTCATGGCTGCAGTCACTATCTGCAGTGATTTTGGAGCCCACAAAAATAAAGTCTGAAACTGTTTCCACTGTTTCCCATCTATTTCTCATGAAATGATGGTACCGGATGCCATGAACTTCGTTTTCTGAATGTTGAGCTTTAAGCCAACTTTTTCACTCTCCTCTTTCACTTTCATCAAGAGGCTTTTAGTTCTTCTTCACTTTCTGCCATAAGGGTGGTGTCATCTGCATATCTGAGGTTCTTGATATTTCTCCCGGCAATCCTGATTCCAGCTTGTGTTTCTTCCAGTCCAGTGTTTCTCATGATGTACTCTGCATAGAAGTTAAATAAGCATGGTGACAGTATACAGCCTTGACATACTCCTTTTCCTACTTGGAACCAGTCTGTTGTTCCATGTCCAGTTCTAACTGTTGCTTCCTGACCTGCATACAGATTTCTCAAGAGGCTGGTCAGGTGGGCTGGTATTCCCATCTCTTTCAGAATTTTCCAGTTTATTGTGATCCACACAGTCAAAGGCTTTGGCATAGTCAATCAAGCAGAAGTAGATGTTTTTCTGGAACTCTCTTGCTTTTTCCATGATCCAGTTGCTGTTGGCAATTTGATCTCTGGTTCCTCTGCCTTTTGAAAACCAGCTTGAACATCAGGGAGTTCATGGTTCACGTATTGCTGAAGCCTGGCTTGGAGAATTTTGAGTATTACTTTAGTAGCATGTGAGATGAGTACGATTGTGTGGTAGTTTGGGCATTCTTTGGCATTGCCTTTCTTTGGGATTGGAATGAAAACTGACCTTTTCCAGTCCTGTGGCCACTGCTGGGTTTTCCAAATTTGCTGGCATATTGAGTTCGGCACTTTCACAGCATTATCTTTCAGGATTTGAAACAGCTCAACTGGAATTCCATCACCTCCACTAGCTTTGTTCATAGTGATACTTTCTAGGGACCACTTGACTTCACATTCCGAGATAAATGTACTGTCTTAAAGCTTTCAGCTCTACATTGGATTAACTAAATCACAGTTAAGATTGAAAGTTGAAAACTAAAGACTGGAAAACTTACTATACTTGTATTTTTAATCATGCTCATGAATATATTATAGTTTGTATAGGTAATGGCCACTGAACATTTGTAAAAATAGTAAGGTAGATTTGTATATTCTGATGTACAAAAAGTTTTATAAGCCACATTATAAATTAATAAATAAGACATGGGACACTGTTTATGTGTTGCTGGTGCTGCTAAGTCACTTTAGTTGTGTCTGTCTCATAGACGGCAGCCCACCAGGCTCCCCAGTCCATGGGATTTTCCAAGCAAGAACACTGGAGTGGGTCGCCATTTCTTTCTCCAATGCGTGAAAGTGAAAAGTGAAAAGGAAGTCGCTCAGTCGTGTCTGACTCTTAGCAACCCCATGGATTGCAGCCCACCAGGTTCCTCCATCCATAGGATTTTCCAGGCAAGAGTACTAGAGTGGGGTGCCATTGCCTTCCCCAGTTTATGTGTTATAATGCATTATTAAAAATAAAAAATATGTTTATGTACACACTATATTTGCATTCTCCACAGAGTCAGAACCAATAAGACATATATATATAGAGAGAAGAAATTTACTTTAAGAAATTGGTTTCTATAATTGTGCGTTGGGGGCAAGTCTGAAATCTACAGGCCAGCTAGCAAGATGGAAACTCAGGAGCTGACACCAGTCTTCAGACAGAATTTCTTCTCTGAAAAAATCTCAGTTTTGTTGTTGCTGTTGTTGTTTTAGCTTAAAGTCTTCATCTGTTTAGGTAAAGCTCACCCACATTTTGAAGGTAATCTCTTTTATTCATAGTCAACTGATTGCAGATATTAACCACATCCACAAAATATCCTAACAGCAAGACTTAGATTAATGTTTGGCTAAATAAAGGAGTACCATAGCTTAGGCAAACTGACATATAACTCTAACCACCACAGCAAGAGTATACAAAGGAGTGAATACCAGGAACTGGGAAGTCAGCAGGGGCTCCTTGTCATCTGCCCATCACAGAAGGTGTTTAGCTTTGTATTTAAGTTATTTTTTACCATATAAGAAAAATGCAGAATCCACTAATGGGAATTTTTTTTTTTTTTAAGATAACTGCCACTGAAAAATTAGCATAGACTGCTTCTAGATAGTACACTGACTATTCTGAGGATAAACCGGAAATCTGTAATCACTCTCTTTCAACATTCAGATGAATCAGGTTAGAGGTAGTCTACTTTCACACTACCACTCTTTAGGAGAAGGACAAAAGCACAAAAGAAACCAAAGAACATTGTTTCAAGCCACACTCATTTCCAAAGGCTTTCATTCATTCTATGCTGAGAATGATTTGGGCATGTTTACCTGTGTTGTGTTCTTAGTCCAATGTCATAGCCTGTAGCTCAAGGTCACAGCACATGAACAGGGCTGCAAGATCACAGAGAAGTCTTTCCTGAGATTAATGGCAGGGCTGAGCCAAAGATGATGGAAAGCGCACCCTCTGGCATGCTCATTTTTCAGGGATTTACTTGTTGGCTAATCATAGCAATAACTGTTTGTATCTGACAAACACAACTGGATATGTGCAGTGAGAAACTCTGTATTTGAAGTGGGATTATACTGGATCCATACAATTTCCTCTTTTATTGCTCAGGCTGTCATCACAGTCTCTGTCAGTGAAGTTTGTGTTTTTACTTTATTTTTTTTTAGGAAAGGTAATTATTTTTGTTAAAAAAAAAAGTAACACTATTGAAGATCATATTAATTTTATGCATTTTTTAAAAGATATTTTTCAAATACATATGTAATTTCTAGATTGCTATAATCATAGCAGAAATAGAATAACGTTCTTTAATTAAATTCTTACTGCTAATACTATTCTGTGGTCTATATTTCCTAGCAGTGTTTGTTTGTTTTAACTGATGGATAATTTCCTTACAAATTTTTTCTGTTTCCTGTCAAACCTCAACATGAATCAGCCATAGGCATACATATATCCCCTCCCTTTTGAACCTCCCTCCCACCTCCCTCCGTATCCCACCCCTCTAGGTTGATACAGAGCCCCTGTTTGAGTTTCCTGAGCCATACAGCAAATTTCCATTGGCTATCTATTTTACATAGGGTAATGTAAGTTTCCATGTTACTCTTTCCATACATCTACCCTCTCCTCCCCTCTCACCAGGTCCATGAATCTATTTTATATGTCTGTTTCTCCATTCACTTCAGTTCAGTTGCTCAGTCGTGTCCGACTCTTTGCGACCCCATGAATCGCAGCACATCAAGCCTCCCTGTTCATCACCAACTCCCGGAGTCCACTTAGACTCACGTCTATCGAGTCAATGATGCCATCCAGCCATCTCATCCTCTGTTGTCCCCTTCTCCTGCCCCCAATCCCTCCCAGCATTAGAGTCTTTTCCAATGAGTCAACTCTTCACATGAGGTGGCCAACGTATTGGAGTTTCAGCTTCAGCATCATTCCTTCCAAAGAACAGCCAGGGCTGATCTCCTTCAGAATGGACTGGTTGGATCTCCTTGCAGTCCAAGGGACTCTCAAAGTCTTCTCCATTATTGTCCTGTAAATAAATTCTTTAGCACCATTTTTCTAGATTCTGTATATATGTGTTAGAATACAATATTTCTCTTTCTCTTTCTGACTCACTTCACTCTCTATAATAGGTTCTAGGTTCATCCACCTCATTAGAACTGACTCAAATGTGTTCCTTTTTATGACTGAGTAATATTCCATTGTGTACATGTACCACAACTTCTTTATCCATTCATCTGTCGATGGACATCTAGGTTGCTTCCATGTTCTGTCTATTGTAAATACTGCTGTAATGAACAATGGGATACATGTTTCTCTTTCAATTTTGGTTTCCTCAGGGTATATGCCTAGGAGTGGGATTGCTAGGTCATAAAATGATTTTGTTCCTAGTTTTTAAAGGAATCTCCATACTGTCTTCCATAATGACTGTATGAATTTGCATTCCCACCAACAGTGCAAGAACATTCCCTTTCCTCCACACTCTCTCCAGCATTTACTGTTTGTAGACATTTTGATGAAGGCCTTTCTGACCAGTGTGAGATGATATCTCACTGTAGTTTTGATTTGTATTTGCATTTCTCTAGTAATGAGTGAAGATCATGGCATCTGGTCCCATCACTTCATGGGAAATAGATGGGGAAACAGTGGAAACAGTGTCAGACTTTATTTTTTTGGGCTCCAAAATCACTGCAGATGGTGACTGCAGGCATGAAATTAAAAGACGCTTACTCCTTGAAAGAAAAGTTATGACCAACCTAGATAGTATATTGAAGAGCAGAGACATTACTTTGCCAACAAAGGTCCATCTAGTCAAGGCTATGGTTTTTCCTGTGGTCATGTATGGATGTGAGAGTTGGACTGTGAAGAAGGCTGAGCACTGAAGAATTGATGCTTTTGAACTGTGGTGTTGGAGAAGACTCTTGAGAGTCCCTTGGACTGCATGGAGATCCAACCAGTTCATTCTGAGGGAGATCAGCCCTGGGATTTCTTTGGAGGGAATGATGCTGAAGCTGAAACTCCTATACTTTGGCCACCTCATGTGAAGAGTTGACTCATTGGAAAAGACTCTGATGCTGGGAGGGATTGGAGGCAGCAGGAGAAGGGGACGACAGAGGATGAGATGGCTGGATGGCATCACGGACTCGATGGACGTGATCTTAGTGAACTCCAGGAGTTGGTGATGGACAGGAGGCCTGACATACTGCGATTCATGGGGTTGCAAAGAGTTGGACATGACTGAGTGACTGAACTGAACTGAGCTGAATAATGAGTGATGTTGAGCATCTTTTCAAGTGTTAGCCATTTGTATGTCTTCTTTTGAGAAATGTCTTTTAGGTCTTTTCCCCACTTTTTGATTGGGTTGTTTGTTTTTCTGGTATTGAGTTATGAACTGCTTGTATATTTTGGAAATTAATTCTTTGTCAGTTGTTTCATTTGCTATTATTTTCTCCTGTTCTGAGAGTTGTCTTTTCACATTGCTTATAGTTTCCTTTGCTGTGCAAAAGCTTTTAAGTTAATCAGATCCCACTTGTTTACTTTTGTTTTTATTTCCACTACTCTAGGAGGTGGGTTGTAGAGGATCTTGCTTTGATTTATGTCATCAAGTGTTCTGCCTATGTGTTCCTCTAAGAGTTTCATGGTTTCTGGTCTTACATTTAGGTCTTTAATACATTTTGAGTTTGTTTTTTTGTATGGTGTTAGGAACTGTTCTAATTTCATTCTTTAACATGTAGCTGTCTAGTTTTCCCAGCACCATTTGTTGAAGAGGCTGTTTTTACCCTATTCTTGCTTCCTTTGTCAAAAATAAGGTGCTCATAGGTGCATGGGTTTATTTCTGGGCTTTTTATCTTGTTCCATTGGTCTGTATTTCTGTTTTTGTGCCAGTACCATACTGTCTTGATGCCTGTAGCTTTTTGGTATAATTTGAAGTCAAGAAGGTTGATTCCTCCAGCTCCATTCTTCTTTCTCAAGACTCTTATAAGTGTTTTTTGATTGTTTCTGTTACTACAAAAATACATTGTCATAGAAAATGATTAAAATACTGATAAACAGAAAAAACTTTGTCAATCAATTTTTAGATCATGCTACAGCTACTATCAGCAACATTTTTCCTATGGTCTTTATATTACAAATGGACATATACATATCTGTAAACTCACATATATATACACATGATCATGCATACACATGTAATAAAACATACTGAGTTTTCCACTCTTTCTTTTAATGCTGTATTGTGATAAGTTATTTCTTTGTTTACTCTTTAAAATATAATTTTAAACGGATGAATATTATTTCTCCATGAATTTTATTTAACTAACCTCTGGATATCAGATATTTAAACTTTGTTTTCAGTTTTCCAGCTCATTAAACTGAGCTGTGATTAAAAACTTTATTATGTAAGTGTGCTTATTCCTGAAAATAAATTATAAATAATAACATGCTGGGCCAAAGAATATGTATAGTTACTATGGCCTGAATGTTTGTGTTCCCCCAATATTCATGTGTTGAAATTTTATGCTTGATGACAGTACTGGGAAGTAGGGTCTTTGGGGGTGATTAGATCAGGAGGCAGAGTCCTCAACTATGGAATTAGCCTCTTACAAAAGAGACCCAGAAAAATTTCCTTTGCCCCTTCTGCTGTGTGAGGTGATAGCAAAAGCCAACTTTCCAGTTATCAACTGGGAAGTACAGACACAGAAACTGATCATCCTGACACTTTAATGTCAGACTTTCAGCCTCCATAAGTGTGCAAAACAAATTTTTATTGTTCATAAGCTACCTAGTCTGTTCTACTTTGGTGCAGCAGCCTGCATGGACTATGACTTTGATGATTTAATTGCATATTGCAATTTCAAGGGTAATCATTAAAATATCATATAGAAAATTTATAAATTCCAAATGAAAGAATAAAAATGGAATTATAACAAATAATAATAAATAAGAATAGAAAAGCAAACTAGAACAGATATACTAATACACACAAAAATAAATAGGCAGAAAATGAGTTTAAGGTATTAGAAATTACACTGAATGTAAAAGGTCTAAATTATCCAGTTAAATGACAAAATTAGCAGATTGGAAATAAAATGAAACTCAAACATGTGTTGTTTTAAGAAAGGCATTTAAAAGAGAATAGTGGAAATTAAAAGGATAGAAATATATATATATATATATATATATATCATGTAAACTCTAATTTAATAATTCTAGTGCAGATATAGCAATTTCAAACCAAGAAAACTTAAAAGTAATCAATAAAACTACTAGAGATAAGAAAGATTTTTTCCTAATGAGAAAAGATTCTAATTGCCAGGTAGTCATACAATTTCTACATTTGTATGGCATTTAATTACCTTGCCCAACTTATGAAAAAAAAAGATTTCTCTCTGACAGAGAGAAGCAACAACTACAAAACCAAATAGAACATTGATCTACATAATTAACAAAACTGATCCAATGAAAGATATATATATATTCTATCTTAAGTATTTACAAGATATACATTCTTTCAATATACACAGATTATTTGAAAGTATTGATACACTAGTCATAAAGTAAGTCTCCATCAATTCTAATGAATTGATTTCATTATAAAATATTCCTCTGAGCACAGTTCAATTAAGTCAGTAAAAAAATAATTAAAAACATCAAAAGACATTTTAGAATTGAGAAATTAATAAATTAATTTTAAAAATCATTTTGAAGTAAAATGGACTTTTTACTTTGAAGTAAAAGTCCTTTTTCTCTCCTCAAAATATATCTATACATTTTGACATACAGATTCTTGCTAGCACATCAAAAACATGCACAGGATAGTCCCATCCATCCTCAAAAATCTCCCTTGAATGAAAATCTTTAAAATCACACCTTTTTATTTTTCATAATCCCTGGTAATCACTGATCACTTCTGTATCCCTATTGTTGTTTAGTCACTAAGTCAGGTCTGAATGTTTTTCACCTCCATGAATCATAGCCAGTTTCCTTTGTTAATGGGGTTTCCCAGGCAATAATACCAGAGTGGGTTGCCATTTCCTTCTCCAGAGGGTCTTCCTGACCCAGAGATAGAACTCCCAGCTCCTGCACTGCAGGCACATTCTTTACCTCTGAGGCACTGGGAAACCCGGGTAATCCCCTTAGGTTTGATTTTTCTAGAATGTCATAATAATGGAATCACATTTTTGAAATTGACTTCTTTTACTTGGTATAAAGACTTAAGATACATCCAAAGTTTTGCATATTTCAAAGGTTCATTCTTTTTTCTTATTGAATAGTACTCTAATATATGGACAAATAAACCAGGTGGCTCAGTGGTAAAGAATCTGCCTGCCAAGCAGGAGATGCAATTTGATCCCTGTGTTGGGAAGATCCTCTGGAGAAGGAAATGGCAACTCACTTCAATATTCTTGCCTTGGAAATCACATAGACAGAGGAGCCTGGAGGGTAAGGTCCATGGGGTTGCAAAAGAATTGGACATGATTTAGCAATTACACAGCAACATAACAACAACAAACTACAATTTGTTTTTCTATTCTATCCTTGAAGAATATTTGGGTTGACGATAGCTTTATCAGCTATCAATAGAGCTACTATGAATACTTGTGTTCAGGTTATTGCATAAGCATAAGTTTTTATTTCTCTAGAGAAGATACCCAGGAGTGAGGCTGCTGAGTCATATGGTATGTATATGTTTAACATTCTCAGAAACTGCTATACCTTTTGTATTCCCACTAGCAATGTTCTGAGAGTTCCAGTTGTTCTGAATACTAACCGGAACTTTGTTCCTTCATTTGAGCTCTTCTAATAGTTGTATAGTGGAATCTAATCATGGTTTCATTTTTGCATATCCCTGATGGCTGTTAATGTTGAACACTCCTGTCATTCTTATGTCTTTTTCAGTGAAGTGGCTATTCTTGCTTTTTGCTGATTTTTCAGTTAGATTATGTTTTCTTATTTTTGAGTTTCAAGTGTACTTTATATATTCTGGATACCTGTTCTTTGTGGATATGTAATGTAAAAATATTTTCTCTCATTTCTTGGCTTGCCATTTCATTCTCTTAACAATGTCTTTCACTGTGTTTTTTCCCCCTGGTGAAGTCTAATTTATCATTTTTTCTTTTATGAATTACATTTTTGGTAGCATGTCTAACAACTCAATACCAAACCCAAAGTCACATAGATTTTTCTCCCACGTCCCTTCTAAAAGTGTTAGATTTTTATATTTAGATACATGATTCACTTTGACTTAATTTCTATATAAGGTGTAAAATTTACAAGAGTCATTTCTTTAGCCTATGAACTGCTAGCTGTTTCAGTACAACTTGCTGAAACGACTAGCCTTTATTCATTGAATTGATCTTGTATCTTTGTCAAAAATCAATTGGTCATATTTATGTTGATCTATCTTTAGAATCTCTGTTCTATTCCTTTATCTATGTGTCTGTTTCTTCATCAATACCATACAGACTTGATTACTGCAGATTTATAATAAGCCTTAACATTAGCAGAGTAATTCCTCCAAATTTATTCTTGTCTTTCCAAATTCCTTTAGCTATTCTAATTCCTTTGCTTTTCCCTACAAATTTTAGAGCTAGCAGGTTTAATTTGAGAAAAATATTTCATAGATTTTGATAGGAGTTGTATTAAAATATATAGAACAATGTGGAGAAAATTAGAATCTTTAATAAATTGAGTCAATAAACAAAAATGGTAGGGATGGTCATTTCCTTAGAACTTTATTTATTTCATTCATCACATATTTTATCATATAGGTCCTATTATTACTTTGTTACATTTATAAATAAGTATTTGCATTTTTGGAAGTTATTGCATTTTTATGATATTTTACAGATTTTGTTTTTATAGAATAGGTTTTATATCCTAAGTTTGTGTAGCTAGTGCCTAGAAATAAGATTCATTTGCCATGTGTTGACTTTGTGACTTTAGTACCTTACTAAATCCACTAGTTCCATAATTGATTATAGATTCTTGGGGATTTTCTACTCAGATGATCATGTTGTCTGTGGATAGGGAAGTTTTATTTCCTTTTTTCTCCCAATCTATATGTTTTTACTTCTCTTTTTGTCTTATTACCTTTGTAAAAGCAAAAAATACATTTTCTAAAACAATGTATTTGAACTTTCATTTCCAAGACAAAACAGATTGAGTACACTTTCCCCTATTTTTTCTACTAGTACAAAAATCTAAAATCAACTAAAATCTGTGCACATCGTATGTATAAAACAAACTTAAGACTCTGAAAGGTAGAGAGAAGGTAAACTAGTTAAGATCCTTGTATCCTGATGAACGACCTGTCAGTGGATTTCTTGAGATTTTTGCCTAATATGTCCAAGACTAGATGCTGGAAAAGCTAGAAATGCAAATAGGCACAGGCAAACTTTAGGAAAGCTTGTTCTCCTTAGACAAAGGACCAAGGAAAGGGAAAGACTAACAAGATAGACAATTTTTAGACAATTGCCCTCCTCTTGCAAAGACCATGGATTCTACCTCCACCCCTACAGCTAAGGCCAAGTGAGGAGCCTAGGATTTAACTCTTGTCCTACTTTAATATGGCATCCCTCTTTTCCTCCTTCAGAGTGATTATGAAAGGCCTAGTGGGGATGTAAGACTTTCATCCCAGCTTCAGCTGCCCCCTGACACAAATATAGTAGTGTCAGTGCTCATCATGTCAGCAGCTGTGATGAAGCGTCCTCCCCACTTAAGCAGAGCCTTAATGGAGAGTCTGAACTTTCACCTCTGCAACCTTTCACCCCAGTATATACAAAGGAGGCTAGGTAGAGAATATGAATATCCACTCCTCCTAGAATGGGGAAAATTGCCTCACTCTTTTCTCTCAGTATTACAGTATCAGAAGCTGACTGCTAAAACAAAAGACTGAAATGAGAGCCAGAGTCTCAGAACACAATACTCAAACTGTCTGGGATACTATCTTCTAATAGATTAATAGTTAAACAAACTGTGGTGCAACCATACCAGGGGATGCTATTCAGCAATACAAAGGAATAAACTGTTGATACAGGCAACAACTTGGGTGGATCACAGGGCATCATTCTCAGTAAAAATATGTTAACCTCAAAGGCCACATATTGTATTCTCTTCACATAACATTCTCAAACGACAAAATTACAGAGATGGAAAATAGATAAGTGGTTGTCAGGGTTACAGATGGTAGGGGACTAGAGTTGGGTATATTTATAAAGGAGTAGAATGAGGGAGATCATTTTTTGTGAAAGAATATTCCCATATCATGATTACAATGTATAGCTATATAATTAGATATAGATATATACATATGAGATAAAAAATAAACAGAACTAAGGATCAGACGGTAAAGCGTCTGTCTACAATGTGGGAGACCTGGGTTCAACCCCTGGGTTGGGAAGATCCCCTGGAGAGGGAAATGGCAATCCAGTCCAGGACTATTGCCTGGAAAATCCCATGGACAGAGGAGCATGGTAGGCTACAGTCCATGGGGTCACAAAGAGTCGGACACAACTGAGCGACTTGACTTCACTTCAATCACGTATTATACAAATGTCAGTTTCCTGGTTTTCAGATGGTTCCCAAGTTACATTAGATATGATCATTGAGAGAAAGTGCTTGAAATGTACATAGCACTTCTCTACTTTCTTTGCGGCTTCTTGAAAATATATTTATAATTATTTCAAAATAAAAAGATCTAAAAAATAAGTAAGAAAAAATGTGTCTAAGAATCAATATTTGTAAAAACTAGAAAATATTTTGCTGTTAAAAATAACAGAACTGTATGATGAATGTAAAGCAATATATAGAGAAATCTACAGCCTTCAATGTATATGAAAGAAAAAGAATGGCTGAAAATTGATGAGTTGATAATTTGTTGAGAAAGTTAGAAAAAGATGAGAAAAATAAAGCCAAAGAAAAGTTTAGGAAACACAACATAATAAATGAAATGAAGAAAGAAATATATAGTAAAACAAACAAAAAAAAGCATCAATTGCATATCAGTTGAACCTATATCAGCTCAGTTCAGTTGCTCAGTTGTATCCAAATCTTTTCGACCCCATGAAAAACAGCATGCCGTACTCCCTGTCCATCACCAACTCCCAGTGTTTACCCAATCTCATATCCATTAAGTCGATGATGTCATCCATCCATCTCATCCTCTGTGGTCCCCTTCTCTTCCAGCCTTCAATCTTTCCCAGCATCTCAGTCTTTTCAAATGAGTCAGCTCTTTGCATCAGGTGGCCAAAGTACTGGAGTTTCAGCCTTTAGCATCAGTCCTTCTAATGAACACCCAAGACTGATCTCCTTTAGAATGGACTGGTTGGATCTCCTTGAAGTCCAAGGGACTCTCAAGAGTCTTTCCGACATCAGAGTCCAAAAGCATCAATTCTTTGGCACTCAGCTTTCTTTATAGTCTAACTCTCACATCCATACATGACCCCTGGAAAAACCATAGCCTTGAGTATATGGACCTTTGAAGGCAAAGTAATGTCTCTGTTTTGCAATATGCTATCTAGGTTGGTCATAACTTTCCTTCCAAGGAGTAAGCACCTTTTAATTTCATGGCTGCAATCACCATCTGCAGTGATTTTGGAGCCCAGAAAATTAAAGTCAACCACTGTTTCACAACTATTTCCCATGAAGTGATGGGACCAGATGCCATCATCTTAGTTTTCTGAATGTTGAGCTTTAAGCCAACTTTTTCACTCTCCACTTTCACTTTCATCAAGAGGCTTTTTAGTTCTTCTTCACTTTCTGCCATAAGGGTGGTGTCATCTGCATATCTGAGGTTATTGATATTTCTTCTGGCAATCTTAATTCTAGCTTGTGCTTCTTCAGGCCCAGTGTTTTTCATAAATTAAATAAGCAGGGTGACAATATACAGCCTTGATGTACTCTTTTTCTTATTTGGAACCAGTCTGTTGTTCCATGTCCAGTTCTAACTATTGCTTCCTGACCTGTATATAGGTTTCTCAAGAGGCTGGTCAGGTGGTCTGGTATTCCCATCTCTATCAGAATTTTCCACAGTTTATTGTGATCCACACAGTCAGAGGCTTTGCCATAGCCAGTAATGTTTTTCTGGTACTCTCTTGCTTTTTCTGTGATCCAGCAGATGTTGGCAATTTGATCTCTGGTTCCTCTGCCTTTTCTAAAACCAGTTTAAACATCTGGAAGTTCACAGTTTATGTATTGTTGAAGTGTGGCTTGGAGAATTTTGAGCATTACTTTACTAGCATGTGAGATGAGTGCAATTGTCTGGTAGCTTGAGCATTCTTTGGCTTGATTTCTTTGGGACTGGAATGAAAACTGACCTTTTCCAGTCCTGTGGCCACTGCTGAGTTTTCCAAATTTGCTGACATATTGAGTGCAGCACTTTCACAGCATCATCATTTAAGATTGGAAACAGCTCAACTGGAATTCCATCACCTCCACTAGCTTTGTTCATAGTGATGCTTTCTGAGGCCCACTTGACTTCACATTCCAGGATGTCTGGCTCTATGTGAGTGATCATACCATCGTGATTATCTGGGTCGTGGAGATGTTTTTTGTAAAGTTCTTCTGCGTATTCTTGACACCTGTTAATATCTTCTGCTTCAGTTAGGTCCATTAAATTTCTGTCCTTTATTGAGCCCATCTTTGCATGAAATGTTCCCTTGGTGTCTTTAATTTTCCTGAAGAGAGCTCTAATCTTTCCCATTTTATTTTTTTCCTCTATTTCTATGTATTGATTGCTGAATAAGGTTTTCTTATCTATCCTTGCTATCCTTATGAACTCTGCATTCAACTGGGTATATCTTTCCTTTTCTCCTTTGCTTTGCTCTTTTCTTCCCTTCTCTTCATTGCTATTTTTAGGATTTCTCAGACAGCCATTTTGCCTTTTTGCATTTCTTTTTCTTATGGAAGGTCTTGACCCCTGCCTCCTGTACAATATCATGAACCTCCATCCTTAGTTCATCAGACGCTCTATCAGATCTAATCCCTTAAATCTATTTCTTACTTTCAATTTTATAATCATAAAGTATTTGATTTAGGTCATACCAGAATGGTCTAGTGTTTTTTCCTACTTCCTTCAATTTAAGTCTGAATTTGGAAATACAGGGCTCATGATCTGAGCCACAGTCAGCTCCCAGTCTTGTCTTTGCTGACTGTATAGAGCTTCTCCATCTTTGGCTGCAAAGAATATAATCAATCTGATTTCGGTGTTGGCCATCTGCTGATGTCCATGTGTAGAGTCTCCTCTTGTGTTGTTGGAAGAGGATGTTTGCTATGACCTGTGTGTTCTCTTGGCAAAACTCTATTAGCTTTTGCTCTGCTTCATTCCGTATTCCAAGGCCTAATTTGCCTGTTACTCCAGGTGTTTCTTGACTTCCTACCTTTGCATTTCAGTCCCTATAATGAAAAGGACATCTCTTTTGGGTGTTAGTTCCAAAAGGTTTTTTAGGTCTTCATAGAACCATTCAGCTTCAGCTTCTTCAGCATTATTTGTCAGGAAATAGACTTGGATTACCGTGATATTAAATGGCTTGCCTTGGAAATGAATAGAGATCATTCTGTCGTTTTTAAGATTGCATCCAAGTACTGCATTTTGGACTCTTTTGTTGACTATGATGGCTACTCCATTTCTTCTAAGGAATTCGTGCCTACAGTAGTAGATATAATGGTCATCTGAGTGAAATTTACCCATTTCAGTCCATTTTAGTTCACTGATTCCTACAATGTCAACATTCACTTTTTTTTTAACTTTTCATTTTTTTAAATTTTATTTTTACTTTATTCTATGTTACAATACTGTATTGGTTTTGCCATACATTGACATGAATCAGCCACAGGTGTACACGAGCTCCCAATCCTGAAACTCCCTCCCACCTCCTACTCCATATCATCTCTCTGGATCATCCCCGTGCTCTAGCCCCAAGCATCCTGTATCCTGTATTGAACATAGACTGGTGCTTTATTTCTTACAAGATAGTATACATGTTTCAATGCCATTCTCCCAAATCATCCCACCCTCTCCCTCTCCCTCAGAGGCCAAAAGTCCATTCTATACATCTGTGTCTCTTTTGTTGTCTCACATACAGGGTCATCATGACTATCTTTCTAAATTCCATATATATGTGTCAGTATACTGTATTGGTGCTTTTCTTTCTGGCTTACTTCACTCTGTATAATCGGCTCCAATTTCATCCATCTCATTAGAACTGAGTCAAATTTATTCTTTGTAAGGGCTGAGTAGTACTCCATTGTGTATATGTACCACAGCTTTCTTATCTATTCATCTGCTAATGGACATCTAGGTTGTTTCCATGTCCTGGCTGTTATAAACAATGCTGCAATGAATATTGGGGTATATGTGTCTCTTTCAATTCTGGTTTCCTTGGTGTGTATGCCCAGCAGTGGGATTGCTGGGTCATAAGGCAGTTCTATTTGTAATTTTCAAAGGAATCTCCACATTGTTTTCCATAGTGGCTGTACTAGTTTGCATTCCCACCAGCAGTGTAAGAGGGTTCCCTTTTCTCCACATCTTCTCTAATATTTATTGCTTGTAGACATAGGCAATACACTCTCCGACATAAATCACAGCAGGATCCTCTATGATCCACCTCCCAGTATACTGGAAATAAAAGCAAAAATAAACAAATGGGAGCTAATTAAAATTAAAAGCTTCTGCACAACAAAGGAAACTATAAGTAAGGTGAAAAGACAGCCTTCTGAATGGGAGAAAACAATAGCAAATGAAACAACTGACAAACAACTAATCTCAAAGATATGCAAGCAACTTATGCAGCTCAACTCCAGAAAAATAAACGATCCAATCAAAAAATGGGCCAAAGAACTAAATAGGCATTTCTCCAAAGAAGACATGCAGATGGCTAACAAACACATGAAAAGATGCTCAACATCACTCATTATCAGAGAAATGCAAATCAAGACCACAATGAGGTACCATTTCCCACCAGTCAGAATGGCTGCGATCCAAAAGTCTACAAGCAATAAATGCTGGAGAGGATGTGGAGAAAAGGGAACACTCTTATGCTGTTGGTAAGACAGAAATATAGGTCAATGGAACAAAATAGAAAGCCCAGAGATAAATCCACACTCCATGGACACCTTATCTTTGACAAAGGAGATATACAATATTCCATATACAATGGAGTAAAGACAATCTCTTTAACAAGTGGTGCTGAGAAAACTAGTCAACCACTTGTAAAAGAATGAAACTAGATCACTTTCTAATAAACTCAAAATGGATTAAAGATCTAAACGTAAGACCAGAAACTATAAAACTATAAAACATTCACTCTTGCCATCTCCTGTTTAACCACTTCGAATCTACCTTGATCCATGGACCTAACATTCCAGGTTCCTATGCAATATTGCTTTTTACAGCATTGGACCTTGCTTCTATCACCAGTCACATCCACAACTGGGTGTTGTTTTTGCTTTGGCTCTATCCCTTCATTCTTTCTGGAGTTATTTCTCCACTGATAGTGGAGAAATAGCATATTGGGCACCTACTGTATAACTTGTAATAGGGCTTGTTAAAACTGATTTTGGATACCATCCCCAAATTTCTATTTGAGTAGCTCTGGAGTGCCAAATTAAGCTTCTTTTAAACAAATAACACAATTGAGAAAACTCTGGAGATATTAAAAAGAAAGAGCAGAAATAATTAAAAATCACATCAATAATGAAAAAGGAAACATTAGTACAGATGCTACAAACATTAAACAGATAATGAGAATATTATTATAAGTGAGTTATCAAAATTTTTCATGGTTTCAAATAAAATGGGTAAGTTTTCCCAATCCTGTAATTTACCAAATCTAACTTTAGAAAATTTAGGTTTTAGACATCTAAACATTTAAGCATTATCAGATATTTTGTCATAACAATAGATGAAAAACTATGTATTATAAAAAAACACAATGATATTTTAAAGGTAAGAGAGGGTCCATTGCAAATTTTTTCTATTTTGCCATGTGTTTGATATTTATTATAATTAAAATGTTGGGGTAAAAATCTTTGTATACATAGACATGCATAAGCATACACACACACACACACACACACACCTGTTATTTTATAAATCAGGTAAGCATTAAGGAAAATCCCTCCAATCTTACTCAAAGTTTTCCAAAGGATAGAAATTGAATGTTCTCTTACTTTTTTTTTTTTCCCTACAACTGCATATCCTTGGTACAAAAATCTCACAAAGATAACATGTAGAATAAAAATTGTTGACCAAATTTTGTCATTCAAGACTGTTCCATCAAGCTCCTTTTGTGTTACATTAGGTCCCTGCCCTTCAGGGCAATGTTTTAATATAAGTAAACAACCCTGTCTCACTTATAGTCTGGATGCAATTGGCTGCCTTTGGATTGGGGCCTGGAGGAAGTTAATCTGAGTAGATGAGCACTTTATTTATTTACTTTGTAATACTTTATTCTACACTACAATACTGTATTTGTTTTGCCATACATTGACATGAATCAGCCACAGGTGTCCACAAGCTCCCAATGCCGAAGCCCCCTCCCAGCCTACATCATCTCCCTGGATCATCCTGTGCACCAGCCCCATGCATCCTGTATCCTGTATTGAACATAGACTGGTGTTTCGTTTCTTACAAGATAGTATACATGTTTCAATGCCATTCTCCCAAATCATCCCACCCTCTCCCTCTCCCTCAGAGGCCAAAAGTCCATTCTATACATCTGTGTCTCTTTTGTTGTCTCACATACAGGGTCATCATGACTATCTTTCTAAATTCCATATATATGTGTCAGTATACTGTATTGGTGCTTTTCTTTCTGGCTTACTTCACTCTGTATAATTGGCTCCAATTTCATCCATCTCATTAGAACTGAGTCAAATTTATTCTTTGTAAGGGCTGAGTAGTACTCCATTGTGTATATGTTCCACAGCTTTCTTATCCATTCATCTGCTGATGGACATCTAGGTTGCTTCCATGTCCTGGCTATTATAAACAATGCTGCAATGAACATTGGGGTACATGTGTCTTTTTCATTTCTGGTTTCCTCTGTGTGTATGCCCAGCAGTGGGATTGTTGGATCATAAGGCAGTTCTATTTGCAATTTTTAAGGAATCTCCACACTGCTTTCCATAGTGGCTGTACTAGTTTGCATTCCCACCAGCAGTGTAAGAGGGTTCCCTTTTCTCCACATCCTCTCCAGCATTTATTGCTTGTAGACTTTTGGATCGCAGCCATTCTGGCTGGTGTGAAACGTTACCTCATTGTGGTCTTGATTTGCACTTCTCTGATAATGAGTGATGTTGAGCATCTTTTCATGTGTTTGTTAGCCATCCGTATGTCTTCTTTGGAGAAATGCCTATTTAGTTCTTTGGCCCATTTTTTGATTGGGTCATTTATTTTTCTGGAGTTGAGCTGCATAAGTTGCTTGTATATTTTTGAGATTAGTTGTTTGTCAGTAGTTTCGTTTGCTATTGTTTTCTCCCATTCAGAAGGCTGTCTTTTCACCTTGCCTATAGTTTCCTTTGTTGTGCAGAAGCTTTTAATTTTAATTAGATCCCATTTGTTTATTTTTGCTTTTATTTCCAGTATACTGGGAGGTGGATCATAGAGGATCCTGCTGTGATTTATGTCGGAGAGTGTTTTGCCTATGTTTTCCTCTAGGAGTTTTATAGTTTCTGGTCTTACATTTAGATCTTTAATCCATTTTGAGTTTATTTTTGTGTATGGTGTTAGAAAGAGGTCTAGTTTCATTCTTTTACAAGTGGTTGACCAGTTTTCCCAGCACCACCTGTTAAAGAGACTGTCTTTACTCCATTGTATATTCTTGCCTCCTTTGTCGAAGATAAGGTGTCCATAGGTGTGTGGGTTAATCTCAGGGCTTTCTATTTTGTTCCACTGATCTATATTTCTGTCTTTGTGCCAGTACCATACTGTCTTAATGACTGTGGCTTTGTAGTAGAGCCTGAAGTCAGGCAAGTTGATTCCTCCAGTTCCATTCTTCTTTCTCAAGATTGCTTTGGCTATTCGAGGTTTTTTGTATTTCCATACAAATCTTGAGATGAGCACTTTAAGAGCTATTCCTCAGACTGCTGAAGTCATGGGTGTCACATGGACAGAAGGCCTGTTGGTTTTCAAAGATAGATGTTTGGGGTCATTCCTCTCTCAAGTGTGGGTCTTAAGAGTTGGGGAACCGAATGTTGGGTTCAAACATTTTGCTCCTCAGGGAAAAACTTGGGGAGACATTACTTTGCCAAGAAAGGTTTGTCTAGTCAAGGCTATGGTCATGTATGAATGTAAGAGTTGGACCGTGAAGGAGAATTGATCCTTTCTGATTAGGGACTGCTGTGCTGGGGGTAAGGTTTATGGTGACATTGTGGCCCAGCCTCTTCCACCCTTTTTGATATGTGTGTGTGTGTGTGTGTGTGTGTGTGTGTGTGTGTGTTTTCTCATTTGCCTCATGTGCAGTCATTGCTCAGCCAGCTTTTAGATTTTTTTCAGAGGAAAGAATTTTGTATGTAGAAACACTGTGTCCATGGGAGGTGGTGAGTTCAGGATCCTCCTATATCATAGTCTTGAACTTCAAGAGACATCATCAGTCCAGTTCAGTTCAGTCGCTCAGTCCTGTCCAACTCTTTGTGACCCCATGAAACGCAGCATGCCATACTCCCTGTCCATCACCAACTCCCGGTGTTTACCCAATCTCATGTCCATTGAGTCGGTGATGCCATGCAGCCATCTCATCCTCTGTCGTCCCCTTCTCCTCCTGCCCCCCAATCCCTCCCAGCATCAGAGTCTTTTCCAGTGGGCCAAAGTACTGGAGTTTCACCTTTAGCATCATTCCTTCCAAAGAATACCTAGGGCTGATCTCCTTTAGAATGGACTGATTATATCTCCATATATATATATACACACACACACACACACACACACACACACACACACACACACACATATATACATATATATACTTTATCAGTTTATATATAGATATATCTGCATTATTAGCTAAAGAGTAAAATCTCGCTCACTCAGAGTTGAATTTGACTCCTTATCATGGAAAGTTTAGCAGTGACAATAGATGAAAGATGGTTTCTGGGTGAAGCCTCTGCTAAGAACGCCTTTCTTTCAGACACAGAATTCAAGACAAGGTCATTGATTGTGTTTCATAAACATATTTTTCTCTTGTGCATGGCTTCAGCATTTTTGCCGTGAGATGTTTCTCATTTACGCTAGCACTTATCACTCATCTATCTGTACCTTCTTTAAACTATCTTATTTTATCACTGAACAGTCTAAGATAAATAACTGCTTTACTAGAAGGGAAATAATACTCTTGATTTTTCTTATATATAAGAATTTTTTTGGTTCAAAACTATTAAAAGTATGTGACACTGTAACACAAGGAAAGAATATTAGCTATAGATCTAAAATTCTACTGCTGTTATTAGCTTCTTGCTAAATTTGATCATGTATATATATATGTCCAGGTTATCATGCAAAACTGATAAAGTGACTAACACAATTGCAATACTTAATAGTTGAATAGTTGAAGATCATTTTAATTCACTTTTTGGTTTTGCATGTTTCATAGTAAAGGTATTGAATTCTTTGACCTTATATCTGATTCTGATAAACTGTTCCATTATAGATGACTAAATATATCTATACATCTAGTGGTTATCATTTCACTATCTACAAGTCTGCTTCTGCAAGGAAAGAACTTGCAGGGAAATTGATTTGGGCTAATTCAGATGAAATGTATGACTCTGAAATAGTATATTCTTCATTGCCAGAGATAGTCAAGTATAACTTGGATGACTACATATTAATTCTAAAGTATAATTATTTACATATAATTGATAGAGGGGATTTAAACATCTGAGAAGGAATGAGAAAGCCAAAGGATCTAAATTATCTTTAATATCTCTTACCTCTTCAGTCATTGGAACTGCCTCTTTTTCTCCTGATTTTTATACAATAAAACAGAAAAAATCATTCAGCAACTCTCTCTCATAAGAAAGTAATGCCATTTCTTCCTTATGGGTCTTTGTGTGTTCTAATCATATACGTTTACATCTGCATTAATTATGTTAAATCAGTGTCTAACTGTGATGCTGAGAAAGCTATCAGGCTTCAGTGTCCTCAACACCAAAAGAGGACTGGTCTTGTGAAATCTAAGTTTGCTAGGAGTGCTAAAGGTATATGACTATAACAGGTCTCTATCTCAATTATCTCCAACATATACAATGGGTTATAGTTTCTCAACCCTACTTTCACCTCTTCCTAATGAGACTCATATAAAGAAAAGTGTTCTTTATGTGAACCTCATTTGCTAAATTTGGGGTTGAAGTTAAATATCCTTTTTCGATGATTTGGTACGCTGGCCAATTTCAGTACTACAATCACCCTCCTAGAAAAGATTGCCAAGAAAAGCTTAAAGTTGAGTATCTCCTGATAATTTGTTTTCCAAAGTATTAAAAGTGTAGTTGCAAGGATAATGCTTTGTGGATTGTGCTATCCATCCTCTCTATTTTGCTGATGTCACACTAAGGTGTCAATTAAAGATGATATGTGCAAATCATTTAAAGCCCCAAAGAAAAAAAAGGAAAAGGTCACAAAATATAAGGTCATGCCCAGGCAATTAAGGAAGCAATAAATGGAAATTATAAATGGCAGGCAAACCAAGCCCATAAGAAATGGTATGGGTATTAAATCTGAGAGTCTCTTTTTGCCTGTATGTTGTCCTTTGAGCAGAACAAGCATCAGATTCTGTGCAAGTTTTCTACTATATTGTTTGGTGTAGATGACATTTATTAGCCTGGAAGTATCATTCTTAAGAATTTTCTATTATTGAGAAAAACAAGAGACTTGCTATTTACAGCCTTTTTCCCCAAGAATCAAGTTAATTGTATACAGGATATGTAATAAACACAAATGTATACTTCTTTTCAAAGTTATATACTCATACTTAGCCCTCTAATTTTCTGAGCTATCTTATTGATATAAAAACTTAATACAAATATATATTTAAGGAACTAATATCAGAATGTAAAATCACATTGCTTCAAAGCATAACCTTGAGTAGCTTTACATTCTAAGGACCTCAAGTATTTTAAGATACTTAAAGACTGACCAGATTCAGTCTTTCTTCATATCTACTTGTGAAAAGGAGACATGGGTGGAAAGTATCAGGTGTGTTACTTTCAGAGAGCAGAGGAAAATAAGAATGTGGGTGATCATTCAACCACTGCTAAGTTTATTACCAGTGACTTAAGTTATTGCTAAGCAGTAACTTAATGCAGTATTTGCCAGAGTAAACCAGATAATCTTGACAATGTCATGGTTTTACTTGGGTGACTTTCTTGCTAAACTTCTCATCTCTGCCCAAAACAGTGTGACACCTGGAGGGGTTCAGAGTATTAGAGCAGCATAGAGATGGGTATTGCCTGTTAACATTGTGGTGTGAGGCTGGTGATCTGTATATATTAAAAGGAGAAGCAATTAGCCTTCATTGCTGCTTAACAAGCAAGTCAAATTTTCAAAGCAGGTATCACCTAGGGGACCAGAGCAGAACTTAATTTATCATGGAATGTTGTAGGCCATATGCTTTGGTGGAGGTTTAGGCATTTTTTTCTTCTGCCTAGAATATGCTTCCCTCTCATTCCTCACAGGTCATCCTTTTGTTCTCAGCTTCTATGTCTCCTCTGGCTTTTCTGACTCTCTAGTCCAGTTTCTTCTACAGGCTCTCAGAGCACTTTGTTCTTCCATACCATATTACTGATCACACTCTGCTTTACTGTATGTTTGTTTCCCGACTGAACTCAAATTCCAAGATGGTGTGTGTTAAGTCCTTGTATCTCCTGTGCTTGACAAAATGCTTGGTTTATTATAGGCATGGCATGGAGATTTGTCACTAACCCCACTCCTCTGCTGCTGCTGCTGCTAAGTCACTTCAATTGTGTCCGACTCTATGTGACCCCTTAAATGGCAACCTACCAGGCTCCTCTGTCCCTGGGATTCTCCAGCCAAGAACACTGGAGTGGGTTGCCATTTCCTTCTCCAATGCATGAAAGTGAAAAGTGAAAGTGAAGTCACTCAGTCCTGTCCGACTCTTCGTGACTCCATGGACTGCAGCCCACCAGGCTCCTCTGCCCATGGGGTTTGCCAGGCAAGAGTACTGGAGTGGGGTGCTATTGTCTTCTCCAAACCCCCACTCCTCAATGAGCCCCAAATGAAAATACACATCTGTTAGCATATGTTGGGGTTCCAATGATCTCCAATAAATAGTAGGGCTGATATTCTGGAAAAGAAAGAGGATTACAGGCGTACCTCATTCTACTGTACTTCACTTTATTGTGCTTTGCTAATGCTGCCTTTTTTTTTTTTTTTTTTAATGAATTGAAGCTTTGTGACAGCCCTGGGTCAAGGAAGTCTATCGTCACCAGTTTTCCAACAGAATGTGCTCTCTTCATGCATGTCCTTGGGTCACGTGTTGGTAATTTCCACACTATTTCAAACTTTTCCATTATTATTAGATTTGTCATGATGACCTGAAATCTCTGATGTCACTGTTGTATTTTAATTGTTTTGGGGTGCCATAAACCACACCCATATAAGATGGCAAAACTAATCAATATATACTGTGCATGTTCTGACTGTTCTACCAACTGGCTGCTCCCCCTCTCTCTCCCTGTCCTGACCCTTCCTATTCCCTGAGATACAACAATATTGAAATTAGGTCAATTAATATCCTTACAATGGCCTCTCAGTTTTCAATTGGAGAGGAGGGCTGCATGTCTCTTACTCTAACACAAAAGCTAGAAATAATTAAGCTTAGTGAGGAAGGCATGTTGAAAGCTGAGACAGTTTGAAAGCTAGAGATTACAGCTTTTCAGTTGCCACAGATAGTGATTCCTCTGATGGATCTGGGCAAAGTAAACTGAAAACCTACGGGAAAGGATTCACTGTTAGATGCAATTAAGAATATTTGTGATTCATGGGAAGAGGTCAAGATATCAATGTTAATAGGAATTTGAAAGAAGTTGATTTCAACTCTCATGGATGAATTTGAGGAATTCAAGATAAGTAATGGAAGTAACTGCAGATGTGGTAGAAATAGCAAGAGAACTGGAATTAGAAGTGGAGCTTGAAGATGCAACTGAAATGCTGTAATCTCTTAACAAAACTATTGGATGAGGAATTGCTTTGTATAAGTGAGCAAAGAATATGGTTTCTTGAAATGGAATCTACTCCTGGTTGGAATGTTGTGAAGACTGTTGAAATGACAACAAAGGATTTGAAATATTACATAAATTTAGTTGCTAAAACAGCAGCAGTGTTTGAGAAGATTGACTCCAATTTTTAAACAAGTTCTACTGTGGACTTCCCTGGTGGCTCAGATGGTAAAGCATCTGCCTACAATGCGGGAGACCTGGGTTCAAGCTCTGGGTTGGGAAGATCCCCTGGAGAAGGAAATGGCAACCCACTCCAGTACTGTTGCCTGGAAAATCCCATGGACAGAGTAGCCTGGTATGCTACAGTCTATGGGGTCACAAAGAGTCGGACACGACTGAGCGACTTCGCTTCACTTACTGTGGGAAGGGCTTCCCTGGTGGCTCAGATGGTAAAGTGTCTGCCTGCAGTGTGGGAGACTCGGGTTCGATTCCTGGGTCGGAAAGATCCCCTGGAGAAGGAAATGGCACCCCACTCCAGCACTCTTGCCTGGAAAATCCCATGGATGGAGGAGCCTGGTAGGTTGCAGTCCATGAGGTCGCTAACAGTCGGACACGACTGAGCGACTTCACTTCACTGTGGGAAATGGCATTGTATGCTACCAAAAACTGTTAATGAGAAAAAAAATCAATTGACACAGCAAACTTCACTGTTGTCTTATTTCAAGAAATTGCCACAGCTACTGCAACCTTTAGCAATCACCACCCTGATCAGTCAGCAACAACCAGCATCAAGGCAAGACCCTCCACCTGCAAAAACTATGACTCACTGAAGGCTCAGATGATAGTTAGATTTTTAGCAGCATGGTGTTTTAAAATTAAGCTATGTACATTACTTTAGATATACTGTTATTGGATACTTATGATAATGCAGTAAAGTGTAATATAACTTCTTTTCACTGGGAAACAAAAAAATCATGTAATTCACTTTATTGCAATATTCACTTTATTGTAGTAGTCTGGAACTAAATCTAAAATATCTCTGACATATGCCTATATTAGTAATGGGAACTGATTTTAAATTCCAAATTTAGACCTAGAAAAACACAGATAATGACAATAATGATAATTTATATTTGTGTACATATTCCAGATTGCAAAACACATTAATAAATGGTGAGATACTCAACATGCACATATCTTGATCAAGTACCATTTTTGAGGGAGGAGGGTGAGAAGGAGTGGGTTAGTCTTTTGACTGCTGCCAACAGTTGAATCTAGCTGGAGCAGTTAACTCCCTTACCAGATAGCTTAAATGTTTACTAAAACTCACATGTTTGTAAAGACACAAAGGGACTAGATGAGATGAATTAAGTTCATAAATAAATTTGGCAATAAGGAGTTTATGATCTGAGCCACAGTCAGCTCCCTGTCTTGTTTTTGCTGACTGTATGGAGCTTCTTCAATTTTGGCTGCAAAGAACATAATCAATCTGATTTTGGTGTTGACCATCGGGTGATGCCCATGTGTAGAATCTTCTTTTGTGTTGTTGGAAGAGGGTGTTTGCTATGACCAGTGCGTTCTCTTGGCAAAACTCTATTAGCCTTTGCCCTGCTTCATTCCGTATTCCAAGGCCAAATTTACCTGTTACTCCAAGTGTTTCTTTACTTCTTACTTTTGCATTCCAGTCCCCTATAATGAAAAGGACATCTTTTCTGGGTGTTAGTTCTAAAAGGTCTTGAGGGTCTTCATAGAACCATTCAACTTCAGCTTCTTCAGCGCTACTGGTTGGGGCATAGACTTGGATTACTGTGATATTGAATGGTTTGCCTTGGAAATAAACAGAGATCATTCTGTCATTTTTGAGAATGCATCCAAGTACTGCATTTTGGACTTTTTGATGACTACTCCATTTCTTCTAAGGGATTCCTGCCCATAGGAATAGATATAATGGTCATCTAAGTTAAATCACATTCCAGTCCATTTTAGTTTGCTGATTCCTAGAATGTCAACGTTCACTCTTGCCATCTCCTGTTTGACCACTTCCAATTTGCCTTGATTCATGGACTCTTGCCTGGAAAATCCCATGGACTGAGAAGCCTGTTGGGCTGCAGTCCATGGGTTCGCTAAAGAGTCATGTAATGACTGAGTGACTTCACTTTCACTTTTTACTTTCATGTATTGGAGAAGGAAATGGCAACTCACTCCAGTGTTCTTGCCTGGAGAATCCCAGGGACAGGGGAGCCTGATGGGCTGCCATCTGTGGTGTTACAGAGAGTTGGACACAACTGAAGAGACTTTGCAGCAGCAACAGCAGCATTCAATATTGCTCTTTACAGCATCGGATCTTGCTTCTATCACCAGTCATATCCACAGCTGGGTATTGTTTTTCCTTTGGCTCCGTCCCTTCCTTCTTTCTGGAGTTATTTCTCCACTGATCTCCAGTAGCATATTGGGCACCTAATGACCTGGGGAGTTCCTTTTTCAATATCCTATCATTTTGCCTTTTCATACTGTTCATGGGGTTCTCAAGGCAAGAATACTGAAGTGGTTTGCCATTCCATTCTCCAGTGGACCACATTCTTTCAGACCTCTCAACCATGACCCTTATTGCCAAATTCAGACATAAATTGAAGAAAGTAGGGAAAACCACTAGACCATTCAGATATGACCTAAATCAAATCCCTTATGATTATACAGTGGAAGTGAGAAATAGATTTAACGGCCTAGATCTGAGAGGTAGAATGCTTGATGAACTATGGAATGAGGTTCGTGACATTGTACAGGAGACAGGGATAAAGACCATCCCTATGGAAAAGAAACACAAAAAAGCAAAATGGCTGTCTGGGGAGGCCTTACAAATAGCTGTGAAAAGAAGAGAAGTGAAAAGCCAAGGAGAAAAGGAAAAATACAAGCATCTGAATGCAGGGTTCCAAAGAACAGCAAGAAGAGATAAAGCCTTCCTCAGCGATCAATGCAAAGAAATAGAAGAAAAGAACAGAATGGGAAAGACGAGATCTTTTCAAGAAAATTAGAGCTACCAAGGGAACAATTCATGCAAAGATGGGCTCGATAAAAGACAGAAATGGTATGGACCTAACAGAAGCAGAAGATATTAAGAAGTGGTGGCAAGAATACACAGAAGAACTGTACAAAAAAAAGATCTTCACAACACAGATAATCATGATGGTGTGATCACTCACCTAGAGCCAAACATCCTGGAATGTAAAGTCAAGTGGGCCTTGGAAAACATAACTACGAACAAAGCTAGTGGAGGTGATGGAATTCCAGTTGAGGTATTTCAAATCCTGAAAGATGATGCTGTGAAAGTGCTGCACTCAATATGCCAGCAAATTTGGATAAGTCAGCAGTGGCCATAGGACTGGAAAAGGTCAGTTTTCATTCCAATCCCAAAGAAAGGCAATGTCAAAGAATGCTCAAACTCCCGCACAATTGCACTCATCTCACACGCTGGTAAAGTAATGCTCAAAATTCTCCAAGCCAGGCTTCAGCAATACATGAGCTGTGAACTTCCAGATGGTCAAGCTGGTTTAGAAAAGGCAGAGAAAACAGAGATCAAGTTGCCAACATCCACTGGATCGTGGAAAAGGCAAGAGAGTTCCAGAAATACATCTATTTCTGCTTGATTGACTATGCCAAAGCCTTTGACTGTGTGGATCACAATAAACTGTGGAAAATTCTGAAAGAGATGGGAATACCAGACCACCTGACCTGCCTTTTGAGAAACCTATATGCAGGTCAGGAAGCAACAGTTAGAACTGGACATGGAACAACAGACTGGTTCCAAATAGGAAAAGGAGCATGTCAAGGCTGTATATTGTCACCCTGCTTATTTAACTTATATGCAGAGTATATCATGAGAAATGCTGAGCTGGAAGAAGCACAGGCTGGAATCAAGATTGCCGGGAAAAATGTCAATCACCTCAGATATGCAGATGACACCACCCTTATGGCAGAAGTGAAAGAGGGTGAAAAAGTTGGCTTAAAACTCAACATTCAGAAAACTAAGATCACAGCCTCTGGTCCCAGCACTTCATGGGAAATAGATGGGGAAACAGTGGAAACAGTTTCAGACTTTATTTTTGGGGGTTCCAAAATCACTGCAGATGGTGACTGCAGCCATGAAATTAAAAGACTCTTACTTCTTGGAAGGAAAATTATGACCAACCTAGATAGCATATTCAAAAGCAGAGACATTACTTTGCCAAAAAGGTCTGTCTAGTCAAGGCTATGGTTTTTCCAGTGGTCATGTATGGATGTGAGAATTGGACTATGAAGAAAGCTGAGTGCTGAAGAACTGATGCTTTTGAACTGTGGTGTTGGAGAAGACTCTTGAGAGTCCCTTGGACTGCAAGGAGATCCAACCAGTCCATTCTGAAAGAGATCAGCCTTGGGATTTCTTTGGGAGGAATGATGCTAAAGCTGAAACTCCAGCACTTTGGCCACCTCATGAGAAGAGTTGACTCACTGGAGAAGACTCTAATGCTGGGAGGGATTGGGGGCAGGAGGAGAAGGGGACGACAGAGGATGAGATGGCTGGGTGGCATCACCAACTCGATGGACGTGAGTTTGGGCAAACTCTGGGAATTGGTGATGGACAGGGAAGCCTGACATGCTGCAGTTCATGGGGTCACAGAGTTGGACATGACTGAGCGACTTAACTGAACTGACTGATAGAATAAAATAAGTACTAGTATGTGTGTCTCTGTTGCTCAGTCATATCCAACTCTTTGCAATCCAAAAAGCCCACCAGGCTCCCCTCTCCTTGAAATTCCCCAGGCAAGAATACTGGAGTGGGTTGCCATTCCGTTCTCCAGGGGATCTTCCTGACCCAGAGATTGAACCCTGGTCTCCTGCATTGCCGGCAGACTCTGTACTTCTGAGTATCAAGGGAAGCCAAGGTACAGTATAATATGATTTCAAGTTAAGTATAAATATGCTCATAGTAGCAAATATGAATTTTATGATTTGATTGTGGTGTTAAATTCATTCATGTCTTACCAGAATTTTTGAAAATCTGGGGTTATAAAGCAGATCACTGAGGAACATTGGAGAAGGCACTGGTTTAATCAAAGTAATGTGCTTCTAATTTTGTTTTAGCTTGTAAAATACCTTAAAAATAGCTTTACTCATACAATTGTTTTCATTGCTTTCATGGGATGTTGCTGTGGTTGGCTATTGGTTAAGGAAGGGAATGGTGAATTTCTGACTTTATTATTTATGTATAAAGTATTCAACTTTATAAACTACTTCAAACCTGAGAGGACCCTCAGGAATTAGCTTCCATCATATTTTAGAAATGAAATATGCTGAGATTAGATCTGATAGACAGAGTGCCTGAATAATTATGGATCGACATTCGTGACATTGTACAGGAAACAGTGATCAAGACCATCTCCTAAAAAAAGAAATGCAAAAGGCAAAGTGGTTGTCTGAGGAGGCCTTACAAATTGTTGAGAAAAGAACAGAAACTAAAAGCAAAAGAGAAAAGGAAAGATATACCCATTTAAATGCAGAGTTCCAAAAAACAAGAAGGAGAGATAAGAAAGGCTTTCTCAGCTATATATGCAAAGAAATAAAAGAAAACAATAGAATGTGAAAAACTATAGAGATCTCTTCAAGAAAATTAGAGATCCAAGGGAAAAATTCATACAAAGATGGACACAATAAAGGACAGAAATGGTATGGACCTAACAGAAGCAGAAGATATTAAGAAGAGGTGGCAAGAATACACAGAACAACAAAGATCTTCAAGACTCAGATAATCATGATGCTGTGATCACTTACCTAGACACAGACATTCTGGAATGCAAAGTCAAGTGGGCCTTAGGAAGCATCACTATGAACAAAGCTAGTGGAGGTGATGGAATTCCAGTTGAGCTATTTCAAACCTTAAAAGATGATGCTGTGAAAGTGCTGCACTCAATATGCCAGCAAATCTGGAAAACTCAGCATGGCCATAGGACTGGAAAAGGTGGGTTTTCATTCCAATTTGAAAGAAAGGCAATGAGAAAGAATGTTCAAACTACTGCACGAAGAACTCTTCTCACATATGAACAAAGTAATGTTCAAAATTCTTCAAGCCACTCTTCAACAGTATGTGAATCATGAACTTCCAGATGTTCAAGATGGATTTAGAAATGGCAGAGGGACCAGGAATCAAATTGCCAACATCCTCTGGATGATCAAAAAAGCAACAGAGTTCCAGTAAAACATCTACCTTTGCTTTATTGACTATGCCAAAGCCTTTGACTGTGTGGTTCACAACAAACTGAATAATTCTTAAAGAGATGGGAATGCCAGACCACCTGATCTGCCTCCTGAGAAATCTGTATGCAGGTCAAGAAGAAACAGTTAGAACTGGACATAGAACAACAGACTGGTTCCAAATCGAGAAAGGAGTACATCAAGCCTGTATATTGTCACCCTGCTTATTTAACTTATATGCACAGTACATCATGCAAAATGCTGGGCTGGATGAAACACAAGCTGGAATCAAAATTGATATATTGGAGAAATGTCAATAACTTCAGATACTCAGGTGACACCACCTTTGTGGCAGTAAGGGAAGAGGAACTAAAAAGCATCTTGATGAAAGTGAAAGAGGAGAATGAAAAAGTTGGCTTAAAACTCAACATTCATAAAACTAAGATCATAGCATCTGGTCCAATCACTTCATGGCAAATAGATGGGGAAACAACGGAAATGGTGGGAGACTTTATTTTTGGGACTCCAAAATCACTACAGATGGGGACTGCAGCTATGAAACTAAAAGATGCATGCTTCTTGGAAGAAAAGCTATGGCCAACCTAGACAGCATATTCAAAAGCAGAGACATTACTTTGCCAACAAAGGTCCATCTAGTCAAAGCTATGGTTTTTCAAGTAGTCACGTATGTATGTGACAGTTGGACTATAAAGAAAGCTGAGTGCAGAAGTATTGATGTTTTTGAAGTGTAGTGTTGGAGAAGACTCTTGAGAGTCTCTTGGACTGCAAGGAGATTCAACCAGTCTATCCTAAAGAAAATCAGTCCTGAATATTCATTGGAAGGACTGATGCTGAAGCTGAAACTCCAATACTTTGGCCACCTGATGTGAATAACTGACTCACTGGAAAAAACTCTATTGCTGGGAAAGATTGAAGGCACAAGGAGAAGGGGATGACAAAGGATGAGATGGTTGGATGGCATCACCAACACGATGAGCATGAGTTTGTGTAGGCTCCAGGAGTTGGTGATGGACTGAGAAGCATGGCATTCTGCAGCCCATGGGGTCACAAAGAGTCAGACATGACTGAGGGACTGAACTGAATGAACTGAGATTACTTTGGGGCTATAATGTAAAATCTACGCTACGTGTTTTCTGAAATCATTAAAATACTTTCAAAGAGAAATTCTTTAAAATTCCTTAAAAATAATTTTTTTCTCGGAAAATTTCTGCCCACCAGAGTTGCCAGGTGTGCTCATTCAGTGGCCAATTGAGCGCATAGAATGGCCTTGTCTAAGAGTACTCTTTAAATTTGCTTGCAGAAATTTGAGCCTTCTATCCAGCTAGTCCCTTGGGCTTCCCTTGTAACTCAGTCAGTAAAGAATCTGCCTCCAGTGCAGGAGACCTGAGTTCCATCCCTGGGTTGGGAAGATCCCTTGGAGAAGGAAATGGCAACCAAATACAGTATCCTTGCCTATAAAATCTTATGGACACAGGAGCTTGGTGGGCTATAGTCCATGGGGTTGCAAAGAGTCAGGCATGACTCTTCCACTTCTTACTTGGGTAAGGTTGGACAATTCATTTAACCTTTCTGAATTTTACTTTCTTCCTATGCAAATGTATATGAAGTGCTGCTGTATATGCATTGATCAAATGCCATATGTGTTAAAGTGGCTTGGGTGTTTCAAGTAGGATGCAAGTTTAAGGCTGATTGCTGTCATTATTACAATGAAAGCATAAAAAACTGGCATAATAACAGAAGAAAAGAAAAACATCAAGAAGTGGGAATCAATGAATGTGGGACACATGATCAACATATAATTGGCAAAATGATGGAATGGAAATTTCAAAGTATTCAGCATGATGTTTGGCTCCTCCCCTGGCCTGTCTCAGAACCATAGTTGCCTGGACCAATGTCATTCATTGTAGTAAAATGTGGGAAACAAAGTCTGGGGCATTTTCAGGTTCCTATGGTAACTAGCTGGAGCGCTGAATAATGCTAGCCCTGACAATATGGCTTACGAAAAGGAGAAACAAAACGAAAGATATGTGACATTATAGCATATAAAAATTTCTTCCCTTGACACAGTCAAAAGTGTAAAGATTTTTGAGTCCTGTCTTGTTGAGTAATCTTGAACAAATTATATAATCTTATAGAGTATAAATTTCCTCAGAGAGCCAGAAAAGTTTCCAACCTAATACCTGCAAAATACCATTTCTACAGAAATTTTAAAACTTCAATTTAAAGACTGATAAGGAAAAATTAATGCACCCGTGCCCTCTCAGACACAAAATTCAAATTTTAAGTTTCTAATAAATGGTTGTCTTGGTGCCTTTTCCCCCAAAGTACCATCAGACTACAAACAGTGATTTTAGTAAAAGCCTTTCTCAAGGCAAAAATGTCAAATCACTTTCCCAGGAAAATATTTCACTCTTCTCCAGACAAGTTTTGCAAAGTGAAAAATCAATTGTGTTAACATTGATCTTTAGTCTTCATCTATCAAGACCTTTAATCCTTTAGACCTGTGTGCTGAAGACAGAGTTATTGAATAGCAATAACCTGTAAACATATACATATGCTGGAAGACTATGACATAGACAAAGAAATGATGATCTGTATCTATTAGAGAGACATTTCAGGAGGGAAGGATCAATTTCTTAATATAGCACTCTGGAACTTGTGATTTACAATAAGATGAAGGATCATTGATTTATCTAATGTGACTTTCATCACCAGAGAATGGCCAGCACTACTGTTGCCGGGGAAAGACAGCCGCATACCTGCATTTTCCTACTGTGTCCCATGTCCACTAATGATTAAACTGGATTTTTATGATGCTTTATGGAACCAAGATCCCTGCTTTCAACCAACTTTAGGCTTCTTGTTCATGTATTTATTCCTTGATCACCAACATACTTGTTCATTCAATAGTTATTCTTTGAGGTCTCTGTGTGGCAAGTACACTGAAAGAAAGTACTATCCCTAGACACAGGAATAGGGGCCCCTTTGCTAGTACACCAAGGGGCAAGGAATTAGTGGGACCAATGAAATGTGCCTCTCCTTCCAGACCATAATCTGAGTACCAAGAAACTTTAGTCCCTTGTCCAAACAACTCTGAGCCCCCTTTCACACTCCTATAATCAAGTTTGCCCTTCTTAGGCTGACAGGGTAGCAACGTGCTTTCTTTAAGCCTGAGGAGTAGCCAGTTCAATTGATTTCTGTTGCTCAGTCATGTCTGACTCTTTGCAATCCCATAGACTATAGCACATCAGGATTTCCTGTCTATCACCAACTCCTAGAGCTTGCTCAAATTCAAGTCCATTGAGTCGTTGATGCCATCCAACCATCTCATCCTCTGTCGTCCCCTTTTCCTCCCACCTTCAATCTATCCCAGCATCAGGGTCTTTTCAAATGAGTCAGTTCCTTGCATCAGGAGGCCAAAGTATTGGAACTTCAGCTTCAGCATCCGTCCTTACAATGAATATTCAGGACTGATTTCATTTAGGATTGACTGGTTTCCAGCCCAAGGGAGTTCCAAGAGTCTTCTCCAGCACCACAGTCCAAAAACATCAATTCCTCGGCACTCAACTTTATTATAGTCCAACTGTCCCATCCATACATGACTATTGGAAAAACCATAGCCTTGACAGAGGGACCTTTGTTGGCAAAATAATGTCTCTGCTTTTTAATATACTGTCTAGGTTTGTCATAGCTTTTCTTTCAAGGAGCAAGCACCTTTTAATTTCATGGCTGCAGTCACAATCTGCAGTGATTTTGGAAACCAAAAGGATAAAGTCAGCCACTGTTTCTATTGTTTCTCCATCTATTTGCCATAAAGTGCTGGGACAGGATACCATGATCTTAGTTTTCAGAATGTTGAGTTTTAGGCCAGCTTTTTAACTCTCCTCTTTCACTTTCATCAAGAGGCTCTTTAGTTCTTTGCTTTCTGCCATAAGGATAGTGTCATCTGTGTATCTGAGGTTATTGATAGATCTCTCAGCAATCTTGGTTCCAACTTGTACTTTATCCAGCCCTGCATTTTGCATGATGTATTTTGCATATAAGTTAAATAAGCAGGGTGACAATATATAGCCTTGACATACTCCTTTCCTGATTTGGAACCAGTCTGTTGTTCCATGTCCCATTCTAACTGTTGCTTCTTGACTTGCATACAGATTTCTCAGGAGGCAAGTCAAGTGGTCTGGTATTCAAATCTCTTTAAGAATTATCCAGTTTGTTGTGATCCACATAGTCAAAGCCTTTGGTGTAATCAATAAAGCAAAAGTAGATGTTTTTCTGGAACTCTCTTGCTTTTTCAATGATCCAGCAGATATTGGCAATTTGATCTCTGGTTCCTCTGCCTTTTCTAAATGCAGCTTGAATATCTGGAAGATCACGGTTCACATACTGTTGAAGCCTGGCTTGAACATGTTAGAGCATCACTTTACTAGCATGTGAGACAAGTGCAATGGAGTGATAGTTTGAACATTCTTTGTCATTGCCTTTCTTTGAAATTGAAATGAAAACTGACCTTTTTCAGTTCTGTGGCCACTGCTGAGTTTTCCAGATTTTCTGACATATTGAGTGCAGCACTTCCACAGCATCATCTTTTAAGGTTTGAAATAGCTCAACTGGAATTCCATCACCTCCACTAGCTTTGTTCATAGTGTTGCTTCCTAAAGCCCACTTGACTCCACATTCCAGGAGGTCTGGCTCTAGGTGAGTATTCACACCATCATGGTTATCTGGGTCATGAAAATCTTTTTGTATAGTTCTTCTTGCAGAGTACATCATGAGAAACGCTGGACTGGAAGAAACACAAGCCAGAATCAAGATTGTCGGGAGAAATATCAATAACCTCAGATATGCAGATGACACCACCCTTATGGCAGAAAGTGAAGAAGAACTAAAAAGCCTCTTGAAGAAAGTAAAGAGGAGAGTGAAAAAGTTGGCTTAAAGCTCAACATTCAGAAAACGAAGATCATGGCATCCGGTCCCATCACTCCATGGGAAATAGATAGGGAAACAGTGAAAACAGTGTCAGACTTTATTTTTGTGGGCTCCAAAATCACTGCAGATGGTGACTGCAGCCATGAAATTAAAAGACGCTTACTCCTTGGAAGAAAAGTTATGACTAACCTAGATAGCATATTGAAAGGCAGAAACATTACTTTGCCGACTAAGGTCCATCTAGTCAAGGCTATGGTTTTTCCAGTGGTCATGTATGGATGTGAGAGTTGGACTATGAAGAAGGCTGGGCGCTGAAGAATTGATGCTTTTGAACTGTGGTGTTGGGACTCTTGAGACTTCCTTGGGCTGCAAGGAGATCCAACCAGTCCATTCTGAAGGAGATCAGCCCTGGGATTTCTTTGGAAGGAATGATGCTAAAGCTGAAACTCCAGTAGTTTGGCCACCTCATGCGAAGAGTTGACTCACTGGAAATTACTTTGATGCTGGAAGGGATTGGGAGCAGGAGAAGAAGGGGATAACAGAGGATGAGATGGCTGGATGGCATCACTGACTCGATGGACTCAAGTCTGAGTGAACTTCAGGAGTTGGTGATGGACAGGAAGGCCTGGCCTGCTACGATTCAAAGAGTCGCAAAGAGTCGGACATGACTGAGTAACTGAACTGAACTGAACTCTGGGTTCAGAGGGTAAAAGCATCTGCTTATGATGTGGGAGACTGGGTTCGAACCCTGGGTCTGGAAGATCCTCTGGAGAAGGAAATGGCAACCCACTCCAGTACTCTTGCCTTGAAAATCTCATGGATGAAGGAGCTTGGTAGGCAACAGTGCATGGGATTGCAAAGAGTCAGGTATGACTGAGCGACTTCATTTTCTTTCTTTCTGTGTATTCTTGCCAGCTTCTCTTAATATCTTCCGCTTCTAATAAGCTGATACCATTTCTGCCCTTTATTCTGCCCATCTTTGCATGAAATATTCCCGTGGTATCTCTGATTTTTTTTTTTTTTTGAAGAGATTTCTAGTCTTTCCCGTTCTAGTATTTTCTCTCTATTTCTTTGCACTGATCACTGAGGAAGGCTTTCTTATCTTTTCTTGCTGTTCTTTGAAACTCTGCATTCAGGTGGGTGTATCTTTCCTTTTCTCCTTTGTCTTTTGCTTTTCTTCTTTTCTCAGCTATTTGTAAGCCCTTCTCAGACAACCATTTTGCCATTTTGCATTTATTTCTTCAGGATATTCTTGATCACTGCCTCCTGTACAATGTCATGAACGTCCACCCATAGTTCTTCAGGCACTCTGTCTATCAGATCTAATCCCTTGAAACTGTTTCTCACTTCTACTGTATAATCGTAAAGGATTTGATTTAGGTCATATCTGAATGGTCTTGTGGTTTTTCCTACTTCCTTCAATTTCAGTCTGAATTTGGCAATAAGGGGCTCATGATCTGAGCCACAGTCAGCTCCCAGTCTTGTTTTTGCTGGCTGTATAGAACTTCTCCATCTTTGGCTGCAAAGAGTATAATTAATCTGATTTTAGTATTGACCATCTGGTGATGTCCATGTGTAAAGTCTACTCTTGTGTTGTTGGAAGAGGGTGTTTGCTATGACCAGTGCATTCTCTTGGCAAAATTCCATTAGCCTTTGCCCTGTTTCATTTTGTACTTCAAGCCATATTTGCCTGTTATTCCAGGTATTTCTTGACTTCCTACTTTTGAATTCTAGTCCCCTATAATGAAAAGGACATCTTTTTTGCGTGTTAGTTCCAAAAGGTCTTGTAGGTCTTTATAGAACCATTCAACTTTAGCTTCTTTAGCATTACTGTTCGGGGCACAGACTTGGATTACTGTGATATTGAATGATTTGCCTTACAAATGAACAGAGATCATTGGGTCATTTTTGAAATTGCACAGTGGAGAGTTCTGACAAAATGTGATCCACTGGAGAAGGGAATGGCAAACCACCTAAAACTGCATTTAAGACTTTTTTTTTTTTTTTTTTTACTATGATGGCTACTCCATTTCTTCTAAGGGATTCTTGCCTACAGTAAGAATATATATATAATTGTCACTGGAGTTAAATTTGCCCATTCCAGTTCATTTTAGTTAACTTATTTCTAAAATGCTGATACTCTCTCTTGCCATCTCCTATTTGACCACTTCCAGCAAGCCTGTAGAAGAGGCAAAATCACATTTAGAACCAAACCCCATACCCACCAGAGATGTTCGGAGGCTCTAACAAAACCCTGTGCACACCAGGAGACCCCACAGAGACAGTGTCACACCTGCCTTTGAGTGTCTGAATGTCTCCTGCGGAAATACATATCAGCAATAGCCAGCAACAGGTGCAGGGCTTTGGGTGCCACAGACCTGGGTATGGCATAAGCCCTCTTGGAGGAAGTCACCATTAACCCTAACATAGAGCTCCAGAACTTGCACAGGCCTGGGGAAACCGGCTCTGGAGGGCACAAATGAAACCTTGTGTGCATAGGATCCAGGAGAAGGAGCAGTGACCACACAAGAGACTGACACAGAACTTGCCTGTGAGTGTCCCGGAGTCTCCAGTGGAGGTGTGGGTCAGGGGTGATCTGCTGCAGGGTCGGGGGCACTGAGTGCGGCAGTGCATGATGGGACCTTTTGAAAGAGGTCACCATTATCTTCATTACCTCCACCATAGTTTTATCTCAGGTCAAACAACAGAGAGAGAACACAGCCCCATCCATCAACAGAAAAATGGATTAAAGATCTACAGAGAATGGCCCCACCTATCAGAACAAGACTCAGTCCCCCACAGTCAGTCTCTCCCATCAGGAAGCTTCCATGAGCCTCTTATCCTTCTCCAATAGAGGGCAGACAGAATGAAAACCACAATCACAGAAAACTAATCAAACTGATCACATGGACCACAGCCTTGTTTAACTCAATGAAACTGTGAGCTATGCCATGTAGGGTCATCGAGGATGGATGGGTCACAGTGGAGAGTTCTGACAAAATGTGATCCACTGGAGAAGGGAATGGCAAACCACCTCAGTATTCTTGCCTTGCGAACCCTATGAACAGTATGAGGTGTGACCAAGTCATAGCTTTTTGTGGAAGGGTAATTGCCGTGAGAAAGCTTGGACGTGCATTTCTGGAATCTCTACATACCCTGCACATACAGACAAGGTCAAAAGAGACTGTAACAGAACATAGGCTAGAAGCTTCCATTTCTGTACTTTCTCCAAGTCCTGCCCACAGTAGGAACAGGCCTGGTAGGAGCTGCTGCTATTACAAACGTGGATGGGTACTTTTTCCATGTTAATGGATTATAACATAATATATTATGTTAATGGAAAAATCTTACTCTCTTCACATCTTGATGTTGGAAGACTGTTACATAAGGCCGTCAAAAATGGCATCTATATTTGCCCTATGTTGCTTATTTCTTCAAAGCAGCCTGAGATCCATGAGCTCAAAATCCTGCTAGATCCAAACTCAAATTCTTACACATTTAATTGTTTTAAATATAGCCTCAAAAAGCAGATTTAGAGACATTTGTAACCCACTGCATACATACTCCGGGAAGATGAACTTCATATCTGATAGTCACAGATAAATCATGGGTCTATTAAAAACAAATAAACCAAACCAAACAAATAAGCAAAACAAGACACAACTGCCCATTAAAGTTCTCTAACACAGAAATTCCCCACAGTGCAGCTGAGTGACACCACCTAGACTAGTAACTCCCTCGTCAATCTCCCCTTCCCAAAGGAGTTTCCCTGTTCTCCTACCCTTCTGGATGCCACGGACCCAAGGCGATAGCCTCAGAGAGTCTTCTGCTGTGAGATACTTCCTCTGCCTTCAGTCTATCAGTGATACTCAAATAAAGCTTGTACAAGCCACTACTAACTCACAGACAGCTCATTTTCCATGATCAATCTCCAAATTCTTAAACTCATATCTTGCAAGGAAAAACACTTTCTTTCTAGGTATAGAATGGCAGTTAACAAAAATGGCTAATTTTATCTGGAAAAATTTAAGAGAACAGATCTAATTCTATAGAGGATGGTTGTAATGCAAAAGTTTAACTTATTTTGAATTAATATTAATTAATTATAATTAATATTTTAGACCACATTTTTATAAACTGAGTAATATTTAACCTATTTAATAATTCTGTATACAAAAGAATAGACAGATGACTGGAAAGTGAGTAGGCAAAATGAAAATTTATATATAAAACATTGTTAGATTTATTTTAAGATCAAACATAAAAAAATCTTTTCTAAAGCAAATTTTCAGCTACTCTAAAGCAGAAGTATTGCAATCCCCTTGACTTATTGTATCCCTACATGAAAATTTAGTTTTGATTCACCATATTGAAGAACAGAGGAAGTTTTTACAATACTTTGGAGTGAGGTAACACTGTTTTATTGCCTGGAAAGATTCATATCATTCATTTATACATATTTTCAATACTTTACCTTATTAATAAGGCTTGATGGAGCCTCCAAGTGTGTCAAGAACTGGGAAGGAATTGAAAATATAAGGAAATGGAAAACATTATTGCTCTTGAGGTTTAGGCAGTCATTTTATTTTTCCACCTTGCTATAGAAGATATCAGAGAAACATATTATTAAAAGGACTTCTGTTCTATATCGGAAGGAGAAAGCTAACAGTGGGTTTGTAATATAACATCTCTTTCTCTGGATACCTGAAGTGTGGTTGATTTCCACTAGACATCATTTGTAAATTATATTTGGCATCTACTCATGAGAGTGTTTATGTAGGAATGTTTTATTAGAATACAAGGGTCTGATAAGGGTGCTTACTATAAATTATGGATAATTTTCAGATGTATTAAATGCAGCTGACTGGAGAGTTGATGTGAGTAATATAAATTCTACATAACAAATAGAATATAAAAATCAAAAAAATTCAAAACTAAAGAGTTTCCTCTGAGATAACATTTAACTCATACTTTGTAAGCATTTCTCTGTTACTCCAAAAACAGAGTGAATTCCAGTAAGGAAAAATCCTAGGCATGAACCTCTTCTATACAATGTAATAGTTTTTTTTTTTTTTAACTCCTTTGGTTTCTATAAGTTCTTTACATATTTGTAATAGTAATCCTTTTTCAGCTGAAAGTATTTCAAATATTTTCTCCCAATCTGTACTCTAGTATTACTTTCTTTAACATATTTTTTATTAATAAAAGTTCTTTGTTTTAATATAATTCAATTAATCAAATTTAATGTATTTTTCAGTTATGATTAGCATTTTCCTTTATGACTCTATGATTCTATATTTTCTTCTAAGAGTTTTAAAGTTTCACTTTCTCCTCCTCTGACTTATTATTTTTGAAATATTCATATCTATTAAAAAGTTAAGAGACTAGTACAAGGACCATATCTCCCTAAATGGATATATTTGTATCTGTATGCAAGTACATATGTAATCACATATACATACATATATATATACATAAATTAATGCAGCTATATCTGTTCATTTATTTACATCTCTATATCTAAGAAGAGTGTTTCCTTTTTGCTCTTCTCCTTCTGACTGTGTAGTATTACTGCAAAGTCAATGATTTTTGAATATTCCATATTTTAAAATCTATTAAGACCTTGGGAGAAAAGTTATGACCAACCTAGATAGCATATTCAAAAGCAGAGACAGTACTTTGCTGACTAAGTTCCATCTAGTCAAGCCTATGGTTTCTCCAGTAGTCATGTATGGATGTGAGAGTTGGACTCTGAAGAAGGCTGAGTGCCAAAGAATTTATGCTTTTGAACTGTGGTATTGGAGAAGACTCTTGAGAGTCCCTTGGACTGCAAGGAGATCCAACCAATCCATTCTGAAGGAGATCAGCCCTGGGATTTCTTTGGAAGGAATGATGAGAGTTGACTCATTGGAAAAGACTCTGATGCTGGGAGCGATTGGGGGCAGGAGGAGAGGGAATGACAGAGGATGAGATGGCTGAATGGCATCACTGACTTGATGGACATGAGTTTGGGTAAACTCTGGGAGTTGGTGATGGACACAGAAGCCTGGCGTGCTGCAGTTCATGGGGTCACAAAGAGTCAAACATGACTGAGCAACTGAACTGAACTGATTAAGACCATTATTACTTTTATTCCAAATTTTGCCAATGGGAACTTTTTAACTTGTTTTTTTTTTTGTTCTTTTGACATGTCCTAATTAATCTTATTTATTTATTTTTGTAAAAAAAAAAAAAAGAGGTGTGGGATGGGATTATTTGTACTTCCCCTGCTTCATATTTGTAACAAGCAATTTCTATAACAACCTCTATTTTCCTTTACTAGGAGTGGTATTTAGACACAAATAATGGGAGTCAGAAGTACTCATTGCACTCATGTATAATTCCCTCTATAATTGTCTCTTTTGGTGAGAAGAGCAGCCAGCAGGAAAATATTTCTAAATAAAATATTTGTGGTAGATAGATTTTGAGATGACCTTTAAAAATCTCTGAAGTGAAGAGGAACTAAAGAGACTCTCAATGAGGGTGAAAGAGGAATGAAAAATCTGACCTGAAACTCAATATTCAAAAAACTAAGATCATTGCATCCAGTGCCATCACTTCATGGCAAACAGAAGGGGAAACAGTGGAAACAGTGACAGGTTTTACTTTCTTGGCCTCTAAAATTACTGTGGATGGTGACTGCAGCCATGAAATTAAAAAGATACTTACTCTTTGTAAGGAAAGCCATGACAAACCTAGATAACATATTAAAAAGCTGGGACATCATTTTGCAACAAAGGTCATTATAGTCAAAGCTATGGTCTTTCCAGTAGTCATGTATGGATGTGAACTGGACCATGAAGAAGACTGAGTGCTGAAGAATTGATGCTTTTGAACTGTGGCACTGATGAAGACTCTTGACAGTCCCTTGGCCCACAAGGAGATCAAACCAGTCAATTCTCAAGGAAATCAATCTTGAATATTCACTGGAAGTACTTATGCTGAATCTGAAGCGCCAATGCTTTGGCCACCTGTTGCAAAGAGCCAGCTTGTTCAAAAAGCTCTGATGCTAGGGAAGACTGAAGGCAAAAGGAGAAGTGGGTGACAATGATGCTACCGAGTTTCACTGACTCAATGGACATGAGTTTCAGCAACTCCAGGGATAGTGAGGATAGAGGAGTCTGGCATGTTACACTCTGTGGGGATGCAGATAGACACACAGAAAAGCAAAAACTTTATAATTTTTATAAAAATATAAATAAGTCAAATGCCAAAGATGAAATAAGAATTGAAACATATGAATTAATTCCAAAGGTAAGAATACTGGAGTGGGTAGCCTAACCTTTCTCCAGGGGATCTTCCAGACCCAGAAATCAAACCGGGGTTATTGCATTGCAGGCAGATTGTTTACCAACTGAGCTATCAGGGAACAAATAATTTTGATAATTTTAAACATATATTTTATTTAAAAATCATTTAAAAATGCCCCAGATGATATAAGTAACCAAAATATGTCCAATTTAAAATAGAAATCTTAAATTGATTAATATCCAGAAAACAATTAATCCACAAAATAATAAACCCACACGACTTCACATATATTTTTGCCAAATTTGCAAAGAAGAAAGTATCACAATAATAAAAAGAATTCTAGAGCATGGAAAGGAAAGTATCCAAATAATTTTTATAAAGCATGAATAATACTGCTTTCTTCCACTCATAAATATAGTGCACATACACACTCAAAAAAACTAACCTCACTGAGAAATATTGGCAAAAATCTTAAATAAATTTCTAGAAAATGTAGCTATGGAAATAGTACATCATGACAAAGAAAAATATACTTTAGTGAATGCAAGAATGGTTTAATTCTCAGGAAAATCATTAGAAAAATTATCAAATTAATTAACCTTATTAGCAGATCTGAGGGGAGAAATCATATAATTATCTCAGGGATGTTGTAAAGCAGTTAAAAATAATATTTTGTCATTACTTTTAAAATTTATAAGAATATAAACCTTGTAAAATATAGAACTGCTACTGGTAAGTCGGTTCAGTCGTGTCTGACTCTGTGCAGCCCCATAGACAGCAAACCACCAGGCTTCCCCGTTCCTGGGATTCTCCAGACAAGAACACTGGAGTGGGTTGTCATTTCCTTCTCCAATGCATGAAAGTGAAAAGTCAAAGTGAAGTAGCTCAGTCGTGTCCGACTCTTCAAGACTCCATGGACTGCAGCCTACCGGGCTCCTGTGTCCATGGGATTTTCCAGGCAAGAGTACTGGAGTGGGGGTGCCAGAGTCAATTCCTAGGCAGGTGGATAAGAAGTCCAGGGTCTCTGAGGAGAAAAGGGTCTGGGCTTCTCAAAGAGGAGTAAAGGACAAACTTTTTTTTTCTCTACATTCTTTAGTCTTAGTCACATAAAACGTTTTTCTTTTTTTCTTTTTTTGTCTTTAAGGCTGGAACTGATGATTACACAACTTAGTTTAAACTCTGTAGACATAGCTCAGTTGGTAAAGAATCTGCCTGCAATGCAGGATCCCCGGGTTGATTCCTTCATCGGGAAGATCCGCTGGAGAAGGCTACCCATTCCAGAATTCTTGGGCTTCCTTGCGGCTTAGAGGGGAAAGAATCCACCTGCAATGCAGGAGACCATCCCTGGGTTGAGAAGATCTCCTGGAGAAAAGAAAGGCTACCCACTCCAGTATTCTGATTTGGAGAATTCCATGGACTGTATAGTCCAGTTCAGTTTAGTGCAGTCGCTCAGTCGTAACCGACTCCTACGTAAAGGCTCCCTGTCCATCACCAGCTCCTGGAGTTCACTCAGAATCACGTCCATGGAGTCAGTGATGCCATCCAGCCATCCCATCCTTTGTCGTCCCCTTCTCCTCCCGCCCCTAATCCCTCCCACCATCAGAGTCTTTTCCAGTGAGTCAACTCTTCACATGAGGTGGCCAAAGTACTGGAGTTTCAGCTTCACCATCATTCCTTCCAAAGAAATCCCAGGGCTGATCTCCTTCAGAATGGACTGGTTGGATCTCCTCGCAGTCCAAGGGGCTCTCAAGAGTCTTCTCCAACACCACAAATTCTTCAGCGCTCAGCTTTCTTCAGAGTCCAACTCTCACATCCATACATGACCAGTGGAAAAACCATAGCCTTGACTAGATGGACCATTGCTGGCAAAGTAATGTCTCTGCTTTTCAATATGTTATCTAGGTTGGTTATAACTTTTCTTCCAAGGAGTGTCTTTTAATTTCATGGCTGCAATCACCATCTGCAGTGATTTTGGAGCCCCCAAAATAAAGTCTAACACTGTTTACCCATTTATTTCCCATGAAATGATGGGACCAGATACCATGATCTTCGATTTCTTAATATTGAGCTTTAAGCCAACATTTTCACTCTCCACTTTCACTTTCATCAAGAGGCTTTTTAGTTCCTCTTCACTTTCTGCCATAAGGGTGGTGTCATCTGCATATCTGAGGTTATTGATATTTCTCCTGGCAATCTTAATTCCAGCTTGTATTTCTTCCAGTCCAGCATTTCTCATGATGTACTCTGCATAGAAGTTAAATAAGCAGGGTGACAATATACAGCCTTGATGTACTTCTTTTCCTATTTGGAACCAGTCTGTTCCATGCCCAGTTCTAACTGTTGCTTCCTGAACTGTATATAGGTTTCTCAAGAGGCAGTTCAGGTGGTCTGGTATTCCCATCTCTTTCAGAATTTTCCACAGTTTCTTGTGATCCACACAGTCAAAGGCTTTGGCATAGTCAATCAAGCAGAAATAGATGTTTTTCTGGAACTCTCTTGCTTTTTCAATGATCCAGCGGATGCTGGCAATTTGATCTCTGGTTCCTCTGCCTTTTCTAAAACCAGCTTGAACTTCAGGAAGTTCACGGTTCACGTATTGCTGAAGCCTGGCTTGGAGAATTTTGAGCATTACTTTACTAGCATGTGAGATAAGTGCAATTGTGCGGTAGTTTGAGCATTCTTTGACATTGCTTTTCTTTGGGATTGGAATGAAAACTGACATTTTCCAGTCCTGTAGCCACTACTGAGTTTTCCAAATTTGCTGGCATATTGAGTGCAGCACTTTCACAGCATCATCTTTTAGGATTTGAAATAGCTCAACTGGAATTCCATCACCTTCACTAGCTTTGTTCATAGTGATGCTTCCTAAGGCCCACTTGACTTCACCATCCAGGATGTCTGGCTCTAGGTGAATGATCACACAATCGTGATTATCTTGGTCTTGAAGATCTTTGTTGTACAGTTCTTCTGTGTATTCTTGCCACCTATTCTTAATATCTTCTGCTTCTGTTAGGTCCATACCATTTCTGTCCTTTATTGAGCCCATCTTTGCATGAATTGTTTCCTTGGTAGCTCTAATTTTCTTGAAGAGATCTCTAGTCTTTCCCATTCTGTTCTTTTCCTCTATCTTTGCATTGATTGCTGAGGAAGGTTTTCTTATCTCTTCTTGCTGTTCTTTGGAACCTGGCATTTAGATACTTGTATTTTCCTTTTCTCCTTTGGTTTTTGCTTCTCTTCTTTTCACAGCTATTTGTAAGGCCTCCCCAGACAGCCATTTTGCTTTTTTGCATTTCTTTTCCAGGGGATGGTCCTGATCCCTGTTTCCTGTACAATGTCACAAACCTCAGTCCATAGTTCATCAGGTATTCTATCTATCAGATCTAGTCCCTTATATCTATCTCTCACTGCCAAGGTATAATCATAAGGGATTTGATTTAGGTCATATCTGAATGGTGTAGTGGTTTTCCCTGCTTTCTTCAATTCAGGTCTTAATTTGGCAATAAGGAGTTCATGATCTGAGCCACAGTGAGCTCCCGGTCTTGTTTTTGTTGACTGTATAGAGCTTCTCCATCTTTGGCTGCAAAGAATATAATCAATCTGATTTCGGTGTTGACCATCTGGTGATGTCCATGTGTAGAGTATTCTCTTATCCCAGGGACAATGGAGCCTGGTGGGCTGCCATCTATGGGGTCGCACAGAGTCAGACATGACTGAAGCGATTTAGCATCAGCAGCAGCAGCAGTGCATTTTCTTGGCAAAACTCTATTAGTCTTTGCCCTGCTTCATTCCACATTCCAAGGCCAAATTTGCCTGTTATTCTAGGTTTTTCTCGACTTCCTACTTTTGCATTCCAGTCCTCTATAATGAAAAGGACATCTTTTTTGGGTGTTAGTTCTAAAAGGTCTTGTAGGTCTTCATAGAACCATTCAGCTTCAGCGTCTTCAGCATTACTGATTGGGGCATAGACTTGGATTACTGTGATATTGAATGGTTTGCCTTCGAGACGAACAGAGATCATTCTGTCACTTTTGAGATTGCATCCAAGTACTGCATTTCGGACTGTTTTGTTGACCATGATGGCTACCTCATTTCTTCTAAGGGATTCCTGCCCACAGTAGTAGATATAATGGTCATCTGAGTTAAATTCACCCATTCCAGTCAATTTTAGTTCACTGATTCCTAGCATGTCGACATTATCTCTTGCCATCTCCTGTTTGACCACTTCCAATTTGCCTTAATTCATGGACCTGATATTCCAGTTTCCTATGCAATATTGCTCTTTACAGTATCAGACCTTGCTTCTATCACCGGTCACATCCATAACTGGGTATTGTTTTTTCTTTGGCTCCATCCCTTCATTCTTTCTGGAGTTATTTATCCACTGATGTCCAGTAGCATATTGGGCACTTACTGACCTGAGGAGTTCCTCTTTCAGTATCCTATCATTTTGCCTTTTCATACTGTTCATGGGATTCTCAAGGCAAGAATACTGAAGTGGCTTGCCATTCCCTTCTCCAGTGGACCACATTCTTTCAGACCTCTCTACCATGACCCGTCCATCTTGGGTGGCCCCATGGGCATGGCTTAGTTTCATTGAGTTAGACAAGGCTGTGGTCCTCATGTGATTAGACTGACTAGTTTTCTGTGATTATGGTTTCAGTGTGTCTGCCCTCTGATGCCCTCTTGCAACACCTACCGTCTTATTTGGGTTTCTCTTACCTTGGACGTGGGGTTCTCTTCATGGCTGCTCCAGCAAAGTGCAGCTGCTGCCCCTTAACTTGGACAAGGGGTATCTCCTCACTGCAGCCCCTCCTGTCCTCTTACATGAAATAGCTCCTCTAGGCCTTAGGGGTTGCAAAGAGTCACACAACCCTGAGTGACTTTCACTTTCACTTTCAGGGATTATACAACAATGTACCTGCTTGAGGACATTTCTCCTTCCTAAATACCATCTGACTAATCCTGACATTTTAGAATGTTTATTATGGGAGTGGGTCTGGTAGGATCTTTCTATCATTAAATTCTAATCCTGTTATCCTAAAATGTAAATTGTGAGAGTGGGTCTGGTAAAAATTTCACAAGCTTGAGACATTCTTTTGATTTATTATAACAATTAACTTAAAAGTATATAACTCCCTTGTTAACACTAGTGAGGTGGGCACTCTTTGCCCCCCTTCTGATGTCTATGTCAGAAGCTTTCTCTGTTCCTTTCTTACATTAATAAAACTCTGCTACACAAAAGCTCTTGAGTGATCAAGCCTGGTCCCTGGTCCTGAAGCTAAATCCTCTTTGGAGATCACAAATCCAACATCGTTCACTGTAAATTATCAGAAACTTCACATCTAAAGCCAGTATCCTATTAATTGGCTAAAAATAGAAGTATTTCCACTAAGGTCAGGAATAGGAAGTATGCACATTTTTTTCCCCAAGTTTTTTGTAGAGAAGCAGACATGCTGGGCCAAGGAACCATAAATTTATTTTCAAAACCAGTGAGGTGGCTTGATTCTGTAGGATAGGATTCTAGAGAGGAAGACTCTCAAAAGAAGGAGCCCTAGAAATCTAGGTAGAGAATTCCTAGGAATTTGACTCAGTCCTAAACTGGATCAGTTCAGTTCAGTCATTCACTCAGTCATGTCCAACTCTCTGCGACCCAATGGACAGCAGCATGCCACACCTCCCTGTCCACCACCAACTCCTGGAGTTTACTCAAACTCATGTCTGTGATACCATCCAACAATCTCCTCCTCTATTGTCCCCTTCTCCTGCCTTCAAGTTTTCCCACCATCAGGGTATTTTTTCAGTGATTCAGCTCTTTGCATCAAGTGGCCAAAGAATTGGTGTTTCAGCTTCAGCATCAGTCCTTCCAGTAAATATTCAGGATTTATTTCTTTTAGAATGGACTGGTTGGATCTTCTTGCAGTCCAAGGGACTCTGAAGAGTCTTCTCCAAACTGAAGTTCAAAAGCATCAATTTTTCAGCACTCAACTTTCTTTATTGTCCAACTTTCACATACATACATGACTACTGGAAAAACCATAGCTTTGACTAGATGGACCTTTGTTGGCAAAGTAATGTCTTTGCTTTTTAACATGTTGTCTAGCTTCATGGCTGCAGTCACCATCTGCAGTGATTTTGGAGCCCCCCAAATAAAGTCTCTCACTGTTTCCCTATCTATTTGCCATGAATTGATGGGATCACATGCCATGATCTTGGTTATCTGAATGCTGAGTTTTAAGCCAATTTTTTCACTCTCCTCTTTCACTTTCAATAAGAGGCTCTTTAGTTCTTCACTTTCTTCCATAAGTGTAGTGTCATCTGCATATCTGAGTTTATTGATATTTCTCCCAGCAATCTTCATTCCAGCTTGTGCTTCATCCAGTCCAGCATTTCTCATGAGGTGCTCTGCATATAATTTAAATAAGCAGGGTGACAATATACAGCTTTGACGTATTCCTTTTCCTATTTGGAACCAGTCCATTGTTCCATGTCCAGTTCTAACTCTTGCTTCTGGACTTGCATACATATTTCTCAGGAGGCATGTCAGGTGGTCTGGTATTCTCATCTCTTGGAGAATTTTCCACAGCTTGTTGTGATCCACACAGTCAAAGGCTTTGACATAGTCAGTAAAGCAGAAGTAGATGTCTTTCTGGAACTCTCTTGCTTTTTCCATGATCCAAAAGGATGCTGAAAATTTGATCTCTGGTTTCTCTCCTTGCTCTAAATCTGGCTTGTACATCTGGATGTTCATGGTTCATGTACTGTTGAAGCCTGGCTTGGAGAATCTTGAGCATTATTTTGCTACTGTGTGAGATGAGTGCAATTTTGCAGTAGCTTGAAAATTCTTTGGCATTGACTTTGTTTTGGAATGGAATGAAAACTGATATTTTCCAGTCCTGTGGCCACTGCTAAGTTTTCCAAGTTTTTTGGCATATTGAGTGCAGCACTTTCACAGCATCATCTTTCAGGATTTGAAATAGCTCAACTGGAATTCCATCACCTCCACTAGCTTTGTTTGTAGTGATGTTTCCTAAGGCTTACTTGACTTCACATTCCAGGATGTCTGGCTCTAGGTGAGTGATCACACCATCATGATCATCTGTGTCATGAAGATTTTTTTTGTATAGTTCTATGTATTCTTGCCACCTCTTCTTAATATCTTCTGCTTCTGTTAGGTCCACACCTTTTCTGTCCTTTTTGTGCCCATCTTTGCATGAAATATTCCCTTGGTATCTCTAATCTCTAGTTCACTGGTTCCTAAAATGTTGATGTTCACTCTTGCCATCTCCTATTTGACCACTTCCAACTTGCCTTGGTCCATGGACCTAACATTCCAGGTTTCTTTACAATTTTGCTCTTTACAGCATCGGACTTTACTTCTCTCACCAGTCACATCCACTACTGGGTGCCGTTTTTGCTTTGGCTCCATCTCTTCATTCTTTCTGGAGTTATTTCTCCACTGATCTCTAATAACATATTGGATGTCTTCCGACCTGGGGAGTGATCTTTCAGTGTCTTATCTTTTGCCTTATGCACTGCTACACTGAGTTCTCCCAACCTGCAGCAACATATGTGCAGGGAAAAACCTAAAGAGGTTTAACAGAGATCAGTTATTAGGGGAAGGGACTGAGACTAGAACAAAGATTTCACAAGTAATATTTTTGTGGGGAGATATAGCATTTCAGTGCAACCATAGCAAAAATTGTGTGAACATCCAAAAACTTCAGTTCAGAGTGGAGAATGTCCACAACTTAGGAGTATGAAATTGTACTACAGTACTAAAAGGACTATTGTAGTAGATGTGCCTTTAGAAAGCCTAAAGAAAAGTCTGAACAAGATCACAGTGATCTGCCAATAATTTCACCATCTACCAGATTCACAATTCAACACACTTAGAGAAAAAGAAGATAACAAAAATCTGCAATGTATAGTTCATGACGTCTCACATAAAGTAAGAAAAAATATCAAACATGTGAAGAAGCAAGAAAACAGGGCACATATTCAAGAGCATACAATTGTCAACAGAAGATCACAGAAGACCTAAGAGTTGGAATTAACATAATAAAAGATTTTACAATAATCAATAAAAACATGTTAAATGATCAGTTGATAAAGATGTAAATGTTGCAATAATTTGAGCAGGTAAATAAAACTCTTATAAAAGAAGGTTATGAAAATTCTAGAGTTAAAAATACATTTTGTGAAATGAAGAATTCATAAGAATTGCCTAGTCACAGACAAGTCACAGCAGAATAACTGATTGCGAGTTCAAGAAAGGATAACAAAAGTTACACAATTTGAAGCATAGAAAAATAATGAAAAAAATTAAAGGAGGAGTCTGTGTTATGTAATATATCAAATGATCAAATATATAAGGAAGTACCAGAAAGAGACTAGAGAGGAAATGTGCATAAGAAATATTTGAAGAGATAATGGCTCATTTTTTTTCTGAAATAGATAAAAGACAGAAATGCAGAAATCCACAAAGCTCATCAAACATTTAATATACATATATTGACTATGTGCTGCTGTTTTATATATTATAATGTTTTTATATATATATATACACACACATACATGTATGTTTTATATACATATGGAGCACAAGGAAAAAGGAGGCTCTTAAACATTCTCTGGAATATACCAATGGAACACAATAGAGAGCACAGAAACAAACCTATGCATATATAATATACTTTATAATATATATATAATATTAATATATAATATTTATAATATAAAGTATAATATACTTTATAAGTAATTTGTAATGTATACATATAATTTTTAACACAAGTACCAAGAGTACACAATCAGGAAAAGATACTCTCTCAATAAGTGGTGGTTGGAAAACTGGATCTCCATTTTCATAAAAATAAAGTTTGACCTTTATCTAATGCCACGTACAAAAATCAACTCATAATGGATAAAATACTTAAACTAAACAAAAGATCTGAAACCATAAAACTCATAGAAGAAAATATAAGGAAAAAAAGTTTGACATTGGTTTTTGGATGTTATACCAAAAGCAGAGGCAACAAACTAAAACAACAACAACAACAACACAAGCAGGACTACATCAAACTAAAAGTCTTCTGAATAGCAAGTATACAATGAACAAAATACAGAGACAGCTTAAGGAAAGGGAAAAATATTTGCCAATCATATCTGATAAGGGACTAGTGTATATCTCCAAAGACATACAAATGACCAAAAGTGTGCTCAACATCATTAATCATCAGAAAATGTAAGTGAAACCACAATGAGATTTCACTACACATAGTCAGAATGACTATTATCAAATATAAAAGATATTAACATTAATAACAAATGGCAGTGAAGATGTGGAGAAAAGAGAAAACTTTTACATTGTTGGTAGAAATATAAATCAGTGCAGCCACCGTGGAAAACAATATGGAAGTTCTTCAAAAATTAAAAATAGAACTACCATATGATCCAGAAATTCAATCTATGAGTATATATCCAAAAGAAATGAAGTGGTTATCTTTAAGAGACATATGCGCTCTCACTGTAGCATTATTCACAATAGCCAAGACTCAGAAACGATCTAAGTGACCATCAATAGGTGAACGATAAAGAAAATGTGTACACAATAGAATATGATTCAGCCACAAAAAAGAGAAGAAAATTCTGATACTTGTGACAACATATAGCTTCTCTGGTGGCTCAAATGGTAAAGCATTCTGCTTGCAATGTGGGAGACTCAGGTTCAATTCATGGGTCAGGAAGATATCCTGGAGAAGGAAATGGCAACCCACTCCAGGACTCTTGCCTGGAAAATCCCATGAATGGGGTTGTAGTGAGTTTGACATGACTGAACGACTTCACTTTTCTTTTCTTGTGACAACATGCATAGACCTTAGAACAAGGGAAATAATTGAAATAAGTCAAACAGAAAAAGGCAAATACTATATGATCTTACTTGCACATGGAATCTGAAAAACATGTTATATAAAATGAAAGTAGTTTTTAGGGGCTGGGGGACCTATAGTGAACTATACACTTTGTATGCTTAAATTTGCTAAGAGGGTAGATTTTATGTTGTGTTCTTACATAAAAACACACAAAATAATAATAATAATAAAATGATAGGAAACTTTGAAACATTATAGATATATATCTATGGCTTTGGTGCTGGGCATGGCTTCATGAGCACACTTATTCCAAAACTCATAGAGTTGTAAACATTAAATTTTCAGCTTTTTATATGATAATTATATCTTTAGGCTTAAAAATTCTCTGGATCAAATTTCTCACATCCAAAAGCACAACCCTAACTAGGCTCCTATTGTTATTTCCTGAGGGATTTAAATTTCTTCATTGAGCTTGTTTACTTGGACATCCAACTGGACAGCTTCTGGTTTTGGTGGCAGTGTCTTTGGATTACTTTGAAAATTATCTCAGTGTCTAAGGCTTCTATAAGGAAAGGTATTCTTTCTGGTAGAAATGTTGTACTTTGGTTGTGACTATGTTATTTGTGAAGGAAAGTTATGACCAACCTAGATAGCATATTAAAAAGTAGAGACATTACTTTGCCAACAAAGGTCCGTCTAGTAAAGGCTATGGTTTTTCCAGTAGTCATGTATGGATGTGAGAGTTGGACTGTGAAGAAAGCTGAGTGCCAAAGAATTGATGCTTTTGAACTGTGGTACTGGAGAAGACTCTTGAGAGTCCCTTGGACTGCAAGGAGATCCAACCAGTCCATTCTAGAGGAGATCAGTCCCTGGTGTTCTTTGGAAGGAATGATGCTAAAACTGAAACTCCAGTACTTTGGCCACCTCATGTGAAGAGTTGACTCATTGGAAAAGACTCTGATGCTGGGAGGGGTTGGGGGCAGGAGGAGAAGGGGGTGACAGAGGATGAGATGGCTGGATTGTATCATCGACTAGAAGGACATGCATTTGAGTGAACTCCGGGATTTGGTGATGGACAGGGAGACCTGGCGTGCTGTGATTCATGGGTTCTCAAAGAGTCAGACACAACTGAGAGACTGCACTGAACTGAGCTGATATTATTTGTTATGGATAGCACTTTAAAATATTGTCACTCTTCTCTGTATTTCATTGTGTTAGATTCTCAAGATATGGAAAGCAAAATAGATGTTTTAACTGTCAATTGATTTAGAAACTGTTCTCTCCTTAGAGTAAGTGTAGAATTGTGTGTCCTTCCTTAGAGATCTCAGACAGTCATTTAGTCACCTGCTACTCAGTATGTGACCTGAGAAACAGTATTATCAGCACTGGTATCACAAAAGGGCTCGGGCTGACCTAAAGAGTTAGATTTTTAACAAGACCTCCAGGTAAGCAATGTGCACAATATTTTTGAAAAGAACTGATTTAACCTACTACCATAGAAACAAAAATGACAGCAAGAAGGAAACCCAGCTTCCTGAATATTCTCAGGTGCCAATGACTATTATTATATACCTTTAATGTCTACTCCCTCCATTCTGTTACAATTCTGCTTTACAAAATTTAGCTTGCATTCAGTTTTTCCAGGAATCTTGTAATAACTTCTTAACTTATTTACTTAAAAAAATACCCCCACTTTTAGATTTGAAATTATCCAATCTTGACTTATTCTGTCTAGTAATGGGGGCTGTGTAAAGGGGAACTGTAGGGCTTCCCAGATGGTGTTAGTCAAAGAATCCACCTGCCAATGCAGGTTAAAAATTCCTGGGTCAGGAAAAACTCCTGGAGTAAGAAATGACACCCCAGTCGAGTATTCTTGCCTAGAAAATTTCAAGGGCAAAGGAGTCTGGAAGGCTACAGTCCATGGGGCCACAAAGAGTTAGGTGCAAATGATCACACAAAGAGGAACTTAATCTGACTCACTTTGAAAACTTTTAGAGACTTCGGATGTGCAAGTTCCTGCTACGGGAAAGCAGAAATGAATTAATGGAATCAAGGAGAGACATAATGTTTCCAAAACTAAGTATACCAGCAATGAACATAAATAATATTATTTCAGCGGTAGAATGTAGACATGGAGAAAAACTATAGCAGCTGAAGGAAAGATCAATAGAACCCAAATTAAAAAAATATAAATAATGAGCTAAGCTCATTAAAATATAAAAATATTTTATATTTTTATAAAAATATAAAAAAGAAAATGATATGTTAATAATATCCAAAGGGATTTTCAAAGAAATAAATAAGGATTTTATATATAAAACATATATATACACATTCTAATTAATGAGGAGAAATAATGAAATCCACAAAGACTTTGAAATGACTACGATATTGACCTGTTTTCTAAAATCATCTTTAACAAAAGCTAAATAAATAAATAAAATAAAGCCAAGGTAGGGAGTTGAAGTAATTAGCATGCAATGAAGATCTTGTTACACACATGGAAGATAGGGTCATTTCAGAAATCAATCATTTTGTTTTTCCAAGACAAGTCCAGAATACTGATACAAATATACATACCTAGATACATACATAAATACATAAATGTGTGTTTGTACATGTATATACATATATATATTTGGTGTCACATTTTCAAGACAGAATAGGAAGAAACAATTTGTTCAGTGAACTTGCTTCCTAATGATGAGTGCAGCTTTGTTTATGTTCACAGGTAACTTGAGACTATAAAAGAGAAAATCTATGAGCAAACAAGGCTCTGTTTTCTTAAAAGGAGGGCAGCAGTCATCTCAACTCTTAGTAAAATAAGGAGACAAATCCTAAGATAAATATTGGAAGACATCTAGAGGATAAATGAATTATGAAAAGCAAGCAGTATGATTTTACAAAGGAAAAAATCATGCAGGCAAATTTAATTGCTTTTTTTTTTTCCTTGTGGATCAAGTTATGAGATTAATAGATGAAAGCAGCAATAGATGTGGTATATCTTGATTCCAGCAAAGCAAAAGGATAGCATATCTTATAAAATTTTACTCAAAGAATTAGTTTAAATTAGCTTGAATATGAACACTTTTACATCGAGTAAAAATTGGTTGAAGTATCACATAAAAGGGCTCATAATAAATGGCAGTTTTTCTGGGAGGAAGGAGGTGTCTAGAGGACTGCTACAAGGGCTCGTGGTAGGTCCAGTTCTTTTAAACAGGCTCATTAATTATGGGAATGAGGAAGTAAACAGCATGCTAATTAAATTCACAGACACTGCTAAGTTGGGAAATACTGCACACATCCCCAAGATTGGGAAAGCAATAATGAGCCCTGAGGAGGTTTGATATATGGTTAAAACTTCATTTTGATTTATCCAACTTGGAAAATTCACTGGGGAAAAAAATCCTTGCCCACATAGGAGACTCGAGAGCAAGATACCCCCAAAAGCTGCATTGCTAATTGATTTCTACTCAAGAAGCAACCAGATCTCAGAGGCCTGATCATTTGAGTTAAAATATCACAACATTTAGCTGGTTTGGAAATGTTACCTCGATCCCTTATATTCTAATGGTCAAAGAAAGGCTACATGTATATTGTATGTTGATCTTTTAGAACACAGAAATGTGTTTTCAGTATTTCATCTCCAGAAAGTTTTAAAAAAGAAAGGTGGTCCAGAACACAATAAGAAAAATATTGACAAAGGATTCACAATGGAGAGGGCTTGCTAGGATGGTTTACCCAGCATGTTATCTCTGTTGGATAACATCGTTGTTTCATCTGCAATAAAACTCCATTCTTTTCAATTCACAGATTTTATGTCTACTGCTACCCTTTAAGAAAACATTAGGGGACTTATGAATAAAGATATTTGCCAAACTATTACTTATCATAGAAAAAATATTGGGAATAACTTGTCAAAATAGATAACATTACAATGACATAAGGGTAATTTTGCAGCCATAGGAAATATTTTGTAAGGATGGTTAAAACTCTGAAATAAAACAGCAAATGAAAATAAAGACACCAAAAAACAAGATGAAAAGTTACATGTACAGTATCTTCTCAATCTTATAGGAGTATAAGACTTGAGAAAAAATATTGAGGGAGATTCACCAAAGTACTAAAAAAATTTTTATCTCTAGGTGGTTATCAATGATTACTGAAAATTTTTATTTTATTTTCATATTTCTCTGAATTTTCAAAGGCTAATATATAAAATGTCATATATATAAAGAAAAAAAAGGCAATAAGATTCACAACATTAAATTACTAAAGTCATAGAGACTACTCCCTCCTATAGTAATTTTTAAGCTAAATTCAAAGAATAGAATGGAAATATGGATGCATTGGGGATCCATTACATAAGACCATTCAGATGACATGGAACAACAGCAACTTTATAATATGCATACATTCACATAAGAACTGAGCTCAAGTGTATTTGCGTCATCATCTTTTTGGAATACCTTTAGAAGTCTGAAATTTCTCTCCAGTCATAGAATTCTTTTTATATATACAAAATTCCTGGAGGAGAAAATGGTAACCCACTCCAGTACTCTTGCATGGAATATTCCATGGACAGAGAAGCCCGGCAAGCTACAATCCATGGAGTCAAGAAGAATCAGACACAACTGAGCATGCACACACATATATTAATATATATATATGGCAGTGTTATCACATGGGATACTTAGAAGGGATAACAAGTATTTCTAAGGTTAAAGAGATTTATGACTAAACATTGGCACATTCTTTCTTAATGTTGTAAATTGTGTAGATCTGTTTTTTTTTAAGTAGATTAAATTTTTTTCTCTGTGCTCCAATCAAATATTAGCTTAAAATACAAGTCACTTTCTTTTGATCTAAGGAATAGTCACCTAACCTGTATTGTTATTTCATACAATTTGATTTACCTTTCAAACTTGAATTTTTGTTCCTGATTCATACAAAGGCATTGTATTTAAACTGTGAAGAACACATTACACGCAGCAATATTGAGGATCTGAGTCTGGAGATCAAAACCTCTTTGTACTTCTTCTATGATCCTTTCTTTATCAAGCTATACAAAATAGTACTGCTCATCTGCTACACAGTGTGGGGACGTTTATCTTGTTTTACCAAAGGGGATCTTGATCTTTTCTCCAGTTTGTCCACACCTCTTACAAGAATGTCAGCAGGAACTTTACTGTTTCTAGACTAATGGCATAGAAAATAGAAATATTACAATCACTACTCCACATGTGGTAATGATTTTGAAAAACTGCAATTTAGATACTCACATTGAGCTTTCATTGCAATCTACAATGTATCAAACAATAAGAATATCTTTAGGGTTGTATTAACTTTTCAAAAAAAAGTACAGTGAAAATAAAAGAAATGGTTTGATTTCTTCTCTTACACTAGGAGGTGCAGGGTAAATGGAGTAGATGTTTATTCTCATATTTAACATATTTCTATTTAACAGAATTAGTCCCAACTTTCCTGAAGCTGTTTATTCTTTTTCGAGATTTCTCCAGATTCTCAGCACTTTACTAAGGATCTAGGACCCACCCATTGGTTTCAGTCCATTAACAAGTAGCAACATAAAGGCATTTGTTCAATTCTTTAAATACCAAGATCACGTAGTTTTAGGAAACTTTCAATGTTTTCTTGCTCTAATGGCTCTCCAAAGGACTTAACAGTATGAATTTATTAGCTTATTTAATGTGTTATTATCAAGCTATCCATCTAGCCCTCAAAGCCTTTTCCTTTTATATTTCTGATTATTCAGTTTATGTAAACAGCCTTTATAATAAATTGGTTTGGACTCTTGGCAATATTGATGTTTTCAAACAAATCATACATAATTTCTTGACAAAATACCTTAATTCCATTTTCACATATTCTATTCAATTAAATAAAAAGACAACTAATGCAATCCTGGAACTCATTTTAATAAAAATTAAAATGACCTTTTTATTCGAAGACTATTCCTAACTTCAGAAAAGTAACTTTAAAAAGGAATAGAACTTAAAAACAAGACTCAACTACTTTTTTTAAAAATTGCAACTATAAGTGAATGAAGTAGAATGATTCACATTTTGTAACCTTATAAATGAAAAATATTTAATATATTTGTACTTTATATACTAGACTAAATGTTAGAATAAATAGAATATTACTTTAGCTTCTATTATTGAATAATTATCAATGAAAATTTTGAAATATAAATAAAAATGCTGATATTTAATATAATAAATACATATAATTATACAAAGCATGAACATTACTCAGGTTCTAAATTGATGTCTGATAATTTATTCCAGTGGAACACAAGGTTTCTTTTCTTAAAATAGAGAACTTTTCTTAGAAGGTATTTCCAAAAGAGTGTTTTATAGACATGTAAATTTGCTACTGTTTACTATCTTCTAGAAATTGTCATTACTGTTTTAATATTATTTTTCTCATTTATTACTCACAATACATCAAGTAAGTACTGTGATTGTCTTCAGCTATTGAAAAACTATGATAAAATAAGTGAGCATTTATCATTAATGAATATGGTCACTTGGAGAATAATTTGTGAACTAAGGCTTTAGAAAAGTCATGCTATTAACTGCTTAGATATCTTAACTTGTAATTAGAGCATCTACACCAGCTTCTTCAAACACCAGTGCTAAATTAAATGATCACTATGTACTATTTCATAATAAAGAAACAAATATTAGAAGCATCAGTTCAGTTCATTTCAGTCGCTCAGTTGTGTCCAACTCTTTGCAACCCCATGAATTGCAGCATGCCAGGCCTTCCTGTCCATCACCAACTCCCAGAGTCCACTCAAACCCATGTCCATTGAGTCAATGATGCCATCCAACCATCTCATCCTCTGTCGTCCCCTTCTCCTGCCCCCAATTCCTCACAGCATCTGGGTCTTTTCCAATGAGTCAACTCTTCACATGAGGTGACCAAAGTATTGGTGTTTCAGCCTTCAGCATCAGTCCTTCCAATGAACAACCAGGACTGATCTCCTTTAGGATGGACTGGTTGGATCTCCTTGCAGTCCAACGAACTCTCAAGAGTCTTCTCCAATACCACAGTTCAAAGGCATCAAATCTTCGGAGCTTAGCTTTCTTCAAAGTCCAACTCTCACATCCACACATGACCACTGGAAAAACCATAGCCAAGGAGTATGTCAAGGCTGTATATTGTCACCCTGGTTATTTAACTTGCATGCAGAGTACATCATGAGAAACACTGGGCTGGAAGAAGCACAAGCTGGAATCAAGATGGCCGGGAGAAATATCAGTAACCTCAGATATGCAGATGACACCACCCTTATGGCAGAAAGTGAAGAGGAACTAAAAGCCTTTTGATGAAAGTGAAAGTGGAGAGTGAAAAGGTTGGCTTAAAACTCAACATTCAGAAAACTAAGATCATGGCTCTGGTCCCATCATCTCATGGGAAATAGATGGGGAAACAGTGGAAACAGTGGCTGACTTTTATTTTGGGGGTTCCAAAATAACTGCAGATGGTGACTGCAGCCATGAAATTAAAAGATACTTACTCCTTGGAAGGAAAGTTATGACCAAACTAGATAGCATGTTGAAAAGCAGAGATATTGCTTTGCCAACAAAGATCCGCGTAGCCAAGCTCTAATCCATTTGCATCGCTACTTATACGGTAGCTGTAATCAGAGGAGGTTGAGAAGTTAATTATGTAAAGGTATTTGTACACACACAACACTTCACTTAGGCATATAACCACAATTAAAGGCCTAAGGGGAAAATTAACAATTAAATAAATATAAGTTCCTTAGATTTAAAAATTATCAATAAATAAAATTAACTGGAATTTATAAAAGATAGTTATTTTTCTAATATAATCTGAAGTATAATTTTCAAATCATATTTACCATAACCCCCCACTATCATCACATTTAAAACTATATACTGACAGTCTGTGGATAGTATTTTCCTATCTTATAAATTATACTTTTATTATACATCTAACAGTGTACATTAAAAATCTGTTTAATATTATACAAAATCAAAATATCCTTCAGTTAAACAATAATTCCTAAAATAATGTGCTTATGATTATTTAACAATAATTTCTAATTATCTATATAATTTATTTCCCCATGTTTAAAATAAGAAAAAGTTTTGATTTGAATATGATTCAATTTGATTATTATTTCACCATACTATAGTATCAATCACAGAAATAAATGTATTTGTGGACATACAAAATTTGCATTGTTTTAACTTTTTAAAAAAATAACTTCATTGAGATATAATTCATACACCATGAATTTTACTCTTTTAAAGTCTGTAATATTCATTGGAAGGACTGATGCTGAATATGAAGCTCCAAGACTTTGGCTGAAGCTCCAATACCTGATGCAAAGAACTCATCGGAAAAGACCCTGATGCTGGGATAGATTGAAGGTGGGAGGAGAAGGGGACGACAGAGGATGAGATGGTTGGATGGCATCACCAACTCGATGGACATGAGTTTGAGCAAATTCTGGGAGATAGTGAAGGACAGGGAGACCTGGCGTGCTGCAGTCCATGGGGTCACAGAGCCAGACACGAAGGAGTAATTGAACAACAAAAGTCTCTAATTTAGTGGCTTTAGCATCACTAAACAGAGCTGTACAATTGTCACCCCTTATTTCAGAATACTTTCATCAGCACAAAGTGAAACCCTACAACTAGCCATCAGCAGTCAATCCTCTTGTGCCTTCTCCCTAGCCCTTGCTGCTGCTGTGCTGTGCTCAGTCGTTCCCCACTCTTTCGTGACTCTATGAATTGCAGCCCACCAGGGTCCTCTGTCCATGGCATTTTCCAGGCAAAAATGCTAGAGTTGGCTGTCATTTCCTTCTGTAGGCCCTAGCCCTTGAGAATCTATTTTTATCTTTATAGATTTGCCTGCTCTGGACATTTTATATAAATGAAATCATGTGGTCTTCTGTGACTAGCTTGTTTCATCCATGCTGTGGCATGTTACAGCACGTCATTCCTTTTTATGGTCAAATGACATTCCATTTTGTGGATAAACCATGTTTTACTCATCAGTAGATGGACTTTGGGTTAAATCCATTTTTTATCTTTTATGAATATCCATATGTAAGTTTTTGAATGGACATGTGTTTCATAAATTTGTTTCAAAAATTGTGCTTGTGCTTAGTCATGTCCTAACTTTTGAGACATTTGGACTATAGCCTACCAGGCTCCTCTGTCCATGGGATTTTTCAGGAAAGAATACTGGAGTGGGTTGCCATTTCCTCCTCCAGTGACTCTCCCCAGCCCAGGGACTGAACCTGTGTCTCCTTCATTGCAGTCGGATTCTTTATCCATTGAGCCATCAGGGAATCTTGTATTATTCCTTCCACGTTTACTAATTGACATTCTTTATGAAAAGAGCATTCCTTTTTTCACATATAAACTATCAGTATGGACTCAAGGATTCTTATTTTATGCAAGAGTTTAAAATCCATTTTTGCATTACTTATTTTAAATGCTCAAATTTTCCATCATTTGGCCACTATGAGTCCCTTCAAGGGGCTCCAATTTTTAACATGCCCACTATTAAAATAATGTTTTATTACTTTCTAATATAACAAGATGGCTCCAACTTCATTTCATACTTTCTCAAACCCAGCATCAGATTAGGTCGTTTCTCCAAGGTACATGGATTCCTTTTATCAAAAAAAAAAAAAAAAAAAGAAAGATATTTAGAAACCCAGGTTTGGATGCTGCCTATGCTTATTGCTGGCAAGGTTTGTTAAAGTCTCAGCTAAGTTGCCAGCTTATGAATATCATCCTACAGGGTTGGAGTCTTGTCTTCCAAGTAGTATTTGTGTTGAACTAAAGGCCAGTGTGCAATGTCCTTTCTCTATTAACTAAAACATAGATCTGGAAGCAATGAGCTAGAAATGAGGCTGGCTTCTCTCATCCTCTCATCATCGCTTCCAAGGAACCATTTGTAGCATATGTTCTAAGCACTCAACTTTAGAACTTGCTACTAGATATATAGCTTGTGTTTTCATTTTTGTTTGTTTGTTGTTGTTTTGTTTTTTGGTTGGGGGAAGGGGAAAGAGCAGTGGGCAAGAGGAACACATTTACCAGAGGACACACAATAAAGTTTCCTCTCATCCTGAAGCTCCAGCTTGGCACTCTGTGCCACTGGAACAGGAAGCAAAATTAGGAGTTACTATACTGACAGAGATGATAAACTGACTACTGTAAAAGCTATGTATATGCTATATATTATGGACAAGGAGAAATATGTCTGGAAACTAGGTGATTGCCTGGATGATCTGAATATTATTTTTGTTTAATGATAATGGTATATGGGTAATATTCTCAAGAAGGGCCAGTTAAGATAGAAGTTCAGACTCCTTATGAATAAAGGTCTGAGCCTCATCACTGTTCATGGGCTCCATATCTAAGACCAAAGTACTTGCTGGAGGTGAAGAATGCCTAGTGTGGCTGGTTAAGAAAGAAAATGAAAAAATATTAATTAAGATTCTGAATCAATTCAGCTACAGTGGCTGGGGCTATAGTTTGCTTTATTACCTTCAAATTGAATATATGTAGCAAGATTCCTGCTTATTACCTCGAAAGGGATTTAGATGAATAGAATTTAGTGAAGAGCACATGGGATTTGAGTAATGCAAGGAGTTGGCTCTATTGGATGGATATCTCTTGAATTTCGCTTCAAATACACGCTCCCAATATTATTATAATTTCTGCTGTGTTGACCTGATTATTTTGTCCAGTCAGCTTCACACGACTGAGTGACTAACACACACAGCTTCACACAGTGAAGTATGACAGTGTTTGAGTTTAGACTTAGGTTGTGCATCTCTCATTTCCTGTCCCAGGACTATATATTCACATATGTGTAATCCAGAAGTTCAGAGAAGTAAATATCCTATGGGGCATCTCTCAGTTGGTAAATGAGGGAACTGACTGTTAATCTTCCTTTAGGCAAAAAGTCTATGAAGACTGTCAATAGCATAAAGCATCCAGTTGCCCATAGAGATGGCCTGTTATTACACTGGCCAGTTTACTAAGGCTTCTTTATAATGGCTCCATGATTTATTCCTTTTGTCCCTAGTTCCTACATTCTGGATTGCACTCCTAAACAAAATACTTGAATTTAATCTTTAGCTAATGTCCAGCTTTTTAAGAAAAACAAGTTGTTAATTATCACAGCTTCAAATGTATGCCCAGGTAAATGTGCATGAGATTTTTCTCAGAGTGTAGAATATATTGAAGAAAGCCCCTCTTGAGTTCCTCAAGACTGAGAAAGCTGATGGCCAAGATTTTTCAGCCTCCTGAGGGATATTTTATTGTGAAGAAAGCTAGCAGAAGTGTGAAGACTGGAAAGAAAATGGAACATTTCTATGTATCAGACAACTCAAGACCATGGATAAACTATGAAAATTGAATGTACACAGCATCAAAAAGGACCCCCAAAATATCCAAAAAACCCACCAAGTTATTTTTGAACAGTAACAAGAAAGAACAGAGACTAGCAAATTATCAATAGATCAGACTCTTCTCTACCTATGTGTTCCAAATCCACTCCATAAGGATGTAAAATCATTTTCAGGAAAGTATGCCAACTGGATAGGCGAATACTAATTTTTCTCTTTGCATTTTATTATACACAGAGACTTAAGCCAGTAATTTATTGGAAATTAGTAAGATATAACTCTTTCATCAGTGGAAATAATTGTTCAAGAGCACAATTAACTTCAAGTAAGTAGCTATTATTTTATATTCTACACAGGGGTTTATGCACTGAAAACATATATTACATCTCACTAAGGGTATAAACCCAAATAAAGTGGTCCATTTCTTAAAAATATCTTTTTTAATTTTTATTTTATTTATTTATTTATTTTTACTTTATTCTACTTTACAATACTGTATTGGTTTTGCCATACATTGACATGAATCAGCCACAGGTGTACACAAGCTCCCAATCCTGAAACTCTCTCCCACCTCCCACCCCATATCTTTTCTCTGGATCATCCCCATGCACCAGCCCCAAGCATGCTGTATCCTGTATCGAACATAGACTGGCACTTCGTTTCTTACCTGATAGTATACATTTTTCAATGCCATTCTCCCAAATCATCCCACCCTCTCCCTCTCCCTCAGAGGCCAAAAGTCCGTTCTATACATCTGTGTCTCTTTTGTTGTCTCACATACAGGGTCATCATGACTATCTTTCTAAATTCCATATATATGTGTCAGTATACTGTATTGGTGTTTTTCTTTCTGGCTTACTTCACTCTGTATAATCAGCTCCAGTTTCATCCATCTCATTAGAACAGATTCAAATTTATTCTTTTTAAGGGCTGAGTAATACTCCATTGTGTATATGTACCACAGCTTTCTTATCCATTCATGTGCTGATGGATATCTAGGTTGTTTCCATGTCCCGGCAATTATAAACAATGCTGCAATGAACATTGGGGTACATGTGTCTCTTTCAGTTCTGGTTTCCACCTTTCCATCTACCCTAGTATTATTTGCTTAAGCTTTTATTTTATATTGTAGTAGAGCCAATTAAAAATATTGTATTAGTTTCAGGTGTACAACTAATATTGTAGTATAGCCAATTAAAAATATGGCATTAGTTTCAGGTGTACAACTAAGTGATTCAGTTAGCCATATACTCATATCTATTATTTTTCAATAAATTTTCCAACTGAATTGTTACAAGATATTGGGCTGAATTCCCTCCACTACACAGTAGGTCCTTATAAAGCTGTCCATTTTTAGAGCTTTTTTTTTTTTTTTTTTTTTTAGTGTTCTAGACAAAGACATGCTACCAAAATAATATCCTATCTGTGAATAGGAGCTCTATTTGAGAGGATACAGTATTATATATCTTGTGTTTTCTTTGTTTTGTCAGGTGAATAAACCATGGAGGTATACAGAAGACTCTTTAGCTTTCTTTTTCTTATTATAATGCTTCAATGTAGTTTTAATAATACAGTTATTTTTATATCCATCAGAAAGAAACCTCTGCACTGGCCAATGCTACTGTCAACTTGGGTAAAATGGAAACTGAAATTAGTTAAAAGTTCATAATTACCCTCCTTTAAGATTTAGGATTAGAGCTGACCAACTTAGGACCCCATATGAGATTTGAAGGTAGAGGGAAATAGAGGCCTTACTAGGCAAAGTTCAGGGGTTACCTTGAGTGACAAGCAGGCAGAGAAGTTCCTGCTGGTCCCAATGTGCCCTCCTACTTCTCTGCTGTGCCTCTAGCTCCTCTTCCTGACTGATAGCCCTGCTGACTACTGGGTCCCCAGGCTCAGCAGGAGATGCTTCCTGTGGAGCCACAGATGGCAGCTGCACATAGAAAATGGCTTCCTGATATCTTACAGTAAATATCCCTCCAGAGTCCCATTTTGAAGGCTGGATGGGCTTAGTTCCTCAGATTTCCCTGTATGTTCTCGCTTATTCACTCATGGCAGGACTTCAGTAGGAATGATTTTTGATTCTCTCTCTGATCTTCTGACTTCTTCCCTCCATACCTTTATACCTTTCCCAGATTTTTTTGCTTATTTTGTAGAATGGCTAATCTATACAGTACATTCTCCATTCACATAACAGTATTTGTATTAATATTTCTGCCTCCCTCAATGAACCTTGACTCATACAAATCCAATCTAATTTCCCAAGAAACAGACATTTGTTGGGCACCTATCTTGACCTAGTCACTGGCTTAAATACTGGTAATGAAGAGATCTTCATGATCAGTAGAAACAATTCAATCATGATTAAATAATGACTATACTTTTAAAGAAGTAACTTCAATCTAAAATTTGTTTCAGAACTTAAAGACATTGATGGTCCAAATCTGATCCAATCCTGATGACCATAATAATGTTTCTGTGTTCCTAGCAGTACCCCTAGCAGTGAGTCTGCTTTCCAAGTCCACTGGGCTAGGAGTACAAAGAGTAGTGACCGTAAGTCTGAGCCTGCTTTTACTGGTAGAACAACTCTCACTATTTTATCTGCATCTATTATGAAGAAAAATATATTACCATGGATCTCTTAAACCCAGACCAGACATTTGAACTGTCATTTTCACCTCTGATTTCCATCAAGGTTCACAAAGCTTTTAAAGGCACTCAGTAATGTATCCTGTATATCAAGATCCACAAAAGGCGACGTTTCTGTTCTACAGGGGTGAGAGGCAGAGCGCCGGACTCTTTGTAGTCCACGACCAGGGAGTTCAAAAGCACCAACAAAGAACTTTTATGCAGCCAAGGACTTTTTTCTATGACTTTTATTCTGAGCAAAATGTATTCAGCCAAGGAAGAATGGGAAATAGTGGTCTTAAAATAATTTCTGCAGCAGAAACTGGATTTCAAATGATATAATGAACTAATGTGCAGTAAAGGGATAGAAATAATTAGCTCAGACAAGGCATTTGATAGAGTTAGCAGAAAAATAATTGGTCTACATTTTATGTGAGTCTTTTAGAAAAGGATTATACAGATAAATTAATAAAGTCTTTGATAGTTATATTCCAAAACATAGATACATGATAAATATTGGCATACCATTTGTGATATATAGACTTGATTAGAATTCAGATATTTGTCCTCTTTATGAGCCCAAGTTCATGCTCTTTTTATAATGGAACTTTTCATTTTCCAATTATCTTTGTAATTTTACTAGATACATCTGGTTTATCTATTGGTTATTTACAACTTTTACAATTTCACAGAGATGTTGACAAAATTTATAGAATATAAGGATGGTGAAGTTGTAGCATGCATAACACATTGGAACGAGAACTTAAGTTAGACCAAAACTGGAAAACTTTAAAGAATATGTTTACTGGCTTTGTCAAAAGTTAGAGCTACCCTTTGGACACTCAGTTTACACACTGAGGTCATTTATTTAGGAGTGTGGAATTGTGCTGATCTATCCAGTCTCTGTATTAGGAATATGAAACATGTGTTTCCTCAGCACTAAGGTGAATCACTTATGGAGAGATGGAAGTCAATTGCCTAGGAAACCACATAGTTCACTATTATTGTTCCATTTCAGGCTACTACCTGAGGGCCCTTTACAGCCTGGTGGTGCAACCAGTACCTATGGACTACTACTTCTGCTTCAAACAAAATACACCTTTTAACCCAATGACTTCACAGCTCTTAAATGACGGATTTCAGTACTCTAAACACTGGCAGTTTTAAATTGTCTTTTACCTGGAGCTTTGCCCTAATTTTGGTGTTCTCTTGATCTAGTGCCCTAAATGTAGGTTCTTTGGGACCTCATGACCTTTCTCTCTCAGATTTTTATCTGATGTTAGTGTCCAACACTTGTTCTGATGTATGTCTCCATCCTTAAATGTGACTATCTGCTACCCTGAATCACGGAACTGCAAAGAATAACCATTGATTCATGTTCACTTTCTACACAGGAATTTATCCTCTGCTGTCCTCAACTTGGCCTAAACACATTATTTCCAATTTTCCAACCAATGCTTACATAGTTTTAAAAAGGCACTCAGTAATGTATCCTGTATATAAAGATATCTATTATTACCCACATTATCTTTAATAGTAACAGTTATAAGAATTAACTTTAATTAAGCAGAACTATAAGCCAGAACTGTGATATTAGGGACTAAGTCATGCTGTACAACCCCTGTGTAATGACTTTACACAGAAACCATGTTACAAGCTAAACACTTACAATTCTTTATTTTCTCTTTACAATAGAAATGAGATGGTTGTTATTACTCTCATTTTACAAAGGTAAAATTTGGTTATATGCTCAAAGTCTTAGTTAGTGAGTTGTAATATGGAGTTTTTACTTCAGGCTTGACTCCAAATCTCATACTTTTTCATTAATTTTTAAAAATCATAAACAATATGTATGCTTTAACTTTAAAGGCTAGAGCTACCGGCTTACACGAAGTCTTTCTTGTGACTATTTCCTATATTTCCCACTTTCAATCATTACATATTAAAAGGAGGAGGAGTAAGAGAACACAGTAATCTACCAAAGTTTATTCAAGGCAGGAAGTTTTGAGAGTTTATCTCTAAAGACAATTTGTTCCAGTGGCTCAGTGGGTAAAGAATCCACCTCCAATGCAGGAGACTAGGAGACATGGGTTTAATCTCTGGATCAGGAAGATCCCCTGGAGAAGAAATGGTAATCCACTCCAGTATTCTTGCCTGAAAAATCCCATGGACAGAGGGATCTGGTGGGCTACAGTCCAAAGGGTTGCAAAGAGTCGACAAGACTGAGCAACTAAGCACAGAGACACACAGAAGTTATCTCTATTATAATGTCACCATCACTTATAAGACAGAAATATGCTCAAGATTATAGGCATATAGGCTGAACTAATCAGCAATCCATGATACTGGTTGTTCTTAGACACCCATCTTTAGCCTTCCAGAAATGGTAAAGAACACATTCCATAGCCGTATTTGACACATTCATTCACTGGCTGTTCAAAGAGAACATAATGTCAAAAATATTTTGAAGCTCTTCACTCTTTTTTTTTTTTGGAAGTATTTAGTTTAACAAAAATTGAATCCATTCCCACTTACAAAATCTTTTGAAGACCAATCTGTTAAATCCAAATGAAAATAAAATTTAAAAATGAGACATTTATATAAGTCTTTTGCAATTTACTATGGCTATGTGAGATGTTATCATAGGGGGAGTTGGATGAAAGGCACAAGGGAATTCTGTAAAATTTTTGGTAACTCTTATCAGTCTTAAAACTACTAAACAATAGAAGTTATAAAAATGTGAAAAAATTTTAAAAATTTATTTTGACATTGTTTTCTTTCATCTTCGTTTTGAAAATAGATACATGTTTCTCTCTAGGTCTTCACCAACTGAAAAGCCATTCATTGATTACAATGCAATTAATTCTCTAACAGTAGTCAGATATATCTATCTAGAAGATAATTCTTGGATGGAGGGAGATTAGCATATAGAGGAGAAATTAAAAGGAAAACAGAAAGATAAAATAACAGTGGGTTTCTAAAGGTGAGAATGGACCACAAGGCATCATTAAAAACATGGAAAAACATATTTTCGATTGTCTGAATTTTTGGTAACTTATGAAATAATTTTTATTCCCCAACAACTGTGTATAGATATCTGTATAGCAACATAAAGAAAAATGTTTAGGAATACAATCTAAGTTTCACTTGGAATGAAATCATGGAGCTGAAAGACATTTCTTCATTTTCTTCTTTATTACCATCATCATCTTTATTTTTCTCACCATTTGTCAAATATCTTATTTTTTGGTTTGTTGTTGTTGCTCATTCACTCAGTGGTGTCTGACTCTTTGTGATCCCATAGACTGCAGCACACCAGGCTTCCCTGTCCTTCACCATCTCCCAGAGCTTGCCAAACTCATGTCCATTGAGTCAGTGATGCCATCCAGCCATCTTGTCCTCTGTAGTCTGCTTCTCCTGCCTTCAGTCTTTCCCAGTATCAGAGTCTTTTCCAGCAAGTAGGTTCTTTGCATCAGGTGGCCAAAGTATTGAAGTTTCAGCTTCAGCATCAGTCTTTCAATGAATATTCAGGACTGATTTCCTTTAGGATGTACTGGTTTGATCTCCTTGCAGTCCAAGAGACTCTGAGGAGTCTGCTCCAACACCTCACTTCAAAAGCATCAACAAGCATCAACTCTTTGGTGCTCAGCCTTTTATGGTCCAACTCTCACATCCATACATGACTACTGGAAAAACCATAGCTTTGACTATCTGGACTTTTGTCATCAAAGTGATGCCTCTGCTTTTTAATATGCTGTCTAGGTTTGTCATAGCTTTTCTTCCGAGGAACAGGTGTCTTTTAATTTCATGGTGGCAGTCACCATCTGCAGTGATATTGGAGCCCAAGAAAATAAATTCTGTCATTGTTTCCATTGTTTCCCCATCTGTTTGTCATGAAGTGATGGGAATGGATGCCACGTTCTTAGTTTTTTGAATGTTGAGTTTTTATCCAGCATTTTCACTCTTCTCTTTCACCTTCATCAAGAGTCTCTTTAGTTCCTCTTCACATTCTGCCATAAGATTAGTGTCATCTGCTTGTCTGAGGTTGTTATTTCTCCTGGCAATCTTGTCCCAGCTTGTGCTTCATCCAGCCCAGCATTTTGCATGATATACTCTGGATATAAGTTAAATAAGCAAGGTGACAATATGCAGCCTTGACATACTCCTTTCCCAATTTGGAACCAGTCAGCTGTTTCATGTCTGGTTCTAACTGTTGCTTCTTGACTTGCATACAGGTTTCTTAGGAGACAGGTAAGATTGTCTAGTATTCCCATATCTTTAACAATTTTCTACAGATTGTTATGACTTTTTGGTTAGATATTTACAAATTTTATATTAGAAGCCTTAGATTCTAGCTAGAATCACACATTTTTGATCAAAATATTTCTAGTACTTTCCTATAAATGATAGAAACAATTCAACTAATTTGAAAATTATTACTATAGTACCTGTAGTATTTTAATTTAGAAACTATATCTTTGTAAAACAATGATATTTTCACAATTGAGTGAGTGAGTGAAGTCAACTCAGTCATGTCTAACTCTTTGTGACCCATGGACGGTAGCCTACCAGGCTCCTCTTTCCATAGGATTTTCCAGGCAACAGTACTGGAGTGGGTTGCCATTTCCTTCTCCAGGAGATCTTCCCAACCCAGGGATCGAACCCAGGTCTCCCACATTGTAGGCAGATGCTTTAGTACCTGTAGTATTTTAATTTAGAAACATATCTTTGTAAAACAATGATATTTTCACAGTTACACCATACTAAAAGCGTATGATAACACTAAACTTTTACTCATTTGTTTTTGAGTTTCAATTTGTTCCTGGTATTCTACTAAAATACGGAGGTTACACAACAGCCCCACTGAAACTTCCAGCTCAGTTAGAGGAAAAAGAGTAGAAAAATATAATTCAAAATAAATAAATAACTCTAATTTTCATGATTATAATTATGTCAGCAACTTATTTGAATTGATGGCTTTCAGCTCAATTAAATAAATAAGTACAGGTGTAATAAGAATTCTAAATGCAAAAATAACAGCTGTCTAAGGCAAGATATTTGGGTTCTATTTTGAGTTCTGCCATTGACTAGAAGTTGAAACATTTGGACCAACAATTTCTCACCTGAAAATCCAATTTTGCAAACATTTTGAGTCGATGTATGTTTAAGCAGATTTCTTGTCTATATTTAATGACTATTTTAAGGAAATATCTAAATTATAATTATTGGAAAAGACCAGCGTTAATATTCATTATTTAATAGCTTTCAGTATAGTATAAAAAAGACGGTAAGATTTTGGTATGGATGCAATTCTACAGCTATATTTTAAAGGAAAATATGTTTATCAAGATTTTGTCTCTCTATATTATATATTCACAGTATCTTCAGAGTTAAAATGCAATTTTCTTTTGGAAGGGTTGAGTTAAATTGTATTACTTATGGATTTTTAAAATAGTTCTTTATGTTATTCTGAGGATTGCACTATATATGTTCAATCATAGTTTTGGAAGATTTGCTTAAAATGAGCTTGACAACTTTTTTTCCTGCTGAGTTATGAGATCACAGCTAACGTATTAATTGTGTTGGTGCTGGATAAAACTACACATTATTTTTTATACAATTATGCTATATGGTGCATTTTACAAACCTTAACTTGTATTACAAGTGTTAAATTTCCTGCTCAAGCTGTCAGTTAGTAAGGGAGAGGGTAAATTTTGAACCCAGGCATCCTGCCTCCAGAGTTTGTACACCCGCCACCAGACAACTCTGTCTTTCTTAGTAAACATCTAATAGGGGCTTTACTTTTTGGATACTAGTTAATGCAGACTGTCCCTTCACTAACCTGGTACTAAGTTTGAAAGACATTTTTTGACAGATATAATGTGTTAAAATGTACTGACCTGCCTTCCAGCATTTAAAAGTTTTTGTCTTTTCAGTATAAGATGGGATTATCATGAACTTGTTAAAATGGGAGGGAAACCTATAGGATTCTTTTAAAGAGCTCTGACCTAGTTTTATAAGTATGCGATGTGCTGTTAAGATTTAAGGTCAAAATAAGGGTTTCTTTTCTTTAAATTTGCAAATCTTTGTTAATGAAGCTCAATTATGGCCTTTACTTGGTTACTTATCTATATACCAAAGCCTGAATGAAACTTTAGTACTGAAAAATTTAGAGTTAGAAGTCTTTAGTCATTTGATTTGACTCTCTGCTTAATAATAGGATGATTTAATTGGGCTGAAACCCGTCAATCCAAACAACTTGCCAATATAATTACAATATCATGGAAATTAGAGTTAAATGTGCTAATAGAAAACATTGTTCCTTTAAAAAAACTTTTTTTAGTTACTTTTAATACTGGTAAGTTCTAGGCAGTGTATATTACCAATGCAGTATTTGAAGTTTTAATTGCATAGATAGGGGAAGTAAGAGATAAACCTCTAAAAATAAACCCTTTCACAATTAAAATCTTATACAAAATATTTTTCATCTTAATGGGATGGTTCAAAGGGAGTAATGATGTTTGGAATTTTTCAACCTGTTTTTAATAAATTCACTTTAAATGTGTCTCAAGTATTGGGACTTACCTGGTGGCCAATGGATAAGAATCTACCTGTTAATGCAAGGGACACAGGTTCAATCCCTGTTCTGCGAAGATTCCATATGCTGTGGAGTAACCAAGCCCATGTTTCAAAACTTCTGAGCCTGTGCTCTAGAGCCCAGGAGCAGGAATTACTGAGTCTGTGTGCAGCAGCTTCTGAAGCCTGTGCACCCTAGAGCCTGCGCTCTGCAACAAGAGAAGCCATCACAATGAGAAGCCTATACACCACAACTAGAGACCAGCCTCCACTTGCAGCAACTAGAGAAAGCACACGCACAGCATCAAAGACTGAGTAAAATCAAAAATAAAAATAAATAAATAAATAATGTTTAAACAAATCTGGGTGTAAAAATAAATGTATTTCATAAATTGTATTATCTTAGGAAATAGATTTTCAAATAACATTATTAGGACAGGGCACAATAATGGTCAGTTCAGTTAGTTCAGTTGATCAGTCGTGTCCAACTCTTTGTGATCCCATGGACTGCAAAACACCAGGCTTCCCTGTCCATCACCAATGCCTGGAGCTTGCTCAAATTCATGTGGGTTGAGTTTGTGATCCCATACAATCAATCTCATTCTCTGTCCCCTTCTCCTCCCGCCTTCAATCTTTCCCACCCAGGGTCTTTTCCAATGAGTTGGTTCTTTGTATCAGGTGGCCAAAGTATTGGAGATTCATCTTCAGCATGAGTCCTTCCAATGAATATTCAGGACTGATTTCCTTTAGGATGGACTGGTTGGATCTTCTTGCAGTCCAAGGGACTCTAACCCTGTATGCGAGACAGCTAAAGAGACAGATGTATAGAACAGTCTTTTGGACTCTGTGGGAGAGGGAGAGGGTGGGATGATTTGGGAGAATGGCATGGAAACATGTATAATATCATATAAGAAATGAAAAACCAAAAAAAAAGTCTTCTCCAACACCACACTTCAAAGGCAGAAATTCTTTTGTGCTCAGCTTTCTTTATAGTCTAACTCTCACATCCATACATGACTACTGGAAAACGATAACTTAGACTTGACCGACTTTGTTGGCAAAGTAATGTCTCTGCTTTTTAATATACTGTCTATGATGGTCATCAGAGAAGGCAATGGCACCCCACTCCAGTACTCTTGCCTGGAAAATCCCATGGATGGAGGAGCCTGGTAGGCTGCAGTCCATGGGGTCGCTAGGAGTCAGACACGACTGAGCGACTTCACTTTCACTTTTCACTTTCATGCATTGGAGAAGGAAATGGCAACCCACTCCAGTGTTCTTGCCTGGAGAATCCCAGAGACAGGGGAGCCTGGTGGGCTGCCATTTATGGGGTCGCACAGAGTTGGACACGACTGAAGTGACTTAGCAGCATGATGGTCATAGCTTTTCTTCCAAGGAGCAAGTGTCTTTTAATTTCATGGCTGCAGTCACCATTTGCAGTGATTTTGGAGCCCAAGAAAATAAAGTCTGTCTCTGTTTCCATTGTTTCCTCATATATTTGCCATGAAGTGATGAGGCCAGATGCCATGATCTTAGTTTTTGAATGTTGAGTTTTAAGCCAGTTTTTTTCACTCTCCTCTTTCATTTTCATCAAAAGGCGCTTTAGTTCTTCATCGTTTTCTGCCATAAGAGTGGAGACATCTTTATATCTGAGGTTATTGATATTTCTCCCAGCAATCTTGATTCCAGCTTGTGCTTCATTCAGCCCAGCATTTTGCGTGATGTACTCTGCATATAAGTTAAATAAGCTAGGTGACAATATACAGCCTTGATGTAACTCCTTTCCCAATTTAGAACCAGTCTGTGGTTCCAAGTCCAGTTCTAACTGTTGCTTCTTGACCTGCATACAGATTTCTCAGGAGGCAGGTCAGGTGGTCTGGTATTCCCATCTCTTGAAGAATTTTCTAGTTTTCTGTGATCCACACAATCAAAGACTTTGGCATAATCAATAAAGCAGAAGTGTAAACTTTTCTGGAACTCTCTTGCTTTTTCTATGATCCAACAGATGTTGAAAATTTGATCTCTGTTTCCTCTGCCTTTTCTAAATCCAACTTGAACATCTGGAAGTTCTTGGTCCACGTATTGCTGAAGCCTGGCTTGGAGAATTTTGAGCATTACTTTACCAGTGTGTGAGATGAGTGCAATTATTTGGTAGTTTGAGCATTCTTTGGCATTGCCTTTCTTTGGGATTGGAATGAAAACTGACCTTTTCCGGTCCTGTGGCCACTGCTGACTTTTCCAAATTTTCTGGCATATTAAGTGCAGCACTTTCAGAGCATCATCTTTTAAGACTTGAAATAGCTTAGCTGAATTCCATCACGTCCACTAAATTTGTTTGTAGTGATATTTCCTAAGGCCTACTTGACTTCAGCTTCCAGGATGTTTGGCTCTTGGTGTGTCAACACACCATTCTTTATCTGGGTCATTGAGACCTTTTTTGTATAGTTCTGCATATTCTTGCCAATTCTTCTTAATATCTTCTGCTTCTGTCAGGTTCATACCATTTCTGTTCTTTGTTGAGCCCATCTTTGCATGAAATCTCTAATTTTCTTGAAGATATCTCTAGTCTTTCCCATTCTATTGTTTTCCTCTATTTGTTTGTATTGATCACTTAGGAAGGCTCTCTTATCTCTCCTTGCTATTCTTTGGAACTCTGCATTCAAATGGGTATATCTTTCCTTTTTTCCTTTACTTTTAGCTTCTATTCTTTTCTCAGCTATTTGTAAGGCCTCCTCAGACAACCATTTTTGATTTTTGCATTTCTTTTTCTTGGGGATGGTCTTGATCATTGCCTCCTGTACAATGTCATCAACCTCCGTCTGTAGTTCCTCATGCACTCTCCCAGATCTAATCCCTTGAATCTATTTGTCACTTCCACTATATAATTGTAATGGATTTGATTTAGGTCATACCTGAATGATCTCTTAGCTTTTTCTACTTTCTTCAATTTGTCTGAATATTGCAGTAAGTAGTTCATGTTCAAAGCAAAAGAGTCCGAAATGCAGTACTTGGGTGCAATATCAAAAATGATGAAATTATCTCTGTTCATTTCCAAGGCAGACCATTCAATATCACAGTAATCCAAGTGTATACACCAACTACTAATGCCAAAGAAGCTGAAGCTGAATGGTTCTATGAGGACCCACAAGACCTTTTAGAACTAACACCAAAAAAAAAAGATGTCCTTTTTATCATAGGGAAGTTGAGTGAAAAAGTAGGAAGTCAAGGGATATCTGAAGTAAAAGGCAAGTTTGGCCTTGGAGTACAAAATTGTAGTCTACTTGCTCTCAATCCTGGCCATACCTTGGGGTCATATGGAGGATTTAAAGAAAAAAAAAATTAATACTATAGTCTCATCTTAGGCAAAATAAAGATAAGCTAAAGTTTCTCTTGGGTGAAACTCTGTCAATGCTAATGTTTGAATGCAACTTCCTCCCAGTTAATGATTCCTACCTTCTTCTTTATTCTCATTTACTCTCCTTTAAATATGATGTCTCTCTATGCTTGTAAGAATATTTATAGGGTTGTCCCAGTGGCCTTTTCTTTTCTTTTTAAAAATTTGTATCTTAGTACATTTAAATATACCTCAATTATTTAGTAAATTAAATTTTGACATTTTCTTAATTATACCTTGACCTTAGTTAATTTTTTTTTCCTTCATTTGCACTTCGTCAGTCTTTTATTTATTTTTTTTCTGGTTATTAAGCTTTTCATTTTGTATTGAAGTATAACCAATTAGCAATGTTGTGATAGTTCTAGGTGGACAGCAAATGGACTCAGCCATACATGTACATGTATCCATTCTCTCTCAATCTCACTTTCCGTCCAGGCTGCCACATAGCATTGAGCAGATTTCCCTGTCTACACAGCAGGGCCATGTTGATTATTCAGTTTACATACAGCAGTGTGTAACTGTCCTCACAAACTCCCTAACTATCCCTTCCCCCATTTTTACTCCCAGTAACTATAAGTTCATTCTCTGTTTCCAGTCTTTTAAACCTGCCACTACTTAGTATGCATTTGGTTGTTTATATTTGTGATTTAATTATAAGCTTTTACATTTCCAATATATTTTGTATAACTTTCCAATACTATAAAGCATCGACAAGATTATTAATAGCTATTTGCTGAACTAAATTGAATTTGGAAATTTGATAATGTTTACAGTATGATATAAATGTGGAGAAAAACAAAATACCTCTTCCTTACAAGGCATTATTTTATTTCTGGTTCACTTATGCCCTACTTTAACTATCCTTTTGTTGAAATTTCTTAAGGAATAAGTCCGGTATTGAAATAGCTATTAGAAATATGTATATACACACGTATATATTTTATATATATATATATATTTTGTTGTTGTTGTTGTTATATCTCAAGATGAATCTCAAGCTTAACTTTCTCCGTGAACCTTTTCCTAATGCTGTTTCATCTTTCCTTCACTTCCAGAATTGACCTCCTTTGTGCTCCCACACTGCATAGTACAACTTGGTCATTGTCTTCATGGCTTATTTATTTATTTTTTAATAAAACATCTACTGCTTGAGGGCAGGGATTATACTTATTCATCTTTGTATATGGGGAACTTGGAACTTAGTTGTTATGAAAAAAATCTCTTTGTTTAAAAGGATGGACAATTCTGTGGCAAGCAGCCTATACGTATTGTTGATCTCGCTCATGTCGTAGCTGCTTTAGGGATCAGAATCCAATCTCTGTCTCTACCAGGCCTTGAACTAGATGGCTCTGTAAATAGGACTTTTAATTTGAGGATCTTGTTCAGGGTTTCTGATTATTTGGCCAAATTTCATATCTTTTATAGATATTTTGGTTGTTTTTGAAGGATGGTTTTGAGGGATAAGAAAATTTATATGTCCCATGCATAGTCCAAACAGATAATTATTATAAATCTGGCCTCATAGAGGAAACCAGTATGCATATGGGATGATTTGTTTGAAAGAGTGATAGCCATCTTGTAATATTCTTTTTCTTTTCTTTACTTTTACCTGATATTTTTTGATGCACAGTCAAGTCTTAAATTCTTTTCTTACGTTTTTCTTTTCCAAAAAAAAAAAAAAAGTATTCTTTCCTTTCTAGCTCTGTGCTGTGCACAAATATACATGGTATTTTAAGGCATACTTACTTCAGAAATCTTGTAAAATATTTTTGGCTACTTATTAACTGTAAAGAAAACCTGTGTTTTTCTATAGTGATGTATTTGTATCAAACTAAAATATAATGATTTTGCTATTTGAAAAAGAAACTGCCTACTTTGAGTTAACTCTATTAACTGGTACCAATACAAATAATTAATACCTTAAATATAATTTTTTTAAATCAAGAGGCTTTTTAAAATAACTGTCACTCATTTTTATTTATCTGTTTGTTCCAAATCATTATGAGAAGAATCTTAGAAACAAAACTGAACTGCAAACTGTGTCTTTCAAAGCTTCACAAACCCACCTTTTTATTTCATCTTGTGCTGTTATGTAAAATTTGCCCTAGCATTTTGCTCAGCAAGATGGCAATTATTAACAATATATTTCTCTAAACTGTTGCTGCAAAGCTATTATTCACGCAGGGTTACAACCGAGTTAATTTCGGAAGAGAGCTGTTCAAAGAGGCCCAGAACTGTGGTGCTTATGAACACTGCCTTTTCTCTTATTTCTAATTAGTGTGAAATGGTTCCAAACAGGAGTCGGCCCCGCGGAAGTCTGTGTAGCACAAAGCCAGCCTCGTTAACGGACACAGGGTACAGTTTTGTTTTGCTGAATAAATAACTGCGTCATAAAGCCTTTTCAAAAGGAGCGCAATCTGATTTACCACGCTCCTTAAATGTTGAACGTTGTTTATATGTCTCCGAGTCTTTTTATTAAATTTTAAAAGGCTTATTATTATGACTCAGTATAGATGATATGTTTGCAATGTTTCCTACAGTAAAACTGTACACTTACCTAGTAATACATTTTCCCCCGTCTCTTTTTATTTTATAAATAAATTTTTATCTTTTGTTTTGGACGCCTGACGACCCTTCCGAATTTCACATTATGAAATTAATGTGAAATAATTTCTCTAGCAATGATTGTTACATTACATTATAAGAAAATCTATTTATCACCTTTAAAAAAATTGGTTTATGTTGTACTACAGATTACTATTTTCTTCCGATAAAAATTCCCAACCCATATTGTTAGTAATTTGTATATATATATGTGTGTGTTTAAAATGGTATAAATATAACTTACAACTGGAGATCTTCTGACATTTGCATTAGAGGAGTCAACCGGACAGTTATATCTGATTGAGAATATCGCAGATTTCCTATTTGGTATTCACGACAGAAAAACCCAGATATCTGACTGTGCATTGCAAGACAAATCATACAAATCCAGGTCTTATGTTTGCCCTGGATCACTCAGTACTGATGTGCAAAATTTCTGTTTCTTCTTGGAAAACCTAAACATCTTGTATTTTCTGCATTTTTCCAATGCATACTGTATTTTAAGTACACAAAGTGGAGGGTGCTGGATGAATGTTTTTGAATAAATTTATGAATAGATATCAGCAACACTGCTCTCCTCACTCAAAACAACATGAAAAGCTAAATTGCTTTAAATGAATGCCTTTGAAATATGCTTACATGATATGTGTATTATTGTATTATATTTACTGTCTATCTATGGAATATCATGTATTGTTGTACTTTGAGATACAAAGATATTTCAGATTCAGATCAGAGAATACTGGAGAAATTTTAAAATCATAATCCCTTATTGCCTTGATGTTGAAATTGTGCATTCTTATTTAGATAAAAACCACAAAATTTAATTCTAAATGTTTTTTGTTTTGAAATCAGTGACAAGCGTACTTAACCAGTGAAATGCTAACTGCTATGGAGAGTAAGGCTCACTGAAGAGGTATGGATTTAGGAAAGAGTGCCCAAGAGAGTGGTCAGGTGAAAATGAGCATTCAGAAGTCAATGAGCAGCTTTAATGCTTTTATCCCCTCTTCTGATTTAACTTACTAGATCCTAAATTTGAAGATATTCTTTTTTAACATTTTTATTAGCATTATCATGGTCTTTTCATAACTGTGTTTTCACAAAAATCAGAAGTATTTTAAGGAGACAGATAAATGTATAGCTGTAGGTGAAGTTGTAGAGATATTATTTTAAGAGTGTATATATATATATATATATATATATATACACACACATATATTCATATGCTATGATTTGTAATATTGTTTAACATTAACTTGTGGTAATTATATCCCTTAATAGTCTTTGGATATAGTTTATATATCTTGTGTTTCAGCTGTATGCACTGAGGAAAGAGACTAAATATTGCTTAAAGAACAGAGTATCAACAAAAACATGACCTGAGGGTTTTCCACCTTGCACACTGGCATTTCCCACAGCAAAATTTCTCAGTTCCTACAGTGTCTTATTTCTCTGCCCCTGAAATCTCGGTAGCTTCAGCACTCAGAGAGCTAGAACATAATTTTTATTAAAATGTCACATTTAAAGATGAGAAAGTCAATTTTTAAAAAATATAAAAATTTACATGAATTAAATCTATATTAAAGAATGTAAGTTGAAACTACTGACAAGAAATAGTACATTTCTTCTCAGAACTTAGGCTTTAATATATTTGACACTAGCATCTCTACTACATCAGGTGGATAACTCATCTTCTAACCTAAGCAACTCTGCTTTCATTGAAATAAGTTGAGTTGAATTTGCCGAGTTAGCCGATATATATACACTTACATACATACATATATGTTTTGACCAGGCTAGAAGACGTTTCTCATTTTTGTTTTTTTGTTTAGTTTCCTGCCCCCTTGTGGAGTTTTTTATTGCTTCATTACTAAAACCAGTATGTAAAAGGGAAAATGAACAAGATCCAGTGTTTCTCTAGAATGTCTTTTTGAAACAGCAAAAGTAGAACAAATTAAGAATAAATCAAAGTTGGTGTTAAATAACCACACAGGAAAAAAAAATAGTTCTTCTTTTTACCTTCTGATTTTATCTTTCAGTAGTATTTTAGTTAGTTCTCAACATTGCCTGAATAATGTGTAGGACATCTTTTTTCATGAAGCACACAGAATTTTTGCAGGACATCTATTTACTAAAGCTGAAGTTAGGTGTCAATAAGTTATGACCTGTTGGTGATTTGGAAAAAGAAAAAGAGAACATGCAGTTTGCTACTTCCTTTATGGCACTGGGATATACCTGGAGTGTACCTTCTAGTAATGTGAAAGTGTTCATTTATTTAAATTTCATATTAAGAGGGCAATCCTGGGTGAAAGTCAAGCACTACATATCTTTAACATTGTCACAGTGGAGGGGTCATAGATGAAAGAAATGCAGTGAGAATTTACCACCTAATGCTCCTCCTTGTACTACAGGATTCCCTTACCTGTAGTTAGCCTAATTAAACTGGATAGGGGACTGTTCTTAATTGGCTCCCTGCTCTATTAAGTAATGCAGATTTTTTTCCTGGTTGTATAAGGTATCTTCCCTTTTTGGTCATACTCTGTACCTGGAACTTATCCATTTCTGCACTTCCATATTTATCTTTATTCACTTCCTTTGAAATTATGAATATCTTCATTTTTATTACGTTAAATAGCACTATGATCCTATAATTTAGATGAAATTTATCTGAGTGAAAAACACTGTTCAGATTATTTAATTTCCAAATTGTTTTATTATTAAAGTTGTCAGTGATACTAATGGAGTTTTAATATTTATTGAGTGCCTGCTTTGAGCTACATATTATGCTGAGCATTTTCAGATTCGTTTCCTCAGTTGGTCAGTCTTATTTTTGATGTTGAGTAGTATGATCTCCATTTTAATCCAAGATAAGACATACAGTATTACATATTCAATATTTTAATCTGAGACTAGTCAACTTCACAAAATCCATTTACACCATGTTGTTTAAATATGACACATTATTAACATATCTTTCCCACCATGGTCAAGCAAGAGATCCATACTGATCTAATGCAATCCATAAGTTTCTAATGAAAACAAGAAAAACTTCAAATCAATAACTTTTCACTGTTTTATCATATTAAAATAATGCACTTAAACTCATTCTTTTCATGTATGTTGTTTTGCATTTTTGTTGTTTTCATTAGAAACTGATTGTCATTTTGATTTGTTGATTTTATATTTCTTTGTCTTGCTTTTGTTTCTTTGTTTACTTTTGGGAGCCCCAAGTATCTTTATGCTCTGGCCTATAACCCAAATTTCTGATAAGCTTAATTTTAATATTTTTATTTTGTCCCCCACTCCCCTTCCCTCCTTCCTTTCTTCCTCTTACCAGAAAACCTATGGTGATGACCCAAACCGATCACCTGCTTCAGCTATTGAGTTTTTATCAACTAAGATTAGAATCTGAATCTTCCCCTTCTGGGATAACTGCTCAGTCTACCTAAACTGCTTTGTTGTTTTCTCTTTCAAAGTATTATTTTTTAAAGTATAGAACTTTTTTTCCCTTCTAATCCCTGCAGCTTGATCTCTTAATTAATCTGCACATTTCTTATTCAAGCTCATCGTTTGGTAAACTGATTGCTTGTTGTACATACTTGCTATTTCCTTTAGTTTTCTACATGGTAACAAGCATATTTTGCATATGTGTTTTCATCATAGACAAGAAACCATTTATCTTGAAAATACAATTTATCTTAAAGATGCAGATGCCCAGAACAGAAACACAACTGAATTGTTTTAGGCCATTGAGTGGATTATGGTTATGAAACTACTTTCATGTGTTTCCTAGGTTAAACTGAGAAATGTTTCATTTTCAATTGGCAAAAGAAGGAAATAAGATCAAACTTCAAAAAAAAAAAACAATGCACAAATATTAAGAATAACTGGAGCATTATCAATATAATATAAAAATACTATAATAATTGTAATCAATATTAGAATATTTACAATATGGTAAGCATTCTCTGAAGGGCTTTATCAATTTTCCATATTAACTTCTTACAACTATGAAAAAAAGTACATTATAATACTGATTCTACATGAAGAAGCTGGTTTGGATTGAAGGTAGTGGTATGACTTGAATGTCTGTGTGCCCTCAAAATTCATGTTGATACCCAGTGTGATGGTGTTAGAAGATGGAGATTTTAGGGTGTTTAGTTTATGAGAGTGGAGCCTTCATGAATTGGATTAATATCAAGAGACCTTACAGAGCTCCCTAGTCCCATTCACTATGTGAAGACACAGACATAAAGTGCTGGCTATGAACCAAAAAGTGAGCCCTTATCAGAATACAACCATACTAGCACTTTGAGCTTGAACTTCCCAGAACCCAGAAATGTGAGAGATAAATTTCTGTTGTTTATAAGTCACCCTGTCTGTAGTATCTTGTAGATCCCCAAACAGACTAAGACACGTAGCTCTCCCAATAATCATTGTCTAGTAAGTTACTGCTTGGATGAGATGGTTAGATAACATCACGGCCTCAATGGGCATGAATCTGAGCAAACTGTAGGAGACAGGGAAGCCTGGCATGCTGCAGTCCATGGGGTTGCAAGAAGCTGGACATGACTTAGTGACTGAACAACAACAATAAGTTACTGAGATGGAATGGGAATGAGTCAGTAGGTTCAGAGCTTATCTTATTAATAATCATGCTCTCCTCATACAAAGGGATAAGAATATCTTCACTGTTCTAAAATATAAATGTGTATTTAAGTAGTTATTTACTAATTACTTTAAACAGTGTTTTATAGATGAGAAAACTTCTGCATGAAAAGATTAAGTAACTTGCTCTATCTAATCTACACAGCTCTAAAATGAGAAAAAAAAACTAGAAGTTATGCTTCTTAGCAGTTCATGAGCACTCCCTCCTCTATTAAAATCTAAGTTCTTCAAATATTAATTTAGCACTTATTACAAGTCAAGAACTATGTTGAACCAACCCTTTAAAATCATTTAGTCAGAGTTTTTTTGTTTTGTTCTGTTTTGGTGGTTGGATGAACCAGACACAACTATTACCCTTTTGGAGACTCCAGAGATCTGTCAAATTCTCACAAAGTTCTACCATTTTACCTAGATATTTACTATAGTGACCTAAATAGATGCTTATTTGAGAAAGTATTTTATAAATAAAATATGAATACAGGTTTCCAGTGTTCAATAAAATGCAAGAAATTTGTTTAAAAAAATAAGTAACTAAAAAATCACTAAAAGTAAACTGCAAAGTTGGAGAAAATGAAGTCTGTGCTTCATTTTCAGGCTGCCATGTTCCTTGCTATCTCTGATAAAGATAACACAAGGGATATGTGGTAGAATATAATACAAAATTTAAAACAAAGCAGTGACTGAATTAAAAATGCCTCTGCAGAGATAGTAATGAACAGGGAGGCCTGGCGTGCTGCAATTCATGGGGTCGCAAAGAGTCGGACATGACTGAGCGACTGAACTGAACTGAACTGAACTGCTTTCTTAGGACGACTTGATTGAGAAAAGCATAGGATTCAATGTTAGTTTTAAAAAAAATTCTATTTAAGTGAGCACACAAATTTAATTCTGGATAAACCTGGTATCAAATCAACTCAAAACCAAGAACTAAATAAGGGAAAAATTAATACCATTTTAGCTAGCTATCTAAATGGTTAATTGGCAGTTATAATTTACTCAGTCTCAAATATCTTTATACAATCTGTAGATATGGAGAACTTTTCAACATGATGTTGTTTGCCTAGTTATTTGTTTCTGTCAACCTCAAAATAAAGTGTTCACAAAAGCTAATTTTCTAATATATATTTTATAACTCCTGAATAATTATTATGAAAAGTAGATTTAGAGAAATTAAAAATTTGAAGGAACTCCAGAATGTTCACCCTGATCAGTATTTCTAGACTTCATATTTTCTGCCTTATTAGGCTGCTGTTGACCAGTAGTCCTGTGACCTGTTTTTCAGATGATTTTGTGAGTTTAGATTATTTTAGGTCAATAGGATGTTGTTATAGCAAGTTTGTTCTGAATGAACCAAATCAACATAACTTCTCACTACGAAACTTTGTTGATGGCTCAAGGAAAAAAATGAGACAATTGCAAACCATAACCTAGAAGAGAGTGAAAAAGTTGGCTTGAAGCTCAACATTCAGAAAACTAAGATTATGGCTTCTGGTCCCATCACTTCATGGGAAATAGATGGGAAACAGTGTCAGACTTTATCTTTTGGGGCTCCAAAATCACTGCAGATGGTGACTGCAGCCATGAAATTAAAAGACGCTTACTCCTTGGAAGGAAAGTTATGACCAACCTAGATAGCATATTCAAAAGCAGAGAGAGACATTACTTTGCCGACTAAGGTCTATCTAGTCAAGGCTATGGTTTTTCCAGTAGTCATGTATGGATATGAGAGTTGGACTATGAAGAAAGCTGAGCTATGAAGAATTTATGTTTTTGAACTGTGATGTTGGGGAAGACTCTTGAGAGTCCCTGGGACTGCAAGGAAATCCAAACAGTCCATTCTAAAGGAGAAGTCCTGGGTGTTCTTTGGAAGGACTGATGCTGAAGCTGAAACTCCAATACTTTGGCCACTCATGCAAAGAGTTGACTCATTGGAAAAGACTCTGATGCTGGGAGGGATTGGGGGCAGGAGGAGAAGAGGACAAGATGAGATGGCTAGATGGCTGGATGGCATCACTGACTCGATGGACTTGAGTTTGAGTGAACTCTGGGAGTTGGTGATGGACAGGGAGGCCTGGTGTGCTGAAATTCATGGGGTCACAAAGTTGGACACGACTGAGTGAACTGAACATAATGTTACCATGTAATTGGTATGTGTTAGAATACACATGACTAATTGTTTATGACATAGGAAAAGTTTTTGCAAGAGATCTGGAAGAAAGGGAAATGTATTATTATTTTTTAAGTTAATTAATTTTAATTGGAGGGTAATTACTTTACAATATTGTGGTGGTTTTTGCCTTATATTGACATGAATCAGACATGAGTGTTCATGTGTCCCCCATCCAAACCCCCTTCCCAGAAATATATTATTGATATACATCTTGCCTGATAGTAAGCACACATTTAGTTTTTTATTTTAAAATTTTCAAAGTGAAATTTGCTAAAACATACTAACAAAAAGTGGCATATTTTCAGAAGGGATTTTTTTTTTTTTAACAATAATGCAGCTAACATTAAATTACTTTATATGCTTGGTATCCAGTGTCTTCTCACCTTTCCCTCTCTTGAGAACTCTTTTTTCCTCTTTGTCCCCTGCTCTTCTTTGATTTACAATATTGCTGTGTGTCCAGTCCTCAAGAAATGTGAAATGGAGCAAGAGGCCAATGTACCTTTATCTTTCAGCTGGTCTGAAAAATTGATGTATTAGTTTTCCACTAATGTGGAATGTTTAACAAATTACCACAAAATTAGCAGCATAAAACAGGGCCCTCTGCTCAGTGTCTCACAAGGTCCAAATCATGGTGTTGGTCAGGCTGTGCTCTCATCTGGAGCTCAGGGTGCAGAATTCAGTTCCCCGATGTTAAGAATAAGGACTCCGTTATCACATTAGATGTTGGCCGTTGTATGTTCTCAGGTCCTTGCTGCATGGCTGTCTCTTAGGCAGTTCACAATATAGATGTTTGCTTCTTCAAGTGATTAGGATAGTCTTTTCTGCTTTGAATCTTCTCTTTCAGGAAAAGACTGAGCCCTTTTAAAGGACCTTTTAAGGAGACCCACATGATTAGATCAGGGCCAGGGTGATCTCTCTTTTGTTGATTGCAGTCTTACTGATTAATTACAACTGCAGAATCTTTTCACTTTCATCATATAATATAACACAATCAAGGGAGTTAAGTTCCACCATATTCATGAATCTTACTCATATTCAGGGAGAAAGTATAATACAGTATATATGCATAAATGAGTGAGGGTCTTGGAGGTCTGTCAGAATTCTGCAAAACACAACTGCCAGGTAGTACCAAAATTAATTCTGATCCATCTCCATCTCCACCCTTTAATGCTGGAGGAATCCTCTCAAACACAACTTTGATCATTTTGTTTCCTAAATTAAGCCCTATTTTCACTTCCCATTGTTGTTAATATGAATTAAGTAAATGAATTTTTACAAGGACTATGATAACTAGTGTGGTCTGGCTCTATCCACCTCTCTGGCTGTATTTTCTACCCTGTTATCTTCACTTTGAATTTCAATCAAAATGATTTTCTCTGTCTCTTTATTTACCATGTTCCTTTTCGCACACTCTGATATCTCTGCCTGAACCTTTTCTTCCTTCCCTTTTCATCTAGCTATTCTAACTCATTCTTCAGATCTCAGATAAAGTATCACTTCCTCAGGTTGACTCTCCTTTTGTAGACACTCCTTGCACTATATACCTTTTTCATAGCAGTTTTCAAAGCTGAATTTTCTCTGTGTTGTGAAGTGAATATTTCTGTCTTCTCTACTAAGCTTCTTAGGGCAGGGGTCAGTGAGAGGTTTTAAACCCTTGCATACCTCCTATCTTTGGAATAGTATCTAACACATACTCAATCAGTATATATTAACTGACCAACTAAATATATAATAGTTTCTCATATAACATCTACATTTAATTTTAAAAAGAAACATGACGTTCTTCCTAAAAAAATAAATATATTTATGCATGTTTAGTCATACTTTACATTTTTGAAGCATAATTAATGCCTACCCTCTAATAGAGTATCTAAGCAAATATTATGAAGGTTAAGTTATGTAGAAATTGTCCTTTCCATGAAGAACATAATTTTGAACAATTTATAATAAATCATTTAATCTTTTACAATCATGGGGAGCAAATAATTTGAAGGCACATGAAAATATTTGCAGAGAAGATGTTTTAATTGTAGGTTATACGAAAAAGGACTATACTTTGATGTGCTGTGAAGATTTGAGAGGTATTTCAGTATTAAAAGTTGGAGATGTAATAAAACCTAATTGAAGAGATAACAGCAAAATGTAAAACCTCAGAAACTGACATAGACCAATAGAAATCTGTTTTAGTTTAAAAAAGTAATTAATCAGGTTGGTTTTACTTTTAATCTGATTAACTCTTCTTTATGAAACTGCATAAGTAAGATCCCAATTATTAATTTCAATGGAACAGGAATGTGTAGGGAAAAAAAATCTTGCTAAACTTAGTGCCTATCAAGCAGAGATTTGTTTTGTTGAATAAGACTGATCATCTAATTCACTGTATTTTCAATTTGAATACTCTTAATTCCAAGTTTTTAGATTCAGTATCCTATGAAGCAAGTTCAAGACTCACCTCTGCACTCCAAGCATTCCAATAGATATGACCCTGAATAGTTCTTTCAAAGTTGTCAAACTGTCAGAACACTAGAGGAGGAAGTATTCTCAATAGTTACTCATATTCTTATTTTAGAAATATATTTCACCAATTATAAACTAAGATACTTACTTATGTTAGTGGATATGTTGAAAGATACTATTATTTGGAGGGCAATAAACAGTATTTCTGAAGTAAAGAATTATTTCCCAAACATGCTGAATTCAAAATCAAGAGTCTACTACTAAACAAATTAAGGATTGCTACACTTTCTTGATGAATTAATTATTTCTCCTTATCCTGCTAATTATTACTTGTTTTGATGTCAACTTTCTGTAATATAATGTATCTACTACAGTATGTCTTTTTTCTATCCTTTTATTTTTAACTTTTCCTGGTGGCTCAGATGGTAAAGAATCTGCCTGAAAAGCAGGAGACCTGGGTTTGACCCCTGGGTTGTGAAGATCCCCTGGAGAAAGTTATGGCTACCCACTCCAGTATCCTTGCCTGGAGAATTACATGGACAGAGGGCTACAGTCTATGGAGTTGCAGAGCTGGACAGGACTGAGCAACTAACACTTTCACTTTTTATCTATGTGTTTATATTTAAAGTATATTTATTAAAGGCATACATAGGTGAGCCTTGCTGTTTTATCAAATCTATTAATCATCATCTTTTAATTGAGGGATTTAGATCATGTACATTTAATGCAATTATTAAGATGGGTGAATTTAAAGCTACCATTTTGTTAGTTGTTTTCTAGGTGTCTGATATAGGTACATACATATATAGTTCCCCTTTCTTTCTTTATCCTTTATTGTTGGTTTACTTGAGTATTTTAAAATGACTCCATTTTAAACATAGGCAAAACACTCTCCAACATAAATCACAGCAGGATCCTCTATGATCCACCTCCCAGTATACTGGAAATAAAAGCAAAAATAAACAAATGGGATCTAATTAAAATTAAAAGCTTCTGCACAACAAAGGAAACTATAAGCAAGGTGAAAAGACAGCCTTCTGAATGGGAGAAAACAATAGCAAACGAAACTACTGACAAACAACTAATCTCAAAGATATACAAGCAACTTATGCAGCTCAACTCCAGAAAAATAAATGAACCAATCAAAAAATGGGCCAAAGAACTAAATAGGCATTTCTCCAAAGAAGACATACGGATGGCTAACAAACACATGAAAAGATGTTCAACATCACTCATTATCAGAGAAATGCAAATCAAGACCACAATGAGGTACCATTTCCCACCAGTCAGAATGGCTGCGATCCAAAAGTCTACAAGCAATAAATGCTGGAGAGGATGTGGAGAAAAGGGAACCCTCTTACACTGCTGGTGGGAATGCAAACTAGTACAGCTACTATGGAAAACAGTGTGGAGATTCCTTAAAAAATTGCAAATAGAACTGCCTTATGATCCAGCAATCCCACTGCTGGGCATACACACTGAGGAAACCAGAACTGAAAGAGACCCATGTACCCCAATGTTCATTGCAGCACTACTTATAATAGCCAGGACATGGAAACAACCTAGATGTCCATCAGCAGATGAATGGGTAAGAAAGCTGTGGTACATATACACAATGGAGTACTATTCAGCCCTTAAAAAGAATAAATTTGACTCAGTTCTAATGAGATGGATGAAATTGGAGCCGATTATACAGAGTGAAGTAAGCCAAAAGAAAAACACCAATACAGTATACTGACACATATATATGGAATTTAGAAGGATAGTAATGATGACCATCTATGTGAGACAACAAAAGAGACTCAGAGGTATAGAACGGACTTTTAGACTCTGAGGGAGAGGGAGAGGGGGGGATTATTTGGGAGAATGGCATTGAAACATGTATACTATCCTGTAAGAACGAAGCGTCAGTCTATGTTCAATACAGGAGGCAGGATGCATGGGGCTGGTGCACGGGATGATTCAGGGAGATGATATGGGGTGGGAGGTGGGAGGGGGCTTCGGCATTGGGAGATCGTGGACACCTGTGGCTGATTCATGTCAATGTATGGCAAAACAAATACAGTATTGTAATAAAGAATAAAGTATTAAAAAAATAAAAATAAATAAATAAAATGACTCCATGATTGGCTTGTTGGTTATACCACTTTTAAAATTTCTTAGTGGCCACATAAAGGTTTACAATATGCATCTTTAATTCATCATAGTCATCTTCAAATAACATGGTATCATTTCACATGTAATATAACAACCTTACAATAGTGTACTACAGTTGCTTTCCTCCCATTCTTTGCTATATTGTCAGCTTTTTTTTCTACATATGTTATAAGGCAAACAATATATTCATATTCCCGCTTTTCCCTATGCTATGTGCTTAGTCGCTCAGTCCTGTCTGGCTCTTTGCAACACTATGGACTGTAGCCCAACAGGCTCCTCTGTCCATGGGGATTCTCCAGGAAAGAACACTGGAATGGGTTGCCATGCAAGCCTCCAGGGGATCTTCCCAACCCACGGACTGAATCCAGGTCTCCCACACTGCAGGCAGATTCTTTACCATCTGAGCCACTAGGAAAGCCCTGCTGCTGCTGCTGCCGCCAAGTCACTTCAGTCGTGTCCAACTCTGTGTAACCCCACCAGGCTCCCCCCCGTCCCTGGGATTCTCCAGGCAAGAACACTGGAGTGGGTTGCCATTTTCTTCTCCAATGCATGAAAGTGAAAAGTGAAAGTGAAGTTGCTCAGTCTTGTCCAACTCTTAGAGACCCCATGGACTGCAGGCTACTAGGCTCCTCCGTCCATGGGATTTGCCAGGCAAGAATACTGGAGTAGGGTATCATTGAGATAGCTAATTATCATTTACATAATTTAAAAACCATAAAAATCACACATTTACTTTGATGTCAGAAATTCTGATATCTTTATTTCTTGTCTAGATCAGAATTTTCAGCTGCTATCTTATACTGCCGATAGAACACTTTATGATGATTCTTATAATGTTGGTCTGCTGGCCATGGATTTTCTCACCTTTTGTTTGTCTGTAAAGTCTTTATGTAACCTTTATTTTTATTCTACACAAAAGAAATTCAGAAGCAGTATGGCTTCAGGGATGATTCCATAGCATCATCCAGCACCCAGTTTCCTTCAGTTTTTTTGCTTTTCCATCTGGAAATGTTTGTTCTTATATTTCCTTCTCATAGTCTTAGTAAGACTGGCTCAGCTCAAGAAATCTCATACTTACTAATCTTAACACCTGAAAAAGGAATGTCTTTTCATTCCTTTTCCTGAATACCAAAAGCAGCTTCTTCTTGGATTATATTACATATCCACTCTTCAAATACTCATCAATAAAGGGGTTGCTAGTAACAACATTTTCATGTGAAGGCTGTACAGGAGTCCAGATCCCAGTACAGCTAATGTACAAGGCTTCCCCAATAAAAGTACAGTTCTGCCAGTGTAAATATTAGATGCTGGGTAGTCAACCAACAAAGTCAGCTAAGCCCTACTTTCACTTGTATTATTTCAACTTGGAAAGAAATAGGCATGTGGTTTATTTTTCATCTCATAGAACTGGATTTCTGAGAGGAAACTTATCTTAAGGTATTTTTCTATAGTCACCTACAAAAGTAAATTCTTCTATAGATCAGTGATGTGTTTAGGGCATGCTCACAACATCTCAGGGATGTTTGGGGAGTTTTCCTGAGAAGCCTTCTCTCAGGAAGTCACAGGTAAGCAAAACTAAGATGTCACCTCCAATTATCTCCTTGGCTTTTCAAAAAAACCACCTTCCGTATCAAAAAGACACTTGTACAAAAGGAAATAAGCATAATCCCAATATCCTAAAGTTGAGTCAATCTAAAGTGAGGAGTATATACAAAGACATATGTAAAATTCCTGTGTTTTGGCAAGTTGAATATATCTATGCTTGAGAAGCCTGTTATCAAATTAGTATTTTGTAGACTTTTATGTAAGGTCTGAAGTCAACAATGCTTTATGTCTGGCTCTCATGAGATTATAATATCTGAAACTTTATCTCAAAAAAATGGCAGAAATGCTTAATAATACATTTAACATATCTGCGAACACCACAGAATCATAAATAGCTGGGTGGGATCAAAAAAATTCTTCTTTATATTCTTTAGTAACTTAGTGTACTTAGTCAAGTGTGTGTATAGTCTCCATACATGTGTGCTAAGTCGCTTCATTCATGCCCAACTCTTCTGAAACCCAAAGACTGTAGCCCAGCCAGTTCCTCTGCCCATGGGATTCTCCAGGCAAGAACACGGGAACGGGTTGTCATGCCCTTCTCCAGGGGATTTTCCTGATCTAGGAATGAACCTGCATCTCTTAATTCTCTTGCATTGGCAGATGAGTTCTTTACCACTAGTGCTCCCTGGGAAGCCCCAATATAGCCTCCATTAAACACTTTCTCAAAAATGAATAGACAATCTCTTGAGAAAGTCCAGTTCAAATTCTGTGTTTCGTACAGTGAACAGTATTTGCTCTCTATAGCTTCAAGCCACCTGCCTCCTTTCTGCCCTGTGTAGTGATATTTTGGAGCTGGTCTTCATGTGCTTTGGAAAGCCAACTGTGTGCATTTCTTCTGGGCTCTGCATTCAATGACTTAATACTGATGACTGAAATCAGCCATGGTGTCGCTACTTGTGCCACAAAAATCAGCAAACACTAGAAACCAGGGCTATTTTCCCTTCAGAGAATCAATTTACCAATATAGCACTACCCCTGGGGTAACATAACAAATTAAATCCATCTTCCAAAAGGGTTACTAAAATATTTGAGAACAACTATTTCTCGTTGCCCTTCCCCTTTGTGGAAGATGGAATTTAATAGCTGTTTTAAAACGTTACCCTCCTACCTCTTCTTTTCCAGGCTAACCATTCTTCTTCTCTTAACTTTTTCTTCTAAATTTATTTTGTGTATTATTTTCATCTTAGCCTCACTCCCAGAGTAAACAAAACAAAAATCATCTAACTCTACTAAAACATGATATTCAAGACTGTATACTATTTCCTAGATGTTCCTGGTGGATGGGGACCATTATATTCAATACTGTTATCCCTGGTTTTTTCACTTTTATAATTTTAAATCACTTGAGTTTTATTGACAGTTGTTTATATTAATATTCATAATTTATCTTAATTCATTCTAAATTTAGAGTCAACAACAAACATTTATTAAGAGCTAGATGTGAAAAAGGTTCCATTCTGTGATAGAGAATTAGGAAAAGACATTCAGAGGATCAAAGACACAAGAATTAGGAGAAGTGGTGTCACCAATCACTTATTACACACATGTGAATTTTTTTGTTGCATCCATATAATTTATATTTTTATATAAATTATAACTTACAAAAAATATTACAAGTTTGACAAAGGCTATACACTATTGGAATGCAGGTGCAATGCTCTATAAATACTAAAATAAATCACAAAAATGGAAATTATTGTATATGTATCTATGCATATAATGTATAGTCACAAAAGATATTTCTATGAAATTGTTAACTTAGGCATATTAGTGAATTAACATTAACATTGGTGAATGTCAGCACATGTACAATATCTGATGGCTAGCACTTCAATAAAAAAAATTTTTGTGTTAGTCTTTTATGTAATGAAGTATGACTCATTCTTTAAGAGTACAAAGTGAATATTTATAAAGAAAAAAAAAGACAAAACACAAAACTCTATGCCCAACAAAATTTCCATTCTGCAGTCGATGACAGTTACTCAATGTTCTCTGAAATTTTGCATTGAAGATTTATTGCTGTTCTGAAAAATATGTTATTTTTTGCCTTTTATTGATTTTTATTGCTATCTGCCTAGAGAAATAAAAGCACTATATCAATAAAAATCATTTATGTCTTTTGATATTCTAAAATTTGTTAAAATCTACCATAAACTAGGTAGAATCCTTGTTCTACCTTAGGCTGAAAATGCCCAGGATTTTTATCTTAATTAATCAAACATTAATTAATAACATGTTAATACAGAAACATATGGCAATATGAATTATAAAATATTTATCCACATATGTGATAATTCAATAGTTTGTGTGTCTGTAAATGCAAAATACCCATAAATACTTTTATATACAGACCTAACAAAATATAAGTGCTTATAATTAAGGCTAAATCAAGTCAGGGGCCAAAAATACTTAAACATACTGTGATCTAAGTATTGTGAAATTTTAGGATGAATATAATGTCATTTGTTCATTCTTATTCATGTGAGAGCGACTTAAAATTCATATTGTATTTTCTTTTAGAGCAACTTAGTCTCTACACTTGGACAAAGGAAATGTTTAATACATATGCACACCAAAAGGCTCTTTATCTGACCTAATGACTTAAAAACCAGCACTGGTGAAGAAAAGTTATGGCATACTTGTAGGCGTTTTCACATTATTTTAGGAGAATGGGGAGTCTAGACATGCTGCAGACACAAATATTTGCTCTATATGAATACATACCCTCCCAATGACTGGGAGGAAAGTTTTAATTCCCACCACATAATGGGCCATTTGCCTCAAGTGTTTCAGATGGTTCAATAATCACTAGCCATGTGTGTAGTTTGTTGAATTATTTAAGCTTATTTCCAGGGGGAAAAAAGACAGGGAAGAAGGCAACTGATTCAATGCAAATGAAAAGCTTTTGAAGCTCCCTATGGTGAAGATGTGATTACAGTCAGACAGTTAATAACCTAGACTTAGAAAAATCTGAAGGTTTTAAAACTGTCTGGCCAGTCAGTAAATGAGGTTTTTCCACACTATCGACCAACTGCCATGCGTTGTAATGGTTTAAGATCTGTTTGGAGTTGGAGTGGACCCACAAATGAAGCAAGAATACCACCCCTGTACTTTCCATGATTAAGAAAAGTAGTTTGTAAACCCCAACGGTTTTTACTCTGGATTTGGGATTGAGTCTTCAGTGTATATAGTTCCTAAAGCCATGCACAATAAATGCTATTCTTTGAAAGCTAGGATTGTTGATTTGTAAAGTACTTATATGTTGGGGCAGGGTCTCCCTCTCAAGATGACCGCTGCCTCTGCACCCATGGACATTCAGTGAATGTTGCATAACTGGAGAAAACCAGAATTTCTGGGCAGCAGTATTTCCTCTGGTTATGAGATCAAATTTAAATAGAAATTTGGAGACCTATGATTTTATTTTAGCTGCTACTGAAAACCCATTCAGCAAATCTATAGAAAAAACAATTTTTTTAATGTTTTTTACTTTTATGAAGTAAAAGATTCTTTTTGGCTACAAATCTCTGCAGATATGATAGAAATATCTTTCTGAGTGTCATAAAGTTTCTTTGAAAATTAGATAAGTATTGTATGTTTGAACTCAGGTGAGTCTTTGCATCATTTATACAACGGTCAGAAGAAGTTTAAGTTTGCTTAGATGAAACTGAAATGATGTCAAGTGTTTTACTGAGTTGAATAAATATGACTACAAAATTTATTCTGAGCTCTGTTGATGAAATTTCTCCCTAGACTCAAAATATAATTTAATTGATCTGCTTTCCTAACATTTTATGTGTCAGTTATTTTATTATTGTTTATGAGAATGAGAGAAGAAACCATTTAAAAATATTTTAACTCAGAAGAGATTTTGATTCCCTTCTTGTAATCAGTTCCTTCTTAGAACTGCCTTATTAAAAATCAGAGTTTTGCCCCCAGGCCAGGAGTAGCCTGTTAAAATGCAGTTGCATTAACTGTTTTGGAATGTGTGTGCACAGGTGTGTGTATGTTTGTGTGTGATTTTTTTTCTTTCAGTAAAAAAGCCAAAAGGATATTAACATTTCCAGTCATCTAAGGGAAAGTTCTTACTTCAGAGCTAAGCACTGAAGTGCTTTTGCACTAGCAAAGTTGTAAAATTTAGGCAGCTATATGTTTGTCTTCACAGAAAATTTTCACTGTTCACTTTTCTCTTAAATGTGCAAAATCTCATAAATCATGAAAAATAAAAATCCTCAAAGTGGAAGATGATCAGTTATATAGCAAATGCAGTATCTTTAAATATTTTATCTCATGCTCACCAACCAGATTAATTAACATAAGAAAGTTATCTTGGAAAAATGTTTTGTTATAGCTCAATTATTGATGGAGCTTATACTTTGAATTTAATCAGCAGTTTTTGCTCTCTGCTGCACTACTGCATGAAGTCCCCCAGCTCCTCACCCTGAATGAAGATTTCATGAGATATGAAGACATAGTCATGTTCTTATTTTCCCTCTCACAAATACTTGTAAAGAAAAGAGGAAGAGTCTTACTGTGTTATGATCGGGAAGTATATGAAACTTAATTGAATTTACATTAAAAACACTGGAAATACATTTTTAATTTTTTAATCTTTTCTTAAGAAAACACACAGGGCAAAAAAAACATTTGTGTGTGGCTAGTTGAATAAATTTACAGATAGCAATATTAATTATAAAGAGAGAAAACATTCTTTCATTTTATTGCACAGTTAAAAATAAAATTGTACTTTTATAATATTTGATGGATTCTACTCCCGATTTTTAGCATTATTTTAAGCCATAAAATTTTATATGAATAGTCAAAAGTTTAATTGGTGTTAAGAGCTCAAATTGTTCAATTTGACATAGCTACAATTTCCTTTTGAAAGTCACCACATAAACAACCTCTCTTCCAAAATTATCAATATTTGATTTATAACAATACAAGTAAATTGAAAATAAATAGGTCATGTACAAAATCATACACTCATACTCTGCTCCAAAGTAATAAAAATATTCCAAAGCAGATAGGCAATAGCAACTACACCCATGATTAGAAATTTAACTCTCTCTGTACATACTTTTTTGCTGACAACATTCAAATCAGCAAATTGGCCACCTTTAGAAGAAAATCACAATTTTCAAAGTTTTACCAGGCTGCATATAAATACAGCAAACAAACAAAAAATGTGCATAATGTTAATATAAGCTAACGGTCATTGAACTACACCTATGGCGTATATACTAAAAATGTTTTCTTCTGCAAAAGAGGTTTAGGCACAAACACAATGTTTTCTCAAAGATAATACCTGATCTTTTGTAAAATACTGGCTAAAGAATTTGGTTGAATGATAGAAGCTACTATATGTCATAGATAGGACAAGAATGGTACTTTGGCAAAACTGGATAAGGAAAATATAAGCCATAGCAAAATCCCCCAGAAAATATAAGAAATTTCATTAATAAAATTCTTAAAAAGCATATATTAATGGGAAATACTTTATAATCTTATCATTATCTATTTACTATATAAACAGAGGCTGCTACTACTTGAATCAGCTCAACAGTTTTTCAACAACCATGTAACTTTATTAAAGTTTATTTACTATGTAAATAGAATTTAATCCAAAACATTGTATGGCTATTTTTCTTTGCTGGTACTACTTTTCCAATAAACTAAACGAATAGAATTAATTTGATTGCAAAAGCTTCCTACAACTTAACAAGGAACAACAGATTTGCATTATTACTTTCTTTCAGATTTTGAAGTTGACATTCCCTGGGAAGACAACAAATTCTGTGTAGAAGTGGACTACTGACAAACACCAGCTCCAGCTTTTCCAGAAATTACATGTAGTTAGGGAAAAAAAAACAAAAAAACTATGTCTTTTTAACTTAGCATCCCATTGGTGTGAGAATTGAAGTGGGGAGGGGAGAGAAGAAGATTTTAATTGATTCTGAGAATCCAGAGAGTTGAAAAGGTCAGTATACACAGTAATCAAAATGTGCACACCAAATCCTAAACTAGTGAAATAAATAAAGCTGGGTTGAACATTAGTGCAAGTCATTGTTGTACTATTGTGTTTGTTTGAAACATGGTGAAAGAGCAGTTTCTGTATTTAAGAAAATAAAGCACTTAGAAGCATACATGATTAGAGTATTAAAATTGATTATTTGCTGTGTTCATTTGGGAAAGTCCCTATCAATAACAGGTGATACTTAACTGCACTGCATTATAAGACTAGATTGTTCATTAATAAAGAAAGGAGGAAGCTAGAACTATAAATCAACAGAGACTCCTAGGGAGTTTTATATTAGGCAGTAATTAAATAATAGTTCATGTTGCTTTCTTTCACTGGGAATTACATCCTTTTCACCTCTTCTCTGCTAAAGCAGAGACATCCATTACGACGAGTAGCTACAACACTTGTCAGATGTGATCAGCTCCAAACAGCTGAAGGCCAACTGACGTGTACTCTCTTAAAGCAGGTTTTCTTCTCCCCCCAAGCCCACTGTCCTTTCACGTGCATGCAACAGTCAAAAGGGATCACATCACCTAATGAAGAAAAACAGAAGCATATGGTAGGAAGGGGCCTCAGCAGGAGCCGGCTGAAATGCCAAGGCTTGCACATAAACAAAATATATGCAAAAATGTGTGTTCACAGAAGCTGTCAGCCACAGCTTCGGGAAATAATAAGCCTGCAAAGGAAGACAGAGTTTTCCTGTGACCACAGTTACCTAGGAGTCTGTATTTTTAGTTTAATTTTTATTACTCTATGAAGTGGTGCACCAGAGCAGGCTAGTCCCAGATAGTTAATTATGCATAAGCAGTTGCAAGTTTGATTTTGCAGTACAATATTGAGCCACGTACTCTTCACAGTATATTTTGCTTATACCTACTGCAGACTTCCACATGACAGCTGAATTGCAAACTGTAAGTGACTTCATCACTGCCTTCCTGTTTGCACTCGTCACTTTCCAAGGGTGAATGTTTAACTCAGTCCGTGAATTCACCCTGTCTTTGTAACTGAAACGTAAGCGCTCCTCTTTTTGGATGTGTATTAATTAATATTTTAGATGTGCGTTGGGCACATCCTCCCATATTGTCTCTTTTGGATTTGCTTCTGTGCAAGGTTAACGGTCTTAATCAGAATCCTTTCTTCCCATAATGGCTCTGATCACGGGACCGCAGCTGCCCTGCTGCTCTGAATCTTTATCATTTGCTAGAGAAACCGCACATTATCTCCCCTTTTGACTTGTTAGCTTTTATGTTGGGACAACTCTAGTGTTATCACCTGGTATAATCAGTTTGACTGGAACCTTCAAACTTGTGTGTCCCTTTACTGTGAACATTTTAATATGCTGTGATGATATCGTTAGAACTGGGGAATTTGTAAGGACAGAATTCAAAGACAGAACTCTGTGTGATTCCTAAAACATGACTACAAGCATTTTACGTACCAATGTTGACAACATAAAACAAGATATTGTTGTTTTGTTTTTTTTTAAACTAGAACTGATGTGGGCACTCCTGTGGACAATTGTAGTTATATAAAAATAGATTCCTTTCAACTTGAGTAAAACAATGCTTTGTGTTTTAGTTTGAATGGTATAAATAATTCACCTTGCTCTATCTAAAAATTCTGTATTTTATATGAAGGATGGTCACATTTCTAGCATTTTAATTAAAACACATTTTCTTAACCCTTAAACTATCTGTTCTCAATGACTCCTAAGAAAGAAAATTCATATTTGTTCATTTATTTGTTTTTTTGAGGATAACATTAAGATAGAATATATGCTTTTAGTTCTTAAAAAGAATCCTTTATTGAAAAGGTGACTGGAATCTGCAATTTAGCATCTGTCTAAAACTAAAAATTTAAAAGGATGCAATTAGTTATGTGACAAAAGATTGGTGTGTAAAGTTTGGTTTCCCCAATATTCCAAATGCTTTACATTCATTTACCGGTTCATTTGTTTCACTGTATGAGCATAAATGAAAAAATGGTACTTGTGAGCAGTTTTCTTTCCTTTGGAAGTGATATGAAAACCCTTTGCTAGACGTTGACATAATCGGAATATCAGGGCTTCTATATTAATTTTTACTTTGAGCAAGGCCAGCATCTGACAGAATGAATACCTTCCTGTCAGAGAGTCTTACTGACTTGGTAGTGGCAGGTTGATAAATTTCTTCCTGGATAATTCTTAAAGGATTTATTTCTCTTTTACTCTCCTAGCATTTCATCCTAAAACTTGCACTTTGAGTAACTGAGGAAATCAGAAAAAACACAACTTGGGAATATGCATCCTTATGAAACTCACACTAGCATTGATCAGATCAAAATGAAGGCAGAGTTGAAACAGGTGGCTATTTGTTGTAGACTATTCAGGACCAACTGATTGAACCTTCAATTCTATTCCCAGTGAGGTGAACCATGCCTTACCACACATTTTCTACCGTATGGGCAAATACAGAGAACTGGATTAAGATACTTTTCAGAATCTCTTTTTTCTTTTGGCAATGATTCTTTAGGTGGATCTAAGAAACAGCTCTGCTTGGCCCAGGATTGTCCCAAATGTCCTTTTAGCTATTTCATTATAGGCAACGGGAGAGCCAGAGAGAGCAACTGCAGGCAAAATGTTGACTCCTCCTGGCATGCCTTTGATTCCAGCAGGAAAGGTGCTCTCAGCATCCTGTTACGCCCCTGATTCATCTCCTAATGCTCCATGTGTTAGCAAAGCTTGGCCTTGACGTGTGTTTTTCTTTTTTTTTTTTTTTCTGAAGTACAGTCTTTCAGACACTTCTGGCAATTTGATTTTAAAATGTGGAGTAAAGAGGATAGGTCGGTAGTGCCAGGGGAAGAGTTGCACTGCACAATTACTAGACTAATTCAAAAAAAAAAAAAAAACCCACAGAAATTTGCTGAATACTGTGGGCATTATGTATTCTGGTTTAAAAGGGCTTATTGGGAAAATCTTTTGTAAGAGAGTATAAACATTTCTGAGTAGTCTCTAAGATAGTTTTGAATGCTTGCTAATATTTCTCCTGCTACACTTTGAAAAAGTCTCCAGGAATAAAACAATGTAGACATCTAAGAATATCCTAACACCATTAAAAACAAGCAAATAGGACCACTGTTTGCCATGTTCACAAGTATATTCAATTTCCTAAAACTTTCATTATTAAAGAGCTGTTTGAGCATTTTACAATTATTCTCAATTACTGTGATCATGTGCAATTTGTAACAGGTAATTTAGTTTATTCTTTACTGAACAAATAATTGAAGAAACTGACAAATTTCTCATAAATAAAAAATGTACAGCAGTAAGAATTTTGAATTCATATGAATAGCTGGAGATTGTATTATAAACATGAATTCCTTCCTTTCTAATGCTAATTGAAGTTATTTGGATAAATATGTGTTGATGTTATAAAATATTTTAAATGTTAAATGTATATTGAGAACAAAGGTGTGATTTTTAAAAAGTGAAGTATTTGAATATAAACTTACATTTTTAACCTCATCAAAGGTAGTATGAATGCAAATTAAACCCATCTTTTTCTTATATTACTAGGATTGTAGTATATCCTATGGAATTTGGAAACACTGAGTATTTTCATATCTTATTTGATCTCATGAAAATGAAAAGACCACTAATACCCGATGAGAGGCAAGTGGCAGAATCCAGCTGAACATATTTCACAAATTCCACAAAATTAAGAACTTTGTTGTTGGCCAAGAAGTGATGTCTCACATTCAGCTTGAGGTAAAAACCATTTCTTTTCTCAAAACTGTTTTCTACCAAAGGCGATTTTTAGCGTGGTGTTTCAATGCAGACACACATTTTAGAAGATAAATAGACACAGTAGATTTGTGAATGGAGCCTTGCTCAAATGGTAAAAAGGTAATCCTTGTTTTGTTTTGTTTGCTTGCTTTTATATGCTTTACTTCTATTTTCAGTTATAAATAAAATTGAAAAAAATGTAAGTCATATATAACAGGAAAATATGAGACAACGCAACTGTGGGAGATCAAGAAAACTGAGGAAATAAGAAACTGAACAAGTACGTTGATGATTCTTGGTATTGCTGGATTGTCGAAGCACCTCAGACAATATTGACTTGACTTTGGGATCATTTAGACCTTTCTTTGTTTGAAATCTCTTCAAACAGGATAAAAAATAGACCCTGAAAGCCCTCTCTTGCCTTCCTTGTTCCCTCAGCATGTCTAGGTGTTTACCAAGTTTGCTACCATGTATCCTGCTTTACTAACGTTCAGTGCACCCTGCTGCTATATAATATTTATTTATTTTATTTTTGCAAGCTTGTGTAAAGATGTTAATGTTTAAAATCTGAAAATATGAAATGCAAATGAACCTCTGGAACAATTTCCAATAGCAAAATGAATAAGCATACTATATGTGTGTGCGCGTGTGTGTGTGTATCCCTCAAAAAATATATGAATACAAAAGCAGAATAAAACCAATATTTTTGATTGGTAGAGTTATTCAATACATTTTTACATGGAAGTGCCAAGGCTGGGGATGCATTAAATGTATCTACGTATAAAAGCACAAAGATCATGTGGTGTCAGAAACAATATGAGATGTGATATTTTATTTTGCATTTTAGCAGGAGTGTCAAAATGTCTGGGGATTCATTTATTTTTAAACTTAGGTGTTTTAGCACTGACACATTTTTAAAGCTCTAAATATTAGCTCCCAAAGGTTATGCTTTTTATATTCTCTAACAGCATTTATTATATGACTAGCTGACAGATATTTCAATTAAGAGACTTAAAGATTATTTTGATAGAGTAGCTCTAAGGATTGATGGTTTGGTACTATCTTTCAAAAGACTTAGCATGTTGCTTTCACAACAGGCAAACAAAGTCACCCCCATAATCAATAACAATAACAGCAACAATAATAATACATGGGTCTAGTACAATCTTCTATACAGATTATGGCTTTACACCCCTATTCTTTTCCTTTGACAGGTAAATGGTTGAAGACAGAAGACTTATTATAGATTTTACATCTAGCCCATGAGGATTTTGACTGATTCCATTGAGCAGGCTCAGGTCAGCTAAGTCCTTCCCTTCAAAGCATCATGGGTGTCTCTGAGCATCATTGCAAGCTTGTCCTGGCAGTAAGCCAGGCTTCAAAAGCCGTTCACTGCAGTCACTGACTCACTAATGGGCAACTGCAGGCTTTCTGATTTTCCTTTCGTTTCATGTGTTCATTTGACATAAATTTAATTAAACCAAATCTGGTGTTAAAGCAAGATGAGATAAAAGTGATATGTCTCAAATTAAAGAACTGTGAAAGATACAGGAAACAGAACTATGCTTTTTTTTTTTTAATCTGTTTCTGTAAAATATTGTCAATTTTTGTAAGCTTACTACTTAAAGTCGAACAAAAAAAAAAGATAGGGGTATGCATTATTAAGAATAATGTGTATCCAGGGTTAGATGAAGGTCTTGGCCCCACATTCTCTGTAGTAAAACCTTTCATAGAATTCTTATGTTTTCTTTCATTCTTACACTTCAGGTAGTCACCTCTTCACAGGATATAAGACAAGTCTGCCCTTCTTCTAGCTACATAGCTATAGTTGTTAGGCAGCTCAAAAGCATACAACACCAGAAACATGAAAAGATCACATATTAAATGTAAAAAAAAATCATCATTTTTCAAAGGGTCTTTTGGTTTTTACTTAAGGCTAAAGAGGAGATAGAGTGAAAAAGATCATGTTGCTTAAAAGCTCCATTTAATTGCTTTGAATGTTGCTTTAGGAAACATCCAAGTTTCTCCTTTTAAAAATTGCTTTTTCTCCATTAAAAGAAATCCCAGACTAGAAATACACTATGTGAACTAAAAGCAGTTTTGCAATCTTTCTCAAGAATGCTCAGACTGATCCTTTTCCTTCCCCCAGCTGAAAGGCTGTTACCTCCTAGGACCACACCATAAGTCGCTGGATGTAAAATGATTACTCTGAGCAAATACACACAAACTAGCAAGTGATTGCAGTGTCCTGTGGATAAGAATCAAGAAAACCAGGGGAACTGAGCTGACGAATTATGTGATAGAAAGTAGATGTCCTTGGGGCAGAAAACCGGTGTGTGGCATGTGGACTGTCCGTCTTTCTTGCATTCCAACTTTTGATGGCCAACTGCTTTCATTACAAACAGAACTCAGATGCCTCTGGCATACTCCTTGATTACTTTCTGTAGGATTTGCTGGGATTTAGACCCAGGGTTTAGGATTATCATATCCCTCTGTTATGTCTTTCATTTAAAAGATGAAAAATTAAAAAAAAATAAAATAAAAGATGAAAAATTAAGGGCCAACAAAATTAAGTGACTTGTCCAGGGTCACACAGCCTGTTGTCAGCACAGCTGAGACAAAATCCACATCAACTAACTCCCAGGTGAATGTTGCTTTAATTTTTGTTTTTAGGGACTTTTGAGTGCTTTATTAAAATGGATCTTTTGGAGTCTTTAAAAGAAACTCTTCTTTATATTTCCAGGTGCTTGTCATGTCTCTGACCTAAGAGAAAATATTCATAGTGGAATAGGTAGAATTAAATCTATTTAATATTCTCAAGAGTCTCATACAGATTTCTCATTTTCAGTCAGTTCAGTAGCTCAGTCATATCGTACTCTTTGTGACCCCATGGACTGCAGCAAACCAGGCTTGCTTTCTCATTTTAGTACTCAATGAATGTTACTCATTGGGCAAAATTTTTGTTTTTTCCGGAATTACTAATGGGGCCATTTTTAGACTATGATTTACATGGAGTAGAACCTACTCATGAAAGCCATTCATATCTTTAATATAACCACAGAATAAACCCTACATTTCATCATCAACCAAGCAGAGTAATGACCCTTCAAACACATTTATATAGTCCTTAAGAAATTTCACTTGAAATTTTATTCCAAATTCAAATTATCATTGAAATATAAAAGAATGTTTTACTCTCCTTACACAGACCAAGTTTGGGGTTTTTTTTTCTAAACACTTCAGATCTTTTTAGCCATGAACCTAAATTTACTTACAGAGATATTATATAATTTCTATATCTATTTTCTTTTCTATATATACATTTTAATATAGACTCTAGACGTGAGTTTGAGTGAACGCTGGGAGATAGTGATGGACAGGGAGGCCTGGTGTGCTGCGATTCATGGGGTCGCAAAGAGTCGGACACGACTGAGCGACTGAATTGTACTGAACTGAGTCTATTAGGGCTTCCCTGGAAGCTCAGCTGGTAAAGAATCTGCCTGCAGTGCAGGAGACGCTGGTTCAATCTGTGGGTTGGGAAGATCCCCTGGAGAAGGGATAGGCTACCCACTCCAGTATTTTGGGGCTTCTCTGGTGGCTCAGATGGTAAAGAATCCACCTGCAAGGTGGGAGACCTAGTCTATTAAAACTAGGACTTTAAGACTCTAGTTTTTATAAAGCTTTAAAACACTTAATGAGACTTTGACAAGGTCCACAATGATAGCATGTGTTACCAGTACTCTTGCATGGAAAATCCCAAGAACGGAGGAGCCTGGTAGGCTACAGTCCATGGGGTTGCAAAGAATCCCACACGACTGAGCAACTTCACTTTCACTTTTCACTTTCACGCACTGGAGAAGGAAATGGCAACCCACTCCAGTATTCTTGCCTGGAGAATCCCAGGGACGGGAGCCTGGTGGGCTGCTGTCTATGGGGTTGCACAGAGCTGGACACAACTGATGTGACTTAGCAGCAGCAGCAGCAGCATACCCAATTTATTGCGCACACACACACACAGCACAAAGGGTGAATCAGCTAATGAACACTTAGGAATCACCCTACTTAACAAAGATGCTCCATTTTTCTTATGGCATATACATATATATTCAAGTAATTTTACTATGTTAAACTTGATACATTATTCAAATTTCTATATTTTCACAATCTTGGAATTTATTTCATTTTCATAAAGGCTGAGTGAGCTTCTAGTGACAGACTTCAAAGGTAGAAGTTCTATAAGATGCGATGTTAGCTAGTTGATTTGATTAATCAGAATGTAGCTGACAGTGTTTATAAATCTCACTTTGCTGAAGAACTGACATTTTAAAAAAAATTAAAGCACAAATAAATTTCAAATTACCAGTGTTAAACATAAGGGCAGGAAAATAGTATCACTATCATCTAATAATTTAATGACTACATAACACTCTTCAAAAATGTCCCTTCCCTAATTGTTGCTAACCTGCCTGAACAAATGTTTTGTTAAAAACATAGAAACAAAAAAAAATCATAATGATTCCTGTATATTTAAGAGATTTATATTTCTGTCCCCAAAATGATTTTACACAACATAAATTGTATGTCTTTCCAAATATCTGGAAGTTTAATTTTTAAACTTTATGTATCAGTAACAAAATTAACATTTCAGATGTTCTAATCATAATATTTAGAAAATTTGGTAAAATGCAACTTTGCATTGGTAGAAGCTCAGCTGGTAAAGAACCCACCTGTAATGCAAGAGACCCCAGTTTGATTTCTGGGTTGGGAAGATCCCCTGGAGAACTGATTGGCTACCCATTCTAGTATTCATGGGTTTCCCTGGTGGTTGCTGAGCCGGTGAAAAATCTGCCTGCAATGGAGGAGACCTAGGTTTGATCCCTGGGTTGGAAAGATCTCCTGGAGGAGGGCATGGCAACCCACTCCAATATTCTTGCTTGGAGAATCCTCATGGACAGACGAGCCTGGTGGACTACAGTCCATAGGGTCACAAAGATTCATACATGACTGAGTGACTAAGCATAGCACAGCACATCCTTGTAACAGGACGAAATCTTTGAAAAGCTGAGTAACTCCTAAGGTGCTGGAAATACTTAGCGTGTCCCCATAAAGCATTTTTTCCCCCAAGATTCTCAACAGTAGTAAATGACTTCTGATAAATTAGCATTAAACATTTTTTTGAGTAAATATGAAAAACCTTCTGTTTATCACTTCTTAAGAGTGTTAAGAAGCAAATTGTGTATAAAAACTGACATGTGAAAATAATCAGAGTTTAGAAAAACAAGTACGAATTTCAAAAATAATCTATAAAAGTCATTTTTTAAAAATTCCTCCTGATATTCAATGTAATGGCATTTCATCTCTAATAGTTAGAATCTTGTTTAATGTCTTAGCAACCATTGTGAGGCAAGTAGCTCTTGAAAAAGACTGAAAAATGTAGGCTGATCCTTGGGAGGGTCTATTCTTCTCCTGTTAAGTATTTAGATAATACCTAAGGCTTGGTGCCTGACATCTTAGAGTTCCTCAGAGTGAAGTTACAGTGTAGGATAACCCAGTACCAAACATGAATTGACAACTAATTTTTTTAAAAACAATGTTTGGCAATGTCTGGAGAAATGCCTTTTTTCTATCTATGTTCCTCTATCCCTGTATCTTATTTGCCATCATATTAGACAGAGCCAATCTTGTACATGGAATTTCATGCAGGTCGCATAATACAAATCACCCTCTTCCTTCCCTCCTCTCCCTCCTGTCTTTTCTTCTCTTCATCTTCCTTCACTATCTCCTCCTCCTGTTTATTAAAAAAAAAAAAAAAAAAAACAGTAAGGATGAGAAGAGTTCATGTCTGTCTTATTAATCAAATATATTTTATCTGGTTTATTTCTTCTCTTTTGATTGACAAAAGGAATTGGCAAGGAATATTTTCAAAGAAAATTTTATTGATAAAATTTTATATACTAAAGAAGCAATTTTATACTAAAGAAGTAATTCTTGGTAGAAATTTGAATGCAACACTAGGGCTGAAATGTTCTTGAGCAGGAGTTGGCAAAACTCTTTTGGTAAAATCCAGACAAATAATATTTTAGATTTTGTGGGATCTACAGTATTAGTTGCAATTGTATGGCTTCACAAAACTTCGGTAGTTGATGATTTCGATATTCTGTATACTGTGAACTGTTTTTGCATTGACTTTGAGCTTTAAATATTGCATTAGGGTGTTATTATCTTTCCTGTTGAGCTTCTGATACCTCTTTAAATTCTATGCCCAAAGTGAATGAGTGCCTACTTGCCTTAACCTAGTTTCAGCCCCATGTAGCTCAAAAGCAGCCCAAGACAATACATAAATAAGTCAGCATGGCTGTTTTCCAACAAAATTTTTACCTGTTGACACTTAAATTTGAATTTCATGTTATTTCCACACTGTGAAATATTATTTCTTCTTCTGATTTTCAGCCATTAAAAATCATAAAAAAATTCTTCGTTTGCAGTACAAAAACAGGCAGTCAGCTAAATTCATCACTTTGGTCATAGTTTGCCAACCCTTCCTTTTGAAATTCAGGTATTTTTTGAGAGACTTCTCTATTTTTGAGAGACTTCTCTGCAAAAGTTACACTAATATTGATAAGTCTATAAGACACCAACAGTTTTCTTAGAGGAATGAAATTATGGGTAATTGTTTACTCTATAATGTGTTCATGTTGTTTTCATAATTAAAATTCCAAAATATTGATAGCTTATTTTTATAACTCAAAAACATCTACCTATTGGAATGCATCAGAATCTCGGAATCTCAGCGTGAGTTCACTTTTGATTGATGCTCAGTGAGAAGTTTGGAGAAGGCAATGGCACCCCTCTCCAGTACTCTTGCCTGGAAAATCCCATGGATGGAGGAGCCTGGTGGGCTGCAGACCATGGGTTGCTAAGAGTCAGACACGACTGAGCGACTTCCTTTTCACTTTTCACTTTCATGCATTGGAGAAGGAAATGGCAACCCACTCCAGTGTTCTTGCCTGGAGAATTCCAGGGATGGGGGAGCCTGGTGGGCTGCCGTCTATGGGGTCACACAGAGTTGGACACGACTGAAGTGACTTAGCAGCAGCAGCAGCAATGAGAATTTATTCTTAATATGAAATTTCAAGCCAACCAATGCTTAGATTGTAGGTCAAGTTATTTATGATTTATGGAAAAGAATGGCATACCATGGGCTCTCAGGTTTTTAATTCATTGTAATTAAGTGATAATTTATTAACACATATTCCTATAAATATTTATGATAGACCTGTGTAGTTTATCAACAAACATTCAAATCCTTGGACTTTTTGTTTTTAGTGACTATAACCATCATTTATCCATGCACTATCTCTCTCCCAAACACCTTTAAGAAGAGTGGCAAGATATAATGAAAAAACAAACAAACAAAACCATGGATTTGGGAGATGATGTGTACCCTAGGTCTGCTTCATAAACAAGTGATCAATAACCAGAATTTCTTTTTTGTTATTAGATCCTGGGAAAGAAAGAGGATCTGTTCTCCATTACTTAAGTACTTAGTTCTCCATTACTTGGTGTCTCCATTTCTTAGGGGAGACAGGCTTATCAAATCACAGAGTCAAATTTGAAACAAATTACCTTACATAAGTCACAAAAAGTGGTTAAGACCTCTGATGTTAGTAGTTCTCTGTAGCAATCAGATAGCTGATTGGGGCTGACTGTTCAATTAACTATGTGATTTCCAACAACTTTCCCTATATAAAAATATATATTTCATATTGTAAACTGCTTACTTCTCAGCATGTTTGCTTCACAAATTCTCTGCGAGTTTAGCTTTATAAGTGCATTTTAAAGTTATGCATGGCTTTAAGTGATGTTGTAAATAAATAAAACATAAAAAATACTGCCTATCTGGCTACAGAACTGAGCTACCACCAGATTTCAGCCCTCTTGGCACAAGGATAATGCTTTGGAGCAATTCAAGTCTGAAACAGCTTCAGTGATACCATTTAAACTTGAGGTATATTGGCAGAACAAGGATATGTTTAAACTAAATTTGGCTTAAGCCACCTATTACTCATACCCTCTTTCTACTGCATTCACACTCCAATTAGCAAACTGTACATGATACACACACATATATTTATAGTTTATGTTTTTCCTGTGTTGGCAATGAAACTTTTTAAATTACTTTCTGTAAGCTGTGAGAATCTTCTATTCGTATCTATTTGACAAGATAAACTTGGCTCTGGAAGTGGTGGGGTGCACAGGTTTTTCCTGTTCAACTTAGAGAAGAGTTACATTTGTACCTATTACCTCTCACCCATTACCGCTTCCTACTCCTCTCACTTCGTGGGATAATGATCATCGGCATCCTTTTCATAATAACCAGCACTCATGAGGCAGTTCTGTGACAAATGCTTTGCATGCACTACTGTCATTATTGGAAACAATAGGTAAAACAATATTTCAAAGTTAAGAAATTTGTCTATGGTTTCTAAATCAAAATCTGTGTTTTTTTAAAGTTTTGGGTTTTAGGTATAATTTAAGTACGCCAAAAGACACAATGAGTTTTGACAAACATGCTTAAGTTTGTACCACAACCACAATCAATATATAAAATATTTTCACCATTGTAAAACACTCCCTCATTACTCTTTATAATCAATCAACTTTCCCTACCCACAGATTCTGGTTTCTACTGATCTGACTTCTGTCCCTATATGTTTGATATTGTTAGAATGTGATAAATATGGAATCATACAAAATATGTACTTTTGTGTGGACTTCGCTCACTTAGAATACTATTTTAAGATTTATCTTTATTTCTGCATGCTAATTCCTTCCTATTGAGTGATAAATTGATGAATGGTACTCCATTGTACAGAAGTGTTTTAATAAGCTTGTTCATCCATTGTAATGGTATATGGGTTGTGTCCAGGTTTAATCAAACAATCGTAATCATGATCACACAATAATGATTAAGTGTCTGAGATCTCATTGCCATCAAAAAGCAGGAGAGTTCCAGAAAAACATCTGCTTTATTGACTATGCTAAAGCTTTTGACTGTGTGGATCACAACAAAATGTGGAAAATTCTTCAAGAGATGGGAATACCTTATCACCTGACCTGCCTCCTCAGTAATCTGTATGCAGGTCAAGAAGTAATAGTTAGAACTGAACATGGAACAACAGACTGGTTCCAAATCGGGAAAGCAGTATGTTAAGGCTATATATTATCACACTGCTTATTTAACTTACAAGCAGAGTATGTCATGTGAAATGTTGGACTGGATGAAGCACAAAGTGAAATCAAGATTGCAGGGAGAAATATCAATAGCCTCAGATATGCAGATGACATCACCCTTATGGCAGAAAGTGAAGAAGAACTAAAGAGCCTCTTGATGAAAGTGAAAGAGAGAGTAAAAAGTTGACTTCAAGCACAAAATTCAGAAAACTAACATCATGGTATCTGATCCCATCTGTTCAGTTCAGTTCAGTTGCTCAGTCATGTCCGACTCTTCGCGACCCATGAATCGCAGCACGCCAGGCCTCCCTGTCCATCACCATCTCCCGGAGTTCACTCAGACCCACGTTCATGGAGTCCGTGATGCCATCCAGCCTTCTCATCCTCTGTCGTCCCCTTCTCCTCCTGCCCCCAATCCGTCCCAGCATCAGTGTCTTTTCCAATGAGTCAACTCTTCACATGAGGTGGCCAAAGTACTAGAGTTTCAGCTTCAGCATCATTCCTTCCAAAGAAATGCCAGGGCTAATCTCCTTGCAGTCCAAGAGACTCTCAACAGTCTTCTCCAACACCATAGTTCAAAAGCACCAATTCTTTGGCACTCAGCCTTCTTCACAGTCCAACTCTCACGTCCATATATGTGACCACAGGAAAAACCATAGCCTTGACTAGACAGACCTTAGTCGGCAAAGTAATGTCTCTGCTTTTGAACATACTGTCTAGGTTGGTCATAACTTTTCTTCCAAGGACTAAGCGTCTTTTAATTTCAGGGCTGCAATCACCCTCTGCAGTGATTTTGGAGCCCCCATAATAAAATCTGACACTGTTTCCACTGTTTCCCCTCTATTTCCCATAAAGTGATGGGACCGGATGCCATGATCTTCATTTTCTGAATGTTGAGCTTTAAGCCAACTTTTTCACTTTCCTCTTTCACTTTCATCAAGAGGCCCTTTAGCTCCTCTTCCCTTTCTGCCATAAGGGTGGTGTCATCTGCATATTTGAGGTTATTGATATTTCTCCTGGCAATCTTGACTCCAGCTTGTGTTTCTTCCAGTCCAGCATTTCTCATGATGTACTTTGCATATAAGTTAAATCATGACAAATAGATGGAGAAACAGTGGAAACAGTGAGAGACTATTTTTAGGGGCTCCAAAATCACTGCAAATGTGACTGCAGCAATGAAATTAAAGGCACTTGCTCCTTGGAAGGAAAACTATGACCAACCTAGACAGCATATTAAAAAACAGAGATATTACTTTGCTAACAAAAGTTCATCTAGTCAAAGCTATGGTTTTTCCAGTAGTTCTGTATGGGTGTGAGAGTTGGACTATAAAGAAATTTGAGCACTGGAGAATGGATGCTTTTGAACTGCAGTGTTGGAGAAGAGTCTTGAGAGTCCCTTGGACTACAGGGAGATCCAACCAGTCCATCCTAAAGGAAATCAATCCTGAATATTCCTTGGAAGGATTAGTGCTGAAGCTGAAACTCCAATATTTTGGCCATCTGATGAGAAGAGCTGACTCATTGGAACAGACTCTGATTCTGGGAAAGACTGAAGGTGGGAGGAGAAGGGGACAATAGAGGATGAGATGGTTGTATGGCACTGACTTGATAGATATGAGTTTGAGCAAGCTCTGGGAGTTGATGATGGACAAGGAAGCCTTGCATGCTGTAGTCCATGGGGTCACAAATAGTTAGATATGGCTGAGCAACGGAACTGACTGAACCTTTCATGTAAGGTATTGATGGGGACATTTTTTTATTTGTTTGTTTTGTTTGTTTCTCTTGCACAAATACCTAGTAGTAAGGTTGCTCAGTTGTAAATCTGTTTGTTGTGTATGTTTCATTTTCTCAGAAACTGCTAGACTTTTCCCAAAGTGAATGCAGCATTTTTGCTTACCCGTAGGCAATGCAGTTCCAGGTGCTTTGCATCCTAATCAGCCATTTTAATAGATATGTGATGGAATCTCAGTGTTTCAATTTTTATTTCCTTAATGAATAATGACAATGAACACCTTTTCATGTGCTTGTTCTGTCATTTGACTCTTTTGTGAAAACATATTTTCCAATTTTTCACTCTTTTAAGAATTGGGTTATTTGTTTTATTATTGTATTCTGTGATTTTTAGTGTATATTCTGGATACAAGGAATACTTCAAATATCTTTTGCAAATATTTTCTCCCTATTTGTGTGAGCTTTTTTAAGCCTTACTTTTATTTGAAACAGTTTTAGGATCACGGCAAAATTAAGAGGAAGGTACAGAGATTTCCCATATACCCCTGCATGTAAGTAGCTTCTCCCATTGTCAGCACTCCTCACCAGAGGGTATGTTTGTCATACGTGATGAATTTAAATTTTCACTGATAAATCATAATTACTAAAATCCATAGTTTCACTCTAGTTGTACATTCAATGAGTTTGAACAAATATATAATAACATGTATCTATCAATGTATTATCATAAATAATAATTTCAGTGGTCTAAGAATTCTGTGCTCCATCTATTTCATCCTTTTCTCTCAAACCTCTGACAAACACTGATCTTTTTACTGTCTCCATAGTTTTGCCTAATATAAAGAAATCTGTCGAAATCTGATAAATGAAATATCATTTAAAACAGTAAAAACTGATAAATTATTAAATTTGTTACAGCAATAGACTATTACGTAACCCAAAGTTAATACATATAGTATGTATATTTATTATATTATTGAAATGAAAATATGCTAAAACCATATTATCAAGTAAAAACATATTACAAATGGTGTTATGATATAATTAAAACAAACATATTTAGTGAAAAATTGAAATTAAAGTTAGAAAAAAATCTGCCATTTATCCCAGGGTATAGCAAAAAATTGCTATTCCAGGATATAGCAAAAAATAATCATGCTAGGAAGATAACCATTCCTTTGTATGTAAAATATTTTGTGGAGAAATCAAATTGACCTGAAGATGAAATAAAATGGTTTTAAATGAAATATAAAAGAGTGACTGTTTGCTTTTGTAATATCATTTGTGATGCCTCTAATGGAAAAGAGAGCAGAGATAGAAGAATGGGCCCCAGTTATATGATGGGACACCAAGGAGAATGATAGGTACTATGTAGGGTAAATATATATCATCCAAAGTAAAACATGTTTGAGAGTGAAAATGGTCTCTGTTTATAACTATACCCAGCAGAGTTGAGTATACTTAGCTATAATAAACCAGAGATGTGTGATCTGCTTACCTCTCAGTAATCCCTCTGACAAGTATCATCCTTGGTTATTCATTTTAGATCCCATCTTATTTGAAGGTGTCATTTTCTTCTATTTTCTCAAAATCTTTCATGGTGAATATCATGGAGAAGAGCCCTGTGCTAGTGGAAATACAGAAATATGAAGGTGAAGACTGAGCAATTCATTATACACAACTGGACAGATTGCAGAAAGGGTTATTCAGACAATTTAAATAGTTTTGGAAATCCACAGGAAGCTATTATCTAACTTAATATTAAAAGTAGACACAATTTCACATTGTATTCACATATATAGCAACATGTCTGAAGTGTAGAATGAGCCTAATAAGTATTCATATGGTTAAATGAGTGAAAAAAAAAAAAACCTATACAGGAATCTTAACATTCCTTGAGGCATTTTGTTTTTACTTAAAATTAATAATGGCTTAACCTTACCATATGTCACATACTGTTTAAATACATATTAACTAATTTAATACTTACTATCATCCCATGCCCTATAATGGTCAAGAGAAACACACTGATGCTGAAAAAAAATGAATAAAACTGTATAACATTAAAAACCATGGTTCCTCCCCAATAAGAAGGTATTTGAAGGGACTTAGAGGGTTTGGCCTTGGATGGGTAATTTTAGAGAGAATTCAAATAAGTAAGAATTTGTCCTGAATTGAGTGTAAGGCAGGAGAATTCTATATTGGATGTATTAATGTATGTGAAGAACACGTTAGAAATGAAGTTGGGGTTAAGGAGTAATGGACAAAGAAGCAGGCATTTCTCACATCATCTCTGAGAGGGAGATTTGATAATTTTCGTAATTTACTCAGGGGTCATTTTTGTTTCTGCTCAAACATGATTAAGGGAGACGTTAGTCACAGAATGACCATCTAATGGTGGTGATGTTGGCATTGTTTTGTTCAAAGGAAGAATACCACAGCCTAGCTGAGTGGAGGCCTGGCAACAAGCTAGCTACCAACTGGAAGAAGTTAGGTTTCTCTTTTCAGTAATATTTTATTCTCTTTTTGCAGTCAAGGAAATTGAAGTACAAATAAGCTGAGTAACTTAAACAAAGGCAGAGTTAGTACCAAGTATTGGTAGGAAATAGGTTTCTGTTTCTAGAGCATCTGTGAATTATTATGGTTTTCTATAACATTCAGAATTTTTATTTGAATTGTTATGAAGAAAAAAAAGGATTTGTTGTTGCTGTTGTCAAACGTGAAGTTTTGTTTTTATTTTTCATCTCTTGAAAATGAAGAAATGATTGGTTTCTTTCATATAACATTTTATATGGAGATATAGTAAATTCCTTTTAGCATTTGATATCTATATATTTCCCAACAATATTTGATATACCCATGTTCCTTTTGTGTGTCTGAGTGAGTTTGACTCTGTATTCATCAAGAGCAGGGAGTTTCTGATTTAAGAACTTCTGGACACAGAAATTGACTAATTGTATGTGCTGAGCCTAAAGAGAATGTTGGTTTCAATTCAACATCTCAATACAGGCCTTTCAGTCAAAATGTCAGTATGATTTAGAAATATGTCTCTTATTATTCTGATTATATGCTAGTCATTGTCCCCAAAGATGAGTTTATTCTAAATCCTATTAAAGGAGGAAGGAATGGAGAGCATGGAAAAAATAATTACAATGCTTCCTATCTGTCTGAGATTTTACTGAGGACTGAAATAAGCCTAGAAAATATTGGAAGTGGGAGTAGAAGCTCAGGAAGAATGGAGATAGAGGAGAACAGTCTGTGCTTGACACTCTTCTCTCAATTATAGACTGAATCTCTTCAACAGGGAGCTCCTTTCTTTTCTTTTTTCTACCAATAATCACAGTTATTACATAGATCTACTTGCCTAATAACATGCATTATTATTTCTAACTTGTGATAGTTAATTTTTTGTGTTAACTTGACTAGGCCACAGTACCTAGATATCTGGTCAAATATCAAATTTAATATCTCTGTGAAGGTATTTTTAGATGAGATTAATATGTAAATCAGTAGACTTTGAGTAAAGCAGATTATCCTATAATATTGTTGCTGTTACGTGTGTGCTCGGTCATATCTGACTCTGTGACCCACGTGGACCGTAGCTGGCCAGGCTCCTCTATCCTTGAGATTTTCCAGGTAAGAGTACTGAAGCGGGTTGCTATTTCCTACTCCAAGGAATTTTCCTGACCCAGGAATCAAACCTTTGTCTCTTGCTTCTCCTGCATTGGTAGGCAAATTTTTGACCACTAGTAATATCTGAGACTAGTGGACTTTATGACTGGAGTTTATCTAATCACATAAAAGCCTTAAATAGAAAACAGAGGTCTCTTGACGGAGAAGAAACTTTGTCTCCAGACTGTCTTTGGATCTCCAACCTGCTGGCCTACCCTGAAACTTGTATACTTGCCAGGCTCCACAATCATGAGTCAATTTCTTAGAACTGATCTATCGATCTATCTATCCAGCCTTTCTATTGTATTTGCTTCTCTGAAGAACTCTGACTGATGAAGTGTTCCCTAATTTCACGTCACAGATTCCCAGCAACTTCTTCCTTTATTATTCTTACTCCAATTAGGGCTGATGATTAGGGATTCTCATACTTATTCTTCGAAGTCTTAAAAAAAAAAAACTCTAGAATTCATTTTTTTCACATCACAACTGCTACTGACCTAGTTGATATCATCATCATCTCTCTCTTGAACTAATGCAACTTCTTAACTAGTCTATCTTCCCCTTTCCTCCTTTCATCCACTGGATTTTATACACTGCTACAAAATTGACTTTATAAAATACAGATCTAATGTTGCCAGTCTCAGGCTCAAATATTTAATGGTTTTCTGTGAATTTCAGGAAATATATTAACACAAATTTTTTGGTGAAAAATACATGGTTATATCCATTAAAGGCACAGAAGACTTCATGAAAAAAATAGAACCACACTTTGACTTAGGTAAAAGTAAAATACACTTAAAATATTCTAATGAATTTTAGAAATTAAAATAGGAATATATCCATGCACATTATTACTTTTCATATTCTTTAACCAAGATTGTCTAAGCTAAGATTATTTCACTCCTATTGAAAAAAAAGTTTTTCTTTAATAGTAAGCTACTACAGTTACTTTTGTCCATAATTAAGATCAAGGTTTTTATGGCTAGAGTTACAAGTTTCTATCCTCTCTCAAAGGCTTATTGTAGTTTTAGAAACATGTATTTATACAATCTTCCTGCAAAATAAAAGTACTTCCAAAGTCAAAACTATATTTGCTTGATAAATTTACATATATATATATATATATCCATTATTTTTCAGGACAGCTCTTAGAATCCTTAAGATATCATAAAGATTTCCTAAGCTAACTTATGTGATTTGAAGCCAGCCTTCTTCTAAGATCCTCACATAAAATCTGTATAGATTCATGTTACCTTTTCCTGACAACACACAACATAGTATGTTTAAGTCATGAAGATTATCATCCTAATAATTTCAAATTTTAATTTATATATTTTTAATTTTGGATAAAATGTGATTTAATAAAGGTGGAAAATTACAATGAAATGATCAAGTTTTGTTATCAATTGACATTCAGTATGTCTAGAATCACTACTTATATATATTGATACTTTATTTTCTATTCCATTTCATTTTATTATAATGCTGATGGCCATCATTTAAATGACTTAATAACTCACTAATCTGTTTTGATATATAGTTTGATTAGCTATACTTTAAACTACTTTATCTTCCTATTGGCTTTTGGAGTTATTGTAAGTTTTCTCACATATATAATTGGTTTAAGTTCAAGAACTAAAAAGATAAAGATCTGAATTGAGAATATAGGTAAATAAATAGTTTCTTTCTCAAGTTGAGATTTATAACAAGCACTATTATCATTTTAAGTGTTCAAGTATAAACAGTAATTTGCAAAATCAGTTTATTCATAAACTGATTCTGACTTGAAGCCCACTTTTATATTCAGAAGAGTATGGCTATCTCTTCTCTATTAGTAATAATCCACAATTTCCCCAGATAACCCCATGTTTTCTGCCCGGCTTTCCAGAGGCATCCTGGAAATAAAGGTATAAAAGTTTATAACTAAATAAAATATAACAGTGAAGAGAGCTGGGGGTATAATTGGATGAGTAAAAAATTAAATATTTCGATAAATTTCTACATTATAGCAAGTAGCTCAGAACACACTGAAGAATGAAATGAGTTTAGAAAGCCCCAGATCAAAAATTTCAGGGGACTGTGGAGATCTGGGACGCAGTCTGCTGGTTAGCACCTTAGTGAGGCCCTGGTCTCGAGTTAGCAGATCCAGTGAGGGCCAACAAGATTAGAGGGAAAGGATCAACTAGATTTGACCAAGTGCCTTGATTAGTACGGACCCCTTCCCAACCTCCATCTGAAGAAAAAGATACTTTATCCTTTAATCCCAGGCCAAAAGAAACAAATTAATGCTTCAAAACAAAAAGAAACAAGGTGAAAACATTTGCAGTTACTCTTCTCTAAAAGTACTGAAAAATTGTTCTCACAAATTATAGATTTTCAGTCTGGATAATGGTACCCCTAGATCCAAAGTCTTTTGATTCTGGATTTGATATTTATGTTGCAAGAAATAAAGAGACATTTTCAAGCTTAAGTGAAAGAATATTTACAGTTGGGACCTGAGCTAGTCTAGAACTAGAGGACTGGCAGTTTGACTTTTCTCTCATGAACACCAGAGCAGTTCTCTCTCTGGCTCTTCTGCTTCCATTTATGTGTTTACTCATTTCTCCTCTTTCATTTGGTTAGTTGATTTTGCTGGCTCAGTTTTTGCTCCCAACGCTTCTTTTTTTAAATTTTTTTCAGTTCTCTTGTTCTAACTCTACCCATGTCACTTTTACCTATTCATCCTTTCTACTTGCTTCCATGACACAGACTAAACAGATTTCTTCACAACAGAATTCCAGAGTGAGAGAGAAATCATCTTAGACCACATCACAGTTATAGCAATTCTCTGCTATCAGCTGTGCAGTTGTAGTATCCAATATGGTTGAGGGATCACAAGATACAAAACATGGTTGTGGTCCCTTGGTTTGATTCTGAGCTGAAGTTTTTCTTAAAAGGGTAATGATGATGTAAAAATGAAATCCCAAGCACATTTATTTTTGCCCAGTTAAAGTATTTTATCATTATTATGCAAATTGATGTTCACTCACTTTAAATGCACTTATATTGATATACAAGTGTGAATAACCAATTTCCTTAACTTTGAATATCTCAATGACTCTCATCTTATTCATCTTCACTGATATTTATTCCAGCTAGAGATGAATTGTGCATTATTTCTTAGTCTTTGTTGGTGCTATTTCCCTTTCTTGATTGACCATATACTGGGGTATTTTCACTAAACTTATGCATTAAGTATTTTTGAGGGATTTATCACTTTGCTAATTCTACCTTTTGACAGGAAGTAGGCGATGGCACCCCACTCCAATATTCTTGCCTGGAAAATCCCATGGACACAGGAGCCTGGTGGGCTGCAGTCCATGCGGTCACAAAGAGTCAGATAGGACTGAGCGACTTCACTTTCACTTTTCACTTTCATGCATTGGAGAAGGAAATGGCAACCCACTCCAGTGTTCTTGCCTGGAGAATCCCAGGGACGGGGGGAGCCTGGTGGGCTGCCATCTATGGGGTGTCACAGAGTTGGACATGACTGAAGTGACTCAGCAGCAGCAGCATATGCAAATTGTTCTCTCTACAAATGTCACTTTTTCTTTCTTTAAATACAAGTATAGCAGTAGTTCACAACTATGATCTTTTTATATTTTTCATTAAACTTTTCTCCTCCACCTTTATTGAGATATACTTGATAAATAAAATTGTATATATCTAAAGAGTACAACCTAATAATCTGATGTATATATGCTTTGTGAAATGAAGACCACAATCACATCTGTCACCTCACATAGGTACCCTTTGTGTATGTGTGAGATGAGAATGTTTGGGATTAATTCTCAGCAAATTTATGTACAGTATAGTATTATTAACTATTGTCATCAAGAAGTACACTGGATCTTCAGAACTAATTCATCTTATAACTGAAGCTTTGTACCTATTGATCATCATTTCCCTCACTTCCTCAATCGTCCAGCTCCTGGCAATCACCAATCTACTCTGTTTCTATGAATTCAACTCTTTATGTTCTACATATAAATGAGACTATATAGTATTGCCTTTTTTGTTGTTGTTGTATTATATCACTTAACATAATGTTCAAGTTGCTGTAAGTGGTAGAATTTCATTTTATCTCATAACTGAATAATGTTTATATATAGTATATATTTATTATATGATATTGTTACAATAATCATAATACTATATATGCTATTATGATGAATATATATTAATGATATATAATATATATTATATAAATAAGTTATCGTGATTAATGCTGCAATAAGCATGGGAGTGCTGATATCCCTATGAGATACAGATTTCATTTCCCTTTGATATGTACTCAGAAGTTGGCTTGCTAGATCATATGGTAGTTCTATTTTTAATTTTTGAGAACTGTCTATACTGTTTTCTATTATGTCCATACCAATTTATTTCTCTGTCATCAATGTACAAGGGTTCATTCTTTCCATATCCTCACAGCACACAACTGTGATTCCTAAATGTGAATGTGCATCAGAATTTCTTGGAGAACTTTCAAAAACACAGATTTTTGGGTTTTTGATTTAGTAAGTCTGAGTTGGGACCCAAGAATTGTGTTTCTAACAAGTTCTTAGGTAATGCTCATGTTGTGTGTTCAAGAATCACACTTTCAGATCCACTAGCTAACACAATTGAGGTTTCAATATTTTTTTTTTTTTGAGTCAGCAAGACCTGAATTCAAACTTGAGCATATCCCCTTTTAAATAAAATAACTGTAGTAAAATGACCTAAATTGTGAGTTTCTGTTTATTCTTCAGTGAAATAGGGATACAAAAAGAGTATTACCAATCTTAAATAATAAAATAAACAGAGCCCAACACATGCTAAACAGTCAATACACATTACTACAATTTTTAAAAATATAAATTAATAATATTTTGTGTCATCAGATATTTAAGTTCTCCATGTCTATTTTCCTAATAGTTTATGCCTGTAGGCAACAGTAGTAGACTCTAAAATATGAATAGGGGACTCAATTAAAAGTCTCTTACATTTACATTGTGACATTATCTGAGTCTTCCTTGATTTTGCAGACCAATCTGGGCACTGGGGTTAATGTTTTCACATGATGAAAACATTTGAGGAGAACTATAGCCCATTGCACTTCTCACTTGGTAATTTATGTTTCCAACATGCTCAGATGTAAATAATTGTTCTTGCCATAATATCCATTGTGAATTTCTCTCTTGCTGTGGCTTGCCCCTTTTTCAATTTGATAGGGAATCATGGTTTGCTTTTCAGCTGGGGTTATCCACATAAAAGATACCTGAGAAAGTTCTTGAATTAAGAACATCATAAAGAGAAACTAAAATTTATTAAATCACTATGTAATATGAATTTGATACATATCTATGTATTAAATGATATCCACACACACACATTTGTGACAGGGATGTATTTCTGTCATTTCCAGTTCATGCTTGTTAAGAAAGTGTTAGTAGTACAACTCTCGCCCTATTATGGTCTCATCAGGCTTGTATTCCTCTTCTCTAAGGTTCTAAGACCTCTTCCTTGAGCCACAGGTCTCTAAGCTGGCCAGATGATAAGATTTAAACTTGTAGGCAATGAAAACAGGATGACCAAGTTCTTTAACTGGTTAAAATATAGCTTCCACTCAACAAGTTGCAAAATGAAAAGTGAATGAGATTAACTGACTGAAGAAACAAAATTCTGCATTGAATTGAAAGCCACCTTCTCCAGCCCATTTCCAATCTTCACCTGTCTTTTGCCTATTTTTCTCTACTGGACTTTATTTACACAGAAAAGTGTTTATGGGGAAAAGCGTCAATGACTCAGTTCAGTTTCGCAAAGTACTAACAGTTCTTGAGAGGAAACCTGCTGTACTGAGTAAGTGCAAAGTGTGATTATTAATCTTAATATAATATTTTTAAACAGCTGACAGATGGTGAACACAATGAAATATGTTGATAACTCCTTGTTATATTTTCAAGGACTTGGAGGCTTATTGAAAATATGAGGTTCTAAATATCTGAACACGTGGATGCTTTTTCGGATGAGCATGACAAAATCTTTTTTGCAAATAACATGCTGTAGTTTAAAAATTAAGGTGGTGCTAAAAGAAAAGGAGATAAAAATACATACAAATGAGAGATTCCTGCAAAAATTCTAGGGTAACATCAGGCATTGCCCTTCAGGGCAATCTATTCCTCTTTCAAACAGAAACTCCTTCGGATGAGCTTGTCTAGGATCTCTAAAAGAACGTGGGCCAAGTATGTCAGCATTAAAAATACTGAATTGGCTGGAAACACTGTTGTGTGTCAACCTTTATTTGTCCTTTAAACCAAGAAAAAGAATAACAGTATGCCTGTAGGCAAAATGAAGGTCTGCTCTTTCCTTCCTCTCATTCCATTCCTCATGCTCTCTTCAACTTATATGAGATTTGTAAAATGAATTGTAATAGAAAGTTCATATGACAAAAATTACAGTGGTGTGGCCAAGAAAACACCCAGGGGCTTTTAGCTTCCGTTGTGCCAGGAATGAACTATCAGATCAGCCTTCTGGACTCAAATGCGACACTGTCAATAAGGATACATCATCTTTTTGTGGTGTAGAAGAGCTGTCGGTTGTAATTCCCATTATTCCAAAGCCAGGATTTTCCATTAGTACAGCCACCTGCTGGGTTTCTCTACTCAGGTTTAATGGAGTCTGAATTTGAATTTATCACCATCTGTGGGGAGACAGGAAATGAGAGAGCATCACTAATTCCTTTCTTCATTTGCAAAGTGTATGTATAATCTTTATAAGGAAGCAGCAAAAGCAGCTGAGGTTGGAAATGGATTGGAGAATATTTTAGCTCACATTGACATCAGAGCTCCAGACCAAGGGGGACACATGCTGTTTGTTCTAAAGCCAATTCCAGCAACAAAAAGAATGTTTTAATTTCCTATGTAATGCAGTATCAAAATCATGCAGATTCAGGATGCTATTTCTCTTCAACTTCCAAAAAGATCTCGGAAGATTTAATCAGATCTCTAGTAAAGATGAAAGACTTGGATACATATCAAGTTCACAAAAATGAGTTCAAGATTCCTAATTACAACATTAACTTAAAAATAGAACATTATAGAATATAAGTGTCTATTTTATGTAGTTCATTTCCCCTAAGACTAAAACAAAAACAAAAAGCGTTGTATAACCCAAGAAGAAAGACCAGAGAACATCAAAGCCTTCAGGATGATCTATGGAAATAATGTAATGCCTTAAATTCATATAAACATGTCTCAGTGGTCCTGACTTATATGGAGTCATCAGTGATGTTTATCAACATATTTAATTAAAAAAACAATAGGTTTACAGGAAAGGTAAGCAATTTACAATTAAATTCTGGCATTGTCTAGTGGATAAAAGCTTTCAAATCTGATCTGCCTAATTTTTTACACTGCTCCATCAGGGCAGAGTGTTACATTCTGGAATCTGCTGTCCAGACAAAGACAAAGGAAAAACTAAACCATTCTGACACACCAGTTGCGATAGGTATTACGGGCCACTCCAGCTCACAACAAATGGAGAATAATAGCAGTTCAGAAGATGAGAGGAAATATCCTCTCAGGAAAGAGGAAGATTCAAAATCAAAACACACAAATACATATACACACAGACACACACACGCACAGAGCCTCTGAGAAAACACTGCATGCCATTGTCTTTCTTCAGGAACCATGAGTTCATCCCTTTCTCATGAATCTCCCTCCATGTTTATAATCTCGGATTAATGACTCTAAACAGTGAGTCTGTTCTAAAGTCATGGGGGTCAGCTCTGTGGACTTGAGGAGCTTGGATAATTGGAAGGAATGTTACTTATTATCGTGAAGCAACGATTCCAGGGGAGGAGAGGAAGAAGCACAACAAATAACTGCCCTGTTGTTCTTTAAGACTACCGAGAGAGTTCGCGCTCCTATCAGGGAGGTTGTGAAGACTGCATTGCGACAAAGCAAAATACCTCCTGGGTGCCTGCTTCTAGAGGAAAGCGTTTGATGTTTGATCTGTAATGAGATGGAAGAGGAAAACAGTCCCTTGGTTAACTAATATATACTGGAGATGAACAGATTCAAAGATTTAAGTTTCAGTTCTGGGACAAGATCCCCCATGCCACTAATTTATTATTTAGGAAATTCTGTAAGTTCTTTTCTCTTTTCGTACTGCATGCATGATGGGTTTAACATACATTTGCTTTCAAATCTGGCTTGGATAATAACCCTAATAATTATTATGCTGTATTTCACTTTTGCTTGTTTAGTTCTTTCTCAGTGTGGCTATGATGTGGCTTTATGTGATTTCCTTTTGGCACATGAGTGATTGGAACCGAGGGCTTTATGTTGGGCCTAAGCACTTTGTACTGGAAAGCAAAGAGGCAGTAACCTAGCGCAAGTGCAAAAGGTTGCATATAATACGGAATTCAGGATAAAGCTAGAATGAAAATAGGAAAGCAACAGCAATAAATAAATAAGCAGTTAATTTTACTCCACATGGCATGCTATGGATGATGTCACACATATGGTGATTCATACCAGGAGCAGCAACTTTAGAGACGAAGTCAAACCCTAGAAAATCTGTCAGTTTGGGTTAACAGAACATTGTTATTACCTCAAGTCAAGCAGATGGAGGGCAAACTTCTCTGCTGGATTCTGCTGCTCTTTAATTAATGTCCACATTTATTATGTCAATATAATGCATCACGTTTGGTCTAAAGATTGTTTTAGTTTTAGTTTTTTTTTTTAAATAGAATGATTATTCCATTAGTTTCAACATTTGAACAGTTGCACAGGATTTTAGAGGCATATGTAGATATCCCAATAATGTTTATATCAGTGTATAAAAGAAACAGAAGAGAAGGGACCAAGCTGGCTTTACATATTTCATTCTTGATGTAGAGATGGATTTGATACTTCTTTTATGAACATTTTCAAATGAGGGCTTTTGAGTACATGCATGTGAACATATAAGAAGAATGGGAATCTCAGATGATAAAGCTATGCAGATCTTATTAATATTAGTATTTCATAAAGAAATTAATAGCTGCAATTAATTTACTCCTGGAAGTAATGCAGTAAATGAAGAAAAGCAAGTAGGAAAATCTCATCTTATCTCAGAAACGTTAATTTTCTTAGCTGTGTTCAGAAAGAACAAGGAATCTCTGGCATTGGATATTGTCCACATGAAACTGTGGTATTAAATCTTTAGGCACAATTCAAAGAATAAACCAATTATGTAAGAATGAAAGAGTGTGCCATAACTACAAGCATACTTTCTTAAATAGATGGCAGGTTTGCATTGTTCATTTGGGGAAAATATTTTTTTCAGTGTTGGCTCTAGCCTTTAATTATTTAAGTAAGTCAAATCCAAAATCGTTAAAATGTGCAAATATTACTTGGAATCTGTCCAAGAGGAAACAGTAGGCAGTGATCTGGCCCCTTGGATTGAGCAGTCAATTGTTGCTTAGTTTCCTTTCACATTCTTGAAGAGATATGCTCTTAAACAAAGATCAGTACTCCCACCAATGACTGGTAAAATATTCTTGGTATTAGTAGTACCATATAGGGCTTCTGAGTGGCTAGACCACCCAGTGTAGTCTCTGCTGATTTCTAGATGATGGTAAATGAAACCTTGGATAAACACTTTTTCAAGTCAAACAATCACTTTGTATACATACCCACTTCAGGGTTTCAGCATCCTGGAAAGCAAAGGCTATAACGATTCCTTTTTTTTTTTTTTCTTTCTGTACAACATCCCATTAGATTCCTGTACTTCTTCATAGCAGTAAGATTTTTTTATAAGCTAACAAATTCACTCTAGTGATGGAAAAACGAAGAAAAGATTCTAATATTCTACTGTGAACTCCATTTTTAAAACAAAAAAGATAATTTAGGCCACTAGTTCTCAAATAGAGGCAATTTTGCCCCCCACAGCGTAGACAAGTCTGGTGCTACTGAAATCTAGTGGGTAGAGGCCAGGAATGTTCCTAAATATCCCCAAATTTCACAAGATAGATCCCCAAACACAGAATCATCTGCCTCAAAATGTTAATACTGCTGAGATTTAGGAAACTCTTGCCTATGTCAATAAGACCACTTTTTCATCTCTAAACATATGAAAAGTCTTCATATGACTGGGGGAGAGTGTGGTTTACAAAATTTCAGTGAATTTTTTCCATTGTAGGTACTATAAAGAATACAATACCAACTTTGATTGTGTTACTTATCAATGAACTACATTACTATATATGACAGGAATGTATACAGTAATGAAATAAAAAGTAACTGAAAAGTTTCATCTTTTATAGGTTTTTTTCCATCCATTTTTCTCTCTCTCTCTTTTAGTCTCTCTTATTTTTACATCATTTTCCCTAATTTGTCTTTATATTTCTTGAGGGGAAAAATCCATTTCTGTTTCTGGAATCCTTTTTCATTTTCAGTTCTTCAAAATCTGATGCAAAACACTACTAGCAGGAAACTTTTTCCTGTTCGTCTTACTAATGGTTTAGAATTTAATTCATCAAGCTTTAACATTCAGATATTTGGTGTTCTTCCAAATATAAATTTCATTTCACAGTATACAGAAAAGCCTGTATTCAAAGAAATAATTTGCAAATGATGGGTTAAACAAAGTTAAATTTTGTTTATTTCATAACTTTTCAGTATCTCAAATATGCTAACATTCATTGTAAACATCAAAAGAAAGATTTAGAAACTACTTTTTTTAAACAAATCTATTATATCACAGAACTTTTTTTTTTACATGAATTTTCTAGCACTATTTGATGAAATTTGTGGTCTGAAAAACATGCCATGGACCTAGCTCATGAGTTGTCTAGAATCTTCTTTTTTGTTGCTAGGAATCTATTATCCATAATTCCACATTCTCACCTTAATTATTTCAAAGTCACTAGGAACCTAAGGATCTGATATCTGCTAGAGAAATGGGCACATCCATGGGTCAGAATATAATATAATTCCTTTCTTTTCTTTTTCCTTTTTGCCCCCTTCTCCTCTAGCCCTTAATCTTTTCCAGCATCAGGGTCTTTTCCAATGAGTTGGCTCTTTGCATCAGATGGCCAAATTATTACTTTTTAATTTTTATTTTTGTTTTGTTTATTTTTTAATTTATTTAATTGGAGGCTAATTACTTTACAATAATTGTGGTGGTTTTTGCCATACATTCACATGAATCAGCCACCGGTGTACATATTTCCTCATCCTGACCCCTCCTCCCACCTCCCTCCCCATCCCATCCCTCAGGGTCATCCCAGTGCACCAACCCTGAGAACCCTGTCTCATGCATTGAACCTGGACTGGTGATCTCTTTGACATATGGTAATATACATGTTTCAATGCTATCCCCTCAAATCATTCCACTCTTGCCTTCTCCCACAGAGCCCAAAAGTCTGTTCTTTACATCTGTGTCTCTTTTGCGATCTCACATATAGGGTCATTGTTACCATCTTTCTAAATTCCATATATATGCGTTAATATACAGTACTGATGTTTTTCTTTCTGACTTACTTGCTCTGTATAATAGGCTCCAGTTTCATCCACCTCATTAGAATTGATTCAAATGCATTCTTTTTAATAGCTGAGTAGTACTCCATTGTGTATATGTACTGCAGCTTTCTTATCTATTCGTCTGCTGATGGACATCTAGATTGTTTCCATGTCCTGGCTATTGTAAACAGTGCTGGGATGAACACTGGGGTACATGTGTGTCTTACACTTCTGGTTTCCTCAGTGTGTATGCCCAGCAGTGGTATTGCTGGGTCATATGGCAATTCCATTTCGTTTTTGAAGGAATCTCCACACTGTTCTCCATAGTGGCTGTACTAGTTTGCATTCCCACCAACAGTGTATGAGGGTTTCTTTTTCTTCACACCCTCTCCAGCATTTATTGTTTGTAGACTTTTTAATAGCAGCCATTCTGACCAGTGTGAGATGGTACCTCATTGTAGTTTTTATATCCATTTCTCTGATAATGAGTGATGTTGAGCATTTTTTCATGTGTTTATTAGCCATCTAATACAGTACTTTTCTAATCTTGTATTGCTGATAATCCACTTTTGGTCCAAAGGAAACACTAACATAATGCTTTAGCCAAACAAAATCTGAAAGTGCAGGTCAAGATGGGTGTAGTTGTGCCTTTTACATTTGCACGTTAGTCATCAGTCAAACTGTCTCTGGCCACTTAGACTTCTCTGCCTGAGAAAAGCATTGCTTGCCTTTATCCCTTATACTGCAGAAGAGGCAGATTAAATCTTTCAGGGATCTCATTGAAGATGTTTTTCTAAGCAGGTAGTCCACTCTAAGTGCTAGGGACTCACAGCACAGCCTCCCCTAATAAAGCCTTTTATGTACTTTTCTAATTTCCACACTAGAGTCTATCATAGCTTCAGTACAATACTTCACTAAAATATCATACTATCCTTTTTATTTATTATTATTAATTTGTCTATTTTTTGCCAGCCCTATGGACAGGGAGTCGTGGCGTGCTGAGATTCATGGGGTCGCAAAGAGTCGGACACAACTGAGCGACTAAACTGAACTGAACTGAACTGATCAGATAACCAGTCTCCTAATTCACCCTGCTTTCTCATCTGCTGTAATATGTTGCTTCAATTTAAAGTTCTAACAAACTGACAGATAGATCTATAAGTTGTGCACATGAATCATGTACACTGTCCAGTACTTTATGGATAATTTAGAGAAATTTCAAAGATAATTTCATTTGTACTTGGTTTTTATCAAATATGCTAACATTTGAACCAGACTCCAATTATAATATTTGACTTCTCTCTATAGAAAAGACCAGATAACAGAGTTTGAAATGTTCTATACTTGTGACCAACTTTCTAAGTGAGCTGACTGATTCAATCTACCTCTTTGACTTATTTTTCACCTGTCCAATATATTAGGTATCTTCATATTTTACTTTTTAATACAAATTCAAGAAGTAAAACAACATATTATGACTAAAACATGGTCTCAAATGTAAGATATTCTTAATATACTCATGTTTGCATTGAAGTCAGTTAAACGTGCCTCTGAATTCTCTGGTTCATGTTCTATTTTATATATATATATACACATAATTCTAGCTTGGTCATAACTTTCCTTCCAAGGAGTGAGCATCTTCTAATTTCATGGCTGCAGTCACCATCTGCAGTGATTTTGGAACCCAAAAAAAATAAAGTCTGATACTGTTTCCACTGTTTCCCCATCTATTTCCCATAAAGTGATGGGACGAGATGCCGTGATCTTCATTTTCTGAATGTTGAGCTTTAAGCTAACTTTTTCACTCTCCTCTTTCACTTTCATCAAGAGGCTTTTTAGTTCCTCTTCAGTTTCTGCCTTAATTTTGGTGTCATCTGCATATCTGAGGTTATTGATATTTCTCCCAGCAATCTTGATTCCAGCTTGTGCTTCTTCCAGCCCAGCCTTTCTCATGATGTACTCTGCATAGAAGTTAAATAAGCAGGGTGACAACAGTGATTGCAGCCATGAAATTAAAAGACACTTACTCCTTGGAAGAAAAGTTAAGACCAACCTAGATAGCATATTCAAAAGCAGAGACATTACTTTACCAACAAAATCCATCTGGTCAAGGCTATGGTTTTTCCAGTAGTCATGTATGGATGTGAGAGGTGGACTGTGAAGAAAGCTGAGCGCCGAAGAATTGATGCTTTTGAACTGTGGTGTTGGAGAAGACTCCTGAGAGTCTCTTGGACTGCAAGGAGATCCAACTAGTCCATTCTAAAGGAGATTAGTCCTGGGTGTTCTTTGGAAGGAATAATGCTAAAGCTGAAACTCCAATACTTTGGCCACCTCATGCAAAGAGTTGACTCATTGGAAAAGACTCTGATGTTGGGAGGGTTTCGGGGCAGGAGGAGAAGGGGACGACAGAGAATGAGATGGCTGGATGGCATCCCCAACTAGATGGACATGATTTTGGGTAAACTCCGGGAGTTAGTGATGGGCAGGGAGGACTGGCATGCTGCAGTTTGTGGGGTTGCAAAGAGTTGGACACGACTGAGCGACTGAACTGAACTAAACTGATAGTCATCATTACTTACTAACACTCTATTAAGCTTCTCAGCTAAAGGGTATCCATAAAGCTTATGGATATCATATACTGTATATTTTCTAGAAAAGCCTAGATTTTAGTGATTGATTATGCTTCATGAAAAAATTATGTCATATATATTTATAAGAGAGAGAGAGAGAGAGAGAGATGTTAGGGGAACCATTGACCAAAACGACCAACCTGGTCAGGCAAGATAGTGACCTACTTGTATTGGTTATCTTACAACAAGAGATCCTGGTAAGGAATGCAGAAATAAACAGCTACCACCACCTGGAAGAATTCAGGAAAGATCAAAAGGAGAGTGAAAATGCCAGTCCACATATCTTACCAACCTCACAGAATCCTGCTTGCTAGAATCCATCTTGGCTGAGTGATGTACATGCCACCAGAAAGACTCGAGTCAGAATGATTGGCCAGCTATAACCTGGAAACTAACCCCATCACCATAAAACCCAAGACTGCAGTCCACATGGCAAAGTAATTGTCCTGGATTCCCTTACCTGTTGCTCTCCACCTGGGTGCCCCTTCCCTGTAAAGTTTCTTGCTTTGTCAGCACATGTGTCTCCTTGGAAATTTTATTTCTTAGCGTGATAGATGAGCCTTCACTCGCAGTATATATATTTAAACAATGGAACTTGGGACTAGGGCTTTCATTTTCTATATTTTCAATTCTTACCTAACACTTGCCACCAGATAGGCTAATAATTGTTTTTTAATGTTTTAATTATTACTCAAAAGTAATAAATAATAAAATTTAAAAAGTTATAAATAAATGCCACCTAAATAAATCACTCAACTATATAACAGTTCTATTGGTTAGCAGCTTCATTTAAAGAAAGGAATTAAGTTTCCTTTAGGATATAACCTCAGACCATTACTTCTTAGTTGCTCAAATCTTTTCTGTTTGGTTCTGTGATACTGTGATTATTCAGAATGGCTAAATAATCTTGGAAATTACTGAACCTGATGATAACTTTAATTTCAAGACTTTGAAGTACTCTCCTTGATGCCTCGCTACTTTTATGGTTGTCTTCAAAGTTCATACTGTCTCATTTACAAAAATCTCTATGTAGATCTATTGCAAATTGTATATAATGTTTCTTGTGCTCATCATACTCTCATCAACATATTTTGAGGTTATTAATAGCATGATAATTTTGAAGTGTTATGTAAAAGAAGAAGCCTTTTATGTAAAGGAGATCACATTAATCCAAACTGAAGTTTATGCAGTATAAGCTTGAGGGAAAAGAAATTTGAATGCAAATCAAATTGGATTTTTCTGGAAATATCTCTTTAAGTCTGTGAGGAAACCACTGCAGCAATGATTAAAATTTGTTCTTATTCTCTTATATTTGATTTTTTTAAAAAGTTCCTGTTCTTTTGGAAAAGTGTTTGTTAAAAGGAAACTTTATAACACTTCCCATCCTATTTAATTATCCATTCAATAGTCATTGACTTTCATCAAAGCAATGTGGGTAGAACTGGGAATGGAACAAACACATAGAAATTGGTTTCTATAGGATTGAATGAGAGATTATAGACAAAATATGGCAAGACTTCTTGCCCTTTTCAGAAGATTTCTTATACAGAAGAGAGGAGAATTGGCCATATTAAAGAGATACCCAAATCATGGGCCTAAAAATCCCTGGCAGCTTTGGAGATATCCTTAGTGAAACATGAAAGCAAGGGTAATCCTTTACCTTTTGATAAAAATAGCCTTGGGTTTTTACTTTATCTTTGTGAAAGAGCTTTTCTTTTATTGATATTTTCCCTATTGTTTGCCTTGTTTCTTCCGCAAGAAATGTAGTTTGGCATTTGGAAAATGAAGCAGGATAAGGGGATGAAATGATGTGGGCAGGAGAGGGGAATGCTATTTTAGATGGTGCTCAGGGCAGAAAGGTTTCTGTGACAGGTGATATTTCAGTAGTGACCACAGTGACAGGAGAGAACAAGTCAAGTAGATGATTAGGTAAGAGATCTCCAGGCTAGTGGGAAAACAAAGGCAAAGCTATTAGGTAAGTATGTTTATGGGAATTTTGAAAAACTGTACAGAAGTTACTGAGAAAGGGAGTAGTAAGATCACGTTGTATCAAGAACCAAGCTCAAGATGACAAGAAAATTTAAGGCTTGGTAAGAACTTTGGATTTTATCTAAGCACAGTGGGAAATAGTCTGAGTAGTTTAAGAGACACATAGTTGTCATGTTGTGCCATGATAAGAACTATATGTTAAAAGGATTATTCTGACCACTGGCTGGTGAATAAACTGTGATATGTGTTATATTAAGTAGGGTCTAATAGATCATTTGAAATTCAATACACATGTGATTGGGAACCATTGGAGTTATATAAACAAAGTGTGAAATAATTTTATTTATGATTTAAAATGATCATTTTAGTTACCATATGGGTAATCACTTTTAGGAAAAGCAAGGAGAGCAATTAGGGGGACATTTTTTAGTGGCTGAAATATTAAAAGCAGCAGTGGCTTAAACTAGATGGAAAGGGGGGTAGTAAGAAGCGGCTGTTTTTGGATATTGTGAAGGCTGAGGTAAAAAAATTTGATGGCAGATTGAACATGTGATTTATAAGAAAAGAGAAGAGTCAAAAATAACTCTAAGGTTTGGGGCCTGACTAAACAGGTAAATGACGGTAAATCATTTGCTGAAACAGGGAAGTTTGGAGGAGAAGTGCTTATAGGCCTATAGAATCGATCATTCTTCTCAGACATGTCAAATTTGAGATGCTCTTAAGCTTTCAATTTAGAATGTGGATTTAGTAGTCAGATACATGCATATTTATTTACGCATGCATCCAATTACTGAACCCTTACTGAATGTATTGAGCCATCAGAAAGAAAGAGATGCTTTTATAGTCTCCCCCAATATAGGGTTTATTTGTTATTGTAGCATAGCCTAGCTCATCCTGAATAATAGAAATAGTAAAATCCATGGGATTTAATGAGATCATATATAGAATAAGTACAAAAAAAGAAAACAGAACAGTTCTAAAAATTGAGCCCTGAGGCATTCCAGCCTTTACTAATTGGAAAGCGAAAGAGGATGAGGATGAGGATCACGCAGAGGAAAAGAAAAGCCTCGGGGTTATTTATTTATCTTCTGGAAGGACATTATTACTATTATTACAGTTGTTTCAAAATTGTCAGAAATTTAATAAAAGCATTTCCCATCCTGGGAATAGGGGTAATGGTTGGGCTAGGGTGGGGAACACATCTTTAAACACCAATTATAATCAACTATAGCTCACTTTTGGCTGCATAATTATAAAACATTATTTCTCTGTCAGAATAAGTGTGAGTCTAAGCCCTCTTTACTTTTAGTTTATACAAATTCTGAAATAAAATTAACTATTGGGTCTGGCATAGTCATATGAAAACCCACTACCCACAGTCTTTGCTTAACTCGATTTCCTCAGTATCTCTGGGATTGTGGTAAAACTTTATGATGTATTTTAGTATGTGGCATAGTCTGCTGTATCATCTCCTGTAAAATTTAATAGCATATACCAGGGTTTTGACTATGTTTTCTGTTTTGTTAGCTGCAGAGTGATTTTATTTTCCTTAACTGAATAATAAATCCCTGAACTTCAGCTTTATATGAATATTGGATCATTTGGAGTGATAGCTATTTTGTGCATGGAAGTCTTTGGAAAGATATGAATAAGGGCCCCCACACCCACCCACAACACAAACACATATACACCACAAACCTAACTGTCTGAACTCAATAATACTCACAGAGCAATGTGTAAACTTTTCTACCTTAATTTTATTACCTGATATGTGATATGTAAAAATGCCGATTTCATGTGTCTTGATAACAAAATGAGACAAAGCTACATCTGTAGCCACCTTCCCTTCTTAGATTTGAAAGCTTACAACAAATTTGCAAGTGCCCTGTTTCCATCAGTGACAGATACTAGCTTCATTCATAAATGCATGTTTTATAACTCTGTTCTATGCTCTTCTTTTGACAAAGTTCATTTCAAGCCTGTCATGATTTAATATTTTTGAAGTCAATTTAAACTTAAGAATTCTGTAAAAAAAGTAACTTCTTGTGATTTACTAACATAATAGCACTACCGAGGTGATTATTGGATGACCAGATATATTTCTAACATGGCTAAGCACACACAGAGAGATGCTGACAATTATGTCACAACATACTCCTCTTCCTGTCAAGGTGTAAGTTTTCTTTGGAAGTTAATTTTAAAATGAGCCACAATTTCAGAAACATTGACACATTTTGAAGAGTTATAAATTTGTTTGAGTACTGCCCAATTATTTCTCTCTTTTCATTGCTAAAAGGATTTCAATTTCCTTTTCCCTGACCCTGTCCAAAATAGATAGTCCTGCTATTGCTAGTTTGATTTTGATTTTTTTACGATGCTAATTCACAAAGAGGGAGGGATATAAGAATAAAAATGAAGGGTGGAAGGACAAGTAATAGGCTAGGGACAGAAATTTCATGGTTGGAGGGGAACTGGTAACAGAAGGATAGACAGCAGGTGTGATTGAGAATTGGAAATGAGGAAAAAAGGGTGAAGCATTGCCAAATGTCAGAAAACGAATCTCCTTTATAGGTTTCTAGGGATGCAATTGAAAAGTGGAGTTCATTTTGACGTATTTGAACTCTGTTTCTTTAAAGACAGCTTGTGGGTTGAAAAAGACTGTTCATTCATTCAATAATCCATTCTCTTAACCATTATTTATTGAGCTCCTACTATCTGCCAAACATTTTTTTCAAGGTATAGGAAACACAGCAGTAAATAAAGTAGCCCCAAATTCCAGTCTTCAAGAAACTTATGTATAGCGGGGTGCTAATTAAACAAATAAGAAAACAAACCCATAATGATGGAGATTGAATCAGTATGAAAAACTCTCAAGAAAATTTTAGAATCATGATTTCTCTGGTAAATTCTACCGAACTTTTAAAATTATAAAAATCATTCTTAAGCTCTTCCACAAGAATTGAAGAGGAAGATACACTCTCAACAGATTTTATAAGGCCAGCATTAACCTAATACTTAAGGACACTATGAGAAAACTATAGGCCAACATCCTTGATGAATGTAAATGCAAAAATCCCTAGCAAAATACTAGAAAAATATTTCCAACAGAACATTAAAAAGATTCTACTTCCTGATCAAGTTGAATCTGTTCCAGGCATACATAAATGGTTCCCATATGCAAATCAATAAACACGTATCATATTAATAGAATGAAGGATAAAAATCAAATGATCATCTCAACAGATGCAGAGAAATAATTTGATAAAATTTAATATCCTTTCATGAAAAAAAGTTATGATAATTTGGGTATAGAGGAATGTATCTCAAAAGAATAAAGGCCATATATGACAAATTCAAAACTAGCATCACACTTAACAGTATGAAGAAAGGCTGAAAGCTTTTCCCCAAAGCCCAGGAACAACGCAAGGGTGCCCACTGTCAACATTTCTATTCAACAAAGTACTGGATGTACTAGCAGAACAATTAAGAAAAAGAAATAAAAGGCATCCAAATTGGAAAGGCAGAAATAAAATCTACTTTTTGCAAATAATATGATCATATTTAGAGAAAAACCTAGAAGTACCACTAGAAAACTGTTAACACTCAGGAACAAATTTTAAAATTTATCAAGAAATGAAAACCTCCTAAGTGACCTAAACAAACCACTTCACTATATCAACATATAGTAAGATATTACTCAACTATACATTAGAGGAAAATCTTGATATTTGTGACATGGATGCACTTAAGAACCTTCATTTCAGTCACTGTCATGTCCACCTCTTTGCAACCCTATAAATCGCAGCACGCCAGGTCTCCCTGTCCATCACCAACTCCAAGAGTTCACTCAGACTCACATCCATCGAGTCAGTGATGCCATCCAGCCTTCTCATTCTCTGTCATCCCCTTCTTCTCCTGCCCCCAATCCCTCCCAGCATCAGAGTCTTTCCCAATGAGTCAGCTCTTTGCATGAGGTGGCCAAAGTACTGGAGTTTCAGCTTCAGCATTAGTCCTTCCAATGAACACCCAGGACTGATCTCCTTTAGGATGGACTGGTTGGATCTTCTTGCAGTCCAAGGAACTCTCAAGAGTCTTCTCCAACACCATAGTTCAAAAGCAACAATTAGTCTGTGCTCAGCTTTCTTCATAGTCCAACTCTCACATCCACACATGACCACTGGAAAAACCATAGCCTTGACTAGATGGACCTTTGTTGGCAAAATAATGTCTCTGCTTTTGAATATGCTATTTATATTGGTTATAATTTTCCTTCCAAGGAGTAAGCGTCTTTTAATTTCCTGGCTACAATCACCATCTGCAGTGATTTTGGAGCCCCCAAAAATAAAGTCTGATATTGTTTCACTGTTTCTCTATCTATTTGCCATGAAGTGATGGGACCAGATGCCATGATGTTCTTTTTCTGAATGTTGAGCTTTAAGCCAACTTTTTCACTCTCCTCTTTCACTTTCATCAAAAGGCTTTTTAGTTCCTCTTCACTTTCTGCCATAAGGGTGGTGTCATCTGCATATCTGAGGTTACTGATATTTCTCCTGGCAATTTAGATTCCAACCTGTGCTTCTTCCAGCCTAGCGTTTCTTATGATGTACTCTGCATATAAGTTAAATAAGCAGGGTGACAATACTTTAATAAAACTTTATTATACACAAAGGGCTTCCCTGGTGGCTCAGAGGGTAAAGTGTCGGCCTGCAATGCAGGAGACCTGAGTTCGATCCATGGGTCAGGAAGATCCCCTGGAGAAGGAAATGACAACCCACTCCAGTACTCTTGCCTGGGAAATCCCATGGACAGAGAAGCCTGGTAGACTATAGTCCATGGGATCGCAAATAGTCAGACACGACTGAGCGACCTCACTTCTTCACACAAAAGCTCTTAGCGATCAAGCCCCCTGATCCTTGATTGAATTCTTCTCCTCCAGAGGCCAAAAATCCCAGCGTCTTTGCTCAGCAACAACCTTTCAATATTATAAATTGGAATGTCAAGAAACTTCACGGTAAAGGTGACATGTATGCAAATTTTCAGTATTATGGGATATCCAAGAAAACTGTTGGAAGAAGAAGCCTCCAGGGAGAAAGCACAGCAAAGGAAAGGCCTTGAGTTATGGAAATCCTTGTCTGTTCCAGAAAGAGCAGAGGACATTGTGGCTGGAGGTGGGGAAGTGGGAAAGAGTTAGGATGAGAGATGAGGAAGACAACAGAAGCAGGTCTTGGATGTTGTCTAGGGCCATTTTGAGAACAAGTTTTTACTCAAATGAGTTGAGCCTTTGAAAAGTTTGGAGGTTTACACATGAAAGAATCAAAGAAAATGGTTTTACTTACATCAGGGTATTATATATTCTTCTGTGTAGGGTCATCAAATTAAGTGTTGGGGTTCAAAACAATTGTTTTTAATTTTAGGCATAAAATTCAAAGGTGTTGGATAGAACTATTTATATTAAAAATATGGCTATGATGTTGCTGCTGTGAAATTACCTTTAGACACTATACAAAGTTTTATTTAAACATTTGTTATGTAAAAATAAAAACTTTGTTGCAACAGACCCTATCTTTATCAAGTACTAAATAAAAGGGGACTATTATTATTGCTTTCTCCCTCCTTTTGTGAGAACAATCCTGTGGCACTAACACATCAGTTACATAAAAATAAGCTAAATAATGCTTTATGTGAGAAAAATATCCTTTATAAAACATTTTTTCTTGGCTAGTTTTAAGGGAAATATTTGTATTGTCATAATATTTCCCCTTCAACACAAGTTGCTCTCCAGTTGACATGTTACATAAGAAAAAGCAAGAGTTAAATGATAACTATTAAAAGTGATGTGTGAGGCAAATTGAAATTGATTTTATATCCCACTAAGCAGGGCTTGTGATGAGGGGTTAAAAGACTATACTCTGAATTTAATGTTAATTGTGTATAGAGAAAACAAAAGTCATACTCCAAAAAGCAAGGATGTGGAAAGTTCTAAATTTTAACAATTTAAAGGGCTATAGGTGCAATTCACAAGTTGCTGATTTTTTTTTTTTTGATTCAGACCTGTCCTCTCCCAGTGTCCACTACATGAAGTAACAGACAGAAATTCTACCCTGGGAAAACTAAGCCAAAACACCAGTGTCCCGTGTGTCAAAATAGTTACAGATAATGGAAATTAAATGAAGAGCTACTGAGCAATATTTTCTGGAGGCAAATAGGTGTAGTCAATATAAAGCACCAGGACACAGGGCAGAAGGCTATTTACAGTCTCTGTGGACTTGTGGGAAGATTCTCCAAATGTAGTACCGAATCTCTGCTTAGTGGGCATTTTAAGGCCAAAAGGAAGGCTGTCCAAATACTCTCCAATTCTTCCTGAAACCTAAGCCAAGGTTGGGAGAAAGTTGTTGTAAAGCAGGAGACTCTCTACAACACAGATGTGCATTACTGATCCCAGTGACATATAAGTAGTACAAAGATATTGAATTCAGGGTCTTAGATTTGAATTCCAGGGTAGTCACTTATAAGAAGTCTGGTCTTGAGCCATCTTTTTACCTTCTCTATTCCATTACTGAAAGGATATAACACTAACATTTTATGGTTAAATAAAATAATGTGCAGTGCATGACACATAACAGGTATGTAACGTAGCACAAATAATGCTATACTTAGAAGAATATTATTATTATTAATATTAACATTATACTTTAGGATTGGCCACAGTCAATCATAAAGGAAAATCAGCCCTGAATATTCATTGGAAGGACTGATGCTGAAGCTGAAGCCCCAATACTTTGGGCACCTGACGTGAAAAACTAACTCATTGGAAAAGACCCTGTTGCTGGGAAAGATTGACGGGAGGAGAAGGGGACAGAGGATGAGATGGTTGCATGGCATCACCGACTCAATGGACATGAGTTTGAGAAAGCTCCTAGAGTTGGTGATGGACAGGGTGGCCTGGCATGCTGCAGTCCATAGAGTCTCCAAGAGTTGGACATGACTGAGCAACTGAACTGAACTGATAAATAATATTAGCTAGCTTCTGTGAGTTGGGATCAATGTATAATGGATATTTGGGACAACTTAATGTTTACAATTATTATCCTTTTATATTCAAATAATTGAAATATTGTATAATGGTCAACAATAAATCAATCAATTTTACTTTCCTCACCCCACTAAATCAACAAAATCAAATCATCCTTTAAGTAACAACCCACTTTGGTGACAACCATTATTTTCAATAATTCTCTACCTTTGGAGAAAAGGTATAAAAAAAAAAAAGGAAAGAAAATATAAAGAGCACTTACAAGCATTATTATATCCCTTACTCTTTTACTTTCCTCCTTCATAATTATCATTTCTATACTTATATTATGCATCAAAAAAAAGAGAGCCAATTTAACTCTCTTTTTCTCTCTGTCTCTTTCTTTTCCTCTCAGCATACAAGGTCATTAATTGCTATTGGGACCTTCATAAACCCTAGTCTGCCGGTGGGGTGAGAACTCTATTGTTAAATGTATTATGGCAAGACTGTCTTTGGAGATTGCCTGCTTGATTGCTTTGTAAAGGCCCAATGGCACATAGCAATTAAAATCCATAGACCTCTATAACCCTTCTGATGTTTTATGGGCCTTTTGTGTCCTTCGGTAGAGTTTACCATTTGTGTATTTCCCACTGGGTCTCTCTTTCAAAACTCTAAGTGGGATTTTTTTTTTTTATCCACTGTGATAAAGCTAGTTATACATCATGTGAAAGGTTAATGAATATTTTCAACAGGAGCATATGTTTTAAGTCAGAGTGTGAATGTTGTAGTAAAGAATGGTTATATAAAAACTAATAGTATTTTCCCAATCTCATCAGAGTTAATTTCTATAAGCCTCATCAATACCTGTGATTTCTAAAGGAAAGCATAGCTTGTAAGACGGAAATGACCCCAAAATTTAAGGAAGTGACTTGAGTGTACATGAAAAGCCACTTTTAGCTACTGCACAAAAACTGCCCTATTCATTTATCAGATTTATACCATATGCAGAATAGATATATCTATTTATTTTCTGTTTCACTGGAATTAGATGTTTCACCTGAAGAGCAGGCTTTGCAAAGATTCCTAGTTTGTGTTCAGATGTGAGAAAATTGATAACATAATAACCGGGGAGAAGCCTGAGAAAGACTGCCAGAGCCGTGTTAAGGAAAGCAGAACAGCTGAGTATAATCTAGTGCTATGAGAAGTCTCCGTACCTGGTATCTTTCTACTTTCAGCACCACTATCAAAGCTCTCATAACCCCCTCAGATGAAGTCATTAGGCAGTTCATAATGTTTTCAGTCATTTGGAACTGTGATTGCTTTCCTTCTCTCACTTCTTACCACCTCCTGCCCCCTCCATACCTCTCACTCTTTTACTTCTCTGTGCTCCCACTCTCATATACTCAAAGGGCATTTAGAAATCTTCATTGGGGGAAAAGTGATTTGTACACTCTGAAAGCAAATTGTTCAGAGCCTGGAGCTCTTTGAAGGAAAAGCATTCTTGGACTTCAAAAAGTAAATACCAAGCCTCAGACTGTACTTTGTGTGAATCTCACATATTTTACTGCTTCACAAACTATTATCTTAGATGTAAATGGTAGATATGAGAAAAGGACATCTCCTTACTTATGAATTTTCTAAACCATGTTCTGAAAAGCATTTTGTGTACTGTAGCTAGGAGGAAAATGATTACCAAATCACATGTAGGTGGTGTGGAAGGAAAGGAGGATGAATGTAATGATAATGCATTATTATTTAATGGAAACAGGACTAGTTCTTAATCCCCATTACCAGATGGTCACAGATCAACAGGAATAATTCAGTAACTCTTCATCTAGATCCATGAAGTTCTTATCTACTTAAAAACACATATTGCAATATGTTTTTAAATATTATATTTTTAAAATTTCTAAATACTATTGCTTTTAAAATTATGTCAAGTGTCAACTGCTTGAACTGTAAACAATTCATTCTATTAATAACATTTTCTAGGGCTGTATTTTCTAAAGTATAGTCCATGCTTTTTATGCATCTAGATGTCCTATTTTACTTGTTTAAGAGATAGATTTCTGGGCTACTCACCCGAATTAGTTTATCTAGGAATATTCACTGAAGGTAATTTTCTCACATGGTTCTTAAGCACAAGAAACTGTGAAAAACTTGTTCCAGAGTTTAAATGTCCAGTATCTTTTATGCAAGGAGTTGGTCTTGAAAATAAATGCACATTCTGGACACTATGTAGATGCTTTGCACATATTCATTCATTTAATATTCTTAGTATTCTTGCAAAGTAAGTCTCATTACCTCTAATTAATAGATTACACTTAGTGTTTTTCATTTATTCATTGAAACTATTTTTTGAATACTTAATGCCTTTTAGGTACTGGAAAAAATGATGAATTTGACAGTATCTATTCTAGAGTAGCTTTCAGTTTGTAAGTAATCTGAAGAGGAATAGGAGGAATTAGATCTTTTCAATCTCTCAATTTGCCATTTTAAATGACTCCAAATTTCCAAATGAATATAATGTTAAATGAACTAACATTATATATGTACACATATGTGAATATATATATTTTCTTCTAGAAAATTTCATGCTAAGAGAATGGTCTTTTTAGTTATAACAATCATTTCTAAGGATATCACCTGTATAATAAATATGTGAATAAAATCTTTAACATTCTTTGAGCATTAGAATGTTAACAAAAAAGCATGGGGACTTTTTCTCTAAAAAAGTATGGGAAGAGTTACATTATACTAGCATGACAATAGGCTATTTGAGTGGATTCAAATTATAATTGTGAAATCTAATATTCGTGTGACTTTCAGTTCAGTTCAGTTCAGTTGCTCAGTCGTGTCTGACTCTTTGCGACCCCATGAATCTCAGCACGCCAGGCCCCCTGTCCATCACCAACTCCCAGAGTTCACTCAGACTCATGTCCATCGAGTCAGTGATGCCACCCAGCCATCTCATCCTCTGTCTTCCCCTTCTCCTCCTGCCCCTGATCCCTCCCAACATCAGAGTCTTTTCCACTGAGTCAACTCTTCGTGTGAGGTGTCCAAAGTACTGGAGTTTCAGCTTTAGCATCATTCCTTCCAAAGAACACCCAGGACTGATACTGTTTTAAATGAGGTTATCTCGCTATTATAGATCATATAATCCATAGCTTACACAAATTGATTAAACTGGAAAAAGTAGAGAAAACTACTATGCTTGTTTTATGAAGCTAGTATAGTATAATGCCAAAACAGGTATGAACAGTACAATTAAATAAAAATTATAAACCAATCTCATTACTGTATAAAATGGTTAACATCTAAATGATATAAAAACAGATCTTCCTCCAGTAGATAAATATAATGCATGTATGATCCATGTAAGATGCATTATAATAAATGCAACAAATGCATCAAAAAATTATTTTAAAAGCTTATCTCAAGAATACAATGTGATTTTAATACAAGTACACTTATTAACATACTTTATTCAAGCAACAAAGTATATGAGAAAAATATAACCTTAGCACAGGTAGAAACAACATACAATTCAACAACTATTTATGATTTTAAACACAATTTAGCAAATTACAGATAGGATGAAGCTTCATTCTAGGCAAAGTGTGTGTCTTATGTAAAAACAAAAATACTTAGTGGAAATGTTAAGTATATAGTTGCTGAAATAGTCCCACTGAAATCACTGAAACACAAGACTTCCTGCTGTTACTTAACGACTGGAAGTCCTTCCCAATTCAATGATGTGAAAAAGAAATAAAATACAATACAGTAATGCAAAGTAAAATAAAATAAAACAAAATAAGGTATAAGATAGAAAAAAGGCATAGAAGTTTGTAGGTGTGTTTTTGCATATGTGTATAAAAGGACAAGAGTATACACATATAGAAAATGAAAAGAACTCGCAAGATGGCTGGATACACCCATGCACATACACAACCTACATCTGCCTCTATGTCTATTTCTATGTCTATATCTGAATATGTAAAGTAAAATATTATTCAAAATAGAATATGTATAGGTTATCTCAGGTTAAATTTACAAAAGTAGCACAAGAAATTTAATAGACAAAAACCCAAAACTTTTGAAGGGCATGAAAAAAATGCAAGAATAGATACACTTTGTTTATAAATAAAAGTGATAGTATTATATAGTAGTATTCAACTATTAGTTTTTCTCCAATCTATACATTCATTTCAATTTCAATGAACATCCCAAAGAACTTTTCATGGATCTTTACAAAATTTCTCTATAACTCCTCTTAATAGGAAAAAGTATAAACAGAGAATATATACACACACACACACACACACACACACACACACACATGTATAAGAATATATATACATACATGTATAAGAATATATATACACATACATGTATACATACATGTATAAGTAAAAAGAAAACCAATAAGATTTCGAAGGTCAAGGTGAAGGAATTTTTATAAAGATTTTAATATTTTTTTCTATATCAGGTTGCAGAAATACACATGAATACTAGTTAGACTAAATTGTGGATATGACTGGCAAAATTTAAAACCATATAAAAGAAAAAATTTTAATATAGAAATATATCTTAATGGGTAATTTCAAAACAAATGAGTGAAACAAGAAGTCACAGAATTATAAACAAGTATCACATAATTTATATAAAACATATAAAGCATAGAAAACAGTACTACATATTGAATATCAGTATACATATGTAATGGAGAAGGTGATAGCACCCCACTCCAGTACTCTTGCCTGGGAAAATCCCATGGGCGGAGGAGCCTGGTGGGCTGCAGTCCATGAGGTCGCGAAGAGTCGGACACGACTGAGTGACTTCACTTTCACTTTTCACTTTCATGCATTGGAGAAGGAAATGGCAACCCACTCCAGTATTCTTGCCTGGAGAATCCCAGGGACGGGGGAGCCTGGTGGGCTGCCGTCTGTGGGGTCGCACAGAGTCGGACATGACTGAAGCGACTTAGCAGCAGCAACATACATATGTAATTTCAAAAACGAACTGTGTTAACAGATTTCAATACTGGATATGGAAACAAAGAAGTTAAAGGGACCAGAAGGTTCAAAAGACTTCAGTTATATCTGCAGCATTTTATTTAAAAAATAATATTTGAAGCAAATGTAACCATTTGTTAATTCTTGGTGGTAGATATATGGAAGATGTTATATATTTTCCATGTGTTTCTGTATGTTTGATGTCAAGCTGCTGGTTAGTGAACCACACACTGAGTAGCAAGGATCTCTATGATTTTCTGTTTTAAGGAAATGATAATTCTATTTATGTGCAACAAATCCTGCTAATCTCTGTACTGGAAAATGAGTCAAGTAAAAGACTAGTAGTTTATCCTGGCTGCCTATTATATGGTATTTGGTAATTTAACAAATCTTTAATGAAAACAAAAAACATAGATTTGTTAAATGCATGGGTGAAGGTTATTTGATAAAAGAGCACATTAATGAGGAAAGACATATGTAACTCAACCAGCCAATAAATTCATATCTATATCAATTTATCACCTATGTATCTATCTGGCATCACTTGAATTACTTCCTCTTATTTTCTCTAAATTTATATATTGTCATTTGAAATACAAACTCAACCAGCCAATAAATTCATATCTATATCGATTTATCACCTCTGTATCTATCTGGCATCACTTGAATCTCTAAGTTTATATATTATCATTTGGCAAGAATCCATTGTGATCTAGATGTATTGATACAAGGAACAAAAGTTGATAAAACAGGATTTGGTTAAAAGAAAAAAGAGCTACTGAATTTAAAGTGAGGCAGATTTAGTTTTATTGGCTTTTTGTCATCAACCTCTTGTTTTTAGAAAAACAATTTAAAAATTTTTAAGTGGATTAAATTAATGTTTAGATATCAAATGACTCTTACAAAACAACAATTAATGATTCAAGTCTCAGTTGTTACAAACATGCGGAATAAATACCAAAAAATAAAATATAACTCATGAAATTGAAATGCAGAACAAAACATGTTATAAATTGTACTGGTTTTTACAAAACAAAATAAAATTAAATTTTACACCAACCTGTAGAATAAGTGAACAGAATAAAATATAATATTAAAAAACAAGTAAATTTTTCTTTTAGGCAAAATAATTCAGTGACCACACAGAATTCAGGAAACATACAACAAAAACAAAACAAAAATGTATTTTTGAACAAAGTAAAGCTCATGCACGAATCAGATGGGGGTATTTATACCTCGTTCTAAAGTGAAAAGGTCCTTTGGACAGAGATATCTGACAGTTCTTCAAGCAGGGTGAACAGAGGCCTGGTTCACAAAGGGCTAGAAATGTGCCATGAGAAGAGTAGAGATTCTGACAGAAATGAATAAGGAGGAAAATTATAAATGGAACAGTCAGGTAAGTAAATCCTAGAAGAAAAAAGGATGAAAATTTTAGTCTTGATATTATTGACAAACAACTCTATGAACTTCCTTAAAACATGTCTCTGGACCTCAGTTTACTCATGTCTAAAGGATTGGTAACCACCTTTTTCTAAATGGTCACCTCATTCTAAATATTATTATTCTGACTGTGAGATTATGGAATTCATTGCTACTAAGTGAAAATAACATAAGCAAAATAACGTATAGATTTAGGCTCACTATTAGTCCTGCTTGATAATTTCTGACACAAATGCTCTCAATGTTACACTAAAGAAAAATAAATGGGCAATGTACCAAAATAAGGAGAAAGAAAATAATTTAATTTACTATTGGACATTTTGACCACAAGACAGTCAACTTATTGCACAAAACCTGGAGGGCATTATCACTCTGACTTATGTGTACTTAAAATATAATCCAACACAAAGAATAAACATTAAGGAAGAAAAATATTTAAAATACAATAGAACAGAAATTATGAATATCTGAAAGAAAAATTTCATATAGCCAAGAATTTCAAAATTAAAAGATTGCAATTCATGTGGAACAGGAATTTATGAGTATTCTGAAGTTTAAAAAGAAATCAGAAAACCTATCATCTATGTATTTTCTTAGAAAATATATAAAAATGTTATTTAAGAACATTTTCTGGCCAACTAAAACATATGCTGAAATTAATAAATTTTGTGTAGCAAATATTTCAGAATGATTGATAGGAAGGACTAAACTTCTTAAATAAAGTTCAAGTAAGAAAGTTAAGTTTATGTAGGGGCTGACTGTAAATCTTCCAGAGACCAGAGTATCCAACAGACGCCACCTTTGCCTTCTTCACTCCCTCTCTCCAAATCACCACGGTGTGACTACTACCCAAAGGGCAGGTTGCTGGATCACTTTGCTTGATAGCCAATGCGTCTTGTATTTATGAGTCCCACGGGATTGTAGCAAACACTGAAGCAGTTTTTAGTGGAGCAAAATCACACACCCCTACTCTTGACACTTGGCTATACACTTGGGATTCGCACAGAGGGAGCAAGCAAAAATCTTATTTCCCAGTTTATCTCTGGAAAGGGAAACTACATACATTTTTAGCTGCTGCCTGATGACCTGGCTTCCAACCAACCTGCTTCTAGTTGCTCACTGTGATTTCTCCCCTTTGGTACCCTGGCAAATCTTAGCAAACTATTGGGAGTTACTAAGAACAATAAAGGAAGCTTAGACAAACACAGAAATTGGAGAGGAAACGATAAGCTCAGGCTAAGCTTATCAATGTTTCCTACTCTACACAAGTCCACTCCACTCAAGACTAGGAGAGATGGTTGTTTTATCTAATGTGCAGAAATCAACACAGAAAGTAAGGAAAAATGAAGGTATAGGAATATGTTCCAAATGAAAGGACAATATAAAACACCAGAAACAGAATTTAATGAAATGGAGATAAGTAATCTACAGGCTAAAAAGTACAAAATGACAGTCATAAAATTGCTCACAGAGGTCAGAAGGAAAAAAAAATGCATGAAGAAAATGAGCATATCAAAAGAGGCAGAATATGTAAGGAAGTACCAAACATAAATCACAGAGATGACAAATATAAATGAACTGAAAAATTCAATCGTGGGATTCAATAGTTGACTGGATGAAGTAGAATAAAGCATCTGTGAACTGTAGGACAGGATGGAGGAATTTATCCAATCAGAGGGACAACAAGAAATTTGAATCAATACAGCATAAGGAATATATGGGACATCATCAAGTGTACCAATATACAATTTCTGTGTGGTGTGGTTTAGTCACTAAGTCATGTCCAACTCTTTGTGACCCCATACACTTTCTAGAGGAGCCTAGTAGAGGAGAGAGAAAAGATTAGAAACTTATTGTAAGAAATAATGGCTTAATATGAGGAAAATAACAAACATCCAGATTCAGGAAGCCCAGAGAATTCAAAATAAGATGAACCCAAAGGATCCGTACCAAACCACATTATAATTAAAATGTAAAAAGTTAAAGACAAAGACTGTGATAGAATGGTAGAGATAATAAGTGTTGATGAGAAAGAAAAGGGAATCTTCACGTATGCATTGGTGAGAATGTAAATTGGTACAGCCACTTTGGGAAACAGTATGGAGCTTCTTTGAGAAATTAAAACTAGAACTTTACCACATGATCAAGCCATCCTAATTCTAGGTATATAACCAAAGAAAATATTTCAGAGAGATATCTGCATTCTATGTTCATTATAACATTATTTACAAAAACCTAGATATAGAAACAATCTAAATGTTCATTAATAGATGAATAAAGAAGATTATATAATATATATTACATATTATTATATTATATATATACATATATTATATACTATTATATATTATATATATTATATTATAATATATAATCTTCTTTATTCATCTATTAATGAACATTTAGATTGTTTCTATATCTAGGTTATTGTAAATAATGTTGTAACGAACATAGAATGCAGATAAAATACTTCAGTCATGAGAAAGGAAAATTTTTCAGTCATGAAAAGAAGGAAATTCTCCTGCTTGCCACAACATAGATGGATTTTGAGGTACTATGCTAAGTGAAATAAGGCAAACAGAGAATATAAACACTGTATGATATTACTTCTATGTAGAATATGAAAATAAATGTGAAATCCATAGAAACAGAATGTTTAAAAGTGGCTACCAGGAACTGGAAGTTGGGAAAATAGAGAACAGTTGATAAAAAGGTAGAAACTCAGGTACAAGATGAATAAGTGCCTAGTGTATTAATATGATGGCTAAAGTTGATTAGTCTACATTGTATAATCTAAATTTGCTAAGAAAATAGAATGTAAATGTTCTCACACATACCAAAAAAAAAAAAAAAAGATAAACAGGACTTCCACAGTCATCCAGTGGTTAAGAATCTGCACTTACACTGCAGGGGACATGGGTTTTGATCCCAGGTAAGGGAACTAAGGTCTGGCATGTTGCAAAGTGGAGCCAAAAAACAAAGAAATAAAAATTTAAAAAATAAAAATGTATGTTAAAAACACAAGAAACAAATCCTTAAATAAAGATAAACATGTCAGGTGATATGTGCTAACTAGATGACATGAATCCTTTTGCAATGTATATCAAATCATGAAGTATACTTTGTATCTTACAATTTTATATGCCAATTATACCTCAATAAAGCTAAAAGAAAGACAATAAATGAAAATGAAAAAATAATGTAATTATCATTAGAGAAGGCAATGGCACCCCACTCCAGTACTCTTGCTTGGAAAATCCCATGGATGGAGGGACCTGGTAGGCTGCACCTAATGGGGTCGCAAAGAGTCGGACACGACTGAGAGTTCACTTTCACTTTTCACTTTCCTCCGCTGGAGAAGGAAATGGCAACCCACTCCATGTTCTTGCCTGGAGAATCCCAGGGACAGGGACCCTGGTAGGCTGCTGTCTATGGGGTCGCACAGATTTGGACACGACTGAAGCGACTTAGCAGCAGCAGCAGAGTTATACCAACAGTTATTAGGGAGTAAATATATAGTATGTTTGCTGACAGTAGTTTGTGGTGAATATCACCAACTTGTACTGGTATAGTTTCTGGATTACTTTGATAGGTTTCCTGTTAAGATCCTTCTTAAGAGAACACTAAGGAAAGCTACTACTCTTCTATTAAATTTGTCATGTGATACACTGTTATCAAAACAATGGTTCATCAAGGGTTTAACTCTGTTTTAGGAGCACAGAATGAGATTATTTTTAGCAAAAGAAGATAGTAATCATATGAGAAAGCCACTTGCCATTTTACAGTTTCCGCATCTCCAAAAGAGGTCGTGGGCCAGATGGCATGGAAGATATTTGAGAAAAAGTAAAAATATTCCAAATACAAGGAGAATTCAAAAGACAGTCCACAACCAAACAGACTGCTCCAAAATGCTCCTGGTGTTAGGTTTTCAATATGCAGTACTTTAATTCTGAATTTCTATTCAGAATTTTACTAAAGCACTGTGTCTACTGACTCGCTTAACTCTTTATCCAGGATGAAAGATGGCTATATCAAAACTGGAATATAATTCAAATGCAATGATTCTTTTTGGTGTGTGATACCCTGCTCCCATGCTTGCCCCTCAACTAGAAGTGCTTAATTAGTACTCACTAAATGGTTAGAAAAGGGAAAGATCCTAAAAGCCCAAAACATGACTTAGGAGCATTGTCATTTAGTCTTTTCCCAATTAGTTAATTAATTAATTAATTTTTATTGGTGGATAATTGCTTTACAATATTGTGGTGGTTTTTTGTCATATATCAACATGAATCGATCACAGATATAAATGTGTTCCTCTCATCATGAAATCCCCTCCCAACTCCATCCCCACCCCAACCCTCTCTGTTGTCCCAAAACACTGACTTTGGGGGCCCTGCTTCATGCATCAAATTTGCACTGGTCATCTATTTTACATATGGTAATGTACATGTTTCAATGCTATTCTCTCAAATCATCCCACCTTCACCTTCTCCCACTGAGTCCAAAAGTCTGATATTCAGTCTTTAACGTTTTTTATTTTAGATCAGGGATTTCCTGGTGGCTCAGTGGTAAAGCATCTGCTTGCAAAGTAGGAGATGCTGGTTTGATTCCTGGGTCAGGAAGATTCTTTGGAGGAGGGCATGGCAACCCATTCCAATATTCTTGCCTGGAGAATCCCATGTACAGAGGAACCTGGAGGGCTACAGTCCATAAGGTCATAAAGAACTGGACAAGACTAGAGTGACTGAGTACACATGCATGCACTTATTTTGGATCAAAACATATGTGAATTTATAAAAAGAAATTAAGTAAAAATAACCACTTGGCTCAGTGCCTCAAAACAGAGGGAATATTAATGATAATTCATTTGCTTTTATTATGTTTTAAAACTGATTAAACATGTTACTTAATTCCTCATTGAAAAATCAAAAAAATAGATTAGAAAAATAAGTGGTCATTTACATTTATGATTGTCTTATTTGTTAAATATAATATCATAGTAATATTCTTTTTTATTATATTAGTTAATATTACCTACAGTAAAAGATATTTTTAAATAGTTTTAAATAGGAAAAAAAATCTGTACTCTAAAATTAACCCAGATTTACCACATTATTATTCTTGAATATGTAACTTAAGCCAATAAAATATTATAAAAATCATAATCATTAACAATAGGCATTTGAATTTGGATGAACTATTAACTTTAAGAATTGAAAGCATTAGTCTCTCAGTCATGTCTGACTCTTTGACACCCCATGGACTGTTGCCCACCAGTCCATAGCGATAGGTCAGTGTCAATTTCTTCTTTGCTGATAAGCCCATTTGATCTTTCATATGACCTATTTATTTTGACCATAGTCCCATAGAAGGCAGTCAACAGTGCAAGTGTCGATGACTATCAGCTTTGTTTTGTTTTTACAAGTTTTCAGAGCCTTCTAATACTTTAACCATATCCATTCCCTTTGTCTGCTTTTTGTGGTTTGGTCTGTAGCTACTTGTTTCGAGGAAAGTTTCATTGATATATGACCATGTAGTACCTGTGGTTGCATTCATACTGCAGAAGCAGAATGGTATAGCTGCAAACGAGACTGCATGGTTGGTGAAGACTAAACCTTTTACCATCTGGCCCTTTGATGGTAAAAAGAATACTGGAGTGGGTATTTGCCAGTATCTGTTATGGGCAATTTCCTAGGTCTGAATACCAAACTACCACTTGTTAACTATTTGCATATCGAACAAATTATATGACTACCTGGACCTCAGTTTTCTTACACATAAAAGAGGTCTTTTGTGAGGATTAAAAAGTACAATATATAAATAAGACATACAGTCCTTATATATATATATATATATATATATATATATATACTTAGAACAATTTTGGGAACATATAAAACACTTATTACTTGTTTGCTGTTTTCAAATAGCAATTAAAAAAAGCTTTTACTGAATCTTCCTTGTCTAGAATTATCTGAGGAATTACCAGGAATCCACTACAGCAATAACCATTCCCTCCCCTTTCAGTCAGTAATAAAACATTATACTCTGCATTTATAAAATTTGATGATGTAACTCAAAACCCATTTCAATGTTTCAGATATTCTGAGTATCATAAATGCAGAACAATGTCTCCAGACTTGGATCTACCATTGTTCCTGTCCAATAGAACCATTAGCAATGAAGACCTAACTGCTGATTGCATAATTTCTATCAGAAAAATCTTTGTAGAGACACCACTTCATAGAGAAGCTTGACAATTGCTTGAACTTGTAGAAGAGTCAGAAGAAATAAGTGATTCAAAGGAATGTAATGCTGAGTGTGTCCTGTGGTCAGGCAGTAAAGATAAAAGGATCTCTTTTGACCCTATGACAATAGTTATTGATTATCTTGTGATGATAATGAACAACTATAACTCCTAGATGCTTTAAATACATATTTCCATGTCAGTTTTGGCTTTCACAAGTATCTATGTATATACTTGTCAATTTTAATAAATCCAATAGAACCATAGAAATTAATATCCTCTGATTTTTTCATGTTTTATTGTGAACTGATAATGAATAAGCTTATAAAACATTAGAACACAGTGTTTTATTTTAGTGTCCTAGAAACATCTTTATTATAGTCATGTTACAGACCTCACTGCACACACTGCAGAATGGGTACCATTCCATTCACTAAAAGGACACTGTGCTAAATGCAGCTTATAAGGAGTTTGTAAAGTAACAGTATTTTTAAAATTGGCTGATCTTTCCTTTAGGTTATATTCAATACATTCACATATTTCAGTGTATTCAATATCTATAAATTAGCTTCTAAAAAGACTGTTCTTTGGCTGTACTATAATTTTAATCAAGTAAACCAATGAGTCTCTCTGTGCTCTTTTGTGCCTGTAGGATTATGTGATAATGTCTGACAGCTCTAATAGATTGTATGTTCAACTGACTCACAAATCTTCTAGTTTAAGACCCCTTTCCCTTGGTTTAATAGGAGGATCTTGATGTTAGAACAGAGTGAATATACATCTGAGAAAAGTCCGTTTTGATGTCATGGTTTCAAACTATATGACAAGGCAGATGATACATCAGGAACTTTGATGAAATGTTTCTGGAGATCAATAATTCTTGAATTTCTGAACCTTAGTTTTCTATGTACAAAATATTATCCACAATCAGCATGATAAAAAAGTGGTAGACTTTCTAAAACTCAGAACAAAGAGACACCACCAATATAACCCTGCTGCTTATAAACCATGTTCTATTTATATGAGCTGATGATGAGCCTATGTAGATTTTATAAGTGTAGGATTTAATTATGCATGTGACTATGATAAACAGATCAACACAAACGTATTAAGAATCTTACATATGTATATACGTACATATGTATGAAAGTAAGTGTCTGAATACATGGTTGCACATCCGGGCACACACACAAACAGGCACACACACCCGTTCACAAATACAACATGACTGCTAAAGTCGTCCTACAAGAGCACCAATTACATTGTTTAATATAGAGCTGTATAAAATGGCAGGCCTCCGCCAGATGCTTTATATATTGATAAATCAAACCAGTAAGATGTTAATGCTCAATAATCTATGTTTAGAGGGATAGGAAAGTAAACAAATTAGGAAATAAACATAAAATGGTTATGTGTGATGTACCTTGAAGATGATAATATGAGGAAGAATGGTCAAAGGAAAGCTTTATTAAGGCAGTAAGGCCTGAAATTTGAGAAAGAACCAGTTAAACACAGAGCTTGGAGGCTGAGCATTAAAGGCAGAAGCAAATACGTGTGTTCAGAGAACAATGAAGCAGAAAAGAATTTAACAATGTTGAAATTATCAAAGACCAGCACAGCTGGAGAAAAGAAAGTAGAAAAAAAAAAGACCTCAAATTGAGATTGGTGCTATATGTAATGGCTGGATCATACAGGTCCTTGTATATTTAATGGTTTGGTTTTTATTCTTAATACAGTATGGAGCAACTGCCAACCTTTAAGTATAAGAGTGGTAGCTAAAATAGTTGATATTATTGTCATTATTTTGCCAACAAAGGTCCATCTAATTAAAGCTATGTTTTTTCCAGTAGCCATGTATGGATGTGAGAGTTGGACTATAAATAAAGCTGAGTGCCAAAGAATTGATACTTTTGAACTGTGGTGTTGGAGAAGACGCTTGAGAGTCCCTTGGACTGCAAGGAGATCCAATCAGTCCATCCTAAAGGAAATCAGTCTTGAATGCTCATTGGAAGGACTGATGCTGAAGCTGACACTCCAATACTTTGGCCACCTCATGCAAAGAGTTGACTCATTGGAAAAGACCCTGATGCTGGGAAAGATTGGAGGCAGGAGGAGAAGGAGATGGCAGAGGATGAGATGGTTGGATGACATCACCGACTCAATGGACATAAGTTTGAATAAACTCTGGGAGTCAGTGATGGACAAGGAGGCCTGGTGTGCTGCAGTCCACGGGGTCGCAAAGAGTCGGACAAGACTGAGTGACTGAACTGAACTGAGCTGAAAAACTACAGATACTGCATAATGAGACCCTAAAGCAAGGCAAGCAGAGAGTAAAAGTGGGAATAACAGTTAAGAAACTAAGTAATCCATTCAGGTAAGGGATGATTTTGACTTCACTGAGATAAAGGCAATGGAAACAGAAATAGACATGTTCATGTCATATCTGAGGACCAAAAAGTGTCAAGATCGGTTGTGATAAATAACTATTTGACATAACAATAATAAAGGATAACTGAGTCTTCAAAAAACACTAGATATAAAGAAATTATGTTCAGATTAAGAAATGAACCTTGTTAAAAACTAAAGAAAACACATTTAGCTCAAGAGTGTAAAGCAGAGGTTTCCAGTCTGGGATAATAATGGGAACCCAACAGCTGCAGCTGCTGCTGTTGCTGTTTAATCACTAAATTGTGACTGACTCTTTGAAACCTCTTGGACTGAAGCTGGCCAAGTTCCTCTGTCCATGGGGTTTCCAAAGCGAGAATACTGGAGTGGGTTGCCATTTACTTCTCCAGGGGATCTTCCTGACCCCGAGACTGAACCTGGGTCTTCTGCTTGGCAGCAGATTATTTACCACTGAGTCATATTTAGTATTTAAAATATACTTCAGGAATCATATTTTTATAAGGAAATTTGTTATTTTTTTCTGAGTAGATTTTTAGGGCTTGGTATGTGAGGACTTGTTTAGTTTTGATAATGGAATGTATCTATTATCCAAATGTGATTCATAATGATAAGAAGATAAGTTCTTTTAAAAATAATATTTAGTGCATGTGTACATGTGTGCATATGTATGGATTAGTAAAGTTAAGGCAGGCTTATTTTTAAAAGTGAAATACAAAGAAAGGAATGGAGATTAAAATAAAATATTTAAATCTCTATCATCTATAGGTATCTGTTATTATAATGGTATGTTACTTCCAAGTGTTTTTTCATGCATACAAAAACACATATATGAACATATTTGAATCAGAATGGCTGTGTGGAAAAAAATATGGGCTTTAGAATCAGACAAAACTGAATATAAATACTAGTTTAACCACTTGCTAGCTGTGTGTCCTTTGGAATGTTACATAGATATTTTGATTTTCCATTTCCTCTTCACTAAAAGAAGTGAAATAATAACCAGAGCAATAATGTGGAATGAAAAACAGTACTGATACATGTGACATCATGAATAAATTTCAGTAAAAGATGTAAATGAAAGAAGTCAGATTCTAAACTGCATCCTATATAATTTCCTTTACCTAATATTTTACAAAGCAAAACTATAGACCTTAAAGAATAGATGAATAGTCTCCAGAGTCTCAGGTTGGAGAATGACAGACTACAAATGGATATGAGGGATGATGGTGTGGTTGAAAATAGAAGTTGACTATTTCAGATCTTTATGTAATGGTTGTTAAATAACTCTATATATTTGACAATACTTACAAAATCATGAGAAACGCTGGGCTGGAAGAAGCACAAGCTGTAATCAAGATTGCTGGGAGAAATAGCAATAACCTTAGATATGCAGATGACACCACCCTTATGGCAGAAAGTGAAAAGGAACTAAAAAGCCTCTTGATGAAAGTGAAAGAGGAGAGTGAAAAAGTTGGCTTAAAGCTCAACATTCAGAAAAAGAACATCATGGCATCTGGTCCCATCACTTCATGGGAAGTAGATGGGGAAACAGTGGAAACAGTGGTTGACTTTAGTTTTCTGGGCTCCAAAAACACTGCAGATGGTGATTGCAGCCCTGAAATTAAAAGACGCTTACCCCCTTGGAAGGAAAGTTATGACCAACCTAGATAGCATATTCAAAAGCAGAGACATTACTTTGCCAACAAAGGTCCGTCTAGTCAAGGCTAAGGTTTTTCCAGTAGTCATATATGGATGTGAGAGTTGGACTGTGAAGAAAGCTGAGCGCCGAAGAATTGATGCTTTTGCACTGTGGTGCTGGAGAAGACTCTTGAGAGTTCCTTGGATTACAAGGAGATCCAACCAGCCCATTCTGAAGATCAGTCCTGGGATTTCTTTGGAAGGAATTATGCTAAAGCTGAAACTCCAGTACTTTGGCCACCTCATGGGAAGAGTTGACTCATTGGAAAAGACTCTGATATTGGGAGAGATTGTGGGTGGGAGAAGAAGGGGACGACAGAGGAGGAGAAGGGGATGACAGAGGATGAGATGGCTGGATGGCATCACTGACTCGATGGATGTGAGTCTGAGTGAACTCCGGGAGTTGGTGATGGACAGGGAGGCCTGGCGTGCTGTGATTCATGCAGTCGCAGAGTCGGACACGACTGTGCGACTGAACTTAACTGAACAAAACTGTACATTAAAATAGATAACTTTACTGCACACAGTTTTCACCCCCAAGAAACAAAGAAAAAAATGCTCTGAGCAAACTAGGAAAAGAAGGGAACATCAATATCAAAATTAAGAACATCTACAAAAATTACAACTTTGTCATTCTCAAATGAAAAACCTCAATATTTCTTACCAAAAGGTTAGGAAAAAAAGGTAAGGATGTCTCGTCTTACTACTTCTATTTGACACTGTAGATGCTTGAAAGTAATATTAGTCAAGAATAAAAAGTTTTACAGATTGGAAAGGAAGAAGTAAAACTTCCATTGCTAGCAGACAGTGTGACAATGTATGTCCAAAACCGTAAAGCATTTACCAAGTCTACTAGATTAATAACTGAATTTAGCAATATTTTAAGATAAAAAGTTATAAAAATCAAATGTACTTCTATATACTAACAATGAACATTTCCTATACAAAATTTCAAAAACTAGAATATTTCAATAGTATAAAAATATTTAGGAAAAAATATGAAAGAAATTTTCCAAGCTCTGTATGTTTAAAAATACAAAATAATATTGACAGACCAAGGTCTGGCTTGGATGACTTGATATTTTTAAAATATGACAATTTTACACAAACTAATCTATACATCCAATGCATTCATGATCAAAATACTAACAGGTGTTCTTGACAAAGGGGACAACTCAATATTAAAATTTTTATGGAAGGCCAAAAGTTTTAGAATAGGAAAAACTATTTCAAAAATTAAAGAAAAATACAGAATGTGAAATATCTAATGTCACTACTTACTGTAAAGGTAAAAGTCATTGCCTTGCAGTATCAATGTAAGGGTGAGTAATTGTCAGTGTAATAGAATGGAGAGTTCAAGACAGTCACATTTGTATGGCCAATTGTTTTCCAACAGAATTTCTAAGCCAATTCAATGAGAAACAGGTAGGTTTTTCAACATATGGTGCTAGAACAACTGGATATGAGTATAGGAAAAAAAAATGAAGCTTGAACTTTACCTCACAGATATATACAAGTTAACTCAAAATGGACCATCAGTTCAGTTCAGTTCAGTCACTCAGCTGTGTCTGACTTTTGTGACCCATGGACTGCAACACGCCAGTCTTCCCTTTCTATCACCAGCTCACAGAGTTTACTCAAACTCATGTCTGTTGAGTTGGTGATGCCATCCAACCATCTCACCCTCTGTTGTCCCCTTCTCCTCTCACCTTCGATCTTTCCCAGCATCAGGATCTTTTCAAATGAGTCAGCTCTTCACATCAAGTGGCCAAAGTATTGGAGTTTCAGCTTCAACATCAGTCCTCCCAATGAACATTCAAGAATGGTTTCTTTTAGGATGGACTGGTTGGATCTCCTTGCAGTCCAAGGGACTCTCAAGAGTCTTCTCCAACACCACAGTTCAAAAGCATCAATTCTGTGCTCAGCTTTCTTTATAGTCCAACTCTCACATCTATACATGACTACTGGAAAAACCATAACCTTGACTAAATGGATCTTTGTTGGCAAAGTAACGTCTTTCCTTTTTAATATGCTGTCTATGTCGGTCATAACTTTTCTTCCAAAGAACAAGTGTCTTTTTATTTGATGGCTGCAGCCACAATCTGCAGTGATTTTGGAACCTTCCAAAATAAAGTCTGCTACCATTTCCATTGTTTACCCATCTATTTGCTATGATCTCTGTTTTCTGAATTTTGAGCTTTAAGCCAGTTTTTTCACTCTCCTCTTTCACTTTCATCAAGAGGCTCTTTAGTTCTTCTTCACTTTCTGCCATGAAGGTGTATCAGTTGCATATCTGAGCTTATTGATATTTCTCCCAGCAATCTTGATTCCAGCTTATGCTTCATCCAGCCCAGCCTCAGAATTTCTCATGATATACTCTGCATATAAGTCAAATAAGCAGGGTGATATTATACAGCCTTGACGTACTCCTTTTCCTATTTGGAAACAGTCTGTTGTTCCATGTCCAGTGCTAACTGTTGCTTCCTGACCTGCATACAGATTTCTCAAGAGGCAGGTCAGGTGGTCTGGTATTCCCATCTCTTTCAGAATTTTCCACAGTTTGTTGTGACCAAACAGTCAAAGGCTTTGGCATAGTCAATAAAGCAGAAATAGACAATTTTTCTGGAACTCTCTTGCTTTTTCAATGATAAAGCAGATGCTGGCAATTTGATCTCTGGTTCCTCTGCCTTTTCTAAATCCAGCTTGCACCTCTGGAAGTTCATGGTTCACATATTGCTGAAGCCTGGCTTGGAGAATTTTGAGCATTAGTTGACTAGTGTGTGATATGCGTGCAATTGTGCAGTAGTTTGAGCATTCTTTGGCATTGCCTTTCTTAGGGATTGGAATGAAAACTGACCTTTCCAGTCCTGTGGCCACTGCTGAGTTTTCCAAAATGGACTATAGACCTAGGTATAAGGGATAAAATTATTAAACTTACAGGAGAGGCTTAGAAGAAGTGTTTTTGATACTGAGTTAAGTAAACTATTTTGTCTAAGCATGGCACAAAAGGGGAAAATTTAAAGAAAAAAATGATAAAATGAGGTTATCAAGACTACAAACTTTGTTTTTCAAACGATGTAGTTTAAAAAGGCAAATTAGAGTGAGAAATCTATTCCAGTTATTCTATTCTACTTGCTTCTGATTTTAGGAAATCATCTATGATACAGATTTGCTTGTGTTATGTAATGAAAATAAATTAAACAAGTTATTAATCTCATTCAGTTCAGTTCAGTTCAGTTGCTCATCCTGTCTGACTCTTTGTGACCCCATGAATTGCAGCACACCAGGCCTCCCTGTCCACCACCAACTCCCAGAATTTACCCAAAGTCATGTCCACCGAGTCATCCAGTCATCTCATCCTCTGTCATTCCCTTCTCCTCCTTCCCCCAATCCTGCCCAGCATCAGAGTCTTTTCCAATAAGTCAACTCTTTTCATGAGGTGGCCAAAGTATTGGAGTTTCAGCTTCAGCATCAGTCCCTCCAATGAACTGGAGAACTGAGCTCCTTTAGGATGGACTGGTTGGATCTCCCTGCAGTCCAAGGGACTCTCAAGAGTCTTCTCCAACACCACACTTCAAAAGCATCAATTCTTTGGCACTTGGCTTTCTTCACAATCCAACTCTCACATCCATACATGACCACTGGAAAAACCATAGCCTTGACTAGACAGACCTTTGTAGACAAAGTAATGTCTCTCCTTTTCAATATGCCATCTAGGTTGGTCATAACTTTCCTTTAAGGAGTGTCTTTTAATTTCATTAAACACATGCAAATCATGGAGCCAAATACAAAAAAGCAGGCCAAGTGCCAAGCTATCTTTGGAATTTTGCCACTTAATTTTTATAAAGTATAAGTTTGAAATTTACCAGGGGTTAAGGCAATAACTGTAGTTTGATGCATTTGAAGAAAGGAAACATCAACACATACTTTCTTTGTTATCATAGATTTAAGTAGAAATGTAAAAAGCCTTGAACTTTTAAAGTAGAGATTTTTAAAGGAAAAATATATTTTCTATAGTAGTTTCTAATAGCTAAATTATTAAATCCTAAAATAAAAATCTTTGTATACACAATTATTCTGAACAGTGTGGAATCTCTTTGGTGCTACAGTCAACATGCCATGATAGATAACAACTTTGTAAATAAGTTCATTTGTACTATTTTTTAGCTTCTACACATAAGTAATATCATACTATATTTGGCTTGTCTGACTTCCTTCACTCAGTATGACAGTCTCAGAAATAGAGTCACAAATGTGGAAGAGAAAAAAAAAAAAAAGTATGACTACCAATTGGGGGAAGGAGACTGGGAGGGATAAATTGGGAGATTGGGACTGACATATATACATTATTGAATATTCAATAGATAACTAATAAGAACCTATTGTAAAGCATAAGGAACTTTCTTCAATACTCTGTAATGATCTATATGGGAAAATAATCTAAAAAAAGTGGATATAAAGTAAATGTATAACCAATTCACTTTGCTGTATTCCTAAAACTAACACAACATTGTAAATCAGCTATACTTCAACTCAAAAATACAAAAGCAAAACAACAAATTCAACAAACACAAATGACAGCAACAAAAATGAAAATCAACCAAAAAGAAGTAAAACTCCAAGAACAATAGAAATATATAGACCCTTACTCCTTGTGAGAGAAGTGGCTTCCACTCTATTTCCAGGAGAATGCTCCCTCTCACCACCGTTTCATTTTCTCCTCCACATCTGGCCACATTTAAGGCTTTCCGGTTGTTTGTGGCCCTGCCTTTTCTTTCTCAGACCAGCTGGCCCTCAAGCAGAGTATAATCTGTAGTTCTGCTTCTAACCTCAGCACAGCTGAGGCAGAGGTCAGCAGCTCTTGGGCTCTGTTTTCTAGGCTCAGTGGGTAAGTGTGCCCTCAGAGTTTGTTCTGCAGTTCTCCCTCTGCCTCAGGCAGGCCCCTAGGCCCAGGTTGGGAAAGATGGCAATAGGTGAGTTAAAGATTTAGGAATAGAAAGAAAATCTCAACCATTCTCAAAACTGGCTTATACCACACAGCCAAAAATAAAACTGATACTTTACTTTGATTTGCATGCGGCATCTGTGTCAGTGCTCCATCAGCTAATAATTTGGAGGGGAGAATGGAGACTAACTGAACTCAAGGGATGGCAAGCTTATACGATGTCATTATTACATGTCAACAATAGAACCATTAAGCATTAATTCACTACTATCTGAAGTTGAAATCAAGTACTCATTGACAACTAGTAATATTTATCCATTTGATTTGATGAGCTTTATATATATTTTTAACATAAATTTATTTATTTTAATTGGAGGATAATTAGTTTACGATATTGCACTGGTTTTGCCATACATCAACACAAATCTACCCCTGGATGTACACGTGTTCACCATAGTAACTCCCCCCCCTCCGCACCTCCCTCCCCATACCATCCCTCCCCATACCATCCCTCTGGGTCATCCCAGTGCACCAGCACCAAGCATCCTGTATCATGTATCAAGTCTGGTCTGGCAATTCATTTCACATATGATATTATACATGTTTCAATGCCATTTTCCCAAATCATCCCACCCTTGCCCTCTCCCACAGAGTCCAAAAGACTGTACTATACATCTGTGTCTCTTTTGCTGTCTTGCATACAGGGTTACCATTATCATCTTTCCACATTCCATATATATGCGTTAGTATACTGTATTGGTGTTTTTCTTTCTGGCTTACTTCACTCTGTATAATAGGCTCCAGTTTCATCCACCTCATTAGAATTGATCCAAATGTATTCTTTTTAATGGCCGAGTAATACTCCATTGTGTATAGGTACCACAGCTTTCTTACCCATTTGTCTGCTGATGGACATCTAGGTTGCTTCCATGTCCTGGCTATTATAAACAGTGCTATGATGAACATTGGGGGTACATGTGTCTCTTTCAATTCTGGTTTCCTCAGTGTGTATGCCCAGCAGTGGGATTGCTGGGTCATAAGGCAGTTCTATTTGCAGTTTTTATGGAATCTGCACACTGTTCTCCATAGTGGCTGTACTAATTTGCATTCCCACCAGCAGTGTAAGAGGGTTCCCTTTTCTCCACACCCTCTCCAGCATTTATTGCTTGTAGACTTTTGGATCGCAGCCATTCGGACTAGTGTGAAATGGTACCTCATTGTGGTTTTGATTTGCATGTCTCTGATGAGTGATGTTGAGCATCTTTTCGTGTGTTTGTTAGCCATCCGTATGTCTTCTTTGGAGAAATGTCTATTTAGTTCTTTGGCCCATTTTTTGATTGGGTCATTTATTTTTCTGGAATTGAGCTGCAGGCGTTGCTTGTGTATTTTTGAGATTAGTTGTTTCTCAGTTGCTTCATTTGCTATTATTTTCTCCCATTTTGAAGGCTGTCTTTTCACCTTACTTATAGTTTCCTTTGTTGTGCAGAAGCTTTTAATTTTAATTAGATCCCACTTGTTTATTTTGATTTTATTTCCAGTATTCTTTGAGGTGGATCATAGAGGATCCTGCTGTGATTTATGTCGGAGAGTGTTTTGCCCATGTTCTCCTCCAGGAGTTTTATAGTTTCTGGTCTTATGTTTATATATTTAATCCATTTTGAGTTTATTTTTGTGTATGGTGTTAGAAAGTGTTCTAATTTCATTCTTTTACAATTGGTTGGCCAGTTTTCCCAGCACCACTTGTTAAAGAGATTGTCTTTCTCCATTGTATATTCTTGCCTCCTTTGTCAAAGATAAGGTGTCCATAGGTGCGTGGATTTATCTCTGGGCTTTCTGTTTTGTTCCATTGATCTATATTTCTGTCTTTGTGCTAGTATCATACTGTCTTGATGACTGTGGCTTTGTAGTAGAGCCTGAAGTCAGACAGGTTGATTCCTCCAGTTCCATTCTTCTTTCTCAAGATTGCTTTGGCTATTTGAGGTTTTTTGTATTTCCATACAAATTGTGAAATTATTTGTTCCAGCTCTGTGAAAAATACCATTGGTAGCTTGATAGAGATTTCATTGAATCTATAGATTGCTTTGGATAGTATACTCATTTTCACTATATTGATTCTTTCAATCCATAAACACGGTATATTTCTCCATCTATTAGTGTCCTCTTTGATTTCTTTCACCAGTATTTTATAGTTTCTATATATATGTCTTTAGTTTCTTTAGGTAGATATATTCCTAAGTATTTTATTCTTTTCGTTGCAATGGTGAATGGAATTGATTCCTTAATTTTTCTATTTTCTCATTATTAGTGTATAGGAATGCAAGGGATTTCTGTGTGTTGATTTTATATCCTGCAACTTTACTATATTCACTGATTAGCTCTAGTAATTTTCTGGTGGAGTCTTTAGAGTTTTCTCTGTAGAGGATCATGTCATCTGCAAACAGTGAGAGATTTACTTCTTCTTTTCCAGTTTGGATTCCTTTTATTTCTTTTTCTACTCTGACTGCTGTGGCCAAAACTTTCAAAACTATGTTGAATAGTAGTGGTGAATGTGGGCACCCTTGTCTTGTTCCTGACTTTAGGAGAAATGCTTTCAATTTTTCACCATTGAGGATAATGTTTGCTGTGGGTTTGTCATATATAGCTTTTATTATGTTGAGGTATGTTCCTTCTATTTCTGCTTTCTGGGAGTTTTTATCATAAATGGATGTTGAATTTTGTCAAAGGCTTTCTCTGCATCTATTGAGATAATCATATGATTTTTATTTTTCAATTGAAGATAATTGTGTATATTGAAGAATCCTTGCATCCCTGGGATAAAGCCCACTTGGTCATGGTGTATGATCTTTTTAATGTGTTGTTGGATTTTGATTGCTAGAATTCTGTTAAGGATTTTTGCATCTATGTTCATCAGTGATATTGGCCTGTAGTTTTCTTTTTTCTGGTATCTTTGTCAGGTTTTGGTATTAGGGTGATGGTGGGCTCATAGAATGAGTTTGGAAGTTTACCTTCTTCTGCAATTTTCTGGAAGAGTTTGAGTAGGATAGGTGTTAGCTCTTCTCTGAATTTTTAGTAGAATTCAGCTGTGAAGCCATCTGGACCTGGGCTTTTGTTTGCTGGAAGATTTCTAATTACAGTATCATTTTCCGTGCTTGTGATGGGTCTAAGATTTTCTGTTTCTTCCTGGTTCAGTTTTGGAAAGTTGTACTTTTCTAAGAATTTGTCCATTTCTTCCACGTTGTCCATTTTATTGGCCTATAATTGCTGATAGTAGTCTCTTATGATCCTTTGTATTTCTGTGTTGTCTGTTGAGATCTCTCTATTTTCATTTCTAATTTTATTGATTTGATTTTTCTCCCTTTGTTTCTTGATGAGTCTGGCTAATGTCAATTTTATTTATCCTCTCAAAGAACCAGCTTTTGCCTTTGTCGATTTTTGCTATGGTTTCTTTTGTTTCCTTTGCATTTATTTCTGCCCTAATTCTTAAGATTTCTTTCCTTCTGCTAACAGTGGGGTTCTTCATTTCTTCCTTTTCTAGTTGCTTTAGGTGTAGAGTTAGGTTATTTATTTGGCTTTTTTCTTGTTTCTTGTGGTATGCCTGTATTGCTATGAACTTTGCCCTTAGCACTGCTTTTACAGTGTCCCACAGGTTTTGGGTTGTTGTGTTTTTATTTTCATTCGTTTCTATGCATATTTTGATTTCTTTTTTGATTTCTTCTGTGATTTGTTGGTTATTCATCAGCATGTTGCTCAGCCTCCATATGTTGGCATTTTTAATAGTTTTTCTCCTGTAATTGAGATCTAATGTTACTGTATTGTGGTCAGAAAAGATGCTTGGAATGAATTCAATTTTTTTGAATTTACCAAGGCTAGATTTATGGCCCAGGATGTGATCTATCCTGGAGAAAGTTCTGTGTGCTCTCAAGTAAAACGTGAAATTCATTGTTTTGGGGTGAAATGTCCTATAGATATCAATTAGTTCTAACTGGTCTATTGTATAATTTAAAGTTTGTGTTTCCTTGTTAATTTTCTGTTTAGTTGACCTATCCATAGGTGTGAGTGGGGTCTCCCACTATTATTGTGTTATTGTTAATTTCCCCTTTCATACTTGTTAGCATTTGTCTTACATATTGTGGTGCTCCTATGTTGGGTGCATATATATATATAATTGTTATATCTTCTTCTTGGATTGATCCTTTGATCATTACGTAGTGTCCTTCTTTTTATTTTTATTTTTCACAGCCTTTGTTTTAAAGTCTATTTTATCTGATATGAGTACTGCTACTCCTGTTTTGTTTTGGTCTCTATTTGCATGGAATATCTTTATCTAGTCCTTCACTTTCAGTCTGTATGAGTCCCCTGTTTTGAGGTGAGTCTCTTGTAGACAACATATATAGGGGACTTGTTTTTGTACCCAGTCAGTCAGTCTTTGTCTTTTGGTTGGGACATTCAAGTCATTTACATTTAAGGTAATTATTGATAAGTATGATCCCGTTGCCATTTACTTTATTGTTTTGGGATTGTTTGGGGTTATTGTTTTTGTGTTTCCAGTCTAGAGAAGATCCTGTAGCATTTGTTGGAGAGCTGGTTTGGTGGTGCTGCATTCTCTGAGCTTTTGCTTGTCTGTAAAGCTTTTGATTTCTCCTTCATATTTGAATGAGATCCTTGCTGGGTACAGTAATCTGGTCTGTAAGTTATTTTCTTTCATCACTTTAAGTATGTCCTGCCATTCTCTACTAGCCTGAAGAGTTTCTATTGAAAGATCAGCTATTACCCTTATGGGAATCCGCTTGTGTGTTATTTGTTGTTTTTCCCTTGCTGCTTTTAATATTTGTTCTTCGTATTTTATATTTGTCAATCTGATTAATATGTGTCTTGGGGTGTTTCACCTTGGGTTTGTTCTTGATTGGGACTCTCTGGGTTTCTTGGACTTGGGTGATTATTTCCTTCCTTCCCCATTTTAGGAAAGTTTTCAACTATTATCTCCCCAAGTATTTTCTCATGGTCTTTCTTTTTGTCTCTTCTTCTGGGACACCTATGATTCAAATGTTGGTGCATTTAACATTGTCCCAGAGATTTCTGAGATTGTCCTCATTTCTTTTAATTCACTTTTCTTTTTTCCACTCTGATTCATTTATTTCTATCATTTTATCGTCTACCTCACCAATCCTATCTTCTGCCTCTGTTATTCTACTATTTGTTCCCTCCAGAGTGTTTTGATCTAGTTTATTGCATTATTCATTATATATTGACTCTTTTTATTTCTTCTAAGTCCTTGTTAAACCTTTCTTGCATCTTCTCAATCCTTGTCTCCAGGCTATTTGTCTGTGATTCCATTTTGATTTCAAGATTTTTGATCATATTCATTATCATTATTCAGAATTCTTTATCAGGTAGATTTCCTATCTCTTCCTCTTTTGTTTGGTTTGTTGAGCATTTATCCTGTTCCTTTACCTGCTGGTTTTTCCTCTGTCTCTTCATCTTGTTTATATTGCTGTGTTTGGGGTGGCTTTTTTTGTATTCTGGCAGTTTGTGGAGTTCTCTTTATTGTGGAGTTTCCTCACTGTGGGTGGGATTGTATGGGTGGCTTGTCAAGGTTTCCTGGTTAGGGAAGCTTGTTTTGGTGTTCTGGTGGGTGGAGCTGGATTTCTTCTCTCCAGAGTGCAATAAAGTGTCCAGTAATGAGTTATGAGATGTCAATGGGTTTGGAGTGACTTTGGGCAGCCTGTATATTGAAGCTCAGGGGTGTATTCCTGTGTTGCTGGAGAATTTGCATGGTATGTCTTCCTCTGGAACTTGTTGGCCCTTGGGTGGTGCTTGGTTTCAGTGTAGGTATGGAGGCGTTTGATGAGCTCCTGTCAATTAATGTTTCCTGGAGTCAGGAGTTCTTTGGTGTTCTCAGGATTTGGACTTAAGCCTCCTGCCTCTGATTTTCAGTCTTATTTTTACAGTACCCTCAAGACTTCTCCATCTATATAGCACCATTGATAAAACATCTAGGTTAAAGATGAAAAGTTTCTCCACAGTGAGGGACACCCAGAGAGGTTCACAGAATTTCATGGAGAAGAGAAGAGGGAGGAAGGAGACAGAGGTGGCCAGGAGGATAAAGGGGGGAATCAACATGAGAGAGACAGATCCAGCCAGCAATCAGTTCCCTAAGTGTTCTCTACCATCGGGAACACACAACGAGATTCACAGAGTTGGGTAGAGAAGAGAAGGGAGAGGGAGGAGATAGAGGCAACCTGGTGGAGAAAAAGGAAGTTCTAAAGGGGGAGAGAGCAGTCAAGCCAATAATCTTGCTCCCAAGTAAAAATGGGTACTGGAGATTCTGTTCTTAAAAGGTACAAAATTGATAACAAATACCAAAAGCAAAGATCAAAAATCTAGAGTAGAGGTTTGCAATATTAAAGAAAAAAAGTCACAAAATTATTATATATATATATATATATATATATATGAAGTTTGCTTTAAAAAATAGGGTCTCTCTCTCTCTCTCTCTCTTTTTTTGAAAAGTAATAGTAAGTTATAGAAATGAAAATTAAAGGAGTAATAGAAGACTTAAAATTTTAAAAAATTAAAAAAAATGATAGTAGAAATAGTAAAAATATATCTAGGACTTTCTCTGGTGTTGTGGGCGGTGTGGGATCAGTTCATTTTCAGATAGCTCCTTGATCTGATTATATTTCTCAATATCTATAGGCTCCTTCATATGTAGTCAGTACTAACTGCAGGGTTTTAATCTATTGCACCTGTCACTTCCAAGGAGGTTCTCTCTCTTTCAGCTTCTTCTGTTTACCGGTCTCTTTATTGTCTAATTTCCGCCCTGTCGCAAGGGGGCAGTGGTGGACACTTTCTAAGGCTCACTTGTTCAGTCATCCTGGTGGTGGTGAGGGGGGTTGGGGGTACGCTGCAAACAAATAACACTGGCACTGGAGTGTGTTCCCAGTGTCTCAGCCACACTGGGTTTGCCCCCGCTCACGGAGTGTGTGCTTTCACTGTCTAAACTGCTTAGTCTCTAGGTTGCTCTGCTGGGAACTGTCTGAGGCTGGCCCTGGGTTGAATGCACTTCCCAGGTCTAAGCTGCTCAGGTTCAGGTACTCAGGTAGTCCTCAGAGGCACAGACTCAGTTGGGCCTGCATTTGGTGCCCTTCCCAGGTCTGAGCAGCTCAGTTGACCAGGTGTTTGGCAAGCGCGGTCACTGCGACTTATCACCTCCCCTGTCCCTGCTGCTCGGTTTTCTGGGCATCTTCTCAGGCGGATGTTGACCATCTAGAATCCCAAAAAGTCTTAGTTAGCAATGAAGCCTGCTTGCAGTTTGGTAGATAATGCCTCTCTGGGGCTGCAATTGCCCCCCTTCCAGCTCTGGTTGCCTGTCACCGGGAGGGGGATGGTCTGCAGCAGGCTATCTCTGCTCCATCTTTTGTTCTGTGAGCAGGCCTGGTGGTGTCTTAGATTAGGGCTTTTCGCGTGGTAGCTATCTCACAGCCTAGTTTGCTAGCCCAAGTTAGTTCCATCAGATTGCCCTTGGGGCATTCTGGCCAGGTCCTTACTCTAAGCAATGCAGCCCGCGCCTCCCTGCCCAGCCCCTGCTTGCTTGTGGCGGGTGTAGGCATCTGCACTGCTTCTCTGCTGGGGGAGTTATGGATGGGCACGTTACCTGTGGGGTTTAATTATTTATTTATTTTTCCTTCCAGTTATGTTGCCCTCTGTGTTTCCAAGGCTCACCACAGTCTTGGCAGTGAGAGTGTTTCCTGGTGTTTGGAAACTTCTCTCTTTTTAAGACTCTCTTCCCAGATGGAGCTCCATCCCTACCTCTTTTGTCTCTGTCTTTTATATTTTTTCCTACGTCCTTTCAAAGACAATGGGCTGCTTTTCTGGGTACCTGATGTCCTCTGCCAGCATTCAGAAGTTGTTTTGTGGATTTTACTCAGCATTGAAGTGTTCTTTTGATGAATTTGTGGGGGAGAAAGTGGTCTCCCTGTCCTTTTCCTCAACCATCTTAGGACTGCCTTGATGAGCTTTATAAAAAAAAGAATACATATTGTAATGTAGAATAAAGTATTAAAAAGAAAAAAAATGAGAGAGCAGATCTTATTTTACATCGTTTACCACAGAAGAAAAATCAATATAAAAATAATCTAAACATGGGTGGGAGGAAACTTTTGAAGGTGATAAATAAATTTATACCCTGGGTATGGTGATGATTTCATGGGTATATTCAGTTCAGTTTAGTTGCTCAGTCATATCCTACTCTCTGTAACCCCATGAATTGCAGCATGCCAAGCCTCCCCGTCGATCACCAACTCCCGGAGTTTACTCTAACTCATGGCCATCGAGTGGGTGATGCCATCAGCCATCTCATCTTCTGTCGTCCCCTTCTCCTGCCCCAATCTCTACCAGCATCAGAGTCTTTTCCAATGAGTCAACTCTTCGCATGTGGTGGCCAAAGTGCTGGAGTTTCAGCTGCAGCATGATTCCTTCCAATAAACACCAAGGACGGATCTCCTTTAAAATGGACTGATTGGATCTCCTTGCAGTCCAAGGGACTCTCAAGAGTCTTCTCCAAAACCACACTTGAAAAGCATCAATTCTTCAGCGCTCAGCTTTCTTCACAGTCCAACTCTCACATCCATACATGACCACTGGAAAAACCATAGCCTTGACAAGATGGACCTTTATTGGCAAAGTAATGTCTTTGTTTTTTAATATGCTGTCTAGATTGGTCATAACTTTGCTTTCAAGGAAAAAGATTCTTTTAATTTCATGGCTGCAATCACCATCTGCAGTGATTTTGGAGCCTCCCCCCCCCCAAAAAAGTAAAGTCTGACACTGTTTCCACTGTTTCCTCATCTACTTCCCATGAAATGATGGGACCAGATGCCATGATCTTAGTTTTCTGAATGTTGAGCTTTAAGCCAACTTTTTCACTCTCGTCTTTCACTTTCATCAAGAGGCTCTTTAGTTCCTTTCACTTTCTGCCATAAGGCTGGTGTCATCTGCATATCTGAGGTTATTGATATTTCTCCCAGTAATATTGATTCCAGCTTGTGCTTCTTCCAGCCCAGCATTTCTCATGATGTACTCTGCATAGAAGTTAAATAAGCAGAGTGACAATATACAGCCTTGATGTACTCCTTTTCCTATTTGGAACCAGTCTGTTGTTCCATGTCCAGTTCTAACTGTTGCTTCCTGACCTGCATATAGGTTTCTCAAGAGGCAGGTCAGGTGGTCCGGTATTCCCATCTCTCTCAGAATTTTCCACAGTTTATTGTGATCCACACAGTCAAAGGCTTTGGCATGGTCAATATAGCAGAAATATATGTTTTTCTGGAACTTTCTTGCTTTTATACTTATCTCCAAACTCCTCAACTTGTACGTATTAAATATCTATAGCTTTCTGTATGTCAGTTATAACCCCAATAAAGAGATTTTTAAGAAGAGGAAAGAAATACAAATTTGAGTTATATTTACATATCTGAAATTCCAAACTGTGCATTCCTTGGGATGGTATTAGACTCAACTGGTATACCAGGAGAATTTCTAAAAGAACCAAAAGATCTGTTCTGTATTTGTCATCTAATCATCTCTAAGAACTCCTGAAAAGAAAGATCCACTTCAGTTGCAGAGAAGGGAATCCTCTGCTAAATAAACAAGTCACCCTTAATGTTTTTGAGGAAAAAAAACAGCCACTTCTTGGCAAAGAGCTACTTTAGAATAAAAGGAAAATGGAAAGCATTTTAAATGCTACAGATGGTAGTAGATCACTAACTATGACAAGAAAGTGACTGAATTTTCAGTGCCTTATGAGATATTTTTCTTCTTGAAGATTATGTTTTAAAGGTAGAAAAGCAAACTTACACTTGGAATACCACATCTTAAATAATCTCAGGAAACTGTAGCTCTAATTTATTTGCAACAAGAATTCAGTTGCACATCTTTCAAATGCCTATAATTTACTCTTAGGTAATGACTATTGACCCCCCCTCCCCAGTATTGACTATTTTATGTGATTTAAGTAAAAGCTGGTCACTTTTGTGGCTAGGCCTTTAAAGACTTCAAAATACACACACTGTTTTCAAATAATCTCTGAATATTGTGTGAGATGTCAACATTAGATATTTAATATTCCAAAAATATTTATTCATTTAGAGAATCATTTTTGGTGCATATTTTTCCACTAAGTGGATATAGATAATTTTACCAGACTGAAGAAGTCAGTGTAGTCCTTGACTGTGGAGGAGGAAAAATAGTACAGAAAGAAATGAGGATAAAAATCACTGAAGGAAAAATGAAATTTTGAAAATGGCAATTATGCTAGGCTCAGTGCAATATAAAATACAGTCACAAATACACTGGATACATATATGTATATAAAATCCATGTAATGGGTAGCATTACTATATTATTCTGGGTTCTCCAGAGAAACAGAACCAATACGATGCAGGTATGCATACATATATAAACTTGTTTATGTATCTGTCTCCATTGTCAACTGAAAAGTACCACAAGGAGGTAAAAAGGCATCGTGTACACCTGTGGCTGATTCATGTCAATGTGTGGCAAAACCAATACAGTATTGTAATGTAGAATAAAGTTAAAAAAAAAAAAGGCAGTTTATTTGAGGTCTTAAAATTTTAATTCAGGGATCATAAATTCCAGAGAAACCTGGAATAGTGTATTTTTCCTTTTGGGGAAAAGGAAATATTAGTTTATAATTTTCTTTTTCAGGATATCTTGGCCCCAAAGTTGTATGGGAGCAGAAGAAACAGTAAGAAACTGGTGAATTCCCTGACAACAGCCTATCTCAAATGGCAAGGGAGTGATTTGCTTACTTTCATAACATCTACTTCTGCCTCACTGACTATACTAAAGCCTTTTGTGGTAGACTGTGTGTATCACTGGAGAAGGCAATGGCACCCCCACTCCAGTACTCTTGCCTGGAAAATCCCATGGATGGAGAAGCCTTGTAGGCCTCAGTCCATGGGGTTGCCAAGAGTCGGACACTACTGAGTTACTTCACTTTCACTTTTCACTTTCATACATTGGAGAAGGAAATGGCAACCCACTCCAGTGTTCTTGCTTGGAGAATCCCAGGGATGGGGGAGCCTGGTGGGCTGCTGTCTGTGAGGTTGCACAGAGTCGGACATGACTGAAGTGACTTAGCAGTAGCAGTGTGTATCACGAACAACTGTGAAAAAAATTCTTAAAATGACAGGAATACCAGACCACCTTATCAGCCTCCTAAGAAACCTGTACACAGCTCAAGAAGCAACCATTAGAACCCGACATGGAACAATAAAAGTGAAAGTGTCAGTCACTCAGTAATGTCCCACTCTTTGCAACCAGATGGACTATAGCCAGGCTCCTCTATCCATGAGATTCTCCAGGCAAGATACTGGAGTGGGTTACCATTCATTTCTCCAAGGGATCTTCCTGGCCTAGGGCTAGAACCTGGGTCTCCTGCATTGCAGGCAGATTCTCTACCATCTGAGTCATCAGGAAACCAAATAGAACTGCCACATGATCCATCAATCCCAGTTCTGAGTTTATGTGCGTGTGTTTCTACCAGGCTCATCTGTCCATGGGATTCTACAGGCAAGAATACTGGAGCAGTTTGCCATTTCCTCCTCCAGAGAATCTTCACACCGAGGGATTGAATCCACAGCTCCTGCATCTCCTGCATTGCAGGCAGATTCTTTATTCCCTGAGCCATCAGGGAAGCCATGGGATGGTCCAAAATTGGGAAAGGAGTACATCAAGGCTGTGTATTGTCACCCTGCTAATTTAACTTCTATGCAGAGTACACTGGAGTTTCACAGGTGGCACTAATGGTAAAGAGCCCACCTGGCAATGCAGGAGATCCAAGAGACTTAGGGCAGAAAGTGAAGAGGAACCAAAAGCCTCTTGATGAAGGTGAAAGAAGAGAGAGAAAAAGCTGATTTAAAATTCAATACTCAAAAAACTAAGATCCCGGCATCCAGTCCCGTCACTTCATGGCAAATAGATGGGGAAACAATGGAAAAAGTGACAGACTTTAGTTTTGTGGGGTCCAAAAACATTGCCGGACGGTGAGTGCAGCCATGAAATTAAAAGATCTTGCTCCTTGGAAGAAAAGCTGTGACAAACCTAGACAGAGTATTAAAAAGCAGAGACATCACTTTGCCCACAAAGGTCCAGATAGCCAAAGCTGTGTTTTTTCCAGTAGTCATGTATGGATGTGAGAGCTGGATCATAAAGGCTGAGCGTAGAAGAATTGATGCTTGAAAACTGGTGCTGGAGAATGCTATCAGGAAGCAAATCATCTGGTTTCCAAATATCTGATAATTCATTCAGTTTTAGTGACTCTCACATAACAGCAAACACAGCAACAATAATAATATTAATAACTATTATGTACTAAGACACCACAATATTAAATGCTGTTCATGTATTAACTTTCATTGCAATCTTTTGATACAGATACTCAAAATAGCTTCATTTTACATGTAAAATATCTGAGACAGACTCTAAAAAACCTAACTTTACAGAATTTAATATTAAATGTTTTAAAATGATAGAAAAGTAAATCATGCCATTGAAAAGAAAGAATAAATTTTCATACGTGGGAATACCCAGCACACAAAAATATTCTGTGTTTTAATATTAAAGATTAGATAAGAAAAGTATAATTTGCACAATGCTATTATTAATAGTTAATATTACTATTGGAAGTATCTACCCATCTCTCTCTTTATATTTACATCTATATAAAATTAAACTTGAGTATGAAAACACTCATACAGTATAATAACCAAGTTAATGATAAATACCATTTGAGACTAAATAAATGTCTCACATTTTCATTTATTTTGTACTGAAATTGATTGAAGTTCAAATATAATTTTATTTTCCATTTACCCCCAGTTGAAAGAAACAGAGAAACACTTGGCAGCTATATACTTTTTCTGTTTTAATGCTTATAGGAAAGAAAGAAAAAGACTAGTGTTTTTTGTTTGTTTGTTTGCCATTATCACAAAAAATGCCCCATGCTTATTCTCTAATAGTGGTCATTTATGTTTGTAGAACTAATTACAGAGAAGGAATTTGTACTTGAGATTTGATTTCTGTAAAAACAATGCATCAATTAAAACCCTCAAGTTATTTATTTCTTCCTTTGAGCTATTACTGTTTTAAGAGAATGAGTTTCTTACACTTGAAACCAGTTGGTGAGGATACTAGGTTAGCTCTTTTCAACATCTTAATTCTTCAAAGCCAAATTTTTCACAATGTGAGAAGCACTCATTGACTATAGTACCAATAAAACAGATCATAATATCCGTTTGGAAGCAGTAATGTTGAAATTAGGGGTGTCAGAGCTCAATATTTCTCTGACATTTCATAGACACAAGCATGATAAGTGAGACGAGGGAAGCTTACCATTGCTGTAGGTGATAAGATCATATCGACGCAGGGCCAGGGAATTTACCTGGTTATACACCAAGAACAAAACAAGCCCTAGTCCTCCCAAAGGAAAACATTAATTCTTTATATCAAATTCTTCTCCATGGTGATTTAGTTTGTGACTTTGCATATGGGAGGCTTACTTATAAGCAAATGGTAAACTCTATAATATGGTGTAGTCTCCAATCTACCATGACTTATGAGCCATATTTTATAATGTCTGCTTTTGGAGCATGTTTCAAGCTGTGTAAATAATATGTACCTCATCAAAAGTTAAAGAAAAGCAGCATTACATGCAATGACAGCATGGTAGAACATTGACCTTTTCACATTTATCATGTGCCTCTGATGCCTCTCTAATGGATATCTTGACATTTTCATTTGAAACGATTGCTGTGTTCTCTGACATTTTTGTCTCTGTCATTGAAATCATAGGGGTTAGCAGCAATTGTTTACGATTACTGGGCATACAAATCATTAGCAGGTATAAGAAGCATATTTTTTAACACAAAATGTTCCAGGATATATTGGAGAACAACCAGATTTTGCATTTGTCTCTGTAAGGGACCAATGTGATAAGTTTGCAGCTGTAAATGTTGAAAATCCATACAGCATATCCCATCTTTTGAGAATCTACATACATTTTCAAGTAAAAATTGACTTGAATGCTCATATTTCCAATGAATTTTTAAAATGAAGATGTGTTTTAGCAAACTGATTTTACACTTTCTATTTTGAGTTTTAATATAGCAAAGAATGCAAATATGAATTTCAGTAACCTGTATGAATGAATTTGTTTATAGCTTATTTTTATCTGAGGTTTGAAGTTGTTACCAAAGTAGATTTAAATGAAGAAGAGAACAAATATTAACAAAATTGAGATTAAGCGAATCTGAGAACATTAACAAAGGCAAGATTATAAGCTAGAAAGGCATATTATGGGACCGTATATAGTTTATAAATGTGGATACCAAATCTGATTCTGAAGATTGTGTTTTGATCAAACAGAAAGGAAAAAATGAAGTTATGATAATCACAGCATCCAATAAATGAGTTGTTTAAGGGAAACACGTCTTTGGAAGGAATGATGCTAAAGCTGAAACTCTAGTACTTTGGCCACCTCATGCAAAGAGTTGACTCACTGGAAAAGACTCTGATGCTGGGAGGGATTGGGGGCAGGAGGAGAAGGGGACAACAGAGGATGAGATGGCTGGACGGCATCACCAACTCGATGGATGTGAGTTTGAGTGAACTCTGGGAGTTGGTGATGAACAGGGAGGCCTGGCATGCCGCGATTCATGGGGTCGCAAAGAGTCGGACACGACTGAGCAACTGAACTGAACTAAACTCACCTTTTCCTCAATGAGAACTTTGTCAGTTTATCCTATGGGTTTTTATAAAGAGAGTGATGTTTTTGATATCCATTTTTCTCACCATAACACATACTCTGCACGGTTAAGAAAAAATGGATGAAATCATGTTGTTTAGGATTGAATCCTGATTTTAGAACAGATGAGATACGTATGACCAACTAAGAGCTTATTGTTTCATCTGTAAAGTGGCATATATTTTACAAGGTTCATGGGAAGAAAAAAATGAGTTTAGTTTAGTGCAGTACTTAGTTCAGTGCCTGACACAACTTTAGTGAAAAATATTAACGTTTAGTGATTCCAGCATCCTTTGGAGTAGGTTATAAGGATACTAATGCGTAATTGAGTAAACGTATATTTGATGACTTTCAAATCAATGGGGTCCAGGAATGTCATTCTGGTTTTGTCTAAAGGAATAGTTTAGAATACCTAGAATTCTTTCTGAAGTTTCATCTACAGAACACTGGTATTATAACATGGTTCACACAAATTGGTTTATGAAACTTAGACTTTTATACCATTTTTTTATGCTGCAGAGTCAAAATTAGCTTATTTGGGCATCTGAAATACCCTTATTTGAACAACCTATTTAACTGTGTTTAATGTATCATTTTATTAGTTTTTTGTTTGCTTCACTATTGACTGGGATCCCAGGTATGGAATTTAATTAATGACCAGTAGTGAAAATTAATGAGCTTGAATAAGGTATATGACTGAAGAGATAATCACTGTCCTAAGTGTATATGTACCAAGAAAGAACCAATTAGCTGAGCCAAAATCTTACTTAAGATATCAATTCTTGCCCATCTCAGCATGGTCATGCAACTGAAGTGCATTAAAACCAGCCTATAAAGTTTAGTGTAAAACATTTTCACACCAGTTATCTACCAGAAACTTAGATCACATAGTTGAATATTTGATGATGAATTAGTTCTCAATTTCACTGTTAATACTTAGAGAACTGAATGATTTTATCTCTTCTTGAAACACATGTGATATGTTTCTATGGAATTTTAACACTGCACCAAATATATGTATTTGTAGTAATCATTTGTAAGCCATCTTTTCCTGACGATAGTTAAATAGAAGAACTACTGATCTGATGAGACTGTCTTTAGTACTTGGTAGCAAAAGCTTTCTATCACAGAAACTTACATTTGACTTTATAATTATATATGGCTTATTCAAAAGTAGTAGAAAATCACTGTAACAAATAAATAAAAGGAGAGGAGGACAAAACATATCCTTTCCTGTACTATTTGAAGTTGTTATTTTTCTGCTTGGAAACTTCTCCTACAAACTTTCTAGTATTAGTATTAAATAATAAATAATGATCTTTCTTCTGAATAAAGAAGATTTATATAGCCACTGTGTAGCAACATGCCAGGCTCATGGTAGACACAGAAATATTTGAGCAAAATAATGGATACATGAATACTAGCTGAATTCATGAGTACTAACTTCAGAAGCAGAATAATTACAGGGCTATAATCACTGTTTATGGAGAGACACAAATGAAATATCCTCATTCTCACACAATACTTCCAGAATTAATATATATCCTTCTAAGTTATCTCTTCATATTTTTAACCAAAAATTGCAAACTGAGTTATTGATAAGTTTCACAGTATTTTAATGAAGAATGAAAACAGCTCAACTAGAATTAAATTATCCTTAGAGGCAAATATAAATAAATTGAAAGAGATCAACAACTAAGTGAAGATTAAACAAGTGAAGATTTGAGAACTGTCTATCAACTGAGTATCATTTTTAGAATGTCTGTAGTTTGGGCATGAGATCTGTTTAAATAATTCTAACACTAATTGATTTAAGAATAATATAATTTCCTAATTACAGGAATTATAAAATGGTTCCATTTTAATAAATCAAGAATGTTTAATTGCATAACAAATTTGTTCATAGCAGTGTGTGGTCATGAGAGAGAATTTGCAAATTATATGCTTTCTCTGTTCTCCTTAAGTTCACAACTGATTTCAACAAGTTATATTTTAACAGTTTATAGAGGTTTGACAAGACTTCCCTCATTGGCTTATGCAGCTTCAGACTTACTTTTTCAATGGTTTGGGAAGTATAAAGGCAATATTTGACATATATAAGAAATATATGCTTGGGAGAAAAAGTTAAAAAGAAAAAGAAAACAAGGAGCTAAAAGATTCATATTAACTGAGGGCAAATCATCAAAGTTTTTAGTTGTTTATCCCCACATCTTTGTTTAAAGTAAATAAAAGATATCAGCTTTTACTATGTATTGATTTTTCCAGTAAATCTTACCATGATTGCTAAAAAGAACTTATGGGATATGACTTAGCAACTAACACTTTAAGGGATTTCCAGGTGGCCAATGGTAAGAAAAATCTGCTTGCCAATGCAGGAGATGCAAGAGATGCAGATTCAATCCCTGTGCTGGGAAGATCCCCTGGAGCAAGAAATGTCAACAAACTCCAGTATTCTTGCCTGGAAAATTTCATGGACAGAGGAGCCTAGTGCTGGGCAACAGTCCATAGGCTTGCAAAGAGTAAGACATATCCAAGATTTAGAGTTGTATAGCTGTATGTGTAAACTTTATGATATAAGCATTCCAGCTGAGATGATGCCAGTTGCTTGAGTAAAACAAAATGTTTCATGCCAATAATCCACGTAAGTCAACTTTGTTGACACATGTTCTCATCCACATGTGTCTTGCCATGGCAGAGGTGCTATTTTAGAGTAATTTTATAAATAATTAAGAAGCAATGTACTGGTTTAGTCCAAAAGAAGTTTTTAAAATACATCTTGGTTTTGGCCTCATTATTTCAATCAGCAATCCTTTCAGCTCAAATACTCATTAGTTTTTCTCTCTCTTGCTTGTACACATAAATGGTCCACTTTGAGTAAATGGAAAATGTGCACATTTGATCCATCATATGTAATAATCATGTTATTTCCCAAATCCTAGCTGTATATTCTGCTGCTTCAGGCAATCCTTTATTCTTATTTATCATATACTGGATAGAGAACAGTTTAATTTGCCCCTTAAGTCCCAGGGTACACATGAAGCCCAAGCCCTTCTCACAAAAGGAAAACAACCCACATGACCATCTTTCAAGGAAAAAATGAAACTACCAGAGTATAAGCTGATTAATTCTGAAATTCCTCTCTTGAATTTACTGCCTTCCCACTGGCCTTTCCAACTTCTCTTGGAAATGTATAAATTGGATAATCAACTAATAATTGGGTGTATTCTTGGTTCTGAAAACTTATTTTCAAAGGTGACCCATGTGGCTTCATTACCTCAATATGCAATGTGAAGTACTTGTCATTCACTATATTAACTCAGTTGGAGAACTAACTTTATCATAACTTTGGAGAACAGTCAAAGGTTTATAAAAACAAGTAATTAGTGAGTTAAGAAAATGCCAACTTCAAAATGATAGAAAAGCTTTGTGGATATTTCTTTTTCTTTTCCTTGCCCTCCTCCTTCTCTGGCTCAGTAGGAGCTTAAAGATAGGAGCCATATTCTTACTGTGAGAACTTGGTCCCTGGTTCTGGTGGGGCAGAGATGGACTTATTCATAAAGTATTATGTATATCTGCTTTAAACAGAGGTTAATCTGATGGACTGACCAAAGGCACTTACCTCTGTTTCATTTAATGACAACCCAATTCAGAATGAATAAGTGACAGGCATCACACAAAAATATTATAAAGCTAACAACCTGTAGCCACCCAGGCTAAAAGATTACTATTGAGGCATAATCAGACTATCTAAGGCCTCAGAGGAAAAGATACGGAGAATTTACCAATTTACCCTAATTGGTAAATTAAGGTAATCAAAAGCTCCCATGTATATTGTATGATTAGCTGCTCAGTTATGTCTGACTCTATGCAACCCCATGGATTGTAGCCCACCAGACTCCACTGTCCATGGGGATTCTCCAAGAAAGAATAGTTGAGTGGGTTGCCTTGCCCTCTTCCAAGGAATCTTCCCAAACCAGGGATTGAACCCAGGTCTCCCACATTGCAGGGGGATTCTTTCTTGTCTGAGCCAACAGGAAAGCACCCCCTTGCATACTAGGGAGCTTGTAAAGCCACATGCATAATCAGAGAAGATGTGTGTTCAGAAAGGACCCAAGAGATCCTAAGCCTAAGATCCTCTCACTTTTCTAAAGACAGTGCAAGGCTGGCTAAGAGTTGTTTCAAACGGAACCAGTTTGCAAAGAATAGAAGACTTTTTCCCTTTGTTTTCTGTTTCTTTGTTCTTGGAATTTGAAGAAGTTACTATAAAAATATTTCAGCTCAGTTCAGTTGCTCAGTCATGTTCAACTCTCCATGGGCTGCAGCACTCCAGGCTTACCTGTCCATCACCAACTCATGGGGCTTGCTCAAACTCATGTCCATCGCATTGGTGATGGCATCCAACAATTTCATTCATCCCCTTCTCCTCCTGCTTTCAATCATTCCCAGCATCAGGGTCTTTTCCAACTAGCTGTTCTTCACATTAGGTGACCAAAGAATTGGGGCTTCAGCTTCAGCATCAATCCTTCCAATGAATATTCAGGACTGATCTCCTTTAGGATTGACAGATTGAATCTCCTTGCAGTCCAAGGGACTCTCAAGAGTCTTCTCCAACACCACAGTTCAAAAGCATCAGTTCTTCAGTGCTCAGCTTTCTTTACAGTACAACTCTCATATATATACATGACTAATGGAAAAAGTATAGCTTTGATTAGATGGACCTTTGTTGGCAAAGTAATGTCTCTGTTTTTTAATATGCTGTCTAGGTTGGCCATAGCTTTTCTTCCAAGGAGCAAGCATCTTTTAATTTCATGGCTGCAGTCACCATCTGCAGTGATTTTGCTGCTGCTGCTGCTAAGTCGCTTCAGTCGTGTCCGACTCTGTGCGACCCCACAGACGGCAGCCCACCAGGCTCCCCATCCCTGAGATTCTCCAGGCAAGAAGACTGGAGTGGGTTGCCATTTCCTTCTCCAATGCATGAAAGTGAAAAATGAAAGTGAAGTCACCCAGTCGTGTCTGACTCGTAGCGACTCCATGGACTGCAGCCTACCAGGCTCCTCTGTCCATGGGATTTTCTAGGCAGGAGTACTGGAGTGGCTTGCCATTTAGAGCCCCCCAAAATAAACTCTCTCACTGTTTCCATTGTTTCCCTATCTATTTGCCATGAAGTGATGGGACAGTATGCTATGATCTTAGTTTTCTGAATGTTGAGATTTAGGCCAGCTCTTTCACTCTCCTCTTTCACTTTCATCAAGAGGCTCTTTAGTTCCCTCTTCACTTTCTGCCATAAGTGTAGTGTCATCTACATATCTGAGGTTATTGATATTTCTCCCTGCAATCTTGATTCCAGCTTGTGCTTCATCCAGGCCAGCATTTCTCATGATGTACTTTGCATATAACTTAAATAAGCAGGGTGACAATATACAGCCTTGACATACTCCATTCCAGTCTGTTGTTCCATGTCCAGTTCTAACTGACGCTTCTTGACCTGTATATAGATTTCTCAGGAGGCAGATAAAGTGATCTGGTATTCCCATTTCTGTAAGAATTTTCCATAGTTTGCTGTGATCTACACAGTCAAACGTTTGGCATAAAATATTAGATGAATGTGAGCTAAAGGAAGAGACAGTGACAATGTACAATAAGAAATACAGTCCTTTCTGCATGTGTAAATTAACTAGTGGGGGGATTTCTTTCACAATAAATAATGTGTATCACATCAACATAATTAACTTTAAATATCTTATAATATTATACACTACTTATACCTCAATAAAGCTGGAATTATTTTAAAAATACAAATATTCATTTTCAAAACCAGTGTGGAAAAGTCACCAAAGAAATGAACAACTAAATCTTTTGGCAATCAAAAATAGTGAACCATGGGAGAATCTCATTTCTAGAGTTGCAAGGTCATCATAATTAAATTTCCAGGTTTTTTAAAATCTTTGTTTCAATGCGTTTAATTATGAATTTCTATAATTTAATTTTTTAATAATGGCTTTCAAAATTAGCTGCTTTTGAACTCTGATGTATAGGCATAGATCTGTGCCTCCTGTATTAATGTTAGAATGTAGAAATAACTTTTTTAAAAAGGGTTTTATGTTTTAGAAAGAGTAGTTTTAGATTCACAGCAAAATTGGGGGAAAGTCCACAGATTTCCCATATATTCATTGCCCCACACATGCATACTGCTGCTGCTGCTGCTAAGTCACTTCAGTCATGTCCGACTCTTCACGACCCCACAAACGGCAGCCCACCAGGCTCCCCCATCCCTGGGATTCTCCAGGCAAGAACACTGGGGTGGGAATCTCCTCCATTATCAACATCCTTCACCATGAAGAACACTTGTCACAACTGATAAACATACACTGACATATTACAGTCACCCAAATTCCACAGTTTACTTCAGGGTCCACACTCTGTGTTATAAATTCTATGAGTTTGGAGAATTGTAAAAAGGCTCTTACTTTGGCCCTCATTTCTCTAATAATTAGTGATGCTGAGCATCTTTTCATGTGCCTTTTGATTATCTGTCTGTCTTCTTTGGAGAAATGTCTATTTATATCACCTAACTATCCCTTTATTGGGTTACTTGGTTTTTTTATAGTGAGTTTCATAAGATGTTTATTTATTTTGGAGATTATCCCACATCAGTTACCTTGTTTGCAAATATTTTCTTCCATTGTAAGAGTGTCTTTTTGTTGTGTTTATGGTTTCTTTGTTGTGCAAAAACTTTTAAGCTGAATTACGTCCCATTTGCTTATTTTCATTACTCTAGGAGGTGGCTCAAAAAGATCTTGCTGTAATGTATGTCCAAGAGTGTTCTCCCTATGTTTCCCTCTAAGAGTTTTATAGTGTCTGGTCTGATATTTAAGGTATCACCTCACATCAATAAGAATGTCCAACATCAAAAATCTGTAAAGAATAAATGTTGAAGAGGGTGTGTAGAAAAGGGAGCCCTCTTGTACTGTTGGGTGGAATGTTAATTAAACAGAAAACTATGAAGAACAATATTGTGGTACCTCAAAAACTAAAAATAAAACTTACATGATGTAGCAATCCACTACTGGGCATATACTGTGAGAAAACTGTAATGCGAAAAGACACATGCATCCCAATGTTCACGGTAGCACTATTTACAACAGGACGTGGAAGCAAGCTAAATATCCACTGATGGATGAATGGATAAAGGTGTGGTACATATATATATAATAGAATATTACTCAGCCATAAAAAGGAACAATATTGGCTCAATTGTAGAGACAGGGATGAACCTAGAGTCTGTCATACAGAAGTCAGAAAGAGAAAAGTAAATATTATGTATTATATGTATGTGAGTAGAAGGCTGAGCATGGAAGGATTGATGCTTTCGATTTGTTGTGCTGAGAAGACTCTTGAGAGTCCCTCGGAGAGCAAGCAGATCAAACCACTCAATCCTAAAGGAAATCTACCCTGAATATTCATTGGAAGGACTGGATGCTGAAGCTGAAGCTCCAATACTTTGGCCACTTGATGCAAAGAGCCAGCTCACTGGAAAAGACCCTGATGCTGGGAAAGACTGAGAGCAATAGGAGAAGGTGATGCCTGAGGATGAGATGGTTAGGTGGCATCACTGACTTAATAGACATGAGTTTGAGAAAACTCTGGGAGACAATGAAGGACAGAGAAGATCGGTGTGCTGTAAGTTCATGGGGTCACAAAGAGTTGGACACGAATTAGCAACTGAATGACAACAAGCTTTTGAATTCCTTTCACTAAATACCAAGAAGAATGATTGCTGATTGTATCATAACATTTCTGATTTTGTAAGAAATTACCGAATGGTCTTCCAACGTAATTGTACTATTTTTCATTCCTACTTGCAGTGAATGAGAGATCCTGCGGTTCCACAACCACATTAGTGTTTGGTGTTGTCAGTGTTCTAGATTTAGTCCATTCTAACACGGTGTTCAGTTCAGTTCAGTTCAGTTCAGTTCAGTTCAGTCGCTCAGTCGTGTCTGACTCTTTATGACCCCACGGACTATAACACACCAGGCTTCCCCTTCATCACCAACTCCCGGACTTTACTCAAACTCATGTCCATTGAGTCGGTGAGGCCATCCAACCACCTCATCCTCTGTCATCCTCTTCTCCTCCCTCCTTCAATCTTTCCCAGCATCAGGGTCTTTTCCAATGAGTCAGTTCTTCAAATCAGGTGGCCAAAGTATTGGACTTTCAGCCTCTCAACATCAGTCCTTCGAATGAATATTCAGGACTGATTTCCTTTAGGATTGACTGGTTGGATCTCCTTAAAGTCCAAGGGACTCTCAAGAGTCTCCTCCAGCACCACAGTTGAAAAGCATCAATTTTTGGCACTCAGCTTTCTTTGTAGTCCAACTCTCACATCCATACATGACTACTAGAAAAACCATAGCTTTGACTAGATGGACCTTTGTTGGTAAAGAAATGTCTCTGCTTTTGAATATGCTGTCTAGGTTGGTCATAACTTTTCTTGCAAGGAGCAAGTGTCTTTTAATTTCATGGCTGCAGTCACCATCTGCAGTGTTTTTGGAGCTGCAAAAATAAAATCTCTCACTGTTTCCACTGTTTCCCCATCTATTTATTTGCCATGAAGTGATGGGACCAGATACCATGATCTTAGTTTTCTGAATGTTGAGTTTTAAGCCAAATTTTTCACTCTCCTCTTTCACTTTCATCAAGAGGCTCTTTAGTTCCTCTTCACTTTCTGCCATAAGGGTGGTGTCATCTGCATATCTGAGGTTATTGATATTTTTCCCTGAAATGTTGATTCCAGCTTGTGCTTCATAAAGCCTGATGATTCACATGATGTCCTCTGCATATAACTTAAATAAGCTGGGTGACAATATACAACCTTGACGTACTCCTTTTCCAATTTAGAACCAGGTTGTAGTTCCATGTTCTATTCTAACTGTTGCTTCTTGACCTGCATACAGATTTCTCAAGAGGCAGGTTAGATGGTCTGGTATTCCCATCTCTTTAAGAATTTTCCACAGTTTGTTGTGATCTACACAGTCAAAGGCTTTGGCATAGTCAATAAAGCAGAAGTAGATATTTTCTGGAACTCTCTTGCTTTTTCAATGATCCAATAGATGTTGGCAATTTGATCTCTGGTTCCTCTGCCTTTTCTAAATGCAGCTTGAACATCTGGAAATACATAGTTCATGTACTGCTGAAGCCTGGCTTGGAGAATTTTGAGCGTTACTTTACTAGCGTGTGAGATCCGTGCAATTCTGTGGTAGTTTGAAAATTCTTTGGCATTGCCTTTCTTAGGGACTGGAATGAAAAATGACCTTTTCCAGTCCTGTGGCCACTGCTGAGTTTTCCAAATTTGCTGGCATATTGAGTGCAGCACTTTCACAACATCATCTTTCAGGAGTCAAAATAGCTCAACTGGAATTCCATCGCCTCCAGTAGCTTTGTTCATAGTGATGCTTCCTAAGGCCCACTTGACTTTGCATTCCAGATGTCTGGCTCTAGGTGAGTGATCATAATTATCTGTGTTATGAAAATCTTTTCTGTATAGTACTTCTGTGTATTCTTGCCACCTCTTCTTAATATCTTCTGCTTCTGTTAGGTTGATACCATTTTTGTCCTTTATTGCATTAAATGTTCCCTTGCTATCTCTAAATTTCTTGAAAAAATCTCTAGTCTTTCCCATTCTGCTGTTTTCCTCCATTTTTTTTTTTTTTTTGTATTTCCATGCCATTTGTTGCCTTTGTTCCTTTTATTCAGTCTTTGTCCCTTCCAAAAGTGTGCTATGTTCATATTTTGAAGAATAATTTAAATATTTCCTGTAAAATATTTTGTGATAAGCTGACTCTTTTTCATGATCAAGAAGTCAAAAATGTAGAAGGGAAGGTTTACTTTCATGAAGTTGACTCAGGAAGCCAGAAGAAAAGAAATTACTGAATCCAAGCACAGAGGTCATTCTTCTATACACTAAAAGTCTGGAGGCACATGAAATGGGAGGAAAAAGAAGCAAAAAACTTGACTATATTTTGTGTTCAAATAACTGCATATCTTTGTCAAAAGTCAAGTCACAATTGAGAGATATTTCACAATATGAAAAAAATATATGCTCTAATGGGAAACTGGAAATACACAGAACAATGAAAGTTGATACTTATTTTTATCTAATTAATCACAATGCAGAGTGTTACAAATTTAAGATGTTAGCTATAAGGTTAAACTTAGTATTGACTAGAAAATTACTCAGATACAGTGTGTTCACATTTATTATATTCAAAAATAATTTTTAATATCACTTATATTTTGAATTTTGAAAAATGGAACAGAGTATTGGAACTTTCTGTCCCACTTTCATACACTTAGAAATATTCTTTAGAGTTCCTCTTTAAAAGCATCTTCCCAAAATAATATACAAATGTTTTTATCTTTATATTCTTGTATATTTATTTATATATATATTATATAGCCTTAGCTTAACAATATACAGATAACAGAGAGGTTGATAAAAGTTCAAAATATTAAGCTATTGAGTAAGTTTTCTTTCAAAAGCAGGACTTATTTGGAAATGTTAATACAGTTGAAAAAGATTTTGATGCTTTTATTCATGTTTAAAAGTGGGCCCCACATTATTTTCTAGTACATCTTCAATGACTCTCTTTAATCATTTTAGTTTTTCACTTTTAAAATCAAGTATAAAGTGAAAGTGAAGTCACTCAGTTGTGTCGACTCTTTGTGCCCCCATGGACTATAGCCAACCAGGCTCCTCTGTCCAGTATTCCAGGCAAGAATACTGGAGTGGGTCGCCATTTCCTCCTCCAGGGGATCTTCCCAACCCAGAGATCGAACCTTGGTCTCCTGTATTGTAGGCAGATTCTTTACCATCTGCGCCACCAGGGAAGTCAAGTAGGAATGCATATAAGGTGTTTTAAATATATATGAATATATTTACATATTTTAAGAATGTGAGAATATGGGCAATATATGATTCTACAGACATGTCTAATATTTTACATTAGAATTCCACATTGGTGCAAATAGTGATACAAATTCAGTGTTTCTATGGTGACTTTTTCCAAAATTATTTAACTTCTAAGGACTTCCATTCTCTTACTCATACATTGTCAGAGCTGATGACTTTTTAAGTCCTTTCCTTATATTTCATGATGCAATGGATGTAATTTTTAAAATGTGTAGTAATTATCATTGTATTCAACAGTCAGAAATACTCTGAAATATTATTCCTGGAAAGCAGTTTCAATTCAAGAGTAAAAAAAAAAATGTGATGAACAGTTTGTTTTGCTTTTCTGTTTTCTCATTTCACCTCTTGAGGATATTTGATAGCAGTTTTGATTGCAATCTCAAAAGCAAGGTCCATGGATACTTACTTTGTCTTCGGGGACTATATGGATGTAGTCTGGAGAAAAATCCATCAAATGGAACTAGTATTTGGAAATAATTTATTATTTCCTTCAAACAAATGCAGACCAGAACAAAAAGCAGAATTTTATTCAAAAAGATGTATTTTGTAAAAGATATAACCATTACATTATACAATTATTCCCAGAACAAATAAATGTTATTCAGAGCAAATATTGAAAAAAAGATCAAGAGCTTCCATGGCTAACTATGAGGTTATAACTTAGAGGAGAAGTAGATCCATGATAAGAATAAACATAAAACTTCTAAACTTTGTTTTTAATTTTTACTGGAGTATAGTTGATTTACAATGTTGTGTTAGGTTATGTTGTACAGTAAATAAATTAGTTACACACACACACACACATATATATATATATACACACACATATATATCGCCACTATTTTTTAGATTCTTTCCCCAATATAGGTCATTACAGAGAATTGAGTAGTGTTCATTTTGCTATACAGTAGGTTCTTAATTAGGTAAAAAATTCTAAAAAAAAATTAAAAATCATTTTGGTTCATTAAAAAGAACCAACATTGAAAGGACTTGAGAGGCACACATACTTGAGCCACTGGAAAAGCAATCAGGAAATTTTGATATTTCACCATATTTTACCTCAAGGGATTTACTAATGCCAGATTGATCTAGAGTGTGAAAAACTAAAGCAAAGTAGAGCTTTTGTGAGCTTTACAATGCTGAGGAGGTGGTAGGATAATTCAGAAATGGTCAAAGAGAAGAAGCTATGATAAACATCCTAGATTTTCACTTAGAAGCCCTGAAGAGTTACAATGTAGGAGTAAGGCAGAAACCAGAATGACTCATTTCTTACAAAGACTGAAAAACAGCTTTGAATTCACTCAGGTTTTTTTTTTTTTTTTTTTTTGGATACAATAGTTTGTCTATACCCTAATTCCACATCTAAAGCAAAACCAAGTTTACAATCAAAACATATTTATTAAGCATCCCAAGAGACCGGGTTAAGACAGCATTAGATTGTCCTATGAGAATTTCAGGTTTCTGGGAAATAGATGTGAGTTTTAAGCATATCATCAAGAGTTTAAGCAATCTCATGGTATTGCTGCTTAAGCATCCCCTCTTTTTTTTTTTTTTTTTTGGCTGAGCAGCCCGTGGAACACCTTAGATGACATTGCACTCCTCATGTGACTGCTTGCTGTAGACAACGTTCTGCAGAGACGTGAATAGATGTAAGTTCCTGATACATCTTTTCCAATAGCCTTTGTTATCGACAGTCTCCCTTGCCTTCCAGGGTCTTTTTCTTGTGCATCACTCAGGTAAGACCTTAACCATGCTTACCAAAAATCCAGTTAAAATTTTTGGTCTGAATTGACCAATCAGTCTTAGCCTAGGAACACAAAACACCGACCACCATGACTCTAATAAAAGCATATGTCCCAGGTCCCATCTCTGTCTCTGTCTATACCCTGCCTTGACCTTCCTATGTGAAACCTTGAGGCTTACTTCCTCCAGGAATGTAAGTAAGAAACTCCTTGTATCAGTTTCCCCTGTGGCCTTTTGTTGAACCAAAGCTCTCTATCCAGTACCCAGTGACTCTTCTTAAAAAATATTAATCTAACAAATTCAAAACACTATGATTAATATATGCAAAAATCAAGAGAAAGAGTGGATAATTTCAATGGAGAAGAAAATCTTTAAGAAATGAATTTAGAATTCAAGAACTGAAAAGTATATTAACTAATACCATGAATCAAATTGATGAGTTTAACAGCAAATCAGATACTTTTAGAAGAGAATCAGTAAGTAGAAATATAAATTAATGTAAAATACCCAGGTAAAATCATACAGAGAAAACAAAAGAGGAAACCGTGAAGAAAATAATGAGAGACAATCGTACATGATGAGAAGATCTAGTAAGCATGCAATTGCAATTCCAAAAGGCAGACGAGATGAAAATATTTTCAGGCAAACAAACAGAAAAATCAACCCTAAAAACCTCAGATGAAAGTTCTCAAGGCACTAGAATATCAAGCCTAGAAATGTGCATGAAAATGCAAAGGAATGAAGCAAAATGAAATTGTAAATATACATGCATGCTGAAAAAGTATAACAGATCGTTTCAAATTCCTTGCAGGGTAAAATATATGTAGAAATAAAATGCATGGAAACATTGACAAAGGGTGAGAATGGGGAAAAGCAATTAAAGATAAATGAAGCTAATGGAGGTAACTGCATTTTTCAGGAAGTGCTGAAAATATTCATTTAGATCCCAAGTACTTTCTCCTCTTGAGTGAGAGAACTTCTAAGAGCCACATCTCTCAAGATTTCTGGTTCTTTGCTCCAGGCAAGAGTACTGGAGTGGGGGTGCCATTGCCTTCTCCATTGTTCCAGGTAGGTTGCTCTATAGTGAGAAATTCATTTTTCTGTGAATTAATTGTTTTCAAACAAATTCCTAAGTAGATAGCTCACACCTGAGAGATTTATGAAGATGCAAAATCTGTTTCCCTGCATCTTTTCTGTGTATCATTGCCTAAAAATAGTGCATTCTCTAGGGAAAGCAAATTTTCTTCTGATCATTATGTCACATGTTCATCTTGGTCTCAAACAATATCCGAAAAAAAAAAAAAAAAAACCAACCCTTAGTCCACTCATTGGAAAGGAACTAGAAGGTGTCTCATCTTTTTATTATGTTACTGTTTATATCATTTTTACTTTACATATTTCTACTTACTGATTCTCTTCTAAAATTCTCAGAGTTACATTTATTAATCTAGCTTATACAACAGAGAGCTCTGTGAAGGAATCTTCCCCTTTCTGAAACTAAATTGTCATTTATATCTGTATTTTCAACTTAGTTTTACTTACAACATAACATATTACACCAATTCTCAAACAAGTCAAGAATACTTTTTCTTCCATACTCTCTTACTCAGTTTTCCAAATCACTTACAGAAAATAGTTTTAAGGATTTCTTGAGAGCTATAATCATAATAATTTGATTTTATCTGCCAAATTCTTCATATACTTAGATGAAAGTTTTCTTAAGGACTTGTGACTAGTATGCACAGATGCTTAGTTGTGTCCGACTCTTTGTGACCCTGGGGACTGTAACCCACTAGGCTCCTCTGCCCATGGGATTTCCCAGACAAGAATACTAGAGTGGGGAGCCTTTCCTTCTCCAGGGGATCTTTCCAACCCAGGGATCAAACCCATGTATCTTACATCTCCTGCACTGGCAGGTGGATTCTTCACAACTAGTGACTCGTAACTGCTTCTAAACATGTAAGTAATCTTTATGCTCAAGATCCCACTCATCTTATTGCCTTTTGTTGTTATTTTTATGCAATAATTTGAAGAACATTACAATGAGAATTTCAAACATACTTATTTTTTTTGTGAGACAAAACCTACATAATTTTACATTTTGCTGGATACTAGTTTATAAAAGAATATTTCCAAATAAAATTCAAAGGCATTTTCAATTTTTCTCTTTTCAAAAACTTAGCCAGACAGCTTGTTTCACCTGATAATGCTTAACTTACAATGCATGTATTAGTGTCAAGTTTATTAGTTTACTCCATTCAGTTCAGTTCAGTACAGTTCAGTCACTCAGTCATGTCCGACTCTTTGTGACCCCATGAATCGCAGCATGCCAGGCCTCCCTGTCCATCACCAACTCCTGGAGTTCACTCAGACTCACGTCCATTGAGTCACTGATGCCATCTAGCCATCTCATCCTCTGTCGTCCCCTTCTCCTCCTGCCCCCAATCCCTCCCAGCATCAGAGTCTTTTCCAGTGAGTCAACTCTTCGCACGAGGTGGCCAAAGTACTGGAGTTTCAGCTTTATCATCATTCCTTCCAAAGAAATCCCAGGGCTGATCTCCTTCAGAATGGACTGGTTGGATCTCCTTGCAGTCCAAGGGACTCTCAAGAGTCTTCTCCAACACCACAGTTCAAAGGATCAATTCTTCGGTGCTCAGCCTTCTTCACAGTCCAACTCTCACATCCATACATGACCACAGGAAAAACCATAGCCTTGACTAGACAGACCTGTCGGCAAAGTAATGTCTCTGCTTTTGAATATACTATCTAAGTTGCTCATAACTTTTCTTCCAAGGAGTAAGCGTCTTTTAATTTCATGGCTGCAATCATCATCGGCAGTGATTTTGGAATCCAAAAAAATAAAGTCTGCCACTGTTTCCACTGTTTCCCCATCTATTTCCCATGAAGTGATGGTACCGCATGCCATGATCTTCATTTTCTGAATGCTGAACTTTAGGTCAACTTTTTCACTATCCACTTTCACTTTCATCAAGAGGCTTTTTACTCTCTCTTCCCTTTCTACCATAAAGGTGGTGTCATCTGCATAGCTGAGGTTATTGATATTTCTCCTTGCAATCTTGATTCCAGTTTACTCTATATAGTATGTTAAATAAATTCACATACATTATTTTATTTGGCTTTAGAGCTTTGTGAAAAGCTCAGGCAGTTGTTCTGTTTCTTCATTTATACCCATAGTGTTTTGAAAGTTAGAGATCACTTATTAGAAAACTGAAAATTAAATGAATGCCCAGCATAAAATCTTACTGCTGCTGCTGCTAAGTCACTTCAGTCGTGTCCTACTCTGTGCCACCCCCAGAGACGGTAGCCCACCAGGCTCCCCTATCCCTAGGATTCTCCAGGCAAGAACACTGGAGTGGGTTGCCATTTCCTTCTTAAATGCATGAAAGTGAAAAGTGAAAGTGAAGTCACTCACTCGTGTCTGACTTTTAGCAACCTATGGACTGCAGCCAACCAGGCTCCTCCATCCATTGGGATTTTCCAGGGAAGAGTATTGGAGTGGGTTGCTGTTGCCTTCTCCGGTCCTCATCACTATACAGCTTGTAAACAAATGTTGTCTTTTATTGCTTTCTTATATTCTTATGTTTCTTATTTTGTTATATCTATAATTGACTTTTTTGGTATTGTTATTGTTTTGTTTTGGGAATTTCATCCTTTTTCTCCAAAATAATATGAAAACTTAGTTTTTTTTTCCTTTATACTTATAGACAGGAAAATATAAATCATTTTGTTTATATATTTTAAGGAAATTCTAGGCATGACTAACTTTCCTTTCTAAATGTAAACATGAATGGAGAGTATAACATGCAGTTAGAGGTATAGACTCAAAAGGAATAGCTGCTGCATTTATGAAGATGAGCATAAGATTTGTCTGGAGAGTACCCAGGTATTTGCACTGATTATATATTTTTTTCAGATTAAATTTATCTTTATAATCATTCATTGAATTTTGCTATGAGAGATCTGATGATTTTCAAAGACGTTTCATTCCTCAAAACTCCACTCGAAATCATAAAATTAAAAAAAGGTGGGGATCGTGTCCATTTGTTTCGTATGTGTATATTGGTGTGGGCTTATTTTCATCTCTTGTCTTCCTAACACTATTAGTCACCACAAAAGTGATTGACTTGGCAATTTTTGGTTTAATGAAAAAAGTTTTAAAACAGCAAACAGGAGAAAGTCACAGACAGAATCATGCATGTCTAAGTTTATGAAAAGTCACAGAAAATGCTTCCTCTAAATCAGTAACTCCTTTCTTTTCCTAAAGATTTCTTCTGTGAAACTTTCAGGAATCCTGCCTAAGAGTCAGGATCCAACTGTGTCACCAGGTCCTCACTTTAGCCCTAGCATTCCCACCTTATGTATGAAAGGGCTTTGGGGTCAGTGATGCCTGGTTGGCCCTGTCCCCAGGCAAGGTCTAGGGAGATGGATATTTTCACTGTTTAGACCACACACATAGCATCACACATTTATCCAGTCTTCTAACCACTTTCTTCTTGACCGTCACAAAGTTTCAGGACTCTTTCCAGTCTCAGGAGACATCAAACCTTTCTCCTTTCTTTTAGGATCTCTGGTAGGTGGATCAGGAAGCCTGGGTCCGTGGTGTCCAATTGCACATCCATCCTGGAAGCTGAGTAGCAAATGGCTCATGGCAACCAAGAAAGCAGCTTCGGGGGATGCAGATCTAATGAAAAACACTAACTGTGGTAGTGGGTGCCAGGTGTGCCCAGTGAGCACATGGTCTGCATTCTTTGCGCTTAGTTTCTCTCTATACCCAGAATAGGCAGCAGGGAGTGATCCACTGTGCCCTACATAGGGCCTTGAGGTACTTCTTCTAGATAGTACTCAATAACCACTCAGGGACATAATATTATAGTCTCATGTATTGAGGCCACATCTGCACAGACCAGGGGAAGTGACGCTGCTGCTGCTGCTAAGTCACTTCAGTCGTGTTCAACTCTGTGCGACCCCATAGACGGCAGCCCACCAGGCTCCCCTGTCCCTGGGATTCTCCAGGCAAGAACACTGGAGTGGGTTGCCATTTCCTTCTCCAATGCATGAAAGTGAAAAGTGAAAATGAAGTCTCTCAGTCGTGTCCAACTCTTAGTGATCCCATGGACTGCAGCCAACCAGGCTCCTCTGTCCATGGGATTTTCCAGGCAAGAGTACTGGAGTGGGGTGCCATTGCCTTCTCTGGGGGAAGTGAAGAGTTAGACCCAAATTATGTTCAAACGAAATGTGTACATCAGTTCAGTTCAGACTCTCAGTCATGTCTGACTCTTTGTGACCTCACAGACTGCAGCACTCCAGGCTTTCTTGTCCATCACCAACTCCCAGAGCTTACTCAAACTCGTGTCCATTGAGTCAGTGATGCCATTCAACCATCTCATCCTTTGTCATCCCCTTCTCCTCCAGCCTTCAATCTTTGCGAGCATCAGGGTCTTTTCCAGTGAGTCAGTTCTTCGCATCAGGTGGCCAAAGTGTTGGAGTTTCAGTTTCAGCATCAGTCCTTCCAATGAATATTCAGGACTGATTTCCTTTAGGATCTCCTCCTTGGTTGGATTTCCTTGCAGTCCAAGGGATTCTCAAGTATCTTCTCCAACACCACAGTTCAAAAGCATCAATTCTTCTAGCACAGCTTTCTTTACAGTCCAACTCTCACATCCATACATAACTACTGGGAAAACCATAGTTTTGACTAGATGGACATTTGTTGGCAAAGTAATGTTTCTGCTTTTTAATATGTTGTATAGGTTGGTTATAGCTTTTCTTTCAAAGAGCAAGCATCTTTTAATCTCTTGGCTGCAGTCACCATCTGCAGTGATTTTTGAACCCCTGAAAATAAAGTCTCTCACTGTTTCCACTGTGTACATTGACATAATGTGTACATGCCAATATATTAATATTTTTCATTACTGGCTCATATGATAAAGAATTTTCCTGCAATGCAGGAGACCTGAGCTCAGTCCCTGGGTTGGGAAGATCCCCTGGAGAAGGGAATGGATACCCACTAGAGTATTCTTGCCTGGAGAATTCCATGGACAGAGGAGACTGATGGGCTATAATCCATGGAGTCGCAAAGAGTTGGACACAACTGAGTGACTAATACTTTCACTTCTGTTGCATTAGCTATACTGATATTAGCTATGTGCTAAATGGCTAAATGTGCTCAGTTGCTCAGCTGCGTCCAACTCTTTGTGGCCCCACGGACTGTAGCCTCTAGGCTCCTTTGCCTATCGAATTCCCCAAGCAAGAATACTGGAATGGGTTGCCATTTCCTCCTTCAGGGGATTTTTCTGACCCAGGGATCAAACCCATGCCTCTGGTGTCTCCTGCAGGCATAGTGCACATGCTCACACCCACACCCACACACATGAACACATGCCATTAAGCCTTTAAATTTTTCTTGAGGTATATATTTCATTATAGTTGTTCTTGATATTATCATTGTTTAGATACTGAGGCATGTAGAGGTTAAGTAATCATGCTCAGATCACACAACTAACAAGTAATGTAGCCAGGGCATTTTGTACCCACAGTTTGGAGACACATCTCTCAGTGCCCTAGTAAAGTTAAAAAGAGTACTGGGAGACCAAACACACATACTATTGTTTTTAAATACATCAAGATGCTTTACTAATTAATAACATATAAAATAATTTTATTGTTTCTGATATTTTGAAAGCTTTTAGACTTGGATTTTTCCAATTCAAAATTATCAAAAATACATTTTTTATTATGTGTGAATACACTTAAAATTAAAAGGGATCCTCTTATTGCCAAAAGCTGGAAACCACTGTCTTAGAAGATAAACATGAAAAATCAATTAGATCAATTTTTCATGAACAGCCTCTCAGAACTCAGCTTCTGAAGCCCCTTCCAGCCTGTTCATTACACTGAGGACCCGTGTTACGTCTGTGGATGACTGAAGTTCTGACTGATGTTACTGAGTATTAATTAATACCTCTTTCTGTGAGGTAGAAATCTGATGGAATCACTCTGAAACTAATTTTCAGATATGCTTGTCCCACCTCAACAGATGCTGTACCACTCCCAATATGAAGGGTTATGTTGTATAATGCAAAGGGTTAGTCTAGACATGTCAGTCTTTGTACAAGTCAATTAGCAATCTCTACTACAGAAGATCTGCATTCACTATAGCATATAGAAGGTACTTGTAATTATGGATTTATTTAAGTGTTGCTTGTTTATTCACACATTAGTTTTTATATAGTTGTCAACTCCATGAGGGAGAGGACTCTGACTGTGCCCCATTGCCAGTGTGTCACAAACAACAGGCATGAGAGCAGGCCAATAACATATACTGAGTGGATGAATGAATGGATGAATGAATGATTGAAGGAGACAGATCTAAAATTCAAGTATGTCAAATTATGTCTGATGTTGGCCAAGCTACTCAAGTTCTCTGAATCTCAGTCCTTTAAACTTGTGAAATATTAACCTCACAATTTTAAGCATGACATGAGATGATGTGTATAAAATTTATAGCAAGCACTTGATAAGTGATGGCTATTACAGATGTCTTTCAAAAAGTTTATGTCTAAAAGGAGCACTAAAGAATCTAAAGGAGGTAGTGACAGACAATGAAGATACTTAGAGTCTCACAAAGGATACTCAGTGTCTCATTAAGAAATGAAACTGAGGAAGAGGGCTAAGAATGTCCTGCTAAGAGTAATGTAATGCATATACGCTAAGTTAAAGCACAGTAATTCAAAATGAAATGTCTCACTGAGAATGCCTTGTAACCTGAGTGTGTGTGTAAAATGATGGGCTGATATTTATGAAGCCAATATTTTGCACACAGAGACTAAAGCAAGCTGGCATTTTAAAACCCAAGAGTATCAGAACCAAAGTAACTTACTTGATCTGAATAAAAAACTTTAATACAAATAAGTACAAAGTAGAGGAAGAAGTTTGATTCTCTCTACCTATGAAATATGCATTCGGTTCAAGTTTCCACTGCACACTGGGTTTGATCCCTGGGTTGGGAAGATCCCCTGGAGAAGGGAAAGGCTACCCACTCCAGTATTCTGGCCTGGAAGATTCCATGGACTGTATAGTCCATGAGGAGGCAAAGAGTCGGACATGACTGAGCTATTTTCACTTTCACTTTCATTTTTCATGACCCTGGAGTCACTCACTCATTTTTGCTTTTGACTGAGCTCACTACAATGTCCCTTTCCATTAAATTCTATCTTGATTTGTATGGTAATTAGTTCCACGCTTTTTAAAATAGATTTACCACCCCAAAATACTTCTCTAAACGTTTGCCTATTTTGAACTTTGTACAGTAGAATCATATGATATCTATATGTTTTGTGTTTTACTAAAAGTGGGAAAATTAGACCACATTATATTAATGAAGGGCATCACTAAAAATATAAAAGTGTAAGTCAAGCAGTGGAAAAGAGAGAGAAAGAGAATAAAAGCGATGGGGCTACTGATTCATTCTGCTGTGCAGAAGAAACTAATGCAACATTGCAAATCCACTATGCTCCAAAAAATTAATCATAAAAAAGCAGTGGGGTCTGAACCCGCAGTCCTTAGAACACAGATCCAGCAATGGGAGCTGAAGATGCTTCTCTTTTAGAGTTTGGGCTCCTCAGGGCTCCTATTGTGCTGCTGCCAATGCTGCTGTGGAATGGCCTGAGACACACAGTGGAGGGAAAATATAAGAAAAGGAGAGGCGGTGCCTCACTCTCTCAGAGCATGATGCGTGTTGTTTTACTCTCTGAGCCAGAACTGGAAGGTTTCTCCTGGAGCCCTTTCTGTTACCCAAGGTGCACTTCCTCACTGGCCAGAAATATTGGAGGCAAACAAATAGCAATCTTATTATCAGGTGAATGATGCTTTGCATTGTGGTCTTCTTCTTCAGTCTGTATGTGTGTGTGTGTGTGTGTGTGTGTGTGTATGTTGGTCTCTCAGTCGTGTCTGACTCTTTGTGACTTGATGGGCTGTAGTCCACTAGGCTCTTCTATCCATAGTATTCTTCAGGCAAGAATTCTCTTTCCAGGGGATCTTCCCAACCCAGGGATCGAACCTGGGTCTTCTGCATTGCAGGAAGAATTTTTACCCTCTGAGCCGTCAGGAAAGCCCCTTCTTCAGTCTATCAGGTATGATTACTTTTCAGAGCCTTCAAAGGCCATTCTCATGCATTTTGTACAGGTGTTACAGCTGGAGTCAATTTGTGAAGTCTGTTTCCTAAACAATGTGCAGCTGCTGATGCCTCTGTTTAGCTTTCTTTTTCTTTTTGCTTGTTTTGATTTTAAGCCTGACTCTTTAAAGGTCAAGCTTGTGTCTATATAGCTTATATTTTAGCCAAAGATAGGGCTCAAACACTGCAAGCCAGTAAGGTTTCCACCATGTGCTGAAAGATGAGGGGGGTGGGCAGGGAGCATGTATTAATACAAATTCAGGTCATTTTTCAGTCTGTTTTCTGTTTCATATGGTCTCTCTGGCATCATCTCTGGGCACTGCAGGCTCCTTCTGCCAGGGATGTGCAAGTGGTTGACACATGCACATGATTCATGTGGCAAACATACACAGCCTCTGGTCAACCCGGATGTTTGACGGTCTCACCTTCACAACTCTCAAGGTTCTACATAAACCACCTATATGCAAAGATAAATTATATCACAATGCAAGCATTAGACAGCTAGAAAATTATGTTTGAAAATATAATTCAGTTTTAATAGCATCAATAATCATTAAAAACCTATGAATATATCTAACAGACTTGAAAGAACTCTACAATGAGATTTAGAAATCACTAATTAAGACACAAAACAATGGTAAGAGACATAACATGTGCCTAGTAGGGAGGCATAACTTGGTAAAATTTTCAATTTTAGACAAATGGACTTGTAAACTCAATTTTAGTAAAAATCCCAGTATTGGGGTTTGCTTGTTTGTGCGTGTGTGTGTGTGAAGGGATGTGTAACTAGATAAGGTATTCTGAAGAACAGTAATCTTGAAAAAGAATAAAGCTGAAGGAATTACATACTGAAATCAAGATCTATTAAAAAAATTTACTAATTAAAATAATGTAGTATTAGAGCAAAAAAGACAAAACAATATTACAAAATAGAGAATCTAGAAACAGCAATCTATACATACAGTAAATTGTGTGTGTGACAAACTTGATAATCCAATACAGTTAGAAAAAAATTATTTTCAATAATCAGTGCTAGTTTAAACAGATACACATAATCAAAAAAAATGAAATTTATCCCACCTGTCATCATAGATTGAAATGCTTCTAGAAGTATATGTTGAAATGCAAAGACAAAAACAATAAAATTTTGGGAGAAAATCAGGGAGAATATCTTTATGATGTTGAAATACACAAAAATTTCTTAAGTAGAAGATAAAAAGCAAGAATCAAAGATGACTGATGTTTAGACAACATCATGGATAAATACTGGTCAGCAAATAATACCATTGATACAGAGAAGAGGCAAACCACAGCATGGGATAACAGGGTTGTTTTATGCTATGTATAGAATGTATAAAAAATAATAAGAAAATATTACTTTCTTAAAATACTTTATTTTAAAATATATTTAAAAATATTTTAAGAAAAATATTATAAAAATATATAAGAAAATAATAATAAGTAATATTAATATAATACTTATAAATAATAAGGATTACAGCCCAAGAAAAGAAGTGACAAAATGTTTCACAGGCACATCACAAGGCAGGGATCCAAATGATCAAAAACATATGAAAACGTTATCAACATCATTATTCTTCTGATAGGTGCAAATGTAAAACATAATCAGATATTATGCATACCAATGGAAAGGGTAAAACAAAAAGAACAAAATAAGAAAAAAGAAACGAAAGAGAAAGGAAGTGAGAAAGAGGGGGCAAGGGAGACAAACTGTGGAGTGGGCAGAAATAAAGAATAAAATGTTAATACAGAGGGGAAAAAAAAGAATGAGAGAAAGAACAGATAAAAATTAGAGAAGAATTTGAAGGAAGTGGTCACAGATCTTTCAAACATTTCTGGTGAAAGTATAAATAGATGGGCTCATTTTGGAAATCACTTTGTAGTTTGTACTAAGTCTAAATAAGAATTATAATTTACCCAGACAAATCCAATTTTACCTATAGATATCCAATAGAAATGCAAATATATGGTCAGTAAAATACATTACCCACATATTTATATTCTTAAATTCATAATAAGAAAACTGGAAATCATTTAGCTACTGAACAAAAATTAAAAACACAAATACTGCTTTTGCTTTTTTAATAGTTAACCAATGGCCACCCCCTCTAGTACTCTTACCTGGAAAATCCCATGGGCGGAGGAGCCTGGTAGACTGCAGTCTATGAGGTTGCGAAGAGTCAGACACGACTGAGCAGCTATTCTTGAATGAAAAATGTTATGAGAGGTTTTTTTTTCCTGTTTTTCAGATGTTCTGTTTCTTGAGTCAGCGGTCAGTTACCTACGTGTGTTTTGTTTGTGAAAATTCATCAAACTGTTCATTTGTGATCTTTGTAAGTTTCTGCATACCTGTATACTTCAATAAAATGTTTATGTAAAATTTAATGTTTGTTTTGATTTTTAAATGCAAATTATAGTGGATTGAAGATTATTCCTGCAAAAATGTCATTGTCATCCATTTGCACTGAATATGAAAGGAAGAAAAAATGTAAAGCTATAAATTATGATGAATTTTTATTAGTAGAACACACTCTTTTCTCTGTGTTGAAGCTCCTAACCTATACTTAACAAGAACAGTGAGTCACAATAATTTATCAGTTCAGTTCAGTCGCTCAGTCGTGTCCAACTCTTTGCAACCCCATGAATTGCAGCACACCAGGCCTCGCTGTCCATCACCAACTCCCGGAGTTCATTCAGACTCACATCCATCGAGTCAGTGATGCCATCCAGCCATCTCATCCTCTGTCGTCCCCTTCTCCTCCTGCCCCCAATCCCTCCCAGCAACAGAGTCTTTTCCAATGAGTCAACTCTTCGCATGAGGTGGCCAAAGTACTGGAGTTTCAGCTTTAGCATCATTCCTTCCAAAGAACACCCAGGGCTGATCTCCTTTAGAATGGACTGGTTGGATCTCCTTGCAGTCCAAGGGACTCTCAGGAATCTTCTCCAACACCACTGTTCAAATGCATCAATTCTTCGGTGCTCAGCCTTCTTCATAGTCCAACTCTCACATCCATACATGACCACTGGAAAAACCATAGCCTTGACTAGATGGACCTTTGTTGGCAAAGTTGTTACATAGGTCTAAGTTGAAAAAATGCTTATAAATTCTACTATATGCAACCTAGCATGGCAACACACTTTACTTGGTCACTGGTTTTTGTTAATCATATGATAAACATAGTTTTATATTAAACTAGGGAGGATTGTAGTCAGAATGTATCATATCTAATCTGATTATGTAAAATGTAACTGTGTGAACTGTGGAGCAGGGAGACAGTTATTTTAGTTCTACATTGCTACTTGAAATGGCAGAACCAATGAATAAATATATTTATGGTTTGGGGGAACAACAGCATATTTATCATGGGAAATTTGTTGTTGTTCAGTTGCTAAGTCATGTTTGATGCTTTGTGACTCTGTAGACTGTAGCACACCAGGTCTGTCTGTCCTTCACTATTTCCCAGAATTTGTTCAAATTCATGTTCATTGAGTTGGTGATGCCATCCAACCATCTCATCCTCTGTTGTCCCTTTCCCCCTTACCCTCAATCTTTCCCAGCCTCATGGTCTTTTCCAAAGAGTTGGCTCTTCACATCAGGTGGCCAAAGTTTTGGGGCTTCAGTTTCAGCAGCAGTTCTTCCAGTGGATATTCAGGGTTGATTTTCTTTAGGATTGACAGGTTTGATCTCCTTTCAATCCCAGGGACTCTCAAAAGAGTTTTCTCCAGCAGCACAGTTAGAAAGCATCAATTCTTTGGCACTCAGCTTTGTGATCCAATGCTCACATCCATACATGACAACTGGAAAAATCATAGCTCTCCCTCACTATACAGACCTTTGCTGGCAAAGTGATGACCTACCAGTTTTACTCCTATGCAAATATCCAAATAAAAATGAGTACTTCTGTCCACTGAAACATGTACAGAAACATTCATGCTAGCTTCATCTAAAATGACCAAAAAATATAAAAATCCAAGAAATTTTTCATTTAAAGAAACAATACATGGAATGAAAAAGTTGCTACTCACAATAATATGGCTAAATCTCACAAAATAATGTTAAACAAAAGAATATGAAAACAAAATTGTACATTTGCTAAAAATCCATTTTTAGAAGCAGCAAAATAAATTATGATGGTTGAAGTCAGAACGATAGTTATCTTTAGGGTATACTGACTGAGAGAGTCATATTAGGGCTATCTGAAGTGCTGGTAATATTTTAATATTTATCCATCTGATGAGTTGATTTTACAGGCATTTTCATTTTAGAAATGAAATTAATATATTTTTATGATTATTAACTTTAACATTTGAACTTTAAAATTAGAAAAAGAATAAAGTTATAACTCTATATATTTACATAGAAATATTTCCAAAACATACTGTAAAGTCAAAAAAAAAATTGGAAAACATGTATAGTCTCTGAACCCATTTCTATGACTGTCTTATCTCAACAAAATAAGAAACAAAACTGCATATTTATATATGTGTTTATAATATTCAATTTTGTGATTTAAAGCAAATATATCTCACTCACAGAATAATTTCAGGAATTCTGAACCATATCTAGGCCACATAATTTTTATTAGGCCAGTTTTTTGTTATGTTAGTTTTAGGATGACAAAGTTAAATCAAGGTATTTTCTATGTCAAATTTACTCCAATAGAAATGAGCTGGCCAAAGAAATTTGATTTCCCAAATTAAACTTAGTTTTATAAATCATTAATTATATATATTTTTTCATAATGAAAATCTTGTCTCTCTTTACTTTTGACTTGAAAGCCCAGAGGGCTGTCATAACTACTAAATTCTATCTCTATGTCTAATCAGTGCTAACATTACAATCAATTCAAGGACCACTGATCAGTCTTTTCTAGAGTTATAAAGTCTGAGTTTCAGTGAAAAAAAAATGTGAAAATTATCAGTCTTAAATCCTGTAACAATAAATCACCAAGTATTTATTCATCACTAATCTTGTGCTTAATCCTTTCCTAGGCAGCCTGAAGAGTAATGAAAAAAATATCAGACATCGTTCCTGCTATAAAGGAGATAATAATTCCATTTAAAAGAGATACTTTTTGTATAGATTTTTTGTAATTTAAGCTATCTACAGAAGGGTCATCTGTCAAAATGATGGATTAAATTCTAATCCAGAATAGGAAGCAAATGACAAATATATACTTATCATTTAGGATACTTATGGAATGATTATGTTGATAAATCTATATTGGGACTAACTAAAACACAAAATGACACAAAATTGATTATATTACACTTTGAGGTCTCTGAAGAAGATATTGTGAATAATTATGGGTAATGAATATGACAACTTGATTTTGTTCAAAATTAAAAATGAAGTTGTCAATCTTTGCCTATAACAAATGCACAATATTTATTTTTTAAAATCCCAAATCCTTATTCATGATAATAAGTTTTGCACTGAGTAGGAGATACAAGTTATGGTACTGATGATAAAGATGAAAAAAGATGCTAAAAACAATAATTTCCATATTTTGAGAGATGTCACTTGACCAAGTTCAGATGAGAAGAAAATAAGACAGCCAAAATTTGAATGTAGTCTTATCTGAAGCCAAATTCATATAATTTCTCTCACCCCAGAGTTTCTTCTATCAATTCTGTAAAAGTACAAAAAATTGCTTCTGCGTTTCATATAAATTGATGTGAATATATTGCTTATTATGTCACTCAAAGTCCCATGTAATTGACAACACCGAACATTTTACATCAAATAAAAATATATCTCCACTGTCAAAAGTACATCTCCTTTATAATATCTGAGCTATGATTTCTCTTAAATTTTTCTTTCTGCCTACCCTCTGTGGATAAACATAGCCAGATTTTAAGCTCATCATAGAAAATATGTTAATATTATCAATGTCATTCCATTTCCCTTTCCTCCTTTTTTGTTTATATCAATTTATTTGAAGTTGCCTGAAATTCATGTTCAGAAGAATTGAGTTGAAGTTAAATTAAAGTTAAATATGACAGGTACTGAATAACTTCTTATTAGTAAATACAGAAGAAACTTCAACAAACATGAAGCAGCTAGGAGTCTATTTTTCATTAGCCTATAGGATGTATTTCTGGTTCCTACTAACAGTGATGAAGAAAAAAAAATATACTTGGCTCGCAATCCAAAGAAAGATAGAGCTGAGAGGGCTCTCCAAAAATGAAGGGTTTCTTTCCACATCCACAGTCTTCATTCAGCGTCTCCAGACAGATAGACATCAAGCTTTCTCTCAATATCTTCATGGAAAAATAGACTTGGCCATCATTTGCTTTCAACACTTCTCTGTTTCCTCAGTGGTTTTCCCATGAAGTTGTCTGATTTCTTCATTCTTGCCAGTTTTCTCTCCTAGACTTCTGTCTAAGCAGACTGCGTTTTCCAAGATCAGTACTGATTCAGCCTGTTATTTCTGCTTTATGCTCCTGAGCACCAAGGGCTATGATATTAGCACACGTTGCATTACTCTCCTAAACAGCATTGAGAAGAGAGCAAGGCCCCAAAGGGTGAAGGCATAAATGAAAACAATGAGCACTTTAATAAGAAGCTCAGGGCATTCAAATCCAGTGTCCCTAAATGAAAAATAATGTTGCTAATTACAGCAAGCATTTAAGGATCTCTTTTATATTGTAAATACAGGTACCATTTCCATTTATGCAAAATTATTTAAACAGCAAAATAAGGAAATATTTTCTACTAATCTAAATGGTAAAAAGAAGAAGGCAAAGGACTAGAATTCTTTCCATGCTCAGCCCTAAAACAGAAGATCCTCTGTTTGGGCAACAGTGCTGTGGATATAGCCAAGAGACTGCTTTGGCACAAAAAGAATATATCAGCATTACCACTGCCAGTTACATTCCACTGCCTTTAGTTTCCTGGCTGAGTTTATCTGTGTGTTTGGGGGAGGGGAAAAGGCAAGAGGGAGGCAGAATCTGGCAGCTATTTCTCAACTCTGCAATGTCCTTTTTAGTATCGGAATAAGAATATGCTTCTATTTCATTATCATTTTGCAGTTCTAGCTGTTGGGAATATCAACATCGTGATAGTTACCACAATATGGCTGAACACAGCTATGAAAGTCAAAGAAAGAAAAAAATCTGATTGAATGAAACTTTGATCACATTGATTTTTAATTTTTAGCTTAAGTTCTAGCCTTCTATTGTGCAAAAATAATTTTAAAAATTAGAACATAATTATATAGCAATAATGTATCATCCCACATGCCTCTGAGTGGAAACAGCACAAAACTAGGGGTTCTTTCCTGGGGCCTATCGTGAAAGTGAAGGAAGATAATAGAGTGGTCTTGCAGTCATCTTAAGGCTTGACAGAATTGGAAGTTCAAAATATCTCCCTTACATGACTCACAGTTTTTGCTGGCCTTTTGGCTAGGCTCTTATTTGGAGTTGATCACTGAAGCACCAATATGTAGTCTTTTCCATGTGGCAGGGCTTCTTCCAGCATGGCAGCTGTGTTCTGACAGACAGTATCCTAAACATGAGCATTCCAAGAGAGAAAAGAAGCTGCCAGTCTCTGAGGGCCTGGACCCATTACTGGCACAGCACCATTTCTGCTGAATCTAATTGTTCAGAACAGTCACAGAGAAATTCCAGAATCAAAACAGAGAGAGGGGCAGAGAACACACCTCTGGATGGTGGAGCATCAAAGACTCTCTAGCCATCGTTAATCTGCCACACTTTAATTATTACTATATGTGAAGAGACTCATTTAAATTAAATGGCTAAAATTGTCTGTGTATGTCATTAAGTTCAGTTGAGTCACTCAGTCATGTCAGACTATTTTTGATCCCATGGAATGCAGCACGCCAGCCTGCCCTGTCCATCACCAACTCCCAGAGCTTGCTCAAACTCATGTCCATCAAGTCAGTGATGCCATACAACCATCTCATTCTCTGTCATCCCCTTTTCCTCCCACCTTCAACCTTTTGCAGCATCAGTGTCTTTTCCAAAGAGTCTGTTCTTTCACTCCAGGTGGCCAAAGTACTGGAGTTTCAGCTTTAGCATCAGTCCTGCAATGAATATTCAGGACTGATTTCCCTTTAGGATTGTCTAGTTGGAGCTCCTTGCAGTCAAAGGGAGTTTCAAGAGTCTTCTCCAACACCACAGTTCAAAAGCATCAGTTCTTCGGTCTCAGCTTTCTTGATACTCCAATTCTCACATGAATAAATGACTACTGAAAAAACCACAGCTTCGACTATGTGGACCTTTGTCGGCAAAGTAATGTCTCTGCATTTTAATATACTGTCTAGGTTAGTCATAGCTTTTCTTACAAGTAGCAAGCATCTTTTTTTTAAAATTTATTTATTTTTTTAATTACAATACTGTATTTATTTTGCCATACATTGACATGAAACAGCCACAGGTGAACTCAATCTCCCAATGCTGAAGCCCCCTCCCACCTCCCACCCCACATCCTCTACCTGAATCATCCTGTGCTCCAGCCCCATGCATCCTGCATCCTGCATTGAACATAGATTGGTGCTTCGTTTCTTACAAGAAAGTATACATGTTTCAGTGCCATTCTCCCAAACCATCCCACTTTTTCCCTCTCCCTCAGAGTCCAAAAGTCCGTTCTATACCTCTGTGTCTCTTTTGTTGTCTCACATATAGGGTCGTCATTACTATCTTCTAAATTCCATATATATGTGTCAGTATACTGTATTGGTGTTTTTCTTTCTGGCTTACTTCACTCTGTATAATCGGTTCCAATTTTATCCATCTCATTAGAACTGAGTCAAATTTATTCTTTTTAAGGGCTGAGTAGTACTCCATTGTGTATATGTACCACAGCTTTCTTATCCATTCATCTGCTGATGGACATCTAGGTTGTTTCCATGTCCTGGCTATTATAAACTATGCTGCAATGAACATTGGGGTACATGTGCCTCTTTCAATTCTGGTTTCTTCAGTGTGTATGCCCAGCAGTGGGATTGCTGGGTCATAAGGCAGTTCTATTTGCAATTTTTAAGGAATCTCCACACTGTTTTCCATAATGGCTGTACTAGTTTGCATTCCCACCAGCAGTGTAAGAGGGTTCCCTTTTCTCCACACCCTCTCCAGCATTTATTGCTTGTAGACTTTTGGATTGCAGCCATTCTGACTGGAGTGAAATGGTACCTCATTGTGGTCTTGATTTGCATTTCTCTGATAATGAGTGATGTTGAACATCTTTTCATGTGTTTGTTAGCCATCCGTATGTCTTCTTTGGTGAAATGCCTATTTAGTTCTTTGGCCCAATTTTTTATTGGATCGTTTATTTTTCTGGAGTTGAGCTGCATAAGTTGCTTATATATCCTTGAGATTAGTTGCTTGTCAGTTGATTCATTTGCTATTGTTTTCTCCCATTCAGAAGGCTGTCTTTTCACCTTGCTTATAGTTTCCTTTGTTGTGCAGAAGCTTTTAATTTTAATTAGATCCCATTTGTTTATTTTTGCTTTTATTTCCAGTATACTGGGAGTTGGATCATAGAGGATCCTGCTGTGATTTATGTCAGAGAGTGTTTTGCCTATGTTCTCATCTAGGAGTTTTATAGTTTCTGGTCTTACATTTAGATCTTTAATCCATTTTGAGTTTATTTTTGTGTATGGTGTTAGAAAGGGGTCTAGTTTCATTCTTTTACAAGTGATTGACCAGTTTTCCCAGCACCACCTGTTAAAGAGACTGTCTTTACTCCATTGTATATTCTTGCCTCCTTTGTCAAAGATAAGGTGTCCATAGGTGTGTGCGTTAATCTCAGGGCTTTCTATTTTGTTCCATTGATCTATATTTCTGTCTTTGTGCCAGTACCATACTGTCTTAATGACTGTGGCTTTGTAGTAGAGCCTGAAGTCAGGCAAGTTGATTCCTCCAGTTCCATTCTTCTTTCTCAAGATTGCTTTGGCTATTCGAGGTTTTTTGTATTTCCATACAAATCTTGAGATTGTTTGATCTATTTCTGTGAAAAATGCTGCTGGTAGCTTGATGGGAATTGCATTGAATCTGTAGATTGCTTTAGGTAGTATACTCATTTTCACTATATTGACTCTTCCGACCCATGAGCATGGTATATTTCTCCATCTATTAGTGTCCTCTTTGATTTCTTTCATCAGTGTTTTATAGTTTTTGATATATAGGTCTTTAGTTTCTTTAGGTAGGAATATTCCTAAGTATTTTATTCTTTTCATTGCAATGGTGAATGGAATTGTTTCCTTAACTTCTTTTTCTACTTTCTCATTATTAGTGTATAGGAATGCAAGGGATTCCTGAGTGTTGATTTTATATCCTGCAACTTTACTATATTCATTGATTAGCTCTAGTAGTTTTCTGGTCGAGTCTTTAGGATTTTCTATGTAGAGGATCATGTCGTCTGCAAACAGTGAGAGTTTTACTTCTTCTTTTCCAATTTGGATTCCTTGTATTTCTTTTTCTGCTCTGATTGCTGTGGCCAAAACTTCCAGTACGATGTTGAAGAGTAGTGGTGAAAGTGGACACCCTTGTCTTGTTCCTGACTTTAGGGAAATGGTTTCAATTTTTCACCATTGAGGATAATGTTAGCTGTGGGTTTGTCATATATAGCTTTTATTATGTTGAGGTACGTTCCTTCTATTCCTGCTTTCTGGAGAGTTTTTATCATAAATGGATGTTGAATTTTGTCAAAGGCTTTTTCTGCGTCTATTTGCGGGGGGCCCTCCGCAGAAAGAGCGGAGGCAGTGGAACTTCCCTCAGCAAAGCCGAGGGGTTCCCGAGGAGAGGTGAGCCTGCTGTCCGCCAACCCAGCCCCCTCGGCGAGCGAGAGACAATCAGACGTGACTGGGGTTCCGTCGAAGCAGTTCCGGTTTATTGTTGCAAATTCTCAACTTATATAGACAAACAGGAGGGTTTTAGGAGGGACTTTCCATAGTTGCACCAATCACATTAAAGGTCAAATTGTCACCTTCATTATAACAGGAGTCTATAGAGATCACACACTGTCTATGTGCACAGAAATCAAGAGAGCCAATTAAAAACTTTGACAGACAACATAGACCCTGCCCCCATCTCTTCCGCCAGGCGCCATCTTAGGTTTTCGACCACAAAGCTAGCCCCTTTGTTTTTAAGGTTTCCCATTTAGGGCCCCACATATCCCCCCTTTTTTTTTATTTTATGTAAGCCCTCGAGACATTTGTATTGCTGTTCTGTAGAACAAGGCATAAAGCTGTAGGCGGCCAACCTCCAGCCTCGCCAGCCCCTCTCGCGGCTGTGCCTGTCTTAGGTTGCCCTCCTCTGAGGGTCTTACCCATCATTGGCTATCCAGCCACCTCTTGGGGGCTAGGCGGAATCTCTCTAGATGATGGGCATCTAGAACTCTTATTTTTATTTATCTGTCTCTGTTAATCTCTTGAAGGGCCAAATTAATCCAGGGGTTTTGTGGGTCCCCAATGTGGGGCTCTTCTTTCATGACCTGGGCAAGCATAACCTTTTTAACACTACAACAAGCAGAATAACAAAAACAAGCAAATAGAAGGCATTTTTAAACCAGGTAAATGGACTGTGTATCCAGTCCCATAGATCCATTGCTCCCTTTTTCACCTGTTAGAGTCTCATTTAACACTGGAAAAGCTGTCAGACAAAAGCTGGGGTATCTCACGTCGCAGTCTATGGGCGCCAGAACACGTCTCGATCGCTCTGGCGTGGAGAGCATGGAGATCAAGCTGTTATTGGAGTCCCATCATAGCAGATCTCAGGTATTCAAGCTGGTTTGAAATCCTTGAGCAGAGGCAGTGGATGTGTTGTTTATAACCTCGATGGTCTGAGCTTGTTGAACTCCCAGCACGGATGCTGACTGTTGTACCCTCATGGTTGATGGCCTTGTATGTCGTTAAACCCAGGCTTCAAAGATTTTAAAAACTGTTGCACAGCCACGGCAATGAGAAAGGTCAGCACGGAGAGGCTAGGTAATCCAACGATCACCAGGAGCAGTGTCCAGCAGGGTCGCTGCATAGATGATCTGAAAGGGAAGAAAGATCGCCTCAAGAACTTTTTGTTCTTGGGCTCAATATGTGAATGTATCTTTAATCTGTTTCAGGTTTTGAGATTTGACCTCTCTCTTGTGGTGTAAATTTAAGATTCCTTGCTGGCACCCATATAGGGCTGGGGTCCCCAATGGGGACTATGCATCCAAATCCTCTCCCCATTGTAAGGAGTGGATCGGGCCCCTTCCACTGACCAGTGATGGGGTCTTTCCATCTCACTTGTATTTCAGGTTTTATTTCTTGCTTAGACCAATGTTTTTGAAAACATGGTATCGGTTCATTTTTTGAAAAATTTAAAATGTTTAGAGTAAAGAGTGCCATTCCAAGTTGCTGGTGAGGGCTTATTCCCCCTTTTTGTTTTTGTAATTGAGCCTTTAAATTTTGATGGTGGCACTTAAGTTTTCAAAAGGGGAATAATGGGTTACATCAGTTTGCCACAGCACATTGGGTTTTAGCCCTCGAGGGTTTACTCCTGGGGGCTGTAAAGGCGGTACTTGTAAATAAGGAAGACAGGATTTACAAGTATGTATACTTTTCTTTAATTATCTAATAAGGATCTGTGGGAACCTTTTATGTAGCCCTCTCCAATTTATATGAGTAAGATCGTGAAGATCATAGGCATCTTGTAAGTTACAAGCTTGGATTGTAAGGGAGGCTGCTCTATCGGCCAGGGAATTTCCCACTGAAAGCAATCCAGGTAAATCTTGATGACCCCTAAGATGGTGTACATAAATGGGATAGTGGGAGGTCTCTGACCAGTAGGTCTTCCCCCACCTTGAGGACACTCCTTCTTAAAGTGTCCCTCTTGTGGTTGATAAGCCAGGCCCTGGAGAATAGTTTCTGCCCACAGGGAGTTTGGGCCATTTTCTGCCACAGCCTTTTTAAGCTCTTTTAAATCATTGGCCTCCCAGGGGTACCAGGCTGCCGGCCTATTCCCCCGGATTAACATTTACAGGAAAGGCTTGAGTCTGGCCGGTAAAGGGCAGTGGGGATCCCCAAGGGTCCCTGGGGTAGGTTCTCCCTTTCCAAGGTGACCTCATTGTCTCTCCCACCCAAGGTGCTCCCGAAACTTCCTCAAATGGGGGAGGCAGGGAGGGGCACAGATCTCTCCCCTGGGCTCCCGGTCCCGAGGCATCAGAGGAGTCTCTATTCTTTTCTGCCCCTTTATCATCCCCGAAAGGCTCCCATGGCCCACTATTTGCTCTAGAGTCTTTATTCCCTGCAGTCTCTTTTGCTATATCCTGGTCTGACGTGACTTGTTCCTCATCAAATTTTTCCCATTGTTTTTCTGATTTTGATTTGGGGGCACTCGTATCAGTGACATGCTCCTCGCTCCGTGAAAAGCAGAGCTTGAGGGCCGAAATAATCAGACAGAACCCTAAGGGGGCTCCTCACCGTATCGAGCCTCTCTCTGCCTAGCAAGGGTTTGTACTCGATCCCAAGTGTCCCAAGAGAACAGATTAGCTGAAGCAACCCAGGGGGCCAACCGTACAATGGTCCCCCAGACCTTACTAGCCTGAGCATCAGAAATGTCAAGTCCCCTGCTTATGAGCGTATATCTCAGCGCCTTGAGGGCAGGCTCATCAGACTTGCTAATGTTACTTCCCATTTTGCCGAAAGAGAATAGAAAGAAAAGTCACTGAGGACAGCCACCAAAAATCCTACCGGGAGTGGTGGCGGCCAGAAAGTTGGGCTTATGGTATGCTTTTGGAACCGTTTATGTGCCTGCGTTGTTGCACGGAAGTTTTCTTGCTGGGGGCGGGCACCCTAGAGGTTTCTAGCCCGTTCCGTGACCCCCCTTATCCTGTCACGGGAGTCTTCAAGTGGCAGGCGCCCTAATGGCCTTTAAGTGCCTGACCCATGCCCACAGGGAAGATTCTAGGCCACGTCCTCAGTTAAGAATGATTAAAGGGGAGTTTCACCCGGTCAGGCTCTAGTTACTGAGGCTTACCTGTTGCGGGGCCTTCAAAGTCCGCCAGAGAGTGGCCCTAGCCAGGACTTATCAGTTGCCTCCACAACCGTTCACCTGTTCACTGAAACTCCAGAAAAAAAAAAAGAATTAAGGCCAGATCAGGAAAGAAGAGGAGAAGGAAAATAAGAGAGTTTTTGGCACTTCCCTCATAAAGGAGGGGGCCCACCTTGAAATCCAGATTACCTCGGGTGATGCTCCTCTAAAGGGAGCTCCGTGCTGTGACCAGCCTAGGGTCCCTCGTCGCTCCTCTTTCAGAGCCGCACGGTGACACCACCTCCGTCCGTCCGCTTCACGCCCCACGTTGGGCGCCAGTTTCTGCGGGGCGCTCCGCAGAAAGAGCGGAGGCAGTGGAACTTCCCTCAGCAAAGCCGAGGGGTTCCCGAGGAGAGGTGAGCCTGCTGTCCGCCAACCCAGCCCCTCGGCGAGCGAGAGACAATCAGACGCGACTGGGGTTCCGTCGAAGCAGTTCCGGTTTATTGTTGCAAACTCTCAACTTATATAGACAAACAGGAGGGTTTTAGGGGGACTTTCCATAGTTGCACCAATCACATTAAAGGTCAAATTGTCACCTTCATTATAACAGGAGTCTATAGAGATCACACACTGTCTATGTGCACAGAAATCAAGAGAGCCAATTAAAAACTTTGACAGACAACATAGACCCTGCCCCCATCTCTTCCGCCAGGCGCCATCTTAGGTTTTCCACCACAAAGCTAGCCCCTTTGTTTTTAAGGTTTCCCATTTAGGGCCCCACACTATTAAGATAATCATATGATTTTTATTTCTCAGTTTGTTAATGTGATGAATTACATTGATTGACTTGTGGATATTGAAGAATCCTTGCATCCCTGGGATAAAGCCCACTTGTTCATGGTGTATGATCTTTTTAATGTGTTGCTGGATTCTGATTGCTAGGATTTTGTTGAGGATTTTTGCATCTATGTTCATCAGTGATATTGGCCTGTAGTTTTCCTTTTTTGTGGTGTCTTTGTCAGGTTTTGGTATTAGGGTGATGATGACCTCATAGAATGAGTTTGGAAGTTTACCTTCCTCTGCAATTTTCTGGAATAGTTTCAGTAAGATAGGTGTTAGCTCTTCTCGAAATTTTTGGTAGAATTCAGCTGTGAAGCCGTCTGGACCTGGGCTTTTGTTTGCTGGAAGATTTCTGATTACAGTTTCAATTTCCGTGCTTGTGATGGGTCTGTTAAGATTTTCTATTTCTTCCTGGTTCAGTTTTGGAAAGTTGTACTTTTCTAAGAATTTGTCCATTTCTTCCAAGTTGTCCATTTTATTGGCATATAATTGCTGATAGTAGTCTCTTATGATTCTTTGTATTTCTGAGTTGTCTGTCGTGATCTCTCCATTTTCATTTCTAATTTTGTTGATTTGATTTTTTTCTCTTTGTTTCTTGATGAGTCTGGCTAATGGCTTGTCAATTTTATTTATCCTTTCAAAGAACCAGCTTTTTGCTTTGTTGATTTTTGCTATGGTCTCTTTTGTTTCTTTTGCATTTATTTCTGCCCTAATTTTTAGGATTTCTTTCCTTCTACTTACTCTGGGGTTCTCTATTTCTTCCTTTTCTAGTTGCTTTAGGTGTAGAGTTAGGTTATTTATTTGACTTTTTTCTTGTTTCTTGAGGTATGCCTGTATTGCTATGAACTTTCCCCTTAGGATTGCTTTTATAGTGTCCCAAAGGTTCTGTGTCGTTGTGTTTTCATTTTCATTTGTTTCAATGCATATTTTGATTTCTTCTGTGATTTGTTGATTATTCAGAAGGGTGTTGTTCAGCCTCCAAATGTTGGAGTTTTTAATAGTTTTTCTCCTATAATTGAGATCTAACCTTAGTGCATTATGGTCAGAGAAGATACTTGGAATAATTTCGATTTTTTTGAATTTATTAAGGTTGGATTTATGACCCAGAATGTGATCTATCCTGGAAAAGGTTCCGTGTGCACTTGAGTAAAAGGTGAAATTCATTGTTTTGGGGTGAAATGTCCTATAGATATCAATTAGGTCTAACTGGTCTATTGTATCGTTAAACGTTTGCGTTTCTTTGTTAATTTTCTGTTTAGTTGATCTGTCCATAGGTGTGAATGGAGTATTAAAGTCTCCCACTATTATTGTGTTGTTATTAATTTCCCCTTTCATGCTTGTTAGCAATTGTCTTACATATTGCGGTGCTCCTATGTTGGGTGCATATATATTTATAATTGTTATATCTTCTTCTTGGATTGATCCTTTAATCATTATGTAGTGGCCTTTTTTGTCCCTTTTCACAGCCTTTGTTTTAAAGTCTATTTTATCAGATATGAGTATTGCTAAACCTGCTTTCCTTTGGTCTTTATTTGCATGGAATATCTTTTTCCAGCCCTTCACTTTTAGTCTGTATGTGTCCGTTGTTTTGAGGTGGGTCTCTTGTAGGCAGCATATATAGAGATCTTGTTTTTGTATCCATTCAGCCAGTCTTTGCCTTTTGGTTGGGGCATTCAACCCATTTACATTTAAGGTAATTATTGATAAGTATGTTCCTGTTGCCATTTACTTTATTGTTTTGGGTTCGGGTTTATACGTCCTTTTTTGTGTTTCTTTTCTAAAGTCTATCCTTTAGTATTTGTTGGAGAGCTGGTTTGGTGGTGCTGAATTCTCTCAGCTTTTGCTTGTCTGTAAAGCTTTTGATTTCTCCTTCATATTTGAATGAGATCCTTGCTGGGTACAGTAGTCTTGGCTGAAGGTTATTATCCTTCATCACTTTAAGTATGTCTTGCCATTCCCTCCTGGCCTGAAGAGTTTCTATTGAAAGATCTGCAGTTATTCTTATGGGGATCCCCTTGTGTGTTATTTGTTGTTTTTCCCTTGCTGCTTTTAATAATTGTTCTTTGTGTTTGGTCTTTGTTAGTTTGATTAAAATATGTCTTGGGGTGTTTCGCCTTGGGTTTATCCTGTTTGGCACTCTCTGGGTTTCTTGGGCTTGGGTGATTATTTCCTTCCTCATTTTAGGGAAGTTTTCAACTATTATCTCCTCAAGTATTTTCTCATGGTCTTTCTTTTTGTCTTCTTCTTCTGGGACTCCTATAATTCGAATGTTGGAGCGTTTCATATTGTCTTGGAGGTCTCTGAGGTTGTCCTCATTACTTTTAATTCGTCTTTCTTTTTCCCTTGCTGATTCATTTATTTCTACCATTCTATCTTCTATTTCACTAATCCTATCTTCTGCCTCCGATATTCTACTATTTGTAGCCTCCAGAGTGTTTCTGATCTCATTTATTGCATTATTCATTATATGTTGACTCTTTTTAATTTCTTCTAGGTCCTTGTTAAACCTTTCTTGCATCTTCTCAATCCTTGACCCCAGGCTATTTATCTGTGATTCCATTTTGAATTCAAGATTTTGGATCATTTTCACTATCAGTATTCGGAATTCTTTCTCAGGTAGATTCCCTATCTCTTCCTCTTTTGTTTGGTTTGGTGGACATGTCTCCTGTTCGTTTACCTGCTGGGTATTCCTCTGTCTCTTCATCTTGGTTATATTGCTGCGTTTGGGGTGGCTTTTCTATATTCTGGGAATTTGTGGAATTCTCTTTCTTATAGAGCTTCCTCTCTGTGTTTGGGGTTATATCAGTGGCTTGTCAAGTTTCTTGATTAGGGAGGCTTGTGTTGGAGTTCTGGTGGGTGGAGCTGGATTTCCTCTCTCTGGATTGCTGATTTGGAAGCCAATGATCTGCTTTGCTGGATGCCTGATGTCCTCTGCCAGCAGTCAGAAGTTATTTTGTGGAATTTACTCCACGTTGAAATGTTCTTTTGATGAGGTAGAGAGGGAGAAAGTGTTCTCCCCATCCTATTCCTCCGCCATCTTTTTCCCCGCCTCTGCATCTGTTGTTTTTAAGGCTACAGTCACCACCTGCAGTGATTTTGGAGCCCAAGAAAGTAAAGTCTGTTACTATTTCCATTGTTTCCCCATCGACTTGCTATGAAATGATGGGGCCGGATACCATGATCTTAGCTTTCTGAATGTTGTTTTTTGAGCTAACTTTTTCACTCTCCTCTTTCATTTTTATTAGTTCTTCGCTTTCTGCCTTAAGTGTGATGTCATCTTTCTATCTGAGGTTATTGATATTTCTCCTGGTACTCTTGATTCCAATTTGTGATTCATCCAGACCAGCATTACTCATGATGCATATAAGTTAAATCAGCATGGCGACAATATACAGCCTTGAGGTATTCCTTTCCTGATTTGAAACCAGGCTGTTCCATGTCTAGTTGTAACTGTTGCTGCTTAACCTGCATACAGTATTCTCAGGAGGCAGGTAAGGTGTTCTGCTATTCCCATCTCTAAGAATTTTCCACAGATTGTTGTGACCCACACAGCCAAAAGCTTCAGCATAGTCAATAAAGGAGAGGTAAATGTTTTTCTGGAACTCTCTTGCTTTTTCAGTGATTCAACAGATGTAGGTAATTTGATCTCCAGTTCCTCTGCCTCTTCCAAATCCAGCTTGACCATCTGAAAGTTCCTGGTTCACATACTGTTGAAGCCTGGCTTGGAGAATGTTGAGGATTACTTTGCTAGTGAGTGAGATGAACACAATTGTGCAGTAGTCTGAAAATTCTTTGACATTGCCTTTCTTTGGGATTGAAATAAAACTGAACTTTTCCAGTCCTGTAGCCATTGTTGAGTTCCAAATCTGCTGGCATATTGAGTACAGTACTTTCTAGCATCATCTTTTAGGATTCAAAATAGCTGAACTAGAATTCTATCACCTCCACTACCTTTGTTCATAGTGATGCTTCCTAAGGCCTGTTTGACTTTGCATTCCAAGATATCTGGCTCTAGGTGAATGATCATGGTTATCTGAATCATGAAGATATTTCTTGTATAGTTCTTCTGTGTATTCTTGCTACCTCTTCTTAATATCTTCTGCTTCTGTTAGGTTGATACCATTTTTGCCCTTTATTGTGCCCATCTTTGCATGAAGTGTTCCCTTGGTATCTAAATTTCTTGAAGAGATATCTAGACTTTCCCATTCTACTGTTTTCATCTATTTCTTTGTACTGATCACTGAGGAAGGCTTTCTTATCTCTCCTTGCTGTTCTTTGCAACTCTGCATTCAGATGGGTATATCTTTCCTTTTGTCTTTTGCCTTTATCTTCTCTTCATTTCTCAGCTATTTGTAAGGCCTCCTCAGACAACCATTTTGTCTTTTTGCATTTCTTTCTCTTGGGAATAGTCTTGATCACTGTCTCCTGTATAATGTCATGAACCTCCATCCATAGTTCTTCAGGCACTCTGCATATCAGATCTAATCCCTTAAATTTATTTGTCACTTCCACTGTATAAGGGATTTGACTTAGGTCATACCTGAATGGTCAATGGTTTTCCCTACTTTTTTCAATTTAAGTCTGAATTTCACAATAAGGAGTTCATGATCTGAACCACAGTCAGCTGCCAGTCAGCTCTAGTACAGAGCTTCTCCATCTTTGGCTGCAATACCAAAACCATCTGATCTTGGTATTGACCATCTGGTATTGTCCATGTGTAGAGTCTTCTCTTGTGTTGTTGAAAGAGGGTGTTTGCTATGACCAGTGCATTCTCTTGGAAAAACTCTATTAGCCTTTGCCCTGCTTCGTTTTGTACTTTAAGTCCAAATTTTCCTGTTACTCCAGGTATCTCTTGACTCCCTAAATTTGCACTCCAATCCCCTATAATGCAAAGGACATCTTTCTGGGTGTTAGTTCTAGAAGGTCTTGTAGGTCTTCATAGAACCGTTCAACCTCAGCTTCTTTGCCATTACTGGTTGGGGTACAGGCTTGGATTACTGTGATATTGCATGGTTTGCCTTGGAATTGAACAGAAATCATTCTGTCATTTTCTTGAGTGAGACTGCACCCAACAACTGCATTTGGACTCTTTTGTTGACTATGATGGCTACTCCATTTCTTCTAAGGGATTCTTACCACATATCTATTCTTGCACCATATCTATTCTTGTAGGTGTAAAGGATATCTGAGTTAAATTTGCTCATTCCAGTCAATTTTTGTTCACTGATTCCTAAAATGTCAATATTCACTCTTGACATCTCCTGTTTGACCACTTCAGAATTGCTTTGATTCATAAACCTAACATTTTGGTTCCTATGCAATATTGTTCTTTATAGGATCGGACTTTAATTCCATCACCAGTCACATCCACAACAAGGTGTTGTTTTTGCTTTGGTTCTGTCTCTTCATTCTTTCTGGAGTTATTTCTCCATTCTTCTCCAGTAGTATACTGAGTACTTACCAACCTGGGGAGTTCATCTTTCAGTGTCATATCTTTTTTTCTTATCATACTGTTCATGGAGTTCTCAAGGCAAGAATACTGAAGTGGTTTGCCATTCCCTTCTCCAGTGTGTATATTAAGGTGTTAAAAAAAAAAAAAAACACAGTTTAAAATTTGCATAGTGGTAATCAGTAAAGCACAGTATATTTGTATCTTTCTGGTAAGTAAAGAATATTAACAAAGTCAGTATAATTTGATTTGTACTCCAATTCTTTTTACTCTTGGATTTAACTTTTAGAAGATTGACAGATATTTCAGCATAAGATATTCTCTCTTGGCCTAGAATGAGCAAATATTTTAGTGTTTTATGTAGAGAAATAGAGGATCTATTAAAGATATACAGGTGTTAGATCTCTGAATATCATTCTCTTTTTATGGCATTGACAGGAGACATAAATTGTGTTTCAGCTTAACTTTGATTGCAATAGACACGTTTTGTTTTTTCATTCTATATTCCCAGTGGTTATAAATTGATTTTTTTTTGCATGACTATTACCCCTGTTTCTCCCTACTCTTAAATGACTCATATCCCACAGAGATTACCAATGTGTCTCCTGTGAAATTCAGATGACTTCTAGTATGTTTCTTAATATTTTGCATTCAAAGTAGATATTTCTTGACCTGTTCCTCCATTTCAATGGGCTAGAGAAGTCCAAAACATTTCTTACAATCAAGTCAAGCTCTGAGAAATATTCTCATGGTCCGTCATTCATTAAGGACTGTATCTGTTTCACCCTGTTTTATTTAGCACTATCTGGATTAAGGTAGCTCATATATCTTTACTAGAGGAGCAAGAACACACATGTATATCTAATATGCTCAGGAATTAAAATACACTAATACTTAGTCAGAGTACACTAAAGGTCTTAGTGTACTGGTGCCGTAGAGCAAATAATAGAATATTCACAACCAAGTGATGGACAGACAGGTATAAAATCTGTTTCATGATATCCACTTATAGATATGTTCTTTGTAGGATGAGTATAACCTGTGTTCCTTAAGCCTTTCTATTCACAGGAAATAACTTTGGGTATGTTTGTCCCACTTTAAGTATATCCCCACTTAGAAGTATATCATGATTATATGATTTCCTCCTACATATTTAAATTTATTTTCAGTCTTTTGAACATTTGATCTCTAATTTCTGAATTGTGAGCAAGAATAATGACAACAAAACAGAAAGCAAACAAACAAAAATCCCCAAACAAACCACTACAACAAAATCATTTAAAACTTTAGCAACAACAAACCTGGGGCTTTCCAAGTGCAAGAGACTCAAGAGCCAAGCATCAGAAGATCCCTGGAGATGGAAATGGCAACTCACTCAAGTATTCTTGCTTGGAAAATTCCATCGACAGAGAAGCCAGGAGGGCTATAGTCCATGGTCTTGCAAAGAGTCTGACACAACTTAGCGACTGAGCACACAACAACAAATCTGAGGTTAAGAATAATGTAACTATATTCAAGCCAGTTAGGTATTTCACAGAGTAGTTAACAAGATTATCAGAAACCTAGTCAATCTTTTGAAAGGTAAAAATCAATCAGAATTTACGTCTCAAGGTTTGTATTATATTCCTTTCAGAGTCATATCAGTTTAATATTGCTTCTAGGATGAGATATTGCTGCACTGTGCCTATTTTCTTCTTTCCAACAGGATAATACTGTTCATACACCCAATAATGACAAATAGATTTCATCTCATGTGACAACTCTAACCAAGTGATATTGGATGCCTGGGGCATTGTTTTGTGAACAGTTTTGAGACTATGTTTAGACTCAACAATCCAAAAAGTTCTTTATATCATCCAAGGGCATGATGCAAGGAGTTGAGTTACTCAGTGAAAGATATCAGTCATCCCTGCATTACCCACTAAGAACTATGGGTAGGGATTTATCCTTAGTGTTTCAAAAGCACATATGTGTGTTGAGTCATTGCTATATCCTTTTATCTGGCTTAAAACAGATATTCAACAAAATGAATGAATTAATAAAATGTACTAGATTTTTTCTTTAATGTGTCTGTAATGGACACACACTGGGATACAAATGGAATGGACAGATAAGGAAAGAGAGTTCTAGTAGCTTACATCCATAAATGTGTCTTTCATATACTTCAGAAAACACTGAATATTGCAAAAAGGTTGAATACATACTCTGAATAGCTTGTATAATATGTCTCCTCTTTTCCAAATTATCTGTGGTACTAAGTATCTAATAATATTAAGTAGACCTTTTCTAGTTAGAAAACCAAGATATTAGAATTTTAGAAGTCGATGAGACTTTAAATTTTAAATTAGACTGAATTTTCAATATTTGAGTACATGACTATCCCCCAGATCCAAACCTTCACCCTCTATCTACTAGGCTAAGACTCTAGAGGAAAACATGTGTTATATACAATTTCCTTTCCTACACAGGGCCGTAAATACTTCTCTATAAACATTTACTTTGAGAATAATCACTTGATATTATCATGGTTATGAGATCCTATATTTACAAACAGTTCTAGTTGAAGTTTCTTGGTTACCTCAGAAATTACATGAAACAATGTGTTTGAAATTATTTCAATGTTCAGAATATTTTATATACACATCAAGTATCATATTATTGCTAATAATAATGGTATAAATAAAATCACCAAAATTTATCTAATTTTTAACATAGTATACCATACTATACTTAGATATACTGTAGTTAAATATACAGATATTACTCAGTATGCATATGGGATTGGTTCGAGGACCTCACTATTGAATACCAAAAACTATAGATGCTCAAGTTCCATCTATAAAAAGGCATAGTACAGCTGTAAAAGTGCTGTATTCAATATGCCAGCAAATTTGGAAAACTCAGTAGTGGCCACAGGACTGGAAAAGGTCAGTTTTCATTCCAATCCCAAAGAAAGGCAATACCAAAGAATGCTCAAACTACTGCACAATTGCACTCATCTCACATGCTAGCAAAGTAATGTTCAAAATTCTCCAAGCCAGGCTTCAATAGTACATGAACTGTGAACTTCCTGATATTCAAGCTGGATTTAGAAAAGGCAGAGGAACCAGAGATCAAATTGCCAACATCTGCTGGATCGTTGAAAAAGCAAGAGAGTTCCAGAAAAACATCTACTTCTGCTTTATTGACCATGACAAAGCTTTTGACTGTGTGGACCAAAACAAACTGGAAAATCCTTCAAGAGATGAGAATATCAGACCACTTGACCTGCCTCCTGAGAAATCTGTATACAGGTCAAGAAGCAACAGATAGAACTGGACATGAAACAACAGACTGGTTCCAAATAGGAAAAAAAAGTAGGTCAAGTCTGTATATTGTCACCTTGTTCATTTAACTTATATGCAGAGTACACAATGAGAAATGCTGGGCTGGAGAAAGCACAAGCTGGAATCAAGATTGGTGACAGAAACATCAATAAACTCAGATATGCAGATGACACCACAATTATGGCAGAAAGCAAATAACTTTCTATGATTCTACTAATCAACTAGGTCCTAAACATCATTCATTTTTACTATCTTCAGTCACCTCAAATATTTTCCTGGCACTTTTGTCAATGGATCTCTCTAAAATGTGGGACTAATTATGTCTGTCCGCATAAAGTCTTCTCATAACATCCTGCAGACTCTAGGATGAAAGTCATGATTCTTAGCATGACACGAAATCTTTTATTGTCTATTTCCCCCTTGTCTCTCCAGTAATTTCTTACCTTACATTCTTGCCTGTAACCATGGCATGTACCCCTTCGAAACAATTCACTGTTTCTGGAATAACTGTCTCTCCACCATACCTTCCGGCTTCTCTTTTTGAATTTCTCTTCAATCTTTAGACTACTTATTGGTTTGCTTTCTCATTCATGGCTTTAATAGTCTACTTTCCTGTTCCCTCATGCCATATTTTGCCACTTTGATTATTATCATTATCATGAATATCATATAATAGTACTAGCATCAATTGTAGTACTAATACTAAGAGTAATAGTAATCACTAACTGTGCATTTAATATTCCCATTTTAAAGATGAAAAAATTGAAGCACAGAGTCATCAAGCAATTTCCCCCTAAATCTTAATGCTTCAATTTGGGTCAGGAGTTAAAAAGTAAGCAACCTGACTCCAGAGTTCCAGTTTTTAACAAAGCTATTCTGCAGCCATGAAATTAAGACACTTGCTCCTTGGAAGTAAAACTATGACAAACCTAGATGGTGTATTAAAAAACAAAGACATCACTTTGCCGACAAATGTCCACATAGTTAAATCTATGATTTTTCCAGTAGTCATGTATGGATGTGAAAGGTGGACCCTGAAGAAGGCTGAGCACCAAAGAATTGATGCTTTTGAACCATGGTGCTGAAGAAGACTCTTGGGAGTCCCTTGGACTGCAAGAAGATCAAACCAGTCAATCCTAAAGGAAACTAATCCTGAATATTCATTGGAAGGACTCATGCTGAAGCTGAAGAGCCGAAACTTTGGCCACCTGATACGAAGAGCCAACTCACTGGAGAAGAACCTGATGCTGGGAAAGACTGAGGGTAGGAGAAGGTGGTGACAAAGGATGACACAGTTGGATGGCATCACTGAATCAAAGGACATGAGTTTGAGCAAACTCTGGGAGATAGTGAAGGACAGGGAAGCCTGGCATGATGCAGTCCAGGGGGTCACAAAGAGTTAGACATGACCTAGCAACTAGAGAGAACTGATTCTGCTTTCCTATCCTGGAAGCCTGGTCTCTAAGTTTTAATGTTCTATTCACTTGTTTGTCTACATCTGTGGTCTCTGAATTCCTTAAAGTCAGTGTAACAATCTTGGGTTTCAGATTCTCAACATATGGGTTTGGTCTCTTTATTCTTAGGTTGTTCAAGTAGGGATAAGAGAAAAGAATTTGCCAAATGTAGGAATTCTGATTAAAGTTTAACACTAGCATTCAAAAATATTGAGGGGTAGGGAAGAAAGAAAAGATAGGTAGGGTAAGTTTTAAACGTAATGAAGAATGAATTCATTCAGTAGTTACAGAGCAGCTGCTAAGGCTACACACTGTTTTAGCAGATCTACAATATATAGTGTCTTAGTGAAATACTTTTTTCACAGTCACTTCTTATCCATTTTGAACAGTTGTTGATGTGGCCTCTGCTACAATATGTTCTTGGTAAATATCATAGCTATATATTTGCCATTAAGGCTGCAAAATTTCTGTGAATTGGGTATGATTATTCCTGTTTACAGCTTTTAAATCTAGAGACTCTGAGGATTCTAGTGACTTATCCAAATTCACATTTTTACTACAACACAGTTCACTATCACAGATGTGTAATGAAAGAGGAGAGGGGAAAAGAGAAAGAAGGAAGAGGGGAGTAAAAAGGGAGGAGGCAGGAAGGAGGGAAAGAAGGAGAGAAAGAAGGAAGGAAGAAGGGAAAGAAGGGAAGGACAGAGGAAGGGATGAAGAGGTTACATACATTTGTATATTTGTGTGTGTGACTGACTATGAGTTAGCAACTGTGTACATCCAGCAGGTGCCAATTGAGTCCTCCTGTACTCTCTCTCCAGGATGGGCCAAGGTTAAGGGTTGGTGCTATGGCTGCTCGGCCTAAGTATGGAGTGCTGGAGGAGAGTAGAGAGGGCAGACTATTCCCTGCCTTCCTTCCAAAGAGATTGACTCAGCTTGGCTCACTCTTTCAAGCAAGGTTCACTGTTTTCCTCAAAGCTGCTGACTCTGTTCAGGTCTATCTTCTCCACAGGCCTGGGGATGGAAGGTTCAGGTCACTGCACACTGAACAGACCTTGTAGTTTTCCAGTACTTGCTCTCCGCAATTAATCTCTTTGTAAATCAAATTTTCTATATTAATAGTGCCATGTGTTTATTGTGGGAAGCAGATGGATGCATCAGTTGTTTGTGTGTATATCAGTGTATATCTATTGTCTAATTATTTCCCTATATTCTACAGCATCATGATATTATAAATTTTACAGTGCAATTACTTGGCTGTAGTGGAATTCACAAAATAATGACAAAAAGCAAAGTTTTCTGTTAAGGTCCATGAATTAATCTGTAATATTTTTACTGGGTATAGCCAACCGCTTACATATAAGTGGAATCCTGTCTGTTAACCTTAGCATTAAGCAGATTTCTAGAGGAAAATCAAGGTTTCCTTTGGCCTTCAAAAGGCCAAAGCTTTTATTCTAAAAGAAAGCTAGGGGAATAACAACTGTTGCATTTTCAATTCCCATATCAGCAGTGATGATAGACTAGCATTATTTATATCCACTTTCAGATAGATTTTGTTAGCACTGTCAAGATCAAGGCTGAGCAAAACTCTCCCTTCTCACCACTTCATTATCTTTACCCTTACATGCATAAAAAATGAAAATTCTTCCCTGTTATGGAGTAATAATCTTGCTATATTTATAAATGTAAAGCAGATTTATCAAAATAATTGGAAACATGATTCTCCATCATGGTTAATGATTGCAGAGATATGTTGACATGAAAAAACTAAACTTTATTTTTTTCCCTCCTTTCCTCACCATTTCTTGAATTTATACACAAAGAACTTCATGGTGTATATTCTAACAAAATTCTGTCTCCAGGATGATTAGGTATATCATCATTTATAAATTTAATATTATATATTGCATATACTATAAACACATATGCCCTAATAGTGACTACATGATTTATTTTTTATCTCTATAAGGCTTTGAATAGAGTGGATGAAATGTGGGAGAATAGGAATTAATGAATCAGTCCATGACCCCTCTCTTTTTCATACGATGATGTATTTTACAGCTGAAGTGATTGCATCACACCAAATTTATGATATACTATTCAAGAACTTGATAAGAATATAATTTCAGCTCATTGTAGTGTAATAATAAGCTTTCTTGTAGTTTTACTGTATTGTTTTTATTAAAGTTATAAAAAAAGCAAACTATATCTCCCCTCCCCCCTTTTGCCAAAGTTAGATTTAATAACTTCTCATTTTCCTGGGACATTTTCACTTATTAGATAACCAAATTCCTTTGGATCTTTCTTATTTTTCTAATATAAATTTAAATCCATTCTTCCTTTTGATTTGTTAGTTATACATATTATTTTCCTGCCCACAATTCACATTCCATTAAAGAGTTGTGATTCTACAAGATGCATTATACTGATACTCTGAACTAAAAACAGTGCTCCCTTGGAATATTTTCACCTGAAAATGTAAGGATATATTGCATACAGTTCAAATAGCTTCTAGTTAAAGGTAATAGTCTCACCCAACAGTTGAAAAAATTAATAAGAACATAAAAGATTTATCAGTAATTTACTAAATCTAAAATCTGTATGACCTGAATAACCTGTGTTTTCTCCAAATCATGGATTTTTTCCAAACTGATTCTTGCACATATTGTAGCTATGAAGAGAGACTCTGATACATATCTTGCTTTCCCTCTGCCCCTCAACATTCCAAGCTCTCTATTTTCAGGTTGTGTCACAGGATTGCTTTTCTCACTACTCCCTATTCCCGTGAGCCCAAGTGTCTGGTTCTAAACAAGGAGTTGGGAGTGGGAAGGGGGTGTCCTTCTGGTTGAGTATTCATCAGCCTCTGTGAGACATTCCAGAGAACTCTTTTCTTCATTTGTTACCATGACTAGCTGTATTCAAAACAGTCCCTTATATCCTTGATTCTTAAAAGAGTATAGTGAGCATATCCTCTGTTCCCCTACAGTGGACATACAACTTAACGGGAAAAATACACCTTTGTAGTTTTAAGTCACTAAAATATGGGACTGCTTGCCACAGCAGTAATTTACTCATCTTAATTAACACAGAGGCAAAACACAGAAAAAAAATAGTGAAAAGCATTCTTGGCAAGAACAGATCCCGATAAGCTAGGGAAAGGGGAAGATAGGTCTTTTAGAGGAGTGCTATAAGTAGGATTTAGGAAAGATGTCAGGACTCACAGAACAGAGAAGTTATAACTACATTGATTTTACCTGAATTGGTTAGGGAAAAGTTTAGTTAATGGCTACAACTCATCCATTGTCCAGACAGATTTTGACAAAGATTGCAGAAGAAAGTTTAATATGTCTGTGAGTCCTCTTAAAGGCGAGGAGACAACCAAGAGACACAGAGGATAGAGGGACTTGGACCGAAGGAAGGGAAGGGTGGGATGGTTTGGGAGAAGGCAAGAAACAGATATCGGCAGAAACGAGCGCCAACTAGCAAGGGAGCAGGAGCAGGGGCGAGCACAGGAGACAAGTAGAGGGATGTGGGGTGGGAGGGGGAGGGGGCCGGCATGGGAGTGTGTTCACCATGGCTGATTCGTGTCAATGTATGGCAAAACAAATACAGTATTGTAATTTAAAATAAATAAATAAATAATAACAACAACAAAAAAAGGCATAGCTAAGACATTGTAAACCTCAATATGAAAGGGCCATTTTCTTTAAGAAGACCAAATATCTGATCTGATTAAGTCCAACAAGTGGAAGACAATTATCAAAATGTTAAGCAGATTTTTAAAAATATATTAATTGAAATGAATTTATGCTTTACATAATTGAAATGCTTTATCCACATGATTCTAGATCAACTCAACAAATTAAACTTACATTTTAAAATTCATCATATTAATTTCTGAAACTTTTATTATCTTACCATTTCACGGTGTCTATATCTATGGACTTTTATATGTATATACTTTCATTTTATTCTAGGTTTTCTTTTCACATCTTATATAAACTGAAGACTGCAGGCAATTTTTTTCTGATAATAACTAAATTATTTTTATGGGCAATTGATATTATAAGAAGTCATTAATTGTATGTCTGTAAGCTTGGAAAACAAAGTATTTTGAGGGTAAATATTTTTAAATTTTGTATTAGACAACTGTGAGTCAGTGTATACTATAAAATATTCAGCACTTGATCATGACTTTTGTTTTAATTCTTTTACAAAACTGAACTAATCAGCAGAATAATTTACTACTAATCACATAAAAAAGAATAAAAACATAATATCAAAACATAAAACTTTATTAATAAGCATATTTCAAACTAGATTCATAAAAATATTAATAAATTAGCTAATAAACTATTGATTTGTATTATTTCCCCAAAAATGAAGATGGTCTCTATAGGTCAAATCCAACCCTTTTCTTCTTAATCACATATTAATTTGCATGTAAAGAGACCTTTAGAGAAGTACTATTCAGAGCCCAGTAAGGAAATGGAATGCCTTTTAATCCTTTATGTCATTTTTCTTTGGCTGAAAGGAAACCTATAGTTTGAACAATCTGACTTGCATATGGGTGCTGTGATAAGTAAAGTCCCATTAGGATTACCAAACATCCTACTTCTAGCCCTACTTAGCATGAAATATTCTGTATCATATAGGAACCCTAAATAAAACACTAGTACATTTATTTAGCATGAATCTTCTGTTTTTTTCCTTATCATACATATATCACTTGTAATTTGTTGAATATAAGAAGGTCGCTAAGGGGATTTCCCTGGTGGTCCAGTAGTTCCAATGCAGGAAAGATGGGGTTAATCCTTGATCAGAGAGCTAGATCCCACATGCTGCAACTAAGAACGCTCATGCCACAATTAAAGATCTTGCACACTACACCTAAAAATTTTGAATGCCCCAACAATGACCTGGCATAGCCAAATAAATAATGAATGAATAAATATTTTTTAAAGGAAGGTAGATATGGGCATGATATTTAAAAATATGAGAATCTTTTTTCATATTACATTATAGAGATATTAATATAATATTCAAAATTTGAAAAAATACATGTATATGTAATCCAACAACTTAAGTCTATGATTCTATTATTTTTAGTCTAGATGTAACTTTTGTTGGATTTCATATGTTAGGGTATGAGATGAAAGGGAAAGTATACAAGGTCTTTTTAATACCTCCTATAGAAGAAGGCTGAGCGCTGAAGAATTGATGTTTTTGAACTGTGGTTTTGGAGAAGACTCCTGAGAGTCCCTTGGACTACAAGGTGATCCAACCAGTCCATTCCGAAAGAGATCAACCCTGGAATTTCTTTGGAGGGAATGGTGCTAAAGCTGAAACTCCAGTACTTTGGCCACCTCAATTGGAAGTGGTCAAACAAGAGATGGCAAGGGTGAATGTCGACATTCTAGGAATCAGTGAACTAAAATGGACTGGAATGGGTGAATTTAACTCAGATGACCATTATATCTACTACTGCAGGCAGGAATCCCTCAGAAGAAATGCAGTAGCCATCATGGTCAACAAAAGAGTCCAAAATGCACTACTTCGATGCAATCTCAAAAACAACAGAATGATCTCTGTTCGTTTCCAAGGCAAACCATTCAATATCACAGTTATCCAAGTCTATGCCCTGACCAGTAACGCTGAAGAAGTCGAAGTTGAACGGCTTTATGAAGACCTATGAGACCTTTTAGAACTAACACCCAAAAAGATGTCCTTTTCATTATAGGGGACTGGAATGCTAAAGTAGGAAGTCAAGAAACACCTGGAGTAACAGGCAAATTTGGCCTTGGGATGCAGAATGAAGCAGGTCAAAGACTAATAGAGCTCTGCAAAGAAAATGCATTGGTCATAGCAAACACCCTCTTCCAACAACACAAGAGAAGACTCTTCACATGGACATCACCAGATGGTCAACACGGAATTCAGATTGATTACATTCTATGCAGCCAAAAATGGAGAAGCAATATACAGTCAACAAAAACACGACTAGGAGCTGACTGTGGTTCAGATCATGAACTCCTTATTGCCAAATTCAGACTTAAATGGAAGAAAATAGGGAGAACCGCTAGACCATTCAGGTATGACCTAAATCAAATCCCTTATGATTATACAGTGGAAGTAAGAAATAGATTTAAGGGCCTAGATCTGATAGAGAGAGTGCCTGATGAACTATGGAATGAGGTTCGTGACATTGTACGGGAGACAGGGATCAAGACCATCCCCATGGAAAAGAAATGCAAAAAAGCAAGAAGGCTGTCTTGGGAGGCCTTACAATAGCTGTGAAAAGAAGAGAAGCGAAAAGCAAAGGAGAAAAGGAAAGATATAAGCATCTGAATGCAGAGTTCCAAAGAATAGCAAGAAGAGATAAAGACTTCTTCAGCAATCAATGCAAAGAAATAGAAGAAAACAACAGAATGGGAAAGACGAGAGATGTCTTCAAGAAAATTAGAGATACCAAGGGAACATTTCATGCAAAGATGGGCCCGATAAAGGACAGAAATGGTATGGACCTAACAGAAGCAGAAGATATTAAGAAGAGGTGGCAAGAATACACAGAAGAACTGTACAAAAAGATCTTCAAGACTCAGATAATCATGATGATGTGATCATGAATCTAGAGCCAGACATCTTGGAATGTGAAGCCAAGTGGGCCTTAGAAAGCATCATTACGAAAAAGCTAGTGGAGGTGATTGAATTCCAGTGGAGCTGTTTCAAATCCTGAAAGATGATGCTGTGAAAGTGCTGCACTCAATATGCCAGCAAATTTGGAAAACTCAGCAGTGGCCACAGGACTGGAAAAGGGCAGTTTTCATTCCAATCCCAAAGAAAGGCAATGCCAAAGAATGCTCAAACTCCCGCACAATTGCACTCATCTCACATGCTAGTAAAGTAATGCTCAAAATTCTCCAAGCCAGGCTTCAGCACTACATGAACCGTGAACTCCCTGATATTCAAGCCAGTTTTAGAAAAAGCAGAGGAACCAGAGATCAAATTGCCAACATGTGCTGGATCATGGAAAAAGCAAGAGAATTCCAGAAAAACATCTATTTCTGCTTTATTGACTATGCCAAAGCCTTTGACCGTGTGGATCACAAGAAACTGTGGAAAATTCTGAGAGAGATGGGAATACCAGACCACCTGATTGCCTCTTGAGAAATCTGTATGCAGGTCAGGAAGCAACAGTTAGAACTGGACATGGAACAACAGACTGGTTCCAAATAGGAAAAGGAGTACGTCAAGGCTGTATATTGTCACCCTGCTTATTTAACTTATATCATGAGAAATCCTGGACTGGAAGAAACACAAGCTGGAATCAAGATTGCCGGGAGAAATATCAATAACCTCAGATATGCATATGACACCACTTTTATGGCAGAAAGTGAAGAGGAGCTATAGGGCCTCTTGATGAAGGTGAAAATGGAGAGTGAAAAAGTTGGCTTAAAGCTCAACATTCAGAAAACAAAGATCATGGCACCCGGTCCCATCACTCCATGAGAAATAGATGGGGAAACAGTGGAAACAGTGTCAGACTTTATCTTTGGGGGCTCCAAAATCGCTGCAGATGGTGACTACAGCCATGAAATTAAGAGACGCTTACTCCCTGGAAGAAAAGTTATGACCAACCTAGATAGCATATTCAAAAGCAGAGACATTACTTTGCCGACTAAGGTCCCTCTAGTCAAGGTTATGGTTTTCCCTGTGGTCATGTATGGATGCGAGAGTTGGACTGTGAAGAAGGCTGAGTGCCAAAGAGTTGATGCTTTTAACTGTGGTGTTGGAGAAGACTCTTGAGAGTCCCTTGGACTGCAAGAGATCAAACCAGTCCGTTCTGAAGGAGATCAACCCTGGGATTTCTTTGGAAGGAATGATGCTAAAGCTGAAACTCCAGTACTTTGGCCACCTCATATGAAGAGCTGACTCATTGGAAAAGACTCTAATGCTGGGAGGGATTGGGGGCAGGAGGAGAAGGGGACGACAGAGGATGAGATGGCTGGATGGCATCACGGACTCTATGGACATGAATCTGAGTGAACTCTGGGAGTTGGTGATGGACAGGGTAGGCCTGGTGTGCTGCGATTCATGGGGTCACAGAGAGTCAGACACAACTGAGTGACTGAACTGAATTGAACTGATATGCTGTCAATGAGAAAAGTAAGACAAAATCTACTTGAGGTGGAGAGTTTTGCACATTTACATATATAGCAAGGTAAAACAATAATATGAAAATTTCTAAGAAAATGAGAAAATACTCTTGAAAACAATTCATGAAGGATCAACTTTGGGAATGGGGTACAGAGGACCTTAGTCATAGTTCTCCTACAAGAAACAATGAAAATACTGGCAAAAACCCTAAAATCATTTCAGAACTCTGGAAAATACCTGACACTGAAACAGAACAAATCGGATATAGTCTATTAAAAAGAAACTGCTGACCTTAGTAGCACAGTAGTATCTATGATGCTTTAACCTCCCCTTTTTCTAGCATAGTGTCACAGCAATAACAAAAAATAAAAATAAAAAATTTCTTTCAGCCAACAGAAAGAACTGAATCATTCTGTAATTCTTTAAATTCACCATCCGCAGAAGCACAGTCAATACTGTGCCCAAATCTGAAACTCTCTGGAAAATATCCCTTCTGGAATGTTACAGCTATTTTATTTAACTCAGAGTTCATAAAAGGAAGAGGGTAAGGAAATATCCCATCTCCAGGATACTACCAACACAATAAATTTTGCTGGCATTATCACTAGTGTCTAAGATTGTGATTGCAGGCAAACAAACAAAATCTTTGCCAGGAATTTAAAACTAAGCACTGCTGAATAAGATGACCACAAGAACTTTGAAAAATTTCCACATATTCCTAGGAATTTAAAGCAGTGTATGTTCATAAGGTTATGTGCATGCCCAGGAAACACTTGGAAAAATAGAAAGCCCCACACATCTGTTACATATGTTGAGGTGTTGAGGCTCTGTTTAAGCAGGAAGTGAAAGTTAAAATGTATTGTAAACTTCCTGAAGCTTAAAGCATACTTTCCCACTTAGCTTTTTTTTTTTTTTTTTTTAACAGAAAGTGAAAGAAATAAATGTAGGGTATTTTAGAAAAACTTCTGATCAATCACTGATTCTGAAAATCTGATTTGGAATATATTTTGACCAGCCACTGACTAAATTATACTAACCTTGTGTTGATTCTAGGAAGTTAGCTTAAAATAAAAACAACTACTTTAAAAATCCTATTAATAGTAGAACTCAGTGACTGCACAATATTTGAAGAACTAATGGCCAAAAATTTCTCAAATTTAATAAGATATGTGAATCTACATTTAAATTTTATGAACTCCAAGAAGAATAAACCTAAAGAGCTTGATACCTAGACGCATCATAGTCAAACTGACAAAATTCAAAGACAAACAAAAACTTAGGAAAGCAGCAAGAATATATCTTATTATATACAAGAAAAGACATGAATGCCAAAAGATAATAGGATAACAGTTCAAAGTATAGAAATTAGAAGACTGTCAACCAAGAATTCTATATCCAGCAAAACTACCCTTCAAAAAAATGCAGGAATAAAGACATTTCTAGAATAGCAAAAACTTAAGAGAATTTGTTGCTAATAGGTTGAAATTTACGGAAACTACATAGTAAATAAAATTCACAGAAAGAAATAATGAACATTCATAAAAGGTACTATCTAGGTAAATATAAAAAGTACAAGCTGTAACTTGTTTGTAATTTTTAAAATTCTATCTAATTAAAAAGTGACTACATAAAACAAAAATTATAACATTGTATTCATGGGCTTATAATATACAAGATATAATTTTCATGACAAGTATAATACAAAGAAAGGGGTAGAGAAGAGAAGTGTATTGGGTCAAAGTTTTGTATACAATTGAAATTAAGTTAGTATTGATCTGAACTGGACTATTGCAAACTCAGATACTAATTATAACATACATATCAGCCACTGAAGAAACAAATTTTAAAATAATATCACACACACACATACACACACACACAATAATATCACACACACAGAAATTTAAATGATAAATGAAGAAGTATCTATTTAAAACCAAACTTATAATAAGGAATAGATGAACAAAAACCACATAGAAAATATAGAAAACAAATAGCATGATGCCTGACATATTGCCATTTCAGTAATTACACAGAATGTAAATGAATTAAACACTGCAAACAAAAGACAGAGATTGACAAAATGAGAGGAAAAAAGTCAAAACATGATCCAACTACACAAGAGATTCACTGGATGAAAAGACACATTGCTTGAAAGTGAAACAAAGAAATGAAAGAATATATACTCTTCAAGTACTAACTGCTGTGGTCTAAATGTTTGCATCCCACCAACCTAAATTCCCTGGTGACCCAGATGGTAAAGCATCTGCCTACAATGTGGGAAACCTGGGTTCGATCCTCTGCATTGGGAAGATACTCTAAAGAAGGAAATGGCAACCCACTCCAATACTCTTTCCTGGAAAGTCCCATGGACGGAGGAGCATGGTAGGCTACAGTCCATGGGGTAACAAACAGTCAGACACTGAAATACTTCACTTTCACCTAAATTTATATTTTAAAACCTTAACTTCAAAGGTGATGGTATTATTAGGTGAGGCATCTGACAGGTGTTTTAAGTCATGAAAGTGGAACCTTCACGAATGGAGTCAGTACCTTAAACAAGAGGCTCCAAAGAGATCCTTGGCCCCTTCTTCCATGTGAGGATGCAAAAAGAAGTCTGCAACCTGGAAGAGAGCCCTCACCTGACTATGCAGAAATGCTGATCTCAGACTTCTAGCCTCCAAATTGTGAAAAATAAATTTTCTGTTGCTTATCAGCAGATCAATCTGTTATAGCAGTATGAATAAGACAATGACCAAAAGATAGCAGGGTGGCTAGATTAATTCAGGCAAAACACATTTTAAAACAAAAAGATTTTTGCAGATAGAAACTCTCCTAAGGGCAAAAGAAATATAACAACTGTGTGTCTACAAAGAAACAACTCTCCAAATTACATTAAGCTAAAACAGACAGAATTGAGGGAGAAACAGACAATAATAATTGGAGATATCAAAACTACACTTTCTATACAAAAATAAAATTAGCAAATGATCAGCAAATATAAAAGACTTAAAAAGCTATAACTAGACCTGACAGATATTTACAGAAATTCTTATCCAACAATCAGTTCAGTTCAGTCACCCAGTCGTGGCCGACTCTTTGAGACCCCATGAATCGCAGCACGCCAGGCCTCCCTGTTCATCACCATCTCTCGGAGATCACTCAGACTCATGTCCATCGAGTCCGTGATGCCATCCAGCCATCTCATCCTCCGTCGTCCCCTTCTCCTCCTGTTCCCAATCCCTCCCAGCATCAGAGTCTTTTCCAATGAGTCAACTCTTCCCATGAGGTGGCCAAAGTACTGGAGTTTCAGCTTCAGCATCATTCCTTCCAAAGAAATCCCAGGGCTGATCTCCTTCAGAATGGACTGGTTGGATCTCCTTGCAGTCCAAGGGACTCTCAAGAGTCTTCTCCAACACCACAGTTCAAAAGCATCAATTCTTTGGCACTCAGCCTTCTTCACAGTCCAACTCTCACATCCGTACATAACTCCTGGAAAAACTATAGCCTTGACTAGACGGATGTTAGTCGGCAAAGTAATGTCTCTGCTTTGAATATACTGTCTAGGCTGGTCATAACTCTTCTTCTAAGGAGAAAGCGTCTTTTAATTTCATGGCTGTAGTCACCATCTGCAGTGATTTTGGAGCCCCCCAAAATAAAGTCTGACACTGTTTCCACTGTTTCCTCATCTATTTGCCATGAAGTGATGGGACCGGATGCCATGATCTTTGTTTTCTGAATGCTGAGCTTTAAGCCAACATTTTCACTCTCCTCTTTCACTTTCATCAAGAGGCTTTTCAGCTCCTCTTCACTTTCTGCCATAAGGATGGTGTCATCTGCATATCTGAGGTGATTGATATTTCTCCCGGCAATCTTGATTTCAGCTTGTGTTTCTTCCAGTCCAGCGTTTCTCATGATGTACTCTGCATAGAAATTAAATAAGCAGGATGACAGTAGACAGCCTTGACATACTCCTTTTCCTATTTGGAACCAGTCTGTTGTTCCATGTCCAGTTCTAACTGTTGCTTCCTGACCTGCATACAGATTTCTCAAGAGGCAATCAGGTGGTCTGGTATTCCCATCTCTTTCAGAATTTTCCACAGTTTCTTGTGATCCACACAGTCAAAGGCTTTGGCATAGTCAATAAAGCAGAAATAGATGTTTTTATGGAACTCTCTTGCTTTTTCCATGATCCAGCAGATGTTGGCAATTTGATCTCTGATTCCTCTGCCTTTTCTAAAACCGGCTTGAACATCAGGGAATTCATGGTTCATGTAGTGCTGAAGCCTGGCTTGGAGAATTTTGAGCATTACTTTACTAGCATGTGAGATGAGTGCAATTGTGCGGGAGTTTGAGCATTCTTTGGCAGTGCCTTTCTTTGGGATTGGAATGAAAACTGCCCTTTTCCAGTCCTGTGGCCACTGCTGAGTTTTCCAAATTTGCTGGCATATTGAGTGCAGCACTTTCACAGCATCATCTTTCAGGATTTGAAACTGCTCAATTAGAATTCCATCACCTCCACTAGCTTTGTTTGTAGTGATGCATTCTAAGGCCCACTTGATTTCGTATATTCTTTACGAGTCTGTATGGAATATTATCTAGCATAAAGATTGTATGCTCTGCCACACACACAAAGAAAAACCTCAATAAATTTAATGATTTGAAATCATAAAAATCTATTTTTATTTTTTAAAGATATTTTTATGATCATATGGAAGTTAAATAGAAATTAACAATCATAAAATTTGTATGAAATTATTAAAATTCACAAACGTGTATATGAAACCATACAGTATCAAATAATCAATCAGTCATGAAAGAAATCTCAAGGAAAATAGAAAATATTTTTAGAAGAATGAGAACAAAAACACAAATTTACCAAAACTGATGAAACACAATTAGAGGAGTGATTTAGATGGAAATGTATAGGTTTTACCACTTCTAATTTTTTTAAAGAAAGGCTTCATATCAAACTCTCTGATTTGAGAAGCTAGAATAATAAGAGCAAATTGAGTGAAAAAAACAAACAGAAAGTAGTAAATAACAAAGATTAGAGTAGAAATCCCTTAAATGGAGACTAGAAAGCAACAGAGAAAATCAACAAATCTAAAAATTGCTTATTCAAAAAATAAAACTGACAAAACCTTCAGTTAGACTGCTCAAGAACAGAAGGAAGCAGATGCAAATTATTCAAATAAAAAATGAGAATGGGGGCATCATGAAAGGCTTATAGAAATTTAAAAAAACAAGCAATTGTAAGAAGTACTATGAATAAATGTAAGCAATGGGTTAGACAACTCAGATAAAAAATTTTCTAGAAATACACCTGATGGACCTATAATAAATAAAGAGATTGAATTAATAATTCAAATATTTCCTAAAAGAAAAATTCAGGATCAATAGCTTTTCCAATGGATTCTAGCAAACATTTAAAGGAGAACTAAACTCTTTAAAATTTCTCAAATCATTATATGAGGTCCAGATGACCTGACATGCAAACCAGACAAAGACATCACACTTTAAAAAAAAAGAAAGAAGGAAAATCATGCATCAATAACAAGGTGAGCAATTTTTTAGGACAGTAGCCCAACATACAAAAATCAATGTATTTTTCTATAGTAGCAATAGACAATTCAAAAAAAAATTAAGAACAGAATTCCATGTAAAATAGCATTAAAAAAAATGTTCATCAAAGAAGTAGAAGACTAACACACTGAAAATTACAAACCATTGTTGAAAGAATTTTTTTAACAATTAAAATAAATGAAAGCTATCCTATGCTCATGGGTCAGAAAACATATTGTTTAAGGTAATAATACTCCAATGGATCGTCAGATTCAATTAAAAACCTTTTAACATTCCAGTTGGTTTATTTTTGGTGGAAATAGACAACTTGATCCAAAAATTCATATGGGAATTTTGGGACTAGAAAAGCCAAAAACAATCTTCAGAAAGAGCAAAATTGGAGAACTCAGACTTCTTTATTCTAAACTTAATACAAAATTTCAGTAATCAAGATAGTTGGTACTGACGTAAGGACAGACATAGACCAATGGAATAAAATTGAAAGTCCAGAAATAATCACAAATTGATTTTCAACAAGGTGTCAAGACTATCAAATAGGGAAAGAAGAGATTTTTCAAAAACTTGTGGGTCAATTATATATCTTCAAGAAAAAGAATGAATTTGATACTTACCTCACATAGCATAAAGAAAATTAACTCAGATAATTCATCACTAAAATTATAAAATTCTTGGAAGAAAATATACATGTAAATCATTATGAACTTGGTATAGGTAATGGTATCTTAGGACACAAAAACACAAATGACAAGAAAAAAATAGATGAGTTGGGCTTCTCCAAAATTAAAAACTTTCATGTTTTAAATGACAACATAAAGAAAGCAAAAATACAAACAATAGAATGGGAAAAAAAAATCTAACAAGGGACTTGCATCCAAAATGTATAATTATTGTAAATTACAAGTCAATAATAAAATCAAAACTACCCTAATTTTAAAATGGGCTAAAGCTTCAATAGGCATTTCACCAAATAATATAGTCAGATGGCCTATAAGCACATGAAAAGTTGTTTAACATCATTAGTTAGCAGGAAATGGAAATCGAAATCATGGTGAACTACTACTCACATTGCCTAAATGGTTATAGTAAAAAAAAAAAAAAAGGAAAGTAACAAACATTGTGGAGAAATTAGAACTACCACAGCACTGCTGGTGGGAGTTAAAATGATGTGATGCCTTGAAAAACATTTCTTCAAAATGTTAAATATAGAGGTATCATGTGACACCAGTTCTAGTCCTAAGTATGTGTTTGTGCTAAGTCACTTCAGACGTCTCCGAATCTTTGCAACGCTATGGACTGTAGCCCAACCAGGCTCCTCTGTCCATTGAATTCTCCAGGCAAGAATACTGGATTGGGCTGAGGTGCCTTCCTCCAGGGGATCTTCCTGACCCAGAGAGTGAACCTGAGTCTCTTGTGGCTCCTGCATTGGCAGTTGGGTTCTTTACCACTAGCCTCACCTGGGAAGCCTCAGTCCTAAGTATATGACCAAGGAAGATAAAAACATTATTCCACACAAAACTTGCACGTGATAGTTCATCGAATTATTTATAATAGCTAAGAAGTAACAGAAACAAAACAGATGCACATCAACTGACAAATGTCTAAACATTAAATGGTGCGTCCACAAGATGGACTATTTCACACAACTGATATGTACTACAACAAAGGTGAATCTTGAGAGCACTGTGCTAAGTGAAACAAACCAAACAATAAAATACTGCATATTTATGATTCCATTTAAATGAAATATCTAGAATAGGCAAATCTGTAAAGACAGAAAGTGAACTAGTAGTTGACCAGGACTAGGGTATTGGGAGGAAGTGGGCAGTGACTGCTAAAAGACACACGGTTTCTTTCTGGAATAATGAAGATGTTCAAAACTTAGATGTAGTGATTATTGTCTAAAACTATGACTATACTAAGCCTATGAAACAATACCCTTTGAATGGTGCATTTTGTGATACGTGATTTGCATTTCATTTAAGGGATAAAAAATTTAATCCTCCATATTGTGTTTGAAAGCAGTGTACTTAATCTTGACTAAATATACTAAAAATATAATAACAATATAATAACAATAACAATAATAAAATAGCTGCCCTTTACTGACTGCTTGTTACAATGACTATGTGACTATCAGACAGTGATTTTGGTATATTGTCTGATTTTTAAGACAGCCTTGCAGAATGGATAATATTAATCAACATATTAGAGATGAGCAAATAGAATGTCATATAGATTAAGTCAGGAGGTCACAGTTAATTACTTGATAAAATGGTAGAGCCAAGATATAAAATCAGTATAAGACTCAACCATCTGGCCTTGACAAATATCTAGAGCAACATTTCATAAAATGCATTTGCAGTGTTGTTGTTGTTCAGTCACTAAGTTGTATTCTGACTTTTTGTAACCCCATTGACTGTAGCACAGAGTGCCAAGGAACGTTCAAGATTTTGTATTTTAAAAGGATTACATGGATAAGACTGAAAAACACATTAAAAATGTAGCATTTTGTATTGAGAGTCTATAATAAAAAGATTAAGCTAATTCATTCTCTACAGATGAGCAAATGAGCCAGTATTAAGACAAACAATTTTCTTAGCATTCTTAATCTATGGAAGCACAAAAACTGCCTTTCAAATAGATGGTTTATTCCATTGTATCAGATTTATACCAAAGACAAGGGCTTAGTTAGATTTGTAGACTATTACATTTGTGGACAATTAGCAACCTGATCACCACTCTCTTCAAAATGAGTTATTTCACCTCTTACCACATATTAAATACATTATCATATTTGCCGGCTTAACCAATGTCAAGCAAATGAGATAAACTTTTTCTTGAATACCTTGTCAGGCATACAAGAATATAGGCAATCTCTAGGATTCTGATTTCATCAGTTAAGGAGAAATTTTCATAACAAAGGCTGGAAAAGGCCTGGAATTGAGATCCTTGCTTGTTTACATCGGAGAAGGCAATGGCACCCCACTCCAGTACTCTTGCCTGGAAAATCCCATGGGTGGAGGAGCCTGGTAGGCTGCAGTCCATGGGGTCGCTGAGGGTCGGACATGACTGAGCGACTTCCCTTTCACTTTTCACTTTCATGCATTGGAGAAGGAAATAGCAACCCACTCCAGTGTTCTTGCCTGGAGAATCCCAGGGACAGGGGAGGCTGGTGGGCTGCCGTCTATGGGGTCGCTCAGAGTCGGACATGACTGAAATGACTTAGCAGCAGCTTGTTTACGTAAAAATTGAGGCTGTATATTTCACATGCACTCATATGCCCCATGAAATGTGCTAAGTATTTTCACTTTTCTTTTCCAAAATAAATGAATAAAACGTTTAAAACTTTAACTGTAAATCCAATAAAATACCTATCATTCCTTATTCTACTATTCCTTACTTACCACAGCTATATTTATCTTTGACGCCCAGTCTGGCCAGTAATCACCTACTTAATAACCATGCACAGTTTTCCTATAGTCTGCAAAACAAAATCCAAATCAAATCCCGTAGCCTGTCATTTATGATTTTCCCAACAGATGGCCTCAGGCTTATTCACTATTCACACATAATTTCCAGAAAGCATCACAACTTGCTGTTCTTCCAAATAAGATCCATACTTCGTAATTGCTGAGTCTTTGCTCATTTTCTTCCTATGTTCAAAGTCCTTTCTTTTCCCCACTGCTTAGCAAAAGTCTATTCATTTTTCATCTCAAAGGCAACTTCCATGACAAATTTTTCTCAATTCCCAAATCAGAAATAAGTTGCACTTTTTCTGAATTCTTTGGAAAAATTTTTATAAAACTTATCTGATATATTTACAAACATCATCTTATTTATACTTTGCTAAAATCCAAGAGGTAGAAATTTACATCCAAGCCTTCAATATGCTGCTTACTGAAGAAACTGATGGTTATGAAATAGACTCAGGTTAAGCATATACTAAAGACCAGAAATTGGGCTTCCCTGGTGGCTCAGAGGTTAAAGCGTCTGCCTCCAATGCAGGAGACCTGGGTTCGGTCCCTGGGTTGGGAAGATCCCCTGGAGAAGGAAATGGCAACCCACTCCAGTATTCCTGCCTGGAGAATCACATGGACAGAGAAGCCTGATAGGCTACAGTCCATGGGGTCACAAAGAGTCGGACACGACTGGAGCGACTTCACCTTAAAGACCAGAAATTGGGTTCAAAATAATTTAGCTATATCCAAAGTGTGAGCTTTGTGTTAATGATAGTAGGTGACTTTTTTTTCTGTCATGCCAACTGTATTTTAGGAACTGTACTCTTTACTTTAAAAACAGTTCTTTCTTGAAGCTCTTTACTTTCCGGCTCTAGGACCTAATTTTCCTCCCCATATCATATATATTCTTTTTCAGTTTCTTTTTCAAATGATATACATATATATATATATATATATATTTTTTTTTTTTTACTTCATCTCAATCCCTAATTCTTGTAATGTCTCAACCTTGGACTCTTTTATCTTCTTTATTTATACTCATTGTGATAGTTTTAAATACTATCTATGTACTTGTGACTCCAAGATTTACATATCTAACTCCAATCTCTCTGCTGAGCTATGGACTAAAATATTCGACCACCTGCTCAGAACCTCCATTTGGATGTCTAATTTAAAATTAAAATATTCAAAGGAGATCCTCTCTTTGCCTCTCTTATCAAAGTACATTCCTATACCTTCTTTCTTCCCATATCACTAAATAGTATACAATTTATCCAGTACTTCAGATGGAAAACTTTGACTCCTCTTTCACATTTACCATCAGTAAGTTCTGTTTGTGACCATCACACTGCGTCACCATTTCTTACCATTTGTTTTCTTACTGTTTTTATCGAAGCCACAAAAATATCTTACCTAGAACTCATCAAGATTTTGTAATGAGGTCATCTTCTTTCAGTCTTGTGTCAGTACTGAAAAGCTTCCATCTTCCACTCACCACCATTCTCTAACTCTCTAACTTGATCTGAACAGACTGAAGCGTCAGGCTCCTTGTACTCTAGGCTGCATTTGGTTTTGGCCAGTGGTGAATGGGTGAGGGAGGCATCAGCAAGAGTGAGAAACGAGATGTGGATTGCCCTCAGGTTTACTTGAATTTAAGGTCTCAGTTTGTATCAGACACTCCTCTTCACACAGGAGAAGTGTCTTTCTTTCCCCATTTCACTAACTCTCCATTCTTCTGTGCTTTTGGGCCCAGTAGTGGTAAAACCTCCCAAGTATTGGTCTTATTTTATTGTACCACTGCTGCTGCTGCTAAGTCACTTCAGTTGTGTCTGACTCTGTGTGACCCCATAGATGGCAGCCCACCAGACTCCCCCATCCCTGGGATTCTCCAGGCAAGAACACTGGAGTGGGTTGCCATTTCCTTCTCCAATGCGTGAAAGTGAAAAGAAAGGGAAGTCTCTCAGTCATGTCTGACTCTTTGCGACCCCATGGACTGCAGCCCACCAGGCTCCTCCTTCCACAGGATTTTCCAGGCAAGAGTACTGGAGTGGGGTGCCATCACCTTCTCCTATAGTTTGCTAATCTGTTGCTTTTTAATTAACAGTCTTTTTATTAAGCTAGTAGTCAAATTGAGGGTAACATTTTGGTCTCATTTGAATTCCAGGTGACACACACTACCTGTAGCTTGCACTGTATATATCAACTATAATTATCTTAAAGTGAAATCATGAAATTGTTTCTTCTTAAAGCTCTCCTGTGATTTCTTTAGTACATTTAGATTAAGATCCAAATCCCTAATCATGACTCTCATACAAGAATAAGCTGGCTCTGATCACGACTCCAGGTTCATCTCTCACTCTCCCTGCTTTCATTCATTTCATTCCTGCTGTCTTGACTTGTCATTTTGTTCCTCAAGCAAGAATATACCACACTAAACCTGTTTCTATCTCAGTCATTGCATCTTATTAATTCTTGCTGAAATATTCCTCATACACAGGTGATCATCGCTTTGTTTCTTCATTTTATTTAGGTATCATTTAGACAGATCTCCTTAATTCCTCTTTCAAAAACAGTCCTCCATTTGTATTTAATATCTAGTTGTTTGATTTTATTTTCTCTTAGAATTTATCTGCACCCCAAACTGTATTTTACAGTTATTTTTATTTGAGAATTTTCCGTTTCATTTGCTAAAAGTTTCACAATGTCAAGAACTTTATGTTTTGTGAAAGTGAAAGTGATAATCATTCAGCCATGTCTAACTCTTTGAGACACATAGACTGTAGCTGCAAGCTTCTCAGTCCATGGAATTCTCTGGGCAAGAATAATGGAGTGGGTCAATCAGTCAGTTCAGTCACTGAGTTGTGTCCGATTCTTTGCGACTCCATGGACTGCAGCACACAAGCCTTCCCTGTCCATCACCAATGCCCAAAGCCTACTCAAACTCATGCCCATCTTGTCAATAATGCCGTCCAACCATCTCATTCTCTGTCATCCCCTTCTCCTCCTGCCTTCAATCTTTCCCAGCATCAGGGTCTTTACCAATGAGTCAATTGTTCATGTCAGGTGGCCAAAATATTGCAGTTTCAGCTTCAACATCAGTTCCTTCCAAAGAATATTCAGGACTGATTTACTTTAGGATGGACTGGTTGGATCTCTTTGCAGTCCAAGGGACTCTCAAGAGTCTTCTCCAACATCATAATTCAGAAGCATCAATTCTTTGGTGCTCAACTTCCTTTATAGTCCAATTCTCCCATCCATACATGACTACTGGAAAAACCATAGCTTTGACTAGATGGACCTTTGTTGGCAAAGTAATAGCTCTGCTTTTAATATGCTGTCTAGGTTGGTCATAGCTTTTCTTCCAAGGAGCAAGCATATTTTAATTTCATTGTTGCAGTCACCATGTGCTGTGATTTTGGAGCCCCCTCCCCCAAATAAAAGTCTCTTATTGTTTCCATTATTTCCCCATTTGTTTGCCATGAAGTGATGGAGTGGGTAGCCATTCCCTTTTCCAAGGGAATTTTCTGACCCAGGGATCAAACCTGGGTCTACTGCACTGGAGACAGATTCTTTCCCTTCCGAGCCACCCAAGAACTATGTATTAACACACCTTTTTATTTCCTTTAAACCCTGCTTGAGCATGGCTATCTCTCAATTGATTTATGGTCATTGATAATGGAAGGTTTTTTTCAGCAATGTGGAAGCAATATACAGACTGGCTTTTGGAAAGACAGCTATTAATAGTTAGAAATCTATCTTAGTACTAGGTATGTATTTCCACACAGTCTCAGACAACATAAATTGATAATTAAAAGGTATTTTAATAAAGGGTTAGAATTATTACAGTCAAGTGCTATGGATTTACATATATTTACTTACAACTATTTATCTAGTTTGCAGATTATCCAGGTTTTACCTGCTACTTGTCTTTTGGAAGATCTGCTTTTGGCTCATTAATAAATTTACCAGAGTTTGTGGAGGAAAGGAAAGTATCAGAAATTCACTGCAATCACTTTAAAATTTTCATTAGTAGCTCTGATACTAGCAAGTAACAGCATTTTAGAAATAAAAGTGATACATAATTTATGTAATATTATGATTACTCTTGAATTCAGCTTCACAACTATTTTTTAAATCTCTACTGAATATATATTTCTTTATGATTTGAGAGTTTTTTTAAATGTGGCTATCAAACCCACTCTGCATTATTTGGCTAAGTAGTGAGAGAACAAACATGAAGCAAATAGATACCTAGGTCGAGATAAGATTCTATGCAAGCCCACAGGATACAGTGGATCAGATTTGCTCAGGAACTCCAAAAACACCTCAAGTGTTCTTTAAGAATACCTTTAATTTGGTTTAACCAACTATTTACAGCCATAGCATGTGGCATTTAGCGCTAGAACAATTGATATTTTGTTATGCTTTGCATAATTTTGAATTTGGTGATTTCAATACTAGGTACATTTTGTTTTCCTGAAAAATTAAAAAAAAAAAATAGGTGCTAGTCTTCATGTCACAATGATGTAAAACTACTTAGAACATTGTAGGTACATGAAATGAAGATACCTTCTAACCACAAAAACTTTAGGATAAAAAATATCATTAGAAAATTAAGGAATTTAGGAGCAATTTTCTCAGGTTAAGAACAGACTAAGACTCCCAAAACTATCAACATCAAAAAGAAAAAAAGTTATTTCTTAAGAGTACATAAGGCTTTCAAATAGCTCTTTCATGTAATTTAACATACTTAATGTTCATCTGAACTGAATGTTCATCTTAATATAAGAGATTCTCTAAAAGTAATTTTAAACCTTATTGTTTTCAGTTGGAAAAATTGCTACTAACAATTCAACCATGGGACAGAGTTTCTCTTTTGTACAATGTCTATTATGTTTAGAGGTTCAATTCAGTTCAGTCGCTCAGTTGTATCTGACTCTTTGCGACCCCATGAATCGCAGCATGCCAGGCCTCCCTGTTCGTTACCATCTCTCAGAGTTCACTCAGACTCACGTCCATCGAGTCCGTGATGCCATCGAGTCCGTGATGCCATCCAGCCATCTCATCCTCGGTCGTCCCCTTCTCCTCCTGCCCCCAATCCCTCCCAGCATCAGAGTCTTTTCCAGTGAGTCAACTCTTTGCATGAGGTGGCCAAAGTTCTGGAGTTTCAGCTTTAGCATCATTCCTTCCAAAGAAATCCCAGGGCTGATCTCCTTCCAGAATGGACTGGTTGGATCTCCTTGCAATCCAAGGAACTCTCAAGAGTCTTCTCCAACACCACAGTTCAAAAGCATCAATTCTTTGGCGCTCAGCCTTCTTCACAGTCCAACTCTCACATCCATACATGATCACAGGAAAAACCATAGCCTTGACTAGACGGACCTTTGTTGGCAAAGTAATGTCTCTGCTTTTGAATATACTATCTAGGTTGGTCATAACTTTCCTTCCAAGGAGTAAGCGTCTTTTAATTTCATGGCTGCAGTCACCATCTGCAGTGAATTTGGAGCCCAAAAGTATAAAGTCTGACACTGTTTTTATTGTTTCCCCACCTATTTCCCATGAAGTGATGGGACTGCATGCCATGATCTTCGTTTTCTGAATGTTGAGCTTTAAGCCAACTTTTTCACTCTCCTCTTTCACCTTCACCAAGAGGCTTTTAGTTCCTCTTCACTTTCTGCCATAAGGGTGGTGTCATCTGCATATCTGAGGTTGTTGATATTTCTCCCGGCAATCTTGATTCCAGCTTGTGTTTCTTCCAGTCCAGTGTTTCTCATGATGTACTCTGCATATAAGTTAAATAAGCAGGGTGACAATATACAGCCCTGATGTACTCCTTTTCCTATTTGGAACCAGTCTGTTGTTCCATGTCCAGTTCTAACCGTTGCTTCCTGACCTGCATACAGATTTCTCAAGAGGCAGTCAGGTGGTCTGGTATTCCCATCTCTTTCAGAATTTTCCACAGTTTCTTGTGATCCACACAGTCAAAGGCTTTGGCATAGTCAATAAAGCAGAAATAGATGTTTTCCTGGAACTCTCTTGCTTTTTCCATGATCCAGTGGATGTTGGCAATTTGATCTCTGGTTCCTCTGCCTTTTCTAAAACCAGCTTGAACATCAGGGAGTTCACGGTTCATGTAGTGCTGAAGCCTGGCTTGGAGAATTTTGAGCATTACTTTACTAGCATGTGAGATGAGTGCAATTGTGCAGGAGTTTGAGCATTCTTTTGCATTTCCTTTCTTTGGGATTGGAATGAAAACTGTCCTTTTCCAGTCCTGTGGCCACTGCTGAGTTTTCCAAATTTGCTGGCACATTGAATGCAGCACTTTCACAGCATCATCTTTCAGGATTTGAAACAGCTCCACTGGAATTCAATCACCTCCACTAGCTTTGTTTGTAGTGATGCTTTCTACGGCCCACTTGACTTCACATTCCAAGATGTCTGGCTCTAGATGAGTGATCACATCATCATGATTATCTGAGTCTTGAAGATCTTTTTTGTACAGTTCTTCTGTGTATTCTTGCCACCTCTTCTTAATATCTTCTGCTTCTGTTAGGTCCAGACCATTTCTTCCTGTATCGGGCCCATCTTTGCATGAAATGTTCCCTTGATATCTCTAATTTTCTTGAAGAGATCTCTAGTCTTGCCCAAAGAAATCAAAGCATTTCTTTGCACTGATTGCTGAAGAAGGCTTTTTATATCTTCTTGCTATTCTTTGGAACTCTGCATTCAGATGCTTATATCTTTCCTTTTCTCCTTTGCTTTTCATCTCTCTTCTTTTCACAGCTATTTGCAAGCCCTCCCCAGACAGCCATTTTGCTTTTTTGCATTTCTTTTCCATGGGGATGGTCTTGATCCATGTCTCCCACACAATGTCACGAACCTCATTCCATAATTCATCAGGCACTCTGTCTATCAGATCTAGGCCCTAAATCTATTTCTCACTTCCACTGTATAATGATAAGGGGTTTGATTTTGGTCATACCTGAATGGTCTAGTGGTTTTCCCTACTTTTCTCAATTTAAGTCTGAATTTGGTAATAAGGAATTCATGATCTGAGCCACAGTCAGTTCCTGGTCTTGTTTTTGTTGACTGTATAGAGCTTCTCCATCTTTGGCTGCATAAAATATAATCAATCTGATATTAGTGTTGACCATCTATCTGGTGATGACCATGTGTAGAGTCTTTTCTTGTGTTGTTGGAAGAGGGTGTTTGCTATGACCAGTGCATTTTCTTGGCAGAACTCTATTAGTCTTTGCCCTGCTTCATTTCCCATTCCAAGGCCAAATTTGCCTGTTACTACAGCTGTTTCTTGACTTCCTACTTTAGCATTCCAGTCCCCTATAGTGAAAAGGACATCTTTTTAGTTGTTAGTTCTCAAAGGTCTTGTAGGTCTTCATGAAACCGTTCAACTTCAGCTTCTTCAGCATTACTGGTGGAGGCATAGACTTGGATAACTGTGATATTGAATGGTTTGCCTTGGAAACAAACAGAGATCATTCTGTCGTTTTTGAGAGTGCATACAAGTAGTGCATTTTGGACTGTTTTGTTGACCATAATGGCTACTCCATTTCTTCTGAGGATTCCTGCCCGCAGTAGTAGATATAATGGTCATCTGAGTTAAATTCACCCATTCCAGTCCATCTTAGTTAGCTGATTCCTAGAATGTCGACGTTCACCCTTGCCATCTCTTGTTTGACCACTTCCAATTTGCCTTGTTTCATGGACCTGACATTTCAGGTTCCTATGCAATATTGCTCTTTACAGCATCAGATCTTGCTTCTATCACCAGTTACATGCACAACTGGGTATTGTTTTTGCTTTGGCTCCATCCCTTCATTCTTTCTGGAGTTATTTCTCCACTAATCTCCAGTAGCATATTGGGCACCTAATGACCTGGGGAGTTCCTCTTTTGGTATCTTATCATTTTGGTGTTGCAAGAGGGCATCAGAGGGCAGACACACTGAAACCGTACTCACAGAAAACTAGTCAATCTAATCACACTAGGACCACAGCCTTGTCTGACTCAGTGAAACCAAGCCATGCCTGTGGGGCAACCCAAGATGGGCAGGTAATGATGGAGAGGGCTGACAGAACGTGGTCCACTGGAGAAGGGAATGGCAAGCCACCTCAGTATTCTTGCCTTGAGAACCCCATGAACACTATGTTTAGAGATTGTTAGTTCCCTAAGTCACGTCCAACTCTTTGTGACCCCATGGACTGCAGCATGCCAGATTTCTCTGTCCTTCATTATCTCCAGGAATTTGCTCAAACTCATGTCCATTGAGTTGATGATGCCATTCAAGCATCTCATCCTTGTTGCCCCCTTCTCCTCCTGCCCTCAGTCTTTCCCAGCATGGTGGTCTTTTCCAATCAGTTAGCTCTTCACATCAAGTGGCCAAAGTATTGGAGTTTCAGCTTTAGCATCAGTCTTTCCAGTGAATGCTTAGGGTTAATTTCCTTTAGGACTGACTGGTTTGATCTCCTTGCTGGACAAAGGACTTTAAAAAATATCATTATTGTGACATATTTAGTGTACATTAACCTTAAAGAAATTCTGTAAGACTTAAGTCAAATAAATAAAGAATAAAGACAAGTTTAAATTCAATACATCCAAAGAATAGCAAGAAGAGATAAGAAAGCCTTCTTCAGCAATCAGTGCAAAGAAATAGAGGAAAACAACAGAATGGGTAAGACTAGAGATCTCTTCAAGAAAATTAGAGATATCAAGGGAACATTTCATGCAAAGATGGGCTCAATAAAGGACAGAAATGGTCTGGACCTAACAAAAGCAGAAGATATTAAGAAGAGGTGGCAAGAATACACAGAAGAACTGTACAAAAAGATCTTCAAGACTCAGATAATCATGATGATGTGATCACTCATCTAGAGCCAGACATCTTGGAATGTGAAGTCAAGTGGGCCGTAGAAAGCATCACTACAAACAAAGCTAGTGGAGGTGATTGAATTCCAGTGGAGCTGTTTCAAATCCTGAAAGATGATGCTGTGAAAGTGCTGCATTCAATGTGCCAGCAAATTTGGAAAACTCAGCAGTGGCCACAGGACTGGAAAAGGGCAGTTTTCATTCCAATCCCAAAGAAAGGCAATGACAAAATACCGCACAATTGCACTCATCTCACATGCTAGTAAAGTAATGCTCAAAATTCTCCAAGCCAGGCTTCAGCAATATGTGAACCATGAACTCCCTGTGTTTAAGCTGGTTTTAGAAAAGGCAGAGGAACCAGAGATCAAATTACCAACATCCACTGGATCATGGAAAAAGCAAGAGAGTTCCAGGAAAACATCTATTTCTGCTTTATTGACTATGCCAAAGCCTTTGACTGTGTGGATCACAAGAAACTGTGGAAAATTCTGAAAGAGATGGGAATACCAGACCACCTGACTGCCTCTTGAGAAATCTGTATGCAGGTCAGGAAGCAACGGTTAGAACTGGACATGGAACAACAGACTGGTTCCAAACAGGAAAAGGAGTATGTCAAGGCTGTATATTGTCACCCTGCTTATTTAACTATATGCAGAGTACATCATGAGAAACGCTGGACTGGAAGAAACACAAGCTGGAATCAAGATTGCCGGGAGAAATATCAATAACCTCAGATATGCAGATGACACCACCCTTATGGCAGAAAGTGAAGAGGAACTAAAAGCCTCTTGGTGAAGGTGAAAGAGGAGAGTGAGAAAGTTGGCTTAAAGCTCAACATTCAGAAAACGAACATCATGGCATGCAGTCCCATCATTTCATGGCAAATAGATGGGGAAACAGTGTCAGACTTTATTTTTGGGGGCTCCAAATTCACTGCAGATGGTGACTGCAGCCATGAAATTAAAAGACGCTTACTCCTTGGAAGGAAAGTTATGACCAACCTAGACAGAATATTCAAAAGCAGAGACATTACTTTGCCGACTAAGGTCCGTCTAGTCAAGGCTATGGTTTTTCTGTAGTTATGTATGGATGTGAGAGTTGGACTGTGAAGAAGGCTGAGTGCCAAAGAATTGATGCTTTTGAACTGTGGTGTTGGAGAAGACTCTTGAGAGTCCCTTGGACTGCAAGGAGATCCAACCAATCTATTCTGAAGGGGATCAGCCCTGGGATTTCTTTGGAAGGAATGGTGCTAAAGCTGAAACTCCAGTACTTTGGCCTCCTCATGTGAAGAGTTGACTCACTGGAAAAGACTCTGATGCTGGGAGGGATTGGGGGCAGGAGGAGAAGGGGACAACCGAGGATGAGATGGCTGGATGGCATCATGTACTCGATGGGCATGAATCTGAGTGAACTCCGAGAGATGGTGATGAGCAGGGAGGCCTGGCGTGCTGTGATTCATGGGGGTCACAAAGAGTCGGACACGACTGAGTGACTGAACTGAACTGATCATAATATCAATAAGCACAAATTAGGAAATTTTAGTTGATACAGGTTGAATCTACACTGAAAATATTTATACAGCAACTAGAACAGTGTTTAAAAAAAACACAGGAAAGAAAATCAGAAACAATTTTTAAATATTTATTTTTTTATTTTAGGAAGCTTAGAAGTTGCATAAATATTAGCCTCTCTGTATACCTCACACTTCTCTATTGTTGAAATTACCATTATATTTGTCACAACTTATGAACCATTATTATTAACTGTGGTTTATATTTCATTCAAATTGCTTTAGTTTTTGCCTCCTGTGCTTTCTCTGTTCCATGACTGCATCCAGGGCATCATATTATATTTAGTTTCCTCAGGCTTCTCTAAATTATGAGTTTCTTAGACTTTCCTTTTTATTTGATTTTTTTTGGACAGTTTTGAGTAGTCATCAAGCATGCCATAGAATGTCCTTCAACTTGGGCTTGTTTTATGTTTTTCTCATGGTTCCATTGTTTATGGATTTGATAAGGAAGACCACAGATGTAAAATGCCATTTTCATCACATCATATCAAGGGTACATGTTATTAGCATGACTTTATCCCTGATGATATTAATCTTTTTCTCCTGGCAGATGTAGTATGTGTTAGTTTTTTGTTTTGTTTTGTTTTCTTTCTTTCAAAACTTTTTAAAGTTTTCTTCTTTCTTTCCATAATATACTCATTAGTAGAAGTTACTAAAGCTAACTCTTGAATAACATGGGGATCAGAGCTGCTGGTCCTTAGTATAGTCAGAAATCTGTCTGTAACTTACAGTTGGCCCTCTATATTTGTGGTTCTTCCATATTAGTAGTTCCCCCTTATCTGAGGTTCTGCATCCAAGAATTCAACCAACTTCAGATCACACAGTATCACAGTATTTATTACTGAAAAAAATCCACATATAATTGGAACTGTGCAGTTCACACCCATATTGATCTGGGTCACACATGAGGAGTGAGTCTTTATCCTCCACCTCCTTGAGGGGATATTAACTACCTAATTTATTTGTAATTCTTCTGCATGGGGGATTGGTCTGCTCTCATTGTATCTTTTTATGTATTCATTTATTTATATCAGTCTGGCACATGGATGTTTATCTTATGCTTTGGGCTAAAATCCAAAGCTACCATATTTATTTTATTGCTCAATTTGTTCCAGTTGAGAACCATTGAGAGTTTTTTTCAGTTGGTTCATGTGACCCTTTGACACATTCCCACTATTATTTATTTATTTTCTGAGTACTGTTTTATATTTTGGCATGACGAACACCAAATAACTCATCTTGCATCTTCCATGCCTCCATATTCCCTTTGTTCAACTGGGAAAAGTTTTCTGAATCATCTCCTTGTGAATCCTTTTCCCCTAGAGATTAGAAATTTGTTAAGATGCTAGATGGGTTTCAGGATAACTGTTATCCCTATTGCCCAACTAGCACCACGAAGAGTCATTCTCATATTCTCACTAGGAGAAATTGGTGGGTTCCTGGAGTGAAAGTATGAATAACTGTGGGGGCCCTCTTTTGACTGTAAATCCCCAAGAGTTCTTCACTTTCAAGCTAAACTGCACTAGCCTCCAGCAGTTCCTCAAAACTACCATTTAGATGTCCCCACCAGATTAAGGATTCTTGTATGTTCTACAGGTAAGCACATCTCTGGAGCTCAGTCTTTCTGGATGTGACTGTTGCTCTAAATTTGGGGGTTTCGGCTTGCCTTGTGACCTTTCTTCAGTGATGAATCAAAAAATGATTGATTTTTAATTCAAGTTTTTTTTTAATTTTAAGAATGGAGTTAAGAATTTCAATCTAGTGAAGCTGAAACTCAGTCTTTAGAAACAGATACTTTTAACTCATACCATGACAGATTAAACTGACAAAATGTAAAATTCCATAAATAATGAAATTAGTAATGTTATATTAATAGTCATGCTTTGAAATATATTTTCTGAAAATTTAGGAAAATTTTATTTTCAAATATTTATCCAATATTTACAAAACTAATCATTTGCAAATATGAGACCACAAGTAAAACTTTAAATTTCAAAGCTAAAAAAAAGATATATGCTATATTTATAGTTATATAAAATAAACTAAATAAATATAAATGAATTAAATTAAATAAATAAAAAAATTTTGTCCAATATTTTGGCTACCTAATGTGAAGTATTGACTCATTGGAAAAGACCTGATGCTGGGTAAGATTAAGGGCAAGAGGAAAAGACAGCAACAGAGGATGAGATGGTTGGATGGCATCACTGACTCAATGGACATGTGCTCGAGCAATCTCTGGGAGACAGTGAAGTACAGGGAAGCCTGGCATGCTTGCAGTTCATGGGATCACAAAAAGTCACCATCAACTTAGCAACTGAACCACAACAATATGTATAGTAATATTATTTAACTAGATCTTAATAGTAAAAGAGAGAATAATAAATTAGTGCAGTATATTTATAAACAAACATTTTCATAAAACTTGAAACTATTTGTTAACTTCATCATACCTAACACTAATTTTACTCATTTTATAACAATAATTTTCCACAAAATGTTAATATTTGTAGAGTAATATATAGTTAGAAAAATTATTTTAACCAAGAGTGCATCTGTTACTTTAATTTTTAAATAAACATGATTTAAACTTTCCAATTAAAAATAATTTGTAAGTTTTTGACACAATCAAAACTTCTCATTTACAAATTTGGAATTCAAGCCAAGTAGTTACCAATCACTGGATCCTGAAATATTTGCACCCAGCATTAAAGACAGAGCATAGTAACACATGCACAGTTAGTACAACTATGTATGTGTGCATGCTAATCACTCCAGTTGGGTCCAACTCTGTGGCCCTATGGACTGTAGCCCACCAGGCTCCTCTGTCCATGGGATTCTCCAGGCAAGAATACTGGAGTGGGTTGCCACGCCCTCTTCCAGAGGATCAAATCTGTGTCTCTTAAGTCTCCTGCATTGGCAAGTGGTTTCTTTACCAGTAGTACCACTAGGGAAGCCCTAATACCCAACTATAATTTTCCCTAACTATCTAGCAGTGTTTAAAAATGGAAACAGCTTATAATTCCTTTAAGGTCATGATCATTCCTTGCAACTCTGAAGTGAGAAAATTCAAATTCCTTGTAGGAAGACTTCAACTGTTACAGAAACCATCAGGATGGGCAGCAAGGTTTCCATCCATTTTTGTCTTTCATCATTTTCCTTTCTGTTTTGTGGGAGATATATGCTTTAAAAAGTAAATAGTTGAACTTCATTCTGAAAAATTAGTTCTTTAAAATAGATTATTTTTACTCCTTTGGTTTTTTCACTTTCTGTGCTTTTCTGGGTAAAATGGATATGTATAAATATTTTCAACCAGGCTGTTTTGGTTTTACCAAGTTTGGGGATTTTATAATTGATATTTTAATGCTGAGTTTATGCCCTGAAGCAATTTCATGAAGAATACAATTTCTGAAAATAAACTGAATCAATAGGTTATAAGTTGTAATTTTTAATTTTTTGTGGTAAATGTCCTTGCAGCTTCAGACCTCGCATCTTGAAAGATTTCATATTAGAATATGAAGCAACAGAATAAAGGTGAAATGAGAATTAGAAAGATTTAAAACCTATCAGTTTATAAATGAGTGAAATATGAGTTAAGAATAATACACTGCTTGTGTTGAATGAGTATCTAAACATCAGCATTTGTGGCCTCAAAAATAAATCAATTATTTTAAATAAAGCCTTTCTTTTCAAAAGGAGCTGAAGGGAATAAAAAGAATCTTTCACTTCTTGAGAAGGAAATGAGTCCATTGGGGAACTTTGCATGGGGGCTTGATGGAGTATAAGAGACAATCAGAGCCCAAAGCTGCTGGCTTCTTAAACTTATTTAAAATATTTCCTTTTGCATTTTTTTTTGTTTTAAAGCTTTCAAATTTTAATCATTACCATATGGGATTTAGAATGAAATTGTTAAGAAATGTTTGTTCTCAATAATCATAAGTAGTCTGATTTAAATTAGAGCAGAGAATGAGAGATGATGGGGTGTTCATGGATTTGCTTTTAAAGACAAATGCTTAATAGAAGGACACATTTAATATTGTATATGAAATTAATTGTTACTGACAAGAAATGCTAGACATTTCAAGTTCAAATGGACAATGTTAGCATTTGGATTCAGTTATCATCCATGGATTTATCTTTTTTAATGTTATTAGACAATTAACAACATATCAGGGAAGATATTTCCTAAAGTGTACCATCTTTGTCCATATAGTCAAAGGTTCATCTAGTCAAAGCTATGGTTTTTCCAGTAGTCACATATGGATGTGAGAGTTGGACCATGGAGAAAGATGAACATGGAAGAACTGATGTTTTTGAACTGTGGTATTGGAGAAGCCTCTTGAGAGTCCCTTGGACTTCAAGGAGAGCAAACCAGTTAATCCTAAAAGAAATCAGTCCTGAATATTCATTGGAAGGACTGATGCTGAAGCTTCAATACTTTGGCCAACTGATGCAAAAACTGAGTCATTGGAAAAGACCGTGACACTGGTAAAGATTGAAGGCAGGAGGAGAATGGGATGACAGAGGATGAGGTTGGATGGCATCACCAGTTCAAAAGAAATGGTTTGAGCAAGCTCTGGGAGTTGGTGATGGACAGGGAAGCCTGGCGTGCTACAGTACATGGGATCGCAAAGAGTCAGACGTTACTGAGTGACTGAACTGAGCCATCCTTGTAAAGGAACTTTTAAAAAGCTTTGTGTAAATAATGTGATATTGTTCTCACATAATACTCAATATAATTTTTTTAAAGGAAAGGTAAAGGATCTTGGGCTTTCCCAGGTAGTACCTTTTGTAAAGAATCCACCTGTCCAGTGCAAGATGTAAGAGATTGGGGTTCAATTCCTGGGTCAGGAAGATCCCCTAGAGAAGGAAATGGCAACCCATTCAAGTATTATTGCTTGGAAACTCTCATAGACAGAGGAGCCTGGGGGCCAACAGTCTAAGGGATTGCAAAGAGCCAGACATGATGGAGCATCCAGGCACCCATGCTAAAGGACCTTAACAAGCAAACACCACACACACATTTTCTTGCCCTGTACACTGAAAATACACAGAAATTGTGAGATTTCAGAAGCAAAGACCCATTTAACTCTCAATACAAAAGACATTTCCCTTTATATAGAAGTCTGATGTCATGGAGAAAATGGAGGATTTCATAGATAAGACAAGGACAGTTCAGAGTGAATGTGGAACACTTTCATGGAAAAAAAAAATCTCTTTTAAGTAAGAATGCCAGCTAACAAAAACAAAGAGAATAGTGATAACTACCTCCTTAGCTAAATAATAGATGCAGACTTGACCAACAATGAGTGTGAAAGCCATTGGGTGAATAGTTATCAGAGAAGGATTGAATCAGAAAATATGTTTTTAAAATAGAGAGGTCTGACTGTCCATATCTTAGTCAAGTGGTTAAAGTTGGCACTGCCATGGGGAGATGGCCTCACTTGATATCCCTCCCAAGAGCACATCATAATCTTTGTGGGGTGGAATGACTTTCATTAAATTTCACCTGAGTTTTATCCTAAAAAGTGGTCAGAAGAATTTGGACTATAGGATGATCTGCAGGACAGTTTGACTAGACCGTTCAAATAAGTGTGAAGCTTTCCTGATGGCTCCGTTGTTAAGAATCCACCTGCCAATGGAGGAGGTGCTGGAGACTTGGGTTCAAACCTTGGGTCAGGAAGATCCACTGGAGAAGGAAATGGCAACCCACTCCAGAATTCTTGCCTGGAGAGTCCCATGGACAGAGAAGCCTGGTGAGTTATAGTCCCTGGGGTCACAAAGTGTCAGCCTAAACTAAGCATATAAATACAATGAAGAGACGAAGGAGAGGTGACTTAAGACAGATAGCAGCCAAATATACTATGTAAACCTTGCCTGGTCCCTAAACTGAAACAACAACTCCCTATAAAGGACATCTTGGAAACAACTGAGGACATTTGAGAATGATCAGTATTAGGTCAATGCCATTAAATTAGTACTGGTTTTCCTAGGTAGTATTGATATGGCTTTGTAGGAGAATTACCTTGCTTTAAGAAGTAAAATAAGGTTTTAAAATGTGAAGGGTTATAATACCTCAGCCTTTTAGCAGAGAGGTGAGGGGGGAAAAGGAAGGAAGGGGAATGAGGATGGTAGGAGGGGAAGGAAAAAGAGAGAAAGAAAGAAAACTAAAGAGCAAGAAAGAAAGAGGGAGTAAAGTAAAGGGAAAGAAAGAGAAAGACCAAAAGATGGGAGCAACTGTAACAAGGTTTTACAAACTGATAAAACTTTTTAAGAAGTGTTTTATTGTGTTATTTATCAACTATTCTATAGACCTAAACTATCTCAAAATAAAATGAAATGAATGTTTACAAAAGAAAAAATAATATGCATATAAATAGTTTCTCAGTTTCTTTAATTTTAGAACATATATAGTAAAAAGCACAATATAGGCACTGTGCTTCTATTATTATTTATAAATATGATTCCAGATTGTTTGGCTTCCAAATTGTTAGGCTCAATGAGCCCAAACAAGATAAAATATAAGAAAATATAAATATAAAAATAATAGAAATCATATTTTATGTCAGGAAAGCATAGGGGAAGGGGAGACAATTGAAGAGAGGTTTGTTGATAAACATTTTAATTGAATCAGATAATGTATGTGCTTTCTAAGGAATCAAAGAAGGTAGATTGTTAAAATTATTGTTATAATAATGGTATCTGAATCATCACTGACAACTTTATTCAGAAATTTGAGACCTGCAGAAAAGAAGCAGGAATTTTAATAAAAAAATCTTGAGAATCTACTATGTGCCAAAGCAGAAATTGTGTTATGAAAGGAATGATGTGCAGCTAATGTTTCTTATGTAATATATTTAAGAAATGCTTTGGAAATAAAAATGAATGAATACTCAATATTTTGTGCTCTACTTATTAAACAAAACCAGAAAAGAGCCTGAATAAGTAATTTACATTTAGTTAACCTAAAAATGATCAATAATATTTTAAAGTGGAACTGTTATAGAAATTAGACATATTTGGTTTAAATATTTTCCAAAATATTACCTATAAATAGTCATAACTTCCACCAAGATATACAAGCAATGAACCAAAATAACCAAATCTGGTACTTTGTTAGAAAAGTGTGTATGACACAGAAACCCACCTTAGAGTCAGTCTTTTTGATATTCAGAACATAGATTTCTCACTTATTATCTGTTGATCACTGCAATTTACCTATATCTCTCAGTCTTAACTCCCTCTCCTATGAAAAAGAATAATACTTCTAAATTTCTAAACACAGTGTGTCATATAAAAAGTACTCCATGTTATTTATATTACTGTTGTTATCCTTATTGAAAAGCAATCTTTAATCATTAGATCCAAAATATAAATAAGAATAGTTTTAAAGGAGGTGATATAAAGCTTGTCACAACATGATAATCACTTTATATAAAAACTATTAGTAATTAGTTATATCAGCATTGGTTTCTTATAAAAATATACATTCTTTAATGGATAGAGATATAAACGCATAAATAAAACTTTCTCTAGGTTTCTTTCTGTTTTTATTGCCAAGGAAGAGAAGAGACAAAAGTTGAAAGGTGAAAGTGTGGAACAAGCATGGTCATTCTAACTACAGACAGAAAGCTTATACTGGGCTCCAGCAGAGAGGGGTTACACCTACTAACAATCACCTTTTCAAGTGGCAGGAGACAAAAACTTCCCTAGGCTCTTTATGGTCTTTAAAGCCATTTAAGAATCTTTCACCAGATTACTATTATTTGCTTATGTTACAATAGTGAATATGCAAAAAGAAAAACAAGCTTTTGTTGGAGTGACATTATTTTATAACCTTTAAATTAGTTCAATATCATATTTTTCTTATATTTAATAATATTTAGAGAAGCTTATGTCCTCTTATATTTAGATTCTTTCTACTTGTGTAGAAAAATTAGTACAGATAAACACAAGTTGAGCTGGACTGTAGGATGTTCTTTCCTGTCCTCTATAATCAGCAATAATTTGTTTACTATGACCATGCACATTTTTCTTCAGTTTTCAGCATTACTACACAGAATCTGCTATTATAGTATTGCTTCCATTCATTGTAAAAATGTTAACTGATTTATACTTTACAATATCCATGATATTTTTCTCACTCCTCTCAGAATGACAGAAAACAGGGAAGCCTAGAATTTTGCAGTCCATGGGATTGCAAAGAGTAGGGCACAACTTAGGGACTGAACAAGCTCATTGGATCCAATGGAACCAGAGACTTGATTGGTGGAGCAGTGGCGGAAAGAACAGTGAGCCAGTTTTCCGTAAGGTCTCTTCTTTTTGTTCAGATTGATATAGGTCCAAATTCAGAACAGAATAATCATATCTATCCAATCCTAAGACCTTTATTTTTTAATATGTTTATATTTCTGAAATCAGATAATGTATAATGTCAAGTAAACCCACTAGCCATTTTCTTTTCTTTTTTTTCCCTAAAAGGCTCTTTTAAAATAAATGAACATCATGCAATTGATGTTTTCTGAATATCAGGAACTATGGCTTGTAGGTTTCTATGATTACTAGTTAAAGAATCTTGTCATAGGAGATACTTTAGAGAAGTAATTGCTTTCTTTCTTAGAGCATTTATTGGCTTTCATCTTCTAGTTAGTCATACCCAAGGTACCCTTCTGAATAATCCAAGATTGCTTCATATCCTAGGTTGCTGTATAAGTAGATGAGGCCAGATGATTGACTGAAAGCAACTAAGTCTAGGCCAGCCAGCAGCCGCTACAGGATAAGGACATGATCTGCTCCCAATGCTTTAGACAAAGTTACCAATTGAACCAAAAATATCTTCTTTTTTTCTTTTTTGGCTGAAGAGAAACTCTGTGCAAACAATCAGCATACAGCAGGGGGAAAAAGGGAGGCAAAAGACATGCTGAAAAGAGAATAGAAAGAAAATGAGATAGATATGGGAAAAGAGAGGCAAAAAGAACCAGAGTCTGTCAGTCAGAACGACAGAAGCCTACTTCTGAAGAGGCAAATACGGACACGAATGCTGGGCCATTAGTCTGTTATTGGACTGCCAGAGTGGCATGCGCCCTGAATGACATTCCAGTTCTTTCCAGTTCCTAACTAGCTGAGTGTGCACATGTTCTAAAGGATGCTCCTGTTTCTCATGACACCCTCTGAAAAAAACGCTTCCTTCGCTTTCTTTTTATCCCTAAGTTAGCTCCTATTACGTAGACTGTCTAGTTATGACTACAGAGGAATAAAGTGAAAGCGAAAGTGTTAGTCACTCAGTCATATCCGACTCTTTGCAACATCATGGATTGTAGCATACCAGGTTCCTTTGTCCATGGAACTTTTCAGGCAAGAACACCAAAGTGGGTTTCAAGTCCCTTCTCCAGGGGATCTTCCCCACAGAGGGACTGAACCCAGGTCTCCTGCATTACAGGCAGATTCTTTACCATCTGAGCCACCAGAGAAGCCTCACAAAGGTGAGAAAATAGTATTATTAACATACATAACTCAACTGAGTTAAAATGAGGAATACCAATGTGTGCCCAAGAATTTTTAATCAATCTTCATAACCCTAAACAACAGGTTCTATTATTGTGATATATTCTGGCCAGAACCCGCAGTAGGACACTGGCTTGATTCTAGTGATGCTTTTCATCCATATGCTTTGTTACCTGTAACTGACAACCAGAATTCTAAAGTTTTTATTTTCCCTGGCTATGAAACCAGATGCCATTTGTCTAAGAATTTCAGGTTAAGTTCTTAGACAGAGAAAAATAGGAGATCAGATGCTTCTACATTTAAAGACTGTTGTTGCATCAATCAATATAGTGCAGGAGAGAAAAAGTCACGCCAGGGATTCAGAATGGGAGGAAATGTAAGATTTTTCAGATTTCACGACTATCAGAATGGTTGGGGGAATAATATTCAAGAAAGCCACTACTAATTTTCAACAAATTTGGAAGAACAAGTATTGCAAGGAAAAGGCCATCGGAGACTCCGTCTACCTACAGCACCAAAAGGAGGAGGAGGATGCCTGAAGGTGCTAGAAAACCTCTCATCTGCCAACTGCCAAGACCCACATACCTACATAAAAGCTCTCACCAGAGAACAATGGCTTTCTCTCTCTTCAGTTTTCCTAAACTTCTGTGAGTATTGGCAGAGTCAAACTCACACTGTGCTGAAAAGGATTCTGGGAAATATGCTTCCCAGATTTCTTCCTTCAAACCCAAAGGTGAATATAAAAGACAGGAGATGGGAGGATATTGACTTGACAGCAGACAGTCCTACAAAGCAGCTAAGGAGCTTCCAGACTTCAGAGGTTAATAAGCCTTACAGGGCTCTCAAAGGTAGATAAGATGTTCCTGAGATGACCAACTCATCAATGGTCTTGAGCCTTTAGAAAGCTAATTATAAGCTTAGAGAGAAAATGCTTTTTCTCTTCCTAATAGAGGAGAAAGGTAAGTGCTTGATCCTTCCCCAACCCCACTACATCCACTTGAAGAGTGCTTCCTGGAGGCACACTTAACTGTGTAAGCACCTCACACCCTGGCTCAGTGCTTGCCAAGCAGTCAGACCAGACAGGAAGCGCTGGGCCTGCCATTTAACTGAAGAAAGTGAAGTTAGAGAAGTTATTAATTTAAAAATGGTATGTTGGGCCCTCTTCCTTAACCCTTGGCATATGCCTGTTTCCCACCAGAATTTGAAGGCAGAATGTTGGTTGAGCAACAGCAGAGAGACTAGGGAAACCAGTGATAAGCAAAACGTACACACAGCATTCACATGGCAAAGATGAGTGAATTTCCCATGGGTCTGAATGGAGGTCATAGAGGTAAGCAGGCTGTGAACCGCTGTGAAAGAATTTTGCATTGAAGGTAGCCTGTAGGTGAGGGGATACCAGCAGTACAGAGTAATGGATAGATCTCTGGGAACAGAAGCTGAGGTTGTACCAATATATCAGGCAGAAAATACATTGCACATATCAGTGATGTGTGACCTGTTAGAAAACCTTCAGCTGATCATTTAAGATGATCCACATAAAAGAGACCAGCAGTCAAATGATACACCATTTTGCCATTTCTCTCCTATTTCTTCTCCTTAACTTCAATATATCAAAGAAAGAAGAGAAAAGCAGAAGACTGTGAAAGGAAAAGAGAGTTAAATATGGCTTTTAAACCCTTCCCCAATATGGGTCTCTTAGCCACATGTCAAACCTAAGTACAGGGAGAGGAAAATAAGTTGAACTGAATGTGAAATTTAGAATTAAATTTGAAAATCCTGGGTATTTAATATTTAAAATGCATTTAAATTAGGTGGCTCATTGGGTAAAGAATCCACCTGCAATGCAAGAGACACTGGAGATGAGAATATAATCCCTGGGTCAGGAAGATCCCCTGGATGAAGGCACGGCAGCCCACTCCAATATTCTTGCCTGGAGAATTCTATGATCAGAAAAGCCTAAAAGTAAGTAAAGGACGGGCTCATTACATAAGTAAAGAGAGAGTGAGGGACCACTGAGAGTACATATTTGAAGGCAGGAGTCAAAGAAAAATAAAAAAGTTTTTGTTTACACTCCACTGTGCTCTGTGTCTTCAACAAAAATGTCTATTCTTATTCTTTAAGCATTTCTCTTCCTTCTTTGTACCTTCTATATATTTTTACACATTTGAGACAAATTTTAAATATAATAAATTTCCCCTTGTAAGTGAATTTTAACAACTGTATATGATCATGTAACCTTCATCATAATATACAGCAAATATTTTTAACACCCTAAAATTTTAACAACTGTATATGATCATGTAACCTTCATCATAATATACAGTAAATATTTTTAACACCCTAAAATTTTTCCTTGTGCCTCTCTGCAGCTCAGTGCCTGAACTGAGCCCATCACCTAATTTCTGATCTTTCTGTCACCTTTTCTAGACGGTCATACATCTGTACTTAGAAAGAATATAGTACTTTCTGTTTGACTTCAATTAGAAAATATTTTCAGATTTATCTAAGTTGTTGAATGTAGCCATATTTTGTACCATTTTATTGTTGAGTATATCTTCAAGAAAATTAGAGATACAAAGGGAACATTTCATGCAAAGATGGGCTCAATAAAGGACAGAAATGGTATGGACATAACAGAAGCAGAAGATATTAAGAAGAGGTGGCAGGAATACACAGAAGAACTGTACAAAAAAGATCTTCAAGACCCAGATAATCATGATGATGTGATCACTCATCTAGAGCCAGACATCCTGGAATGTGAAGTCAGGTGGGCCTTAGAAAGCATCACTACGAACAAAGCTAGTGGAGGTGATGGAATTCCAGTGGAGCTGTTTCAAATCCTGAAAGATGATGCTGTGAAAGTGCTGCACTCAATACGCCAGCACATTAGGAAAACTCAGCAGTGGCCACAGGACTAAAAAGGTCAGTTTTCATTCCAATCCCAAAGAAAGACAATGCCAAAAATGCTCAAACGACCACACAGTTGCACTCATCTCACATGCTAGTAAAGTAATGCTCAAACTTCTCCAAGCCAGGCTTCAGCAATACGTGAACCATGAACTTCCTGATGTTCAAGCTGGTTTTAGAAAAGGCAGAGGAACCAGAGATCAAATTGCCAACATCCACTGGATCATGGAAAAAAAAAAGAGAGTTCCAGAAAAACATCTATTTCTGCTTTATTGACTGTGCCAAAGCTTTTGTCAGTGTGGATCACAATAAACTGTGGAAAATTCTGAAAGAGATGGCAATACCAGACCACCTGACCTGCCTCTTGGGAAATCTGTATGCAGGTCAGGAAGCAACAGTTAGCACTGGACATGGAACAACAGACTGGTTCCAAATAGGAAAAGGAGTACGTCAAGACTGTATATTGTCACCCTTCTTATTTAACGTCTATGCAGAGTACATCATGGGAAACGCTGCACTGGAAGAAACACAAGCTGGAATTAAGATTGCCGGGAGAAATATCAATAACCTCAGATATGCAGATGACACCACCCTTATGGTAGAAAGGGAACTAAAAGGCCTCTTGATGAAGGTGAAAGAGGAGAGAGAAAATGTTGGCTTAAAGCTCAACATTCAGAAAACAAAGATCATGGCATCCGGTCCCATCATTTCATGGGAAAAGATGGGGGAACAGTGGAAACAGTGTCAGACTTTATTTTCAGGGGCTCCAAAATCACTGCAGATGGTGATTGCAGCCATGAAATTAAAAGATGCTTACTCCTTGGAAGGAAAGTTATGACCAACCTAGATAGCATATTGAAAAGCAGAGACATTACTTTGCCGACTAAGGTCCATCTAGTCAAGGCTATGGTTTTCCCTGTGGTCATGTATGGATGTGAGAGTTGGACTGTGAAGGAAGCTGAGTGCCCAGTATTGATGCTTTTGAACTGTGTTGGAGAAGATTCTTGAGAGTCTCTTAAACTGCAAAGAGATCCAACCAGTCCATTTTGAAGGAGATCAGCCCTGGGATTTCTTTGGAAGGAATGATGCTAAAGCTGAAACTCCAGTACTTTGGCCACTTCATGTGAAGAGTTGACTCATTGGAAAAGGCTCTGATGCTGTGTTGGATTGGGGACAGGAGCAGAGGGGGACGACTGAGGATGAGATGGCTGGATGGCATCACAGACTCGATGGACGTGAGTCTGAGTGAACTCCTGGAGTTGGTGATGGACAGGGAGGCCTGATGTGCTGCAATCTGTGGGGTCACAAAGAGTCGGACACGACTGAGCGACTGAACTGAACTGATATCACAATTTGTTTATCCATTCACCAACTGAGGAATACTTGAGTTCTTTCTGGGGTTGTAGTTTTAAGAATAAAGCTGGTGTGAACATTCATACACACATCTTTACGTGGACATAGGTTTGCTTTTTTTCTTGGGTGAGATTTTTGGGTCATGTTGCTAGTTATGTCCTTGTTTTTGCATTTATAATTAATTCTAGTAACTATCCTTATGATTTTACTCCCTCATAGTAGAAATCACTTACTTAACAAACAAATAATTATACAAAATTATTCCTCTATTTATCTTAAAGTAATAGCTTTTCAATTAATATTTTTTCCCTTTTCCCCCAAAACTTTTGAAAAGTCCACAATTACTTAACCTACAGACATAGTGAAGTGTCTCCTTACTGTTGTGATAACAGTGTCACATTTATTCTGATGAAGTCTATTTGCTAATAAAAGTAATTTATTATTGATTAAATGACCTCAGTGTTCAAAGTTATATTTTTACTTTTAGGGATACAATCTACATTCTTGCATTTTAAAACTCTCTATATTGAGAACTGGGCATCAGAGAAATTTGTAGGCATCATCAAAACTTGTGGGACTCAGGAAGGCTCTCAGAGATTAGGACTAGACATTGTGACTCTGATACAGTACATCTGAGCTGATGTGGCACACCCAGACTGAAAAGGGGATATTCTTAACTTTCTCTAAAGAAAATGCTCATGCAACTTTTGAGAAGTCCTACATATATCAACTTAAATTTTTTAACAAGCCTGCAAGATATACACAGTTAATTCATTTCTAAACAGGCTAAAATATGAAGCAACTGAAATGAAGGAATTAATGCATCACACAGCTTTTCCTCTTGTCTGATTTCTACACTGAGAATGACACATGCTCAGACATGTGAACGGAAATCCAAGTAGCACCTTTATTACTGACTATGGCTAATTTGAACACATGGCTTAAGGATTGTTATTCATATGGACTTGTTAATAGTACTTCCTTGACAAAGACATGTCTGCCCTCAGAAAAACACAGTCCTTTCCAGGCAAGGGTGGAACTTTTACTGCTAGACTTACCAAAAGGTCTAGAAAGCAGGTGAAAGCTCAGGCTCTTATTAATAAGTTCCCAAAGAGAAAGCAGCAGAAAATCATCTAAGTTACACTCCTCAGATCATTCACATCTTCTCCCCTGGAGAGGTGTAGGTAAGGAAGCTGAAAGCAACAAAGAGAGTTCATTTCTACTTGGAAGCATAAGGCCAGGAGAAAGTGGGTTCCCCATTCCTAATTTCTTCAGCTTTATATTCGTTTTACTTCTTAAGCCTATGGCTAACCAAAAGTTTGGCTTTACCAGTTGGGGAGGAAGTCAGCTCCTTATTAGTGCAGTCCTGTAACTATTTCATCATACTGTTGTTATAATCCCAACCATTGTTTCTGTATGTATACTCTTGGGTCCCACTATTGAATAAGTTTGATTTTGCTGCTGGATGGCTTGGAAATAGGTCAAAAGAGCACTTTTATTAAATTAACAATAAGGCCACTCTACCCTAGGCTGAACTTCTATTCCCTAATCTATTTCCCATCTCAAATTAAGTCTATCTATGCTGTTCAACACATTTTGAGAGGTCTATTTATTTACTATTTTACCAAATATGAACTGGGAGCCCACGGCAGGCACTGTTAGAGTACAAGACATTAAAAAGTAAATAAAACATCATTCCTGCCTTCTTGAAAGGTGTATGTTGTAGGAGAAAAACAAAACATACCTATAAAGATGTAAATGTACAATATGTTAGGCTATGATTAGTGGGACAAAAAGAGGGAAATGGGAGAGAGGGAGAAAGTGGGAAAGTTACTGAATGATAAAGCATTCAAGGAAGATTTATTTGATGGAGTGAGATTTGCACAGAGACTTGAAGGAAGAAAGAGAGAGTACCTTGTGTTTGTCTGGGAAGGGTTCATTCATAGCACAGGAAACAGAAAGTACAAAGGCCCAGAGTGAATGTCTGGAGGGGAGTGACAAAAAGGAGCTGAGAATGAAGAGGTGGAGAGAAGGCGAATCACACAGAGCTGTGCAGACCACCCTGACGGCTTCTGCTGTTACTTGGAGTGAAGCTAAAATGGGAAGCTATTAGAAAATTTGAACATATAAATGTCATAGTGAAACTTGCATTTTAAGTGAACTGTACTGACTCTGGTTTGGAGAAAAGGATGTGATAAGGTAAGTATAGGAATAGTTAGAGGTATGCGAGGGATTTGGGGGCTTGGATCAAGATATTCATAGTGAGGGTGATGAAAAGTGGTACAATTTCTGGGTATATTTCAAAGATAAGTGAGTAGAATATTCTAATACTCTGCTGTGGATGATGAAAAGGAGAGAAGAATTAAAATTCTACAACAGGGCATACTGCAAGAAGAGCAGGTTGGGTGATGGAGCTGATGGAGTGAAAATCAGATGCATCTTCAGAGATGCAGTACCTGATGTACCTGTTAGATAGCCAAGTAAATATTTTGAATAGATAATAAGAGTTCAGCAGAGAAATAACAGGACTCACTAAAGAGATGGCATTTAAAGGTGTGAGCTCAGATGAGAACATGTAAGCAACAAAGACAGAAAATAATAGGACCAATCAAAACCTCCAGGACACTTTATCATTAAGAGGCTACATGGAAAAGGATCATTCAGCAATGGAGCAGAAACATCTCAATCCAAATCTGGTTCATAGTTCATGTTGCCCAGCCCAGTGAACCAGCTGAAGCTTGAAGGAGCTAGCAAATAATACCGAGAGGCAGAAGAGTCAGACATATTGAAATAAAAGCATCTGAGAGAGTTGGGGAGTGTTGCTCAAGTATGTACAAATGATAAACTATCTAATATTGACCCTTAGCTAGCACAGAATCCACAGGCCTTGAAGAAAAGATTTTCTACATTTAATTTATCATGACTTTAAGAATGGTCCAATGCACATACTGTCTGAAAGCAAACAGATCCCAAAGAAGAGGTAGAAGCATCCACATTTTCCCCAAACTCACATATTACACAATTTTTTTTTTTGTCATTCCCTAATGCAGTACTTTCAGATCATTGGTGAAAGGGGGCAACTTTAACCACCAGAAGACATTCAAGAATGTTTGGAAACATTATTTGGTTGTCACACTGGGTGGAGGTGCTACTGGCATCCTGAGCAAGTAGAGGTTGGCCTGCTGCTGAACCTCCAGTAAAGCACAGGATATCCCCCTAGCCCTCCACAACAACAAATTACCTGGCCCAAATGTCAAGAGTGTTATGGTTTAGACATTGCCTTAATGTGAAGGCTTAAAGAGTTATATAGAGTTATTTTTCATAGTTATTTATATTTCTAATTTAGAGAAATATATTATTTTTAATTTCAGTTTTTCCTCACTCAGTATTGTTTTTTTAATATTGTGGTAATTATATATATATATATATATATATATACACACACATATATATATATACACACACACATACATATATATGCACATAGAGAGAGAAAGAAAGCTTCCCTAGTGGCCCAGTGGAAAAAGAATCTGCCTGCCAATGCTGGAGATACAGAGGATGTGAGTTCCTGATCCAGGGTCAGGAAGGTCCCCTAGAGGAGGAAATGGCAACTCATCTCAGTATTTTTGCTGGGAAAACCCCATAGACAGAGTAATCTGGCAGACTACAGTTATGGAGTCGCAAAGAGTAGGACACAACTGAGCATGTCTGAAAATATACACAACATAAAACTTACCATTTTAACCCCTTTTAAGCATATAATTTAGTGGCACTGAGTATGTTCACATTGCTATTGTGTGATTCCACTTATATGAGGTATTCACAGTAGTCAAATTCAGAGTAAACACTGTTTTGAATATACATTCATTTCACTAAATACTACAGGAGTCATTTCATGTAGCAGGGATATAGAAAGAGTTAGCTTCAACACTTCTGGAGGACTAAAACACACAGAGAGCAACAAAAAAAAAAAAAAAAGAGGTTATCCATGTATAAGACCCATCTATCTAAAAGGTAACTCATATGTAAGAAATTGTGATCCTAGCTGCAATATTACAGAAAAAAACTGTAGAATGAATGTCAAGTTGAAGGATGAGTTATATAACAGCACAATACTTGTAAACTATTGCTATTAACTAGCACATAAAATACACCTTGCTATGCATCCACCATATTTCACTTTTGAATATACTTATTCACTCTCTCAGATTGTCCCCAGCTACCTGCCACCACAACTTATATGAACATTTTACTCTAAAAGAGAGCTAGCTACTAGATCATAGAGGTTATGAATATCTACTTTATTCAGTAGTTCCAGATTAATCTTTAGACTGTTTGATCACACCACCCATCAGTAAAGTTGAATCTTTATATTGGCAATTTTTAATAGAAGTATCATGATGACTTTATTTGATTTCTCAGCAGCACCTTTGAAAAAAATTAGAACCATTATTTGACTCTATTGAAACCTAGAATCAATTGATGTTACAACTTTTCTGTGTTGAAGCTCCTCACCTCCAAATTTCTCACTTGTGTCTTTACCTAGAAAATGTGTTCACCATCACGGTCACCACACTGGGTTCACTTACACCGCTGTACTTGCATTTGTTTACCAGGTTATATCCAACAGTGTCTACCGCATTCCCATACCCAGAAAATTAACACAATGGAGAAAACACACAACCAAGTCTATTGGTCCCATTTAAAATTTTGATCACTAACTCAAATGGACTGGCTAACAACAGACATGTAGAGAATATTCACTGAACAAAATAAATTAAAAATTGTTAATAATATGCAAAATTGCACAATCTACTCATAATTAAAAATAAGAAAGTTAAAATTATAAGATGCTATTGTTATTAAATTGGCAAAGAAGATAACGCTGATGACACCTGGTTTGTGAAACAAGCATTCCCTTATTCTTTCAATTCATTCTTTTGATAACACAGATTTATGAAGTTGCCTTCATATGCCAGGCATATTTCTAGGCAGTGTGAGCAGGGACCAAACTAGGTGATGTCTCTTACTTCAAAAGTTAACACTTTAGAAGAGAGAAGGAAAACAAACACATAACATGTCAGATATTGATAAAAAGAAACTAATCTAAGTCAAAGGATAGAGAGTAATTAACAGAGCAGTATGTTCTCATAAGATGGTCAGGGCATACCTCTGTGAAACAGAAGCCTAAATGAAATAAGGGAGAAAATTATGTAAGACTATATGGCAGAGTATCCCAGGCAATTAAGGCAGCAAGTGCCAATGTCCTGAGGTAGTAGTATTTTTGGCCTATGACAATAGTGTGGTTATAGTAAAATGGATAATGGAATAACAGTATATATATGAGATCAGAGAAATAGCAAAGGCCAAGTCAGGAAGGGAATGATAACAAACTTATTTAATTCAGATTCTTCTGGGATTTATAAGTTTGCTCTTCAGTTCAGTTCAGTCACTCAGTCACGTCCAACTCCTTGTGACCCCATGGACTGCAGCAACACAAGGCTTCCCTGTCCATCACCAGCTCCCAGAGTTTACTCAAACTCATGTCCATTGAGTCGGTGATGCCATTCAAGAATCTCATCCTCTGTCGTCCCCTTCTCCTCTCACCTTCAATCTTTCCCAGCATCAGGGTCTCTTCCAATAAGTCAGTTCTTTGCATCAGGTTGCCAAAGTACTGGAGTTTCAGCTTCAACATCAGTCCTTTCAATGAATATTCAGGACTTATTTCCTATAGGATGGACTGGTTGGGTCTCCTTGCAGTCCAAGGGACTCTCAAGAGTCTTCTCCAACACCACAGTTCAAAAGCACCAATTCTTTGGCACTCGGCTTTCTTTATAGTCCAGCTCTCACATCCATACATGACTACTGGAAAAACCATAGCTTTGACTAGACAGACCTTTTTGCAAAGTAATGTCTCTGCTTTTTAATATGTTGTCTAGGTTGGCCATAGCTTTTCTTCCAAAGAGCAAGCATCTGTTAATTTCATGGCTGTAGTCACCATCTGCAGTGATTTTGGAGCCCCAAAAAGAAAGTCTCTCACTGTTTCCATTGTTTCCCCATCTATTTGCCATGATGTGAACGGACCAGATGCCATGATCTTAGTTTTCTGAATGTGAGTTTTAAGCTAACATTTTCACTCTCTTCTTTCACTTTCAGCAAGGGGCTCTTTAGTTCTTCTTCGCTTTCTGCCATAAGGAACCATGAACTTCCAGAGGTTCAAACTGGATTTAGAAAAAGCAAAGGAACCAGAGATCAAATTGCCAACAACTGTTGGATCATTGATAAGGCAAGACAATTCCAGAAAACCATCTATTTCTGCTTCATTGATTATGCCAAAGCCTTTTACCGTGTGGATAACAACAAAGTGTGGAAAATTCTTTGAGATGGGAATGCCAGACCACCTGACCTGCCTCTTTGAGAAATCTGTATGCAGGTCAGGAAACAACAGTTAGAAATGGACATGGAACAACAGACTTGTTCCAAATTGGAAAAGGAGTAGGTCAAGGCTGTATATTGTCACCCTGCTTATTTAACTGATATGCAGAGTACATCATGAGAAATGCCAGGCTGGATGAAGCATAAGTTGGAATCAAGATTGCCAGGAGAAATATTAATAACCTCAGTTATGCAGATGACACCACCTTTATGGCTGAAAGTGAAGAAAAACTAAAGAGTTTGCTCTTAGAAGAAGTATACATTGATAGAAATTACTCAAAGGATCATTTGGTAATATTTATCAAAATTAAAAGGACACAGGCTCTGAATCAGCAATTCCAATTATAATTCTTTACACTCAGAAATAGCCCCACAAGTGTGAAAGATTTCTGTACAAATATTTCTATTTAAATAATATGGGGAATAAAAATGGAAATAAACTAAATGTTTATTTGTAGGTGGGTGACCATACAATTTATCATCTGAACTGGGACAATTCTAAGAATGCATGAAAGAGCTGTTTGCAATAATGCAAGGATATCACACATAAACCAGAACTGTCCATGGAACACAGAAGTGTTCACTATCATGTAACTACTAACAATTTATCTATCTTCATAGAGACTGCTCATATAAAACTTTGATTGAAAAAGAGATATAAAGAGACATAGATACACATACATATAGACTTATGCAAGAAAACATTTCCAAAAAGATTTTTAAAAACTTAGTGAGCTCTGGGAAATGGGATATGGGGAGGAGGAAGAAGAGTTTTAATTTTTAAAACATTATTTTGAATTTTGGAATTTTTGTCCATAAACAGAATAAAAAGCTAACAGATCATATTATTTGAATGGTCTGCTGTGCATTAAGAAGAGCCCATTGAATGGCTCATTAATTTTTTTTCCCTTTTGTCATCTTTCTATAGCTACTGATTTCCTTTCCTCTCTGCCAAAAGCATGTTTTAATTTCAGTTCCAATCACCTCAGGTCAATTAAATAACACCTTAAAAATATTGTAGAAGATCTTTTAAACAATATCTGCTTAAGTGACCTGAATTATCCACATTTTCCATTTTGTTACTACAAATGGATCTTACTGCTAGCAAAGTCAGCAAGTTTCTAACCCAACTGCCCATTTCTGTTCCTGTGAATTGGGCTGAATCTTTCTTAAAGCTTCAGTTATGTTTGTAATCAATTTAAATTAGTGGCGTTTATCTTAGTAATTATATAATGTTATTAAATAATACTTTAAAAACTGATGATCATGTGTGTGTATCAATGATTCATGCTTTGAGAAATAAGGTAGACATGAGAACAAAAAAACACAAAAACCCCAATATATCAAAACGGGTAAGGACAGGAACTGTGATGAAATGTGGGAGAGTATAGAGAATTGTTAATTTTCCAGTCAGACCGCTTCAGGATATTTAAATTTCCTTACTTAAAAAAATCAAATTTGGAAATGATAAACACTGTCTTTATAAGCATAGTTTAGGTGAGAAAAAGAAAGATTCAGAATAAAAAGCCTTGGACCTACTTCAAAAGCTCTATTTTTAAATTAAAATATGGAGTTTGAAGTGGCTATAAACTTATGATTGTCCTTTTTAGCTAACTCTTCCAATTAACAGTTTCAATCCAAGTTTCACCAATTGTTTTTTTCTCTTTAATCCTCCAACTGAAATATTTCCTTTTCCATGAAAAATTTCCTGAACTTTCATAATTGCCTCTAATGAATCAGTTATCTACAGATGATTTAGAACAATAGACAAGAACAACAAACTGTTTCTAGCTCCAGTCTCTCTATTAAACTTCATAATTTCACTTCTGCATGCTATATCATTCATACAAAGAAAGAATTCAAAGAAAGGCATTCATTCCGTCCTTTAAAGAAATATTTACTGAATGCCTACTGCTTGTGAGGAAGTATACTATACACTTGGAAAACAAGGAGTTAAGTTGTTCAAAGAATTCAGTTTAGTGAAAAAAACTTATTAATGAAAAAGCGATTTCAATTATTAGTTGCAGTAAAAGATAAGCATTGCTATCAGGTGAATACACACGAACTGATGGAGGCACACACAAGGCCATCCTTACACAGACATCTCAGGCAGAACACATCCCAAACCACATATATTATTCAAGTTTTCTTTCTCTTCCATTTACATTCAAGTGAAGAATACCACAGTCCACCCAAGGCAGAAAGCTACATATCCAATAACAAATCATGTTTTATCAATCACATCACTTAAAGATCACTTTACCGCACTCATCAACTCAAAAATCCTTAATTCTGGCCCTCATCATTTTTTCCTTGGATAATAAAATACAGTTATCTACCTTCTTCAAATTAAGCTTCTTTTCCTCTGGCTTTATAATTGACAAATAAAATCATAAAATGTTGAAAGTATACAGCATGATGATTTGATATAGGTATACACTGTGAAAGGATTTCCACCATCAGGTTAATGGATACCTCTATTACTTTATATATTTACTTTTTTTTATGAGAATATTTACATTCTACTCTCAGGGAATTAGCTGTAGTCATCATGTTACACATTAGATCTTCATATATTTTTACCTTAAAGCTGAAAGCCTGTACCCTTTTACCCACCTCTCTCTATTTCCCCCCACCCCCAGATCCTGGTAACCACTTTTCTACTTTGTTTCTATGAATTTGACATTTATTTTTCAGATCCCAGTTGTAAGTTATGTAGTATCGGCCTTTCTGTCTGGCTTATTTCAGTTAATATGTCCTTCAGATTCATCCAGTTTGTAAATGACAGAGCTTCTCTTTTTAAAGACTAAATAATATTCAGTTATGTATTACAATTACATAATACTGGTATTTTCTTTATCCATTTATTTGTTGATAAATACTTGGGTTGTACCTATACCTCAGCTATTGTCTAATGTGGCAATGAACATGGGAGTGCAGATCTCGCTTTCAGTTAATAGCTTTGTTTCCTTTGGATATATACCCAGAAGTAAGTTTGCTGGTTCATAACAGTAGTTTTACTTTCAGTTTCTTGAGGAACCTCCATATTGTTTTTCACAGTGACTATTTAAGTTTATATTTCCACCAACAGTGTACAAGGGTTTCCTTTTTACCACATCCTCTCCAACACTGTTATATACATCCTAATAAGTGTGAGGTTGCAGTTTTGATTTCATATTTCCTGATAGTTAGAGATGCTGAGCACTTTTCATGTACCCAATGGTCATTTGTGTCTTCTTTAGAAAATGTCTACTTAAGACCCCTGCTCATTTTTTAACATTTGTAGTTTTTTTTTGTTGTTGTTTGCTATTGAGTTGTGTGAGGTCCTTGTGTACTTTAAAAATTAACTCCACATCTATGCAAACACCCTCTCCCATTTCCTAGGCTGACTTTTCATTTTGTTGTTTGTTTCCTTTGATGTGCAGAAGTTTTTTCATTTGATATTGCCTCATTTATGTTTATTTTTATTTTGCTTTTGTTGCTTCCCCCCTTTTTTTTTTTAATTGGGCTTTAAGGGATGTGATGGGGAATACCTCTGTTAAGTTATGCCCCACTAGGAAGATGTCCATTCTAACTTTCCTGGGATAGCTTTCAGAGCTTTTTCTTTTTCCTGAAGCCGCTGCTCTTGCTGGAGCAGCCTCTTCAGGTTCACTGCTGAATGGCTCCTCCTTGGAAGACAATTTCCACTTTTTCTTGGGGACCTTCTTGTTTTCTGACTTATCAGGGTCAGTAACTGGTTCCTCTTTGAGAAAAGATTTCTTCCTCTTGGGAAGACTTCTAGTACCAGCTGTCTCTTCAAGATCACTACTAACTAGCACTTCCTTAGAAAAAGATTTCTTTTTCTTGGGTTTGGAAAAACAGACAGATGTGTCTTCCATTCCATTCTCCTGAAGTGCCTCCTGAGGCTTTTGCTTTTTCTTCTTTTGGGTCTTTCTCTTGTCTCCTCACACTCCTCCAGAGCACTGCTATTTTCTGAAGAAGCCAGGGCAATTGCAGCCAGCCTTTTCTTTTCCTTCTTTAAGGGTTTCTTCTGTTTCTCGAGCTTTCTAGTAATCTCAGCAGCCGCTTCCTCTGCCTGAACCATTGCCTCCTTCATGACATCCAGATTCTTTCAGGGAATCTCTCCAGTCTCACAGAAGGACAGCCACTCCTCAACTTGTTCTCAAAGCTTCTCCCCAAAAACACAGGTGGGCACCTCAGAAAAGCAATCAATTCATGAGGCAATACTGCATTTGTTTGCCAGGTATCTGGAGATGCGATCTTTGTTCTTGGCAGCTGCTCGGCCAATGAATGTAGAGTGGAAAATGAGTCCGTATTTTAGGGTGTTACCCCTGTCTTCAAGGCTCTGGAAACTTGGTCCCTTTGCTGGGCCCAGGGAATCACTCAGACACCAGGACTGGCCATCACTGTTGCTTTGCTTTTGATGTCAAGAAAAACATCGTGAAGATGAGTGTCAGGGAGCTTACCCTCTGTTTTCTTCTAGGAGTTTCATATTTGTAGGAGTTTAAATTTTATGTTCAAATCTTTAATCCATTTTTGACTTGAATTTTGTGTATGGCATAAGGATCCAGTTTCATTCTTTTGCATGGCTATTCAGTTTTCCCAACACTGTTGAAGAGACAGTCCTTTTCTCATTGTATGTTCTTGGCTCTTTTGTCAAAAGTATGAGCTTTTTATGTTTATAGCACACCTCTTTGATTACTATAGTTTTGAATTATAATTGAACTGAGTAAGTGTGATGGTTTCAGCTATGTTGTTCCTCAAGAGAGCTTTGGCTATTCAAGGTCCTTTGTGGTTTCTTAAACATTTTAAGACTTTTTTTTCTATTTTTGTGAAAAATGACATTTGAATTCTGATAGGGATTATATTAAATCTGTACATAACTTTGGGTAGTGTGGACATTTGAAAAATATTAATTATCATGAGTATTTTCTGATACCTTCTTCACTGTGGCATCTGGAACGTTTCTCCAAAAGGTAATTGTGGGCATACCTCACTCCTGTTTTCTCCTTCTATGACTCCACATTGCCTTCAGGATAAAGATCTGCCTCATTTCTGATCATGCTTCTGCTTGTACCTTTCTTTCTTATGATTATACTAAAGTTTGATTGAGAACTATACTTTAGAACATTCATAAAATAAGCATATTCATTAAAGAATGTTTTAAGTAGTTTTTCTCATACGTTCTGCCTCTCAAAAAACAGCACCGCAGTTGCGATTTCCTCTAGAGCCAATCACAGTGAATGCATAGCAGTCACAGATTTAGAAGCATGGCATGCCTTCATGGTTATATAGTTGACTAATGATGTGGTCCAATTCCAGCCATCACCAATTTGGATTTAAGCCGTTGTTTCACATGGCTCCCTTCCCTGAAATTAGGATAATAGCTCCTGGAGGGCAGGCCTTAGCAAAATTTGATCAGGGCTTCTTTTAGACATAACCCAAACAGCAGAAGAATTAGTACAATCCTTCAATAGCTGGCATAAACCATTATAAAGTACAATTTTGATATTTTTCTTTTAAATTATGAAGTTCATGCAACACTTAATTGCTATTCACCTATAAGATAGCTTCAGTGTCTACCACATAAGAGGCACTACTCTAAGTGGTAAGATTCAAAGATTAATAAAGTATAGACTCCTTCCTAAGTGTAATAAACATAAAGATAAGAATTGTGTTCACCTATGGCTGATTCGTGTCAATGTATGGCAAAAGAAATACATTATTGTAATTTAAAATAAATAAATAAATAAAAATTAAAAAAAAAAGAATTGTTAACATTTTCCAATAATAAAGGTGTGGGTAAATTATTATTTCTTATGCTAACATGCCTAATCTAAAAGATACATATATTTAAAACCACTTTAAAATTTATCCATTCAATTAAAACATATTCTTTGAATTTGTAATTTGTATCAGGTACTATATAAGGAACAATGGGAAAAGAGGTGAACAAAAGCATAAATAATACCCTTGTTTTCACCTTCAAATAATAATCAGTCTAGTCAAAGATGATGTTATTGAAATGGTTAATTCAATGAATACTCATAACTATGTTAAATACTCTAATGTAGAAAATTATGATCCATAAGAACATTTAACAATGGGATTAATCTCATCAAAACTGGTCAGGGAGGGCATCCTTGAGGAAGTGATGATGGAGCTTAGGTCTAAGGAGGGGCTAGAAGTTGACTAGACTGGGAGGAGGGAGAGGGTGCTCTTGGTAAAGAAACCAGCTTGCACTAGGACCCTGTGAAAGGAAGCAACACATTGTAAAAAACCTCAAAGACCTGATAGGCAATCAAGCTGGAGTAGAGAAGGCAAGGAAAATGAAGGTATAGAGCACTTTAAGGCGCTGCTGAAGGGTTTTATGCAGGGATAGGAACAGCATGGGAGATGGGTCTGAGGAGAAATGAATGGAGCTGGGAGTGCTGTAAACAGATGTGTTCTGTCATGATAACTGGCTACCCTAGAGAGAAATGGTGAGGAGGGACACCAGTGGCTGTGGGGAGGCCTTCAGGGGGCTTTCACAAGGGTCTAGGTATGAGGTGATAATGCTATGAAGCAAGATGGCACTAGTGCCTATGAAAAGAAGGTGAAATTATGAATATAATTAGGATGTAAAATTCTTAGAACTTATTGATGAATTAGTGAGGGAAAAATAGATATCTTCTGATTTGGTAACATGAACGGTGCTACGATTCTCTAAGATATGTGTAAAAATCTATCCACCAGATTCCTTTTCTCTTATTGTCTTTTTCTTAAATGTCAAATGCCAAATAGGTTCATATCTGGATCTGTAAATATTAATTCAATATTAATCTAATTTTATTTCTCTAATTTATCTTGTAAGAAATGAAATTAAAGAACTTTAAAACATCAGAAAGTACTTAACACATCACATTTGCACAAAAGGGTAACAAGTAAGTGGCTTATCATGGGTTGTCATCTGAGCAAGCCTACGGTCCTATCAGTAGTTCACCAGCCTGATATCATCCAAACATAAAATATCCAGAAGATGGTGCCTGAGCTTTAACTGGAAGATGATGCCAGAGTTAAACAAAGGATTCTTAAATAAGACTGGCATCTTAGAAACCAACTTATGTCTTAAGCTTTGTACTCTAGAAGTTAAAAAGTTAAGGTTTGAATTAATTAATGTGTCAGCTCTCATTCAGTTCAGTTCAGTTCAGTTCATTCGCTCAGTCCTGTCCGACTCCTTGTGATCCCTTGAATCGCAGCACGCCAGGCCTTCCTGTTCATCACCACCTCCCGGAGTTCACTCAGACTCACGTCCATCGAGTCAGTGATGCTATCCAGCCATCTCATCCTCAGTCGTCCCCTTTTCCTCCTGCCCCCAATCCCTCCCAGCATCAGAGTCTTTCCCAGTGAGCCAACTCTTTGCATGAGGTGGCCAAAGTACTGGAGTTTCAGCTTTAGCATCATTCCTTCCAAAGAAATCCCAGGGCTGATCTCCTTCAGAATGGACTGGTTGGATCTCCTTGCAGTCCAAGGGACTCTCAAGAGTCTTCTCCAACACCGCAGTTCAAAAGCATCAATTCTTAGGTGTTCAGCCTTCTTCAAAGTCCAATTCTCACATCCATACATGACCACAGGAAAAACCATAGCCTCGACTACACGGACCTTAGTCGGCAAAGTAATGTCTCTGCTTTTCAATATGCTATCTAGGTTGGTCATAACTTCTCTTCCAAGGAGTAAGCATCTTTTAATTTCATGGCTGCAGTCACCATCTGCAGTGATTTTGGAGCCCCAAAAATAAAGTCTGACACTGTTTCCCCATCTATTTCCCATGAAGTGATGGGACCCGATGCCATGATCTTTGTTTTCTGAATGTTGAACTTTAAGCCAACATTTTCACTCTCCTCTTTCACTTTCATCAGGAGACTTTTTAGTTCCTCTTCACTTTCTGCCATAAGGGTGGTGTCATCTGCATATCTGAGGTTATTGATATTTCTCCCGGCAATCTTGATTCCAGCTTGTATTTCTTCCAGTCCAGCGTTTCTCATGATGTACTCTGCATACAAGTTAAATAAGCAGGATGACAATATACAGCCTTGACGTACTGCTTTTCCTATTTGGAAGCAGTCTGTTGCTCCATGTCCAGTTCTAACTGTTGCTTCCTGACCTGCAAACAGATTTCTCAAGAGGCATGAAAAAGAAATGCAAAAAAGAAAAATGGCTGTCTGGGGAGGCCTTAGAAATAGCTGTGAAAAGAAGAGAGGTGAAAAACAAAGGAGAAAAGGAACGATATAAGCATCTGAATGCAGAGTTCCAAAGAATAGCAAGAAGATATAAGAAAGCTTTCTTCAACAATCAATGCAAAGAAATAGAGGAAAAGAACAGAATGGGTAAGACTAGAGATCTCTTCAAGAAAATTAGAGATACCAAGGGAACATTTCATGCAAAGATGGGCTCGATAAAGGATAGAAATGGTCTGGACCTAACAGAACCAGAAGATATTAAGAAGAGGTGGCAAGAATACACAGAAGAACTGTACAAAAAAGATCAACACAGCCAAGATAATCACGATGGTGTGATCACTCATCTAGAGCCAGACATCCTGGAATGTGAAGTCAAGTGGGCCTTAGAAAGCATCACTACAAACAAAGCTAGTGGAGGTGATGGAATTCCAGTAGAGCTATTTCAAATCCTGAAAGATGATGCTGTGAAAGTGCTGCACTCCATATGCCAGCACATTCGGAAATCTCAGCAGTGGCCACAGGACTGGAAAAGGTCAGTTTTCATTCCAATCCCAAAGAAAAGCAATGCCAAAGAATGCTCAAAGTACTGCACAATTGCACTCATCTCACATGCTAGTAAAGTAATGCTCAAAATTCTTCAAGCCAGGCTTCAGCAATACATGAACTGTGAACTTCCTGATGTTCAAGCTGGTTTTAGAAAAGGCAGAGGAACCAGAGATTAAATTGCCAATATCCACTGGATCATGGAAAAAGTAAGAGAGTTCCAGGAAAACATCTACTTCTGCTTTATTGACTATGCCAAAGCCTTTGACTGCGTGGATCACAGCTTTCTTTAATGCAGTTCAAATCCCTCAAATTATGGATATTACAGGAGATATGCTTTCTTCTAGGAAACATATGTTTAAGAATAAAATGAATTATAATGAATGATACTCATTCTGCAATTTTTATTTGTAATTAATTTTTATTGGAGTATAGTTGCTTTATAATGTAGTGTTAGTTTCTGCTTTACAGCAAAGTGAATCAGCTATATTTATACATATAATATATATCCTCTCTCTTTTGGATTTCCTTCCCATTTAGGTTACCATAGATCACTGAGTAGAATTTCCAGTGCTATACAGCATTCATTCTGCATTTCAAAAACATTATAATCAATTTGGAGGACAGATTTAATTCCTAAATTCAAAGGCAAGAGTATCCTGTAAGTTGACTATCAGTGTTGAGGATTTTGTAAATGAGTATTATATTTTTGGAAAAAAATTGAAAAAATAATAGAAATTTAATATGAAACCATTCTTCCATATTAAACAGGCTGAATACAATAATATTTTAGGCTAGTTTCTGACTTTGGAAGAAGGATGCTGCTGTTGCTGCTGCTGCTAAGTTGCTTCAGTCGTGTCCGACTCTGTGCAATCCCATAGATGGCAGCCCACCAGGCTCTCCTGTCCCTGGGATTCTCCAGGCAAGATCACTGGAATGGGTTGCCATTTCCTTCTCCAATGCATGAAAGTGAAAAGTGAAAGTGAAGTCACTCAGTCGTGTCTGACTCTTAGTGACCCATGGACTGCAGCCTACCAGGCTCCTCTGTCCATGGGATTTTCCAGACAAGAGTACTGGAGTGGGGTGCCATTGCCTTCTCCCTGGAAGAAGGATAATAGGAATATAAAGGGAGGAAAAAGAACTGGATGGTGATGATGATGATATTGATGTTGATAACAATAATGAACAACAGTAAGGCACTAACTACTAGAATACTACTATACATGGATTAGTTCCCAAGAACCATTGGAGGCAAAAAGTATTACTACTGTCTTACAGATGAGGAAACTGAGGCATAGAGACATTATATAGTCTGGTGTAGGTGAGGCACCTGGGGGAGTTAAGCATAGTCTTAACTTAAGTAATCTTTACAAATCTGTGCTTTGAGCCACTATAATCCCTTTTATAGCTTCCCTGGTGGCTCAGCTGGTAAAGAATCCACCTGCAATGCGGCAGACTTGGGTTCAATCCCTAGTTTAGGAAGATCCCCTGGAGGAGGCATGGCATCCACTACAATATTCTTGCCTGGAGTGTACCTGTGAACAAAGGAGCCTGGAAGGGGTCCATGAGGTTGCATGGGAAAACACAACTGAAGCAACTAAGCAGCAGCAGCACCAATCTCTCTTAATGGTAACTTGATTTCCAGAATTACTAAACTTTGGTGTTACCATGCTGTTAGAAGTTTTGAATGGAAATGGAGTGGGACAAAACATTTGTTTCCCTGATGGATCCTACTGTGAATCAGCACCCGACCCCACCCCCACATGCAAAATAACTAAACAGGAAGCAGTGTACTAATCCAGTTTGAGATGGATTTTCCCCCTCTAGGAAAAAGCTCCCCCATAATTCACTTCTAGGCAGAGATTCCAGTGTAATTCAGAACAGAAATATTTAAATGCAATAATTGAAAATTTGGACTTGACTTTTTATCTCTGTGGTACACTGTGCACTGTGGCCTGAAAGGCAACAGCATGCTGCTAGGAAGAATTTACAAGTGACTTTTCCTCTGGGAAAAATAAAGAAAAAAAGGAAAAGCAAACTGTTGTGGGATCCTAAATGTAACATATTATTCCCAAAGGTGGCTTTGGGCTGTTCTTTATACTGCTCACCTGAGCTCATTAATTAGTGTTTCAGTATTTTTTTTGTTCCTGGGGATATGAGGCAATGTGGTGTAGTGGGGAAGGTTTGCTACCAGCCTGACAAGATGGGCAGTTTAACTCCACCATTTAGCAGCTCTAGGACTTGAGCAAGTTACAGTAACTTCTCTATTATTTGCTACTCTGATACGCAAAATGGATATGTTAAATGTGACTAACATCTAAGCTTTTTGGAAAATAAGTTATACATACATAAATAAGCTTATTATATTTAAATAACTATATATATGTATATATATTTTAAGTTCTTAAAATAGAGCCTGACACATAACAAATACTCAAGAGATGTTCACAATTACTACTATTATCTGACCTTAAAGTAATAGTGCTAGTGTTTGCAAATAAAAATCCAAGACGATATTTATTTATAAATAAATCCTAACTTTTGGAGAGGATAAAAATGTGCCTTTTTATTTCCAGACTTTTAAAGAAATCATTTTGGGCACAATAAAAGCAGCTGAGAGTGATTTAGATTTAACCATTTCATTTTTTAATTAAAAATTGCTCAGGGGTTATATTGACTGCAAACATGGTAAAGAGAGACTGCTTTCCAGACAGCAGCCTGGAGGTTATTGCTGAGTGGGTGCCCATGATCCCAGGCTATGTACCAAAGCTCTGACTGCTTTGTGTCAAAGAAGAAAAGTAATTGACATTCTAGTAAATACAGGTTGAAAAACGACCTTGATTTTCACTTTGTCCCTGACTCAGCAGGAGAGTTGTTTCTTCTTTTACTTGGATGAATAAAGACCATAAAATATGATTTTAAAACAAAACCAACAATATCCTCATGTGTATATGTTGATCAAAAGCCTCATATGTGTTTGCTACCCTTTTTTAGTGTTCTAATTTCATTTATTGATATGAACAAATACGAATGTAATTCTTCAGAGGTTGTCTGCCTCTAGTCTAAATAAAATACTTCATAAACTATATATACATGTAAAAAGAACATAAACGCAAAAGGCACTATTATAATATACACTTTTCCATTCAAAGAAAGATATGGAAATTCTATGACCTGATATTTTAGTGCTAAAATAAATGTTGGTTGTTTGTGCGCTAAATTTAATGATTTAATCATTTGTCTCTTTCCTTCTATCATCAAAATCTAGTATTCACTGACAATTTTCTCATTTATTTATATGTCATACAACAGAATTCTTAAGAGTTAACATCATAATAGGTTTTTCTAGACTGATTATTTGCAAGGCTGAAAGCACATTACCTTAATACTTTCCCTTGCAAATAGCACATTAGCCATCCAAATCTGGCATATTATCTGGACTCTTTGACATTGTCTTATGTCTCTGCTGATGACTGGGTGCTGCTGGTAAAGTCTGCAGCTGATACATTCATTAATTTCTTGCCTTGGTAGGATCTTTGTTGACATATAAGATCCAGATAGAAAGCCCATGTTATCAATAATGGCTACTCTGTCAGGTGGCATTAAACAACCTTGTCACAACTGCATATGATGCAACTTGAAAAATATTTTGAAAATCATCATCTTCTTAATATGCTAGTAAACTTGAGATTCAGTATAGTTTCAATTCTTCAGCTACATTTTTGTCATAGTATCTCATCAACTTTATAAGAACAATGTCTTTTTCTTGCTTGAATGGTAAAAAGAAAGCACTAAAATCATAAATTTAATATTATTCAGGGACTTTAATAACCAAATATTTAAAATAGCCATTTGAGTAGATAGTCATTATGCAAAACTGCTAGCATTCCTAGAAACTTCAGACATCATTCAGACCAAGAGAAGCAAATTTAAGAGGTAGAGGGCCCAGATGTAAACAGCAGGTAAGTGTGAAACAACAGGTCCTACAATATGGTAAAGCAGAGAGTATGGCCAACAGAATAGTTCACACCTCCTCTGAAGGGGCAACCTCTAGTTACTTGTTGCCATAGAGAAATGCCAGCTCTGTGTGGCCGGCTAGTTCAATTTTTTGATAGAAAGTAATTTTGAATCTGTGTGAAATTACTCATATATTTTAATTGGAGATTAATTTAAAAATTAAACATTGTGAGTGTGAAACAAAACAAAGCAAAAAATGAAGCTATCTTTAGGTATGATAAAGTTGATAGGTTGCCTGTTTATAGGTCACATTTTTAGAATAACATGTTAATATTACACATGAAGTAACTAATAATCCCTCCCCCAATTCAGTACTTGCCTAAAGTAATGAAAATATATCATGGCAACGCGTTTTTCTAAATTACCATCTTCTGCTCATATGACTTCATTATAATGCCCTTATCATTCCATGACATAATTTACAAGTTTATAGTTATAATAGCCAACTTGAATAAGTAACTATGTGTGTGTGTATGTGTCACACAAGTATATGTCAAGTGAATTATCTTTATATATTGTGTTGAGTTCCTATATATTTCCTCATTTAATTCTACCAATCAGTATCTTTGTACTAGGAAGGAAAACTGGAAGCCAAAGTCTTGTATATTCAAAAATGAAGAAGGAAGAGTATTAAGAACCAAGTACAGAATTTGATAAATTTAAAGCCTAGGACTGGCTCTAATATGTTGTTTAAGTGAAAGATGGATATATTTCTTACTTGAAAGCAGAATTTGGTAATTATCATAATACTAACCTACAGAAAGTTACTGCTTTTTATTTTTCAAACTATCTTTATGTCCATTATCTTCCAGTATGTGGCTTTTTCTGTAAGAAATGGTTATCCTTTGAAAGTCTACTCACATATTCTCTTACTGTCTTCACTATTTAAGTTTCCATCCTTTATGTGCTTCTCTGAAAAGTGAAAGCATTAGTCACACAGTTATGTCTGACTCTTGCGACCCCATGCGCTATAGCCTGCCAGGCTTCTCTGTCCATGGAGTGGGTAACCATTCCCTTCTCCAGGGGATCTTCTTTATCATGTGAGACACCAGGGAAGCTCATATGCTTCTTGAGTATACTTTATGCTTATTTTTTTCATCAATTAGAGAATCCCCTAAATTTTCACTTAATTTTCTATCCTGCAATTTCTCAACTCAGAAAAAAATTGTTTCTCCACATTCATCAAGTCTACAGTGCTTCGCTCTACCAGCTGAGCTGTAAAGTAAAATAAAGTTAAAAAAAAATTGTTTCTCTATCAACTTATTTTAAAACTAAGGAAAGAAAAATAGAAAAAAAAACATGGCATTTAAAATAAAACAACAGTCTGCAATGATTGACAGGATATAGACATTGCGCAATGTAAAATTCAATTGTGCTCTTAGGATATGAAGGTTGAAGATCTTTTATGTAATAAGGGTATGCAAAACAAAAAATTATAAGTATACACATATAATATAAATGTAAAGTAAATATGTATATAAACTTAAAAATTGATTGGAATACACAGAAGAACTGTATGAAAAGATCTTCATGACCCAGATAACAACAATGGTGTGATCACTCATCTAGAACCAGACATTCAGGAATGTGAAGTCAAGTGGGCCTTAGAAAGCATCAATACGAACAAAGCTAGTGGAGGAGATGGAATTCCAATAGAGCTATTTCATATCCTGAAAGATGATGCTGTGAAAGTGCTGCACTCAATATGCCAGCACATTTGGAACACTCAGCACTGGCCACAGGACTGGGGGAAAAAAGTTTTCATTCCAATCCCTAAGAAAGACAATGACAAAGAATACTCAAACTACCGCACAATTGCATTCATCTCACATGCTAGTAAAGTAATGCTTAAAATTCTCCAAGCCAGGCTTCAGCAATATGTGAACCTTTAATTTCCAGATGTTCAAGCTGGTTTTAGAAAAAGCAGAGGAACTAGAGATCAAATTGCCAACATCCGTTGGATCATGGAAAAAGCGAGAAAGTTCCAGAAAAACATCTGTTTCTGCTTTATTGACTATGCCAAAGCCTTTGACTGTGTGGAAAACAATACTGTGGAAAATTCTGAAAGAGATGGGAATACAAGACCACCTAACCTACCTCTTGAGAAATCTGTATGCAGGTCAGGAAGCAACAGTTAGAACTGGAAATGGAAAAACAGTTCAGTTCAGTTCAGTTCAGTCGCTTAGTCATGTCCAACTCTGCGACCCCATGAATCGCAGCACGCCAGGCCTCTCTGTTCATCACCATCTCTCGGAGTTCACTCAGACTCGTGTCCATTGAGTCAGTGATACCATCCAGACATCTCATCCTTGGTCGTCCCCTTCTCCTCCTGCCTCCAATCCCTCCCAGCATCAGAGTCTTTTCCAATGAGTCAACTCTTTGCATGAGGTGGCCAAAGTACTGGAGTTTCAGTTTTAGCATCATTCCTTCCAAAGAAATCCCAGGGCTGATCTCCTTCAGAATGGACTGGTTGGATCTCCTTGCAGTCCAAGGGACTCTCAAAAGACTTCTCCAATACCACAGTTCAAAAGCATCAATTCTTCGGCGCTCAGCCTTCTTCACAGTCCAATTCTCACATCCATACATGACCACAGGAAAAACCATAGCCTTGACTACACGGACCTTAGTCGGCAAAGTAATGTCTCTGCTTTTGAATATGCTATCTAGGTTGGTCATAACTTTTTCTTCCAGGGAGTGTCTTTTAATTTCATGGCTGTAGTCATCATCTGCAGATTTTGGAGCCCCCAAAGATAAAGTCTGACACTGTTTCCACTGTTTCCCCATCTATTTCCTATGAAGTGATGGGACCAGATGCCATCTTCGTTTTCTGAATGTTGAGCTTTAAGCCAACTTTTTCACTCTCCTCTTTCACCTTCATCATGAGGCCTTTTAGCTCCTCTTCACTTTCTGCCATAGGGTGGTGTCATCTGCATATCTGAGGTTATTGATATTTCTCCTGGCAACCTTGATTCCAGCTTGTGCTTCCTCCAGCCTAGTGTTTCTGATGATGTACTCTGCATACAAGTTAAATAAGTAGGGTGACGATATACAGCCTTGACGTACTCCTTTTCCTATTAGGAACCAGTCTGTTGTTCCATGTCCAGTTCTAACCGTTGCTTCCTGACCTGCATACAGATTTCTCAAGAGGCAGGTCAGGTGGTCTGGTATTCCCATCTCTTTCAGAATTTTCCACAGTTTATTGTGATCCACACAGTCAAAGGCTTTGGCAAAAGCAGAAATAGATGTTTTCCTGGAACTCTCTGGCTTTTCCATGACCCAGCAGATGTTGGCAATTTGATCTCTGGTTCCTCTGCCTTTTCTAAAACCAGCTTGAACACCAGGGAGTTCACAGTTCACATATTGCTGAAGCCTGGCTTGGAGAATTTTGAGCATTACTTTACTAGCATGTGAGATGAGTGCAATTGTGCAGGAGTTTGAGCATTCTTTTGCATTGCCTTTCTTTGGAATTGGAATGAAAACTGACCTTTTCTAGTCCTGTGGCCACTGCTGAGTTTTCCAAATTTGCTGGCATATTGAGTGCAGCACTTTCACAGCATCATCTTTCAGGATTTGAAACAGCTCAACTGGAATGCCATCACCTCCACTAGCTTTGTTCGTAGTGATGCTTTCTAAGGACCACTTGACTTCACATTCCAAGATGTCTGGCTCTAGATGAGTGATCACATCATCATGATTATCTGGGTTTTGAAGATCTTTTATTTTTGTACAGTTCTTCTGTGTATTCTTGCCACCTCTTCTTAATATCTTCTGGTTCTGTTAGGTCCATACCATTTCTGTCCTTTATTGAGCCCATCTTTGCATGAAATGTTCCCTTGGTATCTCTAATTTTCTTGAAGAGACCTCTAGTTTTGCCCATTCTGTTGTTTTCCTCTATTTCTTTGCATTGATCGCTGAAGAAGGCTTTCTTATCTCTTTTTGCTATTCTTTGGAACTCTGCATTCAGATGCTTATATCTTTCCTTTTCTCCTTTGCTTTTCATCTCTCTTCTTTTCACAGCTATTTGTAAGGCCTCCCCAGACAGCCATCTTGCTTTTTGCATTTCTTTTTCATGGGGATGGTCTTGATCCCTGTCTCCTGTACAATGTCACGAACCTCATTCCATAGTTCATCAGGCATTCTATCTATCAGATCTAGGCCCTTAAATCTATTTCTCACTTCCACTGTATAATCATAAGGGATTTGATATAGGTCATACCTGAATGGTCTAGCAGTTGTCCCTACTTTCTTCCATTTAAGTCTGAATTTGGCAATAAGGAGTTCATGATCTGAACCACAGTCAGCTCCTGGTCTTTTGATTGTGTAGAGCTTCTCCATCTTTGGCTGCATAGAATATAATCAATCTGATTTCGGTGTTGACCATCTGGTGATGTCCATGTGAAGAGTCTTCTCTTGTGTTGTTGGAAGAGGGTGTTTTCTATGACCAGTGCATTTTCTTAGCAGAACTCTATTAGTCTTTGCCCTGCTTCATTCTGCATTCCAAGGCCAAATTTGCCTGTTACTCCAGGTGTTTCTTGACTTCCTACTTTAGCATTCCAGTCCCCTATAATGAAAAGGACATCTTTTTTGGGTGTTAGTTCTAAAAGGTCTTGTAGGTCTTCATAAAACCGTTCAACTTTGGCTTCTTCAGTGTTACTGGTTGGGGCATAGACTTGGACAACTGTGATATTGAGTGGTTTGCCTTGGAAACAAACAGAGATCATTCTGTCATTTTTGAGATTGCATCCAAGTACTGCATTTCGGACTCTTTTGTTGACCATGATGGCTACTGCATTTCTTCTGAGGGATTCCTGCCCGCAGTAGTAGATATAATGGTCATCTGAGTTAAATTCACCCATTCCAGTCCATTTTAGTTAGCTGATTCCTAGAATGTCGACGTTCACTCTTGCCATCTCTTGTTTGACCACTTCCAATTTGCCTTGATTCATGGACCTGACATTCCAGGTTCCTATACAATATTGCTCTTACAGCATTGGATCTTGCTTCTATCACCAGTCACATGCACAGCTGGGTATTGTTTTTGCTTTGGCTCCATTCCTTCATTCTTTCTGGAGCTATTTCTCCACTGATCTCCAGTAGTATATTGGGCACCTACTGACCTGGGGAGTTCCTCTTTCAGGATGCTATCATTTTGTCTTTTCATGCTGTTCATGGGGGTTATCAAGGCAAGAATACTGAAGTGGTTTGCCATTCTCTTCTCCAGTGGACCACGTTCTGTCAGTCTTCTCCACCATGACCCGCCTGTCTTGGGTTCCCCCGTAGGCATGGCTTGGTTTCACTGAGTTAGACAAGGCTGTGGTCCTAGTGTGATTAGATTGACTAGTTTTCTGTGAGTATGGTTTCAGTGTGTCTGCCCTGTGATGCCCTCTTGCAACACCCACCATCTTACTTGGGTTTCTCTTACCTTGAGCGTGGGGTATCTTTTCACGGCTGTTCCAGCAAAGCACAGCTGCTGTTTCTTACCTTGAACGAGGGGTATCTCCTTACTGCCACCTAGTTCCAAAAAGGAAAAGGAGTACATCAAGGCTATGTATTGTCACGCTGCTTATTTAACTTATATGCAGAGTACATCATGAGAAACCCTGGGCTGGAAGAAACACAAGCTGGAATCAAGATTGCCAGGAGAAATATCAATCACCTCAGATATGCAGATGACACCACCCTTATGGCAGAAAGTGAAGAGGAACTAAAAGCCTCTTGATGAAAGTGAAAGAGGAGAGTGAAAAAGTTGGCTTCAAGCTCAACATTCAGGAAACGAAGATCATGGCATGCAGTCCCATCACTTCATGGGAAATAGATGGGGAAACAGTGGAAACAGTGTCAGACTTTATTTTTGGGGCTCCAGAATCACTGCAGATGGTGACTGCAGCCATGAAATTAAAAGACGCTTACTCCCTGGAAGAAAAGTTATGACCAACCTAGATAGCATATTCAAAAGCAGAGGAATTACTCTGCCGACTAAGGTCCATCTAGTCAAGGCTATGGTTTTCCCTATGGTCATGTATGGATATGAGTGTTGGACTGTGAAGAAGGCTGAGCGCCAAAGAATTGATGCTTTTGAAGTGTTGTGTTGGAGAAGACTCTTGAGAGTCCCTTGGACTGCAAGGAGATTCAACCAGTCCATTCTGAAGGAGATCAGCCCTGGGATATCTTTGGAAGGAATGATGCTAAAGCTGAAACTCCAGTACTTTGGCCACCTCATGCAAAGAGTTGACTTATTGGAAAAGACTCTGATGCTGGGAGGGACTGGGGGCAAGAGAAAAAGGGGATGACCAAGGATGAGATAGTTGGATGGCATCACTGACTCGATAGACATGAGTCTTTGTGAACTCCTGGAGTTAGTGACGGACAGGGAGGCCTGGTGTCCTGCAATTCATGGGGTCTCAAAGAGTTGGACACAACTGAGCGACTGAACTGAACTGATACTCATGGTAAGAATTCCTTGGTAAAAGGGAAGAAATTTTGGATTTATATTGGCTGTAAAGTGGGTTTTAGCTATATTTATGTCTATGAATCTAAGTATCCATTTAAAAAGAAAAAGAATTATATAAATATGGCAGTTAATTATTGGTCATAGGGATATATGCTTGTAATATTTTTCTTTTTTGAATATAAGTAAAGTTTTCAGATAATTTTGAGTAATGCTATTATTTCTATGCAAATTTTTTTCTCCATCAGACCTTTTTAAAAATCACCAGCACTGAAAAGAACCAACCACAGGTTAAAGTGCTAGTTGCTCAGTCATGCTTGACTCTTGGTGACCTCCATGGACTGTAGCCAACTAGGCTTCTTTGTCCATGGAATTCTCTGGGCAAGAATACTGGAGTGGGATGCCATTTCCTTCTCCAGTGGATCTTCCCAATCCAGAGATTGAACACTTGTCTCCTGTATGGCAGGTTGACCCTTTACCATCTGAGCCACCTGGGAAGTCTCAAAACGTTAGTCACATCTTGAATCTATGGTCACAAAAACATCTTTGTACCAACCTATGTCCAGATCTACTCTCTAGTGTAATGTTTTGGCTTAATTTAAGTGAGATGGTAGACTCAGACATGATAATACTTTTCCTACAACTCAATAGATATCCTAAAACTTATTTAAAAAGTAAAGTATATCAGTGTCAATACCAGTCTTTCTAAATAGTATAACAAGCCACAAGCCTGAGCTCTCATTCAAACTACCCTCTTTTCCTTCAACTCTAGGAAGTGGGACTAATGGCCAATGGTCGCTAAAGCAGTTCTTCCATCCTGTGACATTCTGCTTTCCTATAAGATTCAGTAGCATCTATGGTAGATCCTTTTCCACTCTTTCCAGGTTTGGGGTCTTCCCTATAAATTTCTCTGGAATTTGGCAGGAAGTAGAAGAAAGGAGAGGGCTTTGCAAGTGGCTCAGTAGATAAAGAATTCATCTGCAATGCAGGAGACACAAGAAATGCAAGTTCAATAGTTCAGTCCCTGGGTCTGGAAGTTCCCACAGAGGAGGGCATAGCAACCCACTCCAGTATTCTTGCTTGGAGAATCCCATGGACAGAGGAACCTGGTGGGCTTCAGTCCATAGTGTTCCAGAGTCAGACACAACTGAAGCGACTAAGCATGCATGCACAGAAGAAAGAAGAAAACTAATACATGCTAAATAGCTGTATTGGAACTAACATTTTATACATGGTATTTATTCAGTTCTTAAAATATTACTAAAAATATAGACACTGTTTTCTCCATTAATGAAATAAAGAACTAGGGTTCATGGAGGCCATAGCATTATTAGAAAGACTACAGTTCTTATCTAACTCCCAATCTGATTTGTTATACAAGGAAAATGCTTTCAGTGTTCACATTCCAAAGCTGTTTACCAGAATTCATAGAGTGATCTTAGTGCTGTAATAGAGCTGTTAATTATCTTCTTGTTCCTTAGAAGTTAGCTTTCTAGGTAACAAGGATGGCATATTTATTTTTTGTTTATTTTTGGGGGCCCCTCTAACCAGATTTATTTTATTATTATTTTTTTTTACATGAGATATTTCACCACCTTCCTCTTCTTCTTCTTCTTCTTCTTCTTCTTTTTTACTTTACAATACTGTATTAGTTTTGCCATACATTGACATGAATCCACCACTGGTGTACATGAGTTCCCAATCCTGAACCCCCTTCCCACCACCCTCCCCATATCATCTCTCTGGGCCAACCCATTTAAATATAAACCAAGTGTTCACTGGGACTTCCCTGGTTGCTCAGAGGTAAAGAATCTTCCTGGCAATACAGTAGATGCAGGTTCAATCCCTGGGCTGGGAAGATTCTCTGAAGAAGGAAAGGGCAACCCACTCTGGTATTCTTGCCTGGGAAATCTCATGGAGAGAGGAGCCTGCAGGGCTACAATCCATGGAGTCACAAAAATGTCAGACACAATTTAGTGACTAAACAACAACAGCAAGTGTTCATTAAAGGGGGCAGCAGAATTAGCATTTTTAAAAAACATCTGTAAGTGATTTTGATAGATGAACCTCTGCCTCTACCCTGTTGAGAATGTGTGATTTAGACAGAAAGATTAGAGGCATCTTTAACACATTACCATCATCTAGTGACCCCCAAAATAGGTAAATGACAAGGTGACTGAGCAAATTTAAGATCTCTCATTTCACTGAAAGCTGATAGCTCTTTTGCATACTTTTGCTCACTACTTGCCCAAGCCAAGGGATCATTTGATGTTGTAAATATTGTTTGTAGGGGTAACAAACCACGCACATACTTATTGCTCCTGTTGAGTGTAACTGAACCTCATTTGATGGGCAAAGTAGGGAAACAGTTCAGTAGGCCTTCTGGGACTCATCTCTACAATTAACTTTAAAGATAACTTTACATGGAGAAAGGTAAAATTATGGCAAGAGAACTAGGTCAGCTCAAGTAGTTGGCTTTCAGAGCAGATAAAGTATTTTAGGAAGCAAATAAAATCATAATTTAACCCCATCTTTGAAAAGAGTTATTTGCAAAGTTTTTAATTTGATGTCTACATAAAAATTGCTTACATATAATAAAACCTTAGATGTGATCATCTTCACAAACAGTATATATGAGAATATATAAGGCTTTCTTATTAGCAATTTACATATTTATCTAAACAAAAAGATTAGACCTATGTACTAAATTCTGTTCACTTTTGTTAAACCAGGTTGTGCATTTCCCAGTTCTTGATCATTTAGTATTCTTTCTTTTTTATCCTCCTTTTTTTGAAAATGTGGGTTTATTAAAAGTAGTTATTTGCCAGTGACTAAGCCAGCACTCAAGGCATATTTGTCTTAGTCAGCTCCCAGTTCAGTTAAATCAGAAATCCGTGGGGGTGGAACCCAGGCAACTGGATTTTACAAATCACACTAAGTGAGTGAAGTCACTCAGTCATGTCCGACTCTTTGCGACCCCATGGACTGTAGCCCACCAGGCTTCTCCATCCATGGGATTCTCCAGGCAAGAATACTAGAGTGGGTTGTCATTTCCTTCTCCAACAAATTACACTACCAATTACAGCCAATTCTAATGTGCAGCCAACATTGCTGTTCATATTTATCTCTAAATTGACCATCTGAAGCCTGCCAGCTCACTAGAGCTTACAGAGATGCTGTTCTTGCCACAAGCATCTCCAAACAGCTGAATATTTTCTATGGCAAATATGAAGGGGAAGATCAATTAAGACCATTTTTCTGAGAACAATTAGCTACATCTGTTGCATTAAAATAAATTTGAAAGGTGGATGAATCCCAAAGAAGAGATCATATTTTATTTTTATCTATCATATTTTTATTTTTATCATGTTTTACTAGTGATACTTTTGAACTGTGGTGTTGGAGAAGACTCTTGAGAGTCCCTTGGACTGCAAGGAGATCCAACCAGTCCATCCTAAAGGAGATCAGTCCTGGGTGTTCATTGGAAGGACTGATGCTAAAGCTGAAACTCCAATACTTCAGCCACCTCATGCAAAGAGTTGACTCATTGGAAAAGACTCTGATGCTGGGAGGGACTGGGGGCAGGAGAAGAGGACGACAGAGGATGAGATGGCTGGATGGCATCACTGACTCGCTGGACATGAGTTTGAGTGAACTCCGGGAGTTGGTGATGGACAGGGAGGCCTGGCATGCTACGATTCATGGGGTGGCAAAGTGCCGGATACAGCTGAGCGACTGAACTGAACATACTAGTGAAAGTTTAATACATTGTTTAATGAACCAACATTTTACAAGTAAAAGGCAAGAAATATTTTTACAAAAGAAGACACTGCCACCTACCATTATTTTATATTTGCTTGTTAGTAGATGCCTTACACACATCTTCCAAATGTATTGTTTTGAATGATATACCAGTACTATACAAAATATACTATTTATTTACCATTTCAAAAGTAAGTCTCACCTCATTCCTCAAAATATAAAACTATACATAAAATGTGTTGTTACATGTTTATTGTTCTTAGATTATAATTTTCTGTTTGTACAGCATTATAGCTAACACCTTTGGAAACTTAAATATGATATTAATTTTATAGTATAACAAATACAAATATAAAGTGTCAATTTTTTTTAAACTACAGATAATTGACACATTACTATTAACCCCCTAGATGTACTTATGTTGTAGGTTCACACACACAAAAACCACAGACCAGTCAATAGAGTGAAAGCAAAGGCAACAATATTAAAAGGTAGATACACTAGAGTCACATTTCTGAGACAGAGAGCGAGGGCTTGGAGAGAACACTGTGACACACACTGAAATATCGGCAAAATGAAGAGATCTGAAAAATCATTTGCACGTGTATTACCTTTTGTGATTTCTATTATTTCTATAGCCTTACTTCTTATACAGTTAAGAATTTTAAGTATGTTTCTTAACCATTATCTAGAATTATATCAATGACATTCTGTATTGTTTTCTCTTTCTGTTGCTAATGACAAGACTGAAATATTGTTCTGTTTAAATTAAATGAAATTACAAATTATTTAAAACAGATGACCAAAACTCAATGTAATGCTTCCCTATTCTATTCTTCTGAGGTCTGCCTCTATTTACATGGTGCTAAATATCTAGAGACTCAAAAAAGTGTATCTTTATTGTTATTATTTACCTCACATCAACATTATTATAAGAAAAGCTTAGTGTTTTTGTTTACAGAATAAATAATGCAATAGGGGTTCTAAACATTATTTGTAATTTTCTGAGTTCTTAAAATAAAATTGCTACCAGAATACATGAGTTTCATTTAAAAGATCTTTTAGCTCAAGTACCTTCAGTTATAATTTGGCTTGGCTCAGCACTTGGTGGCAATATATTTAGAGACTGAGAAAAGGGATTTATTAAATTTTGAGCATTCTGCTTTATTTTTATGACCAAACTTCAGTATAAATTTAAATTTCTGAACATACATGTAAGAATTCCACCAGTGACAAACGCTATAATCACCTCTAAGCTGTCCAAGTGTTTCTAAATTATATGTCACCAGTATTTTTTTTCCTAACCAGGGGACATTTAAAGCCGCATCCTAAAACTCCTACATTTGATATATTTTTCAGAATCCCTCACCAATGTGTTGTTGAAAACTCTTGATCTCTGGATGCCTTTTTAATATATCTTTATGTAACTGTTTTAATTGCAACTAAGCCAATTCACCTATGAAAATACATTCTTAAATAGAGCTCACTTTTCCTCTGAAGCTCTCATACTAAATTGGAGATGAATTATATCAGGGAATCATCATGGCACATTAACAAATGCAGTACGATTATTTGGCATCTAAACACTACATACAGACCTCTGTTTATCCCAAAGTGATCACCAAAAGCATTTCCTAAAGACATCTTTGCCTGACAATGAGTTAAAAATATAATTCATCAGGAGATGGAGACATATCATTCAGAATCCAAACTTCCTAACAGAGGTAAACTGTTCTCTTGCTTTGAAATGCAAACAAAACACACTAAGTACCATGGGAGGGCATTCAGTGTACTAAGTACAATGAGAATAGTCTAAAAGACACATTAAATATATTAGATGATTTATCAATCTCATTTTCCTATGGCAAGTTTTCTTAGAGTCTTCTTTCTTTTTATTTTTTATTTTACTTTACAATACTGTATTGGTTTTGCCATACATTGACATGAATCCACCACGGGTGTACATGAGTTCTCAATCCTGAACCCCCCGTCCCACCTCTCTCCCCATATCATCTCTCTGGGTCATCCCATTTAAATATAGACCAGGTGTTCACTGGGACTTCCCTGGTTGCTCAGAGGTAAAGAATCTGCCTGCCAATGCAGTAGATGCAGGTTCAATCCCTGGGCTGGCAAGATTCTCTGGAGAAGGAAAGGGCAACCCACTCTTGGTATTCTTGCCTGGGAAATCCTTGCCCCAAGCATCCTGTATCAAACCTAGAATGGCAATTGGTTTCTTACATGATAGTATACATGTTTCAATGTCATTCTCCAAAATCATCCCACCCTCTCCCTCTCCCACAGAGTCTGAAAGTCTATTCTATACATCTGTGTCTCTTTTGCTGTCTTGCGTACAGGGTTATCATTTTCATCTTTCTAAATTTCATATATATGTGTTAGTATACTGTATTGGTGTTTTTCTTTCTGACTTACTTCACTCTCTATAAGCTCCAGTTTCATCCACTTCATTAGAATGGATTCAAAGGTATTCTTTTTAATGGCTGAGTAATACTCCATTGTGTATATGTACCAGTCTTCTTTCTGCTTTAAACTAGACTTTAGCTTCTCTAAGCCTGGCAATATCCTCAGACACTGTTTGCAAGTCTGTTTGTGATTTCCTCCTCTCAATTGTTTTAATTAATTATTTAACAACAACAAAAATTAAAAGTGGACCAACAGTGAAAGTACAGCATAAACCAGTATTGACAATTGGTCCATCTATTCACCTGAGGTACAACTGCAAAATATAAGTAAAAAGGAAGTAAAACCACCTTCTCATGATTACTTGACACTACATGATTTGTCTCCATTCCTACATAAAATTAGTTCTTCCCCCTGGATCCTTCTTCTCTTGAATAGAGACCCTTTGTTTATACCACATATCCCTCCAGCTACCTCTTTTCATTGAATGCTTTATAGTAAAACAATGCCAGATCTTAAACATTGTCCATCTACAACGTACACAAATTCTTACACAGTTGAAAACGTCTTCCTTTATGACACATTTTTCTTAACTTAGATTCTGAGATGCCTCTAGTTTTCTTCCTGCCTCTAGTCTCTTCCCTGAAGTCTATACATTGCAGGTTCCTCCATCTTGTCTGGACCAATGAATATCAAAGTGTTCCAAATAAGTTTTTGTTTTCCTCAAAGTATATATTCTTTGTCAATTTACCTAGATCTATGGTTTCACAAAATATCATTGTGCTAAAAACTCCCAACTGTGTATCTCTAGTCTTAACCAAATTCTCAATTTCCCAAAAAGGGTTAACCTTCCCTAGGTTAATCTGTTTCATCTCAGTAAAATATGTTTCTCTTCTACCAGAAGTTCAGGCCAAATCTAACCTGTACACTCTTAATTCTTCTCTTTCTTCTTCATATCCTATAGCAAATCCTCTCAGTTCTGCCTTCAAAAGCAGATACCATTTCTAAACTTTTCTTAACATGTCCACCATGACTTTAGTCCAAATCTCTGTTAGCTTCCATTCAGATTACTGCCAAATTCTCATTTATTCCCACTTTTTCTACATTTACCCCATTGTAGTAGCCATAATCATCCTTTAAGAGAGAGACCAGATTATTTTTCAACACTGTTCAAAGTCATTCATGTTTCTCTACCATAGCAGGCTAAAACAAACTCCTTATGATTGGTAGAAAACATCCCTTGCCTACTTCAATGACCACTCATTTATCTGCCTCTCACTGCTCGCTTGAAAACATCATTCTTGTTTCCACTTCAAAGATTCTAAACTTGTTCTCCCTTCTTTCGGAGCTTCTCCTTATTCCAATAGTCACATGATACTTTCCTTTTTACATTTATACATTTACATTATATCTTTGGGATTTACTGTGTAGAACAGAGCAGACCACTGACCTCAGACTCTTTTGAACCATTTACATAAGTGGGAAATAACTTTTATTGTTTTTGAACAGTCATATATTTTTCAGCCTAATTTTACAACAGCCTGACTTAAAGAAATAGGTATCAAAGTTGTCCAAATTTCTGCCTTAAGGAGATGAATGCTAAACAAAGTATTCTTGTGTCAGAAGGTAGCAATCAGAAGAAGATAACTATTATTCCAACATAAAGCATAAATATTATTATGAATTCCTATGTTTGCAAATATAAGCTGTTGGGGGCCAGTGTGAGGAACTCCGCCCATGGCAAAGGTCATGAGGAAAAAGAAGCTTGGCATATGCAAAGGCGTGATCAAGCCTCAGGAGATCCCCTGTTCCCGAGCATCTACCCCAAAACCAGAGTACTTTACAGGGAGCTCTCCCCCATAACCATTTTTCTCAGAGAAGGAGTTAACTTGCAGCTCCAGTTAATAAAAATTCCTGGGCGTGATAAGAGTGTTTCAGCTTACAGACTCTGAAGATTCTCTGGCCTGCCTGATCAGGTTGTCCAGCCACATGTGATTGTTTACAGCCTCCCAACTGTGAGAGGCATGGGATGCTTTAAAACTTTCTAAATACAGACTCTTTGGAGAAGTTAGAAGATTATTAGTATAGTATTAGTGGGTTGATTAGAAATTATATTGGTGAAGGGGTTTTTCATTTGTCATGCCAATAATTACTGCTAATTCCCTGCCTTGGGTGTGACAAGGGTGGCTCAGGTCAAACCTCTCTGCTGACAGACTAGCTTGTGTGACAACCTCTCAACAATAAACAGCACAGAGAGTTTGGAGTATTAGCATAGGGCTTTTCTCATTTGATTGCCGCCAGGCCTTCATATCCTTAGGCACCTGGGAATATATTAATCAATGTATTTGGAATATAGAAAAGGAAATATAGTAGTTTTTGATGTTAGCAATATTAGACTTTTTGAGTTAATGAATTTTCTCTTTTGTTATAGACTACTGTACTTTGTTATAAATCACTGTGTCCTTGCTATGCAAAAGTGTAACCTTATCACTATCTTAAGACTAAATAGATTGTAAAAGGAACACTGGTGAAAGGAGTTTTATTTGTTGGACTGATGTTTGTTGCTAAATCTCCATATTCCCTGCCCTTATAATAAATATAACTAACATATAGGAAAAATAAGTATTAACCTTTAAGCATATAAGAAAAATAAGTATTAACCTTTAAGACTAATCAAGTTAAACGTTAAGTTAAGTAAATTCCTTTCTTGATTGTAACTCACTACACCCTCACCCTATAGGAATGCAACTTTATTTGGGAGGTGGTGCCTGAAAAAAATCACTCCTGGAAAAATAAGCTTTCTGGTTAACTGACCAGTATCAGAAAGGGCCATAAAATGTCAGTGGACCTCATGGTCAGAAGATGATGTAAAAACTCATAAGACCTTTGTATAATTTTATATGAAACACCTGATTGTGACAAGGGTCAGGTCTGCTGACCCCTGCGTGACTCTGTATTCATCCCTATGTGTAACAAAAGGTATATAAACTAACCTGAAATATAAAGAAATCAGATCAGTTCTGGAAAGACTGATTCCCTCATGTCGTTCCTTTCTGCTCCCCAATTTTCTGGCTGAATTCCCATCTGGAGATGGGTGCCCACCATTCAGATGGTGCAAATTCCTTGTCTGGAATTTTATTGGTACCCCACGTAAGCCAAGTTATTCAGCCCCTTTCTCTGTCTCTTACTATTTTCTGGCCGAATTCCCATCTGGTGCATAGGACCCACCAAGCCTACTAACTTTACCTGGGCTTCTAAGATCAGACCGGGGGGCGGGGGGGCCTCAGTGCCTCCTGCGGCCTATGTAGGTGGTGATTGGTACCCTGTGTTAACCAAGTTATTTGGCCTCTTTTTCTCTGCTAAATTCCTAGTCCCTCTCTATCTGTAATTCAATAGTTTTTTCCTAGGACGCCTATTCCGTCCCCACCTTCTAATTACCCTGGATCCACCGGGGCTGGACCCCGGCAATAAGCCTTCTGCTAAGCCTCATATGTTAAAGTATAGAGCTGTTACAGTTGTTTCATTTGCTTTGGGAGTTGAGGAAGGACTCTAATCTCTTGTTTGGAATTTGGTAAGTAGCCTTCTGACTGAGTAAAAGTAGAGAGGAGGCCTGGAAACCCAACCACTCCAAATACACACTTTCAATCAATTCTCAGACATTTATCTCTGTGTATCATACATATCTTCTGAGATATCTTTGGCCTTTTAGGTTATTTTGGTAGTAAGCTGTTAATACCTTTGTGGACATTTGTTATGGATTCCTCTTATCTACTAATTCAATAATCACTCCATTTCCTTTTTGGCTTTAAAAAAAAATTGAATTGTTCATCTGTTCTTGTCTATGTCATTATTTCCTTTGTCTTTTCAGTTATATCACTTTTGAGCCTTTACTATCTATTACTCTCATTTAAGTGAGGTTTAAGGAGAACAAGGAGATAATTGATAACTAGAAGTTATTAACTTCAAATACACCGAAAAGAACAAGGAGATCATTGATAACTAGAAGTTACTAACTTCAAATATACCTAAACATCTTCCATCCTAAAGCAAAGCAAACCCACTTGAAAAAAGAAAGCTTCACAGGACATTATAACCTTTTCATGATGCCATTCAATTTCTCACCTTTCCTTTAGAGTAGTAGTTCTCAACTGGGGGCAATTTTGTTCCTCAAGGGAACAACTCAGTTCAGTCACTTCGGGCACTCAGTCATGTCCAACTTTTTGTGACCCCATGGACTGCAACATGCCAGGCTTCCTTTTCCAACACCAACTTCCAGAGTTTGCTCAAACTCTTGTCCATCGAGTCGGTGGTGCCATCCAACCATCTCATCCTCTGCTGTCATCTTCTCCTCCTGCCTTCAACATTTCCCAACATCAGGATCTTTTCAAATGAGTCAGCTCTTTGAATCCAGTGGCCAAAGTACTGGAGTTTCAGTGTCAGTATCAGTCCTTCCAATGAATATTCAGGATTAATTTTCTTTAGTATGGACCAGTTGGATCTCTTTGCAGTCCAGCAGACTCTCAAGAGTCTTCTCCAACACCACACTTCAAAAGCATCAATTCATCAGCACTCAGCTTTATTTATAGTCCAACTCTCACATCCATATACGACTACTGGAAAAAAACATAACCTAGACTAAATGGACCTTTGTTGCCAAAGTAATGTCTCTGCTTTTTAATATACTGTCTAGATTGGCTATAACTTTTCTTCCAAGAAGCAAGCGTCTTTTAATTTCATGGCTGTGGTCACCATCTGCAGTGATTTTGGAGCCCAAAAAACTAAAGTCTGCCACTCTTTCCACCATTTCCCTATTTGCCATGAAGTGATGGGACTGGATGCTATGATCTTACTTTTTGAATGTTGAGGTTTAAGCCTACTTTTTCACTTTCCTCTTTCATTTTCATCAAGGGGCTCTTTAGTTTTTCTTCACTTTCTGCCATAAGAGTGGTGTCATCTGCATATCTGAGGTTATTGATATTTCTCCTGGCAATCTTGACTCCAGCTTGTGCTTCATCCAGCCCAGTGTTTCTCATGATGTACGCTGCATATAAGTGGGTCTAGTAGAATCTTTACAATCTTGAGTCATTCTTTTGATTTATTGTAATAAATAACTTAAAAATATATAACTCCTTTGCTAACACTAGCAAGGTGGGCACTCTCCACCCCTCTTCTGGTGTCTGTGTCAGAAGCTTTTTCTGTCCCTTTTCACTGTAATAAACCTCTGCTATACAAAAGCTCTTGAGTGATTAAGACTGGTCACTGGGCCCACAACTAAATCTTCTTCTTCAGAGATCATAAATCTGACAACATTCACTGTAAACTATCACTGGTAAGGTCATGCTTAAAATTTTGCATGCTACGCTTCAGCATTGTGTGAACCAAACTACCAGATTTCCAATCTGGGTTTAGAAAAGGCAGAGGAACCAGAGATCAAATAGCCAGCATTCACTAGATCTTAGAGTAAACTAAGGAATTCCAGAAAAATCTACCTGTTTCATCATCTACACCAAAGCCTTTGACTGTGTGGATCATAATAAACTGTGGAAAGCTCTTACAGAGGTGGGAACACCAGAGCATCTTACCTGTCTCCTGAGAAACCTGTATGGGGGTGAAGAAGTAACAGTTAGAACCCTATATGGAACAAATGATTGGTTCAAGATTGGGTAAGGAGTAAGGCAGGGCTGTCTGCTATCATCTTGTTTGTTTAATCTATATGCTGAGCACATCATGAGAAATGCCAGGCTGGATGAATTACAAGCTAGAATTAGGATAGGAAGGAGAACAACAACAACCTCAGATATGTGGATGATATCTCCAATGGCAGAAAGCACAGAGGAACTAAAGAGCCTCGTGAGGAGGGTGAAGGAGGTTGAGTGCAAGAGCTGACTTAAAACTAAACATTAAAAAAAAAAAAAAAAAGCAACTGAGTTCATGGCATGAGACCCTATTACTTCGTGGCAAGTAGAAGGGAAAAGGTGGAAGTAGTGACAGGTTTCCTCTTCTTGCGCTCCAAAATCACAGTGAATGGTGACTGCAGTCATGAAATCAGAAGACGTTTGCTACTTGGCAGGAAAGCGATGACAAGCCTAGACAGTGTGTTGAAAAGTGGAGATATTACTTTTCTGAAAAAGGTCCATAAAGTCAAGGTTATGGTCTTTCCAGTGGTCACATATGGTTGTGAGAGCTGGACTGTAAAGAAGGCGGAGCACCGAAGAAATGATGCCTTCAAATTGTGGTGCTGGAGAAGAATCCTGGGAGTCCCTTGGACAGCAAGAATATCAAATTGGTCAGTCTTGAAGAAAATCAACACTGAATACTTGCAAGAATTGTTGATGAAGCTGAAACTCCTGTATTTGGTCATCTAATGCAAACAGACAACTCATTGGAAAAGTCCTGATGCTGGGAAAGATTGAAGGCAGAAGGAGAAGAGGGCATTAGAGGATGAGATGAATGGATAGCATCACCAATGCAATGGAGATGAACTTGGGCAAACTTTGAGAGATGGTGAGGGACAGAGAGGCCTGGTGTGCTGCAGTCCATGGGTTCGTAAAGAGTCTGACCTGACTGGCTGACTGAACAACAACAGGAACAGTGATGGAAGCCGTAAACATTTGATGAGTAAATAAAAGGGCACAGAGATATAGCCACTGTCAAATTCAGCCTAGCATCCTATTCAGGAAACAAGACACTATCTTTAAAGCTAGGTGACAACAATTGGTAAAAATGGGTTTATGCTGTAGCAACATAATAAGAATTATGTTAAAAGAGTTTACATGCCAGTTATGTGCTATGGACCTCAGAACAAAGCACCTGGTTTCATGATGTAGAGCATTTAATTTATTTATTTTAATATTATAGACATATGTTATATAAGTAATTAGGAATGGAAACAAAGTATATAAAATAGAGTCAACAGATATTTTACAGATAAAATCGACTTCACTGGATAGGAAAAGCTTAGAAATGGGAAACAAAATTGATCAACTCTAGGAGAAAAGGGGAATGACTGAAAAAAAAAAAACACTTCCTATCTTAAGCAAGTGTATGCATTGGATCAGTCCTGAAATAATCTGCATAGCCTATTTTAAGCCTCCTCATCTACATACATATACCCACACAATCTGACACACAAACAAGTGCAGCATCTTCCTTTCTAAAATCTTATTTTGATACTTCAGTACTTCAAACTATGTTTGTCAATAGAAAAATGGCACCATCCCCATCTAAAATGATACTGGGAATCTTCTGCAGAAAAAGTTAGAAACATGGATGGATTGTTTCCCCCTAAAATATCAGTTTAGCCAGTTGCTACTTTTGCCTCCAATTCTTGCCCATCTTGCTCATTATCTATCTGAGATTCAATTGAATTACAAGTTTTCTTTGACCAATGAATAAATAATGAGAAATTCTGAGTGAAATCCTTTCAGTTACATAAAACTATAAATCAGAGTCAAACAAAGCAACATTTTGCACCATCAGAATCACTGACTATGACCCACATGTCTCATGATTAAATAACCAGGCTTTAAATTTTCTTGTACTGACTATATTTAATATATTTTAGAGGTAAAAATCCATTGAAAATTATGAACAGAATATTAAGACGAACGAAGTATCCTCCATGGAATAAGCATATTATATCCACATGAAAATGAACATTTGATAATAAAAAGAATATAAATCTAGAGCTCAAAACATCAAAGTGTTTGATTTCAATCTGGGAATCAGTGCATATAGATAGCAATAAAGCTAGGGTCGTGCTTGAGACTGTCCAAGGATATAACCAGGAAAAGAACAGAGACTGGCTAGACAGAAAGACAGACAGACACTAAGGATAGGCCTGTATAATTTAGGCTTTGAAGAAATATGTAAAGGAATAAGGACAATTCTGAGGAGACTGAAGATAGAAAGGAGAAAAATTGTCCCAGAAGCCCAAGATAAAATTTCAAGAAATGTTCATAGGGGCATATGGAATTAAAAGACAAAGAGTTCTTTAAATGATCCACTAAAAGAGACAACTGGAGATTATTATTAGTAATCTTATCATGAAGATGAACAGTATAGGGAAAGGCATTTTGAAGTTGTCTTATAGAGTTTTTTGCTGTTTTATAAGTATGTTGTTTGATATGATTCAGTAAAAAGGATTATGTAGATTATAAAAATGTAAAAGTTAATACAAAGTAAATTAGGAAATTTCTTATAAAGTTTAACATAGATTTTCTACCCTATGTTTGAGTAATTTCATTCTTAAGTGTTTGTCAAAAAAATATATATTTCCATAAAAACTGTGATCATAATTGCTCATTAGTAACTTTATTTTTAATAGCTAAAATGAGACACAACCCAGGTTTCAGTCAACTAGAGAAAAAAACTGTGGCATATTTGTATGACAAACTAGTACGCAGCAATTAAAAAGAACAGAGTACTGATACATTCAACAGTGTGGCTAAACTACAAGCAATAAATGCTGGAGAGGGGGGGGAGAACGGGACCCCCCCCCCCCCGGGGGGGGGCAGCCACGACGGAACCCTCACCCACGCAATGCAACCAGAACAGCCACTACTGAGGAAACTGGAATTGCAAGAGACACGTGTACCCCAATGTTCATTGCAGCACTGTTTATATAGCCAGGACATGGAAGCAACCTAGATGTCCATCAGCAGATGAACGGATAAGAAAGCTGTGGTACATATACACAATGGAGTTTTACCAGCCTCAGCCCAAAATAATACAACTGGAGATATAGAAAGAAAAACACCAAATAGCCAATGCAATATATGGAATTTAGAACAGATGGTAATGATAACCCAGTAGTGGACAAAAGAGACACAGAGTACAGAATAGACTTTGCCTGTGGGGGAGAGAGAGAGGGCAGGATGATTTGGTAGAATGGCATTGAAACAGTATAATATCACATAAGACGGAATGCCAGTTAGGTCGAAGCAGGATACAGGAGCCTGGGGCTGGGCACGACGAGAGGGATGGTATGGGGGGGGGGGGGGGGGGGGGGGGGGGGGGGGGTGTGTCACCCGTGGTGGATTCATGTTGATGTTGGCAAAACCAATACAGTATTGTAAAGTAAAAATAAATAAATAAATAAAATAAACTAAAAAAAAAAATATATATATATATAAGAATGTTCTGTGGTGATTTCATTTATGTGAATTTTTATAATAGGGAAACCAAATGATCATGATGGAAATAAGAATAATATTACTTCTGAGGTTGTGAAGGATTGACTGAAAAGGGAAATTTCCAAGGATGGAATTGTTCTGTGTTTTGATAGAGGTGTGGGTTAATACAGTTGCATGCACTTGTGAAAACTCAAACAACTTTACACTTAATATTTCATTATATCTAAATTGTTCTTTTAATCAAAGGGAAAAATAAACCTAATGTTAATGGGAAGATGATATTATAGACATTTATCTGCATTGAGAAGGGTAAGGAGAGATATCTAGGGATGAGGAATATCCTTGTCTGAGGGAAAGTTCCTTTAAATTAGGCTGAGGGAAAATTCCTTTATATAGTGTTAAGACCATGGAACTTGAACATGTTAATATTATAAAAAGAGCAAGAGAGAGGGAAATGTCCATTTTAAAGAGAGATCATTGATAGAGCAATATCTCAGAGTAGGCAGAGGGAATTGAATTCAAATTACTAAACATGTTTTACTTTTCTGCTCTGAAAGGCCACAAAAGAGACAGAGCAGGCTCAGATTTAGGGACTTAGTCTAATTAACTTATAGTGGGTTATGTAACCAGTCATGAGAAGAGACTAAACATAAAAATTTCATTATTTGGGCCCCATGTAGTCCTCACAAGGATAAGAGGACCTCTGGGGCCTCTGTAATTGACTTCTAACAAGACAGATTATTTTGATCATGTTAGAGACTCGAATCTGAAATGGGCTCTATCCTGAGCTACTTCTTTGGTTAGGACTCAGCAATGGCAATGCTTGTCTAAAATTGTTATTATAGAAGAGAAAGTCAAGTACTGCCAGAAACTTTGCACAGGAATTATAGTGGACTGTGGAGACTGATGCAAACCTAAATTGCCAGATGCATTTGGAAAGAGTGGATGTATCAGAATATGAAATGTTAACTTAAGCATGAGCCTTTTCATCTTGTTGAGTTTAATGAAAAAGTTACTTGGGTATCTGTAAAACAACAGAAAATAAATGGGAAATATCTAGACAATCAGTCAGACATTTTGGCAAAGTTACATCATAGCCTCATAAACTTTGAACCTAATAGAGTATGTTGACCATAATTATTAGGGAGAAATGAATGGGTAGAAAGCACTCCATGTATGTTTGCACAGTGCTATTTGAAATGTGCGAGTGTTTGAGAGTGACTAGATAATTTCAAAGAACAATACTGGTTTAAATAATGATGATAGCTCCAATGCTCCAAAAACAATGCTCTGAAGTGGCTTCATTGAAAATTACTTACATTTGAAACTATGGATTAGGAAACTTCAGTAAATAGACTAAATGGAAACCATCTGAGAGGAGAATGGAAATTAGAAATAGGCTCAAAAACAAAAATATAATAGGAAGAAATCTTGCATGCTTATATTGAACATTTGGTCTCATTAGGAACAAATCTCTACATCATCATTTAAAAACCCTGGCTATGTTTTGCTGCATAAAATTCCACTTTTAATTACTTCCTTAAATTTTATTATTTCAAAAAATTTCTGTCATTTCCACTCAGTAAAACAGACATTGAAATTCTATAGTATCTTTATATCACTTTTTTGTATTACTTATGACATTGCTTATGTTGTTTTAAAACTACAGGTATAAATAATGCAATGACACAAGATTTTATTTTTATAATAGAGGATACTACAGTATATAAAGAATCAAGCCACTCTGAATCTAGGAGGTTATGCTAGTCTGCTGAGGTTGCCATAACAAAACATCACACACTGGGTGGCTCAAACAACAAAAATTTATTTCTCACAGTTCTAGAGGCAGCAAGTCCAAGATCAAGGCATCAGTGGCTTTGATTTCTCCTCCTTGACTTATAGACCTCACTATGGCTCAATATGGTGTCACATGGTGTGTTTTATGTGCGACTGAAACCCTGGTAGCTTTCCTCTTTTTCTATGTCCACCAGTCCTATTGGGTTAGGGCCCCACCCTTCCTTATGTCTTCACTTAACCTTAATACCTCTTTATAGGCACTGTGCCAAGATACAGTCACGTCAGGCATTAAGGGTTTCTACATATGAATTTGGATGGGGAAGACAATTGAGCTCATAAAACGGGTTATGTCAGGTCTAATATTTGAGGGGCCTCTAAGACAACAAATGGGTAGTGACTAGGGATGGTTGAAGGGTAGATAATCCAGATAATATTAAGAAAATATCTTGGTTCTAGACCAAAATATTGGTCTAGATTTGCTATTGGTCTAGGATTTGCTAATCCTACAGATTAGCAAATGTGTCTTTATAAGTATATCTTCTTCCCCCTCACCCCCATAAGAGAACTATTTCAGACTACTCATTTCTTCCTACCTTGGAGAATTGAATTTTGTCATTGCTCTAGATCAAAGCATATGAATATGAACTTTCGTAATTTAAGTGCTTCCCACTTAGAGAGGGAAGTTTTCATAAAGTTTGGTTTCATTGGTTTTATAACCAATCCTTCATGTTTTATCTTGGTAACTTTTGGACAATCAGATAGATTGTGATAGAGAGTAGGAGTGCCTTATAACTGCCATGTGACAGATTTAGAAGTAAACCAATCCAGTTGACATTTATAATTAGGTTGTGATTTTTTTTTCAGCATCAGCTGGTAGACCCAGATACTCTGCCAGTCTTAGCCTCTATAATATTTTCTATGAGCAAGAACAAACTGGTTGAAGAAGACTAGAGAAGGAAAGTAAAATCTAGATTTCTCTGGCTTGAGATCTGAATGGAAGGTGAAGTGTATCACACTCGTTGATTTAAAGCAAGTTTTCTCAGCCTAAGCACTAGTGTCACTGGGGCCAGATAAGTATTTACTATGGAGGGAGGGGGGTAGTAGTCTATGTGTTATATGATGTTTAGCAGTATCTCTGGTTTCTACTTAACAGATTACAGTGGTATCTTTAGCCATGACAACTTAAATTATCTCCAGACATTGGTAGAATATGCAGCAAAAAAACCAACACAACAAAAAAGCAAGACTAGATGTTCCCTTTTAATTTCATTTCTAATTTTTAAAAATGAAATTAAAAGATGCTTGCTCCTTGGAAGAAAAGCTCTGACCAACCTAGATAGCATATTAAAAAACAGAGACATTACTTTGCCAACAAAGGTCCATCTAGTCAAAGCCACGGTTTTCCAGTGGTCATGTATGGATGTGAGTATTGGACCATTAAGAAAGCTGAGTGCCAAAGAACTGATGCTTTTCAACTGTGATGCTGGAGAAGACTCTTGAGAGTCCCTTGGACTGCAAAGAGATCTAACCAGTCCATCATAAAGGAAATCAGTCCTGAATATTCATTGAAAGGACTGATGCTGAAGCTGAAACTCCAGTACTTTGGCCACTTGATGCAAAGAACTGACTCACTGGAAAAGACCCTGATGTTGGAAAAGATTGAAGGTGAGAGAAGGGGATAACAGAGGATGAGGTAGTTGGATGGCATCACCAATTCAATGGACAGGAGTTGGGTAGGCTCCAGGGGTTGGTGATGGAGGCCTGGCATGCTGCAGTTCATGGGGTTGCAAGGAGTCAGACATGACTAAGTGACTGAACTGAACTAATTGAACTGGGAGACTGAGTAAAGCAGATTGTTATCCTCATTATGAGTAGGTCCTATGCAATCTGTAGGAGACCTGAATAGAACAAAAGTCAAAGTAGGGGAGAATTCACTTTCTCTGTCTGGGCTATTGTGTTTTCTCCTCCTTTCACACTGTTTTATAACTAGTACATTGGTTTGCTCCTCCACTCAGACTAGAACTTAAACCATCAGTTTTCTTGCTTCTCAGGCCTTTAGGATGTGAGCTGAAACTATACCAATGGTTCTCCTGGGTCTTCAGCTTGCAGTAGGCAGATTATAGGACTCTATAGTCATTCTAGTGGTGTAAGCTAATTCATACACACACACACACACACATATAATTCTATGCATGATTCATATAAATACATATAATTCTTATATATGTATAAAATTTCTATATGTATGCATATATCCTCTTTCAACCTCCATAGTCACATGATCCAATTCTCTATTTATCAATAAATCTTAGAAAGTGAGGGAGGGAGATTCTTTACTTCTGGCATTTGTTGGCAAAGTTACTAATTAACAATGTGAGAAAAAATTAATAAACTGAATAAATTTTCTGTACCAAAAGTATAACCATACCTGACAATAAATTTATTTCATCTGTTCAGAAGACTGGTTTTATAAGAAGAGGTAGCCGGGTGGTGTAGGTAAAAGTGTTAGAGAGTATAACATGTTTTCTTTTTTACGATTCTCTTATTCCTAAGGGAAACATTTTTCAAATAAAGCAAGATATACTCTTTCATTCCAAGAGTTAAAAAGTATTCATATCAAAATGATGAAAGTGGTATCTTCCTTCTTTTTATGCTTCAGGATGAAGTGAAAATACTATTTTGGCATGCTATCTCCTTTCCATGCTTATTCTGTCATTCTGCCAGCTTATTAGTAGATAAAAATTAATGGGAAACAAATTAGTAAAATCCAACCTAGAAAACCTATGTAAGGAAACTAAGGTAAAAAAATTGGTATTAGTATTTTTAATGCATTTTTAATGCACCCAGAAAATATTAAAGAAGACTGCAGTTAGAGGGAAAAGAGCTGCCCTGAACTAGTAGTGTCCACGTTGCAAAAAAGAAATTTGGATGAAAATAAAATCTTAAATTAAATGGCACCATTTTTCAAATCTACTTGTTTTTCATTCTTTTCACTGAAACTCACACGAGAAAAGCACTCTATACCAATAGAATGAATTCTTCATTTTCTATCCCTCACTCATCCATCCATCTAGTAGTCCAGTACTGGCTCAGTAAATTACAGTAAATTAATTTTCATTTTCAATGCAAAGTTTAACTGAAATCTGAAAGGCAGTTTCTAGAACTTAAATATTTAGAGGAATGTATGCTAAGAGAACAAGATTGCAACCATATTTTTTTCTCTGAAACTTTGTCCAGGTTCCTGTCTCTTTAGTAAGATCCATTGACATCTCAAAGTTAGTAAAGAATACTGAACATAGTAATAAGCTCTGATATCTTAATGAGGCTTGCTAAAGTTTACTGAGCATAGTCAAATTTCTAATTAGGCATTTATTTTACAGAGAAAAATGTCAATGATGGGGATAATTTCAAAAATAAATTTATGAGAGATTGAGATCTAAAAGTAAACTAAATACCAAAATCTATTTTTGGTTTAATGAAGACTTTATCTTCAATATTAAGTTCATTTATTTCATGTAACTTCCTATACTTTATATGGGCTACCGTGATGGCTCAGATGGTAAAAATCCATCTGCAATGTACAGATCTGAGTTCAATCCCTGGGTCAGGAAGACCCCCTGGAGAAGGGAATGGCTACCTACTCCAGTATTCTTGACTGGAGAATCCCATGGACAGAGATGCCTGGTAGTCTACAATGCATAGGGTCACAGAGAGTCAGACATGACATGTTCCTCAAAGCAATCATTGCTACAATATCTGAGAAGTGACATTTTGTGGCTACCCATTTAGCAAATATATGAAAAACTATAACAAAAAAGTGGCTCTTTGTTTTGGTTTTGGTTTTGGTTTTGTTGTTTATTTTATAACTAAGTTTTTCAGAGTTGAAAGGGATCTTGTGGCTAATTTGATTCCCACACTAATTTTACAGATGATGGAAAGTTAGCTTCCAAAAAAAAAAAATTCATTTTATACATCACTGAGAATTCACAGCAGAACCAAGGCTATACTGCACTTAAAAAAATAATCTATTACACTCTTATTTTTCTGTGGAAAATTCAATTCTCTTCAAAGAAAAATGAGGCAAAAGTTTAAAGTTTCCTTTCCCCTTTAATCCCCTAATTCTAGCTTGTGGTTATGTTTATGGTTAACTTGCCAATTCATTTATTTTGTTCATCTGACTGCTTATTTTTCCTTGGGAGATTCAGTTTGGATTTCTTCTGAAGGTTTCATAAATTCATAACTAGGAAACTCTCCTATGATGAGCTTTTGTCAAAACTTAATTCAGTTGGAAATGTTCATAAATAAGTTAATAGAAAAATCACCCTATTGGTGGGTTAAGGAACCATTCCCAGAATCACATTGTCAATACTCAACCATGTGACTTTGTGCTTGATGCTTTCCAAACTAAATGAAAATGTTATAGCAGAATACCTATATTTTCCTTTCTAGGTAACAGTTCTCTGATTCTCTGATTCTCTGAGTCTATGAAATTGGCACTAATACAAGTCACTGTTCTTGAAAAGACAACATTTTGTAAATCAAGGTTTATCTAGCATTCCAAAAGAATAATCTAGGTGCTCATTTAATTACCAAAGAAAAGAATGAATCAAGAAATATTTACTTTTAGGAAAAGTTTGCAACGAGATACATATGCATACAGAAAGAATGAATAGGCTGAACCAAGGAGAAATGACACCCAGTAGTTAGAAAAAGCAGAAGAACCAGAGATCAAATTGCCAACATATTCTGGATCATAGAAAAAGCAAGAAGAGTCCTCCCAAAAATATCTACTTCTGTTTCATTGACTATACTAAAGCCTTTTACTGTGTGGATCAGACCACTTTACATGCCTCCTGAGAAACCTGTAGGCAGGACAAGAAGCCAACAGTTAGAACTGGACATGGAAAATGACTGGTTCAAAATTTGGAAAGGGGTACATTAAGGTTGTATATTGTCATACTGTTTATTTAACTTCTATCCAGAGTATGTCATGTGAAATGCAGGGCTAGATGAATTACAAGCTGGAATCAAGATTACCAGGAGAAATATCAACAACCTCAGATATACAGATGATACCACTTTACTAGCAGAAAGTGAAGAGGAACTAAAGAGTTTCTAGATGAGGGTGAAAGAGGTGAGTAAAAAGCTGGCTTAAAACTCAACATTCAAAAACTCAGATCTTGGCATTTGGTTCTATCACTTCATGGCAAATAGATGAGGAAAATGTGGAAACAGTGTCAGATTTCACTTTCTTGGGCTCCAAAATCAATGTGGACAGTGACTGCCATCACAAAATTCAAAAACGCTTGCTCCTTGGAAGAATAGCTATGTCAAACGTAGATAGTGTTTTAAAAAGCAGAGACATTACTATGCCAACAAAGGTCCATAAAATCAATGCTATGGTTCTTGCCTAGAGAATCTCAGGGATGGGGGAGCCTGGTAGGCTGCCATCTATGGGGTCGCACAGAGTCAGACATGACTGAAGTGACTTAGCAGCAGCATGGCTTTACCAGCAATCGTGTATGGATGTGACAGTTGGATCATACAGAAGGTTGAGTGCTGAAGAATTGACAGTTTTGAACTGTGGTGCTGGAGAAGACTCTTGACAGTCCTTTGGACTGCAAGGAGAGCAAACCAGTCATTCCTAAAGGAAATCAGTCCTGAGTATTCATTGGACGGACTGATGCTGAAGCTCCAATACTTTGGCCACTGGATGCAAAGAGCTGATTTATTGGAAAAGACCCTGATGGTGGGAAAGATTGAAGGCAGGTGTAAAAGGGGATGACAGAGGATGAGATGGTTGGATGGCATCACTGACTCAATGGACTGAGCAAATTCAAGGAGACAGTGATGGACAAAGAAGCCTGGCACGCTGCAGTTCATGGGGTTGTAAAGAGTCAGACATGACTTAGCTATTAAGCACAGTGTCTTTTACCACAGTATCTATCCATTTGGATCATGTGGAGCTTACTCAGTAAGATTTCTCAAAGATGAGAATAAAGTTTCTTTGTTCTGTTTTAAATTTACAATATAAGGAAAGGTCCCATATAAGCCAACAAATGCTGCTATTTATCTTCCCAATCTAGTGCAAAAAAATCTAATAACAATGTGAATGGATTTTCTGTAGAAACGTTAGAAGTTGGAAAGGGTTGAAAAGTAGAATCTCATTTGGAATATGAGTACCAAGTATCTTGGTAAATATGATTATTTTTAATGTTGTTCAAACCTGAGTTCCAAAATGTTTTAAGCAATTTTCTTATGAATAAAAAATAGAGAAAAGAAAGAAAATTAAGTAAGATAAAAGGGGCTTAAATTTAGCAGTACTGCTTTGGTCATTGTTAGTTTATTCTATCCACATTGAAAAATGTAAATATTTTGAAGAAAATAGTGATTTAAAACACTGGTAGATAAGTAATTATACAAGTGATATATTCTTTTTGTCAAAATCCTAGTTAATTGTATAAGTAATGAATAATGTTTTTCTGAATGTAAAGCAGAAAATGCATAAATTAACACAGCATATTCAGAGGATAACAGTCTTAAAATTATGGTTGGAAAATGATTGAAAACTCTTTTAATTTAAATATTCAATACCAGTTCTTTGAGAAGATAAACAAAATTGACAAACATTTAGCCAGACTCAGCAAAAATTAAAGAGAGAGGAATCAAATCAACATAATTAGAAATCAAAAAGGAGAGGTTACAACAGACAAAACAGAAATACAAAGGATTATAAGAGACTATTATGAACAACAATATGGCAATAAAATGGATAACTTGGAAGAGATGGACAAATACTTAGAAAAGTGTAATCATCCAAGACTGAACCAGAAAGAAATAGAAATTATGAACAACCGAATTACAAGAACTGAAACTGAAGCTGTGATCAAAAATCTCCCAAAAAACAAAAGCTCAGGATCTGATTGTCTCATAGGAGAATTCTATTAAACATTTAGACAAGAGCTAATGCCTATCCTTTAAAAATCTTTGAAAAAAATGCAGAGGAAGGAACACTTTCAAACTCATTCTATGAGGCCACCATCACCCTGATAGCAAATCCAGAAAAAGACAAAACAAAAAAGAAAACTACAGGCCAATATCACTGATGAACATAGATGCAAAAATTCTCAACCAGATTTTAGCAAACATAATTCAGCAACACATCAAAAAGCTCATACACCATGATCAAGTTGGGTTTATTCCAGAGATGCAGGATTCTTCACTATATGCAAATCTATCAATGTGATACACCACATTGAAAGGTAAAAAGCATATGATCAGATGCATAAAAAGCCTTTGACAAAATTCAGCACCCATTTGTGATTAAAACTCTTTTTAAAAGGATATAGAAGGAAGCTATCACAACATAGTACATATATGATAAGTCTACAGCAAACATTATCCTCAGTGGTGAAAAACTGAAAGCACACCCCCTAAGATCAGGAACATGACAAAGGTGTCCACTTTCACCAATATTACTCAATATAGTTCTGAAAGTCCTAGCTTCAGCAATCAAGGAAAAATAAAAGGAATCCAGATTGGAAAAGAAGTAAAGCTCTCACTGTTTGCAGATGACATGGTACTGTACATTGAAAATCCTTAAGATAGTATCAGAAAATTACTAGAGCTAATCAGTGAATTTAGCAAAGTTGCAGGGTACAAAATCAATATACAGAAATCACTTGCATATCCATATACTAACAATGAAAAATCAGAAAAAGAAATTAAGGTATTAATCCATTCACCACTGCAATAAAAACAATTAAATATCTAGGAATAAACTTACCTAAGAAGACAAAAGAACAGTACACAGAAAAATATAAAGCACTAATGAAAGAAATCAAAGACCACATAAACAGATGGAGAGATATTCCATGTCCCTGGGTAAGAAGAATCAATATTGTGAAAATGACTATGCTACCAAATGTAATCTACAGATTCAGTGTAGTCCCTGTCAAGTTACCAATGGCATTTTTCACAGAACTAGAACAAAAAATTTCACAATTCATATGGAAACACAAAAGACTCCAAATAGCCAAAGCAGTCTTGAGAAAGAAGAATGGAGTAGGAGAAATCAAGCTTCCTGACTTCCATTAAACTACAAAACAACAGTCATCATGACAATGTGGTACTGGCACCAAAACAGAAATATAGAACAATAGAACAAGCTAGGAAGTCCAGAAATAAACCCACGCACCTATGGGCAACTTATTTTTGACAAAGGAGGCAAGAATATACAATGGGGCAAAGACAGCCTTTTCAATAAATGGTGCTGGGAAAACTGGACAGCTACATGTAAAAGAATGAAATTAGAACACTTCTTAACATCATACACAAAGATAAACTCAAAATAGATTAAAGACTTAAGTGTAAGACCAGAAAGAATAAAACTCTTAGAGGAAAACAAAGGCAGAACCCTCAATGACATAAATCAAAGCAAGAGCCTCTATGACCCACCCCCTAGAGTAACAGAAATTAAACCAAAAGTAAACAAGTGGGACCTGATTAAACATAAAAGCTTTTGCACAGCAAAGGAAACTATAAGCAATGTGAAAATACACCAAAAAATACACTTTTGTCCCTTAAAATGGGAGAAAATAATAGCAAGTGCAACAACTGACAAAGGATTAATTTCCAAAATATACAAGCAGCTCATACAACTCAATACCAGAAAAACAAACAACCCAATCAAAAAGTGGGAAAAAGACCTAACAGCTATTTCTCCAAAGAAGACATACAGATGGCTAACAAACACATCAAAGGACATTCAACATTGCTCATTAATAGAGAAATGCAAATCAAAACTATAATGAGGTATCACCTCACCAATCAGAAGAGCCATCATCAAAAAGTCTACAAATAATAGATGCTTGAGAGGATATGGAGAAAAGGGAATGCTCTTGCGCTGCTAGTGGGAATGTAAAACTGATACAGCCACTATGGAAGACAGTATGGAGATTCCTTACAAAACTGGGAATAAAACCACCTTATGGCCCAGCAATCCCACTTCTAGGCATATATCCTGAGGAAATCAAAACTGAAAAGGATACATGCATCCCATGGTTCATTGCAGCACTACTTACAATAGCTAGAACATGGAAGCAACCTAGATGTCCATCAACAGATGAATGGATAAAGAAGTTGTGGTATGTATACACAATGGAATATTATTCAGCCATAAAACAGAATGCATTTGAGTCAGTTCTGATGAGGTGGATGAGTCTAGAACCTATTATACAGAGTGAAGTGAGTCAGAAAGAGAAAGATAAATATCGTACTCTAACACATATATACGGGAATCCAGAAAAATTATACTGAAGAATTTATTTACAGGACAGCAATGCAGAAACAGACATAGAGAATAGACATATATATGGGGAGAGGGGAGGAGAGGGTGAGATGTATGAAAAAGTAACATGGAAACTTACATTACCATATGTAAAATAGATAGCCAATGGAAATAGGCTGTTTGGCTTAGGAAACTCACACGAGGGCTCTTAATCAACCTACAGGGGTCAGATGGGGACGGAGATGGGAGGAAGGTTTAAAAGGGAGGGGATGTATGTATACCTATGGCTGATTCATATCGAAGTTTGACAGAAAACAGCAAAATTCTGTAAAGCAATTATCCTTCAATAAAAAGTAAATAAATTAACCAAATTTAGGACAAGAACAAAAAAATCTATGGCTATCTTAGAAAATGCTATAACATCTGACTGCAGTGAGAAATTGTGCTTTCATCATATCTATACCCAATCACTTACAAAATGCTCTGTCGAAAATCTGTTTCAAATATTATCTAACAGAACATTTTGATATTTTAGCCTTTTTTGGTTTATTTTTGTACTTTTTCGTTAACTGAGAATGGGTTAGCTCATTCTTGACCACCCAGGTTATAAAACCACGTCACAGATAGCTGTGTAAATTCTTAAAAACAAAAAAAGATAACTATCTTGTTCTGAACAGTTCAACCCTAAGAAAAATTATTGGTTCTCTCAAAGCTTTTACAGTTTCATGATTTCTGTGTTAAAAAGCTTTAGGAAAATATTGCATGTTGATATTTAAGATAAAAATATTATATATTTGAAAATGTATATTTAATGTGACATTTCCTCATTGTTGGGTGGAACAGAGTTATGGGACTCCAGGAATGGTTATGCCATTATTATGCCATCCTTTTCTCTATCTAGAGGGAAATCACTGTATATATTTTCTTTTGTAGCTATATTTCAAAAAGACACCCTTAAATGATGAGAGCAACAGAAATATATTTATTTTATGACTCTCTTCCTGTCTTTTGTATAACTGTATCCTTTATATATAGAAAATATAAAGAACTCTCTGCTGAGAGATTCACAGCATTTATGGGGTAGGGGTAGGGGTAGAAAATTTAATCCTGTAGTATGTTTCTGTTTTGCCTCGACTGTCAAATTCAATGCCCGATTTTAGACGTTTCAAATACTGAGCACCTACCCTCAGTAATTCCTTTTTAAACTTAAAAATATCTTCCTCTTTATTTAATTAATGTGTAAGTACTTCTAGTAGATATAAATGGTGTAGTAGAGTTAATATATAAATATAATAGTAATCAAAATGTCTAGTTTTTGGAATCCCTTTGTAAATTGAGAAGAGAAATGCCCTTATTAGAGGAAATTATCTCTGATATTAAATTCTAAGCCAGAGTACAATAAGTATGATCCTTTGGGTTTTACTCAGGAAGTCTCCTGCATTGAAAAAAAAAAAAAAAAACAGAAAAAAAGGTTGAAAGATACATCCTAAGGGCAGATTAAAGTATAAGGCTAATTGAACTAACTATTATAGTCTAAGGGGTGAAAACTACACACCAACATTATATGAAATGAAAGAAGTCAAAGAAGGGAAGTTATCATGCTGTGGAGTCAAAGAGAACCAGCAGCAAAGAGCAACTCAGCCTGTGTTTAAGTAAGGATCTCTGTGACTTTTCCCATGGGAAGAATTGTGGTTAACACTTTGATGAATTTGTAAGACACAAAGAAAATTATCCTCCCATCACCTCCAAAATGGTTCTTGCTGCTGCACAATGCTCTTTACTTCCTACTTATTGACTTAATCCTGTGTGGGTCTCTAAAATATAAATATTCCTATGAACGTATCAATAGTATGTAAGTCTGAATGTTTTCTAAGATGTCTTTACACTGAGACAGTGGCTGAGAACTTTAAAACATTTGGCAGGGCATTGAGGAGAGTTTGAGGTTAGAGAGAAGTGAAAAAGAGAAAAAAAGGAGGCACAGATGAAAAGAAAGGTGATGTTTATGGATGGCAGGCAATATGTTGAGAAGGATATTAGTGTCACACTCTTAGAAATGTTTCAAGTGTGAAATAATATTTCAGATGTGAATGGTTCAGGTGTGAAATAATTAAACCTTGCTTTTCTAGGATAAAACTTATATCATCATGTACTGTTCTCATCACTCAGGATTTTAGTTATTATATTCATAAATGAGATTGACTCTGATTTTCCTTTATCATATTATTCTTGTCTAGTTTGATCATCACACTTAGTTTAGACATGTATTAAGAGTTTATAAGCTTTCTACTTTATGGAAGAGTCTGCATAGAACAGAGTTCATCTGCTCCATTAAGTTTTAGTATAAGTCACCTGTATAAATTCTTGGATCTGGGAAGACAAACGTCAAAACTTTTCAATTTCTTCACTTACCAAAGACCTGTTCTCAATGTAGAATGGTTATAGGTGCATTCATTCTACCTTATTGAACCTGACAGTCAGTAGAAAAATCTGCAAAAATAAAATAGGACATAATCAAGAATTTTAGTAGTACTAATGATTAAATAAAATCATATAGTTGGTTATGCTTATGCTTTTCATTATGCAAATACTAGTGGGAGTTACAAAAGATTTAACCAAATATATAAACATTGAATTTAGATAATTTTCTTCACTTGAAATATAATCTTGTTTAGTAGTTTAGTTTTCACCAACATTGTGATTTTGAAGTTTTCTAAGAGTTAGGTGCATGCAGTCTTTAAGGCATTAAAATGCAGCAAAGTTGGTTTTTTTTTTTTTCAGTCTAGGTTGCTTTATTTTTTTCATTTTAAAAAAATTTATTTATTTATTTTTAACTTTAATTGGAGGCTAATTACAATATTGTGGTGGTTTTTGCCATACAGTCACATGAATCAGCCATGAGTGTACATGTGTTCCCCATCTTGACGCTCCCTTCCTCCTCCCTCCCCATCCCATCCCTCTGGGTCATCCCAGTGTACCAGCCCTGAGCACTGTGTCTTATGCATCGAACCTGGACTGGAGATCTATTTCACATATGATAATATACATGCTTTAATGATATTCTTTCAAATCATCCAACCCTCTCCTTCTCCCACAGAGTCTAAAAGTCTGTTCTTTACATCTGTGTCTCTTTTGCTGTCTCGCATATAGGGTCATCGTTACCATCTTTCTAAATTCCATATATATGTGTTAATGGTTTTAAGTCAAATGTTCTACTTTGAGATTTTCTTCACCCACCACCTTTATTGAACTTGAAATGTTTTTAACTTTCACATGGTATTAATTTTAGTATATTTATTAAATAGTTATTTTCCTTTTAATATAAAACATACTTCTTTTTAGAGAAGGGAAGAAATGAAAGATTTTTCCTTAAGTCATGTTAGAAACTATAATAAAAAGGTTTGTGGCAAAGTAGAGAGTGTTAATATTTCTTGTATTTTGTTGGTTAGAATTTTCTTAATAAAATAAACTTTTTGACATTATCCAAGGAAAAATAACATCAACATTTTCTCAAAAGAACTTTGAGAAAGTTATGATTTTTTCAGTTTGTGCTTTTTACTGTAATTACAATTGAGTGCTATAAAATCCTAAGATGTCATCTTTATAATATGTGAAAGCAACAGTAAATACTGTGCTATTCAGATGTTTAGAAATTTGCCCGTTGCATGTCAGACTGTAACTGATTTGGCATTTTATAACTTTGATAGTAACATGAACATATAGAAATTATAATCTGAGTTAAGGAAATGGCAACCCACTCCAGTACTCTTGCCTGGAGGATCCCACGGACAGAGGAGCCTGGTGGGCTATAGTCCACGGGGTCGCAAAGAGTCAGACACGACTGAGTGACTTCACTTTCACTTCACTTTCTATCCTTTGAATAGCACTTTAGAGTTTCCTATTATTTTCATTTTCTTTGTTTTACTTGATCCTCTACAATATATCTGTAGTAGCTATCTGTAACTCCAGATACATGTTATATCAGGTATTTCTAATGTTTTTCAACAAATGAAGAGAGTTACATTGAGAAAGTTAAATCACATATTAAGTGGCAGAGTTTAAACTGGTATCATGATCATGTCTCTTCAGATTCAATGATTTCTATAAGACTGTAAGCAATGGCAAAGAACTATAATGGCATGCAGAGTCAGAAAGGAAATAATGACAATAATAGGAATGCTGCTGCTGGTGCTGAGTCACTTCAGTCTTGTACAACTCTTTGTGAAACTATGGACTGTAGCCCACCAGGCTCCTCTTCCATGAGAGTCTCCAGAAAGAATACTGGAGTGGGTTGCCATTTTTCTCTTCCAGGGGATCTTCCCAACCCAGGGATCAAATCCGCATCTGCCGTGGCTCCTGCACTGCAGGCGGATTCATTACCGATGAGCCACCAGGGGAAGCCCCAACAATAGGAATAGATATTAATAAAGTTTGTGTCCTGTGCTTTACATATCATATCTCCCTTCATGCTAACAATAACTGTGAGGGAGAAAAACATCACCAATTATCAGACGGGGGCTCTAAAATGTTAATTAATTTTCCCAAAGTCATTAGTTTTCCAAAGTCAACCCCATCATTTTGGTTGTGTGACACAATATTTTCAACTCCAAAACAATCAAAATCAAGATGCTTAAAATATAATAGGAGGTCCAAGTTTTAAATATGAACATGTCAGTTTATCTGAGATTTGAAAACCATTCAAGTAGATATATGAAGTTACAAATATGTTTCATATCATTGATACTTGTCAATTTTTGACAGTCCAAAAATAAAGGAAAAGGGTAAGAACAATATTCTGGAATTTTGTGAAACTAATATCAAGATCAGCTGATTCTCAGTTTTATTTTTCTTAGCTGATTCATATTTAAATTAGTTCCATTAGTTCCATTTTCCTTATTAGAAGTTAGCACTAAAATTTTCTTGAACTCACATCTATTACTTTGTCCTATAAAATTAGAAAACAGAACAAAAGAAAGGAGAAAGCTAATATATCCTGTTATATGGGATATTGTTGCTTTGAACATTTTAAGACAGAATTTATGTGGAACCAGATTAATTTTAAGGAACTCCCTGTGGGTTCTGTTTGTTGTTTTGAATTGCTTTAATAGTAAACTTGCATTATTTATGTTTATTAATATTTAGAATGCACTCTGCAAGGATGATTTTCATCTGAGTTATAATTAGTCTCAGCTGATGAATGCAATAAAATGATTATAAACAACTTGGTGAGATCATTATCAGTGTCGTGGGAGAAAATGTTAAAACACTGCTCCAACATTTTACCTTCAAAGATTCACTGAAATGAGTTTCAACCCATTTAAAACCTTACTGAGATCACATTAAATTCATTTTCTTTCTCATAAAGTTATTGAACTTCACGTACTAGTTCACTCTCCCAAAATCCAACTCATATCTCTTCTGTCAAAAACCTTTAAGCATTATGTTTGTTATGCATTCCTGAATTTTAAGGTACACTTTTTGTGAAATGTTTAGAAAATATAAAGGGATAAAAAGAACTACTAAATATTATCCATAAACTTATTATGCAGAGAAAACAATCACTGAATTTTTGGCCTATTTCCTTCTAATTAGGACATATGAAGATTTGAATATTGGTGTACTATTAATATATGCATGGTCTATGAACTTTACATGACTCTGTTAATATTTGATGTAGAATATCCTATGAGTTATTTGCACTTAGCTGAAACAATATTATAAAACTTAATACTATGTTTATTATAGATTATTTATTTAAATAATTTTCAAAACTTTTGCTAACTAATAATACAGATATACCATAGAGAAATTAATCACTTAACTGTGGTAACTTTAAGTGGTGTTTTAGTGTTTCAGTGTGATGAATGAAACAATAATGGTAATAGACATTAGAATATTTCTGTTGCCTAGATAAATATGACTTTTGAATCAAAGCTTATCACATTAAAAATTTAGAGTTTTTTTGTATATATTACAAAGTTATAGTCCAGAAAAACCTTATTTATTCACATGATTACCAATATTTTGAGAGAACTTGCCTTAAGAATGCTAAATACCATTATTAACAATATTTACATATTTAATAAATGAGTTTTACATATTATGCTTAATCTAGTTTATTCAGCTATTTATAAGTGTTTTCTTCATATTTCAAATAACCACTTACTATTTTCCAAATATTTTAATATAAATTATGTTTATAAAAGTGTTTAATTTTTTAAGAATAGATTCTAGAATTTTATCTAATATAGTCTGGTTATTGATATTTTTAAAAGTCATATAATTGACTGATTTTTGATATTTTATAGCTTCAGCACCATTAAATATATGTATGTTTTACTTTTGCTTTTTTGTTTTTTTGTCATTTAATCAAAAGCATAGTCTACATTTTTATTCATTCTATTTCACAAAAGAGTCTGTACAAAATATAAATACCTCTTAAATAGACTTTTTGTGGTAGTCCTTGAATTCTGATAAGTTGGATTATATACTTTTTATTAGCTAAAGCTCAATAATTTTAGTCAACCAATAGAGTTTATTTGGGATTATTTGTATTTTTAGCCAATTTGCTTATATTTTGTTGCTACATCTGTAGCTAAGCAATGATTATGATCACAGAAAATGACATGGACAATTAGCTCTGTCCACTTTCACACAAAATTATAATTTTTCTCTAGGCATTTTATGGCTATTGTGTGCCAATAAGTACAATTGATTTTATTGATTTTATTGATTTTTTTCCAACTATGTATTAATTTCTTTCTTGATAAATTCATTGCAATGTATTCTCTTTAGCCAAATCTCTTCATATTTATTTCATGGTTAAGTCCTGTTTTTTCCTGTCTCTCTCTTGCTCTCTCACACTCTCTGTCCTACCTGAATTGCTAAAATCAGTATGGATATGACCACAACATTTTTATCTTTTGGTTTTGATCTCTTCACTGAGCCTCTCAAATCTATTTGACATCTTTATTGGGATTATCAATCAGCAAACTTCAATGTACATGTTGAGAAAAGAATCCTTTGTTCAACTTAAATGTCATTTTAAATTCCTGTCCTTTTCTCCCCATCCACATTCTGCGAATCAACATTACACTGTCAGTTCTATCACCATATAATATTCCCAGCTGCCAGCCTATACCTTTCTCTAATATTCCTTTTTCAGCCATTACAGTAAGTTGACCTTGAACCAAGTCACCATTATCACTCTCCAGCACCTCTGAAAAATCCTCCTATATGATATCCCAGTTTTCCTTCATTTAGATTTTTTATGTTTTAGACACCACTTCTACCAAACACCCTTCAATGGTTTCCCATTACATTTAGTATACAACCTAATATTTTGTCTTGTCTTGTGTTATATCTGATCTTCCTTGGTGTCTCAGAGGTTAAAGAATCTGCCTACCAATGTGGGAAACTGGCGTTCAATCCTTAGGTTGAGAAGATCCCCTGGAGATGGGAATGGCAACCCACTCCAGTATTCTTGCCTGGAGAGTTACATGGATAGAGGAGTCTGGTGAGCTACAGTCCATGGGGCAGCAAAGAGCAGGACAGGACTGACTGACTAGCACACACACACGTGTTATTTCTAGTACCTGTTTATTCATCTTGTGTTACCTTTTAGCACTCCCACCTTTATTCTCTCGTAGGGAGTTTTTGCTTTTAACCTTCCCACTGTGACAATTCTTTCCCTAATCTTTGCACAATTGATTTCTTTTCTTCACGTGTTCAGTTGCTCAGTCCTATCTGACTCTTCATGACCCCATGGACTGAAGCCTGTCAGGCCCCCTCTGCCGTGGGATTTCCCAGGAAAGAATACCTGAGTAGATTGCCAGTTCCTTCACCAGGGATCTTCTTACCCTAGAGATCAAACCACTGTCTCTTGCACTGGTAGGTGAGTTCTTTACCACTGACCCACCAGGAAAATCCCCTCCCATCATTTCAGTTCAGCTCAGTTCAGTTGTTCAGTACTGTCCAACTCTTTGTGACCCCATGGACTGCAGCACGCCAGGCTTCCCTGTCTATCACCAACCCCTGGAGCATACCCATACTTATGTCCACTGAGTTGGTGATGCCATACAACCATCTCATCCTCTGTCATCCCCTTCTCCTTCCACCTTTAATCTTTCCCAGCATCAGGGTCTTTTCAAATGAGTCAGTTGTTCGCAGCAGGTGGCCAAAGTATTCCACTTCAACTTCAGTCCTTCTAATGAACATTCAGGACTGATTTCCTTTAGGATGACTGGTTGTATCACCTTGCAGAACAAGGAACTCTCAAGAGTCTTCTCCAACACCACAGTTCAAAAGCATCAATTCTTCGGCACTCAGCTTACTTTATAGTCCAACTCTCACATCCATACTTGGCTATTGGAAAAACCATAGCTTTGACTAGATGGACCTTTGTTGGCAAGTAATGTCTCTGCTTTTTAATACGCTGGCTAGGTTGGTCATAACTTTTCTTCCAAGTAGTAAGCGTCTTTTAATTTCATGGCTGCAGTCACCATCTGCAGCGATTTTGGAGCTCCCCAAAATAAAGCCTTTTACTGTTTCCATTGTTTCCCTATCTATTTGCTGTGAAGTGATGGGACCAGATGACATGATCTTAGTTTTCTGAATGTTGAGTTTTAAGCCAATTTTATCACTCTCCTTTTTCACTTTCAAGAGATTCTTTAGTTCTTCACTTTCTGCCATAAGGGTGGTGTTATCTGCATATCTGAGGTTATTGACATTTCTCCCGGCAATCTTGTTTCCAGCTTGAGCTTCATCCAGTCAAGCATTTGTCATGATGTACTCTGCATATAAGTTAAATAAGCAGGGTGACAGTACACAGCCTTGACATACTCCTTTCCCGATTTGGAACCAGTCTGTTGTTCCATATCCAGTTCTAACTGTTGCTTCTTGACCTGCATACAGATTTCTCAGGAGGCTCAGGTCAAGTGGTCTGGTATTCCCATCTCTTGAAGAATTTTCCACAGTTTGTTGTGATACACACAGTCAAAAGCTTTGGCATAGTCAATAAAGCAGAAGTAGATGTTTTCCGGGAACTCTCTTGCTTTTTGATGATCCAGCAGATATTGACAGTTTGATCTCTGGTTCCTCTGCCTTTTCTAAATCCAGCTTGAACATCAGGAAGTTCACAGTTCAAGTACTGTTGAAGCCTGGCTTGGAGAATTTTGAACATCACTTTGCTAGTATGTGAGATGAGAGCAATTGTACAATGGTTTCGGCACTTTTGGCATTGCCTTACTTTGTGATTAGAATGAAAATTGACCTTTTCCAGTCCTGTGGCCACTGTTGAGTTTTCCAAATTGCTGGCATAGTAAGTGCAACACTTTCACAGCATTATTTTAGGATTTGAAATAGATCAACTGGAATCTCATCACTTAGGTCTCAGCAAAAATGGGACTTTCTCAGAGGCCATCTGATTTTCTTCCTAATGCAGTATCCCCCTTCATTTTGTCCTTGACTCACATGTTTTATTCTGCTTATAGATATTAACTTGCAGAAAAATTTAATTATGTATTGATTATTAAATTTTATTTTATCCTCTTTATTAGAATATTATTTTGATTAAGAGCAAGGACTTGTCAAGCTTGTACATTGTATACTCCTAGTGTCAAAAATAAAGTAGTGTCTCTAACATGAAAATCTACCATATCTTTATTAGGAATTATAAGTTGTATTAATATATAATGATACTTTTTATATTAATTGAGGCTGTTTTAATTTCAACTGATATTCATATTCCATTTCAGGATATTTTACTTTGCCCAGTGTAATTTTGCCTAGTGTTTAATTTTCAACTAATTTTTTTGCCTAGTTTTAAATTTTCAACTTCATTCTGTTTTAGTTATCTATTGCAATCAGCATGTAATTAGATTTTGTCTTATAAAACAATTGGCAAAACATTCTGTTTTAGTAGATAAGTTTAAACCAATTACGTTTATTATCATAACTGACAACTTCTATCATATTTCTCCATGCTTTTGTTTTTAATGACTTCTTGTTGATTCCTTTGTTTTTTCCTATGATTATCTTAGCAATTCAAAGATATTAGGTTTATTTTATGTCTACATATGCTTATAGGTCTTACCCATTATTGTACACATGGTTTTACAGTTGTCAGAAATTTACATGTAAAGTCATATTGTAAGTCACCTTCAGGAAAGTTGAGGGCTACAGAACGTTTGTCTTATAGTGATCCCTTACTAGTTATTTTTAGTGAAATCTGAAATTTCCAAAGTATTGTTATCCTTTTTAAATTTATTATTTGTTTCTGTAACTATTCTCTTATAGATTATTTACCATACATAGCTATTTTTCTACTTCCCCTTATAACATTTTAAGATTTTAGAATAATTTTTAACTCCTCATCAATACCAGTACATTTTTCTTCCATGAATATGTAATTATGATTTAAAATAATTAAATATTGATTGTGAAAGTATTGATAACTTTATTCTATATGTTTAATGTAAAACATAAAACTAAAATATCAACCCACAATAGCATGATGGGAAGGTTTGACTCCTTGCGACCCTGTGGACTATAGCCTCCCAAGCTCCTCTGTCCATGGAATGTCCCAGGCAAAAAAATTGAAGTGGGTTGCCATTTACTTCTTTTACACAGCGAAGCCTAAATCTCAGTCTCCTACTTCCAGATCAAGTACCCAGTCAGTTCACAAATTCAACCATATGCAATGAGGTATATGTAAATATCTTCATGACTTAGTTTTTACCAGGCCATGAAAATGCACATGCTGTTTTAGATCCTGGGGTGTTTTGCAACTTCACTTTTTTCTCCCTTCTTCATCATCATTAATAACAAACTGAAGTTAAAATTTAAATTAAGATGACTGATAAGGTCAGTCAGAAGTTGAAAGTAAAAGATGATTCTGCTGGTAAAATGAATATGAATTATGAGAATTTCAAAATACATAATTCAACATTCATACTTCAAATATTAGCTTCTTTCTTCATTTCAGTAGTTAATTTACATAAACTTTGCTTTGTTAAAAGTGAATACACATTTAGAAAAAGGTCTTGTTTACTTCGATGCTTTGCTTGTAATCACTAAGAAGATTTTACACTCTGAAGATATACACACCACCTTGAGTGGTCAAAATAAAGTTATATCAGAACTTGCTTATGAATTTAACGTAATTATTTTTAGTTTTATATATTAAAAACTGTATTAAGCCTCCCACGGTAATCTTTAGTCTATTTGTTATTGGATATTTCCATGTAATTTGACATTTTGCATGCTGAAATTACTGCAGAACGACAGTATGTATGTTTCTGAGTAAAAAGCAAAGCAAAACAAAACAAAATACCTTTCATTTTCCTGATCAATAAGAATCACTCCATTTTGGTAAATCAAGTATGCTAATTGTGAAAATGTAAAACTTTTGCCTAGGCCAAATTTATTACTATAGAAAGAGATCTCTGCTTATCTAGGATCTAACAATGAAAAGCCTTAAAAATTTTATTCAGTTTCTTAGTAGATAATATTTATATACTTAGTATGACTCAGCACACAATTTAATCATGGTAGAACTGATCATGTAGACTTAATGTGACACCAGAAGTACTATAAAGGGAAACTTCAGTTCAGTTAAGTTCAGTCACTCAGTCGTGTCTGACTCTTTGCAACTCCATGAATTGTAGCATGCCAGGCCTCCCTGTCCATCACCAACTCCTAGAGTTCACTCAAACTCTTGTCCATCAAGTCGTTGATGCTACCCAGCCATCTCATCCTCTGTCGTCCCCTTCTTCTCCTGCCCTCAATCCCTCCCAGCATCAGCGTCTTTTCCAATGAGTCAACTCTTTGCATGAGGTGGCCAAAGTACTGGAGTTTCATGGTTTAATTATAGAATAAGAGATTTTAATAGGGCTTGAAATGAAGAGATAGGACATCAGCATGGGATCAAAAGTAAATTTTATTTGAAAAAGTTGTTCTTACTCTTCTACCTATGATCAACACACAGCAAAAGTAATCCAAAGAGAAAAACACGTATCTGGGATCACTGCTGAGACTAAAGAACAGGTTACAGACTGCACTGATAGTAAGCAGAATATCTCCATTTTCTTGCAGTGGGTCCAGAAGAAATAAACCAAGCTATACTCAACCAGTATGAACAAGGTAAGACAGAGGGAAAAACAATAGGAATCTGGTAGATTTAGGGATCTCAGTTCATCAGTTGCATTTTCCAGTTCCATTAATTTAGCCAGTGACTTATTATTTCTTAAATCCTCTTTTCTAATAATTAAGCTTCATAATAAAACTTTGAGCCAAGAATGTTTGCTAGATATTATGCACTTGGTACTAAGAACCTGGTGCAGTGATAAAGACACCCCAGTGTATCATATACCACACAAACCCTGGTCTGTTTATGGGGATAATAACCTGAGCCTTTCGTTGCAGAAACAGTCAAATGGAAAATGTACATTCAATTGATCCTAAGTTTTATAATTTCTACATCATTATATATTTGCAAAAGATTCAGAATGTAAATTTGCTTCAGAAATAAACATGATTTCAAGTATATTACTTAGAGAATAATTAAATCCAAAGTGCTTAAAAATGATTTTTTTCTGCTTTCAAATGATCACATACTTTAAAAATTATTTTAATTCTATAAGATAAGCTTTCTATCTAAAGTTCCACTATCTCAGCTTCATTTTTTCTTCCTCTGGATTCCTACAGACCTCATTCATTATATATTTCATTAGTTTGGCCTTTAACTTGTACTGCATTATATTACTAGTTTCCTGGATCTTGCCTTCTGTTCAACTTAATTGTAAGCTTTGTTAGGGCAGAGTGTATGGTTTATTTCAACTTATGCCTGTAACCCTCATATACCATATTCATATAGCTAGGTAAATAGTGTTTAAATTCTGCAATATTTCTTTAATATTCTATAACATTCAACATTATTTAAATACTGATGAGTAACAAATATTTCCTCTGTTCACCTGGAGAAAATGTGAAATAAAAATTTAAATATGTTCCAGAACTTTGATATATATACGTTATCACTTAAATGGGGTTGGTTTCATTTTAAATGGCAAGGTTCCCGAGCTACCAAGACACATTTGAACTTGGTTTTAAATTGTGATTTATGTATGTAAATAATATCTCAACTTAGAACTCCTAATCTTGTGTATCTTTAATACATACACATTTTGAAATAGAAGAACTGGAATATTACTTAGTATGACTTGAAGTACTAGACAGCTACATCAAAAAAATCTCCAATATGTAGATTAAAAGCGCTAGAAGCCCTACTCTCTTTAGCTAACTGATCTATCTCTATGTCAGTAAGCTCCTTAGATCTCCCTTCTTGCAGACATTCACCTCAATCTTTTCGTGGACCATGACGTTATCATCAGTCAATAATATGCTCTCCAACTAAATTTACAACTCCAATAATTCACCAAGGTTTAAATATGGGCTCTCCTGGTGGCTCAGAGGTTAAAGCATCTGCCTCCAATGAGGGAAACCCGGGTTCAATCCCTGGGTCGGGAAGATCCCCTGGAGAAGGCAATGGCAACCCACTCCAGTATTCTTGCCTGGAGAATCCCATGGACAGAGGAGCTTGGTAGGCTACAATCCACGGGTCACAAAGAGTCTGACACAACTGAGTGATTTCACTTTCACTTTCACTTTAAGCAGAGAAAAAAGCTCCTGAAGATGAACAGCTGGAAAGAGAATGCTACTGTATTAGCATCATTCATTTTCTTACAATTACTTCTCAGTTGCCAAAATATACAATAGTCAGCCAGTGTTCTCTTTTCTCTTATGATTTCTTGCTCATATATCAACAAAATGATTTGGCTGATTTACACGAGTATCTGTGAAAGTGTGACCTCTTCAAAGGTTTTATAAAATACTAGCTATAAACAAAAGCACTCAGAAATGACAGCGTTACCCAGCTCTCCTTAGACTTGTTACTGCTGAATTCTTTGTATATGAAAGCTGTTCCTAAAGATGAGGGTAGTGGAGGAGGGTTGTCCTTCCTTCATTTTTCCCTTCTTCATGCTGGACAAAATACTACTAACCTGGGTGAAGCCTTAGCCAGGAGTCTTATACTAAGAATAAAAGAATAGCAAGATAGAAGAAGCTGAGATTTTTACATGAGATAGAAGAAACAGCTATATTAAGTTACTATAATGTTCAGTTCAGTTCAGTTCAGTTGCTCAGTTGTGTCCAATTCTTTGCTACCCCATGAATCACAGCACGCCAGGACTCCCTGTTCATCACCATCTCCCAGAGTTCATTCACACTCACGTCCATCGAGTCTGTGATGCCATCCAGCCATCTCATCCTTCGTCGTCCCCTTCTCCTCCTGCCCCCAATCCCTCCCAGCATTAGAATCTTTTCCAATCAGTTAACTCTTCACATGAGGTGGCCAAAGTACTGGAGTTTCAGCTTTAGCATCATTCACTCCAAAGAAATCCCAAGGCTGATCTCCTTCAGAATGGACTGGTTGGATCTCCTTGCAGTCCAAGGGACTCTCAAGAGGCTTCTCCAATACCACAGTTCAAAAGCGTCAATTCTTTGGTGCTAAGCCTTCTTCAAAGTCCAACTCTCACATCCATACATGACCACAGGAAAAACCGTAGCCTTGACTAGATGGACCTTAGTCGGCAAAGTAATGTCTCTGCTTTTGAATATACTATCTAGATTGGTCATAACTTTTCTTCCAAGGAGTAAGCGTCTTTTAATTTCATAGCTACAGTCACCATCTGCAGTGATTTTGGAGCCCCCCAGAATAAAGTCTGACACTGTATCCACTGTTTCCCCATTTATTTCCCATGAAGTGATGGGACCAGATGCCATGATCTTTGTTTTCTGAATGCTGAGCTTTAAGCCAACTTTTTCACTCTCCACTTTCACTTTCATCAAGAGGCTTTTTAGCTCCTCTTCACTTCCTGCCATGAGGGTGGTGTCATCTGCATATCTGAGGTTACTGATATTTCTCTTGGCAATCTTGATTAGGTTGTCTGAAACTCATACCTAAAATAGGACTTGAAAGACCTATGTGTGTATTCTCAATACCAACACATACTGATTTCCCAATATAGATTTATCAGATGAATAATGCTACAATACTTCATTGGGTTACTAAACTGTTCCTTTTTTTTTTTCCTTTTTAAATTTTCTTTCTCTAAATTTATTTATTTTAATGGAGGCTAATTACTTTACAATATTCTAGTGGTTTTGCCATATATTGACATGAATCATCCAGAGGTGTACATGTATTCTCCATCCCTTCCCACATACCTCCCCATCCCATCCCTCTGGGTCACCCAGTGCACCAGCCCCGCGTACACTGTCTCATGCATTGAACCTGGACTGGCAATTTGTTTCACATATGATAATATACCTGCTTCAATGCCATTTTCCCAAATCATCCCGCCCTCACCCTCCCCCACAGAGTCCAAAAGACAGTTCTATACATCTGTGTCTCTTTTGCTGTCTTGCATAGTAAAATAATGCTCAAAATTCTCCAAGTCAGGCTTCAGCAATACATGAACCGTAAACTTCCAGATGTTCAAGCTGGTTTAGAAAAGGCAGAGGAATCAAAGATCAAATTGCCAACAAATGCTGGATCATCAAAAAAGCAAGAGAGTTCCAGAAAAACATCTATTTCTGCTTTATTGACTATGCCAAACCTTTGACTGTGTGGATCACAAGAAACTGTGGAAAATTCTGCAAGAGATGGGAATATCAGACCACTTGACCTGAGCCTCCTGAGGAATCTGTATGCAGGTCAGGAAGCAACAGTTAGAACTGGACATGGAGCAACAGACTGGTTTCAAATACGAAAGGTGTACGTCAAGGCTGTATATTGTCACCCTGCTTATTTAACTTCTATGCAGAGTACATCATGAGAAACCCTGGGCTGGAAGAAGCACAAGCTGGAATCAAGATTGCTGGGAGAAATATCAATAACCTCAGATATGCAGATGACACAACCCTTATGGCAGAAAGGGAAGAGGAACTAAAAGCCTCTTGATGAAAGTGAAAGTGGAGAGTGAAAAAAGTTGGCTTAAAGCTCAACATTCAGAAAACGAAGATCATAGCATCTGGTCCCATCACTTCATGGGAAATAGATGGGGAAACAGTGGAAACAGTGTCAGACTTTATTTGGGGGGCTCCAAACTCACTGCAGATGGTGACTACAGCCATGAAATTAAAAGACGCTTACTCCTTGGAAAAAAGTTATGACCAACCTAGATAGTACATTCAAAAGCAGAGACATTACTTTGCCAACAAACATCCGTCTAGTCAAGGTTATGGTTTTACCAGTGGTCATGTATGGATGTGAGAATTGGACTGTGAAGAAAGCTGAGAGCCAAAGAATTGGCGCTTTTGAACTGTGGTATTGGAGAAGACTCTTGAGAGTCCCTTGGACTGCAAGGAAATCCAACTAGTCCATTCTGAAGGAGATCAGCCCTGGAATTTGTTTGGAAGGACTGATGCTAAAGCTGAAGCTCCAGTACTTTGGCCACCTCATGCGAAGAGTTGATTCATTGGAAAAGACTCTGATGCTGGGAAGAATTGGGGGTAGGAGGAGAAGGAGACGACAGAGGATGAGATGGTTGAATGGCATCACTGATGCAACGGACATGAATCGGAGTGAACTCCAGGAGTTGGTGATGGACAGGGAGGCCTGACGTACTGCAATTCATGGGGTCACAAAGAATTGGACACAACTGAGTGACTGAACTGAATTGATTTAGGGTCATTGTTACCATCTTTCTAAATTCCGTATATATGCATTAGCATACTTTATTGGGGGAGGTGGCAATGGCATCCCACTCCAGTACTCTTGCCTGGAAAATCCCATGGATGGAGGAGCCTGGTAGGCTGCAGTCCATGGGGTCACTAAGAGTCATACACGACTGAGCGACTTCTTTCACTTTTCACTGTCCTACATTGTAGAAGGAAATGGCAATCCACTCCAGTGTTCTTGCCTGGAGAATCCCAGGGACAGCGCAGCCTGGTGAGCTGCCATCTATCAGGTCATACAGAGTCGAACACGAACTAAGCGACTTAGCAGCAGCAGCAGCAGCAGCATACTGTATTGGTGTTTTTCTTTCTGGCTCACTTCACTCTGTATAATAGGCTCCAGTTTCATCCACCTCATTAGAACTGATTCAAATTGATTCTTTTTAATGGCTGTGTAATATACCATTGTGTTTATGTACCACAGCTTTGTTATCCATTCATCTGCTGATGGACATCTAGGTTGCTTCTATGTCCTGGCTATTATAAACCGTGCTGCAATGAACACTGGGGTACACATGTCTTTTTCAGTTCTGGTTTCCTCAGTGTGTATTCCCAGCAGTGGGATTGATGGGTCATATGGCAGTTCTATTTTCTGTTTTTTAAGGAATCTCCACACTGTTCTTCATAGTGGCTGTACTAGTTTTCATTCCCACCAACAGTGTAAGAGAATTCCCTTTTCTCCACACCCTCTCCAGCATTTATTGCTTGTACACTTTTGGATAGCAGCCATTCTGACTGGTGTACTGTTGTTTTGATTTGCATTTCTCTGATAATAATTGATGTTGAGCATTTATTCATGTGTTTGTTAGTCATCTTTATGCCTTCTTTGGAGAAATGTCTTTTAGTTTTTTGGCCCATTTTTTGATTGGGTCATTTATTTTTCTGGAATTGAGCTGCAGGAATTGCTTGTGTGTTTTTAGATTAATTCTGTATCAGTTGCTTCATTTGCTATTATTTTCCCCCATTCAGAAGGCTGTCTTTTCACCTTGCTTATAGTGTCCTCATTGTGCAAAAGCTTTTAAGTTTAATTATATCCCATTTGTTTATTTTTGCTTTTATTTCTGTTACTCTGGGAGGTGGGTCATTGAGGATCCTGCTATGATTTATGTCAGAGAATGTTTTACCTATGTTTTCCTCTAGGAGTTTTATAGTTTCTGGTCTTACATTTAGATCTTTAATCCATTTTGAGTTTATTATTGTGTATGGTGTTAGAAAGTGTTCTAGTTTCATTCTTTTACAAGTGGTTGACCAGTTTTCCCAGCACCACTTGTTAAAGAGATTGTCTTTTCTCCATTGTATATTCTTGTCTCCTTTGTCAAAGATAGGGTGTCCACAGGTGCATGGATTTATCTCTAGGCTTTCTATTTTGTTCCATTGATCTATATTTCTGTCTTTGTGCCAGTACCATATTGTCTTGATGACTGTAGATTTATAGTATAGCTTGAAATCAGGCAGGTTGATTACTCCAGTTCCATTCTTCTTTCTCAAGATTGCTTTGGCTATTCAAGGGTTTTTTGTATTTCCGTACGAATTTTGAAATTATTTATTCTAGTTCTGTGAACAATACTATTGGTAGCTTGATAGGGATTGCATTGAATCAAAGATTTCTTTGGGTAGTATACTCTTTTTCATCATATTGATTCTTCTAATCCATGAACATGGTATATTTCTGCCTGGAACCAGCACGGGAGATCCCATCCATGATGAGGTCATGCAGAGAGACCTGATGAGGTAAGGCGAGTCAGGTCTCAATGGGTTCTCTGCCTGAGCATCTACCTCTAAACCAAAATCTGTGTTTACTGTCTGCTATACTATACTCTTCTGACATTACAGGGGGCTATCTCTGACCACCTTTCCCTGGAAAAAGTTAACTTAGAACTCCAACTGGTCTCCTGCATATGAAAGGAGTGTCTCAGCTCAAATCCCTCTGATGGCTCTCTTGCCTGACAGTTAGAGACTTTTACAACTTGTGATTGTTTACAGCCTTCCAACTGCGAGAGGCACGAAGCTTAAAAATCTTAAAGATATAGAGCCTTTTCTAAAAGCTAAAAATTATATTGGTGATGACTTTCACTATTGAGTCAATGACTGCTGCCAGGTCTCCATATCCTTTATCTTTTAGGCACCTGGAGGATATTAATCAATGTAATTGGGATATAGAAAAAGGAATATAGTAGTTTTGATGTTACACTAGACTTTTGAGTTAGTCAACTTTCTCTTTGTTATAAATCACTGTACTCCTCTTTCCTTGTTATAAATTGTTGTGTCCTTGCTATATAAGAATGTAACCTTAATCAGTGCTTTCTGAGAGTGGCACCAGACTTTAGTAAGAGCAACACTTCTAGGGCAAATAAGTTTTCTGGTTGATGGACCCTTATCAGAAAAGGGCCATAAATGCTAATAGGCCTCCTGGCCAGAAGATGATGTAAATCACCTAAGACTTGTGTATACAGCTAGGTATGCAGAGAGAAAGCCTGGTCTCGATAAGAGTCAGGGCTGCTGATGCTGCATAACTTTATATTATCCATTGATCTCTATGTACAACCAAAGGTATAAAAAGCTTTCCCAGACAATAAAGGATGGACCAGTTTTTTGGGCCAGTTCCTGGAAAGATTGGTTTCCCCATGTCTTCTTTTCTTTTATACTCTATTTTCTGGCTGATTCCCATCTGGGACATAGAGGCTAGCCATGTCTACGTATTTGCCCAGGCTTCTAAGACCCACGCGAGAGGGAGCCCAAGGCAGGGCACCCTCCACTATTCAAGTGGGCACCTGTGGCCCTACATAGATGGTTCAAGTCCCTTGTCTTGGGGCTTTATTGGCTTTCTATGTAAACCAAGGAATACAGTCTCTTTCCTCCTCTAAATTTCCCACTACATTATTCTTTCTTAATCTCTCTTTATATCTCTAAATCTATATATCTCTCTCGCCACACCATCCCTGCTTCAAATTACCTTGGATCCACCGGGGCTGGACCCTGGTGTATTTCTCCATCTATTTGTATCCTCTTTGATTTCTTTCATCAGTGTTTTATAGTTTTCTATATATATATGTCTTTTGTTCCTTTAGGTAGATATATTCCTAATTATTTTATTCTTTCTGTTGTAATCGTGAATGGAATTATTTCCTTAAAACTGTGCCTTTGTAAAGAGCTACTGACTGAAAATTCTTACTCATAATTTCACTCTTCCTGTTTCCACTTCATTATCTGCTTGTATATAAAGAAGACATCCTACTTCCAGAGGAAAAATAATAAACTGACTTAATTACTTTTTCCTGATTACAGACCTTTGTATTTTTATGTGGAACAAGTCATCATAGAAGAAGAAAATGCCCAGTTATAAGGAAAACAGTTATCTTGTCACAAGAGCATAGTTAGGGTCTAGGGCACACACTTACAGTTCATCTTCTTATTCCTACCATTATCATTTTAGAAACTATTCCCAAGATTTCTCATATACTTTTAGTGCATTAAAATCAGCTATAAAATATTTATATATGGGTGTGTGTGCATACATATATATATATACATGTTTGTATATATATATATATATATTTAATTCTTGGTTAAAAGTCGGTATATAAGTTATTTGAAAGGAATGACCTCATGAATGTCCAGGAGAGCATCCACCTTCCTATGGTTTCTATATAAATCCAGAAGAAACTTTCAAAGTCTGCCAATGCTGCCATTAACAACCTGTCCCTAATAAAAATGTTTTCTGCATTGGGGCTGGGAAGGTTGAGAACCACTTCTTAGTTTTCTAAAGGTATTCATAAGAAATATCAATATAAGGAGGAAAGGTGTCCAAAATTAATGATTCATTTTGAATCCAAAGAAAGCAAACCTCAAGGGTCACATGCACATAAGTTACAGTAATAATATTTGATATATAGGAAACAAATGAGCTTAGATGAATTTACTTAGCCAATAAAAGTTTATAAAGGCACAATGTGAAAAGGTAATACCAACAAAAAAACTCTTAGAATTTTGTTCTTTATTATGTTAAGACAGGGTCACTTGTTTATTTTAAAATGAGATAAAACAAGCACAGTGTCCTGAACAGCTAAAAAAAAAAAAAAAAAAAAAAAAATGACCTCAGCACTGTAAGACAATTTACAAGTACTAAAACAAAAGGCCTCCCAAGTTTTGGCTTCTAATGAATGGAATGTTCTTGGCTGTTTTGAGATAGGATTTTGACCACTTTGTTTCTGTTTTTCTTCTGATTGGATAGACAAGTCAAGGCCACATAAGCTACTTAAGCATCTGGCAGGCAGGTTGCCTGAATTGGTTTATCTGGATTTAGGATCGCTTCATGAATTGCTCAATGGAGTATTCATACACAACTCCAAAGTGACATCAGAATAACCCAATATTTCCTTGGAAATATCAAGAGAATACTGTTTGCATTATTTTAACCTTCACAACTGCAGCTTTCTCTTCTGGAGGTTAAGAGGAAAAGGTTTAAGTTAATCCACTCAAAAATAGATATCCTATAAACAGATCTTATATCAAAACTTAAGATTTCAAGCTAAGTGATCTTACTAATTGCCCATTACTTTAGGAAAATGCTGATATTTAGGCCATGTTTCCATGAGTTTTGAAAGTCATATTTTATTTGAACCTATAGAATTTATGAAATGAAGTTAATATTAAATAAAAATACAAAATAACCAAGAAATAAAAGAGTTTATTTTGACACATGAGCCATTTCTAAAGAAGTTCATGATAGAGCTGTAACAAGAGATGCCTTTAGAAAAATAATCATCCAAAGCAGAGAATGATTTTTAGAGTTTCAAAATGTCCCTTTTTCTTTTCCTATTATAGTTCTTTTCTCCTATAGTTGTCATAAGGATGAAGGCTCCAAACGTCAAAAAAGAGTCTTCTGGACTTCTGTGTTGAGCCACATTTTTGGCATTATTTTTTTCCTATACTTTCACCTCTGGTACTGATGATTCAGAAAGTGGCTCTGTTCTTGGTGCTCAGGTGTTTTGTTTCTATTTTAGTATCTGCTCATGTGAGGACCTTTTGCACGTAACAGAATGTATTAATGTATTCAGTTCAGTTCAGTTGCCCAGTCATGTCTGACTTTTTGTGACCCCATGAATCACAGTACGCCAGGCCTCCCTGTCCATCACCAACTCCTGGAGTTCACTCAGACTCATGTCCATCGAGTCTGTGATGCCTTCCAGCCCTCTCATCCTCTGTCGTCCCCTTCTCCTTCTGCCCCCAATCCCTCCCAGCATCAGAGTCTGTTCAGTACCTCTTATGTGACAGGTATATCTTAGGTTCACATACTCTCCTACAGATTATTTTCCAGTAATACTTAATGCTATGTCTAATATGAAACAGATGAGGGAGAGGAGGGAAAGAATTGGTTCGCACAATTATGGAGGCTGAGAAGTTCCCAGATCTGCAGTTGGCAAGTTGGAGACCCAGGAAAGCTGGCAATGTGAGTTACAATTTGAGGACAGGAGAAGACCAATGTCTCAGTTCAAACAGGCAGGCAGGCAAAGCTCCCTCTTACTCAAAGTTTTTGTTTTTGTCTTTACTTGCTGTATGCAGGTTTTCAATTTAGGTCATCTGTCACAGGATGAGGCCTACTCACATTAGGGAGAAACAATCTGCTTTACTCAGTCCACTGATTCAAATGTTAATGTCATTCAGAAACACCCTCAGAGTCACACCCAGCATAATATCTGACAATATCTCATCATTCACATCATCTTATTGCCCAATCAAGCTGACGTATAAAATTAACCATTACACAGGGCCTAAATGGATATATACAATGAAAATATGGTTAACTCAGTTAGCATAATACACTTAACTCAGATAGAATTTAAAGCTAACAAAAAGACAGCTTTATCAAAACTTGCCACCCTGGTTGACCAGAGTGACTAAAATTTCACCATTATGTATGTGTTCCACTGTATTAGACATCATATGTAGTTTTAAAAATCTAAATGTCTCTGGATCACAGATATCTCTTGAGAATATGTTTCACTCTCTGAATCACCATCCCCATTGCCAGACAAAAACAGTAATAAAAATAGTACTTGTTAAATGGCAATCACTGCAATAAGTGCTTTCATCTGTAGTCAGTGCTATGAAGTACACACCATCACCATGACCATTTTAGAGACAAAGAAACCAAAGCTTCACAATACTGAGTAACTTACCTGAGTTTACCTGGTAAGTAGATAAAGCTGAGATTTAAATCCAGGACTATTTTGTACCAAAGCCTTAGTTCTTAATCACAGTTCTGTGTGAATTCTTTTCTAAATTAGTTGTATGGAAAAACACAGTTTTCCTGTCTCACACCAGTTAAGTTGTGAAGGACAGGGAAGCTCAGTCCATGGGGTCACAAAGAGTCAGATACGACTGAGTGACTGAACCTAAACCCACCCCCACCCCCAAATAAAGACAGATATGAATGTTTTTAAAGGTAACTGATACAATAGTGGGAACATAATTGAAAAGAATGAGCCCTGAGGTAAAGAAATGTTTCCTGGTTTATGACTTTGGGAAATTTACTGAACATCATTGATCTTCATTTGTTTTTATATAGAGAGTGGATAAATATCTCTTTTATGTAAAGTACACTTTCCTAGAATCCAATTAAGTGAGATGCTGAAACTAGTTATTATTTATTACTTGGTTAAAAAATGAAAATGTTGCTCAGTCATGCCTGATTCTTTGCAACCACCTGGATTGTAGCTCTCCAGCCTCCTCTGTCCTTGGAATTCTCCAGGTAAGAATACTGGAGTGGGTAGCCAGTCCCTTCTCCAGGGGATCTTCCCAACCTAGGGATCTAACCTGGATCTCCTATATTACAGGCAGATTCCTTGTTGTCTGAGCCACCAGGGAAGCCTTATTACTAGGATAAAATTTGTAAATCAAGAGCAAAATAACACAGTGATTTCTTAGAAGAATATTGACATAATTTACATACTTCTACTTGTGTTGGAAAGTAGGGTGGAAATAGATAAAAAGAAAAAGAGAAATGGTGGAAACTATGTAGTGGTTAGCAAAACTAGGAGACAGTGAGAAAATCAGCCTTCCTTGTGGTAGAAAGTTTGTCAGTAGAGAGAAATAAGAGATAATGTGGGAAGTGTGAGTAAAGGACACACAGGCTATAACTTCCAAGGTAAAGTATTTGGTTTCTTCTCATTAAGTTATGGGGTTCCTCAAAAGTTTCTTCATGTGGAATGGAACATAAGACAGAGGATTTTAATACCATAGTGATGTATAGGTTGATTATAGAAATGATAGTATGAAATTCTGATACGGGTTGAGGAATCAGAGTGACCTGATAGCCTTGAGATTACAAAGTAAGAAATCAACCTGAAAAACAAAGGGTAGGGAAGATCAACAGGGAATTCAGAGTGATCAGAGATGGAGGAAAAGTTGTTTCAAGTTTTCAGTCTTAGATCACTAATGACTAACAGTTGTTATTAGTAGAAATTATGAGGAGAACAGTTTGTGCTGATTTGACAAAGAAAGAAGATAAACACTAAATCTGAGGCAGAGGTGGGAATACTGATTGGAAATGTCCTATGTGAAGAAGAAAAGTTGGAAGTGGGACGTGAAAGAGAAATTGCAAAATATCTTCTTGTTAATCATATGGAAGTGACCCTTGAGGCCAAGGAAATTAATCTGCTGAGAAAAGACAATTAAGAGCGATTATAACACAAAAATCTAGACATAGTTAAACCACACTTCATTTTCTATGTTGCAAAGTGTAAAATGTTTTGAAATGAAGGAAAATGGTCTTGCTGGGTGAAAAGCATCTATCAACTAAAAACCTTTTTATGCTACCACAGATTAGGCCTCCAAATACAAGAAATGCATTTATTTTGATGTATTACAAAGAAAGTTGACCTTTTAATATAGAAATGACATTAGGACATTCATTTCAAAGAATTCTCTCTTAAAAATAATATCTTTATCTTCTCAAACACAAGAGACGGTGTCATTAAAATGTTCAAAATTAGAGGCTTCAAAACTATCCCCCAAAAGTACCATTTTCCTTTGATGTGGAGCCACCAGGCTCCACTGTCCATCTGGTTTTCTAGGTAAGAATACTGGAGTGGATTACCACTTCCTACTCCAGGGGATCTTTCTGATCCAGGGATTGAACCCATGTCTCTTGCATCTTGTACAATGGTAGGCAGATTCTTTACCACTGGTGCCACCTGGGAAGCCCCTTTTAAAATATCTTTGATTGCAATGTTTTTATCATTTAACACTCTAAAATAATCCCATTCTTCCTTGATATCATTATTTTAATAATGGGACCACCCTGCTTTTATAGTACAGTTAAAAATTCATGTCAATGTATGGTAAAACAAATACAGTACTGTAATGTAGAAAAAGTATTTAAAAAAATTCATGTTGAACAACTACAATGCACCAAACTTCTTACTAAATGCTAAAAAAATAAGGTAAATTATATATATATATATATATATATATATATATATATATATATTTAAGCATTTGATCTTAGCTTTCCTGCTGGCTCAGATGGTAAAGAATCAACCTGCAGTGCAGGAGACCTGGGTTCAATATCTGAGTTGGAAAGATCCCCTAGAGAAGGAATGGCTACCCACTCCAGTATTCTTGTCTGGAGAATTCCATGGACAGAGGACCCTGGTGGACTACAGTCCATGAGTCACAAAGAGTTGGAAACATTGAGTGGCTAACACACTTAAGAATTACTAATAACTTTAGTAGGGGTTAATCTATCCGTTCAAAATGCAAGAATTCTTGAGCAACTGCCTACCCAAGAGTAGCTGTTATTTTTTAGTATGTCTAGAAGGACCTAGACTTATCCCTCTGATATAGTAACTAAATGATCTTATCAGTGCAAAACCAGCAACACTGAGAAAATGAAAGAGGTGAATTTTTTTTTTTAATAAATAGTTAGCTGATACTTTTGGAAAACATTTAAGTGCTATTTTATAAAGAAAGAATTCCTTGTAACAATGTTCCTTATGGCTGAGTTTCTTTTAGCCATATTTTTGCCAGGGTTTCGAAAAAGCTACTAGTATTGAAGCTTTGGATAAACAACTTACAATTAGCCTTTTAATTTGGCATATTCCTTGAACTCCATTAAAAGATATATGGGAAAAATACATTTTTATGGTATTATTCATTTTATATCATCATCCAAAGGATAGTCCTGGACATTGATATCGATGGCCTAAATATAAAAGATGGATTTAATTTTAGTTACATTCTAATACCTTAGTTTCAATGTTTTCCTTCCCTCATTTTTGGTTAGTGGCTTGAGCACTGACTTTCTAATTATGTTCCTTATTAAAATACCAGCAAAATAAAATCATCTTCTATGAGATTTCAGATGCATCCAGTGGTTGTAACCAATGATCCATGAAAAAGTAAAGGCAAAATATAAAATGTAATACCACAAAAATTAACATCATAGAACCATTTATATTTTTAGCTATAGGTAGGTAGTTTTTACTGATTACAAATAAAGTTACCAAAGTATTTGGTAAAGTATACAAATAAAGTTACCAAAGTATTTGGGAAAGTAAAGTATTTGGTTAGTGTTGAATTTTTTTGATGTGTGGACAGTTTTCACTACTTTAAATGTTCAGAAGTAGTAATGCATAATTATATAATAAAAGTATATTTAGTTTCATAAGGAACTATCCAACTTTTCCCCAGAGTAGCTATATAATCAAAAAGTTCTTTTCAGTACTATCCTGTTTTTAGTCCTCAGGCCAGAGAGACTGGGCTTTTCTTAGGACTGTTCTATTTTGTTCTAGTCTATGCTCACTGACATTTCTAAATTGTGGGCTGCTTTAGTATCCAGACCAGGACATGTATGTCCTTCCTTAGGCACTCTTCACTATGGCATCCCGTCCACTTTCTCCTTTCCACCAAGTAGAGTCTTCTGAGAGTTGATTTATGCATTGTGTTCAGTTTTAGTTGCAATTAATGGAAGTGAGCTGGTGGAATGTGCTTACTCCATCTTGTCTAGAATTGAAATCATCAGCTATGACCATTTATATTGTATTATCTTGCATCACAAGAAAATTCATGCATTTTAGAAAGTCAAGCCTATCTTGCTAAAGCAAATTGGTTTTTAGCTACTCTATACCTCAGTTTCCTCCACGTAAACATATGTGTCCCAACATCTCACATTACAGGAAGACTTGACATTAGCAGTTCTGAGCACTCCACGGGTGTATCAAGGGCAGAGGAGGATTCACTTTAAGAATGAAAACAAACTTCCACATGGCTGTCTTTTTTTCAGCTCTGTGCAAATTCACAATTTAAAATTCCATTTAATTGAACTGAGAAAGTGCCAGCCTCTCCACCCACATGCCCAAAAGCCATTCTGCTCACACTTTCTTGTTTGGAGCACTATACTTTTATCCCCTGCTTCGAAGGAACTCACAGGACATCTGTCAAATAACCCCACAGAAGCTTTACACCAGGGTGTTGAAAATATTCTTTAAAAAAATCTGTTCCAAAGTCGCAACATTTTAAAATTAGCATCAGTGACTCACAATGCATTGCCATTAATATCTATTAGTAGAGTTTAACTTGTCAAGTTTTCACATTGCTGCTAATGACTATATATTACTTAGAAGCTAGTAATTTGTGCATAATGGATATACAGTATACTGATCTCTTTTATAACTATAATTTATCCACTGTGTGTTTTTAATAAGGTCATTATTTGATATAATTACTAATATGTGAAAATACATAATATATAATATATCCACAGCTATTTGCTATACTTATTACTTAAAAATGAAAAAATTACATTTCCTTGGAATTCTTAAAAGACATTAATATTATTTAAAGAAAAATATATCTAAATAAAATATGATTTTTATTAGATAAAATATAAACACATTCAAATAATCTTTTTTAATTTAAATTTATTTTAATTGGAGGCTAATTACTTTACAATATTGTATTGGTTCTGCCACACATCAATATAAATCTGCCGCGGGCCTACATGTGTTCCCCATCCTGAACCCCCTCCCACCTCCCTCCACGTACCATCCCTCTGGGTCATCCCAGTGCACCAGCCCCAAGGATCCTGTATCGAACCTGGACTGGCGATTCATTTCTTATATGATATTATACATGTTTCCATGCCATTCTCCCAAATCATCCCACCCTCTCCCTCTCCCACAGAGTCCAAAAGACTCAAATCATCTTACACATTGTACTAGTGGGGATATACTAGTTATACAATATTCTTTCCCTGTATTCCAATGCAATCTTTGGCTCTTAGAAGTAAAATAAGATATGAAAGAGCCCATGAAACCCTGCTCTAAATATGTCAGTTTACTAATATGTAGTTTATATGTTTGTTTGTTTGAAGCCATAATAAAGGCAACTTGTATTTGAAAGTTTAAACTCTATGGAAGATCATGTTTTCATTTTTATTTTATATGACAATTACATAATGTGTCAAATTTCTTCTCCAGTTAGTCTCATACAATAAAGCAAAACAGAAGAGCAAAGATTTGGTCCAATGTAAAAGGAGTATCTGTGATATCTCAACTGATTTCCTTGAATATTTGGCAAGAAAATCTCTGTATAACTTAGAAAGTTTTTTCTCTTTCTGAAAGGACAGCTATTAATACTATGCAGCTAGAAGCAGAGACCTTAGAAGCTCATCTATCACTCTGACATTTTCTTTATGAAATAAAAAGAATTGCATGTGTGCATGCACACACACATATTTACACACAACCTAAGGTAAATTTTCACTCATGAAACCAATAACTTATAGTAAATGATCCACATTCTAGTTAACAAAATGTACAATCAACAACTATTTTTCTTCTGTATGGTGAAAAATGATTTATTGACTTAAATCAGTATTAGCTAGAGCCTAATCATATGATCTTGAGTCAATGATAAAGCAAATCATCCTAAAAATACAAATAACACAATAATTATAAAGCTGCTTACTATTATTTTTGATTCTCTTCCTTCGTGGTACTTGAAAGTATTGTACTTTCAAGGATGCCTTATCCTTGTAAGTTAACTATGGTCATATGCCTTGTTTTGACTAATAGAATTAAAGTGAAAGTGACACATGGAAGGTGTCATGTGGAAGCATTTAATTGTTAGTGTTAGACTTTACTTCTTTTAGCCTAGAAATCTTGAAAGCATATATTGATAGGAATGTCAATACTAAATCATCACATAGACAGCTCACTTAGCAAGTCACTTAAGTTTGAAAGGGACTTTGTGGGAGACAAAAACAAGACTTTATCATTTTTATGTCACTGGGCTTTTGGAGTTTCTTGTTAGGAAAGCATAAGCTATCTTATACTAACTAAGCCCATTGGTACTGTGGAAATAAGAGGATTAACATTTACTGAGTGAGCCTAGGAATGTGTTTTCTTGGTGGCTCAGACTCTAAAGAATCTGCCTGCAATGAAGGAGACTCAAGTTCAATCCTTGGGTTGGGAAGATCCCCTGGAGTAAAAAATGTCAACCCGCTCCAGTATTCTTGCCTAGAGAATCCCATGGACAGAGGAGCCAGGTGGGCTACAGGCCATGGGGTTACAAAGAGTCAGACATGACTGAGTGACTAATACTTTCACTTTCACAGGAATGTGCTAGAAGTTTTTGAAAGATTAGTCAATTATTCTTCAAAGCAATCCAAATAGGGTTTTTATTAGTATTCCTGTTTTACAAATGGATTCTCAGCACAGTTTGTCACATGCCATTAATTGCTGTGGCATACCTCTCAACTCCATTTCTGATGAGTTCCATTGATAAAGTAGATGGTATATTTTCATACTTTGTAATAAAAATCAATTTTCTACATAATCAAGAACCATCCTTGTTCCCTGTCTCTGTCTGCTTTAAATGGTCAAAGGGGTGAGCTATCCAAAGAGAAATGCATAAGAGATGTCTATACCCCAACCTCATATGTTTTGTTTTCATACGGAGTGTAAAAGATTCACACACACAAAAATATCCATGTAAATCATACTTCCTGGGCGTATCCACTAAGTTCACATATTCAACTCATATTTATGGACAAAGAAATATATTAAATTGATTTGGCACTGAACTCTAGGCTGAGAAGAGTTACTACTAATCCAGACTGCCACTTAACCAGTTTTATGACACTAGGTAAGCTTTCCATCTTCTCTGTGCTCTGGTTTCTTCACTTAGGAGTGTGACAGTGCATAAGGTCTGTAGGAGGATTTTATAAGGTAATCAATATGAAAAGCTTAAAACACAGATTGACACATAAGAAAGAGTATTATTATATACCATGTGAACAGAAAATAAAAATGGCATAATGTTATAATTATTTTGAACACTTGTATTATGCTAATGCTATTCTTGGTACTTTTTATAAATTACACTTTTACATCTTCATGATGACTCTGAGACCTCATCGTTCTTACACTCATTCTCACTTCATAGGTGAAGCAAATCACATTTCAAGATGTAAATAAGGATTTTAATTTTACTTTCCTTGACTTGTTCTCATCTCAGAGTCTAGGCTTTACCTATGACAGTTTTAAGACTAGTGACCATGATGCATAAAAGACCAAAAGATAATAAGCTCAAGGTCTCAACAATATGAACCTGGATATTGTTAGAACAAGAAGGAAGACCACTGCAACGTGTGATGTGTTATAAGATATATAAAAATGAAGTATTGTACCAGTTCTGAGGAATGAGTTTGCTTCTGAATGGAGCAGATGGTTACATGGAGAAGGAACTTTTGGAATTTCAGCAAGCTTATAAGGATAGGCAGAATTTTGACAAGTAAAAAGGATGCAAGAGCATCCCTGGAGAAAGGAACAGCAGGAAAAGGGATCTTGCAAAAAAAAAGTATAAAGTATAGAGCATATTAAAAATAAATCTAGGACACTTGAACGCATGCAAGTATTTTTAAGTAACTAAGATTACAATTATTCTCAGTAGATGATAGTATAATTCCTATTAGCAACTGTATTTATCTGTTTCTGTGTAATCCAGAAACTACTGGCTTGAAACAACAAATGTTTATTGCTTCACTTTTCCTGCAAGTCAGGAATTTTAGAGAGGCTTAGTTGGGTTGTTTGGGGTGAGGGTCTCTCAGAAGGTTGCTGTCGAGATGTTAGCTGGTGCTACACTCTTCAAAGCTTGACTGGGACTAGAGGATATACTTCCCATTGATCTGTTCACTTGTTATCAGGATGCCTCAATCTCTTGACATGGACCTCTGCCTTGGACTGCTTGAGTGTCCTGATCAGATGGCAGCTAGCTCCCCCAAGAATGAATGATTCAAGAGAGGCAAAATTTGGAAGTCATGTACTGCCATTTCTTCAAAATTCTGGTGGTCATGCAGATCATCCCTATTAATCTTGGGAAGGGAGTTTATTAAGATGTAAATGCCAAGAAGTGAAGCATCACTGGGGATATTCACAAAGTTGGCTGCCATAGCCATCTTTTATGCTTAAATTCATACATCCTACTTAAAGAACATATGCATGTAAGATATCAAGAAACCAAGTCAGGAATCATAGTAAAATGCTATCTGACAAGGATATCTATTGTCACAAACCCAGCCAATAGCATGAAAATAGAAATAACTAAAGTTTTCTTCTCTTTTATATACATAGTCTTCCATATTTTCTATCTCACCAAATTTTAAGCACCTATAGGTAGGTCTTCTTAACTATCATAAAGTGATGATCACAAGTGTGATTTCTACGTGTCTTAGTCCTTTATAACTATCTCTAATCAGATTTATTTATTCCTTTTTAAAAAAATAAATGGCACATCTGAAAGTTAGGAGATCACCATGTTTATTGGGTACAAAATCAAACATGAAGGATTTTCAGAGTACTCATCTAGGGGCAATTTATCAGGACCACTCCTTAAAAGAATATTAAAAAGACAGTGCCGACTCTTGGGGCTACCATGTTCTGAGAACTTCCTCATTAAAATAGTCCAGGTAATGAAGAGGGGATAAAGTTAAACATCATTACCTTACTATAATATAAAAATTTTGAAAATAAAGCAGTCTAATAGCTGTTGCTTCATATTTTCTATCATTGCCAGTCTTAGCTACATTCTCAAGCCACAGATATTTCCTACTGTTTTATCTGGCCTCTTGCTTTTATTGGCCCCAAGTTCAATCAGATGAACTGCTGAAAGCGAAACTCGAACTAACTCATATGCTGAACAATGAACTCAAAACAAGCCTAGGGCAGCAAATGGAATTTTAATTGCTCACTTGTATTTCTCCAGTGCCTTTTTCCCTAGATGACTGCGTGACAAGCGGCCACACTGCATTCAGAATTTGTAGGACAAAACACCTAAGCATAAATGATAACCATCCATGACCTTGATCTTGCTAGCATGTCTTTCTTTAGTTCAGGTAATGCTACTTGACACAGTCACCTGGAGGTACTAATAGATTATAGACTGCCCTTACTTCAGAGGGCTCTTGAAAGGGCAGAGTGGGAAATATAATCACATTATCTTTGCCATTATTAAGCACTGATTGAATGCCACCAGAAGGCTAGACATTACATACCAAGTATCCATTTTGCACATATTAGGAATTGCATACGCCTTTTACTTTAGAAACATATTAACATCATTGTTCTTTCTGTCACTTTTACTTTCATTTCCTATAGAATCCTTTTGGGACATCTTACGTAGTAAAAACTCACTTGGATTGTTTTTCTAGAATGACCTTTCATCCTCCTTGTCAGTTTATCCCAGCAGGGAAATATGTCTGTTCCCAGAAATGATCTCCCACCTCAGCCATTTCTGTATTGTCAGAGGGGCAAGGACTCAACTGATTCCCATACAGTTTAATGGAAAAAGTAAAAAGGGACAGCGAAAGATAACTGTTTGCAGCATTTGCTTATGTTTGACCATTAAAGCTGTTAATGTTTCAAAGGAACTATCATGGATCCTGCAGCATACTAGACACTTTTACATAAAGTACTTATTTTATATTTCTCTGCTCTTCCCAGTAGCATATTAGACACCTACTGACCTGGGAGGCTCATCCTCCAGTGTCATATCTTTTTGTCTTTTCTTACTGTTCATGGGATTCTCAAGGCAAGAATACTGCAGAGGTTTGTCACTCCCTTCTCCAGTAGACTGTGCTTTTACAGAACTCTCCACCATGACTCATCCATCTTGGGTGGCCCCGCATGGCATGGTTCATAGCTTCATTGAGTTACACAAGGCTGTGATCCATAAGATCATTTTGGTTAGTTTTCTGTGATTGTGGTTTTCATTCTGGAGGCCATGAGATTGTAGTTCTTGCTTCTTCTGTCTGCCCTCTGATGGATGAGGATAAGACGCTTGTGCAAGGATGAAGATGGATGAGGATAAGAAGCTTGTGCAAGCTTCCTGATGGGAAAGACTAGCTATGAAGAAAACTGGGCCTTGCTCTGGTGGGGAGGGCTATGCTCAGCAAATCTGTAATCAAATTTTCTGTGAACGGATGAGACTGTGCTCCTTACCTGTTAGTTGTTGGCCTGAAGTGGCCCAGTTTTGGAGTCTTCAGTATCTACGGTAGGGCTACAGGCTTGATGGTAGGGCTAATGGTGACCTCCTCTAAAAGGACTTATGCCAACAAGCTGTGCCTCCCTGGACTGCTGTTGCCAGTGTTCCTGACCCCACAGAAGGCAGGCAACTGTCGACCCATGCCTGCACAGGAGACCCCCAAACACTCACAGGAAGGTCTAGCTCAGTCTCTTGTGGGGTCACTTGTCCTTTACCTTGGTGTGCACAAGGTTTTTTTATGCCCTCCAGGTATCTCTGCTTCCCTCAGTCCTGTGGAAGTTCTGTATTCAAATCTTGATGACCTTCAAAGTCAGATTCCCTGAGGATTCCCAGTCAGTTTCCAGATATTCAGGTTGGGAAATGTTATATGGGGCCAAGAACCTTCACAGCAATGTGGTAATTTCTTTGATATGATTTTTCTCCAGTTGCAGCAGCTCTGTGGTAAGGCTATAGGCTCTATGGTAGGGCTAATGGTGACCTCCTTCAAGAGGACTTAACGCCACAAGCTGCATTTCCCAGCTTGCTGCTGGAAGTGCCCCTGTCCCTGTGGCTGGCCACTGATGACCCACACCTTCTAAGGAGACCCTTAAACTTTCACAGGCAGGTCTGGCTCAGTCTCTTGTCAGGGTCACTGCTACTTTCCCCTGGGTCCTGGTGTGAAAAAGATTTTGTTTGTGCCCTCCAAGAGTCTCTGGTGGGTATGGGATTTGATTTTAACATGGTTGTGCCCATCCTACCATTTTGTTGCAGCTTTTCTTTGTTCTTAGATGTAGGGTATCTTTCTTTGGTCAGTTCCAACATCCTCCTATTAATGGCTGTTCAGTAGTTAGTGGTGATTTTGGTGTTCTCACAGAAGATGAACATCATGTATGGATGTGAGAGTTGGACCATAAAGAAGGCTAAGTGAAGGGAAGTGAAGTGAAGTCACTCAGTCGTGTCCAACTCTTTGCGATCCCGTGGACTGTAGCCTATCAGGATCCTCCATCCATGGGATTTTCCAGGCAACAGTGCTGGAGTGGATTGCCATTTCCTTCTCCAGGGGTTTTCCTGACCCAGGTTTCCTGCATTGCAGGCAGACGCTTTACCATCTGAGCCACCAGGGAAGCTCCAAAGAAGGCTAAGCACCAAAAAATTGATGCTTGTGAACTGTGGTTCTGAAGAAGACTCTTGAGAGTCCCTTGGACTGCAAGGAGATCAAACCAGTCATTCCAAAAAGAAATCAACCCTGAATATTCATTGAAAGGACTGATGCTAAAGCTGAAACTCAAATACTTTGGCTGCCTGATGGGAAGAGTCAACTCATTGGAAAAGATTCTGATGCTGGGAAAGATTGAGAAAAGGAGGAGAAGGGGACTACAAAGGATGAGATGGTTGGATGGCATCACTGCCTCAATGGACATGAGTTTGAGAAAACTCTGGGAGATAGTGAAGGACAGGGAAGCCTGGCATGCTGTGGTCCATGGGGTTGCAAGAAGTTGGAGAAAACTTAGCAGTTGAACAACAACTTATTTTATATACACAATGCCTACCAAGGTAGGAAGATGTAGCATGTTACAGATGTTGAATCTGAGTTGCATAGAAATCTAGAAATTTCCCAAGGCTGTATCAACAGAAAATAGTGGAGATAGTTTAGAACCTCTTACTGCCTAGCATAATACAGGTCTTTTTCAGTTTACTTACATTAATAGAAATATAGAATTAAAAAAAAAAAACTCAACAGCTAATTAAAGAGTTTTCTACCCATAATTCTAGGATTATATATAATGAATAAAATGTATGGATAACATTATTTTAGTTATATTTTGCCGGGAGCCAGTGTGAGGAATCTCACCCATGACAAGGTCATGCAGCAGAGGCCTGATGGGCAAGGTGAATCAAGCCTCAGGTTTTCCCCCTGGTATTTCCTGAGCATGTACCCCCAAAATAAGAATCTGCCTGCTTTTCCACTCTTCTGACATTCTCTGGAAAAAGTTAACTCAGGGCTTTAGTCTCCTGTATTTGAAAAGGATGTTTCAGTTCAAACCCCCTCTGATAACTCTCTAGCTTGCCTAACAGGTTCCCTGGATTTTTACAGCTTGTAAATTGTTTACAGTCTCCCAACCAGGAGAGGCACAGGAAACTTAAAAACATCCTAGGAATACAGGGGCTTCCAAGGTATCAAGATCATTAGAATAAAACTGATTAAGCATTTCATTGTTGAGCCAATACTTGCTGCCAAATTTTCATATCTTTTACTTGTTGATATAGTTGGTATATAGAAAAAACAAGTAGCAACATTAGATCTTTGAGTTAAGTACCTTCTTTGTTATAACCCACTGCACCCTTGTTCTATATAGATGTAACTTTAGTGCTTTAAGGAGATGCAGATTAGAGAAAAACACTTCAGGGGAAACAAGGTTAACATTCATTAAAGAAGAGAGCCAAAAGTGTTAGCAAGCCTCTTGGCCAGAAAATAATGTAAATAACCTGAGTCCTTTTGTATACAAAAAGATATACAGAAAGAGTGAGGACTACTGCCCCTTCGTGACTCTGTATCTTCCATTATGTAAAATTTAGAGTATATAAACACCTTTTAAATAATAAATTTGGAGGGGTTTTTGCACAAGCTTGGCCTCCCCCGTGTCGATTCTTTCTCTTGCTCCCTCCCTCTCCTTTTCAGGCTGATCCCTTGGAACATGGAGACTCACCATGTCTACTTACTTGTCCTGGCTTCTAAGATCCGTAAGAGAGAGAGCCCAAGGCAGGGCACTCTCCGATATTCAAATGGGCGCCAGCGGCTCAACGTAGATGGTGCAAGTTCCTTGTCTGGAACTTTATTGGTTTTCCACGTAAACCAAGTTAATCAGCCTCTTTTCTCCACTCATTTTCCTACTACACTACTTCTTCTTAATCTAATCTTATATTAATAAATAAATAAGTTTTTCCTTGCCAATGCAGTCCTTGCTTCAAATCACCCTGGATCCACTGGGGCTGGACCCTGGCAATATTTATTTTTAATTGATTGATGATTGCTTTATAATATTGGTTTGATTTCTGTCATACATCAGTATGAATTAGCCATAGGTGTACATATGTCCCTCCTTCTTAAAGCTCCTTCCCACTTCCCACCCTTTCCCACCCTTCTAGGTTGTTACAGAGCCCAGGTTTGAGTTCCCCAAGTCATACAGCAAATTTCTATTGGCTGTTTTTCAATGGAAGTGTATATGCTTTCATGCTACTCTCTCCACTCGTCTCACCCTCTCCTACCTTTCCTCCACTCTTGTCCATAACTCTGTTGTCTATATCAGCATCTCCACTACTGCCCTGCAAATAGGTTCATCAGTACCATCTTTCTAGATTCCATACATACGTGTTGTGGTGGTTTACTTTACTAAGTTGTGTCCATCTCTTGTGACCCCATGGATTGTAGCCTGCCAGGCTCCTCTGTCCATGGGATTCTTCAGGCAAGAATACTGGAGTAGGTTGCCATTTCCTTCTCCATATATATGCTATTATAAAATATTTGCTTTTCTCTTTCTGACTTACTTCACTCTGTATAATAGTTTATGACTGAGTAGTATTCCATATGTATCACAGCTTCTTTATTCATTCATCTGTCAATGGACATTTAGGTTGCTTCCATGTCCTAGTTATTGTAAATAGTGCTGCAATTAACATTGAGGTATATGTGAATTTTTCACTTTTGGTTTCCTAAGTGTAAATGCCTAGAAATGGTATTGCTGGGTCATATTGTGGTTTTATTCCTAGCTTTTAAGGAGTCTCCATACCATCTTCCATAGCAGTTGCATAAATTTACATTCCCACCAGTAGTGCAAGAGGGTTCCCTTTTCTCCACACCCCCAGGATGGATAAGATTCTGAGTTTGTAAAAGCTAAATTGGGAGTGTTTATTTCTTTCAGGATATTGTCATTTTAGGGAACTAGCCCAACATTCTAACACATAGGAAGGAAAAACGATAGTGGCTCCCTTTCATTGTGATTGGTTTCATTATTAGAGGCTGTAGTGCCTGCTACATCAGAATGCTAAATATACATACAAAAAGCCTAATCTCTTCTGAAGCTTCTATAATTTTTAAACCATCAAATAACATCTTCAATTATTTTTTACTTTTTGTTTAAAAGTTTATAACTTAGACAAAAATAACACTCTAGCATGATAATCATACTTGCCTTTACATGTTCACTAATAATAATTACCCCAATATTTTTACAAAGTCAGTAAAATGTAGTTTGATATAAATTTATATTGTTATTTTTAGTATGATACAATATTACAAATATATTTCATTCAGTTACTAGTTTTTACAATAATTTACCTATGTAGCTGCACAACATACAAATGAACAGCTTACTGAAATAGATTTTGATTTTCCCATTATTTATTTTACATTTAAATGTATTTTTTTACAAACAGTATAAATATGGTTGAAATGAATATCTACTGCCATAAAAGATTTTCCTTTCTTTTAAACTGTTTCCTTAATATCCACCTCTAGAACTAGATAAGAGCTAACAAGATATTATACATGTGAAAATATTCCATAATATGTATTTTTAATATGCTCATAATGAAACATTTTAAAAAACACTGAAAAACATCACCAAGGAACAAATTAAATTAGATAAGATAGAGTATTCTATTTCTTTGCCTTTTAACATTCTTGTCTACTTTTATTTTTATCAACTTCAGAGTATGTGTAGAAGGGGGCAACTTTTTCCAACAGTTAACTCATGTTACATGTGGGGCTCAGTTCTCTACTTCAGGGGTAGAATATGTTACCCAGGTCTAACCAATCAGCTTCATACATGGTTCCTATCACTTACAGTACTTGCAGTATTTATAGTATATTCTATGCTCCCAGTCTATTTTTAAATACACATGGCTATGTGTGTATACACACACACACACACACACACATATATGTGTATATATATATATATATATATATATATATATATATATATTGCTTGATGTCTTTGTGTGTCAGTCATTCAGTTGTGTACGACTCTTTGTGACCCCATGAACTGTAGCCCGCCAGGCTCCTCTGTCTATGGAATTCTCCAGGCAAGAATACTGGAGTGGGTTGCCATTCCCTTCACCAGGGGATCTTCCTGACCCAGGGATCAAACTTGGGTCTCCCACATTGCAGGCAGATTCTTTACTGTCTTAAAAATAAGTAATAAAAATTTAAAGCAACATTAAATATTTCCTTTCTCACATTTTCAGTAACAATAGAGTAGTCCAAAATATGGATATATGGATATATAATCAATTCTCTACTGTTAGGTATTTATAACAGTAACATTTTTTAAAAATTATAACTTTATGATGAATATACACAGACATACATATTCACCATTTATAGTTCTAAATGGATATAGAACTCAAAAGGGCACATTATTAGAAATAAAACTACTTCTTTAAAATGTATGCATATTTTAGGATATATAAAAATCTGCATGTTATTATTATAAAAATCTCATGTTATTTATTCTTGATACAAGGCTTTTTCTTATAATCTTTCTCTGATATTAAAATTACCAATCTTGTTTTGCTTTATCCAATATTTTTGTCCACACTTTAAAAAATTCTTAACCTTAATTTTAAGTAACTATCCTCTAATTGGTAGAGTTGGATTTTATTTCTGACCCAATTTGATATTCTTAGCCTTTCAGAAGAGTAAGTTCATTTTTGTATTGTTACATTGAATACACTAGTTTTATTTTTATCATTCTATTTTGACGTTTATCATATATATATGTATGCTGCTGCTGCTGCTGCTGCTAAGTCACTTCAGTCGTGTCTGACTCTGTGCAACCCCACAGATGGCAGCCCATTGGGCTTCACCATCCCTGGGATTCTCCAGGCAAGAACGCTGGAGTGGGTTGCCATTTCCTTCTCCAATGCATGAAAGTGAAAAGTGAAAGTGAAGTTGTTCAGTCATGTCTGACTCAGCGACCCCACGGACTGCAGCCTACCAGGCTCCTCGGTCTATGGGAGTTTCCAGGCAAGAGTACTGGAGTGGGATGCAATTGCCTTCTCCGATATATATGTATATATATGTGTATATATATACACATATTTTCTTTCGCTTCAACTTTTTCCTGTGTTTTTTATGTTGTGCAGTACAAACTCTGGTTTTCTGTTCTTAAGCAAGTCATTTGGAAGATATGCAACATGCTTTAAATTCTAGTAATAAAGACTTGTAAATTAAAAAAAAAAAAAATCACTGGACCAAAATTGTTCTATTTTCATCAACACAAATGTCAAGTAAATGCCTTTCAATGCTGATCTATGCAAAGTTAGGCAATTAAATCACTTTTACTTACTTTTTAACCTTGACTGTGCAGTTTTTATTGATATATCTCATATTTTATCTTCAATTTTATTGTTAAATTATTATTTATATACATCTTAATTTCCATAAATTATTGTTGACATTTTTATTGTTTTGTTACTTACATGTATAAATTATTGCCATTTTATTCCATATTTAAATGTTTCCCTCTGGTTTACAATTTTTCCATCTTTCATATAATTCTTCATTTTAACTTTAATTTGTACTCTCTTTTCCCTTAAATGAAATATATTTTTAATTACCTGGGTTATGTTCTTTACATATATGAGAGTCAAATGAGAGTCATCAACTTTCATAAGTAAAATATTTTAAAATTACCATCTTGGCTTTGTTCAAATTCTATAAAGTTTGCTCATTATTTGTTGCTAGAGACAAAGCTATCTCTTCTTACTCTTTTTAAAAACTGTTATTCCATTTTCCTCTGAATGTTTAAGGAATTTTTAATTCATTATTTAAATTCAAATATATCATTAGGTTATGTCATAGTATTTACCACTTGTTTATCTCTTCTCTGATCACCAGGAACCTATTTTACAGGCAGTTCTATCATTCTCATTCTATAAGTCAGAAACGTTTTCTCCCATTATAAATAATCCTGGATTCATGTCCAATTGTTCTACGAACATCGTTAGATATAACATTTGATGTATTTGTTTTGTTTTTTGTTGTGTGTTAGGTTTTATTCTCTCTGTCATCTTTACATTTTGGAATAACTTCTTGCTTGGTCCCTACTCTCTGACTCAGTTTTCTTCAATGTAAATTCTTAATTTTGAAAAATGTCCTCCTAATTCTACTGTGGTTATACCTTTTTCTCTGCTGCTGCTAAGTCACTTTAGTCGTGTCCAACTCTGTGCAACCCCATAGACGGCAGCCCAACAGGTTCCACCATCGCTGGGATTCTCCAGGCAAGAACACTGGAGTGGGTTGCCATTTCTCTAGGCTCTTTCTTAAACTCTTCCTGATGATCCCTTTTAGTTTCATCCTATAATCTACTTTGTCTTTTGTTTAACTTAATTAAGAAAGCAAAATGCATAACACCATCTGAAAAACCTCATTTATGTATAACAAATCCTACTTGAACATTTCCTTTCCTTATATTTTGAGTGCTACATTTATTTACTTCTTTATATTGTACTTTTTCCATGAAGAATTGAAATGAAGTCACTTAGTGATGTCTGACTCTTTGAGACACCATGGACTGCAGCCTGCCACACTCCTCCATCCATGGAATTTTCCATGCAAAAATACTGGAGTGGGTTGCCATTTCCTTCTCCAGGTATCAAACCCAGGTCTCCTGAACTGCAGGCAGAGTTTTTACCATCTGAGCCACCATAGATCCCATTCTTTTATATTCTAATCATTCATCCTAAAATGAGACAACTATCTCTTGGTATTTAACTTGTACAAAACAAGGAGTAAATACTTTTGTGGATCTTGACTTTCTGATCAACTATGTGATACTAAAATTCTCATCTAAAATTTAAATTTCTATGGCCAGATGATAAGCTTTCATGTTACTTTCAAATGACCCATCAGCACTCAAATGAAAGGAAACATATAGATTGCAGATATTCTTTTGAATACTATCCAACTTTTATATTAGGGCCAATTAATGCAACCAGTTTTATGTGTCCTGACTTCTATTCAAGTGATCAGATCCGGATTCTTTATTATTTTAGTGATGGATTGGAAAAGGGCATCTCGTGTCACGATGGCTTCATAAAATTCTAAGAAATATATATCACAGTCAAAATAAGGAGATCTTTGGCTATGCATTCATTTTGGTTATGTTTGCATTTAGAATTACACCTACAACTATCTTTAAAAGTGGTAGCAAATGATGTCAAACTAGAGAGATCAATATTTCTACAAACCTCTCTAAATTTGTCTGTTATTTTTCATTTCAACTGTTTCTGAGGAAAGTAGAGATGGAATTCCTTCATTTACCTTGACATCTTTCCATAATGAGAATTGCGTTAAGTATAACATAAAAGAAACTTCATCAATCAGTTATGACCCAAATTAAGTAGACTTAATTTTAAGACACAGAACACCTAGGCAAAACTATATCTGAGGGAAGAAACAAACCAACAAACAACTGAAGGGGAAAAAAATATTCCCAGCAATTTACATGGGTGTTTTCCTACTCTGAGCAACAGTTTGACAGCAACAGCAGATAGGTTTCTTTGAATCTCCCAATAAAATTACTAGGTAAAGTTCTTTAAAAGAAAAACCAATAAATCTTTAGACAACCTCTATGCCAAATACTGAAAGATGATGCTGTGAAAGTGCTGCACTCAATATGCCAGCAAATTTGGAAAACTCAGCAGTGGCCACAGGACTGGAAAAGGGCAGTTTTCATTCCAATTCCAAAGAAAGGCAATGCCAAAGAATGCTCAAACTACTGCACAATTGCTCTCATCTCACATGCTAGTAAAGTAGTGCTCAAAATTCTCCAAGCCAGGCTTCAGCAGTACATGAACTGTGAACTCCCTGATGTTCAAGCTGGTATTAGAAAAGGCAGAGGAACCAGAAATCAAATTGCCAACATCCACTGGTTCATGGAAAAAGCAAGAGAGTTCCAGAAAAACATCTACTTTTGCTTTATTGACTATGCCAAAGCCTTTGACTGTGTGGATCACAATAAACTGTGGAAAATTCTGAGAGATGGGAATACCAGACCACCTGACCTGCCTCTTGAGAAATCTGTATGCAGGTCAGGAAGCAACAGTTAGAACTGGACATGGAACAACAGGGTGGTTCCAAATAGCAAAAAGGAGTAAATCAGGGCTGTATATTGTCACCCTGCTTATTTAACTTCTATGCAGAGTACATCATGAGAAACCCTGGACTGGAAGAAGCACAAGCCAGGAGAAATATCAATAACCTCAGATATGCAGATGACACCATCCTTATGGCAGAAAGTGAAGAGGAACTAAAAAGCCTCTTGATGAAAATGAAAGTGGAGAGTGAAAAAGTTGACTTAAAGCTCAACATTCAGACAACGAAGATCATGGCATCCGGTCCCATCACTTCATGGGAAATAGATGGGGAAACAGTGGAAACAATGTCAGGCTTTTGGGGGACTCCAGAATCACTGCTGATGGTGACTGCAGCCATGAAATTAAAAAACACTTACTCCTTGGAAGAAAAGTTATGACCAACGTAGATAGCATATTCAAAAGCAGAGACATTACTTTGCCAACTAAGGTCCATCTAGTCAAGGCTATGGTTTTTCCTGTGGTCATGTATGGATGTGAGAGTTGGACTGTGAAGAAGGCTGAACCCTGAAGAACTGATGCATTTGAACTGTGGTGTTGGAGAAGACTCTTGAGAGTCCCTTGGACTGCAAGGAGATCCAACCAGTCCATTCTGAAGAGGATCAGCCCTGGGATTTCTTTGGAAGGAATGATGCTAAAGCTGAACCTCCAGTACTTTGGCCACTTCATGTAAAGAGTTGACTCACTGGAAAAGACTCTGATGCTGGGAGGGATTGGGGGCAGGAGGAGAAGGGGACGACAGAGAATGAGATGGTTGGATGGCATCACGGACTCGATGGACATGAGTCTGAATGAACTCCGAGAGATGGTGATGAACAGGGAGTCCTGGCGTGCTGCGATTAATGGGGTCGCAGAGCCCGACACAACTGAGCGACTGAACTGAATTGAACTGAACTGAAGCCAAAATTTATAAAATTATAATGATAGACAGTAAGGTTCTCATGTATAGTTTTAATTCTTATTAGTGTCTGAACAAATCTTGTTGAAGGCTAAATCAACATGCCCATGTACCATACTCACCTTCCAAAGTATTCATCTGCAGTAATTCCAATGAATTTGATGGTAACAATAAAGAATTTACCTCCCTTCCATTTCCAAGGCACTGACACTTTATTTCTGTTAGCAAGTATGTTGCTCTTTCTAAGGAAAACACTGGTCAACTATTTTGTTCTAGGTTATGGGAATGACCATGTTAGTAAACCTCAGTCTGAATCCTTTCTGTATTCGAGGCAGAAGTGAGGGCTATATTTGGCTGTTGCTTTCTAGAGCAAACCAGGTCTTCCCTTAGATCTACTTTACAGCAATCTCTGCTACCTGCACACACAAAGATATCTAAGCATACGCATGGATGACTGCAAATCTTATATACTGGCTGAATGTGATAACTAATCCCATTTAGTAAAGAGTTGACTTGCAAATCACGATGTTTCACACATTGTAGTTCTCTAGGAATTACCCTTATTGCTTCCTTGAACCTGCCTGGAATTGATGAGACTAGAAAAATAACCATTTCTTTCTACTCCTGTTATCTCCTTAATATGCAAAGTGGTTGTCTGCAAAGAAAATGGGTTTGAAGCATACCTCAAATCCACCACTTACTAAACTCTATACATTTTGGAAACTATTTAATCTTGCCAGTTCTCAATGTCCTTACCTGCCTGCCTGTGCTTATAAACTCACTTCAGTCCTGTCTAACTCTCTGTGACCCCATGGACTGTAGCCCGCCAGGCTCCTCTATCCAGGGGATTCTCCGGGCAAGAATTCTGGAGTGGGTTGTCATGCCTCCTCCAGAGGGTCTTCTCCATCTGGAGATCGAACCCAAGTCTCCTGCAGCTCCTGCAGCGCAGGCCACCGGGGAAGCCCGTCCTTACCTATATGATAAAAAGGTAATACCTACTTTATAGGGGTTTATGATAATTAGCTTGGATAACCTATGTAAAACATTTTATCACAATTTCTGAAACTTATTCTGTGTTAAATAAAGTTAGTTTCCTGAAGAACAAGAGGTAAAAAGACAAAAAAACTTGAATTAAAACTATGCACACTTGATTTCTCTGCCATTATAAATTATTATAAGATAAGATACTGAGTATAGTTCTCATTCTCTGTTATATATAGTAGGCCATTTGGTAATCTATTTTATATATAGTAGTATATATGCCTTAATCCCAAAGTCCTAATTTATCCCTCTCTCATAGGTACATATATGGATAGAATACATATGTATGTATACAAATATGTATAACTGAATCATTTATTGTACACATGAAGCTAACACAATACTGCAAGTCAACTATATTTCAATAAAAATGAATTTGAAAACTATGCACACTTGAAATAATTAATATTTCTGGAATTGTAAATCCTGGAAATTTACTTTGCATATTTGAAGCTTCTAGTATTTTTGTTAATTATTAATTTGGGCTTGAATTATAACTGAACTAACTTTCTTTATATTAAAAATTATCATTTGATGATAAAATGTTTGTTAATATCCAAGTATTTTAGCTTTTTCAATTATTGATTTATTTATAAACTGTAGATCTATAATTATTCACTGATAGTTCAGTACATATCAATAATTGATGAGTGAATAGCTACCAATCCCTTGTATGTCAGATTTAATTATTTTCAAAAGTCAATTTGTAAATTTTTAATCTTAATTCTAAAAGTTTTACTTTTCAGAGAGAACTTATAACTCAGAAATCCACTTTCTTTTAAATATACTATTGGGTAAATAAAGACAATATACACGAATAGTACCTAACATGTGCCAGAAATGATTCTAAGATTAACATATTTAATCACCACAATTAATTTATGTGGTATATCCTATTATTATCTCAATATTTTTAAGTGGTGAAAATGAGATCCTGAGAAATCACAAGTAATTTTCCAAGCGTCACACAGCAAGTGATGGAGTTAGGATAGCACCCTCGCTCACCTAAATATACGTTCAAGTTTCTGAAGAGTAAGTTTGCTTTTGAATGATTTCCTAAGACCAAATTTTCTGTTCAGGATGAGAAGGTCTTGACTAATTCTACTTTCTCAATTATGGAAAGGACTAGAGACTAATACACAATCTTAGATGAAAGCTTGATGCAAAAAAAAAAATATATATATATATATATATCAACTTTGTTCATCAACACTTATTTAAAATCATTCTGTTGCCATTGAGAGATAGTACAGCACACGGTTAGTGTATATATGCTGTCTCTAGCTGGAATACATCAAGAACTTTCCCTGATTACATAAATAAATGCAGTAATTGAGCTCATGCCTCATGTGGAAACTCATGTTCCTAGCAATTATTCTCCCTTAGGAAGATAACTTTATTTATCAATGTCTACTTGCTACATGGTTCAAATAAATCTTTTTCTAAGTGAAGCATCTGACTTGCAGTCCATGACTACCTGGAAAACATGACCATTCAACCCAATCTAAGATTTACACCTTAGCTCAAAACATGCTCAAGTACAATATTCAGCCTCAAGTCTTGGCTGACAAAATGTTGATCTTTTATTTGACATTAAAATCAATTATTGGGAAAAGGGGGAGCAACAGCCCCATTAGGGAAATTGCTGCTGATTTTATATCTATCACATCAAAGTGAACTGGATATTAATATTCTCATATTTTATTGTTAAAACATTTTAATTTCTTCTAAGTGTGCATTTCAGGTTGTGAATCGTTGATGAGAAAACAGCTCAGTAGTTCCAATTTGCATATGAAAGCTACAATATTGTGACATCTACCTGTCAGCAGGTACTTTACCCTCACCTGCATAAAGTCCTTTAATGTTGGGATCTAACTGAAGAATTACAGAAATATACATTATGTAAATAACATGCCTAAAGCTTATTTAAAATCTCTTCTTGATTTTCTGATTATAAAAAAGCAAGGAAGAGATATTTTCACTTTCTGGAATGACTTAAGAATGACTTAAGAATGTGTTCAACTTTGTTGGGCCAAAATTTATAGAAAGCCATTGGACCTTTCCATATGGATATATATTTAAATACTCTCTGAGTCTGTTTATTCTTTTTACTTCAAGAAAAAGAACCTCCAACCATCTCTGTGCCCTTAGATTGTATTGGATATACTGGGCTGAACAAAATTAAAACGAACCTGAAATTCCATTAAAACCTAGCTCTGTGCCCCCATCTCTGAATTCTTCAAGTTAAAGGGTTACAGAAAAAAAACAAATCAGAGTAGCTGGAAGTTGGGAGTATTGATTCAAAGTCTCCAAAATTTATTCAAGAGACTAAAGTCAAGAAAACTAACCTCTCTGGTGATACGGCTCTCCTTCTCTTACTGAGAGATCCTCTTGACAAATACACGTTGGTGAGCCTAAAGGACTTGGAGGAAATGTCTGAGTCTGCATATCTTTCTTTCTTTTCCGCCTGGCACAGCTTCGGGATTTATACACACTCCCTTTGTTTTCCTTTCTCTGACTTCACTAAGGAGGACACAGTGCTTTTGGCTAGTAAATGTTTGTACAAATAGACATTCTGACATTCAGTCATATATCCATCTATTTATTTTTTCCACCAACTATTATTGCTATGATAAAGCGATAAAATAATAAATCACTTTAAAAACAATTTTAAAATACAATAAAGTAAAGGGTCAGATTTATGTGACTCTGATCATTTAATAGCTATATCAGTCAGTCAGTTCAGTTGCTCAGTCTTGTCCAACACTTTGCAACCCTATGAACCGCAGCACACCAAGCCTCCCTGTCCATCACCAACTGCCAGAGTCTACCCAAACCGATGTCCACTGGGTCAGTGATGCCATCCAACCATCTCATCCTCTCTTGTCCCCTTCTCCTCCTGCCCTCAATTGTTCCTAGCATCAGTGTCTTTTTAAACGAGTCAGCTCTTCGCATGAGATGACCAAAATATTGAAGTTTCAGCTTCAACATCTTTCCTTCCAATGAACACCCAGGACTGATATCCCTTAGGATGAACTGGTTGGATCTCCTCTGCAGTCCAAGAGTCTTCTCCAACACCACAGTTCAAAAGCATCAATTCGTCTTGCTCAGCTTTCTTTATAGTCCAACTCTCACATCCATACATGACTACTGGAAAAACCATAGCCTTGACTAGATGGACCTTTGTTGACAAAGTAATGTCTCTGCTTTTAATATGTTATATAGGTTGGTCATAACTTTCTTTCCAAGGAGTAAGTGTCTTTAATTTCATGGCTGCAGTCATCCCCTCAATGATTTTGGAGCCCCCAAAAATACAGTCTCTCACTGTTTCCATTGTTTCCTCATCTATTTGCCATGAAGTGATGGGACCAGATGCCATGATCTTCATTTTCTGAATGTTGAGCTTTAAGCCAACTTTTTCACTCTCTTCTTTCGCTTTCAAGAGGCTCTTTAGTTCTTCTTCACTTTCTGCCATAAGGATGGTGTCATCTATGTATCTGAGGTTATTGATATTTCTCCCGGCAATCTTGATTCCACTTTGTGCTTCCTCCAGCCCAGCATTTCTCATGATGTACTCTGCAGAGAAGTTAAATAAGTAGGGTGAGAATATACAGCCTTGACGTACTCCTTTTCCTATTTGGAACCAGTCTGTTGTTCCATGTCCAGTTCTAACTGTTGCTTTCTGACCTGCATACTTGTTTCTCAAGAGGCAGGTCAGGTGATATGGTATTCCCATCTATTTCAGAATTTTCTATAGTTTATTGTGATCCACACAGTCAAAACCTATGTAAACAAAGGCAAATTATTATTAGCTATGTAAACATAGGCAAATTATCCAACCAGGTGAATGCCACCATTTTTCATCATAGAATAAAAGCATATTGCAAGGTTTAAAGGATATTGCGTATGAAAAGTGCCTAGCAAAGTGAGAGTCTTTATCACAACATGCATTCTTCAAATAGTAGCTTTAAAAATAAGAGAAGACTTGCAAAACACAGAAATGAATAAGCTTTAGTCAAAGAAATGTAAAGAGTCGGACACGACTGAGCTGAACAGAGCTGAATTGATGCTGTCGTTGTTTTGTTGCTAAGTAGTGACAAATTCTTTGCAAATCTATAGACTGTAGCCCATTAGACTCCTCTGTCCATGAGGTTTCTGAGGTGAGAATATTGGAGTGGGTTGCCATCCTTCTGCAACCCAGGGACTGAACCCACATCTGCTGCATCTCCTGCACTGGCAGGTGGATTCTTTACCACTGAGCCACCTGGAAGCCCCATCTTTCCATTCAGTTCGGTTCAGTTGCTCTGTCATGTCTGACTTTTGGCAACCCCATGGACTGAGCACACCAGGATTCCCTGTCCATCACCAACTCCCAGAGCTTACTCAAACTCATGTCCATTGAGTCAGTGATGCCATCCAACCATCTCATCCTGCTGTTGCCTTCTCCTCCTGCCTCAATCTTTCCCAGCATCATGGTCTTTTCTAGTGAGTCAGTTCGCATCAGGTGGCCAAAGTACTGGAGCTTCCAGCCTCAGCATCAGTCCTTCCAATGAATACTCAGGACTGATTTCCTTTAGGATGGACTGCTTGGATCTCCTTGCAGTCCAAAGGACTCTGAAGAGTCTTCTCCAACACCACAGTTCAAAAGCATCAAATCTTTGGTGCTCAGCTTTCTTTACAGTCCAACTCTCACATCCATACATGACTACTGGAAAAACCATAGTCTTGACTAGACAGACCTTTGCTGGCAAAGTGATGTCTCTGCTTTTTAATATGCTGTCTAGGTTGGTCATAACTTTTCTTCCAAGGAGCAAGCGTCTTTTAATTCCATGGCTGAAGTCACCATTTGCAGTGATTTAGAAGCCCCCCAAATAAAGTGTGCTACTGTTTCCACTGTTTCCCCATTTATTTGCCATGAAGTGATAGGCCCAGATGTCAGGATCTTAGTTTTCTGAATGCTGAGTTTTAAGCCAACTTTTTCACTCTCTTCTTTCACTTCATCAAGAGGCTCTTTCGTTCTTGTTTAACCTGGCTTTCTGCCATAAGGGTGGTGTCATCTGCATATTTGAGGTTATTGACATTTCTCCCTGTAATCTTGATTCCAGCTTGTGCTTCATCCAGCCTGGCATTTCACATGATGTACTCTGCATATAAGTTAAATAAGCAGGGTGACAATATACAGCCTTGACATACTCCTTTCCCGATTTGGAACCAGGCTGTTGTTCCACGTCCAGTGCTAACTGTTGCTTCCTGACCTGCATACAGATTTCTCAGGAGACAGGTCAGGTGGTCTGGTATTCCCATCATTTTCAGAATTTTCCACAGTTTCTTGTGATCCACACAGTCAAAGGCTTCAGCATAGTCAATGAAGCAGAAGTAGATGTTTTTCAGGAACTCTCTTGCTTTTTCTATGATCCAGTGGATGTTGGCAATTTGATCTCTGGTTCCTCTGCCTTTTCTAAATCCAGCTTGAACATCTAGAAGTTCATGGTTCACGTCTGTTGAAGACTGCTTGGAGAATTTTGAGCATTACTTTGCTAGTATGTGAGATAAGTACAATCGTGCGGTAGTTTGAACATTCTTTGGCATTGCCTTTCTTTAGGATTGGAATGAAAACTGACCTTTTGTTTGCCATTAGGCATGTGAATTTGGGAAAAATATTCTCTCACAGGCTTTCTCGTAGGCTCTCATCATAGTATATATCTCCAAAAATAAGTGTGATATTTAAGTGAGATAAAGACAGCTAGATCATCTAACACATTTCCCAGCACTAAGTTAGTATATGTAACATGGCTTTAATGCATAGAAATGCCCTGATTAGAATTGTATTTTCAAAAGCTAATTCTGATGATGGTAAATCAGAAAAGAAGGTTTAGGAGAAAGTGGACACAAATATGATGCCATTTGTTTCTTAAATAAATGTTTGTTAACCACTTGCTAAATATGCCAGATAAATGCTATGAATTCAATAATAAACAGTAAGATGAAAGCCTTAGTCACCACTTGCTCATGGAAACACAGAAGTTAAGAAGAAGGGTGAAGTGTTTCTTTATTTCTTTGTTTTAACCTGGCATGATAATGTAGAAAACTGCTTATCAAACTTTTTCATTAAAATACCTGCAAAGGAAACAATGCATAACCTCAAAGGAACTGGTCTGCGGGATAGATCTAATCATACACAAAATACATCGCTCATAGTGGATTGTTTTGTTATGCTTTTAATGTCCTTGTTAGGCTCATAAATGATAGATACACGGAATCCTGAATCACTTTTTCTCTTACTAGTCTTATTTTCCATCCTTTGCAACTCTTGTCACTGGTTCTCCAATCCTTTAACACTATACTCATTATCTTAATTTTTCCCTAGCCCTTCTTTCTTCTGCTATCAGACTGACTTCTTTATGTGTACCTTTGAGACCTCCTCACTTCATTCTCAGATCAACACCTTTAATCAATATCATTGTCATGGTCATCATTAGCTGCTGGTAAGATACCACCATTCTTAGTACAACTAAGACTTTCTATTTTAAATATACAATGAGCTGCCTGATTACTTAGCAGTCAGAGTTCCTTAAGTAAGTTATGACAGTTATCCCCAGAGAAAGCAAGTGTCCATGCAAACCATCATAATTAAGCTTAAAGTCAATTTTTCATTAATTATGGACCATTAGTTATTTACAGTGATATTAGAATGGCATTTTAGAAACTGTTTTTAAGTGTAAAAGAGTATAAACTAAAAAGTTCTCCTCTGTCACCCAGCATCCATCCTCCTTTAAGGTTTGGGCTGGGGGACCAGAGTGTTTGCAATTCCTCCATGCATCTTTCAGAGAATATTTAATGCACTAGGAGTAAATACAGTATAAACTATTTTACTTTCATTTTCTATATATAGGATTGTTTTGACTTCATTCATCAACTTGCTTTCTTCACATAATTATGTATCTTGAAGAATGTCTTCAAACACTTTTTTTTTTTTAACAGCTGCATAATGTTCTGTTTATGCATGGATCATAAACGTAACAGTTGGGTTATATTTAGTTAGTGTAGTCGAAAAAAATATTCAAAAGTTTCTTCAATGGTTGTTTTTGAGTCCTAAGCTGACAGGCATTAGAGCTGAGAGCTCTAGAAGCAGACAACCTCTGTCTTCTCCTGAGTACTACTATCAACTCGGGAAGCAGTGCTTCCGGTTTCGTGTAGCAGCAGCACAGAAAATCAGTCTAATCTCACCTCCAAGATAGTTAAAGTTGAATATATTGAAATACCAATGGAGTTATCTATGTCTTTAGGGAAAGGTGTGTTTTTACCCAGAAAACACTAAGCATAAATGAGTGAAAATAGAAAACTACTGAATTTAGCATGTTGTCTGATATTTTTAAAGTCAAATTCTTCTTCCTAAAGAAGGCTTATCTTCTCACTTCATGGAGTGTTTTCAGTAACATGTGTTCTTAAGTTTTCCATTCTAAAAGTTTCTGCTTAAAGGCCATAACATAAGATACAATTATTACTAAAATTAGTCTCTATCACACACACTAAAACTTAACTAGACATTTTCACATGCACTATTTAATTTTAAAATATGCGCTTTTTCCATTCTTGTGCATTGATTTTCAAGGTTAATACTAAGCTAGACATATACAATTATTACTAAAATTAGTCTCTATCACACACACTAAAACTTAACTAGATATTTTCACATGCACTATTTAATTTTAAAATATGCACTTTTTCCATTCTTGTGCATTGATTTTCAAGGTTAATACTAAGCTAGACATATTAAGACCTATGGAAATCCCCAAGCCCACAAACCCTAAATAATTTTTAACACTGCTAAATATAATACCCATATTATAGCTCCTGATTTTCTAGGTCTCAGAACAGGATAGTTTTTTCATTAATTCCTTGCCTCCAGCTTATCTTCAACCATAATTCTATTTTACTTAACTATATTTAAAAGAATCCCTTTAGCACTAGGGTAAACTTCATATAAACCAAGTAATTTTCAGTGGGGCTTACTTTCTAAAAATGAAAAAAAGTGTTCAATTGGCTTTTAATGTTAATATTTAACTACTTTAAATTAGAACATATCTGGATAAATAAAATAAATTTTTTTCTGCCAATATTCAAATAAGTAGATGTTTATTGTGTCTAAACCAAATAGATTAGACATGGGTACACTTGGTTTTTTTTTCATTTAGTTGAGCCATTACACTGGGGATCATGAATACAGCCATGTTAGTGCAATTTCCTAGGTGATTTGGGAAAAATGGATTAGCTTTCTTTAATCTCCTCATCATCCATCAATACCTCTTACCACCATTCCCATTCAGCAACCAAACATGTGTACCTGAACAAACACACAGAGAAAGGGGCAAATTTGACAGCCCTTTTCTGTGTCTTGTAAACACTCTCTTTCAGTACACCCAGGGAAAGATGATATACAGAAAAGCAAATTCAGATTATTTGAGCAGTAGTCTAAAACTCAGAGAGTCATTGGAAACAAAAGCAAAACAGAAACAGCAATGAGGTTGACGTATTCTGCATTTGGCCTTGGTCGCTTCAGTCATGTCGACCCTTCAGCCCACCAGGCTCCTCCATCCGAAGGATTCTCCAGGCGAGAGAATACTCGAGTGGGTGGCCATCCTACCTCCAGGAGAGCTTCCCAACCCAGAGATCAAACCCACATCTTCTGTGTCTCTTGGATTTCAGGTAGATTCTTTACCCACTGAGCCACCTGGAAAGCCTGTATTCTGCATTTACACAGGAAGAATCTCAAGGATTTCAGTTTCAGAAGAAACAGGTTGTGAGATTCTTTCATTTCATTTTCCAAATATAGACATGAGCTCCAGCAAGCTTGAACAAATAACTCTGGTGAAGAGAGAGCAGGCTAAATCCACGATTTGAAGATGGGATTTAAACACTGGTGTTAGCACTCAAATATCATTTGAATCCATTGACCATTTTGATTTTCAATTTTCTTACCAGTAAGAGTTGGAACGGAGCTTCCCTGGTGACTCAGATGTTAAAGAATCTGCCTGTAAGGAGGGAAACCTGGCTTTCATCCCCGGGTGAGGAAGATCCCCTGGAGAAGGTTATAGCTACCCACTCTAGTATTCTTGCTTGGAGAATTCCATGGACAGAGAAACCTGGTGGGCTACAGTCTGTGGGGTTGCAAAGAGCCAGACATGACTGAGCAACTAACACACACACATAAACACACACATATGTGTGCATGCGTTGCAATAACGGTTGGAGCAGCAGTTTTCAAACTGGTGCAAAAACTCTCTTGAGTAGCTAGGTTTGAGATTTTCACCTCCACAACAACTATTATATCAAGCTCTAAACTCAAAACCAAAACCAAAATTGTACTAACATATTTGCTTTTAGGTAAGATTTCACTCGAATAATGAATCTGGTCCAGTGAGTCTGAAAATCACCACGCTAGGAAAAGTTTCCTTTACTAGTGGGTGAGAATGTTCTCTAGTTCTCTAATCAGGCAAAATCATAGTTATGTACAAGGCAACATTTTGATATACAAGTTGGAAAACAGTGAACTAACTGAGTAAAACTGAGGCTACAGAACCTGCGAACATTAGCAAATTCTTATACATACATACATATATATATATATATACATACTGTATTCTACGTTATAATACTGTATTGGTTTTGCCATACATTGACATGAATCAGCCACAGGTGTACACGATTTCCCAAGGCCGAAGCCCCCTCCCACCTCCCACCCCATATCATCTCCCTGGATCATCCCATGCACCAGCCCCCAAGCATCCTGTATCCTGTATTGAACATAGACTGGCGCTTCATTTCTTACATGATAGTATACATTTTTCAATGCCATTCTACCAAATCATCCCACCCTCTCCCTCTCCCTCAGAGGCCAAAAGTCCATTCTATACCTCTGTGTCTCTTTTGTTGTCTCACATACAGGGTCATCATTACTATCTTTCTAAATTCCATATATATGTGTCAGTATACTGTATTGGTGTTTTTCTTTCTGGCTTACTTCACTCTGTATAATCGGCTCCAGTTTCATCCATCTCATTAGAACTGAGTCAAATTTATTCTTTTAAGGGCTGAGTAATACTCCATTCTGTATATGTACCACAGTTTTCTTATCCATCCATCTGCTGATGGACATCTAGGTTGTTTCCATGTCCTGGCTATTATAAACAGTGCTGCAATGAACATTGGGGTACATGTGTCTCTTTCGATTCTGGTTTCCTCGGTGTGTATGCCCAGCAGTGGGATTGCTGGGTCATAAAGCAGTTCTATTTGCAATTTTTAAGGAATCTCCACACTGTTTTCCATAATGGCTGTACTAGTTTGCATTCCCACCAACAGTGTAAGAGGGTTCCCTTTTCTCTACACCCTCTCCAGCATTTATTGCTTGTAGACTTTTGGATCGCAGCCATTCTGACTGACACACAAAAATAAACTCAAAATGGATTAAAGATCTAAATGTAAGACCAGAAACTATAAAACTCCTAGAGGAGAACATAGGCAAAACACTCTCCGTCATAAATCACAGCAGGATCCTCTATGATCCACCTCCCAGTATACTGGATATAAAAGCAAAAATAAACAAATGGGATCTAATTAAAATTAAAAGCTTCTGTACAACAAAGGAAACTATAAGTAAGGTGAAAACACAGCCTTCTGAATGGGAGAAAACAATAGCAAATGAAGCAACTGACAAACAACTAATCTCAAAAATATACAAGCAACTTATGCAGCTCAACTCCAGAAAAATAGATGATCCAATCAAAAAAATGGGCCAAAGAACTAAATAGGCATTTCTCCAAAGAAGCCATACGGATGGCTGACAAACACATGAAAAGATGCTCAACATCACTCATTATCAGAGAAATGCAAATCAAGACCACAATGAGGTACCATTAGCAAATTCTTGACATCATTTGTTATCTCCTTTACTTTGTTAACCTAGTGGGCTTATGAAGTGAATTTTTTAGAAAATGTAAATCAAATTTCTCTTTAAAATCTTTTAGAAACTACTTGGTTATTTAGGTTACCCTTTGTTAAAATTTATACTCCATGGCAAAGCAAAAGACATGTTGTGATATGGGTCCTGCCTTTCCAACCTTAATACCCATCAAGCCTCACAAAGGACCCACTCACCAACCTGTTCAAGTGACTGTACTTATAATTCCTGGAACTCACCAAGCTTTTTATTCATCTTCATACCTTTATATATGCTCATACATGCTGATGTTTCTTCTTAAACAGCTCACTTCACTGATTCCTCACCCTTTGATTAATGAAGAAATTTTTATTCTGCCTCAGTTAAGGCTGTGTTACTTTCAGAAGACATCCTCTGACCCTCTTTTCCACAGGCTGGATCAGATGCCGCTCAAAGTGATGATCATAAAAAATCTGAATTTTCCTGGAAAAGTGCTTATTCTTTGAGTTGTGATTTTGTTAATATTGTCTTTCTCCACCACTATGATGGAACTCTTCAAGAAGAGAGACTTTGATTTTATCATCTCTTTCATAACATAGAAATATATCATTAAATGGTTTTGATTAGATGAAATGTAATGATGACATACCCTGAACTTATTATATTATATCCAGTTGGCCAAAGAATAATGCTTTGTGAGGTTTTACCTTCACATCCCACTAATTACAGTCATTTTCAACTGGAACATACCCATATACCCATTAATTCTAAGCTACATCTTTTTTTAACATTTTAATATTTCTAATATCTGGACATAATATACCATTGGTATTATTGACTGTCATTGTCTTTCAATAAAAATAAAAATAACCACTTCAAAATTTCAGAATAAGTGTCAGTGGCTTAAAAGAAAATCTCAGAGACAATATGAAGCACTGTTTTATCCCCTAGAAATAAGACAGTTGGGAGAGAGGGTTGGGAATGGGTGAATCAGAGGTATTTGTCATTAATGGTGAAGGTGGACTTGAAAGTTACCCAGTTTTAGATAACTACAAAGTTGGTTTTAAGTCATGCCATGATGGCACTTAGTTTTTCTGAAATATTTCCGAAAAGGACCTTGATGGGACAGAAGACTACATTGTATGGAAAAAAGTGGACAGCAGGATTCTCAACAGAAAAGAGATTCTAAATGTGAAGTTAAATTCCGTAACCAGTTTATTTTGCTCACCTCTTTTATATACACCCAAAATAAATACCTAAGTCAAATTTAATATAAAATGATTCCTTCACTTAGTATAAAGTAAAAAAATCTGTGTTATAAGAAAATACTATGTGAAATCTAATTAGTGGTGTTTTCCTTTGTTAGTGGTATATGAAATAATGGTGGGATTTCCAATTAGTGGTGTTTTAGATTTAGTTTTGTGGAATTAAATATGGGACCAGGCAATGGATGAGACATCTAAAATTTGGCCACGTTTGCCACTTAAGTCATTTAGTTCACAGCTTGAGTTTATTTAAAGTTATCCTATACTTTTTAAATTACTTTATTCTAGTTCCTTGTATTTAAACTAAGTGATCAGTGAAACTGGAGGATAGCTCATGTGTTTATTACCACTCAAAAGAGATTGTAGAAATAAAATGTTATATATTTTTTTACCATTATTTGAAGCTGTAGGGAAGGAATAAATATGCCAAAGTGGAGAGCGTACTAGGCACTAGCATTAAACAGAACACTTGTATTTTAGTTATTAGTATTTCAAATCAATATATCTATCCACATGACAAATTCACTATGCTTACCAAATCACTTTCATTTCCCGACCACCACTTGACTGGGACTTTTAATGCCTTTGTTTGTTTGTCTCTCGGTTCAGGGATAATTCTCTGGCAGTAAATAACTGGGATAGAAATCATGGTGTGTTTCTCTTCAGCATATGCTGCATGTGGTACAACACTTCATGTTGGGCCAGGGATAGACTAAATGGATGGTTCTTGCCACTTTTTTTAATAAAAAGGAAAGAGCTTTTCTTTTAGGCATAAAGGATTTAGAATGAAATTTTAAAGAAAAATAACATAAATATATATATAACTCACTTGGTAAATATGCTTTAACATGCATATCGCTGCTGTCTTGGCCTTTTCACTCTTAGACCTATGTGTTTGATAACTCAAAGTCTGCATTAGGATTAATTTGGTTAAAAATATTTCTCAATAAAAATATTGTAAAAAAAAAATTCAGGTCCCCCATTGTTCATACCCTGGGTTATAAGAAAGTATAGCAAATAAAGTAATTGCTAAAATTGCTAAACCACAACCAAGACTGCAAAATTCTCAAGGATTGTGCGTATGTGAGAGAGAGATTTTACAGCAGGAAAGATAGTTCATCTTCAATGGGAATTTAATTATCGAGAACAAGTTCTTTAGAGAGGTCACCAGTGGACCAACTTGGCAGCCAGGAAATGGCTTTTCTTTCATGGAGAGTGACTTTCTTCCCTCCTACCACTCCTTCCTTGTACCAACGTGAGCTTTCAGCTTGTATCCACACACTAACCTCAAACATCTTACTTAACTTCACACAGAGAAAGGATTTAATTAAATTTAAGAAACGTATTTTCCTCATTTTTACTGTATTTCACATCCTGTATTTTAAATCCACTGCTTGTTTTTATTGCTAAATTTTTGATATTTATTATGTATTGGACACATACTATTATTATTAACAGAAAACATTAATTTATTTTTATTATTACAGTAAAGAAAAAGGCCTCCCAAAGTTTCCTTTGAAAAATTTAAATAAATATACATACATACATGTGAAATGTCTCAAAGTATATTATAGATCTCTTTTGAATGATGAAGAAAATTGTAAATCAATAGTGTGTAAATCCTATCTGACTTTTATCTTGAAAAACAGTTATCCAAGGAAAATCTTCTTCATTTAATATGTATAATCTGAGTGATCACTCACTGGTATTTACTATGTAAATACCACATACCATTCTAGAATGGTTTCTTGTATGTATGTTAAATTATTTAATGCTGACAGCATATATATTTTATATTCAAGGAACTGAAATGCTGGGAAGCACATAGTTAATAAGTAGAAACCCTGGGATTTGACGTGGAAAGTGAAAGGAAAGTGAAGTCGCTCAGTCGTGTCCGACTCTGTGTGACCCCATCTGTGCATGGAATTTTCCAGGCAAGAATACTGGAGTGGGTTGCCATTTCCTTCTCCAGGAGATCTTCTCGACCCAGGGATTGAACCCAGGTCTACCGCATTGTAGGCAGATGCTTTCCTATCTGAGCCATCAGGGAAGTCCAGTCTGATGTGGAGACCTTGCTATTATCCACTATATTATATGGCATCTTAGACATTCTGTACCGTGTCTCAGTTTGTTTAGCTTTCTGTCAATTACTAAACAGCTCCTGTTCCACGTTTTCATATCTGTAAAAATGAAAGTTAGTCCAGATACTAAGGACCTCTCGACCTTCCAGCTTTAAAACCAAGGGCTTGAGAAGTTGAGCATAAGAAATAGAAAAAGTTTGAGTGCTCAAGAGCTCAGGAAAGGAAACACATATTTTTGAGGAAAGATACTCCTGCACCATCATAGAATTTCCAAATAGACATTGAAGGTGAAGGTGAAGTCGCTCAGTCGTGTCCGACTCTTTGTGACCCCATGGACTGTAGCCTACCAGGCTCCTCCATCCATGGGATTCTCCAGGCAAGAATACTGGAGTGGGTTGCCATTTCCTTCTCCAGGGGATCTTCCCAACCCAGGGATCGAACCCAGGTCTCCTGCACTGGAGGCAGATGCTTTAACCTCTGAGCTAACTAACTGAATAATTACATATTGATGACTTCCAAGGGCTTGACCAGTTACAATAAAAAGGAATATTGCAGATGTCTAACAATTAAAACGTATCATTCCAATATACAACAGACAATTAAAATACAGTATTAGAAGTTACTTCCCGGGCATAAACACTAGCACAATGAGAATACCCAGGGTGGACACTCAGACGTGGGGGAGGGAAAATGCATTTGATTTATTTTCCTTGTTCTGATTTCAGGGGATATACTTGTCCTGTATGACCTTGCTCTTGCCTCCATTTTTAATGTGCAAACTATAGTGACTCAAAACAATGATTTTTGAATAAATTAAGCTATATCCAAACCTAATAATCTACAATTTTATTTCATAGTCAAAGAAGAGATGAACACTAAGTGTATATGGGAAACAAATGTAAACATTATTTGTCTTACATTGTCACATTTTTATTGGAAAAACTAATAGTTGTTATGTTTCAAATGCGATCCTTAATTTATTATAGCTATTACTGCGAGAACCAGAAAATGCTTGGGTCTAATGAATACATGTAAAAGTAGTATAATCACAGGCTTTACAAAATATAGGATTTAAAATCCTATTGTACTTAGTACTTCTGTTGTTAATGTAAATTCTCAAAGGTAGGCAATTTCCAGATTTGAGGGGTCAAATTAACAGTACCTCCACTTTGGCCTTTGTTTTGTACCAGCTGAGAAACAGAATAGGGATGAAGACAGAGAGAAAAATGCCAGTATTACCATCAATGGAGATTTGAAACTGCATAGCTTATATAGATGAAAATGATGAGCTGCATGGCTATTCAGAGATGTTATTCAAGAATTCAAGAATTTGATGAGAATATAGACTAGACAACTTTAATATTTCTTCCAGCTATATTAATGAGTGATTCTAAGTGTAATATGTTCACTGGACTCTTTGATAGTCTTCATATTCATAAATAAAGTCAGTTCAGCTCAGTCACTCAGTTGAGTCTGACTCTGCATCCGCATGGACTGCAGCATGCCAGGCCTTCCTGTCCATCACCAACTCCTGGAGTTTACTCAAACTCATGTCCATTGAGTTGGTGATGCCATAAATTATTGGTGATGAATAAATTAGCATGACTTTATTGAGCACCTGGGTACTTAATAAAGTGAAAAAAATAACAGATACATAAACATCAACAAAATATCTCAAAATTATCAGCCTATATATAACCCTTACCATTTTGTAGTTTTCATTTAAGTTTTAGAGAATAATATATTAAACAAGCAGTTAAAAATATTTGCTTCAGCCAAATGTACTGACTTGAGAGAGAAAAGAATATTAGTGAAGAGAGAAATTATGATGGTCTGCAGTAAATGGAGATGCCTCATATTGGGTAAGAGTTTTGATCTAAGAGATATAGAAGATCTGAAAGGGAAACAGAAAATAACAGTGTAAGTAAACAACTGCATAGATATACATGTAGTGTGTGCCCAGTGTGTACTTGCTAAATGAGTCAAGGGACACGTTCAGAGGAGAGGAAGGGGAGTAATTTAAGGCTGGAACACAGAACCCATGATGAGGACAAACAGATCTGACCTAGATCATGACAGGTAAAAATGAACTTACAGATGCATAAGTGGCAGAAAGAGAAACCCCTTGTGTTCCTAACTTAGATCTTACATTTAAAATTATTTAGTAATATTATCCCATAGGGAGAAACTAGATATGGAATAAACAACAGAAAGGCTACAATAGGAATGCAGGTATAAAGCAAGGAAGACCTAGATTAGAAGGGCAGCAGTAGATACAGAAAAGAAAGGGTAAATCTGAGAGACACTTAACAGGATCAAGAGACTATCTACAAAGGGCTTAGAGCTTATGCTTGTAGAATAAGCTTTATCTTAACTAGAAAGTCTTTTTATGACCCTAATCTAAAACTCTGGGGAAAATGATAATGTATTAATTCATAGGAAAATCAGATAAATAGTTCTGGATATTTTTCTTAGCTGTGAAATGTGAAATTCTGTTTAGAGGGGGAAAGAAAGGGAGTTCTCTGGACCAGGAATAGAACTAGTTTACTTTCTCATTCCTCTTTGCTTCCAACTAGTGTTAATATTATGAGTGCAATTACAACCAAACGGGGAAAGACAGACATGCAGTGTGCCTGAGTCCAGACTGAAAAGGGATCACAGGCTCTAGGATTAACAGAAGGCTCTAATTGGCTTTTCCAAGCAGATGAAAAACTGAGGTACATGCCCTTTGTAAACTGGGTTGCCTATAATTAGTCAAAGGATGGTTAGACAGTTTCATTGGAAGAAAAAGTGTGGGAAGCAATAAACTGCCTTTTCACTGCAACTTAAATCAAGCAAGTGTAAATGGTACCTGATCATTTATAATTCTTTTTAAGTGTCTCCTCACCATTCCACATTGTTCCCTATCATGTAGTTACAGTATGATACCAATCCATGTTATCATTGCATTTACCTGACCCAAAATATTCACATTAGATCTGATTTTTGTCTGTCAAAAATACATTGTAAGGTACTACCTCCTTTCCTAAATGCAATCTGGTTTATTTATAAAGGAAGGATTCAATCTTATTCTTGGGTAATTTTCACAAGTACCATACAATTCATTCCCGGTAGGCTCAGACAATAAAGAATCTACCTGCAATGCAGGAGACCCAAGTTCGATATCTGGGTCTGGAAGATTCCCTGGAGAAGGGTATGGCTACTCACTCTAGTATTCTTGCCTGGAGAATTCTATGGACAGAGGAGTCCATGTGTTGGAAAGAGTCAGACACAGCTGAGCAACCAACATACAACTTGTTAAAATATGATGCAACGGCTGAGTGTGCCAATGATTTTAATATTTTTAGCTTTCATTAACAAAGTTGAAAACTGGAGAAAAGGATCTTATTTCTTTTCCTTGTTACATACGACAACAGATTAAATTATACTAATAAGACAGTAGTCCCTGTAAAACCAGCACTGGGCATCATTTTGCAATAAACGGAAACAAAAGTCTATCAATTTGGTACTTGTCAGTTTGTGTTCTCGTGAACAACAATAACACCAACAAGGAGTAAGAAGAGCAAAGGTGAAAAAATTGCGATTTCAAAATTGCCTTAGTTGGAGTGTTATTTTGGAGCTCATTGGTAAGGTCAGCTGATGCAGGATTTCAAAGGCAATTAGAGTAAATCAAACTGCAGAACATCCCCTTGGGCTGGTTTGGAGATACCTTGGAAAGATGCTCTTTTTTTCCCCTTAACCCTGGTTGCTGCCACATCTAGCAGCTGCTTTCTTTTTGACAATTCGTCACTCCTGAAAAATGTTTGCAAGCAGTTTGGATAATTTCCAATTCATTCTTGCAGGAAATGAGGATTTGCTTCCTCACTTGGGATACCTGCTGCTAGGTTTATTCACTAATAAGCATGATAAATGTTTTAGCCTTTGATCAGTGCTAATTTAACAAGTAAGCTCCCCAGAAAAAAAAAGTCTTTGAGGCTCAGGGGCTCAAGACAGCACATGAGTTGAAAATATGATTGATTGTGCTGCTGTGAGAAATTTCCATAAAAACTTTTATCACACTGCTATATTCTGAACAATTAAATAAAAAATGAAAGGTAGGTACCCGCCAAAGAAGGACAGAGGCAGCCCAGCAAACTTCACAAGACTTTTTACGAAACTGGCTCAGACCAATTTTCCAGAGAAATATCAGTCCTCTTTTTTATTAAATTTTGTCCACATTACCTTATCCATTTCCTCTTTTTTCTCATCTTGACTTATCTTCTTTACACATGATTCTTTTCTCTACCTGCCTTGCCATGTTAAATAAATTTTAACATGAGGTATATTATGAAAACTGAACAAATCAAATGGAAGAGAAATGGATATCTGCCACAAATGTCAGATACGACATTTGCATCAGCTATCCACTGTCAAAGGGGTTCACATGCAGTCTAATGTCTAAAAGTGGAAGCTGCTGCTGTTTGTTAAAGAGTAGTCCACACATCTAGTTACGAAAGTAGACACCACTATGGAACAAACACAGAAAAGACCAGATTCCTTTCATTCTGTATCAAATTTTTGAATTATCTTTAGCATTAGACTGTAGTCTTTCTCCACTATACAAAGAAATTATGTTTGCAGTTTACTGTGAAAAATAGTACTGGACCTTAGATCAGTTCTTAATACAGCAAAGGTTGTACTATAAATTGCACTTCCAATCAACGTTTCAAAATACCTAATCTGTGTTAAATAAAAGATACAGAAATAAATGAGTCACTCCCTGCCATTCAATACACTCAACAAAATGCTCTCCTATTTCTATAGGCATATAGATACATAGGCATGGATAGAACCTAGTCACTGGTAATCATCATTTTCTGTTATTAAGCTTTATATTGCATGTGACAAAATTGAGAAGAAATTCCATTTTTTAATTTAGAATATAATTGTTTTACAATGTTGTGTTAGTTTCTGCTGTACAATCAAGTGAATCAGACATATGCATACAAATAACCCCTCCCTCTTGGACCTCCCTCTCACTTCACCCTCATCCCACCCCTCTAGGTCAACACAGAGCACTGAACTGAGCTTACTGAGCTTTATAGCAGCTTTCTTCCCACTAGCTAATTATTTTACACATGGTAGTGTATATGAATCACATATATATTTAATGTATATATTCATGTATATAAATATATATACACGTATGTATCCCAATCTCCCAATTCCTCCCATGTTTCTCTTTCTCCCTGTGTCATGATGTCCAATTTAAAAGAAGAATCTGAAAAGGAAAGATGAGAAAAAAAACTTTCCCAATGGTCCAATGATACAAGGGGAACTAAAAATATTAGTTAACATGACTTAGGTATTGTTTACTATATATAGACCTAAGTGTGTGTGGTAAGAGTTTAACAACACAGAAGGATAGTGATTGCCTCATGTAATAAAGGAGAGAAGTAAGACAATAGGATTAGAAAAGGTTAAAAAGGGTTCTTCTCTTATATCTGTGTTGTTCCATTTTCAGAAGAACATAAGAACATTTCAATTCAGTTCAGTTCAGTTCAGTCGCTCAGTCATGTCTGACTCTTTGTGACCCCATGAATCGCAGCACGCCAGGCCTCCCTGTCCATCACCTCCCAGAGTTCACCCAAACTCATGTCCATCAAGTCCGTGATGCCATCCAGCCATCTCATCCTCTGTCGTCCCCTTCTCCTCCTGCCCCCAATCCCTCCCAGCATCAGAGTCTTTTCCAATGAGTCAGCTCTTCGCATGAGGTGGCCAAAGTACTGGAGGTTCAACTTTAGCATCATTCCTTCCAAAGAAATCCCAGGGTTGATCTCCTTCAGAATGGACTGGTTGGATCTCCTTGCAGTCCAAGGGACTCTCAAGAGTCTTCTCCAATACCACAGTTCAAAAGCATCAATCCTTCAGCACTCAGCCTTCTTCACAGTCCAACTCTCACATCCATACTTGACCACAGGAAAAACCATAGCCTTCACTAGACGGACCTTAATCAACAAAGTAATGTCTCTGCTTTTGAATATGCTATCTAGGTTGGTCATAACTTTCCTTCCAAGGAGTAAGTGTCTTCATTTCATGGTTGCAGTCACCATCTGCAGTGATTTTTAAGCCCCCCAAAATACAGTCTGACACTGTTTCCACTGTTTCCCCATCTATTTCCCATGAAGTGATGGGACCAGATGCCATGATCTTCATTTTCTGAATGTTGAGCTTTAAGCCAACTTTTTCACTCTCCTCTTTCACTCATCAAGAGGCTTTAGAGTTCCTCTTCCCTTTCTGCCATAGGGTGTTGTCATCTTCATATCTGAGGTTATTGATATTTTTCCTGTCAATCTTGATTCCAGCTTGTGCTTCTTCCATGATGTACTCTGCATAGAAGTTAAATGAGCAGGGTGACAGTATACAGCCTTGACGTACTCCTTTTCCTATTTGGAACCAGTCTGTTTCACTTCTCTTTTTTTCACAGCTATTTAAAAGGCCTCCCCAGACAGCCATTTTGCTTTTTTGCATTTCTTTTCCATGAGGATGGTATTGATCCCTGTCTCTTGTACAATGTCACAAAGCTCAGTCCATAGTACATCAGGCACTCTATCTATCAGAACTAGTCCCTTAAATCTATTTTTCACTTCTTCTGTGTAATCATAAGGGATTTGATTTAGGTCATACCTGAATGGTCTAGTGGTTTTCCCTACTTTCTTCAATTTAAATCTGAATTTGGCAATAAGGAGTTCATGATCTGAACCCAGTAAGTTCCTGGTCTTGTTTTTGTTGACTGTATAGAGCTTCTCCATCTTTGGCTGCAAAGAATATAATCAGTCTGATTTCTGTATTGACCATCTGTCATCTGGTGATGTCCATGTGTAAGAACATTTAACGTTTGTTAAATCTTGATGGTAGCTATACAAGAATTCATTAATTTTTTTCTGAACTTTTGTATAGATCTGAAATAGTTCATAATTACATATGTCTAAATTAAATATATTATAGTTTATATACATAATTACTCTAAATTGAAAAAAAAAAAGATGCTGATAAATGTTAAATTCTCCAAGCCAGGCTTCAGCAATACATGAATCGTGAACTTCCAGGTATTCAAGCTAGTTTTAGAAAAGGCAGAGGAACCAGAGATCAAATTGCCAACATCTGTTGGATCATTGAAAAAGCAAGGGAGCTCCAGAAAAACATCTATTTCTGCTTTATTGACTATGCCAAAGCCTTTGACTGTGTGGATCACAATAAACTGTGGAAAATTCTGAGAGAGATGGGAACACCAGACCACCTGACCTGCCTCTTGAGAAATCTGTATGCAGGTCAGAAAGCAACAGTTAGAACTAGACATGGAACAACAGACTGGTTCCAAATACGAAAAGGAGTACGTCAAAGCTATATATTGTCACCCTGTTTATTTAACTTCTATGCAGAGTACATCACGAGAAACGCTGGGCTGGAAGAAGCACAAGCTGGAATCAAGGTTGCTGGGAGATATATCAATAACCTCAGATATGAAGATGAAACCACCCTTTGGCAGAAAGTGAAGAGGAACTAAAAAGCCTCTTGATGAAAGTGAAAGTGAAGAGTGAAAAAGTTGGCTTAAAGCTCAACATTCAGAAACTGAAGAGGAGAAGGGGATGACAGAGGATGAGATGGCTGGATGGCATCACTGACTCGATGGACATGAGTCTGAGTGAACTCAGGAGTTGGTGATGAACAGGGAGGCCTGGCATGCTGAGATTCATGGGGTCACAAAGTCAGACACGACTGAGCGACTGAACTAAACTGCACTGAAAAGTTGTTATGAATATGTAAGACTTTGGCATGTGGATGATTGAGTAGAATAACTTTAAGTAAATCTTAAGTAGAAAATTAAAACCAATTGGGGAAGTTACAATCAAATATTTTGATTGTTAGATAAAGCTGCAAGATCATTAAGTTATACAATAAGAACATATTTTGCCTGCTGAATCAGTGAGTTTTTAGAAATGTATAAGAGTACACTTTACATTCTAACCACTTTGCATTCTGAGTCTATGAGTCAATAGTATTCATTCATATAGAAACACATAAATTATGTAGTGTTAATGATTTTATTATCACAAACTGCAGTTAATTTATTTTATAAGATTATACACTAAATGTTATCACACTGTACCTCACTCATCCATTTTTAAGTAAACTGGGTTGCTCACAGCTAATGTGTAAGGGAGAACCTGTGAGAAACAATTGAAAACATATATTCTAAACATTATGAATAAGAGAGTGAGATGAACAAATAAAAAGAAAGACATTTTACCTGATAAGGCCATTCCTTGTTAGTTTTCTTGTTTTCAAAATTAACATGGGATATGTCCATATATACTCATAGTAAATTGATATCTTCTTTATCTTGCTTTTGGAAAATACAGTGGATCTATTAATGTAAATTATTTTAGAACATGAAAATAAATGCATATACTCAGATCCCACAGCATATCTACTGGAGTAAAAAGAACTTGACTTAACAAGACGTTCAATATATCACTTGCACTTCCTACTGGGAATTCCATCACACTTAATGGAGCAATTGAACTCTTTGAATCTACAGTCACAATGCAGTTGCCTTACTCTAGAGGAGCTGCATATATTGCATTCAATTACCTTAAAGAATTCATGAGTTGCAATTTTTGCAGCAGCAGTAATAGATGGCATCATATCCTATATTATGTTAACTTGTCAATCAAATTTATGTGCAATAAACAATAAGTTTTAAGAGAACTGATAGACACAACACAATTAATTAGAAAAAAATGACTTCATTAAAATACTATAACAGTTATTAATTGCCAAATTGCTCTCATGTATGTCCCTTACTATAATGGATGTCAATTTGTAAATTCCAGTACACATTAAAAACTATCTTCATTGTAAAAATTATAATGACATTGTTTACTTAAGAGTATATGTTATTCAAGAGATTTTTCAGGAACAAATTACTTTTTGAGGAAGAATGAACCATTTAGCAGCACTGCCTGAAAGAAGAAGTGTTTTAAGGACACAAGAGATCACTTCTATATCACTTCAGCTTTGAGTCTTGAATTTCAACCACAATTTGGGCTCCTTTGTATGTTTTATTATTTCATTTGAAAATAATTTCAATTTGCAGCAAAAGTGCAGGAATAAAAAAGTACACAGAAGACCTTTACTAATGACCTATTATAAATCTTTTACTCTATTTGCTCTATTTTGTTGTTCAGTCACTCAGCCATGTCTAACTCTTTGCAACCCCATGAGTTGCAGCACACCAGGCTTCCCTGTCCTTCACCGTCTCCTGTTTGCTCAAACTCATGTCCATTGAATCAGTGATGCCATCCAATCACCTCATCCGCTGTCATCCCCTTCCTTTCCTGCCTTCAGTCTTTTCCAGCATCAAGGTCTTTTCCAGTGAGTCAGCTCTTTGACTCAGGTGGCCAAAATATTGGAGCTCCAGATTCAGCATCAGTCCTTCCAATGGATATTCAGAATTGATTTCCTTTGTATTGACTGTTCATTCTACTTGCTGTCCAAGGGACTCTCAAGAGTCTTCTCCAGCACCACAGTCTGAAAGCATCAGTTCTTCAGTGCTCAGCCTTCTTTATGGTCCAATTCTCAATATCTGTACATGACTACTGGAAAAACCCATAGCTTTGACTAGATGGATGCTTTGTTGGCAAAGTGATGTCTCTGCTTTTTAATACTTGTCTAGGTTTGTCATAGCTTTCTTCCAAAGAGCAAGCATCTTTTAATTTATTTGCTCTCAATCTCCCTCTCTTTCTTTCTCAAAGGAAATAAATATATGGAATAAATAAGTAAAATACAGAAAATATGAAATTTTTTTTTTCAGAGACATGTTGGAATAAAATTCTATACATCATAGTCCTTTTGTTGTCATTGTTTAATCACTAAGTTGTATTCAACTCTTTTGGGACCCCATGGACTGTAGCCTGCAAGGCTTCCTCTGTCTATGGCATTTTCCAGGCAAAAATACTGGAGTAGGTTGCTATTTCTTTCTCCAACTGGTCTTCCTGACCCAGGGGTTGAACCCAAGTCTTTTGCATGGCAGGCGAATTTTTACCACTGAGCCACACTTACTTACCCCCCTAACTATTTCTGAGGTATTTCTTTAGAATAAGAAATTACTCTTACATTACAACAATATACTTATCAGTCTCAATAACAGTTAAAATTGACATAATATTTGCCTAATTTACCATTTTATTACTATTTTGTCAATTGACCCAAATAACATCCTTTAAAATATTTTAATTTTTCTCTAACCCATAATATATTTAATATCAGCTACTTCATTCTGCTGTGATTTCTGATCTTTGTGAAATGTATATTATTATCTCTTAATATATAAATATCTCCTGAATGACACAGCATTAAAATAATTTTTACAATCATTACTGATAAAATGAAGAAAAACAACAAATTTTAAAAAGCTCACAAAATCTCTTTTGCAGAATTATTTAATTTATTCTTTTTCAAGAAATCTTCTCCCAACAAACTTCTTATAATTATATTTTACACTCCTATTTTTAAACATATAAATAGGTCAATTTTCTGTCAACTGCCTTTTGGCTTCACAGATCTAGGCAAAACATTAGTGCAGTCTGTAGATGACTTCTGAAATACAATGATTTCCTTGTACTGTAACTCTTCCTGATCGTAACTTCAGAACTTTTTCTTGTTTACTATCACCTTGATATTAGAATCTGTCTCTTACCTTGTCCCATTGATCCTGGTTCCCTTTTTTTCTTCCCTACTCTTTTGATCAGCTTTATCCATCTCATTTGCTGCCTCATATTCGTTCAGTCTTAAAAACTGAGCTTTCAAACCTGCCTTTCGCAGTGTGGTAAACCCTTGGACTCAACAATTACCATCATGTAAACAAAGTCACCAATGCAATGGACATAGACTTGGGCAAACTTGGGAAGATGATAAGAGACAGGGAGGCTTGGCATATTGCAGTCCATGGGGTCAAAAAGAGTCGGATGGGCAACTGAACAACAGCAACAAAACAAAATTGAAACAGATTACAAAAATCGAATCCACCCTGAATTTCAGCATTCCACTTTCAATTTGTCTCATTAGTACTTAAATTCATTACATGCATGTTGCTGATGGCATGCCCTTGCAAGCTGACCTCACCCTTGCTCTGCTTCTTTTATTGTTCCATTTAGCTTTCAGAATAACTGAGACTTACTCATCACTCTTGCCCCTAACAACACCCAGGTCTCCCATTTCAAGCCATTTCATCTTGTTAAAAACCTAACTCATTATCACCACTCAAAACTATTACTCAAGTCCAAGTCCTTTAAACCTTTCAACTCCTTTAACCGATCTCTGTGAATCCATTTCTCTCCTCTTTTGTATTATATTAATAACATTAATCTAATTACAAGATCCTTTCACAACAGTATTCTTACAGAGTATTTCTGATCATATTAATTCCTTATTGGAAAAAAAAAGTTCTTCTCTGCATAGAGAATAAAGTACAAGGTTTTTGACTTGGTCATTAAATGCTTCAATGATATTGGCATCAATACATTGCTGAAGGCTTTTTGTTTTGTTTTGTTTGTTTTTAACTATTCTGAAATGTACTATATATTGTATTCTCTCCATGTATCTCTCATATCTTTTTGCTCTCTCTCCCACATTATCACATTTCAAAACCCAAAGCAAATATCTCCTTAGTCAAGCAGTTCCCTTTAAAGTTGCTGGATGGAATTAATCTCTGTAACCTAAGAGATTCCACTTAAATTGCATAGATATGCTACAGTTTAGAGATATATATATATGTGTGTGTATATATATAACATATATACATATAGTATGTATACCATATCTACATATATATTAGTGTATACATACACACATATAGGCACAAACATATATATATGTGCATAAAATAAACATATATGTAAACATATATATGTATATGTGCTTGATAGGTATTTGTTTCTTATGTTAATGTGTTAATAAAGTAGATAAAATACCAGATTATGAACTTTTAGTTTGGAAAGTATTTGTTACATAGGAATTTTAGTTTTAAAATTATTTATTGTAATGATATTTGAGTTTTCCAAGTAGGAAAATTATCTCCACTCATTTTCCAAATTATGACAATTTTATATCTGAATTCTACTAGCTTTCCAATTGCGAGAGGGTTGAAACTTATTTAATCTCACAGACCCTTCAGTGTAAGCCCTCTGAACTCCCAGTGAGCAGATGTTGAAACACACTAGAGATCCATTACATGGACACTTTCATATATGTCCTGAGTTCCCCCTGAGAAGCATAGTGGCTAATCCTGTTGTAAGAACTCACTAACATCAGATGCTGCAATTGAGATGAATTTCCAATGGTTAATGAACTATACACATGACTATAAATAGCAACATGTTTTCCTTCAGCAATCAGTTTTTCTATAGTAGAGAGACTTCAGATCAGTGAAAGAACTTTCCTCAAGATTTCATCTCTAAAGAGGCTTTCAAGTCAATGAGGATTTCATAAGTGAGTGCCTTTAATGATTGTCAATTACTGATGGTGACAATGGTACAGATTTCATACAGATACGTTTATTTACCCTGAAAATACTTAGGAGTTTACAAAGTTCAAGGTCTTTAGTTATACCTTCACCATTTCATTGTTTATTCCATACTGAGCATAAGGTATGAAGTGAAGTGAAAGTTGCTCAGTCATCTCTGACTCTTTGCGAACCCATGGACTGTGTAGCCCATCAGGCTCCCCTGTCCATGGAATTCTCCAGGCAAGGATACTAAAGTGGATTACCATTCGTTTCTCCAATAAGGTGTGAGATATTATAATTTGGTAATTATTAAACTTGAGAGTGCATCAAAATACTTAGAGGGCTTATTAAAACACTGCAGAGGAAGTAGTTTGGTTCAGTCACTCAGTTGTATCTGACTCTTTGTGACCCCATGGACTGCAGCACACCAGGCTTCCCTGTCCATCACCAACTCCTGTAGCCTACTCAGACTCATATCCATTGAGCTGGTGATGCTATCCAACCATCTCATCCTCTGTCATCACCTTCTCCTCCTGCCTCCAATCTTTCCCAGCATAAGGGTCTTTTCAAATGAGTCAGTTCTTTGTAGCAGGTGGCCAAAGTATTGGAGTTTCAGCTTCAGCATCACTCTTTCGAACGAATATTCAGGACTGATTTCCTTTAGAATGGACTGGTTGCATCTCCAAAGGACTCTTAAGAGTCTTCTCCAACACTACAGTTCAAAATCATCAGTTCTTCAGCATTCAGCTTTCTTTATGGTCCAACTCTCACATCTATATGTGACTACTGGAAAAACTATAGCTTTGACTAGATGGACCTTTATTGGCAAAGTAATGTCTCTGCTTTTTAATATGTGGTCTAGGTTGATCATAGCTTTCCTTCCAAGGAGTAAGAGTCTTAATTTCATGGCTACAGTCACCACCTGCAGTAATTTTGGAGCCCCCAAAATAAAGTCTCTCACTGTTTCCATTGTTTCCGCCATCTATTTGCCATGAAGTGATGGGACCAGATGCCATGATTTTAGTTTTCTGAATGTTGAGTTTTAAGTCAAGTTTTTCACTCTCCTCTTTCACTTTCATCAAGAGGCTCTTTAGTTCTTCTTCATTTTCTGCCATAAGGGTGGTGTTATCTGCATATCTGAGGTTATTGATATTATTGAGATAGGTTATTACTAGAGTTATTGATTTAGTAAGTCTTTAGGATGTGAGAACTTAAATTTTAGTAGGATGCTATAATCTGTATTTCTAACATGCTCTGTGTGATATTGATGCTGCTGGTCTGAGTACAACACTTTGAGAATCACTGCTCTGGTTCTTTGGTTTCAATTTGATCTTGTATTGAAACCTAGAGAGCTTTAAAGTACCACCCTTTCACCTCTCCCTTCCCAGTCTGATCCAAGTCCTTGAAATTCTGAATGTTATAGGGTGTGGCCTGGTCATAGGAATTTTTAATGAAGGTGATTCATAGTTGGAGATATGATAATTAGCCTCTAAAGGGTTATTTTATATATTCATTAGGAAATCAATCTTCAAGACTTAAATAAGGACAGGACATATCTTGAACAAATTAAGAGAATTTTACAATATTTTGTTTCTGTTCCACATCACCAAAGCCTTTTGTGGGGCAATAAAAACTCCTAAACAATACACACTAAATATATGAAATGGCTACTGCTAAAATTTAAAAAAAAAAAAAAAAAACACTTTGCTGCCTTGCTCCTTGGAAGAAAAGTTATGAGAAACCTAAACAATATATTTTAAAAAGTAGAGACATTACTTTGCCTGCTGCTGCTAAGTCACTTCAGTCATGTCCAACTCTGTGCAACCCCATAGATGGCAGCCCACCAGGCTCCCCCGTCCCTGGGATTCTCCAAGCAAGAACACTGGAGTGAGTTGCCATTTCCTTCTCCAGTGCATGAAAGTGAAAGGTGAAAGTGAAGTCACTCAGTCGTGTCTGGCTCAGCAACCCCATGGACTGCAGCTTACCAGGCTCCTCTGTCCATAGGATTTTCCAGGCAAGAGTATTGGAGTGGGGTGCCATTGCCTTCTCCTTACTTTGCCTACAAAGGTCCCTATGGTCAAAGCTATGGCTTTCCCTGTAGTCATGTACAGTTGTGAGAGTCTGACCGTAAAATAAAGCTCATTGATGCTTTCACAATACAGAGTTGGAGAAAACTCTTGACAGTCTCTTACACAGCAAGGTGATCCAGCCAGTCTATCCTAAAGGAAATCAGTCCTGAATATTCACTGGAAGGACTGATACTGAAGCTGAAACTCCAATACTTTGGCCACCTGATGCGAAGAGCCAGCTCATTGGAAAAGACCTTGATGTTGGGAAAGATTGAAGACAGGAGTAGAAGGGGATGCCAAAGGATGAGATGATTGGATGGCATCACCAACTTAACAAACAGGAGTTTGAGCAAACTCTGGGAGATGGTGCTAAAGGAAGGCTTGGCATGCTGCAGTCCAGGGGTTACAAAGAGCTGGACACTACTGAGCAACTGAACAACAACAACACTATTCATTATCTGATCAGGAATTCATAGAACCAAGTTTCTTTATATTAGTACTTTTTCACCAAGAGGTCTTATTAAAATAGAATCTTATCCCCAGAGTTCCTGGAAGTGGGACTCCTGAGTTTCACTTCTGTTTTTAAAAAGGTTCCTGGGGATGATGGCCAGGTGCCATGCCCTGAGGAGAATTACTTTGAAAATGAAAAGTTCAGCAAGACTCACAGTAAAAAGGCAGTAATCAATGAGACAAGTTATCTTGAATCTCTCACTCAACTGCCTTCAGGAATCATTAGCGAAGTTCACATGGATATGTATATAAGATAGAGACATTATATACTAATTCTGTATTAACTAACTATGAGCTTATTAAAGGCTTACAGTTATATATTACATACTAAAGTTCTTCTTTTGAATTACTGGCACAAAAAGTATGCCAAATACATCATACATAATGAATAATTTGGTGGACTTGATTTAACCCAGATCCCTTTTTTAACTCTTTAGAAGTGATCTGGATTTCTAGTAAGAGGAAAATAAGATGTCAGTGACTATCTGTCTTTATCACTGTCATGCTACCAAACCAACAAGTAGATTTTGGGGGGTATCTATTATTGAAATATCTAAGTTTTTCAATAAATGAATGCTGAAATCTTTGAGTAGCCCCAAATTTGAGAATTGCTATTTAGCCTATAATTTACCCATTCATTAATCAATGAACCAAATATTCTTCTAGTTGTTAATGGTAAAATTGCCACCAATTAAAAATAAAAGACATCATGCCTGTGTTCATGGAAGTTAATGAGGAAGTAGGCATTAATCAACTAATTTACTAGGTACAGCATTACAAACTATGATATTATAATAAGAAAGTTTATAAATAATTTACATATTATGGACAACATTTGAATACACACAAAACTACCTTGTGCTATCAAAGCTGGATAACCTGAAGGAGATAACAAACATATCAATAGGTGTTTGAGTGACTGGTACATCAGGCCAAGAAGGTTTAAATCTCTGCCTCAACAGAGATTTAAGTCAGTATGTGTCACTGACCTTCAGGGAATATTTATAATGTTAGTAGCTATGGGTATCAGACCCAGAGAGGCCAAAGATCTACTATGCTTGGCCAAGGTGATATTTAAAGGAATATTTTCAATCTTAGGTAAAATTGCCTTTCATCAATTAGAAATTACAGGCCAATCTTTGTTTTCAATCAAAATCAATACATGTAAACTATGACTAATTTAGGTTAAATAGCGTTAATCCAACAAATTATACTAATATTTGTACTCTAAATATGGTAAAGGATCCCAAGAAATATGTTTTCAAGTAATTCACTATTGAATATAGCAATGATTTTAAATTACTGGTAATATAGGAGAAGGCAGGCTCATCTATGTTTACACACTTCATATTTTGCAAGGCTTTCATTGAAATATAATACAGACTGAAAATGGCATAAAATAAAAGTGCACAGGTCAATGAATTTTTACAAAATAAACACAGTGATTTAAAAAGATTTAGAAGATAATGCCAGTCTTTCCACCATGCTGTACCAATTTAAACTCCATACAGCAATAGATGAGTATCCCAGTGACTTCATATTCTTACTATCTCTCAACATTTTTCTCCATTTTAGTCATTCCGGTGAAGTATAGTAGCACTGGATAAAATTGTGGTGTTATTTTACTTGCCTTTGGGTGTTCTTTTCCTTGTGAGTGGTTTTTTTTTTTTTTTTTTAACTTTTGCATTGTCTGTCTTTTATTTCTTTATTGGCAGAAGTTTAATATGTAGTTTGGTACAAGTACCTTGTAAACTATACGAATTGCAAGTATTTCCTCCCATTCTGTGGGATTTTTTTCATTATAGCGACTTTGCCTTCCCAAACTATCTTCTACTCTGCAGCTTCAAAATCTGGCAAATGCATCGAGGCAAAACACTGCTGTTTATCTGAGCCCTCTGAAGTCATCAATTCTGTCACCCAGCCCCATGAGTCCACCAACATTTTGTGGTTTCCCCATCCCATGACTCCTAGTAATAATCTTCTGCTCTGGAAAAATCTCTGGTCCTCATTTGAACAGCTCTTTGGTGCCATTATTCTTTTTTAACAATTTTTTCCAGCTTTTCCATTTTTTCTCAGTTGGACCTTTTAGGTTTCAGAGGCCACACTATACTACCTGGACGTAGATGCTCCACACCACATACCTAAACTTATTTATAAAGTGCATCAAATATGGCTATAAATATGTGAGAGACTAGATTACTGACACAATTTCTGAGTTGGGAATACATAGTTCAAAGTAGACAGTGATACTTAAGAATAAAGATGGTAATTTAAAAAGCAAACTTTTAGAGTTCAGATTATAATTTAAATTGTTTATTCTTATTTGTGTTTCGCTTTGTGATCTGACATGTTTTTGAGAAGTAAAACACAGCAGCCATTTGGGGAGCCAAGAGACACAGTTCTTATAGTCTGTCCTGTAAATAATAAACTACCATTTCATTTTTCTGGACCTCTATCTTTCTGACCTATAAAATGAAAACGTTTACATGCGTGTAAGGTATAACTGACATATAGCATTAAGTTATCTGCAGGTGTACAATGTAATAATACAAAATTTTACAGTATATTTTGTATATATATATTTATACAGTATAATTACAGTGTATAATTATATAAGTTAATTATATAATTAATTATATACAATATATAATTATACAGTATATTTTACAGTATACAAAATACACTATATTTTGTTAAATGATCACTGCAATAATGTACTTAATACCATCATCATATGTGGTTACAACTTTTTCTCATGATGATAATATTAAGATCTACTATTCTCTTAGGAACTTTTAAATATGAAATACAGTATTATTAACAGGAAGATCCCCTGGGGAGGACATGGCAACTCATTCCAGTATTGTCTCCTGGAGAATCCTGTGGACAGAGGAGCCTGGCCAGCTATAGTCCATAGGGTCACAGTCACTTAGTGAAGCAACTTAGTAGCATTATTAGCTATAGACACCATGATGTACATTATAGCTCCATGACTTTTTATTTTGGAAATTTGTACTTTGTGATTGCCTTCACCCATTACACTTACCTCTCAGCTCCTAGTAAGATAAGAACTTTAAGGTAAATCAACTACAGGGTCTTTTTTGAATCTTTAAAAATTGGTTTCTGCAATATGTACATGTTTCTCATTTGCAACTTATTTTTGAGTCTGGTTAACAAAACTGAAAATACTTGTCATTTTGGGCAAAAGAAGAGGCAAGTAAAGGAGTAATTACTCTCCAAATTCATTGCTGGTTTGATATGACTGGTAATGTAGTGTATTTTGGGGGACATTTTAAAATATAGAGAGTAGTATAGCATGATCGGAGAAGGCAATTGCACCCCACTCCAGTACTCTTGCCTGGAAAATCCCATGGGCAGAGGAGCCTGGTAGGCTGCAGTCCATGGGGTCGCTAAGAGTCAGATACAACTGAATGACTTCACTTTCACTTTTCACTTTCATACATTGGAGAAGGAAATGGCAACCCACTCCAGTGTTCTTGCCTGGAGAGTCCCAGGGACAGGGGAGCCTGGTGGGCTGCAGTCTATGGGATCACACAGAGTCAGACACAACTGAAATGACTTAGCAGCAGCAGCATAGCATGATAATTAATATAATATAATATGGAGAGATAGAATATCATAACTCTAGAGCCAGAAGTTTCAAGTCCAAATCCCAGCTTCAACACTTACTAAATGTGTGACCATGGGTCAGTTGCTTAACCACTCTGTGAATATTTTATATAAACATATATAATGAATTAATATATGTAAAATTCTCACAACTATGTCAAATAAGAATTAATATAAAGTTGCTTAAAAATAGATTAAAATTTATGTGTGTGTATACACACACATTTTACAAGATACAATTCACAGGGAAATATTTTGATATCATTTTTAATGACAAGAACTAAATAATGGTTCCTAGTGGAAAATTTATTTTTTTCTGCAAAAATTAAACAACTGAATGTAGCCATGAAAATGCATTGCTTCTTGGAGAAGAATCTTAGAGCAATGCATTGCTTCACTAAGTATGCATATCTGGGGTAAATTTTCCATTTATCTTCAGTAGGCCTCTGTTTTCTTAGTTCAGAATATGTCTCCATTGGACTCACAGTGTCACAGAAAAGGAAATACAAAACAAAATAATCATTCCTCTGAATCTTCTGCTCTCAATATTGAAGTATCTTGAAACAATTTCCCCCTTAGGGGAGAATAAAAAGTTTAGAGAGCTACTTTCATTATTTTTCACATCTTTCTGTCTTTTTCAAGTCTGTCAGACTCCTAAACTAAAATCCAGAAATACATCAAGAAAGGCAGATCTGATGTTGGGAATAAGAAGCCTTAAATCCTTATATCTATCCTCACTTCAAGTCCCCTGCAACAGTCCCCTTATCACTTGGTGTTCTTTAGTCCCTTGAAGAATCTGGCTTCACAGTCTGAAGAGTGACAGAGAAGGAATTGAGAAAGATTTAGGTAGAACTGAAGCCCAGTCTGTATTATCTGAAGTACCATATTAGAAACAATAGCGCTTTATTTGGAACTGCCAGGCATTTTAAACTCTTTTTTGTTTTTTTATCCCTAAAGCAGAAAATTAGAACTGTCAAGTTTTCAGTGGTACTTGTTTTGTTTTGTTTCAATTTCTGGATTTACTTTCAAATTTGCCACAGACTGTTTTGAAATCAGTAGATTGAAACTTCATTTTAGGAACTTGTAATCATGGGAGTTGAAATGGCTTCTCAGACCAAGTCTTTTTTCCCCATTTTTCTTTCTTTTGAGTCCTATTCCCCAGATGCCCAGGATTTTTGTTACAAAGTTTCTCACACTGTATTTCCATATACTTCGTTTCTGTTCAATTTTGTTTAGAGGCCTCATCTTGAGTTTTTTCATCTCAGAATTCTATATGGGTCTCACTTTCCTTTCAGGAAAGAAGCTAAAGTTTGAAGTTTTACGTATAGTTGAGTTTGAATGATGCAGTTTTTGAGATCCAGGATAAAAGAATTTTGCCTAGAATTTGATCAGATCATGAAGAATTCACACTAACTTCTGTTTTATTTTTTTGATCAAGATTAAACTGTAACAAAATGAAGCTCGGAGAAGAGGCTATGTTAGGAGTGAATTTAACACATCATATGAAATGATTAAGGGCACTAGAATGTCAAACTTATGAATGATACTCAAGAGCAGTTGTGATAATATTGACATTCCACCTAAATTTCCCTGGGATCAATTTTATCTTTCATGCATTTACTCCGACCTCTCACCTTCTGTGTGTTTTTGCTTTTAATACTCAATACCTGTAGCTTTTCTTCAGCAGGTGTCCCTGAAGCTATGACTCCTGCTTGCTCTTTACTTCTGAAGCTTAGAAGGCTGCAGTTGCCTGAGACTCCACTGTACCGTAGCTCAGACGGTAAAGAGTCTGCCTGTAATGCGGGAGACCTGGGTTTGATCCCTGGGTTAGGACTATCCCCTGGAGAAGGAAATGGCAATGCACTCCAGTATTCTTGCCTAGAAAATCCCATGGATGGAGGAGCCTGGCGGGCTACATACTATGGGGTCGCAAAGAGTCGGACAGGACTGAGCGACTTAACTTTCACTTTTCTTTCCATTGTCCCTAGGTGCCTTGGCCCTTAACTAATTACTGACACATGCAAAGTCAGCTCTCTTTGTTTCAGGATGCACAACTCTTAGTATAACTTACATTGTAGACATGCCCTACAGGGTCAAGCTGAAGCTGCCCCTTTTAGAAGACCTTGCCTGAGATCTCATTCTTAATTGGCTTCCCATCCCCTTGTTCAACTTCCCTCACTCTTTTCCCTCACTACTTTTCCCTTAATAAGTCTAGGCAACACATTTTCATTGTAGTTACTGTTTCTGGTTTACCCTACCTAATACACAAGACAAAATAGATTATGAATGTCATCATTCACACACCTTCATTCAACAAATATTCATTAAGAGCTTTCATTGTAAAAGTGCTGAAAAAAAAAGACAGAAGATTTTAGGAGAGAGCCTTTTAGTCAATGACTTCATATATAATTAGTTAGTTGCTAGTTATAATAAATGCTGTGAAAGAGAAGAACATGTGGCTTTCTAAATTGCATTCATCAGAAGAAAATGGTTTATACCTATTCAAAGAGGCCTCATTGGACAGATCTGGGGAAAATAGATGGACACTACAAGAAGAGAGATTTCATCTGAATACAATAAAGAAATTTTTAGCTCTGTCCAGGGGTGGAAATGGGCTCCTATGAAAGAAAAGGACTCCTCATCAGTGAAGATATTTGTTAAGCCTCAACATCACTGTTTTATCGATGAGACTCAAGCTTCTGTTAGACTTGATGTAGTTTTAGACCCTCACTCGACTCATTATGGTGACAGCACATAGTAATGAGAGAAAACAGCTCACAAGATACTGAAGGATTGCAGTTTGCCAACTGGTAGTAAATATCAGGGGGTGTTCAGTAAAAAAGCTGTCAAAAATATTTAATAATCTTGCCATATAGTCTTTGCCATATTCAAAAATGACTTTCTGTTGTTATAATAGACCTCTATAAAATAAAAATAAAATCTATACTTATTCGTAGAGTTGCTTTTCCTACATTCAAAATATCGATGTTACACAGGTTTTTAAGACCCTGTATCATGATGGAAAGAAGGCAACTTGACATCTGATGGCACTGATATTATCATACAAACTCATTTCATACAATTCACTATCTTCTGTTGGACATTCACATTACATGAATATGATATGTCTTGAGTGCTATTGGGTAGATAACCACTATGAGTCTTCAGGAAATAAACATATTTAACTAGAAATAATGTGGTATGTATTTATGTTCCATATAATACACAGAACAAAATATATAAAAGAACACTGCTGCTGCTAAGTCACTTTAGTCATGTCCAACTCTGTGTGACCCCATAGATGGCAGCCCACCAGGCTCCTCCATCCCTGGGATTCTCCAGGCAATCTCCAATGCATGAAAGTGAAAAGTGAAAGTGAAGTCACTCAGTCATGTCCGACTCTTTGCGACCCCATGGACTGCAGCCTACCAGGCTCCTCCGCCCATGGAATTTTCCAGGCAAGATTACTGGAGTGGGGTGCCATTGCATTCTCTGATAAAATGAATAAATTACATCAAATAATAATTATGTAAATGTTTCCCTTCATCCTATGTAAGTTTACTGAGGGAAGAAATCATGTCTATCTTGCTTTTTACTGTACCTTTAATAATTAAATAATGTCTGGCCCAAACAGTAAAAAAAATAATTATTATTATTTGGGAACTAATGTAAGATAAAAATTTATGAATAAAAGTGACATACACATATATAATGTACACAGAAGGGTATTCTTGCAAATGGTAATGATTTTTCATGAATTAGTTTTATTTATTTTTAGAATAATTATTTCTTTAAATTAGCAGAAAATTTTCCAGGCAAGAGTACTAATGTCAGATTCCTATGACCGATCACTGATGTTTCACTTTTAGCTAAATCACAAAAGAAGAATAATTTTATATCACATTCTCTTAGGTTGTAAAAATATTTTATTATTACAAGGTTTTAGGCTTTGGAGAATAAGAAAAAACAACTCAAAACCTTCAAGTGAATAACTGAAATTTTCTAACCAAGCAGCCAATGCTTAAAGTCCATAATGAGATCATTTCTGCATTAATGAGATTTCAGTGTGCTTTACATTTTTGCCACCCCCTCACCCGACCAGTGTCTTTCTGCCCCATTCTTTGTCACCACTTCTGGAGTCAATATGATTTTGCTCTAGTATAAATCATCCTCATTAGATGAACTAGATTATGTTGATGAGTTCAGCTTGAGCTAGATTTATGAAGTGACACAAAGTTTGAAATCTCAATTTATTCCAGTCCTATGCATCATCTTCTGTGAGAAGTTTTATGATGTGGTAATTGGGCAATAGTTCAGCATTCTGATAGCCCCAGGAGATTCAATTCTACTAATAAAGAACATTTAAGAAGAATAACCATTCTATTAAAGAATACCCCAAATATCAATGCATTTATTTTACTTTATTTTTAGTCTGAGAAATACTTCAATGCCTTTTTTTTTTTCTTTTCAGGCGACATTGTTCAAACTTGGAGCACTGACTCACCAAAGGGTTATCTAGAAGGCGTCAAGCTCCATTGGACTAGATAAGTTCTGTACATCACTGATTACCACCCTGATGACTTCTTTATTCAGGCCTGGAAGTCAGATTTGCTTCTTTGTATAGAGACTACAGGACGACAGCACACAATGAATCATGCCTAACAACATGCTGACAAGCTGGCAAGAGACAGCCTGCACAGTGACAAATACAGCTGACAACAAGTGTACACATCTGTTTGGTAGGATTTATGAGAAAGGAATACAAACAAGAAGAAGATGGGTTCTTTGATTTTATAAGAGAATTTAGAGGCTCTTTTCTTTCTATCCAAATAACAGCAACATAAGGAATACATATTAGCCCTCAAGAATTATTTATTACAGGCACAACTACATTACAAATGGTATGTGCAGATTAGCATTTTGATTATCAAACTGCTGTTCCAAATATCTGATGAACAGATATTAGAATAGCTCTTAAAAATACTGATTATACACACATTGATGCTGCTATTTTTAACACCTGCTTGTACTAAAGTATAAATCAGTTTCCATAGCCTTCCTTAAAGGTTAAAGTGAAGCATATAAAATGTATATAATCTTACCAGATTTTTCTCAGGGAGACAGAAACCCAGGCCTTTATTTTTGGGTTCAATTTGGGGGCTTAAATAAATAAAATTAAAAGAAGGTCAACAGATTCAAATGCCCATAATTAGGTGTTCAAATAGCTTATGCAGTAATCAAGGTGCTCTCACAAAACATCATTTCTCAACCAGCCTGCTAACTCCAACATTTGCATTTGTCTATAAAATAAATGTTCTGCCATCAACATAATTAGTTCAAAGCACCAAAATTTTCTCAGTTCTGGAACAAGTCTCTAAGTAAATATATGTGTGTGTGTGTGTGTGTGTGTGTGTATATATATATATATATATATATATAGCATAGTAATAACAACAGACACTGATAAAAAATAATAATAAATCTATTCAGAGTAGTTGTAATTCCCTTCCTCTTGCAGGAGATTATATACCAGACTGAGAATGACTGGAGCACAGATAAATTTCACAAATGGTAATGTGGACTGGAAAAGGTCAGTTTTCATTCCAATCCCAAAGAAATGCAATGCCAAAGAATGCTCAAACTGCTGCACAATTGCACTCATCTCACACGCTAGTAAAGTGATGCTCTAAATTCTCCAAGCCAACCTTCAGCAATATGTGAACCGTGAACTTCCAGATGTTCAAGCTAGTTTTAGAAAAGGCAGAGGAACCAAAGATCAAACTGCCAACATCCGCTGGATCATGGAAAAAGCAAGAGAGTTCCAGAAAACATCTACTTCTGCTTTATTGACTATGCCAAAGCCTTTGACTGTGTAGATCACAATAAACTGTGGAAAATTCTGAAAGAGATGGGAATACCAGACCACCCGACCTGCCTCTTGAGAAACCTATATGCAGGTCAGGAAGCAACAGTTAGAACTGGACATGGAACAACAGACTGGTTCCAAATAGGAAAAGGAGTATGTCAAGGCTGTACATTGTCACCCTGCTTATTTAACTTCTATGCAGAATACATCATGAGAAATGCTGGGTTGGATGAAGCACTAGCTGGAATCAAGATTGCCAGGAGAAATATCAATAACCTCAGATATGCAGATGACACCACCCTTATGGCAGAAAGTGAAGAGGAACTAAAAAGCCTCTTGATGAAAGTGAAAGAGGAGAGTGAACAAGTTGGCTTAAAGCTCAGCATTCAGAAACTGAAGATCATGGCATCTGGTCCCATCACTTCATGGGAAATAGATGGGGAAACAGTGGAAACAGTGTCAGACTGTATTTTAGGGGGCTCCAAAATCACTGCAGATGGTGAATGCAGCCATGAAATTAAAAGACACTTACTCCTTGGAAGGAAAGTTATGACCAACCCAGATAGCATATCCAAAAGCAGAGACATTACCTTGCCAGCAAAGGCCCATCTAGTCAAGGCTATGGTTTTTCCACTGGCTGTGTATGGATGTAAGAGTTAGACTGTGAAAAAAGCTGAGTGCTGAAGAATTGATGCTTTTGAAGTGTGGTGTTGGAGAAGACTCTTGAGAGTCCCTAGGACTGCAAAGTGATACAACCAGTCCATTCTGAAGGAGATCAGCCCTGGGATTTCTTTGGAAGGAATGATGCTAAAGCTGAAACTCCAATACTTTGGCCACCTCATGCAGAGAGTTGACTCATTGGAAAAGACTCTGGGAAGGATTGGAGCAGGAGGAGAAGGGGACAACAGAGGATGAGATGGATGGATGGCATCACCGACTCAATGGACATGAGTTTGTGTGAACTCTGGGAGTTTGTGATGGACAGGGAGGCCTGGCATGCTGCAGTTCATGGGGTCACAAAGAGTCAGACACAGCTGAACAACTGAACTGAACTGAATGTGTTGCATTGTTTTGGTGGCTTAGGCAAAAACAAACGTTTAGAAACATTTCAAAATATTTTTGTATTTTTTTTTATCGAAGTATAATTGCTTTACAATGCTGCGATAGTTTCTGCTGTACAACAGAGTGAGTCAGCTATATGTATACATATATCTCCTCCCTTTTGCACCTCCCTCCCAGACCTGCATCCCACCCCCTAGGTCATCACAGAGAACCAAGTTGAGCTCCTTGTGCTATATAGCAGCTTCCCACTAGCTATCTATTTTACACATTTGTTGTGTTAGTTGCTCAGTTTTGTCTGACTCTTTGAGACCCTATGGACTGTAGCCCACTAGGATTCTCCATGGAATTCTCCAGCCAAGAATAGGGTAGGTAGCCATTCCCTTCTCCAGGGATCTTCCTGACACAAGGATTGACCCTTGGTCTCTTGCATTGCAGTCAGATTCTTTAATGTCTGAGCCACCAGGAAGCCCAAAGGATCTTCCCAGACCAGGGATCAAACCCTTTGTCTCTGCGTGTCCTCTGCGTTAGCAGGCAGATTCTTTACCACTGGACCACCATGAAAGTGAATATATGTTAATGCTACTCTCCCAATTTGTCTTGATCTGAGCAATTTAGGAAGGGAGGAGAAGGGGACAACAGAGGATGAGATGGCTGGATGGGATCACCAACTCAACGGACATGAGTTTGAGCAAACTCTGGGAGTTGGTAATGCCTAAGGAGGCCTGGCATGCTGAGATTCATGGAGTCGCAAAGAGTTGGACATGACTGAGTGACTGAACTGACTGATTGAGCTATTTATTCTTATAATTGTAGTTGTTGATTTTGTTGTTGTTGTTTGTTTCCGTCAGTATTATCCTGGAAATCTTTGATGGGAGAGCTTCTACTTTTCACATAGTAAATGCTTATTAATGGTTGATCAAATAAATGACATCAGACTACAGTACAAGTGCCTAAAATGTTTGTCCTACCCTGAATGATCACAACTCTGAACTTAGTTTCTGATGAAGTTTCTTCACTGCCAGTATCCTCAGAGAATAACAACTCTGGGAACAGAGAAAGGTTCTGAATATACTGAGCTATCTGTAATAGAATCAAGGATTTTTCCTCATCTTCATCATTGTTTTAATCTCCAAATTTTGAAAAAAATGGCAGGGATATTATTCAGAAACCTGGATAATATATAAATATGTTTCCCACCAATTGTTTATATCCTGTTCCTCCTCCCTTCAGGTGGAGACAAAGTGAATGGATGAACAAGGTATTAGGGAAAGACTGAAGTGTGAGAAGTCCTTTCTGTCTTTTCAGATGTTGAAGTATAATGGTCTAGTCATTGCTAATGCTTTAGACTAACAATTGGCTCACATTTTCATTTATATTTACATATAAGTTTCTTTAAAATAATTAATCACAATCATTGTTTTCAGGAAATCTCCAACCTGAAGCTGTTTGTTCTTAAACAAAAAAAATACGGATTTCAACTTCAAATCTATTGCCAATGGCTCTGTGCTGTATTGTTAAATTTTATAATTAGAAGTTTTAGTGAAAAAATAGAGCATAGAAATTATTTATGCAAGACATTTCATTTTCCTTCCTTCATTATTGGCACATGGTTCTACCAGCCAGTTCATTCTGCTTTTATTGAGTGAATTTCAAAGTCATATTTTATCAAATGTCATGTATTTACATAATTAGCATAATTACATATAAGTGTATAATTAGTGTAAATACATGTAATTACATTATTATAGTATGCTATAATCTTGTAAAACAGCTTTTTCTAACTTTACAACCCAAAACATATGCATTGTGCAAGCATATTAGATAATTTTTGAGTCAGTATCTTTCTCTTTTTAATTCATTTAACCATACACCACATTCTTAATATACGTATTTGAAAGATACTTTTATCTTTATTTTTGCCAGTTGTTTCATAATCTTTTTTTTTAATTTCAAGGAAAACAACAGACAATGGAAAAGAAAATACTTTTTCTCTACCTTGCATTTTAAGTTAGTATACAGAACAAGCAATCTTTGAATTCAAATGAAAACAGCTTTATATGCAAATTTCACTTGGATAGAAATTAATAAAATTGAACTCATTTACTTGGCAACTAATGAGTGTTAATAAAAATGCTGGATGCCATCTTCACTATGCTGGTCTCCCAGTGCACCTGATTTAAGAAGAAAAAAAAAAAGTTAAGTAATTTTAGATACCGAACCAAAGAGAAATGGCCAGTAAACAGAGGAATTCACACCTGAAACACTATAAGCTCTTTCTTGCCAGTCTCTGTAAAAAGTTCTAAAAATGCTATGATAATCATTTTATTCCTTTATTACCACCCCATAATGATTCCCACATCAAGTATATCTCATTAAAAATGAAACTTGAATTTTTCTTCTTATTAATGCCAAAACTCTAAGTCCATCACATCAACTCTGTTTAAGGATGGTATATTTAGTTAGCTATGGTGATGTTTATATACATATCTATGCATGATATTGACAACTAGCAGATAAAATTATTAAGAAAACTTTGTAGAGACATTTTCCTTATCTCATTCTCTGGAAAATAACTGAAAGATCACAACAAATATGAATGCAAGGTAGCAAATATACTTAACCCAAACCATAATATATAATGTTAAAAAGAGAAGGCAAACTGAAAAACTCACAGAAGAGAGACGTATTTAACATTCATATTTGAAATCATGTGAGTAGTGACAAGATAGAGATCGCTTTGCTGTGAAATATTATTCAGAAACTAGTGGCACACCAACAGAAGGAAGAGTAAGATGGGTGGAAGTTGGTATTTTAATGTCTGTAACATCATCAAATGATGTCTTCAGTTCCTACCTACAAGCTTATGCAGTTGGAGAAATGTTCATTTCTAGGTTATAGATCAGAAATCTTGTTGAAATTGAACCAAACAGTTCTGAACACTAGAACTGCAGGCACAGAGGTGATTGATGGTGAGGTATTGTACAAAAAAGAGAGAGAGAGAGAATTAGAGAAATTCTACTCCCTAAACCATGAAACATCTGGTTCTCTTCCTTTCTGAGCACCAAAACACTTCCTTAGGGAAGAGGCAGGGGGATTCTATAGGAAAAAAGAAATCACCTCAGAAAAAAAGACCTAAAATCCTGACATCTGTGTATTCCCTAAATAGATAGCTGGCCATATAGTCAGATTTCAGACTCTTAGGTCAGTCAACCAGAAAATAATTGCCCAAACTGTCAAAACACACAGAGAATTTGTTATATTCCTCTGAAATGTCAATGAAGTACTACACAAGACACTGAGAACAGCTTTTAATATGAAGGTAGAGATCAACAAGAAAGGCCTACTTCTCTCATGGGAGAAAAAAAAAAAAAGTAGGTCAGTGAAAAAACAATCCAGGAAGCAGAAAATAGGTCTAAAACTTTTCCGTAGTATACTCATGGAGCTAGCGTAGATACTGAACACTGCATCTATAAAACAAGAACAGGACGTCATGCAAACAGGCACATCAGAGAAAAACAAAGAGCTATTGAGAAAAAAGAATCCACAAGAAAACAAAATACCAAAATGCCACTGATAAAGAGAAACAACTTGTTACAAATAAATTAAAAGAATCAGTGAGATTTAATTTCTCAAATTAACATAATATACTGTATATCAAATGTATTTCAATAAAAATTTAAATTAAAAACAAATATTGAGTCTTTCGATAGTAAAGTTATATAGAAGGTAATAAAGCAATATATTTTGACTGCTGAGTTAAAATCATACCAATAGAGAATTTTCTGTCTAGGTGGTTAATCAAATGTGAGGCAAAAACTAAGGTGTTTTGACTTACACATAGTCTCACAAAAAGACTTCCCATTCATGCATTCTTGGATAGTTTTTTGGGGGAAAAAAATGCTTCAATAAAAGCAAAAATCAAGAAAGAATAAGACATAGGACTTAGAAAGCAAAGGACTTACCACTGGAGAAAGGAGGAGAAATTACTGACAAAGCCACATAAAGATCCAAGATGACAGCTGTATAAGTGATATATAGATCAACTGGACCTTAGAAGAACCACTGGAGGACTCCAATCAGGATAGCTCCAGGTTAAGGTCTGATCAATTTTAAAAAATGTCTATTAAGAGATACTGTGCCAAGTTAGAAGAGTTAATCAAATATCAAATATTTCTGCAGATAAAATATTGAAGCAATTATTAACCTCAAAAAATTGAAGTTATAAAAGAAAATAAATACAGTATAGAATTATACTTCAACAATAATCAACACTATCAGAATTGTAAAACTGAAAGGAGCTAATAGTGATTTAACAACAACAAAAAAGTCAGTACATGGTGATAATGGCAGGTAAAGTGTAAAGTAAATAAAAATGTTCATTTACAATATGAAGTACTTAGGTAATGTCTATAACTAGGAAACTATAGGTAGAAATATATTCATCATTTAGAAATATGTAGCTACAATCCAGAACATTTGTAACTGATTGCCACTGGGAAGTGCAGATATATTCATTTTCAAGTCTTAAATGTTTAACTCAATTTTACTTACATAAAATACTTTTATAAAAATTTTAAATAATAATATAATGATAAATTCTTACTGTATTAAAAAGAAAGTCAATGAAGTCCTTGAGAATGAGGTAATTTACATTAGAAATGTTTAATTTAGTATTGTGAAATTAAATTATATTAAATTCTGCTAAATTGGAATATAAAAGCAATCTAATTGAAAGTAAAACAAAAAGACTGGATTAATTTAATATTTTAAAAATCCTCCTGATATCAGTTTGGCTTCCCTCCCTCATCACACCCAATTATTCTCTCTACATAGTGAAAGAGTACGCTCATGTTTCTCCAAAAATCCCCATCTAATTTCTTATCCTCTCAAACTTGGCACATAAGCGTTTCTTTTTCACAGAAAGGAAAATCCACAAATGCGCTTTCTCTTTATTTACAGTTCCACTTAATACCACTCCCCTTTACTCCCCCTTCTTTTTCTGTGCCAGAGGAATAGGCATTGCTCATCTCTAATTCTAAGCATTCCATTTGAGAATAAGATGTCAACCAAATCCAGATTTATCGCCTTTTCCTGTACTTCAGATTCTTCCTCCTCTTAGTTGTCTTTTCCTCCCTTTGAAGATACTGACACCTGTCTTAATTTTGGTTACCCACTGGCAGCTCAGTCAGTAAAGAACCTGACTGCAGTGCAGAAAATCAGGATTAGATCCCTGGGTTAGGAAGATCCCCTGGAGAAGGAAATGGCAACCCACTCCAATATTATTGCCTGGAAAATTCCATGGACAGAGGAGCCTGGTGGGCTACAGTCCGTGGGGTCACAAGAGTCAGACAGGACTTAATGACTAAATCACCACCACCAGAGGCAGTCACTGAAACAAAGATTTAAGTGCAAGCAGTTTACTTGGGAAGTGATGCCAAGAAATATCAGAAAAAGTGGAAAAAAATGGGCAAGAAGGAGAAATAGCCCATAAAGGGTTTGCTGTCAAGCCAGTTACCACTGCCAGTAACTGGAATTCAGTCCCACCAGGGGACTCTAGGATCCAGTGTATCAAACACCAGGGTGCCGTTGAAAACGAAGCAAAAGAAACTGGGATACTAACCTGCCATTTCCTTTATTGATACTGGTTGAGAGCTGTTTCTTGAGGCTCTGGCACTTCCTCCTTTCCCTCAAAGTGAGATAAAGATGTTTTTCTCATATTCAGACAAAGAGTACAAAGCTGCTGGTATCCCAGAAGGCAACTTTAGAGTGAAGAGGTGAATGCCAAAAGGATCTAGGTGGGTCTCTAATAGCAATAATATGGCACCTATGGAACAGACTAATCTAAAAACCTTGGAGTTATTCCTGGCTTTCCTTCTCTCAGTGTCTATCGCCAGACAATCATGAAATCCCATTAATGCCCTATTGAAGTCCCTTGGTCTCAGACAGTAAAGAATCTGCCTGCAATGGGATAAACCCAGGTTGGATCACTGGGTTGGAAAGATCCTCTGGAGAAGAGAATGGCAATCCACTCCAGTATTCTTGCCTAGGGAATTCCATGGACAGAGGAGCCTGGAGGGCAATAGTCTATGGGTCTCAAAGAGTCCAACATGACTGAACGACTACACTTTCACTTTCATTAATGCTCTAAAATATTTCCAATCTCCCTCACCTACTGTTTCATTTCTATGTGTAGATTCTGCTACATTTTTCTATACAGCCATGGAATTCTCCAGGCCAGAATACTGGTGTGGGTATCTTTCCCTTCTCCATGGGATATTCTCAACCCAGGGATCAAACCCTGGTCTCCTCCATTGCAGGTGGATTGCAGGTGGACTGCAGGTGGATTCTTCACCAGCTGAGTCATAAGGAAAGCCTTTTCACTTTTCATTAATGCTCTAACATATTTCCAATCTCCCTCACTCATATATTTAATTTCTTCATTAGCTCACCAGAAGAGATTATCAGATCTTCGAATTATTGCAGAAGCTTGCTCAGTGATTTCTTTAATATATCGTTATCATTTCCATGACATAATTCACTCTTTTTTCCCCTACAACTTTCCATCTTCTACAAGATCCATGAGAACCAGAATATTCTGAAAATAAGGACTCTGGAATCAAACAGAACTAGAATTGAATCTTGATTTTGATCAACACAAGCTTTAGAATATTTGGCATGGACTGAGTCTTATTTTCTTCATTTGTATATTGGGCATATTTATAATTATCTTGTAGGATTATTTTGAATATGAGAAATAATATGCTTAACTTGTTTTACTTTGGGGAGCTCATTAAATGATAACTGATTTTTATTACTATAGTCAGGATTAGATCATCACACAAGGCATTCTATAACACTGCTCCACTTCTATGTCTAGATTCTGCTCCATTTTTCTATGTACTACCCTAATCTTTTCTCTGTAATTTGGCCATATTCTTTCTACCAGCTCTTGCCTATATCCCTGAATACCCTAGAAATCTCTTACTCATACTTAAAAGTGAAAGTGAGGTTGCTCAGTCATATCTTTGCAACCTCTGGATTGCAGCCTACCAAGCTCCTTCGTCCATGGGATTTTCCAGGCAAGAATACTGGAGTGGGTTGCCATTTCCTTCTCCAGGAGATCTTCCCAATCCAGGGATTGAATCCGGGTCTCCTGCATTGCAGACAGATGCTTTACCATCTGAAGACAGCTCAAATGTCATGTCTTTTGTGAAATGCTTCCTTATTCTTCCAGATAGTTGATCACTCCTTCTTATGCAAGCCCATAACTAGGATATAAATTTTATCTTTGAATGTTGAAAAACATTTTAACACAAGTCTCCTTGACCAGAATATAAGATTTTCCAAGACAAGAAGAAAACGATGTTCAGTTTTACATCCTTCACACCAGACATAGTGCCTCCACAACAAATGTCTGCTAACTAAAGAGATGAAAAAAATAGATGATAAATATATGATTACTAGATGACTGATAGGTGCATCACACTCTTCTTTTCCTGGGCCTCATATGTTAAGATACACCAAGAGCAGAAATTAATATTGATTTTCAAAGGCAGGGTTTTAATATAAAAAGCAGATTTTTAATGTAGCAGGTTATATGTGAAATATTTTTAAAATATGATTGAGTTGGCTTGGTTTCATATGTGCAATTAGCTTCTTCTTCCAAATATGTCAAATTATTCAGTGATTGCCAAGATCACACTTAGTAGCATGCCCTATAGTAAGGATTAAGAACTCATAACATTCATTCTATTGGAGCCAACGAGAATGGCAGTGCAAAGTTAAATTCCATGTGTGCATCAAAGAAGAGAATGGCATAAGGGCAATGCTAATTACTTCACATTCCTATCAAGGATGTATAAATACATTCTAGCTAAGATCTCATATATATGAAAAATTTGAAAGTATTGACCTTTACTGTATGAGAGTGTAGAGCTAAAAGAAACTGAGACTTGAAAAAGCAAACAGCCTATCAAAAGTGATCAGCATATTTATATCTGGTCACTTATACCACTTTCAATTAACAAAGTACAGAAAAATTTAGAAGTGTCTCTAGGAAATCTCTGAAGAACCAGAGATCAAATTGCCAAAATTCACTGGATCACATAAAAAGCAAAGAAATTCCAAAAGAAATCTGCTTCATCGACTATGGTAAAGCCTTTGACTTTATGGCTCACAACACACACTGTGAAAAATTCTTATAGAGATGGAAATATCAGACCATCTTACCTGTCTCCTGAGAAACCTATATGCAGGTCAAGAAGCAAGTTAGAACTTGACATGGAACAAAGGATTGGCTCAAAAGAAGAACATCAAGGCTGTATATTGTCAACCTGCTTATTTAACTTCTATGCAGAGTAAATCATGCAAAATGCCAGGCTGGATAAATCACAAGGTGGAATCAAGATTGCAGATTTCCAGGAGAAATATCCTAAGATATGCAGATGATACCAATCTAATGGTAGAAACTGAAGAGAAACTAAAGATGAAGGTGAAAGAGAAGAGTGAAAAAGCTGGCTTAACACTCAACATTCAAAAAACTAAGATCATGTCATCTGGGCCCATCATTTCATGGCAAATAGATGGGGAAAAAGTGGGAAAGTGTCAGATTTCATTTTCTTGGGTTCCAAAATCACTGTGGACAGTGACCAGAAGCCACAACATTAAAACATGCTTGCTCCCTGGAAGAAAAGCTGTGACAAATCTAGACAGCATATTAAAAGCAAAGACATAACTTTGCCAACAAAGTTCCGTATAGTCAGAGCTATGGTTTTTCCAGTAGTCCTGTATGGATGGAAGAGTTGGACCATAAAGAAGGCTGAGCACTGAAGAACTGATGTCTTCAAAATGTGTTGCTGGAGAAGACTCTTGAGAGCCCCTTGGACAAAAAGGGGAATGAATCAGTCAATCCTAAAGGAAATCAACCCTGCATATTCATTGGAAGGACTGATACTGAAGCTCCAATAATTTGGCCACCTGATGGGAAAAACAGATTCATTGAAAAGATCCTGATGCTGGGAAAGATCGCTGGCAAGAGAAGAAGGGAACAACAGAGAATGAGATGATTGGATGGCATCAGTGACTCAATGAACATGAGTCTGAGCAAACTGTGGGAGGTACTGAAGGAGAGGGAAGCCTGGTGTGCTGCAGTTCATGGGGTCACAAAGAGTTGGACATGACTTAGCGACTGAACAACAACAGAAAATCACAGAGAGATGGTAGTAAAAACACTCCATTTATGAAAAAAATATCTCTACTAGTCCCATAGAACAGTCTTGCTTTGACACAGCCTTAGATTGTTGGATGATCTAGTATATCCATATTCCTGATGATCAAGAACTTACTGGTGGATTTAGAGGCTGAGGGCCAATTTGGTTACTTGAAGGAAGGATATATTTTTGTTTGTGTTTTGAGTGTTTTATAATGGAAAAAATAAAATATAAACATTTTCTGTTTTCAGAGTCACTTATATTAAGTAACAAGAAGGAATTTTAAAAATCATTCATTCATAATATAAAAGTATCATCAACACAAGAATTGCTGTTTAGAGTGATAACTAAGACTGTTTTCACACTGGGGAAGCTATTTCAGTACTCTTTCTTTGCTGCTTGCTGTTTCCAGTAGTTCACTTGTCAGCAAAGTTAATGCCAGATGTGGAACCTTACTCCTGTTTTTTAAACTAATTTTATAAAGAAACAAATGACTTACAAGAAAAAAATCAACTCTTACTCAGAAAGTAAGGACCTATGACTTCTCCAAAGAGAAAAAAAAAGAAAAATTCTTAAAGGCAATTTGATAATTTAATGTGTTCATAATCCAACCCAATTTTTCTCTGATCTAATATAAACACTTCAGTTCAGTTCCAGTTGAGTTCAGTCGCTCAGTCATGTCCGACTCTTTGTGACCCTATGAATCACAGCACGCCAGGCCTCCTTGTCCATCACCAACTCCTGGAGTTCACTCAGACTCATGTCCATCGAGTCAGTGATGCCATCCAGCCATCTCATCCTCTGTCGTCCCCTTCTCCTCCTGCCCCCAATCCCTCCCAGCATCAGAGTCTTTTCCAATGCAAAATATAGCAATTTGACCACTAATAATTTAAGTCCTAAGATCACTACACACACTAAATCCAGAATAAAATTGCACTCTTCACATCTAAGGGTAGGTCAAGGTGCTGGGAAAAAATGATTTTCCTTTTGTGACACTGGTTGATTTAAACAGTTTTGCTTTTTTTTTTCTCTACTTAAAGTAAGTATGATAACAATCTCATGCTCTCTCACTGAATTTTACACACCTATGTAATCCAATTTTTAAAGAAGTTACTGGCAGTAGAAGTTGTGACTTTTGATATAATAACATCAAATTTTGCTTTACCCAATGTACCACAGATTTCACAGTGAATGTTCTCACCCTCAAAGCAAGAAAATAGTCTTTTTTTTTTTTTTTTTTTAAGAAGGGCCATTTTCTTTTGAAATTTGTTTTTGAGCCAGTTTTCAAAACTACACATTTAGCCTCATTACATTAAAGAACTTTCTTTGGAGTCAGTCATGTTGCTTGAATTTTTGCTCATTTTATTCAGTAAACTTGGCCCTCAATGGCTAATGTCTGCTTCCAAAGCCAAATCCAACTTCAAATCATGATTCTACCATCAATCTGAGATATTAAAAAAATTTACCATGGAATCTTCAAGGCATTAACATAAGAGATATTCTCCAAAATGTCTTGAACAGTCAGAACACCATTATTGAAATGCTTCCCTTCATTCCAAACTGCTCTAATGAGAGAATGTTTATTAGAAAATCTTAAATCTGTTACATTTGAAAAATAGTCATATTATTCAATAGTCACAAACTCATGAGAATATAATGTCCATCCCTTTTTCCATTTACTCTGAGCATTTTAAAATCTAAATTAATTACTGTAGTCTATAAAAGATCTGGACTTAGTTTCCTTCTCTGATCTCTGCACTCTTCTATTCCAGATACTCTGTCCATTTTCAAAACTACACCACACACACTTCTTTCTCTGGCCTCTGCTTGTTGTTTTCTCAAAATGGAATGTTCTATTAACAAATGATCTAAAAGCTTGACTTCTAACTATACTCAGATCACTAATCAACTGTCACCAATTAGAAAGGCTTCCATGATCACTCTACCTAAAGGCCTTCAACCTTTTATCTACCTCTGTGTCTTCTTATTTTCACATGATTATCACACTCTCTGTTTATTATTTGACTCGTACACAGGAATGCAAGGTACATGAGGTCAAGTGGCTTGTTTTGTTCATCACTGAATTCACAATGCCTAAAACAATACATCAAATACAGTAAATGGTCAAGAAATATTTATCAAATACTGAGTGATGAACTGAATAATGTGTTTAATCAGCATCAACTCACCTTGTCTTAGATGAAGAAAAGGAGAAAAAGAAAAACACTTTCTTCAAGGAGCTCATGGTCTATTAGAAGACACAGGGATGTAAACAGTCACAAATAGTTTTAAGCATAATAAGAGTAATATACTGTATATGGTAAAAAATAAGAAATATATAACTGAATATTCAGTCAACTAATTTTCCACGGAGAAAGGTAATTTTGAGATAAATCAAGAATCAACTGAATATTAACAGGCCAAAAAAAAAAAAAACAGAAAAAACAAACATATCGATTCACTTTAACAAATTTAGAATGTCTACCAGACAGCAAGTTCTGTACTCTGCTAAATACTAACAAGATATAATAAGTACCGCTAATGATCCTATGATACATTTAGTTGTAAATAATTTCATATATGTAAGAAGTATTTTGAGAGTAATATGCATGAGTGAATTCAAAGAAAAAGAACTTCCCAGCCATTTAGATGTTCCCAAGATTGCATATTCCCTATCCTCCAACAAGGATTATTTTCCAAAACCTTCTTTTTATTTGATCTGCCTCCTCTGGACTTCTGCCCCTTTCAAGCAAATAAGCTTAAATAAAACACTTCTGAAATGAGAAGGAGCGGCAGGAACTGACTGCATATGGCATGAGGGAACATTGTGAAATGAAGAAATCTTTTATATCTTGATAAGGGTGTATGTTAACCATGAATATATATTTGTCAAAATTCATAAAATGGTATATGTAAAATATATGCATTCTGTTGAATTTAAGTTGTATCTCAATAATGCAAGAGCATATTGTAACAAGAAACCCGTGTGAATAAGTTTTACTGTTTTATTCAGTTTTTAAAACAATATGTCTAGCCTGTTTGCCAAAATAGGAAAGTGTCAATCATTCCTACTTGCAACAAAATAGCTTAGAGATGTATGTTGGGACATACATCTTTTTATATCATTTTTTGCAATAATACATACCTTATGGTATATATTTAACAAAAGTCTCCATTCCTAACTTTGTGTTACTTCTATTCATTATCAAACTATCAGTTCTGTACTTGAAAACTTAGCGGTGGCCACAGGAATTAAACAATAGTTTATCCAGTCAATAAGCATAACATATCTCACTTGCTATTTCATTGGAAACTTTTTTAAAAGAGGAGGAGGGATTCCATCTAATGAATTTTCATACTGAGAAATTTATTGAGGCAGATCAGACTACAAAATAATGTTTTAATTTAGAACACTGAGTCTTTTTAAACCAGTCACTTCAAAGTAGACCCTTTTCTTGCTTCAAAGCAGTGTTAATAAGGGATGTATCAAAGCAGGTTGGGAGCAGTAATAGGCATGTTTTCAAATGGCATCTTTAATTTCTGCATATGACTTACTTTAGCCATTGGAGAATTATCACAGTATTAAGCTATAATTCAATAGGCACTTGCCTTGGAGGTCTTAACCTAGGACTTAAAAAAATGAATAATTATTGTTTCCTTTCACCTCTCCATATAGTAAATCACTAACTATATAGGAATGACTAGTCATGGTAGGAAATAGTAACATGATAATAATAAAAAAAATTTATTATTTCAAGGGAAAAATAGCTTTTAAAACTTCTCTCTGTTCTATAACAGTTGAAAATGAGACGATACATTACTCTCCAGGGCATTCGTTCATGACACCAGTCTTTAGGTTATTAGAAGCATGTATCATTTGCCATTAAGATGGTGAGACTAGGATTGTGCAGATGTCAAAATGAGATTAGCAATATGAATTTACCGTCCTAACAGTCTGAGTCCAGTATGACCTTGGGGCTTTTATAAGTTTAAGTAGCAAATGGTTTGACTACATTCATCCATTGGTTAATCAATGGTTTCCTTCTGGGCATTTTTACATTTAGGTGGAAATTTTTCTAATTTGAGTTGACTTATAGAGAGGAGGCAAGTGAATGTGAGAGTTTGGGTCATTGCAGGTATGTGCTCACTACTGCCAGTGCTAAATGACCTTGATATACAAAAAACAAAAAAACAGTCTCTCTGGTCTTCTTTATTCTAAACTAGTCAGAGAGATGTATTTACCATAATTTTAGTACTCACCATGCTGTGTTTATAATCATCTACTTTTTGGATTTTCACAGACTTTTATAATTTTATACTTTCTGAGGTCAATGTCAACTTCTCATTTTCATCCAGTACCTCAAAGTTCCTCTTCTTTTCTTGGCCTCACTTAAGGACTGTGCAAGAAATTACAAAGTATTGCAAAATTTCAAAATATTTTATTTTCCATTTGAATCAGCATTTATAAAAAGGTATTCTTTGAGTTCCAGTGTGTCAGGTTCTCTTGAGGTCTGTGGCACGGGGTTGCACAAAAGTTTCCTCAGATCTTTACAGCCACCATTCAAATTTTTGTCTCTATAACTTTTGGCTATCCTAATTATCTCTTATAAGCAGAATCAAACAGTATTTGTCTTGTGTGACTGGCTTATTTCACTTAGCATAATGTCCTCAAGTATCATCCATTTTGCATAATCCCCTTCCTTTTTAAGGCTGAGTAATATTCCATTGGTTGTGTATACCAATATTGCTTCCAACATGCATCCATCTGCCAGTGGACACTTAGGTTGCTTCTGTGTTTTAGTTTCTGTGGATAATCCTGCAATCAACATGAGAGTACAAAGAGACAGATCTCTTCAAGAGCCTGATTTTAATAATTTTGTACATATACCTAGAAGTGGGATTGCTGGATTGTACACTTAAGCATTTGTTAAGAAAGTAGTTCTCATGTTAAATACTGTTGCTGAAATAATGCTAATACAGGGTTCTGAGTATTTTCATCTATTTCTCCTTTGAAAATCTTTTTAAAATTACTGAAAAAATATTTTAAATGAAACCAAAATTTTGGAAAACAAGAGAGTGACTTTATATTTTAGAGTTATGTCAAGAAATGGGAACCATATGAGATATTTTAATAGAAAAAAATAACATTTGTTATACAGGTGTTGGAAAGCAGAAAGAGCTAAACCATTTCTGAGCTAAAATAGATATCAGTAACTCCAAGAAGAAGTTAAAATTCCTAGGGCAGAAATATAAAGGAGAAGAAATGTAAAGTTATTAAAACCTAGGAGATTGGAGAAGAAATAGCCCCTAGTCCCTCTATGATTGCTACATGGAGATGGGTACCATTCTGCTAAAACTCCATTTCACTAAGGGGTATATGACTTGCTGTTCACTACTGACACTTCTGAGGGAACAAGGAATGACTATGGCTGAGAGAGGCAAAGAAATAACAAAATTAGAGCCTATAGCTGTCCATTGTCCTTGGTGGAGGGAAAATGCCCAGAGCTGAAAATAAAAGGCAAGCTTTTCTTCCTTTTCTCTGCCTTCCACTCTCTCCTTCCTTTACTCCCCATTTGCACAACCTCTGGAAGCTAGCTGACTATAACATGCATAAAACATTTTGTTGCAGAATCTCATCTCCAACATAAGAAAAAAAATTAAAGAGAGGGTTTGCAGGTGAGGGGAAATAGGTAAAGAATTAGCACAGTGACAGGAGTAGGAAGAGAAATTTGAGGAACTTTGGGAAGATGCTGTGGTAGATTGATTAAAATGGCCCAAGTTTTCATTCTTTCTTTTATTCATATCCCTTGCGATATGACCTCATTCCCTGGTGGCTCAGACAGTAAAGAATCTGCCTGTAATGCAGGAAACCTGGCTTCAATCCTTGGGTTGGGAAGATGCCCTCAAGAAGGGAACAGCTACCCACTGCAGTATTCTTGCATAGAGAATCCCATGAATGGGTAGCCTGGTGGGCTCCAGTCCATAGGGTCACAAAGAATCAGACGTGACTGAGCAATTAAGATTTTCACACATTTCACTGCTCTTACCAAGATACGAAGTTTAAATCTTTACTCTTTAATGGTGTCTTGTCTTGAGATTTACTTTGACGAAAAGAATATGCTAGAAAAGGCAGAGTGCTAGTCTCAAGCCTAAGTCTCAAAGAGTCTTATATGCCTCTGCTTTCACTCTGAGAATACTGCTTCCTCCATGAGAATAATCTCCTAAAGTCCTTCTGAAGGATGGGAGATCCCATAGAGAGGAGAGGAGTCCACCTCACTGGGGCCATGCTAGACCATCCAACTCCCAGCTTAGTTTAGAACTTTGTTTAAAAACTTGAAAAAAAAGAAGTTATACCCAGGAATCAATTTATGTTTCTCTTTACTTTGATTCCTTTGCCTGTCAGCTCCACGTTCATGCAATTCAAAAAGAGACCTGTCTGTGAACGCCCTGCTCATAGAATCACACTGCTACACAGGAATTCCATTTCAGCTGAGCATAATTATCAACCTATGAAACAAGAACTTCAGAGGACCAAATATTTCAGGAATCTCATACCAAGGATGCAAAAGATGAACAAACAAAAAAAATGTAGCCTAGAGGAAAAATATATAATTCATTGAGTAGAAATTTAGAATATATTTCTGATAAGACACTTTTATCTTCATCAAGTACATAAAAGTTGTTATGAAAACAAGAAGAAATAACATTTGATCTCAAAAATATAGATGTTGAATAATAGAGTCATCTGAAAGTTAGAAAAAGAAAAAAAACTGAAAAATTTACTCCTAAATTGTATTTAAAAACAAATATGAAGAAAAGATCAGGAAAAAGTAGACACACATACAGTAGATTTTGAACTCCAGGTTTTATCTAATAGGAATTCATAGAAGAGTCACAATGGGATGGAAGAAACAAACAAAACTGATAGAAAAATATTCTCCTGAGTTTTAAGTTTTAAATGGAAAGTTTTAAAATGGAAAAAGCCTATTGAAGGCCAAGAAAGATAAATAAAGATGACTCATAGTAAGACATACCCTTGTATAATTTTAAAATTACAAGTATAAAGAGAATATTCTGAAAGCTTCTAAAGAGAAACAAATATGTATGTGTACACACACACATGCATGTGCATATACACGCAAACTCACATAGCACTATCAGAAAAGTGATGAGACTCATCCTATTTTTATATCCTTGTTGAAGATTAGAAGATGGTGCTTTAAAAATTCTGATCAAAAATTATTTTGAACAATCATTTATAGATCCACTTGGCAACATAGATGTCCATTAGCAGATGAATGGATAGGAAAGCTGTGGTACATATACACAGTGGAATATTATTCACCTATTAAAAGAATGCATTTGAATCAGTTCTAATGAGGTGGACAAAACTGGAGCCTATTATACAGAGTGAAGTAAGTCAGAAAGGAAAACACCAATACAGTATATTAATGCATACATATGGAATTTAGAAATATGGTAACAATGACCCTATATGTGAGACAGCAAAAGAGACATAGATGTAAAGAACAGACTTTTGGACTCTGTGAGAGAAGGCAAGGGTGGGATGACTTGAGAGAATAGCAATGAAACATGTATATGATCATAGGTGAAATAGAGTGCCAGTCCAGGTTCTATGCATGAAACAGGGTGCTCAGGGCTGGTGCAATGCGATGACCCTGAGGAGTGAGATGGGGAGGGAGGTGGGAGGCGGGTTCAGGATGGGGAACACATGTACACCCATGGCTGATTCATGTCAATGTATGGCAAAAATTACTATCATATTGTAATTAGCCTCCAATTAAAATAAATTAATTAATTTAAAATTAAAAAACAAAACAAAAAAGATCCACCTGTGTTGAGAAAAAGTAAAATACTTTCTGACAAATCAGCCATGCATTAGCACTATTTTCAGAAAATAAAATCATATAATAGTATATTTCAACAAAAATTTTAAAGAGTAAAAGATGAACCATAACAAGTTTTGGTGAAGAAGTAAAGAAATTAGAATCCTCATATATTGCTGGTGGGAATATAAAATGATGTAGTTCTTTTGGAAAAAAGTTTGAGCAGTTAAACAATGATTTAAAATTTGCCTAACACATTTTAGGCATTTAAACCTAAAAATGTTAAACAATTACCATATATCCCAACAATTCCACTCTTAGATATATACCCAAGAAAACTGAAAACATTAAGCCTTATACAAAATGACTCTAGCATCATTATTGATAACAGCCAAAATATGTAAACAACTCAAATGTCCAATAACTGATGAGTAGATAAATAAAATGTGATAAGATCTACAATGGCATGTTATTCAGCCATTAAAAGGAATGAAGTACTGAAACACTATAATACAATTACCCTTGAAAGCAAAACACTAAGTTTATAAAGTCAGACAAAAGAGGCCACCCACATGTATTATTTCAATAATTTGAAATTTCCAGAGTAAAAATCTATAGAACCATAAAGTAGATTACAGGTTTCTATGTGGAGATACAAATAGTGAGTAAATGCTAAAGAGCATGGAGTTTCTTCAGTATTCTAAAATTAGATATGATAAGCTCCCCACATACAAATGAGTTCTATTCTGAGAGAATGTTCCTAAGTCCAATTTTTTCATAAGTCCCTCAAGGTTAGTCTAGATACCCAATTAACACAATCAGGTGTCTAGTACTGTACTGTAATAAGCTTAAAATACTTCTCACACAAATGATGCATTAAAAAAAAAACACACAGGAAAAAAATCAAGAAAACATTTAAAAACTTTCAGTACCTTGAAAAGTACCACAGTGCAGTACAACAGCTGGCACCCAGGGGCTGGCATTGAGTAAACAGGCAGGAAGAGTTATTGACTGTAGGAGGGCAGGGAGGTGGGAGATGGTAGGGATGAAGGATCATCACCAAAGGAAATGACAGGTGACCTGCAATTTCACTCACGTCTGTCACTGATGGCAGAGATTCTGATTCTTTGATGGATTCAACTCCATCCACCCTCTTGAAAAAATGATCCATTGACGCATGAATCTCTTCTTAGCAGCTCCAGCTGTATCGCTGCTGCTTTTACACTTGCTTCTGGACATCCTGGCCTTGAAATAAAGATACTGTACTACTGTACAGTACACAGTATTGTACAGCAAACTACACTAAGGCATAACCACTTATACAGGATGTGCACACTTGACAATGTACTGAGACACATGAACTAACTTAACTGGACATGTGAAATCACGTTTGCATCTTTGAAAGTTCACAACTTGAAGACTTGCATGCAGGAGACTTACTATAGCTGTGATTGTCACACAAACTTGGAAATACACTAAGAACCACTAAGTGTACACTTTTAAAAGATGGCATTATGATATGTGAAGCATATATCAATAAAAATTGGAAAAAAACAATGGCAGTTGAATATCATCGACAGAATAAATCACGAAAGGTATTTTTTTTTAAAAAAGGCTTTAGTAAGCACTTCAGAGTTGAAAGATCCATATTTAAGGTGAAAACTTAGACTTAATAGTTTTAATTACAAAATAGTCAAATCTATTAAAAAAATTTTTAGTAGTTTAAAAAGGAAAGCCACATACCCTTCACTATAATTCAACAATTAATCTATTTTATTTAGGCTGAACTATTTGGAAGTGAGATACAGATAGAAAATCTCACTGGCAAAGATTAAAGTATCAGCTTTTGAGTGTATTCTCTTACATAAAGTGTTATTTTCAAACCTAGAAAATCAGCAATAACTCCATAATATCTACCATCAATTCCATATTCTGTCTTCCTAAATAGTCTCCAAAATGCCTTTTGTAAGTGTTCTGTTTGGGACTTTGTCTTTTTGGCCCATAAACAACAGAACTTTATTTCTCATACTTCTACAGGCTAGAATTCTGAGATCAGGGTGGCAACCTGGTTGAGTTCTGATGAGAAGCTTCTTCTGGGTTGCAAATACCAACTTCTCCTTGTGTCTCCCCATGGCAAAGGGCAGGAGAGCTAACTATTTTGGTTTTTAAATCTAGAATCCAAATCAAGATTCACGTAATGAATGCCTTTAATCATTATGCTCATTTAGTTTCTTTAAATCTAGAATATTTTTAGTGATATCGACTTTAAAGAATTCAAGATAGTTTTCTTGTGAAATGTTCTGCAGTTTGAATTTGGCTTATTGTTTCTCTCTCAATACATCCCTCTCTCCTAAATTTTCTGTAAACTGAAAATTAGGTCTAAAAATATTTGGTTCACATTAAACATTGGACTGCAGGAGATCCAACTACTCCATTCTGGGATCTTCCCATTCTGGGAAGATCAGCCCTGGGATTTCTTTGGAAGGAATGATGCTAAAGCTGAAACTCCAGTACTTTGGCCACCTCATGCGAAGAGTTGACTCACTGGAAAAGACTCTGATGCTGGGAGGGATTGGAGGCAGGAAGAGAAGGGTACGACAGAGGATGAGATGGCTGGATGGCATCACGGACTCGATGGACGTGAGTCTGAGTGAACTCCGAGAGATGGTGATGAACAGGGAGGCCTGGGTTGCTGTGATTCATGGGGTCGCAAAGAATTGGACATAACTGAGCGACTGAACTGAACTGAAACATTTTTGGCTAGAATAATTTCTAATCATATCATGTATTTCATAAGCGCTACATACAAGTGATGACAAGACTTTTTATTTGGTTAATCTGTTAAGCACCAGATCTCTGTTGCAAGAGTCAGGTACGCATTTGTAATCTGTTTGATGTGCACTGATACTTTGGCATAGGGTAAATATATCATTTCTCAATGGAAAATGATGTATACAAAGAAATGGAAAGATATTTTGGCATTGGAAGAAATGGTAAATAAATAAACATTGGTAAAATGCCCTTACTATTCAAAGAAATCTACAGATTTAATGCAATCCTTACCAAATACCCATGACATTTTTCACGGAACTAGGAAACATAATTCAAATATTTAAATAGAACCACAAAAGACCTCAAATTGCTAAAGCATTCTTGAAAAAAAAGAACAAAGCTGGAGGTATCCCTGACTTCACACTATATTACAAAGTTACAGTAACCAAAACAACTTGGTACTAACACAAAGACAGACACAAAAATAGATCAACAGAACAGAATAACAGGGAGCTCACTCATAAGTAAACTCATGCACCTATGGTCATTTAGTCTACAACAAAGAGAGCAAGAATATCCCGTGAAAAAGACAAATCTCTCAGTAAGAGGTGTTGGGAAAGCTGGACAGCCACATTTAAAGAATAAGATTAGGATATTAACACATAATAAATACAAAAGAATCTCAAAATGGATTAAATATGTAAATGGAAGGCCTGAAACCATAACTTCTAGAAGAGAACATAGACCTAACATACTTTGATATAAATCATAGAAAAATTTTGGGGGTTTTTCTCCTAAGACAAAAGAAATCAAAGTAAAAATAAACAAATAGGTTCTAATTAGACTTGAAATGTTTTGCACAGAAAAGAAAATCATTGACAAAATGAAAATACAAGCTACTGAATAAGTGGTTAAAATAGCTCATACTACTCAATATAAAAATAAAATAAAAACTGATTTTAAAAAATGAGTCAAAGACCTAAATAGAAATTTTTCCAAAGAAGACATACAGATGGCTAAGGGGAACATGGAAAAATACCTATATCTAATATTAGAGAAACGAAAACCAAAACAACCATGAGATATCACTTCACATCTGCCAGAATGATGAACATCAAAAAGTCTACAAATAGGGACTCCCCTGGTGATTCAGAGGTTGACTGCATGCTTCCATTGTAAGAGGTGTGGGGTTGATCCCTGGTCAGGGAACTAAGACCCACATGCTGCACTGCATGGTCAAAAAAGAAGTTTAAAAATAGCAAATGTTGGAGAAGATGTGGCGAAAAGGAAATCCTTGTACACTGTGGGTGTGAATGTAAATCAGTGCAGCCATGATGGAAAACAATATATAGGTTCTTCAAAAAAAAAAAAGAAAGTTATCATATGATCCGGCAATTCGAGTCCTGTATATATATCCAAAAAAAAAAAAAAAAAAAGCAGAAATACAAACTGGAAAAGATGTATGCAAACCAGTGTCCATAGCAACATTATTTACAATACCATGATATGAGAGCAACTAAAGTGCCCATTGACAGATGAATGGATAAAGGAAATGTGATGTATAAAATAGAATTTCTCAGCAAAAAAAAAAAAGGAAACACAAAACAAAAAGAATGAAAATCTGCCATTTGCAACAATGTGTGTGGACCTAAAAGGTATTTTGCTTAGTGAAATGTTAGAGAAAGAAAGACAAACACCCTATGTTAGCACTTATATATAGAAACAATACAAATGAATGCATATAATAAAACAAAAACAGACTCACAGACATAGAAAACAAGCTTCACACTACCATGGCATAAAATGGATAACTGATAAAAACCTATCATATAGCACAGGGAACTCTATTCAATGCTCTGTGGTGAGCTAAATGGGAAGGAAATCCAAAACAGAGAGGATATATATGTTCACATATAGCTGATTCACTTTGCTGTACAGCAGAAACAAATACAACATTTTAAAGCAACTATTCAGAAAATGAAGATCATGGCATCCGGTCCCATCACTCCATGGGAAATGGATGGAGAAACAGTGGAAACAGTGTCAGACTTTATTTTGGGGGGCTCCAAAATCACTGCAGATGGTGACTGCAGCCATGAAATTAAAAGACACTTACTCCTTGGAAGAAAAGTTATGACCAGCATAGATAGCATTATTCAAAAGCAAAGACATTAGTTTGCTGACTAATGTCCATCTAGTCAAGGCTATGGTTTTTCCAGTGGTCATGTATGGATGTGAGAGTTGGACTGTGAAGAAAGCTGAGCACCAAAGAATTGATGCCTTTGAACTGTGGTGTTGGAGAAGACTCTTGAGAGTCCCTTGGACTGCAAGGAGATCCAACCAGTCCATTCTGAAGGAGATCAGCCCTGGGATTTCTTTGGAAGGAATGATGCTAAAGCTGAAACTCCAGTACTCTGGCCACCTCATTCGAAGAGTTGACTCATTGGAAAAGACTTTGATGCTGGGAGGGATTGGGGGCAGGAGGAGAAGGGGACGACCGAGGATGAGAAGGCTGGATGGCATCACTGACTCAATGGATGCGAGTCTGAGTGAACTCTGGGAGTTGGTGATGGACAGGGAGGCCTGGCATGCTGTGAAGCATGGGGTCACAAAGAGTTGGACACGACTGAAAGACTGAACTGAACTGAAATACTTAAAAAAGCTTAATTAAAAAAAAGAAAACAAACAAGTAGTATCTAGTAAGGAGAGAGAAGAAGGAAAGGGCAGGATAGTAGTTTGGGATTACGAGATATAAACTACTATGCATAAAACAAATAAGCAACAATAATATAATATATTGTACAGCACAGGGGAATATAGCCATTATTTTGCAGTTACTGTAGATACTATATAATCTATACCAATATCAAATTGCTATGCTATAATCTGAAACTAAAATAATATCCTGTCAATTATACATCAATTAAAAAATATTATTCTTCAACAATATCTCAGCCAACAGTCTGATCACTGGTTAATGGGCTGTATCTGATCCAATTTTTACACTGGGTATTGAAAAATGACATGTGCTCTTTATATTTCCTTCTACATTTATTAGCTGTAATTCATCTTAAAGAAGTTTTTCTCTTCACCCAGACCCCATATTTCCTCTCTCTCTCTTTAAATGCCGTTATGGATTGTAAAGATTTAAATATGTAGTAAATTACAATTAATTATCGCATTTCTGATGCTAAAATTGTTGCAAATTGGCTTGTGGAACCCCTTCACATCAGTTCCATTCAACATAGTTGCATTTGCTTTGGAGCACTTCCTTGTTTCCTGGCACAAATATTTCTGTGCTCAATTTGTATTATGTGGGTCCCAGATATTAAAGGTCTCACTTTGAAAACACCAATAAAACAAACAAAAATATCTGCAGCTCTTAAAATGCATGCAACAAATTCATGGTACCAAATGCTCCTCTGCATGATATTATAATTTCTTAGTGTTGATTCTTTTACTTCCATCGACGTATTGTTAGACTCATTTTCACTCTGCTGACAAAATTTTCTCAAATGCTTACTTCTTCCCTGGTTCTAGGACTAGAGCCTTAGATGGACCCTAAATTGTAGGTGTAGTATGGTTAAATTCTGATGAAATACAGACATGTCACTAGTATGTTCCAGGGATTTTATGTGTATAATTGTATAGAAACCATTTTCCATGTGATCAAGTACTAATACACATATATATATACTTACGTATAGGTATCAAATGGTAAGTTTCATGAAACAGCATGTATTTTCTACATGTGACATATTTTGATATTTTCTATTATGTTCTATTTCATTATAAAAATTGATTTTACCACCAACTAATGATCACTTGTCCAGAATTTTAAATAAACAAGAGGATTAGAGGATACAAGAGAAGTGTATTTTTCCAACAGGACACTATGATTAAATCAAGAAGAATACTGGAGAAGAAGATGAAGTCTATGAATCAGGAGATATGGGACTAAGACTATACTGACATCAAGAGCTAAGCTACAGTTGTGTATCAAATACATGTGTGTGTGCATATACATAGTTTCTCTTTTTTCTATCATTTTTTCTTTTATGCTTATAACATCTTAATTGATCTACACTAAAGCATTCAAGGTATTCTTCAAAAACTGTTTGTAATTTTTATACTGTCACAGAATTTTGTGCTTATTTGACAATTGTATTATAGCTGAGATAAACATCTCCCTCTGGAAAGATGCAAACCATGATCCCCTTTCCAATTGCCTCCAGTATTGTGTTTATCCCATTTCATTTCTCAACAGGGCTATGAAAATTACCTTTTAATGAGTCTCTCCACTGCTGTTCTTTGCCTCTAACTCCAAGTCAAGCTATCACTCATATTTCCACTGACCAATGCCATGTCACTTAAAACCTCCATTAAACTGCTGCATACTACATAGAGGAGTACATCGGTAAATTATCACAAGTTTAGTTACTTTAAAAACCACAAATTTATTGTTATATATTGGGTTTTAAGGGAGAATGTGTTCCTTGTCACCTGGTTAATCCAGGATATTTACATCTCAAGGTTCTGAAATTAATCACATCTACATAGTCTTGTTTGTCATGTGAGGTGATATATTCGCAGGTTTATGCGATTAAGACATGGACATCATTGAAAGTGTACGTTATCTTTCTACTACAAGAAATAACTACAATCGCTTTAGCGTGCCAGACAAACTGCTGCACTATTTCCTGTTTCCTAGCCTATCTCCTGCCTCTTCTCAAACCCCATGAAGTCAGGCCAGGATCCTTTCAGCAAATGAACTTTGTCAAATAACATTATTTTTCAGGTCTTTATATCTTTTAACATTCTGTTTCTTTTGCCTCTGAAATCCTCCCCCACTTCTCCATCTGCTAAACTCCAACTCAGTTTTTCAAGACAGCACAAATGGCATCTCTTTGTAAAATGATATACTCCCACATGGAATTCTCAGTCACAAGCAAGTTGTTCCTTATCATAATGCTTTGTTTAAACTCTCCTGGAAGTTTATAACATTAGATTGTAGTGTTTGTCTCCTGGTCTTTCTTTCCAAATAGAATGTAAAGTTCTCAAGAGACTAAGCTACTCATCCCTGTGTTCCAGGGTACTTCTATCTGATTTAAAAAAAAAAAAGAAAGAAAGACATTAAGTAAGCAAAGAAAAAGTTCAACAAAAGCCAAGTTAATAAAGCAATTATCTGTGGGTCTTCAAAGTGTCTGAGAGGAAAACCACTTGCTCTCAGAAACACATGTGGCCACATCTATCACTAATCTTCACAATTAGGACAACTACTCTGTCTAATATTTATAATCAGGGGATGCTCAGATAACAGAATGGTATGAGGGTGTAATCTGCCAACAGGAAGCGTGACTGAGAGGTATCAAAGGCAAGGAATGCAAGGCCAAGATATATGGTGAGTGAGAGGAAACCACGTAAAGGTAAATGATGCCAAGAAATGTGGCATGAGGCACAAAGAACAAGACAGAATGAATGACATTGGGAAACAAAGCAGGTAGAGAGATTTAAAAAGTCATGAGCCACTTGGTAATTTTTTTCTTCAAAATATAAGTAAAAAGTAACAATAAAAATAACATGAAATAACTACACCTAATCATACTATAGTCAAACTTTTGAGATACAAAGATAGGACATCATGAAATCTTAGGAAAAGTAATACGCTATATGCAGGACAATATGTGAGCAATGGATAATTTGTCATCAGACACAATGGATGTCAAAAAGCAAAAGTTTAGCAATCAAGGAAATCCAACCAGTCCATCCTAAAGGAAATCAGTCCTGGGTGTTCATTGGAAGGACTGATGATGAAGCTGAGACTCAAATACTTTGGCCACCTCATGCGAAGAGTTGACTCTTTGGAAAAGACCCTCCTGCTGGAAGGGATTGGGGGCAGGAGGAGAAGGGGAGGACAGAGGATGAGATGGCTGGATGGCAACGCTGACTCGATGGATGTGAGTTTGAGTGAACTCCAGGAGCTGGTGATGGACAGGGAGGCCTGGCGTGCCGCGATTCGTGGGGTCGCAAAGAGTCAGACATGACTAAGTGACTGAAATGAACTGAACTGAAAATGCTAAAAGACAAATATATCCACCTGAAATTCCACAACCAGAAATTTCTTTTATCAGAGATAAAGGCAAAATGATGATATTCAGCTGAGTAAAATTTAAGAGATTTGGTTTTTAATTGGCATAACCCACACAAAAACAAAGGAATTCCATGGTGGCTCAGATGGTAAAGAATACCTGCAATACAAGAGACCTAGGTTCGACCCCTTGTTGGGAAGATCTCCTGGAGAAGGAAATGGCAACCCACTCCAATATTATTGCCTGGAAAATCCCATGGATGGAGGAGCCTGGCAGGCTACATACCATGGGGTTGCAAAGAGCTGGATACGACTGAGTGACTTCACAAAAACAAATACTAACAAAAATTTCTCTAGACTAAAGGAAAATGATAAAAACAATAGACTCTAGACTGTTCAGGAAGACTCAAGAGACCTGAGCATTATATATATAACTATCAAATATGCTAATTATATTACATAAATATATTAAACTGGTATTCATATTTTATATTAATTTACAGTATATGACCATTTTATTGATTTTTCAAGCTATTTGCTGAAAGAGGGTAATATTTTGTGGTGCTTCCAAAATATGGAGATGGAAAACATATGGTAACAGTGGCAAAAAGGACAGGAAGGAGGTAAACGGAATATATAGCACAAAAATGGGAAAAGGAAAAATGTATGCTTTTCTGGGTATGGCAGCAGAATCAGAGTGGAAAGAAATGAGAAAATCACACTTACTAAAATGCTAGGACCCAGTTAGCGGTGGTTTTCCGTGTTTTTGCTACTGGGAACAGCAAGTACTTCTCTGGCTGAGAGTTAGTAGACAGAGCTATGCTGTTGTAGCAATATGGCTCTGCATGAATAGTCAGAAGTAGCATGGGCTAATGAAGTTAGAGTTCTGTGTTTCAGACCCAACTCTGTTCATTGTCTCCTTGAATAAGAACTCAACTACTGCCACTTCTGCAAAATGGGAAGACATTTGTGTAACCTGAATGTTTTCTACAAGGATCAGGAATAATATCCCTAAGTGCCTAGCACTGAGCATGGACTATAGTAGACTGGTTTGGAAGATACATAATGAATAGTAACAGGAAAGACGACAGTTGAACAGGGATGACTTCTGCGCCTTTTGTGAAGTCATCTAAAACAAGTGGGACTGATTTAAAGTTAAATTTCAGCATCAATTATATTTCTTTTCCTCTGATGACAACATTAGTCCAATCTGATAACTTTAGAACAGCTCTGGTTATAGAATAGCCAGTATCAGAGCCAGCAGGAGCGAGATCCAGTCACAGATGTTTCCTGCCAAAGAACAACCCAAAGGGCTACAGAGGGCAAGGGATGCCAAGTCCTCTGGTCACTCAAATACGGGAAAGGAAAAAGAGAGCTCTGCAACTGAAGGACCCAGGTGCCACTTGTGTGTGTGTTGTCTGGGGTGCTTAGATGCCCACCTGGGTCCTCAGACTTCCATGCACTCGCCCTGGAGCTTGAGTAGCCATGTTTCCAGAGCACAAGCTGGTGAAAGAGGAAGGCTGACGGAGACCATGTGCCTTGGAAAAATCAATAACAAAATTCAATGCCAACTGAGAGATGTGCAGCTGTTCAAGAACTGTTTCATTCCTCAAAAATAAAACTTGGGTTTAATGTAATCTAAACATGTATTTACCTGAATATCACTCATCTTTTTGTAATACAAAGATTGGTTGTAAAACTAAGATTTTGATTGCTCAGAGGTATAACTATTAAAATGGTTTAATCTTTAAGCTATAATTAAAAGCATAAAAATTAATACATATTAAATATAAATACAAAAATGAGCAAAGACCTTACCATGAGGGTGCAAACCAAGGAACACATATCATTTTTTTCTAACCTGCCAGTTCTGTGAAACCCACTAATGAGGACAATTTGAATTAAAATCTTATTTTAAAATTTTTTCACTTTGTCAATCTCTTCTTCCGAAATCAGTATCATCCATGCTGCTAACTCCAAATGGCTGAAGTTTCTCTATGTGTAGACATCTTTCTTTTTCCATTTACTTCAACAGAACTTTCAGGTGGACCATATCCTCTTGAACCAATAAAGTTCAAAAATTTTGAAATCTGGGCAATGATTATTATTTTACATTTCTCTGTTTGGTCTCCAAACAGTTGCTTTTAAGATGTATCAAGTTATTAACAAAACCATTGTTTGAGACTCTGTATGAATTAGTGAAAAACGCTTCTGTTTCTTCCTTTATAAACCTTTCACTGTGCAACTCTGAGCTTTCAAAGAAAGTCCTACAATGTCAGAACTTTATTCAAACAACATCATATTGCACAATTTAGTAAATTTCAAGTTTTATCTTTTGGCAATTACAATCTTAGTTAAATAATGTATCTTGTGAAATATTTCTACTTAGTCTTACCTGGGCAGGGTCAAAATGAGTTTTCAGCTAAATATTCTAAGATGAAGTGTCCTACCAACCAAGCAATTTTCTCCAAGCTGGTTAAACATGTGAAGAAGTTGCTTTAACTCTTTCAGGTTCAGTTTAGTTCAGTTCAGTCACTCAGTCATATCTGACTCTTTGCAACCCCATGGACTGCAGCACACCAGGTTTCCCTGTCCATCACCAACACCTGGAGCTTGCTCAAACTCATGTCCATCAAGTCAGTGATGTCATACAACAGTCTCATCCCCTGTCATCCCCTTCTCCTCCTGCCTTCAGTCTTTAACAACATCAGAGTCTTTTCCAAGGAGTCAGTTCTTCACATCAGGTAGCCAAAGTATTGGAGTTTCAGCTTCAATATCAGTCCTTCCAATGAATATTCAGGGCTGATTTCCCCTAGGATGGACTGGTTGGATCTTGGTGTGGTCCAAGGGGCTCTCAAGAGTCCTCTCTACACCAGAGTTCAAAAGCATCAATTCTTTGTTGCTCAGCTGTCTCTCACATCCATACATGACTACTGGAAAAACCATAGCTTTGACTACACAGACTTACGTTGGCAAGGTAATGTCTGTGCTTTTTAATATGCTGTCCAGGTTGGTCATAACTTTTCTTCCAAGGAGCAAGCGTCTTTTAATTTCATGGCTGCAGTCACCATCTGCAGTGATTTTGCAGCCCCCCAAAATAAAGTCTCTCACTCTTTCCATTGTTTCCCCATCTATTTCCCATGACGTGATGGGACCAGATGCCATGATCTTGGTTTTCTGAATGTTGAGCTTTAAGCCAAATTTTCATTCTCTTTTACTTTCATCAAGAGGCTCTTTAGTTCTTCTTCTCTGTCAGAAGAGTGGTGTAATCTGCATATCTGATGTTATTGATATTTTTCCCGGAAATCTTGAATCCAGCTTGTGCTTCATCCAGCCTGGCATTTCACATGATGTACTCTGCATATAAGTTAATTAAGGAGAGTGACAATATAACAACCTTGACATACTCCTTTCCAGATTTGGAACCAGGCTATCGTTCCATGTCCAGTTCTAACTGTTGCTTCCTGACCTGCATACAGATTTCTTAGGAGGCGGGCCAGGTGGTCTGGTATTTCACAGTTTGTCATGATGTACAGTCAAACTCTTTGGTATAGTAAATAAAGCAGCAGCAGATGTTCTTCTGGAACTCTTATACTTTCTCGCTGATCCAACGGATGTTGGCAATTTGATCTCTGGTTTCTCTTCCTTTTCTAAATCCAGCTTGAACATCTGGAATTTCATGGTTCACATACTTTTGAATTTTGTCTGGAGAATTTTGAGCATTACTTTGCCAGTGTGTGAGATAAGTGCAATCATGCGGGTAGTTTGAACATTCTTTGGCATTGCCTTTCTTTAAGACTGGAATGGAAAATGACCTTTTCCAGTCCTGTGGCCACTGCTGAGTTTTCCAAATTTACTGGCATATTGAGTGCAGCGCTTTCACAGCATCATCTTTTAGTATTTGAAATAGCTCAACTGGAATTCCATCACCTTCATTAGCTTTGTTTGTAGTGAAGCTTCCTAAGGCCCACGTGATTTTGCATTCCAGGATGTCTGGCTCTAAGTGAGTGGTCATGGTTACTTGGGACATGTAGATCTTTTTTGTATACTTCTTCTGTGTATTCTTGCCACTTCTTCTTAATATCTTCTGCTGCTGTTAGACCCATACCATTTCTGTCCTTTATTGTGCCCATCTTTGCATGAAATTTCCTCTTGGTATCTCTAATTTCCTTGAAGAGATCTCCAGTCTTTCCCATTCTATTGTTTTCCTCTATTTCTTTGCCCTGATCACTGAGGAAGGCTTTCTTATCTGTCCTTCCTATTATTTGGAACTCTATGTTCAAATGAGTATATTTTCCTTTTTCCTTTGCCTCTAGCTTCTCTTCTTTTCTCAGCTATTTGTAAGGCCTCCTCAGACAACCATTTGGCCTTTTGCATTTCTTTTTCTTGGGGATGGTCTTGATCACTGCCTCCTATACAATGTCATGAACCTCCGTCCATAGTTTTTCAGGTACTCTGTCTGTCAGTTCTAATCCTTTGAATATATTTGTCACTTATACTGTATAACCATAAGGGACTTGATTTAGGTCATACCTGAATGGTCTAGTGGTTTTCCCTACTTTCTTCAGTTTCAATCTGAATTTGTCAATAAGGAGTTCATTATCTGAGCCACAGCCAGCTCCCTGTCCTGTGTTTGCTGACTGTATAGAGCTTCTCCATCTTTGGCTGCAAAGAATGTAATCAATCTAATTTCAGTATTGACCATCTGGTGATGTCCACGTGTAGAGTATTCTGTTGTGTTGTTGGAAGTAATCTGTTCTTCCAGGTTATATGATCAAAATCTCTAAGTACAGACATATTTGCAAAGATAGTTTACATAAGCTGCTTGGAAGGCTTATTATTTAATTTTAACATTTTTGAAGGCACAGATGCCTAAGGAATAGAATAAGAAGAGTTTTTCAGCTCTTAATGCTTTAATTTTAAACTATTAGAATGAGGGATCAGTTCATTCACATTAAAATCAAAGGGATCCTATTGCCTAGTTTTTCCTTCCTGCTGCTTTACCTTTCCTAACTCTTCCCCTTGCTATGCATCAGTTCAGTGAACATCTTAATTCGCTTAACTCAATATTTCTTTCCTAAAAGTGACGTCAAGCTTGCAGATATTTACTTTGAGAAGTAAAGAGGAAATTTCATTTTATTATTGTATATTTCAAAAGTAGTAAATAAAAATTTAGTCAATTCAAGGCACTGAGTAAGAGAATAACTTCTGAAAGTAACATTGTAAAATATACTGGCCTTGTAGAGAAAAAGCACCAGGTATGTTTTTTACTTGAGATCAGAAATTAAAACATTGTCTTACCTCAGTTTCCTGGTAAATACTAAATTTTTACTTCTTTCATCAATTCACTTGCTATCCTCCCCCCACCCAACTTTGCATTTTCTCTCTTTTATTAAAGTTGAATGATACTTCCTTTCCACTAAAGTATAAGGAGGTTGCATGGGGGGTTGTTACTGCAACTCTTCCCTATGCAATTGCCATCATTTTCTCTCCTCTCACAATTTAGTCCAAGGTTCTGTTGGGATGTTCTATTAACATGCAAGAACCTTCAAGAAGATCTTTTCTCAGAAAATCAGTTACAGAGTTCCATCCTAATCCCACAAACCTTGTATAGGGTCTAATTTTGCTACAAGAATGATATAAAATTTCAAAAAATAATATTTCTCAAAGCTATTTCTACATAAACTAAGATGGGGAACCAAGTAATTACCAAAATGCTTGATGTCAAAATAAGTTTGGATGGACCATTCAAACAGTGAATCAAAAATTATTCTGAATATTTTTGTTTTGAATATGTGAATACCTGCTTCCACTTCACTTTACACAGGTATCCGAGGGCTTCAGTTCAGTTCAGTTCTGTCGCTCAGTCGTGTCTGAGTCTTTGCAACACCATAAATCGCAGCACACCAGGCCTCTCTGTCCATCACCATCTCTCGGAGTTCACTCAGACTTGCATCCATCGAGTCCGTGATGCCATCCAGCAATCTCATCCTCGGTCGTTCCCTTCTCCTCCTGTCCCCAATCCCTCCCAGCATCAGAGTCTTTTCCAATGAGTCAACTCTTCACATGAGGTGGCCAAAGTACTGAAGTTTCAGCTTTAGCAGCATTCCTTCCAAAGAAATCCCAGGGTTGATCTCCTTCATAATAGACTGGTTGGATCTCCTTGCAGTCCAAGGAACTCTCAAGATTCTTCTCCAACACCACAGTTCAAAAGCATCAATTCTTCGGCACTCAGCCTTCTTCACAGTCCAACTCTCACATCCATACATGACCACAGGAAAAACCATAGCCTTGACTAGACGGACCTTAGTCAGCAAAGTAATGTCTCTGCTCTTGAATATGCTATTTAGGTTGGTCATAACTTTCCTTCTAAGGAGTAAGCGCCTTTTAATTTCATGGCTGCAGTCACCATCTGCAGTGATTTTGGAGCCCCCAAAAATAAAGTCAGCCACTGTTTCCACTGTTTCCCCATCTATTTGCCATGAAGTGATGGGACCGGATGCCATGATCTTCGTTTTCTGATTGTTGAGCTTTAAACCAACTTTTCCACTCTCCTCTTTCACCTTCATCAAGAGGCCCTTTAGCTCCTCTTCACTTTTTGCCATAAAGGTGGTGTCATGTGCATATCTGAAGTTATTGATATTTCTCCTGGCAATCTTGATTCCAGCTTGTGTTTCTTCTAGTCCAGCGTTTCTCATGATGTACTCTGCATATAAGTTAAATAAGCAGGGTGACAATATACAGCCTTGACGTACTCCTTTTCCTATTTGGAACCAGTCTGTTGTTCCATGTCCAGTTCTAACTGTTGCTTCCTGACCTGCATACAGATTTCTCAAGAGGCAGGTCAGGTGGTCTGGTATTTCCATCTCTTTCAGAATTTTCCACAGTTTCTTGTGATCCACACAGTCAAAGGCTTTGGCATAGTCAATAAAGCAGAAATAGATGTTTTTCTGAAACTCTCTTGCTTTTTCCATGATCCAGCAGATGTTGGCAATTTGATCTCTGGTTCCTCTGCCTTTATGACTTCCCTGGTGGCTCAGAGGTTAAAGCGTCTGCCTGCAATGTGGGAGACCTGGGTTCGATCCCTGGGTTGGGAAGATCCCCTGGAGAAGGAAATGGCAATCCACTCCAGTATTCTTGCCTGGAGAATCCCATGGACGGAGAAGCCCTAGTAGGTTACAGTCCATGAGGTCGCAAAGAGTTGGACACGACTGAGCGACTTCACCTTCACCTTCCTCTGCCTTTTCTAAAACGAGCTTGAACATCAGGAAGTTCATGGCTGATGAAAATAATTTGAACACTGTTACAGACCTCTAATCCCAGAGCATCGGACTCACTTTACATACTAGATCCACCCTTCACTGGATTGAGCTGCTGGACATACCATGTACAACAGGCTGAATGTATTTTGGTAAAAAATGTGAATTTGCATGGATGGGTTTTAAGAACAATATCTCTGTATTCATCTTGTGCTGCCCAGGGATGTATATATAAAGCAATGACTAAAAATTAGCCTTTACAAATTCTAAGCTTTTCCTTCTTGGTTTCCAGACCAACTTGTACATGAGAGCTTTTTTGTGGTGCCTAAAGATAGTGCTTTACCCAGAATCAGTGATTAGTAATGTTATGGTAGCTAAAGGAGAAAAGGGGTTTTGTTTATGTGCTGTGAGATCATCACAGACCTACCTCACTGTGTCAGATGGGGTGAATGTAAAAGGACACATTGGATGCTGTGTGTCTGATCCAGGGTTCTTGCCTCCCCTAATTGCTACATCCCTCTAGTTGTTGTACTTGCTGGGGAGTGTAAGGACTCCACAAGTCACTGATTTGTTGATTGCCAAGTGACCTAGCTTGTATAAATATAATGTGTTGGTTTTTCTCCATGTTCTTTTGTGGATTTACTGCTTACAAACTTCTTTCTGTAACCAAGAGAAAAATAGCCAAAACATCTTTGACAAAAAGTTCTACACCAGGAAAAAGAAATTGAAATATAAGTTTGGGTATCCTTCATCTCTAAGTGAGGACCTTAAGCCATCCTATCTTTTGCCTTTCCCTTCTTCTATTTTCTGTTTTGAACCAAATCTAGATTCTAAAAAACTGACTTATATCACACTCCTTCTTTCATACCTCCCCAAAAGCCCACACACCTACGCAATACACATTTAACCTGTGGGATGTCTCGCAACATTTAAGCAATTTGAGTAACAACTCTGAAAAATCTAGAAACACTCCATCCCTTGTTCTCAGCCTTCTGGATCATGTGTATTTCTGGATGATTCATGCCAAATACACTGGGTAGACCACACCTCCTTAAATCTCAAATCCTAGGGTAAAGAGAAGCAGTGAGCAGGCCTTTCTTACAGAAACTGGGGTCAGAAGATCAAAGAAGGAAAAGAAGTATATATACATGTCACTCAGGAACTTTTATGCAGGTTAATAAATTTATGTCAAAATATCACAAGTTAGTTTAACAGAAGACAGATGAATACAACTCCATATTTACTCCTAGAAATCAAAAATTTGTGTGAAATCTTGAATTTATGAGAAACAAGGGTAGGAAAAATGTGTACCTCTCTGTTCTTTGTCTTATTTCCTCCCCTCTTTCCTGACTGCAGGAGACTGAGTCCCCATGTGCTTTGGTGAGCCTGTCACTGGGGAGTTTCTGTGATGGTTGATTTTGCTGTGATGGGGACTTCCTTTACCATTTGCCATCAGTTTGTAACACATGTGAACATGTGATGCTCCTTTTCCCTCCCCCTCGCTGTTCCAGGAAAAATATAGTGAATTGTGGCACTAGAAAGGAAAAAAAAAAAAAAAAAAAACAGTGACAAGAATGTGCTCAAGAAGACATTGTTGAAAACTGTAGAAAGAATGCCTACATTGACTTGGAAGATGTGGTAAATTTCCCAAAGCACCTGTCAACTAACTACAAAAATTCTAAAATCCTCCTTGTATAGGTTAAGACTAGATAGAATAGTAGAAAACAATGGAGGGTGGCCTTTCATAGGCTCCACTGGGTGTTAAATTTCTCTGCTCTTCTGACAATAACATCTGGATAATTGCATCTCCTATAATTATCATGTGTTATTCTTGGTCATGCTCTATTATGTTGTAAGATAAAAATGGGCAGAATACTGTTACTATAGATAGGGATCTTTACATATATTTTTTCCTAAGCAGATTTCCTGTATGATTATGCATTTTAATTTCACAATGAATTATATGTGTGGAGCATGCATGTGCATGCTTGAATCCTTTCAAAGTGTATAGAAGAAGATATCAGATGGCAATTTGTGAAGAATTTCTTCTCCTCCTCCTTTTCTTTTTGCTGAAAAAGAACTGATTTCAGTAAGTTGTGTTTTAGGCATGACACCTTCAGCCTAGTACCCTAGTGGGTTATAGCCTGATGTAATTCATTATATTTGTTGTAAGGAAGGACGCCCAACAAAGGCATCGATTATTATTTCATATGGGCTATTTTTGTTATGATCCATGGGATAAATTTTTCTCAGATCTCAATCTTTACAACATGGTTATACTTCATCTTTGATAATGCTCGGATTTTTTTTTAATGTAAAGGTGATAAGAATGTTTGATTTATGTTTCTCCTTTTTCATTGACTACCAACAATCTCAGAGACAAATTAGTGACCCATTAGTCATAATGACCATTTTAGATATTACCTTAGTCTATCTTTTTTTCTAATTCTTAGAGCCTTTATTGTATCTTCCTCTATTTTTTTCTTTGTTTCAAAATTCACTTTGATTTACTGGCCAGAATCCTACCCCAGTATGACACTACACAACAGCTGTTGCGGTAAATCCTGTTGTGTGACAGTGAGTAGAAAATTCTTTTGCACACTCCAGGGTCAGTCAGTTTGTACTTTGAAGATAGAATTTGATAACCTTTAATATGTGTATGTGTGATCATTGTTCAGTCATGTCTACTCTTTGCGACCCACCAGGCTTCTCCATCCCTGGAATTTTCCAGGCAAAAATACTGGAGTGGTTTGCTGTTTTCCATTCTTGGGAATCTTCCCAACCCAGGGGTCCAACCTGTGTCTCTTGCATCTCCTTCATTGGCAGGCAGATTCTCTACCACTGAGCCATCTGGGAAGCTCTAACATTTAATACTGGATCTCTCTTTTTTAAAATTAATTATTTTTTTAAATTGGAAGATAGTTGCTTTACAATGATGTGTTTGCTTCTGCCATATAACAACGTGAATCAGCAATAAGCATACAACTATATCCATTCCCTCTTGAACCTTCCCCCAACACCCCATCATCCCACCCCTCTAGGTCATCACGGAGTGTCAGGCTGGGTTCCCTGTGCTAAATAGCAGCTTCCCAGTAGCTACCTGTTTTACACATTGCAGTTTATATGTGTCAATGCAACTCTCTCAATTCATCTCACCCTCTCTTTCCTCTTTAGTGTCCACAAGTCCATTCTCTACAGCTATGTCTCTATTCTTGCCCTCCAAATAGGTTCATGAGTACCGTTTTTCTAGATTTCATATATATGCACTAATATTCAATGTTTGTTTTTCATTTTCTGACTTCACTCTGTATGATAGGCTCTAGGTTCATCCACCTCAGTGCAACTAAGTCTCATTCATTCCTTTTTATGGCTGAGTAATATTCCAATGTATATATGTACCATATCTTTATCTGTTCATCTGTTGATGGACATCTAGGTTGCTTCCATGTCCTGGCTATTGTAAATAGTGCTGCAATGAACACTGGGGGTATATGTGTCTTTTTGAATTATAGTTTGATCAGAGTACATGCCCAATAGTAATACTGCTGGGTCATATAGTTGTTTTAGTCCTAGTATTTTAAGGAATCTCCACAGTGCTCTCCATTGTGGTTGTATCAGTTTATCACACCAATTCAAGAGGGTTCCCTTTTCTCCACATCCTCTCCAGCATTAGTTGTAGATTTTTTTTGATAATGGCCATTCTGACCAGTATAAGGTGATACACCATTGTAGTTTTGATTTGCATTTCTCTAATAATGATTGATGTTGAACATTTTTATTCATGTGTTTACTGGACATCTTATGTCTTCTTTGGAGAAATGTCTGTTTAGGTCTTCCACCCATTTTTTTTTAAATTGGGTTGATTGGTTTGCTGACATTGAACTGCATGAGTTGCTAGAATCAACCTTCCTGACTTCAGACTATACTACAAAGCTAAAGTCATTGAGACAGTATGGTACAGGCACAAAAACAGAAATCAATGGAACAAATAGATCAATGGACCAAAACAGAAAGCTCAGAGATAAACCAACACACCTACATGGGACCTTACCTTTGACAAAAGAGGCAAGAATATACAATGAATAAAAAGCAAACTCTTCAATAAGTGGTGCTGGGAAAACCGCACAGATACATGTAAAAGAATGAAATTAGGACACTTCCTAACACCATACACAAAAATAAACTCCAAATGGATTAAAGATCTAACTATAAGGTCAGGCGCTATAAACTCTTAGAGGAAAACATAGGCAGAACACTCTTTGACATAAGTCACAGCAATCCTCTTTGACTCACTTCTCAGAGTAATGGAAATAAAAACAAAAATAAACAAACAGGATATAATTAAACTTAAAAGCTTTTGCACAGCAGAGGAAACTATAAAAAGATGAAAAGACAACTTTCAGAATGGGAGAAAAGAATTGCAAATAAGGCAACTAGTCTCAGTCTATTGTTATGTTTACTCATTGATCCTTACCTTTCCATTTATTAATGTTTTCAATTTTTTTCATTGAATTTAGTTTTCTTATCACAGATACTTTTTGAACAAGTTGGACATTAAAGAAATAAATGATTTGTCAAATGAATGGATGTGTCATTCTTAACTCTCCAGTGCATACTATGGAAACTGCACAAGCTTGTTATAAAATCTACAAGAAAGTATAAAAATCAGTATTTTTTAGAACAACCCAAATGAGTACCATGCACCTACTTTATATTCATCTGTCTCATTATAATCACATTGTATCATGGCCCATCTTTCCCCTCCTTCAGTGATGGTATATTTCAAACTGTTAAAACAAAGGTGCTTCCATCAGACTAAGACTATGTGGATCTGTTTCTCCTATGGTGTAGTTTACATGTGTGTCTGCACATATTACTATGCAAACTGCATTTTCAAAGAGAGAAGAAAAAGACACTTTAAATTAATTCCCTACATGTTGAAAACACTAGGCTCAGCAAATTCATATACAGAATTCACATTGAACTTTATAATTATTATAATTCTATTATAGGTCATGTGTGTGTTAGTCACTCAACCATGTCCAACTCTTTTGTCATCCCATGGACTATAGCCTGCCAGGCTCCTCTGTCCATGGAATTCTTTAGGCAAGAATACTGGAGTGGGTAGCCATTCCCTTCTCCAGGGGATCTTCCTGACTCAGGGACTGAACCTGGGTCTCTTGCATTACAGGCAGATTCTTTACCATCTGAGCCACCAAGGAAGCCCATTATAGGCCATGCACATCTACAGTTCAGAAAACAGGAAAACGGTGGGATTTGTGCTGCTCTTGTCTTGACCCATCCTGACCAATTAAAGGAAGCCAAGGAAAATGTTTCAAGAGCTACAAATAGACAATAGTCAATTACTTTTTAAGAAAGCTGAATTGTTTCTTATAACTTCTTTATGAAATATTTATTCAGCATGACTAATTGCTGACTGAAAATAATTCTATAGAAAAGCACTTGCTTATTCTGGTAGGCAGTGACTTAAATTTTATGTTCGTTTCTTTTGCTTACAGGTAAGTGGTTATTTGCTTATTTAACAAAGCTAATGTAACTAAGATGAAAATTTGTTTCCTCTTTGAGGCATTATACTTTTCTATAAAGAAATATCAAAGAAATTTTAATGTGGTCTCAATTAAATGCACTGGCCCAGATTTCAGGCCTGAGCTGAATTTCTCAAATCATAGTTCTCATGTTTCAATATTCCTGTGATGCTTATTGTTATGCAGGATAACAGGCTAAGAGAAACTTCAACACTGGTGGACTTAAAGTAATAGCTCCCAAACGACCATCAAAATAGACAATGATTCGAGGTGCAGGAGGAATTTAACTTAAATTCTTCCAGTATGCACACAGGTCAGAGGATTCTGCACAGATTGTTTCAGGAGAAGAGTCCCAGAAAAAAAATAATATTAGAACATTCACATGAGAATGATGACTGGCAAATTTCATCCAGTAAATACTATGAAATTGAAATCCAAAGTGACTGGTAAAAATCTTCCTCTTTTTGAGTAAAACAGCAGCCTCCAACAAACATCACACAGAATCTTCAAGTCACTGGTCACTATTCATAATTAATGTTGTTTATTTATTTCTTTTAATTCACTTTGTGATCATTATGTTTTGACTTTTCCTCTATCATTGCCACACTTTTCTGGGCTTCAAAAGCCAATGCCCCTTTCCTTCATTATTCCAGGTAGTGTTACTTAATGTCAGTTTCAAAAATGGAAGCACAGAAGGATAGAAAAGTTCCTGCTGTGTCTGTCTTGGTTCCAGAACCTTACAGTATTGATTCGTATGGAAATACAAACCACAGGAATAATGTTTCAGTAAGAGAAAGATGCAGAAAAATCTTTATTGATGAGTAGAGGGCTAGGTCATTGCATTCACATCTATCCCATTCATATCTATCCCATTTCTTTAAATTTACAATTTAAAGAGAAAAAAATCCTATAAACTCAGACATAAAGATGGAGAGGCAGATTCTGGCTGCCCCTCTGGGTATGACAGATATTTTAATTCCTGAGTTGTTTCCTACAGACACAGATAGCACCATAGCATTTTATTTAATTGTTTCTCATGATATCAGTTGCCTGAACGTAACATTTCTACATATTATGATAAATTATGGAGAATACCATATGTGGTTAAACTAGCAGTGTCTTAATGAGCAGATATAAGCAATAAGTATGTGGATACTTCTCTGTCATTCACAGGAAAAAAATCACCGGTGATAGCAAAGTTTCCCTGTACCTTTTGTGCTTCCACATAACAGTTAATATAAAATCTCAAGACCTTTATCTAAGGCACTTTTTTATGTGATGTGGTGGTATATAGTCAGTTTTTGCAATTTGGTTGAAAATTCTCTTTAAAATTGACTAAAACTCAGCTATTACCATTAAAGGAGGGCTATTTAAGGCAGATATTTCTAGAATGCAAGCTACTGGGAAGATAACAAGGAAAGGGAAAAATTATTTATATAGATAAACCTTGTACTATAAGTGAGAACAGAGTAAGCACTTGATCTTTTCAAAACTTCACATCACTTTGTATAGTTACCTGCTTGAATTGTAAATATCTTTTCCTTATGTTGAAAACCTCTTAGCCAAACATTAAATCATGCTAGAGGCGAACATGTTACTTTCTCACCTCGATTTGTCATTTTGAGTATTTTTCATCAGCAAGTTTTCCTTATAATACTCATACTTAGAAAATTCTGCTTTAATAGTATTGCCCAAATTAAAATGAATTACTTTTCTAGAATAGATATTTACCAAAAAATCATGCTATTATAATCATTAGTGTCTCAGTGTAATATGAAATCTCCATTTTTCCCTTAACATGCCACCCAAACCAATTTTTTTCCTATCTTTTACATTGTCTTGGAAGTTGAGCATAAGATAGAAGAAGCAGTAGAATGAAAGTAGCTTTCAGACTATCAGTATCACTTGGGGTTTATTATTTCCCCTTCCCTTGAGGTCCACCTCATATTTTCATAGCAGAGTAGCATGTATACAAAAGCAAGCTTCGCTGTCTTACCTGGCATTTTATGAAATTTAGCATATTACTGGAGAAGGCAATGGCACCCCACTCCAGTACTCTTGCCTGGAAAATCCCATGGACAGAGAAGCCTGATAGGCTGCAATCCATGGGGTCGCTAAGAGTTGGACACAACTGAGCAACTTCACTTTCACTTTTTACTTTTATGCTTTGGAGAAGGAAATGGCAACCCACTCCAGTGTTCTTGCCTAGAGAATCCCAGGGGGCGGGGGAGCCTGGTGGGCTGCTGTCTATGGGGTCGCACAGAGTCGGACACGACTGAAGCCACTTAGCAGCAGCAGCAGCAGCAGCAGTACATTACCTCTGTCTCCCTAAGTGTGTAAGACAATCCACCACGGTAACATTGTCCAGGAGCATTTAAGGAGACAATAACTTTTCAAAATCAATAGGATATACCTAATCTTGTTGGAGCAAAAGAAGATCAACTTTATTCAATATTGCATTAATTAGATAAGAGTAAGATTGCAATTTAATTAATTGAGCATATTTGTCTTCTATATGAAATGGAAATATTTCTTGACACATGGAAATTAGAGCTTCTTTAATTTTTCCTCCAGGAGGAAGAAACAAACAAAAATATCTGAGTATTTACTGAGTAATTATAATCTGAAGGATAAATCACATTCAATTGCAGTTGAGAAAATATAATGAGATTCCAAATATTGAGCACCTATGAGGGGATGAACACTGTTATGAATTCTTAAGTATGTAAAAGAAAAAAATACTAAGAACTGTAATAAAGCAGAAGAGAGATACTAAATTACACATCATAGACTATCATAGGAACTGTAACAAGCTAGAAGACAGATACTAAATTACACATCGTAGACTATAAGCACTCTCCAATTGATGATTTTGTGACAATGGAAATGTTTGATATTTGTACTTCTGTCCAATGCTGCTGGTATTAAACATATGTAGCTATTGTGCAAACAAAATTCTCAAACAACATTAAAATTGAAAGAAATCATACCAAAATTCCATGCAGAATAAATACTTAATGCAATAAAATTATTCATAATATTAAATATAAAAGGAAACAGTGACTCAAAAACACTGGCTTCATTAAAATGTTTTCTCTGTTATGTTTCATATCAATATACACAGTAAATTATTTCACTTTATTTTGTCCTTTTTATTCATAATGACAATGCCTTAATTGTTCTAATTTGTTGTTTATAATGTTTCTTAAAAAGCATATAAATCAGGGTTCAGTTATTTCTTATAGCAAATAATTCAGCTGTGAGATCATTTTTGCTGTCCATTTTAATCCAAATGGACATTACATCTCATGAGCTTTGCTTGAAAGTCTGCCAGTGTTTAAATGTGTTCTGTAGAGGAATAGGCTTAGAAAATGATTCCCCACAGTATGAAGCCTGGGGCATAATTATGGGATTTTGGCTACATGTTGGTCACCACACAGGAGCACTGGAATAACTCTGGTATAGAATTTTGTTAGTATTAAGTGTTTTATTTCCAAAACATTAAAAAACATTTCAAGCATATTGTTGAAAGACACTTGCATAATGCATACAGGTAGATGAACAGAGATATCAAACCAAAAAATTATTAACATTAAATTATTTTCTAATATATGTGCATTCAAGGAATATTGGCAACAGTACATCCTTAATTGGAATGAAGAATAGATTTTGTAATTGTGATAAATCTAGACCTCAATTCAGTTCAGTTCATTTCAGTCACTCAGTCGTGTCTGACTCTTTGTGACCCCATGAATTGCAGCATGCCAGGCCTCCCTGTCCATCACCAACTCCCGGAGTTCACTCAGACTCATGTCCATTGAGTAAGTGATGACATCCAGCCATCTCATCCTTTGTTGTCCCCTTCTCCTTCTGCCCCCAATCCCTCCCAACATCAGAGTCTTTTCCAGTGAGTCAACTCTTCGCATGAGGTTGCCCAAGTACTGGAGTTTCAGCTTTAGCATCATTCCTTCCAAAGAATATCCAGGACTGATTTCCTTTAGAATGGACTAGTAGATTTCCTTGCAGTCCAAGGGACTCTCAAGAGTCTTCTCCAACACCACAGTGCAAAAGCAATACAGTATTGTAAAGTAAAATAAAAAATTTTAAAAAAGCATCAATTCTTCGGTGCTCAGCTTTCCTCACTGTGCAACTCTCACATCCATACATGACTACTGGAAAAACCATAGCCTTGACTAGATGGACCTTAGTCGGCAAAGTAATGTTTCTGCTTTTCAATATGCTATCTAGGTTGGTCATAATTTTTCTTCCAAGGAGTAAGCGTCTCTTAATTTCATGGCTGCAGTCACCATCTGCAGTGATTTTTGGAGCCCCCCAAAACAAAGTCTGACACTGTTTCCACTATTTTCCCATCTATTCCCCATGAAGTGATGGAACCAGATGCCATGATGTTCTTTTTCTGAATTTTAAGCTTTAAGCCAGCATTTTACTCTCCTTTTTCACTTTCATCAAGAGGCTTCTGAGTTCCTCTTCACTTTCTACCATAAGGGTGGTCTCATCTGCATATCTGAGGTTATTGATATTTCTCCTGGCAATCTTGATTCCAGCTTGTGTTTCTTCCAGCCCAGCCTTTCTCATGATGTACTCTGCATATAAGTTAAATAAGCAGGATGACAATATACAGCCTTGACTACTCCTTTTCCTATTTGGAACCAATCTGTTGTTCTATGTCCAGTTCTAACTGTTGCTTCCTGACCTGCATATAGATTTCTCAAGAGGCAAGTCAGGTGGTCTGGTATTCCCATCTCTTGGAAGAATTTTCCTTTCCACAGTTTCTTGTGATCCACACAGTCAAAGGCTTTGGCATAGTCAATAAAGCAGAAATGGATGTTTTTCTGGAACTCTCTTGCTTTTTTGATGATCCAGCAGATGTTGGCAATTTGATCTCTGGTTCCTCTGCCTTTTCTGAAACCAGCTTGAACATCTGGAAGTTCATGGTTCACGTATTGCTGAAGCCTGGCTTGGAGAATTTTAAGCATTACCTTTACTAGCATGTGAGATGAGTGCAATTGTTCAGTAGTTTGAGCATTCTTTGGCATTGCCTTTCTTTGGGATCTAGGCCTACAAAAAGATAAGACTTATTAAATGTTAGAGGAAATGTATTTAAAACTTAGAACATTTTACACTTAATTATTTTCGGTCACTTCTCTCAGGCATTGTGGCAAGGGATACCAATATGAGCCTCCAGGAAGATCATCACCTGAGGTCAGTGGTTCTCAGTGTACAGTTCTCAGAATAGCAGCTTCAGAATCACTTGGGAAAGTGTCAAAAATGCAGATTTTTAAGCAACACCTAGATTTAGTGAATCAGAAAATCTGAGGATCATATCTAGCAATCTGCATTATAATAAGCTTCTTAGGTAATTTTGATTCATTAGAACTAGTGACTGAGGTCATCATTCTAACCTCTCAAGTGAAGAAATTCAGATGCAGATTAGATTAGGTGATTTGGGAGTATGAATTAAAACTAAGGTTTGCTCACCACCAGTCTCTGCTTCAGTAATTCTGCCTGGAACCCTCATGTGGACATTGTTGTTTGCCTACCCAGCATTCATTTGCGTGTCTTTATTCCAATCAGAAAAATGGTTCAGTGAAAGGATCCACTCTCTTTATATGGATCAAGAGGAAATTAATTTTTTCTTAGCTCTTGTGACAGATCATAACTGCCAAATATATCATGGAAATATTGTCTTTGTTATTGATTGGTATAGAGAAGGTTATGTAACCAAATTCTGGAAAGGTATTATGAGACTAAAAATTACCTCTTTTTCTTATATCACTGACATTTTGCATAAGACACCTAGAACTCCTATAGCCATTTTGTAACTGTATTTTCCTGAGGCCAAATCCAAACTACTGATAATGTTACTAAAAATATTAAGTATAAAAGCATAACACCTATGGCATCACTGATGCTAAAACAATCTGAAACAGCGAATCAAGTAAATAAGGTGCCTTTCCTGACAGTCATTCTCCCTATGGACTTTAAGTTATTAGTGACAGCGTTTTTTATGATTTATGCCATTATGAATCAGTGTTCTTATTACTGACATTTGAAAACATCCTTGATATAGGACTTTTAACACTTACTTATTGGGACTCCTTCATATCTGTTTACAACCTATAATTATATATCATAGTAGATATAAATATGTTTTTATAAGAGTAAAATACTTACTTTCATCCCACCCCCTACTTCATTTACTATTCTTGAGAGGCAACTACTTTTTACTCTTTATGTTTTAATTGTTCTGACAGTCATTATTAAAATTCTAAGCAAGTTTCTTAACATTTATTGATTGATAAATTTTAGATATCTTTTGATTTCTAGCTGTAACATGAAAGTGTTATCCCCCTTAAACACCTTCAGTTTCCCTTTCACTCATCTAACTCCAGATTTTTATAGTTTTTCAGCTTTCACGTTTCTCACTCAATTTCTATGATCTCTTTTTCTCTTGCCAAAGTTCGAAACAGGTATATTAAATCTGGAATTTTTCTAAGGTAAAAGGAGATGCAACCATTCCATTCTAAAGGAGATCAGCCCTGGGATTTTTGGAAGGAATGATGCTAAAGCTGAAACTCCAGTACTTTGGCCACCTCATGGAAGAGTTGACTCCTTGGAAAAGACCCTGATGCTGGGAGGGATTAGGGGCAGGAGAAGGGGACGACTGAGGATGAGATGGCTGAATGACATCACCGACTGGATGGACATGAGTTTGAGTGAACTCCGGGAGTTGGTGATGGACAGGGAGGCCTGGCGTGCTGCAGTTTTTGGGGTTGCCAAGAGTCAGACATGACTGAGCGACTGAACTGAACTGAACTGAACTTGAAAATGTTGAAAACTATGAATTATTTACATTTGGTGATGCGAATTTTGGTCACTAAAGAGTCAAGTAGAATGAGTGGGCTCAAGAACACACATAATGCTAGGTTTATAAATTGATGACAACATAGAATTATTCAAGCGTCAGGCACAAATAAATCCTTTTTCCTTACATTTCCTTATACCACATTTTAGTTTGCTTTGTGTTTGAATCATGATGTTCCTCTTTTTCTTTTCCTGAAAGATAGAATTACTCGTTCATCTTCTCTGAACAGAAAAAACCCACAGCTTCATCTTCTTATTGAGGGCTTCTAAATCTCTTGACTGCCACTCCATAACACTGCCCCCTAACCTAGGTCCAAAAATGCTTTCAACTTCCTCGTCTGAACAGGCAGATAGGTGTGCAGATGTCAGATGCACATCTGCCTTTCTGGATTTTTTTTTTTTTTCCAAACAAAATTTTGGGTTGCTTCTACTGCTTTGGATCTGATACTGGCCTTTTGTTAGGTTTTTCTTGTTTTGCTGGACCAGAATCTTAGATAATTTTAAGATTCATGCTAAAAATAGGACTAAATGCTCTGTCTTTGCCTAACTAATAACTAACTAAATATGTATTATATATTTGGCCTCATAAATGATTCATAGTTTTCAGTTTCAAACTCTAGTACTTGTTTTGCTCCATTAAGTTCTAGCATTTAGCATCATTCTTCGAATCCTTCAATGAGAAAAATTTTGTCTTTCTAGGTACCTGGTTTTTTTTCTCTAGAAGCTTTTGCAATATCTGTTTCCACTTGAAGCTCAGAAATTTCATGATCATGTCTCTAATTGTGGATTTTTCTTCATGTATTCACTGATTCTTTTATTTATTCTACAATAGACCTTGGTTTCTATTGTATCAACCAGACTTTGAATTTATTGATACTTGCTTTTGCAATCATATTTTTAATTATCAAGAATTGTTTCTTCTTGTTCTATGCTTGCTCCTTCTTCATGGTAGCATGGTCTTGCATTATAGATATAATAGTCTCTTAACTATGTCAAAGGATATTCTTTGTAACTTGTAATAAATTATTTTTGTTCATTTCCTATGTTTCTTCTAGTCAATTATTTTATTTTCTTAGATTTATCTCTTTCACCTCTTTACTCAAAATGCCTTTCTACCCAATAGAAGGTGTAAAAGAAGACCATCATATGACAGTCATTTCTACTGTGACTTGGGTATCCCTTTATGGAGAGAGCATGGGCTAAGAGAAGGCAGGTTCTTGGCCTGGGGCTCCTGTAATTCCCAAAGTTAAGAAGGACTTCATTCCAAGGGAATTAGCTTTGCTGGGCTTTACTCTCAGTGAAGCTATGAAGCCGCCTTTATTGATTTATCTTTCTATGTGAACACTGCTACACTTCTTTCTCCAGGCCCAACATCCATATCATTTGTCCACCACTCTCTTTAGAAAGCAGCTTTCTGCTGTCTTATTCAAGTCAGAACAAGTTGTGCACCCAGGGCTCTGTAGCCTCAAATAATGCAGAGGGATTTACCTTCCAAGGTTCCCTTATACCTTGGGCAGTCCTCCAATTGCCCCTTCTAATCGCTGCCTTCCATACAACCCCCTATGACTCTGGTAGCACTTACTCACTCTGAACTTGGTGCATTTTCAGAACCAAGGTCTTACCTCTGCTTGCAGCCTTCTTACCTGGGCGTTTAATCTTTGCTTTCCTATAGCTACCAATACAGGCTTGTCTTTTCTGCCTTTCAAACATTTTTCAAAATACGTCATCTATAGCTAGTAACTGTTAGACGGTTTTCAGAGCTGACATGAATTGTTTCTTGGAAAAAAAAAATCCTTCTAATCACATCATTGGTGTGGTAAGAAAAACTGTAAATGGATAAGGGTTCTAAATAGGTTGATCTGTCTGTATATATATATATATATATATATATATATACACATATATATACATATACATATTGTATATAGATACACATACATGTACATATGCATATATATTATAGAACATTTGAAATAATTTGTGGTACTAAGTAAATTTTCCTTGAATAATTATAGTATTAGATTGAAACAGATAATATTATTCAGATTGGATAATTGCATTAGGGAAAGAATTTTCAATCTTATTAGTCATTATCTTACTTTACATATCACTTTAAACAAGGAAGTATGTAAATCAGGATGATCAGATCAAAGCAAAGACAAAATAAAAACCAAGGGGGAAGATAGTATAAAAACATTTATTTTTAACAGAGATATCCTGGGTAACCCTAGAACATTAAGCAAAATTTAATAGGGAAAGGAAGAGAAATAAACAAAGCTCTGGAAGGATCATGTTATTCCATATGCATTAAATTCAATCCCAAAAAGACCAACATTTTTTAGTTTGTTTTCCCTATTTAGAAAAAAAATTCAAAAATATAAATTATGGTAGAAAATATGCCATATAAAATTTATAAAAATATAAACTATGATAGAAAAGAGGCCAAATAAGTTCTTCCTGTCTAGAAATTCAAGTACTACATGTGGGTGTACAGAATTGTGTGCACATAAAGGTTTAGTTCATGCAAAAATAAGAAAACACCAGGAGTTGCTGTTGATCTAGGCAATGTTGCACAACAATTTTCATCCTGGTGTCACTGGTTTCTGAGCATTTTGTGGAATAAACTAGTCACAAAAGCTGTTTTACTATACTAATTGACAGCAAGTAAGAAACTGAAGTGAGACAATATCATTCCCTTCTCAACCAGGAGATTGAAAGCTCTCCTAGAAGATAACATAATTCCATGGACCCTATGTCTTTGAAAATACAGAAAATACATTGATGTTCAAACTATAAGCCTTTTTAATTTTTTAACTAATGTCTCTCTCTAAGCCTTAGAATAAGACTCAAAGATATCCCCAAGATTTTCTCACAGTTCTCCTCAGGTGATTTAAATAGATGAATGTACTTACACATAGTTAGATAAAGTTAGCTTTAATTTACAATAAGGTACCTATTCTGAGGTAATTTTCAAGTTCATGTATTGTTTCTGTATTATATATCTTAAGCTTAGTTTTATTCATTTTTTCTTTTGTTCTTATAGTGTCATACCTAATACTAAGAGGCTTGCCCTAAAATACACTTGTCAAGATATCTGGGGGAAAAAAAGGTTGTTGTGACAATAAAGACAGGTAATACCCCATAATTTAAACTGCAGTGTAAACAAAGGCTGATTTTTCCTAAAGACGTCTTTTTAATTGCACTATATGAATCATATGTAATGGAAACTAGGAGCCAGGTTTCATACTAAGCCAAAGACACAGTCCTCAGCTCTTCCTGATTTAAAATAGCCCATTCATTATAGGCATTCATTATTCATTCATTCATTCTAGCCCATTCATTATTTGATTTAGAAGAACTGGGAGAAATGTTTTTCCACATTCCTGCCTTGTCCCATGAAATAGCAACCTTTCCCAACCTTTCCATCCTGTCAGGGAAGCAATGGGGAGGAAATGTCCACTATTTTCTCCATTCTTACTCTCTCCTCCCCATGAGAAGAGCAGTGACTTTACTAACTGGGATACTGGGGCCAAGGTTACGGCTCACAGATGGCCCCCATTCTCAGTCTCAGCTTTCATTCTTTGTTCTCACCCCTTCTGTCACTGGTGTTTCCCCCAGAGATGTGCATTCTCTCCCACCATACCTGCTCTATTGCCTGAGGCCCACATTAATTCAAATAATGTCAAGAGTCACATTCCATTGCATATGTGTGTCATATCTTCTCTGTCCATTCCTCTGTTGATAAATATGGAGGCTTCTTACTGTATAGCTCAGGCTTCCCTGGTGACTCAGGTGATAAAGAATTTGCCTGCCATTGCAGGAGATGTGGGTTTGATCTTTGGGTCAGGAAGATCTCTGGAGAAGGAAATGGCAACCCAGTCCCGTATTCTTGCATGGGAAATCCCATGAACAGAGGGGCCTGGCAGGCTACAGTCCACCGGGTTGCAAAAGAGGCAAACATGACAGCGATTAAACAAGTTCAAGGAACTCTACCCGGTGCTCTGTTGTGACCCAAATGGGAAGGAAACAAAAAAGAGGGGGTATTATTTACATGAGGCTGATTCATTTCTGTACAGTAGAAACTAACAGAACATTATAAAGCAAATATATTTCAATGAATTTAATTAAAAAGAAAAACAAATAAGGTCAAGACTCTCTCAGCCCTAGTTTGCTGTGTGCTAGGGTATATTAAAAGTTATTATTCTTCATGCAGTTGAAAAGGTGGCTTACCTTTCAAAACATCCAACATTCCTAACAAACACAACCCAAGGACTAGTTGAGAAAGCAGGATGAATTAAGAAGTTTCACTTTGTTTTCAAAGTCTACACTTTTTCTACTACTATATTAACCATATTAAGAGGGATCACTGTTGTTGCTGTTCAGTCACTAAGTCATGTCCAACTCTTTGCGACTCCATGGACTACAGCAGGCCAGGCTTCTCTGTCCTTCACTGTCTCCTGGAGTTTGCTCAAACTCATGTCCATTAAGTCAGTGATGTTATCCACCATCTCATTCTCTGATACTGCTTCTCTTTTTGCCTTCAATCTTTTCCAGCATTAGAGTCTTTTCCAGTGAATCAGCTCTCAGCATCAGATGGCCAAAGTATTGGAGGTTCAGCTTTAGCAACACTCTTTCCAATGAACATTCAGAGTTGATTTCCTTTAGGATTAACTGGTTTGATCTTCTTGCTATCCAAGGGACTCTCAAGAGTCTTCTCCAGCACCACAATTCAAGAGCATCAATTCTTCAGCACTCAACCTTCTCTGTGGTCCAATTTGCAGATACATACAGGGCTACCAGAAAAACCACAGCTCAGATTGTATGGACCTTTGTCAGCAGCAATGTCTCTGCTTTGTAATATGCTGTTGCTGTCGAGGTTTTCCATAGCTTTTCTTCCAAGGAGCAAGAGTCTTTTAATTTCCTGGCTGTAGTCTCCATCTGCAGTCATTTTGGAGCCCAAGAATGTTTGAATGTTGAGTTTCAAGTCAGCTTTTTCAGTCGCCTGTTTCACCCTCATGAAGAGGCTCTTTAGTTCCTCTACACTTTCTGCCTTTAGGATGGTATCATCTGCATATCTGAGGTTGTTGAAATTTCTCCTGGCAATCTTGATTCCAGCTTGTGATTCATCCAGCCAAGCATTTTGCATGAGGGTTATTATACTTTAATTCTCATCTCATTTTTGGCAACTGTTCTCAATATGATTAGAGCTCAGAAAGCAGAAGTGAGGATAAATAATGTTAGCATCTCACCAATCCCAAACAATCAGTAAGAAAAAAAAAAAAAAATCAGTGTTGACAAAGATTCTCTGCAAACTCAGAAAGGGGAAAAATTCAGAACTCTTCTACATTAAAAATGCATTTTAACTGCAAGCCCATATCATCAAAAATAGGCAAATACCTCTATTCAATTTTAATTTTTAGGAAATACTATTAAAATTACAGCTACTTATGTTTAAAAGAATCATTGAGTGGCAGGATTGTCCCCTAACTGAATTAGTACAGGTAAACCAAGATCATCTCTTTACAGATTTGTGATAGGCAAATATTCTTTGGTATAAAAGTACAATTATTTTTTTTTCCCTTTGGGGTAATTGAAGGTGCTGCACATAACACTTTGAGGTTAAAACTACAGTGCTCAATTTGCTGTGCCAGTTGTAAGAGCCTTTTGTAGACCCTCTGCCCATAGGCCAGTATTAGAAACCTGTGCTTCAGGGAGTTTTAAATGTCCCCAGTAACTTTCTGCAATTATCCCTTGTTGAATTAACAAAATCAATAGGGCACCAAAAGAGGCCCCTGTGAATTTCTGTTTGTTACCTTGGGGTGTTTTTAGTTTCTTAAACCTCCCAGGGTTATTAATCCTGCAGTTTTAAAGTTAAAATGGTTGTTGTATGTAATGCAAATTTGTGCAGAACTTTCAAAGTCTCTGATAACTAACTGTCTGCAGTGGCCTTTGTTTTATTAACCAGACCATTGGGTCTATCCCACACCATTCCAATATTTGGTATGCTTTCCCTGTAGGCTCAAAGGCAGCCATTTAAGACATCCTTAAATGTTTCAATTACATACAAGACCCACTTTAGCTCTGAGATTGCAGACCATCAACCTTTCCAAGAGTTGACATACCTAGAGACCAATCAGGAAGTCACAGGAGATGATAGTTGTGGGTCTGCTAATTCAGCAAGAAACAATTATACAAAATTGGGAGATATTTTCTTTATATGATGGCCACTTCCTTTCACTGCCTTAAATTATACCTTTCTACTTACCTAAACATTCTTAGCTTAGTGTTCTATGCCAGTTTTCTAAGCATTAACTTATGAGTTAGTAAACTTTATGGATCAAAAACACTTGTATTTTTTACAACTAATGCATTTACTAAAGATCATGCTACTTTGTCAGAAATTTTCTCAAACTTAATTTTAAATGCTAATCTTATTGATTCTGTATTTCTTTATGGCTTTCCAGAGAAATACGAAAAACTCTGTTAACTGCAAAGCATTGTCAGTCCCGAAGCAGAGAATAATCAAAGAATTCATTAATAGCATACATTTCTTCCTAATGTACTTTATTTGCTCTGATTCTAAGAAGCAGCACCTGTGAGTCAGAAGAGATGGAGGGGAAAATTATTACTCTTAGATTTTGCTTTTATAAATAATTTTCTACTGAGAAAGAAAACACTATCGAGAGAGCATTCTCCATGACACTGCATGCTCATATCTTGTGTCAGAAAAATATATTTGAATGATTAGTTGTTAGTGAAAAAAAACTAAGAGGGTAAAAAGTCTCCACTTATCTCTGCACCCATGGCAACCCAGCATTTTTTCCAAAAATTTTTCCAAACCTGAGGAAAACAAAAGTAATATTAAGCAATTATTTACAAAATTTCAGCTTAACTTGTACATTGGGGATAAAAATCTGAACTAGAACAGTTGTGTTTTATGTTCTGCATACCCCTTGAGACCTAATCAACCTGTAAAGTAAGTACATATCTTCAAGGTAAAACCTGTAGGATTTGCTATATGGTGTGCTTATGGATATTGCATCTTTGGAATTTTTTTTTCTCAATATTACCTCTAACTGATTTTCTGTCTGTCAATGCTTAGTCAGAAATACAATTATTTTATAATAATTTTAATTATGTTGAAATTTCCATAAATGAATTATGAGGGAAAAACCAAAAGATTTTTGAAGCATATATGATTTTTAATATAATGGCAGGTCCTCTAATATTATTTTCTGCTTTTGTTTTGGAAAATAAATGAGTCATCAGAACCAGATCACCACTTGCAGAATTTTATAATGTGCAAAATCCCAAGTACCACATTAGTTTCTTCAGAATATCTCAAACATGTCCTGGGACCACTATAATAATAACATATATGCCAATTACAAGCAAATTCACTCTACCATCACAGCAATCTTTGCTACACTTGTTAGAAAATTTTTATTACTTTGTGTTGCAATTATGTTTTTACATACTTGTCTAACTTAGACTCAAAGATCAAATGTAAAAAGATGTAACACATAATAGGTATTCAGGCGTTTCTCTGCTTAATGAATAAATGGAATATCAAGTGTATGCATGAAATAAAATTTGCATTTATTGCATGTGATGCTGATTTCCACATTGTGTTTGTTAATACAGCATATTGAAATACAATTTGTATTTTCTCCACTAGTGACTTCTGAAAGTAAGGAAGCCATACATATACTCAGAGATAAGATTACTTGGCAAAAGGCTCTGCCACTGATGCTTCACCCAATACTTGACTCTTCATTCTTCCCCTACTTCATCTGCTTAATTCTTATTGTCTTCAGTCTGATCACACATTTGCTTTTTGCCCAAGAACTTGCATCCACAATCCTAGAGTGGTCTTAGAGTGCCATTTTCTGCTCAATTTTCACAAGTAACAACTCAATGATTGCACTTAAAAATATATTCCGTGAGCTGTTTCCAATATCTTTTCAAAAATTCTTCCTTCCTTCTCTTATTTGAATTTTAATACATATCATACAATGGTTTTTGTTTTAGCTCTTATACCTCACCATGTTTAGTTAATATATTAGTATTCTCAATGTATTAATTCCTTTCATTAATCTCTAAATACCTTTTGCCAAACTCATGTATAAATCACTATATTTTTATACAGAACAGTAAAATTTTGCTATCTAAGTGATATGTCAGTGGTTATGAAAATCATTAAAGCTTTAAACACAGAAAAAATAGACTGATGCATTTCTAAGGACTAGTTTATATACTGATAGAATAATAGTTAATTATGAACATTTTTCTGTCTTCTCATACTTCAAAAATTTGGTGAATTCTATTTTCTTTCTTAGACATCCAGTAAGTATGTACACAACAACTTTAAGTTACTATTTTCTATTTTCTGATCATTAAGACTTTGCAAAATAAAATACAAAAAAATTATTTCAAATTCCATTATCTAGACCATCACATATATTAAGATATGCATAAAATTCTTTGTGTGATCACATGGTAATCACACTCTGACATAAAATTTTACAATTCATTTGAGTAGCCTGGCTCTGTTTAATAACATCTTTTCAATTGATTTTGGAAATACAGTATACTTTAGCTTAACTGAACTAATTTTTTCTAGTCAATAGTTAACAAAAGTCTAAATATTTGTACTGGTAGTATATATCTGTACATCTGATTTATTTCAATTTTTCTGATTAAACTATATAAATGTATAATAATATGAAGTCTAAACTACAGGACTTTTGCTATAATTGAAATGAGAGCTGCTTTCTCAAAAGAATTCAGTTAAGATTCCATCTCTGGTGAAAAGAATCATGTATACACAAGTGTGTGCATGCACACAGCTCCCCACTTCCAACCATTTATTTATAGTATACTTTATAATTTCTTTAAAAAGAATTAGATCAAAAAATATGAAAACAAAAATGGTTTGGGATCTGAGATTTTTTTTTTTAATTTAGCTTTGTCTATAGGCATTCTTTTCTCTGGTAAATCCATATTGTAAACAATATTTTTTTAAAAAGATATGCCAAGAAGATGACAGGAATGTTAGAGTTCTCGCCTGCATGAGATTATTTAACCTAAGCCACCTCAACTGTGAAAACGGTGGATGCAACTTTGAGGAAACATTTTGAATGTGACAGCAAAATTACTTTGTGATGTTTATACATTTTTCATAATACTGTTCCCAATAGAACTGATTTCTACATTTCTTACAGCAATAGTACGAAGAATCAGCCTTTTAAAAAGATCAGAATTTGCTGACGCTGCTGTTGGAGTGCCTTGTTAGCTGAGAGACAATGCTGTGGTTAAACGCAGCATAGTAATAACTTTGAGGAATTAGGAGGTATCAAGAAAGGGAGTTGTATGGCTCTATGTGTTCACATTTGTGTTTGAGAAAAAGAGAGAAAAGAGAAAGGGGAAAACACTGAGGTAGACAGAAATGAAACAAGACAGCCAGAGCAGAGAACTCAAACAACATGCCACTGAGTTCGATAAATCTATACTTATTTTTTCCATCCTGCAAGGTCATAGATGACGCTGACATTGGTCTCCTAGCAACCCACTCTACTAACCTACTTTTGTCCCAATCACTGGAGAATGGGTTTGGTGCTTTGAGCTGTGTTTCAATACAAAGAAGAAAGAATCAAAGTGATGCTGGGTAACTACTGATGGGTGAAATAAAAAATGTGTGCACACACAGACACATACACACATTTTGAGTCTCTTTTCTATCTAATACTACAAAGTTCAGAGTGGTCTCTACAAATTTTCTATAATTGAAAATAAATGTCCAGTTGTCACAGAATCATTGCATTTTTAAAAATGCCAATTTTGATGTAACATACATAATAACTGTAATACATTTTTGTGTGAGACACATGAATTGAAATATATATGAACATAACTAGTACCAAGATTTAATTAGAAAGATGAACTAAGCAAAAATAAACTGAATTCTAATATAGATATTATTACTTTTAAGTTTGATGTAAAATTTAAATTTTTATAAATTATAAATTTATCATATTTTTGTTATTCAAGTTCAGAGACAATGTTTTAAGAATTGGTTTCTGTGACTAAATTTTATAGACTGTATTTTCTCTTGAGTTATATATTTTCTTCCTTTTCTGAGTTATATCTTTACGTAAGTGATTCCAAGTTTTCACATTACCTTCCTACCTCTACAGTTCTATCGTCATCTTTCTTAATTTTCTTGAGAATTTCTAAGTCTTTTCATAACCTCTATAAAAGATATAGATATATTTTATTCTATTTTAAACTGTTAGAGTATTTTAAATAAATTATTTAATCATATAATGGAAATGTTTTATCTTATATTGTCCAATTTAACAAATTAAATGGACAATATTTGTTAAAAGGGCAAAAAATTGGTTAGAATTTCTTAGTGAGAGCTGATCTAGTTCAACATGAACTTCAGCTCAGAAGGCTCTTCTTCAAAATCATTGAAGCACAGACTATTCACACACTGAGGGACAATTCATACATATCTGTTTTGTTCAGCATGACTTTTGCCTATTGTATTACAGTTGCAAGATACAGATGGTAGACCTCCCACTGTTTTCACCCCCTCTACCTTCAACTCTTAAAAATATACTCAAGAAGACTCCCCACAGTTTATCATGGTCCTTCTTAAAACACAAGTCTCAGAACTGAATGAAATAGTCCGAAAGTGGTCTTGCCAACATGTAGAATGGCATACCTATTTTAGCCTTAATTAATGCATGCCTTACTTTTAAAAAGGCACTTTCCATTGCCTTTAGTTTCTTTTAGAAGGCATCACACACAATGAAAATGAAATGCTATTTTTTCCAGAACTGCTGTTAATCTGTCATCTCAGTTACACATATATGCAAAGATTGAGCATGTATTTTGAGTCTATAAGGAAAAAATCATAATATTTTATGTTAATGGATCTTGTATGTCTTGACACAGTTTCGATCGGTTGAGATCGAACTCTGATTCCTTAATGTAAATATCTCCTTTTTTTTTTCTGTTTTCACATGAAAATGGTGGTGCTATTAAAAACTATTTCAAAGGATTGATAAATTATATTAACACACAAAAATCAGTTGTAATTGCATATACTAACAATAAACAATCCAAAAAGATATTAAGAAAATAATTCCATTTATATAATGCCAAAAAGAATAAAACATATCAAAATAATCCTAACTAATGAGGTGAGAGACTTGTACCCTGAAAATTACAAAACATTGCTGAAAGAAATTAAGGAAGGCACAGATGGAAAGGCATCCAGTGTTCATGGGTTGAAAAATATAAAACTATTAGGCTGTCCATACTACTCAATGACCTACATATTCCCCATAACCTCTATCAAAATTCAAATAGCATTTATATATAGAATTTAAAAGTCTATCATAAAATTAATATTGAATTTCAAAAGAAACATGTCATAATAATTTTGTTAAAGAACAACAGAGTTGAAGAGATCACATTTCCTGACTTAAAAACATACTACAAAGTTATAGTAATCATAACAGTATTATATTGGCATAAAGACAAGGCAATGAAATAGAGACCCCAGAAATAAACCCATATATATGATCAAATAATCTTCAATAATTTGTTGTGGGACTTCCCTAGTGGTCCACTGCTTAAGAATCTGCCTTCCAGTGCAGGGGGCATGGGTACAATCCCTGGGCATGGAACTAAGATCCCACATGCTATGGGGCAACCACTGAGCCCTTGTACAAAAGGGCTGCATGCCACAACTAGAGATGCCTGTGCATCACAAGGAAAGATCCTGTATACTGCAATGAAGATGCTGCAAGCAACAACTAAGACCTGCAAGAGCCAAATGAATAAGTATTTTAAATAAATAAATAAAAGCTCTAAAAAAGCAATGTTTTTGCTAACTAATAAATGCATTACTATTTAGGGTATTTATATAACATTCTGTTATTTTTATTTATTATGGATACAACAAATGAGATAAAACATGAGAAATTGCTTTGTTAACTATAAAATCTGTAGTGCTACTTTTTTTTGTCTCATTAAGAGACTTCCCAACCTTGTCCTTGAATGGGAAGGAAAAATTAACTCCTTTGCAACTAGAGGTGACTGTATGATCTAGTTCTGACCAATAAAATGTAAAGGAAGTCTACTTAGAGTTTATGGAAAAGATTTTGTCTTATCTTCCTTACATCCCCCTCCCAAAGTATGAAAATAAAGCCTTTCTGCTTCCCTCTTCCTTGCTCTCTGTGGTGTGACAAAATAATGCTTGAAACTGCTTCAAACAAATTGTTACCATGAGAAAAAGTTCAGGAGAATAAAAGGTTCTGGCCAAGGGCCCAGACCTCACTGAAACACTCCTACTATAATAAGAAGACCTGAAAGAAGTATGAAAGTGTTAGTCACTCAGTCGTGTTCAACTCTTTGCGACCCCAGGGACTATAGTCCTCCAGGCTCCTCTTTCTAGGGGTTTTTCAGGCAAGAATACTAGAGAAGGTAGCCACCTTATGTTTTCTCTTTACAGAGGAATCCCTATTGGACAGGACACTATAAGTAAGGTTTTTTATTAATCGAGTCAAAGCCTTTCCTAACAGGTACAGCATCTTAATAAAGATGGAAGTTAGCCTTCAAAACTTATAATTTATATACTAGTCCTTGGGAATTTGTCCTTGGAAATTAGTAAGTCTCATAGCTCAGTCAGTAAAGAATCTGCCTGCAATGCAGGAGACCTAGGTTTGATTCCTGGGTTGGGAAGATTCCCTGGAGAAGAAAATGGCAACCCACTCCAGGGTTCTTGCCTGGAGAATCCCATGGACAGAGGAGCCTGGCAGGCTACAGTCCATGGGGTCAGAAGAGTCAGACACAATTTAGCTACTAAACCACCACCTTGGGAATTACTTATTCATTGGTTGAAGTTGGTAATCATTACTAATCTGAGTTATTTTCCACTAGTTTAGATGGCAAAATATCTCTTCTCTAAGGAAAAAAAAAAAAATAGGAAGAGATCACACAGTGTTAGAAAGAACATTGCTTTGTGGCCAGACATATTTAGGATATAAACTCAGTCTTCTATTGATTGGTTCTGTGATATTTTGCCATATTTCTTAAGATTTATTTTTTCAGTATGAAATGCAATTTGTATAATGTCCATTTCACAGGATAGTAGCATTTACAAAAAAATGCATTAAAAATAAATGAAACAAAGTAAATGCTCAAAAGTTAAATGCTTTCTAGGCTAATAATGATCCTTTAGGAAAACAGAATCACTATATTGATTCTACAAACACTATTGTTTGGCACTGTTAGCAAGTTGTTGGAAGAAGGAAATGGCACCCCACTCCAGTACTCTTGCCTGAGAAATCCCATGGATGGAGGAGCCTGGTAGGCTGCAGTCCATGCGGTTGCAAAGAGTCGGACACAACTGAGCAATTTCCCTTTCACGTTTCACTTTCATGCATTGGAGAAGGAAATGGCACAACACTCCAGTATTTTTGCCTGGAGAATCCCAGGGACAGGGAAGCCTGGTGGGCTGGTCTATGGAGTCACACGGAGTCGGACACGACTGAAGCAACTTAGCAGCAGCAGCAAGTTGTTGTTGATTCAGAGATCTCAGAATTGAATAATAAAGTATTGAATATCAAACTTAAATGAATATTAAAATTTGTGATTCTTTCTTTCCCTTGTGAAACACAGGTAATTGGTGAATTACTTGTTTTTCTATATTATTTATATCTGGTTGCACGAGAAGTAAGATAAGTTTGACATTACTATAACTCATAAAAAGTAAACTCCAGTAGTTTTGTTATTAGTATAATATATGTTGTGAATTAAATGATTGACAATGATTACTTTCTATATGAGGTCAGTTCAGTTCAGCTGCTCAGTCGTGTCTGACTCTTTGTGACCCCATGAATCACAGCACGCCAGGCTTCCTGTCCATCACCAACTCCCGGAGTTCACTCAGACTCACGTTCATCGAGTCAGTGACGCCATCCAGCCATCTCATCCTCTGTCGTCCCCTTCTCCTGCCCCCAATCCCTCCCAACATCAGAGTCTTTTCCAATGAGTCAACTCTTCACATGAGGTGCTCAAAGTACTGGAGTTTCAGCTTCAGCATCATTCCTTCCAAAGGAAAAAACAGGGCTGATCTCCTTCAGAATGGACTGGTTGGATCTCCTTGAAGTCCAAGGGACTCTCAAGAGTCTTCTCCAACACCGCAGTTCAAAAGCATCAATTCTTCGGTGCTTAGCCTTCTTCACAGTTCAACTCTCACATCCATACATGACCACAGGAAAAGCCATAGCCTTGACTAGACGGACCTTAGTTGGCAAAGTAATGTCTCTGCTTTTGAATATGCTATCTAGGTTGGTCATAACTTTTATTCCAAGGAGTAAGCGTCTTTTAATTTCATGGCTGCAGTCACCATCTGCAGTGATTTTGGAGTCCCCACAAATAAAGTCTGACACTGTTTCCCCATCTATTTCCCATGAAATGATAGATTTCCTTATATTTCTATAAAGTGATTACAATAGTTCTTGAGTTGTTTGCAAACTAAATTAGGAGAGCTAAATAGAATAATCTTCATGATGTCTAGAATCAGCTAGTTATTACTGTTAATTTAACTGTAATTACTTATGTATCTATATCTTCTGTAATAGACTGTAAGATAGTGTTTCTCAGTCTTGAAAATATTTACATTTTGGACTGGATAATTTCTTGTTGGGGAAGTGGGGGTGTATTGTAAAATGCTCATCAACATTCTTATCCTCCACCCACTAGATGTTGGTAGCACCTCCCACCCCAGTTGTAACAACCAAAAACTTTTCCACATACTGCCAAACATATCCTTGAGAACAAAATTCCATCTCTTATTCCATCCCAATTAAGAACAATTGCTATAATGCATTGGGTTCCCTGGTGGCTCAATAGTAAAGAATCCCATCTGCCAATACAGAGATGCAGAAGACAAGAGTTTGATCCCTGGGTCAAGAAGGTACCATGGAGGAAGAAATGGCAACCCACTTTGGTATTCTTGCCTGGAAAATTCCATGGAGAGAGGAGCCTAGGGGTTCACGGGGTTGTAAGGCATTGGACACAACTGAGTGACTGAAGCACGTATGCACACATGGTGTAACACATCAAGTGAGAAAAACAATACTTTGGATCTATGAGGCTTACAAAAAGAAGATGTTGTTCAATATATTTGAATATGTGTACAAATAAGCATTTACATCTACGTTAGTGATTCTACTAATCCTATTTTCTTTTTTGGCACTATTAATAAGTTTTCTCTGATTCATAGATCTCAGAAATGAATAACAAAGTTTTGACTGTAAAATTTAATTAGATATTAAAATTTATAAGTACATATAGTAATGTTTAATCAAAACACTAATTGAAATTTAATAATAAATTTAATAATAAACATTTAATTTAAAGCTGAAGACATAATATTTAAGTAGCATAACTAACATAGGAAAGAACTATTTTAGAAATGATTATATACCATTCTATAATATTGAGAAAGCAGTCACAGGATGATTTTGTGTGAATTTTCTATCTAGTGACTGATTTTTGGATAGCCAAAAGTTTAAGTATCTTTGTGAGAATATCCATTGCATAATCTGAAAAATTCTAATTATCTAATAGGCAAAGACAAAAAAATCTCTGATGAAATAAATTATGCAATTTTATTGAACTGATATGTACCCATGTCAAAGATTAAAAGTGCACATTCTAAAATGATAGTGATAGTGGCTACTGTACATATCTGCAATTTAGATAAATGTGCAACTGATATTGGTATGTTTAAATTGGAATTTAATTTTTTAATATATTCATCTAAAGAAGTAAAATACAAGAAGCAGTATAACATTTAATATATATATATATATTAGGAAAGAAGAGACCTAAAATCAATAATCTAAGTGTTTACTTTAGGAATCTAGAGAAAATATATTAAATTTAAGACTAAAGCAAACAGAAAATGAAATTAATATAAAAATCAATGAAATTGAAAACAGCAAATCAATAGAGAAAACCAATGAAACCAAAAACTTAATCTTTAAAAAGATCAATAAGTTGATAAAGTTATAGACAGGGTTACTAAAAGAAAAAGAAGAAACAAATTACTAGCATCAGAAATGAAAAAAGGGGTTGTCACCACTGATCCCATGGATATTTAAAGAATAATAAGGAAATGTTATGAACAACTCTGCTCAGAAATAAAACTTAGAAAAATGGAACAATTCCATTCCCTTCTAAAAATCAAATGTTGTTGTTCAGTCACCCAGTTGTGTCTGACTCTTTGCAACCCCATGGAGTGCAGCACACCAGACTTCCTTGTCCTTTACCATCTCCGGAAGTTTGCCCAAGTTCATGTCCATGGCATTGGTGACTTTTCCAATGAGTCAGCTGTTCTCATCAGGTGACCAAAATACTGGAGCTTCAGCTTCAGCATCAGTCCTTCTGATGAGTGTTCAGGGTTGATTTCCATTAAGATTGACTAGTTTGATCTCTTTGCTGGCCAAGGGACTCTCAGGAGTCTTCTCCAGCATCATAGTTCAAAGAAATCAATTCTTTGGTGCTCTGCTTTCTTTAAGGTACAGCTCTCACAATCATATGTGACCACTGGCAAGACCATAGCTTGACTATATGGACATTTGCTGATAGAGTAACATCTCCGCTTTTCAACACATTGTCTAGATGTCATAGCTTTCCTGCCAAGAAGTGATTGTCTTCTGATTTCATGGCTGTAGTCACTATCCACAGTGATTTTAGAGACAAAGAAAAGGAAATTTGTCACTACTTCAATATTTTTCTTTTCTATTTGCCATAGAGTAATGGGGCCAGATGCCATGATTTTAGTGTTGTGTTTTTTTTTTTTTTCAATATTTAGTTTTAAGCTGGCTCTTTCACTTGACCTTCTTCAGCCTCATCAAGAGACTCTTCAGTTCCTCTTTGCTTTCTGCCACTAGCATGGTATCATTCACATATGTGAAGCTGTTAATGTTTCTCCCACCTGCCTTGATTCCAGCTTGTAACCCATTTAGCCCAGCATTTCTTATGATGTGTTCAGTGTATAGTTTAAACAAACAGGGTGACAGCAGACAGCCTTGACATACTCCTTTTTCATTCCTGAAGCAGTCAGTTGTTGCATACAGGGTTCTAACTGTTGCTTCTTGACCGATATACAGGTTTCTCAGGAGACAGGTAAAATGGTGTGGTATTCCCATCTCTTTAAGAGCTTTCCACAGTTTGTTATGATCCACACAGTCAAAGGCTTTAGTGTAGTCAATGAAACAGAGGTAGTTTTTTTTCTGGAATTCCTTTGCTTTCTCTATGATCCATCAAATGTTGGCTGCCTTTTCTGAACCCAACTTAGACATCTGGAACTTATTGTTTCACATAATGCTGAAGCCTAGCATGCAATATTTTAAGCATAATCTTCCTAGCATGGGAGGTGAGTGCAATTGTCTGATGGTTAGAACATTCTTTAGTACTACCCTTCAATACATATTTATTATTAAAAGTAAATCATTTATACATATAAAACTACCAACTGCTAATAATTTGGAAAAATAAAACTAGTTCTTAACCTCTATAGACCAATGGAGATGGAAATGGCAACCCACTCCAGTATTCTTGCCTAGAGAATCCTGTGGACAGAGGAGCCTGGTGGGCTGCTGTCCATAGCATCGCATAGAGTCAGACACAACAGAAGCGACTTAGCTGTAGCTAGCTGTAGCTGGCTGTAGCATGCATGCATGCATGCATTGGAGACGGAAATGGCAACCCACTCCAGTATTCTTGCCTGGAGAATCCCAGGAACGGAGGAGCATGGTGGGCTGCCGTCTATGGGGTCACACAGAGTCGGACACGACTGAAGCGACTTAGGTATAGCTAGCTGTAGCTGGCTGTAGCTGTTCCTGAGAACTAGGATAAGGGTTCATCTTTTCCAGTCCTGTGGCCGCTGCTGGGTCTTCCAGATTTGCTAGCATATTTAGGGCAACACTTTGATAGCATCATCCTTAGGGTTTTGAATAGCTGTACCGAAATTCCATTGCACTCACTAGCTTTATTAACAGTGCTTCCTAGAGGCCCAGTTGACTTCACATTGCAGAATATCTGGCTCTGCATGACTGAGCACACCATCACAGTTATCTGATGCATTAAGATCTTTTTTGTGCAGTTCTGTGTATTCTTTCCATCTCTTCTTGAACTCATCATCATCTACTAGATCTCTACACTTTGTGTCCTTTATTGTGCCCATCTTTAGGTAAAATAGTCCCTTGATATTTTCTATTTTCCTGAAGAGACTCCCTAGTCTTTCCCCTTCTGTTGTTTTCCTCTATTTTTATACACAATTCATTGAAGAAGGTCTTGTCTCTCCTTGCTGTTCTTTGGAGCTCTGTGTTTAGTTGGAGTTACCTTGCTTTTCACTTCTCTGCTTTTCACTTCTCTGCTTTCTTCAGCTATTTGTAATGCCTCCTCAGATAACTATTTTGCTTTCTTGCTTTTCTTCTTTTTGGGATTTTTTTTTTGCTGCCTCCTGTACAATATTATGGATTCTGTCCATAGTTCTTTAGGCACACTGCTTTACTAGATCTAATCCCTTGAATCTATTCATTGCCTCTATTGCACATTCATAAAGGATTTGATTTAAGTCATACCTGGCTGGCCAAGTGGTTTTCCCTGCTCTCTTCAGTTTAAGCCTGAATTTTGCTATGAGAAGTTGATGATCTGAGCCACAATCAGCTCCAGGTCTTATTTCTGCTGACTGTACAGCACGTCTCCATCTTCAGCTGCAAAGAATGCAATCAATTTTGTTTCAGTATTGACCATTTTATGATGTCCATGTGTAAAGTCATCTCTCGTGTTGTTGAAAAAGGATGTTACTATAACCAATGCATCTCTTGTTAAAAAGACAAACATCAAATAGTTATGCATAAATCTAAGAAAAGATGTACAGATCAATGCAATAAAAATTACAAATTTCTTTTAGAACATCCTTGAGAGTCCTTTGGACAGCAAGGAGATCAAACTAGTCAATCCTAAAGGAAATCAAGCCTAAATATTCATTGGAAGGGCTGATGCTGAAGCAGAATCTCCAATATTTTAGCTACCTGATGAGAAGAGCGGACTCATTGGAAAAGACTCTGAAGCTGGGAAAGACTGAAGGTAAGAGAAGGAGACAAGAGAGAATGAGATGGTTGAATGGCATCACTGACTCAATGGACATGAGTTTGAGAAAACTCTGGGAGATGGTAAATGACAGGGAAGCCTTGCATGCTGCAGTCCATGAGGTCATAAAGAGTTAGACACAATTGAGCGACTTAACAAAACAAATTTCTGCTAAAAGAGATCAAAGAAGATCTAAATAAACAGAGAGCTATTTCATGTTCATGAATAGAAGACTCAACATTTTCATAGTGTTAGTTCTCCTTATCTTGATCTATAGATTCAAAGAAATCCCATATGTTTTATGAATACCAACAAACTGATTCTAAAATTTATCTCAGAACAACAACACCAACCAAAAGAGCCAACACAACATTCTTTGTATGGAAGAACAAATTAAAGTATTAACATTAACCAACTTTAATACTCACAAAGCTACACTAATGAAGATCCCATGAAAATGGTTAAAGAATAGAAAAATAAAGTAATGAAAAAGAATAGAGGGCCAGAAGCGCACCCGTATCAGCTAATCTTTGCCGAAAGAGCAAAGGCAACTCAATGGAGAAAAAGAAAGTTTTTCAGGTGAGAAAGAATATATCTTATTATGTCATTTATAAAAATTAATTTAAATGGATTATATACCCAATGACAAAATATAAAACTATAATAATTTTAGAGGATAATATAAGAAAAAATATATGTGACTTTGGTTTTGGAGAGAAAGTTCTAGTTACAACATCCAAAGCACAAATCATGAAATAAATTTTAAAAATCTGTAAGTTGAATTTCAGTAAAATTTTTTAAAAATCTGTTCTGCCAAAACTCTGCTAAGAGAATGAGAAGACAAGACATAGACTAGATGAAAATGTCAGCAAAACACATTTCTAATAAAGAACTCGTATCCAAAATTCACAAAGACCCTTAAACTCAGTAATAAGGAAACAATCCAGTTTAAAAATTGACAAAGATGTCTGAAGAGTTACAGGTGGCATACAAGTATAGGAAAAGATGCCCAACATCATATGTCATAAGGGTATTCATATTGAAACAACAATAAAATCTACTGAAGACACTGGCTTTTGAGTAAAAAACCCAAGTGTGATTTTTCAAGCCCAACCATAGATAATGACAAAGGCTTTATCTAAGAGGGTGCACAGAGAACTTTCCTTTCCCATCCTTTCACTACCAATTTGGAAGAGAGTTGTAGTCAAGGATTTAGATTCTACCGGGCAGCCAGGTTCTTATGGATATTTGCATTCTGAGCCTGGTGCCTTGATTCTGAAGGTCTCTTTATCTGGAGCTTGGGCCAAAGCCTTCCTCAGGTACCTCAGCCAAAACATCTTTATGGGGGCACAGGAGGAACCTTAAACACATTTTCTCCACTCTCACTCTGTACTTTGTACTTTTCCATTCTTAGTCCTTCTCCCTCTCCCTTGACAGGGGCTCAAGGTTTTGAAGGCGGTGTGAATAAATGAAGCACAGTGGGCTCTGAGAACAGTTAAACTAGTCTGTATGATATCATAAAGATAGATATATGATATTGTTCACTTGTCTAAACTCATAAAACTATATGACACAAAGAGGGAACTTTAAAACTATGGAATTTAGTTAATAGTAATGCACCAAGATGGATTAATTAATTGTAAAGAATGTACTACATTAATGATACAGAATGCTATCATAATATCTGCTCTTTTTGTTTGTTTTTTTGAGTTTTGTGCTCTTTTAATCTACATATACATATACATGACAAACCACAGACTGGGATTTTTGCAAGGCACATATCTTAAAAAAAAAAACAAAACCTGTATTCAAAAAATGAAGTAGACTCACAGACACAGAGAACAAATTAGTGGTAACCAGTGGGGAGAGGAAAGAAAAGGTAGAGGAGCAATATAAGGGAAGGGGATTGAGAGGTACAAGCTATTAGAAATAAAATAAGTTATAAGGATAATTTTACAACACAGGAAATAAAACAAATGTTTTTAAATAACTATAAATGAAATTCAACTGTTAAAACTTATAAATCACTATACTGTAAACCTGCAACTTACACTGTATAACATCCATACTTGAATTAAAAATGATTAAAAATATATTTCCTTCTTTAAAAATATTCCTTGTTTTCAGTCTCTATCAAGGATTCCCACAACTCATTAATAGAAAAAGAAACAACTCAATAGTATATGTACAAAGTATTGTAGTGTTTTACCAAAACAAATGTATGGAGAGCAAAAAAAGGCACATGAAAACCTGCCAACACTGTTCATCATTTAAAGGCAACTACAAATTAAAATCATAATCAGTTACTGCTGCTGCTGCTGCTAAGTCACTTCAGTCATGTCTGACTGTGCAATCCCATAGATGGCAGCCCACCAGGCTCCCCAGTCCCTGGGATTCTCCAGGCAAGAGTACTGGAGTTACTACTGCACACTTATTAAAAAGGCTAAACCAAAACCAAAAGTATTATAGCAATACTAAATAGTGAAGATGGTATGAAGTACTCTGAAATTGTCATAGTAGATGAGAGTTTACTATAACTCCCCAAATAACTTAAGAATGAAGCAATATTCTTTTTCATTAACCTACTGATTGGGAAGCAACATTACACTACAGCCACATTAAAAAACAGTTCAGCAATTTCTAATGAAGTTAAACATACACTTTCCACTCATCTCAGCATGCCATTCGTATAAGTATTTATCTGAGCAAAATGAAACCTCATGTGCTCACAAAACCCTGTATTTTAATGTTTATACCAGCTTTATTCATAAGTCATGAACAACTTCAAACTATAAACACCGTGTGTCACTAAAAGAGCCAGGAGGCATAAGCTCAGGAGGGCAGACTCTTGTTACTCTTTGCAATAGCTTTTCAGAACAGCTAGAGAATAGGAGAAGGAAATGGCAACTCACTCCAGTATTCCTGCCTAGAGAATTCCTTGGACAGAAGACCTGGTGGGCTGCTGTCTATGGGGTAGCGCCGAGTCGGAGACGACTGAACTTAGCATGTATGCATGCGTTGGAGAAGGAAATGGCAAACCACTCCAGTATTCTTGCCAGGGACAGGGGAGCCTCATGGGCTGCTGTCTATAGGGTCACACAGAGTCAGACATGAATGAAGTGACTTAGCAGCAGCAGCAGCAGGAAACGGGAAGCTTTGGAATAAGCACCATTCTGAGTCGATAATTTGAGGCGGGGGTGGGGGGTGGGGGGGTGGGGGGTGGGAATAAGACACGTTAACTCACTCAGTATGTATTCTGGAGTCATCCCGGTGATTTCCTGTGTCACAGAGACACAGATATACTTCCCAGATTTCCTTAGACCTAGGTTTGTCATTTTTGCATTTCTTTTCCATGGGGATCTCTGTCTCCTGTACAATGTCACAAACCTCAGTCCATAGTTTGTTAGGCACTCTATCTATCAGATCTAGTCCCTTAAATCTATTTCACATTTCCACGGTATAATCATAAGGGATTTGATTTAGGTCAGACGTGAATGGTCTAGTTTTCCCAACTTTCTTCAATGTAAGTCTGAATTTGGCAATAAGGAAGCAAAATGGCTGTCTGGGGAGGCCTTACAAATAGCTCTGAAAAGAAGAGAAGTGGAAGGCAAAGGAGAAAAGGAAAGATTATAAGCATCTGAATGCAGAGTTACAAAGAATAGCAAGAAGAGAAAAAGAAAGTTTTCCTCAGCAATCAAGGCAAAGATATAGAGGAAAAAATAGAATGGGGAGGACTAGAGATCTCTTCAAGAAAATTAGAGATACCAAGGGAAAATTTCATGCAAAGATGGGCTCGATAAAGGACAGAAATGGTATAGACCTAACAAAAGCAGGAGATACTAAGAAGAGGTGGCAAGAATACACAGAAGAACTATACAAAAAGACCTTCATTACTAAGATAATCAAGATGGTAGGTTCACTCACCTAGAGCCAGACATCCTGGAATGTGAAGTTAAGTGGGCCTTAGAAAGTATCACTACAAACAAAGCTAGTGGAGGTGATGCAATTCCAGTTGAGCTATTTCAAACCCTGAAAGATGATGCTGTGAAAGTGCTGCATTCAATATACAAACAAATTTGGAAAACTCAGCAGTGGCCACAGGACTGGAAAAGGGCAGTTTTCATTCCAATCCCAAAGAAAGCCAATGCGAAAGAAGGCTCAAACTACTGTACAATTGCACTCATCTCACACACTGGTAAAATAGTGCTCAAAATTCTCCAAGCCAGGTTTCAGCAAATACTTGAACTGTGAACTTCCAGATGTTCAAGCTGGTTTTAGAAAAGGCAGAGGAACCAGAGATCAAATTGCCAACATCTGCTGGATCATTGAGAAAGCAAGATAGTTCCAGAAAAACATCTATTTCTGCTTTATTGACTATGCCAAAGCCTTTGACTGTGTGGATCACAAAAAACTGTGGGAAATTCTTCAAGAGATGGGAATACCAGACCACCTGACCTGCCTCTTGAGAAACCAATATGCAGGTCAGGAAGCAACAGGTAGAACTGGACATGGAACAACAGACTGATTCCAAATAGGAAAAGGAGTACGTCAAGGCTGTATATTGTCACCCTGCTTATTTAACTTCTATGCAGAGCACATCATGAGAAACCCTGGGCTGGATGAAGCACAAGCTGGAATCAAGATTGCCGGGAGAAATGTCAATAACCTCAGATATGCAGATGAGACCACTCTTATGGTAGAAAGTGAAGAGGAACTAAAAAGCCTCTTGATGAAAGTGAAAGAGGAGAGTGAACAAGTTGGCTTAAAGCTCAACATTCAGAAAAAGAATGTTGAGCATGGCATCTGGTCCCATCACTTCATGGGAAATAGATGGGGAAACAGTGAAACAGTGGCTGGCTTTATTTTGGGACACTCCAAAATCACTGCAGATGGTGACTGTGGCCATGAAATTAAAAGATGCTTACTCCTTGGAAGGAAAGTTATGACCAACCTAGATAGCATATTGAAAAGCAGAGACATTGCCAAGAAAGCTCTGTCTGGTCAAGGCTATGGTTTTTCCAGTGGTCATGTATGGATGTGAGAGTTGGACTGTGAAGAAGGCTGAGAACTGAAGAATTGATGTGTTTGAACTGTGGTGTTGGAGAAGACTCTTGAGAGTCCCTTGGACTGCAAGGAGATCCAACAAGCCCATTCTAAAGGCGATCAGCCCTGAGTACTCTTTGAAAGGAATGATGCTAAAGCTGAAACTCCAGTACTTTGGCCACCTCATGAGAAGAGTTGACTCATTGGAAAAGACTCTGATGCTGGGAGGGATTGGGGGCAGGAGGAGAAAGGGACGACAGAGGGTGAGATGGCTGGATGGCATCACCAAGTCTATGGACTTGAATTTGAGTAAACTCCGGGTGTTGGTGATGGACAGGGAGGCCTGCCGTGCTTGATTCATGGGGTCACAAGAGTCGCACGTGACTGAGCAACCGAACTGAACTGAGTTTGTCATTGAGATTACACCAATCAGAGTACCTGCAGAGAACACAAACAGAATTGAGAACAGCATTTTTATATAACTTCATAGCAATACAGCTCCTTCCATTTCAAAGAAACAGGTATTAACAATATGCACAGCATTAGTGGATAATTTTCCAGAAAAGGTAAAATCATAAGACTCATGCAAGTGAAAAGTGGAAGTGAAGTTGCTCACCTGTGTCCAACTCTTTGCAACCGCATGGACTGTAGCCTACCAGGCTCCTCCTTCCATGGGATTTTCCAGGCAAGAGTACTGGAGTGGGTTGCCATTTCCTTCGCCAGTAGATCTTCCCGAACCAGGGATTGAATCTGGGTCTCCTGCATTGTACATAGATGCTTTACAGTCTGAGCCACCAGGCATAAGACTCATACAGCTATTTTTTAAAAAATAACATGTATTAAAGATTTTTAACTGATTAAGTGAAGGAGCTGGTTTCAACATTATAAGAAATTCAAATGAAAAGTTAATGAAATGCAAGTTTATAGAAGTAAAGGAATATTGAAATTTGCAAATGGACATGAAAATGAATTTATCCATGGCAGGGTGGGGCAGGGCAGGAAATCAACTGAATCTCCATTGGACATAATTTATTTTCTGTGTTTGAAAAATAATTCTTTTGCACTGCTATAAATTATTTACAACTTACAGACTGTAAAATAGCTCAAATGCTATGCCAGATCAGAATCAGATAACTCAGAAGGGCACTCAGTAGGTCAGGGGTTAGTGAACTACAGCCTGAAGGTCAAATTCTATCCCTCACCTGTTTTCTTGATTTGTTCTCCTTTCTTTCTTTCTTTTTTAGCTGTGGTAAAATACATATAAAGCTTACCATGTTAGCTATTTTTAAATTTATAGTTTGGTGAGTTTAAGCACATTTATGATGTGTAACCACTACTATCATCCATCTCAAGAACTTTTTTCATCTTAGAAAACTGAAATACTAGACATTAAACAATAATTCCCCATTCTACTTTGTCTGTATGATTTAATAAGTCTATTTTTTAACTTATGAAATAAACAGGCTAAAATAATTAAGAATTCTTTTTGTCTTTTTTTTTTTTTACTAAACTAGGGGAAGAAGAACTAAACATTCTTTTTTCATAAATCTTACAAATGAAAATCCTATAACGTACATAGCTAAATAGTTTTTATAGCACTTACTGCATGATGGTTTAGTTTTAATATTTATCATATATTAATTTGTTTGGCTATGTCCTCCCTGGGGTATAAACTCCAAGGAAAAAACACCATGTTTTTAACACCATATTTCCAGCACAACAAAGAACCAGGTAAATATTTGCAGAATGAATGAAAGAAAAGTTCCTTATTGTCACAGCCTCTAGTCCCCAATACTCATTTTCATTTAAGCAACCTTTTGCTGACAAATTTTTAGCAAGGAGCCTGTGTCTGTGTACACAGGCACTTGTGTGTATACTACTTTTCCAACACGTGTTTTCTGTAAAACAACCATGGTAAGAATTTAATCTCAGTTTTCTTAGTTGTCATCTCTGCCCCTTTATACCAGAGTTTGATGTTGCACACAGATATTTTGCTTGGTTTACACAAGGTCATAAAGGCATTTCTATAGATTGGAAACATTTAAAAATCAAGATATTTCTCTGACGTCCATATTTTTGGCTTCTGTTGAATAATCTGATATTACAACACAGGACCTACAGTTTCTCATGACAGTCGCTAGTTATCCCTGAAGAGCTACTCTACCTACAGACTGGGCATTTGTTTCCCGCCTGCTCCCCTCACTTACGTCACCTGCTTGTGCCCTGTAGGCATTTGACTTTTTGACCCCTGCTATTAAGTCACTGTTGGTAGATGCAGCTTCCTTTTTGTTCTGATTTGCATTTTGAGAATGTAGACAAAAGTATGGTAGCTGTCAGTGTCATATGTCTGCTGAATAAAGAAATAGAGTCTCTGTTATAATATCCCTATTAAAACCAAGGGATCTAGAGGATATGTAAAATGTATAAAAATAGTATAAAATGTGTTTTAATGCTATATAAACTCATTTTATAATCCATCAACCTCGGAAATACTTGAGTCTACATTTCACCTACTGTATTAGAATCATCATGTGATTCTAGGTAAAAAGGAAGAAGATATTTTTGATGTATTCATTATGATATGGAATAACTTCTGACTCATCTTCATTTTATGCTTATGTTTGAATGATACATTCATTTTGCATCACATGTGTGTGAAAATTCTGAAACATATTTCAATTACAGATTTGCTGTATTTTTTTAAAATTCAGTTAATTTAGTAGTAAGAGAGCTGTTATATAGACCTCATCAATAATTACACAGAAGAGTCTGTTAGACTAACAGATGCTCTAACAGTATAAACAAAACGTTTTGTTTAGAGTTCTTTTTAACTTTACATATTTAATTTTAATAATATTTTTGTTGAGTTATCATCATTTATAGCACTACAAACTTAAACACACACAGCATGAAATTTTTATAATTATGAAGTGTATAGTATTTCAGGGCACAGTTATCCATGAATTGATTAGTTATGGTACAGAATATATCCTACAGTTAGAGTAACAATCTAAAATTTTGGATAGATATAAAGGCAAAATAAGTTATTGAATGATATGATTTCATAAAGCTTTAACTATACTGGTGAGATATAATGTTAGAGCCCAAATCATTAGGAAAATGTTTTATTTTCAAATATTTTTCAAATATTGGAATGAACTATTTCAAAATAATTCATCACAGTTAGATAGTCATTTAATATTTTCAAGCCATTTTAATCTAGGTTACCTCATCAACCAAATACAGAAGTGAACATTCTCTCAACTTAATTGTAACTATAATTTGTTTTTAAGAACTAGAAGTCTCATTACATGAAAAAAACCCACACTGTACACTAGTTAGAACCATCAGATCATTTTCTTGAAAATTTTCTTGTGTCCTGTGGGCTATATTTGGCCATAAATATTTTATCTTTTATCCATATGGTAGTTTAAAGTTTATTTCAAATGACTGTCAATATATGAATACTTGGAATTGGAATGAAAACTGACCTTTTCCAGTCCTGTGGCCACTGCTGAGTTTTCCAAATTTGCTGGCCTATAGAGTGCAGCACTTTCACAGCATCATCTTTCAGGATTTGAAACAACTCCACTGGAATTCCATCACCTCCACTAGCTTTGTTCGTAGTGATGCTTTCTAAGGCCCACTTGACTTCACATTCCAAGATGTCTGGCTATAGATGAGTGATCACATCATCATGATTATCTGGGTCTTGAAGATCTTTTTTGTACAGTTCTTCCATGTATTCTTGCCACCTCTTCTTAATGTCTTCTGCTTCTGTTAGGTCCCGACCATTTCTGTCCTTTATCGAGCTCAACTTTGCATGAAATGTTCCCTTGGTGTCTCTGATTTTCTTGAAAAGATCTCTAGTCTTTCCCATTCTGTTCTTTTCCTCTATTTCTTTGCATTGATCACTGAAAAAGGCTTTTGTATCTCTTCTTGCTATTCTTTGGAACTCTGCATTCAGATGCTTATATCTTTCCTTTTCTCCTTTGCTTTTCACCTCTCCTCTTTTCACAGCTATTTGTAAGGCCTCCTCAGACAGCCATTTTGCTTTTTTGCATTTCTTTTCCGTGGGGATGGTCTTGATCCCTGTCTCCCATACAATGTCACGAACTTCATTCCATAGTTCATCAGGCACTCTATCTATCAGATCTAGGCCCTTAAATCTACTTCTCACTTCCATTGTATAATCATAAGGGATTTGACTTAGGTCATAGCTGAATGGTCTAGCGGTTTTCCCTACTTTCTTCAATTTCAGTCTGAATTTGGCAATAAGGAGTTCATGATCCAAACCACAGTCAGCTCCTGGTCTTGTTTTTGTTGATTGTATAGAGCTTCTCCATCTTTGGCTGCATAGAATACAATCAATCTGATTTTGGTGTTGACCATTTGGTGATGTCCATGTGTAGAGTCTTCTCTTGTGTTGTTGGAAGAGGGTGTTTGCTATGACCAGTGCATTTTCTTGGCAAAGCTCTATTAGTCTTTGCCCTGCTCCATTCTGCATTCCAAAGCCAAATTTACCTGTTACTCCAGGTGTTTCTTGACTTCCTACTTTAGCATTCCAGTCCCAGATAATGAAAAGGACATCTTTTTGGGGTGTTAGTTCTAAAAGGTCTTGTAGGTCTTCATAAAACTGTTCAACTTCGGCTTCTTCAGCGTTATTGGTTGTGGCATAGACTTGGATAACTGTGATATTGAATGGTTTGCCTTGGAAACGAACAGAGATCATTCTGTCGTTTTTGAGATTGCATCCAAGTACTGCATTTAAGACTCTTTTGTTGACCGTGATAGCTACTCCCTTTCTTCTGAGGGATTCCTGCTCGCAGTAGTAGATATAATGGTCATCTGAGTTAAATTCACCCATTCCAGTCCATTTTAGTTCACTGATTCCTAGAATAACGTTCACCCTTGCCATCTCTTATTTGACTACTTCTAATTTGCCTTGATTCATAGAGATGACATTCCAGGTTCCTATGCAATATTGCTCTTTACAGCAAAGGCAATGCCAAAGAATGCTCAAACTACCACACAATTGCACTCATCTCACATGCTAGTAAAGTAATGTTCAAAATTCTCCAAGCTAGGCTTCAGCAATACATGAACTGTGAACTTTCTGGTGTTCAAGCTGGTTTTAGAAAAGGCAGAGGAACCAGAGATCAAATTGACAACATCCACTGGATCATGGAAAAAGCAAGAGAGTTCCAGAAAAACATCTATTTCTGCTTTATTGACTATGCCAAAGCCTTTGTGTGGATCACAATAAACTGTGGAAAATTCTGAGAGATGGGAATACCAGACCACCTGACCTGCCTCTTGAGAAATCTGTATGCAGGTCAGGAAGCAACAGTTAGAACTGGACATGGAACAACAGACTGGTTCCAAATAGGAAAAGGAGTACATCAAGGCTGTATATTGTCACCCTGCTTATTTAACTTCTATGCAGAGTACATCATGAGAAACGGTGGACTGGAAGAAGCACAAGCTGGAATCAAGATTGCTGGGAGAAATATCAATAACCTCAGATATGCAGATAACACCACCCTTATGGCAGAAAGTGAAGAGGAGCTAAAGGGCCTCTTAATGAAGGTGAAAAAGGAGAGTGAAAAGATTGGCTTAAAGCTCAACATTCAGAAAACGAAGATCATGGCATCCGGTCCCATCACTTAATGGGAAATAGATGGGAAAACAGTGGAAACAGTGTCAGACTTTATTTTGGAGGGCTCCAAAATCACTGCAGATGGTGACTGCAACCATGAAATTAAAATACACTTACTCCTTGAAAGGAAAGTTATGACCAACCTAGATAGCATATTCAAAAGCAGAGACATTACTTTGCCAACTAAGGTCCATCTATTCAAGGCTATGGTTTTTCCTGTGATCATGTATGGATGTGAGGTTTGGACTGTGAAGAAGGCTGAGCGCCGAAGAATTGATGCTTTTGAACTGTGGTGTTGGAGAAGACTCTTGAGAGTCCCTTGGACTGCAAGGAGATCGAGCCAGTCCATTCTGAAGGAGATCAACCCTGGGATGTCTTTGGAAGGAATGATGCTAAAGCTGAAGCTTCAGTACTTTGGCTACCTCATGAGAAGAGTTGACTCACTGGAAAAGACTCTGATGCTGGAGGGATTGGGGGCAGGAGGAGAAGGGGACGACCGAGGATGAGATGGCTGGATGGCATCATGGACTCAATGGACGTGAGTCTCAGTGAACTCTGAGAGATGGTGATGAACAGGGAGGCCTGGCGTGCTGCGATTCATGGGGTAGCAAAGAGTCGGACACGACTGAGAGACTGAACTGAAATGAACTGAACATGAATACTTAAAGATTTCTCAAAATAATTGATTTTAATCTCTTTTCAAAACAATATAAAGATCAGCACAGGGTCTACCTACTCTCAGAGAAATAATCAGCTGGAATAAGATAGTGCCTACCTGGGTGTTAGCACTCTACAGTTAGTTTCACTCTAAAGGGCCAACTTCAGTCGTTTATACTAAAACACTCTGTGCCACTCTGGTATTGTCCTTTCAGTAGTTTTCAAACTTGGTGCACATGCTAATCATCTGGTGGAACTTTTCAAAGTATGAATTCCCATCATCCATCATGAATAGTTAAATCAGAATCTCTGATGAAGTGGTCAAATGTTTTCTAAGCTCCCTGGGTGATTCTAATACATACCCAGTTTTGAGAAGTACACTTCTAGAGTTTTCTGCTTATGTTCTAACTCACTGGTACTCAGGGCATGGTCATTCACATCACCTACAATCACATCTACATCACCTCCACAGGTTAGGCCCAAGAATTGAGTCTAACACACTTTCCAGGAAAGTACTTCTCTAATTCATCGTTGTTGTTGTTCAGTCACTCAGTTGTGTCCAACTCTTTGAGACCCCATGGACTACAGCACTCCAGGCTTCCCCATCTTCCACTATCTCCTGAAGTCTGCCCAAACTCACATCTATACAGTTGGTAATGCCATCCATCCATCTCACCCTCTTTCATCCCCTTCTCCACCTACCCTCAATCTTTCCCAGCATCAGGCTATTTTCCAATAGGTCAGCTCTTTGTATCAAGTGGCCAAAGAACTGGAGCCTCAGCTTCAGCATAGTCCTTCTAATGAATATTCAGGATTGAGTCTTTTTAGGATTGACTGGTTGGATCTCCTTGCTGTCCAAGAGACTCTCAAGAGTCTTCTCCAGCACACAGTTTGAAAGCATCAGCTTTTCGGTGCTCAAACTTCAGTGAAGGAATTTCATCTTTGACTTTCTTTCTGCTACTCAGCATCTTTCCTCAAACCTAGACAAAGGCCCTAGTGTCACTGGCTGCTCTCTAATATTTTAGAGCTTCTCAATGTAAGGATCCATCTAAAATTGTCTCCTACACTAGTTCTATGTACTTCAAATTTACCTTTACCACTTCTGGCCTTATTCAATTGAAGCTCCATTTCCTCCAGAGTGATTGTAAGAGGAAAACAATCTGATATTAATTTTATCATTTCATTCACAACTTTGATTATTCTTACAGAGGATTTGAATTTTCAAAGAGAGGTAGTTCATATATATAAATCTCAAATTTCAACAATTTCAGTTATTGTAAGGAAAGCATTTAGTGCATAAGCAGAAGAAACAACTTATTTACCATTCAAGCCTATTATTACAACTGATTCAACTCCATACCAAAAATTTGGATTAAAATACAACTGAAATTTCTTAGACATTGGACTGTGAAGAAGGCTGAGTGCCAAAGAATTGATGCTTTTGAACTGTTGTGTTGGAGAAGACTCCTGAGAGTCCCTTGGACTGCAAGGAGATTCAACCAGTCCATTCTGAAAAGGATCAGCCCTGGGATTTCTTTGGAAGGAATGATGCTAAAGCTGAAACTCCAGTACTCTGGCCACCTCATGCAAAGAGTTGACTCATTGGAAAAGACTCTGATGCTGGGAGGGATTGGGGGCAGGAGGAGAAGGGGACGACTGAGGATGAGATGGCTGGATGGCATCACTGACTCAATGGATGTGAGTCTGAGTGAACTCCGGGAGTTGGTGATGGACAGGGAGGCCTGGTGTACTGCAATTCATGGGGTCGCAAAGAATCGAACAAGACTGAGCAACTGAACTGAACTGAAATGAACTGAAAGACACCTCAGACCTGATTCTGTATGACCCTGGGCCATAGTTTCTACTTTTGAGTGCCATTTTCACTGGTCCTTATTTTATGTAACCATAAACAAAGAAGGTTTGACAAAGAGTATGTTTGTTGTTTGTGTCTTGGTTAAAGAACTCTTTATTGAAACAAAATATCATGAAATCCTATTTAATAAAATAGCTAAAAGAAAAATTTATAAATTCAATATGAGGGACACAGAGCACAGTTAATTCACTGGTTCTCTCTTCTTTTGACTTCAAAAAAATAGGCTAGGGGTAAAGAAAGTAAAAAGGAACTGTTCTTGGGAGTAAAAATGGCCCTTTGCATTGTTGTTGTTCAGTCACTCAGTCAGGTCCAAATCTTTGGACTTCAGTCAGGCTTTCCTGTCCTTCACCATCTCCTGGAGCTTCTCATATACATTGAGTCGGTGATGCCTTCCAACCATCTCATCCTGTGCCATCCCCTTCCTTCTGCCTTCATTCTTTCTCAGTACCAGAGTCTTTTCTAAGGAGTCAGTTCTTTGATTCATGTGGCCAAAGTATTGGAGCTTCAGCTTCAGCAACAGTTTTTCCAATGAATATTCGGAGTTGATTTCCTTTAGGATTGACTGGTTTGATCTCTTTGTTGCCCAAGGGACTCTCAAGTCTTCTCCAACACCACAGTTCAAAAGCATCAATTCTTTGGTGCTCAGTCTTCTTTATGTTCCAACTCTCATATCCATGAATGACTACTGGAAAAATAGTTTTGACTATACGGACCTTTGTTGGCAAAGTGAAATCTCTGCCTTTTAATACTCTGTCTAGATTTATCATAACTGTCCTTTCAAAGAGCAAATGTCTTTTAATTTCATGGCTTGCAGTCACCATCCATGGAGAAGGCAATGGCACCCTACTCCAGTACTCTTGCCTGGAAAATCCCATGGATGGAGGAGCCTGGTAGGCTGCAGTCCATGGGGTCGCCAAGAGTCGGACACGACTGAGTGCCTTCACTTTCACTTTTCACTTTCATGCATTGGAGAAGGAAATGGCAACCCACTCCGGTGTTCTTGCCTGGAGAATCCCAGGGACAGGGAAGCTTGGTGGGCTGCTGTCTATGGGGTCACACAGAGTCAGATACGACTGAAGTGATTTAGCAGTAGCAGTCACCATCCACAGTGATTTTGATGCCCAGGAAAATAAATTCTGTTACTGCTTACACTTTTTCCCCTTCTATTTGCCATGAAGTGATGGGACCAGATGCCATAATACTCATTTTCTGAAGGTAGAGTTTTAAACCAGCTTTTTGACGCTCATCTTTCACCTTAATCAAAAGACTCTAGCTCCTCTTCACTTTATGCCATAAGGATGGTGTCATCTGAATATCTGAGGTTGTTGATATTTCTCCTGGCAATACTGATTCCAGTTTGTGCTTCATCCAGCCTGGCATTTTGCATGATGTACTCTTGCATATAAGTTAAATAAACAGGGTGACAATATACAGCCTTGACGTACTACTTTTCAACTTGGAACCAGTCCATTGTTCCATGTCCAGTTCAAACTGTTGCTTCTTGGCCTGCATACATGTCTCTCAGGAGGCCGATAAGGTGGTCTGGTATTCCCATATCTTTAAGAATTTTCTACAGTTTGTTGTGATCCCCACAGTCAAAGGCTTTAGAATAGTAATGAAGCAGAAGTAGACGTTTTTCTGGAATTCTCTTGTTTTTTCTATGATACAATGGATATTGAAAATGTGATCTCTGATTACATCTTTTCTAAATCCACCTTGTACATCTGGAATTTCTCGATTCATGTACTGTTGAAGCCTCACTTGAAGGATTTTTAAACATTACCTTGCTAGCATGTGAAATGAGTGCAATTGTGTAGTAGTTTGAACATTCTTTGGCATTTACTTCAAAATATAGAATTAATAAAATCTAACTGCATATTTTATAACACCTTTGTGTTTTAATAGCCAGACAAATTAAATTAGTAGCACAGAACAAATATAAATTTGTACAGTTGAAACTGGTATAATTTCTTCTAATATGTTAAAAGATAGTATTTAGTGAAACCATAGTGTGTCAATAAAAGTGTTACATGATTAAAGTAAATTGTCGACAACTTTCATAAGCACAGTGCATGGTAGTTACTACTACCTGCATTTTGTAAAATAGGGAACTGAGGCACAAAGATATTATGTAATTTGCCGAAAGGTCATACATACATCTTGTAAGAGGCAGATCCTATATCTTAACAAGTGTTCACCTTGAATGAAAGACCATGTTTTACCTATTGCTCAACACTACCACTGATCAGTGAGCACAAAGTATTTTAGACATATATTTCAGGGCCATTTTTTCTGATGTTCCTAGTTAGAGAAGGAACTTGGAATGTGTTTTGCTGCTATTGGAAATACAGTATATTAAAGTTGGCAAGACCACCCATTGAAGTCAGACAGTTATAGTTTTACCAAATACCTCGAACTTCTACTTTCTCACTTACAAAATAGTGACCCATCCTTGCAGAATTGTTGGAAGAAGGATATACAGTATTTGCAAGCAAGAACAATTCCTGGCATATAAAAGGTGTTTAGAAAGCTTACATTCATTCCTCTCCATACAGGTTTGCAAGTTTTCCATCAGCTTGGTGCCATGAGATTAAGTAAGAGTTAAACATTTTAATGGAATTTTGACATTATTAAATGTGGAGAGGTTTAATACAGTATTACATGCCTAATAGAATTATGGGAGTCTTGTTAGCCTTACAAAATTATTTGCAGAACTGGCACAGATAAAGCCTAAAATAAAAGGAGGGTTTTTTTTTTTCCAGTTGTTTTTGGGTGGTCCATATGTTTTGGATGAGAAATAAGTTATAAAAAATGATGAAGTACTTTTAAAATATAAAAAGATTAATTAATACTAATGTTTGGAAAAGCTAAATCTCTACAAATAAATTACCCTTAAAATGGAACTAAATGTTTGTGTCTCTATGTTCTTCAATTTTCAAATTAATTTCTCCCACAGACTGAGTATGAAGGATAAATAATTTATCTTTCTGAGTGTTTCAAGAAAATAAGATGAAATATGAATAAATACTATTCTTCTTTGAATAATGGATACTTTTCTATAGCTTGCAAATACATTTTGAGAGTCTTTTTTTTTTAACTGAATTCATTATTTTTCAGCCACTTTGGAAGTCAGCTTGACAGTTTGTTAGAAAGCTATACATACTCTTATTATCAATTCTGCACTTGCATTCCTTGGTGTTCAGTCACAGGAGCTAAGAACTTATGTTCATATGAAAATCTGGATATAAATGTATATAGGAATTTTATTCAAAATTGGCAAAACTTAGAAGCAACCAAGATGTCCTTCATTAGATGAAAGAATAAACTGTGTACGTTCAGAAAATGGAATATTATTCACTGCCCCAAATAAATGAACTACAAAGCTATGGAAAAAACATGGAAGAAACTTACATGTGTATTACTAAGTGAAAGAAGCCAATCTGGGAAAGCAAAACTATGAAGACAGTAAATAGATTGGTAAAAAGATGGGTGGTTCCAAGTGGTTTGAGAGAGGGAGAGACGGACAGAGAACAGAGGATTTTTAGGGAGCTGAAACTATTCTGTATGATACTAAAATGATAGACATATGTTATTATCCATTCAAAACACAAAATGTACAACACCAAGAGTGAACCCTATTATAAACTATAGACTTATGATGATAATGATGTGCTAATGTGGGTTCATCAGTGGTAACAAATGTATCATTCTAGTGAGGTTGCTGATAATGGTGGGAGAGGCTGTGCAGGTGTGGAGACAGGGAATACCTGGGGATTCCTTGTAGTTTCTGTTCCATTTTGCTGTTAACTTAAAAATAGCTTATTGATTTTTTTTTAAGTGCCTAAAATCCACCAGCTACTCACCCTCAGAATTAGCAAGAAAGGAAAGACTAAAAGAACCAATACAGCAATCCAGATCTCAAAGAAAATTTCATTTGCCCCTAGTCTCTTTCTACACAAATACCTTTAAAAATGGCTGGTGTAAGACAACTTAATTCCTTCAGCAAAGATTTTCTTCATAAAAAAAGAAAAGAGTAAAATCAAACACCGAAGAATTTTCGGACAAAGCTTTTGCCATTAAGTGGAGAAAACACATAATTTGTAATAATGATAGTCACTATGGAACAAGAACAGAAAGCAGAAATCAGAATTAAAAGAACTCAAGGAAGATATAGAATACAACATAATGATAAAAATATAACTAGTAGACTTTGAGAAATAATGGAAAAATGAAATGGCAGATTTTAAGATTAAATTAGTAAAAGCAAAAGAATAGTTTTAACAGTATAATGAATGCATAATAAAGAAAGTGGGTTTTGAAAATGAAACAAAAATAGAGACTCTAAAAAGGAGAGAAAATGATAGGCATGAAAGATACCAAAGTAGAATCTTCAAGGTTATAATTAGAATTCACACACACACACAAAATGGGAATAATAACCAAACGTTTAAAGATGTAATTCAAGAAAATGACCTGTGAATTCCCTGGTGGTCCAATGGTTAGGGGCTTCCCTGGTGGCTCTGATGACAGACTCTGCCTGCAATGTAGGTTCTATCCCGGGTCTGAAAGATGCCCTGGAGAAGGAAATGGCAACCCAGTCCAATATTCTTGCCTGGAGAATCACATGGACAGAGGAGCCTGGCGCTACAATCCATGGGGTCCCAAAGAGTTGGGTATGACTGAGCAACTAAGTACAACACTAGTGGTTAGGATTTAGCATTTCACTACCATGGGCCCTTGTTCAATCCCTAGTCAGGTAACTATGCTTCAGCAAGCTGTGTAGCTTGGCCGAAAACAAACAAACAAAACAAAACAAAACAAGGAAAAGAAAATGGTCTTCAAAAGAAAAACTGATTATATGTTGCAGAGGTCACCATGACACTGAGAAAATTAATCCAGAATGATCAAATTAATGGATTTTCCCCAGCCTAATAAATTTGTCACATTCAATGAAGCAATCTTTTATATTTTAAGGATTCTAAATATAATAACAATAAAGGCATTCATAAGACAAATAGTCTGTCCTATGAATTAAAGACAGCAACATTAAAAGCCAGAAGTCACCGAAGCAATATCTACAATTTTTAAAAAAAGGAGAATTTCCTCTTGGCTAATTTTCATTCTAATACAAATCAACAGTCTTAAATACACACATGTAAGAACTGAAGGAACAATGTTCTCATGAACTCTTCTTAAGGGACACAATAGAGCCAACTATGAAAGAACTCAAAACATTTCCAAGTCAATGTTAGTGAACATCTGTTTAAGTTTAATACTAATAAAAAGAGAAGTTATGCTAAGAAATAGTACACTGAGAAAAACTGGGAGTCAAGGTATGGACATAGTGATAGTATGCTACTAAAAGTCAAAACAAAATTCACACACTTACAAAGTAATTAATAGAATCATGTTTTTATGTAATTATAAAGTTAAACACTAAATCACTGTGAAAGAAAATATAACAAACAAGAAATAGATGGTGGAGAAGAAAAAGAAGGTGAGAAGGAAAAAATGCAAATTCAATAAACTTCTCATGGAAAAGTAAAACAAAAACTATATATACACACACACACATCTTGTATTTTGTGTATGTGTGTATATTCTTAAGAATATAATATAAAGTTAATGACTAAAAGAATATAAAAACTTTCTTAAAAAACTTTCTTAACTATCAGGAAAAAAAAAACCAGAATGGCCATACATTGAACAATACTTTAAAATCAGTTTAAAACATGGAAATCTAAAAATACCATAAGACTGAACTAAAAGTAATATTGCTCTTTTGGACATGTGTACAAAAATGCTCTAAATTCCCAATATCCTTTGCATTATGAAAAAAAAAAAAAAAAAACTTAAGGTATTTGTGACCTAGTAATGATGTAAACAAAGAGAGCCAAAAAATCTAACAAATAAAAACAAATATAAATCATGTGTTCCTATCTTAATGAAGTTTAAAATCATGCAAAGAGACATTAAGTGAGACAAAAGAGGTGATTTCATAACGCTAAATAGTGCAATTAATTATGACAATATAGCAATTATTAAGACTTAGATGCTAGTTACTTTGGCATCAATCTTAATAAAACAAAAACTATAGGCGATTCAAGATTCAAGTAAAAACCGACAGAAACACATCAGTAGACAAAGACTGCAATTCTAACAATGATCAAACAAGTGAAAAAGTAAGTGCCATCCGTGGTAGTATATATGTCGATGCTACTTATCCTTCCCCTCCTGTGACCACAAGTCCATTCTCTATATATGACTCTCCATTCTTTCCCTGCAAATAGGTTTATTATGAAATACCATTTTCTAGATGCCATCTATATGCAATAATTTTTTTAAAGCAAGTACCATTATGTAAGATGATTCAACCAACATTGTCTTGATTTAGCAAGCAGTACCCCTGTCTCAATATCTTAAAACAACAAATAGTTATTTCTTGCTTTCATCACATGTGTTCAAATATTAGAATAGGTCTCTGCTCAGAGTACTCCCTAAGGGACACAGGACAGCAGATTAGCAATGGTCTCTAACATTGCCAGTTACTGTGTTTGAAGAGAAAAGAACAATCTGGAATATCTTGGCAGCAATTTCATGACACATGTCACTTTTGCTTACAATTCATTTCATCACCCAGTCAACCACAAGGTGGGGGCAGAGAAATGCAATTCTACAATGTGTCCAGACACAGGACAACTCAGAAAATTTTGTAAATGGCATTGAAACTACAATATAATCAGTGAAGTGTATTTTATTGAGATACAGATATGTTGTAGATATATTATACAAGGACTTATGAAACATTCATAAAAACTGACTTACATTGGGGCATAAAATAAATATAAAAGAGCACAAATGACATTATGTGCTGACAATTACAAGATAGAAAATTTAGACACTAGAAGTTTAAATCTCTGTCACCTGGAAATTTTCCACATATGTCTTTAAACAAGTACTGTAAAAAAAAAAGAAACCTGTCACTAATACTCCTGGACTATACATGAAGCTATGATCAGAGGAAAATTCGTAGTGCTAAATATTCATATTATTAAATAATGAAAGTAAGTTATGCAGCTATTTAATGTAAAAATAAAACAAAACATACAAAGTATAATAAAAACAAAACTACTCAGCAAAAAGCATAAAAGTTAAAAACCTTAAATCTTAAAGCTAGTTATTTTAAAGGTAAAAATTATTTAAATTATTATTGAATCTTAACATGCAAATTATTAGAGAATATAGAGGCAAGTGAAAGAATAAAAAACACCAAACAGAAAATAACTAAAGAAACTGAGGAAATTAGAAGAAGTGATTAATCGATGCAAATTAATTTAAAAACTTGGATGCAAATTAATATGAAAAATAATTCAAAATGCATCAAAACAGACTCTAGAGTAATGGAAGATCTAAACAATCCAATTAACATTGAGCATGGGAGTAAGGGTGAACAGAAAGAAACAAGGTTTTCAGAAAGCAAATCATAGAAAACATCAGGTCAAAGAAGATTCACAACAGAATTCTACTAAATCATAAAATAAGAGTTAATCTCATTTTAAATCCTTAATATCATAGAAAATTATTTTTTTCTAAAGGATTATTATAAGTAAAATATAATATTGTTACCAATGCCCAGCAAAAAAAATATGGAAATGCAAAACTGATGCCACACATGAATATCAATGAAAATGTAAACTAAATAAAACATTGACAAAGAAATACAGAGCACATTAAAATAATAATAATCTGCTATGATCAATAGAAACATATTCCATAAATCAAACATGATTCAATATTATAATAGAATTCTTATTAATATAAATTACAATATGACTACATCTAAGGAAAAAAAATAACTTTATTCATGTCCATTAATGTTAAATAACCACTTGATAAACGTCCACATTTTTACAAATAATAATTTATTAATAAATATACATATTATTTAACAATGAATAAAATTCCAAGGACATCATCATTCTTAAACAGGAAAACACTAGCTGTATACTTCAAAATCACTGTAGATGGTGATTGCAGCCATGAAATTAAAAGATGCTTACTCCTTGGAAGGAAAGTTGTGACCAATCTAGATAAGCATATTCAAAAGCCGAGACATTACTTTGCCAACAAAGATCTGTCTAGTCAAGGCTATGGTTTTTCCAGTGGTCATGTATGGATGTAAGAGTTGGACCGTGAAGAAAGTTGAGCACCGAAGAATTGATGCTGTTGAACTGTGGTGTTGGAGAAGACTCCTGAGAGTCCCTTGGACTGCAAGGAGTTCCAACCAGTCCATTCTAAAGGAGATCAGTCCTGGGTGTTCATTGGAATGACTGATGCTAAGGCTGAAACTCCGGTACTTTGGCCACCTCATACGAAGAGTTGACTCCTTGGAAAAGACCCTGATGCTGGGAGGGATTGGGGGCAGGGGGAAAAAGGGACGATAGAGGACGAGATAGCTGGATGGCACCACCGACTCGATGGACATGAGTTTGCGTGAACTCCGGAAGATGTGATGGACAGGGAAGCCTGGTGTGCTGCGATTCATGGGGTCACAAAGGGTCGGACACGACTGAGCAACTGAAATGACTGAGCTGTATACTCATTTGTACAAGAACCTCCATTAAAATGGCCACTGTTTAAAGTTGCTGTGAGTGATCTAACTAATACAATTAAATTAGTAAAAGAAACAACACAGAAAATTAGTTGAAAAGGAAGAGAAAAATCAATTACTTACATATAGAATTCCAGCTACTTTGGATACCCAATAATACCAACTTCAAAAGCATCATAATTAAAAATTAATTCAATAAGGTGACAATATAGTGCCAGGACACAGAAAATAATAAACTTCATGAACAGAAAAATCATCAACCCTGAAGAAATAATACAGTAAGTAATGAGCTAATTTATAATAGAAAAAAATAAAATTCTTAGGAATAAACTGGTAGAAATTCACATAAATAAAAAAATAGACAGTGTCTAAGAGACAAAAGAAGCTTTGAACAAATTGAAAGTTGTATCATTTTTTCGGCAGAAAACCTCAATCTTATAAAGATGCCAAGTCACCATAATTTAAACAACAAATTTAATGGTATCCTAATGAAAATCAATGATGATTGGTTTCAGAACTGGAAAAGCTGATTATGAAGGCATATAAGAATAGCCAGAAAAATGTGTGTGTGTGTGTGTGTGTGTGTGTGTGTGTGTGTGTGTGTGTGTGTTTGAGAGCAAGAGAGAGAAAGAGACAGAAAAAAATGAGAGGAAATTTTCCTATCAGTCAAACATATATTTAAAGCTACAATAGTTAAACATGCATTATCACCACTTTTGTAGATAAAAGAGCAATGGAACAAAATCAAAAGTCCAACTGACTTAAATACATATGATGATTATGTTTCTTATTATGATAAAGATGATACCTCAATGAGTGAGAGAAGAGTGTTTCATAATATCTCTATGGGCAAAATAGTTTAATCCACACTTCACACTAACGTAAGGATAAATTTTATATGAATTAAATATTTAAATATCAAAAAGGATAATAAAAGAAACCATAATAGCATTTAATGAAAATTTAGGGTGATTAAAATTTTAATCTCAGAATGTGGAAAATTTTTCTAATTAATATAACTCCAGAAGTGACAAAAGAAAAAAAAGTGACTAACTTGACTGCATTTTTTAAAGTTTTCATGGAAAATTCACAATAAACAACAGCTTATAAATCACATCACTATGACATTTTTATACATGTATTATAGACTTGTTACAATCCCTAACATAAATACTATGAATTCATTAGGGAAAAAAATTGACAAAAAATGAACTGATAACTTGCAAAAAGATAATTTAAATGATCCTAATTGTATGTGAAGGAAATCTTAATCATAAGAAAAATACAAATTAGAATTTCTCTGATTAGTCTTCACCTGACAGATTGTAAAAGAATCAAAAGTTTGATCTCACTGTCATGCCAAGCATGTGAGGGAGCAGATAGTCTCCTCTGTGAAATCTGAGTTTAACTGATAATTTAATTTAATTTGATCTAACCATAAAATGAAATTTAGCAAAACAGAGTAGCCAAATAATAAATGCAATTGTCATTTCCCTCTCAGTTCTACATCTAGAAATTATTCCATAATTATGTTCACAACCCTATGAAATGATATATGCTGGGCTGGTGCTGACTAATAGAGCCAGTTATCCCCAAACTATTGTTTACAAATAACTAAAATGATTGGTCTGCCTTGTGTCTGTCATTATTGGTTGGTGCCCAAGTCATATTGGTATTTGCTAACTATTTTGAATATTATCTCAACACTGTAGCATCATTTAGAATTGCAAAGACTGGAAATGACACTCAACATCGTTTATTACAAGAAAATTAGAAATAAACTCCATTAAAATACCACCACATATCTAATAAAATGGCCTTGAAAAAAAAATACCAAGTTGTGGAAAAGATATAGGATAATTGGAATGTTCATACACTGCTGGGGAAATGGTAAACTGAACAACTACTTCCAAAAAAAAAAAAAATATAGCAGTTTCTTGCAAAGTTAAAAATACATTTACTAGGAATTCCACTTCAAGAGAAATTAAAATTTATATTCACAGCAAATCTGTTTGCAAATGTTTCTAGTGGCTTTGTTCATAATTGCCAAAAGAGGAAACAGCTTGTTCTTCAACTGGTGAATGACACACTGTGACATACGCAAGCAATGGAGTACTACTCAGATGTTTAAAAAGAAATAGGGATACACAAACAATATATATTTGAAAATGAAATGAAAAATATACACTTGTTTTTACACATCAAGTCCTGATGGAGATGATGCCAATAATGAACAAGAGCCCTTTTCTTTTGATCCCAGTTAGCATGCAGTTTTTCTTTTCATAGATGCTATAAAAATGCTGCGCTTCCGCATTGCAGGCAGATTCTTTACCACTAAGCCACCAGGGAAGCCCTTAGATGCTGCAGTTCCAAGTTTCAACTCCACATTTCAGGTCAGAGAAAAGAGAATATTTGGGAACTCTCTCCTTTTTTCTGTTAGACAGATTTTTTGAATTGTAATTTATAACACATACCTTAAAACTTAACCACTGTAATTGTAGAATTCAGTATCTCTAAGGAATACTATTCAATCATCAATACAATCATTTAAAACATTTACTTCATTCCAGAAAGATCCTTCATGCTTTTTCAAACAATCCTCATTATCATTCCCAGACCCCAGGTACCCACTAATGTGATATTTTCTATATCTATACGTTTTCCTTTTCTGAACATTTTAAATACATGAAATTACATAATACTGCATTTATTCTGTTTCATTTCATTCATGGATCCTAATGTTTTGAGGTTCACTCATGTTATAACATGTATAAGAAAAAGGTATGCAGGATTGAGGCCCATTTTGAAGTCAGAAAAAAAAAACCTGTGGAGCAGAATAAGTAAGACAACAAAGGAAGCAAGTTAACAACAAATGAAACTGGGGCATTGGGCATGGTGTGAAGATGAAAAAGCCAGACAATTGAAGGCAAATTTAGTGAATTCTGACATATCCTGGAGATTATCTATTATATAGAACAAATACATCTCCTTGTGACAAGGACAGAAAGCAGTCACTATGCCATATGGAAATTCTGTGCCTTCCTGTGATGACTGAATGAGTACAAATTGGGATTATTCACATACAAATGAACAAGGCAAGAGCTTAGTTAGAGTCTTCCAATTTATTCCATTGAATGACTTAAGTTGTTATTGACAAACCTCCAAAGACATATAAACACCTAGAAATGACAACAAAAATATAACAAAACTCTTTTACATACATTGTTGAGCACATTAAAAAAATATCCCCAGTGTCAGAAATGAAAAGAAACTGAAAATCAAAACTGATGAAAGACTGAATATTTGTAGTAAACCAATGCAATTCTTGAAATAGATAAAGTAAATGTAATATAGATGCACTGCAGTACTTTGTTATGATATTATCTGTACTAAAGAAAGATCATCTTAAAAACAATCAGAAAAAATGGTTATCTAGGAAATCAACTAAATCAATGAACTTTATAACAGTAGATACCAATTATATTTAAAGCATAGAACTGAAAGAATAAAATCCAATCTTATGAAATAAAAATGTAAAAAAAAATCTAGTGAAAACAATAATCTGAAAGATAGAAAAGTAAAGATCATGGGAAATAAAAATAAACTGTTATAAATAAAAACAAAAATATTATAAAGTACAATAAATACAAACAGGCTAAATGAACTGGTTAAAAATGCTTATTTGACTCTGTTTGAAATTTTAAAAAAATTAAATTTGACAACAGACTATGAGCAATACAAAACAGAAAATATACAAAATGATAGAAAACTAAGGGATTAAAAACAAATAGTAGGCAAAAAGAACCAAAAATTTTGAAGAGAAAGGAAAGAAACAAGAAATATGATATAAAACTGAAGACTTCAGGAGTAAAAGGATGTCAATGAGCTGTTTAGTTTTTTACTCTTAAATTCCAAAATGAACAGTTTGACATCAGGTCATTCCAAAAATAGGTTTTGGTTGTTTTTTTTTTAATTCTTGTTCATGCGATTACATATCCAAAACATTCTAACATAGAAATCCCTGTGCATATTTGCCAAATATTTTTCTTGCTGCAGATTAACAAAATACTTTTTGTTTTTCATCAGTTCAGTTCAGTTGCTCAGTGGTGTCTGACTCTGCAACCCCATGAATCGCAGCACGCCAGGCCTCTCTGCCCAAAAATATGATGGAAATATTTTGTTTTTCATAATTTTTGTATGTTTGTTGCTTTCAAAATTATAGTTTTTCAGGCATCTTTTTCAAAGGTTAGAATATGCAATCTCTTAGTTTTCAAACATGAATAAATCAAATAGTGCTGATACTTTGATATTTTCACACAGACATTTAATTAAGACATAATTATAATTGACAGATTTTCAATAAACAGAATTACAGTTCTCATTTAAATTTATAAACAAAAGAGATGTTATGATAAATGAGTAACACAAAAGACTTCCCAATTTTGAACACTTATTTGCCCATAAATTTTTTTATTCAAGATTTATATTATATCCAAATCTATGTGAGGTAGGTTACTAAATTAAAGAAAATGTAAAGTAAGAGTCCTTAGATAAAAATCAGGGCTTCCCTGGTGGCTTAGAGGGAAAGCATCCGCCTGCAATGGAGACCCAGGTTCAATCCCTGAGTCGGGAAGATACCTGGAAAAGGAAATAGCAACCCACTTCAGTACTCTTGCCTGGAAAATCCCACGGACAGAGGAGCCTGGGAGGCTGCAGTCCATGGGATCGCAAAGAGTCAGACATAACTGAGCTATTTCATTTTAGACAAAATCAGAGCCATATATATCTTATTTATAGCTTTCCTTGTAGGGCATTTATCCTGCCCAAATGTCCATTAGACAATTGGTCCACACCAAAAGGTCCTTGATATTTGGTACTGTCCAAAACCATTTGGCATGGAACAAACATGCTCACAAACATTTTGGATACGACCGAACTTCAAGGACCTTTGGGAGTGAACCAAATCTCCTGTGGTCCAAATATCTTATGGACATTTTGGACTGGACTGGAAACCATTCAGAAACACTTTGTTAACAATATATATATAATATATATAACAATACTATATATTTATCTAGTCATAGGAAGACCATCATTATTGAATAAGATATAATACAAATAACTTGAATAACAACAAGTTTAACTTGTGTTTTCAATTTTTAGAATAGCAATTAATAGTTATTCCAGTTAAACTGATTTTTTTTTAATTATGAAGAAAATAATTTGTATTTCTTCCACCAATGAGAAAGTAATCACTAATACAGATTTATTTCTATAAATGCTATTTAGGTGTTTTTCTCTCTCAGATTACATCATTTTCATTTTTGAAATAGCCTATCATAGCTAGAATATATCATCCTTGCCTAAGGTGCACTTCTCTTTTTATACATTAGGTTTGATTTGCTTGTATTTTGTTGAGAAATTTTGCATGCCTGTTCATTAATGAGATCAATCTATAGATTTTCTTTTCTGTAATCTCTTAATCTTATTTTAGGATTAAAATAATACTAGCCTTATATAATTAATTAGGAAATGTTTCCTCTACTTTTATTTTTGGACTAGTTTGTGGAAAATTGGTATCATTTCTTAATTAAATGTTTGGCAAAATTCATAAATAAAAACATTTGAATCTGGTGCTTTATAAAAAAGCTATTTATTATTAATTCAAGTTTTTAATAGTATTAGAACTATTCAAGCCATTTCTTCCTCCTTGTATGAGTTTTGGGGGGTTTGTTCCTCAAATAATCGGTCCATTTTATCTAAGTTATCAAATTTGTAGGCATAAAATTATTCATAATATTTCCTTATTTTTCTTTTCATGCATAGAAGAATTACTGTAGTAATCACTGTTTTCCTATTTCTGATATTTGTAATGTGACTCTTTTTATTTTTGGTTAAAATGACCAGAGATCTATCAATTTTATTGATCTTCACAAAGAAATAGCTTTCGATTTGGCTGATTTTCTCTACTGTTTACAGTTTTCATTTTGACAATTTCTGTTCTAATTTTTATTGTTTCTATTAAGGTGAAAGCTTAGGCTATTGATTTTAGGCCTTCTGGCTTTCTAATGTATGCTTTTAATGCTATAAATTTCCTTTAAACATTGTTTTCACCCCCAAAATTGCTAAATTGTATTTTCTTTTTCATTTAGTTTAAATACTTTGAAATTTATCTAGAGACTTCTTTAATCAATATGTTATTTGGAAGTGTTTCATGTAATTTCCAAGTATTTGGGAATTTTCCAGCTCTCATTATGTTATTAATTTCTAGTTTAATCTCACTGGGATATGAGAGAATACTTTGTATGATGTCTATTATTTTAAATTTGTTTAGGTGTGTTTTATGGCTCAGAATGTGGTTTACTTTCATTACTGCTCCACATGAATTTGAGAGGAATGTGTATTCTGTTGTCATTGGATGGAGTAGTCTATAAATGTCAATTAGATCAAGCTGATTGACAGTGCTATTCAGGTCATCTATATCCACACAGATCTTGTTACTGTTTTAATCTATCAATTACTGAAAGAAGGATGTTGGCATATCCAACTATAATGATGGATTTATTTGTCCTTGTAGTTCTATACATTGTACCTCATGTACTTTTATGCTCCAGTGCTAAATACATGCTAAATTTAAGGTTTCTCTGATATCTTAAAGAATGAAATAAACACTGTGGAATTATGTAATGTGTTCTTTATCTTTTAATTTTCTTTTGTTCTGAACTGCATATTGCTTGAAATTAATATAGGTTCTTCAGCTTTCTTTTATTTAGTGTTAATATATCTTTCTCCGGTCTTTGATTGTAACTTATCTGAGTCTTAAGTTTAAAGCAAATTTCTTGTAGACAAACTATCATTGGGTCTTGCTTTTTTATCCATTCTGACAGCCACTGTATTTTTATTGGTGTACTAAAATTATTCACATTTACAGAGATTATTGGTATAGTTGAATTAGTATCTACCATTTTTGCAGCTTTTTATCTCATTTCTCTGATGGGTCTAAGAAGAATTTTGATTTGCAATTTTTCAGCTTTTCCTTGTGATAACTGGAGTGATTACTTCCAATCCATTTACATATCAAAGCAGAAATTAGAATATTCCTCTTTATTTACATTTAAAATACTTTGAAATTATACACACACACAGAGTGATTGAACTGAACCGATATATACACATACAGCACAGGGATACATTCTCATTATAAGTAAATAAAATATTACCAATAAGAAAAACTCCATTTTGACTCTCTCCTATTACCAAGTATATTGCTCTGCTCTCTTCCCAGAAAGTACCATTATGACTAATTTGATGTAAGTATTTTTAGACACTTTTTCCATACATTTAAATATGTAAAGAGACTTCCCTGGTAGCTCAGCAATAAAGACTCCATCTGCCAATACAGGAGACATGGGTTCGGTATCTGGGTCAAGAAGATCCCCTGGAAGAGGAGATGGCAAGCCAATCCAGTATTCTTTCTGGGACAATCCCAGTGGACAGAGGAGCTTGTGGGGGCTAAAGTCATGGGGTTGCAAAACTTGGACATGAATGATTGACTAAGCACACAAAATATAAGGAAAAATGCCCCAGACACAGAGGAACCTCAAATACATAGTACTAAATGAAATAAGCTAATCTGAAAAAGTTACATACTGTAAAATTACAACTATGCTACATTCTGCAAAAAGCAAAATTATAGGCTTCCTTGGTGGCTCAGAAGGTGAAGAATCTGCCTGCAATGTAGAAGACACAGGTTTGACCCCTGGGACAGGAAGATCTCCTGGAGAAGGGAATGGTTGCCTACTCCAATATTCTTGCCTGGAGAATTCCATGGACAGAGGTGGCTGGTGGGCTATACAAACCCCCTCTATGGGGTTGCAAAGACTCTGATGTGACTGAATGGCTAATACTTTCTAATGGAGACAATAAGCGCTTACCTGGAGGCTCAATTGTGAAGAATCCACCTACCAACGCAGGAGCTGTGGGTTCCATCCCTGTGTTGGGAAGATCCCCTGAAGAAGGAAATGGCAACCCACTCCAGTATTCTTGCCTGGAAAATCCCCTGGACAGAGGGGTCCATGCAATCACAAAAGAGCTAGACACAACTTAGCAACTAACAACAGTAACATGGAGACAATGGAAGGATCACTGGTTGTCAAGTGGTTGGAAGGTGGTGAATAGGCAAAGCACAGAGAATTTTTAGGGCAGCAGAAATAATCTGCAAGATATCATAATGATTAATATATGTCTTTATATTAATATATTCACCTAAGCCATAATATGAACAAACCAAGCGTGAACGAAAATGTAAACCATATACTTTGGGTGATTATGTGTCAATATAAGTTCATTAATGTCCACAGTGACCAGCTATAAAAAATGCACCACTCTGGTGAGTGATGTTGATTAGAGGAAGGATACAGGTGTGTATATAGAAAATCTCTGCATTTTCCTCTCAATTTTCCTGTGATCTTAAAACTGCTCTTAAATTGTTTTTAATGTATATGATCATAAATTCCATAAATATTCACTATTACTTTGCATATTTTCTACCATCTGTATATTGTAACTAATTATTTCTGTAATTTGATAATTTTTCTTTCTACATTAGATCTAAAATGAGACTTGCCTCACTTTATTAAAGTTTTTAACTGCTACAATTTCCCATTATCCTATTGAAATACTTAAGCTATCTCCAAGTTTCCTCTTTTACAATTGATGTTACAGTAAAAATCCTTGTACTTGAAACTTTATCTTATTAATATGAATTTTCAACAGGGAAAGGAGAGACTCATAAGCAATAAATATTTCGAGGACTTTTTGAAAAGGGTTTCAATTGATCTTCAGATCTGAAAAAAACCAGATGGCAGTCTTAAAATGATTCAGGACCAATTATTTTGTACTAGATCATCTCAAGGAAACGATTCTGATCTTTTCTGGAACTTTATCAATCAACATTATCCCCACTCTAATCATGAAAAGCAATTACTTCAGATGTTTTCATAAACAATGTCTAACTCAATCAAGTACAAATTATTAATGGACACTGGTTATGGGAAGAGGTGTATAAATAAAGTAATAATGTCCTAATGTTGAATAATTTTATATAATAGAAATTATATAGCCAACAATCATTAGTACACCCTGATTTATAATTATATTAACACTCTCTACCATAAAAGACATTTACTTCAAGACAAGAACAAAATGTTTTATATTAATAAATGATTAAAGTAGAAACTAGATCATAAATAAAAGTGTGAGTTTTTAACATATGTTAACACTAAACAAAACATGGTGACCTCAGATTACATTTAAAACTTCATGCTGTTGCTGCTGCTGCTAAGTCGCTTCAGTATTGTCTGATTCTTAGCAACCCCATGGACTGCAGCCCACCAGGCTCCTCCATCGATGGGATTTTCCAGGCAAGAGTACTGGAGTGGAGTGCCATTGCCTTCTCCATTAAAACTTCATAAGAGTACATATTTAGCTTCAAAGCTGGTGACTAATTAAATAAGAGTACTAGCTGATTTTGATTAAGCTAAACAATTTAATTTTGTGAAGAAAATAATCCTTTTATAGAATATACAGTTCCATAAAAAGACTTAGTAAGTCTTAGCTAATCTTTACCTTATTTTTTTCTTTTAATTTACTTTTTATTGAAGGATAATTGCTTCAAGAATTTTGTTGTTTTCTGTCAAATCTCAGCATGAATCAGCCATAAGTATGCATATATTCCCTCCCTTTTGAACCTGCCCCCATCTGCCTCCCCATCCCACCCCTCTAGATTGATACAGAGCCCCTGTTTGAGTTTCCTGAGCCATACAGCAAATTCCCGTTGGCTATCTATTTTACATATGGTAATGTAAGTTTCCACATTACTCTTTCCATACATCTCACCCTCTCCTCCCCTCTCTCCATGTCCCTAAGTCTATTTTTTTGCCTGTTTGTCCATTCCTGCTCTCTAAATAAATCCTTCAGTACCATTTTTCTAGATTCTGTACATGTGCATTAGAATACGATCTTGTGCCTTATCTTTCTCTTTCTGACTCACTTCACTCTATATAATAGGTTCTAGGTTCATCACCTCATCAGAACTGATTCAAATATGTTCCATTTTATGGCTGAGTAATATTCCATTTTGTATATGTACGACAACTTCTTTATTCATTCATCTGTCAATGGACATCTAGGTTGCTTCCATGTTCTAGTTATTGTAAACAGTGCTGCAATGAACAATGGTACACAAGTGTCTTTTTCAGTTTTGGTCTCCTCAGGGTATATGCCTAGGAGTGAGATTGCTGGGTCATATGGTGGCTTTATTCCTAGGTTTTTAAGGAATCTTCATATCATCTTCCATAGTGGCTGTATCAATTTATATTCGCATCAACAGTGCAAGAGTGTTTCCTTTTCTCCAACCCTCTCAAGCATTTATTGTTTGTAGATTTTTTTATGATGATCATTCTGACAGGTGTAAGGCAATATCTCATTGTGGTTTTGATTAGCATTTCTCTAATAATGAGCAATGCTATACATCTTTTCATGTATTTGTTAGCCATCTGTATGTCTTCTTTGGAGAAATGTCTGTTTAGATCTTTTTCCCACTTTTTGATTGAGTTGTTTGTTTTTCTGGCATTGAGTTGTATGAGCTGCTTATATATTTTGGAAATTAATCCTTTGCCAGTTGTTTCATTTGCTATTATTTTCTCCCATTCTGACGTTTGTCTTTTCACCTTACTGTTTCCTTTACTGTGCAAAAGCTTTTAGGTTTAATCAGGTCCCATGTGTTTACTTTTGTTTATAATTTCTATTACTCTAGGAGGTGGGTCATAGAGGATCTTGCTTTGATTTATGTCACCTAGTGTTCTATTTTTTTCACCTAAGTTTTACAGATTCTGGTCTTAAATTTAGGTCTTTAATCCATTTTGAGTTTATTTTTCTGTATGGTGTTAGGAAGTGTTCTAATTTCATTCTAATAACCGTCCAATTTTCCCAGTATCATTTATTGAAGAGGCTGTCTTTACCTCATTGTATGTTCTTGCCTCCTTTGTCAAAAATAAGGTACCCATAGGTGCATGGGCTCATTTCTGGGCTTGCTATCTGGTTCCACTGGTGTATATTTCTGTTTTTGTGCCAGGACCACACTGTCATGATGACTGTAGCTTTGTAGTATAATCTGCAGTCAGGAAGGTTGATTCCTCCAGCTCCTTTCTCTTTCTCAAGACTGCTTTGGCTATTCAGGGTCTTTTGTATTTCTATATGAATTGTGAAATTTTTATTTTTTTAGTTCTGTGAAAAATGCCATTGGTAACTTGATAGGGATCACACTGAATCTGTAGATTGCATTTGGTAATATAGTCATTTTCACAAATTTGATTCTTCCTACCCAGGAAAATGGAATATCTTTCATCTGTTTATATCATCTTTGATTTCTTTCATCAGTTCCTTATAATTTTCTGTGTACACTTCTTTTCTCCTTAGGTAAGATTATTCCTAGATATTTAATTCTTTTTGTTACAATGATGAATGGGATTTATTCCTTAATTTCTTTTTCTGATTTTTCATTGTTAGTATATAGAAATACAACTGATTTCTATGTATTGATTTTGTATCCTGCAACTTTACTAAATTCACTGATTAGATTTAGTAATTTTCTTATACTATCTTTAGGGCTTTCTATGTACAAGGATCATGTCATCCTCAAACAGTGAGAGCTTTACTTCTTTTTCAATCTGGATTCCTTTTATTTCTTTTTGTTCTCTTATTGCTGAAGCTAGGACTTCCAAAGCTATGTTGAATAGTAGTGGTGAAAGTGGACATCCTTATCTTGTTCCTGATCTTAGGGGAAATGCTTTCAGTTTTTCACCATTGAGAATAATGTTTGCTGTAAACATCATATATGGCCTTTACTACGTTGAGGTAGGTTCCTTCAATCCCCATTTATTAAAGAGTTTTAATCACAGATGGCTGCTGGATTTTGTCAAAGGCTTTTTCTGTGTCTATTGAGATGATCATATGGTTTTAACCTTTTAATTTATTAATATGGTGCATCACATTGGTTGATTTGGGCATATTGAAGAATCTTCACTTTCCTGGGAAAAACCCAACTTGATATGGTGTATGAACTTTTTATGTGTTGCTGAATTCCACTTGCTAAAATTTTGTTGAGGATTTTTGCATCTATGTTCATCAGTGAAACTGGCCTGTAGTTTTCTTCTTTGAGTTGTTTTTGTCTGGTTTTGACATCAGGGTAATGGTGGCCTCATAGAATAAGTTTGAAACTATTCCTTCCTCTGCAATTTTGGAAGAATTTTAGAAGGATAGGCATTAGCTCTCTCTAAATGTTTGATAGAATTATCCTGTGAAGCCATCTGGTCCTGAACTTTTGTTTTTGGGAGATTTTTGCTCATAGCTTCAATTTCAGTGCTTGTAATTGGGTTGTTCATAATTTCTATTTCTTCCTGGTTCAGTCTTGCAAGATAGAACTTTCGTAAGAATCTGTCCATTTCTTCCAGGTTATCCATTTTATTGTCAGATACTTGTTTATAATAGTCTCTTATAATCTTTTATCCCCACTCCAGTACTCCTGCCTGGAAAATCTCATGGATGGAAGAGCCTGGTGCACTGCAGTCCATGGGGTCGTTAAGAGTTGGACATGACTGAGTGACTTCACTTTCACTTTTCACTTTCATGTATTTGAGAAGGAAATGGCAACCCACTCCAGTGTTCTTGCCTGGAGAATCCTAGGGACGGCAGATATTTCTGCATTGTCTGTTGTAACCTCTCCTTTTTCATTTCTAATATTGTTGATTCGATTCTTCTCCCTTTTTTCCTTGATGAGTCTGGCTAAATGTTTCTTAATTTTGTTCATCTCCTCGTAGAACCAGTTTTTAATTTTATTAATCTTTACTACTTCTCTCATTTCTTTTCATTTATTTCTGCTCAGATCTGTATGATTTCTTTCCTGCTATGATTTTTGGGGTTATTTTGTTCTTCTTTTTCCAGTTGTTTTAGGTGTAAAGTTAGGTTGTCTATTTGATGTTTTCCTTGTTTCTTGAGGTAGGATTATATTGCTATAAACTTCTCTCTTAGAACTGCTTTTGCTGCATCCCATAGGTTTTGAGTTGTCATGCTTTCATTGTCATTTGTTTCTAGAATTTTTTTAATTTTCCTTTTGATTTCTTCAGCAATCTGTGGGTTATTTAGAAACATGTTGTTTAATCTCCATGTGTTTGTGTCTTACAGTATTTTTCTTGTAATTAATATTTAGTCTCACAGTGTTGTGGTCAGAGAAGATGCTTAATACAATTTCAATTTTCTTAAATTTACTGAGGTTTTATTTGTGACCCAAGATGTGGCCTATCCTGGAGAATGTTCCATGTGCACTTGAGAAGGTGTATTCTTCTGCATTTGGATGGAATGTCCTGAAGATATCAATAAAATACATCTTACCTAGTGTATCATTTAAAGCTTATGTTTCCTTATTAATTTTCTGTCTTGATGATCTGTCCATTGGTGTTAGTGGGGTGTTAAAGTCTCCTGCTATTATTGTGTTACTATAAATTTCTACTTTTATGTCTGTTAGTGTTTGTCTTACGTATTGAGGTGCTCCTATGTTGGGTGCATAGATATTTACAATTATGTCTTCCTCTTGGATTGATCACTAGATCATTATGTACTGTCCTTCCTTATCTCTTGTAATCTTCTTTATTTTAAGGTCTATTTTGTCTGATATAAGGATTGCTACTCCAGCTTTCTTTTGCTTCCCATTTCCATGGAATATATTTTTCCATCCTCTTGCTTTAAGTCTATATGTGTCTTTAGGTGTGAAGTGGGTTTCTTGTAGACAACATATATATGGGTCTTGTTTTTGTATCCATTCAGCTAGTCTGTGTCTTTTGGTTGGAGCATTTAATCCATTTACATTTAAAGTAATTATTGATATATATGTTCCTATTGCCATTTTTAAATTGTTTGGCATTGATTTTGTAGATCTTTTATCTTCTCTATCATTTCTTAACTATATAAGCCCCTTTAACATTTGATAAAGCTGGTTTGGTGGTACTGAAGTCTCTTACTTTTGCTTGTCTGAAAAGTTTTTATTTCTCTATCAGTTATGAATGAGGTCCTTGCCAGGTCCAGTAATCTTGGTTGTAGATTTTTCCCTTTGATTACTTTAAATATATCCTGCCATTCCCTTCTGGCCTGCAGAGTTTCTGCTGAAAGATCATATGTTAAGCATATGGGGTTTCCCTTGTGTTACTTGTTGCTTCACCCTTGATGCTTTTAATACTCTTTTTTGTGCTTAGTCTTTGTTAGTTTGATTAGCATGTTTCTTGGTGTGTTTCTTATTGGTTTTATCCTGTATAGGACTCTTTGGTTTGAGGTTTGGACTTGACTGACTGTTTCCTTTTCCGTGTTGGGGAAATACAATCTCTTCAAAATTTTTCTCATATCCTTTCTTTTTTTTTCTTCTTCTGGGACCCCTATATTTCAAATGTTGGTGTGTTTGATATTGTTCCAGAGGTCTCTTAGACTGCACTCAGTTCTTTTCATTCTTTTTACTTTATTCTGCTCTTCAGGAGTTATTTCCACAAATTTATCTTCCAGCTCACAGATTTGTTCTTCTGCTTCAGATATTCTGCTATTGATTCCTTCAAGAGTATTTTTAATTTCAGTAATTATGTTGTTTGTCTCTGTATGTTTGTTCCTTAATTCTTCTAGGTCTTTGTTAATTGATTCTTGAATTTTCTCCATTTTGTTTTCAAGATTTTAGATCATCTTTCTTATCATTATTCTGAATTCTTTTTCAGGTAGTTTGCCTTTTTCTTCTTCATCTATTTGGACTTCTGTTTTCTAGTATGTTGCTTCATTTGTGCAGTGTTTCCTCTATCTTTTCTTTTTCTTTCTTTTTTTTTTTATTATTTTTTTTTATTTTTTTTCTTAAATTAAATTTATTTATTTTTTTAATTACAATACTGTATTTGTTTTGCCATACTTTGACACGAATCAGCCATAGGTGAACACAATCGCCCAATGCCGAAGCCCCCTCCCACCTCCCACCCCACATCCTCTACCCGAATCATCCTGTGCATCAGCCCCATGCATCCTGCATCCTACACCAAACATAGACTAGCACTTCGTTTCCTACAGGAAAATACACATGCTTCACTGCCATTCTCCCAAACCAAACATATTGTTTTTGAGGTTTCCTTTTCCCAGACTTCAAGGTTGAATTCTTTCTTCCTTCCAGTTTCTGCCCTCCTATGATTGGTCCAGAGGTTTGTGTAACCTTCCTATAGGGTGAGATTTGTGCTTAGTTTTTGTTTGTTTTTCCTTTCATGGGCAAGGCTTAGTGAAGTGGTAATCCTTTCTGCTGATGACTGAATTGTATTTCTGTTTTGTTTGTTGTTTCGATTAGGCATCCTGCACAGGGTGATACTGGTGGTTGGCTGATGCCAGGTCTTGTATTCAAGTGGTTTCCTTTTTGTGAGTTATCAGTATTTGATACTCCTTAGGATTAGTTCTCTGGTAGTCTAGGGTCTTGGAGTCAGTGCTCCACTCCAAAGGCTCACAGTTTGATCTCTGGTCAGGAATGAAGATTCCACAAGTGGTTTGTTATGGCATTAAGTGAGATTAAAACAAATATCCCAAAACGATAAACTAAAGATGAACCCCTGACAAATGGCAGTTACAAAATCAGGCAAATAAAAATTAAAATAATGGAATATACACATATACCTATACACTCATGAGCAAAGTCAAACCAGTTCAACAAAAATAAAGTACAGTAGATTGACCTGGCAAACAAAGGAAATAAAAATTATATTTACCAGTTAAGAACAAAACTAACTAAAGCACAAAGTGGAAAGCAAAACTAAAGGAAGGTTCCAAGTAAGGATGGGGCTGATGCACAGGATGATTCAGGTAGAGGATGTGGGGTGGGAGGTGGGAGGGGGCTTCGGCATTGGGCGATTGTGTTCACCTATGGCTGATTCGTGTCAATGTATGGCAAAACAAATACAGTATTGTAATTAAAAAAATAAATAAATTTAATTAAATAAAAAAATAAAATAAAAAAAAAAGGAATAAGGCAGGGAAAACAAAACTAACAAATATGCTGAGAGGAAAGGAAAGAAAGAAAAGAAAGAAAGAATAGATATGCAAAGTTAAACAGAGGTAGATGAAGAAGATTTATATACACTGAAGATTAACCCCAGGGGGAAAAGAACAGTGGGAAAGATACACAAAGGAATAAATGTAGAAAAAATATAATAGGCTTAAAAAGTTAAAATAATTTTTTAAAAAAGAGGAAAAAAAGTAAGAAAGTAAAGAAGAAGAAGAAAGTAAAAAGGGGGAAGAAAGTCCACAGAAATGCAAAAGCCCACTACAGAGGCAGAGGTTTATAAACAACAATAAAAAGTGACTGAATATACAGATGCACATATACACCCATAGCAAAATCAAAACAGTTCAACAAAAATAAAGTACAATAGACTGACCCGGCAAATAAAGGAAACCAAAAATTATGTCTACCAGAACAAAACTAACTAAAGCACAAACTGGAAAACAAAACTAAAGCAAGGTGCCAACTGGGGAATAAAGCAATGCAAACAGAAACTAACAAATATGTTGAGAGGAAAGGAGAGAAAGAAAAGAAAGAATAGATACGCAAAGTTAAACAGAGGTAGATGAAGAAGATTTATATGCATTAAAGATGAACTGCAAAAAGAAAAGAGCAGTAGGAAAAGCAAACAAAGGAATATATGTAGAAAAAATAATAATAGATTTAAAAAATTAAAAATAAAAAAAAAAGGAAAACTCCATAGAAATGCAAAACACCAACATAGAGGCAGACATTTATAACAACAGTATAAAATGTAACTGAGGCAAAACAACAACAAAAAAGGTCAAAAGCTTAATTGGATTTCTTCAGTTTGGTTCAGTTCAGTCACTCAGTCGTGTCCGACTCTTCGCGACCCCATGAATCGCAGCACACCAGGCCTCCCTGTCCATCACCAACTCCCAGAGTTCACTCAGACTCACGTCCATCGAGTCTGTGATGCCATCCAGCCATCTCATCCTCTGTCATCCCCTTCTCCTCCTGCCCCAATCCCTCCCAGCATCAGAGTCTTTTCCAGTGAGCCAGCCCTTCGCATGAGGTGGCCAAAGTACTGGAGTTTCAGCTTTAGCATCATTCCTTCCAAAGAAATCCCAGGGTTGATCTCCTTCAGAATGGACTGGTTGGATCTCCTTGCAGTCCAAGGCACTCTCAAGAATCTTCTCCAACAACACAGTTCAAAAGCATCAATTCTTTGGTGCTCAACTTTCTTCACAGTCCAACTCTCACATCCATACATGACCACAGGAAAAACCATAGCCTTGACTAGACGGACCTTAGTCGGCAAAGTAATGTCTCTGCTTTTGAATATGCTATCTAGGTTGGTCATAACTTTTATTCCAAGGAGTAAGCGTCTTTTAATTTCATGGCTGCAATCACCATCTGCAGTGATTTTGGAGCCCCAAAATATAAAGTCTAACACTGTTTCCACTGTTTCCCCATCTATTTCCCAAGGAGTGATGCCATGACCAATAAAACTGACAACTACAACAGAGGCGGATAAAAAGGAAAAGAAAAACAATTCAAAATAATCTACAGAACAAGCCAAAACATAAGAATAATAAATATTTTTCTTGAGTCACAGCTGTCAGAGTTCTTTCCCTGCTGGGAGTCACAGTCCACCTCACCTCTTTAGGAACCTCTCCAAAACTCTGCTGATCTCTGGACCTGCTATGGAGGCAGTTCAGATTCTTATCTGGTCCTGGTCCTCTGTGTTCTTGCCTCCAATGTCCACAGTTATTGGAACTAGTGCATTTTCTTTGGTGGGAGCGTTCAATGACCTTTTATATATTCCATAAAGACAGAGTCTGCCTAGTTGATCATGTGGATTTAATCTGCCGCTTGTACAGCTGGTGGGAAGATTTGGGGTCTTATTCCTTAGTCACACTGCACCTGGGTTTCAATTGTGGTTTTTTTCCCACCTAAGCATGGGGGTCATCCACTGGGGTTTGCTCCTGAGGCTGCCCTGGAGAACTTGGATTTGCCCCTGTTAAGGCCAGGTGTGGAGGTGGTGCAGCTGCTTGGGTCATAGGGATTCTGACAGCACCACATACTCAAAGAAGTTGAGGCTAGGGCAGCAGGAAATTTAGTGCTCTAGAAGGGTATGACAATCAGTATTGGGCAATACACCCCAATATTCTTGTTTGGATAACCCCTCTCCCTGACAGAGAAGCCTGGCACAGTCTGCTGCTGCTGCTGCTGCTGCTGCTAAGTCACTTCAGTCATTTCCAACTCTGTGCGATCCCATAGATGGCAGCCCAGCAGGCTCCGCTGTCCCTGGGATTCGCCAGGCAAGAACACTGGAATGGATTGCCATTTCCTTCTCCAATGCATGAAAGTGAAAAGTGGAAGTGAACCCACAGTCTACAGGGTTGCAAAGTATCGGACACGACTGATGTGACCCTCTGTGCATAGACACAAGACTTTTTCTGCCTTTGGCAGCTCTGCCCCAGTGAGAGCTGAGTGTGAAGGTGGTGCAGCTGCTTGGCTTACGGGGATCCTGGTGGTGCCAAGTGTGCAGGGACATGGACTGCCTTGGCTGCAGGAGTTATGGCTCTATCAGAGTCTTTTTCAAGCTTTTTGTAGCTGGTGATCAAAAGGCCTCTTTGGCCAGTCTTTCTCCGTACCTCTGCCAGTTCAGGCACGTAGAGCGTGGCCTACTCTGTAGATCGGTGTGTCAGGCACTTAAAAGGGTACCCTGGGTGGGGTCCTACTCTGTACTTCAGTGCATCAGGCGTTTGATGGGCCAGCCTCTCTATTGTTCAGTTGCCAATTATGGTGTGTGTGTGGGTGAGTCACACATACACCCCCTACGTGTGACTCAGCAGTATGCCTTGCTTCCATGGCTGTCCAGCTTTCCTCCACAGGTATTTCCCACCACAATCTTCTCCCTCACACCCCTTCAATCTGCCATCTGCAGTCAACAGTAGCCCTTATCCTAGGATTGCTCCGACAATCCCTAAACTCAAACTCCCAGCTGCTGCACCTTCCTAGGGATCTATCTACATCCCTGTCCAGGGTATGTATGGCTGCAGCCAGGACTGTCTGATTCTCATTCTATTTAGGCTGCCAAAGATTAGCTGTTTCACTCCCAGCCTTCAAAGTTTCTCCTCTGACTCAGAAAACTGCCCTGATATGGGGATCGGACCCCTGCTTCAGTTCCCCCACCCACTGAGGGCACGTCCAGTCCTACTAACACTCCCATTGCGCCTCCTAGTTCCTTCATCCTACCAAGTTTTGCATGGGTTTATATATTATTTTCTACTGGTCAGGTACTCCTGTCTGCTCTCAGGTGGTGTTCTGCATGCACTTCTTTGTTTGAAGGTGTATTCCTGATGAATCCATGGAGAGAGATGTACCTCCTGTCCACCTACTTCTCCTCCATCTTGTTCTTTCCTAATCCTTACCTTATTATTTAGGGGATGCATTGAATCTGATCATAAATATTAAAAAGTACCATTATCTCCTCTAACTTTCAATTTACTCAGAAGATGACTTAAGAAGTGGCACTGCAGCATGTTCTAAGGACTCAATATTGCACTAGAAGGCAAAGTAATAGACTTCTAGATTCCATTCATCACAGATTAGTTATGTATATATATGTTCAGGAGTCTTCAGACCTCTGGGCTTAAACTTCTTTCTGAGTAAAATAAAGATACAGTGACCTCTAACTTTTCTTCTAAGTTTTTTTTTTTTTAAACAACGTTTTATTACTTACTCAAGCAAGTCAACTTATATTTACCGAGTCCCTACTATGTGGCAGTCACTCTGCTAGGTACTATAAAATTATAAATGATAGAATATAAATATTTTGCCTTAAGTGAATGCTAATTCTTATCCTCTATTTAACAAAATATATTCTGACACATTAACTTACAAAATCAAACACTTAAGTGTCACCTGAAAGCCTTTGTGCTTCATAAACACACAGCTATGTCATCACCCAGAGGCTTATGGATTTTGGTGTTTTTATAGGGAACATGCAATAAGAGTATAAATTTATTTAATAGGAAATATCTTTTGCTCATTTGTATATCTTCAGGGCTCAAGACAATGTTTGCTTTGGCATACAACAGATACTCAATAAAAAGAGTTGACTGAAAACATTTATCTAATAATTTTTTGTTCAACAATAATGAAAATACAAGTATAAATGAGAACCAGTGACAGTACCTCTAATTCACTCCCCCAAGAAAACTTAACTACCTGCTTTTAGAAATATACATCTATAATCACAAGAGGAAATATGGATCGATAGATATTGAAACTACTTCAAAGAATTTATTATGTGCTGATGAAGACAATGCATGCATAGGAACAAATAGTCATATACAGTATGGCTCAGTATCTTAACAGAAATGCAGACACGGAACAATGAGACTTCAGGAAGATTCTTCTGACTGTATCACATTCTAATCCAAAATCTAAATATTAATACTCAAATTTTGAAAACCTTAAAAGGTGACATTGTTTTCTGAATGTTAGAAGACCAAAGAAATGAACAGGCCAAAATTAAGGAAGGCTTCATTTATTTTAGTTTATTTCTTTTCAGGCATCACCCATAGGTGACTCATTACAGGAGTTTACCACTTCTGTTCCAGATTCTTCCAGAAATTCTCAGAATATATGGCTATCCTGTCCCCCACCTCTTCAAATTGAAAACTACATATTTTCTTATCAAAGTCCATTATTTTTCTGAGGTCCGTATTATTCTTCCTTCATCTTAAAGTGTTCAGAATAACAATTCAATAGAACCAAAATTTTTGTAAACACAAAATAAAACTTGAAACCATTTGTATCTGTCAGAACTGAGGATTTTTCAAGTAATCTCCTCATAAAAGTTGTTTATTCTGATTTGTTTTGTTTAATCACAAACATAAAAGTAATTGACAGTATTTCCTAAAGACTCAGAGGGGTTAGGTTGGCTGGATTGGCAAATCCTCAGGAGAAATGTTTTTGAACTGATGAAAAAGAAATTATACCTTTTTTCTTTAGAATATAAATGAACACTCTAAATGACATCTGCTTCAAGAGTTCATGAAAAGTGACCTCAGCAGACTAATTAGTGTCTATGTTGACACATCAATTTGCAACCTAATTGTTTATTTAACTGCTAGTTACTTTTTTCCTCAAGGTTGATAGCACTTTTTAAACCATGTTTAAGAGCTGGCAAATTAATCATTTATTAAATCATTAGTTCTCTAGGACTTGATTGCAAAATGCTATTTAAGAGACAATGTAACAACTAAAAATCAATGGGAATGCTGAGAGAAGAAAAGAGTGAATAATATTTTACCAAGTTACTAGAAAAATTGTTTCCCCCTATTTCTCTGGAATCTTTTCCCCATGCAAAAGTATTTGTATTTTTAAATCTATTCCTTATTTTCAGCAACTTACAATGTCTGCTTAGCTTTTGCTTTGTTTTACTTTGCATCTTTTTAAAAAAATATTATCATTGAAATATAGTAGATTTATAATATTGTACAGCAAAGTGATTTTTTACAGATCATATTCCATTCAAGATATTGAATATAATACCCTGAGCTATAAAGAATATCCTTGTTGCTTATCTATTTTACATATAGTAGCTCCTATCTGTTAATCCCATACTCCTTAATTCTCCCTCCCTCCTCCTTTTCCATATTTTTCTTTTCTTTCTCAATCTGTTTGGTCTTCAGTATTCTTCTCTATCTACCATCACTTAGAATGTCCTAGAGTTAAATCCTGTATAAGCAATGAGCCATCCTGTCAACAAATCAGCCAAAACCTTTCATATAATGATTTCCACAAACGTTTGAGCATTCTAAGAGATGTCAATTCAAATATAGTAACTTTTCATCTGAGTTTAGATTTTTAGTTTAGCTGGGTAACTGAGAGAAAAAGCATATCTAAATTTCCACCAGGTCTTTCCATCTAAGTTATTTTCTCTGGATAGCATTTCTTTTATTTCCCCTTACACCTGACACATATTCATTTCTCTCCTATATGGTCTGAGTATGTACATACATATAACAGCTTGAGAAATTTTCTTCTTCCCCTCATATTCTGTCCTTCCTTCACATAGGTGTAAAATTCTCCAGGTGTTAAATAAGGAAAAAAACAAATAAGAAATGAAGTGAAATGTAATAGAATTTAGGATAGGGGAATAAACAATGTGTGTGTGCTCAGCTGCTTCAGTTGTCTGTCTCTTTGTGATTCTATGGACTGGAGCCCACAAGGCTCCTCTGTCCATGGGATTCTCCAAGTAAGAATAATGGAGTGGATTGCCATGCCTTCATCCAGAGGCTCCTCCTGACCCAGGGATCCAACCCACATCTGCGTTTCCTGCATTGCAAGCAGACTCTTTATTGCTGAGCCACTGGGAAAGCCCAGGGGATTAAACAGAAATATTGACAACTCAACAAGATAGACAGGAAATGAGGATACAGCTTAAAACAATTGGTTTAATAAAGCTAGACATAATGGAATAAAAGAAAAGAAATGGACTTGTCAGAGTGATTCAGTCTTGGAGGGTCTGGCAGAAGAACTCCATGAATATACTCAGGAAAGAAAAACCTTCTCCGGAGAAGCAGGTGCAGAGGCTGACTCTAAGCTGACTGGAAGAGTGGAAGCATCCAGATTTCACCTAAAGAAGGCTGCTTTGGCTCACAAAAGAGACCTGAGCCTGAAGAAAAGACCTGCTCTTTGCATTTCTCTTGACTGTCATTCTTAGAACTGGACTTCACTATTACACCAATTTAATGCTAAGAACTTGGCAGAGGAAAAGGTCCTTATCAATGACTTCAATACAACACACAGTTGAGAACTGGGGGCATAGAAGGGTTAGAGAAATGATAGAAAAGATTACTATCCTATAATATAAAACAGCATGGATTCAAGTCATCCAAAGAGGTGAAAAGTGCTGTTATTACTAAAATATTATAAACATTTTATTTATTATCATAATTCATTATCAGTGCATTTAACAATCCATTGACCATCCTCTGCTAACTTCTAAGTCAGTGGTTCTTAAAAGTTTTGGACTTCAGGAATATTTTACACTCAGAGTTAGTGAAAACCCCTAGGAGTTTTTATCTACATTGGTTATATATATATCAAAACTTTCTGTATTTTAATTTAAAATAGAAAAATCTAAATTATGTATTGAGTTAGTTTATTAAAAGAGACATGTTATATGTTAACTTAAACATTATATTTTTATGAAGAATAACTATCTTCCAAAAACCAATAACAATTTGAGAAGAATGGCATCACTTTACATGCTTAATGTCTAATGGCTTACTGGAAGACAGCTGGGTTTTCAAATCTCCTTCTGTACTGAAATTGTAGTGATATCACATGACATGTAGTCTCCAGAAAACTACACTATATGTGCATAAAAAAATAAAATTTAAAAACAAATAATGTCTTACCATTATTATGAAATTATTTTGATATCATGAACTTTTGAAAGTGTCTTACAAAGCCATACTGAGAATCTCTGCCCAAAGCCATTGCTGCTCCCAAGCCAGCCCACATTTCCAACATGAAAGAACATACCCATCTCCCTTTCTCTTCAGTGCAAGTACATCACAATGATGAGGCAAATCCCTGGGAAAATAAATTAAATCATAACATTTTTATCTGTACCCTCAATCTTAAAAGTGATCTTGTAAAAACCTGAAGATTACAACTCTAATATAGGCCAGTTACAGATATATTGTCCATGGGATTCTCCAGGTAAGAATATTGGAGTGGGTTGCCATGCCCTCCTCCAGAGTCTCTTTCTGACCCAGGGATAGAAACTGTCTCCTGTATCACCTGCATTGGCAGGTGGGTCCTTTATCACTAGCACCAACTGGGAAGTATGTGTGTGTGTATGTGAATATACACATATTCAATTCAGCTCAGTTCAGTCACTCAGTCATGTCCAACTCTGTGCAACCCCATGAATAGCAGCACTCCAGGCCTCCCTGTCCATCACCAACACCTGGAGTTCACTCAGACTCACATCCATCGAGTCCGTGATGCCATCCAGCCATCTCATCCTCTGTCGTCCCCTTCTCCTCCTGCTCCCAATCCCTCCCAGCATCAGAGTCTTTTCCAATGAGTCAACTCTTCGCATGAAGTGGCCAAAGTACTGGAGTTTCAGCTTTAGCATCATTCCTTCCAAAGAAATCCCAGGGCTGATCTCCTTCAGAATGGACTGGTTGGATCTCCTTGCAGTCCAAGGCACTCTCAAGAGTCTTCTCCAACACCACAGTTCAAAAGCATCAATTCTTCAGGGCTCAGCCTTCTTCACAGTCCAACTCTCACATCCATACATGACCACAGGAAGAACCATAGCCTTGACTAGACGGACCTTAATCAGCAAAATAATGTCTCTGCTTTTGATTCTTCAGGTTGGTCATAACTTTCCTTCCAAGGAGTAAGCGTCTTCTAATTTCATGGCTGCAATCATCATCTGCAGTGATTCTGGAGCCCCCAAAAATAAAGTCTGACACTGTTTCCACTGTTTCCCCATCTATTTCCCATGAAGCGATGGGACCAGATGCCATGATCTTCGTTTTCCGAATTTTGAGCTTTAGGCCAACTTTTTCACTTTCCTCTTTCACTTTCATCAAGAGGCTTTTTAGATCCTCTTCACTTTCTGCCATAAGAGTGGTGTCATCTGCATATCTGAGGTTACTGATATTTCTCCCAGCAGTCTTGATTCCAGCTTGTGTTTCTTCCAGCCCACTGTTTCTCATGATGTACTCTGCATATAAGTTAAATAAGCAGGGTGACAATATACAGCCTTGACATACTCCTTTTCCTATTTGGAACCAGCCTGTTGTTCCATGTTGTTCTAACTGTTGCTTCCTGACCTGCATACAGATTTCTCAAGAGACAGGTCAGGTGGTCCAGTATTCTCATCTCTTTCAGAATTTTCCATAGTTTATTGGCATAGTCAATAAAGCAGAAATAGATATTTTTCTGGAACTCTCTTGCTTTTTCCATGACCCAGCGGATGTTGGAAAATACACAAATATATACATATATTTGTGTTTAAACTTCATAATAATCTTGGCCAGAAAGTAAAGCAGTCAAAGTTCTTATGTCAGAGTTTTAGTTATAAGAAAACTGAGGCTCTGTGAGGAAAAACAGCTGCCCCAAGAACAATGCATCTATGCATCTAGTTAAACTGAGACAGCTAAATGTAGCTGAATATTGTGCTCAACAATATGCTCTGGACAAAAAGAAAATACAGTGTATACATTTTGCTGTTTCTCCGGTTGGCACTGAACTTTGTATGATCTCCCCTTTTCTATAAAAGAAGAGAAGGGAGTCAGTTAAACTAAGAGTTTCTCTTATGCCAACATTTGTAACACTAAGAATAACTTTTTGACTGTTAGTTATTTGTCCCTCAGGTTTCTCTAAAAAAGTAATTAAACTATCAATATTTGAGTAGGTTTCTTTTTCTGTTCTCTCTTGCCCTATTTTCAAACCTTATTTTCATTAGTATTTTGCTGCTCTTCAGGGAAATCTATGGGGCTGACCCCAATGTGGCTAACTGGGGGTGGAATCACTAACTAGATCAATCATTCACTCTGTTCCTAAGACAGAAGAAATCCAAGCAGTAACATTTTACACTAACTTCTCTTTGGTGAATACTGAAATAATTCAGAATAAGCAAGTTCAAGCTGGAATTCATGATGAGGCAAGTCCATTAGCACTCCAGCAAACTCATGTGAACTCTGGAAGGGTTTTAGGGACTGTACTAAGCCTGCTAATTATTTTTAGACTGAATCATATTAGAAATTGAATCTATTCCCTCTTGTACCAGGCTCTGGATGTAAGGTGCTCTGGGAGGAGTGTTAACCCTTCAGGGCCCACACGGCCCTACTTTGGGTGGGCTGACATCATATTTCAAATAAGTACTTCTGGGTCTCTTCCTTATGTGTGGGCTTTATGTGATTGATACTCCCCTCCTTTAAAAAAAGAAATATAATCCTGATGTACCTCCATTTACATAAGGCTGGCAGCTAAAAGAATAAATTTGACTCAGTTCAATGAGATGGAGAAATGGAACCGATATACAGGGAAGTAAGCCAGAAAGAAAAACACCGAACAGAACGACACATATATAGGAAAGAAGACAGAAAAGAGACCCTATATGTGAGACAACAAGAGACACAGAGGAGAGTGGACTGGACCTGAGGAGAGGGAAGGGTGGGAGGTTTGGGAGAATGGCAGTGAAGCATGTGTATTTCCTGTGACGGCGCAATCTATGATTTGGTGTCGGATGCAGGGGGCGCGGGGGGGGGGGGGGGGGGGGGGGCATTGGGCGTTGTGTTCCCTATGGCTGTTCGTGCAATGTATGGCAAACAAATACAGTATTGTATTAAAAAATAAATAAAGTTAATAAATTAAAAAAATAATTTCTCTTATTATCTAGTACAGAATGATTTCAGATTCTGCTTAATGTTATTACTCTTTTTCTTGCCTCTAAAATTTTGCACTTTCTCACCAACTTAAGTATTTGTAGGTTCTAAATACACAACAAATTCAGTAGGACAAACACAAAAATCTAGGTCTTGTTTCAAAAAACCTCTACATCTGCCAAATATTATTTTTATCAGAAGCAATACTAAGATCTTCTCTTTTCCCTAAAATAAAATCCAAGGTCAAGTTCTGATTTGTTTGCTTCCCTAGTCACATCATCCTTTCCGACATAAAATTATTCAGATAGGCTTATTTTCTTTCTCACTACTAAATTTCTTGGTTGAATCCTTGGTATGTAGCTCTGAATGAGAGAAAAAAACAAACAAACTATTTTCTATTGAGCTTGACATACCAACTCTTCTGAGTACTAACAATACATTCATTTCCATTGTCCTGATTTAGCCCTGATGATCTGACTTTCGTGCCTGATATCCTATTACTTTGCAGATCAAATTAATAATTGTAATTTCAGTGCAAAATCACAGCGTTCTTCTTTCAGAATTTATTTTAGGTAATAATATTTGGGCTTTATTTTTTTATTATTTAGAGTACATATTAAGTAGTGCTGTTAAATATTATATTTTAGATAAAACTACACATGTAAAATTCAAGAAAAATAAAAGTTCATAAGAATAGATAAAAATTCTTTACAAGTATAAAATAAGCTATTTTCTGGTCCTGATCCTGGTGCTTCTTTGATCTTCCTTGCTTTGGTAACTTTCTGTTCTGTTCGGTGTTCTTGAATAAAGCTTCTAAGATACCATAACTGAATACTGCAATTTTGAATTTTTCCTCCTTACTAATCCAGGAGGAATGGTCCTGCCCATGATGAAACGAATCCTCTTCCCCACTAAAGACAAAAGTAGGTATCAGAGGATTCTTCTTGCCTCTGTTGTGGTAAGTGTGAGTCAGGCTACATGAACAGAAAGTTAACAGGAGATAGGATGAGTTCTAAGAATTAAAAAAGGGGTTTGGAGGCTTGAGGCCATCAGAGATCCAAGAATGGTACTGCGTATGGGCAAGGTGAGGATTAGTGTCTTCAATAACACTGTCATAACCACAGAAATGCCTGTGTTTTGGTACTTTAAAAATCATGACTTAAGGAAAGACCATAAAGCCAAAAACTGATATTCCAATCACTATATCAGAGCTAAATTAATTATCTAAGTTTTTTACCTTATCAGTCTGAATAAACCATGGTTTACGTGAGGATAATGTCTGGTCCTCCTTCATCTCGCCTTTCAGGACAAAAGGTACTCAACTCCAAATGAATTCATGGTAACCAAAACTAAGCAAGACCATAGGAATAATGTTTCCTGTTGTTTCCGGCAGTATGAACCACATATGAGAAAGCACAGAAACATGAAATAAGATTTATTTAAAGTATAAGTAGCCAATATTGCTAAGTAATAATAGAAGAGCTGGTGAGGTAAATTAAATTCTGAGCACAATGAATCCTGAAAATGTTACTGGAGAAATAATATCTTTGAAAACATTTGCGATTCAATGAATAACTTCAGTCTGGGAAGGATGCTTGCAAGACTGGCATTTTATCAGATTTAAGTATCTTTAAGGCTATGGTTTTTCCAGTGGTCATGTATGGATGTGAGAGTTGGACTGTGAAGAAGGCTGAGCCCTGAAGAATTGATGCATTTGAACTGTGGTGTTGGAGAAGACTCTTGAGAGTCCCTTGGACTGCAAGGAGATCCAACTGGTCCATTCTGAAGGAGATCAGCCCTGGGATTTCTTTGGAAGGAATGATGCTAAAGCTGAAACTCCAGTACTTTGGCCACTTCATGCGAAGAGTTGACTCATCGGAAAAGACTCTGATGCTGGGAGGGATTGGGGGCAGGAGGAGAAGGGGATGACAGAGGATGAGATGGCTGGACGGCATCACGGACTCGATGGACGTGAGTCTGAGTGAACTCCGGGAGATGGTGATGGACAGGGAGGCTTGGCGTGCTGCAGTTCATGGAGTCTCAAAGAGTTGGACACGACTGAGAGACGGAACTGAACTGAAGGTGAATTTTGCTAATAGTATAGAGAATAGAATGGTACAAAACTGGAAGTAGGTGGCTTATTGTAAAGTTTAGGAGGAAAGCAGTGAAGATGCCAATTATGGCAGCAATGATGAAAAAGTAGAGGAGGAGACAGAATAAGTGTCAACCTGGAGGTAAAACTGACAGCACGTGATAAGGAGATGATGATCATAAAGAGAAAACAATAATGTAACATTTTTCAGGTGTCCTACATGGGAATGAATACACGGGAATTGTTTTTCACTTAGGTACAAACAATGGTATATGTGTCAGGAGAGGCAAAAGAATCCCTGAATACAATGATAGCGATTGTTTGCTGAGAATTTAGTTTGCACTTAGCACCATAAAAATGATCTATGTTAGGGCAAAATTCAAGCACAGATCAGAGTAGAGTCTCTTTTCCTTAGGAGGCCCTGCAAAATTAATAATTAAAATGCCAGAAAAGAGATATTAGAAATGCCTTTCAACAAAATTCCTTTACTTTTAAATAAGATAATGTTAAATAATGATAATTTTTAAAAATTGTTTTAAAGGCTCAGACAGAATGAGGACCTCTCCACCATGCCCACAGTCCCCAACTCCACCATTCACACATCTTAGGGGAGAGGGAAGAAGGTCGTTCACTCATGTTGATCCTGTTCCCTGATGGTGCGCCATCTTCTTTGATAAGGCCTGAGAAGACTAACAACTACTCATATCCAATTATAATTTGTATTTATTCAATTATAGTGCTTTAGTTAGATCATTCTGTCTTCCCTTAGAGAAGTAATATAAGATATCAAGCACACAAAAATTCTCATAACATCATAAACTCTATAAAGGCCATATGAGATCTATTGCCTTTATTATCTGTACTTTTGAATAATATATGCATTGTCTTATGGAAATGGAATAAATATATTACACAGAACAATATTTCCCAGTAAAAATTCTCAAGCCTACCTAGTCACAGAAGGAAGCATTATTATATGGCAAAGGGCCAAGAATTTCTCTTCTTCTTGAGGCAAGTTTATTTAGAGATTTCCTTATGCATAAATAACACATTTCATAAATTAAGAAAAACTAACAAATAAAGACATTTAAAAAACTGCCCAAGATCACATAGCAGACAAATATCAAATATGAAGTTATAAGCCCATTGTTAAATCCTTCACAGGACTCCCTCTCCCATAAGTTCAGCTATAGTTACTGTGTGGAAATCGAGAGGCTGAGAGATGTTAGAGATGTGCTGTGTACAGCTGGATATTAGCCTGGATGCTATGCAAGGCCCAGACTGGCAATACAGACAATACAATAATCAGAATGTAATTGGAATTTAAAATGGGAAAAAGCACAATATGACCAGAGAAAAGTAAGAAGTAATGTTGTGTTCATAAATAAATTTTTAAGTGCAATAAAACTGTCCATTTCTATTTCAGATCATAGTCATTACTGAAGGGAAAGAAAGAGCAGTTTATCTTCAATAATGTTTTCCTCATAAACCATCTACAGAGCAAACACCTGTTTATGAAAATAGCTCTCAAGTTTGCCGTCAAAATTAGTAATTTCTTCCATTCTGTTTCATTTCTTTGAAAGTAGTGAGTCATGTAGGAAGGTCATATCTGCGTGTACAAATTATTAGTAGACACAAAAGAATTATATCTCAAAAGTATCAACATATAAATACACATTAAATTTTTAGGGCATTATCTGAGAATTGTAAAATAAAGATATCAAAAAATCAAAGTAGTTACATAACAATTCTTTTAAGCAAATGTAATGTATTAATAGAACATTAGTGACAATACCTTTTAGGTCGCTATATATACATATTTATTTAAATACTGCCAGTTTAATAAGTAGGTGAAAGTGACATCATTATTTTCTTGTATTACTATTTTAGTTCCTTTTCCATAAACTATAATCTTTGTTAACTGACCATTTTGATTTACTTGAATTACTTGAGTGTGCCCATTTATCTACAAGAAACTGTATAATGGGGCTGTCTTTCTATTTAAAACATAATTTATAAAGTTTCTCACATAATTGGTATTACTAGATTTATTTGTCTTTATATGTTATGGTTTCATTATATTTTTCCCTCTAGATATTTATCCATATAGAATTTATTTTCATTCATTATGTAAGGCTTCCCTTGTAGCTCAGTCAGTAAAGAATCTGCCTGAAATTAGAACTCAATAGGTATTTTCTTAAGAATAAATAGCCATTTTAAAAAGTACTTTATTAAAAGTAATCTTTCTAAAATAATAATGTCAATTTCTTTCTAGTAACTATGATATTTTGAAACTTCATATATAATAATAATGCAACCACTCCTAACACGTTGCCATTTTCAGACTTTCTTCTGAAATGTTTTTCTTCCCAATGTGTAGAATAATTTTAATTTTTTCCATTTTGATTTTAATGAAAATTGTAAATGTATAGTTTTTATATTTTAGATACAACATTGAATTTTGTCATTGGCTCTCCCATTTTCTACCTTTTTTGTACTTCAGTAAAATTTTAGAGATTTTCTTATGAATATCTATTTTAAAATTATTTCTTACCACTTTCCAATGTTTTTACTTTTAAACTAATATTTTTGTTTATTGTGAACAAGTTGTTTCTAACTTTTCAGTTCAGTTCAATTCAGTCATTTAGTCGTGTCTGACTCTGTAACACCATGGACTGCAGGACGCCAGGGTTCCCTGTCCAACATCAACTCCCAGAGTTTACTCAAATTCATGTCCATTGAGTCAGTGATGCCATCTGAACATCTCAGCCTCTGTCCTCTCCTTCTGCTCTTCAGTCTTTCCCAGCATCAGGGTCTTTTCCAAAGAGTCAGTTCTTAGCATCAGGTGGCGAAAGTATTGGAGTTTCAGCTTCAGCATCAGTCTTTCCCGTGAATATTCAGGACTAATTTCCTTTAGGATGGACTGGTTGGATCTCCTTGCAGTCCAAGGGACTCTCAAGAGTCTTCTCCAACACCACAGTTCAAAAGCATCAATTCTTTGGTGTTCCACTATCTTTGTAGTACAACTCTCACATCTTTACCTGACTACTGGAAAAACCACAGCTTTGACTAGATGGACTTTTGATGGCAAAGTAATGTCTCTGCTTTTTAATATGCTGTCTAAGTTGGTCATAACTTTTCTTCCAAGGAGTAAGCATCTTTTAATTTCATGGCTGCAGTCACCATCTGCAGTGATTCTGGAGCCCCCAAAATAAAGTCTCTCACTATTTCCATTGTTTCCCCATCTATTTGCATGAAGTGATGGAACTAGATGCCATGATCTTAGTTTTCTGAATGTTGAGTTCTAACTTTTACCTTATACATAATCAACTTTTCAACTATTTGAGTAATCCTATCTTGTTTTGGGGCTCCCTGGTGGCTCAATCCTTAAAGAATCTGCCTACAATGCAGGAGACCCGGGATCAATCCCTGAGTCATGAAGATCCCCTGGAGAAAGAAATGGCAATCCACTCCAATATTCTTGCCTGGAAATTCCCATGGACTGGAGAGCCTGGCAGTCAGAATTGACTGAGCGACCAACACTATCTTGTTTTTACTCGTCTTGCATGCTTCATAGCTAAGCAAGCTTATCCTTCAAAATGCACACATTTTTACTTCTTTATTTTCAATATCTATATGTATTACTTCATTTTCCTGTCTTGTCTCATTAGTTAGCGCTTCCAAAACGGTGTTCAATGATACAAGTTATAACATACTTCAAAATATACTACAAGTAGACTTATTATTTCACCCTTTAATGAGGTCTCCTAGCTGAAACACTCTTTAAAACATTAGTGCCCATCTATGCCTATTTTACTTGGAATTTTCAGAAGTTTTGCTTGAAATTTTTGCTGAGTATTATTAAATTTTTAAAGATTTTATCATTAGTATTATTAATTATATTGATAGATTTTATGATTTTCAATGTCATTCCATTTTCAAGAAAATTCTACTTAATGTTGGCATGTCACTTTTTCCGCATATTGCTATATTCATTTTATTAGTCTAATTAAAATTCTAGCATATATTACTAACATTACTTTGAGTCAATTTTATTAGTGTATATATTTCCAAAAACCATTCATATTAGGTATTAAAATTAATATTGGAAAGATGCATATAAATTTAATCATCTGTATATTTATGGTTGCTATAAATGGCATCGCCTTCTCAATGGACATGAACTTGAACAAACTCCAGGAAATACTGGAGGACAGGGAAGGCTGGCATGCTGCAGTCCACAGAGTTGCAAAGAGTGGGACATGACAGCAACTGGAAAACAACAATAATGCTTACATGCTTTCTGTCATCTGTAAGCGTTCTAATATTTTTTATTATATTCATCTCCTTTATTTCAAATCAGACTTACCAAAAATTTTCCATTTTAGAAATCTATCCATAGAATCAACTTTTAATTTATCCTTCTTGCCTATTATTTTGTTTTACAATTTCAGTTTTATCTTAATGAATTTCTTCCTCTGCCTTATTTGTTTTATTCTATTTTTACATTTTCTTCTAGATTTTAATTATAATTTTATATAGTATTAGTCTTCCCTGTAAGTTTTAAGAGTACTGAAGTCCTAGTATTGTCCTCAAAAGTAAAGCTATAATTGTGTTCCAGTAAACAGATTCGTGGAGGGCACAAATAGAACCTTGTGCACACCAAGACCCAGGAGAAAGGATCAGTGACCCCACAGAGAGTGACCCAGACTTGCCCATGAGTGTCCAGGAGTCTCTGGCAGAGGCGTGGGTCAGCAGTGGCCTGCTGCTGGCCTGTAGGCACTGAGTGTAGCATTATATGCATGGGACTGTTTGAAAGAGGTTGTCATTATCTTCATTATCTCCACCATAGTTTGGTTCCAAGTAATAATAACAGGGAGGGAACACAGCCCCACCCATCAACAGAAATTGGATTAAAGATTTACTGAGCATGGCCTCCCCCATCAGAAAAAGACCCAGTCTCCCCTTCAGTCAGTCTTAAGCCTCTTATCCTTATCCATCAGAAGGCAGACAGACTGAAAACCGCAATGACAGAAAATTAACCAACCTGATCACATGGACCAAGCCTAGTCTAATTCAATGAAACTATGAGCCATGTCACATAGGGCTACCCAAGACACACAGGTGGAGAGTTCTGACAAAATGTGGCCCACTGGAGAAGGGAATGGCAAACCACTTCAGTATTCTTGCCTTGAGAACCCCATGAATAGTATGTAAAGAGTGCCTGAAGAACTATGGATGGAGGTTTGTGACATTGTACAGGAGGCAGCAATCAAGACTAAGCCCAAGAAAAAGAAATTTTATAATGTAAAATGGTTGTCTGAGGAGGCCTTACTAATAGCTTTGAAAAGAAGACAAGTGACAGGCAAAGGAGAAAAGGAAAGATGTACCCATTTGAATGCAGAGTTCCAAAGAATAGCAAGGAGAGATAGCAAAGCCTTCCTCAGTGATCAATACAAAGAAATAGAGGAAAACAATAGAATGGGAAAGACTAGAGATCTCTTCAAGAAAATTAGAGATACCAAGGGAACATTTCATGCAAGTGGGCACAATAAAGGACAGAAATGGTATGGACCTAACAGAAGCAGAAGATATTAAGAGGTAGCAAGAATACCCAGAAGAACTATACAGAAAAGATCTTCACAACCCAGATAATCACGATGGTGTGATCACTCACCTAGAGACAGACATCTTGGAATGCAAAGTCAAGTGGGCCTTAGGAAGCATCACACAAACAAAGCTAATGGAGGTGAAGGAATTCCAGTGGAACTATTTCAAATCCTAAAAGATGATGCTGTGAAAGTGCCGCACTCAATATGCCAGCAAATTTGGAAAATTCAGCAGTGGCCACAGGACCAGAAAATGTTAGTTTTCATTCCAATCTCAAAGAAAGACAATACCTAATTGTCATTCTTTGACAATGCAAAGAATGTTCAAGCTACTGCATGACTGCACTTCTTTCACACACTAACAACGTAATGCTCAAAATTCTCCAAGCCAAGCTTCAATGTACATGAACCATGAATTTCCAGATGTTCAAGGTGGTTTTAGAAAAGCCAGAGAAACCAGAGATCCAATTGCCAACATCCACTGGATCATCAAAATGCAAGAGAGTTCAGAAAAACATCTACTTCTACTTTATTGACTATGCCAAATCCTTTGACTGTGTGGATCACCACAAACTGTAGAAAATTCTTAAAGAGATAGGAACACCAGGACACTTGATGTGCCTCCTGGGGAAATCTGTATGCAGGTTAAGGAATAACAGTTTGAACTGGACAACAACAGATTCGCCCCAAATCGGGAAAGGAGTACATCAAGGCTGTATATTGTCATCCTGCTTATTTAACTTATATGCAGGGTACATAATGAGAAACGCTGGGCTGGAGGAAGCACAAGCTGGAATCAAGATTGCCGGGAGAAATATCAATAACCTCAGATATGCAGATGATACAACCATTATGACAGAAAGCAAAGAGAACTAAAGAACCTCTTGGAATTTAGAAAGATAGTAATAATGACCCTGTATGGGAGAAAACAAAAGAGACACAGATGAATAGAACAGACTTTTGGACTCTACAGGAGAGGGAGAGGGTGGGATGATTTCGGAGAATGGCATTGAAACATGTATACTATCATGTAAGAAATGAAGCACCAGTTTATGTTCAATACAGGATACAGGATGCTTGGGGCTGGTGCACGAGAATGATCCAGAGAGATGATATGGGATGGGAGGTGGGAGAGGGTTTCAGGATTGGGAGCTCGTGTACACCTGTGCCTGATTCATGTCAATGTATGGCAAAACCAATACAATATTGTAAAGTAGAATAAAATAAAAATAAAATTAAAAAAAAAAGAACCTCTTGATGAAAGTGAAAGAGAGACAAGAGTGAAAAAGTTGACTTAAAGCTCAGCATTCAGAAAACGAAGATCATAGCATCTGGTCCCATCACTTCATGGCAAATAGATGTGGAAACAACGGAAACAGTGAAAGATTTTATTTTAAGGGCCTCCAAAATCACTGCACATGGTGATTACAATCATGAAATTAAAAGACACTTGCTCTTTGGAAGAAAAGTTATGACCAACCTAGACAGCATATTAAAAAGCAGAGACATTACTTTGCCATCAAAAGTCCATCTAGTCAAAGCTGTGGTTTTTCCAGTATTCATGTATGGCTGTGAAGTTGGACTATAAAGAAAGATGAGCACCTAAGATTGATGCTTTTGAACTGTGGTATTAGAGAAGACTCTTGAGAGTCCCTTGGACTGCAAGGAGGCCCAATCAGTCCATCCTAAAGGAAATCAGTCTTGAAGATTTATTGGAAGGACCGATGCTGAAATACCAATAGTTTGGGCACTTGACGTGAAGAACCGACTCATTGGGAAAGACCCTGATGCTGGGAAAGATTGAATGCAGGAGGAGAAGAGGACAACAAAGGATGAGATGGTTGGATTGTATCACCAACTCAATGGACATGAGTTTGAGTAATCTCCTGGAGTTGGTGATGGAGTGGGAGGCCTGGCTTGTTGCAGTCCATGGAGTTGCAGAGTCAGACAAGACTAAGTGACTGAACTGTACTGAACTGAATTTCTCTTCATTAAATTTAACTAATTTTCATGGTTTTTGACCTTATTTTTTTGTCCAGAGATTATTTATACTTTATTTTTTTTACAAGCACTAGTTTTTCAGTTCTTTGTCATGAAGAACCAAGTAATCATTGAATTGTTTGTTCATATATTCAGTAATGGAGTCTTCCTTGATGGCTCAGATGGTAAACAATCTGAGTGTAATCAAGAGATCTGGGTTTTATCCCTAGGTAGGGATGATCCTCTAGAGAAGGGAATGGCTACCCAATCCAGTATTCTTGCCTGCAGAATTCCATGGACATAGGAGCCTGGTAGGCTACACTACATGGGGTCACAAAGAGTTGTACAGGACTAAGCAACTAACACTTTCACTAATACTTTATTCAATAATACTATCAACAATAGAAATTAACACTAACAATGATGCAATTCTACTATTTCCATGTTAGCAATCTTTTCCTTTTGACTCATTCAGTTCAGTTCAGTTCAGTCACTCAGTCGTTCAAACTCTTTGAGACCCCATGAACTGCAGCACACCAAGTATCCCTGTCCATTACCAACTCCTGGAGTCCACGCAGACCCATGTCCACCGAGTCGGTGATGCCATCCAGCCATATCATCCTCTGTTGTCCCCTTTCCTCCTGCACTCAATCTTTCTCAGCATCAGAGTCTTTTCAAATGAGTCAGCTCTTAGCATCAGGTAGCCAAAGTAGTGGAGTTTCAGCTTCAACATCAGTCCTTCCAATGAGCACCCAGGGCTAATCTCCTTTAGGAAGGACTGGTTGGATCTCCTTGCAGTCCAAGGGACTCTCAAGAGTCTTCTCCAACACCACAGTGCAAAAGCATCAGTTCTTTGGTGCTTGGCTTTCTTTATAGTGCAACTCTCACATCCATATGTGACTACTGGAAAAACCATAGCCTTGACTCGACAGACCTTTGTTAGCAAAGTAATGTCTCTGCTTTTTAATATGCTCTCTAGGTTTTCATAACTTTCTTTCCGAGGAGTAAGCATCTTTTAATTTCATGGCTGCAATCACCATCTACAGTGATTTTGGAGCAAAAAAAAAAAAAAAAAAGTCTGACACTGTTTTCCCATCTATTTGCCATGAAGTGATGGGACCAGGTGCCATGATCTTCGTTTTCTGAATGTTGAGCTTTAAGCCAACTTTTTCACTCTCCTCCTTCATTTTTGTCAAGAGGATTTTTAGTTCCTCTTCACTTTTTGCCATAAGGGTGGTGTCATCTGCATATCTGAGATTATTGATATTTCTCCTGGCAATCTTGATTCCAGCTTGTGCTTCCTCTAGCCCAGCATAATTCCAGCCAAGATATTCATGATGCTGTAATCACTCACCTAGAGCCAGACATCCTGGAATGTGAAGTCAAGTGGGCCTTAGGAAGCATCACTATGAACAAAGCTAGTGGAGGTGATGGAATTCCAGTTGAGCTATTTCAAATCCTGAAAGATGATGCTGGGAAAGTGTTGCACTCAATATGCCAGTAAATTTGGAAAACTCAGCAGTGGCCACAAAACTGGAAAATGTCAGTTTTCATTCCAATCCCAAAGAAAGGCAATGCCAAACAATGCTCAAACTACCACACAATCACAGTCATCTCACACACAAGTAAAGTAATGGTAAAATTCTCCAAGCCGGGCTTCAGCAATATGTGAACCGTGAACTCCCAGATGTTCAAGCTGGTTTAGAAAAGGCAGAGGAACCAGAAATCAAATTGCCAACATCGACTGAATCATCAAAAAAGCCAAGAGAGTTCCAGAAAAACATCTATTTCTGCTTTATTGACTATGCCAAAGCCTTTGACTGTGTGGATCACAATAAACTGTAGAAAATTCTGAAAGAGATGGGAATATCAGACCACCTGACGTGCCTCTTGATAAATCTGTATGCAGGTCAGGAAGCAACAGTTACAACTGGACATGGAACAACAGACTGGTTCCAAATAGGAAAAGGAGTACGTCAAGGCTGTATATTGTCACCTTGCTTATTTTGACTCACTACAAGATCAATTTTTTTTTTAATTTCTTAGCTATGAGAATAATGTATATTTTCTCTTTGAGAGTTACAATTTTTTGTCTTGTTTTCTTTTTGTTGTTGTTTTTGTTATATACTGCTATTTTCCCACAAGAAAAGTACCTGCATATTGGTAGTGCTCAAAATATATTTTTGAAGATGTTAATATATACCACCTTTAACTTGATCTCTATATACTTTCGTATTAACTGTATCTTCAATTAGCTTCTTTTGAAATAAATTTACTTTTACTCCCCTTAATTCTTTGTTATTGAGCTATACTTTAATATTAATATTGTTACTTCTCTTCATTTGATATACACCAGACAGCTTTCTTCCCCTTTAAAGTTTCCATTTTCCTTTTATTTTAGACATTCTTCTTGTAAATAAATCATAGCTGGATTTCTGTTTTTTATACTTACTATCATTTTCTGTAGTAGGAATTCAATTCTGTTTTTCTGTAGAGGAATTCAATTCTTTGGCAATTACTCCTATGTCTTATATACTTGTTTTTATTTTTCTCATCTTATATTTAATCACTATGTATGTTTATACTTATTTCCTCTTCTTCTAATTCTTATTTCTCAGATTCATCAAAGAATCCTTTTCATTTTCTTTGCATTCCCAACTTCATTATCAGGAGTTATAATGTAACCCACATGCTTTTATTTTCTATTAAAACTCAATAACAAGTATGCCTATTCACTAAGCTACTTATACCATCTCTTACATAGTATCTAGCAGAATAAAATCCATCACCTTCTCTTTACCCAACATCTAAGTTATGACCAACCTAGATAACATATTCAAAAGCAGAGACATTACTTTGTCAACAGAGGTCCATCTAGTCAAGGCTATAGTTTTTCTTGTGGTCATGTATGGATGTGAGAGTTGAACTGTGAAGAAAGCTGAGTGCTGAAAAATTGATGCTTTTGAACTGTGGTGTTGGAGAAGACTCTTGAGAGTCCCTTGGACTGCAAGGAGATCCAACCAGCCCATTCTGAAGGAGATCAACCCTGGGATTTCTTTGGAAGGAATGATGCTAAAGCTGAACCTCCAGTACTTTGGCCACCTCATGCGAAGAGTTGACTCATTGGAAAAGACTCTGATTCTGGGAAGGATTGGAGGCAAGAGGAGAAGGGGACAACAGAGGATGAGATGGGTGGATGGCATCACCAACTCGGTGGACGTGAGTTTGAGTGAACTCTGGGAGTTGGTGATAGACAGGGAGGCCTAGCATGCTGCAATTCATGGGGTCCAAAGAGTCGGACATGACTGAGCGACCGAACTGAACTGATGGAGAACTCTTTTGTATATTTTAGCTTTCACCACCTGTTCTGTTGTTTACTTTGACCAGGAAAACTATGTAAAAAGAGAGAGGACACTCATACAAACAACTGTCTTTCTTTTCCTTAATATCTTTTTCTTTTTAGAATTTAATCATCTAAACAAAGATTTTTTCTTTCTTCAAGTGTTTCAAATATTTTGTAAAATAAGTGCTTTAATAAGCCAACACAAGGAATAGTGTGATTAATTCAAGAATCAAGAAGTTATTTATTTATTTATTCCACAATACATATTCCATACTAATCATAATACACTGCTAGATGTAGATACTAAAAACACAAAATTAAAGCAAAAGAAGTCTCTCACTGCTTCTGGGTTAGAAAAGCAATGTAAAATTAACTATGAACTAAATTTCAGTAAATTAAAAAGGATGATTTGTTGAAGATCTAAACACATGTTACAGAAGATCAGAGAATGAAGAAATTACTGCTAGGAGATGGTATACAAGAAGTGATAACAGAATAAATAAATGAGATTTGTTTGTGATGATGCTTTCAGAAGAAGAATCCAGGTTTCACAAAACATTTTGGATCCAGAATTAGGAGGGGATTTAAGTTTCTAAAAAACATCAGGAGAAAGGCTACTGAATACAGTGGAGACAGATCACAAAGGGCTCAGATGCCAAATAGTGTACTCCTGGGAGTTTTAAAACTACTAAATAAAAATAATTTCCTAAGTCCATCTTACATCTTTATAGTTGCAAAGATTTCCACTGACTGACTTCTAAATATAGTAGTACAGTGAACCAACTATGAAACAAGAATACATGCTTCCGCATCTCAGTTTTACAATAACCTATAGCAATTTAAAAAGCCACTTAGCTATTTTTTATACTTTTTCCTCACCTTAAAATTAATACTTGAGAAATAAAAGATTAATGATTGGAAAACATGACTTGTTGGCTAAAGGAATGTAAATTTAATTTTTTTCTTAGAAACCACTGAAATAGTAAATTTCCAAATTTTCTGACAGATTCTTTCCAACTCAGGTTTCTAAGACAGTGTCTATTCTCTCTTCTCACCAACTGCTCCTTCAATACTTCTTTCAGCTGTTCCCATTTCAAGTACTAACGCTGCCAGTTTTGTTTCTTTTCTAATAATCTTACATCCTATTAATCATATCAATGTGCCATCAATATTTTCTAGTCTTCACACATTATCATAAGATGGGTTATTTTTTCCACCTGTTTCTCTGAATTGCCAACATACTATCTCTCTGAGTCCAAAAGATCACACCTGTGCAATTTGGAAAGCATCCAAAAACTCTGTCAAATTTTAAATTACATTATCCCTAACTTAGCTCCTTTTGATATAGCATCAGTAGAGTCGAGTATCTATTTCATTGATTTTTCACTCAATTTTTATTTAATTCCCATAACATTATTCTTTCCATGGTTTAATCACTTCTGCTAGGTATATTGTTATTTTAAGAACAATGTATATTATTTGAACTGATGAGTCTTCCCTGTATTCTGTAATTTTAAAGCAACAGTAGACACACTGTTCCAAATTCGAACAAACTGACATATAGGCTCTTAACAAAGAAATTAAAATCTGTGTGGAAGGAAACCCTTATATCTCAAAGCTGATTTCTATATTCTTTCTTTGAAAATGTACTCTCTTAGTTATTATTATAAGCTTAGTTAAAAAATACAGTGGAAAAATGTTGCTATACTTGGTACATTAATGTAATGATACAATTTATCTCCCTAATTTATTACTTCTTCCCAAAACGTCATATCTTACCTGATAGAGTGACATAAATTGAGATCTTAAAGCGTAAAGTGTTACAACTGGAAAAGATCCAAGAGATAATTTACTTTAATCACTTTATCCTATAAATGATGAGATTGGTGCACAGATGGACTCTTGTTATTCAATATCACATTTCTGGTCATTTTTGTAGTCTCCAGAGTTCTAAACTGATGCTATTTTAAATACAGATCTTCCATCCCTTTTCTCTAAACTTTCTAGTGAATATAAAGATATTCATAGTTTCGTTAATTTTGTATGCAATTTTCTCTTCATTGATGGCATTGGAGAAACTGATCAACATCTGCTAACTCCAATCTGCCGATTTCATATGTCTTTAAGTAGTTTTTCCTTTCAAGATACTTCAAAATTGATATCTCATGTGAAAAACAAAAAAAAATGAAACATGTTTCTAAAAACCCAATGACCAGGCCCATATAATAAGATAGAAAATTGAGTCATTTTAGATTTAGTAATAATATAACCTAGTTTTGATTCATGTTTTATTTTTCAGGAAAACAAATTCTCCTTCCTGTTTTATTGCTACTTTAAGTTAATAATGAATTGGTATAATCATTTCCAGTCATTCTTTCCTTTTCAAATATGACTCATTTTCAGTATATTTGTTATTCAGGGGAGGAAATTATCTCCTCTACTAAAATCATTTCTCATTTTTTGACGCTAGTCACCAAACAGAATAGCCCTGATATATTGTAGGGACAAGGGCTTCCTGGGAGGCTCAGCGGTAAAGAATCTGCCCGCAATTCAGGAGACGCAGGAGACACAGGTTTGATCCCTGAGTCGGAAAGATTCCCTGGAGGAGGCCATGGCAACTTACTCCAGTATTCTTGCCTGGAGAATCCCACGGACAGAGGAGCCTGGTGAGTTTCAGTCCATAGGGCTGCAGAGTCAGACACAACTGAAGTGACCGAGCACGCACATACGCACACTATATATGCATCTGGAATCCACAGGTTCTCACAGTCACACAAAGCTGTGTTCTCTTATGACTTCTGAAAGTGTCGATAGGCTTCCTTGTTGCTGAAAGAGGGTAGCAAGTGGGAAGGAAGCAAAGAGGGCAGGGGTACTGGGGTGGCTTGGTGCAGAGGAAAAAGTGCAAATTCTATTTCATATTCAAGGGCTAAGGTAAGTGGGTGCTGTGGCTTCTCTACAGATGCAAGCTGTGTTTCTGTCCTCTCTGAGCATGAATATTCCCTACGAATCTAGACACATTCTTTAGATCTGGCTTTACCAAGAACATGTATAATTAGGCCATGACAGATTTTGCTGGTTGATGGCGAATCATGGGGAAAAAAAGAAGCAAAATAGTAAGTTTTTAATGAAGCAAACTATATTTAATTGAAAGGAATGTGACTTTCTCTGAGACATCACCTTTACCTCCTAATTGCACTAAAATGTCACTTTCAAGTATCTTTCAAAGAAATTATAGTTGGTCACCTAATGTCAATCCCAAGAGTATTAAATTTCACAGATGACTATTATAACAAATAAAGACTGTGTATTAAAAAGCAAAGACATCACTTTACCCACAAAGGTCTGTCTAGTCAAAGCTATGGTTTCTCCAGTAGTCATGTATGGATGTGAGAGTTGGACTATAAAGAAGGCTGAAGGCTGAAGAATTGATGCTTTCAAATTGTGGTACTGGAGCATACTCTTGAGAGTCCCTTAGACTACAAGGAGATCAAACCAGTCAATCCTAAAGAAAATAAATCCTGAATATTCATTGGAAGAAATGATGCTGAAGTTGAATCTCCTATAGTTTGACCACCTGATGCACAGAGCGGATTCACTGGAAAAGACCCTGAGGCTGGAAAACATTGAGGCAGGAGGAGAAGGGGGTGACAGAGGATGAGACGGTTGGATGGCATTACCAACTCAACAGACTTAAGTTTGAGCAAACTCCAAGAGATAGTGAAAGACAGGGAAGCCTGGTGTGCTGCAGTTGCAAAAAGTAGGACATTACTTAGCAAGTGAAAAACAACAAAATTATTACTAAAACTTATTCAATCGCTAAGAGTCAGACACGATTGAGTGACTTCACTTTCACTTTTCACTTTCATGCATTGGAGGAGGAAATGGCAACCCCCTCCAGTATTCTTGCCTGGAGAATCCTAGGGACAGGGGAGCCTGGTGGGCTGCCGTCTATGGGGTTGCACAGAGTCGGACACAACTGAAGCGACTTAGCAGCAGCAGCATTCTAGATGATCCTAATATTCTATCACATAATAATAATAATAAAGTGGATAACAGCTTTGGGACAATTTTATGTAAATATTTCAAACAGAACTCCTGGCTATATAATCATACCTGGTGCATATTTTGAGTTTGGTTCTAGACTACTGCGATAAAGTGAATATCATAGTAAATGAAGTCACGTGAATCTTTTGGTTTTCTAATGTGTATCAAAATTACATTTAAACTATATTTAATCTATTAAGTGTTCAGAAGCATTATCTAAATATACAATGTTTGTATCTTATTTTTAAATATTTCATTGTTAACAATACACTAACCATCATAAGGGCCTTCAGTGAGTCAGGGTTTTTTTGTGTGTTTTTTGTTTTGTTTTGTTTTTTTGTTTGCTGGTGAAGTGACTTATCTTCAGCTGTGAAGGCTGCTGGTGGATCAGGGTGGTGGTAGTTGCTGAAGGTTGAGGTGGCTGTGGCAATTTCCTAAAATAAAACAACATTGCATAGTGCTGCATCAATTGACTCTTCCTTTCATTAATGATTTCTCTGTGGTGTGCACTGCTGCTTGATAGCATTTTACCCACAGTAGAACTTCTTTCAAAATTGGAGTCAATACTCTCAAACCCTCGTGCTGCTTTATCAACTAATTTTTTGAACTATTTTAAAACTTTTGTTATCATTTCAACAGTCTTCATAGCATCTTCACCAGGAATAGTTTTCATCTCAAGAAACCACTTTCTTTGCTCATCCATATGAAGCAACTCCTCATCTGTTCAAGTTTATCATGAGATCGCATCAGTTCAGTTATACTTTCAGGCTCCACTTCTATTTCTCTTGCTATTTTACCACATATGCATGGATGTTTATCCATGAGGGCTGAAACCAAGTTCTTTCAAATTCTTGTTAATGTTGGTATTTTGACCTCTTCCCCAAATCACAAATGTTCTTAACACCTAGAATGAAAAATCCTGTCCAAGAGATTTGTAATTGACTTTGCCTTGATACAGCAACCCACTGCAGTATTCTTATCTGGGAAATCCCATGCACAGAGGAGCCTGGGAGCAGGAGGAAGGCTATAGTTCATAGGTCCCAAAGAGTCAGATGACCAAGTGGCTAACAGTTTGCCCTGACCCATCAGAAGAGTCACTATGTAGCTATAGCCTTAAAAAATGTTTTTCTTAAATAATTAGACCTGAAAGTCAAAATTATTCTTTGATTCAGGAGCTGTAAAATAGATGTTGTGTTAGTAGGCATGAAAGCATATTAATATTGTTGTACATCTTCATTAGAACTCTTGGGTGACCAGTTACATTGTCAAGGAGCAGCAATATTTTGAAATAAATCTTTTCTTTTCTTTTCTTTTTCTGAAGAGTGGGTCTTAGTGGTAGGCTTGAAATATTCAGTAAACCATGATATAAAAGGATGTGCTGTCATCCAGGCTTTGTTGTTCCATTTATAAAGCACAGGCAGAATAGACTGAGTATAATTCTAATGGGCCCTAAGATTTCCAAAATGGTAATGAGTATTGATTTCAACTTAAAGTCACCAGCCTCATTAGCGCCTAAAGAGAAAGTCAGCCCATGTTTTGATGTTTGGAGTCAAGCACTGACTTCTCCTCTCTAGCTATGAAAGTACTAGATGGCATCTTCTTCTAGTATGAGGCTATTTCATCTACATTGAAAATGTGTTGTTTGATGTAGCCACCTTTATTAATTATCTTAGCTGGATCCTCTACTAAACTTGCTATGGCTTAGACACCAGCATTTTCTGCCATACCTTGCACTTCTATTTTATGGAGGTGGCTTCTCTCCATAGACCTCATGCATCAACCTCTGCTAGCTTCAGACTCTCCTTTGGCAGCTTCCTCATCTCTCTTAACATTTATAGAATGGGAGAGAGTTAGAGTCTTGCTCTGAAGAAGGCTTTGGCTTAAGGGAATGATGTGGCTGATCTGTTCAATCCAGACCACCAAAATTCTCCATAACAGCAATAAGATTGTTTCACTTTCTTATTAATCTATCATTTCTGTGTTCACTGGAGTAGCACTTTTAATGTCTTTGAAGAGCTCTTCCTTTGCATTCACAACTTGACTAATGAAGAGGCCTTGCTTTCAGCCTTTCACTTTTGACATGCCTTCCTTACCAAGCTTAATCATTTCTTGTTTTAATTTAAAGTGAGAGACATGTGACTTGTTTTGATTTAAAATGAGAGACATGTGCCTCCTCCTGTCGAACACTTAGAAGCCATTGTGTAAGATTATTAATACATCTAATTTCAATATTCTTCTGTCTCAGGGAACAGGCATGACAAAGGAAAGGCAGAGAGATAGCCCTGTTAGCGGGGCACAGTTTGTTGTGCCTCTAAAACAATTACCATAGTAACATCAAAGATCATTGATACAGATCACCACAACAAATATAATAATGATGAAAAAAATTTGAAATACTGTGAAAGTGATCAAAATGTAACAGAGACATGAAGTGAGCAATTGCTGCTGGAAAGATGGCACTGACAGACTTGCTCAACAGAGGGTTGCCACAAACCTTCAATTTGTAAAAGTTCAGGATCTGGAAAGTGCAGTAATGCAAGTCACAGATAAAATGAGGTATGCCTGTGTAAATAATTTGAATAACCCAAATTGGTGTGTATGCAGCATTCTAACGACCCAGTTTCAATAATACTATGAAAAAGCAATCTGTTTCTAAGATGACCTCTGAGAACTAGGGCTCAAGTATAGGGCTCAAAATGACCCCAGAGCTATGAATCCTGGAAATTCTTAGGATATCTGGTGGTGTATGGAATGCCTGCTTTCCCCAATAATACATATGTTGAAATCCTAACTCCCTAGTATGGGAGCATTAGTAGATGGGGACTTTGGGAGACAATTAGGTCATGAGGGTACAGCCCTCATAAATGAGACTGGTCCTCTTATAAAAGAGGTTCCAGAGAGTGTTCTAGCCTTCTCTGTCATGTGAAGATACAATGAGAAGTCTGCAACTTGGAAGCATCCTGACCTCAAATTTCCAATCAGCAGAACTGGTGGCAGTAAATGTCTGCTGTTTAAAGGCCACCCAGTGTGTGGTATTTTGTTGAGGCAGGTGGGTGGTAAAAGAGAAGAGGGATGAGAGAGGGACTAAAGCCGGTCCAAGAAACCCTGTCATAAAGGTATTACCCACCCTGGCTAATCCCAGGTACCAAAGAATAACTCAAAATTTTGAAGATGATACTTCCAGTGATCATGACACCAGGTGATTGAGTCAGGCCATTTCTATGTGTGGCACTGCTGGCTAGTCCCAGGCACCGAAGGAGAACTAGAAAACTTCACAGAAGACATTCCAACACATAGGGACTCAGATCCAGGGCGGATGACATACAGTGATTACTATTATCATCTCCATAGGTAAGAACATCTCTTAGATTGTGACCACCAGCTAAGTAGAAAATTTATTGTCAAACAAATAGCACTTTCCAGTAGTTAGTAGCAGACAGCTAAACAATTACACCTACACAATATTCCTTCCTTGGCTCACTAAACTCTGAAATGATGTTCAATTTCTTTTAATATTTCTAATAGTTTTATTTATTAATAAAACCTCTTTTGAAATAAGTATAGGTTCTCCATATTTGCTGACTAAAATTCTGAAAAAGAAAAATATCAGAAGACAATTGCTGAATACTGCCTCTTCTCTTTATAAGAGAACTTTAAAAAGACTTCCAAAATAGACATTTCTCCAAAGAAGACATACTGATGGCTAACAAACACATGAAAAGATGCTCAACATCACTCATTATCAGAGAAGTACAAATCAAGACCACAATGAGGTACCATTTCACACCAGTCAGAATGGCTGTGATCCAAAAGTCTACAAGCAATAAATGCTGGAGAGGGTGTGGAGAAAAGGGAACCCTCTTACACTGTTGGTAGGAATGCAAACTAGTACAGCCACTATGGAGAACAGTGTGGAGATTCCTTAAAAAACAACAAATAGAACTACCTTATGACCCAGCAATCCCACTGCTGGGCATACACAGCAAGGAAACTAGAATTGAAAGAGACACGTGTACCCCAATGTTCATCGCAGCACTGTTTATAATAGCCAGGACATGGAAGCAACCTAGATGTCCATCAGCAGATGAATGGATAAGAAAGCTGTGGTACATATACACAATGGAGTATTACTCAGCCATTAAAAAGAATACAGTTGAATCAGTTCTAATGAGGTGGATGACTGGAGCTGATTATACAGAGTGAAGTAAGCCAGAAAGAAAAACACCAATACAGTATACTGACACATATATATGGAATTTAGAAAGCTGGTAATGACAACCCTATACGCGAGACAGCAAAAGAGACACAGATGTAAAGAACAGACTCTGTGGGAGAGGGAGAAGATAGGATGATTTGGGAGAATGGCATTGAAACATGTATACTATCATGTAAGGAATGAATCGCTAGTCTAGGTTCGATACAGGATGCCTGGGGCTGGTGCACTGGGATGACCCAGAGAGACGATATGGGGAGGGTGATGGGAGGGGGTTCAGGGTTGGGAACTCATGTACACCTGTGGTGAATTCATGTCAATGTATGGCAAAACCAATACAGTATTGTAAAGTAAAAAAATAAAATTAAATAAATAATAAATAAAAGACTTCCAAATAGATGTCTCAATTTAAAGTCTACTCTTCCCTTGTTCCTCATAATTTTTAGTATTTATACTTTTCCAGTTTTATAATCACTATTAGAAGAAAGTCATCCATATTCATATTAGAGATGATCTGTACTATAAACTCATAATATTACTAGCAGTTTCTCTATACTATTAATGCTAGTGTATTTGTTTTCAATTATATTTACACTCTGGTTTGTGGATTCATTTTAGAGAGTCACTGTTAAGAAATTGCAGTTTATCTTATTTTTTAAGGAAGACCTATATCACATTAGCTCAAAGATACAAAATGTATTTCAAATCACACGCTTTTCTTAATCAAGTTCAGTCAATCAACTTGATAAAATTTTCATATACATATATATCATTCTACATTATTCCTCTAGGTTTTCGTAAACAAAAATATGACAAAGGTCTGATAAAGGTCACATTCTCAAGGATTTTTTTTTCTCACATAAATAGTGTTGATAACTGGATTTGCATGTGATTAATCTTCCTGAATAAAAAATAGAAAAAATAGTCCTAAATTACTACAAAAATTGCTTCCTATTGCTAATTACAGATATTTCATCTATCACCTAGTGACATTTGCATGCTAAGAAACAAAGTAAATTCATTTTATTTTCCATATCTTACATTTTATAGAGAACGTTAGACTATTATCAGAGACAACCTGGTGAGGACTTTTGTCCACCACTTTTTAAAATTATGCCTGAGCACAAGCTGATCTGAAAGTTTTGAATCAATCAATATTAAACATCTCCTGCAAGTATTTGATAATAATGTTGAATTCAGTTCAGATCAGTTAAGTCACTCAGTCGTGTCTGACTCTTTGCGACCCCATGAATCACAGCACGCTAGGCCTCCTTGTCCATCACCAAATCCCGGATTCACTCAGTCTCATGCCCATCAAGTCGATGATGCCATCCAGCCATCTCATCCTCTGTTGTCCCCTTCTCCTCCTGCCCCTAATCCTTCCCAGCATCAGGGTCTTTTCCAGTGAGTCAACTCTTTGCATGAGGTGGCCAAAGTATTGGAGTTTCAGCTCCAGCATCAGTCCTTCTAATGAACACCCACGACTGGTCTCCTTTAGGATGGACTGGTTGGATCTCCTTGCAGTCCAAGGGACTCTCAAGAGTCTTCTCCAACACTACAGTGATTCAACTGGCTGCAATGGGAAGAGAATAAATAGTCCACCAGGGTGCCTATCTGTATGGAGTAGAATGGAGTCTTGAGATAATGTTTATCAAAAAATATAATTGAAATATTAAGTAATATTGACAGATGAGCTTCTATACCTTCTCCATGTTATATCTTATCACAATGAAGTTACTGATCACCATCAGGCATTATCTCTTCATTGTTTCATGGTCCATCCGCCATGGTCCATGTTAATATCACCTAGACTAAAGTAATATCTGTTAGGTCCATACCATTTCTGTCCTTTATTGTGCTCATCTTTGCATGAAATGTATCCTTGGTATCTCTAATTTTCTTGAAGAGATCTCTAGTCTTTCCCATTCCATTGTTTTCTTCTAATTCTTTGCACTGATCCCTGAGGAAAGCTGTGTTATCTCTCCTTGCTATTCTTTGGAACTCCTCATTCAGATGGATATTTCTTTCCTTTTCTCTTTCTCCTTTTGCTTCTCTTCTCAACTATTTGTAAGGCCTCAGACAACCATTTTGCCTTTTTGCATTTTCCCCCCTTGGGGATAGTTTTGATCACTGCCTCCTGTACAATATTAAGAACCTCTATCCATAATTCTTCAGGCACTGTGTCTATCAGATCTAATCCCTTGAATCTATTTCTCACTTCCACTGTATAATCATAAGGGGGTTTGATTTAGGTCATACATGAATGTCTAGTGGTTTTCCCTACTTTCTTCAATTTCAGTCTGAATTTTGCAATAAGAAGTTAATGATCTGAGCCACAGTAAGCTGCCAGTCTTGTTTTTGCTGACTTAATAGAGCTCCTCCATCTTTGGCTACAAAGAATATGATCAATCTGATTAAGGAATTGACTATCTGATGATGTCATGTATACAGTCTTCTCTTGTGTTGTGGGAACAAGGTGTTTGCTATGACCAATGCATTCTCTTGGCAAAACTCTATTAGCCTCTGTCCTGATTCATTTTGTACTCAAAGGCAAAAATTGCCTGTTACTCCATATATCTCTTGACTTCTGACTTTTGCATTCCAGTCCCCTATGATGAAAAGAACATCTTTTTTGGTGTTAGAGACACCAAGGAAATTTCATGCAAAGATAGGTGCAATAAAGGACAGAAATGGTATGGACCTAACAGAAGCAGAAGTAATTAAGAAAAGGTGGCAAGAATACACAGAAGAACTCTACAAAAAGATCTGAATGACCCAGATAACCACAATGGTGTGATCACTCACCTAAAACCAGACATCCTGGAATGCGAAGTCAAGTGGCCTTAGGAAGCAACACTACAAAGAAAGCTAGTGGAGCTGACAGAATTCTAGTTGAGCTATTTCAGTTTCTAAAAGATGATGCTGTGAAAGTACTGCACTCAATATGCTAGCAAATTTGGAAAAGTCAGCAGTGGCCACAGGGCTGGAAAAGTTCAGTTTTCATTCCAATCCCAAAGAAAGACAATGCCAAAGAATGTTCAAGCTACTGCACGATTGCACTCATCTCACATGCTAGCAAAATAATGCTTAAAATTATCCAAGCAAGGCTCCAACAGTACATGAACTAAGATATTCCAAATGTTCAATTGGATTTAGAAAAGGCAGAAGACCCAGAGATCAAATTGCCAGCATCCCTTGGATTAATGAAAAAGCACAAGAATTCCAGAAAAACATCTATGTCTGCTTCATTGACTACACTAAAGACTTTGACTGTGTGGATCACAACAAATTGTAGAAAATTCTAAGAGATGGAAATATCAGACCACCTACCTGCTTCCTTTAAAATCTGTATGTAGCTCAAGAACAACAGTTAGAACAGGACATGGAAAAACAGACTGGTTCCAAATTGGGAAAGGAGTTTGTCAAAGTTTTATATTGTCATCTTGCTTATTTAACTTACATGCAGAGTACATCATTTGCAATGCCAGGCTGAATGAAGCACAAGCTGCAATCACTATTGACAGGAGAAATATAAATAACCTCAGATATGCAGATGACACTGCCCTTAGGGCAGAAAGCAAAGAGAAACTAAAGAGTTTCTTGATGAAAGTGAAAGAGGAGAGTGAAAAACTGGGTTAAAACTCAACATTCAAAAAACTAAGATCATGGCATCCAGTCCCATCACTTCATGACAAATAGATGGAGAAACAACGGAAACAGTGACAGACTGTATTTTCTTTGGCTCAAAATCACTGCAGCCATGAAATTAAAAGAAACTTGCTCCTTGAAAGATAAACTATGACTAACCTAGCAAGCATATTAAAAAGCAGAGACATTACTTTGCTGACAAAGGTTTTTATAGTCAAAGCTATGGTTTTTTCCAGTAGTCATGTGTGGATGTGAGAGTTGGACCATAAAGAAAGCTGAGCACTGAAGAATTGATGCTTTTGAACTGTGGTGTTGGAGAAGACTCTTGAGAGTCCCTTGAACTGCAAGGTGATACAACCAGTCCATCCTAAAGGAAATCAGTCTTGAATATTCATTGGAAGGAGTGATGCTGAAGCTGAAACTCCAATACTTTGGCCACTTATGCGAACAACTGACTCCTTGGAAAAGACCCTGATGCTGGGGAAGACTGAAGGCAGGAGGAGAAGGGGACAACAGAGGATGATATGGTTGGATGGCATCATCAAATCGATGTACATGAATTTGAGCAGGCTCCAGGAGTTGGTGACGGACAGGGAAGCCTGGTGTGCTGCAGTCCATGGCATCACAAAGAGTCGGACACAACTGAGTGACTGAACTGAACTGAAAGTTATATCCTACCAGAGACTTCCCAGACTTTAAACAATTCTTATTTGTAATTCTGCCTATTTACCATCCTTCAAATTACCCTGTTAAAACACCATGTTCAACATTTTTTTTCTTTTTTTTTCATTTTTCAGTTGCTAAGTCATGTCCTTCTCTGAGACCAATGGACTGCAGCATACCAGGCTTTCCTTTCCTTCACTATCTCCTAGAAGTTTTTCAAACTCATGTCCATTCAGTCAGTGATGCCATTTAGCCATCTTATTCTCTGTCGCCCTCTTCTCCTGTCCTCAGTCTTTCCCAACATCAGGGTCTTTTCGAAATGTTCATCATGCTAGCTGCTGATTTGAAACTCTTCACCAAGACTCATCTTCAATAAGATAGAAGTCCCCAAATTCTGCCTCTCCAACTCCAATTTATATTCCATATATAATCTAGTTAGGTATACTGGTTTTTTGCTGTCTCATAGATGTTCCTTCCTCTTTTCTACAGTCATAGAAAAAATGTATACTTGCTGCATTCCTGACCAGGCAAACCATGGCCATCATTTGAGGCTGAATTCTACTTTTCCTTATAAATACAATATTATTTTATTGAGAACAAATATGCACAATCTCAATTAATTCATTTTAATTGAGCTGATATAAATAGGCATTTTTCTGATAAGGAATTTGAGGCTCAAGACGTCTGCCTTAACCACTTGAATTCAGGTTGCTCTCTCCCTCTCTAACATTGATGGCATTATGTCCTTAATCTTTATTGGCACAACCATTTTATTTGCCAGTGGTTCTATCTATCCCTTTGTGCCTTTAAGTTTATTTAAAATATCCACTTATTTATTAATCCATTCATTCATCACAGATTTGTTGATATCTTACAACCTGTCAGGCAATTATCTGGGCAAAGTCTCTGTACCAGGAAGTTTACTATTAGTATTTTTAACTAGATGGTAAGCTCCTTCACATCAGGGATCACGGAGTTTTATTTTTTCAACAGAGTCTAGGGTAGGCAATATGCAGCAAACGTTTTTAAGAGTAAAGCCAAAGTAAACTATTGCTTCATTAGGACAATTGCATTTTTAAAATAAAAACTACAGAAACTTATACTCTGAACTTCTGACACTTCCCTTAAACTATCTTATATGCAGTTTATTAATGCTAGGTTCCTAAGTGTACAGTAAAAGAAAAATTCAGAACAAAAACACCAAACTTTTTCAGGACTTATCACAAAAGTGATTAGTCAGAGGATGCCATTACCATTCGCACTAAAGGCAATTTTGTTGGCCTTAAAATAATTATGCTGAACATTCAGCATCTTTTGGGAAGACTAACTGAGGGAAAATGAAATACTAAGCTTCTGTGTTGTGTAACTGCAGTTGTTAAGATGTGAAACTGTTGGCATTAGTGTCTCATTTAACTTCAGAAAAATGAATTTTTGTATGATGTGTGTCTGTTATTTAAACACCTAAATTTCAGATACAAGGTGAGTTGAAATTTAGCTTTGGGATGTACTTTTATCTTTAGGATGCTTTAAGCTCAGCAATTGTCATGTATTTTCCCCTAGTATAGAACAAAAAGGATGCCTCTCACTACACCACTCATAGAGATCAACAACGCGGTGAAAAAGAAAGGCAAATCCTGTCATCTGTTCAAGTGTGAGAAGCAGGACCTGGGAGACATATGTCATCAGCCCCGTATTTGAAGATGAAGTCTGTGCCCATGCTCTTTCCTCTGTGCAGGAGGTTGCTGAAAGAGCCAACGTGCGACCCCAGACCTCTCCACAGAGTACACAGAGCTTGTTCTTTGGCTAGTCCTTGCGACCACCACTTCCAAGGCCTTTATTGCTTTCAACTTTGTTTGTCACAGAGAAGTTTGACCTCTTTTCCTGCACTGAGGTAACCTGCCTTTGCTGCAAAGCAGTACGAACTTGATATGCCACTGCTGTTGCTTCCCTAAAGCTCTGGTGAGAAAACCTTCAGGGACACACTCGACCACAGTGCTCCCCTTCTCTGTGATTTCCTTCAATAGGCAGTGCTGCAGGTTTTCAGGAATCCTATTATATAAGTAACATAATTTGCCATGTTAAACATTTGGTTCATTTTGTGATAGTTCCTCAGAGGCAAATATGAAAAGTAAAGTATATTCAAAAAGCTTGGCTTTTATAAGTGTAAAAGGAAGGCCGTGTGGATTTCAATTTGAATGGACCTCGGGCACAAAACAGAGGTCCCTCTTGATGTAAAAGACTGTGAAATTTTTGTTCTACTTTTAAGATCTCTGCTCCATTAGGGACTTCTTTCCCTAAGTGCTCTAGGGTAATTTAGTCAAGTCTAGGAAGTCTCTACATCAGAGATTTCTTCAATTACTATAAGACAGATGGAGTATCACTTTACCAACTCAATTCCTCATACTGCTGAAGCTCTGCACATAGTAATTTTTTTCCCGCCAAATATAAGTGAAAAGAACCATCTTTCAGAATACTTGTATTTTAAAGCCTTTTATGAAAGGGTAATAATCGTTATCATTCTGGGCAAGAGACCCAGTGAATCTCTAGTTATATAGGTATAATTGTCAAAGATATACATATACTGAGAAAGTGGATTAATACTGGATTTCCTTTGCCTTTCTTTACTTTTATGTAGTGTATAATCATATTTAACACTCCTATTATTGTTAGCAATACAATTAGGACTGAAAATTGTATTTCCTCTTCTTCCACCACTGAAAACTCTACTTCTCTATTCTTGAGTAGAAAATCATTATTTCAATGGCACATTGGTAAAGAATCTGCATGCAAATGCAGGATTCGCAAATGTAGGAGACACAAGAGAGGTGGGTTTGATCCCTGGGTTGGAAAGATCCCCTAGAGAAGGAAATGGCAAACCACTCCACTATTCTTGCCTGGGGAATTCCATGGACAGAGGAGGCTGGCAGGCTTTTGTCCATGGAGTTACAAAGAGTTAAGCAGCACTCAGCGACTAAACAATTAAGGACAGCTATACTTTAAGGAGAAGGCAATGGCAACCCACTCCAGTACTCTTGCCTGGAAAATCCCATGGATGGAGGAGCCTGGGTGGCTGCAGTCCATGGGGTCGCACAGAGTCAGACACGACTGAAGTGACTTAACCGTAGCATACTTTAAGGAGATCCAACCAATCCATTCTGAAAGAGATCAGCCCTGGGATTTCTTTGGAAGGAATGATGCTGAAGCTGAAATTCCAGTACTTTGGCCACCTCATGCGAAGAGTTGACTCATTGGAAAAGACTCTGATGCTGGGAGGGATTGGGGGCAGGAGGAGAAGGGGATGATGGAGGATGAGATGGCTGGATGGCATCACTGACTCGATGGACGTGAGTCTGAGTGAACTCCGGGTGTTGGTGATGGACAGGGAGGCCTGGCATGCTGCTTTTCATGGGGTCGCAAAGAGTCGGACACGACTGAGCAACTGAACTGAACTGAATTGATACTTTAAATAGATACCAATCTGCTATTACAAGTCTTGTTTCTTTAAATTTGTCTTTTAAATGCATTTGAATCCTTTTCTGCTGTTGAGAGTTAAGTACTATGTGGAAATTCAGAGGGCTGACCAGCCCATGGACCTTGAAGAAGCTCTCTGATCCTGGCCTCCCTATGTTACAATGATATAAACTTGCCCTAACAGAGTTTCTATGAGGATCATAGAAATTAGTACTAATATACACTAATTGTACATTAGTGTACATAAGGAGCTTGCAAACTTTAAAAAGCACTGGACAAATGTAGGGTTAACAGTAGAATTAAAATGGATATTTTTATTGATACTAAATGCAGATATTTCCAAAGATTAATTTATAGTTTAGATGGTAATCATTAATTCTCATTGGAAGTAATTTCTTAGATGTCACTCTAATATAATGCATTCCTCTGGTGTTTCTTTCTTGATCTGTTGTATAACATACATAACTGCAAACAAGTAAATGATTTGCCTAAGTCACAGAAAACAAATGTGGCTCAAGAGGCAAAAGAAGAAGAGTAATGAACAAAGTGAACTAACTTACCAAATAAATTCATTCATTCACTTAGAGGATGCATAGTTTCAATGACAAGAATAAATGCAGCCTTTTGATGCAGGCAGACAGTCCTGTGATTCAAGTCCTAATTCTGCTGCATACAAGCCATGTGAGACCTGGGTCAAACCAGTGATTAAACCAGTGATTCCCAAAGTGTAGTCCCAGACTACCAACATCAGCATGGCCAGGGAACATGGTATAAATGCAAAGTCTCCAGAGGCACCTCAGACCTACCAAGTAAACAGTCTTTGGGTGTGAAGCCCAGAAATCTGTACTTTAACAAGCACTTGATGGATGTAACTCTGATGCATGCTCACGTTTGAGAAGCACTAAACTGTACTATTTGAATAGGTTTTTCACTTATAAAATAGGGCTTCCCAGGTGGCACTAGTGGTAAAGAATCTGCCCGCCAGTGTCGAAGACACAAGAGACATGGGTTTGATCCCTGAGTTGGGAAAATCCTCTGGAGAAGGAAATGACAACTCACTCCAGTATTCTTGCCTGGGAAATCCCATGGGCAGAGGAACCTGGTGGGTTACAGTCCATGGAGATGCAAAGAGTTAGACACAACTAAGCACACATACACACCTATAAAGTAGAAATAATAACACTTCTTATCAATAGAATTATAATTATTAGATAGAAAATAAATGCATGACTTGCTGCTGCTGCTAAGTCACTTCAGTCATGTCTGACTCTGTGTGACCCCATAGACCTAGTACATGTTAAGTGTATTGAGTCTTCCTCAATAAATAGACTCAATAACACTATCCTTTCAGACACACCTTATTTGCCACCCAATCCATAAAGCCATTTTTACCCTTTTATAAGTAGGCATCACCTCTCTACACTTATTTAAACTAAATAATCCCAATTCTGATTATAAGCTTTATTACTGGCTGTGTATGTTTGTGTGTGTCTGATTGGCTAATTACCTCTCCAAAATTAGGTATTTCTTGAATTTAGAGGGTATTACTCAGTTAGAAATGGACTTGGAACAACAGACTGGTTCCAAATAGGAAAAGGAGTACGTCAAGGCTGTGTATTGTCACCCTGCTTATTTAACTTATATGCAGAGTACATCATGAGAAACGCTGGACTGAAAGAAACACAAGGTGGAATCAAAATTGCTGGGAGAAATATCAATAACATCAGATATGCAGATGACACCACCCTTTTGGCAGAAAGTGAAGAGGAACTAAAAGCCTCTTGATGAAAGTGAAAGTGGAGAGTGAAAAAGTTGGCTTAAAGCTCAACATTCAGAAAACAAAGATCATGGCATATGGTCCCATCACTTCACTGGAAATAGATGGGAAACAGTGGAAACAGTGTCAGACTTTATTTGGGGGGGGCTCCAAAATCACTGCAGATGGTGACTGCAGCCAGGAAATTAAAAGATGCTTACTCCTTGGACGGAAAGTTATGACCAACCTAGATAGCATATCCAAAAGCAGAGACATTACCTTGCTGACTAAGGTCCATCTAGTCAAGGCAATGGTTTTCCCTGTGGTCATGTATGGATGTGAGAGTTGGACTGTGAAGAAGGCTGAGTGCCAAAGAATTGATGCTTTTGAACTGTGGTGTTGGAGAAGACTCTTGAGAGTCTCTTGGACTGCAAGGAGATCCAACCAGTCCATTCTGAAGGAGCTCAGCCCTGGGAGTTCTTTGGAAGGAATGATGCTAAAGATGAAACTCCAGTACTTTGGCCACCTCATGCGAACAGTTGACTCATTGGAAAAGACTCTGATGCTGGGAGGGATTGGGGGCAGGAGGAGAAGGGGACGACAGAGGATGAGATGGCTGGATGGCATCACAGACTCGATGGAAGTGAATCTGAGTGAACACTGGGAGTTGGTGATGGACAGGGAGGCCTGGCGTGCTGCGATTCATGGGGTCGCAAAGAGTCAGACACGACTGAGCGGCTGAACTGAACTGAACTCATTTAAGTGGAGAAGGAAATGGCAACCCAGTATTCTTGCCTGGAAAATCCCATGGACGGACCTCTTGGTATATTTAACACATAGCACAATGGCTTGTCTTCCTGTCCAATCAAATATAAAAATAACTATATGCTATCGTGTTCTGTAGTGTTAAGGATAGTTTTTACTCAATAAGGCAAATTGATCTCGAGTTATACATTCCTTTAGAGCTGGATAAGATATCACTTAGGACCCTTCAGTACTCTCTGGGCATGAGATATTTGGCTTTTTATCCTGTTGACCACTTTCTTAAATTGTCTTACTGTCATGATAATGGTGATTTAATAATACTTACCATGTACTACCAGTCTAGAGAAGACTGACTGGAGAAATTGGTCCTAATAAAATGCTACAGATCAGATAGACTGTGCTCTCATGCTGTTGATAAATTACTCAAAAAAGATTATTATGTGTGATTACCAAAGACTCGGGCAGCTAAAATGTTGTCTTTGAGAACACAGACACTGGATGTGTAGTCATGGGTAGAGTCATCAATAAACTGTACTCTCTTCAGAAGCCAAGAAAGCTGAGGAAACTATCTAAAGAACTGGGTTTATGTATGCTTTTGAAGCTAACAGGAAATAGCGTTCAGTGTTTGCCAAGGTTAAAATGCTCCTACTCAAGGCTAAATTGGATGTGGTCGCAGTTAGTAAAGACTATTTACTATCAGAACATTTCAGATCTTTTCAATGACACATGGGTAACTATTGTTTTGAGAGACCAAAAAGGAATAAGTGGGAAAAGATGAAAAGATGACTAATGCAAACATCCTAGAGAATGTAACTTTTTCATCCTTATTAGTGCTTATGAATTTGTAAAAACAACAAAAACAGTTATGTGCCAGATTGCTTGCTTTCATTTGTTTTCTTATTAAGTTTTAAAGTTAATAACATATATTTTAAACATATTTTCAAGATATTCTTTTCCTTGAATTCATTTAAGTCAGAGGCAAAAACTAAGACAAGAGTAAACATTTGAGATATTTAAAAAAAAACATATAACATGATGTACAGAAAGAGACCATGTGTACATGCTTAGCCATGTTTTGCAACCCTCTGGACAGTAGCCTACCAGACTTCTCTCTCCATAACATTATTCAGGCAAGAATACTGGAGCCATTTCCTTCTCCAGAGGATTTTCCTGACCCAGGGACTGAACTCACTTCATTTGCGTCTCTTGCATTGGCAGGCAGATTCTTTACCACTGTGCCACTTGGAAAGATACCCATGGAAAACTTCGGTCCAAAGAGGAGAAGTGACTTCTATAAGACCACACAGTGGGTAGGAAGCCAGGTCCTCCACCCACTCACTGATCCTCTACCTACATGCATTTTGTGTCCAAATACAGTAAGAGGAATATTGAAGTATATCATAAGTTAAGGTCTAGAAATATTTAAAATGTATTTTGCTAACATGAGATTTCATGCATGCAGCTATTGTAGCTCATAGTTTTCTGACCATGTAATCAATAATATGAACAAAATAACTCAGTATAATACACTGAAGGGCACTCTGAAGGACATACAAAAAAAATGACATAGTTTCTTTTCAAAACTAACAAAACTGACAAGGCAATGAAATTATCATAAAGATGTCTGTATGTGTAAGTTATCAATTTAAGCATACTTTCACAAATATATAGTTGATATTTATCACCATCCTACGGAGAATTTAGTACCACTGTCTGTATTATTTGACCACTGAAACTTCTGTATTATATTTACCAAAATATATAATACTATCTTATGTTAGTATATTATTTACAGATTTCCAAGTATTTTCACAAATTTGTTCTCCATAAATGAGGACCTATTTAGTAAGGATACAATTATCATCCTCATTTAACAGATATGACAGGAGTGAATGCATTGTATTTAAGACATCATTGCTTACAGATTAGAGGGCATAGACTAGAATTCAGAACTTCAGACATCAAATCATGCAGTCTCCCTTTGACATTATGCTGCTATGGATAGGCAGAATAGGAAAAAAATTCTTCTGAAAGAGCCATTAGGAAACCTTTAAGAATATAGGCTTAAAATATTATTGAATTCTATTTAAATTTATTTGCTTTAAGTGTTTCTCTTTGTACTGATACATGAAACTCCTTAAAAGTCTTTTCTTTTTCTGATTATTTATAATCGCAACTGAAATCTGATTAGGTGAAATTTTGAAAACAGGAACATGCATGCATGTTACTCAAACTAGATATGGGTCTACAAAAAATGTTCCCTGGATAGAGAAATTACTTAACTTTGTTAGTAGAGCTTTATCAATATTCAAACAAACCCATGGCATGTGTCTCTGGATAGGATGTAATGAGAAAGAGACAACATCACATCTGTGGTATTCTTGCCAAAATTACCTAACCATTAATCTAATCATTAGGAAACATCAGAAAAATCCCAAACTGAGAGATATCCTACAAAATAAATGGATTTTATGCTTCAAAATTTTAAGGTCATAAAAGAAAGGAAAGTTAAAAATTGATCCAGATTAAAGGAGACTAGAAAGATGTGACAACTAAAGAGTGCACAAACTTCAATTTGAACCTAGATCTGGAAAAAACAGCTGTAAAGCATAATTGGGATGATTTTTAACATTCAAATATGAAGTATGGATTGCTTTGTTTGTTTGTTTAACTGAAAAGCCCTGTCTGACTCTTTTGTGACTCCAGGGACTGTAGTCCACCAGGCTCCTCTGCCCATGGGATTTCCCAGGCATGAATACTGGAGTGGGTTGCCATTTCCTTCTCCATGGGATCTTGCCAACCCAGGGATCGAACCCACATCTCCTGCCTTGCAGGCAGATTCTTTACCACTGAACCACCTTGGCAGCTATGGAATATGGATTAGATAATCATAATATATTAATACGGAATTTCCTGATTTTGTCAACTGCATTGTAGTTATATGAGAAAATGTCTTTTTTTTTTGCAGGAATTTCCCTTAAAATTGTTTAGGGTAAAAGACACATGGTGTCTCCAACTTACTTGGTTCAGGAAAAAAAAAGGTATGTGTATGTATATGTAGTAAAATTACTGAACCTGCGTAAAAGTAGAGAGGAATTCCTTTTACTCTTCACTGTTATTATAAATTTAAGTTTGAAATTCTATCTAATTAAAAGAATAATCAAGAAAATGATTTGCCTCTAAAAAACATGCTTTTTTTCTAACACTGCATCTTCCAAGCTATTATAAAACAGAAGTCTAATCAGTACTGTCTTCCTATCATTGGCCCCTAAAAAATTAGTGATAAACTATTAAATTATCAATAACTAATGAATAATAACCCACTTAAAAATTCCATTTGATTAAAGTAGAAAGGGTTAAACTATTAATATAACTATGAAGAAATTGTCAGGAATTAATTTTTCTTATCAAACATCAATGTCATCATCCACATTTCTGGTTTATAAAGTGCATGAGCTATTTTTCTTCAACAATATCTGGTGCTTTTATTTCAGGTACTCATCAATAATTTGAATATAGGAATTTTAAAATATAATTCATTAAAACCAGACTGGATCATTTGAAATTTTAGAGGAATAGCTAAAAACAGCCTATTCATTGAAGATGCTAGATTTATAAAATCTCTCTACATATCCCAACCAATATCATAAAAATCAACAAATATTATCTCCCCTCAGAGCTATATTCAACTAAAAACAGTTACATTTTATTCATTTTTGAATGCAGTTATTGAACAAATATGTGTTTGTCTAGTCTACTAATAACTAAGAATACAGAGAAGCCACCATCCTTTAAAGATAAATAAAACAGGAGTAAGTAAAGTACAGTTAAAAGGAAATTAAAGTGTATAGTATAGAATAATGGTACAGCTGGAGAAAATGCAAGATAGAATGGAGCCTATAAAAGTGACAACAAGCTAAGAGTTAAGGGGTAAGAAAACTACACTGATAACACAAAATTTAGTAGGAGTTAACAAACTGGGTACAGTGGAAAAAATATATCAGGCTGAGGAATAAATATGTGGAAGCAGTAGTTACAAAAGAGCATGGGCAATTTCTGAAAGCTTCAATATGACTGGAGTAGGAGTGGAAGATGGAGATGTTAACAGAGGCAAAATCATAAAGGACCACCTGTGCTGGATTGAGGAGCTTGAATCTTGAGGACTATGAAGAGATACTAAGAGTTTAAAGGAGCAGAGAGGCAGAGTCAGATTTGGTTGTTGGAAAATTTCGCTGAACATCAGCCATTCTGAACATTTGTTTTGAGAGACGAATTTAAAATACAAGGCCACAATCTCTCAGTGGAAATCCTTAGGACCAGATATGATTTAGCATGCAGAATATGTTGGACTTCTGGAAAAGCAATAACATAAATGCCCTTGATATTATATAAGATTCTTAGAAGGATCTGAAGCAACATACTACAAATCAAATACATGAAGATATCTCCTCCATCAAAATGTATAAGTTTCACCTTAAATGAAACTAATCAGTTCAGATCAGGTTTCTCACTAAAAGAATTAAGATGAAACACTTGATGAAAGAGCACCTTGAATTCACAATTGAGCATGGGGGACTGTGGACATACATCAGATATGCTGAGACAGACATGAAGGCAGTGTAAGTCTGAAAACCAACACAAACAACTGAGTAACAATTATGACTGACATTAGGCTGGTATAACAATGCTCTAAAGTGTCTAGAAAGGCATCCAGACTGAATTTGATTCATTAGCCGCCCTTCATTTCTGTGTCTCTTCTTAATAAACTTAGTTCTTCTACTTTATCGAAGACAAATTGTTTTTACATGTTTTAGTATACACTAGATTTTCCTCCAGAATAAATCCCACATTATATTATGACTTGGAGCAAGCTGCACCCCAGTTTTATGTGTCTTACCCTGCTCAGCATCTTGTCAAACTATTTTAACAGTTTATTTATAAAGCTCTAGTTAAAATAAAACTCACATATTCATTAAAATCTGGTGACACAGCCTATGGAGAGTTGAATTATACTTTATGCTATAGACTAACAGTTGAGAACTACTAGGGTAGAAAATGCATTGTTAGAAGGAGCACGTTTCATCCAAGAGAGCTAGTTAAGAATAATCATGTAGTGATACCAGAAACAGATAACAGTCATCTTAACCTGGGTAATTCTTGCAGTGTCATTTGGCCCTGAAACACAGATGATTCTTGTCCCATTACAGCACAGGGCAGAAACAAAAATGAGCACATTGTTAATCTGGGAAAGGAAAGAGTATTCATTTATGACAGGAGGCATTTGGTAATGTTTCTTATAGGAAGAAATGCTTGTTCTGAATCTTGAAGGATTTATAGATAGTCTATGGGTGGAAAGGATGAGGCAGATAGTTCAGTCTAAGGGAGAGCTAAGAACAAAGCGTCAAAGTATGTCTAGATGAAGTCTGAAAGAAAAGGTAGGGGTGAAACATAAACACTGTCACATTAAGACTCTTTATTTTATTCTGTAGATAATGGGGCCTGTGTACCTGGCTGTTATATAAAAGATAGGTCAAAACCAAGGATGCAAATCTCAGCAACTCTAATATCTTGCATATGAAAAAATATACATATGTTTAAAATGTCAGCCTTCAAATACACGGGTTCTCTGCAATCCTGATTTTGCATACACACATACAGTATTTATGGGCATGTTTGTGTATGTATTCTGCAACCTCATTTTCTAGAATTTAAGAATTCAGCTCAGACATATTTCAAGCATAGCAACCCAGCCATACACCCTTTAGCCTGACTACCTTTCAGCCATGAAAATTTAGCCATTTTTTCCTGAAATAAAAACGGCAGGGTAATGCATTCCTTGGCTCTTGGGGTGAGAAGGTCTCTCTTGAGGCCCTCTGTTGCATTGCCCTGCCTTCTTACTAATTAATGCTTCCCATATTTGCAAACTTCTTTAGCAAAACAATTTACTTTCAAGATGCTTTATAATGTCAGTAGATTTTGCATTGTTTTCAAATATACCACATTCATGAGCAGGATATGCAAACATTGGTTTTCTCCAAAGTGAGAGATCAAGAAATTCCTTTCTACTGAACGTTAGACTACCTTCACCTTATAACTCTGTTTCTTAAATGAGAGTATGTCAGGCATTTGCTATTTTTTCTACCTGACTTTTCTCCATGGACATGAAAAAGAGTGCAATAAGACTAGTAAGCTATAGGGGTACTCACACTTTAACTATGCATGTCAGGGCCATTCTGACACAGTAACATTAAATTCAGAAAGGCAGGTCTCCACGATGACCCCTGGCGTTGATAGCTTCATAAAACAATAGCATCTTACTCCTTTTTTCCTTTTAGTAATATTCACTAAAATTTAAGAGACATATGTGTTTGGTCCATGAAGAATAACACTTAAGATCATACTTTTGAAACATGTAAAGTCTCACCATTTCATGAGCCCCAATATGAGAATCTGAGAGTACATTCTGGAACAGTGCTCTGAATACTTTAACCATCCTGACATATGTGACTTAGTTTCTCTCAGCTTGGTATTTTATTTATTTGTTTGACTGCTCATTGTGAACTGACAAGCAAATAAAATTTAATCTAACCTTCTAGCCTGAATACTCTGAATGCTAATAGACACATACATTCTGACTTTTTAAATGTTCAGCATTGATTCTTCTCAAAAAATTATTAAAATGAGCTTAGGAATTATGGTGCAAATTTTATACCCTCGGACTAGCATCCTCATTTAGAATTCATCAAGAGAGGTTTAAAAAAATAGGTAGATTGATGATACTGTTACTGTGGAGCTTTACTACTTAGCCTAGTATAAAATGGATACTTGGCTGAAGCAGAGATCAAAGCCAAAATCACCATCATAGTACAAAATTTAAGGATGAAAAATGAACCCGTAATACTATAATATTAATTGTCATTACCATTTCATTGCTAAAATAGCTTAGAAATCATATTTAAACTTGGTTATATATATTAACACCAAAAAAATAATTTCTCTGTGAGGAATTCTCAGAATAGTACTTTAAAATTTATTGGCTTGAAAAACATGTAACATTCTCATTCCTAAGTTATCTGGCTGATGTGCTTTCCCAGTATCCCAATATCACTTTGAGACTTTAAATAGAATCTCCACGGTAAAGAGGAAAATTATTCATACAGTTTAAGCGTCTGTCTATTTTATTTAAATTTTATTTAACTATTTGAAAGCTATTAAACAATTTGTAGGTAAAACACACAGTCATCATTAACTTTTGAAACATTTTCATCTTGCAATGATACATTCATCTTAAAATTTTCAGCTACTGAAAGAATTTCAAACTATAGATTCTCTAAGGATATTTTCACTCCAATTTACATATAGAATGATTGTCTATATTTCAATGTGAATATCTTAGTCATTTGGGGTTGCTAAAACAAACTACCATAGACTGGATGCCTCAACCAAATTTTTTTTTTTTTTTTTTTTTTGCACACTTCTGGAGGCTGGAAGTTTCAAATCAGGCTTCCAACACACTCATGTTCTCAGTGATTAACCTCTTCCTGGTTTACAGAGAGCTGTCTTTTAGCTGTGTTCTCTTAAGTCAGAAAAAGAGTCAGCTATTGATAGCTTTCTGGTCTCTTATAAGAACTTTACTGTTAAACATGAGGATTCCACCCTTATTACTTAATTACTTTCCAAAGGCTCCATCTCCAAATACCACAAAATTGGGATTAGGATATCAACATATGAACTTGGGGATAAGGGGGCACATATATTCAAACCAATTGCAGGAAAAATATTCTAGTTTTAACACTAAATCCTAATGACCTATATATGTTTCTATTACTGATATGATTATATTGATTATTCATCACTAGATATCAGAAGTTATATTTAAAAAGGAATTTGGCAGTACAGACTTCATAAAGCTAAGAACAAAATTAAGGCCAAAAAGTAGATTTTAGACAACTATCAAAACCAAATAGAAAATTCAGAAAATTCCCCAACTTAGCTATTTAAAACAATTTAAAAGAGATCCTTCAACATCTTTGTAGCTTTATGCCTTCTTTTCTCAATTAAAATTCAAGGGTTTTTTGTGTTTGTGTGTATATAAACAGATATAAATATATCTATCTATGGTTTGTATATGTTTGTATGTATATAAGTATATGTGTGTATGTGAGAAGTATATATGTGTGTTATATTTGCCCCTGAGAAAAAAATAAAACCTTAAATGTTGGCGCTTCTTTTTAAAAGAATTAACTGTGATTTTTACTCTTGGCTAAATCACATTGCAACTTCTTCACACAATAATCATGATCCAATGATATTTTGAAAGTGAACATCTCAGTCATGTGTGTAAAAGATTATTTTCATTTTCAAATAGTTTCACCATCAGGACTGTTACCCTTCACATAATAAATAACCTCCAAGTCAGGGACATATCTGATTATACGTTATATGAGGGATATGTTCATAGCAAAAGACATTTACATCAAGATGCCCTTTCAGATTTTTCTGTGTAAAGGATAGTATCTGCCTTAAGGCTGTGCCAACATGACTGACCCATGAATGTTCTTTGCAGAACAGTACATTGATCAAAGTTAACATTCATTCTGCAACTGTTTAGGTAAAGCTTTCAGGAGTAAACCAATCACTCTTGACTACCTTAGGCAATAACAAGCTTTGTGTAGCTCAAGTGAGCAAGTGAGTCTCCTGTGATGCTGTTTGTTTGGGTGATGTGGAAGGGATTATGGGTTTCCTATGATGCTCTCCAAGCTGCTTAAAAATAAAAGTGCAAGAAGTAAAACGTCTGCACTTATGGAGAGTTAATAATTAATGTTTGAAGAGGTCAAATCCATCTAAAAGAGTTGTAAGCATATGAATCCAAAACGAAATCATAGACAATTGGTTTAAAATTTATAAAATTGGGTCTTTACCTTCCCTTTTTCTTTTGAAGCAGTTAAGAACCTAAGGTCCCCATGCCCCTAGAAAATTTTTCAACACAGTAAGTGTCCAAAATTAGCTATATTTATTTCCTATTGATGAGATGCTTAATTCAGGAATGCTTATTTAACTTATAGTATCTCTGGGTCAACTATTCTCTTTTCAGGAAACTGTAAATAGTATTATAATAATCATATGATTCTAAAATTATTTTATACTTGAGGGATGTCAATTTCCCTTATGTAACTGATATTTAACTTATAGTATTTCTGGGTCAACTATTATCTTTATTCATGAAACTGTAAATAATATTTTGATATCATATGATGATAAAATTATTTTATACTTGGGGGATGTCAATTTCCCTTCAGTTCAGTTCAGTTCAGTTGTTCAGTCGTGTCCAACTCTTTGCGACCCCATGAATCGCAGCATGCCAGGCCTCCCTGTCCATCACCAACTCCCGGAGTTCACTCAGACTCACGTCCATCGAGTCAGTGATGTCATCCAGCCATCTCATCTTCAGTCGTCCCCTTCTCCTCCTGCCCCCAATCCCTCCCAGCATCAGAGTCTTTTCCAGTGAGTCAACTCTTCACATGAGGTGCCCAAAGTACTGAAGTTTCAGCTTTAGCATCATTCCTTCCATTGAACACCCAGGGCTGATCTCCTTCAGAATGGACTGGTTGGATCTCCTTGCAGTCCAAGAGACTCTCAAGAGTCTTCTCCAACACCACAGTTCAAAAGCATCAATTCTTCAGCACTCAGCCTTCTTCATAGTCCAACACTCACATCCATACATGACCACAGGAAAAACCATAGCCTTGACTAGACAGACCTTAGTCAGCAAAGTAATGTCTCTGCTTTTGAATATACTACCTAAGTTGGTCATAATTTTCCTTTCAAGGAGTAAGCATCTTTTAATTTCATGGCTGCAGTCACCATCTGCAGTGATTCTGGAGCCCCCAAAAATAAAGTCTGACACTGTTTCCACTGTTTCCCCATCTATTTCCCATGAAGTGATGGGACTGGATGCCATGATCTTCATTTTCTGAATGTTGAGCTTTAAGCCAACTTTTTCACTCTCCACTTTCACTTTCATCAAGAGGCTTTTTAGTTCCTCTTCACTTTCTGCCATAAGGGTGGTGTCATCTGCATATCTGAGGTGATTGATATTTCTCCCGGCAATCTTGATTCCAGCTTGTGTTTCTTCGAATCCAGTGTTTCTCATGATGTACTCTGCATATAAGTTAAATAAGCAGGGTGACAATATACAGCTTTGACGTACTCCTTTTCCTATTAGGAACAATACAAGCAAAAGCACATGATTTCTTGATTTATTCTAAATATTATATCAATTTAATTAACATCTACTATGCCCACCTATTTCATAAATTCATCTTTATTTGTCTTGAGTTATTTAAACTTGGAGACTTTTAAAAATTGGCTAGTAAATATTCTTTAGACAAATAGATCATGGAAAAGAATAAAAAGCCTGGAAATAAATCCTTACATATATAGTCAATTAATTTACAGTAAAGAAGCAAAGAATATACAATGAGGAAAAGATGGCTTCATCAGTAAATGGTGCTAGCTAATTTGAATGACAGTATGCAAAAGAATGAAAATAACTTTTATTATATATTGTATACAAAATCAACTCAAAATGCTTTAAAGTCTTGAACATAAGACCATTAATAGCTCAACTTCTAGAAGAAAACATCAATCATTTCTTTGACATTGGTTTTGGCGATGATTTTTTTTTATATTTACAAAATTAAAAGGAACAAAAGCAAAAACAAACAAGTGTGACTACATCAAAGGAAAACACTTCTCCACAGTAAAGAAGTCACCAATAAAAAAAAAAAATTAAAAGTTAATCTTTGAAATGGAAACAAATATTTGCAAACCACATATCCAGTATGTGGCTATTCTCCAAAATATACAAAAACATTTACAACTCAAAATTTAAAAAAATCCAACTAAAATATGGGCAAAAATTTTTTATCAATAAGACATACAGATGGCCTGTAACAGGTACATGAAAAAGATCTGACTCTTTGCAACCCCATGGACTATAGCCCATCAGGCTCCTCCATCCATGGGATTTTTCCATGCAAGAATACTGGAGTGGGTTGCCATTTCCTCCTTCAGGGGATCTACCCAACCCAGGAATCAAATCCACATCTCCTGCATCTCCTGCACTGAAAGTGGATTCTCACCTACTGAGATGCCACGGAAGCCTACTGATTATTAGAAAAATGAAATTCAAAAACAAAATGGGATCTCATCTCACATCTGTCAAGATGTCTATTATCAAAGTGATAAAAGATAACAAATGCTGGCAAGGATGTTGAGTAAAGGAAACCTTTGTATACTGTTGATAAGAATGTAAACAAATACATCCATTATGGAAAACAATATGAAAGTTCCTCCAAAAATTAAAAGCAGAACTGCCATATGATTCAGCAATTCTATTTCTCTGTCATATTCAAAATATGAAAACAGAATAATGAGGAAATATATGCACTCTTATGTTCACTAAAATATAATTTACAATAGTTAAAATATGGAAACAACCTCAGTGTCCATAGATGAATGAAGATGTATTACAGATATATATAAACATATGTATAAACAAAGTACTATTGAGCTTTAAAATAGAAATAAATCTTTTCATTTATAAGAACATGGATGAACATGAAGGGCATTTATTATGCTACATAAAATAAGACAGGACTTTCAAGGTGGCGCTAGTGGTAAAGAATCTACTTGCCAATTCAGGAAACATAAGAGGTGAAGGTTCAACCCTTGGGTTGGGAAGATCCCCTGGAGGAAGAAATAGCAACCCACTCCAATATCTTTGCCGGGAGAAACCCATGGACAGAGCCTGATGGCCTACAGTCCATGGGTTGCAAAGAGTCGGACCTGACTAAGCATCTGATCACACAAAATAAATCAGAGAAAGGTGAATACTGCATGCTATCATTTGCACACAGAATCTTAAAAAAAAAAAAAAAAAAGTAAAACTCACAAAAACAGAGAGAAGGAAAGTAGTTGCCAGGCTCTGGGAGTTGGGGGAAATAGGGAGAGGATGGTGAAAGGGTAAACACTTTCAAATAAACATGAATAAGATCTGAGGTCCTAATGTATCACACGGTGACTGCAGCTGATAAAGTGTATTGTGTAATTAAAATTTACTGAGAGATTAGAACTTAACCATTATTACCAAGAAAACAAACAAAAACGGTAAATATGTGAGGTGATAGATATGTTAATTAGATAAGGAGAAAAATTTCATAAAGAATATGTTAATCAAACCATCACATTATATATTTAAATATCTTATAATTTTATATGTCAATTATATCTCTATAAAGCTGAAAAAATGTAATTGGTAGCAATACCAGTGCATATTAATGGAGGGATAACAAAAGAACAGTTCTTTGAAAATTATCCCTTGGAGACTAAATGCTAATTGCCTATAATATAAAAAATGGAAGTTAATTAAAGTATATATTTGTATTTCATGTTATTTAATAGGTACTTGTGGACATAATTTTGCAGGAAGACAATATTTTCTAGAATAATATACTGATAAAATGAGACTTTATTCTTAACCTATATCATCATCTTTAATAACTTAGGGGAAGAGTCTTTACATAATACTATTAAATTTCAAGGTAAAACTAATTATATCTTCAAGAATAATATGTATATGTATTTCTTCAAGAATTTCAGAAAATATAATTGAGACATTTAGAAGTCTATAAAATTCAATAGATGATATCATACTCACTTTTATTGTTTCATTTCTACATTTCTATCAACAAAATGTCAAGGCAATTTTTGTTTTAAATGCTAGGTAATTCATTTCATGGTTTAAAGGTAGAAGAATTTTTCAAAAGTTATTTATATCTGTCAAATATCTGAGCACATATTTATACTGCCTTTTCCTTAAAACATCTAATTACTATAGTCTTGCTTTCTTTTGCCATTTCCTTTCATTTTTGTTTTTAATTTTCATTTTCTCTTTATTTCTCTGTTAATGTTGCCATCTCTCTCTTCTAATTTATTTTTGGTATCCATCTAGTTAGCCTCATTCTCCTTTCTAAAGCCTTATCCTTCTGCCATTTTCCTCTTTTTTTTAACCTTAATTTATCTTTGTTGAAACATGACTCAACTTTACCTAGGTAAAATAATCAGACCCAAGGAAAATAAAGAGATGAAGAATATTTAAGTTCATTAAGAAATACTGAGAACTCTGATGGTATAAAATTATACACATTTTGTAACCAAGGTTTTCCTTCAATAATTCTCTGCAATTTATTCATCAATTTGGAAATAAATGAAAAGTGTCAGAAAATCTATAATTAAGTAATGGTGAATTTAATCTTTTAAAAGGTAATTACTAATCTGTTTGACTTTAATCTTATCCTTCTATTCTGTGACAGCTCAATGTGATACATCCTCTTTGCTTGTTCTTTCTTGACTTCTAGGAAGCATCACTAAGAACAAAGGTAGTGGAGGTGATGAATGTCAGCTGAGCTATTTCAAAAATCCTAAAAGATGATGCTGTGAAAGTGCTGCATTCAATATGCCAGCAAATTGGAAAACTCAGCAGTGGTCACAGGACTGGAAAAGGTCAGTTGTCATTCCAATCCCAAAGAAAGGCAATGCCAAAGAATGCTCAAACTACCACAAAATTGCACTCGTTTCACATGCTACCAAAGTGATGCTCAAAATTCTCCAAGCCAGGCTTCAACAGTATGTGAAGTGAGAACATCCAGACATTCAAGCTGAATATAGAAAAGGTAGAGGAACCAGAGATCAAATTGCCAACATCCACTGGATCCTAGAAAAAGAAAGAGAATTCCAGAAAAACATCTACTTCTCCTTCATTCACTAGGCTAAAGGCTATCACTGTGTGGATCATAACAAACTGTAGAAAATTCTTAAAGAGATGGGAATACCACACCATCTTACCTGCCTTCTGAGAAACCTGTATGCAGGTCAAGAAGCAACAGTTAGAACCAGATATGGAACAATGAACTGGTTCCAAATTGGGAAAGGAGTAGGTTAAGGCTGTATACTGCCACCTTGATTATTTAACTTATAAGCAGAGTACATCATGCGAAATACTGGGTTGGATGAAGCACAAGCTGGAATCAATATGATGAGAGAAATACCAATTATCTCAGATATGCAGACGACACCACCCTTATGGCAGGAAGCAGAGAGGAACTAAAGAGCCTCTTGATGAAAATCAAAGAGGAGAGTGAAGAAGTTGGCCTAAAACTCCACATTCAAAAACGAAGATCATGGCATCCGGTCCCATCACTTCATAGCAAATAGATGGGGAAACAATGGAAACAGTAACAGACGTTATTTTCTTGGGCTCCAAAAATCACTACAGATGGTGATGGCAGCCATGAAATTATAAGATGTTTGCTCCTTGGAAGAAAAGTTATGACAAACCTAGACAGCGTATTAAAAAGCAGAGACATTATTTTACTGACAAAGGTCTTTATAGTCAAAGCTATGGTTTTTCCAGTAGTCATGCATGGATGTGAGGATCGGGCCATAAGGGAAAGCTGAGTGTCAAAGAATTGATACTTTTGAACTATGGTGTTGGAGAAGATGCTTGAGAGTCCCTTGGAATACAAAGAGATCCAACCAGTCCATTCTAAAGGAGATCAGTCCTAGGTGTTCATTTGAAGGACTGATACTGAAGCTGAAACTCCAATACTTTGGCCACCTGATGCTAAGAACTGACTCATCAAAAAAGGCCCCAATGCTGTGAAAGATTAAAGGCAGGAAGAGGAGATGACAGAGGATTTGATAGTTGGATAGCATAACAAAAGCAAAGGACTCGAGTTTGAGCATGTTTCAGGAGTTAGTGATGGACAGGGAAGCCTGGCATGCTGCAGTCCATGGGATTGCAGAGTTGGACATGACTGAGCAACTGAACTGACTGATTGGTTCCATGAAGTTATCCTTCAATTTCTTTTCCTTATTTAAAAATTTGAAGGTTGTACATGTTTCCATATTTAGGTACTGTCTTTAAAATATATTAAAGTATTTTACATGCTAAAATCTAACATACTCAACTTCTCTTCCTTAATGAACATAAACTGCTGTCTACTATATTATTAGCTTTGTCTTCATTTCTACCTCAAAAAAACTCTTATTAGTAATAATATTTTATCATCATTTTACATCATAAGTACTTAGAGTTGTCCAAAATATTGTCATTGCATCTTGCATATTAATCCTTCCTTCTGAGTTTAATTTACCTCTTCCAAAAATAAACCTTTTTTTTTTTGGCTTGAAGATCTTTCAATGGTAAATTTCCTTAATTTTACATGAAATATATATAATTTTCTTATTTTTAGGTGGGTATACATTGTTAGTTTAATAATATTTTTTAAGTGCTATGAATATAATCCAATGTCATCTGAACCTTATTTTTACTTTTCAGAAGTCATTTAAGTTTAATTATTCTTCTACTGTTGTTAATCTGTCTTTACTTTTTAGTAGCTTTTAGGAATTTGTCTTTTGAAGTCTACAATTTCTCTACCACGTGTCTAGGTGTGGAATCAAATGGATTTTCTTTTTCTCAACTAGATTTACCTCCTGAAGTTTGGAGTCTTCATAAGTTCTGATAAAATTTTATTCATTATTTCTAAACATATTTTCTCTAATCTTCCTATTATCACTCATATTATATGCAAATTAGACTTTCAATTTATTCTTTTTTTCTCATTAGCTTCATAATTTTCATGTCTTTGTGCTATACTTTGGGTAATTTTCCCTCATCAGTATTTCTATTTATACATTCTCTCTTCATCTGCATCTAAACTTCCATTTGACACTTATTATATTAGCTACAATTAATATATTTTTCAGATATAAAATTGTATTTAAATTACCTCAACATGCCAATATTTTACCCACATTGCATTATGATTTTCTTTAAAGCCCAATTACTCCAATCATCATTTTAGACATATTTATTTAATAACTTTAAAAAATATTTTCATAGTATCTGGAGTTCTCCAAATGAAATTTTTCCTTTTTCCCTTAAAATCTTGCTTTTGGTGAACTGTAACTGGAGCAATATTAAATGTGGGTAATATGATTTATAATATGTATCCTGTGGAGCACTAATTGTTGGATTGTTTTCCTAAAGGAATTTGTATTTGCTCTGATAGAACCTGAATGAATCACAACCCTGAGACCAAGTTTTGTATTATTTTTTTCATTTTGATATTTTCTGAAATATACAGGTAAAATTAATTTACACAAATTGAAAGAACAGAATTGGAGTGTACATTTTTAGATAAAACTGTGATATATCTATGTATACATATATACACATATATATGGATATGTATATATATTTATTTATATCAAGTCAGTGAGAATCAAAATCATTGTCTTCTCCCTGTGCCAATAGTGGAATGTGTCTTGGTCAACCTTTATAGGGTAGTATGGTGTCTGTTTCTAAGCCCTTTCTTGATGCTGATGTTCCACTCTGAGTCTCTGCTTCCTATAGACCCTCAGCCACTTTTGCTGCCCAAGTGTCAGAACTAAACAGAGCCCTTGGGGTATCAAGAAAAATAAAACATTTCAGGGCATTTGTAACATCAGTTCAAACATTCATGCTTCTAACTTTTAGTCATTGTTTCCTTCATGTTAGTTTTCCTCTTTCTTTCTTGCAAAAGAGCAATGTATTAAATTTTCTATGTTACTATTGTTTCTTTTTTTCTTATTTTACTTTTATCTAAACACTCTATCAATACGTTTGCAACTAGGAGTATTTAACTAGGTATTTAAAATTTTCAGATTTATCTCTTGTTTCAAGAGCAATACTCTAAAAGGTCTTCTGATATAGGCCTTGGGAAACTATGGATTTACTGAAAAAAATACATTGTGTTTATATGAAAAGCAGTACTTATTCTGATTGGAACATGGAGAAATTCTCCATTAAAATGTCCAAAGTAGGCAAAGAAAACTTAATTAAAAACATAAATTTTAATCAGAGATGGAGAGTTGAGTAGATTAGAGGGATATATCTTCTGGTTGGTGTACTCTTTATCTGCTCAAGTATGGTGTCCTATACCAGCATAATGGTAGTGGCAACTGATATGTCCGAACAGACACGAGCTATTTCAGAAGTGGAAATGGCAATGTTTGATGACAGCATGGCAGCAGTGGGAACTAAAGGGTCCAAGGAGGACAATCAAATTAGGTGTAAAGATCATTTAATAAATAAATTACTAATGATCCCTCAAACTTCTCTGACATCTTAGAAAGGGGTCAGCTCCCATACACTTGATCATTCTTACCATTCAATTTATTTCTATTTCAATAGGAATTTACTCATACTCTATACATAGCTGCCAAACTATTCACTTTGGGGATGATTCTTTTTGTCTAACACCATAGAATCACCAGAAGACATAAAAGTGATCCTTATTTGTAGCTTTAAGAAAAAAGATTTGCTGATATATTTCTATCTGTTTTGATTAAATACTCAAAAACTGTTGGCATGTGCATTTTAAAAGGTGATTTTTGTATCTCCATTTCTCTATGTCAAATAAATATTTGGTTTCAAAGATAAGTTTTAGTTATAATTTACTTGCATGTTTTCTATGAACACTGAAATCTCTTTCCAATATTATCTTTCATGTTACCTGCAAAGTATAAGCATAAATTTAAATGGTTTTATTTTTTACATTCCTTTCAGAGATTTTTAAAAGATTGTTATACATTTCATTTAATAAAAATAAACCTTACAATGTCTTATGTATGATCTCATGTATTCCAACATACTCAGAATATTTCACAAATTTATTTTATATATATTAACATAAATATCACTCTTATACAGTTCTCATCCACTGTTAACTGATACAAAATCCCTCAATCTCAGTCCTAAGGATTTGCAGTAAATGTTTCTATAATATTTAAAAGCAGCCAAATTTTTTACACTAAAGTATACCTAACTTCAGCTTTTTAGAATATACCATAGTAAAACCCTTATTTCCATTATAGTCTTTTAATTTTTTTTTCATTTTAAACTGCTGAGATTCATGTGGTCTGTTATTTTGTTAATGCTTTCATAAATTACATGCTTCCATCCCTTTTCCTCTAATATCAAGTCTGTCTGGGTTGATTACAGTTTTCAACTGTTTTCTTTCTTTTAGTGTTTGGTCAAAAACTTTGATCCTACTTTCTCCGTGAGTTTTGAAGCACCACTGATCTTATATATTTCCAAGCAAAGCCTGGTTTTCCATGTGTTCTCTTTCTCCTTTCCCTTATAACAGCCAACTTCTCCATATTGTTTCTCCTTTGGTTCCTTGTTCTCCTAGCTTTCCTCTCACCCCTCATCCAAACTTAGCACCAGCTGTTTATAAAACCATTGCTCTTTGAGTGAGAGAATTTCATAGAGTTTCTCTGAACTGAATTACAAACTCAATTGTCCCCCTTCTTATTTCTTTAATTCAGCATCTCTTATAATACAACATATTCATGAGCAATTTGTATATAGCCCATTTTCACCTCAGAATTTATAGACAAATTCAATATTAATGTTTACAGAGGAAATTTTTAATGCGAAATTTTCCATAGCCCCACCAACCTAACTCAGCAGATTTCACTTCTGAGCATCTTTCTGCAACTTTGACTCAATATTTCCACATGATATTAATCAGAGTGTTCTCTTAATTAAGGAATAGGCTTTTATTTCTTTATGCTACTTTGAAATTTTTTTCACTGTGTGGCATAGTATTTACCATGATAGTCTATCAATTTGTTATACATTAATTTACTTATTATATCTCTTAATGATAACTGTTAACATTTATTAAGTAATTATATTGCATAAGCAAAGTGAAAGTTACTCAGTTGTGTCTGACTCAGAGTGACCTGATAGACTGTATGTAGTCCATCAGGCTCCTCTGTCCATGGAATTCTCCTGGTCAGAATATTGCAGTGAGTAGCTGTTCCCTTCTCTGGGGTACGTTGCATAAACATTGTTCCTTATACTCTATACTTATTAAACAACTATTGCTCATGACAAACCTATAAGATACATGTTATCATTATTCTTACTTTAAACATATTGATTTTCCCCCTGACTTGTCAGTCTCCTTTATTCTACCTCTGTTTCCTATATCCCTAATGAACGAATTGCCTAAACCTAATTTTTGGTCCTCTTAAACCCTTCATTTCCCAATTTCACCATCAGTTCAGTTCAATTGCTCAGTTGTGTCCGACTCTTTGTGATACCATGAATTGGAGGGAGGGATGGAGGGAGACCACGCCAGGCCTCCCTGTCCATCATCATCTCCCGGAGTTCACCCAGACTCACGTTCATCAGGTCCATGATTCCACCCAGCCATCTCATCCTCTGTCGTCCCCTTCTCCTCCTGCCCCCAATCCTTCCCAGCATCAGAGTCTTTTCCAATGAGTCAATTCTTTGCAGGAGGTGGCCAAAGTACTGGAGGTTCAGCTTTAGCATCATTCCTTCCAAAGAAATCCCAGGCCTCATCTCCTTCAGAATGGACTGTTTGGATCTCCTTTGCAGTCCAAGGGACCCTCAAGAGTCTTCACCAACACCACAGGTCAAAAGCATCAATTCTTCGGCACTCAGCCTTCTTCACAGTCCAACTTTCACATCCATACATGACCACAGGAAAAACCATAGCCTTGACTATATGGACCTTACTCGGGCAAGTAATGTCTCTGCTTTTGAATATACTGTCTAGGTTGGTCATAACTTTTCTTCCAAGGAGTAAGCGTCTTTTAATTTCATGGCTGCAATCACCATCTGCAGTGATTTTGGAGCCCCCCAAAAAAAAATAAAGTCTGACACTGTTTCCACTATTTCCCCATCTATTTCCCATGAAGTGATGGGACCAGATGCCATGATCTTAGTTTTTTGAATGTTGAGCTTTCAGCCAACATTTCCGCTTTCCTCTTTCACTTTCATCAAGAGTCTTTTTAGTCCCTCTTCACTTTCTGCCATAAGGGTGGTGTCATCTGCATATCTGAGGTGATTGATATTTCTCCTGGCAATCTTGATTCCAGCTTGTGCTTCTTCCAGTCCAGCATTTCTCATGATGTACTCTGCATATAAGTTAAATAAGCAGGGTGACAATATACAGCCTTGACATACTCCTTTTCCTATTTGGAACCAGTTTGTTGTTCCATGTCCAGTTCTAACTGTTGCTTCTTGACCTGCATACAGATTTCCTAAGAGGCAGGTCAGGTGGTCTGGTATTCCCATCTCTCTCAGAATTTTCCACAGTTTATTGTGATCCACACAGCCAAAGGCTTTGGCATAGTCAATAAAGCAGAAACAAATGTTTTTTCTGGAATTCTCTTGCTTTTTCCATGATCCAGCGGATATTGGCAATTTGATCTCTGCTTCCTTTGCCTTTTCTAAAACCAGCTTGAACATCAGGGAGTTCACGGTTCACGTATTGCTGAAGCCTGGCTTGGAGAATTTTGAGCATTACTTTACTAGCATGTAAGACGAGTGCAATTGTGCGGTAGTCTGAGCATTTTTTGCATTGCCTTTCTTTGGGATTGGAATGAAAACTGACCTTTTCCAGTCCTGTGGCTACTGCTGAGTTTTCCAAATCTGCTGACATATTGAGTGCAGCACTTACACAGCATCATCTTTGAAATAGCTCTACTGGAATTCCATCACCTCCACTAGCTTTGTTCATAGTGATGATTTCTAAAGCCCACTTGACTTCACATTCCAGGATGTCTGGCTCTAGATTAGTGATCACATCATCATGATTATCTGGGTCACGAAGATCTTCCATGTATTCTTGCCACCTCTTCTTAATATCTTCTGCTTCTGTTAGGTCCATACCATTTCTGTCCTTTATCGAGCCTATGTTTGCATGAAATGTTCCCTTGGTATCTCTAATTTTCTTGAAGAGATCTCTAGTCTTTCCCATTCTGTTGCTTTCCTCTATTTCTTTGCATTGATTACTGAAGAAGGCTTTCTTATCTCTTCTTGCTAGTCTTTGGAACTCTGCATTCAGATGCTTGTATCTTTCCTTTTCTCCTTTGCTTTTTGCCTCTCTTCTTTTCACAGCTATTTGTAAGGCTTCCCCAGACAGTCATTTTGCTTTTTGCATTTCTTTTCCATGGGGATGGTCTTGATTCCTGTCTCCTGTATGATGTCATGAACCTCATTCCATAGTTCATCAGGCACTCTGTCTATCAGATCTAGGCCTTTAAATCATAAGGGATTTGATTTAGGTCATACCTGAATGGTCCAGCTGTTTTCCCTACTTTCAATTTGAGTCTGAATTTGGTAATAAGGGGTTCATAATCTGAGTCACAGTCAGCTTCTGGTCTTGTTTTTGTGGACTGTATAGAGCTTCTCCATCTTTGGCTGCATAGAATATAATCAATCTGATTTCAGTGTTGACCATCTGGTGATGTCCATGTGTAGAGTCTTCTCTTGTGTTGTTGGAAGAGGGTGTTTGCTATGACCAGTGCATTTTCTTGGCAAAACTCTATTAGTCTTTGCTCTGCTTCATTCCGCATTCCAAGGCCAAATTTGCCTGTTACTCCAGGTGGTTCTTGACTTCCTTCTTTAGCATTCCAGTCCCTTATAATGAAAAGGACATCTTTTGGGGGTGTTAGTTCTAAAAGGTCTTGTAGGTTTTCATAGAACTGTTCAACTTCAGCTTCTTCAGCATTACTGGTTGGGACATAGACTTGGATAATTCTGATATTGAATGGTTTGCCTTGGAGATGAACAGAGATCATTCTGTCGTTTTTGAGATTGCATCCAAGTACTGCATTTCGGACTCTTTTGTTGACCATGATGACTACTCCATTTCTTCAGAGGGATTCCTGCCCACAGTAGTAGATATAATGGTCATCTATATATGTTATTTTTCAGATACTGTTCCATTATAGGTTATTATAAGATATTGAGTACAGTTCCCTGAGCTATACAGCAGATATTTGTTGTTTTTTCACATACAATAGTTGTGTCTTAATGCCTCATTTATCCCCTTTGGTAACAAATTGTTTCCTGGTGTCTGTGAGTATCTTTCTGTTTTGTAAATTCATTTGAATCATTATTTTTTTTGATTCTACATATAAGTGATATCATATGATATCTGTCTTTCTCCGTCGGACTTCACTTAGTATGATAATCTTTAGGTCCATCCATGTTGCCCCAAATGGCATTATTTTGTTCTTTTTATGGGAGAGTGATATCCCATCATATATACACCACACCTTTATCCATTCATCTGTCAGTGCTCATTAAGTTTCCTTCCATGTCTTGGCTATTGTTAACGGTGCTGCTGTGAACAGTGGGAGCATGTATCTTTTCAAATTACAGTTTTGGCTGGATATATGCCTGGGAGCAAAATAGCAAAATGGCTGTCTGGGGAGGCCTTACAAATAGCTATGAAAAGAATAGAAGAGAAAAGCAAAGGAGAAAAGGAAAGATATATGCATCCAAATGCAGAGTTCCAAAGAATAGCAAGAAGAGATAAGAGAGACTTCCTCAGTGATCAATGCAAAGAAATAGAGAAAAACAACAGAATGAGAAAGACTAGAGATCTCTTCAAGAAAATTAGAGATACCAAGGGAACTTTTCATGCAAAGATGTGCTTGATAAAGGACAGAAATTGTCTGGACCTAACAGAAGCAGAAGATATTAAGAAGAGGTGGCAAGAATACACAGAAGAACTATAAAAAAGATCTTCATGACCCAGATAATCATGATTGTGTGATCACTCACCTAGAGCCAGACATCCTGGAATGTGAAGTCAAGTAGGCCTTAGAAAGCATCACTATGAACAAAGCTAGTGGAGGTGATGGAATTCCAGTGGAGCTATTTCAGATCTTGAAAGATGATGCTGTGAAAGTGCTGCACTCAATATGCCAGCAGATTTGGAAAACTCAGCAGTAGCCACAGGACTGGAAAAGGTCAGTTTTCATTCCAATCCCAAAGACAGCCAATGCCAAAGAATGCTCAAACTATCACACAATTACACTCATCTCACACGCTAGTAAAGTAATGCTCAAAGTTCTCCAAACCAGCCTTCAGCAATACGTGAACCGTGAACTTCCAGATGTTCAAGCTGGTTTTAGAAAAGGCGGAGGAACCAGAAATCAAATTGCCAACATCCACTGGATCACCAAAAAGCAAGGGAGTTCCAGAAAAGCATCTGTTTCTGCTTTATTGACTATGCCAAAGCCTTTGACTGTGTGGATCACAATAAACTATGGAAAATTCTGAAAGAAGTTGGGGCCAGACCACCTAACCTGCCTCTTGATAAATCTGTATGCAGGTCAAGAAGCAACAGTTAGAACTGGACATGGAACAACAAACTGGTTCCAAATAGGAAAAGGAGTATGTCAAAGCTGTATATTGTCACCCTGCTTATTTAACTTATATGCAGAGTACACCGTGAGAAATGCTGGGCTGGAGGAAGCACAAGCTGGAATCAAGATTGGTGGAGAAATATCAATAACCTCAGATATGCAGATGACATCACCCTTATAGCAGAAAATGAAGAGTGATTAAAAAGCCTCTTGATGAAAGTGAAAGTGGAGAGTGAAAAAGTTGGCTTAAAGCTCAACATTAAAGAAAGTAAGATCATGGCATCTGGTCCCATCAATTCATGGTAAATAGATGGGGAAACAGTGTCAGACTATCTTTGGGCTCCAACATCACTGCAGATGGTGACTGCAGCCATGAAATTAAAAGACGCTTACTCCTTGGAAGGAAAGTTATGGCCAATCTAGATAGCATATTCAAAAGCAGTGACATTACTTTGCCAACAAAGGTCCGTCTAGTCAAGGCTATGGTTTTTCCAGTAGTCATGTATGGATGTGAGAGTTGGACTGTGAAGAAAGCTGAGCACCCAAGAATTGATGCTTTTGAACTGTGGTGTTGGAGAAGACTCTTGAGAGTCCGTTGGACTGCAAGGAGATCCAACCAGTCCATTCTGAAGGAGATCAGCCCTGGGATTTCTTTGGAGGGAATCATGCTAAAGCTGAAACTCCAGTACTTTGGCGACTTCATGTGAAGAGTTGACTCATTGGAAAAGACTCTGATGCTGGGAGGGATTGGGGGCAGGAGGAGAAGGGGATGACCGAGGATGAGATGGCTGGATGGCATCATGACTCAATAGACATTTTTGTGAGTGATCTCCGGGAGTTGGTGATGGACAGGGAGGCCTGGCATGCTGGGATTCAATGTGTCGCAAAAAGTTGGACATGACTGAGAGACTGAACTGACTGACTGAACTGAGTTAAATTCATCCATTCCAGTTCATTTTAGTTCGCTGATTCCTAGAATGTCGACGTTCACCTTTGCCATCTTTTCAGTCATTAAACATTGCCATTTCCACCTCTGAAATAGCTCAGGTTTGCCCAAACATTTCAGTTGTTACTACCACAACACTGGAGTAGGCTACTGTATCTGACAAGGGGTATGCAATGCATTCCAGCCAAAGGATACAGCCTTCTTATCTACTCAACCCTTGTATCACAGTTTAAGAGTTATGTCTTTAATGAAACTTTCTCTGCTTCTTCCGGACATGTGAATAGAGCATTTGTCTGTGCTCTATCAGAATAACTACTGCTCTTCTCATAAACACAACAAAGCATTTTTTCAGTTAATCCATAGTTTCCAAAGGTCTTTGTCAGATGATCTACTAGACTATTGCACACAAAGTCTTAGCTTATCTTATCTTAACTATACAAAGTCATATCTACACTACTCTTAATCATACCGGATGTTGACTTTGCTTCCTTCTGGATCCAATTTATTCAAGGAAATAGGATTTAAATCTCAAAAATTGCAACACTATAGTGGCAAGGATAATAACCAACAGCTATGGCATTTAGAAGTGTCATTAAAAGCAACCAAATAGGAATGACCACTCCTTAGATCAGTGACTGTCCATACGACAGCCTGGCAGTACTTATGGTTAAATGCTGTATCACAGCAAAAAGTCAAATGTATTCATCCCTTGGGCACTGAATCCACCAGGAAGCATTAAAATCAATAATTTTCAAATTGCAAATAAATGAGTAAATACAAAAATAAATGTCTGTGAATGCTTACAGGTGTGAAAGTGCTCAAAAAGTAAATGAAGACTTTCTTTATGCGAAACAGATTCCTAAAAAAGTGAAATATTATAAGAAATTTTTTTTTAATATTCTTTGTTTACATCCAGAACACTGCTTCTGGTGACATATTATACACGTTATACATTATTTCTTAACTCTTTTAATAGATTTGTCTTTGTCTCAGGTCCCAATAATAACCTTCCATAATCATAAATGAGAAAATTCTGAGAGTAATGTAAGTTAATTCCCTCTCACCTCAGGTGTCTCTCAACCTTATTACTATCCTTTAAAACTCAATACATTTGTATTTAAAACCCAATACATTTGTTCTTCTCAGCATCTTTAGGCGCCAGACCATACCTAGATAAAATCCACAGACCATTAGGCCTGAAAAGTGGAATTATCTCCAAGTTCTTTAAGTAGCTTTGGTTTTCTGTCTCTTATTCAGTCACCAGATAAAATTAGTCCCTCTGCTGACCTGAATGAAACATGGTGTGGGATCCCTAACTCTTGAAATTTAAATGGACTCAAATATATCCCTTGACTGATCTTCGCACCTGAATCAAGAACACTATAACATAATATCTTATTGAGAAACTGCTTATCCCTGTGAAAGAAAATTAAAGTTTTCCTTACAAATTTAATGTTAATTTTTTTCTGGTCTTCACTTATCTTCTTAGGGTTGTTATAAGAAATTCAATCATAAGGAAAAAAAAACACTTTTTCGTAATATTTTCCCATTTGTTTTCTTATTCTCTTCTTTATCCAATCCCATTGTAAAGGCTCTCTTTTTCCTTTTCCTCTTCCTATCCTTCAATTCTCTTCTTCTTCATTTTATACTTCTTTTCCTTCATCTAGTCCCTATTTGCTTCAGACACCTTAAACTTCAAATGGTTCCTATAACTGAATCTAGGCTCAGCACATCTGAACTGACTGGTTTTATCTTACATGGTCTTCATTGCTCTTCTCTCCCTCTCCTGATTTTCCTTTACCATGTGCTGGAAGTAACTGCCTGTATCCTGAGGAAGCTGAGTCTACTCCCTGTAGTACTCCACACCCAGCATGCATGCTGATGCAGTCCAGCATCCATCACTCATGGGGGATGTTTACCACAGAGCAATCACACACATCAGATCTCTTGTTCCAGAGCTCATGTTCAAATCCAAGCTCTGTATTTTGTTAGTAGTATACACTTCCTTCCTTTTCAGCAATCACATCAGCAGGAATAACTTGTTTGCACATTTACTCAAATCTAAAATTTACTCAAAACATTTACTCAAAAATTTTAAAGCCCATGAGGACAGAAATGATGTTGACTACACTGTAGACACCAATACCTCTTATGATATCAGACACACATATGATACTAAAATTACATTTGTGTATATATATATATATATAGTGACTTCCCTGGTGGCTCAGACAGTAAAGCGTCTGTCTACAATGCAGGAGACCCCGGTTCAATCCCTGGGCTGGGAAGATCCCCTGGAGAAGGAAATGGCAATCCACTCCAGGACTATTTGCCTGGAAAATCCCATGGGCAGAGGAGCCTGGTAGGCTACAGCCCATGGGGTCGCAGAGTCGGACGTGACTGAGCGACTTCACTCACTCACTTCACTATATATATATATATATATATATATATATATACATACACACATATAAAATACATATATTTATTGAAAAAATGAATGAATCTAGTAAGGGTTGTGGCAAGAATCAAATGAGATTTTTGCAGATAGTGATAAAGTTAATTGATGATTACTGAGTTGGAATGATGATTAACATTCCAATGCTATATTAGAAGGACTTTTTCAATTATCTCATTTAGTCCACCCAGTAACTCTATGGAGGATATTATAATTTCCTCTGCTGCAAAAATAAAGAAGTTATGGTACATACAAGTTAAGTCAACTGTCCTATATCACACAGACAGTGGATGACAAACTTAGAGAGCCTCACTACGGAGTTTCTACTCTTAACTCTCTACACTAGACTATTTCCTGACCTTAGTATTTAGTGTTCTACTTCACAAAATACTATGGGCTTTCCAGGTCTGCATTAGTGGTTAAAAAAAAAAAAAAAAAAAAAACCCTTCTGCCAGTGTAGGAGATGACGTACAAGTAGTGTGTTCAATCCCTGGGTTGGGAAGATCCTTTGTGGGAGGCCCAATCCAATATTCTTGCCTGGAGGATCTATGGACAGAGGAGCCTGGTGGGTTACAGTCCATGGTGTTACAAAGAGTTGAACACAACTGAAGAGACTTAGCACACATGCACACAAAATACTCAATAAGTAATAGTTTCAGAATTATCCTTATCACAAATCAGATGAGCTTATAAATATCTACATATATGTACTATATACCATATATATAATTTAAGGATAGTGATATGGATATAGGTGAATAAGCACTTCAAAATATTTTAGGAGATAATGACTAATAGTATATAAATCTATTTACTACTATTTTCCATATTAGCAAAGACTAAAGAGAGAAAATAATATGTCTAAGATGACGTAATTGCTACTGACAGAAAAAAGATTTCCAACTTACAAGTATTTTGTTATTGTCTCATTATCAGTGAGTCATCACTACTAATGAAGATTTATATGTGTTGTGTGTATACATATACATTCATTCAATTTGAACTGATTGTAATTTGTTTTTACTATAACTCAATGAATGGTCTGAAGAAGTATCATCAAACAGGAATTTTAAAGATAATTTATTGGATGTTGGTTTTAGAACATATTTATTACACTTAAGTTTACACAATTTATTACACAACTTAAATGTATATACATGTTATATGTCTATTATTCCAGAAGCAGCAAGGAAATAGTATTGATTTACCATGATACAATGTGAAAAAATATTTAAGTGAATTGTTTTTTTGTTGTTGACTATAGGCACTTGTACCTGCATAATTACAGCTACATATAAACATCTTTTACAGAGTATCCAATACAGGAAACCCCAACTCCAAAATGGCATTTAAATTCTTGATATTAAAGCCTCCTATAATGTATTTTGCTTTACACACTAGAGAAAAATTGCTTGTGACGTCACCTTGCCCCAGGAGACACTGTTTTTTTCCTATTTTGTCTTTAAAATGTCTCTTCTTTTTCTGGTTGTGAGTAAAGAATTTTAAATTTACCTTTTTTTTTTTTTTTAATGGTTGAGAGTGAGAAGTAGATTTTCTAAAGCAATACCATTCAACTTTGAGGCAGAATAACTTTGAGAGCCTTGAGTAATTCACTCTGACATTCCTGGCTCTCTGAAAAGTGCCGAGGGCAGGAAGAGGTACCATATTGTCTTACAGAGTATATTGCATTGTTTTCTTTGTCATCACTAGAGATGAATCTCTAGAATGTTATGAAAGAAGTACATATAAAAATTTTTGCAAATTAAAAATTTTTTTTTCCTGAGATCTCAATGAGATGTGACATAAAAAAATCAGGGCAATATACAAGCAAAAGTATGATTGTCTCTGTCTTGTTAGAAGTCACTTGATTTTTTTAAATTTTATTTCCCAGAACCCCAATTCTAAGACTTAATTATATGTATTTATACCAAGCAGACGGTTAGGAAGTGCCATCTACCGATCACTTTACTTTCTAAGTTGGAGCCTCTATAATGCCCTTTCATACATCAAACGATAATTAAAACAAAGCACATGGGAAACAAAGCTAAGTATTACTTCAATGGCTTGAACATTTATGGTTAGTACAGTTGATATTTTCCTTTTTGTTTTCAGAAGCTTAAATACTGTAAATAGAATCCTGCAGCAAGCTGTGTTTCAACTGTATAACAGAGGCCTAGACTCAGGAATTTTAACAATTTCACTTCAAAGGAAAGCAGACTAGTCAGTAGCTCAATTTTTGTTCTTTTGAAGCAATCAATAATAGACTTGCCAGTTTACAAAATGTGCACATATGTATAGTGTATCAACATTGTTAAATAAAAGGTTACTGCATTAAATAAAATGACCTTGCTACCTTTTAGTTGCAGTCTTAGAAAGCAAACTTGTTTTAATTAGCAGTCAGCAAGCAGACTGTAACTTCACTGAAGGAGCATTGAAGAATCACTGCCTATTAACAACCCAGCGGTAAGTAAGCCAGCACAAATACTTATAACCAAATAGTGTGCATTTCAGGAGTGGAGAGGATTAGCTATTGGGCACACAACACAGTGGAGGAAATTGCTTTATTCCCAGTACTGCTGGGTACCAGGAGGCAATCACTGTGCCTCTAGCCCATTAACAGCATTCAGAGTGTTGCTTCCCATAGAAGGGGTTATTGGCTAACCACTGGGTGACCAATTAAATGCTATGAATAAGTCCCAAACCCAGCAGCATGGGGCCTGTTTGTGGCACAGTGGTATCATTACTAAAGTGAAAAACTTGATGAGAAAGGAACATATTTAATTATAGAACTATACAAATGGCTAATTAGGACCATAAAGTGAAATGAATGACTTTCCAGTGGATTTTTGAATGTTACTGATAACTGCTTAGCTTCTTTGGAGACCATGAAAGTGATCTACAGCTGGAGCTTGCATGTCATGGTAATGGATGGATCTTCATTACAGGAAGCTTTTTTGACCTGGTTGCTCAAGGTAGCATGGGTTCTAAAGACAATCCTTGATTCCTTTCACTGCAAGGGTTCCTTCTCTCTAACCCCCTGGTCTCTCATGAGTTCCACTTGCTTTCACAATAATTCTTATGGGCTTAAATGCAGAAACATTATCTGAGATAGTCACTCCATATCAGTTGGAAAACTGAATTGCAAAAGAGTGTTACTAATTTCTGGAAAACACTGATCCATGCCTAGTTTAGTTTTTAAACTCTGGGGTTAACCTGAAATCTGATGTCATACTTTCCTAATTTAGGCATCTCATTTGCTAAAATATATATGGAGCCTTTAAATTGAAGAAGTACAGTTTTAAAGGCTGGGTCTAACTAGTGTCAGAGTTCATATTCTTTAAAAAGGAACACTTAAAATTGATCAGGAACCATAAAAACAGAATTAAATATGATTGACTTCCAGCTATCATATGTCAGAGCAAGTATATGTTTTCGAGTGTGTTTGTGTGTTTTATGCTAGTTTGGTAAGTACATGTTTAATGAAACCATTTTTTCATTTATCAAACATTTAGTAAGCACCTCTTCTGTGTATACTAACTATTCACAGAATAGTCATACTAAATAACTATACTACAGATGTGTAGAGACATCGCCTTTATTTAGAGTAAGAATCAGTGGATGCCAGCAAAGAATTATGCACTTCTAGTCATTTAAGTATTAAACAGACGTACTGCCAGCCACTTAATATTAAATGCCTGCCTTTGTTTTAATTTTATAGCTTAATTTCATCTTTATTAAAAATACTATTGTTCTTTAAAAAAAGTAAATAAGTGAAGCAGTATATGCAGTGAAAAGTAAAATCTTATCACCCCAATCTGTTTCTCCAAAGTGTGTTAGTCATTCTTACATTGTTAAATGTTTAGTAAGCACCTTTTTGATAATAAGGATTTACTGGAAAATACTGAGACTAGATGAGTTTATAACCAATCTGGCTAGGATTTTAAATGAAGATGTCTGTACTTGTAGATATATTTTATATTCCTAGATTATTTCATTAAACATTAAAGGAAGCTTCACACATGTATACAAAATCTAAGAATGCTGGGAATATGGAAGTGATATAGAGCTGCTCTACCTTCACTGATTACAAATATACTTGTCCTGAACATGCTGACTGATTGCCTAATCAGAATTAATATAAATATTATTTCATTTTTAACCTAATCACTGAAATGAGTTGGAGGTTTCTAAAGCTGCTAGGGACCTCAGAAGATCATCTGATGTGGACTTATCTATTCAGGCAGGCTACACTCTATCCATCCAAGGAAACTATGGCTCTTCACATTCAAAATATCTTCAGTCCATGATCTTTCTTCCAGGCTCAATTTCATCTTGATCACATCTATGGCCAAAAATAGATTCCACCTCTCACCTCCACTTTCTCTTGCTAATATTTAAGCCTATTTGTCTACATCTGCCCTTGGATTGATTAGAAACCTCTGAAAACATTCCTCACCTGTTACAATAAGGCAAAACCAAGAACACTTACGAAAAATTTTTTTAAGTTTTTTTGCCCTCTGAAAGTTGTATTTCAAATGATCGTTATTTTTACTTTTTCCTTCACTATCTTTTCCCTTTAAACTGCAGATTTAAAAACATATAGAATGTATTTACTATTATTTTTAAAATCATATTGTTTTATAAATACATGTCGCATGTTTTTCATGGCACATTTATCTAAACAGTATCTCTGCATTTTATTCAGTGACTCTTTTTTTTGGTTGTTCCTATTTCTAAATATATTAAATTTATCCCTATTGGGTTTATTTCTATCCCGTTATTGATTAGGTCATTTTTAATTTCTCTATTTCAGATAATACAACCACACCAAACTTCTTCATATTCAACTTACAAATAGCATTTTCAACTTTACTACCTAAAGGTAGTAATAAAGACACAAATAAAAGTTTTAAAAACATATCACTTAGTTTTATTAAAGATTTTCCTATACTTATAAGCTAATAAGGGAAAAAAAACTAAGCGTAAAACAAATATAGATGTGTTTTTTATATGATTTTTTTTTATTTCCTGAAGAAATTCAGATTGGATTACAAAGGCTTTTGTGAATCATGTATATATTCTGAATGTATTCTTGAGAAGTGAGGAAGAAAGAATTATTTTACACAACAAATAACAAATCTTGCCAAATCTTATATCACAGGCTGCTCCCCTCAGTATTCGCTCTCTCTCTACCAGGATAAAACTTTAGTCTCCAACAACTCTCCTGTTTTGCTTGCCTTTCTCTTTCTAGTTCTACTGTCTTACCTGTCCCAGTCACCCCTCACTATATACTCAGATAGTCATAGAAAGATTTAAAAGTCATCAAACAAAAATATCAGAGACAAACAGAGAAGGGGAATGCTTTTGGATATTTATAGCTTAATATTTTATTATGTCACATTAATGTAAATAATAAATTAAATTATAGTTTACACATTTGAAGGAATAGTATTTGACATTAAATTAATAAAAATGATGACTATAAAGCCATACTGATAAATATTTATGGAATAATGTCAACTGAAAAAAATGACAGATTTTTAAATCAAAAATTTTGCCAAGAAAAGCACTGTAAAATAAATGAATACATATGTAGTGTTGGATTTAAAAATGTCCGTGACAGGTGAATGAACAAGTTGCGCTTACAGCCATACTCTGTAGAATTGCTCAGCAACACATAAGAACATGCATGTATTCATGCATATGGGGCTATGGAGAAAGAAGGCTGATAAATAGAATGAAACCAGAAGTTTGATTCATACACAATATTATACTTCAGCCTCTAAAGTTTTTAGCCGGCAGTATAAACTGTGAACGTGATCAGTTCCACAACTCAGTGTATGCATCAGACATAGCAAATTAGTTTCTTAAGAGAACTGCTAATCCTAAAATTGGGACAAGAGAAAAAGTTTGCCTTTGGGTTATATTTGATATTCCATTAAAAATCCAAGAATACCCTCAATAGCATACAATTTTTAAATACAAGGATACATTTTATATGAAAAATTTCCATGTTTCCTCAGTATATGCCAAACACAATTCAGTAAAGAGCATTAAAAGTGGTGGGAAAAGAGACCTGGTATTTGATGAAGTGAGAGAAATAAACAATGAGGTCCACATAGGCAGCAGAGGGCTAGTACAGTTTAATATAAAGCCACATTTTAATGCTTCTAGAGGAACAATTATATATTATACTCCCTAGGTAATCAACTAGATTTCATAGACTATTAAGATCAGTTCTATTTTTGGACAAGTGTCAGAGATGATATCTATTCTATATTGTCTATATTATTCTATATTGAGTTAGGTTAGATCAACATCTTCTTTTGAAAACAGTCTAATTTAACAGTATCTTATCCTTAGCCAAATGAATAACTAACTTTAAGCAGCTATATATAATGGCTATAACTATACAAGTATTTATTTATAAAATAATCTAGGGTCTTATTTTTGCAGAACTAAAATATGAGAGTGTGTTAGTTTGATACAAGTACTTGTTATTGACAAGTAGACGCCAAGGCAGGATCAGATGTGTATAAGGTGTACTGGAAGAAATGCCACTTATGGAGAAAATAGTGTAAGTCAAAAAGGCATAGAGAGCCTTCAGAATGACACAGATCTAGCACAGGTGCAGTGGAGATAACACGTGAAGATTAGGTAGGAAGAATTTTAGACTAAAGCACAGTACAAGACAGCAACTTTGATCAGGTCAATGGAAAATCAAAGAACCAAAGTCTCCAGTTGAAGGGGTCTCAGATCTTGCATAAATAGGCCTGTATTAGTATTTTCACTGTGCTCAGATTGATTGGGTGTAAATCCTTAGTTCCAAAGCAGCCATGTATTCAAAAGCTTAGCAAGGGGACCATCAATCAATTATGCTCCCTGTAGCAGGAAATATGAGTGGGACATTTTCATGGCTACTACAGAAGCTTTGTGATGAATGTGGAATAATTGTATTTCCTATAATTTAGTAGCTACAATAATCCATGTGTTCAGTCTGAATTAACACTGTGGAATTAACGTGGGTGGTGAAATAAACTTCTTAGGAGAAGCTTTAAATATTTCCAAATTTTAAATATTCCAGATTCTCATCTGAGAATTTAGTAGAAGAAAACCTTAATTTTCTGCAGAATGATATAATTTTATTCCACTCCCTATTGAATCTTAGGGAGAAAATGAGAAAAACACAAAAAATCACAAAGCACACAGGTGAGCAAGGAATTATGAGTGTAAGTAGAAGCAACAATCGTTAGAAAAAAAGTATGGAAAGAAAATGAAGATATTAGAATGTCAAAAAATAAGGTATAAAATAATTGCATGTAATATGTCTAAAATATACCAAAAATTACTGACAGTATCTACAAGCTACAAGGGACCATTAGAAATATAAAAGAAGACTTGAAAAATGAGAAGAAAATGGTACCTCTAAAACTGGGAAATAATTTTAAAAACTCAATTGATAGACTAAAGTTGGAATCAACAAACTATGGTCCATTGGCCAGCTGCCTATTTTGGTAAATAAATTTTATTGGAATGCAGTTAGGCCAACTTGTTTAGTATCACTTCTAGTTACTTTCAAGTTCCAATGGTAGAATAAAATGATTGACACTGAAACCATATGGCCCCCAAATCCAGAAGATTTATAACCTGGCCCTCTAAGAAAAAAATTTGCTGACTCTTGAATTAAACACAATTAGCCTCATCTAAATAAAGAATTTGTTAATTGGAAGAGAGAGTAAAAGAAACTACCTTGCATGTAACACAAAGAGATGGACTATATATTAAAGGGAAGTTAAGAGACAGAGATGATGAAGAGAAAATGATACATAAGATACTTAAAATTATAATGATAAAAAGTATAGAGAAGAGGCTCTATTCAAAAAGAAAGAGGCTGATTTTTAACAATTGCTAAAAGAAAACAATGTTTAGCTCTAAGATGTCCAAGAAATCACAAGAAAATATATTACAGATGATGAACAAAAAAATTTTTAAGTTAGCCAAAGAGAAATGAGTGATCAACTTACAAAGGAATGAGAATTAAACAGATGGCAGGTATCTCAGTAACAATAATTAAAACCATAAGACAATGTAATAAGCTTCCATGTGATGAGAGAAAATATTTATAAATACAGAATTTTATACAAAGAAAAATAAATCTTCAGTAGGGACAAAATAAAGACTAAAGAATATACTTCAGTCCAGAAACTGGATATTTGATAGAAAAGAACACGGAACAAAGACTTTGACTAATACAGAAAGTGAAAGTGAAATTGCTCAGTCATGTCAGACTCTTTGCGACCCCATGGACTGTAGCCCACTAGGCTCCTCCATCCATGGAATGTTCTAAGCAAGAGTACTGGAGTGGGCTGCAATTTCCTTCTCCAGGGGATCTTCCCGACCCAGTGATTGAACCCGGGTCTCCTGCATTGCAGGCAGATGCTTTACCGTTTGAGCCATAACTCTAAACAAACACTGACTCCAATTTAAAAAAAAAAAACAAAAAAAAACTTTTAATATATATAGGAGTTAAGAATCAGGATAAAACTTTATTTGCAATAAGAGCATATAATAGTATTTAGTATGATAGGGGCAAATAGGTATTAAAGTATTCTAACATCTTTGATTATTAAGAAGACGGATATTGTTTAACTTCAGATTTGTTTGAGTACATATGTAAAAAACAACTAAACCATAAATTAATGACATGTACTAACTTCAAAATAAATAGGGGAAAATGGAATGGAAGAAATAAATTCATGACTTAGTGAAAAATACAAAAAAAGATTAAAATTAGTTGAAAGCACATAATACATAGAAGTGATCAGTCCAAATATCCATTAAACGTAAATGGACTAAATTCTCCAATTGAAAGATAGATGTTTAGAATGAAATTTTTAAAAATATCTTAGCATATACCATGTATGCTATTTACACTTAAAATCAATTAAGAAGAAAATCTGAAATCCAAAGGATTGAAAAAGATACTGGAAATATGTATCCAGAAGAAAGCTATCATAGTTTTTTTGATGTCACTGGGAAATATATGTATAATTTCAGGTAAAAATCAATATTGAAAATTAAAAGGCCAACCCATGAAGATAGAGATTGCAATTGAATATGCAATATGGTAATTATGAACTTGTAATTATCTAATAACATAGCTACAAAATGTATTTAAAAAATATTAACACTAAAGCTAAACTGACAAAGTTACAGTTCATGTAAAATTTTAAGCATATATCTCTATGTGTACCACAGAGCAAGTTATCCAAAATTCCATAACGATATTATTTGAAGCACACAGTTTAGAAGTCAACATGCCCATAATAAGTACTGAACTTACCAGTTGGAGAATAAACATTATCTCCAAGGACACTGCAAAAATTAAGTGTGTATTTGACTTAAATCTATCCTTAGCAAATTTCAGAGACTTGAAATCAGTCAAACTAGGTTAGGTACATTTATTCAAAAACAAAAAGCTTAGAAAACAGAATCTATTTGGAAATGTACAAAACATACTTCCAAAAACTGAAAGGTCAAAGGGAAAATTATAATGAAAAACTGCAAATATTTTAAATTGAAAAAAAATGTGAAAATACTTTATATCAATACATATATGATGAGGTCTTTGGGAAATTATATAGGGAATTTTATATTTTCTAATGTATACTCAAATGATTATAATAGAAAAGGCCAATTCAGAGTTAGTATAAGAATTAACAAAGGCAAGTCATACTTTGAGCTTTCTCACTTGTGTGTGCATATGAATTCTTTGCAGGCTAAACCAAATGACAAAAAGGTAGGGAAAAATTTTTTTTACCTCTCCAAGATATTCCATTCTAAGGACTGATAGTAAGAGAAGATAACTGTAATAAAATTTTGGTTGATTTTATCATATAAATATAGAAAAGGCCTATTCAGTATAAAATACAACCAAGCTTTGTTAATAAATAATTTTGGTAAGCAATTCACCTATGTTTACAACCATTTGGGGCAATACTATAGTTGCTAACCAAATGCAGCTATTTAGATTCAATTTTAAATGAATTAAAGTAAAATTCATTTTAAAATATGGTTTCTTTGCCTTTCCAGCCACCAGCAACTAAGAAACTAAAGTTTTAATCTAATTTGAATTTAATTATTTTATTTTATTTATTTTTTTTCCTTCCAGAACTTCTTTTAATCTGGAATAAGCATTTTTATCAAGATCCTGTAACCTGATCATCACATGCATGTGTATTTTCATATAACAAGTCAACTTTCATTTTAGCAATGTATACCTTAAGATTTCTCACATTCTAAACAATTAATATTTCAAATTTATGACTGTTTATGTCTTTTTTTTAATTAAATTTATTTATTTTTTTAATTACAATACTGTATTTGTTTTGCCATACATTGACACGAATCAGCCATAGGTGAACACAATCGCCCAATGCCGAAGCCCCCTCCAACCTCCCACCCCACATCCTCTACCTGAATCATCCTGTGCATCAGCCCCATGCATCCTGCATCCTACACCAAACATAGATTAGCGCTTCGTTTCTTACAGGAAAATACAGATGTTTCACTGCCATTCTCCCAAACCATCCCACCCTTTCCCTCTCCCTCAGAGTCCAAAAGTCCACTCTATACCTCTGTGTCTCTTGTTGTCTCACATATAGGGTCATCATTACTGTCTTCTAAATTCCATATATATGTGTCAGTATACTGTATTGGTGTTTTTCTTTCTGGCTTACTTCACTCTGTATAATCGGTTCCAATTTCATCCATCTCATTAGAACTGAGTCAAATTTATTCTTTTTAAGGGCTGAGTAGTATTCCATAGTGTATATGAACCACAGCTTTCTTATCCATTCATCTGCTGATGGACATCTAGGTTGCTTCCATGTCCTGGCTATTATAAACAGCGCTGCAATGAACATTGGGGTACATGTGTCTCTTTCAATTCTGGTTTCCTCAGTGTGTATGCCCAGCAGTGGGATTGCTGGGTCCTAAAGCAACTAGAGAAGGAAGAAATAGAGAACCCCAGAGTTAGTAGAAGGAAAGAAATCCTAAAAATTAGGGCAGAAATAAATGCAAAAGAAACAAAAGAGACCATAGCAAAAATCAACAAAACAAAAAAGCTGGTTCTTTGAAAGGATAAATAAAATTGACAAACCATTAGCCAGACTCATCAAGAAACAAAGAGAAAAAAATCAAATCAACAAAATTAGAAATGAAAATGGAGAGATCACGACAGACAACTCAGAAATACAAAGAATCATAAGAGACTACTATCAGCAATTATATGCCAATAAAATGGACAACTTGGAAGAAATGGACAAATTCTTAGAAAAGTACAACTTTCCAAAACTGAACCAGGAAGAAATAGAAAATCTTAACAGACCCATCACAAGCACGGAAATTGAAACTGTAATCAGAAATCTTCCAGAAAACAAAAGCCCAGGTCCAGACGGCTTCACAGCTGAATTCTACCAAAAATTTCGAGAAGAGCTAACACCTATCTTACTGAAACTATTCCAGAAAATTGCAGAGGAAGGTAAACTGCCAAACTCATTCTATGAGGCCACCATCACCCTAATACCAAAACGTGACAAAGACACCACAAAAAGAAAACTACAGGCCAATATCACTGATGAACATAGATGCAAAAATCCTCAACAAAATCCTAGCAATCAGAATCCAGCAACACATTAAAAAGATCATACACCATGACCAAGTGGGCTTTATCCCAGGGATGCAAAGATTCTTCAATATCCGCAAGTCAATCAATGTAATTCATCACATTAACAAACTGAGAAATAAAAATCATATGATTATCTCAATAGATGCAGAAAAAGCCTTTGACAAAATTCAGCATCCATTTATGATAAAAACTCTCCAGAAAGCAGGAATAGAAGGAACATACCTCAACATAATAAAAGCTATATATGACAAACCCACAGCTAACATTATCCTGAATTTAATTATTTTAAAATTAAATTTAAATAACTTCATATGACTAGTGGCTTCTATATTGGACAACTCAGATATAGATCATTTCACCATAACTGAAAGTTCTACTGTACAGTACTGGTCTACAACAGAAGTTAGAAATTTTTTTCTATAAAGAGTCAGAAAGTAAACATATTTGGCTTGCAGACCTTTTGGTTTTTGTCACAACTGTCCAATTCTGCCTTTGTAACACAAAAGCAGCTGTAGACAATACAAAAAAATGAATGAGTGTGGCTGTGTTAAAATAAATTTTATTTCCAAAAACTACAGCCAGCTCACAGACAAGTTTGCCAACTTCTAGTCTTAGGAGACTATCAATCAGAGGAAAACAATCTTCTCAGCTCTCAGTAGACAGAGTAAGGATCTATTCTTGTCTAATGCAGTGAAAAAATTGAGTTCCCAATTTGTGTGCTAGGGTGAAATATACCACTCGTATTCAAAAAACACTGTAAGCTGTTCTACAAACAAAAGCAAAAAACTCAGAAATGGATACATTAAAGAAAAAATAGAATTTCAAGAAAAAGGACTTGAAAAACTCTAAATCACCTCATTAATCTCCCTTGTGTTTGCATATTCTCTTTCCTCCAAATCCAAACCAAAACCCATTGCATCATTACAGGAATCTTAATTATAGTCCTCTACGGCAACCCACTCCAGCATTCTTCCTTAGGAAATCCCATGGACAGAGTCTGAGCTTGCTGGGTTACAGCCCATAGGGTCACAAAGAGTTGGACACGACTTAGCAACTGGGCACATTAGCGTCTCTTATTCTACCTGCTTTTCAATAAACCTGTGTCTTCTCTATTTAACGGCTGTATATAACATATTTGGCTAATGTTAGCTTGAAAATGTTTAGATTTACCTTTGCTATACAGTGATGGATGAGGAAAGGTGGACAAGACAAAAATTACTTTATCCACTAGAAAAAGTCCATGCACAGGTAGACATTAATGGTGAGGCAGGTCCCTGAGCTGCATTGAGGAGTTCCTACTCCTCATAGACTGGAACTATTAGAAAACAACAAAACCTTGAAAGGCATGCGTGGACAGAGCCTATGAGTGTCCAGTGGGGTAAAAGATATGCACTGTAACTGTCCTGAAGGCTCTCCAGTCTTTTTGTTCTTTGGGGCCTAAATATGTCATTTTTCAGATGCTGATGAGAAAGCTTATTCTGATATTCTATGCTCTTGACATTTTTCTTAAATGTTGAATCTGCCCCCACTGCAAAGATTTGATAAGCCAGATTATCTTTGGAGAGTCCCATTTTATTTTCCTTAACTTGTATTCTGGCTCTTATTCCCCCTTGTTTAACTTAACAAGAAGAACTCAGTTCTCTTTATCTGAAAATTAATAATGGAATGATTAACTCGGTATTGATTATCATTATTTATATAAGCTACAAAGCAAGATTTCCTTGCTTCACTCTAACTACTTTCACTTACTACTTTCACTTACTGATAACGATTCTTTACCTGAATAAAACGGGCAAGCACACATAGCACTATTCTCAATATTTCATATAACAAATTTCTCAGCAAAGCCCAGGTTCTAAGCTAAGCAAATAATGATTCTTCACTGTAAAACAAATAGGTCACTAGACATTAGTTTGCTAATAGCTGTCTGCTACTTATAGCCTTAGATCCTTTTATTTTTCCTTTTACTACAAACAGTACCAGATGCACAAAATATTTTGGCTGTATTTGTACTGAAATATTATTCAATAGTGAAAAAAATGTATCAAAATTGCTATCTTTGAGTAATAAAACTGACTTTTTCCTTTCTTTCAAGTACTTTTTACATTTCACTCCTTAGAGCATGTAACTTGTATCACTGGGAAAAATTAAAATAGTCCTAATTTTTAAAAATGGTCAAAAGTCAAAGGCTGAATGTTCAAACAATATTTGTATGTTGATATAATTAGTTTTCTAATATCACCTTTAAAAAATGTGTATTGCACCAGAAGAAAAGGGCCTATTTTTACAAGAATGGCAGACATTGGCATGTAGTTCTGAACCTATAAAAAATCTCATTTTATTTTCACTTTTATAATCACAGTACAAATATAGAAAAATTAAAACAATTTTTTGGAATGTATAAATGTATATTTACATATAATGCACTATTAAATATATATATACACACACGTGTGTGTATGTGTGCATATACATAAAATCAAGATTCAAGAACCAAAACTTGGAATCAAGATTTCTGAGGGAAATATCAACAACCTCAGACATGTAGATGACTCCACTATAATGGTAGAAAGTGAAAAAGAACTAAAGAGCCTCTTGATGAAAGTGAAAGAGGAAAGTGAAAAAGCTGACTTAGAACTCAACATTCAAAAAATGAAGATCATGGCATCCAGTCCCATCACTTCAAGGCAAACAGATGAAGAAACAATGGAAACAGCAACAGACTTTATTTCCTTGGGCTCCAAAATCACTGCAGATGGTGATTGCAGCCATGAAATTAAAACACTCTTGCTCCTTGGAAGAAAAGTTATGACCAACCTAGACAGCATATTCAAAAGCAGAGACATTACTTTGCTGACTAAGGTTCATCTAGTCAAAGCTATGGTTTTCCCAGAGTCATGTATGGAGGTGAGAATTGGGCCATAAGGAAAGCTGAGTGCCGAAGCATCGATGCTTTTGAACTGTGGTGTTGGAGAAGACTCTTGAGAGTCCGTTGGACTTCAAGGAGATCAAACCAGTCAATCCTAAAGGAAATCAACACTGAACATTCACTGAAAGGGATGACTGATGCTGACGCTGAACCTCCAATACTCTGATGTGAAGAATTGACTCACTGGAAAAGACCCTGATGCCGGGGAAAGATTGAAGGCAGGAGAAGGGGATGACAGAGAATGAGATGGTGGGATGGCATCACCAATTCTGGGAGTTGTTGATGGACAGGGAAACCTGGTGTGCTGCATTCCATGGCACTCTGTCAGACACAACTGAGCAACTGAACTGACTGACTGATTTCTTTACTTAACAAATATGTACCTGGTACTTTCAATTGTCAGGAACTCTTCTAAGTATTTTAATGAATATCAAACCAATTCATTCTCATGTAAGGCCCTTTGCTGCTGCTGATGCTGCTAAGTTGCTTCAGTTGTGTCCAACTCTATGCGACCCCATAGACGGCAGCCCATGAGGCTCCCCCGTCCCTGGGATTCTCCAGGCAAGAACACTGGAGTGGGTTGCCATTTCCTTCTCCAATGCATGAACGTGAAAAGTGAAAGTGAAGTTGCTCAGTCGTGTCCGACTCTTAGAGACCCCATGGACTGTGGCCCACCAGGCTCCTAGGCAGATACTATTAAACCCACTTTTACAAATGAAGAAAGTGAAGCACAGAAAGGGCCTGCGTAACAGGCCCATGGTCAAATAGCTAGGAAATGGAAGGATACACAAGAAATAGATACAAATGATAAGCTGAAGGAGACAGGATGGAGCACAATGGGAGTACACGGAGCAGGCAGAGGTAAGAGCAAGGTCTCTATGTGTACCCGCTTACATTTTTTGTTTTCAAACTGTGTGGATGAATTATATATTTGGACAAACAAAAGATAGAATTTTTAAAACCGTCTAGCATTTTTCGTTGTTTTCAGTGGAATGTATTTAGCTTGCCATACTGTAGGAAAGAGGAAATTCCAAGGCTAATTTATAAATCATTTTTATTTCAGCCTTTACTTTCTGACACAGAGATGAAAAGAATCTTCTCATTTAAATAAAATACTCTTTCCTATACCATTTTAAGTTAGAAAATGGTGATAGCTTTGTGTTTGAGGAAGCTCTGGGAGTTGCTGATGAACAGGGAAGCCTGGCATGCTGCAGTCCGTGGGGTCACAAAGAGTCGGACACTACTGAGCGGCTGAACTGAACTGATACAGAAAATACAAGGAATGTTTCGTATAAAATATATTCCTAATTTATTGATTTCTCTTTAAGAATATATATACAAATGACTGTGTATGTGTAGAAATATAAATATATGTGTATGTATGTATACATATATACATGTGCATATTTATATATATGCATAAAGAGAATGTTTCCTACATTCTGTTTTTTTCAGTTTTAAGAAAGCAACAAATTTATAGAATATTTTTTATTAATTTTTATTGGCGTACAATTGTTTTACAATTGTATTAGTTTCTGACATACAGCAAAGTTAGTCAGCTGTATATATATATGTGTGTGTATATATATATGTGTGTGTGTGTGTGTGTGTGTGTGTGTGTATATATATATATATATATATATATATACACTCTCTTTTTGGATTTCTTTCCCATTTAGGTCACCACAGAGCACTCAGTAGAGTTCTCTGTGCTATACAGTAGGTTCTCATTGGGTATCTAGTTTATACATAGTAGTGTACACATGTCAATCCCGTTTTCCCAATTCATCCTACCTTTGTTCTTCCCCTGCTATCTATACATCTGTTCTCTATGTCTGTGTCTCTATTTCTGCTTTGCAAATGAGTTCATCAATATCATTTTTCTAGATTCCACGTATAAGTGATTTTATACATTTGTTTTTTTCTCTTTCTGACTCATTTCACTCTGTATTGCCATCTCTAGGTCTATCCACATCTCTGCAAACTGCAGTTTCATTCCTTAATATGGCTGAGTAATATCCCATTGTACATACATACCATACCTTTATCCATTCTTCTGTTGATAGACATTTAGGTTTCTGCCATGTTCTGGCTATTGTAAATAAAACTTCAGTGAACTTTGGGGTGCATGTATCTATTGAAATTATGGTTTTCTCTGGGTTTGTGTCCAGGTGTGGGATTGCTGGGTCATATGGTAGTTCTATTTTTAGTTTTTAATGAACCTCCATGCTGTTCTCCATAGTGGCTATATCAACTTACATTTCCAATAACAGTGTAAGAGGGCTGGTTCCCTTTTCTCCACATCCTCTCTAGTACTTATTGTTTGTAGATTTTTTGATGATAGCCATTCTGACTGGTGTGAGGTGTTACCTCATTATAGTTTTGATTTGCATTTCTCTAATAATAAGTGACATTAAATGTCTTTTGATGTGTTTATTGGCTATCTGAAGTCTCCTTTGGAGAAATGTCTGATTAGGCCTTTTGCTCATTTTTTGATTGGATTCTTTTTTAACATTATGCTACATGAGCTATTTTTATATTTTGGAGGATAATCTCTTATCAGTTGCTTCATTTACATAATATTTTCAATAGCAAGTTGCTCTAGAGCAGCATTCTTAAAAATTAAAGGATTTTTTTACTTAATTTAGTACTTTTTCATCCACAATATACTACTCTGAAACTCTATCTTATTAGAAGCCCCTGTAATGGAAGTGGTTTCCTGTACAAACTTCTGTGTACTTACTTAAGTGTATCTACACGTGGTATAAGAGGGAAAAATGTAAAAAGCAAAAGGTATCTTCCCTCAGAGAGTGTTATCTCATGCTTATTAGTAGCTAATCCAAAATTTCAACTTTGCCTTTAAATACTACAGAGTAAAGGGAAAAAAAGAAACAGAGAATATCCTTCATTTCCTAAATATGTGGTCCACACTTTTTACTTTCAAGTACATCCCCATTTCTTTTCCAAACCTCCCAAAACAAAATATATATTCTTGAGAGCCAATAAAGGCAAACTCTCTTAATTTTAATGGATACTGTAGTATCAAATAAAGTCTACAAAAAGTATTCACATAAAGATAGATATACTAATTAAAACAGGAAGAAAAGTTAGATTTTATAAATCTTTAAATACTGAGCTATGTGTGATGAATTCTTCAATAGATAAATGGGGTTTCATCTTCACTGGCTCAAAGATGACAACACTGAATCGATAATTTTCTTATCAATGAAGAGATGATACTGAGTGCTCTCTACATTCTTAAAAGATATCTGGATCACCTCAGGTAGCATTGAAAAATCTTAAATAATCCCCCTGATAAATGCACTTTTCTTAAAATTGAGGAGGCAGCAGAATCAGGACTAAGTTATGAGCAGGAGAAAGAGGAACTATGAATCAGCAGACAGATGTCCCAGGAGGGCTAGATTCTAGTAGGGGAAATAGTCTGCAAGAGAATAGAAGGAAATGTGAATAAGTAACAATGCTTCTGTCACTCTGATACTAACCAAACATTATGGCTCTCTCCAAGCCCTTGTTTATCAAAGACATTCTGCCTGTCTGTTTGAATCACTTTTCAGGCATTAGCCTGTGACCTCACTTCTCCTTACTTCATTATTTTAAGGTAATTTTATAAATTTTTTTATGTTATCAAATGTTATGGACTGAACTATGTCCCCATAAAATTCATATGTTAAAGTCTTAACCCTCACTACCTCATAATACATCTTTGTTTGCAGATAAGGTCTTTATAGGTCATAAAGTTAAAATGAGGTCATTAGAGTAAGCACTTAACCCACTATGACCAGAGTTCTCGTAAGAAGAAACGTGGACATAGGCATGTATAGAAAGATAATATGTCAAAACTCAGGAGAAGATGGCCGTTAATATCCCAAGGAACAGATCCTCCCCTCATAGTTCTCAAAGGAAACCAGACTTGTCAGCACCTTGATCTCAGGCTTCCAGTTTCCAGAACTGTTAAGTTAAGCAGTCTGTGGTACTTTATTATGGCATCCCTAGCAAACCGATATATCAAGTTTCCTAAATTGAGTAAAATTTACATGCCATTACTTGTATGTCAAAGAGGATCTACCTATCAGAATGCCTTGATTTCTGGAAAGTGTTGGGGTTAGGTTGGAATATGAGTAGTTCGGGGCAGAAGGCATGATTTTGCCCCCAGATGGACAAATGCTATATGGCATCTGCTATGTGAACATGAGAGGTAAAAGCTGACCAGGGGATAACAAAAATAAACCAGAAGGTTCACCATATGTTGCTATTACAAATCCAGGGAAAGCATCTTCTGTGAGACCCAAAAGGAGCAAATCTTAGTGAGAGAGTTGTCACTTGTTTCTATTATTGGGTAATATTGAAATGCAATTGTTCTCAATTTAAATGAAGTCAGGTTTTGGAAAATGGCTAGTAATGCAAAATAAACTTAAACCTAAAAGAATTTTCTTATAAAAAGAGGGAAAGCAGACCATCCTGTATTCTAGTATGCTGAGAAAAAGGACTGTTCTATCCATGGGGTTGCAAAGAGTCGGACATAACTGAGCACGCATGAGCACAAGCATGACCATCTTTTTTGTTGTATTTCATTTAAAATCAACATGAAAGTCTATAGAAAATGGAACAAAATATTTATTCATGAAATAAATCAAAAGGTCACTGACAGAGTTCAAACGAGTCAAATAGTAGATTATAACCATTAATTACCTCTTTTTCCATCTTTAACATTATAGAAATATTGATGTAAGAAATTTTTCTTACATTCTTACTTGTTACTTGTTGTGTATTGTTCTTACTATAACTTATAGAAGGTAACACATGGGACAGTGTTGGTAATCTTTTTGCTTTTAAAAGGCAAGGAAGGTTTGCAGTACATGAAAATATAGTCTATCCACTTATACTTGTATTTCCAATAAACTAGAATAGGTCTTCAGTAAAAGTATGTCCCATGAAACATTTTGGACATATTTTAAAAAAACTTGCACCTTGTTTGACTGATTTAAATTTAATTTGGCACTCCATATTTTATCTGGCAACCCTATGTATAACCTCTATTTTGACTTTTAAGCCAATCACCTTTCACTAGTTCCTCATCAGAGGCCTTGCTAAATATGTTAGCTGAACTTTTCTAGCTTTACCTAAAATATTAAAAAGAAAAAAACAACTCAAGAACCATTTGAATTAACAGAGTGTTACCTTACATCACCTGAATATTAAGTAGTATGTCACATGACAACCAATTGATTATTATCAGTGGTAACCACAAATATTTCAATGAACACTTTAAATAATGTTATTCTGAAATTAATTCATGCGATATTTCTAAAGGTATGAATGTTAATTCCAAAACCATGTCAACTAGCCATGCAAAAATATGGATGCAAGCATGCAAATAATTAGATACAGTTTTATATTTTACAATCACAGTCTTTAGGATTCCAAAATGAAGTTAATGTTTATATTGTCAAGCTTCTACGAATTATAAATCTTTCATCTGTCTGTCTCAAATTAGCCTTTTCTTTAATCCCAAACATGGATCTCCCCCATTGCAGGGGGAGAATTATCCTAAACTAGAATAGATTTATATCATACATTTCTGTCTTCACTTTGGTGAGGACATAATTCTGCTTATTAATTTTTATTATCTTTTTTATTATTTTGTATTTTCCAATTTTTCTACATATGTAAGCATGCCCAGAAGTTACAGTTGGAAAAAATAGCTTTGTTAATTTAAATAAATATCTTCAATACACCAAGTCAATCTATTTTTATGTACCATCTCATTACTGGTTTAATTGTGGCTTCTGAAACAAACAGGCAAATATATGATGATCCTTTTTAAGCAACTGAAAATGTCTGTAAATTTATCTATCTTCTCAGGTTCTTCATTATTCTTTCTGTCAGGATTTCTACATTTCAACCATTTTTGATACTCAGGTTTCTGTTAAAAGTGATGCCCAAAACTAAACATTGTATATTCATTGTGCTCCAAGTAAATAAAAATAGTAAATAGTTGATAAATATTTTTTATCAATAACACAAATTAGCATAACTTACTTTTAATCCCTACACTCTGTTTTTCTGAAGAATTTTAGCTTAAATTGTGAAATTTTAATTCAGGAAGTTATACAGACAGCCCTCCATTTTCTGAGATACAAAACTTGCCTATATGGAGGGCTGACTGTAATAAGCCATTTTATATAAGGGACTGGAGAATTTGCAGCTTTCAGTATTCTCAAGGAGGTTCAGTTCAGTCACTGAGTCGTGTCCAACTCTTTGCGACCCCATGAATCGCAGCACGCCAGGCCTCCCTGTCCATCACCAACTCCCGGAATTCACTTAGACTCACGTCCATCGAGTCAGTGATGCCATCCAGCCATCTCATCCTCCATCATCCCTATCTCCTCCTGCCCCCAATCCCTCCCAGCATCAGAGTCGTTTCCAATGAGTCAGCTCTTCACATGAGGTGGCCAAAGTACTGGAGTTTCAGCTTCAGCATCATTCCTTCCAAAGAAATCCCAGGGTTGATCTCCTTCAGAATGGACTGGTTGGATCTCCTTGCAGTCCAAGGGACTCTCAAGAGTCTTCTCCAACACCACAGTTCAAAAGCATTAATTCTTCTGCGCTCAGCCTTCTTTACAGTACAACTCTCACATCCATACATGAGCACAGGAAAAACCATACCCTTGACTAGACAGACTTTAGTCGGCAAAGTAATGTCTCTGCTTTTGAATATGCCATCTAGGTTGGCCATAACTTTTCTCCCAAGGAGTAAGCATCTTTTAATTTCATGGCTGTAGTCACCATCTGCAATGATTTTGGAGCCCCCCAAAATAAAGTTTGACACTGTTTCCACTATTTCCCCATCTATTTCCCATGAAGTGATGGGGGTGGGAAATTCCCCTGGAACCAATTGCCCTGCCCAACCCCTAGATACTAAGGTATGACTAAATGTAAAATGATTTTTATTTCAGTCTTTGTCATCAAATCTTCTATGTAACTACTTCTTTTCTATTCCTTAATTGTGCCTTGATGAAGGTGAAAGAGAGTGACCAAGCTGGTTTAAAACTCAGTATTCAGAAAACTAAGATCATGGCATCCAGTCCCATCACTTAATGGCAAACAACTGGGGGAAAATGGAAGCAGTGACAGATTTTTTATCTTCTTGCACTCCAAAACCACTGCAGACAGTGACTGCAGCCATGAAATTAAAAGACACTTGCTCCTTGGAAGAAAATCTATGACAAACATAGCACATTTAAAAGCACAGACACCACTGTGTTGACAAAGGTCCATCTAGTCTAAGCTATGATTTTTCCAGTAGTCATGTATGGATGTGAGAGTTGGACCATAAAGAAGGCTGAGCACTGAAGAACTGAAGCTTTCAAACAATGGTGCTAGTTAGATCTTGAGAGGCCCTTAGACAACAAGGAGATCAAACTAGTCAATCCTAAAAGTGTGTGTATGTGTGTTAGTTGCTTAGTCATGTCCGACTCTTTGCAGCCCCATAGACTGCAGCCCACCAGGCCCCTCTGTCCATTGGATTCTCCAGGCAAGAACACTGGAGTGAGTTGCCATTTCCTTCTCCAAAAGAAACTATAGAAAGAAAGAAGTTGCTCAGTCGTGTCCGACTCTTTGCGACTCCATGGACTGTAACCTACCAGGGTCCTCCATCCACGGATTTTTCCAAGCAAAAGTACTGGAGTGGGTTGCCATTTCCTTCTCAAAATCCTAAAGGTAATCAACACTGAATATTCATTGGAAGGACTGATGCTGAAGCTGAAGCTCCAATACTTGGGGCACCTGATGTGAAGAACTGGTTCATTGGAAAAGGCCCTGATGCTGGGAAAGATTGATAGCAGAAGGAGAAAGGGGCAACAGAGGGTGAGATGATTGGATGGTATCGCCAACTCAATGCACATGAGTTTGAGCAAACTCTAGGAGACAGTGACGGACAGGGAAGACTGGCATGCTGCAGTCCACAGGGTCACAAAGAATCAGACACAACTGAGTGACTGAACAACAACAACAGGATCAGCCAGAAACCCTAACTTGGTGGTGAGCTCCAATTATTAGAATGAATAATACATCCAAATTTAAAACTTCTAATCTCATGTCAGTTTCAAAGTTCTGTCTAGTTCTCAAGTACATTGAGGCAAGGAGGAAGGCCAGAACTGGAACTCTTCTTGTTTAGTCTCTCTGTTTCTTAGGCTGGTCAGCTTGATTGAGTGGCTCTTGTCAAGAACATTAGTTGTTTCTAGTGGTATCCTGAATAGTTTCTTAATTTGGGAGATCCAAATTTTCACTTTCATGCATTGGAGAAGGAAATTGCGACCCACTCCAGTATTCTTGCCTGGAGAATCCCAGGGATGGGGGAGCCTGGTGGGCTGCAGTCTGTGGGGTCACACAGAGTTGGACACGACTGAAGTGACTTAGCAGCAGCAGTAGCCCTGGTTTACTACTTGCTACCCTCTTCTACCAGCAGAAGGCTCCATAGCTTATTACTGCTGGGCTATCATCCCTGGTGGAAAGAGCTCTTAGGTGGAATCTAGCAAGACACTTCAGGCTCACATTCTTTCTTAAGTATCCATTTTGTCAACAGGAATTCAACTATCTTTATTAAATAAAACTTGGAGAATACATGCTACTCCACAGCTATTTCCTATTTTTGATCTCCATCTTTTCTTTCTCTTTTTTTTTCACTCAAGTATGCATGCTGTTGCTACTGCTACTGCTAAGTCGCTTCAGTTGTGTCCTCCAGGCAAGAACACTAGAGTGGGTTGTCATTTCCTTCTCCAATGCATGAAAGTGAAAAGTGAAAGAAGTCGCTCAGTCATGTCCGACTCTTAGCGACCCCATGGACTGCAGCCTACCAGGCTCTTCCATCCATGGGATTTTCCAGGCAAGAGTACTGGAATGGGGTGCCATTGCCTTCTCAAGTATGCATAGGGGAATGTAAAGAGCTCTACTACCTTCAAGTTCAACTAGCAAAGAGCATATTAATCTTTATAAATGAATCTTTTGGACCATCTCCCACAAACACACAGATCTTGCTGGTGGAAACCTTGATCCTTGCTCTTCTTAACTTTGAGTCTACCAATAATTCTAAGATGATAGGAAAATACTCTCCCAGCAACCTATTATGTAATTAAGCACTATTTTAAATACTTTAGTGGGTTCTTTAATAACCTATATGTCAAAATTAATTTTCTTATAAGATACAATGATAAAAGAGCTCATTCTATCATGCTCAGGACACACTTCTCCTGGCTAGTTTCTTGCCTGTTAATAGATTAGTTTATGGAATTTTCAAGACAAATTCATTCTCTACCTCCTCAAAGTTACCATCATATTAGTATATACCTTTTTTATATTTTATGTTTATGTTTTTATGTTACCCTTATGTCTTCAAAAAAATAAAGAGTTGTAAGACTGAAGACCATTCTGAAATATAAAGCATCCCCAAAAATACATCAGAAAGGAATCCCGTCTCCCAAAAGTTTTCCATAATGACTGCTAAATGTTCTATCAACATGTAATGTTCTCCATATACATATCCTAACTTAATCTTCATAACAGATTTATGAAATAAAAACTATTGCTGTGGCCACTCTTTAAAAAAATAAAATAAGACTAAAAGAGATTAACAATATTTTAACCAATGCTTAAAATCACATTTGTCAGAAAGACTATGTTCTGTCTGACTCCAAAGTTTGGGACTTTTACTTATTTTATATCAGACCGTCCTGGAGCTCCTGCCCTAAAGCATTACCAATGATCCATAGCTCAGAGAGTCTTCACTCCCTTTTCCAGCAGAGAGAAGCAAGGAACAGTGGTAAAAGAGGAACAGAAGTCTTAATCTCACCAACACTGTTTGGGGACATTTGAATTTCTGAAGTTCCTGCAGCAACATGGTGTAATGTGGTGGGTAAATTCTACAACACCATTAGCACAGTAATAGGGTGCTATCTTTTATTTTTTTTTTTAAGTTATATTTGTTAAGGAAAAATTTACATACATTAAATTCACTCTTTTTAAGTTTACACTTTGTGGTGCTATCTTTTAGGTGTAACACATTTTAAATAAGCTTTTGCTATCTGGCTGGGAATCTACCCTAATTGCTTTGGGGGAAAGATCAGGTTAGAATAATTGACTTGTACATATATATAATCCATTCATAAATTGGAGTCTGCCTTTGATGTACTCTTGCTTGTTTCTGTAAATTACACAAGATTTGTGTGCATGCTCATGTATGTTCCTTTGTATAGAGGGAAAAGAGGTAGATTATAAGTAACTTGAATTACATATTTGTAGGTATGATCAAGAATATGGGATCTGGAGTCAGGCTAGAATCAACCTAGCCTGTTAGGTTGGGCTCAACCTAACAAAGTTAGGGCTCAACCACGTATTGGCTCTGTGACGTTCGTCAAGTTCCTGAGCCTATCCCTGCTCTAGCTTACAGCTCTTCCTTTTGAGACTGTTGTGAAGAGTAGATACAATGAGACAGAAATAACTTTAATGGTTCCTCTTACACAGAAAATGCTTCATAAACGTTAGATAAACTTATTGTTGTGGCTGTTGTCACTGTTGTCAGATAACCTTACTTTCTAAGAGAACAAGGAGAGGAGACCCAGGTATTTCTACCGATGCCTTGTAATGCTGTTTGCTTTTTTAGAGTGTAACTTTCTTTATAGAATCAAGAAAACCTATATGTTATTTGCTTGCATATGTGAGCAATTTAGAGAGAAGCAATCCAACCAATTTGGTTTAAAAATTTTAAAAATAGATCTATGTCCTGAAATTTTACTTGAAAATGAATTAAGAAAAGGCAGGCCATCCCCAGTATCTTGAAGACACAACTTGTTTCTTACTTCTGAGAGACTGAAGAAAAACATTCCACCTGTATGACCAATCTCATTTCTTAACTCTCACTAAAATAAACTAAGAGTATACCTGTAGAAACACATCATTTTAGTGAGAATATGAGGAATCCTGTAACAAAGTGAGAAGTCAAGGTTATATATTAACTGCATCTAAATTTTGGAATCTAGTAAACAAAATGTAGACTTCCATCACTATCTCTTCAAAGATACATTAAATAATATTATAAAAATACTATATACCAGAAACTATGATTACTTTTCCACATTAAAATGAAAAATCAAATCAAGCTGAAATGGTGCATTAGCTCTCAATAGAAATGTATTACTTTACCATTTCTTTTTAAAGAGATAATTTTCTAGTTATATAGTACTACAACTAGGAAAACAAAACTATATAATTGAATGTAAACAAATTTATTTGATGGCAGCAGTACACTAAGCAACAATATATTTTTCCTTGTTTTTGATTGTTTAAATATTGTACCCTACACCTTGTTCTTTTCTCTCTGACCCTTTATCCCTTCCTGGTGATTTAATTGAATGCTGATGATGGTGGTAAGTAATTTATGAGAATGGTTTGTTGTCATATTTTATAAATAAATACCAAGTGCTGCCATATGAAAACAGAATGCCCAAGTCTGGTTTCAATCCCAACATTCCATCTGTTGTTGAAATAGAAAGAAGTGGTCATTGGTACATCAATCTGTAGCATATTTCAATAAATGTAAAGAGAAAATCATCAGATGGTTAGTTGGATTAGAAATAAAAGCAATATTAAGAGGTGCTATCTTACCTATTCTATAGCACACATACACACGTGTGCATATGTAGGTATACATATAAATGTATATATATTTATTCTTTTTCAGATTCTTTATATGTATGTATATATATACTGCATATATATACATGCATATATATACATGCATATATATACATGCATATATATACATATGTACACATGAATTAATCACTCTGCTGTACACCTGAAACTAAGACATTGTAAATCAACATCAGTTTTTTTTTTTTTAAGTGCTATCTTTTTCAATTACATTCATAAAAATAGCCTAATTCTCTTGGTTACATAACCAATCCCAAAATTATCTTTTATAAAAAGTTTGTATTTATGTAAAGACTATTTATGATGTGTTTAAAAGAAACACAAAATTCATCTAGTTTTTTTATATGACAGGTCTTACTATTTATTTATAGGCTTTTTATGCTGTAAAAACTTAAAACATCATTCTAGCACTTACTATCCTATACAATATTCTGATGTATATCTACATACAACTATGACAACAAATTGAACAACCTAGAAGAAATGGATACATTTATAGAAACACACAATCTATCAAGACTGAATCATGATAACACAGAAAATCTGAATAAACCAGTAACCAGTAAAGAGTTTGAAGCAATAATCAAAACCTCTCAACAAACAAAAGTTCAATACCGCATTGATTCACTGGTAAATTCTTCCAAACATTCAAAAGAGAATAGCGATATGTTTCTTACTCTTAAAAAAATAGAAAATAAGGAAACTCTTGCAAACTCGTTTCATGAGGCTGACTTTACCCTGATACCAAAACAAGACAAAGACATCAAAAAAAAAAAATAAAGTTACAAGCCAATATCCCCAATGAATAGATTTAAAAATACTCAACAAAATATTAGTAAGCTGAATTCAACAATACATAAAAAGGTTCATACACATTATCAAGTGGGACTTAATTCAGAGATGCAAGCATGATTCAACAGCCACAAACCAGTCAATATGATACTTCAAATTAATAAAATGAAGGATAAAATCATATGATTATCTCCATAGATCCAGGAAAAGCATTCAACAAAATTAATCATTCTTTTATGATAAAAATTCTCAACAAAACAGGCATAAGGGAATACACCTTAACATAATAAAGGCCATATATGACAATCCCACAGCTAACATCATGCTCAATTGCAGAGCTGAAAGCTTTTCCTCCAAGACCAGTAACAAATCAAAAATACCCACTCCTGCCACTTCTATTCAACATAGTATTGGAAGTCCTAGCCAGTGAAATTAGGCAAGAAAAAGAAATAAAAGGCATCCAGATTGGAAAGGGAAAAGTAAAATTGTCAGTATAATATATTATATATCTTAAAATTTCATTAAAAACTGTTAGAACTAAGAAACAAATTCATTAAAATTATATAACATAAAATAAATATGTAAAAATCTATTGTTTAAAACTATTGTTTTAATCTATCATTTAAAACTGCATTAAAATGAATAAATAGTATTCATTATAATAAAATATAATTATAATAAATTATTCAATATAATAAAATATCTAGGAATAAATTTAGCCAAGGAGATGAAAGACCTGTTTATTGAAAACTGCAAGATGTTAATAAAAGACACTGAAGAAGACACAAATAAATGGAAAGATATTCCATGCCCATGCACTAGAAGAATGAATATTGTTAAAATTTCCACAGTACTCAAAACAATGTACAGATCTATGGTAATTAAAACACTATGATATTAGTATAAAAGAGACACATAGGTAAGTGGAAAAGAATAGAGAACTCAGAAATAAGCCCGTGAATCTGGGAAATGCGATTCTAAACAACAATGAGATATCACCTCACATCTTTTGGAATGACTGTTATCAAATGACAAGAAATAAGTTTTGATGAGGATGTGGGGAAAAGGAACTCTCCTAAATTATTGGTGGGGAATGTGAATTAAAATACTCTTCCCACATCCATCATATCACATGATTCAGCACTTCCATTTCTGGGAGAGGAAATGGCAACCCACTCCAACACTCTTGCCTAGAAAATTCCATGGATGGAGGAGCCTGGTGAGCTACAGTCCATGGGGTCACAAAGAGTCGGACACAAGCTAGCAACTTCACAAAGATAAGAACACTAACTCAAAAAGATATCTGCACTTCCATGTTCATTGCAGCAGTATTCAACAAATGAAACAACAGAGAGAAGATTAGATATGTGTGTCATGTATGGATGTGAGAGTTGGACTGTGAAGAAGGCTGAGTGCCGAAGAATTGATGCTTTTGAACTGTGGTGTTGGAGAAGACTCTTGAGAGTCCCTTGGACTGCAAGGAGAGCCAACCAGTCCATTCTGAAGGAGATCAGCCCTGGGATTTCTTTGGAAGGAATGATGCTGAAGCTGAAACTCCAGTACTTTGGCCACCTCATGGGAAGAGTTGACTCATTGGAAAAGACTCTGATGCTGGGAGGGATTGGGGGCAGGAGGAGAGGGAGGTGACGAAGGATGAGATGGCTGGATGGCATCACAGACTCGATGGATGTGAGTCTGAGTGAATTTCGGGAGTTGGTGATGGACAGGGAGGCCTGGCATGCTGTGATTCATGGGGTCGCAAAGAGTTGGACATGACTGAGTGACTGAACTGAACTGAACTGATACACATACAAAGAGACATGACCGGGCAACTAAACAAAAAATACACACACACACACACACACACACACACACACACACACACACACACATATTGTTGTTGTTGCTTGCTTTTAGTCACTAAGTCGTGTCTGACTTTGCAACCTCATGGACTATAGCCCACCAGGCTCCTGCACAGAGCTGTATACTCAGAAACACACATACAATACTTCATAGATTTTTTAAAATTAAAAAGATAGTTTCACACTACTCAATTTTTACTGTATTTATACATCTTAGCACTTTAGCATACCATTATAAGATCATGATAATGATAGTAATAGTTTATTTACAGCTTACCTGAATTGACAGAAACTATCCTAAGCAGACTACACACAACTCACAGAAACTCCTTAAGGTTTCCATTTCTGATATCCACATTTACAAATGAAGAAACTGGGGCAAAAGAGTGCTGACAAACTTGCCCAAGATGACACAGTTGTAAACTCTAAAGTTGGGATACAAATCCAGGCAATATTATTTCCAATAGGACTTTCTTGACCATTATCTTACACTACCTCCTTTCCAATGCTATTGTACTACTATTATCAAAAGTTTGCAGATGAAAATAACTGAGCTTAGAGAAGGGAAGAGACTTGCCTAAGGTCACAGGGTTAATTGTGCCAGGAAGGATACTGAACCTAAAAGATACACTCTTAAAAAAAAATATATATATATATATATATATAAATTTATTTATTTTAATTAGAGGTTAATTACCTTACAATATTGTATTGGTTTTGCCATACATCAACATGAATCCACCACGGGTGTACACGTGTTCCCCATCCTGAACCCATTGCCCACCCCGTACCATCCCTCTGGGTCATCCCAGTGCCCCAGCCCCAAGCATCCTGTACACTGCAATACAAATTCATTTGTCACCTTCCTTAACATAGGGGCTGGAGTTTCATTAATTCCTAGCCACTAAGTTGTATAATGTATTACCTTTGCGTCAATGGAGAAGTTATTTTGCCTCTCTTTGCCTCAGTTTCTCAGTAAGGTAAAAGCAGGGGTCCTGTCCTCTGTCCAAACAATCAAATTAATATGAATTCAAGTGTCACATGGTCATTGTAAAAATCAGTCTGGCCTCATATACACCAAACTGACAATATACCTATTTCTGAGTATGTCCTGGCTACATGAGGTAAAAAGTAAAAAAAAAAAAGACTGGTCTTAAGTATATACTAAATAATTAAAAATACTACAAAGTGGACTCAAGAATTTCAGTAGTGAATATTTTCCAATTATCTATTTCAGATGAAACTTTAAGTATGAGACCACTGCTAGAGATCATTCAGCATCTCTAAATTATGTGACGTTATCTGTGTGCCGTAAAAGTTCAGTTTTCTTTGATTCTTTTAGTATCAAACTCTGGACAAGTGAAATTGGATGAAAGACTTGGATCCTAATGTGAGAACAAATACCACTGATTCATTCTCTGAGGATGATGGAACAGGGAAGGAGAGGAAGAACTTTGCATTTCATAAGGAATTCACTGGAATGCCATCTTTAATCTCCTTGCCCCTCAAAATGATACAAATGGAACTGAATTAAACAGCCACTAATACTTGCTTTCGGAGAAGGCAATGGCACCCCACTCCAGTACTCTTGCCTGGAGAATCCCAGGGATGGGGGAGCCCAGTGGGCTGCTGTCTATGGGGTCTCACAGAGTCGGACACGATAGAAGCAACTTAGCAGCAGCAGCAGCAGCAGCAGTACGTACTTTGAGATCTGTAAAGGAAGACAGCTGATGCCCCAGTCCAAAGTTGCCATTAACCCTAATGCTTAAATTTATGATTTTTTTTATGCTGAGTGATACCAATGGTGAATGTATGGCTACCCACTTATTTTCTTTTGCTACAGCCTCCTCTTGTTTGCCATTGAGGGACATGAAACATTTCATAAATAATGATTCTAAGCGCAAGCAAAGGCAGTCAAGTACAAGGTTACAAAGAAAATTGAGCCAATCCTTTATGTCAAAGTAATTCCACATTTTTCTGTATTGACCCAACAATTTTAATATAGAATTGAACAGTTTCACATTGATAGAACTTTCTTTTTTACATCACTAATAGTATTATGAAAACCTACATGCTATTTTGTAAAGGGATTTAAACTTCTTCACAACAGAAAACAATGCAGCCACAAACCTAGTCATGAGACGTAAACCTAGGTAAATAAACTGTAGTTGTGACTACATGTCATGGTGATTTGAGCTTACTTTCATTAGCTACTATTTAACCACAAGTAAAAATCTCCTAAAAACGATGTCTGTCAATATGGAAAGACCAAATGTTAAGTGCAACAGCTTTGCCCATATCCATAAATATAATGGAACTTTCATGCTTATGTATATACCTTATAATGCTTTATATTATCACGCTATGGGATTGTAAAACTGATTTCACAGCAAGTGGCTTATTAAGACTCCGGCCGTCACACAGCATTCCTGTGCACTGGATTTTCAATTTTGTTGTCGCTCTTGATTCCCTTTTGCATATGTATTTGCTGGGAAAACCAATTACCAGCTGGCACATGGTTATTTTTACATTTTGTATGGAGGGCTTCCAGCTGATAATTATGACATTACAGGAAGACTCCGATGCTTTGCATGAAGACTCTTTGGCAGAGGCCGTCAGAAGCGTTTCCATTTGACTCTACACCTCCTAACTGATACACATTTATAAATTATTTATAGATAACTCTCTTAGATATCAGGGAAGAATTTCCTTTCTTTCAAATGGGGTCCCACAAACATAATGTCCACAAAACAATGAAATGTGTTTTTTTTTCCATTTCTTCAGTTCATTGGCAGACTAATATCTATTTTAAATATTCTAGTTCAAGGTAACTCAGGACAAATTGGCATAACCATTGCGTATCAGAAAGGTCATACAGTCCTGTGGTGTGTGTGTGACCGAGGCTTTCAGACCTGTCAGGTGGCATCTATGTGACAGCATCTAGTCATTTTTTTTATTAGCTCCCTTGCTTTAATGCCTCTGAGGAAGGTTTTAAGAGGGAGGCAGAGAGAAAAGGGGTGACTGAAAGCAAAGGTAATAGTACAAAATTACTATAATTACAATTATGTAGCAGTAATAAATCCAGAATTGCAGTGTAACACACCAGAGTAGAGTCAGGCCTTAAAACACATTAGAATTAGAATTAATAGGCTATACTTTTGTTAGTTTATCAACCTCCAACCCAGAATGCACCTCAGTTCCTAGAAAAACACCATGTTGTGCTCCTGCGGTCCTCCCAACATGCACACCTCTTTTCAGTTACCTTAATCATGTTATTTAAAATGTAAAGCATATAAAATGCTATTTTCTTAAATGTCACCAATGTTTTCCTCTTGACTCACCTCAGTAACAGGAAGTGCATTTTCCCCCACATACAGTATGGTGGTGGTTAACTTTTTTTTTAATATAAGAGAAAGGTGGTTATTACAGCCCCACAAAACTAATATTGCTTAAATATAATATACATTTTAGGCATATTAATACATTTAAAGTGGGCTGTGAGGAAATGTTTTTAAACAGCTTAATTAAAATTCAGACAATTTTGCCAACTTGTTTCCCAGTTTAAATGATAAAAATAAAATGCTGTGTGGTTGATATGAGAATTAGTCCCTTGAAAATAAAGGAAGGACTCAGTAGAAATCTGTGTGCTTTCAGACTGTATTTTCTTGCTCAACCCAGTTAACATGAAGCATGCATAATTTGGCACCACTGTCTCTGTATTTGCATCCAGCACACATACATGAAGCTAATTAATCATGTTATGTCCCATTCCCAACAAATAAATTAACTGTTCTATTAACTGATGACAAAAGTGCTATTTTTAAAACAATATCTGCACTAAAAATTTTGGTTTGATTCTATTTCTCTTTTAGGTGAGAATTTATTGACAATGGTTGCTTTTGGGAATGACTTTCTTCCTACTCAACATAATTTGCTTGGTTAATATGACAAAAGAAAAGGCATGTGTTGAATAATCTGAATCTATGCAAACAGATTGTTCAAACAATTAATAAACCTATTCGCCATAAGGAAAAACATAGTGGTCAAAGTGTCTTTATTTAAAGAAGTTTTTAATAAGTTCATAAGAGTAAAAATTAGAAGCATAAAGAAGTAATGGGTAAAGGTATCAGGATGGAATAGTTCTTCATAATTTCTGATATTAAAGTGGCTCCTAAAGTAACTGAATGCTTTCTGAATGTTTTTACTGACTTGTGTCAGTGAAATGTGGATGGCCTCAATGCTGACTCTCATTATAAGGACACCAACGCTCATTAGGAGGACACGTCTTTAATCCTCTTGCTGTTCTTGACCCTGATTCTGAAGATTAGCATTCTGCAAAAATGAATCATTAGGTTATTCTGGCAAGTTTTATCTTCACTGACTTAGAGTGGGCTTCTGATCAGTATAATACAAGAGTAAAATATTCCCTGTTCTTCCTGATATTTTTCTTCTCTCATTTTCAGTTAAGGAAACAATCCTATGGCTATGGAAGATTTTTCAGAGGTCAGTGTTTGAAAGTTTTTTTCTAAAACCAAGCTAATGGAAGAAAATAATGGGAAACCAATCAAGATTGAGACCTAATTTAAAGTCATTTTGCCAAATTCAGGCATAGTCTTTCCCCTACAGCACTGTACACCTTACCTCCATTTTTCTTTGCAATTAACTTCTGTGGATTCACAAAACATTAAGTATCAAAACACCTAAAAGTAAGCACTTTAAATAAATCTGGAGGAATCTCAAGATTACTATAGACATTGCCAACTTGGATAATACATTTTTCCCAAATGGTGCTGCTTGGAACATAGGAGAAAGCTTTGAGTTGTTTTAAGAGAATGTGTTCTGCATACTAAAATGAGAAACATGAAGCAGGTATGCAATTATCAGTTAAGAAAGTGGTTAGATGATGGAGAATCTAACTTGATGGGCTAGAATTAAGTTAAGGAAATTAGTTCATTATATAACTGGAGAAATAACTTTTAAACTGAAAAAGTTATTATTACACTTCGATTTCATAGCTGCAGTCATTTAAGTTAAATTGAAGCTTTTAAATTCAAGACATAACAAAATAGTGCTCTCCTCTGTCCTCTCTTCACTTTCTCAAAGATAGTATATGCAAATACAGTCACCTTATTTCCAATCCCAGATAAATTTAGAAGATCACCAAAAATGATTTTTTAAAAAAGAAGAAAGAAATAAAGAAATGAATGAAGGGGAAAAGGTGGGGAGAGGGAAGGAAGATCCTTAGATAGATATTTTAAAAGGAAAATAATTAAATTCTATCAAGCAGCAACAACAAAAATATATTGCAAACAAAAGGACAGGAAAATCAAGCAAAAAGTGAATATAAAATTTTTACTTTCTCAAGCTTATGTCTAGTCTTTTATTAATAAAAAAACCTACTTTCATCTCTTTTTCTCCTAATTCTTGAAAACTTTTGATGAGAAACTACTGTTGTAAACTTGAAGCTGATGATATATCCATTTTTTTTTTTTTTAATCCAGGAAGAAGTCCTAATTTTTTCTGGGCCTCTTAAGGAGCTGAGAGTTCTGTCCCCTACAATAAAGACACACATTACTTGTAAGAATAAATAGTCCTTAAGTTACAAAATTTTTTAACTGACTCAAGGAAAATGAAAGATAATGATATGTACAGATATTCATGCATCATCTTTTTTGTATTTAAAAATGAAAGTGGGGCAACAACTATATTTTTTTGAAATGTATGTGAATATGCAAATACAGAATGTGTCACTTTATAGGGTTTTAATAGAAATATTGTCCAGTTCTTTCTCTTAGTCTGCAAGTCATCTTGATTCTTTGATCAAAATGAATCAGGCCATTCTGGATGGCTGCAAGCTTGGCTGGACTGCCACTGCTGTCGCCTAGTGTCATATAGCTGTGTTACATGTCACATGACAAGGTCACTGCCCAGGATGTGCTGCTTCCCTGCTCATCAGCACTCAGGCAGCACACATCAGCTAGTCTGGCCCACGTGGAAAAAAAGGTGATGCCACAGTCATCTTCTGGGAGGTAGGCAAGAGTGGAATGGGGTGTGAGAAAAGGATGCTACAAGACACAATCAAAAGATTTTGTGTTTTTAGTGGACGCTAAGACAGCACGGTATCAATATCTTGGTAACTCTACATGGTGACAAGAGAGTAATCAGAACAATCCTTTGAAATCAAGCACCTGGGAAATAATTCCCTCATACTTGTTCTCTCAATCATGTTCATGTCTTTCCATTTTACGTAAAGTGTAACTCATATAAAATGAGAATGAAGTATAATCTGAGGATTTTCTTAGCCTTATAAATTAATCTCAATGGAAAGATATTGCTTATGAAATCGAGTTGCATGAGTCCATCTGTGAGGTGAAGGACAGGGTCCTTTCTTGAAGAGAGGTAAGCCTCTTCCTTTCTAGGAGTTTGAGCTTGTGCAGAGGGAAGAAAAAGGAAGAAAGCATAAGTAACGCTGTTCAGAGAGAAATTGGTTTTTTGATTTGAGACTTTCCATCTGAAAAAGTATCATCAGCTTTAAAGTAATAATGAAGAAAGTCTGACTTACTTTCTTACAGCATTATTTTACCATGTCAGATATTTTTAATCAAATGCCATTGATTTATTTAAAACAAAGTTGAGATGTATTTTTAAGATTATTATATCATAAGAGGCAAGAAGAAGAGGGAGAAGGAATATTTTCATTAACTTTATGTCAGAGCAGCACAAAATGCTTTTTAATTATTAATTTAAAAGATGTTGTTTGACAAAGAACTTTTCCCCCAAACCCCACTTCCTCCTTTATTTTTGTAACTACCGAAAAGTCCAAAATTAAAGTGGAAATTAAATAAAACCAAAGTTCATGATCTCTCATGTTGACCACAGATCTGTTTCTCAGCTTCTATTCACTATTTCAATGTTAAAATCAAAGACAACAGATAAACAGTTAATTTTGCCCTCAACTTAATGAAAACTTTTCAACACACACTTAAACATAAGGTAGAAAACTGGGTAAATGTACTATTTGGTACCAGTAACTTGAATTTTTTGTGAGATAAAATGTGAGAGTAAAATGAAGCTATAAATATGGAAGAAGGTAAAGAATGCTAAAAAAAAAAAAAAAAGCTTGTCTCAGAACAGAAGCACCAATTAAAAAGTTAACATTTCAGCCAAATCATCAGTTTAAGAGTACATTTTTTGTTGTTTTTTTTTCTCCCTCAGAACATATTTTGACATATTGCCAAATAACTATTTTTTTTCCTACTGAATTGACCAAATTAACTGATGGCTTTCATTTACAAAATTTCAACCCAAGGATGGAGAAAGTTTCAAATTTGCAGGTGGATTGTTTCTACTGTCTGCTAAACAAATGTGTTGAACATCTTGCAATTTGTCCATCATGTGCAGACTGGGTGTTCTTTCTCTTTCAGACTTTAATTGCTTCTTGAGCTAAATATAAAACTAAGTCAGCCTTACTATTGTTGTGCACTGTTAACATACCACCTTAATAAATTAGTTTTGGGATGGAACTCCTGGAAGAAAACCATACAGATTACTGCTTTTGTTGAAACTGTTGTTATTGTTGTTTTTAAGTATATTGCCTCAATTCTGTTTCCTTTGTCCTTTACCTGCCATTGAAATGTGCTGTCACTCAAAAACTGGTTCCTCCTCCTGTTTCTGCCTTCATGTTCCTATGTGAATATCTCAGTGAAAGAGGCAGATACCAAGTTGCTACATTCTATTGCTCACTGGAAGTTTTAAGTTTTTGCACTTTGACATGGTCTAAGATTTACAATGGAGCAAAATCAAGAACTTAGAAATAAAATAAAGTTATTTATATGAAATAAAATGCATATGAAATTTACACAGAAATATTACTCAAGGGTCTGAGTTGACACTTCTTATAAAATCTAGAATGGAATAATATGGGTAGCTGTCCCGGAGGTCTTTAACAATTAGTCAGTCAATCAATACCTATGTTTGAAGCTCTAGCAGGTAGGAGGTATCATGCTAGGCTTGAGAAGAAAGAGACTGGGGTATTCATCTTTGACCACAAGGTTTCAAGGAAAAACATGGAAAGTAGGATGTGAAGAGACAGAAGATGAATTTTCATGTTCTAACACTTTCTCTTTCCTGGTCACATGACTTTGGTAAAACTGGTTATCCCTTTCAAACCTAAATCTCCTCATCTATAAATGAAAGAAACATTCTACCCTACAGTCATTTTGTGGGGATCAGTAAGATAATGCATATGTATAATGCTTTGAAAATGATGCAACCCTATTCTAATGAAAAGTATTATTTTTAAAAAGTTGGTATTTTGGGCCAGATCATTCTTCGCTGTGGGTCTGTTCTGTGCCTTATAGGATATCTAGCAGCATCAATGGCCTCTGCCCACTAGAAACCAGTTGCAGTCCCATCCCTAGGTTGTGATAAAGAGAATGGCAAATTGCCAAATGTCTTCTGAGGGGGTGGTGTGCAGGGAAGATTTTCCCATTGCTTGAAAACATTATCTACATGTTCAAGAACTAAAAATTCAGACATAAAGCATTTACTGTCTACAGATGTCACTGACACAAACGTGGTAAACAAACACCTACCTAAGAAGGGGACCTGTTTGGAATTAATGTTTGAGGGGGCTCTTTCAGACATGTTTTGCATGGTCATGCAGACAGACTACTTTTTCCTTGAACAACCAATACTATCTCCATCCAATGCAGTGTGACCTCTTTGGCACTTTCTCCTATTATAGTGGTCTCACTGTTGCTGCTGCTAAGTTGCGACTCTGTGCGACCCCATAGACGGCAACCCACCAGGCTCCCCAGTCCCTGGGACTCTCTAGGCAAAAACACTAGTGTGTTGCCATTTCCTTCTCCAATGCATGAAAGTGAAAAGTGAAAGTGAAGTCGCTCAGTTGTGTCTGACTCTTAGTGACCCCATGGACTGCAGTTATAAGGAATATTTATTTATTTTCCAAGTGATCATAGAAGTTAAATACTAAACTCATTTTTATCAGCTTTATTAAAATATCTTTGAAATGGATAATGCAGTGAAATGGATCAAAAGGAGAGTTTATGTTAGAAGAACCAACTGGGAAAAGATAAAATGAAAGGAGGAGACAAGAGCTGAACCCAACCTTGAAGTTTTGTTATACTGATATACCATTTATTAACTGTGACCTTGAGTCAGACACACAATTCTAAGCTACTGTTTGCCCAGTTGTGAAAATAATAAAATAATGCAATCTTCATAAAATATGTTGTAGCTATGTGAAGCTCTCAGAAAAAAGGCTCTGTAACATTATACAAACTCAATATATGTTATTTTTTCCTTCATTTAATAACAATAAGCACGTTTTAGTTTTCTGTAGTTCATAATTCTTCAAAACATATTTCACTTGACCGCCAAACAAAAAATTAATGAGCCGTGTATTAATATATTCATTTTACACTGAAGCTCAAAGAAGTTCACAAATTTGCCCAAAGTCACAGAAAGATGTGAGAGAGACAAAAAATTCAAATGACCATCTTCTGGCTTCAATACTCACTGATTTCTCCTACATCATTCCTAATTTTATGACTTCTTAACTATGTGCCTTCTCTGCACCTCATTTTTTTTTTTTCTGTTTGAGGATATAAAAATTAGACATTGTCAAAAAATTTTCCAATCTAAACAATTTTTCCATTATCTTTACTTGGTATAATCTAATGTATACCAAGGTCAAAGATGGGATCACCATGAATAATGACCCCTGACATTTATTTGGGGCCAATAATAAGCCCAATGCCAAGTGATTTCATTTATCATTTATTTTAATCTAAACATCTCTTAAAGGCATCCCTGGTGGCTCAGACAATAAAGAATCTGCATGTAATGCGGGAGACCTGGATTCTATCCCTGGGTTGAGAAGATCCCCTGGAGGAGAGAATGGCAACCCACTCCATTATCCTTGCCTGGCGAATCCCTGTGGACAGAGGACCCTGGAGGGCTACAGTCCATCGGGTCACAATGAGCTGGACATGACTGAGTGACTAAGCACCTAATTCAAAGTTAGTTTTCAACTGTACATCAGACAGTTTCCTCCCACGAAAAACAATGGTTACTCAGGAGTTAAATTTTTCTCTTGCTTTTGCAATTATGACAATTTGTGTGTTTCTGGTTTAATGTGTGACTGTCCCAAGGGACGCAAGGTGCCATTAGTGAATGCAGAGCTATTGCTGAAGAAATGCTAAATAAAATTAAGGTCTTTGGATTTACTAACCCCAAACACAGCCTTATTCCCTAGGCATGTGACTGTGGAAAGGCCTGTGCATATGAGCCGTAAACTCAAGAGACCACAGCATTGTACTACAAAGAAGATCGCCATTTAGTAACATCTGGTCTTTTTGTTAAGCTGAAAAAGGTAGTAAAGATGAAGGGAAATGCATTTATTATAACTATGCTACAATTAATTTGAGAAAGATGACACAGCAGTAATGATTGTTTCCTTGAAGAATTCTCGCCTTACAAGGCTTTTCACTTCTGAAAGTAGGCTATAAATGAAGGCAGTTTACTTTTTCCTGTAGGGTCTATGAAGGGATGAGCAGGGATACAGAGAACAAGTTGCTATGGGAATCTCCAGTTCTTTTCTTAAAGTTCTGAGGTAAAATGGTAAACTCCAGCTCACAACAGAAAAGCTGAGGAGACTCTAAAGTCTTACCCTACTATACCCCTTCTCTGCGATGGACTTGGGGGAGAAGTGGAATGAAATGATTTCAATGAGGCAGGGGGTTCCTCCTCTACTGTCTTCCCTCCAGGGAGACTTCTCAGATTCAAGGTCCAAGACAGAGACCACGTGGTCATGTCTCAGCATCAGTGTCCACTGCCCAGAGACACCTTACATCTTTGTCTCTGTCTTTCTCTCAGCTGGGGATTCTGATGCCCCACCTCTTCAAGAATAATCCTGCCCAGTTCCTAAATAAGTTTAAACAGTTAGCACCCTCAAACTTCAGTACTTGTTAGTAATGAAGAAAGAAGGATTTTTAAAAAAACAAAAACTCAATAATACTTTCCAGAGGAAAGGTCTGGTGTCTCAGCAATTAATTTTTTTTCCACAGGAAATACCAGCCATGCTTCAAAACCAGTCTCTCTGCCAATCAGACTCAGATACTGTATCACAGATATAGCCCAACATCTGGGAAAATCCACTGGTTCAAAACTCTTCATTTCCCTTATATTAGTTTCATGTATTTCTTCTTGCGATTGTAAAGTACATTGTTTAACTCTACATCCTGAGTCAACTCTAGTTAAATTCTGAGTACCTTCCTAATTCTTGTTCACTCTTCATTTATGGGCTGGATTCTTCCCACTCTTTATATTCATTAGTAGGAAAAATGCTCTAAATATATGAGGACATGCTCCAAAGTATGCTAGTATTATGATAAGCCCTTTATCCCCATCTTTAATATGTGCATTCTACATAATGTCAGTTCAGTTCAGCCGCTCAGTCATGTTCCACTCTTTGCGGCCACATGAACCACAGCACACCAGGCCTCCTTTTCTATCACCAACTCCCGGAGTTCACCCAAACCCTTGTCCATTGAGTCAGTGATGACATCTGACCATCTCATCCTCTGTCATCCCCTTCTGGTCCTGCCCTCAATCTTTTCCAGCAACAGGGTTTTTTTCAAATGAGTCAGCTCTTCGCATCAGGTGGCCAAAGTATTGGAGAGTCAGTTTCAACATCAGTCCTTCCAATGAACACCCAGAACTGATCTCCTTTAGGATGGACTGGTTGGATCTCCTTGCAGTCCAAGGGACTCTCAATAGTCTTCTCCAACACCAGTTCAAAAGCATCAATTCTTTGGCACTCAGCTTTCTTTATAGTCCAACTCTCACATCTATACCTGACTACTGGAAAAATCATAGCCTTGAATAGATGGACTCTTGTTGACAAAGTAATGTCTTTTGCTTTTTAATATGCTGTCTAGGTTGGTCATAACTTTCCTTCCAAGGAGTAAGTGTCTTTTAATTTCATGGCTGCAGTCACCATCTGCAGTGATTTTGGAGCCCCCAAAAATAAAGTCAACCACCATTTCCACTCTTTCCCCATCGATTTGCCATGAAGTGAAGGGACTGGATGCCATGATCTTAGTTTTCTGAATGTTGAGCTTTAAGCCAACTTTTTTCACTCTCCTCTTTCACTTTCCTCAAGAGGCTTTTTAGTTCTTCTTCACTTTCTTCAAGAGTGGTGTCATCTGCATATCTGGGATTATTGATATTTCTCTCGACAATCTTGATTCCAATTTGTGCTTCATCCAGCCCAGTGGTTCTCATGATGTTCTCTGCATATAAGTTAAATAAGCAGGGTGATGATATATAGCCTTGACATACTCCTTTCCTGATTTGGAACTGGTCTGTTGTTCCATGTTTAGTTCTAACTGTTGCTTCCTGACCTACATACAGGTTTCTCAAGAAGCAGGTCAGATGGTCTGGTATTCCCATCTCTTTCAGAATTTTCCACAATTTATTGTGATCCACACAGTCAAAGGCTTTGGCATAGTCACTAAAGCAGAAATAGATGTTTTTCTGGAACTCTCTTGCTTTTTCCATGATCCAGCGGATGTTGGCAATTTGATCTCTGGTTCCTCTGCCTTTTCTAAAACCAGCTTGAACATTTGAATGTTCATGGTTCACGTATTGCTGAAGACTCACTTGGAGAATTTTGAGCACTACTTTGCTAGTGAGATGAGTGCAATCGTGCAGTAGTTTGAGCATTCTTTCGCATTTCCTTTCTTTGGGACTAGAATGAAGACAGACCTTTTCCAGTCCTGTGGCCACTGCTGACTTTTCCAAATTTGCTGGCATATTGAGTGTAAAACTTTCATAACATTGTCTTTCTGGATTTGAAATAGCTCCACTGGAATTCCATCACCTCCACTAGCTTTGTTTGTAGTGATGCTTCCTAAGGCCCGCTTGACTTCACATTCCAGGATGTTTGGCTCTATGTGAGTGATCACACCATTGTGATTGTCTGGATCATGAAGATTTTTTTTTTGTTTTGGTACAGTTCTTCTGTGTATTCTTGCCACCTCTTCTTAATATCTTCTGCTTCTGTTAGGTCCATACCATTTCTGTCCTTTATTGAGCCCATCTTTGCATGAAATGTTCCCTTGGTATCTCTGTTTTCCTTGACGAGATCTCTAGTCTTTCCAATTCTATTGTTTTCCTCTATTTCTTTGCCTTGATCACTGAGGAAGGCTTTCTTGTCTCTCTCTGCTATTCTTTGGAACTCTTCATTCAGATGCTTATATCTTTCCTTTTCTCCTTTGCTTTTCACTTCTCTTCTTTTCACAGCTATTTGTAAAGCCTCTTCAGACAATCATAATGTCTCATATTATGAGACAGTCATAATGTCTCCCTAATGTCTCATATTACTGAATTTCAGACAACAGCAATAGAAACTTATAGGGTCATTGGGTTGGATTGATGCTAACAGCCATGTAGAGGCATCTATTTACCCAAGTCATGGAAGAAACATTTTACAAATGCTTTATTGTTATATCTATTGATTTCTTTATTGTTATATCTATTTATTTCAAATCTTTTAACTGAACTCATCTGCACATCACCATAACACCTCTCACCCCTTACTAAGCAGGCTTCTATTACAGAGGGTCTGCAAGAATAAAGTTCTGTTGATGTTTATCCATGGAGAAAAGGGTTCCAGCTGGTACCTGTATAAACACTATGAGACTCTGACATTTCTTGTTTCAATTAGGGTTGAAAGATTTCCAAATACATCTCATTTTGCCAACATATGGCACTAGGCACAACAATAGACACAAACCTCTGTTGCCTCCAATTTCAACAGTCATGCATAAAATAAGGTGAGCAGCTAAGTTACAGAATGCCTAGATGGAAATATACAGGAGAGAGAAAAACCTCCTAATTTCTAACATCTTCACTATGTCCCAATTTTATCCATATCTTCCCTTACCTACTACTACATAGTTCAAATCTGCATCATCTCTCCTCTGGATCACTGGGGTATTTTCTGAACTCTTTCTTGTGCTTCCTCTGCTTCTCCTACACAGCATCCAAACTGATCTCTGGAATACAAAAATCAGATAACATTACCATCCTCCACTACTTAAAAATCTTTTAAATTCCCCTGCACACTTCAAGTGGAACACAAACTTCTTATCTTGGCTTGCATGGTGGTATTTAATTCAACTCCTACATCATATTGCTGGCTTGCTCACTCCGTTACCCACACTGGTCTTCTTTCCCCTTCTCTGAGCCAGTTCACACCGCATCAGGGCCTTCGTACCACCTGTTCTTCATGTCTTGATGTTTTTCATCTCAGTACTCCTAGAGCTGCTACTTCTAGTTATTCAGATCTCAATTCACTTATCCTATTTAGATCAACCTTCCATGACCACCTAATGGACAAATGTGACACCCAGGTCATTTTCTATCATGTCACCTCTGCCTAGCATTTATCATAGAAAAAAATGCGCTTGGTATCTCTTAGTGGATTTTTATCCCATAGGAATGAGGCTCGTTTGTTTTATTGACTGTTGAATATCTTAAATACAGTAAACACTTAGGAAACAATTTGAATAAATAAATAAATGAATGAATGAATGAATTCTAAGTTAGAAAGAGGCTAAAGATCCACTGAGCTATAAGTGAGAACATCCAGACCTTAAATAAGTATGCGAAGCACAATGAGAAAAGTTATTTTGGGAAGACAAACAAAGGAAACCCTCTAATGAGTTTAGGGATAAAATATAATAATAATACAGTTTAAGGACTGCTTGCTGATGCCTTGCCTAACTGCCAAGTAAGAGAGCTGTTGGGAAAGTTTTACAACAGTTCTCTAAATATTGGATTACAACTTCTTCACCCCAGATCTCGCCACAATTCTGCCTGAGTCTGCAACGCACTTCAACATTAGACCACCCAGCTGCCCTTACTAAGCCCAGTTTTTGCTTCTAAGTTTCTGTTCATGTTATTCTAACTTGATTTTAGACAGGGGAACTCTGAATCTCTCCTCTCTGACAGTCCCAAATTGCTAAAAATCTCAGCATGTTTTTCAATACAGAACCCACAGAATGTCAACACTTCAAGTAATATTATGTAAATATTCTAATTTAACTTCCTGCCTTTCTGGCAGTCCAGCTGAATCCAGAATTAAGTGTTTCAAATGTCCTGAAGAATTCAGAGCCCCCAGGACATGAACATCCTCAAAACCAAATGTCTCAAAAAAAACACACAAAAACTAGATGTCTCATGAAAATATTAATGGCCACATATTCCATGATATATTAATTAGATCATGGCTTATAAAAAAATATATGCATGGTCAATAGGAATTATGTATAGTACAATATGGTTACACAAATCTAGACATGTGTCCAAATTAATAAAACTGTACAAAGGAAAATACATTATAAAATTTCTTAAATAAAAATTAACTATATAAACATACATTATGTGTGTGTTGCAAAACATCCAAATAGGAGAAAGAGATACATATAAAGGGAAATCTAAAAGCCTCTTCCTTCCTCTAAATTCTGATTTCAGTTGGTAGCTGTTAATGAGATCATATAGTTCCAGAAAAAGTTCCTAGGTATATGCATTCTCGAGTGTCTCTGTCTCTCTCTATAGCTAGCCAGCTAGATAGATACATGTATATAGAAATGCATGTCTATAATCTATGAATCTCCATATAGACAAAAAATCTGGACAAATGGTATCATGCAGTACTGTTATGTAATTTACTCTTTTTAAAACACAGCTTCACAGTCATCTTGTCCTATCAACATAATCAGAAGTAACATTGTTTTATTTTTACAACTACATGATATTCTAATGCACAGATGACATGATTTATTTAGGTGTGCCTTGTTGATAAGCATTTATATTTTTTCTAAATGTGTTATTTTGTGTTTGTTTTACTGTTTTAAGTAAGACTGAAGTGAATGTTCTTTATACACATTTTTCTGGCATACTTGGATGAGTATTTTTGCAAAAACAATCCAAGATGAGTTACTAAGTAAAAGAGTATACCCATTTTAAGTTTTTGTAGACACTGCTAAATTTCTCTCTGTCAAATGAAAACAAATCCTAACAGAAGTAAGGAGAGGCTCTAATCAGAAAGACTGGGGCGGTGGAGTGAAGCAGCCTATTACAGTAGGAAGATCACTGCAACTATAAGAACTGCCAGCATTTCAAAGGTCGGATGGAAAGGTAGTTTTATTTTACAGAGAGGAATAAACAAAACTATTAAGAATCAGGTGTTAGGGAGTGGGTTGAACAGGTGATGTAATGGGACAGTTGATCGGGAAAAGTTTTCCCTGAGGTCAGATGATTCTTGAGAGAGGCCTTAAGGACAGATTGATCCGAGTTTAAGCTCCAGTGCTAAAGGGTGGGCCAAAGTTCAGGGGCCTGGAGAAGGAAGGCAGCCTGGCTAAAGCCTGGTCAAGTTGAGTTAGCAGGTATTTTTTTACAGATTGGTGATTGGAGACAGTCTAGCCACTCATTTATGAGACCAAAAATAACAAACAAAGCAAAACAAGAATTTGGACAACCTGTGTCTTGTGGTAAGTAAATAGAGTGGTCATCTTTAGGTCTTGTCTAAGTCATGAGGGAAAGAGTGGGTCTTTGCAATAAGCCATTTCTGGGAATGCAAAAGGATGGCAGGGGGAGTTTTGGGCCATCGTTGTTTTCCAGAGCCATAGGCTAACCACTGCTCCCTCTAAAAATGATTGTTTTGATGTATTCTCCTTAGTGATGTGTCTATTCAGTCTGCCCTGGCCAACACTCAATAGGAAAGGCTTTAATCTTCTCAGTGTGAAAGAAAAAAAAAATGTTATTTCACTCTTGCTTTAATACACAAATCTCTCATTGTGTGTCTCCACCTCATCCCTAACCCCTGAAAATCCATTAATCTCTTCTCTATCTCCATGATTTTGCTTTATTTCAAGAATGTTATGTGAAAGTAATAATATAGTATGTAATCTTTAATAGGTGCCTTTTTCACTCAGCATAATTTCTGCAGATCCAAGTTGCTGAATATATCACTAATCTCTTTGTTTTTACTGCTGAGTAATATTCCAGAGTACTCATGTAACACATTTTCTTTAATCATTCATCCAGTGAAGAACATTTGTGTTTCCAATTTTTGGCTATTCCAAATAAAGCCTCCATAAACATTTGTATACAGGTTTTTGTATAAACATAAGTTTTCATTTCTCTGGGATAAATTCCCAAGTGTGTAATTGCTGGAATGTATAGAATTTGCATGTTTAGTTTTATAGGAAACTGCCAAATTATTTTCCAGCGTGGCTGTAACATCTTAAATTCTTGCCAGTAACGTATGAATGATTCAGTTTTTCATCATCTTCACCAGCATTTGATGTTTTTAATATTTTTTATTTTAAACAGAATTTCAGTCATTCTAATATCACTATAACTAGGTATGATTATCATCACACCTAAATTTTCATTGTTTTTAATTTTGCTATTGACTATGTTGAGTTTCTTTTCATATGCTTATTTGTATATCTCCTTCAGTAAAATGTCTGTTGAAGACTTGATCATTTTCTAACTGGATTTTTTTAATTGTTCAGTTTTGAGAATTCATTTTATTCTAGATGCAAGTCTTTGTCATATATGTGGTTTGAAAATACTTTTACCTCATCTATCTTGCTTGCAGTTTATCCTTTTAAAAAAGCAAATTTTAACTTTTGTGAGGTTCAATTTATTAATTTTTCCCTTTGAGTATCAGGCTTTTAATGATAGGTTTAAGACCTATCTATTTACCTAATCCTAGATAGCAAAGATTCTCTCCTATGTTTCCTTCTAAAAGTTTCGTAGTTTTACATTTTCACTTAAGTCTGTGATCCATTTTGAGTTAATTTTTATGTAAGATGTGAAGTTTAGATCAAGTTACTTTTTGAAATTTTTTCTGCTTATAGTTGTCCAATTGCTCTAGCATCATTTGTTAAAAGGCTGTTCTTCCACTGAATTACTTTTGCACTTTAGTTGAAAGATTAATTTGGGGAGTATTGACATCTTTGCTTGGAGACGGCAATGGCACCCCACTCCAGTACTCTTGCCTGGAAAATCCCATGGATAGAGAAGCCTGGTAGGCTGCAGTCCATGGGGTTGCTAAGAGTCGGACAGACTGAGCGACTTCACTTTCACTTTTCACTTTCACGCATTGGAGAAGGAAATGGCAACCCACTCCAGTATTCTTGCCTAGAGAATCTCAGGGATGGGAGAGCCTGGTGGGCTGCCGTCTATGGGGTCGCACAGAGTTGGACACGACTGAAGCGACTTAGCAGCAGCAGCAGCAGATATCTTTGCTAATGTGAGTTTTCAAGCTGATGAGCCCACTATGTCTCTTCATTTCAGATTTTAGTTTCCTTCATGAGCATTTTGTAATTTTCAGCAGAGAGATCTTAGTCTGTTTTGTTTTATCTAATTAACGTATGTCTCTTTATTTGGAGCACGTGTATTTTTAACTTCAGTTATTAACCTAAGCAACAATGTTCATTATTAGTATGTAGAAACTCAATTGATACCTTCTGTACTGGCTTTAAGGGTATTTTTTCCAGCTTTATTGAGATATAATTAGAAAAAATATCTGTACTTAATTAATGTACACAATTTGATGTGTTTGGACATATGCATACATAAATGTTACTACCACCACAATGAAGGTAATAAATATCTCCTTCACTTCCAAAAGTTTCCTTATGTCCCTCTGTTTTCTGTTTGTTTGTTTGACCTGTGATAAAAAGTATTTAGCAGGATATTTAACTTAACAAAATTTTAAGTGCATAATACTTAATTGTTAACTATATTGTTAAGTAGAGGCACTTCATTGTACAGCAGATCTCTAGAACTCACTCATGTTGTATTAACTCTATACCTTTTCAACAACTTCCTATACCTTCCTTCCCCCCCATGCTCTGGTAAACACCATTCTACCTTCCTATTGTCTATTTCTATGCATATGATATGAGAGGAATCATGTAGTGCTTGTCCTTCTGAAGTCAATTTTATTGAACTCACTTATTAATCCCAGGAAATCTTGTGTAGATTCAAATTTTTGCATAGGCAACCGTGGCACCTGTAATTTGGCACGTTTTTATTTCTTCCTTTTCATTGTGCCTTTTATTTCTTTTTTCTATTGTGTTATAATTTCTAGTACTATGCCAAGTAAGTGTGGTCAGTGTAGATATCCCCGTCTTCTTCCTCATGATCACGGAAAAATTTTCAACATTTCAACCTTAAGTATGGAAATAGCTTCAGTTTTTTCTTTTAACATCTTTTAATCAATTTGAGGAAATTCTTTTATTTTACTGAGAGTTTTCATAATGAATGGATGCTGAACTTTGTCAAATTATTTTTTGTATCAGTTATATTAATTTTTCTTCTTTAGACCAATGAAATGATGGGCTATACTGATTAATAACTTTTGAACACCACATCCTTGCATACCTGGGATAAATCTCTCTTGTCCTTTTATACCTTGCTGGATTTAATTTCCTAATACTTTGCTGATATTTTAAAAATTAATCTCATTGGAGACATTCATCTCTTTCATTTTCTGGGTTTGGTATTAGGGTAATACTGGCATCAAATGAGTTTAACTCAAAGTTCCAAAGCTACTCTGTTATATAATTTTGCTGACTTTGAGAAGACTATGTCAAGTTTGCTAAATGAAAAATTTATAGTTTGGCAATGCCTCAAGATATGTTACATTTTATTTCACCAGTGTTGTTTTCATTCTAACTGGCATTTGCAGAATTTTTCTAGTTTCTTCTTGTGAGTTTATTTTTCTCACACCTTGTCAACAATCATGTTATGATAGTACATGTGTTGTTGACCTGTTGCTCTATTTAACACCAGAAAATTATATTTCAGTACTGAATGAAGTGCTATCCTAGAAATCTGCTATATGAATGCATGACAAAATTACCAAACAAATGTGGCATTTTTGTTAAGCATATCTGGAAGCAGTAATTTTTATGATATCAATTTCATTAAAATATTTTTGACATCCTACCTCACAAAAATAATCAAGGACAATGATAAAGGAGGCAATGTTAATATGTGCTTGCATGCTTTATGTAAAACATTTAAATGTATTTGATAAGTGGGCAGATCATTGAACATGGAAACACAACATTTAGTTCACATCCTGGCTCTGCCACTTATTAGCTGTGACTTTGAACAAATCATCCAACTTCTCATATTGATATAGTACAGATATTACCACTGATCTTATGTAAGGGAGATTTAAATATGATAATTTTTGGAATTAATGTTATGCAAATTTTTACTATAACTACTTGTATTTCATTGTACAATTAACTGGCTTTAGTAGATATTTTATGGAAGGGATATACAGCACTGATGATGATATACATCAAATGATTTTGAAATACGCTCAATCTGTAGTAGAATCTTCAAATATCTCAAGCTGAGGGTCTCAGAGGCTGTGAGAAAATGAACTCTGAAAGAAAAACAATGTTTTCCATGGAAGAAGAATACTGGAAAAACTTCTGGAAAAAGAGGGGGTAAAATGAGAGGATTTTCTGAGTTTAAAAAATTTCAAAATGCTATAACTTCCATTTAATAATTCATTATGCATATTAGGTAGCAAATTCTCTGAGAAGTCCTGAAATAAAGAAGTCGGTAGAGCTTAATTTAACCTAGCATTTAGCACTTCTTCATGCATGAAGTTCTTCTTAAAAAAAAAAAAATATATATATATATATATATAAACAACTAATTTTCTCCATAAAACCTTGTAGGAAATCCGTGGGTACTCAGAGAAAAGCAAAGCAAAGCAAACAACACAAGGAAATGATACTTGTGGGAAAAAAATATTGTTTTCCTAGTAAACTTTCGTAAAACCTAGATTAAGTAAGTGAAGCTCAAAGAATTTAAGACATATAGAAAAGACAGAGTAGCCACATGTATTTATTCAAATCATATATATTTTTTGCAACATTTAATTTACTGCATTTTGAACTTTCATGAACATTCATGAACTTTCATGAGTATATATCATATCGGTTAGATTCAGTTCAGCTACTCAGTCGTGTCCAACACTTTGCGATCCCATGTACTGCAGCACGCCAGGCTTCCCTTTCCATCACCAACTCCCAGAGCTTGCTCAAACTCATGTCCACCCAGTTGGCGATGCCATTCAACCATCTGTTGAACCTCTGTTGTCCCCTTCTCCTCCCACCTTCAATCTTTCCCAGCATCAGGGTCTTTTCCAAGAAGTCTGTTCTTCGCATTAGGTGGCCAAAGTATTGGAGTTTCAGCTTCAGCATCAGCCCTTCCAATGAACGTTCAGGATTGATTTCCTTTAGAATTGAATGGTTTGATCTTCTTGCAGTCCAAGGGACTCTCAAGAGTTTTCTCCAACACCACAGTTTAAAAGCATCAATTCTTTGACACTAAGCTTTCTTAGTTGTCCAACTTATACACGACTGAAGCGACTTAGCCATGTTGGACTCTTTGCAACCCCATGGACTATAGCCCACCAGGCTCCTCTATCCATGGGATTCTCTAGGTAAGAACACTGGAGTGGGTTGCCAGGCCCTCCTCTAGGGGATTTTTCCAACCCAGGGATTGAACAGGCACCTGTTCTCTCTCCTGCATTAGCAGGTGGGTTCTTCACCACTAGCACCAGCTGGGAAGTGCTATATATACATGTGTAGATTTACATATTTAAATTTATAAAACACAAATATATAACATAAAATATATTAATATATTATTCTAAGTATATAACTTATAAGGAAACATTATAAAAGCTAAAATACAAGATGAAAGTGAAAGTGAAGTGAAGGTTGCTCAGTCATGTCTGACTCTTTGTGACCCCATGGACTATACAGTCCATCTAATTCTCCAGGCCAGAATATTGGAGTAGGTAGCCATTCCCTTCTCCAGGGGATCTTCCCAACCCAAGGAATGAACCCAAGTTTCCTCAGTTGCAGGCAGATTCTTTACCGCTGAGCCACCAGGGAAGCCATAAAATATAAGATGGATATGTGCATTTGACATAAACTAGAGACATAAAATATAAAAGGTAAAATCATGTGATGCATTTCTCAGCTGAATCTACTTTTTCTCTTACCCTTAAGAATTTTACATGCACGGATGCTCAGTTGCTTGCATCTCCTGGAACAAAATTCTCAGTTCAACAAAACTCTCTTTAAAGTGAGGATTTTAAAACTACATGAATATTTAACTTAGTATTTTAGTAAAGCCTGCTTTTCTCTGTTCATTTTATTGTTCACTAATCATGATAAAGAATTGAACATGGTTAAAAATTGGGAAAGGAACATGACAAGGCTGTATACATAACCCTATTTATCTTCTGTGCAGATTACACCATGCAAAATTCCAGGCTGGATGAATAACAAGCTGGAATCAAGATTGTTGAGAGAAATATCAACAGCCTCAGATACGCATCCCATCCAATGACAGAAAGTGAAGACAAACTGAAGAGCCTCATGATGAGAGTGAAACAGGAGAGTAAAAAAGCTGACTTAAAACTCAACATTCAAAAAGCTAAGATCATGACTTCCGGTCCCATCACTTCCTGGCAAATAGAAGGGGGAAAAGCAGAAACAATGACAGATTTTATTTTCTTGGACTCCAAAATTATTGTGAACAGTGACTGCAGTCATGAATTTAAAAGATGCATGCTCCTTGGAAATAAAGCTGTGACAAACCTAGATAGCATATTAAAAAGCAAAGACATCACTTTGCTGACAAAAGGATCACACCATCAAAGTCAAAGGTAACTTCTTGTAGTACCAGCAGTACCTAATAGTACCAGCAGTTTTTTGTTTTGTTTTGTTTTACAGTAACCACACATGTAAGAGGTAATATTCAGAGGCTTGTCATGTTTCCCACACACTTATTCATATGTTAAAGAAAATCTGAAATTAATTTTGCACTGAATCTGAAAACTGTAATATTTGCAATCAACACCACAGCTAATGATACAAAGCATTTACATAATATATTCCATGAACATATGCTGATACAACTATCTGCTGAGCAAGTTCAGTTCAGTTGCTCAGTCATGTCCGACTCTTTGCGACCCCATGAACTGCAGCACACCAGGCCTCCCTGTCCATCACCATCTCCCGGAGTTCACTCAGACTCACATTCATCGAGTACATGATGCCATCCAGCTATCTCATCCTCGGTCGTCCCCTTCTCTTCCTGCCCCCAATCCCTCCCAGCATCACAGTCTTTTCCAGTGAGTCAACTCTTCTCATGAGGTGGCCAAAGTACTGGAGTTTCAGCTTTAGCATCATTCCTTCCAAAGAAATCCCAGGGCTGATCTCCTTCAGAATGGACTGGTTGGATCTCCTTGCAGTCCAAGGGATTCTCAAGAGTCTTCTCCAACACCACAGTTCAAAAACATCAATTCTTCCATGCTCAGCCTTCTTCACAGTCCATATGTGACTACTGGAAAAACCATAGCCTTGACTAGACAGATCTTAGTCGGCCAAGTAATGTCTCTGCTTTTGAATATGCTATCTAGGTTGGTCATAACGTTTCTTCCAAGGAGTAAGCGTCTTTTAATTTCATGGCTGCACTCACCATCTGCAGTGATTTTGGAGTCCCCAAAATTAAAGTCTGACACTGTTTCCACTGCTGAGCAAAACAAACAAACAAACAAACAAACAAAAACAGAAACAAAAAGGAAAACAAAAAATATAGAATTATAAATTTCTGCCTACATTCGGCCACGCAGACCTCAGAGTAAAGATGCATGAGTTTGCTGTCCCTATGCACCTATGACTTGATTACCTTCACACTACTAACCACCCCGCCACTCTGCCAACTGCACTAAGTGTGAACCTCCCATCAGGCTAAAGAAGACTCCACTGGTCAGTTGTAAACACACACACACACTAATTAGGACCATGAATCTATTTCTTACAATAAAGGAAGAACTAACTTTGTTAGACTCAACAAAGATTTGTGTATGACACATATACTGTCCTTTATTGGCTACTTAAAGAATTGTGAAGGATAACTTTTTATCTTTCACATAACTTAATGCATTTCACTGATAATGTATTAGTAATGATCACTTGTTATGAATGGTAGTATAAATAATACAGTCTGCAACATATATGTGAGTTTCATGGTATATACTATTCTAATTTGAACTCTATCTATCTAATCTATCTGTAACAGAATGCCAATAAATCAAGCTAGCATTATTAGAAAAATAATCTCAAATCCCCTATAATTTACTTTAAACTCATATCTATAGGCCTGATAATTATATTAATGACAATAATACATTCCCTTGGCATATTAATGAAGACATGCCATAGGTGAGAACCACTGATTCAGAAAACATTTTTTTTTTTTAAATTGTGAGTGACACAGACATAGAAAACAAGTTTCTGGTTACCAAAAGCAGAAGGGAGTCGGGGAGGGAAAATTAGAAGTATGGAATTCACAGATAGTAATTACTATACATAAGAAACAAGGATTTATTATATAATGCAGGAAAACATATTCAATATTTTCAATAATCTATAATGGAAAATAAGCTAAAATATACAAAAAATATATACATGTGCTATGCTGTGCTTAGTCACTCAGTCGGGTCTGAATCTTTGCAACCTCATGGACTACAGCCTGCAAGGCTCCTCTGTCCATAGGGAATGGAGACTTTCCAGGCAAGAATACTGGAGTGGGTAACTGTGCCCTCCTCTGGGGGATCTTCCCAAGCCAGGGATTGAATCCAGGTCTTCCGCATTGCAAGTGGATTCTTTACCATTTGAGTCACCAAGGAAACCCCACAAGTATACATACATATATATAAATACACACATAACTGAGTGACTTCACTGTATGAAACTAACTCCATATTGTAAAACAATTATACTTTAATTTTTTTAAGTGAATTAAATGTAAAAAGGGGGAATTTGGGAATGAAGATGGAAGAGTAAGAGGACATGGCACTCCACCTCCCCCAAAGAACATAGCAAAAGTGCATTTATATGAGGGATAATCCCCAGTGAAAACTGAAAAACTAACTGGAAACTGGCAGGAGGATTACTATACATCCAAAGCTGTAAGGAAAATACAAAATTGGATAGAAAGAAAGTGAAGTCACTCAGTCATGTCCGACTCTTTGTGACCCCATGTACTGTAGCCTACCAGGCTCTTCTGTCCATGGGATTTTCCAGGCAAGTGGGTTGCCATTTCCTTCTCCAGGGGATCTTCCCAACTCAGGGATTGAACCCATGTCTCCCACATTGCAGGCAGATGCTTTACCATTAAGAAGGGAAGAAAAGTGGTCAGATCAGGGCATGTGCCCCTGGGAGGAGACTCAGAGAAAAAGAGATTATAAAAGTGGACACCCACCATGAAGAGTGAGTGGTGGATCAAGCCAGAGAGTGGGCACCCCAGATCTGGGTCCCTATGTGGAGGGCAAGCCACTTTGGCTAGTTGGTGGTCTTCTGAGTCAGATGGGAAGACTGGAGAATCTGGACTCTGCTCATGAGGGGCACAGTTGTACTGACTATACCCTAAGGCAGGGGAAGGGAGATATCTGTTCTAGCAGCTATCCCATTACCCATGACTGGCTTGCCACATGCTCCAGCCTAAGCTGAGTGAATGTGCAAGAAACAGAAAAAGTCAAGAGTGACCCATAAAATATCACAGGAGGCAGTGTGGTATAGTTCTCACTTGTTTCTTGATATGTCTTCTGCAGGAAGTCAGCTGCCAAGTCATTTACTGCCTTACGGAGAGGTCCATATGACAAGGAGCTGAGAATTTCTGCCAATAACAATTTGAGTGGACTTGGAATTAAGATTCTCTAGCCCCAGGAAGTTAAAAGTGCCTGAAACCTCAACCAATATTTTGGATGCAACTTCATGAGATACTCTTAAAGCACAACCATTCAGCTAAGACAACTTGGATTTCTTATATTCATGAACTTCATTAAATAATAAATTCTTGTGTTTTTAACCTGCTAAATGTTAGATTAATTTGTTATATGGCAATAGATTATTAATGCAGATCTTGGTACCCAATGCTGCTGAGAAAATAATATATATATACATATATATATACACACAGATATATATAAATATGGAAGTGGCTTTGAACCAAGCAGTGGTCAGAAACTGGAAAGGTTTTGAAAAGAGGGTCTGCAAAAGCTTAAAGTGCCTTGGATACAACTGTTCATAGACTTCTGAACCGGGGGCAAATGATCTTGCCAAGGAGACTTTCAACCAGACACTGTTGATGTTGCCATCTGGTATCTTCTTGCTGCTAATGGTGAAATGTAAGAGGCAATGCAGAAGGTGAAGGAAGAACTGTTAAACAAAAAGAAGCCAGCCTTGGCTCATTTTGAAAATTCTGTCTCTGCAGATGGCAAACAATGTTAAAATCAAGAAAGGTCTTCTGAGTGGAGGTCAAATTCAGGAAACTCTCAGGATATCATGGTCTAAAGATGATATTGAAGTTGTGACTATAAATCCTTTGTTAAGACTTTAGAAATATCAAACGTGACATCTTAGACTCCATTCTTTTAAATAAGAAGCTTTCTAACAGTATAACTAACAGATCTCAATCAATCAAGATATAGGAAGTCTGATTTTGAATGTATTATCCTTTAGCAGAAGCCCAAGTCAGAGAAGAGTTTAAGCTCTTGCATAACAAAAGAAACCATAAGCAAGGTGGAAACAGAACCCTTAGAATGTGAGAAAATAATAGCAAATGAAACAACTGAAAAGAATTAATCTCCAAAATATACAAGCGTACAAGCAGCTCATGCATTTCAATACCAGAAAAACAAACAACCCAATCAAAAAGTGGGCAGAAGACCTAAACAGACATTTTTCCAAAGAAGATATACAGATGGCTAATAAACACATGAAAAGATGCTCAAAATTGGTTATTATTAGAAAAATGCAAATCAAAACTACAATGTGGCATTGCCTCATACCGGTCAGAATGGCCATCATCAAAAAATCTACAAACAATAAATGCTGGCGAGGGTCTAGAAAAGGGGAATGCTCTTACATTGTGGGAATGCAAACTCATACAACCACTGTGGCAAATAATATGGAGATTCCTTAAAAAACTAGGAATAAAACTACCATATGAGCCAGTAATCCCACTACTGGGCATATACCTTGAGGAGCTGACTATGGCTCAGATCATGAATTCAGTGTTGCAAAATTCAGACTTACATCGAAGAAGGTAGGGAAAACAACTAGACTATTCAGGTATCAGTTTAGTCAATCAGTCATGTCCAGCTCTTTGCAACCCCATGGCCTACAGCATGCCAGGCTTCCCTGTCCATCATCAACTCCCGGAACTTGCTCGAACTCATGTCCATCGAGCCAGTAATGCCATCCAATCATCTCATCCTCTGTCATCCCTTTCTCCTCCTGCCTTCAATCTTTCCCAGCATCAGGGTCTTTTCCAATGAATTAGTTCTTCACATCGGGGGCCAAAGAATTGAAGCTTCAGCTTCAGCATCAGTCTTCCCCATGAATATTCAGGACTGATTCCCTTTAGGATTGACTGGTTTTGGTCTCCTTGCAGTCCAAGGGACTTTCAAGAGTCTTCTCCAACACCACAGTTCAAAAGCATCAATTCTTTGGTGCTCAGTTTTCTATATAGACCGATTCTACATCCATACATGACTACTGGAAAAATCATAGCTTTGACTAGATGGACCTTAGTCAGCAAAGTAGTGTCTCTGCCTTTTAATAGGCTGTCTAGCTCGGGCATAGCTTTCCTTCCAAGGAGCAAGTGGCTTTTAATTTCATGGCTGCAGTCACCATCTGCAGTGATTTCAGTTCAGTTCAGTTCAGTCACTCAGCCGTGTCTGACTCTTTGCGACCCCATGAATCGCGGCACGCCAGGCCTCCCTGTCCATCACCATCTCCCGGAGTTCACTCAGACTCACATTCATCGAGTACATGATGCCATCCAGCCATCTCATCCTCTGACGTCCCCTTCTCCTCCTGCCCTCAATCCTTCCCAGCATCAGAGTCTTTTCCAATGAGTCAACTCTTCACATGAGATGGCCAAAATACTGGAGTTTCAGCTTTAGCATCATTCCTTCCAAAGAAATCCCAGGGCTGATCTCCTTCAGAATGGACTGGTTGGATCTCTTTGCAGTCCAAGGGACTCTTAAGAGTCTTCTCCAACACCACACTTCAAAAGCATCAATACTTCCATGCTCAGCCTTCTTCACAGTCCAACTCTCACATCCATACATGACCACAGGAAAAACCATAGCCTTGACTAGACGGACCTTAGTCGGCAAAGTAATGTCTCTGCTTTTGAATATGCTATCTAGGTTGGTCATAACTTGTCTTCCAAGGAGGAAGCGTCTTTTAATTTCATGGCCGCAGTCACCATCTGCAGTGATTTGGGAGCCCCCAAAATAATAAAGTGATTTGCTGCTGCTAAGTCGCTTCAGTTGTGTCCGACTCTGTGCGATCCCATAGACGGCAGCCCACCAGACTCCTCCATCCTTGAGATTCTTTAGGCAAGAATACTGGAGTGGGTTGCCATTCCCTTCTCCAGTGATTTAGAAGCCCCCCCAAATAAAGTCTCTCGCTGCTTCCAATGTTTCCCCACCTATTTACCAAGAAGTGATGGGACCGGTTGCCATGAACTTAGTTTTCTGAACATTGAGTTTTAAGCCAACTTTTTCACTTTCCTCTTTCACTTTCATCAAGAAGCTCTTCAATTCCTCTTAGCTTTCTGCCATAAGGGCCGTTATCGCCTGTGTATCTGAGATTATTAACATTTCTCCCAGCAATCATGATTCCAGCTTCTGCTTCATCTAGCCTGGCATTTCACATGATGTTCTCTGTATATAAGCTAAATAAGCAGGATGACAACATACAGCTTTGAAGTACTCCTTTCCTGATTTGGAACCAATCTGTTGTTCCATGTCCAGTTCTAACTGTTGCTTTTTAACTTACATACAGATTTCTTAGGAGGCAGGTGAGGTGGTCTGGTAGTCCCATCTCTTTAGGAATTTTTCAGTTTGTTGTGATCCAGACAGACCATTCAGGTATGATCTAAAGCAAATCCCTTATGATTATATAGTAGAAGTGACAAATAGATTCAAGAGATTAGATCTGATAGAGTGCCTGAAGAACTATGGACAGAGGTTCATAGCATTGAACAGACAGCCACTCTAATGGCCTCTAACAATTCTTGCTACTCTACTCAAGTGTTAACTGCCTTAATTACTTATTTGTAATGAATATATGGTGATGGTGACAGTGTGTGACTCAGAGACTAGATTATAAAAGAAAAAATGATGTCACTCTCTTTCAAATGGTTCAGTTTTAAAGGAAGCCAGATGTGATATTATAATCTGTCTTACAGAGAGACTCATATGGCAAAGAACTGAGATAGCATCTGCCAACAGCCACAAGTAAGCTTGGAAGCAGACACTTCAGCACTGGACAAAGGTTCTGATTGATGACTTTTGTTCAAGCCAACAGGTTTGAATAGAACTTCATGAGCGACCCTGAGTCAAAACTAGTTGTCTTAGCTATTCTTAAAATCTTGACCTTTAGAAAAACACTCTGAGGTGAAAAAAAAATGTTGATGTTAAAGAGGAAGGAAGGTACTTAGTACTTTAAGGTACTAAGCTTTGAGAAAAAGTCTTGTGTAGTAGTATATAACTAACACAACATGAAACTGAATAGAGCAAATCTGAGAAAAGATATCTAGTAGAAGTAAATATTGCATGCAATCTAATGTCCCATTTACCTTGAGAACTATTGTATGTTGTTAGCCAAATGAGAGCTAGCATTTGAAGACAGTACTGAACTCTTTTAGTCACAGGCATTACCTCATAACACAGCAAATATTTTCAGCCAATACATTTTCTATACACTGTTGAGTTAAGTGAGTAGCCTGTTCCTTCCTGGCCCCTGTTTCGGCTAATAACTACATTCCAATAAATAAATTTCTAACGTAACGGCCAGCAAAATTTTTACAAGTTATACTTTTAAAAGTATCCTCTGTAAAATGGTCAGAGATCAGCAGGAAATAAAGTAAGGAATCTTTTGATAATACTATAATTCTGCAGCCCAAGGAAGAAACCAATACAATGAAAGACATATCACAGTGCAAAAGAAAGCATACTACAATAAATGATTTATTATATAGATCCAAGTGGGAAACTCAAGTTCTGATTCCCAGTTTAGTTCAATGCTGCTGCTGCTGCTAAGCCTTCAGTCATGTCCGACTCTGTGCAACCCCATAGACAGCAGCCCACCAGGCTCCCCCATCCCTGGGATTCTCCAGGCAAGAACACTGGAGTGGGTTTCCATTTCCTTCTCCAATGCAGGAAGTGAAAATTAGGGGTCCATAAAATTGTGCCAGAATCTCATCTGGACAAAATCTCCTTAAAGTTCATGTACTTTCTTCTTTCAATCAGACTAACAACAGAGAGGAAACACTTTTTTCCATAGCATTTCAACATTGTTGCTACCAGTCTTGGCCATATTCCAGGAGTGAAAAGTTGAAAATGTTAACCACAGTTTTTGAACTTTACTATCTGAGTTTTGGTCCCAGTTCTTAACAGAGTGTTAAAAGAATTTCATTTTGGTATCCTGTTTCTTGTTCTCATTAATGTGTCATAAAGGTGAGCAACAGGTCCAAAGATTAATAGCAAAGGCAATTATAAATTCAGGGAAAACATCCCTTTTAGAACTCATGTACACCTGTGGCAGATTCGTGTCAATGTATGGCAAAACCAATACAGTATTGTAAAGTAAAATAAAGTAAAAAATTAATTAATTAATTAAAAATATATATAGATTTCAATATAAAAGTTTTAGCCACAGTTTAAAGAAGAGATGGAAAGAGGCAATGAGAATTGAAGCTTTTCCTTACTTAGGTAATTTTATGTAGTTTGTTTTTCATGCATACTGTCATCAAGTAAGGCCATGCACTGAGAGTTTCTTTCTTTTTAAAAAAATAAATTTATTTATTTTAATTGGAGGCTAATTACAATATTGTATTGGTTTTGCCATACATCAACATGAATCTGCCATGGGTATACACGTGTTTCCCATCCTGAACCCCCCCTCTCCCCTCCCTCCCCATACCATCCCTCTGGGTTGTCCCAGTGCACCAGCCCCAAGCATCCTGTATCATGCATCGAACCTGGACTGGCAATTCATTTCATGATATTATACATGTTTCAATGCCATTCTCCCAAATCATCCCACCCTCTCCCTCTCTCACAGAGTCTAAAAGACTGTTCTATACATCTCTGTCTCTTTTGCTGTCTCACATACAGGGTTATCGTTACCATCTTTCTAAATTCCATATATATGCATTAGTATACTGTATTGGTGTTCTTCTTTCTGGCTTACTTCACTCTGTATAATAGGCTCTAGTTTCATCCACCTCATTAGAACTGATTCAAATGTATTCTTTTTAATGGCTGAGTAATACTCCATTGTGTATATGTACCACAGCTTTCTTATCCATTCATCTGCTGATGGACATCTAGGTTGCTTCCATATCCTGGCTATTATAAACAGTGCTGAGATGAACATTGGGGTACAGGTGTCTCTTTCAAATCTGGTTTCCTTGGTGTGTATGCCCAGCAGTGGGATTGCTCAGTGACTACCTTTTCTGAAAGTCTCTGAGACCTACTCATGTATCTTCCAAAGCAACTTGTATCTGAAAGACACTAGCTGAAGGTAACTATTCTGCTACACACAGTTGTTTCCTTGACATTATTACCTTGATCGTAACCATGATGCTATGACAAGCATTGTTTCATTGTCCCAGTCAAGCCCTTAAATGAAGATAAATCCTTGCATTTTACAGAATCATACAAGACCACACGTTTACAGATGTATCGGTCACCCACATGGATTTTCCTTGCAAAAGAATATTTGTTTTCAACTGCAACATTAAATCAATGCAGATACTGTATCATAAAGCCAAATGGAAGGATGTCAGCTTGCAAGTTAAAGATTATAGGTAAACTTGAATGTGATGTCTCAAAGCAACTATTAATAGCATGATTGATTGCAGTGACAATAAATCACCAGTCTGTGCAAAACCATCTTGATGATCTTTTCATTTTCAGAAAATGCCAGAATTTAATGACAGCAGGATATATCTTATTGTTGATTGAATGTCTTCTGCATGTGGATCTGAGCTTTCAGAGGTCTAACATTTTATGACAGAATATATTAATGAAGGCAAGCATGCAGACAGTTCAGGTAGTGAAAAGCTTATGTTCAAGAAACCAATCACAAAGTTTGAAAAGGTCCTTACCTTCCACTCTCTTCCACCTCTATAGAAAGTGAAAGTGAAAGTGAAGTCACTCAGTCGTGCCACTCTGCGACCCCATGGACTTTGCGACCCCATGGACTTTGCGACCCCATGGACTTTGCAACCCCATGGACTTTGCAACCCCATGGACTGTAGCCTACCAGGCTCCTCTGTCCATGGGATTTTCCAGGCAATAGTACTGGAACGGATTGCCATTTCCTTTTCCAGGGGATCTTCCCGACCCAGGGATCAAACCCGGGTCTCCTGCAATGTAGACAGATGCTTAACCGTCTGAGCCACCAGGGAAGTCCTCTATAGTGCCATTCTAATCCCAAGGCTATCTTACTAATTAAGCCAGTCTCAATACATCCGGTTGAACTAAAATGTCAATCCTTGGAATGACCATCCCAAGCTGAAGTCTTGGGCTGCATTATTTTTGAGTTTTTACTCTCTTCTTTTAGGATCTCCCCTACAAGGCTGAATTGACCATAATTATTAGAAAATAAAAAAGGAAGCGACTCCTAAGGGTTGTGTCATTTCTCTGTGTATACTTGGCTTGAATTCTTTGCCTTTTGCACACACAAATTGCTCACTCATAATAACTGAGAAGGTCTAACACTTTCACAGTGATACCCCAAATTGTTTTGGGGTATTAAAATTATTTTGCTCAAGATATTTATGAATTTGCTCATTCTGAAGGGTTCTAGAAGCCTATTAAAATATGAATACTAACCTCAGAATAAAAATAAAATCTATTTCCTAGAGCAGGGCATTTAATTTTTAATTGATTTCTGCTAATCAGCCAAGAAAGCATCAAAGAGGAGAAACCAAACTGTGCAGACTTGCATAAAACTGGCTGAACTAGGTAGCTGAATAACTAGGCCACCTCAGATCCTGTCTGTGTGCACTGCCTTGGCCAAGAAATTGTTTTAGAACATCAGTTCCCTTATATCTAAAGCAAAGGCTGATCTAGACTAGCGGTTCTCAGATTTTAGCATGTGGAAATGGCAACCCACTCCAGTGTTCTTGCCTGGAGAATCCCAGGGATGGGAGAGCCTGATGGGCTGCCATCTACGGGGTCGCACAGAGTCAGACATGACTGAAGCGACTTAGCAGTAGCAGCAGAATCAAGCATGATGCCTGTTAAAGATTCAGATTCTTAGGACCAACCAATAGGAACCCAGATTAAATGGGTCTGGGGTAAAGTCCAAAAATCTTGAAATGACATTTTGATAAATGCTGGGATATAGCTTTTGTGAGGCTCTTTTCAAAATGAACAACCTTTCTTTAAACAGAAAAAGAACACATATTAGGAACAGCCCCTCAGCTCTATTTCCAGTCACCACACTATTCTAGGCCAGGTGTTTCTCTGCCATGGGGTAGAGCTGGAGATTATAGGTGATTCTGAGTCCTAAGCAGGCTCTTTTCAGCAACATAGAACATACCATGGAAGTTATTCTAAGCTGTTAGCACTTTGCAAGCTTCTCAGGTGGCACAATGGTAAAGAATCCGTCTGCCAATGCAAAAGATGTGGGTTAGATCCCTGGGTTAGGGCGATCCCTTGATGTAGGACATGGGAACCAGTTCCAGTGTTCTTGCCTGGAAACTTCCAGGGACAGAAGAGCCTGATGGGCGATAGTCCATGGGGTTACAAAGAGCTGGACACCACTGACCGTGCAGCACAGCAGAATTAGCACTTCATTGTCAAATCGGCCCATCTGTCATCATGTATCTTTTCTTTTGGATAGGTCATGGCTCAGGTGTGAACCTAATTATTTTGAAATGGTTAAAATGAAGTGTGTTTTACTGATATCTTTAGGCAGCATGGATTTTCTTTCAAGTTTTAATGCTTTAGAGACAAGGTGAAGTTCGGCTATAGTGAGCAAATGAGAGGCCTTGAAATATTTTATGGGAGCTAACAGGAACAAACAAAAGTTACCAGAATAACTGTAGCTATCAATAGTATTTCTTTTTTCTATTTCCTCATTGTGTGTGTGTGCTCAGTCATGTTTAACTCTTTGTAAGCCCCTGGACTGTATAGCCTACCAGACTCCTCTATCCATGGAGTTTTTCAGGCAGGAATACTAGAGTGAGTTGCCAGGGCAATCTTTCCAACCCAGGCATTGAACCTGCGTCTCTTTTGTCTCCTGCATTGGTAGGGGGATTCTTTACCACTGCACCACCTGGGAAACCCACCCATTTCTTCATTAGGTTATTGCATCAGTTCAGTTCAGTTCAGTCGCTCAGTTGTGTCCAACTCTTTGCGACCCCATGAATCGCAGCACGCCAGGCCTCCCTATTCATCACCATCTCTCGGAGTTTACGCAGACTCACGTCCATCGAGTCCGTGATGCCATCCAGCCATCTCATCCTCGGTCGTCCCCTTCTCCTCCTGCCCCCAATCCCTCCCAGCATCAGAGTCTCTTCCAATGAGTCAACTCTTCTCATGAGGTGGCCAAAGTACTGGAGTATCAGCTTTAGTATCATCCCTTCCAAAGAAATCCCAGGGTTGATCTCCTTCAGAATGGACTGGTTGGATCTCCTTGCAGTCCAAGGGATGCTCAAGAGTCTTCTCCAACACCACAGCTCAAAAGCATCAATTCTTTGGCGCTCAGCCTTCTTCACAGTCCAACTCTCACATTCATACATGACCACAGGAAAAATCATGGCCTAAATTTTTGCTATTTAAATGGCAACCAGGTGCATTACCTAAACATACTCATTGGGAGAATAAAGAAACTCTTACCAAGTGATATCGTTGTAACAGTGTTACAGAAATGTTAAAGTCATGTGAAATATATGTATCTTCCTGGACTAAACTTATCCAGGAAGCCAAGGAGAGAGAGAGAGAGAGAGAGAGATTGCCTAAATTTCCCCAAAGACAATCAGATGAAAGATAGCTAAGACACTAATATTTGGTACTTCAAAAATAGTTTCATTATACTTACATAGAATCTCAATTTTAAAATTTCCATTGTGACTAAAACTTTGTTTCTTTGTCAAAAGATCTATGTTTTGGTCTCTGCCACTTACTAGAGGAATAGCCTTGGGAAAGTCTTTCAACTCTGCAAATCTTACTTTTTCAGCTATAAAATGGAATTAATGAAGCATCCTACAGAGGGCTATTATGAGAATTAGAGATAATGTACACTGCCAATATTAAGGTACTATATAAATAAAATATAATCCCAGTCACTATCATTACATCTGATATTTGGGTGATATAAATAGAGGTCAAAATTTCTTACACATTGGCAAAAGGCAAGAAAGTGACAGCAAAAGATTTACATATTTTAATGTAGCAGCCTGGTTTTTGCAACTAAAATCATTAATAACCAAGGTAACAATAATAAGTTCCAGTCTAAAGTGCAAGTTTTTTTTTTTAATCCAATTTAAAGTCATAGTAGAGATTCAACTTTGAGTTCACACTAGGAGTCCTTCAACACAGAAACAAATTTAAATGAAATAAATCTCATCTCTGGAGGAGAATCTAACCCATTAAGTCAAAAAAAAAAAATCTATTTATTTGAAAAAAGTCTTGAAGCTCACGGATTAAGGTTGGACAAAATGTAGTAAGAATATCCTTTCCTCTTCCTTCCTCATTTCCACATTCCCAAACATAGCTAATGATTTTCTATGCACTGGTGCCACATAGGATTCAAAATTGTATAGAGTTTTCCAATTGCGAAACCTAGATTGCTGGTTTTCACAGACAAGAGGCAAGACAATAATTGCATCTAAAATCTCTGGGAAGGTTTTTTTCAAACTATCAAATGCCCTATACATCACCCCTCAGCTATCTGTCCCCAACACACACTCTAATACTCTGACATGCACAGAAAGGCAGATGGACATTTCTAGAAAAATCTAACACACATCATTGTCAGGAAAGAGAAGGGTTAACTTGACATATTTGAAAACGTCACTCCTGCATACATCCTCTTCCATCCTCATTCTCACTTGGATTAATACCATAGGTTAGAAAATGATCAGCTTAGACTGCTAAGTGGTCATTCTAGAATAAACCTTTAAAAAAAAATGTGTTATTCACACAAAATATGGTAGTGTCAAAGCAGTACTATTTTCTTTAAAAATTAACAACTGCAGTACTTCAGGTCCAGAAACAGTCATCCAAATAGTGTACAGGCTAAAAGATATGTTTCAATACCTAGTTAGATGTTGGGTTGGCCAAAAAGTTTGTTTGAGTTTCTTATAGCATTTTACAGAAAAACCCAAACAAATTCTGTGGCCAACCCAATAGCTAGATAGACAGACAAATAGATAGATAGACATATATAGATAGAGAGGTATGCAGTGTGTACCATTTTTGGAAGTAAAAATATATTAAAGTGTAAATTTATTGTGTGTTAGTAGCTCAGTCATATTCAACTCTTGGTGACCCTGTGGACTGTAGCCTGCTAGGCTCCTCTGTCCATGAGATTCCCAGGCAAGAACACTGGAATAAGTTGCCATTTCCTTCTCTACTGGATATTCCCAACCCAGGGATTGAACCCAGGTTTCCTATGCTGCAAGAAGTCTCTTGCATTGCAAGCATTCTTTACCGACTAAACCACCAGGGAAGCCCCATAAATGTATCACAACTCGATAATTATATCTGCACTGCATACACACCATCTGTGGCATATATGGTCCATCCTTCACTTACACTGGCATCAGGATCTAGAAGAAGGAAGTAAGGATCAATGTTGTATAGAAATGAGGACAGTGAGGAGGAAAGAGAAAAAGGCACATTCTAAGAGAAATAAAGGTACAATGCTAAGAGAAATGGCGTTTTAAAATGAAATACATTTAAGTGCAACAAAGATGTAATTGTGCCTCTAGCAATCAGTGTTAGTGAAGGTTTGGTCAAATAAGATTTGAACAGATTGCTATTTATACAGACTGTACTGACAATTTATAGTGGTCTCACAGAAAGCTTGCTGGTAAGGACTGAGAGGAGTTTGTTGGTGATTAACTTAAAGCAAGGCCTCTATTAAGTACATACTAGAATCTGAACAACATTTCTGTCAACTAGAAAAGGGTCGCCTACTGACTGACTCTGGTTGGAGAGCTAAGACTGGTGCTGGTTGAGACACATAGAGTGCTAGATCACAGGCCAAGTAGAAGAAAGGGAAAAAAAAAATTATACTGAAAAAAAAGTACTTTCCATGAACGGCTTGGTGCTCTGAAGGAGGAGTAGAAATGAATTAGAATTCTCTAAATATTGAGATTCAATTGTCATAATATGCTTAAGGGCATTATTGTGGAGTTGAGTGCATGGAGGCAGATGAAGGATTTGACCCAATGCCCTTATCCTGCAGTCCTCCAACTCCAATCTAATGAACACATACTCATAATTATTTCTCAAATAGTTTTTATCTAATTTTAAAGTGGATAATTTATACCACTTGTATAAAAATGCATTAAGTTTCATTAAAATATTCAGCATTAGTAGAACTTTGAGCAGAATATATTTCTTACAGTTTCACAAAGTCATACATATTTATAATATTAAAACTCTTCAGTTGCTTTAAAAATAGAATCTCTATCCCATAGATCTGAACACTAATTTTAATATGCTCCTGTAGAAGAAAGCTATATGCACAAGAAAATGCATTTGCATTTTATACTTTCTTGTTTTGGGGCTTATTTCTTTTTTATTACTTTCTTTTAATTAAACTTTGCTTTTAAGCAAAATGCTTTTCTTCTTTTTTTAGTCCTTTATTTTTTGTTTCTTTTTGTAAGTTAAAAATATAAGAGTTTGGAAGGTATTTACTACACTCTGTTAAGGAACTCAGGGAAGAATCTCATCTTATCCTTCCAGTAGTGTTTCACATTATTTTGACTGGTTTTGTTTCAGTTCAAGGCTTTGCCCTAAGGGGTCATTCATTTTTGAGACTATACACATGTGGGACAAAGAACACTATATGATGGTACATTGCTAGTCTCTTGTGGAATCTTTGAAAAGAGAAGAGGCAAAAGATCAAACTGAGATAGCCCATTTCTAGTGCAGGCTGCCTTCCACAATCCAGTCATCTCAGAGAACTTTAGAAAGAGATGAATTAAATACTCATAATGCAGTGACTCTGAAATCAAAGGAGCCATGTTCCATCTATCATCTATCCATCTATCTTCAGAATCAGAATTTAAGTGGCTGATGCACAGAACTCCGAAAAGTGAGCAAGTATACACACATAATAGCTCCCATCAGCCTGGGAAATAGCCTATTTTACTGAGAGAGGAATATGGGCTAGAACCCAGGAGCACTAGCTCCTCCTTTCTTCAAAGTGCTATGAAATCTCTAACTCCCAGTAAGAATGCAGAATCAGATTAAATATATGCCTCTAAAAAATCCATAAACTAATGCTGAGATCTGTTATTTCTGGATCTCCGAGGAATTCAGACACCCAGAAACTTGAAACTGAGAATCTTCTGTGGCCTTGTGAATTTGGTGTGTAGTGGTTTCTTCTGACAGATGGATGTCTAAAATAGAAAGATATCAATGTGGAATGGCTGAATTCCAGACTCCATATATTATAGTTAATCTTAAACTGATTTAACATTAAGCCAGTGTTAAGTCAGTGGTCTGAATCTGAAAATTAGGCAGACTTGGAGATTTCACTATAAATCTGAATTATTTCCTCAAGCATTAAATTTGGAGAGTGGGTTGTCATGTTGTTACTGACACAGTGAAGTCTGGTGAAGCTGACACTGGCCTGGGAATCTAGTGATAAGTCTTCCCTTCCTTAGCTGCATATTAACTATTAGACCTAATGACAAACTCGCTGAACATCTGGGGGCTTTTGTTTGCTTTTTTTTTTTAATGTAAAATGTGGATAATAATTTTCACTATAAGTTAAAATGGGTTATTTTTTCAAATTTGGTTGAGGCTCAAAGACTCCTAACCTTTCAAAATGAGATGCTAAAACACCTAGATGGGACTTAAAGCAGTAGAGACAGACAGTGTGGTTTCCCAAGTCCATCTGCCCAATATGCTACTAGTGATCAGTGGGGAAAAAACTCCAGAAAGAATGAAGAGATGCAGCCAAAGAAAAAAACAACACCCAGTTGTGGATGGGACTGGTAATAGAAGCAAGGTTCAATGCTGTAAAGAGAAATATTGCATAGGAATCTTGAATGTTAGGTCCATGAATCAAGGCAAATTGGAAGTGGTCAACAGGAGATGGCAAGAGTGAAAATCAACATTCTAGGAATTAGCGAACTAAGATGGACTGGAATGGCTGAATTTAACTCAGATGACCATTATATCTACTACTGTGGGCAGGAATCCCTTAGAAGAAATAGAGTAGCCATCATGGTTAACAAAAGAGTCCAAAATGCAATACTTGGATGCAATCTCAAAAACAACAGAATGATCTCTGTTCGTTTCCAAGGAAAACCATTCAATATCACACTAATCCAAGTCTATGCCCTGACCAGTAATGCTTAAAAACTGAAGTTGAACAGTTCTAAAAGACCTACAAGACCTATTACAACTAATGCCCCCAAACGATGTTCTTCTCATTATAGGGGACTGGAATGCCAAAGTAGGAAGTCAAGAAACACCTGGAGTAACAGGCAAATTTGGCCTTGGAGTACAGAATGAAGCAGGGCAAAGGCTTATAGTTCTGCCAAGAGATTGCACTGGTCATATTAAACACCCTCTTCCAACAACACAAGAGAATACTCTACACATGGACAAAACCAGATGGTCAGCACCGAAATCAGACTTATATTCTTTGCAGCCAAAGATAGAGAAGCTCTATACAGTCAGCAAAAACAAGACCAGGAGCAAACTGTAGCTCAGATGATGAACTTCTTATTCCCAAGTTCAGATTTAAGTTGAAGAGAGTGGACAAAACCACTAGGTCATTCAAGTGTGACCTAAAACAAATCCCTTATGACTATACAGTAGAAGTGAGAAATAGATTTAAGGGACTAGATCTGATAGACAGAGTGCTTGATGAACTATTGATGGAGGTTGGTGACATTGTACAGGAGACAGGAATAAAGACCATCCCCAAGAAAAAGAAATGCTAAAATGCAAAATGGCTGCCAGAGGAGACCTTACAAATAGCTGTGAAAAAAGGGAAGCATAAAGCAAAGGAGAAAAGGAAAGATAAGCCCATTTGAATGCAGAGTTCCAAAGAATAGCAAGGAGAGATAATAAAGCCTTCCTCAGCAATCAGTGCAAAGAAATAGGGAAAACAATAGAATGGGAAAGACTAGAGATCTCTTCAAGAAAATTAGAGATACCAAGGGAACATTTCATGCAAAGATGGACTCAGTAAAGGACAGAAATGATATGGACCTAACAGAAGCAGAAGATATTAAGAAGAGGTGACACAAATATACAGAAGAACTGTACAAAAAGATCTTCACAACTAAGATAATCACAATGGTGTGATCACTCACCTAGAGCCAGACATCCTGGAATGTGAAGTCAAGTGGGCCTTAGAAAGCATCACTACAAACAAAGCTAGTGGAGGTGATAGAATTCCAGTTGAGCTATTTCAAATCCTGAAAGGTGATGCTGTGTAAGTGCTGCACTCAATATGCCAGCAAATTTGGAAAACTCAGCAGTGGCCACAGGACTGGAAAAAGTCAGTTTTCATTCTAATCCCAAATAAAGGCGATGCCAAAGAATACTCAATCTACCTCACAATTGCACTCATCTCACATGCTAGTAAAGTAATGCTCAAAATTCTTCAACCCAGGCCTCAGCAATACATGAACCATGAACTTCCAGTTGTTCAAACTGGATTTAGAAAAGGCAGAGGAACCAGAGATCAAATTGCCAACATCTGCTGGATCATCAAAAATGCAAGAGAATTCCAGAAAAACATCTACTTCTGCTTTATTGACTATGCAAAAGCCTTTGACTGCGTGGCTCACAATAAACTGTGGAAAAGTCTGAAAGAGTTGGGAGTACCAGAGCACCTGACCTGCCTCTTGAGAAACGTGTATTCAGGTCAGGAAGTTACAATTAGAAGTGGACAGGGAACAACAGACTGGTTCCAAATAGGAAAAGGTGTATTTCAAGGGTGTATACTGTCTCCCTGCTTATTTAACTTATATGCAGAGTACATCATGAGAAACCCTGGGCTGGAAGAAGCACAAGCTGGAATCAAGATTGCCGGGAGAAATATCAATAACCTTAGATATGCAGATGACACCACCTTTATGGCAGAAAGTTAAGAAGAACTAAAGAGCCTCTTGATTAAAGTGAAAGAGGAGAGTGAAAAAGTTGGCTTAAAGCTCAACATTCAGAAAACAAAGATCATAGCACCCGGTCCCATCACTTCCTGGCAAATAGATGGGGCAACAGTGAAAACAATGGCTGACTTTACTTGTTGGGGCTCCAAAATCACTTCAGATGGTGACTGCAGCCATGAAATTAAAAGACACTTACTCCTTGGAAGGAAAGTTGTGACCAACCTAGACAGCATATTAAAAGCAGAGACCTTTGTCAACAAAGGTCCGTCTAGTCAAGGTTATGGTTTTTCCAGTGATCATGTATGGATCTGAGAGTTGGACTATAAAGAAAGCTGAGCACAGAAGAATTGATGCTTTTGAACTGTGGTGTTGAAGAAGACTCTTGAGAGTTCCTTGGACTGCAAGGAGATCCAACCAGTCCTTCTTAGGGGGGGTCGCTGGGGTTATTGGTAAGGACTGATATTAAAGCTGAAACTCCAATTCTTTGGCCACCTGATATGAAGAGCTGACTCATTTAAAAAGATCCTGATGCTGGGAAAGATTGAGGGCAGGAGGAGAAAGGACTACAGAGGATGAGATGGTTGGATGGCATCAGTGACTCAATGGACATGGATTGGGTGGACTCCGGGAACTGGTGATGGACAGGGAGGCCTGGCATGCTGTGGTTCTTGGGGTGACAAAGAGTTGGACATGACTGAGTGACTGAACTGAACTGAATCCATCTGCCCTCTTGCAACCTTTACCAAAGTCTTTAAGATATAAAGGATTAAGTTGGTCACCCCAGAGGTATTGGAGATTTGAGGAAGAGTTTCCTTAGGTGCAGTTCTTAATATGAGAGGATTTCCTGCACTCCTATGGAAAGTAGGATGGGATGGATACTTTAATTTTACCTCAAGGTTATTGAGAGGGGCTTCAAGGAGACTATAGAATGGGTGTGACTCATGTTCCCTCTAATTTGGGGAATATTATGGACTTGGATCTGGCTCCTTCCAGACCAAAGTGCAAAAGACTGTAGATGGAGTTGTTTAGGCTGCTGAATGAAACAAGGCTGGTGGTGAAGTCAAAGGTACCTGGTCACTAATCTCTTTAGAATACTTCATCTACCAGGGTGAACAGACCTCAGCAAAAAATGTCAGGATGTATATACTGAACACCTAGATGCAAAAAGGAATGAAAAATCATCAACTGGAGTGGAAATATACACTTCCTTCATATAAACTGAAAGTGATAATTTCCCAAGTTAGAGGAACTGTGAATCACACATAAAAGTGCCCTATGAGAGAAAACATGAGCTTTAAGCATCTGCCATTACCCAGAGAAAATCAGCATCAAATGGGTACCTGCCAGACATGTAAGATTTTTCTGTTCCCTAGACTCCCTCTCTTCTACAACAATGGAAATGACCTGAACCAACTGATTGAGTAAACTCTGGACTTGGAATTACGAAGTACACAAGCTATTTTCATCTTACTTTGGATTATAACACTAACTTCACATTAGTGTGACCATATTATAATGAACAGTATTTAGAATTTTAAAAATTTATGAGTAACAAGGAAATCTGTGGGGCTCTCTCTAGGTTTCATCCAGAGGCTAGAAAGGATCGGCCCTTCAAAGTGTGTTTGAATGGCTGATATGGGGAAGTAATAAACTTGTCTGTTATCATAGAACTTCTTCTGAGTTGTTACAAGGATAAAATAAGATAACGAATGTAAAAGCAGAGTTTCCCTATAAAATGCATTAAGGGACAAGTGCATGTTGAGGAAGCAGGGCTGTTTATTACCCTTAGGATCCCATTTATCATGGGATATTTTGGTAACATGTTTGCATGAATCCTTTGAAATACAGAAGGCAAAAGAGACAATGGCTAACATGCACAATAATTATTCCCTAACATTCAATCCGGCTTCTTCACCCCAGGGCTATGGAGGATGGTGGTTTGAATGGTTTCTGTAACTGGGTTGGAGAAAATGAACGTGTGCATCTCCACAGCTTCCTGAGCGTGGGAGTGGCTTGCTTCTCTTGGGAGACATTTTACCCTCCTGTTGTTGAGAATTGCTAGTGCATGGTGAACAGGAAGACTTTCTAAGTCAGATCTATTGTTTTTAGTTTTTCAACAGGCATGGACTGCTCTCATTGGCTCTTCCTTCTCTGCCTCGTATATGACACTGCATCAAACCCAAAGGTGTTTTCTTTCACCTTCTAGTCCAAGAGACATCAACAAGGGTGTGGAGAAAATATATGTTTAACCTTTGTTAACCCATGATTTTCTAGAACTGATTCTAATACCTAGATGGACTCAGCAAGTCTCCTCTTGCTCCCCCACTGCTCCATGAACATTTCCATACTGCCAGTGTAATCTGCATTGCTGGCAATGGCCTTCCCAGACAGAGAAGAGCTATCCTTAGTTATGAGTACACAGGTAACTTCAAAAAAGTTTTGTGGGAAAAGCTTCCCTGAAAAAAAGTTAAGCTCAGTATCTCTACAGACAGGGCCTGTGGTAAAGGAAAGAGTCCAGAGGGTAAAAAGACTTCTTTCTTATAAACTTATTAAAACCAAATATAAGATTAGAGGGGCTTCCTTGATAGCTCAGATGGTAAAGAATCTGCCTGCAATGCAGGAGACTCAAGTTCAATCCCTGGGTCAAGAAGATCCCCTGGAGAAGGGCATGGCAACCTACTCCAGCATTTTTGCATGGAGAAGTCTACGGACAGAGGAGCCTGGCAGGCTACAGTCCATAGTGTTGCAAAGAGTGGGACACGACTGAATGACTAACACTTTCACTTGCACAAGGTTAGAACCATGTGGCAGTTCACAGGGGGGCACATCCATCTGTGTCCAGGAGAGACCAATGAGCTGTAATTGTTCTGAAAATGGAAGAGCCCGGGTGGCCAAAAAATAGGGACTGCAGTGGACATGAACCTCTAAGAGTGAATTTAGGTATCATCACCTCCTACAATGAAATTGTGCTGATTAATTCACATTTGTTATTGGTTTCCTTGCCTTTGAGACGAATGCCCATCCTGGAGCTGTGCTGAGATGATCTGACATGGGGTCAAGATCAAAATGACCAGTGTAGCGCCTGGTCCACTATAGGTAACCAGTGTGCATTTGCCTAATTAATTATATAATAAAAGACTCAGAATCATGACTGGCACAGAGCAGGCAATAAGAGATGTTCTTTCTCCCCTCTTTTTGTAGAGCATTCAATAAATTAGAATAAAAAAGCATTGCATCTTCAGGGAACACTTTATGAGGGAAAAGACTTATATGCGTAAACATTTTTTCATGGTCAACTGGAAAATGAATGCACTTTGAAATTATGATTTGGTATTTTTACTAGCTTGAGTAAATTAACCTATATTGGTATTTTTTCCTTCATCTGTAAAACAAGAGGTAAGAATTCATTTTTCCCCCAAAACTGAATCATCTGTATCAAAGTGTCTAACAGTGGTTGGCAGAAAATCCTCAGTGCAAATTTTCTTTCCCTTGTTTCTTTCTTATGCTGAATAAGGAGGATGGAAACAAGATGATCTTTGAAGTACAATACCATTTTAAAAATATTTTTGGTAATAAGATTATCAGTTGGCCTATAGATTCACCTCAATTCTTCTTAGTATACTATTAATCAAAAAGTAAAACCTAGAGGGGAAATAAAAGTTCAAAAGCAGATACGTCTACAGGGAAAAGGATAATCCAGACAGATAAAGCCCTGTACTGAGACATACAGTATCAAAGCTATTTTTAATTGGTTCTCCATAAAAATAAAAGACTATATCAGAATTGTAAATTGCTGATATAGTGAAATCATTATTCAATATACATGATGCTAATGCCTTAAAATATTTCTTTTCTATAATGCTAAGTCACTGTCAAACTACTCAGCATTAGGGATGAAGGTAGGGCTCAGGGTTTATGGATACTCTCACAACTGGACATTTTTCCAAGTGGTGAGCAAGCTGGTCCAATCCAGACTTTTCAAGAACAGAGAATTTTGTTATTATCATGGAAATTTGCCCTATAGAGGTTAAGGTGGGGAAAAGATATTATCTTTGGAGGGAATTTGTCAATAAGCAGGCTAAATTCAAACAGAAAGCTCATAGATCTACTTCAAATGTTCTTTACAACTGAATTAGAGTCACTGTGATTTATTTTAAGCCAACCACACTTCAGTCCAATTCGGCTAACTCCAATGCACACCTATAAAATACTCTTCCTTAGAAAAGAAAAATAGTGAAAGGCTTTCAAAAGCATATACAAGGAAATCCTTACAACTGTGTCCAACTCTTTGTGACCTCATGGACTGTAGCCTGCCACGCTCCTCTGTCCATGGCATTCTCCAGGCAAGAATACTGGAGTGGGTTGCCATTTCCTTCTCCAGGGGATCTTCCTGGCCCAGGGATCAAACCCAGGTCTCCCTCATTGGAGGCAGACATTTTAACCTCTGAGCCACCAGGGAAGCCCATTTAATATATTAATCCACTCCTATTAAAGACAGTCCTTAGAGTTAGTTCTCAAAGGTATGTGTTCAAATGCTGACTAGATTTTTGTTTTGTTTCTCATGACTATCCTCCAATTGAGATTTTTTTTTTTTAGGAAATAAAATGTTGAATACATGTAGAAACTAAGGTCTGCCTTTCTTCTCTGTTTCATCAAGTTAGTTTATATGTGACTTTCCTAGAATGGATTGAGAGATATGAACTTTCTAATATTTATTATACAGATTTTCTTCAGATTTCATCAGGCTCAGAGTTTGAAATGGAAGAAACCAAACAGCTGGTTCTTTATTTTCATTTAAGTAAACATAATTTAAATCCTTTAAGTTTCTATACTATATGTAACAGAAAGAAAAATTATTAGGGAAAAATTTGTATCTCTTCAATATATCTTTTACAAATAGATTCAGATCATAGAGGCAAACTTTTAGCTAACAATAATTTCAATATACTGTGTGCTGTGGTGGTGATGGTTGTTGTTTAGTTGCTAAGTTGTGTCCAACTCTTTTGTGACCCCAAGCACTGTAGCCCTCCAGGCTCCTTTGCTTATAGGATTTCTCAGGCGAGAATACTGTGCACTGTGGAAGATAATATTAATTAATCAATTAATATGTAAAACACAAGTAGAGATGATAAGTCAGTAAAGTTGCCCTGAATAAGAGATGGAGACATCTAGAAGGACTTAAAACAGGATAGCTGACATGGATGAGGTGATAGCTGAATGGGGCCAGTGGAGGGGAGACTAAAAAGAAACAAAAATATGGTGGCTTCTGAGTAAGAGGAGAAACCATTAAAATGATGTCAGATGGGAGTTTCCCAAGGCTAGGAAGGTGAAAAATTATGAGTTGAAGACTATGGCCTCTATTCTCTTTCTCCTGTACAAAATCTTTAGGAAAATATTTGGTCTTTTCCCTCTATTGCCCCAAAGAGTATATTTTCTTTGAATCAAAGTTCTGAGCTTTACTATAATACAGGAGCAGATCTCTTACATGACTGAGTGACTTTCACTTTCATATGGATGAAAGTGAAAATGTTCATCCCTTAGTATTATCCCCCTCTTTGTGACCCCATGGACTGTAGCCTGCCAGGCTCCTCTGTCCAGGGAATTCTCCAGGCAATAATACTGGAGTGGGTTGCCATTCCCTTCTCCAGGGGATCTTTCAGACCCAAGGATCAAAGCCGGGTCTCCTGCACTGGCAGGCAGATTGTTTATAGTCTGAGCCACAAGAAAAGCCAACTTTACATTATTATTGTTCAGTTGCTCAGTCATCTCTGACTCTTTGTGACCCCATGGACTGCATCACACCAGGCTTCTCTGCCCTTTACCTCCCAGAGCTTGCTCAAACTCATGTCCACCAAGTCGGTGATGCCATTCAATCAGCTCATCCTCTGTCATCCCTTTCTTCTTCTGCCTTCAGTCTTTCCCAGCCTCAGGGTCATTTGCAATAAGTTGACTCTTCAAATTAGATGGCCAAAGTATTGGAGTTTCAACTTTAGCATCAGTCCCTCAATGAATATTAGGAGTGATTTCCTTTAGGATTGACTGATTTGATCTCATTGCTGTCCAAGGGACTCTCAAGAGTCTTCTCCAACACCACAGTTCAAAAACCAGTTCTTCGGCACTCAGACTTCTTTATGGTCCAACTCTGACATCCATATATGACTACTGGAAAACCATAGCTACAACTAGATGGACCTTTGTTGGCAAAGTAATGTCTCTACTTTTTAATATGCTGTCTAGGTTGGTCATAGATTTTCTTCCAAGGAGCAAGTGTCTTTTAATTTCATGGCTGCAGTCACCGTCTGCAGTGATTTTGGAGCCCAAGAAAATAAAATCTGTTACTATTTCCATTGTTTCCCATCTATTTGTCATGAAATGATGGGACTGGGTGGCATGATCTTAGTTTTTTGAATGTTGCATTTTAAGCCAGCTTTTTCACTCTCCTCTTTCACTTTCATCAAGAGGCGCTTTAGTTCCTTTTCACTTTCTGCCATAAGGGTTGTGTCATCTGCATATCTGAGGTTTATTGATGTTTCTCCCAGCAATCATGATTCCAGCTTCTGCTTCATCCAGCCCAGCATTTCACATGATGTACTCTGCAAGTAAGTTAAATAAACAGGGTGACCATATACAGCCTTGATATACTCCTTCCTCAATTTAGAACCAGTCTGTTGTTCCATGTCCCATTCTAACTGTTGCTCCTTGACTTGCATACAAGTTTCTCAGGAGGCAGGTAAGGTGATACAGTATTCCCATCTCTTTAAGAAGGTTCACTGTTTGTTGTGATCCATTCAGGCAAAGCTTTAGCATAGTCAGTGAAGAAGAAATCCATGTTTCTCTGGAATTGTCTTGCTTTTTCTATAATACAACAGGTGTTTGCAACTTGATCTCTGGTGCCTCTGTCTTTTCTAAATCCAGCTTTATCATCTGGAATTTCTCACTTCACATACTGTTGAAGCCTCGCTTGGAGAATTTTGAGCATTACTTTGCTAGTGTGTGCTGCTGCTGCTGCTAAGTCACTTCAGTCATGTCCAACTCTGTGTGACCCCATAGACGGCAGCCTACCAGGCTCCTCCATCCCTGGGATTCTCCAGGCAAGAGCACTGGAGTGTGTGAGATGAGTGAATTTGTGGGGGTAGTGTGCACCTACTTTGACATTGCCTTTCTTTGAGATTAGAATGAAAACTGACCTTTTCCAGTCCTGTGGCTACTGCTGAGTTTTCCAATGTTAGGTAGAGTAGTAATATTAAATCTTGTTTTAATCACATAAATGTCTATTTTATTTATCCTCATTTCATCCGTATAATGAAAATTTTTTAATTCATTTGCAGTAATTTCTTTTTAAAAATGAAAAAAATTACCTCATTGACATAATAGCTAGACCTTTTTTTTTCCAAGTTTTAAAATTGATATCCTTAATTGCTCTTATTAGCATCTGCAAGCCCCATTGAAAAGGCCTCAGTGAAGCTTTCTAAACCAATTCTTCTCATTCAAAAAGTTCATAAGTTAATTTGACTTTTACTTTATACTATACAGACAATCATTTGAAAAAAATATTCAGCTCTTACTAAAATCAGGATCTATGCTCGAGAGGGAACATCACAAAGAATTTCAGTGATTTCAGTTGGAATTCTATACATCAGTTGTAATTTCAACAAATTCAGTTGGATAGTTACTTAACATGTCTATTATACTTTACATATATATGTATAAATATACAGGCATATATGACATCTGCTATGCAATGAGCATCAGTGTGGAAAGGTATAGATTTTGAATCTGCAGACACTATTGCTTGAGAAGCACATTGTTAATAAATTTCAAAGTATCTTCGAAAACAATTTGCCTGTGACAAGCAGTCTATTTTCCAATATATATCACCAAACCTTTCCTCTCCCTATCAACTTCTAAGAATCCAAAATTCTTCCTCAACATCAATCACAGGGTCATTTCTCTTTTCTTCTGAATCCTTCTCATAGTAAAACACATTTCTTCTTAAAGCAAAGGGAAATCTTATAGAGACAATGATATTTGATAAAAATAACACAAGCTAAGTAAGAATTGCTAGAAGGAGAAAAAGGGAGGAATGTTCATGCCAGAGGGAAAAACAAGTACAAAGAATCTGAGTGATGACGAACACAGACTGTAGAGAATGTAGCTGAAGTCTACTGGGAGTGGGAGAAGACGGAACTAAAACAATAGATTTGAGGAGATGCTTAATTGCCTCATATAGCCAACTAAAGAAAAATTAAATCATCTTGTAGACCAGAAGCCAATGAAAGTGTTTAAAAAGGAAAATAACATGATCAGATTGCTTATTGGAAAGGTTACGGGCTAACAAAGGGAGAAAGAGGATGCATCCTGAGACACAGACAGAACAGAGAAGTTTCTGAAATAGTCCAGATGATCTGTAGTAAGATATTAATAGGAGTTGTTGGAATAGGAAACAAATTAAAGGGTACCAACAATAAGAAAAAATGCTAAGAATTAGTGAGTGGCTAGATTTGGAGGTTGAGAGAGAGGTTGCAGAAAATGGCTTGAGCTTTGGGTAACAAAGATGTCAGAAGTGGAAGAGAGTTTTCAAGAGTTTGCATATGGTAGATGATTAGACGAAGATTCCATAAAGAGATACACTTTATTTGCATTACTTCTGATGCAGTACTTATATAAATGTCCTACTCTTCAAAGTTCTTATAAAAATTTATCTTTAAAATATGCACATTTTAAAATCATTGTTTACAACTAGAAGAAAGAAAAACATAGCTTTCCTAATTGGCAAAATCCATTACATAAGGGAAAAACAAAAATCGCTAAAAATTTTAAATAATGAGAAAATAAACTTAAAAACTAGTAAAAAAAAACAGACTAAATTTTCTTCAATAAAAAAATAGATTTTCCAACTCATATCTTCATAATATGGCTATAATTTTGATTTCACACCATAATGACTCAAATATGAATATTCTGTTTATCCTAAAATGCTGATTAACTGTCTATTTTCTATTTAAAATGTAAAAATAGATTTATTCTGAATATAAAGTGAATAATATGTTAAACACCAATGGTTTGTTAGATACTATTAGTCTTGAGCTATCCTACCAGTGTTTTTCAAGAAAATTTTTATCATCCAAATTGGGTTTGCTTGTAAGGTCAAAGATAATATCTCATCTCCTATTATTTAAAACTGAAGAAGAACATTGCTCACATTTTTAAAATAAACAATTTATAAATGAATAATTATAACAATCATTATTCCAGTTTCACATCAGTTAGTATTCTCGTCCTACTAAAAAGTTCATCCTCTATGAGAACTAACAGTTGTTTGGAACAATTACTGAGTAATAATTGTTTAGAAAAAAAGACTATCAGACTTTGCAATCAGCTATTTGGTTGGGGTTTGGGGAGTGGAGGTGAAGCCACTGTTCTTTTAGACTGTGTGATTTCAGATTAGGATTCCTGGGTCCCAACGATGCCCTGGAGAATGAAAATACAACCCATTCCAGTATTCTTGCCCAGGAAATCCCATGGACAGAGGAACCAGGCAGACTAGAGTCCATGGAGTCGCAAAGAGTTGGACACGATTTAGCAACTAAACAACTTTACATGCAGATACACAGTGAATAATAATCAATTTAAATCCTTGTTTTTATAAAATTTAGTCCTTTCCAATTTTTGTTCTCTTAACCTTGTAAGGCTATCAAAAACATTGTTCTTATTCTCAGACTTTTAGCCAGGAATCAGCTTGAAATCAATAAATGTCCTCAAGGGAAAACTGGGCACCCCCTGAGGATAGGAATATATATCTCTGATTTTTTTCTTCCGTATATTTCTTTATCCTGTATTAGGTCTCAAATGTCTTTAAATCGATTTGTAAAATGAGGTGAGGTGAAGTCACTCAGTCGTGTCCGACTCTGTGACCCGTGGACTGTAACCTACTAGGCTTCTCCGTCCATAGGATTCTCCAGGCAAGAATACTTGAGTGGATTGCCATTTCCTTCTTCAGGGGATCTTCCCAACCCAGGTATCGAACCCCGGTCTCCCTCATTGGAGGCAGACGCTTTAACCTCTGAGCCACCAGGGAAGCCCCGATTTGTAAAATAAATCTGTTCAATTGCTCCAAGAGAATTCACCCGAAACATGTAAAGGAAACATCCTAGGGTTTGATTCAGGATCAAGGTACTTTTCTGCCTTTATCGTTGACTCCATAACTGTTTTTGCTGAAAAATTCTAAAGGCTTGGATTTCCTAAGTCAAACCTTCCTAGCAGCAATTTTACATTCGGAGAATGCGTTTTTAATTTGTTCATCATCATTAGTTTTGTATCTCTAGTTTTTACCATATTTGAGGGTAGGATAAAGGTTACCACTTTGTTATTCACATGGTTCACAGATGTGACTTTATACTGAGAGGATACTGAAAATCTCCCACCTTAAGAGTATTTTGCAAGTGGCCAAAACAGCTCAGTTAGGAGAGCGTTAGACTGAAGAGTGCATCAATTTACTCAAAGACCCACAGCTGGAGCAACATACTAAAGGGGATATTCTGAGTTGCAAATAAGGAACTCACTGCCTGCAAGTTCTCTGTTCTCCTGATCGGTTAGCTAGCTGGGCATTGACTGGCTTCTCAGATCTCAGTTGCCGTCATACCAGCTGAACTTCCCTTGCTGGACATACAGACACAGACTGACAGTCATTACCTGATGCACTTTCACATATATACACTTTTATCCTGTCATGATTTAAATATATTTTTGATTAATGATTAATCATATTTTAATATTTTACAGAAGATTCTGATAACCAGGTGGTGCTAGTGGTAAAAATCCTGCCTGCCAATGCAGGAGACGTAAGAAACACAGGTTTGATCTCTGGGTCTGGAAGATCTCCTGGAGGAGGAAACAGCAACCCACTCCAGTATTTTTGCCTGGGGAATCCACGGACAGAAGAGTCTGGTGGGCTACATTCCATAGATTTGGACACAACTGAAGTGACTTAGCATATGCATGCATACTCATATACAACAGAACTTTAACACTGCAAAATAGCACAGTTACTTTATCTACTGTAAGCTTTTTCCAATTAAAACTTCATTGGAAATCTTCCAAGATGTATTTACTATCAGTGACTATTCAGTAAAGCACTCTACCCCACTACAATCAAAATTTTAGATAATATCCATCTCTACTCTGTCCTGTAAATGTCTATGGAGAAGCCATGAGAATGATAGTGTCAAAAAGACTAATATGAAACCTATGAAAGAAAGAGGTATGTTTGCTGAGGTGATAGTTACATGAGAAGATACATCAAGTCTACAAGTTTGAAATCTAGGAAGTCAATAATGATGGAAAATTAATTCTGGTTTGTGATGTGTTTGGTATGCAAGGAAAGAATAGATATACAAATTGAAACAAGTAATGAAGACAGAGAAGAGAAGCAAGATGCGTCAGAAATATGGAAATGGAGCCACTGTATATTTTATTATTAAATAAAACATATTATTTTTAAAAAAAAATTTAGTGTACCATGTGTGCCCAATCATTCAGTTGTGTCTGACTCTGCGACCCTATGGACTGTAGTCTGCCAGGCTCCTCTGTCCATAGAATTTTCCAGACAAGAATAGTGGAGTGGGTTACCATTTCCTAAATAAAACATAGTTTGTTTGTTTTTTTAAATCTAGTGTACCTTAATATGTTTATACAGTTAAAGTAACAACACAGATTATAACTGAAGTAGGGTGACTACATGAAAATAAGTTAAATGAGTTTAGAGAAATTATGTATCAGGACTCAGGCTGAAATCTTTTCTGATAAGAAGAGAGAAACTAGGAAATCAGAATAACTAGCTTCACATATTCAAAGCTGGCCTCTTTCAAAACATTAAGAAAAACCAACATTTGCATTAATTAAAAAAATAATTGAATTTTATACTATTGCATGTTTAAAACTGAAAATAAATTATGGACTAGTATAAATATTGCATGCTACACTCAATATGTCAGCAAATTTGGAAAACTCAGCAGTGGCCACAGGACTGGAAAAGGTCAGTTTTCATTCCTATCTCAAAGAAGAGAAGTGCTAAACAATGTTTCAGCTACCTTACAATTGTGCTCATTTTGCTAGTAAGGTTATGCTCAAAATCCTTCAATCTAGGTTTCAGCATTATGTGAAACAAGAAATTCCAGATGTACAAGCTGGGTTTAGAAAAGGCAGAGCAACTAGAGATCAAATTGCCAGCATTCACTGCATCATAGAGAAAGCGAGGGAATTCCAGGAAAACATCTATTTCTGCTTCATTGACTACATGAAAGCTTTTGACTGTGTGGATCACAATAAACTCGAAAATTATTAAAGCAGTGGGAATACCAGACCACCTTACTTGTCTCCTGAGAAACCTGTATGCAGATCATGAAGCGAGAGTTAGAACCTCACATGGAACAACTTACTAGTTCAAAATTGGGAAAGGAATAAGACAAAGCTGTATATTGTCACCCTGCTTATTTAACTTCTATGCAGAGTACTCATGCAAAATGCCAGGCTGGATGAATCCCAAGCTGGAATCAAGATTGTGGGGGAAATATTAACAACCTCAGATATGCAGATGATACCACTCTAGTGGCAGAAAGTGAAGAGGAAATAAAGAGCCTCTTGACAAGAGTGAATGAGGAGAGTGGAAAACCTGGCTTAAAACAGAACATTCAAAAAATGAAGATCATGGACATCTGGTCCCATCACTTCAAGGCAAAGAGATGGGGGAAAAAGTGGAAGCAGTGACAGATTTTATTTTCTTGGACTCCAAAATCACTACAGATGGTGACTGCAGCCATGAAATTAAAAGACGCTTGCTTCTTGGAAGGAAAGTTATGACAAACCTAGACAGCAATTATTAAAAACTAGAGACATCACTTTGATTCTAAAGATCCATATAGTCAAAGGTATGGTTTTTTTCAGTAGCCATGTATGAATATGAGTGTTGGACCATAAAGGACTGAGTACCAAAGAATTTATGCCTTCATATTGTGGTGCTGGAGAAGACTCTGAAGAATCCCTTGGACTGCAAGATCAAACCAGTCAATCCTAAAGGAAATCAGCCCTGAATATTCTTTGGAAAGACTGATTGCTGGAGCTGATGCTCCAATACTTTGGCCACCTGGTGTGAAAAGCCAACTCAGTGAAAACAATTATGATGCTGGGAAAGACTGAAGGCAGGAAGTGAAGGGGTGCTGCTGCTGCTAAGTCACTTCAGTCATGTCCAACTCTGTGCAACCCCATAGACGGCAGCCCATCAGGCTCCCCTGTCCCTGGGATTCACCAGGCAAGAACAGTGGAGTGGGGTGCCATTTCCTTCTCCAATGCATGAAAGTGAAAAGTGAAAGTGAAGTCTATCAGTCGTGTCCGACTCTGTGCAACCCCATAGACAGTAGCCCACCAGGCTCCTCCATCCATGAGATTTTCCAGGCAAGAGTAATGGAGTGGGGTGCCATTGCCTTCTCTGAGTGTTGTGCTAGTTTCAGGTATACAGCAAAGTGATTTCAGTTATATATATATAATATTTATATATTCCTTTTAATTCTTTCCATATGTATCATTTTTTCCTGCTATTTAAATTTACAGTCCCTAAGAAATATATTTTCAAGAAATGCATTTTCAAAACTAATTTGACTTGTATTCATTATTACTGTTAATTAGAAAAAGATGTCTTTTATGTAGAAATGGTATGTGTATACTACTGATACTTTACATATTGTAGATTTGTCTGAAAGTTGTGATATATTCCATCCCAACACTTCATACCTTCTCTGACAAATAAATGCTGGTGTAAATACCTTTAAAAAGAGTCTGGGGCCAGAAAGCCAAGTATCCCATATGGAATAGAAGCTACCAAGCCAGAGAATGGGGAGGCAGAGTGGATACAACAAAGAAAGTGAAAGTACAGAATTGGCAAAGCTGGAGAATATATTACTAATAAGACACACATTTCCCAGAAAACTTTGTAGTCTGCGTAGACTATAAATAATGTGTGATCACAGGAATTCTCAGAGAGTAAACCTATTGCTTCTAAGTAGAAGTATGAATGTGTTGTGGAAAGGGAGGGGACTTAATTTCAAGTTATGATACAGTTCTGCCACCAAGAATTAGTATGACCTTGGAAGGATATCCAGTCTCTCTGAGTTTCAACAACCTCATCTATGCATTGACAATTTTAAGGATCTCTGAGATATTTCCTAGCCTGAAAATGATGTCTACTATGATGAGGAAATACTCAAGGTAAAAGTTAAATGACTCCAAGAAGAGGCTGAAAGCAGATCTATCCTAAGCAAAAAAGCAGGAATCCAAGCAATGGGATCTGAGAGAGGAGCAAGACTCTGTGTACATTTGGGGGCCTGCTATAATATCATTCCTTCCTTTCACCTGCAATAAATCCTGTAGCACTATCTCTTCTCTTGGTGTTGTGAGCAGAAGGTAGTTTAAGGCCTAATTTTCACAGATGATAGTCCTCTCTTTTGATCACTAATACTTATATGGTATCAACTGTGTTTTTGTTACTCCCTGACTATTTTTCTTTTCTTTTTTTTTTTTTTTAGTTATTCTATATGGAATCCTATAGGATCTTCCCTGGGTGACTGTATTTAATTTGCATTTATGCTTTTATTTTTGAAGGAATATCTGAGTAGCTTACAAACTAGTAACACACTGATTTTGACTCTTACCAAATATGTGGAAGGGGAAATTTAAGTCCTCATCATAACTCACTCTTCTATACTACATTAACAAAGTAAATATATAAATATGATAGGTTGATAGGGAAAAGACCTTTTAAGAAATAAATTATTTGTGATAACTTTAATAAGGTCAGATGACTTAATTAGATTGATTTTACCTGACTGAAAAACTTCCATTTTTTTAACTCATCATTTTACATTAGAGTATAGCCGATTACAATGCTGTAAAAGCATCAGGTGGACAGCAAAGGGACCTAGCCATACATGTACATGTATCCATTCTCCTCCAAACTCCCCTTCCATCCAAGCTTCCACACAACACTGGTTAGAAAAAAAAAAAAAAAACACCTTAGATTAACTTGCTTGGCTTATTCTTTTTATGAATACAAGGGAGACAAAACAGGGGAAATGGAGTGTTTGTCAATGAGCTGAGGATCTACTACAAGGAGGAAATATGTCCCAAGGCAAGAACAACAGATCCCAAGATGATAATCTTGTTGCTCAAGCATTCGAAAGTATCAAGGAACAGAGTCAGGCCACATAATATGTATTTTTATAATTTATACACTTAATTGTATAAAGCCTTACAAAGGTGTAGAATTTACCTCACAGTAAACAATCAGCTAAACTGTTATAAAAGTAAAATGCCAATTAAAACCCACCTAGAACGCATGATTGCAACTGTTCAGAGACAATACGTCCAGGACCATAGTTGTAGGCATGCCAAAATGAGGGATGAGAATATTTAGTGTGAGAAGGTTGTGAGCACTTTCTGCTTATTGTTCAATCTCTGCATGCCTCAGTTTGCACATTCACAAAGTGGAGTTACTTATAGTACCTAATTTTATAAGAAAATATAAACCTTAAATTAATTAATGCACATAAAGTTCTTAAAACAGTGCCAAGCACATTGAATCAACAAATTTCAGCTAATAAGACCAGTAAGTACTGCTGCTGCTCTTGTTGTTATATACATCACAGATATCTTGACCAAGAACTGAAGAACATGCGCTCTAGTTGAGAGATTAGGTATTTTGGCTATGGTCTTCATAGAAAAGAGATGACACGGTGAAGCAGTTTAATGGAGGAGAGTTTAACAAAGGGACTTTTTATTTACAAAGTTAGGGAGAATATTAAAAAAGAAACCAACAAAAGACAGCACTCTACCCCAAGGCTAACAACATTAGGGAGTCTTAAAGAAGGCAGAGCACTGAAGAATTGATGCTTTTGAACTGTAGTGCTACAGGAGATTCTTGAGAGTCCCGGAAAGTAAGGAGACCAAAGCAGTCAATCTTAAAAGAAATCAACCCTGAATACTCTTTGGAAGGACTGATGCTGAAGCTGATGCTCCAATATTTTGGCCACCTGATGTGAAGAGCTGACTCATTGGAAAAGACGATGATGCTAGAAAAGATCAAAGGCAGAAGGAGAAGAAGGCGACAGAGGATGAGATGGTTGGATGGCATCACCGATTTAATGGTCATGAACTTGGAGGAAACTGGAATGGACACAGAAGTCTGGTGTGTTGCAGTCCATGGGGTTGCAAAGAGTCAGACACTACTTGGCAACTGAACAACAACTAACTGCTAAAAAGTGACAAGAAAGGAAAATAGTTACTCGAACCCAGAATGAATAGCTATAAGGGAGAAGAAGATTGGCTATGACCTTTAGTAGAGCAATGGAGACAGACCATAGCAATCCTACAAAAATCAGATGAGTAAATATCACAATCATCCATTTTTCCCATCCTCCAAATCCACTGGCCATATACAGTTCAGTTTACTTCAGTCACTCAGTCGTGTCTCACTCTTTGCAACCCCATGGACTGTAGCATGCCAGACTTCCCTATTCAACACTAACTCCTGGAGCTTGCTCAAACTCATGTCCAACCAGTCAGAACTGGATGCCAAAAGTGAAGGGACAATTTTATACTATCTATAGAGTTCATTTTCCTGGGCACAAAGAAAGGTAAGCCAGCTTTTTTACTCTCCTTTTTCACTTTCATCAAGAGGCCTTTTAGTTCTTCTTCACTTTCTGCCATAAGGGTGGTGTCATCTGCATATCTGAGGTGATTGATATTTCTCCTGGCAATCTTGATTCCAGCTTTTGTTTCTTCCAGCCCAGCGTTTCTCATGATGTACTTTATAGAAGTTAAACAGGCAGGGATACAATATACAGCCTTGACGTACTCCTTTTCCTATTTGGAACCAGTCTGTTGTTCCATGTCCAGTTCTAACTGCTGCTTCCTGACCTGCATACAGATTTCCCAAGAGGCAGATCAGGTGATCTGGTATTCCCATCTCTTTCAGAATATTCCACAGTTTATTGTGATCCACACAGTCAAAGGCTTTGCGTAGTCAATAAAGCAGAAACAGATGTTTTTCTGGAACACTCTTGCTTTTTCCATGATCCAGCGGATGTTGGCAACTTGATCTCTGCTTCCTCTGCCTTTTCTAAAACCAGCTTGAACTGTTTTTAGGGAGCTCACGGTTCACCTATTGCTGAACGCTAGCTTGGAGAATTTTGAGCATTACTTTACTAGCATGTGAGATGAGTGCAATTGTGCGGTAGTCTGAGCATTCTTTGGCATTGCCTTTCTTTGGAACTGGAATGAAAACTGACCTTTTCCAGTTCTGTAGCCACTGCTGAGTTTTCCAAATTTGCTGGCATATTGAGTGCAGCACTTTCACAGAATATCTTTCAGGATTTGAAACAGCTCAACTGGAACGTCACTTTACCTTATTCACAACTTCCGTAAAGTCAGTTTATTTCTACCCTAACTAAAACCAAAATAACAAAAGACTCTTTATCTTACACTTACTATAAGTAGGCAATTGATGAGGTGAAACAGACATCTAAGATAAGAATGAGCTTCTAAAAATCTAGCCAGGTGGACAGACAGAACACAGGCAAGTGCTCTGAAGAGAGAGCCAGTATTTTCATTTGTATCAGTGGATTCCTTATTTCTTGAATACATTTATAAGAATCTCATATTTTTTTCTAATATAAACATGTCTCTATGTATCTTTAATATTTTAAAATATATTTTATTAAGCTGTACTTTGATTTTTATTTATACTTTCCTTTGTTTCTCTTGTTTTTTTTTTACTCATTTTAGTTCTTACTTCACTCTTTACTTCATTTATGCACATTACATTATTAATAATGACACTTCAGTCTCTCAGTCTCCCTCTGAACTACCTAATTGGACATATCCCAGCAAAGAAGCAGGGCATTTATGATTGCTTTTTCTAGAGTTTATTGACTCCTGAGTTTTAATTTCCAATTTTACTCAAATTCATTTCAGTTCAGTTCAGTCATTCAGTAGTGTCTAGCTCTTTGCAACCCCATGGACTGTAGCACGCCAGGCTTCCCTGTCCATCACCAACTCCCAGAGATTGCTCAAACTCATGTTCATCCAGTTGGTGATGCCATTCAACCAGCTCATCCTCTGTGGTCCCCTTCTCCTCCTGCCTTCAGTCTTTCCCAGCATAAAGGTCTCTTCCAAGGAGTCAGTTCTTTGCATCAGGAAGCCAAAGTATTGGAGTTTCAGCTTCAGCATCAGTCCTTCCAATGAATATTCAGGACTGATTTCCTTTAGGATGGACTGGTTGGATCTCCTTGCTGTTCAAGGGACTCTCAAGAGTCTCTCCAAGACCACAGTTCAAAAGCATCAATTCTTTGGCACTCATCTTTCTTTATGGTCCAACTCTCACATCCTTACATGACTACTGGAAAAACCATCACTTTGACTATATGGATCTTTGTCAGCAAAGTAATGGCTCTGCTTTTCAATATGTTCTCTAGGTTGGTCATAGCTTATCTTCCAAGGAGCAAGCGTTTTTTAATTTCATGGCTGCAGTCATTAAATGCAGTGATTTTGGAGCCCAAGAAAATAAAAGTCTGTTACTGTTTCCATTGTTTCCCCATCTACAAATTGGGTTAGGTGAATACAGGGTTTTTAACCTCAAAGTAGCTGTATTTCTTCTTTGATCTTTTTAAAACTACTTGACAAGAATACATGGAACTACTGTACAAAAAAGATCTTCACGACCCAGATAATCATGATGATGTGATCACTAATCTAGAGCCAGGCATCTTGGAATGTGAAGTCAAGTGGGCCTTAGAAAGCATCTCTATGAACAAAGTTAGTGGAGGTGATGGAATTCCAGTTGCGCTGTTTCAAATCCTGAAAGATGATGCTATGAAAGTGCTGCACTCAATATGCCAGCAAATTTGGAAAACTCAGCAGTGACCACAGGACTGGAAAAGGTCAGTTTTCATTTCAATTCCAAAGAAAGGCAATGCCAAAGAATACTCAAACTACCGCACAATTGCACTCATCTCACATGCTAGTAAAGTAATGCTCAAAATTCTCCAAGCCAGGCTTCAGCAATACATGAACCGTGAACTTCCTGATATTCAAGCTGGTTTTAGAAAAGGCAGAGGAACCAGAGATCAAATTGCCAACATCCGCTGGATCATGGAAAAAGAAAGAGAGTTCCAGAAAACATCTATTTCTGCTTTATTGACTATGCCAAAGCCTTTGACTGTGTGGATCACAATAAACTGTGGAATATTCTGAAAGAGATGGGAATACCAGATCACCTGATCTGCCTCTTGGGAAATCTGTATGCAGGTCAGGAAGCAGCAGTTAGAACTGGACATGGAACAACAGACTGGTTCCAAATAGGAAAAGGAGAACGTCAAGGCTGTATATTGTCACCCTGCTAATTTAACTTGTACATCATGAGAAACGCTGGACTGGAAGAAACACAAGCTGGAATCAAAATTGCCGGGAGAAATATCAATCACCTCAGACATGCAGATGACACCACCCTTATGGCAGAAAGTGAAGAGGAACTAAAAAGCCTCTTGATGAAAGTGAAAGAGGAAAGCAAAAAAGTTGGCTTCAAGCTCAACATTCAGAAAACGAAGATCATGGCACCCAGTCCCATCACTTCATGGGAAATAGATGGGGAAGCAATGGAAACAGTGTCAGGCTTTATCTTGGGGGGTTCCAAAATTGCTGCAGATAGTGATTGCAGCCATGAAATTAAAAGAAGCTTACTCCTTGGAAGAAAAGTTATGAGCAACCTAGATAGTCTATTCAAAAGCAGAGACATTACCGACTAAGGTCCGTCTAGTGAAGGCTATGGTTTTTCCTGTGGTCATGTATGGATGTGCGAGTTGGACTGTGAAGAAGGCTGAGTGCCAAAGAATTGATGCTTTTGAACTGTGGTGGCCGGAGTCCAGCCTTGGTGGATCCGGGTAATTCAAAGGTGGGGCCAGAGGAGGCATCCTAGAAAAAACTTATTTAATTACAGATAGACAGGGACTAAGAATTTAGCAGAGAAAAAGAGGCCAAATAACTTGGATAACACAGGGTACCAATCACCACCTATGTAGGCCACAGGCATCTTCCTGTTCTCCTGAAGGAGAGGAGGCACTGAGGCCCCCCGGTCCGATCTTAGAAGTCCAGGCAAAATTACTAGGCTTGGTGGGTCCTATGCACCAGATGGGAATTGACCAGAAAATAGTAAGAGAGAGAGAAAGGGGCTGAATAACCTGGTTTACGTGGGGTACCAAAAAATTCCGGACAAGGAATTTGCACCATCTGCATGGAGGGCACCCATGGGAATTCAGCCAGAAAATTGGGGAGCAGGAAGGAATGACATGAGGGAATCAGTCTTTCCGGAACTGATCCGATTTCTTTATTTTTCTGGTTTGTTTATATACATTTTGTTACACATAGGGATGAATACAGAGTCACTCGGGGGTCAGCAGACCTGACCCTTGTCACAGTCAGGTGTTTCATATAAAATTATACAAAGGTCTTATGAGTTTTTACATCATCTTCTGACCATGAGGTCCGCTGACATTTTATGGCCCTTTCTGATACTGGTCAGTTAACCAGAAAGCTTATTTTTCCAGGAGTGATTTTTTCAAGCACCACTCTCCAAATAAAGTTGCATTCCTATAGGGTGAGGGTGTAGTGAGTTACAATCAAGAAAGGAATTTACTTAACTAAGGTTAATATGATCAGTCTTAAAGGTTAATACTTATTTCTCCTATATGCTACTTATATTTATTATAAGGGCAGGGAATATGGAGATTTAGCAGCAAACATCAGTCCAACAAATGAAAACCCTTCACCAATGTTCCCTTTACAATCTATTTAGTCTTAAGATAGTGATAAGGTTACATTTTTGCATAGCAAGGACACAGTGATTTATAGCAAAGTACAGTAGTCTATAACAAAAGAGAAAATTCATTAACTCAAAAAGTCTAATATTGCTAACATCAAAAACTACTATATTTCCTTTTCTATATTCCAAATACATTGATTAATATATTCCCAGGTGCCTAAGGATATGAAGGCCTGGCAGCAATCAAATGAGAAAAGCCCTATGCTAATACTCCAAACTCTCTGTGCTGTTTATTGTTGAGAGGTTGTCACACAAGCTAGTCTGTCAGCAGAGAGGTTTGACCTGAGCCACCCTTGTCACACCCAAGGCAGGGAATTAGCAGTAATTGTTGGCATGACAAATGAAAAAACCCTTTCACCAATATAATTCTTAATCAACCCACTAATACTGTACTAAGAATCTTCTAACTTCTCAAAAGAGTCTGTATTTAGAAAGTTTTAAAGCATCCCATGCCTCTCACAGCTGGGAGGCTGTAAACAATCACATGCGGCTGGACAACCTGATCAGGCAGGCTAGAGAACCTTCAGAGTTTGTAAGTTCAAACACTCTTGTCACGCCCAGGAATTTTTATTAACTGGGGCTGCAAGTTAACTCCTTCTCCGAGAGAAATGGTTATGTATGGGGGAGAGCTCTGCATAAAGTACTCTGGTTTTGGGGTAGATGCTCAGGAACAGGGGATTTCCTGAGGCTTGATCACGCCTTTGCGTATGCCAAGCTTCTTTTTCCTCATGACCCTTGCCATGGGCGAAGTTCCTCAGACTGGCCCCCAACATGTGGTGTTGGAGAAGACTCTTGAGAGTCCCTTGGACTGCAAGGAGATCCAACCAGTCCATTCTAAAGGAGATCAGCTCTGGGTGTTCTTTGGAAGGAATGATGCTAAAGCTGAAACTCCAGTACTTTGGCCACCTCATGTGAAGAGCTGACTCACTGGAAAAGACTCTGATGCTGGGAGGGATTGGGGGCAGAAGGAGATGGGAACAACAGAGGATGAGATGGCTGGATGGCATCACGGACTCAATGGACGTGAGTCTGAGTGAACTCCAGGAGATGGTGATGGACAGGGAGGCCTGGCGTGCTGCAATTCATGGGGTTGTAGAGTCAGACACGACTGAGCGACTAAACTGAACTGAACTGAAACTACTTGGTAGGCTTATTGTATTATGCTCCTAGGATGAGGTCCATACAATCTCAGCTTTCCCGATCACAAATATTTGGCCACAAGATCTCTCTTTATACTCTTACAAATTACAGAAGACCTTAAAAGCTTTTATTTTTATGAGTTATAGCTATCAATACTTACCTAATCAATTCTATTTACACTCTAGAGCCAGGAAATGATTAGAAGGAAGAACTTTCTGCAGAATTTCTAGTAACAATACAGATTTTTCTGTTTTTCTCTTCCTTCCATCACTGTTAGTCAAGGCATGATACATCAATGGGTCATTAGTAAGCTGAACATGAGTCTAAATTAGATTTTTTAAATGTCTCTAATGAACTTCAAAATTTTAGAAAGTTGTTGCTGATTGATTCCTGAGAGAAGTGTATCTTTCAGGGGAAGATATTGTTTATAATAATATCAAGATCTACATTTATGAGCCAGAATGCTATATTTTTTTATATTTACATAACCTAAAAATCTAAAAATCCCTGTTCTATGTCTGATTAGGGACACACAAATTTTCCCATTGACATATCTTATCTTAAGCTAACTACAGTCTCCCACACATTACACAAATACTACCATCTTTCACATATTATACACCTTGTACATCAACTCTACATTCTAAAAACTAGTTATCATCAGAGCACAACAATAAACATTCCAGGTCTTCTTAAGGCATAGACATAGAACTAACTAATAGTTGTTTTTGCCACTTTTTTTTTTTTTTTTTTTTGGTTAAAGCACATCACAGGGTCAACCAGAATCAAGGAGGGGGGGTTGCATATAAACACATGTGTACTCAGAGGCATAGTTTATTTAAGGAGTGCCCAACCACAAAGAAAAAAACCTTCCTGTACAACTAGCCATACGTGGATGAGTATTAAATAATTGTCTAAAAAAATGTCTCTGTGTTTTAAATTTTAAAGTATTTCTTCAGAAAGCCCTGCTTTGCTAGTACTCAAAGTCATGATGCTAAACTTACGGCTGGATACCAGAACAACTTTTCTGCAGAAAGAGAATAACAATAAAGATTTCAAATTACACAGTGCAAGTCAATAACAGCAGCTAAAAGTTGCAGTAGTGTAAATTTTAGTAAGGCTTATTCCTGAATCTCATTCACAAGCCTTGCAGAGAACTGTAAAGAGAAATAAGTTGATGTAGATAACTTTCCACACTATAGTGACCTAAAATAGAATGAAATTCAATCTCTATAGATAATCCTATACACACTGCTATATTTAAAATAGATAATCAACAAAGACCTACAATAGCATAGGCAACTCTGCTCAGTAGTATGTAGCAGCCTTGATAGGAAAAGACTGAAAAAGGATAGATACATGTACACGAGTAACTGACTCACTCTGCTGTACACTTGAAACTACTATAACGCTGTTACTCAACTACCTTTCAATATAAAATCAAAAGCCAAAAAAATATAATGCATACCCCTCCTGCTCTTTTTCTTATGTAAATCTTTGAGTAATATGACAATTAAATTTAGTTCCCAAGAATATATTCCCAGAAAGCATCAAGAAAGAATATATAACTTTTAAGATAAGGAAAGAGTAGCCCCAAAACACAGAATCTATCAGGATCTTATAAGAAAGACTCAAATGACTTTTAGATATATAAGAATAATCACTAAATTAAATATGTAAGGAAAAAACACAGGGATTAGGCTTATCTCCTATTGTATTTAAAATAAAACACTCTGAAGGAAATCTGTATACAAATAAAAATTGTATTGTTAAGAGACACCAAAGCATTAAACAGTAAAACATTACACAAAAATGTTTGGAGTTTTCTACTCCACTAACCACCACAAATTAACTGGATAATTCAAAAGTTTGAAAAATATTTGAGTGACAATTATAAGAAGTCATTCAGATTCAATACAATTGAAAACATATGTTATTTTTTTTAATTTAAAAACAATTTCACTTATATCACCTACATAATCCTTCTAACTACTCAGTGAAGTAGACAGAGTGAAGTAGATACATTTTAGTTTCAGTGATCATATGATATGCTCTTCTAATTGACTGAACTCTTTCTCTAATTTAGTGTCATTTTCTATTATGAAAGCTCACAGAAGATTAAAAAAAAGATAACAAAATTTGTACTGAATCAGTAATGTATTATGTGAAGTTACTGGGACGATCTTGGACCATGAAGGCATATATAGCTTACATGACAATAAGTTGCCAGCACTCCAGCCAAATCCTATCCAAAGTCTCACATGGCAATAAGTGAGTGAAGTAGAGTGGTGACAGCTTCTCATTCCAGATGGAATATGTATTCCTCAAGGGAAGATGTCAGTTCAGTTCAGTTCAGACGCTCAGTCGTGTCCAACTCTTTGCGATCCCATTAATCGCAGCACGCCAGAGCTCCCTGTCCATCACCAACTCCCGGAGTTCACGTAAACTCATGTCCATTGAGCTGGTGATGCCATCCAGCCATCTCATCCTCTGTCGTCCCCCCTCTCAAGCCCCCAATCCCTCCCAGCATCACTTTTCCAGTGAGTCAACACTTTGCATGAGGTGGCCAAAGTATTAGAGTTTCAGCTTTACCATCAGTCCTTCCAATGAACACCCAGGACTGATTTCCTTTAGGATGGACAGGTTGGATCTCCTTGCAGTCCAAGGGACTCTCAAGAGTCTTCTCCAACACCACACTTCAAAAGCATCAATTCTTCGTTGCTCAGCTTTCTTCAAAGTCCAACTCTCACATCTGTATATAACCACTGAAAAAAACCACAGACTTGAATAGATGGACCTCTGTTGGCAAAGTAACGTCTCTGTTTATTAATATGCTATCTAGGTTGGTCATAACTTTCCTTTCAAGGAGTAAGTGTCTTTTAATTTCATGGCTGCAATCACCGTCTGCAGTGATTTCGGAGCCCAAAAAATAAAGTCAGCCACTGTTTCCACTGTTGCCCTATCTATTTCCCATGAAGTGATGGGACCGGGTGCCATGATCTTAGTTTTCTGAATGTTGAGCTTTAAGCCAAATTCTTCACTCTCCTCTTTCACTTTCATCAAGAGGCTCTTTAGTTCTTCTTTCCTTTCTGCCATAAGGGTGGTGTCATATGAGGTTATTGATATTTCTCCCGGCAATCTTGATTCCAACTGTGCTTCATCCAGCCCAGCATTTCTCATGATGACTCTGCATATAAGTTAAATAATGTTTGGTTCTAGGGTGACAATATACAGCCTTGACGTACTCCTTTTCCTATTTGGAACCAGTCTGTTGTTCCATGTCCAGTTCTAACTGTTGCTTCCTGACCTGCATACAGGTTTCTCAAGAGGCAGGTCAGGTGGTCTGGTATTCCCAACTCTTTCAGAATTTTCCTGCACAATCAAAGGCTTTGGCATAGTCAATAAAGCAGAAATAAATGGTTTTCTGGAACTCTCCTTGCTCTTTTGATGATTCAGCAGATGTTGACAATTTGATCTCTGGTTTCTCTGCCTTTCCTAAAACTAGACTGAACATCGGATGTTCAAGCTTCATTTATTGCTGAAGCCTGGCTTGGAGAATTTTAAGCATTACTTTACTAGCATGTAAAGTGACTACAGTTGTGCGGTAGTTTGAGCATTCTTTTGGCATTTCCTTTCTTTGGGATTGGAATGAAAACTGACCTTTTCCAGTCCTGTAGCCAGTGTCGAGTTTTCCAAATTTGCTGGTATATTGAGTGCAGCACTTACACAGCCTCATCTTTCAGGATTTGAAATAGCTCCACTGGAATTCCATCATCTCCACTTGGTTTGTTTGTAGTGATGCTTCCTAAGGCCCACTTGACTTCACATTCCAGGATGTCTGGCTCTAGGTGAGTGATCACACCATCATGATTATCTGGGTCATAAAGATCTTTTTTGTATAGTTCCGTGTATTCTTGTCACCTCTTCTTAATATCTTCTGCTTCTGTTAGGTCCATACCATTTCTGTCCTTTATTGAGCCCATCTTTGCATGAAATGTTCCCTTGGTATCTCTAATTTTCTTGAAGAGATCTCTAGTCTTTCCCATTCTACTGTTTTCCTCTATTTCTTTGCATTGATCACTGAGGAAGGCTTTCTTATCTCTCCTTGCTATTCTTTGAAACTCTGCATTCAAATGGGTACATCTTTCCATTTCTCCTTTGCTTTTCACTTCTCTTCTTTTCACAGCTATTTGTAAGGTCTCCTCAGACAGTCATTTTGCTTTTTTGCATTTCTTTTTCTTGGGGATGGTCTTGATCCCTGTCTCCTGTACAGTAATAGATGGCTAATAAACCCATGAAAAGATGCTCAACATCACATATTATTAGAAAAATATAAGTCAAAACTACAATGATGTACCACCTCATACCATCAGAATGGCCATCATCAAAAAATCTACAAACAATAAATGTTGGAGAGGGTTTGGAGAAAAGGGAACTCTCTTGCACTGTTGGTGGGAATGCAAATTGATAACAGCCATTATGGAAACCAGTATGGAGGGTCCTTAAAAACTAAGAATAAGACTTCAAATGACCCAACAAGGGATTCCCTGGTGGCTCAATGGTAAAGCGTCTGCTTGCAATGCGGGAGACCTGGGTTTGATCCCTGTGTCGGGAAGATCCCCTGGAGAAGGAAATGACAACCCACTCCAGTACTCTTGCCTAGAAAATTCCATGGATGGAGGAGCCTGGTGAGCTACAGTCCATGGGGTCGCAAAGAGTTGGACACAACTGAGCGACTTCACTTCACTTCACTTCATGACCCAACAATGCCACTACTGAATATAAACTCTGAGGAAACCATAATTGAAAAAGACACATGTACCCCAATGTTCATCGCAACACTATTTACAACTAGGACAGGCATTTCAGTGGAATATAATAATTCATGATATAAAATTTTTTCTGAATTAGTTTTTCTTCTCCAATCAAGAATATAATATATTTGACTAAACAAAGTTCTTTATACAAATAGTATGTGTTAAATTTCTTCCAGATCTCAATAACAACAAAATATCTGCTTCTAGAGACCTTGTGACATGCTTTATTCTACTAATTCCCAAGTCTTTTTTCTCTTTCCTGTGGTTGCTGGAAAGTTTAGTTTGTTTTATGAAATTGTAGTAGGTTTTTAGAAGCATAGATTATTGGAATTTCTTTTTTATATCCTCCCCTCATCCTTCATTGACTGATCTGTCAACAAAAACAAACCAAAAAAATCTTATATTAAGTTTTTAATTAACTTTTTAATTTTTAAATAAATTAATTTTTTGTGTGCCATATAAATTTTATGTTTCATTGTAAAGTTAACTCTTCTTATAAGTAAAGAATTTTTACATATCTCTTTGTACATTTTTCTGAGGGATAGTATTGATATCAAAATAACTTTTTTGACTAATTCTTGATAATCACTTATTTGTCAAATTACTTTTTCCTGAGTATTTCAGGTTTGGAGTTATAAAAAGATATGCATTATTTCTCACTTAGAATTCATTTTCTCTGTGTTATTGTCAGTCACTTTAGTTTCTCCTGTGTTTCCACTTGTCATACAGAGTCAAGGATGTCTATTTCTCAGCATTATTGAGTAAATCCAGTAAGATAGCATATGTGACACCATTTTATAAACTATGAAGTGATAGCCTAAATTGTTATATTCTTTCGTCACATAATAAAGCACAGGAAAGCTAACTTTTGATAAATTTATATTCAGGATTAATTGGAATTTAATATTAATGGAACATGAGATTTAAATGTCTTCTTGAAATGAGCATATATGGTTTAAGTAAATCCCATAAATTACTTAATGGCTGTCAATCACATAAATAAAGCAAGCTTTACATGGGCTGTGTTATCAGGTCAGCCTCAGAAAGCAATGAGTAAATGTTTGTCAACTTCATTCATTTACTTTCCCTTTACTCTTCTCTTACCAAACTATACTTACAATGGATAGTATTTTGGATATGTACTTTGCTTTTTTATGTATATAGTTCCTATCATATTTTTCAAATGTTCATTAACTTTGTCTAATATCAATATTGTCTGTCTCCAATCACCAGTCTTTACAGGCAGAGAATCCATTCACACAGTTGCCAAAAACATCACTTCATAATGATCCAAGCATAAACTGACACATTTATGAATTCTGTTAGTAATCACATACAAGAATGAACATTTTCATAGTAAAAGTATATCCATCCTTGCTCCTCTTTGTAGTAGTATAAATCTAGAGAATTGAGATCTAATCTACTGATATAACTAAAATATATGCAAGTGGAAACATACAGCAATTTTAATGTATGTTTTGCTACATTACTTTCAACTAAAAGTAATCTTTTAAAAATGCATTTTAGTATCCAGATGGGAAAGTAGAAATGGAAAATAGGAAAGATATTTCACTTGGTTCTGGAAGGAAAGCACATCAATTAACAGATTTTAAATTATTGGCCTGCTTTCACAAATTAATGTATTTTGAGGCAGTGTGTATATGTAGAAAGGAAGTTTCATAGTATCTGTTACTATTCCTTTAAGAGCTGTAACTTCAGTAAAAAGTAATGAGTTGAAAGAATTAGAAAGACATCAGGAGCCTTCTAACAATTAGAAGAATCTGTTAATTAGCACAGAATATGAATCTTAAGCTGCCTTGCTCATCAAATCATTTATTTTAATGAAGTAATGTGGATCAGAAGCCTTGCTAACACAAAAAAATAATTATAAGAAAAATATTTAAATAAGCAAAAGCCTTCTATTGCAATATGGCCCAAGACTACAAGATGTTGGAGCACTTAAAACTGGAGTTACCATGTCATGTACCTTCCTCTTAGGGATTCTGTCAGGATTTATTAACTGGAATTTGCTTCATGAGTATTAAAGAAGAGTATGGAGTATGTACACCATTCCAAAATGGTGCAAATGGCTCATTAAGTTTATTATTTTAAAAGGTCAGAGAAAATAGGAGTGGCTCAGAGTCAGTCTAAATAAGAACCATGGGAGTTCACTATTCGTAATGATAAAGAAATGACAAAATTCTATGAGCAGCCATTCAGAGTTCATTGATTGATATTTCACCAGATTTTAAAGTATCAAATACAAAACATAAAAGAAATATCAGTGGGTGTAATGGAGACACAGAAGAATATACAGTAGAGAAATGGTATGTGTGCTTGCGTAGATACAAACATCATTTATGGCTTATCTAGTTTCATCATCTTTTGAGAATTCATTTCATGTGCCCAGTCTGTGTAATTTTCTTAGTGTCTCTAAAACTCCAGTAATTTGTCCTTCCATTAGGAGACCCTTCTGCATGTTCCACTGTGTGTATTTAGTTTTTAAGTGAATTTTTTTCCTATCTAATGTGCACTGCAAAATGCTGGCTGCCTACTTTACTTAAAAGCAGAATGGTTGTGAAGTCTTATTACCATCTAATCTGAGAAGACACTATGATATTAATCTGAAGCAAGAGAGAGAGAGAGGGGGGAAGAGGAAAAGATCAGATATTAGGAACAATAGACACAGTGCCTAGAGTCCAGGATACATTCAGAAGTCCAAGAAAATGTTTTAATTTCCTTCAGAATGAGGGAAAATGAATTTCTGGTTTGAAGGAAACATTGTACTATATCTTTGTACTGGTACTGTCATATTCTTTTTATTAATTAGTTAATTTTAATGGAGAAAAGAGCTATGACGGCAAAAGTGCCTAAGGTCCACCAATAAAACACAATGCAGCCCTGAAAAAGACAAAGAAAGAGAAAGGGAGGAAAAAAATCTGTTGACTTCTGTGAACAGAATTACTTCCTGGTTAAGGTATGAGATGAATTGCATTGTGATACTTTTCTTCATGTAACAATATCAAATGTCCCCTCTCCCCAGGAGTTCAGGGGATGTTTCTGCTTTTCATTTTTCTACCATCATATAACTTAACTTGGTTACTCTAAACTAATCACTTTAGGTTTTAAAACTAGATGCCTGAACAAAGACCCAAGTTCAAATGTGTTGCTAAATAACAATTGTTAATACTGTGCATTTACTTTGTGTCAAGTTTCTGATGTAATACCTCATTTATTTGTCTTAATAATCCCATGAGACAATGAGTAATGTTAATAAATTTTCAAATATGAGAACTGAAGTATAAAGACATTACAAGGATCTATAGATTCCCAGTATATTAGGCCTCAAATGGCTTACAGGATTAGAGGGAAAGAATCAAAAATCCATCTTATTATCCACATACTTGTTCAGATTCTCGAATGTCTGTTCTTTCAAATTTATAAAACTTTTTTTAACCTACTACTATTTCTCACTTAAAGGCTTCTTATAAAAATATAAGTTTACTCCTAAAGAAGAGTTAATAACATTTTGATTTCAAACTGCTATTGTTACATATTAAATCTATTTAAAAAGCCGTTCCTGGAAAAATTGGTATAACACCTTTAAGAACCAGCTTGGTAGTATCTGGTAAAGATAGATACATGCACATACCAAGACCCAATAATCCCATTCCTAGATATATGTTCCTAGAAATAAATTTGTATTTATGTGTACCAAAATATTCAAGAATATTCAGAACTTGAAACATCTTATATATTCATCAAAGTATAAAGTACAAATAAACTGTACTATATTCACATTCATACAAAGGAATACTCCACAGCAATCAAAATGAACTAACTATATACCCACATAAAACCATGGATGAGTTTTACAAATATATTGTTGATGGACTGCAAGGAGATCAAACCAGTCAATCTTAAAGGAAATCAACCCTAGATATTCATTTGAAGGACTGATGCTGAAACTGAAGCTCCAACACTTTGGCCATCTGATGATAGGAACCAACTCACTGGAAAAGACCCTGATGCTGGGAAAGATTGAAGGCAGGAGGAGAAGAGGACGACAGGGAATGAGATGGTTGGATGGCATCACCAATTCAATGGACATAAGTTTGAGCAAACTCAAGAGATGGTAAAGAACAGGGAAGCCTGGTGCTGCAATCCATGGGGCTGCAAAGAGTTGGACATTAATGAGCAACTGAACAGCTGTTGAGTGAAAAAGACCCAATACAAAAGGATGCAGACTACTGTATGATTTCATCTGTAGAAAGTTCAGGAAAAGCCAAAATGAAACTACAGTTCTAGAAGTTGAGACCATTGTCCAACTGGTTATCTTTGGCAATGATAGGATAGGTTGTGATTGCAACGGATCACCAGAATGACTCCTAAGTTCTAGCAATAATCTACTTTCTTTGACCTGGGACTGATTTTAGTACTGTATTCACTTTATGATAATTTATTAAGCTTGTGGTTTATGTACTTTTATATGTATGTCATATTTTGGTAAACATTTTTTTTAAAACCTAAGGTAAAAATTCCTGCAACTTAATTTCTACATAGTATTTAATATATTATGTTAATACTCTTTGCAAATAAAATATAATAGATTGGAATTTTTCTTATGAGACTTGCTAACTTGAGGAAATTATTAAAGAAGAAGCAAGTGTGAATTATTGTGACATACTTTGTGGGAATAACTCATATGGTTATAGTACAGAGACAAATTTCTGAGATGATAAATGATGACACAGAGAATTAATTTAATTGTGATGAGGATAAAATCAATGCAGTAGATTAATACATCTCCTAAATTTAAAAATCTATGTATGTCCCCCTGTTATATTTTCTGAAGTAGCAGTCTGATTTAATCATAGAATATTCTAAGGTAGAAACTTACTAAATTGATAGCTCCCAACCTGTTTTTCTTAAACACTGTGTGTTAAAGTTATATGAGAAAAATATTATAACAATAATTTTAGAATTTAAAAATGAAAGGAGAGCTTAAAACTAGAAAAATCATATTTGACAAATATTTACAGCTTGGTAACTCTAAATAACGTCTTCTACATTCTTTTTGACATGTTTTGGTCTAAAATGGATTAGATAAATGATAAAATCCATGCTGGGCTCTGCTTTCGTCTGCATGCTGCTGAGCAATCATCAAAGTTATCTAGTAATTTAAGGGACTGATCTATTATTATCTCCTAATGATTAGGTCAAATCAGTCAGGTTGGAATCCTCATTAGCAATGACAAGGGTCTCTGTGCCACTGCTTCTTAATAACTTGCAATACAGTGATGCTGTGATATTTAATAAACCTATAAGCTATACATGAGTGGTAAACCTCCTTCCTTTCCATCATGAATGGCCTGCTATGCTCAGCAAAGCACTTTTTAAAAGCCTTTGCCTGGCAGCCATATCTATGTTTTACATAAAGGACAAGCATTTCATCATCACCTGCACAGAAGATTCACAATGAACTACTGCGAAAAAAAACACAGAAGTATAATTAGCCTACTATTTAAACTATACAGGATTACCTTTAGGCTCCCAGATGACCTGCCACTTCTGAGAAATCCTTGCATACAAGAAGGCTTATAGATACTCTTGCCAAATGCTAGTAATGTTTGTGCAAAAGTACAGAAGGTAAGTCAAACTTTCAGTTCACAGTTGATCCACCTACCAGCTCTTAACTGAGGTCCTCATTTTCATTGTGGATTCTATTTCCATATCCCACAGAAACCCATTATCTCATCATTATTTATCATATCAAATACCTCCTTTTAATTTTAACTTCAATAGATTTTTTTTTAAGTTGGAGGGAGCTACCCTCCTCTTTCCACTTTACTTCTATCTATTTTTATAAAGATATTTACAACCTTTGGGAGAAAAGGAAACTGTTTACACATATAATTGCAGCTAAAAAAGCTAAAAATCAGATTACTAATTCAGTGTAAACTGTTTGATCCAGAACATTGCTAGAAATTTAATTACTTGTCAAAAAAGTAAAAATACTTTTACAGTTCTAGTCCATTAAGCAAGTAAGGTCTGCTAGTGAGACATTAAAAAAATGAAGCTTTGATGAAATCAGAATTTTAATTGATAGATACTCAAATAAAGAAAATGAATAATCATCAAAATAAATCCCACAATGGCTTATGTCTTTTTAAAAAATATTTTAATGGAAAAATCAGTTGTTAACTTGCAGAGAGAGGGAAGATTGTGCTTCATTTTCTTTAAGGCTAAACTGTTCATCCTAGAATTTTTATCATGGAATCCATGGTTTTAAGAAAACACACCATTACTTACATGAGGCAAAAAAACTGGATACACACAAAATGGATCACAGAACTAAATGTAAGAGGTAAAACTATAAAACTCTTAAAATAAAATGTATGATATGGGTTGAAAAGCTTTTGAAACAGCACATCAAAAGCACAAACAACAAAAGAAGAAAACAGATCAATTAGAATTCATCAAAATTAAAAATGTCTTTGTTTGAAAGTGACACTATTAAAGTGAAAAGAAAACCTACAGAATCAAGAAAATATGCACAAATTATAGGTCTGATAAGGGATTTGTCCCCACAATGTATAAACAACTCAATGAAATAATAAACACGTCAATTTTTTAAAATGAGCAAAAGATTCAACTAGACATATCTCCAAGGAAGACATAAATAGGCACATGGAAAGATGGTCAGCATTACTAACCACTAGGTAAACATGAAGGTAAACATGAAATACTACTTCATACCCACTAGGCTGCCTATAGCCAAAAAAAAAAGATAATAACAAGTAATGGTGAGAACATGAGAAATTAGGACCTTCATATACTGAAGGAGTGACTGCAAAGTTGCAGCTGCCTTCAAATATTGTTTGACACAAACATGGAAATATCATGTATCCCACTCCTGGGTAAATTCACAAAAGAAATGAAATACACCTCCACACAAAAATTAACACAAACGTTCACAGCAACATTATTCATAATAGCAAAGAGTTAGAATAACTCATATGGCATCAACTGGTGAATGATAAATAGAATGAGATATATCCACATGATACAGTCTTATTCAGAACTAAAAGAAAATGCAGTACTGAAACATGCTAAACCATGGATGACTCTTGAATATATTATGCTAAAACTGAAAGAAGCTCACATCACACAAGACCACATAATTCCATTTATATGAAATGTACAGTATAGACAAATCTATAGAGACAGAAAGATTATTGATTGATTAAGATGTGTGTAGGGGTAGTGGAAAGGGAGGCTGGGAATGTGGAGTACCCACTAATGGTTGTGGGGTTTCTTTCTGAGGCGATAAAAATGTTCTTAAATTGACTGCAGTCATAGCTGCACAACTCCATGAATATACAAAAATCATTATACACCTTAAATGGGAGAACTAAATAGTATGTGAATTACAGCTCAATAAAATTATTTTAAAATTTAAAACTCCAGTTGGTCAAGTACATACGGAAACAATGATGTAGAACAAGGATCATAACAGATATATACACAAGGTGCTCTAGGAGCACAGCAGAGGAAAACTGAACTGTTCTGTGCCACTGATTTAGTTCTTATTTACCTCCATGTGTCACTTTGTGTGCGCCTGCCAGAGTATACGTGTAAATACATGCATACATATATAACAGAATGGCCTGGTTTAGTCTCATATATGATTGGTCTGTGGAGTAATAACAGTACTTTAAAAATGCAGAAGTTTATATTCATGGTTCATTACAGAGTGTAAGGAATGGTGTGCTGGAGTTAGCTCGTATTCATTCCAGAGAACTGACTGTAAGCATCACTTTCCAATTCCATGTACAGATTAGAACCCTGAAATTGGCCATGCTGGGAGCATTTACACCATGGAAATCAGCAAATGCTACAAGTCAGGGCTCCTCCATCCCAGACTGCTGGTTGTTGAACATTTACCAATATACCACTAGTTCTAAAAGTCCCTTTGAAAAATAACTCACAAAGTTTCATACTTGAGATACAGATATATTCATAAATAGCTAGAAAACTGAAGTCATTCAGAAGCCAAATTGCCTGGGGAGCACTATCAAGTCTCTGAGAAAAGATGTGTCATAAGGGACCATAGCATGATAATTCCCTTTAGCAACAAAAGCTGAGAATCAGGAAGAATCAAGCATTCTAGGTAAAACTCAAAGGCACATCAGTACCTCGGAAAAAAGTCACTTTAAAGAAAGCTAAAAAGCGCTAAACATAAAATTTTGGAATAAACCAGTGCTCAAGTAACCCTGATATTTGGCCCTTTTAAGATACAAAAGGCAATCACTTCAGAAAAGACTGCCCAGTACTCCAAGAGCTGGGATGAACTGCAGGGACCGGAAGCTGCTGAACCCACCATTAGGGGCGGCGGTGGTAGCAGGTGAAGATTACTCAGAATAAGATGACAAATAGGATTGTCTGGTGAAGCGGGGCATCTGAATGAGTAGACGCCAGAGCAGCAGTGTAGCACTGGAGAAATGTCTGGGAGAAGGGAAAACCTTTACTAATACGTGAATTCAGATACCCTGAGATACTCGAGGGTTGTTGCTGCTGCTGCTGCTGCTAAGTTGCTTCGGTAATGTCCCCAACTCTGTGCGACCCATAGATGGCAGCCCACCAGGCTCCTTTGTCCACAGGATTCTCCAGGCAAGAACGCTGGAGTGGGTTGCCATTTTCTTCCCCAATGCATGAAAGTGAAAAGTGAAAGTGAATTCGCTCAGTCGTGTCCGACGCAGCGACGCCATGGACTGCGAGGGTTAGGGGAATCTCTAAAGAGAATCTAAGCAACCACAGTGTATGTGTGTGGCTCTGGGGGAGGTAGCTATCACCACAATAAATTGATCCTATGTCTATGGTAAAATTCATGCCGTAATTACTTATTTTCCTAACTTGACACCATAATATACTGTCAGTACCTTAGAGAAAAGTTTCTTTTATTTCATCTTAGCTCCTATGGCATTCAGAGGGCACAGCACGATCATTTGATGTTTGTTAATAATAGTAAGTGCCAATAACTACTCTGCGTAGCATTTACCATTAGCCATTAGGCAGGCACTGCTGAAAGAATTTTACATACACTCACTTGCAGTTTACCAGAAGGTATTAATATTCCTTCTACCTTCCAGTGTAAAAATAAACTGCAACACAGAGAAAACTAAGTAACTTACTCATGACCTTATATCTACCAGAAAGATAGACAAGACAGGAAGTCATTCATTCAGAGAACATAGTTTACTATCCAGGTTTTGCCGCTTTTTGATAATGTCTTCTTGGTTGTTTCAAACTATGAATGGAAGACCTAATTTAATAGATCATGGAAATCAATTTAGTGGATTACACCTAGAATTTTCTGAAAAAAGTAAAATAGATAAGCTTGCTTGTGTAGCAAATGTGAGTTGTTTTGTAAAATCTCTTTTTACAGTTGTGTAAGTATGTAGGGATGTGCTTTAGGTCATAATACAAAATATTTTTCCTACTGTTGTTTGATATCAAAATTTGAGAAACTTTAATCTAGGGCATTTTATCTTAATAGCCTCTGACCTTTAGTTTCTCTAAAGGTTTCACAGGAACCTTATTGTGAGTATGCAGTTTTAAACAGAGTAGCAACCCACTCCAGTGTTCTTGCCTGGAGAATCCCGGGACGGCGGATCCTGATGGGCTGCTGTCTATGGGGTAGCACAGAGACGGACATGACTGAAGCGACTTAGCAGCAGCAGCAGCAGGTATTCTAAAAGAGATAAATTTCACTTTAGAGGCTTGAAGCTTTTCTAATAGAATTAAAACATTAGGCAAAATAATTTAAATTATGAACTATTATATTAGGGAAGTAACACCATGATCTGATTTTTCTTTTCAGAAGAGGTGTTACAGATGTTATGACGAACATGTAAGATTTTTAAATTACTGAGAGCTGTGTCCAAATCACTGTGGCTCTGGTAATACTGAATAGAGAACACTACCCATGAGATTACCTCAGATATATTATTGAAGTTATTACTGGACCACAACACTTCATTTCTACACCAAGAATGGGATAATAATATCACTATTAATGAATGATTAAATTAGCTCTCCTCTCTTAAGCAGGCTCCCAGTTCTGGGGAAAAGCCTGTTCGGTCTACCTCCACCTCAAAAAAGAGAAAATCCAAGAACTCCTGACACCTTTCAGGGAAAAAAGAAATCACTCAAGCAGAAGGCTGAAACCAGTGCAAATTGGATATGACTGTTGTTTAATTTCGTTTTGGATAAAAAGATGTAAAGCATTATATGATTGCCATTGTCATTTGTTTTCTGAAATTTCGTACCTGTTACTTACACTATGTAAAAGAATGAGAATTCAGAATAGCTCAAAGAAGGAATCAGTTCTTTTTGCACATTTCTTAAAAATCATATATATTTAAGTATATTCAAATTATATAAGCTATGACAAACCTAAACAGCATACTAAAAAGCAGAGACATCACTGTTCCCACAAAGGTCCATCTAGTCAAAGCTATAGCTCTTCCAGTAGTCATGTATGGGTATGAGAGTGGGACCATAAAGAAGGCTGATTGATAAGAATTGATGCTTTTGAACTGTGGTGCTCAAGAAGACTCTTGAGAGTCCCTTGGACAGTTAGGAGATCACACCAGTCAATCCTAAAGGAAATCAACCCTGAATATTCACTGGAAGGATATATGCTGAAGATAAAGCCCCAGTACTTTGGCCACCTGATGTGAAGAGCTGACTCACAGGAAAAGACCCTGACTCTGGGAAGGACTGAGGGCAGGAGGAGAAGAGGGTGACAGAGGATGAGATGGCTGGATGGCATCACTGACTCGATGGACACGAATTTGAGCAAACTCTGGGAGACTGTGAAGCACAGGGAAGCCTGGCATACTACAGTCCATGGGGTTGAAAGAGTCAGACGTGACCTAGCAATTGAACAACAACAACAAAAATATATAATTAAGTATCTGTAAATTATATACTGTATATAAATCTTATTTATTTAACCATCTAACTTGTGGAATATTATTTCCATAAATTCAAAATGAATATTACCCCCTCTTTAATCTCCTTCAGCATCTAGCAATTTTCAAAAATTTAAGACAGATTCCTAAAATAACAAATGCCTGCTAGTGAAATGTGTTGAGTCTTAAAAACTAGGATTCCACGTATTAATTGTCTGTCTTGCCTAGAGATTTCACATATCTTATCTCATTTTGTTTCACAAAAAGTCCATAAAATAAGTGTCATGATTCTGATTTTAGGAAAAGAGAATGAAAAGTTATTTGGCTAGTAATCTTAAGTTAACAACTTAAGATTCATACTGGGAGGGGAGTCTGGGGCAGAATGGATACATGTACATGTGTTGCTGAGTCCCTTTGCTGTTCACCTGAAACTATCACATCATTGTTAATCGACTATACCTCAATACAAAATAAAAAGTTTAAAGTTTGGAAAAAAAAAGAATCAGAGGAAAACAAATTCATGCTGAAGTCTCTCTATGCCCAACTCTCTCCATTACATTTAAGAGCAGCTAAGCCATTGCTAAAAGGGAAAGATAAGCATTATATACCATCACTTCACAAAGCATAACCTAGAGATACTTTGCCCTGTTTTTAGAGTCAATGTATTATCAAAATGAGAGGAACTGATCCATAAATAGGAGACATTTAGGCACTACAGTGACATTTTCTTTCATTATTGCATTTCATGTCATTTGCCACATGTTTGCGTCTAATCCCGTGCATGTTCCTGTACCTATGCAATATTCAGTGTGAAATTCTATGTCAGTATATTTAAACTTCCAAAAGTCAGTAGGTTCAGAGTTGTGATTCCCATAGCAACCATAATTCCACCCCCTTTGTTTTTATATAGCATTTGTATAACTGGGGAAGTTGTTAAGTTTTATATCTTAATATAAATATGCAGTCATGTTGAGTGTCTTTTTATAGCTGCTCTGGGAACCACAATTTAGAATTTTCTGATTTTCTTTGCATTTCAATTCCCAATCAGATTATTGCAATTACCAGCATTCCTCTCATTTTATTGAAGCAGTGGAAATGGGAAAAAGGAATAGCAATTTTGTTATACATTCCCATAGCTTCTATTTTAAGACATTATTTAACTGCTACAAAATTTTAAAAGATGAAGGAAGCATATTTTAAAATAAAATGGTACAAATGAAAGAATACTATGGTAAAGAAGTGAATTTTATATGTGTGCAATTCACAAACATTTGGAAATATTTCCTTTTGGTCACTAAGAAGTAAGTGTTAAAATATAGAGACCTATAAGGTTCTTAGGTCTATTTGCAGGCACTGTTGTGCACTTTACAGGAGTGAAAAGAGTGTGTGTGGTTGCAGTATGTGTGTGTATATATGTATATAATGCATTTCTCTTTCCATTCAATGAAAGAGTTAAGTAGAATTAATCTTGATAAACACATAGTATTTGCATGTGATTCAGTATCCTTATAAGTCCTCTGGGACTACAATTTGAATGTGTGTTTAACACCAGGAATCTTATTTAATAAAAGCTTACAAAAACTTTGTATAAAAGTGTAGGTGTTTGGACTGAAGAAAGGAGTTTGAAGTCAGAATGGATATGCAAACAAATGTAGTAAAAACTTAACTCATACCCTCCTCTACTGCAGGCCCAGTTGGTTGTTTGCAGTATGTCTAAAACTCACAAGCCACAATTTAAAAATCATTAGTGTAGACAAACTTCTGCAATAAGAAATGAGCCAAATTACATGACATGGTAATGTATTTCTTTAGTGATTTCTAGATAGTATCTCTGAAGCCATATAGGTGGCAATGTTTATGATGACTATTCTGGTTTTTTTTTTTTTTTCCAAAAAAACAACCAAAAATGTGTTTTTGATAGGCAACAATATCTGTTGCCTCAAAATTGATTTTAAAAGATTATGTGACTTATAAAATCATATCCTTTTACTCTGAATTTGTTTTGGTAAATATTCCTACCAGATTGAACTGACAAAAATGGGGTTTGGTGAAGTTTACAGAAAGATAAAACATTGTAGAGCTTTTTGGCTTTCCAGGATAGAAAGAGGATAAACCCCTAATATTAGATCAGTAAAGGACAAGACAGTTCTTTAGGTTCTGAGTAACAAATCTCTCTCTGTTGAAATCATTTACTGCCAAGACACTCTGGCAGTAATTCAGACTGGTGGAGTATCTCCCTGAAGGGACAAGAGCTGATGTTCCACAACAGGACTCAGATCCCAGAATAAGTCAACATGGGTCCCATCTCTCTCCCCCAAAATCCATCACAGCCTCAGTATCAAGCAGTAGAGCTACCTGTAGGCCTCAAGCTTAACTTGAGAAGCAAAATTTTATCCAGGTCATGAGGCAACATTAAAACAGTCAAAGATAGAGCCAATAGCTGCTTAGGAAAAGCCTGAACTCCAGTCACACAGCCAGGGTCATCCCAAGGTAAACCTGGATACACTGACAATCCCAAGTGAACTACCAGCTAGGATGAATCAAGAAATGGTGCTACTCTTTGATAATCTGTTCTAAAATGTTTTCAGCTAGACTGATTTCAGGTGTGCCCTATCTCTTCTCTGACAGTATGATCACTGTTACAGTAACTCCCTGATATCTGAGCGCTGTTGACAATGGAGCAACACTATCTGGTTCAGTTAAGTTCAGTCACACAGTTGTATCTGAATCTTTGCAACCCCATGAACTGCAGCATGCCAGGCTTCCCTGACCATCACCAACTCCTGGAGCTTACTCAAATTCATGTCCATTGTGTTGATGATGCCACCAACCATCTCATCATCTGTCATTCCCTTCTCCTTCTACCTTCAATCATTCCCAACATCAGGATCTTTTCAAATGAGTCAGTTCTTCACATCAGGTGGCCAAAGTATTGGAGTTTCAGCTTCAGCATCAGTCCTTCCCATGAATATTCAGGACTGATTTCCTTTAGGATGGACTGGTTGGATCTCCCTGATGACCAAGGGAGTCTCAGAAGTCTTCTCCAACACCACAGTTCAAAAGCATCAATTCTTCGGCACTCAGCTTTCTTTATAGTCCAAATCTCACATCCATACATGACTATTGGAAAAACCACAGCCTTGACTAGATAGACCTTTGTTGGCAAAGTAATGTCTCTGTTTTTTAACATGCTATCTAGGTTGGTCATAACTTTTCTTCCAAGGAGTAAGCATTTTTAATTTCGTGGCTGCAGTCACCATCTGCAGTGACTTTGGAGCCAGAAAAAGTCTGTCACCGTTCCACTGTTTCCCCATCTATTTCCCATGAAGTGATGGGACCCAATGCCATGATTTTAGTTTTCTGAATGTTGAGTTTTAAACCAAGTTTTTCACACTCTTCATTCACTTTCATCATGAGGCTCTTCTGTTCTTCTTCATTTTCTGCCATGAGTGTGGTATCATCTGCATATCAGAGGATATTAATATCCTGGTAATCTAGATTCCAGTTTGTGCTTTATCTAATCCAGCATTTCTCATGATGTACTCTGCATATAAGTTAAATTAGCAGGGTGACAATATACTGCCTTGACATACTCCTTTCCTGATTTAGAACCAGTCTTTTGTTCCATGTCCAGTTCTAACTGTTGCTTCTTGACCTGCATACAGATTTCTCAGGAGGCAGGTCAGGTGTGCTGGTATTCCCATCTCTTTCAGAATTTTTCACAGTTTCTTGTGATCCACACAATCAAAGGCTTTGGCATAGTCAATAAAGCAGAAATAGATGTTCTTCTGGAACTCTCTTGCTTTTTCAATGATCCAGCGGATGCTGGCAATTTGATCTCTTGTTTCTCTGCCTTTTCTAAATCCAGCTTGAGCATCTGGAAGTTCACGGTTCGTGTACTTTGAATCCTGGCTAGGTAAGCATTGTTTTAGCATGTGAGAAGAGTCCAATTGTGCAGTATTTTGAGCATTCTTTGGCATTGCCTTTCTTTGGGATTGAAATGAAAACTGACCTTTTCCAGTCCTGTGGCCACTGCTGAGTTTTCCAAATTTGTGGGCATATTGAGTGCAACACTTTCACAGCATCATCTTTTAGGATTTGAAATAGCTCAACTGGAATTCCATTACCTCCACTAGCTTTGTTTAAAGCGATGCTTCCTAAGGCCCACTTGACTTCACATTCCAGGATGTCTGGCTCTAGGTGAGTGATCACACCATCGTGATTATCTGCATCATGAAGATCTTTTTTGTATAGTTCTTCTGTATATTCTTGCCACATCTTCTTAATAGCTTCTGCTTCTGTTAAGTCCATACCATTTCTGTCCTTTATTGAGCCCATCTTTGCATGAAATGTTCCCTTGGTATCTCTAATTTTCTTGAAGAGATCTCTAGTCTTTCCCATTCTACTGTTTTCCTCTATTTCTTTGCATTGATCACTGAGAAAGATTGTCTTATCTTTCCTTGCTATTCTTTGGAACTCTGCATTCAAATCGGTATATCTTTCCTGTTCTCCTTTGCATTTCACTTCTCTTTTTTGCACAGCTAGTTTTAAGGCCTCCTCAGATAACCATTTTGCCTTTTGCATTTCTTTTTCTTGGGATGGTCTTGATCACTGCCTCCTGTACAATATCATGAACCTCTGTCCATATTTCTTCAGGCATTCTATCAGATCTAATCCCTTGAATCTATTTCTCACCTCCACTGTATGATGGTAAGGGATCTGATTTAGATCATACCTGAATGGTCCAGTGGTTTTCCCTACTTTCTTCAATTTCAGTCTGAATTTGCAATAAGGAGTTCATGATCTGAGCCACAGTCAGCTCCTAGTCTTGTTTTTACTGTATAAAGCTTCTCCATCTTTGGAGAAGAATATAATCAAAGAATATAATCAATATGCAAATAATATAATCAATCTGATTTCAGTGTCAACCATCTGGTGATGTCCATGTGTACAGTCTTCTCTTGTGTTGTTGGAAGAAGGTGTTGGCTTTGACCAGTGCATTCTCTTGGCAAAACTCTATTAGCCTTTGCCCTGCTTCATTCTGTACTTCAAGGCCAAATTTGCCTGTTACTCCAGGTGTTTCTTGACTTCCTAGTTTTGCATTATAGTCCCCTATAATGAAAAGGACATCTTTTCTGGGTGTTAGTTTTAGAAGGTCTTGTAGGTCTTCATCAGTCAGTTCAGTTAGTTCAGTCACTCAGTCGTGTCGGACTCTTTGTGACCCCATGAATTGCAGCACTCCAGGCCTCCCTGTCCATCATCTGAGTTCACTCAGATTCATGTCCATCGAGTCAGTGATGCCATCCATAGAACCATTTAATCTCTTCAGCATTACTGGTCAAGGCATAGATTTGGATTACTATGATATTGAATGGTTTGCCTTGGAAACAAAGAGAGATCATTCTGTCATTTGAGGTTGCATCCAAGTACTGCATTTCAGTTTCTTTGTTGACTATGATGACTACTCCATTTCTTCTAAGGAATTCCTGCCTGCACAAGTAGATATAATGGTCATCTGAGTTAAATTCCCCCATGCTAGTCCATTTTAGTTCGCTGATACCTAACATGCCAGGTTAACTCTTGCCATCTCCTGTTTGACCACCTCCAATTGCCTTGAATCATGGACCTAACATTCCAGGTTCCTATGCAATATTGCTCTTTACAGCATCAGACTTTACTTCCATCACCAGTCCCATCCACAACTGGTTGTTGTTTTTGCTTTGGCTCTGTCTCTTCATTCTTTCTGGAGTTATTTCTCCACTGATCTCCAATAGCATATTGGGCACCTACCAGCTTAGAGAGTTCATCTCTCAGTGTCCTATCTTTTTGCCTTTTCATACTGTTTATGCAGTTCTCAAGGCAAGAATACTGAAGTGGTTTGCCATTCCCTTCTCCAGTGGATCACGTTTGTCAGAATTCTCCACCATGACCTGTCTGTATTGGGTGGCCCTACAAGGCATGGCTCATAGTTTCACGGAGTTAGACAAGGCTATGGTCCATGTGATCAGATAGGTTCATATAAAACCTGACCATCATATCCTTTGTAATGGTCAATGTCCCATAAAATATGGTGTCAGCATTTCAAGGGAATATAATAAACACTATATTTAACTCTCCCATATTATAATACCCAGGAATACAGAGAAGAAATGCCCAAGGAAGGAAAATCTTCATTAAAATGACCCTAGGTTTTGACATGCCTTACAACTGCTGTTTGCAAAAGATAGCAATAACCACTGCTGTCAAATATAACAGACAGCTGCAAGGAGTAGTAGTCACTTGGAAGACTCAGCATAAATGGATAATTTTATACCAATTTATGAGAATTGGTGCCCTGAGACAGAAGATATTATTGCCACCAAAGTGTAGGCTGTCAAAATGGGGGTCTTAGCCCCTAGAATGTGTGTGGCTTATCTGAGGAAGAATTTGGTTCAGAGTGCAAATTCTTCCGTCTTCATGTTGCTTCATATTCCACACTGAGGCACAATTTAAACTGACTGAAAGACATAGGAAAAATATTTTAATTCCAAGAAGTCTGAATAATAAAAGAAAATTTCTTTACAATAAAACATTTAATGAAATAATAGAATAGAATCTATCAAACAGAAAATAGCTCTTTCCCACTTAACCTATATTTCTCTGTCATCACTATGTTTGTACTTTTTCTGCCTTCTTCGCATTTAAATTCCTAATGAGGAATAAAATAGAAGTAAAAAATTGCACATTAAATGAATGCTATCAAATTTATTGAAACTGGGATCAATTGTAGATTATAGGTAAATTCTTGAGGATGATAGACATTTCAAAATCATAAAGTTCATTGCTTTTTCTGTCTGCAACACTCTCCAGTCCAATATTCTAATTTTCTTCACTTTATTTTCTCTATAGAATTTATTTTCCCTCTTCCATTGAGATTTCTGGTATCTGCTAAGTCAGGAATATGTTAATTTCCAGCAATCTCACTGTAGGGGTTTCCCAGGTGGCGCTAGCGGTAAAGAATCTGCCTGCAATGCAGGAGACACAGATGTGAACTCAAGATCCCCTGGAGGAGATGGCAACTCAGTCCAGTTGTCTTGCCTGGAGAATCTCATGGACAGAGGAGCCTGTGAGCTACAGTCCATGGGGTCACAAAGAATCAGACAGACTGAGCGACTAAGCATGCACAGATGCAGCCTCACTGTTGCCCACTTTCGCTCCAGTGATGCAAAGCGGGTCGGGGAGAAGCCATCAAAAGTAAACAAAACCAGCCATATCACTTTAGATATCTCTTAGATACTGTTTTCTAGTGCTCTGACTCTCACAGTGTTTGATTTTCTTTACTTAGAGACTCAGCTTCAAATCCAGCAGGAAAGACCCTCCCAGGCAGACTATCTGATGTTTTCTATTATCTGTGCTTATGCTCCCCTCTGCTACTTTTGGTAACTGGCAGTGGGCTTTTGTGGTGATATGTCTACTTTCATTGCCTAGCCTTTTTATTTACAAGAATGTAGTCCTTTTACATTGGAGAAGGCAATGGCACCCCACTCCAGTACTCTTGCCTGGAAAATCTCATGGACAGAGGAGCCTGGTAGGCTGCAGTCCATGGGGTCGCTGAGAATCGGACATGACTGAGCTACTTCACTTTCACTTTTCACTTACATGCATTGGAGAAGGCAATGGCACCCCACTCCAGTACTTTTGCCTGGAAAACCCCATGGACAGAGGAGCTTGGTGGGCTGCCGTCTATGGGGTCGCACAGAATTGGGCATGACTGAAGCGATTTAGCAGCAGCAGCAGCAGTCCTTTTACATAGAACAGGTCAAGAAGAAGTCTCTAATTTTAGGCACCTCCTTCAGTCTTCAGTATAACTAAAAAATTAACTAAACACTAAATTGACAGTTTCATTCATTCCACATTTATTCAAAAGGTATTTAAAGACCTCATTTTTTCAAAACTGTCTAAACTATTCAACATATTTTACAAAAGATGGGAGGAATGACCCTTACCTCTAAGGTATTATAGTCCATGGTTCCTAAAGTGAGTTTAAAAATATGTATATATAATACATATTATATACGTATTATATACACACACCTAATATATATAGAGAGAGAGGAAGGAAGGAAGAAAATATCTCCTATGCCTACATTCCGTCACTTAATAGTATCTGTAATAGAAAGAAATGGTAAAATTCAGTACATTCACTGGGCCGCTCCAGAGGTCCTTTTTTTTTTTCTACCTCTTCCTGTTGTTGATATGAAGATGATGCCTTCATTAGATATATATCACTATGTAACAAATCTCCCCAAAACTTGACAGTTTAAAACAACAAATATTTAGATCTCATACAGATTCTGGGAGCCAAGAGTCTGGCTGCAGCTTTGGAGACAGTTTATGGCTCAGAGCCCCTCATGAGGTTGCAGTCAAGAAGCAGGACAGAACTTCAGCCATCTGAGGCCGTGGGGTGTCTGCTTCCAAGCTCCCTCATGTGGCTATTACCAGGAGGCCTCAGTTCCTTATTATGTGACTCTCCACAGCCTATTCAATAACACCTGGATTCTCCAAAGTATGTGATCTAAGACACAGTGTGGCCAAGATGGAAGCTGCAGTATCTTTTATAACTTACTCTTGAAAGTGCCTATCACTTCTGCCATATTTATTGGTCACACAAACCAAACTTGGCACAATGTGGGAAGGAAGTAGACAAGGTTATGAATCTTGGGAGTCAGGGATCAGTAGGGCTATCTTGAAGATTGACTACATAGTTTTGAGTGTTCTCTTTTTCTTCTCTCTCTGCTAGTTCATGCTTCAAGCTCCTACCATCTAGCTTGAGCACAAAAGGTAAAATGCCTGGATTTGTATGTGGATTTACAGAAAGGAGGCTGAGGTCTGAGGTTAATCTACATGCTTTAAATCAGTTTCAACAATACTCCGTGCTTTCATTCTCACTTTTGTGTATAGCTCCTTTGATGAGAGGTTATTTAAAGGACAGGATCAGGCAATCTCAGATCTTCTGGTTTGGGGTTAAAAGTCATCAAAACCATCAAAACTCTTGTCCTGCACTATATGTGTGTGTGTGTGTGTGTGTGTGTGTGTGTGTGTCTGTGTGTGTGTGTGTGTGTAGGTGTCTCTGATAAGACAGTGAATAAACACATGAAAGGGGACTTCCCAGGGGGCACTAGTGGCAAAGAGCCTGTCTTCCAGGGCAGGAGACTTAAGGGACACAGATTCGAAGCCTGGGTGAGGAAGACCCCTGAAGGAGGGCACTGCAACCCACTGCAGTATTCTTGCTTGGAAAATCCCACTGACAGAGAAGCCTGGCAGGCTACAGGGCTATACACGACTGAAGGGACTTAGCACACATTCTTAGGACATGAGATCTTAGAGATGGATGAGGGACTGCATTTTGAGGGACCTGCAGGCCATTGAAAATATTGGTTTTAATATGGGCGTACTGGGGAGACACTGCATAGTTTGTTTTGAGCAAAGGAGAGTAGATAAAAGTTAAACCAACAAAGAAATAAAAATATCGTCTATATAAAAGTCGGTTTTCTCAAGTAGCACTCATGATAAAGAACCTGCCTGCTAACGCAGGAGACCTGGATGGCATCACTGACTCGATGGATGTGAGTCTGAGTGAACTCCGGGAGTTGGTGATGGGCAGGGAGGCCTGGCGTGCTGCGATTCACGGGGTCACAACGAGTCAAACACGACTGAGCGACTAAACTGAACTGAGCGACGTGAGTTTGTTCCCAGGGTCAGGAAGATCCCCTGAAGGAGGGCATGGCAAGCCACTCCAGTATTTTTGCCTGGAGAACCCCAAGGACAGAGGAGCCTCGCAGGCTATAGTCCATGGGGTCACAAAGAATCAGACACTACTGAAGCAATTTCACACACACACACACACACACACACACACGTAAGCATAGGGCTATGTTTTGCTTGTATTTATGCTTTGTAGTGTTTTCATGTCCAACTGGATGATATCTAGGCACAACCAACACTACTTCTCCCTCAGTTCCACTCTCAACATTTTACCCTTTAAAATTCAACTCAGACATTAAGAGCTGGCTCTCTGCAGAAAGAAAGCCCTGATGGTATCATGTGTAATTGCCATGATATAAATCCTCTCTTCATGACTGATTTCAAAGAAGGCTGTGCTTACCAACTCACTCTTGAAGTTTTAGCAGTTATCCCTGAGAGTATGTATGAGACAGTTCCAGGATGATATTGTTTATATCCCACAGAGAAAACACCAAACATGACCTTTACTTACAGTAGATAGTAAACAACCTTTTAACATACTAAAGACAGTAACTATCAGTTTCCAAGTACCTATTATATGCCAAGCATATAATTCATCCCTTATCTATCATTTCCTCACATGTCTTAAAATTACATATAGAGAAAGTCATCATGTTTTCCATATTATAAATGAGTACACTGATGCTCCTGGAGGAAAAAGTTGCCCAAGGTCAGTAATTAGTGATACAGTCATGATTTGAACTGCAAATTGTTTATGAATTAAACAAATGAATATAATATTCATTATACAGTTTCACATTTCTGCTTATTTTAGGTAATTCTACATGTCACAAATTTATGATAATATTTAAACTATCATATACTTCAAAAATTAGAATAAAGCACTGGTTAGACAAGCTCTGGAATGAAACTTAAGCTCTAGTTGGGAAACTTACTTCATCTTTCAAGGGCTCATTTTCTTCATCTGTAAAATGAGGGTGATTTTATAATAATACATACATAGCAATAGAAGATGATTGGCAAACAGTAAGCTACCAAATAAATATTAACAATCACTTCACTGTTAAGTTTTCATTGGAAAATCTCATGGACACAGGAGCCTGGGGGCTGCAGTCCATGGTGTCCCAAAGAGTCAGGCATGACTGAGCGACCAACACATACTTACTTTTCACTGTTAAGTAGATTGGTAAATAAAAAATACATTTAGTTGATTTAATAATGATTTGTGTTAAGTGCCAAGGTCATGGATAAGTATGTTGCTTAACAGATCAACATTTATAATACAAATAATAATAATTGTTGCTATTAATTTTCCCAAAGGCATATAACATCAAAACTTAACTCACATTTTCCTAACTATTCTAAGGAAGCTCACGAGTACAATCTACTGCTGATTTCATATTGAGTTTATTTCCTTTTTTCTTTTTTAATTAATTTTGATTGGAGTATAGTTGCTTTACAATGTTGTGCTTAGTGGGTTTGTTCTCTTAATTGTGTACTATTTTCTAGCATAGGAGATACATGAAAATTGCCATGTCCCTCTCATTCCTAGATTATGCCACACTATCAGTATCTGAAATACAAAGTTTGCATTACATAAAGAATACGGGAGCTAACAGGGAAATGTTTTAACACAGTTATGATTACCATATTTGATCTCTTACTGAAGACATTAGCTTGATAGCCACTGTTACCAAAAAAATGATTTTTTCTATATTCTCTTCCATCCTCTCCTTTATTCAATGTTAGGTAAACTTCAGCTTAAAAATAAATAATTTTAGAGATTTTTTTTAATAAGCCCATTCCCTAATCCTGTAATGGATTTCTTAATTTCCACAGAAAAAGCTTATTTTATCCAATTTGGTTTGGTTTCCCCATGTTATTCTCTTAGCTAAGATATAGTTTTCACAAAGAATGCTCTCTTCTTTTTTTCTTTTACTTTCCTTAATAAGAGTTTATGTTTTCTTGTGAATCTTGCTTCCAAATTACCATTATGTCCACAATTCTTAGGGTTGTAGGATATGCACAAATTTTTTTAGAACAAATTCTGCTAATATTTAGCAAAACTGGCTATACCATAAGGACTGATAATTTGTGAACAGCTCCTTAAAAATAATTCTGACAACTTTTGTCACGAATTCTACATTATTTTTCCCTTTGTGAGGACAACTTTGTATGTGAACAAGCCAGATAATCCACCTGACTCTGTGTACACAAATAAAATGTTGGTTTGTGTAACAGTTTTCACATCTAAAAATATAGCTCAAACATATTTACTGAGATTTACCTGTTTTTCCAGATTTACGATTCTCAAGACAAGCTTTGAAGGTGATTTATTATAAAATATATAAAAATCAGAAACACAAAATGAGGTGTTTTTTTTTTTTTAAAAAAAAAAAAAAGCTCTGGGCTTTCTCTTAGATATGGCCTTCTTTCTCCTTACTTTACCACTTCAAACTCTATAATACATTACACTCTCCAAGTTCTTCTTATACTCCTTTTATAAAAACATTTAAATAAAACATCAGATTGCTTCTTGCCTGATCTGGAAGGCCCCAAGCTGATTAATCCCATTCGTATACTATTCCTTTTACAATATATAGTCAGCTCCTTTGTTAATGGCCAGCTGAGAAGGAGTGATGATAAGCAGAAAGAAAAAAAAAAAAAAGATTTGCTTCCATTCCCTTCTGGAAAGGGAGAACTGTTTATTCAAGACATAACAATTTCTCTGCAATTCTCCAGTTTTGTTTGGAATTCTCTAGTTAGGCCCGTTTAAGACAAACACTATTTAATAGAATTTAGCTTTACTGAGACCTGGTTTTGAATGGGCAAACTATCTAGAGGGACACTTTGAGCACATGCCCCTGCCCTTCCCACTATCCCCGACACCATGGCTCTGTGCTGGATGTGTGCTGTCACATTAATAAAGGACATCAAGTCTAATAGAGACGTGCTGGGGTTCTGCAGAGTGTGCATTATTAACTCGGGTACAGGAGAGAGTATTAAACGAACCTGGGAGGCAGAAGGCACTGTTTAATGCTCTGTTTGTATCTGATTCTTTTCTGTTTTCATACACCAATAGAAACCAGGTAAGAATGCTAACAAGAAATTTCAAATAGATAAGAGAGAATTTTAAACTGTTGCCATCAGTCTCTGCCTCTGTCATGCACAAAGTAAACAACTTCAAATGAATTAGGCAAAACTGAGAGAGACAAAAGACACAGCAGAGAGGGAAATCAGCACCCACACAGTTCCTCTGTACTCATTACCAAAGCTCAGTTAGCAAAGCCTTAAACTCATGTGAGACAGAGGCCCAACACCTCTGTTTTATTTCTGTGCCACTTCATAGGAAATTTGAGTGCTTACGAGAGAGATTGGCCTGAAAATACAGACCAACTTTTTTATCACATCACTTTTCTCTTGAAATACTTATTTTTATAAAATATCCCATCTTTATGGTAAAATGGAATAATCTAGAACAATACCACACAGAAAAGAACATTCTTACTAGGAAAACTAGGGCTAGTCCAGGTGTTGTAATTAAAAAGTTGTTTTAAACTAAGGACTCATAAAAGTAATTCACATCTATCCAAATACTGTAAACATTTCAACTTAAAACATAAAAAAATGTACATGTGATTGCCGATTGCAACCCCTTTGATGTAGTACCAAAGTTTTTTCCTTCTTATTTTAAAATAAGGGCCTACTCACAATATACCTTCCATGACTTTTAGGATCCTGGATCAGCTTTTTGAACTTGAGTGAGTATTCAAAAGCTGTGAACATCCTTTATAATAAGTAGAACAACTATTCTAAGTGATTATTACTAATCCCCCACTGGTTAAATATTTTGAACACTGTATTTGCTTGTAAAGCAATGTGAATGAACAATTTTCTAGATTTGTAAGATTTTCTTCTCAACTATTTTATCGTTGTGTTATCCACAGTTAAACTGCATTTTTAGCAATGTACCTTCATCAATTCTTTCCCGAAGAGTCACCCATTTTCAAAGGAGTAATTATCTTTCTCTTTACACTTCTATTTGATCCATTTGTGAAATAGTAAATTAAATAATACGAGCAAAATAGTAAGTACAATCACTGAAAAAGTCTGAGGATAAACCATGGCTCTTGGTGGTGGATGCAAGCTCAGTCATGCCCAACTCTTTTGCTGCTCCATAGACTGTAGCCCATCAGGCTCCTCTGTCCATGGGATTTTTCAGGCAAGAATACTAGAGTGGGTTTCCACTTCCTACTCCAGGTGCCCTTCCCAACCCAAGGATCAAACCTGCATCTGTTGCGTCTTCTGCATTGGCAGGCAGATTCTTTACCACTAGTGCCACCTGGGATGGCTCTTGGTAAGCATACACATAAACTTTAGATGCATTAGATGTCATAGAAAGCACATACAAGATGCAAGAACTCAGTGAGTCATAGGCTACAATCTATACATCACAGAAGAATGAGAAAGCATTGATCAATCCAGTAGATTAGTTTCCTTGAAGTTAGTTAAGAGAGTATACACTACATTGTCATAGTTGTTAATTGCAAAGATAAAACTTTATATATAATATCTCAGCACATAACAAAAGTTTACGAAATTATAAATCTGTTATAAAGAAAATTTAAGTCAGGGATCAACACACTAGGTACCTCAAAAATATTTGCTTTGTTCACATGAGGAAACTAAATTGTAATTTGATTACTACTTAACTGTTGTTGTTCAGTCACCCAGTTGTATCCGACTCTGCAGCCCCCATGGACTGCAGCACATCAGGCCTCCCTGTCCCTCACTATCTCCTGGAGTTTGCCCAAGTACATGTTCAGTGCATTGGAGATGCCATTCAGCCATCTCATCCTCTGACACCCATCCTCCTTCTGCCCTCAATATTTCCCAACATCAGGGACTTTTCCAATCAGTCATCCATTTGCATCAGATGATCAAAATACTGGAGCTTCAGCTTCAGGATTGATCCTTCCTGTGAATATTCAGAGTTGATCTCCCTTAAGATTGACTGGTTTGATCTTGCTGTCCAAGGGACTTTCAGGAGTCTTCTCCAGAACCAAAGTTCAAAGGCATCAATTCTTTGGTGCTCTGCCTTCTTTGTGGTGCAGCTCTCACAACTGTACATGACCACTGGGAAGTCCCAGGAAAATAAAGATCATTTATTTCATGCTCATTGGCACATAGATAGGGTGATTCTTTGTACTAAATGGCTTACATTTATATTTCTAGTGGAGAACTAAAATAAAATGTCTATCTGAGTAAAGTCCAGTGACCTCTTTCAGTATAATGAGAAACCCTGATAAATTAGAATGCACCTGTGGTAGAAAGACTTCTAAGCTGGCCTTTACCCCCAAGATTCTCAGCCCCAGAGGTAAGCATACTTTCCCCCAGGTATTCAATCAAGTGCTAATCTAGGTACTTCTTTGAAGGCATTTTGTAACTGTAATTAAGGTTCAAAATCAGTCGATCTTATAACAAAGAGATTATCCTTTTCAGGAAGATGTCATGAGTATGAGAGTTTAGGACTTGAAGGTCAGGGACAGAGGAGAACTGCTATGCATAAGAAAAGAAAGGGTAATACAGAGAGGCAAAAGTTTCTTGAGTGTGGTTGGATGGGAAATGGATTAGAAACTTTATGAGAGAGGAGTTGAAAGAGTTGAAAATCAAAAGCTGGCAGGCAAAATGGAAAGCAAGGGTTGGGAACAACAGCTATTGCCAAATAGGAATTTTTGCTTGAAGTTGTTAATCAAGTTAAATTTTCTTTTCTACTACTGCATTAAATGTTCAGTATAATTCTACATCCATTGCCACAACAAATTATCAGTGATTATCTAGGGGTATTGATAATAACATTGCATTTATTTTCGTATTTCTTCTCTCTCAAATTTGCTTCAGTGAACATGCACTAACTTTGTAATCAGAAAGTATGGCAAATATTATTTTATAAAAATCAACATTGTTTAATTATGGCAGAGTTGAGCTGCTTTCCTGAGGATACAGTGGAGTACTGAGTGCTGCTTTATGGGTAGGCTAAGAAGAAAACAAAGGCTGCTCACCAACGATTATTTGCATGTGGCTTACAATTGTTCATGGACATCAAATTAGCCTCTGAACTTCAAGTTTAGTAACTATTAATAATTAATTACCAATTTTCCTATACTCTATTGAAATCATTAGCAGAAAATAAAATTGACATAATTCTGATAATATATTCATATAGAACCTATCAGTTCAGTTCAGTACAGTCACTCAGTCATATACCATGGATTTAGGCATGTCAGGCCGCCCTGTCCATCACCAGCTCCCATGGCTTGCTCAAACTCATGTCTATTGAGTCAGTGATGTCATCCAACCATCTCATCCTCCATAGTCCCCTTCTCCTGCCTTCAATCTTTCCTGATATCAGGGTATCTTCTAATGAGTCAGTTCTTCACATCAGGTGGCCAAAGTATTGGACTTTCAGCTTCAGCTTCAGTCATTTCAATGAATATTCAGGACTTGTTTCCTTTAGGATGGACTAGTTAGATCTCCTTGAAGCCCAAGGGACTCTCAAGAGTCTTCTCCAACACCACAGTTCAAAAGCATCAATTCTTTGGCGCTCAGTTTTCTATACAGTCCAACTCTCACATCCATACATGACTACTGCAAAAACCATAGCCTTGACTAGATGGACATTTGTTGGCAAAGTAATGTCTCTGCTTTTTAATATGCTGTCTAGGTTGGTTACAGCTTATCTTCCAAGGAGCAAGTGCCTTTTAATTTCATGGCTGCAGTCACTATCTGCAGTGATTCTGGAGCCCAAAATAATAAAGTCTGTCACTGTTTCCATTGAGTTTCCCTGTCTATTTGCCATGAAGTAATGGGACCAGATGCCATGATCTTAGTTTTCTGAATGTTGAGTTTTAAGCCAGCTTTTTCACTCTCCTTTCACTTTCATCAAGAGGCTCTTCAGTTCCTCTTATCTCTCTGCCATAACAGTGGTGTCCTCTGCATATCTGAGGTTATTGATACTTCTCCTGGCAATCTTGATTCCAGTTTGTACTTCATCCAGCCTATAAAGAGGTGATTATCAGTGTGGTACCAGACTAACAGCATCAGCATCATCTGGGAGCTGGAAAATGCAAACACTTGGAGAAGGAAACAGCAACCCACTCCAGTACTCTTGCCTGGAAAATCCCAGGGACAGAGGAGCCTGGTAGGCTACAGTCCATGGGGTCGCAAAGAGTTGGACACGACTGAGACTTCACTTTCACTTTCACTTAAGATCCACCCCAGATCTCCTGAGTCAGAAACTCTGAGAGTAGGTCCAGAAATGTGTGTTTTAGTAAGCACACCAGGTGACTTTGATGCATGATCAAGTTTGCTAACTGCTGCTAGAGAAGACACAGTCATTGCTACAACCTTATTGCCTGCTTCTGGTCGCATACCATTAGGACCATGTAAAAGTTGTCTGTCTTTGTCACAATCTTTGTATGCCCACTACATTAGACATAATTCATTCCTTACACTATTTTCCCTTGGGTTTTGTCTCCTCAAGAATATAGATGTGAAAATACTATTGCTGTTCAGTCGCTAAGTGGTGTCCAACTCTTTGCAACTATGTGGATTGCAGCATGCCAGGCTTCCTTCTCCTTCACTTTAAAAACCTCCCTTGTCCAGTGAATGATGGTGATGCCCTTCTAACCATCTGATCCTCTGCCCTGCTCTTCTGCTTTTGCCCAAAATCTTTCCCAGAATCAGGGTCCTTTTCCAATGAGTCATCACTTCACATGAGGTGGCCAAAGTATTGGAGTTTCTGCTTCAGCACCAGGCAGTCCTCCCAATGAATATTCAGAGTTGATTTCCTTTAGGAATGACTGGTTTGAGCTTGCAGTCCAAGGGATTCTTAAGAGTCTTCTCCAATGCCACAATTTAAAAGCATCAATTCTTTGGCACTCAGCCTTCTTATAGTCCAACTCTCATATCCATACATGACTACTGGAAAGACCATAAATTTGACTATACGGAGATTTGTCAACAAAGTGATGTCTGTGTCTTTTAATTTGCTGTCTAGCTTTGTAATAGCTTTCCTTCCAAAAAGTAAGTGTCTTTTAATTTCATGGCTGCAATAGCCATCAGAAGTGATTTTGGAGTCCAAGAAAATAAATTCTGTCACGGCTTCCACTTTTTCCCCATCTATTTGCCATGAAGTAATAGGATGAGATGTCATGATCTTCGTTTTTCAATGTTGAGTTTTAAGTCAGCTTTTTCATTCTCCTCTTTCACCTTCATCAAGAAGCTCTTTAGTTCCTTTTCATGTTCTGCCATTAGAGAGGTAGCATCTGTCTATCTCAGGTTGTTTATTTTTCTCCCAGCAATCTTGTTTCCAGTTTATGATTCATCCAGCCTGACTTTTAACATGATGCACTTTGCATATAAGTTAAATAAGCAGGGTGACAATATACAGCCTTGACATACTCCTTGCCCAATTTGGATCTAGTCCATTGTTCCATGTAAGATTCTTTCTGTTACTTCTTGACCTGCAAACAGGTTTCTCAGGAGATGTAAGGTGGTCTGGTATACCCTTCTCTTTAAGAATATTCTACAGTTTGTTGTGATCCACACAGTTAAAAGGCTTTAGCATAGCTAATGAAGCAGAGTAGACAATTTTTCTGGAACCCCTTTGCTTTCTCTATGATCTGACAAATGCTGGCAATTTGACCTGTGGTCCCTCTGCCTTATCAAAACCCAGTTTGTACATCTGAAAGTTATTGGTTCATGTACTGCTGAAGCCTAACTTAAAGGATTCTGAGAATAAACTTACTAGCATGAGAAATGAGTTCATTTGTATGGTAGATGGAACATTCTTTGACACCGTTTTTATTTAGGATTGGAATGAAAACTATTATTTTTCCAGTCCTGCAGTCACTGCTGAGCTTTCCAAATTTGCTGACATATTGAGTGCAGCACTTTGATAGCATCATCTTTTAGGATTTGAAATAGCTCTGTTGGAATTCCACCCCCTCCACTAGCTTTGTTTGCAGTGAAGTTTCCTAAAGCCCATAGGACTTCACACTCTAGGATTCCTGGCTCCAGGTAAGTGACCATACCATCATGGTTATCCAGGTCATAAAGACCTTTCTGTATAATTCTTCTGTGTATTCTTGCCACCTCTTCTTAATCTCTTCTACCTCTGTTAGGTCCTTACCGTTTCTATTCTTTATCATGCCCATCCTTGCATGAAATGTTCCCTGATATCTCCAATTTTCTTGAAGAGATCTCTAGTCTTTCCAGTTCTATTGTTTTCCTCTACTTCTTTGCATTGTTTGTTGAAGATTCTTCTTATCTCTCCCTGCTATTCTCTGGAACTCTGTATTCAGTTGGGAATATCTTTCTCCTTCTCCCTTGCTTTTTGTGTAAAGCTTCCTCAGACAACTACTTTGTCTTCATGCATTTCTTTTTCTTTGGGATGGTTTTGGTCACTCCCTCTGTACAATGGTATGAACCTCTCTCCATAGTTCTTCAGGCACTTTGTTTACCAGATCTAATCCCTTGAATCTATTCATTACCTCCACTGTATAATCATAAGGGATTTGGTTGGTTTAGGTCATACCTGAATTTCCAAGTGGTTTTCCCTAATTTCTTTGATATAAGTCTGAATTTTGCAACAATGACTCACAATCTGAGTCACAGTCAGCTCCAGGTCTTGTTTTTTTAACTCTATAGAACTTTTCCATTTTTGGCTGCAAAGATTGTAATCAGTCTGATTTCGGTATTGACGATCTGGTAATGGCCATATGTAGAGTCATCTCAGATTGTTGGAAAAAGGGTATTTTCTGTGCCCAGCATGTTCTCTTGACAAAACTTTGTTTGCTTTGCCCTGTTTCATTTTGTACTCCAACACCAAATTTGTCTGTTACTCAAGGTATCTCTTGACTTCCTACATTTGCATTCCAATTCCTTAAGATGAAAAAGACATCTTTTTTGTTGTTAATTCTAGAAAGTCTTGTAGGTCTTCATAGAACTGGTTAACTTCAGCTTCTGTGGCATCAGTGGTTGCAGCATAGACTTGGATTATTGTGATGTTAAATAGTCTGCATTGGAAACAAACAGATCATTCTGCATTTTTGAGATTGCACCCAAGTATTACATTATGGACTCTTTTGTTGACTATGAGGACTACTCCATTTCCTCTAAGAATTTCTTGCCCACAGTAGTAGATGTAATGGTCATTTGAATTAAATTCACCCATAGAATAAACCTATTTAGAATTCTATGTTCAAAGTGATATTTTTACAAAAGTCAATAATGTAGTAATATAAGTTAATAATTTAAAGATCCAGAATATCTGATTACCCTTGTGATCACATGAATGTCTCAGTCTATTTTCTTGACACCTATGTGCAAGCAAGTAGCTTTTGAGAGGACAATGGCAATCCTCTTAAGTAAAACCATGCATAAATATCATGGGATTTCTAAAGACACTTCATTTTCACTTGTTCTTTCACACAGATCTGTTGCTATATTTCTACAAAGATGAAGGCTACTGTAATAAAATATATTCTACCAGGACTGAAAATTTCAGCTCATATCATGCCAAATGTCTTATGGACCCATTAATTATAAGGGGAAAAAGGGTAGAAGATAAAATGTGTATGGAACATAAATGTTTAACCACCACATAGAGCTTGAATAATTAATGGAATGATACCCTTTAGTGCAGAGCACCATATCTTTAAAATATAGGAGAATATAAGTGCACTATTTCAATATTTAAGCCAAAGTAAGTGATGTAGTTTCTGCATGTGAACTATATGTCTGGGCAAAGGATTGAACAAATGCTTCATAATAATAAAATGGCTTTTAAATGTGAATTGGTCTCTTAAGGCATAAGGATTTCCCTAACCAACACAATTTATTCAGATAAGATTAGCAAAGACAATTTCTGAAGCAATAACATTCATTACCTCCACATTTTATAAGATTGCTAGTTCAGTGTATCTGAAGTGGTCCAGTGTGTTTAGATTGAACTTTCATCACGTCTAAACAGCTTAACTGATAGTTACTTGATAACTCTTTTATGAGGCAGTTTTTTTATTAATGCTTTCATATTTCTGGTTTATGATGCCATTAAAGTCATCATTTGTCACATTAGTAACAGAGAGATTCTTAAAATATCCCTAGCAGCAATTCAGGGTGGCTTTTAATGTCAGCATAAATTCCTGTACTACTAAACTAGCTATTTGAAATATTAACAGCATTGTTTGCAATTTCAAAATATATATGACAACCTAAGTATATAATGTAGATCCCTGGTTTAGGGAACCCAGTTAGAAAACCTAAAGAAATGAAACTAAAGTAGTTTGGCATGACCTAACATTTCCAAAATCACTGCAGATGGTGACTGCAGCCATGAAATTAAAAGACGCTTGCTCCTTGGAAGGAAAGTTATGACCAACCTAGATGGCATATTCAAAAGCAGAGACATTACTTTGCCGACTAAGGTCTGTCTAGTCAAGGCTATGGTTTTTCCTGTGGTCATGTATGGATGTGAGAGTTGGACTGTGAAAAAAACTGAGCACCTAAGAATTGATGCTTTTGAACTGTAGTGTTGGAGAAGACTCTTGAGAGTCCCTTGGACTGCAAGGAGATCCAACCAGTCCATTCTGAAGGAGATCAGCCCTGGGATTTCTTTGGAAGGAATGATGCTAAAGCTGAAACTCCAGTACTTTGGCCACCTCATGTGAAGAGTTGACTCATTGGAAAAGACTCTGATGCTGGGAGGGATTGGGGGCAGGAGAAAGAGGGGATGACAGAGGATGAGATGGCTGGATGGCATCACCAACTCGACAAACATGAGTTTGAGTGAACTCCAGGAGTTGGTAATGAACAGGGAGGCCTGGTGTGCTGTGATTCATGGGGTCACAAAGAGTTGGACACAACTGAGTGACTGAACTGAACTGAACATTCCCTTAATAGCAAAGAAAATACATGGTTCCTCCTTTGGTTGTGGAACAGATCAGGGGAAGTTTCTGCCATAAATTTTGTATTCTCCAAGGGCAAAACAGTTTAAAATGGGAAGACATAAGAAAAATCTAAATTGTCTAGAATGCTATTCCATAGTGAATCCATCTCAGCTCATAAACTCACAGCTGTGGTTTCCAATTTTTAGAAGCTAAAACACTGTATCATACGCTGTTGTTTTCTCTCCTCACATTGCATCCTGATTTGGGGACATTTTCTAGAAGACCATGGATAAGACTTCAGAGATCTAAAATTAGACTGGATTAGATGTGGTTTCGGAGAAGGCAATGGCACCCCCACTTCAGTACTCTTGCCTGGAAAATCCCATGGACGGAGGAGCCTAGTGGGTTGCAGTCCATGGAGTCGCTAAGAGTCGGACACGACTGAGCGACTTCACTTCCAGTTTCATGCATTGGAGAAGGACATGACAACCCATGCCATTGTTCTTGCCTGGAGAATCCCAGGGACGGGGGAGCCTGGTGGGCTTCAGTCCAGGGGTCCGCTAAGAGTTAGACACGACTGAGCGACTTCACTTCCACTTTTCACTTTCATGCATTGGAGAAGGAAATGGCAACCCACTCCAGTATTCTTGCCTGGAGAATCCCAGGGACGTGGAGCCTGGTGGGCTGCCATCTATGGGGTTGCACAGAGTCGGACACAACTGAAGCGACTTAGCAGCAGCAGATGTAGTTTGCTGCTGGTTTGCTGCCACAAGCTTGTGTACATATATAACACCATCCTAACACACTGTTAGCTGTTCTGCACTTGGAAACAAATGGAGTATTACTGTCATGAACCCCACTGTTGGGCTGCTTTGGAGGCAGGCTTCACAAGATGTATGGTTCTGATGTATCTTCAAAATCATTGACATAATACAAAAGGGCTTCTTCATTCTTTCATGGATGTGTGAGAACAACATATCTCATCTTCTAAGAGGATTTATTCTTCACAGAGGGTTAGTTAACTATTATGCTTTGTAGATATCTAATGAAAGGTATCTCGTGGGTTGATTCATTACCATAGTGCCCTGAGGTAGAATTATATTTGTAAAATGGAGACCTAACAGGTCTCCATTAAAGCGTCTGCCTCCGATGCAGGAGACCAGGGTTTGATCCCTGGGTCGGGAAGATCCGCTGGAGAAGGAAATGGTAACCCACTCCAGTATTCTTGCCTAGAGAATCCCATGGACAGAGAAGCCTGGTAGGCTACAGTCCACGGGGTCGCAAAGAGTCGGACACGACTGAGCAACTTTACTTTCACTTTCAACAAGAAAATACTCATTTGTTTTCCACTATCCTTCCTTGGACTGTGGAGTCCTACTCTTGAAATATCTATCATTTAATCACAAAGAGCATCAAAGTAATATAAAAAAAGAGCACTGAATTAGAAATAAGAAAGCTCTTGTTTCCAAACCCATCCATGCCCCTTAGTAGTTGCATATACGTAGAAAGAAAAAGAAGGTGAAGTTGCTCAGCCGTGTCTGACTCTTTGTGACCCCATGGACTGTAGCCCACCCGGCTCCTTCATCCATGGGATTTTCCAGGCAAGAGTACTGGAGTGGGTTGCCATTTCCTTCTCCAGGGGATCTTCCTGACCCAGGGGTTGAATCCGGGTCTTCCAGATTGTAGGCAGACGCTTTATCGTCTGAGCCACCAGGAAGTCATACACTTGGTCAACCTTTAAATCTTGCTGACCTTATTCTCTTCAGTTTATAATTACTAGAAATACCTGTTTTATCTCCTGCAAATTGTAATTTATATAAAAATATTGGGAAATATAAGATATGTGAAACCAGGGCTACTAATTAAACCATACTTGACATTTCAAAATGCTAATTTATTATATTGCTATTTTGCCTTAAAATTACTTGTCAGTTGTGAAATTGATCTGTATATTATCATTGTTAAAGCTTTTACTTTTTAAGTGTGCTTTTGGACATGGTATTAAAACAAGAAAAGAGTGTCATGATCAAAATTTTCATGCAGGACTATACCAAGTTATTCTTCTTTCTGAAAGTGCTACATTGAAATAAACTGTTTATGGTCATCACTGTGAAAGGACTCAAATATTTTTGTTGAAGAATTCATTTATCCATTGGAAATGTATCATAATTCTCACTGGTATAAGCCTTAACTAGCTCTAGATGTTGAGTGGGTCCATGAGGAGTAAGGTTTTCATGACCAAGAGACCAAATAATTACTAGCAATTAAGAAGAGAAATGGTCATCACAGTTTTTCACTCCATCTGTATCAATCAAGGTTCTTTGGTGAACAAGAACCAATAGGATGTGTGTATGTGTGTGTTTAAAGTGTACACACACACAAACACACACACACACATATATAGGGAGAAGAAGAGAGACAGTATAATTTATCATGAGGCTCTGTTTCCTTGTCTGTAGTTTTTAGAGTTGCCTGCATTCCTTGGCTCGCGGCCCCTTCATCCATCTGCACGGTCAGCAATGTGACATCTCTCTGTGCCTTCTTCTAGGCTCATATTCTCTCTGATCACAGCTGGGAAAGGTGCTCCACTTTTAAGGACTCATGGTTAGACTGAGCCCATTCACATAATCCAAGATAATATTCCATCCAAGGTTCTTAACCTTAATCACACTCCAAAGTCTCTCTGCCATGCAAAATAACATATTCAGTCAGTCACTATGGATTAATATGTGGACATTTTGAGGGTCATCATTCTGTCTAACTAATGTTATTAAATTATTTTACAAATATATGTTGACCAAAAAAAAATCCTTTTACTTTTACACAGAGTGGCTTGTACACTATTAGCTCCTTCAACTGGAAAAAAAGAGAAAAAAATCTTTGTGTTTCCATATGATACTTAGAAGCAAGAACATATTCAAATTTAAAAAATAACAAAATTACAGCATTAACTATATATCCTAATCAATATCCTTTCTTAATTACTAACAAAGCAGCTTGTATTATAATTGAAGTCCATTTGTCTTCATTTTAAAATATATATTTTCTGCACAGTTGTGGCTTGATAATTAAAACACTGTGATCAGGGACCATCTCCTTCTAAATCAGAGTCATTATTGTCTAGTGAAGTCATTAACTTGGATTAATTGGGTCACAGTGGTATAAAAAAATGTGGATGACTTCCAGCTTTTAGGAAAGCACTGAGAAACTTGTTCTGTTATATTTAGAGTAATATAAACTTAAGCTACATGAAGTCAGGTGCTGTACTTTATCTGGTTCACTTCTAGGGCAGTGTCTATTACAGAGTAAAAATTGAATATTTAAATATTTTTGAAGGAACACTTCAGTTCAGTCACTCAGTTGTGTCCGACTCCTTGTAACCCATGAACTGCATCACACCAGGCCTCCCTGTACATCACCAACTCCCAGAGTCTACCCAAACCCATGTCTATTGAGTCAGTGATGCCATCCAGCCATCTCATCCTCTGTAGTCCCCTTCTCCTCCTGCCCTCAATCTTTCCCAGCATCAGGGTCTTTTCAAATGAGTCAGCTCTTCGCATCAGATGGCCAAAGTATTGGAGTTTCAGCTTCAGCATCAGTTCTACCAATGAACACCCAGGACTGATCGCCTTTAGGATGGACTGGTTGGACCTCCTTGCAGTCCAAAGGACTCTCAAAATTCTTCTCCCAACACCACAGTTCAAAAGTATCAATTCTTTGGTGCTCAGCTTTCTTTATAGTACAATTCTCACATCCATACACAACTACTTGCAAAACCATAGCCTTGACTAGATGAACCTTTGTTGGCAAAGTAACGTCTCTGCTTTTAATATGCTGTTTAGGTTTGTCATAACTTTCCTTCCAAGGAGTAAGCGTCTTTTAATTTCATGGCTGCAATCACCATCTGCAGTGATTTTGGAGCCCAGAAAAATAAAGCCAGCCACTGTTTCCACTGTTTCTCCCTCTATTTATCATGAAACAATGAACAACTAAATGAGTCACTATATTGACTGAGAGGTATAGAAGTATTTGGGAACCTAGAAAAAGTTAAGAAGAAAGGTAAAGCATTTGAATATTTCACATTAATTCAATTTGCAAGGTGATTTTTAATTGCCCCTTACCTAAGAGCATGGTGACCAATTTGGAAATTTTAATTCATATAGATTTGAATCCGATGTACATACAGAACTAGTAGTTACTTAAGGTCACTCATCCTCTTTTCTTGCTTATTGACTACTGTTCCAATACATGCTAAAAAATATTTAGAATACCTTACCAGGCTTCAGAAATAATTAAGCACATACATGTAATTGGATCAAATCAGAAGTTTCTCTGAAGCTCTTATGATAGATACTGAAAGAAATACAGTTTTCCCTTATAAAAGAGAGCTGTGCCATATGAGGGAAAGTTCTCTGAACTTCATGGAAACCAAATGCATGCTGACTTTAAAAAGCACTAACTTCTAAAGTGGACCAATCATACTCTCAAAAATAGGCTTACCAATTCCCAAAATGCCTCTTTCTCTCAAAGCGACACCATCTATCCTTCCTCTAAAGCAAACTTTGTGAAGAGGAAATTCTTGAAAGAGTAGAACTAAATCCTACCAAGGTCTTAAGAGAACTTGAGGTAGAGATGCCCTGCAACAAAGCTCTTTGCTTGGTACCAGCTGATTTTGAAGCAGCAGCTGCAATGATGTGGCCTTTTTGTTACTCAGTAAGGTGTTTTACTAACTTTTGTTAATTACACTCTGACTGAATAACATTCCCCCTTTAATATTTGATTGTCTACAGAATGAATATGACCATACACCAACATGATTCATTTAATGTAAAGTTCTATCAGCGTATTCAGTTCAGTTCAGTTCAGTCGGTCAGTCATGTCCAACTCTTTGTAACACCATGAGTCGCAGCATGCCAGGCCTCCCTGTCTATCACCAACTCTCAGAGTTCACTCAGATTCACCCCTATCAAGTCAGTGATGCCATCCAGCCATCTCATCCTCTGTCATCCCCTTCTCCTCCTGCCCCCAAGCCTTCCCAGCATCAGAGTCTTTTCCAGTGAGTCAACTTTTCACATGAGGTGGCCAAAGTACTGGAGTTTCAGCTTCAGCATCATTCCTTCCAAATAAATGCCAGGGCTGATCTCCTTCAGAATGGACTGGTTGGATCTCCTTGCAGTCCAAGGGACTCTCAAGAGTCTTCTCCAACACCACAGTTCAAAAGTATCAATGCTTCGGTGCTCAGCCTTCGTCATAGTCCAACTCTCACATCCATACAAGAGGATAGTGAAAAAGTTGGCTTAAAGCTCAACATTCAGAAAATGAAGATCATGGCATCCAGTCTTATCACATCATGGGAAATAGATGGGGAAACAGTTTCCACTGGGTTAGACTTTATTTTGGGGGGCTCCAAAATCACTGCAGATGGTGACGGCAGCCATGAAATTAAAAGACGCTTACTCCTTGGAAGAAAAGTTATGACCAACCTAGATAGCATATTCAAAAGCAGAGACATTACTTTGCTGACTAAGGTCCGTCTAGTCAAGGCTATGGTTTTTCCAGTAGTCATATATAGATTTAAAACACACAGTCATTCACCTAGCTTTTACATCAGCCCCACAGTTAAGCAGTTAATGGCACCCCACTCCAGTCCTCTTGCCTGGAAAATCCCATGGACAGAGGAACCTGGTAGGCTGCAGTCCGTGGGGTCGTGAAGAGTCGGACACCACTGAGCAACCTCACTTTCACTTTTCACTTTCATGCACTGGAGAAGGAAATGGCAACCCACTCCAGCGTTCTTGCCTGGAGAATCCCAGGGACGAGGGAGCCTGGTAGACTGCCATCTATGGGGTCACACAGAGTAGGACACAGACTGAAGTAACTTAGCAGAAGCAGCAGCAGTCCCAAAATAAGGAGATAGTTGGAAAGGAGTCAAATAACTTGATAAAGAGGGTTCAGTAACTTGGAATGGACTCTAGCTTGACGAACTAGGAATAAACTCAAGCTTATTAACCAAACTAAATGTCCTAAAAAAGACTGGAAAAGGAATATTATAAAGAGGAAGGACAGTTTTCTGAGATGACAATTATGCATGATTTGTCTTATGTACCTGATGTATTTGGAATCTCTAGACATTATTATGTTTAATATCAAGAGTGACATTCATCTATTGCATGTAGATCATCAGACAACATGGATGATTTTCTTTTAACTTTGCCTTATTGAGATGTTTTGTGTCTCCATACCGATTATACCATAAGGAGTCCAGAATGTAAAGACACAAATATTTTTAAAAATCTTTTTGTGTGTTTCTCCCAAGAGAAAAACTGCCATCATCAGCAAAGTAACTCTCTAGTTGCATTCTAATCTATACCCTTACAGGCACAGAACACTAGCAAGGAAGAAAACATGGTGGAAATACTGAAATGGATATAGAAAAATATGAATGCATGAAAATAACTGTCCATATGTGGCTTTTTCATGACTTTTTTTCTGTTATTTTACCCAACTGTGATTTTCTCTCTGATATGCTGGTAGTATTTACAAACATTTAAGATGAAGAAATGAACTCCTTCCTGAACATATCTTAATTTACTCTGAATGCCCCAGCATTGATGTATTTAGAAAATTCAAAGGGTAAGTTCTCATGAGAAACATATGAACTTTTTCTATATAAAACAATGTCACACTTTTTCTTTCTCTTGAATCAAGTAGTACTTCACTCATGCAGTCTAAATAAAACAGATCATAAATACTCATTGAAGTTTTGACTGGGAAAAATGCCTTGGGGTACATTATTTACACCAATGTGTATATATCACATTATGCAATTGCATAGAAGATAAACATACAATACTTTAAAAGTGTGCTACTGTCTCCTGCTATCCAATAGCCAATCATATTTTCACCTAAACATTTCTGTTTATGCTCAAATATGCCTTCCAGTGTCTAGAATAATGCTTAACATACAGAAAGTACTAAATATATACTTCTTAAGTGACTAAAATGGCATTTCTTCCCAAATAGAACTGCTCTTTTGCTTTTCCAGTGAATTTAATATTCTAAAAACACATTTTGAAATATTTTTATTTCAGTATTTGTCTTTTATTTTCTTCCTCCATAACCCCACTGCTATTAGCAGCAAGCGAGATATGATATCATACAAGTGATGGAGATGATTAAAATAGACTAGATTAAAGAGTCCCAGTAATGTTAAGATGCTAGTCCTACAAACACAGTTTTTTTTTTTAAATGGGCAAAGTTTGACCAAAAATTTCTTCAAAAATATACAGATGATGAATTAGCACATGAAAAAATGCTCAACATCACTGATCAAAAGGGAAATGCAAGTCAAAACCACAGTGAGATACCACTTTACATCCATCAGGCGGGTCATTATTTTGAAACAGAAAGTAACAGGTGCTGGGGAGGATATGGAGAAATTGTAACTCATGAATTGCTGGTAAGAAGACAAATGATTCAGCCACTGGAAAATAGTATGGCAGTTCCCCCAAAATTAAAAACAGATAGGCAAAGTCTTTGACAGTGTGGATCACAAAACACTATAGAAAATTCTTAAAGAGATGAGAATACCAGACCTGCCTCCTGAGAAATCTGTATGCAGGTCAAGAAGCAACAGTTAGAACTGGACATGGAACAACAAACTGGTTCTAAATCAGGAAAGGAGTACATCAAGGCTGTATATTGTCACCCTGATTATTTAACTTAAATGCAGAGTACATCATGACAAATGGTGGACCAGATGAGAACAAGCTGGAATCAAGATTACCAGGAGAAATATCAATAGCCTCAGATATGCAGATGATACCACCCTTATGGGAGAAAGAGAGGAAGAACTAAAGAGCCTCTTGATGAAAGTGTAAGAGGAGAGTGAAAAGGTTGTCTTAAAGCTCGACATTCAGAAAACTAAGATGGCATCTGGTCCCATCAGTTCCAGTTCAGTCGCTCAGTCGTGTCCGACTCTTTGCGACCCCATGAATCGCAGCACACCAGGCCTCCCTGTCTATCACAAACTCCCGGAGCTCACTCAGACTCATGTCCATCGAGTCAGTGATGCCATCCAGCCATCTCATTCTCTGTCATCCCCTTCTCCTCCTGCCCCTTCCCAGCATCAGAGTCTTTTCCAGGGAGTCAACTCTTCACATGAGGTGGCCAAAGTACTAGAGTTTCAGCTTCAATATTGTTCCTTCCAAAGAAATCCCAGGGCTGATCTCCTTCCAGAATAGACTGGTTGGATCTCCTTGCAGTCCAAGGGACTCTCAAGAGTCTTCTCCAACACTACAGTTCAAAAGCATCAATTCTTCGGTGCTCAGCTTTCTTTATAGTCCAACTCTCACATCCATACCTGACCACTGGAAAAACCATAGCCTTGACTAGACGAACCTTTGTTGGCAAAGTAATGTCTCTGCTTTTGAATATGCTATCTAGATTGGTCATAACTTTTCTTCCAAGGAGTAAGCGTCTTTTAATTTCATGGCTGCAGTCACCATCTGCAGTGATTTGGGAGCCCCCAAAAATAAAGTCTGACACTGTTTCCACTGTTTCCCCGTCTATTTTCCATGAAGTGATGGGACCAAATGCCATAATCTTCATTTTCTGAATGTTGAGCTTTAAGCCAACTTTTTTCACTCTCCACTTTCTCTTTCATCAAGAGGCTTTTTAGTTCCTCTTCACTTTCTGCCATAAGGGTGGTGTCATCTGCATATCTGAGGTTATTGATATTTCTCCTGGCAGTCTTGATTCCAGCTTGTGCTTCTTCCAGCCCAGCGTTTCTCATGATGTACTCTGCATAGAAGTTAAATAAGCAGGATGACAATATACAGCCTTGACATACTCCTTGTCCTATTTGAAACCAGTCTGTTGTTCCATGTCCAGTTCTAACTGTTGCTTCCTGACCTGGTCCCATCACTTCATGGCAAATACATGGGGAAACAGTGGAAACAGTAACCAACTTTATTTTTATTGGGCTGCAGATGGTGACTGCAGCCATGAAATTAAAGGACACTTACTCCTTGGAAGAAAAGTTATGACCAACCTAGACAGGATATTAAAAGCAGAGACATTACTTTACCAAGAAAAGTTCATTTAGTCTAGGTTATGGTTTTTCCAGTAGTCGTGTATGGATGTGAGAGTTGGACTATAAAGAAAGCTGAATGCCGAAGAATTGATGCTTTGAACTGTAGTGTTGGAGAACACTCTTGAGAATCCCTTGGACATCACGGAGATCCAACCAGTCCATCCTAAAGGAAAGCAGTCCTGAATACTCACTGGACGGACTGATGCTGAAGCTGCAACTCCAATACTTTCGCCACCTGATGCGAAGAACTGACTCATTTGAAAAGACCCTGATGCTTGGGAAAGATTGAGGGCAGGAGGAGAAGGGGACGACAGAGGATGAGATGGTTGAATGGCATCACCTACTGGGTGGACATGAGTTTGGGTAAGCTCTGGGAGTTGATGATGGACAGGGTGGCCTGGCATGCTGTAATTCATGGGATAGCAAATAGTTGGACACAACTTCACGACTGAACTGAACTGAACCATATAATCTGGTGATTCCCCCTCTAGGTATAAATTCAAAGAATTGAATTTATAAGCAGGGACTCAAACAAATATTTGTATACCAATGACCTATGTTCATAACAGAATTATGCACAAAAGCCAAAAGGTGGATACAATCCAAATGTCCATCAATTGACAAATGAAATTTTTAAAAGTAATGTATATAGTGAACCCTTGAGCTGCACTGGGGATAGAGGTGCTGACCCTTGTATACTGTTATTTCTGCCTCAGTAACAAACAAACTGATAAATGACTCAACCAAGAGAAGGTGATGGACAGGGAGGTGATGGACAGAGAGGCCTGGTGTGCTGTGGTCCATGGTGTCGCAAAGAGTCGGACATGACTGAGCAACTGAACTGAACTGAAGGGAAGGAAGCCAAAACGGTTTGGATAGAATCAGGACTCATATTCTAATTTTTTGATGTCATATATTGTTATCTCTAATCAAACATAAACTTTTCCCCATACTTAAAGATCTATAAAATGAACATATAGATATAGATACTATATTTACTGAAAAATATCTGTTTATAAGTGGAACCACGCAGTTTGAACTCACACTTTTCAAGAGCCAACTGTACATACAAAGGAATAATATTCAGCATAAATTTTAAAAAGAGTGAGATTCTGATACATGCTATGAAATGGATGAACCTTAAAGACATTTTGTTAAGTGAAATAAGCCAGTCACAAAAGGACATTGTATTAGTTCACTTAGAGAAAGTGCCTAGAGCAATCAAATTTATAGAGACAGAAAGTAGAATAGTGAGGACCAACTTAGAGAAGAGGGAATGGAGAGTTATTGTTTAATGACTTGGGGTTTCCCACACTAATGGTAAAGGAAAAAAAAAAAAAACCACCTGTCAATGCAGGAGACATAAAAGATGCAGGTTTGATCCCAGGGTCAAAAGATTCCCTGGAAAATGCAGAGCAACCCACTCCAATATTCTTGCCTAGAGAATCCCATGGTTATAAGAGCCTGGCCAGCGACAGTCCATGGGGTCACAAAGAGTCTGACACAACTGAAGTGATTTAGCACGCATGCACTGGTTTAGATTTAACAAAATGAAAAACTTCTGTGGATGGATATTGGTGATGATTACATAACAATATGAAAATACTGAATGCCACTAAACAGTACAATTAAAATAATTAAAATGGTAAATCTTATGTACATTTTATCACAATAAAAGAAAAAGAAAAAAGATGCTATTTTTTGGTAAGGGGACTGGTAAATTTTATTCACTAAATTAAAAATACATATATAAATAAACACACTAAAGCCAAGAAAAGTCAGAGAGATTAAGAGAAAATATGTGCCATACACATATAACCCAGAAAATCAGTACCTCAAACATACAAAGAATTTATATTTAACAATAAAAAATAAGCATAAAATGTGCATAAGCTGTTAACAGAAAAAATCATTACCACAGAAGATGTTCAAACATCCCATAAATATATCAAAAGTTGAGTCACCTCAGGTTTGTTCTCTATGTCTGTGTCTCTATTTCTGTTTTGCAAATAAGATCATCTATACTGGTTTTCTAGAGTCCATATCTATAAATTAATATGTGATAGTTATTTTTCTCTGACTTACTTCACTCTGTAGGACAGTCTCTAGGTCCATCCACATCTCTACAAATGATTCCATTCCTTTTTTCTGGCTGAGTAATTTTCCACAGTACATGGGTACCACATCTTCTTAAATGCATGGATACAAAGAAGAAGAATGGGTAGAGAAAGGAAGGATGAACTGGGAGCCTGGGATTGAGATATAGATACTATTGATACCGTGTATAAAATAGATAAATAATGAGAACCTATTGTATAGCTCAAGAAACCTTACTCAGTGCTCTATGGTGACCTAAATGAAAAGGAAATCCTAAAAGAGGGGATATGTGTATACATATAGCGATTCATGTTGCTGTATAGTAGAAAACAACACGACATTGTAAAGCAACTATACCCCAACAGAAATGGGTTTACAAAGATAAACATAAGTAAACTAAAAGAGCACTAGATTTAAAAAGCATTGATCCATCTTACATAAGAAAACAGACAGAAAAATATTTTTTTAAATGTTGTGTAACCTCAGGCATAATCAGTTAAAATGTAACACTGTTTCACATACAAATGATAATATTGTGAAGGAATTAAACTAGTATCTTTTTTCTTTTTCTGTTTTTATTGGCAAAATGTACATAACATAAAATTTATCATTACTCAATCTTTGTTAAAAGAAATATTTTTCTTGATATCCAAAGCCTAGCTTTGTGATCTTTTTCCTAAACCATTAAAGAAAACACAGAGCTCTTCTCTTTACTCTTTCTTTTCCTCTTCTTCACTTCTAGAACAATTTAGTCCAAAAGCCATTACTTGGGTTCAACAATGTAAGTATTTACATGGACAGAGGGAGAGAGACACACAGCGTGCTGTGGAAGACGTCACAACTGGGTCCAGGTAAAGAGGGTGTCCACGTGGGAGCAGCAGGTTTGTATCATCTTAGTATTGTCACCAAGATCAGATGCTCACGTGGTAGAGAGGGAGCCGAGGAAGGTAGTTAGCAATGGAGACTGTCCTCCGTGGGGTACTAGAGTTTCAAGAGGTACAGAGGCTCTGTGCTGGAGGACAAGCTGGTATAAGATACTAGAGGCTGGATGTGTCTGAAGAGGCATCGTGCTGTGGGGGCATTCTTCCCTGAGGCTCCTGTGCAGGAGGAGGAGGTGTCTTAGTGTAGAATATTAGACCCAGCTGAGATGAAGAGGGGTAAGACAGTGATGGGAGTTCAATTACATATAGGAGAACTGAACAAATAAATAAATATATTAAGGACAGTGGCAGCAAGGTTTCTTGCCAAAAAAAAAAAAAGAATTACAATAATAAAACTCTAACTCTATAGAACTGGACTTAAAATAGAAATATCAGTGTAAAACCATTGCTTTCAATACAAACAGATAAAGTCAAAATAAGTAGAAATGTGAATGTGCATGTACACATACTTCCTATATTTGTCTACTGAGAAGGTCTGGGAAGAGTGACATTCCAACACAAAAGTATGGCTAGTGCCCAGACTTAGGCTCTAAATGTCATTCTCCAGTAAAAGGAATCAGGACTCCTTGGAAGTGGCTGCTTCTTGGTCTAGAGCAAGAAAATATAACACAAGCCTTGTGCCAGACAGCAAGGAAGCAATCAAATAATAAAAATAATTCATTGAGAAAATGAATAAAAGTGAAAGCCAGCTTCAAACAGGTACCAGAATTTGGAAATGACTCGAAAGGCATGAAATTAAAATAATTACAATAACAGTTTATAACTCTAGTATTCTTGTTTGGAAAATTCCATGTACAGAGGACCCTGGTAGACTATAGTCCATGATGTTGCAGAGTTGGACACAATTGAGTGACTAAGCATGGCACAGTATACATAAATATAAAATTAGGTAAATAATAGGATACTTACACAGTCTCAAAGCATCTTGTCAAAAAATATTAATCACAAAAGAATAACGTGTGAAGAAGCCTAAGACACCACCTTAAATAAAAATGAAAGTGAAACTCACGACTGACTCTTTGCAACCCCTGGACTATATAGTCCATGGAATTCTCCAGGCCAGAATACTAGAGTGGGTAGTCTTTCCCTTCTCCAGGGGATCTTCCCACCCCAGGGGATCGAACTCAGGTCTCTTGCATTGCAAGCAAATTCTTTATCAGCTGATCTACAGGGGAAGCACAAGAATACTGGAGTGGGTAGACTATTCCTTCTCCAGCAGATCTTCCCAACTCAGGAATTGAACTGAGATCAAATTTAATAGATCACTAGAACAAATCAAAATCATGTATACACCTAATAGGATGCAATAAGTAAATACAACAAAATCAAATCGAGGTCATTCTCCAAAAACATTTGGTTTATGACCTTCAAACATTTTAACATAAAAAAGCTATATAGCAGGCTGAATAATGTTTCTCAAATATGCCCACATCCTAATCCCCGGAGTCTGTACATGTTATTTAACATGGCAAAGGGATTAAGTTAAGGATCTTGAGATCAGAACTTTGTCCTGGATTACCCCAAAACAACAATCCTTCTAAGAGGGACCTAAGAGCAAGTGAAATCAGAGGAGAAGGTGATATGACAGAAGCAGAGACAGGGGTGATACACATTAAACACAGGAAGGGGCCATAAACCAAAGAATGCAGGAGGTCGCCAGAAGCTGCTAAGTAAGTTTTGAGAAAGGCATGGGTTGGACATAAAAATGTGGGTGTCACTGACATTTTATATGTATAAATTATGATTGTATATAGAAAAGAAATAAGAATGAACTCTCAGTATAAAATATAGTTGGGGATCTAGGAATTATTCTTTACTCAGTGCTGAAAGATCCAGTGATCAGACAATTCCCTGGCTCTAAGATGAAATATAAAGTGGAGGTAGAAAGTGGGGGAGCAGAGGTTTTATATTAGGAAAAAAAGAGAAAGGACCTATATGATACATTCATCACTACACACTTTAAACATGAAGTTTTAGAGACAAAGAGACAATTATCTCATGTGAACATATAACATAAAGTGAAAAAAACAGGATAAAAACCTAAATGTACATCATGATTTCAGTTGATTTTATATATGTATCATATATGAGTTTGAGTATGTGTATGTAAATATTATAACTCAGATATACTTCAATCTAATGTATAGAAAGTTGAAATTTAATTTTGCTATCAGAAATGAATTCTTTTTGAACTCTCATTTCTGTATTGTAGCAGAAAAACTATTTTGTTTTCTGATATTTTAGTCCCTTCTAATTTAAATATTTTTCTTTCAAATAAATATTTATTACAAGTATTACTGTTTTGTATCATTATTTGCTACATTTTCTCTAAATTTGCCCTACTGCCAAATATAACCTCCCCAATTCTGAAAAGAATATTTTTCTGACATAATAACATGTAATATTAATAATCAAAAGAAATTTTAAATGGGTCAAAATGCTTGCCCTATCTTCCAAAGTTGTCACAAGGATTTTAAAATGTAATGAGTACTAAAATCTTAGAAAACTATAACATATGCTTCAAATAAATTCTCATTATTGTCGGTTCACTGGGATGCACTAAACAATTATTTTAATTTCTGGTTATGTTTTAAAGACCAATAATGAATATTGTACATGTTTAGGTCCATGTGTAAAAACCTGCTTATGTGAATAAAAATGCATTTCTTTGTGTAAGATCAATCAGAAAAATGTAGTTTCTCTCTGGGAATGGCTAGATCAGGAAAACTCTAAGGAAAAGAGACATGGCAGTGTGTAGTTTTAAAATGACTACAAGATAATACTGATACATGTCTCATCCCCTCTACCTACCCAGATTATGAATGACTTCTCTCTGTTATCTACATTTTATTATTCTACCAAATTAGATCACCAGAAGAAACATGACTGAACTGTATTATCTCAGTCCCTGTAGAAGTGTCTTTACTACTATGATTTCATTTTATATCATTGTTTGCTCTAATAAAGAGTGATGTAGAGATATTTCTGCATCTGCCATAAAACCGCTAAGTATACTGCCATGACTTTATTAAATGCCCTTTAAAATCCCAAATGTTAGTTTTCTCCCTAGCATTTAACAGCAAAAACAGTTTATCTCTGCTGAAGAATCAGTCTTCTTCCATTTATCAGACACTGATAACTAGGTAATCTGTCCCTCTTTCCTTTGGCTTTCAGGAGACAGATTAAATTTCAGGCTTAATTACAGAAATGTCTCATAATTTCTTTTCCTTTATTTGTTTCTCCTTATATCTTTTACATAATTTTTAATCTTTAGCTTACATTTAGCTAAATAGTATTATAGCATTTTAAAGAGAATTTTAAAGAAGATGAAGTATAAACTATAAAAAAAATTTAGAAAAGTTGTGGCTCAGAAAAATCTCAGTAAATAAGCGAAGCAAGGGGAAAAAGTAGAGCTCGGATCACAGCAACAGTAGAGAAAGGATCACTTAAGGAATGAGGCAGGGATAAACCCTGAACCTCTTTTTCAGTGGGGATGAAGAACAGGAGAGAAGGTCAGCACTGGAGGACAGGTTTGATAGAGCAACCCAGGCAACTCCATAATTCCTGATAAACAATGAATGAAAGCAGGGAATGAAAGATAGTAAGCTCAGAAAGGAAATCTGAAATTTTCCCAGAGAGGAAAATAATTTTAGCAAAGCCCATGTGGTTTTCCCTGAAGCTTGTCATGTTCCAGGCAGAGCCCCTTAGAGGATAAGGGAGCGAGCCTTAGGGAACCTGTCCCTATATAGCCTACATCATTAGAATGCAGACCACTCAAATGAAAGTTACCTCTTTGTTGAACCCTACCCTACCATCAGCCCAGTAGAAGCTATCTCTGTGAAAGTCTATTTAAAGTATACATTCTATACAGTAATGTATAGAATAAGAAGCAAATGAATTTCTTTGGTATCAGAGATATGTTTGCTTTTCATTAACTCCTGGAACAACTGTAAATTTAGATTGTTATCAGACATAATATAAAGGTATTGATATGACCATTTCTTTGGGGTTAACATACTAGTTCTGTGAATTTGGTAGATCTCTGTGACCATCCACAGTGAAGGCTGTCCACAATACCTGTGGCCTTAACATGGAAATGTGTCCATTAATTAGTGCCAGTAAACTGTATTTCTTAAAAGAGTCTTGGTCACCATTAGAAGATGACAAATAAGCAGTGCTCATATCTACAAAACTCCTGACTATAAACTGCACAATACTACAAAGGCTTTATGGAAAACTCTGTGCTGTCACTCAGTCGTGTCCAACTTTTTGTGACCCCAGGGACTGTAGCCTGCCAAGCTCCTCTGTCCATGGGATTTTCCACGCAAGAATACTGGAGTGGGTTGCCATTTCCTTCTCTAGGGGATCTTCCCGACCCAGTGATTGAACCTGCATCTCTTGTTTCCTCAAATTGGCAGGCAGATTCTTTATCACTGACCCACTTGGGAAGTCTGGCAAACTCTAGTAATTATATAGTGACAATAAACTCTCATCATTTTATCATGTTCGTTATGGATAAAGATTCTGGTTTCAAAAAATTTCAGTATCCTTTCTTACCATTCCAGATAGCCAAAGAGTCTTCTAAGCATTACACTATATATTTTATTATTTTTTATTTTGTGTAATAATGGAAAATTATAGATTAATATACTGCTAAAATTATTTATATTGTATGCCTTGCCTGAAGGAAAAAGTTTATTTTTCCCCCAGACCATTGGAAAAGAGGAAACCAAGGCAGCTGTATACTATATATGTTTAGAGATTGACTGTCTCTTACTAAATCATGACGAATTTTAGAGGTAGCAGAGGCATTAATTTTTAGTATGTTTCTGATAGATCTTGTTGTTAGTAAACAAAAGCCAAAAAGAGACGTAGCAGTAGTTGAACACAAATAGTTGTTTTAAAACCACAAAACACACTAAATAGGTCCCATAACATTATGCACATGCATATCTTAACTATTATAATTACTAAAGGTAGAAATAACAATGAAACTGCATATGAAACCCTTATTCAACACTTTGCTTTGCTCTCCCTTTTCTTTGAGTAAATCTGACATTATAAGCATAACTGGTTCTCTGTGGACCTCTTAAATAATTTAAAGATGCTGAGCCTCATATTCTACAACCCAAAGATGCTGACATTATTTTAAATTAGGTTTTTACACTTAAAACGTATTGAAGTGCATTTGGGGAAGATGAAGTTTTGCTACCTGTGCTTTTTTGTTGTGAGAACAGTGTTCAGCAGTTAAGAGTTGGAATAAAATAATATCTCCATGGTTTGTCTTTAATTCTTTACCTCCAGTCAAATGACATGACCTAGGGTAACACACATACACCAACCTGGTAATTTCAGAAAAATGGTTTGTTTTTAATTCTTTTCCTCGAGTCAAATGAAATAAGCCAGAGGTAACACACATATGACAACCTGGTAATTTTAGAATAAATTCTGAATGCAAAGAGAGTTGCTCACATCAAGTGAAAAATAGCGAAACTTAAACATTTTCTAAGAAAAGCAATAGTGTTCTTATTGAGTCTTACTATCCAAAGAATTTGGATTTTGCTACAATTCAGAAGATGTCTGTGGTACACATATATGTAAGGGATCTTTGAAATGCCAATATGTGGCCATTTCTTTACCCCATGGCACCAGTTTTAATGGAGTTCAGCTGGCTGAACAGTCTGAAACCTAAGAAATGAAGTCTTTTTGTCGGCACCTTCATCTCTTTCCACAAAGAGAGAGAATGTCAGTTCCATCCTATTCCCACATATAACTGCCATACACGGTTTTTAAGTCCCTAGGTTGTATGTATCTGGGTCAGAGGCAAAGCTCAAAGTTGAACTATGGCTTCAGACACGGCTTGGCCTCAATCAGAATTTTCCTTATGTGATCAGGCATGTTCCCAGTTGCCACGCAATGCAAGTTGGCAAGGGAGAAGGGGAGTTTTTTTAAAAAGGAAAAAAAAATCAAGAAATGGGCACCTGGCCAAGTTTTATAGACTGAAAATTGGAGCCCCTGAGAGAAACAAATGTTTGGAACTGCTAACCCTTCTGCCCTATCACATTCCAACTCAGTCAGATGGTCACACCCATCACTGCCAAAATATGCCATGTTATTGAGCACAGAGACAGGTTTCCAGCCTCACAGGATATAGGATCGTGTGCTGGGGATTCATATGAGTTCACAGGAAAGGTTCTTCATTTGCTTGTACCTGATGCTGAGGTTTCTAATGATTCCTTTTCTAAGCCACTCTTCTAGATTTTATTTCCCAGGAAATTTTAGATTCTATTCTCACCTAATTTTACTTATTACATTTTACTTGCATGAATCAAATTCAGGGTCACTAAACACAGGTTCAGTATCCAACAAAAACTATGTCTCAACTTTTTGCTGCGTAACCAACTTAATTATTCCAAAGATTAATGGTAACAAAAGAACAACCAGTTTAGTATATTCACTGTTCCCGTGGAGGAATTCAGACAGGGACTAAAGGGGTGGATTGTGTCTCCATCTTACCATCAACTGGGAAGACTCAAACAGTCAGGGATGATACACAAGTGAGGTTTGAAGACCAGAGAACCTATATGTCACCTATACAAGGTTCTAACAATACAGAGGCCTCAGGAAGTCAGACATGGAATTCAGGGCTCTGAGAGCAAGAATTCAAGTGATCAAAGATGAATACTCATTGCTCTTTATGACCTAACTCAGATATAATAGAATGTCAGGTCTGTCATGTTTTTTATTGGTTGAAGACAACACAGGCCTACTCAGATTCAAGTTGAGGGAACACAGAACCAAAATGTGGATTCAAAGAATGTTTAAAATTTTTCATTCATGCTTTAAAACTACCAAAATCTACATATCTGTGATTATTAATGTGAATCTTTTTATACATTTTTCTCTCTTCATGAATTATTTCTGTAAACTGCCTATTCACATAGTTGCTCATTATTTTCACTAATTGTTTATCACTCATTGATTATTGGAATCTTTATATTTTTTATTCTAAATTTTTGAGAGTGCAATGAATGCAAGCATCTTCTCTTTGTATTTTAAGTTAGTTTGTGATATCTTTTCTGATATTAAGTCAAACTAAAGTAAACAAAAACAAAATACCCAATGAGTAAATTTGACTGAGTATAGAAAAGAGATATTCTTCTCAATAGAGAGAAAAAAATAATTAAGCCAAGAAAATATCTCAAACATGTTAGATGGGGTTTTGACCATTGTATAGCAAGGAAATGTCTTGGCTGGCAATCATTCTGGGAGAAATTCAAATCAGCCAGAAATGGTGGAAGAACACTGGACTTAGATTTTCTATCTGCTAGAGAAGGCACCTTAGGAAAATTACTTAATTCCCCAGACATGTGTTTACTCATCTTCCAGTGCAAACTATAATGAGTGATAGGTTCCGTTACAATGCTATTAGAAGAATTAACACATAAGGCATACAAGCATGTTTTGGAAATGTAGAACGCTGTATAAGGGTGAAGAACTATCACCTACTTTCTCCAGTGGGCCCTATAATGATGCAAAGTTCTCATTCCTTCCAGAGGCAGTTCTCTATAAAATAATAAAGTGAGTTCTTGACTTAAGCCTTCAACAATTGGTGGCTTTGTTTTGCTGTATTTTGTTTTGGGTATATTTTAACAGCTCTATTGACACATAATTCATATACTATACAATTCATCCATTTAAAATATATAATTTTTTCACATTTATAGGGTCATGTGACCACCATTATAATCTAATTTAGAACATTGTTATCACTAGAAAGAAAAATAAAAAGAACGGTAGCAATCAGTCTGCATTCATTTTGGACAAACCCTCACTCATGGCTCTAGGCAATCACTAAACAATTTTCTGTCTCTATGGATCTGCCTATTCAGAACATTTCATATAGACTGAATCACACAACATGTGATATTTAGGGACTGGCTTCTTTCACGTAGCATAATGTTTTCAAGGTTTGAGTTGCAGCATGTATCAGTACTTAATATTCTTTCTGTGACAGTATATATAGTACTTAATATTCTTTCTGTGGCTGAATAATATTGCATTGTAATTATCCATTCCATTTTGTCTACCCATTCATCAGGTGAGGAACATCTGAGTTGTTTCAACTTTTATTACTATGAATAATGTTGTTATGAATACTCATGTGTAAGTTATTGTGTGGACACATGTTTTTCTTTCTCTTGAGTAAATATCTTGGAGTTAACTTATATGCAGAGTACATCATGAGAAATGCTGGACTGGAAGAAACACAAGCTGGAATCAAGATTTCCAGGAGAAATATCAATAACCTCAGATATGCAGATGACACCACCCTTATGGCAGAAAGTGAAGAGGAACTAAAAGCCTCTTGATGAAAGTGAAAGAGGAAAGCGAAAAAGTTGGCTTCAAGCTCAACATTCAGAAAACGAAGATTATGGCATCTGGTCCCATCACTTCATGGAAAATAGATGGGGAAACAGTGGAAACAGTGTCAGACTTTATTTTAGGGGGCTCCAAAATCACTGCAGATGGTGATTGCAGCCATGAAATTAAAAGACGCTTACTCCTTGGAAGAAAAGTTATGACCAACCTAGATAGCTTATTCAAAGGCAGAGACATTTGCCAAAAAAAGGTCCATCTAGTCAAGGCTATGGTTTTTCCTGTGGTCATGTATGGATGTGAGAGTTGGACTGTGAAGAAGGCTGAGCGCCAAAGAATTGATGCTTTTGAACTGTGGTACTGGAGAAAACTCTTGAGAGTCCCTTGAACTGCAAGGAGATCCAACCAGTCCATTGCAAAGGAGATCAGCCCTGGGATTTCTTTGGAAGGAACGATGCTAAAACTGAAACTCCAGTATTTTGGCCACTTCATGTGAAGAGTTGACTCATTGGAAAAGACTCTGATGCTGGGAAGGATTGGGGGCAGGAGGAGAAGGGGACAACCGAGGATGAGATGGCTGGATGGCATCATGGACTCGATGGACGTGAGTCTGAGTGAACTCCGGGATTTGGTGATGGACAGGGAGGCCTGGCGTGCTGCGATTCATGGGGTCGCAAAGAGTCAGACACAACTGAGCGACTGAACTGAACTGAACTGAATTGAAGTATCTTGGAGTAGAGTTTCTGGGTCATATGGTAAATCTATTAAGCTTTGGAGGAACTTTCAGACTTTTTTACATCATTTATATGCCCACCGGCAATGAATGAGGGTTCCAGTTCTCCACACTCTATAAGTTTTGTTGTCATCTGTCCTTTTTATTAAAGCCATCCTGGTGTATTTAAAATAATATATTATTGTGATTGTGATTTGCATTTCCTAATAATGTTGAGCATCTTTCCACATGCTTCTTGGCAATTTGTATATCTTCATTGGAGACACATTTATCCAGATGCTTTGGTTATTTTTTAATTCAGTTATTTGTCTCTTAAACTTTTAACTATAGGAATTTTTATACTTTTTTATAAATACCCTTATCAGATACATTATTTCTAAATATGTTCTGTTCTATGGGTTGCCTTTTTACTTTTTTCATGGTATAATTTGCAGCAAAAAAAAAGTTACAGCAAATTACTTTTGCAGTTCAAAATTATTTTGATTAGTCCAAATTATTTTTCCTTTTGTTGCTTATGCTTTTGGAGTTTAATCTAGAAATCACTGCCTAACTCAAAGTCAAGAATATTTACATTATGTTCTTTTCTAAAGTTTCACCTTAGGAAATGTAAAGTAGTCTTTACATTTAGGTTTATAAAATATTTTGAGTTAATTTCTGGGTATGATTTGAGATGTGTCCAGATTCATTATTTTGCATGTAGATATCCAGTTCTTCCTGTTTTTGTTGTTTAAAAGACTATTGTTCTTCATTGAATTATCTTGGCACCCTTGTCAAAAATCAGTTGACCATAAATTTATGGTTTTACTTTCTTTCAGCTCTATTGATCTATAGCCTCTTTTTTCATGCCAATAATATACTATCTTGATAACTTTAGATTTTTATTAAGTTTTGAAGTTAGGAAACAAGGGTCTTCCAACATTTTTCTTTTTCAAAACTGCTTGAGTTATTCCAAGTCTTTTAAATTTCCATATGAATTTTAGAATCAGCTTGTCAATTTCTGTAAGGAACCCAGTTGAAATTTTATTAGGATTGGCATTAAGTGTACAGATTAATTTGGAGATATTGCCATCTTAATATTAAATTTTCCAATTCATGAACCTAGATTTCTGTTATTTATTTAGATCTTCTTTAATTCATTTCAACGTTTTCTAGTTTTCAGTGCTTAAGTCTTACATATTTGCGTTAAATTTGCACATAAGTATTTTATTCTTTTAATGCTATGGTAAATGGAATTATTTTCTCAAATTTTTTTTGAATGTTCATTGACAAGAATTCAGTTGAATTTGTAGAATTATGTTGTATCCTGAAACCTGGCTGAATTCATTTATTAGTTATAATAGCTTTTGGTGGATTTCTTAGGATTCTCTCCATACAAAATCACATCATCTGCAAACAGAGATGAATTTACTTCTTCCTTTCCAATCTTTATTTTTTTCTTTCTTTTTCTTCCCTAATTCCCGTGGTTAGAACCTTCGACAATTAGTGTTTAATTAAGTCAGAAGTGAAATTTTGCTGCTTCAAGAGAAAATAGTCTTAGAGAAAGGATAGTAATGGTAAATGCAGAGTAAGTATATCTACTTATTTTTGCTATGACTGTTTTAGTGGACTTGGGATTTTAGTTGTTCATGTGCTGTTGATTTTCATTACATTTCATTACATTTATATTACATTTTTATTTGTATGTTTATACCTCACTTTATTTCCTTAGAGATATTAAGGGACCTAATAAGCAGTGTAAGAGAAGGAAACAATGCTGCAGGCCTGTCAGAATTCCAGTTTGCTCAGGTTGTCACAACTGTTCCAGGGCCATTCTTGTTTCATATCTGGTTTAATTAAATGGTCTACTAAAATCTGATGCCTGAAAAGTAAGTGTATTTTTCAACATAGAAATAGCCAAGGTCATCTGGATCACTGTAATTTCAGAAATGTATAGAAATTCTCATAAACAGAGAAAATTAATCAAGCCTACAATCCTCAATATACAAGTTGTTGTCATATATTAATCATTAAGTTTGAATAAGCAAAAGAATCTAAATTTGTTGCATCTTCATGAGGCATATTGTTAGCTTTCCGCTTTGCTTTCACTAGTTCATCTATGTATGTAATTTATTTTTATAGCTGCATACTTTCCTTAAAAACTTCTCCAATTTACAATCTCATGGACAGAGTGGTCTGGTGGGCTACACCCCATAGTGTCGCAAAGAATCGGAGACAAGTGAGTAACTAACAAGTAGTAGTTATAACACAGGGAATTATATTCAATATCCTATGATAAATGATAATGGAAAAGAATATGAAAATGAATATGTGTATAACTGAATCACTTTGTTATATACCAGAAACTAACACAACATTGTAACTCAACTACACTTCAATAAATTAACAAAAACAAAAGTTCTCCAATTTATCTTGTGAACTCAGTACTCAGTTAATCTGCAGATCATTGATCAAACTCCTCGAAAAGAGGGGTATTCATTTCATTTTTCTTTAATATAGGTACATTTAGGAATAAATAAAGATCATGGCAATAAATGAAACAAAACTAATGTGCATGCACAAAAATTATTCTCACATTGCTTTCTCCTTCCAATCACTGACCTCCTCCTTCTCCCATCAAACTGAAAAGCAATTCCTTATAGCAGCAAAGTTTGCAATCCTCTGCACTCATGTAAACACAAACACACATCAGTTCAGTCAGTTCAGTTCAGTCGCTCAGTCGTGTCCGACTCTTTGCGACTCCATGAATCGCAGCACGCCGGGCCTCCCTATCCATCACCAACTCCCGGAGTTCACTCAGACTCACGCCCATCGAGTCCGTGATGCCATCCTGCCATCTCATCTTCTGTCGACCCCTTCTCCTCCTGCCCCCAATCCCTCCCAGCATCACAGTCTTTTCCAATGAGTCAACTCTTCGCATGAGGTGGCCAAAGTACTGGAGTTTCAGCTTTAGCATCTTTTCTTCCAAAGAAATCCCAGGGCTGATCTCCTTCAGAATGGACCGGTTGGATCTTCTTGCAGTCCAAGGGACTCTCAAGAGTCTTCCCCAACATCACAGTTCAAAAGCATCAATTCTTCGGTGCTCAGCCTTCTTCACAGTCCAACTCTCACATCCATACATGACCACAGGAAAAATCATAGCCTTGACTAGATGGACATTAGTCGGCAAAGTAATGCCTCTGCTTTTGAATATACTATCTAGGTTGGTCATAACTTTTCTTCCAAGGAGCAAGCGTCTTTTAATTTCATGGCTGCAGTCACCATCTGTAGTGATTTTGGAGCCCCCAAAAATAAAGTCTGACACTGGTTCCACGGTTTCCGCATCTATTTCCCATGAAGTGATAGATATAGAACCAGATCCTATGATCTTCGTTTTCTGAGTGTTAAGCTTTAGGCCAACTTTTTCACTCTCCACTTTCACTTTCATCAAGAGGCTTTTTAGTTCTTCTTCACTTTCTGCCATAAGGGTGGTGTCATCTGCATATCTGAGGTTATTGATATTTCTCCTGGCAATCTTGATTCCAGCTTTTGTTTCTTCCAGCCCAGCGTTTCTCATGATGTATTCTGTATAGAAGTTAAATAGGCAGGGTGAAAATATACAGCCTTGACATACTCCTTTTCCTGTTTGGAACCAGTCTGTTTTTCCATGTCCAGTTCTAACTGCTGCTTCCTGACCTGCATACAGATTTCTCAAGAGGCAAGTCAGGTGGTCTGGTATTCCCATCTCTTGAAGAATTTTCCACAGTTTATTGTGATCCACACAGTCAAAGGCTTGAATAGTCAATAAAGCAGAAATAGATGTTTTTTTGGAACACTCTTGCTTTTTCCACGATCCAGTGGATGTTGGCAATTTGATCTCTGCTTACTCTGCCTTTTCTAAAACCAGGTTGAACATCAGGGAGCTCATGGTTCACGTATTGCTGAAGCCTGGCTTGGAGAATTTTGAGCATTACTTTACTAGCATGTGATATGAGTGCAATTGTGCAGTAGTTTGAGTATTCTTTGGCATTGCCTTTCTTTGGAATTGGAATGAAAACTGACCTTTTCCAATCCCGTGGCCACTGTTGAGCTTTCCAAATTTGCTGGCATATTGAGTGCAGCACTTTCACAGAATCATCTTTCAGAATTTGAAACAGCTCAACTGGAATTCCATCACCTCCACTAGCTTTGTTTGTAGCGATGCTTTCCAAGTCCCACTTGACTTCACATTCTAGGATGTCTGGCTCTAGATTAAAGATCACATCATCATGATTATCTGGGTCTTGAAGATCTTTTTGTACAGTTCTTCTGTGTATTCTTGCCACCTCTTCTTAATATCTTCTACTTCTGTTAGGTCCAGACCATTTCTGTCCTTTATCGAGCCCATCTTTGCATGAAATGTTCCCTTGGTATCTCTAATTTTCTTTAATAGATCACTAGTCTTTAAAACACACATACACATGTACTAATCACTGAGTTTATAGACTGGACATTTTAAACAAAGTTAAAAACACCCAAAGCACATTATAGTAATTTCTTTTGTTATTTAATAGTATAATATGCGACATCCAAGTCAGGGGTGGTGGCTGAGACGAGATAACCCACATGTAAGGTCAGGAGTGGCGGCTGTTAGAGATGGTAAACAGGAGATGACAAGAGTGAACGTCTACATTCTAGGCATCAGTGAACTGAAATGGACTGGAATAGGTGAATTTAACTCAGATGACCATTATATCTACTACTGTGAGCAGGAATCCCTTAGAAGAAATGGAGTAGCCATGATAGTCAACAAAAAGTCCAAAATGCAGCACTTGGATGCAATCTCAAAAACGACAGAATGATCTCTGTTCATATTCAAGGTAAACCATTCAATATCATAGTAATCCAAGTCTATGCCCCAACCAGTAATGCTGAAGAAGCTGAAGTTGAATGGTTCTATGAAGACCTACAAGACCTTTTAGAACTAACACCCAAAAAAGATGTCCTGTTCATTATAGGGGACTGGAACACAAAAGTAGAAGTCAAGAAACATGTGGAGTAACAGGCAAATTTGCCCTTAAGTAAGGATGAACGAGGGCAAAGGCTTAAAGAGTTTTGCCAAGAGAACACACTGGTCATAGCAAACACCCTCTACCAAGAGAAGACTACACATGGACATCACCAGATGGACAACATTAAAATCAAATTTATTGTTCTTTGTAGCCAAAGATGGAGAAGCTCTATACAGTCAGCAAAAACAAGACCAGGAGCTGACTATGGCTCAGATCATGAATGCCTTATTGCCAAATTCAGATTTAATTGAAGAAAGTAGGGAAAAACACTAGACCATTCAGCTATGACCTAAATCAAATTCTTTACCATTAAACAGAGAAAATGAGAAATAGATTTAAGAGACTAGATCTGATAGACAGAGTGCCTAATGAACTATAGACAGAGGTTCATGACATTGTATAGGAGACAGGGATCAAGACCATCCCCAAGAAAAGAAATGCAAAAAAGCAAAACGGGTGCCTGAGGAGGACTTACAAATAGCTGTGAAAAGAAGAGAAGTGAAAAGCAAAGGAGATAAGGAAAGATATAAGTATCTGAATGCAGAGTTCCAAAGAATAGCAAGAGATAAGAAACCCTTCATCAGTGATCAGTGCAAAGAAATAGAGGAAAATAATACAATGAAAAAGACTAAATCTCTTCAAGAAAATTAGAGATACCAAAGGAACATTTCATGCAAAGATGGGTTCAATAAAGCACAGAAATGGTACCGACCTAACAGAAGCAGAAGATTTAAGAAGAGGTGGCAAGAATACACAGAAGAACTGTACAAAAGAGATCTTTATGATCCAGATAATCACGATGGTGTTATCACTCACCTAGAGCCTGAAATCCTGGAATGCAAAGTCAAGTGGGCCTTAGGAAGCATCGTTACAAACAAAGCTAGTGGAGGTGATGGAATTCTAGTTGAGTTGTTTCAAATCCTGAAAGATGATTCTGTGAAAGTGCTTCACTCAACATGCCAGCAAATTTGGAAAACTCAGCAGTGGCCACGGAACTGGAAAAGGTCAGTTTTCATTCCAATTCCAAAGAAAGACAATGCTAAAGAATGCTCAAACTACCACACAATTGCACTCATCTCACACGCTAGAAAAAGTAATGCTCAAACTTCTCCAAGCCACGCTTCAGCAATACGTGAACCGTGAGCTCCCTTATGTTCAACCTGGTTTTAGAAAAGGCAGAGGAAGCAGAGATCAAATTGCCAACATCTGCTAGATCATCGAAAAGTAAGTGAGTTCCAGAAAAATATCTATTTCTGCTTTATTGACTATGCCAAAGCCTTTGATTGTGTGGATCACAATAAACTGTGGAAAATTCTGAAAGCAATGGGAATACCAGACCATCTGACCTGCCTCTTAAGAAATCTCTATGCAGGTCAGGAAGCATCAGTTAGAACTGGACATGGAGCAACAGACTGGTTCCAAATAGGAAAAGGAGTACATCAAGGCTGTATATTGTCACCTGCTTATTAAACTTGTATGCAGAATACATCATGAGAAACACTGGGCTAAATGAAGCACTAGCTAGAATCAAGTTTGCCGGAAGAAATATCAATAACCTCAGATATGCAGATACCACCACTCTTATGTCTGAAAGTGAAGAAGAACTAAAGAGCCTCTTGATGAAAGTGAAAGAGGAGAGCGAAAAAGTTGACTTAAAGCTCAACATTCAGAAAACTAAGATCATGGCATCCGGTCCCATCACTTCATAGGAAATAGATGGGGAAACGGTGGAAACAGTGTCAGACTTTATTTTGGGGGCTCCAAAATTACTGCAGATGGTGATTGCAGACATGAAATTAAAAGACGCTTGCTCCTTGGAAGGAAAGTTATGACCAACGTAGATAGCATTTTCAAAAGCAGAGACATTACTTTGCCAACAAAGGTCCGTCTAGTCAAGGTTATGGTTTTTCCAGTGGTCATGTATGGATGTGAGAGTTGGAATTTAAAGAAAGCTGAGCGTCGAAGATTTGATGCTTTTGAACTCTGGTGTTAGAGAAGACTCTTGAGAGTCCCTTAGAATGCAAAGAGATCCAACCAGTCCATCCTAAAGGAGATCAGTCCTGGGTGTTCATTGGAAGGACTGATGCTGAAGCTGAAACCCCAATACTTTGGCCACCTGATGCGAAGAGCTGACTCATTTGAAAAGACCCTGATGATGGGAAGGACTGAGGGCAGATGGAGAAGGGGACAACAGAGGATGAGATATTTGGATGGCATCACCGACTCAATGGACATGGGTTTGGGTGGACTCCGGGAGCTGGTGATGGACAGGGGAGGCCTGGCATGCTGCAGGCTGTGGCGTCGCAGAGTCGGACACAACTGAGCCACTAAACTCAGTATAATGTGAACATTCTTCCAATTCAAAACAGCTGTCTTTAATTCATTGCTTTATATTTTGTAATAATTATATACTTAATAGCAGAACATTCCTTATGATTCAAGCTGCTTCCACTTTTAGCCACAGCAAAAATCATGTATATACATATATCTCTTTGGGATTTTCATTTTTTCTTAATTTTTTTTTTTGTCTATCATTCTATTGCTTTCCTCCTCTAGTTACTAATTTGTAGCAGCAGTCTTTGTATGACAAAGATATTTACATTGTGTCTATCATTTGCATTTCATTTTTTTTTGGCTTATTTTGAAATTATAAAATAGTATCTCATATCAAGACAAATTTCATGATTAGATATTCAAATGTATCATTTCCTTTATGCATTCTATGTTTCCTGCCTAATATAAAAAGATAGACAACTGATAGATAATATATATATAGATAGATGGATGCATATACATTTATGCTGATTAAGCAAATAATTTGTTTCAAAGGACATACTAGAATTTGCAAATATAGGTTGCTTCTGAGAGAACTGAAAGGTATTTACTTCCCCCTGTATGCCTTCTTTTGCTACTTGAATTACTAGAATATTTAAATAGCATTGCAAAATGACAAAAGGTACAATCTCTGAAATCAGAATGCTGGATTAAAATCTCTACTCTGATACTTAGGCTGTGGGAATAGATTCACTTACCTGAGTTCAGACATTCCTCTAGAATTATTTGTAGAAACTAATAACTCTCTTGGAACATTTTTAACACGTTTAAGCATTTTCAATATTGTCTATTCACTTTAGTTGTTCTTTTTATTCACTTTAGTTGTTCAAATAATCAAAGACCTTGGTTATTTTATGTTTGACTTGAATAGTAATAATTCCACTGCTTTGACAGTGAGCTTATTACTGGAGAGGCACACGTGTACACACACACCTCCATTAAAAGTCTACTTATTCATGTTTTATGAAAGGTTTTCATGAAGGACAAACATTAAATTTAATTCAATATTTTCAACATCTATGAAAATAATCTTAATTGTAGAATTCTATTTCTTGGATTCATTGTTGTTATTGTTTAGTTGCCAAGCTGTCTCCACCTCTTTGTGACCCCCATGGACTGTAGTCCACCAGGCTCCTCTGTCCATGGGATTTTCCAGGCAAGGATACTGGAGTGGATTGCCATTTCCTTCTGCAGGGGATCTTCCCAAACCAGGGATCAAACCTGTGGTTCCTGCCACATCTCCTGCATAACAAGCAGATCCTTTACCATTGAGCCACCAGGGAAGCCCTCTTTGATTTATCGCTCTAGTTAATTTCAATAATAGGTTTCATAATATTCATCAATTGTTAAATTACTGACATGGACTTCACATGTCAACTTGCTAATATTTAATTTAGATATTTGTATTAACATTCATAAGTGAGATTGGTATGTAGTTTTTATTGTTCAGTTTCAATTTCAAGGTTATATTGGTTGAATACAAAAGCAGACTTTGAATCTTTGATTCATTCTCTATAGTCTGAAGCTTAACATTTGAGTTCTCAATTTGTTAATCATTTGATAGGATTCATGTATAAAACTCTGTGGTCCAGCACTTTATGGAAAGAAGTAGCCCTTTGAAACTTCATTAATTTTTTTTTAACTCTATCAGTGTTTTTTCTATAGTAAATGATTTACTTTGATTTTATATCTCATGGCTAGTTTTGGTAAATTATTATCATCACCATTAATTTATTATATTGTCAATTTCTTTCAGATTAAAAAATACATTTGCATAGAATTGAAATAAAGTGTTATTTTATTCCAAGCCCATTATTCCTTAAAACTTTTGAATATCTATTTTCTTTTCATCTTTGGTCCTGAAAGTCAAATCTATTCATTTTTAATTTTTAAAAAAGAATTGCTTATTGGATTCACATAATAATTCTTGTTTTCCCAATACTTTAGTCCATTGACTTCTGCTTCCTAAAGACTTTTAATATTCTGAGGTAGCTATCATCAATTTATTTTTATTCTTTAGGTTTTAACAATATAGCTTTATAAAGGGTGTGGGTATAACTGAGCCCTATTTCAAGGATTCCTCCATAGAGCCTGATACATGGTGCTTCATCATTTACTTTTTGAAATATTTTGTAACTTTATTTCTTCTGTGGCATAAAAGTTGTTCAAAAGGATTTTTATAATCTGTTCTCTAGTTTCTAGGGCAGGGTTTTACTTTTCCTACAAAAAGAGTTATTGATCTGCCTTATTAGTTAACTTAGATAGATTTTGATTTGTCTTTACTTGATTATTCATGAACTGAGAAAAGTAAATTAAAGTCTCATATGATGTCTAGTCAAGGCTATGGTTTTTCCAGTGGTCATGTATGGATGTGAGAGTTGGACTGTGGAGAAAGCTGAGCACTGAAGAATTGATGCTTTTGAACTGTGGTGTTGGAGAAGACTCTTCAGAGTCCCTTGGACTGTAAGGAGATCCAACCAGTCCATTCTGAGGGAGATCAGCGCTGGGATTTCTTTGGAAGGAATGATGCTAAAGCTGAACCTCCAGTACTTTGGCCACCTCATGTGAAGAGTTGACTCATTGGAAAAGACTCTGATGCTGGGAGGGATTGGGGGCAGGAGGAGAAGGAGACGACCGAGGATAAGATGGCTGGATGGCATCACGGACTCGATGGACGTGAGTCTGAGTGAACTCGGGAGTTGGTGGACAGGGAGGACTGGCGTGCTGCTATTCATGGGGTCGCAAAGAGTCGGACACGACTGAGGGACTGAACTGAACTGATGATGTATATATTTTCATTTCTCATGTACCACATCTTACTGGGTTGTATTTGTAATTGATAATTTTTTAATAATATTATTTTATAAATTTAGTTTATTTCCTTTATATTACTTGATAGAATAAAAATAGTTGGTAATTAGTTAATATCAGTTTATTTTCTTATACCCCTTTTTAATGCAAATGAGATGCATTGACTAAAGTACCCCATGAGACAGAATGAGAAAGTTTAAAGTACCTTTTTGACAAAGAATAAGAGAATTTATGGAGGTAGTTAGATGAAGCAGGAGGAACCATAGCATTCCCTCAATCCCCAATGTCCTTATGTCCCTACAGAGACATATGGTTTCTATGAATATCACCTTCATGGAGTAACTATCCCTCTGTTTTTAAGAAAGAAGTTTCTCTTTACCATGGCCACCCAGGGTTAGAAAACCTGGCTCCTTTCCTGCTTACTCATCAGATACAAGAAACTGGTACAAAACAGCTTTAGCATATCCTTCAGTGTTTGGGGAGAGATAAGTAGAGCAAAAATCAGTTTCCCAGGTTTATCATCCTTCAGTCAAAACAAACCAAAGTCCTAGCTAAACTCTACCTCAGCAGTCCTCTTCAATGATTTTAATCTTGAATCTTCTTGATCTGAATTTTTTCCTTCCTTCATTTTTAATTTTACATTAGTCTGTTATATTTTTATCCATTTTTAATATTTTCAACCCTCTTCGGTTCTTAAAATTAATTTTATGTTTTTATACCACTGTTTGATATAGAAATATATGCAAATTTCCTGATATAACCAACACCCAAGTTATTTTCACTCCATCATATTTATTGTTTAACACATTTATTTATTATATAACATATTTTATCACTATGTCCTTTCTTTACCTTTAATTAATTTTGTCAGCTCAGTCAAATTTTTCTTCATTTCCTCTTCCTCCCTTTTCCCTCTGTTAATTTTACAGTACTTCTATGCACTTTAATTTTACTAACAGCCATTACCAAACCTATATTACCATATTATTTATCAAAATTAATAGCTATGGTCCTTCTAATATCTTTTGCTTATTCTTCCTAATTCCTACAGTTTCACTGAGCTGAAGTCCCTTAAAATCAAGATTTCCTATTAATAGAGCAGTCTAAGAGAGCGGGAAAGGATCTCTCTCCTTTCCAAACACATGTATATGCTAAAAAACAAAATGTCCCTTTTAAAACACTTAGGAAATGTTGATATATAGAAAGCTATCAGAAGCAAAGGGAGAAACAAAACCAGATTTTTTTTATTCAGCAAAGTAAAGGTATAGAGACTAAGGCTTCAATGCCCACGTGGGGAGGATGTCCAGGGCGTAGGACCATTGCATGTGACAGACAGACCGCGATCATGAAGGACAGCTCTGTTTCTCATGTAAGAAACTGAGAATTCTCCCTTCATGCTTCAAGGAGGAAATGAAATGCTTCTTCTCAGGGTCATGGGTAGAAATAAATTCAACTCAAGAAAACTCTCAGTGCAGAACTTCTCAAACTAGAGGTGAATCACCTGGAAATCTTGCTAAAATTCAGATTCTAATTTGGCATGACTCAAGATTCTGCATTTCTAAGGAGGTGCCCTCAATTTAAGTGGCATTCGTGACTCTGAATGAACATTACCCTGAGGAAATGAAGCCTCCAAGCTTAGTATAAAAGCTAGTCTGTAATTGTTTCAAGGTAACAAGAATAAAATCTAGAATGTGGATGACTAAGCCACATTCCTGCAGTATATCACCTTTTAAGTGAGATTTGCATATAATCAACTTGTACATAGACATGAAAAAAAGTGTCTAAATTTATTTCTGGAGTATCACAGGAAAAAAAATTATTCTTTATAATTCTTTCAGGACAAATGCTAAAGCATAAATATGATATTGCTTAAATTTTGGACAATTCTTTTTATGCATATACTTTATATGATTTACTCTAACCTTTCGATGAGATACATGGTCTAAAAATGAATTTAGTAAGAGTGATTCAAATTTTGTAGCAACTTGATAGCTGTCTGAATCATAATGTTGAGAGTTAACCTAACAAGAGATAAAATTTTAGTGACAATTAAAATCAGGAACATACTAAATAAAGATAAGCACTCTATTAAAAGTAATATGTGAGAGGTTTCCTATCTTCTGTTTTCAGCATATAATCTTTAGGAAAGCATACTATTAAGAAATTTTAGAAAGTTGATTTGTCACGTTATCCTTAGAGAGATTACAGTGTTTTTCCTTTTTGTTTTTCAGAGATAACTAGTTTTGAGAACTAGAAAACCAATACGCTTTAAGCTAACTACAATCTCAAAGAGTTTCTTGCCACTTTGCTTTTTCTATTTTGTTTTTGGCTGAGTCATATGTTTCTTCTCTAAGGTCATGAAGCCTCAGAGATAGGACAAGATAAAATATTTCCAAATTCTGCCCATTGACTGCTTCAGTAAAAATACCAAGTATTCCCCATCTCTTCTCAATTCGATAATCTTCTCCACAGTTAAAACGATTAAGACTAACAATTTTTCTATCCCTCACAAACGCTGGGTGAATAAATAAAATCAAAATCAAAATTCTAGGCCTGTTCCTGGCATATTGATTCATTCAGTTCAGTTCAGTCGCTCAGTCGTGTCCAACTGTTTGCGACCCCATGAATCGCAGCACGCCAGGCCTCCCTGTTCATTACCGTCTCTCGGAATTCACTCAGACTCACGTCCATCGAGTCTGTGATGCCATCCAGCCACCTCATCCTGGGTCATCCCCTTCTCCTCCTGCCTCAACCCCTCCCAGCATCAGACTCTTTTCTAATGAGTCAACTCTTTGCATGAGGTAGCCAAAGTACTGGAGTTTCAGCTTTAGCATCATTCCTTCCAAAGAAATCCCAGGGTTGATCTCCTTCAGAATGGACTGGTTGGATCTCCTTGCAGTCCAAGGGACTCTGAAGAGTCTTCTCCAACACCACAGTTCAAAAGCATCAATTCTTCGGCACTCAGCCTTCTTCACAGTCCAACTCTCACATCCATACATGACCACAGGAAAAACCATAGCCTTGACTAGATGGACCTTAGTCAGCAAAGTAATGTCTCTGCTTTTGAATATACTATCTAGGTTGGTCATAACTTTTCTTCCAAGGAGTAAGTGTCTTTTAATTTCATGGCTGCAATCACCATCTGCAGTGATTCTGGAACCCCCAAAAAAACAAAGTCTGGCACTGTTTCCACCATTTCCCCATCTAATCACCATGAGTGATGGGACCAGATGCCATGATCTTCGTTTTCTGAATGTTGAGCTTTAAGCCAACTTTTTCACTCTCCTCTTTCACTTTCATCAAGAGGCTCTTTAGTTTTTCTTCTCTTTCTGCCATAAGGGTGGTGTCATCTGTATATCTGAGGTTATTGATATTTCTCCTGGAAATTTTGATTCCAGCTTGTGTTTCTTCCAGTTAAGCTTTTCTCATGATGTACTCTGCATAGACGTTAAATAAGCAGGGTGACAATATACAGCCTTGACATACTCCTTTTCCTATTTGGAAGCAGTCTGTTGTTCCATGTCCAGTTCTAACTGCTGCTTCCTGACCTGCATACAGATTTCTCAAGAGGCAGGTTAGGTGGTCTGGTATTCTCATCTCTCTCAGAATTTTCCACAGTTTATTGTGATCCACACAGTCAAAGGTTTTGGCATAGTCAATAAAGCAGAAATAGATGTTTTTCTGTAGCTCTCTTGCTTTTTCCATGATCCAGCGGATGTTGGCAATTTGATCTCTGCTTCCTTTGCCTTTTCTAAAACCAGCTTGAACATCAGGGAGCTCACGGTTCACATATTGCGGAAGCCTGGCTTGGAGAATTTTGAGCATTACTTTACTAGCATGTGAGATGAGTGCAGTTGTGCAGGAGTTTGAGCATTCTTTGGCATTGCCTTTCTTTGGAATTGGAATGAACTGACCTTTTCCAGTCCTATGGCCACTGCTGAGTTTTCCAAACTTGTTGGCATATTGAGTGCAGCACTTACACAGCATCATCTTTCAGGATTTGAAATAGCTCAACTGGAATTCCATCACCTCCACTAGCTTTGTTTGTACCTCCACTAGCTTTGTTTGTAGTGATGCTTTCTAAGACCCACTTGACTTCACATTCCAAGATGTCTGGCTCTAGATTAGTGATCACATCATCATGATTATCTGGGTCGTGAAGATCTTTTTGTACATTTCTTCCATGTATTATTGCCACCTCTTCTTAATATCTTCTGCTTCTGTTAGGCCCATACCATTTCTGTCCTAGTTGATATAATTTTGAGCTAGGCTTCAGGGATTTTAGCATCCCATCACAAATTTAGACTTGACTAAGTCTTCTTGCTTTGTTGAGGTATGTAATAATAAAGAAACAGACCTTCAGATAGGGAAAACATAACAGGTGGCTATTGCTTCTAAAGCTAGAATATGTGTAGGCTGTAGATGGACTTCAAGCGGAGGATGTCACTCAGAATGTGAGGTAGGATTTAGGGAAAGCTACAGGGGTACCTACGCATATGGCAGTTAATCAAAAGCATTTGTGGAGGGCCTGCAGCTGTAATTTCACATTGTCAAGGACCTGTGGGTTTAGCTCCATCAACATATTAGATGCTTTCTGTCTTTGTGAAAGATTAAAATTTGAGTGTTTTCAGTTGTCACTACAGTCAGACAACTAATTAATTGGAATGTATTCTGAATGTGCTTCCATAGGAGTACATGCATCATGATAAAGTTGCCTGACCCTGGAAAAATATTTGGAGAAATGAAAGAATACCCTGGATTTACATAGTACTTCATAGTTTTGGAAAGAGTTAAAAAACAAAGCCAACAAAAGATGGTGCATGTCCATCATATTTGATCTTCACAACAACCCTCTGAAAAAGAGGAACGTGGGATTCAGAAAGGCTACTTGACTTTCCTAAAAGCAATTAGTAAGTTTTCAAGTTAAGGACTTGATCTTCAGGCTACTCTTCAGTTTAAAGATCTTCTGTCCTCAGGTCCAATGCATTTTCTTTTTTACATAACATTTAGCGGTTATTTTAACAGAACACATTTCAGAAAAGTACACTATTTAAACAGAATAGGGCCAGAAAAGTGGTACCAGGAGTCTTATTGGTTGAATTTCCTTTCCCCAGAGGTAAGTGGGCAAATGGGGTAGGAAGAATCTATATTCCGCTGTCTCTGTCTCTCTTTCTCCCTCCATCATTCTCTCTCTCCTTCTCCTGCTGTTTGTTTTAACTTTTTCAAGAAAAATATTCACATTAAACTGAATTTTCTCATGTGGACATCAATATTCAGAAAGATAATTACCTCTCTTGATTTTAAAGTGACTTTTTCATCTGTTTTTCTCAAACTCTGCACCTTACCTGAGAGTGAGCTTAAAATTCATCACTGAGGGCTTTGTGCCTTTGGATATATAAAGAACTAAATAGACATTTCTCCAAAGAAGACATACAGATAGCTAACAAACACATGAAAAGATGCTCAATATCACTCATTATCAGAGAAATGCAAATCAAAACCACAATGAGGTACCATTTCATGCCAGTTAGAATGGCTGCTATCCAAAAGTCTACAAGTAATAAATGCTGGAGAGGGTGTGGAGAAAAGGGAACCCTCTTACACTGTTGGTGGGAATGCAAACTACTGCAGCCACTATGGAGAACAGTGTGGAGATTCCTTTAAAAACTACAAATAGAACTGCCTTATGACCCAGCAATCCCACTGCTGGGCATGCACACAGAGGAAACCAGAATTAAAAGAGACACATGTACCCCAATGTTCATCACAGCACTGTTTATAATAGCCAGGACATGGAAGCAACCTAGATGTCCATCAGCAGATGAGTGGATAAGAAAGCTGTGGTACATATACACAGTGGAGTATTACTCAGCCATTTTAAAAAGAATACATTTGAATCAGTTCTAATGAGGTGGATGAAACTGAAGCCGATTATACAGAGTGAAGTAAGCCAGAAAGAAAAACACCAATACAGTATACTAACACGTATATATGGAATTTAGAAAGATCGTAACGATAACCCTGTATGTGAGACAGCAAAAGAGACACAGATGTATAGAACAGTCTTTTGGACTCTATGGGAGAGGGAGAGGGTGGGATGTTTTGGGAGAATGGCACTGAAACATGTATAATATCATATATGAAACGAATCGCCAGTCCAGGTTCAATGCATGATACTGGATGCTTGGGGCTGATGCACTGGGATGACCCAGAGGGATGGTACGGGGAGGAAGGAGGGAGGGGGTTCAGGATGGGGAACACGTGTATACTTGTGGTGGATTCATGTTGATGTACGGCAAAACCAATACAATATTGTAAAGTCATTAACCTCCAAGTAAATAAATTTATATTTTAAAAAATAAATTGAAAAAAAAAGGAAAACTATAATCAAAAGTTTATGTTTAAAAACAATGCTTAGGGCTTCCCTGGTGGCTGAGTGATAAAGAACCTGCCTGCCCATGCAGGAGAGACATGTTTGATCCCTGGTCTGGGAAGATCCCACATGCCTCGGAGCAACTAAGCCTGTACACTGCAACTACTGAGCTGGTGCCCTAGAGCCTGCAAGCCGCAGCTACTGAAACATGTGCGCCCTAGAGCCCCTGCTCCCCAACAAAAGAAGCCATGCAATGAGAAGCCTGTGCAAAGTCCATGAACCGCAACTAGAACCCCACTCTCCACAACTAGAGAAAACTTGCACAGCAATAAAGACTCAGCACAGTCAAAAATAAATTAACAACAAAAGTAAATTTTAAATACTCAAACCAAAGAAGTATTGCCCTAGATAAATACCATATGCTATCACTTATAAGTGGAATCTTTAAAAAATGACATAAAGGAACTTGTTTACAAAACAGAAATAGATCCACAGACACAGAATGGTTACCAAAGGGGAACAGGAGTTGGGGAGTGATAAATTAGGAATATAGGAGTAGCAGATACACAATACTACACATAAAATAAGTAAGCAACAGATTTAGTAAAGGGAGCTACATTCACTATCTTGTAATACCCTATTATGGAAAATAATCTGAAAACATATACATATCTTTACAACTGAATCACTTCACTGTATACTTGAAACTAACACAAAATATTTTAAATCAATTATACTTCAATTTTTTAAGAAAAAGCACATCCAAAAAGTCATATGTTGATACTTTTCAAAAATAAAATGGTTGCTAAACTATAAAACACTTCAAAAAGTTACAGTCCCACTTAGGTTTTTATTTCTTTTTTTTTCAACAATTGGGGTTCATTAATTAAGTGTTTCATACACTGATATAGGCTTTGTGCTCAAACAAAGGGAATTTCAATGAAGAATGCACTATAATCATGCAAATTTCCTGCTTTTCATATTCATAAACTCTACACTCAACAAAGCTCCTATTACAGTGTCAGAGACATACCTCAAGAATGTCTAGTAGGAGAAAAAGGTGGCAGAGTCAGCAAACCCTTCAAATTGAAACTTTAAAAGAAAATTAGGAAATGTTTAAACTACACAAGCAAATACAGCAGTATCTCTCAGCAACTATACTGCACACCTCAGTGGGGTCAGTAAAGAGAATAATGTAACCTGACCACAGGGCCCGGAAACAAGTGGATAACAGCTGAATCCAGTCTCCCTTGAATGTTCTCTTTACTAGAGGAGAGGATGTTCTGTCTGTGCGGAAAACAGCAGGGTAGCTGCATGCTCCTTCAGGTGCAACCAGATAGGTACCTGTGTTTTGTTAAAAGCAACCTGAGGTCTCAGGGAAGCTCAGGGGATCAAAGACCAATGTTGGAGTAGATAAGTGTCAGGGCAGAACACAGGGAAGACATGTCACTGGAAATCATTCACCTTCCTAAAATAAAATAAAGCATTTGTTACATGGCTCTGTAGCTCTCTTTTATTTTAGTTCGCTTTCCAAACAGGCATAGAAATAGGTGGAACAATAGCTAGCTTCCTGGATGCTTGTGTGGTTGGGAACTTTACCAGTCCTGCTGCTGCTGACACATCCCTTTAGAGAACAAACACACCACAGCCAACGCCAAGCTCTTCTGAGACAATGAAGTGGAAGGTGAGGCTTTAATTAAAGGAGAGAGAAGAGGAGGAGCAGGTGGAGAGGAAGGAGGAAGAGAAAAAGTCTCAATGCTGTGATTTCATGAAAGCCAAGGAACCTACCGCTCCAATATCTTCTACTGCACTCCCTTGTGGAAGCGCACAATGTCATTTCTTAAATTCTTACCAGTAACAAACTTTTAGCAAACCCTAGGATTTGAAGGTGGGTGGGGAGAAAAGAAACGTGAAAGCATTCCAAAAATATCACAGGGCTGGGAGGAGGGAAGATAGGAGGGAAGAGAAGCTGGGGGACAGGGCGTTAGAGCATGGTGCTGAGGAAATAGAGTCTTGGATGGAGAGACATCTGTATATTGTGCACAACTTATTGTAGAATAAGTTCTCACCTCGTTAATAGATCAAGGAGAAGGTGGTGACTATTACTGAAATGAAAACTTACAGTAAACCCTCCAAATTCAAAGGAGAAAATGTGAACACAGAGTATCATGATCAAACCAACAATAATTGAGAGAAAGAAAAATACAAAGGATACAAAATACCAAAAGTGTAGGAAGAGACGGAAAAAAAAACAACAGAGAATAGAGTGGACTTATATGCTCAAAATATACTTTTGAATGAGTTTTTTATTATTTTAAATGATACAACCATGTTTGTTTTCATAGCAATGTTGAATACTCATAATGGTTTAAAATGTAGGCTCTAAGACAATAGTTCTCAAAGTGTGATTCTCAGATCTGGGAACTCATTAGAAATGGAAATCTAGGAATGGATAAGATCCTAGAGTGAATACAGGGCCAGCAGTCTATTTTTAACAAGTCTTCCTTATGATTTTGTTTATTTTAGGACTTATAAGAGGGTATAGACATACTAGTAGTCTCAGTAGCCTAAAGGCAGCACTCTGCCAAAGAGACACTGATATGGGTTATAGTATGCAGGTCCGGAAGCAGCAGTTAGAACTGGACATGGAACAACAGACTGGTTTCAAACAGGAAAAGGAGTACGTCAAGGCTGTATATTGTCACCCTGCTTATTTAACTTCTATGCAGAGTGCATCATGAGAAACGCTGAGTTGGAAGAAGCACAAGCTGGAATCAAGATTGCCGGGAGAAATATCAATAACCTCAGATATGCAGATGACACCACCCTTATGGCAGAAAATGAAGAGGAACTAAAAGCCTCTTGATAAAAGTGAAAGTGGAGAGTGAAAAAGTTGGCTTAAAGCTCAACATTCAGAAAACAAAGATCATGGCATCTGGTCCCATCACTTCATGGGAAATAGATGGGGAAACAGTGGAAACAGTGTCAGAGTTTATTTTGGGGGCTCCCAAATCACTACAGATGGTGACTGCAGCCATGAAATTAAAAGACACTCCTTGGAAGAAAAGTTATGACCAACCTAGATAGCATATTCAAAAGCAGAGACATTACTTTGCTGACTAAGGTCCGTCTAGTCAGGGCTATGGTTTTTCCTGTGGTCATGTATGGATGTGACAGTTGGACTGTGAAGAAGGCTGAGTGCCGAAGAATTGATGCTTTTGAACTGTGGTGTTGGAGAAGACTCTTGAGCGTCCCTTGGACTGCAAGGAGATCCAACCAGTCCATTCTGAAGGAGATCAACCCTGGGATTTCTTTGGAAGGAATGATGCTAAAGCTGAAACTCCAGTACTTTGGCTACCTCATGCAAAGGGTTGACTCATTGGAAAAGACTCTGATGCTGGGAGGGATCAGGGGCAGGAGGAGAAGGGGACGACAGAGGATGAGATGGCTGGATGGCATCACGGACTCGATGGACGTGAGTCTGAGTGAACTCCAGGAGTTGCTGATGGACAAGGAGGCCTGGTGTGCTGCAATTCATGGGGTTGCAAAAAGTCAGACACGACTGAGTGACTGAACTGAACTGAATGACAATTATAAGGCCTTTCCTATGATGACCAGCTGAGACACTCAAACTCAATGTATTTTTCCATTTGGCTTCCCACCCATATATCTTTGGAAGTTTATTTATAAAAAGTAGACTGCCCACCAAGAGGGGTAATAAACTAGCCATGTCAGTCAGGTCTCTTCTGCTAATACAAAAGATGACTGAAGATTTGGTCCCATAAATTTATTCTTTTATTCATGGTCCATTCAGCCAGTGCTTTGGTGCAGATCTGCCCTTAGCACCACACAGTGCATGCTTTCTTACAACTTCTCCTATCTAGCAGAGATGCACGATCACTCCCCTCCACCTCACCCATGCCACATCATCAATTTCCTTTCAGCACTGCCTTTCCATTGCACCCACGTGGCAAACATCCAGACCTGAATAAATGTCTTACTATACTTACACTGCTGAGGATCGATGGAAAAGTATACAACTATTATGTGACAGTGCATATCAAGCACTTAGCACTGCAGGGAGCACATAGTGAGTGCACAGAAGAAAACACTAGCTATTGTTACTTGTCAATTACCTTTCATTCCTAATAGTGGCTATTTTAGACATACTCTCTTCTCCTCTCAGCAGATGAACTCCATAATCACTTAAGGATTCCCTTGGTTTCTTGCCACCAAACCGAAGGCTTCCTTGCATACACACCTACAATTGTGCTTTCCCTCACATACAGGGGATAGCATATTCTGTTTGCCACTGCTAATTTGTCCATGGAGCTTTTGATGTTCTGGATCCCAGATCTTCCTGTCTTTTCAGGACTTCATTATTTCTGCCTTTCCTTTTTGTTCCTGTAACTTTAATTTTTCTTGAAAATATTTTTTACCATCAGCAAAAAAACTGTCCAGTTCTTACCCCCATTCACTCTTCGACCCACTAAAGAAGACTAGCTTTTATTCTCCAACATCCCATGTAATTGGTTTTACCAACATCACCAGTTAAAGGGGCATGCCTTACTGTTACCTAAAAACTTATCTTAAAAAATTTCCCCAAATATGGAAGACACAATGATTGGAAGGTATTCATTGAGACACACTGAATAATCCAAAATGTTAAAAGTCAATGAGATGCCCACAGGTAAGAGACTATTTAAATAAAGTATATCTACCTCATTGAAAATTATACAATTGTTCAAACTAGATAATTATGAGTCAACATAGCAAAACATAAAAACCCCTCCTAAGCTGACTTTAATAAGAAAGAACAAAGTTATAATGAGGACATTATGGTTGCAATAATGGAAAACTTACCATTTAAATGAAAAACAAAAGGAACAGAACTCACAAATATTGTACTTGGTTTAATGTTTAACTGTTGAGATTATGATTGATATCTTCTCCTCTATTTGCCAAACTCCTTGTAATGTTATGACATTGTTTTCACAATCAAAAAAAAAAAGAGAGACTTTTTTCATAGACCAGACAATTCTTATATAAGTTATGACATATCAGTAAACCTGCCAAGTTTTTGCAGCCTTTCTCACATTTAACAAATGTATTGAGGGACTGTGCATCTCTAGCCTGAAGATGGCTGGGGGGTAAATATTTTTTCATTTCCATCTGACATCTCTTAAGCTTCCTCTGTTTTCAGAACCCTCTATTAAGCTTGAAGCTAGTCAACAAGTGAATTGAAGCCGACTTTGATTGGCATAAATACCACATTTATCGTCTCAGATATGTAATCAGGAGACAGCTGTCTGGCCACACTTGATTACTAGCATATCTAAGGTTAATGTAATATCCAAGTTCAAAATTTTGAGTATTAGAGATAAAATCTGAAGCCCTCTGAAACAGCAGGCCTCATTTACTCTGCCCTCATCTTTCACAAAGAGGCTGCAATGTGTTTATTCATTAATTATTATATCAGAGCAAATTTAAAGACAATTATATTACATTATCGCTATAACTGAAGTAGTCTTTTTAAAAGGTATATGCAGTATGTAGTATTAGCAATACTCTGATTAATGAAGGAGTGAAGAGGAATAAAAAATATTGCCTACATTAAATACCATACCCATCAAAATAAATACACACAGGAGAAGGGTTGGGGGAGGGATAGTTTGGGAGTTGGAGGTCGACATGTACACACTGTTATATTTAAAATGGATAATCAACAAGGACCTATACTGTACAGCTCAGGGAACTCTGCTTAGTGTTTTGTGGCAGCCTGGATGGGAGGGGACTTTGAGGAAGAATGGATACATGTGTATGTATGACTGAGCCGCTCTACTATTCACCTGAAACTGTCACAACATAGTTAATCAGCTATTCTCCAATATAAAATAAAAAGTTTAAAATAAAATGAAGATGAAATAAAAAACATTTGAAGGTAAAATAAATAAATACACATGCAGTGTTTTACACAATGTAATTTCAATCTTGATAACCAAAACATTCAGCCTTTTTTATCTCCAAGTTTTACCTCATGTTATTTTTGTTGTTTTCCAAGGATGGATGGATTACAGGATAAAGTTACTCTCAGAGGCTCACATTCCCCAGACATTATCATTCTTTTTCTACATTTACCTTTGAAAGGGGGGATGCAAATATCGTTCACTACTATTTATGGCCTGTCATTTTCATTAGCTCTTACAAAACAGATCTCCACTCTAGATTAGTGTTGCTGGAGTCAGAGGGACAGTGTGAGAGGTAAACAATGGTAAATCATATTTTGCTCCAGGCTTTCTCAAATAACCATCTCCTGGATGTTCTCATTTACCCCAGTTTCTTCAGTTTTCTGTGCTCGATCCAACTCCAGTCCCACTCTCCCTCCATCAACCTCACTGCTATCATGGGTATGATTTCATATTGATCAGTTATTGATAGCAAATAACAAGTTGAGAGTTGCTTTAAAAGATCAGAAGAATGTAACTTCTTGTACAGCACAGAGCCTAAGCCCTGCGGACATCCACAAGCTGGACCTATTTGTGGAGGATGCAGCGTTACAAAAAAAAAAAAAAAAAGATTATAAAACAGTCTGAGGAGGTTCACGATTAGACTAAGCTATTATTGATGTTAACATATAGGTGCTTATTCCCTTAGAAGCCAGCCATGTGAAACTGCCTGTTGTATATTTGCTTCTGTCTCAGCAGTAAAGGTTGGGTAAGCAGAAAAAGAAGTCTGTTGAAAGAATATTAGAGGCTCACAGGATAGATGAGAGGACTGGAGTTCTAGCTAAGAGTTGAAGCTCCTAAGGCAGAAGTATAACTTTTCTGAAAACAGTCTTATGATCCTCTGCTTCTGCTGCCATCATGAACGAGATGCTGAAATATATCTGGCCACTAGGACTGAGTCTCCACTCCCATCACCATAGTCACCAGCACCATTTCTACACTAGAGACTTAAAACTGGCCACAAACACTTCAGTTCAGTTCAGTCACTCAGTCGTGTCCGACTCTTTGCAACCCCATGAATCAAAGCACGCCAGGTTTCCCTGTCCATCACCAGCTCCCAGAGCCCACCCAAACCCCTGTCTGTCGAGTAGATGATGCCATCCAGTCATCTCATCCTCTGTCGTCCCCTTCTCCTCCTGCCCCAGATCCTTCCCAGCATCAGGGTCTTTTCCAATGAGTCAACTCTTTGCATGAGGTGGCCAAAGTATTGGAGTTTCAGCTGCAACATCAGTCCTTCCAATGAACACCTAGGACTGATCTCCTTTAGAATGGACTGGTTGGATCTCCTTGCAGGCCAGGGGACTCTCAAGAGTCTTCTCCAACACCACAGTTCAAAAGCATCAATTCTTTGGCGCTCAGCTTTCTTCACAGTCCAACTCTCACATCCATACATGACCACAGGAAAAACCATAGCCTTGACTAGACAGACCTTTGGCAAAGTAATGTCTCTGCTTTTGAATATGCTATCTAGGTTGGTCATAACTTTCCTTCCAAGGAGTAAGTGTCTTTTAATTTCATGGCTGCAGTCACCATCTGCAGTGATTTTGCAGTCCAAAAACATAAAGTCTGACTGTTTCCACTGTTTCCCCATCTATTTCCCATGAAGTGATGGGACCAGATGCCATGATCTTCGTTTCCTGAATATTGAGCTTTAAGCCAACATTTTTACTCTCCTCTTTCACTTTTGTCAAGACGCTTTTTAGTTCCTCTTCACTTTCTGCCATAAGGGTAGTGTCGTCTGCATATTTGAGGTTATTGATATTTCTCCCGGCAATCTTGATTCCAGCTTGTGCTTCTTCCAGCACAATGTTTCTCATGATGTTCTCTGCATAGAAGTTAAATAAGCAGGGTGACAATATACAGCCTTGACGTACTCCTTTTCCTATTTGGAACCAATCTATTGTTCCATGTCCAGTTCTAACTGTTGCTTCCTGAGCTGCATACAGCTTTCTCAAGAGGCAGGTCAGGTGATCTGGTATTCCCATCTCTTGAAGAATTTTCCACAGTTTACTATGATCCACACAGTCAAAGGCTTTGGCATAGTCAATAAAGCAGAAATAGATGTTTTTCTGGAAGTCTTTTGCTTTTTCCATGATCCAGCGGATGTTGGCAATTTGATTTCTGGTTCCTCTGCCTTTTCTAAAACCAGCTTGAACATCTTCATGCCATTGCAAAAATCTCCCCGAGAAAATGTAGTCACATTATCGCATCTTGGGTAAATGCATCTGACTTGTGACATACTCATGTTCTACCTGCAAAGGTATTTTGTGGTTTCTTCCTTAGTGGGCTCAGACTCAAAAGTATAGAAATACTCTAATAATCAAAAAGATATTTAATAGTTGGAGAGCAGTGGAAATCATGACAAGTACCTATTTTAACATTTTACTGTCATTTAAGTGTTTCAGTTACTTAATGAGAAATCTGTTTGCTTAAAAGAAAAAGGTGAGCAGAAACTGATATTATATAAACTCTTCTTCTTCTGATAGGACTGGTTGCCCTGAGAAAAGCTATTTTTTTCTTGCGTTCTTTCTCTATACAAAACAGGGCAAAGTAATCCACAGACATGACCACATCTGACCCAACAGCAATCCCATCAATCATTTACAGATGAGTTTCAGAGAGACTGGGTGACTTGCCCAAGGTCATATATAGCTAGGCTGAAACTGACCCAGGATTTTAGTCCTGGTAGATGTTCAGTGTTTCACCTGAACCATCCACATCCCCTACCCCAGAGGCCTGTCAGGTTTGGCAATATGGCTGCCAGGGGAACTGCCAGCCAGAGACTGGCAAAGTAAAGAGTAATAAGAAGAAACAAATTCAGATGAACAGGATCCAGAGAGATGATTCAAGAATTGCTGTGTGACAAACCTACCATTTTCCAAAATATTCCAGAGTAGAGGCCTTGAAAATTTTTTGCTCATGTACTCCCTAAAATAATTTTGAATAACTATCTACCCTTCCCACATATTCTAAGTTGATAACTAAGCTTTTTTCATTATAAGTTTAAACAACCGAAAAGCAAGCAGTGTCCAGCATATTATAAAACGATACTTCAAAATAAAGATCTCATTACTTTCAACATAGCCAATGGAAACTACATACATAACAATTTGCTATATCCTATCATCTATTTTCCCTGGAGCAGGAAATGGCAACCTACTCTATTCTTGTCTGAAAAATTCCATAGAAAGAAGAACCTGGTAGGCTACAGTCTATGGGGTTGTCAAGGGTCAGACAGGACTAAGCACACACACACACAACTGACCCATCGACTTAGGAGGCCATGTAGATTTTTGAGACATGTTTATGTAGAAATTTGTTGGGAAGAGGTTACCAAACACTTTTTATAATTCATTAGGGCTCAGATCCTCCAATTAGAGAATGCAGCCTACCTTTTTAAAAAGTCTGCGTTCCCTTTCAAAATGATCTGTGTCTAAGCAGACCTAAGATGTTAAGAGTCATAGATCTTGTACCACTTACCATGCTCATGATTATATTTAGTCACTGTGCCAGTGTTCCGGGCTTCCCTGAAGCCCTGGCTCAGATGGTAAAGAATCTACCTGCAATGCAGGAAACTCAGGTTCGATCTCTGGGTCAGGGATCCCCTGGAGTAGGAAATGGCAATCCATTCCTGTATTCTTGCCTGGAGAATTCTATGGGATGGAGGAACCTGGTGAGATACAGTCCATGGGGTTGCAAAGAGTCAGACACAATTGAGCAATTAACACACACACATTATCTATTTTAAACTACATGAACAAGCCAAATGAACAAACATTTGTAACTCTACCTTTTCCTTTTCTCCCTGAACTCATATTTTCATTTATATAATTTCATTCATTTCATTTCTATAATTTTATTATAATAAAATATTGTATCCTTTAAAGTGTTTTATTGATCTCTTATCATGCTTCTCTGTACCAAAAAAAAAAAAGTGCTGTGGTTTATTAATTGGAACTTAAAGTTTACTGAAAAAGATAAACCTTATTTTATTCCCCAGTGTGCTAAATCTCTAAGGTTTTTTTAAAAACTATATTAAATGATCATTTTGTTAGTAATACTATATAAATAAATGCATTTAAAATGTTGATATATAAATTTTAAACACATCTGATTTCATTTTAAATATATGCACCCTAATGAGATAAATGGAGACTAAAAAAATGGTCCATGCTTCTGTAGGCTAGATTTCTAGAACAGTTCTTGGCTATCTGAAACTCTGTAGTTTAAAGTAGAACTTACCAGTCTTTACTTTCAAATTTGCTCCTCTGGTCCTTAGATTCCCCATGTTTTTTAATGGAATTTTCGGTAACCTCACAATTATACCCAGAATCAAAAAAACATTATGTTCCTCTCACCATTTTCACCAACATCCAATCAAGTTCCATCTGTTCAGTGTCTAGGCTCACCTTCTCTTTTGTGACTGTATCTTGGCCATGACCCTGAGCTTCACTTACTAACTGGCCTCCCTCTTTCCTCTTCCTATATCTTTACCCCTAATCTATCTAAAATATTCTGCCAAGTCAAGCCTGATCATCCAAAGTAAGCTGCAGTCTCCTAACGGCCTGATTTAAAACTTCCTTCATTCCTCCATTTCCTAAAGAACCCCTTCCAAGTATTTTAGCCTAGAATTGCTCACTAAAGGCCAGCCACAATGGCGTGTTAATCTGCCTTTCTCCTCTTGTCTTCTGCTGCTCATATCTGAGTGACTGTGTGCCCATGCCTCTACAACTCAAGACTCATACATCTAGGAATATGAGCCTTATTTTCCATGACAAGAGGTAAGTGCAGCCACAGATGGTAGTATCTTCCTGAAAACAATTTGAGACTTTTTATATATATTGAAGCATACGTACTTTCATTATGAAATAAAATACAAACTTTGTATAAATTACTAGGAGAAAAAGGTAAGACTTTAAAGAAATTTAAATGGTGCAGTTGGCCATCTCTGGCCCCATTGCCAAGTTCTTCTTGGTTATTAGTATAGTCTCAGAAAATTTTTAACAATCCTTCTATAATGTGAAAGCTCCTTAATAAATTAGTAGCAACTATAATAAACATTATTGTTTATCATCTTTCTCTTTATTTGCATCACTCACTCTCCTAGCATATACCCTGTACCTTCCTCACTCTCTTAAAGGCACCTATGCTACTCATTCCCCTAAAAGAAAAACATGTATTTTACAAACGTATTATAATGTTCCATCTATCTTTCAAGGCTTGGATTTAAAAGTTGAATCTTCCATGGAGGTTTGGAGAACCACACACCCTCTCCTCTCACTCACTTTCCTTAAGGAATAATCCTCTATTAAGGGCTACTTTAAGTGTGAAGGTACTTAAGTGCAAGATCTAAATAAGTGCCCCCTGCTCCTCCAACAGTGCATAGTATTATAGGTGCTTAGAAAATAGCTGAATGGCTGAATGAGTGAAGAATTTTCGTATCCAGGTATCACCATCAAATCACCTTTGCTTTGTTTTATAATCCCGTGATCCCTTTTATTGAGCACATATAAAATATATGCTTGCCTCTGCTCAGAGTAGCAGACCATGGTCCACTCTGAGTCACTGAAAACTGATTCTCCTGGTACAATTTGATATTTCATTCTCAACCAAAGATTCTCCCAAATCTTTTCTGAGGTCAGCAGTATAGCTAGAGGACTCACTTCAACTGTCAACACGCCACCTTCAAAGGAAAACACAGAGCTTTCAGTGGCATTTTTAAAAGGTGATTCTATCTGATATAAATAAAATACTGAAATATTTACTAAAGCTTTAGTCTTAAGCATGTATAAAAGAGAACATTAGTGTGGGGTGTCTTTGCAGCACAGCTGCTAGGTCATTTCAGAAAATATGGGTCTAACAGATGGAGAGAAACTAGAATTAAACCTGCAGGTATTTCTTGTTCTTTCTCAAGTCATGTTTATTTTAATTAAATTAGGGAAAAGAGAGTCTCATTTCTTAAAGGGAGAAGTCTTAAAGGACTTTCATCTCCCTACCATTTCTTTCCCTATAGAATTCTGAATGGGGGCAGGGTGAGGTGGGGGAGGAAAAAGCCTGTGGCACTTTCTGATTGGAATGAATAGCTTTCAAAGGGAAAGATATATTTCTTTTTCCAGAAATGTTTAACAGATTATGCTGTGTGAGCTGTTAAGGTAAAGAGTCTTCAATTTGGAGGTAAAATGTAGAGAGACACATAAAACCAAATTAGGTATCAAACTAATTAAAATCAATTAGTTCTTGCCAATAAATCCTACATTTATATCTGATGCATTATAAACCACATGTTATTTTTAAAGGTAATTATTTAATTATCATAGCAAGATATGAATTTATAGATACTTTGACCCACTTGTGAAAAATGGATTTATAGACATCCATTTTCTCTGATGTCAGGAAAATTAATTTTACCAATTCAAGGTAAATTTAGTTCTTTCTGATTTTAATTCCATTCCATCTAGATAAATATGCTATCAATTCACTATTTTTCCTCCTCCTTATTATTTTCTTCCTACCAGGGGGAGAGGATGATAGAGTGACCTACATTTCCAACAGTTCTGGTATTTTCTTCTACAATCATTGTCATGAACAATCACTTAAGTAACAATAATATGTGTCAGAAACTGTTTTAAGTACTTTAGAAATCATCTGCCCACTTTACAGATTAGGAAACTAAAGAACAGAGAGGTTAACATGACATGTGCCAAACTCATCGCTAGTAAAGATTTAAGCCTACATGTTAGGAGAAAGACCTTTGATTCACCATCACTAAGCATTGGCATATCTTGTAGTTATTGAAACAAGCCATCTTTGATCACTGGTACCCATGACTGTACACCTGTACTAAAACTTCAGAAGCTCCCTCTGCTGGCTGGTGACAAATTCTGCACAAGGCACAATGCATCCTCCTGTTTCTGTCTAAAATGAAAATGCTTGTCAATAAATGGCTGCTGAGATTTGTGTTTGAAAAATAGTTTGAGATATTAAAGTCTATGTGGTCCTTTCTCATCTGATTGCATTATTAATACTATCTTTTTAAAGCATCTGCTCTTGAAGAAATTAGATGAGCTCTGTATCTCAAGGAATGGTGAATATAAAAATCACCTACCTACAAGTCAGTCTGGATTTTTCCCCTTATATGCACATAGCAGGAAGGAACTTTAAAGTACTAGCAATAGAGGCAAGGAGTCCAATAGAAATCAAGTAAGCACAGAGGCAAGGAGTCCAATAGAAATCAAGTAGGCGCACCAGTCTCTGGAAAAAGAGAATCTACAGGCTGCTTGTGGAGAGGTAACAAGATTGGAGAGATGCTGTATGATGTCTCAAATAAGTGACACTACAGACAGCCTGGCACAAATCTCTAAGTCACAAACAACCATGACACAGGAGAAATTGAAAAGTGTCAGGCTTGATGAGGCCATGGGGACCGGCACAGGCCCATCTCATCATCATCAGTATAGACAGATTGCCCATCTCATCATCATCAGTGTAGACAGACTGTATTAGGCAGTTACAGCTGCGATAACAAAGCACTGAGTTTGAGTGGTTTAAACCACAGACAGTTACTTCTCACCATCCTGGAGGCTGAGAAACCCAAGATGAAAGTGCTAACAGAGTCAGGCCCTAGTGAGAGATTCTCTTTCCGGCTTGTGGACACCTCCTTCTCGATAGACCCTTACATGACAGAGAGAGAGGGAGGGAGGGAGGGAGAGAGAAACAGTTCTCATCTCTCTTCCACTTTTTGTAAGACACAATTCCTATCATCTGGGCCATTTTCATGATCTCTTCTAACCCAATTATCTCCCAAAGGCCCCATCTTCAAATACTATCACCACTGGGGTTAGGGGTTAGGTCTCAACACATGAATTCTGTGAGGATACAAATATCCAGTCCATACACAGATATCTCATGATGACAAGCAGGGAGTCTTCTTTCTAACACTTTATCTTGGCAAATGGCCTCAGATTCATAGTTCAACTCAGAGAAGAGAGTGAGACACTAAGAAAAGGAAAAAGTCAGTCTTCCCATCATCACAGCAGGAAAGGGTCTCAGAATTTGGCGTTGAGTTCACTCACTGAAAAATGGAGACATGGAACATTGTGTGGACACTTGAGTGTATAGATTGAGAGTTATCCCTTCTACCAGTGATTTTTGCATTTTAATAAGAAGGTTGTGAGCATGCATGTATAAATGCCAAGAAAATAGAGAAAGAGTATTTACAAAGATAGACCATTTTCCATGAGATAAACTATCATTTTCTCCAGTCTTTACAAATCAGAGCTGACTAAGAATAGATATTTGAAGATATGGATTAACATTTTCACATTATGCAGACATCACTCATTAGTCAGTCATGGTTAAGCAAGTTCTATATTAGTGATCTAAAGGTATAATGGGAAAACTGCTAAACTAAGAGAAAGTTTTGACTCAATAATCAATATTTGCACATTTTAGGAACACTTTGAAATTGGGGTTTGGCAGAAATGGTCTCTTTGTGAATGTATCTTTGTATTGTGAATTCTCTCCAAAGTGAAATGATAAGCAAATTAAATTAAACTGATTCAAGCACCATTTGGTCTTAACACACAGATGCTAGAACTCTACTATGCCTGGCAGAGATGGCTGGCTCACTCCCCTAGGATGAGCTCTCCGTTGTTCTTTAGACAGGTGTTTCCTGGAAATTGACACCAAGAGTGTCAAAATAAAATCACAATAACAGGTTTGATCGGGCACACCAAAAACATACACAGAAAAACCAACGTGAGCTTACAAACGATAAAAATTGCAAAGCAAGATGGAAAATAACATTCAGAGAAATATTTTAAATATTATTCTTCACACATAACAGAAATGACAAAACATTTCCTGGCTCCTAACATGATGATGCCTTCAACATCTGGAATCCAAAGAAAGATCTTCTGGGAAACAGAATAAGGTGTATAATATTATTTATGTGGGAATTCAGATAGTCGACGTATGGTGCTTAGCCTGAGAGACCACAATGAGGCTGTTAGCTATTGGTCACAGCTGAAATGCAGTGGAAATCATTTCACACGCTTTAAACTGAACACAATTCATTTTCGTGGGTGAGGAGGGAAAAGGATGTTCCTCGTGGTAGTTAGAATGGAATACATGAATGGTTAGGGTTTCTCAAGACTGAAAAGATTGATTTAGCATATCTGGCTAGATACAGTCAGAAGGAAACCCAGACTAAGTATAAGGAGATAGGCTGGCCACCACACTCCCTGAGTCAGGGTAGCGACAGCCTCCAGACTACACACATGGGGCATAAAAGCAGCCCAGATTAGCTTTCTCTTATACACACTGAGGCTGTTGCAGGTTAGGTTTCCTGGGAGACAGAGACAGGCTCAGAAGGCATTAGTGGGCAGAAGGATGTCGGGAATGCTCTGTGATCAACTCCTGTGGAAGTGAAGGAAAAGACGCAGGGCTGAGAAGAAGGGAAAGCTGAACTGTGATACGGTCTCAATGAAAGCCTCAGCCAAATTCATGGAGGTTCTGAAGACAGAATGGATTTTGAACCTGTCCCAAGTTGGGATGAGAGGCCAGGCTGTTGTAAGCATCCCCTTCCCATACCCTATTCTGTGCTGGAAAGAAGCATGACCTTGGACAAGTAAGTGTTCTTCAGAAGGGGGTTCACAGCTGAATGCTGCTGCCCTGCATGTCAACTATGGAGGCATAATGCTGCCTGTGTTCATGAGGGAATTGCTTCATTCTTGTTTTTAAACTAATTTTATGTATTTTCAAGGACTCTTCTTTAAAATACTGTTTCATAGTTGACTGTCAGTAGGGGTACCACATATATTTTAATTCATCAAGTAACAGCCCTGCTTCAGCAAACTGGCCGATCAGTTTTTGAATATGCCCACTTAACATTCACCAATACAAAGGAAGCGTAGTTCCTAACCACAGGCAGTTCCACTCTACTCACTTAAAGCTATCTAAAACAAGTTTTATTGATTACCTTACTAAAAATATATCTGGATCAAAGATTCACTGACTCTAAATTCCAACAACCCCCACAAGCAATCACCTAGACTACAGGAGAATGAATCCAACAACTATAAATAAAGGGGCCAAGGAGCAAGAGATTAAATATTGTTTCCAAACAGAATTTACTATAAATCAGAAGGAATTAGCATTCTTTACTTTTTAGTCTATGCCCAAAGTCATTATGTTGCTTTTATATAGAATTCTCATCCCCATCTGAGAAAAAGGAAAAAATGTAGACAGAAATAATCATAAGAACATAAATATTGAGGTTGTATCTTCAGATCCCAGCTCTTTTACCATGAAAGCTCTGTTTTTTATTACTTACTTCTACAATGAAACTCTAAAATGTTATCCACAGTCAGTCAGGGTGATACAATAATAGTGAATAAGAAAAATATTTCATTAGCCTTAGAGTCCTTTCATGCTTATGAAATGTATGACTTTTGTTAGGCTTTTGACATATTAAGAAACTTTAATGTTCTTAGCTACCTTCAAGAACCTTGAAACGAATGAAAACTCTGGATTAAATACATCTAAGAAGGAAATAAACTTTGTGGCAAAATAACACCCTTACCTATTCCCTTTTAGTTTATTTAAGTATCCTTCATGAATACTTAATAAATAAGTTAACCCATTTAGTTAGCTATTATCAGAAAAATTAAATCTTTGAACACATATCAACCTAAGAATTTTCTCAGCCAATCCTATTTTGAACTGAGTATTAAAGAAGACTCATTAAAATAATGGTGAATTTTTAAACGCAATAATTCAAGCTTTTGTTCATCCCTGGTTCCCAAGATCTATATATTGCAACAAGTTCTGTGTGTGTGTGTGTGTGTGTGTGTGTGTGTGTGTCAAGATTTAGGAACAGAGAGGGTTCACACACTGACCTATAGATGAAAAGAACAATGGGAACAGGCAGAGATGAGATGTTTTGCTCAGACTGCCTCAATTAAAGTTAAATCCTATGCCCAGAGGTTCAGCAGCTTCACTCCCCACTATTAAAAAAAAAAAAAAGTCCTTCTTTGACATCAGCATTTTGTTTCCAAGCAGACACAATTCCACTGAGATTTGATGCATCTCATCAACACCATTCCTTCTCCTATGTTAAATGTGCTATTAGGAAAGGTTTGGAGTGTCTGGAAACTGGAAGGGGCTGTGCACAGGCTATTCCAGCAGCTTAGCTATTGCACTGGCGCATCTCCAGCTTCTCTGCTAAATACATAATTAAATCTCACGGTCGACATGGTGTGATTCATTCCCATAAAGTGTGAAAACAAACAACTGTGCATGCGCTGTCCCCAATTTCAAATTCAAAACAAAAATATCCTGGAATCTTCTATTTCCCCTTAAGTTCCAAATGTAATTAGACCATTTTTAAAGACAAGTAGTCTTTCAGTTTCCATGTGTTAAATCCAATCTGTCAGTTACAAATGGGAGGGACAAATGACTGCAAAATGTAACATCTTGGTTTCCTCTCTTTATCATCAAGTGCTCAAATTGACTTTTTTTCCCCTAGAATTACCAAAATGTCATTGCTCTCTCATGCAAAGCCTTTGTTTATTTACCAGTTTACAGCCAAGAGCAAATGTTCACAAGTAAGAAATCAGACCTTCCAAAGTGCTGTTGACTAATGCAAACTCACAAACTGCAGCAATGTGACAAAGGGCAGCCATAATGCTGGCTCTGGCTCTACGCCATGGCCTTAAGTCACGACAAATTTAAAGGAGATGCCCAGCATCTCTCCATAGACGTCACCGCTGAGTTCTTCTGGAAGGCAAAAATTCTTTTCATTCTTCCAAACGAATGAGAAAATAAACTTCACATATAATGAACTAGATTCTTCTGGCTGCTTCTCAGAAGAATTTTAGTACAGGAGGGCCTAGAGTAACATTTTCAATCCACAAATAAATATTTACAGTTATTTCTCTTAGTAGAGCCCAAAATAGATCAGCAAATATTTCTGGAAGGAAGAGAAGTCATAAGAATACATTTTTCTTTTCATTAAATGTCAATTTTTTGACACAAGTCTAATATTAATAGCCTGAGCAACCTGAATATAGATATTAGCTAATATATGAATATAAATACATGTAAACGTGTTTATCTATGAATATAGCACATATACACAATTCTTCAATGACTAACAATATTCTGCTACTTTAAGTCTACCATTTTTCATGTCTGGTTCTATTCCGTTGTATTTACATACTTCTTCATACTATATTATACTTATATACTTTTCCATGTATGCTCCCTTTACACTCTAGCCATACCACATACTTAATTTCTCTAACATGGTACTCGCATCCCTGCCTCTATAATTCTGCTAATTCTGTTCCCTCAGCTGAAAATGCTATTCCACAAACTGTCAAAACACCCCTGATAATTCACAGCCCAACTCAGCTGTGAATTATTACAGACAGCTAAATATTTGTCACCTCGTAAACCCTCATAGTATTTTGTTTGTGCTTCTCTAGCTGCTTTGGTAAAATTTCTTGATATATTGGTATGTGCATTGGTACTATTTTCTCTTCACCCACAAAGTTCCGAAAACTGATGACAAAAACTATATCTCACTCATTTTTGAATGTTTTTCAAAGCCAAGGGCAGAATTCTAAAGATAATCACTTCTAAAAAAGAAAAAAGATTAAACAAAGAAATGAATGAACTAATATATCTAGCATGTATTTATAAAAAAGTTAATGCAGAGAAGCAAAAATAACATTTCAAAACATCCATAATCCATGAATATATTACATATTCTTCCTGTCTTTTTGCCTCATATATATAATATACATTCATATTTTATATTTGTGAAAATTTATTTTGTCTATCTTACAACCTTACTTAACACTACCATATATCATGACTGAATGTCACTATAATTTTTTCTCTATATTACATATATTTTATATAATATTCATTATACGGCCACAACATAATTTAGACAATCTTCTACTCTCACATACTTTGATTGTTTTTAATTTTTCTATCATCATCTTTCCTGCTATGTTCAAACATTTTTTTTAATAATGCTAAAATACAAAAGTCAACTGAGTAAATTCTAAAGATCCTCTTAGCTTTATTTAACAATCATGAATCCAGACAGCATTCTATCTAGCAGAGTGAAAGGAACTCCAAGGAGCTGTACAAAATGAAAGACTTTTTAGGCAGAAGGGAGCAGAAACAAGGAAGTTACAAAACAAGTAAACAAAAATGAAGGTTGTTTATTGCAAGGTCACTTTCCTTTAGGGGATGGCAGGGGTCTATCAGCTAGTGATCAGCTGATTCCTGATTGACTGGTTTAAAATTCCATTTCTGGAAGAGAGAAACTGAAATTAAGTTGTCTTGATTTGGTGACACGCATTTTAGCAAAAGCACTCCATTTTGATCCTACTATCTTATTTTTCAAGAATCATATAAATAATTCTTCACCTTTACTGCTAATTTCATTGCTTGAAAAATAGCAGTAAGCATGGTCTCTCACATGGACTTCTACAGTAGTCTACCAACCAGTCTGAGGGTTTTCACTCTTGGTCTTTAGGATGTTCTCAATTGAGCACACAAGTGCCTGTCACGTGTCAGATCATGACCCCATCCATTCAAATCATCCAGTGTCTTTCTGTTTGACTCAGAGTAAAACCAAAGTCCTAATACAAGACTAGATGACTCTGTTTCCAACAGCACTCCTCCATTACCATTCGTTTCTTTCTGGTCCTATTTATTACTCCCCTGCCTCATCTTGCTTTAGACACCCTGGCCTTCAGAAGTTCCGTACTTGATGCTCCCTGGCTGGTCCCCCACTTTCACAAACTTAGCTAACTTGCATTTGTTTGTGTTAGCGCCATTAAAGTATATCAACTCTCTCCCTCTTTCACAACTTTACTGAAATAGCAACTTCTCAGTGAGGCCCTGAAATCAGTCTTTGTCTCAAATCCCAAAGTATCTTGTCCGTAGACTCTTTACCATCTTACACATTTAATTTGTTTAATGTCCTTCTCCCAGAACTATGGACTCTATTTCATAAGACTGTCTTCAGCTCTTAGAATTGGTATATAATTGGTAATTCAAAAAATACTGTTTTAACAAGTAGATATTATGGTGACTAGACTTCAGCTAAATCTTTACATCCATTCAAGATTACTCCTTCTTAATTGCTCTGTATAATCAAAATAAATGAGATTCATCTTTACATTTCTAAAAAATTTGTATATTTTCTTACAATGAATGCTCACAGCTAGCAGACTATTCACAAGTTCAACTACGTCCTTCTGCCCACACTTGCATCGTATATTTAATAAAGATCAATTGTGTTTCTTCCCAAACCTGTGTATGTCTGTTGTATCTATTATAATATACAACTTCAATAAATATTCATATACCAATAGGCGATGCATTTGAAAATACATATATCACTATGAAAATGCTATTGAAGTTTTTAGTAAGATTCGGTAAAGGCAAGTTACAACAAAAAATTGCCAGATTTGATAACAACAAATTATTTATAAAACAGCTATAACAATATAGGAGGCTGCACTCACCATTTTAAAAATTGTTTTTAAGTAGTTAACTCCTTTCCCCCAAAACTTTCGAAATTATAGATGATTCAATAAGAAATCATAGAGAATTTCAAGTCATCAAAAATATATGCAAATAAAAGGGCTTAGTCCATGTCAAGTTATACACTCATATATTTAAAGTTAAAATAAAATGTTAAGGCATACTTATAGACAGATATAGATATACTCTTTAAAATAATCAACTTCATTGTTTAACTGTCTCACTACTAGTAATAATAGTAATAATAATTTACATAATCTTTGTGCCTCTCAGTTTTTTTTTTTAAATCAGCAAAATGGAGAAGATACTAACTGTGTTGCCTACAGTGAAGATCTACTGTGAGAATAAAATAAAGTTACACATCACAAAGTGCCCTGAAAAGCTATTAAAGATGTAAGCCACTGTTATAATTAAATGGATTTAAGGAAAAGCTGAAAGTAATAAAAGACACCTTTACTTCCTCATTCCCCTTGGACATATTCTCTTCTGGAATTATTGAGGCATTTTCACATAATACTGTTCTAAACTTGAAAATTCAAATGCATCGACATTCCAAGCATAACTGGAACAAATTCAAATGAACATCAGATTTCCATTTAAATCCAATTTTACTCTTTCTCCTTCCTCTGTTTCAAGTCTCAGAACACTCTTTCCTCTTACAGCTGAGCTCATCTCTCAAGAGTCAAGGAGCCCACATGGGTCACCTTCCTACCTGGGGCAGCAGCCATCTTCAAGGGCCTTCATCTGTGCCTGCATACCAAGGAGATTCCCACAGCAGAGCCCTGGCAGTATGCTGAGATGAGTCCTGAAGTGCTCCCTGAATGTAAATGACCTGAAACAATAGGACTGCGATTAAGAAGAAGGCCCGTTCCAACCTTTCCATACACTGCCTGAACTGAGCACATGGCAATCACACCCACTTGGCTGGCAGCAGCTCTGCCATCTTTCTGTGTGTGTGAGACCCATTTTATCAGTAGCATGACAATGAAGCTGGAGGATATACAAAACGTGTATAGGTTCTAGTTTGAAAAATGAAAAAGAGTCTACAATTTTTCAAAGATTCTAACAAGAGAGGCAACAGAATTGGTGGGCAGGGTATGGGCTTTGGGTTCAAATCTTTACTACTCAGCATTCTGTGATTTTCTGCAAGTTCCTTAACTTCTCTTGTTTCAGTTTCCTCCTATCTAAAGTATGCATAAAAATGTCTGCCTCAGAGTAGGGTCTTGGGGGTGTGTGTGTGTGTGTGTGTATATACATATATATAGTACATATTTATTATTATATTGCATTTTAAAACTCTAAGGGTAAGACAAAAACTTGTGGTACTTCAGACTTAATAAAGAGAAGTTTCTCTTCTTCTTTTAAATCAGAAAGAAAGATTCTGTATAATTTGAAGAAAGCTTTGTGCATTCTCTTTTCATACTTAGTCACGCATTAGGGGTTCACTTACATTTGAGGTCAGCACCCTTTCTGCCAGTCCCAGGTAAGTAGAATGCAGTAGTTACAGAAATATTTTAAATAACAGAACAGCAACAAACATGAATAATAGACACATAAATTCATATTCTGAACCTTAACTCTGTTCTCAACATTCCACAGTCCCAGATGTTCAATTTAATCTCAGGGGGATTAGTTTTCTAGTTCCTTCTTTGGACTAAAGACATTTAAATGAATAAAGGTTTAATAAAACAGCCCCTAAGAATATTTCAGCATATTTCCATATATTTACTATATATTTTATCCATTGTAAATAACACATTTTTTATTAATAAGAACATCTCGTAAATGATGTGTCTGTTTTTAAAATACTTCTAAATAGATGTCAATGAAATGATAAAACAGAAACAACTGTAGAATATATTTGTATATTTATTGTAACAATATATAATCAGTGTATACATTATCATAATTATATGTACAATCTTGGTACTTTTTCTAACAAAGTAGCTTTAAATAGATATCTGCTAAGAAAAAATATCCACCTTCTGTTTTTAAGAACCTGACTAAATACAAAAACTTTCACCCAGAGATGAAAACTATTGCCAAAAATATTTTCCAAGAAAGAATTTTTTTTAGTAGAAGTTTAATTTTAAAAAGTACTCCAAGTGAGAAAAAAAAGGTTGATTCAAAGGACTTTTGTGCTTTGCATGTGATACTTAATAGACTTTTGAACCATTCCTCACCATTTTATCAGAAACTTCAGAAAGTCTAGTCACTTGCAGAACAAACAGGTAACTGAGATGTTAAATGGCTGATGGTCATCCCTTCAGGGGAACTTATCTATTGTCAAAGCCTCAAATCCTTCCCTTCCCTCTAGGTTTCTAAATACCCTCTGTGACAGCATTCTTTTTGTATCTAATGTGTTGAGAATCTAAGCGCAGCTTCAGTTTTCCACCTGCCATAACTGCATTATCTTGTTGGATAGAAACAAAGGACATTCAATAAATATTCTATAAATATAAATGGTATATATAAAGAAGCCCAAAAGTTTGGAGAAATAGTACTTTTAAACATACTATCAATTCATTCTTGTGTTTGGAAAAAGGGAGAACTCAGACATCAGGTAATGTTAACTATAAAGCTAATGAAAAGAGCACTAATCCTCTAGAAGAAATTTATAGCTACCTTCCAGGTCTAAAAATTAAAAATGCCTTTCAATTATTTTACATATTTCTTCATACAAATTAACAGTTAATGGTTATAAGAATTTCTTCAGGATAAAGATACAATCAGCCCCAGATCTTCTAAAGAATAAAGCTAAACACTGTTTACCTTTGAGAGTCCCTTGGACTGTAAGATCAAACCAATCAATCCTAAAAGAAATCAGTCCTGAGTATTCATTGGAAGGACTGATGCTGAATCTGAAACTCCAATACTTTGGCCACCTGATGCAAAGAATTGACTCCTTGGAGAAGAGCCTGATGCTGGTAAAGATTGAAGGCAGGAGGAGAAGGGGATGACCGAGGATGAGACAGTTGGATGGCATCACTGACTCGATGAACATGAGTTTGAGCAAGCTCCAGGAGTGGGTGATGGACAGGGAGGCCTGGCGTGCTGCAGTCCATGGGGTTGCCAAGAGTCAGAGACGACTGAGAGACTGAACTGAACTGAAACACTGTTTGAACTGCTGTTTTCTGGGAAATGCTACTAAATAAAATGCAGTAGCTGGCGTTGTAGTCTCAACCTTGAAGAGCATTTCAATATCACTGAGAAGCAAGAGACTTCAAACAACGTGTTTACGGAAAATTGCCGTATCCCTTCAGTATATTCATATCATAGAGAACTCAGCCCAGCTGAATGATCTCCCTAGCTTCAGAAGTCACCACTGCATGCAGATTTTTTAGGGTATCATTTATAGATAACAGAATAAAGAATGATACTCAGTATTTTTCCCCATTCACTTCAAATTCTTTTACCTTTCAGAAAGCAAAATTCTCTTCTTTTTTAATGCCTACAAGCGTGTGTCCATGTGGGCTAAGTTGCTTCAGTCATATCTGACTCTGTGTGACCCTATGGAATGTAGCCTGCCAGGCTCCTGCGTACATGGGATTTTTCCAGGCAAGAATACTACAGGGGGTTGCCATTTCCTACTCCAGGGGATCTTGCTGACCCAAGGATCAAACCCATGTCTCCTGCATTTGCAGGCAGGTGCTTTACCAGTAGCGCCACCCAGGAAGCCCAGTTTTTAATGGATAAACCCTTTTATTTTGAGGACATTATGTGTGCTAAATTTCTTCAATTAGATGTGATCTGAGTTGTGCTTAGATATTATCCATTATGTCAAGGTCCAGCTTAAATGCCACTTCCTTCAAAAAGCTTTTTCTAAAAGAAACCAATTCTCTTCCTAATATTCTATATATGTCTTTCTCTCTTCTGCATGTTATTATTTATTGATCACTTGCTAATGTTGGGGGAGTGTATAATTTCCTCAGTTCTGTCTCATCACAACAAAAATTTGAAGCTATGGATTAGTGTTACAGCCTTCAGAGGGACCAGTGTTACAGCTCTGTGTTATAGCTCAGTTTTATTTAGAAAATAAAGGAAAATACTTCCTCGAGGTGTGAGGGCATGCCAACCCAAAACAGGCGAAGAGAAGAGAGGCCCCCAGTCCAATTTTGGCTCCTCTTTTTATATGGTTTTTCTCCTCCCCTGGGCCTGCCCTATGAAAATTTGGCTTGCCAGGAGTGCTGTTTGTTTTACCTGAGGTCCTCACTCTGGTCCTCAGACTTTCCTTTGTTCTATTTTTACGGGCTTTTCCCTTCCTTGTCTTTTGGCCACCACCATTCTGGACTCCTTTTTCCTACTCTAACTATCTAACACTAAGTAAATGATTATGTAAGCCTTGTGCTATGCTGTGCTTAGTCACTCAGTTGTGTCTGACTCTTAGTTACCCCATGGACTGTAACTCACTAGGCTCTTCTGTCCATGGGGATTCTCCAGGCAAGAATACTGGAGGTTGCCATGCCCTCCCTCCTGGGAAGCTCCCCAACCCAAGGATTAAACCCAGGCCTCTCACTTTGCAGGCTGATTCTTTAACATCTGAGCCACCAGAGAAGACCAAGAATATAGGAGTGGGTAGCCTATCCCTCCTCCAGGGGATCTTCCCAACTCGGGGATCGAACCTAGGTCTCCTGCATTGCAGAAGGATTCTTTACTGTCTGAACCACCAAAGAATCTTGTACTTCAATATATTGATCTATTATCTTGTTATTTTTGCTTTTACAATAATATTTCAATAAACATCCATGTATAACTCATTGAGCTAATGTGTAAGAGTATCTCAAGTATATATACTTAATAATTGTTACTGCTGAATCAAACGTATACACCTATTCAACTTTACCAGGGATAACCCTTGGAATCTTATCAGGAGTTAGATAGCACATTCAAACTGGTAAATTTAAGGAGAACTGAATAAAATTTAAAATGCATTGTCAGGGTTTGGGGGAATGTCAGAAATAGTACAGTGCTCTGGATTAGGTATAGCAGAAGGATAGTACCACTCTTAAGCCTCAAATAGTGAGGGAAGGAAGCAGTTAAAATTGTAAAAAGACAGCAGGCCCAAAATGGAGCTGCTCATGCTAAGCCCCACAGCACCAAACCAAGACCTAACCTACTAATATTTTTGGCTCTTCAAGAAATAGAAATAGAATCTTAAACTAGTCAGTCAGGAATTGCCTGATATGCACTAGTTAGCAGATGCTAACTAAAGGAAAAGGAAAGTGACCTTGCAATAACCAGTTTTTATCTAGAATAACTCCCTTGTTCTGCTCCCTTTTGCCTATAGAAGTCTTTTGTTTTTTACAGCTCCCCTGAGCTCCTTTGTCTTTACCAGATTGGATGCTGCAATTCATGAGTCATTGAATAAAGCCAATAATATTTTTAAAATTTACTCAGTTGAATTTTGTTTTTAACAGTGTGGTAGAAGTGATGGGACCCAAAAGAGACATCTGATGGCTTCACGGACAATAAGAAACGTAAGCACTGATACCTACAAACGCTTTGTGGTCTCTTTCTCATCATGTCCAAGGGCCATGGGTAAGTTACTGTCAGATCACAGTTCCACTCTCTTTGTGTCTAGCTCCCAGTATAATTAACTTTTCAGTCTAGGGTTATTGGGTGAGTCTAGACTGACTAGAGGCAATAACAGAGCACCAGTCCTTGGTTAGCCCACAGTCCCGATCCAGACTCAGCAGGTCACCTTCAGCTAGCAGATAGTTCTACTTGGAAGCCTACAGTCCCCATTTAGTGGGGTCTGCTGGATTAATCTGTTCATTTTGGGAACAGCTGGTAGTGTGCACCTAAGACTTTCTCTTGGTCAGTCACATAACTCTTTTATTACTGCTCATTCTGTTTCCTTGAGTTTTGTTGGTTTCTGATATTGTGTACATAAGGTAAAGGAATAATGCATGCTTAGTCACTCAGCTGTGTCTGACTCTTTAGTGACCCTATGGACTTTAGCCTGCCAGGATCCTCTGTTCATGGGATTTTTCAGGCAAGAATACTGGAGAGAATTGCCATCTCCTTCTCCAAGGGATCTTCCTGACCCAGGTATTGAACCTGCATCTCCTGTGTCTCCAGCACTGAGGTGGATTCTTTACTCACTGGGCCATCAGGGAGGCCCCCAAAGGAATCATAGATTTATTGCCAATGAGAACCTTGGAAACCCAAGCCACAAAGTTGGTGGGTGGGCAGAAATCAAGCACTCAAAAGATGTTAGAGTGCTCACCATCTAACTCTTAAGACTCATGTACTAGGCTAAGTTGGTCATGGAATGGTTAGATTGCTGTTAGATCATCTAACCAGCTCAAGAAAATTATGTGCAATTCAGTACACTCTTAAAAAACCACACAATCTCCAATCCAGCAGCCCATCCTCCTAAGTATTAATTTGGTTCCAAGATACCTAAAGCTTAGCTAAAGAAATGGGATCCTCAAGTTTCAAGAATTAAGTACACCACTTTTCAGCACAACTGCTTATTTTAGATCTAGAAACTACAGCCCCAGAAGCTGTAGATATCCACAATAATGGAAAAATATCTCTAAGACAACCTAGAATTACAATCACTGTTACACTGAACATTCCAATTAGAAAAGATTATTCATTTAAGGAGTGCATGTTCATGCAAGAGCTCACAAATCAAACAAATAGAATGGGATATCTATTTTTTTTTAATTTATTTATTTATTATTTTTTTAAAATTACAATACTGTATTTGTTTTGCCATACATTGACACGAATCAGCCATAGGTGAACACAATCTCCCAATGCCGAAGCCCCCTCCCACCTCCCACCCCACATCCTCTACTTGAATCATCCTGTGCATCAGCCCCATGCATCCTGCATCCTACATTGAACATAGATTGGCGCTTCATTTCTTACAGGAAAATATACATGTTTCATTGCCATTCTCCCAAATCATCCCACCCTTTCCCTCTCCCTCAGAGTCCAAAAGTCCACTCTATACCTCTGTGTCTCTTTGTTGTCTCACATATAGGGTCATCATTACTGTCTTCTAAATTCCATATATATGTGTCAGTATACTGCATTGGTGTTTTTCTTTCTGGCTTACTTCACTCTGTATAATCGGTTCCAATTTCATCCATCTCATTAGAACTGAGTCAAATTTATTCTTTTTAAGGGCTGAGTAGTATTCCATTGTGTATATGTACCACAGCTTTCTTATCCATTCATCTGCTGATGGACATCTAGGTTGCTTCCATGTCCTGGCTATTATAAACAGTGCTGCAATAAACATTGGGGTACATGTGTCTCTTTCGATTCTGGTTTCCTCGGTGTGTATGCCCAGCAGTGGGATTGCTGGGTCATAAGGCAGTTCTATTTGCGATTACACAAAAATAAACTCAAAATGGATTAAAGATCTAAATGTAAGACCAGAAACTATAAAACTCCTAGAGGAGAACATAGGCAAAACACTCTCCGACATAAATCACAGCAGGATCCTCTATGATCCAACTCCCAGGATACTGGAAATAAAAGCAAAGATAAACAAATGGGATCTAATTAAAATTAAAAGCTTCTGCACAACAAAGGAAACTACAAGCAAGGTGAAAAGACAGCCTTCTGAATGGGAGAAAACAATAGCAAATGAAACAACTGACAAACAACTAATCTCAAAGATATATAAGCAACTTATGCAGCTCAACTCCAGAAAAATAAATGATCCAATAAAAAAATGGGCCAAAGAACTAAATAGGCATTTCTCCAAAGAAGACATACGGATGGCTAACAAACACATGAAAAGATGTTCAACATCACTCATTATCAGAGAAATGCAAATCAAGACCACAATGAGGTACCATTTCACACCAGTCAGAATGGCTGCGATCCAAAAGTCTACAAGCAATAAATGCTGGAGAGGATGTGGAGAAAAGGGAACCCTCTTACACTGGGATATCTATTTTAATTGACATGCAGAAGCCTTCAGAAGGCTTCAGGATTCCAAAGTAGCTTCACTGAAAGACTCTTTGAAAGGTTTCATTAGCAAAATGCTAATGAAAATTAAAGACGCAAGAGGTACCTAAAACAAAAAACTAAGACTGACATGATGCCTCCTATTCCCTTCTGTCCTCCTTTACCTGAGTATTCAGAGTCTACCAATCCTCTCTCTGAAGAACTTTTCCATTCCGAAGCAAGTACAAAGCCATAAGCAAAACTCTGACAAGTTAGTGACCTTACAAATGCCTCCATATTTACCTTTGAAGGAGAGAACCCCTATATGGACCCTTCACAGGGATTTCTCCAATAAGCCACTACCAGTAAACCACTACCAATTATCTCAGTCAAGGGGAATGCTCAGATAGGTAAAGCTTTTTACTAGTCTTCTCCATAAATATTACTAGTAAAAAGCTTTAGCCATCTGAGCAAGTAACCTTAACTTACTCACTGCTAAAAACAAAATTTGGATTTAACTATTGTTTATAGGTTTTGTATTACTGTACTTGACAGCTAAATTTTTAAAAACAAAAGCTTAAGATTTCTGTGTCTGAGTAAGAGGAAAGAACTGCGTACGAAAGTGAAAAAGTGAAAGTGAAAAGCCACTCAGTCGTGTCCGACTCTTTGTGACCCCATGGACGGTAGCCTGCCAGGCTCCTCTGTCCATGGAGATTCTCCAGGTCAGAATACTGTAGTGGGTAGCTGTGCCCTTCTCAGAGGATCTTCCCAATCCAGGGATTGAACCCAGATCTCCTGCACTGTGGGTGGACTCTTTACTGACTGAGCCACCAGGGAAGCCGAAGGATACTGGAGTGGGTAGCCTATCCCTTCTCCAGGGGATCTTCCTGACCCAGGAATTGAATCGAGGTCTCCTGCATTGAAGGCAGAGTCTTTTCCAGTTGAGCTACCAGGGAAGCACATGTATGAAAAGTAGGCAAATATAGTAAAATGACTGATTATTTCAGAATGAAAAATAATAGCAACAGTAGCAACAATGAAAATAGGACAAAATCTAAACTGATATTAAAAAGTTCCCTAAGGTTTGTGGAAGAGCGATCTTGGGAAGGAAATTTTATGAGTGGTCAAGCTGACTAAAATTGAAATGGATTTATTTATTTTTAATAAGTTTTGATATTAAAAATATACTGGTGCAAAATTAGAATTTGGTTTTCACTCTGCTAAAAGGATAAAGTGCTATTGGACTTTTGGTCTGCTTTTGATAAGCAATTGTAAAAGTATCTTTACCTTTTAAGTAATCTGCCTGGACAAAGATTTCATGTCTTAGAAATATTACTGTACTTCACATTGACTTTGTAAAATAATTTACTGTATTTCACATTGTCATTATCAAGTCTTTAATTAAGAAAATCAAGTCTTCTCATATTAAAATAGCCAAGTTTTGCTCACAACTATATAATCTTCTGTATTTGCTTTTAGTATCTTCTACTATCACTCTGGTTAAATGATAATTAAGCATTATTTCATAAATGATCTTTGATATAATTTAGTAAATGTTAGAGAGACAGCAATGGCACCCCACTCCAGTACTCTTGCCTGGAAACTCCCATGGACAGAGGAGCCTGGTGGGCTGCAGTCCATGGAGTTGCTAACAGTTAGACACAACTGACCAACTTCACTTACACTTTCACTTTCATGCATTGGAGAAGGAAATGGGAACCCATTCCAGTGTTCTTGCCTGGAGAATCCCAGGGATGGAGGCACCTGGTAGGCTGCCATCTATGGGGTCGCACAGAGTCCAACACAACTGAAGTGACTTAGCAGCAGCAGCAGTCAAATGTTCAAACTGTTAGACATTTTGGCAACTTCCCCAAATCAAATTCTAAATGGAATCTTTCTGACTTCAGAATAACTTGGAGATTTCCCAGAGAGACCTTGGAAAATCTCAAAAGATTTGTCTCTCACATGGTAAAATGTTACCTCATTCAGTTTATTTCAGTTCAGTCGCTCAGTCGTGTCCGACTCTTTGCGACTCCATGAATCACAGCAAGCAAGGCCTCCCTGTCCATTACCAACTCCCAGAGTTCACTCAGACTCACGTCCATCAAGTCCATGATGCCATCCAGCCATCTCATCCTCAGTCATCCCCTTCTCCTCCTGCCCTCAACCCCTCCCAGCATCAGAGTCTTTTCCAGTGAGTCAACTCTTCACATGAGGTGGCCAAAGTACTGAAGTTTCAGATTTAGCATCATTCCTTCCAAAGAAATCCCAGGGTTGATCTCCTTCAGAATGGACTGGTTGGATCTCCTTGCAGTCCAAGGGACTCTCAAAAGTCTTCTCCAACACCGCAGTTCAGAAGCATCAGTTCTTTGGCGCTCAGCCTTCTTCACAGTCCAACTCTCACATCCATACATGACCACAGGAAAAACCATAGCCTTGACTAGATCGACCTTAGTCGGCAAAGTAATGTCTCTGCTTTTCAATATGCTGTCCGTGAACTTCCTAATGTTCAAGCTGGTTTTAGGAAAGGCAGAGGAACCAGAGATCAAATTGCCAACATCCGCTGGATCATGGAAAAAGCAAGAGAGTTCCAGAAAAACATCTATTTCTACTTTATTGACTATGCCAAAGCCTTTGACTGTGTGGATCACAATAAACTGGAAAATTCTGAGAGATGGGAATACCAGACCACCTGACCTGCCTCTTGAGAAATCTGAATGCAGGTCAGGAAGCAACAGTTAGAACTGGACATAGAACAACAGACTGGTTCCAAATAGGAAAAAGAGTACATCAAGGCTGTATATTGTCACCTTGCTTATTTAATTTATATGCAGAGTACATCATGAGAAAAGGTGGACTGGAAGAAACACAAGCTGGAATCAAGATTGCCAGGAGAAATATCAATAGCTTCAGATATGCAGATGACACCACTCTTATGGCAGACAGTGAAGAGGAACTAAAAAGCCTCTTGATGAAAGTGAAAGAGGAGAGTGAAAAAGCTGGCTTAAAGCTCAACATTCAGAAAACGAAGATCATGGCATCCGGGCCCATCACTTCATGGGAAATAGACAGGGAAACAGTGGAAACAGTGTCAGACTTTATTTTTCTGGGCTCCAAAATCACTGCAGATGGTGACTACAGCCATGAAATTAAAAGATGCTTACTCCTTGGAAGAAAAAAGTTACCTCATTAGGTTAGTTTAAATTACATGGGAAAATATCAAATAAGAAGTTATGCTCAAACTTCTTAGTTTATATTTGTATGGAAGCATGTTATTAACGTAAGTGTTATGAAATTCCTAGAATGCTGAATTCCACTTATTATCTTAAAATATTGTATATCATAGAAATGAACAAATTTCCATGTCAATTTCATTATAAAGCTCTCTCATCACATCTTTAACAATGGGCATTTTAAGCCTTTTGTCATTTATGGACAATTATTGTTTTATGCTTGTACAAAAGTGAGATTCATGGAAAGGACTCTACCAAGTACTCTTGACTACTGACACTGCTGCCAGATTACAAGGTGTCATATTTTATAATGAAGGAAAGCTCTGACATCTGGTTCTGGGCAAAAGCTCAGGACTTCAAGATCAAATTGACTTGCAAGGGACTTCGTTAGCAGTCCACTGGTTAAGACTCCACCCTCCCAATGCAGGGACGCAGGTTTGATCCCTAGGTGGGGAACTAAGATCCTGCATGCTGTGCAGTGCAACCGAAATAAAAACAAAATTGATTAGGGAGAGAAGTAGCAACATTAAGGTAGACTGCTTCCGCAAAGGTGCTAGATGAAGACCATTTCCTTCCATTCCTCCTTCCCTCTCTGATCATCCTTTTCCTAATTCTTACACCATTCATGGTTCTTTATGGTTATTTTATACTCATGTTTTGCCTCAATTTGTCCTAGAAAGATAATACCATTGTTCACATATATCCAATTCCAAATAACTGCTGGATTTCCATGCCATTGGTGATCCTATAGTTCTTCCCATCTCAAATTTCTTCCTAAATTACAAGGCCTCAGTTTCTCTAGAACAAATTCAGCCCTTCTCTGTTGTGCCAAGCTCCCTAACCCTGGGGGTCCATTTTCCTGCCTCTGCCTCTGATTAACAGCTCCAAACTCAAGGAAACTTGCACACAGGCTCTGTACAAAGAAAAGTACACAGGCCAAAGTAACCAGAATAAAACCACCTATGAGGTCTACAGACCCTTAAGTTTTACTAGCCTCTGTGGCTGTCACCTTTCCAGTCATGAGCCAAAGACTCAAACTGGAATTTCCTGGAGATATTTATTCATGATTCCAAATTTGCTTCCATTGGCAGATCCTTACTCCGATGACCAGAAGTAAATGCAAATGAGGCTATGATCAAGAATCTCTCAACTCTTGAAAATATTGCAGAATCTGTTGCTAAAACAGTAAGTTTTCTCAACAAAAATTCCTAGATTTTCTGGCCAAAGTTGTTCTTTATAATAGCATTATCTCTTAGCAGAGCATCCAAATGTTTGTGCTGTGGCAAACACTGCTTGCTGCACTTGGATTGACACTTCTGGGGAAGTTAAGACTCAGTTACATAAGATCACTGAACAAGCCATTTGGCTTAAGAAAGTGATTCCTTCAGTAGGGTTTTTCTTTGAGTTATTTGTCTGATTGGTTTGGGTCTTAGGGGCTGTGGCTCTGAAGTGAACTCCAAACATTAGGAATTATCATACTTATTATAATAATCGGGCTTCTCTGATAGCTCAGTTGGTGGCCTCCCTGGGTGCTGTATTCTCTCAGAAGCTTTAAATACGTGTTCACAGCCACCACTGCAAAGCAAATGATCTCCCTAAGACTAGAATGTCAGAAAAGGATAAAAAAAAAAACTACTGACTTAAAGAATGTGAATCCAATGTCATGACCTATAAATACGACAAAAGATTCAGAAAAAAGTATATGAGAACTCCAGGGAAGTAAGCTTGGAATAGCATTGATGCCTTAAATTTTGATCACATCTCTGAGATTGAGTCTGATCAAAGAGGAGAATTATCAAAAACAAGAAAACAGACCCAAAATGGATTGCCTGTGCTAAACTCAACATCACCAAATTGAGATCTAGCTTAACTATCTATAGTTTCAGCTCTTTTCAGGAATGGAATCTTAAACCAGTCAATCAGGAGTCCCCTGTCAGCACTTGTTCGGTAATCTGCCTGATAGAGCTTTGCCATTCCATAAAGGAAAATGACCTTGCAATAACCAAGCTACTTTTTTGTTCAGTGTACTCTGTATATCTCCTCAGAGATCCTTTCTGTCACTAGAGTGGTTGCTGCCTGATTCATGACTTGCTGAAAAGCCAATAAGATCCTTCAGACTTGCTCGGTTAAATTTTGTTTTTTTAACATAAGTTTAAAGATATTTGTTTCTAGTGGCTGCAGATTTACTGGGTCATGAAGGAGCTTTCTGGGATGATGGAAATATTCTGTTTCTTGGTAGGGATATGAGTTAAATGTATAGTATGTGCATTTGTCAATACATATGAAACTATACACATTAAATCAGTTTGTTTCATTAGATGTAAATTGAACTTCAGTTTAAAAATTTTATTTAGAACGGCAATTGGTTTGTATTCAAAAAGACCATGAGTTTAAATGAATTATAAATGTGTTCATTAGCTTAAAACCTTATATTTGCTTGAAGAAAATCAGTCAGACTTCTTATTATAGTTTATTTGCATTTGGACACCTAATTTCACTCAAAGTCTTTTGAACTGACCCTTTGGAATACATAATACATGAAAGATCAGAATCAATGATTCCAAATGTTGACGCTAAACTGCATATACTCTAGCCACAGACATTTATACAATTGTTAAATCTGAGTTATAAATTTGGTATTGAAATTCTTGGTCACCCAAGTGAAAGGTGAAACACAATAAATTATATAACCTTTAATATCTAGCTTTTAAAAATCCAATTCCAAATGGAGAGTAAAGCTTTTTCTAGCATTATAATCTTGTCAGGCCAAGGAAAAAGAACAAAAGGCCAAAGAAAAGAGACTCTGTGTCTTTTAAGAAATTTTTCAATAGCATAAGTTAATGGCATCACCAACTCAATGAACATGAGTTTGAGCAAACACTGGGAGACTGTGGACAGGGAAGCCTGGCATGCTGCAGTCCATGGGGTCACAAAGAGTCAGACGTGACTGAGCAACTGAACAACAACAAGTTAATGTAGACTTGTTCTAAAACTATAAGACAAGCAAACACATTAATTTCCCCACAAGGAAATATACAAAGCTACTACTGGGAAGAAAAGAAGGAGATGAAAAAAGTTCTAGGAATGCATGGGGAATGCCCAGTAACTCAATCCTTTCTAGACCCTATTTGCCCAAGAATGCAGAATATGAATGATGGATATATTAATATTTTCTCTACTAAGAGAGAACAGAAATCTGCAAATTTAGTGAGCACCCTAGGTGACTCCGATGTATTAATTAATAATTGGTACTAAAACTACCTTAAAATAAGAATAACTTGGTTTATGGAATCATGAATCTTTGTGCTACAGGAGCAGACTGGTCATGTTAGTGAGAGAAGCAGGTCAGACAAGACTGTTGAGAGAATGGCCAGCAATCAAATTGTGAGCTAAAGAACATATGTCTCATCTTAAGACTCTAGGCGTCTGTAATTGAATGCAAGCACAGTGTAGGTCCAGTGTTGCTAGAGTTTCTGATTTTTAAAGAAACCAATTACACCAGAACCTTTATATCCTGTTTTAATATTTTACAACAAAGCACAACCAAACATGGGTGTGATCAAAGCACAGCTTTTAGTCAAATAAAACCTGTCTGCAATCCAGTGTTCTTGCCTGGAGAATACCAGGGACAGGGGAGCCTGGTGGGCTGTCGACTATGGGGTCCCATAGAGTCCCACACGACTGAAGTGACTTAGCAGCAGCAGGCCATCAGGTTGCAAACTTCCCACACGACTGAAGTGACTTAGCAGCAGCAGGCCATCAGGTTGCAAACTTCCCACACGACTGAAGTGACTTAGCAGCAGCAGGCCATCAGATTGCAAACTCTCATCTTGACATTGGTCGTGTTCCATAGAGTGTATCTTTCAGATCTTAATCAACCTAAGTATACAGAAATTGCTGAATCACCGTCAACAAGATTTTCCTTTCTGGTAATTTGAGAGTTACCCCTGTATTGTAGTTAATGGAGATGATCCACAGCCATTTTATGTCTGGTATCTGAGTGTTGTCTCTGGTATTTTCTATACAAATTAGGATCCTCACTGACTTTCAGCCAGAAATATCACCAACCTCTGCACAGGGATGTATAACATAGATGCCAAAAGGCAGGGCCAATTTTTTTTCAAAGGAAAAAAAAAGGAAAGGAAATCTGCTTAAATATGTAAACAAGGGCTTGGTGGGGACCCAAGACTTCTATTGTTAGGATTTGAAAGAGAGGATTCGACTGAGACAAATTTCAGGGCAGTGACGGTATTTGTATTCAGCCCTTCAAGTTCTCCCAGGAAGGTCAATGTGAATCCAGGCAATGCCTGACTTTGGGTAAGCTGTCTCCTGCTGAGCCTATTTGCATAATTAGTGACAAAAATGCAATCTCCCCACCTTCGATTTTCACAATATTTTTATGAAAACTTTTAAAAAACATTAATAGCTTAAGCTTAGTCTACCAATGATAGAAAAAATGTGGCCAAAATTATTTCACTCCCAATTTCTCAATAAAATAAAAGAACATATGTAATTAGTATAGTGAATTGGTTATATGTAAACCTACTTTCTTCTGCGCATTCTTGCAACCACTTTTTAATATCTTCTGCTTATGTTAGGAACATATCATTTCTGTCCTTTATTGTGCTATCTTTGCATGAAAAGTTCCCTTGGTATTTCTAATATTTTTGAAGAGATCTCTAGTCTTTCTCATTCTATTGTTTTTTTTTATTACTTTGCATTGCTCACTGAGGAGGGCTTTCTTTACTCTCCTTGCTATTTTTTGGAACTCAGCATTCAAATTGGTATAACTTTCCTTTTCTTCTTTGCCTTTCCATCTTTTTTTTTTTTCCTCAGCTACTTGTAAAGTCTCCTCAGACAACCATTTTGCCATTTTGCATTTCTTTTTCTTGGGGATGGTCTTGACTGCCTCCTGTACAATGTCATGAACCTCCATCTCTAGTTTTTCAGGCATTCTGTCTATCAGATTTAATTCCTTGAATCTCTTTGTCACTTCCACTGTATAAACATAAGGGATTTGATTTTGGTTATACCTGAATGGTTTAGGGGTTTTTCTTGCTTTCTTCAATTTAAGTCTGAATTTGGCATGACTCAGATAACTACGATGGAGTGATCACTCACCAAGAGCCAGACATCCTGGAATATGAAGTCAAGTGGACCTTAGGAAACATCACTACAAACAAAGCTAGTGGAGGTGATGGAATTCCAGTTGAACTATTTCAAATCCTAAAAGATGATGCAGTGAAAGTGCTTCACTCAATATGCCAGCAAATTTGGAAAACTCAGCAGTGGCCACAGGACTGGAAAAGGTCAGTGTTCATTCCAATCCCAAAGAAATGCAAGCCAAAGAATGCTCAGACTACCGCACAATTGCACTCATCTCACACGCTAGCAAAGTAATACTCAAAATTCTCCAAGCCAGTCTTCAGCAATATGTGAACTGTGAACTTTCAGATGTTCAAGCTGGTTTTAGAAAAGGCAAAGGAACCAGAGATCAAATTGCCAGCATCTCTTGAATCATTGAAAAAGCAAGGGAATTCCAGAAAAACATCTATTTCTACCTTATTGACTATGTCAAGGCCTTTGACTGTGTGGATCACAACAAACTGTGGAAATTTCTACAAGAGATGGGAATACCAGACCACCAGACCTGCCTTCTTGGGGAAATCCATATGTAGGTCAAGAAGCAACAGTTAGAACTGGACATGGAACAACAGACAGGGTTCTGAATTGGGGAGGAGTACATCAAGGCTGTATATTGTCACCCTGATTATTTAACTTATATGCAGAGTACATCATGAGAAATGCCAGACTGACTGAAGCACAAGCTGGAATCAAGATTGCCAGGAGAAATATCAATAACCTTAGATATGCAGATAACAACCACACTTATGGCAGAAAGCAAATAAATAAAGAGCCTCTTGATGGAAGTGAAAGAGGAGAGTGAAAATGTTGGCTTAAAACTCAACATTCAGAAAACTAAGATAATGGCATCTGGTCCCATCACTTCATGGGAAATAGATGGGGAAACAGTGAGAGACTTTGTTTTCGGGGGCTTGAAAATCACTGTAGATGGTGACTGCAGGAAAGAAATTAAAAGACACTTGCTCCTTGGAAGAAAAGTTATGACCAACCTAGACAACATATTAAAAAGCAGAGACACTACTTTGCCATCAAAAGTCTGTCAAGCTAAAGCTATGGTTTTTCTAGTAGCCATGTATGGATGTGAGAGTTGAATCATAAAGTAAGCTGAGTGCTAAAGAACTGATGCTTTTGAACTGTGGTGTTGGAGAAGACTCTTGAGTCCCTCGGACAGCAACGAGATCTAAACAGTCCATCCTAAAGAAAATCAGTCCTGAATATTCATTAGGAGGACTTATTTTGAAGCTGAAACTCCAATACTTTGGCCACCTGATGCAAAGAACTGACTCATTGGAAAAGACCCTGATGCTGGGAAAGATTGAAGTCAGGAGGAGAAGGGGATGACAGAGGGTGAGATGGCTGATGGCATCTTTAACTCAATGGACATGAGTTTGAGTAAGCGGCAGGACTTAGTGAAGGACAGGGAACCCTGGTGTGCTGCAGTCCATGGGGTCACAAAGAATCAGACATGACTTAGTGACTGAACTGAAACCTACCTTCCATAAACAGGTTATAAATTCTAACAACAGTAACTGAAACCAAAATCAAAGACCACCATGGATAATCTTGCTATCAAAAATCATCTTAAAAATTAAAAAGAAAATCAAAATGAAGGAAAATGTTTAAAATCTGAAGCTTACTATCATTCTTCTCTTTTTCTTATGAAGGTAGTCATTTTTCTAAGAGTTTTGCAAATATTGATTCATCAAAATTGTCCTCCAAGTAAATCATAGGATTTGAAGAAACAGAGACAAGTAATTGATCCGGTGGGCTTTTTTCCTTAAATCAAGTGCCAATAATCTATAATTACATTTTTTTTTTCCTATCTAGTATCCATTATTAAGTTTCACTTAAAGTGGTGACAGGAGTAGAAATTATACTTTGGCTGGTGATATCACTTAACCCAAAAGCCAAACAGTAAAAAATATTCATGTGGAGGTCAACGTAAATTTGAGAACTTCAGATCAAAGTTGTTATGTGAAGATTTTAAACATTCAAAGAAGATGTCAAGGAAGTTTCAAGCTGGAGGTATAGTCTATTAGACTGTTGTCTCTACCAAATTAAAAACAGATTTAGTTTTGTTCTTGTCTTTGGCACAGTAGTGTAGAATCCACCTGCCAGTGCAGGAGACATAGGTTTTGTCCCTGGGTCAGGAAGATCCCTTGAGTGGGAACTGGCAACCCACTCCAGTATTCTTGCCTGGAAACACACAGGAGCCTGACCGGCTACAGTCCATGGGGTTGCACAGTGTCAGACACTACTGAGCATACACACCATTTTCTTATATAAGTGTCCATGCTTGTTTTCTTATGATAATACAGACACATGTGCATATTAAATTTTTACCATTTTTACAAAGGGCTTCCAAACTGAAGTGTTTCTTCCAGTCTTCTTTGAAAAATAATTAGGAAAGCCTGGACAATAAATACAGCTTGTCATCTTAGAATCCTATAAACAAGAGATTCCCCAAAACGCCAAGACAATTAGAGTTTTGTAGTTTTAATCTGTAAAATACTCTTATGGGAATTCTCTTAATTGATACATATTTGTTGTTCAGTTGTTGCTCAGTCTCTCAGTCTTGTCTCTTAGTGATCCCACGAACTTCAGCATGCCAGGCCTCCCTGTCTTTCACCATCTCCTGGAGCTTGTTCAAACTTATGTCCATTGAGTCGATGATGCCATCCAACCATCTTGTCTTCTTCTCCTGCCTTCTATCTTTCCCAGAATCAGGGTCTTTTCAAATGAGTCATTTCTTCACATCAGGTGGCCAAAGTATTGAAGATTCAGCTTCAGCATCAGTCCTTCTGAAGGAGGAAAGAGACAGAACAGGGTCCATCTTGAAAGCAATATTCCATCTTGGGCCAGATTGTGGACTTTGAGCTATGTGCCCAGTATCTATGGAAACGACATACCAACTGGAAAACCAGGCCCCCTGTATGGAAGAATCCCAGGGCTCATACCTAGACTCTCCATTACCTAAAAGAATACCCTAATTATCTGGGTAACCAAATACAATCATAAATTCTATTATGCTTATTGGGGTATGACCACAGGCCTATTGATAATTGTCCACTGTTAACTACCTAGACTTAAGGCATATGAACCACGGGTTAACTTTGATTTTATCTTTCTCTTCCTTTGTTCAGACTAGTTTCAGGGAATTTGGGGAGGTAGGTTTGGGCACGTACACTTATGGTATATAAGGTTTTCACAAAAACTGGTTGGGGTCCTTGGCTAAGAGGAGACTCTGCCTTGGGCCCACCGGTGTAATGAACTGCACTCCACTATCTGCATTGTCCTTCTGAGTGAGTTTGTTTCCCGGAACGCATGGCTACAACACTTTCAATGACTATTCAGGACTGATTTCTTTTAGGATGGACTGGTTGGATCTCTTTGCTGTCCAAGGGACTTCCAAGAATCTACTCCAACACTACCATTCAAAAGCATCAATTCTTTGGTGCTCAGCCTTCTTTATGATTCAACTCTCACATTCCTACATGACTACTGGAAAAACCATAACTTTGAGTAGACAGACCTTTGTTGGCAAAGTAATGTCTCTGCTTTTTAATATGCTGTCTAGGTTGACCATAACTTTCTTTTCAAGGAGGAAGTGCCTTTTAATTTCATGGCTGCAGTGACCATCTGCAGTGATTTTGGAGCTCAAGAAAAATAAAATCTTTCACTGTTTCCCCATCTGTATGCCATGAAGTGATGCCATAATCTTAGTTTTTGAATTTTACTCAGTTTTTTCACTCTTCTTTCACCTTCATCAGAGGTTCAAGTTCCTCTTCACTTTCTGCCATAAGGATCATGTCATCTACATATCTGAGGTTATTGATATTTCTCCCAGCAGTCTTGATTCAAGCTGTGATTCATCCAGCCCAGCTTTTCCATGATGTACTCTGCTTATAAGTTAAACAAACAGGATGACAATATACAGCTTTGATGTACTTCTTTCCCAATTTAGAACCAGTCTGTTTTTCTAAGTTCGGTTCTAACTGTTGTTTCTTGACCTGCATACAGGTTTCTCAGGAGGCAGGTAAGGTGTCTGGTGTTTCCACCTCTTTAAGAATTTTCCACATAATTCACTTTATTAAATTTATGGAAGATATAGCAAGAGAAATTGAAAGGGAATTTGGAGAACACTAGTAATTTGTTTTCTTAAATTTTTTTCTTCATCTCCTCATGGACTTAAAACCAAATGGCACTTTTATTACATGACAGAGCCTTCTATGTCCAATTCTACTATATAGCAAAATATCATAATATTAACATAAAGACTATTTTAGGATTCTAGGCTTTTAATAATATATGATCCTCTCAAGCAGGTCATAAACTCATTCTCAGGAAAAACAAAAGGCAGTTTAGTAAGTGATACATCAAAAACTTTTGAGATCTTAGTATATTCTGGGAAAGATTATTAAAACTCACCAGATATTCCATGTGATCTCCTATGTTTCCCAGTCTGCTTTGCAGTTAGGTTGGGACCATAGAATAGTTGGGACCATAGAATAGTTGTGACCAGAACATGTGCCACTTTGGGGCTATGACAGTTAAGAATCAGCTTGTTCCATCATCACTATCTCCTCCTATCATGAAAACCTTGGTGACCACTGGCTCTTGATAGCAAGGCTAATAGAGGGAGAAAAGCCTTTATTGTGTTCAGGCACTGAAATTGCAGCCTTGATTAGTACATGTATAAAATAAACCAAGGAAGACATGGGGAATATCTCATACAGGATATGCTCCTGTATAGGACCAGAAGCAGAAAAGGAAGAGATAAGTATATTTAATGCAATCTATAGAAGAACTAGAAACAAAAATCAGAGAAGTCAAAAGTCTATCACCAAGTTCATGATGTAAGAATGATGTTCACATCACATTAGGAGGTCAGGACCTAACTGGTTTAAAAAAAAATAGTAAAGAGTAATAAAAGATTCAAAGGATTTTCTTGGAATGGCCTGCAATGATGGCATTTTTCACTGATACCAGCTTTTGGATTATGAGAATAGGTTGGGCTCCTTTCAAGATATATAATTAAAAAGAATTCAGTCATGAGCTAAAGAAGGGGAACTAGATTACCCCATTATGGAAATAAAAAAGCAAGCCTCTATGTATAAGAAATGGATCCTTGAGAGAGCAGTCACTGAGATGTAGAGTGTCAACAGGCAATGGAGTGGAGTAAATACAAGCATGAACTGTAGTGCCATATTAGCTAAATTTTAATCCCCAAACCACTATTAACTGTCTCTGTGTGACCTGGAGCAAGTTGTCTATACTCTCCGAGCCTCATGTCCCTTACCCATAAAATGAGAGCACTGAAGAATTGATGCTTTCAAATTGTGGTGCTGGAGAAGACTCTTGAGAGTCTTCATGGCCATGTGATGCAAAGAGCTGACCCACTGGAAAAGACCTTGGTGCTGAGAAAGATCGAGGGCAGGAGAAGGGGGTGACAGAGGATGAAGTAGTTGGATAGCATTATTGACTTGGTGGACATAAATTTGAGCAAACTCTTGGAGACAGGGGCTTCCATGGTGGCTCAGATGGTAAAGATCTCCTGCCTGCAACACAGGAGATCCAGGCTTCCATCCCTGGGTGAGAAGAGCCTGTGGAGAAGGGAATGGTGACCCCACTCCAGTATGTTTGCCTGGAGAATCCCATGGACAGAGGGGCCTGGTATGCTGCAGTCCAGAGGATCACAAGAGCCAGACACAACTTAGCCACCAAACAAAAACAACAGCAGCAACGACTGCATTATAAGGCTTTTCATTTAGTAACTAAATTAATTCATTTAGTTGTGAAGACTAAATAAATTAATTGCATAAAATACTAGAACACTGCCTAGACTATACCAAGTGCCATGTGAATGTCCCCAATTATTTCACTATCAATCTTCATAACAAAAATCACTTTTTTAAACTTTATTTTGTACGAGGGTATAGACAATTAGCAATGTTGTGGTAGTTCAAGTGAATTTTTGTGAACGGACTCAATCATACATATACATGTATCCATTCTCCCTCAAACTTCCCTCCCTTTCAAGCTGCCACATAATGAGTTACAACATTCAACACAATGAAAATACTGAAAATCCACTTTGATGATTCCCTGTGTAGTATAAAATTAAAATTAAAGACAGTTTCCTGCATTGACAATCATGATTAAATTGTTCAAGTTGAGTGAAATACTTTCATAGGCACTAAGGCCCCAGAAATTTCATGTTGTTTATTCAGTTCTCAAATGACTATTTATAGAAGTATTTATTTTTTAAGTGAGAAAGAGAAATGTCTAATTCGTTTTTCTTTCATAGCCTAAATATTCCAAAATCAAAATTTAAATTATTGTACTATAGTGACAATTATTTGGAATGAAATATTACTCAGGTATGAAAGCTGTTATTCCACTTTAGCTCAGTAATGTTAGATGCTTTCATTCCAAATATGGAAAATATAAAGTGGTGATAGATGATTATCTGATATGATTTCCACCCTAAATTTGTAAAATAATTTGACAACAATGAGTTCACCAAGAATGAAGCATATATCAAAATAAGGAAGTCTGCGATATGTATTCCATTTTTCATGCACATCAAATTATTCTTGACATAAGAAATCTGAGTTTGTTATATTTCTCCTTCTGCCACAGTGATTATTCTATCTTGACACTGTTCTTAAAAATAATAACTGCTAGATATTTCAAGAAGCTAAGGGAGGAGGGAAGCACACAAGCATTCTCTCAATTATTATAGATATTATCACTCTTTCCATTAATTAATAATGAGGATATTTAGGCTCCCAGTTAACAATCACTAGAAATTGCAGTACCTTATTTAGAAGATGCATCATTCAAATTACAAATTGATGTAATGAATTCTAATGAACCTTTTCCTCCTACATTGAAGCCTAATCCCTATTCAAAGTGGATTAGTTAGTATTTAAATTTATCATAGGATCAAGAGTGATTAGTGGCCTATCATAAAAAAGAATCCCATGAAATTCATGGCTCTTTATCACATGCAAGACTGAGGGTGAGTTGTTTGAAAAGTTCCAAGGATGGAGCATTGTATTGAAAATCTTTCCAATGATGCCTATTCCTGAGGTGTTCTGCAGTAAAATGCAGCCCAGAAAGAAAGAGGTCCACTTGTAGGAAAAAAAAAATATTCTCTAAGGGATGAAGCAGCTGCATGCAAATGGTTTTCCAAGTTCTTATTATCTGCATTCTCATTGACTGCTGAGCTTTGGAATGTGTGACTCTAAGTCTCCTTTGCTTGAAAGATTTTCTAAGGAGCTTTTGAAAACATTAAAGCTCCTGAAAGACTTGGCTAAGTTTAAAATTTAACTGAAATGAATATAACCAAGATATAGTTTAGTAATCAAAATTGCCATTTTCCTGAACTGGTTGTGTGTATGTCCTCCCAGAATAGGCACAGGGGTGAATTAGATTTGAGGATACATATTATAAACTCAGAGATACTAGAATAATCAGAGTAAAAATGAGATCCAAATGTCATACTTGCTTAGAACTCCATTCTGCTTCTAGGAATGTAATTGATACAGATATTGGATAGATCAGGGTTGCTTTTCAACATATCATAATTAAAAAGTCAATAGTCTCATCCAAAACATCCCAGGCTTCCTTTAATAAACTATGGAAATGTGTTCAGTAGCTCATTCATATCCGACTCTTTCCAACCTCATGGACTGTAGCCCATCAGAATCCTTTGTCCATGGGATTTCCCAGGCAAGAGTACTGTAATGAGTTGCCATTTCCTGCTCTCCAGGGAAACTACAGAAATATCTTTCCCTAAATGCACATAAGCCCTGTTACAGGGTACCTTTCAGTTCAGTGAATTTACTATTTTTTTTTAACTAGATTCATTTTCTTTTATGTTCTAGAAAATACAAAATATTAATCATTATTTTTGGAAGTATAGTTGGCAGAATGGCAAGACAGAGGTTACCTTTTTCAAGTATCTTCCCCATCATGTTTGCTTTATGTGCCTGTCCAATTGCCTTTTGAACTGGTCAAGCTCTATTCTTCAAGTTGCCAATATATCCATTTTCCTCTTTATAATAGAATCCCCTAAACTGAGTAGAGAATTCATCTCTCCAGACAAATAGGTCTTATATTCTCTTTTAATGTAATCATTAATTTTTTCTTATTTTTACTTATAATCTAATATAAGTTTTTAATATGAGGATCTAAATCCATGTCTTCTTTTTTCCCAAATGGGTTTACTATCATTGTACTAGTTATTGTTGGAAAAATGGAGGACCTAAATTTTTTTTGTGTGTACACGTACATCATTTAGTGTAACATAAAATTCAAGATATATTTTTCTCAGTATATATATTTTTTCAACTTTTCTTGAGGTTTAATGGAAATACCCTTCTTTAAGACATTTGTAATATGACTAAGTTTAATATCACCTTATCATACTCTCCATGATTTTATAAACACCACTTATTTCTCTAAGCCTTTATTTTGCACTGCCTGGGTCATCCCTGTATAGTACAGGTTTTTAGCAATGGAACTATTTATATTTTGTACCAGATAATGCTGTGTTGAAATGGGCTACCTATGCATTGTACCATACTTAACAACAATCCAAATACCAGATGCTGGTAGCACCTCCCAAGCTGTGAAGATCAAAAATATCTTCACACATTGCCAAAAGACACTTACTGGGCAAAACTGTCCCATGATAGTCCTACAAGTATGGCAGTCTATGTAATTACAAAATGGTTTGGAAATATATATTATCAGTTCAGTTCAGTGCTCAGCCGTGTCCAACTCTTTGCATCCTCATGAATTACAGCATGCCAGGCTGCCCTATCATCATCACCTGGAGTTTACTCAAGCTCATGTCCATTGAGTCAGTGATGGCGTCCAACCATCTCATCCCCTGTTGTCCCCTTCTCCTCCCACCTTCAATCCTTCCCAGCATCAGGGTCTTTTTAAATGAGTCAGTTTTTTGCATCAAGTGGCCAAAGTATTGGAGTTTCAGCTTCAGCATCAGTCTTTTCAATGAATAGTCAGGACTGAATTAGTTTATGATGGACTGGTTGAATATCCTTGCAGTCCAAACAACTCTCAAGAGTCTGCTCCAACACCACAGCTCAAAAGCATCAATTATTCGGTGTTCAGCTTTCAATATAGTCCAACACTCACATCTATATATGATTACTGAAAAATCCATAGCATTGATTAGATGGACCACTGTTGGCAAAGTAATGTCTCTGCTTATTAATATGCAGTCTAGGTTGGTCTAACTTTTCCTCCAAAGAGCAAGTGTCTTTTAATTTCTTGGCTACAGTCACTATCTGCAGTGATTTTGGAGCCCCAAAAGATGAAGTCTGTCACTGTTTCCACTGTTTCCCCATCTATTTGCCATGAATTAATGGGACCAGCTGCCATGATCTTAGCTTTCTGAATGTTAAGTTTTAAGCCAACATTTTCACTCTCCTCTTTCACTTTCATCAAGAGGCTCTTTGGTTTTCTCTGCTTTCTGCCATAAGTGTGATATCATCTGCATATCTGAGGTTATTGATATTTCTCCCGGCAATCTTGATTCCAGCTTGTGCTTCATCCAGTCTGGATTTCTCTTGATTTACTCTGCAAGTAAGTTAAATAAGCAGGGTGACAGTATACAGCCTTGATGTACTCCTTTCCAAATTTGAAACCAGTCTGTTGTTCCATGTCCAGTTCTAACTGTTGCTTCCTGACCTGCGTACAGATTTCTCAGGAGGCAGGTCAGGTGGTCTGGTATTCCCATCTCTTGAAGAATTTTCCACAGTTTGTTGTGATCCACACAGTCAAAGGCTTTGGCGTAGTCAATAAAGTAGAAATAGATGTTTTTCTGGAACTCTCTTGCCTTTTCCATGATCCAGTGGATGTTGGCAATCTGATCTCTGGTTCCTCTGCCTTTTCCAAAACCAGCTTGAACATCTGGAAGTTCATGATTCATGGACTGTTGGAGCATGACTTGGGAAATTTTGAGCATTACTTTACTAGCGTGTGAGATGAGTGCAATTATGTGGTAGTTTGAGCATTGTTTGGCATTGCCTTTCTTTGGGATTGGAATGAAAACTGACCTTTCCCAGTGCTGTAGCCACTGCTGAGTTTGCCAAATTTGCTGGCATATTGAGTGCAGCACTTTCACTGCATCATCTTTTAGGATCTGAAATATCTCAATTGGAATTCCATTACCTCCACTAGCTTTGTTCATAGTGATGGTTCCTAAGGTCTACATGACTTCTCATTCCAGGATGTCTGGCTCTAGGTGAGTGATGGTACCATTGTGATTATCTGGGTCATGAAGATCTTTTTTGTATAGTTCTTCTGTGTGTTCTTGCCACCTCTTTTAAATGTCTTCTGCTTCTGTTAAATCCATATCATTTCTGCCTTTTATTGTGCCCATCTTTGCTGAAAAGTTCCTTTGGTAGCTCTAATTTTCTTGAAGAGATCTCCACTCTTTCCCATTCTGTTGTTTTCCTCTATTGTGTTGCACTGATGACTGGGGAAGGCTTTCTATCTCTACTTCCTATGCTTTGAAACTCTGCATTCAAATGGGTATATCTTTCCTTTTCTCCTTTTCTTTTTCCTTCTCTTTTCATAGCTGTTTGTAAGGCCTCCTTAGACAACCATGTTGCCTTTTAAAATTCCTCTTTCTTGGGGATGGTCTTTTCACTGCCTCCTGTACAATGTCATGAACCTCCATCCATAGTTTTTCAGGCACTCTGTCTTTTCAGGCACTCTGTCTATCAGATCTAATCCTTTAAATCTATTTGTCACTTCCATTGTATAAACATAAGGTATTTGATTTAGGTCACACCCAAATGGTCTAGAGGTTTTCCCTACTTTCTTCAATTTAGGTCAGTAAGGAGTTCATGATCTGAGCCACAGTCAGCTACTGGTTTTGTTTTTGCTGACTGTAGGGAGCTTCTTCATCTTTGGCTGCAAAGAATATAATCAATCTGATTTCGGTGTTGACCATCTAGTGATGCCCATGTGCAGAGTCTACTCTTGTGTAGTTGGAAGAGGGTGTTAGCTATGATCAGTGTGTTCTCTTGGCAAAATTCTGTTAGCCTTTATCTTGCTTCATTCTATACTCCAAGGCCAAATTTGCCTGTTATTCCAGGTATTTCTTGACTTCCTACTTTTGCATTCCAGTCCCATATAATGAAAAGGTATTCACATCTCTTTCAAAACTTTACACAGTTTATTGTGATCCACACAGTCAAAGGCTTTGGCATAGTCAATAAAGAAGAAATAGATTTTTTCTGGAAATCTCTTACTTTTTCGATGATCCAGCCAATTTTGTCAATCTAATCTCAGTTCCTTTGTCTTTTCTAAAACCAGATTGAATATCTGGATGTTCATGGTTCACATATTGCTGAAGCCTGGCTTGGAGAATTTTGAGCATTACTTTACTAGTGTGTGAGATTGGAGCATTTGTGTGGTAGTTAGAGCATTCTATGGCATTCTCTTTCTTTGGGATTGGAATGAAAATTGACCTTTTCCAGTCCTGTGGCCAGGGCTGAGTTTTCCAAATTTACTGGCATATTGAGTGCAGCACTTCCGCAGCATCATCTTTTAAAATTGTGGAAAATTCTGAAAGAGATGGGAATATCAGAACACCTGACCTGCCTCTTGAGAAACCTATATGCAGGTCAGGAAGCAACAGTTAGAACTGGAATTGGAACAACAGACTGGTTCCCAGTAGGAAAAGGAATACGTCAAGGCTGTATATTGTCATCCTGCTTATTGAAATTGTATGCAGAGTACATCATGAGAAATGATGGGCTGGATGAAAAACAAGCTAGAATCAAGATTGCCAGGAGAAATATCAATAACCTCAGATATGCAGATGACACCACTCTTATGGCAGAAAGTGAACAAGAACTGAAGAGCCTCTTGATGAAAGTCAAAGAGGAGGGTGAAAAAGTTGGCTTAAAGCTCAACTTTCAGAAAACTAAGATCATGGCATCTGGTCCCATCACTTCATAACAAATAAATGGCAAAACAGTTGAAACAGTGGCTGACTTTATTTTGGGGGCTCCAAAATCACTGCCGATGGTGATAATGGCCATGAAATTAAAAGACGCTTACTCCTTGGAAAGAAAGTTATGACCAATCTAGATAGCATATTCAAAAGCAGAAACATTACTTTGCCAACTAAGGTCCATCTAGTCCATCTAGACTATGGTTTTTCCAGTAGTCATGTATGGATGTGAGAGTCGGACTATAAAGAAAGTGGAGTGCCGAAGAATTGATGCTTCTGAAGTGTGGTGTTGGAGAAGACTCTTGAGAGTCCCTTGGACTGCAAGGAGATTCAACCAGTCCATCCTAAAGGAGATCATTCCTGGGTGTTCTTTGGAAGGACTGATATTAAATCTGAAACTCCAATATTTTGGCCACCTGATGCAAAGAGCTGAGTCTTTTGAAAAGACCCTGATGTTGGGAAAGATTGAAGGCAGGAGGAGAATGGAATGACAGAGAATGAGATGGTTAGATGGCATCACTGACTCAATGGACATGAATTTTGGTAAACTCTGGGAGTTGGTGATGGTAGGGAGGCCTGGCATACTGTGGTTCATGAGGTTGCAGAGTCAGAAATGACAGTGACTGAACTGATACTGATAATGAAAGGACATCTGTTTTTGGTGTTAGTTCTAGAAGGTCTTGTAGGTCTTCACAGAACCGTTCAATTTCAGCTTCTTCAGCATTATTGGTCAGGGCATAGACTTGGATTACCATAATATTGAATGTTTTCCTTGGAAATGAACAGAGATCTCTCTGTCATTTCTGAGATTGCATTCAAGTACTGCATTTTGGACTCTTGTTGACTATGATGGCTACTTCATTTTTTCTAAAGGTTTCTTACCCACAGTAGTAGATATAATGGTCATCTGAGTTAAAGTCACCCATTCCAGTCCATTTTAGTTCACTGATTACTAAAATGTCGAGGTTCACTCTTGCCATCTCCTCTTTGACCACTTCCTATTTCTCTTGATTAATGGACTTAAAATTCCAGGCTCCTATGCAATATTGCTCTTTATAGCATCGGACTTTACTTCCTTCACCAGTCACATCCACAACTGGGTGTTGTTTTTGCTTTGGCTCCATCCCTTCATTCTTTCTGGAGTTACTTCTCCACTGATCTCCAGTAGCATATTGGGCACCTACGGACCTAGGGAGTTGAGCTGTCAGTGTCCTATCCTTTTGCCTTTTCATACTGTTCATGGGGTTCTCAAGGCAAGAATACTGAAGTGGTGTGCCATTGCCTTCTCCAGTGGACCACATTTTGTCAGAATAGTGATGTGAGAAATAGATTGGGATTAGATCTGATAGACAGAGTGCCCGAATAACTATAGATGGAGGTTTGTGACACTGTACAGGAGGCAGAGATCAAAACTATCCCCAAGAAAAAGAAATGCAAAAAGGTTGCCTGAGGAGGCCTTAAAAAGAGCTATGGAAAGAAGAGAAGCAAAAGGCAAAGGAGGAAAGGAAAGACAAACTCATTTAAATGCAGAGTTCCAAAATATATCAAGGAGAGATTAAAAAGCCTTCCTTGGTGATCAATGCAAAGAAATAGAGAAAAACAATAGAATGGGAAAGACTAGAGATCTCGTCAAGAAAATTAGAGATACCAAGGGAACTTTTCATGCTAAGATGGGCACAATAAAAGGCAGAAATGATATGGATTTAACAGAAGCAGAAGACATTTAAAAGAGGTGGCAAGAACACACAGAAGAACTATACAAAAAGATCTTCATGACCCAGATAATCACAATGGTACCATCACTCACCTAGAGCCAGACATCCTGGAATGAGAAGTCATGTAGACCTTAGGAACCATCACTATGAACAAAGCTAGTGGAGGTAATGGAATTCCAATTGAGATATTTCAGATCCTAAAAGATGATGCAGTGAAAGTGCTGCACTCAATATGCCAGCAAATTTGGCAAACTCAGCAGTGGCTACAGCACTGGGAAAGGTCAGTTTTCATTCCAATCCCAAAGAAAGGCAATGCCAAACAATGCTCAAACTACCACATAATTGCACTCATCTCACACGCTAGTAAAGTAATGCTCAAAATTTCCCAAGTCATGCTCCAACAGTCCATGAATCATGAACTTCCAGATGTTCAAGCTGGTTTTGGAAAAGGCAGAGGAACCAGAGATCAGATTGCCAACATCCACTGGATCATGGAAAAGGCAAGAGAGTTCCAGAAAAACATCTATTTCTACTTTATTGACTACGCCAAAGCCTTTGACTGTGTGGATCACAACAAACTGTGGAAAATTCTTCAAGAGATGGGAATACCAGACCACCTGACCTGCTTCCTGAGAAATCTGTACGCAGGTCAGGAAGCAACAGTTAGAACTGGACATGGAACAACAGACTGGTTTCAAATTTGGAAAGGAGTACATCAAGGCTGTATACTGTCACCCTGCTTATTTAACTTACTTGCAGAGTAAATCAAGAGAAATCCAGACTGGATGAAGCACAAGCTGGAATCAAGATTGCCGGGAGAAATATCAATAACCTCAGATATGCAGATGATATCACACTTATGGCAGAAAGCAGAGAAAACCAAAGAGCCTCTTGATGAAAGTGAAAGAGGAGAGTGAAAAATGTTGGCTTAAAACTCAACATCCGAAAAACTAAGATCATGGCAGCTGGTCCCATTAATTCATGGCAAATAGATGGGGAAACAGTGGAAACAGTGATAGATTTCATCTTTTGGGGCTCCAAAATTACTGTAGATGGTGACTGCAGCCGAGAAATTAAAAGACACTTGCTCCTTGGAGGAGAAGTAGACCAACCTAGACCTCATATTAATAAGCAGAGACATTACTTTGCCAACAAAGGTCCGTCTAGTCAAGCTATTGTTTTTCCTGTAGTCATGTATGGATGTGAGTGTTGGACTATATTGAAAGCTGAACGCCTAAGAACTGATGCTTTTGAGCTGTGGTGTTGGAGAAGACTCTTTGAGAGTCCCTTGGAATGCAAGGAGATTCAACCAGTCCATTCTGAAGGAAATCAGTTCTGAATATCGGTTGGAAGGACTGATGCTAAAGCTGATTGGCCACCTGATGTAAAGAACTGTCTCATTTGAAAAGACCTTGATGTTGGTAAAGACAAGGCAGGAGGAAAAGCGGATGACGGAGGATGAGATGGTTGGATGCCATCACTGACTCAATGTACATGAGTTTGAGTAAACTCTGCGAGTTGGTGATGGACACGGTGGTGTGGCAAGCTACAGCCCATGGGATCACAAAGAGTGAGACACAACTAGCGACTGAGCTGAATCTAAATACCATCCATGGAAAAGAAGCAGTGCAGAGATTACTATTCTATTTTGAAGATCAGAATACCAAAATTCAACAGTTACTTTTGAATTAATTAATAGAGTTTTCTCCCCTGAGAAACTAGAACCAAATAATATGATCACGACTCAAATAATACAGCTGGGAATGTTTTAAGAAAAAAAAAAGCTAAATCAATAATGGATGGTTTCACTTTCAATAATAAGTAGAGAAACCAGACAAAAATAGCAACAAAGAAAAAGAAGACTTGAATAACAATGGTAAGCCCATGAAAGTTTACAGACATGTATAGAATACGCCACCCAATACAACAGAGTATGCACTTTTTCTCAAGAGTACATGAAACATTCTCTAAAAAGACTAAACCATAAAACAAACTTTAATGGACTTAAAAAGACAGGAAAAAAAGTGTATTCTGTGACCACAAGTAATGAAATTTAAAAACAAAAGCAGGGGAAATTTTTGAAAACTAGCAAGTAGAAATTGAACAATACACATAGATAATCCATGTATCATAAACTTAAAATTAAACCAGAAAATACTTTAAGAAGAATGAAAAGAAAAAGAAAAACACAGTATACAAAAAATTATGAGATGCAGCTAAAACACTGCTAAGAGGGAATTCATGGCTATAAATGTCTACATTAAGAAAGAAGAAAGATTTTAAAATCAATAGATTTTAAAACATGGGAAAAAGAACCAAACACTAACTCTAAAGCAAGTGAAGGAAAACATAATAAAGATTAAAGTGGAAATTAATGGAATAGAGAAAATATTTGAGAAAATCAATGAAGTCAAAAGTGGTTTTTCAAAAAGATGAACAAAACTGACTTCTTAGTTAGATTGACGTGGTGGGGGAGGGACAAAGGATGTGAAGGCAGGAGGAAGAGAAAGAGAGAGGGAGAACAAAGTCAAATTACTAGATTCAGCAATAAAAGTGGTGATAGGACTACTGACCTTACTGAAAAACAAAAAGGATTACAAACCAATGCTATGAATTATTGTATGCCAACTAATTAGATAACTTAGATGAAGTGGTGAGGTGAAGTCGCTCAGTCGTGTCCAACTATTTGTGACCCCGTGGACTGTAACGTACTAGGCTTCTCTGTCCATGGGATTCTCCAGGCAAGAATACTGGAGTGGATTGCCATTTCCTTCTCCAGGGGATCTTCCCGACCCAGGGATAGAACCCAGGTCTCCTGCATTGGAGGCAGACGCTTTAACCTCTGAGTCAAACTCTTAAATAGAAGTAAACTACTAAAACTAACTCAAGAAGAAACAGATAATATGAGTAGACCTAAACAACAAGAGACTGAATTAGTAATCAAAAAACAACCCACAAAGAAAAATCCCAGGCCTCGGTGTCTTCAATGGTGAAACCCAAAGAAAAATCTAAAGAATTAATACTGCATCTGTACAAACACTTCCCAAAAATTAAAAAGGAAAGACATTTCACAACTCATTTTATAACTAAAGTTTATCTGCCATGAGAACAAAAGGACTCCTTTCTTAGAAAATATCAAAAGAATAGAGGGACATAAAACTCACAGCCATCATGTTTTCTAAAAATAGAACTCTGGAAAGGTATTTAACACAAGTTGAACTTATGAGCAAAATGACTTGCAGATATCTTGCAAACCAATTTCAGTCAGTTCAGTTACTCAGTCACGTCCAGCTCTTGTGACCCCATGGACTGCAGCACGCCAGGCTTGCCTGTTCTTCACTAACTCTCGGAGCTTGTTCAAACTCATGTCTAAAGAGTCCATGATGCCATCCACCTATCTCATCCTCTATCCTCTCCTTCTTCTCCTGCCTTCAACCTTTCCCAGCATCAGCATATTTTCCAATGTGTCAGTTCTTTTCATCAGAGAAAGCAACAGCAACCCACTCCAGTATTCTTGCCTGGAGAATCCCAGGGACAGAGGAGATTGGTGGTCTGCCATCTATGGTGTCACACAGAGTTGGACATGACTGAAGTGACTTAGCAGCAGCAGCAGTTCTTTGCATCAGGGGGCCAAAGTATTGGAGCTTCAGCTTCAGCATCAGTCCTTCCAATGAACATTCAGAACTGATTTCCTTCAGGATTGACTGATTTGATCTCCTTGCAGTCCAAGGGACTCTCAATAGTCTTCTCCAACACCACAGTTCAAAAGCATCAATTTTTCGGGACTCAGCTTTCTTTATTTAGCTCCTATAAAATAAAGCAACAATATAGTCCTAGTCACAAAAGTAGATACTTTTAGGAAAGAAAGGGTCTAAAAAGAAATTTGTATTGTTTAATTAGATTAACAAACTTGTCTTATTCTATATATTATTAAGTTTATCCCAATATCCATTGAAAAAAAAAGCCTCAAGCACAAGGCCATAGAAAAGTCTTACAGGGAATGCTTCAGGTGCCACACCCAATATCCACACTCCCCTCACCACTTCAGGAAAGACCAGTCCAAATTCCCAGCTTCAGTGCCTAAATGTGTTTTCCAGAAGAACTTTTTCAGGCCACTGAAGCCCTATTTACTACCCATTTAATAGACACAGATTACCACCTACCTACCTCCAGTTCAGTTCAGTCACTCAGTCATGTCCAACTCTTTGCGATCCCATGAACTGCAGCATGCCAGGCCTCCTTGTCCATCACCAACTCCTGGAATTCACTCAAACTCACGTCCATCAAGTCGGAGATACCATCCAGCCATCTCATCCTCTGTTGTCCCCTTCTCCTCCTGCCCCCAATCCCTCCCAGCATCAGAGTCTTTTCCAATGAGTCAGCTCTTCGCATGAGGTGGCCAAAGTACTGGAGTTTCAGCTTTAGCATCAGTCCTTCCAAAGAACACCCAGGACTGATCTCCTTTAGAATGGACTGGTTGGATTTCCTTGCAGTCCAAGGGATTCTCAAGAGTCTTCTCCAACACCACAGTTCAAAAGCATCAGTTCTTTGGTGCTCAGCTTTCTTCACAGTCCAACTCTCATATCCATACATGACCACTGGAAAAACCATAGCCTTGACTAGACAGACCTTAGTCGGCAAAGTAATGTCTCTGCTTTTGAATATACTGTCTAGGTTGGTCATAACTTTCCTTCCAAAGAGTAAGCATCTTTTAATTTCATGGCTGCAATCACCATCTGCAGGGATTTTGGAGCCCCAAAAATAAACTCTGACACTGGTTCCACTGTTTCCCCATCTATTTCCCATGAAGTAATGGGACCAGATGCCATGATCTTCGTTTTCTGAATGTTGAGCTTTAAGCCAACATTTTCACTCTCCTCTTTCACTTTCATCAAGAGGCTTTTTAGTTCCTCTTCACTTTCTGCCATAAGGGTGGTGTCATCTGCATATCTGAGGTTATTGGTATTTTTCCCAGCAATCTCAATTCCAGCTTGTGCTTCTTCCAGTTCAGTGTTTCTCATGATGTACTCTGCATATAAGTTAAATAAGCAGGGTGACAATATACAGCCTTGATGTACTCCTTTTTCCTATTTGGAACCAGTCTGTTGTTCCATGTCCAGTTCTAACTGTTGCTTCCTGACCTGCATATAGGTTTCTCAAGAGGCAGGTCACTTGGTCTGGTATTCCCATCTCTTTCAGAATTTTCCACAGTTTATTGTGATCCACACAGTCAAAGGCTTTGGCCTCCAGCAGCCCTCAAAGAATGACTGATGTGGACTGTGTTCCATATACTCCAGCTTTCTCATCCTTTAGATAAGAGAGCACAAAAGCATGTAGTCTATAAAGTTTTCCAAAGCTTCCCAACATGGTGGATGAGGGGTAGGTGGTGAGCTTCTGTTGCCCAGCAATTTGCCTGTTTCACCATAGTCTCTCTCACTTTATTTCCTTTCCTGTATCATTTCCCCTCTCCTCTACTTGCCAAACTTTCCAACTAACTAACTTATATCTGGTCAAGTGATGACAGTTATGCTTGACAAGACAGCTAAAAGATTCCTTTAGCTTAAAACCCAACAAAGCACATAAAACAATCTTTTATAGTTAACAAAGTACATAAATCATGGAATCCTCTTTGGTAGTTTTGCAGTGCAGTATTCTGGGAAGCACATGTATAGTCCTTCTAAATCCTGATGAAAAAGTAGCACAGAATGATCTAGATCACCACCTGAGGTCCCTGCTGCATTGTACAGGAGAAAACTAAAAGGGGCAAGTGAGAAAACAAAAAAACACAAGCTGTGCTATTGTTTCTTGCTGGTGCTCATTTCACTGCAATAAAACAGCCAAAAATCTCTAACATCAAGGTTCTTAGTTAAGACTCTACAGTTTGGCTTCAGACTTTGCACATACAGCTAGAATTGTGTGCAAAAATTGTGTACTGGTGAATGTGTACATTTTTATGGGAATAGCATTCATAGTTTCTATGAAATATCCAGACTGTCCTATAAAGTAACAAAAAGATTATTCATCCCTGATCCTGTGACCTAGTAGTTGGAGACAAATAGCATAAACATCTAATATGTTCTTTTTTTTTTTTTTTGTAGACTTGCAGAAATAAAAGTCTGTGTTAATTACAGTTACAGCTACAGCCAACAGGAAGTTGTACACAGGAGAGTAGACACACAGATGCCATAAGTATGAATACGCGACTAAAACGTCAGGGTGCATCGCTGAGTCACTTGAAGAATGAAGGCTTCATCCCATGACCCCTTCTCAAATCACAGAATCATAATTACAAGAGTTGGATGAGCCCTTGGAAACCATATACTCTTCCATCCCATCCCTATTAATGACACAAAGCCTCATCCAGCATCTAAACAGACAGAAGCTCATGCACTCTCCCTCTCCCTCCAACTTCTCCCAACCACTAATACTTCAAAGAATTAAGACATCACTGCCTTCTGTTTTTGTTCTGCATATTCTGTTTGACGAACTAATTAATAGCTCCCCATGCAGCCAAAGCTCAGGGAGTCCAAAACTACTATACCAACTGCCACCAGGACTGCAGGAGGAACACCATGGCCCAGCGTGGCTCACGGTTGTCCCCATGCCCAGGACTCTCACCTATGCCCCTGCACTGATTGCTGAGGAAGGCCTTCTTATCTCTCCTTGCTATTCTTTGGAACTCTGCATTCAGATACTTATATCATTCCTTTTCTCCTTGGCTTTTTGCTTCTCTTTTCTTCACAGCTATTTGTAAAGCCTCCTCAGACAACCATGTTGCCTTTTTGCATTTATTTTTCTTGGGGATGGTCTTGATCCCTGTCTCCAAACAATGTCATGAACCTTCAGTCATAGTTCATCAGGCACTCTGTCTACCAGATCTAGTCCTTTAAATCTATTTCTCACTTCCACTGCATAATTATAAGGGATTTTTAGGTCATACCTGAATGGTCTAGTGGTTCTCCCCACTTTCTTCAATTAAATCTGAATTTGGAAATAAGGAGTTCATGATCTGAGCCATAGTCAGCTCCTGGTCTTGTTTTTGCTGACTGTATAGAGTTTCTCTATCTTTGGCTGAAAGAATATAATCAACCTAATTTCGGTGTTGTCCATCTGGTGATGTCCATGTGTAGAGTCTTCTCTTGTGTAACTGGAACAGGGTGTTTGCTATGACCAGTGCATTCTTTTCGCAAAACTCTATTAGCCTTTGCCCTGCTTCATTCCATACTCCAAGGCCAAATTTGCCTGTGACTCCAGCTGTTTCTTGACTTCCTGCTTTTGCATTCCAGTCCCCTATAATGAAAAGGACATCTTTTTATGGTGTTACTTCTAGAAGGTCTTGTAGGTCTTCATAAAACCATTCAACTTCAGGTTCTTCAGTGTTACTGGTTGGGGCATAGACTTGGGTTACCGTCATATTGAATGGTTTGCCTTGGAAATGAACAGGGATCATTCGGTCGTTTTTGAGATTGCATCCAAGTACTGTATTTTGGACTCTTTCATTGACCATGATGACTAATCCATTTCTTCTAAGGGATTCTTACTCACAGTAGTAGATATAATGGTCATCTGAGTTAAATTCACCCATTCCAGTCCATTTTAGTTTGCTGATTCCTAGCATGTTGATGTTCACTCTTGCCATCTCCTGTTTGACCACTTCCAATTTGCCTTGATTCATGGACCTAACATTCCAGGTTCCTATGCAATATTGCTCTTTACAGCATTGGACCTTGCTTCTATCACCAGTCATATCCACAGCTGGGTGTTGTTTTTGCTTTGGCTCCATCCCTTCATTCTTTCTGGAGTTACTTCTCCACTGATCTCCAGTAGCATATTGGCACCTACTGACCTGGGATGTTCATGTTTTAGCATCCTATCATTTTGTCTTTTCATACTGTTCATGGGGTTCTCAAGGCAAGAATACTGAAGTGGTTTGCCATTCCCTTCTCCAGTGGACCACATTCTGTCAGACCTCTCCACCATAACCTGTCCATCTTGGGTGGCCCCACATGGCATGGCTTAGTTTCACTGAGTTAGACAAGGCTGTGGTCCATATGATCAGATTGGCTAGTGTTCTGTGACTGCGGTTTCCGACTGTCTGTCCTCTGATGCCCTCTCTCAGTGCCTATCATCTTACTTGGTTTTCTCTTACCTTGGATGTGGAGTATCTCTTCACGGCTGCTCCAGCAAAGCGCAGTTGCTATTCCTAACCTTGGATGTGGGGTATCTCCTCACGGCTGCCACTCTTGACCTTGGACGTGGGGTAGCTCCTCTCCACTGCTCTTGTACCATGCAGCCACTGCTCCTGGTGGCTAAAGACAATATGGAGATTCCTTTAAAAACTATGAATAAAACCACCATGTGACACAGCATTTCCACTCCTAAGTGTATACCCTGCGGAACCAGGGTTGAAAAAGACACATGTATCCCATTGTTCACTGCAGCACTATTTGCAATGGTTAGAACATGGAAGCAACCTAGATGCCCATTGACAGATGAATGAATAAAGAAGTTGTGGTACATATACACAAGGGGATATTACTCAGCCATAGAAAGGAATGCATTTGAGTCCATTCTGATGAGATGGATGAACCTAGAACCTATTATACAGAGTGAAGTGAGTCAGAAGGAGAAAGATAAATACTGTATTCTAACACATATATACAGAATCTAGAAGAATGGTGCTGAAAAATTTATTTACCAGGGCAGCAATGGAGAAACAGACAAAGAATAGATTTATGGACATGTGGAGAGGGTGAGATGTATGGAAAGAAAACATGGAAATTTACATTACCCTATGTAAACTAGATAGCCAATGGGAATTTGCTGTATGGCTCAGGAAACTCAAAGATGAGCTCTGTATCAACCTAGAGGGGTGGGATGGGGTGGGAGATGGGAGGGAGATTCAAAAGGGAGGGGATGTATGTATACCTATGGCTGATTCATGTTGTGGCTTGACAGAAAAGAGCAAAATTCTGTAAAGCAATTATCCTTCAATAAAAATAAATTTTTTTAAAGATCTAATTAATAGAGATAATAGAAATCTCTTTCCTCTATCAAGCTAAAATATGCCCTCCTTAATTTTTGCTTAGTGGTTCTGGTTCTGTTCTGTCTTCTACTTTAAGACAAATAGAGTTAGGCAGCAAATAATTTTAACTATACTGTGGGTTGATACAGTTTTCAACACCATATTTGCTTTCAGTTTAGAATGCAGTAGAGACCTAATGCAGTTCACATTGGGGATCCCCAGGTGGTGCAATGGTAAAGAATCTGCCTGCCATGACAGGAGACACAGGAGATGCAGGTTGGATCCCTAACTCAAGAAGATCTTCTGGAGAAGGAAATGGCAGTCCACTCTAGTATTCTTGCATGGAAAATCCCATTGACAGAGGAGCCTGGCGGGCTATAGTCCATGAGATCACAAAGCATCGGACACAGTTGAGTGACTGATCATAAGTGCAGTTCGCATCATCATCCTATTCTAAATTTGTGCAATGAGTCCTTCAGGATTGAAGCCCACTTACCCAAGACAGTTATTCTGATTCCTGGGCTTTCTTGATGGCTTAGTGGTAAAGAATCCACCTGCCAATGCAGGAGGCACAGGTTCAATCCCTGGTCTGGGAAGACCCTACATGCCAAAGGTCAACTACTGAGCCTGTGTTCCAGAGCGCAGAAGCCGCAACTACCAAAGCCTATATGCTGTACAGCCTGTGCTTTGCAAGAAGAGAAGCCACCGCAATGAGAAGCCCATGCACCACAACTAGAGAGTAGTCCCTACTCACCACAACTAGAGAAAAGCCCACACAGCAACAAAGACCCAGCACAGCCAAAAAATAAAATAAATAAAACATTTTTTTAAAAGACAGTTATTCAGATTCTTAAATGTTTACTGTGTCCCAAGATAAACGGTCCAGTCTCTTCAAATGTTTTACCTGTGGTACAGTTTCCAGGTCCATCATGACCATATGCCACTATATGCCTTCTTATCATCCTTATGCAAGCGTGGACAGATAATCCTGGAGTGTATAGGTCATTTATCATCATTGGTTTGGTCACTGTGCATCTGAATAATGTAGAAGATTGCTATTCAATTACAGACTGTCTTACAAATTGCTCTCAATTACAGAGGTTCTACCACCTAAACCAGGTTAGTTATAAATCCACTGTAATCAACTAATATGTGTATTATCCTAAATAAAATTTTGGAAGACTTAGAGAGACTCATGGAATATGTTCAGGAAAGTAAATTTGATTCAAGGAAGGTGGGGGAGGGGTCTGTTGTCTCAAAAATAAACAAACTAACTCATATATTATCTGCCAACTAAGTGCGACATGGAGTCAGATCACTTCAGGGCGCTAGACTTTGGTTTACTGCTATATTCTCATAATTAGGAGCCACTGCAGAAATTGCAATGGAGATGATGACCTGAACCACATTAGAACCTCTCTATTGCATTCTAAAATATAAGTGAACATGGTATTGTAAATTGCATCAACCCTTGATACAGTTAAAATTATTCACTGTTTAACTCTGTCTGGCAAAAAAAATCATAGCAAAAGGCAAAGTACCGTGTCAAATTTTCATTAAGCTTCTACCTCCCTTGATTAATATAAGAAATTGCTTCTCTTCTCATTTGTCCAAATTCCTCTGTGGGGTTGGAGATAGGCCATTCGTGGGAGGTAGAGCTATGGAAAGTGGCCCAGTGACAGATTAAACGTCCACATGCAGGAAAGTCAAAGGACAATGGGGATCACAAAGGAAGGGATATTTTTTTAACAAAGAAATCATTATGGAATTTCTAATCTGAGGGACAGCGGTCATATATTAACTGTAAAAGAGTTAACAATCAGGTAGATTCAGGACAAGTCAGAATACAGAATGGAAACCAGACCGTAAAGGCTGAGGAAGCCTTAGAGAGCTGCTTCTCTGTATCTCTGGTTATTCAAACATGGAGTGGACTTAACAGCTTAACAAATCTTCAGCATTATCTTTCTATATGCAACTTAATGCATACCCAGTTTTCACTGCCTCAATAACTCATGAAAATGGATTACACTTGCAGCGGTTCTTAATCTAAAATAAGAGTCTAGGAAGTCCAGATTTGAGAGGGGGAAAAATAATAGACTTATTTTCAACTAGCCTCTAAAAGTTATCATTTCCTTCAGTTAAGTCTGTGAGAAGCAATAAAATCACAGTGGTATTTGGGGGTTCTTGGGCTTCACCAAGGTGCCACGGTAATCTATGGCACCTCAAAGATTAAGCACACCAAGTATAGTGAATTTCAGTGGGAAACCGTGGCCCCAGACCATAGGTGGCATGCAGGTTTTAGAACAAATATGCTATAGCATAGCTTTCATAGGCGGAACTGCAGAAAAGCTGATGCCAGTCAGTATGTAGCTGTTAACTTCTGACTTTCTCACCATAGTCGCATTCAAATTCTATTAAGTTTTTTAAATGTACAAATATGTATATAGCTGTGGAACTTGTTCTAACTGGACTCTAACTACTCCATTCACTATTACCCAGCCTTACACTTTAGTCTGTATTTGTCTCTTAATACTTCAGTCACAGTTCCTTTAGTAACAACATAAAACATCATTTGTCCAACTTTTCAAAATGGAAGCCCTTCCGTGTTAGAGCTGCATCTTTGGTTCTCTGGTGGGTGTGAAGCCTGGGCTTCACTGTAAGCTGCTATATATTGTAGAGATCCATGAAGCTAGTCATGGCGATCTCAAAGCAATTTTCAACATTCATATCTAGTATATCCTTCCACTTCCCTAAGAAGTTGGTAAAAATTAACCTAAGTGACAACATGCTTTGCTTTTAGCTGGAATGTTGATCTCCTGCATCAAATAATCCACTAGCAATTTTATCATATCTGTTTTTTTTTTTTAATTATAAATGCATTAATGCTTGATACCTACAACTTTTTGTGAGGATCATGGAAGATTTTGGTGTAGAGCTGGTTAAAAAAGCAGTAGCCTACGGCTTTTCAGAGGTTTCAAATAACACTAATATGATTTCACCTTCAGATTCCAACATCTAAGCTGAAAATTTAGCCACAATTTTAAAAAATTACTACAGAAGGAGTAATACATTTAAAGAAAAATCTGAATCAAAAATTTGAGAGAGCAGTTAGTGGAACTCATAGGATCCTATAGTGTCTGGAAGAGGTAGAAAGGAAAGAAGACACACAGAGGTGTTACAAGTCCAAAAGTCAACTTTGATCATGTTACAGTTCTGCAGAGGTCCAGTCATACAGGCAAGGGTTAAAGTAATCATGTCTCTCCTAGTTTGAGCAAGCAGGTTTCCTTTAGAGATGTGTCATGTTAGTTTGCATAAATCACTTCAGCCTGGTTACATAGTAACACATTGCTTCCACAGCTGGCTTTGCTGCTGCTGGAAGATGTTATGGATTATACTGTCTTTTGACCAAGTATTAATATAGCTCTCCTCAGCAACCCACAAGTGATTAATGAGATGAGAGTAAAATGCCTTACCTGCTGCAGCAGCCCTGCAATGGAATAAATGAGAGCGAGAGAGCAAGAAAGGAGAGAGATACAGAGAGAAAGAACTCGTGAAACAGCCTCTATATACCATACCAAGCAAATCAGCTACCTCTTTGGTTTGGCTTCTAATGACCCTATTTGCAGATGAGTTACTGCCTTCCGAATCAGTGTACCAGGAGCAGCCAATCTGAGAGAAATTATATATTCCTAAAATAATTACCAGGTATACTAAGAAATTTTTTACCCAACTGTAATCTTAGAGGAATAGAAACCTTATTTTCATCACTCCATATTAATAATAATAAATTGACTATCAAAATTATAAAGGAAAAATGACAGCTGTGAGAGTGCATTGAAGAGGGTCTCTTGACACAGAGCATACACAGACAAGCTATCTTTGGCGGCGGGCATCCATATTTTGGATGAACAGTTGCCAGCTTTGTGCATGCCCATGAAGAAGTGCGGCCCAAAGAGGAGGAATTCTTTTGTTTACATGAATAAGAAGTCTTTGCACAAGAGGGGCAATGCATGTATTCTTATGCACCAGGGAAGGGTGAGCAGTGCTCTCCCCACATCACCTCTTAACCAGAATGTTCCCCTCTACAATATACCAGTTCTGTCCCAAGGAGTTGAAAATTTGACTGGTCCAACTTTGACAGCATAGGGACTGTATAATGGTGGGAAAGATCTACCATAAAACCTCTCTTCTGCGCTGTGGGTGGAGGACATCCATCACTGTGAGCACAGCAGTCAGATGGGGAACAGTGAAGGTAAGGAAAAAGAAGAGCCTAAGCCACATGCTCTGTCTAGTCCTCACACAGAGATCTGCTTTGGAGTAAGAAATAGACTATTTAAGAAATAGTCTAGATTGTTGTTGCCTTTTAAGTCGGTCTAACATGTTCCATGTTCTATTGATTTGGTTCTAAAATGTAAGCTCTATAATGAGGCATTTCTGTCACTTTTGTTCACTCCCAAAAGAGTGCCTGATATGAAGTAGATATTTGATGAAAAGTTTTGAATGAGTGATATCTTTATATCACATTATTACAACTGCCTTAGAAATCTCACAGGTAGGAGGATTTAGATATATCCAGGCTATCTAACTATACTATCGCTTAGAGATAACCAAGCTCTAAGCTGTATCATTAATACTAAATTTTCACTAAAATTGGGTAAGATGGAAAATCAATGCTATGCTATGATGTTTCACGGTAACAGGAAATCCTTAATAGAAACTGAATGTAAAAATTTTACATTTATAAATGTAAAATGCTCAATTATATTTTGATCTAGTGAATAAAGCCTTAATAATACTCAAGATGATGTATCACAATCCAAGTTAAAATGGATATGAAGTAACTTAAGGAATCTCAGCATCTCTTAACAGCAGTTCTGCAAAGAAAACCTTTTCTCTAGTCAATTCCTACAAATATTATAATAGAGTCTATCCATTTTCATGATTTTTAAGGGCTATATGAGATTTACAGAGACTGAAATACATCTCCATTATAAAAGAGTGAATGGATGGATCTCCAGCTACATTTCATTTCTAAAGGGAATTCTAGTATTTACCAAAAACACATAAAGAAAAATAATTTTTTGATAAAAATACTACTTATTTAACTTGTAAATAAAATTCCTTCAATTATAATCTGAAATTTTAAAAATTTCGTTTAGCATCAATTGGCAATTCTCTGTGGCTGTGTAGGTATGTGTGTTGTGTTTTCAAATGCATTATCATTGGAGGCAGAAAATGATCCTTATAGTAATATTTACATTTGTTTCCTTAAATAAGACAATTATAAACTAATCTTACCAAAAAAATGCTTTTGCTTTGTTAGTATCTCAAGCAATAAGGAGTCAATATTGCCTCTAGTGAAACTGAAAGTCGTTCAGTCATCTCTGACTGTTTGAGACCCCATGGCCTATACAGTCCATGGAATTCTCCAGGCCAGAATACTGCAGTGGGTAGCCTTTCCCTTCTCCAGGGGATCTTCCCAACTCAGGGATCAAACCCAGGTCTCCTGCATTGCAGGCAGATTCTTTACCAGCTAAGCCACAAGGGAAGCCCATATTGCCTCAAATTCTGCCCCCAAAATGCTAAAAATATAGTCCAAGTTACTATTTGAACATCTTCTAGTGGAATAGAAGAGAACTGCTTTTATTTCTGGTATTATATAATAGTGTTTCTAATATATGATGCACTTTCCTAGGTATTGTATATTTTTATTATTAAATCAATTGAGTATTTCTTGGATCACATTCTTTGGCCTTCCATATAGTTGACATTACTCAGTCTTAATTTGGGCTTCCTTGGTGGCTCAGAGGTAAAGAATCTGCTTGCCAATGCAGGAGACATGATTTGGATCCCCGGGTCAGGAAGATCCCCTAAAGAAAGCAATGGCAACCCACTTCAGTATTGTTGCCTTGAAAATCCTAGGGACAGAGGAGCCTGGTGGACTACAGTCCATGGAGTCACAAAAAGTCAGACACAACTTAGTGACTAAGCAAGCAAGCAGTCTTACTTTAGCATGATGTAGCCAAAATACATTGAAGGACATTGAAAGATTCTGCATATACAACTCCTTGCCAGATGGAATATAGAAAGGGTATTGCAGATATATTTGTCTCTGTTACAGAGTGTATACTTTGTGTAAAAATCCTGAGGATACACTGCTTTGGGTTCCTAGTACCAAAAAATAATTCATGATTTCTTCTGAGCAGTTGACAATCTTTACTCTTTAGAACTCTGTGTCTTTTAATACCAATAACACCATTACTCTGAAGGCTGAGGAACTCAGAACCAACAGTAGTATAGGCGCTCGTGGTCTGCATTTCATGTTCTGACCCAAACTCTATACTGCACACAGTACTGTAGAAAAGAAGGGACTCATTAATTGAGATGAAAAGGGGCCATGTCTGAGATAGTTAAGATAGTCTCTAAACGTTCCTGGTTGGTTATAATTTAATAATAATGAATGTTTCATCCACAGGGAAAAATGCAGTGATCTTCAGTTCCTGGTGTTGAACCTCAACTGGAGAAACAAATGAGAAACAAATAATAAGACATGGATAAACTGTACTCTGATAATTTGAAAACCAGATCCCATTTTCCCTGAATAGGTGCATTCTAGAGTTTTCAGATTCACATTTTGCAAAGACTCTCAAGAGAAAGTGTAAAAGCTATGATATAAAAAATAAATGCAATAAATATTAGAGACCCAGTGAGCCTCACAGTGTTCATACCTCCAGGGTCAGTTTTCAACTCATTCTCCGCTCATTCTTTTTTCCTGCAAGACCACTGAATTCTTCAAAATTTGACCTCATTTTCTTTTTATCATTCAAACTACTACTCATTCTATGTCTTATGGAAGTGTGGGAGAGATGCTAGGAGTGGCTCTCATTGCTTTTAAAAGAGACTGTGAAGTGTAAATCAGTCTTCCAAATTCTTCACCCTTTTCTCACAGTCCCTAAAAGCAGAACTCAAGCAAGTCCTTTTGGTTTTAAAGGAATCAAGTCTAGATGTTCAGACCGAAAGAAGTGTCCCCAAGTTACAATTATGGAAAGATCTTGTTCAAATTTTGTTTCTTATCTTTTATTTCTTATTTCTGTTTTTGTTAATGATATGAGGGAAACTGCACAGTTTAAAAAATGGGCAAAATACAGAAAGTTAAATCTTTAAATTGATAGTTGACACTTCCTACAAGCCCTTGACTGTAAGCAGCCAAAGCATGCCAGGAAGAAACTCTCTCACTGGCCTTTCAGTTCTTATTTCCATGGAAACTGAAGAAGTATTGATAGAATAAAGTGAAGGGAAAGTTTTCATGTAGTCCTTTCTCTTCTCATGTTAACAGAAGAACAGTACCCAACCTCCGCCCAGCCCCAAGAATTGTCAGGCCAAGGAGAATAATATATTTTGTTACCTCTCAGGCATCCTTTTCTTCTATTCAGTTTCCACTTCATGAGAAAAGAGAAACAGACAATTCAAAATGGAATTTGATTTCTCCTTAATGCTCTCAGTAATATCAAATGTTCTAGCCCTCTGTTATAAGATGAAGTGATACAAATCAGAATTCTGTGCATATAAAACTGCATGCAAAAGGCAAGGTATTTTAAGAGAAACTAGTAATCCTACTGGACACTTGCCAACACTTTTATGATGGTATATCTCTGGGGGCTTGCTCCACAACTACCTTCAGAGCCTCTTCATCATTGGACTGACAAGCAACTTCTTCTATGAGGACAGACAATATTTTTAATGTACAAATTTTAGTGGAAAAATCTTATTTCTCTCTATTTAATCTTCCAAACCAAACAATTCTCTCTATATACTTCTTGCTAGATCTCAAAAGATGAAATTAAAATAACCATACTCTTTTACCAAGATCCTTCTACAATTCCACATAGATATCAATCTTCATGCTTTCAGAAGAGCCTGGAAGGCTTCAATTCCATGGGGTCTAAAAGAGTCATATATGACTGAGTAACTGAGCTTCTTGCTTTCATTCTTTCATCAAATTCTGTTGAGTACTTACTATGTGCTAAGTACTAGACTTACTCTTATTAATGCTAGATTGAATTGACAAGGTTTCTGCCTTATGGAGCCTGCAACCTAGAAAGGGATCCAATAATAAAACCCAAACTAGATAATTAGATATTAAAATAGGTGCTCAAATGAAAGTGAAATAAATGCTGTAAGAAGATACTTGTAGGAGCTAACTAAGGCAATGGGCAAACATCATTGACTATTATGAAGGACAAGAAAATGCCACCATATGAAGTACTAGCGGAAGGGAGCTCCAGGAAGGGAAGACAGAAGTACAAAAGATCCTAAAGCAGAGAAGTGGGTGCATTTGAGGAACCAGAGGTGTTTCTATTTGGGTGCTGCTGCTAAGTCACTTCAGTCATGTCCGACTCTGTGCAGCCCCATAGACCGCAGCTCACCAGGCTCCCCTGTCCCTGGGATTCTCCAGGCAAGAACACTGGAGTGGGTTGCCATTTCCTTTTCTAATGCGTGAAAGTGAAAAGTGAAAGTGAAATCGCTCAGTCGTGTCCAGCCCTCAGTGACCCCATGGACTGCAGCCCACCAGGCTCCTCCTCCATGGGATATTCCAGGCAAGATAGAAGGCAGTAAATGAGGAGAGGAGTAAGTCTGGAGATGAACTCAGAGAGATATATCAAGACTGTATCATGCTCTGCCTTGTAAAGCATGGTAAGATGCTGGGTTTTAGTCTAATTGGGAGCCCTGGACAAGTTGGGTAAAAGTAAAGCTGGAAAGAAAGAGATTTCTGTGGAACTCACAGATCATACTGGTAAAAATGAGGGAAATAAAAGAAAAATAATGAAAAGTAATTTCCAAATGTCTTGTTTTGCACATGGATAGGATCCTTTTCTGAGATGAGGAAGGCTGTGACAGAAAAAGATTTAGAAGAGACACCAATGAATTCAAGTTTAGAGATTTTTAGTTTGAGATGTGTTAGAGATATTTAAGTGGAATTTTGAAGAATTTTGTTATGTATACAAGAGTGGAATTCAGAGGCATGCTCTTGGCTGGAGATGGGATTTTAGAGTCATCAAGAGCCTTGGGAATTAATGAATTCTTTTATGAAAAGAGTATAAAGAAAGACAACATCTTCCTAAGATATGGGCCTGAATATCGTCAACACAGAGAAGTACTTTTTCAGAGACAGACTGCATTGAGAAATAATCAACAAAATAAAAGTCAGTTTCAAGATGGAGAAAGTCAACTGGGCCAAGTAAAATGACCATGAAAGAGACTGCCCACTTATTTTTCTTAAATGGAGTTCATTGCTTACTTGAGCAGTCTTGAGTATTGGTAACAGAAGCCAAATGAGTACAAAAAGAATCGCTGGTTGGGAGATTGTGTTCACCTATGGCTGATTCGTGTCAATGTATGGCAAAACAAATATAGTATTGTAATTTAAAAAATAAATAAATTTAATAATAATTTAAAAAAAAGAATCGCTGGAAAATGAGGAAGAAGAGACAGTTCAATTAGACAACTTCTGAAATGTAACAGAGAGAAAAATAAAAGGTAAGAGAAGACAATGAAGGATTGTTTAACTATTTTGTGATTTAAAATTCTGGGTCAGGTTTATCTGGTGATGGAAATAATGGTGTAAATATGCTTTTAAAGAAAAGCAGAGATCCTGAGAAACTGAGCAATGTTGGGTTCTAGAAGGCATTAGATTCAAGAGAATGAAGGCCATTTCTTTCTTGTGGCAGAGGGATGAAAGGTCAGTGACATAAAGATGCAGATTTATGTAAGATTTTCTCTTGGGAATATGACAGAACTCATAGCTGTTGATTTCTTTTCCCAATATCACGGTATGAATGTGGGGAAGGGAGCAGATTCTGAGATAATTACTGCAAGGAAGAGAGGACAAGCTTCAGTGAAAAAGTCCTGGGCAATTCTGAATGCTCACTTGAGGCTGGTGATTTTAACTCATTTTGATACAAGTCAGCTCGTTTACATGATTTTCTCCAGTAACACCAATCTGCAAAAGGGAGCAAGTACAGGAAAAGTTAGTTGATTTGGGTTCATCTAGGATTGAGGTTTATTAAGGAATATAGAAAACGCTGAGAAGTAGAGAAATTTTGTAAGGAAATGATTATAGTAATGAACTTAGAATGTAAGCCATATAAGGCGAATGAAGGGGCCAGTATAGCACATAATTTTATGAAGTCAAATAATTTTACCAGTGTTTCAATTTTAGGGTCTCTTGATAAAAGTGGTAGTATATCTTGTTAATAGAGGTTCAGTGCTTCTTGTTCTAATATAAAAGCTTAGATATGAATAGAAAGGCATTTATGGATGTCAGATATCCAAAGAGGTGGACAGTGCTCAAGAGTGTCTGCTGTTTTCATCCCCATGCTTGCCTCTCTGTATTCTCCAACCCACCAGGACTGAAAGCCCACATGCTACATTTCTAAAATCCTCTTGCCAGTTGAATTCCTGATAGGTTTGTCAATGGAAGGCAATAGTTGGAGATTTTGAAATTAGGGAGAAAGAAGATGCCATTTTTTCCTTCTTTTAGCCACCTCTTCAGTAGCAGCAGTAGCATCCGTGGGCAAATGGCAGTAACCACAGTCGACTATGGGCTCTAGCTCTGTCCATGGAGGCTCAGCAGCAGCAGTGGGCTCTGGCTCCCTGGATAGGTCCAACTCGGTGACATCAGCATGGTTCCAATTATGGCAGCACCTCCAGCAATTCAGTATGAAAGACAGGGTGGCTCCAGCCTAGGATTACTTAGTGGCTACAGATCTTGAAATTTAAAATGCAAAAACCCTTCTTTTGTTTGCTCCAGTCCCTCTCTACTTCTGTTTGCTTTCCAAGGTTTTCCAAAACCTTTTAAGCAATACCCTAAATTAAGTCCATTCTGCTTGAAGCATCTTGAGACATTTCTGATTTCCTAATAGGATGCTGCCTAATAAAGAGGAGGAAGTGGGGGCCAAGGAGATGAATGGAAATGATTAGCACGGTATCCAAAAGCTAGTTGGTTGTTGTTCAGGCCTTAAGTCATGTACAGTTCTTTGCAGCCCCATGAACTGCAGCATGCCAGGCTTCCTTTTCCTTCACCATCTCCCGGAGTTTGCTCAAACTCATGTCCATTGAGTCAGTGATGCCATCCAACCGTCTCATTTTCTGTCACCCTCTTCTCCTGCCTTCAGTCCTTCCTAGCATCAGGTTCTTTTATAATGCGTCAGCTCTTCGCATCTGATAGCCGAAGTACTGGAGTTTCAGGTTAAGCATCAGTTCTCCCTGTGTGTGTGTGCTGGTCGCTCAGTCATGTCTAACTCTTTGCAACCCCATGGACTGTAGCCCGCCACACCCCTCTGTTCATAGAATTTTCTAGGCAAGAATACTGGAATGGGTTGCCATTTCCTTTTCCAAAATAAAATCAAATCCAGAAAAATTACAAAAACATGTATACCAGAATTCAAGACAAGCTGAGATTCACAAATATATCATAAATCTATGGATTCATAAAATGTGGCACAACCAGATAGGAATATGTCCTTGAGCTGTAGTATAATAATCTACCTATTTTCTAAAGTTTTATAGAACAAAAACTTATTGAAAAATGCTTTAAAAGTTTTAAATTTCATGAAAAAGTATATTTGAGAAGTGCTAGATATTATACATTTAATTTGTTTTTTTATTTGCAAAGCACATTAGTGAATCAAAAGTTCTAAAAAATCTTAAAGTAATGTCTGTTTAACATCACTGAATCCAACTGTTTCATGTCTATATGAGCTATCATATATATTTTATATTCATATATATCTATATACATGAATATATATGAGTATATAAATCTCCTCAATTTCTCTCTCTCTCTCAATTTCTATCTCTATCTCTGTTCCTTTTCTTATCACACCTAGTAACATCCCTTTAACACCCCATGAAACAAGTATTCTGCTGAATGCACTTTGGGAAACTCTGCTGTGAGGGAAGCTGCCCATCTGGTCCATCTATTCTGGACTCTCAGATCTCAACTACAGTTGGCAGTGCAGCACACTTTGACCAGATATCTATATATATAAATGTTCTAGAAACTTTGGAGGCAACAAAAAGATTAGTAGGAATGATTACCACTGTGAAATGAATAATTTCCAATTTAATAGTTAATTTCATTCTAAATATACACATGTAGATTAAAGGCACTCACACATACACAAACAGCAAACTCTGTATAGTAAGCAGTGATGACAACCTCTTTCATAAAATAATCACCGAAACGGTTGTCTAATGAATGACTGAATAAGTAAATGACCTAGAAATTAAAGTAATTCTTGACCTAACTAGATGTTTATGAAATCATACTTTACTGCACTTTCATTCCTCTTTTTTACCCTGCAAACATCTATTTGTGTCCTTACTCTTAATATGCCAGATTCAGCCAGATACTGGGAAAACAAAGATAAATAGGACAAGGTCACTGCCCTCAAGGAGTTCAGGTTCAGAAAAGTGGGAAAGGCAAACATGTAAAGAAATGGGTATGAAAGTAATATGCATAGGGAAGTACAATCTGTATAGGGGCAGGCAACGATGGTAACTGTACCACGAGATGCCTAACACAGCTTTGTGCGTGTGTGCACATACACACAAGTGTGAACGCCAAGAAGTAGGCTTGGGGGAGTGGAGGTAGGCATGTAGGAGTAAGGGAAAGCTCTCTTTAAATGCTGTTCGCAGTGGCAAAAGTCAAACCAGGTAGGTACAAGAAAATCATCTCAGAGAGCTGCTACTTTAGCATAGCACCTTGGGATAGAAACCAGCAAGTTACAATAAGGCAAGAGTCTGAGTGTTAGACAAGCGTAATTCTGAGTTATGAAAGAGGGTACATTTCCTGTGCAATGCCCACCTTTAATAGAGGACAGACAATTAAATCCTTAATTCAGACAAATAAATCCTTTAACAAGGAATTTAAGATCTCAGCACTAGACACTCTTCCGCCTGCCTCTACCCCTCCCAAGATACACCAGGAAGACCTTGACTTGCCTCCTGTGCTTCCTACTGAACATGGTTGTTACATTCATGGTTCCAAGAATAAGAAGAAAATAAAAGATGAGGAGCTTGTGAAAAGCAAGGAAGAGCATCCTATAAACTGTTCTTTGAAAGTTATAGCCTTGTTTTGTGTTTCTCATATGAAGCATTCTCTCCATTCTCTATCTCCTAGACCTCCAACCAACCAGTTCAAAGATTCCTAATGCTGTCTGACATTTCCCCCTCATCTCTTACTCTTGGAGCAGAAGGCATTTCCTATTGTAAGTAGGAATAAAAGGAAAAATAAAAGTTAAAACTCATTTTAATAGAGATTTAAGATGAATGTCAGTATTCATATTAAATCTTGTAACAGAGAGACACAAGATTTCTCATCATTGGATAATGATCCCTGAGTTCCCCATACTCGGGTCAGGTAACTAGAATCATGTCTCTGGGAAGTGAGTTGTATCCTGACAAACAGAGGCAGATGGCCAAAAGCTTTGCTCTATCTCAATCACCAGTATAGATGTCTCAGATATTAAACCTAGAAGCAGCAGAGATCATCTTCAACATAGAGATGAATAAGTAGGCGGATATCATAAAAGTAACTCAAAATCTTTTTCTAACTGTGCTGACCTTCATTCATGGAAATTTGCAAAAGACCCATGAAATTGAGTCTTGACAAGTGAAGAGCTACTTTAAAAAGGATCAATTTTCTATAACATAGCCCCTATAAAGGCAGTAATGATTAACTGTGAGTAACCATGAGTGTAGGTTGTGATCTGTGCTATATAAATTCTAGAACAAACTTTAGAATTTATCTAATTCAACTTTTAAAATTTTGATATTTGAATACTGAGGGCCAGAGAACTGAGCCCCCTGCTTAGTATGGTTAGCAGTATACAAATTAGAACTCATGTCCCAGTCTCTTTATGATTATAATGGGGCCCACCTCATATATTCTTGGGAAGTGTTGTTCTGTTGATGTGACATATCATTCTGAGTACAAAGCTACAATCAGATCCCCTAATCCCACTTATCTTTTACTCAGATATTACCATTTCAATGTGTGGTTTCTCATTTTGCTGAGAGGTTTTTCTTCCCCCACCTACCCCCCTTTAAGTCAGGCAAAGAGACAAGTAACTGACTTCAGTTTTCAAAAATGTAACCCGCAAGTGCATAATTCTTCCTGTCAGATTTCCTTTTCTGTAAGTTGGTGAGTTTATTGTGGTAGCACTCAAAAGGCTGAGCCTGAAAAGTTCTATAACATATGGCATACATTTAACATGGCTTGTGAATTAAAAATAACAGCCCGCCATCTGCCTCTGCAAGTTGATTTTATCAAAGTCTAAATGAGAAGCTCAAAGATGTGAATGTTGTCAATTAAAATAAGAAATACTCAGGTTCAATACAGAGTGGCCAATCTGAGTATGCCCCTTCCCCTCATGGGATTAAAGTCGCCCATTTTGTCCACTCCTGCAAATAAAAAGAGCTGCCCAATTTTCAGTCTACACAACTATTTTTTTTAATATTATAAATTATTCTTTCCTATCTTCCCCTCAAAAAAAAACCTTTTATCACAAACTTAGCTTCCTAAGTTACCTTCCTCTAGGAGTTGGTTATGTGGATTTCTTTTCTGAGGCTAGTACCCTCCTAAATAATTGATAAAAGTTATAAAATCTTTTCTCTGTTATAATGTTTAATTATTTTTAACCAAGACTTGAAAGTATTAAGTAAAAGGTTTTGGAGGAAGAGATTCGATGATTTTTCATTGTCATACATTCTTACATCCTGTAGGAAATTCTGGAAATGATTTAAAGTGCTAACGCTGAGTCAGAAACCCACACATCTGTTTAGCTGGATTAGCATTTATCCAGCAACTACATCAGGAACAGGGCTGCCCTGGTGCCTCAGTGGTAAAGAATCCCCTGCCAATTCAGGAGACCTGGGTTCGATCCCTGGGTCAGGAAGATTCCCAGGAGAAGGAAACAGTAATCCAGCTGGGAAATCCCATGGACAGAGGAGCCTTGCAGGCTACCGTCCATGGGGCGAAAAGAGTCAGACCTGATTTAGTGACTAAAACACCACCACCACCCGGAATAACCCTGGGAGGGCAACGGTCATATGAAGGGTTTAAGGCAGTTGCTTCTTTCAGAAAGTTTATGTCATAGTTGCAATAAGATTTATACCCAAAAAAACAGTTTGCGATGAAACCCATCTTAGTATAGCTAAGTGCTCACCTGAGAATACTGACAATAAGAGTTCTGAGAAGAGAGTTCTCTTCCTGAGTCCCTGTCATTCTTTATTTATGGGCAAGAGACGTAACTTGTATGCGCTTTCATTTTGTTGTTGCATATACTGGCTCTGTGGGAAGAACAATGAAAAATACAATTATATGAAATACTAAATTTGTAAGCATTGTATAAAAGTTAAAGGGACCATCACAGAAAACATAAAGTGAGCTGTTAAGTAAGTTAAGTAAAATACCCAGTTCTCAAGACTAATTCGATTGAAATTTAACTAGGAAAGCATTGTTGTTTAGTCGCTAGGCCATGTCCAACTCTTCTGCAACCCCATGAACTGCAGCCCACCAGGCTCCTCTGCCCATGGGATTTCCCAAGCAAGAACACTGGAGCAGGTTGCCATTTTCTACTCCTGGCCCAAGGATTGAACTGGTCTCTCCTGCAACTCCTGCATTGGCAGGCAGATTTTTTACCACTGAGCCACCAGGGAAACCCAGGAAAACTTTATACGGTCTTATTCTTGACTAAAATTTCAAATAAATCAAAGTATAAACATAGAGATTCCATGAATCAAGTTGCATGAATGCAAATATTTGGTAGTAAATTTTGCAGGGGGTATTTTCTAAGCATGAATGTCAGGGCTATCCAGTCAAGTAGTACAGGTTGTACAAGACACAAATCTAAGGATGCTGTTCACATAGACTACAACATGAATATTGTATTCATTTTCTAGTGTTGCTGCAACAAATCACCACAAACTTGGTGCTTAGAACAACAGAAATATTTCTCACTGTTCTGGAAGCCCAAAAGTCCAAAATCAAGGTGTTAGTAGGGCCACACTTTCTCTAAAGGCCCTAGGGGAGAATTTTCCTTACTTTTTGCAGCTTCTAGTACCTCCTGACATTCTAGCTCCTCACCCCAGGCATTCTGGAATGAGTCAGCGTTACTCAGTTTCTGTTTCCATCTTCACATGGCCTTCTTTCCCATGTTTTTAAAGCTCCCTCTCTTAGAAGAATACCAATTGTTGGATGAAAGACCCTTCTTAAATCCAAAATGATCTCATCTCTAGAAACATGACTAAATTACATCTGCAAGGACCCCATTTTCAAATAATGTCACATTGACAGGTACTTGGGTTAGAACATGGATGTCTTTGGTCGGGGGACACAATACAACTCCCTATAAGTATGTAAGTGTCTTATGCTTTCAAATTAGAATTTACTAGATTACAAATCTAGTTTACAATTTCAATCTATTAGATTACAAATCTAGTTTACAATTTCAATTTACTAGATTACAAATCTAGTAAAGATTTTTTTAAATGGGATTTCCTAGTAAGCAGGGATTGATTTAGTTCAGTGACCTCATTTATGATAGCTCAAAAGGAGCTTCAGAGTATAATCCAGGGCCTAGGAAGAACCAATGTGAGTTGCTTCTACCCTTTTAAGTGGTAAACATTGAACATCCCTCTGATTTTCAGTCTGCTTTCAACCAGAGGAGCAGATGTCTAAATAAACTGGCAACCACAGCTATCAAGTCAAAAAGATATCTAAATGTTAATAATAATGATTTTCATTAAGTGTTCCCTCTACCACTCCAACCCAGAAAAGCATTCAGTGAATCATATCTTATTCCTTCAATGGCAATACATTTTTACCTAATCAAGGAAAGCCTTTTGGAAGCATACATGCCCAAATTTTCCTTAATAGCAATGCAAGAGAAGAGCCCAAATGATGAACTGTGTACATTTTAAAGTGAAAACTCACACCATAGAAATGTCCAATATCAAATAAATCAATGCAAGCAATCAATCATCGTAATGAAAGCCTATGGTTAGCAGGTGTAAATGCCACTGTGATCTCTACAATTGTAAGAAAAACCCTGATTCTAGACATGAACAACTCATTGTGGTTACATACAAATCAACCTCAATAGCATGAACTAAATGGAAACATAATTGGAGTTAAACGTTTACAGCTCCTTCATTTATCTTTCAAAAATAGAGGAGAGCTAAAGGAATTTTCCCACTAGTAATTAGATGCTTTTTTTCCCTAAAAACCTTTCACTAGCTGTTTCAAACACTGCAAACACTGTCTTCCATTCAAATCACAACATTTTAGTGAGAACGAAAAACAATATAAGGGTAACAAAATGGTTCTTTAGATAGAAAAATGTCCAAGTTTAAGCCCGAGTTGCAAGTCCTTCACATCTAATAGAAATAAGAAGTCATTTAGTGATCAAGAGGAACTTGTCAATAACATGGATTGTCAATCAATGACTCTGATCAATTGTGATGGGTCATACCCACTTTTTATTTATGAAGATTTGGGCTGTTAGGGCTATTCTGGACTGACCCGTGTGGTAATCTTTATGTAGGTACTTACTTCTCTTGGATTAGAGTGAAACATCAGCATGCTGGACGGAAGTGCCATCATCAATTAACCCAACCCTGTGGTTCTGCATAATTGACTACAAAGGCTGTTGACAGTATGATCAATTAGAATTTCAGCTGATAAATCACACTTGAGGTTTTGGGGGGTCACCAATACTACCTGAATACTACTTCAGGTGGAAGACTGACAAGAATTGACATTTTAACTTCACATTATAATATAAACAATCAACTTGGTCAGTTAGTGGGGGCATCTGGTAGTTTGACTTTACGTTGGTGAGACAATTTGTTGACAAACTGAATTTTTTTGCACTTACCTCAAATGTGCTATTGCATTCACTAATGAGAACTCCTGCCTTGAAAATGAATTTCTTCCTTTGGTTTTAGGCTTATGTTTCCCCATCAATTCATTTATGTCATTTGAGGGACATTTGGGTGGGAACTTTAGGAATTCATACTATATCTACTTGTCTGACATTGCCACCTCAAAAATATATTCTGGAAATCTGTCTTCTACAGTTTCAAAGCTGTTCTGCTGCCTATTCAGTGTCAGCTCGTGGACTCTCTGTTTATTCCAAGAATAATGAAACTGTCAACAATTAATCTTCCTTTAATGGCCTCTGCAATTATTTACACAAAGAGCCAAAATGAATACCAGTTACTACAAAACATAAGACAGATCGAAGCCCCAAAGAGCAATTCAAATCAATGAGTCAGCACTTTAAAAATCCTCTTAAAATTGGAAGGGGGGGATGGGGGAATAGAGAGTGCTACCACTATCAGAGCACCATAAAAATGAAGGAGTGGGTGTGGAAGAGAAGATGCCAGAAAGGAAAGAATAACGGTTTGAAAATTTGTCGTTATTGACAACTCTAAGCTGACAATTACATAGATAATAGCTGTTTTGAGCCCTCTCTTTCTCCTGGGAATACTCCTCTTGGCCCAATATTCCCTAAGAGATGGTCCTTGAGAAGTATAATGCCTCATGGCAAGTCTCCAAACATGAAATTGTTTTCCCCTTTGAGCCTTCTGACTCCAAAATTGGCAACAGTTCAAATTCTTTTTTTTTTTTCCCAGTAATAATCTCAACAAGATAAATGTATCCAGGATATGAAAAGAGGCAACAACAGAAGTCACAAGAATTTTGTACAGGAGATAGAAGTCTTTGTCAGTTGCAAACAAAATGAATTCTGTTGTAGGTTCAGTCCAAGTAACAGTAATAATTCAAGATTACAACCACAGAACTGAAGTCCTCACAACAGAACCAGCAAAGATAAATGGTTTTAAAATAGCCACAAAAGAAGGAAATGATTTAATTTGGGAAGATATTTTTGAATTTTCCATCAACTAAAATTATGTGGTCTAGAAGATTAAAAAATGATGTCCCAAAGTAATACTAAAATTACAAAAAGAGTTAGCAAATTATTTCTGTTTTACATTAATAAATACTTTTGGCTTTTCAGGCCACACAATCTCTGTTACAACTATTCTGCTACTGTAGCAATATATAAAAGAATGATTGTGGCTGTGTTCCAACAAAACTTTACTTACAAAAACAGCCTATGGGACAGATTTGGACAGATTTGGCCAACTCCTCAACTAGAATATAAACATACTTTACTGTGTGTGACCATACTCTGACATTTTTCTCTAACAATTTAGTGGATTAATTTTGTGTTTCCTATAAATCTATAAGCTTTAGCAGATAAAAGACTTTATTATGCCTTTTATTATCAGTATAAGTAATTATTATAATAACTATATCATTTAATGTATAAATTCCACCATTTGTTTATAGTAAGAGAAAGTGAAAGTCGCTCAGTCATGTCCAACTCTTGCAACCCCATGGACTCCTCCATGGAATTCTCCAGGCCAGAATACTGGAGTGGGTAGCCTTTCTCTTCTCCAGGGGATCTTCCCAACCCAGGAGGTGAACCAGGGTCTCCCTCATTACAGGCGGATTCTTTTCCAACTGAGCTATCAGGGAAACCCTGTTTCATAGTAAGCCCTCCATAAATATTTTATTTTTTCAACTTTCCCACCAGTAAAATATCTCTAACTTCTAGTAACTTTCTTCATTAATTGAGCTTCCAGAAAAGATTAATATAATATTAATTTTTAAGAGGAGTACTTTATTTCCAATTGAGATACCATGGCCTTTGAAAGACCAATACATTCATTTAAAATATTTTTAAATCTGTTTTTAAAGAAAAACCTGTTTGAAATCATCAGACAACTTTCCCAAAAGCCAGGACTTAACAGGCACACATACCAGAGAGAAGGAAATAGTTGAATGACAGAAAGATGACCTAATATAATCTGTTAGCTACTCTTCTACTATAATTTTGGTGCAAATGGGAGGCTGGGAATCTGGGAAGCAGGACATTGCTGAGAGGTAGAAAATCCAGAAGAGCTTTGACATTCTCATAGAACTATGGACATAAAGCATAAAGTTTAGGGCTTTCACAGAAACTAGAATGTATAGAGCAAAAATTCAAAAGAAATGGAATTAACAGTGAACTGAGCTCAGCACTTGACACTGTTTCACTTGAGTATTTGCTGAATTCTGACTGCATTAGGGAGAAGGCTAAGAAACCAAACAGAAAGACTCAAAAGTAAAGATAATTGTCAGCAGTCTCACAGTGATGAGGAAAAAATAATACTAATAATAATTAGACTTGAAAATAGAGACCCTACTAAGCACATTAATCCCAATGTTTAGAATTCCAGAATACTACATATTAGGGCTGGAAACAAACTGGAGATTGATCAACGTTTATAAATAATAAAACAGCCTCTACTTAGCTCGGTCTCTGAATAAAATTGTTTTCTGATCTTATTTAAGCTCTCCATGAAAGAATAGGGTAACTAGTCTCTAAAGGAAAAAGTATAATTCAGAACTACTATTGTTGTTGTTATTCAGTTGTTCATAACTACTATACCTTTATATAAAATAGCTAGTATTTAATAAAAACTTACCAGGTATATTAAAAGGCCAAGAGAAAAAAAACAAATAATTCAGATAACTCCATATGCAAGCCATATATCAGAATTTTGAATCATGTACCTTAAGTGTGATTAATCTGTACATGAAAATAGATAAGATGCAGAAATTCATAAGCAACTGTATGCTATACAAGAAATCAAAGATAAACCCAACAACTGAATTTTAAAAAATAAATAGATGGGCTTAATAACAAAAGGAACCCATCAGAGAGAAAGTTTGTAGTCTAGAAGGCAGAATATTAGAAGATAATCAAGCCAAAAATACAGAGCAAAAGATATAGAGTAGATGTGAAAAGAATATAAATGAGCTATGGAACATAGTGAAAAGCTCTAAGATATGTGTCATTTGAAATACAAAATATAAGGAGAGAGAATAAGAAGCAGAAGCATATTTGAAGAAATAGTAAAAGGAATAGTCCAGAACTCCAGATTTGAAGAAAGAAATTCCAAAAAGGATAAATGAGGAAAAAAATCACAACTAGGGATACCATAATAAAACTCTTGGAAATTACATACAGGAGAAAAAGTTGCCACAGTAAAAAGACATATTACCTTCAAAGAAAAAAAAATCATAAAGTTGATAGTGATCTCTTATGAAAAACAAAGGAAGTAGAACATAAGTGAATGGTATCTTTTAAATGTTGAAAGAAAATAATTACTGGCATAGAGGCTTTACTTTTTGGAAAAATACTGTTTAATGAATAGTAAAGTGAATAAAAAACTTGCAGGACATAAGGGAAGCAAATAGTAATATCTGATATAATTTTGTCCCTGGAAATAATTGTATTTGTATAATTTTGCTTATAAGTTAAACACTCTAATTGAAAGGTTTAGATTGTAAGACTAAGGTAGTAAACAAAATATGATTATATTCTGTTTATAATAGAAAAACCTTAGATATATGAAAACAGAATGACTGAAAGTAAAATGAAAAAAGATATGCCATGCAAACACTACACAAAAGAAAGTCAATTGAACTATACTAATATCAGTTATGTGAGAAGCAGTACTAGAGAAATGGAGAAGTATTTTATAACAGTAAAAGGCCAAGTCTAAGGAAGCTCAAAATGCTAAATTTATATGCACTTTTATTGCAGGTAGGTTAATGGCAACTCACTCCAGTATTCTTGCCTGGAAAATTCCATGGAGGGAGGAGCCTGGTAGGCTGCAGCCCATGGAGTCGCAAAGAGTCAGACACGACTGAGCAACTTCACTTTCACTTTCTTTACCACTAGCGCCATCTGGAAAGCCCAAATATGTATCTATAATATATATATAAAACAAAAAAAAATGACATAACTATAAGGAAGAGAAACACAATCATAGTGGAAAATTTTAATTCTCCTTTCTTAATAACTGAGAAATCAAGTAGACATAAAATTGTCAGGATATAGAAGATATGAACAGTTTAAATTCAGCTAATTAACATGTATGGGCATCTATGGGATGCTTCACACAGGTGCATACTTATTTTGTGAATTGAACTTGACCATATGTTGGTCTACAAAGCAAGTCTAGCCAAATTTCAAAAGATTAATAAAAGAATATGTATTATGTTCCCTGACTACAGAGAAATTAAGCTAGAAAGAAATAAAAGATAACTAGAAAATATCCAAATAGATTTGTAAGTAATTTCTAAGTAATTCATGGTCAAAGAAGCAATTACAAGAAAAATTATAAAATATTTTAACTGAATAATAGTGACAGTTCAGTTCAGTTCAGCTGCTTAGACGTGTCCAACTCTTTGTGACCCCATGAATCGCAGCACACCAGGCCTCCCTGTCCATCACCAGCTCCCTGAGTTTACTCAAACTCATGTCCATTGAGTCGGTGATGACAACCAACCGTCTCCTCCTCAGTCGTCCCCTTCTCCTCCTGCGCCCGAATCCCTCCCAGCATCAGAGTCTTTTCCAGTGAGTCAACTCTTCACATGAGGTAGCCAAAGTATTGGAGTTTCAGCTTCAACATCAGTCCTTCCAAAGAAATCCCAGGACTGATCTCCTTTATAATGGACTGGTTGGATCTCCTTTCAGTCCAAGGGACTCTCAAGAGTCTTCTCCAACACCACAGTTCAAAAGCATCAATTCTTCTGCACTCAGCTTTCTTCACAGTCCAACTCTCACATCCACACATGACCACTGGAAAAACCATAGCCTTGACTAGATGGATCTTTGTTGGCAAAGTAATGTCTCTGCTTTTGAATATGCTGTCTAGGTTGGTCATAACTTTCCTTCCAAGGAGTAAGTGTCTTTTAATTTCATGGCTGCGATCACTATCTGCCATGATTTTGGAGCCCAAAAAAATAAAGTCTGACACTGTTTCCACTGTTTCCCCATCTATTTCCTATATCACATATCAAAATTAGTGGGATGTAACAAAAGCATAGCTTAGAAGGGAGTTTGTATTAAATGCATGGATTAGATAAGAAACACTAAAAATAAATTATTATCTAAATAGCAGTCTCCAAAATTAAAATTAAAACAATACAGTAAATAAAATCCAAATAACATAGGAGGCATTAAGTAATGAAGATAACAGTAAAAATAATAAAATAGAAAACCAATGTACAATATAGAAAAATCAATGAAGTCAATTATTTGACTTTGGAGAGACTTACAAAATTAACAAATCTCTAGCAATACCAATCAAGAGAAAAGGCAGGAGTTACCATTACCCAAAATGAAAAAGTCTACAGATGGTTTAAGCAGTAAATTCTTCTAACTATAGAAGATAGAAATAATATCAATCTTACAGAATTCTTCTAACAAAGAGAAAAACAGTGGTCACTTCCCAATTCATTCTATTAAACTAATATAATAAAACTTGGTAAGTATACAATAAAGGATAACTATAGGCTAATTTTTCTCATAAATACAAATTCAGAAATACTAAACAATATGTCAGCAAATTGGATCCAGTCATATATTAAAATAATGATTAAGCTGTAATTATTCCATAAATGTTAAGACTTTTTAAATTAGTTTTTATTGGAGTATACTTGCTTTGCAATGTTGTTTTAGTTTTTGCTGTACAGAAAACTGAATCAGCCATACATAAATAATATATTACCTCCCATTTGGACTTTCTTCCCATTCAGGTCACCACAGTTCATCAAGCAGAGTTCCCTGTGCTATGCTGTATATTCTCCTGAGTTATCTATTTTATACATATTATCAGTAGTGTATACTATTAATCCTAATCAACCAATTCCTCCCACACCCCCACAAATGTAAAATTGATTTAATCTTTAAAAAAAGAACCGATGTATTTCACCATATAAATCCATATATTAGACAAACTATCGGACATCTCAAACATTGCAAGAAAAATGCACATGATAAAATTCAACAACCATTCAGAGTTTTTAAATTAGCAATTAAAAATAAAAGAGAACTTCCTTAGTTTGATTTTTTCATTTAAAACAGCTTTAACCATAATATATTTACAAAAGATTAAAACATTTATGAAGATTGGGAATGAAACAAACATGACATTGTACTAAGTCGCTCCAGTCATGTCCAACTCTTTGCAACCCTCTGGGCCGTAGCCCGCCAGGCTCCTCTGTCCATGGGATTCTCCGAGCAAGAATACTGGAGTGGGTTGCCATGCCCTCCTCTAGGGGATCTTCCAGACCCAAGGATCGAATCCTCATCTTATGTCTCTTGCACTGGCAGATGGGTTCTTTACCACTAGAGCCACCTGGGAAGCCCAAAAGATGACCTCAGTGACTGCTTTTAATCAAAATTTTACTGCAAGAGCTCTGTCTGGACAAGTTAACCCTTAACACTCAACCTGCAGCCACCTTCAGCCTACTGCCTGAGATTCAGATGTCGTGACTGGAGCTCTGGAAGCTCTTTAGACCAAGACCACACTGTAGTAATAGGAAGCAGAAACACTGAAGGAGCCTGTGTGTAAGTCATATTGTTATCACACAAGTCTAACTTGTGTAACTCTGGACTTGTTTTATATGAAAAGAAATTAAATATCTGTCTTTTGTAAGCCATTGTTGTTCAGGGTTCACTATTATTTGTGGCAAACATAATCCTAACTGATACAGCCACTTGTGGAGAAAATAGTTCAATATATCTATGACCAAGCTTTAAAAAATTCTTTCTAACCAAGACTGGTGGGCAGCCCAGGTTTCTTATCTTACTACATTGTTTTTTTAATAGAGCTAAACTCCAGAAAGAGACATAGGCAAAATGTCCCATAGAGTCCCCTTGCCACACACACATATTATACCAGTATGTAAGATCATGAAGAATGAAACTGAAATGATCATATTTAAATGATTCTATTTATCTTTAAAATGTTTCCCTTGCAGAAGCAAGGAGGCTCCAGATGGGACCCTTTCCTAGCAATTCAAGTCCCACAAGTGATTACCTCTGCCATAGGGTATGTAGAATAAAGGTTAAAAGATCATAAAAATGAGACCATATGTCCAAACATACTGCCTGCACTTTTGGCGGGGAGAATATAAGTGTTAAGACAGATATCATATTCTGCTTGCCAGGGAATTATATAAAAAACAGAATAAAATAGCTCTTATCATTTGAGTTGGGCTTGACAGCAGTGCCCCTGAACCTTGAAGAGTCGATTTGGCCAATTCACCAAAATACCTTTCTATCTCCACTCCTACTCCTTTTCCCTCCAAGGGCCAGAAAGAGAAAACTTCTAAACAAACTAGTATTTAGCTACAAGCATAGAATTTTAAAGTCTCTCACAAATATAAAACATAAAATTGCTTTCTATCTACCACAATGAGCTATTTTTCTAAAATAATTCTTGGTCCCCATGGAGCATGATCCAAGGGATTCTATCAGATCTAAAAATATCTTTTCATAGCTCTTACTTTTGGGCTCGTCATCAGCCAGGGTCATTGCTTCATATAGTTTTGAAAGCACCCTGTGTGATGTATCCCAATCTGGCAGATCAACTGGACCAAAATAGAATTTATCCAACCAGTTCCTAATAGAAGATGTATTTACGGCTTTCTAAACCAAAGCATTAGTGGTAGAGCTTAAGTGAGAGAATGTAGATTTCCCAAGGATTTTCAGTAGGAAAAAGAAGAGTCAGAAAATTTTGAGGCCAGAAATGTAGTGGAAAGTAGAATGTTACTTTGGAGTCCTGTCTCTCAACAAGTAAAGGGCCAGAGGAGAAATTACTTTTGAAAATGGGTGGATGTGCAGTAATATGAATGTTTCAGTAGGGTAATGGTGACATGGAACAACAGACTGGTTCCAAACAGGAAAAGGAGTATGTCAAGGCTGTATACTGTCACCCTTTAATTTAACTTATATGCAGAGCACATCATGAGAAACGCTGGACTGGAGGAAGCACAAGCTGGAATCAAGATTGCCGGGAGAAATATCAATAACCTCAGATATGCAGATGACATCACCGTTAGGGCAGAAAGTGAAGAACTAAAGAGCCTCCTGATGAAAGTGAAAGAAGACAGTGAAAAAGTTGGCTTAAAGCTCAACATTCAGAAAAAGATCATGGCATCTGGTCCCATCACTTCATGGGAAATAGATGGGGAAACAGTGGAAACAACGGCTGACTTTATTTTTCTGGGCTCCAAAATCACTGCAGATGGTGACTGCAGCCATGAAATTAAAAGACACTTACTCCTCGGAAGGAAAGTTATGACCAACTTAGATAGCATATTCAAAAGCTGAGACATTACCTTGCCAACAAAGGTCCGTCTAGTCAAGGCTATGGTTTTTCCAGTGGTCATGTATGGATGTGAGAGTTAGACTGTGAAGAAAGCTGAGTGCTAAAGAATTGATGCTTTTGAACTGTGGTGTTGGAGAAGACTCTTGAGAGTCCCTTGGACTGCAAGGAGAGCCAAGCAGTTCATCCTAAAGGAGATCAGTCCTGGGTGTTCATTGGAAGGCATGATGCTGAAGCAGAAACTCCAATACTCTGGCCATCTAATGCGAAGAGCTGACTCATTTGAAAAGATCCTGATGGGAGAGGGAAAAAAGATGGCGGAGGAATAGGATGGGGAGAACACTTTCTCCCTCTCTACCTCATCAAAAGAACATTTTAACGCTGAGTAAGTTCCACAAAATAACTTCTGACTGTTGGCGGAGGACATCAGGCATCCAGCAAAGCAGATCATTGGCTTCAAAACCAGGTAGGAATTATTTTAAAGGACAAAGACAGAGACAAAGGAGGTAGGGAGGGAACCCCGGCACGGGAAGGGAATCCCGTCCCAGGAAGAGACTCTTAAAAGAGAGGCTCCCTAAAATTGGGGAACTTTCTCACAGCTGTGTATGGGGCGAGCCCTGGAAGCACAGAGGGCAACATAACAGGAAGGAAGAATAAATAAATAATTAAAACCAACAGATTATGAATTCAACAGTATAACCCCCAGCGGATAAGCAGCGCAAACGCCTGCGTCTGACAGCAGTGGGTGTTGGGCAGGGAGGAGCGCGCCCGCGACAGTGCTTTCTAAGAATTGGGCCGCGGGAGATGTAGGCTGCAGGACTTTTCTCCAGAATCGGGGCATAACGGGCCAGAATCGGGTCCGCGTGTGGCTAGAAAGAACTATCTTGGTCTAGCAAACCAGATGGGATAGCTAACACGTGAAACACTCGAACATAAGACACCGACAGGCCTGCGCACAGAACAAAGGACGGATCGGAAATAGCCGGCTGCAGACCATCCCCCTCTGGCAACAGGCAGCCAGAGCCTTAAGCGCTGGAAGAGGGCAGTCACAGCTCAAGAGTGACATTACCTACAAAATTGCAAGCAGGTTTCTTTGCTATTGAGACTGCTGGGGGGCTCTGAACAGTCATCATCTGCCTGAGAAAGAGCCCCGGCGGAGCTCCCAGAAAATTGAGCGACCTGGAAGCCCAGAAGTCACAATAGCACACCCCAAACTCCCTAGCCACTCAGACTTGGGAAGGGAAGTAGCCCAGGATCAACCAAACCCGACACCCGGAGGGGGCTTCCTGAGCGCCAAACCTGAGTGGCTTAGACTGGGGAAGTGCATGAAGCATAGGGGGAGGCCCCACACGGTTATCCCGTGGAGCGAGAAGGGCAAGCCCAGTGCAGAGCTCACCACCACCCTCCCTGTGGCAAGACAGAAATCAGACACGGAAGAGACCAGCAAACAGAGGAAGTCAAACAGAGGGAACTGCCTTGGTAGCGACCCCACACAGTCCACAACGACAGAGAAAGCGCCAGATATACCGTTACTACTTTTATGATCAAAAAAAATTTTTTTGGGGGGAATGATGTGGAAGCATGATTTTTTTTTTTTAAGAATTTTTTTCTTTCTTTAAAAATTTTTTTCCTTTTTAAATTTGTTTTTTCTTCTTTTCTTTCTCGTCTTTTTTCCCTAAACTTGCTTAAATTTTTGTCTTCTATATTTCTATTTATTATTTTTATAACCTAATATTACTTTTCAAAAAAAAAAAACCCTATCGTTAAAGCAAACGCTATATATAGTCCTATTGGTGGAGGAAGTTGTCTTTTAATAATTCTGGAGTCTTTTATTATATTTTACTTTTTTTCTCTATTTTTTTAAATTTCTCTCTCTTTCTTCTTCTTCTCTTCAATAATCTATCTTTGAAACTCCAATCTTTACTTCAGATTTTTAATCTTGGCATTTTGGTATTTGTTGCCAATTTTTACTTTTAAAAACCTAATCTTCAGTACCCAGTTTTACATGAGTGCAAGACTACTGGCTTGACCACTCTCTCCACCTTTGGAATCTCTCTTTTCTCCACCAGGTGGCTTTTGTCTCCTCCCTCCCCCTCCTCCTCTCTACCCAACTCTATGAATCTCTGTGTGTTCCAGAAGGAGGAGAATTCTAAGGGAACTGGTCACTGGCCGGATCTGTATCCCTCCTTCCCATCTCCCTCTTTTATCCTCCTGTCCACCTCTATCTACTTCCTCCCTCTCCTCTTCCATGTATTACTCTGTGACCACCTCTGAGCGGTCCAGACTTCGGAGCGCACACAAGAAAGTGGTTACGGGCTAGCTTGCTTTTTCCTCTTTTGATTCCACCTCATCCCATTCCACTCACCTCTAACTACTGCCTCCCTCTTCTCTCCTCCAAGTAACTCAGCGATCCTCTAGGGACGACACTCAAGGTGGAGAAACCTATCATCATTAACCTAGATGTTTTAACATTAGTGCTGAATAGATGGAGAAATCATGAGGCTATTGTAAAAATAAATCTGAAAACCAGAATCAGGAGGCGTAAGTCCAAATCCTGAGATCATCAAAGAATTCCTGAATACAGGGAACATTATCCAACAAGAGCTCATCAAACACCTTCATACCTTTACTGAAACTGAGCATTGCCCAAGGGCCAACAAGCTCCAGAGCAAGACATACGACGCAAATTCTCCAGCAACACAAGAACAAGCCCCTGAGCTTCAATACACAGGCAACTCAAAATACTCCAAAACCACTGGTGGCTCATAACCCATTACTTCACACTTCACAGCACTCCAGAGAGAGGAAATCCAGATCCACCCACCAGAACTCCAACACAAGCCTCCCTAATCAAGAAACTTTGACAAGCCACTGATATAACCCCAAACACAGAGAGGAAGCTCTATAAGAAAGAGAATTCCACAAATTCCCAGAATATAGAAAAGCCACCCCAAACGCAGCAATATAACCAAGATGAAGAGACAGAAGAATACCCAGCAGGTAAAGGAACAGGAGATATGCCCACCAAACCAAACAAAAGAGGAAGAGATAGGGAATCTATCTGAGAAAGAATTCCGAATACTGATAGTGAAAAAGATCCAAAATCATGAAATTAAAATGGAATCACAGATAAATAGCTTGGGGTCAAGGATTGAGAAGATGCAAGAAAGGTTTAACAAGGACCTAGAAGAAATAAAAAGAGTCAACATATAATGAATAATACAATGAATGAGATCAGAAACACTCTGGAGGCTACAAATAGTAGAATATCGGAGGCAGAAGATAGGATTAGTGAAATAGAAGATAGAATGGTAGAAATAAATGAATCAGCGAGGGAAAAAGAAAGACGAATTAAAAGAAATGAGGACAACCTCAGAGACCTCCAAGACAATATGACACGCTCCAACATTCGAATTATAGGAGTCCCAGAAGAAGAAGACAAAAAGAAAGACCATGAGAAAATACTTGAGGAGATAATAGTTGAAAACGTCCCTAAAATGGGGAAGGAAATAATCACCCAAGTCCAAGGAACCCAGAGAGTGCCAAACAGGATAAACCCAAGGTGAAACACCCCAAGACATATTTTAATCAAACTAACAAAGACCAAACACAAAGAACAAATATTAAAAGCAGCAAGGGAAAAACAACAAATAACACACAAGGGGATCCCCATAAGAATAACTGCAGATCTTTCAATAGAAACTCTTCAGGCCAGGAGGGAATGGCAAGACATACTTAAAGTGATGCAAGATAATAACCTTCAACCAAGACTACTGTACCCAGCAAGGATCTCATTCAAATATGAAGGAGAAATCAAAAGCTTTACAGACAAGCAAAAGCTGAGAGAATTCAGCACCACCAAACCAGCTCTCCAACAAATACTAAAGGATAGAGTTTAGACAGGGAACACAAAAAGGACGTATAAACCCAAACCCAAAACAATAAAGTAAATGGCAACAGGAGCATATTTATCAATAATTATCTTAAATGTAAATGGGTTGAATGCCCCAACCAAAAGGCAAAGACTGGCTGAATGGGTACAAAAACAAGATCCCTATATATGCTGCCTACAAGAGACCCACCTCAAAACAATGGACACACACAGACTAAAAGTGAAGGGCTGAAAAAAGATATTCCATGCAAATAAAGACCAAAAGAAAGCAGGAGTAGCAATACTCATGTCCGATAAAATAGACTTTAAAACAAAGGCTGTGAAAAGGGACAAAGAAGGCCACTACATAATGATTAAAGGATCAATCCAAGAAGAAGATATAACAATTATAAATATATATGCACCCAACATAGGAGCACCACAATATGTAAGACAATTGCTAACAAGCATGAAAGGGGAAATTAATAATAACACAATAATAGTGGGAGACTTTAATACCCCACTCACACCTATGGACAGATCAACTAAACAGAAAATTAACAAAGAAACGCAAACGTTAAACGATACAATTGACCAGTTAGACCTAATTGATATCTATAGGACATTTCACCCCAAAACAATGAATTTCACCTTTTATTCAAGTGCACACGGAACCTTTTCCAGGATAGATCACATTCTGGGTCATAAATCTAACCTTGATAAATTCAAAAAAATCAAAATTTTTCCAAGCATCTTCTCTGACCATAATGCACTAAGGTTAGATCTCAATTATAGGAGAAAAACTATTAGAAATTCCAACATTTGGAGGCTGAACAACACCCTTCTGAATAATCAACAAATCACAGAAGAAATCAAAAAAGAAATCAAAATATGCATCGAAATGAATGAAAATGAAAACACAACTACACAGAACTTTTGGGACACTATAAAAGCAGTCCTAGGAGGAAAGTTCATAGCAATACAGGCATACCTCAAGAAACAAGAAAAAAGTCAAATAAATAACCTAACTCTACACCTAAAGCAACTAGAAAAGGAAGAAATAGAGAACCCCAGAGTTAGTAGAAGGAAAGAAATCCTAAAAATTAGGGCAGAAATAAATGCAAAAGAAACAAAAGAGACCATAGCAAAAATCAACAAAGCAAAAAGCTGGTTCTTTGAAAGGATAAATAAAATTGACAAACCATTAGCCAGACTCATCAAGAAACAAAGAGAAAAAAATCAAATCAACAAAATTAGAAATGAAAATGGAGAGATCACGACAGACAACTCAGAAATACAAAGAATCATAAGAGACTACTATCAGCAATTATATGCCAATAAAATGGACAACTTGGAAGAAATGGACAAATTCTTAGAAAAGTACAACTTTCCAAAACTGAACCAGGAAGAAATAGAAAATCTTAACAGACCCATCACAAGCATGGAAATTGAAACTGTAATCAGAAATCTTCCAGCAAACAAAAGCCCAGGTCCAGACGGCTTCACAGCTGAATTCTACCAAAAATTTTGAGAAGAGCTAATACCTATCTTACTGAAGCTATTCCAGAAAATTGCAGAGGAAAGTAAACTTCCAAACTCATTCTATGAGGCCACCATCACCCTAATACCAAAACCTGACAAAGACACCACAAAAAAAGAAAACTACAGGCCAATATCACTGATGAACATAGATGCAAAAATCCTCAACAAAATCCTAGCAATCAGAATCCAGCAACACATTAAAAAGATCATACACCATGACCAAGTGGGCTTTATCCCAGGGATGCAAGGATTCTTCAATATCCGCAAGTCAATCAATGTAATTCATCACATTAACAAACTGAGAAATAAAAATCATATGATTATCTCAATAGATGCAGAAAAAGCCTGTGACAAAATTCAACATCCATTTATGATAAAAATTCTCCAGAAAGCAGGAATAGAATGAACATACCTCAACATAATAAAAGCTATATGTGACAAACCCACAGCTAACATTATCCTCAATGGTGAAAAATTGAAACCATTTCCCCTAAAGTCAGGAACAAGACAAGGGTATCCACTTTCACCACTACTCTTCATCGTACTGGAAGTTTTGGCCACAGCAATCAGAGCAGAAAAAGAAATACAAGGAATCCAAACTGGAAAAGAAGAAGTAAAACTCTCACTGTTTGCAGATGACATGATCCTCTACATAGAAAATCCTAAAGACTCGACCAGAAAACTACTAGAGCTAATCAATGAATATAGTAAAGTTGCAGGATATAAAATCAACACTCAGAAATCCCTTGCATTCCTATACACTAAAAATGAGAAAGTAGAAAAAGAAGTTAAGGAAACAACTCCATTCACCATTGCAATGAAAAGAATAAAATACTTAGGAATATTCCTATCTAAAGAAACTAAAGACCAATATATCAAAAACTATAAAACACCGATGAAAGAAATCAAAAGGACACTAATAGATGGAGAAATATACCATGCTCATGGGTCGGAAGAGTCAATATAGTGAAAATGAGTATACTACCTAAAGCAATCTACAGATTCAATGCAATTCCCATCAAGCTACCAGCAGTATTTTTCACAGAACTAGATCAAATAATCTCAAGATTTGTATGGAAATACAAAAAACCTCGAATAGCCAAAGCAATCTTGAGAAAGAAGAATGGAACTGGAGGAATCAACTAGCCTGACTTCAGGCTCTACTACAAAGCCACAGTCATTAAGACAGTATGGTACTGGCACAAAGACAGAAATATAGATCAATGGAACAAAATAGAAAGCCCTGAGATTAACCCACACACCTATGGACACCTTATCTTCAACAAAGGAGGCAAGAATATACAATGGAGTAAAGACAGTCTCTTTAACAGGTGGTGCTGGGAAAACTGGTCAACCACTTGTAAAAGAATGAAACTAGACCCCTTTCTAACACCATACACAAAAATAAACTCAAAATGGATTAAAGATCTAAATGTAAGACCAGAAACTATAAAACTCCTAGAGAAGAACATAGGCAAAACACTCTCCAACATAAATCACAGCAGGATCCTCTATGATCCAACTCCCAGTATACTGGAAATAAAAGCAAAGATAAACAAATGGGATCTAATTAAAATTAAAAGCTTCTGCACAACAAAGGAAACTATAAGCAAGGTGAAAAGACAGCCTTCTGAATGGGAGAAAACAATAGCAAATGAAACAACTGACAAACAACTAATCTCAAAGATATATAAGCAACTTATGCAGCTCAACTCCAGAAAAATAAATGATCCAATAAAAAAAAATGGGCCAAAGAACTAAATAGGCATTTCTCCAAAGAAGACATACGGATGGCTAACAAACACATGAAAAGATGTTCAACATCACTCATTATCAGAGAAATGAAAATCAAGACCACAATGAGGTACCATTTCACACCAGTCAGAATGGCTGCAATCCAAAAGTCTACAAGCAATAAATGCTGGAGAGGGTGTGGAGAAAAGGGAACCCTCTTACACTGCTGGTGGGAATGCAAACTAGTACAGTCATTATGGAAAACAGTGTGGAGATTCCTTAAAAAATTGCAAAAGAACTGCCTTATGACCCAGCAGTCCCACTGCTGGGCATACACACCGAGGAAACTGGAATTGAAAGAGACACATGTACCCCAATGTTCATTGCAGCACTGTTTATAATAGCCAGGACATGGAAGCAACCTAGATGTCCATCAGCAGATGAATGGATAAGAAAGCTGTGGTACATATACACAATGGAGTACTACTCAGCCCTTAAAAGAATAAATTCAACTCAGTTCTAATGAGATGGATGAAACTGGAACCGATTATACAGAGTGAAGTAAGCCAGAAAGAAAAACACCAACAGTATACTGACACATATATATGGAATTTAGAAGATAATAATGATTACCCTATATGTGAGACAACAAAAGAGACACAGAGGTATAGAACGGACTTTTTGGACTCTGAGGGAGAGGGAAAGGGTGGGATGGTTTGGGAGAATGGCATTGAAACATGTATACTACCTTGTAAGAAACGAAGCGCCACTCTATGTTCAATGCAGGATGCAGGATGCATGGGGCTGGTGCACAGGATGATTCAGGTAGAAGATGTGGGGTGGGAGGTGGGAGGGGGCTTCGGCATTGGGAGATTGTGTACACCTGTGGCTGATTCATGTCAATGTATGGCAAAACAAACACAGTATTGTAATTTAAAAAATAAATAAATAAATAAATAAATTTTTTTTTAAAAAAGAGAAGACCCTGATGCTGGGAAAGATTGAGGGCAGGAGAAGAAGGGGACAACAGGGGATGAGATGGTTGGATGGCATCACCGACTCAATGAACTTGGGTTTGGGTAGACTCCGGGAATTGGTGGTGGACAGGGAGGCCTGGCATGCAGCAGTTCATGGGGTTGCAAAGAGTCGGACACGACTGAGTGACTGAACTGAACTGAACTGAAAGAAGTAATTCACTTTCAGTAATAACTGACAGAATCAAACAAGAGGAAATTGGCATAATATCAAAAGCATTATCAAGGTAGCCCTGAAGCTTCAACAACTTGCCTTGCTATAACTCTCATCTCAATGATGGCATTTGAATGTCAGATGAAAGATGTTCATGAATCAGTGTTGATTTTTATTTGAGTCTCTTGTGAGACTCTAATTTGAAAGGAGATCAGCATCTTCACTGAAGACTTCATCTTCTAAGAAAGTCAAATATTTCAAGAACACCTATCAAGCTAAAACTGATTCCATTAAAAAAAAAAAAAATAGGAGATACCTACTCTAGACAGCTTCTCTTCAGTCTTCATAATCAGAGAAAAAGCCCTATCACCAGAGAATCTTCTCAATACTGCCAGAAAAAATAAATATTCTACTAATAAAATAGTTTGTTACTTACTCTTTTGAAATTGATTCTAAGACTTTGATTATTAATTAGTTATAGGGCTATTTTTCTTGTAAACCTTTTTGTGATCCAACAATTCGTGATTCCTTATAATGGTTAGTTTGGGGACTTAATCTTATGAGTCCTACATCAGTCCCTGGATCATCTGCCTTTGCCTTGTGGCATACAGTTGGTATAATTTATGCAAAATCCAGTGATATAATTTGGAGACAATTGTTGTTATTTAGTCACTAAGTCATGTCCAACTCTTTCGTGACCCCACAGACTGTAGCCCACCAGGATCCTCTGTCCAGGAATTTTCTAGGCAAGAATACTGGAGTGGGTTGACATTTCCTTCTCCAGGGGATCTTACTGACCCAGAGATCAAACCCCATCTCCTGCATTGGCAAGCGGGTCTTTACCACTGAGCCACCTAAGCAGCAGCCCTGGAAACAATTAATTTCTTAAATTATTTTTATGGTGAAAGTAATACATGTGAGGGTATAAAACATAAGATAAAATTTATTCCCCAATATCTAATCCATTCTCTAGGAATAATTATTACCAATAAATTATATCTCTAGATTTTCTGGAAGTTTCCAGTGTAACTTAAATAATATATATGTGCCCTTATATCTTGATTTGCCATCTTGAATGCTATATATTGACAGTCCTTTAAAAGATAAAATATTTAGAATATTAACACTATTTCTCTACTTCCCAATTTTGATTTATAGTTAATGTTGAAACTTAAACAATAAATTTGGACTTGTTCAGTAAGCTTACAGGGGACCTACTGATTCCCCTCTTTGGAAAGACTAAGATTTTAGCACTCAAACTTTATTCAACCAGTCTTCCCTCTTCCCTTTCTCCAGGGTTGTTACTTATAATATTATTTTTAAGTTGTCAAGATTCACAATGTTTATATCTGTTCTGCAGTGATAACTGTCTTCTGTGCTTTGTACATTATAAATCTAAAAATTAAAAACTAACATCATTTACAGCATTATGATTATATATGTATTCCATATATATCTACACTCAAACATACATGTAATAATATAAGTTGCAATCATTAAGTAAAAAGCTAAAATATTTGAAATATGTGGTATTGCCACAGAATCCAAGATATACATCAAAATAACAGAAGACAAAATTAAACCCAAATATGCTTAATACATTTTAAACATTATTACATATGTCTATATATAGTAGTATGCAAAATGGAACAATTTTACTTCTGAGTAGTTTTCCAAAGAAAACAAAAAAACTAATTTGAAAATATATATGCACCCCTATGTTCACTGAAGTATTATCCACAATATCCAAGAAGTGAAAGCAACCTAAGGGCCCTTCGATAGATAAACAGGTAAACAAGATGTGGTATATATACAGTGGAATAAAAGGGAATGAAAACTCATTTCAACAACACAGATAGACCTAGAGGTTATTATGCCAAGTAAAATAAGTCAGAGAAAGACAGATGCTATAAAATTTCACTTATATCTGGAATCTAAAAAACAGTAAGCATAACAAATAGAAACATAGAGATACAAACAGATGATTGCTGGAGTGGGGAGTGAGCGAAACAGGTGAGGGAAATTAGGAGTTACAAACTTCCAGTTGCAGGATAAAAATGTACAGAGTGAAGGATATAATCAATAACAAGGTAATATCTTGGCATGGTGACTGACGGATGGTTACCAGACTTAGCATAGTGACTGATCATTTTATAATGTATAGAATTACTGCATCACTATGTTGTACATCAGGAAATAACATAGTATGGTAGGTCAATCATCCCTCAAGAAAAACCAACCAAACAAATAGACAAACTCATAGAAAAAGAGATCAGATTTGTAATTACAAGAGGCAGTGGTGGGCGGAAGTAGGAACTGGATGAAGGTCATCTAAAGACACAAACTTCCAATTATAAAATAAATATTAGGCTTGTAATATACAACATGATTAATAGAATTAACCATGCTGTATGTTATATATGAAAGTTGTTAAGAATAAATCCTGAGTCCTCATCACAAGGAAAAAAAAAATTTTTTTTAATTTTGTATCTATATGAGATGATGAATGTTCATTAAACTTAAAGTGGTAATCATCTCGTGATGTGTATAAGTCAAATTATTATGCTTTATGCCTTAAATTCATACAGTTGTTGTTCAGTCGCTAAGTCGTGTCTGACTATTTGTGACCCCATGGACTGTAGCCTGCCAGGTTTCTCCGTCCATGGGATTTCCCAGGCGAGAATACTGGAGTGGGTTGCCATTTCCTTCTCCAAAACTTATACAGTACTGTATGTGAGCAATGACATCCAAGAAGTGAAAGCAACCTAAGGACCCTTCGATAGATAAATGGGTAAACAAGACGTGGTATATATACAATGGAATAAAAGGGAATGCCGTCTATGGGGTCGCACAGAGTCGGACATGACTGAAGCGATTTAGCAGCAGCAGCAGCAAGTATAATTTCAAATATGTGAGGCAAAATACTATAGTTTTGAAACCAGCTAACCATTAACAAGGGCCTCCCTGGTAGCTCAGATGGTGAAGAGTCTGCCTGCAATATAGGAAACCTAGATTTAATCCCTGCGTTGGGAAGATCCCCTGGAGGAGGCCTCGACAATCCATGCACGTATTCAAAAATCCCATGGATAGAGGAGCCTGGCAGGCTACAGACCATGGGGTCGCATAGAGCCAGATACTGTTGAGCAACTAACACATGCAGAAACAACCATTAACAAAACCACTGAATTACAAGCCTACATCATAACTTATATGAAAGTGAAATCCATCTAGGTTAAAACATAGATGTGAAAAATAAAAATGAAGAAATTATTTTAACATGTAAAATCATAGATAAATCTCAAGTGTATTAGTTGATTAAGAAAATTAAGTTGTATAATAATGTAAACATTTATGTAAAATTGAAAAATCCAATAATATTTATTTTCATATATTTTTATTTTTTATTTTTATATATTTTATATTTGTGGACAAGAAATATGCACATAAATTTCAGGAAAGGGATTGTATGTAAGTTGGGGAAAGCCTGGAATCAAAGAGTACAAAGAGGAATACAGCTGCCCTCAAAGGAAGGACATCTGAAACAAATTCGTGGGAATGTTAATGGAAACAGATTTGACAAGAGTCCACAGTGTCTACACAGGTGTTCATTATAATCCATGTACTGCTCTTAATTTGTGTAACAGTTCAAATAATACATACTATGAAATATAGTAATAAAAAGAGCTAGTTTTAATTAAGCCTTTCAGTGTATCTATTAGTATTTTATTTTAACCACATTTTGTCACTGTCTACCATTTAAAATAAAAACTTTACATATTCTTAAATGATGAAATTATAAAATAGAGATTAATTTGCACAAGTGTGAATAGTCTCTTGATGGCTATCTGGTGTCTGAATCTACATTATAAAACATTCTGTCAAATGACCGCTCTATGAAATATCCAAGGAAAGTTTTTCTAAATGTGACACAAAACTCAAACACTGTGAATGAAAGATTAACATATTTTGACTGTGTAAAAACTTAAATTTCTGTTTGCCAATACTATGCTTCCCTGGTGGCTCAGTGGTAAAGAACCCACCTGCCAATGAAGGAGATGCAATTTGATCCCTGGTCTCCAGGAAGATACCTTAGAGAAGGAAACAGCAATCCATTCCAGTATTCTTGCTTGGGATATCCGATGGACAGAGGAGCCTGGAGGGGCCACAGTCCATCAGTTCACAAAAAGAATCAGATACAACTTAGCAACTAAACAATATCAATGCCAAAATTACCACAAACAAATGACTAGAGGAAAGAGTATTCTTTAAAAAAAAAAAAAAAGTCAACTGTGTCAAGGCATATAGTTGTTCAGTTGCTCAGTCGTTTCCGACTCTTTGCGACCCGGTGGACTGTAGCCCACCAGGTTCCTCCACCCATGGAATTCTCCAGGCAAGAATACTGGAGTGGGTTGCCATTTCCTTCTCCAGGGGATCTTCCCGACCCAGGGATTGAACCCAGGTCTCCCGCATTGCGGGCAGACACTTTAACCTCTGAGCCACCAGGGAAGCATCAAACCTTATAACCACCACCATATTCAAGATGATTCCATAATTCAAGAAAGTTTTCTTCTGCTCATTTTCAGTTAATTATTCCCTTACCCTGACATCAGCCCTTTATCCTGACCCCAAGCAACTAATCTGCTTTCTGTTACTGAAATGAGATTAATCTTTTGTAGAAGTACATGTAAATGGAATCATGTTTTTGAGATTCATCCATGCTGTTGTATGTATCAGTAGTTCATTTATTTTCATTGAAGATAGTATTTTGCTATTATATCATAATTTATCTATCTTGATCATGAACAATTTGGGTTGTTTTGAAGATTTTAGCTATTATAAAGAAATCCATTAGAAATATTCCTATATAAGTCTTTGTGTAGACATAATCTTTGTTGTGACTCTTTAAAAATTTAAATTTCTATATGACAAAATTGGGCTTCCCTGATGGCTCAGTGCTAAAGAGCCCACCTGCCAGTGCAGGAGAAGCAATTTTGATTCCTTGGTCAGGAAGATCCCCTAGAGAAGGAAAAAGCAACCCACTCCAGTATTGTTGTTTGGGAAATCCCACGGACAGAAGAGCCTGGAGGGGCTACAGTCCCTGAGGTCACAAAAAGTGTCAGATACTACTTAGCAACTAAAAAATATCAATGCCAAAATTACAAACAAATCACTAGAGGAAAGAGTATCTTCTTTTGGAGGACATATACTTTCATTTATTTTAGGTAACTATCTGGAAAGTGGAAAGGTTAAGTGATATGCTAGTATGTGTGAAAGTGTTGGTCGCTCAGTCATGTCTGACTCTTTGTGACCCATGGACTGTAGTCCACCAGGCTCCACTGTCCATGGAATTCTCCAGGCAAAAATACTGGAGTGCATAGCCATTCCTTTCTCGAGGGGAATCTTCCCGACCCAGGGATAGAACCCGGTTCTCCTGCATTGTGTGCGGATTCTTTACCGTCTGAGCCACCAGGGAAGCCCTAAGTGAAATGCTAGGAGTATGTTCAACTTTATAAGAAAGGTACAAATTGTTTAATAAAGTCATTGCACCACTGGAAGTTTCCACCAGCAAAGTCTAAGCCTTCCTATCAACACTTGGTATTGTCAGTGTTTCTAATTCTGGTCATTCTAATGGTTGTTTAGTGATATCCCATGGTGGGTTTATGTTGCATTTCCTGATAACTAATGATGTTAAGCATATTTTATGTGCTTGTTGACCATTCATATATCTTTCTGTGAGATACTTTTCAAATATTTTGCCTATTATTTAATTAGGTGATTTGTCTTGTTGAGCTGCAAGTGTTCTTTATACACATCTTATATATACACTGGCAGGCAGATTCTTTACCACTGAGCCCTCAGGGAAGCCCTCAGGTTTATTTTTAGCAGCAGCAGCAGCAGGATGATCTGAAGTAACCTTTGTTCTAGGTTTAATTGAGCCCTACTATTAGTTCTCCTTTGATTTTATTGATCAGAATTGTGTAGTTTTCTTTATGTAGATCACAGTGTTACATATTTTGTTAGATTTATACCTAAGTATCTTTATTTGTTTGGGTAATAATGCTTTTAAAGTGAAAACCTGTATTTACACAAAAACCTGTACACAAATGTTTATATCAGTTTTATTCATAATTTCCAAATTGGGAGCAACTGATATATACTTAAGTAGGTGAATTAATAAATTAACTGTAGTACATCTAGACAACAGAATAATATTCAGTGCTAAAAATAAATGAGCTATCAAGCCATGAAAAGACATGAAGGAACATTAAAAACATACTACTTAGTAAAAGATAAAGAAGGAAATGGCAACCTACTCCAGTATGTTTGCCTGGAGAATCTCATGGACAGAAGAGCCTGGTAGGCCACAGTCCATGGGGTTGCAATAGTCAGACATGACTTAGCAACTAAACCATCACCACCACTTTAAAAGAAGGCAATATAAAGATGATACATACTGTAGGATCCCAACTATATGACATTCTGAAAAAGCAGAACAGGGGAGACATGGAAAGATCAGTGTTGCCAAGAGGTGACTTTGTCGAGGGAAAGATGAATAGATAGAACACAGAGTTTTTAGGGCAGTGAAAATACTCTGTATGATACCATTAGGTTGGCTACATATCATCAGACATTGTCCAAACCAATTGCATGTACAAAACTAAAGTGAACTCTAATGTAAACTATGGCCTTTGGGTGACTATTATGTGTCAATATAAATTCATCAATTAAAATAACCCAAGTGTTAAAAGTCTTCCTGGTTGTAATACAGAAAACTTTTTTATTCTCTTTGAAAGTCATGTTTCTATTAGACACAATTCTCTTAAGTTCCTATTCACTATTATTTGCAAGGATTACAAGTTTGACTCCACTGAAAATACAATAATGTTAAAATTTATGCTACTGCATATTTGTAGCAATCTATTTATTTTTACTCATGGTTCCTGTCATTAATGGTACATAGTAAGTATGCAAGATATACATGGAAACTACAGTGGCCATACTGACAGCAATTTTGTTCTTCTCCATGGAAACTGTGAGTCCAGACACAGCGAATAACTGGAGATGAGAGGAAGCATGGCTCCTTCACCATTTAGCCCTTGAAGGATGTTTTATGTTCCACTGAAGCCCCAACAAAGACCAGATTTTAAGTTATTATTTCTTTCCTTCTTCTCTAGCCGTACAACAAATATGTCAAAATCTCTTACATCCCTAGAGCGTAATTTACCATGGTCACTCCATCTGATTCACTCTCATGAGCTAGTCTGCAAGGAAAGGCACCACACTGGGACTGGGAAATACACTGCAAAGCAATCCAAGCCCATAGACGGCAGCCCACCAGGCTCCCCCGTCCCTGGGATTCTCCAGGCAAGAACACTGGAGTGGGGGGCAGTGCCTTCTCTGAATCCAAGCTATAACACAATTATTTTAGTTTAGAACTATGAGATTAAATAGGTGTCCTTATTCTCACTGAGTCCTCTACTTGTTCCTTCTATCATTTGTGTACATTCGTTTCTCCCCTATTAGGCTCAAATTTCTTTAAGTTCAAGGAAAGAATCTTAAGGGTTTCCATTCTCCTTCTCCCAAGGTATATAACCTCCTCTAACATCAATGACATTTTTACCAAAGTTAATAAAATTTACAAGGAAATCAAGATTATCTAGAGTCCATAAATTACACACAGCGGAAAATCTAGGTTCCAGCTTTTCTGTACAATTTCAAGGCATAGTGACCAAGATTTACAAAGCAAAACAATCAACAAACACTTCCAGCTTAAAAGAAATATAAATTCACAATTATAAAAGTAAGAAAGAGTGAGAATTGCATAGAAGTCATGTATTCACAGATATAAAATATACCTGTGTCAGTTTTATTTACTAATCTAGTTTTATAAGTATTAAAATAAGCAAATTTTAGATTTAATATAGTTTATGAAGGAAATATTTACAAATAGCAGTAATTCAACTCTCCTTTAAGTCTTATTCAGTGTATAGTGTCAGTTGCTTGAATAATAAATAGTAAATGTTTTGAAACTAGGGATAGTTGCTAAAATGATGAATCAGCCTAAATGCCACATTCTAAGTTCCAGATTAAATACCACCAAGGTATAAATTTCTGTTCAAAACCAACACTCCAAAGATTTGAGGTGGTTATAAAAGACCATTGGATGATGAATAATAGGTTGTTCTATTTCTTTAATTTCTCCCATCTCTCATAGGTGTTCCAGTGGTATTCAGAATCTGAACTAGGTGAAATACATCAGGAATAATTTCTGTCATATCAAGGTAGAATTCAGCTGCTTACTACACCACTGATCCCATTTTGTTTTGTCTTTATAGGGCACTAATAACTGAGAATCAGAAATAGCCCTTTACTTTTTAATAAGAAAAAGCCTTGAGTAAGCCAAGTCATTCTCTAAATATTCCAAATGAAATCAGACTGTACATTAATAAGTGAAATGAGTTTAGTTATCTATATTGCACTAATGGACTTCCCAGGTGGCACTCAGTTCAGTTCAGTTCAGTCACTCAGTCATGTCCGACTCTTTGCAGCGTGCCAGGCCTCCTTGTCCATCAACAACTCCTGAAGTTTCCTCAAACTCATGTCCATTGAGTCGGTGATGCCATCCAACCATCTCATCCTTTGTCGTCCCCTTCTTCTCCCACCTTCAATCTTTCCCAGCATTGGGGTCTTTTCAAGTGCTCTTTGCATCAGGTGGCCAAAGTATTGGAGTTTCAGATTCAACATCAGTCCTTCCAATGAATATTCAGGACTGATTTCCTTTAAGATGGACTGGTTGGATCTTGTTGCAGTCCAAGGGACTCTCAAGAGTCTTCTCCAACACCATAGTTCAAAAGCAGCAATTCTTTGGCACTCAACTTTCTTTATAGTCCAACTCTCACATCCATATATGACTACTGGAAAAACCATAGATTTGACTAGATGAACCTTTGTTGTCAAAGTAATGTCTCTTCTTTTTAATAAGCCGTCTAGGAACTTTTCTTCCAAGGAGGTGTGGGTCGGCAGTGGCCTGCTGCAGGGTTGGAGTCACTGAGAGTAGCAATGCAAGCATGGGACCTTTTGAAGGAGGTCACCATTATCTTCATTACTTCCATTAGTTTGGCCTCAGGTCAAATAACAGAGAGGAAACATAGCCTCACCCTGGACAGAAAATTGGATTAAAGATTAACTGAGCATGGCCCCATCCATCAGAACAAGACCCAGTTTCCCCTTCAGTCAGTCCCTCCCATCAAGAAGCTTCCATAAGCCTCTTATCCTTCTCCATCAGAGGGCAGACAGGTGGTGCAAGAGATAAAAAATCTGCTTGCCAATGCAAGATGCACAAGAGACTTATGTTTGATCCCTAAGTCAAGAAGATCCCCTGGAGGAGGAAATGGCTATCCACTCCAGTATTCTTGCCTAGAGAATCCCATGGACAAAGAAGCCTGGTGGGCTACAGTCCAACAGTCACAAAGAGTTAGACACAGCTAACTGACTGAACACACACACACACACACACACACACACACACACACACACACACCCCACACACACCCCGTACTAATATCCTATAAAACTGGTTGATATCCTTTTGCAGTTGAGAAGTACTCCTTCAGACAATGAACAATCACTGGTTTCAAAGAATAGAGCTTATGTTTTATAATATATAGCTATATAATGTGCCAGAGAATGCTTTATGGCTTTTCAAGTCCCAAAATATATGGGATGAAGATATTTTTATAAAGAAATAGATTTATGAAGTAAGAAGGATCCATAAAACAGGAAAAATAACTAATTCAGTGCAAGTTCTTAGAAAGAAATTTTCTGTTTCTAAGACTCTTGACAGAACGTGGTCCACCGGAGAAGGGAATGGCAAGCTACTTCAGTATTCTTGCCTTGAGAACCCCATGAACAGTATAAAAGGCAAAATGATAGGATACCAAAAGAGGAACGCCCCAGGTCATTAGGTGCCCAATATACTACTGGAGATCAGTGGAGAAATAACTCCAGAAAGAAGGAAGGGATGGAGCCAAAGCAAAAACAATACCCAGTTGTGCATGTGACTGGTGATAGAAGCAAGATCCGATGCTGTATAGAGCAATATTGCATAGGAACCTGGAATGTCAGGTCCATGAATCATGGCAAATTGGAAGTGGTCAAACAAGAGATGGCAAGGGTGAATGTTGACATTCTAGGAATCAGCGAACTAAAATGGACTGGAATGTGTAAATTTAACTCAGATGACCATTATATCTACTACTGCAGGCTGGAATCCCTCAGAAGAAATGGAGTAGCCATCATGGTCAACACAAGAGTCTGAAATGCAGTACTTGGATGCAATCTCAAAAATGACAGAATGATCTCTGTTCGTTTCCAAGGCAAACCATTCAATATCACAGTTATCCAAGTCTATGCCCCAACCAGTAATGCTGAAGAAGCTGAAGTTGAATGGTTTTATGAAGACCTACAAGATCTTTTTAGAACTAACACCCCAAAAAGATGTCCTTTTCATTATAGGGGACTGGAATGCTAAAGTAGGAAGTCAAGAAACACCTGGAGTAACAGGTAAATTTGGCCTTGGAATGCGGAATGAAGCAGGGCAAAGACTAATAGAGTTTTGCCAAGAAAATGCACTGGTCATAGCAAACACCCTCTTCCAACAACACAAGAGAAGACTCTACACATGGACATCACCAGATGGTCATCACCGAAATCAGATTGATTATATTCTATGCAGCCAAAGATGGAGAAGCTCTATACAGTCAACAAAAACAAGACCAGGAGCTGACTGTGGCTCAGATCATGAACTCCTTATTGCCAAATTCAGACTGAAATTGAAGAAAGTAGGGAAAACCGCTAGACCATTCAGGTATGACGTAAATCAAATACCTTATTATTATACAGTGGGAGTGAGACATAGATTTAAGGGCCTAGATCTGATAGAGAGAGTGCCTGATGAACTATGGAATGAGGTTCATAACATTGTACGGGAGACAGGGATCAAGACCATCCCCATGGAAAAGAAATGCAAAAAAGCAAAATGGCTGTCTAGGGAGGCCTTACAAATAGCTGTGAAAAGAAGAGAGGCGAAAAGCAAAGGAGAAAAGGAAAGATATAAGCATCTGAATGCAGAGTTCTAAAGAATAGCAAGAAGAGATAAGAAAGCCTTCTTCAGCAATCAACGCAAAGAAATAGAGGAAAACAACAGAATGGGAAAGACTAGAGATCTCTTCAAGAAAATCAGAGATACAAAGGGAACATTTCATGCAAAGATGGGCTCGATAAAGGACAGAAATGGTATGGACCTAACAGAAGCAGAAGATATTAAGAAGAGGTGGCAAGAATACACAGAACTGTACAAAAAAGATCTTCACGAACCAGATAATCATGATGATGTGATCACTCACCTAGAGCCAGACATCTTGGAATGTGAAGTCAAGTGGTCCTTAGAAAGCATCACTAAGAACAAAGCTAGTGGAAGTGATGGAATTCCAGTTGAGCTGTTTCAAATACTGAAAGATGATGCTGTAAAAGTGCTGCATTCAATATGCCAGCAAATTTGGAAAACTCAGCAGTGGCCACAGGAATGGAAAAAGTCAGTTTTCATTCCAATTCCAAAGAAAGGCAATGCCAAAGAATGCTCAAACTACTGCACAATTGCACTCATCTCACACGCTAGTAAAGTAATGCTCAAAATTCTGCAAGCCAGGCTTCAGCAATACGTGAACTGTGAACTCCCTGATGTTCAAGCTGGTTTTATAAAAGGCAGAGGAACCAGAGATCAAATTTTCAACATCCGCTGGATCATGGAAAAAGCAAGAGAGTTCCAGAAAAACATCTATTTCTGCTTTATTGACTATGCCAAAGCCTTTGACTGTGTGGATCACAATAAACTGTGGAAAATTCTGAAAGAGATGGGAATACCAGACCACCTAACCTGCCTCTTGGGAAATCTGTATGCAGGTCAGGAAGCAGCAGTTAGAACTGGACATGGACCAACAGACTGGTTCCAAATAGGAAAAGGAGTATGTCAAGGCTGTATATTGTTACCCTGCTTATTTAACTTGTATGCAGAGTACATCATGAGAAATGCTGGACTGGAAGAAACACAAGCTGGAATCAAGATTGCTGGGAGAAATATCAATAACCTCAGATATGCAGATGACACCACCCTTATGGAAGAAAGTGAAGAGGAACTACAAAGCCTCTTGATGAAAGTGAAAGCGGAGAGTGAAAAAGTTGGCTTAAAGCTCAACATTCAGAAAACGAAGATCATGGCATCCGGTCCTATCGCTTCATGGGAAATAGATGGGGAAACAGTGGAAAGAGTGTCAGACTTTATTTTTGGGGGCTCCAAAATCACTGCAGATGGTGATTGCAGCCATGAAATTAAAAGACGCTTACTCCTTGGAAGAAAAGTTATGACCAACCTAGACAGCATATTCAAAAGCAGAGACATTACTTTGCTGACTAAGGTCTGTCTAGTCAAGGCTATGGTTTTTCCTGTGGTCATGTATGGATGTGAGAGTTGGACTGTGAAGAAGGCTGAGTGCCGAAGAATTGATGCTTTTGAAGTGTGGTGTTGGAGAAGACTCTTGAGAGTCCCTTGGACTGCAAGGAGATCCAACCAGTCCATTCTGAAGGAAATCAGCCCTGGGATTTCTTTGGAAGGAATGATGCTAAAGCTGAAACTCCAGTACTTTGGCCACCTCATGAGAAGAGTTGACTCATTGGGAAAGACTCTGATGCTGGGAAGGATTGGGGGCAGGAGGAGCAGGGGACAACCGAGGATGAGATGGCTGAATGGCATCACAGACTCGATGGACGTGAGTCTGAGTGAACTCCAAGAGTTGGTGATGAACAGGGAGGCCTGGCATGCTGCCATTCATGGGGTCTCAAAGAGTCGGAAACGACTGAGCGACTGAACTGAACTGAAGACTGTGTTGTACCATTGTAAAGATAGCTATCATTCCATCTCTAAAGAGTTTAAAGGTGAAATATTTCCAAAAACTGAAAGGAATTATACTATCAGATTGAATATAATCCATACAAACACAAAAGGTCAGAACTGAGGATAAGTGCAAAAAGTAGAAAGAGCAAATAAACAAAGACTAGGGAAAGGATCCTAAGACAATAGCTATGTTGAAAGCTGAAGATAAGGCCACACAATGGTGTGATATTAGTCAATAACAGAACTGTTTACTCAAGTCCTGGTTTCATCATGTCTTCTCCATCAGGGATTACCTCAAAGTGGGAAGTGTAGAGCACACTTTCATTTCCTAGTCAATGCTCCTGCTGAAAATGAGGCATAGAAAACATATACTTATAAATGTACCACTGACCTGGAAAATAACAACTACACAGAGGTCAAAAACCAGCAGCAACATTAGCCCAGAAAAATGAGTAAATCCCACAGAAACCCAGTTCCTTGAGGCACAGGAATAAAGTAGATAAAGGCCCAACACCAAGATGGCAAGTCAAATAGGAGATATACACACTCACTTAAATTTGAATTCCTAAAATCCAAAGCTGTCAGCAAAACTGTAAAAAAATATATATATATATATTTATTTATTTATATATGTATATGACTACCACTACTCCACCAAATGAGGGGCTGCAAGGAAAATTGCATATCAGAGCTAGGTAGAGTACAAAAATACCACAAGTGAGAGCCCATGGAGAAAAATAGAATCGCATCTTCAAATGAGACTCAAGGAGGAACTCGTATAGCACTTTTTTTCTGACAGCGGAAGGAAAGAGATGTAGTTACGGTAGAGCATCCAAATGACTTCACAGTAAGTGAAAATGTTCTAATTATTAAACTGTGTATTTGTGCATCAGTATTTTTATATCCTTTTCTCCATAAATGACATATACTTTATAAATGTTCTTTTTATCTAGTCAGTATTTAATTTATAAAAAAAAATGGCAGAGAATCCTATGGACAGAGAAGTCTGGTGGGCTACAGTCCATAGGTCACAAAGAGTCAGACATGGCTGAGTGATTGAACACACACATATTGTACTAATATCCTACCAATAATAATACAATCCGATTAAACTGGTTGATGTCCTTTTTCAGTTGAGAAGTACACTCCAAGACAATGAACATTAGTAAAGGAAACTGAAACCAAGGTTTGGTTTCTATCAGAGCACAAACAATTTTAAATAGGTTTAAGTTAAGCTCAGTACAATCATATACCTGCAGTGTTGCAGTCCATGGGATCACAAAGAGTAGGACACAACTGGGTGACTGAACAACAACAATTATATACCAAGTTATTAAGCACTTACACATATGATCTCCTAAACACTGCAACATTCTGAGAATTCGTGAATAGGTGAGGTCCTGGGAAAGGTACTGATTTCCAAAAGATTTTTTAACAATAATACCAAAGATGTATGGGTTTTTCATTAATTCCTGGAAAAATTCTAGAGTAAGTTACTAAACAGATTTGTGAGCACATAAAAAAGAAAGAGATCTTTAAGCGATACTGAGGAATATAAGAATAAATCATTTCACAGTAACCTCTTTTCCTTTTCAAATAAAATTATCAGATCCTAGACAATGCCTTACTTCCAGTAGGGCATCTCTGAAGACATCTTCATAGAATATTTGTAGACAAGAAGGAAAACCATAACATGGGTAAGTATGGAGTTAAGCATAAACATCCATGGTTAAGCAATGGTTCAAATGTTAAGCAATAGGTTAAGCAATGTCTTCAGGAATGAATCCTCAGTCTAGAACTAACGTCCAATATAGTGATACAAAGTTGCATTTTTGGCTTGTTTTTGCTTGTTTGTTGGTTTGCCTCTGTCCTGTTGAATATTTTTAACAATAATCTGAACCAAGACATTCTGACAATTAATAGTTGCACAACAAAGAAGAATAGATGATATACTGATTAGATGAAAGGACTCAAACATACTATCTTGAGACACTTGCACACTGCTAAAGTTCAAAAGACAAAACATATGGGAAAACATAATTGTATATGACTCAATTTAACTACCATGTAAGTAATAGAAAATAAACAACCAAATAATATGGTTGTTTAAAAAGCAAATACATATGTTCCCAAGGTCTGGGCAGATCAGATAGTATCTGAAATATTATATCCAGTTGAAAAAACAAAGCTCAGTTTAGGGAAAGTAACTGAAAAGAGAATTGTTTGGGGGAAGAGGAGACCTATTTGTGTGACATTGGACAATTTGCCCAACTTCTCTGGGTCTTATTTCTACTTTTTAAAAAATTAGATATTCCTTTCAATTCTGAAAATCCTTTCATTCTGGCAGGTCTGTTCTGTTCCATTCTATTCTATTCTGCGTGTAATACACTTTAAAATAATCCTAGATACCCTAGGTTGTGTCCACAAGAAAGAAGCCAGGACAGAGAGAGATCTAGCAACATGGGACAACATCAGATGAGGAATTACCTGTCAACAGTCCTCAAAAGATGGCCTAAGTGTGGGGAGAATGCAGTAGTTAAATTTTCTCTTGTTTCGCTATTCTCTATTTACCTGAAGAGATGATCTATGGAATAGAGATTCAGGTGTTTTTCTTTTACTGTGGAAACTTCCTAGAGGTAGGCTGGGGCTCTCCCCTGTCATTACTGTTGTAAAGCTTGTTACTAATTACACAGTAACTAGAAACATACAAGCGAGAATGATGATTTCCTGCCAGAAATATTGTGAAAGGATGGAATTGGACTAGAAGACCTCTACAGTCCTTTCAAATTCTTTGATTGTACTCTAGAATTAGATAACATAAAATAACCTAAAATACTATGCCAGGAGATGGCAGTTTCCAAGTTAGCCACGAGGATCAACAGATGTTTCTACTTTGGGGCTTTACCTTAAATGACAACAGACTAACAACAAAGTGAACTACTGTGGATCACACAAATAGAACAGCCATCAAATCCCTGGCTATATGACATATAAGTCATATTCTGTCACATCAGTGGCCTGAGACAGAGATTTAGAGGTAAGGACCTTTAACCTGTAAAGCACAGTGGTTCCCTGCCCCCATATCTTTCCTCTTCTCCCAGACATTTTGGTCAGAAAACTGGTATCCCAACGTCCTGTAATCAAAACAAACAGTAGGCATGGTCACAGTAAAGATGGACTTACTGAAAGGAAAAAGAGAGATAATTCCCCCAAATTGGCAAATCTAAGTTGAAATAAAGGCACACCAGAGCATTTCTCTTCCAGAGCAGATGCCAAACAAATCAGATCACCTTCATCTCAGATGATTGATCTGTTGTCCTTCCCTGTTCTGTGTGTTCCGTTTACCTTGTCTTAGCAAACTGCATTTAAAACAAAAGGGAAAATATTATTTTGGCCTTCAGTCTGCATGATATTGTTGAGACAGGCTTGAGGAAAACTTGTTGTTCCAACAGCCTGCAGTCATTTTGATGTCAGTAGCTCATGATTAAGAGGTCAGTTCTTACCAACAGCAGCAGATGTTGTTGGTGTTATCTGGGTAGACTATTCACTGTCAGCAAACAAAGTTCCCATTAAGAGAATATTTCTAAGTGTATCTTTCCTAGGGGATTACATTCATTTAAATTTTTCTCCTGGCTTCTTTCCATGAGATTTGGGGCTGTTACAAAGATGTGCCATGGAAATTTTCTCCTCCCAACAGATGCCATCATTAAGTTGGATAAGAATTTCAAGATTTAAGGAGAGATTGGATCATGGCACACAATCGAGTCTTGTTACTTGACTCTGTAAGCAATCAGCCTTCTTTATTATTTAACCATCACGAGGAGCTTTTTTCCTTTCGTGTAGCGAAGATGAAGCTTAGAATAAAACACGGCACCTCTAACAAGAATGAAAATATCACACATTTATCCTTTGCAAAATATAACTGAATTAAACCCTAAAAGAACCTCTTCAGCCTAAACAGCAGGAACCAGAAAATTTAAATATTGTGGTTTGGTAACACATGGGCCTTAATGAAAGTGTGTACCGCATGCTTGATTACTTACTAGTTTTGTCCCCTGATTATGCTCTCTGACCTCTTCTGGAAATAAATGTCTCCCTCTGCTCCTTCAGTTTGTCATATCTCATGAATGCCAAGATAGCTCAAAAATTAAAAACAATTAATGTGATGTGAGGGAAAATAGAAAAATCTTATTAAGCATCACATATTTGGAAAAACTCTTTTTCTTCCTTATCTCTCCTTCTCTTTCTCTTTCCTAAGGATAAAATAAAGATAAAATTGTTAGGCTTAAAGTTTATAGCATATCCCTGAAAGTTTCTTGGCAATGTTTACTCTTACCTTGTCTAAAACCAATAAATAGCAACAAAACCACTGTAGTGGCTGCGTTTAGGAAACAAGTGACAACGGCAAACTAGCCTAGGATCAGGTGGAATGAATGAGGATATTCAAGTTGCCATTTGAAAATACGAGAGTGGACAAAGGGTACATTATTCAGTAATTGCTTCTGTGACAACTTTTCCCACCGTTCCTCCTACAAGAAATAAAGAAAATGAAATCATGCTTTACAGAAAAACTAGAGGATTTTGTTCTTTGTCAAACTCGGTACAAAGTTCCAATATGCAAAACACCTGAGCCAATACTTGATTTATATGAGGAAACTGTGGTTTTAGTCAGTCCGTCGTGTCCAACTCTTTTTGGCGCCATGGACTGTAGCTTGCTAGGCTCTTCTGTCCGTGGGATTTCCCAGGCAAGAATACTGGAGTGTGTTGCCATTTCCTTTTCCAGGGAGTCTTCCCGACCTAGGGATCAAACCCACATCTCCTGCACTGGCAGATGGATTCTTTAACACTGAGCCACCAGGGAAGCCCCCTGGAGGAAATTGAGACTTACTGAAATTAAGTGATTTTGTTGGATCACACAATTGATAGTGTAAGTACTCTGGAGCAGATAGTTTAGGTTAAATAAAATTTAGATTATTTAGCAAGTGGACATGTCCTTAGTGATCAAAAGACATTTATTCACAATTACTTAAGCATGGCATTGACTGACACAAGTTAAATTGAACTCCATCTTCCCCACCAAGTTTTTCATCTTAAGTCAAAAATATTCAAAGCTGCCTTTTAAAAAGTGAAACTGAAACAGTAAGTACCTATCACTTGATTTGCATGGACAATATCTTTTTAACCCGAGTTCAGTATTCTACAGCTCTGAAAGCTTGAGCTGCCTTCCAACATAGGTTTGGGGTCAAATGAATATATTGTTCTAAATATAGTCCTTAACAAACAATCTGAATTAGGTAAGATAGACTTATTTTTACACAGTTTTATTACCCAGCTTCTATCACAACCTCTGCCGAAGTCACTAATAATATTTTTCACTCTTTGCGTAGGATAAAAATTAGAATGTTGATTTCTTATTTGAAAATTTTCGCTATTAAGAGCCCAAGTCTGATGGTAAAGAGGCTCCAATCTGATACTAATTAGCTATGTGACGTTAAGCAAATTATTTAATGGCCCTGTGCCTTGATTTCCTCATCTACAAAATGAACTGTGGTAATACCTACCTGCTTATCTGTGAGAATCAAAGACATCATCAATATGAAACTGCTTTGCAGAATTAATAGCACTTTTTAATTGTAAAATGGAGGTGATGATGATGAGGATTATCAGTGTAGCATAAGTGTGTGGGATCTGTGATCAGATATTCCACAAGAGCACCTACATCTCTGATTTATGCCATTTCTCTGGTGAGGCAACAAAGTAACCAGTTCTTACCATGATTTGAGTCACTTCTGACTCACAACTAGGATTTATGTGTTTCTTCCTGGTTGTTAAGGTCTACAATCTTTCTTAACTATAGATTTCTATTGTGACTGACATTGGGTTATAGTTGCTGGCCCCTCGCAGAGAAAAGTGTGAACCTCTGTCACCTGCTGGGGCCTAAGTAAAACTTACAAATGATAAGTCTAGAAGATCACCATGAATACAGTCAATCATGCTGTACTAATCCATTTACATTTCTGTGTTGGGCAAATAATCACATGGGATTGACTGGGATGTGTGCTAACCATCTTCTCTTCCTGACCTCCCCACAAAGGGTGCTGAGATAAGAGATAACATAAAGACAGGATTGTGTTCCACAGGATTCTCAAATGTTCTTTGTTAAAAGGCTGAGTCACCTATTTATATTTGCTAAAGTAACTAAAATTACAAACAAAAGTACCAGCCTGTTATAAGTAGTAATACTGGCAGGAGTAAAAGCTCCAGCAGGCAGGGGCCATCAGTCATGTGAAACACCTCCTGAGCAAAGAGAATTTTCGATCATAAATGTCCCCAGATCAGGGGCAAGGAAAACTCATCAGGCCTTGATCCTGAAAAGATGTATGTTTTTCATTTTCTTCCCCCTTAATTTTATACCCATATAATATAGCAATAACCATTCATTCAATCCTTAATACCATCATTAAGTATAAAACAGACTTGTCTTGCTGGATGGGTGAAATGCCTTTAGAATAAAGATATTGGCTTCTTCCCCTAAATCGCTGATGAATTCATGGCTGAATTTGACTAAATAATAACCTCCCCTTTCACAAACGAGTTCACCACTTTAAGTCAAAAGTGACTTGCTGCAGTGGTCTTTTCCCTGAGGATCTGCCGACTGAGAGCATCAGCTGCGAGTGTGCTAGGACTACTGTCCAGCACAGGTGCTCGTATCAGTGTGTCCACAGCTGTTCTCCGTCCCACTTGGCTCTGTACATTTCCATCACCGGGGAAGGCAGAAGTGCACTTCTAAGACGGCTGTCCTGCTACTCAAGACTTCGAAACTGAGAAGCCGTATTTTTGTAGATTTTGGATTGACAGGGCTCAGGAAGCTTAGCAGCTCTTCCTGGAGCCCTCTCTTGCCCCTCCAGGTAATTTCTAAAGATTTCTAAGATTCGTAGGCCCCTGAGCAATTTGTAATTGCTATCACAATAACTTGCCCACCAGGGATTATAGTAATACCTCTGAAGCATGACAGATTTTTCAGTTTGTTAGTTTGCTCCTACAGACTGGGGGGAAAAAAATCTTCATCATATATTTTCTCCAAAGTGCACTAGGCTGAAGTTTGCACTAATATCTTAGATACATTTAATCAAAATAAATCATCTTCTTTTTCAAATGAGTTCCTTGACTTAATTTATTATTTTTAAGTTCTGTATTGAATAGCTCCCCTATAGCTTGCTTCTCCCAAAACCACCTAGAACTGCAAGCCTCTCTAGGAGAGAAAATTTCTCTCAACTCCTTTGCTCCCTTTCTGCACTTACTACTTCCTATGACTAAAGATTGCTGGATGACATTCTCATCAACAATAGGTCAGAAAAGTAAATCCTACTTAGCAGAGGCCTCTAAACTGTTTCTCTTCACAAGCACAGTGATTTTCCAGTGTTAGTCACACTGCAGAGACTAGTATAAATATATATGTAGTAGCTTTCCTTATGAAGAGAAAGTCCTGCTATATTGATTCTGAGTTTCTTACAGATAATTAACTGTATTATTGTCTCATTAAGTAAATGTACTGCATCAACTAATACTGTTCACCCCTGGAGTTAAAATGCTTTATGGATATGAACTTAACCATATACAAAGAGCATGCAATACTGCTTAAATTAAAATTGTGATCAAAGAGAGAAAATTTAAAAAGAAATGTATAAAAAGTGAAGGACTAGGTATGCTACTATATAGCCTTGTGATTAAAAACAGTTCATAAAATTGCTACATATAATAGATTAAACATTTTCTATTAGTTATTAAAATAACTCAAGCTTGTGGGCAGAGAGGTAGATGGATAATAAAGTTTTTAAAATTATTCTTTACATATACAAAGGGTGAAGTCCATTAATCATTGCTCATGACAACCTTTGTGTGTCTAATTAAATATAAATTACCCTCTTGAACTACTATTTAATTTCAGATATTATTTGCACTCAATTAAATGAATTTTGACCAAATGAATTATAGTCACAACAGTCATACTGACTACAGATGTAAACATTTCCTTGTGCTTACTTATAGAACAAAGCAATTAGTCGATGGTGAAGTGAATGAGATTCCCCTAGGACAGAAACTATGAGAGACAACAGTTTCACTGGTTCTCAGATCTAGACTGTAGAATTTGTTAAGATTTCTACCAATTAAGACACTTGAAATTCAAGTTCTATCATAGGAAGCCTTTTTTTCCTCAACCATAAGTGTATCAGGGACAAGATTTCTTAGTATATTAACGTTCTTAGTCCTCTGTCATCTCTAACCCCCACATACAAATGACAACGTTACCAGCAAAAGATTCTTCCCTTGCCCTTGCTCCTATGGGAACTGTAGTCTTTGGACAGTGCTTGAAATATACCTGCAAATATACCTTCTCAGAGAAGGCAATGGCACCCCACTCCAGTACTATTGCCTGGAAAATCACATGGATGGACGAGCCTGGTAGGCTGCAGTCCATGAGGTCGCTAAGAGTCAGACACGACTGAGCAACTTCACTTTCACTTTTCACTTTCATGTACTGGAGAAGGAAATGGCAATCCACTCCAGTGTTCTTGCCTGGAGAATCCCAGGGACAGGGGAGCCTGGCGGGCTGCCATCTATGGGGTCGCACAGAGTCAGACACGACTGAAGTGACTTAGTAGCAGCAGCAGCAGCAGCAGCAGAAATATACCTGCAACCCTTGTTTGTTTGATGAATTCTTAGGCTTCTTGTAGTATAAAATCATCATTCAGTTTTCTTCTGGCCTCCATTCTTTCTGTGGAAAAATCAGTTCCTTTGAAAGAAGTCTTTCTCTTTTCTCTGATTACTTTTAAGATTGTTTTCTCTTCACTTCTGATTTTCAGTAATCTTATTATGACAGGTCTAATGGTGGATTTTTACCCTACCCATAGTTTGTATAGTTTCTTGAATCATAGCCCTGATATTTGCTTTTGGTTTTAGAAAATTTAGGCCATTACCTCTTCAAAAAAATGCATCTCACACATTTCTCTTTCTCTCCTCTCTTTCTTGGACTCTAAATAATGTATATAATACCTCCCTTCTATATCACCTTAGGGCTTCCCTGGTGGCTTAGAGGGTAAAGCATCTGCCTGCAATGCAGGAGACCTGGGTTCAGTCCCTGGGTCAGGAAGATCCCCTGAAGAAGGAAATGGCAACCCACTCCAGTACTGTTGCCTGGAAAATCCCATGGACTGAGAAGCTTGGTAGACTACAGTCCATGGGATCATAAAGAATCGGACATGACTAACTTCACTTCACTTCACATGTCACCTTATATTTTTATTTTCATCACAGCAGTCTCATTACCTGTCCAGAATTTTCTTCTGACCTGTCTTTTAGATGACTAATTCTTACTCTGTTCAGCTGTGTCTAATTTGCTATTAAATACACTGAGTTAATTTGGATCATTGCATTTTTCAAGAGTTTCCAATTGATTCTCTGCTAAATTTTTTAATCTTTGTCTCCTCTGATTTAGTAAGCATTGTTATTTTAAAGTCTATACCTCATAACCTTGTAGACTATTTCTTTCATCTGTTATATATTATAGGTTTTGTTCAGCTATTTTATCTTCTTTAATGCCTGATCATTTTTCATTTTGTATTGAATCTTTTATATTGAAATTGTTTATAGAAATAATTTGAGAACTAGGATGATGTTATCTTTCTCCAGAGAGGATGTGTCATTGTATCTGTCAAGTTCTAATGGACATTAACGCTCTGGGATCATCTTTATACAAATCCAGAAGCCGCTTACTGGTTCACCTTTACTCCTAGGGTGCAGCCTACTGGGCTTCCTACCCTAAGATAAGGAATTTTCATGCCCTTGGTCCCTGGACCAAAAGCCTGAGGATTGTCAAAGGTGATGCTCATCCCCTTATCCTCTCAGATCCTACTTGATAAGTCTTCATCAAACACCTTGATTTATTTAAGGATTTCTTTTAAAAGATTTTGAGAGGCTTTTGAAATTGTCCTAAGGGGAAATGTTAGTCACTCAGTCATGTCCAACTCTTTGTGACCCTATGCCACCCCATGGACTGTAGCCGCCAGACCCCTCTGTCCATGGAATTCTTCAGGCCAGAATACTGGAGTGGGTTGCCATTCCCATCTCTGGGCGATCTTCCCAATCCAGGGATCAAACCCAGGTCTTCCACATTGCAGGAAGATTCTTTACCATCTGAGCCACCAGGGAAGTCCCTCCTTACAAGAAAGATTGGTTCAGATAACTTCGTTCACCATAACTAGATAGAAATCCCAGTACTGACCATCTTCTAAGGTCTAGTTCAAATTTTATCTCATCTACAAAGCACTTTTCACTACCTTATCTTCTAGGCAGAATTAAATCCTATTTCATCACTGTACCCAGACCTACCATTTTAAACTAGAACTTAGAGAACTTCTATCTGGTTCCATGACTTTATTAGTGTCCTTTTAAGAGAAAAGATGATATATTTTTGACCTCTTGGTTTTGATCAAAAAAATATTTGGACAATGTACTCAGAATTTTTTATTATTGCAACACCTTTGCACTAACTTTGTACTGTTTTAGCACTCTCTTAACACTCTTGCCCTGCGAATCCAAATAAAATAATTTGAAGTGCAAAATTATTGTTGAAAATTGTGTTATTCTGCTTTTCAATATCAGTTTTCCAAATATCATCACCATATACAAAGCATCATGTGGTATTCTAAATTGGATTTAATTATTCCACCATAATTTTGCTTCAAGACTATCACTGCTGTCTGCTAGATTATTGGATGTACAGCTTTCATCAACAAAGTGAAAACTCGTTCAGTAAATCCTGGGAAATATAAAGGGAAATCTTTGAAAATAAGGAAAAGCACAGCTTTTCTTCAGATATATGAGACAATCTTATGGGGGTGGTAAAACCTGAAATAACTCTAGAAACTATTAATTGGGGAAATAAAGAGATCATGCTCTTGTCCTCAGGCTTTCAAATTACCTGTGTTCTCTTCCATCTTTTATATATATATTTTTTTCTTTCTTTCTTTCTATTGTAAATCTGAGATATTGTGCCTTTTTAACTTGAATCCTTCCCAATTCACTTTATCCTGGGGCTCTGTTCTTCTTCAGTTCTTGTCAGCCTAAGTTCAGGATGTGCTTTCACACATGTTCCTTGGTTGTACCTGTTAATTCTCACCATCTACTCTGAACAGAAATAAATCTTATATGGAGAGAGACAGAGAAGTCTTTATTTGAATGATCTAGGGTAGATACCTAGTGACCTCTGAGCTGTTGGGGGAGAAGTTGCTAAGACCAGGCAATTCTAATCGCAAAATATCACCTTCCATTGAATTGTATGGCCTAACAGAGGCTGAATACTGAACTCAGATAGGTCTATGTCTCTGATACCCTGCATGGATGAAAGTCTTGAAAAACTTCAGTTCTCCATAGGCACTGCTAGTATAGCTTTCCATGTTCCTCTCTCACTTCTGATATTTGACTTCAAAAGATTACACCTCGAAGAGCCATTTTGTGCCACTAATTCCTGCCCAATTGTGTGTGACTGCTGCAAGTATGAAAAGAAAGCAGCTGTGTGTGTCATGATATATGACAGTGTGTACATATGAGCTGTGTCTGTGCTATCTGTGAAATGTGTGGGGGAGAAGGGGTTCTGAACACTAACATAAGACATAAAACGAGAGTTACAGCCTTAGAAGACAGAGATAAGAATTTAAGAATATAGGAAAAAGTAAATAAAAGTGCACTTTAAAAATCCCACGAAATAAGACTTCCAATTTAAAAACTGTTTCTAATTACCAGTGCCTGACATAGTCTTATCCAGCTTTTCACTGGGGCACATTTAAAAACAAGAAAAAGGTGAAAAATAACAATAACACCAGCAATCAAATGCTGGAATGTGAGTGGGAATTTCATTTACCAGATGGAGCTGGATTGTGAAAATACTTGTAAAGACTTCAGCTTATGTCTCTGCTCGGGTTTGTCTCACGAAATAGACATTGTATGAGAAAAACACAGACACTTTGTACCTCTCCTGCTATATTATCTTGAACTCAGAGATCATGCGTCTATGCCAAGCTGAGATTCTGGACAGTTCCCATTCTCATGTCCTAGTGATCCTAGTTCACTTTTGCACTAACTAGATTCAAGCCTGTCTGTTGTTCTAGATCCACCACTTTCAGCTGTATAACTTAGACACAACTTTTGTAAGTCACTTAATATTTTGAACATAATGTCTCTTTCATCGGTGTTGAGATACTTAAGTAGGTAACTGATAAATGTTAGCTCATTTTATCTTTAGGAAGAAAAGACAAAGATTCTATTATATAAAGATGGCATAGTTTTACAATTCCATACTAGTGGCCCGAATCAACAATCCTACTTGCGGATTATTGCCAAAAGAAGCACAGAGAAATTATTCTAAAACGAAAGCACTTATTTTGGAAACCACTCTATTACTTTTAATTGGTATATAAATAACAACCCCATACAACGAATTACCTCATTTAGTTATTTTGGTGCATATTCACTAACAGTATATCTTAGAAGGTACACCAGGAAATGATACAACTGAAAACTTAGCATTTTATGAATATTTTTTGAATATCTTATTTTTGTCCAGGCAAATATGATTTCACCTGCCCTAAAATTCTTCAGATATAATTATGCCTGCAGTACAATATGGAGTATATCTTGGATGCCTTTATTGCCCATTTGTGCAGACACAGAAACTAATTCAAAACAATTTTCTGAGCAGAATTCTGGCCCCCTGGTAAGGCTATATCCAAGCAGAAATAACATGCCTATATTCCCCATTAGGTATCTTGGGTTTTTTTCAAAGACGGGTAACTTTACTCCTAACGTATAGCTGGGTCAGTATACAATTGGCAAAATCATGGAATTATTCCTAGGCATTTTCCATGGAGCATAATCTGGAACTCAGTTCTGTATAAATTAGCCTCATGTGCACATGTGCTCAGGCTCTTCAGTCATGTCCAACTCTTTGTGACCCCGTGGACCACAGCCTGCCAGGCTCCCCTGTCCGTGGGATTCTTCAGGCAAGAATACTGGAGTAGGCTGCCATGACCTCCTCCAGGGGATCTTCTGAGCCCAGAGATTGAACCCACATCTCCTGCATCTTCTGCATTGCAGGCAGATTCTATACCTTGAGCATGCAGTTGAGAGAGAGAAGATCCAGGGACATAACATTCAGCCCAAACATGATATCCTATATTCTAAAATGTGCAAGTCAGATCAGTTGCCTGTGTAGCTAGGCTGTACCCATTTCATCCTATCTGTCCCAATCGTGAGGAATTATTTGCATATGTCATATGGTAGTATAATGCTATCAGTAAAAATGGAGAGCACTTAAGATATAGCCATAGAGAACAGGGCCGTGCTTAGTGAAACTTGTTCTCTGGGATATTATTCATTATGTCACAGTCGTTCTCTTTGTGAGAACCCATAAAAGCACTGTTCTCTGACTCTCCATCAGCCGTTCTCAACTCTTTTCCCTATGCCAGTTTTCCAGGTTCAGAGAAGGCCACCCCCGCCTCTCTTGCAGCTTCCAGTGGCCATGGCTACCCAATTCTGGCCAGTGTGACATAATTGGAAGTTGGGGAGAGGACTTCAGGAAATCCCTTCCCTTATCCCAATAAAATCTGAGAGACATGAAAGGAGACTTCTTTCTTGCCCTACATTCCCTTCCATACTTTCTATCTTTGGTCCTTGTCACCAAGAAAAGACAAACTAAAGATCAAAGACAATATACTGAGGATAGGAGAGAATGAAGGATGAAAAGAATCTGGGTTCTCAATGATACTGAAATGTCATCAAATAAACCTTAAGATGCTTCCCTCCAGATTTCTTATTAAGTGAGATAATCAAATATCTTTGTTATGAAGTCATTATTACTTGGATGTTTTTATTGACTTCTGATAATAACAGATACAGGACTCAAAAGAAACTTTTATTAAGCCTCATATCAAGAATTTGGAATTCTCCTAAAGATTCAAGTTTGTTTTCTGTTTCTCCCAGATACCATGAACATAGGAATGAACACTGTTTTCTTTTTCATGCCAGCTTCTATGAAAGTTAAAACCAAACTTTAGTTCTATTTGTATAAAGGGTAATATTATGCATTTTATTGCGTCTTAGTTTATTTGTTGATCTTATTCTGACTTAATTTTGTTTCCTTTTGTCATAAACTGTGTTTCTCTCATTTTTATATTCAAAGAAATTCCTATTTCAAGTTTCATCATGGAACAGGACTGATTAGCTAGATGTGAATAGGTATGTCTTATCCTAGGATCCCAAGAACACAAAGCCTGAAGCAAGGGTGAAGCAAGAATGCTTTTTGGAGCGTTGTAAAGTGAGGGGATAAGAGGAAGTGAGGCATGCAAGATGTCACGTGACATTTCAGTGACACACAGCTAGTCCCTTGATGCAAAAAAGCTGCATCTGTTCAATGCATAGAACTCCCCTATGGGGGCCAAGTAGAAAGCCCAGCTTTTCCAGAGCAAAAGACTGATCAGGCCTAAGGGCACAACCACTGGACCAGAGTCAACTCAGGCCACTGGTGGCCAAGGTGAATCAACCAACCAAGAGTCACAGAGGGGACTAACACTGAGAGAATCTGAGAAGGTACAGACAACGAGCACCCTACACAGAAAGTGATGTGTGCAATGTCTTAGTCACTTCCTTAAGAGGAAACTACTTACCCTCCACAGAATATGACCTTTCTGTGGATTCAAAGGTAAACAGAGTGGTGTTGAACAGTGCAGAAAGAGAGAATGAATCTGAATCAGTGGATACCCTCATGGAACAGAGCTGCTACCTGCTCTCCATCACCATTGGGCTTCTCTGGTAGCTCAGACAGTAAAGATTCTGTCTGTAATGCAGGAGATATGGGTTCAGTCCCTGGGTTGGGAAGATCCCCTGGAGGAGGGCATGGCAACCCACTCCAGTATTCTTGCTTGGAAAATCCCCATGGACAGAGGAGCCTGGTGGGCTACAGTTCATGGGGTCGCAGAGTCAGACACAACTGAGCAACTAAGCACTCCACCACCATTATCTCTAGAACTATTATATGAGAGAGAAACTTCCATCTCATTTGAGCAGTTGTATAAATAAGTCTTTGTTCTCAATGACATCATTTCTTTTCTTTCTTTCATGATAGTTTATGTTATCTTGTAATATCAATACACGGGCTTCCCAGGTGGTACAGTGGTAAGAATCTGCCTGCCAATGCAGAGATGCAAGAGACTTGGGTTCAATTCCTAGGTTGGGAGAATCTCCTGGAGGAGGAAATGGCAACACACTCCAGTATTCTTGCCTGGAGAATCCAATGAATAGAGGAGCCTGGCAGACTACACTCCATGGGGTTCCAAAGAGTTGGACACACGATGTCAATATATCCTTGAAAGAGTGCTTAATCCTTTTCAGGAATATACCTTGCATCATCTGTTTGTCTCTCCAGATCTCTGCCCACATTTTGCCTTGCTTCTTCTTCACTGATAAGAGTATATCTACTGACTTCCTTGCTGTCTGACTTCCATTTAGAATTAGGCAACAGGCACAATAGCAAGAAAGAAGAGGTGAGTACAGAATAATATCAGGGTATTTATTTCCTGATATTACAGAACTACTTTCCTCACCCCAGGCTGACTGTGTTGCTCTACTACAAGTCCTTGCTGCTCTCAAGACAGCCTTTTCTGGAAAATTTTCTCCTTCTGGAATTCTAGTAACCACTCTTTCTCCTCATCCCCTCATGTACAGAGGCAGCTTCATGATTACTAACCTCTTCTAGATTTGTAGTTCTATCAAGATCACCCTTCTGTAATTGGATCACCCTTCTGTAATTGGATCCTGTGTAAATAAACCTTCTTGTAATTTTCTTAATTTTTACTTGACACTTAAATACCTGTTGGGACTCTAATTAAAATAAACAAATGAAAAAAGACAGTGTGTGTTTATGTAACTTGCCCAGATATCTCTGCCCCTGTTTCTTCCCTGACCATTCCTGCACCCTCTTCTTTATTGGCCTTTGATGGGTGCTTACTAGAAAGACCACTAGTTTATTAATAGAAACAGGATGGACTTCTCCTGCTTTCCTGACTCTTCTCTGATTTCATGTAAATTTTGTCTTCCTCCTGCCTTTATCTAAAGAGAGTCCACATTCTGGGAAGTTCTTCTCAAGTGGCTCAGTCGTAAAGGATCCACCTGCCAGGAAGGAGATGTGGGTTCAATCCCTGGATCTGGAAGATCCCCTGGAGAAGGAAATGGCAACCCACTCCAGTATTTTTGCCTGGGAAATCCCACAGATAGAGGAGCCTGGAGGACTATAGTTAATGGGGTCAAAATAGAGTCGAACATGACTTAACAACAAGTACAAAAATAATGTTACTTGGCTCCTATGACATTTCTTCACAAAAGGTTTTTGTGTTTTAAATAATAAAAGCCAATGTAACAGATCTTAGTTTTTATTCTAGCTTCTATATGATCTTTAAAAGCCATTTAATCTTCCCAAGCCATAGTTTTACTCATTTGTCAAATAAAGTAATTGAATCAAAATATTTTCAATGTTCTTTCAGCTCAATATATATGTAAACTTATTATTAATTAAATTCTGAGACATTTGAATGTATTTTACAGACCACTATCTTTCTATAGATTTTATAGAAATAAGATACATATTATGTATGCATGCATAGCAATATAATTTTATTTATGAAGCAACATGTAGGTGTGCAAAATAATGTCTCTCTACTCTTGAAGTCAGTTTTCCAACAAACTAAGCCCTTTAAAATATAGTTTTATACCCAGAGAAAAGTGCAGAAACCTAAGAGTAGTTGTCTCAAAGCCCTTGTATATCATCCCATAAGAAGGGGGTGCATTCAAAGATTATTCTCAACCTTAACTGTAACCAAATCATGCTTTTATGAGTTATCCATATATGGTCTGTTGTAGAGTCCAACAGCAGATGGCGATTGCAGCCATGAAATTAAAAGACGCTTACTCCTTGGAAGGAAAGTTATGACCAACCTAGACAGAATATTCAAAAGCAGAGACATTACTCTGCCAACAAAAGTCCATCTAGTCAAGGCTATGGTATTTCCAGTGGTTACGTATGGATGTGAGAGTTGGACTGTGAAGAAAGCTGAGCACCGAAGAATTGATGCTTTTGAACTGTGGTGTTGAAGAAGACCCTTGAGAGTCCCTTGGACTGCAAGGAGATCCAATCAGTCCATTCTAAAGATGATCAGTCCTGGGTGTTCATTGGAAAGACTGATGCTAAAGCTGAAACTTCAATACTTTGGCCACCTCATGCGAAGAGATGACTCATTGGAAAAGACTCTGATGCTGGGAGGAGGGATTGGGGGCAGGAGGAGAAGGGGACAACAGAGGATGAGATGGCTGGATCGCATCACCAACTTGATGGACATGAGTCTGAGCAAACCCCGAGAGTTTGTGATCGACAGGGAGGTCTGGCGTGCTGCAATTCATGGGGTCGCAAAGAGTTAGACACCACTGAGCGACTGAACTGAACTGAAGAGTCCAACAATCCCACAGAAAACACAAATACTATCATAATGATTTCATGAACTAGAAAGCAGCAAAATAGATTCAGAAATGGTTTTCCTTTTTTATTACTCACCCCATCAGCTAAACATAGTGAGGAGTAAATGACAATTGTCATTTTTCAACTCGCCATAGCACATGCTGGGAAATAACTTGAGATTTAGATGATTACACATAATGGAAATTCCTTGTTTTGAAGTTATTAAACAATATACTAACAAGTTGCTAGTTTCTCTAAACCCAACTGGACACAATGTTAATATCTGTGTTCTGGAATGTGAGGCCATCAGTTTATCTTTGTAACCTCAGCAGCCTAGAACAACACCTGACCCACAGTAGCATTTAGGAAACACTTGTCAAATTAACAAATGACTGGATAAAACAATGCTCCCTTACACCCTGTTTAGGCCATATGCAGCACATACTGATCTTTCTGCCTTAAAAAATTTCTGGAAGTTTAAGTTCTAAGTTTTATATAAATGAACATAAAATTAGTGATCTAATTTTCTAACATAAACACTTAATTGTCCCACAAAATGTATATCCAGATGCAAGCAAGTAATTGCATATGCAAAACAATAATTTGCAAGTAAAATGACTCGCTTGCATGTGTGAGGACATATTTTACAGGTGCAATTTAGGTGCAAATTTCTGAAATTTTGAAACCAGACATTCAACCCATCTAACACATTTTTACTGCAATGTGAAGAATAAAATAGAAAAGCTGTTTTGGTTCTGAAAGTACACTAACACCTAGACTGCTATATCAAGCAGCTTTAATGCCTTGGGGTATTTGGGCAAGGGGAATTAAAAATAATAACGGAGTTATTTCATTTGGGAATATAGTTCTTAACCCAGAAGTTTCTTTGGGTTTAAATTCCAAATAAGCTTTTTCACCAGCTCATACACACTTGTATGGGGTTGCCTGCAGGCAAAACCAGAAAGGAGAGGAATTTGTCTCAGGAACCCATCTTTTGTTTCTCTGTTTTCTTCTTCTTCTTCTTTTTTTTTTTTTTTCACCCAGAATCAAGGTCATTCCTCCATCTCCAAAGTTTTCAGTAGTTAGCTGGTCTGATAAAGTGACTCAAAAACTGTAGCACCTCACATTTCACACCTTTCTGCCTGTTTACCAAGATCAAAATAAACTTGTTTATACATATTAAAGCAACAGTTTGCAACTTTTGGCATGAATAATAAATATGAGGTGAGTTTATTAATAATATAGATTCCATGCTCCAGCTACTAGAGATACTGATTCTGTAGGGCTGTGATTAGGCCCAAGAATAAGCATTTTTAATAAGCAGTCTGGGTAATCTTGATGTAGATTGTATTTTGAAAAACATTACCTTCAAACTTTGGTCTTTATTTTCCAGAGTGACAATTTAAAATTATGAGTTATTGAAAGTCGGTATTCAATGACAGATTTTAGCATGAGAATTGAAAGGGCCTAACATTTTAACACCTCCCAGCTGGTCCTAGTGGTAAGGAACCCAACTGTCAATGCAGGAGACGCAGAAGACAGGTCTGACCCAATCCCTGGGTCCAGAAGATTCCCTGGAAGAGAGCATGGCAACCCCAGTATGCTTGCCTGGAGAATCCCATATACACAGGAACCTGGTGGGCTACAGGTTATAGGGTTGCAAAGAGTCAGACACAACCAAGGAGACTTAGCACAGCATAGCGAAAGGAACTCTAATTATAAAGCCAGTTGAGATTTGCTTCAAAAAATATGCTCCTCTACTTGTGAAAAATATGGCAATTGGCAAGTTCCTAAGCTTCTCTGAGACTCAGTTTCCTCACAAATAGATTTAATTAAGATGGTGACTGCAGCCATGAAATTAAAAGACGCTTACTCCTTGGAAGAAAAGTTATGACCAACCTAGACAGCATATTCAAAAACAGAGACATTACTTTACCAACAAAGGTCCGTCTAGTCAAAGCTATGGTTTTCCCAAAAGTCATGTATGGATGTGAGGGTTGGACTATAAAGAAAGCTGACCACTTTGATGAAGAATTGATGCTTTTGAACTGCGGTGTTGGAGAAGACTCTTGAGAGTTCCCTCAACTGCAAGGAGATCCAACCAGTCCATTCTGAAGGAGATCAACCCTGGGATTTCTTTGGAAGGACTGATGCTAAAGCTGAAACTCCAGTATTTTGGCCACCTCATGTGAAGAGTTGACTCACTGGAAAAGACTTTGATGCTGGGAAGGATTGGGGGCAGGAGGAGAAGGGGACGACAGAGGATGAGATGGCTGGATGGCATCACCGACTCGATCAACATGAGTTTGGGTGAATCCCGGGAGATGGTGATAGACAGGGAGGCCTGGCATGCTGCAATTCATGGGAGTCGCAATGAATCGAACATGACTGAGCAACTGAACTGAACTGAAGCCTTTCCTGGCAGGCTCCTGAGGACTGGATGGCAGCAGAGAAAGGAATCCAGGTAGCTGAGATGCCCGTAGAAGCAGAATTCCTTTCCAGGAGGAGTAGAGGAGCAGTTGAATATGTCTTGGTAGTCTGGGGAATGAACTTGAACTCAAAGGTTTTAAGAAGGAATGAGAGAAGTCCAACTAGTAAACAGTAAAGACCAAACTCTCAGGACCAGATCTGTATAAAGACATTTCAGCAGATGTCAGCACTGGTAAATGAAGAGCCCAGGAATTTGTTCCAACACCTAACACATAGAATCTGGAGGAAAAAATAACCCCAATTTGATTAATATTAAGTGGGTATGATTTAGTGAACTAGAGGTTCAAAAACGAGATTAAATTTAATTATAGAAAAATCAAGAAAGTTCCCATTTATTATATACCTGAGGTTGGAAGCTAAGCTGTTCCTCCTTCATGTGCAATGGACCAAGCAAGATGCTTTGCACAGAGTATATGTTCAAGAAGTGTTGATTTGCTTTGCTAGTCACCAGTGGCAAGTAGTTCAAAAGTAAAAGCAAAGAGGAGTAAGAGATCAAGCTAGTCTTTGGGTGCCCTGACATGGTAACATCGGAAAATTATGTCTCAAAGAAAAAGTAAAATTAGCATTTTATTGTGTTGGCTACTATAAATTTTTGTAAAACATGGTCTCTGCCCTCTGAAAATGAATAAGGAAGGCACATAATCTCAGACCTCTTGGAAGCTAGCTCTTGATCAAGGCAGATTTCAATGGCAAATGAAAACCTGGAGGGAGCCACTTTGTTAAAACTGGAGAAAGATGGGCCTTATGCAGTAAAGACAATTAAATTAGTTTATCTAAAGTAATCTTCTACCCACAAATGGAACAAAATAACAGAGCAAAGCCACTATTTCTGTTCCTCTCCCAAACAGGTCAAAGGAATTAAAAAGACTTCAGATGAGTCATCCCTGTCCTGTTGATTGGCATCTATTGAGTCTCCATTCATGCCTGGCACTGAGCTAGAAACTTGGTACACATTTTTATTCACACAAAGTGAAAGTGCTCATCGCTCAGTTGTGTCCAACTCTTTGATGCCATGGACTGTAGCCTGCCAGGCTCCTCTGTCCGTGGAATTCTTCAAACAAGGATACTGGAGTGGGTTGTCATTCTCTTCTCCAGAGGATCTTCCCAATCCAGGGATCAAACTCCAGTCTCCCACTCTGCAGGCAGATTCTTCACCATCTGAGTCACTTCCACAAGACTACTGTCATGCCCATTATATGCAAGGAATATAAGGGACCAAGGACAAGAGAGATTAAGGGCTTGCCCAGTGTCATAAAGTAAACCAGGATCCACCCAAGTGTATCTGAATCCAGAGCCAGCTATGTTCTATCATCTCTGGCCCACGGTTTTTCAGAAAATCAATAAGCCTAAACATAATAATTTTACCTGCCTACTTCTATACCTTTCTTCTCCCTCTCTCCAAAAATACTTTTGCCACCATTTTCCACAAAGTGATGCACTCTGTTACAAGCTTCATATCATATCTATTAAAGAGAGAATAAAAAATTAATAAACTAAAAATAAGAAATATTTGAGAAAATGTTGATGCAAATGTCAGGTATTTTTGTTTTTCATTGCTCTAAAGTTTACTTAAAAGTAACCCGTGGAGATCTTCTCCAGTTTTACTCTCTTCAGTTTCCTTCTTTTCTAGCCTTAAAACCCTAGATAGGCTTATGTTTGTATTTTTCCCCAAAAATACAATATTTTCTTACACTAACACCACTATTCCAAATATTTGTCTCAAACTGCTGAAAATAGAAGCTTAAAATGAAAACTGCACTTATCATACCTGTAGCCTCAGTAGTAGAGCACTTTTCTTTTGAAAATCTGCTGAATTTCACTTGAAACATATCTTTTCCTTTTTGTATGTGATTTAAATCAATATTTTTTTTCTGCTAGTTTTGTGGTGGTGATACTATAATCAAATGCTATATAACAATATAACACTGGCCATGCTTCTCATTCCTTTACATTATCTAAGTGTTTGACTGTCCCAAGATGAATCCACCTTTTCTTAATAAAACACTGATGCTTGGAGAGGCTTATCCATCTTGCCTGAGGCCACACAAAGCCAACAGTAGAACTACAAAGTTAACCATGGAATCAAGTATTCCTCCTCCTGTTGAGGATGCTCATATTTCTCTACTTCTAAAACTTGTATTTTAAAAAGATTCTTAATTTAGGGCACAGTTCTAAATAAAGTCTGTCATTTGGTTGTAAACTTCTTGAGAACAACAGTAATTCTATTGTTTCTTAGTACCTAGCAATGTATACTAATGGGATTTGTTATAATTATGTAATGAATTATATGCCTTCCCTTCCTTATCTGAGAAAGTATTTAGAGATGCTTTCAAGACAATATAAACTTATAGAACATAAATTAAAAGTGAAAGTGAAAAAAAACATAAGATGTAGACGTAAAATGTATAAGCAAGATGTACGATGAAGCCAGGGATTGACTAAAATATATTTATCATCCTGCAAAATATTATACTGGCTACAGTTGGATCCCATATTTACTTCTAAACTTACAAACAGCAAATGAGAAAAAGAGACTCAGATGACTTACATTATCTGTAGTTTCCTTAGAAGAGAAGGAATCTTCTTGATACCACAAGCAGATGTAGATTCCCTCAAATGGCTGGTTAAACATGTGTTAAGTAACATACTGATGGCTTTTTGATGCAGTCTGGTTTGTTTGTTTCCTACATGATTTTCTGCCTTTAGGAATTTGACAAGCCAATTAGTTAATAAATCTATAATCTAATAATACCCTAAGCTAAACAATATCTCCAACTCATAAATTTGAGTTTAACAATACCAAATCATGCCCTGTTATGCCTTGTGAAATATTAAAGATTTTCAGGGTCCCATAATTAAAGTCATTCCTAGGATGTGATAAATAAGGAACATTCTGATCTCTTTGGTATGTATTAATTCCTCTCCCAACCCATATAACTCTGCAACCTTCAGCCTTTCCTGCAGAATCTGTTTCTGGACACCTACTATTGCTGCCTCCTACCCCAAGCACCAATTTTACAAAGTTGTCTATAAATAGAGCCCTCTTGGGCCTTTCACACTTAACCTTCAGAATTCATTTTGTGCTGCCTCTTCCCATGCAGTCTCCCTCCTTGACTGCCTTCAATGCTCATTTTATCAGTTTTCACTTATAAACACATTGAATGGTGGCAGGAGGAAAGTCACATGATGTGAGTAACCCCACAATTCTGGCTGGTACCAATTCCAATGTTAAAATAAGAATGTACCAAAGTAAAAATATTTATTGCATTTTTGGGCATTGAACATTGAAAAGATTCCAAATATCGAGGACCAGGGAGGAAATAAGCACAGATGCCGCCATTTGGTGGGTTGTTGTTGTTGTACATTTTAGAGACAAAATAAAGTAAATGTTTTACAGACATAGTTGCATTACCATGCGTCCCCTGACATACTGTGCTTGTCACTTTATTATTTAGCATTTATGCAGTAGTTTGACTGTCCCATATTATTCTTCACAAGCATATCAAGTAGACTAGTTTTAACCCTGTGTGAAACCTGATCAAAAACGGCCAGAGATGTTAAATTTCCACCTCATCACACACAAAGATCATAACTAAAGCTGAAGGGAATTGCCAACACAATGGCCACTGAAGTCCTAATGTGTATTAGGAAAGGAAACAGAAATGAAAAATACAGGTCTGCCCTCATGCAGCTTCCACTGTGGTATGGACTGAGGATTAAAAGAAGATTTAAAATGCATCACAGTGTGACTGAGTGCTATACCTAGATTACAATCAAATTACATACAGTAGAGTATAATCATTTACCCTGATTGCATTAAACTATGGAAGAGTCGGACACGACTGAGTGACTTCACTTTCGCTTTTCACTTTCATGCATTGCAGAAGGTAATGGCAACCCACTCCTGTGTTCTTGCCTGGAGAATTCCAGGGACGGGGGAGCCTGGTGGGCGGCTGTCTACAGGGTCACATAGAGTCGGACACAACTGAAGCAACTTAGCAGCAGCAGCAGCATGGAAACATGGTACAAGAGAAGCAGAAAGAGAAAAAAAGAAAAGGGAAAGTAATAATGTAAACTATGCAGGTAATTCTGCACCATGTTCATTTCAAGGAGCACATACCCTAGTGTGTGCATGGGACAGAAAATGGTGCTCACTGGTTTTCCTAGTCAGCCTCAGTTCAGCTAATGTGTGACACTCAGTGTGAGGATTTAAAAATAGTTTGCAAATCTAGTTTTAAAGATACTTTATATACATAGACATATCATGAAATATAAGCTAAATACAAGCCATCTGCTTTACTGTACTTAATTAATGAAAATGAATACTGCTCCAACATCTGAGAAAAGACACTGCAGGACTCTGAGTAACAGTTTGTCAGTCTCCACTGTGGCATGGGCACCGACTTACATACTCCACTTGAGGAGCAATTTAAGGGATTTTTTTAAGAGTAATTGTAACTCTTTGTGATTTTTATGTTGCAGTTCAGTTTCAGACTCCAACATCCAAGGAGATGTAACTGGAATGTTTAAGTCACTCTTGGGAAGAGAGAGAGAAGTGGCTGTTTGTTTACGTGTGTCAGGGAAGTCCGCCAAAGAGGGGGCCTTTGAGTTGAGTCTTAAGGAATGATTGGTATCTGTCTAGACTAATAAGGAAGACAGTATTATAAGCAAAGGAAACAGCAATGTGCAAAGGCAGAAATGTATGAAAAACGCATATTCTAAAAATTCTAAATAATTTGATATGGTCAAAGACTAAAGTGCATATGGAAGAGCCATGCTGAAACCTTGGACTTTATACATCAGGGTATCAGAAACAATTGTTAAACAACGAAGTAATAATTTTGTCCTAAAAGGGACTGCCTGCTGATAATGTACAGACTGCATTTGAAGTGACCAAAGCAGGAGGAGCAGAGATAAATTTGGAAGATGTTGCCAAGGTTCATGTGACAAACAATGAGAGACTGAACTGAGGCACTGGCAACAGGGGAGTGAAGTGCATAATTTCTATGCACTGGAGTTAGAATCACTGGAGTTAGAATCACAGGATTTGGTGACAGATTGGATGCAGGAGATGGCATGTTTCCTAACTCAAAGATATCTACAAAGTTGATTTAGTCAAACTGGGAAGAAGTAAAAGTAGCTACATATTTGTAAATTAATGTATGGGGAAATGATTTCTATAAGAAAATTATTTTTCTTAAAAAGGACTGAATAAAAAACATGTCCTCCTTTTTTCCCTCAACTACTAGGAAACTCAAACTTGAATTTAAAAGTAGTCTTAGTGTGGTGGTCAATTTTATATGTCAATTTAGCTGGGTCACAGTACCCAATACTTATTCTGTGTTTCTGTGAAGATATTTTTAGATGAGATTCACATTTAAATCAGTAGAGTTTGAGTAAAGCAAATTACCCTCTCTAATGACTCATTGGAAAAGACTTTGATCCTGGGAGGGATTGGGGGCAGGAGAAGAAGGAGACAACCAAGGATGAGATGGCTGGATGGCATCACTGACTCGTTGGACGTGAGTCTGAATGAACTCCAGGAGTTGGTGATGGACAGGGAGGTCTGGCATGCTGTGCTCTTTGCTGTGGGTCGCAGAGTCAGACACGACTGAGCGACTGAACTGAACTGAACTGAATGTAGGTAGGCCTCATCCAATCAGTTGAAAGCCTTAATAGAAAAAATACTGACTTCTCTAGAAGACAGAATTCTGCCAGCAGACTGCCTTTGGACTCAAACTGCATCTCTTTCCTGGGTATCCACACTGCACAATCACTTGAGCCAATTTATTAAACCAATCTCTCTCCCCCTTCCTTTCTCAATATATCATCTATATATAGTTCTGAAAAAATATATTGTAATCTTATGGTTTCTTTTTTTCTTTTCTGCATAATCTCTTTTGTTTGGTTTGTTCTTATGCTTGGTATATTTATCTTACTGTAAATATACATCATTTTGGGTGATGTCTTTTTCAAAATTAGAAAATATGAACATGTTAAAATCAATCCGTGCTAGTTACCTTTTTTTAATGGCCAATCCTTAAAACAGCCTGCATGATAAACTTTGTATTTCTTTAATAATGATGAGGAAACTGAGGTTTAGAATACCTGAATGACATTTCCGATTTCCAAAGTCTGAAAGAAATGGAACTGTGCTGGAAACCCGGATCCAGCTGACTCTAAGTGTCTCCCTACCATATAATGTTGCCTCTACGGAGAAGCAAAACTTAATCCACTATAACACAGACTCTGAATTGGAATTTCTAGGGCTAGTACCCAAATTCAGACTGCCCACTCCCAAAGTAGATTAACTAGCCTTCACTGGTGGTTGCTTTCATGATTTCTCTATAAGGACACCCACAGGGGCAAGAGGTCTCTCCACTGAACCAAAGATAAATCCATACTGCTTATCCAGCAGAATAAATGGAAACTGAAAGTTCCCAGTTGATGCAGGTGTTGCTTTTGAGAACCACCCTTTGAGAACTAAGAATGTGAATGGTATATAGCATATTGGCAGAGAGCCAAAAGGAAACTCACCTTAGTTGAGCGCATGAGTGCTGTTGCTTCAGTCGTGTCTAACTCTTTGTGACCCCGTGGACTGTAACCCACCAGGCTCCCCTGTCCATGGGATTTTCCCAGCAAGAATATTGGAGTGGGGATCTTCCTGACCCAGGGATCGAACTCATGTTTTCTGCATATCCTGTACTTCAGGCGAATTCTTTACTGCTGAACTACTAGGAAAGACCAGTTGAGTGCAAGAAGATTTAATAACTACAGAGTCAAGCCAAAGGGAACTTGCCATGATTTGGGGATCTAATAGTAATTTGGATAAACCTATATAACTAAAAAAATAGAAGAGGAAAAGGGATGAGTGAGTCTCCCCACTTTGGGCTAAAGCAAAAAGATAGGGAGAGAAAGGATTTCTCCAGCCTTTACAATAATTTTGGCAACAGTTATTCTACTAGGGCTGGAAGTCTGTATTCTCTTTCTCCATCTTCTCTTCCATGATGTCTGCTGCTCAAGTTTTCCCTTGGGGCCTTCTCCTGCCAGCCACGTATCCAGTCTTTCCAGGGCTTACTTTGAACTATCCACTCTCAGCAGACTTCAGGCAACAGAAATCCCTGTGTGCTTCAAAGTGTATGTAAGACAGAATTGAACATTGCATCGTCATATAATTGAAAACAAAAAGAAAAAATATACAGTTTAGAGAAAAACTAGCTATATTTTTATATTCCTGCTGTCTAAAAGGAACACGTCAGAGCAGGGAGAAAGATAAACCTGTGCATATCTGCTTTTCACTTACATGGACAGAGTGGGAGTAGCTCATACCCAAGAATAGGATCTTATGAAAGGAAAGAGTCATTTCAAAGATCCTGCTGGTATGATAAGTGATTGAAAGGCTGAGACTTAAGAGTATAGGACCTTTGTTTAGAGTAATTGAGTGCAGTTTTGGATAGGCAAAGGCAGAACGAGAAGGAGTTCAGCAAAGCGGTAAGGAATTGGATTTCATGAAGAAGTATGAAATTGAGTTATGGGAGTTGGGGCAGAAAAGGCTATGAAGAGGAAAGGAGAGAAGACACTGGCAAGATGTTAGAAATTTGTTGACAAAAACTGGTAAGAAAACTGCCTATGACAAATTTCGACTGGGGGCCCAGGAATTTTTAAGCAGTGGGAGATTTAATGTTCAATATTAATCTATAGACTGTTCTGCATATAATCTCCCTCTATTGTCTTCCAAGTCTCCATGAACAAGACTGCCTTGTGTGTAATGCAATATCTGTATCTCAGTCACTGGCTGGAGCTAAGTGGCAGCTACCCTCCTCTTCTCCCATCTTTACATGGCACCTGTCCTGATGCTTTCCCACTGTCTGATCCACGTTTGGACTGGTGCAGGCCTGAGAGAAGCAGCAGGGTGCAGGATATAAGTGAGAGGAAGAAGTCACAGAACAGAAATAGGCACTAAGAAAATAAGCCCTAAAGATTTGTGGAAATCTTGGAGAAGGCTCTAGACTCCCAAAGGGAAGTGAGATAGTGCCATTTTATTTAAATAGCAGGACAAAAACACACACACACACACACACACACACACACACATATTTAAAAAGCAATTTAAAGAATTATAAACAATAAAGGACATCATAAGGATGAAGAAATCAGGAAAACACCAGAGCTGATTCATGAGCTATATTAACCTAAGCTGGTGACCCTTGAATCTTCAGGCTTCAATTCCTGAAGCACTATCCAGATCTACAGAATCTGCTTGAAGTTTTCTCCCTCCCATTCTGGTTTTACATAGTTGACTTCGAAAACATGGACGATTAGAATGTTGGTAGCCTTGTGTTTTTCTTGTGTCAACATATTTTACTGAGAGAGGTAATCTTTAGTCCTATATGGTTATACACACACATATATCAGTTCAGTTCAGTTCAGTCACTCAGTTGTGTCCAACTGTTTGTGACCTCATGAATCACAGCACGCCAGGCCTCCCTATTCATCACCATCTCTCAGAGTTCACTCAGACTCACGTCCATCGAGTCCATGATGCCATCCAGCCATCTCATCCTCGGTCGTCATATATATATAACTTAGTACAATGACTTTACATCATAAATTAATTATTATTTCTCCAAAGAAGACACATAGATGGCTAGTAAACACATGAAGAGATGCTCAGCATCACTCATTATTAGAAAAACACAGATCAAAACTACAATGAGATATCACCTCATACCAGACAGAATGGCCATAATCAAAAATCCACAAACAAGTTCTGGAGAGGGTGTAGAGAAAAGAGAACCCTTCTACACTGCTGGTTGGAATGTAAATTGTTACAGCCACTATGGGAGACAGTATGGAGGTTCCTTTTTAAAAATCTAGGAATAAAACCAATGTAGCAATATGACTCCTAGGTATATACTCTGAAGACACCAAAACTGAAAAAGAAACATGTACCCGCAATGATCATTGCAGCATTATTTACAATAACCAAGACATGGAAGCAATTTAGATGTCCATTGACAGATGAATGGAAAGAGGTTATGGTACATATATACAATGGAATACTACTCGGCCATAAAAAGGAATTCATGTGAGTCAGTTCTAATGAGGTGGATGAACCTAGAAACTATAATACAGAGTGAAGTCAGAAAGAGAAAAACAAATGTCATATACTAATGTATCTAGAAGGAATCTAGAAGGGTACTACTGACAAATCTGTTCACAGAGCAGCAGTGGAGATGCAGACAGAGAGAACACACTTACGGACAAGGGTGGGGGGAGAAGAGGAAGAGGGTCAGATAAATGGAGAGAGTAGCAGGGATGCATACACACTAACATATGTAAAGAGACAGTCAATGGGAATTTGCTGTATGACTCAGGGAACTCAAACTAGGGCTCTGTAACCTAGAGGAGTGGGCATGGGCGGGAGGTGGGAGAGAGTCAAGACAGGGGACATATGTACACATATGGTTAATTCAAGTTGATATATGACAGATATCAAATCAATACTGTAAAGCAATAATCAATTAAAAATAAATATTTTAAAAAACAAAAAATAAATCAATTAGTAATGTTATACTTACTCCTTAAGTACAAGGACTTGATACCCTTAGATTTTTCATGTGCTGACCTTCCAAACACCCAAACCTGTGGCTAGCTACTAGGTATCACAAATAGAGGTGAGAGACCCAACTATATGGATCAGATTGTCCTCAAACCAGGTATATCTTGTTTAGCTGCAGAGTGTCTAAAAAAATTTCAAGTCAACATATACGTGTTAAAACTTACATAAAAAATCCTAATTTCCTGACTCTATAGAAAAAAATCAAAGATCTGGCTACCTTTAGATGGAATACATGCAGTTCCTTTGCCCCGACTGACCCATTTTACTTATGTAAATTATCTGTCTGGAAAGCAGGCTTGAGCTTTGTCTACTGATTCGACCTCTGCTTGAACAATTCCCATTACGGAAATGGTCTGTCTCACAAGACAACCCAATCTCTTATTAGGCAGTTCAAATAGTTAGGAAGTTTTCCTTCATATTGAATAAAATTCCATTTCTGTGAAACTTACACTGAATTTACCAAAGTTCACCATCTGATCTGTTTTAACACCTAAATCTAAATGACACCACTTTAATTATGAGCATACAGTCATCTGTTTCCCCTAAGACTCGTCATTCCAGACTAAATATTCTAATTATTTTAACCTTTCCACTTATGTCAGTGATTCTCAACACTTGGGCCTTCCTGGTCATCTTCTGAATATGATCTAGATACTAATGACAAAAACAGAATTGCCAGTCTTCTCTGTCATGATGAAATTAATATCCCCATCAAAATGGAGTCTAAGTACATAACTTTCCTTTTCTTTCTATCACTACTTTTTGTCTTATTTTGATGCATTTCACTACTATCTTGATGTCCTGCCAGAGTAATACAGATATATATCAGAAATTGGGGGCAGGAGGAGAAAGGGATGACAGAGGATGAGATGGCTGGATGGCATCACCGACTCAATGGATGTGAGTTTGAGTGAACTCCCGGAGGTGGTGATGGACAGGGAGGCCTGGTGTGCTGCAGTTCATGGGGTCACAGAGTTGGACACGAGCAACTGAACTAACTGAATTGATGAATGTCAGGGACAGGATCCATAATATATTCACTCTGTCCACACTACCTCCATTATAGATTCATCATGATGTGCCCTCTGAGTGTGATACATAAATAAGTAAACACTGCTTGTATATTGTTATTTAAAATAGGTGAGTTGACAGAGACAATAATTGACGTGAGGTGAGTTAAGACAGGAAGATTGTGTGTGTGCATATAGATGGAAAAGCATTTCCCTACATTTTAATATAGTTTTTATACATATAGGAAAATAAAATGTCAGAGGCTTAAATAAGCTGAGATTAATTAGGAAAATGACAGCTTGAAAATATAAGTGACTGGCCAATGGTCACAGAGATAATTGTTGACAGAGCAGAACTAGGATCCACATTTCTTAGCTCTAGTTTTCTCTCTTTTTGATATACAGATATGTGCTCTGATAACCTTCTAATGGTTTCTCAAGCTAAATGTATAGTTAATGAATCTTTAACAATGTTACAGGTCCAGAGAAAGGCATTAAGTTGAACCTATGAAGAACTGAGCTGCATACATGTAAGAACTATAATCCCAAACTTACAAATCATCTTCATCTATCCAGTGTTCAAAGGTTCAGGAAAACAGTTACCAAACTGCTTCTAGAAGGTAGAGGAATACATGAAATATTAAATTTCTGGTAATAATTTTTGCTGACTGTTGGCCCAAAATGTGTATATTAAACTTATTTCACTATATTTCACATGTGAAAAGGTCAAGACTTTGCCTAAAGGTTAGTGACTTTTAAACTTCCATAGGAATTTCCTATTTTTCTAAAATCTCACATAGAATTCTCATGTTGATTTTCACCTCGCTGAAAGAGAAGTTATGCCCTAACCAGGAGTCTGAACCAAACATAAATCTTTATTTAAGACATCTGTGCTAAAACAAGCATAATGAAGATTTATGGATACCTGAACAGAGAAAACTTCAAGTGATCAATTAAGATATGCTTTGAGGTATGTAATTATAAGGCAACACGAAAGGAAAGTACATCAAACTCCTTAAAAGAAGATACAAATGGATCATCCTGCTATACATAAATATCTGGTCAAAATAATAAGGTCAATAACTACGACACTGAATTACTGCATTAACCTCGAGAGCTGCAACAGTTACTCCTGGGGGTTTCAGTCAACAAATTGCAAGACACGATGGGTAGAAATCAGTGCATTGGCTGCTGTGAGTTACAGTGAGGGGACCACCAGTGCATTTGATGGATATTGTACATTTCACTGGGAGCTGACACTGACTAAAAAGTTCCCAACAACTGAATCCTTTGCTCCTGGAAATATGTCATCATTGCAGGAAAGATTCCCTTGCTTACTTGATTGTCTCACCAAAACCACGTATTCTGTGAATCTCAAAGTGAAGCCTGATTTAAAATGAGACTCATCCCTGATTTGACTTTAAATCTACTATCATATTTACATTTATGATGGTTCATTTTCAAAACTTGATTTTAACTGAATTAATATATCAAGATACTTGCTAAAAAGCAACCATTGCACAAAGAGTAAAAAGGCAGCCCACAGAATGGGAGAAAATATTTGCAAATCATATATCTAATTAAGGAGGATAACATACAGAGTATAGAGGGAACATCTACAATAAATAGTGTATATATATATACATATACATATATATATATATATACATATATATATATATATATATATATCACCAAAAAGAATTACTTAGGTATGAAATCTAACTAAATACATACAAGACCTAAGTAATGAAAATGATAAAACTTTGATGAACAAAATCAAAGAATAAGTAAATAGAGAAATATTTCTTGTTCATGGATAGGAAGACTCAATGTTGTAAACATTTCAGCTCTTCCCAACTAGATTTATAGAGTCAATGCAATCCCAATCAAAATCCCAGAAAATTATTTCATGAATATCAACAAACTGATTCTAAAGTGGGAATCCATTTAGATATGGGAAGGTAAAAGACCCAGAATAGTAAATTCAACATTGAAAGAGAGCAACAAAGTTGGAGGTCTGATGCTATATTCAATTTCAAGACTCACTGTAAAAATGTACACAACATTATAAATCAATTTCTCTCTTTTTTAAAAGGACTTACTGTAAGCCTTTACAGTAATCAAGACAGTGCAGTATTGTAGACATAACTGACAGATCAATAGAACAAACTAGAGAGCCAAGAAACAGACCTCAAGTAAATATGACATCATGCATGAACCCTAATGTAAACTACGGACTTGGGGTGATTATGATGTGTCACTGTGGATTCATCCTTGGGAATAAAAAATGCACCATTCTGTTGAGTGATGTTGATAATGAGAAAGACTATCCATGTGTGGGAACAGTAGGTATATGGAAAATTCAGTCCCGTTACATACTTGGTACCTTATTAGGGGATACTCAAAAACTAGGCTTAGGGCTTCTCTGATAGTACAGGGGTTCGGAATCTGCCTTGCAATGCAGGCGACACTGGTCAGATCCCTGACCCATGTGCTGCAGAACAGCCAGGCTCATGAGCTGTAACTACTGACCCAGCATTATAGAGCCCAAGAACAGAAGCTACTGAAGCCCATGTGGCTGGAGCCCACGCTCTACAAGAGAAGCCACCGCAATGAGAAACTACAAGCAAGAGTAGCCCCCACTCGCCAAACTAGCGAAAGCCTGTGAACAGCAACAGAGATCCACCACAGCCAAAAGTAAATCAATCGATCAATCTTAAAAAAAAAAAAAAAAACTGACTTAGCTGGGGGATTATTAACTTGAATGCCTGAATGTGGCCTTTCCATATAGAATGAGCATCATTAAAGCATGGCTTCTTCAGGATCATCAGACATCTAGCACTGTGGCTCAAGGCTCCAAGTGTTTCAGAAAACAAGATAGAAGCTGCGCGCTCTTTTACAGCCTAATGTTTGCAGTCACATCATATCATTTATATCTTTGTCTTTTGACAAAGTGTCACAACCCTACTCAGGTTCAAAAGGAGGGACCCTAGATCCCATCTCTTGATGGCAGAAGTGTCAAAGTATTCATGACCATGTTTTAAAGCCATCACAGACTCAAAAGCCCATATTCTAGATCATATCATAATTTTATGATATTTGTTATTACTGAAGAAAGTAGGAAAGAGGTAGGTAACTGACACAAACTTACTCTAATAATGCAGCCTTAAAAAATGAAAGCGTATGTAACTCTAAGACATTTTCATTTGAAACACAAGGCCAACCTAAGATTATTTTTAAACAGTCAATTCATTTAAAGCATAAGATGTTTATGTATTTTTGTTCTTAATGAGAAATGCACCTAATATAGAGTAAAAGTCATAGCAGAGACCAGTGCTGAAACTGTTGGCATCTGAATAACAAAAGGACAAAGAGATGATGGATGAGAGTATGTATATTAGCAAGTACCAAGCACTGTTAATAGCCACTTGCCTGCTTTGAAGGGCAATACTGGATTTACTCCAAAGTCTTTACAAGGAGGAAAGCAACAGTGGCTGAACAAGCAAAACCCCTCAGGAGTTTAGACCAAGCTTGGAGGGTTATAAATAGAGATGCCCTAAACCCCTCCACAGACAAAGGTAAACCCATCAATAAAACTAAATGTGAGGGGGTAAAAGCAGCCTGAAAAATCCCAAAGGAAAAAAAGAAGCTTAGAAAAAATTTAAGAAAAGCCTAGGCTATTCTTCCATGTGAAGAAGACCATCTTATTAGTCATGGCGAAGGGAAATGTAAAGGGTATTGTTTTTATGGCCCACTGAGGATATGCTCTTAAGGCATTAAAAATTACTATGAAGGTAAATAAATAAAACAATTGAGGACTGTCAGGTTTTTTTTTTCTAACTACAAAAGAAAACAATGAAACAGAATTTAGAAGAGTTGTAATTACTAATTGAGCCCCCTTGAAACTAACAACATAATAATTTATAGTGCAGGTTTAGTGTTTGTCAATAGAATGACTGGAAAAGTGATCATGACTTACTAAAAACTGTCAACTTCCAGATTGTTTTATGGTTATTTTCCTATCCTATGTGCTGTAACAACTGTTTCAAACTGAACATTGCCTATAAAGAAACAAATTTGCTTTTAAGATCTACTCTATAATTCCACATAAACATTTAGGAAAGACAGAAATGTGAATTGATATACAAAAGAGTTGCTTTATCCATTTTTTATCAACTAGAAATTCATACTGAGTCACTTCAGTATTCCAGTAAAAAAAAAAAGTACAGTTGTTTATAATAATGACTGCAAAGTTCTGAAAAATACTGAAGTGACTTCTGAGTCATCAAAAGAAAAACAAGAAACATGGCTGGTGAAAGATTATGAAGGACATCAAATACCAGCCTAAGGCATTTAAGTTTCATTTGATGGGCAAAAGGGAGACATTGAAAGTATTTGAACAAGGCAATGACATTACCAAAACAGCCCTGCAGGAAAATTAAACTGGTGGTTAAAGGCAATTCAGATTTTAATAAGGAATGACTGAAGACCAGTTAGGAAGCTATTGAAATAACACAGTAAAGGGGAGGAAAAAGAAGTCCCTTAACTAGGTTTTGTGATCAGGAAAAGAGAGCGATGGCAAATATATTGTCCCACTTTGCTTGGGACTGAGGAGTTTCTGAGGATGTGAAAGGTTCAGTGCTTAAACTAGAAGAGTTCTATGAACACCAGGATGATTAGTCACCCTAGCTGGATGTTAGGGAAATGAAAGAAGAGTCATTTTTTGGTTCCAGGGAGGTAGAACTGGGATGATCATTGAAAAACTCCTTCTAATAACTAGAAGCTTAGCTTAAAATGCCTTCACTTATAGCTATTCCAAATAATCATAATTAATTTGGATCAAATTAATTAATAATCCATTAATTTGGATCAAATTAATCATCCACCATTAATTTGAATCAAAATGTATGGACACTGAAAATGAATGGATAACTTTCTAGAAGACTTTCTTATATTTTACTTGAGTAAGGTACAACAGGGCAGAATCCAGAAACCTGAGAAAGCTACCAAAAAAGGTTAAATGAGAGCAAATGTTAAATATGACCTAAAAATTAAGTCAGTGATTCAAAGGATGAGGCAGTGTCGGCTAAAGATACAAGGAGCTGAGTATGAGTTGGGAAGCTGAGTCAAAAAAAGCAATGGTGCAGGGGCAGGAAAGAGGGCTTCATGAAGAAACGCATGTAGGGAGACAGTCAGTATCAAATCTTACCAATTTCACTCAAGTTAAAGCTCTGGCCTCACCCAGTTTCATGCTCTAACTGTGGCTTATTGTCTATTCATTTCTAATGGAAACTACCTAAAAGAATAGGTATTCTCTTTCTTGTAATTTACTTCTTCACCCTTTACTTCTTTTACTAGCACCAGTCATTAACTCTTTTCCAAAACCCTCAACAAAGAAACTATTGTGGTGGCAAGATTGTATTTTTAAGTTTTATGCTTTATGTTTCTTGTTTCCACTGGTTTCTCCTTCCTTTGGCCATTCCACCTTTTAGTTAGGACATTGTCTAGTCGCTGCCTCAGTGAAAGATGTCAAAACAGAATGACAGAGAAGAGTGGGTGAGAGGGAGTGTAACTCCATATTTGTTGTTTCAACTGTCTAGTATTTAATATTTGGAGAAAGGAGAAGATAATAGATTTTGGAGAAGATTGATGATGATGATGGTGGTGGTGGTGGTGGTGGTGGTGATGATGATGAAAGAGGAGAACAGATAGATTGCAGATTGATAGATAAGATTAATAGATGTGGATCTGTAATCTATAAGCGTCCCAAATTCTGGTTTGTTAAAGTGGAGAGAGGAGGAATGAACTGAGGAGGGGGTTGAGATAGTGGAGGCAGGGAGGGGCTCAGACACAGACCTGGAGAGATTACAGTGAGAAAAGCAGTGTTGCATCCCAACACTTCGACCCTCTAGAAGTGTCCACTTTTTTTAAGGACATGAGCTAGCACCACCACTCTTATTCTAGTTAGAAACCTGGGAAAACTCCTTGACTACTCTCCTCCACATCCTAGCCCTACTGATCCTGTTTCCTAAGTATCTCCTGAATCAGTCATCTTCCTACCATCCCACCAACACTACTCCAGTCCATCTCAAAAAGTCCATGCCAGCCCACATCTTTCCTTGTTACAGCAGCCTCCTAACTGGAGGCTCTTGCTAGTCTCCAATACATTAGTTTCTCTGATGGACTTTGTTGCTGATTGGTACATCAACCTTAGTTTAGACTGGTAATAATCATTATTTCAGTTTAGTCTAATCATTCTTAAAAAGGGGGTTTAGTAGTAATACTTGACACATCAATTATACGGAGGATTCATGAGTTAATTACCTTTAAAGAATGCTCATTTGGTAGCTTGTTACCCAGTAACACCCTGTGTGTGTTGTCATCATTGTTGCTATTATAATTTATTACAATTATAATACTTAGACTTTTTTCCTACCACTCACCTGTCAAAGTTTGAAACTAACTTAGGAAGAGGATTTGGTTGAATCTAACTGAAGGTGAGCTAACTTAAACCAAAGAGTACGCACCAGCAGTTGAAGCCCAAAAGTACCACTGGGCTCACAGGGTCCCAGGATGAGGCTCTCAGAAGCATTATGATTCAAAGCAGCTGTCTTTTTATCCCATTTCCCACACCCACACTAGCTTTTGTTCCTGCCTCTCACTATATCTGTTTCATTCTCTCTATGAAGACTGACTTTCTCTGCTGAATTTTCATGATGCTTATGAAAGCAAATGCCTAGGATTTCCTACATGTGTTCTCAATCCAAGTTCCCAACAAAAACAGTTTTCAAAATTTTTGTGAACCTAGAAATGACTGGTCATCTTGGGGCAGGTGAGAGTCTAAGAAGGGCTGTAGGAAGGGCACACAGCCTGGCTAATGTGCCTCTTCATCCTGACTCCAAACTATGCTTCCAACCATGTCCCCTACCACTTCTCTGCAAAGTAGATACAGCTCCTGCCACACCAGATGACTCATCTCCCACAAGGGCTGCATCTGTCAGCCACTGCACCCTTCCACGTTCATTGTTCCTTCCATCTGAATGTTCTACCCATCTGAATGTTCCACCCCCTACCTAACCAACTTCTACTGATCCTTTCAAGTCAATCCAAAACCACCATTTGATGATACTTTCACTTCCTTTGTATGCACTGAAAATGACTTTGTGTATTTTGTGTATTCTCCAACTATAGCTCCAAACATGTTGTATAAAATCATATATTTTTTCTGAACTTCTTCATGGCAGGGATCCTTATTTTTCATTCATCTGTATATATTCAGAACTTAGATAATTTGTTGATTGAACATGTAAATGAAAATTATAATTTTTTCTTACAAAATTATTCATCCAGTTTACTCAAGAGACTCAATCTGAGCTTATAAAAAGTTTCAATGAATATTTTAAAGGTACTGTTATAAAAACTTTTCAGCATACACAGTAAGGAAACTAAAGCTAATAATTTATTAAATAATGAGTATTCTGATAGATCTGTTTTAACTGTTATTAGATATAAGCATATTTGTTTCATGTAAACAGACACTGACAAAATGGTTTTAACATTGTGCGGAAACAGTTTATTTCACTTAAACTAATCATTCACCTGGCTTTCAATTCACCTTCTATTTTATTGTAAGAATAATGGATCTTTTTCAGAGATGATCCAGGAGTGACTTGTTTGTGCCTGAATAAGTTGTAATACTGAACACACATAAGTCCATTTTCATAACTGTGCTCTGTCTGTCCCTCTTCGTGATGAAACTAAATTTGCATGCTGTTTTTCAAAACTAACCGGTGCTTTTAAAGTCATTTCTATTGAGGATATGTTTGTCTCTTCAGCATTATTGCATATCAGTCCTCAGAACTGCCTTGAATCTTTTTTTGTCTCCCTTCTCTTTCCTGTCTCATTCTGTTTCTTCTAAACTGTGACTGAAGTCTAGCAACACCTGCTGTTTGATTCTTCTGTTCTGATGACCTAAACACTTTAATTCCTCTTTCTATACCTTGTACTCTGAAATGAGTGTCCCACAACATCCGCTCAACTTCCAAGCCATTGAGAGCACAGTTGTCCCTCAAAATCCACAGGGTATTGGGTGGAAGACTATCATTCAGTTCAGTTCAGCCACTCAGTAGAGTCCAACTCTTTGTAACTCCATGGACTGCAGCACTCCAGGCTTCCCTGTCCGTCACCAACTCCAGGAGCTTACTCAAACTCATGTCCGTCAAGTTGGTGTCCATCATGCCCATCGAGTTGGCAAGACTGTCGAGGGGTACCAAAATTCAAGGGATGCTCAAATGCCTTATATAAAAGGGCATAGCACAGTTGGCCTGTGTATCCATGGATTCCACATCTGCAGATACATGGGATGACTGTACGCTTTTTCACTTCATTAGTTGAAATACTAGCAGATGTGCTTGAATGTTTTCTCTGGCTTCTTATGCCTGGTGATCCCATGACAAAAGCTCACCCCAGTTGGGTGTGCTCCTTGCAACTGGGCCCCAGATCCAAGCACAATGAGCCCGGGTGAACCTCATGCAAAACTAGAGCTTGCCACCTAACCCAGACCTATAAGGATAAGCCCATCCCAAAGCAGATCTTCCTGTTTACCTGCAGAACTTATAGCAAGACAGTAAATTCCCATTGTTGAAAGTCTGTGTTTTTCGATCATTTGTTACCAACAATTGTGGTAAGAGCTGGCTGAAATAAAATTCTTCCTGGCACTATCACTCTTTTTGATTCTAAAGCATTTTTAAAAGTCCTCAAATTTATGGAATTTTAAGCATCTCTCCCAAGACTTACATGACTTACATATGTAATGAGGAGATAAAAGAGTTAATTGTAGTCATAATTGAGCAACTCTGTGTCAGACATTATTTATATGCATTATTTCTATTTCACCATTTTACAGGTTAAAAAAAAAAGATCCAGAAAGTTTAGATAATTTCCTCAAAGTCATGATTCTAGTGAGTTTCAGGACTGAAGCTCAACCCTAGGTTTCTACCTTCTCCTCTCTTATACTGTACATTATCATTTATGCTGTCAATTAAAGTGACAGTCACCAGAATTACTGTTATGTTCTGATATAGTTTCTGATCAATAGGTGATGGGTAGCAAATGACTTAGACTCCCTTCATATAAAAAACTGAAAATATTTAAATCATTTAAATTACACACATAAGCATAATTTGACATTTTTTTTTTAATTTAGAATTTTAAGCTATTATGGAGGTTGTCAAAGCAGGTTTGGAAGATGGTTTTTATTTGCAGTGTTTCAAAAGCAGAGTGTGTTTAAAATAAAGTAGACTTAATCATTCTAGGCTTTTCTTGTAACATGTCCTGTGATGAACAGTTGTGTTGTTGCACAAAACAACTCAGATTTGAGAAAGACCAAATGACTGTTATTTTACCATTATGTAGAAAAACATGTTGGAAAATACAACATAAAAATGCTCCAAACAACAACTTTGTGAAATTACAGTTGAAAGATACCAATTGAAAGTAATTTACTCTTTGATTTTTAGTCCTCTCACCATCCAAACAAAAACTTCTGTTTTGGGTGATTGGATTGGTTTGGCTGGCTTTCATTCAGGCATGTTTTATAAATACCATGAATTCTCTAATATAGGGAAAATCTAGAAAAACAGAAGGCAATAAATTTTATAACTCAAACTGTCATTGATAGGCCACAGAGTAGTCGTGAGCCAAAATATCTAATCATTCTGAGCAACAATCTATAGAAATATTTCATAAGAATAAAACAACAATGTTGTGGTGTTACATCATCCTTTCTTGATATGCTAAAAGGTAGAACATTATAAAAATGCCAACACAGTTAGTTTTCTACTAGGTTTTACAACACATGGCATATCAAAACCCTAGATATTTGGGTGTCAGAGGTTGAAATTTGTAATATGGATAAAAGTCAAAGTTAGCAGGGGAGTCATAAATTAGGCTTGATGAGAGCAACTCAAATTTGCTGGGGATCAGGGGAGAATCCAGGGCATGTGAATGAAAAATGAGAGCTATATTCATTTAGTGATGATTAGCTACTGCAACAAATAAGTGCTAAATTTTCTATATCTTTATTGATATATATATATATATATGCATGCTCAGTCATGCCTGACTCTTTGTGATCCCTTGGACTGTCGCCCACCAGGCTCCTCTGTCCATGGGATTTTCCAGGCAAGAATACTGGAGTGGGTTGCCATTTCCTACTCCAGGTGATCTTCCCAACCCAGGTATCAAATCAAACCCATGTCTCTTGCATCTCCTGCACTGGCAAGCGAATTCTTTACCATTGCACCACTTGGGAAGCCAATATATATATGTATATGTGTATGTATATGTGTATATATATGTATATATATAGTTATTTTAATATACATATATAATTATTTTAATATATATGATTATTTTAATACAGAATACATATATTGTATAATTATTTTAATACAGAATTATATATATATATAATTTTCAATATCAGTACTGGGTTATGAAAGTTTTTGCTCCCTGACAGTTCAGTGTGAGTGATCCTGGTGGTGATGGAGACACAAACTCCTGCTGTAGGATGTCCCCACATCCCTCAGGGCCCCAAAGCCTGACTCGAGAGTCCTCAGAAAGAGAGAGAACATGGAGCAAATGCACTCCCTTCTTTATTACTTTGACCTTGAAGTGATAATCATTTGAACACACATTCTCATGTGAGAAATGGTTGCAAAGGAGGGTGAGAAATGTATTCTGTAAGGTCGGACCCCAGGGGCCATGATGGGCCACCCTTTTCTCTCCCCCCACCAGCGGGGGAGGTCTCTAACGGAAGGAGCCTCCCAGATCCCGGGGACCAATGACAGCACACTTCGCCAGCTAAAGCCGCCCCACCCTAGCCACGTAGAAGGACCTGTCAGCCCGCAACACATTGGCCTGGCAACCCATCCGAACCCCCTGTCCATCTAGCCTGACCATCCCTTACAACGAATGTATAAAAACCACTCCCAACACAGTCCAGACTTCCTCGACCTGCCTCGTTCGGGTCCTGGAACCCAGCCGGGGAGCGCTTCGCCTTTAAAAAGTCTGTTAGACACTCTTTTGGTGTCCTGGTCTTTTACCTAACATTTGGCGCCCAACGTGGGGCATTAAAGTCTCTTACTACTATTGTGTTACTGTTAGTTTCTCCTTTGATGTCTGTTAGTGTTTGTCTTAGGTATTGAGGTGCTCCTATGTTGGGTGCATGGATATTTATAATTGTTATGTCTTCCTTTTGGGCTGATCTCTTGATCATTCTAGTGTCCTTCTTTATCTCTTGTACTTTTCTTTATTTTAAGGTCTACTTTTTCTGATATGAGAATTGCTACTCCAGCTTTCTTTTACTTCTCGTTTGCATGCAATATATTTTTCCATCCTCTCCCTTTCAGTCTATATGTGTCCTTAGGTCTAAAGTGGATTTCTTGTAGACAGCATATGAGTCTTGCTTTTGTATCCATTCAGCCAGTCTGTGTCTTTTGGTTGGAGCATTTAATCCATTTACATTTAAAGTAATTATTGCTATATATGTTCCTATTGCCATTTTCTTAATTGTTGGGGTTGATTTTGTAGATCTTTTTTCTTCTGTTATATTTCTTGACTGTATAAGTCCTTTTAACATTTGTTGTAAAGCTGGTTTGGTGGTACTGAATTCTCTTAACTTTAGCTTGTCTGAAAAGCTTTTTATTTCTCCATCAATTTTGAATGAGATCCTTGCCAAGTACAGTAATCTTGGTTGTAGATTTTTCCCTTTCAGTACTTTAAATATATCCTGCTATTCCCTTCTGGCCTGCAGAGTTTCTGCTGAAAGATCAGCTGTTAAGTGTACAGGGTTTCCCTTGTACGTTACTTGTTGCTTCTCCCTTGCTGCTTTGAATATTCTTTCTTCGTGTTTAGTCTTTGTTACTTTGATTAGTGTGTGTCTGGACTCAGCCTTACACCCCAATCTTCATTACTCCCTCCCTGACCATTCTGACACCCCAGGCAATGGAGGACCGAACCCAGTCAACCCGCCACCGGAGGGCACTAGCTGCAGCTCCCCTCCTCCTCGGGAGAAGTTTATTCACGGCCTTAGGACTGGGGGCCGGAGGATTGGGATCGGCCACACACTTCTACTATAAGCTGTCCGCAGACCTCAGTCGAGACCTGGACAAGGTGGCAGATTCCCTAGTGGCATTACAAACCCAGATAACCTCTCTGGCAGCAGTGGCTCTCCAAAATCAAAGGGCCCTAGACCTGCTAACGGCTGACAAAGGGGGAACCTGTCAATTCCTAAGAAAGACTGTTGTTTTATTCGTTAATGCCTGAAGGATAGTTCAGAACAAGGTCCGAGAGCTGAGAGAAAACATCAGACTTAGACAGGCCGAGTCGGTGGTTCCAATTTCTCGGGATGGTAGAAGTCGTCTTGGGCAGAATGGCTTCTCCCACTTCTCGGACCCCTCACAGTCTTGTTCCTCATCCTGTCAACAGGACCTTGTGTTTTTCAGATCATCCTCCAGAGGGTCAGGGACCTGACCCAGACGGCTACTGGACAGATGTTGATGGTGGCCACATACTCCAAACTCCCGTCCAGAGACCCTGAGGCCCCCTAAAGGCCACTGGGATCTGGCCACAACTCTCAGCCCCAACAACGCCCCAGTTCAGCAGGAAATAGCCAGAAATGATAACGGCACCCTTATCCTATCAAAAGGCTCAAAATGTAAGGTTGGACCCCAGGGGCCATGATGGGCCGCCCCTTTCTCTCCCCCACCAGCGGGGGAGGTCCCTAACGGAAGGAGCCTCCCAGATCCTGGAGACCAATGACAGCACACTTCGCCAGCTAAAGCCGCCCCCACCCCAGCCACACAGAAGGACCTGTCAGCCTGCGACACCTCAGCCTGGCGACCTATCTGAACCCCCCGTCCATCTAGCCTGACCATCCCTCACAACGAATGTATAAAACCACCCCCAACACAGTCCGGGCGCGGACTTCCTCCAACCTGCCTCGTTCGGGTCCGGGAATCCCGCCCAGGAGTGCTTCGCCATTAAACAGCCTGTTAGACACTCTTTTGGTGTCCTGGTCTTTTACCTAACACATTCTAAGCTAGGCAGTCCATGATGAAGCTATATTATTAAAAAATTACATGAAATTTGGTGGAAAGTTTGCTATATTTTTTTCAGATAATTTTTACTAAATTTCATTATGTGTACACCATTATGGAAAGCACTATGAAGCTATAAATATTGTTTTCTTCCTTCAAGCAGTATATAATCTAAATGGGAAAACAAACAGATTCATGGTATATGTTGCGGGCTTTTATATCATCAATTTTTCATTATTCAGAGGACTATTTTGGATTTGGACTGCTAAAAACTGTTTCTTTTAGACATATTTTTAATATTCTTTTCTCCTAGTTTTATTGAGATGTGATTGACTTATATAGCATTGTATAGGTTTAAGGTGTACAGCAAAATGATCTGACTTACAAGCATCATGATATGGTGATCACAATTAGTATATTACATCCTTAGTATTTATTTATCTTTAACTGGAGATTTGTACATTTTAACTGCCTTCATTCAATTCTGCTCCTGCCCCACCTCTGGTAAATTCAATGTACCCCTTAACTACTTAGTGTAGATACAGATGATTTTAACCTTTAAGGTTGTTTAAACTTTTACTAGCCTTATACATGGTTAATCTGCTGCTGCTAAGTCACTTCAGTCATGTCCGACTCTGTGCGACCCAATGGACTTCAGCCTACCAGGCTCCTTCATCCATAGGATTTTCCAGGCAAGAGTTCTGGAGTGGGGTGCCATTGCCTTCTCCTGATTAATCTGCTACCTTTACTATATATTTGCCTTTAATGATGAGATTTTACCTTTTGTCATTTTCAAATTTCTGTTTGGGCCTTTTCTAGCTGGAGAAGTCCCTTTAAATTCTTGTAAACTTGGTCTTCTGGTCCTAAATTCTTTTATGTCTTGCTTACCTGTGAAACTCTTTGTCTCTCTTTCAAGTCTGAAAAATAAACTTGCCAGGTGAAGTATCCTTGTTTGTAGAGTGTTTCCTTTCATCACTTTGAATATATTGTCCCACTCCATTCTGGCCTAAAGAGTTTCTGCTGAAAAATCAGTTGATAACCTTAGGAGAGGTCCTCTGTAACTACTTGCCTTTTCCTTGCTGCTTTTAATATTCTCTCTTTATCTTTAAATTGTGCCATTTTACTTACAATGCGTCTTGGTGTGATCATCTTTAGGTTCATCTTGTTTGGGGCTCTCTGTTCTTCCTAGACCTGGATGCCTGTTTTCTTTCCCAGAATAGGAAACTTTTCAGCAATTATGTCATCAAATATGTTCTCTGCCCTTTTCTTCTCTCTCTTCTCCTTCTAGGACCTCTATAATGTGAATGTTAGTATTCTTGATATCATTCCAGAAGTCTCTGAAGCTGTCCTCATGCTTTAATGCTTTTTTTCTTTTTCTTTGTTCATCTTGAGTGATTTCCAATACTCCAATATATTGATTTCTTCTAGTGTATTTTCATTTTAATTATTTTCTTCATCTCTGTTTCTTTCTTCTTTATATTTTCTAACTCTTTGCTAGAAAACTCTTTTCATCATGTTTATCTATTCATCTCCTGAGTTCTCTGAGCATCTTTATGGTCATTATTTTGAACTCTTTATTGGGTAGATTGCTTATGTCCATTTCACTTAGTTCTTCTGAGGTTTTATCTTGCTCCTTTGTTTAGAACATATTCCTATGTTGCTTCATTTTTACCTACTCTCCGTTTTACTTTTATGTATTTGGTAGATTAGTTACATTTTCCGATCTTAGAGAAGTGGTCTATTATAAGAAATCTCAGAGAGAACAAGATGGCAGAGGAGTAGGTGGACGTGGAATACATCTCTCTATGGATACATCAGGAATACACCTTCAGACACAGAAGTGCACATAGCAACCCATCTCAGGGCAGACAGGAGTAGCTGACCAGTGGAAAAGAATATATAGAACCATGCAAAACTCAGTAGGACAAAGGAACTAGGAGGAAAAACAGGAGTGTTAGTAGGACTGGACCTGCCCTCAGTGGGTGCGGGAACTGAAGCAGGGGTCTGATCCCCACAGTGGGGCAACTGAGTCAGAGGAGAAACATTTAAGGCTGAGAGTGAAACAGCTGATCTGTGGCAGCGTAAATGGAATGAGAATCAGACAGTCCTTGTCACAGCCATACATACCTCGGAAAGGAACGCTAGTCTCCTTGAAAGTGCAGCGGCTGGGTGCTGGAGTTTAGGGATTGTGGAGCAACCCCAGGGCAAGGGCAGCTGTTGACTGCAGAGAGACAGATTGAGGGGTTGTGACGGAGGAGATCGTGGTGAGAAATGCCACTGGAGGAAAGCCAGCAGCCATGGAAGCAAGGCGATACTGCTGAGTCATGCATGGGGGTGGAGCCATCACCATAGCCTCTCTCTCCCTACTTGCCAGCATCAGGCAGCTGAACAGAGAGGCTGGCCCATCAAATGCATGATGCACCAAACTACAGGGTAGGACCCACCCAGGGTGCTCTTTAGGTGACTGATGCACCAAACTACAGAGTAGGACCCCAGTCAGGGAGGTTCCTCTATGTGCCTGAGGCACATAGAAGAACAACAGAGAAGGGCCCCAGGCAAAGGAGCCCTCTAAGTGCCTGAATGGGCAAATCTACGGGAAGTGACTAGCCAAAGAGACCTTCTGAATGCCAGCTACAAGAGGCTCAAAATAAGATTCTTGATAGGGCCATAATTCCTGTGGCGGAGGCAGTCCATGTCCCTGCACACTTGGCACCCGCCAGGGTCCCCTCAAGCCAGGCATCTGCACCACCTTCACGCTCAACTCTCACTGGGGCAGAGCTGCCACAGGCAAAAATAGTCTTGTGTCTATGCACACAGGGTCACTTTAGTGGTGTCTGACTCTTTGTGCCCCTGTAGACTGTGGCCTGCCAGGCTTCTCTGTCAGAGAGGGGGTTCTCCATGCAAGAATACTGGGGCATATTGGCCAAAATTGATTGCCATACCCTTCTAGAGCACTGTATTTCCTGCTGCCCTAGCCGCCAACCCCCATGAGCACCTGGTGCTGCCAGGACTCTGTGACCCAAGAAGCTTCACCACCTTCATATCTGGCCCTCATAGGGGCAAACCCAAGCCCTCCAGGGCAGCCTCAGGAGCTAAACCCCAGTGGACAACCCACATTTAGAGGTGGAAATAAACCCACAATTGAAACCCAGGGGCAAGTGTGGCTAAGAAAGAAGACCCAAAACCTTCCCACCAGCTGTACAAGCTGTAGATTAAATTCACACAATCAACTAAGCAGACTCTGTGTCTATGGAATATATAAAGGTTGTTCAGAGCTCCCTCAAAAGAAAACACTAGTTCTGATAGCTGTGAACATTGGAGGCAAGAACAAACAGGAGTGGGACCAGATGAGAATCTGAGCTGCTTCCACGGCAGGTCCAGAGATCAGCACAGCACTGGAGATCATCCTAGAGAGGTAAGGTGGACTGTGACTCCCAGGGAGGGAAAGGACTCTGACAGCAGTGACTCAAGAAAAACATTTACTGTTCTTATTTTTAACTTGTTCTGTAGATTCTTTTGGATTTATTTTTCTTTCCTTACCCCTCTGTTGTAGTTGTCAATTTCATTGGCACTAAGAAATCCAATTAAGCTATTGAGGTGTTTGTTTTGTTTGTTTTTTTCTCGTTCACATTTTTTATTGTTGTCATAAACCTCTGTCTCTACTTGGGCTTTTGCAGGTCTATGGAGTTTTCCTCTTTTTTTTCTTTTCTCTTCTTGTAATTTCAATTTTTAAAACCTATTATCTTTTCTACATGCATTACTTTATTTGCTTTTCCTACTGTTCTTTTCCCCTTACAGTTAATCTTTAACATATATAAATCTTCTTTATCTACTTCTATTTAACTTTGCATCTCTATTCTTTTCTTTCTCTCCTTTCTTCTTAACATATTTGTTAGTTTTATTTTCATTGCTTTATTCCCCAATTGGCACCTTGCTTTAATTCTGTTTTCCAATTTCTGCTTTAATTAGTTTTTTCTGGTAAATATAACTTTTGGTTTTCTTTGTTCGCTGGGTCAATCTATTATACTTTATTTTTGTTGGACTATTTTGACTTTGCTTATGGGTGTATATGCGGGTGTGTGTGTGTGTGTGTGTGTGTGTGTGTGTGTGTGTGTTAGGAGAAGGCAATGACACCCCACTCCAGTACTCTTGCCTGGAAAATCTCATGGATGGAGGAGCCTGGTAGGCTGCAGTCCATGGGGTTGCACAGAGTCGGACACGACTGAAGCGACTTAGCAGTGTGTATATTAAGTCACGCTTTCTACTGTTGTTATAAACTTCTGCCTCTATGTTGGGCTTTTAAGTTCTCTGGAGTTTTCCTTTTTTTTTTTTTTTTTTTTTTCTTCTTACTTTTTTTTCCTTTTTTCTATAATTTTAATTTTTAATTTTCTAAAACCTATTATATTTTTTCTACATTTATTCCTTTGTTTGCCTTTCTTACTGTTCTTTTCCCCTTGCAGCTAATCTCTAATGTATATAAATCTTCATCATCTACCTCTATTTAACTTTGCATATCTATTCTTTCTTTTCTGTCTTTCCTCTCCTCTCAACATATTTGTTGGTTTTGTTTTCATTGCTTTATTCACCACTTGGCACCTTGCTTTAGCTTTGTTTTCCAGTTTTTGCTTAAGTTAGCTTTGTTCTTAACTGGTAAATATAATTTTTGATTTCCTTTGTTCACCAGGTCAATCTACTGTACTTTATTTTTGTTGGACTATTTTCCCTTTGCTCATGAATGTATATGTATATGTGTATATTCCATTATTTAATTATTATTTGCCTAATTTTGTAACTTCCATTTGTCTGGGGTTCATCTTTGGTTTCTCATTTTTGGATATTTCTTTTAATCTCATTTAATGCCATAACAAACCTTCATGGAATCTTTGTTCCTGACCAGAGATTAAGCCTTGAGCCTTTGGAATGAGACCACTGACTCCAAGATCCTAGACTACCAGAGAACTAACCCTAGGGAGTATCAAACACTGAGAGCTCACACAAAGGAAACCAGTTGAATACAAGACCTGGCATCACCCAATCACCAGTAACATGTGCAGGACATCTCATCTAAACAACAAACAAAGCAAAAATACAAACCCAGTCATCAGCAGATAGGATTACCACCTCACTCAGCCTTGCCCATCAGAGGAAAACAAACAAACACACACCCAGGACTAATATCACCATATGTTAAGCTCACACAAACCACTGGACCAAACTCAGGAAGGCAGAAACCAAAAGGAAGAACGTATTCAACCTTCATCAAGGAAATAATTCAACTTCCCTTGATGTCTGGAAAAAGGAGACCTCAAACACAGTAACTTAAAAATAATAATAATAAAATTCAGAGAAATATTGCACAAATGAAGGAATAAACTAGAAACACAGAAGTTCAAATAAATGAAGAGGAAATAGGCAAACTACTTGAAAAAGAATTCAGAATAATGATAGTAAAGATGATGAAAAACCTTGAAGACAAAATGGAGAAAATGCAAGAATCAATTAACAAAGACCTAGAAGAACTGAAAAATAAACATACAGAGACAAACAACACAATTACTGAAATTAGAAATACTCTAGAAGGAATCAATAGCATAATATCTGAAGCAGAAGAACAAATCAGTGAGCTAGAAGATGAAATGGTGAAAATGAATTCTGAAAGCAAAATAAAGTAAAAAGAATGATAAGAGCTGAGGACAGTCTCAGAGACCTCTGGGATCACATCAAATGGACCAACATTCGAATTATAGGGGTCCCAGAAGAAGAAGAGAAAAAGAAAGAATATGAGAAATTTTTGAAGAGATTATAGTTGAAGATTTCCCCAACATGGAAAAGGAAATAGTCAATCGAGTCCAAAAGGTACAAGGAGTCCCATACAGAATAAACTCAAGGAGAAATGTGCCAAGACACACACTAATCAAACTAACAAAGACTAAACACAAAGAAAGAATATCAAAAACATCAAGGGAGAAGCAACAAGTAACAGACAAGGAAACCCCATACACTTAACAGCTGATCTTTCAGCAGAAACTCTGCAGGCCAGAAGGGAATGGCAGGATATACTTAAAGTAATGAAAGGGGAAAATCTACAACCAAGATTACTGTACCTGGCAAGGATCTCATTCAAAATTGATGGAGAAATAAGAAGCTTTTCAGACAAGCTAAAGTTAAGAGAATTCAGTACCACCAAAGCTTTACAACAAATGTTAAATGGACTTATGTAGTCAAGAAATACAAGAGAAAAAAAAGATCTACAAAATCAACCCCAACAATTAAGAAAATGGCAATAGGAAAATATATATCAATAATTACTTTAAATAAATGTAAATGGATTAAATGTTCCAACCAAAAGACACAGACTGGCTGAATGGATGCAAAAACAAGACCCATATATATGTTGTCTATAAGAAACACACTTCAGACCTCAAGACACATATAGACTGAAAGTGAGAGGATGGAAAAATATATTCCATGCAAATGGGAAACAAAAGAAAGCTCGAGCAGCAATCCTCATATCAGACAAAATAACCTTAAAATAAAGATTATAAGAGATAAGGAAGAGTACTACATAAGGATCAAGGGATCGATCCAAGAGAAAAACATAACAATTGTAAATATCTATGCACCAGCATAGGAGCACCTCAATACATAAGACAAACACTAATAGACATAAAAGAAGAAATTGACAGTAACACAATAATAGTAGGAGACTTTAACACCCTACCCACACCAATGGACAGATCATCAAGACAGAAAATTAATAAGAAAACATAAGTCTTAAATGATATATTAGATGTAAGGGATCTCATTGATATCTTCAGGACATTCCACCCAAATGCAGAAGATCCTCTAGGGTAGACCACATCTTGGATCACAAATCAAACCTCAGTACATTTAAGAAAATTGAAATTGTATCAAACATCTTCTACAACCACAATGCTGTGAGACTAGATATCAATTACAAGAAAAAACTTGTAAGGAACACAAACATATGGAGATAAAACAACACATTTCTAAATAACCAAGTTACTGAAGAAATAAAAGGGGAAATCAAAGAATTTCTAGAAACAAATGACAATGAAAACACAACAACTCAAAACCTATGGGATGCAGTGAAAGCAGTTCTCAGAGGGAAGCTTATAGCAATACAATCCTACCTCAAGAAAAAAGAAAAACATCAAATAGACAACCTAACTTTACACCTACAACAACTGGAAAAAGAAGAACAAAAAAAAAACAAAATTAGTAGAAGGAAAGAAATCATAAAGATCTAGTCAGAAATAAATGAAAAAGAAATGAAAGAAACAACAGTAAAGATTAATAAAACTAAAAGTTGGTTCTTTGAGAAGATAAACAAAATTAACAAACATTTAGCCAGACTCATCAGGAAAAAAGAGTGAAGAATCAAATCAACAGAATTAGAAATGATAAAGAAGAAGTTACAACAGACAATGCAGAAATACAAAGGACTATAAGAGACTATTATGAAACAACTATCTGGCAATAAAATGGATAACCTGGAAGAAATGGACAGATTCTTACAAAAGTTCAATTGTCCAAGACTGGAACCAGGAAGAAATAGAAATTATGAACAACCCAATTACAAGCATTGAAGCAGTGATCAAAAATCTCCCAAACAACAAAAGCCCAGGGCCAGATGGCTTCACAGGAGAATCCTATCAAACATTTAGAGAAGAGCTAATGCCTATCCTTTTAAAACTATTTCCAAAAGTTGCAGAGGAAGGAACACTTCCAAACTCATTCTATGAGGCCACCAACACCCTGACTCTGAAATCAGACAAAGACAACACAAAAAAGAAAACTACAGATCAATTATCACTGACGAACATAGATGCAAAAATCCTCAACAAAATTTTAGCAAACACGATTCAGCAACACATCAAAAGCTTACACACCATGATCAACTTGGGTTTATTCCAGGAATGTAAGGATTCTTCAATATACACAAATCAATCAATGTGATACACCATAGTAACAAACTGAAAGATAAAATCCATATGCTAAATTTCAATAGATGCAGAAAAAGCCTTTGACAAAATTTAGCACCCATTTATCATTAAAACTCTTCAAAAAATGGGCATAGAAGGACCTACCTCAACACAGTAAAGGCCATATATAGTAAGCCTATAGCAAACATTATTGTCAATGCTGAAAAACTGAAAGCATTTCCCCTAAGATCAGGAATAAGACAAAGGTGTCCACTTTCACCACTATGATTCAACATAGTTCTGGAAGTCCTAGCTACAGCAATCAGAGAAGATTAAGAAATAAAATCAATCAGGATTAGAAAAGAAGTAAAGCTCTCACTGTTTGCAGATGACATGATACTGTACATAGAAAACTCTAAAGACAGTATCAGAAAACTACTAGAGCTAATCAGTGAATTTAGCAAAGTTGCAGGATACAAAACCATACTCAGAAATCATTTTCATTTCTATATACTAAAAATGGAAAATAAGAAAGAGAAATTAAGGAATCAATCCCAATCACCATGGCAACAAAAAGAATTAAATATCCAGGTATAAACTTACCTAGGGAGACAAAAGAACAGTACACAGAAAATAATAAGACACTTTTGAAAGAAATCAAAGATGACATAAACAGATGGAGAGACATTCCATGTTCCTAGGTCGGAAGAATCAATATTGTGAAAATGACTATGCTACCAAGTGCAATCTATAGATTCAATGCGATCCATATCATATTACCAATGGCATTTTTCACAGAACTAGAACAAAAAATTTCACAGTTCATATGGAAACACAAAAGACCCCAAATAGCCAAAGCAGTCTTTAGAAAGAAGAATGGGAGCTGGAAAATCAGCCTTCCTAACTTCAGATTATACTACAAAGCTACAGTCATCAAAACAGTATGGTACTGGCACAAAAACAGAAATATAAAATAAGAGAACAAGATAGAAAGCCCAGAAATAAACCCACACACCTATGGGTACCTTATTTTTAACAAAAGAGGCAAGAATATACAATGGGGCAAAGACAGCCTCTTCAATAAATGGTGCTGGGAAAACTGGACAGCTACACGTAAAAGAATGAAATTAGAACACTTCCTAACACCATAGACAAAAATAAAGTCAAAATGGATTAAAGACCTAAATATAAGACCAGTAACTATATAACTCTTAAAGGAAAACATAGGCAGAACACTGCTGCTGCTGCTGCTGCTAAGTTGCTTCAGTCGTGTCCGACTCTGTGCGACCCCATAGACGGTAGCCCACCAGTCTCCCTCGTCCCTGGGATTCTCTAGGCAAGAACACTGGAGTGGGTTGCCATTTCCTTCTCCAATGCATGAAACTGGAAAGTGAAAGTGAAGTTACTCAGTCATGTCTGACTCTCCGTGAACCCATGGACTATAGCCCACCAGGCTTCTCCATCCATGGGACTTTCCAGGCAAGAGTACTGGAGTGGGTTGCCATTGCAACGACACAAATCAAAGCAAGATCCTCTATGACCCACCTCCTAAAGTAACAGAAATAAAAACAAAAGTAAACAAGTGGGACCTGATTAAACAGAAAAGCTTCTGCATGGCAAAGGAAACTATAAGCAAGGTGGAAAACACAACCTTCCAAAATATACAAGCAGCTCATACAACTCGATACCAGAAAAACAATCAACCCAGTCCACAAGTGGGGAAAAGACCTAAACATACATTTCTCCAAAGACCTCCAGATGGCTAACAAACACATGAAAAGATGCTCAACATTGCTCATTATTAGAGAAATGCAAATCGAAACTACAGTGAGATATCGTCTCACACTAGTCTGAATGGAATGCTGAACAGGGTGTGAAGAAAAGGGAACACTTTCACTGTTGGTGGGAATGTATATTGATACAGTCACTATGGAAGATGGTATGGAGATTCCTTAAAAAACTAGGAATAAACCACGATATGACCCAGTAATCCCACTCCTAGGCATATACCCCAAGGAACCATATATCCCATTGTTCATTGCAGCACTATTTGCAATGGTTAGAACATGCAAGCAACTTAGATGTCCACTGACAGATGAATGAATAAAGAAGCTGCGGTACATATACACAATGGAATATTACTCAGCCTTAGAAAGGAATGCATTTGAGTCAGTTCTGATGAGGTGGATGAACCTAGAACCTATTATACAGAGTGAAGAGTCAGAAGGAGAAAGATAAATATCGTATTCTAACACATATATACAGAATCTAGAATGATGCTGAAGATCTTATTTACAGGGCAGCAATGGAGAAACAGAGAGAATAGACTTACAGACATGCAGAGAGGGGAGAAGAGGGTGAGATGTATGGAAATAGTAACATGGAAACTTACATTACCTTATGTAAAATAGACAGCCAATGGGAATTCGCTGTATGGCTCAAGAAACTCAAAGACGGGCTCTGTATCAATCTAGAGGGGTGGGATGGGGAGAGAGATAGGAGGAAATTTTTAAAGGGAGGGGATGTATGTATACCTATGGCTTATTCATGTTGAGGCTTGACAGAAAACAGCAAAATTCTGTAAAGCAATTGTCCTTCAATAAAAAATAAATAAAAATTTTAAAAAGACACGAAATCTCCTGTGAGGCCCAACAGGATATTCCCCTCGGGCCACCAGAGCTATATGCTCCAAGGGCGCTCTCTATGCAGCTCTAGGAGCTCTTCTGTCAGGGTGGGCTGACTACTGTGGGTGTGCTGGTAGGCTTGGCTGGCTCCTGGCCTGGTTGGTTGCCAGCCCTGCCTAATGTGGAGACTTGCAGCTATTGGAAAGTGTGGAGGGTCTTGACACAGTTGTCTGCATTGCCTGGAAGTTCTGGTCCTGTTGCTGCCTTGCTGCTGGGCAGGCTCAGGTCACACTTTTGGCTTCACTGCCCATTGGTTGGCAGAGCCAATCCTAGGATGGCTGACTGTGGGGCTGAAAATTCCCCAGAGCTGGTGTCAGCCTGCTGACAGTGGAAGTCATGACTAGGGGTGTCAAGGCTGCTGTCAGACTGCTGCTGGATGGGCTAGTTCCTGCCATGGCTGGCTGTGGGGTCTGAGATGTCTTCAGCTGGTGTCAGCTGGCTGATGGGTGCAGCTGGATCCCCGGGTGGCTGGCTGAAGAACCCAAACTGTCCTAAAATTATTGCCAGCCCACTGGTAGACAGATCCATGTCCTGAGGTCTCTGTTAACCATATTCTCTAAACGTTTTGTTTTTGTTTTTGTTTTTGCTTAAAAAGTATTTCACTTTTATGTATACACACACAGACACACAAACATATACAAAATAACAGTGCAGACAGAAAAGTGGTGTGAAATTCAAGCCAGTTATTCTTGCTGTTTGTCCTTAGTTCTTGAAAAATGTTTGGTTGGGAAAATAGAAGATATTGATTTTTTTGCAGCGTTTAATGCTCATCTTGCCTTAGTACTATAAATATTCAAGTTTAATATAATAAGAAATGACATTTTCACAGACAGAGTCGTGAAGGGAAAACAAGTTTGAGATACATACAAGGATTAGCACCAACAGTAATAATATCTTTCATTTAATGAGTGTCCATCATATTCCTGGCACTGTATTTGTGCTGAGTGAGTGAGTATTAGAGGCTCGGTCCTGTCCGACTCTTTTGACCCCATGGGCTATAGCTCACCAGGCACCTCTGTCCATGGAATTCTCCAGGCAAGAATACTGGTGTGGGTAGCCATTTCTTTCTCCAGCAGACCTTCCCCAGCCAGGGATTCAACTGGGTTCTCCTGCACTGCCAGCAAATTCTTTACCATCTGAGCCACCATGGATTTGTGCTAAGCCATCTGTGTGTCATCCTCATACTGGGGCAGGTGGTAACTCATCGCCTAAGGAAGGACCAGCAGAGGGGTCCACTCCCCACGGGGCCCACGAGCTTCGCCCTCTCAGCCCTAACCACCCCCAAAGCTGAGGCAGACCCCTGGGCCAGGCTATGGTGCAAACTCGCCTTCCAGCCAGCTCTGTGTGCCAGTGGACCGCTGGAAGCCCAGAGGGGTACAGTTTTCATTTGGGGCCCTAGGAAAGGCCTTGAACTTGCTCAGAGTTGTGGGGCGAAGCCACAAATTTCTGGTGGCATTTGGGAAATGTGAAAAACGTCAAAGACAAATTGGTTTGGCAGTTACTAGGTCGTGGTTTTCACCGCAGGCAGCCCTCGGATAAAGAAACTGATAAGCAAAACGAGAAATGGAGGTAGGGACAACTGACCGACATCTGCCTCTCCAGGATCTTACCTTGTGTATTGCAGCTCCTCTGTTGAAGTCCGGGGAGGAAGGCGTGAAAGAGGAGCGCAGAGAGGCTAGACTCGATGGAGAGTCGCCCGGAAGATCCTTAGCGGTGCCTCTTCAGGGGACAGGGCGCAGCCGAAGGAGGGGAGGGACTCCGTGTTTCTCCTGCTGCTTGTGATAAGCCAGGTTATTCAGATTAAAAGAGTAGGTATATAGATCTAGGAAGAAAAAACAAAAACCTTAGACATTTTGCCTTTTCTAATAGAGAGTAACTCTGGAGTTAAAAACATTTGTCTGCAGCTGTCTTTCCCCGCCCCGACTTCCGGTCCCTCGGCAATCTGCTAATTGCTTACAGCGTTCTTCTGGGAGGAACCGAAGACCAGTGTGGCTGGAAGCGTTTTACCATCACCTCTGAAGTGGCCTGCTGGGGAACAGAACCCCAGCTCAGAGGCTCTGCGATCTTTCCTCAGGCCTCCTGCGCCTTCAGCATCCCTTCCCTCCAGAATCTTCTTACCGGCCCCTTCTTTCCTCTAGGGTCCCCCAAAGTCTTTTCATTGGCTTGTTCATCATCCGTGTGCCTCAAACAGTGATCACCTTCCATGTGCCTGATGCTGCCAGATGCTTCCTAGCCATGATTTCATTTCATTTCATAGTAATCTCCTGGGTAGTAAGTATGGGGGAGGAACCTTGTAGAAAAACAAGACTCTGGTTAGATAACATGTCCAAGCTCTTTAAAAAAATTTTTTTACTGTGGTAAAAGTGACGTAACATAAAGCACATTGCTTAACCATATCTAACTGTAAAGTTCAGTAGCACTAAGTACACTCACATTGTTGTGCAACTCTCACCATCAGCCCTCTCCAGAAGTTTTTACCTTCCTAAGCTGAAACTCTGTCTCCGTTAAACACTAACTCCTCATACCCCACCACCACCACCCCACATATGGCCTGGCATCTATGTTATCAACTAGTGTGTTTTCTGACTATGAATTTGACTATTCTAGGTATCTTCTAGAAGTGGAATCAAACAGTTTTTGTCTGCATCTACTGTATGTTGGAATGCATTTTTAAGGTTAACTTAATATGTCCTACAAACAGGTTATACCTTCTTTTTTTCCCCTGTGCTATACAATAGGTTCTCATTAGTTATCTATAATACAAAAGACCCTGATGAGGGAAAGACTGAGTGCAGGAAGAAAAGGGCATAAAAGAGAATGAGATGGTTGGATGGCATAACTGATTCAGTGGACCTGAATTTGAGCAAATTCCAGGAAAATAGTGAAGGACAGGGAAGCCTGCCATGCTGTAGTCCATGGGGTCTCAAAGAGTCAGACATGACTTAGTGACCAAACAACAATATGTAGTAGGGGGCTTCCCAGGTGTCCCTGGTGACAAAGAACCCACCGGGCAATGTAGGAACATAAGAGACACGGGTTCAGTCCCTAGGTCAGGAAGATTCCCTGGAAGAAGGCATGACAGCCAACTCCAGTTTTCTTACCCAGAGAATCCCCATGGACAGAGGGGCCTGGTGGGCTACGATCCACAGAATTCCCAAAGAGTCAGACACGACTGAGCACACATCCTAATACAACTTATAAAGTAGATTTCATTATTTGCATTTTGACAAGCATTGAAAAGTGAAAGTGAAGTCATTCAGTCTTCTAGAAATAGAAAAGACATTTTTTATAATACTCATGTAAAGATTAATTCTAGTATGCTGCAGTCCATGGTCACAAAGAGTTGGGCCCCCTTTGGTTGCAAAGAGTTGACTTAGTAACTGAACAACGTAAAGATTAATATATCATCTTAAAAGTATTAGATTGTATAATAGCAGTCCATTTCCTGAAAGCAGGCTTTGATACTATAGGAAAGGCCATGCAGGTAAAGAAAACAGATCATACACATAAAATTTAGGCCACAGGGAGCACACTTAGCCTGCTTCATATTTTTCCCAGGGCCAACAATGAACATGATTCAGGGAACTAGATCTGATAGAGTGTGTAAAGAACTGTGGACGGAGGATCATAACATTGTATAGGAGGTGGTGATCAAAACCATCCACCAGAAGAAGTGCAAAAGGGAAAATGATTGTCTGAAGAGACCTTGCAAACAGCTGAGAAAAGTAGAGAAGCAAAAGGCAAAGGAGAAAAGGAAAAATATAGCCATCTGAATGCAGAGTTTCAAAGAATAGCAAGGAGAGATAAGAAAGCCTTCCTCAGTGATCAGTGCAAAGAAATAGAGGAAAACAATAGAATTTGAAAGAGTGGAGATTACTTCCTGAGAAGGCAATGGCAACCCACTCCAGTGTTCTTGCCTGGGAAAATCCCAGGGACGGGGAGCCTGGTGGGCTGCTGTCTATGGGGTCTCACAGAGTCGGACATGACTGAAGCAACTTAGCAGCAGCAGAGATCTCTTCAAGAAAATTAGATACCAAGGGAACATTTCATGCAAACCTGGGTGCAGTAAAGGACAAAAACAGTACAGACCTAACAGAATAAGAAGATATTAAGAAGTGTCAAAAATACACAGAACTATACAAAAAAGATCTTAACCACCCAGATAACCATGATGGTGTGATCACTCAACTAGAGCCAGACATCCTGGAATGCAAAGTCAAGTGGGCCCTAGAAAGCATCACTATGAACAAAGCTAGTGGAGGTGATGAAATTCCAGCTGAGATATTTCAAATTCTAAAAGTTGATGCTGTGAAAGTGCTGCACTCAATATGCCAGCAAATTTGAAAAGCTCAACAGTGGACATAAGACTGGAAAAAGTCAGTTTCATTCCAATCGCAAAGAAAGGCAATGCCAAAGAATGCTCAAGTTCAGTTCAGTTCAGTCACTCAGTCGTGTCTGACTTTGTGCGACCCCATGAATTACAGCACACCAGGCCTCCCTGTCCATCACCAACTCCTGGAATTCACTCAGACTCTTACCATCGAGTTGGTGATGCCATCAGCCAGCTCATCCTCTGTCATCCCCTTCTCCTCCTGCCCCAATCTCTCCCAGCATCAGAGTCTTTTTCAGTGAGCCAACTCACCTGAGGTGGTCAAAGTATTGGAGTTTCAGCTTCAGCATCAGTCCTTCCAATGAACACCCAGGACTGATCTCCTTTAGGATGGACAGGTTGGATCACCCTGTAGTTGCAAGGAACTCTCAAGAGTCTTCTCCAACACTACAGTTCAAAAGCATCAATTCTTCAGCGTTCGGCTTTCTTTACATTTCAATTCTCACATCCATACATGACCATTGGAAAAACCACAGCCTTGACCAGACAGACCGTTGTTGGCAGAGTAATGTCTCTGCTTTTGAGTATGCTATCTAGGTTGGTCATAACTTTCCTTCCAAGGAGTAAGCGTCTTTTAATTTCCTGGCTGCAATCACGATCTTCAGTGATTTTGGAGCCCCAAAATATAAAGTCTGACACTGTTTCCACTGTTTCTCCATCTATTTCCCATGAACTGATGAGGCCAGATGCCATGATCTTGGTTTTCTGAATGTTGAGCCTTAAGCCAACTTTTTCACTCTCCTCTTTCACTTTCATTAAGAGGCTTTTTAGCTCCTCTTCACTTTCTGCCATAGCGGTGATGTCATCTGCATATTGGAGGTTATTGATATTTCTCCCAGCAATCTTGATTCCAGCTTGTGTTTCTTCCAGCCCAGCGTTTCTCATGATATACTCTGCATAGAAGTTAAATAAGCAGAGTGACAATATATAGCTTTGACGTACTCCTTTTCCTATTTGGAACTAGTCTGTTGTTCCATGTCCATTTGTAACTATTGCTTCCTGACCTGCATATATGTTTCTCAAGAGGCTGGTCAGGTGGTTTGCCATTCCCATCTCTTTCAGAATTTTCCACAGTTTATTGTGATCCACACAGTCAAAGGCTTTGACATAGTCAATAAAGCATAAATAGATGTTTTTCTCAAACTCTCTTGCTTTTTCCAGCAGATCCAACGGATATTAGCAATTTGATCTCTGGTTCCTCTGCCTTTTCTAAAACCAGCTTGAACATCAGGAAGTTCACGGTTCACATATTGCTGAAGCCTGGCTTGCAGAATTTTGAGCATTACTTTACTAGCATGTGAGATGAGTGTAATTGTGTGGTAGTTTGGGCATTCTTTAGCATTGCCTTTCTTTGGGATTGGAATGAAAACTGACCTTTTCCAGTCCTGTGGCCACTGCTGAGTTTTCCAAATGTGCTGGCATATTGAGTGCATCATTTTCACAGCATCATCGTTTAGGATTTGAAACAGCTCAACTGGAATTCCATCGCCTCCAGTAGCTTTGTTCGTAGTGATGCTTTCTAAGGCCCACTTGACTTCACATTCCAGGATGTCTGGCTCTAGGTGAGTGATCACACCATCATGATTCTCTGGGTCGTGAAGATCTTTTTGTACAGTTCTTCTGTGTATTCTTGCCACCTCTTCTTAATATCTTCTGCTGCTGTTGGATCCATACCATTTCTGTCCTTTATCAAGCCCATCTTTGCATGAAAAGTTCCCTTGGTATCTCTAATTTTCTTGAAGAGATCTTTAGTCTTTCCCATTCTGTTGTTTTCATCTATTTCTTTGCATTGATCGCTGAGGAAGGCTTTCTTATCTCTTCTTGCTAGTCTCTGGAACTCTGCAATCAGATGCTTATAGCTTTCCTTTTCTCCTTTGCTTTTTGCTTCTCTTCTTTTCACAGCTATTTGTAAGGCCTCCTCAGCCATTTTGCTTTTTGCATTTCTTTTCCATGGGGATGGTCTTGATCCCTGCCTCCTGTACAAGGTCACAAACCTCCATCCATAGTTCATCAGGTACTCTATCAGATCTAGTCCCTTAAATCTCTTTCTCATTTCCACCGTATAATCATAAGGGATTTGATTTAGGTCATACCTGAATAGTCTAGTAGTTTCCTACTTTCTTCAATTTAAGTCTGAATTTGGCAAAAGGAGTTCATGATCTGAGCCACAGTCAGCTCCCAGTCTTGTTTTTGTTGACTATGTAGAGCTTCTCCATCTTTGGGTGCAAAGAATATTAACAATCTGATTTCAGTGTTGACCATCTGGTGATGTTCATGTGTAGAGACTTCTCTTGTGTTGTTGGAAGAGGTCATTTGCTATGACCAGTGCATTCTCTTGGCAAAACTCTATTAGCCTTTGCTCTGCTTTATTCCATACTCTGAGGCCAAATTTGTCCGTTACTCCAGGTGTTTCTTGACTTCCTACTTTTGCATTCCAGTCCCCCACAATAAAAGGACATCTTTTGGGGGTGTTAGTTCTAAGAGGTCAGGTAGGTCTTCATAGAATCGTTCAGCTTCAGCTTCTTCAGCATTACTGGTTGGGGCATAGGCTTGGATTACTGTGATATTGAATGGTTTGCCTTGGAAATGAACAGAGATCATTCTGTCGCTTTTGAGACTGCATCCAAGTACTACATTTTGGACTCTTTTGTTGACTATGATGGCTACTCCATTTCTTCTAAGGGATTCTTGACAGCAGTAGTAGATATAATGGTCACCTGAGTTAAATTCACCCCTTCCGGTCCATTTTAGTTCGCTGATTCCTAGAATGTCGACGTTCACTCTTGCCATCTCCTGTTTGACCACTTTCAATTTGCCTTGATTCATGGACCTGACATTTCAGGTTCCTATGCAATATTGCTCTTTACAGCACTGGACCTTTCTATCACTAGTTTCTATCACTAGTCACATCCACAACTGGGTATTGTTTTTGCTTTGGCTCCATCCCTTCATTCTTCCTGGAGTTATTTCTCCACTGATCTCCAGTAGCATACTGAGCACCTAATAACCTGGGGAGTTCCTCTTTCAGTATCCTATCATTTTGCCTTTTCATGCTGTTCATGGGGTTCTCACGGCAAGAATACTGAAGTCTTTCCCTTCTCTGATAGAATGTGGTCCACTGGAGAAGGGAAAGAATGCTCAAACTACCACACAATTGTGTTCGTCTCACACTCTAGCAAAGTAATGCTCAAAATTCTCCAAACCAGGCTTCAGCAGTACTTGAACTGTGAACTGACAAATGTTCAAGCTGGATTTAGAAAAGGCAGAGGAACCAGAGATCAAAGTTCCAACTTCCATTAAATCATCAAAAACACAAGATAATTCCAGAAAAACATCCAGTTCTGCTTCATTGACTGTGTAGATCACAAGGAACTGTGGAAAATTCTTCAAGAGATGGGAATACTGGGCCACCTTACCTGCCTGCTGAGAAATCTGTACACAGATCAAGAAGCAACAGAACCAGACATGGAACAACAGACTGGTTCCAAATTGAAAAAGGATTACGCCTAGGTTGTATATTGTCATGCTGTTTATTTAATGTATATGCAGATTACATCATGAGAAATGCTAGTGTGGAGGAAGCACAAGTTTGAATCAAGATTGCTGGGAGAATTATCAGTAATCTCATATATAAAGATATCATCACCCTTATGGCAAAAAGTGAAGAGGAACTAAAGAACCTCTTCATGAAAGTGAAAGAGGAGACTGAAAACGTAGGCTTAAAATTCAACATTCAGAAAACGAAGATCATGGCATACAGTCTCATCAGTTCAGTTCAGTTCAGTTCAGTTGCTCAGTTGTGTCTGGCTCTTCATGACCCCATGGACCACAGCACACCAGGCCTCCCTGTCCATCACCAACTCCTGGAGTCTGCTCAAACTCATCTCCATTGAGTCGGTGATGCCATCCAACCATTTCATCCTTTGTTGGCCCCTTCTCCCTCCTGCCTTCAATCTTTCCCAGCATCAGGGTCTTTTCAAATGAGTCAGTTCTTCACATCAGGTGGCCAAAGTATTGGAGTTTCAGCTTCAACATCCATCTTTCCAATGAACACTAAGGACTGAACTCCTTTAGGATGGACCGGTTGAATCTCCTTGCAGTCCAGTGGACTTTCAAGAGTCTTATCCAACACCACAGTTCAAAAGCATCAGTTCTTCAGCACTCAGCTTTCTTCATGGTCCAAATCTCACCTCCATACATGACTACCGGAAAAACCATAGCCTTGACAAGATGGACGTTTGTTGGCAAAGTAATGTCTCTGTTTTTTAATATGCTGTCTAGGTTGGTCATAACTTTCCTTCCAAGGAGTAAGTGTCTTTTAATTTCATGGCTGCAATCACCATCTGCAGTGATTTTGGAGTGAAAAACAATAGAGTCAGCCACTGTTTCCACTGTTTCCCCATCTATTTGCCATGAAGTGATGGGACCGGATGCCATGATCTTAATTGTCTGAATGTTGAACTTTAAGCCAACTTGTTTACTCTCCTCTTTCACTTTCATCAAGAGGCTCTTCTTCACTTTCTGCCATAAGGATGATGTCATCTTTGAGGTTATTGATATTTCTCCCAGCAATCTTGATTCCAGCTTGTGCTTCCTCCAGCCCAACATTTCTCATGATGTACTCTGTATAAGCAGGGGGACAATACACAGCCCTGATGTACTCCTTTTCCTATTGGGAACCAGTCTGTTGTTCCATGTCCAGTTCTAACCATTGCTTCCTGACCTGCATACTTCATGACTGCACACTTCATGGCAAATATATGGGGAAACAAAGGAAACAGTGACAGACTTTATTTTCTTGGGCTCCAAAATCACTGCAGATGGTGACTGCAGCCATGAAATTAAAAGATGCAAGCTCCTTGGAAGAAAAGCTATGACCAACCTAGATAGCATATTAAAAAGCAGAGACATTACTTCGCTGACAAAGATCCATCTAGTCAAAGCTATGGTTTTTCCAATAGTCATGTATGGATATGAGAGCTGGACTATAAAGAAAGCTGAGTGCCAAAGAATTGATGCTTTTGAACTGTGGTGTTGGAGAAGACTCTTGAGAGTTCCTTGAACAGCAAGGAGATAAAATTAGTCAATCATAAAGGAAATCAGTCCTGAATATTCACTGGAAGGACTGAATCTAAAGCTGGAACTCCCATACTTTGGCCACCTGATGTGAAGAACTGACTCATTTGAAAAGACCCTGATGCTGGGAAAGATTGAGGGCAGGAGAAGAAGGGGACAACAGAGAATGAGATGGTTGGATGGCATCACTGAATTGATGGACATGAGTTTGAGCAAGCTCCAGGAGTTGGTGATGGACATGGAAATCTGGTGTGCTGCAGTCCATGGCGGAGGAGAAGGCAATGGCACCCCACTCTAATACTCTTGCCTGGGAAATCCCATGGACAGAGGAGCCTGGTGGGCTACAGTCCACGGGGTCACAAAGAGTCAGACTTGACTGAGTGACTTCCCTTTCACTTTTCACTTTCATGCATTAGAGAAGGAAATAGCAACTCATTCCAGTGTTCTTGTCTGGAAAATCCCAGGGACAGAGGAGCCTGGTGGTCTGCCGTCTATGGGGTCACACAGATTCGGACACAACTGACACGACTTAACAGCAGCAGCAAGCAATCCATGGGGTCTCAAAGAGTTGTATATGACTGAGGGACTGAATGAAACTGAACTGAACCATGAACATAGGCACAATAAATTTAAGAGCCACATCAAAAATATCACTATCCCAGATAGATATTGGGACTTCCGTGGTGGCTTTGATGGTAAAGAATCTGCCTGCATTTCAGGAGACCCAGGTTGGATCCCAGGGTTGGGAAGATCTTCTGGAGAAAGGAATGATAACCTACTCCAGTATTCTTGCCTGGAGAATCCATGGACAGAAGAGCCTGGTGGACTACAATCCATGGGTTCACAAAGAGTTGGACATGACCGAGTGACTAACACTAGATATACATACGGACAAAAATAGGATTTAAGGGCTAATACATAATTTGAGTAGAAAGTAAATGGTAAATTATTGACCATTGTGGGAGTTCAGTCTTAATGAGGCCAGATTTCTTTTAGTTTATCTGGCCAATCCAAGGAAGGAGTAGGTTATGGACTGGTTGCTTTTAATGTGTCAGAAAGAAAACTTGGAAGGTTGGCATGAAAGGCAACTTCAGAGTCCTTTCTGCATAGTATTGTCCAAATAAAATTAAGTTCACCCACTTATCTAGAAAACCTTCAGTATATGCCAAGCTACTATAGGTACCTCTTTAAGCACAAAGACAAGGAGAGCAAATATCAATTCCTTTCCTCAGAGCTAGCCTTTCCTTGCCAGGCCATAGCAATAGCAAGCATTTCTAATCAAACAGAGCAATCTTTCCCACTGATGTCAAACATGGCCTCAGATTGATTCTCAATACATCACTCTAGGCAGTCTCTAGCTGTCTATTTGCAATTGACACAGGAGATGAAATTTACTTGCTGCCCCAGTGCCAGGCAGGCAAAGACAGCAAAGACACAGTCTTATCCTTCAAGCACACACTTTAGCACTCATAGAAGAAGAGAAGATTAGGAGGGCTTTGGAAATAGCTGACTCAATGACTACAGCTCAAAAATGCAGAAATAAGTGTGTTTTTAAAATGCTGAAACAAAAATAAACTATGAGAAGCATAAGTTTCATATGAATATTTCTAGCAGTGTACCTGTAATTGGATAACAAACCTATTAAATAAAGGTTTTCTTTAAATTTAACAGATCAAGTAAAAATTCTAATTTTAACTAAACTAAATTCTTGAATAATGGCTGTTTTAGTTTAGAGATTATTAAGGAGCAGGCAACTCTCACAGATAACTGAACTGTTTATTGAGCTGAAATGTAAAAATCTTGATCAAGGATTTGAGGTGAGTTATTTCTAAGTCAAGGAGAAAAGAAGTTTCTTCTTGGACTATGAGAAGAAAATACTGAATGGGTTTTAAACCTTCACTACTGGTTTCAGAAAGCAAAATATTGTTAAGGCAGCCAGCAATAGGGAAAATTAAGACCTGAAATCATGAAGGTGGATTTAAACTAATATTGAATAATAATAGGTTTAAATATCTTAAAAACAGATAATTGTTTTTCTTCAGTTGCCAATTCTTTCCAAAATAAAATCTCTATAAACATATCAAATTCTTACCTATATCAAATCTTACCTGGCTTCAGTTCAGTTCAGTTCAGTCACTCAGTCATGTCTGACTCTTTGTGACCCCATGAACCGCAGCATGCCAGGCCTCCCTGTCCATCACAACTCTAGGAGTCCACCCAAACCCATATCCATTGGGTCGGTGATGCCATCCAGCCATCTCATTCTCTGTCATCCCTTTCTTCTACTGCCCTCCCAGCATCAGGGTCTTTTCCGATGAGTCAGCTTTTCACATCAGATGGCCAAAGTATTGGAGTTTCAGCTTCAACATCAGTCCTTCTAATGAACACCCAGGACTGATCTCCTTTAGGATGGATCTGGCTTAGATCACGTAAATCTTTCCTTCACATATCTGCATTCCCTCAAATGTGAATGTTATTCAAAATTTTTGCATATATTGTAATTTTTAAGGTAAGCTTGTTATTGAGTTTCACATTGCTATTTGTTTACTAAAATCAGTTGTTTCTTCTTTTTCATTTGAATGATTTAAGGAGAGATTCTTTAAATAATGGGCATTAATGTTTAAAGAAAATCAAATAAAAATTATTTCATATTATAATAACTTTATTTTCCAGGCTGGTGTCTAGCATTTGAATGAAAAATTTAAATACTTAGTTTTTTATGCCCCCAGTATCAACAATTCTGTATGTGAATAAAATATTATTTCCATTTAATTAGTTTTGAAAGAAAATAATGACAAATAATAAGGATCACTAATATTGTTTGCTCTTATGCTCATCATCTTCAAAAGTAACCTTAGAACTTGTCTGAAGCTTATTTGAAACTTAGAACTAAAAGTAATGAGATGAAGAGGGGAAAATATGCAGGAAATACTGATATTTAATTATTTTAATAAACTGGACTGTTGATGACTCAAAAATATTAATACTTACAAATTGGCTAAAGTGTGGTATAGTGGCTTTGCAATTTAAACAATAATAATTTTGGACAGCTGTTAAATTGGTTCTGTTCAATAGCTGCCTTAAAATCTTGCATTTCACAATTCTTAATATAGACCAAAATTTAGCTACAACCTGGCTATAACCAGTGTATTAATCAGTGTTCTCCAAGAAAACACAACAAATAAGAGAGAGAAATAGTTAAATTGTCATATATGAGAATATTTATTATAGGAATTGTATCTCACAGTTATGGAGGCCAAAAGTTCTATGGTCTGCAAACTGGAGAAGAAGGTACACTGGTGGTATGATTTCTTCCATCCAATGGCCTGAGGATTAAGGAGCCAATAGTGTGCATCCTGATCTGAGTCAGAAAGCCCAGGAACCAAGAGCACCAATATCTGAGGGTAGCAGAAAGAGTTCACCCTTCCTCTACCTTTTGCTCTCTTCTGCTGTTTTATTCTAATCCTCAGTCCTCTAATCCTCCGTGACTCAGATGATGCTCATCTGCTTGGTGAGGACCGTCTTCTTGACTCAGTCTGCTGATTCAAATGCTAATTTCACCTGGAGATATCCTCACAGACACACCCAGAAACTACATTTTACCAGCTATCTGAGTATCTCTCAGTCCAGTCAAATTGACACATAAAATTAACCATCAGGGCTGATTATTGAAAAATGTTTGTTACGGGTATAAATGATAAAAAATGAGTGCACCAGGACTGGCTTTTTGAGAGACTGGCCTTGTCAGTGGAAAAACTTTATAAATTCTTTGCAACCAAATAAGGACTGCACAAGGAAACCTAGCCCAGAGCTATAATCCTATACTTTGGAATATGCAATTCTGAGTAAACATAGACAGGGAAGGAGGCATTGCTTCCTGTCCATTCCCAGTTCAGGACATTACTTCTTGTTCTGTCACTTCCCCAGTGGAAATCCTAGGACAGTGGGGCAGGGCATGGTATAAAAAAGAAAAAAATAACCTGATGATTTACCAAGATTTTCACGTCATATGGCCTATCCAGATAGAATGAACGGAAATCCAGACTGTAAAAACAGGATTTTTGCAATACACCTTGGTTTCTCATTTTAGTGTCATAAATGGGACTGAACTTCCAGATCTCAGTTCTTTGCTGCCAGCTGAAGAGCTGATATTTTCTAGCGGCAGACCAATGAGCCAAATAGTTTTTCAAGTAAATTCTGCTGTGTGTATCAGTCAGTTTCTTTAAGGCTAAAAACAAGGTACACAGTGCAAAGAAATAACTCTCTTAGGTGAATTTGACAAGAAATAATCTAGTTGAAATCAAAATACGAATTTAATTAGTTCATCATTAACAAAAGTTTATTATATATTCATTACTATTTTTAGTTCAGTTCAGTTACTCAGTCGTGTCCGACTCTTTGCAACCTCATGAACTGCAGCACGCCAGGCCTCCCTGTCCATCATCAACCCCCGGAGTTCACTCAGACTCATGTCCATCAAGTCAGTGATGCCATCCAGCCATCTCATCCTCGGTCGTCCCCTTCTCCTCCTGCCCCCAATCCCTCCCAACATCAGAGTCTTTTCCATCAACTCTTCGCATGAGGTGGCCAAAGTACTGAAGTTTCAGTTTTAGCATCATTCCTTCCAAAGAAATCCCAGGGTTGATCTCCTTCAGAATGGACTGGTTGGATCTCCTTGCAGTTCAAGGGACTCTCAAGAGTCTTCTCCAACACCGCAGTTCAAAAGCATCAATTCTTCGGCACTCAGCCTTCTTCACAGTCCTACTCTCACATCCATACATGACCACAAGAAAAATCATTACCTTGACTAGACGGACCTTAGTCAGCAAAGTAATGTCTCTGCTTTTGAATATGCTATCTAGGTTGGTCATAAATTTTCTTCCAGGGAGTAAGCGTCTTTTAATTTCATGGCTGCAGTCACCATCTGCAGTGATTTTGGAGCCCCATAAAAATAAAGTCTGATACTGTTTCCACTGTTTCCCCATCTATTTCCCATGAACTGATGGGATCAGATGCCATGATCTTTGTTTTCTGAATGTTGAGCTTTAAGCCAACTTTTTCACCCTCTGCTTTCACTTTCATCAAGGGGCTTTTAGTTCCTCTTCACTTTCTGCCATAACGGTAGTGTCATCTGCATATCTGAGGTGACTGATATTCCTCTCGACAGTCTTGATTCCAGCTTGTGTTTCTTCCAGCCCAGCGTTTCTCCTGATGTACACTGCATATATGTTAAATAAGCAGGGTGACAATATACAGCCTTGATGGACTCCTTTTCCTATTTGGAACCAATCTGTTGTTCCGTGTCTAGTTCTAACTGTTGCTTCCTGACCCTCATACAGATTTCTCAGAGAGGCAGGTCAGGTGGTCTGGTATTCCCATCTCTTTCAGAATTTTCCACAGTTTATTGTGATCCACACAGTCAAAAGCTTTGGCATAGTCAATAAAGCAGAAATAGTTTTTCTGGAACTCTCTTGCTTTTCCCATGATCCAGTGGATGTTGGCAATTTGATCTCTGGTTCCTCTGCCTTTTCTAAAACCAGCTTGAACATCAGGAAGTTCACGGTTCACATATTGCTAAATCCTGGCTTGCAGAATTTTGAGCATTACTTTACTAGCATGTGAGATGAGTGTAATTGTGTGGTAGTTTGAGCATTCTTTGGCATTGCCTTTCTTTGGGATTGGAATGAAAACTGACCTTTTCCAGTCCTGTGGCCACTGCTGAGTTTTCCAAATGTGCTGGCATATTGAATATGGCACTTTCACAGCATCATCTTTCAGGATTTGAAATAGCTCAATTGGAATTCCATCACCTCCACTAGCTTTGTTTGTAGTGATGCTTTCTAAGGCCCACTTGACTTCACATTCCAGGATGTCTGGCTCTAGGTGAGTGATCACACCATTGTGATTATCCGGGTCATGAAGATCTTTTTTGTACAGTTCTTCTGTGTATTCCTGCCACCTCTTCTTAATATCTTCTGCTGCTGTTAGGCCCATACCACTTCTGTCCTTTATCGAGCCCATCTGTGCATGAAATGTTCCCTTGGTATCGCTAATTTTCTGGATGAGATCTCTAGTCTTTCCCATTCTGTTGTTTTCCTCTATTTCTTTGCATTGATCGCTGAAGAAGGCTTTCTTATCTCTTCTTGCTAGTCTTTGGAACTCTGCATTCAGATGCTTATAGCTTTCCTTTCCTCCTTTGCTTTTCACTTCTCTTCTTTCAGAGCTATTTGTAAGGCCTTCCCAGACAACCATTTTGCTTTTTTGTATTTCTTTTCCATGGGGATGGTCTTGATCCCTGTCTCCTGTACCATGTCACGGACCTCATTCCATAGTTCATCAGGCACTCTGTCTATCAGATCTAGGCCCTGAAATCTATTTCTCATTTCCACTGTATAATCATAAGGGATTTGATTTAGGTCATACCTGAATGGTCTAGTGGTTTTCCCTACTTTCTTCAATTTAAGTCTGAATTTTTTTTAGAAGACTAGAATAAAATAGTGGACAAGACTGATTTCCTTTGATAAAGTTACAACATAGAGGAAGGAGGAAAATAGCGAATAAGTAAGCAAATAAAAATCACTGCAGATGGTGACTGCAGCCATGAAATTAAAAGACACTTACTCCTTGAAAGGAAAGTCATGACCAACCTAGATAGCATATTCAAAAGCAGAGACGTTACTTTGCCAACTAAGATCCATCTAGTCAAGGCTATGGTTTTACCTGTGGTCATGTATGGATGTGAGAGTTGGACTGTGAAGAAGGCTGAGCACTGAAGAATAGATGTGTTTGAACTGTGGTGTTGGAGAAGACTCTTGAGAGTCCCTTGAACTGCAAGGAGATCCAACCAGTCCATTCTGAAGGAGATCAGCCCTGGGATTTCTGGGAATGTATGATGCTAAAGCTGAAACTTCAGTACTTTGGCCACCTCATGCGAAGAGTTGACGGATTGGAAAAGACTCTGATGCTGGGAGGGATTGGGGGCAGGAGGAGAAGGGGACGACCTAGGATGAGATGGCTGGATGGCATCACTGACTCAATGGATGTGAGTCTGAGTGAACTCTGGCAGTTGGTGATGGACATGGAGGCCTGGTGTGCTGCAATTCATGGGGTCCCAAAGAGTCGGACATGACTGAGCGACTGAACTGAACTGAAGCAAATTAAAAAAACAAAAAAAAATTCAAATAATGTTGAGTGCCATGAAGACAACTCTTTTCTAACAGACAATAGGGTAGAGACTAGTGAGGGAATATAGGAAGGTGCAGTTTGGGAAAGACACCTCTGAAAAAACCTTCCAACCAAGACCTAAAGGATATGAAAAGTCACCAACAAGATCTAAGGAAAGAACATTTCAGGCAGAATGAATGTATATGCAAAGACTCTGAACAAATGGAAATAAATTCAGCCTGTTTAGGGAACACACAGAGAATAGATAGCAACTGAATTACAAAGATACAGATGAAAATCTCTAAGATGAGGTCACATGATAGGCTGCAGACTTCCAGGTCATTTGTAATCTATTCTAGCCATTCTCTATCTGAAATTGCCTTATGTGTTTCTATTTACTTATCTGTTATCTCCTGCTAGACTGTAAGCACCACAAGAACAGAGGCCTTATTTGTCTCACTCCACATTCTGTCAATTAGGATATAGTAAGTTTAGCTTCAGTAACAAGCCCCACATTTAAGGAGCTTAAAACAAAGTTTATTTCTCACTCATTCTGTATATTCATAGTAGCTGAGGGTTCACCAGGACTCAGGCTGATGGAATAGCTGTTATCTAGAACATCAGTAATTTTCCTGGGAAAGGAAAAGAGCACTTGAGAATCTTAATGGTGGTGGCTTAGTTGCTAAGTCATGTTCGACTCTTGCGACCCCGTGGGCTGTGAATGCTGGAGTGGGCTGTCATTTCCTTCTCCAGGAATTTTCTTCCTGACCCAGGAATTGAACCTGCATCTCCCGTGTCTCCTGCATTGCCGGCAGATTCTTTACCAACTGAGCCACCAAACTAGCATTCAGTTGTTATGGCCCAGACATGACTTTTGAGTTTCATTGGCAAATCATTGGCCAGAAGTAGTCACAATTCTGCCAAGCACCCATAAAGTGTAGCGAGATAGAAAAGTTTGATAACACACAAATGAATATGCCATCATATTCCCATTACCTATTATACTACTTCAACATTGTAGGTACGGAATAAATATAAAGTTGATTGTTTAATATATACTGATATAAACAACTGTGCCAGTAACTGAGTTACTACATATTTCTGTCACTCAGAAGGACATGTTTATCACACACAAAGTATATACTTTGATTTGCATAATTTTATAACTAGAAAAGACTAAAAGATCCAGTTCCCTTAGTTTTATAGAAACTAAGGCCCAGAAATGTGTTTTTTCCAAATTTCTGCTGTTAGTTTTCAACAATGAAGATCTGACCAAAATATGGAGTGTTTGCATCATATTGATAATCCCTAAACAGTAGTATTTTGACTCACCTTACAGTGTTTTAAAATCTTCACAGCTCTATGTGCTGGACTTAGTTACTCAGTCATGTCCAACTCTTTGTGACCCCTTGGACTATAGTCCACCAGGCTCTTCTGTCCATGGAGATTCTCCAGGGAGGAATACTGGAGTGGGTTACCATGACCTATTCCAGGGGAGCTTCCCAACCCAGGAAATGAACCCAGTTCTCCCACATTGAGGGTGAATTCTTTACCATCTGAACCACCCGGGAAGCCCTCACAGCTCTATAGAAGTTTTCAAGTCATTATCACTTCAACCAATTGTACATACCACTGTTAGATGAATTATTTGCTGGTAAATCTAAATCAAAGCATTGTGGGAAACTCTCACACTGTTAACATAGCATGTAAAGCCCTTGCCACATCACCAAATTATAGGATAAACCAGATCATTGTGTGTAAGCTTGATCTACTTTAGTCTGACTTTTTGACATCACAGTGTGACTAACCACCCATATATTACTGGGCACAGTTTGCAGAACATTCTTTTTTCCAGTCCATTGAAAATTTATCAGATTTTCTTTTTCAAAAGTTACTAAGGTAGTAAGAAGACTTAATTTATTATCACTGAACTAGTAAGCAGCTGGGATTCAGCAAGAATATTATTGTTCGAGTTCTTGATTCTTACTGTCCTAAAGACAGGCTGCAGAGTCCTCCATGGCCTAGTCTTTGTCTGCTTCTCCCAGCTTGTCCTCCACATCTACGATGGTCGCCACCGAAATATGCTGTAGTATTTCTCCAACAGGCAATACTTTTCCTGGTGCCTCATGTTGGCTGATAATGGTTTTCTTTTCTTATGCATTGACTGCCTTCTTTCCTTCAAGTCCTGGCTGGTGTATCATCTCTCAGAAAGCTTGTCCTGATCTCCTTTGTCTATGGAGATTGGGCGTCAACTCTTTGTGCTCTTTTGCATGTCCCTTCTTAATTCAGAGAAGCCAGAGCTATAGTACACCTAGGATCATGCCTGGCCCATCAAAGAGCTTACAAAAATAAGATTTCATCAATGGATTAATGAATGAATGAATTACTGACTCTGACATGCTACATCATATTGGATTTATCACCTGATATTTTTCTGTTTCTTCCATTTCATAACATGTTCCTTAAAGGCTGGGACTGTGTAGTATTTATTTATCATTGAATCAGTACCTGTTGTGGCAGTCAGCACAAAGAAGGTGCTCTAAATAGCTTCCCAAAAGCTCTTAATTTATGAAATCCTCACAGTGATATTTCAGAAGAAATAGAGTTGGAACCAAGACATATCTAAAAACCATTTGTGAAGCAAAACATTTGGTTCACCAAGGGAATTTAACAGTTCAAATGTGTTTTTGGTTGAAATGTTTACTCTACTAACAGGCGTTTCTAAAATGTGTTTTTGACTTTCAGACTGAAAAAAATTTTTTTTGTTTTAAAGGCATTAGGACATTGAGTGTTAAAAAACATATCTAGCCCTTACTTAAACTAAGAAAGTTATTGTCAGTGGAAATGTTTGCAGGCAAAATTTCAGCTTCACATGGTTTGAAAACATTTCCTTAGGTGAAAGGTACTTAGAGATGCTTTAAATGGAAGGAATTTTGTTTGCCAGCTTAGCTACTAACATCATTTCACTAATATAAAAGTAAAATAATATTAATTTCACATAAAAAAATTAAAATTAGCTCAATATAAGTATAAAATAACAAAACATGAAAGAAGCATATCAGTCTCCATTCTTTAAAGCTTAATCATCAATTATAAAGCACTATAGCATGCTAAGATGCTTCAGTGGTGTCCAACTCATTGCAACCTTATGGACCACAACCTGCTAGGCTCCTCTGTCTGTGGGATTCTCCAGGCAAGAATGCTGGAGTGGGAGTGAATTAAAGGCCTTCAAGAGTATACAAAATACTAGTATACATCATACCATGTGTACTACACAAACCAACAGCCATAGGTCTCTCAGGGAGGGAGGAAAGGATGTGGAACTTCAGTTTTAATTCATATATTTACATTTTTACTCAAATATACATTTGTATTATTAGTAAAATATAAATTACTGTTTAAAATATCTTTCAATGGCAAATTTTTAATGGGAGTTAAAATATGAAATTAGTGATTATACTGGGTGGTTTTTAGCATCCCTTCTATCCTAAGATTAAATAATAGCATTAATTTTATACTTCTGAAGGGAATTTAAAGAGAATCCACATAGTTAGCTGAGTTAAAATCAAGTGTTTCTTTTTATTTTTACATTTTGTAAAAGTGTCCAAGTGTTTCCTTCAAAACAAAAAAATATATAATTCTGATGTAATGATATTTTGTTTTAAAACTATAATTTGATCCACATTTTATTATGGAGTGAAAAGGTGACTTCTTTAGTATACCTTCTTATCTGTATGTTTTCCCAGTTTCTAAATGAGCATCTGAAATATAGAAAGTAAGATAATAAATCTCTAGTTGTATTTTTAAAACATTTAGCAATTATAAATAGAGTGGCATTAATGACTACCCATAAAGAAATAAAAAAATAAACAATAAATCTCCTCCAGGTAATATTATGCCACTATTAGAAAGAATGAATCAAACTTATATCAATTAATTTAAACATATTTCCATAGTGTATTGTTAAATGAGAAAAGTAATATTTATAGGGAAATATTTATTACCTATTGCTATATAACAAATTACCCCCAAAACGTAGTGAATTAAAGCAACAGCAATTATAATCTCAGAGCTTTTCTCAGTCCAGAAAAAAATCCATATATATCTTAACAGGGTCCTCTACATTGGGTCTCTCACAAGCTTGCAATGGAGGCATTGGCCCAGGCTACAATTATCTGAAGGTTCAAATGGGGTAGGATCTGCTTCTAAGCCCACTTAGTAGTTATTGGCAGGATTCAGTTTCTTGCAGGCTGTTGGACTGAGAACTTCAATTTCCCACTGTTACCCAAGGTCACCCTGAGTTCCTTGCCACTTGAACCTCTTTAAAAGGCAGCTCTCAACACAGCACCTGGCTTCTTTGAAATGGGAAAGCAAGAGAGCATGTCAGTGAGACAGAAATCAGACTTTTATGGTCTAATCTTGGAACTGATATGGCATCGTGTTTGCCATGTTCATTAGAAGAAAAACACTAGTTCCAACCCACATTCAAGGGCAAGGGATTAGTCAAGGGTATGAATACCAGGGGGAGGGATCATTGCAAGCCATTTTGAAGGTTTTCAGCCCAATTTTAACATGATATTTTAGAGGTTATTTGTACCCTTCATTTCAATGTCTGTCAAAAAAAAACACATTGATCATATGTGGCCAGAAGTTATGAAGAAAACTGAATACTGCCTATAGGTGATGGCAGCCAGAATTGTAGATGAGTAATATGAATATCTTTAAGGTAAGCAAGGTCAACAAATGTGTCCTTTTTGACCCAAGAATCCACCTGCAGATGCAGGAAACACAAGTGATGTGGGCTCGATCCTTAGGTATGGAAAAATCTTCTGTAGGAGGAAATGGCAACCCACTCCAGTATTCTTGCCTGAAAATTTCTATGGACAGAGGAGCCTGGAGGGCTGCAAGAAGTCAGACATGACTGAGCTCGCATGTGCGTGCACACACCCTCACACACACACCCATGCGCATGTGTGTCACACACACACACACACACACACACACAAGATTTACTGATTACTGAGAAATGAAGAATACACCAAGGACATAACAAATGCTGATATGCTCATTTCTCAGTGAAGTATAGTTTTGTAGGAAAAACACATTGAGTTCCTCTTCCTTGCTAAAGAACACAAAACATACATCATACCATGTGTATTACACAAATCGACAGTCATGGGTCTCTCAGGGAGGAAGGAAAGGATGCAGAACTTCAGTTTTAATTCATAAAATTAAATTAATTCATGTCTAAAGAAAACCTACTGGCAAAGTCTGAAAAGAAAGTCTGCCCCATCTACCCAAAGTGTCGATCTAAACTAATTAAGCCTCTAGCAGGCTTATTCTTCTTTTGCTTTTTGTGTGTGTGAGTTTGGACAAAACATACAGAACTATTAACCAAATTCATTAATTTTTTAAAAATTCTGAAAAGCTGTGGTGTCTTGAAACAGAGCACTTATTTGGGCTTCTATTCCGGAGAATCTAAGGGAAACTCTAGGTTGCAGTCATTCTGATAACAGCTACAAATAATAACAGAGTGACTCCTTACCCTGTCAAATCACCAGTGCTAGTCTGAGAGACCCAGATTTCCTACAGTGAACATTTAAAGACCCCCTCACATTTGGAGGTCTTCTGGAACATTGTATTTTTCTTGAAAGAAAAGGTACAAAGAAGAAAGATACATTAACCACAAAAAATAAATATAATAATAATAATGTTCTCTGAAAAATACAAATTGTTATTTAACCCGAGGGTGTACATCTCCAAGGAAACTCCTTAAAGAAAATGTTTACATTCATTTTTTTATATAAAAAGATTCATCCAACAATGTGTTACAAAAACTACAACACTATTGATAATCTCAGCTGGAGTGAAAGGATAGAATGGGGACCAATTTATTACCAACTGGTTTAAAGAAGTGGTAGGCCCAGATACAGGGAGAAAGGAGAACAAGAAGAGGCTGAGGGCACTAGAAGGTGGGAAACACATTTTCTGATCATCAAACATGAACAACATTTGTGTGCGGCACTTTACAGAAATTATCTTATTTAATCCTAAAACTTTGTGGTAAATAAACCAGGTGTGCTGTCAAGGAAAAGGAAGCTCAGTGAATTTAGCAGATTGTTCAAGGTGACACAGCTCATAGAAGGTAAGCCTTTCGTTTATCTGGCTTCAAAGCCAGTGAAAGACACATAAAGAAATTCACCAGAGATTTTTACATCTTTATTTCAAAAATCAAGAGAGCACAAATGGAAGTAATTTTAAAGCCCTCTCCCCTGCCCCTGCATATTAGCTTAGATAATAATTCACAAAGTCTAAATACACAAGCCGTGTGATTTAACGTCAAGTTTGTTTAAGGTTGTTAGGTTGAGTGGGTGCCTTGTGGGACTATTTCTGACCCTGAACTCTATAATGTTATTCCAACTCCCTGCAAAAGTGAGAAATGCAGGATTAAATGCACTGATAGTTAAAATTAAGGGATTAGCCTTAGTGTTTATAAATAAGTAGCCAGTGGACCAAACATAGCCTTCAGCCCTGTTTTCTATCAGAATTGGGTTTCAATTTTACAAGTTCCTGCAGTCTCTAGTTCACTACAGGCTTTCCTTTCCTCCTTCCTATGATCTCAGGCACAGTCAGATTCACATATTTATGTTACCTGCCTGACCCTTGGAGGCATTTGAGTTTGTAATCCCCAGACACAATGCTGCAGAAAGTTTCTTCCAGCTCTCATACTCTGTGATTGTTTGATTTAGAATTACTGAAATATGTACCCAGGGCCATCAAAACATTAAATAAAAGATTTCTAACTCAAAATTTGATATAAAGAACAAGAATTTTTTTAAGGCAAAGACTTTCTGATCCTCAGAAGACATCAGTGTTTGTGGGAAAGGAAAATGAGAGTGCAGCATCTCTTTAACATTTAACTGGAGTGAAATCTTTAAGTTGTAATCACATACCAAGCCATCAGTGAATATCTGTTAGAGATCAGTGATGTGGGTGGTGCTAGGCTAGACTCTTAGAAAGATACAGAGAGGTGTAACACATGCTTGTCATCATTCAAAAGGAATAAATATATTTTTGTTATAAATTAAGAATACAACATCCTTTAAATACACTGTTTGCCTCAGTTTCCTAAAAAGTCTGGCAGATAGATTTTTAAATTACTAAATCAAAATTATGTTTTCCTATAAAACAAAATCACAGAGACATATTTTGAGAACTCAAAACATTGCCAGACATGTCCCTTTTGGCCATACGATTCTCCAGGCAAGAGTATTGGAGTGGGTTGCCATTTCCTTCTCCAGTGTGTGAAAGTGAAAAGTAAAAGTGAAATCTCTCAGTCATGTCCGACTCTTCGCGACCCCATGGACTGCAGCCCACCAGGCTCCTCTGTCCATGGGATTTTCCAGGCAAGAGTACTGGAGTGGGGTGCCATCGCCTTCTCCAAAAATAAATGGTTTATGAAAAAAGAGGATGTTTCTAAGTTTATGAAATAAATTTATTCACCATGCCCCAAAGGCTCAATAGATGAACATGGTAATCATTAGCTGTTCTGTCTTATATCTTCTCCTCTCCATTACATAAATTCTTGCCCAGAAAATCAGATTATCCTCTAGGTTCCAAACAGTACACTCTTCTAATTTTGGTGATACCAGGCAAAATTTGTCTATTGTGTCACAAAGGTGAAGCTTGTGACCAAGGCCTGTTATCTTTTGTTAATGTGTCTGGTGACTGCTATCTGAAGAGTTGGTGTAAAGCTTCTAGAACAATGACCCAGCATATAGTCAGTGCTCAGTAAACTTTAGATGTTTATATTTTTACAGTCATCATATCATCATTTCGGTTCTAGAGACTATTTGGTCATTATGGGGTCCCCAGTGTTGTTAACTGATTATTTTCCAAATATGATATCATTTTACAGTTAAAACACTTGGAGGATCTCCAGGTTCACATGGGAAGAAAATTTAGATTATTGAGCATAATATACATGTCAAAAGAAGTGAATGCTGGCCAAGAAGATGGTTTGCATTACAGGAAGATGTTTCTAAACTTACAGTTTAGAACTCTATGCTTCCAGGGTCTCAGGACAACCAAGCTTCACAGACAGCATACAGCCTTACAAGCTGTAGTGCTTAGCTTAAACGATGTCATTGTAAAATTAGTTAACACCTCACAACAGCATTAGAAAGTGCTAATGTCCTCAAGGGGAATATTTCATCATAAATAAATTGGGAACAAGATATATGGATAGAAAGTAATGGCAAATATGGAGGGAGGTAGGAGCAGGAGTATAGAAATGGAACTCCCCTGTGGCCTGTAGTTGACATTTGTTGATTGTTCCCATAGCCCCATGTGCTTCCATATGTTACTGCCATTGTTGTTTTTCAAGTTTTTTATTTTCCTTCCTGCCTGTACTGTAAGCAGTTTGGCTATGATTTTACTCAATGTTAGGCCCCTAGGCCTTGCAGGGATCCTAGCACATAATGGGTTAGTGGCACATCATTGTTGAGTAAATAAATGAATTAAATTGCAAATGTTATATTTGTAGTTTAACTTTGAAACTGACTGATCTTCACCAAGACTGAAATTAAGTTTCATGATCTCAGGTTCACTATTCAGCAAAAAAATTTTTGAGATCTCTCCTTTTACTCAAATCATCATTTATATGACCTTACTATGGGAAATTCTCTACACTCTAATTTTTTGAATTTTAGCTAAATATATTTGAATTGTCATAGGCAATAAAACTTACTGCAGATTCAGAGTCAGAAGGGAGCATCTGACAGACACATGAAAGGCCCTCAGCCAGCTGCCTCATGTATAATTTACTAATCCTCACAGCAATCTCATAAAGAAAGCACTATGACCCCATTGTGCATATGAGTAAACTGAGGCTCTGCACAGTAAAGTTAGCCTGAGTTTAAATGGATGGTATGTAGAGTAGCTGGACTTCAAGCCAGAATTCTAGTTACAAGTTCCATCATTTTTTCATGATAACCTGCTAAATAAGCAAATAAAATGAAAGTGAAAATATATCAGTCAGGTTTATAAATTTTAAAAATCCTAACAAATAATCTAATCATTTAAAATGAAAAGCCCAGCCATTGACTTTAATCCAAATTACTACCACTAAGTAACCTCATTACAAATGTCAAAGAATTTTTCCACCATCTGAAAAGTCTAATTCTGCAATGGACATCGATAAGATGCATTGTTTTTTGCTATGAGAACCTGAAAATTATTTTACTGTATTTTGAAAATAATCTCTTCATAAGGTTAGAAAGAGATATGACTTTGTATGAAATTTTCAGATATAATTAATCAAGTATTATAACTTTTGACTATCAAAATTTATTTCAAATAAGGAAAGAAAGCTATTTATAAAGTCATATTTCCCCAGAACCATTTCCAAGTTAGGAAGTAAAAAGAGTTTTAAAAGGTTGGAAGGAGGTGTCTGAGGAATTACTAGGCATTAGTGTTAACTGTATGCCCAGCTCCTGAGAGAATAAAGATGCTACATCTATGGAAATATGAGAGTTGCAACTATAAAAATTATTGGGGAATGTCTATCATCTCAGAATTCTCTATTGAAATCTGTTCAGAGAATTGTCTGTGTTCAGCTCCCCCACCCTCGGGAATTCCTACAGCTCTATCTCTGCAGAAGGCAATATTGTGCTTATCCATGGAGAGGAGGAAGTTAATCTGCTGAGCTGTTGTCCTGTTCTTTAAAAACACCAAATCACTGACAGTATTGATTTTTGGCTTTTTATAAAACTTTAACTCTTCAGAATTTAATATGGAGAAGCTAGCATTTAAAAAGGAGAGACTTTCCTTTTTGGACAACCTCAGTGCTTTAAGGGTAAACAAGTATTTTGTAAATCGGTCCACTGAATGACAAGCCAACAGATTTGAAGCCAGCTGTCACCTTTGATTAGTCACACCCATAAATCCAGCCTGGTACTGGGATCGTTCCCAGTGTCCCTGCATCACAGACAGGGTTTTGAAGGGAGCCCATTCAGGGAGGGTGTCCTTTGCCCCTTCTCAGAGCATTTTATTTGGAAGTCTGAGCATCACTGTGTTCTGTGGATTAATTTCCTTGGAAATTTTCACAAGAGAAAATGGATGACGTGTATTCTTTTTGCTTCCTTATCTCAAATCATTGACCTTTCAATCCTATATTTAGACACTAGCCCTGACTAGCTCTTTACATCTAAAATTCATCAATCCCTGTTAGTATAATACTCCTGTTTTGTCCCTCCTCCCCCAAAGAATCCTACCTTCTTGTTAATAGATCTCACAGGCTCACAACATTACTAAATAAAGTATAATAACCAAAGCTGAGCCTTTATGTTTTACCATCAATATGAATTTTAAAGAGTGTCATCAAAAAAATCATCTTCAAAGATATTTTCTTGCATGTTTAAGTACGACTGCTGAGATGAAACTAAAGTGACTATAGCAGTTCTGCCATCCTGGGCTTTTTGGTGTTCTGATTCTTTCCTCACTAGCAGAGGCAGTGAATTTAACACTCAGATTTGCTCTGACAGGCTGACAACTGATATCACAAGACCACAGCTAAGAGTGGTTTATTACTTTTAGTGGGATTTATTTAATTCAGTCTCACAGCCTGAGGGTGGGGTAAAGATTTAACTTGAAATTAAATTCCAGCAGGAGACCTTTTAATATAAGAAAAATGGGCAGAAGGATAAATGACATGCTCAATTGCAATGGTTTTTTTTTAAAAAAGCCTATATTTAACATGGAGGAAAGAAATCCCACAAAATCATTTCAGTTGTTTGACAGATATGGAGAGAAAAAGTGTAGATGAACCAGTAATGATGATATAACTTAAAAGAGAATAATCTAAAGGAAAGTTTTTGATATACTAGAATTTTTTCAATCCATCTAGAAAAAAAAAATTCCTGTTTATGAATGTCTTCCATCAATGTCTGGATAAGTTGATAAGAAATCCCAAGTGTTCTTCTATTGTTTAATGTTAAACTGTACAATATTTCTGGATGAAATACAAGAGTTTAAGCAAAGCCATGGGTAGGAATTGCTGGTTTTTAACCTGAACATGGGGAATATTTATACTCCAAAATTTGGCACATGAAGATGGTGTTCATTTGTATTCAGAAGCTGAGAAAAATGGAGTTATATTGTAACAGGTAACCCTGACAGTATCTTGCCAGATTGGAGTACATAAGACATTGTATAGTTAGGGTCCTGATCCTCTGATATAACTCACGAGAAAAGGAGATACCTTATTGTCAGTAGATATTTAAATCATATTCTGCTTTATATGGTAATATTTTAGTCGCTTTGACTTCCCTTTTATAAAGAAAAATGACTGTTTCATAAAAGTATTTTAAAGGCATATCTATTTTGAGCCCGAGAAAATCAATGCCAAACAAAAAAATAGAGTAGAATAAACAAATGATCATGGGCCTCACTCTGTTTAAAGACATTCCAGTCTAGTTCAAGCTTCAGAAATATGTTCCATATCAGACAAGACCTGGCTGCCATCAGCACTGTAGCAAACTTGACCCTGGACAAAAAAATCACAAAGGTCATTTTTGTTCACTAACCACATTTTGCCTTTTTTTTTTTTTTTTTGCCTCTCTGTTCTATTCTGGAGCCTGAAGTTTTCATGACTCTCCAGAAAGCCCTCTTTGAAACCTTACACTCTTGCTAAGGAGGTATTCTGTGTCCCTCTTCCTCGTTAAAAACCTTGGCTATACTCATGGGCTCTAAGTGGTTAAAATATTGCCAAATGATTACTAAGTGATCATAGCTGAATGCAGGGGGTCTCCTATTTTCTTGGTTCGTGGCATCCTTAATTGTCTCAGTAATTGTTTCACAGCATCCTTGGGCCAAAAGGAATATCTTACAGTTCCATTTATTAAATACTTAGGTCCACACACCTTCAAAAGCATTTATGTCCTAAAAAATAGCACCCATAGAGCACTTCACAAACTTCTCAGATTGTATAATCAGATTGACTGTACCACTCTCATTGAAACAAACACAGCCATCAATGAGCTAGCAGTGCACATGATGGCCAACAGACATGACTGCATTTTTCCTGAATTTTAAAATATCCTACAGTGTCTCTTTGAATTTGCAGTGGGAGCTTATGTGACCTCAATGATCAGTTTGAAACTGAGAGCTTAATATATTTCTCTGCTAACAAATCTGCATTTCAAAAGAAATGTTCATTATTTATGACCTAACTGTTGGTGCCAATTTCACACAATATGATAGACTCAACCAGGAGAATATTTGGAGACAATGATTCTTTTGGTGTCTCTGTTGTCACCACTGACTAACTTCCTAATCCATGGAATGATGATGAAGCCCTAGTCAGAATCCATCACATTTTTATCCATATCCAAAGTCCTAAAATAGGGACTATTCCACTCATCCCAACTGACTTTCAAAGTATTGACACATTTTTAATAACTCCACTTCAATTTATCAGTGATTGTTTTCTTTAGAAAGAGTCTGAGCAGTAACACTCAAACCTCTGACCTAGTGTAGGAATTAGCCTTCCTACAGAAGTAAACCACAAAAAATTTCCATGATCATTTGGAGGGCAAATATTTACCTATCTCTGGATCCCAGCATTCCTCTTCCTCCTGTCGTCTACCCACCCAATCTGGACATGCATGATAGAGTGTATTGAGCATCTTTTCCCATTAGGATCTATGTTCTTGCTGGACTGTTTGTCCCTTAGATTTGCCCTTGATATGATTCCTCTATCAGTGTCCTTGTCTAGAATCTTGCTTGTATGAATTTGAATGCCATCACCTCTGAGTGACTTCATACAAAATTGCCTTAATTCAGTGGCTCTTCCTCCTTCCATGAGATTTTGTCTTGTCTTCTTCCTAAGTGAGCTACACCCTCACATTGGTATCTGAAATGTCTATTGTGATTCTAGGACTCATGGTCATCAATAATTCCCCTAAGAAGAGAGAAGAGATCACTTCCAAAGCTCTCCCAGAAGAATGAGGAAGAACTCTCTCAAAAGCCCCAGCAAATTTGTTATATCTCACTCTTTTTTGATACAATGATATTTTTGTACCCCAAACCTCACTATATAAATGCATTTTAAGAAGTAGTATTCCAGACAGAAGGTATTTTCCCATCTACTAATATGATTCATAAGTGCACATTTGGTGCAGAATAATCATTAGCCAGCTCCCAAACAGGTTGAAGACATGACAAATAAAACTATGTAGAAAGAAAACTGCCTTTTCTTAGGATGCCCCTTTCCACCTCTCCTTACCTACCACCAACCACTTAGAAGTCTCATTTATTTAGTTAGTTATTACATTGCATTTAAGATACAAATTATATGTATTTGTCTTAAGTGATTATTTCCTACTTATATTAAATTGTTTCCATTGTTCAGTGATGTTTGTCTGTTTCTATTTGAAGCTGGGATGGAACTCCTCATAAATTTCCCTACTAGAATTAATAGGGTTTTGACTTTTCACTTAGTGGCAGGTTTTTCAGAAAAGAGTTAAAGTCATTAAACAAGGAATAGGTGTATACTCAAAGCAATTTACTTCTTAGGTGATTTGATAATTGAGATATCACTGTATTTTCTTTCTGCAGTGAAGTTAAACTGAAGGCCCATCTGTTGATGAATAGCATAACCAGATTTTAGGTTAATTAGCTCCCAAGTGCCCTGTATGTATTTATACTATCAGAAGATCAAAAGGTACACAGTCAAGTGTATCTGAAACCAGAACTCCCTTCTACTAAAGTCAGGTGTATGCATTTTTACTGAGCCTCTTCTCTGCTAATAGTCAGATGGTAATGGTGTGTTTTACAAATATATTCTGGAAATTTTTATGCTGAAAGCTACTGGTAAGGAATGAATTAGACTTTTTTTCTTATCATTTGATTCCTAATGATGATACATATATATTTACTTCTCCTAGAAAAATCATTATATCAAAACACCCTAGAACATAAATTCCTTGAATGAAGGAAACACATCTTATAGAGAGAATCCGAGTCTCAGACTGAAGAGTATAATATGCACAGAATTATTCCTTCTAACTTGTAATTCAACTCAGTTTCTACTGTATTGCAACCCCCCTTCCAAAAAAGCTGATAGGATATTTTAACCTCATTGTCCCAGGATTGTGTCAGGGTTTGGAGGAATTTATTCAGTGCCAGAACATGGGAGGAAGGGACAGATTGCTTCCCTGAGTCATTGGACCACACATTTTCACTAACAGAGTCATCATCCCAATCCAGGAGCTCTTTCCTGTGCCACACTGAGGGGCACAAGAATCTTTCTGCAAGGAGGTGCCATCCTTGAATCCTCTTAGTACTTACCCCTAAAGGATCTCTTCTATCTGCTGACTTGCTGGAAATCCCTCCTTGGAAGAGTCACCCACATGGCTTAAAACAGTAAACCCTGTTATAATCCAGATATACTCATCAGAAGAAACACTGTTAAAAAGCAACCGTTTTCTAATGGTGTGAATTAGTGCTAGATTTTTTTTTCCTTAGGAGCATGTTCAGACAGGAGGGAAAAAAAAAAAGAGTAAGTTCCTGAACAAGAAAGGAAGCTCTCCCAAAGTTCTGGGCTACCAACACACCACACTTCTCATCCTCCTGTTTTTTCACACACAACCTAGGATTTTTATTTAAAGCCTATAAATGGCAACCCACTCCAGTATTCTTGTCTGGAGAATCCCATGGACAGAGGAGCCTGGCGGGCTACAGTCCACGGGGGTCGCAAAAAGTCGGACACGACTGAGCGCTTTCACTTCACAACCTGGTAGGGCTTCCTAGGTGGCGCTAGTGGTAAAGAACCTGCCTGACAATGGAGGAAACTTACGAGACTTGGCTTCGATCCCTGGGTCGGAAAGATCCCCTGGAGAAGGAAATGGCAACCAACTCCAGTATTCTTGCCTGCAGAATCCCATGGACAGACGAGCCTGGCGGGCTACAGTCCATAGGGTCACCAGGAGGTGGACACGACGGAAGCCGCTCTTAGCAGAGTGCAGCACACAGCCTGGTAGATGGGAATTCTTTCCATTCCCTGTTGTGTTTACGTATGTTTTTTAACAGAAAGTTCTTAACTTAGAAGTGTTTTTTTTTTTTTTTTAAATTTCATCTGGGTACTTTGATATAATCAATTCTTTCAAACACTCAGTCATTCAAATGATAAATATTGAGCTCATTAATACTATTTTCAGAGGAATGTTGTTTCCAGTGTTTAGGTCTTTTTTTTCCTTTTATGAAAAGGCCTAGTTCTCAGCATACGCCTGCACACACACACACACACACACACACTTTCCTCTCTCCCTCTCCCTCTTTTTCTCTCTCTCAAGGCATAAAGTAAGAGATTAAGAAGTAACCATGTTGAGATAAATGTGAACATATTGGCTTTTATAAAGGAACTGAAGCAAAGAGAATAAATAAGTTATGTATTTCAATTTGCTTTCAATAATGGAAGATTTTTAAGAGAAAATGGAGAGTAAGTTGTCTAGGATACTAGTTGCAATTGAAATACAGTGAAAGTCTACTTTGAATAAGTCATGGTAAAAAGTAGAACAATGTAAAAAAGTAATTTATGTTTTAATATAGCATTTGCATTTATCTACCCTTTACAATTCATATCAGTTCTGCACATTTTTATTATACTCTGGAAAAACTAATTTGGTCACATGATTTCCTCTGCATAGGTTAACCAGCTGCAAAGCAGCATTTGGCAAGAGTTCATCAGTCAAAAGGGCCAACCTCAGGGTCGCTAGCAAAGGAGATCTAGTTCCCTTGATCTAGATCCCTTGAACTTTAAGTACTGCTATTGATTTCAAGTTTTTCTTCTTCTGCCTCCCTTTTGCAACCCAAAGATGTTTTTATACCTTCTAAGCTATTTGCCCATAAGCTGTAAGTTAAAGTCAATAATTATTTTTCTATATTCCTCTTCTAAATTTCCACTTGAATCTTATCTCAAGTTTCTCTATTTTTCTTAGGATTGGGAAAAATGAATGAAGTCTTTGGAACTATATTATAAACTAACCTTGAAAGTAGCCAAGGTTTAGACTCTGATTTAGACCCTAATATGGTGCTGACCAAGATGAGCCCGGGGCTAAACCAAAGCCAGAGGTAACATTCTATAGTGATGGAGAAATTGGTTGAAACCTAGGTTCAGATTATTCTCAGGGACACCAGGCATCATAGCATTCCAATTATATAAGAGTACCATGGATAGAGGAGCCTGTTGGGCCACGATCCACAGGGTCGTGAAGAGTCGGGCACGACTAAACTGACATCACGGCACGCATGCATGCTTACTTCATGGAGAGAGAACTGTAGCTTAAAAGCATAATTACCTCACTGATCAATTAAAATCCAAAGATTCTAGGAATATATGTGCAATAATAAAGATTAACAAAGCTTACTTTTAACATATTGACTAAGTCAATGCAGGGTTCTCTCTACATAAATGTTAATGAAAGAAGAGGTGCTATAGCTTAAAGGCCAGTTGAGGAAATACACATAGAGCTCTGCAAGTAACAGTGCACAGGGCAGAAAGGTCAGGAATGGGAAGACAGGGGAGAAAATGATGGAGCTTGACAGATAGGTTGAGGCACAACAAGATGAAAGTTCTTCATTAGATCAGTTTTCTTTCTGAACGTGCCTGGTGTCATTGATGGTCTTCATTGGAATGTCTTCTGTTAGTTGGATTCTTAATCCAGGCCTAGTTCGCCCCCAGCTCACCATCTTGCCATATCAAATATTATGAATTAACTTCCTGTCCAATTAGCTTCCCAGTGTGTAATAGCTAAGTACTTCCTACTTCAAGGTAAGGCTCTCACCACAGTAATATCCGACTGCAGAAAGCCAAACTCACAGAGAGAGAGACAGGATTTGAAGACTAGAAAAGTGTTTAGGGACACTATTCTCCTTGATATAACTGCTACTCAGATTTTTTTCTAGTAATGACATTCTTCCAGTTACCTAGGGAAGAAACTTTAATTTTTACTCATCTTTCTATTTTACTTTCCACATCTGTTGCTAAGTCTTAAGACTTTTTGAGTCTGACTTCCTGGTATCTCTTAGTTCTGTCAGTGCTTTGCCATTCCCACCAAATCTTCTATGGTTTAGCTAACTCATTCCTAGAGAGCATGGCTAGCTTCATGAAAGAACAAGGTCTTTGGAATTAGGTAAACTAGGATCAAATTCCAACTCTTTCACTTGCTAGGTGTGTCATGTTGGCCAAGTTTATTCATCAATTCAAAGTTAAATTTCCTCATCTATAAAAAGGGACTAATACTTTCTGATAATGTTGCTAAATTAAACAGCATATAAAAACCATTTGGGATATAGTCAGTTTCCCATATATCTTAAATACCTTCTCAATCTGATTTTTAAATAGTGCATTAACTTTATTACTTCCTTAGTTGTATATATGTCATTATTCTCAAATATCTTGAAACAACCTCCAAACTTCCCTACTCTGACATTGCAGGTCCCCCGCGCCCCTCCCCCCACCACCGCTTTCCTCTCCAGTTAGAGTGAAGTCCTTCTACTCTCCTGCATCAGCCTTCAGCTGCAGCCAAGGCAGAGTCTTGCTATCTCCCAAGCTCAGTAGCATCAATCTTTGAAAGTCCCCATTATTTTATTTCCACAAGAAGAAATCTTTGTCACCTACTCCCCATTTCAGGCACATTTTACAAGTAACACAGGAATTCTAGATTTAGCACTTCTAGTCCTTGTAGACTGAAAACTACTCCTATCACATTTGGTGCAAGAATAGTCTTTTTTGGTAATTAAATATCCAGTCCAGTGTCATAATCATGTAATGATATTCACTTTGATTATCAATTTGAAAAACTGTCCCTGCCTAAAAAAAAAAAAAAAAAAAACACAAAACTGTCCCTGTTTACCTCCATTTCAAGCCATACTAAAGCTAAAATAGAAAAATTAAAGGACACAGAAGAGGGAAGCTCAGTCCCTCTGTCTGAACTTTGAACAAGAAGTAGCTAGCCTCTGATCACTCCTCAACATCTGAGAACAGTAGAGTACTCATCAGTAGGAAGAGATGTAAGTTCTACTTCTTATGCTGCAATAGAAATGCAATTGTAGAGCATCCAGGGGGAAGTCTGCAATGAAGCCTAACAGAACCCACCAGGGACCTCCAGTTCAAGGGAGAATCCACTGTTGCCCAGAGGCAGAGCTTTCATTCTCCACTGGAAGCTGAGTATGAGGATCTCTGGGACTGTTAAATGGTACTAAAATGTGATCTGAGCACTTAATGCTATAGGACAAGTAGGAATTGTGGAACATATAGACTCTTGTAAATTTATAAGTAGGAGATGCTGCAAAGATCATGGTTTAAAATTCTAGATTGCTCTATTCCCAGTAGAAAAAGCAGATTAAACCACCTTCAAATTTAATTTGCAATATGTCTGTAATCTTCCAGAAGCACTAATTTAAAAATCTTCAGTTCTTTCCCAATTACTAATTTAAGTACCTCTATGTTCACAAACTCTGAATATTTTATCTAAAAGGCAACCATGAACTTTTACTTAAGAGAACAATAGAAAGGAAGCTTCAAAAGAGCTATACAGTACTCCAGATATTGCCCCAGAATACTGGTCTTCAAATGCTATAAAGAAATCCTCTACATAGAGCTTCCATGATACCAAACACTTAAAAAGAAGCCTTGTTTTGCCTCCTTCTCTACCACTGGGTCAGTTTTAGATAATCAACTCCCAGATTCCAAGTTTTATGTCCTTGTACAATACAGCCAGTCTCCAACATCCCTCAGAGAGGCTCTGAAAAATACAATTTAAACAATCTAAATCAAAACAGAGAAACTGTCATGTGGCATGTTTTCATTCGTCTCTCCGTCAGAAGGGGTACCTTAGCTTAGCTTTCATTTCTTTCAAGGAGTAAACACTCAGACTCCTAGGTTGGGTTCATTATCTCCCCTAGGCGGTTGCATATCCTGCTATGCAAAACTCTGATTGAGGAACACAGTACTTTGGACTGTAAATATCTGCTCATTCATCTAAATCTCTGAAACTCTCTACCTTTTCTTCACTCCCATCCTAAACTATAATCTTCGGAGGGCCGTTCCAGCTATCTATTGTTGTATAATCTGTTGTTGCCATTGTCATTGTTGATGAGTCGCTAAGTCAGGTCTGACTGTTTTGTGATCCCATCGACTTAGCCCACCAGGCTCCTTTTTCCATGGGATTTCCCAAGTGACAATACTGGAGTGAGTTGCCATTTCCTTCTCCAGGAAGGATCCAGGAGCTCTTCCTGACCCAGGAATCAAACTCACGTCTGCTGCATTGGCAGGCAGATTCTTTACTACTGAGCCACCTGGGAAGTCCCACTGTTGTATAACAATGTTGCTGTTGTTCAGTCGCTAAGTCATGTCCGACTCTTTGCAACCCCAGTCTTCCTTGTCCTTTACTATATCCGGGAGTTTGCTCAAGTTCATGTCTATTCAGTTGGTGATACTATCTAAACATCTCATCCTCTGCTGCTTTCTTCTCCTTTTGCCTTCAACTTTCCCAGCATCAGGGTCTTTTCTAATGAGTCAGCTTTTCATATCAAGTGGCCAAAGTGAGGTTCAGCTTCACCATCAGTCCTTCCAATGAATATTCTGGGTTGATTTCCTTTAGAACTGACTGGTTTGATCTCTTAGCTTTCCAAAGGACTCTCAAGAGTCTTTTCCAGCACCACAGTTTGAAATCATCCATTCTTTTGCACTCAGCCTTCTTTATGATCCAACTCTCACATCCATACATGATAATAAACCACACCAAGATTTAGCAATTTAAGATAACCATTTTATTGTCCCACAGTGTCACATGTTAGGAATTTGGACAGGACTCATTTAGGCAATTTTCCTCTATGTGTCATCGTCTGAAGTCTTGCTAGATTATCAACCAGTGCATGAACTAGTCTAATCCAAGCTGGCCTCTCAATTGTCTGGTGTCTTGGAGGGGTTGACTGGAAGACTTGGTTCTGCTGATATCTCCCTCCAGAGAGCCTACAAATGACCTGTCTTCACAGTCGTCTCAGAATGGCAGGACTTCTTCAAGTGTGTCTCAAGGCTCTCACAGTTGTTCAAATGGGTACAAGGAGGGACTGCATCACTTGTTATGACTTACCATCAGAAGCCCCACACTACTAATTCTATCTTTGTATTTTCAAGTAAGTCACTAAGACCAGTCCAGGTTCAAGAGGAAGTCTGATGTTACCTCTCAAGGGTAGAAAACCAAAAAAATTATGGTCATTTTTAGTGTGCTTTAGGGACTTTCCTTCATTTATTGAATCCTTATTATACTTAATTTTTTGAAACCCTTCCCACACCACCTTAATGTGTGCTGGGCACTGTGCTAAACAATAGAGATAGAGCAGCGAACAACTAAAAAGAGAGGAACTGCTCTCTTGTCACTCCTCTCAACACCCTCTGCACTCCACACCAAGCACAATGCCTGGAACTCTATAGACGACCAGTACATTTTTTAGGAACTCAAAGGTAGAGTTGAAGAGTAGCAGGAATAGACAGCTCTTCCTTTCAGGACTGTTTAGCATGAGGTGATTGAGAGGGAATAAGGAAAAGCATTTTACCATTTTGACTCTTTCGAGGCAACTGTCATATCTTCTTGTGTGCTTAATGAACACGTTCACATTGCCAACCCAACTGAGTCCAAGCTGAGAGTTTGCCAGTCCAAATCTGTCATACACTTTAGAGTAATCTAAACCATAGAAAACATCTTTGTGCCTTACACTGAAGAAATAATATTTTGCATCCCATTTTACTTTTTCATTTCCCCAAGGCTTAGGTGCCTTCGTCTTACAGATTAAATTTGTAAGAGTTATGGAACCTTCCCTATTCAGTATCAAAACTCACTAGAGTGTTGTTACAGTGATAATACCCTTATACATCTCTGAGAATAAGTTGTGCAGGTATAAACTATCCACAATATTCTTGGATTTTTTTAAATTTTATTTCTGTGAAACTTATCTTAGATTGACTTGGAGGGAATTATGTATGGGGGATAAGCTATCAGTACAGTTTCCTTTCATGGTTTTCTAATGGCATATTTCAGTGTTCACGCATTCCCCAAAAGAAAATCAGTTGCTCCGACAGCATGAACTTAAGACATAATTTTAATAATAGATTTCACAAGGGTTAGATGTAATGGTTAATATAATGTAAAGATGGTAAACTTACAATAGTTTTCTTAAAAGTCACGTCATCTTTACAAAAGATTATTTTAAGCAAAACTCTGTTTCAAAGGAATTTACAAACAGGAGTCTTTTGTTGTTGTTATTATAGTAGAGTTCCTTTAATATAGGCAGTTTTTTGTCAATAATGAACTATTACCACAAAACGGAATGCTCCCTTGTTAACATAATTTAAGGCAACTTTGCAAATAATAAGGCATGCTGATGAAATCCAATATTATACTTAAAGTAAGTGTTGTCTGGGACAAGGAGTGTATCTTATTTTTCTTTCTTCACAAAAACATATGATTCTAACAAAATGAATCCTTCTAAGAAAAAAATTTTGGATTTAATTAATATCCTACGTAGTGATGTACTTTTCCAAGAAGAAATAATATTCTATTTTCTAAAAATTCTCCTTAGAGAATACAGAGAAAAAAATCTAGTGCTGAAAGCAAGCTCTGCAAAATTGCATGTTCAAAGAGCTTTGATTTGTAAAAGGGTAAGAACAAGATTGCTCCAGACCATTCACAGTTGTAGTAAATCAAACTGCTTATATATATATATATATATATATATATATATTCTATTTAACAACTCCATTTTTATCATCTTTATGGAAATATTTTTACAGATGATTAATAAAGAACTTCAAAGAAGAAAAAGAGATTGTTTTCAGAAGTGATGATTTACTAGAACCAAATATAATGAAAAAAATAATATTAATATAAATTATCAATTATAACCTCTATTTCTCTACCTCTGAAAATAATGAAAGTAATATGACATTCTGTTCACTTCATTTCAGTTTTGTTTTATAAGTATGCAGTGACCTAGATGCCTCTCATTTAAATATTATGAATTATTAGATTAATTCTCCCTAGATATGTGATATGAATATCACAGATGATAAGATAAAATAGAAAGAAATTTGGACTTTTGTGTAAAAAGATGAAAATAAATGCTTATCTTTACAGAGATACAAAGATTGATATCTTATCATCCATAGACACTTTCTGAGAGAATCAATAAAGGATATTCATCAGCAGAGTGAAAAGTGAACACAAAGGATTAAATAAATGAATGAATAAATATATGTTCATTAAATAAATGAGCAACATATAATCACAGAACCTGCTAAAAATATGTTGGCAAATTCAATCATATGTTCACTAAGAGGAACAAATGTATTTAAAACTAAAACATTTACTCTTATTTAAAATCTGGGGAAGTCTAAACACCAAGTGGTTTATTTTTCAGTGGGTAGTTGAAACATGAAATTTTCTTATATTTTTCAGAAGAACAAATATTTTTATAATTTGACCCTTGTTAGAAAATGTAAAAGCAAATTGTGCAGTTAAAAATTTAAACTAAACATTTAAATAAGAATGGTGTATGTGGTTGAATACCAATTATATAAAGTCTAAAAACAAAATAGTACAATAGAGTACAATGGCATACAAATATACAGTAAAATATAAAACATAGTCGAGAAGGATACATGCCGACCTCCTAATAGTGTTACCTACAGGAGAAAAGGGTATTCAGAAACAATTTGAAAAATATCTAAAGCTGATATGGCAAAAGTTAAATTAATATTTGCTAATACTGGGTACAAAAGAGTTTGTCACATTCCTACTCTGTGGTTTAGATTCAAAGTAAAAGTATGAAAATACTTCAATGGTTTGTATGTTTAACATCTCCACATTTGAAATGTATCATCAAAAATAATTAAAAATACCTAAACTTTTTTTTGAAAGAAAAATTTTATTCATAATTTATTTACTCATCCAAGTATATATACCTTATCTTGTTCAAAAAGAGCTGTTACATAAAAATTTACAATTGACATATGAATAGCAAAAGACTATTATGTTTTATAAAACAATTATAAATTATGTGGACTTTATCCATTTTGAAGGTACAATCAAAAAGAAGCCCTAAGTGGCCGTTGCTCTATTATTGAAATGTTTAGAACATATTTAAGTAATTGAAAATACTGATGATATTACCATTATTAATATTAATATTATTAATTATAACTACTTACTCTTTTGAAGCAATTTCAATTTCATAGAGAAAGTAGAACAAGGATCACAGGTGCAATGTCTAAATTTCAGATTACATTATTAATATAGAGATAAGCTTATAGAGACTTTTAAAATGTGGCCTTATTTGTAACTTCCTTAAATAATTCATCTTAAAGGCTAACTGCATAATGGAATCTCTGACAGCATATAAGTTAAACTTGAAATCACTGAATTATGTTTTAAACACACCTTTCATTCAGTGATTGGAGGAAGACCTGCATGTTATATTAACAGATGTCAGGTGTGTCGATTGTAAATGGAATTTTTTGTCTTAAAATTTTGTTATGTTCTTACCTTAATGCTTTGATTGGTAAGAAGGAAGGGAACTCTCTTTGAAGAGATAAGTAAATTTGCCAATTTTAACTAATGATACTGAAGCCATTAATATTTCTTTAGAAGTGGTTAGACATGCAAACTCTTTCTCCCGTGTAGTTTGTATCTTAGGAAACTAATCTAGATCAATCCAATAACAGCTGTGACTCATTGCTGTGACACTAAAATGCATGTTCTGTTATTCATAGTCCTTTTTAAGAATGAATAAGTGTATTAATTTTTTGATTGTAGCTGTATCTATTGCTTTATGCCAGTCTAGTTTGAGAATATGATTTACTGAACAGTTCTGGGCTGGCAGAATCAATGGTTCACCACAATGTGCTTAGTCATGTCTATTAAACAGTTTGTTTACTGGCATCCTCAAGACCTGGTCAATTAGAGATTTTTCAGTGTTAGGGATCTACTTTTCCCATGGAAAAGAAAAAAAAATCTCATTAGACATGGTCTTTTAATTAAAAGCTATTAAGTACCAATTCCTTCTAACTGAAGCAATAATTTTCAGAAAAAGAAATCTTTATTAAGGGATGAGTTCTTACTTAGTCTGAAATGGAGCCAAATTCAGCCACTAATAATAAAAATCACCGTTAACTTCATTAAAGACCATTTACCTCCATGTTGTATTCTCAATCAATGCTACTGGTTTGTTTTGTACCGCTGGCAACAATCATCACCCAGATTTTTTCAGTGTTTTTCACTGTTAGTCATTGCCCCCTCTCTTTTATTTTCCATCCAAAAACTAGTGGGATGTTTCTAGTGATTTTGCATTTCATTCCAATATTCTAACTCAGCAGAAAGCAAGGCAGATACACAATGGATTATTTAGCTCAAACTAGGGGTAAAGATGGGAGGAAAGTTTAGATTCAAAGTAAAAGTGTGAAAACGCTTCAGTGGCTTGTATGTTTAACATCTCCATTAATTACATCAACCTATTTCTGTGACTCCATTTCCTCAGTACAAGTGGCAGAGATAATACCAGACAGAAACTGGTATAAATCCCATGCAAATGATTTTTATTGAACGTGTACCGTGCACATTTAGGGGCTGTATTCTACCTAAATAATGCAGGAGCATGCGACGCCTGCCAAATCCCACACAATGTTGAAACCCCAGTTAGTGTTTTATCTTTAAAGAGAGAGCTCTGCGTCCTTTTGGCAGCTGATGAGTTCAGATAGAAAACATGCCAGGAGTGTGGACCGATGCATTATCACACGCACACCCCTGCCTCCTCATATGCCATAACATTGGCAAGCAGAGCCCAGAGCTCTTTAAGAACAAGAAGAAGCTCATAAATAATGGTTGAATCACACAAGGGATAATTAAATGAGACAACTGAATGCCAATGGACTCCCCAGCGGAAAATAACTCTTCAGTGAGGAGCATTCCTGCCTCTTTTTTTTTCTTTCTTTCTCAGTTTTAGTTTTGACTAGCAGTTCATTACTGTAGATACTTTTCAAATGGGAATGTTTTAAAAAATTGTCAAACTCTGCAAAACATTTTGAGACATTTTCACATTTAGGAACATTTCTTCAGGACAAAAAACATATAGATATATGCTTATCTTTCAATGTTAAAGCTTTAATCTCACCCTCCTAATGATATATACCTGTCTGACAAACCAACTGCAGATACACTCCTGAAAAGCAGAAGGCGAAAATTCTATAATGTGCAAAATCTCACTGAGTTGTGTGTCCTAAAATGTGAGTAGAATTCATTCATTCTTTTCATTTAAGATAAATACACATCAATGTTATAGCTGCCTCCTCATTCTTAAAAAATGAGATTCACAATGAATTTCAATGTTTCTCCACCAGCCTCCTCCGAATTCTTTTTCAGAAATGCTTAATGTATCTGGCCTGACAGCTTTGTGTTCAAGGTTGACAGGATATTTTTAGTATCCCAAGTATTTTAAAGGCTTGGAAAAGTCTAGCTCTGGTTTTCTTGTTTATGAAATAACATTTAGCAGACAATTACAGTTGGTTTAATATGCATTTATTGCTGTCTGAGGAGGGAAAATGCCTCCAGCTTTCTTGGCAAAATGAAGAGAAATATGCATTCTCTCACACTGAGGCTATTCAGAATTGGCCGTGCTTGCTTGCTGATCACTGAAGATTGTGCATCTTGCAACAGTAAAATGAGGAAGCTATAAGAAAAAGATAAATCTAACTTATCTCTACTTCTTGATCAATACAAGGAGCCTGGGGTCCCATCCCTGACCCATTTTAATTTAGTAGCAACAAGATAACTCAGCATAGCAGTGCAAAGCTGCCCCTCACTTTCAAGCAGGGCTCTACAAAGTTAGTGAAAATCTACTTTGTCACTTCAGTCAGTCATTTTGTGTTTATTTACCACCTGTAATGTGGTAGGCCCTATAGCCAGTTCTAGAGCTAAACATGTAAATTGAATGAAGCTTGTCACTGCCTTCTTGGTGATTTCTATGCCACAAGGAAAACAGACATGAAAAAATAATTAAAAGATCAATGATATTGCTAATGGTATCACTTATAAACTAGTCTAGCTTGAAGCATTCATTCATCCATCACGATCTCAGCCATGTTGACTCTTTGCAACCCCATGGGCTGTAGCCTGCTTGAATCCCCTGTCCATGGGATTTTTTCAGGCAAGAATACCGGAATGTGTTGCCATTTCCTCCTCCAGGGGGTCTTCCTGACCCAGGGATTGAACCCTCATCTCCTGTGTCTCCTGCATTGCAAGCAGATTCTTTACTGCTTGAGCCATCAAGGAAATCCATGTAACATAAGTTAACTATGGTGAAACATTAGACAAAACCAAAATTATATCAGCCTATTTTTAAAAAATGACTTTTAACAATATATATCAATTTCTTAATAAATAAAATCAGTAGATATTTTCTGAACTAAAGAAGACTAAAGAGTAACTAAATGAGCCTGCACTGCATCCTGTCCTAGTAGGTGAGTGAGCAAAAACAGTATAATGGAGAAGCTCAATCTTCCACTATCTGTATAGAAAAATTTAGGTCTTCCCTACTATTTCTTTCTTTCCTGTGAGTCTCCTTTACTACTCACACAAAACACTTAACTTCTGGTTACCAAATATGCAGAGGTTTTTCTCTATACCACCAAGAAATTCTCAGCTACAAGCAGGGTGTTCAAGAATTCAACTCAATTCTGACACTATCTACCTAGAGATAACATCAGATCCCACAGGTTAAGGATTCACTCCTACAAGGCTGCTCTGATACTTCAGACACCAGACATAAATGTGTGACTTCTGACCATAAAAGAAGATTATAGATTGAGAGGGTCCAATGACCCCTTCCTTGGATTCAATTAATTTCTGAGAATGGCTCACAGAACTCAGGGAGTCACTTACTTAGGTATACTAGTTTATTAGAATATGCGATAAAGGAATACAGATGAACAGCTGGATAAGAGAGATTTGTAGGGCAAAGTGTGTGGCAAAGGGGCAAAGGGGCCATGCCCTGTCCAGGCACACCACTCTCCCAATACCTGCATGTGTTCACCAACCCAGAAGCTCTCCAAACCCCATACTTCTGGAATTTTATAGAGGTCCATCATATAGGCATGATCAATCATTAACTTCATTTTCAGCCCTTCTCCCTTCTCAAGAGATTGGAGAGTGGGGTTGAAAATCCCAAGCTTCTAATCATTGCTTGGTCTTTCCAGTTATTAGCCCTCATCCAGGAGATCATCAAGAATCACATTAGAACAAGACGTTCCTACAAACCAGGAGATTATAAGTGTTTCAGGAGCTCTGTGTTAGGAACAGAGATAAAAGATCAATATTGGAACTAGAGAGGCTCCTAGTGTTCTTATCACTTAGGAAATAACAAGGAACTCTGTCCAAAAACAAGGAGCAGAAACCAATATATATTTTCTGTTATTTCATAAATAATAATTAAATAAAACTAATGAATTAATGTTAAATTTACTGACTATGGGCTTCCCTGGTGGCTCAGAGGTTAAAGCGTCTGCCTCCAATGCGGGAGACCCGGGTTCGATACTTGGGTTGGGAAGATCCCCTGGAGAAGGAAATGGCAATCCACTCCAGTATTCTTGCCTGGAGAATCCCATGGACAGAGAAGTCTAGTAGGTTACAGTCCACGGGGTTGCAAAGAGTCAGACACAACTGAGCGACTTCACCTCCCCTCCCCTCACCTTACTGACTCTGATAAGTCCATTTTGGTTATGAAAAAGAATATCTGTAAGGAAATACACTCTGAAGTATCTAGGGAAAAAGGTTATAATGTATGCAATTTACACTCAAGTCATTCAGTTCATTTCAGTCGTTTAGTCATGTCTGACTCTTTGCAACCCCATGAACTGCAGCATGTCAGGCCTCCCTGTCCATCACCAACTGCCAGAGTCTACCCAAACCCATGTCTATTGAGTCAGTGATACCATCCAACCATCTCATCCTCTGTTGTCCCCTTCTCCTCCTGCCCTCAGTCTTTCCCAGCAGCAGGGGCTTTTCAAATGAGTCATCTTTTCCTACCAGGTGGCCAAATTATTGGAGTTTCAGCTTCAACATCAGTCCTTCCAATGAACACCCAGGACTGATCTCCTTTAGGATGAACTGGTTGGATCTCCTTGCAGTCCAAGGGACTCTCAAGAGTCTTCTCCAACACCACAGTTCAAATGCATCAATTCTTCAGTGCTCAGCTTTCTTTATAGTCCAACCCTCACATCCATACAAGACTACTGGAAAAACCATAGCCTTGACTAGATGGACCTTTGTTGACAAAGTAATGTCCCTGCTTTTTAATATGCTGTCTATGTTTGTCATAACTTTCATTCCAAGGAGTAAGCATCTTTTAATTTCATGGCTGCAATCACCATCTGCAGTGGTTCAGAAAAACAATATTCTGTGTGTGTGTTGTGTGTCATATGCTTGTGTGCATGTGAGAGAATGAGAAGGGGGGGGGAGAAAGGATACAAATGAAAAAGCTGATGGGACAAAATATTGACAACAGTTGAATCTTCATTGAAACCAGTTTTGCTTGCCATCCTTACAACTTCTCTGAAAGTTTGAAATTATAAACTTGTAATAAAAGGGTTTTTTAAAGATATTTGCTGTAAAGGAGTTTCGTAGGATTCTCCAGAACATGTACAGGGGAATAAAGTCCAGTCTCTCGGGGTTTTGCCTCAGAAAGTAGTAGTTAGGATGGCTCCTGAGAGAGACCGAGGAGTTCAGGGTGAAGTAAATAAGATGAGGTGTTAGGAAATCAATCTAAGCACAATCATTTACAAAGACCTTGCTGTAGTTCACTGTTCAAAATGAGCCAAGTCTACTAAAGCTAGAGCACAGAGGTGACAGGGAAATGGGCTGAGAAGAAAATGGAAGAGGTGGCAGGAACTTGACTACATAGTCTTATAGACCAAGTTATAAGAACTAGGAAGTCTGGGAATGGCGTGATAGCAGTGCGATGTAATTCAAGGCTAAGGGAATAAACACAACAATTCTTTTAGGATAATAAAAAATAGGAGATGTAAGGGATCACAAAGGGTAAATGTTTGTTTTAGTGAATCCAACTTGAGAGCGCCAATGGTGAGGGTCCACAAACACAATTCCCTTCTCCTCTCTCAGGATCCAAAGGGCTCAACCCGACTTCCACCTCATATTTCAATGAAACCTGATGTCAGAAGAGCCCTTGTGCCAGAGCTGGTGGGGAAGGGTCATAGGAGGAGGGGATGCTAATGACTGGTTGATTGGAGTCAACTGGCTCCGGAAGAAAGAGGAAGAGAGAAAGCTACCAGAAGGACATTCTCAGCAAACTTCCGCAGATGGCCTCAGAGAGTAAACCCAGGCATGGTTTTTAGGGAGAGTCAGAACAACTCTCTTGGTCAGAAGCCCTCTCTTACATTTCCATGACTCTGTTTAACTGAGATCATCACTTTAATTTCAAGTGAAGGGCTGACTGAAACCTTCTCTATTTCCTGTGTGTCTTACATTTCAAGGTAAGACTTCATTATGTGTCACCTTTTTATTCCATGATCAGTTTTAGTTTGTGATGAGAATAAGATGGTTGAATGGCATCATCAACTCAATGGACATTAGTTTGAGTAAAGTTTGGGAGATGGTGAAGGACAGGGAAGCCTGGCAAGCTGCAGTCCATGGGGTCACAAAGAGTCAGACCTAACTGAGTGACTGGACAACAGTTTTAGTTTGTGGTTACAAATATTTTACAAAGATATGTTGACTACAGTGAGGAAAATGCATTGTGGTGGGGGCTAGGGAGATGAAGGGAGAAGACTGACTTTCAGGAAAAATATTAGAGGGGCTGCTGAATTATCCATGGATACTAATTTGCACCTATGGAGTTGGGCACATTCTACTGTGATTATCTTTTTAAGGCTTACCCACTTAAATATTTTGGAGAGACATTTTTCACATTTTGAACTTGTTTAAAATAAGATACACTTTTAATTAGCAACCTAACCTTGTGGAATTTAATATCCTGCAACAACTTCACCTAGGCACAATTATTATATGAGGAATTTAAATCCCAAGAGCATTCTGCTAATTAATATTTCACCCATTACCAAAACAAAAATGGATAGCCTATCCAAGCAATTATGCTATCAACCACAGAGCCTCCTAAAACCAAATATCATATATGTTACTTTCCCTAAGGAGACAGAAAGGGTCATAAAATGAAGATGTTGGCATGGGTCTGCTAGGAACTGAAATGACTCTGACATCTTTGAGATTTTCCATCTATTCCACCAGGTACTGGCTCTAGATGAAACTCGTAAAACTCAAAATGTGTATTAGATTGGCAAGTTTCTTTTCTTTGACTTTTAGGAGCTTTAATAAAGTGTTCTGTTTATTTGTCTGTAGTAAAAAATTCTTCTCAAAATGGTAAATTTTTATTTATGTAACCAAAGAAATGATTGTTGTTGTTGCTCAATTGCTAAGTTGTGTCTAACTCTGTAACGTCATGAACTGGACCATTCCAGGCTTCCCCGACCTTCACTATTGCCTATGGTTTGCTCAAACTCATGTCCATTGGGTCAATGATGCCATCAGACCATCTCATCCTCTGTCTGAATAGTATGATAAGGCAAATAAAGAAATATCTAATAAAAATGAATGCTTAATCAAAACATAATGGAAATTCTCTGTATTATCCAAAGTTTAATCTAGGAATTTTAGTAAACTTTGAATAGTCATTTTCATTAAAAGTATAAAATATTAGCATAGTAGAGAGAGAATTTCATAGATGAATCTTTCAGATTCATATATTTATTGTTAATTAGCATGGGAAGCTAAAACAAACACATATTCTCAGTAAATCTTTACAGGATGCCTTTAATTCACCCAATTACTTACCTTTAAAGTGCCATCATAAATGCATTAACTAAGAAAAATGCAAATCAAAACCTGTAATAACTAGAGGTCAGAGTTTTGCTTTAAATTTGAAACAACTTACAGATTGTTCAATTCATGCTCACACCTTGCCATTGAAACATAATAAGTTTGATAACTTTGATTGTAAGAACAGAAGGTACAATGTGATAGAGAAATTAGGAGCAAGAGAGCTGTCAGTGAACAAAGGGCACAGCAAAATTCTACACATTTTCCTCTTCAGTTTCTCATTCACTGAAATTTGACAATACTCAGATGAAGTACAATGCTTATAAACAGAATCACACCTCTGCCTCTGTCTGTAAGAAAGATCACATCCATTACATGAAGCCTCACTGACTCCTCACCCCCGCCCTCCACAATGGTCACCAGACTAGCTCATCCTTTCCCATGGAAACTCTTGAGCTACTCCATCTGACTCCCTCCTAAGAGATTGCCTGTCCCCTGTGTAAATAGATAATCTGTGGCTGGTTAGCAACTCTCGGATATGCAGGAAGGGGCTGGACTGTTGGGCTTACCTCACATGTCATGGGAACCTGTATTTTGAGGAAGAAACATTCAATTTAAATTGGTTTATTTTTGTTAAACTTCTGGATGAGTTATTTATTGCCATTGGATTTTTAAGCACTCAATAAAGTTACCTGTTTATGAAAAAACTAATTTTAGAAATATCCAGTTCTTTTTTGAAATTAATTTTTATTGGAGTATAGTTACTTGACAATAGTGCGTTCGTTTCTACTATACAGCAAAGTGAATCAGCCATACATATACATATATCTCCCTCTTTTTTGGATTTCCTTCCCATCTGGGTCACCATAAAACACTGAGTAGGGTTTCCTAGGCTATACAGTAGGTTCTCATTAATTTTTACATTTATCTATTTTATACATAGTTTAGAAAAAGAATTTACAGGTTCCTTAACTCAATATTTTGCAGGAGGATTGGATTGGCTTCTTTAATGTAAATCAAGTTCTCTGTATCTCTCTGCTCTACCTTCTGTGGTTTTGCCTTGACCCTTAGATTTCACTGGGTATTCCCTTAGTGCAGGAGTCTTGCCATCAGTTTTCACACTTCGCATCAAGATCACTGCCATAACAAAGTGCTATAGTTCAGGCAACTTAAACAAAAGAAATTATTTCCTCACAGTTCCGGAGGCTGGAAGTCCAAGATGAAGCTACCAGCAGAGTTGGTTTCATTCTGAGGCCTCTTTCCTTGGCTTGTAGATGTCTATCTTCTCCCTTCATCTTCATCTTCTGTGTATGTCGGTATCATAATCTCTTCCCTTTATAAAGACACTAGTCACATTGGATTAGAATTTACCCACATGACTTCATTTTACCATAATTATCTGTTTAAAGGCCCTATTTCCAAATACAGTCCTATCAGTAGAGGGTTAGGACTCCAATGGATGAATTTTGAGAAAACACAATTAAACCTGTAACAGTGGTACTTGATGGGTGGTCAAAAGAGCGATTTAGACATCTGGAATGAAGTTCCTGGGAAAGAGTCATGGTTACCTCTGGTGCTTCCTGTGAAAGAGAAAATTATTTTGAAGAAGTTTCAGCAAACATATAGTCATTGATCTCATCAATTGCTTGAGGTGAAATCCATTCTTGTAGCACATATTATGGCCAGACAAGTGGAATTAGACTGCAATCAGAGTCCATCGTCGGCGTTAAAGAGGAGCTCCAAATCACATGGAGAATAGGGGAGCAGTGGTTTCCTAAAGAAAATTTGGGATACTGTTAGACAAGGACAAGGATTTTAGACCATCCTAAGTAGCATGTGTACTACACTGTGTGTGTGTGTGTGTGTGTGTGTGTGTGTGTGTGTGTGTGTGTTCAGTCACTCAGTCCTGTCTGACTCTTTGTGGCCACATGGCCTGTAGCCCACCAGGCTCCTCTGCCCATGGGATTTTCCAAGCAAGAATACTGGAGCAGGTTGCCACTTCCTAATCCAGGGGATTTTCCCAGTTTAGGGATGGAACCCACATCTCTTGCATCTCCTGCATTGGCAGGCAGATTCTTCACCACTAGCACCACCTTGGAAGCCCATGTACTACAATAACCAATATAAAAATGAAAAAATTGCTCAGAAATAGAATTAGAAAACCACTGTACTGCATCCACTGCAATAACTATTGGCACAAGCAAGAAAACCAATGGGTGCAGAAATGCTGGGGAACAAGATATTCACTGGGTCAAAGTGTCACTGTATAGGATATATATTCAGTACAATGGAAAAGTCTGATCAATACATCTGAACCCAAATGATCAAATTTACCAGGGAAATTTTGTGACAGGGAAATTTTATCATCTATACAGTATTTCTGCCAAAAAAAAAAGTTTAACTTGGATACTTTCAATCCAAAATAAGAGTATTTTTAGCACAATTAGCTGGATGTTTTTTAAAAATGCTAATATCATGAATGAAAGACACAAAAAGTATGGAAAATCATACTAGATTAAAGAAACCAGAAAGACATGACAAGTGAAATGTAATATATGATTCTTGATTGGATTTTGAATCAAATAAAACAACAGTAAAAAAAGTTATCAAAGATACCATTGGAATAATTGGGGAAATTTGCATATAAACTATATGACAAATTAGTGAATTGTCAGTGTTAAATTTACATAGTGTAATATCTTATTTTGTTTATGGAGGAGAAAGTTTTTGTCCTTGGGCAATGCATGCTAAAATATATTATGTATATTTAAATGCTAAAAATCTCATGTGTCCCAGTGTCGGCTTCCTCTTTGGCAGTGAGATAGATGCTATTCTATCAAAAATAATAAAAGCTTTGATGTTTATTTTCTTGAAAGTTTAGTCTTTTATGATGTCAAATAACTATTGATATTCCTTTGGTTTCTTGAATTTTTCTTCTTCTTTAAAATGAAAAGTGTATAAAGTATGAAGGGTCTGTCACTGTTAAAAGTATACTGCTTTCACACCAGAGAGAAAATGAAAATCGGAAGAACCTGTTTGTAACCTCCTCAAGAAAACACACATTTTTATGCAAGAGGCAACTGTGTCAGTGAAAAAAATTGGGGCATACCATAAAATTCTATCTGGGATTGTTTAAATGCTAAAAACCTAACTTTTTCTCTGTTTCTCTCTTTTGGTCTGTGTCCTCCCCACTAAGAAATAAAAAGCCCCCTGGTTTCTTTTGTAACTTTTTCTTTAAGCAGTAGTTACTGAGCATCTTCCTTGTGATTTACAAGAAAACTTTTCTATTTCTATGGGAAAATAACCAAGAGGAAAAGGACTTAAATCTAATTTTGTTTTTGGGAAGCTCCATAAAAATAAAGACTCAAAACTACAGCTAAACTCCATAAAATACAATGTCCATTCATGCTCATTTCTGATTTTATATTATGTGTGAGATATATAGCCTAATTCTGTGATAGAAATCATCTTAACTTTCAATAAAAATAACAAAGATGTCTGTTACAGGCCAAATTTAGTTGAGAGCCCCATGTCCAGAGATGTATATAATTGGTAATTGCATGAGAGGGCTCAAAGTATGTCCAAGAGTTTCCAATTCTTTGCAACGATCCAGCTAATTTTCATCCATGATATCTTTCATTAATCTAAAATTAGTTTTTTCCTTCCTAATATAATGAAAATTTGACAAACATATCCAGGTTATCAACATTACATCTCAACACTATGTTTTAAAAGGTGTATATGTGTGGCATGGGGATGGGTGTCATGTATTTATGAATTCACTCAGTTCTTGAATACCAGCTTCTGTTCTGGTAAATGATATGATATTACAAGCCACATCAACAATGTGTGGTTTAAAGAAAAAGCAACTTTTGATTCAGTTCAGTTCAGTCACTCAGTCGTGTCTGACTCAGCGAACCCATGGAATGCAAAACACCAGGCCTCCCTGTCCATCACAACTCCTGAGTTTATTCAAACTCATGTACATTGAGTTGGTGAGGCCTTCCAAACATTTCATCCTCTGTCGTCCCCTTCTCCTCCTGCCCTCAATCTTTCCCAGTATCAGGGTCTTTTCCAATGAGTCAGTTCTTTGCATCATATGGACAAATTACTGGCATTTCAGCTTCAGCATCAATGCTTCCAATTAATATTCAGGACTGATTTCCTTTAGGATGGACTGGTTGGATCTCCTTGCTGTCCAAGGGCCTCTCAAGTCTTCTTCTCAACACCACAGTTCAAAAGCATCAATTCTTCAGTCCTCTGCTTTCTTTATAGTCCAACCCTCACATCCATACAAGACTACTGGAAAAACCATAGCCTTGACTAGATGGATCTTTGTTGGCAAAGTAATGCCTCTGCTTTTTAATGTGCTGTCTAGGTTGGTCATAACTTTTCTTCCAAGGAGCAAGCATCTTTTCGTTTCATGGCTGCAGTCAACCACCTGCAGTGATTTTGGAGCCCCCAAAATAAAGTCTATTACTTTTTCCACTGTTTCCCCATCTATTTGCCATGAAGTGATGGGACTGATGTGCCATGATCTTGTTTTCTGAATGTTGTTTTAAGCCAACTTTTTATTCTCCTCTTTCACTTTCATCAAGAGGCTCTTTAGTTCTTCTTTGCTTTCTGCCATGAGTATGGTATCATCTGCACATGTGAGGTTATTGATATTTCTCCCAGCAGTCTTGATTCCAGCTTGTGCTTCTTCCAGCCCAGTGTTTCTCATGATGTTCTCTGCATAGAAGTTAAATAATCAGGGTGACAATATACAGTCTTGAGGAACTCCTTTCCCCATTTGAAACCAGTCTGTTGTTCCATATACAGTTCTAACTGTTAATTCTTGACCTGCATGCAGATTTTTTAGGAGGCAGGTCAGGTGGTCGAGTGTTCCCATCACTTTAAGAATTTTTCACAGTTTGTTGCATTCCACACAGTCAAAGGCTTTGGCATAGTCAATAAAGAACAAATAGATGTTTTTCTCTGGAACTTTCTTGCTTTTTCGATGATCCAACAGAAGTTGGCAATTTGATCTCTGGTTCCTCTGCCTTTTCTAAATACAGCATGAACATCTAGAGTTCATGGTTCACATACTGTTGAAGCCTTGCTTGGAGAATTTTGAGCATTACTTTACTAGCATGTGAGACAGTGCAATTGTGTGGTAGTTTGAGCATTCTTTGGCATTGCCTTTCTTTGGGATTGGAATGAAAACTGACCTTTTCCAATCCTGTGGCCACTGCTGAGTTTTCAAATTTGCTGGCATATTGAATGCAGCACTTTCACTGCCTCATCTTTTAGGATTTGAAATAGCTCAACTGGAATTCCATCACCTCCACTAGCTTTGTTCGTAGTGATGCTTCCTAAGGCCCACTTGACTTTGCGTTCTAGGATGTCTGGCTCTAGGTGAGTGATCACACCATCATGATTATCTGGGTCAGGAAGATTTTCTTTGTATAGTTTTTCTGTGTATCCTTGCCACCTCTTCTTAATATCTTCTGCTTCTGTTAGGTCCATACCATTTCTGTCCTTTATTGTGCCCATTTTTGCATGAAAAAGTTCCCTTGGTATCTCTAATTTTCTTGAAAAGGTCTCTAGTCTTTCCCATTCTATTGTTTTCCTCTATTTCTTTGTGTTGATCACTGAAGAACACTTTCTTATCTCTCTTTGCTATTCTTTAGAACTCTGCATTCCAACGGGAATATCTTTCCTTTTCTCCTTTGCCTTTTGCATCTCTTCTCTTCATAGATGTTTGTAAGGCCTCCTCAGACAACCATTTTGCCTTTTTCCAATTCTTTTCTTAGGAACGGTTTTGATCACTGCCTCCTATACAGTGTCACGAACCTCTGTCCACAGTTCTTCAGCACTCTATCTGTCAGACCCTAGTCCCTTGAATCTATTTGTCACTTCCACTGTATACTCGTAAGGGATTTGATTTAGGTCATACCTGAATGGTCTAGTGGTCTTCCCTACTTTTATCAATGTAAGTCTGAATTTGGCAATAAGGAGTTCATGATCTGAGCCACAGTCAGCTCCTGGTCTTGTTTTTGCTATCTGTATAGAGCTTCTTCATCTTTGGCTGTAAAGACTATAATGTAAATGTATAATGTAAAGAATATAATGATTGATTATATTCAGATTGTGATTTTGGTATTGACCATCTGGTGATAATCAACTTTTAATTATCTTTCACAGTTCTAGAATATAAGCTGAACTGAGTGGTTCTTCTCTCCCTGTGGTATCAGGTAGCAGTGTGGTCATTAAATTCAATGTGCCACTCTCAAGATGGCCCATTCATATGGCTAGCAGGAAGTGATAGCTATGGACCAGAAGATCAGACCATTCTCCTCCTCTTAGCCTCTACACACAGTTTGGCTCATAGCATGATGGCTGGCTCCAGCAAATTCCTTAAGTATAACGTTGGATGGTACACACCATCACTCTTGTTGCATTCTATTAGTTGAAGCAAATCATAGGCATGAGGCCATATTAAAGGGAATTGCAGAAATAAAAAGCATAGTATTAACCACTTTACTATATATATATATATATATACATAACATGTACTACATTGTTGTATATCTGCTGTATATATATGTAAACAAGTGCATATATATTATACATGTATGTAGAAAAAGCACAATATTTACTATCATGGCTATTTATATTCCTTCTAACTTCATATATGCTGCTATTGTGCTAAAGATCCAAGCCACTGAAATAAGGTAAATAAATAAATAAATATAGAGATTGGAAATGAATGATTTGTGATATTTGCAAATAGTTTGATGGTTTATGTAGGATATTTAAAGGAATCTACAGAAAACTATTAGAATTATTGCAAGAGTTTAGTAAGGCTTCAGAATGCCAGGTCAATATCAAATGTCATCTTTACTCATATGTACCAACCAAAGAAATTGAAAATTAAATTTTATGAGTACAACATTTAATGTAGCATGGAACATATTAAATATCTGGGAATAAACCTAACAAACATGTGAACATTTCTAACAAAACTGTAAAACATTATTTTAAAAGGCTAAAGAAAACTGGGCAAATGGAGAAATATATCATGTTCATGGATCACAAAACAATAGTTTAAAGATGAGCTTCCTTGGTGGCTCAAACAGTAAAGAATCTGCTTACAATGCAAGAGAGCCAAGTTCAATCTCTGGGTCAGGAAGTTCCTGGAGAAGGAATTGGCAATCCACTCCAGTACTCCTGCCTGGAGAATTTCATGGACAGAGAAGCCTAGCAGGCTACAGTTCATGGGACTGCAAAGAGTCAGACATAACTGAGTGACTAACTTTCAGTATAAGATATCACTTCTCACCAGATTCATTTATCAATTCAATTCAATCACTATAGGAGTGTGGAAACTGACAAGTGAATCCTAAACTTTGTATGCAAATGCAAAAAGCCAAGAATAGGTAAGTCCAGACTGAAAAGAAGAAAATAGAGGTAAGTGTTGCTATACCAGACTTTAAGACTTACTTTTAAAAGCTACAGTAATCAAGAGTGTGGAATTTTGTAAGGATAGCTAAATCCATTATAGAATAGAAAATACAGTTCAGAAGCAGATGCACACATACAGCGCTGCTTGAACTGTGGTGTGAGTGGCACTGGAGAGCAATGGAGAACAGGTTTTTCAATAAATGGTGCTGAATCAACAGGCTACACATATGGAAATAAAAGAAACTTGACCTCTTCTTTATACCATACATAAAAATCAGTTTCAGATGAACTGTGTAGTTAAAAGTTAAAAACTAAATAAGAAAGCATCTAGAATATCATCTGTTAAAACAGCCTCATGATCTCAGGATAAACCATAATTCTTCTAATATGATAATGTTATTTACTGAGTCCACACTCACTCTGCTCCCCACACAGTAGGTCAATAAATCCAAGACAGGGGTTTAAGATATTGATGAGACTTTATTCAGGGAGCTGACTGATGGAGAAGATGGCAGACTACCACCTCAAAATAACCATCTTGTCAGGGTCTGGAAGTAAGGTTCTTTTGCAGAGTCAAGGGGAAAGAAGCAATAGGGAACTAAAGTCAAAAGGCAGCACAGAGGGAGAAGCAGTGGGAAGTAAAGCGAAAGGGTCTTCAGTCTTGCAAAACATCGCCAAGGGAATGACCAGCCTTTGGAAGAGGTGTGTAATTCTCTTCTGTTCACAGGTGAGCAGGGTCAGATTCTCTCTCTTATGAGCTGAACAAAGACACTTTAGTTTATAGGCAGGTATAGGGGCAGGGTCCTCTGAGGCAAGCTATTAAGTATGATTAAAATAACAAAAGCAATGAAAACCAAGTCAAAGAAACAGTTCCAACATGGAGTCAGAATTGGTTCTTCTCTGCAACAAAGGGAACACAAAAAGGGTCTGAAAATATTTGAAAGAATGCATAACTTTAGTAATCATTACGGAAATACAAACCACAAAAAAGATGATAGTGCACCCTCACCAAAATAACTAAAATTAAGAAGATTGACAATGCCAAGTGTTGTTGAAGAGGAGAAGCACTGGGAACTATCATAAAAGGCTGATGGAGGATAAATTATTTATCATATATGCTAAAGTTAAATGTAAACATATCTAATGACAGATCCACTCCTAAATATATACCTATATAAATGCATACACATATCCAGTAACAGACATGCAAAAGAATTATTCATAGCTGCATAATTCATATAACAACTCCAGATGTAAAACAGCTTTGTACTGTGCTGAGTCGCTTCAGTCATGTTCGACTCTGTGCAACCCTATGGACTGCAGCCTACCAGGCTCCCCTGTCCATGTGACTCTCCAGGCAAGAATACTGGAGTGGGTTGCCATTTCTTCCTCCAAGGGATGTTCCTGACCCAGGGATCAAATCCACATCTCCTAGGTCTCCTGCATTGGCAGGCAGATTCCTTACCACTAGCACCACCTGGGAAAATGCCTGTCAACAAAACTGTCAAATAAATTGTGGCATATTCATTTAATGGAATACTATATAGCAAAGGAAATGAACAAATAATTTAAGACACCACAGTATGGCAAAAGTGATAGACAGTTATTTTATTTCAATAGTGATAAACATTATTTAATAGTTTTAATAACAGTTAAATAATCTGTCAAAGATTCAATGAAAGTTAAATTAAATTATCCCTATGAAGTTTAATCTCTGGCTTGGGAAGTTTCCCTGGAGGAGGGCATGGCAATACACCAGCTGCACTTCACTGTAGAAGTGTATCATGGTTACCTTTCTTAGTGAAATGACCTCTTTGATGGCACTCAGTCTCCTTGGAATCTATCTGATGCCCTTTTGAAGCTTTCTGGTAGCTCAGATGGTGAAGAATCCATCTACAATGCAGGAAGGAAGTGAAGTCGTTCAGTCGTGTCCGACTCTTTGTGACCCCATGGACTGTAGCCTCGCAGACCCCTCCCTCCATGGGATTCTCCAGGCAAGAGTACTGGAGTGGGTTGCCATTTCCTTCTCCAGGGGATCTTCCTAACTCAGGGATCAAACCCAGGTCTCCTGCATTCCAGGCAGATGCTTTAACCTCTGAGCCACCAGGAAGCCACAATGCAGGAGAACCAGGTTTAATCCCTGGGTCAGGAAAATCCCCTGGAGAAGGCAATGGCAACCTCCAGTGTTTTGCCTGGAGAATTCCATATTCCCTTCTAATCCTCTGGCCTTAAAGAAAGGTGGTCTCAGGAAAGGACAAAGGACTCCATGAACACTGACTGTGGGGTAGGTCTGAGTTAGAATCTGAAGACTAAGACCAAGCAAGAGTAGAGGACATTTCTTGGGGACTGCAGATTTGGCAAGAGAATTATCCATCCTGTCAAATAGCCAAAGGGCATAGAGTACATGGCATGAGTGTCAGATAGAACTCTGAGTAAAAATGTGCAATACACACATGATAATGCTTTCTTATTTTGGAGTCTTGGAAAGAAAGATAAGCTTTTGGAAAAATACAGACTACTGAAGAAGGAGAAGGAATGTTCCTCTGAGGTGTCAGCAGTTTCATTATATGTGGTTCAGACTGTATATGACAGCTCCAAACATTCTTTAATCTGCATCTGAGGAAGTAAGCTTTGTACCCAAGAGATTTAAATATTGGTCAAAATATTTTTAAAAACAATCACTGATTATTTTGATATATAGTTAAGCCGTGTGCCTTACAGTCAGAGTTATATATGTTGTAATCTCAGCATTTAGCATTTTGTCAGCAGAGCATTTTTCTAACTGTGATGTGGCTAGATTCTGTTCAGTCCAGTTCAGTTCAGTCTCTCAGACGTGTCCGACTCTTTGCGATCCCATGAATTGCAGTATGCCAGGCCTCCCTGTTCATCACCAACTCCCGGAGTTCACTCAGACTCATGGCCATCGAGTCAGTGATGCCATCCAGCCATCTCATCCTCGGTCGTCCCCTTCTCCTCCTGCCCCCAATCCCTCCCAGCATCAGAGTCTTTTCCAATGAGTCAACTCTTCACATGAGGTGGCCAAAGTACTGGAGTTTCAGCTTTAGCATCATTCCTTCCAAAGAAATCCCAGGGCTGATCTCCTTCAGAATGGACTGGTTGGATCTCCTTGCAGTCCAAGGGACTCTCAAGAGTCTTCTCCAACACCACAGTTCAAAAGCATCAATTCTTCGGCATTCAGCTTTCTTCACAGTCCAACTCTCACATCCATACATGACCACAGGAAAAGCCATAGCCTTGACTAGATGGACCTTTGTTGGCAAAGTAATGTCTCTGCTTTTCAATATGCTATCTAGGTTGCTCATAACTTTTCTTCCAAGGAGTAAGCGTCTTTTAATTTCATGGCTGCAGTCACCATCTGCAGTGATTTTAGAGCCCAGAAAAATAAACTCTGATACTGTTTCTAATTTCTCCATCTATTTCCCATGAAGTAATGGGAGCAGATGCTATGATCTTCGTTTTCTGAATGTTGAGCTTTAAGTCAACTTTTCACTCTCCACTTTCACTTTCGTCAAGAGGCTTTTAGTTCTTCTTCACTTTCTGCCATAAGGGTGGTGTCATCTGCATATCTGAGGTGATTGATATTTTTCCCGGCAATCTTGATTCCAGCTTGTGCTTCTTCCAGTCCAGTGTTTCTCATGATGTACTCTGCATATAAGTTAAATAAGCAGGGTGACAATATACAGACTTGATGTACTACTTTTCCTATTTGGAACCAGTCTGTTGTTCCGTGTCTAGCTCTAACTGTTGCTTCCTGACCTGCATATAGGTTTCTCAAGAGGCAGGTCAGGTGGTCTGGTATTCCCATCTCTTTCAGAATTTTCCACAGTTTATTGTGATCCACACAGTCAAAGGCTTTGGCATAGTCAATAAAGCAGAAATAGATGTTTTTCTGGAACTCTCTTGCTTTTCGATGATCCAGCGGATGTTGGCAATTGGATCTCTGGTTCCTCTGCCTTTCCTAAAACCAGCTTGAACATCTGGAAGTTCACTAGATTAAGTAATATTTTCTAAGTCAAATTTTATAATCTCTAAAATTGGCATAATAATATCAGTGCCTGTGTGCTCAGTCATGTCTGACTTTCTGGAACCCTATGGACTGCACCTGCCAGGCCCTCTGTCTATGGGATTTTCCAGGCAAGGATACTGAAGAGGGTTGCCATTTCCTACTTTAGGGGACCTTCTTGACCCAGGGATCAAATCTACATCTCTTGCATTGGCAGGTGGATTCTTTACCGCTACACCATCTGAGAAGTCCTTTAATAATATCTCCTGCTGCTGTTGCTAAGTCACTTCAGTTGTGTCCGACTCTGTGCAACCCCATTGATGGCAGCCCACCAGGCTCCCCCGTCCATGGGATTCTCCAGGCAAGAACACTGGAGTGGGTTGCCATTTCCTTCTCCAATGCATGAAAGTGAAAAGTGAAAGTGAAGTCATTCAGTCGTGTCCCAACTTTAGCGACCCCATGGGCTGCAGCCTACCAGGCTCCTCCGTCCATGGGGTTTTCCAGGCAAGAGTACTGGAATGGGGTGCCATTGCCTTCTCTGAATAATTTCTCCTAGACAGAATTATTATAAAAATTAAAATAGAGAATATGTGCAAAGTTTATATTACAGTTTTGCTAAAAAATAACTACTGAATAATGGCAGCTATGATCCAAAAGATAAATATATTCATACACACACACAAACACAAATTCACGTAGCCCAAATTCTCAGGAAAGGATTTAGCACTCAATCATATGAGAAACAGCAGCAGCCGTTTAGATTTGTCATCAAGCCAAGGCTGGGGGCTGTCCATCAAAGAAGAAATTGCTGTACTGAAAAAAAATGGACATTTTTGTGGCTCTTGTGTGCCATATACATAATGGTAATATAGGCTGTTTTTCCAGTGAGTTGTGCCAGTCCACCTTGCCACCAGCAATGTGTAAGTACAGAAGTTTTGCATAAAACATGCTTACAAAAGACATTACATTTTTTGTCTTGACTAATTTTCTAGTCTTTTAGGAGATGTTTAATTAATTTTCATGACTTTAGTAGATGTTTGATTAATTCTTGAGATTTTAGGAGATATTTAACAAGAGCTGTTCAACTGAACCGATCAGTTTTCATCACTGGCATAAATTGATGAGGCTTATTAAACAAAGACCTGAGACAGCATAAGAAAAATTTTTGTCCTCTCAAATGGTATAAACTTAATCTAAAAGCTCATGCAGTTCTGAAGCTCTTTCACAAAGCATTTGCAATTATCCACAAAACGTGCTTCCCAAGAGCATTTTGAAGACTCAGAATTGGGGGTTATTTTCACACTTTCCAGTGTTTGGGCTTTCACTGGTTTTTAAATTAATGGAAAAAGTGTGACAAAACAAACAGAATTTTTTCTTATGAGTACCTGTTTGAAAGCCCATTGTGGTTTTTAACAGTAAACACCAGGTAGGAAATTCAAGGGTTTTTTGATGTCAGTACACACAATTTCTTATTTACTCTTAAAGAATAATTTGTTATGAAGCTTCTTTATTTGTAGTAATGAAATATGTTTAATCATCTCAAAAACAGAATAATCGTTTTAAGTGACAATTATCTGACAAAAGGAATTAGGCCTTAAGAGACAAAAATGCTGAGCTTAAATAGTTCATGACAAACTGTTTTGTAAAGGAACACTGAATATATATTGAAATATATATGTCTTTATCTATGCACATGTGTATAGGCACACACACTTAAACACTACTGTCTATTATTGCTACTGTCTGCCATCATTTCTGGCCACGATATCTGTGATTATGGTTTTGATATCACAGATATGTATAATCATCCTATGATAGCATTTTGTCATTTTTTTCATTTTGCAGAAGAGGGTGTAACATGGACCCCCTGTGCAGCTAATAACTCCCAAGTATCTTAAGAAAGCCATCACAATACCGAATTGCTTTTTCATTTTTCTGTTTAAAAGAGAGGAGAAAGAAGAAATGGTATATGAAGTCTATCATCATGTCCTCTACAATTTACACGAAACAGCTCAATACCATTGTCACCTGAATAATGTATGACCCTCTCTGCCACTCTTAAGTCCATTTCTTGTACAGTTATTTCTGTTTTATGGTAACTTACCTATCATTCTTTAGAGAGTAGCACCAAGGATAAGTTTGGTTTTTAAGGCAACTCACATCTCTTGTGCTTAAAGTATGGTGTTGAAGATGTTATTTACTAGATCAAACAGAATCCCCTTATGAAAACATCTTAGAAAAATGTCTCTCAAGCCCTGTGCTAGTAAGAACTGAGCTGCTCATCAATAACTTACTTATTTTCATCTGATGAATGTTGGTTGTATTGTAAATAAATGATTGGTATCTCTCTCTTTGCTTTGGCTCAACACCAAATTCATGACCGAACTCTGACAAACTCCACTAGACCATACTTCATGGCTGCTTTGAACCAATAATACACATGAATTCATTTTATTTTTCTCTTCTTTACTCTTACTTCCTTTTTAAATTCTTTTGAAAAGAATTTTAAGCTCTCAAATCCTTCATGACAATGCAGGACAGGCCTAAGTGAAACAGAATCACTGAATAGGTTACTAATATATTTCATTTGTGATTGAGCATCTACCTTTCCCAAAGAACTATGAGATTAACTACCAAGATGAAATAAATAACTTATACCTCAGTTTTTTAAGAGGCACACATTTACATGAATGTGTTGGAAGAATATTAATGAGTAATAAGAATAGTAATATCTTGTGATAAAATTAAATGAGATATTTGCCATAGAATCTAGCATAAATGCTCAGTATATTTTAGTTGAATTCAGTAGAGATTATGTTAGAAATGGGCTTTCCTTATGGCTCAGCTGGTAAAGAATCTGCCTGTAATGCTGGAGACCTGAGTTCGTGGACTGTATAGTCCACAGGGTCAGAAAGAGTCAGACATGACTGAACAACTTTCACTTTCATATTAGAAATGTACTTTTACAGATAAGTGTAATTTGTATATTTTGATATGGGAAGAAAAATATCAAGAAGTACTACAAGAAGTACAAAGAGAAAAGGAACAGTGGCAAGAAATCATCATAATGCACAGGAAAAGATGTATGGAAGGGTTTGGCGAGATCTTACAGTCATTTGTTCATTTTCAACACAGAAAGTTCAACAGAAAGTATCTGACTCTCTAAAGTATATTTCAGTTTCAGTAGTCACAAATAGTACTGCAATGATAAATTTTTCCAAGAGAAATGAAATTAAATCAAGGCATATGTAGTGTAACTTTAAAAAACTACAACAGGCTTTATGATATTACTTTTTATGATATTAATTCCAAGTTTTATGACATCACTCTCTAGATCATTCTCTAGATCATTTAGGACAATTAAGTACATTTTACATTTTATCTATTTTTGCTTCAGTTTGTATATTTTGGCTTCAGATTTTCTTCACTTCCCAAATTCTATTGCTATCATTTGGTATTAGGTGAATCATTTTAATAAGTATCTTCCCTTTAACAGGCTGGTTTTTCTTTCTTCATATTTAACTTGTAGTGGACAGTTAAAAGGAACATTGGCAGTAAATGATCAGTTATTACAGTAAGCTAAAAGCTTTAGAAGATACCAGACAATGGGAACCAAAAAGTTCAAATAACTATTAAAACTTTGATTTCACTGTCTATCTCTCCCCAGTCCCATGCAGTTATTTTTTTCCTCTGTGTACACTTGGGCTCCTAAACAGTGCTTTTAAGTTGTTTCTCCCAGTCTCCTCCATTGCCTGTAACTCTGTGTACTTTAGGATCACACCTTTCTGTTGCCCGTCTGTGAATGCCCTTCAGTATATCAGACCTTCCTGGTGCATGAACCTCAAGTTGTTAAAACAGAGGCAAATTCTTTTCACTCTTCAATGCACGAAAAGCCAAATTATGCTACATAGAAATGAGGAGAATGTCCACTGGACTCACACACAGTCCATTACACCCAGCTTGAGAACAAATAATGTTTTCCTCATTTTTCACATGATGTATTCATTCCAAAATTCTTCATTATAGCCTCTCTTACTTCTATTAAAATCGATCATCCAAGTATATACTTATGATAACATATTAAACCTTATGATAAACATACATTAAAGTCATACGAACCAAAACAAAGAATAGACACAAAGATCACTGAATGAGAGTAGAGTCCAAAACCAGGCCTATTTGCATATGTAAATTATAGTAAATGTGGTATATCAATTCTCTAGAGAAGAGGCTGGATTTGTTACTGTTTGGGGTCTTTTTGTGTGTGTGTTTGGGGGACTTGATGGTGGGGGGTGTTGCTAGCATATATTAGGAAAGTCTTACAGTAATCCAGACACTATTCTAATTATTATCCACATTTTGTGATGATGAAACTGAGGCACAGAGAGTCTAATAATTTAGAACTACAAGCAAATGGCAGAGCTAGAAAATGAACCCACACATTCTGATTCCACACACCGTGTAGGAAAAGATAAATCAGATTCCTATCTACAGCACATCAAATAATATAGTTCAGATTCTGGACCAAGCCTAAAGTGAAACGATTACTATCACCTTGGTAGGGGGTGTGGCTGTTAATAGAAGGGCTACAGCCTGCATAAGGTGTGTGGGGGGCACTTCATCTCTGCTCAGGGGCTGTCACCACCCTCATAGGCTTCAGGGATGGGTTCAAGGTGGGTCTGTTCTCTTTAAGTGTGTGTGTTTCTCTGCACTGGGGCCTTTGCCCCAAAGGAGCGGAGTGCTGAAGCGAGTGCGGCTTCCTCACACAAAGCGCATGCTCCATCTGTGTAGGTAGCTGCCTGTGACTCCAGTCACAAGCAGCCCATGGTCGCATCTTCACCCTGATCTAGTGCTGGGCGGTAGCAATTAGAGAGCGGGGCTGGAGAGTTTACTGGCTGGGCCTGGGGAGTAAGCGAGGGAATCATGGGAATTCCCGCGGCTCTGCTACCATCAGAAGTCTGGGCTGCTTCTGCGATGCTGTTTGAGTCAGTGAGGAGTTGCGACTGCTCCACCTGGGCTATCCCCTGGGCCCCTGGGTCGCCTCTGTGTTCCTAGATTGAGTCTTTGCTCGGGTCCTGGTTGCCCTAGGTCTAGCACCGAGCTGTGGCACCGAGTGAGCAGGGCCGGCGGGTCTGCTCTGCTGGGGATGGGGAGGGGAGCACAGCAGGGCGGCAGCCTTTAGGGCCCTCTCTCTACCCCGGCTGGTGACAGGCCAGCACCATGTGCTCCTCATGAACGGAGCCGGGGCTTCTTCAGCCTTTCTGTCTGTCCCAGCAGGTCTGCACGCAGCCAAGGGTGCTTGTCCTCTACACATAGGACCCCAAGACTGGGATGTCCACGCTGTGACTCAACCCACTCCCCGTCCAAGTCAAGGGTTAGCTCATGTAATTTCTCTTTCCCTCTGGGATCTTCCTGGTAAAGAATCCATCTGGGCGATCCCTGGGTCAGAAATATCCCTGGAGAAGGGAATGGCAACCCATTCCAGTATTCTTGCCTGGAGAAGCCCATGGTGGGCTACGCAGTTCACAGGGTCGCCGAGTCGGACCTGACGGAGCGACAAAGCACCCCCTCCTAGGAGCACAGGTCCCAGCCTGATCACTCTTTCCTCCCTTCCTACCCCATTACGTGTGTAACTTTCTCACAGCTTTGGTTCTACAGGAATCCTTCCGCCAGCTTCCAGCTGCTTTTACGTGAGAATTATTCCACCTGTGTGGGTACACGCTACAGCCGCTTCAGCTGTGTGAAACTCTTTGCGACCCCATGGACTGTAGCTCGCCAGGCTCCTCCGTCCATGGGATTCTCCAGGCAAGAATACAGGCGTGGATTGTCATGTCGTCCAGGGGATCTTCCCAACCCAGGAATTGAACCTGCGTCACCTGAGGCTCCCACATATAAGGCAGATTCTTTACTGCTGAGCCTCCTGGAGAAGCCGGAGAATTATCCCACATGTTCATGATGTGTTCCTGGGGAAGTGAACACCACGTTCTCTTACTCCACCATCTTGATCCCCACATCCAAAATTTATGAGTATGAATGTAAAGTGAAATGTTTTCTACTACATTCACTAATATTTTAGCAGTGGTTCCTGCTAATGAAAGGAGAGGATTGTGGAAGAGGGGAGAGAGGATTGTAATTTTTACCCTATACACTTTATATTATTTGAATTTTTCATAATGCATATGTGTTTATGTATCACTTGTGTTATTTAGATTTTTAAAGAATAAATCTTGGTTATTTAAGAAAAATGTCAAAACGAGGTTCTCATGTTTGCAAATATAACTGTATTTCACAGTTTTGCCATTTGCTCTCTCAGTTTGCTTTCTCTAAGAGTATTTACGTAATCCAGACAAAGTTAATTTAATTTTTTTCAGTCATATTTACAGTGGTCCACTTGGGTAGTATACTATAGAGCAAGGTCAAATCTAGCCAAACTTGTGAACAGTTGAAGGTTTTATTTTCACTCCTTTTTCTGCAATCCTGTCCATTCTATAATTCTGGTATGTCTGTGCCCTCCCTTCAGCTGCCAAGGCCTAGCTGTGAGTGCCAGGCCAGCTCCTAGCAACACCAAGACCCATTGATAATGCCAGGCCAGTTCTTCACTGCCAAGGGCCCCTTTCCTCTCTCTCAGGGAGGACAGTGAAATGGAATGCACCTTTGCCCTCTTCTTTCCACTTGTTCCTGATGTAATACAGGAGGTAGAGAACATTTTTGAGGTCTCCAGGGGAAAAGCTGAGGACAAAAATTACACAGTATCCTATAATTCCTGAGAACAGAGAGAAGACACTTATATTCCTGATAGAATCACGGAGACATTGTACCGGCTGACTAATCTCTGGCGTTCTTACAATGCAAAACAAACAAACAAACAAAATCCCTGTTTAATTCATGCATAGTTAATGGTCTTTCCATGATTTACAAACATCATCTTTACTTATGTGTCCTGTCACTTTAGTCTTGTCCAACTCTTTACAAAACTATGGACTATATAGCCCGCCAGGCTCCTCTGTCCATGGGATTCTCCAGGCAAGAATACTGGAGTGAGATGCCATACCCTCCTCCAGGCGAATCTTCCAGACACAGGGACTGAAACCACAGCTCTTGCGTCTCCTGCATTGGCAAGCAGATTCTTTACGAGTAGTGCCAGAGAACTCCAAATGGAAAGTCAGGGAAATGGGGTGGAACTGGGCCAGTCTGTGACAGCTCCTCTCTGTCCACCAGGGAGGCTCCTCTGTAAATCACGTGGCAGCAGCCGCTGGTTCAGCAGTTGTTCCTCCTCTCAGGGAAGAGCAAATGGAATTAGCCATGATTGTTTTACTCTCCTTCTCTCCTGCACTGTTCCTCAGAAAGGTTACAAAAGGAGTCCCTACAGGAATGTATGATGTACTCAGGCTCTTTTGCCTGCCAAACTCAGATTTCATTTGGTGAGATTCTTCTCCCACATAATTCCACTAGGGCTGACCCTCTTCAAGATCTCCAGGGGCACACTTCAGAGCTGCCATTCAGACCTATATCAGGGGTCTAAGGATGGGAACACAGTACAAGCCAATCCAGTTGATGTCAGACCTGGGACTTTGCTAAACTCTTAGAAGAGATACTCTATTTGTATTGAATTCACTCAGATGGTAGAAGAATGTCTAGTAATTATTTTTACTACTTCCTGGGTGCCTGAAAGGAACTTCATCCATAATAAGGAAGATCTGAAAGATGGAAATGGTATTATGTGAGGTCCTAGACCCAACCATGTTCATTCTGGCCATAAACCAACAAATTTTTTTTTTTCTCAAACTAGTGGTATTTTCTTGAGTTCTTGAGTGATACTTCTGTCACTTACAACCCACAGAATCCTGACCACACAGCTATACCACAGAATAGCCTTTCTTTGACAATTAGAATTTCAGTAAACTATGGGCAGGGACGGAGAAGGCAATGGCACCCCACTCCAGTACTCCTGCCTGGAAAATCCCATGGATGGAGGAGCCTGGTGGGCTGCAGTCCATGGCGTTGCAAAGAGTCAGGCACAACTGAGTGACTTCACTTTGACTTTTCACTTTCATGCATTGGAGAAGGAAATGGCAACCCACTCCAGTATTCTTGCCTTGCCTAGAGAATCCCAGAGATGGGGGCCTGGTGGGCTGCCGTCTATGGGGTTGCACAGAGTCGGACACGACTAAAGCGACTTAGCAGCAGCAGCATGAGCAGGGAGGATTGGGTAAAAGGAGTTATGCCAGGAAACAGATTAAGACTCATAATAATTGAATGCTGGGTGTTTTCACATACAGGCAATTTGTGAAATATTGGAGATGTTGTTGGTTTGGTTCCAGACCACTGCAATAAAGTGAATATTGTGATTAAAGTGAGTCACTTGAATTTTTGGTTTCCCAATGGGTATAAAAGTTATCTTTATACTCTTCTGTGACCTAGGCTTTCCCAGTGACTCAGCAGTGAAAAACTCTGCCTACAGTGCAGGAGACACGGGAGATGTGGGTTCAGTCCCTGGATCTGAAAGATCCCTGGATGAGGAAATGGCAACCCACTCCAGTATTCTTGCATGGAGAATCCCATGCACAGAGGAGCCTGGTGCACTACAGCCCATGGGGTCACAGTGAGACACTACCGAAACAACTAAGCCCTTCTGCAGTCTACACGTGCAATAGCGTCATGACTAGGAAAAAAAACTTTCATTCCTTAATTTAAAAAAATTTTATTGTTGCTAAGTCATGTCTGACTCTTTGCGACCCCATGGACTGTAGCCCATCCAGATCCTCTGTCCATGGGATCCCCCAGGCAAGAATACTGGAGTGGGTTGCCATTTCCTCTTCCAGGGGATCTTCCCAACTCAGGGATCAAAACCACATCCCCTGCATCACAGGTGGATTCTTTACCACTGAGCCACCAGTAAATTGCTAAATATTACTCTCATCTGAGGCTTTTGTGAATCATAATTATCTTTTTGCTGGTGGAGGGTCTTGTTTCAGTATTGATGGGTGCTGACTGATCAGGGAGGAGGTTGCTGAAGTTTGGGTGTGATTGCTAAAGTTTGGGGGCAATTTTTTCAAATTCTCAAAGCAAAATAGTCAATGGTTGTCATCAGTTCAGAGTCAGGGAAAAAGGAGAAGGAGATACATTGATGGCAAGTGGATTTTTAGGATAGTGAAACTATTTATATGATTTTTAGGATAGTGCAACTCTTCTTTAATAATGAATATATGTAATTACACACCTGTTAAAACCCATAGAATGTGCAACACAAAGAGGAATCCTAATGTAAACTATGGATTTTAGTTCATTAATAACATATTAATATTGGTTCATTAGTTGTAAAGAAAATTACCACACAATGCAAGCTGTTACTGAGAATGGAAGACAGACAAATGAGAATTCTGTACTAACTACTTATTTTTTTCTTTAAATCTAAAACTGCTCTCAGTTCAGTTCAGTTCAGTCACTCAGTCGTGTCCAACTCTTTGCAACCCCATGAATCGCAGCACTCCAGGCCTCCCTGTCCATCACCAACTCTCAGAGTTCATTCAGACTCACGTCCATTGAGTCAGTGATGCCATCCAGCCATCTCATCCTCTGTCGTCCCCTTCTCCTCCTGCCCCCAATCCTTCCCATCATCAGAGTCTTCTCCAGTGAGTCAACTCTTCATATGAGGTGGCCAAAGTACTGGAGTTTCAGCTTTAGCATCATTCCTTCCAAAGAAATCCCAGGGCCGATCTCCTGATCTCCTTCACAATGGACTGGTTGGATCTCCTTGCAGTCCAAGGGACTCTCAAGAGTCTTCTCCAACACCACAGTTCAAAAGCATCAATTCTTTGGTGCTCAGCTTTCTTCACAGTCCAACTCTCACATCCATATATGACCACAGGAAAAACCATAGCCTTGACTAGACGGACCTTTGTTGGCAAAGTAATGTCTCTGCTTTTGAATATGCTGTCTAGGTTTGTCATAACTTTTCTTCCAAGGAGTAAGCATCTTTTAATTTCATGGCTGCAGTCACCATCTGCAGTGGTTTTGGATCCCCCAAAAATAAAGTCTGACACTGCTTCCCCATCTATTTCCCATGAAGTGATGGGACCGGATGCCATGATCTTCATTTTCTAAATGTTTAGCTTTAAGCCAGCTTTTTCACTCTCCTAGAATAGTTTACTAAAAATAATTTTATTGTGGTTCATGAGAACATATTGGGGCAGTCAAGTTTTGTTTTTTATTTAGTTTGCTTAACTTTTTGGCTTTAAAGTAGTTCTCGGGGCTTCCCTGGTGGTCCAGTGGTTAAGACACCACACTTGCAGGGAACCCATTGCAGGGAACATGGATTCAATCCCTGGCGTGCTGTGGGGTGTGGCAAAAAAAATTTTTAAGTATTCCTTTTGTAATATTCTTGTAAATTTTATGGTAAAATTATATAAAGCAATGATTATTTTCAGGCTTATGTATATCTTAGAACACCTTATAGAAACATTCTTAGTTAACATTTTACTTTTAGCAATTTTTATTGTCTTTGAAATAGAATTTACTCACAGTTTGATCTCTGTTGAAATATATTGGTAAGTGAAATGGCAGGTTTAACTTAAATCTATATTCATTAAATTTTTAATGAATGAAAAAACCTACCTGTAAATATATTAATGGCTTCATAAAGTTTGCTTTTAAAAAATAATTCCTTTTTCCCTCCCTTGAGTTTCATCTCATTCATTTGTGAAAACATCATCCACGTTTTTCTATGGATCCTTGTAGGACTGAGATTGCCTACTCAACAAAATCCTCAGGATCAAAACGTGATTGCCTTTTCCTTAGGCATTTTAGTGTTTCCATTTACTGTCTTTTTGTTATTGCCAAGTTCTTTAGGGGAAAAAAAAGTTCTTCTTTGGAGACTGTAGATCTTTCTGAGAGCTAACATAAGGATCTATCTTTGTCCATAAGAGGTAGCCTACTAAGGTAAAAATATCAGTGTCCAAGCAGGTACTAAAGACCTAGCTATTTCAACATTTAAATGAAACAAACATAGAGTAAGCCAGGAAATAAATTGATTCTAGAGACAGGTAACATGAGAAGCGTGAGATATAATGTAATAAACTATTCTTGAATGAAGGCAACTATGAAAAAATTAATAGCTTAATGATATTTCCCTGATAACTCTTCATTCATACATGCTCTAATCTAATTTTAAAAATTAATTAAATAGCAGCTGTTAAGGCAGATGAGTATGTTGGATTTGTATACTTAATTTTGAGCTCAATGGGCTGGACGTTAAAATATTTATTTGGTGGTCTGCAATTAGCGACCTAAGTAAGGGAAGGTGTTGGTCCCTTTCAACATCACCTTAGTGTGATCAGGTTCTCTGGCTCCTTCTAACCAATAGATTTAAGGTGGCTGCTATACCAGGTCCAGCGCGCCTGACTCCAGCACTGCGCCCTCTGCTGGACGTTGTTCTCCCATTTCCAAATCTGTAGGAACAGGAAATGAATGCTACTCACACCTTGGAGAGGCGGAAAGAACTCTTGCCTTGTTGCCCTGAACTCCTCCACTTGCCCCTTTCATTTATATCCCACCAGTACTTCCAGAAGAAAAGATACCAGATATAAGGGATCTAAGTAAATCCCTACAACTGTTTATCATCTTACCTTGAGTTTAAATACATGAAATGTCTCTAGCCTTCTCTGGGGATATCCCTGCACATGTGTTAAGATATAACATAACTGATTATGTTCAATGCCATACTTTTTGCTCTATCTTTGATGACATAGCCCTTTGAGACTTGTGACCAGAAAAAATTTATTCCTCTAAAAAGCAATTTTTGTTCCTATTTCCACTACACTTTGAATGGTAACAAACTCGTCAAATGAAAAAAAAATCACTTGAACATATCATACTTTTTGTAAATTCACCAGTGTTTGAAATTTTTCATCCCTTTTTAAGATAGTGCTGCCGCTGTTTAGTCACTGTCATGTTTGACTCTTTGGACTGTAGCCCACCAGGCTCCTCTGCCTACGGAATTCTTCAGGCAAGAATACTGGAGTGGGTTACCATTTCCTTCTCCAGAGGATCTTCCCAACTCAAGGATCAAACCTGTGTCTCCTGCATTGCAGGTGGGTCTTTACCACTGAGCCACCTGGGAAGACCTTTTAATAATGCTGATTTAATTATTGTTTAAATAATTCCCAAATGAACAATATTAATTTTACCAATATCTTTTTAAAAAGAACTCATAAAACAATTTGATAAATGATTATGTGTTGACTTTGTAGTAAAGGAAAACAAAGTCCTTTGTGAAACTTTTATTTGGGGATCGTGAACATTGCCCTGTAATATTGGTTTCGTGTTTAAATGTTGTACATAAGCTTATGCAGAAAAGCCCATCACTTCCTTTTCCCATGGTAGACCAAACTGGTCAAGAACAGGATCTGGTAACTTAGGTGCCATTGCGAGGACACTCTTCAGACTGAATTGTCAAAATACTACTCCTCAGAAAACCAGGGAATTAATCCAGTCCAAAGTAATCAATTGCTCTTCACAGAAGTCAATAAGCACAGCCAAATAAAGAACGAAAGTTTCCACAGCCCTTGTCCTCTTCCTTTTTTTCTACCTTATTCTTCCTTTTTCTACTCTCCATCTTTATTCTCTAGCCCAACATTTTTTCTGTTACAGACCGAATAATTTGAAATATGTCCCACTAAATACAGAACAAGTATTAGTTATCACTCTATTAAAGACATGTGTCTACCTCTCCCAGTTCTTCCCAAAATTTTTAATCCCTCATTCTCATTTCTTTTCTCATAGTTTATTCTAACCCTCTATCTACTCTCATATATTCTTTTCTCACCTAAGTCCTGGCTGTTGATGTGAACAAAATTTACATTCAAATAAAACATAAAGCTTTTTCTTCCTTCAGGTTTTTCTACCAGTTGACTGAGATTGTAAGCGTACCACTAGGGAATTAAAATATACTTGCTTTGCGTTTTTTTAAAAGTCTGTTGATTTCTTGCCTTTACTCCCAACGTCCCTTCAGAGAGGAGGATGGACTTTTCGAAATTGGTTTGAGTTGATAAAGCACTTTGCCCTTATTTAAAGAGCTCGTGTTGCATCAACCTCTCTTTTCATTCACTAAACAGACTCTGCAGCCCTCCTCATCAGAGAGAATTAGGACTCCCTTGTCTGCTTTGATCCAAAATATCATGCTTTCATTAACACAAACATCTCCTGATCTCTGCCAGTGCAGTTTAAATTTTCAAATTATGTATGTGCATCATTTATCAAAATGCTGTCAGGCTTCAGGTCTGCCAGACATTCAAACAGGGAGATCCCATGGCATATATGTGGATTCATTTTGAGGGAGGGGTATTGTGCTTGCAGTCTTGGTCCCTAAAGTAGCTATAGTTAGCTGTACATTCTTTAAGGAAAGGAATGTGGTAGTAAGGACCAAGGATGAGATCTCACATCTTAAAAAGCAAAATGCAGATTCTCATCTACACTTTAAAGCTACAGAAGAGATAAAACAGCATTTTGTATTGATAACAGTGTGACTTTGGTGAGTGAGTTGAAAACAGAGTAGTGTTTTTAGTGATATTATAAACATGCAGCAATGCACCAGTAAGAATTTTGATATTTGGAAAGTAGAAACACACAGAAAGTTCTTTAATCTTAATGGAAAATGCCCTGAATTATTTGGTCTGTGTGCATGCCTTTCGACAATTTTTTTCCAAACTCAAGTCTTCAAAATTATCTTCATATCTGTTTTCTTTATCCATTCTAACCTTTTCTGAAACAGAGAAAGATAAATACCACCATAAAAAGTAGCATTTATACCACCCAGAGACTATAATTACAGACTGTGTCCAAAATTTCAATTTTAAAATTCTAGAGAGTAAATAAACAATATATAAAATTAACAGATGACCTGGATGCTAGAATTATCCAACATAGACTTTAACCATATTTTCATATTTTCAAGAAAATACATGACAAGTTGGAGGACTCAACCAGATAACAGGAACCTATAATAATGAACCAAATAGAAATGCAAGGATTGAAAAAATACAATGACTGAAACGAAGAACTAACTAGATAGGTTTAACAACAAGCATGAAGACCAGATACAGCTGAGGAAAGAACTAGTTAACTAGAAGGTAAGTACAAAATACCATAATGGAAGCTTAAGGGCAGAAAGAATAGAAAAATTCATGTAAGAGTGAAAAGGACATATGGGACACAATAAAAACTCTAAATGTGTATAGCCTCATCTCCCTTCAGAAGGAGGCAAGAGCAATATTTAAGAATAAATGTCAAAATTTCCCAGTTGATGAAAGATATTAAGCCATAGATTCAAGAGATGTCCCAAACTGCAGACGGGGTAATGAAAAGAAAACCACACCAGCATACATTACAGTAAAAAAGCTGAAAACCAAAGACAAAAAGTAAATCACAAATGGATCCTAAAAGAAGGGTACTTTATTTTCAAAGGAACAACCATGAAGCTGAAAAATGAATCTTCAACAGAAAAGACACAAGACAGAAGACAATGGAATGATATAAATATGATGTGAAAAAAAAATCTGTCAACCAGTGTTCAAAAGTAAAGCAATGTAGAGATTTCTGGATCATCAAAGACTAAACACATTAATCAAGAAGCCTAGATGAAAAAGCATGCTAAAAGTAGTCCTTCAGGCAGAAGGAGAATTATTCCAAAGGGAAACACAGCAATGCAGGGAACACTACATAGGCTAAATTGGGGGCACAGCGAAAAGAATACTGACTATACAAAGCAATAATAATATTTTAAGAACATTAAAATATATGTAGAAGTAAAATACATGGCCCTAATGGCAATTAGACTGATGGCACCTGGAGGGTTGAGGAAGGTTCACAGAGTTCCGTATCATAAAGTCTTAGCATTTGCTGGATTATGGTCAGGGAACTAATTTATGTTCATCCCAATAATCCAAGAACACACGTTTATTTTTGAGGAGAATTACTAAAAGAGTAGTGAAAGGACGTGCAACAAACATACAAATAGAAGAAAAATAAATGGAGTGTTCCAAAATGTCTTAGTTCAAACTAAAGAAGAAGGGGAAAAGGTATCATAAAACAATTGGGAAGTATCAAATTGAAAATAACAAATAATGTGATAAATATGAAATTAGTTTATATTTGTGCATTCATCGATTTTTAGAAGTAGCTGGGAAGTGTGATGAGCGAACAAAATCCATGCTATGTGCTTAATAATGTCTGACTCTTTGTGACCACAAGGACTGTAGCCTGCCAGGCTCCTCTGTTCATGGAATTTTCTAGGCAAGAATACTGGAGCAGGTTGCCATTTTCTACTGCAGAGGATCTTTCTGACCCAAGGATCGAACTCATGTCTCTTGAGTCTCCTACTTGGCAGGCAGATTCTTTACTACTGAACCACAGGGAAAGCCCAAACAAAGTCTAATTGATCTCACTGAAAAATTTGCTGTTGCTAATTCATGAAACAGCTTTTCTACAAGGAAATTTTAAAGAGTATCAATAGCTGAATTTTTGCATAATTATAATGTGAGAAGCATTATGTTAATATATCCTAGTTTATCCTTTTGTTTTATAGGCAAATATATATTTCTTTCAAGTGAGTTTCAGACAAGTACCAGCTCACACTGAAACAGCAGATCTGGGAACAGGAAACAGTTTTTGTTTCTTTCTACTGCTTTGTTTTATTATACCCCATAATTGATACCCTCAGTCAGTCAGTCAGTTCAGTTGCTTAGTCGTGTCTGACTCTTTGCGACCCCATGAACTGCAGCACGCCAGGCCTCCCTGTCCATCACCAACTCCCGGAGTCCACTCAAATTCACGAACATCGAGTCGGTGATGCCATCCAGCCATCTCATCCCCTCTCATCCCTCTCATCCCCTTCTCCTCCTGCCCCCAATCCCTCCCAACATCAGAGTCTTTTCCAATGAGTCAACTCTTCGCATGAGGTGGCCAAAGTACTGGAGTTTCAGCTATAGCATCATTCCTTCCAAAGACCACCCAGGACTGATCTCCTTTACAAAGGACTGGTTGGATCTCCTTGCAGTCCAAGGGACTCTCAAGAGTCTTCTCCAACACCACAGTTCAAAAGCATCAGTTCTTCAGCACTCAGCTTTCTTCACAGTCCAACTCTTACATCCATACATGACCAGTGGAAAAACCATAGCCTTGACTGGACGGACTTTTGTTGGCAAAGTAATGTCTCTGCTTTTGAATATGCCATCTAGGTTGGTCATAACTTTTCTTCCAAAGAGTAAGCGTCTTTTAATTTCATGGCTGCAGTCACCATCTGCAGAGATTTTGGAGCCCCCAAAAATAAAGTTTGACACTGTTTCCACTGTTTCCCCTCAGTTATCACCATATACGTCAATTTTTTGAAAAAGAAAAACTTAATATTCCATGCTTTTTTAAAATGCAGTCATAATGTGACATGGAGACATCACAGCAAATGTGTGAAACAAATTTTCAGAGAGAACAAAAAGTATTATTTACATGGCTTAAATCCCAGTAATTAGTCCAAATATTGATTCATTGAACAAACTTCCATTAAGTATGTGTTAAGTGTCAGGCTTCATACTAAGCCCTGATGATATAGTATATATTAATGCAAAGTGGCAGAGATTTGGTCCCTGCTGCATGGGGCTAATAAAAATAGTAAATATAAATTAATATATTCCCTTCATTAGATAATACTAAGAGAAGAAAAACATATAACCATACTTTTGCTTTATTTTATAAAGACCTCAAAGAGATGCTCTGATAAAGAATTATTTATGAGGGCTCTTTTAAGTGCTATGATTTCTCTGAGAACATTGACCCTTAAGCCAGCAGATCTTTATAATTAGGGTAACTATATTTTATATTAGGGGTTCCCTGGTGGCTCAGACAGTAAAGAATCTGCTTGCAATGCAGGGGACCCAAGTTCAGGAAGATCCTCTGGAGAAGGGAATGGCAACCCCTCCAGTATTCTTGCCTGGAGAATCCCATGGATATAGGAGCTGGTGGGCTACAGTACATGGAGTCACAAAGAGTTGGACAAGATAAAGTAACTAAGCATGCACATGTATTTTATATTGCTCAGTCTGGAACATTTTTAAGAATGAAAAGGGAGCAATTCTGACATATATATGCAGGATGCCATGGCAAGCCAGAATATGTATTCATCCTCTTTCTAAACCAAAGAAAGGAGTGGGTTATGTCCTAAGTGCAATTGCAAGACACTAAAAGGTTTTATTGGGAATATTCAGTGTCTGCGTCACATTTTTTAAAAGTCCTCTCTAGATGCCAGAAGGAAAATTGATGAAGTAAGGGGAAAAAATGGAGGAAAAGAGACAAATTCTGAGAACATGGCACCCATCTAGATAGGAGAGTATTAGTAGCTTGGATTGATCAAACATAAATATAGATAGTAGTAGCAAACTGAAAATGAATTTTACGGTGCATCAACAGCTAAGGTGAAGTTGTATAAAATATTACATTTGCATTTTAATTAATATTTTAATAAACACATGGCATTATTTTAGATACTGTCAAGTGATCTGGAAACAGGGTTCCTAACAGTATTAACAGATATAGTGAAGTGAGTGAAGTCGCTCAGTCGTGTCCGACTCTTTGCGACCCCATGATTGTAGCCTGCCAGGCTCCTCTGTCCATGGGATTCTCCAGGCAAGAATACTGGAGTGGGTTACCATTTCCTTCTCCAGGGGATCTTCCCAACCCAAAAGGGTCTCCTGCATTGGAGGCAGATGCTTTAACCTCTGAGCCACCAGGGAAGCCCATTAACAGATATAAACATGAAATAAAAATTATTCACTTGTAAAAAAAAAATATCAAGTTAAAAAAAATTATCCACTAGGCAGTTTCCCCTTCTTCCCTACCATCTCTGGCTTTGAGTTTTTATCTAATTCACATCCACTTGTAAGTTTCTATACATCTGTTTATAAAGACTATTAATCTCTCATGCAGCAATATTTTCCCAGCCTATTGTATGTATTTCCACTTTGGGTTATTTTGGGTGGTCTTTGTCATTTAAAATACTAGTTTTTTAATTTGTATATAGGAAGAAATCTAATTTATTCCTTATAAATACTGTTTCCTAATTTAGAAAAGTTTGCCCCATCTAAAATATTGTATAAATGTATATAAAAATATAATCTAATTTTTATATATTTACTTATATATGTCATTTAAATCTCTAATCCATTTGAAATGTATTTTTGTATATGATCTGAGAAATCTAGCATTATACATCACATTAAAATGCATCATATTTTCCAATCTGAACTGTAATTCCACCTTTGTTTTTATATAAAGTCCTCATAGTCCTAAATCAATTTCTGTATGCTCTAATATGCTCCATTATGTGTCTATTTATGCCCCAATATATTTTACTTTTATTGGAATGACTTTAGATTAAGTTTGGTAAAGGAAGTTCCCTGTACTCATCCTTCTCCCACCCCTTTGTCTTGAAAAAGCTTTTTCATTACACACACTGACAGACACAATGCGCATACACACAGAGCAATAGCTACTTCTTTTAAATAAAACACACTGCAAAATGTATGACACAAATTGTTATAATACCCATTCTCTAATTCCTCCAGTTAACCACTATTAGCATCTCAGTGCATCTCCTTCCAGTTTTTTGGCTAAGCATTTTTGTACATCTAAATACATTCTAATCTTTTTTCTAATCTTTTTTTTTTTTGGCTGATAACAGTTTAATTCAGGCCTACATTGTGTATGACCCAAAATATTTATTACAAAGTCATGTCATAGACTCAGTGATGGGACTGAATCAAGCATTAGGTATTAATTATCATAAAAATTTTCACAGTATCCTTTTATTTTCAGTCAAAATTCAGTGGGGTTTTTTTGTTGTTTTTTTTTTGTTTTGCTCAATGACCTTTAGCAAATAACTGAAATAACTAGCTTCAGTTCTGGAGTGTGTGAGTATGTGGTACTGAACAGTGGACAAGACTTCAAATGCTGATTTTGTCATTTACAGGCATACTTTTAAGTAGCACTATTTTCGAGGTTAGATTCTAGCAATTTGGCACTGAGAAAAAATAAAATCAAGAAAGTCCCTGCACTCAAGGAACCTACACTTTAGTGACTATATCTGGGCTTGAATCCTGGATCTAGCATGTTTAGATCCATCATCTTACAGAAGTTGCTTAACTTTTCTAAGCCTCTATTCCTTTGTTGTTGTTGTTGTTAATTTGCTAAGTCCTGTCTGACTTTCTGCAACCCCATGGACTGTAGCCCACCAGGCTCCTCTGTGCATGGGATTTTCCAGGCAAGAATAGTGGAGTGGGTTGCCATTTCCTTCTCCAGGGGATTTTCCTGACACAGGGATCAAACCTGTGTCTCCCTCATTGCAGGCAAATTCTTTACCACTGAGCCACTAGAGAAGCTCATTCATTATCTAATTTAAAACAACAACAGCAAGAAAAATATGGGGGACAGGGAGGCAGGTGATACTACACGTATCACGCAGGCTGTTGAAGAAACAGATATTTGAAAGCCTTAGATCATGAGACTCATTCAGTATTAGCTTTTTTACTGACCTGTATATTGGTTCTCTTTATAACTTACTTATTACCCCACGCATTAGAGTTCATTTTGTTTTGGTCCTTAACACTTTTTCCAATGTATTTCTCAGGGAACAAGCTAAACATTTTTAACATTTGTTTTGGGGGTTTTTTTCGTTTTGCAAATTTGTTGAATTTGCATCCATACTTAAAAATGAAGCAGAAATTAAAGTACTAAAAATTATTAAGACTCTTCATCTGGGAATAAAATTGAAAATAGTAATAAATATGAAAACAACTAGATTTTGCTCCCTTTTATAATTATGTAACCAAACTCCAACATCCTGTTTTTGTTCCCCATATTAGTAGAATTTAAACTGAAGTAAAAATCTCTCCCTTTCCCCCCTTTCTCCTTCTTCTCTCTCTCCTAAAGATGCTTACTCCTTGGAAGGAAAGTTATGACCAACCTAGATAGCATATTCAAAAGCTGAGACATTACTTTGCCAACAAAGGTCCATCTAGTCAAGGCTATGGTTTCCAGTGGTCATGTATGGATTGAGAATTGGACTATGAAGAAAGCTGAGCACTGAAGAATTGATGCTTTTGAACTGTGGTGTTGGAGAAGACTCTTGAAAGTTCCTTGGACTACAAGGAGATCCAACCGGTCCATCCTAGAAGGGATCAGTCCTGGGTGTTCATTGGAAGGACTGATGTTGAAGCTGAAACTCCAATACTCTGGCCACCTCATGCGAAAAGTTGATTCATTGGTAAAGATCTCGCTGCTGGGAGGGATTGGGGGCAGGAGGAGAAGGGGACGACAGAGGATGAGATGGTTGGATGGCATCACCAACTCGATGGACATGAGTTTGGGTAAACTCCGGGAGTTGGTGATGGACAGGGAGGCCTGGCGTGCTGTGATTCATGAGGTTGCAAAGAGTCGGACACGACTGAGTGACTGAACTGAACGGAACTGAAGAAAGAAGAAATCTTACTGAGGTCTTAGCTGCATTTCTGGTCCACATCCAATGGAAAAAGAGTAAAAGTTTTCATTCAACCAATAATTACCAAGCACTTATAAAGGGTTTCCCAGATGGTGCACGGTAAAGAATCCACCTGCCAATGCGGGACATGGGTCTTCGATCCCTGGGTCGGGAAGACCCCTTGAAGTAGGAAATGGCAACCTGCTCCAGTATTCTTGCCTGGAAAATTCCATGAACAGAGGAACCCAATGGGCTACAGACCATGGAGTCACAAAGAGTCAGACACGACTGAGCACAGCACAGCAGTGGGTACAAAGTCCCCTATAAAGTACCAGGAGGATTTTCCTGGATGTCCAGTGGTTAAGAGTCTGCCTGCCAATGCAGGAGACACAAGTTCGATCCCTGGTCCAGGAAGATCCCACATGCTGCAGAACAACTGGAGCCCTTGCCCCACAACAAGAGAACCCATTGCAGTGGAGGCCCAGGCACTGCAGCTAGAGAGCAGCCCCTGCTCGCTGCAACTAGCAAAAAGCCTGTGCCACAACAAAGACCCCAGCACAGCCAAACATATATACATATGTGTTTATATAAACATAAACAGATAGATAAATAGATATAAAGTACCAGGAGCTCTTCCAAACCCCAGGGAAATTCTGGACCCTGCTCTCCAGGAGCCTACCTTCTCAGTAGGAAGCACATCTCTGCTGCAGCTACTGGGGTGGAGGTTGCCGCCTTCCTGGGAATGTACTTAAGAGTTACAGAATAAACTGGAGATAATGGGGACAATTTTTAGCCTAGTACAGATGTCCGTATAGTTGAGCATTTTTAACCAGTCTTTCATTCAGTCTTTTCTCAAATTCCTTCAGCAATAGGGAACTTGATACTTCACCTTTTCCATTTTTAATAGCTTCAAACATTAAAAATTCTTATATTTTCTTCTGGCTTTTCCAATATTTAAAGGCAGCTTTATATCTCTCTTTCAACTCACAGCCACACAGCTTCCCTACACCAGGCTAAAAACATCCAGTCTTTCAGTCTTTCTAAGTGTAATATCATTATCATTATTGCCAATATCCCCCAAGATTCACAGTGATTTAAAATAGTCTCTCTCTATATATATAGACTGACCAGAATACAGTAAACCATTCCTTTCAATTTGGGTTTGAGCACTTTAGAATTGAAATACTGTAACACTAAATGCCATGGTCACTCTAACTGGCTGGCTCATATTAAACCTTCATGTCTATGAGGATATTTCACAGCTTTATTTCTCCATGGGCAGACAGCTAAACCTTATGGGGTGGTGATATGTGGACAAAGCAGGTAAGCAGGCAATCTGAATGAAATTATATCATTTCTTGAGATTGAGTACAGTCTATGTGACTTACTGATTATCATTTAAATTCATCAAAATTTAGCTGTCAACTCAGGAACATCCTTCTGTCTCAGAGCCAAAAGTAAAGTTTAAAGCTTATAGAAATCTAGGCAGTTCCATAATTATGCAAATAAAATTACTGACACAGAACTTCATGTGATCAAGGATATTATATTACTATGCCACTTGAAATATGGATATTTGCTGGCAGATAGGTTATAAAAACAAATTATACATAAGTATTTTGTTACTTCTTGGGAAAATGTGATTTCTTTCATTTAAATCCTGAATATTTATTTTACATAAATAGGTTCCATTCACTTGAAATAATTTGAAAGTTACCAGTAACACTCAAGAATTAAGTTTTTAAATTTTTAGGAAAATACAGAATATCCCAGATCACCACATTATAACCAATCGTGAACATTTACTCCACTCTAAAAGAGAAAATAAGTTACTTTTGCACTACCACATATATAATATGCATATTGTTTTGAAAAAATGATTTAACATAATTGTTTTTATTTCTAATTAACAGTTTTTCAAAAGTGTTCAGGAAGGACTAATAAATATGTGCTATAGTTCTAAGCAAAAGAATGCCTTGTTAAACCAAAAGCAAAGGATGCATAAAAATATGTAAGAGGAGAAAAAAATATTTTTAATATATGTTTTTACTATCTTTGTAAATAATTACAGATGCTATAGCAATCAAAAGAAATTTCAGTATTCAATAAATGTTTAGAAATTTAGGACTAGATGGAAGAGTTAAAATTCTTGAATTTTGAAGTTCCTCTTTAATGAGAAATAGAATCTAAAACAATGACAACAATAATAATTATAATATTTACAAAGGCTTTGGAATTTTCAATATTCCTGTGTCTCTGCTTAAAGCACATAAAATTAAAATGATGTAGTCACAATTTGTTTCTTGACTATTTTATATTCAGTAATTTTTAATGAAGCAACTAAATTAGGCATAACTTAGTGCCGCTTTAATGTAGTTATGATGAATATATTTTACTTGATTAAAAATGATAAAACTAGGGAGCCTTAAATATTATCTTAAAAGATTAACTACTGTGTCAATTACAAATCTAGGGGAAAGGTATTTATAAGGGAATAACTATTCCGAACAGTAACTTCCTTTTGTTCATTTCATTTAATTAAAGACTCAATCAACTTTCACTCTTAATACTAAAATTTTCCTAAATTACACATTGGCTTGCAAATGGAAGGGCATACAGCAGGGCTGAGTTAATTTAACACTAGTGAAGATTCAGAAAGTAATCCACTTTTATTTAAAGGAGTGGGGGACTAGGGTGATTCATTTAACTAAATAATTGCCAAATTCTACATTGCACTTTGTGTTACATAACATAAATAAATACTAGTAAAAATCAAATTATTCAGATATCTAAACAATGATGTGGCCTGCTCTTGCTAACAGGCATGCTATAGAGTAGAAGCCTTAACGCCTTAAAAGTGAGTAGAAAAGGCAAATTTTTTTCACCTCTCTGTCTTTTGGAGTGATTAATTAATCAAAGTATTTAAGAAATTCCCTGGGGGCTCAGCTGATAAAGAATCTGCCTGCGATGTGGGAGACCTGGGTTCCATCCCTGGGTTGGGAAGATGCCCTGGAGAAGGGAATGGCTACCCGCTCTAGTATTCTGGCCTGGAGAATTCCATGGTACAGTCCATTGGGTCGCAAAGATTCCAACAGGACTGAGCGACTTTCAGTTTCACTATGGGAAGTAGATGTGATCATCTGTTTAATATGCTCAATGAGGGGAGAAAACTTGAAAAGGAACAGTTCTTCACCTGAAACTACTCCAACATACTCCAACACAAAACAAAACAAAAAAACAAAAGTAAAGGAACAGTGTTGATATATGTATTAGATATTTACCACAATACAAAGAAGTGGTCATAGAGGACAATTTTTACCGAAGGAATACACCTACCTACGTTTAAGTATCAGACCCCTCTAGACAAATGCTTCCTAGTAGTAACTAGAATAATTAGTTCCTCCCACCTAAAGCCCTGAGCCGTCACCAGCAGCACCACACAATCAACCTTTTACCTTGCATCACTTAAGGTAGACACACTGCTACCTGAGGCTCTTATCCTTGAGTCCTGTGGCCCAACGCTAGTTAAATAGCAACTACAAATGCTAATAAAATCAATGTCTTCGATAAAAGAAAGCACGAACATTTTGTAAAATTATTTTAAAAGGCAAAAGAGATCTCATTTTTTGTTTATTTATTTATTTATTTTAGGACTGAGGCAGGAAGCATGTAAAAGATGGTTTTAAAGGAAGAGGACAGCCACTTGCATGGGATTGCATTTTAGTTGTGCTCTAAGTGATGAAAGTTGATTCTTGCACTAAAACTGAAGCGTCCCGCCCTAGGAAACCCCCGCCAGGCACACGGAGTTTACCGAAATGGACTCTGCGAAGGCCAGCCATAAAAACTAACAATCCGGGGTTCACAAGAGAGGGAAGCAGTCTCAGACCCAGAGAGCCCCGAGTCTCTCCCCTCCAAGGACTGTGAGGATTAGTCAGTACCCCCTCCCTCCTCCTGGAGTGGGAAGTGAATGTCACCTGCAGATCTGCCCCCATCTATCGGCCCTTCTCCTCCTCCAACACCCAGTTCGGACAGTCTCTACTGTCCAGTTCAGCCCCGGCCGCCTTAGGCTCCAATGTCCTAACCCCCCTCCTCTCACCTCGCCTTCAAGCCGGTCTCCCGTGGTCCCAGCCCTTCCAAGAGATGCCGGGCGCTGATTGGCGGCGGCGCTGACAGGAGGCGGGGCCTGGAAGTCCCAGCCAAACCCGCCCTCGCGTATAAACCCCTTCTCGACTCTCTCTCTCCATCTCTCTCCTCTCTCTTTCTCTCTCGCTCCCTTCCTCCCTGTAACTGAACAGTGAAAATTCACATTGTGGATCCGCTAACAGGCACAGATGTCATGTGAAAACGCACATGCTCTGCCATCCACACCGCCTTTCTTCCTTTTCTGTTTCCTTTTTTCCCCTTGCTCCTTCTCCCTCTTCTTTGTAACTAACAAAACCACCACCAACTCCAGCTCCTGCTGCTGCCCTTCCTCCTCCTCCTCAGTCCAAGTGATCACAAAAGAAATCTTCTGAGCCGGAGGCGGTGGCGGTTTTAAAAACCAAGCGCATTGAAGAGAAAGAAAAAGGAAAATAGCAAAACAAAACCCAGGCACCAGCCAGCCAGCTAGCACGCACATTTTTTTTTCACCTTTCCTGAAAACAAACAAACAATCATCAAAACAGTCACCACCACCACCATCATCAAAACTGTTTACACAGCAGCGGCGGCGGCAAACGTCACCCTCCGGCCACGGCATCCACCTAAAGGGATGGTTTTCTCGGCAGAGCAGCTCTTCACCGACTACCTTCTTCACTCTTGCTGAGCGGGATTTTGGGGCTCTCCGGGTTCGGGCTGGGAGCACCTTCATGACTACGCGGAGCGGGAGAGCGGCTACACCATGCGAGGTAAGCGAGCCCGCCGTGTCTCCCCGGTCCGGCCAACTCAAACCAAATGGTAAACGGAGGGGGGAGGGGGCGAGGGGGCAGGGCGCACCCAGCCGAGGAGGAAAGAGGCTGGCGGGGCGCAGTTCCTGAGTTCGCGTTCGCAGGTGGGCTGCAAAGGGCCTGGGCATAGAAAGTTGTGGGAAGGTGTTGATGCCTCCCGGGAGTTCCGGGAGGGACGCGGAAGGGCGCTTTTTGGAGACTGGGACGACTCTAGTTGCTTCCTCACAGTCCTTGAGTTGTACTGTACCGTTTTGAGGTGTCACTCTAGGGTGCGGATGCCAGCACGGGTTGGAGGGAGAGCCGGGAGAAGGATGCCTCTGGGCAGAACCCGCTAGCCGCGCCGGGTGCGCGGCGGTCGCCGGCCGGGTTGGGCTAACTGGGCGCACCGGCAGGCGTCGGGACGGATACACACATTCTTCAGGTTACGAGACCCCCAGCGTCCAGGTCAGCCGACGTGTCCCTTCGTAGGAGTGGTAGGCAGAGGGAGCAGTGTTGGGCTAGAGACAGATTCCGGGATCGTCCCCTGAGAGCGTCCCTCTCGCGAGGAAGCTGCGCCCTGGCCAGGTCCGCGTGCCCGAGCCTGCGCCGCCCAAGGACGAGCACCATCCTGAAAAAGTTTTGCGCAGAAAGTTCCACAGGATAAAAGCCCGCGCTGCCCACAGCGGGGAAGGCTCCTTTGTCAAAGGGCCGCTGCGGGAGGCGGTGCTGGGTGAACCTTGGGCAAGGACCCACGGCAGCGACTGCTGTGGCAGGTCCCCTGGGCGAGATGGCGGCTGTGGGGTGACGCGTCTGGGACGGGGCAGAACACCTGCTCCGGCTGCACTTTGGGCTGCCAGGGCGGATGACCTGACCTGCTTTAGGGAATCACTTTGTCTTCTCCCCTTCGGTGCCGGGACGTTGAGGTTTCCGGCGCGCTGTGCCCAGACTCACTTTCCTCCACTTTATGCTTGCCCACTTCACTCTTTGCTCGGAGAGTGGGCCGGATGCCCGCGTGCCATGAGGATAAGTGCAAGCCTCTGAGCATCCGCCCCACACCCCCACCCCGGGTTTTCCTCCTAGCCATTCTGCCTTCTTTGCGACGGGGCGGTGGCGGCGAGAGTGGGGAAGCTCTCCTCTCTGCTTCGCCAGTCTCTCTGGGCCCCGGCAACAGAAAGTTGGAAACGGCCGATTCCAGACCTTCCTACATCCCCTATCCCACGCGACAGGTGGACTAGCCAAGACGAACTTGCGAGAATTGGGCTACACACACTCATCACCTTCCATTCGGCTGTGTACACCTCTCACTCACACTTCCAATACCTTTTTAGGAGCGTAGGGAAGGGGGCAGCGGGCATGTTCCTCCCTGCTCCGCTGGAAGTGAACCCCGAACCTGGACGCTAAGGCAGAGACTGGGTTTAGCCAGCCAGGCGCTGGGACGTGGCAGGAGAAGGAAGGAAGAAGAGGAACAGAGAGGCCGTCCAAGGAGCTGGGTGGGAGGGAGGCAGCTGAAGCTAAAGGGCAGGGACATCCTGGTGACACGGTCTTGATTGACCCACGCACAGGTATTGGGGGCCGTTGAGCGTGAGCTGGTTCCTGTTTAGTGTCCCGGTTGGGGACTTCACTAACCAGATTCTTTCAAGAACCTATACTTAGGTAATTGGAGAGTGCAGAACCTTTAAGTAAGAGACATCCTAGTCTTTTTCTTTTTCTCTCCTGTCTCACTACCAATCTCTCTTCTTTCAGTTTCCCCTACTCTTCTCTGGGGCAGTAAGTTCGTCCAACTCTTACTTCTCTGCTTCCAATCAATTTTGCTCCCATGGCTAGGTTCTTATATTCTGAATGAAGGCCTGAAACTACACACCCCCTCAGCTCGGACCTGGGGTGCAAAAGCCACTCACTCTCCCGTAAATTGCAGAGAAAAGTGTGGGACAAGAGTAGGCTGCAGCTTGATCGCCCTGCTCCTGAAGCATTTGCCAGTGACAGTCCAGATTCACCATGGTGCTCACTTGAGGGACTCAGGAAGTCTGAAGGTGCTGCCTCCTGGTCACCTTGAGAAAGCAGTGGAAGCCCACCTTCCCACCCCGAGTCCCAGAGGGCTCTAACTTAAGATGTCTCTCAAGGGGCCTCCCGGGTATGTGCTGGAGAAAAATCAACCTCTCCTTCTGTTACACTTTACTGTATCTCCTCTGTCATCTCTGCACATTTCCTACAGACTGTACCCTCCCACGTCATCAGGGTTGATTGTTTTAAGGACTGAGAAGGGGCCAGACTACTCTGAAGTCTTGTGGGAGTCACAGGCTGAACCTGAGTGTGAACTTGACAAGTGAGAGCGGAAACGAATCAACTTTCTCTTGTGCCTGGGCTACTTGGGGAGGGGGTGGTTTTCGAACTCAGCTTTACAGTGTGCCCACTCCCTTTCCCCAAACACACCACACACGCGCACGCTCTGACACGCGCGCGCACACACTCGTCCTCTATCCCCAGTGGTCCCTGTCTGTGCCTCAGCTTCCTCTCCACGATTTGCATTTGGCAACTCTACTGAGTCAGGGCATTTGGCGCGATGCAAACTTGCTCCGTGATCGAGTGATTGCCTTAGGGACCTACCCAGCAAACCCACTCCTGACCCCCAGCCTCCACCCCGCCCCCGCCCCCCGCCCTCGCCAGTCTAGAAGAGTTAAGAGACTTTATCCCGAGGGTAGCTCTGAGGTAAGAAAGGGGTTAAGAGACTCTGATCTTTAGGTCATTGTCCTACCCCACGGATGAACAGAGTCCGGTCCCCAGAGCTGCGGCTTACTCTGGGCTGGCCTGGGGCGGAGAAGATTGTATTTGGTGGCGCACAAAGCCTTTCACCCTTTGTCTGCTAGAGGGTACCTACTACATGAGGTCTAGAGATGCTGCGTCGTAGATTGCATTACTGAAAAGGGTAACTTCTGAATGCGGAAGGGAGGACTTTTAATTGGGTCGGACCATAGGTGAGAAACAAGTGAGCCGAGGTGTGGATTTCAAGACTCCTTGCTGGGAAGCCTGTCAGCTGTTTATTACACAGGGGCACTGAAATGGTCGGATTTTTCAGCCCTGCCTCCGCAGAAAACCCTGCTTCCAAAAACAGGGGCACAGATGTCGTGGCAATCAATAGGTGATTGTGGCTCCCTGGGATTAGAAATCTGGTTTTATGCTTGCTGTAAGCAAGGATAGGGCTTGGCATTTCTAAAGTCTGGCTTTCAGCTATTATTTCAGGTAGTTAATTTTTATAAACTGCTAACTTTAGAAAAAAGCAGCTTGCTCTCAGAAGTATGGCAACCCTTGGGAAGTCTGGAGCTCTGAATGTCCTGCCGACCAGGCCTTTAAATTTCCTAGACTTGTTCTAGATCTTAATTTCTTCCAGAAACTCCAATTAAATATTTCTAACCAACATTCCACTTTCTACAATTAAAAACATTGCTGGAAGGACATCTCTGTCAGTAGCCATTAACAATTGTTCATTAAGTAATTATTAGTAAACTGTCTTTATAATCCAACAAAAGCAAACATTCAAACAGTTCAAAGAAAAATCGTAAAGCTATATTTCAAGTATTGTTGAGAACATATTTCACCAGAAAAAAGAAATTCTTTTCTTAGGTGGTTACATCTTGGGACTCTCTCCTTCCCCTACTCCCAACATCCTGAGAGAATTTATAACAAGTATTTTGACATAGAGGTGCTTAACATCCTGGACTTCTGGAGTACATGTTAGTACCTTTAAGGCTTGTAACTTTTCTATATTTTCAGATAATCAGAAATTGGAAACCAGGATGGAAATAGAAAGGGAGAACTTTGAGCAGCAGGCTTTATAAACATGGGGAATACAAGATTAAAACTCCTCTGTAGCAGTCATTTAAAACTCACAAGTCCTGGATTTTCTTTCGACAACAGTATAATTTGCTATACTGTTTATGAAACCCTTGAAGGATTTCTCATTTCATTATTAAAGTGGTTTATGTGACGTTTTACTTTAACATAAAAACACATTTATTTTATATACTCAAAAGAAATATCCACATTTACTTATTTTGGTAACAATTTGTTAGACACTAAACTATTTGCAACCTTAAAAGCAACTATTCTTGTGTATATGTAATGCAAATACATTGTATTTTAAATTTAAATGCTTCATACTCATGAAACTTCATTTTACAGCAACAAAAATTTTTCAACACCAAGAAAATATTAAGCTTCAGGGTTGGTCTTCATGAATATGGCATTCCAACTGTATAATAATATCTACTTCTTTTTCTAAAAGTAGCATATACAGAATTATCACCAGGATTTTTAAATGGCTAAACACAGGAAATTTTCCTACATAAAAGACGAGTAAAACTTTTTTCAGCTTTATGTGTGGTTTTTATACTTTTCATTATAGTCTTAAAAAGTAAAAGTGTGAATCTCAATGCATTTACTAAATTTTTTTCATTGTGATGCATAATATACCTCTTATTTAAATACATGCTATAGCATCCAGTTAATACAGAGTTAAAAATTATTCTAGTAAATTATCAAGTTTTAAAATTTTATATATGCTGGTGTTCTAAAATTTATAAATGAAGCAAGGCTTTAAATTGTGAACAATAACATCAATGCCACAGTCCCTTGGAGAAATCTAAGCCTTGCAGATAATTACATGAAGAAATTCAAGAATTAATACCAAAGTTAAGGCCATCAAATTTTGGCCTGATTAAAACAAATTAAAGTTATGAATACATATGTTACTAGTGCAAAAGTTATTAGTGACTGAGATGACTTAAATTATATATATTTTATCATTCTAGTATTATATGAGAATTTCTGAAGACTAAATCATTTTCTATGTCTATTCCATAAAGACAAAAACGGCTTTAAATTATATTGCCATTAATTTTATGTAATTGACGTTAACAAAACATTTTATTGTGATGCTAAAATACACAGAAAAGTTAATACTAGCAATGGACATTTTACTTAATAATTAATATGAAGCTTTTTAAATCTTAGCTGTAGTTTCACTCTTCCTCCCATTCTTAGATAATAAGGGACAGAAATTAAGTAGACCAATGAAATAAATCTTTTTTAATGTAATGAATAATGACCTTTGATAAAATGAGCACTCTACACATAAAGTATTATTTCTGTAATTTTGTAATCATCTTCCAATTACAGCTTCTTGCAAATATTTATCTTACTTTGAATAGAATCTCTGACTTAACAGAATCCCTAGCAGATAATAGCAGTCTTTGGAGGCGTCTGTTGATACACACTGATACACAATATGTATATGTATGTGCCTATAACCACCCACTCAGACAAGAAGAATGAATATTTGAGAGAGAAAATCATTCTTATCTTTGCTTTCAGATCCAGACTTCCAAATTCAAACATATTTAGAGAAACAGAAGCAACTTTTCAGAGCATTTAAAAAGAAGAAATGAATACATGTGGTACTTCAGTCGCATAAAAGAAACTGTTAATAGCGTTTATTTATATATAATCTACACAAAACTCCATTATACTACCTAATGACAATTAGAGGGAAAAGGAATCAAAGAATTTAGGGCTGCCAAATAAATAAAATTTTCCCTCTCAAATTAAGCAACAAATTCATAGATAACAAGGCTTATGCCATGAATTTGAAGGATGTCTCCTTTGTAGCACAAGACAAAGGGAGCATAGAGGAATAAATATTGATTGAACTAATCATCTGATGAATAGAAAAGAGATTTACCAGTGCACCAATATAATAGCTATGTTAACTAGTTCTTTCATAGCGCATATGCTGCCCTTTCAACCTCTGACCCCATCCATTTCAATTTTTAATGAGGGAAACCACAGGTGTTATAATGGCATTTACAGAGAATCAAGCTAAATATAATAATCATGTGGTAACTAATGGCATTGGGGAGTGGGTTCTTATGAGAGAAAATATTGTGATCACAGTGTCACAAAATTATTATGTTGAATTGCAAACCACTTAGAATTTTAGCCTGCTCTATGCACCTTTAAAATAATACATCTATGTGACCATCAATATTTCAAGTCCTAGATTTGTTGTCTGCATAATAGGTGCAATTTCATTAATGGTTATTGGGGAGTTAAAAATAATATTCAGTGTATATTTTACCTACAGTGTATAATACCTTTCAGAAGTTAGCATTTAAAACATTTAAAAATAACTTTTAGCAAGTACAGTATTTTATACTAAATGTAACATGCATTTTTCTTGGTTAGTACTTATTTTGTAACTATTAGAAATAGAATTTACTTTATGATAATCATTACAATATTATCTTAATTTTGTTTGAAAGTTACATTGGGATGTTCTTGGTCTAGGCATATTCTTATAAAGGTCAATATAAACATTACCTTTTGCCAAAACATGGGACTAAAAACTTGATCAAAAACATGTTTTTATGAAAAAACATGTAATTGGCTTCAGTTTAAGCGTGTTTCCCTTTGCATAGTAAATATTTTATTAACTAGCTGGATATGCTGACTTTGTAAATTACCTAACTAAAAGGGTATTTATTGGTGTCATCTTTTGTGTGTGTGATTAGTTGTCACATATTGTGGTCCTGGGTTATATTTCTCAAATTCTGTGGATTTACAGATAGAAAAAGAAGAGCAAATAATCTGGTTGATTACTGACTTGTATTTTTTGTTACTATCCTGCTTATTACTTTGTATTCATGTCAACCCAATATCCTGTACATATATGGAAGATCTGGAATATGAAAGATATGGAATGCTTAAAGAAAACTGTTACATAGATTTTTATCTCATAGTAAAGCTTTTTTTTTCCAGTGAATATCGCAACAAGTTGACTTTAAATTATATTTTTTAAATTTTCCATATGACTGTCTGAAGAAGCATCCTTCTTTGTTATACCACTACCTGCATTTCATTAGGTTTATGTTATAATCATGTGACAGAAGTATAGAATTAGAATTAGAAGTATAAAAGGTACTCTCTGAATTTGGGCACAAAATTATCCTTTAAAAAAGAAACAACAAAAGCTTTTTAAAAGGCCTTGGAATATAATCATTACTCGGCATGAAATCGATCAGTATTGCTGGCTGCAAAAATGAAGAATATTATTTTCTTTTAATCTTCTGGCTATTTTTTTAAATCATTTTTAAATACAAATTTTTGTCCTTAATTGGAACCAATTAATCTCAATTCACCTCTGTTCTGAAGATTTTCTCAAACTCATCGATCAACTCATTTTTAAGAGTGCAAATTAAGATATCCACTTCAGTATTAAGATCTTCCTAAATGTTTCAGTTTTCAGTTTTAATTTGGAAAGGGACAGACTTGAAGATTTCATCTTCTACAAGCATATATATACTAATAGAAATGCATGTGACTCACATTTATTTATCCGTGATTTATTGAGCATCACCTCGAAGAGAAGCACAAAACTGAGCCTGAAGGATGCCTACGTGGATAAAGTATAGACAACTGGTGAGGTTAAATCTATGATAAAGTGAAAGGAAAACGGAATACAGTCGGGACACTATTGAAACACCCAAGCAGCTCTCACAGGGGAAGTGATATTTGAGATGGGCCTCTGAGGATGAGTAGAAGTCTATCTTTTGGTTAATTTGTTCGTCATAAATGAGGTTGTTTCTTGTATTTGTAGTGTTATGTGAAATTTAGTTTATGGAAGTGGAACTGGTCCAGAAAGAACATATCCTAATACAGAATAAGTAGTAGTATTGTTTCCAAGTAAAACTTTCATTACTAAAATAATTTACAAGTGATGATTTAAAAAAGAAAACTCTAAAGTAATTCTTAAATTACAAAAGAAAATGTACAGAATTAGACAATATCACAGTGAAGAAGAATGTAACTTGCAAAATAAAAAAATTACAGTGTTCTTATATATTTGTTTTTATAAGAAAAATTCTTGCCTTTGTAAAATAAAGAAATGCCTGGTAGATACTGAGTTTAATTTTCTTTAACGTTTAAGGCATTACCTGGTGGCACAGAGGGTAAAGCGTCTGCCTGCAATGCGGGAGACCCGGGTTTGATCCCTGGGTTGGGAAGATGCCCTGGAGAAGGAGAAGGCAACCCACTCCAGTACTCTTACTTGGAAAATTCCATGGACGGAGGAGCCTGGTAGGCTACAGTCCATGGGGTCTGACATGACTAAGCAACTTCACTTAAATACCTGGCATTACCTGAAAATAGTGATATCTGCTCCAGAGAGTATCTTAGATTACTAGATATCAGAAAGAATAAAATCCACTGAAGTAATAGGGTATGTCAGCAGTGTGTGAGGGCCGTAGTGATAATCTTCAAACTTTTCCATTCCAGAAACTTGGATGTAAGATTGAACTCTGAAAATCAAACTATAAAATCAACATAATAGTCTTGCTGACTTTTGAGTTATTCTCTCTTAAGCACATTTCAAGACGAATTCCTGGACTCCTAGGTAACAACAGAAATGTGAGTATGAGACACAACTATTGGCCTTGTCCATCCTAGCACTGTCTATCTATAGGTAAATCGCTGCTGGAGCTGGAAAAAAAAGTATGCACTGCAATTCACAATTAGGCTCTTCGTTTTTAAATGACAATTTGGCATTCCAGTCTTATACATTAGCTCTTGTGAGCTTAGTTAACTTGAATCCTTGTCCTAAGGTCTAATCTACCCTGAGACACTAGTGAGATCAAGTTTCTAGCCTACAAAACTGAAAACCTGACTCTGGGCTGGAGAGAGTGCAGAAAAGTAAATGTCACCATTTGAGACTTTCAGGCAGCCAAATCACCACTCTTGGTCACAAACCTCCACATTAGCATAAACCTCATCTTCAAATTTCTACAAGTCATACATTTTCATTCTTGAAAAATAGATACATTTTAAAGTGCTGATTATTAATTGGAATTTATTAGACTAAGGGATGCTTTTTTATTGTTGCAGCATACTCTGATAATATAATGGCTATTGTGCTTTATTTATGTCATGGAACTGGAAAAATTCAGGCAATGGCTCCCCATTTTTGAGGATTTTCTGAAAAGGTGAAAGGTTGGAAGACAGGGCACAGAACGGCCCCTCTAACTTTTAGGAGTTTTGATTAATCAGTTAGTAAATAAGGCAACTTGTTTTCTGGACACTCCTCTCACTTATTGTACTTTCTCTGGTGCTTATCTATAGTGTCACATGTTATGTGACAATGGACATATATGCCACTTCATATTATGCCTGTGCCAGTGTGCTTTTCTGGGTGGTAAATGTTGATCAAACCTTTGGTGAAGAATGGTTTATATAAATATTATATGAAATCTGAATCTAGATTTTTTTTTACTCTGGCTTTAATGGAAATATGCCTAGTACTAGTAAACATTAAATCACTATTTTGATCTTGCTCTTAAAAAGACTCTTTAAATTAAGACAGTCTTGTTATATAGAATCAGAATGTGTTCTTGTTCATAATTGATTCTGGGGATATGAAATTCCAACAGTAGTAGTATTTTTATTTGCATGAATAGTGTAATGAAAATAATAAAAGGTAGTTATTTATCAAAGCACATTTAAAATATGTTTAATTTCACCTGTGCAAGGAACGGATAGCAAAGTGCTTCATACAGATTCCATAATACTGGATTAGCATAAAAGCCCATGCCCCAAGTTGCCCAAGTAAAAGTTTCATTATAGAGCTTGAGACAGAATGAACACTCGAGTCACAGTTTACCACCCAGTGGCTGCTGGCTGCTAGATTTAAGAATCAAACAGTAACATATAAGTTTAAAGAACTTAGGCATGTTCAGTGTCTAATGAATAATTGGCTACCATTATCATTGTTGGGTTAAATAATAAAATTATTACACACGGTATTTCCTATTAACTTGTACATGAATTATGCCTGGCACATAGCAAAGGAATTAGACTTTTTTTTTTTTTTAAGAAGAAACCTTGTTCCAAATTTCCACGGTTGTTGAATATGAGCAAATGCCACACAGTCTGGTTGAACAGAGGAACATTTGTTCAGGAAAAACACATTAAGGTGCAGTGCTTCATGACAATAATTTTTAAAAATATTTTGGATAAATTTATATAGAAATTTTTAGGATCCTAACCTATTCAGTTTGCTCTAAAGTTAAATTTAAAACAAACAGCCCACCAATGTTCTGTTTTTATTTCAAATGCTGACTACTTTTAAAAGCAATTCTAAGCACTTTTCACCTTTGCATGTATATTTTCATTCCTGTCATTAAAAACAAACAAACTAAAAAGCTAAGTACTAAAGGAATAGGGTTTTTGGAGTATCTTTCTCAAGACAGTTCAGAAATACCAATAATAAAGAATGCTAAGGAGGTAACACTAATACCTTTCCAACTGTGTTTTGATTTTATTTTGTTTACTAATATCACTAAAAGTCAATCTGGCTGCCACTCATGTCAGAATCAATTAAAATTTATTGTATTAGTTTTAGAAGATATTCTTTTGCATTTAAATAAATTAATTCTGATTTTTTCCACTGAAATTTAATTAATGATTTCTGAAAAATTATCTAACATGGTTGACAGGAATGGTAATCTAGAGTCAAAAAGGACTTTCTTTTATCATAATACAATGACCAAAAAGTAAAAGAAAGTATGTGACAAAGTTGTAGTTGACACTCTCTATAGCAGGTCAAATTTAAATGTGATTCAACAAATCCCAATTATTAAGTACTTACAATGTATAACAACCCATGACTTCTAAGATAACAGTCTCAGACACACCAAAAGTGGTTTTCTTTTAAAATTCCTAAAGAATTCCTTCAGTAATCTTTTGACTTTCCCAAATGTCCAGTGTTGACTATACCTCTTTTTTGTACATATGAAAATATATGATTTGTCTATAATTATTTGTTAAGAGAAGTTGACTTCAATCAAGGGCTTTTGACTCTGAGTCGAGTTCTGTTTTCATTACTCCACGCTTTCTCTTTTAGGCTGTGCTGTGCTATTTTCTACCATCCCTGCATCCACAGCAGACATCACTAATCAGTTATAGCATTAATACTTGTTAAGTCCAGATGCAACCTGTACTACCATTTGATCAGTATTGGCCCTCAAAATAAAACTTGTACCAGATCTCTCGTGAGTATTTTGGCCATATAAATAATATATAATAGTGTAGTAAAACTATATATTACATCCAATCACAAGATCCTCTTGGGTAAGCCATAGTTCTCCACAGGTTTCACTCCTAAAATAATGATAGTGACATTTACCAATCTCAGGAAAAATTAAGTATTATGGAAACAGGCTTTTCTGGTGTCTCTGTGGTGAAGAAACCTCCTGCCAATGTAGGAGATGCAGGTTCAATCCCTGGATGCAGAAGATCCCCGAAGAAGGAATGGCCACCCACTCCAGCATTCCTGCCTGGGAAATCCCATGTACAGAGGAGTCTGATGGGCTAGAGTCCACAGGGTCGCAAAAGAATCAGAGAGGACTTAGTGACTAAACAACAACAATAATTATGGAAGCATCTATAGATTCCAAATTGAAACTGTCCAGTAAAAATAATAACAAAGTCAAATTACATATAGTAAGATTTTGTGAATTATAACTATTCCTTCAAAGATTCTAAAATTTAATTTCATTAATTTAAATATGTCTCATTTGACAGAGATTTCTAATTTTTAGTGAAATCACATGTTTATAGGTTTTCCTCCACTAAGATCCTAACCTAGCTGCATCTACTTTAAGGAAAACAATTTTATGGGAAGTAGCTATAAATCCTGTTGATGTCAAAATATGAAATTCCTCTTCAGTAATCAACATGCGTTCACCTAATAGTTTATAATGCTAATTCATTAATTTGCCCCTCAGCTTGTCAATTCTGTCCTCTGGTTTTTATGTTTCTTAAGAGGAGGGTTATCTGTCTTTGGCCATAAGCATTTCAAGTAAAGGAATGGGTTGAAGTGTTGAGCATACCACCATTTACCTGAGTTTAATTAATTTTGATTGACTGATTGACTGCGATTGAAAGTCTCATCAGTATGCCATTTATATCAAGGGCCTGTTATCATCCTATCCAACTCTCTCTTTTGCACAAGCATAAAATATTTTCTTAAGGAAAAAAATCTTGACAACATTAAGAGGTTGCCATGTCTAATTGTATCCAGCAATAGAAAGAAAAAACCAATTAAATTTGACATTAATTCTGAATAAATGCAGAGCTCTGCTCATCTTTAACAGTAAGGCAATTTAATGTGTTTTGCATTTTGGCTGAAGCATAATATTCCTTACATCAAGCTATCATTTCTGTGATTGATTTTTATGCTTTCACATTAAGTTCATTCACATTTTTTAAAAGCATATTTATTAGTGCACTGTTATTGATTTTTCAGGCCTCTTTCGTGTGAACTGTGCTGTGCAAACATAGCTTGAAACACCAACCCTACCCTGTCATTTATTCTCCAGGACTTGAATTGATCTTATTATATAATGGTCCTGACTCCCACAACTCGACTACATTTGACCACAGATACTATTAGAAAGAAGATGGACTGCATGTGAACCCATGCTATGTGGTCTTCAACTTACATTTAGTGTCTAGTATGTTTAATAATATCACACTGGGAAAAATGTAGGTTTATCTGATGATTCTCTTTGTTTTACCTCATATAAAAATACCTTCTGTGCTTACTCTGTCTTTTAGAAACAGTGGAATAGTTCTTCATACTCATTAATTCTGTCAGTCCTGGCACTGTAGCTGAACTTAAGGAAAATTCTGAAAACATTAAAAAAGGGATTTCATAAACCTGGAAGGAGCTGACAGATGCAGTCTCATTGCTTTACAAATGTAATCGCAGGTAAAATGTATAATACTCTGTTGCCTGTGTTTAATGCTCTATAGTTCTCAGCGAGAGTCTGTAGGCACCGTCTGCAGAATGCACACAGCATCCTGTGAGATATTCAGGACAGGGCTAAATAGGAATGTGCCCTGGGCAGCTGAGCCAAAAGAAACCCAAAGCGATAAATGAAGCACCTTTTTACCAGTTTAAAAAAGCAGTTTCAACACCTTAAAAAGTCCCCAAATGTAAACAACTGTTTTATTTAAAAAAAGAAATAAAAATGGCTTAATAAACAATTAGAAAGAAAAAGCTCAACTTCACTTATTAAATAATTAAAACAATATTAGAGGCATCTCCACCTGTCAAATTGTGGAGGGTGTGATGAACTGGATATAAACGCCTACTACATACTCTATAGTTCCTGTTTATATTCATATTGGCTCAGTACAATCTTTGAGCCTAAACTCTTAAAAATGATCATACTCTTGGGCCCAGTAATTCATCATCTGGGAATCTCTCCAAAGGAAGTAAAGTGTCAAAAGAATTTGTTCCTCAAGTCTTATTCCTAAAGATTTGTTATAGCCTCATTACGATATTTTCAACCATATAGGGAAGCTTTGCTGTAATGCTCTTTATAGCACACTTTCATTTAGTATGTACTTACTATTATACTAATATGTAGTCACTGCGATTAGCCTGGAGAAAGAAATGGCAACCCACTCCAGTATTCTTGCCTGGAAAATCTCATGGGCAGAGGAGCCATGGGATAACAAAGAGTCAGATACAACTCAGCGATTGAGTACAGCCGCCATGTAGCTAATACACTTCACTAGTATTAAATGTTTATATGTATTGAACAATGTGTTTTAGGTTCTAGAGAGAAAATGGTGAGCAAGGAAGACATCATCCCTGACTTCACTAAACCCGAAAATAAATAAAAAGTGAAAATGCAAAACTGTATATAAGATCCAAACTATATAAAATGCACAAAAAGACATTGAAGCGAACATAAAAAATAGTGAGTTACTTTGTGATATTAGGGTATCAGGCAATTACTTTCTTATTGGTTTTTTTTTTCTGTACTTTCAAAAATGTCCACACATTCTCTGTAGGTTAGTCTGTAGATAAGTGTCACAGTGAATGTGCAATTACTCTGGCATAATAATGGGGCTATCATTTGTCTATGATTCACTGTATTTTAGTTCATCCATTTGCCTGAGGTCAGCTTGTATGATAATAGGGTTAAGGTTGAAAGTTTAATAGCTCACTATAAAAATTAACTTATTTAATATTTGCACAACTATTCACTCATTCATCACCAAGCATTTATTAAGGACCTATTATGCATCAAGCACTCTCCTAAGTGTCAAAAATACACACGTGACTAGAATTCAGTCCCATCCTCTGAAGATCTTTAGAGTCTAGTCTTTTTGGAAGTCACATGCTATAATTTACAATAAGTACTGGAAATAATAATAATAACATACAGCTAAAAATCTGTCTCCATCATTGGAAATGAAGGGTCTTGCCTTATAAAATGCTTATAAAGAGTTGGTGAACATTGCTTTTTTGTCTCTGAAGGCTATTATTAATGTGAGAAATTAATAATAAGGCTATTATTAATGTGAGAGGAGTCCCCCAGGCTCCTCTGTCCATGGGATTCTCCAGGCAAGAATACTGGAACAGGTTGCCATGCCCTCCTGTAGGGGCTCTTCCCAACCTAGGGATCAAACTCAGGTCTCCCACATTGCAGGCATATTCTTTACTGTATGAGCTACAGGGAAGCCCAAGGTAAGGAATACATTACTTCAAATGTTGAGGGAAAGATCAGGATACTCATATTGAAAAATTAATCAACTTGCCTTCATTTTTCCTTCATTAAACTAGCCCATATTTATCTCCTGACAACACTTGGGGGTACTTTGTAATCCGTAGGAATGTTAAAGAGCACTGACCTATATATTCAAGTCTCAAAATATAAGAGCTAAAGGATGAAATGATACCTTCTGCTGGGGCTGTGGGAAGATTTTTAAATATTCCTATGCCCTGAGATAGATGAATCTCCATTTGCCCTTATGACTGTCGTGAACTCATTGGTACTTAGTAGGACAGAGTTCAAGTATGATGTTCCCTGCTAAGGAGTCTTCTTTCCTGTGTACTTAATCCTCTGGGGCAGTGGTTCAAAACATGTGGGAATTTTGCCCCCAGAAGATATTTAGCAATGTCAGGAGCCATTTTTGGTTATCACAGTTGAAGAGGTGCTGCTGGAATCCAGTATGTGAATGTCAGGAATGCAGCCAAACATTCTACAGTGTACTGGACAGTCCCCCAAAGAATGATTCTCCCCAAAATATCCATATCCCGAAGACTGAGAATGGAGAAGGAAATGGCAGCCCACTCCAGTGTTCTTGCCTGGAGAATCCCAGGGGGGGGGGGAGCCTGGTGGGCTGCCGTCTATGGGGTCGCACAGAGTCGGACATGGCTGAAACGACTTAGCAGCAGCAGCAGCAGCAGCAACAAGACTGAGAAACATATAAAGGTTTTCTAAATGGAATTACTTTACTTTACACACCCTCAGTTTTCCAACGTATTCTGTGAGAAGTTTGGCTCCTCTTTTGCTCCTCCACTTTCACAGTCATCTCACTGCTGCTGCTGCTGCTAAATCACTTCAGGCCGACTCTGTGCGACCCCATAGACATCAGCCCACCAGGCTCCCCAGCCCCTGGGATTCTCCAGGCAAGAACACTAGAGTGGATTGCCATTTCCTTCTCCAATGCAAGAAAGTGAAAAGTGAAAGTGAAGTCACTCAGTCGTGTCAGCCTCTTAGAGAGCCCATGGAACGCAGCCTACAAGGCTCCTCCATCCATGGGATTTTCCAGGCAAAAGTACTGGAGTAGGGTGCCATTGCCTTCTCCAAGTAATCTCACTTCCATTCCACAAAAGACAAATTTTATTATGTGCATGGTTCCCAAAATGGAAAAACTTGCATTTCACTGCAACAAAAGGACAATTTGAAAGTTTGATTTGGATGCTGAGAAAGTGAGTAATTCTAATGAAAGGGGAAAATGTGCTTTTACAAGTTAAGTAGTTTCTATTTCTTTGCTTTCAACAAAATTGAAGGAAGACAACCAAATTGTCAGTTATAGATCATGAAGGTAGTTTTTGATGATAGAATGCTATTTTGAGGCATATATTTCAGAAGGAGTTTAAAGAAATGGTTAAACTGCTTTAGCAACATTAGTCCCACTTCCACCTACATATTTATTTGAATATTTTTTTAACACTGTTACATTTCTATAAACAAAAATAAGAATAGAAGTAATGCTAAACCCTGTTACATTCTAGTAGTAAATAGTAGACAAGCATAGATACCAGAATTCACTGGAAGGGAAAAAAAGCCCCATCTGTCTTATTAAGAGATGAATTTCCCTTAAATATTTAATCTCATGTTTAGCAAATACAAAATTAGTAATATAATTGTATAATTTTTGTTGATTGTGACTTAGCAATAATGATAATAATAATTCAATCCAGAAGGAAAGTTAAAACTGAGAACTTGTACTCACAGGGGAAAAATTTTTTTAATTTAAATATATAATATATTTGTTGTTGCAGAGAAATATTACCAGTTAATTAATAAAAGACTTTCAAATATAAAAATTTTGACATTAAAATAAAATTCTATTGGGTAGTGAAATGGAAGTGTGAATTTAAGGAGAAATAATACTGAAAAATTTTTGTTAAGAGCTTGTTTATGATTTTCTTTTCAAATGTGTGATATAGATAGCAAAACATTTTGAGATTTAGATTCCAGGAATATACTTAAAGAGAAATTATCCATTTTACTTTAAAATATAAAATCTAAGATGCCTCAGGGCTTCCCTCACAGCTCAGTTGTAAAGAATCTGCCTGCAATGCGGGAGATCCCGGTTCGATTCCTGGGTTAGGAAGATCTGCTGGAGAAAGGATAGGCTACCCACTCCAGTATTCTTGATCTTCCCTTATGACTCAGCTGGTAAAGAATCTGCCTGCAATGCAGGAGACCTGGGTTTGATCCTTGGGTTGGGAAGATCCCATGGAGAAGGGAAAGGATACCTACTCCAGTATTCTGGCCTGGAGAATTCCATGGACTATAGTCCATTGGGGTTGCAAAGAGCTGGACACAACCAAATGACTTTCACTTTCACTATCACTTTTCAAGATGCCTCAGAAATTACATCCGTTGCAGAAATATAGTGTGTACTATATAGTCTGCTTTCAGAATAGTTCTAGGATAAAGGGGAATGCTCCAGGTCCCAAGATTCCTAGTCTATGGTGTCTGTTCTGCTTTTTTCAGGTTCATATTAACTTGGTATCATAACTGCTTTAGTTCAGTTTAGTGGTTAAGTCATACCCGACTCTTTGCAACCCCATGGACTGTAGCACATCAAGCTTCCCTGTCCATCACCAACACCCAGAGCTTGCTCAAACTCATGTCCATCAAGTCGGTGATGCCATCCAACCACTTCATCCTCTGTCTTCCCCTTTTCCTCCTGCCTTCAATCTTCCCTAGCATCAGGGTCTTTTCCAAGAGTCAGTTCTTCACATCAGGTGGCCAAAGTACTGGTGCTTCAGCTTAGCATCAGTCCTTCCAATGAATATTCAGGACTGATTTCCTTTAGGATGGACTGGTTGGATCTCCCTGCAGTCCAAGGGACTCTCAATTGTCATCTCCAACACCACAGTTCAAAAGCAGAAATTCTTCGGCGCTCAGCTTTCTTTATAGTCCAACTCTCATGTCCATACATGACCACTGGAAAAACCATAGCTTAGAGTAGACTACATAGGCTTGGATTGGGGCACCTCAGGCACCCTCCCTCCCAACACTGACTCAGGGCTCAGAGCTTCAGCAACACTCCTTGGACAGAAGACCTGGGGTTGAGAGGTGAGTGTTGGGATGGTGACGGCTGTGACCCCAGGACCCTCCTTGGGTAAAAGGTGGCTTGGGGGGTCAAGGCGTCCCGCTGTAGGAATAGTCAGCTTTGTTGTGCATCACCAGCCGGTCATCCACAAAGTAGAAGCCATCTAATTGTGTCTGTGTCTCATACGGGTAAGGGATCATCTCACTGAACAGCTTCTCAGAGACAGTCGAGAAGTCGTAGATGGGTTCACAAGTGTTCTTGCTGCCGCCCGGACCTTTGTAGACAAAGTGATGTCTCTGCTTTTAATATGCTGTCTAGGTTGGTCTTAGCTTTTCTTTGAAGGAGCAAGCCTTTTTAATTTCATGACTGCAGTCACTATCTGCAGTGATTTTGGAACCCCCCCCAAATAAAGTAACTTCATAACTGCTTAGGAACTTCATTAGATGGAATACTTACATGACAACTGTTTCAAACTCTAAGAAGAACCAAGAATGATAATCTGTTCTCCATTAACTTTTCTTAGATAATTGGGCACAACCGTATGTGAGAGGCTTTGGACTATAACCAGCTATTTTTAAATTTCACCCTAGTTTTTAAAGTGCCAATTTTCTGTAGAAGTTCTGGATAACCACTGACCTCAGAACCAGCAGCCATGAGATAGAAACAATATCCTACTCAAGAAAGAGGTACCTCAGTACATTCTACTGGCCCAGGAGTCCAAAAACTTTAGTATATGTCTTAGACTGTATGGCCCATACAGTCTCTGTTGCAACTATTTAGCTTTGATGTTGATGCACAGAAGCAGCCATTGTTAATATATAACTAGATTATCATGGCTGTCTTCCAATAAAACTTTATTTATAAGAACAGGTGGTGGGCTAGATTTTGGTGGACAGTTGTTTGCTAACCCTAGCTCTGGACTGTCAGGTCCCTGACAACAGGATTCATGTCTTGAACTTAGTGTTCCAATCACCTAGCACAAAATCTGACATCTAGTAAATGTTAAATAAATGAGTGAAAATATTCAAGCCTTAAGGGAATGATAGTATATTAAGAATATGATGAAAGTCAGTGTAGTACCCGGCAACTCGGCCACATTTTAATAGAATGAGCCTGTAGTACGTTATTTACACACATCCCTATATTGAATCATCAATTAATAGTTAAGCGTAACTCCTTATATATTTATTTTCTCTGTATTTTATCCCCTTGGGGTCAAAAATCTTTGAATCCCCATCTCCAGACTCAATACCTTATCCATGCAGGTAACTGAAACTTCAAATTAGTTATGGATGAGGAAAGGTAACTCAAGAAATGACCAATTAACCCACAAACAAATATTTTGCATATTTAGTATACTCTGAGCATTTTGTCATTGTGGGAGGCAATCCAATGAAGAAAATGTATTTATTAAAAAAATAAGTACCATATGGCATTTATCATGTGTTATGTTCATATCTAATTTCTAACAAATATTGATTCAGTTAATTCTCACAGCAAACTTATAATAAAATCATGTTTATTATTTGGTTCTTTTGATTTGTGAGGAAACTGAAGTACAGAAAGGATAAGTACTCACCCAAGTCGCACATCTGAAAAAACAACAAAATTAGGATTCAGATCCAAGTGGGCTGCTTCTGGAGCCTGTGTTCTTAACCTTTGCAAAATGCTCTTTTCTTGAGAAGTGAACCCCTGAGGTTTAAAAGGATAAGTATGAATCATTAGCTAAGAACACAGTGCAGTATGGCATTGCCAAAGGACCCCGGTCACAGGTGAAAGCTAGATGAGTCAGAAGTGATAAGGTCAATGTTACAGTGATTAAGACGAACTTTATGAGAAGTCACTTGAAAAAACCTTCAGATTGTGCAAAACTGTATCATCAAGGAATCACAAGAAGCTTTTCTGGTGGAAGGACAGAATAAACAATAGAATAGTAAGGCACAAATTTTGTGTGTCTACCACCCCAAATGAAACTGTGTAAGAGAAGAAACTAACATTTACTCCACTCTTACTATGTGTCAGATATTGCCTTAGGTCCTTGACCTCACAGGGGGCAATTTACATTCCCAGGCATTAAAGTGGACAATCAGGTTCCAATCCAGCCTCTACTAATTACTGTGTGGCCTTGGGGAAGTTACTTAACTTCTCTGAGCCTCAAATTTTTGTAAAATGAACATAAATACCTGCATGGGTTTATTGTAAGGGTTAAATTGCATAAGTTAACATTATAAAGTACTTAGTGTAGTGACTTGTATTTAGTCCTCATTGAGTACTTTATTGTTATTCTTGATTTTTTTTATTGTCCCAAAATATTGACATGCTGTTATCTCTATTTTGCAAAGGAGAAAGCTGAGGCTCAGAGAATCTCAGATCAACATCTATAGTAGATATATAATTTCCAAGTATAGCAGGGTTCCCAGAGAGTTTCATTAGGAAGTAGAGATTTGGTTAGATAGAAAAGAATTGAGAGATGTTAAGATATCAAATGAAGTTTTGCTGTACTGAGTTGACAGTGTTGAGGATCCAATGTTTAAACATTTGAAAAATCAAAATCTACGACCAGTTTTTGTTTCAAATGTACCTTTTAATGATTTAGAGGTCACTGGATAAAAATCAAAGATGTCTGGAGACTTGGTCTGCCATATGCCAGTGTTAGCAGGCCTAGGTAACGTCTCTGTTATTTCCCTAAAATCTACCCTATAGTAAATGTCCTCATTCTCACCTGACAGGTCCTAATATACCCAGTGAATGTGATTTCAAAACATTGGCTGAGCACAGCATTGCATACAATTTCAGAGAAGAAATGCAAAGATTGTTATTATATTTTGATTATATCTCCTTATATTTATTTATATTTGTTTAGCATGATCTCATTGGAAAACTTATAGACACAACAATTACCAGACATAAATTGCAGTGTTTCCCCACATACCATCTCACTGAATATTATTATACCTATGGTGTTTTTTTCATAGTCATGAACGGTTGATCTGTTCTTGGGGAGTGGGTTATGAAGTAGCTCACCACTTTTAAATGGCAGCAGTACAATATTCTGTTACATTTAGCACACAACCTTTAAGATCTCACCAAGTATCTAAAATGTTTGGCTCTTTTTTCTTCTTCCCAGTAAAAATTATGCTTTTTGTTAGGAAAAGAACTTCTCAAAAATACATCTGAATCTGTTTTTAAATATAAACCTACAAAATGCATATACAATTAAAAAAAAACCTCAAATTCTCCATTATTTCCTCTTAAAACAAATGAATGCTTGTACTCATCATTTTATTTTTGAGATTCCCAATAGGGAAGTCATAATTTCAGTGGTATTTCTGCCATAATGAAGAGTACTGACATCAAGAGACCTAAACTGAAACTTGTGTAACTTGGACTCTACTTGTCCCAACATCTTAAGATCTAATTAAATACAAAGTGAGTCAGTTGGCAGAAAAGTACAGTGTTATGGTACAGATATTAGCACCTTGTTAGCAGTCCAAAACCTGCTTTCTCAGGCAGAACTTATTTCTAAATACAAAGGTGTATGTGTATATATATAGATATATATACCTTTATATATCTATATATACACTGTAATGTTTGAAAGGCATTTAATGAGCTTGTATTTGAATCCAAAAAAATATATTTTCTTTCTGGACATTTTAATTGCAAAAATAAAAAGCTAGCTTAGTACTCATAAAAACAATGGGCAGTTTCCAAAGCATTATTTTAAGATAAGTGATTGTTTGAAGTGTGTTATAAGGGCCATGTTCCCCTGGCATTTATCTATATTTTTTTCATTATCATCATAGCTAATAGTTTTGATCATTTACTATGTGCCAAGCACTTTCATAAGCAGTTTATACTAACTATCTCAGTTACTCATCAGAGTAAATGAGAATTAGTAGCATTAGGTTGGCCAAAAACTGAATGAACTTTTGGCCAACCCAATACTTTTTAATCTTCATTTCACAAATGAAGAAAATGGAGGATGGACAGATTAAGTAACAAAGTCATCCAGTTAGCACCTGGAAGAGTGGGATTTGAATCCAGGTTTTAATAGATATGTTCTTCCTCTCCCCTCACTCACTCATGGCCGCAGGATACTGCAAGCTGATTTCCTTCTCTTGGTCTGTTGTGTCTGCCTCAGAGACCCTCCCTAGGCAGCATGACCTTCACAGGCGGCCTGACCCTAGCCAACTCAAAGCTAGGTGAATGGTCTAGAGAAAGGATCTGGTTCATCTTCCTTTTACATCTTCCTCAGCACCATTCACAGAACATCAGGAATGAGACGATGATAATTCAAAATCACTTGAAAACGTCTTTCTCCTATAAACATACGTCTTCAAAGTGGCCATCAATCACCATATACTGCACCTGGTCATGAAACAACTCCTCTTAATTTGAGAACATGTGGTTCACACCCACGTGCAAGCAGTATCCAACACAGTGACAATTTGCTGTCTCACAGAAGACAGTCCATCTTCTGGGGGTTCAGTGCAAAGAGTTCTAGAACTTATCCAGGAGGCATTTTGCTGCTCCTGACTTTGCACCCTTGAGAGTCATCTCTTATCTCTAAGTAAGATTGCCTCCAGAGCCCCTCCAGCTTTCAAAGTCCATGGGCACATGCCTTTAAGGATAATACTTTGTGACATTGTTATCACTGTTGGGTCTCAGTTGTTTTATTCATGGAGGGATCAGGGGCTTTTATAGATTAAGTAACCTTCCCCAAACAAAAGAATTATGAGGTATACATACAGGGATTCCACTTCAGGTTGGTGGAGTTCCAAAATCCTGAACTGAAATTTTCTTTGTGATTCTAAAATCCAATAAATCTGTCTCCTATCACAGGCCTGGGCTCCATCCAATTAGAGGTAGAGTGAATTTTTACATAGTCCTATATCTTACACTATACCAAAAATACAATGTTCATTAGAACTATAGTAAGAGTCACAAATCTCAAAAGGAGAGTTTGATTGTTCTTGAAGTCTATTATAAGGCATTATTAATATCACTGAAAAATTTAGCTTCAGTAACATTGCAGGCATGTGTCACGCATTCAGTCATGTCTGACGCTGGGACCCAAGGACTGTAGCTTGCCAGACTCCTCTGGTCACGGGATTTCCCAAGCAAGAATCCTGGAGTGGGTTGCCATTTCCTACTCCAGGGGATCTTCCTAGGATTAAACCCACATCTCCTGCATCTCCTGCATTGGCAGGTAGATTCTTTACCACCGCACCACTTGGGAAGCCCCAATCACATTGATACCCTGGTAAATGAGTTGACCTAAGGGAAATCAGTCCGGAATTTTCACTGGAAGGACTGATGCTGAAGCTGAAACTCCAATACTTTGGCCACCTAATGTGAAGAACTGACTCATTAGAAAAGACTGATGCTGGGAAAGATTGAAGGCAGGAGGAGAAGGAGACGACAGAGGATGAGATGATTGGATGACATCACCAACTCTATGGACATGAGTTTGAGCAAGCCTTGGGTGCTGGTGATGGACAGGGAAGCCTAGCATGCTGCAGTCCATGGGGTCGCAAAGAGTAGGATATGACTGAGTGACTGAACTGAACTGAACTGAACTCCTTTCCTAGGAGTAGGTGTTCATAAGGATTTAAGGAAAGACTTCGGGGGCCTGAAAACTTGAAAGATCCCTCCATTCCCCTCTAGAAGGAGCTGAGATGGGATGAGCACAGAACAGCTGTGCTGACTTAAGATAAATATCTTACCTACTGCACAGTTTTGCCAAAGGCTAGTGAGTGTGTGTGTGTGTGTATGCACTCGGGAAGTATTTAGAGAAGTCTGGGTGGGTAACTTGTGTGGGAGACAGGGGAATTCAATGAAGGAAGATACTTCAGCCTTCCCTTCAAGTACATCTCCCTTCTGAGTACATTTACTTCCATCACAATGGACTAGAAGAGATCCTTGCTTAGTCGTGCAGAACCCTTGAGACCTAATTTAGCTTTTATAGGAAATTCAAAAAGAGAGAGACAGCACAAGAGCAAGAGAACAGAACAAAGATAGGAGTTTGTACAGGGAATATTGATACTTCTGGACTGCCTCTGTAACTCTTTTAAAAGAAATTTTCTAAGTAAATGCTGACTTAGGCTTTTCTGTTAGCAGAAGGCCTGAGCGCCTCCCATGGAACAATGTGCAGCCCGAATTGTCTTTACAATTCCCGACAGTCCGTCGTCTCGGAAGCTCGGGTTCATTGGTTTCAATGCTGTGAAGGTCAGCAAACATTTTGGAAAAATAAATTTTCCCTTTTAATTTTTTAAATGTGTCCTCACAAAGATGCCCAGAAATAGGAAAGTTACATAAATGCAAATTAAAAACATGCCTGACAAGCTGTGCCTGTTGGTCCCGTTGATCTTTTTTTTAATTCATGTTTCCCAGCAATTCCCAAAATCATCGCCACATCTTTGTTAACTACATATCAATTAAAATGACTCTGAGATACAGGTACAATAACACCTTATTTATTATCCTTTTTCAACAACAAGAGACCTACTTTTTATTAACTGCTACACATAGCACTTGGAGAGTTAGAAAGAGAGAGAGAGAAAAAAAAAAGCCTGCCCTTAAGGATTTCACAGAAGATGAAGAAAGATATTTTTTCCAGTGCTGTAGAAAAAAAAACCTCAGCTGTTTAACCAGGCAATCATTGGGAGGATCAGACCAGAACCTAGACATTGTTATTCCTCCTCGTCCTTTGCAGCCACAAAGTCTAATAAATTGTCATTCACAGGCAATTTTGCCACACAAACATAAGTTGTTAGTGCAAAGAGCCCAAATTACTTTGTGGATGGCTGTAGCAATGTAGTAGCGGAAGGCAGAGAGATTTAAAAAGAAAAAGAAAAAAAGATAAACATTGAGCTTTGAAACTAAGAGTCTTTCTGCCTTACTCATTTCCTGAGTTTACTGAGATTTTCCTCCTTTCTCTCTGAGTCTCAAAGTTTTCTCACCTGTTTTATGGGAGATCGAGACCTACTTCATGGGATTAGAAACAGGAATAAAATGAGACAATAAATATCAAATCTAGCAGGTACATAATTAGTAGGATTGTCTGACAGATAGCAGTTACATGCAGTATTTACACTTCAAAAGCTGGCCTTAAGTAGATACTTTTCATATATGCATCACACATATTTCAAAGGGCTGCCTGTTTTTATGCCTACTAGTACCTCTTTGGGTTTCCCTTATAGCTCATTTGGTAAAGAATCCACCTGCAATGCAGGAGACAGTGGTTTAATTCCTGGGTTGGGAAGATCCTCTGGAGAAGGAATAAGCTCCTCACTCCAGTATTCTTGGGCTTCGCTTTGCTTGCGGCTCAGCTGGTAAAGAATTCGCCTGTAATACAGGAGACCTGGGTTCAATCCCTGGGCTGGGAAGATATCTTGGAGAAGGGAAAGGCTGCCCCCTCTGTATTCTGGCCTGGAGAATTCCATGGACTGTATTAGTCCATGGGGTTACAAAGACTTGGACAAGAACCTCTCTGTTCTGTTGATCTTGCATCTTGTTTGATGATGAGCTATAAAGAGTTATCATTAACCCTAGAGTCTTTCACGTCCTTTGGCCTATTTACTATCTATAGCTCCACATCATTTAGGCTAGTTGTACATGAATACAAAATACATGGTAAAATTCCGTGATTTAACAGCTTAATTAATCAGGTCGAGGTGTTAAATGGAAGAAATATCTTCATCTGACTAATGCATATTTAGTGTATTGGGCAACTGGATGTTAAGTGGCATTTCCTACCAGCTAGAAAAATACGTCAACATGACAACTTCTCAGCTTCTAAACTCTGCCGTTAATAAAAACTTGATTATACCACCGCATTAATCACTGAACTTGAGCTGCAACTCCTGTTTTTTATTCTTGGAAGATGATTTATTCAAAATAATGTTTCATTTAGGGGTCTAATCATAAACTTAAAATGATTCAGATGGTGAAGTCCAGCTGTAACAACAACAGCATTATCCAGAAAACTAACCACATGTATATTGAATCCCTTGAAAGTTTTCCATAACAGATTTAGGGATGATAAATCATGCAAACTCATTCTATAATTAACTAAAGTGTTCCTTTTCCTTTACCATAATCCAAAAGGATTAGTCCATGGCCTTTTGTTGGATAAATCAGGGGGTCGTAGTTTACTCTGTTGTGCAAAATTAAATTCAGATTTTAAAATTTAATCCAAAGAATTGCCAATCATACACAACAGTGAGCCTTTTCACAAACTTTAAAAGAAATCTTCACAGCAAATAACAGTTTCACTAGTGGACAATATCTATATACTAAATAACAGAGGTACCAGTAGTCTACTTTAGAACTTTTTCATAGGAATCTCCCAAAACCTCATGATCTTGTCATCCAGTTACTGAGTCAGTAACATGAGTAAGCCAAGAGAGCCAGGTTTCTACAGTTTATCCCTAATCTTGGATTGTCCCAAGGCTGATTTTTCACTATTTTATCCCTATTGAAAAATATAGTACCCGACACAAATGTTGACTAAATGAGCTAGGAAATGGAACCATACGTCGTTTCCTATCTGTAATCGTTTTAAAGTACAGTTAACCTCCTGTGGATGGTTTACTATGAAATTACAAAGATGGTAAAGTGACATAGCTGCAATACTACATTTTTTCATAAATATGCTCCTTTATATTACCTCCTATATCTCCCAATTCATGCTCCTGGCTGCAGCAGACCTTGGTTCTGTTCCTGTCTGGCTTCTGTTTTCTGTTGTCACACCACTGATACATTTAATATAAAATCATTGAGCAGTCACTTCAGACCATGTTGCAACAAAGCAGAAGATGGGTGGATGGATGAGTGGATGGATGGATGGATGGATGGATGGACAGATAACTTTCTTTTTAGAGAACATTTATAGTTGCTGAATTTTAGCAGCTAGCCTGCAATTTTACATTTTTGGCTCTCTAAAAAATGGATCATCTTTCAAGAATTGTGTTGTGCTGAACTTATTGACTTTCACTGAGCATGATGATTTCAATTGAGCCCATTACTTGACACATCATTAATATAATAATTGAGATCAAGTATTTTTAGATCCAAAGTAAGTGATATCAAAATTTTACAAGCATTAAAAAACAGAACTTAGAATTCAGGTTCACTCTAGGAAATACTGACCAAAATAATTCTGTGCAGTATTTTATTGCACTATTATCTGATTTATCTGTACAGAGGTCAAATAAAGGCTAAGAAATTCAGTTTACATTATTAACTCAAGTGCTGATCACAAGCTGGTAATACAGCAGTGGGTGGATGTTTGCTTCAATAAAGAGAAAGCCTAATTCTTTGATTTTGCTAAGATAAATCATTTAATGCAATGCATTGTCTGTGACTTGCTTCCCTAGAGGATGGTGCTGATATTCAGGTCTTTAAACTGGTTGCCAAAAAGAGAAACAGCATCAATCAGAATCTATGTGGGTTATTCTTCACACGGAACAACCTGTAAGCTGAAGTCATTGTTTGGCTTTTCACTGTACTCAGATAATAAATGAAAGAATGGAAGGAAAATGTTTTGATGAATAGGGGCGTCACAGAAAATCACTATTAACCTAAAAAGGAGGGGGGAGTAAAATTCATGTGAGTGCCTCTTTTCTAGCTTTCAGCTCTCTCTCTAATCCTTATTAACCTAACACACCATGCTGACTTACAGGGTAGAGTCAATGCCGCGGAGTTTACGCGTTTATCAAGCAGGAAGCATTGGACAGCTTTTTCTTGAGGTTTGACTCAAGTTGTTAGCTTTGATTCTCTCAGATTTTCTTCTCTATAATCACCTTCTGATTTGCTGAACTCATATTTTCTTTTTACATTCTTTTCCAAATTTATATCTATTTGCTTTCTGTCATTTCTTAGTTTTTTCATCTCACAGCTTCCCATTTGAGGTTAATACTTTTCTCTCTTTTGTCATGGTCCTTTCTGTCTTTTCTACATCTGCCTTGGGCAAAAGTTTATCAGAAGTACTATTGCACTAAGAGAGAAACAATCTCAATATCTCCATCTTGTACTCTGGTAAACAGGGTCAGATGCAAGGCATAAATAGGTATTTATAGGCCATCGATCTTGTTTAAGAGAATGTCGCATATCTGTGTTGCTTTATATATATAAACATTTCACAAATAGACAACTCTAGCCAGAGCATTCAAAAAAAAAAAGTTCAGCCGTGTTGTTAGTGCCCTGTTATGAAAAGTTAAAACAAAAATCGCCTGTGATGTTTTCCAAGGTAAGTTTTTCAACTGTACTCATTCTAGGAGACTGTTAAACAAAACACATTTTAAACTTAATTCTTTTAAAACAGTAAGTAACCTTTTGTTTCCTGTTGAATCTTCCATCTACAGTCAGCATTAGTGTGGCCGGATAATTAGATGTGTTGATTATACAACTGAAGCTATATGGGTTTATCAGTTCAATTCAGTCACTCAGTCGTGTCCGACTCATTGCAACCCCATGGACTGCAGCACTCCAGGCCTCTCTGTCCATCACCAACTCCCAGAGTCTACTCAAACTTATGTCCATTGAGTTGGTGATGCCATCCAGCCATCTCATCCTTTGTCGTCCCCTGCTCCAGCTTTCAATCTTTCCCAGCATCAGAGTCTTTTCAGATGAGTCAGTTCTTCACATCAGGTGGCCGAAGTATTGGAGTTTCAGCCTCAGCATCAGTCCTTCCAATGAATATTCAGGACTGATTTCCTTTAGTATGGATTGGTTGGATCTCCTTGCAGTCCAAGGGACTCACAAGAGTCTTCTCCAACACCACACTTCAAAAGCATCGATTCTTTGGCATTCATCTTTATAGTCCAGCTCTCACATCCATACATGACTACCGGAAAAATCATAGCTTTGACTAGACAAACTTTTGTTAGCAAAGTAATGTCTCTGCTTTTTAATATGCTGTCAGGTTGGTCATAATTTTTCTTCCAAGAAACAAGTGTCTTTTAATTTCATGGCTGAAGTCACCATCTGCAGTGATTTTGGAGCCCCCAAAATAAAGTCCTCATTGTTTCCATTGTTTCCCCATCTATTTGCCATGAAGTGATGGGACCGATGTGCCATGATCTTAGTTTTCTGAATGTTGAGTTTTAAATCAACTTTTTCACTCTCCTCTTTCACTCTCATCAAGAGGCTCTTCAGTTCTTCACTTTCTGCCATAAGGGTGGTGTCATCTGCATATCTGAGGTTATTGGTATTTCTCCTGGCAATCTTGATTCCAGCTTGTGCTTCATCCAGACTAGCATTTCTCATGATGTACTCTGCATATAAGTTAAATAAGCAGGGTGACAATATACAGCCTTGACATACTCCTTTCCCTATTTGGAAGCAGTCTGTTGTTTCATGTCCAGTTCTAACTGTTGCTTTGCAATTGTGCAGTAGTTTGAGCATTCTTTGGCATTGCCTTTCTTAGAGGTTGGAATGAAAATGGACCTTTTCTAGTTTTTGGTTTTATGCTCTATCTTTAATTCTTGAGCTAAGAAAAACTGTTGAGAATAACTCAGTGGTACTGCACAACAAGGTTTCAAACTGACAGCATGGAAATTACTGTCATGACCTCATTCATTGGGTCAACTCCATATTTTTTGGCAAATATTACATGTCAAGACCTGTGTTGTATTCTGAGGGAGAAAGAGGAATAAAGTAAAGGTCATATTATATGCAGAGAGTCAGAGATACAGCCGATCAGTAATTACAGTGCAGTGTGCATGCCACAATGAGGTTTTATACAAAGGGCTAGGAGGTCATAGTAAAAGAGGCTTAATCTACCTTGGGTCTGGAAAAGCCTGAAGAAAGGTGGGATTCATTCTGAGACAGAAAGAATTAAGATTCAACCCAAGCAAATGTGATGGAAAACAAAACTGGGGAAATACTTGCTATAAATAATTGATACCACAACTATATCATTATTATCTCTTAGATACCAAATCTCAAGAGATCTTGAAGGAAATTTAAATGTCTTGATTTCTGCTAAAAAACTAATTAATTTTGTTTTTTGCTGACCTTTTCATTTCCTTCCCATAAGATGAGCTGGTGATTTAAATACATGCATGAAAAGGTTCAGCTAATTTATAGGAGAAGATAATGTTTGAATATTTATTCTATTGTTTGCTCAAACAACTTCTGTGGTCTCATCTCTATTTGCATAATGTATAAGCATCTTTTAAACTACTATTGATTCTTCCCTTGTCTGGTAATCAAAACTTAGATCAACCATCATAGCTCAAATATGTAAGGCCAAATTCAAAAAACTATAATATTTGCCTTGATCTTATATTCAAACAATAAAAAAGAAAAAATAGTCTTATATATCAGACTGCAAAAGATCACATTCAGAACCTAATGATCTCTCAAAGTTTTGTTTTTTTTTTTTTTTAGAAAATATATCTTCGGTTCTAATTACGTATAATAAGGGAGACTTTTAGAAAGGGAAATGATTACCTTTTACCTTGGATTTGCTATAGTGCAATACTAAGGGTATACAGGGTATTCAAAAACTATTCACTAAGTTATATTTAAGGAGGCTTCTCTGGTTGCTCAGAGGTTAAAGCCTCTGCCTGCAATGTGGGAGACATGGGTTCTATCCCTGGGTCAGGAAGATCCCCTGGAGAAGGAAATGGCAACTCACTCCAGTATTCTTGCCTGGAGAATCCAATGGATGGAGGAGCCTGGCAGGCTACAGTCCACGGGGTTGCAAAGAGTTGGACACGACTGAGCAACTTCACTTTCACTTTCAAGTTATATTTAATCTCACTTGAAGCTCAGTGTACTTCATGATCTACATTCCAAATGTTGGCAAATAAATACAAAAGATGAACTCCTGATTTTCAGAAAACAAGCATTGTTTCAGTTTTGTCCACTGAGTGGAGAAAGAAGAGTGTACTTATGTGCCATAATCCCTGCTGTAACTGATTAAATCCTTTGTAAGTAAAACGTAGAAGTTATCAAGAGTTGAAGGGTATATTGATTTTTCATTACTAGCTAAAGGCTTGCATGCCATATGGAAGGAATTCTGACATCAAGGCAGGGAGAAGTTGTGTTTCTGAGATCCTTTTAGAAATCAGTAGGAAACCAAACAGTTGTATAGCCTAGTTAATAAATCCAGGCAATAGGATGATGGAATTTTGTTTTTACTCTTTCTTAGAGAAAGCTAGAAAAGTTGACTTTCTTAGAAAAAGCAATTTATTTTTATAATTTGTCAAATAATCTTTAGTTTTCCATCTTGCATTTCACATATTATTAAACCAGCCAGGAATTTCTTTCTAGGTCCCTCTTAAAAGGGAAAGAAGTTACCACACCCATACATTAGAATGTTCACTCAACACAGCAAGTGGGCCGGTAGGTGGGAACTATAATTTCAGTTCACATGTTTCCATGGGAAGATAAACAAATCGAAGAATATTTGTTTTCAGTTTTTATAATAAACATAAAGTTCTACTGGTTTTATTTTCCATCCCCATTCTGGCAGCACTCTGATGAGTATTCTTTGCTTCTTGAAATCACACAGCTAAATTAAAATCTTTTACTAATAGTATCCCAGGTGATACCAACACAGACCCAGGGCTGAGAGACACTGAGAAAATAACTGCAAACCAGTTGTAGTTGATCCATAAATTTTCAACATAAAGGAAAAAAATTTGCAAAAGTGAGAAAATATAAGATGTGTTACAGTGACATTGAGGAAACGTAGAGTTTGCTCCTATCTAATTTACAAATCACACTTACTCATTTGGACCATCAAAGACTTGCCTGATTTGGGTTTAGTCCAGTTGAGGGCAGCTCCTGGCTTGCATCAGAACTATCAGGGAATTTATTCAAACTGCAGATTACTAAATCAGAATTTAACTGAGGGGCTCAATAAATTAACCATCCACTTCTAACAATAACCCCAAATCTTTCTACTATGACTTGTAACTCATTACTCTTATTAAGTCACACACTTTCCCCTTAGGAAAATAAAACCTTACTGCATTTAATTTTGCAGTTCAAGCAACAAAGAGAAAAAGCCTAAAGATTTTTTCAGACTCAGTTGGACAGTTTGTCATGGTAATCCTTCCAGGGAGCTCCAGTTTCTTATGCGTAGGGTATCTGCTTTCTCACCTCTGCAGACCAAAGCTGCCACCTTTCCATGGGTCCATTTTCTTCCAATATTCCTTTCTCTGAATTTCTCATGACTTTTTCATACAACCGAGAGTTTACATTTTAGACATCCAATACATGTGTCTTGTCTGCTATCAAAATGTAAAGTTTGTGCCAGAAATTTGGAAAAGGTATATTTCCTTAGATGTGCAGTGAGTTGGCAGCCATGATCTGTGGTCCTACTGCCATGATTTCTGTTTCTTTAAAATTATATAATTATAATCAATTTCAGAATATACATCAGCTATTATTAAAAAAAAGGCAAAGATGGGAGATTCATGGTCGATCAGAAAAAAATGCAGACAAATATATGTATTTCAGAATATATATTTTACATGAAATATATAAGTATATATAAATTTATATAAATATATCAAATATTTAATATATTTCAGAAATTTATGCTTTAAAACCCCAAAATCAATCAGGACAGTAAAGAACAGCAACATGTACCAACCAATTCCCACACCAAGACAGTAAAGATTAAATGTTAGAGAGAAGACATTCTGTGACACTCTGGCAGAAACAGGGCTGCTGAGCTGAAGTTCTTAGAAAGCAAATTTCCACTCATAGTAAGGAATAATGGTCTAGAGAGTTGTGTTGGGCTATGTCATTGACATGCTCAAGCAGAGCTTGGAATGGCTGACTTTCCAGGCCATTTACAAACATAAGCCTAACTGAGTGGAAGACTGGGATTGAAAATCCAAAGTCCATTTCAGTGTTTATATTCTTGAAAGAAAGCAAAGTGTCAGTAGGTCAGTCATGTCCGACTTTTTGCAACCCCATGGACTGCATCCAGGCTCCTCTGTCCGTGCAATTCTCCAGGCAAAAATACTGGAGTGGGTTTGCCATTTCCTTCTCCAGGGAATCTTCCCAACCTAGGGATTGAACCCTGGTCTCCTGCATGGCAGGCAGATTATTTACCATCTGAGCCACAACAGAAGCCTGCTTATATTCTATGTTGACATATTTACGGCTGTTCAAAAAAGAAAATTTGGAAAAGACACTGTAATTAATTAAAGCTGGCCATTAAAACTCAGGAGAATTTGGACCTAGAAATCATAAGTAGCCAACCATTATTTGTTACTAGTAATGCAATGTGAAAGGACTATGAGTATTATTCAAATTTTAAATTAGAAATTTATTCTTAGACATTTTTCAGATAGAAGGCAAGGAGAAACTTTAATTACATCATGCTGCTATGAAAAACAAGATGCTAAATTATGAAGAGTTATAAAACTCATTTATTCCATAAGTATTTACTTGGCATCTATTATGCACTAGTCATAGTTCCAAGATCTGGCAATACAGCAGTTAACAAAAGAGGCCCCAAATCCCTGCACTAACGAAATCTACATTCCAGGAGAGAGAGACAAGACAATTTTTTAAAAAGTAAAATCTATAGTATTTGTGTTAGTAGTAATTTCTACAAAGGAAAACAAAGCCAAAGAGAGAGAGGGGGGGTTAACATAAGAAATTGCAGATAATCACTGTTTTTCTGTTTATATAATGAAAGTATGGGCTTCCCATGTGGCTCTAGTGGTAAAGAACCCACCTGCCAACGTAGGAGACTAAGAGACAGAGCCACGTTTATTATTGCTAAGAATGATTTTAGAATTCACAAATATGGTCATTTATTTCAACCCCTGACTCTGCAGAAGAGAAAACAGAGCCCACAGATGCTCCAGTTTTGTCTAAGATTTCCAAGGCCTGAGTTCAAGTCTATTCCTACTAATGCACAATGTATCCTATGCATTTTTTACAAGTTTAGAAATTGTCCTTCAAATCCATTTTGTCACTGCAAATGAGGCCAGACTTTGACTAAGAATATTTTCACTCTTCCAAAATATTTCTCTGTGTGTATATCTCCCCAGCAGCATGTTTATAGGGTAGCCAGTCAACTTCGTGCACTTGAAGATAGATGGCTGCTAACACCATGTTGCAAGTGATGACGTAATTTCACATGATTTCCAAATGGAGTTTCAGAGCTACTCTTCCAAGACTGAGATCTATGTAGACTATCAACAGATGACCATAAATATACTTTGCTATCATATATTTTTAAACTATCTATCTGCTTTTAAAAGACACTCCAAATCTGTCACTTCCTTTTCCCTAAACTTCAGTGACATAAAACAAGAGACCATTTTTCTGTGGAGGCAAGGACTCAAGAGACCTCGAAGGAAAGGGTAAGCAGGAAATTACCCTGCTTTGAGTAAAACCATAATCTACATAGGGTGGGCTCTGTCCCTTATCGTCCAAGTGTTGAAAACACTTTTAAAGTGCAGTTACTATAGAAGTGACTGTGAAAGTACTCTTCTAGTGCAGCTGCTCCTTCATATTTGCTTTACTGAAAAAGAGAAATGTTTATTATGGTTAGTAATGCAGGCCCCAGGCATCAATGTATCAAGTGTCTCCTAATCTCACCTCATACAGAAGTGTGTCTGGAGGTGGGGTAGGTGCAGCCCTAGATGTTTCAACCCAGGATTTAATGTGCCCGGCCCATGTCTTGTTACTCTTTCTACCTCTAAATCATGAACAAATGACAGCAAGACAGTGATAGGCTCTGGATACACTGAAATCAGTTTTACACTCTACGGGTACAACTGGGCTTTCAATACCTTTTAGGGACAAGCTGAAGATGATTTCTTGTGAATGTAGTATGTTCTTCTTATGCAGAATTTCTAAAATTATTTTCTTCTTCATAGGTAATGTCATACTAGCACTGATCTAACAAGTACCAGGTACTAGTTCTGTTTGCTTTGTTTTGGGTTTTGTTACACTGGTGAGAACAGTAACATTTATTGTGTGCCTGCTCTAATCCAGGCAGTAGGCTAAGAGATTTACATTTCATCCTCCCAACTGTCAGATGATATGGATACTGTTATTGCTACCATGTTTTAGGTGAGTCTATGAGATTTAAGAGAGGTCAAATGATATTCCCAAGGTTACCTATTTAGTGAGTATTGGAGCTGGAATTTCAGATGAGACCAGCAGGACTCAAATTCATGAAGCTTCTTCCATCAAAATGCTGACTGAACTCTCTTTAGGCGACCACTTTTTCCAGAGGAATTGCCATGTTTTCTACCCATAGAGATGGTTAAGGAATGGAGGAAGCATTTTTGCAAGTATCAAGTATTTCATAATTAACAAAGATTTATTTATGCTGTCAGAGAATTTGTATGCATGTACTTTTAGATAATATTTCTTTTCTTCATAATAGGAAGAAATACTGTAACAAGGATTTCTGGAGATTGATTTTTTGTCAATGGAAAATAAGGGGAAAAGGAAAAAGGGTAATTTGTAGGGGCAAGAGGGCTGAATAGAAGAATAAAGAAGCTAGAGAAGATAAGGAACCAATATGCTGAGAATGGCTAATGCAAAGCTGGAAAAATATAACACTAAGGTCCCATTTAACAATTTAGTGGTTAATCATAAAGAAATGAAAACATCTCCTTGTCTCTGCTCTTTGTAGAATTATAGCATATTTCTCTAAGATTTAAATACTTGAAAGTTGAGCCATCCTTTACCTCAACTTCTCATCTTTAAAATGGGTATAATAATAGTAGCTGGCTCAAGCCTACTGTGAAAATTAAAATTGTAAATGCATTTAAAAGAGCTAATACAAAGTATTTTTAAGTGGTTTGAGTTGTGCCTAGCACATAGAAAGCACTCAGTGTTGGATCCTGTAAGTTTTATTATTGCATTTCAGTATGTAACACAGCATGATACCTAAAGAAATGAAAGCTAACTCCCTAGCTTCTATTTTAAATATGAGGATTTCTTATCAAACTGGTATAATATTAATTTAGTAACACTTAAGAGCTGTATCAAATGAAAGTGTATGAGACTCCTGGCAAGCCTAGCCAACAGTTTAGTGTAAATATTCTCTCACCTCAAACTTATAGGCACTCAATATTTCTACTGAAAACTGAGCTTCCCTTTCTGTTTCTGCAAATCTCTGACACAAATCCAGATTCCAACCCAAGTGTGTTGAAGGTCAGACACATCTTCCAAATATAAGTAAAATCTTATTGCCTATTTGATTTTGCTGGTTAGAGAAGAAAATATGATTCTATTTGCTCCCTCTGAGAGTTGAAGTGTATTTACAGTTGACTCCATCTTTTCTTTGGGTTTAGCAAAATCAAAATTGTCATGCCTGAAACACCCTCAATTTGAAGCCAAATAAAGCCCCAGCAATTTAAGTGAACCCCATATTATTAAATGCAATACCAACCAAGTTGTGGATGCTGTGGTGAAATCTCATGGTGTTCGGCAAGTAAAATTGGCCACATGGCCTCCTGAAGCAGGAATTTGTTCTTTCTTGTCATGTAGATCCAGGGACATTTGGATCACACAGAATAGATGTTGTCAAACCATGCTATTTATGCTAGTAATCAAAGAGCACTCATCGACCAGTCAAACGGAAATACCTGATGGCTTGTGGCCTGAAATCATTCATTTTCCTTTATCTCACTTTTCCTGGTAGTAAGAAATTAAGGACCTGGCCTCAAGGTGACTCGATCTCTAATTTGGACTACATCTTTTAATGACATCTTCCTTCTCATCATCCCCATTCAATGTGGTTTTTATCCCAGAAATCTATTTATAACTCTTCCTTGTCTTTGTTGTTTCATAAATTACTAGAACTATTATATTATTAATCTCAATATTTGTCCTGCAAGCTAAAATAGTGCTCCCCTGAAGATACTATTCATCTCATGAAGAGAATCCCAGTACACTGGGATCTCAAAGTGTACACAAAGGAACACTTTGCTGGGCAGGAAGTTTACTTCGAAACAGATTTGTCAGTCATTGTGAGTGAGCTCACACTTTGTTGTAGGTGTAAACTGACAACCTAAACACTGGAATTTCACTGATTACTGTATCAAAGTGACAACAACTGATCAAAGTTAAATGCTAGTTTCAAGCTTTCTGCTTTTTCCTACACAGCCATAACCCCAAAGCTGCCAGCTCCAATACCTGCTAGATTCTACCTTCAGACTAGGCCATAGACACAGCCAGATCAAAAGTGCCCCCAAAGCTCTCAGTTGTCTATGTAATACATTCAAACATAAAGATCTGAAAGTCCTGGAGAAGCTGACCATCTCCTCCTGAGTGAATGGTGTTCCTATTTCAGAAATACCAAGCTTGAACTTATGCCATTTTATCCCCCTATAAAATGCAATTCTGTCATGAGATCAGTTTAGAGGGCTCAGACGTCTTAGGGTGAGACATCTGAGCTTCAGATATGTATAACCACTGCATAATTGCCTCTTGAAATAGAATGACAATTATGTTTTATTGTTATTTGGCTTCTTTAATACACAAAAGAAAAAAACAAGCCCTGTATTTTTATGGAATCTTCTTTTGAAAGAGAAAACAGATATACATTTCTCTCTATACTCTTTCTCACTAAAATTTGAGTGTAAACATTTTAAACCTTGCACAGGATCTTTTTATAAAGATTGCCAAGTTTTCTTGCAGATGGTGTGCAGGTTTATGTGGAGGGGGTAATGAACTCCTAGTTTTGAAATTCACAGTGTTAAAATTATTGCCATTTAAAGTCATGTCTTGAAAGTTTTTCACTGGAATTAATGTTATATGATGTCTGAAGCCCATGAGAAACCTTCAGCATGCCTTTTCATCTAAGCTGACACACTGTCACACTGAATAAAAATAAAAGAACATATATAATGCTGCAGAATTGTTTGCAATCAGAAATTTTCTTTCAAACTTCCTATCCTTGATCAGCTATCCATGATGTCTACAGTCAATATTAGTTTCTAAGAATCAAAACCTCAATATTTCTGTAATTCTTTCCTGTGCTTTTTTGCACATAGGGGAAATGACCAAATGTAAATGCAGTCCTATTCGAACTACAGTCGCTTTAGCTAGAAATGTGTATCTGGGAAGATCACTCAAAATCTGACTTTTCACCCTAACCCTTTTTTCCCTTTTATTTCCCCAGTGATTAGGTCTGATATTTGCTCCAAAGCATCACTCTGAACTTAGGTTTTATATTCTCTCCCCAGTCTCATTCACTCCTCTTGGTCTTTACTCCTCAAAAAGTCTAATTAACTTATTACTATTAATTAAAAGGAAGCGTGCAATGCTACACTGTACTATTCCAGGACTGTTGGAGGGCTGTTTTCATGACTTGGTTTCCCAGGTACACATCATACTTTTGAGAGTAAAATTCTTGATTTCAAGATACACAGTGTCCTTCAGAGCATCAACAATGAACTTTATGTATGTTCAGGAAACCCTCCAGAAACATAGACAGCATGATAACAAACTCCATAAATACAAATGGCAGCTGGTGTGGTGAATCTCACCAAGATTTTGTTGTCGTTAGTTTATGGTTTGGGCTCACTTTTTAATAAATTGGCCTAATTTTAAAAGCAAAAACTGCAAAAACCCAGTTTCTGTTTTAAAAATCAGGAGCAGGACTTCCCTGGTCGTCCAGTGGTTAAGACTTGGCCTTCCAGTGCACAGGGTGCAAATTCAATCCCTAGCTAACATCCTACATGCCTCACAACCCATAAAACAGAAGCAATTTTGTAACAAGTTCTGTAAAGGCTTTAAAATTTATCCACAATCAAAAAATCTTAAAAAAAAAAAAAAAGAACTAACTAAAAAGGCAGGCACCTGGGGCCTTCATTCTCACAGGGTGGCCACTGGAACCAGGGGAGTGACCTCCCTCCCTAGACGGATTTGCACTCTCTGTTCTCAGGGGAGTCACTATGCTTTCTTCACTTATTACACTAGTTACCTAGCTATTTGAGTTTGCTACTTCTGCTCTGCACAAACGTTGTTCAAAGTCTTTCTAATTCACCTTCTAGAATTATCTCACAAGTGCAATTTCTCCATGAGGGGCAAAATGATAGATGCTTTCCACTGATAGGATCTAGCTGGTATCAAAATGTTCCTGTGGTTTTCCTCACATTTATGCAAAATTTGGGGGACTTTTCTTTACAGTTCTACAGGAGTCCTCATTCAGCTGCTCACACTCCGGGAAAATGATGAGATCTGCACTTTTGAAATGTTCTGCAAAATGTCCTGAAAAATTACTACCAGTGGCAGTGTCAACATCTCTACCTGGAAGAGTGCTAATGGCAATAAGATGGTAGCAGCATACTGTCAGCATCTCTGTTTTCATCACAAGGCCATTCTCCAAGGGTTAACAAACACTGATGCGTAGTATTTTGTTGTGTTTATTTTTAAAATCTACCCCATAACTTTAAAAAGATTCATTTAATCTGGATGGGCCTATCAACCTTATTTAAAATGGTTGCAAGGTTGGATGTCCTTTGTGAAGGTAATGGCATCAGCCCTTACAAGTTTGGCTGTTATTATATCCATGAGCTACAGCGGTTACGATTCTTTAATTAGGAGAAATTTGGAGAAATTTTAAAAAAATTTTTAATGTAGGTGTTGCTGCCAAAATTTCAGACTTTAAAGATTTCTGATTTTTGTTTTCTTACTGAAAAGTGAGAAGTTGATAACATTCTTGAAAAAAAAGTGTTGCCCGGCGCATTTGGCCAAGGGCCCATTAAAGATGGACCCTTCCACACACTGACTCGTTGATTTGTCTTGTAGTGGCAAGAACATCCACCCCAAAAGCGGGTGGCCTCTGTGGCACCCAGATTACTGATCTGTTGACAAAATTATTCGTTTTTTCTCTGGATGTTCTCCAACAGACTGAATTTCAATGGGACTATCCTGATGAAGTTCCTCCTTCTATTTCCTAAGTATTCGTTTCCTGTGTTCTCTGTTTTCTTCCTGTTGTTAAAATGGCCATGTTCCTAAAGGGATAAAGAATAAGCAATGTGCCTTTGAGCACTCTCTTTAGGGGAGTGAAGAGCATTCTGAGAAAGAAGTTTCCTTTAGATTTGGAATGCTGAATAGAGGTTGATTGTCAAAGGGCACCAGTTAAATATGATTGAGAATGGCTTGATATTATTTCTTTGATCTTATTTCTTTTTCCTCCCTTTAATCCACATGAATAGTAATGAACACAGCTGAGTGAATGAACACAAAGGCAGATAAGCCACAGCGCGCATTTTATATGCTCCGATCTAATGAGCACATTGTCTTTAACATCCTTAATGAGTTTTGCAAAATCTGTAATATTTTCATAGAACACTATTGCAGCTTGTTTAAGGGTCATTTGACCATATTTTGCCCCTGGCACCAGAGTGCTGGCTTAATTTTTAATTACAAATGCTAATTCTAATTAGCAGGCCTGGAAAAAGTCAGAATGAGTTCTCTGTGACCCTGTCCACCCAGATGCTAACTTGAACCCCAAAGCCACAATATCTGAACTCTCCCCAGGGTGCCTGAGAAAAGATGCTGACATAGCTCCTGCACCCGCCAGGGTGGATACAGAGTCAGTGATTTTGATGTAATGATGACGATAATATTTTTGCTCTGCAGTTACGGTACCCCAAGTGGCTATGTCAGGACATCATTTCTTCTTTTTCTGTTTCCTCAACCACAAAACTGGGCTCACAATTGGCTTTGGCAGCTGCCGAGCTACCCTAATATAGCAGCAGACGAATCCAGGCAAAGAACAGATCTATCACTGTATCTGACTGATCTTTCTGCTTATGCACAGTGACAAATTCTCACCTCTCCATATAGATCAGCAGGCTCTGTAACCAGTCAGTCACGCATAAGTTGTGACAGCGCGTCACAAGATTGGCAATTCGGAGCCCTGGAGAACAAGGTGAAACATGTAGTTATTTTACATGAAAACTGCCGTCTTTCTCAGAGCAACATAGGAGTGTGTGCGTGGGTATGTGCATCTTACAAAAGGAGACACATTGTTCTATTCACTTTATTAAAATACAGAGACAGGAGATGAAAAAACCCAATCTTTGTGCCGCAGGAGCAGGATTTACATTGTCCATTGGCTGATGACTACCCAGATTTCTTTTCCCACCTGCTTCTAAGTTACTCAGAGAGGCTAAATCAAGGGAACCTCTGGCTAATGAGGATCTGTGTTCATGTCTCTGAGATTCCAGTGCTGTGGTTAGGATGAGAGATGAAAAAGTCTAGGGATAAAATTTCCAGTCTTCACCCTCCTATTTCCAGTGAAATGCACTCTCCGGAGGTTTCTGTTTACCCTCATGAAATCAAAATCTCCTACTTTTAGCTCTCCACTGACAAACTTTGAAAAGTGATTTTGATATTTACATGGATTTTAGAGAAACTCCCTTTGTTGTTTCATAGTAAGCATAGTTCACAAAATAAAATGCCTTGCTGCTTCAGGAATGTTTCAAGGGATGAGGTGGAAATCATTTTCATGAGCTATACAAATTCGGAAGGCAGTAACTTGCTAATGAAAGAAATCTATTAGTAATGTGCATATGTTGGAATTTATAGATTAGAGGTGCATGAATTAAATGTATTTTAACGTTAATCATTTAGAAGCCACTAAATCTAGAAACAAATGACTTGAAAAATAAATACTGTAGGATTTTAGATTGCTGTTGATTATCTCAAAAGGAAGCAAAAATCTGATACCTTAGAAATAAATTTATTGCAGTTTCATAAAATATAACAAATTTATCTCATTACATAAGTACTAAATTTACTTTCACTAAGAGAAGACAAGACTTTATTCAGGTTTGTTCTGATTTACATGGTTAACCCCTTGTTAACTGCTTTGTTTTTAGGTTTAGAAAAAGGGAGAGTCATAGTTATTGTGCTTTAAGGGAACTAAGATACTACATTGAAATTGAGTAGAAATTCAATATTTGATAATGATGATGATGGAGGAGAAGGAAAGTAAGAGGAGAAGACAGGGAAATTATATTAACTCTGGCGTATTTCTGTAGGATAATATACAGAGAGAACACTATGTTAGCATACCAATTCTTGAGTTCACCAAAGTTCTTGGTAGTACATAAACTGAAATCCTGCACCTCTTTCAAGGATGTTAAAATACAGTTTGTTCAAATATTTGGTCAATTAAGATTATAAACAACTCAAAATCTCCTTTGCTGTCCCTTTCTGTAGCAAATCCAATTGACTATAGTATTTCCATCCAATTGCTCACTCTGATTGTCCTGCAGTAGTAATAAGACCATTTCAGTAACTTCAAGATTCCAAAAATGGATTGTGTAGCTGGAGTCATTTATTAAATTGTTCCCATAAGATGAAAAAAAAAAAAAAAACTCTGAAATTCTTAAGATGTAAAAACTACAAAGGGGAAATATCAGCTGACTAACTAGCCCAAGGTCACCTGGTGAGACAGTGATAAAGACAGCAGTTTAATATCTGCCATTCAAAAAGCTTTTAACTTGCATAGAAAAAGGAGGAATTTTTAAGCTTTCCTAAAATGTGTGAACATCTCTGTGACCCACATAAGGAAGAATTCTCTGTTATATTGATATTGAACTTCTTTCCTTTGCACATGGGGTTCACTTATTTGAATTGATTCCCAGAAGCATTTGGAAATACATATAAGGCAGCTGAAAGACCCATTTTACAAATAAGGAAACTGAGCTCCAGGAATGACAAGTTACGAACCAATTAAGAGCAGAACTGAAAGAATTCTCCTAATGTATTGTCTTCTAGACGACCACTATAACTCCTTCATCGTTACCTCTTCCCCGTGCTTCTTGACACAAAAATCTGTTTTTGCTTAGAGAATATGAAGAATAGAGACTGTACATGCTCTTACTTGTTTAATAAACAGAGGTGAATGAAGCATTAATGTGTTAAGCCTCTGAAAGCAAAGACATTTTTCTGCAAGTGACTTTGTAGTTTTTAAAGGATTTTTCCCCCTTAGTTTTCGTCTATTCAAAAGAAAGTCCCCATAGAGTCTCCTGAAACTTGAAAAGGCTAATTTGTTTCCTCCACATAAAACCCTCCACTCTGGTTAAAAATACGAAATCTTCAAGCAGGTGTTTATTTTCTTAAAAACAAGAATGACATTTTAACTTTATTCATTCTTCTTCAAAAGTAAGCATTTTATTCATTAGTTCAAAATGAAACATTTTCAAAGACCTTCATTGCTGACTAGTTTCATGCCATTTGAAGTCTTAAATGTCATTTGATAAGTTTTAGCAGCATAGACACAGAATAAAAAGATTTTTGTTAACTTGTGAAACACGCAATATTCTTATTCTCAAGAACACTTGGATAATTTTAAGTAGTGAAAAGCAATATTAACACTAGAGAAATTTATCTGCATTTGTCCACTGTTCACCTTCTCAATTAAAAAATTAAAGATGAACAAAAGAAAACAAAGCAGGGAAAACAATTTCAAGAGGCCATCTGTTTGGTACAAGCTATTGTGAAAGTACTTCCTCTGTTAGCGGGTGCTTCAGCAATACTATTATAAATACTGTGTACTTCAATTGCTATTTCAGCTATTTATTAATAATTATTAAATTAGCATACAAATAAAATAGGACTTTGGGGGCATTTATAAATGTATGCATGTATTTTTTATGTGTAATATATTTAATAAAATAATTTTGAGTAGCTTACAATAAAAGACAAAGATGCAAACAATATATAAATAAAGTTAAAAGGAAAAGTTAAACAGTGAAAGGGAAGTGATCCAGTTGTGATTAAGAATATGGACTTTGGAGTCAGATAAAACAGTGCCTAAATCCCAGCTTGACTGATGACCTTGGACAATCTATTCAACTCTGATTCCCAAACTCCTTCATCAGTAAGACAGAGATAGTAATGACCATTTCAGCAAACATAATGGTGACTGTTTTTATTTCTGAAATGTCATTACTAATAGACTCTATTGCAATTAAACACAAAAAGAAAATTCTGAGCTACATTCTCCTCCCTTGCTCAGGATTATATAGAAATATAAAAATAAACACTGAACTAAAGTTCTTTTTCCTGTGAGATTAGAAAGATCCAGTCATATTGTAGAACAAATTCTGTAGAATGGTATCCAGGAATATATTCCATACGTTGTCAATATTTATGAAAGTAAACAATCGATTAAGAGCTCAGCAGAAAATTTTAAGCAAATGTCAGAGATAACCACATATATTTATTCTAGTTTTGCATTAAATTTCATATAGAGGTTACTGGTTTCTCTTTGTAACACCCTCAAAAGGCAATGTCCTTAGAGAAACTAATTCCATAATACAATGGAAATGAATGCCCTGCATTCCAAGATTGGTTATGATTTGGATGAGAATAAAAGAAATAGAAAACAATGTGAAAAATAAAAAAAACACTTCTCGCTCTGAATGTATATATTTGTATAGAGAGATTAAACTGGGACTTTCTATGATAACATCAACAAATATTTACTGAAAGGGGGCCACTGTTTCTTAAGTGTGTTGAGCTATAGCATCAAAAAGCAAGTCAAAGTCCTTGTCTTCACAAAGCATTTTATTCATTAATTCAGTAAGGGAGACAGACCATGAGCAAATAAACATAGGAACAAAAATGACGCAAATGGCAATTATTGATAAATGCCATGAACTAAAATAAAGCAGAGTAAAGGAAGAAAGTATGGCAGGAAACCAGGGGCAGTGAGATGGAGCCAGATTTTACCATGAATTCCATGTGTGGATTAAAATAAAATAATTGAGCATGATTCCAGGAAAATCTTGAATTTTCTGGTTAAACAATCAGAACACCTATCCATCTCAACCTCTCAAAAAAAAAAAAGGTTTTTAAAGAAAACAAAGTAATTTTGTTTGTTGGAGCCCTTAAATCATCTCCCAGACACAAAAACTATTACTGTTTTCTAACTTAAAATGTATAGGAAAAAGTATTTTATTAAAATGAGAAGATCCTTTTCATCTCTGTGTCAGAAAAGAAAGGCTAAAATGAAAAGGATTTACAAACTAGCCTTGGAATTTCCTCTTCCAGTGGTATGGCAAGCTAAATATCTTCCACTGAAAACAACAACAAATGCTAGATGGTTTTAAAAATTATATATTTTGCTTGTCCAAATATATAATTCATCCACACAATTTGAAAACAAAAATGTAAGCGTGTACACATAGAGACCTTGCTCTTACCTCTGCCTGCTCCGTCTACTCTCACTGAGCTCCATCCTGTCTCCTTCAGCTTATCATTTGTATCTGTTTCTTGTGTATCCTTCCATTTCCTAGCTATATTACCTTAGGCCTGTTACTTAACCTTTCTGTGCTTCACTTTCTTCATCTGCAAAAGTGGGTTTAATGGTATCTGCCTAAAGGGCCTTACATGAGGATGAATTGGTTTGATATTCATTAAAATACTTAGAAGAGTTCCTGGCAATCACAATGCTAGGTGCATATTTGGCTAAGTAAATAAATAAACACATATGGCAAATAAGAAAATATATTAGTAATTTTCTCTTTGCTGCACAAAAAGTAGAATGTAATATATTCTATTTTGTACTTCACTTTTTCTCAGGTAACATATCTTAAGTATTTTGTGATTAGTACAGAGAACTTTCTCTCCATTACCAGATCACCTATCCGTTCCTTTTATAGCTGCATAGTATTCCATTGAATAGATGGAATAATTGGTTCAATTACTCCATTGCTGATCATTTGAGATGCTTCCAGTCTTTTGCTTTTACAAACAATGCTCAGTGAACAACCTCACAAATTTGTAGGTGTTCTGGGAAAAGGATACTTATAATTGTGAAATGTGTTTAAATTCTGAGAGAGATTTTCAAAGTTATATATAAAGTTTTGTGTCTTCAGTAAGCTTATAATCATACCTAATCTAGAACAAGAGAGAGAGGGAGGGAAGCATTTAAGTTGTCTTTCATCCCAATCCATTGGCCACCCCTGCTGAGCTTTGAATTTGATGACTGTGTGAGGATGGGAGAGAGTTCAAGAAACAATATTTAGGACTTGCCCAAAGTAGGGAGTCTAATGAGAGATGCCTGCAGAAAATTGGGAAGGGCCAGTAATACCTCAACCTTCACATTAGTGGCAAAAATATCATTCTTCAGGATTAACAACCAACCACAAAGTAGTCCTCTGGTGGATTTGCAGCCCAGATTTATAATGCTTACAGGGAAACCCAATCTAACCTAAAAGTGCATTTTAAATAATCAGGAGTACCCTCAGGTACCTAACAAAAGCAAATGAAATCCTCTCTGGAAAATGAAACTTCATTTCAGACCTCAAAGAATTTAAACAAATGAAGTTCTAGGGAATATAAATTAAAAATAAAAAATAATTAAAGTACTGAAGGAAATAAGATACTCTTGACAGAAACACTATGCAGGAAAACTATTCACAGAGACTTTGGATATTGCAATTATAATGTCCAAAATATAAAATTAGTGTGTTAACTATGATTCAAGAAATGAAAAGTGATGCATAATATATGAGTAATAAGTGAGTGACAATAAATGAGACTGCTGCTGCTGCTAAGTTGCTTCATGTGTCCGACTCTGCGACCCCATAGACGGCAGCCCACCAGGCTCCCCCATCCCTGGGATTCTCCAGGCAAGAATATTGGAGTGGGTTGCCATTTGAGCCTATTTGAAAAGAAAAACATAAAACCGGTACATGAAAATATATTGATTCAGAGGTCCAAGGAATTTTAATTTAAAAATAAAAACCTTGTGATCAAGATTATGTAATCCAATCTACTCACTCATTTTATGGTTTTATTAAAGTGCCAGTCCTTTTTAAAAAAAGGAAACGTGGAGAACAATAGAAATGAAAGGATTATAGAATTATGAATTGATCATTCATGTTAGAGATATATTGAATCAATCCAAAAGTATTAATTGAATGATGATTATAGCCAATGATGTTTATACATAAATGGACCTATATTGAAATAGCTCAACTGGAATTCCATCACCTCCACTAGCTTTGTTCATAGTGATGCTTTTCTAAGGCCCACTTGACTTCACATTCCAGGATGTCTGGCTCTAGGTGAGTGATTACACCATCGTGATTATCTGGATCATGAAGCTCTTTTTGTACCGTTGTTCTGTGTATTCTTGCCTCCTCTTCTTAATATCTTCTGCTTCTGTTAGGTCCATACCATTTCTGTCCTTTATCGAGCCCATCTTTGCATGAAATGTTCCCTTGGTATCTCTAATTTTCTTGAAGAGATCTCTAGTCTTTCCCATTCTGTTCTTTTCCTCTATTTCTTTGCATTGACCGCTGAGGAAGACTTTCTTATCTCTCCTTGCTATTCTTTGGAATTCTGCATTGAAATGGGTATATCTTTCCTTTTCCCCGTTGCTTTTTGCTTCTCTTCTTTTCACAGCTATTTGTAAGGCCTCCCCAGACAGCCATTTTGCTTTTTTGCACTTCTTTTCCATGGGGATGGTCTTGATCCCTGTCTCCCATCTCACAAACTTCTGACCACACTTCATCAGGCACTCTGTCTACCAGATCTAGTCCCTTAAATCTATTTCTCACTTCCACTGTATAATCATAAAAATTTGATTTAGGTCATACCTGAATGGTGTAGTGGTTTCCCCACTTTCTTCAATTTAAGTCTGAATTTGGCAATAAGAAGTTCATGATCTTAGCCACAGTCAACACCCGGTCTTGTTTTTGATAACTGTATAGAGCTTCTCTATCTTTAGCTGCAAAGAATATAATCAATCTGATTTTGGTGTTGGCCGTACAGGACTGGAAAAGGTCAGTTTTCATCCTAATCCCAAAGAAAAGCAATGCCAAAGAATGCTCAAACTACTGCACAATTGCACTCATATCACACGCTAGTAAAGTAATGCTCAAAATTCTCCAAGCCAGACTTCAGCAGTACATGAACTGTGAACTTCCAGATGTTCAAGCTGGATTTAGAAAAAGCAGAGGAACCAGAGATCAAATTGCCAGCAACCTCTGGATCATGGAAAAAGCAAGAGAGTTCCAGAAAAACATCTATTTCTGCTTAATTGACTATGCCAAAGCCTTTGATTGTGTGGATCACAATAAACTGTGGAAAATTCTGAAAGAGATGGGAATACCAGACCAGCTGACCTGCCTCTTGAGTAATCTATACGCAGGTCAGGAAGCAACAGTTAGAACTGGACATGAAACAACAGACTGGTTCCAAATCGGGAAAGGGGTATGTCAAGGCTGTATATTGCCACCCTGCCTTTTTAACTTATATGCAGAGTACATCATGAGAAACGCTGGGCTGGAAGAAGCACAAGCTGGAATCAAGATTACTGGAAGAAATATCAATAACCTCATATATGCAAATGCTGCTGCTAAGTCACTTCAGTCGTGTCTGACTCTGTGCAACTCCGTAGATGTCAGCCCACCAGGCTCCCCCGTCCCTGGGATGACAGCACCCTTATGGCAGAAAGTGAAGAGGAACTAAAAAGCCTCTTGATGAAAGTGAAAGTGGAGAATGAAAAAGTTGGCTTAAAGCTCAACATTCAGAAAACTAAGATCATGACATCTGGCCCCATCGCATCATATAGATGGGGAAACAGTGGAAACAGTGTCAGACTTTATTTTGGGGGCTCCAAAATCACTGCAGATGGTGACTGCAGCCATGAAATTAAAAGATGCTTACTCCTTGGAAGAAAAGTTATGACCAACCTAGACAGCATATTCAAAAGCTGAGATACTACTTGGCCAACAAAGATCTGTCTAGTCAAGGCTATGGTTTTTCCAGTGGTCATGTATGGATGTGAGAGTTGAACTGTGAAGAAAGCTGAGTGCTGAAGAATTGATGCTTTTGAACTGTGGTGTTGGAGAAGACTCTTGAGAGTCCCTTGGACTGCAAGGAGATCCAACCAGTCCATTTTAAAGGAGATCAGTCCTGGGTGTTCATTGGAAGGACTGATGCTAAAGCTGAAACTTCAATACTTTGGCTACCTCATGTGAAGAGTTGACTCATTGGAAAAGACCCTGATGCTGGGAGGGATTGGGGGCAGGAGGAAAAGGGGACGACAAGAGGATGAGATGGCTGGATGGTATCACCGACTCAATGGACATGAGTTTGAGTGAACTCCGGAAGTTGGTGATGGACAGGGAGGGCTGGCGTACTGCAATTCATGGGGTCGCAAAGAGTCGGACACAACTGAGCGACTCAACTGAATTGAACTGAATTGTACCTATATTGCCACAACATAATGCTTACTTTGCATTTAAATTATTTTACACATATACACATACAAAATAAGACTGATAATGATTAAATTTCACTTTGTAGTATTTTTATGTAATAAAATTAGGTGGCACAGAATACAGTGAATATACCATCAATTATGACCCACATATAACATGAAAACATACTGAATAAAGATACAGTTTTGTATTTATAAAAATAAATAAATAAAAATAAAAATCTTACTTACAATAATAGAAGAGGAGGCCCAGGAGTGAAATGATGCATGTATGTTCAAATAAAAGCAAATTGAGTCTGAAAGTGGTATGTCCCTAATCACTTGTATCACACAACTAAAATATAATCTTTTATTAGTGATGTTTAAAAGAGAGTTGGGAAATCTTTCCATTTGTAGTAATGTAAATAAAATGAGTATCACTTCATCAGAGCATGAAAGAAAATTATTGAGAAAAACAGTCTCAGCTAAATATATATGATATGAAGCCTTGTTTCATCTATGTGTATATACTAGGGTGTGCAGTGGGCTTGCAATTGAATAGAATACCTTGAAGCTCAACTCAAACTGTTAGAGGATTTTGTTTTCACTTCCTTGACCTAGGGCTTAAATTGGATGGAATCTCTCAGAATACTGTGCTAGTGACTCTCTTTGGTGGAGAAGAGCCAGTGAAATGTACTGTCAGCAGACACAATATCTTTTCACCTTCTTATTTTCTCTTCATTACTCAGCCTCTGCTCTTACCTCCTCCGAACACTCTCAGGCTTGTCATCTACTTGGGTGCCTCTGTTTGCTCTATTCTCTATCATAATTGTTCTGATTTGAGGACACAGCTCTTGATGTTGATTTCTATCTGGCCATGTGAGGGAGGCGGAAAAGGCCCACATCGGTATAGCAAGCCTTTTGTCTTCACACATATGCACACACATTGAAGCACACAAAGACTGTTCTTCAGTTTCCAGTGACTACAGGATGTCTATGCAAAATTCCATCCTGTAAATTATTAAAACCAAAGATGGGAGAAGTGATGTGGTCCCTTATTGCATTATAATTTTCTAATTTGCATATAGTGGGTAATAAGTAAATAAATACAGACACTATGGGAGTGGTCCTGACTTTGAGGCCTGCGTGCGTGTGTGCTAAGTTGCTTCAGTCATGTCTGACTCTTTGCAACTCCATGGACTGTATCCCACCAGAATCCTCTGTCCAGGGGATTCTCCAGGCAAGAATACTGGAATGGATTGCCATGGCCTCCTCCAGGGGATCTGGTTGCCATGCCCTCCTCCAGGACACCTTTCCCACCCCAGGATCAAACCCACATTCTTAGGTCTCCTGCATTGGCAGGCAGATTCTCTACCACCAGCACCACCTGGAAAGCCCCCTTGAGGCCTAGGGTCTGTGCTAAATTACCCTCGTCTAGAGAGCCAGATGGAGAAGGTGATGGCACCCCACTCCAGTACTCTTGCCTGGAAAATCCCACAGTCAGAGGAGCCCGGTAGGCTGCAGTCCATGGGGTTGCTAAGAGTCAGACACGCCTGAGCAACTTCACTTTCACTTTTCACTTTCATATTTGGAGAAGGAAATGGCATCCCATTCCAGTGTTCTTGCCTGGAGAATCCCAGGGACGGGGGAGCCTGGTGGGCTGCCGTCTATGGTGTCACACAGAGTCAGACATGACTGAAGTGACTTAGCAGCAGCAGCAGAGAGCCAGAATTTCTTCTCCCACCTGCCTCTGTGCTTACTTTGCTTCCTCCAGCTTCCGCATCAGCAGACCTTCAAGCGAGGCAGTAGCTTATAGGAATCCTTCAGTCGGGGCCCCATCACCATCAGCTCTCCCCTAGGTTCTTTACCAGGCACGTCTTGGCAGGAACAGATACCAAGATACCTATCCTGTGCACATGAAAGTTTTAAGGGAGGAAGTCTCCCCTCACCCAGCCAACTCGACCAACTGAGTCCACCCAGCCTGGAGAGTGGCAGGTGTCACAGCTGGCTCCCCATCATTCAGAGGAATAAACATAAACTTTGAAGACAGATCCTTACAAGTTGCATTCAGCATGACCACTAACTAATTGTATGCAGCAGGGGGAAGCAAGGGGGCAGCATTTAACTCCTCAGAAACTCATTCACTTCATCTTGAAATTGGGATTAACCATACAGGAAATCAGCCTTCCCAGATGGTACTAATGGTAAAGAACCCACCTGCCAATGCAGATAGATGTAAGAGATGCTGGTTCAATCCTTGTGTCAGGAAGATCCCTGTATTCTTCAGTATTCTTGCCTGGAGAATCCTATGGAAGAGGCACCTGGTGGGCTAGAGTCCATGGGGTCACATAGAGTTGGACACCACTGAAGTGATTTCACGTGCAAATACAGGAAATTGTGATGTTTAAGTGTGGAAACACACTAAAAGTTCTTTGAAATTGTGGGGTACTATGCAAATGTGAATTCTTCTCCTCTTTTCCATCTACTAGGAGTAATATGTAGTGACTTTTGTATCCATGAAATCTCTATTATTTTATACAAAAGCAGAAATCTAGCCCAGTGGATTCTTTGAAATAACCCAAGGCAATGTTTATTATCAATGTATCTAACATGATCGTAACTATCTCATTCTCTGTTCTTGTAGATGCACAAATCCAATTCTCTAATTTAGGTGATCAGAAGTTTTGTAAAATAGATAATGGCTGAGAAAAGCTTTTGAAAGTCAGAGAAAGAGGTGAAGTACCCTTAAGAAGAGGAACAAGTCAGGGTAAAGGCAGAAAGATGAAAAAGTGTGTGAGAAGTTGGAGAAAAATACTCTTGTTAAGTTGGGAAGTTCCTCTAAAGAGAAAAAACTTGCCAGTTCAGATGTTTTGAAATACTTCATACATCCTTTTGGAGACTTACAATGAACTGAGAATAATAGCGTACAATATGAAAATTAGGATTTAGTTTCTTGTATTGTACCTTAAAGTCATTTGTTTTTCCCAGGGGATATATGCCTATTATCATCAGCATGAACCAATGATAATTGACAGAGTTTTTCAATCAGAGAGATGACAAATTCAATATTTTATTTCAGACCTATTCATCTAACAGAAAGTAAACCATAAAAACAAAAGAGAACAATACAAAGTATTTACAGATTGTTGTATTTATACAGAAGGATGGTAGTAATGAGAATTTTAAAAGGAGAGATCTAAGTATATGTGTAGATGGGTAGAAAAATGAAAACCTTAAGCAAATACATATAAGAGGAGATCCCTGGTGAAACATGGCCCAGAGGAAGGGAGGAAGAGATGGAATTTGAGCATGGGCATAGAGCATGGGTTTAAATAAGAAGTTTTTATCTCCTTGGAAGAAAGAATATAAAAAGTAGGTGAGACATATTAAGATTTAGAGGTAAGAGAATCAAGAAGATATGTTAGCTAAGCTTTATTAATTACAAATGTTGAAATAAATTTCTAGACTCAAGATGGAGTCACTCATGCCAGGGGTACAAGGTCAGCAAACCAAAACCATGATAACTATAAATCCTTCTTAACTAGGGACTAGGTATATCCAGTCAGCTAATCCCCAAACAGCAAGCCAACTCCAGGCTCTATTCTTATTTCCTTCTCACCCCAAACAAGATGGACTCTGAAGCCTCTGTCTGTCTGATATTTTCTATTTTTCTCTTCCTTGTTCTTTATTCTTTATCCTATAAAAGTCTCCTGCCTTCTACCCTGTCTCACAGTTCTCCAAATGGAGACCATCCACTTCATGAAGTATTGAGTAAAGTGTGTATCACCTAACCTGTTTTCTTTAATCATTTTTTTTTAAAACACAAACCTGTCAGTTAACAGAGAACAAAAGATCCTCTGCTGACAGTGAGGGAGATAAGATTAGGATGGAAGAGCCAAGACTGAGCAGGTATGTCACAGCTGATGTGGGGAATTCTAATAGTAGACCCTAGAGGCTTATGATTTTAAATGGGATGGTCAAGGAGACCTCACTGAAATGGTGACATTTGTGCCAAGATCTCCAGTTGGTGAGGGAGTGAGGGATGTGGACATCTGCTGGAAAACATCCCAGCGGAGGAAAGAGCAAGTGCAGAAGCAAAGTGCAAAGTGCATCAGTGAGAGAACACCTGATGTGTTAAGTGAACAGCAGTGAGCAAGGAAATAATGTCAAAGATTTAACAGGAGGAGGAGAAGTAGTGATTCCTATAATCCAGGATTACATAGGACCTTGTACACCATTGTGAGGAATTTAGTTTTATCTTGTGCAAAGTGGGAATCCATTCCAGGGTGGAGCAGTTAGGTGATATGATCTGACCTACATTTTAACAACATCCCTCTCTATGCTGAGAATAGGCTGAAAGAAGGCAAGGAAGGAAGCAGGGGCTACCAGCTAGCAGACTACTGCAATTATCCAGGTTACAAGGCAGAGTGACTTAGACCAAAAGTGTAGCTTTGAAAATGGCTTAATTTTTTTAATGTTCATTTTTAAATATACTTTTAAAAGAAAGAGCCAAGAGAACTGCTCATAGAGTGAATGTAGAGGGTGAGAGATCAGACAAGGAAGACTCCTCATTTTCTTAGCATGAGCACACAGGCAATAGCATTACCAATAATGGGATGACCATGGTGGGCGGGGTGGGGATCAGTTTACATGTATGAGGTAGGTGCTGTTATTGTGAATTTTCTTACCATCACGTTGTCTACTCTCATACATTAATTTTTGCACCAAATAGTATTACTTTTATGTATTCCCAAAATAGTATTCCCTTATGGCAGAAAGCGAAGAGGAACTAAAGAGCCTCTTGATGAAAGTGAAAGAGGACAGTGGAAAAACTGGCTTAAAACTCAACATTCAAAAAACAAAGATCATAGTATCCGATCCCATCACTTCATGCAAACAGATGGGGAAATAATGGAAACAGTGACAGACTTTTCTTGGGTTCCAAAATCACTGCAGCTGGTGAGTGAAGCCATGAAAGTAAAAGATATTTGCTCCTTGGAAGAAAAGCTATGACTAACCTAGACAGCATATTAAAAGCAGAGATATTACTTTGCCAACAAAGGTCCATTAATCATGTAGGGATGTGAGAGTTGAACCACAGAGAAGGTTGAGTGCTGAAGAATTGATATTTTTGAACTGTGGTGTTGGAGATGATTCTTGAGAGTCCCATGGACAGCAAGGAGATCAAACCAGTCAATCCTAAAGGAAATCAGTCCTGAATATTCACTGGAAGGACTGATGCTGAAGCTGAAGCTCCAATACTTTGGCCACCTAATGAGAAGAGCTGACTTATTAGAAAAGACCCTGATGCTGGGAAAGATTGAAGGCAGAAGGGGCCGACAGAGGGCAAGATGGTTGGATGGCATCACTGACTCAATGGACATGAGTTTCAGCCAGCTCTGGGAGATTGTGAAGGATAGGGAAGCCTGGTGTGCTGCAGTCCATGAGGTCACAAAGAGTCGAACACGAGAATGACTGAAAAATGAGAAGTATTACCTTTATGGGCAAAATATGTTAGGTTTTTTTTATATATTTAGGAAATATCTTTACAACTTCAACTTCAGTGAAATAGCAATTTCCATTGGCTGAGAAGTGTAAAAATATGTAATTCCAAGATAACACAGGGACAGACCATATACTGGAAATGAGCTTTCGGTTAGAAAAGATTTTCTTTATCCCATGGAATTCAGTATTTTTGTCCAGATTCATTGTTTTTAGTATTTCTTATTTTGTAAATTTTTTTTTCATAATAAGTGGATTTACAACATAATCTGAACTACTGCTTACAGCTACACAAACAGCGCACTGCTCCACTCTGGGGCCTCCGTTAACACTGTGGCCTTCTGCTCCCTGAAGTGGCATCAGGCAGCGACCTTGAAACTAATGTCAGCTTCAAAAGTAATAACTGATTGCAGAGAATGTGGACAATGCAAAAACATATCAATAAAAAATTTATGAACACTTTGAAATACCTTGGTGATTTTTCTTCTACGCATCTTTTTTTGCATGCTAAATACATACTTTGTTTTTTTTTTAATTTGAGATTATACTGTAAACAAACGATATACTATTTACTATCCCACTTTTACATCTAAAATACTCTAAGGATCTTTTTCTATGATCTTAGTTTGCACTGTGGCCCATACTAATGAAGACATATTTGTTAAGTAATTACACTTATTAAATATTTGCATACATGCATGCTAAGGTGCCTCAGTTGTGTCTGACTCTTTGCAACGCGATGGACTGTAGCCCACCAGGCTCCTCTGTCCATGGGTTTCTCTAGGCAAGACTACTGGAGTGGGTTGCCACACCCTCCTCTAGGGGATCTTCCTGACCCAAGGACTGAACTCAGGTCTCCTATGTTTCCTTGCAATGGCAGGCAGGGTCTTTACCACTAGCACCACGTGTGAAGCCCATTAAATATGTTTTTTTCCAAATAAAATGTATTATAGTCTGTTTTCATCCTTTATTTAAACTTCAAATCCTCTACTTACCTCTTTGACCACCCTAGAATGGGAAATACTAGACTAAATTGCACTAGTATTTAAAGACTTTTGAAATCTACCATTAAATTGTTTTCTATGGAAGCTGTGCATGTTCACCTTCTCATCCACATCCTTTGAGACTGCTTGTCTCACTGTCCAATTTAAGATCACGTGCTATTTCTAGTTCCCTTTCTTCAGGTCACACTAAGTAATGTCACCAATTTATTATATAGCCACCAATGAAAAAATTGTAGTTATCAATATTTTCTTAAATATTTTGAAATATTTTATACCTTCCCACTGTTGATTCATTTGAAGTTTTAAAGGCAGGATTTGTCTTTAATCTCAAGTATTTTTCCAAGGAAAAGGCAACCCATTCCAGTATTCTTGCCTGGGCAGAGGAGCCTGGCAGGCTACAGTGCATGGAGTCACAGAGTCAGACACAGCTTAGACACTAAACAGCAACAAAGTTTTCCAAGTAGAAAAAAAAAAAATTTGTTTTTAAAATACAGCTAAAGAAAAGGTGGCAAAAAGAACTCACTTCTGAGAAATATACCTTTTAACCCTGACCACTCCAGGTCAAGGGTAGAGTTTGGGTAACTGTAAGCTTTGAAAGCTCTAACAGTGATCCTTTCACCTAGCCAGAGTTGAGAACTACTTTTCTGTTAGTTTCTAATGGAAAAGAAGTCTTTATTTCTAGCTCTCTGCGATTTCCTCTTAATTGGATAATGCTAACTTTGGTCCCTTCCACCTTTCAATTACCACTTGACAGTACATTTCACAGAAAGGGATGTCGCTTCAAATCATTTTCTCTTCTCTTATTATATAGCTATTCTGGAAGAAAGCAATTGCTAGATCAATCCCATATGCTGGTCATAAACAGCAAAATCTAAAGGGTAGCCCGAAGAGTAAATATCTGTTGGACGTTATCTCTTGTATGAACATTTAGAGCTGCATTGTCCAATATGGCAGCCGCTACCATATGTGGGCTGTTGAGCACTTAAGTGTAACAAGTGCAGACTGACAATGTTCCACAAATGTAAAAATGCACAATGGAGTTTAAAGACTATCAAATAATGTAAATTAGCTCATTAATAAATTTCATGTTACATGCTCAGTAGCTTAGTTGTGTCCAACTCTTTGCAACCCTAATAACTGTAGCCCACCAAGCTCCTCTGTCAGGGGATTTTCCAGGTAAAAGTACTGGAGTGGGTCACCATTTCCTCCTCCAGGGGATCTTCCCAACCCAGGGATCAAACTCACATCTCCCTGTGTCTCCTGCATTGGCAGGCTGGTTCTTTACCAGTAAGCCAGCTGGTTACTTGCATGTTAAAATAACGATTTTTGGTTATGTTGAGTGAAATAAAATCTTTAAATTTCACCTGTTTCCTTCTATCCGTTTTTAAAATGAGACTGCTAGAAAATGTTGAATTACATGTGAGGCTTGTATACAATTCTGTTGTACAATGCCATTTAGAGATAAAGCATGCCACTGAGGCAAATTACATTTATTTTCACATTATTGAAAAGCTTGGCATCTAAAAGTATACAATGTAGTTAGAGACTTAAGAATAGATAATTTAGTTTGGTTTAACCTTAGCAGTATTTATGGTATGTATAAAAACCCCACAGAGGAATAACACCACAAAGTGTTTGTCCTAAAAAAATAAGTGTTCCTGGTTACTCATTGTTTGATTTTCAAGTTTATTGTGGAGCTCTTTTCACAACATAAATATTTTCTAATTGACTTGATAGAAACTAGCCAAGATTTTTTTGCATTTAAAATAAAACTTTTTTTTCTTTTTCTGTTTCTTGTAATGCAAAGTGGCCACAGGGTGGCCCTGTTGTAGCCCAGGAAGATAGAATACTGGTAAAGGCATCTTAAAGTGCTCTTTCCAGAATGGAATCTCTGGGAAGCCAGAGCAGGCAAACAGGCCAGCCCGGAAGCAGTAAACCTGACATGGTTGTGACAGAACAAACTTTGGATGAAACTCAGTCCTGACAGCTGGGGCTAGTGGCAGGCTCTGCAAGCAGCGACAGCATGGCAGTGTGGAAGGCTGTCTGTTGGGCGCTCCTGGGCACACAGCAACAGTCACCATCGTTGGATGTTCCCAAGCCCTGACTACTGTGCCAATCCACAGGATAATCCCTGGTGCAGCTCTGGGAGAAAGCAATCGTCTCTGCGGCATAAACCTCACCCGTTCAGGGCCATGTGGTTTGCTTTCTTCACAGGCATCTTTTCTTCAATGAAAGTAATACCTTTCCAATACAATATATAAGACCATTAACTCTTCAGTATCGCATAGTGCTGAATTACAGGATTACACAGAACATTAGAACTGGAAAGGGCTTTACTAGATCACCCAGGGGTATTGATTAGTGTTATGGAAAAAAAAAAAAAGTGCTGAGGAAAAAAAGACAGGTTTGAATATTAAGAGAATTCTATTTTTTGTGGGTCTTAGAAATAATAATATGCAGTGTGAATCTTCAGGTTGAGGGTATGGTAGATGGCATTTCCCAAAGCTTGATATCACACCCAGTGAAGCCATTGTTCTGAACATCACCATCTGGACAAGCTGAGCTAGTTCCACCCACTTATTTTCCCGATGAGGTAACTGAGGCCTAGAAGTGTGTAGCAATTTGTTCACAATTAATTAACAAGTAAACTGGCAGAGTCCAAGGCTCCTGTCAGCTTCACAGGAGAAAGATAAGCAGGTGTCAGAAATATGCTCAGTAAGAGATTTTAGCATATTGGTAACGAATGTTGCTACACATTAGTTTCTTTTTTAACCTTCTTTTGACTAGGATGCACTGTTTAATGTTTTCCGCATGAGCCAGTGTATACACACACACAATCTATGCACGCAAATGAAACGAAAGTGTCATAAAATTGTGCTTACCTTTACTGTGTGTGCTGTATTCTGATATTTTATTTTCAATTTTTTATATGTTAGTTATACAGACAATATATGTGTGAGAATCTTGGAAATTCAAATAATGACTGACCATATGATGACACTGAGGAATTTATTTTTAGATTTGACAATAATTTTATAGGTATATATAGAGTGCTTATATTAATGTTTTCTTAATTTTAGGTGAAATGATATGATGCATGAAACTTGTTTCACAATAATTCAGGAAGAGACGGGTTAGGTATGGTATAAGCTGAGATGAGACTGGCTATAAAATGATAATTGCTGAATCTAGGTGGTATACACATGTTGGTTCATTATTTTATTTTTGTCCATTTTTTACATCTCCCATAATAAGTTTTTAACTTAAGACAAAACAATATGATCCACCAAGAAGATTTTACAACCCGCTGTTCTGATAGTAACTCACAGTTTGAGGTAACATTATTTTAAAAGCTAAAATCTTGTCACAGGTGCCACTTTTCAATGACTAACTTGTTTGAGAAATTAATTTTATTTAAAAGCTGAAGTATAGTACTAACACAAAGTTACACAGTGAAGAAGAGAGAATTTGCAGCACTGCAAAATAGAAATTTCAAGTGAATTAAAATCTTCAAAGCTTCCATACAAACTTTCTGTTTGTTTGTTGAGGAATGAATTAATACAAAAGTCCCAGTAGAAGTTGGAACCACTGTTTTGGCTATCAATGAAGTTATTATTCCTTCTATTAATCTCCATTCATAAATTGTGTTAACATTCATTAATGGAATTATAGTATTAATAATGATGGAGAAAATTTACTCTTTTATGCTGGTCAGACCATAAGAAAAATATTGTATTCAATACTGGGACCAAATTTTTAGAAGATATAAAATAGAACAGCAACCAGAATAGTAAGAGGGCTAAAGCGTTTCTATATAGGGAAGCCACTGAAAGAATAAAGGGATGGTCAGATTAGCAAAGAAGAGATTTAGGAAGCAATGATAAGTAGCTTCCAAAACTGAAGGACTGCCATGTGGAAGAGAGATTAACCTTGTCCTATAGGCCTCAAAGAGTAGAACTGGGACCAGGGAGTATGGGAAATGTTAGGAGAAATTTGGAGTCACAGAATAAGAGAAATCAGAGCTCTAAATATGTGCTGATCCTGAGGTAGTGAGAATCTCATCAGCGGAAGTGATTAAGCATAAACAGGTGGTCATTTGCCATGAATTTCTGGGGGAGGTGAGGGAGAAACTTATCTTAGAAGCCTCATCTTACCATCCATAACATAATGATTAAAAGCACTTATTCTGAAAACAGCCCAGGTTTGAATCCTGACCACGTGCTTAATGGATTCCTGACTTTAAGAAATTCAGTTAACTTCTCTCTTAGTCAACCTTCTCATTTGTAAAATGTAAGCTATGATAATATATTAATAAATTAAGAACTTAGAAAAGTGTCTAGGATGTACTGTGTTCAACATACATGTTTAGCTAAGTTAATGTAGGCTCACGTTTCTATACAAAGTAAATGAATTTCCCCTATATCATGTTTATAATATCATTTATCCTTGAATATGTTGAGCATCTATCATGTGCCATACACTCTGCCAGGCTCTAAGGATAGGATGATCAATAGAGAGGATTCCCGCCATAAGAGAACTTAGGTTTTCAAGAGGAGATGGATGCACACGCAGCTAATGAAGATATAAATATAAAATAGCCAATAACAAGTGCCATTTGGTTGACATGAGATGAAGTGACTGAGTAGTCAAGGATGGTCTTCAAAGATCTAAATCAATGGAAGGACTCAACTTAGCATGTCTAAAAGATCACAGAGAAAGTGCTATTGGTACAAAGGCCCTGAGGAGGAAACTAACTGGGCAAGTTCAAGGATCAGAAAGAAGGTCACTGTAGAGTTTAGACAGCCCTGGGAAGATGATCTAAAGCAGATGGGGTTGGTGAAGGGTAGGAACCTGAACAGAGAATTTGGACTTTTTTATAAGAGCAGCAGGAAGCTGGTGGAGGATTTTACAGAGGGATAAGGAACAGAAGCAGCAGCAGGAAAACCAGTTTTGAGTAGTCCTGGTAAGAGAAATGGTTTAAACAATTACTTTTAATCCTTGAATCTACCATTACCAGATGGAACTTTCATAGTCTGTCTCTTTTTTCATTTATATTTTGGTTCTAAAACAGATTTATATTTCATGTACTTACATATGTGGAAATCTAGAATCATAAACAGATATCGTTCATTTAAGAATGCTCTTATTTGACAGATAAGAATTTTGAGATCCAGAGTAGTGACATGACTTTATGGTCACATTTTGTCAATGACAGAACTAGAACCAGAATTAACCTCACATGATTTACCAGTGATTATAGAGACCAGCACTTATTTACCAAGATTAGTGTCACATTCAACAGTGATTATCAAATTTATGTAAACAAACATGATTTTATTTCATTATTTTATTATCTTTATCTTTTCCAGTTTTATTGAGATGTAATTGACACAACATTGTGCAAGTTTGGGCACAATTGTGCAACCTTGTGCAAACCAATATGTTGATTTGATACACTTCTATATCACAAAATGATTGCCGCTATAGCATTAGCACACCACTTATTTGCTATTTTTTCGTGGTGAGGATATTTAAGATCTACTCTTTTAGCAACTTTCAAGTATATAATACAATATTATTAGCTATAATCACTATGCTGAAATGCATCTGGCAGACATGATTTTAAATGCAAGAAATAAATACTGTGAACACAGATTCTATCAACATGAATTTCTCAACAAATGAATTTCCAACTATGTTTTTACAAGTCAATTTGTACAGCTATAGACACTACCCATTTTCTTAAAAAATTGATCTTGCACTTTCAGGGAACACTTGTCATCACCTTCTGTTTTAATTATTAAGCAAATGACTTCCATGAAAACTGGAATCTTGTGATTTTCTACTAAAAGCCCAGAAGGATGAGTTATGACCACTCCTCTGTTCTCTTGACCCAGGCATAAACAACATACAGCAGCTTAGAGCTATGAGGAGCCCTCCAGAACTTGCAGATCCTTTAGAATCAGCCAAGTCAATAGTTCTTAGGAGTGGTTCCCTGTCCCACAGCCTAGCCATCACCTGGGAAATTGTCATAAATGCAAATTCCCAGGCACTCCCTTCCCCCTCACAGCCAGAGTTGCTGAATCAGAAACCTTGGAGATCAGACCCAGACCTTTGTACTTAATGTAAGACCTATAGGTTATCCATCTTGACCTACACTTAGTTTGAGAACTGCTGATCTGTTCAAACTCTTGATTGCAAAAGTGAGACAGCTGAGAACCAGAGAAGTAAAGTGATTTGCTTGAGATGACCCAGCTTGTCAGCATCTAAACCAGCACTGGAATCTGGACCTCCTGCCGCCTGCTGCAATACATTCGCATCTTGAACTGGACTTCCTTCCTTTCTCTGCAGTTGCAACCCGAGAAGCTCAGGTTGGGCCCAATCGTCATTGCTTTTGTGTGTCTTTCTATCCTACATCAGGGAAAGGTATGTTTCACTGAAGCATCTGGGCTCTTTCATTTCTTTTGGACAGTTGCAGGCGTTTGTTGTTTGGAAGCTGCATAAATAATGAGCAGGCACAGCCAGTCCTCTTAAGCCTCAGCTAAACCTTAGAAGGGGGGTGTAGAGCTACCCGAAGTCCAGCCTCTTCCAGATGCAATTTGAATAACTAAAAAACAGAAGAGTAGTCCACCTATCTGTTTTCACAAGCATTTATCTGATCAAAGCTTCAATACAAGCTTTCTGTTTGTTTGTTTTTTGAGGAATGAATTAATACAAAAGTCCCACTAAAGTGGAAAGATAGTTGAAATACTAGCCTGAAAATCCAGATGAGCAGTGACTATTTGGTAGAAACAGGCCATAGCAGTGTACCCTCTGCTTTCTTTGCTAGTAAGATGGTATTACGAATTCAGTTCCCACTAAAAAGAGATCTGGTCATCCTAGAACTTTACCTGGCATCTCCTTTCTATAGTCATTAATATAGCCAAATACGATACAGTTACCCCAATGATCGGGTGATGTTTCTGGCAGGTGTGATTGCAAGTGTGTCCCTGTGCAAAAGAGGTGAGCAAAGGAGTGAGACAGAAAACTGGGCAAAGGGGCAGATCAACACTGGGAATTGTCTATCTGAGGAAATCAGTCATTAAAACTAAGCACATGTTAATCGTCCAACCCTGGCCTCCACTCATCCTCCTCATGGCCCCTTCCCAATCCAGTTTATTCTCCTAAGCACTGAGGCTACAGCCCCACTGGCCTCTTATGTAAGTCTGAAATCAGATCTGGCGTGCAGTTTGTTTTAGCCTGTCACAGACGCAGGGCACTGTGTTGCCCTGACAAGGCTGTTCAGCATAGCATATGACTGTAAATCTTCTTTTTATGCACCACAGTGGGGACCTTTGTCCTAGCTGTGATTTAGCAGCTTTTATTAGCCTGAGAAGCAGCCAGTAATCAGGAAACATTTAAAGTGGGAGCTGGCTCATGGTGAAAAATCCAGAAACCAACGGCTTTTTAAAATTACTTTTGATCAAAGAGAAATAAAATTTTAATAAATAAATATATGGTACATTTCCATTTTAAATCTGTTATTGCTCAAACCAGTACACACATGATTTAGCTAAGACTTGAACTCACAACTGTTCAAGTATCTTAGAATTCTACATCCATCAAGTCGTGAAGTGGTGGTGGGGGCGGCTGCATTTATTTAACTTTGAGTTTTCAGAAGTATGCATTTTAAAAGAAAGTGGGTCTTGGACGGCAGCTCTGTATATGTTATTCAGATCCTGGAGTGGACACTGTTTTTAAATTCACTGTAATTCCAATTAGAGCTTGGGCTCAGAGGTTGGCAGCAGCTGCAAATAAGAACTAATAATGTTTCATTCCACTACTTATGTATTCTGCAAATGTGTTCTTAACATGGTAGTTTGCATATGATGTCAGCGTGGGAAAATAAGACAGTATTAGCATCTGTAAGCCCAGCAGAAATTTCTCAAGAGAAGTCACCACACAAGCTCTTACAGCTGATTCCACAATGTAGGTAGTGTTTGCATTTTTTTTAATGTGATTTGGTGATTTCTTTAAATTAGTCGAGACATAAAATATCAGTGGCTCTTTATTTGCATGTATTTGCAGTGTTTAATTCACTTTCATTGAGATCAAGTTTTCCATTACAAATTGGTGGCCTTGTTGTTTTCTACAATTGTAATTTTTATACAGATATAAAAATCATTATTCTTAGAAATGTAAGCATATATGTATAGTCAATCAATGTGAAGGCGTTCGTTGAAATGATTTTTGTAAGTTCCTAAAACTATTTGTGGGAAGACAGAAGTATTATGTGAATTCAGTTCATTCATATCTTATACTTACTATTGATATATGCTATTGTAGAAACACAAGGGCCTCTGCTGTAGGTCTTAGGACCCTCTGGGTTAGTGAAAGAGTGTCATATGACTCTAAAAGAGTAAAATGAGCCTTTCAAAAGGAACTCTTGCTTTTAAAATGTGGTATAAATGATCTTATCTCCACAGCAAGGAGTTTGATCCTGATTCACAAAGAGCTGGAGTTATGCAGCCAAAGAAAAGTGGAGGCCTGTCCATTTATCTGAGGATTTGGGGCCATCACAGTGACCAGGCAGGTTGTTCAGGAAACAAAGCCCACCTTCCCTGCATTATCTGATGGCATAGATGGTCTTATATTTCCCAGATAATTGCACCACACACTGTTTTGCTTTGCTGGGTCATAGCAATTGGCTGATTTGCCGTGAGATAGATGGAGGAAAAATCACCAGGAAAGTCATTTCTTTAAAAGTATTTACCTATATGCTGTAGTGGGTGCTTTGTGTGCTGGAGAGCAGGCAGCCAGGATGGGGAAGGGAAGGAATCAGAATGAGTAACCATCTGATAATGGAGCTGAGTGGGGCCATGGAAATATTTTTGTACCAGCTTGCTATTGCTACAATAGCTGAAACCTAGAAATTTTGTGACTCTTTTCCAATCAAATGGTTTGTTAATGCTAAACCCTGGAATGAATTCCAGGGGTTCTGATTCTTTTTTTTTCGACCATGATTATACAGTCATGTAGTAGATACTGTTCCTTGCCTACCCAGTATTTATTGCCCCACTTTTATTCTGCCTGCTAGAACTCCACTCCACCTATATTTTTTCCTAGAAGCAGTCATCCCATGTAGTACAGAAGACTCAGGCACAATTGATTTTATTCTCATGTGTGTGTGTGTGTGTGTGTGTGTGTGTGTGTGTGTGTGTTTAGTTGCTCAGTCGTGTTCAACTTTTTTGAACCCATGGACTGTTGCCCACCAGGCTCCTCTATCCATGGAATTTTCTAGGTAAGAATATTGGAGTGGGTTGCCATTTTCTTCTCCAGGGGATCTTCCTGACCCAGGGATCAAATCCACATCTCTTGTGTCTTCTGCATTGGCAAGTGGACATTCTTTACCACTGAGCCACTGTGGAAGCCCTATTGTCATCCAGAGTCTAAATCAACCACGCAAAGCCCTCCCCTTTGCCTGAGTTTGGCCCTCAGAAACTAGGCTTAAGCCAGTCATCACATGTCACTCTCTACCATCATTATTGGCCCAAGCAAATTGATAGAAAGGACTTTTGTCTCATATATGAGGGAGAGATTCTCTTGTCCTCCCACAGACATGAGTAAGGAGGCAAGTGGGCCCCAGTTGCTGCTGGCAGCCATCTTAAAACTATTGGGAACACCAACTTGAGAAACAAGCCTTCCACACAGAGGAGGGCAGTGCCAAGGGAACAGCCTCAATCCTAATGTTATTGTACTTTGAATTTGTTCTGCTTTGGAATATTTTAAGTGACAATAATGTTTTTTATTGTTTCATCCAATTTAAGACGTGGTTCCTATAACTTGCAATTGAAAACATCCCATCTAATATACACTAATGTGTTCAGATATATGAATGCGCTCTATATGTCATTTATACTAAGGAGAGGATTGTGCCTTTTTGAGAAAATCCCACCATCACTGTTGAGACAGCCTTCCAGAACTTTGTCCTTAATTACGGTAATGGGCTTCCCTGGTGACTCAGATGGTAAGGAATCTGTCTGCAGTGCAGGAGACCCATGATCGATCCCCAGGTTGGGAAGATCCCCTGGAGAAGGAAATGGCAACTCACTCCGGTATTCTTTCCTGGAGAATTCCATGGACAGAGGAGCCTGGCTGGCTACAGTCCATGGGGTCACAAAGAGATGGATATGGCAGCGACTTTCACTTCTCATGGTAATGGCAGAGAACTCTTTGTGACATCTCTCACAACTCAGGTAGCCTTGGAGCACAAATTGCAACACACAGAGACACAGAGACCAGAATTCTCTCTTCTTCCTTATTTTTAGTTTTGGTGTTAATTTATATAAGAAGGAGAAAACACCAAGTTTGATGTCTTTCAGATTACTCACATTAGGAACATTTATTGGCCCATGTCATATTTTCCTATAAACTTCAAGTTTCTAGAACTTAAGATGTGATAACCAACTACTGGGCATCCCCAGTGGTTTAGCGTTAAAGAATCTGCCTGCAGTGCTTGGAGAATCCCATGGATAGAGGATCCTGGTAGGCTAAAGTCCATAGAGCCACAAAGAGTTGGACACAGCTGAAGTGACTGCACACGTGCCCAACCATTGCACGCAGTTTTTAAAAATATTAAAATACAAAGAAAATAAAAATGACTTATCATAGTTTCACCCTTCCAGAGCAAACCATTGTTGGCATATGATCACATATGCCTCTACTCTTTATCAAGGGGTACATATTTTCCTTAATATTTACATAAATGCTATTTTAACTATTTTATTTCCCATATATTATGGGCATCTTAATTAATGTTATACTCCCACTGAATTATAACCTCCTACAAAACTCCTCAAATAACTGCATCCAGTTTGTGTGCCTACAGATTCAAAGGATATCCAGTTGAGCCTAAGCAGGAGTGGGTGACTGTCATAGCTGGGAAGCGCTATTATTCAGCATTGAGAACCTGCTTGCCTTGGACTGGCACCCCTTGGAGATATGCCCATCACCTCTGTCAGTTTTCCTTTTTTCTATTCATCTTTATCTTACTCTCATTCCCACTTTAAGACTATATTCAAACAGATACATAGGGTGGTTTTAAACACTAATGAAAAATGAAGATTCACTTTTTATCTTCAGCTGCATTCATTCCCTCACTCAGCACACCCTTATATGGAGTGAACGGATGGGAGTACCTAACCTCCAGAGTTCCCAGTCCACTGAGGGAGATAGACTGTACAAACACCATGGCAACACAGAGCAAGGTAGGTAAGAACGCAGTGATGAAAAGAAGCAGAAGAGGAAACAACTAGAATCTGCAAGCAATACTTCTCTTTAGGATCTGTGCAAGTTTGTGTTGTAATGCAGTTTTATGTAAGGCTTAATATTGGTTACCACAATCATCCTGGAAGTTGAGCTCTAGATAGAGACAGAGAAAGACAAATACCATACGATCTCACGTATATGTGGACTCTAAAGAAAAAAAAAAACAGGCAAAAACTAAGCTCATAGATACAGAGAACAAATTGGTGGTTGCCAGAAGTAGGGCAGGGTAAGGGTGGGCAAAATGGGTGAAGGGGGTCAAAAGGTATAAAATTCGAGTTTTAAAATAAGTGTGTCATGGGGTCTGTCCTGTACAGCATGGTGATTCTATGCTTAGTAATACTATATTGCATATTTGAAAGTTGCTAATAGAGTTGATCTTAAATTCCTCATCATAGGAAGAATTCCCTGTGGTTATGTGTGGTAATGGGTGTTAATTTATTGCAGTGATCATTCTGCCATATGTATGCAAATATCATACCATTATGTTATACACCCAAAACTAATGTTTTATGTCAACTATACTTCAATAGAAAACAAAGACTGATTGCTCGCCAGTTATTCCAACTTTAGATCTAGAAAGGATTTGAGCACTTGTCTGCTGTAATAAAAATTCCCCTTGGAGAGGGTAAATAAGCAGACACATGTAAGTGGTCATTGTTAGTAATAATTACTAAAAGAAAATTGGGGGAGAACATGACTGGCCCATTTAATTAAGACATCAGTCTCTTAAACTGGAGCATGATTGTCAACTTTAAAACATAATATTTGGCAGTCATATTTTCTAAACCCAGGGCATGGGATTTGCTAATCACCATGAGCTAGTGGATCAGAATAAATGAAATTACTACAGTGTCAAAAATCCAAGGCACAGAATCTCTAGGAACCATATTTATTTTGAACAAGCCATTTTACTTACCATCTATACCAGAATGCCAAGTAGTGGCTTTTAAAACCTTCAGAGAGATAGAATCAGTTCCCAGACATGGATTCCTGAACTCCAAGGTGCAAAAATTAATAGTAGGCAGAAACTTTAGAGCTGTTCCTTCCAGAATGTGAAAATAAGGCTGGAATTGTATGACTTTATTGGGTACCAGTACCCATAGCTCTGGCTCATGAAACCCATTTCCAATATCCTCGCCACCACTTTTCCTTGGCTCTTTTTCTCTCTGGGAGTTATTTTTTTATTCTTAATATAGCCACAGTTTCACCTTTGACTTTGCACATTATTAATAGAGTAGAAAGTTGATAAAATTGAAAAACAAATCTAAATCTTTCAGGCTGGAGTTATATATACAAAGACAGGAACTTTGGACTTTAAAGTTCACTCAGGCTAGTTGAATACATCCTGATAGCAATATTGAAATATTTATAACATTTCCATAAAGTAGATGTAATACTGTTATCGTGCCTTATTTATGGGAAAACCAAGACTTACTTCTTTTAAAGGCACTGTTCAAGAACAAACAAAGGGGCTAAGTTGGGACTTTCAGGGTCTTTAAACAGGAACACTAAGGAAAGATTAAAGAAATCTGTATAAATGACACACAACCACATTGCAAACTATTCACAAAATCTTATTTGAATGTATTCATATTGGATTGTCATATTCTTGAAATTCATGTCTTTAAAAAATTACAGCAAAGGTATTTGAAAAAAAGTTAAGAGAATTGGAGCCTTTGTTTCCTCTAGTTCAACCGTTTCTTCTTCCTTATTATTGATTTATTTACATATTTCTTTTTGGCTGTGCTTGGGTCTTCACTGCCTCGGGGACTTTTCTTTAGTTGTGGTGAACAGGTGCCTGGGCTTCTCACTGCAGTGGTTCTTCTTGTTGCTGAGCATGGACTGTAGTGCTCACGGGCTTCAGTAGTTGCAGCTCCAAGGCTCTAGAGCACAGGCTCAATAGTTGTGGTGCATGGGCTCTGTTGCTCTGTGGCATGTGAGATCCTCCCACATGAGGGATCGAACCTGTCTCTTGCATTGGCAGGCAGATTTCTTTTTACCGCTGAGCCACCACGGAAGCACTCATTTAACCATTTCTATTCGCTGTTCTTCACTGACATATGCAAATCTCATGGTTCTCATAGATCATTTCATTTAAGAGTAAGAATCTATTTCTAGAAGTCTCCTTTGGCTATTTCCCTTACAAGTTAGTCTACCAAGTTCAAATTGCAGTTTACAACTTCAGAAGCAAGATATTGTTGACTTATTGTGTGCTTGGAGTATAGTAATGAAGATACTCAGAATCCAAGGTAGAGTGTAAAAACCATGTCCGAGAGCACTGTGCCAAAATCCCTTAAATTTTCTAGCAACACAAGAATGTTATCTTATACAGAGCATCTCAAAGAACTTTGTAGCACCACATATTAATAAATGCTATGCCTGAATCACCTTCAGATTCACCTATAATTTTTAAATTACTTGCCCCACTACAAATCAGAAATAACACACATAAATGGTTCATTTCTACATGCTGTCTTCATTTTCTCTTACATGATCCTCTCAGAGTCATGGAAATGTATACTGTTTGCCATGATGCTGTCTGAAAATACATCTGTTATCAGGATTAGGCCTGAAATCCAGTATGAGACAATGGTCTTAGCTTTCAGTCTGTGAAGCAGATATATAGAGCTATTATTCCTCAGCCTCTGAGTCAAATTAAAGATGATGTTGCCTACAATAGATACAGTTTCTTTTCCATTCTTGTGAAAGAGAATAAAGCATGCTCTTCAACATAGTTCCAAAGGATGGAACCATAAGTAGAAACACAAGACTCACATTACAGCAGTGGAAAGCTCCAGCTCCCTGGGATACCTTCAGTGACTAGAAATGTAAAAACAGAGAATTTTTGCTCAAGTTACCCCCTTCAGCATTGTGTGTTTTTCTATCTCCTGTTCTAAATGACAATCAAAAAGAGGAATGAAATATCAGGTGAAAGAGAGAATAAAGTATCCTTGAGAGGTACTCAAACTAAATACCTTATTTTCACATAAACAGTGTGAGCCTAAAGAATCGTGCTTTGACTTTGGTCTGTAAACACCAACTAAATGAGTACAAGTTTAAAATCTGAAACCTTTTATGTCTGGTATAAAATAATATTTTAGGATTTAATGTGCCATGTTTATGCACAGAACTGGAAACATTCAAGGCAGAATTGTGATAGTTTTATTAGGAAGAATGAATTCCTAGTGGGATTTTATTTTCTATTTTGAAATAATTTTAGACTTACAGAAAAGGACAAAAATAGCACAGAAATTTGCATATACCCTTTACTCAACTTCCTCTAATTTTAACAATTTATATAGTTACAGTAGTGTGATCAAAAGCAGAAAATTAACATGCATACAGTACTATTAACTAAATGACAGACCATATTCCAATCTCACAGGCTTTTCCTCTGTTGTCCATTTTCCCTTCCAGCATCCTGTCCAGGATTCCACATTTTATTTTGTTGATCTGCCTCTCAGTGAGAGTCTCTCAGTCTTCCTAGTCTTCTTTGACCTTGACAGTTTTGATGATTGCTAGTCAGGTATTAGGTAGAATGTCACTCAGCTCGATATGCGTTTACCGATGCTTCTTCATGAATAGAGATCAGTGATATGTGTTTTTGGCCAGAATATCACAAAAGTGATACTGTGTCTTTGTCAGTGCTTTGTATCAGAGGCTGGTGCATGATGTCAGTATATAATATTGCTAATGGTTTTCATCTAGATCATTTAAAATGGTGTCTTCCAAATCACTAGTAATCTTGACTCTATATCCACGACCCAATGAAACCTACTGTACCCAAGTGTGCTTCATATTCTAATCTGCTATCCTGTTACATACCCAATTATATGTTAGATGTGACCCCATATTTTACCTATAAGGGTCTGCTAAAATATTACTCTTGGTGTCTCAAACTTAGATTCAGTGGAACAGGAACTTAAGTGAAAGACTTCATCATGTACTGTGACCACTGCAATCTGTTATGTGTGTGTGAATAAAATTTTTGAGGTGGTCAGCACTTTATTTTTTTAACAGTTGATTATAAAACAGGCTTTATATTAAACAGTTTTGCATGACTGTCGGCTAATGTTAAGTGTTTAAGCTAACATGTTTAAGTTAGGTTAGGCTAAGCCATGATAATCGGTAGGATGCATTAAATGCATTTTTAATTTAACATGATATTTGCTTTTTTGAATAAATTTTTAGCTGTGTAATACATGACATCATGTGATACACTTTGTGCCATGATATCAGGAAGTTTATAAACTTCCATTTGTTTATGAATCCTATGTGAGAACAAAGATAGGTCTCTGAATGCTTTGGGAAGTACCTCGACCCCTCTCCTGTGGGTTTACTCCCACCTTAGACATGATAAGCAATGTGGCATGTTTTCCTCTCACCATCCCTTGATCATGATGCCCATGTGGCTCTGAAGTAATGAAAGGGTTGAATGGTGAGATAATCATTTCTTAGTAGACACAGTTTAACATGGAAATTAGAATCCTTATCAGTGAGGATCCTGGCAGGAATGAGACCGTACACTCAACCAGAATTCTTGAAAACTCATTTTAAAAGTTGCTTTTTTTTAATTTGAAGAAAATCTTCAAATCAAATGTACAGAAAAATTTCAAGAATAGTACAAAATACTCCTAATGTACACTTCATCCAAATTTCCCAATGACTACTTCATGATTGCTTTCCTATTCTGTCTCTCTCTCTAATTTTTCCTGTTCTATTTGAAAGTCAGGTGAAGACATGAGCTCCTTTACTTCCCTAAATATTTCTAAGTGCATTTACTAACAATAAGTACATTATCTTTATACCCACAGTAGAATCATCAACATCAAGAAATTACCAATGATATACTACCATTACCTAATGCACAGACCTTATTCATATTTCACTTATTTTATCAAGAATATTCTTTATGACAAAGTATAAAAACCCCATCCAGGATCACACACTGCACTTAGTTGTTAAGTCTCTTCAGTTCAGTTCAGTTCAGTTCAGTAGCTCAGTCGTGTCCAATTCTTTGCAACCCCATGAATCGCATCACGCCAGGCCTCCCTGTTCATCACCAACTCCCCGGAGTTCACTCAGACTCATGTCCATCGAGTCCATGATGGCATCCAGCCATCTCATCCTCAGTTATCCCCTTCTCCTCCTGCCTCCAGTCCCTCCCAGCATCAGAGTCTTTTCCAATGAGTCAACTCTTCGCATGAGGTGGCCAAAGTACTGGAGTTTCAGCTTTAGCGTCATTCCTTCCAAGGAAATCCCAGGGTTGATCTCCTTCAGAATGGACTGGTTGGATCTCCTTGCAGTCCAAAGGACTCTCAAGAGTCTTCTCCAACACCACAGTTCAAAAGCATCAGTTCTTTGATGCTCAGCTTTCTTCACAGTCCAACTCTCATATCCATACATGCCCACTGGAAAAACCATAGCCTTGACTAGACGGACCTTAGTCGGCAAAGTAATGTCTCTGCTTTTCAATATGCTATCTAGGTTGGTCATAAGTTTTCTTCCAAGGAGTAAGCGTCTTTTAATTTCATGGCTGCAGTCACCATCTGCAGTGATTTTGGAGCCCCCAAAATAAAGTCTGACACTGTTTCCACTGTTTCCTTTAATCTCTAATATTTGCCCAGTCTGTATTTTTTTTTCTCTTTCATGGTCTTAACATTTTGAACTGTAGAGGTCTGTTATCTCTTAGGATGTCTCTCCATTTGGTTTTGTCTGATGATTTCTCATGATTAGACTGAAGCTGTACATTTTTGACAGTGATGTATCTTGAAGAGAGTCATGATGAAGAGACAATGTACACAGGTAAGGGCAGAGTTAAAGAAATCAGCCAGGGATGCAGAGGCATTTAAAACCAGCAGAAGGGAAAGTAGCTATGCCTCTGGGGGAGTCTTTTATAAGCTAGAGCTAGAACACTGGGCATTGGCGTTGGGGGCACTTGAGAAAAACTGTGATCTTAGAGGAAGGGAAGCACCGCCAAAACTGTGGCAAAGCACAGTGGGAACAGAAGTAGGTGCCTCCCAGTGGGTGGACACTAGGAGAAGCCAGATACACAGTTCATAAATGCCAGCCACTTTGTGACCCAAACAAGGCAAAGACAAGCAGAAAATGGATCTGATAGACAAATAGACTAGCCACTCCAGAATTTAAAACTCCTGTTTCTCCTTTCTCCTCTTTTAATCAATACAGAGCATTGAGCTTCAATGCATAATGTTCTATACAATAAAATAGAAAGAATTCTAATCTATGAATCAGAAAGTGAAAGTGAAAAATCACTCAGTTGTGTCCGACTCTGTGCGACCCCATGGACTGTAGTCCATGGAATTCCCCAGGCCAGAATAATGAAGTGGGTAGCCTTTCTCTTCTCCAGGGCATCTTCCCAACCCAGGGATCGAACCCAGGGCTCCTGCAGAGCAGACAGATTGAGACACAAGGAAAACCTGAACTCAATTACCAGTGTCACCTCCTTCTGGCCGTGTCATCTTGGGCCAAATCCTTAGCTCCTCTGAATGTCTGTAAAGTCAGCATCCTAGCCTCTGCCCCTCTCCTCCCTGGCGTAGTTGTAGCAGTTGCAGATATAATTATCATGCTGTATAATAGGTGTATGGCTATGAAGTTAGCCACAAATATTTCACTTAGAGAAAAGTGAATGAAGCATAATAACCTCTGTTTATGTCTCATGTTCAGTAACAGTGCCAGTGCCTCTTTAATATTATAGATTTGTTTCCTTTATTATTGTAGAATTGTTTTCCAAGAAAATCATTTTCTTGTTTAGTGTGCCTTTCTTTCTTTTTTTTGTTTATTTTAACTGGGCTGGGTCTTCATTTCTATGGGTGGGCCACTCTAGTTGAGATGTGTGGGCTTCTCACTGAGCTAGATTTTCTTGTTGCAAAGCACAGGCTCTAAAACATGTGGGCTCAGGAGTTGTGGCCCATGGGCTAATTGCCCCAGGGCATGTATTAAGAGAATCTTTCTGGACCAGAGATCGAACCTATGTCCACTGCATTGACAGGCAGATTCTTATCCATCATACCACCAGGGAAGTCCCTAGAGTGCCTTCTTGCATCTACCATATTACTACTTCTGAGTTTCCTAAGTCATAAATATTAACAGCTATAACTTGGAAGCCCACCATTTTCTCTCATTCAGAGATACTACAAAAAGAATTGAACTTGTTTAAATTGCTTTGTCTCTTGTCTCCTGTTTTTTCTTGCTCTTTTGCATTTCTGTGGTGTTACTTTGTAGCTGACTACAATTCTTTCAATAGTGAAGTGAAGCTCAGTCGTGTCCTACTCTTTGCGACCCCGTGGACTGTAGCCCACCAAGCTCCTCCGTCCATGGGATTCTCCAGGCAAGAACACTGGAGAGGGTTGCCATGTCCTTCTCCGGGGGATCTTCCCGACCCAGGGATCGAACCCAGGTCTCCCCGCATTGCAGGCAGATGCTTTAACCTCTGAGCCACCAGGGAAGCCCTACAATTCTTTCAATAGTCAGTAAATATCTGGTTGGTGAAAGGTAGATAGAATGAATGCATACATGACTTTTTGTGTGTCATTTAAAAACAGATAGAATCCACCAGGATTTAAAAGGAGAACACAAAAATGGAGGAAGATTTTTAAAAATTGGATGGGAAAAAGCACTGCTAGGTGACAATTGAAAGGACCTCAATCTCAGTTGTAGTGCTTTTTTCTAGAGTGTAAAGATACAAGGAGTTAGGCTTAGGCTGCTTTTTGGTTGGCAGCAAACATTCAGAACATCTTTCTACTTCATTTTCTCAGTGTGGGTTGAGTTAATCTTGGTTCACTGTCATCTTCAAGCAGTGGTGACTCTCATGCATCTTTAATGTCACGGGCATTTGTCAAATACATGGAAAGAAAACAAGGTGTCTCTTGAAAATTTCCTATGTTGCTGATAAATCTCTTTTCATAGTGGTTCTTATTTTTGTGTTATTTGAGTCTGGTATTCGGGACCTAATGACATAAATACCATATATCAGGATAACTCTCAGCTGAGAGCACCCACCATTTGCAAAGACAAACACACAAGATACGGACTCAGAAGGGAGCTTCTCTGTAAAAATCCATTGATTCAAGAAGTTGGTACAAATAAAATTACTGTCTGAAAAGTTCTTGAGAAAACCAAAAGCTTCCTCTTAACTATTCCATCTTTGGTTTAACATTTTTGGGTGGAATAAGAATGAATTGCTGAGGCATATCCATGTCAAAATAAAATATTGATTAAAACCACATAAATGATGAATATGGTCACTGTTCAGTTTTCACTTTAGCAAGCTCATACCAGCCTCAGACTTCATCATAAGCTCTCGTTATTTTAACAATCAGTGTGCTTTTATTACCTTTTAACATTTATTTATTTGGCTGCATTGGGTCTTAGTTGTAGCACTTAGGGTCTTTGCTGCATTATGTGGGATCTTCCTTTGCCATGCTTGGACTCTCTAGTTGTGGCACACATGCTTACTTGCCCTGGGGCATGTGAGCTCTTTGTTTCCTGGTCAGGGATAGAACCCACATCCCCCGTATTCCAAGGCAGATTCTTTGCACTGAACCACTAGGAAAGTCCCTGATTTTGCTTGTTTTTAAAGATACTCCACTTTATGGGCATTCACATGGCATCTAAACAGTTAAATTTAGAGAATGTGAAGTCAAGTAAGATGAAGAGTATCTTTACATTTCTTCAATTAATGGAATGTAAAAACTTGTCTTAATATCTTTAAACATGACTTTCCTTAATAAGCATCATCTTTTTCATACATTTTTATTTAAGTGTTTCTGCTTATATGTTGCCAAATTAGTCTCTTTTAGGTTATATAGGACTGATCTATTCTGTCTGCATGATCTCCTAGGTTTACCCTTTATATTTAGGCCTAAGTCACAGGTCAGGAAGATCCCCTGGAGAAGGAAATAGCAACCCATTCCAGTAGTCCCATGAATAGAGGAGCCTGGCGGGCTACAGTGCATAGGGTCGCAGGGTCAGACACTTAGGAACACACACACGGTCCCCTTGATGATATTCTCTTACATGAATACCAGAATTGCTTAATCTGAATGAAACTTCCCTGATTATTAACAAGTGCTCTTTAATGAAATGTTCTGATGATTTCCAGTCCTAAAATTCCCTGTTAAAAAATTTCTGTAAAATACTTCATGTATCATAAACTTGCTCTTAGCCACTGAAAAGCATTAATGAATGAGAAAGACCGCAGCCATTTATGTATTTATCTATCAAGGAAGCTGGAGTAGTACCCTAACCAGGGGTGAGTCTGCATCTGTTCTCTTCTGTCCTTCACCAACCCTTATCACAATGTTCTTTTCAAACACTGAAAAAAGAGTAAGGAAATGATAAAATTCAAGATCAAGGGAATGGGTTAGCCAAAACATCCTCTTCATTAATGTTTTTCTTTGAAAGCTTATATGGCTTTTCTACTTTTCCCAGCTTTATGAAATCTAAACTTTTAAGGTTAGAATCTCAAAATAATCGTATTTCACACAACTGTTGCATGTGCTTTTCTCATCATGTTTTAAGAATATTTTATGTTATTTTCCATTATTTTGTTATTTGTATTAGTTTTGTTATCTTTTTCTACACCATTATCCACAGTTTTCTGTTTCTACCATGGTTCCTTGTAGCTACCTCCCCTCAAATCTTTACCTTCTGTAGGTCTTTAAGGCTTCCTAAGCTTACTGAAGGAAGTGGGAGAAGATATAAGGTTAACAGCCCCAATGAAATCAAAGAAGTTATTAGTATTTCACTAATTCATCCATACTGATGTTGTCACTTGATACGAATTATCTTTCTATGTGGGAACCTAAAATAATCTAGAAGATTCTGCATGAAGGGATGGGTCTGTGAGTTACTTTTGGTTTTACAAAAGCTGTTAATTACCTGCCTCATTTGGGACAAGGAATTTCCTCTATTTGGGGAGACCCTTAAGTCCTGAAAAAGCTGGATGGATTCCAAAGAAGGTGAAGCAGAGGTTAGTCTGAAACCAAATTGAGCTGGACCTTCTTGTTTTCTTCTTAGTAACTGGGCTCTCATAATCAAACGAGGGAAAAGGGGGAAGAAGTTAAAGCAGGGAATAGCAAGGAATACAAAGTAGTTTTCTCTAATATGTTGGTCCTCAAGAACAGATAAATGTGGGGGAAAATGATGAGAGTCTCCACAGAAAATAGTTTTGATGTGCGCCATCTTTTCCAAAGTAGTGACACATATCAAACTTAATTTAGCATCATATTTTCCCTCTTTCTGAAACTTTGCTGCCAGTCTTAAAGAAAACGACACCTCTCATAAAATATAAAGACTCAGCAGTCCTATTTTCAATACTCTGAAACATCACATCTTTTTACTTGAGTGAATAGGTGCTTTTATTCAAATGTATTGCAAATATCTGTGCTTCCTTTGGAACGGAGTGTCAGGAAAGAAAACAGATGTTGGCCAATTACAGAGCAAATATTAAGAACTGTCAGATGACTTGTCACAAAGTTTTTAAGCTTGGTGTCACTTTCTTTTTACAACTCAGGGTTTTAACAACTCAGAAGCTTTCTATGTATTCATTAGCCATAAATCTATAACTTAAAAGTACAAATTCTCCTGTTTAATAATCTAATACATAATTTCCATTAAGTATTTTCAAGTTCTTCCTCCTCTGAATACTTCAAATAGAGTCAAACTATTCCAAACTCTTATAGCACTTTTCACATATTAAAAGTTTGCAGTTTTGCTGAGTAAAACAAAATAAAATAAACTTCAGCACTGGACAGCACTCCCAAAGCTGCTTGAATCAGATGAAATGTATTCTGTTTCCATATTGGCCTGTAGCATGTATTTATGTAAATTTTCTGAAAATAAGGACTTGACAAAATTATGTGATTTTTTTTCAGGTCTTTACATTGGGGCTATAGAGATATCATCTAATAATGATAAACATTACCAAAATAAATATGACTTACAAGAGTAGGAATCACTTAAAAAAAAACAACTAGGATGTTGTCTTTAAAATTTCAGAGTGATTTTAAATTAGCATTTTCACGTAGAGTGCATGGACATTTAAAATATACATCTAAACTGATATTTATAAGTCAAAATATATATTTAAATAATTTTGCAGTTACCTCTGGATATAGTGTAGCCATTCTCTAGCTATGAAAATCCTTCATTTTTTACCAAATATGTGATATTGAAAATCTTAAAACCTCAAAAAGTCCCTATTACAAGAAATACTTTTCAAAAACACATAAGAGATATACCTCCAACTAGAGATGTCATATTGAATGTATCAGTGTTAAAGATATTGTTAGTTGAAGATGATCTTAAAATAAATATAAACTATTGAAATATTATTGTATAAATAAAGCACACATAAACCTACTTCAGTCACAATAGAAAAGTGGAAAAATTTAAATGGCCACAATAAAATGAAACTATTATTATTCAGTTCAGCTCAATACACTTGTGTCCAGCTCTTTGCAACCCCATGGACTGCAGCATGCTAGGCTTCCCTGTCCGTCACCAACTCCCAGAGCTTAATCAAACTCATGTCCATCAAGTCGGTGATGCCATCCAACCATCTCATCCTCTGTCATCCTCTTCTTCTCCTGCCCTCAATCTTTCCCAGCATCAGGGTCTTTTCCAATAAGTCAGTTCTTCACATCAGGTAGCCAAAGTATTGGAGCTTCAGCATCAGTCCTTCCAATGAATATTCAGGACTGATTTCCTTTAGGATGGACTGGTTGGATCTCCCTGCAGTCCAAGGGACTCTCAAGAGTCTTCTCCAATACCACAGTTCAAAAGCATCAATTCTTTAGTGCTCAACTTTCTTTATGGTTCAGCTCTCATATGCATACATGACTACTAGAAAAACCATAGCTTTGGCTAGACAGACCTTTGTCAGTAAAGTAATGTCTCTGATTTTAATATGCTGTCTAGGTTTGTCATAGCTTTTCTTCCAAGGAGCAAGAGTCTTTTAATTTCATGGCTGCAGTCACCATCTGCAGTGATTTTGGAGCCCAAGAAAAGAAAGCTTGTTACTGTTTCCATTGTCTCCCCATCTATTTGCCATAAAGTGATGGGACTGGATGCCGTGATCTTCATTTTTTCAATGCTGAGTTTTAAGCCAGCTTTTTAACTCTGCTCTTCCACTTTCATCAAGAGGCTCCAATTTGTCTTGGTTATATTAACGAATATTATGACATATTCACCATTATTTTGAGCATTAGCTTTTAAGGTTCATCTTTATTTTCTTAGTTTTTATAAATATATAGTAAGTTATATCTTAATAAATAGAAAAATATTTTTTTAATTTTGTTGTTACAAAGACTGTATTCAAAGGTATTATTAAGAATGTGTATAGAATAGTCATAGCCAAGATTTATTAGAAACTTTGAACTGTTTTTGCTAAAGTTTATTATGATAGTTTAAAAGTGAAGCCAATTCAAGAGTGTTTATTGCATAGGAAAAAAGTTAATAACTATTTATATTATACTTTATGATATCTGGAGAAAAGATTGTTTCACAAATTTGATGTGTTGCATTGAGATAGCATGGAAAGACCAGTCACCACAGATATCTGACCTCAGTAGTAAAATGTGTGCTGTTTTTGAGAGCCCCCACTCATTCTTGAAACAACCTGAAGATCTCAAAAATGATGTACAAAATTAAAACTTTTTGGTTATAAATAAATTTTAAATACCTCAGGGAACATATATTAAAAAAACTATATACAACATTTTTCATAAGTATGGCTGTTTGACAACCAGAATACAAACGCAAATTTTTTTTTTTTTTTTTTTGGCTAGATATAAATAAAGCCAAATATCCAATATATTTGATCAAAAATTCAACAATATGTCCTCTCTGCCAAATATTTGGAAACATTTGAAATTTGTATTCCTGTTTCAGATCTCATTAAAGTATTTGATTATTTTATTCTCCCTCCAACTCCTTCACAACTTAAAAGGGAACAACATGTACATTCCAATAATATAAAACTTCTGTTGATGGTTTTTTAGCTAATAAAACTATTCTTATACATTAAAATCCTTTCTTCCTCAGAATATATTTTGATAATGACATAGTGAATAACCAAAAACATAAATATAATTCCTTAGAAATTAGAGTTGTTTCTAATAAAAAGAATTTCTACCTAAGCTTTTGTCAAATAGCTTTGTTCCAATCTTTCTCGCTTTCTAATGTGTCATTACATGCTATTATTTGTTAAATTAATGTAATTCTGCATATAGGCATATATGTGCTGAATGTGGAAATGAATATGTATTTGTCATCTTTAATGTATTTGAATTTGGCTGATGGGCCCATAAAAAGCCTCCAGCAAATTTGCATAATTAATCATAATATGATAAGCTATTTCAAGGGAAAAATTGGTCTTACCATCACAAATGTTTATTTTTTAAACTTGTATATTCAGAATATATTTGTGAAAAAGAATTGGAGGTAGAAAAGACTGGCTATGTCTTCATGAAGAGAGGTGAACCTTATTTTAATTTAACCTGGTGTTATGCTAAAAAGAGGATTTATGTAATAAACATTAAGTATGACTGGTACAAATTTGAGGGGTAAGAGTAGTCTTTCTAATTTTCATGTAAGAACAGATTTATAGAAGGCAGTATTAATTGGGTCTGTAGTATACTATACATAGCCCATGTATTCTGTATGTGTGTATGGCTATGTTATAAACGTGCCTATTTTTGTAACTCAACAAATTGTTTATAAATAAATAGCATTCAGTACATAGTCTTTGACTAACTCTTTCTATTAACTCTTTGACTAACTCTTCCAAATTCTCTTTGAATTATATCACCATAACATATGTGAAGGTTGATAAGTAAATGGATCTTTTGAAAGGATATTTTAAATTTTTTACAATATTTAAAAAGTAAACTTAGAAATGTATACATGCTAGGAATCATACTATAGGTATAAAAGAATAATAAATAATAATTTAATAATAAATTAATATTAACTTTTTATATTGATGGATAGAAAGAAAATTCTAAGAAAATAGAAAATATATAGGGAAATGCATGCATTAAAGTTCTTCCCCAAGGCTATAAGTCCGTGCTGTAGTTTTTGGTGACATCGTGTGGTTGATGTTGGTATCGACAGCAAAGTCAGTATTTCCTGAAAACAGTTAAATTACTCTCTTAGCAAATTTCAGTTATACAATACTGTTATCAACTATAGTCCTCATGTTATACATTAGATAATCATATCTTATTCATCCTATGACTGAAATTCATCTTTTACCGACATTTCCTTATTTCTCCCACCCTCGGTCCCTGGCAAACACTTTACTATTCTGGTTCTGTGCTTTAACTATGGTCACCAAAAAAAAAAAAAAAAGAAAAATATGTGAGGTGATGGACTAAATGAAGGAAAACTTTTCACATTGTATATCAAATTATCATGTTGTACGCTTTAATCTTATAATTGTATTCATCAGTTAAACTTCAATAGACCTGGAAAATAAACACTTTTCAGCAAAATAAAAGACTCTTAATATATCTAGTCTAAATTAGGGGCTTCCCTGGTAGCTCTGCTAATGAAATATCTGCCTGTAATGCAGGAGATCTAGGTCTGATCCCTGAGTCATGACAAAAAATTTGTCCCTCGGATTATACACTTCCTTTAGAGTAATGTGATGTGCAAATACTTGTAAGAATTGTGAGAATTGTGACTACCATGTACAGAGTACATTGGGGCAGTATTTTTGCTATAACATTTGCTCCTTTCCATGAAATTAAAAGATGCTTACTCCTTGGAATAAAAGTTATGACCAACCTGGATAGCATATTCAAAAGCAGAGACATTACTTTGCCAACAAAGGTCCATCTAGTCAAGGCTATGGTTTTTCCAGTGGGCATGTATGGATGTGAGAGTTGGACTGTGAAGAAGGCTGAGCACTGAAGAATTGATGCTTTTGAACTGTGGTGTTGGAGAAGACTCTTGAGAATCCCTTGGACTGCAAGGAGATCCAACCAGTCCATCCTAAAGATCTGTCCTGAGTGTTCTTTGGAAGGAATGACACTAAAGCTGAAACTCCAGTACTTTGGACACCTCATGAGAAGAGCTGACTCATTGGAAAAGACTCTGATGTTAGGAGAGATTGGGGGCAGGAAGAGAAGGGGATGACAGAGGATGAGATGGCTGGATGGCATCACCGACTCGATGGTCATGAGTTTGAGTGAACTCCGGGAGTTGGTATGGACAGGGAGGCCTGGCGTGCTGCAATTCATGGGGTTGCAAAGAGTCGGACACAACTGAGCAACTGAACTGAACTGCACTGCACTTGCTCCTTTCCATTATTAACAACAACAAAAAAAAAAACCTGAATTTTTAATTACTAGAGTTGAGGAATAGTTGTTCTCCTCAAAAAGAAGGGTAGGAGTCTCTATTCACTATCTCAAATTTTTACTTGAAAAATGCCACTGATATTAAAAACAGAAAACCAAATTTTCTCTCTTTTTTGCTAAAATTACCTATGATATTTTAATCAAATATTATTTCTGTAGGGAAGATCCCCTGGAGTAGGAAATGGCAACCCGCTCCAGTGTTCCTGCCTGGAAAATTCCATAGACAGAGGAGCCTGGTAGACTACAGTTCATGGTGTCACAAAAGAGTTAGACGTGACTGAGCATGGTTCACAGCTACACTACACAGGGCACATAACATCACCCAAGGTTTAGAAATGTTTTGTCATAATTCCCTTTTCAGTTCATAATGTAGCATGATTTTTGTTTAAACCTTGAAATTGAAAATTCCTTAAATGACAGTGCTGGTTACCAGCTTTCAGTGTCCTGCTCATGCAGTTCTTCAGTGGAAGGTTGCAGCCTGGCAGATTGCCCTGGGTTTTTGGAGGAAAGGCAAGGCTGAAGCCCAGCCCCCTATAGCACAGGTGTGGTAAGTACTCACTGAACTGGCCTCCTCCAGCAGAGCTCAGAGGTGATGATTCCTTTGGGTGCTATTCTCAGCCATCCCCATCTCTACCTCTCCCTCCCTCCCATGGCTCTTACCTGGTTCCCACCTCCCATTATGCTGAACAATACAGATCTCTCTCAGGATCCTTCTCACCCTACTTGGGGAAGGTCTCGAAGTTCTACTGTATCTCCACCAGAGATATCAGTTTGCGACTTTGCTAGGGTTCAGTGAAAGCAAGTTACCCAGAGGAACTGTAAGTGAAAAATTCTCTCTCTCTTTAAAATTGAAGCTGCTAACTTCAACGGGATGAGGAAGCACAGAAAACATTTTATTTACAAAGGCGATTGTCACTGGTTTAAAAGAGAAATAGGACTGATGGGCATGGTATTAAAGAAGATATTGTCAGTTTTGTCTCAAGACCAGAATCCTGGGAAACGCAATCTTTAGTTGACTGAGAAAGTGTCTTGAAGTAAGCACAGGGATGGAGAGCTCATTTTCCTGAGCCTGGATGATTGGGGAAATCTGGGATGTGCCAGGGACTGCAGTGCAGGCTATTTTGGGAGAGAGCTGAGGCCTCTCGTTGCTGTGCATTGAGAAAGATGTCCCACAGTGATAGCTGGTTATTGCGCTGGCGGCATTGGCAATTGATGAGGAGATGGTATCATCCTTTAAGTGTAGGTCACAGGAGGAAAAAAGGGTGATCTCAAGGGCAACGAGATACAAAACCAGCAGAATCACACTCTGTTACCCAGAGCTAAATTAAAACCAGTAAGGAAAAACCCCTTGGAATATTTTCCCTTCTACCCTTGGGGCCAATCTTAGGACTAATTAGCTAAAATCAGCTGAAATCCTCTTTTTTTCTCAGTAGGTTTCACTTAATTACCTCATATGTTTTCTCATCCAGATGTGACATAACAAGGTTAAATTCAAGCAAGTTCCAGTGCCACTTGCTAAAGTACATTCCCCATTTTCCCCTCATATATGTGACACACAGGACAAGGACTTCAAGAACGTGAGGAAATGGCTTATAGAATAACTATTTAAAAATTAGCAAATTGTAGCTGAATTTGAAGGAGTAATTTTCACCCTTCAGAATTTTTTGATTATAGATTACCAAGATCTCACCTCTTTCGTATTAAATTCTTTTGGTAATTCAGTCAGGAGCTCAGCTTTTCCCAATCTCTAAAATGTATAAATTGAGATAAAAGTAATGAAAGTTTCTCCTGTATTTTGATTACTGTAAAATTGGCAAGTTTTTAAATGCACTTTTTCTACATCTTAACTCTATTGGCCCTTTTGTGAAGAGAGTTTGAGGTGCCATTTTGGACATTTAATTAGCTGGTATATCTGGTAAAGAATTCAAGCGTGATCTGTATAACTGTTTTACAGGGACTGCACATCCCACACCGATGAAAGGCCAATCAGCCACTGTGAATGTCATTGGATTTTCCAAAGTGGATTTTCCCATTCAATTTTGGTTCCACTCTAAATGATGACTTGGGTGGTTGAATGTATTCTGTCCACGGAAGGCCAGGAAAGCATTGTATTCCCAGGGCTTCATGCAACACCCTTCAAAGGCTGAGTTTTTGTTGTGAGAAAAACGGGGTCTAATGATTACAGCAAGCAGGGTTGCGATTTTATTGGTGTACTTTATGTGAATGTGACAGTGTTGACATTAAATCAAATTCAATTAGCATGGGCTTGCTAATGACTCACACTGCCGCAGACAGTAGCAAGGACAAAGCACTTGGCAAGAGATTTCCCAGTTACCATCTAGTTTCCAACTCCTTTTGTGGCTTTCTAGCGCCACAGCAAACTGCCAGCTTGTCTCCGTAGATGAACATCAGAGAACTTCACTAACGAAACCCCTGACACTATCTGTGTGTGATGAGAGGGAAGGGCTGAGGAAGGCAGGGGGACTTCTGTCCTCAGGTGCTCTCAACGCAATTGCGAATACCACTGTGGAATGCGTCGAAAGAAACAGCAAGTGTGTCCCTCGAGGATAGCTTGGCTGGACAGGGTATCAAAGCTGCAAGGGGAAATAAGGTCTGCAGTCAGGATAGGGTTTCAGTAAAGCTAGAGGCACCCTCCCAGAATGTGTGGGAGGCCAGGCCATTATCTGAGCAGCATTTTAAAGGAACAGAGGCTCCATTATGATGCCTGCACCACCCCAGCAAGACGAAGATGATGTCCATTCTAGATAGCTGTGGCTTTGATTGACTGCCTCCCCACTGTTTGTCCCCCGAGTGTCTGGCTAGCTCATTTCATATGGACCCCCTCCCCCAGAAGGGGGCAGACAACATACACCTCCCGTTTTGCTATCAGCAAACAGTCCCAGCCCTGAGCCAGTTTCAGGAATCCTCTGTAAACACAATATTGAATAAATAAAATATGATCTTAATTTAGAGAATGAGTTTGTGAGAGAAAAAGCCAATATCCTGGCATATTTGAATGTTTATCCTCAAGTTATCTTCTCCCTTTCATCTCATAGACATTTTCCCCTACTATCTTTTTTCGATTCATTTAAATATACTGTTAATAACAATTGCATAAAGTAGCATTAAAGAGCTCCAAAAGGAAATAAAGCATAGTTTCTGGTGAAAGCATCAATATTTGTTTAGTCTTTAGGCATAAAACATTGCCCACATTATAGTGCAACTGGATTATTATTAATAAAAAAAAAAAAAAACAAAGCCTTCCGAAGTCAGAATTGGGCAAAAGCATCAGCCGTCCTGGGTTACATGTCCTGATAGATTACTTTATCATGTGAAATTGGAACTTGGAAACACCACACACAAAAAAACCCCGAAGTAGCCATACAGTTGAGAAGCAAAGCCTATAGTGAGGTGATTCTGATATTATGAAGAAAGGAAGGAATCTCCTAATTGTAGTGACTTTTGAGATTATGAACAAAAGAAAAGATAGGAAGCAATGTTCCAGAAAGGAGTTTTCCAAGCCTGGTGTAAGTTGGGGGCAAAGGAGTATTTGTACCAGAGGAATACAAAGTAATGAATGAAAACGAATTCAAATTCCTCTAAGTGTGTCGTGATCCCTGCAAAAGGTGACTGAGCCCTGTGGAAAATGGTCTGGAAACCTCAAATACCTAGAACAGAAAGGCCTCTGTCTTAATGACAATTGCAAGATGACCTTCATTATGCCTCTACTTGAAAGCAATCAGCTTGTTAACCCTTTAAAATTGCTTTGTAAAATAGATATTATTCCTCTCATTTTACAAACAAGGATGCTGAGGCTCAGTGGCAGTTCTAGAATTTCTCAGTGGACACGTACCCTGGAAGAGGCAGCTGAAGGACCTGTCGGGCTGTGTTTCCTTAGTAGGCACATTCCTTTACCTTAAACAGATTATTTATTCACATGGCACTTACTTAGCACTGCTGCTTTGCTGACCAGAGAAGGTGAGAAACTTTTTCAAAATCCACCAGGTAGTATCAGAAGTAGAACAAGGATGATCTGAATCTATCTGCCTGACATCAAAGTCTGCTCTAATGGAAGGTTTACAAAATGCGCCACCCATAATAACTTTATTCACTGTTGCAGGCTTCCAAAACTATGTACATGTCTGGACATTCATCCAGGAATAGGCTAACTGTTCAGAAAGGCCCAATTTTTAAAAGATTTGACTGCACTAGCTGACAGGAAAGTTAACACGGACGAAAAAAAGTTACACAGTTTCCTCTCTACAAATTAGGGATTTGCCACCTCAAGTTTTACACACATTAAAAGTCAGAGGAGGGAGGAATAAAGAGCAGTCTCCCTGTGGAGTGGTATAGGGAATATTATATTCCACAGAGTAGGAAAGACAAATTGGACACAGACTTCTAAGAGAATCACATGAGATAATGTATGTGAACACATTTTGTAAATGAAAAGGCACTGAGACATGTAAGCTTGTGTTAGTAATAGCATTATGATTTCTCTGCCTCCATTCTTAATGAAATAATGGTCTCCTTCAACGTCCTTAGAAGCCGATCCAACGAGTGTGTTTCCAGAGAAACAAAATGTAAAGGTAATTGTGGATGTTCGATAAATATTAAAGAGCCTCACTATTTGTGGGAAGCTTCAAGTACATGATTAAGTTGCAGGTGATGGTAAAGGAAACCAGCATGATCTTTAATTATAAAATACTTGTTAAGTTTGATTCCAGTAAAATGCAATTACCTTGAGACCTCTGGTTGTATCTCACAAGAGGTTATGTTCTGAAGATGAAAGCTTTTGTGGATGGATGTTAGACTCCATTGTTTGGGACTATCTACACCGGTCTGGGCCCCTGTCTGCAGCAGCTAATCATCGTTAACTTGGCAAGCCTTGCAGCAATTCCCAGTTGTATGCCAGCCATTCTGTGGCCCGCCTTGAAGTATGGAAACATCACAGAAGTGGGGATAAGGGCAACAGTAGCAGACCAGAACATTAGCTAGGCTTAAGGAGAAAGGGACTTAAAGGGAATTCAAGATTTCATGGTGGACAAAAGAAAACTCAGTAGGAGGGGGAAAATGGAATTGTCCTTGTACATGTCACCATGATTATAATACAAATATATATATAAGACTAGCAAGGAAACCTCTGAATTTCAGTTTGGAAAACTATCCATTAGTTTTTATAGCTTCATTTTAAATTGAATATTTTAATCATTGCCTGGGTTTTTTTACCTTGCCTGTGGAAGCAATTGATGGGTTTAAGGACATGCTAATTTGAAAGTCTTTTTGTTTGTTTCTTTGTTTCAGAGTGGTAGTTTTCCAAAACCTTTTGTTAAGAACATTCTTATGTGGTAATGATAACTAACATTTAAGCAGTGCTTACTTGCCTTGTACTTGCAAGTGTGTGTGTGTGTGTGTGTGTGTGTGCGGTACTCATGGTGAACCCCTGGAGAAACTGAGACACACTAAATCTGTGTGATTAGTCTCACTAATGTGACTATCTCTGGTCATACAGCCTATATGAGAGGAGTCGGTTTCTATGACCAGTGGTCTGGATACAGAGTCTGTGCTCTTATCAATGACACTCATCACCTCCCAGGTTAGTGCCATAGATGCTTCCAATGTATACAGGTTATAAGACACCTATGTCTATGTGATCTGTGTATCTTATGCACTGAAACAACTGAATTTTGCTGGCTTGTTTCTATGTTCATCAGTTTCATCCTGTACAACTGGATTTAGTTTCTTCTCTAACGTCAAAATGGTCTGTAGAAGAGTCCCATCTCCTTTTTAAGAATGTTCAGTTCAGTTCAGTTGTTCAGTAATGTCCGACTCTTTGCAACCCCATGGACTACAGCACACCAGGCTTCCCTGTCTATCATCCATTCCTGGAGCTTGCTCAAACTCATGTCCATTAAGTCAGTGATGCCATCCAACCATCTCATCCTCTGTTATCCCCTTCTCCTCCTGCCTTTAATCTTTCCCAGCATCAGGGTCTTTTACAATGAGTCAGTTCTTTGAATCAGCTGGCCAAAGTAATGCAGCTTCAGCTTCAGCATCAGTCCTTCCAATGAATATTAAGGATTGATTTCCTTTAGGATTGACTGGTTTGATCTCCTTGCAGTCCAAGGGATTCTCAAGATTCTCCAGCACCTCTGTTCAAAAAAAGTACTTGGTATCTTTTCTTTTGCCTTCCAAATTATTTCTATTTTAAATTAGAATTGAAAGCTTAAATGAAGGGTGACCATCAATCTACTTTTAGGAATCCTTCTTTTTTCACCTCATCCTACATTTGCCTTAGGGAGTAATGGCAGGCTTCCAAGTCAATGAATCTTAGAAATCCTAAAATATTATCTGGCCTGGCTAGAGAAGCTATTAATCCATACCCACTCTCCCATTATACAAATAAGGAAATTAAGGACCTGGGAGGGTACATGGCTTTGTGCAAGATCGTACAGCTAGCAAGTGATAAATACAAAACTGGAACCAAATATTTTGCCTCCTTTGGGGGCATTTTAAAAATTACAGTTGTTGCCTTTCTCTGTACTGAAAGTCTTAGGCCAGTAGGGGTCAGCCAAGAGCAATTCTCTCTCTAAATGTTTAGCCTTGATTCCAGGGACCGCTAAGATCATAAGATAAAAATAGGGTTCTAGGAAGAACAGGGGCTTCCCAGGTGGCTCAGTGGTAAAGAAACCACCTGCCAAGCAGGAGATTCAGGAGGCACATGTGTAGTCCCTAGGTAGGGAAGATCTCTTGGAAGAGGAAAGGACAACTCACTCCAGTAATCTTGCCTGGAAAATTCCATGGACAGAAGAGCCTAATAGGCTACAATCCACAGTTACAAGAGTTGGATACAACTGAGCATGCAAGAGATGAGGAAGAACAGGAAAAGTTTAGATGATATTAGGCCATCAAATGTTCACATAAGAAAGAGAACGGTAAGTTTACAGACAGCACGATTAAGACCCAAGCTGAATGTATTCTTTGGGAACAGTCCTTTCAGCATATTATGTGGCTTAGATTTACCAAGTGGCTCAGTGGTAAAGAATCCACCTGCCAGTGCAGGTGCCACAGAAGACACGGGTTCTATCCCTGCATCAGGAAGATCCCCTAGAAAAGGAAACGGCAACTTACTCTAGTATTCTTGCTGGGATAATCCCATGGTCAGAGGAGCCTAATGTTTTACAGTCCGTGGGGTTGCAGAGTCAGACATGACTGAGCAAGCATACACAAAGTGTGTTCAGGTCCAGGGCATGAAAGATTCTAGGAAGTAAGTAGGTTATGAGAGCCAGGTGATACAAGGGTCTCATGAATCAGTTCTTAAAATTGTGCCATAAAGTGCAATAAAAAGATTTTATTTTGAATACTAAAAGTTTACTTAAAGAAATAGTCTTTTAAAGATACTTTCAGTTCAATTCAGTTCAGTTCAGTTGCTCAGTCATGTGTGACTCTGCAACCACGTGGACTGCAGCACATTAAGCTTCTAAGTCCATCACCAGGTTCCAGAGCTTACTCAAACTCATGTCCACTGAGTCGGCGATGCCATCCAACCATCTCATCCTCTGTTGTCCCCAGTCTTTCCCAGCATCAGAGTCTTTACAAATGAGTCAGCTGTTCACATCAGGTGGCCAAAGAACTGGAGTTTCAGCTTCAGCTATCGTCCTTCAATGAATATTCAGGACTGATTTCCTTTAAGATGGACTGGTTGGATCTCCTTGCTGCCAAGGGACTCTCAAGAATCTTCTCCAGTACCACAGTTCAAAAGCATCAATCCTTTGGTGCTCAGCTTTCTTTATAGTCCAACTCTCACATCCATACATGACTACTGGAAAAAACTACAGCTTTGACTAGAGAGACCTTTGTTGGCAAAGTAATGTCTCTGCTTTTCAATGAACTGTCTAGGTTGTTCATAGCTTTTCTTCCAAGGAGCAAGTGTCTTTTAATTTCATGGCAGCAGTCACCATATGCAGTGATTTTGGAGCCCCTCAAAATAAAGTCTCTCACTGTTTCCATGTCTAATTGCCATGAAGTGATGAGACCAGATGCCATAATCTTAGGTTTCTGAATGTTGAGTTGTAAACTGACTTTTTCACTCTCCTCTTTTCATTTTCATCAAGAGGCTCTTCAGTTCTTCTTCACTTTCTGCCATAAGGGTGGTGTCATCTGCATATCTGAGGTTATTGATATTTCTCTCAGCAATCCTGATTTCAGCTGTGCTTCATCCAGTCTAGGGTTTCTCATGATGTACTCTGCATATAAGTTAAAAATGCAATGTGATACAGCCTTGACATATCCCTTTGCCAATATGAAACCAGTTTGTTGTTTCATGTCCAGTTCTAATTGTTGCTTCCTGACCTGCATACAGATTTCTTAGGCAGGTCAGGTGGTCTGGTATTCCCATCTCTTGAAGAATTTTCCACAGTTGTTATGACCCAGACAGTCAAAGGCTTTGGCATAGTCAATAAAGCAGAAGTAGATGTTTTTCTGGATCTCTCTTGCTTTTTTGATGATCCAGTGGAGGTTGGCAATTTGATCTCTGATTCCTTTGCCTTTTCTAAAACCAGCTTGAACATCTGGAAGTTCACGGTTCATGTATTTCTGAAGCCTGGCTTGGAGAATTTTGAACATAACTTTACTAGCATGTGAGATGAGTGCAATTGTGCAGTAGTTTGAGCATTCTTTGGCATTGCCTTTCTTTGGGATTGGAATGAAAACTGACATTTTCCAGTCTTGTGGCCACTGCTGAGTTTTCCAAAGTTTCTGGCATACTGAATGCAGCACTTTCACAGCATCATCTTTTAGGATTTGAAATAGTTCACTGGAATTCCATCACCTCCACTAGCTTTGTTCATAGTGATGCTTCCTAAGGCCCACTTGACATTCCAGGATGTCTGGGTCTAGGTGAGTGACCACACTATTGTGGTTATCTGGGTCATGAAGATCTATTTTGTATAGTTCTGTGTATTCTTGCCACCTCTTCTTGATATCTTCTGCTTCTGTTAGGTCCAGACCATTTCTGTCCTTTATCGAGCCCATCTTTGCATGAAATGTTCCCTTGGTATCTCTAATTTTCTTGAAGAGATCTCTAGTCTTTCCCATTCTATTGTTTTCCTCTATTTCTTTGCATTGATCGCTGAGGAAGGCTTTCTTATCTCTCCTTGCTATTCTTTGGAACTCTGCATTCAAGTGGGTATATCTTTCCTTTTCTCCTTTGCCTTTTGCTTCTCTTCTTTTCATAGCTATTTGTAAGGCCTCCTCAGACAACCATTTGCCATTTTGCATTTCTTTTTCTTGGGGATGGTCTTGATCACTGCCTCCTGTACAATGTCATAAACCTCCATCCATAGTTCTTCAGGCACTCTAATACCTTATTACGGCCATATACATCATTGACTTAGATGAGATGGGACAAGCCCTTGGTCTTTCTACTTGATTTCCTTGTGGAGTCTGTTACAGGGCTTCCCAGTTGGCACTAGTGGTGAAGACCTGCCTGCCTGCACAGGAGACATAAAAAGATGCAGGTTACATCCCTGGGTGGAGAAGATCCCTTGGAGGAGGGAATGGCAACCCACTCCTGTATTCTTGCCTGGAGAATCCTGTGGACAGAGGAGCCTGGCGGTCTGCAGTCCATAGGATCACACAGAGTGGGACATGACTGAAGCAGCTTAGCACACATGCATGCATGAAGTCTGTTATGGTTGAAATCACCACTAGAATTCTACCTTTCTTCTGAAGTCCACCTGACTCGTTTGCATAAGTCCCCATCACCAATTAAGTCCTCTATCAGTTGATGTGTTTTAGCATGTCCTTCTCTGTTTCCTTCTGCCTGTGCTGCCTGACTTCAGCTCAGTAGTCAGCGATCATCTGCATGAGAAAAGAGAGCACTCCTTGACCTTGATTTTACATACATGAGTAGATGAAAACCTCTTTCCAACAAGCCAGTTTATAAACTATATTCATTTTCTATTAATATATATAAACATATACATATATTGAGTATCAATATTTTTAGCTGATCAAGTTATATTTTGTGATTTTTCTAAAACTTACTCCACTGTTTCCTCACCTAGACTAACAAATAATAATTTACGTTTAGTACATAATACTTTCAATTTTGACTTTTAGCAAATCTAGCATGGAACTTAAAGCTGCTGCTGCTGCTAAGTCGCTTCAGTTGTGTCCGACTCTGTGCGACCCCATGGACAGCAGCCCACTAGGCTTCCCCCGTCCCTGGGATTCTCCAGGCAAGAACACTGGAGTGGGTTGCCATTTCCTTCTCCAATGCATGAAAGTGAAAAGTGAAAGTGAAGTCGCTCAGTCGTGTCTGACTAGTAGTGACCACATGGACTACAGCCTACCAGGCTCCTCTGTCCATGGGAGTTTCCAGGGAAGAGTACTGGAGTAGGGTGCCATTGCCTTCTCCGGAACTTAAAACTAGATAGATGTAAATTGCTGAGCAATAGCAACACTACTGTTTATTTACTGATACATTAATGATGATTTATACATTGCAAAGCATACTTTACTTTTTCCTTTTTAAGTGTCTTTCTTTCTTGTGTTTGTCTGTTTTAGATTGCTGGCAGCATCTTTTAGCATTGTTAAAAGGCTGAATTCCCAAAGGATTTCCTCTCTAAATCGTAGCATGGCTAACTGAACTCTACTTGTTGGGCTTTTCTCTTCTTATAAAAAGCTATAAGGTGACCAAGCACAAGAGTTGAATTGAGGCACCAATTAAAATGTTGATGGTAAATACTTTTCCATGGGAGACAGAAAAGTAGTTTTGTTTCCTTGAGAATGTAAATTGCATCATGAACTTCAGAAGCATTTTTCCTATTATGTCACATTCACTGCAGTAGAAGAGAGTATTTTATAAAACACTGACTCTTTTGAAAATACTAGATTTTTATTTCAACTTGTGTCGATCAGCCTTTGCTCACTTCTCTCGGTGGAGTCTGCATTCCATTTGGATAGATTTATTTGTCCAAGAAATATTGGAAGGCATTTCAGAATCACCTAATAAGGCTTTTATTTAGAAAGTGAAACTTGGAAATGGCACAATTGTAGTGAACCTCAATAAGAGTGCAACCAAAAGGATAAGGAAATCATCCATTTGAGATAAACTTTCCTATTACACCAGAGTCTCAAAAAAATGCATGAAATACACATGAATTTTTATACGCTAATTAGCTAAGCCAGTGTTACCTGTTGCCAAGATTTGCATGATTATTCCAAAAAATGAAATTGTTCTTGTATCTTGCCCCTTTGTTCTCCTAGTTTTGATATATAAGTGATACATGTCACTGTGCAAGTTTAGTGTTCGGCTGAGTCTGTCAGTCATGTCCGACTCTTTGAACCCCATGGACTGCAGCATGCCAGTCTTCCCTGTCCATCACCAACTCCCGGAGCTTGCTCAAACTCATGCTCATAGAGTCAGTGATACCATCCAACCATCTCATCCTCTGTTGTCCCCTTCTCCTCCTGCCTTCAATCTTTCCCAGCATCAGGGTCTTTTCAAATGAGTCAGCTCTTCACATCAGGTGGCCAAAGTATTGGAGTTTCAGCTTTAGCATAAGTCCTTCCAATTAATATTCAGGACTGATGTCCTTTAGGGTTGACTCGTTGGACCTCCTTGCTATCCAAGGGACTCTCAAGTGTCTTCTCCAACTCCACAGTTCAAAAGCATCAATTCTTCAGCACTCAGCTTTCTTTATAGTCCAACTCTCACATCCATGCGTGACTACTGGAAAAACCACAGCTTTGACTAGATAGACCTTTGTTGGCAAAGTAATGTCTCTGCTTTTTAATGAACTGTCTAGGTTGTTCATAGCTTTTTTCCAAGGAGCAAGCGTCTTTTAATTTCATGGCGGCAGTCACCATCTACAGTGGTTTTGGAGCCCCCAAAAATAAAGTCTCTCCCTGTTTCCCCGTCTATTTGCCATGAAGTGATGGGAGAAGATGCCATGATCTTAGTTTTCTGAATGATGAGCTTTAAGCCAACTTTCTTCACTCTCCTCTTTCACTTTCTTCAAGAGGCTCTTCAGTTCTTCGCTTTCTGTAGTAAGTGTGGTGTCATTGGCATATCTGAGGTTATTGATATTTCTCCTGACAATCCTGATTTCAGCTTGTGCTTCATCCAGTCCAGGATTTCTCATGATGTACTCTGCATATACATTAAAAAAGCAGCGTGGCAATAATACAGCCTTGACATACTCCTTTTCTGATTTGGAACCAGTCTGTTTTTCTATGTCCAGTTCTAACTGTTGCTTCTTGACCTGCATACAGATTTCTCAGGAGGCAGGTCTGGTGGTCTGGTATTCCTATCTCTTTAAGAGTGTACAATGTGATGATTTCATATACATATGTATTGCAAAATTATTTCTACAATAAAGTTATTTAACACATCACATTATTATTATTACATAATAATTATTATTTACATAATAATTTTTTATTTTATTGTTATGGTGAGAATGTTTAAGATCTACTCTGTTGTCAACTTTCAATTATACAATACAGTTTTATTAACTACATCCATCAGACTAGGCATTAGATCCCCAGAACTTATTCATCTTATAACTGGAAGTCTATACTCTTTGAGCAACATCTCCTGTATGTCTGTATTTCCCCATCTCCTGCAGCTACCATTTCAGTCTGCTTCTATGAGCTTGGCTTTTTAGAGTCCATATATAAGTGAGATCATTCAGTATTTGTCTTTCTCTGACTTATTTCACAGATCTTGCCCCTTGATTGGTACCCAGAATCATCTTTCCAAAATTATTACCTAGAAAACAGTGTAAAACCAACACTGAAGTCCATTTAGTATACTAATTCCTTGTGGCTATGGGCTTCCTAGTGGCTCAGACAGTAAAGAATCTGCCTGCAATGCCGAAGAATAGAGGATTCTATCCTTGGGTCGGGTAGATCCCCTGAAGAAGGGAATGGCTACCCGCTCTAGTATTCTTGCCTGGAAAGTGTCATGGCCAGAGGAGCCTGATGGGCTACAGTCCAGACAGTGGCAATGAGTTGGAAACACTTGAGCAACTTCCGCTACTTTCACTATGGGAAAATTAAAAGAGAATGTTACTGTCTTCCTGTTACTGCTAATCCTCCAAAAGAATTCTGTAATAATTTTTAAGGAATATACTATTCTTCCAAGAAAGGAATTAAGACCACCAAAGTTTATTCATCAGGGATGGGAAATCAAACAGCTGTTTGTATCCTCTTCTGGGGACTGGAAGAAACTCCTGGCCCTAAACATTTCTCAGAATCAGCCAGGAAAGTGGCAAGAACACTCAACATACCAGTGATTTATAAGGATATTACACTCCCTTGGGAGAGTCCCTGAAATAAATCATGCCTCAGTTACTTTGTGCAAAGCGAATTTTTATAACAACAATAGTAGAAGAGAGGAAATTTTCTCTAGTAAGTCTGGAAATAAATAAGGGAATGTCATGGCCTTTTTAGAATCAAATACTCCATTGAATCTCTAGAAGTGAATGAAGATTTTTCTGTCAAGCTGTGGAAAAGGACCAAGATGTTCTGGTGGGCAAACAACTTGACTCCTTCCCTCTACCTTAGAGACTCAAGTCTCTGACCTCGGTAACACAGAATCCCAAAGAACCTGCTTATCTCCTCTGGGTTTCTAAGTGGAAGTAAGGATGTATTACTAGCTTCTGTCTTGCCTTATGAAAATTAACCAGCATCTTAAGAACTTCAGCTCATTCCTTCCAAAAGATCTATACAGTAAAGTTTCATGCAGTCTCAGGCATTTAAAATGTTACCACGCCATATAAATAAACTATACTTCAATTAAAAAAAAAAAAAAGATCATTGTCAAAGGTGGGGGCAGTGAAATAGGATCCAGAAGGTCTACTCTTTCTTGAGCTGTAAACAAGCATTTTCTATGTGCTCCACTCCTACATCAGCTGATTAATAAAACTAAGAACAGTTTCAGAATAGAGATAGGAAGAGATCATTTACTAAGGAAACCAGATTTGTTTTGTTTTTTTATCTCTTACCCCAGGAACTTAATATCAAAGGAAGGCAATTAACAAGTGAGGCTTGCCAGCAATAAATTGATTGCCTTTACAACCTCACCAGTATGACAAGAAATAGCTCCATGGGCTTGAGAGGGAAAAGTTTGCAGACCTCAGCCCAAAATGCAAAGGAGAAAGAGGTATTAACAATAAAACATGAGCCCACATGCTCCTCTTCAAATATTCCCCTCTCCCTACAACTGTATCAGTCTATTCAAAGGCTCCAGTCTGTGTTATTCTCAGTGAAATTCTCCCTTAATGAAGTGATGCCCCTGAGAGCCAAACATTATTTGATACTAAATTCATGACTACAGTTAGGCATTAGAACACAGGGCATCCCTCTAACGGATTATTTGATTGTATATTTTATGCCACTCTTTCTCTAGAGCTTTAGAAACTCAAGGACACTTGTGATATACTTTATACATGTGTAGATTGTCATTTTACATCTTAAAAATAGCACTGTTATTTTATTTCTTAAAGCCTGTACTCATGAAGCGAAATAAAAAATTCTCAGCCATATCAATCAGTTGAAAAAAATCAGATTCCTTGGATTTGTAGTGACAATATAAATATTCTATCATCTATTCAGTGTCTATTTATATCTCCTCTTGAACTTCCCAGCATGGATGAAATATTTCATTCTGTCAGAAGAAGTAACATCCAAAATAAAATTACCTTTTAAGTAGAATGGGAAAAGTTTATGACTAGTTTGCTTAAGTTGTTAGGCTATGATATTAATACGACCGGGATTTCAGGTTCAAAGTATGAATCTGTTAGCCATCTGGGTTAATTTACCTCCTACTTATTCTCTAAAATCAGTTTCCAGATGGCTTTTGTTATGTGTACAAAAAGAACTCGGCCAAGAGGGTAAATGGACCAATGGAAATTGTCACTGATATTAGAAAAATGGCCCAGAGCCCATGCCCTACTAATGGCAGGTAACGAATTCCAGTGCCACTTAAAAATGTGAGCAAATTATTAAATTGAAGAGAACCCTATAAAGGTTGCAAATTGGCAGACTGCTTGCCAAATACTCCCAACAATATTATTTTGTTTTGCCCTGATAGTGTTTTTAAAACACTTGAGTCAGTTACCAACGTTCAAAATTGGAATATATCACACAAAATCCTGGGTTGCTTCTGTGTCTACAGTCCTACTCAGTAACTTCAGCTGGATCTGAGCAGCAGCTGCTCCTTTGGATAGAGTGTGTGATTACTAGTTCAGCACAGTCTCCACCACACCCCACTCTCTTGTGCTTATCTCTCTTCTGCTACGTATGCTACCTCCCCAGGCCTCAGATGGTGCTGGTACTGAAGCTTGTGATCCCTGCGTGTCTCCTGCATGTGCGTGTGCTAAGTTGCTTCAGGTGTGTCCAATTCTGTGAGACCCTATGGACTGCAGCCCACCAGGTTCCTCGTCCATGGGACTCTCCAGGCACAAATACTGGAGTGGGTTGCCATGTCTTCCTCTGAGGGATCTTCCTGACCCAGGGATCAAACCTTCTCTCTTATGTCTCTTGTGTCTCCTGCATTGGCAGGTAGGTTCTTTACCAATAGCACCACCTGAGAAGCCTATGAGCTCCTGAGGTTCTTATATGCACAATATGAATGGTTGTAGGATCTGAATCTGGAGGAGGGCATGGCAGCCCACTCTGGTATTCTTGCCTGGAGAATCCTCATGGACAGAGGAACCCGGCAGGCTAGAGTCCTTGGGGTTGCAGAGTTGGACAAGACTGAGCGACAAAGCATAGGATCTGAGTAGCTTATTTTTGAGGGGAAAAAGATCCATTCATTTAGTTGATGTCAATATTTGTTTTGAAATTATAGAAAAGTGAGAGGAAAGACTCAAGAACTTGAACTACCATGGCTTTCTTGCTCATATCTCTGCCTGGGATTGTTTGTCCTAAGGTCTCTATGCTTGCATTAGCAGCTGTGTGTCACACAGACTGGGCCCTGTTATGTGCAAATGAATGGTGGAGAATGTATCTCTAGCTCCCCCTACCCATCCTCTTTCCCTAAAACTTTACAAGGCTTACACACTTCCAGATCAGACACAAACCTACTTTCCAACCTGTAGATGTTCCTCTAGGGCTCAGTCCAATGTTTCTGTATAGAAATTTGCTGTGGCCTCAGTAGATGGCTAATAAAGCAGTTTACAGACTAAAGGTCCAGCTTGCACCACGCAGACAATTTCCAAAGCTGCACATGTCCCAACAATCTTCCCCGAACATCCTGACAGTCTCTGTGGACCTATTGATCTGTTTTCTGTACCTAGTCCTGGAATTTATATTTCCAAATGTTCATTATTTGATTTGATTTACTAATTCTGCAGATAATCATTTATCTGCCAAAAAATTGTTTTGTCTAGTCAAGTAGACTTCCAAAATGTACCCTTAGGTTGATGATCTGTCAGTTATAGAAGACAAGCAATTCAGACCACAAACCAGCTTTATCCTTCCTGAGGCATAGCATCTAAGGAGCAAATACTGTTTAGCTCTAAACCTCTCTGCTTATTGAGCCAATGATGGCTGGGTTGCAGTATGCTATGTGTCAGTTCTGGTGGGCAAGTCTACAAGTTAAAGATGTCTCTTTCCTCTGTAAGGCAGAATTCAGCATTTGCTCAGCTGGAAAACAAATTCATTAAGAAATAGGTTGAGAGCTTTGATGGCATTGCTTAAGTTTATGCAAACGTTGTCTCTGTGTAGAGCAGGTGCAAGTTGAAACTTACCTGCCAGGAATCTTCTGATGGTGAGGAAACCTTGCAGAGGACTTAGCTTGTGCTGTCCCTCTGTGTGCCAGTCTTTATTTATTTATTTTCAATTGAAAGATAATTGCTTTACAGTATTGTGTTGGTTTCTGCCATACATCAGCAAGAATCAGCCATGGGTACAAACATGTCCCCTCCCTTTTAAACCTCCCTCCCACCTTACACGCCATCCCATCTCTCTAGGCTGTCACAGAGCCCCAGTTTGAGTTCCTTGAATCATACAGCAAATTCCCACTGTGTGTGCCAGTCTTGATGATCAAAAACTCTCTGCAACCTTGAGACTATAGCTGGACAGGCTGAGAGTTAAAAGCCACTGATATCCCTAAATGAGCTGTTACTGGTAGACTCAGCATAGTGAATCATATAGAAGTCTATTCCCATCTTCTGTGTAGTCTTACTATTTATATGAGCTTTGCTTTATTTTTTTTTAAACTACTGCTCTGTCGTTTCAGCAGCCCTATAGACAGTATGATGGAGTGGTGGAGAGTTTCTTTGGAGCCAGTCTGTCTGAGGTTGTACTGGCTGCGTGATCTTAGGCAAGATATTTCTCTTCTCTATGCCTCAGTTTCCTCATGCAAAATGGGTATTAGGAAAATGTAACCACTTATAAGGTTGCTGTGAGGATAAATGAGATGATAATGAAACAATGACTAACTCAGTATAATGACTGGCGTGTAAGTAAACACTCACTTAAATGTTGATTTCTTATTATTTCTCCAGGAAGCACAGTGTGCTAGGCTCTAAAGAGAGCTCTCTGGGACTTTCATGGTGCCATTCAATGCACTGGAAAGGTTTTCTACTGATTCAAGAGTCTACTGTTCTTCATGTCAGCTCAGTATCACAGAGGAAAGAATTAAGAACACACTCAGCTAGACATTACTTTATTCCATTTAAAGTCATTGTTTATTGATAATGGAGACATGCTCTGCAATAGTTTCAGTTTACTCTTCAGTGACTATTGTCACAGACCTTCAAACTAATGGAGCTTTAAAGAAAAGGGAAACAGAAGTGGAACGAGCCTAGGGGCTGCCTTCAAAGTGAGATCGCTGGTTAAATGGCAAAAGCTTCTGCCATTGGAATTGGCTATCAGTAGATGCGAAGCTGGGTTGTTGCATATGAAACAACCATACATAGAGTGTTTCATGTTGAATAAAACATAGCTGAGTTGTACGGCTGAGTCCCTTCACTGTCCACCTGAAACTACCACAAAATTGTTACTTAGCTACACCCCAATAAGAATAAAAAGTTTTTAAAAAGTACTTCATGCTAAAAATGACCATACTCCCAGGGCTCTGGTGAACTAGGGTCTCATGCCCCTTTCAATCTCAGCATTAATGTGGTGGCCAACCAGAGACCCTTGGGGTAATAATGGAAGAGTCACACAATCTATTTATGCACAAAGTGTCACTTGAAAACTGAATAAATATTATCTCATACAGATACTGGGTTAGCAAAAAAATCCACTCAGGTTTTTCCATAACGTCTTATGCAAAACCCGAGCACACTTTGTGGCCAACCCAATATATTTAGATACTTTATTTAGGGTACTATAACTGGGATTACTCCCAATCAACAGATTCTGAAAGTACAGCTTAAGATGATCTGAAAACCTGCCTGACGGGGGGTGTGTGTGTGTGTGTGTGTGTACGTGTGTGTGTGTGTGTGTGTACGTGTGTGTGTTCAGTCGTATCGGACTCAGGTGAACCTGTAGCCTATGAGGTTCCTCTGTCCGTGGAATTTTCCAGGCAAGAATTCTGGAGTGGGTTGCTATTTCCTACTCCAATGTCTTTTTATTCCAAATTTTGGAAACCACTCTCTCTAGCCTAATTTCAAAAAATATCAGAGACTGAAAGAGTAATATATGAAAAAAACAGTGAATGGCATTCTCCAAAGGTTGAATTACCACATTTTATAGAGAGCTTGAAGGCAGGAGGAAAAGGGGATTACAGAGGATGAGATGGTTGCATGGCATCGTCAACTCAATGAACATGAGTTTGAGCAAGCTCCAGGAAATGGTGAAGGACAGAGAAGCCTGGCGTGCTGCCGTCCGTGAGGTTGCAACATAAAGAATCAAAGCAAGTATCTGCTCTCGGATTTTTCTTAAGCAAAATTATAAATTATTGGGGGGTTATGAAATTGAATATCTCTTGCCATTCAGTAATCTTGGTAAGCCTCTTCCTTTCTCTGAATTTTGTCTTAGATGGAGTGCAGCTGACAGCTATAGACAACTCTTTGTCCTAACCACTAGACTATGAAGAATCACCTCCTGGGTACTGTCCTATCAGTCACTTCTTCCACCCCAATCCCATTAGAAGTTATTCACATTTGGCTTTCAACTAATCCTTTTAGGTTTGTGCATATTATCACTGTATGTAAGTGTGTGCGCATTTGACTCTTAAAATATCTACACCTCACTCTTTTTTAAAAAATTATTTTTAGAACAATTTTATGTTTATAGTGAAACTGAAGGGAAGGTACAGAGGTTTCCCCAATGCCCTTTTCACTGCACGCATGCATAGCCTCCCTCACTACCAGCATCACTCACTAGAATGGTATATACTTTACCAAGGGTGAACCCACAGTGACACATCGTAATCACCCAAAGCACATGGTTTACCATAGGGTTCACACTTGGTGTTGGTTTGAATAAATGTATAATGACATGTATCCATCACTATAATACCAGATAGAGTATTTTCACTGCCTCCAAAATTCTCATCCCTCCTCACTCCTTACAGACACAGCACTCTTTTTCCACAGAGGATTTTAGCACCAAAGATATCCATAATTTATCAAAGTGTCAGTGATCCACAGATCCCAATGGCATATGAAATTCTAGAACTAATAAAGTAACTTATATTGTAAAGAAATGTATTTAACTTATTTTTATTTGTACTATTGACTCTGGAAAAATAGAATTGTATGTGTATGTGTGTGTGCCTGTTTTACATGTGGATTTTCATAATATTTTATTTTAGGAATACTTATTTCTGCTTCTGTGTTATACCACTCCACATGGGCAAAACTGAAATCTATCTGCATCTGGCAAATGTTTTTATTTATGTTTTGCCATGTACTTTAAGTTTGAAGTAGAGATTGTGACAGAAACCCTGATAATATGTACTAACATCACTCAGGAGGCTGGTCAAATTAAACAATTTTTAACTTTGGTTTAATCATAAAATTAACAACATATCCCTCTCTTACCTATGTCAGTGAAGATGTGTTGTCCTGTTTCTTTATCCTCTGCTCTATATCAAAAGTCTCGTCTGACATCGACTCCTAACCCATGTGTCTGTTGTCTTAATACCAACATTAGCTGGTAATACCTTGAACAGCAGATTGTTTAACTTTGGGTTTTACTTTCCCCATCAATGAAATTAACAACAGCATCATCTAAGCTATTAGTGGGGGTAATAAAAGATAGGAATACTTATAAATTAATAAAGATAAAATTATTGAAGGAGGTTTCGCCTCGGTTGACTCACAGTACTCTGAATGGGCAGTTCCGGGATTTGGGTTTGCACTGGTCAGAGCTTTAATGCCCCAGTCAGATAAAACTCATATCAGCTCTCCTGAGCACTTCCCAGTGGAAGAAATGAAACTCTATATTAAAAGTTACTATTATATGAGAACATCTGTCAGTTCTGAAAATGAAATAATTTGATTGGTTTTTATTTTTTGAATGATTCAAGTATTGCCAGACTACTTGGATGAACTTGTAATGAGCCACTTACCTATCTTATGTGTTATGTTGCTCTCTGTGTTTTTCAATCGTATATGATTTAACTCCATCATAACTGATCTCCAAGTATGTCAGTTAGCCTTCAGTTCAGTTCAATTCAGTCGCTCAGTCGTGTCTGACTCTTTGCGACCCCATGAATCGCAGCATGCCAGGCCTCCCTGTCCATCACTGTCTCCCAGAGTTCACTCAGACTCACGTCCATCCAGCCATCTCATCCTCTGTTGTCCCCTTCTCCTCCTGCCCCCAATCCCTCCCAGCATCAGAGTCTTTTCCAGTGAGTCAACTCTTCGCATGAGGGGGCCAAAGTATTGGAGTTTCAGCTTTAGCATCAGTCCTTCCAATGAACACCCAGGACTGATCTCCTTCAGAATGGACTGGTTGGATCTACTTGCAGTCCAAGGACTCTCAAGAGTCTTCTCCAACACCACAGTTCAAAAGCATCAATTCTTTGGCACTCAGCCTTCTTCACAGTCCACCTCTCACATCCATACATGACCACTGGAAAAACCATAGCCTTGAATAGACAGACCTTAGTCAGCAAAGTAATATCTCTGCTTTTGAATATACTATCTAGGTTGGTCATAACTTTTCTTCCAAGGAGTAAGCGTCTTTTAATTTCATGGCTACAGTCACCATCTGCAGTGATTTTGGAGCCCCCAAAAATAAAGTCTGACACTGTTTCCATTGTTTCCCCATCTATTTCCCATGAAGTGATGGGACCAGATGCCATGATCTTTGTTTTCTGAATGTTGAGCTTTAAGCCAACTTTTTCACTTTCCTCTTTCACTTTCATCAAGAGGCTTTTAGTTCCTCTTCACTTTCTGCCATAAGGGTTGTGTCATCTGCATATCTGAGGTTATTGATATTTCTCCTGGCAATCTTGATTCCAGCTTGTGTTTCATCCAGTCCAGCGTTCTGCCTAACAAACTACCCCAACAACTTTGTTATTGTTTAGTCACTCAGACATGTCTGAATCTTTTTGCAACCCCAGGCACAGTAGCTTTCCAGGAGCCTCTGTCCATGGGATTTCCCAGGAAGAATACTGGAGTCGGTGGCCATTTCCTTTCCCAGGGGCTCTTCCCTAACCCAGGGATCAAACCCTGTCTCTTGCATTGGCAGGAAGGTTCTTTACCACTGAGCCACCAGGGAAGCCCCAAAAGTTAGGAGCTTTCAAAAACAAATATGTGTTATTAATTGTAATTCTGTGGATCAGCTGGGCAGTTCTTTGGTCTGAGCCAGTTTAGCTGATCTTCAAAATCAGCTGAGAATTCAGCCGAGAAAGGATGGTCCTGGATGGCCTTACCTGTCTGGTGTTTGGAAAGTTGGGTGGTCAAGGGGACCTCAGCTGGCCTGACATCCTCCAGTAGGCTAACCTACTAATCAGCAACAGAGGGCAAGTCCCAACACATGTCAAGCCTCTGCTTCTGTCAAATTTGCTTTTATCCCATTGGCCAAAGCAAGTCACATGACTAAGGCTAGAGTCAGTGTGGAAGACACTCCCCAAATGTGTGTATATGGAGATATGAGACTTTGGTTGCCATTACTGCTAGCATTAGAAACCTGTTCAATCACTGGGTCTTCTTTTTTGAAAAGCTATTCTATATAATGCCGAATAAATTGTCACAAGATTCTGATCATTTCTCTCTTTCACACAGGGCTCCTGAGCTACAAGACTCTATGTTGCTTGTAGGAATTTTATTTATAATAAGGTTTCTTTGGATTTAGAAGAAAATTTTCAAAATATCTAATGAAAGCGGGAGGATACAGTGGCAAAAATGCTTTCTCACCAGCATGATGTGGGGTGAGTGAGGTAATTAGGACAAATCCCCCCTTTCGGTGAGAATCAATTTGTTCACCTGGAAAATCAGGGACTGGGGGTGAAGCCTCCACCTGACTTTGCTATTCTACAACTCTAAAAGGTCCCAATATGTACAATGCAAAATTGATTCAGGGCCTCAATAAACATATGTATATATTCCTCTATAAGGAAAATATTGACCTTGGCAAACTCAGGTTAATAAATTTTGATATTTGCCTCAAAAGAAATCAATGCCCACTTTTTATCTTCATATAAAGTAATACTTTTATGAGCCAAAGCTAGTGATGGAAATGAATTTACCTCTAATCCTAATAAATGCATTATATATAATGTAATATTATTATAGATCATCATTCATTATGGCTGGACATTGTTTGATTTAGAACAAGGGCATTATACTCTTAATTCATCATTCAGTTAACTTTTCTTCTGATGGAAAGATTAAAAAAACATTTCTCATTCTTTTGGGACCATTAGTACATGAAACAGTATATTCATTACATAAGAACACTCAGAGCTTTTAAGCTATCAATGGAATCTTGTTTAGTCAGCTAAAGTACATGTATTACCTTGTTGTATGGGTACAAAGCGATTCAAAGCAAGATACCTTTTAATCCTTTGAGGAAAACAGTTGCATATTTCTCTGGCCTGCTTTCACTGTTAACATTTCTTATTTCTTCTTGTTTTCTTTTGGATTTGGCACTGACCATTAGATGATTTTTTTTTTCTAAACAAGGAACTCAGAAAGAAATGAAGGCTCTATGTGTCTACTTAGCAAAGAATTATTCTGACTATAATTTTTCTCTAAAATGAAACACAATATTAACATTCACAGAGTAGCACGGGTAGGACTCATTGAACATTCCATTATAGAGACCTTAAAAGCATCCCTTTAGAAAGTTGCTAATATTTGAGGTCAGAATATTCCTTGGAATCATTTGTCCTCAGACTCAATATAAGGAATTAGTAATTTTGTAAAATTAAAAAAAAATTGTAAAAAAAAAAAGGAGTATGTCAAGGCAGTATATTGTTACCCTGCTTATTTAACTTATATGCAGAGTACATCATGATAAATGTTGGGCTGGAAGAAGCACAAGCTGGAATCAAGATTGCTGGGAGAACTATCAATAATCTCAGATATGCAGATGACACCACTCTTATGGCAGAAAGTGAAGAGGAACTAAAAAGCCTCTTGATGAAAGTGAAAGTGGAGAATGAAAAAGTTGGCTTAAAGCTCAACATTCAGAAAACAAAGATCTGGTCCCATCACTTCATGGGAAATAGATGGGGAAACAGTGGAAACAGTGTCAGACTTTATTTTGGGGGCTGCAAAATCACTGCAGAGGGTGACTGTAGCCATGAAATTAAAAGACACTTACTCCTTGGAAGAAAAGTTATGAGCAATCTAGATAGCATATTGAAAAACAGAGACATTACTTTGCTGACTAAGGTCCGTCTAGTCAAGGCTATGGTTTTTCCAGTGGTCATGTATGGATGTGAGAGGTGGACTGTGAAGAAGGCTGAGCACCAAAGAATTGATGCTTTTGAACTGTGGTGTTGGAGAAGACTCTTGAGAGTCCCTTGGACTGCAAGGAGATCCAACCAGTCCATTCTAAAGGAAATAAGCCCTGGGTGTTCATTGGAAGGACTGATGCTAAAGCTGAAACTCCAATACTTTGGCCACCTCATGCAAAGAGATGACTCATTGGAAAAAACTCTGATGCTGGGAAGGCTTGGGGGCAAGAGGAGAAGGGGACGACAGAGGATGAGATGGCTGGATGGCATCACCGACTCAATGGACATGAGTTTGTGTGAACTCTGGGAGTTGGTGATGGACAGGGAGGCCTGGCGTGCTGCAATGCATGGGGTTGCAAAGAGTCAGACATGACTGAGTGACTGAACTGAACTGAACTGAATTTTGTAAAATAGACAGGAAGGGCAAAAAGTGCAATTAAGGAAGTGGGGGACTTGAGTAGTAGATGAATGAATTGGCGATCCTAATTTTAACTGGGTTTTTTTGTGTCTACTGTTTCTTCCATTACTGGAACATAACTGCACAGGTCCCCCTTTTCAACAAGACTTATATTTTTCTTCAAAACACAGTCCCCTTCAGCTCAGTAATAAAGCCCAGACGAGGACTGAATTCAAAGCCTCATTTTGTTACCTACATATTCTAGGACTTTGGACAAGTCACTTTGAGAGCTTCAGACTTCTTCATTCTTTAAACAGTGTCAAGATCCATCACACAGGACATTAGAATCAAAAAACATTTGTTTTATGGACTGCATCTAGCAAAATGCCTAGTACTCAGTAAATATTAGTTTTCTTTTCCATGCTTTCCTTCTGTATCTCCATGTCTATTAAACCAAAGTTTAAAGGAAAGAAAGAAACCATAGGACCAGAGCATCAGAGGGGCTTCTCACGTGCCTTCCTATCTATCCCACTCTCTCCTCTATCAAGGTATCTGCTGCGGGTGGGGGGGTAGGGGTCTCTACAAGCATCACATCTTCCTCAGAGAAGTATTTTCTAGCCAGAGGCCAGGGTGAGTCTCCTACTATGCACTCCCTGTTCTTCTCTGCAGTTTGCACCCTTGCTACTCATTCCTTCATTACAATGATCGACTTTCTGTTATTGCTAAGAATATAGAATTCGGTGTCAGACTACCTAGATTCAAATTCCACCTCCTCCACTTATTATCTATGTGACTTTGGGCAAGTTACTTACTCTTTTTGTGCCTCAGTTTCCTCATCTGTGACATGAATATCACCTACCTCAGTGGGCTGTGGGTGGGGGTGTAAGAAAGGCTGATCAGTTCTGAGCAATGATGAAAATGTTTTACTACTGACCTTTATAGCTATGAAGCTTTCTATACTTGATCTGAGCTCAGAATTTAATTTTTTTAAAAACAAATATGCTTGTTGACAGACTGATTACTTTTGGATCAATTACAAGTCCTTCTAAGCTGGAATATAAAATATTTTGTCAGTTATATATAACAGCATTTGCTTCTAGTCTAATAACTGTGACACTTGAACCTCAGCTAGATCTTAGCTCAGTTCCTGATTCTACCACTTACCTGTTATGTGACTCTGGGAAATTTTCTTAGCCTCCATAATCTCATCTGTAAATGCTAGTCATACAGATTTGCACACAGTAAGCTCAGTCCACGGTTTGCTGTCATGTGAGTGAGACCTCTGGCCCATCCATCTCTGTATTCTATCCCTCACTAGACACCAAAGGGTATTTTGGAGAGTACAGTATTGCTCTTCAGGAGTTAATTGTAATTTCACTTTAGAAAGCTTCCTATTCTGCATGATTTGGAAATTTTAAAAGAAATCCCAGCACCAAGTGAATGGCAGTGAAAGAAGGGAACAATGAAGGCACCTTCCACCAAACACTAGAAAGCACTGAAATTTCTAGCTGTATTCAGCTCTTGTAAAAGGAACTTTAATGTAGGCTGGACTTCTAAAATTCAACTATCCCAATAAAACTTTTAAAAAAATATTCCAGTCTTCAGGTGGGACCATGATACTCTAGGAATGTGAAGGAATGGCTTTCCATTCTGTGTCAATGTCTATTGAACAGGGAAAACATCATGCTCTTCTCATTAATTCTCTTTTAAGATAAGTCCCTTTGCTTTAAAATATGTTTTGGGAGGACACAAACCTTGCACACACTCTAGGTACAAAAAAACGGAAACTTAGATTTATGACAAAAACATAAAACCAAGCTGTAAGCATTCTAAATTTAATGTGGTTAGTGCATACTATACTAAGTGGACTTAGATCATAAAGTCCTGATGACTAGTCTGATTATTCATCTTACTTTCCAAAAGTGTTATGGTTGAGATAAAAGAAAAAAAAAGGATAGAAAGAGATGTTCTTATGGAATTTTAAATTGTTTTTCACATAAAGCATGTTTTTCTCAAAGCCGGATTTACCTAAATTCACTGACAGCTGGAAGTAAAATGTATTCACATTAAATGGTCTACATCACAAGATTCCAGTAGATAAAACACATTTCATTAATGTAGAAGAGACCTTAACTCCTGTATTTAACCCAATATGTTTCTCATCATTTCTAATGCTTAGAGAGGGGTGTGTGTGTGAAAGAGAGAGAGAGAGAGAGAGATGATGGTCATTTTTTTTTCATTTGACAGTGTATCATTTTTAGGTTTGCTTTCTGTTTGGTTTTGCAAAATAGGAAGAGGATGACTATCTACAATGGCCCAGATTTTGATAGTTCAGGAAGTGACCATAACCATCTATACTCACTTTCTCTGGAGCCTTCCATCTCCTGCTTCAGTGTTCCTACATTCCTGGAAAATAAAAAGAAACACAAAACTTTAGGAATAGTAAGACAAAGGTTCCTTTTATTGCTAGAGAGAGCATAGTACCTAGAGTAGAAAAATTTATTCAAGATTCTCAAGCCCCACCTCAGACCTACTGAACCAGAATCTGTATTTTAAAAAGTGATTTGTGTGAACATCAAAGCTTAGCAAGTAGTGTCCTAGGAGGTCCTTCACATTGGCCACCTCCAACCCCAGGGTCTTTGGAGAATCCCTGTGACATTACAGTAGAATTTGTAGAACTGGAGAGTAAGAAACAGACAAGGGTGTCGAGAAAACATTCATAGTTCACTACTCATTGGACAAATTCTCTAGGAATAGGTGACTTAAAAGCTGTGAAACTGGAGGATTTCAAGGAGGAATGCAGATACTACCCGTTTGTAATTGGACAAAACCAGACCACAGGTGTATAGCAATAGTCAGGATCATGTCTCAAAACCTATAAATGATGACAGGGGGCACTGGCGAGCCTCTTCAAAATCTACAATTCAGGGGTGAAGAGAGAGAGGAAGCTGGGGGATGCTTTAGTGACAAGTCTGTGAGGAGCTTGCCGAACCTTAGGAAAGTTGTGTGTGTGTCTACAGACTGATTCTTGAACTGACGATACACCAGTTTTCTACCCCTTCAGAGGTCAGCCCAGCTTCTTACAGTGACCAAGTATAGCCCTTCATTCATCCATAACTCAACTATCTGGCAATGTCACTTCTCCTGATATGCATCAGAAATTTAGCTTAATTCAATTCAAAATGTATTTATTGATTGAATAGATTAGATACCATAACTATGACTCAATTTTTTAATTTAAAAAAGAACTTCCAAATAGTCAAAATTGGTGACCAAGTTCATCAGTAAAGCTTATAACTCTTCCATGTAGAATCAGGGTAGGCCTAATTCTGGACCTATGTTTATTTATCTATTTTATTCTACTGTACACACATAAATTTGAGCAAACTCTGGAAGATAGTGGAGAACAGAAGAGCATGATATGCTGCAGTCCATGGGGTCGCAAAGAGTTGGATACAACTTTGTGAACAACAACAGAAACACACGATTCTAGCAAGCTTGGTTATCTGGTTTCCAAGTCCTCCATGGAAGGCATAAAGGGACAGGGCAGTCAATGCTATTGCTACAGGAAATTACACTGATCCAGCCGGAAGAGCAATAGGTTGTCCATAAATAGGGGACCAGAGATCTACAAATAGAAGACACAAGAGCTCAAAAGCTCAGCTCTCTGGAGTTTTGTTTTTGTTTGTTTGTTTGTTTTTATAGCTATAACATTTCCATGCACCTCACAAGACCTGGGCCTTGAAATGTTACACCAGTGCAATTGATCCTTAAAAGGGAGTCAGTCTTCACAGAAATTTACATCATATTCCCAATACAATTTGAAAAAAAAAAAAAAGAAAGAAATTCCCTGGCTGTCCAGTGGTTAGGACTCAGACTTCACACTTTCATTCCTGGGGGTCCAGGGTTCAATCTCTAATCAGGAAACTAAGATACTGCAAGCCACCTGGCACAGCCAGAAAAAGAAGAATGAAAATTACATAACATACTGTAGGAAGCTCTCCATGCAGAGAGGCTCTGGTAGAAAAGTCATGGTGCTTGAAAGAGCAGCCAAGCATTTTAGAGGAATTTCCAAAGGCTCAAGCTATAAAATTCTGGATATGGGTAGCTTTAATATGTTTTCGAAAAGATCAGAGTTACCTGGGATAATATTAATAAATTGAAATAAGGAACACTGCCTCTAATGGACTCTAATTTCCACTATCTGCCTTTTACATGAATGAGACGTTTGTACAAGCTGTACATTCGGATATCACACAGCATTTCCCATCACATCTGAGGACACAGAGCTGTCAGCACACTCCTTATACTTCAACCCCTGTTTCTAAGTTTTTGAGCATTATTTCAGTTAAGCCTCCAATAAGCTGCAAACAGAAGAATCATGGCGCTTATTTGTCAGCTCCTTAAGAATATTCAGAAATAAGGGTATCTGGGAGAAAAAAAAAGCTGCTTTAGTTAAACAAAATATGCAACAATTACTTCTCACCAAAAAGTTGGAATATCTGTTTGTAAAGTATCATGGAAATTATAAATGCAATCAACATATCGTAGTATATTGATTTGGTGTATTTAGTACAAATATGTGTATTATATCATGTTATTGCACCCATATACTAGAGAGAGAAAGGGAGAGAAACAGAACTGGGACTATGTCAGGAAAAATTCTTAAAAGATACACTAAATATTTAACAGTGTTTTTTCTTCTCTGGGAAATAGAATTACTTGCATATTTACTTTCTTCTTTACCGCTCTGCCTTCTGTTGAAGTTTTTGCAAAGAACACAAGCACGTGTGTGCCACACACACACACACACACACACACAATACCAATACTTCCATTTGGAAGAAAAGGAAGAAAAGACAATAAAGAGAGAGAAAGAGAGGAAGGAAAGAAGAAAGAAAGAATGGGAGGGAGAGATGGAGGATCTGGTGAGGGAAACTGGCCCACTGATCCCTGAAGTGCCACTTAGCCTTGCAGGTTCCCTCATCCTTCTCAGTACCAGAGTATCCTGCCCCTTTTTATGGATAACACTTCCCTGTCGCTGTCATTGATTATTCCACACACCCAGTCCCTGAGACTGTCCCTTTTGGTAGCTGATAAAACCAAAGCACTAAGAAGAAAAACATGCAAAGCCACAAAGCTAGCCGTGGCACAGCCAGAGGCTGGGGACAGCCACCAGGTGGACCACTCTCCCAGCCACTCAAGGCTCTCTGTGACTCTCTTCTCTCCTATATGTGCTCAGGTTGCTTTCCAATTTGGAAACACACCTGTGAACCAAAACCAATCCTTAGCTCATACTGAAGGTCATCCCATCATGAGTTGGGGCAAATTAGGACAGGCTGGAGACCGACTTGGGTGCAGGCAGCTCATTTGAAAAAGCTGTCCTGAAGTTCATTCATGGCTCAAAATAAGCAGGGCATTCATCATCTAAATAGGTAGCTTTATTTTCTCTCTTCTAAACATGCCCTTTCTTTATATGCTGTTTAAGACTAAACAGTATAAAACAGGATTGACATTATGTAATTACTTGCCTTTTATACTGTGCTAACCTAATTTACTTTTCATTCTCAGGTATTTAAGAGACCATTATTTTCCCATCAGACTTTACTGTCTGCCAATTAAAGGGTTAGATGGATGAGGTAGAAAGAGAATATTGTTCAGGAAGGTTTCAGGTAGGCATATTGAAAACAACAGCTTTATACCATTTTCCTTTCATTAAAGTCAGAATTTTTTTTTTGGCCAGTTTACCAGTTTATGTGATACCCTCTGTGCATAATATGTTGGTTTTTGGTTCCACTTACAAATGAAAATGGCATGGTCATCATATACCTTCTAGCATTTGCAACTACATACCAAGTTCTCCCTTTCTGTGGAAAAAGTAAGCAGTTGGGGATCACATTTAGCACATGGAGTTGTTTTAAGATCACACTTACTTTTCTGGTGCACCAAAATTACAAAGCGAGTTTGCATAACACCCAGTGGTCTCATGGAGCTGTGCTATCCCTCTGCTTTGCCAGGTAAATTTCAGCAGGAGCCACATCCCAGCCCCACAGATCACTCTTCAGTCACGTGATCAAAGATGCTTTATGTCCCCGGAAACACTGGGTTTGAGTTGGCTTAAGTAAGGTGTAAGATGTAATGACCCAAACAAAAGATACAAGTCACTTTTCTTCTTATCCACTCTCCTTTTATGTAATGAGTCATGACACTAAGGTTTTTTTCATCTTGTATCTTGAAACCCAGTCATTTCCTTTTCTCTGTGTCATTATGGAAAACATCTATATTTTCAAAGTCAAGGAAATCATAGTAATTTGCTCCAGAACTGTGGAGAGAGAAAGGGTCCAGGACAAAAGCAGAGACATTTGTCAGTTCCAGAAAGGATTTTCCAAAGAAAGAGAATTAGCAAACCAAAAGGTCACCATAAGCATAGCCAGATAACCTCCACCACTGAAAAAGATTTAATTGACTGTAGGGAATAACTCAGGAGGCAAAGCCCTTGCCATTATTCATTGCAAAATATGATCCTTGTGTGTCATGACCTCCTTGTCAGAATTCATGGTTCTACTTCTGACCTGGAAGAGTAAGTCCTGGGTCATAAGGTGACAGTAGGCTATAGGTTGTTTGAGTTACCCTAATCCTGGGCTTAGAGCACACAGCAGTTAAGTGAATCTGTCTCCTCTCCGTCCTGAGAGAGCAGGCATGGAGAAGACGAGGCTGCCACCTGTCAGATCCTACCTCCTCCCTTAACCCTGAGCTCATTCTGGATTCAAGTCAACAGTCCCTGCAGTCACTGAGCTCCATGCTTATTTGAAAGAGAGTGTGTGAGAGAACCACATGAGGCTGTATGAATTTAAATGCAAGGTAATTGAAATTGAATAGAATTTAAAACTTATTTTCTTGTTTGCATTAGTCACATTTCAAGCCTATACGAGTGTGGGTTTTTAGTCACTCAGTTGTATCCGACTCTCTGTGACCCCAAGAGCCTCTGTCCAAGGGATTTTCCAGGCAAGAATACTGGAGTGGGTTTCCACTTCCTCCTTCAAGGCATCTTCCTAACCCAGGGATCAAACCTGCATTTTCTGCTGCTGCTGCTGCATTGCAGGTGGATTCTTTACCAGTAAAGCCATCAGAGAAGCCCATTGTTCAGTACAGTTATAGAATATTTCTATCATCACAGAACATTCTGCTGGACAGTGCTGTAAAATTAGAAATGCTTGCTCTCTTAGCATCCCCCATCTCAAAGGAAGAGCTGAGGAAAATAGGACTCCTTTAGACCCTATAGCTCATCTTCGCATGAAATGTTTCCATGGTATTTCTAATTTTCTTGAAGAGATATCTAATATCTAATCTTTCCTATTCTATTGTTTTCCTCTATTTCTTTTCACTTATCGCAGAGAAAGACTTTCTTATCTCTCCTTGCTATTCTTTGGAACTTTGCATTCAAATAGGGATATCTTTTCTTTTCTCCTTTGCTTTTCACTTCTCTTCTTTTCACAGCTATTTGTAATGCCTCCTTAGACAGCCATTTCACTTTTTTGCATTTCTTTTTCTTGGGTGGTCTTGATCCCTGTCTCATGTACAATGTCACAAACCTTCCTGCATAGTTCATCAGGCACTCTGTCTGTCAGATCTAGTCCCTTAATCTATTTACACTTCCACTGTATAATCATAAAGGATTTGATTTAGGTCATACCTGAATGGTCTAGTGGTTTTCCCTACTTTCTTCAATTGAAGTCTGAATTTGGCAATAAGGAGTTCATGATCTGAGCCACAGTCAGCTCCTGGTCTTGTTTTTGCTGACTGTATAGAGCTTCTCCATCTTTGGCTGCAAAGAATATAATCAATCTGATTTTGGTGTTGACGACCTGGTGATGCCCATGTGTAGAGTCTTCTCTTGTGTTGTTAGAAGAGGGTGTTTGCTATGATCAGTGCGTTCTCTTGGCAAAACTGTATTAGCCTTTGCCCTGCTTGATTCTGTACTCCAAGGCCAAATTTCCCAGGTGTTTCTTGACTTCCTACTTTTGCATTCCAGTCCCCTATAATGAAAAGGACATCTTTTTTTGGTGTTAGTTCTAAAAAGTCTTCATAGAACTGTTAAACTTCAGCTTCTTCAGCATTACTGGTCAAGGCATAGACTTGGATTATTATGATATTGAATGCTTTGCCTTGGAAATGAACAGAAATCATTCTGTCATTTTTGAATTGCATCCAAGTATTGCATTTCAGACTCTTTTTGTTGACTATGATGGCTACTCCATTTTTTCTAAGGGATTCTTGTCCACAGTAGTAGATATAATGGTCATCTGAGTTAAATTCACCCATTCCAGTCCATTTTAGTTCACTGATTCCTAAAATGTCGATATCCACTCTTGCCATCTCCTGTTTGACCACTTCCAATTTGTCTTGATTCATGGACCTAACATTCCAGGTTCCCTTTGCAATATTGTTCTTTACAGCATCAAAACTTCCTTCTATCACCAGAAGCAGAAGATATTAAGAAGAGGTGGCAAGAATACACAGAAGAACTGTACAAAAGATCTTCACAAACCAGATAATCATGACAGTGTGATCACTCACCTAGAGCCAGACATCCTGGAATATGAAGTCAAGTGGGCCTTTGGAAGCATCACTACTAACAAAGCTAGTGGAGGTGATGGAATTCCAGTGAACTATTTCAAATCCTAAAAGATGATGCTGTGAACGTGCTGCACTCAGTATGCCAGCAAATTTGGAAAACTCAGCAGTGGCCACAAGACTGGAAAATGTCAGTTTTCATTCCAATCCCAAACAAAGGCAATGCCAAAGAAGGCTCAAACTACTGCACAATTGCACTCATCTCACATGCTAGTAAAGTTAGGCTCAAGCTTCTCCAAGCCAGGCTTCAACAATATATGAACTGTGAACTTCTAGATGTTCAAGCTGGTTTTAGAAAAGGCAGAGGAACCAGAGATCAAATTGCCAAACTCCACTGGATAATCAAAAAGCAAGAGAGATACAGAAAACCATCTATTTCCACTTTATTGACTATGCCAAAACCTTTGACTGTGTGGATCCACAATAAACTGTGGAAAATTCTGAAAGAGATGGGAACACCGGACCACTTGGCCTTCCTTTTGAGAAATCTGTGTGCAGGTCAGGAAGCAACAGTTAGAACTGGACAGGAAACAGACTGGTTTCAAATAGTAAAAGAAGTACGTCAAGGCTGTATATTGTCACCCTGCTTATTAAACTTATATGCAGAATATGTCATAAGAAATGCTGGACTGGATGGAGCACAAGCTGGAATCAAGACTGGCAGGAGAAATATTAATAACCTCAGATATGCAGATTACACCACTCTTATGGCAGAAAGTGAAGAAGAACTAAGAGCCTCTTGATTAAAGTGAAGGAGGAGAGTGAAAAAGTTGGCTTAAAACTCAACATTCAGAAAACTAAGATCATGGCATCTGGTCCCATCACTTCATGGCAAATAGATGGGGAAAAAGTGGAAACAGTGTCTGACTTTATTTTTTTGAGCTCCAAAATCACTGCAAATGGTGACTGCACCATGAAATTAAAAGATGCTTACTCCTTGGAAGGAAAGTTATGACCAACTGAGACAGCATATTAAAAGCAGAGACATTACTTTGCCAACAAAGGTCCATCTAGTCAAGGCTATGGTTTCCAGTAGTCATGCATGGATGTGAGAGTTGGACTATAAAGAAGGCTGAGCACCGAAGAATTGATGCTTTTGAAGTGTGGTGTTGGAGAAGGCTCTTGAGAGTCCCTTGGACTGCAAGGAGATCCAACCAGTCCATTCTAAAGGAGATCAGTCCTGAGTGTTCATTGGAAGAACTGATGTTGAAGCTGAGGCTCCAGTACTTTGGCCACCTGATGCAGAGAGCTGACTCATTTGAAAAGACCCTGATGCTGGTAAAGACTGAAGGCAGGAGGAGAGGGGACAACAGAGGATGAGATGGCTGGATGGCATCACCGACTCAATGGATATGAGTTTGGGTAAACTCCGGGAGTTGGTGATGGACAGGGAGGCCTGGCGTGCTGCGTCCATGGGGTCGCAAAGAGTCAGACACGACTAAGCGACTGAACTGAACTGAACTGTACTGAGACCCTATAGCATTAGTCTCAAACATCAGCATGCCTCAGAATCATTTGGAGAGCTTGTTAAAACACCGATCTGGGCCTCCACGTAGGGTCTCTGACTGAGTAGATCTATGAAGAGCCCCTCAAGTTTGCATTTCTAACAAATTCCCAGGAGATGACAGATGCTCCAGTCATGGGGTCCACACTTTGAGAACCACTGCTCTGTGATAAGTAGGAATAATACCTGGAATGTAACTGGTATGCAAAATTCAATTGACTAATAAATTAGAGTACTCAAATTCATCTCAGTTCAGTCAGTACACATTTACTGAGTACCTCTTGTATGCCAGGCACCAGGTTAATTACAGGGCTACAAATATCAGGCCTTGATTCTATAACTGAAAAGGAGAATTACCTAGAATTGCACTGTCTAGTACAGTAGCCACTGCGTGTGGCTGCGGAGCACTAGAATTAGGCACCTAAGAAACAGAATATTTAATTTTTATTCATTATAACTTAAGTTGACATACTAAAGTGGTATATAATATTTCTCCATTAATCATAGCTATATAGTTTTGACAGGACTATATTTTATTTGAACTGTTGAAAATATGATGTCCAAATTGGTATATAAGGGAAAATACACATCCTATCTCAAAGATGTAGTATGGATAAAAAAACTTAAATATCTCATTATGTTGATTACATATGATAATATTGGGACCTATCTAGGGTAAATAAAACCTGTTAATTGTTACATTTTCAATGTGACTGCTAAGGAAAAAAACATTAAATCACATGGTTTGCATTATATTTTTATTGGACTGTGCTGATGAGGAATCTAACTTCATTCTCTTAGACTATTAATTGCCCATCAATCAATTGGAATCCTGGAGTAGAAGGGAGGAGTAGTAGATTCAGTTCAGTTCAGTTGCTCAGTCATGTCCAACTCATTGCAACCCCATGAATTGCAGCATGCCAAGCCTCCCTGTCCATCACCATCTTCCGGAGTTCACTCAGGCTCATGTCCATCAAGTCAGTGATGCCAACCAGCCATCTCATTCTCTGTCGTCCCCTTCTCCTCCTGCTTTCAATCCCTCCCAGCATCACAGTCTTTTCCAGTGAGTCAACTCTTCACATGAGGTGGCCAAAGTACTGGAGTTTCAGGCTTAGCATCATTCCTTCCAAAGAAATCCCAGGGCTGATCTCCCCTCAGAATGAATTGGTTGGATCTCCTTGTAGTCCAAGGGACTCTCAAGAGTCTTCTCCAACATCACAGTTCAAAAGCATCAATTCAGTGCTCAGCTTTCTTCACAGTCTAACTCTCACATCCATACATGACCACTGGAAAAACCATAGCCTTGACTAGATGGACCTTTGTTGGCAAAGTAATGTCTCTGCTTTTGAATATACTACTTAGGTTGGTCATAACTTTCCTTCCAAGGAGTAAGCGTCTTTTAATTTCATGGCTGCAGTCACCATCTGCAGTGATTTTGAAGCCCCCCAAAATAAAGTCTGACACTGTTTCCACTGTTTCCCCATCTATTTCCCATGAAGTGATGGGATCAGACACCATGATCTTCATTTTCTGAATATTGAGCTTTAAGCCAACTTTTTCACTCTCCTCTTTCACTTTCATCAAGAAGCTTTCTAGCTCCTCTTCACTGTCTGTCATAAGAGTGGTGTCATCTGCATATCTGAGGTTATTGATATTTCTCCCGGCAATCTTGATTCCAGCTTGTGCTTCTTCCAGCCCAGCGTTTTTCATGATGTACTCTGCGTAGAAGTTAAATGAGCAGGGTGACAACGTACAGCCCTGACGTACTCCTTTGCTATTTGGAACCAGTCTGTTATTCCATGTCCTGTTAGTGATCTCTAAAAGCCCTGTAGGCTCTGAAATCTGTGATTCCTGCAAGACAAAGTGCCAGAAGATAATCTTTCTTTTCTGCTTTTCCTCCAGCATTGGGCAAACCTGCCAAATATCTCCCTTTGAATGCCATGACAGCCCACTCTCCATCTGCAGTTCAGAGAAAAAGATGATGATTAAATTTCCTTAAGCCACAGAGACTACATCTTAGGCTCACATATCAATACCATACATTTTCTAACTGGGCTGCAATTCTTTCACGTATCTCTATAAAACCAAGTGAGAACAGGCTTGTTTTTGTTGTTATATAGCAAAATGCTGGCCTCCCTTCCAACTTTAAGCATCCTTCCTATCGGACAAAAAATGTCATGAATTGAAATGCCAACTGTTTATTAAATGGCCTCCAAAATAAAAAAAGATGAAATTTGCTTTTGCCATGTACAAATGAAGTTTTTAAAAATTAAAACAATATTCCCATGTTCATAGCAGCATTATTCACAGTTGCCAAAATGTGGAAGTGATGTGAGTGTTCATCAATGGGTGAATGGATAAATAAAGTGTGATGTATACATACAGTGGAATATTACTTAACTTTAAAAAAGAGAAGGAAATTCTGACACATGCTGAAACATGGATGAATTTTGAAAATGTTATGCTAAGCAGAATAAGCCAGTCACAAACCAACAAATGGTGTATGATTTTACTTGTATAAGATTGTTGAATTTATGCACACAGAGAGAATGGTGGTTTTGAGAGACTAGAGGGAGGAAGAACGGGGGAGTTAGTGTTTAATGGGTACAGAGTTTCAATGTAAGAAAATGAAAAAATTCTAGAGATCAGTGGTGGTGATGGTTCCAGAACAAGGTAAATGTAGTTAATGCCACAAAATTTTATATTTAAGGATTGTATGTTCTGTATAAGTCACCACAATTAACAAAAAATAAAAACAATCCATTATCTAACATTATGAACCTATCTTCCGTCTCTTTCACTCTACTATCCCTGAAGCTTGCAAAATCCTAGAGAATTGTTAATAACGCAACTAACAATGATACTCATTCTATATTTTTAGAGCATTTTAGCATTTATAATACACTTAAAATATGATTTTACTTGAAGTAACAGTTCACTGGCAATTGTGTTATAGAAACCTGTAACTAACTACACTGAGGATTAAGATTCAATGATATGCCCAAGGTTGTTAAGGCTGAGCTGCAGCAGGGCCAAGCTTATATCTGCATGCTCTGATTCTGCATCATAGCAGATCTTTATTTTGGGTTCTGAGCCAGACCATGGGGTAAACTTCAAGCACTCCAGAAACCCAAACTGTTTTAGAAACAGCTAGTTCTAGAACTATGTTGAACCAATTAAGGAAAAAGACCAGCCCTAGACAAATTGTGATGAGGTTGAAAATTTTCTTTAGCAAATTTCTAACTTCCCTCTTATCCTGCCATCTCCTGCCTGGTCTTATGTCACCTCCTAAGACAGCCAACACTTTGCCACTGCTTCAAAAAGACTACTTCCCAGTAACGGCACTCAGGACAGCTCTAGACATACCCCTGTCCCCATCTCCACTGAAACTTACCCAACCCATGTCTCTGTCACTGCTTTGCTAAACTCTTGACTGATGAACAATTAAGTCACATTCAGAAGAGCAGTGCCACCCTGTGCTCAGTCGCTCAGTTGTGTCTGACTCTTTGCAACCCTAGTGGTGCCCCCTAGTGGTGCTCCTCTGCTGCTAAGTCACTTCAGTCGTGTCCAACTCTGTGCGACCCCATAGATGGCAGCCCACCAGGCTCCCCCCGTCCCTGGGATTCTCCAGGCAAGAACACTGGAGAGGGTTGACATTTCCTTCTCCAGTGCAGGAAAGTGAAAAGTGAAAGTGAAGTCACTCAGTCGTGCCCGACCCTCAGCGACCCCATGGACTGCAGCCCACCAGGCTCCTCAGTGGTGGTTTTATTCTTGAAAGTAATTCCTTAGAGATGTGCATGTGTGCTAAGACGCTTCAGTCATGTCTGACTTTTTGCCACCCTAGGGATTATAGCTTACCAGGCTCTGTCCATGGGGATTCTCCAGACTAGAACACTGGAGTGGGTTGCATGTCCTCTCCTAGAGGATCTTCCCGACCCAGGGACTGAACCCATGTCTCTTACGTCTCCTGCACTGGCAGGCAGGTTCTTTACCACTAGTACCACCTACGAAGCCCTCCTTAGAGATAGCAGTGCCTTAAAGGAACAAACAATCAAAGGGGACATTTCAGACACAGGGCAGATCAGAAATGAGGTCATTTCAGACTTGGCGTCCTCAGTCAAATTATGAGAACAACTGTCTCTTCATTTATAGGTGAAGATGCTATTCAAAGTGAATAAAGGGAAATCTTAATGCACCACTGAGATGCTTTGGCCACAGTCCTGAAAGTTCGGATGTAGAAATCTTCACAAAGTCCTAAGGGCCACATGGCTGTCATCTGTACTCACCATTTTCGGTCATCCTCTGAGGCACTGCTTTTCTCAGATCTGTCATTTGGTGCCCTGTGAACGGAACCACATTGAGGGTCTCATGATGGCTTGGTACAGTTTGCTTACTGAAATAGACTCATTTATCAAGAGAGTAAAAGATTTCAAAGATGAGTTACAAACTAGAAACATTAATAAACTGAAATCTTACAGTATATTCTATATTGACCATAACTCTAGCTTCCATCTAGTATAAAACTAAAATAGTACAAACTTTACCAAAATCATGGAAACCCTAAACACTGCTTGTACCTAGGGTTGATCAGATTTCTCTTCAAAATTATAATTTCCTCAGAGTAATGCTTTTGGTGAGAAGGGCACAGCCACCCACTCCAGGCTATGGTCCATGGGGTAGCAAAGCACAGCACAGTGCACTTGGTAATTTTCATTTTGCAGATACAAAATAAATAAGGGCTAAAATTTTATGTTAAGTAACAGGTAAAAGCAAATGTGGAGTAAGTATGTTTTCATATTATAACACTGAGGTATCACAGTTCAGTTCAGTTCAGTTCAGTCGCTCAGTGGTGTCCGACTCTTTGCCACCCCATGAATCGCAGCACACCAGGCCTCCCTGTCCATCACTAACTCCCGGAGTTCACTCAGACTCACATCCATTGAGTCGGTGATGCCATGTAGCCATCTCATCCTCTGTCATCCCCTTCTCCTGCTCCCTCCAATCCCTCTCAGCATCACAGTCTTTTCCAATGAGTCAAATCTTCCCATGAGGTGGCCAAAGTACTGGAGTTTCAGCTTTAGCATCATTCCTTCCAAAGAAATCCCAGGGTTGATCTCCTTCAGAATGGACTGGTTGGATCTCCTTGCAGTCCAAGGGACTCTCAAGAGTCTTCTCCAACACCACAGTTCCAAAGCATCAGTTCTTCGGCTCTCAGCTTTCTTCACAGTCCAACTCTCACATACATACACGACCACTGGAAAAACCATAGCCTTGACTACACGGACCTTTGTTGGCAAAGTAATGTCTCTGCTTTTCAATATGCTATCTAAGTTGGTCATAACTTTTCTTCCAAGGAGTAAGCATAATGTATCCCAAGGCCAATTTTACTTAGCTTTTGCTCTTTTGAAAAAATAGCAGTCAGTATCAGAAAGAGATAAGCATTCTCATAGCCTGCTCAATGTTTCCAAGAACCTTTAAAATAACTAGACTTTTTTTCTTAGCTATATCTTTTGTCAGAATCTAAGAGAAGTAAACAGAGTTGTGCATTTCATAATACAGAAAAGAGTCTTAGAAACAACTTAAAATATCCACTTATGATGAAACTGAATAAATTAAGGCGAGCCACATGAGGAAATATTACATGTCCACTAAAAGTAATGTTTCTTTGAGAGTATTTTAACAATTTTTATTTTAAATTTAATTTTGCATAGAGAATATTTTAATAATACGTATATAATATTTAATGGTTCAGAAAGTATTCAATTAAATGTCCTTACCTCTAATCATTCCCTTAGAGATAAAAAGTATTACCAGTTTCTTATTTATCATGCCAGAGATATTTTATACATATTCAAGTTCTAATTATATGAGTAAAATGTTTGTTTTCCCTTGAGGGCACTCATATTGAATTTGTAGCTTTTAAAAGAGAGCAGTACTTAATTCCAAGAATCTCAGTTCTTAGAATAAAGTTTCCTATGAGATTTCCAAAATTTTCATTGTAGAAGAAGAACTTGTGACATTGCTAGAAGTCCTATTTTCCCACCTGTCTATAGAAACATTCAAATTAAAAGCAAAAGAAATAAGGAATTATAGTTATGCAGGCAGTTTCCCTCCAGATTCCTAATAGTTTGATGGATGAATGGGAATGAAGAGTTTTCCCTCTCTCAGCTTACCATACAGCTCCTAGAAGACTATACTTCTGGCATAAATGTGCGCAAGCTAAGAAATTCCCAGTCTTAGCATGGTGACAAGAACCACATTCTCACCTTAAAAGGAAGTCAAGTTCAAGTTCAGTCGCTCAGTCATGTCCAACTCTTTGTGACTCCATGAATCACGGCATGCCAGGTCTCCCTGTTTATTACCATCTCTCGGAGTTCACTCAGACTCACGTCCATCGAGTCCGTGATGCCATCCAGCCATCTCATCCTCTGTTGTCCCCTTCTACTCCTGCCCCCAATCCCTCCCAGCATCAGAGTCTTTCCCAATGAGTCAACTTGTCTCACGAGGTGGCCAAAGTACTGGAGTTTCATCTTTAGCATCATTCCTTCCAAAGAAATCCCAGGGCTGATCTCCTTCAGAATGGACTGGTTGGATCTCCTTGCAGTCCAAGGGACTCTCAAGAGTCTTCTCCAACACCACAGTTCAGAAGCATCAGTTCTTCGGCGCTCAGCTTTCTTCACAGTCCAACTCTCACATCCATACGTGACCACAGGAAAAACCGTAGCCTTGACTAGACGGACCTTAGTCGGCAAAGTAATGTCTCTGCTTTTGAATATACTATCTAGGTTGGTCATAACTTTTCTCCCAAGGAGTAAGCATCTTTTAATTTCATGGCTGCAGTCACCATCTGCAGTGATTTTGGAACCCAAACATATAAAGTCTGACACTGTTTCCACTGTTTCCCCATCTATTTCCCATGAAGTGATGGGACCAGATGCCATGATCTTCGTTTTCTGAATGTTGAGCTTTAAGCCAACTTTTCCACTCTCCTCTTTCACTTTCATCAAGAGGCTTTTTAGTTCCTCTTCACTTTATGCCATAAGGGTGGTGTCATCTGCATATCTGAGGTTATTAATATTTCTCCCGGCAATCTTGATTCCAGCTTGTGCTTCTTCCAGTCCAGCGTTTCTCATGATGTACTCTGCATAGAAGTTAAATAAGCAGGGTGACAATATACAGCCTTGACGCATTCCCTTCCTATTTGGAACCAGTCTGTTGTTCCATGTCCAGTTCTAACTGTTGCTTCCTGACCTGCATACAGATTTCTCAAGAGGCAATTCAGGTGGTCTGGTATTCCCATCTCTTTCAGAATTTCCCAGTTTATTGTGATCCACACAGTCAAAGGCTTTGGCATAGTCACTAAAGCAGAAATAGATGTTTTTCTGGAACTCTCTTGCTTTTAGACCTTAAGCTTAGCTTAGTTCATGGTCAGCAGAACAGTCTGCTGCACACTCCAGCACCAGCTATTCCCGCTTCCATCATGCTGAGGCCAGGGGTCCAGCTAGCCCATCACAGTGCTCTTCACTCCCATTCTGGCCCTCCATCAGCACCACCACCTCTTGGTTCTTAGAGAAAGTGGGTAAGGGTTCTTACCCACAATCCCTCGCAACAGAATAAGATGCCTTCTACTGTGGCTTTTTTGTTGAGGTTTTGTACTTTGAAATTTCCTCAGAAAAAAATCCTAAAATGTGAATCTTATTATATAAGCTATTTATTGAATTTCTGGATCCAGCATATAATAAGCACCCAATAATTTTTCAAAGAGCTGTCTTAATGAATGAATTTTGCGTTGTTTCAAAGACTGTTTTTTTAAAGATGTATGCATGATGTCTTTTGGCACTGCATGTTATATTAAATAAAAGCAGCACAGGTGGAAGTTCTTGTGGCAAGAAGAGAAGTTGTGGAGTGGTGCTTGAGAAAGGTTTGATGCAGCATGTGGTTCTCACAGCACTAATGATGACAGGATATATGGCATGCCAAGTGGTGGTCTATCCACTGCGGCTGACCTTACTAACAGACTGTTACGTCCCTAAGCTGTTTTGTCTAAACTGAACCAGACATGCAGAGTGAAAAAATAATAATAATAATAAATGACACTTGAATTATATGCACCTTTTTTCCTCTGAAAAGCCCCAATGTTTGGCCAGCAATTCCTTGTATCTGGCTATTTAATACCTTTCCTTCTGTTTTATTAAGAAATTCTTCATTATGTAAATTGGTTTCATTTATAAATGGTGAACATTTTCAAATTTTTAACTGTGCATGGTAATGTACATTAAAATGTGCCATACAAAGTACTGTTATTTATGATAACTATTATTGCTGTTAGAATTAGTATAAAAATGACAACATTTATAATGCTCTCCTGAAATAACAGGCAACTTGTGAGCTAGATAACTGTGAGTAGAAAGGAGCACTGGCCCAGGCAGTTAGTGTGCATTTGGTAAAAATTTCTTACGGAATTAATTGGTAGGTGTAATTTTACCTGTCACAGAATTACCTGCAGTAAGAACCAGCATGGGAGATGAGGTCCCATGTGCAAGAAGGCATGCTCTGTGGGGCAGCTCTTCTTGTCATATGATGTGACAACTCATAAGAGTTTCAATACTGAGCCCCCAAACATAGATGTGGGTCTCTGGGAGGACTCTCAGCCTCTAGAAATGAGGATGATACACATACCCAGCATGCTTGGGTTTGTGGCTCTTTTCTGGCCTAGGGGAGGCAGCCTTAGCTACGGGTTAGGCAGTTTTCATGTTTAATAATGCCACCATTTGCTGACTACTTCCTATCTGCCAACCACGGGCCAATTACCTTGCAACAAAATTTCATTTTAGTCTTTTCAGCAGCCCTGTGAGGAAGGAACCATCACACTAATTTAAGAGATGGGGAAATTTCGATGCAGATAGGTGGACCGTCTTGACCAAGTATGCATCTCTTAAGTGGAGTACAGCATGAGTACAGGTCTGAAGCCCATGCCACAGACCAGTGGCGCTCAAAGTGTGATCCTCAGCCCACCGGGAGGGCCTGAATTCCTCCAGACCAGTTTTGCGGTAAATATGACAAGTGCTTCTTTATAGTTCTTATTATAAGCAAATGGCAGTCCCACAGAGTCTCACTTTTACAGAAGACTAAAGACAACTGCAGGCTTCCCCTTTGGCTCAGTGGTAAAGGATTTGCCTGCAGTGCTCCACAGGAGACGCAAGGTCAATCCCTGAGTCAGGAAGATTCCCTGGAGGAGGGCATGGCAACCCACTCCAGTACTCTTGCTTGGAGAATCCCATGGACAGAGGAGCCTGGTGAGCTACAAGTCTATAGGGTCACAAAGAGTTGGACACAACTGAAGCAGCACAGCAGGCAGGCTCACAAGGACAAATCTACCAGTAACTTAATTGGTGGGATACAGGGAGTTACTGAAGTGTTGATACTCAAAAACTAAAATTGTCATGGTATTCTATATAGTTTATAGGTAACTCTAACTTATTATTCTATGAGATTTCATACTAAGATCACATTGTAAATTTGAGACTTTGTGTATATTAGTCAGGCTCCCTTGGCAACTCAGTCAGGGTTCCCCAGAGAAACAGGACCAACTGGATATATAGAGAGGAAATTTATTATAGAAATTGGTCCACACTGTCGTGAAGACCAAGAAGTCCCACAGCGTATCATCTGCAAGCTGGAGAATCAGGCAAGTTCATGGTATCATTCAGTCCAAGGCCAAAGGCCTGAAAACCAGGGCAGCCAGTGGTATGACTCCCATTCTGAGGCTGAAGGCCTAAGATCTGGAGGGCCAGTGATGTAAGCCTGGAATCCAAAGTCTAAGAACCAAGAGCTCAGGTGTCAGAGGGCAGGAGAAGATGAAAGAAGAGAAAGGGAATTTGCCGTTTCTTGCCTTTTGCTCTACTCACGTTCCCAATGGGTTGACTAATTCCTGCTCACATCAGTGAAGGCAGATCTTATTTACTTAGTCTACTAAATCAAATGCTAATCTTCCAGAAACACCTCAAAAACACACTCAGACACAATGATTTACCAGCTGTCTGGGCATCTCTTAGCACATGCAAGTTGACACATAAAAATCAACCATCACAATATATAATCATACAGATAACTGGAAATCCACTAGAAGGTGGAAGCTGGTCAGGTGGGAGAACAGTGCGAGGTCTCTGCCTTGCTTTAGTGTGTTACAATAAAAATCACTGAGCACCACTCTCCCAGGGCTTCCCTGGTGGCTCAGATGGTTAAGAATCTGCCCGCAACGCGGGAGACCTGGGTTTGATCCCTGGGTAGGGAAGATCCCCTGGAGGAGGGCATGGCAACCCACTGCAGTATTCTTGTTTGAAGAATCCCCATGGACAGAGGGAGCCTGGTGGACTACAGTCCATGGGGTCGCAAAAGGTCAGACATGACTGAGCAACTAAGCACAGCACCACTGTCCCAACTATTATGTTAAACTGGAAGGGGAGATGGGTTTGTCTTAGTCCATTCACTCTACTAGAACAAAACACCATACCCTGAGTGGTTTATAAACAACTGGAGTTTATTTCTCACATTTCTAGAAGCTGGGAGCTTGAGATCAAGGCACCAGCATAGTTGGGTCAGGGTGCTCTTTAGGGCTGCAGACTGCCAGCTTCTCACTGTATCCTCACAGGGTAGAAAAAAAAAAGAGCTAGCCAGCCCTCTGGTCTCCTCTTATAAGGGTACTAATCACACTCAAGAGGATTCCACTATCTGGACCATTGCCTCCTAAAATCCCCACCTCCTAATACTATCACATCAGGGGCTAGGATTTCAACAAATGAATTTTGGGGAGACCCGAACAGCGAGTCCATGCAGAGTTTATTCCTCTACCTGTGAACTGAACAGAGCATGCTGGTGTTACTTTCCTATACATGAAGATAAATCTTAAGAACAAAATGTTATTTTTTCTCATAACCTATAATTTACATAAAATCCTTTTTAAAATGCCCTATTGTTATTTTTTGAATTGATGATCTAGAACCTCAAATAAGACAGGACACATCCAGTGCTGATGCTTAGCTCTGTTTTCATTTCCACATTGATTCATTTTTGAGTAAATATTATTTGTATCCTTTCCTGTTTTAATGTACCCAATGATTCTGTCTTTTTCATACCATAAGCAATATCAGCTTCTCAGTGAGATCATTTAGTCTCTCTTCAGAAAATTAGAATAAGCACTTTTCTGAAACATACCTAAGGGAGCTGCTATTCTAACACATCACCCATCAATTGCCTTTAGCAAACAAAAGATAATTTTTAGATTCTGAGTATTAACTTTTCTTAGGCCCATTAGCTACAAGGGCATGGGTAAATTGGGTTATTCAATCTCTGAGCATTTCTGCCACAGAGTCAAAGATGTATATTATTGTCCTTTATTTATTGAAATGTTCCCTCAGCATTCATACCCTACTCATCTGAAAACTTCCTTAGTCCCTGGGATATAGTTCTTACTTTTCAACCATAAGATAATAATTCAATGTCTTTTCCTCCAGATCATCCAATTATTATTTGTTAGTAAGTGTGGTGGTGCTAAATAGCTATTATTTCTACTTGGCGATTTTATCTCAGCCCAAGAAAAAAAAAAAAAAAAAACTTTTTCAAATAGGGTAAGAAAAGAAGTCTTTTAAGTCTTTGACATGACATTTATCATTGAAAATTCCCCAGGCTTTGTTGACCTCCAATGCCACAGTATTTTGATACTGCTTTTTAAACAGTTTGAAAATAACTTTAATTTACCACTTAGTAGTGCTTAAGATTGCGACTTGAACACCTAATAAGTATCAAGGATAAAAAAGCAGAATATAAATAAAAGGAAGGGCAGATGGGAATGTATTCACTAAATTGTATCCACATTCAATATTTTACCCTTTGTTCTGACAAAATAGGGTAAGCCTCCAAGTTTTATACAGTAACCCTTTAATCCTGGGAAGCAAAGGGGAGCAATCATCATAAACATGTTTTTTGTTGTTGTTGTTCCTTTTTTCTTTCTTCAGAGAGACTGGAGTTTAAATTTTTCATTCAGTCCTGAAGTAACAGTCAGCAAGAAGCATAGCAAAGGTACTAATGATACTGAGTAAAAATAGTAATGATGAAATGCCAACCCAGACTAATGTCATGATGAAAAGGCAGAAATAGAAAATGTGACAATTCTTTTCTCAATCAGACACACAGATTTATGACAGGTGATCAAATTTCATGAGGGTTAAGAGGATTGTGGATAGATTTTAGAACCAAAAAAATCATGGTAGTACAGGTCAGTGACCTTCCATGGACCAGCAGTGTCCCTGGAAAAAAAAAAAAACATGCTATGGAAATTTAACCCCAACAACTGTGACACGCTGTATTTTCTATAGTACAGACAGTCGATCCACCATATTGCCCCCAGCAAAGAGATAACCCACTGTCTGTCTGTTCCTTAGCACTAGAGAGGGAAAAGCTTGCATAACATGCAGTTCTTCTTGGTTTGCAAGGATCATGTGCTGAAATTACCAGGTCCAGAAACATGGGCTTTCAGGACTTCTTCAAATAGATAAAACAAGCAATATTTAATAAACAGTTTAAAAAGTATGGCTTTCTTAAAGTGCTCCCAGATAACACTTATCTTGTGAACAAGCTACATACTAAGTATGTCATTTAGATATTGGGCTTAAAGGCCAAAACAGACATGGATCCACCATTATTAACTGAGTGATCTAAACCATTGTTCTCAGACTTTATTATTCATTAGAATCAGCTAGAGCGTGCATGCATGCTCAGTTGCTAAGTCATGTCCAACTCTTTGCACGCTAATGGACTGTATCCTGCCAGCTTCCTCTGTCCATGGGATTTTCCAGGCAAGAATACTGGAGTGGGTTGCCATTTCATTCTCCAGGGAATCTTCCAGACCCAGGGATCTAACCCACATCTCCTGCACTGGCAGGCAGATTCTTTACCACTAAGCCACCAGGGAAGTCCAGAATCAGCTAGAGGGCTGCTTAAGACACAGATTGATATAGTGTTTACTCACAGTTTCTGGACCACATCTCAGTCTGAGGCGGGCCAGAGAGTTTGGATATCTAAGAAGGACAGAGGAGTGGGAAGTGATGTTGATACCGCTCATCGTGGACCACATACTGACACCACCACTGTCAGGTTCCATCCTTCATCCCTGCTGTACCTCAGTTTCTTCACCAGTTACTTGAGAATATTACCCACCTCCCCGAGTTCAATTCAGTCACTCAGTCAAGTCTGACTCTTTACAAAACCCATGAATCGCAGCACACAAGGCCTCCCTGTCCATCACCGACTCCCAGAGTTCACTCAGACTCACGTCCATCGAGTCTGTGATGCCATCCAGCCTTCTCCTCCTGCCCCCAATCCCTCCCAGCATCAGAGTCTTTTCCAATGAGTCAACTCTTCGCATGAGGTGGCCAAAGTACTGGAGTTTCAGCTTTAGCATCATTCCTTCCAAAGAAATCCCAGGGCTGATCTCCCTTAGAATGGACTGGTTGGATCTCCTTGCAGTCCAAGGGACTCTCAAGAGTCTTCTCCAACACCACAGTTCAAAAGCATCAATTCTTCAGCTCTCAGCCTTCTTCACAATCCAACTCTCATATCCATACATGCCCACTGGAAAAACCATAGCCTTGACTAGATGGACCTTTGTTGGCAAAGTAATGTCTCTGCTTTTGATTATGCTATCTAGGGTGGTCATAACTTTCCTTCCAAGGAGTAAGAATCTTTTAATTTCATGGCTGCAGTCACCATCTGCAGTAATAAAGTCTGACACTGTATCACCATCTATTTCCTATAAAGTGATGGGACCAGACACCACGATCTTCGTTTTCTGAATGTTGAGCTTTAAGCCAACTTTTCCACTCTCCTCTTTCACTTTCATCAAGAGGCTTTTTAGTTCCTCTTCACTTTATGCCATAAGGGTGTTGTCATTTACATATCTGAGGTTATTGATATTTCTCCCGGCAATCTTGATTCCAGCTTGTGTTTCTTCCAGTCCAGCGTTTCTCATGATGTACTCTGCATAAAAGTTAAATAAGCAGGTTGACAATATACAGCCTTGACGTACTCCTTTTGCTATTTGGGACCAGTCTGTTATTCTATGTCCTGTTCTAACTGTTGCTTCCTGACCTGCATATAGATTTCTCAAGAGGCAGGTCAGGTGGTCTGGTATTCCCATCTCTTTCAGAATTTTCCACAGTTTATTGTGATCCACACAGTCAAAGACTTTGGCATAGTCACTAAAGCAGAAATAGATGTTTTTCTGGAACTCTCTTGCTTTTTCCATGATCCAGCAGATGTTGGCAATTTGATCTCTGGTTCCTCTGCCTTTTCTAATATCAGCTTGAACATCTGGAAGTTCACGAGTTATGATAATCAAATAAAGTAATGTGCTGAACCCTCTTAATGAAGTGCCTGGCACATATGAAGTTCTCAATCTGTGTGAGCTGTTATAAACATTTAATTCTATGGACCCTGGAGGATTCCAAAAATGAAAACAATGAATGGTTAGTTATAATTGCTTTGATTTTCTGGATTTTCTGCTTTTAACTTTAGATCAGAGTAAACTCGCGTTTTCAATTGTGAGTTAGAAATGAAAGATTTTGTTTTTCAAGGATGCTAAATTCACATTCAGTTTGGAAACGTGATCTGTTTATGTGGTTTTACATTCTTCATTTGTTTCTCACTCTGTTCAGTAAAATATTCATGATTTCGGTTGGCTGTAAGATACTGTAAAATGTCCCAGGATGAGTGAGGGAAAAGAACCATGCATGGTTCTACCTTGTAAAATACATCAGGGACAAATTTCTTTCTACTAATGCACACTTGGACTGCAGACAGAGATAATGCTACCATTTCTGGATTTTCACACTTTTAAGTAAATTTACTGTCTTTGGTAGTTAAGTTGTCTCTTGGTAAAGATGTTCCTTAGAAGATACAAGATGAGAAATTCAACTCCTTTGCTTATTTGGAAGCAAAGCTGAGTTGGATAGCATTAATGACTGTTTGTGAATTCTTTCTGACAGAATTACCTGGTTCTTATGTAAATAAAGGTATGTTGTTGGTGCCTGTGTACAGAAAAAGAAAAAAAGAGTAGAATGTAAGCAATGACAATTAATGACAAAACTTAGGGATCAAGGGTTAAAAATCACTGATGGTTATGAAAGAAGAAATTATTCTTTTACTTGATGAACATAATGGGGGAAAACAAGACTCTTGAGTGGTGGAAATGGTTTTGCTAGAAGATTCTGAGCTAGTATGGATGAAGATCATGCAAGAGTATAGAATAATATGGGTCTCTGGTGCAGCAACTTATAGCCTTGTGTCCTGGATTAAAACAAAGCTCATCATGTGATGCTGCATATTCAGCACTACCGTGCAAAATTACTGCTGTCTCCCCTGGCACCAGGTAATAGTAGTCTTCATCATATACAGACTTATAAGGGAACTTATTGGAAGTCAACTTCCAAGTTAAGGTACCTTGGGAAACATTCTTATGGTATCGATTTCTTTGCATATTTTTAAGACCAGTGTCTCCACGACTCAGGAGAATGACTTTCAGATTAGAAGGTATAAAAAGAGTCATCAAGGCAGAACTGAAGTTCGCCACTGAAGAGGGGGTGTGAGGTGAAGTTTGCCACTTGAAAGAAGTGCTGAAATCTCTAGATGAATGATATGTTAGGGATTACAGATGTGTTTCTCCTATGATGGCTATATTTGAGATTTCTACTGAGCTGAAAAGCTTCCAGAAGAGAAATAAGTAAAATATCCCTCATTGAAAAGCAAGCAGAGAAATATAAATTATATATAGACAAGTATTTATACCAGATAGATAAATATACATCTATACATATATGTATAAATATATATGCATATACACATAGATGCTCTATCAGCAAGACCTTAAAACAAATTATAGACTAGAGTCATAACACTAGGTAAAGTGGTGTTACTGACAGTCCATCTTATATACACAAGGTAATAAACAATGAAAAACTAACTTCACAGCACTTTTTGATAGTGTTTAATACACTGAAAACTCCAGTGGAACAATGCAGACATCATATTTTTATTTCAGCAAGGCTGTGGGCATACTGGAGAAGGCAATGGCACCCCGCTCCAGTACTCTTGCCTGGAAAATCCATGGACAGAGGAGCCTGGTGGGCTGCAGTCCATGGGGTCACTAAGAGTCGGACACAACTGAGTGACTTCACTTCCACTTTTCTCTTTCCTGTACTGGAGAAGGAAATGGCAACCCACTCCAGTGTTCTTGCCTGGAGAATCCCAGGGACAGAGGAGCCTACTGGGCTGCCATCTGTGGGGTCGCACAGAGTCGGACACAACTGAAGTGACTTAGCAGCAGCAGCAGCAGCAGCAGCAGTGGGCATACTATTAGTTCAGTTCAGTTCAGTTGCTCAGTTGTGTCCAGCTCTTTGCAACCCCGTGAATCACAGCACGCCAGGCCTCCCTGTCCATCACCAACTCCCAGAGTTCACTCAGGCTCACGTTTACCAAGTCAATGATGCCATCCAGCAATCTCATCCTTGGTCGTCCCCTTCTCTTCCTGCCCCTAATCCCTCCCAGCATCAGAGTCTTTTCCAATGAGTCAACTCTTCGCATGAGGTGGCCAAAGTACTGGAGTTTCAGCTTTAGCATCAGTCCTTCCAAAGAAATCCCAGAGTTGATCTCCTTCCAGAATGGACTGGTTGGATCTCCTTGCAGTCCAAGGGACTCTTAAGAGTCTTCTCCAACACCACAGTTCCAAAGCATCAGTTCTTCGGCTCTCAGCCTTCTTCACAGTCCAACTCTCACATCCACACATGCCCCTGGAAAAACCATAGCCTTGACTAGATGGACCTTTGTTGGCAAAGTAATGTCTCTGCTTTTGAATATGCTATCTAGGTTGGTCATAACTTTCCTTCCAGGGAGTAAGTGTCTTTTAATTTCATGGCTGCAGTCACCATCTGCAGTGATTTTGCTGCTGCTGCTGCTGCTAAGTCGCTTCAGTCGTATCCGACTCTGTGCAACCCCCATAGACGGCAGCCCACCAGGCTCCCCGTCCCTGGGATTCTCCAGGCAAGAACACTGGAGTGGGTTGCCATTTCCCTCTCCAATGCATGAAAGTGAAAAGTGAAAGTGAAGTCACTCAGTCCAACTCGTAGTGAGCCCATGGATGGCAGCCCACTAGGCTACTCCATCCATGGGATTCTCCAGGCAAGAGTACTGGAGTGGGGTGCCATTGCCTTCTCCAGTGATTTTGGAGCCCCCAAAAATAAAGTCTGACACTGTTTCCACTGTTTCCCCATCTATTTCCCATGAAGTGATGGGACCAGATGCCATGATCTTACTTTTCTGAATGTTGAGCTTTAAGCCAACTTTTTTCACTCTCCTCTTTCATTTTCACCAAGAGGATTTTTAGTTCCTCTTCACTTTCTGCCATAAGGGTGGTGTCATCTGCATATCTGAGGTTATTGATATTTCTCCTGGAAATCTTGATTCCAGCTTGTGTTTCTTCCAACTCAGCGTTTCTCATGATGTACTCTGCATATAAGTTAAATCAGCAGGGTGACAATATACAGCCTTGACATACTCCTTTTCCTATTTGGAACCAGTCTATTGTTCCATGTCCAGTTCTAACTGTAGAAAATCATAATTGATTGTTCAGAAGGAGAATGCAATAGTGAAATCAATAGTATTACAAGGTGCTGAACCTCCCATCATTGAATGTAACCAAACAGATGCTAAATGAAAACCAGGGAAATCTCTTACTCTTCCTGCATAGTAGGGTTACATACTATAAGTTCCATAAGGGAAGGCATTTAACTCAGTTACTAGAATATTTTATCCGCTCAACAAACATGATTTGTTTTCATTTATTTTTTTCTGCTGAATAAATGAATGTCAAGATTCAAGAAGGAATTGGATTTCAGTCTTTCCTAATGTTCAGACCTCAATTCTTAAATAGCTTTGATTTCTACTGGATTAGGTATTATTTGCTCAATGTAAAAAATATTAAAGGTGAGATAATGGAGATAACAATAAGATTAGCTTTTGCTGGGAGAAGTGGGAACAGGGGAGATGAACAGAGCACAGAGGATTTTTAAGGCCGTGAAAATATTCTGTATGAGATTACAATGATTGCGTGAATGTCATTATACACTTGTCCAAACCTATAGAATGTGCAACACCAAGAGTAAACTCTAATGTAAACTACAGACTTTGGGTGATTGTGATGCGTCAGTATAGGTTTATCTTTGTTTAAAAAAATGTACCATTCTGGTGAGTAATGTTGATAATGGAGGAGGCTACGCATGTGTGTGAGCAGGAGATATGGGGAAAATGTCTATCTCCCTCTCTGTTTTGTTGTAAACTTTAAACTTCTCTAAAAATATAAAGTCTTTTTTAAAAACTTCAGCATTTTTAAATGAAAATAATTACTTGTTCCCCCAAATCTACCTTATATATTTTATCAATCTAATAACACTTATAATGAAAAGAATCTAATTTTACTTGATATTGAGAAGTTTTTGTTGTTAACATTCTTAAAATTTGAACCTTTATATGTTGGAAGGAAGCTTGGGAATGTGTCAGTGAATGAGTAACCAGGATTCAAGATTTCTGCCACTTGAATTTTGGATTCTATTATTAATACTAATGTCATCCAGTGAGAGTACTGAAAATCTATCTCAAGATGATATTGTCTGTATAACCTTCCCTTGAATGGAAAATAAGTAAGAGCACTGAGGGGAAAATGTTTGGAAATATAAGTGGATATTATAATATGGGTTTGAAACATTTGCAAGTTCCGTTGCCAGAATAATTTAGCTACTGGTTAAGACACTAATCACTACTCTACTCTGCACCAAAATTAAATGGCTAAATGTTCTTAAATGGATTATACAAGATAAGTATCTCCCAGGAGATATTTGAAAATCTGAAAACCTTTTTGTTTGTCATACCTGGTGGGGGGGTGGCATCTAGTGGATAGAGACCAAGGATGTTTACAATTTTTGCTGTTGAGGAATAGCATACATGATGCATTTACAAAATCATCAGTAGATTAATCCATTCCTGCAGCCTTCTGGAGAATGTATAGTTTTGACTAAATTAAAGTATATATTTGATTTAACTAAATACCCTTCAGAAAGCTGAAGCAAATGCACTTTTGACAGAACAAAATTTTAATGTGACAGGAGAAACCCTTTTCACCACTCGTCAGTTTAGAGCAAGTGATGTCATTTGCATCCATGGTGATAGGGATTATGCTTCCCTTGCTTCCTACTATGCTCTCATCGACATGTAAGGGAATTACATGTTTATTAAGTTCCTTCTGTATACGAAGATATTGGCTTATATGCTTTCCCATATGTTATCTAAGTTTTATAACAAATGCATGAAATAGAAATGATTTTCCCTACTTTATAATTGAGGAAACAATGGTTCTGAAGGATTAAGCCTCTCCCTGAGAGTGCATCACTAAAAAGGGTGGAAATAGAACCTTGATCCAATGATTCTGACACACCCTTGCTCTTCTGTCTCCACACCAGACATAGACTCTAAAAGGTATATATGAGTAGTAGACTCTAAAAGGTATATACCTTTTAGTCTTTCTGATTCATTATTCAGAGGATAAACTGTTGAACAGATACATACCTTCTGTGTAAAGACTTCAGGAGTTTTCTCAGTGGTTCGGAATCAAGATAAGACTGTATATTCATGATAGCTGACATGATCTCTATTTTGGCCACTATACCAAACTACCACAGACTGAGAGAATAGGTGGATGATAGACAACAGAAATTTGCCTCTCACAGTTCTGAAGGCTGGAAGCCCAAGATCATGCTGGGTGCTGGCATGGTTGGGTTCTGGTGAGAACCCTCCATGTTTCAGACTGCCAACTTCTCACAGTATCCTTCTGTAGTGAAAACAGAGAGAGAGAGCTCTCTGGGATTTTTATTGTTGTTCTGTCCCACTCTTTGGCAACCCCACAGACTGCAGCCTGCCAGGCTCCTCTGTCCATGAGACTTCTCAATACTGGGCTGAGTTGCCATTTCCTTCTCCAGGAATCTTCCCGACTCAGGGATCAAACCTGTGTTGCCTGCACTGCGGGCAGATTACCACTGAACCATAGGGAATTATTTTTTTTTAATAAGGGCATTAATCCCTTTGATGGAGGCTCCACCTTTATAACTTAATCAACCCCAAAGGTCCCACCTATTAATACCATCTTATTGGGAGTTAGAATCTCAACATATGTATTTGGGAAGACATGACCATTCAGTCCCTGGCATTTGTTGGGCTTAAAATACTGTTCTCAGTGCTTTCTAGACACTTCCTCTTTTATCTGTCAAATCGCATAACAGAACTCACTCATGAGGTGAGCACTATGATTACCTCCATAGGAGTGCAGAGGCACAGAGGAGTTAAGGACCTTGCTCTAATACAGCTGTTAAACAGTAAAGCCTAGATATGTGTCCAGATGTTGAAACTCTAAAGCAACCACAGTTGTTAGCTGGGGGATATTTTTCCCCAGGAGATATTTGGCAATGTTTAGAAATCTTTCTGGGTCGACCATAGGATGATACTGGCTTCTAGTGGATAGAGGCCAAGGATGTTGACAGTGCACAGAACGGCTCCCAGAGAAAAGAATTATCCAACTCCAAATGTCAGTCATGGCAAGTTAAGAACTCTGCTCTAGAACCTACAGTTTCAGCATTTCTCTGTGCTTTTCTGCCATCGAGCTGGGGCAAAATCATGGAAATAATGAATGTGACATCTGACATTACTGATGATTAATTCTCACCTATACTTAATCTTACACTACTTCTCAAGGCAATGTTGATTTTAATATATAACAGCAGTATATTATACCATACATCAAAATTATCTTGGTATCTTGTATAAAATAAAAATGTCTGGTCTCAAATCTGAAAATTCTTACTGAATTGGTCTGCAGTAAGTCTCCCGAACCTATATGCAGGTCAGGAAGCAACAGTTAGGACTGGACATGGAACAACAGACTGGTTCCAAATAGGAAAGGAGTATGTCAAGGCTGTATATTGTCACCCTGCTTATTTAACTTCTGTGCAGAATACATCATGAGAAACGCTGGGCTGGAAGAAGCACAGCTGGAATCAAGGTTGCCAGGAGAAATATCAATAACCTCAGATATGCAGATGACACCACCCTTATGGCAGAAAGTGAAGAGGAACTAAAAAGTCTCTTGATGAAAGTGAAAGAGGAGAGTGAAAAAGTTGGCTTAAAGCTCAACATTCAGAAAACAAAGATCATGGCATCTGGTCCCATCACTTCATGGGAAATAGATGGGGAAACAGTGGAAACAGTGTCAGACTTTATTTTTTGAGGCTCCAAAATCACTGCAGATGGTGATTGCAGCCATGAAATTAAAAGACGCTTACTCCTTGGAAGGAAAGTTGTGACCAACCTAGATAGCATGTTCAAAAGCAGAGACATTACTTTGCCAGCAAAGGTCCGCCTAGTCAAGCCTATGGTTTTTCTGGTGGTCATGTATGGATGTGAGAGTTGGACTGTGAAGAAAGCTGAGCGCCAAAGAATTGATGCTTTTTAACTCTGGTGCTGGAGAAGACTCTTGAGAGTGCCTTGGACTGCAAGGAGATCCAACCAGTCCATTCTAAAGGAGATTACTCCTGTGTGTTCTTTGGAAGGAATGATGCTAAGGCTGAAACTCCAGTACTTTGGCCACCTCATGTGAAGAGCTGACTCATTGGAAAAGACTTTGATGCTGGGAGGGATTGGGGGCAGGAGGAGAAGGGGACAACAGAGGATGGATGAGAAGGCTGGATGGCATCACCGACTCGATGGACATGAGTTTGAGTGAACTCCAGGAGTCGGTGAAGGACAGGGGGCCTGGCGTGCTGCAATTCATGGGGTCACAAAGAGTCAGACATGATTGAGCAACTGAAATGAACTGAACTGAAGTCTCCTGTAAATCACATGTATTTTTTTAAGTTTCTTTGTGATTGATAACATGTAGCCAAGTTTTGGGAAACTTAAAGAAAGAGTGGAAATTTTTAAAGTATGAAATGATTTCTCTTCTCCATAAAGTAAGATAGCAATGGCCCACAGTCATTGAGTGTTTATCTTGTGCCTAGGACAGAGGGGAATACTTTACAGCAATTATCATATTTTGACTCACTGGAAAAGACCCTGATCTTAGGAAAGATTAAGGCAAAAGGATAAGAGAGCATCAGAGGATGAGATGGTTAGATAGCATCACCAACTCGATGGACATGAATTTGAGCACACTCTGGGAGATGGAAGACATCTGGGGGATGTCATAGTGCAGGACAGAAGAGCCTGGCATGCTGCAGTCCATTGGGTCACAAAGTCGATCACAACTTAGCAACTGAAAAACAACAAAAAATTCCTCAACACTTCTATCAGGTACATGATCTTATGGCCATTTTTACAGGTGATGAAACTGAAGCATCAGAAGATTAAATAACTTATTCAGAGCATTCAACCAGGATGTGACAGAGCTGCCAGTTAACCCTGGATCCTTCTTGGAAAAACCATGCTGTAAACCAGTGACTCTGAGAAAGGAGCATAACCAGGGCCACCTGGAGGGTCGTGAGGACCCAGATGGTTGCCCCCTCTCCCACACACTCACATCAGTGGTTCTAAGTCAATAGGTCTTGGAAGGGGCCTGAGAATTTGCACAAACTGTTTGAATTTCTCACAAGTTCCCAGGTGATGCCACTGATCCTGATGCCCTGGGAAACTATGATTTGAGAACCACAGTACTAAAGAGGGACAGTTTTTTGTTTCTGTTTATTTATTTGGCTGCTTTGGGTCTTCCTTGCAGCATGCATGATCTTCAGTATGTGCCATATGGAATCTTTAGTTGCACTGTGCGAATTCTTAGTTACAGCATATGAGATCTAGTTCCCTAACCAAGATTGAACCTGGGGCCCCTGCATTGGAAGTGCAGAGTCTTAGCCACTGGACCACCAGGGAAGTCCCAAAGAAGAACAGTTTTCCTTTATTATTTTTTTTTTAAATAAAATCAAGCTCCCTCTCTTTTATGACACATCTTTCATTTAAAAAGCTTATCTCCTATTTAATTTCTGAATATTAGATTTTTTTAAAGGAACTTTTTAATCCTACTAGCTTAATGTCTTGTAACACCAGGGACAGTCTACATACCACATTGGTATGACAAGTGTACAATAGCTGCTACCAGGCAATGCCAAAGAATGCTCAAACTACTGCACAACTGCACTCATCTCACACATTAGTAAAGTAATGCTCAAAATTCTGAAAGCCAGGCTTCAACAATACATGGACCGTGAACTTCCAGATGTTCAAGCTGGTTTTAGAAAAGGCTGAGGAACCAGAGATCAAATTGCCAACATCTGCTGGATCATCAAAAAAGCAAGAGAAATCCAGAAAAACATCTATTTCTGCTTTATTGACTATGCCAAAACCTTTGACTATGTGGATCACAATAAACTGTGGAAAATTCTGAAAGAGATGGGAATACCAGACCACCTGACCTGCCTCTTGAGAAACCTATATGCAGATCAGGAAGTAGCAGTTAGAACTGAACACGGAACAACAGACTGGTTCCAAATAGGAAAAGGAGTATGTCAAGGCTGTATATTGTCACCCTGCTTATTTAACTTATATGCAGAGTACATCATGAGAAATGCTGGGCTGGAAGATGCACAAGATGGAATCAAGACTGCCAGGGGAAATATCAATAACCTCAGATATGCAGATGACACCACCCTATGGCAGAAAGTGAAGAAGAACTAAAGAGCCTCTTGATGAAAGTGAAGAAAGAGAGTGAAAAAGTTGGCTTAAAGCTCAACATTCAGAAAAGTAAGATCATGGCATCTGGTCCCATCACTTCATGGCAAATAGATGGGGAGACAATATCAAACTTTTTTTTTGAGGCTCCCAAATCACTGCAGATGGTGACTGCAGCCATGAAATTAAAAGACGCTTACTCCTTGGAAGGAAAGTTATGACCAACCTAGATAGCATATTAAAAAGCAGAGATATTATTTCGTCAACAAATGTCCATCTAGTCAAGGCTATGGTTTTTCCAGTGGTCATGTATGGATGTGAGAATTGGATTATAAAGAAGCCTGAGCACTGAAGAATTGATGCTTTTGAAGTGTGGTGTTGGAGAAACCTCTTGAGAGTCTCTTGGACTGCAAGGAGATCCAATCAGTCCATCCTAAAGATCAGTCTTGGGTGCTCATTGGAAGGACCGATGTTAAAGCTGAAACTCCAATACTTTGACCGCCTGATGTGAGTAGCTGACTCATTTGAAAAGACCCTGATGCTGGGAAAGATTTAGGGCAGGAGGAAAAGGGGACAACAGAGGATGAGATGGTTGGATGGCATCACCAACTCAATGGACATGAGTTTGGGTGGACTCTAGGTATTGGTGCTGGACAGGGAGGCCTTACATGCTGTGGTTCATGGGGTCACAATGAGTTGGACACAACTGAGCAACTGAACTGAACAGAGCCAGTGGTGGAGTGGAGTCAAGGGAGAGCCATAAAGGGGGAGAGATCAACTCTTTCTTCCCTCCAATGTTATTACTTCTAACCAGAGAAAAAGAAATCCAAACAGGACAAAGCAAAGACCTAACACAATAGGACATCACCAAAGTGGCAATTAAATGCCTGACAAAGAGGATGAGGGGGAAGGTAGTAGATCAGAGGAAAACAAGAAATCAAGAGAAGTTTTTTGGTCCAACTTCCTTGTTCCTAAGAACCAATTATGAGTCAATAAAAAGCAAAAAGAGGGAAGAGTTTTTTTCCTTAATCTCTCATCTCCACTGAGTAGCAGCAAGTAAATAAGCCAATAAGCCGCAAAGATGAGAGCTCAAAGTGAAACACAGGTTACAGGAAATGGCGGGAGTAGGCGGTGAGACATATGTGGCCCCCTAGTGCTACAGTCAGTCAGCAGGAATACACTCACCCACTGATGGACTCTATATTTTATTGAATCTCTGTGCTAGATGTTGAGGGACACACAAAGAGAGGGTTTTATCCCTAAGGAGCTTACAGTCAAGGTGAAAGGTAAGCATATAAACAGGATTAATGTAGAATACCAGGACCAAATAAGTGGCAGAGACATAGGAGCCCAGGGTAATCACTGTGGATGGAGAGGTCAGGGATGCTTTGCAGAGATGATGGGAGTTGAGCTGGGTCTTCAAGAATAGGTCACAGGTGCATAGCTAGAGCACAGTAGAGAGAGGCCCTCAGCAGGATTGAGGAAGAAAGAGAGAAGAGTCATGCAAAAGGCAGAAAAGTGATGAATTTGGGGCAGACATTGAAGGTTAGATGGATGACTCTCCCCGTGATCACAGACTAAGTACCTGAAGACAGGGCTGCCTCAAGCTGTGAAAATCCAGACCAAACAGGAGATTGTGTTTGTCTTGCAGAGGGCTGGAAAGTTTTTGATCACGCAAGTGGTGTGATAACGCTGTAACTCTAGAGAAATCCCAACCATTTCGTTCTTTCTTTTCTGATCATTTGCCCCTTATTCAGGCTGAATTTACTCTTTATGCATGTGCTTTTATCTCCAATCATGCCCTTTGTTTGTGGGGAACGTGCATGCTCTGCGTCAAGGTGCCATTGAGTCTGTTTCCATGTTCTTTGGTACCAATTTCCTGGCTCACCAGAGCAGGAGCTGGATTTATTTTCAAGGCTCAGAAGGCAGGAGGAGTATCAGCTTCTAACCCAAGATTTGGCTCCCAGCATCCTGAATGGTGCCTATATTTTTTGTTTCACACAAGGTAGTATTGACTAACTTTTAAATAGTTCACAGAGAATTCAGCCTCTGCATTTAAATGGTAACACACAAAACATTTGGTATCCCCCAAATCTGTTTGCTTTCCGACTTAAAAAGTAGTTTTAAATAGCTTTCTTACCTATCCTTATTACCAAGAAGTCTTCTAAAATATTATTTCTACTACTATATAGAAAATGACAATTACAATGGAAGAATTTAAATAGAATTAAATCCATAAGTTATTTTGTTTGTTTGACTTTTGGCCACACTATATGGCATGCGGGATCTTAGCTCCCCACAGGGCATTGAACTTGTGCCCCCTGCACTGAAAGAGTGGAGTCTTAATCACTGGACTGCCAGAGAAATCCCTAGATCCATAGGTTTTAAATACACATGAGAGTGTGAACTTCATCATATTTATTTCCGAGAGCCTAGTACAAGTAATATTACTAATGAATTAATATGTATTGACTGAACAAATAATAATTAGAGTCAATAGTCAAAATGCATCTCTTGGAGATAAGCAAAGGCAAGCCGATTCATTTTCAAGTACAGTTACTCAGTGTCCAACTGTGCTAAAGCCTTTCACGTTTCTTCCTCATACAATTCAAATGGGCAGGTTCTGATCCTATGTTGGAGATATGTAACCTGATATATGGGAAAAGTTATTAACTTACCCCAAAATTTAAGACCAGATATTCTGATTCAAAAATGTTTTAGTAACTTACTAAAAGTAACTCACCCAAGAATTCAAGACTAGATATTCTGATTCAAAATCCAAGATTCTTTTCTCAAATTTTCCCCCAATTTGTCTAGTTATAGTAAATTGTTGTTGTTCAATCGCTAAGTTGTGTCTGACTCTTTGTGACCCCATGGACTGTAGCCCACCGTGAAATTTTCCAGGCAAGAATACTGGAGTGGGTTGTCATTTCCTTCTCCAGGGGATTTTCCTGCCCCACAGAACTCACATCTCTTGCATTGCTGGCAGTTTCTTTACCGCTGAGCCACCAGGGAAGCCCAAAACTTGGACTCAGTAGTTGGTGAAGGTCAGGAATCTACACAGTTAACATATGGCTCTTTTAATTCTGAGAGACATTTCAGGGGCCTCTAGTCCTGGCTGCCCATTAGAATCACTGTGGAAGTGTTTAAAACTTCAGATGCCTTGGCCCCACCTCAATGAAGCGATCTGTTTATCAATGGTAAATAAGAAAGAAATCCTAGGGTATCAGTATTTTTCAACTCTTCAGATTATTCCAATGGGCATCCAAAGCTGAGAACCCTGGGCTCAGCTCTTCTGTGCTGACAGCAATATGTAATGGGTTTACCCAGCCTCCTCTAAGCACTTCTCCACCCCTTGCCTTTCTTCCCATACAATGTGGGCCAGGAAACAAAGCAGAAATATTTCAATGAAGAAAGGAACAGAAAGGAAGATCAAGAGACCATTTGTGACAAATGATTAGGGAAAAGAAAATGAGAACTGTTGACGGTGGTAGGGGGAAGTGAAGGGTGAAGGGAAAGGTTTGAGACTCATCATGGAAACAGTTTAGTAACTCTAAGCAAAAGTTAAATAAAGCTGGCACTCATGTGAGCATATTGCTCTCAAATAAAGATTCTGCTTTTTTTCTAGAGGAGTCTGAGTAATTTTTACATTCTCATATATTTATCCTTCCTCATGACAAGGCTTGAGGATCAGAAATTCTGTGTCTTTATTGTTCTTATTTTGCAAGTGAGAGTCCTGAGACATGCTTGGCGAATGAAGTCCCCGACTGGTTCCCAGGCTTTTTGCCACCTCTGCAGTATGGTATGCATTTTTCTCTGCCTGTGAAACACTCATGGCATAGACAATTACAATCCAACTTATAAGGAAACAGGAATATTGACTACCTTTATGCAGTCTTCTCTCCCCGGACTTCACTCAGTAGAAGATCCAAAATAATTGGAGCAAATTAATCTGATGGAAACTTATATTCTACTTTGATAATCAGAAATAACTTCTGTTACGTGGCATCTGCCGATTGGATCTGTTTCCAAACGGACGAAAGCAAAGGAGAATTCTGAAATGCAGAAATTGTAAGCAGCTATACACTTCTGGAGGGAGAAAATGATGTTCTTAAACTGTTGATTGTGATCTAGCAAGTGCTGCATTCTTTTGTCTCAAAAAAGAAAACCAGTGTTCCCCCTCCTGCCTTCCTTGCCTGGGCAGCCCGTCACCCTCTCTTAATGAAACAGAACAGTTGATGCCTCTAACTCCTCTTTCATTTAATCTCATTAATGCAGTCTGTTGGGATTCTCGTTGTGGGGTAACATAGGGACAGTCGTTAGACCTCTAGTGAAAAGTGCAATATTTTCCTGTTAGACTTTTAATTGCAACATCAAAATGTGTGAGAACGAGCTCAAAACCAAAGCTGACGCCACTGGTGAGTTTTGCATTTTCTTCTTTCTTCTGATGCTTAGCTGTATGAACTATCTTTCAGCCAAGACAGTAAGCATGTATAAGCTCTCAGCAAAATAAAGTGATGGCTAAGTGTGGGAATAGTGAAATATTTTGACTTGAGCATGCACATGATAAACAAGTGACTCAAGCTTTATTTTACACTGGAGAACATCTTTGTATATAAATATTATCATATCCTAGAGCAAATAACTGAATGCATAAGTTTTGAGATTGAATTCATGTGGCCCATTACACTAACATGAGGTTAACAGTGTGAACATCCATGTCACAATTTTGTCCCTTTGCCATTCCTGTTGTTAACTTCATTTTACTTTTCTAATTAAAAAAAAAAATCAGTTTATCAATATATTATAGCAGGCACTTTCTCAAATGTAAGAAATTTGTTTTCAAAACAATTCTATTTGGTTGAATGGTTATTAGCAGTCAGGTGAATTATGTTTGAGTTTTTCTTCTAAATTTTTCATAAGTTAATACATAGTTCCCTAAGCACATATCATCTCATAACATAGATTATGTGCATTTATTTTAAAATATTTCAGGGCAATATGATGATTTGTTGCCATTTTTTTGCTAGTACTAGAAAAACAGTTGGAAATATTAAGATGTAAATTGATATAATCATTTGTTTCAAATAATATAACCTAACAACTGTTCAAAAAAAGTTACTAAGCAAATTAAAACTCCTAAAATATTATATTAACTCAGAAGTACATTTTTTCAAAATACTAGAGCTTCCTAGTGCCTGCATTTTTAGAAAAGAATAGATATTGTTTCGAGGCAATTATTCACTGATGTCAAAATATGTATTTAAGGACTTTATTCATGACATAAGCCATTACAAGCAGATTGTAGTTCTGACATCATTGGAGTCTTTAGACAAATATTTATCCTTCCTACTGACAGATTTACTCAGGATATTGTTGCTATTGTTGTTTAGAAATTAATAACACTGGACGTATTAACATCTATGTACTTAATCCTCTTTGGGTCTGAATTACAATTAGAAGAAGAGAAGCTAACAGGTAAACATAAGTGTCCCTTTCTCCCTTGATTTGGTGTTTTAAAACAACAAGAATTTTTCCTCTATTGTAAAATTACATCAAACACAGAATTTAATTTTTGGAGCTTATATGTGTATGGGTACTCACACACACACACGCACACACTTCATTTTTTAAATGAACTATATGAAAAAAACGTGCCTTACATTTTGCAAAGAGAACCAGATATTTTAATTTCATCTTAAATTTAAGTGAATTAAAAGGAATATTCCAGATTAAACCCGCAGGGTGTTTTGGTTTTTTTCTGGTTACTACAGTAGAAAATTTTGGTGCTGTGCTTAGCAACTGGTTTTCACCAGTCTTTTTCCTCTATTATTTCCTCCCAAAATAAATATTTCTGCCTTGAATAATTCAAGCCTCTAAAGAAAAACTCCACTTTTTCCTACCAATTTAGACCACCTGGTAGCATCAAAATGCCTTTGGTAGAAATTAATGTATAAGAAATACAGCTAACAAATGGAACAACCATAAACATCTCTATGAAAATGCTGTTAGAAGCTATCAAGCAATGATTATGAATTTGCTGCTTGTAGAAAAACAGTTCAAAAGAAACTTGTAAAAATGGAATGTGAAAATCACTGTATCTGTTCTTAGTACTTGGTCATCCTTGTTCATAGAACTCCTTCACCAGCTTACGTAAACACTGAATAAAGCTGTTAGGGATTACGTGCAGCATGCTGGATCTGATGAGCTCAAAAATAAGATAGCTTGGGTCCTATAATGTTTAGGATTATGCTGGTAATCTCTTTAGGGAAAGTGTGCAGTATCAGCAGAAATGCACTTCAGTCTTCGAGGGAATGAACACTAATAATTCTACATTTGTTGGGTAGCTAAAGCTTTGCCTACCTTGATGTAGGGGCTTTGTGACATTTGTAATAGGATGAAATCATAAGGGAGAGCTTCTGGAGTAACATCTTAAATTATCATTTTACCTCTAAAATAATTCCTGGTGCTACATGCAAATGAGAATACATTCCTTTACATTCTAAGTGTCTCCCTTTTTGAAACAGGCTGCCTATGTAAAGATGAACTAAACCCAAAGATTTCTTTCTCCAAAAGCCTCCAAACTTTTTCTCATCTCTAGAAGTGAAATAAAAATTAAGGTTGTCTTTTCAATTCTATATATTTTTTTAAGATTCAATTCAGAAACAATACAGGCTTAATTGCAAGTTTGCTAGAACATAAATGATGATTATGTAATCTCAGTGCAGAAACTTACAGTATATTTTTCTTTTGTAGCATTGTCTATGTTAAAAATAAAATCAAATTTCTTGCTGTTAATCCAAAAATGAGTTCCTAAAATCTTAGCTCTTAGAGGATTAATGATCACTGATGTCCAAGTGTCCTCCCTTAAGTGAAAAATCCCTCATGACATGTTGGACTGCCCATTCATATGAATTTTTCCCTACATCAATGCTGTGATGGGAAAGGAAGTCTTTGAGTCTACCCATCTCATCCTCTTCTCCCCAATACCAACACACACAAAACTGGTGTAAGTATCTTATCTATGGTCTAAACTTTGTTTATGTAATGATTTGCTATATCTATGGCTAAAAGGATGTTTGAAAAACAGATTGTGTTTGTGTGTTTAGTTGCTCAGGTGTGCCTGAAACTTTGTGACCCTATAAACTGTAGCCCACCAGACTCCTCTGTTCACAGGATTTCTCAAGCGAGAATACTGGATTGAGTTGCCATTTCTTCCTCCAGAGTATCTTCTCGACCCAAAGATCAAGCTCTGGTCTGCACTGCAGGCAGATTCTTTACCCACTGAGCCATCTAAAAACCAGAAGTGTCTGTAAATATGAAAAAGGGATAAATTATACTACTGTTCAGTTTCTGACTATCCAAGCAAATTGTAGGACATTATGTGGCAATTAAATCCAGCTTTTATTACATTAGTAAGGAGAATGTTACTATGATGCCAGCATTCTGATCTTATGTGGACATCGTCCTCGTGTAGGACAATAATCCACCCAGGTATCTCATGAGAGACATGATGAGATGCCACATTTATTTCAAAGCTTTCTCTTTCCAGGAACAAAGGCATTGAATTGGGTTTTGGTCACTGTATTTTAGACTTTGTCTTCATCTTTCCTCTATAGTCCTGCCTTGTCTATTTTTTTAAACACTTTAAGGGATTTAGTCTTTACCATTATGCAGAAAGAAACATGTTTTTCTTATTTTTGAATTCTCTGAAAAAGTTCTGAGAACTTCAGAAATGGTCTTCAATGTTTCTATCAATGGAAAGAGTGAGAAACTAATATCATGTTCTTTCCACCCCATTGTGTACTTTCAATTGCTTGGGGTTTTTTTGGGTGTGTGTGTGTGTCTGTATCTGTTTGTGTGTGTTTAATTAGTGTTGTTTTTTCAAAATTTGAATCCCTTACCTTCAAATATACATGTGTATTTTTTTATGTTTACTTATTTTATTTTTGGCTGTGTCATTCAGCATGTGGGACCTTAGTTCCCTGCATCCTCTGCATGGGAAATTCATAGTCTTAACCACTGGACTGACAGGAAAATCCTACCTTCAAATATATAATTTAGTGGCTTTATTTTTATATTTCTCTAATACATCCCTTTTAATTGGCCTTTTCAAATATTCTTGAAAAGAACGTAGTATAGGAACCACATCTTAGAGCACACGGAACAGTAAAACTGGGTTGAATCCCATGGAACTGGCAGTGTTGCCTATCTCCTTGCACAAAAGGGTGGCAAACTTATATGACCCAACCTGACATATGTGCCTACAGATAAAAGCATAAGTATTTGATAATCCTAAAAGAATCCTTCTACTATTTATTTTTCATTTAACTCCATTAACTACCCTGCTTTCTTTCTAAGACCTGGCTCAAAGGCCACCTCATCCACCAAATCTTGCCAGTTTTCTCTGGTTGAAACCAATGTATTTCTTCTTCCAGGTTTATTTAAGCATTCCTCTCAGTCTGCCCTGTGTTGAGGTCATGTAGACCTGTGTGCGGCTATACAATCATTGTACTCACTTTGAAGATAGAAAGTTGGTTGCTTATATCTGTAACCTAAAACAAATGTTTGCTGAATTGCCTTTGCTGGGCTATCTCAGACAATTCTCACTATCTCTATTAAAAGAAGCACTTTTCAGTAATTCAATTATTTTTAATATTTACTAGAATTTTTAGTGCAGTTTTAGATTTACAGAATAATTGAGCAGAAGTCTACCCATCCTCTTATATACAATTTCCTCCATTATTAATAGCTTGCATTAGTGTGATATGTTAATGAACCAATTAATTAGTCAACCAATACTGACTTGTTACTAACTATGTCCATAGTTTACATTAAGGCTCATTCTTAGTGTTGTACTGTTCTTTGGGTTTCTATGAGTTTCAACAAATGCATAGTCATGTATCCATCGTTACAGTATCCCATAGAACAGTTTCACCACACTAACAATTCTCCCTGTTTCACCTATTTATCTTCCAAAGCTGGGATAACTGCTGTTGTTTTTGTTTGTTTTTTTACTGTCTCTAGAGTTTTGCCTTTTCCAGACTGTCATATAGTAAGTAGCTATTCAGACTTTCTTTCACTTAGCAATATGCATATAAGGTTTCTCCTTATCTTTTCATGGCTTGATAGCCCATTTCTTTTTAGCACTGAATAATATCTCATTGTCTGGATGTACCATAGTGGGTTTATCCACTCAGTTATTGAAGGATATCTTGTTTGTTTCCATTTTGGGGTAATTATGAATAAAGTTGCCATAAACATGCATTTGCAGGTTTTTGTGTGGACATAAGTTTTCAACTCATTTGTAAATACCTAGCAGAGGAATTGCCGAGTCATATGGTAACATCATGTGGCTGTGTAAGAAACTGCCAACCTGTCTTCCCAAGTGGCTGTATCACTTTGCTTTCCCACCAGCAACAAGTTGTCTTTGTTCTGTATCCTTGCCAGTATTTGGTAATGTCATTTTTTTTTTTTTTTTTTAGATTTCAGTCATTCTAACAGTGTAGTGGCATCTCACTGTTCATATTAATATTAACTAATTAATATTAAAATATTAATTTGTAATTTCCTAATAACATATGATGGGCTTCCCTGGTGGCTCAGATGGTAAAGAATCTGCCTGCAATGCAGGAGACCCAGGTTCAATCCCTGGGTCAGGAAGATGCCCAGGAGTAGGAAAGTGGCAACCCACCCCAGTCTTCTTGCCTGGAGAATTTCATAGATAGAGGAGCCTAGCAGGCTAGAGTCCATGAGGTTGCAAAGAATAGGACACAGCTGAGTGACTGATACAATAATATTGAGCATCTTTCTTTGGTGAGATGTCAGTTTTGATCTTTGCCCAGTTTTTGAGGTTTAAGAGCTCTTTGAATATCTTTTATACAAGTCTTTTATTACATATGTATTTTACAGTATTTTCTTTACTTTTATTTTTACTTTATGTTACTTTACAGTACTGTATTGGTTTTCCCATACATTGACATGATTGTCTCAGTCTGTGACTTCTCTTCATTCTCTTAATGCAATTAGATTTTTAACATAGAAAAGTTGTATTTTTTTCATCTTCTGAAAGGAGAATTTTTTGCTCTTTTTAAATTTTTTCTCCAGGGAGTGAACTCTGCCTGGTCACTCTGAATCATCCATGTGACCTGGTGTGTGGAATTTCTCCATCTTGCCATCCATCAGTGAAGCTGGTTCTACATAAACCTGAACTTGCTATTGAAGTTTTCAGTTAAACAGGGACTAGAGAAAAGGGCTCAGAAAAAATTAAGGAACTGAAGACAGACAAGGTTTTTCATTGAAGCAAAATGCTGTTTTCTTCTCTTTATAAATGGAGAACAGCTATCAAAACAGACAATATGCCTTTTTTTTTTCTTGTGTGAAGTTCTCTTCACAGAAAATTGGAGCTTAGGAGACAGGCACTCTGAGAGTTAAATCGTAGAATGTCTTTCCTTTCTCTCTTTCAGAATTTCTCAAGCTGTGCTGTGCATATGCATCACAGTAATACTTTTAAGTGTAGATTCTGATTATATTGGTCTAGAGTAGGACCTACATGCCCGCATTTCTATCAAGCACTCAGGCAATGACACATCGCTGTTCGTCAGGGACCGCACTATGAGTACCAGGTCTCAAGACAGCGTTATGATAGAGGAGAGGAATGTGATGAGTATCCATCATGACTGCTGAACTCTGTGTTAACTAATCTGCCTTTATGAGATGGGGCAGCTTTTCAAGTGGTTTATTCCCAGAATTACCATGGGTAGCTAAAATGAGTTCATTTCTGTTTCAAACATAGCTTTTCTCTCTTACCTTTCACAAAAGAAGCAAACTTGGTGTGATTCAATTTTAAAAATAGAAAAACTGTTGTTTAATCTGCTCATGCGAGACATTTTTGAACTGAGTATTGGGAGAGTGAGCTAGCAGCCAGTGCAACTAAGAGCAAGTCCACAGCAGAGCAAGGACACACTGCCAGGCAGTGGTACAACATGCGAAAGATGCATGCACAGCTGACAGCCTGAATCTGCACAAGAACCTGAACAGTGAACACTGGGTATGCACTACAGTAATGCAGGATGTTTCTGGGAATACACTTACACTCCCTCCTTTCTTCTGCCTTGTCAATTAATGACCAGTGTTTTTTGTAACTAATCCTTCAATTGTCCTACTGCCTTTTGAACAAAAGAGAAATGCCTAAAAGACAATAGCAGAATCTGCTTTCCCAGAGTCCTGTGTAGTTTTTAATTTCCCATCGTGTCAGGGAAATTAAAAATTCTATCAGTTCTCATAGTATCTACAACTATAGTCACCTGGACATCACAGAACATTTGTTCTCAAACTTAAATGCTGTTCTGGAAGCTTGTTACAAAGCAAATTCTGTTGCAATTGGCCTAGGCAAGTCTTGATAGTCTGCATTTCTAACATGCTCCAGGTCTTTCCACTGGTCTACAGACCCCACTGTGAGTGGGCATTGGGACACTTTAGTTGTATATTTATAGCTGGACACAATTAGCCGTTTTCAATCTGAATGATGTCAGGTCCTACACACAATCTTTGACAGGACAAGATGTACTTAATGGAAATTAATTGAAACCACTATGACTTGTAAAAGTGATTTGCTTTGCTTCCAAGGGGATATTTAACTTTTTATCAATAATGCTGCTAATAATAATACTAATTTCTTTCTTCATTCTTTGTTGGTCTCATTCTCTCTCATTTCACTCTTCTGGGGAGTCTGAGGGCAAGTAGCTCTTCAAAGATAAGTGCTCAAATGCAAAATATAAATCAACTTCCTTCATGATAATCCTATAAATTATGCCTTTGAAAAAAATCACTTTTGCCATTATCATATGATAGATTTCTTTAACTCTAGCTTCAGTGATATACAGATTAGAGAAATACAGTGATATAAAAATAAATGTTATCTTTAGATCATTCAAAAGCTGTCTGTCAACTGAATGGAACTGAGGGCTCAGGAACCCCAAATGCTGATAGATGTGAGGGTATTCCAGTAGGAACTAAAGTACACTGAATTTCATGCACTATATTTGGTATTTTAGCAGGATGCTGGGATTAAGATGCTATGTGCCCTGATGAGATAAACGAGAACACAAACCTGATCTAATATCAGGAATCTCTTTAAATCACCACATAGCATGATGCAAAGACAAAAGCTCAAAGGCTTTTACTCTTCTCCTGAGGGTCTCATTTTTCTACACTTTCATCCCACCCCAATCTTCAGGCTGTTTTCTGATAAATTAAAGTTACAGTGGAACCAGATTTCAGGAATACCAGCTTCATCTTTGCGGATTGTTGCTATTTGATAGCAGAAAGTTTTGTATCTATTAGAGATAAATACTTAATCTGCCAGTGAGAGAAAAGAAGAGTACAAACAGGGATTTTAATTCAGATTGGCCACAAATGATAGATGAGAGTAGGAGATACAACTTGGGCTACTGAGACCATCTGCAAAAAGATTTTTAACCAAAACGGTCACCTTTATTGGAAATTTTTACATATGCAAATTGGGCTTCACTCAAGCATTGAGAGCTCCTGCACTGTCCAGTTTTAGCATAACTGTAAAATCTGGGAACCAGGATCCGACAGGCACACCTAGTGTCCAGGAACGCAAGTTATCACAGCCTGGGTAGATGATTCTTATTCCCCTTAAGAAAACAAAAGATGCCACAAGTATAGCCCCCAAATGAAAGCCAGAAAATACAGAGAGAGTTACGGGTCACTCCTTAGTATTCTCAGATTCTGGCCTTATCCCAAGATTTTACTTCCTTTGCAGATGGTTTATGCGCTACAAAGAATACCTTGTTAATAATTTGATTCATTTAATTCTCAATGGGAGTCTTTTATCATATCAGAATCACCTGGGGGCCTTTTTCTAAATACATACCCATTCCAATCTTGAGAGATTTTTATTTCTTCTCCTCATCCCAAATACAGAAAATCAGTATTACTTAAAGCCTCTTTCATAAAAGGGAGTGTCAAATCTTTTGGTTGTATTGAAATAAAAAATTAGGACTAACTGCTTTAAAGAGTAAGAAAAATTCTCTTTCAGGGTCCATAGAAAATATTTAAAAAGAAGTATGACCTGGACTCTGTCCTTAATGGATTTGAAATGCCCAGAATATAAAAATGGCTGGGTTGAAGTATAAGAGCTGGCATGGTAAACAGGAAATGCCAACAGGAGTACACACAGTAAAAAATGTGGCCTCCAAACAGAGAGTACCTAAAAGGCCCATTATTGCTATGATTCCTGATGGATGCTTTTAACAGTTAAGGTATTTTGATGGATTAAAGTGATTCATTTTTCTAGTTAATTCATTAGCCTGGATTAGTTTATTTAACCTTAATACCTGGTAATACAGCAGGGGCTTCTGAAGGAGAAGAACTAAAGATATGTACATTTTGAGAAGCAGGAAGAATGAAAAGCATGGTGACTGAGTGATGTTGCGGTAAGGCTCCCTAGGAAGGACCCTCAGGAGAATGCCAGGGTGAGAACTGCCATCTTCAAAAAGGGAGACAAATTTGGATTACTACTCAATTGTTGAATAGGGTTTGCCTGCCAACTCAGGGGATATTAAATTAGTTGTACATCATAAATTATTCTAATATGAAGTAAAACATAAAATTATTTAACATCTCCCCTGACATTCTTTTGCACAAGAATATCATTTCCAAAGAAAATATATAGGATCACTTTTATAAAGAAAAAAGTTTAATTGATAAATAAAAATTAACTCTAGTCTCTGCAAAGCTTTACCATAGAAAAATGTAAGTGAAAGGACAATATAAGAAATTGAAAACCTGATAAATGGGCATGTCTCAAGCCATCTCTCAGGGCATTTCAACTCCTCTAAATTTGTCTCTCAGAAGCTACTGTTGAATTAATCCACAAATCCAGCAAAAGTATGGAAGTGAACTTGCTCTTCAGTCTCTGTCTATCACCTTCATTGTCATGGCTGGTGAGGTCCAGGCCACCAAATGCTCCCTAGATATCCGCTTTGAAACCATGATAAATAGTTTGTCGTTAGATCTGCAGCCACTGCAAGACAGTCACACAGGAAATGATGGCAAGTATAACAGCAAGATGTTTAGAAATGGCAAACACTGAAGCAATGATCTGACGTGATGTCCTACTAGCTGCCGTCTGTGGGGTCATACAGAGTTGGACACGACCAAAGCAACTTGGCAGCAGCAGCAGCAGCAGTGTCTGAAATCCCCTGCCATGGAGATGTGTTTTATAAAATACACAGTGTGAACTATGAAGCTGTAGCTCCAAAGCAGTGTATTTTAAATGAGAGAAAAGGAAAAGGATTCATGCTTTAAATTATTGAAATTCACCTTCACCTATAAAAACCTCAGACGATCTATTCTACCATAGTAGATAAAAATGGTCATAGGTTTTTCAAACTGGTAACTCCCTTCCCACATACAGCCTTACACAAATACGCTTTTCAGGGACTTCTTTCTCTTTAAAAATACCGTTGAAATGTTTATGGTTCTTCAGGATTACATGTTGAGCTAGAATTATAAATATGTATAAATATGCAGATGCTCTATCGAATCATTCCTTATCCCATTTGTATTTCCGAAGTTGTGTAAGATAACCTTTGTGGCTTTCCAAAACATCTTCTCTCACCCCAGGGGGCAAATTACCTCTATTTTCATTTCCTTTAGAGTTAGATCATTTTATAATTAAGAACTTATTGAAGCAGATTCTCCCCACGTGTAAGTTACTCCCTGGGGAGTAATTTATGCAAAGAGTGCCTCTGACTTAATATCATATAAGCCTAACAACTGTACAATGGATACCTGGCATTTTTAGTCAGTTTTGCTATCACTGAAAAAAATCCACGGTTGGAAATGTTACTCAAAAAAAAGAAAACTACAAATAACTTATAGTGTCATTCATTTGGGCTTTTTAATGGTAAGATTTTTAATAAAGGAATGTGTCTTATATTTTTTGTTTAAAAGCATCAGAAATACCAGCTAATGATGACATTTTTGATTGTGATGATGAAGACTGACATTTTGTAGCTCTTTATTATTTACAAGGTAAAAATAACTCATTTAATCCTCACAAATCTATGAAGTTTGTCAGCTAAACTTTCTAAACCAGAAAACGAGATCAGAGGTTTTATTTTTTCCCTTGGTCCAATTATTAACAGATTAGGGGACTGGAATCCAGGGAACAGAACAGAACAGAGTGATATAAAATATCACATTTTTTTCATGTCACAAAATTTTGAAAACAAATACTAGTTCATATATAAGAAGAGAAAGAAATAGAAATACTTAGTCTAGTAAGTTTTTTTCTTTGGATTTGTCTCCTCTTCTGATACTTTTATTTTTATCTCTTTAACTGCTACATTTGAGTAATATAGGAATTCAAAATTGTATTTGTATTTTATCTTTGTGGGAGGCAGTGAAAGGGTTACTGAATGAACTATCAGGACAATCAGCTAATTTCCATGTTTTTTCCCAAGTCACCTTAAGAACATCATTAATGACCTGAATCCTCAGTATTCTTATCTGAAAAATAGAGACATAACACTGAATTTTTTGCTTATAAAGATGATTTGAACTTATTGTGAAATATTTAATCTAAAAATTTACTGTGCATCCCTAAAGCTAAGTATTTTTAATACTTAAAGCAACATTATTTTTTAAAGTAGAATGGTAAGAAAAAGAGGGTTATGTCATTGCATATTTGTTTTGCATATTCAAGGGTGAGAAACTGCATGAAAGCATCCAAGTGGCAGATTGATGTATAAAGCATTTTGAAGCATATTTTGCATAATTATTTTAAATTGGGAGTGGGAATAGCAGATCTTCCTAGTGTGTATAATTTTAACAACACTGAGAATACTATCAGAGACATGGGAACTACTACATTCTAAATAAAGTTTATATCAGGGATTCATCCATAACCTCAAAGATGATGACTTAAAATCATCTTTCTACGAGGTTCTATACGTGTTCTCTAAGACATGACACTAAACTGCACACGTGCAAAATGGAAATCCTATGCCCTACCATGTTCCACAAAGGAATTGCCTTACCAACCACCCATTTATGTCAAGTCTACTATTTAATCCTACACTGAAGACTAGGAAGCTATAAGTCACCTTTGATTCTTCATCAGTTTCCACCTCTTTCATTTATCTTCTCACTTCTTCCACTGAGCTGCCTTTCTATTTGCTGCTGCTTCTGCATTTATCCTGCTACTGAGGTAATTCACGCTTTCAGCTCCTGACACCCAGGTTGGGAATTTTAATTGTCTTCCATTTGTTTCTGGTCAGCCTGCCCAACTTACCTTTCTAAAGTAACCAAACCACCACTTCAGCCATTTCTTCATTCACGTCTTTGATTCCTTCTAGCCAGTGATGTCAGGTGAAAATTCTTCTGCCTGATCCCCAGGAACTTCATAATCTGATATCACTCCCTCTATCCAATTTTATGACCCAAGTTTCCATTAAAACCAAGTTGCTTGTCTCAGTGATCACAAGCCACAGTCATTCGGGGCCATCTCAATTCCATCCTGCTTTCAGAAATACCTTTTGCCTCACACTTCTTACACAGTTTTCAAAATCAAAATATCTTTATCTCCAGTGAAATTGTTTCAGTCCTATTGAAGTGATAGTACCCACATGCTTTGGGCTTCCCAGGTGGCGCTAGTGGTAAAGAACTTGCCTGCCAATGCAGGAGACTGAGAGACTCCGGTTTGATCATTGAGTCAGGAAGATCCCCTGGAGGAGGGCATGGCAGTATTCTTGTATTCTTGATCCAGTATTCTTGCCTGGAGAATCCCATGGACAAAGGAGCCTGGTGGTCACAAAGAGTTGGACACAACTGAAGTGACTTAGCATGTACCCATAAGCTTTATCATTTTTTTCCTTGATATCTCCATGTATTATATTTGGTTTATTGATTAGATAATTGGTGTCATTAGTATATCTTATGTCAACAGCCTTTATTATTTTAGTGGATATACAGATACTCAATAACTATCGGACAGATTATTCGTTGGCATTTTCACAAGTAAACCTCCAGCCATTTAGTGTATGAAATCACCTCTACCCCTTCCAGTTTTGCTTTATTTATGCATTTAAAATATCATTGAAAAAGGTAATGTGATCATTCTCAGTGACTTAAAGTCTGAAGTACAAAAGAAAACCAAAACCACAGGTTGAAGAGATTTTTAAGTCACACTATATGAAGTTCGAAAAGGAAAAACAATGAAACCAAAAGTTTAGAAAACTTCTAGTCCCTGGTTACATTTTCTAGGTTAAGGAAAACAAAACAAACAAGGGTAAATGGATGCCCTTTATTTAGAAAGGGATTCCCAAATGCCTCAGTGATAGAGAATCCCTCTGCCAAATACAGGAGACACAGTAGACACAGGTTAGATCCATGAGTCGGGAAGACCCCTGGAGGAGGAAATAGGAACCCACCTAAGTATTCTTACTTGGAGAATCCCAGGGACAGAGGAGCCTGGCAGGCTACAGTCCATGAGGTCGCAGAGTCAGATACGACTGAGGGACTGACCACCACCAGGTTACTTAGAAGAAGCTTAGGGAAGCCATTCAGATGAAATAGATGACCCTACAGCACCCCCCCACCCCGCCCCCTGCCCCCGCCCCCCACCCCAAAAACACACTGATTCTTCAACACTGAGTCACGGCAGAAGTGAGGAGGGAGATGGGAGGGTGAAAGGAAGACAACTCTGTAAGCTCAAAACTGTCTGTTTTCCCCTTTCAGCACAAATTGAAGTGATACCATGCAAAATTTGTGGCGATAAGTCCTCTGGGATCCACTACGGAGTCATCACGTGTGAAGGCTGCAAGGTACGGGCATTAACAAGGCACAGCTGACAGCGTCTGTGTTGGCCTCAGGCATCTGTGTGCTTCACAATGCAAGAGGTGACAACTTTTGAAAGGCCTGCTAAAGGATTCTTATCCTGCTGCTGACACTCAGGAATTCTTGCTTGGTGGTGGGTGGGTTGATTTTCTCTTATTTGGCCTTTCACCTTTTTGTCATTGTCTAACTCATCAGGAGCTGCTTAGAAGTGGATTGCTATTTAAAAGCCTCAGTTATTCACATTTATCAAAATATAAATACTGATGTGCTGTATTAACAGTCTTGTGTTCAGTAAACTCCACCACATTTATATCAACATTCAAGTTTAAAATGAAGATTATAAGTTAATGGGCCTGTATTTATTTATCTGCTTGAGAAAGAAGTCAGGGTAACATTTGCAATATGCTTGTGACTATCCTTTATTCTCATATTTCAGAAAAAAACTAGAAGTATGAAACCTTAAAAGTGGAGCAGATAACCTCTTGTCAGTTAAAAATAATCTGCCTCAATTTCATCAAAGAGGTCCTGAGTTATTAACAAGATTATGTCATAGGGCCAATATCACTGATCTAGTTCATGAGAAAACATGAACAAACATGTTTGTTTTTTTTCCATTCTCAGTCCAGTGTTCCCCTCCACGACAAATCTAACTAATTCTTCCAATTCCTATAAGCAAGTTGATTTTTAAAATCTTAAAACTGGAGGAATAGCAGTTAACATAGACTAATCCGAAATAAGAGAAATTTGAAATTTAAGAGTAAATGTTTAAATTCAACCCTTAGAAGGTAGGAAAGATGAGAGACTCAATATCAAGGGGAAAATGAAAACAGTTCTACAACTAATTTTAAAGGGCACTGTGTAACCAGAACAAAGGAAATGAAGCTATAGTCCAGGAAGGGAAATTGATAGACCGGCAAAGTTATTGGCAAAAGCAATTACATTTTTGATCAAAGATGCAAGTTGAATGAATCATTAATTTAAGGTCAGTAGAATGAAGGAGATGTGGCACAATCACAGATTCTAAGAACCACCCTTAATCTTATAAGATGTTCAGATATAAATGAAACAAAATGTACTGAAACTCAGATAGTCATGCTATGTGAAAAATCGGCAGTATCTTCATAACAGTCTCGAAGAAGTATAATTCCTGGAATTGAAACTGGGAGGAAAGGGGAAAAAGGAATAAATGAAAATAAAGAAGGGACAGGGAATGCAGAGGGGGAAGAATAACACAGATGTACTAATGCAACATACCAGCCTGCTTTAGAGGTGATAAGCAATAATCCATGTCTGAACATCATGAGATGTGCCTTGTACTCTGTCCTTCTGCAGGCCTATAATGCAGAATTGCATGCTATCCACCTTAATGTGCCTCAACTTATCTCATGAAACAGTAAAGCAAAATTACAGATCAGCAATTTTTTTTTACTCTTAGAATAAGCTATTACTTCCTCCAAGCAGATAGACAATTTTCTTCATAGAAAGGAAAAATTTGGGAATCAGACCCCTCTCCAGTGAAATCACCCTCACCCCTACTGTGCTGGTTTATTATACAATTTTAAGAGCTCTGGTCTAGTTTATACACTATCCATGGGGGGGTAGGGGGTGGGGAGGACTTCCTGGTAACTCAGATGGTAAAGAATCTGCCTGCAATACCAGAGACCCAAGTTCAATCCCTGGATCGGGAAGATGCCCTAGAGAAGAGTGGCAACCCACTCCAGTATTCTCGCATGGAGAATTCCGTGAACAGAAGGGCCTGATAGGAGACAGTCTATGGGATCCCAAAGAGTCAGACAGAACTGAGTGACTAACACCACCATCATGGTGATGGTGATTTTAGACCACTGTCAAAGTGGAAATGTTTTGTTTCATTGTTTACAGCTGGATTTAGAAAATGTCTGATTTCAAAATATGAATCTATGGTCATGCTAAGGAGCTAAACAGTTTTAAGCAGTAATTTTTAAACTATTGAACTACTTAACAAATATATTCCAACAGGTCAATAGACAAGAATGAGTGTTTAGGTTGCCGTCATCTTTTCTATTTAAAGAAGGAACCCAGATTCAAAGAACTTGTGTTATTATTTTGAAGCATATTCTGAGTTTTAGTCAAAATGACATTGTACATCACACAATTTTTTTTTATTTCATGGAAAAACCCACATTTGTAAATATGCTACATTTTTTTTCCAAATAGCAAACTCAAGAAATTCTGCTCAGAATAAGATATCAATGTCAGCACATTTAGTATCAATCTCTGAATTTTCATAATCCTGTTTTCAGGTCAACATAAGCAACCCACATTAAAAAACATCATATCAGCGTGTGCACTTGTTCAGATTCCTTTTCATTCAATAAAAATTTTAAATGAAATCTCCTTTTCATGCCAAAAACCTCATTTGCAATAATGAGCAACAGATAAGCAAGAAATGCCTTACAATTAATGTCAAATTGGCCTTAAATTAGGGCTGTAGCTGTGACTTCAAAAAAGTCTTTTCTCTCAACTCCTTTGCTAAGTGGCACTTAGAGTATCCACAGATAAAAACTGCACAATTTTTTTGTAAAATGTAAATTCCAAGTCATCTTTAATCAGGACCAATGGACTGAGGTTATGCTTTCTGACAGCTTTCACGGTAGATGAAGTACATCATTTCAATCCCTGGGGGGCTTGGATGTGATCTCTTGTTTAAGAGCTCCATGAATTCTTTCAAACTGGACAGTTGGATATCTTATTTTGCCACCACTGGTCCATTAAATAAATAATACACTTGGAACTATGGGGGCAAAATTAGTCCTTGTTGTTGAATGGCTTGGGGCTTATAAATACAAAACCTAGAGAGGAGATACTTGGCCATGCTTCATTTTCTGAGCTTTTCACAAAATTGGCCAAGCTCTCTGTTGCAGTGCTTTGCCAAGCCATACGGAAGCCCAAGACAAAAGGAAAATCAATAATTTTAATTCTGCTTTTATTTAAATTTTTGAAGGGTGTGCGTTAATGTTGATTCTTAACATTTAAAATCAGTGTTAAAATATTTATTCTGAGTGCCACATCTTCGGGCAACCCTTAAGCATGTGATCAAGATGGTTGCCTCACCAGCCTCACCCCAGCCCCAGCCCTGGTCTAGCCTCCCATTAACACTTGAGGAGACATGGAAGCTGTTTGACAGAAGAAGTCAGGTGGCCACTTCCAGACCTCTCAGCAAGATGGCCATCGTGGGCACTGGTCAGCCCTCCTAAACATTTTCTAGGCTTCCTGCTTCCAAGAGACAATACTATAGGTTATCTTTTTCCTAACATTTGTCTTGGTAAATTCTGTTTGTAGCACTTTGCACCTTGGCTGATTTGCAATTCAAGAGCAAGGAGTGATGAGGAAAACATTAAATAGGTAAATGAAAGGCTGAAGGAAACTTTCATCTCTGGAGAAAATGTTTATTTAGAATTTTTGCTAAGATAACTAATGTGGGTTGTAGCCAAAGAATTAGACAAAATAAATTAATAAATAAACTCAGCTGTGGATTTATTTATAAGGGTGCTGTATGGTCCGGGGCAGATCATTTTGTACCAGAAAGCCCTCAACTTACTTGCTTGAATACCTCCTGTATCACTATAGTCTCAGACAGTAACCGGAATGGGTTAATTTTGACTCCATACTGGATCTACCTCTGTGGCGTTAGCATTTATTTTGTCCCTTTTGTTATTAGAGGCATACATCATGGCCTGCCTCAGAGAGACATGCCCTCCTCACCAACACCCCCCACCCCTGGGCTAGGGTGCCTTTGTTTGACTCACAGGAAGACAGCCTGACCCTGCCCGCCTGTGAGGCACTGGACAGTCTTGAGTACTTTGAGTGGGAAATGGCCCCCAGTGTGGCTTGGCTCAGAAATTCACATTTGGGGGACCAGAATCACAGATAGCTGTGGTATGTTTGTTTAGTGATATGACAGGAGATATTCCGTTTTACACCACCCAAGAAATGACTGTAAGGAAGTGAAACTAACACATCTACCTGTCTGAGACTTGCCATTCTAAGAGATAGTTGCAAGAATTAAATTGTCTTCTTATTTTGTTTCCTCACCCCCGCCCCCCCCCGCCCATCTCTGATCCATAAAAGAATCTGGCATCCAGGCCCAACAAGATGGTTATTGCGAGATGCTACTCTGCCATCTTCTCTGTTAGCTGGCTTTCCAAATAAAGTTGTATTCCTTGCCTCAACATCTATTCTCCTGGGTTTATTGGCCTGTCTTGCTGCATGCAGAGAGAGCTTGGACTCAGTAACAAGATCAAGCAGAGGGCATTCATTCAGTTTTTACTTATTGTTTATTTTTTTAATTGGCAGTTTATAAACCATATTTCCTTTATTCAAAAGATGTGGTTGACTCTAATGTGCAACATTGGTTAGAAATACAACCTTCCGGATACATTCAGGCCAAATACAAACATTTCCAAATGGATGAAAAAGCATCTGAAAAACTAGGGAGATAGTGGCACCTGGTGAACCCACACTCCTCAGTACCCCAAGTTCCTCACTCACACAGCCTTGACATGAGCCTGTGTTATTGTCCCAGGTGGTGCTAGCGGTAAAGAACCTGCCTGCCATGCAGGAGCCTAAGAGACATGTGTTCAATTCCTGAGGCGGGAAGATCCCCTGAAGGAGGGCATGGCAACCCACTCCAGTATTCTTGCCTTGAAGAATCCCATGAACAGAGGAGCCTGGTGGGCTATGTTCCATAGAATCACAGAGTCAGACACCACTGAGCATGCACGCATTATCCCCAACAAGTTTTGTTGTATATGACACTCTCCTCTGCCACTCTTTTCCCACTGCTCTCTGGAAGCAGGAACTCTGTTCTGTTTTACTTCACACAGAACAGCAAAGATGTCTTCAGTAAATATTAATGAATGAATGAATGATACCTTCATATCTTGGCAGAGTCCAAGTTTTCTCCAATAGAAATATCTGTAAGCTATCCAAGGAGAGGTAGCCAAAGAGTTTTAAAGACTGAAGTCAGTTACTTTCACTGTAGTATATGTTAATGGTTCCTTCTCTTAAATCTACCTCCCTCCCATTCTTTCTCTCCCTCTAGGGATTCTTTAGGAGGAGCCAGCAGAACAATGCCTCTTACTCCTGCCCGAGGCAGAGAAACTGTTTAATTGACAGAACCAACAGAAACCGTTGCCAACACTGCCGACTGCAGAAGTGTCTTGCCCTAGGAATGTCAAGAGATGGTAAGGCGTTGCCTTCCTATTTCTTACTTAAAGGCTTTCAAATGGGTGCTTTGCTGGAATCTGTTTAAAGGGTTGGAAGAATTCTACACAAAGAATTGGGGATCCAAAGTAAAGAAAGCTACATGCTGGCAGTGTATTAAGAGGAAAAGTAAGAGCATATAAATATATAATTTTGCCTATGAAATAGGAAGAAAGGAAAGACTTTCCTGTATCTCACCGAGCAACCTGTGCTAACTAGATTAGGTGGAAGCCACATAGAGTGAAAGGTGACCACTTGTCCAGGTTTCTCTGTGAATGAGGGATTTCCTGGGATGTGAGAGTTTCTGAGATAAAACTGGAAAGTTTCAGGCAGACTTGGACCACCTGGGTAAATCTGACTAGTGCACAAGCTGCTTATTATGTGGAGATGCTAAGAACAAAATGTGCTTCTATAGGAAGCCCAAAAGCTCCATTAATGAATGTGGCCTATTCAGATGAGGATAGCAGAGGCTGCAGCAGAAATCCATGTCTTAGAAGGGTTGTGTAGATGCTGTCCTTCTCAGAATAGACTCAACTGTGCACTTTACCATCACACCCAACCCAGATGGGTGGCTTGGCACTTTCTTAGATTAATGAAGAGGACAAATAAGCTCACACACAGTATTTCATCTAGCTTTGCTTCCATTGTTAAGTATTCAGCTAAACAAATTCTTTCCATACTGACACTGGCATAGCACTCCTATACTGGATTATGAACAGCCCTGAGTCCTGGGGTCATTTCTGTCTAGTTCCCACTGAATCCTCAGGATGGTTAAAAGCAGGCACCTAAGTGTTTGCTGAATGAATCATGAAAATATTTTTATGTAGAGCCTGAGACACAAAGTCCCTGACATTTATTCTCTTTATGTGAATCATTGTGATTTCTGTGTCTTTGGTCTCACTCCCTCTAATGAAGTTCAAGATGGTATGGACTAAAAAGGAAAAAGAAACATTTCTAGATTTTAAAGACATTTAGCTAATTGCCTTCACTGTCTCTTAGTATAAAGGGATATTATAAGCTATTAAATAAATTCAGGGCTTTTAGTCATTTGGATAACTTTAGCTCTGCTTAGAAGATATCTAAACATATATACTGTCTACTTCTTAGCTTGCATTCTCTAGATAGTTGTATCTTTAATTTTTCTTACTGTTTCTTTAATTTCTAGCTTGCCTAAATTTGCCTTGCACAAAAGTACACCAATAAGATACATTTGACTCAAAAAATTAAAATAATCTGATCTTAAGCCCTTCAGTTTATAGGTAGATTCCAGAGCTACAGAGATTAAGTTTCCAAAACTTTTCTATTAGCCGATCTTTTTGTCTGTTTTTCTAAATTTGCTAATCACATACATTTACTCTTTAGGGTAAATTTGTAGCCCTGTGTACTTATACATTACTAAAGTGAAGAAAGTATGAGGTAGGGGTTAAATGATTTTCAGAATTTATTTAGTGAAATTCTGTGGGAATTTGAGTTGATGATTTTGTACTTCATTTTATAATTTGAAGGTGGCATAATAATTGACAGTATCTGAAAAGCTCCATTAACAATTATACAGAGAGACTAACCCACTGAGAAATGGGGCTTCTTCCCATAATATAAGGAAGTATGTATTTGGAATGAGAGATCACATTGGTGTGGGCTGGTGAGCAGAATCATGGGCAATGGATGGTTGTTTGGTCCAAGGCAGATTTAGTGACATCAGCCTACAAAATCTAAGAGATTATCTGAATCTCACAACATAAAAGAAATATATTGGTAGGAGAAGGATTGTTTATGGATAGAGCCACAGTTCCTTCTTAAAGGGGAAGAAATTTACTGCAGCATAAACTTCTATGCAAGTAAAAGCAATACAGTACCTAAGGATGCTAAGGATTAAGAATAATGATCCTTCTTGATTTTAAGTCTAGAAACAATCCTGAGGCTTCCAGGAACATCGTCCAAATTGCCTCCCTAAACGTGTCTTATATCAAACTGATGATGAGAAGAAATACTAAGGAGTGATAGAAGTGGTTGGGAATGAGGAGAAGGAAGTACAACAGAAGGAAAAAATGATTCTTTCTAAGGGAAAACAAATTCTTCTTTATCATTTGTATAAAGGAAGTTTGTTATAAGCCTTAAATATAAAGGGTACTTTATAAACTAAGTAAGTCACACTAATATTTGGGAATGGACTTCCCAGGTGGTAGAGTAGTAAAGAATCAGCCTGCCAGTGCAGGAGACACAGGAGACATGGGTTTGATTCCTGGGTCAGGAAGGTCCCCTGGAGTAGGAGATGGCAAAAATTTCAGTATTTCTTGCCTGGAAAAGCCTATGGACAGAGGAGCTTGGAAGGCTACAGTTCAGGAGATCGCAAAGAGTTGGACATGACTTAGCACACACATGTCTGCCAAGTTCGATACCTGGGAAGCTAAATAGGGTTTATCTCCTATTGATTGATAATGCCTAGTATGTGATATCAAAGGATTACAAAGTCCTGAGGTAATGCTTGATTAGCCATGTCTATAAGGGCTCAAGAATGAGAGGTGGCATGTCTTCTGCCACTAATTTATTATAGCTACCTTCTGCAGATGAAGCAAGCATTTTCAAAGTGCTTTAGCAGTAGTACCAGCAGTCACAGTATGTTATCTCACATCAAACTTCTTTCTACATAATGCCCATTCAGCTTCCCTCAGACATAAAGTGGCATCTTCATTTTTACGTTTTTTCATTTGCTCTCTATAAGTTATGCCTGTCTCTAAGAATATTTACTTCACTATAGCCGGTCACTGAAACAACATGACTACTAGTAGACAGCTTGCTATAACTGTTGACTCCACTGGACTTTCATTCTCTCCTGAATTTCAGCTTTTATAGTGGTGGATTAGCCACAGCAGGTATATGAGTAGAAGACAAACTCAGCAGTAACAAATTTGCTCAAATTTAGCATTGGCAAAGAATCAAAAGTCAAATCTGCTTGGTAAACATAGAAGTGTTTATGTGTATTAAAGGGTGAAGGTACTGCACGTACATGTGTGTGTGAAGTGATGGCATGTATATACCCACTGAATCTACTCCACCATTGTATTTCTTTCTGTTTTTAAGTGGACACTTCACAAATATTAGCTATAGGAATCTTCATTGTAAATGATTTCCAGTTGTATTCAGTTCACTTCAGTCGCTCAGTCGTGTCCGACTCTTTGCGACCCCATGAATCGCAGCACGCCAGGCCTCCCTGTCCATCACCATCTCCCAGAGTTCACTCAGACTCACGTCCATCGAGTCCATGATGCCATCCAGCCATCTCATCCTCTGTCGTCCCCTTCTCCCCCTGCCCCCAATCCCTCCCAGCATCAGAGTCTTTTCCAATGAGTCAACTCTTCGCATGAGGTGGCCAAAGTACTGGAGTTTCAGCTTTAGCATCATTCCTTCCAAAGAAATCCCAGGGCTGATCTCCTTCAGAATGGACTGGTTGGATCTCCTTGTAGTCCAAGGGACTCTCAAAAGTCTTCTCCAACACCACAGTTCAAAAGCATCAGTTCTTCGGCGCTCAGCCTTCTTCACAGTCCAACTCTCACATCCATACATGACCACAGGAAAAACCATAGCCTTGACTAGACGGACCTTTGTTGGCAAAGTAATGTCTCTGCCAGTTGTCTTAGTACTAGTTTAAAAAAATAAACAGAAAAAGGTTTTGTATCAGTAGGAAGAAACTGAACCCCAAAGGGAAAATATGGTAATTACCTTGCGATAATTAAGTAGGTGTCCTCCAAATGGCATGTCTCTGTGAAAACATGAAAGCTGCCTACAGGGGCAGGTGTCACAGGTTTGGCTTTTTCTTTTCCAGCATGGCATTGTCCAATATGGTATCTGCATGTCACTATTTAAATTTAGATTTGTTAAAATTAAATAAAATTTAGACTTGTGGACACAGTAGGGGAAGGAGCAGTGGGATGAACTGAGAGAGTAGCATGGAAACATATATATTACCATATGTAAAACAGATAGCTACTGGCAAGTTGTCGTATAACACAGGGAGCTCAACTCAGTGCTCTGTGGCAACCTAGGGGTGGAATGGGGTGAGGGGGTGGGAGGGAGGTTCAAGAAGGAGGGAACATATACATAATCATGGCTGATTCACATTGTTATATAGCAGAAACCAACACGACATTCATTGTAAAGCAATTATCCTCCAATTAAAAGTTTTTCCAATGACTTTTTAAAAAATTAAATAAAATTCACAATTCAGTTCTTTAGTCATACTAGCTATATTTCAAGTGCTCACAAGCCACATGTGGCTTGTGACTACAACACTCAAAAGCACAGGGAACGTTCCATCATCACAGGATGCTCTATTGGAGTACAACCTGAGGAGGATGAGAAAGAATATTTCAAAATTATAACTAGCTTTAGGTAGATGGAATCAGATTATTTCTACAAATCTTAAAGCACTATAAAAAAGGCATATCCTTGACATTTAAATGTTAAATTAAGACCGGTTTCCTTGATAAGTAGTGAGATATAAAGAACTTTACAGCCAAAGATAAAATAATTTTTAAAATTACTATGGAAAGTCATAGATGATAAGTTCAACAACTGAATTCTTAAACAAAAACTTGTGTCTAGGTGTGTGGCAGGAAGCAGCAATCTTTGAAGAAGCAGTGTCTTTGTTCCATCATTGTCCAGTTGCTAAATGGTGTCTGACTCTTTGCGACCCCAGGGGCTGCAGCACACCAGTCTTCCCTGTACTTCACCATCTCCCAGAGTGTGCAACTTTGTTTTAAAATTAATCCAAAAACTTACATTCCATTTCGAATCCTACCATTTCAAGTAGACCTGAAAAAGTTTCTAATACATTTGCACAAAGTTGTTCTTTGCTGCTGCTGCTGCTGCTGCTGCTAAGTCACTTCAGTCGTATCCCACTCTGTGCGACCCCATAAACGGCCGTCCATGAGGCTCCCCCGTCCCTGGGATTCTCCAGGCAAGAACAGTGGAGCGGGTTGCCATTTCCTTCTCCAATGCATGAAAGTGAAAAGTGAAAGGGAAGTCACTCAGTCGTGTCTGACTCTTTGCGACCCCATGGACTGCAGCCCACCAGGCTCCTCCGTCCATGGGATTCTCCAGGCAAGAGTACTGGAGTGGGTGGCCATTGCCTTCTCCAGTTCTTTGCTAGTGTGGGATCAAAATCAGGTTTAAGAGCACATCTCAACCAAATACTCTCATTGTTGAATATTTATGAAGCGCTTGCAATGTATACAGAACTGTGCTAGCTTCTTTGAGAGCTAGCAGTTTAACAAGAGGCTGCCTCCATACTCAAGTGAGTCTCATTAATAGAATAATTCAAATGTGAGGGGGCAAACATTTAAAACACGTGTACTGATTAATGGGTAGTGAAAAGAAGAATGCTGCTGCTTGAAAATATAACAGTAATATAGCCTTTGCTAAAAAATAAGCCTATGAATACAATAAATGTATTTACAAATAGTGAGAAGGAATTTTTTATTCATCAGGAAAGTTCAGTAAGTTTATTTTGCCAAGTGCTGTAATTTTTTCCCTAAATATGTCACCACTTACTATAGAAAGGGACATAAAACTGAAAAACTGGCTCATCTGTGTTTCTGAAATGAATGGAAAATTTATTCTAAACTAATATTGAAGCTATTGTCAGCAAAATCCTTGCTTTAGGATAAAGCCTGATTATTTCAAAATGTAGTGGAACTTTAAGTGTTTTCTTTGAAAATATTTAAGTTGTTCAGTGACTTGATAAGTCAGTTTTTTGGAAGAGGCATAACTATTCACCATTGAGTGAGTTTTCAGATATTTACCAGGGCAAAGAACTCAGCAGCGTACTTATTTGACACTGCTAGCTTTGATTGTGAGCAGAATTCTGAACCTAAAATTGCTAAATGTAGGGTCTTGTCTGGGTTCGTTCCCACATCTTTTATCAGCTGCAGGTTAGTTCTCCAACCCTCCTAATCGTAGTTGGCCTTGACTGAGATGGCTCTTCTGTATTTCACATCTCTTATCCTCCAGCAGACTAGTTTAGGCACTCACACAGGCACTGTTTAAGTCTCTGTTTGCATTGTGTGCGTGCGTGCGTGCTAAGTGGTTTCAGTCGTGTCCGACTCTTTGCGACCCCATGGACTGTAGCCTGTCTAAGGGGATTCTCCAGGCAAGAATACTGGAGTGGGTTGCCATGCCCCCCTCCATAGGATCTTCGTGACCCTGGGATCAAACCTGTGTCCCCTGTGACTCCTGCACTGTAGGCAGATTCTTTACCACTGAGCCACCAGGAAAGCCCGCTGTCTGTGCGTGTGTTATGCTTAGTTGCTCAGTTGTGTCCAACTCTTTGTGACTACATGGACTCTATAGCCTTCCAGGTTCCTTTGTCCATGGAGATTCTCCAGGCAAGAATACTGGAGTGGGTTGCCAGGTCCTCCTCCAGGGGATCTTCCCAAACCAGGGATCGAACCCAGGTTTCCCATATTGCAGACAGATCCCATGGGCCCAGAGCATGACCCTGAGTCAAAGGGGTGGAGCAGGATGCCTGCACAGAATGAAAGGGCATTGCAAATTCATATGAGAAAGAGAAGGCACATAGACAAAAAGCATCAGGGTTATTAATGCAGGCAATCCACTACAATATCTGTTTCACCTAGTGTGCTTAGTTGCTCAGGCTCCTCTGTTTTTGGGGATTCTCCAGGCAAGAATACTGGAGTAGTTTCCCATGCCCTCCTTAAGGAGATCTGCCCAACCAGGGATCGGACCCAGGTCTCCCGCACTTCAGGCAGATTCTTTACCATCTGAGATACTAGGGAAGCCCAAGAATACTGGAGCAGGCATCTTTTCTCCAGGGATCTTCCCAACCCAGGAATCGAACTGGGGTCTCCTGCATTGCAGGCAGATTCTTTACCAGCTGAGCTACCAGGGAAGCCCGTTTCACCTAGAGAGTAGAGAAATCTAAAGCAAGGAGGTTTGGAAAGATGTTTGAAAGATACTACAATTGCAGCAGTATTTACAATAGCCAGGACATGGAAGCAACCTAAATTTCCATCAACAAAGGAACAGATAAAGATGATGTGGTACATATATACAATGAAATATTACTCAGCCATTAAAAGGAACTAAATTGTGCCATTTGTAGAGACAGGGATGGACCTAGGGACTGTCATACAGAGTGAAGTCAGTCAGAAAGAAAAAAAGCAAATCTTGTGTAAATACGCTCCTATGTAGAAAAATGATACAGATGTACTTATTGGCAAAGCAGAAATAGAGACTCTGACGTAGAGAAGTGAAGGCAAATGATGTGGTTTACTTAAAATTGTGTTTCTCACCCTATTCTACATCCTTGGTCTTACCCAACCTGCTATTTAGAAAATAGTGAAATAATAGGGTCTTAGCTGACAATCCAGAAATCCTAACACTTAGGAAGGAAGTTAATGATGAGTGTTGGTTGACATTTGAATAGATACTATGTGGTAGTTTGAGATTTTTGTGAATTTTATTTTCTCCACAAATAAGAAAGAAGGAAACGTGCCTTCTAACTTCATGGCAATGAGAAATACATCTATGAGTACTTAAATTTCTTCCTATCTTAGACTTAGTTCTCACTATGCACATAAAACCATTACAGACACCCCTGAATATAGCCTTTCAGCAAATGTGGAGTGCAAACCAATGGACTCAGGGGCTATGGGACTTGGACTTTGTGCATTTTGTGTTGAGGAGACAGTCATCGTGAGCTCTTGAACTCCCAGTAGTTAATGAGAGAGATAACCACAAGTGCCGTTTTCTACTTTTGTCTCCCGCCAGCTGTGAAGTTTGGGAGGATGTCCAAGAAGCAAAGAGACAGCCTGTATGCTGAGGTGCAGAAGCACCAGCAGCGGCTGCAGGAGCAGCGGCAGCAGCAGAGTGGGGAGGCGGAAGCCCTCGCCAGGGTGTATGGCAGCAGCATCAGCAATGGCCTCAACAACCTGAACAATGAGGCCAGTGGCACATACGCCAATGGACACGTCATTGACCTGCCCAAGTCTGAGGGTTATTACAACGTGGATTCCAGCCAGCCATCCCCCGATCAGTCAGGACTTGACATGACTGGAATCAAGCAGATAAAGCAAGAACCTATCTATGACCTCACATCCGTACCCAACCTGTTTACCTATAGCTCTTTCAACAACGGGCAGTTAGCACCAGGGATAACAATGAGCGAAATTGGTAAGTGGAAATCTTCCAGAGCATCTTTGGAAATTCTACTTTGAAGTGGCCTTGGTCCTATTTTGTAAGATCATTTTCTTAGGTCTAAGGTGAATTACTTGCTTTCATGACTTCTAATGTGAAAACTAATTGATTTTAAAATATAGTCTAATAACTGTCATTGTTCCCAAGGCCCATAAAAGTTTATTTCAAGCAAAGGAAGAAAGAAGGAATTATAAATAGATGCTATCTGTAAAGAACAGATGCTATCTGTTGGATTTGGGTTCATCACTGAAGGAAAAATGTTATTGGTATAAACAAAATTTCAGCAAGTGTTCAAAGTGATGCTATTAAAAGTGAAATAGCTAAGGGATATAGAAGCAGTATGTAGAAGAAAGTGAATGAACAGGGCTCCAACTCTCTAAGATAACTGGGGACGAATGTCAGTTTCCTTCTGTGTAGAGGCAGAAGGATAGACCCTAAGACCTCTAAGCCTCTTGTAAATCTCAATTCAAGAATTTTACAGTGGAATAAACTCTGAATTACTGGCAATAAAAAGGGTATAGTCCACCTTGGATCTGGAGTGTAAACAGGACGTGAAAAACTTGGTGGAATCCAAATAAAGTCTAGAGTTCAGTGAAAAAAAAAAAAAAAAGACTGTAGTTACAGAAGAGCAACAGATAAGCTCCACTGAGCAGGGAGAGTCCCAGGCACAGCTGCCTGAGCAACGCTACCTTCTTGCTTCGGCAGTGTCCTTGCTAAGGAGTGGTGTTCAAGAGTGCATCTGCCTAGGTGCTCTGTCTTCTCTCCTCACAACTTTTACCCTATTAAGCTTAAGAGTCTGTTAAATGTCTAGTCAGTTGATTTTATTCTGTAATTGCCATAAAAATATAGATGTAGGTTTAATGCATTACCCTCCTGGGTAACAGAGCTGCCTGGTAACAGTATCCCGGAGGAGCTCACAGGCAGTGGCTGTAGCAGGCTTCTTTGCAGTATTCAGTGCACAGGGGAAAGCAGTGTGGAGCTCAGAAGTCTGAGGCCTCCTCAGATCTCTCCCTAAGAGGTAGCAGAAAAGAGTGGTTAAGAACCAGGCCACTTGCAGAATTCCCTGGTGACCTAGTTATTAAGACTCTGCTCTTCCACTTCAGGGGAACTTCCACTGCAGGTTCAGTCCCTGGTTGGGGAACTAAGGTCGCACCTGGCATGGCCAAAAAATGGCAAAAAAACCAAAAGGTACTAGGCCACTTGAATTCCTGGATCTATGGCCTGTTATCTGAGCTGGAAAGCAAGTTTCTCACTCCCAGTTTGCTTATTCTATTTGTTTCTCAAAAAGTACTAGCTCATAGATCTCACCATTGTTGTAAGAATTCAATGAGTTCATACATGTAAAACAGAGCCACGTTTGGCACTCAGTGAGCGCTCAGTAGCTCTGAGCTGTTTCCACTTATCCACCACATGTTCAGTCACCTTCTCTGTCTAAACAGTGAGTAGGAGCCCAAAGCCTACGAGTGTTTTAAATAAAGTTGATGTGAACACATAACGAAGGACATGCCATATGTATCTTGGCTACTTCTCCCATCTGGCTGAGGAAGGCGTGATGTGACACAGTTACAAAACCTGAAACGTTATTTCTCTCTCTCAGCAACTCAGCCTGTGGCAGGGAGCAAAGAAGTGGCTGACAAAGCCCTTGGAACGACATCCACAGTGGACGGACGTAGAAAACTGCCCATCAGCGTTGAGAACAAAAATATTCATTAGATTTCTCTCCTTCAGCAGGGACCACGTCACAGGCACTTCACACACTCAATTTTCACAAACATCTTATAAGTAAAACTGTTATTCCCATTTTACTGATGAGGAAACAGAGGCTCAGAGATGTCTCATGACCTGCCCATATCCTTTGACTACTAAAGGATAGCGCCAACTTCCATCCCAGGCTATCTGATTCTGGAGTTCTGGCGCTTATCCATTACCCTACTATTTGCTCTCGGCTTAATGTCCACAAACTGCACTGTCAGTCAATAGAGGACAATCTGTTTAAGTAGAGTCACTCAGTCTTTCAAAGAGGACATGTTAAAAGGAAAAGGAACTAGGCACCATTTTTTGCTTTTATCCTACTTAATATCTGAGTGCCTCAGTTTGCGACATGTGTTTTTTGGAACACATGTTTAAAACATACAGAAGCAGAAATAATTGTTGGGCAGTCTTCTGTTCCATACAGAAAAAGGAAAGGCTTCTAAGAATTCAAAAATCTTCGTGATTTAATTTCTAAATCACAGTTTCTTTGCGATTTAGAATCAGTGGGAGGTATTATAGGAAGAGAACTGCAGCCAGAAACATGAAGTTCAGGTAACCCTACCCAGATCATTTTCCTTCTGGCCTGAACTAGAGAATCTTGAAATCCATCCAGATTTTCTACACAGCCATTGATCCCAAAACAAACTAGCATTTATTTTTCTCACTTCAAGATACTATTAGTCTTTAGAGATCTCTAGATCTGCTGTAAATTTTGGAGGTTTCTTCCACTAGACTCTTAGGGATGCAATTAGATTGTCTTCCGAGAGCTCTCAAATTTAGCTGGCTCCTGAGGCTAAGCGTTGCCTTGGTTCCCATTTCGTTAAAACGGCAACGCCATCTAGTGGACACAAACTCCTCCGCGCGTCGGACGGAGATACCTACCGGAGCCACAACAATGTGATGTGGGATGCTTCTCTGCACCACCTGAAAGACTGCCATTCATTTCCCTAAAGCACCATAACCGTCTCTGTGGGCAGGAGGGCACCAGTGATGCACAGTAGTTAAGAACTTTGGTTCTACAGTCGGACTGCCTGAGCTCAAAACCTGGCTGCGGCTTTTCCTTCAGTCAGTTTACCTAAGCTGAGTCTCACTGGCAAACCTGATGCGAGAATAACCCCAACCTGTGCATGTGGATTAAATTAGTCAATATTTGAAAATCCTTAGAACAGTATCTGTCCTGCATAAGCCTTATCATCATCATTGTTATTATCAATGATAATTTATATCATAAAGGTATTCATCTCCTTATTACCTAATAACATTCCTAGTCATTACAGGTTATGTAATTACCTTTTATTGAGCACCTACATGGTGCCAAGCAATATTTACTGCTTATAACAACCCTCTTATGCCTGTTATATAAGTATTTGTATATCCATTTTGCAGGTGAAAACATTGAGTCTCAAAAGTTACAAAACTTATTAAAAGCAGAGTAAGCCAGTGAACCCAAGTCAGAGTAACAGTGAAATCCTGTCTTAACTATGTTTCTTCCCATCAAACAAAGGGAGCCCCTCACTAGCTAAGAAAAGGGCAAAAGGAAGCTGTAAATTAACAATTAGGCATCAGGTTTGCCTGGTTTTAGCAGGAATTTTATCTCAAGCTGGTATGGTGCATGTGTTTATCTTTACAAATAAGATTTTGCAGCGGTTGGTGGCAGGGAGAGGAAGCTTTCTAGAGGCAGACTGGCAAACAAGCCGAGAAAGAAAGTGGGAGGCTGTACGTTAGCTCCCTCACCACAGCCTTCAGATGAGGTGAAAGATTCTGCAGGACTAATACTCTTAATGAAAGCTCATTTAAGCTCAAAGATGATTGACAGTGTATCTATGAGATACCAGACAGCAAGACAATTCACACAGCCAATCAATGTACTTTTAAAAACCGGGGGAGAGGAATCCATCAAATTAGCTTCAGTGCTAATGGTATAGACTGCCTTTTACATATCTCATCTGAGTTTGCTGTTCAGTAATTTTCTCTCCAGATGGACAATGAAATGTGAACTCATTGATCCCTCTTATATAATCTTAACTGTAGATTTACTTTCCTTTTCCTTTTGTGTTCTATCTATGAAACCTAGAATTTTAAACATCAAAAAATAGAAATAAACCTCTTTTTAGCAAATTATTCTATTCAGAAGCTGCATATTAATAGAGAAGTTTACAAAAAGGGATTGGCCTAAAGGTGCTCTAATCCCTATGATGTACTACTGTTTTTAATCAAAGCTAAATAGACACATGGAAGATATTTCTAGTGCTGTTTTATTGGGGAAAATTCTATAAAACTTGATCATGTTTCAGCTGTTCTTTCCTAAGAACACCAAGCAAGTGCTACAGTCATAAGGCAGCATTTTCAACGGCACAGGCTTTTTGAGGTAAATATTTTATAACTGCTTAAATCTATTATGCATATTCAATATGCATATTATGCATATTCATCCCAAGAAATGATATAGAGAATAGAGTTTAACTCCAGCTATGTATATTCTATGTCTTCTGGTGGCACCTGTATCAAACACACATAGGCATTCAATTTAGGAGCAAGTGCCTAATAAGTCTTTTAAAATGAATAAAAATAGACTAAATCAGTGAGGAAAACCATTCAAGCAGCTCAGGGAAATGGAAATCCAGTGTCTTTAGTTCTTCCTTTTTGCCTTGGTGCAAGACATCTTGTCCACTTCCATTGTTATCTGAGACTCCTGTCACCCTCACCTGAACACAGGTGGTTTGGGAAATCCTGGCTCACATGCTAGCCATGTGAGCTTGTTCAAAAGTATTCAGCTCTCTGGAGCTCCATCTCTTCATTTGAAAAATAAGGCCGATGGACTAAATGATTTTGAAGGATTATGGTTCTCCCACCTCCTACTGGACGCTCTGGGCCTATGCACAAATATCCCCTTTGTTACAGCCGCTTCCCAAGGAGAAGGGTACAGTAGTGGAGAGAAAAGGACTTATAGACAACTAAGCAATCCTGAATGATGTCTGTGGTGGGAGTTTCCATAGGAAGTTTCCACGGGTAAAATGGTCCTGTCAGCTATACAGTTAATAACCACAGTCACATCAGAAGTGTGCACCAGCCACTTCTCTTCACCCATGCTCTTGGGGAAAAAAAAAAAAAAAAGTCAACATCAAAGACAACCAGGAGCTACCCAAGGAGTGGGGGTGACCAATCCCAAACCATCCCAAGTTTATGTACAAAGTAAAGAGTAAGCTTTTGTCTGGGTACAGCTTCAGGGTCAATCTACCTGTCCTCCCTGGCCCACTTCAACCTGATCACCTCCCTGACTCCCTCTTGAAAGAAAAAGGGGGACAAAAGATTAAGATAAGTTCTTAGTTGAGCTGCAGGCATACCCAGGTGACCTTGGTTACTTGAGATGGATTTACTTGACATCTCTGAATAGCGAACTATCCATGCACTACATCCCAAGAGGACGCTTATTTCCAGAATCTCATCTTCTATTTCAAAAAAGAAAAAAAAAAAGAAATTTCACGAGTGTGGGGGCTGGGCTATGCAACTCAGTTTGTCACGTTTCTGGGATCTCTACCATGGTTACAACTATATTAACTAGTCAATGGTCATGAATTATTTTAGACCATCCCAGGACAAAGGACACTGTAATTCTTTCCTTTGGGCATGCTCTGTCGCTTCAGTCGTGTCTGACTCTGCAACCTCATGGACTATAGCCCACGTGGCTCCTCTGCCCACGGGATTATCCCAGCAAGAACACTGGAATGGGTTGCCATTTCCTCCTCCTTCTTTGGCAGGTGGATTATTTTTACCACTGAACCACGTGGGAAGCCCGTAGTTCTTTCCTAGGTTTTTATTCAAATCCATATCTTGTCTCAGTTCAGTTCAGTTCAGTGGCTCAGTCGTGTCCGACTGTTTGCAACCCCATGAATCGCAGCACGCCAGGCCTCCCTGTCCATCACCAACTTCTGGAGTTCACTCAGACTCACGTCCATCGAGTCAGTGATGCCATCCAGCCATCTCATCCTCTAGATATCCTTAAACAATCTGAAAAACATCTCCAAGGTCACCTAGTAATGTGTTGTAGTCACTCACCTATCATGTTCACTGCAATGATTCATATATATATGTGTGTGTGTGTGTATATATATATATATATGCTCAGTGCAATGATTCATATATATATGTGTATATATATAAATGATCTACATCATAAGCAATACACACCTATATGCTTACTTGAAGTGCTTATAAACCTGTGTATCTACTCATAGCACATGTATGCACATTAGCCATGACATGCTCACACCTCTCTCAGTACAGCTTTCCTTGCATGCTAGCATTCACTACATTAGGTAAATCATCTTTTCTGTTTTGAGTTGAAATTGTGTAAAACTGACCTTCCTCAGTAGACTTCTCCTGGAGATACTAGTTTGGAATTAATTTTTGACTCAGGATATCCTACGAAGACTTTAAAATCCACCAACAAAAAAAAAAAAAAAACTATTGGGAACCTATGGGAAAACCAATTCCATTTTCTACACTCAATTTCAAAAGCCATAATAGACATAAAATATTCTGCAATAAGGAAGAGGAAAGAAGATTTCATGAGGTTCTGCTACCGACTTATTGAAGGATAGAGTGTTTATGCTTATCAGACAGCCTCTGAAACAGCTCCACTGTGGACTAGTACTTTCCAGCATTGCAAGCTTGACGCTGACTCTCAGAAATAGCTCTGAATCGCTCTTCCACTGATTGAGGTGAATAGGTCCTGCTTTGGCCACATTTTCAAATACTTATTTTGGGAAGAACTGGCAAGGGTTAAAATACCACACAAGCTATGGAACACAGAAATGTCAACTGATGGGTAGGAGTTGTTGGAGCTTGATACTCTGGTTTTCATTACCATAGTACACAACCAACTTAACAGGCTCGCTCCCAACCAGTAAAGGATTTATTTCTGTGATGTTTACAAATGTGGGGAAGCCTGTTGAAAATGTTTCTAGCTGGAAAGACTTTTATTTTAGACGTAAGCTATAGATAAGGATATGTGACAATAAACCCTCGCTACTGAGAAAAAGAAATTTACTTTTTAAATCTGAGCCCTGTTTATGCAGACTATTGTGGAACTGCTATTTGGTTTTCAGACACGTTTGTTCTAGGAACATTTGGTGCCAGACTATTTAGAAAATACTTACTTTAAAACATTAGTCAATGAATGAAATGTATTATTTAAGCAATCAAGTGACTTTTAAAAATTTAGATTAAATGTTTGAAAATGTAATAATTGCCTCCAAAGATGTCTTCTGATTTAGTTATTCCTAAAGGTCAGAATTATATTGGCTACATTTCTAAAAGGGGGATAAGGTTGGGGAGGGATTGCTTCTGTTTAAATTAATGGTCAATCCATATGTCAGCAAAATCCAAATAGTAAAAGTCAATCCTAATGATGGCCCTGGGCAATTTTCATAATTAGGTTTCCATCATCTGTGACCTGCTGAGTGTCCTTTGGGTGACATGGAGAGGGAGGTGCACTTTCTAAAAGAGAGTGGTAAAGATTTTCATGGGCTCAAGATTACGTTGTTTTTGCTTGTTCTGCTGCTGCTGCTGCTGCTGCTGCTAAGTCGCTTCAGTCGTGTCCAATTCTGTGCGACCCCATAGACGGCAGCCCAACGGGCTCCCCTGTCCCTGGGATTTTTCAGGCAAGAACACTGGACCACTGGACCACTCCATGGTCCAAGGTTGCCATTTCCTTCTCCAATACATGAAAGTGAAAAGTGAAAGTGAAGTCGCTCAGTCATGTCTGACTCTCAGCATCCCCATAGACTGCAGTCTACCAAGCTCCTCCGTCCATGGGATTTTCCAGGCAAGATCACTGGAGTGGGTTGCCATTTCCTTCTCCAATGCATGAAAGTGAAAAGTGAAAGTGAAGTCGCTCAGTCATGTCTGACTCTTAGCAACCCCATGGACTGCAGCCTACCAGGCTCCTCCGTCCATGGGATTTTCCAGGCAAGAATACTGGAGTGGGGTGCCATCGCCTTCTCCATCTCTAAAACTAGACATGTACTATTGCAATGAAACAAAACACTGTGTTCCAAAACAGCTTTCCATTATTAAATTATTAAGAAGTCACCCTTTTAGATAGATAATTTGTTTTGCTGCTTCTGGTCTTTTTCCCTTATACTCTGTTTAAATATAAATGCCATATGGATTCTTTCAGTTTTTCTTTCTGCTTTAGTTTCTGTTTTCTTAATTTTAAAATGCTCTCACCTGAGCTTCCTGAAATTTGATAAAATTTTAACCATTTTTAAATTACTCTGTTTATGCAGTCTTTGCTCAGGTATTATTATTTGTAGTATTAATCCAAATTTTTCAGTTTTTCTCTGTGTGTGTTCATGTTTTATTGAATTGTGTTTTATCACATTTTCATCATTTTTATAGGTAATAACATAATCTTATATTTTCTTAATATATCTTTCTAAAGAACTTTAAGAGCATTTTGCTTAAGACCTACATGAAGTAAAAATCAGTTGTGCCATTCTCTGATATAATAATTGGCTGTAGAATTTGTTTGAAAAGGAGACCAGAAGCTTTCCTAATTCACTGGTAAGAGAGCAACGAGTGATTGGACCTTGAAACTGAACCAACAAATGAGTTACGGGTTATTTATGGCTCCAAATTCTTCTTTAAAAATTTAAAGAACTTGAAATATGTGCTGAAAATCTTTCCTTCCTCCTACTGAGGTTATGGATCACTACTAGATGGCTGTTTTAAGCTTCAACATTGATGTTTCTATGCTGGTAGCACATTTCTACTTATGCCCTCAAAATAATCATCTCTAAATAGAGATTAGAAAAATCAGAAAGGCCTTAAAAGTAACATTTTCCTCTCTGACACTGTTGTCTGTTACACCCTAACCAGTAGACTTGTTCTATTTAATGACAGAAAGCTTATAAAACTGGGAGTCTATTGTCAAAAGACAAAATGCACACTTGGTTAAATGTTCCACCTTTAAACCAATTGTTCTAATATATTAGAGTTACTGCCTCAGTGTGTGGATTCTGAGGAGTCTTGATATTCCGAAAATCTAATGCAGGCACTTAAAACTTGCCTTGAGCAAGTCCGTAGAGATATCCTGGCATTAATTCAAAGCGAATCCCTAAGAATTCCACTTCCACACTAGCAGGATAAACTAAACAGGGAATTGAGCAGTTCTCTAGATCCTTAAGGCAAGTGATAAATTAAAAATTCATTAATCATTTCGATTGAGGCTGATATATAGTATTTTAAGAAGAATACTTCCAAGTTATTTTTTTTTGTTTAATTCCTTATGGAGAAGAATGAATAAGGGCTATAGTTCACAAAGAAGAAACCATCCTTTCTCGTGAGGGGGAAAAAAAAAGGAGGAAGAGAAAGAATTAGGAAGTTCAGATGCAACTCCCTCTAGTACTATATATAGCTTTGAGCCTCAGCTTTCTCGCCTTGATACAGTTGGGCCACGGGTGCTCTTGGTAATAACACTGAAAGCAGCAGTTTTTAAAGATATACTCAACTTTCCCCGCTCCCAGGATGTGGGATTCTAATGAAACCACCCGCGCAATCCGTGTCTGAGACACTGCAGCCTTTGGAGCACGCCATTTGCTGAAATGTCTAGTGAGAGCTAAAATAAGCCCCCTTTGGTGGAAAAAACCCGCTGAGTGGTTGAAATCAGAGATGCAGAAGGTCACTTGCTATTTTAGTAGCTGCAAGCTGGTCCTCATTTTATAATATTGCAGTTATAAACAAGAAATTGTCACCTTACTTATCAGTTTACTTACTTCTCATCAAAATAAGCAGATGTAGCCTTTTTTCTACATAGTACTAGGTAATTTAAATGACTTCTTTCCAAACTTTGCTTTACTATATGGATTAATACATAATAAAAGTTATTTTCATATATTTCTTTAAATATTACTTCAAAATATTGTTTTTATACTGTCTGATATGATTAAACTTTTAAATCCATTGACCTGTGTGTCTCATGTCCATCTCAACCATTTGCAAATACCTTCAGGAGGGACTTTTTTTATACTTCTTTGATTTATTCCATAGATCACAATCAAGATTGACTCGGATTGGGATAGGGAGGGAAACTTTACAATCTCAGAGAGAGACAGATGACCCAACTAACTTCTGGAATTATTTAGATACAGTCTTTTTGGAAATAGAGGAAGGAAGTTAGTTCCAGACCCAGTGTTCTACAATTTTTGCACACCCTATTGAGAATTACTATCAATTTTATTCCAGTTTTCCCTTCAAAAATTTACTTTCTCTCTTCTTTTTGCTCATAAGTGGATCTAAGATTACTCCTAAAGCTTCTAGGGAAGTGTAGCAAATTTAACATATTTTTCATCAAAAAATTATAAAGTACATTTGCCTGCATCAATTATTCTTTAAATCTCTTTATTGAGGTAATAATGGACATGCAAAAATCTGTTCATATTTAATGCATATAATTTAATGAGTTTGGAGGTAAATATACACCCAAGAAACTATCACCACAATCTATGCCATAAACATACCTCTATATCCATTATTTTAAAGATTTATAGGATTATTCTTTCATTTGAAATATTGTCTTTTGTATCTTGTAAAGATAATTAACACATGAAGTTACAAATTCTATTAATTGGTTTTAAGTCTTGGGTTCTAGTAAGCCTTCCTTCAAGGAAAGTGTAACAGTAAAAGTCTAAAAATAAAACAGGAATTTTATGGGGAAAAAAACTAGATGAGAGAGTAAAGGAGAGCAAGATTTTTTGTTGTTGTTAGCAAAAAAAAAAATAAGAAGGGTGGACTAACTATTAATTTGTAATTATACACCCGGTTTTTCTTTGCCAGCATCAATATTTACTTTCCTCCTCACTTCTTAATTGGAAAGGAATGAGTTGGACTGAACATATGAAATTGTTTTTCTCATTCCTTGATATCATTTTATTAACTATCAAAGCAACCCACGTACTCTTAGTGAAATGGACAAACCTTTGTCTCATTGACATAAACCAAATCTTAACTACTGAGGAGATGGAGTTGCATTTTCAGATCCACTTAAGAAATCTCTCGCCTCATCCCTGGTCTCAGGGAGAGGAGAGTATAGTCCCTGGGCATCATCTCTGAAGATGGTAGAATTTCCTATTATTCAGTCATTGGGGCCATACATCTGTGGACCCAATATCCCAGCATAGTGTGAGCCGACTCCTTCCTCAGCACGTGCAGTCTGCAACCCAAGCTGGTTAAAGGATCTGACCAAACTTGGGCTTTGAGAAGCAACTGCAATCCAAGTCAGGGAAATGGATGAAGGATGTGTGATTGCCCAGAAAGATTCCACATCCCCTGCTCTTTTACCTCAGTCTCTTTGTCTAGACTTTCTCATGTGGTTGGTCCCTTGAGATCATACTGTTTACTCTTACCTTTTCTGTTTTTCCAGGCAAGGACTCTTGAAAGTTCCTTTGGCGCCCAGCAGGAACTTTGCATACTGTATTCATTGTCTCCCCCTTTGTCCCCTCTTTTAAATCCTTCTCCTCATTTCACAATTGCAGACTCTCAGTCCAAACAAACCATCTCCTCTGATGGTCATGCATCTTTCTAATGAACAGAATGAGTCTTCTGGCCTTGCTCCCTAGGCACCAAGTCTAGCTTTACTTGTGTGGTTTATACAGACTGCACCCACCCCCTGCTGAGCCTTGAGAGGGTCAATTTGGCTTTTGCACACGGCTCACCTTTGATCTGCAGACCTGAGGAAGGAAGTGGAAAAGGACCGCTCCTGCTCCTGCTGCTACTGTGCCTTGGCCTTTATTGATACAGGTCTTATGTCAGAAAGAGATCTGCCTTGTATTTCTCACCATGAGGGTATGGGAAATAAACACTCATGTTTACTGTTTGACTTCAAAGCTGTCATGAGTGCTAATGCTTTAAGATCATCCAACAAAGGGTCAGTCTTAGCTTACTAAAATCCTTTGTCAAATAAAGCAGAAAAAGAGGGGATGAATGGATAGATGGATATTTTCAACATCATCTTTACTAACTAAACACTGGCTGAGTACCTACTGTAGTGTTCTCTCTCTTTCATGTGCACGCTGCGTGCGCGCACACACACACACACACACACACACACACACACACACACTCCCTTGCTGATTCTGTGCATCCTTCTTCAGAACTGTCCTAAATCTAGCCCCTCCACTCTGTTTCTGTCATTCTCACCTTGTCCAGAAATCTCTCACATTGCCTGTATTTTTCACAACAGCCTGATTAATCTCACTCACTCCATAGTGCCGTCTGATCTTCTTTGCCGTGGCCAGGATAACCCTTTAAAAACAGAAGACCAACCATGTCACTCTCCTGCCCCACAGCTTCCACTAACTCTGAATTGCTACAAGATAAAATTCGAACCCTTTGGCCTGGCTTACTCAGCTGCTCCATCTCCAGTCACAGTGTCCATCTCTAGTCTCTTTTTTCTCTCTTTTCATCTCTTCCATGCACTCTACATTGCCAACAATATAGGTGTTTTGCTGGGAAAGAGAGCTGATTTCAAAACACCATTTGTTACATTTGTGAAAATGGGTCTAAGGTCACTTACTCTTTCTGAACATCACTTTTTCCTCAGTCAAAGGGAAATTGTTTGCAAAAGGTAAAGATGGTAAAGATGTAAAGTATAATGTCAGCAGTTATCCAGCTCAGAGCTAGTTTTCTCTCTGTGCCTTTCCATCATCCCCTCTACCTGAGGTCTGTCTCTCTTTATGTGACAAGCTCCTGTTCAGGCTCAGGTCAACAGGCATCTTCTCTATGGATGTTTTTCTGCCTTCCTCAGATTGAGTTAGACAGTTTCTTCTTTGGGCTCCCACAATAACTCATGGTATTTGTTATATCACGATATGACAAGATATTATTATAAGATCCTTTACAAAAAAAGAATGTCTTTTTTAAACTCTGTATCTTAGCTAGGCATGTTTATACTGCCTCAAAAAACACGTGTGAATGTGTGAATGAATATATGAAAGCATTATGTTGGGTTCTGCAGTCCAGTTCTTGAAGAATTCATAATCTTGAAGTGTGTAAAAACATCCACTCAAATAAGCATAATGTGAGCCTGACCGGAAGTAAGTCCTGGTTGAATGAGAATTAAGTCTCATGACAGTTAGCTATTCTACCTGAGGACACAAGCCATTCCTATTTGAGCTGAGTCCTAAAGCATCCATGTGGAGTTAACTTTCCATTTTGCTTAATCTGTCCTTGTGTTTATTATGCTCACTTCTCTCATATCCCATAGAACCCTAAATTTTGGTGGCAGAGACCTAGAGACGTCTTGAACTTTGGCCAGGAATTCTCAGGAAATGTTGTAAAAGAACAGATAAAAAGTTTTTCATAGTGCAATTTTGAGTGCAGTTGTAATTTTGCTTATAAACCCTGAAGCCTGTAAATTACTGACAAATCGTATATCTTTGAAAATGAAAACAGACTACACCGAGAAGATAAAGGTTTGAAAACTATAGAGCCATAAAATCTTATGTTTTCATTATATACCTACTGAGGAATAGATATGTTTTTTTAAGAGTCTTAGTAATTAGACTGCCCAAGTGAAATTGAAAAACGATGAACCATGACATGCCAATCTATTTTAATATGATGTATAGAATATTTCCTGCCCTGTTTTACAACATAGGAGGATGTTCAATAAAATTTTGAATATAGGACTTTTTTAAAGAAAGGATCTTTATAATATGATAAGCAATGAAAATCTAGAAATGCTCAATGCTGAATCCAATAGAGCATAACAATAATCATAAGTTAGAATTTTGTAGCGTCTTCTATATCCATCAGCTTATGGTTCTGATTGAACAACTCTAATAAATATTGATATATCTTCCTTCAGTAGCACTGATTCCAAAATTAAATATCTCTGTTTTGTCTCCATTGTGTGGTCAGGTTGCTTCCCTGATGAAAAACTATGTAGAATGTCCCAATAATGACAATTGTGGCTACCATTTATTCAGTGTATATAATGTGCCAGGCAATGGCTATATCAGATTTTTTTCTTTGGAAGGTTCATTAGAAACTTAAGCTTACCTTTTTAATTCTATACATTACTAAAACTCAATTTATTTCATGCCATATAAATCAGAAGCTTATCAAGGTAAAAACAAAAAGGTACCTAAGTACTGCTTTGAGATTTCTCCTGCAGAAGAAATGAAATATAGCTACTTAAAAAGACAGAAATTGCATTTAAAATGGCACAGCCTGCAACACAAGAGAAACTCCACTTCCATATGAGCCAAGAGCAGTTGCTAGGAAGAAAAGTCGGTCATCTTCATTTTACTCATATCCCACTTACAGAATTCCTAAGTACTTTGATTTCTCAAGGGCTGCCCTGGTGGCTCAGATGGTAAAGAATCCACATGCAAGGCAAGAGACGTGGGTTTGATCCCTGGGTTGGGAAGACCTCCTGGAGAAGGAAATAGCTATCCATTCCTGTATTCTTGCCTGGAGAATTCTGTGGACAGAGGAGCCTAGTGGGCTACAATCCATGGGGTCACAAAGAGTCAGATAGAACTGAGTGACTAACATACTTTGGTTTCTCAAGATGTCACCTTCATGTGTTCAAATAGCAGGAGGGATTATGAGTGGACCTTCTTCCAGCTCCATGCAACTTCAGGAACTCACTGCAGGTTGTTAAATAGAACTCTTGTGTCTGGTGCTATGACTCAACTTTCATGCCTTGAAACTCAAAATGCTCAATGTTTAAGATACAATGCTATATATAACTCATTTGGACTAAATGCCCCACCAAGATTTATTGTGTTTATTTCTACTTTTATATGAATAAAACTATTTTCTCTTTTTTAACTTTTTCAGAGAAAAACTGTATCTTATGAAAAATTTGAAAGAATATAAAGATACTAATGACCTAACTTCAAAATTATCACCTCATGAGTCAATATTATTTCATCTCCCTCTCCTATTATTTATGGAAGATATCTACATGGTTCCAAAGTCAAATCCACAAAATTAATACTATTGGAGAAGTTTGACTTCTATCCCTGCCCACTCCCCATTTTCTTCTCTTTGCTCTATAGAAAACTATGTTTTAGATTATTGTTAAATCCTCCCTTTTTAAAATATAAGCAAAACATTTATATTTCAGCTTCTCCTTTCTGAGAGAAACAGCTTCTCCTTTCTGGTGATCTAGTGATTTTCAAAATATTTTAAAGTATTTGGAGCTTAAACCTACTGTTCAGTTCAGTTCGGTTCAGTCACTCAGTCGTGTCCGACTCTTTGTGACCCCATGAATCGCAGCACGCCAGGCCTCCCTGTCCATCACCATCTCCCGGAGTTCACTCAGACTCAGGTCCATCAAGTCCGTGATGCCATCCAGCCATCTCATCCTCAGTCATCCCCTTCTCCTCCTGCCCCCAGTCCCTCCCAGCATCAGAGTCTTTTCCAGTGAGTCAACTCTTCGCATGAGGTGGCCAAAGTACTGGTTAGCATCATTCCTTCCAAAGAAATCCCAGGGCTGATCTCCTTCAGAATGGACTGGTTGGATCTCCTTGCAGTCCAAGGGACTCTCAAGAGTCTTCTCCAACACCACAGTTCAGAAGCATCAGTTCTTTGGCGCTCAGCCTTCTTCACAGTCCAACTCTCACATCCATACATGACCACAGGAAAAACCAGAGCCTTGACTAGACGGACCTTAGTCAGCAAAGTAATGTCTCTGCTTTTGAATATACTACCTAGGTTGGTCATAACTTTTCTTCCAAGGAGTAAACGTCTTTTAATTTCATGGCTACAGTCACCAGCTGCAGTGATTTTGGAGTCCCCCAAAATAAAGTCTGACACTGTTTCCACTGTTTCCCCATCTATTTCTCATGAAGTGATGAGACCGGATGCCATGATCTCAGTTTTCTGAATGTTGAGTTTTAAGCCAACTTTTTCACTCTCCACTTTCACTTTCGTCAAGAGGCTTTTTAGTTCCTCTTCACTTTCTGCCATAAGAGTGGTGTCATCTATATATCTGACTGTTACAGTATAGCAAATGTTACAAGACTGCTAGCAGACTTTCAGGCCAAAAAACAAGAAACATAGTCATTTGTATCTATTTCAAAAATAAATATTTATTTGAACACTATAACTTTAAGACTCCAGTTTTGTGACCAAAAAGAGGAGGAGAAGGCAGTTAATTTTTATTAAAAGCATGATATTTGGGGGAGAAAGCAATAAAGAGTTTGTCTGGAGATGTGTAAATAGATAGTAGTGTTAAAGATATGCTCATAAAAGTGGAGTATCTTCAAAATGCATTCTTTCAAGAAACACATTAAGAGCAGGTTTCCTTCAGCAGCTCCTGCTGATGCTGCTTCTTCAGTCATGTCCGACTCTTCCCGACCCCATGGACTTCAGCCTACCAGTCTCCTCCGTCCATGGGATTTTCCAGACAAGAGTACTGGAGTGGGGTGCCATGGCCTTCTCCGTCCTTCAGCAGAGTGGAATTTTATTCACAAACCCTCAAAGTGATCTTCTTTCTCATAGATCGAATTGCACAGAACATCATTAAGTCCCATTTGGAGACATGTCAGTATACCATGGAGGAGCTACACCAGCTGGCATGGCAGACCCACACCTATGAAGAGATTAAAGCGTATCAAAGCAAGGTATTCTGGGAAACTAAAGGGTTTTTTGTGACTTCTCTGACTTTTTCAGCCTCAGCCCTATTGACATTTCAGACTGGACAATTCTTTGCTGTATGGACTGCCCTGCACATTGTAGGATGTTAAACATCATCTTTGGTCTCTACCTACTAGATGCCAGTATGTAGTTGCGTGCCCTCCCATGTAGTTGTGACAACCAGAATGTGTCCAGATATTGCCAAATCTGGAGGCAAAACTGCTCTGAGTGAAAACCAGTGCCCTACTCGAGTGACAGAGGAGACTGGGCCCACATTAGATGATGTTAGGACATCTCCTTGTGGCTCCTTTCGTCCAGGCAAGGAACGAGAGCAGTTGAAAATCATAGCAGTAATATTTGCAAACTTACTCTAGAAAAATATTAAACAATACATTCTGAATGTTTTCTTCTTGCCCTACATGTTAAAAAATGACCAGAGGAAAAAAGGAAAACTCATCCTACATTATTATAATTGGGATATTGTTTTTATTATAATTATTTTTATTTTGATTATTTTGTATACATTAGAGAAGGTATTAAGAGAAGGAATTTGTTGGTTTTTTGACCCACATTATTTACAAGACAGATCCACAATCACAAAATCTACCAGTAAATTAACTTTTAGTAAAATTTATATCTAAATATATGACTATAACATACTGATTTTTCTCCAGTGGAACAATTAAATGTTACCACTTTTATATGAATAAGGAGACAAAAGCATAGGTATTATTACAGTCAATAAAAAACAGAATTAACATACTTGGATTTCCAAAGAAAATAACCCAAGGATCAAAATACATTTCCGGATTCTATTTTACTTAATAGAGTGATTTGATCTGATGTCTTTTCCATTGAAATTCTTTTTGTACCAAAAAGCAGTCGCCATCAGTTCTGGGAAAAGAACACAACATAAAAATATTGCAAACTTAGTGTCAGTCGGATACACATTGAAAAAAACCTGTAAATATTGATCTTTATGTACTATTGCAATATTTCCATTATTTTAGCTTCAGTATTTTGATAAGTGTGGTGTATCAAGGTTCAAATAAATCAAAACAACATCTTAGAAAATATCGCCTCTCTTCTAAAGGGGGGTAAATTCCCACCATGAACCCCCAAGTGACAGGTGAGCGCCGGGTAGAGCACCCTTGAATGTGTCACTGGGTCTCCGAGTTGCTCTTGGCTCCTTGTGCATCCTGTGTTCTCTCTCTTGAAGTCCAGGGAAGCGCTGTGGCAGCAATGTGCCATCCAGATAACTCACGCCATCCAGTATGTGGTAGAGTTTGCAAAGCGGATAACAGGCTTCATGGAACTCTGTCAAAATGATCAAATCCTGCTTCTTAAGTCAGGTAAGCAAGCAGATTCATTGCTGGGTGGAAAGGGGTCTATTTTAGACAAGGATGTGGTCCACCCTTAGCTGAGGCTGGTTCTAGAAAATCCTCCATCTGCTATGTAGCTCATTTTTACCACCCACACTGTCAACCAACTCCCAGAGGAAACACTCAGTAATAAAAATGCCCTGATACTCATTCAGCTCGCCTTTGAAGTCAAATACAATTTTGCTTATTGAAAGTGGAGCTATTAATTGTGGAGGTTGAGATACCCAGCTTGACAGGCAGTGCAAGTAATTAGCGTGTCAAGGTGGCTGAATTGCTGAGCTGGCTCTAAAATGTACTACTTGCCTTCTGTTGGAGGGCTGGAAACCAGGCTAGCTGAGCTCTGCCTCTGTGGTCATTTCCAATCATTTTAATGAGGATAGCCTGCAGCAAGAATACACGGGGAGAAACTCACTCTGCTCTAATCTTTCCTCCCCCTTCTCTCCCACATACTCCCTGACACATGCACAGTCACTTAGGAAGTACCTCAAGAAACTGCACGTGGTTCACTTTGCACCTGCCGTTACCCAAGCAGGAAAACTAGTTACTTGTCTTTCTCAGCCCCCTTTGAAAATAGAAAATAAGAACCACTCTGGTGTTTGCATAAAGGGCTGCAGCAAATAATAATAGCATAATTTTATATATGTAATAGCACACATATACATGTTTATGTCTACCTATGACATCTTTTTTAATCTCATGTGCTCAATACAGTTTCCATCTTGTAAATGAGGAGGCAAAGATTCGAAGAACTGAAGGGCTGTGTTCGATACCGCATAGCCAGTACCTGGCAAAGCTGGCTTTTGAACTTGAGTCAGATAAAATAATTATTCTAAGTTATTGCTGCTTCTTTCCCAAATGATTAAAAAGGAGGTGCAAATCTTGACTCAAAGGTGAACTTGATGTATTTGTTGCTGGATTAAAAATCACCCTAAAACTTAGTTCAAACAACAATAATAATTCATTTTGCTCCCAAAGCTGATTTGAGCAGGTCTCAGCGAGGGATGGCTCGTCTCTGCTTCCTGTGGTGTTCACCAAGGCAACCTGACTGAGGGCAGGAGCACCCACTTTCACGCTGGCTCATGCACAGGGCTGGCAGTTTGTGCCAGTTGACAGCTCAGAGTTCAGCCAAGGCTTCAGGCTGAAGGGCCTCAGTTCCTATCCATGTGAGCCCCTCCACAGACTGCTTGGAGGGGCTCACAGCATGGTTGCTGGGTTTCAAAAGTTAGCATTTCAAGAAAGCAAGACAGACGTAGCTTCCAAAGTCTCAGAGTGTTATTTCCACCTGACTAATAAGTCAAGGCAGTGATGAAATCCACTTTGGTTTAAGGGTAGGAGACACGGAATGTCAAGTAAAGTGCCTTCCACATTGTAGATACTGAATAAGTGGTTCCTATTATCATTTTAGTCAGAAAAGCATTATGTCCATTAATATTTGTGAATTCCCAATGTGTAAGCCCCTATGCTAAGGTGACATATGAGGGAAAGCAGAGAAATCAGCAGAACAAAGACATAAGATACCAGATTAAGAAAGGCACCAGGGATACCTCGGGGTACCACACGGGTGTAACCAAGTCACCTATGTGACGTTCTCATGCAAATGTGTGACTTCTGACTGTCGATGTCACCTTCCAACCCACTGTGGGGCAAAAGCCCCATGCAGTCGTTCCTCAGGATATCAATAAGTATTCAGAGGGACAAGCAGAAGTAGTGAACTAATTCACTTAATAAAGATTTATTAAGCGTCTACTATGTGCCAGAGACTTTTCTAGGTCCTGAAGATATAACAGTGAATAAAATAGGCCACAGTTGCCTATGGCTACAGACAAGGGCCCTGCCACTACTGGTCTAACAGCAAATTCAGAAATGTTAGGCCCATCAAGGTTGAACAAGCTACTTCTTGATGGGATTTCAATAAACTTTTGATCTGTGAATGTTGATTATAACTCCCTGGAGTGGATAATGCTCAGTATTTTGCCAAAACTTGTTTGACCTCTTTAAGAAACCTTTGTGTCAAAGGCATGAATACATAAACGGTGCCCTCAGAAAACATCCTGAAGGTGTCCTTAAGTCATCATATGCAGAAATATAAACAGACTGTGTTAAAAACTGAAGTAGCATGCAAGTTTTCCCAATACCAAAACTTCTACAAAAAGTTAACAGACTGGAGTTGCCTGCCACAAAGCTTCTTTCTGGGCCGCTTATCATCATCTGTGGATTTGAAACTAACTTTAATACTAGTCAAAATGGGCGAGGGGAGGGCAGAATGCATGCTTCCAAAGAAAACATTGTTGCCCTCCATTTTAGTCACCTTTAAAGTATGTTTTATCTTTCATTCCTCACATATGCATCAAGAGCTTTATTTCTAACATAGTTCTCTTTTACTTGGGAAGGAATCTTGAGGTGTTTCTGAATGTGTATGTCTATGAGTCTGTGTGTATTTTAAAGTTTTTTGATGTCTCCTGACCTACATGCAGTAGTAAGGTCTTTATTATTGTGTATATATACATAACTTTTTTTCTCATAGGTTGCTTGGAAGTGGTTTTAGTGAGAATGTGTCGTGCCTTCAACCCATTAAACAACACTGTTCTGTTTGAAGGAAAATATGGAGGAATGCAGATGTTCAAGGCCTTAGGTGAGTTCAGTTTTATTAGCTACCATCAGTTTTATTAGCTACCATCAGTTTCTCCACTTAGATTATAACTGGTAAAAGAAATGTCCTGATTCTCTGATGAGAACTAGTATCTCATTATTCAGTAACGGTTGTAATAGGTGAGCCTCCAATGTTTCATCTAACTCCTCTGATCTTACAACTGTGCCTCCAAATATCAAAAGAAGGAAGGAAACATGGGCCCTCTTGATACTAACCATGTTTCATTCAGAAGTCAATGAAAACTGATTCTAAAGAACTGGGATGCATTTTAAGCACTCTTTATAGGATCAGGTTTTCTTTTACCTTCTAGCTTACTGCTTCACAAAGTTTATGATATAGACTGCTGGTGTTCCATGGGTGATCTCTTAAGTTTCTTATGCAAGTTTATAATCATGAACTAAGATGTTTAAAGGAGGAACTCTTTCACTTGTTTTGCACCCAGAGTCATGGGTTCTCCCTGTTAATTCATGAAGTTCTGAGAGCACAAACAGCATGGGTGCCAAGCTAAGTCACTTCAGTCGTGTCCGACTCTGTGCGACCCCATCGATGGCAGCCCACCAGTCTCCCCCCGTCCCTGGGATTCTCCAGGCAAGAACACTGGAGTGGGTTGCCATTTCCTTCGCCATGAAAATATTCCATAAATGAATTTCAGTAACTCTTAAACATTCCACAAAATTTCCTAAGAACCTGTGAAAGTATAATGCCTGGCAATCCTCTCTAAAACAGAAATTCACCTACCTGCTGCATTACTGCTGATGATCTGAAATGTACATGATCTCTAAAAAATAACAGTACTGAATAAAAATGAAAGGATCATCCAAGTTCCTAGTTGGCATGGGTGCCAACTAGCCCTAAATGATCCCCAGACCATTCTTGTGGGAGGGCAGGACAGAGTCAATCTCTGGAAGAGTGTCATTCACTTCCAGTCATCAGTGTATGGAGTGGATAAGAATGTTAGCAAAGATGGACTGATGCCAGGAAAGGTTTTAACTGTTGGCAGTGTCATTTGTTCCATATCCTGCCCACAGACATCAAAGAAGGCCACTTCCTTTCACCGTTTGTGCTGTTAGCTGATATGGTAGCCAAGAGCAAGTCCACCAGGGCCGGCAGTGTCTCCCTCCTGTAGCTGATACACATCCATGTCATCTCCAAAGCTAGATTTTCAAGAAAGGAGGGAAAACATTGGCAAGCAACTTGGGTATATTTCCAGCTTCATAAAATAAACATTTACCAAGGATCAGTATAGGGATGAAGCATTGTTTTGTGAGGATCCACAGTGGCTAAACGCCTGACCTGCGAGTCATTCATTAGAAGGTAAAAAGGAATGAATGTTTGCTCCTCATCAAATTTCTAGGAAATTACAGGCACTTTATCTCCATTCTCTTAGTTTGAGGCCCAGGGACATCCTATATCGCCAGTGACAGCCTATAAGTGTCACTAAAAATGACAGCCCTTGGCCCATTATACATAATATTTTAGGTTTTCCATGAATGCTATCTCTGTACTAAAGGATCCTCAAATCGCTAATTTAAAATTTTTTAGTTGGAACTAATTTCAAATTTACAAGATTAGAGTGGGGTTATATAGTCCCAGCTGGATATTACAATGGGTGCACACTGTGTCTATCTGCCCTTCACTGGTGATTTTGACTTTCATTACCTGGTCAAGACATTGCCCACTTTTCTCACTCACAATCATCAGTAAATCACTTCTCAGATTTTCCTGATGGTTCAGCAGGTGAAGAATCCACCTGCAGTGCAGGAGACACAGGAGATGGGGGCTTGATCCCTGGGTTGGGAAGATTCCCCTGGAGAAGGGAATGGCTACCCACTTCAGCATTATTTCCTGGAGAATCCCATGGACAGAGGAGCCTGGTGGGTTCACGGGGTCCCAAAGAGTCAGACACAACTGAGTGACCAAGCGCACAGCAGAGCACAAATCACTTCTTCTGCCCAGGAACTTGGAAATATTTTTTTCTGTGTGCTTAGTATGCAAGACCTTGAATAATTTCTTGATTATGGGAATTTTTCTTACTGTATACCATTCTATTCAAGTATTTTCACTTGATTTGCCTTCTTTTATAGGTTCTGATGACTTAGTGAATGAAGCATTTGACTTTGCAAAGAATTTGTGTTCCTTGCAGCTGACTGAGGAAGAGATTGCTTTGTTCTCCTCAGCTGTTCTGATATCTCCAGGTAGGGAGGTCTGAGGTTTTTTAAAAACAACAAGCCTGTTTTGCTATCTTTAACATGAATTGCACCTACCCAAGCCAAGGTTCTCTGGAGAAACTTTCAAAGAACTATATTTTCTTTAGCAAGCTTGTAATATTTTTGGACAATTCAAAGAAAAGTACCCTCACGTTAATTTGAATGATCCATTTTGTCTCAAATGCAAGAATAGGGTGTGTGATCCGGATTCAGAAAAGCATCATCATTTCTTAAGGGATAAATGAAGACACATAGTGGCCTGAATTATAATTAAGTTCTATTTTGGTTTTAAGAATAAAGGACACAGAAAAAATGTCCAAAGGTGAGACTTAGAAATATACCTGAATGAACAAGCCAGCATAGAGATTAACAAAAGTAAAACACATACTTTCTTTTCTTTAAATATCTGTTTCACTGGCCTTTCTATCCAAATTACTGTTAGCGTTCTTACTTCAGGCAAATGCTGGGGCCTCTTTGTTGTTGTTTAAAGCAATATTAGAAGCTTTAAAAGGAGGTAAGGACAGCAGAGGGAAAAATGACTCCTACTAAAGACTGGAAAAGGAAGAACCTCTGATATGGTGGTAGACACTCTAGAACAGGTTCTATCACCAAGTATCTGGGTGACCTTAAACACTTGACCTCTCAGAATCTCAGTTTCCTCACCTGCAAAGAGGGTTGAGTTTCATAATAATAAAGACCCAGTCTAGCTCTGAAATGCAACAAACAGGGGAAAGTTTTCAAAGCAGGTAAGGTGTGACATTATAGATCAAATAGCACTATAGTCATTGAAATTCTGTTTAAAAGCATGTGCCAGTTTGAAACTGTATAGAATCCTCATAAATGCATGGTTCCTTCCTCAACCAGAATGAAAAGTCAGAGCTGCTCATCCAGTCATCTGTTGGGTTAGATGTGAGGTCAAGGCATAGCACTGTCATTAATTAACAGTTCTCTATAGAAAGAAAGACACATTCCTGGTCATTTTATGGTCAAGAGACTCATTCCTTCCATAAACCATTTATCTCTGGAGACTTGCTCTTTTCTCTTTTCTTACATCTAACACATTTTTCAGTGAGGCTGGAAGAAATTAATCTTCTTGGTGAAGGGACTTGTTGACATATCACTCTAGCTATGTGTACCCATAATACAGCCTTTACACTTGTATCTGGTAGACTTTAGTACTTATTTTTTATTTTTTTAATGATTTTAAAATTTTGATTCTGTTTTTTATTATTTTATCAAAAATGGAAGTTAGTTATCAATTGGCATATTATTACTAACAGTTTCTTTTGTGGCTCTGTCTAAAATAAAGTTGTTCCTCCAAGCTTTTCCCTTTTTTTTTTTTAACCCTAGAAGGTTTTCCAGACTTGGCAGCACAAAGATAAATGAAAGAAGTGACAAGAAAGATTTATTTCTGGTAGCAACCAAATGCCAAATAATTTTCCTTCTGCCATTTTCTCATTGCATTTGCTTCTTCCCATCAGTTATAGTTCAGTAGAAGATTGAGCCTGCAGGTCTGTGATGAGGCAGGTGGTTTCACTCTGCTTCCTGCTTCCTCAAGGGAAGCAATACAAAATTCACTGTCCTCTTAGGTATGTGTGTGGCAAATCAGTAAATTCCTAGTAGCAAATATTTAAGACACAATATATCAAATCTAAACAATCCATGAAGATAATTGCCCCATTTGAAAGGCAAACGTGCTACTTATGAGTGAAAAATCAGCTGAACTATGAGCCTTTTTCTAGGAGGAATATGCTAAAGCCATCAAATTCCAGAGTTTGGAAGCAAAGCATGAAGTTTAGCTTATTCTACCCAGTGGGGAATCTTCCAGCCCTGCCCACAGACCCACACTCAGAGGCTTCTAGAAGCAACTCCAAGATACCATGTTTGCCACCTGGCATAGTGCCATATTCAAAAAGGAAAGACAGTATTCCTGCCTGTGGAGGCTCCATCTCATGCCAGACCCACCCTTCCGCCCAGGTTCTTGCCATAATAGTTACTGTCTATTCAGCTCCGGATAGTTTAGGGAAGGGAGAAGCAGGGAAACTTAATGTATTCTGATTGACAATGGTCACTAAAGGTTTTTGTGCTCACTTACGTAAGGGTTTGCTTAACTGTTGGCTAGACTTGTCCTGACCCTGTCTAGGATTACAGAATCGAGTTTCTCACCTGACCTGAACTGTGTTCAGAAGGATCATGTGAAGTTCTTTTCCATGAGTATTTGTTCAGCACTTGGACACTCTGGGTATCTCTTCACTGAAGTTTCAACCTAAGGCATTGATGCTGGACTGAATTTTGTCACCACGGTATAAAGCATCTAGGAAGAAAGAAGAACGAAATGAAAGAACAAAGAGAGGGAGAGAGGAAAGAAAAAGAAAGTAGGAAAGGCTAAAGGAAAGGAGGGATTATCCTAGCCATTATTTAAATATTCAATATAGAAAAAGAGGACACAGGATTAATTTTTATATTGATTCATGTTGATAGTATATAAATTATAACAGCTTATATAAAAGAAGGGAGATCCTGAATACCAAAAATGCTCCTTTACAATAGATTTTCTTCACTTCTATAATTCATTTCTTCACAAATCATTAACTTACACTTTGAAAGAAAATCTAAGCATATATCCAGAAACTGAGTAAGAGATGTAAACTGTCACAGACAGTAAGACACATGGAGTGTCTGAATCACTGTGTCCTTACCTCCACCCTGATTTCCTGTCAGTGTTTTGTACATTACTGTCCTCATGGCATTGCTTATAAACTATTTGTTTTAGAATAATAGTTACATGTCTTCAGAAGCAATTTAGACTAATCTGAGTTAGGTCTAAATCTCAGCACTTACATAGGTAGGTAAAATATAACAAAGCTTACCTTCTGTCCCCTTCCTACCCACTCTTTTCCTTTCTTAGACCGAGCCTGGCTGATAGAACCAAGGAAGGTCCAGAAGCTTCAGGAAAAAATTTATTTTGCACTTCAACATGTGATTCAGAAGAATCACCTGGATGATGAGACCTTGGCGAAGGTAGGTCCTCAGAGCACAGACCCCCTGTCACTGACAGAGCCCAGTAAGCAGGGGAGGGCTAGTCATATAAGGCAAGGGACATTTCTCATCAGCAACAAGGTCTGAAGTTTACCAAAGGTGGCATAAACTTCGAATTTGCGTTTTAAAAGGGACACTGCTGCTGCTAAGTCACTTCAGTCGTGTCCAACTCTGTGCAACCCCATAGATGGCAGCCCACCAGGCTCCCTGTCCCTGGGATTCTCCAGGCAAGAACACTGGAGTGGGTTGCCATTTCCTCCTCCAATGCATGAAAGTGAAAAGTGAAAGTGAAGTCGCTTAGTCATGTCTGACTCTTAGCGACCCCATGGACTGCAGCCCACCAGGCTTCTCCATCCATGGGATTTTCCAGGCAAGAGTGCTGAGAAAGGGAACACTAGGAAACTATAATAAGTTGAGAGCATAATAACTTCTTAGTCAAGGATGATACTGATGGGTCTGAACCCCAGATAGAGGAAGACACATTACAGGAACTGAGGGTGCTTATCTGAAGAACAAAAGCAAGGAAACAAGTCTTCAAAAATCACATGTGAAGAAAGAGGAGACTTTGTGCCACTTGGGAGTCTGGTCTGGACAAAAGAATGGTTAGATTTTTTTTCAAAATAAGGAAAAACTTATAAAGTGATGACAACAGCTGAACAGAGGGTAGACCACTGAGAGGAGTGAGGTTCCTGTCTTTGGTCAGATTCTTAGAGATTCTGTCTTGTTTCCGTTCAGAGATGTTGTTAATGGCAGTCCTACCCAGAGTAAAAGATTAGACTGATGCCTTGTAAATTTTCCTTCAACTTTAATCTCCTCACCTCTAATCTGGGATTCTTTCAAAATGAAATATCTCAAGGGCAGACTGCACACACAGCGCTTTGCACTTCATTCACAGTTCAGCTTAATTAAAAATAGTGATCCTTTAGAAGAATTCTGGAAAAAGTTATGTACCAACATAAAATGAGAAATAAGGAGTTTTCCAATGATATCTAGCATTATTTTAGATCCTAAAGTATCTTAAATTTCTTAAGAACTGGAGGGTTTTTTAGAGGTTGAGCAACTAAGAAGTGGAGCTTATCCTCAGTTAAAGATGACAGTTATCCAACTCTATATTTTTATCATTAAAACTCTCCCACTCTGCTCTTGAAATTCTTTATTTTAAAAGGTGGGGAGGGGGGCTCTGCTGGAGATACTATCAGATTTTACTTTGCACATACAGAGTACTACCTTAAAAATCTCCATGAGTTAAATATGCTGCTTCATTATGGTAACATTTTGCTAAAATTAACACATCACTAGGAAGAGCATTTCTACACCGTAGAGTGATAGTTCTCTTTGAAGTAACTTGTCACTTATCACATGGGCAAGGACGAATCCCATGCTCTTCATACCTCAATTTTCTCCCAGGTAAGAGCAAAACTTCAACATGCTTTCAGATACACTGGGCAGAAATGATGATACTGTGGATATATGTATCTGTCTCTCTAATTGCTGTGTAGCCTGTATGCATAAATGCATCTGCTTAGTTAATGTTGGCAGGAAGAATGTTTCTTGTATTTGGATCCCCCAAAGACTTTAGTCCCCATATTTACCACCCTAAAATCCAGAGTTAGACAAAAACTATTCCACGTCAGGGGATCATCTTCTTATCAGAAAACCATGGTTCTTTTGTCTGTAAAATGAAGATTATAATTTCTTACTCCTATAGAGAAGTATAGGTTCAAATGAGATATATACACTGCATAAATTCTAACACACTGTGACATGATGATTATTACTTCCCCAAGACAGTAACCTTTGTGCTTATAGCATTTTCTACTACTTGGTTGGTATCCTGATGGTGATCTGAGGTATTTAGGGGTAGAAAGGAGACAGAAATTGAAGATGAAAAATATGTAATAGCAAAAAGAAAAAAAATTAAAACAGCAAGCATAGTCAGCTTAACTCTCCTTTTTCCATCTTTAGTGGGAAAGGTATACAATTATTTTTTTTTAAGTATAATTAACATACAACATTATATTAGGCTTAGGTATATAACATAATGATTCAATATTTATATATGCTGTGAAGAGTCATGTCCGACTTACAAAGACTCAGATATGACTGAGCAACTGAACTGAACTGATACGTTGTGAAACGAACACCACAGTAAGTCTAGTTAAAGCCATTCAGTTCTTTCCTTATGGAAAGAGAATGCTGTAAATCTGGGAATCAGAGCAAGTGTTAGAAAGGATAATTTCTTATACAAAACTCACTGGAGTCAAATGACAAAGCGTTGCTTCCTCTAGTCATGTGTGGATATTGAGTTTCTGTGTGGACCTTTTGCTGTAACGGTCATCCATTTGATAGGATTTTATGTGAACTAGGGGCTTCCCTGGTGGCTCAGAGGGTAAAGAATCTGCCTGCAATGCGGGAAACCCAGGTTTGGTCCCTGGATCAGGAAGATTCCCTGGAGAAGGGAATGGCTATCCACTCCAGTATTCCTGCCTGGAGAATTCCATGGACAGGGAAGCCTGGGGGCTACAGTTCATGATGTCCCAAAGAGTCGAACATGACTGAGCGACTAACACTATGTGAACTAATGTAGAGGGACCATGAAATGGAATGAGAATTAGGTTCTCATTTCTCCCTGCTCTGGACCGTGCGGCTTTGCATAAGTCACTCCATTTGTCTAAGTCTCAGGTTCAAGTGTGTTGGGGAAAGGGAAGGGACAGGCAAGTCTCTTGAGTTTCTGACTGCCTTCATACTCTAAGGACAATGGCGCCATGGACAGATAGGGACACCCACTCATCAAACCCACGCTCTCCAAAAGACAGAAACAGCTTTATTTAAATCCAAGGAAAACTATTCCACCATACCAGATACTTTCCATATTTTCAGAAATTTCTTCTTTCACCTTCACAGCCATGGAGCTCTTTTGCCTCCATGACACCCCTAAAAGAGTGACCCCTCTGGGCAATCGGGCACACAGTATGAAGCTTATCTCCAGAAAAATGTGCACATATGCAACTGACGTATTCAAGTCCAGGAGTCTGGGTTATAGTCTCAGTAAGTGGGGTGCATCTGCCTCTGTGCAAAGGATAAAGACTGTTAATACTGCCAGCCAGTTTGACTCTGAACAGGTATAGCCGGCTTCAAGTGAGGTGCAGGGTTCAGACATAGTTATTAGATTTCCTCTTGAAAAACTGTCTCCAAAACACTTTCTGCATGCCCACTTTCTGAAATTAAAGTTCAAGTAGCAATGCCTTATACTTTTGACCAAACTTGGACCTGGAGAGGATTTTAAATTCAGAAATTTTAATCCATTAACTAAAAGTCCTCAACCCCTGTATATTAATTAATTATATTATTTATTTTTGTGTGTGTTTGGGGTAAAAATAAATAATCTAGTTTCCTCTTTCATGATCATAATGATAATATGTATCATATATATAATGAACCATCAGAACTAGCTTAGTTATTCTGCACAAATGACTTAACCTCTGTGTCTCGGTTTTCTTATCTGTAAAATGTGATTAAAGATAATATTGATGTCATACGGTTATTTTGAGGACTGAATGAGATCAAATATAAGCATGGTACATGATTCATAACCAACATGTAAATGGTGTTGTTGTAGCTGCTGTGGACAGAAGAAACTTTTTTTCCTCAGGGAAATGTTTTATCCAAGAAATGGGTATATTTGAACTAATTGCTGATGAATGCATACTGTTTCAAAGGATGGAAGTTAGAGGTTAGGGAGGTGAAGTATGGCATTCCAAGTGATAGGGGCAATGGTATATATAAGTAGGTATACGCTGAATGCAGACTATGAATAATAGTTAGATTTGGCTGGATCCTGGACTGGGGAAGTGAGGAAATGAGATAACACTGGTCACTCTCACTACAGCTCACAAAAGAAAGGCATATATATTGGAGAAGAACATGTCAACCCACTCCAGTATTCTTGTCTGGAAAATCCCATAAAGAGAGGAGCCTGGCAGGCCACAGTCCATGGGTCTTGACAAGTCAGATACCACTGAGCAACTAAACATGTGTATACATATATGGGCTTCTCTGGTGGTTCAGACAGTAAAGAATCTGACTGCTGGTTCAGGAAGAGCCCCTAGAGAAGGGAATAGCTACCCACTCCAGTATTCTTGGAGAATTCCATGGACAGAGGAACCTGGAGGGCCACAGTCCATGGGTCACAAAGAGTCAGACATGACTGACTATCACTTACTATGTATATGTATGTATATGTATGTATATATGTATATGCATATATACACATATATTTTTAAGCCCCATATGACTAGGGAGGCAGCCCATCTGTTCTCTGGGCTTCACTTTTTCTGTCTCCTAAATAAGGAGGTTGGACTGGATGGTCGTTAAGGTCCCTTCAGTATAACATTCTTTGACTCTAGAAAAAGAAAAACAAAGGTTCCTTCTAACACCTTCTTTTGCCTCCCAGTATTCAGTCCTGTGCAGTAGTTTTAAGGACTCTTTAGATGTTCTGCCACTATAATAAGTGAATAAATAGATTTCTCCAGGTCTTGCAGATTCAAATGAGTACTCTGTGCACTATCGTACTGAATTTAGGGTGATATTCTAGTCCCAAAGCATACACTGTTTATAAACCCCACATCCAGGGTCAGCATTCCTATCAGGCTTTCTGTTTCTGGCAGAACAACAAAACTATCATCAACACAGAGAGGGGAATTTTTCTAATGTAGCAGTAGCAAGTTTCTAAATAAAAGCTTATGTGAGGGAAGGTTTACACAGCCCTACTTTACAGTGTTAATAATTGAGATTTTTATCTGAAAGAAAGCACTCCTAGTCACTCTCACTTTAGTAAGCACTATTCAGTTCAGTTCAGTCGCTCAGTTGTGTCCGGCTCTTTGCGACCCCATGAATCGCAGCACGCCAGGCCTCCCTGTTCATAACCATCTCCCGGAGTTCACTCAGACTCAAGTCCATCGAGTCGGTGATGCCATCCAGCCATCTCATCCTCAGTCATCCCCTTCTCCTCCTGCCCCTAATCCCTCCCAGCATCAGTCTTTTCCAATGAGTCAACTCTTCTCATGAGGTGGCCAAAGTACTGGAGTTTCAGCTTTAGCATCATTCCTTCCAAAGAAATCCCAGGGTTGATCTCCTTCAGAATGGACTGGTTGGATCTCCTTGCAGTCCAAGGGACTCTCAAGAGTCTTCTCCAACACCACAGTTCAAAAGCATCAATTCTTCGGCGCTCAGCCTTCTTCACAGTCCAATTCTCACATCCATACATGACCACAGTTAGGATACAGATTTAGGGGGAAAAAAAGCAGCTGTGCTGACTCATAGATAGGGTCGATGGAGCAAGCAAACACTGATTGAGAGATCAGTGAGAACTGCCAAGGATCATTTACAATGATTCTCATTGCTGTCTCAGTAAGATCAAAAGAGACTATGTCATGATTAATAATGGGATGTTTACACCTGAAGCCTGCTTATTCTTTGTGCAGGACACTAGATGTCACATTAGAATTCCTAGCAGGCGGGCCTGGGATTCATCAGTTTAATCTTAAACAGTACAGTCTGTCCAGTCACCGCTTGAGTCCCTACTCAGAGGATGTGGCCTCATGGTCTGAGCCTCCCTGTTCTCCTTCATATTTAGTTAGGAATTTGTTTTATATTTAATTTTTCTGTACTTTCTTAAACTACAACATACGTGCAGAAAGTTCTTAACTCGTTAGTGTTTAGCTCAATGAATCAGCACACAGTTAACATACCAGTGTAACCGCTGCCCAGGTTAAGACCAGGCATCCCAGAAGCCCTGCTCAGGTTTCACCAAGTAGGATATACCCTGTAAAATAATGCAAGAAGAGGCAAGATTACAGAAAATAGTTCAACACATTATCCAAGATTTCTAATTCCAAATCAATTCTCAAGAAATAGCTTTCTTAGGGAATAATTTTCTACTTCAACCTACATGTATAATGAGTGTGTATTGTGTGCCAGATGCAGGGGAGGGAGCAAAAGATAATACACAGTCTTGGCCCGTGAGTGGTTTCCTTGAGGAATCCCTGAGAGAGATCAGATTATTTCAACCCATGTTAGTCATTTATCGTTTGCTGGCATACACTATAGGTCCCACACCCAGAAATGTTAGGGATTGTCTGTCAGACTAATAGTCTATAAGAAGAAGAGAGGTGTTCTTTGTTTTTGGCTATTCCACAAGACATTCAGTATCTTAGTTCCCTGACTGAGGATGGAACCCGTGTCCCCTTCCATGGAAGCTCTGAGCCTTAAACCACTGGCAGGGAAGTTCCAGAAGAGAGGTTTTGATGTTACTCCCCACTTACAAAGTTGCAAGTTGATGTACTGGTTAGGACTCTTGAGTTACAAGGAACAAGAACCAAATCCCACTAGGAAAAGCAAGAAGAAAATAATAAAACTAATGGAGAAAAATCTCATGGAACCTAAGGTCAGAAATCCAGCCCCCATTCAGGAAATGCTGGGGCAACAAATTAGGAAGCCTTCAGAATTCTTCATCCCACAAGTTTCTCTCTCTTTAGGTATCGGCTTTCTTCTTCTCCCCCTCTCTGAATGCCAGTTTTCTCTGCTTCCTTGGTCTTGGTGAAATATGGCTAGCTCTTAGCTCCTTAGGTCACTAGAAAGTAATTTGCTGGCTCTCTGTCTGATTCCAGATTCCAATCTCAGCTGAAGCAAGTGTCCACTTCCGCTTTAGTCAGCCATTCCCAGAGTAGAGAAAACATCCCATACAGCATGGATGTCAGGATGGAGTAAGGATGGTGGAAGAGGGCTGTGACCTGAACAGACACCTCAAATTCAGTGCTGGAAGTCTAGGCCAAATATCAAGATTTAGCTAAACAAAAACTCCAAAAAGAGTGAATGGAGAAGACGAATGGATGTGTAGCCTCACTGTATATTTCCTGTCTTTATCAGTGCTTCTGTGGTTTCTTCTACTTTAATCAAGCCATTGTTGACTTCCTGCTTCATGTAGAAAGGCATCATGATGGCCTAAAAGCTCACATGAACACGATCTCTAGTTTTCACCTTTGCATGTTCCATTTTTTCAGCATCAAATGTGCCAATTATAAAATTGTGGGATTTCTCATAAAACCACTCTCTGGAAAGAAGCATAGGATTATTATCTCTTCTCAAACAGCTATTTTTCTTCTTATAGACCCCTGTAGGTATTAGCTGAAGCTTCTTTCTTACAAGAAATGTTTATCATAAGAGAGTGACATGAGTAGATGAGTGTGAAAATGCCTTTTCTAGACCCTCTGTCTACTCCTGCCATGGGGATTATTTAAACATGATGAAATCTCATGATGATTTGAAATCAACTACCACTTCCATCTCCAAGTGCTTCCAGATCACCACCCCAGCTATTTAAAAAGTTGTTGAGCCTTCAACTACTGCTGAGGCTTATCTGAGCTCCTCCTGACATGGGGGTTTCCCAGCTGCAGTACATAATATCTTCTCAACCCAGGGTTTGAATCCACTTCTCTTGTGTCTTCTTCATCGGCAGGAGGATTCTTAACTACTGAGCTTCCTGGGGAAACCCCAACACACAATACGTGTGTGTGTTTTCAGTCACTCGTCATGCCCGACTCTTTGCAACCCCATGGACTATAGCCCACCAGGCACCTCTGTCTGTGGGATTATCCTGGCAACACTACTGGAATGAGTTGCCATTTCCTCCTCCAGGGGATCTTCCTGACCCAGGGATCAAACCTGCATCTCCTGTATTGCAGGCAGATTCCTTACTGCTGAGCCATCTAGGAAGCAAACACGATATACAGAGAATCAATTTTGCTGGCTTGTTTAGGAGCTAAGCTGGTTTCTTGTCCTCCATGTTATTTAGCTGAACAAACAGGACCTTGACTATTTCTCTCCTCGAGGGAAGCATCACTGTCACAGATGGCTTGTATTGACTCACTTAACCCTCACAACAACTCTCTGAGGTAGGGACTGTCATAATTGTCATCTGACAGATAAAGAAGCTAATAGGTTAAGTGACTTGTCCAAGATCATACAACTGTAAAGAGCAAGTCAGGGATTCAAATGCAGACAGGCTCAATGAAAGCCCATATTTTCATCACCAGACTAATCCTCTGTATGTAGTATTTGTGTTTCATAGGGTACTCAGGAAATTTCATCACTTGTCTCTCACCAAACTAACAGAACCAAGCAAATGAAACCTTTCCTCTCTAGATATGATCATTTCTTATCAGCCTCCAGAAAAGAAGCTAACTTGACACTCAGTTACCAGGACTATTTCTTACATGATAAAGAATTTGTCATGTTTAAAAAACAGCTGTAAATTTATAAGATTTGAATCTCTTAACAGTGCTTCTCAAAGTCTATTCTATGGCCAGTGCACCAGTATCCTTAGGATATGTATTTCAAACATGAAATCTGAGCTCCACATCTAGGTTTCATGAAACAGAATCCCTACAAGTGGATTGCAGTAATCTGCATTTTTAGGAAGCACCCCAGCAATTCTTGTGCACACCAAAGATTGACAAGCATTACAGAGTTGCATCTGGGTGTTTTAGGAACTCTGCACATCATCAACTCAACTGCAGATGATTATAGAAAGCTTTCAAAGCCTCTATGCATTCAGTAGCTATTTCAGGGAGAATTGTAATATGCAAGAAGTTTTCTGAAATTGTTACAGTCTCCTTCTGTGTGAACCAGCTGGTTAAGAAAGCTTGAATAATTTCCCAAGGGATTCTAGTTAGTGGACATTTGTACACTCTTTACCAATGAAAATATAGAAAAGACACTGCTTTCCACCAGGATTCAAATCAAATCTTTCAGAATGGGATTCTGATCATCTTTCTTAAAATTCTTCCAAAGACCTTAACAGAGACCGTGAGACCTAGCATAAACTAACTATGCAGGCTCCCCAGCTTTATTCTTGAACATGCTCACCCACTGCTCCAGGGACACTGAACTTCTTTTAGTTCTAATACCGCATATGATCCTGGAAAATATTATACACCCCCAGCCCCAGCATCTGGTTAGCTCTCTCTGTCTCCCTTCAGAGCCCAGCTTAAATGGTCCTTTCTCAGAAGTGCCTGCCTTAAAGAAGTCAGAGCATCCTATTATCTACCACTTGTCCTAGCATCATTCCTCCATGGCACTTGCCAGTTTTCTAGTCTGCTTTTGACTGTGTGGTCATATTCATCGGTCTTCCCACATAGATTATAAGCAATAACTCTACTGTTCTGTGAATTCCGGTGTCTAGTAGAAGTGTCTGCTATCAGTTTAAGTACCTCACAATGTTGAAAAGTCCTGATTCTCAGTCTAAAACTTAACATCCATTCTGTAAAGATTCTACAGTTTTTTTTTTTTCATTTCTATCCCTATGATTAAATAGCAGTGAACTGAAAATTCTGAACCCCAGACTTCTTTGTGTGTTCTAGATCCCTTTAATGAATATGTCAACAGCTCTAATCCTGGTGCTATTTTTAAATGGCTCATAGTGTGGTTATATAGTCATTAGTTGTTAAAAGGGAAGTTAATGAAAGAGTGAAAATTTCTGATTTTGAAAAGTCACAAAGTAACTAATTATCTATTTCCTCCTTTACTTCAAAGGCTGAAGTGGTTTCTTATTATTGAATAGAGTAGGGAGAGAAGTGAGCCTAATTGGTGATTAGATGGGTTTATTTTATTTCATCATTGCTTTCAAGTGTACCTTTAGTCAACTATATGAACTATCAAGCTTATCTTTTGTAAAAGTATTATCTATATGAGAGTATTTCTTATTCCCACAGTAATTTGATCACAATGATACTTGGTTTTAAGCAATTTTGACACGAAATGATGGATTCTAAGTGTAAGTGTGTTAAAAGCTAGAATTGTCCAGAACCTGATGACATATATAATGTTTAACAAACTGTGGGAATTTTAAATTATTAAAATACTGTCTTCTGGGTATTTAAATTAAAAAAATTATATCTTACATGATACTAACATATCAAAACCTAACAGTTATAAGTGGATGTTCTAAAAAAATAATAATAATAAGTGGATATTCTCCCATGACTTTTTAAAACACCTCCCCAAGGAAGCTGAGTGCCAGTGACCTCCCAAATTCTTCCTTAATTAAATATAGGTTTCATTTTATGCATTAAAGTGGGAAAGGATTAAAGAGATAGTGCCAGATCATTGTGAATTACACCTCATATGATTTATGTTATACCTTTCTACACTGTCATCTTCCAAAACTAAAATCTGATATTTCATGTTATAAAAATCTATGGGAAATGGTAGATAAGGATATTAGCTAATTGTGTTTCATGCCTACAGTATTTCTTAGCACTTTCATATTAATTTCATCACTTGGTTTATACAGCAACTCAATGAAATAGATGCTATGAGTAAGTCCATTTTACAAATGAGAAAACTGAGGCATAGAGGGTGTCACAGACATATAGCCATTTAGCTATTTTAGAACCAGGATTCCAACTTAGTCAGCCTGCCCAGCCAGCACCTCCTCCTAATGATTAGAATAAACTCCCTTCCATACATACTTTCTATAAGAACAATGAACTAGGAAGCATGCTCCTGCTTTCTTTCCTGCTCTTTATTTTCTCTTTAGAGAGTGGGGGAGGAAGGTGTTTTGTTTTGTTTTGTTCTAAAGGAGAAGCTGAAAGTGAGCCTTCTTTCTGTTTGAACATCTTTTCCAAAGTCGGTTCCCTTCATCTGGGGCCAGGAAGGACACGGATTCAGGAGACAGAGCACTAATGAGCGTCCCTCTTTGTCTCCTTCCCTGTCTCTCCACTTTGCAGCTAATAGCCAAGATACCAACCATCACAGCAGTTTGCAACTTGCACGGGGAGAAGCTGCAGGTATTTAAGCAATCACATCCAGACATAGTGAATACACTCTTTCCTCCGTTATACAAGGAGCTCTTTAATCCTGACTGTGCCACCGTCTGCAAATGAAGGCGACAAGCGAACTGTCTCATAGTCGTGGAATGCATCACCATTAAGACAAAAGCAATGTGTTCATGAAGACTTAAGGAAAATGTCACTACTGCAACATTAGGAATGTCCTGCACTTAATAGAATTATTTTTCACCGCTACAGTTTGAAGAATGTAAATATGCACCTGAGTGGGGCTCTTTTATTTGTTTGTTTGTTTTTGAAATGACCATAAACATACAAATATAGGACACTGGGTGTTATCTTTTTTAATTTTATTCAGGTATGTTTGGGGAAACAACTGTTTATAGAATTTTATTGTAGATATATACGAGAACAGAGCAGTACTTTACATGATTACTTTTCCTGTTGATTGTTCAAATATAATTTAAGAAAATTCCACTTAATAGGCTTACTGATTTCTATGTTTTTAGATAGGCGATGCATGTATAAATTTGTAGCTGTCTTGGAAAGCACTGTGCAAGTATGTGATAAGTATATAATATCTGAGAATATTATATATGACTATTACTTATACACACACATGCACTGTGGCTTAAAATATCATACCTGCTAGCAAAGGAGGTTCAGTCAGGCGCTCTTACGTTATTTACCTTCTGTGTTATATGTTACCTTTATGTTAGACAATCAGGATTTTGTTTTTTCAGCCAGTTTTCATCTGCAGTTAATAGCATAATGGTATCAATTCAGAAATAAGTTGATAAAGGAATAAACATAACACATGACCTTTGTAGAAAAACTCTGTTTCAATCAATGACATCAAAGCCTTGTCAAAATGGTACATACTGAAAAAAAATTAACTATTTGGAGCCATTTTCCTGTTTTAAGAATTAGGCTACAGAAAACACTGTGGAGTCCAGGGCCTTTTGACTAAACAACAGATATTTCCTATTCTTCACCAGGACACAAAAACCACCGTTTTTTCTTTGAATTTCAAGTTGTGAGAGAAACTTGATTTTGGTGCTTATTGTATCAACAGAAATATACAGTTGGTAGATTATGACCACCAGCAATTTTTTCTAAAAAAATTGGAGTAAAAGAGTAAATCAGAACCCAGGGTCCTAATACCATTTCATGTAAACATTTTTATCTCTTTTGCAAAGAAGTAGAAAGAGAATATACAAAGCAAAGAAGTAGTTCTTTATGTTCATTCTCTTTAATAAGTTTGTTAGAAAAAAAGGAGCAATAAATAAAGAGGGCGGCAGGACTTTCTATGCTCTTCTAGTCTGGGACCTCTAATTTTTTCAACTCCAAAATGCTATATTATAAAAATATAGTAAAACCTTGACAGATTAGAATAAAAAGATCTGTGTTATTCTACAGAACGAATGCACCCCAAAGCCAAAACTATTTCTGGTGCCATTTGAAATTGCATCATCCATCTACCCTAGGGTTATTCTTTTAGCAACTTTTAAAAGTACAGAATGCCAGAGTTGAGATCAGGATTAGACAACTTGGATTTCCTAATACAAGATCTCACTTCTCCACTTGCCCTCCAATCAAAGTGATCACCAGAAAAACATAAATTCCGAGGAGCTTGTTCTGCCTGTGTTCAGGAGGCCTTGTGCCTTTAGTCTCATTTGGTTCCAAACAAGAGTTTTTAAAAGGGATCTAGAGAGGAGCTTTGTGTATAAGACAGGGAAAATTATGATCTGTAAGTGTAGCCTGGCCATCAACTCATGAAGACCTGCCCTTATCTTGTCTAATACACACACACACACACACACACACACGTACACACACACAAGTGCACACCTGCTTTGTGAAGTTTCCATCAGTGGAAACTGACTTTTTTAATCTTATGTTCTCCTGAAGTTGGATGGTTGACAGCCATCTCTGTGATGCCACAGCACTGCTCACTGATGATCAAACACTAGCGTTCATCTTGTCTTTTAGAAAACAGAGCCTTTTCCCATCTCATGATTGATGAATTCCAAACCAATGGAGAAAAAAAGGCTTTAAAATAATGAATCCCTTTCTCAACTACTGTTATATTCAATTAATTTAACTACACTGAACCAAATTACCTTCAGTGTCTAAGAAGACAGCTGTAGACTGCTTATTATGCTGCTACAGGGACTCAATTCTTTTGGTGTAAATGTCACTCCTGTTAGCTCTTTGTATAAAGAATTAATTCCAAGAGTCATATTTCCTTCTAATGGAAAGATTACTTTACTGATTGCTAGGAAAACAGGGTAATGGAAGGCACTCAATTAAACCAGGCTGTTTCCAAATGCAATGTATGTTTTATGATTGGCTTGTGATAGGCAATGCTTAATGTGTCTACTTGGCGTTTCCCTTTGAGCTTTGAACTTATGTCAAACTTTGCTTTCATTGTTCAGTTGGACTAGTGTTTCCTATTGTCAGCCTGTAATTCCTGCTCAGTTGCAAAGGGAACCGTTTGTTTCCTCCAATTTACCTTAGAGGATTTAAATTGACTCAATTGATGAAGTGGCTGAGAATTTTCCCTCCCTTGTCCCATGGGTGATGTAGGAAAAGATTGTTCCCCACACTGCCTCAGGAGGTCCTGGATTTGAAGTGTTGTTTCCACTGGTGCAATAGCTTCATTGGGACGGCATGAACCCTTTGAAGCTAGGGGACAGGAAACAGCTAACAACTGAACCAGAACAAAACAGTGGAAACCAGTACCACACTCACCCTCTTGCAGCTGAGAAAAGAGATTTCCAATTTTTGCCACAGTTGCCAAATCTGTTCCTTGAAAGATAGCCAAGTCATGTGTTCAGTGGTAACAAAGTACCTTTAAAAGCTGCCCTTTGAATGTCTCCTGTGACTACCTCTGGAGGTATTTTGAAATTTTGGTTAACAACTTTCTTGACCACATGCAACCTTTGTCCCTTCCCCATGAAGACTCACAAGTGTTTGCAACACACTCATAACAAGGTGGGCACTGGAAGAAAGGACCCAGGATCTGTACTTCTCACGTCATGCTCGTAAATGACAATCACTGCTTGATGCAGATGTTGCACTGTATCCACTCAGGGATGTTTTGTTTTGTTTTTTTTTTAAAAAAGGTACACCAAGAAGGAGGGGGACAAAAAACAGGAAAATGACAACAAAATGTAAACAGCACAAATTAAATATGCCAGTGAGAGAACCACTCTGACAAGGCTTTCAGACCAATGAGGGGTAACTTCATGCTGTAAGCTGAATTTACTTCTACATTTGGACTTGCTGAAAAATTGCTCATGAGTAAGAACAACTTAGCTTCATTTTCTAAAATCTCCCAAGAGCCAAATGATCCAGTTGCCCCATTTATAAGAATATGTATCTCCCAGAGAACCCAGGCTTATACAAGTCCTATACAATCAGTGGCATTCACCACTTGACAAGGGAGGTGACTTGTGGTCTGTGAAAAGAAAGACAAATTTTGGAGGGAACATAGGAGAATAAGGAATTCCACATCTGGCCTAACATCTCATCTCAAGCCCAACTGTCTGTGACTCTGGTCCTCTTTGTATTCCTTTTTCCGCAGCTCTTTTACCCCCAAAGATTGAAAACTGAGGGTGGAGATATATTTGACAAACATACCCTTTCGGGATTTCCCTTGTTTTAAAAATGTCTTCAGGACTCTGAACCACTGGGTAGGTAAAAGCAGACAGTACAGAGGTCTCTTAGGTAATCAGATTTCTTTGATAGAATCTAAGAGACTCTGGATGTTAACAGTAGGTTCCAGGAGGCGTTAGTTCATGTCCTATCGCAGCTGTCTGCTCCACACATGACTTCCCAGCAGTCAAGCTAAACTGCTTGCAGAAAACCTTGCATAGTCAATTCACACTCACTCTCTACAGTCCCATGTGTACCAGACTTGACTGCAAAAGCAATTCTTATGTCCCAAGGACACAACTTAACAGCTTTTTCAAAGCCATCAATCAGATGCAAATTATGTCAGTTTTGTTCTATATTCTGTTTCCATTTATCATAGAAGCAAGGAAAAATTCTACTGCTATTGGAAATTAGAAGAAATAACATTTTCCTGATTCCTTTCTCTCTTGAAGCTACTACAAATGGCAGTAAGTTCAGACAAGGGCATCTGTGCCCCGAAAGAACCACCGTTTAAGAACAGCAATAACTTGAAAGAGTGCATCTGCAGTGACGCTTTGCTCAGAGTCCCCTCTAATGAGAGCGGAAGTCCCACCATCTGCTTTAGATGAAGTGGTATTTGATTTTCTGTTCCCAACTGCTAATCCAAACAGCAATCTGATATGGGCAGCCACGTGTGTCTTTAGACAAGAGTTGGCATCTTTTTGGGTTTGTTGGTAGGAGAGTATCTCAGGACCAGAGAAACGTGTTTGTTTAAAGCTAAGTTTAAAAATTCAACAGTCTAAGAGGGCCAGGGAGTTGATGCAAATGAGTGAAGCAGTCTAGTGGGAAGCTAGCAAGGAAATGCCCCAGTGAAACGGGGCATCCAAGAGTCAGCTAAAGCTGAAATATTGCTAAAGTTTCTAAATCTTATGCAATTTCTTGAGTCGTAAATGTCAGTTGATTCAAGGCTTAGTGCAGACCAAACAAACATGTCTCGGGGCAGAAGGTGGTCACAGCCCCTGGAAATCCAATCTTGGGGCCTATCTGACTGGAGCAAGTCTGACCAGATACAACTCTGGGTGACATTAGAGTCAGGGGTTCAGGGGCAAGAGGCCTTGCTCTTCTGACACTTAATTTGGTTTCCATATTTGACTAGAGGATATAGTAAGAGGTCAGCTTTAAAAATGGCAAACAAATCTGAAAATGAAAATAATTTCATGATGGCTTATAAAAGACACTGTTTTGCCCAAACTTTCAGCTTCATAGAGTCAAGCAATTAGATTTCTTGCCACTTTCTGTTTCTGAAAGTCCAATGCACAATTTTTATGCTTTTGAGTCTCGGTGTGTTTCTTTAAATGTGTGTTTTCATAATCTGCAAGTTCTTATTTTTCCCTTGGTTGTGTCTAAAGAATTTATTTCACAGTCACAGAAACGTAGTCCTCCGTTGTTCTAAAGTGAGGGACCATGGATTTCTTTGCAGCGGATAGGGGTTGTCTGTTTGTGCACTTTTTCCTTAGCTGTTGAAATTCCTCTGAAGCGAATTGGCCATAGTAATCTTTGCCTCCTGCATGACTGTAAGCACGACCTCCAGTGGAGCAGACAGAGCAGCTCAGTGATTGTTCTTATGGCCAAAAATAAAGCACAAGTTTACTGAGATTGAATAAACCCAGTTGGGGGAAGTGCAGGGGATGTGCACCCCCACTGGGCAGCGTGATCCTTCTGTTAAACCATACTCTTCAGACAGTGGCTGATGGAGGGCATATGCCTGCCTGGGTCATGACCAAACACAGACACACACTCGGTATGTCAGAGAAGCTCCGGACCACACCCCCAAGCACGGTACCGTCTGCTTCATCTGATTAACACACACACACACACACACGCACACACACACAGGAATGAAAACTACACCTATAGAAAACTGAGTATGTATTGTAGAAATGTAGAGGAAAATAAAAATATTTTTTCAGATGTAATTACTTTTAATATATGCTTGTGGAAGGTCTAATATGATGTATGCTGTCTCTGTAATTTTTGCTGTAAATAACTGGAGACAGTGAATACACTGATTTTTCTATGTCTCTGTTTAAGCATAAGACTTTGTAACGATTTTTTTAGAGGGGGAAAAACCAACAAAGAGCGAATATGTACTTGCTTCCTTTCTGCGTGTTACGTACTTCTCAGAAACTGGTTGTAATGGTTTAAGCATCTTGATGGGTCATTGGTGTTAAGTGTACGCTTCCTTTTGTAAGACAGCTGAGAAAGGGACAGGGCTGTCAATTAAATCTGCTCCAAAGAATCTGTATTGAAGATTTCCCTAAGACTTGTAAACTCTATCTGAACCAGACAACATGAAAAAGGAAAGTTTTTTAAAAAAAAAAAAAAAATGTTGCCTGAGTAAGTCCACTTTCCTTGTAGCAAATGGCTTAGTCCATATCCTTTCTGCACGGAATAGCTTAAGGAAAACAAACTCTGCTTTCTGATGAACAAAATATTTTTGTACACATTTATTTCATATTAATAACCTAAGGTCAGATCACTCATTCGCTGAAGCCATAACTGACCTTTACCAAATAAATGTTGTCAAGAACCTGGGGAGGGTCGGGGGAGACTGAGAGGGAGGAAAGTTGAAGGTGTCATGAGCTGTAACAACACAGGCAGGAGCAAGTCTAATGAGTCTGATGCTTTTCCTGCATCCCAAACACAACTTTAAAAGGCTAATATTTTATGATGATTGATTTATAATAAAAAAAAGATATTTAGATTTAAATGAGACTTTCCAATATTTTTGAAATCCCTGACAGTAATTCCTTGCTTTTAGGACTGAGAGAAATAATTTTCATGTACTTCCAACATTCAGAGATTTAATGTTTTTACCTGAGCTCCAGCCCACACGTGTCAAGTAGAGAGCAGAGGTCTGAGTCCTCCAGTGTTGAAACCATGTGGTTTGGGGCTTGGCTGTACCTACCAGCCACCACTGCACCTGGAATGTGCAGCTGGCATCTCTTACTAGCACGCGTGTCATTGCTAGCAACGCATACAACCTGCATTGCCAGACTATGTAAAATAAAAATATTCATTCTAAAAGCATAATAATTATATTCTTTTCTTAAAGAAATAATGCCTCCTAGAGGCTTTGATTTTTCTGGAGCTTAACTTACATTATTACATGCATTATTATTGGCTGATAGGGGCAAAAGGCAAACTACAAATAAACCCAGTGACATACATAGTTTTAAAACCTACAGTTTTCTGATCTCTCTCTCCTTGTTTAATATGTAAGCCCTAATTTCTGTGTACATGAGTAAAACTGCAGCCTGAGTCATTTAGGAAGTAAGCATTGAGTTTTTTTATTATAAATATACTAGAATAAAACAGCACTCCCTAACAATTAAAAAAAAGAGTTTTATATTACTTTAGAATGTAATAGGTTTTTGTCCTTATTTTATGTCCTGTAAATTATTAGTTGAATACTGTTAGCATTCCCTGGATAATGCACACATGATTTCTGAATGTTTTCTGTAAATGACAATCAATGTTTATGAAGTTCCCTCCTTTAATGCTGAACAAAATTAAAAGAAGAAAAAGGAAAAAAAGTCTGGCCTCATTATTTTCTTTTTCTCACACAGGAAACAAGGAGGCTGTAAAGTAGATAGAGAGATTTGGCTTTGAAAATATTATTCCATGGGTTCCAACTTACAAAATTGCCTTTTTTCCAGTAAATACTGGGTAATTTTTTTTTTCCTGGAAAGTCTTGTGTCCTCATGGACCTAGTCTGAGTTAGAAATGCTCATTGAGAAAAGACTCAGGCTTCATTCTAGCCAAACAGCTTACCAAGTTGCAATTAAAATGAGAACAACACCTCTTGAAGATAGCAACTAAAATAATGCTAATAGCTCTACTTTTCTAGAACTTTCACAAAACGAAGCCCCAGCTAGCTGAGTCATAAGCAACTCCTTTGCTGTTGAAATGTTATAGCACATTTGAAATAGATTAAAGTTTTCAGATAATAATTAATAGTTAAGCCTCTCATCTGATTTTTTTTAAGCAAAGCATCACCAAAATCAACACTCACCAACATAGGAATGCTCTGATTCTTATTTGAAACTGTAGTAAGAAGTGATTGAGGATAATCCCAGACTCACAATAATGTTTTTTAAAAAGCAGTTCTAAGAGATGACAGCGATTTTTCAGGTGCTTGGAAGCTGTTGCAGGTTGGGGTCCCTAGAGCTGGCATGTTCTGAGAAATGTAGTTTAAAGCAAGATTTAATAGATTTTAAAACTAGAACCACTGGCCCATATGATAGGATAAGCATCAGAAAGCCTTTCTTCTATAGAGTCTCTCCCAACTTCAGTCTTTGAAATCAGCAGAAACCCTTGAAATATGTATGTTTCAAGACATCCAGATCCCCTGTGGGAATCTTAACTCAAGATCATCCCAGATTTCTTGAAACAGAGAAATACACTGATGTTGTCCCTTGGTTTCTAATCAAGTCTTCCAGTGACTAATTAGAGACATCAAATATATTAACACAACCTATCCCAGGCTCATGTCAATTGTCACCAACAATAGATCATAGAATTTTAACTATAAAAGCATCTCGAGTTTTGTTAGAAACCTAGATTTAAGCAGGATTGAAACACAAGATGAAATTTACTATTTTTAAAATTGAGGTTGGATCACATAAGATGACAATTATTAACCTTTGATAGCATTACTAAAATTATGAATTAAGCCCTTTTTGTGCTCAATGCTTTGTTTCATTCATAGATCCTCTTTTTATCTAAAAGTAAGAACTGGCAGCATGTTTCCATAATCACACCAGGAATGAGACATTTCAGATATCAAAGAGGTAGCCAGGGTTTGGCCTCATACTCCCAAGTAGCAACGGCTCCTTGACCCAAATAAAGATGAGGCAGAAGTGAAACAAACCCTTTACTGTCATCTTGGTAGAGAGGTGTCTCAATTACCAAACTATGCTATAAAAGTTTTATCTGTTTTCTAAATTTGAACTAGCTAAGCTTACCTAGTTAAGAAACTACAGAATTCTTGATGGCTGTGCCTGACAGATCTTAAGTCTCCCGTGTTCATGGAGTAGAACATGGCATAGTGTAAGAATTCAGTAAATCTGGCAACTATGCATTGGGGTTCATTCTCCTTTTGTAATTTTAGCTTCCCAATGGTCTATCCTCCTGTCATCTCACTGGACCTTTCCAGCAGAGGCACAAGATACAGACATGCTTTTTACCATAAGCAGTAAGAGGGAAACAGTAGCCCATTGTCAAAGAGCAGTGGAAAGCTCTTTCCCTTCCTTTCTACGAAGATTTAACCAAAAGCAATAAGGGAAGAAGCCTGAGTGGATATCAGAGGTTAGACTTAATTTTCCAGACTTTTCACAGAAGACTCAACTAGGCAGGAAGCAAACAGAGAGACCAGGGAGACATAAATCCTGGACTAGGAATATTCCTCTCAAATCTCAGTCTGGTTTCATCAAATCACAAAGTCTCCTCAATAAGAACAGGATCTGGAGAACTGATGAATTCTTGAGCTATGTCACTGAACAAATAGGAAATTTTAAAGAAGATACTGCTTTTTAAGAGATGGAACCCATTATGTCTGTAACCATGTGTTCCTGTTGCAGCAGTCACAATAGTAGGCCAAATGTCATCTTAGATGTCATCTTAATCACTGGATACTTTGCATGTGGCCAGAGATGAGGGGAGCAAGAGAGAGTTTGCAGGATTACACAGGAGGTTGGATGGGCCAGGCCTGCAAACATTCCATGAATAAGAATTAACCCCACAGCACCACATAATAGTAAAGGTTAAGGGAAATGCAGTCTACCTCTCTGCCCATGGGGAAAGGGAAACTGGACTGAGAAACCCTCGGCAGTTCTGACACAAATGTGAAAGGAATCCATGGAAGTCTCTAACCTGATTTCCTATGAGATACTGCAACAAACATTCATTCAACGAATCTTCATTTCCACTAATACATGCCAGGCACGATGCACTGGGAATATAATTGTGAAGTATGATAGATATAGACACTGCCTTATGGAAGCTATGCTCTAGGTCCAAGAAAGGTGCTTATGTAAGAGGGTAAGTGAAGTGAGTGAAGTCGCTGTCGTGTCCGACTCTTTGCAACCCGTGGACTGTAGCCCACCAAGCTCCTCTGTCCATAGGATTCTCCAGGCAAGAATACTGGAGTGGGTTGCCATTTCCTTCTCCAGGGGATCTTCCCGACCCAGGGATCAAACCTAGGTCTCTCATATTGCAGGCAGACGCTTTAACCTCTGCACCACCAGGGAAGCCCATAAGAGGGTAAAACATTACACAAATAACTATAAAAGATAAACTTTATTACAACTGTTATACTAGCTACAGGGGCCAATACCTACTTATATATTAAACATGAACAAAGAGAAGGAAAGTTATGGCCAACCTAGACAGCATATTCAAAAGCAGAGACATTACTTTGTCAACAAGGTCCGTCTAGTCAAGGCTATGGTTTTTCCAGTGGTCATGTATGGATGCGAGAGTTGGACTGTGAAGAAAGCTGAGCGCTGAAGAATTGATGCTTTTGAACTGTGGTGTTGGAGAAGACTCTTGAGAGTTCCTTGTACTGCAAGGAGATCTAACCAGTCCATTCTGAAGAAGATCAGCCCTGGGTGTTCTTTAAAGGACTGATGGTAAAGCTGAAACTCCAATACTTTGGCTACCTCATGCAAAGAGTTGACTCATTGGAAAAGAGTCTGATGCTGGGAGGGATTGGGGGCTGGGAGAAGGGGATGACAGAGGATGAGATGGCTGGATGGCATCACAGACTCGATGGACATGAGTTTGGGTGAACTCCGGGAGTTGGTGATAAGCAGGGAAGCCTGGCGTGCTGCAATTCATGGGGTCACAAAGAGTCAGACACAACTGAGTGACTGAACTGAACTCAAGCAAATTATAACTTTCTCATACCCAGCTAAAAATATTTAACCAGGAGGATGGAGAATGGAATTAATCATCACTTTAGAGCTCCAAGTAGCAGCAGAAGGGATTTACCAAATGGCAGGGACGTTTTCCCGGAGCTGTGCTCCCTACTGAGCTATCATGTGGTATCATCAAGGATTTGTTAACAACTTGCTCCTCTGAACTTTCCATCCTTACCACACTTCACAAATCTGAAGCCCTACAGTTCTCTAACATGCTCAGGTAAAATGCCATTTGACCTTTCTCTTTGGGAAGATAAAACATTTTTAAGGTCTGGAATGGAATTGACTGACGGTTGGGGTAGGTTAGAGGGGAAAGCAAAGCCAGAAAAGATTTTCCTCCAATAAATAGTAACTCTCATGACCCTCAATCTAAAGAAATTTGAAATGCCACACCTACACAATTGGTCAGGGAACTTTTGTTCATTACACAGTGAAATTCCCTGTGTACATACTAGACAGATTATATGAAAATATGATGTGTGTAGAAAACTTGATTTTTTTTTGGAGGATCTTAAGCATAAGAAAGGGGGTCTTGTACTTAAAGCCATTGAGCCCTAGATGTTTCTAGTTTTCAAGTCATAATAATATTACCTATTAAAATAATTCCTCCTCTCAAATAACCTTTTGGCAGATATCTAAATTCTACATCGGGATTCCCTAGTGGCTCAGTAAAGCCACTGCCTTCAATAAAAGCATCTGCCTGCAATGCAGGAGACCCGGCTTCAATCCCTGGGTCAAGAAGGTCCCTTGGAGAAGAGAATGGCAACCCACTCCAGTTTTCTTGCCTGGAGAATTCATGGACAGAGGAGCCTGGCAGAGTACAGACTATGGGATCACAAAGAGTCAAACACTACTGAGCGACTACCGCTTGCACTTTCTCTTAATTCTATATCATCCAAATGAAATAATATCTTCATCTTTACTGATTCTTTCATTAGAACTAATTATTTCAGCATAATTTTAAAAAAAGGGGAGGTCTCTCTAAGATCTCTCACTAAATTCTCCTCTCCAATACACCCTTCCTCCCTGAAATTAGGAATTAAATTCTAAAAAGTACTCTCTATGAACTTGTGGAGATTCAACTCTCAGATAGCTAAATGGCACTGTTCTGTGGAAAATACTCTGATATTTCACAGCAGAATTTAAATCTCTTATCTGGACCGGTTCAAGGTAGCAGTAGGATTGCACTTTCTAATTCCCATTCCAGATGCTATCTAGACACTTTCATCCAACTTCCAGCTTTTACTTCATTCACACATCCATTCCCCTTCACCCTGACAAGAATAAATGCCCATCTCATTGCCATCAATGGACTATGCAGTGAAACACTCTTTAAAAATAGACTCTTCAAAGAAAGAGCTCAGACATTTGCTCAAAACAAGCAGTAAATCTTTTTCACACTAGTTTTTCACAAAGATTGTATTAATTATTTTTCTACTTGTCCCCCAAATCAGGGATAACAATTTCCAAATGCAAGGCATTGTGATCAAATGTAAAAGAAAAACTTGAGAGGCAAAGCAGAAGGAGAGGTGAGCTCAGGCCCTACATCCCAGAATCATGTCCCTTTGCCTCATTCATTCAACAAATATAGAGTGCTTTGTTGTTGTCATCATGCTTGGTCGCTCACTCATGTCCACCTCTTTGCGATCCCATGGACTGTATGTAGCCCACCAAGCTTCCCTATCCGTGGGATTCTCCAGGCAAGAATACTGGAGTGGGTTGCCATTCTCTTCTCCAGGGGATCTTTCCAACCCAGGAATTGAACCTGGGTCTCTTACACTGCAGGCAGATTGTTTACTATCTGAGCCACACAGGGAAGCCCATTGAGTGCTTATTATATGCTAAGTATTTTATCAGATCTAAAGTATAGAAAGATGATTAACATGGCCCGTGTCCTTGAGGTTTTCATAGTGTAGAAAGACTGGCAGACCAGCAAACAAATGCAGTGACACACATCTACTATTCAACATAGTTCTGGAAGTTTTGGCCACAGCAATCAGGGCAGGAAAAGAAATAAAAGGAATCCAAATTAGAAAAGAAGAAGTAAAATTCTCACTGTTTGCAGATGACATGATCCTCTACATAGAAAATCCTAAAGACTCCACCAGAAAATTATTAGAGCTAATCAATGAATATAGTAAAGTTGCAGGATACAAAATCAACACACAGAAATCCCTTGTATTCCTATATACTAATAATGAGAAAGTAGAAAAAGAAATTAAGGAAACAATTCCATTCACCATTGCAATGAAAAGAATAAAATACTTAGGAATATATCTACCTAAAGAAACTAAAGGCCTATATATTGAAAACTATAAAACACTGATGAAAGAAATCAAAGAGGACACTAATAGATGGAGAAATATACCGTGTTCATGGATCAGAAGAATCAATATAGTGAAAATGAGTATACTACTCAAAGCAATCTACAGATTCAATGCAATCCCTATCAAGTTACCAGCAGTATTTTTCAGAGAACTAGAACAAATAATTTCAACATTTGTATGGAAGTACAAAAAACCATGAATATCCAAAGCAATCTTGAGAAAGAAGAATGGAACTGGAAGAATCAACTTGCCTGACTTCAGGCTCTACTACAAAGCCACAGTCATCAAGACGGTATGGTACTGGCACAAAGACAGAAATATAGATCAATGGAACAAAATAGAAAGCCCAGAGATAAATCCACACACCAATGGACACCTTATCTTCAACAAAGGAGGCAAGAATATACAATGGAGTAAAGACAATCTCTTTAACAAGTGGTGCTGGGAAAACTGGTCAACCACTTGTAGAAGAATGAAACTAGATCACTTTCTAACACCACACAGAAAAATAAACTCAAAATGGATTAAAGATCTAAATGTAAGACCAGAAACTATAAAACTCCTAGAGGAGAACATGGGCAAAACACTCTCTGACATAAATCACAGCAGGATCTTCTATGATCCACCTCCCAGAATACTGGAAATAAAAGCAAAAATAAACAAATGGGATCTAATTAAAATTAAAAGCTTCTGCACAACAAAGGAAACTATAAGCAAGGTGAAAAGACAGCCTTCTGAATGGGAGAAAATAATAGCAAATGAAGCAACTGACAAACTAATCCCAAAAATATACAAGCAACTTATGCAGCTCAACTCCAGAAAAATAAACAACACAATCAAAAAATGGGCCAAAGAACTAAACAGACATTTCTCCAAAGAAGACATATAGATGGCTAACAAACACATGAAAAGATGCTCAACATCACTCATTATCAGAGAAATGCAAATCAAGACCACAATGAGGTACCATTTCACACCGGTCAGAATGGCTGCGATCCAAACGTCTACAAGCAATAAATGCTGGAGAGGGTGTGGAGAAAAGGGAACCCTCTTACACTGTTGGTGGGAATCCAAACTAGTACAGCCACTATGGAGAACAGTGTGGAGATTCCTTTAAAAAAACTGCAAATAGAACTGCTTTATGACCCAGGAGTCCCACTCCTGGGCATACACACCAAGGAAACCAGAATTGAAAAAGACACGTGTACCCCAATGTTCATTGCAGCACTGTTTATAATAGTCAAGACATGGAAACAACCTAGATGTCCATCAGCAGATGACTGGATAAGAAAGCTGTGGTACATATACACAATGGAGTATTACTCAGCCATTAAAAAAATACATTTAAATCAGTTCTAATGAGATGGATGAAACTGGAGCCTATCATACAGAGTGAAGTAAGCCAGAAAGAAAAACACCAATACAATATACTGACACATATATATGGAATTTAGAAAGATAGTAATGATGACCCTGTATGCAAGACAGCAAAAGAGACACAGATGTGTAGAATGGACTTTTGGCCTCTGAGGGAGAGGGAGAGAGTGGGATGATTTGGGAGAATGGCATTGAAACATGTATACTGTCATGTAAGAAACGAAGCACCAGCCTACGTTCAATACAGGATACAGGATGCTTGGGGCTGGTGCACGGGGATGATCCAGAGAGATGATATGGGGTGGGAGGTGGGAGGGGGATTCAGGATTGGGAGCTCGTGTACGCTCATGGCGGATTCATGTCAATGTATGGCAAAAACCAATACAGTATTGTAAAGTAAAATAAAGTAAAAATAAAATTTTAAAAAATAAAATAAGACAAGAGGTGTTTAGAGAGAGGATTTTGGTAACTGTAAAGGAGGAGAAATGAAATCAATTAATATTTGGAAATAGCTGTGGGAGCAAAATGAAAAACAATGCCATCTGAACTGAGCCTTGAAGGATGATGAGATGTTCTTCTGGAGAAAGAGTATTTCTAGTAGTGGAAAAAGTATATACAAAAGAGAGAGAGAGAGATGTCTAGAATATGGAGCAACTGGCAGCTGCATTCCAAATATCACCCTCAGACATGTTTTGTTTGGTTTATACTTAATTAGGAAATTCCATGTGAAATTAGACTCTCCAGATTCTTTTATTTAAAAACAGAAGATCTGGCAATAATATTCCCAAATTCTCACATGGAAAAATTGTTCCTTGTAGGACATGTGTTCTCAAGTTTTGCTCTTCACTCATGTTCATTCACCAGTCTGGCTCCTTAGATGACTAGGTATATGAACAATGATGGAAGATCAATAGAGAAAGGGTAAACGTAGGCTAATTATGAAGGCTCTGGAATCCTGCCTGAAAAACTTTCTGAAAAACTTGTCTTTAACTCAGTGTTACTGTGGCTATGCCCCCACAGAACTGGTTATCCACAAGTTGGGCTTTCAAGTCTTTTTTAAATATCAGGACTGGTTGCCACTCGTCTACATTGATGTACTATGAAAAAAAAATCTATTATTCATAATCACAACTACCTGCTCTGAAAGGCAGTTTCTGTTAAGTAAAAATGCTCCATTCCATTCATAGACTTAATAGTATTGGAGAAGAATTCAAAATTTTCAAGGCTCTCCAAGAAGGAGAAAGTATATGAGGAAATAAGGGGAGAAGACATAAATAAGGAGCGATTGAGATCATGGAACTTGGGTAAAGATAGGCCAAAGAATTGATGAGAAACTCTCAGAGGCAGGATTTTAAGATCAGGGATGGTAATGTATGATTTTAGATTGTTTGTTGTTCAATGACACCACTACCTCCACCAAGAGCCACCATCCCCAGGCTCCTGATTTTCAGTAAAGTCAATCTCAAAATGATTTATGTGACCATGAGGATTCAAATACCAGGAAACTCACAGAAATCTTTAGAGGATGCTCAGATTTCTTTAGTTAGGGGTTAGCTAGAAGGTAGAATTGTGTGCTTAAGTTAGATCTCATAAAACAAGAAAGCCCTACTCAATGTTAAACTTATACTGGAACTTAATCACTGATGAAATACTATGTAAAACAAAAATTGCTTATTAATTTATAACTAATCTTAATATTTGAGAATAATGTATTATTTTCTGTAAGGAGCCACATGACTATCAGGAGCTCTGACACCTGAAACACATCTGAAGCACAGGAAGCAAGAGATTTTCTGAGGCTCTCCATTTCTTTACTTGGGAAGTGATTCATGGAACTCAACCTAGGAGAAACCAGAGGATGTTTCCTCTAAGTTTCCTCTTGCCTCATAGGGGAGACAGTGAGTGCCCTTGTGGGAAAGACCATAGAGAGGTCTGTGCCAGCTTGCTTGCTTTGTTGGTGAGCACAACTCTTTACCTGCAATGGAACTGAATTGCAAAGTCTCACCAGCTGGTGAAACAGCTTTGGCCTCTAATTCACTTCCTGGCTTGTGGTTCTTGTGTCTGATGAATGCAAATCCCCAAGCTACTCATTCTGAATGGTGCCTATGGTAAAGCTTGAGTCTCACAGTAAATCATCAACTCATAATCCTCCCTTCAGCTGAAATTAAATGTGTCCCTCAGATTTCTCAGTCTGGAGACCCTTGCCAAGACAACAAAGGCCTGCCAGGTGGTTGGGGCTCAGACAAGCATCTGCCAAGTTTCATGTTTGACCAAAATGACCACTGGGACGCATGTATTCTGCAGATGTGTTGTCAGAATCAGCAGCAAAAAAATAAAAAGACCCAACATCTGCCTTTCAAATAAACATAGATGCTGTCGTTTATTTCTAAATAAATAATTCCCACATATCCACTGTCCCTGGGCATAGAAGCTCACATTCCTTTGGAAAAGCACATAGATAATTGAAAAGGAAATATGTGGTGAAGGTGGCCAGGTTAGGTATCAAATCAAATGAACATATTAATTGGGTACCTACTCTAATAATGATGACTAACTATTGTAGAGTTCTTTACCTCTTACGATATGCCTCATGTATATTCTTCATTCGAGCATCACAACAGCCCATTAAAGATAAAACATGCATTATGGATCAATATTTGTAAGCACTACTTCCAAAATTCAGCTATGGAATATACTTTTCCACCATAAAATCAAGTAAATACAACTGAGAAATATAAGGAAGATTTTAAGATCTTAATATTACTAGAGATTCAAGATTAAGGCCATTGATCAAGTTATTAAATTATACCACTAAAGTAAATTATATGTCACATTACATTATTACTACAGTAATATTATACCTTTTTACCTGTAAAAATTTTCTTTCCCAAGAAAAATGCTTCTTAAAAGTTATAAACTAAGCTTCGTACCTAATAAGTTTGGATTCAAATAAACGTTACATAAAACTAGATTAAAGGAGAAGAGTTTAGAGTTTTACTAATAGCTGCCAAAAAGCCATTTCCAATAAAAACTCTATGGGATATTTGAATAGAAGAGAAGTAGATTATCAGTGAAAATATTAGGAAAAAGAAATAAAGTTATGTTTATATTTAAACAATATAATTATATATTTAGAAAATCCAAAAGACTATTTTCAAAACTCTATTCATAAAGGATAATTTCATTAGATGGCTATATGGATGATAAATATAAAAATATATAATTTTAAAAATACTGTATCAGTAAGAAATTAAGGGAAAAAAATTATTACTACAATAATAATACTACAAAGTCCCAGTAGACCAATTTGATAGTAAAAGTACAGAACCTATGTGAACAAAATTATAAACTTCTACTATAAGGCAGAAAATAAAAGACTCAACACACTGCATTTGTAGAGGAAAAAGGAGAAAAGAAACAATAGAGAGCATAATATGTATAAAACATATAATAAAAGTTTATATACATTAACAATTTTTAACCAATATGTATTTCCCCATTATAAAAGTTGAGGCACAGATCATTTTTGGTAAAAATTTTAATGTATAATATTTTTAAAAGAGCTGAAAACAAATTGACACAGGAAAACGGAAAATAAAGAAATGAAGAGGTGACCTAGATAAAAACTAACAAAGATTTTCAAGGGTGTAGAAATTGTAACAAAATAGTAAGGACTATTAAGTATTTTGTTTAAGTCACAAATCTACCTAGAAGATTCAGTGAGTGAGTGAGTGAAAGTCGCTCAGTTGTGTCAGACTCTGCGACCCCATGGACTACACAGTCCTTGGAATTCTCCAGGCCAGAATACTGGAGTGGGTGGCCATTCCTTTCTCCAGGGGATCTTCCCAACTCAGGGGTTGAACCCAGATCTCCCAAATTGCCGTCAGATTCTTTACCAGGTGAGTCACCAAGGATGCTCTAGTCATCTACTTTTTTATGTACCTAACAATGTGGTTTTGAAATATATAAAGCAAAATTTATTAGAATTTCAAAGAGAAATTGAAAAAGCACAAGGGACAAAAATCACAGAGATCTCAGATCCTACAAGATTAAATAGATTTTTAAAGAAAATTTAGAGATTCTAATAACACAGTTATCAAGTTTGATCTCAGATAAATTTAGTTGTATACCAATAAACAAAGAATTCAATGTATTTTCAAACATATGAAACATTCATAAAAATTGACAATGTAATGAATCACACAAAAACTTTCAGTAAATTCCAAGAAAGAAAAATATTCATCACAATGGAAAATATAGAAGTAAAACCACAACATTAAGACCTTCTCCCACCACACACACAAAAATCAAAGCATATGAAAACTTAAAAATAAACTTCTAATTCTTGGATTAAAGAAGAAATCAAGATTTAAATTACAAATGATTTAGAAATAAAAGGTATGTGAGCTCTTAATACCAATACTTATGGACTGCAACCATGCAGAACTATGTGGAATATACATATATATAATATAATTGTACAGATATATATGTTCTAGAAAACCAAAATAAACTTCCAGCCCAAGAAACTGAAATAAACACAAATAAAATTGAAAGAATGTTAGACAAAAGCAGAAATTAATCAAAGTTAAGTAGAGCTGACCAATAAATAAAAAAGTTGACTCTGAAAAAAAGCTGTAAAACAAATAAATTTCTGACAGGTCAGAATCTGGGAGGCAGTGGGATGGGAAGAGCTACAAATAGACATCATCAGTTAGTAGGAGAATTTCTAAATTTTATATATATTTTTCTATCTCCATAGATCTTGCTTCCGGCAGCAGGGCTGTCTGAATCCTTTTGCCGACCCAAGAAGGAGCACCTATAGACCGTTATTATCATCTTTGACAAGTGATGGTCAGCACCTCGAGCTGTTGGCCAGCCCTGATCCCAAGGCCTGAAAATCAGTCTACTGAAAAGTCAAGCCCAGGGTTGTTGTTGCCAGTTTCCCTGTCTGTTCCCAACCCCAAGGCTGTGATCAGCCCTGACTTAGAATTGACCACCTACCTGAAAGTTTAGCCCCGAGGGCCACCTTTTGAGACTGCAAAAATGGAAATTCCTGGTTAACGAAGCAAAGAGAGAGACAAACCTGAGTAGGGCTTAGAAAATGCAAGGAAAAGAGAGATGAAATTTTCAAAAAGCATTTGAGAAAAAAATAAATAGATACCAAAAAAAATCAGAGAGATCTGGTCAGTGAAGACAAATCAGAATAATGGAATAAGGAATAAATGAGGACGAACCCTTCCAAATATTTCAGACTGGGTGAGGCCACTCTGCTCCAGGCAACTCACTAAGAGATGGTCCTGCCTAAATAAACGCACTAAATGTTTACATTTTAAAGTAAAGAATCCAGGCTCCAACCTGTCACTAAATCCTGATTTGTTTTTCACTTAAAATGACATATCCAGGATCCACCCACTTTTCTCTATCTGTTACCACAACCCAGTTCAAAGACTTTCACCTCTGCCCTTCCCTATTGCTTCAGTCCTTTCTTTTTCATTTTTCAAGGTTAAATTTACTTATGATACCGTTTTAGAAGGCCTCTTACTTTATATTCTGCATGTAAACATAAGCACACAGTTAGGAAACACACATATATGTTGATTGTGACATAATTTTTATCATGTCATATATGAAGTGCCCAAGATTTCAACTTTAAATACAATACATATTCAAGAAAGAGGGGAAAAAACAGTAACATTCACTCATATAGTTCTTCAGAATTTCAACTGAAAATTAATTCAGCTGATTACTAAATCAAATTTAGAATTCAAGAATTCTTTGAGCTTGTTATAGATGTGATTTAAAAAGTGACAACCACCTCAAACTCTTTTCTACCTAAATAATAGCTTACGAGCAACTGACAGTCGGTTTGTTTACAAACTATATAGGCTTGGAACTGAGCTCTTTGCTTCTGCTCTAGCTCCCTACAGACTATTCTCCAGCCAGGACCCAAAGCAAGCCTTTTACAGCTCAAATCATAGTATGGCTTTCCTCTGCTCACATTTTTCTAGTGGCTTCCCATCATCTCCCTGAGAGAAAATATAAAACATACAAGGTTCTATAGAATCTGACTGCCTCGTCCCAATCCTCTTTTGACCTCCACTCCTGCCACTCACCACCTCCCTCAGTGCCCACATTTTAGTCTTTAACTAAAATGACCTCCTTTCTGTTATTTCCCAATATGTGCCACCTCAATCCCTTTGATCTTGCAGTTCCCTCTGCCTACAATGCTCTTCCCCAAACTTTCCCAGAGCTGACCCCTTCTCCTTCAGGCTTCAAGAGAGGCCTCACCATCCTATCTACAAAACCCACCTCCACTTCTCCGTCTGTCTCCCTTTTGGTTATTTAGTCATTAAGTCATATCTGACTTTTTGCAACCCCATGGACTGTAGCCTGCCAGGGTCCTTTGCCCATCGGATTTCCCAAGCAAGAATACTGGAGTGGGTGGCCATTTCCTTCTCCAGAGGATCTTCCCAACTCAGGGATCCAACTCACATCCCTTGCATTGGGAAGCAGATTCTTTACCACTGAGCCATCTGGGAAGCCCCTATCTCCCCTACCATCCTTTATTATTTTTCATTGCATTTATTGTATATTTATTGGTATGTAGAAAAGAAAGAGAGGTCTCACCCAACAAGTGGTCTGGATTTTGTTCATGGTTGCTGAGAGGTGATCTCCAGGTCCTTGGAATGTACTGACTCATGGGAGTGTCCTTTGTCTGGAGGCTTTGATCACTGGACAGTCTAACAATCTGATTTATGATTGGGGGCTTTGGACCATATCAGTTCTGACTTCCAGAGGAACTAGAAATTAAAGAGTTAATCTCAACCTCCAAAAGAAAAGAGATTAAAGACAGCTAGGTAGACAGTATGCAATCAAGCTGAGAAAAGCAAGGTGAGCATCCCTGGTTGGCAATATTCCATATGGATTTGCACACATAGTGGTGAGGAGTAGATAGTATCACCATGACTCCATGGAGTGAGGACATCTGGAAGCCTCACATTTGGACTTTTCTAAGACTCTACCATGTGTCTCTTCCTTTGTCTGGTTCTAGTTTGTATCCTGTCCCTGTAATAAACCATATTCATAAGTATAATGAATAGCAAGCCCTGTAAGTTGTTGTAGGAAATTATCAAATCTGAGGACAGTTTTGCGGGTACCCCAAACCTGCAATTTATATCAGATCCGAAGGTAGTCTTGTGGGAACTGTTCCCTTAGGCCTTGCAGTTTAGCTAACTCTGGGTAATTTGGTTACTGTCTTCTCCCCACCCCTATCCCAATTAGGCTGCCATCTTCACAAGGTTTGGCTCACTGCTATATTCCTAGAATCAGTACAATAAATATTTATTGAACTAGTTAATCTAAGAAGATAAAACAATTTGTCTTCAAGGGAAACAAACTGCATCGTCTTTTGCAACCATCAGTGCTAGAAGATGATATAATGTTCTTTACCAGCTTTCAGGGAAAATTTTATTACCCAGGAATCCTAGACTCCACTAATCTCTCATTCCTACATGAAGATGAAAAAAAATTATATTCAAATATGCAAATTTTCAAAATAATAGTAAGTATATACCCTTCCTGGATAAAGAAGGGACTTTCTAAGACATTTACAAAATCTTAAAGATGAACCAAACACAAAGAAAATAGTGATAGTTGATAGTTTGCTATATGCAAGCCACTCTCCTGGGTGCTTGTAGTAGCTCACTTAAATCTTTTTCTGAAAATCAGTGAAGTAGCTACTATTATTATTCCCCATTTTCAGAGAGGATGACGAGACAGAGAAGTTCACTTTCCTGCTCAAAACTGTACAGCCAACAAGAGATGGCACCAAAATTTGAACCTTAGCGTCTGGCTTCAAATTTCACACTCTTAGCCTTTACACGATACCAAATTTAATAAACCTTTAAACATAATTACGAAAGTTAACTGATAAAGCTAAATACTTATTTCAATGGCAGAAAATGAAGAGAAACTAAAAAGCCTCTTGATGAAAGTGAAAGAGGAGAGTAAAAATGTTGGCTTATTTCTCAACATTCAGAAAACGAAGATCATGGCATCTGGTCCCATCACTTCATGGGAAATACATGGGTAAACAGTGGAGACAGCGTCAGACTTTATTTGGGGGCTCCAAAATCACTGCAGATGGTGATTGCAGCCATGAAATTAAAAGATGCTTACTTCTTGGAAGGAAAGTTATGACCAACCTAGACAGCATATTAAAAGCAGATATACTATTATGCCAACAAAGGTCTGTCTAGTCAAGGCTATGGTTTTTACAGTGGTCATGTATGGATGTGAAAATTGGACTGTGAAGAAGGCTGAGCACCAAAGAATTGATGCTTTTGAACTGCGGTGTTGGAGAAGAGTCTTGAGAGTCCCTTGGACTGCAAGGAGATCCAACCAGTCCATTCTGAAGGAGATCAGTCCTGGGTGTTCATTGGAAAGACTGATGCTGAGGCTGAAACTCCAATACTTTGGCTACCTCATGCGAAGAGTTAACTCATTGGAAAAGACTCTGATGCTAGGAGGGATTGTGGGCAGGAGGAGAAGGGGACGACAGAGGATGAGATGGCTGGATGGTATCACCGACTCGATGCACATGAGTTTGGGTGAACTCTGGGAGTTGGTGATGGACAGGGAGGCCTGGTGGAGTCGGACACAACTGAGTGACTGAACTGAACTGAACTGAAACACTAAAAAGAGTTTATCTTTCAAATGATACAGTACAGAATCCAAGAGAAAAACGATGATTAAATAGTAGAGTATGCATCTTTAAAACAAAAATACTAAATTCATTGCCTATAAAGCAGAATCAAAATTAATTGCTTTATGTACATTACCATATTGAAACAGATCACCAGTCCAAGTTCAATGCATGAAACAGGGCACGCAAAGCCAGTGCACTGGGATAACCCTGAGGGATGGGATGGGGGAGAGGTGGGTGGGGGGTTCAGGATGGGGAACACATGTACACCCATGGCTGATTCATGTCAATGTATGGCAAAAACCACTACAATATTGTAAAATAATTAGCATCCAATTAAAATAATTTTTAAAAAATTAATTGTTTTGATTTTGATATGATGATTAGATAAATAAAGGCTTAAGAATGTTCTTGTAAAAGAGCTTTAATGTAACCACTAATAAAATATTTAAAAGAATGTCTAGCTTTAATTCAAATCAAGCTTCCACGGAAGGCATCTAAAAATGGTAGAGAGCTGGCAGGGCAGGAGCTCCAGGGCAACAGAAGTAGCCCCTTGGCCCAGCATGTCTGAAACACCAGTCTGCCCTAGCTATCCCATTCTTTGGTCTCTTGTGAGGTAGGAAAGACTCATACAAATAAATTTCTTGGAGTTCTGGTTCAAGATAGTGAGATAAGAGGCTACGGTTCTCCCTGCCTCCCCTGGACACACAATAATCTACAGTCATAGAAATCAGTATCATGGTAAGGGCTGCAGACTGACTGGAAAGAAGCATGAGAAAACTTTCTGGGGTGATGCAAATGTTTTCTATCATGATCTATATGAGTGTGTATATATGTATACTCATATATATCATATATATTTGTCATACTCATATATATGTCAAAATTCATCAGTCTGTATGCTTATATATATGTCAAATATATATATATATTTGTCAAATTCATCAGTGTCTATGCTTAAGATTTGTGCATTTGACTATATATAAGTTATACATTAATAAAGGAATATTCACTTTTTTAAAGGCTAAATAAGATTTAGCCATCAAAGAGAAAGTGGGAAAAGAGGACTCCAAGCCCAAGTGGCAGCAGAGCAAAGACAAGAGGAAGAATAAGGTAAAGAAGAGCATGACCTGCAAGTGGACAGATGGAGGCCATGCTGTTATGCCACACTTGGATATATGTCTATGATATTTGCCATGGAAACCCTCCTGTGGAAGACTGACACTCATAACATTGTCAGATCTGCATGTGTGATATATGGGTTTGGGGAAAGACTGGCTATTTACTGTAGGTGAAGCATGGGGACACATAGTGAAGAGGTAGAGGTGTCTAGTTTGAAGAAGATGGATCACAAGTGTGGAGACCTCGATGCCACTTCAAGGAATGTGACATGGTCCCAGTTGAATGAACAAGAGGAAACACAAAAATAAGCAATTACAGAGCACATCCTGTGTGCCAGACTGTTGCTAGTTACCTAGTGTGAATTCCCTTCACCTTCATGAGAGCCCTAGGGCGTAGCTATCATTAACCCACTTTACAGAGGAAGAAACTAAGAGACTCAGAAAATAAGACTGTATTTCCTAAGGCCACACAGCTAGTGACCATCACAGCTACAACACAAACACAGTTCTATCTAGATTAAACATCTGCTCTTTCCAAAATATCTGTCATCATATTTTTGAAAAACATAAAAGCACGTGACAACCCTAAAACACAGAGTTTCATCCAGACTGAATGCAGGAGTCAGGAGGACCCATATGAAGCTTATTGCAATAATCCAGGCGAGTAAGGATGCTACTAAAGTTGCTGAGATATGAACCTGCTCTGAGAGCTGAGACGATCTGTGACAAACTGGACCAAACAATAGGAATCAAGGATAACTCCACACTTGAGGGTCTTATTAACCAAATGGCTGCATTCCGTTAACTGAGATGGGAGAGGTTACTTAAGAAGTAGATTTGGGGGAACATCAGGGGTTAGGTATTAAATCAACTGAGATGTCTGGTACACTCCAAGTCTACCAGTCAATGCCAAGCAAGCATGTGGACATAAGAAACTGATACTCCATGGAGTTTTGTTTAAATGTGTGTGTATATGTGTGTGTTTTCCATAAATGGGATCATATTTTCCACATTGTTTTAACAACATTTAGATTTGCTTATAGGTATAAAATGAATGAATGAAGCAATCAATCAGTGTACATTCACAAAGAAAGATGACAAGAAAAAGTTTTAATAATAGGGGTCTCTAGGTGGTAAGAGAGTGGGTGGCTCGTATTTTGGGTTCTTAACTGCATTTTTTAACTTTTTGTAGTGAGCACTGGATTGTTCTTCCAAATATAATAACACTATTTTCAATAGATGTTAGAAGAAATTCATTTTACATATAATAAATCACAAAAGTGAATATGATTTCTGACACAGAAAGCATATAATAAGTAAACCTGAGCACTTGTCTTCTGTTACACACACAGAGCTAAAATGAGTATTTGTGGACACAAGTTTTAAACATTATGAAAAATTGGATTTCAGGTCATTTTGACTAGACCAGATGCCCTTTTATATACTGGTGACACCAGTTGGGCTTGAGCCTTTCTATGGAGTGGGAGCATATGAGTAGTGTATATGTCAGCTTATATGAGTGTGTGTGTCTGCAATCTGCATTAGTATGTGGCAGGTGCCTTCTGCACCCATGCTGTAAGACTCCTTGTGAAAGAATCCTACCTTTTAATGAGTTTACCATTAAAAAAAAAAAATGGGACACTGCCTGGTTCCACAGTGTTAAATGAAAATAACATTCAGAGTTGAGTTAATCTGATTGCATGGGATCTATTTTCCCCCTTGCTGCAAATCAGAGCAGTTTTCAGCTAACAAGAATGGGTGCCCTACTTGAGCGGGCAGCGGGTACTGCTGCTAGTCAGAGCAGCACTTAGCATGGCATCGCCATCATTACATCCCTAGGTTCGAGGCAATGAAACTCCAGGAGCAGCAAAGTCAAATCAGTTCAATTGTCTGATTGTTCATACTCATAAAGTGGGGAAGCTGGCAGGGGTCCGGCATAAAACTTGGAGTTCTGCACTGGAGCTCCTTTAAGGTAATTCATGGCCCTCTGCAGTAGCTTAAATCAGAAGGGCCAGCACGGTCACAGTAAATGCAGCTCCCCACACTGCTTGAGAGCAATATCGCAGATAGCCGGCTGCTATGCCAGATGTCAAAGGTGCACTAAAAGCACTTGTTTTTGATCTACCCCATTCCTGAGAAGCACAATGGATGGGCCTTTAAGCACTGCCATAAAAAAGATTGTGATTAATGAAGCAGCACAACTTAATAAACCAAGTTGACTCCCGCTTCCTTCTCCTAGGCATTTCACTGTCCACAAAGCAGTTCTTTTACTTAGCAGCAGGGACATGTAAAATGTTAATCATCCAATCTGTGGGCCATTAAAGAAGTTGCTTTCCCTTTCTCAACTTGAAAACCAAGGGGGAAAGATAATAGGTTTGGTTAACAGAGCTGTTCACATAATGGAGATGTGCAGAGGAAAGCTTTGATAGAGTCAGCGTGGGAGCCCTGAGCACTAATCCATTCTGCTCTCGGGACCCGGAGTTCAGAGCCTAGCTAAGGCGAAGAGGCTCAGGATGGAGGCTGGAGGGAATGTATTGATCTGGCTGGACCAATGCGAGGTTACTGCACCTGAGTGAGGACCCAAATAAGATGAGACAGCCTGGACGCTTTCTGTGTCATGTACTGCCTGATCTTAGCCTTCTTCCTTGCAGAACAGAGGACCACAGCAGCCTTCCCAGGTGGGCAATGGCTGTGAGGGGAGCCTTGACCAAAAGAGCACTCCCTTGCCCAAAGAGCAACAGAGTTTTGGCTAATTCTCCAAAACCCAGTGAAATACTCTCTCTGCTGGAGTCAAAGGTATATCAGTCAGAGACAAATAACATTTTACTTATGATTTAGGAATTGCTTCTGGCAGAGGCAGGAGTCAGAGATGCAAGGACTGGGCACATGGCCCACAGATGTTTGATATAGTCAATCAGTTAATACTGGCAAGAAAAAGAGAAATTACTGGAAGATAGTGTCGGGACATTCTGAAATGTCCACGGTTAGGAAAGTTGATGCTAAAATTAAGAACAGTTCATTGCATCTCTTTTCACTCCTTTAGAAAAACTCTTGGTCTTATCTTGCCTTGGTGAAGAAAACTTAGTAAGCATGAGGAGAGGCCTCTTGCTCCTGGAGAGTGTGTGTGTTGGATAACTCCAAAGAGAGTAGGACCAAGAGTCCATGACATTCTTAGAAACTCTATTTAATCAGCAAAATGCCACTTCTCTGTTAGAAGCTTTAACTTTTGGATTGATAAAACTTCCATCACTCACATCAAAGATAATGATAGCGCTAATGATAGCATAAAGTGAATTTGGATGGGGCTGCTGGTATGAGCAATTAAAAGCCCTTCCAAAAAAAACCTTTACTGGTTGTAATCACTCACCAAATTCCAAGCTCCTATGGGCAGTGTCTATGTCATAGTGTTCTAAGACCAAGCAGGTCATACTCAGTGGATGATTGATACATGTCTGCTGAATTAATTAACTAACCTAGAACTGATTATGTTTAAAGCACTTTCTAACTTCCTTAGCCTTCATAATAAAACTTATTCCTTAAAATTGCATGAAAGGCTTTTAACAGTTTATCCATTCTTTTCAGCTTTATCTCATGCTGCCTGCTATCTTATTCCAATATGTGATATAGAAACTAGCTAGACAACTATTCAGCATTCCCTAAACATCTTTCCCAGCTGCTGTTCCCTCCACCAGGCAAACTATATCATTCTCTGTGAAGACTTCCCTTCCCTCTTGAGATGGGAGTGAGTCAAAGTCACTCAGCAGTGTCAGACTCTTTGAGATCCTATAGACTGTAGCCCGCCATGCTCCTCTGTCCAGGCCAGAATACTGGAGTGGGTAGCCTTTCCCATCTACAGGGAATCTTTCCAACACAGAGATTGAACCCAGGTCTCCCACATTGCAGGTGGATTCTTTACCATTTGAGCCACCGGGGAAGCCCAAGAGTACTGGAGTAGGTCACCTATCCCTTCTCCAGTGAATCTTCCTGACCCAGAAATTGAACTGGAGTCTCCTGCATTGCAAGCAGATTCTTTACCAGCTGAGCTAGAGGGTCCCTTTTTCACTTGAAATAAAGGCATTTTGCAAATGCCTCAATGCAGCTTCTGGTGCAGTGAGGTTGTTTTCTATATCTACCTTCACACAAACCTGTGAGTACCTACCTTACTAATCTTGGCAAACACTAGGCACTTAACAAATCCTTGTAAAGTCAATAAATCAATGACTGAACCAACAAAGTAATGGAGCAGCCACTGAGGAGTTACCAAAAAAATTCACATCTTCTGTCTAGTCTACCTATGGTCTGTCAGCTGTGGTTCTTGAACAGAGCATAAATTTTCACAATAGTACTCTAAAAATGTCTTCAATTTTAAATTTTGATAAAGTGAAATATTTCATGAAAATGTTTCAATTCCCCACCCACTACCCTTCAGGAAATGGTCCAAGATGACTCTTAAAAATCATTTTCAAGTTTATGAATCCAAGCTTTAAAGTCAGAGCACAGTTTAAAGTCTGCTTTGTGGGAAAAGTACATGATAATAAACTGTCTTCAGAAAATTTAGTAAATTCCCATCTCTTATGTATATCCAAGTTTTCCACCTCCATGTTAGCTCTTGCTGGGTGAAAATTTACAGTGATCATGACCATTCAGTGTTGGAAATGAATTAGCATTCTCCACAGGAGCCTCATTTGTATAGTATATTAATAGGCTCCTTATGTAAATTTCTACTCTTACCTCACTGCTTATATGCCTGCTAGCTGGTGGCATGCAATTTAGAAATGAGGGCAAGAAATGTTTGATTTCATGAAATGTCGCTTAGCGGGATGGTGAGAAGGGAAGAGGATAGAGGTCAAGCAGTGAAAGTCTACAAGTCTATATTTTATAGCTGTCACCAAACTAACAGTGCTCAAGAAAGTCAGATCTCATTCCAGTAAATTATGGGGAAACAAACAGCAACGTATCTGATGATATTTGAGGACACCTGGTGCAAAAAGATATGCAGTGTTAGTCAAAATTGTGCCATGTCCTAAACAAGGAGGACTTTGTAGTAAACATTTCCATGGAAAGGAAAAAACCCATTCTCCAAAAGCCATATCAAAGAACATTCCACTTTCCAGAACCACTTTCAATTAAACGAGTATTTGGACCAGATTAAATAATCCCTAATTGGACAGATTTTTTTAGCTGTCCATCAAACTCCTTTTTCTCTTTTATGTGGATACACTTCTAGGCCACAGTTCTTAGCCTCTTTCACAGGTAAGCATGACTGAATTCTAACCAACGGTATGTGAACAGGAGGAGGATGTGTGCCATTTCTAGGGCTGGCCCAGAAAGCCTCCCATGTGTTCTCTTTCCTTTCATGTTATTTTCTTTTGGTGCCCACTTGTTAAAGATGATAGAACCCGGTCAGTCTGGGTCCCAGAAAGGCTATGTGGAGAAGAGAGCACAACCGCTCACCACAGTCTGCCCTACAGGGTTAAGAAAGTGAAAAGTGTCCGCTGTGTCAAGTCATCACACGGTTGTGCCTGCTTGCTGCTGTTGTCCAGCGTCCCGTAATACAGAACCATTCCAGTGCCAGCATTCTAGGATCAATGTCACGTACTATTACTCTTTTGTTTGAAAAGAGAAGCAGATGGAGGCTGATGAGCATATGTGGGGGCAGAGAATATATGGGAGATCTTTGTACATTCTGTTCAGTTTTGTTCTGAACCTAGAATTGGTCATTTAGAAAAGTCTATTTTTAAGTAAGAGAGAAGCATCGCCAGTTCCACCAATCCTGGGTGGGAAATTGTTTTGGTGATGAAATAAGAATATCTTAAATGATAACTAACAACTTCCCAGCACGCCTATTGTGTGCCGGACGCTGTACTAAGTGTTCTGTGTAGTGTCTCTCTTTCTCAGACTACTCCTTCCTGGCAGACATTAGGTTACAGGGATGAATTTGCTCTACAATCGCTGCTGCTGCTAAGTCGCTTCAGTCGTGTCCGACCCTGTGCGACCCCATAGACGGCAGCCCACCAGGCTCCTCTGTCCCTGGGATTCTCCAGGCAAGAACACTGGAGTGGGTTGCCATTTCCTTCTCCAATGCATGAAAGTGAAGTCACTCAGTCGTGTCCGACTCTTAGCGACCCCATGGACTGCCGCCTACCAGGCTCCTCCGCACGTGGGATTTTCCAGGCAAGATTACTGGAATGGGGTGCCATTGCCTTCTCCGTTGCTCTACAACACTGAGGTACACAAAATGGCATATTACCTTATTTTTTTCTAAATCTAGATAGAAGTCTGCTCTCTCTAAAATGATAAAAGAGTTAGTCTTGCCAGTCATGTTTGGGGATTCTAAAACAGGTAAGAACAAAAGCAGGTCACCGAGTGTTTGGAAAACAGAGAAAGGCTTCTAAACTTGGTCACTGGGCCCAAAGGATCCGTTCACAGGTAGGTGGCTTCCATTTGATCCCTGACTAGCATGGATACAGATTGCTCCCTGTGACATCTTGGGACAACTCTTAAGTCAGTTTTCTCAATACCCACAAACTGGCCCTTCACAAGCGCTATGCCTCTTACCCAAAACACCATCATCTTCCCTGCCTCCAGGAATGAGTTTCTCTTCTCTTGTCAGGTTAGACTTCTGCTTTATCAACTCCAAGTTCCAACCCCCATCAATTTTCTAGATGTCGTGGTGAGAAGCTATCATATTGGGACCTTTTGACTTCTGAAGTAAGCCATTAATGTCCTGAGGAAAGGCATCTACCTACCTTCTTGGGATGGAGAACAGTGAGAAGAAAGACAAGTCAGTATATTAACAGATTACCTGCCATAGTCAGATGATAACGCTGGATTCAGAGAGGTTAATCGGTTGCCCAAGGTAACAAACTATTCAGTGGCAAAGCTTCAGATCAAACCTAAGTCCATCTGGCCCCAGGGTTTAGAGACTTTCCTACCATTTCATGTAGACCTATCTGGGAAAATTCAAAGCACGCCACAGGCCTACGTGGCCTTTGATGACAATAGGAAATAATCATAAATCTTCCTAAATAAAATTAAATATCTGAATCTTTTCACTTGAAATCTTCAGCAGTCATCCAAGCCTGGTATTCAAAGAGCTACCTCCTATTTATACACACACACACATACATATACACATAAAAATAAGCAAAGTGAAATATAAAGTCATCAATCATTAATTTGCAATAATATTTTGCGACTAGAATTCTGAAATCAGAAATCTAACATTTTATCCTCTTTGAAAAGCATAGATAAGTAAATTTTATTTGATTATTCTTAATGTGTCTTGGGGGCTTCCCAGGTCGCTCAGTGGTAAAGAATCTGCCAGTGCAGAAGATGCTGTTTTGATCCCTGGGTTGGGAAGATCCCCTAAGAGGAAATAGCAACCCAGTATTCCTTTCTGAAAAATCCTATGGACAGAAGAGCCTGGCAGACCACAGTCCACAGGGTTGCAAAGAGTCAGGCATGACTGAGCATGCACACATGAATGACAGTCATATAAAGATTCCTAAGTTAAAAACTTAGTCACAGAAACATCTGAATATTTTTCAAGAAAACAGAGCAAATTTTAATACAAGACAAGCATTATTTCCCTTAATCCAAATTCAGTCATTATCAAGACAAATGATAGTGACTTAGAAGACCTGACTTCTCATCCCTCCTCTGACAATACAGTTACATTAATTTTGAGTGAAACACAGCCTCTTCTAATTGCATGACTTTTATGTACTCTTTTAGTTCTCATTTTTTCTAACTCTGTATTTCTGGAAAAACTGGTACTGCACTTATAAAATTAAAGACGTTTCTTGATCCACATTTGCAGCCAGCTTAGTATAAAAACATGTAACAGAAATACAGAGTCAGAGAAAAAAAAATGAAGAAACAAGGAAGAGGGAGGGAAAGAGGAGGGGAGAAAGTGGGGGAGGAAAAGAGGAAGTAGGGAGAGAAGATGGTTGAGAAAAAAATTCTCATTATCATCCATACTTTCCAAGGCTGATCTAAGAGTCACTTTCAGTACTTTGGAGTCAGTCTGGAATACTGCAGACTTTGGGTATTCCACTCCCACTTAGCAGACCCATTTCTCTGGAGAAGATGGGATGAAACAAGATGTCTTAGTCTGACACCATTAAATGTGTGATTTATCTAACTTTCTTTGTTCTGATTCCATGCACTCCATGTAAACCTTTGATTATAATCCAGCTTCCAAGGCCTCCAGGGACACAGTGTGACGGTTAGGCTGATAAGGGTTTTGTAGTTTGCATAGATTCTATTTTTCACTATAAATTGATAAAACTGGAAGGTCACAAGATGCTATCAAATAGCTGTTATATTATTAACAAATAGTTATTTGTTGTGACCAAACAAATATCTAATTTTCTAGAAAGACGTAAAGAGGACAGAAATGCAGTGGAAACAGAAAAATTCATTGGCAGACACAATGCCAGATTCAAAAAAGAAGCCACTCATCAGCCTGCACTTACCTTGTGATGATGTCAAGAGGGAATGGCTTTCACATGGACTCACAAATTATAAATGGCCATTAACTATGTGGGGAAGATTTCCTTGACAACAACATATATGGAGAGGACACAAGGTAACATTCCACAGGTGACAGTTTGGAGCTTCTCATCCAGTGGCCTAAGTTAAGTCCTGACTTTCACATCTGTGTTTCAAACCATCATAGGGATTCAGGTGCTAGTAATTCTGAGTGTGCTGGTTAGTACTGCCTAGCATCTATGCCATGATTGGATGGAGCTTTAAATTCTGGCTCCCCCTTGGGTAGCTGACTTAACTAAGCTGCCTAACTTATAAACAGCTTTTTCAAATCTTTGTAATGGGCATTTAGCACAATGCCTAGAACATAATGAGTGTTCAACATCCACTGCCTTATAATAATATTAAAAAGTTATCATTATAACCATTATTATTGTGGACAATGACAAAGCAGTATACTGTAAACCCCTTAATTGTCTTGGAGACCCTCAAAAACAAATGGATCTTATTTAACAAGTCTAGCATTAGGGTCAGGACATAACACATGGTAAGCCTCAGTATTTCTTAAACAGGATATGTACTGATCAGTTGTAGAAAACTAAAGTCTACATTGTAGTCCACACTTCTTTTCCAGTCCCCTAAGATGTCTCCAGAAGCCTTTTAGCAGTAGACAAACATCTCATCTCATGAGGCCCAGCCAATGTTTGTTTTCATCTGTAATACTCGGATGATCTCTAGAACACATCGGTCTCTGCTCTCTCAATAAAATGACTCACCAGCCCTGCCGTCTGTGATACTCTCTGTCCTCTGCTGCAGAAGATGGTCAGTGGTCATCTCCTCCTCTCCATTGCTGTTGCCCTCAGCTCTTCTCCTCAAGTCCCTTTCTACAAAATTCCAGGGTCACATAGGCAAGTCCAAAGCATGGCAACAATGTAACAATTTCCTAGGGCTGCCATGAGGAAGCAGAAGGACTGGGTGACTTCAACAAGAGAAATTTCTTCCCTGCGGTTCGGGAAGCTGCAAGTCCAAGATGTGAGTGTGAGTGGTCTCCTCCGAGGACTCTCCCCTCGGTTGGTTTGCAGATGGTGCATTCTCTCTGTCTTCACATGGTCTTCACTTCCAGTGTGTCTCTGTCTTAATCTCCTCTTCTTATAAGGACAACAGTAATATTGAGTCAGAGTCCACCCTAATGATCCCACTTAAACTTTATTACCTCTGTAAATACCTTATTTCCAAATACAATTATATTCCAAGGTACTTGGGGTTAGGATTTCCACATGTGAACTTTGGGGGAGACACAATTCAACCCAGAATACATACCAAGGATTTCTTTGGGTTACGAAAGCATCCTGAGGTTCTGTGACCTCTTATTGGTAACCAGTATGGAACAGAGAAAGAGATTCATTACAAGCCAAAGTGCAGTCACATGACACCAATGATGATTCCCACCAAATTCCTCCAATGAAAGGCAGTTATTATTATGTCCACATTTGGACAGTCATTAGCCAAAGGTTTTCTACCATAACAATTGCATGAACTTTCTGACTATTAGTAGCAGATGGAATTTTTAAAGGTTCAAAGTGAAACAAACAAATGAACAAAACCACCAGGGAAAGATGAGAATGCTGAAGGAAGTTAGTTACTAAAAAATGTACAAGCCATAGGCCAGAATTTTCCTATTACTAAACAGACCTATACTGACAAAATCTAAAGCAGCATTAAATTTTTTATAAAACATCAGGCCTTACAAATACCAAGATTTTAAACCTGCTCTTTTTCATTCCTAAAAATATCAATGATGGTACCAGATTTGGGCTTTACTTATCCTGGAGGGCTTTCTTTGGGCAGGAGGTGGCCAAAGACTTTGGCTGTGTAAACCCAAATCCATCAAAAAAGAAAATAAGTAGGAGACACTGTGAAATGGTGAACATCATGATTTTGAACCACTTAATTAAGCTTGAAAATAAAAAGGGAGCAATGAGCTTTTTCCCCTTGGAAAGAGAAACAGCAGAAACCACTTTTGTGTTTATACTAGAACAAGTCCACTGAGCATCCTCTGTAAACATTAAATAATGATCACATAATATCAAAAATGAAAGCCCCTTATTATTTATTGAACTGGATCCCACGCTCACAAGAAGGCTTTTAAATGAGATTCTCAAAGGACTTTATAAATGCTCTCTCATTATTGTTCACCTTTGTTTGAAAAGGTAAGTATCTCATCCTCATTTCAGAGTTAGGGACTAAAAGAAAGGTTAAAAGAAATATATAAAATTAAACCAAACCTGCCAATGCCAGAGATCAAGGGTTGTTATCCCTTGAGGACTTAAAGTTCCCTTTTGAAAAATTAAGCAACTTCACTAATTATTTTCAGAAGGGCATTTCACTAAAATATACTTTATCTGTACATCAAGGTCTAGGAAGAAAACTCACAAAATAATAACTGTGCTAAATAAAAAAATCAGTGTGGCTTCCAGAACCCTTTCTATTCTGTGTACCCACCCATGTGGCTAGAGATTTGAAATGCTATTTAAGTCTCATTTTCCTTCAGAAGCTAACCTCTGTGGAATAAAATGCTGTTAAGGGGGAAAAAAATCTTTTCTGTCATTTGACTTTAACTTATGATAAATTAGCTTCAACTAGTTTCTTAGAAAATTGCCCAAGAAATGACTACAGAAAATTAAATACCAAGACTTCAAAGAGGCAAACACACAGCCTTCAAATTCCGACCTCAGAGAATAATCCTTCCTTTCTCATGCTTTGGAGAGATGTGAGTAAAGAAATCGTACTAGGGCATGGTAATGAACCATCTTTCAAATGACTTTTCTATCAATCTTCTTTTCAAAGGGTAATAAAGTGATGATTATTTCTAGGCAGTTTCTGGGAAGTTATCATCTCATTTCAATAGTCACCAGTAAGAAGGATGGTACTCTGGGTATTATTGCCATGACGATAAGGGCAAGAACTGGTTGAGAATTCAATAGACAAGGTGTAGGTTGTTAAAAGCTATTTCCTGGAAAATTAAAACAGAGAGAGATCAAAAGAATTATGTTGGGTCTTAAGGAATTGGTAATCATTCCCTTCGAGATTAAAAATGCAAATCTGATTTGTTAACTAGTAAATGAAATCCATTATCATGTGAGGGTTTTATTATTTCTTTCAACAAATAAAGTTGAATGCTTATTACATGCCAAGCTTTGTGGTAGATGCCGGTGGCTGATGGAGAAAGGCTGCAAGCCATGACGGGAGCATCTATGACATGACTTCTAGAGTGTGAGTGACCCATCTCATCTAAAACAATAACAAACAACAGCAACAACAACAAAAATTTTTTTCAACTTTTCATTAAATGGTTGTTAGGGAAGTTTTTGGAGAAGGTGATGGCATCCCACTCCAGTACTCTTGCCTGGAAAATCCCATGGACAGAGGAGCCTGGTAGGCTGCGGTCCATGGGGTCACGAAGAGTCTGACATGACTGAGCGACTTCACTTTCACTTTTCACTTTCAAGCATTGGAGAAGGAAACGGCAACCCACTCCAGTGTTCTTGCCTGGAGAATCCCAGGGACGGGGCAGCCTGGTGGGCTGCGTCTATGGTGTCACACACAGTCGGACACAACTGAAGTGACTTAGCAGCAGCAGCAGGGAAGTTTCAGTCACCAAGATCTTGTTTTGCAGAGCCACAGAAAAGAGCATAGTAAGAAAGACCCAAAACTATATCTGACCTCATTCACCCAGAGTTCTTACTAGAAGCTTTAAGATGTCATGGGGCAAAGCTACCCCAGGAACACGCAGCCCCAAGACGGGAATGCCCGTGCTTAGAATGCCTTCAGGAAGGACTCCCAGGAGCCTCGCTGTTTCTCTGGTCCCCAGATTCAGCTGCCATCTGTGAGATGGGCTTAGGACTTCTATAAGGATGATGCAGTCCATTTTTCCTCAGTGGTTCCTAAAACCATCCCAGCTATGTTTTTTCATTTGCCCTAATTCTCATATCCCAGTCTAAACGTACTGCTCACTGGCAGACAGAATACGGGACACATCTCTGTGTTCATCATTCCCCCAAAAGTCAAATTTTTCAGCACTCACCAGAAATCCAAACTGGGAACAACAACCCAAAAAGAAATATAAGACATGCCACTTTTTAAGGGCAAAGAAATGTTACGTGCACTGCACTCTCATCTCATACACATTACAGAGAAGGCACTTAATAAATACCTGTTGAATAAAATTAACCAAATGAATGAATTCATTCATTTGTGGTCATGAATCAAAGTCATGATTATCACATTGGTATTTTCCTGTCAGCTATTCCACGGTGACCTTTGTCCAGTGTTTCATCTTTTAAAAATTGTTATTCTGGTGATATTTTCTTAAAAAGAGAGACACAAAACCACAACACAGAAAAGAAAAATCAAAATGTATTTTTTCAAGTTCCATTCCAGGTAACAAATATTTGACCAATGAATTAATGCTTTCTAGTGTGGCCTTGGATAGGAACATTGGCTCTTTCCATAGTTGAACATGGCTCTGAAATGAGTACCAACAGATTTCTTACTGATTTGCAGAACAGGATAAAGCAGTTAAGCTCTGAAAAAGCATTAACAATTTATCCTCATTGCCAATCAAGAAATCACCCAGATTTCCCATCTCCCACCACCCCCAAGACCAAAAAAGGGCTGTAAATCAGTCATCATGCATCTCACAAAAATCATACACTATCCTTGGCAAACCAAATCCCTGGCTTTCCATCCCCCTACCTATGGGCAACATTTCCCCAGAGTATAACCTAAGAATACAGGAGCACTGATTTGAAAGGAAGCCAGCTAATGCAAGGGCTAATGGTAAAGATAAGGTGAAAATTTCGGAGCCCCAGGAGGCTTGTTGCTGATAGACTGGAATGCTTTTTAATGAGGCAAGGAGATGAGGGAGAGCGGGGGAAGGTACTCAGCCCCTCGGGTCCTCCTCGGGTGAACAGTTTGTGCTTGTTCTGAGGTAGGGCGACCCTTGATAAGTGTGAAAGAGGGATGACTGATCCCCCAAACATGCTGTACAGGGTGGCTTCCAGGGACCCTTTCTTCAGGTTTCTGAAACTGATCACATGTGCTCAGGCCATGCTTAAACTATACACTCCAGCACTCATGAAGCCACTAGAACTCTGAACTGCAATGAATCAAAATTTTCAAAGCATGTTTTCATTCAGAAACCCCATCTTTACTTATATGACCTGACATAGAGTAATTCAGCTTGTAACATTATATACCCAGCTTTGAAAAAGGGAGTATTTCTTAAGAGGTTGGCTTACTCAACTGTAACTAATAGTGTCCCTGAGCTTAAGGGAAGGGAAAACATTTCTTAATAATTGCTAGTTTTATATATCCTTGTTCCCTAAAAAAAAGAAAATGCCAGGGCATTTGTCTTAGATTTCCCTTTCCTCTCTTCTAGAGAAACCTGAAATGCCCAGTGATCATATGATCCACTGATGGTACTCAAACCCAGCAGATGTCACTAGGATGCTACTTTTCACTGACTGGTTTGTGCAGGAGCGTCCTCCAGTCTGTGCAAATACACCTTCTCTCCATTGTTTTTCTTTCTGTCACCACATAAAGCCCTATGCTGCTGGAAAGGGGAGAGGAGGAAGTCAAGTGACTTTTTTATGTACAACTATATACATCAATACAATATGGGGGTTAGGTGATGAATAGCAGCGGAGGTTAGAGTCTGCACACAGAGTGAGAAAATAAATTAATCTGTCTGGTTCTTTAAGTGCCCAGCATTCTGCACCAAGGAATGAGGTATGAAGGAGCAGCTTTCCCAGCTGATTCATCCAAATGTCTTCCTATGCAACTTGAGCGTGATGAACCCTGCACATGCAAAGCACCCTGCACAAGGGTCATTATCTAGGAAAACCCATTCATCAAACAACAGGGAAGTCCTTGGGCAAGAGAGACCTGAGACTCAGAAGGCACGTCCCAGAAGGCCCTGGGGATAAGGGCCATTCTGGCAGAGGCTCTGACATCATCAATGTTATATCACCAATCTATGTTACCATAGAGTTCATGGAAGGCAGGGTAAAGGCTGTCATCTTCTTCTGTTTTTTTGTTGTTGTTTTTTTACAATCGTGTGAGGTCTTCTGGAGAATTACTACTCTCTTCCCCCTCTGGAACCTCCTCAGCTGGTTCTATTTTGATTTCAAGTCCAAAGGCAGAATTTATCCTTCCAGGAGAGTAGTCATTTCTTTTTAAGTCTGCAAGGAAGACAATTAAGACAGTGATAGGGGAACCTTAAGAACATGATGTTCAGATAGACTGGACTTTAGGCCGAGTGCTCAGAGAAGACTCTGCTCCCTCTGATGTGTGAAACTCAAACTCTCAACCCTGTTCAAGGTATACCCCACCAGGCACACATGTATTTAACTCCCCAAGGTTGTGTTCACTGTGGCCAAGACTCGGTTGCTTGGCTGAATACATAGTGCCCTTGAGACGTGACCTGGCAGAGCTAAGTGAAGCCATACTAGAAACAGGGCATCTTCACTGTTGAATGACGGCAGAATCAGACTGTTCAGTCAGAATGGTGGACTTGAGACATCAGTGGTCAGTTTTCTGCAACAAAAATGTACCTCAGGTTTGGCTGAACCTCTAAAAGCATTGTCCAGTGATCAAATCCTCTGCTTCCTGAGGCCTCTTTCTTTAGTTCAACAGGGAAATTACCTAAAGAAATCATTAACAAGGGCAACCCTTGGGGAGAACTTAAGGAGGACAGTGAGCTTTAAATGTTTGGATATCATGGTATACCATGTTGATTAAATTTGTTTAGCTTAAACATACATTCCTTTATAATTTTTAATATTAAATGGCCACTATCTGGACATAAAACTAATACATACTATAGTTTGATAATAGCCAACATTTATTACGTTTCTTCAATCCTTATACCACCTTTATGAGGTAGGTGCTATCATTCCCAGCTCATGGATGAGAATGAGGCCCAAGGTCACAAAAATTAGCACAAAGCATTCCTGGTTTGTGAGCTCAACCTATGGACCTCATGCTCTTATACACTTTCTGAGATGACTTCTCTTAAAAAAGAAAAAACACTAAAATATAAACAAAAAGAAAAATCACCCCTACTCCTGTTTTCTGAGCTAAGCTTTTTAAATTCAAATTACCAAATGTTCAAGTAAATGAGGATATTTCTTATTTCCATTTAAATGTGTTAACTAAGGTTTTGAAAGGAAATAAGGATTAGGTCCAGAAATGGAGGAATTTTGAATGATTCAAAAGCCACCTTGGTAGGGAAAGGCAAGAAGGAAGGGGATGGAGGAATCTTAATCCTACGGAAGAGGCGACTAGAGGGACGCAGTTAGTTGCACCTCAAGTTTCCCTTAATCCTGGCTGATCAGATATAGCCCCTGTGTCCTCAAGAACAAGAAGTGGTCCTGCCCAGGAAACAATGAATCAGAGCTGGGAAGAGGTCAGCACCTGAGAACACTGAGTTAATGAGCTGGATTCTGGCCTGCAATCATAGGCTGGGAGATACATGTCAGCTCCTGCCTCCAGGAGGACCCTTACCTGGAGGCCTGGATGTGGCTCAGTCCAGGCCCGGCTCCTTCCTCGGCTCTTTGTAGTCAGAGAGGAGGTCAATGAGCAGCTCAGCCAATGTGCCAAGGACTGTTCTCTTTGCCCACTTCCACTGTATGGTTTGTGAGAAGGAGTCCTGGGCAGCCACAAGATGACAGCGAGACCCCACTCTCGGTACCACTCGAGTCTGACATCCCCACCACAACCTCCCCAGCTGACAAGCTACTCCCTGCTGGAACTGGAAGCTGTTACCCATCCCTGTTTCCTACAGCATCATGCCCTCAGGAGCAACTCCTACCCTCAACTCCAACAAGATTAGAAATGGCCTTTCTTTGCTGTAAATTTTCACCTACTTCATCCCAAGTTACAGTGGATGTTGATCTTTTACTGATTTCCAATTTGGGGTTCAATCACTTATGATAAGGCTAGAAGGGTTACTGAGCTTAAAAGATGTGAAATTCCATTTTAAGGACAAGTGTGGTACAACCTTAGAAAAACAGGGAATGAGCTGAGACAGACGTAAAGCATCCCTCCTGAGATAAGAGGAAAGAATGCGATAGAGCTGGGGCTTCCAACTTGGGGCCCACAGACCTCCGGCTGTTGCCTTTTATGTTAGCAATATTTTTCTGTGCTGAGTCTATTAGTCTTAGAGAAAGCATGTCACACTATCAAATCAGACTTTAAAAATATATCTTGTAATATATGTTGACAGGGGTAGGTTTTTATCATAAAAAGCACTACTTTAATTGATAGCTGTTGCTTCCGTCCATGCCCCAGCCTCCCAAATGTCCAATGAGTAAATAAGAACAGAATAGAAATACTGTGGGCATCACCCAAGATCCAAGGGGTGGGGGGCGCTGTGGGGGAATCTGCCTCCATCCAATTTTACCCCCAATTAAGTAGGTGGAACTTTTCCCTTAGAGAGACTGTGACAAGCATTGGGCCTGATGTTGTTTTATCACATTTTGGCAGAACCTGAAGTAAATCTCTGTCCTTTTAATCCCTTAAGAGACTTGAAAAATTTGCAGTCAGAAAGTCAGGCCTCGACTGCGAATGAGATAAAAAAGTGATTAAGATTTTCTACTCCATCCCAGGTTACAATGTCTGTTGCTCAATGAGAGATTTACTTAGAGAAAAATAGAATTGTTTGGGGCATACCCGGGAGTTTGAGCTTCCGGCAGCAGGAGTTGCAACGATGTTTTGCAATGAAGTTTCTAATTGCATCTTCCCCTAAATTGGCTGGTCCAAACACCATTCCTCTTGATCTAGAGGAAATATCAGAATATCAATTAGATCACAGCTAAGAAAAGGAGCTCAACTAGGATTCTCTCAGATACCGAACAGTATCCCATAGAAACCCAGTAAACTTGAAGGAGCCAACAAAGAACAGAGCACTTTGGGGAAGCAACAACGTTAGGTCTGCACATTTAAAATTCAAATGCGCTTCAATCTTTGTACCCAACTCCAAGACCTACTGTGAAGCTCATTTCCACACTAATCTGATAGAAAAGTGAATTTTCTATGTACCACAGTAAAACAAAATACAGTGAGACCCTTTTTCGTGCATATGGGGTGAGAGAATGACATTCACTACCAACTGTTCTACTAGAAAACCCAAAAGGTAAGTATGCAATAAAATAAATTTGCTATTGGAGCACCCCTTCTGAAAAGACTGATGTGCATTGTTTCAAACCCAAATACTGTTCTGAACATAATTAATGTCCTCAAACACCAAAGCCCAACAAAACCCGACACCCAGGATTCGTGGCTCTTTCGATAGCTCCTTCTCCTCTGCAAACGGCTATGGCAGTTTTCTGGGCTCTTAGTGAAAAGAGGTGACAAATAGGAGACGATGATTTTGTGGAAGTAAACTTAGGTGACAAAATTACAAACAGAATCATATATATTAGGCACGTTTTGAACACTCTATAAGTGATCTATTATAGATTCTCATATTATAAAATCATAATGGATTCCAGGGTCAAAGTTTACCCATGATTAGATCATACACAACTATCATTCTTCGACTGACATGCTACACACCATGGAACACAGCACATCAGAAATACCTCCAAAGAAACTTTATGAAAGCTAATATTTTATTTTAATGACATGCTGAGTGGAAAACAGCACATTTTAAAATCTGAACTCAATTACCGCTCTTAAATACCACGTCTTAAGAAAAAAGAAAAGCAAACTATCACAAAAGGAAACAATAAACTCTGCTTCTAAGGAATGTGGTTTTTCAAAAGGGACGTGGTGTAAAAATGGACTTTTTTTTTCCATCTGAGTATTGAAACATTTATCTCAATTTCCACTTCCTTTTGGCAGAATAACAGTAGCGGCTCTGAAGATGTGCCAAGCTCAGAACAAGGGCTGATGTCAGTTTGATCTCAGATTGCCTCTTTGCTCTGAGGCGGGTAGGTGGAGGAAACCTCTTGGGAAGATGACATGGGCAGACACCCAGGATTAACTTTCCTGGTCACTCAATCGCCCTTACACAATATGGCTCTCGCAGTGTTTACCAGGCTGCATAAACTGTCTTTTGTTAACTATTCCTCTTTCAGTCCACATGGTAAGGCATCACTCTTTAAGGTGAGACCAAATGTAGCAAAGAAGTAGAATCACACAGTATCTAGTACCAGAATTCTATGATGCCGATAATGCGAAAAACAAAGGTGGTTTTTGAGTCATAAAAATTGCAGGATTCCTTTTATAGTCTCTCTGGCATGACCCTATTGGAATATATCACTCTCCTGCCTTCCACACTGCCATTTCTTTCCCCCAAGTAAAGCATGAAAGTTCCCAACTCAGAAATGTAACACTGATTCTCAGATAAAAGCTGTAAACGAAATCATTTCCCTCTATGAGCTCTGTTAAAGTTAAGACAAAAGAATCAAAATTACTAAAATATGTGTGTATCAGGGGTTCAACCACTCCGTGAGCAGTGGAGAGTGAAGGAAGGTTGTAGGACACTAACTGAAACACCATGTCTACAGCCTTGCAGTCTCAGACACCCACGTTTGAAAAAATGTACAACTGTTTTCCAGATTTTTCACAGCACAGGAAGGCAGGTGGTAACTTGGTTTCACATTCGAGGAAATGCTAATTAGTGCCATGTACATAAAGAGATTTACTAAAGAACATCTCATCATTATTATTTCATACTTGTCAAATGCCTGAAATCATCAATGCAGTAAGTGGAAAAAAAAAAAAAAAGATGCAATCCCAAACTACCAATAACACTTGAGGCAACCTCCACTGATGGTCGTGAACTGAGTGAGTAACCAAGGTGAGTGGCCAGAGAGGATCTGGGAGAGAAGGTGTAATGATTTGGTCTTCGCATGCAAGGACAAAGTTCACATGTTGGGGGAAAGTTATGAGACAACAGGCATTAGAGACAATATCAGAATTTGCACCACAAAATATCTTCCCTCTTGGTAGAGGATCATTCCTTTTCATTGACCCTCTTCTGCTCATAGGCAAGTTACCATCTCCACTGAGCTTCAGTTTTCTCATTTGTGAACAGGGATTGAAGATGTTTCCTTCTAAGGTTATTGTTAAGAGTAAAATAAACAACACGTGACAGCACTTGCTCCTCAAACTTTTTTTTTTTGGTAGGGTGGGGGGCTGTAGGCTGCACTGTGAAGCATGCAGGATCTTAGTTCCACTGACCAGGGATGGAACCCACGCTCCCCTGTAGTGGAAGCATGGAGTTTTAACCACTGACTCTCCAGGGAAGTCCCTCTCAAACTTTTATTTACACCAAATCACCTGAAGATCTTCTGAAAATTCAAATTTTCGATTGAGGAAGTCTAGGGAGGATCTTTTAAGACCCTGATGCTAGGAAAGATTGAATGCAGGAGGAGAAAGGGACGACAGGATGAGACGGTTGGATGGCATCACCAACACAATGGACATAAATTTGATCAAGCTCCAGGAGATGGTGAGGGACAGGGAAGCCAGGTATGCTGCAGTCCATGGAGTCACAAAGAGTCAGACACAACTGAATGACTGAACAACAACAAAGGGAGGGTCTCAAGAGGCTGCATTTCTAACCATCTTCTGGGTGATGCTGATGCTATTGGTCCTGGCCCATGCTTTGTATAGCAAAAGTTTAATATATAAGAGGCATTGAGAGATGTGAGCCTCATTGAACTAATCAGATGTAATTCACATTGTGAGAAAATAGTATTTATTATCTTCACCATGAAGATGAAGAACAACTGCACCAAAACTAGGTGACCCCACAAACCAGACAGGCTATAGAGATACCAACCTATCAGTGTCCAGTGTTCCCATTCTCAAGTTATTTTTAAAAGTCTGCTATAAGACAGAGGCTCCCAATCCTGACTGCCCATTAGAACCACATGGGAAACTTTTGAAAAATACAGATATCAGGGTCCCATCCTGAGATTCTGACTTGAGGATAATTCTGATTAGTTTTTTTTTTTTTTTCAAAGTTCTCTGCTGCTGCTGCTGTTAAATCGCTTCAGTTGTGTCCAACTCTGTGCGACCCCATAGGTGACCCTAATAGAAATTGAGACACACTGGCTTATAGAATGCAATTAAATACTCAACTGTCAAGAGGAATAATATAATCTTCTTAGAATTTGAAAAGTTGGAAATATTCAGGTCATATTAAATATACATACCAAGGTCAAAATTTAATAAATGATATACATGAAGTATACACAAACTTGATTCATTATATATGCAAAATTTTTCACTGCAAAATTATACAAAGTTTCTACTACAAACTCTTGGGCATACAGGACCACTGAAGAAATAATACATATTTTTAGCTAAAAAAAAAAATAGCAAAGCCTTTATCTGTACACTAAGGGTTACAACATGAACTCCAGGGTCAAATATCATGGGGTTTGGATGCAGAGGAGCAATATAGCTCACTTTTATCTTCTCTAGCTCACCTGATTCAAAGAAACAGCTAATAAACTTTTAGATGTACTTTCTTGTAGAGACACCTACAGCTGGTACCATATTTAGGTTAAATCATTCAGTAAAAGAATATAGCATTAAAGTCGTGAATAACTATAATATGAGTCCACGGAGGGAAATAAAATTTTTAGAGTTCATCATATAGAAATCACCCATTTTTATAAATATATGTGTATATATACATACACACACACACATACACACACAACCAACAGACCAAGTTTAGACACTTAGGACAACTAAGAAATTAAAATGTCATATGCTAGCAATTCTCAGAAGTGTGGGCTTTAGGCCAGCAGAATTAGAATCATCTGGGAACTTGCAACATTATGCGAAGCCATCCCAAACCCACTGAATTAGAAACCAGGGGCAAGAGCTGGAGGTAAAGGGCAGCAAACTCTGCCCTTTAACAAGCTCTCGGGTGATTATGATGCAAGTTTATGTTTGAAAACCACTGTCATTTTTCTATATTGATCCATCCTTAATCACCATTTTTTCCCTTAATCATCACTTCTTTTCACTCCACCGTTAATACCAACTCAGATCCTTTACTGCCAAGTCCTCCCAAGAGCCTGCTCATGGCGTAAAATGTCCATGGGAATTCAAAGGACAGGCAGATGACGCCTTTCTCTGTATAATTTAACGTCCTAAAATAATAAACAATCTGATGACTCCATATCTAAGCCCCACTGTTTGGGCCTCTCACAGATTTGCTGTTACTAAATAGCACACTTTGTGCCCCCAGCTTTAATTTTATAGGCATGTGATGGAAGACACTACCCATGACAAGAATACAATGACTCCACTGTGCAGACAACAAAGGAAACTGTCTCTCCTATGATATTGTCTTCATGTCAAAGCCTATGGAGGCAGAACTTGCCCATGTTTCTCTTTTGTCTGGGATACTAGAAAACTCAGAGTCAAATTTGCAACAAAGTTCTGGCTACAGCATTGGTCTTTATACAATTTCCATTTTTGTATACTAACAACTCCAGATTTAATCATATTCTGCTTATTTTTGGCCCCCATTTCCTAAGCTATACATTCTTCAAAACTGTATTTTAAATCTTACTGTATTTTATCATATTTGGATACAGATATTTGGGCATATAGATATAGACATGGATAAAACCTGCCTCAAAATCTTCCTAGGATCTAGGCAAGGTATATAAGTGCTTAAAAATTATATTTAAGAAATCATGTACGATGTGTCAAATGCAATTTTCTAAATGATAAATTAACTTACTGTTTGTCTTCAGGTTTTATTACAGATGGATCTGTCAAATTTTCTCCAACACCTCCAAAGAAAAAGAAAATTTATTTAGTAAATGGGGAGTTTCACTTTTTCAGAAATTCAAGAAAAGAAAACCAAGTTTTATTTCCTTTCTTTAAACCTACATCCACACTGTGGTAAATTCAACATCATGTGAATTACTATACTATAAAAACTGTCCAAGGAAGTTTGAAAACCTTAGTTAATGCACTATCTCCTGCAACCCCCTCTATTATGCCATTATAAACCTGTAGGCTACCAATGAGTGCATTTTGATGTGTTCACAGTTACTGATAATGGCATTCATCATTCATTTATCACTCGTATACACTAGACAGTCTAATTTTATTTTTTCTAACTCTTGGCAATCATGAAAGAAAAGTAATAGTGTGCCGATAGCCTTATTTTACCAATGAGTACACAGATGTTCAAAGATATTAAGCAATTTGTCAGAGGTTGCACAGACCACAAGAGGTCATAACAGGATTCAAGCTGAGCCAAAGCCTGTGTCCCTCCCCCTAGTCCATGGTCTCTTTAGATGGAGTCCATCAGTGCTCAGCAAGGGGCAAGGTACTGTGTGGTTCTGCAGATACCCACCTGTGGTCCATCAAAGACACACAACAAATGATATTTTTACAACGTTTACAAACAGAAGAATACAAACAGCCTACATTCTTGATCTGGGTGCTGGTTACAGACATGCGTTCAGTTGTGGAAATTCTTTGAGATGAACACTTACGCTGTGTTCACTTTCTTGAATGTATGTGATCCTCCAGTAAATTTTACTTCTTTAAAAAATGGCACCAAAGCATAAAAAGACAATGTAAGTGTAATTTAAAACAAACGTTTATCAAAACAGGGATCAACATCAAAGTGAATCTCTGTTATTAAATGCAAGTGGTGGTGAGACTGACTTCCAGTGGGAGCATTTTCACAAGTGAGCCAGTTAGACGGGTTGTGTGCACCACGTGGGCATAAGCCAGCAATTTCTGAGACCATACTCTAATCAACACTGGTTCTCTTGGCTTGGAGGAGACCAATCTCGTGGGAAATGTACTCAAAATCACATAAAATGTAAAACATTATTATGTGTTTCTATTTGGTTAAAAAAATGTTTCTAACAACTACTTTAAAAAAGAAAGGTTTTTACCATGTTCTATACTTTACCATGTTCTATACCATATGCTGACACCTTTCACAGGAAAATGTAATCTTTATAATTTATAGACCATTCCCTGAGAAACTGACATCCTTAGAAAAATAACCTGTTTTAAGTGTTTTGAGGGGTAGAGGTTGGGGTTCCAACTTTTTTGTATCATAATACTCTTTGTCAGCCTGATGAAGTTAAGGGAACCCCTTCTCAGAATAATGTTTTAAAATGCATAATTTGAATATGTAAGATTATAAAGGAAACCATGATATTGAAATACAGTGATTAAATATTTTTAAAATGGTTTTGCAATACATGTGCTTCTTTATCAGCACATTAGCTAACAGGATCAAGCACAAGTCTAGTAACACTATAACATTCAAGTAATAAAAATACAATCTGTATTTTGAGAAAAATATTTATATTTGCCATGTTAACATCTGTAATTGCTATTGCAAACAGTCATGGGTACTGCTAATACCACTGTGGTTTGCTGTCTCCATTATAATTGAAGGAAATGATAACTTTCAGCTATAGGTTAGCGTAAAGGTATAACTTTAATTTGTTTTTTTCATCAAAGTTCACAGACCGTCAGACTTCTACCCAGGGACCCTTTAAGAACCCCTAGCTTAGAATCTCTATGGGCACTGATTCTGAATAGAAAAGGGAAAATAAGTCTGAAACATAGGCTCATGCGGAAGTATGCAAATGTACTTTCCTTTTTAAGGAAAAAGTCATAAGAAGAAGCTGGGCTCTTTATAGTTTTCTCATTACAGATATAAGAAGAAACAGCATAGCAGGACCCTAACTATATAGCAAACATGCAGTAAATTTAAAAAAAAAAAAAAACTTTAACTATTTTAGTAAATAAACAGCACTACGTAGTAAACAAACAAACAGACATCCCATGCATGACCCATAGTGAGTGAAGGCCACAATCCTTCACACATTTAAGCTCAGACCTGATTTTATGCCTACAGCTTCCAGCAATGATGAAAGCTTTAGGCTGATGTCTGAGTAAACTGTAAATTTAAGTTGGAGACATGCACAGTAATGAAAGAATTGGGGAAAGGGGGACTATATATGGGCGAAAATGTCTATCAAAATCATACCAGCTTCCATTTATTTTCAGTCTTGTAACCTGTTAAATAGGAAGAAGTCAAAGGGTCTGGGTCTCACTCACATCCTCATCCCTCTCTAGCTGTATAATCTGGACACCTTCTTTAATCTCTCTGTGTCTCAGTTGTACCATCTGAAAGTGTGAATAATCATGGGCCTTATCCTGTAGGTTACTGAGATTACATGAACCAGCATATACAAACTGCTTAGCAAAACAGAAGAAGGTGAAACATGTCAATTGTTCTTTTTATTGTCTTTGTTCTGTCAAGGGACTTCCCTGGTGGCTCAGTGGTAGAGAATCTGCTGGCCAACGCAGGACATACAGGAAGATCCTCTGGAGGAGGAAATGGCTACCCACTCCAGTGTTCTTGCCTGGGAAATCCCATGGACAGAGGAGCCTGGCAGGCTACAGTCCATGGGGTCGCAAAAGGAGTCAGATACAACTGAGCAACTCAACAACAATTCTATCAAAAGCTCTTGGGAAGGAAAGTTCTATTTTCTTACCACCGGTAAAACCAGGCTCTAAGGACCTCACTTCCCTGAGGTACCGTTTCCTAATGAACAGAACCTCCTCTAAGACTGAGGGTGAAGAGTATCCACAAACCTCTGCATCCCTAAACCCCATCCGACAGCTCAAAGCTTAACTACTAAACACATCTATTGAGACCCGTGAATGGCAGAAGGGGAACTGCAGTGAGTGAAAAACCGAAAGCAGTTCAGAGAACCAATTATGCTGTGCCACCACGCCCACTCCTGCCTCTCCCAGCTACACAGGAGTCACTCGACAGGCAAACGTGAACACAGGTGCCCACCCTATGCACACACCTGTGTATGTGTGTTAGTCGATCGGTCATGCCCACCTCTTTGGGACCCCATGAACTGCAGCCTGCCAAGCTCCTCTGTCCATGGGATTCTCCAGTCAAGAATACTAGAAAGGGTTGCCATTCCCTTCTCCAGGGGATCTTCCTGACCCAGGGATCAAACCCAGGTCTCCTGCACTGCAGGCAGATTCTTTACTGTCTGAGCCACCAGGGAAGCCCACCCACATACCTAGATATCTGGAAAATGTGAAAGAAAGTAAAACACTTTAACATCTAAAAATTCCAGTGGTATCTCTTTACTGGCATTAACAGAGTATATGCCCATGTACAGGCAACACATAGCACACCCTTATGAGAAACTCAGAGACTTACATTCTGATCCCAACCGCTTTGGGATACATCAGTGAACTTCCATATCTACGGAAAGAAGTTACTTCCCTTGTAGCAGCAGAATGTACCATGATGATGCTGCGGTTAAGGCTGACTTATACTGAAAATTGCTTTGTCGAATAAAAATTAATAGCCCCAAAAGTTTTTTGTGTAGAGCCTTAAAAAAAGAAATGCCACAGACCACTGTAATTTCAAATACAATTGTATTTCATTCCTATTGCTGGAAATAAAATATTGAGTTTCATGTGTAATAATGATGATTCAGGCTCTCACATGTAGGGTTTTTAAAGAGAATGAGACTGGAATACTACAGTATCATTACAAGTGATCAGAAATTAGTCAAGCCTCCGTAGATAAACCTACGGCCATTTCATGTTGATGTTTGGCAGAAACTAACACTATATTGTAGAGCAATTATCCTTCAATAAAAAAATAAAGTTAATTATAACAAAAAGAAGAAAAAAAGAAAGAAATTGGTCAAGCCTCTCCCTAAATTCAGCTTCCTGGCCTAATGTGGCAGCTGCTGAGTTATGACTGGCACTCTCTGGAATAAAATAAAGAGAAAAAAAGAAGAAACTGAAAGAATAAACGGGCAGAGTATTTCTCATTCCTTCTTTCCCTCAAAGCAAGAGGGAGCCACAACAAGCTGATCAGGGCTTCATTCTACAAAGGCAGAAGCTGGGATGTCCTTTAAGTTACCACCAGGACTACACAGCTCACAACTGAAGAGTAACTGCCATGTTAACAAGCCACACAGAGATTAACCCTGAGAGCAACTACATTTACTGTGTCAGGAACTTGCCTCATTTCGGCCCCTGAACAACCCTGTGAGTTAAGTGCATAACATGATTTATCCCAATTACAGATGAAGAAGTGGAACTCAAAGTGGTTGCCCTCCTGTCACATAGCTAATTCATGGTGGAGCCGGGAGTCAGCCCCCAGCACTATGACTTCAGAACTTCTCCTAACTGCAGCTGACTGGCCTTTCAGTCTCCACTCCCTGCCACCCGGACTAAATATAAAACATAACTGAACTGAAAACTTGTTATCGTATTTTAAGACTACATTCTATTCTCCCATTTTCCCTTTCCAACCTGGTTTGAGTTAAATATATTAATGCACATAAGCCTTTAGTCAAGTACTTGACACAAAATCACTAGGAAATGTCAGCTCGTAGCAGTAGTATTATAACTGCTTATAATTACTGTTACAAGATTCACATTCTCCCAGAAATTCAGGGCTAAACAATTGCCAAAACACTCCAATAAGTATCTCAATTTCTTCATGCTCATTCTATGATGTCCATTCTTCCCTTCTTTGAAGGTCAGTGTTTTGACATAGTTTATTTGGAGTGGCCTATTTCTGCAGTTCACATAATTGCCCAGCGAAAAATAAAGTTAATTCCTTTTTCCCCCAAGACTATCAACACAGTATTTGTTCTGTTTAATGTCACTTTGGATTACTAAGAGACATAAAATCCCCAAACATAAACATCATTAAACAAAAACCTATTCAAGTGGAATACAAAACACACTGAAGAGTCATCATTAATTCCTTAAAGTTTTTCTTTGGTTGTTTTTTGGTTTGTTTTTTACTTTTAAACATCTCCACCCAAACCTCAAAGCACAGACATTCAAGTACAGATGAAAACAATCAACCTTTCCCCAACATGAGCTACAAAAGCAGATGCCTAGGGCATCAGTGTGCTGGGTTTACATGGATCATGTACTTGCTGGCTTAAAACTGAATCATCTTGACTGTTTTAACTTTGTTTATATTGCTTCTTAAAATATTGTGTTTGAGAGTTAGAAATATAACTCAACCTTGTGAGCAGCACAGATATGAAAGGACAGAAGGACTTATGTGTCATTTGAAAGTGTGTGTATATATATATATATATATATATACACACACACACACACACACACACACATCCTTGAGCATCATGGCACAAATTTCGATCAAAATGGGTTTGCAGTCTCAGCGGACATTGCTCACAATGCCTGCTCATCTCATCTGTTTCCAGCCTTCAAGCCTGGCTTTGGCATAGAATCCCAGATCTGGAGAAATGCAAACGTCAGAGAGGACAAGGAAGAGGCCATATTTTAAAAAAAAATAAATGAAAGGAATCAGAACATCGTAATATTCTTATGGATCTGAAACTTACAAAGAAATAAAAGACAGATAGTGACAAAGAAAGAGCATGGATGATCAAACCAGCTTAAGCCTGCATCCTAGCTCCCTCTTAGGTAACTGTGCAACCTTGAGCAAGTTATTTCAACTTTCAGGACATAAATTCCCCATAATATCTACCTCAAGGTGCTGCTTCTGGGATTAAATGAGATAACTTCTATGAAAGTTCCTAAGCTAAATCCCTTATTTGAAACCAAAGCCCCAGTCAGTGAGCCCAAGGACTAAACTTTGACCTTAATACATATCTCCTTCTGTCCGTTCAAGGAAAGCCTGCTAGAGATACTTTGTTTTGTGCTTCAGGATTATAAGTCACACGTGAGGTGTTGCTCGTAGAGAGATGCACTGATCAAAGCCTTCCGTTAAATAACAGTGCACTGCATTGCCTGTCCCAAAGTCTGTACTTTGCTGTATCAAGGTACACAGCAAAGAGAGCAAGCTAAATTATAAACTGCTGAAGTACTGAGCCCAAAATCATGAAAAGTGACTAGAATTGCAACTTTTCTATACATATTACTGCATGCCTAAGTGTTATTGTGAACTTAAGTCCAAAGAAAAGCCATAAAACTAGAAATCTGGTACAAAAATCATTCTCCCCTTTAGATGAACATTTTAGATAACTTTAAGTTCTAGGTCGATAATCATTTTGCCTATATCATCTGCTCCTGATCATCACTGTACAATGTCTCTGACATAAATGGCCCTACCACGTTTCAAAGCTAGACAGAGCAACTCCATACATGACCTATCCTGGTTCTCACATGATCTCTCAGGATACCTGCCTGATTCTACCCACTTAGGACAGTTCCACAAACAGCAAATAAATTCAGAAAACAGATACCATCTTCTGTTTTCAAATTAAAAAAAAAAAAAGTACATACTGCCAAGGAATGTCTCCACTGAAAGATCTTAACTGCGACTTTAAGAAAGAGCTGGGGGCAAATGTAGGTGACAAAGACAAGGAGAAAGCAATCCTTGGTCCGTGTTTCCTGAACTTTGCCTCATGCTTGTTCTATCAAATCCTCAGCTATCAATCACCTTGCAAATCTAAAACCAGCAGCTCTCCTCGAGTATACTCATAGGTCCAGTGAGAGAAAGCCAACATCAGCTCCTCCAAGGTGTTGCTGGGGGGCAATTTCATCACCGTTGTTGTTATTGTACTTCCGGAATTCCCCTGTCATATACTTCTCGATGGTCAACCACTGCTGGGCTGAATGGCAGTAAATTAAGAAAACTTCCAGGAACCTATGAGGAGGGAAAAGAGGTCACTGTCTTCACACCAGGCAGCAAAAGTAGGAGTTATATTGCTGAACAGAGAACAACAGAGATGTCCTGCTTGACTGAGTAGCCCTAGTGCCTTTCTACTGAAAAAAATGTGATGCAAAGATTTGGAGCTTTCCCCACACTCACCCACCTCCCTGCTCTTCGAGGAACTTTTACGAGTACTGGATTCAACTTTCCTTGCCTTGCTCTATGAAGTTCCTTGTAAATGGAACAATAAAACTTTACTGTAAGTCCTCAGCACTGAACTATGATCTGTGTTGCTAAGTGAATCCAAGTGCATGTATACACTCAGGTGAAAGTAGTAAGAGTTCATTCCTTTAAAGTTCCTAATTTTTAAAAGATGATTAGGAGAGGAAACTATGCTTACAATGTAAGTGTTTTCCTGCCATAATGTTTCTGGATATTAGTAACAACACCCAAGATCTGCCTGCTTCTGTAATCGAGAGGTTAGTCATGGCCTCTGCTTGATTTGCTCTTTTCCACTCAACATAAATTCAGTGATTTACACCAAACATCCCTGGGATGTCTACTTCTCTTTTACTGTCTCCAAGAACGATCTAAAGAAGAAAACAAAATTAAGCTCATGGGGAAGTTCCCCATGAGTTTGGTATTTCCTGTGACCAACAGGGGTACAACGAAATGGACAGAAATTCCTACTTAAGATGAAGGGCCAGGTGCCAAATTTCCTCACCTTGGAGTGTAAGGAATGGTTTGTGGTTTTACTTGATTGAAGGTATAGATCAGTTTTTGAGCAGCTCTTTGTTGTTGAATTTCCTGCAAAATAAGGAGCATTGACAAAAATATTGGTTTACTACCACATGCCTACTAATGAATGATCACAGAATTACTAGAGGCCTCTCAGGTGTGATTTTTAGCCTTACTCAGCTTCCATGACTACCCACTCCAAAAGTAAAAGCTAAAAATAATAAAATACCATCACCTCCAAATACTGGAGTGGGTAGCTTTTCCCTTCTCCAGAGGATATTCCCAACCCAGGAACTGAAACAGGGTTTTCTGCATTGCAGGCAGATTCTTTATCAACTGAGCTATCAGGGAAGCCCCAATTTCAAGATCTCTTGGGTTGAAGTAATGGCCTTCAACCAGGACAGAGCCAGATTCCCTTTCTTCGACCTGTCCATCTGGGCTCCGGGTCTCTGACTCACCCTAAGGCAAAGATGAAGCACAGTACTCTCCTGGAAGATTTCGTGCCACGTCTGCACAACCTCAGGAAGAAAGGACTTCACAATGAAAACCTGCCCTGGCTTCAGGATGTCATCCTCAGACCAGGTACTAATGACTCTCATGGCTTTGCGAAGACCACCATCCATCTCCTCTTGGGACAACACCTGGATCATAGCAGATCTCCCCGCTGGGACCAAGAAGACATGCTTTTATCCAGATTCAAGGGGGAACTCTCCTCCAGCCTGTAGACCGTTACTTCTTCTCCTGCTGCAAAGAGAAATGCAGGGGAGGGGTTCAATGAGACTCATGTCTGTGACATGAACGACCTCCTAAATATCAACTCAGAAGAATCGATTCAGTTTCCCAAAGGATCAGAGGGGAATGGGAATTGCATCTGTTCAGGGTCAGGTATAGACATCTGGCTGTGTCGGAGTCCAGTACAGAGGGAGAGGAAAAATGAACAAGGTGTCAGATGTCACATAAGAATTGAGTTGTTCTTATTATAGATTATAGCTAGATGAAAATAAAATCAAATTATCAAGGCTATGCTTCTTTTGTTAAAGACAAGTACTCTTAAAGAGACAGTTTAGACCCCGTGTTTATTATCATCCCCCTTAGGAGCTGTTTTAGACTTTTTTTTCCCTAACTGTTCCTTCCCTGACATTTTAATAGCAAGGATATACTGTATATCTGTTTATAAACTCTGAGTGTGTGTGTGTATCTGTGCTTTACACATGAAAATAAAAAGATGTTTTTGCTCCTTGGGGGTGATATTACCCCACTGAGATGGGTTAAAGTTAGAAGCAAAGTCATACCCCAGAACCTTTCCCTCCTTTCTTTGTGCCTTTGGACAAGTTATGTAAAGCCTCACTTTGCTCATCAGTAAAATGGAAGTGTTATTAAAAGGGTCACTTCATTAGGTGGTTATAAAGATTAAATATGGTAACACAGCTAACGTGAAGCAGACTCGCGCTTACAAACCCAATTCCACTCCCACTTTAAAGAGTTTACACCCACACGTTCTCTAACTGCTCTGCAGCTTCCACTTGCAGGCTGATGAGCAAGGAGCCATCCTTATGGGGCCTAGATTCCACCTGACAGTGCGCAACGCATCCTGTCAGAGGTAACATACTACGTAAAACTTCTGTCCGGCCTCTGTTCTCCTTACAGCTCAGTTTCAAATGGCTTTTCTTATAAAACACTGTACTGGTTTACAAAGAACCTATTTGCTCACTCCTGCGTTTAATTGCTTACCAAAGAACATGTCTAGGTAACGCTTAGTAACATCCTTTTGAATATTTATTCTTGGTGCCCAGATAAATGGCACTGGAGATCTCTTTAGAGTTCTAAATACCTAGAGGATTTAGAACAAAGCTACTGAGTTGTACAACCAGTTGTGGAGCCAAGTGGAAGGAGAAGGCATTTGCATCAACAATCGGAAGCCACCTGATCTGTCCTTACGTGAAGGATGCGAGAAAATCAAGACCAGGGACAGTGCAGGGACCCTTGTTACGTTGTCAGTGGGCAGGACAGAGAAATGCCAGTAGCCTTGGCTAACATGAGTTTGTTTTTCTTTACTACTCCAGCCTTTAAAAATCACATTTGTTCTCTGAGCTAAGAGCAATTAGTTTACATGAAACAAAACAAACAAATAAAAAGCAATATACCAAGCATTTCTCTTTAGATGTCTGTTAGCTTCTTCTGTATTGACATTTAATGCTTTCTCCTCTGTTTATTAGGTATGACTGGTTGGTTCTTTTCTAGTCTACTTTTTCCAGCCTTAAATCAGTGAATGCCAGGTGCAACAGTATTGCTTTTTCCCCCAACTGCTGCTCATTATAGTCCTGTCCCCATAGTGTATTAGGTTTTGAGCCTAGATACCAACCAGGCAGTTAATAAGAGTTTCCATTTTAGGAAATTAATATTGCTAAACTGCGACCATGGGTAAAAGAATATCTTCAACCAAAATTATGCAAAATGTTCGATTCACTCAGATGTTTTGCCTTTGCCCTGGCACAACCTCAAGAAGGTAGAAAGGGCACTCACCAAACAGTTGGATTGGTGTAAATGGTATGGTCTGAGAAAGCCTCATTAAATTGTTCCTTTCAATGGCTGCAAACAAAAGCAGATTTACTATTTTAAGTACACATCAGTGAGCTGAATTTATAGAAAGACTCCTCCCATCAATATACTCATTTAATGCTACAATATTTTACTTTGAAGACCCTTTATTTGTTCCTTTATCAAAAACAGTATCTAATCTATAATACAGTATTTAAAATAAACTATGCCTTAAGCAGGAAGGATATCCCAGTTTTAGTAACAGATTATATAAGATTATCTAGTAAGTCCTGAGCTAGGGTTGTCACCTACACCCTCCTGAATAGCAAATACCACACTAATCCATACATATGTGGAACTTGCTTTTAAAGAGCATTTTAATCTGTGGTCTTCATTCTCTGGTTTTTCTTTCCCAGATCAAATCTATTGCACAGTGGGCTGTGGGGACATCTACTGTTGATTTTTCAGAGTTCATTTCCTTTTCCCAGAGAGAGCAGAAGACTAATTTTAATTAGAAGCAAGTGATCTGAATTTTCCTGTTAAGAGTTGTATCCTAACAGATCAGAATCAATGTCAGTTACAGTGTTCCTCACCAGAATTTCTTCAGCTGACAGCTGGAATCAAAATAACAGATTACTGCTGAGCTGAAACACCCAGTTATGAGAGCCTGGAATGTGGAGTCTGAAATCCACTGAAACACTATTCACTACAGAGGAAAATTCAGGATAAGGTAGCCTATTACCAAACCCTGAACACATGACCTTGATATAATAATAATGGTAATCATCACACCAATACGCTTGTACTCCTGTACCCAGCTTTAAGAGAGTATAAAAAGTTCACTCCTGTAGTATCTAATCCAATGCTGAGAGCAACGATACCCAAAAGACCACCCAATGGCATGAGTCCAGTTGGTGGTTATGTTACTTTGCATTTCAAAGGGTTTCCTTTATTCTCAGCTAGCCCTTTGGCAGATTGCTCCTCAGGAAGGGCAAGTACAATTATTCCCACTTTGAAAGAGGGACTACTGAATCACTGTGAAGCAATGTTGCTTAAGAGAGTCAGGACCCTTGACGTCTTGTTTAATAACATCCCTTAAGGTGTCTTTGTTGAACATCCCCTGTGGGGCTGGCATTCTTTCAGTGGTTATGTTCACTGAGGGCCCAATAAGGGTACAAACCCCTCCTTAGAGAACCAGCCCCAGGCCTGTCTCCTCCCCAGTCCAAAACACAAAGATCTCTGGTTTTGACCTTGTAAGGAATTTTCAGATCTCAAGGTCATCTTTCCCTTTTACAATTTGGAACTTACCAATACAAACATTTTTTTTTTTTTTAATCCAAAACTTCTTAAATCCTAACAACTTGTTTTCCCAAGTTAAAAAATCTCAATATGCTCTCATCAGAGTAAGCAACTTTTCAAGTTGGAGCCGTATCAACACCACAAATTCATTAATGCTTTTGTTTCCAAATGCAGTCTCACAGACATTTAGTTCCATTGATATGTCCACGTGTACATGCATCCTACCTGAATAATGATGGTGAGGCTCTTGAGGGCTTTTTAAGGAGTCTGAGATTTCTGAAATTACAGAGAAGATTGACGTTTTAATTACTAGGCTGGAGATAAATACATACTTATGAATATATTGCCTTCAAAGTTATTATTGAACAGGTTAATCAGAATGGCTTCTCGGTTTTCGAAAAAGATTGCCTAATATCCTTTAACCACATTATCGTGCATGGTATCCTGACAGCTTCCAATCATCAATGCAATATCTCCAAATATATTTATATAGGGAATTGAAGAAAGACAGGTAATATTAGCCTCAAAGATGTATTTCCTCTGAACCAATTATACCTCTGGGCTGCAGAAGTCATGCAGCTGCCCATCACATTTCACGACATCCCAGAAGCATAGTTCCCTGAGCTCCCTGCCAAGATGCAGTGCCCACATAAAGACGTTATTAATATCAAGTTATTAGCAGACTACTTCACTGACTTAAAAATGACAACAAAATGATGAAAACATATTAAGAGGTATATATCAGAAACAAAGGAGGTGGAAGGGAAGGTGACAGCAAGGGATTTGTGTGGTTACAGAAGGACTGCGTGTTGGGAATACCTCTTGCAAGTTCAACTGGTTCTCTTCTATCTGCTCAAGTCCTAAATTACAAAGCTCAAGAGAAATCCTTTCCAACAGTTTTGCCATTTCATAAAGTCAGAATTAAAGTGGAGAACTTTGGTCTCGTGGTGGTAGCTGCTTTATACTTTGTAGAATAAGCAGCATAATGAGGCCAATTTCACAGATGTCTCTCTCTGGCTTTTTGCTGCTGTATAAGCAAAGGAACAAAACTCCCTCCCTTTGGGGGTGCTGGGTAAAAGGTAAGATCATCAGAAAAGACTGTTCCTTTCTGGAATAACACTGTTTCAGTTAATTTGGAGGTAAGGAACGGGAGTGGCAGTCTGAAAGCCAGGTAAAATCAAGAAAAGGTTTTTTTTTTTCTTTTGTACATGACAAACTTTTTGTAGGTGGAGAAGGAATCAACTGCAAAGGATGTACTGAAAACACAAGAAATTGAGATGGAACAAGACCACAGAGAGGAAGGTTTCTGATCTGTATCAAGGGGTCAAGAAGAGAGAAAAGGGTAAAATCTGAAAGTGGCTCTAGAGAGTGGTTTCGGTGAGGGAGGTGTCTCACCGAAGCAGGCTTGGTCCTACTTAGCTATTTTGGGGCAGAGTCCCGCTGAAGCCACAAAGGAAAGATCTACACACAATCTCAGGAGTTCTTACTTGGCAATGTGTTAAAACATCACAGTACGAGTTGTCAAGCAGTCTAAATGAGCTCAGTGACTATTCAGTTCAGTTCAGTCGCTCAGTCGTGTCCAACTCTGCAACCCCATGAATTGCAGCACGCCAGGCCTCCCTGTTCATCACCATCTCCCGGAGTTCACTCAGACTCAGGTCCATCGAGTCAGTGATGCCATTCAGCCATCTCATCCTCTGTCATCCCCTCCTCCTCCTGCCCCCAATCCCTCCCAGCATCAGAGTCTTTTCCAATGAGTCAACTCTTTGCATGAGGTGGCCAAAGTACTGGAGTTTCAACTTTAGCATCATTCCTTCCAAAGAAATCCCAGGGCTGATCTCCTTCAGAATAGACTGGTTGGATCTCCTTGCAGTCCAAGGGACTCTTGAGAGTCTTCTCCAACATCACAGTTCAAAAGCATCAATTCTTTGGTGCTCAGCCTTCTTCACAGTCCAACTCTCACATCCATACATGACCACAGGAAAAACCATAGCCTTGACTAGACGGACCTTTGTTGACAAAGTAATGTCTCTGCTTTTTAATATGCTGTCTAGGTTGGTCATAACTTTTCTTCCAAGGAGTAAGCGTCTTTTAATTTCATGGCTGCAGTCACCATCTGCAGTGATTTTGGAGCCCAAAGAAATAAAGTCTGACACTGTTTCCACTGTTTCCCCATCTATTTCTCATGAAGTGATGGGACCGGATGCCATGATCTTCGTTTTCTGAATGTTGAGCTTTAAGCCAACTTTTTCACTCTCCTCTTTCACTTTCATCAAGAGGCTTTTTAGTTCCTCTTCACTTTCTGCCATAAGGGTGGTGTCATCTGCATATCTGAGGTTATTGATATTTCTCCTGGAAATCTTGATTCCAGCTTGTGCTTCTTCCAGTCCAGCATTTCTCATGATGTACTCTGCATAGAAGTTAAATAAGCAGGGTGACAATATACAGCCTTGACGTACTCGTTTTTCTATTTGGAACCAGTCTGTTGTTCCATGTCCAGTCTAACTGTTGCTTCCTGACCTGCATACAGATTTCTCAAGAGGCAGGTCAGGTGGTCTGGTATTCCCATCTCTTTCAGAATTTTCCACAGTTTATGGTGGTCCACACAGTCAAAGGCTTTGGCATAGTCACTAAAGCAGAAATAGATGTTTTTCTGGAACTCTCTTGCTTTTTCGATGATCCAGCGGATGTTGGCAATTTGATGTCTGGTTCCTCTGCCTTTTCTAAAACCAGCTTGAACATCAGGGAGTTCACGGTTCACGTATTGCTGAAGCCTGGCTTGGAGAATTTTGAGCATTACTTTACTAGCATGTGAGATGAGTGCAAATGTGTGGTAGTTTTAGCATTACTCACTGGAAAATCATGGTTGAAAATTGGTTACTCAAAAATTTTAAACCAGATATCAGTCCTGATTTATCTGGGGAAAGACATTCAAAAACTTTCTACTTTTTTACCGAATTTGCTACTCTGTATAGTAGAGAAAAACCACAAACAGGATTTCAAGAACTAAAAATCTCAACAGGAGCATAAACCTCACCAATAATAATATGAAAAAAATATAAAAACTTACTGTTAAATCCATTTGAACTTCTCAACCTGTTTGAAAAATTAAAGTTGTTTTGATAATGCTTAAATTTTTCACTGATCAAAGATAGAAAAAGTGCACAAAACAGTAAATAATACAGAGACTATAAGCATATATATATATATATATACATGTGTATATATTACTTTAAAGGAAGCATATCAGTTACATCTGGCTTCTACTTTTACAGAAACAGTTTACAACCCTACAATTATTTTCATAGAAAAACAAGCACCAGATATGCATGTAAGTCATTTACTGTGTATGCCCTAAGCTAACTGAAAAGCAGTTGTTGGTTTTTGTTTTTAATTAGCTGTGTGATCACACAACATATATAAGATTTAACTGTATTTGTATTCTTCTGGATCAGTTAAACGAAAGGGTTCCTGAACTATGCAAAGTAGATGCCTACAAATGAGTCTATGAATGTCTCTGGACAAGCCTACAAATCAGTTTCATTAGCCCACGTGATCCCTAAATGTTCAAGGCTGAAATTAGCTCTCTTTAAATGGTTACGTGCCCTGCTCAAGTGCACAAGTGGCCATGGGCAAGTCAAAATAAGTGCATTCAAAGAATATCTCCAGAACGTAAGGTCCTTGGGGAAGAAAGTACAATTACAATTATTGTTTAATTTCATGCTGCAATGACCCACCACTCTGCATGAGCACAAACTACTGAACCTTTGGGAGAAGAAAGACTTGTGTACATTAATTCTAGAGGCAGGCTTGCACAGAGAGACCTTAATGGGAGCTTCAGAGAAAAGGCCATCTCAAACACAGCTGACTGCCAACTGACCATCATATTCCACCTGCCTGACATCAGTGGCCCCTTTGTAGAGTACGGATGCTTTTGAATTCTGCTCCTTTAGCTATAAGAATAGTCAATTTGATGATGTAACTGGAAAGGTCTATAAAACACTACAAACAAAATAGAATAATCTGCCTGGTTGGTGTTCAAATATTCTCTGAATAATAAAAATCCAGGAGTCTCAAGTGTACCAAAATGTGAGTTCTCTATCTGCTCTCTCTAGCCCTGTCCTCCTGTCTCACACCTTCTCAAATTGTTACTGCTTTGATGAACACATAGGATGTTAAGGAGAAACCAGAAAGATACATCTTAGAAACTAAACAGAAACATTTGGGGGAAAAAAAACTAAGAGAAAGAATTATCTAGTCTTCACCCTAAGTCTTTTTTCAGTCAAGACAGATTTATTCCTAATTTTTAATGCAAATTTCACATCAGAAAAGACATGATACTTATTATTTATTTCATGTGTGCTTTTTGACACTAAAAAGACAAAATGGTTAATTTGCTGCAATAGCACATGTTTCATTATATTCTTAAAAGGCACTAAGGTGAGATCTTGTTGCCAAAAACAGGAAAGCCAGGAGAATAAATAATAGTCATTCTTGCTAACAAAAGAAAAATATTGTTGTTGGACATACTTCTCTTTTTCTCCTTTTCTGACCCAACTAAACCTTGGTTCCCAGTTAGGTTTTAAAAAGAACAGAAGCCAAAGATGCTTAAAGACAGACATTCAGAAATACTTACTGAGACTTCCTATTGACTGTGGTGCTCCTGGAATCCCACAAAGAGCTTTTGGTAAGATCCTGAGCAGAAGGGAAAGATCATTACATGCTCACCCAACTTTCTCCTACCTCAAGCTTCCAACAACACATTTGCAAAACACACTCCTTGGAGGATATGGTTGTTTTCTTTTCCCTTCCTCTAGCTCAATATTTCTTTTACTAAGTATCAAAACTCAAGCTGGAAAGATGAATAATGTTAGCACAATATATGAGTAACTCATTGTGGTGACCAGCTTTAACAGAAAGTATTTTATGGGGACATCAAAGAGAAACTGTAATATATAATGGCTTTTACAAAATTGAGAGTGAACATATAACATCTGTTAAGGATGTGAAAGAAGGCATGAACGTCAAAGTTGACAGCAAACACTGATCATTATATTGTTATACCGAATCATCAGATCATTGTTTCAGTTAATAATTATTCAGAATGTTACCTTGGAGATATCTCATTCTATTTCTATTTAGATTCAAATTATTTCATAAAATCTAGTACACTCCCAGCACTGTGTGTGTGTGCATGCTCAGCTGCTCAGTCGTGTCAGACTCTTTACCACCCCATGGACTGTAGCCCGCCAGGTTCCTCTGTCCATGGAATTCTCCAGTCAAGAGTACTGGAATAGGTAGTCATTCCCTTCTCCTGGGAATCTTCCCAACCTAGGAACTGAACCCTGCATTGCAGGTGGATTCTTTACCGTCTGAGCCAGCAGGGAAGTCACTCCAAGCATTACTCTAGGCATTTTCTCTAGTGTCACTTCTGTTATCCACTATTAAACTGGTAAGGATGGCATTAACCCCATTTTAGAGATGCAGCTAATGAAGCTCATAAGGTTAATCGATATGTATAACTTTGAAACCTAGGAAGTGGAAGAGCCAGGATTTGATAGGGCAGACAGGTTCCCTGACTACCTTCAAGGAGCATTCTGTTTCACAGATTACATTCCTATAAGAACATCTGAGGTTGTTAGTACATTTTCATACAGGTGATTTGTATACACTTTCCAAGGTCATAGAGGTAATATTCAAACAAAGATCAAAATTATATTGGCGGGGGGTCCTGGGGGTGGGGGGCAGTTAGGTGGTGGCTAGTCTAACTAGATCATGCTTCCCTCATGGTGGCAGGCAATAAAACAAGCACATATTTGCAGACTCAAAGAAAAACAGACTGAAAAATCAGTATGGAAGAAACACTGAAGGTCCTTTACTCTGAAATGTACAAATCCCCTCCAACACATCTACAAAGAAGTTGGCTTAGCCTGTTTAATTAACCACACTAAGACATTAACTATTATGAGATAAACCATTCCATCCCTGGAAAGCTGCAAAAGGTAAAAATTCCTTCTCAAATCAGGCTGAAACCCGTCTCCCATTAATTTGTATATGTTGTTTTTTAGCTTTACCTCTGAAAAGTGTATTAGAGGTATTTTTCTTCCATGTGGCAACTTTTATCTATTTGAAAACAGTGTCAAAAATTCCTAAACTTTTCTTAATTAATGCTAAAATGCTCAGGATAAGTTATTGGATGGATAAATAGCAAAAAGAGAAGAAAGAAAGAATAAAGTGAGAGGAGAGGGGGTGAAAACTGAGCTTTGAAAATGTCAAATAAAATGCTTTCACCTCTGGAGACTGCCTTCCATAATCACTGACTTGTACAGGATGTCGTTTAGCTTCTTTAGTTTTCATTTTCTGATATATGTAAGATTCTAGACCTTGTTAAAAGGAAGGAAAAAAATCAGAGAAAACATGAAAATGTGTTATATGTGAATCACAGTTACAAATAAAAGATCTCAACACTGTGTGCTAAGTCGCTTCAGTCGTGTCCAACTCTGTGCGGCCCCACAGACGGCAGCCCCCCAGGCTCCTCCGTCCCTGGGATTCTCCAGGCGAGAACACTGGGGTGGGTTGCCATTTCCTTCTCCAATGCAGGAAAGTGAAAAGGGAAAGTGAAGTCGCTCAGTCGTGACCGACTCTTAGCGACCCCATGGACTGCAGCCCACCAAGCTCCTCCATCCATGGGATTTTCCAGGCAAGAGTACTGGAGTGGGGTGCCATTGCCTTCTCTGCTCAACACTGTGCATTTATCTAAATTGGAACATATTTTTCTTTTCTCTTTTAAGCAAGTTTTACCACAATTCTTTTGTCCTTTTTACTCAAGTGGTTAAAAGCTATTTACCCCATTTCTATTCTTCCATAGTTACCCTTACATTTATAACAATTAATACTTCTCTATCAAAGAATTATCCATACCCTATCTTCCTATAAAACACCTTTGGTAATTTTCACTTTCCCCTGAACCTTGTCATCCATGCTTTATTCAAAATACATGAATTTTAAGATCCAAATTGTTAGTAATTCTTCCTTAATAGCAGAATCAAGGATTACTGTAGGCTATTTAAAAAAGAAGACAAAATCAAACTGAGACAAAAGAAAGAAAAGAATGCCAGCAAATAGTTTTAATTTTTAGCCTTTTCTTTAAAAAACTTAACAAGGGTCATTATTGTTAATATTTTTTATCCCTGGTATTTACAAAGTCACTGGCATATAGTAGGCAATCAATAATAGTTTAATAAACATTTGGTTGGATTAATTCTGAGAAAAATACTTATTACAAGTCCCTGGCTAAAAGCAGTTGTTATTTTTTCCTACTATTTGGTGCTGGGAAAAAGTATACAGGAAATATATAAAAAGCTACTGAAAAAAATCACAAAATTGTATATATGATACTTCTCATAACATCATAAAATTATGATAAATATAATCTCAATGATAGCTCAGTACTACAATTAAAATAAAATACCTCTATGAAAATCTAAAACTATGCTTTTCCTTTCATAATTAATTTCCTCAAACCTTTACCTTTCGTGTTCAGAAGGAGCTATCTGACAGGGCACCCTCAAAATTGTTTTTTTAATTCTTTTTCCATTCTTAACTCAGACAAGTTTTTAAAAAACAAAGTTCTCAACCCAGAATGTGGATCAAGACACCAGGCCTTCTGCAGTCTTCAGATTAGCCAAACACCTGGAATTAGCCTAATTCTCTAGGTCTTCTCTTTCTTCCTGATCATCAGATTTACATGAGATTCTTTGCCAGAACCCCCTGCCACTCCCATCTTTCTCAGTTTGAATTTTTTTGAAATGAGAAGATGGTCAAAAGGTACAAACTCCAGCTATAAGATAAATAAATACGTGGAGAGGTAATATACAGCATGGTGGTTATAGTTCAACAATACTATATAGTGGCTAAGATAATAGATCTTAAAAGTTCTCATCACAAAAAAAATAATTGTTAATTCTCGGTGGTGAGGGACATTAATGCATTGTGCTACTAGTTTTGCAACACAGACATACATCAAATCATTATGTTGTATATCTAAAACCAATACATGTACCTTAAGTTTAATACTTCAAATAATTTTAAATATTTATGACTTGCTAACCACATAGTCCCTTCTGTTTAAAAATTAGTAAGGGGCTCATTATCAAATGTAAGAGGTTCAAAGTCCAGCTCGTTGCTACCTATTCTCTTCATAATATGTCCTGAACGTATCTGTCCAGGCTTATTTCAGTCTACGCTTAGCTCAGTCTTCACTCCTAGCTCACTGATCTGTCTTCTATCCTCTACAAACACCATTACTGTTAAGTTTAAGGGAATCTTACCGATGGAATAAACACTATATGGGAGCAGTTGTAAATAACCAACTACAACTCAGTCCGCTGAGTTCTGTGTAAGGGCCCATATCAATGTCACCCGAACTTTAAAGAATATATAACATTAGACAACTCACCCCACAAGTCAGACTAAATGAATTCTCCTTGATGCAGATTCAACAGCTCTGAATAGGAGACTATCTACATTTTAATTAATTTTTTCTTTTCTGAATTCTGACAGTTATCCCATTAAGCAAATGCAAATTGCATCTCTTTCATAAAAACTAAAAGTAGGAAAGAGCTGTTTTTCTAAGAAAGTGTGGCCCCTTCTCATTCTCTTGCCTCCACTTAAGAGAACAGCAGGGACCCCCACTGCTCTAAAACCCATAGCCTGAGGAAACCACCAGGGTTTGGGTAATACAAGAATGCAGACTGTCACATACTTATCTGATTAAATTTGGACACTGGAATCCAGTTCTTGCTGCCCTTCTGTGCTTCTGAGATCTTATTTTCTCTAGGCTCTGGGTTCAATTGGTCACTTTGAGAGCAGGTGTTGACTGTTATGACCTGGAAAGAAAGACACTTGTTGGAACAGAGTGACATTAATCTGAATAGATTCCAAATCACAGTAATCACTGACATGAGTTTGAGCAAACTCTGGGAGATGGTGAAGGACAGTGAAGTCTTCAGTCCATCCCAGTCTATCCTAAAGGAGATCAGTCCTGGGTGTTCACTGGAAGGACTGATGTTGAAGCTGAAACTCTAATACTTTGACCACCTAATGCAAAGAGCTGAGTCATTGGAAAAGACCCTGATGCTGGGAAAGATTGAGGGCAGGAGGAGAAGGGGGCGACAGAGGATGAGATGGTTGGATGGCATCATCAACTCGATGGACATGGGTTTGGAGTTGGTGATGGACAGAGAGGCCTGGCGTGCTGCGGTTTATGGGATCACAAAGAGTCGAACACGACTGAGCGACTGAACTGAGAACTGAGTGAAGTCTGGTGTGCTGTAGTCCATGGGGTTGCAAAGAGTTGGATGCAACTGAGCAACAGAACAACCACCACATGTTGAAGAACAGTGGTTGTTAATATTGGCTGCACATTAAAATCACCTGGGAAGTGTTAAATTTCCATCACGTGTGCTGGCAGGACACAGCATCCATGTGACTTTCCTAATTTGCAGTCATGACTGAGAACAAGGGTGGGGAGCAGGGTTTCTCAAACTTGAGTGTGTATCAGAATCACCCAGGACTGTGTTAAACCCACAGATCGCTGGGCCCCACCCTCTGGATCTGTGTGTGATTCAGTAGGTCTGTGCGTGTGTGGTAAGTCCCTTCAGTCGTTTATGACTCTTTGTGACCCCATGGACTGTAGCCCGCCAGGCCCCACTGTCTGTGGGATTTTCCAAGCAAGAAAACTCGAGCTGCCATGCCCTCCTCCAGGGGATCTGCCCAACGCAGGGATCCTACCTGCGTCTCTTATGCTTCCTGCAATTGGCAGGTGGGTTCTTTACCACTAGTGCCCCCGGGAAGCCCTTAGTAGGTCTGAGGAGAGGGCACATTTGAATCTCTTAAGTTTTCAGGTAATGCTGATGGGAGACCACAGTTTAAGAACCACTGGTGTAAAGCAAATCAACACAAACATAAGGCTCTGAAAGAACTGGTTAGAATTCTATCCCTGTCACTCAGAAACTACATGAACTGGGCCAGTCACTTCATCTCTATGAGCTCCATTCCCTTCATCATTAAAATAACAGAGCGCTGACAATAAGGGCTGCCTCGTGCATCACAGGGGCGGAGAAGAAACGAGATAAACTGACAAACCACGAGATAACAAACGAAAGCAAGTTATTAGTACTTGAGCTCAGTTAATAATTCTTATCTTAACTCTGGCCATTTTAGAACATAATTAGAACGCAATTCTAAACTCATATTTTATGGGATCCCAGCAACTCTGCATGTTCCCTGAAGGAAGCACATTCCTTATGGACGTTAAGTCTCCTTCAAAAGGTGATTTTGCACTAGTCACTATGGAAAGGCACATGAAACCACTGTGAGATACCACTGTACACTCACTAATATGCTAAAATCAAAAGACTGAGCCTTCTAAGGACTGGCAAGGACATGGACCACTGGAACTCTCATAAACCACTACTCATAAACTGGTGGCAATGTAAGTTTCTTCTAAAATTAAGCAAATACTTACCATATGACTTTACTATTCTACTCCTAGTTACCAAAGAGAAATGAAAACATACGTCCACACAAAGACTTGCACATAGATGTTCTTAACAGCTTAAGTGGAATAGCCAAAAACTGAAAATAATACAAAAGTCCTTCAACCTATGAGTTGATAAATGAATTGTTGCAAATCAGCTCTGCTGACTCTTAAGATTTACATCTCCATTCCTTCTAGGACAGTGTTATTTTGTGTACTTGGCACTTTAGAATAAAGAGAAATCAAGCTAAGATAGGATACTACCTCAGTTGCCAAAAACATAAAAGGCACTTACTGGCACCTGTAGTCCTTGTGTTTTCTTCTTCTTCTTTGACAGCTTCCTATCCTTGGTTAGCATTTTTGTTTTGATCCATTTTGACTGTCCTATTTCTGAGAATTTTGATAGATCTATAAAGGAAATGATTTACATGAGACAATAAAGACAGTATGTGGAACCATTTTGTTTTACAGGTAAGATTGAGAGAATGGGGAGAATGAGAATGGTAGCAACGTGAGAATTTAATCCCAGTTTTTAAATGTTTACTTCTTACTTTTAATCTTAGAGATCTTCAACTTCTCCTCCTTGTGTAATCTCAAGCTCTGATTCCCAGTGAAGGGCTTGTCTTTCCGAAGTGGACTGATTCGAGAGGATGTGTTTGGCTGGGGCCGTGGAAGTACTTCTGAGCAATTGCTCTGGGCCAGTCTTGCCAAGTTATCAGACAGGGATCTGCCCCGGATCTGCATCTGGCTGTGTTCACTCTCTCTGGAGTCATGGTTACAAGTAGAGGCCACGCTGATTTGACATTGTTTCTTGGTGCTAAACACACCAGTTTCATCACCTTCTGAAAATGCCCAGTTTACATATCCACCTCCAGGCTGCATGCTCATGACTTGGGAAGGGAGGGAGGTCACTCTCGTGGGTGCAGGTGTGCAAATCAAAGTAGGAAGCACCTGTTCCCCCTCATCTGGTCTGGCTGGTGTCTGAGCAAGTGACTCACATTGCTCCTTGGTTTCCACCATGGGGCCCTGGGCTGAGACCCCCGGGGTCTGCCACATCAGATGAACAGGGACCTCAGTCTGGCTGACGTGTTCAGTTGTCAGCCCATCTGTACCTGCTTCCACAGACGGTCTGGACAGAGGCAAGTCAGTTTTTGCAGAATAAGAAACTCGTTCTAGATAAGAAGGGACCAGGAGATATTGGCCATACTTTGGGTGTGCTTGTCTGTTCAGCATCACCCCAGAAGCAGCTACACGATTTTCTGTTTTTTGTTCTCCTTGGTCATCTCTTACATTTGAAGCCTCTTGATCTGTAATCTCAAGAAAGGGCCCTTTCTGCCCTCGTGGAGGATACCAGCCTCTGGCCAGGCTCCGCAGCAAAGAAGGGGGCATGCTATAACACTGATACTTCTTCTTCTCAGAGAATGGCATGCTGCCCAGAACCTCTGCACAGATGACATTGCTCCAGCTGTGGGGAAGTTTTCTGCAAGTAGAATGCTTTCTGTTGGCCAGGAAAGCCTCATCTTCTTGTAAGGTATCAACAGCAGAAAGGACTTTTAAGGTATCCACTGTCAAGGCAGAGAGATCCTGCAGGTGTCCCACCTGGCTGTCCAAAGACAATAAGGAGTCCTTTATGAAAGACACCTTTTCATTCATTTCTTTCAGTTGGAAGTACATCTCGGTAACCCTAAGGGTAAAGGGAGGGAGAAAACCAATAAATGCAGTAAGCTGATGGGAACTGGCCTTCCTCTCTTCCTGCTCTGCTTCCATCTCTAGGTGGCCGCCCAGCCTACGCGGCTTCCCTATGTTGAGTCTGTCTTCTGCCTTCTTCTCTATCTAGTAGATACTCATCCCAGGTGCTCTCACCCACTCCTGTAATTCCCACTATCACCAGAAAAAGGAAAATTAAAAATTGCATTTCTGGCCCTTATTTCTCTCCAGTATTTCAGAACCACATTTCCAGCTTCTACTAGTTATCCTTCCAATCACCTCATCAATCAGCCTATTTGCACTCATTAATATATTCATTAACTTACATGACAAACATTTAAAATATCTCCTATTGTCAAGCACTGTGCTATTTTGGTAGACAAGGGAAATCCTGAGGATGAAGCCAGAATGATAGGAATAGAGTCAATAGTAAAAAACATAATTAGAAAAAGTGTATAGATCTTTTAAAATAAAATTCCATGTCTACAGTATAAACAAGCATCCCAGGTTTCAAACAAAGCCCATTTTAAGAAACCTACAATCAGAGAAAGCCTGAGGCAACTCTTAAGTGATTTTGAATGAACCCCAAATTATGATCTTGAACCAGTGGTTCAGGTAAAAGCAGCATAAGACACCATCAGTTATGCAAGTACCAAAGTACATTGCAAGCAGAGTCAAATTAAACAACTGATTTCATTTAGAGAATTAGAAAGAATAAAGAAAATATATCTGGATCTATCTCTGTTATATGGGTATAGGTTTTATTTTGTGTACCCCCAAAAGAAGATAAGTTGAAATCCTAACCCCCAGTATTCCTAGAACGTGACTTTATTTGAAAGGAGGGCCTTTACAGAAGTAATCAAGTTAAAATAAGGTCATTAAAGTATAGCATAAACCTGTATAACTCATATTCTTATAAAAAGGGGAAATTTGGACATAGAGGGAAGAAAATGTGAAAAAACTACCTTCTGCTTCGAGTGATGCATCTACAACCAAGGAACACCAAGGGCTGTCCACAAGCAACAGAAGCTACAAGCAGTGAGGAAAGACTCTCCCCTAGAGTCATTAGAGAAAGCACGGCCCTGTAAACGTCGTAATTGTGGACTTCTAGCCTCCAGAACTGTGAGAGGATAAATTTCTACTGTTGTAAGACACCCAAATTTTTGGTACTTTGTTAGGTGTGCATGCATGCGTGATAAGTCACTTCAGTTGTGTCTCACTTTTTACGACCCTATGGACTGTAGCCTGCCGGGCTCCTCTATCCATGAGATTCTCCAGGCAAGAATACTGACATGGGTTGTCATGCCCTCCTCCAGGGGATCTTCCCGACCCAGGGACTGAACCCAGGTCTCTGATGTCTCCTGCACTGGCAGGCAGGTTCTTTACCACTAGGGCCACCTGGGAAGCCCTTTGTTATGGCAGCCCAGGAAATTAGTACAGCTGTGACATTTTCTTTCTTTCCTTTTTTCCTCTGTTTCACTCTTTACTTTGCTGAAAGGAGTATACTTTCCAATTTCTCAATACTAAAAATCTTTGATAGACAGAAATAAAGTGAAAAGTAGCAAGGGAGGGAATATAGTCAACAGTTTCATGACTTACATCACCATATGCAGAAATAAAAAATTGTTCCCAATCTTATTTGGGGGCTGGGAGAAGCAATGATTGATTATATCATGAAGAGCTTGGCACTCAGTTCTAGGAAGCACTTTCCAAAATAGTGTCAGATGTCCCCTCTCTAGAATATATTTCCGGTCACATGGACTGAGAAATCCTCCCCTTCTTTCTGGAATCTTTGCAGATAGAAATGAAAGAATAAAGGGGGTCGTATTTTCCATTTTTATTATCATCTAGGGGGTGGAGCTCTCTCTTGCTTCAACTTCTGTAACTCAATAGAGCCTTAGTAAAGGCTTCCTGACCTTCTGGAACCTGTAAAACTAGAATTGGCAAGGATGATGAAGAAAAGAGCACAAAACATATGTATATTCACTTCCAAATATGCTTCATTAGAGCCTCTCCATCTAGCACACTGTTTCATCTAATTCAAAAACAGTACAGTCCGAACAACAGTAATGGAGACTCATTAAGTTCCATTAGCAGCAGACCCATCAAAAGGATACAATAGACACCAAAAGTATTCAGACCACAGGTAATCTGCTACAATAGAGACTGTTAGGCAAATAACCTGGTCACCCTCACATCAGGTCCTCTTGCTTTCAGAAGCACTTCTTTTCTAAAGCTCAATGTCCTATGAAACATATTTTAATTATATTTCTCAACCACGATCTACATTAATCAAGTCTTTTAGTCATTCTGACACGGAAAAGAAATTCTCGTAATTTTTGTTTCTTCTGTGCAAGGTTTGAGAGTGAGGGGGAGACCAGGATGGTTATTGTTTCACTGTGGGTCTCTGGACTAGATATTGTAAAATGAAATTATAGAAAGTATTATTATAATCATCATGATAATCACAGTGTTCCTGAGTGCTCATTATGTGCCAGGCATTATACATTATTTTATTTAATCCACATGACCACCCTATAAGGTAGACATTCTACTATCCCTTCATGAATATAAGTCACATTACCCATCATGTGGTCGGTGAAAGAGTGAGGCTTCAAAGCCAAAGCATGCAACTCCATATTCAGTGGCATTAACCACTGCCCTCCAGCACATCTCAGCAACTCAGCAGGGATCCAAGCAAAGTCCTATTGGGGTCCTAGAGTCCCACGAAGGATGAATGAATGGCACCCACATTTTCCATGCCAGGAGTTGTTCACAAATGTTTCTCAGTAAGATATCATGATAAAATGATGATGGGACTTGCTCAAGCTATAACTCTGCTGTCACATTGCTCAATGTGATAGTTAATTTTTTTTTAAGATGTAGCACTTTCCAAATATTATGCAACCAAACATGCTTACTGGAGAAGGCAATGGCACCCCGCTCCAGTATTGTTCCCTGGAGAACCCCATGGACGGAGGAGCCTGGTGGGCTGCAGTCCATGGGGTCGCTAAGAGTCAGACACAGCTGAGTGACTTCACTTTCACTTTTCTCTTTCATGCACTGGAGAAGGAAATGGCGGCCCACTCCGGTGTTCTTGCCTGGAGAATCCCAGGGACAGGGAAGCCTGGTGGGCTGCCCTCTATGGGGTCACACAGAGTTGGACACGATTGAAACGACTTAGCTTAGCAAACATGCTTACTATGGAAAAATCCCTAGTTAACAACTTATTCCATAGAACAGAGAGAAAAAACACTGGCTTACATCGCTAGGGACAAAAAGTAGCCAGCATTCCAAATAGAAAAAGTAAAATATAAAACAGACTTAATATGTTCTCTTTCCACTTTTACAATTCACCTAACTCTGTAGGATACAGATAATCTCTTCTTCAGAGGTAGGCAAACATACAAATGTCTTCCTAATGTCTTTTCCCTCCCTCTTCAAACTACTGCTCAGTTACTGCCAGAAAATATTCTTCCCTCCCTGGTAGCTCAGACAGTAAAGAATCTGCCTGCAAGGCAGGAGACCTGGGATTGATCCCTGGGTCGGGAAGGAAGGAGAAGACTACCCACCCCAGTATTCTTGCCTGGAGAATCCCATGAAGAGAGGAGCCTAGTGGGCTACACTCCATGGGGTCACAAAGAGCTGGACACAACTGAGCAACTAACACTTCCAGAACGATCTCAATAAGGACCACTGTGTCAAAAGAGGGCTCGTGAAACAGCTCTGTCAAAAGGAAACATGATCAGTTGTGTTTTGAAATTAAATTAGGGCTTCATAATCCAATACTAGAGCCTTTGAAAGCATCTAGAATATTTTTCAGAAGCTACGTACCCATCTACCATCTAATCCTTCTCTACTCAAATACCAAGAAAAAACTGAAGAAAATGTAATAGCATATGATGATTTCTGGTGTTCGGTTTACCACAACTACTATCATCAAGTTTCACTCTGTATTCACTTGACTCACGATATTACCTTCTCCTAGTGTTCATTATTCTCTTCTGCCCAATTCTTTTCAGTCTTCACGAGTTCCTCTTCCTCAGCCAATGACACAGGTGTTGACACCTCTCGGGGGTGAGACCCACTGAGTCTGCTCATTCCACTTGCTTCCTGAGCATAATCGCTTCCTCTCTCATAGTTTTATTTTCCTACAATAGGCAGGTGACTACCAAATTTCCCATTCAAATTTTGCCCTTCGGGCTCCAGAGCCATATATGTAAAGCCTTCCAGACATCTCTGGCTAAATATGCCACTAGAATCTCAGGCTCAACAAACTTAAACCTCATTGCTTCTACCCGCTGCCTCAGTCTCTGCCATGCATCTTGCATTCCTTATCCCTGCAGTGCCACCTTTCACCTCATTATCCTGCCTTAGATACTATTCGTCCTGGATTCCATCTACTCCCTTATCATCACATCCAATCCTTAATACATCTCATGAATTGTCTTCTCTAAATATGTCTTTATTTATCCTCTCTGCTATGCCCTATATGTTTATGTCCCCATCCAAAATTCATATGTTGAAATGTTAATCTGCAAAAGTGATGCTATTGGTACATGTGGCTTTTGGGAGGTGATCAGGTCATGAGGATGAAGCCCTCATGAGTGGGATTAATGCTCTATTTTATAAAAGAGACTCTACAGAGCTCCTTATCACCTTCTACCATGTAAGGAAACAGAAGTTTGTAACCCAAACAGGGCCTTCACCTGACCATCCTCACACCCTGATCTCAGACTTCCAACCTCCAGAACTATGAGCAATAACATTCTGCAGCTTCTAAGCCATTCAGTCTGGGAAATTTTGTAACAGCAAACCAAATAGTTTAATCTACTCTAAAAGAAATCAACCCTGAACAGTCACTGAAGGACTGGTGCTGAGCTGAAGCTCCAATACTTTGGCCACCTAATGCAAAGAGGAGACACATTAGGAAAGAACCTGATGCTGGGAAAGACTGAAGGCAGGAGGAGAAGGAGACGACAGAAGACAAGATGGTTGGATGGCATCACTGACTCAATGGAGTCAATGGAGTTTGAGCTAACTCCAGGAGATGGTGAAGGACGAGGAAGCCTGGTGTGCAGCAGTCCATGTGGTCGCATGAGGATTCAAGTCCACGAAGCTTTGAAATAGCTCAACTGGAATTCCATCACCTCCACTAGCTTTGTTCATAATGATGATTTCTAAGGCCCACTTGACTTCACGTTCCAGAATGTCTGGCTCTAGGTGAGTGATCACATCATCATAATTATCTGGGTCATGGAAATCTTTTTTGTATAGTTCTTCTGTGTATTCTTGCCACTGCTTCTTAGTATCTTCTGCTTCTGTTAGGTCCATACCATTTCTGTCCTTTATTGTGTCCATCTTTGCATGAAATGTTCCCTCAGTATCTCTAATTTTCTTGAAGAGATCTCTAGTCTTTCCCATTCTGTTCTTTTCTTCTATTTCTTTGCACTGATCACTGAGGAAGGCTTTCTTATCTCTCCTTGCTGTTCTCTGGAACTCTTCAGTCAGATGGATATCTCTTTCCTTTTCTCTTTTGCTTTTTGCTTCTCTTCTATTCACAGCTATTTATAAGCCCTCCTCAGACAGCCATTTTGCCCTTTTGCATTTTTTTTTTCCTTGGGGATGGTCTTGATCCCTGCCTCCTGTACCACGTCACGAACCTCCGTCCATAGTTCATTAGGCAATCTGCCTAACAGATCTAATCCCTTGAATCTATTTCTCACTTCCACTGTATAGTCATAAGGGATTTGATTTAGGTCATACCTGAATGGTCTAGTGGTTTTCCCCACTTTCTTCAATTTAAGTCTGAATTTGGCAATAAGGAGTTCATGATCTGAGCCACAGTCAGCTCCCAGTCTTGTTTTTGCTGACTGTATAGAGCTTCTCCATCTTCGGCTGCAAAGAATATAATCAATCTGATTTTGGTATTGACCATCTGGTGATGTCCATGTGTAGAGTCTTCTCTTGTGTTGTTGGAAGAGGGTGCTTGCTATGACCAGTGCATTCTCTTGGCAAAACTCTGTTAGCCTTTGCCCTGCTTCATTCTGTACTCCAAGGTCAAATTTACCTGTTACTCCAGGTATCTCCTGACTTCCTACTTTTGCATTCCAGTCCCCTATAATGATACTTTGGCTACCTCATGCGAAGAGTTGACTCATTGGAAAAACTCTGATGCTGGGAGGGATTGGGGATAGGAGGAAAAGGGGACAACCGATGATGAGATGGCTGGATGGCATCATTGACTCGATGGACGTGAGTCTGAGTGAACTCCAGGAGTTGGGGATAGACAGGGAGGCCTGGCATGCTGCAATTCATGGGGTCGCAGAGTCGGACATGACTGAGAGACTGAACTGAACTGAACTGACCCTATAATGAAAAGGACATCTTTTGAGGGTGTTAGTTCTATAAGGTCTTATAGGTCTTCATAGAACCATTCAACTTCAGCTTCTTCAGCATTACTGGTTGGGGCATAGACTTGGATTACTATGACACTGAATGGTTTGCCTTGGAAACGAATATTTTCATTACAAGAAGAAAATCTGTAACTGGGTACGGTGATGGATGTTAACCAGATTCACTGATGTCATGATCATTTCATAGTACACAAATGTCGAACCATCATGTTATATGCTTGAAACTAATATATTGTTAGGTCAATTACAGCTAAATTTGAAAAATGCATATAATCACATGCAATCCTTCATTATTTTAACACCTACAATTAGTAATACATGCACAGCAGCTTTGATCTTACTAGAACCTGATTTTGTTCACTTTCTCCAACACGTCTCCTCTTTTCCTCAAAACTCTGAACGGCCTTCCTGCACTGATTCCCCCCTCAATCACACCCACCCACAGATAGCCTCACTGATGACTGCCCTGGTTCCTGCAGCCTGGCTGCATCCTCTGCCACACCCACCCTCCACATCCTCTCCTGGTCCCCGCTATTAACTCCCCTTCCCAAGGACTTCGCTCAGCAAATCACTTCTTCCCTCTGGCTCCTGCAGCTCCTCCCATTTCCAGAACAAACACATTAACTTTGTTATTGCCACACAAAACAAAAGAATCCCACCATGTACCCATACCCTGCTTCAGAGGTAAACTTCTTACAAAATCTGCCTCTGATCTCTGTCTCTACTATTCACTCTCAACTGCCCTCAACTCAATGCACAAGTGCCAGTCAGGCTCCCTGAGAGCTCCCTGACTCCCGGTGCAACTGGGACCCTGGCCCTGCCCTCTTCAGGACCAACCTACTGCTCCTGGACACATCCGCATCCAGTTTGGGGGCACCATCCCACTTTCCTCAGGTCTCTCCTCAGCTGCCTCAAAGTGATCCTCCTGCACCAGGCTTCCCAGACATTCCAACCTACCCAACCCAACCCAACTCCAGCAGACCCTTCACCGCCATCATTCTCTATTCCCTTATACTACTTATTTTTCTTCGTTGCTCTTTTATGGTCTGGCATTAAATTACATATTTCCTTTTTGTCCTCCATTTCCATCACCCCTACACATGCACTCACTAGAACGGAAGTCCTTCAAAGGAAGGGCTCCTGGTCTCATCCACCATTTATCTCCTCTAACTTATAAGACTGTCTAGAACCCCGCAGATGCTCAATAAATGTGCAACAATTACAAGAATATTATACACTACTTGAGAAAATTTTAGAGGATCAAAACCTCAGGTTTTAAAAAGTAGACGTACTTTTTTTCAGCCATTCTAGTAAGAATCAGCTTTAAGTAGCAGTTTAATGGCTGAGTAATACTCCATTGTGTATATGTACCACAGCTTTCTTATCCATTTATCTGCTGATGGACATCTAGGTTGCTTCCATATCCTGGCTATTATAAACAGTGCTGCGATGAACATTGGGGAACACTGTCTCTTTCAATTCTGGTTTCCTCAGTGTGTATGCCCAGCAGTGGGATTGCTGGGTCATAAGGCAGTTCTATTTGCAATTTTTTAAGGAATCTCCACACTGTTCTCCATAGTTGCTGTACTAGTTTGCATTCCCACCAACAGTGTAAGAGAGTTCCCTTTTCTCCACACCCTCTCCAGCATCTATTGCTTGTAGACTTTTGGACTGCTGCCATTCTGACTGGTGTAAAATGGTACCTCATTGTGGTTTTGGTTTGCATTTCTCTGATAATGAGTGATGTTGAGCATCTTAAGAAAGCTGTGGTACATATACACAATGGAGTATTATTCAGCCATTAAAAAGAATACATTTGAATCAGTTCTAATGAGGTGGTTGAAACTGGAGCCTATTATACAGAGTGAAGTAAGCCAGAAAGAAAAACACCAATACAGTATACTAACACATATATATGGAATTTAGAAAGATAGTAATGATAACCCGCTATGCAAGACAACAAAAGAGACACAGATGTATAGAACGGACTTTTGGACTCTGTGGGACAGGGAGAGGGTGGGATGATTTGGGAGAATGGCATTGAAACATGTATACTATCAGGTAAGAAATGAATTGTCAGTCTATGTTCGATACAGGATACAGGATGCTTGGGGCTGGTGCACGGGATGATCCAGAGAGATGATATTGGGTGGGAGGTGGGAGAGGGGTTCAGGATTGGGAAATCATGTACACCCGTGACTGATTCATGTCAATGTATGGCAAAACCAATACAGTATTGTAAAGCAAAATAAAGTAAAAATTAAAAAAAAAATAAGGAGCAGTTTAGGGGTGAAAATACATATAGAACTTTTACCTTTCTGATGTCACTCGGATTTGTTCCTCACAACTACAATTCAGACTGTCCATCTTCTCATGGAAGTACTTTTCCACACACTGTTCTTCAAAATCGTGAAGTTTTTCAGATCCTCCTTACTTAGGTAGAGTTCTGTGGAAGTAAGTATAGTATATAAAAGAATCATCGTTCCCCCTCCATAGGAAGCTGAGACCACGTCTGAGTGACTTTTCTTCCACTGATGTTGAAAATGAATAAAACTATGGTTTGTGTGATAATAGCTTATGGCCTTGTCACACTTTATGAGTAACACTAATTGGGACGCCCTATGCACCAACAACTGGAAGCATGAGGCTGAGTCTCCTAGTTGTTTTACATACTGAAGTGGGGGTTTGGACGTGACTCATGTGGATCAGATACTTTATCTTCAAAATCTTCCTATGTTAGAATACTTTTAAAAATCTGTCATATTTATATGCTTATGGCAGTTCCTCCACCAACTATTTAAACTGTCAAAATGACAACAAGTAACCCACAGGTTAAAATCAAGGTTAGAAGAAGCCTACGTCTGTTTTAGAGAATCCAGAAAGTTTAAGAAAGTTGTACCTTGTTGCACTGAGTTTATACAGGCACTGAGTTGGTATATACTAAGTTCTTCTGTTGAAAAAAGATATTATTGCCAGTATTATCAATGGCCAATCAAGGCTATACATCTTCATTGACAATAACTAATACATTAAAAGATACATCATTTCATGATGTTATGAAACTAATGCAATCTATATCAATCTTCAGTGATCACATGTGGTATACCACCTTGACTCCTACCTAACAGAAAAAAACATTATCTTTTAAGCAAGTTTCTAATACTTGTTACATATAAAAACGCTGTTGCAAAAGGGTAAAATTGGAATGTTTTCTTCCTTCAACTATTTCACCTAAATTAGGGGAAAAAAAAGAAAAACCAAGAAAGAACCATTAAACTTCTCCAGAATTAATTAGAAATTCAAAGGTTCTAGAATTTATTTAAAATGCAAATTAACAAAAATATCAACTTTAGAGGATAATTAAAAGAAAATATTCAGCCACAAAAGGTATTCACAATGTTTTCTGATTTTTACAGTATGGAAGAATTTTTCAGGTACAAAAAAAAAAAAAAAAAATCCAGTATCTCCCCATCCTCACTCAGCTCTAAATTTTTGTTTGCATTAAAGAATCTTGTATGAGTAAGGAACTTTAAAATTGTGTGATTTGAACCTTCTGTGGTTTCCTGAGAGCAAATAATCCCCAGAGCAATTCCAGTGATAGCGATAGGTACAGCTTGCAGTATGTGACATTTTCTTACGACTGTCCACCAGGTGGCACTGCTACCCCATGTGCAAACATCCTGAATACAGAAGCTCAAAGGCAATCTTAACAAAAATTTAGAATTTCCTAAAACTCAGGGTGAGTGCACCTCTACCCATCAGAATATTTCCTCAAGTTTTATACCAGAATCACCCTATAAGTTCATATCAAGGTAAGCTCAGGAAAGGGTTCTTTGGTATGGTGCTATAAAATCTGGCCAAATCCTAGTTAATTCCAGATCTCTCAAGTGGTTCATACTCTCCTGTTACAATTGTTCTGGAATAGCACTCTATTAGAAGATGAAAAATTATAATATAATTATAAGCCTCTAAGCTAACTTCAGTTGTACTTTGACTTCCTTATAAAGGCTGAATCTCTTGAGGGAAAGAAATGGAAGAGAAAAATAAATCAGTACAGTGGTTAACGAAGAGAAAAATACTTCACAGAGTCAATTACCAGCAGGAGCAAAAGCATGTCACCCTGTTAACCCTGTGATAACACCTGTTAAGGGCTCACCAAAATGTACAGATAGTCCACAATTCCACATCTGAAACTCTTGGAACCAGTCTGTTTCAGAATTCATACGTTTACTTTTCTAGTTTTGGAAATGTAATATGATGCACATGCCATAAATGAAGTAAGATCCCTAACTGGGGCTAGAGCAATATTCTGAAATTAAACACGTTATTTCTGCAGCAAAATCAATGAGTATTCTTACTACAAGCGATAAAGAGGATAAGTGGCTTACATTAGTCCCACTGGAATCTTCTATCCAAATGAGTCTTTCTCTAACTTAAGAAGAAAGACTTTCCATTTTCAGATATATTTTGGATTTAAGAATTGAGATAAAAGATTGTGGATTTATGCCATTTCCTCTACATCTAGGAATTATCTAGAAACAGGCCTAGTACCAATGGGCCTAGAGGAACTACAAAAATCTGTAAACCAAAAGAATGAATTTCTCTTATGATGATCAGTATGACAGTCATATCATGCTGTCAAGATATGGACAAGCAAAATGAACTAGGAAAAAAATCTCAAAATGTGTCGTGTTAAGCTTTGCCAAAAAGAGAATTCGCACTTCTGCATCCTGAGTTGAAGTTCCTGAAAATGTGAGATATCTATAGAGAATGACCTCCACATTCTGTAAATCAGAGAACCAAAGAGCCTTGACTCTAGTGAATAAGTCAGACAAAGTCTGGTTTATCTATTTCCTTTAATCCACAAGACCTGTATCCTTTCAATTTGGATTCCATCTTCATCAACAAGGAATAAGTATGGGTCACTGGGACTACCACTCTCTAGGAGCTATTCTGATGACTTCCCAGTTAAGCAGAGAAAATACAAGTTTTCCAGGTGACAAAAACCTTTACAAATCTAAGCAGAGATTCTGTTCCTACCCATTTCTTTCTTTCAAACTATTAATTACTCTTAGCAAAAGATACTATAACCACATGAGATCAATGTATTTACTTAGACCCAGGTTCCCAACTGATAGTCTTTTAACTCCCAGGGCCTTCCAACCTGTGCCCTGAATTTAATCAACAATGTTCAGGTGTCTTCACCTTGGATCTCTGCTCTTTACTTTCTTTCTCCTGTGCCACCAATTAGAAACTTACTTAATCCAACATCACCCTCTTCTTGGTCATTTGGAGCTTGGTGCTGGCAAAGACGGCGAAGCAGGAGACCAACATGACTCAGCAGGATAAAAGGTGGGGGCAGCCAAGGCTTCTCATGGTAGGTCATGATGTAACGATAGCGATTGTATTTCCACAGGTTATTTGAAATGGATTTCAGATCTATGTAGACGTTACTGCAAGATGCAATAAAAGAGGGACAGTGTTTTAATACAGAATGCTGAAACATGACAGATTACTGCTTTATTTTCCAGCTTATTATTGGTTCACCTGATGTGATCAGTAGTTAGCCAATAAAAATAATATCCATGGCATTTATGATTCTTCTTCTCCAAACAACACACAATTAATCACCCTCTACAATAAAATATGCTAATCAGAATACACAAAAGGTAGAAATTACAGTCAGAGAGAAGAAAATGCTAACATTTTTAAATACAGTGAACAGGAACTGTCCTCTAGAAATAAAATTATTCTTGATTCACTATCTTTTTCACATAAGATCTTTTCAGTCCATAAGTCATCCTTAATGATCAATGGTTTTAATGTTCCTCTATATTATCAGTCTTATGAAGAGATTCTCCTAATTATCAAATGTGAAAAGTGCTAGAATAACCCTAGCTAAAATATTCAAATGGAAAAAAAAAAAGATTAGGCAGACAATAAAAATCAATTTATCCTAAAATAAACCAATAAGCAGAACTTTGATTTAGAAGCTAGATCAATTATTTACATTAACTTTATAATAAAAGTAACTTTATATTGGTTGGCTACTTTGGATTTTTGTCCCTTTATTATATCAATTACAATATACAAATAGTGCAGAAAAAATGTTGATGCTATAAGCTTGTGATGAAGTTGTCATGAGTGGTATCCATTCTCAAGCAATATGTCATCCATAACTATATAACTTTAAGTCTATAATATGATATGAGTGGGGAGGGCACAATGAAATATCTATCTTAATATTTGTTTAGGCTAATATAGAATTTATTTCTTTAGGGAAAGATGGCAGAGAAGCACTTAAGAAGGGCAGACAAATTTGACAAATAGAAATGCAAGCAACCCTAAACTGCAGGAATGGTAAAGAGAAGAAACTCAAACTATCTCGGAGAAAACCAGCTTAGGACTGAAGAACGGGGAGGGACTTCCCTGCATCCTGTGGTTGCGACTCCATGCTGCCACTGCACAGGGTGCTGGTCCTGGAACTAAGATCCTGCATGACACTTGGTTAGATTTTAAAAAAGAGAGGGAAAAGGAAAGGGGAAGTTTCAGATTACACAAGATAGATGAAGGAAGCCCTGACAACCAGATTAAACGGCAGTTCTTAAAGTGCAGTCCCTGAGCCGGCAGCAGTAGCATCACCTGAGAACCTGTCAGAAACAGGCCTTCTTGGGCCCTGCCTCAGAATGGGGCTTCCCTGGTGGCTCAGACAGTAAAGAATCTGCCTGCAATGCAGGAGACCTGGGTTCCATCCCTGGGTTGGGAAGATCCTCTGCAGGAAGGAACTACTTCAGTACTCTTGCCTGGAGAATTCCAGGAACAGAGGAGCCTGGCAGGCTACAGTCCATGGGCTTGCAAAGAGCTGGACATAACTGAGTGCCTTTCACTTACTCACTCACCCTAGAATGACCAAGTTAGCTATCCCTGGCTCAGCAAGTCCTCCAGCAGGGGGCGATCTTCACAGCGTTTGTCAGGCTCTTTGTAACTATTACAGACTCTGGAAAAGGGCTTTTGGATAAGTAGTCAGATCTGGGGTTGCTCAACTTGGATGAAAATCCTAAAGGAAATCAACCCTTAATGTTCACTGATACTGAAGCTGAAGCTCCATTACTTCAGCCACCTGATGCAGAGAGCCAACTCACTGGAAAAGAGCTTGATAACTGGGAAGGGTCAAGATGGAAGACAGGAGAAGGGGCAACAGTAGGTGAGATGGTTGGATGGCATCATAGCCTCAGTGGACATGAGTGTGAGCAAACTCTGGGAGATAGTGAAGGACAGGGAGGGACACGGACTGACATGCTGCAGTCCATGCATTTGCGAAGAGTGGGACACAACTTAGTAACTGAATACGAAGAAGCTTGTATGGTTCTCGGTGTGCTCATCGCAGTGACAAGATTGGCCTGTGGAAGGATTTTTCAGCCTCTTTTGACACCTGCTATTTTTGAGAAACAAAAATCTCATACCCACTGATCTTATTTGAAATGTCAGAATAAAAGCTATAATAATTAAACACCAGCAAATGTTGCAAGTTCATAAAATGGTGAGACTAAAGAGAGATGACAGTTATCACATAATCTTGCAATAACTAATAAGATTTTCCTGATATATATGCAACAACAGTCGTTTTTTTTGCCTGTGTTTTTATTTAATGTGCTTTCAGCCGTATCTCCTCCACTTTCTTTACTTAGCTTCTATGCATTGATTTCTCTTTCTCTTTTCAGTAACATAAATAAAATACCTCATACAGTGGCTAGCATAAAGGAGGCATTTAGAAAAAACTAGTTCCTTCCCATCTTGTCACTTGATTTCTTTCATCCATTAAACTCTTTTCAATGCTTGGAATAAATTCATAGGCAAAAAAGGGAAAAAAAAGAAAACCCAAAAGCAAAAACCAAACTGGTTCTTATGAAGCCTGTATTCCAGAATGAGATAAATGGGGCAAAAATAATATATAAATAAATTATAAAATATATTTGTATATATATATAAGTGAGTAGGATAAAGAAAGAGTAAGGGGGACCAGGCATGCCAAGGAGATGATGGAAGGAAAGGGCAGCTGCACTTTTAAATAACATCCTTCGGTTTGTTACATGTCCTTAGGGCTACAGTGTTGAGAAAAGAATATAGGGGCCAAAGACAGAAGCAGAGAAATAATTAGGAGGCTTTGTGGTGGTAGCAGTGAGGTAGTGACAGGTGGCTGGACTGAGGATCTATTTGAAGGTGGAGTCAAAGGTATTTCCAACTATCTAAACCTAGAAATATGAGAGGCAATAAGAAGGCCAAGGTTTTTGGCCTGAATGACCAAAAAAAAAAAGATGAAGCTTTGACAGAAATGTGTGCTCTTCTTTAAAGATGTGGGAATAACTATAAGAAAAATAAGTGTATATTGGGAAAGAGGGGAAATCAAGAGTTTGGACATTTAAAAGCTCAGAAATCTATTATACATCTGACTGGCAACAGAACAAGGCACCTGGACCTATAGAACTGGAGTTCAAGAAAGAGATGTAGGCTGAAGACATACAATGGACTTTGTCAAGATATAGAACATATATACAGGAAACTGAAAGAGATCACCAAACAAAGCGTAAACAAAGGTCTGGGCCCAGGGACAAATCCCAGTGTTAAAAGGTTGGAGAGAAGATGATGAACCAGGAAAAGAAGACTGTGAAGTGAAGTAATATTGACGAAAACAGAGAATGAAATATAATGAGAGCCGATGAAGGGAAGTTATCAAGGACTCTCTAGTCAACTTTCAACTCATCAATTGCTATTCTCCGTGATTCCAAATTATTGCTTAATTACAGGGTATGATCTCTTTTAATTCTGTTTTTATTACAGTCCCACATTGTTTTTTTCTCTTCTCACACTCTGCTACCTTCCTACCAGTAGTCCCATGTCCATATTTTTAAAACAATAAAACCACAGTAATAAAGCATGATATGCATTAAAACAAAGGTTACACGTGACTCTTTCAAAATACTTCACCCATTTTGACTGATACAAAATAACCATATTTGATTAAAGTAACCTACTTAAAGAAAGCAATCAATAGGTTCACCATGATGATATATTGCACGAAGAGGTAGACAGCTTGCAGGAACGGAGTAAGAAAAGAACCAGGAGGGCAGGACGGCTGGCTTGCACAAACTGCAAGGAAAGAATTTAAAAGAATGAGAGACAAGGTGAATCACAGTCCTATGACCACGGACAAATATTCAGCACACTGATTTAGCAGAATACCACGAACTCTTGACATTTTTAAGATTCAGATGGTTGTTTTCCAGAGTTCTTTTCAACTCTGAGTGCCTACAAGGGTTTGATTTCCACAGAGTGGTGGAATGTTCTACATACCATCTATCTCTGAAGCATAGACTTCTCCATATATCATCCAGTATGGCTCAAATACAATATCTCGGGCAAGGGTCCAGGATGGGGGCTCCTTTGGTGAAAGGATGGCTTTCCGTGCCACTCCAAAGCTCAGGAGGACGATGGCCATGATGATCACAATGTAGAACATGTTTGCTGTCTACAAAAAAGCATGACACAGAAACAAACTCACAGACTTAGAAAATGAACATATGGTTGCCAGCGGGAAGAGACAGTTAGGGAGTTTGGGATGGTCATGTACACACTGAGATATTCAAAATGGATAACCAACAAGGACCTGCTGCATAGCCCATGGAACTCTGCTCAATGTAATGTGGCAGCCTGGCTGGGAGTGGGGTTTGGGAGAGAATGGATACATGTATATATATACTGCTGAATCATTCTGCTCTCCACCTGAAACTATCACAACATTGTTAATTGGCTATACCCCAACAAAAGTGAAAATGTTAGTCACTCAGTCGTGTCTGACTCTTTGTGACCCCATGGACTGTACCCTGCCAGGCTCCTCTCTCCATGGAAATCTCCAGGCAAGAATATTGGAGTAAGTAGCAATGCCCTTTTCCAGGGGATCTTTCCAACCCAGGGATTGAATCGAGGTGTCCCGCATTGCAGATAGATTAGTTACCATCTGAGCCCCAGCACAAAATAAAAAGTTAAAAAAAAAAGGTACAGCCAGAATTTTAGCATAGATTAGAAATTCAAAACAAATAAAATACGTGGAGCCATCATAATTATCAGAGAAGGCAATGGCCCCCACTCCAGTACTCTTGCCTAGAAAATCCCATGGACAGAGGAGCCTAGTAGGCTCCAGTCCATGGGGTCGCTGAGAGTCAGACATGACTGAGCAACTTCACTTTCACTTTTCACTTCCATGCATTGGAAAAGGAAATGGCAACCCACTCCAGTATTCTTGCCTGAGGAATCCCAGGGACGGGAGGGGCAGGGGTGCTGCCAATAAGAAGACTGTCTAGCCATTGACCAAAGTACCTAGTCCATGAATAACTGGATTTCCTTTGTCTAAAACATCTTGTTTTCTCTGCCCAATACATGTTTCAGGTAGCCTATGGAATAATTTAAATATACTAAAACTAGAGAATCTATGCTTTTTCAAAGAAGTGATGAAATATGAATAGCTTTTGACTGGCTAATATCTAAGTTTTCATCAGAGATTACGAAAAGAAAAAAATTAGGGTAATTCAAATTAGTAAAATGGCTCCTTATTCCCAGGATTATCTTCAGCAGTATTTAGAGTCTGAGAAAATTGATCAGGCCAAGAATCTGCTGAATAATTCCAGGCTACTTAGCAAACTGAAGAATTTAAGGGGGGCGGGGCGGGGGGGATGTAAAAACAACTATAAAATGACGTTTGTTAAATCCAGTGGTTCATTAACTCTCAGTCTTTGCAGTAAAAGTAAGCCTGATTCAACTCTCCTACAATGTTGGTGGGAATGCAAATTGGTACAGCCACTATGGAGAATAGGATGGAGGTTTTTTAAAAACTAAAAATAGAGCTTCAGTATCACCCTGCATTCACACTCCTGAGCATCTATCTGGAGAAAAACATGATCTGAAAGGATACATGCAACCCAATGTTCATTGCAGCAGTTTACAATAGCCAAGGCATGGAAGCGACCTTGGGGATTCCCAGGTGGCTCAGTGGTAAAGAATCCGCCTGCCAAGCAGGAGATGTGGGTTCAGTCCCTGGGCTGGGAAGATCCCCTGGAGAAGGAAATGGTGACCCACTCTAGTATTCTTGCCTGCAGAATGCCATGGACAGAGGAGCCTGGTGGTCACAAACAGCTGGACATGATTTAACAACCAAACAGCAATAGCAACTAGAAGCAGCTTAAAGGTCCAGTGACAGAAGAATGGTAGAGGATGTGGTGCATCTGTACAGTGGAATATTACTCAGCCATTAAAAAGAGTGAAATAAGGCCGTTTCAGCAACACGGGTGGACCTAGAAGCTGTCACACTGAGTGAGGCAGGTCAGACAGAGAAGGAGAAAGGTCATCTGACATCCCTTACATGTGGAATCTTAAAAGAAAAGCTAGAAATGAACTTACCACAAAACAGAAAGAGACTCACAGACTTATGGTTGAATGAACTTATGGTTACCAGGGGGAAGGATGGTGGGGAGAGACAGTTATAGAGTTTGGGATGGACATGTACACACTGCTATATTTTAAATGGATAACCAACAAGGACCTATTGTATGCCACAGGGAATTCTGCTCAACGTCATGTGGCAGCCTGAATAGGAAGTAGTTTGAGAGAGACGGATATATGTATATGTATGGCTGAATCCTTTCACTGTTTACCTGAAACTAGGACAACATTGTTTGTCAATCGGCTATACCCCAGTACAAAATAAAAAGATTAAAAAACAAAGTAAGCCTGATCATTTTAATGCACAATGGAGGTCTGCTTGAGAATACATATAATATATACATGTACCATACACACATACTATAATTTGCAAAGGCTCTTTCAAAAAATTCATTTCTATTACTAAATGTATTAATACATCAGATCAACCTACTTGTTTACTGTGGCAAAAACTTAGACTATGAACTTCCTATTAGCTTCCCTTCCATGAGGCAGGAGCCACATGACCTATTCTGGCCAATGGGCTGTGGAATAATAGTGATTTGACTCACTTCCCCTTCAGAGCAGTTAAAAGCTGCTCCACCCCTTTAAAAGCATGCTCCTCCATGGGATTTTCTCCACCCCTCTTATTCCTTGTCATAGAAAACCTCAGAAGCCACATAATGACATGGGTATGCCCCAAGAAGGAAGGTTTTGCAATCCATCAGTCACTGGATAGAGGCCAGCCTCCATGAGCACCCATCAGTATTTGCATTAGGAAACAATAAACTTGTACTGAGTCACTGGGATACATTGGTTACCTCAACATAGATTACCAAATTAATACCAGTGTCACCAAGACAATATTGGTCTAAAAGAAAAATATAAAGTAACAAAAATCATCTTTGGTATCCAGGAGGTTCTCCCTTTACTGTCCTCTTCCTCCATCTCAACACAACTCTTCCTTCTGAAGAGTTTGTCCCTTCCCTGTGAGTATTCTAGAAGAAAAAGCAAAGAAGATCTTGAGGTGCTGTCCTTCTTAACTTCTGTGCAAAGTCAGCTGGACAGGGCTTATACAAGTGCACAGTGAGCTCAGATGGCAGACAGAGCCAGGTGGTCCAGATTTCAATCCGGCTCCCCAGCTTACTCCTTTGGGAAATTTACTTAAACTCCATTTCCCTGAATGTAAAATGTGGATTATAGTACTCATCTCTTAAAATTGTTTTTAAGATTAAATGAGTTAATGTATACAAAGTACTTAGAACAGCATGTGGCCCACAGTAATTACTATTTAAGAGTTGGCTAGCAACAGTTAGAAATGGACATGGAACAACAGACTGGTTCCAAATAGGAAAAGGAGTACATCAAAGCTGTATATTGTCACCCTGCTTATTTAACTTATATGCAGAGTACATCATGAGAAACGCTGGGCTGGAGGAAACACAAGCTGGAATCAAGATTGTCGGGAGAAATATCAATAACCTCAGATATGCAGATACCACCACCCTTATGGCAGAAAGTGAAGAGGAACTAAAAGCCTCTTGATGAAAGTGAAAGAGGAGAGTGAAAAAGTTGGCTTAAAGCTCAACATTCAGAAAATGAAGATCATGGCATCTGGTCCCATCATTTCATGGGAAATAGATGAGGAAACAGTGGAAACAGTGTCAGACTATTTTTCTGGGCTGCAAAATCACTGCAGATGGTGACTGCAGCCATGAAATTAAAATACGCTTACTCCTTTGAAGAAAAGTTATGACCAACCTAGAGAGCATATTCAAAAGTAGAGACATTACTTTGCCAACAAAGGGCCGTCTAGTCAAGGCTATGATTTTTCCAGTAGTCATGCATGGATGTGAGAGTTGGACTGTGAAGAAAGCTGAGCACCGAAGAATTGATGCTTTTGAACTGTGGTGTTGGAGAAGACTCTTGAGAGTCCCTTGGATTGCAAGGAGATCCAACCAGTCCATTCTGAAGGAGATCAGCCCTGGGTGTTCATTGGAAGGAATAATGCTAAAGCTGAAACTCCAGTACTTTGGCCACCTCATGGGAAGAGTTGACGCATTGGAAAAGACCCTGATGCTGGGAGGGATTAGGGGCAGGATGACTGAGGATGAGATGGCTGGATGGCATCATTGACTCGATGGACGTGAGTCTGAGTGAACTCTGGGAGTTGGTGATGGACAGGGAGGCCTGGTGTGCTGCGATTCATGGGGTTGCAAAGAGTCGGACACGATTGAGCGACTAAACTAAACTGAACTGAGGGGGTGGAGAGACAAGACAAATCAGTGTTTCAGTTTACTGTGCTCAGAGACAAATATGACTCAATCCCCCATCATCTGGCTCTAACCACAAGGGTAAGATAAGTATCACAGTCAACTATCCAATATGCTATCCAAGGACATTTGTTAAATATGAATTTAAGTTATACAATAAGTGGTGATGAAGTGTGTACTTCTTTAAATAACTTTAAAAGTTATAATACTATTGAATATGAACCATGAAATCAGGTAGAACTGTTAAAATAACACCAGGCTATACAGCAGAAAATACTCACCATTTTTGCAATCATGGTCACATAGGGACCTGCATGTTGATTCACAGCAAAGAAGTCCAGGAGCCGTGAGAACCAGAATATGATGTTGATGCAGTATATCAGTCTTCCCGCTGTATAGAAAGGTGGGTCACCCCACCGAAAGCCAAATCCCACCAAAAACAGGCCAATAGCCACAGTTTCCATTAAGTTCCAGTACTCGCTAATCCATACCTTCACCTTTTGAGTAAACTTCCCAGGTTCTGAAATACAGACCTAAAACATGATAGAAAGAAAGAAACAACGAATGGGTTATACCTCAAGAGTCTCATCAATATGATCTTCAATACTTCAACTGTTCGTTTACAGAGGAATTGAATCCTGCCAAACCTTAGATCATAAGGTAGCTTTGGAGATGTAAGTTATCCTTGGGGAATGAATTATTTAAACAATTCTATAAATACAGCTTAATGTGACTGTTAATGCTCGTCAACTATTTAAAAACCCAACCCGAAACTTAAAAAGGAAGGAAGAAAGAAAAGTTTTTTCTAAATTTGATCAATCCTGCAACCCACACCAGTGTTCTTGCCTAGAGAATCCCAGGGACAGGGGAGCCTGTTGGGCTGCCGTCTATGGGGTCGCGAAGAGTCGGACACGACTGAGCGACTTCACTTTCACTTTTCCCTTTGATGCATTGGAGAAGGCAATGGCAACCCACTCCAGTGTTCTTGCCTGGAGAATCCCAGGGATGCGGGAGCCTGGTGGGCTGCCGTCTATGGGGTCACACAGAATAGGACACGACTGAAGAGACTTAGCAGTAGCAGCAGCAAACTAACACAGGTAAATACTGAAACAATTTTAAAACTCGACATTGCAGTGCACTGTGGCTGCAATGCCATTTCATGATGAATAGCCTAGTGCAAAGAAATGAAAGAATCCTATAATCTGATCTCACTATTGCTGTTAGTGAATAGTTAGCAAATTGAACGTGACATTAGAACTCACTATTATAAGAAATTACCCCTGCAACAGAATGTCAGACAAATTGAAATGTCAAACAGTAAACACATTTTTCCTGAGGCATTAAAAAGAATGGTAGAATTTAGATAACATTTTTCTGCTGAATTGTTTTCTACCATCTATAAACTCCACAATAGTAACTAGCAGGCAACATAAATATAATTACTAAGACTATATCTACATAATATACAGTATTGGTCATAAGAGCTCTAGGACAAACTCAATATATATAAATGCACAATGGTAGAGCTACATATACAGTGATTCTAAAATAGTCTAAGTTATACTATATGTGATTACATTATAACTGCATGGGAATATTCATTCCTTTTAAGTGACTCACTATAAATTAAAAATAAAAAGTTTGCTTTGTTTTGTTTCTTGGACTACTTGCCCCAGAGGGATGTTTATTTAGTAGGAACTTTCAAAGACTATACATGAATTCTTTACCATTGTACAACTTTAGCCACTATGTAACATGAAACCAATAATATGTAAGTAATGTTAGACTATATGAAAATCAATCTTATTTAAAAAAAAAAACACTCTGGGGATGGGAAATCTAACAGGCAGAGGGTCTAATAACAACTAGACACTATCACTCTGGGACTGATAAACACACTAAGATGTCCTCAAAAATAATTGCTTTCAAAGAGTGGCAATCAAGAAAAATTATTTAGCAACAATAAAAGGTTGAGATCAGAAATTTCCCCCAATTACCCTCCTGTAGCATGCCAAGTCAGGATCATTGCCTGCCCCACCTCAACCTTTGACCTCTCCATTTTCACCACCCCACCCCAGAATACCTCTAGCAGAGATGTACAGAAGACAAAGGGAGAAAGGGTAACTCACCTCTCTGACTTTCTCAATGGCATTGGTGAAGATGTAGATAATAACAAGCCACTCTTGCACGCTGGGCTGGGGCTGCATCTCCACCAACACGGTGTAAGTAAACAGCATAAGGAATGCCAAGTACACCATCTGTGAGGGGGACACGCATTCCCTGGTCATGAGTGAGAGTCATAGTGGAGGGCACCAAGCAGACAAGGACCCAACTCAACAGAAATCACATGGACTTCAACATGATAGCAGGGAGTATAACTGGGACCACCTGGCGCTCAGCCACGTCTGACTCTGCGACCCCATGGACTACATGATCCATGGAGTTCTCCAGGCCAGAATACTGGAGTGGGGAGCCTTTCCCTTCTCCAGGGGATCTTCGCAACCCAGGGACTGAACCCAGGTCTCCCGCATTACAGGTGGATTCTTTACCAGCTGAGCCACAAGGGAAGCCCAATATCAAAGAAGGCATAAGAACCCACAGTTCTCTATTCTATGATTCTGTGGAAGGAAAGAAGAGCACTGTTCTCAAATGCATCGATATGGGCACTGTCTCATCTTGTTGGCTCCTGATCAGAATTTTTAGAACCCTGTACATTCTGGCATGGACACAGTAAGGCTAACAACAAGCCAAGAGGGAATCGCACAACTTCTCATCCATTTAAACAGAAAACATGTGTCCTAAGGATGCCAAAGGAGCAGTATTGGTAGGAGACTGTTTTCAAATAAGTTGTTATATTTATTACTGCTGAGAATTTTATTTTATGCTGATTAAAATATCCAGCACTCCACTCCAGTACTTTTGCCTGGAAAATCCCATGGATGGAAGAGCCTGGTGGGCTGCAGTCCATGGGGTCGCTAAGAGTCGGACACGACTGAGCGACTTCACTTTCACTTTTCACTTTCATGCACTGGAGAAGGAAATGGCAACCCACTCCAGTGTTACTGCCTGGAGAATCCCAGGGATTGACTATGCCAAGGCCTTTGACTGTGTGGATCACAATAAACCGTGGAAAATTCTCAAAGAGATGGGAATACCTGACCACCTGACCTGCCTCTTGAGAAACCTGTATGCAGGTCAGGAAGCAATAGTTAGAATTGGACATGGAACAACAGACTGGTTCCAAATAGGAAAAGGAGTACATCAAGGCTGTATATTGTCACCCTGCTTATTTAACTTCTATGCAGAGTACATCATGAGAAATGCTGGACTGGAAGAAGCACAAGCTGGAATCAAGACTGTGGGAGGAATATCAATAACCTCAGATATGCAGATGATACCACTCTTACGGCAGAAGGTGGAGAAGAACTAAAGAGTCTCTTGATGAAAGTGAAAGAGGAGAGTGAAAAAGTTGGCTTAAAGCTCAACATTCAGAAAATGAAGATCATGGCACCTGGTCCCATCACTTCTTTGCAAATAGATGGGGAAACAGCGGAAACAGTGGGCAACTTTATTTTTCTAGGCTGCAAAATCACTGCAGATAATGACTGCAGCCATGAAATTAAAAGACGCTTACTTCTTGGAAGAAAAGTTATGACCAACTAGACAGCATATTAAAAAGCAGAGACATTACTTTGTCAACAATGGTCCATCAGGTCAAGGCTATGGTTTTTCCTGTAGTCGTGTATGGATGTGACAGTTGGACTATAAAGAAAGCTGAGCACCGAAGAATTGATGCTTTTGAAGTGTGGTGTTGGAGAAGACTCTTGAGAGTCCCATGGACTGCAAGGCGATCCAACCAGTCCATCCTAAAGGAGATTAGTCCTGGGTGTTCATTGGTAGAACTGATTTTGAAGCTGAAACTCCAATACTTTGGCCAACTGATGAGAAGAGCTGACTCATTGGAAAAGACCCTGATGCTGGGAAAGATTGAGGGCAAGAGGAGAAGGGGACGACAGAGGATGAGATGGCTGGATGGCATCACCGACTCAATGGACATGGGTTTGGGTGGACTCCGGGAGTTGGTGATGGAGAGGGAGGCCTGGCGTGCTGCAGTTCATGGGATCACAAAGAGTTGGACATGACTGAGCGACTGAACTGAACTGAAGCATTAGAAAAATAAATACTATTAAATAAATGTAAAAACCACTCAATACACTTAGTGTATAGTTATTGCTTTCGCTATCTCACTATCCATGACAGATTTAGTATTTGATACAATTCTTCTAAAATTTGTATTGTTCTCCATATATTATAAGTATTTGCTACTGAAGACAACAAAAACTTGCATTTAAAAATGCAAATTAGTCTATATTAGTCTATATTACACAATTAGTCTATATTACACAACATTCCTACAAAGAAAAAAAAATCAGTTCAACTACTAACATTTTTGCCCAAGATGGGAAATGAATCCACTCCCATCCCTTAATTCTACAACCACTATTATCCATTTTATTGTTCCACAAAGTTTCAAATGCTTAGTTCCAGCTGTGCTAACTATAAGCACTCAGAAGAAGACAAAAATTCTTGTGCTTTCACTCCCAAAAGTAAGAAAGACCTGCCCTCACCTTTTCTCTCCTCCCTCCAACCTTCTTTCCTACCTCCTTTGCCAGGCCTCCCACTTTTTCTAAACAACATTTTTATTACAAGTTTGTAAATCAGGCATATCACTATCAATATTATCATTAACAATTAACTATCCTGAATACTATATATAATTTTTTAAATGAGACCAACCGTATAAAACCAAAACTTGACAATTGGAGCACTGTAGAACTCATAGACTTTCCTGGTCCAAGGAAGGGTTTGGGGCCCACTCTTTAAATCAAAGTGCTGACTTTCATCTGTTTTCTCATCAGGTCCCCTTTCCAAATCACAGTCTTTCTGTAAAATAAACAAATAATTATTTATTGTCAGAGCCTTAACTAAATTACTAACATTTTAAAATATCTAAAATATTATATATTTCATAAATATATTAGAAATTAATTGGGCATCCACCTGCCAAATTATAATCTTAGTCTTGAACAGAAGAAAAACTACATGTATCATATCGATCTTTGACAGGGTAAAGAGAACAGGGCATTTCTGAAAAGCAAGTTGAGTCTGCCGTAATCAAATTTAGTCAAACTAAGAGTAGTTCCAAACATTTTAAAATGGTCCCTCTTCCTGTTCTTTTTAATCTCCTTTATCAGTAAATTTGGAACCTAAGGATATTCATATAAATAAAGTCCTTGTGAAATCAATTAAGTAGAGAATAGAATTGTTTCCATATAAAAGGAGGACAAAATAGACAAAAATGGTGATACATCTATCCCAAGTCACAGGGAAGTCAGGCTCAGTGTTAGTTTACCAACACAATATTGTAAAGTAATTAACCTCCAATTAAAATAAATTTATATTTAAAAAATACTAATGAAACAAGAAAAGAAAGGGATAAGGAGATTAAATACTTGATAAACATTTAATAATATTATAAATATACTAATAAAATAATTAAGAATTAAAAAAGAATTCATACTTTGACAGCTTCTCCACTCATTAATAACAGAGGTTCTTTGTCTGAAGTTCATGAACTCTCTGAACTTCTGGAGTTCTTTGCACCTGCTGCAGTTATGATATTAAATTACTAAACACCTGCACCTGCAGGCATTTGTGTTGTACATGCATTTTCTAGGGAAAGCATTTTCCATCAGTTTTTCAAAAGTTATGGGTCAGCCTAAAGGGGTTAACAGTTGTAGGTGGTGAGAAATGAATATCTGTGTGACAAGGAAGTGGTTGCATGAATGTGACTAACAGAGGTCTCCACTCAAAAGAGAGAGAAAAAGAGAGAAAGGGAAAAGCACTTGCACCCAGGTTACTTTTGAGAAGAGGAAACTTAGGGATGATGAAAGAAAAGCAAAAGAGGTATCATCCTACTTCATAGATGTCTGTGTGATTTTAATCTTTTAACAGGAAATGTATTACTTTTGTAATATTATGAAAGTCATATTACATGAAAAGAAAGGAACAGTCTAGAGTGCCTCTCAGACTAGCCTATTTCTTCAACCTATCCACCAAAGATGTCTCTCAACACCGGACCTGCATGACTACCAAGAATTTCCAAGCCAAGGAATGAATCAGGTTTCGCCTGAACTGTCCATGTAATAGCAAGAAAATTTAAATTTTGAGGCCTCAGGCCTCTAGATGGGTATTCTCAGGGTCTAATTGATAGTTCTGTCATTCATGTCACTTTGGATAGTGGAATCAGAGATGTGATTTAGAAGCACAGGAACTGAGCCAGTTACTAACAGAGTAAACCAGCCTAGAGTTAAAAATGGCTTAGAGCTGTGGCGTAGAACTGATTTTAAAAGTCATCATATACTGTGATTTTAATGACAGCAGTTCAGTTCAGTTCAGTCACTCAGTCGTGTCCGACTCTTTGCGACCCCATGAATCGCAGCACGCCAGGCCTCCCTGTCCATTACCAACTCCCGGAGTTCACTCAGACTCACGTCCATCGAGTTGGTGGTACCATCCAGCCATCTCATCCTCTGTTGTCCCCTTTTCCTCCTGCCCCCAATCCCTCCCAGCATCAGGGTCTTTTCCAGTGAGTCAACTCTTCCCATGAGGTGGCCAAAGTACTGGAGTTTCAGCTTTAGCATCATTCCTTCCAAAGAAATCCCAGAGTTGATCTCCTTCAGAATGGACTGGTTGGATCTCCTTGCAATCCAAGGGACTCTCAAGAGTCTTCTCCAACACCACACTTCAAAAGCATCAATTCTTCAGCGCTCAGCTTTCTTCACAGTCCAACTCTCACATCCATACATGACCACAGGAAAAACCATAGCCTTGACTAGATGGACCTTAGTCTGCAAAGTAATGTCTCTGCTTTTGAATATGTTATCTAGGTTGGTCATAACTTTTCTTCCAAGGAGTGTCTTTTAATTTCATGGCTGCAGTCACCATCTGCAGTGATTTTGGAACCCAAACATATAAAGTCTGACACTATTTCCACTGTTTCCCCATCTATTTCCCATGAAGTGTTCGGACCAGATGCCAGAATCTTCGTTTTCTGAATGCTGAGCTTTAAGCCAACTTTTTCACTCTCCACTTTCACTTTCATCAAGAGGCTTTTTAGTTCCTCTTCACTTTGTGTCATAAGAGTGGTGTCATCTGAATATCTGAGGTTATTGATATTTCTCCCGGCAATCTTGATTCCAGCTTGTGCTTCTTCCAGCCCACTTCAGAAAGACTCCAGAAAGCTATTTAAGTAATGATCTTGTTGTTAAATGACTTATCTTATTATTATAAAACATTAATTCAGGGCTTCCCTGGTAGCTCAGTGGTAAAGAATCCACCTGGCAATGCAGGAGACACAGGTTTGATCCCTGATCCGGGAAGCTCCCACGTGCTGTGGAGCAAATAAACCACGTGCCACAATTACTGAAGCCCCTGTGCCCTAGAGCCAGTCCTCCACAACAAGAGAGTAGCCCCCACTTACTGCAACTAGAGAAAAGCCATCAATGAAGACCAAGCACAGCCAAAATACATAAAATTATTTTAAAAAACACTAATTGAGCCTATCTCTGAGTTGAACTCAAAGACCAAATACCATGACATGTATATGAAGTTCTTGATGTTGTATCTGATTACGATATCAAATAAAATACACAAGATTATTTGCCAAGAGTTGTGGCTGGAAAGCAGAGTGCTGGAAAAACACATGTGTTGGAAAGATTGCTCAAGCATGAATATTTCCACCAAGATTCGAGGAGATGATGACATGTTCTCCAGATAGGGTGACTCAGAGTGAAGTCTCTTAAAATGTAGCCTGGTTTAAAGATAGTTCTTGGCTATGTGCTCTTACCAGAGGGAAAGATTTTGCAGCCTTAAGGCATGAAATAGAACTCCAAATGAGGAAAATGTGAAAGAAGGCTGTACTGTTAGCCTTGAGACCACATAAAATCAAACATGTATATGTGAATGTCTCACATATAAAGATTGCCTTCTATTTCTAATAAGATTAGGCCAGCACTACATTTCTTTTCTCTCTTTAAAAAAAAAAGAAAAATGAAACGGTCTAAACTTAGTAAACATATAAGCTAACCAGTACAATCACAATTGTGACAACTTGCAAAGCCCAGTTTTGCAACAGAGAATTTTTCACACACTCTGTAAAGGTTAGAATGTACCTGGTATCTTGTACTCTGAGAACCCCAAACAGAGCTATCAGGCTTAGAAAAGAAGGGAAGGGAGGGGAGGAGGGATAGAAGAGGAACACATGTACCCAAAGAGTCATGATAGTCAAAATACTTAATAACTCATCTGGTTAACTGATCTGGCATTATCAATCTGAATGGATGCTCAAGCAATCACAACAGATGCCAGCCACACAAACTACAATTAATTATTTTTCATTTAACATTATAACGAATACCTCATAAGTACAAAAGCCCATCAGACAAGACACTAGCTAAAGATGCCTCACTGAAGTATTAAGTACCTGGGACAGCAAGAGATCCAACCAGTCCATTCTAAAGGAAATCATTCCTGAATATTCATTGGAAGCTGAAGCTGAAACTTTAATATTTTAGGCACCTGATGTGAAGAACTGACTCATTTGAAAAGACCCTGATGCTGGGAAAGACTGAAGGCATGAGGAGAAGGGGACAACAGGATAAAATGGCTAGATAGAATCACTGACTCAATGGACATGAGTTTGAGTAAACTCCCAGAGTTGGTGATGGACATGGAGGCCTGGCGTGCTGCAGTTTGTGGGGGTCACAAAGAGTCGGACACAACTGAGTGACTGAACTCAACTGAACACCTCATAGTAAATGGCAACTTCATCAGCAATGATCCAAGCTGAAACATAAAATTCAAAAACTGGATGTGCAGACAGCATACTGGAGGCTCTTCAGCAAAGATGGGTTGTAAGAGAAACAGCTCAAGTTATCCGTGAAAGAGTATACATTTGGGAACTTAAGTAAAACCATCCAAACTCATTGGATATAACAAGTGAAAAAACTGTGGCATGAAACAGTGAAGATCAGCACAAATTCTAAACTAGCATTTTATAAAATATTTTGAAGGCTATGAGACATCCCTTATTATAGCTTTCGATAAACAATAAATATATTTGTTCCACTAGTCACAAAGGAAAATGAAATATTAAGCAGCTTCCTAGATATAATAGAGTCTTTGATTTTGGCAGGAATAGGATATTCTGCTTAATCATATATGGAGGTTAATCAGAACTACCATATGTAGTATACCTGACCATACTATAATATGATTAAGATTGTTAAATAGTTTGTTAATAAATAAGCTATGCGTCTGTGTATATTTGTGTGCAGTCCAGGTCATGAAACCTTAGTTCACCATGATATCGTACTAACCTGACAAGAATTTTCTTTGAGAGTGCTGGTGTTCTGGTCACCATTATACCATGTAAAGTCCTGGGACTGTGGGACATGCGACATTTCCGCTTTGCTTTTAAACTCCAATGTCAAAATGGCAGGTGGGAAAAGAATACTGATGATGATCTTCAAAAGAGAACAAAGCAGGCAGTGAGGGTTATACAAGGCACACATATGATCCAAATAAAGTCAAGATTTGGGTGTATAGGAAATGTCAGATCCATCCCCAACTAAGTGGATACCCTGATTATATCCACTTTCTGACTTAATAATTCCAATACCAGAAGGGTCTCCCTCAGAAATACTCATGAATCCAAGCATATGTATAAGGATGTTCACTGAAGGCCTATCTGTAATGGCAAAAAAATTAGTGTCAACCTAAATGTCCAACTAAGAAACTGAGCATAAAAGTCCATCTATAGAAGGACAGCTGATGTGGAACAACCTAATAGTGGAATTCAGTCAGCCCATCATATATGTGGGCTTTGCATCCACAGATGCAACTAACTGTGGATTAAAAATATTTAAAAAAAAAAAAAAAAGAATTCAGACAGTTCCAAAAAGCAAACTTGAATTTGGAGCACCCTGTCCCTGGTGGCTCAGACAGTAAAGAATCCGCCTGCGATGCAGCAGACTTGGGTTCAAACCCTGAATCGAAAAGATCCTCTAGAGAAGGAAACAGCAACCCATTCTTGCTTGGAAATCCCAAGGACAAGTGGACTGCAGTCCATGGGGTTGTAAGAGTCAAGACTTAGCAACTAAACAACAACTAGCAGGAAGCTGCTGTATATCATAGGGAGCCCAACCTGGCACTCTGGGATGACCTAGAGAAGTGGAATGGCGGGGTGGGGTGGGGGAGGTTTAAGAGGGAAGGGATTCGCATTAATGTGTGGCACTGTAAAGCAATTATCCTCTAATTAAAAAAGAAAACTAGAGGCAGGGCACTGAGAAGTCTTCTTTTCAATGAGCATAATGCTTGAATAATTCTTTAAGGTTAAAGCGTCTGCCTCCAATGCGGAAGACCTGGGTTCGATCCCTGGGTCGGGAAGATCCCCTGGAGAAGGAAATGGCAATCCACTCCAGTATTCTTGCCTGGAGAATCCCATGGACAGAGAAGCCTAGTAGTTTACAGTCCACGGGGTTGCAAAGAGTCGGACACGACTGAGCGACTTCACCTCATCTCACCCCTCACCTCAAGTAGTTATTATCACATAAAACACTCTAAAATTTATTTATATTATAAATCAATAATGTAAAAGCATACCAAGTCCCTCTGTTTACATCCATCTTCCATCACACATATATTTTCTCTGCCAGTAAAACCCACTAGAGAATGTATAACTCTAGACATCGAAAGTTTTCACTCCATTGCTATCATTCATGAATTTATTTACGGTCTATTCAACTTGTATGGCCTTTCAGGGTAAAGAGCTTGGATTTACTCAATTCTCTGAGAATCATCTTGGTGAACATTGTGTCTTTCGAGCTAAAATTAAGCCCCAGTATTCTGGGATTCAGTGAAAGAAAATAAGATTACCCTGACTCTATACCATTCATGATTAAATAAACTAAAGCCATGCCCTTGTCAATTTCCTTTCTTTTTTTTTTCCATGATGAAAACTCTTTTTGTTGTTTTGTTTTAAAACCTGATCTCCTGTGGAAGTTCTCTGGACTTGTCCCAGTTCTGGCAGGGATTGGTTTGTTTGTGTGTTTGTTTGCTTTTCAGATGTTGAACCCAAAACACATGCAATCTTCTAGGTCTGGAAACATCATAGTTGTCAAACACAATGATAATACAGCACTAATTAATTCCTAATCTACTTCCTGAAAGGCTCTGCATTCAGTTGCCATTGACCACTGCAGAACAATCAGCTCGTGAAACAGTGTTCAATGACATCAACATCCCCTTTCCAAGGAAGGGTTTGGAGTCTACTCCCTAAAAGCACTTACATGAGCTCCTTTCCACATGAAACTCTACAAGGTCTTCCTCCAGTCTTCATCCACTTGGAACTAGTCATTTTACAATTATTTATGGAAGTGTTCCCAAAACTTACAAGCCAAGCACTGATAAATTAGGATCCAGGCATAGAGAGCAATATGGTTTACTGCAAGTCAGATTCTATATAGCTAATTCAGTCCTGTCAGCTCACCATGTTTGGGGGTAAAACATTTAGTCTTACTTCACTTAAGTCTCTTTGTTGATATAAAAATAAAGTATACGAGGAGCAGAAAGTTACTATGTTCTCAGGAATAAGGGTTTCTAATTTCTAATTCAAGATGAAAGATAAGGCTAAACTATAATGAAATACAAAAATTTGGATATTGTGGTGTGAACAAATGTGTTTGAGGGCAGCTTTACAAAACAGCCATTTATTTCCTGAAACACTACATTAGATAAGCACAACCAATTGCTAATTTTATTTAGTTTATCATGGGTTAACATCCTTAAGCTGAGAAAATTTTCAGTAAAAAGTCTCATTTACTTCTATTATAATTATCAGGGGCAGTGGTGATTACTAATAATGAAATCTTATTTATGTCTGTACAAGCTCCTAACTTCTAACCACTTTCTCATGAGTATGCCTTTGCAATGGACTGAGCTGGCACAATTATGCCCATTTTTTAAAAAGAAACCATAGGAGTGGGAGATAAAGTAGTTGTTAGAGGTTTCACCGTGAATCTGTGAGAATCAAAATAGTATTAATAATTGGTTTTCCTGAAAGAACTCTTCTGGAACAAGCAACAAATGAAAAGGGTACAGACCTCCAGACTAAACTATTAATAACATTAAACTCTATAAAGCAAGTAGATATACCTTTAACCAAGAGTTTTTCCTCATTTTCAGACGCCCCATCCACATATCAGTTAGTAGCATTTGGGTACAAGTATGTGAAACGAAGGGCCGCAACCCTCCAGAAACAGCCAGCTTCAAACAGGTAGAATTGCTCCAGTTCTTGAGCTCGTAGGTCAGCAGCTTCATGGCCATTCTTTCATTCTGTTTGAACGCCTTCTCCAGCACATCCAGGGCAAGCTGGCCAAACTGCCTGCAATGACACAGCGGTGGGCGGCAAACAGAAAGGCAGGCTGAAGGCCCAGAAACGCCCAGAAAGGCTGCATGCGGGACTCAGAGAAGACAGAGAGAAAAAAGGGAGCAGCAAAATGCAGAGGCTGCTTTAAAAGAGCCTGCTGCTCAGAAGATGGACTGTTCTCCCTTTCCTGAAGGAACAGAACTAGTGGGTTTCCACCCACAGTCCCTGAGCTATCCTGGAGGACAAAGCAAGCTATGTAGGGCTCCCTGATAGGTCCCAATGAAGAATTTTTGCCAGAAAAGACTATTCAAAATCAAACTAGCATATAAGAAAACTCTGTGGAAACCCCTCACTCCTATTTTTTTTTTTTTAAAGATTTTACAAAATACACAGATGACTTAAGTAAGAAGCTAGACCTGGAGACATCCCCAGGTGATCTTCTGGGAGGTTGTTTTCTCTCAAAAGTAGACATTGTCATTCTCTGAAATTTATTAAAATAAAAATTATAAATTAGTTTCTATTAACTAACTCTAGCTTTTCTTCTCTCCCTAATTACCATCATGCATTAGTAAATAAAAAAAAAAAAAATTCCTAACTTTTCTATATTCTATCATTACTCTCTGGCATTTAATGCATAATATATTTACCTGTTTTCCTGCCTGAGAGGTACTTAGCAAACAACAATTTTTAGTATAACTTAGTATCAAAGAGTTTGATAGTCAGGAGGGAGTTCCAAAATCATTCGTTGAACATTTCATAGTTTAAAGTCCTAGGACTTCCCTGGCGGTCTGGTGGTTAAGAATCCAAACTTCCCTGCAGGAGGCACAGGTTCTGTTCCTGGTTGAGGAACTAAGATCCCACATGCCATGTGCTGAGGCCAAAAAAATTTTTTAATTAAAAAAGAAGCTAAAGTGCCACAGTCTTGGCAAGTCATTTGACGATTAGTAAAGAGCTGGCCCCAGGACAAGAACCCAAGTCTCCTGAACTAAGGGCCACCTCTCTTTCTTTTAATCCTTAAAATATCTTAAGACTCTTATCTACGGAAGAGTCCATGAAATGCACGGCTGTAAGTCCACGCCTCTTATAAGTTCTAGGGTGTGGAAGATAAATGTTTCTAACCATTCTAAGAAGTGTCAGTGTTAAGTATGAAGTGAAGGGAGAAATCTTACTTGGAGTAATTTTTCAGTTCTTCAGAGGCATCATCGACCATGTTGCTCTCCTTGGCTTCCCCGGGCCATTGCTCGGTAGAGGATACAAGCCATCACTGCCTTGACCGTGGCCTCCTCTCCATGCTGCCAGAAGAACATGGCCATCTTCTGCCTTTTCATTAGCACAGCCCACACCAGCAGGTCATTATAAGGATAAATAAAGCCAGTAGAATCAGGGTCATCTGATATATTTTGTTCTTCTTTTGACTTCTTCCTTGATTTATGAAGGGTTACAGACTTTTCCTGTTAGAATATAAAATTGGAATGGGTGTCCAAATACTCTGATGTATGATGTTCTACCTGACAAAAGACATTGAGTATCTCAGAAATATTTTTAAAATCACTGAAAAAGGATGGAAATAATAATAGAATTTTATAGCTTTTGTGACCCCATGAACTATAGCAAGCCAGGTTCCTCTATCCATGGGATTTCCCAGGCAAGAATACTGGAGTTGGTTGCCATTTCCTTCTCCAGGGGATCTTCCTGACCCAGGGATAGAACCCAGGTCTCCTGCATTGGCAGGTGGATTCTTTACCACTGAGCCATCAGGGAAGTCCTATAAAATAGGAATGGGTGTGCAAAGACTCAGATGCATGATGTTCTACCTGACAAAAGACACTGAGGATCTTATAAATATTTTTAAAATCAGTGAAAAAGGATATAAACAATAAAAGAACTTCATAAATCAGAGACCAAAACTTTGGCCTTTTAAAAATCTATTTCCTATTGTATCTAATAATTTCAGGGTCCCTAGGCCTGGAAAATCCCATGGATAGAGGTGCCTGGTGGGCTGCAGTCCATGGGGTCGTGAATAGTCGGACACGACTAAGTGACTTCACTTTCACTTTTCACTTTCATGCATTGGACAAGGAAATGGCAACCCACTCCAGTGTTCTTGCCTGGAGAATCCCAGGGACGGGGGAGTCTGGTGGGCTGCCGTCTATGGGGTCGCACAGAGTTGGACACGACTGAAGTGACTTAGCAGCAGCAGCAGCAGCAGGCTAAGATACCTTAAGTCCACTTAAGTTAACACAGCTTAAAATTTAACACAGCTTAACACAATATATGGAGAAGGTAATGGCATCCCACTCCGGTACTCTTGTCTGGAAAATCCCATGGACAGAGGAGCCTGGTAGGCTGCAGTCCATGGGGTCACTAAGAGTAGGGCACGACTGAGCGACTTCACTTTCACTTTTCACACATTGGAGAGGGAAATGGCAACCCACTCTAGTGTTCTTGCATGGAGAATCCCAGGGACAGGGGAGCCTGGTGGGCTGCTATCTATGGGGTCACACAGATTCGGACATGACTGAAGCAACTTAGCAGCAGTAGCAGCAGCAACACAATATAAAACAACTTAATAGAACTTAAAACTCTATACCTTAGAAAAGTCACTAACTGTATAACAGTTTTCAATTTCTCAAGAAAATGGGCTGAAATTACATATAAGACAAATAAGAACTATTAAAAAAAAAAAACTCTAACCTTACCTTACAAATAGATCCCCTATCTTCTTTTTAGTAAAATGACACTAGTGTTGCCAACATTGTTAGAAATAGATTGGTTTTAATTCTGATCTCCTTTATTCTGGCTATATTTCCGTAGTGATGGTAATAGGTAATAATGAATTATCATTTTCTACCTGGTTAAACCCACCCTTTACAACTCATGTCAAAAATCATTTGCTAAAGCCCCACGGTCTTCTATGTCACTCTGCATGTATCTCTAGTTCAATGCTCATCACACTGCACTGAGGTTACTTCTTTGGGAGCGAAGGACCATTTCTTAGTCATCGATATAACCTTCTCTAGCCCACCTGCATCTCAGATTCAACCAAGAGCCCAAAATAATGCCTGGCAAATGATAAGATTCAATAATTATTATTTTTTTAATTAAAGGAGATCAGAGAAAAAATTGTAATAAGCTTCCTCTATTTCTATAAGTAGAGGGAATTTGTGTTCATTGATGATGACCAACAGTAATTTTATGATATAACTTTTCATTCTAAGAGCTGTAAAAGCAAGCCTCTTTCAGCCAACATAAGAACCATTTCTATGGAAACTCTTGAACATAAGCATTCATGCCCAGAGGAAAGTGGGACTGAGGTAGTACAGGGAAGGGGGGCATAACACTGCTCACACACACACATACATTCATAAGTACATTGTCATTACCATACTGTAACATTAGGCTAAAATTAATTTCAAAAAAACTTCAAAGGGAAAAAAAGAGGATACAAGAGGGCAATTTAAGAGAAAAGCAAAGGAGAAGGTAACAGTCACCTCTCTAATTAGCCTTAGGGAAAGGAGGATGAAGGTTTAATGGTGATTTTTTAGTACCATTCCATGGACTGCCTTCCTGAGTCATCATCTGGACATGGCAGAGGTAGGAACAAGGAAGGCAGCCTGAGGTGCTAGCCCTGGAGATCATTTAGCTCTCCATCCTGGGCATTTGCTCATCATTGTTAGAGAATAGCTGTATCATGTGTTAGACTTGTACCATCTGTTTATAGTTCCTATAAATGGTCTCTCTATCTGTATTCCCCATTCTGGAATTTAAAATGATGAAAAGATCTCAGTCTTCAAGGACAATTTTATTCTCAAATTTAAAATAAGTAATTGGTACCTTGACTTTGTAAGGTTGGGCAGTTCTAAAGAACTGGGAATGCAGGGTGCTCTCTGTAGACTCCTTTCTATTTCCTGAGCAGCGTCTTCGGTGAAGAGCAGGCTGGGACAGGCTTTGAGCAAGAGTGGTCACTTGCTGGAATGTGTTATTTTATTTTTAAAACAAAACAAAAAGGGGAAAATATGGTTATGGTAACAATGAAAGTGGTAACAATTAACCTTTTGTTTCTAGGCTCCAAAATCTAGGCCTGGAAAATCCCATGGACGGAGGAGCCTGGTTCAGTTCAGTTTAGTTCAGTTGCTCAGTTGTGTCTGACTCTTTGCGATCCCATGAACTGCAGCACTTCAGGCCTCCCTGTCCATCAACAACTCCCCGGAGTCCACCCAAACCCATGTCCATTGAGTTGGTGATGCCATCCAACCATCTCATCCTCTGTCATCCCCTTCTTCTCCTGCCCTCAATCTTTCCCAGCATCAGGGTCTTTTCCAATGAGTCAGCTCTTCTCGTCAGTTGGCCAAAGTATTGGAGTTTCAGCTTCAACATCAGTCCTTCCAAAGAAATCCCAGGGCTGATCTCCTTCAAAATGGACTGGTTGGATCTCCTTGCAATCCAAAGGACTCTCAAGAGTCTTCTCCAACACCACACTTCAAAAGCTTCCAATTCTTCGGTGCTCAGCTTTCTTCACAGTCCAACTCTCCCATCCATACATGACCACTGGAAAAACCATAGCCTTGACTAGACTGATCTCTGTTGGCAAAGTAGTATCTCTGCTTTTTAATATGCTGTCTAGGTTGGTCATAACTTTCCTTTCAAGGAGTAAGCATCTTTTAATTTCATGGCTGCAGTCACCATCTGCAGTGATTTTGGAGCCCAGAAAAATAAAGTCAGCCACTGTTTCCCCATCCATTTACCATGAAGTGATGGGACCAGATGCCATGATCTTAGTTTTCTGAATGTTGCACTTTAAGCCAACTTTTTCACTCTCCTCTCTCATTTTCATCAAGAGACTCTTAGACAACAATAAAACCAAATATAATATTGTATCCTAGCAAATATCCAATGGTTCTGTCTCTCATCCAAGGTTAATAATTAATTACTCATCCAACAAGAGCCTTTCATGACCCCTTCTTATTAAGCATACTCTTATTTCCTTTTTTTTTGTAGTTTAAAAAGGGTGAGGGAGCTTTATTATAGTGATATTTAATAAAATGCAATGTGATGTACACAGTATATTCTATATAGTTCATCTTCAACGTGAACAGGTCAGCTTCATACAGCTATTTTTTTTTTCTTTTTCTGCAGATTGTACAGTGTCAGAACTGTCCCTTGAGGTGTATAGCATCAGAGGTGCAGTCCTTAAACTTTGGCCTTACTGCTACCCAACCTATGTAGGCATACGACAGAATACAGATGGTGTTAGCAACCATCCTATTAAAAACATCAAACACAGTTCCAGATGGAGACCCAAGGGAAGCTACTGCTGTCTCACTCCGTTTTTTTTTTTTTAAAGCAAACAATGCATTTGTGAAAATGTACACGTTCATTTTCAGAATAAGTTGCATCTTATGAATATTCTAGCATGTATTTCTTAAAATTTTCAATTAATGTCGGTTAAGGCAACATATATATACATATTTTATGCATAAAATAGATATTTTTATACATGACTCTCAGTTCACTTCAGTCGCTCAGTTGTGTCCAATTCTTTACGACCCCATGATTCGCAGCACACCAGGCCTCCCTGTCCATCACCAACTCCCGGAGTTCACTCAGACTCGCATCCATCGAGTCAGTGATGCCATCCAGCCATCTCACCCTCTGTTGTCCCCTTCTTCTCCTGCCCCTGATCCCTCCCAGCATCAAAGTCTTTTCCAATGAGTCAGCTCTTTGCATGAGGTGGCCAAAGTACTGGAACTTCAGCTTTAGCATCATTCCTTCCAAAGAAATCCCAGGGCTGATCTCCTTCAGAATGGACTGGTTGGATCTCCGTGCAGTCCAAGGGACTCTCAAGAGTCTTCTCCAACACCACAGTTCAAAATCATCAGTTCTTCAGCACTCAGCCTTCTTCACAGTCCAACTCTCACATCTGTACATGACCACAGGAAAAACCATAGCCTTGACTAGATGGACCTTAGTCGGCAAAGTAATGTCTCTGGCTTTTCAATATGCTATCTAGGTTGGTCATAACTTTTCTTCCAAGGATTAAGTGTCGTTTAATTTCATGGCTGCAGTCACCATCTGCAGTGATTTTGGAGCCCAGAAAAATAAAGTCTGACCCTGTTTCCACTGTTTCCTCATCTATTTCCCATGAAGTGATGGGACCGGATGCCATGACCTTAGTTTTCTGAATGTTGAGCTTTAAGCCAACTTTTTCACTCCTCTTTCACTTTCATCAAGAGGCTTTTAGTTCCTCTTCACTTTCTGCCATAAGGGTGGTGTCATCTGCATATCTCAGGTTATTGATATTTCTCCCAGCAATCTTGATTCCAGCTTGTGTTTCTTCCAGTCCAGCATTTCTCATGATGTACTCTGCATATAAGTTAAATAAGCAGGGTGACAATATACAGCCTTGACGTACTCCTTTTCCTATTTGGAACCAGTCTGTTGTTCCATGTCCAGTTCTCACTGTTGCTTCCTGACCTGCATACAGATTTCTCAAGAGGCAGGTGAGGTGGTCTGGTATTCCCATCTTTCTCAGAATTTTCCACAGTTTATTGTGATCCACACAGTCAAAGGCTTTGGCATAGTCAAGACAGCATATGCTAAACATCAGTGTGTATGTGTTAGTTGCTCAGTCGTGTCCAACTCTTTGGGACCACGTAGACTGTAACCCACCAGCCTCCTCTGTCCATGGGATTCTCCAGGCAAGAATACTGGAGTGGGTTGCCAGCTCCTTCTCCATCTTATTTCCTAATATCTTAAAGAACATCCTTTTTTGTTCCCTATTATATATCTGCATTCCTTCTCTATGTGGAAATTCCATTAGAATCAACAGATGTTCTATACCTGAAACAAGTTCAAAACAGGCAATAAAGATTCACAGGTCTGATAAGAGAAAGTTCCCATTCACCAACAGCTCCAAGGTTAAGCTTAAGTTAGAAAGTTATGGAATGTCTCCAGGTGTTACATAATATCACTACTGGAGTGGAATTCCAGTGGCTAGATCCAATAATAACATAATTAATTGCTTGTCAGTATGAAGCTTTCAGGCTTCCCAAGTGGCACTAGTTTGTAACCGCTACAATCTAATTTACTAGGAAACACAATAAACTCTATACTCCACTAGAAAATAATTAGAGAAATGGGCAATTTCCTACCCATTTTTAGAAAGGGCATTAGAGGAACTTGCCCAACGTGCTCCCCACTGGACTGTACCAATATCACAGTCAGTCCTATCTGCCCCTCGTAGCTTCATAGCAAGGCTTATTTTGTTTAAATAAAGGAGCTGATAGCTCAAGTGTATGCCTATGTCTGTGAAATTCCAATAAAGGACATTTTCTGTGGGAGAACGGGGTTTCTTTCTGTTTTGCTTCCTCATCTCCTAAAGCCAAGTTGGGTTTTCACTTTACTTCATTCTTTTTAAATAAAGGTAAAAAGCAGCTTGATAGTCTAGACTTCTCATGTGATCTTTCCAGTGTCATCCCTCACAACCCTCTGGCATTGTTCAGCGACCAAGGCCTCCTGGTCACTGAAAACCATACCCTGATGTCCACAGCACTATGCCTTGTATTGTTCCTGCTCTTCTTTCAAACAAAAATGCTGCAAACTATCTTTTCTAACATTTGCATTACCCCCAATAAGAACTAAGCTTCAACCCAGAATCACTCTCATCTGGAGGCTTCTGAGGACACCACTCCCCTCATTTCCACTGCCCTCCCTCCATTCTTGCCTACCCACGATCTACCACTGTTCTTAACTGAAATGTCATTTCCTCAGAGAGATGTTCTCTGATTTCCCCATCTAAATCATTCTCTTTCAGTGCACACTTTTCTTTCTTCCAAATGCATAGAACAATTAAAATTTACTAATTAACTAACAAAGGAACTAAGCTCTTCAGTTTACTAATCTGGAAAGGCAATTTTAAGAAATGAGCAATATTTTCTCTGTTAATCAAGTAACTAGCAACTCTAATTCTGGCACTTCCTAGTGGCTCAGAGGGTAAAGAATCTGCCTGCAATGCAGGAGACCCAGGAGATCCAGGAAACTCCTCTGGAGAAGGAAAAGGCAACCCACTCAGGTACTCTTGCCTGGAGAATTCCATGGATAGAGAAGCCTAGTGGGTTACAGTCCATAGGGCTGCAAAGAAACAGACACGACTGAGCGACTAACACCTCCACTTTCAGACTTTAAAAACTATGATGGAAAATAAAATACGTATAGTATGTATTTTTACATAGTACATTCTTCATACATCTTCCAATATAAGGCCTACACATGTTCCAAGTTTGTCATCTCCAGGCTATGTACTATTATGAGTTCACAGATGCAATCCTATTAAGCTTTACACATGTGTATTTTCAAAAGAAAGATAAGGAAAGAACTGATCATCTCTCCCTCTAAACTTTCTTATCACATACTTCTATGTCAAGATAGCACATTTTATATCCTGTTTTCTATTGTGGCTAGTTAGTCATGTCTGTTTCCTCTAACAGTTTGTAAAACTGGAAGTCTTTCTGTCCATCAAGGCCAGCATGCTAGCATTTAGCACAGTAATTTACATGTAGCAAACATTCAATAACTATCAATAAACAGAATGTCCTTTGGAAAGCTCTTCCCACCTAAACTTCCCAAGCCATTTTTCTAGAAGTATAACTGCTAGAAATCATCAGTTCTACAAGGGTACTTTGCAATCATACTACCTTGTGTTTTCTGTAGAGGTTGTTGTAGAGGGCTCTGAAAGTCTTTCTAGTGTAGCTGCTGCGATATGCTCCACCAATAAGGTATTCTATTACCAGTCCGATGTCAATCAGCGTTATCCTGTAGCCTGAGAGAAGGGTATGCTGTAACAAAAACACGTAACAAATTATAACTGTCAGTTCTCTTTGTCTCTCTTTTGTCATGTGACTAGAACATAACCAAAGAGGGAGACATATTCTTTAACCCTAGAACAATGCTGACACTCACAAAAGAAGTGAGAGCCCGCGAATATCACTAATAACAAAACAATAACAAAATCAGTTGATGAATTAATACAACTAGCTACTGTTACAAGCTGCTTGTTCAAATGGGAAAGATTCCTTAGCCTTAATATGTTTTTAGTTTCACAGACACAGAATGTCTGCTTATAAAGAGCACATTGACTCTCTTTTCCTCTCTTTCTCATGCATACATACACTTTCAGAATAAAACACACTTAACAACTAAGTGACTTCACTTTCACTTTTCACTTTCCTGCATTGGAGAAGGAAATGGCAACCCACTCCAGTGTTCTTGCCTGGAGAATCCCAGGGACGGAGGAGCCTGGTGGGCTGCTGTCTATGGGGTCGCACAGAGTCGGACATGACTGAAGTGACTTAGCAGCAGCAGCAAAGAGAGCATAAAAGATTTTTTTAACTAGCAATGACAGAACTACTACAACAGAAATATAATCACTAGAGAAGATACTGGAGAATCCAAAATAAACATCAGGTTAAAATCATTAGCCTCTCTTGGAATGGCTATAACATCACACACAAAACAAGAAAATGAAAAGAAGTAGAACAAACAGAAGGAACATGAAATGGTGAAACAAAATGAAATATCAAAACATGAGGCTGTGCCAAGACAAACGGTATGGTTAGCAGGAGGCCTGAACAGCAGATTTTCAAGTACACGGTATTAGCCTAAACGAAAATTATTTTGATCCCTTAAAACCCACCTTAGTGCCTCTTCTGAACTGCCATGCATACATAGTATACTTTTATAGGCACACAATGCTGAATAAGATCCTTGAAATGAACAGTCTGTGAATAACATTCCCAAAGCTTTGAATAATAAGGTTATGTATATAAATAAATAATTTAATTTCTTTTTCACATTCATAATTTACTTTTGTAAGGAACACAAATAATGCTCTCATTTTTCTACTAGTTAAAAGCATATTTAACTATTTTATTCCTTTTTCTTCAGTTTATAAGAAAACTGTGATAGAATCAGAGTTTTAGGAAATAATCTAAGGAAAATTATTTTGACCCAGCATAAATCAATGCAAACTAAATTTACATCAGCATGGACACTTTTGCTTACTACTTATTGCTTACTACTACTAGTTGATTTGCCAACTAAATATCTTCCTCTACAGTCCTTTCACTCTGGTTCTCTTACCAAGTCAACATAATCAGAAAACCTACACTCTCCCCACCAATCTATTAGACTTTAGAATTAAGGCCCAAAAAAGAAAATGTCTTTTAAAATCAGAAAGTTTTAGTAACTAATGGAAGGTCAGATATGATTTTAAGTCTGACTTAACTCCAGATGAAATGAGAACAGCATAAGTAAAATGTAAGGAAAGATGGGACCAGTGGATCAGTCCCGGTTCCCTAGAACAACACATAGACCCACAAAAGAAGTGAGAGACCCTGAGTTATCAGTAATAGCCAAAACAAGAGCAAAACCAACAGAAATCACATGCCAGTCCTTCAGTGAAGATAACACAACCAGAAAGTTTCATTTTCAACAGATATTATCATCATTGGCAATATTGTTACATCATGTTAAGCTGAAATTCTGCCTGGAAGTTTCTATGTCTACAATTCATGTTTTATAAGAGAAAATAATTATTTGCTCATGCCACTAACTTGGTGGGTCAAATCTTTTAAAACACAAAGTAAATTACAGGAAAAACTGTGAGTGTGATTTAGTTAAAACCATTCAGAGTCACAGCTGTTCAGAGTCAAAGAGGATAGGTAATTCACTAGAAAATCCAATACTATTTTTAACAAAGCAAAATCTGGTAACACTTTACCACAAAGCTAAGACAACACAAGAAGAAATTTGTACAGCTTCATAATAAGGATACCTGTTTTACATCTTGGACAAGATGATGCAAGAGCATGTTGGTTGGTCCTTGTTTCTGTAATAAAGAACGAAAGGAAGAATTTAAATTACCATGTGTTGGGGAGAAATAAAAACCTTTATTTCAGGATGTATAAATAATCCAGAATACTGAAGTTTTTCTTCAACACGAAGCTTAAGCCAAATTAATTCTAAGAAAGTTGTTGCCCAAGAGAAGACATAATTAGACTGAAATATTTTTCAGTGTACAATGCATATATCTAGGTAGAAAGGAAGGCCTTAATTAACCTTGTGGCAAGAGGCAGAAACAAATTTTAAAAATCTATAACTATCTTTTATTATTTATAAATCACATAATTACAAATTCTATCACACAATTACATTGCACCAACAAATACTGATTGAGCACTGGCTACATTCATTCAAGTTACTGAGGGATTCAACAAAGAATAAGTACTTTCTGCACAGAATTTTTACAACCCAAAATAAGAGTATGGTACTTACACTAAAAAATAACCAACAATATGAAGAATATATTCAAAGCAATGGCAAATATGAAGTGATTTGGGAGTAATCTATGGAGTGATCAAGAAGACAGGGCTTTAAAGAAAGGGTAAGATCCAAAGGCAAGGAAGAACACCTCAAGAAGGGTGCTTGTCTTGAGCAACTCACATCTTTACAAGGAGTAAGCCAGTCTAGTTTCAATAAAAGGTTTGCATAGGAAAACTGCAGGAACAAAATTTTAACAGTGTCCCTAGATTGAAGTGCTCTAATTACTCAATACAAGCAATTTGTTCTTATTCCCATCTTTGGCTTTAACTATGGTCTTACTATATCCTATTTCTGAAATTAGTTTATGCTTCTATTCTGTATAATTAAAATGGGAAATGCAGAAATGGCCCTAGGATTTGGTAAGAATGTTTATTCTTTGATTGAAAAGTCTGTCTCTTTATAAGCTATCTTTGTACATAAGCACTGAAGGAAACTTGAACATTCAAGATACAGTTGAAGCTAAATGTGGCTAATTAATAAGTAATCTTAAGGCAGGAACTGATAAAGTATTCCAGTACTCACTGTATTATAGAGCTCTTCCAGTCGGGAGATGGTAAGAAAGCGATGGAGGTTCACCCCATACTCTATTAAGAGCTTCACAAAATCAACTCGATCCATCATCAAGGCATCTAACATCGCTTGTTCTAGAGAGCCAGGCTTCAGAGGGGAGAGATAAATAAGAGATATGGAAACAATGAAGAAAGCAGAAATAACTAAAGAGTTACATGTATTTGAACTGAAAACTATACAGAGAAAAATAATCATAAAATACAATCTTACCAAGAAATGTTCAGGACCTAAGTGAAGAAACAACAAAAAGTAAACCAAAGGCCTAAAAGACCTTTTGAATAAATGTGTTCTTGGATGAAAAGACTGCCTATGGTAAAGATCTTAATGTTTCCCAAATTAATGTTTGAAGTTAATAAAATTCTAATACAAATCCAAGGTCTCTTTCTTTCTTCTTCTTCTTCTTTTTTTTTTTTTTTTGGTAATCTGGCATGTTCTCTTTTAAACTATACCTGATTTCTGGGTATAATGGCAAATTAAACACTCATTTACTTTTAATCCCACCTAAAACTTCACTAAAATTATAGTAAAGGGTTAAAAAAATAAACAAAATAGAATCCATAAGAACAAGGAGATCAAAAGTGAAACATTTCAGAAGTTGGAAAGCAGATGGCCCAATGGTAATTGACTTAGCAGTCCCCAGGAAACCAGAAAATGGAAGTCCCCAGAAACTGGAAAAGGAGCGAAGAACCAAACAATCTATGCAATAGAATTCTGGCAGCATAAACTGCTAATACTGGGACCTTTTCACTCATCTCCCCTACTGACTTCAATAACAATAACAACAAGGCTTTTATATCTTCTAAGCAGGAGACTGGAGGATTTCTTTCAGACAGTGATGAATATAAGAGAAAAATATATGAATATGCTAACACTGCAAGTCTCCCAACAAATGGCAGCCAGATCACCCTACTGTGAAGCCCAAATCTACAGGCTCGGAATTTCTAATGATCCTCCTTTTGTCTACTCTTATAAAAGAGTACAGAACAAACAGACCAAAAAATATCAACTAAGAAGAATCAGACAATAAAGGAAGAAGAAAACTTCAAAAGAACTATCATTAATATCCTCCAAAAACAAAAGAAGATATATACAGGATGCTATTTTTTAAAAGACAACAAATTTACCCTTAGAAATTAGTAACACACTACCGGAAACAAGGTGGCACTAGCTGTAAAGAATCTGCCTGCCAATGCAGAAGACGCAGGTTCAATCCCCGGGCGGGACAGATCCCCTAGAAAATCGCAGCCCACTCCAGGATTCTCGCCTGGAGAATTCCACGGACGGAGGAAGCTGTCAAACTACGGTTCATGGAGCCACAAAGCGTCAGACTCAACTAAGCAACTAGAGCACACAAGCACCAGAAATAAAAAGCTACATACAAGGCATGAAAGATTAAACTTGAAGGCATATACCAAAGAAAACATATAGAAGATAAGAGGAAAAGATAAGATTAGAGGAGGAGCCCATAGACCTAACATTTAAATGGTAAAATTCCTGAATGAAAGCAGAGAAAACAGGAGAGGAAACTCCTCAGCAGGGAAACCCATAAGTGCCAAGTTGAAAGCAAGTGTCCAGTGTAATGGATATAAAGCTATAACAACACACATCATTGTGAAATCTCAGGACATTGAAACACATTGTAAATTTCTTTTTAATCCCAGAGAAGAAAGAAATGGTCACAAAGGATCAAAAAACATAAAGATTTTTCACTTCTCGACAGTCACTGCTGGGTGCTAGAAGCTAAGCATTCAAAATTCACTGGGAAAATTAGTCTCATCTTGAACTAAAATATATCCAAACATATGAGGCCTCTATATTTTTATCTCCCATATTCCCTTTCTCAGAAATGATCAAATAAAGGGGTAAACCAAGAAAGAACAAAACAGGGGATACAGAAAACAGGTGTTCTAACCAAGAAGGGCATCTCCAAGATGATGAAGGATGATAGCTCAGCACCAGGAACAGCAGGCAAGCAGTAGTCCGGATGGTACCAGTGAGGGCCACAGACAGAAAGGTTAAGAGGCCTTAAGATTAATCAGAGAGACTTCTCTGGTGGGCCAATGGCTAAGACTCCTTGCTCCCAATGCAGGGGCCCCAGATTCAATCCCTGGTCAGGAAACAAGATCCCACATGCTGCAACTAAGAATCTGCATGCCTCAACTAACCAAATAAGTAAATACAATTTTTAAAGTTTAAAAAAATAATGACTCAGAGAACTCAAACCAGGCCTCTGTAACAATCTAGAGGGGTGGGAAAGGGTGGGAAGTGGGAGGGAAGTTCAAAAGGGAGGGGACATATGCACATAATTCATATGTACTGTATGGAAGAAATGAAACCAATATTGTAAAGCAATTATCCTTCAATTAAAAATAAACTTAAAAAAACAAAGTTTAACAAAATAAATTACTAAAAGGAATCAGAAAACAGCAATATGACTTATTATTTAGAGATATGGAGATTTATAAATGTCAGAGCAGTCCAAAAATTTTCAGTTTTGGGCTCTTGTGGTTTGCAGGGTAGAGAATTCCTGTATTTTTGGTAGCTTTTTAGTACCATTTGACATTTTAAACAATGTGCATGAATTAGTTAAACCCCAAAATAACAGACCTCTGGTATGATCACAGCTATATTTTTTTAAATGAAATGTTAATAGTGATTAGCATTAGCACTATGAATAATCTTTCTTCGTCCTGCTTTTCTCCGTTTTCACTAATTTCTACTGTGAGTATTCATTACATTTGAAGGCAAAAATAAGATAAACTTTAAGTTTTAAATAACAATATAAAAATCTGCCCATTCAAAAGTGAATATAAAACCCTTTCATTTGCCTTTCCCCCAACATCTTTTGTCAACTTCAATTAGGCTGCAGATTCATAGAAAAATGTTTTCAAGAAGGCAAAGTAGACAAAAGAAATGTCTTAGCAATCATGTGTACCCAGCATCAGATGCTACCCTGCTCCCCGAAGTAACCTATTTTTTCTCCAGTTTTCTCTTTGGTCCTTCCCTAACAAACCAACACACAACACATTTCTTTAAAATAACTTCATTTTCATTATACCTTCCAATGTTGTCCATAAATTAGGATGTGTTTCTTGGCAATGTCCATTCTGTCCCAAGCCATTGCCAGATTCAATTGTTCTGATGCTGATAAATTCGTGCCTAGGGGAAAAGAAAGAGATCACATATTCTGTTTACAATATCAACATAAAAGCACAAAGTGCCATGAGTGTGAAAAGAGGGAAGGAAGAACAAATATAACCTTATTTAGACACTCACCCTTTAGCAGAGCTGTTAGGATTGCTAAATCAAGGTCCTGTGACTCCTCAGAATCAGCATCAAAGATGGTAATCTGTAATAGTTGAAAAACAGAAAGCCATATATTTTGAGAACTAGCAAAGGAATGCTTTCAAAAATCTGTTTTTGTACTAATGAATTAAGTGAAACATTCTTTATTAATGTCAAAATCACACAGTTTAAAAAAATTCTTTTTTCACTAATAAAGAGAAAACTTTTAAGTAGGGTAATGCAGAATTGTGCACATGAAGGGGGTGAAAAATAAGAAAAATTCCAAGTATCTTAGAGGAAACATGCATGAAAGAACATTACTCCATTAATTTACTATTCATATGATATAACAGAAACTCAGTGTCAATTCCTCATGTAAAGCAAACTATTCCTCATTTTGAAAGGATACAAAGTGAGAGCCTTCCAGTCACCTAGCTTTAGAAATGAAGGCTTTTGCTTTTTAATGAGAAATGAATACTCAACGACTTGTCATAAGATAAATGAGGCACTTATAACACACCCAGAGAGCAGGTACAATAGATAGCACGGAAAACCTGTACAATGTCAAAGTCACATGCATCCTGGCTTGTGACTCATTTTTTAAGACAAATAAGGGCATTTGTATGATTATAATAGGCCTTCTCCTGTTAATGAATGTATCTCAGTCTTTCCAAATGAAAATATATAGTAGAGGGAGCTGTTCATCAAAAGAGCCGAGACTGGCAAGGTCCAGTCTGAGATACGCCACTAACTAGTCAGTCTTGGGTAAATATTATAAAGCCACTGCATCTTGGGTTCCTCACCCACAAGGAGAGAGGAACTCACTAACTAATCTCTGAGATCTCATAAAGACAGAAAAACTATGCTTCTACAATTCACATAAAGAGCCTCTCTAGTCTAACAGCCCCTCCATGTCCATGATTTAAATCAACCCTCAACTGTATAGGAGTTCAGGACTTAATTTCACTAATGTGTAAACCCTTAGCTGCCTCCACTTGTTTCTTCTTGATTATTACACCACTCCCTGGTTACTCTCCTTGATGACAGGAAGAGGCAAGTATAATGGCGATCCCTTTAACATGTCCTTTTCTTTACCTACTGACATTGTGGGGAATATAAAATGTGTGGACCATATACAAGATTTCAACACTGAGCCCCAATTTCAGTTCTACTATTTCATAACTGCATGACTCTGGGTGAACCACTTAAAGTCTCTAGTCTTTAGTTCATTATCTCTGAAACTGAAATAAGCAATCACTGCACACTGAACTCACTCATGGGGATATTTCATGTAAAAAAAAATTATTGGGAAAAAAAACATATTGAAAGCACACTGCTAACTGTAGACATGGTTGCTGTTTTTGTTATTATTAGGTCAGCTAAAATCCCAAAGGGCTTTCATTTAGACTGAACTTGCTCGACTGTTTTTTTGAGGCCAAGTGCTTTAATAGTACCAAAATCTTGTATAATTTGGTCTACTCTTCAAATTCTGAAAAGATCACTGTGAATCATGGTATATATCTTCATATTTAATGTAACTGTCAGCTACCTATCATCCAAGTCACTGATAAAAAATTTTGATCAAAATGCCCTAAAAGATTAAAATCTCCTGAATCTGTATCATGTTCATAGTCCATAGTTTGTGGCCTCCATCTTCCAGCTGAGAGTACATTCTCACATTTTCACTATCCACTGCATCCCCAGTGATTCCTACAGGATATACTGAGGACACTGAGAAATGGTCATCTAAGCCAGCAACCTTGAGTTTATTTAAGGCAGGAAGCTGTTCTTTACCCTCCGAAAATATTCACATGTAATTTACACTAAATTCAATCACTTTCCTGTAATACTGTTATATTATCTAAGTTCTATTTCCCAAGTACCATTAGGAATCTGAAGCATGGTTCTAGAGAAGGAGGGAACAAAAGTCAAGTTAAAAGTCAAGTTCTGTAGCACTATATACAACCAAGTTAGAAATGAAAAAAAATTGTGAAAATAAATGTCACAATTGTTGCACATTCACTAGTGCTCATGCTCAGCAGCTCAGTCATATCTTATTCTTTGTGACCTCATGGACCATAGCCCATCAGGCTCCTCCATCCCCAGGATTCTCCAGGCAAGAATACTGGAGTGGGCTGCCATGCACTCCTCCAGGGGATCCTCCGAGCCCAGGGATTGAACCCAAGTCTCCTGCGTCTCCTGCACTGCAGGCAGATTCTTTAGCTCTAAGGCATCAGGGAAGCCCCTTGTAGAACATTAGCAGTTTTTAAGTTGGTCAAGTCATCAGCTCATCATACTCACAGAATCCCTGTGCACCATACACTCCATCAGAATCTGGAAAAGGTGCTTGGACTGCTTAAGACTAAAGTTGAAGGTGTTCTGCATCATGCAGATGATCTCCTCCTTCACCTGAGGACGCAGGGTCCTGGGAGAGAGAGAAATGGCCGTGACTCAACACAGCCGAGAGAGGGACCAAGCCAGAACCATCAGCACAATGACAACATCACTGCGTCTGTCCATGTGACGGAGCTGTCTATGGACAGTTGTGTCAAGAGACAAGTGAATGGGAAGAAGCAAAGTGGAGCACCGGCACGAGGAGAAGGCTGAACATTAAAACAAGGATGGACTCATATGCCATGCCCCTGGGAAGAAAGCACTTGGGGCAGGTTTTTGAGCTGACAGATTTCCACGGGGCTGTGAATCTCCAGAAATTATGGGCATGGTATCCTTAAAGAATCTGACACTCCAATAGTGTAAGAATCACTTGTCTAGGGTAACTTTAGGAAAGAGAGAGGTATAACCGAAGAGGAAGAGGGTAGAGGGTGGAAGTGGGGCTAAAGGGGAGAAAAACTGGAAGGGAAAAGTCATCAGAGAACAGTTATAGCTTAAAGTGAATGAATGTTTTTAAGCAAATGAGTGGGGTCAACATTTCAGTTCCTGGGCCCTGTATTTACTCATGCGGCAGAAATACCATGCTTTTGAAATTGAAAGAATCACGCTGGGTTTAGGGATGGCTTAGAGAAAAACTCCCATCTTGAAAAGAAGAAAGAATTAAAAACTCAAGTAAGTACAACATATGCTACAAAAATATCAGGATATAAATTTCTCTAATTTCTGCTATATTTACTGACAGCAATTGAATTCAAAAGTGACTACCATAGTGGTCTTCTCCTTCACTCCCCGGATATGATTTTTCCCTAAGCTCAGACAAGGTTCAAAGTCCTTTGTAGATGCAAGCCATTCTACAACTAAAGAAGTAGCAACTTGCATCACTGGAGGGCATTTTGGTGTTGCTTTAATAAATACAAAAATCACTGAAAAACGAATTCCAGTCTCAACACATCCTCAAAGATATCCAGGGAATTCCGGTCCCTGTCCTCTAAGGATGTCCATCCCACGCGAGAGCAGAGCTTAGGAAGAAGAAAGAGTCAGCACAGGTTTAGAAATGAAGGCTCAACAGCTCACCCTTCATCTGCTAAGTGTTTGTGGGTGAAGGCCAGGAGGTCAGCAGCCCTGCCTGTGCCTTCGCACACCACCACCGGGTCTTTGTCTTTCACAGTCTCCCACACTGACAGGATGACATTGGGGCCACCTTCCACCACCAGCCCCACCACGGGCACGCCTTGTCCAGAGCCTATTTCAGACAACAAACAGTATCAAATTGTTACAGAGGAACGCTATCAGCAATGCCAATTTCCAGACACAGCCTTTCAATTACCGCGTATATTCCTTACTTGAACTAGCCGTTCTCTTCTTTGACTCAGGTTTACTTAGTTCAAGGCCAAGTCAGAAGCTTGGACTTTAAATAAAAGTAGCCACAAATATGGTTAGAGTATCTTCTCCCAGTTAAAAAGGTATCTACAGGCTCTCGGTAATTAAAAAATAATAATAAGTAGTAGTCTTCAAGAAATTAACTTTTATTGTGGAAATTTTCAAACATATGTCAAAGAAAACAGAATGATATAATGGATCCCGATGTATCCATCACTCACCTCAAAAAAATGATCAAGCTGTTGACAATTCAATCAACTTTTAATAGTGGTTACTTCTAAGAACAGAATGGGATGGGTAAACCTCAAAGACTTTTACATTTCAACGTATTCCATTTTTCACTAGTTGACTTTCTTGTCAGACTATATATTGCTTTATTAAAGTAAGGAAGACAAAAAAAAGGAAAGACTGTGGAGTCATTCTTTTTAAAGATATTAAGCAAACAAAAGTTACAGATTGATATGTCCAGTATGATCCTATTTAAAACCCTATTTAAAAATTTAAAACTATATATATAGGTATATATTATATATATATATATTTTTATATATACATATACACATGCCTATATGTACAACATGTTTTTATATTTACATAAATAGCCAGAAAACTCTGGGATGATATACATCAAATTATTAATAGTGAAGGGAGGGGAAGATTTGGAGAAATGTTGATTGTTTATAGGCTTCTCGTTTAACTTTTACATCACACGTGTATTGATATATTTAATATTTAAATCAACTTTTTTTCCCCCAAAAGAAGGAAAACTGGCAGGCAACACCATGCCCACACCTGAGCAACAGAGGACTTCACTCTGGGTTCCGGGTTCTACCACACCTTCCTCTGGCCAAGCCCTTCCCCTCACAGTGAGGAGTCTACAGGGTCAAGGTTCAAGGGAAGCCTGTGCTCCCTGTCCTACATTGGACTGTACTAGACCCCAAAATTCTTGATTCCAGGGGCTGCTTGAGCCTCTGCCCCAGGGATGTACTTGTCAAAGCAAGAGGATTTGGAGGGAGTAGGGCTGGGACATACAGAATGAGGTGCCTAGGTGACAACATCTATGTCAGGCCCAGACATTATGAGATTGAGCCAAAGCAAGGAAGAGAAGCAGAGAGTGACCTGTAAACCAGGGACCAAGGTGATGGTTCTGCTTCACCTCCATGATTTGGCTTTGTACGCCCCAGAATCCAGGACTCTGACCTGAAACCTGGCCTTCCAGCTATATATGCAAAGGTAAAACTATTAAACATTATTTTATTATGTTTTTAATCTCGTGATTTGTGATTGTTAGCTTGATTTAAAACTTTTAAATATTTAAACAAACAGTACGTGTGCTTCCGTGTGCACCTTGTCCTGACTCCACAAATGACAGGAGTGGGCCTCTTAGCCCATCATTTTAATATTTCACTTCCTTTCCTTTTCTACATAACTCCACCTCCTTATTACTTTCTCCTTGTCACTAAAAATCAGACCTAAGATATACCAATTGATAGGCATAATCTTCTTGTAACATCATCTTATAAAAACTAAATTCAAATTCTAGGTTTTTATTTGGAGAAGAAAGGGATAGCCTTCCATATCAGAAGGGATATGTTCTTCTGAAATCATACAGATGAAAAAGTCAACAATGGTAATTTTCCTTAGTAAGATTATAGAGGGCTATCCCTTCCATGTTTTCTTTCTTTATCTGAATATGAGAGTATATAACACTTTTATCATCAGAAAAAGAAATCAATAAGGGTATTTTGCAGGAGAGAGGAAAATAATTCAATTTCAGTTAGGGACATCTATCTTGAAGCAATAACTAATCTCCACAAAAATAAATATATTTATTATTGTTTTCTACAAAAAGAATCTTATTGATGCGACTAATTAAATTTGTTATAAAAGGAAAACAACTGTGAAGTTCTTGCTTATAAATCTCATGAGAGAGCTGCTTCTACTCCTGACTCTGTTTAAGCACATTATAGCTCCAGATGAAAACCTCCTAGAATAGGCATCCCAGGAAAGGGCACTCTTCTCCAAGACTTGGATGATGAAGACATGCAGAGTCACCCAATCCTATGCTTTCCATCCTCAGAGGCCTACAGCACAGGAACTGACATTGGCCACATTTCATATGGGTGAACCCAAGGATTTCTAGAGCAACTTGATGAGTCAGCCTTTTTTTTTTTTTTTTTTTTTTTTTTGATAAACATTCTCTCTCAATATCAAGGGTTTACCAAGGATTACAAGAAGTCCAGCTGGACCTCTCCACAGCAGTGCCCCTAGACAGGACCTGTCGGCTGAGGCCCCGTGGGTACTCACAACTATGTATCTTCTGCAGAGAGAGGTACTTTTCCAGGTTCCTCCTGAGCTTCATCTCATTGCCATACTTGCCAACAGTGCCATCATCAGACAGGATAAAGTGGGAGTGCATGCAGTTGAGTGTTGTGAGCTTGCTGAGGGGGTTTCCCAGAGTCTGGTACAGGCACACTACCTGCAAGCAGCGAGAACAAGGGTCAGAGGTCCTTCCTGGGCCGACTGCTCCAAAGGCCTGTTTGTGCACTACAGAGTTCCGGTCCACGCCAAAAAGTACTACTAGCTACTAAGAGCAGTGCCTCTCAGGCTATCTGCAGTGAAGACTCAATCTGAGTTCCTTTACTTTTATTTTTCTATGGATGGATATGAGTCCTATAGTACATGACTAGTCTGCAGCTTGTGCTACATTAGACTCGTGACACAAGTTCAACAGCACTCGCACACACAGCAACATGAGAACACTTACCATATGCTTGGAGTCACAGCACTGTTACATTGCTAAAAATGCTTCCAAATATTTATTTTCAATTTCTCTACTTACTTTGTCTCAGATCATTGAAAAAACAGTTCAAGGATCTGCACTAATATACAAAGCACATCAGTATTCAGAACCTATGCCTTTAAATAGATCTATTTCAGAATAATATTTGGACACTGATTTATGTTTCTAGTATCCCAAATGAAGTGAAGAGTAAATGGAGATGTATTCACATTCAATATAAATTACCCAGATCCGTGGAATTCACCAGGCAAGAATACCAGAGGGGATTGCCATTCCCTTCTCCAGCAGATCTTCCCAACCCAGGGATTGAACCTGGGTCTCCTGCATTGCAGGCAGATTCTTTACCATCTGAGCTACTAGTGAAGACCCTTATCAATATTTACTGATTCTTCCATAAACTACTCCAATTCTTCTTTGTTTCCAGGGAAGAAAGCACAGTACAGTCATTTGGTATCCGTGGGAGGTTAGTTCCAGGACTACTCATGGATACTACAGTCCATGTATGCTCGGATCCCTCATATAAAATGACATAATACAGTTGACTTTCATATCCCCAAGATCCATGGTCGGTTGAATCCTGGGGATCCAGTGTTGGTTGGCTCTTCAGATGCAGAATCCACAAACAGGGAGGGGTAAATGTGTTTAGAGTCTAAGAGTCCAAGTTTAAGGCTAGACTCTTCTGCTTTCTAATTTTAAATCTGGGTAATACCTGCTTCCTTTCTCAGGCTCATTTCCCTCATGTGTAAGTGATATTAACGATTCCTATAGCAGAGGGTTGCTGTGAGGTGTTAAAGAAATCATGGATGTAAAAAGTACCATAAATGTTAAAACATTAGTCTTTAAAAGTTACCTTTACAATTCCTAAGCATGACAGTGAGGCTAGAAGCCAAAAGAAAATGATTGATAGATTTAACACATTTTTTTATATATGGAAAGATTTCATAAATAATACAAACTAAAATCTGGGAAATGCAGCAAAATAGCAAACAAAAATGCTAAAATGAATTATAAAAGGTCTTTCAACATTTTTAACTATGCTTAAAAGTGTCCAGAAACCACATGAAAAGATGTGGAACCTCACTAGTAATCAGAGAAATGTACTTAAGAACAATTAGGTATTAACTTATACCTATCAGAAAAGCAATGTTTTCTAAAAAGCCAGAATATCTTTTGAAGCCAGGAATGGTACAGAAAAATAGGCATCCTCATGCCCTGTTGTTAGGAATGGAAATTGTTTTCATCTTTCTGGAAGGCAAAGAGTCACTTTTTTTCAAGATACAGTTGTTTTGTTTCGTTTTTTTAGTTTTTATTGGAGTACAGTAGCTTTACAATGTTGTATTAGTTTCTGCTATACAGTAAGTGAATCAGCTATATACACATGCTCCCTGTTCTTTAGCTTCCCTTCCCTTTTATGCCACCTCAGCGCAATGAGTAGAGTTCCCTGGGCTATACAGTAGTTTCTCCCTAGTTATCTGTTTTACATATAGTGCGTGCTATGTCGCTAAGTCTGACTCTTTGCGACACTATGGGCTGTAGCCTGCCAGGCTCCTCTGCATAGGGATTCTCCAGGCAAGAATACTGGAGTGGATTGCCATTTCCTCTTCCCAACCCAAGGACTGAACCCCCATCTCTTATGTCTCCTGTATTGATTGGCAGGAGGTTCTCTATCTCTAGTGCCACCTGGGAAGCCATGGATGACCATTGGGAAAGCTATTACAATTACCCAGGGGGTTAGGTTTGAGGCATGAGCAGAGAGCATTTCAGGGTTAGTGCAGGGTTTTGGGCCTGAGCAACTTCAGGGTAAGATTGTCATTTTCTAAGACAGGGTAAGAAAGGCAGCATGAAGTCAGGAATTGGTTTGGGGCATATTACACTGAAGATGTCTATAGGTATCCAGGTATAGTGCTAAGCTGGCAAGTGGATATATGTTTATTTCCTTTTGCTATGAAAGAGTTTGTCTACTTACATCTCTTCCAATAAGATCTTTCCGGTTCTCAATGACCCCCAAGGAGGGATTCCAACTGTCCAGATTTTTCTCAAGGACTGCGAGGAATGGGCTTTCAGGGCATCCCCAACATGTTTGGACACACCTATGAACAACCAGGTTAGAAGTCAAACTTTAACTCACAAATCACGCAAAACACTGCAACTGCCAGAAAGAGAATAGACAAATATATACAAAAGACTGTTATCAGGGAAAGTTGCTGGCACAGAGGAATTACAAACGTAATAGTTTCACTGTCCTCAAAATCCTCTGTACTCTGTCTATTCATCCCTCATTCTCCCCAGTCCTTGATCACCACTGATCTTTTTATCATCTCTATAGTTTTGCCTCTTCCAGAATGTCATATAGTTGGAATAATGCACTATGTAGCCTTTTGAGATTGGCTTAACCTGCCTTTTAACTGAAAACACTACATTACACCACTTACTCTTTTTAAGTAGAATCTGGCTCTGTATGTATCATTAGCATAGGAGAAAAAAAGCAAAAACCCTGCATATTGCATGCATCTGAAGCATAGCACTTTATTTTCTTCTCTCTGGCATCCTCCCCTCCAGCCAATCCTTTGCACTTTTCCCAGTCATCTTCTAAAACTGGGGTTCTGGACCACAGAACATACATCAGTACCAACAGAGATTCAGATCCATAGGTTTGGCGTGGATTACCAGCATGTGGTGGCCACAGTTTTTCAGCGGCCCACATGTGATCTTAATACATATTACCTGCTAAGATTTCATAAAATCTGATCGGACAGTATCATTCCCTATTCATTCTTCCATTCAAAAATCTTCTGAGGGCTCCCTGCTACACAGAGAATAAAACCTCACCCCAAACAGCATGGTACCCAATCTGGCTCCAGTCTCTCTTGGCTGTCCCTGTCCTCTGCCACAAGGCACATTCAGCTAGAAGGTGTATCACCACTCTCTGCACATGCCTTAATCTCCAGCTGTGTTCCTGGCCCTGAACTGCCACCTTGGCCTAGAATGCTTCTTTCTACCCTTTTCTCAAGGGAAGCGTATACATCCTCCACCAAGCCTTTTTCTCAGGTTTCCCAGTTGGAAATGGAATTTGTCTTCCTCTTCCTTTTACTCCCAAACACTTTCTTTGTATCTCAACTATAGCCCATTCACCATCAATTTTTGGTTAGCTATTTATTGTCTGTTTACCACAGTCACCCACTTCATCACTAAACCCAGGGGCCATATCTTACTTATCTTTCATCCATGAGTAAGATGGATGATCCACTGGAGAATGAACAGGCTACCCACTCCATATTCCTGGACTTCTCTGGTGACTCAGCTGGTAAAAGAATGCACCTGTGATGTGGGAGGCCTGGGTTCAATCCCTGGACTGGGAAGATCCCCTGGAGAAGGGAAAGGCTCCCCACTCCAGTATTCTGGCCTGGAGAATTCCATGGACTGTATAGTCCATGGGGTCACAAAGAGTCAGACATGACTGAGCAACTTTCAAGAATCATCTGGGGATGTTATCAAAATGCAGGTTTTTATCCCGCTCATCCGGGGAGCCTGATATCTGGGTTACCATCAAGCTTCTTGATGATGCTGATGTTACTGGTCCAAGGACCACTTCTTGTGTAGTCAGGCCCTAAGGAGCTCTGCTTGAATCAAGTCAGACCTTGGTTATTGTTTAAGGAAGCCTCAAATATATCTCATTTCTTTTGTTCATATGAACTATTTCAATGGTTTTCACACTATTATATTTGCATTTCTTAATTGACCCTAACCTAAAATATTACATTTTTAAAAGGCAGTAAGTAAAGCACGTGACACAGTTAGCTATTCAAAGAAAACAACTATGACCAAGTTCACCTTTTCCTGAACTCAGTGAACTTCCCTACCCACCCTTTTTTTCTTTTTAACTGGAAATAAAATAAGTACTACACACTGGACTTGGAACTCTGCAACCTTCACTTTCTTTTAAGAATGTGAAACAATAGTACCAGAGGTTACCCATTGGTGACAGGCTCTAAATCCCTTGGTTTTATTTTTTTCTTTGTTTTTTCAATCACTTGCTTTCCTTTTAGTCAAAAGAAATGATTTCTTATCTTAGTACCTGTTGCTCACTTGTTAGACAAATGTGTAGGCCCTGGCCTCTCCCTCATAGACAGGGAGACTCATCCTGACCCAGCCTGTATGTCAGAACACACACATGCCACAGGTGCTACAGGCAATAAATGCTACAGAAATTAAGGAGCTAAAGTGAGTTGAGATAGAGAATGCTTCCTGGGTACGTTAGCATCTAATGTCAATCCTAAAGGACGGGCAGAATTTAATAGGAAACACTGGCTAGAACATCCCAAGTAGAAACAGAGAGAAGTAAAGGGAAGATGGAAAGCTACAGGAGTGATATTGTGACTTGTAATAATAACTATTTAGTCTGTCAGAGACACAGAGCTCCTCAAAAGCCTGGAATTTCCTAAGTGCTGAGTGACAGGTGGTTTTGTTATGTTAATGAGACAACTTTTAGACCTATGGTCGTGGGTTGGTTTCCAGGATAACCAACCATCCTTGTGATTAGAAGATTGGAACTTCCAGTCCCATCCCCAACCTCTGGGGAAGGGAAAGGAGCTGGATATTGAGTTCAATTATCAATAGCCAATAATCGAATCAGTTATGCCCATATAATGAAGCCTATGGGTTTCCCAGGTGGCTTAGTAGTAAAGAATCTGCCTGCCAATGCAGGAGATGCGAGTTCCACCCTGGCTTGGGAAGATCCCCCAGAGAAGGAAACGGCAACCCACTCCAGTGTTTTTGCCTGGGAAATCCCATGGACAGAGGAGTCTACAGTTTGTAAGCTACAGACTGTAGCCTACAGCAAGCTACAGTCCATGGTTTGCAGAAGAGCTGGACATGACTCAGTGACTAAACAACAATAAGAACAACAATGAAGCCTCCATAAAAAGCAAACAAAACAAAAAACAGGGTTTGGAGAGCTTCCAAGTGGGTAAAACATGTGGACGTGGGAGGAAGGCACAGAAGCTCCGTGCCCTTTCCCACAGGTGCCTTGTCCTATGCATCGCTTCTATCTAGCTGTTCTTGAGTTACATCCTTCTATAATCTAATGAGTAAACTGGTTTCCTGCATTCTGTGAACTACTCTAGTAAATTCATCAAACCCAAAGACCGGATAGTGGGAAGTGAAAGAAAGTGTGAAAGTGTTAGTCACTCAGTTGTGTCCAACTCTTTGTGACTTCATGGACCATAGCCCACCAGGTTCCCTCTGTCTATGGAATTCTCCAGGCAAGAATACTGGAGTGGGTTGCCATTTTCTTCTCCAGGGGAAATCAGGGATAGAACCTGGGTCTCCAACATTGCAAGCAGGCTCTTTACCGTCTGAGCCACCTGATTTGCAGCCAGAGAGTCAGAAGCACAGGTTAACAACCTGGACTTGAGGCTGACATCTGAAGTGAGGACAGTCTTGTGGGACTGAGCCCTAAATCTGTGGGATCTGATGCTGTTTCCAGGTAAATACTGTCAGAACTGAGTTGAATTGTAAGGCATTTCAGCTGGTCACATGGGAACTGGTGTTAGAACTGTGATAGGTTAGTAACAGATTGGTAACGGGAGTTTGTGAAGTTACTAATTCTCAACCCCGGCTGCACATTAGACATCCTTCAGAAGTTCCACCCTGAAAAATTCTAATTAATTTGGAGTAGAGCCTGTGCATTGTATTTTTGTAATGCCTCCAGATGATTCTGTTACACATATACAGTTCATAAAAACTGATGCAAAAGAGTCGGGTTAGAGGTTCAGGGGCTACTGAATGAAGTTTTTGAATGCCAGATTTCAAGGAATATAAGACTCAGAGATAGTATGTGAAAAGGTAGTTATGTAGTTAATTATCTCCTCATGCCCCATATGCTCAATACAATTGTTGCACACATCCCTGCTTTCCAATGGCTGAGAACTTGACCATGGTGAGTTTAGCTCATGTCTATGCCCACACACTACACACTTGCATGGAGTCCATGTCCTTTGTAACCTTACAATAGTCCAAAGCTTATGAAAAACTATTTCTTTGGTAAAAGTCTACAAAGTTATATTAAAATAGGAGATTTAAACAATGGTAAAAACACAGTCCAGGAAAGGTCTGTGATTCTTCTGAGTTTCTTTTCCAGTTACTACAGTTTCAGTCTTCCTCCCTCATGCTGCCTGTATCTCCTGGGAACACTGCAGAGCAAACTTAAGTGTTATACTGCCTGATTCAGTTTTAAAAGGAATAACAGGAAAAAAGAAAAAAAGAGTGAAACAGGGACTGTGCTTTACCTGTATTAATGCCTTCAGTTATTATCCATGCTCCTGTTGTCTCTGCAGCTTTGATCAAACCTTGGCTGAAGATCTCTTTAAGTTTTGAGGGCATCTTGAAGTTCTGGATACCACCATGGACGGAGATCACCAGCTTTGGCAGTTCCATCTTCCACTCTTTCAACATTAAATGTAACAGGTGATCCAACTTTGTGTCATAAGAAGTTCTAATATACTGGAAGATATACATAGACACATACACATAAAATAGTGGAAAGGACATGCCAATTCACAATAAGCACACAGCAGGGCAACTGAAATGCTAAAACTTAAAAGAAAAGTGCCTGGAATCTCTTTAAAAGTTCATCTTCCTATGATGGAAATATTTACTTTGAAAGGATCCCACACCCCCTTTAAGTTCCTTCTGGGAATTACAAGTCACGGCAGGAAGGTTTCCTCTGGTTTTCAGCGTTGGTCCATCAATGTTCTCTAGAAGGTCTGAGGTGAGGCAGAAAAATGTCAAACTGGCAAAAATCATTACTCCAGCAAACCCATTTTAAAAAATTGTTTAGAAATAAATGAAATGAGGCTTTTCATAAATGTTATGGCTTTTCTTAATTTACTTGGTCATTTCACATATGTGCATATTTTTTTATCCACTATTGACAATTATTGTACATCCCTTGAGATGCATATACTTACATGTTTGCATAATTTAAATTAAGATCCAGGAACATGTATATTTATTTCAAATTTTACATTCTAATGACATTATTTATATATACATACATATATATATATATATATAAAATCTCTCTAAAAACTTTTTTCCCTAAAATATACACTTTTCACAAAAAGGTCAAGGTAACCAAAAAAAAAAAAAAAAGAGGAAATCCCAGAATCATTTGTCATTTTGCCCAAAATTAAAAAGTATATGACTAGTTTTCTTCTCCCAGCCAATGCAGCCACTTACAGGTTGTTAAAATCATATTGAGATGAGTGTGAGCCAACCAATAGCCAAGAATAAGTCAGATTTATAGGATAAGAGCTACAAGAAACCATGAATCTATAACCACAGGTAGAGATCACCATAGATATGCAAATAGGAATTATCACATGATCCTCCAGAATGTGATAGCGATTTAAAATAATTGTCTTCACCTTTGAAATTCTTAAAAAATAATCCCTTTATTTCATAATTAAAATATTATGAATTCTGAACATGAGGTTGGTGCAGCCATCACAGAATGTATTAAATAGTAGAAAGAATCTAAGGGTAACTAGGATTCAATTTACAAGTGAGGAAACAGAGTTACCATGGCTTTATCATGTATACAAATAGCAGGGAAAATATAAGTGGACCTTTGTGCAATAGTTTATGTTGCTCCAAGTAATAAATAAAGGCAGAGAAGCAGCTCTGGGTTAGTTCTCCTTCTATCGCAACTCTTTCTCCCAGGTAGCACTCTCTTTCAACTGTTAAGTACTTTTAGTCCTAGAAGATACTTCTTGAGATTTCAGGATAAACACCTTTCATTAACTAAATTATCAGCAGCAGAGTCTTTTCTTCCAAAAACCAACCAAAGGCGATGCTAAGGGTTAACTACTCTTACCTTCCCCTCCTTCTCCTTTATAACTAACTCTCCTCCAATTCTTTGTGGAAGGAGGTGGGAGGGCTAACAACTGGGAAGGCAAATGCAGCCAGAGGGATGAGTAACCAGCTCTCACAAGCTCTCCTGCTATGCACCCTAAGACTGAAATTCAATTCCAGGCTGAAGTATAAGGATAGCTGCTCTCTTCTGAGAGGTCAAATGCATTCAGGCACAGAGTAGGTAACAGGAGCCTAATGCTAAGCATAAAACCTATTAGTGATCAGATCTGTCTGACTATGCTTTCACCTTTACTAAATATACCCTATTCCCCCTTGGCCCTTGTACAAGTTATTCCTCATGCCTAGAGTGGTGTTACCCTTCTGCCTCTCTCACCTTTCCCATTTCAGCATAGTCATCCCTACTCTCAGATGGCTTCCCTGACAGACACACCCAACCCAAGAAAAACAGGAGTTTGCTTTTCATTCTCTCAAAGAACCCTGTACTCCCCTTTCATAACATCTACACTGTCTGTAGTAATCTTATGTTCATTTCCTGTTTCCCTCACTAGACTGTAAGCAATGTTAGTACACAGAATATATGGTCTTTGCGGCATAGCAAACTATGAAATGAAGTCAAGCGGCTCAGTCATGTCTGACTTTTCGCGACCCCATGGATTGTAGCCTATCAGGCTCCTTGGTCCATGGGATTTTCCAGGCAAGAGTACTGGAGTGAATTGCCATTTCCTTCTCCAGGGATCTTCCCCACCAAGGATTGAACCATAAAGATCTGCTGAATGGACTGAAAAAATGAGTAAATGATGATGATTATGAACCAACATAAAACAAAAGGAAGAAGACAAAAACTTAAGGGAAAAATCACATAAAGAGTTCTGTGAAAGTTAGCTTCCGAGGACAGTTTTCTTGTCAACTGAAGGAAAAGTCAATGCACAAAGTTAGGTGCAAGAGGATTAGTAATCAGAAATGTAGACTACTATACAATTATATTATGAAACCTTATTATTATGGCACTATTAAAACTGTTGCTGATTCTCATTGTTATATGAGAGAAACCAACACGACATGGTGAGGAAATGATCTTCCAATATGAAAAGAAAAAAGGAGACTTGAGACTTGTTAAAACATAAGAAAAAAAAAGAATTATTCTTTCAAATCCCTTTAACTGATGGCGACACTACAGGGCACAGCTGATTCTGAGCTTTCCTGAGGCAAGCGCCCCTGCCTTTCCCCTGGAAAAGCTGCCTCTAAAAAAGCAGTGAGTAGTTAACAAGCTCAACAGAGATACCTGATTAATCAATAACTATGCAAATCACATGCAAAATAACCATGTTAGAGACAGGAGGAAAACTGGCCTTGAAAGCCCAGCACTATCATTCAGGGGGTACAGAAAGAAATCACCCCCATTTCCTCTCCAAGAAGAATTTCTCATGGGGACATACTTCTGCTGAAATCTGTTCTTTGGTAGTAACTTTTGTACATTCCCCGAAGAAAGGGCAGGGCTTTGGCAACTGCCTCAAGAGTAATAAGCCATTCTCTTCTGCAGGGGGCATAAAAACTGGCTTGAAAGAGCTCAATTAAATAAAGAGCTGGCCACGCCACATATGGGAACTGGGCCTCAAATATAAAGCAAACAGCGAGTCATTTTTGTCAACAGGTCAACAGCATGGATCGCCTTTGCAATAAAATCTGGTCATCTGATCATCTACACTTGGAAATTCTATTTGGACATACATTTGGAGGTTATATCCTCTGTTTAGAAACCAGCAAAATAATGTGAGTTATTAGCAAACCTTGGAGTGGTGAATGTGCTCTCCATGTTGGAAGTTAATCGTGCCAAAGGTATCCGTAGGGCTTTTCGTTGTGTGCTTTTCAACAGACCATTGTTCATCTTCACTACCACTGGCAGCTGAGACTGTCCGAGTATAATCTACCCCATGATGGTCTCTAATCAATAGTCCACAGTAACACCTTAAATTTGACATAAAAACCAATTTAAAATAGAAAACACACAATTTTAGAATAGGAAATAGAGGTAATGGGAACTTCCCTGGTGGCCCACTAGTTAAAACTCCATGCTTCCATTGCAGGGGGCATGGGTTTAATCCCTGGTTGGGTAACAGTTCCTACATGTCGTGGTTGAAAATTTTAAAAGAAGAAAAAAAAAAAAACAGATTCAATGTTCCTACATGTTTCTAGGGTAATGTATAGATGACATATATCAAGAGTTTTAAAACTTCACATTGAGGTTTATATTAGATTTCAAACACTGGGTTGTTTTCTAAGTTTAAAAACATTCTCAGAGGTTCTCTCCCTTAGCTGCACATTAGAATCATTTTGGAGATGCTTTAAGAAAACACTAAAATCTCTTATGTACCCATGTTCATAGCAGCATTATTCACAATAAGAAGGAGCTAGAAGAAACATCAACAGATGAATATATGAACAAACTTTAAAAATTCTGAACAACATCAACTGATGAATGGATGCACAAAAGGAAAAAGTTCTAAAGATCCATTACACAACAGTGTGAATATACTTAACACTGCCGAACTGTACACTTAAAAATGATTAAAATAGTAAGGAAAACAAAAACAAACATCAAATTGTATATTTTAAACATGTACAGTTTATTTTATGTCAACTATACTTCAAAAGAGCTGTTTTCACAAAAAAAATTCCAAGACTTAAGAAAATTAAGAAAATATCCTCATGTAATATGTAAAATGCACATCAAAAGGAATATTAACCAATCCGAAAAAGAGATGTGACTTCAGAGATATATATAAACATAGAATTTTTTATCTAAGCCTTACCTGATTAAATTCTGACAGACCTGACATCCTGCAGTGCATCTAAATAAAACGGATAAAACCAGTTAATTAATATATTTTAAAACAAATTTAATTCATATATAAATATCTGTTAATTTTCTATAGTCTGGAAATCAGGATTACTGAGTATTCGTATATACTACCTCCCAAATATTCCCCTATGTCATTTACCCTATATAATTACACCTTAACAACTATGATCTAATTAATGGAACAGAGTTAGGAACCAAAATATCTGGATTTAAATCTCAATGATTTAACAATTCTTCTAAGCCCCAGGTCTCATATCTGTAAATAATATCTGACCCATACAATTATTAAAAGGATTAAGGGTGATAATATATGTGAGGTATCTTACAATATCTGGTATACTGCAGTTTGTATAATAATGTTGACTACTAATATTATACTATGAAGATAACAGAATTCTTAAGAATTAAGAAAATATACATATAAAATTTTAAAACCCTAAACACTGTCAAACTGAGGAACATTTGGTGTGAATATAATTGTTATCTTTATTAATTTCTTTTTATGATTCAAAAAAGCCTCCTGGATTTGGGAGTTAGCATTATGGTCATCAATGATCACATTTTTTAAGTCTGAAGATTTTTTGTTTGTTTTGTACAAATAAGATTTTTAAATCTTAGCATCATGGCAGATCCTCTGCTGTAACAAGCAGGCTCTCTAATTGTGCTTCTCGGGCTCTAGAGTGCATGAATTCAACAGTTATGGCGCAAGGGCTTAGCTGCCCTGCAGCAGGTGGGATCTTAATTCCCTGCCCAGGGATCAAACCCACCCTGCTCCCCACACTGCAAGGTAGATTCTTAACCACTGGACCACCAGGGAAGTCCTGAAGAAGTTTTAACTAGAAAAGAAATCTAGTTAAAATAATGGAATAAAAGATCGTGTTCATAAAATCATTCTAAATTATTCAGAAAAGGATGTTCCAGCCTTTTGGAATGTTTGTTCCCTCAACAAGTTCAAAATGGCAGGGGGAGTGGGGGAAGCACTGTAATCAAGTCCATCAGATTTCTTTCTTATTAGGAGGGACAAAAGAATCAGTAAAAGATCAACTTTTATCTAAGTTTAAAATAATGAACCATCACTCTTTTGCTGTGCACTGTAAGGAAGAAAATTGCATGAAGGCTACAGCTTTGAGAATTTTACTAAGGTCTAAGAAAAGGCTCAGAGAAGGCGATGGCACCCCACTCCAGTACTCTTGCCTGGAAAATCCCATGGATGGAGCCTGGTAGGCTGCAATCCATGGGGTCGCTAGGAGTCGGACACGACTGAGCGACTTCACTTTCAATTTTCACTTTCATGCACTGGAGAAGGAAATGGCAGCCCACTCCAGTGTTCTTGCCTGGAGAATCCCAGGGACAGGGGAGCCTGGTGGGCTGCCGTCTATGGGGTCACACAGAGTCGGACACGACTGGTGTGACTTAGCAGCAGCAGCAGCAAGAAAAAAGGCTGACATAGGAGAAACAGCCATAATCATCCATTAACCTTTTTTTTTACAATCACAGAAAAAGAGAGATTGCTTTCTTCCAATAAAAAGTAGTACATCTTAGACCATTCATGGAATTATGATCACTGATGTTCTTCTTGAGTCTGTGGGCTGAAGACCTACAGTTTACCACATTTCATGAAGTTCAAAGTGACTCTGAAGAGGATTTTCCATTTACAGAGCAGTGGGAGTCACCTGAACTCTATCTGCCTTCCACTGCATCCATCATACTACAAAATGTCATAAAAGATGAAGGGAAAAAACAAGGTTACCCTGACTTTTAGTCTGTAAACATTTCATAAGCAGGTAAAATGAGGATTTCCAATCATAGGGCTTATAAGCCACAGGTAATTCAAAGAGGGTGGGACTAGTAAATATTTAACAAATGCAAAGAACACTATTTTAGTCATCATCCCCAAAGAACTAGAATTTCAGTGACCTCATGGTGCTATCACATACAGCTGTGATTTCTAAACTTCAAATGAATATAAGGCTAATTGCCCAACAGAATCTAAAAATAGAATGGTCCCCCTAATTAAAACACTGCTCTACTATTTTCCTTTCCTTTCAACTCTTTTTCCTAAGGGCAATGCTACCCAACCTTAATTTCATGGATCCATTACCCTGGGGAATTTTCCACAGCCCTGTCTTCCTTTATCTTTCACTGGCTACTGTTTTGAACTTTGTCCTACAAGTAGAGTTTTCAAAGGATTGGCAAGAACTCGGAGTGGTCAAACTCAGGTCGTTTCATTCTGCTGCCCATTATCTGCTCAAGGAAAAAGCCTGCAGGAGGAAACAATTAACTGTTTCTATATCTGAGCATGGAGTCCTGAAATATCCCAGCTACTATATTCCATAGACACCTGGGGATAAGGAATTCACACTATGTTGAAATATCCAATATTCAAAAGTTATAAATTTATGATCCAAACCCAAGTGGAATGGATGTAGTGCTAGATACTTCCCTGGCATCTATCCTCCCACTAGGCAAACAAGCGTATCAAAGACAAAGCAAGAGTAAAATTTACCACAATACCAACAGGGGCTCTGCCAAGGTAAAGTCATAGCTCTAAATTTCAATAAGCAGTCTTCCAAGTACTGTAGGTTTAAAAGAAAAATGCAATTAAAAATTATACCTGTGAGGGTCTTTAGAGCTGGGTATGATTTTGTTACATTCTCTCTTGTGGAACACTCCTTCAATCCAAGATTTCTGGGACTGAATAGAAAAATATCATTATTTTTATAGCCTAATGAAATGAGAACTCAGTATAACCACAGTAGGCCAGGTAGGCAATATATGTGTAATTATAATAGACATGAATTAAAATGCCAAGACCAACCCCAAACAAAGCATTCATTGGCTTCTATTACAGACATATAGACAGAAATAATTTGAATGCAAAAATATTCCCAAAGTTAATTGGTCCATAATCTCATTTAAATGTAAGGTCCCTAAATGCATAAAACTCTGCCAAGGATGTAAAGATACAGCTGAAGCATTCTCTTAATTCTTCCAAAAGTCACTTTTAAATCTTGCACTGTAACCCTGTAGAGTGAATATGAAGCTCTTAAACTTCAAAAATCTCACTTATAAAGTCCCACTTTGGCTAAGATTTGACAGGAAGCTGGAAAGAATGTCAGAGGAGGGCTGTGATCTCAGCAAGAGTCTATGAAAGGAGTTCAATCTAAAACTAATCTGAAGGATACGTAATGGGGAATACTGCACATGCACCCTCAGAAGAGACCTTAACTGAAACTGATTTCCCGATTCACAAGATAAGTGCCCGATTCACAGGAAATGAGACTTACTTCCTGACCAATAACCATCAGCCACCAGTCTCCCATCCTCAAGACAATGAACTGACTGCTTGGACTCTGGCTGATGCCCCCTTCTTTGCACTCTCTGCCTCAAACCCTCAACAGATTCACCTGTAGCTTGTGACGGCATGCATTTCCCAAATTGCAATTCCTCTGCTATTCCCAAATGAATTCAATTTCTGGTCATTCAAGCTTGCTCCAGTTTACTGCTTTCTTTAAGCGAGTTTGCTATACGTTGTATAAGCATAGCATGTTATTGGCTAAATTTCAAAATATCTGAATTCATTCAACAAACATTTTAGAATAGGCCTCCATGTGGCATGCTGGGAATCCTATGGCAAATAAAGTTCTTACTCTGAAGAAACTCAGAATAAAAAGAAGGAAATGGATAACAAATTGATATCATTAAACCTCATGTGTAACAATTAACTATTAAAAATAGCTCCAAAAAGAGAACTTAATTTAGGGGCTTATGTATATAAACTAAGCAAGCTAGGCTCAAATATTCCCTTCTTTTAAAAGGCCTGACAGCCAACACTAGTAGAACTATCTGGGCAAATTACTTTCTTCATACCTATTTGCTCATCTATTAAATATGGAGATAATAATAGTAATAATACCTTACGGTGCTACTGAAAGGAATTAAAAGCTTAGATTTCTCCTTGGGACCTCTTAAGGCTCAATAAAGCTTAGTTATTATTATTGGTAATATCAGAGGTAAAAATTAGCTTTTCGGTTGGTAGCATGGGAACTTAACATTGGTGTATTTTTTTCATAGAAAAATACTTTGGTGAGTTCCAAGTCTCCCTCCTAGGACCTCTCATATTACAAAGAATGATTTCTATGGGTCCATTTTTCCCCACCAGACTCCAGTTCCTAACAGGCCCCAAGCCAGTCATTGCTGTTGCCCCAGGGCCCAACCCAGTGATTATGGAATGAGCAACAAAATGAAGGTACTTAAAATAGAACTTCAAGAATTCATGTATACAATTTTCTCTCCAAGGGTGTAAACAGGAAACCTGTGCCCTAACAAGAACATGGAAACCTTCCTCCTGCAACTCCCATATCTTATCTCAAAACTACAGGAAAAGAAAAGCAGGCTTAATTTGCAAGTGTTTCAAAACAATTCTCAAATTAGAACTTTATTTTTTTGTCCCTACCTCATAATGGTAGCCTTTTGCAATATACACTTGAGCACCTGTGGAAGAGGTCCCGCCATGTTCAGTTCAACAGAGTACTATTAGAAGCCATATGTCTGTTGGTTCTGATTCAATAGCCCAAATCTATTCAGGGCAAATAATCGACATGTGTTTGCCACTTGGAGCAGCACATTGTTGTTGACATTAGAGAATGTGCCATTTCTGCAGCAATCGTGGCAGTCTTTATAGACTGGGTATTTTTATATACTGGGTCAGTGAGGTTGTGTTTTCATTGTGGGCGTTATAGGGAAAGTAAAGGCAGACGGAAAAGAAGGAAAACAGTGCCAGTCTTAGGCTGTGTTGGCACAAAGTTTGCCTCACCCTAATGTATATTCAGATTTTACGTGCCCAGGACTGGGGTGAGGGTGGTGAACAGCAAAGAAATGTCCAAGACTAATCCTCTAATTGTAGCTGTACATGAATTAATTCCTGATGTCACTGAAAGTATTTCTACACTGGGGCTTTTAGGGTTTCCAGATAACAGATTCTTTCTCAGGGGAATCTCTGAGAAGGAATAGTCTTAGAGGCATTTCTTGATTTTAAAAAAAAAAATCTGCTAAATGTTCATGGATTTTTCTTTTTAATATCCAGTGGACTGTGTGATTAGGCGCTAAAGGGCACACAGCTAACAAGTAATTTTTTTTAAACTTTCTCATACCTAAAAAAAATTTTTAACATTTAAAACATACTTTTTCCAGGTTAAACTGACTACTTTCTTTTATATCTATGTTTTTATACACACAACACTTACTTGCACCTATTCAGTTGTTTTCTTCTCAACATTATTACAGTTTTCTTCAAGATAGGCATTAGTTTATTTATCATGGCGTCTACACCACGCAGGGAAGTACCAGAATGGATCAAATAGAGAAAATATTTTCACACTCCAGATTGACATTTTTATTTTCTCTACACAGCCCCTCCCTTGCAGCAAGGACACATTCAAATTGAGTGCCAGGCAGACGGATGTGTTGGCTGGGGAAATACATCAGTGCAAAGCCAGCCCATCTACTGGGAGACTCAGCTCAGGGTCTCCCATGGCGTTTTGTCCATAATCTAGTGATACCTCATGGGACTCACTTGATCTGAGATTAAGAATCATAGGTAAAGGGCATCCAAATCTAAAATAACCCAAACTAGAGGATCTGGCTCACCACACTGCCACAAGTTAACCTCATTAGTTTTCCAGTAAATAATCTTTCCAAAATGCAGCATTTAGGAGTACTTCTTTATGAACACAAAATAACCTTACAGGTTTTCTTCTCTTTGGGTAGTAAAGGTAAGCACTATTTTATGGTAATGATTTCTTTTTTTCTTCTTTTTAATGGTAACATCTTTAATCGAATGTCAACTAAATAACTCACAATTCCCTAAAATGCCACTTCTCCCGACGGGTGAGAAATTTTACTGACGTTTTCATATACTGCCTTACTGAGCAAAAGCATTTAGAACTTCAGAATAACTATTTAGATTATATAAACTCATGAGTATATGAGTAAAACATTTATGAATTCTCCACCAAGTTTAATGGGGAATTAGAAGAACTCAACAGTGACCTACTTAGTAGAGTATATCATAAAAGGTTCAAGCTAAAATGTCATACATCCCTCCACAGCCCAAATCGGTGAAAGCTCTCTTTATGTTAGCCCAAAAACACAATTTTAAATGGCAATGAGAAGACATCCTTTCCTCTGCTGTCACACATGCTCAGCCTTATCCTTAGGGAATTAAAACTTGCAAACAAGATGTTTATAACTTCAGATCATGTGAAATCATTTTGATAAGTAGGGAAAAGGAAATGGGAGGCTTCCCTTATGAGTGTTCTTTACAACTATCCCTGGATAGTGAAATACAGAGTTTAACTGAATGCTGGGCCTATTTGCTGTAGAACCATTCTAAGAAGGTTTTCAAGTTAGATACACACAGTCTCCAATTTCCACTCAGCTAAATGTTCACAAACTTGTTATTGAGGTACACAGATTGTCTTTATTTATGCTACAAATATCTTCTTAAATTATCCAAAACTTTACTAGTACTACACCTAAGTGAATATAATCTAGAAAAGTTTCTTGGAGTGAAGCTTTACTATCAGCAGAGCTGTACTCAAATAATTGATTTTTAGAAAACCTACCATCCTCTGAGACAATAAAGCCTTTACTAGGAATTACGGGCTAAAGGCAATGGCATTTATGTTATCCATAGTAAGGTATATACAGAGAAGATTACTTGTTTCACTTTCTAAGTTAACAAGGCAGAAAGAACACTGCTGCTTGCAATTCCATGCAGATACGTATCATATATTTAACATATTTAAATACCACACATACCACATATTTAATTCAAAATCTTTGCTAAAAGAGTAAGAGAGGGCTTATCATATTGAGTGAAGTAAGCCAGAGAAAGACAAATATTATATGATATCACTTATATGGGGAATCTAAAAAAATGATACAAATAAATTTATTTACAAAACATAAATAGACTAACAGACACAGAAAACAAACTTATGGCTACCAAAGTGGGTAATAGGGGGTGAGGGGGGAGGTGGAGAGAGATAAATTAGGTGTTTGGAATTAATATATACACACTATTATATATAAAATAGGTAAATAACAAGGATCTACTATATAGCACAGGAAACTGTATTCACTATCTTATAATAATCTATAATAAAAACAATCTGAAAAAGAACACACATATATATATGCATGTATAACTGAATCATTTTGCTGTATACTTGAGACTAACACATTGTAAATTAACTATATTTCAATTTTCTAAAGTGGAAAATAAAAGAATGAGAGAGGACTAGAAGAAGAAAAGTGAGAGAAAAGATTTAAAATGTTTAGGTGTGGGCAATTTCAGTGCCATTCCACATTCAGGAGAACAGCATGCCCACGAGAAGCAGCTCTCAAACTTTGAGGAGTTAGAATTCCATATTCAACTAACTTACCAAGGACCTCCACAGAACTTTCACTTGTGGAATATAGCTACTAATATTTACATATTAGAAATTAAAACTGGGACTTTTAAAGTATCTCCCCATCAATTCATTTAAAAATCAATAATTATAATCAACCTGCTGCTGCTGCTACTAAGTCGCTTCCAGTCATGTCTGACTCTGTGCGACCCCATAGGTGACAGCCCACCAGGCTCCACTGTTCCTGGGATTCTCCAGGCAAGAATACTGGAGTGGGTTGCCATTTCCTTCTCCAATGCATGAAAGAGAAAAGTGAAAGTGAAGTTGCTCAGTCCTGTCCGACTCTAAGCAGCCCCATGGACTGCAGCCTACCAGGCTCCTCCATCCATGGATGTTCCAGGCAAGAGTACTGGAGTGGGGTGCCATTGCCTTCTCCGATAATCAACCTAATACATGTTAAAATAAATATTTTTCATGAAAAGTATTTTTTTTAAGGTTTATGAGAAAAGCATTGCATTTTTGTCTGGCTTAGCATTGTATTTTTGTCTGGCTTTAAACAGCAGGATTCTTATATCTGCTTCAGCATTCAATCTTTTACAAAGTGGTTTTGGTTGACGTACATAAAAAGAACTGACTTGACAGAGACATGGAGTTGGAAAAAGGAAATAGTATTTTAATACACTGTTAGATATCATGGATTTGTCATGTAATGTCTGGAAAACTCGGAAATAATGTACCAGTATGGAAAAAGCAAGAGAGTTCCAGAAAAACATCTATTTCTGCTTTATTGACTATGCCAAAGCCTTTGACTGTGTGGATCACAATAAACTGTGGAAAATTCTGAAAGAGATGGGAATACCAGACCACCTAACCTGCCTTTTGAGAACTCTGTATGCAGGTCAGGAAGTAACAGTTAGAACTGGACATGGAACAACAGACTGGTTCCAAATAGGAAAAGGAGTATGTCAAGGCTGTATATTGTCACCCTGTTTATTTAACTTATATGCAGAGTACATCATGAGAAATGCTGGACTGGAAGAAACACAAGCTGGAATCAAGATTGCTGGGAGAAATATCAATAACCTGAGATATGCAGATGATACCACCCTTATGGCAGAAAGTGAAGAAGAACTAAAGAGCCTCTTGACGAAAGTGAAGAGGAAAGCGAAAAAAGTTGGCTTAAAGCTCAACATTCAGAAAACAAAGATCATGGCATCTGGTCCTATCACTTCATGGGAAATAGATGGGGAAACAGTGGAAACAGTGGCAGACTTTTGTCAGACTTTATTTTGGGGGCTCCAAAATCACTGCAGATGGTGACTGCAGCCATGAAATTAAAAGACACTTACTCCTTGGAAGAAAAGTTATGACCAACCTAGACAGTATATTCAAAAGCAGAGACATTACTTTGCCAACTAAGGTCCGTCTAGTCAAGGCTATGGTTTTTCCTGTGGTCATGTATGGATGTGAGAGTTGGACTGTGAAGAAGGCTGAGCACCAAAGAATTGATGCTTTTGAACTGTGGTGTTGGACAAGACTCTTGAGAATCCCTTGGACTGCAAGGAGATGCAACCAGTCCATTCTGAAGAAGATCAGCCCTGGGATTTCTTTGGAAGGAATGATGCTAAAGCTGAAACTCCAGCACTTTGGCCACCTCATGCAAAGAGTTGACTCACTGGAAAAGACTTTGATGCTGGGAGGGATTGGGGGCAGGAGGAGAAGGGGACGACAGAGGATAAGATGGCTGGATGGCATCACTGAATCGATGAACGTGAGTCTGAGTGAACTCCAGGAGATGGTGATGGACAGGGAGGCCTGGTGTGCTGCAGTTCATGGGGTCGCAAAGAGTCGGACATGACTGAGCGACTGAACTGAATTGATAAAAATAATTTTGACTTTGAGGAACTTTGAAAGGGTCTCAAAGATCCCGAGGAATCCGCAGGGGTACCACACATGAAAGATCACTGCCTAAAAGTGACCACATATAGGCTCTAGGGTTCAGTATGAATGAGAGGCAGGATGTGCTGTCTCCTGACTGGTCTCAGGTCCCACATGCACATCTTAGTCTGCACATCTCATCTCAGTGAGTGCACTGCAGTATTTCAACATCACCTATTTAATCTGGTGTTCAATTGAAGAAAATTCCCACATAGAGAAAAAAGCAGTTAAAGATCAAATCTTCACATACTTCTCTTTCTGAGCAACGTAGGAGATTTTTGAATGATACATTTGACTGCACTTATTTTTACCTTTGCATCTGACTTTAGTACCACAGGTTCTTCCCAAAGACATCACTGAAGCGTATGGGATAAGCCCTCCAGAACTCACAGGAAGTATATGTTCTGTCAGTCTACCTACTCTTCCATTGATACTTATAAGAATAATAGCTTTATTCATTCAAAATACTTTGATAGGCATATTATATAATTCTAATAAAAATAATAAATAAAATTGGGTCCCAGAGACTAACACCAAAAGAGAAGAACCTATGTTTACTGATAGATATTAATACCAAATATGGCACAAGAGCAGGCTGTGGGACTCCTTGGAAGTAGAAATCCCTTCTGTTTGCCAGTATTTGGGGGAGGCTTCGAGGAGGACACAAAACTTTAAAAGTCCTTGAAAGATGACAAAAGATTTTTTTCCCCTGCACATCACGTAGGATCTTAAGTTCCTCAACTAGGGATCAAACTTACATGCCTTGAATTGGAAGCTTGGAGTCTTAGCCGTGGAACTTCCAGGGAAGCACCCAAAAGATGACAAAGGTTTTGAAAGGTGACTAATGAAGTTCAATGGTGGTTAGAAATGTAGAGACTTAGGCCTGGAGGAGAATTCAGAAGACACCAATGTTACGGTACAACAAAAGCCACAAAGTCACTGGGGAGGAGAAAACAGAGAAGATAAAAGAGCCAGGAATCTTTGGGCACATCTAAGCATAGGGTATAGAATAAAGTTCAGGGAATACAAACCAGAGAGTTATTAATCGGGATGACACGATACCTGAAGTTGAGGAGGGAGAAAATTTTTCTCTCTAAAGTTTGTATTATTGCAAAAGCAGGTACTTTCAAAGAAATACTGAGAAGTGTTTAATAATGAAAAGCAAGTAAGAAGGACGGTTTCTGTTGTCCATGACAAATACACAGATTGAGAGCAAATCAGGAAGTAGATTGTAAAACAGAGAAGGCAGCTAGTGTAAGATATCCTTGGAAGAAAGAAATAAAACAGCCACTAGATCAACAATATAAAGCAAAGTCAATGCTTATGTAGACTTTCATATATGTCAAGGGCTGTGCTAAACGCTTTAAATACTATTCACAACTGTGAGACAGATACAATTACCTCCTCTGCAGAATGGAGCAGGTTCTATGGAATACAAGCACTAGTACTCTTTCGCACTGTGTTTAATAAACAAAGTTGAGAGGTTGACTTTATGTTAAGAAATTTAGAACCATGTATGTAGATAAAAGAGTGAAGATGGAAGAGAGAATAAAAATGACTTTAGAGACTTTGGGGGTGAGAAGCAGGAAACAAAATAATATGAATAGCCAAGGAGGAAGACTCAGCCTTGAGGAAAATGCTTCTTGTGACAGAGGCAAGGAGTGGAGTGGCAAACTTTCCCTTCTTGATAATTCTGCTCCAGACTCTCTTATCGATGCTTTACAGAATATCCTCTATGCTTTTCAGAATATCCTCTACACTCTCCACATTTCCATTTAGCTGTGATGGCTGCAAATCTCAGCATTCTCCTTTGCTCATCTTAACCATACGGAAAGGCAGATGATAAACATGTGGAATCACAGTGCCCCTTTTCATTACTGCTGCTGCTACTACTACTAAGTCGCTTCAGTCGTGTCCGACTCTGTGTGACCCCATAGACGGCAGCCCACCAGGCTCCCCGTCCCTGGGATTCTCCAGGCAAGAATACCGGAGTGGGTTGCCATTTCCTTCTCCAATGCATGAAAGTGAAAAGTGAAAGTGAAGTCGTTCAGTTGTGTCCTACACTTAGCGACCCCATAGACTGCAGCCTACCGCTCCTCCATCCATGGGATTTTCCAGGCCAAAGTACTCTTTACAATACATCAGCATAGTACAGTATCTTTTCTGTGAATCACAAAGCATAGGAAATGCTCTCTCAGTAGAGGATCCAACAAATTTAAAATAGATACTGGGGGCCAGGGAGTGGGGGACTTCCTGGCAGTCCAGTGGTTAAGACGCCACTCTTGCAGTGCAGGGAGCACGTATTTGTTTGTTGTTTTTTTTTTTTTTTTTTTAATTTTATTTTTACTTTATTCTACTTTACAATACTGTATTGGTTTTGCCATACATTGACATGAATCAGCCACAGGTGTACATGATCTCCCAATGCCAAAGCCCTCTCCCACCTCCCACCCTGTATCATCTCTCTGGATCATTACCGTGTACCAGCCCCAAGCATCCTGTATCCTGTATCGAACATAGACTGGCACTTCATTTCTTGCATGATAGTATACATGTTTCAATGCCATTCTCCCAAATCATCCCACCCTCTCCCTCTCCCTCAGAGTCCAAAAGTCCACTCTATACCTCTGTGTCTCTTTTGTTGTCTCACGTACTGGGTCATCATTACTATCTTTCTAAATTCCATATATATGTGTCAGTATACTGTATTGGTGTTTTTCTTTCTGGCTTACTTCACTCTGTATAATCGGCTCCAGTTTCATCCATCTCATTAGAATTGATTCAAATTTATTCTTTTTAAGGGCTGAGTAATACTCCATTGTGTATATGTACCACAGCTTTCTTATCCACTCATCTGCTGATGGACATCTAGGTTGTTTCCATGTCCTGGCTATTATAAACAATGCTGCAATGGACATTGGGGTACATGTGTCTCTTTCAGTTCTGGTTTCCTCGGTGTGTATACCCAGCAGTGGGATTGCTGGGTCATAAGGCAGTTCTATTTGCAATTTTTTAAGGAATCTCCACACTGTTTTCCATAGTGGCTGTACTAGTTTGCATTCCCACCAGCAGTGTAAGAGGGTCCCCTTTTCTCCACATCCTCTCCAGCATTTATTGCTTGTAGACTTTTGGATCACAGCCATTCTAACTGGTGTGAAATGGTACCTCATTGTGGTCTTGAATTGCATTTCTCTGATAATGAGTGATGTTGAGCATCTTTTCATGTGTTTGTTAGCCATCCGTATGTCTTCTTTGGAGAAATGCCTATTTAGTTCTTTGGCCCATTTTTTGATTGGATCGTTTATTTTTCTGGAGTTGAGCTGCATAAGTTGCTTGTATATTTTTGAGATTAGTTGTTTGTCAGTTGCTTCATTTGCTATTGTTTTCTCCCATTCAGAAGGCTGTCTTTTCACCTTACTTAAGAAATCAAAGAGGATACTAATAAATGGAGAAATATACCATGTTCATGGATCAGAAGAGTCAATATAGTGAAAATGAGTATACTACCCAAAGCAATCTACAGATTCAATGCAATCCCTATCAAGCTACCAGCAGTATTTTTCACAAAACTAGAACAAATAATTTCAAGATTTGTATGAAGTACAAAAAACATTGAATAGCAAAAGCAATCTTGAGAAAGAAGAATGGAACTGGAGGAATCAACTTGCCTGACTTCAGGCTCTACTACAAAGCCACAGTCACTAAGACAGTATGGTACTGGCACAAAGACAGAAATATAGATCAATGGAATAAAATAGAAAGCCCAGAGATAAATTCACACACCTATGGATACCTCATCTTCGACAAAGGAGGCAAGAATATACAATGGAGTAAAGACAATCTCTTTAACAAGTGGTGCTGGGAAAACTGGTCAACCACTTGTAAAAGAATGAAACTAGAACACTTTCTAACACCACACACAAAAATAAACTCAAAATGGATTAAAGATCTAAACGTAAGACCAGAAACTATAAAACTCCTAGAGGAGAACATAGGCAAAACACTCTCCGACATAAATCACAGCAGGATCCTCTATGATCCACCTCCCAGTATACTGGAAATAAAAGCAAAAATAAACAAATAGGACCTAATTAAAATTAAAAGCTTCTGCACAACAAAGGGAGCACGTATTTGATTCCTGGTCAGGGAACTACAATCCCACATGCCAAGAGGCACAGCCCAAAAAAAAACAAAAGAAAGAAAGATGAGGAACACCAAGAGTTTCTCACTGTTCACCCTATGCAGAAACTATCATATGACTTTCCAGGCATTTCCCTAATACACTAACCAAAAAAAAAAAAAATGTGCCCAGATGACTGGACTGTGTGACATGTAATTGGAGATTTCAGGCAAGTGGACAAGTCAGAGCAAGGTACAATGAAAGGAAAGGAAGTGGAGAGCAAGGGTAAGGTAAATATGTTTCCTTCTCTAGTCTCTAAGAAATCTCTATCAGAATACTGGATAAATACCATTTTTCCTGGGTAATTCACCCCAGGGGTTGTTAAAATAATTTCCAACCATCCAGCTATCCATTTTCCTCAGCATTTCTTTAGATACACGTAGAAATAGGTATCTACTTACATTTTAAAAAGTTAATTACAATCACTTTAGGTAAACATTTTACAACTGTGTGCATAATTGCTACTTAGCCAAAAAAAAAAAAAAACCCACAAAAAAACAGATTTGCTGTAATGTTACAGTAGCAGGCGATAGATAGCTCAGGTGGTAAAGAATCCACTTGCAATGCAGGAGACCAGAGTTCAACCCCCTGCGTTGGGAAGATTCCCCTGGAAAAGGAAATGGCAAGCCACTCCAGTGTTCTAGCCTGGGAAATCCCATGGACAGAGGACCTTGGTGCACTACAGTGCATAGGGTCGCCAAGATTCAAATGTGACTTAGCAACTAAACCACCACAACCACCACCATAATGTTATAACTGTTAAAATTATAACATTAGTTATAGTTCTTGGATTGTTCTTATTTCTTGGACTCTAAGCCTTTACTCTTTCATGGAACATGTTAGCCAGGCCCCAGTAACTTTTTTTTAATAAGTAATTTTGAAAATGGTGTAAATGTCACCAGTACAACAGATAAGAAAGGAGAAAATCTTTTCTGCTCATACAAGCGTTGGAAAACATTTTCTGCTCATATGACTCTCCAGAAGGAATAAACTATCCATTGTTCCCCTAATTATATTTAATCAGGATCACCTTTGAGGGTATCACACACTTGTTTCCACAGGATGCAATTTTGGTATATTATTTTCCAAGAGACTTCCACCCATTATCAACTAAGAATATTACCTCCCTAAATCTTACATCATAATGCAAGACTTTTACATTTATCCTTAGGATTTTTTAACTTAGTTTTTAACGTCTTTGAAATGTTTAACTTAAAAGAGAGAAATTGTTAAGATTTTTATCTGAATTTAAGCTGAAAGATATAGGGTAGGGTACAAATCAGGTTGGTTGTTTGTTTCTTTTCTCAGAAAAAAATCACATCCAGAACAAACAATTCCCCTAAAATTCAAGGAGGAAAAAGATGTTTTACTGGAATGAGGTTGGACCAGGAAGTTGAGAATCAGAAGTCTGTCAGAGGTACCAAGAATTCTGTGAGCATCAGAAGTTAGGAGATGTGAAATATCATTTGCTAGGGGAAAAGTTCCCAACTTCTCTTTCTGGTTGTTATATTTGATTTTCAAAGTTCCCAAACTGTTGTTTAGAGACTGTACTTTCAGTGCACTTCAGGAAGGAAAGGGGAACACAGTTATTGCACAATGCATTTTTCTAAGTCATTGAAAGCCAAACTACACAACAGGTTTTCATTTCCACTGGGTACTGATTATTAAGACATTTCTTCTATATCTAATTTCTTCTGCTATTTTAAGATGAGAAAAAATATATATTCTATTCATAAGGAAGAGACCTTGAAATGAACTAAAAGACAATTCTAAAAAGTGATTAAACAAAACAAAAGCAACTTTCTTCTGTAAAGAAGGTATCACTCAAATGATCACGTATTTTGTGATTGTATTAAAAAGAAGAATGTTCTACCTTAGTCACTTCTAGCTACAAGCTGAGGAAGACTCTTTTTCCTAACCAAACTTGGGTCAGGCTTTTTCTGATTTGAGTCCTCTTCCTAACTAGGCTGCAAACTTGGGCTCTCTCATTAGCTCACTTAGTCAATTTTTAGAATCCAGCTGAGTTAATTTAGCAAAAGTCCCCCATGCTTGGTATCTGATCACTCTACTGTGACCCACCTTCACCAAGACTCCTGTTGAGTGGTCTAATAAGAATCCCCTAGCCTTGATGTTTCCTCTTAACCCTTTCCATTCACTTATGGTATCCTGCTCCTTGCCAATAAATCTCCACTTCCCTTGTATTTGGAGTTAAGCCCTATCTCTCTTGCCTCCTGAAAACTCCCATTGCAATCATTTTTTTCTTGACTGGTCTTCCTTGTTCTCTTTTTTAACAAATGTCATGAAAATTTTTCTTTAACAAAACCCATGCACCATACATACACACACAGGCACACACACACACACAAATCACTGTGGGTTAGAAAACAACACTGACAACATATTGGGATTCCAGTAATTCTCAGAAATTCTCTCCTGGGCTGAAACTTACAGAGCTTGTCCCTTTAGTTAAACTGAAATGAAGGATTCTGACATCAAGGAGACCTCACAGAGGACTTCAGATGTCTCCTTCTGGGTAAGTGGCTCCTATTCCTTTATCTACCATTCTGCTTTTCACACTCACTATTTGCTGAACCCAAACACCAGCCAGCAGGATGCACTTTCCAGCTGAAATATCTCCACTAAAAGAGCTGCTTCTCAAAATGTGATTTCTCTTGGAAATAGTGGCTATCCTTGCAAGTAATGGCTATTAGCGGGCTCATGACACCAAAACATGAGCCTGAGAGGCTTGACTCTTTATCTCATCCAAGAACAAAGATCCAATTTGTCTGTCTTAACACTGCCCCAGGGAATTCCCTGGCATTCCAGTAGTTAAGACTCCACACACTGTCACTGCTATGTCCTGCGTTCAATCCCTGGTCAAGGAAACAAGATCCCACAAGCTGTGTGGTGTAGCAAAAAAAAAAAGAAAAGACTGCCCTAAAGACTCTAGCTAATACTATAAAGAGTTTAAATCTTAAGACTTTGGACTCTCTTTGTTTTAATCCATCAAGATCACTTGACCTGATCACAGAACAATACTGACTACTTGGAATCTGAGTTTCTCTAGGCCAGATAAGGACAAAAGTTGGGGGTTTGGTTCTTGTTTGTTTTAAATAACTTTAAACAGACACTAACAGAGGTGACAAAGTTCAGCCAGGATTAACTGATCCAGGCCAAGGATCTGTAAAGTACCCTCTGGACTGAAATCCTTCTGGGAGGAAAATTCTCTTTTCTAAGATAACAAGGTTCAGTTTATAGAAAATTTAAAAAAAAAAAAACCTCTTAGCTCTTTAAAATATCAACAGAGGATACCTATTTCCTCCAGGAAGAAGAAAGATGTTCTCACATTCAAAGGCCAACCTGCTCCACTATAAGCTAATAACCTGTGCTGTTCTATGTTGTTGTTTGGTCTGTAAGTCCGACTCCTTTGTGGCTCCATGGACTACAGGCTGCCCGCTAGGTTCCTCTGGGAACTCCTCCCGAGTTTCCCAGGCAAGAATACTAGAGGGGGTTGCCATTTCCTTCTCCAGAGGATCTTCCCAACCCAGGGATGGAACCTGGGTCTCATGCACTGGCAGATGAATTCTTTACCACTGAGCCACCTGGGAAGCTCATTCTGTTCTATATGCTTATGTGCTAAGTCACTTCAGTCATGTCACACTCTTGGACGCTATGGACTATAGCCCACCAGACTCCTCTATCCATGGGATTTCCCAGGCAAGAATATGGGAGTGGGTTGCCATTTCCCCCTCCAGGGAATCTTCCCAACCCAGGGATTGAGCCCGAGTCTCTATGGTCTCCTGCATTGCCACACAGGTTCTTTACAACTAATGCCACCTGGAAAGCCCTAAGATAATATAAATAGCAGGTATCTAAGTTGGGTTACTGTAACAGAATACCATAGGCTGGATGGCTCACACTACAAATATTTATTTCTCAACATTCTACAGGCTGGAAGTCCAAGACTGGAGTGCCCTCATGGTCGGGTTCTGGTGGGAACCCTCTTCTTATTCATAACAGCCACCTGCTTACTATAATTTCACATGGCAGAGAAAGCATTCAATTGTGTCTCTTCTTGTAAGAGCAATAATCCCATTCATGAGAGCTCCACTCTGAAGACCTAATTATTTCCCAAAGTTTCCACCTCCAAATACCATCACATTGTAGTTTGGAGCTTCAATATATGAACTTTTCGGGGGACACAAACATTTAGTCCACAGCAGCAAGTTAACAATTTTTTCAGCACTCTCTATGCATCCACTTGCACAAGGCAAAGTACTTTGTTTATATTAACTCTGCCCCAGAGCATTCGGGAAGTAGTTGCAGTTATTATCTCCATTTTACAAAAGAGGACACTGAGTCAGAGAGGTTGAGTAATTTTCACAAGAACACAATAGTTCATAAAAATGACACCAGGTTTCAAACACAGGCAGTCAGATTCAAGTCCACGCCTTTAATGACTTCATTTCACCATCATTTACCCGAAGAACTTGCACATGTACCAGTCCCTGAAGCTGAATAGTGATTTGGGGTTTACAAATCACTTTCCTGAAGATCTGATTTTCACACAAATCCCATAAGGTCCTTAGCAGATATAAGACTGACATAAAGCACATGAAGTGCCCAGAAAAATCTCTGCTTCATACCCCAACCTCTGTGGGCATCCTTAGACCCAGAGAGAGATTTCAAGAGGGTCATGAACCCCTAGAAATTGTATAACAACTTTTGCATGGATATGAATACATGCATTTCTCAAGAGAAAATCTCAAGAGCTCTATTGAAAATAAGTGCTACACAAGGGTCTGAATATGCTGTTCTCCAAAGAAGATATACAACTGACCAGGGAACACAGGAAGATTTTTCACATCATTAATCATTTAAATGCAAATCTAAATCACAATGAGATACCTCTTCACACCTACTAGGATGGCTATAATCAAAAGTTCAGACAATACAAAGTACTGACAAGGATGGGGAGAAATTGAAACTCTCATAGATTGCTGGTGGGCATGAAAAGCTATACAGGCACTGTGGAAAACAGTCTGGAGGTCCCTCAAATGGCTAAACATAGAATTACCATATTATCCCGCTAGTCCATTTCTAAGTATCTACCCAAGAGAAATGAAAACAAATGTCCACACAAAACCCTGTACATAAATGTTCATAGCAGTATAGACAAAAAAAAAAAAAGGCAAAAACAACAAAACATCCATCAATGGATAAATGGACAAATAAAACATGATATATCCACAATGAAACATTATGCAGCAATACAAAGAACTACCATTACACACTACAACATGGATGAACCGTGAAAATGTTATGCGAAGTGAAAGAAATCAGTCACAAAGACATATACATTGTATGAGTCTATTTATATAAAATGCCCAGAATAGGCAAATCCATAGAGAAAGAAAGTACACCAGTGGTTGCCTATGGCTGATGGAGATGGAGTGTGAGCTAAGGAGGAAGAGGGGTGTGGGTGTGTTCTAAAATTGACTGTGGTGATGGATGCACAACTCTGTGAAGATAAAAAACTCATTAAATTGTATACTTTAAATGTGTGAATTATATGATATGTGAATATATCTCAATAAAGCCACTAAAAAAAAATTTGAGGAAGTGGCACAGGCAGGAAGGGAGAAAGGCCCAAAAATAAACCCATAAATAATCTGGGTTTAACACAGTGGAAAACAAATACAGACATGTTTCTAACCATAGGAAGAAAGCAGGCCATGAATGTGTTTTGTTCAGCCCATAAAGTGTTTTCAAAAATCTTTGAAGCAACTAGAAAAATGTAAAAACGCAGAGGTTTCATGTTCAACAAAAATCTATATATCCGCATTTTCCTTAACAAGGAGCAAAGTTTAAATAAACAAGCAAGCAAAAAACAGAATCTGGTAATACTAGGTTGCATTTAATTTGGCAATGGTCTGTTAAGGCCAAGGGTGGGCAGTCATTTTTAGACAGAGCTTAAACTGCCCAGTAAGCCTGAGTGCCCAGCAGGTCAGGTTTCCACTGTGAGTTTCTGAGTCACTTATCTATCGCTTTCATCAGATTGTCAAAGGAATCTCTAACTCCAAGCACATTCACAACCTTCAGACAGAAGCAGCCAGCAAACCCTGGCCATTTGCTTTACAGATAAGAAAACTGACCTAACTTGCCTGAGGCCAGGAGAATGTGCAGTCAGCAGTGAAACTATTTTTTCTGACTCTTGGTTACTTTCATTACTCTTCTGGCCTCCCTGTTGATATTTCTAGAGCATCTACAATTACCATATCCTGTTCTTTTCAGCAGCAAATGAGAGAAATCAGTGAGAAAGGAAAGAACCTCCTAGACATTCCAAAATGGCATATGATTTTCAGGCTCTATGATCTTTTAATCACACACAAATTTTGCCTGGACCTAAATTCCTTTGGTTTGTGTGGGCAACCTGAGCCATCCTCCTATCCTACAGCCCAAGGAAGATAAAGAGAATGTTAAACTCTCAGGACAAGGAAATAATCCCAAGAATACGTTTTCTCCAAGGTTACTAGCACTCCTGCTACAGAACGCACAAATTCCTAACAGATAAAAATGGTTCCACCCTGGGACAGGTGGTTTGCTGATGTCAAAAATGACTATTTGGGCTTCCCTAGTGGCTCAGTCTGGAGAAGGCAATGGCACCCCCACTCCAGTACTCTTGCCTGGAAAATCCCATGGACAGAGGAGCCTGGAAGGCTGCAGACGCTGAGGGTCAGACATGGCTGAGTGACTTCACTTTCACTTTTCACTTTCATGCATTGGAGAAGGAAATGGCAACTCACTCCGGTGTTCTTGCCTGGAGAATCCCAGGGACGGGGAGCCTGGTGGGCTGCTGTCTATGGGGTTGCACAGAGTCAGACACGACTGAAGTGATTAGCAGTGGCTCAGTCAGAGAAGGCACTGGCACCCCACTCCTGTACTCTTGCCTGGAAAATCCCATGGACAGAGGAGCCAGGTAGGCTGCAGTTCATGGGGTCGCTAAGAGTCGGACACGACTGAGCAACTTCACTTTCACTTTCACTTTCATGCATTGGAGAGGGAAATGGCAACCCACTCCAGTGTTCTTGCCTGGAGAATCCCAGGGACGGGGGAGCCTGGTGGGCTGCCGACCAGAGTCAGACACGACTGAGGCGACTTAGCAGCAGCAGCAGTGGCTCAGTAGCCTGGTGGGCTACAGTCCATGGGGCCACAAAGAGTTGGAGCAACTAACACTTTCAGTTGAACTTTCACTTTTAGTGGCTCAGTCGTAAAGAATCTGCCTGCTAATGCAGGAGACACAGGTTCCATCACTGGTCTAGGAAGATCCCATAAGTCATGAAGCAATTAAGCCCGTGTACCACAACTATTGAGCCTGTGCTCTAGAGCCTGGGAACCAGGATTGCACAGCCCATATGCCAAAACTACTGAAGCCCACACACCCTAAAGCCCGGGTTCTGCAACAAGAGAATAGTTCCAGCTCTCTGCAGCTAAAAAAAAAGCCTGCACAGCAACAAAGACCCAGAATAGAAAAAATAAATAAGTAAAATTAACTTTTTAAAATAAAGTACATATAAAAAAAAAAAAGACTGTTTATAAGAAGCTCCAAGTCCACAATAGGTAAAGTGAGGAGAGAATGTCACTTGTTTATAGTCATTTACCCCACCAAGCTTTGAGTTTGCCTGGAAAGAAAAGTCTATATGATGCCCACACATAGTTTAAGGGGAAGTGGGAGAATAAAGAACAATCCACTCTCTGAGATCTGCTCTTACTGGAGACGATTAATGATGAAAATAGCCAAATCTGAGCATCAGAGACCACCTCTTAGTCCACCTGACATATGATCTCAGTAGTACTGAAAAGTAAAAGAATAATTTAAAATAAGGGGTGTGTGTGTGTGAGGGTGTGTGTGTAAACGTGACAGTGAATAACTGAGGAGTCACTGATGGATATGTGAGAGTGGGCTGGGGGTGTGCGTGTATGAAAAGCTGATCAGTTCTGAGCAATGATGACAAGGTTTTACTACAGACCTTTGTAACTACACTTGATCTGAGCTCAGAGAAACAGAAAAAAAAAAAAAAGAACAACAATCCAGTTCACCAGGCTGATCTCTCCAATCCAAAACACACAGCATGTCTGCAACCCCTGGATACCTGACTCTTATCTGATCTGGGTGGGCTTCAAGATCCAGAGCCGGCAAATGCAGATCATTCCACATCAGGCCAGGTCTGGAAAATAAATGCCAGCTGGGAAACTGCAGGAGAACCAGGGCCAGGGAAGGCACCTGTCTGTGCCATGCAAGTAGTAAAAGTCATCTTCTCCAGTCAAAGCAGACCAGAAGGCTCTCGCAGAGCGGCACGTGCTTACAAAACCAGGAAAAGAGTGAAACTTTTAAGGCAAACAAAATGACCACTTCTCACTTCTCTCAATTGTGTAATTCTGAAATAGTCTCAAAGTTTATCTGTGCCATAAACAACTTAGGAACCTTTTCCCCAGAGATATGGAAATGCCAAAACTTGTGGAAAAAAAAGGAAAAATAGCTTTGGGCTACCACCAACAAAGGGACATGCTAAAGGTTCTGGTGCCAAGAAGGGTTTCCAGGGAAGTGCATTGTTACCCCAACCCCTAAAAAGCCGAGATTCCATACAAAAGCTGAACCCAGCTGAAAACAGGTTCAATCATGAATTCAAAGTATAGGACAGGGCTACCCTGGTGGCTTAGTGGTAAAGAACTGGCCTGTCAATGCAGGAGGCAGTTTCAATCCCTGGTCTGGGAAAATGCCACATGCCATGGAGCAACAGAGCCTAAGCATCACGACTACTGAGCCTGAGCTCTAGAGCTTGGGAGCCACATGCCCTACAGCCTGTGCCCCACAACAAAAGAAGCTGCTGCAATGAAAACCCGTGCACCACAACCAGAGAGCAGTCCCCGATCTCTGCAACTAGAGAAAAGCAACAGAGAGACCTAGCGTTGTGAAAAATAAAATAAAAATTACAAAGTAAAGGACAAATTCCACTAAGGAGCTTGTGTGAATTCTTTCTTTTTAAAAAAAAACGGTGGTAAAATACACATAATGTAGAATTTACCATTTTAGCCATTTTATAGTCCACAGTTTAGTATTATTAACTATATTTAAACTTGTGCAACCAAACTCTAGGATGTTTTCACCCTGTAAAAATTAAACTTTATTCCCATTATACAACTTCTCATTTCCCAGTCTTCCAGGCTCTAGCAACCATCATTTTACTTTTTCTTTCTGTGCACTGGACTATTTTAGACATCTCATATAAATGGAATCATTCAATATTTGTCTTTTCGTGACTGAGCACTGCATCTAGCAAAACGTCCTCAAGGTTCATCCATGATGTAGCTTGGTACAGAAATTCCTTCCTTTTTAAGGCTGAATAATATTCCATTGTATGTGTATATCGCATTTGTTTATCTATTCAGAATATCCATTTCTGTGTCTCAGAGGTATGGTTCTGTTGCGCTGGTGGCACAGAAGTTATGGAGTCCAATTTGTAATGGTTGTTTTCTACAGAGAAAGACAGACTTGGTTGAATGATGTGTGTACTCCAGGAGAGGAAAAACAAGCTCATTAAAGCTGCAGCTGCACTCAATTCCATCATCTAGAACCGTCTCACCATCCCTGTCTACCTCAAAAATAAAGGTTTTGTTAACTGTATATTCCCAGGTTCTGGAACAGGATTTAGCATATAGTTAACACTCAGTAATTATTTATTGGCTGAGTGAATCTAGAAGAGTAATTGTTCAGAAAATTTTATATGCTTGATTTTGAATGACCCAATTCATCTGAATATATTAGCCAGGAAAGCATCAGTTTGTATTGACATGGAAAAATAGCCCAAGAACTATTTTTAAAGGAATCAGGTTGCATATCAATAATCAGTATAATTTCCTTTATGTAAAAACAAATGCACAAATCAAAACAATATATTGTATATAATAATACTGTACCTAAATAATATTCTTCAAATCCAATGGTTTGTTTACTTCTGGGTTTAAGAGAGATGAGGACCAAAGACAGAAAGGAAACTTTCTGTTTGAATTTCTACTTGTAGGGTTTGAATTATTTACCAAAAGAACATATTTTTGTATTATTAGTGAAACTTTGGTAAGGAAAAAAATATGGAAGGATAATATGTCACAAGAATACATTGATTCAAGGACTTCCTGGTGATCCCTGGTTAAGATTCACCTTCCAAGTGCAGGGAAGTGTGTGTTCAGTCCCTGGTCAGGGAACTAAGTTCCTGCATGCCTTGCTACCAAAAAATAAAACAGACACAATATTGTAACAAATTCAATAAAGACCTTAAAAATGATCCACATTAAAAAAAAAGGAGTACATTGATTCAGTTTACTTTACATGTAACCTTTCTCAGAGACCTACTGGAGAATGTGCTCCACCAAAATAATGGGAAATAAGAAAGACAACGATACGGGATATAAGAACAGGATCCAGCATTAGAGAGACTCAAAGTGAAACTTTGAGTTAACTATATTCTGAAGATAGATGGAAAGAAGAGAAAAGATGTTAGTGATAGGTGCAGGAACTTAGAGGAAAGCTAAATACTCATATTCCGTTCTGGAAAAACACTGCATAAATACTAAACCTGAAAAATCAAGAAGAGTAATACAAGCATTGTTTAGACATGAATAAGTACCAACTGCCTGGTAGGCTGCAGTCCATGGGGTCGCTAAGAGTCGGACACGACTGAGCAACTTCATTTTCAATTTTCACTTTCATGCACTGGAGAAGGAAATGGCAACCCACTCCAGTATTCTTGCCTAGAGAATCCCAGGGATGGGGGAGCCTGGTGGGCTGCTGTCTATGGGGTCGTACAGAGTTGGACACGACTGAAGTGACTTAGCAGCAGCAGCAGCAGCAGCAGCTAAAGAGCGGAGAAGGCAATGGCAGCCCACTCCAGTACTCTTGCCTGGGAGATTCCATGGATGGAGGGGCCTGGTAGGCTACAGTCCATGGGGTCGCTAAGTGTCGGACAGGACTGATGCAGCTTAGCAGCAGCAGCAGCTAAAAGAGATGAACATGATTGCTCTTTCTGAAAAGAAGAAAATGACACAAGTTCTGCTGTTTTTGGTAATGAACCTTATGGAATTATTGGTTTCTGAACTATGTATATATACAACTTCAATCAAACTAAGAAGTAAAAAGAGAAAAATCACAACTGAGGCCCACATCAGAAAACCATATCTAATGGGGGTAGGGGGTCATCAGGTGTCAGTCAAGCCAGAATATCCAACACTTTATCAGTCATGGAAGAAACCAAAGCAAATGAAAAACGAAACACCAAAATTTTTATACAGGAAAAAAAGAAATTCAAGAACTCAGCCCCCACTTTGGTAGTTAAAAATGAACCACCTTCTCCCTAGGAACAAATGCTCAAAATCCGGTGCATGGTATCCATATTCTTAATGTTTTAAACCACTACTCTGGGCTCCAGTCCTAACTATTCTCCTCCCTCAACTTCATTTTCCTCACCTATAAACCACTGTGATGGAAGTGGGTGGGTGGTGATACTTAGATCTTACAGGATTATTCTCTGGGTGAAATAACAATCAAACTTCTGTAATCCAATAAATGTTAGGCGTTATTCGAAATGTTACTGTATATATAGCATCTCATTTAATGTTCAAATTACAATCCTCATCCCGTTTTCCAGATAAGAAGCCAAAGTACAGAGGTTCCAGTAACTTGCTCAATATCGTAGCTACTGGTGAAGCGAGGATGCGAATTCGGCTGATCTGGCTTTAACAGTCTGTACCAAAAACCAGACTATGCCGAAATGCAAGAATAAAATGTGCACAATAAACCGTACTACTTCACACATGTGTGCCAGTCCAGCCAAAACAGGTAGGTGATAGCCAGTTCGAGGTCTGGCCGCCTCACAAGAGACCAAAGCACAACCAGAATCTCCACTCCTGTCCACAATTCCCCAAGCTCTTTCAAGGCTCCCCAGCAGCCAGGGGCGTCCTTTCTACCGCCCGCCTCCCCCGCCACCCCCACAACAACAACAAAAAACTTCCCATCGCACTTCGGACAGGAGTCGGGAGGAGCCAGCGCGCTGCTTTCGCTGCGAGCCCCAGCGGTGGGAGGTAGAGGATGGAGCGGAGCCCCGGGAGGGGACTCCGGGAAGGTGTCTGGGGCGGCGGCGTTTACCTTGACCTGCACTCTCATCGCTCCGGGACTCCGGGGCGGGCCTCGCGGGGACCTGTAAGGGTGCAGGCAGTGGCCTGGGCACTTCTCTCGCCGCCTCCTGGAGCCGCGATGCCCGGCTTCTCCAGGTCTGCGCCGCTCAGACGTGCCTCTCTGCTCCGAACCGAGCCTTCTCTCCTCCCGGGTCCCGGCTCACGCCACGTCCGGTCTCCGCCGCCGCCCGCCCGGAGTGGAACCAGAGAACTGCCTCCTCTCCCGGGACGGGTTCCCCACCGCCCTAAGCAGACCCCCAGCGCCGTTAGGTTTCCGCTCTGATACCACCTCCGCGCTGGCCCGGTTCCAGCTCCCGGAACCAGGGCTGTGGGGCGTGCACCTAAGTGTCCTACGGTAGCGAACCCTCAAATATGATAATCGGCTCCGGGTGGAGACCAGAGGAGTTGAGAGCAGATATTTCGTAAGTCCTATCTATTCGAGATTCTAGTTAAATAACCTGTGGCCGGCCCCACCTACAAAGCACCCAGGGCACTGGGCTCAAATCTGGTAAAGTTGCCAAAGACTCAGCCCCCGACTGGCAGCCCGGCTTACCTGTAAGCGCTCCGCCGCGGAACGAGCGCTCATCCTGGACTTGCAGGCCCCGCTACCAAAGCCTTATCTGAGCTTCTGACTTGTGGAGTCAGATCTGAGCTCCACCTCCACACGCTGCCTTTTACAGCAGTATAGATTTGTCACAATACCTTTTGGCCTCAGTTACCTCCAGTGTATTAAGGTGATTCCGACCTTACCTGGCTCCGAGTATAGGGAGGGTCAGATGGGATTTTCATCATCATCACAGATATATCTAATTGTATATTTAATTGTGTTGGTCTTGTTGAGTCAGCGTGGTGTTGGGAGGACATGAGGGCGGGGGGATAACCTAACAAGCAGTCTTTTACTATCTGGGAGTTATTGGGTGTTAGGTGACCCCTCTGGGCCTGGGTTGTTTGTTTATCTACACAGTGGGAATGATGGTGAATAAACCCCTTTCCTCAGAGGCTATTCTGAAATCCAGAAGATACAATCAAAAGCTTTGTGATTTCTGTATTTTCGGTGGGTTCCCCTGGTTAGGCAGTCTTTTAAGGTTGCCGTCAGTTACTGTGGGTGAATCCCAGCATGTTGGCAGAGTTGAGGCACACTTATTACAAGTATAGTTAACAATGGTAGCTATTCATCCTTAACTGACTTCAAATTAGTCCATTTTGAATTTCTGCCCAGTGAGCTCACATTTGCAGACACTTTTTTTTTTCACTCATTTTTTTCTTCTTTTTTTCCTTCTTGTTGGCCACACCAGGCAGCATGCATACACTCTTGCTAAAGTCGCTTCAGTCATGTGACTCTATGGACTGTAGACAGCCAGGCTCCTCTGTCCATGGGATTCTCCAGGCAAGAATATTGGAGTGGGTTGCCATGTTTATATGGGCTCTTAATTCCCCCACCCAGGGATGAACTTGAACTCCCTGCCATGGAAGAGCAAAGTCTGAACTGCTGGACTGCCAATGGAAGTCCTTTCTCTCATTTCTCAATGTGGTTTTAATTTTTCTTTGTTAGAAAACTTGAACATATCATTTGCATATTAAAATTTGTTGTTTGTTTTCCTATTAATACATTTACTCTCTTTCTCCTTGACCCAGTTCCCTCAAAATTTTAATGTGAGCAGTTAACTGATTCAGGAGCATGTAAGGCATGTAAGCACCTCTTGATTGGTATTTCTCCATACATCTCCTCTGTTAGTCTGTCTCAGCACTAGAGACTGGGAGCTCTCAAATATCTGCAGACCCCCAGGAAAACTAAACATTCGGAACTCAAGATTCTTAAGAGTGTTGGTACACTGTAATTAACATCTGGTGGCTCAGACGGTAAAGTGTCTGCCTGCAATGCGGGAGACCCAGGTTCGATTCCTGGGTCAGGAAGATCCCCTGGAGAAGAAAATGGCAACCCACGCCAGCACTCTTGCCTGGAAAAACCCATGGACGGAGGAGCCTGATAGGCTACAGTCCATGGGGTCGCAAAGAGTCAGACACAACTGAGCGACATCACTTCACCTAACCTCTTTGGTAAATTTACATGTCAGGATAGTCATATATACTTTTCAGATCAAGCCTCAAGGCAGAGTCTAAAATATCAGGACAATTCTAGGGCTTAAAACATCTGATGTGCTAGTATAAGGTGCCTTTGGTCTCCAAGTTGTAACAGAAACAACTGAGGCATTTGTTAAAAGTGCAGATTCCCAGGCCCCACCCAGGCCACCTAAACCATCTATATAATTTCTGGGGTGGGGCCCAGGAATCTGTATCTTTCACAAGCACCTTACTCAACTTAAAACTTGTCTAAAAAAAAAAAAAAATCTCCTGGCCACAAGTATACCTTTGCCTAGTGGAGAGCAATAAAATTTAAACTTTAGGGTGTTCATTAGTAGTTCAGGGTGGTTTAATTCAAGCCAACAAATATTTCCTGAACACAGACTGCTTGTCAGACATCCTGCTGGGTGCTGGGAAAACAAAGATGAATAAGACATTGTCCAGTCCTCAAGAAGCTTGGGTTTGTAGGGAGGAGGAACAATTAAAAGTGAAACAGTACCTGGGTCACCACTGGTAACATTCATCAACATACACAGCTTTATTTTCTCATTTGTTGTCCTTTCCTAGTCCCTTTCTTCCTCTTTCCTTCCTTTTCTCCTTTGTTTTCTTCTTTATCAGATCTCTGTTTTCACCCTGAACACTGTAAATGTTTTATTCCTGATCTAACACGGTTTTAAGGCACTAACTTTTAAAGTCAACCTAGTGATTTCAAAATGAAGGGAAACAGCTGATTTTTCAACAGAGAAAAATGAGTAGACAACACTTTTTTTATATGTAAAAATGTTTTTTGTTTGGTTTTGGCCATGTTGCACAGCTTGCGAGGTCTTAGTTCTCTGACCAAGGATTGAACTGGTGCTCCTCACAATGAAAGCACTGAATTTAACCACTGGACCACCAGGGAATTCCCTATACGTGAAAATCTTAATGAGTCCCAGTTACTAGGGATACTAAGGAGTAGGTTCTACTATAAGCATTCTTCTAAAGAAAATTTTACAAGCTTGGGTTTGGCTCATTTTCCTTAATTTGGATTTCCTTAATTTGTTCTTCCTTTGCACCAAGAAGAACAATACCATGAGAAACTCATGCCCAGTGAATCACAGTGTATCTCCTGTTCATGGCTTTCACTTTAGGTAGCCACCACTAATTTCCTTCCAGAAGCATAAAAGAAACAGAATAAATGCAGCAGCATTCTGAAGTGGGTACTGGAAATGGTGATAAATCTAGAGGTCATTTCACAGTGGGAGAAGTTTAAAGGTATGGGTTATTAATTTAAATAAAGGTGGGGGCTCCCAGGTAGTACCAGTGGTAAAGAGCCCACCTGCCAATGCAGGAGACTTTAGAATATGCTTTGTCGTTCATTTATGTCCGACTCTTGCAAACCCATAGACTGTACCCTGTCTGGCTCCTCTGTCCATGGGATTCTCCAGGCAAGAATACTGGAGTGGGCTGCCATTTTCTTCTCCAGGGAATCTTCCTGACCCAGGAATCAAACTCAGGTCACCTGCATTGCAGGCAGACTATTTTACTGATTGAGCTATGAGGAAAGACTTTAGATACACAAGTTCAATCCCTGAGTCAGGAAGATCCGCTGGAGGAGAGCATGGCAACCCTCTCCAATATCCTTGCCAGGAGAATCCCATGGCCAGAGGAACTTGGTGGGCTACAGTCCATAGGGTCACAAAATGTCAGACACGACTGAAGCACAGTAAAGCACATGCTTCCAGTAAGAAAGGATAAAATCCAGACCCCCAGTCCATTCTTGTGTGACTATTTCTGTTTTCAAACCTTCCCATTCAAACCAAAGGTGCTAAGTTTGAATTCCATCCATTTATTCTCCTAAACAGCTACAAATAAAATTTCCTCTTGAAATGTAGCAATATATTTTCTTATGCCTACCGAATAGATGTTTTTCTTATCCTATGCTTCTGTGGGAGTATGCTCCCAATTTGTTTTTCTGCTATGAAAATGGATCACTTATACTGTCACATAAACAAAGATTAAAATATTCATGGTTGGTCAGGGGAGAAACAAGAACCCTCAGATACTTTTGTTAAGAGTTTAAAATGAGACCCTTTTGGACGGCATGTTAGAGATCTGGGTGCTTCCCTGGAGACTCAGCTGGTAAAGACTTTGCCTCCAATGTGGGAGACCTGGTTCGATCCCTCAGATGAGAAGATCCCCTGGAGAAGGGAAAGGCTACCCACTTTAGTATTCTGACCTGGAGAATTCCATGTACTGTGTAGTCCATGGGGTCTCAAAGAGTCAGGCATGATTGAGTGACTATCACTTCACTAGAAAGATTTGGATTCAAGGCATAACCTTTTCCATCACAATTTCAGTCTTAGAACTTCATATTTCAGAAACGCACTAAGATATATGTATAAGGATATACACAGTAGCACCCTTTGTAATGAAGAGAGATTGCCAATAATCCAAACAGCCATTAGTGGGTGCTTAAATAAACTCTGATGTATCCATACCGTAAAATGCCATGCATCTTTTGAAAGAATGAGTTACCACACAAGGGCCAACAAGCTCCAGAGCAAGAAATACCACACAAATTCTCCAGCAACACAGGAACATGAACCTGAGCCTCAATATACAGGCTGACCAGAGTCACACGAAACCCACTGACATCTCAAACTTATTACTGGACACTTCATTGCACTCCAGAAAGAAGAAATCCAGCTCCACCCACCAAAACACTGACACAGCTTCCTAACCAGAAAACCTTGACAAGCCACACGTCCAACCCCACCCACAGTGAGGAACCTCCACAATAAAGAGGAACCACCAACTGCCAGAATACAGAAAGGCCACTCCAAACACAGCAATATCAGTTCAGTTCAGTCGCTCAGTCGTGTCGTTGCGACCCCATGAATCACAGCACGCCAGGCCTCCCTATCACCAACTCCCGGAGTTCACCCAAATTCATGTGCATCGAATCAGTGATGCCATCCAGCCATCTCATCCTCTGTCATCCCCTTCTCTTCCCTGCGCCCAAACCCTCCCAGCATCAGGGCTTTTCCAATGAGTCAACTCTTCGCATGTGGTGGCCAAAGTACTGGAGTTTCAGCTTTAGCATCAGTCCTTCCAATAAACACCCAGGACTGATCTCCTTCAGAATGGACTGGTTGGTTGGATCTCCTTGCAGTCCAATGGACTCTCAAGAGTCTTCTCCAAAACCACAGTTCAGAAGCATCAATTCTTTGGCACTCAGCTTTCTTCACAGTCCAACTCTCACATCCATACATGACATGACCACTGGAAAAACCATACCCTTGACTAGATGGACCCATGTTGGCAAAGTAATGTCTGTGCTTTTGAATATGCTATCTAGGTTGGTCATAACTTTCCTTCCAAGGAGTAAGCGTCTTTTAATTTCATGGCTGCAATCACCTTCTGCAGTGATTTTGGAGCTCCCCAAAATAAAGTCTGACACAGTTTCCACTCTTTCCCCATCTATTTCCCAGGAAGTGATGGGAACAGATGCCATGATCTTCATTACACAGCAATATAAACAACATGAAAAGGCAGAGAAATACCCAGCAAGTAAGGAAACAGGATAAATGCCCACCAAACCAAACCAAAGAGGAAGAGGTAGGGAATCTGATAAAAGGATTCCTGATAGGGAATCCTGATAAAGAATTCCAAAAAATGATAGTGAAAATGATCCAAAATCTTGAAAACAAATTGGAGTTACAGATAAATAGCCTGGAGACAAGGATTCAGAAGATGCAAGAAAGGTTTAACAAGGACCTAGGGAGCCTGGGGGCAATGAGGAGATACCCCTGCTCCAAGGGGCCAACCGAGAGGGCGGGTCATGGTGCAGAGGTCTGACAAAATGTGGTCCACTGGAGAAGGGAATGGCAAACTACTTCAGTATTCTTCCCTTGAGAACCCCATAAATAGTATGAAAAGGCAAAATGATAGGATACTGAAAGAAGAACTCCCCAGGTCAGTAGGTGCCCAATATGCTACTGGAGATCAGTGGAGAAATAACTGAGAAAGAATGAAGGGACGGAGCCAAAGCAAAAACAATACCCAGCTGTGGATGTGACTGGTGATAGAAGCAAGGTCCGATGCTATAAAGAGCAATATTGCATAGGAACCTGGAATGTCAGGTCCATGAATCAAGGCAAATTGAAAGTGGTCAAACAAGAGATGGCAAGAGTGAATGTTGACATTCTAGGAATCAGCTAACTAAAATGGACTGGAATGGGTGTTTAACTCAGATGACCATTATATCTACTACTGCAGGCAGGAATCTCTCAGAAGAAATGGAGTGGCCATGATGGTCAACAAAAGAGTCCGAAATGCAGTACTTGGATGCAATCTCAAAAACGATAGAATGATCTCTGTTCATCTTCAAGGCACACCATTCAATATCATGGTAATCCAAGTCTATGTCCCAACCAGTAACGCTGAAGAAGCTGAAGTTGAACAGTTCTATGAAGACCTACAAGACCTTTTAGAACTAACACCCAAAAAATATGTCCTTTCATTATAGGGGACTGGAATGCAAAAGTAGGAAGTCAAGAAACACCTGGAGTAACAGACAAATTTGGCCTTGAATACAGAATGAAGCAGGGCAAAGACTAATAGAGTTTTGCCAAGAAAATGCACTGGTCATAGAAAACACCCTCTTCCAACAATGCAAGAGAAGTTTCTACACATGGACATTACCAGATGGTGAAAACCAAAATCAGATTGATTATATTCTTTGCAGCCAAACATGGAGAAGCTCTATACAGTCAGCAAAAACACGACTGGGAGCTGACTGTGGCTCATATCATGAACTCCTTATTACCAAATTCAGAATTAAATTGAAGAAAGTGGAGAAAACCACTAGACCATTCAGGTATGACCTAAATCAAATCCTTTATGATTATACAGTGGAAGTGAGAAATAGACTTAAGGGACTAGACCTGAGAGAAAGAGTGCCTTATGAACTATGGAATGATGTTCGAGACATTGTACAGGAGACAGGGATCCAGACCATCCCCATGGAAAATAAATGCAAAAAAGCAAAATGGCTGTCTGGGGAGGCCTTACAAATAGGAATGAAAAGAAGAGAAGAAGAGAAGCAAAAAACAAGGGAGTAAAGGAAAGATATAGGCATCTGAATGCAGAGTTCCAAAGAATAGCAAGAAGAGATAAGAAAGCCTTCCTCAGCAATCAATGCAAAGAAATAGAGGAAAACAACAGAATGGGAAAGACTAGAGATCACTTCAAGAATATTAGAGATACCAAGGGAACATTACATGCAAAGATAGGCTCAATAAAGCACAGAAATGGTATGGACCTAACTGAAGCAGAATATATTAAGAAGACGTGGCAAGAATACACAGAAGAACTTACAAAAAGATCTTCACGACCCAGATAATCAGGATGGTGTAATCACTCACGTAGAGCCAATCATTCTGGAATGTGAAGTCAAGTGGGCCTTAGAAAGCTCACTACTAACAAAGCTCATGGAAGTGATGGAATTCCACCTGAGCTATTTCAAATCCTGAAAGATGATGCTGTGAAAGTGCTGCACTCAATATGCTAGCAAATTTGGAAAACTCAGCAGTGGCCGCAGGAATGGAAAAGGACAGTTTTCATTCCAATCCCAAAGAAATGCAAGGTCAAAGAATGCTCAAACTACCACACAATTGCACTCATCTCACACACCTGTAAAGTAATGCTCAAAATTCTCCAAGCCAGGCTTCAGCAATGCATGAACCATGAACTTCCAGATGTTCAAGCTGGTTTTAGAAAAGGCAGAGGAATCAGACATCAAATTGTCAACATTCACTGGATCATCGAAAAAGGAAGAAAGTTCCAGAAAACATCTATTTCTGCTTTATTGACTATGCCAAAGCCTTTGACTGAGTGGATCACAATAAACTGTGGGAAATTCTGAAAGAGATGGGAATACCAGACTACCTGACCTGCCTCTTGAGAAATCTGTATGCAGGTCAGGAAGCAACAGTGAGAACTGGACATGGAACAACAGAGTGGTTCCAAATAGGAAAAGAAGTACGTCAAGGCGGTATATTGTCACCCTGTTAATTTAACTTATATGCAGAGTACATCATGAGAAACGCTGGGCTGGAAGAAGCACAAGCTGGAATCAAGATTGCCAGGAGAAATATCAATAACCTCAGATATGCAGATGACACCACCCTTATGGCAGAAAGTGAAGAAGAACTAAAAGGCCTCTTGAAAGTGAAAGAGGAGAGTGGAAAAAGTTGGCTTAAAGCTCAACATTCAGAAAACGAAGATCATGGCATCTGGTCCCACCACTACATGGGAAACAGTATCAGACTTTATTTTGGGGGGGCTCCAGAATCACTGCAGATGGTGATTGCAGCCATGAAATTAAAAGACACTTACTCCTTGGAAGGAACGTTATGACCAACCTAGATAGCATATTCAAAAGCAGAGACACTACTTTGCCAACATAGGTCCATCTAGTCAAGGCTATGGTTTTTCCTGTGGTCATGTATGGATGTGAGAGTTGGACTGTGAAGAAAGCTGAGCACCGAAGAATTCATTCTTTTGAAGTGTGGTGTTGGAGAAGACTCTTGAGAGTCCCTTGGACTGCAAGGAGATCCAACCAGTCCATTCTGAAGGAGATCAGCCCTGGGATTTCTTTGGAAGGAATGATACTAAAGCTGAAACTCCAGTATTTTAGCCACCTCATGCGCAGAGTTGACTCATTGGAAAAGATTCTTATGCTGGGAGGGATTGGGGGCAGGAGGAGAAGGGGACGTCAGAGGATGAGATGGCTGGATGGCATCACGGACTCGATGAACGTGAGTCTGAGTGAACTCTGGGAGTTGGTGATGGACAAGGAGGCCTGGTGTGGTGATTCATGGGATCGCAAAGAGTAGCACACAACTGAGCAACTGAACTGAACTGAACTGAGGGGAGCCTGGTGGGCTGCTGTCTATGAGGTCACACAGAGTCAGACATGACTGAAGCAACTTAGCAGCAGCAGTAGAAGAAGAAATAAAAAGAGTCAATATATAATGAATAATGTAATAAATGAGATCAAAAACACTCTGGAGGGAAGCAACTGTAGAATAACAGAGGTAGAAGATAGGATAAGTGAAATAGAAGATAGAATGGTAGAAATAAATGAAACAGAGAGGAAAAAGAAAAAAGAAAAGAAATGAGGACAACATCAGAGACCTCTGGGACACGTTAAAAACCCCAACATTCGAATCATTGCAGTCCCAGAAGAAGAAGACAAAAGAAAGACCATGAGAAAATACTTGAGGAGATAATAGTTGAAAACTTCCCTAAAATGGGGACGGAAATAATCACCCAAGTCTAAGAAACCCAGAGAGTCCCAAACAGGATAAATCCAAGGCGAAACACCCCAAGACACATATTAATCAAGTTTAAAAGATCAAACACAAAGAACAAATATGAAAAGCAGCAAGAGAAAAAAAAAAGCACACACACACAAGGGGCTTCCCATAAGGATAACAGTTGACCTTTCAATAGAAACTCTTCAGGCCAGGAGGGAATGGCAGGACATACTTAAAATGATGAAAGAAAATAACCTACAGCCCAGATTACTGTTCCCAGCAAGGATTTCATTCAAATATGAAGCAAAATGAAAAGCTTTACAGACAAGCAAAAGCTGAGAGAATTCAGCACCACCAAACCAGCTCTCCAACAAATGCTAAAAGATCCTCTCTAGACAGGAAACACAGAAAAGTTGCATAAACTCAAACCCAAAACAATAAAGTAAATGGCAGTGGGATCATACTTGTCAATAATTACCTTAAATGTAAATGGGTTGAATGCCCCAACCAAAAGACAAAGACTGGCTGAATGGATACAAAAACAATACCCCTATATATGCTGCCTACAAGAGACCCACCTCAAAACAAGTGACACATACAAACTGAAAGTGAAGGGCTGGAAAAAGATATTCCATGTAAATAGAGACCAAAATAAAGCAGGAGTAGCAATACTTATGTCAGATAAAACAGACTTTAAAACAAAAGCTGTGAAAGAGACAAAGAAGGACACTACATAATGATCAAAGGATCAATCCAAGAAGAAGATATAACAATCATAAATATATATGCACCCAACATAGGAGGACCACAATACGTAAGACAAATGCTAACAAGTAATAAAGGGAAATTAACAATAACATTATAACAGTGGGAGACTTTAATACCCCACTCACACCTATGGATAGATCAACTAAACAGAAAATTAACAAGGAAACACAAATTTTAAATGATACAATAGACCAGTTAGACCTAATTGATATCTATAGGACATTTCACTCCAAAACAATGAATTTCACCTTTTTCTCAAGCATACACGGAACCTTCTCCAGGATAGACCACATCCTGGGCTGTAAATCTAGCTTTGGTAAATTCAAAAAATTTGAAATCATTCCAAGCATCTTTTCTGACCACAATGCAGTAAGATCTCAGTTACAGGAGAAAAACTATTAAAAATCCCAACATATGGAGGCTGAACAACACGCCAACAAATCACAGAAGAAATCAAAAAGAAATCAAAATATGCATAGAAATGAATGAAAATGAAAACAGAACAACCCAAAACCTATGGGACACTGTAAAAGCAGTACAAAGGGGAAGGTTCATAGCAATACAGGCTTACCTCAAGAAACAAGAAAAAAAATCAAATAAATAACCTAACTCTACACCTAAAGCAACTAGAAAAGGAAGAAATGGAGAACCCCAGAGTTAGTAGAAGGAAAGAAATCTTAAAAATTAGGGCAGAAATAAATGCAAAAGAAACAAAAGAGACCATAGCAAAAATCAACAAAACCAAAAGCTGGTTCTTTGAGAAGATAAACAAAATTGACAAACCATTAGCCAGACTCATCAAGAAAGAAAGGGAGAAAATTTTAATCAACAAAATTAGAAATGAAAGTGGAGAATCACAACAGACAACACAGAAATACGAAGGATCATAAGAGACTACTATCAGCAACTATATGGAAATAAAATGGACAACTTGGAAGAAATGGACAAATTCTTAGAAAAGTACAACCTTCCAAAACTGAATCAGGAAGAAATAGAAAATCTTAACAGACCCATCACAAGCACAGAAATTGAAACTGTAATCAGAAATCTTCCAACAAACAAAAGCCCAGGACCAGACGGCTTCACAGCTGAATTCTACCAAAAATTTAGAGAACTAACACCTATCCTACTCAAACTCTTCCAGAAAACTGCAGAAGGTAAACGTCCAAACTCATTCTATGAGGCCACCATCACCCTAACACCAAAACCTGACAAAGATGCCACAAAAAAAGAAAACTCAGGCCAATATCACTGATGAACATAGAGGCAAAAATCCTCAACACAATTCTAGCAAACAGAATCCAAGAACATATTAAAAAGATCATACATCATGACCAAATGGGCTTTATCCCAGGGATGCAAGGATTCTTCAGTATCCACAAATCAATCAATGTAATACACCACATTAACAAATTGAAAAATAAAAACCATATGACTATCTCAATAGATGCAGGGAAAAAGTCTCTGACAAAATTCAACATCCATTTATGATAAAAAAAAAAAAAACCTCCAGAAAGCAGGAATAGCAGGAACATACCTCAACATAATAAAAGCTATATATGACAAACCCTCAGCAAACATTATCCTCAATGGTGAAAAATGGAAAGCATTTCCCCTGAAGTCAGGAACAAGACAACGGTGCCCACTCTCACCACTGCTATTCAACATAGTTTTGGAAGTTTTGGCCACAGCAATCAGAGCAGAAAAAGAAATAAAAGGAATCCAGATTGGAAAAGAAAAAGTAAAACTCTCACAGTATGCAGATGACATGATCCTCTACATAGAAAACCCTAAAAACTCCACCAGAAAATTACTAGAGCTAATCAATGAATATAGCAAAGTTGTAGGATATAAAATTAATACACAGAAATCCCTTACATTCCTATACACTAACAATGAGAAAACAGAAAGAGAAATTAAGGAAACAGTTCCATTCACCATTGCAATGAAAAGAATAAAATACTTAGGAATATATCTACCTAAAGAAATTAAAGACCTATATATAGAAAACTATATAAAACACTGGTGAAAGAAATCAAAGAGGACACAAATAGATGGAGAAATATACCGTGTTCATGGATTGGCAGAATCAATATAGTGAAAATGAGTATACTACCCAAAGCAATCTACAGATTCAGTACAATCCCTATCAAGCTACCAACGGTATTTTTCAGAGAACTAGAACAAATAATTTCACAATTTGTATGGAAATACAAAAAACCTCGAATAGCCAAAGCAATCTCGAGAAAGAAGAATGGAACTGGAGGAATCAATATGCCTGACTTCAGGCTCTACTACACAGTCATCAAGACAGTATGGTAATGGCACAAAGACAGAAATATAGATCAATGGAACAAAATAGAAAGCCCAGAGATAAATTCACACACCTATGGACACCTTATCTTTGAAAAAGGAGGCAAGAATATACAATGGAGAAAAGACAATCTCTTTAACAAGTGGTGCTGGGAAAACTGGTCAACCACTTGTAAAAGAATGAAACTAGAACACTTTCTAACACCATACACAAAAATAAACTCAAAATGGATTAAAGATCTCAATGTAAGACCAGAAACTATAAAACTCCTAGAGGAGAACATAGGCAAAACACTCTCTGACATAAATCACAGCAGGATCCTCTATGACCCCCCTCCCAAGATATTGGAAATAAAAGCAAAAATAAATAAATGGGACCTAATTAAAAGTAAAAGCTTCTGCACAACAAAGGAAACTATAAGCAAGGTGAAAAGACAGCTTTCAGAATGGGAGAAAAGAATAGCAGTCGAAGCAAAAGACAAAAAAATTAATGTAAAAAATATACAAGAAATTCCTGCAGCTCAATTCCCGAAAAATAAAAGACCCAGTCAAAAAGTGGGCCAAAGAACTAAACAGACATTTCTCCAAGGAAGACATACAGATGGCTAACAAACACAGGAAAAGATGCTCGACATCACTCATTATCAGAGAAATGCAAATAAAAACCACAATGAGGTACCATTTCACACCAGTCAAAATGGCTGTGATCCAAAAGTCTACAAGCAATAACTGCTGGAGAGGGGAGTAAAAAAGGGAACCCTCTTACACTGCTGGTGGGAATGCAGACTAGCACAGCCACTGTGGAGAACAGTGTGGAGATTCCTTAAAAAACTGGAAATAGAACTGTCTTATGACATGGCAATCCCACTGCTGGGCATACACACTGAGGAAACCAGAAATGAAAGACACATGTACCCCAATGCTCACTGCAGCACTGTTTATAATAGCCAGGACATGTAAGCAACCTAGATGTCCATCAGCAGATGAATGGATAAGAAAGCTGTGGTACATATACACAATGGAATATTACTCAGCCATTAAAAAGAATTCATTTGAATCAGTTCTAATGAGGTGGATAAAATTGGACCCTATTATACAGAGTGAGGAGAAGGCAATGGCACCCCACTCCAGTACTCTTGCCTGGAAAATCCCATGGACAGAGGAGCTGCAGTCCATGGGGTCACCAAGAGTCAGACATGACTGAGCGACTTCACTTTCACTTTTATATTGGAAAAGGAAATGGCAGTCCACTCCAGTGTTCTTGCTTGGAGAATCCCAGGGATGGGGGAGCCTGGTGGGCTGCCGTCTATGGGGTCGCACAGAGTCGGAGATGACTGAAGCGACTTAGCAGCATACAGAGTGAAGCCAGAAAGAAAAACATCAATACAGTATACTAATGCATATATATGGAATTTAGAAAGAAGGTAACAATAACCCTGTATGTGAGACAGCAAGAGAGACACAGATGTATTGAACAGTCTTTTGGACTCTGGAAGAGGGCGAGGGTGGGATGATATGGGAGAATGGCATTGAAACATGTAAAATATCATATGTGAAATGAATCACCAGTCCAGGTTTGATGCATGATACAGGGTGCTCAGGGCTGGTGCACTGGGATGACCCAGAGGGATGGGATGAGGAGGGAGGTAGAAGGAGGGTTCAGGATGTGGAGCACATGTACACTCATGGCAGATACAAGTCAATGTATGGCAAAACCAATACAATATTGTAACGTAAAATAAATTAACTAATTTTAAAAAATGAGTTAGATCTACATGTACAGATATGGAAAGGGAAAATAGCAACTAGTAAAGGTAAGTATGTTTCTGGTTTTCTTTTTTTTATATGTGTATTTGGAATATTCACAGGAAAGTCCAGAAATAAAAAACTATTTGCTGCTTATCTGAAATTCAAATTTAACTGGGTGTCTTATCACGCAAGATTGTTATACGAACCTAAACCGGTGCCTTCTTCTAGATGTGGGTGCTGTTTAAAAGTGTGTACTGCAAACATTGACACCAAGCCCAAACTCCTTTGTACCTGTCTTCACATGCAACATTGAATGATTCTTAAAGGGAAGAAAGAAGGGAGATGAAGACTAACAAAGTGCCAGTCACCCTGAGAGACAGCATCATTTGCAGCTTCTTGAAGACAAACACAGCTGATTCTATAACTGACTTACTAACCATATATTCCTCCCAGCCCAGCAGCATACTTTTTGCAAGGTAATTTTCCAGTAGCCTTCCCATGTAGTGACCTAGTCTCTTCTCCATCCCATGAGTCTGAGCTAGACTTGTGGCCAGTGAAATATGGCCACAGTGGTTTAAGTTCCTGACCTAGGCCTCCAGTGGCCCTGCAGCTTCAGGCTTCACCCTATCATAAAACTGCCCTGAGTCCACCATCCTGGAAGAAAAATCACTTGGAGAAACCCGCCAACCCTCAGACTCATGAGAAATAATGAATTGATGGTATTTTAAGCCACTAAACTTGGGAGTTATATGTTGTGCCACAACAGATAACTCAGTTTCTTTCCACATTGTTTTCCTAATTTTCTTCTGCACAAAATCTCTGGTGAGGCTTCGCTGAGGGTCGGAAATCTTCATCATGAATCTCACCAGTCTCACAGCTAGTCAGGGGTGAAGCCAACAAAAATTTGAAAACAGATGTGTGTGACTGTAAAGGTCCATTGTTTTCACTACACACACCTTGAATGTAAGAAGCATTCATTAAAAATTTAGTTGGATGACTGAATCAGAACTTGGTTTTTATTACTTGCATATATCAGAATTAATAATATATTTATTCAACAAGAAATGTCTGCTAGTAAGAAATTTTTATGGGGCTTCCCTGATGGCTCAGTGGATAAAGAATCTGACTACACTGTAGGAGACATAGGAAACATGAGTTCGATCCCAGAGTCAGGAAGTACCCCTGGAGGAGGAAACAGCAACCCATTTCAATATTCTTGCCTGGGAAATCCATGAATAGAGGAGCCTGGTGGACTCCAGTCCATGGGGTCACAAGAGTCAGATACGACCTAGCAACTAAACCACCACCAGGAGATTTTTAAACCTTAGCCTTCTTCTCTTGATTAAATTACTTGAAAGGAAACAGTATTCAACCTATTATGTTCTCCCTAAAAGATGAACCACTACTAGTTTAAGGAATTGTGTTTTTCCATTTCAGGTGAGAAACTAAGAGACAGAAAAAATAAATAACCAGAAGGAACCAACTAATTAAACCCTCCATACCTAACTCGATTATCTAGTATTGCCTTTTTTTCCTTAACTCTTTATTTTGTCTTTTATTTATTTATTTATTGGCCACATGGTGTGTGGTATGGGGAACTTTCCCCCACCAGGTATCAAACTCATGCTCCCTGCAACAGAAGCAGAGTCTTCTCCAGGGAAGTCCAGTTTTTATTTTTAAAAGAGTATAGTAAAGCCTCACAGAAAGCTGCAAAACTCTTTTATAGAGTCCCTTCAACTAAAATGAAAGTCTTTTAAGTATTTTAAATTATATATTTCCTCCTGAAATAGTCTGTAGATTTTCAGTGTGTGTCATGTATAAAGAAGGGAAGAAATTACTCCTAAATAATAATAAGTAATAAGTTGGCACTCACTGTGGGCTAGGCTCTTAGATATATGCCTTATTTTTATTTAATACATTATTAACCACCATTTTATACAATAACTGAGATTCTGAAAACTTAAAACTTGTCCAGAGTCATAGATTGAATAAGTGGTAGAGCAGTAGTTCCAGTTTGTCTGACTCCAAGGCCCATGCTGTTTCCATCCTATCAGAGTTCCTATCCACAATAATCTTAACTTCCACTTACTAGTAAGGTTTTATTTTGCAATTACAAGCTGCACACTCCCAGTACTGATTAAATATTTCTATTATACCTTTCTCTAAACAAACTGCACGTGATTTACTTGATGATAAAGATACACAAAAGAAATTTTTTTAAGAAAAAATAATTTTCATTAAAAAGATGCCCAAGCATTTCTGTAATATCCTTGATGGTATAATAATTCACATTTCTTTAAGATGGGCCATTATGTTTAGATATTAAATTCAGAATTGCTACATTCCAACCACACAATTTAGTCATCTTAGGCTCTGATAAAATAGAAACTGTTTTACTAACCTAAGAACAAAATGCTGTCATAAAAGGCTTCATAATGCTTTGACCCAGAAATATCACATCTCTTGCCCCTCAAAGCCCTAATATGATACACATTCACATAATTAGACATTTATACCAAAATTATATAACATAATACATTAGAAAGTTATTGAAGTCTTTTATCTGACAAGTAATTAAGTGAACTATTAGATGGGCAATTGTGTAACTATCTAAAAATGCTAACAATGAAGAGTATGCAAAACCAAAAAGGGAGCTAGAACAACTGTTTGTACTGCATGAGTACAACTGTGTCAAAAACTGACTTAGCAACTAAACCACCATATCAAAAACCACATAAAAAATTGGAAAGAAATGACTTTTCATTTTTCCAGGTATTCTGTTAGCCCAGCTGGTAAAGAATCCGCCTGCAATGCAGGAGACCTGGGTTCAGTCTCTGGGTTGGGAAAATCCCCTGGAGAAGGGCATGGCAACCCACTCCAGCATTCGTACCTGGAGAATTCATGGACAGAGGAGCCTGGTGGACTACAGTCCATGGAGTCTCAAAGGGTTGGACACGACTGAGTGACTTAGCACACAGAACAAGTATTCTATAATGAGGCCTTATTTTGGAAAAAAAAAAAAGATTAATTTAAAATGAACATCTTAAATATCTTGGAATGATTTACAGGGCTAGTGTACAAGAAATTCCTATATTACATTTTTGTGGTGGCAGTTTACTCGCTAAGTTATGCCTGACTCTTGTGACCCCATGGACTGGAGCCCGTCAGGCTCCTTTGTCCATGGGATCTCCCAGGCAAGAATACTGGAATGGGTTGCCCTTTTATTCTCCAGGGGAATCTTCTCGACCCAAAGATCGAACCCTCGTCTCCTTCAGTGGGGGCAGTCTCCTGCATTGCAGGAAGATTCTTTACCGCTGAGCCACAAGGAAATCCTATTACACTTTTACTGATTGTTTATTCTTCCTGACTTAATAAAACATGCATTTCACTCACTTCCCAGGCCCCTTGAGCCCACAAATTAGGTACCAAGGCTATATTTTTTCATGTTTAAATATTTGTGTATTATATTGACTCAACGGGTGCTTCCTTTCTTTTTTTTAAGCTTAGAACTTCCTGTCCCTAACACACAGTGAACTAACTCAGGATTATTTCTCCACAGAGCTCAGAATTAATCATATTTTTATTTTAGTAATCATAAAATCCCTGTAGAGATGGGTAAAGGAAAAAACAGTGTTAATTTCATAAGTGAAGAGTCATATCTCAAAGTAGAGAATTATCAACCAGTGTGATAAAAATTGACCAGCCTCTTTGTGGCACCTCCCAGACATGGCATCTCATAGTTCCACACGCTCTAGTCAACTGCCACTTGAACATCCTTCTGCCATCAGTGGCCCGTCTTTATTGCCCAATGGAAAGAGGAATTGTGGAACACTAATAATCGCTCTAGAGTTTCTGTTTCTCTAGTCACCCTCCATTCTGTTTATTCTCCCTACCCATCTCACCTTATTAGAGCCCTTGACAGAACTGCCTCCTGATCATGATGTATACAAGAAGATGGTACCATTTCTTGAATAGGCATAAATATTAGTAGCACCTCTTTTATTCACAAAAGTGCTCATGTTTACTCATCCTACCACTTGTGCCACCCACAGTCCTTCCTATACCATACTTCCATTCAGCCAGGAGTTTCTTTACAATCATTCTGCTGCTGCTGCTAAGTCACTTCAGTCGTGTCCGACTCTGTGCGACCCTATAGATGGCAGCCCACCAGGTTCCCCCGTCCCTGGGATTCTCCAGGCAAGAACACTGGAGAAGGTTGCCATTTCCTTCTCCAGTGCAGGAAAGTGGAAAGTGAAAGTGAAGTTCCTCAGTTGTGTCCAACCCTCAGCAACCCCATGGACTGCAGCCTTCCAGGGGCCTCCGTCCATGGGATTTTCCAGGCAGGAGTACTAGAGTGGGGTGCCATTGCCTTCTCCTAGTGTCTATTACAGACCTCCTTGGTACAATGACAAAAGGGAAATTCATTTAAAAGTTTTCATCAATTTTTGTTTTGTTTTGACTAGATGTACATCCTGTAAAGATAGGAACTGCTTCTTTCTCATTTTTGCATCACCTAGTATTTACATGGTCCATCATGCAAGAAATGTTTTTACAACCAAATTAAACTGAGGTAAGAACGTTATTATCCTTACTAAAGTATCATATTTGCTCCAAATGGTGGCTCAGAGAGTAAAGCATCTGCCTACAATGTGGGAGACCCAGGTTCAATTTCTGGGTTGGGAAGATCTCCTGGAGAAGGAAATGACAATCCACTCCAGTATTCTTGTCTGGAAAATCCTATAGAGGGAGGAACCTAGTAGGCTACAGTCCATGGGGTCGAAAAGAGTTGGACATGACTGAGCGACTTCACTTTCACTTTCACTCTCTCTTAAAGTTACCAAGAAATAGATTCAAATTGCTAAGTATCTCTATCTTATTGAGCTGAGAAATTTCTCTTTTTTTTAAAAGCATGAAGAATAAGCAAGTTGAAGCATTTTAGCTTTTTATAGCATTAGTATGCTTAGGCCAGCATGATTGTGTCTACAGGGAGAAACCAAACATATTGAACATGTATTAGTGTCATGTTCCCATTAAATAGTCTACAAAGTAGTAGAATAATGGAAATCAAAATTGTAACAGCAGAAGATTACTGCAAGTGATGCAATCATCATTGAGATAAGGAGAGATGAGAAGACAAATGCTTTCATGTGCTTGTAGACCAAAATATGAACAAAATACATAGAAGGAAATAGGACTTATTTAGGAAATTAGTCCTGAATAGTCATTGGAAGGACTAATGCTGAAGCTGAAACTCCAATACTTTGGCCACCTGATGCGAAGAACTGACTCATTTGAAAAGACCCTGATGCTGGGAAAGACTGTAGGCTGGAGGAGAAGGGGGACAACAGAGGATGAGATGGTTGGATGGCATCACAGACTCGATGGACATGAGTACGAGTAAGCTCTGGGAGTAGGTGATGGACGGGGAGGACTGGCATGCTGCTGTCCATGGGATCACAGAGTCAGACACGACTGAGCAACTGAACTGAACTGAACTGTGTTGACCAAACTTAGTGGTAGTGTGGTGGTTATTTTGAGGGTGGACTATGTACCCTTTTCATTGCTATGGCGATGTGAGTGAACAATCCCCTCTGTAAAGTCAAATAAGCCCTTTTAAATGGCATGGCATAAGTATTTATAGATTTAAAGTCCCATCTGGGACAGCATAGTGAGGACTCAAGAAGCCCAAACACTGCTCTTTGATGCTCTGTGCAGAAATGGAAAAGGATCTGTGAACATAATCATAGGAACATCATTAGTATCAGGATCACTCAGGAAAACAAAAGTATTTCAGAAAGATATTACTAGGAGATATCTAGACACTTTACTTGCTCTTCTTTCTCCTCTCTTGAGGATGAGCACTTACTGATAGCAGATTCAGCTCAACATGCCTTAAGAGAAGTGCAAGGTTTTCAGTATAATTTATTCCAGAATGGTGATGTAAACCTAGGGCTTAGAGCACTTACAGCTCGGTAGCAATCAGACTCTTTTCTTGACTCTGGCAGGATGCTGCCCAAAGGTATCAATGGTGGCTTCATATTTCATTGCAGGAACCAAGGAAGAGGTAGCATGTTCCTTTTCAGAGTAAACTTCTCCTCTGTAAAGTTCTGAATTGTGTATGTGCCTGTGCCTACTCAGAAGGTACATGTTACTGTACCTGGAAACCACCTCACCTCCACCATGTGCAGCATATTCTACCCCCACATGGTGGTAGACTGCTCCATATTTTACCTCCCCTCCTACTAAGCATATTGGGAGCTGCTTCAAAAAACCTGCATGCAACCCTTTCATTCCAGAGTGCTCTCATTTTCCTGGCTAGAAAAGCAGTGCATCCCAGTTGTAGAGAATTTGGGGAATTCAGAAAGATACAAGAAAGACAGAAAGTGGGGATGAAGGAGAAATAGAGAGAATATGAAGAATGAATCACTGGTGACTCTGCCTCTATGAGACAACAAATATATTATTCTACTGTATTTTCATTAAGAAGGTCTCTTCTCAATATTCCTCTGCTTAGTTCTCTTAATAGCTCCCTTGTCTGCACTTTCTCTGTCATCTTTATAGAACTGATAGTTTAGCTGGTGAATACTTAAATTGCTGCTGCTGCTGCTGCTGCTAAGTCACTTCAGTCGTGTCTGACTCTGCGACCCCATAGACGGCAGCCCACCATGCTCCTCTGTCCCTGGGATTCTCCAGGCAAGAATACTGGAGTGGGTTGCCATTTCCCTCTCCAATGCATGAAAGTGAAAAGTGAAATTGAAATTGCTCAGTTGTGTCTGACTCTTCGCTACCCCATGGACTGTAACCTACCAGGCTCCTCCGTCCATAGGATTTTCCAGGCAAGAGTACTAGAGTGGGTTGCCATTGCCTTCTCCATACTTAAATTAGGAAAGATTTTATTCTGTGTAATTAAAAGCATATTAAAGGGGGCTTTTCCTTTAATATTACTCACTGTATGCAGTGGGGGTTTGTAGCAATAGAACTATGAAGAATAGGAGCCCATCTGACATGACAGAGAATCCTCCTCCCTAACTCTCAGAAACCGTACCACTACCACCACGTACAGCAATGATCAGAATTGTTCTGTATACATATTAGTTACATTTTTAGTAACACAGGCCCAGAGATAGGCCAGGGAACCTATAACTCATGTACCTCTGTTGCCATGAGAAAATCTGTTTCAGGTTCCAAACGGCTTATTTACAAACTAGCCTATAGAAAACAAATTATTTCTAGGAGGGAGACTATCTGTTTGGATTACTGGAATAAGAGAACAAGATGACAGATAAATGGGAAAGAAGAAGTATTCCACACAGTGGAATACTACCTGGCCATAAAAATAATAAAATAATGCCACTTACAGCAATATGAATGTAACTAAGAGGTTATCATACTAAGTGAAGCAAGTAGAAAAAGAAAGACAAATACCATATGATATCACTTATATGTGGAACCTAAACTATAACACAGATGAACCTATCTATGAAATAAAAACAGAATTATGGACATAGAGAACAGACTAGCGGTTGCCAAGAGGGGTGGGGAAGGATGGAGTGGGAGTTTGGGGGTAGTAGATGTACAGAATGGACAAACAGTAAGGTCTTACTGTATAGCACAGATAGCTAAATTCAATCCTATGACAGACCATAATGGAAAAGAATATTTTTAAAAGAATGCATATATATACACACACATATATGTATGTATATATAACTGAATCACGACTTAGCAACTGAACAACAACAACGTAACTGAATCACTTTGCTGTTCGGCAGTAATTAACACAACACTGTAAATCAACTATGGTGGTTTAGTCACTAAGTCGTGTCCAACTCTTGCAACCCTATGGACAGAGGAGCCTGACAGACTCCAGTCCATGGGATTCTCTAGCAAGAATACTGGAGTGGGTTGCCATTTCCTTCTCCAAAAATCAACTATACTTCAATTTAAAAAGAGAGAGAACAGGACTACATCATTCAGTGAGTGAGTTCAGTCGCTCAGTTGTGTCCAACTCTTTGCGACCCCATGAATCGCAGCACGCCAGGCCTCCCTGTCCATCACCAACTCCCAGAGTTCACTCAGACTCACGTCCATCGAGTCCATGATGCCATCCAGCCATCTCATCCTCTGACGTCCCCTTCTCCTCCTGCCCCCAATCCCTCCCAGCATCAGAGTCTTTTCCAGTGATTCAACTCTGCGCATGAGGTGGCCAAAGTACTGGAGTTTCAGCTTTAGCATCATTCCTTCCAAAGAAATCCCAGGGCTGATCTCCTTCAGAATGAACTGGCTGGATCTCCTTGCAATCCAAGGGACTCTCAAGAGTCTTCTCCAACACCACAGTTCAAAAGCATGAATTCTTCGGTGCTCAGCCTTCTTCACAGTCCAACTCTCACATCCATACATGACCACAGGAAATACCATAGCCTTGACTAGACAGACCTTTGTTGACAAAGTAATGTCTCTGCTTTTTAATAAGCTGTCTAGGTTGGTCATAACTTTTCTTCCAAGGAGTAAGCGTCTTTTAATTTCATGGCTGCAGTCACCATCTGCAGTGATTTTGGAGCCCAAAAATATAAAGTCTGACACTGTTTCCCCATCTATTTCCCATGAAGTGATGGGACTGGATGCCATGGTCTTCGTTTTCTGAATGTTGAGCTTTAAGCCAACTTTTTCACTCTCCTCTTTCACTTTCATCAAGAGGCTTTTAGTTCCTCTTCACTTTCTGCCATAAGGGTGGTGTCATCTGCATACCTGAGGTTTTTGATATTTCTCCCGGCAATCTTAACTCCAGTTTGTGTTTCTTCCAGCCCAGCATTTCTCATGATGTACAAGTTAAATAACTGGGTGACAATATACAGCCTTGACGTACTCCTTTTCCTATTTGGAACCAGTCTGTTTTTCCATGTCCAGTTCTGACTGTTGCTTCCTGGACTGCATATAGGTTTCTCAAGAGGCAGGTCAGGTGGTCTGGTATTCCCATCTCTTTCAGAATTTTCCACAGTTTATTGTGATCCACACAATCATAGGCTTTGGCATAGTCAATAAAGCAGAAATAGATGTTTTTCTGGAACTCTCTTGCTTTTTCCATGTACATGCTAGGGTAAAATTTGTGAATAGGCAGTTACAAGTCAACCCCTAGGGAGGAAAGCAGTGTGGTTAATTTACTTAGGGGATGCCTAAGAGTTGGAAGAACAAGAAACGGGACAGTTTTTCAAAATAAATGCCCTGTGAGGTTTTGCTTATCTCTAGTATTTCTCATTCTTCTTCTCAGTCTATTGAACTTGTTTATCAAAACGTAGCTCGATGGAAGTATATGGATATAAAACTGGTGAAATCTGGAAGAGAGCTGCAGGTTGTTCCAATGTCAGTATGCCAGTCTGGGTACTGTACTCAAGTTATATAAGATGCTACTATTGGGGAAAACTGGGGGAATGGTACATGGGACCTCTTTGTATTATTGGTTTCTACTTCCCATGAGTCTGTAATCATTTCAAAAGAAAAAGAAAAACTCAGCTCCAGTGCTTGCTGCAGCACAGTCTTGCTTGACAATCAGAGTCACATCACCTTCCAACTGCTTTGACTTATTGTCCCTTCCAATAATTTCCATACTGCATCTTGCCCACGTACTAATTATCTGTGCCATCCCACTTAGTATACATGTATATTTACATGTGTACTGCATATGTTTACATACATTGAGACAAACGTAAAATATATAAATACATCTTGTTCACTAACTGGTTCATATATGCATATATTGTGAATCGCTGCAAGACTGTAAGTTCTATGTTTGTACTTCCTTTCTTCATATCCCCATGGTAGCCCACTGTTAACTTAATGGTAGGTGCTCAATAAATACTACTTAAGTAAACAAAAAAACAGTAAATATTAAAGGGAAAAAAATAGTTAACACGACTAAATTTAAAAAATAAAAACAAAACAATATAATTTAGTGCACAGGAAACATTTACTGGCGCAAGATTAGCATTTAAAGGCTGTAGAAGCCTGTACATCTGCCTCCTTTAATCTTGGTTATCACCATAAACAGGTAGTTATCAGCTTAGAAGCACAAAGGTTAATCCCAGGTGTGTTGTTTTAACACTTGGCCATAAAATCTGAGTTCTTTGAGGGAAATGCTGAAGAAGCACTTTGCTAACTCCAGAATCCACTCCTCCTTTGATAATCTTATCTAAATCAAAGGGTGAACAGGTTTGCTTAAATTGAGAAGTTGGGTGAAAAAAACAGGTAAATTTTAAACTTTATGAAAAATGTGTGTGAAGTCGCTCAGTCCTGTCTGACTCTTTGCGACCCTGTGGACTGTAGCCCGCCAGGCTCCTCTGTCCAAGGAATTCTCCAGGCAAGAATACTGGAGTGGGTTGCCATTTCCTGGTGGCTCAGAGGTTAAAGCATCTCCCTCCAATGCAGGAGACCCAGGTTCGATCCCTGGGTCGGGAAGATCCCCTGGAGAAGGAAATGGCAATCGACTCCAGTATTCTTGCCTGGAGAATCCCATGGACAGAGAAGCCTAGTAGGTTACAGTTCACAGGGTCGCAAAGAGTCAGACACGACTGAGTAACTTCACCTCACCTCACCTCTCCAGGAGATCTTCCCAACCCAGGGATCAAACCCAGGTCTCCTGCTTTGCAGGCAGTTGCTTTATCCTCTGAGCCACCAGAGATGCCTTCAAAATCTATATGAATGGCAGGTACCTCCACATTAATAAATTAGAAACATATCTGCTGACTTAATAAAGTATATTCTTAGAAAAGTTACCTTCTGATTTAAACTGCTGTTTGAACTGTGGAGTTGGAGAAGACTTGAGAGTCCCTTGGACTGCAAGGAGATCTAACCAGTCTATTCTGAAGGAGATTAGCCCTGGGATTTCTTTGGAAGGAATTATGCTAAAGCTGAAACTCCAGTACTTTGGCCACCTCATGCGCAGAGTTGACTCATTAGAAAAGACTCTAATGCTGGGAGGGATTGGAGGCAGGAGGAGAAGGGGACGACAGAGGATGAGATGGCTGGATGGCATCACTGACTCGATGGACAAGAGTCTGAGTGAACTCCAGGAGTTGGTGATGGACAGGGAGGCCTGGCGTGCTGCGATTCATGGGGTCACAAAGAGTCGGACACGACTGAGCGACTGAACTGAACTGAACTGAACTTGCAGGTTAAAATATATGGATTCTAGACTAAAAATAGGAACTGATCCTTTGAACAACACTCAACTGTGTGGGTTCACTTATTGTTGTTGCTATTTAGTTGTAATAGCAAGGGGCTTCCCTTGTGGCTCAGCTGGTAAAGAATCCACCTGCAATGTGGGAGACCTGGGTTTGATCCCTGGGCTGGAAAGATCCCCTGGATAAAGGAAAGGCTACCTACTCCAGTATTCTGGCCTGGAGAATTCCATGGACTGTATAGTCCAAGGGGTTGCAAAGAGTCAGATATGAGAAGGGAAAGGCTACCTACTTCAGTATTCTGGCCTGGAGAATTTCATGGACTGAATAGTCCAAGGGATTGCAAAGAGTCAGACACGACTGAGCGTCTTTCACTTTCATTTAGTTGAAAAGTCATGTCAGAGTCTTTTTGACTCCATGGACTGCAGCCTGCCAAACTCCTCTGTTTGTGGGATTTCCTAGGCAAGAATCCTGGAGGGATTGCCATTTCCTTCTCCATGGGATCTTCCTGACCCAGGGATCAAACTCAAGTCTCCTACATTGCAGGCAGATTCTTTACCACTGAACCCTGGGAAGCCCCTGGTCTAGGGTGGATGGAATGGGTAAGCTGTTCACATATACATGGATATTCTTTGACAAATACAATGAAATTTTAAAAATATTTTTGACAGTTTGAAAAAATGTGTAAAAGAACTTCATGGTCAAAAATATTGAAAAAAATAAGATAAAGGTATATGATGAATGCATAAAACATATGTAGGTACTAATCTATTCCTACATAGGCATAAAGTAATGATATTTAATTTAAATTAATAATATGTTAGTTTTCTTTACTGTTCTATAATATTACTTTCAAAGAATAACATTACCATACAGTACGCTTCTCTCTTATAACTGGAGAAACTGTGTATTAGCCCATTATCACAGGTAAGTGGTTTTTTAAAAAACAAAACAGTATTTCCAGTACTGTATTATGAATACGACTGTGATCCTGCATGCTACAAAAATTTTATAATGATTTGTTCATTCAGTTCAGTTGCTAAGTCGTGTCCAACTCTTTGTGACCCCATAGACTGCAGCACGCCAGGCTTCCTTGTACATCACCATCTCCCGGAGCCTGCTCAAACTCATGTGTATAGGCTAGTCTACAATGAGGCAATTTTTTTGATTACACAAAGACACCATAAAGCAATCACATTGCTGCTTCTTTGGTATCAAAGCATGAATCATTTTACCTGTAAGTAAATGTGAATTTTTTGACACTATCTTTTTGTTTTTGATGTCTAGTATTACTAACATCTACAGTATCTTGTCAGAGAAGGCAATGGCACCCCACTCCAGTACGCTTGCCTGGGAAATCCCATGGACAGGGGAGCCTGGTATGCTGCAGTCCATGGGGTCGCTAAGAGTCAGACACGACTGAGCGACTTCACTTTCACTTTTCACTTTCATGCATTGGAGAAGGAAATGGCAACCCACTCCAGTGTTCTTGCCTCGAGAATCCCAGGGACGGGGGAGCCTGTGGGCTGCCGTCTCTGGGGTCACACAGAGTCGGACACGACTGAAGCGACTTAGCAGCAGCAGCAGCACAGTATCTTATATCATATACAATACTGATATGCCGTGCTAAGTCGCTTCAATGAAGTCCAACTCTTTGTGACCCTATGGACTATAGTCCATCAGGCTCCTCTGGCCGTGGGACTCTCCAGGCAAGAATACTGGAGTGGATTGTCATGCCCTCCTCCAGAGGATCTTCTCAACCCAGGGACTGAACCCACATCTCTATGTCTCCTGCACTGGCAGATAGGTTCTTTATCACTAGCGCCACCTGGGAAGTTCAGCTAGAGTCGCAACTGCTGAATCCACAGGCTCCAGCTACTGAAGCCCAGGTCCCTTAGAGCCTGTGCTCTGCAATGAGAAGCCTGTGGACCGCAACTAGAGAGTAGCCCCCTCCTCACTGCAGCTAGAGGAAAGCCCTCACAGAAACAATGACAAGCACAGCTGAAAAAAAAAAAAGAGAGAGAGAGAGAGACACATACACACACACACACATACTAGCATCCTGGCTATAAGAACTGGAGCAAACAAAAAAATAGTGAAATAAAGATCAAAATATGTGCAAGGTATCCTAATTCTACCACTTATACTTTTAAATGAAAACAAATTTTATACATAATTATACACATACGTATGTATGTGTCTGTGATTTTATATGCATGAGATCTCTGGATAGATATACAAGAAGCAGGTGAAAACAAATACCTCTAGGAAAGAAAATTCAAGGACTAGTAGATGAGTTAGGAATATTGATTTTTTACTATATAAAATCTTCCACTTTGAGTATTTTACCACATGGATGTATTATTTTCAGAGATGTTGTTTTTATCTTTTTATTGTAAAATAAAACATAAAGAAAAATCACATGAAACAAATTAATGTCTCAGTAAATTATTGACAGCAGGTCAAAAAATAAACCTTTCTAGCCACAAAGAAGCCTCTCCGTGTGCCCCATATCTATCACAGATGGTTCCCACCCCTTCCAAAAGTAACTACCGTCTTGGCTTTTAGAGTAATCATTCACTTCTCTCCTGACTTTGATAACTTCACTTGCATTTCTTTATAATTTTATCAATCAAATGTGCATCCCTAGCTGCTAGAGTCTTGCCTATTTTTTAAAATGTGGGTCTTTTATGTCTGGTACAGGTTTCTGATTCTCTCTGCTATGAACTAGTGGATTTAAGCATATCTAATGGGTTTCAGATTGTGGAAGCCAGAATCCAAGATGGCCCCCAGTGATCCCTGACTTCCAGAATTGACACCTTTATATGGTCGCCTCCTCTCACATAGGAAGGGTTGGTCTGTTTAACCAATAAATTACAAGCATCCTCAGATATATTGTGAGTCGAGTTCCAGACCACCAGAATAAAGAGAATATTGCAATAAAGCTAGTCACATGAGTTTTTTGGTTTCCCTGTGCATATAAAAGTTATATTTACATTATACTGTAGTCTATTAAATGTCATTGTCTTTTTTTTAAAGTACATATCTTAATTTTAAAATACTTTACTGCTAAAAATTTCCAACCATTATCTGAGCCTTTAGTGAGCCCTTAACTTTTGCTGGTGGAGGGTCTTGCCTAGATGTGGATGACTGCTGACTAATCAGGGTGGTGGTTGCTAAAGGTTGGGGTGGCTTTGGCCATCCTAATCAATTTCTTAAAATAAGACAACAAAGTTTGCTGCACTGACTGACTTTTCCTCTCATGAATGACTTCTCTGTAGCATGCAATGATCTGAGATAGCATTTTACCATAGCAGAACTTCTTTAAAATTGAAGTCAGTCCTTTCAGAATTTGCCACTACTTTATCAACAAAGTTTATGCAATATTCTAAATCCTTTGTTGTCATTTCAACAATCTTCACAGCACCTTCACTAGGAGTAGATTCCATCTCAAGAAAGCAATTTCTTCGCTCATCCATAATATGAAACTCCTCATTGTTTAAAGTTTTATCATAAGATTATAGCAATTCAGGCTCCATGTCTAATTCTAGTTCTCTTGATATTTCTACCACACCCACAGTTACTTCCTCCACTGAAGAAGTAACCCACAGTTACTTCCTTAAAATCACCCATGAGGGTTGGAATCAACTCTTTCCAAACTCCTGTTAATGTTGAGATTTTAAACTCTTCCCATTAATCACAAATGTTCTCTTTAAAAATATATTTGTTTGTTTGTTTGTTTGTTTATTTGGCTATGTCGGGTCTTACTTGCATCATGCAGTAAGTAAGCGTGTGGCGGGTGGGCTCCAGAGCTCGTTGGCTCAGCAGTTAACAGCACATGGGCTTTGTTGCCCTGTGGCATATGGGATCTTAGTTCCCCAACTAGGGATAGAACACAAATCCCCTGCATTGCAAGGCAGACTTTTAACCACTGGGCTACCAGGGAAGTTCCACAAATGTTCTTAATGGTATCTATTAAATAGAATGGGCCTCCCAGGTGGCGCTAGTGGTAAAGAACCTGACTGCCAGTGCAGGAGACAGAAGAGATGTGGGTTCAGTCCCTGGGTCGGGAAGATCCCCTGGAGGAGGGCATGGCAACCCACTCCAGTATTCTTGGCTGGAGAATCCCATAGACAGAAAAGCCTGATGGGCTATAGTCCATAGGGTTGCAAACAGTTGAACACGACTGAAGCAACTCAGCATGCATTAAACAGAATAGTGAATCCTTTCCAGAGGTTTTCAATTTCCTTCACATCAGAGGAATCACTATCTATGGTAGCTATAGTCTCATGAAATATATTTCTTCAATAATGCTTGAAATTACAAATGACTCCTTGATCCATAGGCTGGTATATGAACTTTGTATTTGCAGGCACGAAAACAACATTAATCTTATTGCACATCTCCATCACAGCTCTTGGATGACCAGGCATATTGTCAATGGGCAGTAACACTTTGAAAATAATCTTTCTTTTCTGGCCAATAGGTCTCCACTGTGGGCTTAAAATATTCGGCTTAAAGACATCAGCTACATAAGCCCCTAATAAGAGAGTCAGCCTGTCCTTGGAAGCTTTCTGAAGCCAGGCATTGATTTCTCCTCTATAGCTTTGAAAGTCCCAGATGGCATCTTCTTGCAATATAAGTGTACTTTGCTCATGCTGAAAATCTCTTTTTACTGCAGCCATTTTCATTAATTATCTTACCTTCTGGATAACTTGCTACAGCTTCTACATCAACACTTGCTGCTTCACCTTGCACTTATGTTATGGAAATGGCTTCTTTAATCTCATTAACCAGTCTCCACTAGCTTCAAACTTTTCTTCGGCAGCTTTCTCACTTCTCTCAGCCTTCACAGAATTAAAGAGAGTTAGGATCTTGCTATGAATTAAGGAAATTTGGGGCTCATTTTCTCTTCTATCCAGATCACTCAAAAGTTACCCATATCAGCAATAAGGCTGTTTCATTTTCTTACCATTTGTGGGTTCCCTGGAGTAGCACTTTTCATTTCCTTCAAGAACATTTCCTTTGCATTCACAAGCTGGTTAACTGTTTAGTGCAAGAGACTCAGCTTTTTGCCTATATCTTTTCGACATACCTTCTTCATTAAGCTTAATCATTGCTGGCTTTTGATCTAAAGTGAACACTTAGATGTCACTGTAGGGTCTTTATGGGCCTAATTTCAATATTATTGTATTTCAGAATAGGAATGCCCAATGAGAGGGATAGACAAGGGGGAACAACCAGTAGGTGGAACAGTCAGAACACACGTATTTTTTTAAGTTCACGGTCTTATATGGGTATGGTTCATGGTGCCTAAAACAATTATAATAGTAATTGTTATATCAAAGAACATATCATCAAAGATCACAGATCACCATAACAAATATAACAGCAATGATAAAGTGTGAAATATTGCAGGAATTATCAAAATCTGACACAGAGCCACACAGTGAACAAATGCTGTTGGAAAAACTGAGCCAAGAGACTTGCTCAATGCAGGGTGCAATTTGTAAAATAAAAGCATTATCTATGAAGTACAATAAAGCAAACCACAATAAAACAAGGCATGCTTGTACAGCAGAAGTAATGGTGTGCCACTTTGGAGATTAGGTTAAAAGTCTTCAGCTTTCATTTTTAGTTATCACTCACTAGACTGCCCTTTCTCCACACTCACTCTGAGGGAAGCCATGTTGTAAGCAGCCTGTAAGCCTCCTGTCATGTATACATGACCTTTCCAAAGTCCTTAACCATTCCCTTCCCCACAGCAACCATGAGTTCATTTTCTAAGTCTGTGAGTCTCTTTCTGTTTTTAAGTAAGTTCATGTACACATTGCTATATTTAAAATGTATAACCAACAAAACCTATTGTCTAGCACATGGAACTCTGCTCAATGTTATGTCAGCCTGGATGGGAAAGGGGTTTGGGGGAGAATGGATACATGTGTATGTATGGCTGAGTCCCTTCACTGTTCATCTGAAACTATCACGACATTGTTAATCGGCTATACTCCAATACAAAATGTTTTTGTGTTAAAAAAAAAAGAGCAATGTGAATGTGTTTCAAAGCGGATCTTCCATGCCCAGATTCCAATAAGCGTATTGCCACTGAACAGCCTGACTGCAATCTCCCTAAGGACCTGAGATAAGATCACAGTTAAGTTGATCATGAATTCCTGACTCTGAGAAACTGCAATATGATAAACTTGTCTGGCTTTAAGCAAGGTTTTGGAGGAATTTTTTTTTTTAATTAATGTTTTGGTGACTCAGATGGCAAAGAATCCATCTGCAATGCGGAAGATCCAGGTTTGATCCCTGGGTGAGGTGGATCTACTGGAGAAGGAAACAGCACCCCACTCCATTATTCTTACCTGGAGAATTCCATGGACAGAGGAGCCTGGCAGGCTGTCGTCCAAGGGGTTGCAAAGATTCAGACACAGCTGATTGAATAATACACACTTTCTTTTTTTTAAATATTTTATTTATTTATTTTGCTACACTGGGTCTCAGTTATGTCCAACTCTTTGTGACCCATGGACTGTAGCCTGCCAGGCTCCTCTGTCCATGGAATTCTCCAGGCAAGAATATTGGAGTGGGGTGCCACTTCCTCCTCCAGAGGCTCTTCCTGACCCAGCAACTGAACTCACATCTCCTGGGACTCCTACCTTGAGCTACCTAGGAAGCCCTTAGTTGCAGCATGTGGGATCTTCTAATTGTGAGACGCGCATCTTCATTCCCTGACCACACATTGAACTCACATCCCCTGCCATTAGAAGTGGGATGTCTTAGCCACTGGACCACAAGAGAAGTCCCAGAGCAACTTTTTTTACACAGTAGTATAGTTTACTACACTGTAGTAAAATTAGTTTACGTATTTACAATTCATTGCAATTCTTACTGCTATTGAAATTCAATTTATCTCATCTTTCCTACTGAGGGCCTCTTCAAACTGTCTCCTGAGTTATTTGAGATAATCCTAGTAGTCTTTAATAGCTCTTTTGCTCTCTATAGGTTTTCGGAGTTTTCTTAAAATTGCCTGCTCTAACTTCCTGGTGGTCCAGTGGTTAAGACTCTGAGCTTCCAATTTCAGGGGGCCCAGATTCTACCCCTAGTCAGGAAACCAAGATCCCACATGTTGTGTGACACAGCCAAAAAAAAAAAAAGGAAACAAAGAAAAAGAAAAGTATAGGCTAAAAAAAAAAAAAAGCTATTTCTCCAAGAAGTCCTGGTTTATTTTATTCAGAATGATCTACAGAATGACCAGAGCCTGGGTGCCATAGGTGCTTGATTGATCATTATTTCTAGATCTTTTCAGTAGAGAGATAAAATATCTTATGAGTTCATACTTAACTTTCCAATCCAGATACAGGATTAAAGATTTTTATTTAACTTCTTTTACATTAAATCTGATTCTTTTCAACTACACAGAGAATCCTGGTTCTCAAGGAAAGAGGCAACAAAATTAAATAACCATTAATTAATCATTTGTTTTATTCTACATAAACATATAACAGTCTCAGAAAACAGTTCCAATACTATCACTAATCACTGTGACTTCTGAAGGCCATTTGAACAACTTTTGCATATGCTACTATAATTTTCTCCTTTTAAAATACTTATACCATGTCTATATTCTTTGATCATGTCATCATTACATATACTTTTCCTTTTAAATATTCACATAATATTAGTTCTACAAGTAATCATACAGTATATTTGATGCCTACTGCCAGTACAATCGGAGAAGGCAATGGCACCTCACTCCAGTACTCTTGCCTGGAAAATCTCATGGACAGAGGAGCCTGGTAGGCTGTAGTCCTTGGGGTCACAAAGAGTTGGACATGACTGAGCGACTTCACTTTCACTTTTCACTTTCATACATTGGAGAAGGAAATGGCAATCCACTCCAGTGTTCTTGCCTGGAGAATCTCAGGGACGGCAGAGCCTGGTGGGCTGCCATCTATGGGGTTGCACAGAGTTGGACATGACTGAAGTGACTTAGCAGCAGAAGCAGCCAGTACAATGGTATGATAAGGTCTCTCATATTATTTTGGTTGGTAAGTTGTTCTTCAGTAGATTACTCAGGGAAAGCACATGAAAACAATATTGTTTTCACTCCCAGCAAGTTTTCCCATTTGAGCACTTCTGAGAAGAAACCATAGAGGGTTCATTTCAAGAGATGATGGGGGTGGACTTAATAGTCCTTTATGCTTTATCACAAGGCTGCTTGCCCTCACTCACTGGTGGAGTAGGCAGAACCCCTCCCAAGGTCAGTCGATGTTCTCACAGTGCCCACCACACTTCTTAGTGATGATCTGGCTGCATCTTTGAGTTTCTCTTGTTCTCAGTTCATCTGCCACCCCACTGCTTCTTTCTGCTATCTTGCACAGATGATAATAACATCCACAATCTTGTTGTTGCTGATTTCTACCTGATTGTACCCAGGATTTCCTAGAGTTAACTTGTAACTTAGTTTGGTATTTGTTCTTCTTGGTGTTCTATGAGCTTCTGGATCTGTGGTTTGGTACTTATCACTAATTTTAGGAAATATCTATGCTTATCCCTTTCTTCTTCTGATATTGCCATTGCACAGATGTTGTGAGTGTGTGTGTGTACTCAGTCATACAAGATTCTTTGCGACCCTGTGGACTGTAGCCTATAGGCTCCTCTGTCCACAGAATTTTCCAGGCAAGAATACAGAAGCGGGTTGCCAGTTCATCCTCCAGGGTATCTTCCTCACCGAGGGATCAAAGCCACATCTCCTTCACTAGTAGGTGGGGTCTTTACCACTGAGACACCTGGGAAGCATGTATGTTATGCATTTTCTAATTGTCCCATAGGATCAAATATCTCTTTTTATATATCTGACTTTTTCATTTCACTCCCTTTTTCTCTCTGCATTTCAGTTTTAGATGAAATGTTGACATTTCTTCAAAAAAGAGTTGTTGATTTTCAATTTGTTCAGTTTTTTTCTTGGTGTGGCACTGAAAGTGAAACTTCTCATCTCCTTACATGCCAAAGTAGAAACTGAAGTCTATTTAGTTCTGTTGAAAATTTTCTCCATGGGTTTTGTTTGTTTGTTTGTTTTGCTATATATTTTTTATGTTGGGATTTGAGAGGGTCAAAAACTACATAGCCACTGCAATCTTCTCAAACTCAGAAATAATGTTTAATAATAATAAAAAAAAAGTAAGAGGTATTTGGTACAAAGTAATTCAATGTTACAACTTAAGCTAATTTTCTTGGTTTAAAAATGTTCTTATAAACATTCGCTATAAGTATAAATTGGCAAACAGGACTTCCCTTGTAGTCTAGTGCTTAAGAATGTGCCTGCCAATGCAGGGGACACAGGTTTCATCCCTGATCTGGGAAGATCACACATACTGCAAAGTAACAAATCTCATGCACCCATAACAAGTGAGCCCACATGCTGCAACTACTGAAGGCCATGCACCTAGATCCCTGCTCCTCAACAAGAGAAGCCACCACAGTGAGAAGCCTGTGTACAGTAATGAAGAATAGCCCAGACTCTCTGCAACTAGAGAAAGCTCACACACAGCAATGAAGATCCAGCACAGCGAAAAATCAAGTAAAAAGAAAATTTTTAAATAATAAAAATAAAGGATCCAAAAAGACATTTAAAAAATTAACAAGCGAAAGATAAGAATTCCCTTAATAAAAAACAGATAATATCTCAACTTATAGAAGAAAGTGAAATAAACTGAAGATATTGAAACTCATTAATAAACAATGGAACATCTATTAAAGCAACAGTTTTAACTGTGTTAGTCTAGCAAAAATTAGAGAACTAGATAATAATGAGTTCTCATTTGCTGTTCAGTCGCTCGGGTCATGTCCAACTCTGTGACCCCATGGACTGCAGCACGCCAGGCTTCCCTGCCCTTCACCATCTCCCAGAGCTTGCTCAAACTCATGTCCATTGAGTCAGTGATGCCATCCAACCATCTCATCCTCTGTCCTCCCCTTCTCCTCCTGGCTTCAATCTTTCCCTGCATCAGGGTCTTTTCTAAAGAGTCGCCTCTTCACAATAGATGGCCAAAGTATTGGAGCTTCAGCTTCAGCATCAGGCCTACCAATGAATATTTAGGATTGACTGGTTCAATCTCTGTGCAGTCCAAGAGATTCTCAAGAGTCTTCTCCAACACCACAGTTCAAATACATCAATTCTTCAGTGCTCAGCCTTCTTTATGGTCCAACTCTCATATCCATACATGACTACTAGAAAAACCATAGCTTTGACTAGATGGGCATTTCTTGGCAAAGTAATATCTCTGCTTTTTAATATTCTGTTTAGGTTCATCATAGCTTTTCTTCCAAGGAGTAAGCGTCTTTTAATTTCATGGCTGCAGTCACTATCTGCAATGATTTTGCAGCCCCCCAAAATAAAGTCTGTCATTATTTCCATTGTTTCCCCATCTATTTGCCATGAAGTAATGGGATCGGATGCTATGATCTTAGTTTTATGAATGTTGAGTTTTAAGCCAGTTTTTTCACTCTCCTCTTTCAATCAAGAGGCTCTTTAGTTCCTCTTCACTTTCTGCCCATAAATGTGATGTCATCTGCATAATCTGAGGTTATTGATATTTCTCCTGGCAATCTGGATTCCAGCTTGTGCTTCATCCAGCCCACCATTTCTCATAATTGTACTCTGCATATGAGTTAAATAAGCAGGGTGACAATATACAGATTTGACGTACTCCTTTCCCAATTTGGAACCAGTCAGTTGTTCCATGTCTGGTTCTAACTGTTGCTTCTTGACCTGCATACAGATTTCTCAGGAGGCAGGTAAGGTGGTCTGGTATTCCCATCTCTTGAAGAATTTTCCACCGATGTGGTCCACACAGTCAAAGGCTTTACGTCATCAATAAAGCAGAAGTAGATGTTTTTTCTGGAATTCTCTTGCTTTTTCTAGGATCCAACGGATGTTGGCAATTTGATCTCTCATCGCTTTGCCTTTTCTAAATCCAGCTTGAACATCTGGAAGTTCTCAGTTCCCGTACTGTTGAACGTCTAGCTTGGAGAATTTTTAGTATTACTTCGCTAGCGTATAAGATGAATGTATTATGTAGTAGTTTGAACATTCTTTCCCAGCTGGGAAAGATTGAAGGCAGGAGGAGAAGGGGATGACAGAGGATGAAATGGTTGAATGGCATCACCGACTCAATGGGCATGAGTTTGAGCAAGCTCCAGGTGTTGGTGATGGACAGGGAGCACGGTGTGCTGCAGTCCATGGGGTTGCAGAGTTGGACACGCCTGAGTTACTGAAATGAACTGAACTTGAACATTCTTTGGCATTGCTTTTCTTTGGGATTGGAATAAAAACTGACCTTTTCCAGTCCTGTGGCCACTGCTGAGTTTTCCAAATTTGTTGGCATATTGAGTGCAGCACTTTAACAGCATCATCTTTGAGGATTTGTATAGTTTCTGTGTATTCTTGCCACCTCTTCTTATATCTTCTGCTTCTATTCGGTCCATACCATTTCTGTCCTTTATTGTGCCCATCTTTGCATGAAATGTTCCCTTGCTATTTTTAATTTTTGTGACGACATCTCTACTCTTTCCCATTCTGTTGTTTTCCTCTATTTCTTTGCATTGTTCACTTGGGAAGGCTTTCTTATCTCTCCTTACTATTCTTTGGAACTCTGCATTCAGATGGGCATATCTTTCCTTTTCTCCTTTGCCTTTAGCTTCTCTTCTTTTCTCAGTTATTTTTAAGGCCTCCTCAGACAACCATTTTGCCTTTTTGCATTTCTATTTCTTGGGGATGGTTTTGATCACCACCTTCTGTACAATGTTTGAACCTCTGCCCATAGTTTTTCAGGCACTCTGTCTATCAGATCTAATCCCTTGAATCTATTTGTCACTTCCACTCTATAAAAAATAAGGTATTTGATTTAGGTCATACCTGAATGGTCTAGTGGTTTTCCCTATTTTCTTCAATCAAAGTCTGAATTTTGCAATAAGGAGTTCATGATCTGAGCCACAGTCAGATCCTGGTCTTGTTTTGGCTGACTGTGTAGTGTTTCTCCATCTTTGAATGCAAAGAAATAATCAGTCTGATTTTGGTATTGATCATCTGGTGATGTCCATGTGTAGAGTCATCTCTTGTGTTGTTGGAAGAGGGTGTTCTCTTGGCAAAACTGTTATCCTTTGCCCTGCTTCATTTGTACTCCAAGGCCAAACTTGCCTGTTAATCCAGGTAACTTGATTTCCTACTTTTGCTTTCTATGATGAAAAGGACATCTCTTTTTTTTGGTGTTAATTCTAGAAGTTCTTGTAGGTCCTCATAGAACCATTAAACTTCAGCTTCTTTGGCATAGAAGCATGGTTGGGGCATAGACTTGGATTACTGTGACATTGAATGGTTTGCCTTGAAAACGAACAGAGATCATTCTGTTGTTTTTGATATTGCACCCAAGTACTAGTTTATAGAATCCCTGAGACAGAGTCTGGAAAGGTTCCCACAGGCAGATTTCTTTTCTTTCTTTCTTTCTTTTTTTTTAAGTGAAAGAAGCTCTATTTGGGAAGGCAGGGGGCTAAGGAGAGGGAACATGTATATAAACTAATGTCACAATTCTGCAGTGAAATTTAGTACTTTGTTCAGTTCAGTTCAGTTCATTTCAGTCGCTCAGTCATGTCCAATTCTTTGCGACCCCAAGAATCGCAGCACGCCAGGCCTCCCTGTTCATCACCATCTCTCGGAGTTTATTCAGACTCACATCCATCGAGCCCATGATGCCATCCAGCCATCTCATCCTCTGTCGTCCCCTTCTCCTCCTGCCCCCAATCCCTCCCAGCATCAGAGTCTTTTCCAGTGAGTCAGCTCTTTGCATGAGGTGGCCAAAGTACTGAAGTTTCAGCTTTAGCATCATTCCTTCCAAAGATCTCCCAGGGTTGATCTCCTTCAGAATGGACTGGTTGGATCTCCTTGCAGTCCAAGGGACTCTCAAGAGTCTTCTCCAACACCACAGTTCAAAAGCATCAATTCTTTGGCGCTCAGCCTTCTTCACAGTCCAACTCTCACATCCATACATGACCACAGGAAAAACCATAGCCTTGACTAGATGGACCTTAGTCGGCAAAGTAATGTCTCTGCTTTTGAATATGCTATCTAGATTGGTCATAACTTTTCTTCCAAGGAGTGTCTTTTAATTTCATGGCTGCAGTCACCATCTACAGTGATTTTGGAGCCCTCAAAAATAAAGTCTGACACTGTTTCAAGTGATGGGATCGGATGCCAGTCAAATTAAATAATGCATATCCTGTGATCCAGAAATGCCATTCCTGGAGATATAACCAAAATAAACTCTCACACTAGATGTATGAAGAAACAATATGAGATTGTGATACGGTTTCTATTGCTGGAGGTATAAATAGGTAAAATGTGGTGAATTCATAATGATGTCTCATGTAGAAACAACAGATCTATATGATAGCAATTATGTATGGATCTTTAAAACTTTACCACTTAGTGAAAAAGAACAGAAATTTAGATCCATAAGGCATTACAGAATATGTTTTAAACATGTACTAAAAAAGAAAAATACACAGTTTACAAAAACTGATATAAAAAGAGAATACACATTAACTGAATTAGAATGGCTGCCACAGAGTAATGACAATAGGAATAAAGATAAAGAGGGACAGAAATAAGCAGATTTTTTTAAAAGAGCATGATCTTATAGATTACGATATAGTGCCTTAAACTGAGAAGTATATAAACTTATTTTTCCACATCTGAATTTCTACTATAATGTTTTAAAGTAAATTTAAGTACTTTCCCTCAAAACCTGTACTTTTTGAGAATACTTAAAACCACAAAGTACTATTTATTTTCCTCGTGCTACTAGCATCTCCTCTAGTTATTATCCATTCTTTGACTTCCTTTTCTAGCAGCGTATCTAACCTCATAACTTTTTATTCATCTGACTCATTCATTTATTTACTCATTAAGTATTTAAGTGTCTACTTAAATATCAAGTATGCATAAAGTATTGTTGGGCACTAAGAGGCCATGTGGGAAACATTTTATGACTGCTTATTCCAGGAACCTTCATTCTCATGTTGCATGTAAAGCATTAGCCCACAAAACAGCTCAAAACAGTCCTAGGCAGTACTGAGTTTGTGTCTGAAGATGAGAAGTGGATGTTAACATGTGGTGGGATCTGGAGAAGACATATCAGTGAGGAATGGAGCAGGTGGGAAAATACGTCAAGAGTCTACCTGCGGGGCTTCCCTGGCACTCCAGTGCTTAAGCCTCTACACTCCCACTGCAGGAGGCATGAGCCTGTCCCTGGTGGGGGGAATAAGATCCTGCATGCCATGTGGTGAGGCCAAAAAGAAAAAAAGAAGAAGAAGAAGAGTCTAGGTACATTTTACATCTTATATAATGAGTAGGAGAGAGAGAAAGAAAAGACATCCCATGTGGGGACATGTCTTTTACAAGGCACAAAGTCAAGACTGAATAAAGCATAATCAGAAAGCATAAAACTAGATGGTGGGAACTGAGGTAAGGAATTAAGGGCAATATGGTTAAACCAGGGGCTTCCCTGGTAGCTCAGCTGGTAAATAATCTACCTACAATGCAGGAGACCTCAGTTCAACTTCTGGGCCAGGAAGATCTGCTGGAGAAGGGATAGGCCACCACTCCAGTATTTTGGGGTTTCTCTGGTGACTCAGCTGATAAAGAACTCAGCTGGTAAAGAACCCACCTGCAACACGGGAGACCTGGGTTTGATACTGGGTTGGGAAGATCCCCCGGAAAAGGGAACGGCAACCCAGTCCAGTATTCTGGCCTGGAGAATTCCATGGACAGTGTAATCCATGGGGTCGCAAAGAGTCAGACATGACTGAATGACTTTCACTTTCACTATTAAAACAACAGAGAACAAACCTTAGATGACTTCAAGGTCTCACCAAGAAATCTTGACTTTATCCTGTAGGTAGCAGGAAGCTTCTGTAGGGTTTTGATTTGGGAGCTGAATAGATTTTTCTGAGTTACCGTATTACATCAAATCTTTCACCAAATGCTGCTCAGGATCATGGTTCTCCTGTCCAGTCTCACAGTGATAGACCTTGTCCAAGATGGGTTCAGTGAACTTTTACTATAACCCTTCCCTCCTCCCTGCTCCCCTCCCTCCCCAACTTGCAGCCTTTTATCCTTTCTCTTCTTCCACCTCTTCTGCTTTGTAACTTGACCTCATTCTATCAGAGTTTGGGATAGCTATGTTTCTCTGGCATCCTATGTTTACCTCTACCACATGAATTGATCATTATTTTAATCATCAAAAGTTTAGTGACCCCTCTACTGTCTACTAGGCTGAGACCATGATGATGAGTAAAAATGGACCCAAAACCTGCCCTCATGTAGCCTAGAAGCAGAGAGAAAATCTATCTTATTTTGGAATACTATTTTTCACTGTAGAATTTATTGCACTGCATTCCAATGGAGCTCAGAGTGTCGGGCTGTAGCACCTTGTAGATGCCCGGTAAATGTTAACTGAATGAATGAATGGAGGTTTGGAGAATTCTACTCATACAGCCATAAGCATTATCATCAATCCTGGACTGATAATGGCAATCTCATCCATTCTCAGAACTGCTTATCACCTGAAAACATAAACTCTAGGTCAAACTTTTTCTGTAAAGTGCTGGCTAGACTTTATAAGCAATATGGTATCTGTCACAACTACTCAGGTCTGCCATGGTAGTACAAAAGCAGCCACAGATAATACGAAAACAAATGTGGCCGTGTTCCAAGAAAATATTATTTATAAAAACAGGTAGTGGACTGGACTTGGCACACAGGTCCTTGTTTCCAAACCTGTGCTGTAGATGAGGCCACTTCTGTCAATTTTTCAGTACTGCCTTCATGCCTGGTCCATACTCTATTCTTTAGTCAGGTAAATTTCCTTGCTACAGCCAACAGCTGAGTTCCCCTTTAAACTCATGCCTGACATCTGCAATTTGTTACAGACTGTGGTATTGTGAAAGAGTATATAATCTGGAGCCCAAAAGACCTGTTTTACTTATCGGTTGACCTTTTGCCAAGTTACTTTGCATTACTGAACCTTTATTTCCTCACTGTACATGTAGTTTTGCTTTTTTAAATTTTGACTAAGAAGAACAAGTAAGAAATGTATACTGAGAACTGAACATGATGCAGACACACAGTACACAGCTTACAAATATCCCCATATACACCTTTGCCCGGTCATGTTCTTTTCCTATTTTAAATCATTATCAGATATTTATGGAGGATCTATTATATGCAAGGTACAGTTTCAGGTACCTTTAAAACTATTCTAAATCTTCCATGATATCTCCCTTGACCACTGGGTCTCCAACTTGCATATAACACAATATACCTAAGGACCTAAAAGTCCTGATGTTTGAGTCCCAGCACTAGATATTCTGATATGTTTCATAAGGAATGGCCTGAGCATCAGAACTACCCCCAGATAATTTCAATATAGAGCAAATTTCAGGGTCACTGCTCTAGATGGGACTCTGGGTTCAAACCACTCAGAAGCCCTCTTCTTCTGTCTTTCCAGCTGCTTTCTCTTTAATAGTTAGTACCTATATGCACATCCTTATATAGTTAAGAGTTGATTGAGTTCTCCCAGCAATTATGTACTCATATTTGGATATATTTATGTTAAGGACAATGGAAAAAAAGAGAATGAAGTAATCCTCTTACTTTGCATTTGACATTTGTTGTGTAATTATCAAGTATTTATTCCCCTTTCTTGTGCCAACAATCTTGAGTTTTACTTGGGGATTCTCCTTTCCCCATCTTCAGTTCAGTTGTCCTGCTTGAGGCTTTACCGCTGGACCCTAGAAGCTCATGGAGCCAGTATAGTAACTCTCCTGGCTACCATCACTCTTGGTCTACTCTGAGGAACTTTCCTGTTTTCCAGGATTACTGAAAGACACTTACTTTTTCCCATTGGATTGGAATCTGAGACAAAATGGTTCTTGGAGATTCTGGCAGCTATTCTACAACCTCAAAGAGAAAGCCCATCTAAGAACAAAATAAGAAAGAGATAAGACAGAGAGAGAGATCACTTTGTGCCATAGTATCTATCTGTGTCTCAAATCAGGTGCATCATTAAACTGCTATATGAACCAATAAACTCCCTTTTGCTTCTGCTTCTGCCAATTTTAGTCAGGTATTCTGTCACTGACAACCAGAAGAATCCCAAACTGATACAGCCTTCACTCATCTCCCTCAGAACCTAATTAACACCCATATTCACAGAAATTACATGCCAGAGTCAATCAACAATCATTCATTCAACAAATGTCCTAAATGTCTATGGAACACAATGTTCAGCCTAGGAGGAGGGAGGAGGGATGATAACAATATGCCATGATTAAGAACTCCAGGAGAACAAGGTGATGGAGGAGTAGGTGGATGTGGAGTACATCTCTCTCCACGGATACATCAGGAATACACCTTCAGCCACAGAAGTGCATGCAGAACACCAGCTGAGAGCGGACCGGAGTACCTGACCCGCGGAAAAGAATATATAGACCCACGCAAAACTTGGTAAGATGAAGGAACTAGGGGGAAAACAGGAGTGTTCGTAGGACTGAACCTGCCCTCGGCTGGTGGGAGAACTGAAGCAGGGGTCCAATCCCCACATCAGGGCAATTGTCTGAGTCAGAGGAGGCTGACAGTGAAACAGCTGATCTGTGGCAGCCTAAGTGGAATGAGAATCAGACAGTCCTTGCCACAGCCATACATACCCTGGACATGAAAGTTGGCTCCCTGGAGGGCACAGTGGCTGGGAGCTGGAGTTTAGGGATTGTGGAGAAGTCAAGAGCAGCTGTTGACTGAAAAGAGATGGGTTGAGGGGATTTGAGGGAGGAGATCGTGGTAGAAAATGCAAGTGAAGGAAAGCCAGGCAGCCATGGAAGCAAGGTGATACTGCTGAGTCATGTGTAGGGAGTGGAGCCATCACCATAGCCTCTCTCTCCCCACACGACGGCATCAGTCAGCTGAACAACAGAGAGGCTGACCCATCAAATGCCTGACGCACTAAACTACAGAGTAGGACCCCACCCAGGGTGCCCCTTTAGGTGCCTAATGCACTGATCTATAGAATAGGATGCCAGCCAGGGGCCCCCTCTATGTGCCTGACATGCTGAACAACAGCGTAGGACCCCAGGCAAGGAAACCCTCTCCGTGCCTGAATGGGCAGAGCTACAGAGAAAGGCCAAAGAGGCCTGATCGCCAACTGCAAGAGACTTGAAAAAAGACTCTGATAAGGCCATAAACTCCTGCAGCGGAGGCAGTCCATGTCCCTGCACACATGGCGCCATCAGGGTCCCCTCAAGCGAAGCAACTGTAGCACCGTCATGCTCCACTCTCACTGGGGCAGAGCTGCCACAGGCAAAAAAGTCTTGCATCTATGCACCCAGGGTTGCTTCCATTGTGTCCGACTCTTTGCAACCCTGTAGACTGTGCCCTGCCAGGCTTCTCTATCAGGGAGGAGGATTCTCCAGGCAAGAATACTGGAGCATATTGACCAATACTGGTTGCCATACCCTTCTAGAGCACTATATTTCCTGCTTCCCTAGCCACTAACTCCCCTGAGTACTTGGGGCTGCCAGAACCCCTGAGACCCAAGCAGTTGCACCACCTCAAACAAGACCTTCACAGGAGCAAACCCAAGTCCTCCAGGGCAGCCTCAGGAGTAAACCCCACGGATGACCCACATGTAGAGGTGGAAATAAAACCACAATTGAAACCCAGGGGCAGAGTGGCTAAGGAAGACCCGAAACCTTTCCACCAGCTGCACAAGCTGCAGATTAAATCCACATGATTAACTAGGCAGACTGTTTGTCTATGGAATATATAAAAGGACATTGAGAGCTCCCACAAAAGAAAACGCACTAGTTGTGATAGCTGTGGATATTGGAGGCAAGAACACACAGGAGTAGGACCAGATTAGAATCTGAGCTGACCCCACAGCAGGTCCAGAGATCAGCACAGTGTTGGAGGACAACCTAGGGAGGCGAGGTGGACTGTGACTCCCAGCAAGGGAAAGACTCTGACAGCAGTGACTCAAGAAAAGCACTTATTGTTCTTATTTTTTTGACTTGTTCTGTAGATTCTTTTGGATTTTTTTTCCCTTTTCCTTTCATCCCCCACCCCCACCATTGTAGTTGTCGATTTTATTGGCACTAAGAAATCCAATTAAGCTTTTGAGCTTTTTTTTTCTCAGTTACACTTTTTATTCTTGTTATAAACCTCTGCCTCTACTTTAGGCTTTTGCAGTTCTGTGGATTTTTCCTTTTTTTTCTCTCTCTTTTTCTAATTTTAATTTTTTAAACCTTATATAGTAAGAAATATAAGAGAAGAAAAAAGATCTACAAAATCAACTGCAACAATTAAGAACTGCATAAAATTTGTGGAAAGAATACTCAGCAACAATGCCATCCTACTGTGTGTGAAGCCCTGTGCTAGATATTGAGGACAGAAAGGATCATAAGGCAGGAATGATACAATGTTGCTGTAAAAAATAGGTGGCATTTTCCATAATTTTTCCAACACTCAGAAGAAAGTATTAAAGTTCTCCAAAATGGAAAGGTTTCGTTTATAGTGGGAAAGAGGCAAATTAAATTCTTTTCAGAGAAAGACCCTTTTCCACTTCCTTTTAAATTCATCATTGACTTACTGAGTTTTATACAAGTGACTAGAAGATATATTCTGATATCCATTAATGTAAGTGCAGACTTAAAACTAGACAAATAATAGCTAATCCCACAAAGTCTTCTATATGCCCAGGACTGTTCTGGGCCTCAAAAGAGAAATTTGGATTTTTTTTCTTAATTTGGAAATTAAAGGTCACCACAATTGAAATCTGCAAGAAAAGTCAGTATTCTAATGAAAATACTGCTATTATACCCAAATATCTTTCATTATTTTTCCAGAAAAACAATAATTGAAATATTGGTTTAGGGTTCATTTATAAAACTGTTATGACTAACTTCAAATTGATTTCAAGAAAAAGAAAATAAAATCATCTTGCTAAATAAAAACACACAGCCATAAAATAAGTTTCTGCTAGAGTATCTGACATTTGAAGTCTCCCCCAAGATGTTCCCTTCAGTCCCTGCTTTGGCTAGTTCCAATAATCAAAATTATTTATCTTTCTGATCACTTAAAACTGTCTCCAGTCTACTTACTAAACAATTTAACATTCCATCAATGTATAAAGACATATTAATTACAGTTCAATTAACCAAATAAACTGCATAGTTAATAGAAATATATATATATATATTTTAGGAGGAAAATGAAACAATTTTGTTTGGTATGCATGCCTCATTGTGTGTTTTAAATTCTTGGTTGTGGCCTGTGATCACTTAAAAACAACCACTAAACACATCTAAATGGTTGATTATAAATGCAAGATTATGCCTTCTGCATTTCATAGTAAATAAAATCTAGCATATGAGAAAATAAGAGCAACAAAGAGGTCCAGTCACTTACCCTCTTCATAACCACGGCCAGGGTAAATTTCACTCAACCTTAAGCCATTGAATTTTATTCTGAGGTTTGCATCTACCACACAATCAGATAAACCCTGGTTTGTGGGAGCAAGTAATGGAAACTGTGATGTAAAAAGAATTGCCAAACAAATTTCCATGTGCTTAACCTGAAAGGGAGAAATTCCAGCGTGAACAGAGGAAAAAGTTTTCAGCTGCTTTTAAACCCAAGGGGCTGATTTCACTTTTAGCAGGAACTTGTGACTAAGATTGCCTTGTCGGGAAAATGATTAACACTCTTGTTGTCGTCATCTGCTTGAGCTCTCCAGCTGTAGGAAATTGGCTAAGGGAATCTTATCAATCCTAGACATGTGTGCTGTGAATATATTGTCCTCCTGAGCCAGCATTTAGTTACTTCTTTAAAGATGTATTTAGAACCTCTGCCAATGTTGTTAGTGGTTATTTTATTAAAACTATGATTAGCAAACATCCTCTTCCAACAACACAAGAGAAGACTCTACACATGGACATCACCAGATGGTCAACACCAAAATCAGATTGATTATATGTATTCTTTGCACCAAAGATGGAGAAGCTCTATACAGTCAGCAAAATCAAAGACCAGGAGCTGACTGTGGCTCAGATCATGAACTCCTGATTGCCAAATTCAGAATTAAATTGAAGAAAGTAGGGAAAACCACTAGATCATTCAGGTATGACCTAAATCAAATCCCTTATGATTATACAGTGGAAGTGAGAAATAGATTTAAGGGACTAGATCTGACAGAGTGTCTGATGAACTATGGATGGAGGTTTGTAACCTTGTACAGGAGGCAGGTATCAAGACCATCCCCATGGAAAATAAATGCAAAAAAGCAAAATGGCTGTTGAGGAGGCATTACAAATAGCTGTGAAAAGAAGACAAGTGAAAAGCAAAGAAGAAAAGGAAAAATATACCCATCTGAATGCAGAGTTCCAAAGAATAGCAAGGAGAGATAAGAAAGCCTTCCTCAGTGATCAATACAAAGAAATAAGGAAAACAACAGAATGGGAAAGACTAGAGATCTCTTCAAGAAAATTAAGAGACCCAAGGGAACATTTAATGCAAAGATGGGCTCGATAAAGGACAAAAATGGTATGGACCTAACAGAAGCTGAAGATATTAAGAAGAGATGGCAAGAATACACAGAAGAACTGTACAAAAAGATATTCACAACCCAGATAATTACGATGGTGTGATCACTCACCTAGAGCCAGACATCTTGGAATGTGAAGTCAAGTTGGACTTAGAAAGCATCACTACTAACAAAGCTAGTGGAGGTGATGGAATTCCAGTTGAGCTATTTCAAATCCTGAAAGATGATGCTGTGAAAGTGCTGCACTCAATATGCCAGCAAATTTGGAAAACTCAGCAGTAGCCACAGGACTGGAAAAGGTCCGTTTTCATTCCAATCCCCCAAAATGCAAGGCCAAAGAATGCTCAAACTACCACACAACTGCACTCATCTCACATGCTAGTAAAGTAATGCTCAAAATTTTCCAAGCCAGGCTTCAGCAATATGTGAATTGTGAAATTCCTGATGTTCAAGCTGGTTTTAGGAAAGGCAGAGGAACCAGACATCAAATTGCCAGCATCCACTGGATCATGGAAAAAGCAATAGTTCCAGAAAAACATCTATTTCTGCTTCATTGACTATGCCAAAGCCTTTGACTGTGTGGATCACAATAAACTGTGGAAAATTCTGAAAGAGATGGGAATACCAGACCATCTGACCTGCCTCTTGAGAAATCTGTATGCAGGTCAGGAAGTAACAGTGAGAACTGGATGTAGAATAACAGACTGGTTCCAAATAGGAAAAGGAGTATGTCAAGGCTGTATATTGTCACCTTGCTTATTTAACTTATATTCAGAGTACATCATGAGAAACACTGGGCTGGAAGAAGCACAAGCTGGAATCAAGATTTCTGGGAGAAATATCAATCACCTCAGATATGCAGATGACACCACCCTTATGGCAGAAAGTGAAGAAGAACTAAAAAGCCTCTTGATGAAAGTGAAAGTGGATAGTGAAAAAGTTGGCTTAAAGCTCAACATTCAGAAAATGAAGATCATGGCATCCGGTCCCATCACTTCATGGGAAATAGATGGGAAAACAGTGTCAGACTTTACATGTTTGGGCTCCAAAATCAGTGCAGATGGTGACTGCAGCCATGAAATTAAAAGGCACTTACTCCTTGGAAGAAAAGTTATGACCAACCTAGATAGCATATTGAAAAGCTGAGACATTACTTTGCCAACAAAGGTCCTTCTAGTCAAAGCTATGGTTTTTCCTGTGGCCATGTATGGATGTGAGAGTTGCACTGTTGAAGAAAGCTGAGCACTGAGGAATTGATGCTTTTGAACTGTGGTGTTGGAGAAGACTCTTGAAAGTCCTTTGGACTGCAAGGAGATCCAACCAGTCCATCCTAAAGGAGATCAGTCGTGGGTGTTCTTTGGAAGGACTGATGCTAAAGCTGAAACTCCAGTAATTCGGCCACCTCATGGGAAGAATTGACTCATTGGAAAAGCCTCTGATGCTGGGAGGGATTGGGGGCAGGAGGAGAAGGAGACGACAGAGGATGAGATGGCTGGATGGCATTACCAACTCGATGCACATGAGTTTGAGTTAACTCCGGGAGATGGTGATGGACAGGTAGGCCTGGCGTGCTGCAATTTATGGTGTTGCAAAGAGTGGGACACACCTGAGTGACTGAACCTGAACTGAACTAAATGATTATAAAAGGCTTTTTCTTACTTTTAATTTCTTTATCACCCTCTTAAAAGAAAGATCCTTTTTCTTCAAATTCCAAAGTTTGGGGACTTCCCTATGATCCAGTGGTTAAGACATTGCACTTCCACCGCAGAGGGCACCGGTTTGAGCCCTGGTCAGATAAGTAATATCCCATATGGCACATGATGTGGCAAAAAAGAAAAAAAATCCAAAGTTTTGTAAGTAATATTAGCAATACCTTTGTGTTCTCTCAGCCTTGTTTCTCTTCCAAGCCTTGCTTGTGTCTAAAGCTCCATTGTTCTTCTGAACTGCCAGTTCTCAACTCTTCTGGAAACCAGGGACATGGGAAAATGAGGAAGAACTAATTAATAGGTAGGTGTACATAATTTGGAGCCATTAGGTGGTCATCAAAGAACTTTTTTTCTTTAAAATGATTGTCATGAATAGCATTACTACCTAATCTGTCCTTCATAAATACTTGTAAAAGAAAAAAGGAAACTCACCCATATATGAGGAAGAAATGCAGAGATTTATTTAGACAAACTTCTGTTCAGTATTTGTGAATAGGAGCCAAGATGATAGCACAGATGCACAGTTTCCCTTAGTAGGGCTTTTACTCCACCAACAGGGTGAAGTAGATGGTGCATCGCATTTCCTGTCAGCTGGCCTACGAAAGTTGAAACTGCGTCTCAAATACAGTGCTGAGTAGAGTGTAAGAGCTCATTGTCAACTGTGTTTATTACATTATAAACCTCATTTTCTTCATAGCCTTAGACTGCTGACTTAGAAGTTGATTGATGACTCAGAGTTCACATTACCCTTCCTGAGCTATTTTCCATGAATTGTTAAGTTTCTTCTAGGAATTCAATTGCATCACCACCAAAGAAAGCAAATTTGAACAGTTTCAATGCTGTGAAACAATTCCAAATAAATTCTACTAGTTTTTGCCTCTGCAACTTTCTATTGCTTTTCTCTGAAATTTAACAGGCACTCTGAGTTAGTTTGCAATATTCACTGCATGCCTAAATGCTGAGCACTTTACAGTTCTAACTACCACACCTTCACTTCATTTTGTTAGGCTGTAACAAACAGCTAGAAAGTTGAAGGAAAATTCCGTCTCCCCCTACTCCCAAAACAAAAGCTCTAAGTCATCTTCATTGCTTTTCTTTATGAGTGCCCAGATCATAAACACTGAAGTTCATTATTATTCAGCTGTGCAAAAGAACAGTGACAACAAGCACATGAAAAAGCAAAAGCAAAACAAACAAATCTTCCAGAACTGAAGTTCTTAACCTACAATTTAAGAGATTCTGGGAACACACTGAATTATATGTAAATTTTAGAATTGTGTATATTTTTCTGGGGAAAACATGCTTAGGGTTCATCAGATCCTTAACTGAATTGGACAAAAACACACAAAGGAAAGGGCAAGAACCACTACCTCAGAGAAGTATTAAAAATATGTAGTCTCAAAAGAGGACCAAAATAAACAAAATAAGAAAGAGGAGAAATTATAATTAACACCACAGAGATTAAAAAATCATAAGAGAATACTACCATCAGCCATATGCCAACAAACTAGACAACCTAGAAGAAATGTATAAATTTTTAGAAACATAAAATCTGCCAAGGTTGAATCAGGAAGAAATAGACGGTCACTAGTAGTGAAATTGAACTAATAATCAAAAAACTCCCAGTAAACAAAAAGTCCAGGATCAGACAGTTTCACAGAGAAATTCTACCAAACACATAAATACAAACTAGTATCTATCTTTCTCAAACTATACAAAAAAATTAAAGAGGATACAACATGCTCAGATTCATTATATAATGTTACCATCACCCTGATACACCAAAACCAAAGAGACTACAAAAGAAGAAAATTACAGGCCAATATCTCTGGTAAACATAGATGCAAAAGTACTCAGCTAAATATTAGAAAACCAAATCCAACAATATATAAAAAAGATCATACAGCATGATCAAATGGGACCTATTCCAGGGATGCAAGGAGAGTTTAATATCTACAAGTCAATCAGTGTGATACACCACATAAACAAAAGGAAGAATAAAAATCACATGATCATCTCGAGACATTAAAAAAGGCATTTAACAAAATTCAACATCCATTAACAATAAAAAATTCTCATCAAAGCAGATATAAAGCGAACATATCTAAATATCAGTTCAGTTCAGTTCAGTCACTCAGTCATATCTGACTCTTTGCAACTGCATGAACTGCAGCACACCAGGCCTCCCTGTCCATCACCAACTCCTGGAGTCCACCCAAACCCATGTCCATTGAGTCGGTGATGTCATCCAACCATCTCATCCTCTGTCGTCCCCTTCTCCTTCTGCCCTCAATCTTTCCCAGCATCAGGGTCTTTTCCAATAAGTCAGATCTTCACATCAGGTGGCCAAAGTATTGGAGTTTCAGCTTTAACATCAGTCCTTCCAATGAACACCAAGGACTGATCTCCTTTAAGATGGACTGGTTGGATCTCCTTGCAGTCCAAGGGACTCTCAAGCGTCTTCTCCAACACCACAGTTCAAATACATCAATTTTTTTTTTAGCACTAAGCTTTCTTTAAAGTCCAACTTTCATATCCATACATGACCACTGGAAATACCATAGCCTTGACTAGACAGACCTTTGTTGACAAAGTAATGTCTCTGCTTTTTAATATGCTGTCTAGGTTGGTTATAACTTTCCTTCCAAGGAGTAAGCGTTTTTTAATTTCATGGCTGCAATCACCATCTGCAGTGATTTTGGAGCCCAAAAATATAAAGTCAGCCACTGTTGCCACTGTTTCCCCATCTATTTCCCATGAAGTGATGGGACCAGGTGTCATGATCCTAGTTTTCTGAATGTTGAGCTTTAAGCCAAATTTTTCACTGTTCTCTTTCACTTTCATCAAGAGGCTTTTAGTTCTTCTTCACTTTCTGCCATAAGGGTGGTGTCATCTGCATATCTGAGGTGATTGATATTTCTCCCAGAAATCTTGATTCCAGCTTGTGCTCCTCCAGCCCAGCGTTTCTCATGATGTACTCTGCATATAAGTTAAATAAGCAGGGTGCCAATATACAGCCTTGGCATACTCCTTTTCCTATTTGGAACCAGTCTGTTATTCCATGTCCAATTCCAACTGTTGCTTCCTGACCTGCATACAGGTTTCTCAAGAGGCAGGTCAGGTGGTCTGATATTCCCAACTCTTTCAGAATTTTCCACAGTTTATTTTGATCCACACAAGTCTTTGGCATAGTCAATGAAGCAGAAATAGATGTTTTTCTGAAACTCTCTGGCTTTTTGATGATCCAGAGGATGTTGGCGATTTTATCTCAACATAGTAAAGACCATTTATGACAAACCCATTAGCTAACATCATAGTCAACAGTGAACAGCTGAAAGCTTTTCCTATAAAATCAGGAAAAAATGACACCCATTCTTGCCACTTCTATTTAACATAGTATTGGAAGTTCTAATCACAGCAGTCATACAAGAAAAATAAACAAAAGGAACCCAAACTGGAAAGGAAGAAGTAAAACTGTCACTATTTGCAGCTGACATATACTTTACATTGAAAACCTTAAAGTATATGTCAAAAAGCTATTAGAGCTAATAAATGAATTCAGCAAAACTTCAGGATAAAAGATTAATATAGAGAAATATGTTCCTTTTCTATACACTAAAAATGAACTATTAGAGAAATCAAAGGAACAATTCTGTTTAAAATCACATCAAACAGAATACAATAACTGGGAATAAACTTAACCAAGGAAGTAAAAGACCTATACTCTAAAAAACTATAAGATATTGATGAAGGAAATTGAAAAATGATACAAGGAAATGGAAAGATATGCTGTGTTCATGAATTAAAGATTTAAGATTGTTAAAATGTTCATACAGACCAAAGCTAGCTACAGATTTAATGCAATCGCTATCAAAATACTCATGACACTTTTTAACAGAACTAGAAAAAATAATCCTAAAATTTATATGGAATCACAAGAAACTCCAAAAAGCCAAAGCAATCTTGAGGAAAGAACAAAGCTAGAGGTATCATGCTCTCAGACTTCAAACTATACTGCAAGCTATAGTAAACAAAGTAGTATGTTACTGGCACAAAAACAGCCACAAGATCAATGGAACAGACTAGAGATCCCAGAAATAAATCCACACATTTATGGTCAATTAGTCTACCAGATAAGGGGCAGGACTATACAACAGCAAAGAAAGTCTCTTTAATAAGTAGTTCTGGGGAAATTGAAAAGCTACATGTAAAAGAATGAGATGACAGCACTTCTTACACCATATACAGAAATAAACTCAAAATGCACTAAACACAAAAATGTAAGGCCAGAAACCATAAAACTCCAAGAAAAAAATATAGGCAGACCACTCTTTGCCATAAATTGTAGGAATATTTTTAGATCTGTCTCCTAAAGGCAACAGAAACAAAGGCAAATATGAACAAATGATACTTAAAAACTTAGCTTTCGTACAGCAAAGGAAACCACCAACAAAATGAAAAGACTACTGAATGAGAGAAAAGATTTGCATATGATACCACTGATAGGGGGTTAATATCCAAAATATATAAACAGCTCATACAATTCACACAGCCAGTCCCTCCCATCAGGAAGCTTCCACAAGCCTCTTATCCTCATCCATCAGAGGGCAGACAGAATGAAAACCACAGTCACAGAAAGCTAACCAAACTGATCACATGGCTCACAGCCTTGTCTGACTCAGTGAAACTATGAGCTATGCTGTGTAGGGCCACCTGAGATGGACGGATCATGGTGGAGAGTTCTGACAAAACGTAGTCCCCTAGAGAAGGGAATGTCAAACCACTTCAGCATTCTTGCCTTGAGAACCCCATGAACAGTATGAAAAGGCAAAAGATATGACACTGAAAGATGAACTCGCAGGTCAGTAGGTGCCCAATATGATACTGGAGAGGAGTGGAGAGATAGCTCCAGAAGGAATGAAGAGGCTGAGCCAAAGAGGAAACAAGGCACAGCTGTGGATGGGTCTGGCAGTGAAAGTGAGGTCCGGTGTTGTAAAGAGCAATATTGCATAGGCACCAGAAATGTTAGGTCCATGAATCAAGATAAATTGGAAGTGGTCAAACAGGAGATGGCAAGAGTGAACATCAGCATTTTAGGAATCAGTGAACTAAAATGGATGTGAATGGGCAAATTTAATTCAGAAGACCGTTATATCTACTACTGTGGGCAAGAATCCCTTAGGGGAAATGGAGTAGCCATCATAGTCAACAGTAGTCCAAAATGCAATACTTGGGTGCAATCTCAAAAACAACAGAATGATCTCTGTTCATTTCCAAGGCAAACAATTCAGCATGACAATAATCAAAGTCTATGCCAAAACCACAGATGTCAAAGAAGCTGAAGTTGAATGCATCTATTAGGACCTACAAGACCTTCTAGAACTAACACCAAAAAAAGATGTCCTTTTCATCAAAGGGGACTGGAAGGCAAAGTAGGAAGTCAAGAATTACCTGGAATAACAGGCAAGTTTAGCTTTGGAGTACAAAATGAAGCAGGGCAAAGTCTAACAAAGTTTTGCCAAGAGAACACACTGGTCACAGGAAACACCCTCTTCCAACAACACAAGAGACGACTCTACACATGGACATCACCAGATGATCAATAGCAAAATCATATTGATTATATTCTTTGCAGCTGAAGATGAAGAAGTTCTATAGAGTCTGCAAAAACAAGACCGGGAGCTGACTGTGGTTTAGACCATGAACTCCTTATTGCAAACTTCAGACTTAAATTGAAGAAAGTAGGGAAAATCACTAGACCATTCAGGTATGACCTAAATCAAATACCTTACCATTATACAGTGAAAGTGACAAATAGATTCAAGGGACTAGATCTGATAGAGTACCTAAAGAACTATGGATGGAAATTTGTAATATTGTACAGGAGGCAGTGATCAAACTATCCCCAAGAAAAAGAAATGCAAAAGGCAAAATGGTTGTCTGAGAAGGCCTTACAAACAGTTGAGAAAAGAAGTGAAGCAAAAGGCAAAGGAGAAATGGAAAGAGATATCCATCTGAATGCAGAGTTCCAGAGAACAATAAGGAGAGATAAGAAAGCCTTCCTAAGTGAACAATGCAAAGAAATAAGAGGAAAACAATAGAATGGGAAAGGCTAAGGATTCTTAAAGAAAATTAGAGATACCAAGGGAACATTTCATGCAAAGATGGGCACGATAAAGGACAGAAACAGTGTGCACCTAACAGAAGCAAAAGGTATTAAGGAGAGGTGGCAAGAATACACAGAAGAACTGTACAGAAAAGATCTCCATGGCGCAGATAACCATGATTGTGTGACCACTCAGACAACCTAGAGTGTGAAGTCAAGTGGGCCTTAGGAAAGCTCACACCAAAAAAACTAGTGGAGGTGACGGAATTCCAGCTAAGCTATTTCAAATCCTCAAAGATGATACTGTTAAAATGCTGCACTCAATATGCTAGCAAATTTGGAAAACTCAGCAGTGGCCACAGGACTGGAAAAGATCAGTTTTCATTCCAATCCCCAAAGAAGGGCAATGCCAAAGAATGCTCAAACTACCACAAAATTGCACTCATTTCACATGCTAGCATGGTAATGCTCAAAATCCTCCAAGCTAGGCTTCAACTGTACATGAACCAAGAACTTTCAGATGTACAGCTGGTTTTAGAAAAGACAGAGGAGCCACAGAGCAAACTGCCAACATCCACTGGACTATGGAAAAAGCAAGAGAATTCCAAAAAAGAATTCCAAAATTCAACTTCTGTTTCATTGACTATGCTAAAGCCCTTGACTGGATCACAACTGTGGAAAATTCTTCAAGAGATGGGAATACCAGACCACCTTACTTGACTCCTGAGAAATCTGTATGCAGGTCAAGAAGCAACAGTTAGAACTGGACATGAAACAATGGATGGGTTCCAAACTGGAAAAGGAGTACATCAAGTCTGTATATTGTCACCCTGCCTATTTAACTTACATGCAGAGTACATCATGAGAAATGGTGGGCTGGATGAAGCACAAGCTGAAATCAAGATTGCTGAAAGAAATATCAATAACCTCAGATATGTGGATGACAATACCCTTATGGCAGAAAGTGAAGAGGAACTAAAGAGTCTCTTGATGAAGGTGAAAGAGGAGAGTGAAAAACCTGGCCTAAAACTCAACATTCAGAAAACTAACATCATGGCAACTGGTCCAATCACTTCATGGCAAATAGATGGGGAAACAATGGAGACAGTGACAGACTTTATTTTCTTGGACTCCAAAATCACTGCAGATGGTGACTGCAGCCACAAAATTAATAAAAATAGTGTAATAAGAAGATAGTGTATTAAAAAGCAGAGACATTACTTTTTACAAAAGGTCTGCAAAGTGGTTTTTCCAGTAGTCATGTATGGATGTGAGAGTTGGACCATAAAGAAGGCTGAGTACTGAAGAACTGATGTTTTCAAACTGTGGTGTTGGAGAAGACTCCTGAGAGTCCCTTGGACTGCAACATCAAACAAGTCAATCCTAAAGGAAATCAATCCTAAATATTAATTGGAAGGACTGATGGCAAAGATGAAGCTTCAGTACTTTGGCCACCTGATGTGAAGAGCTAACTCATTAGAAAAGAATCTCATGCTGGGAAAGACTGAAGTCAGGAGAAGGGGATGACAGAGGATGAGAAGATTGGATAGTATTACCGACCCAATGGACCTGAGTTTGAGGATTCTCCAGGAGATGGTGAAGGACAGGAAAACTTGGTGTGCTGTAGTCCTTGCGGTCGCAAAGAGTCAGACACAACTGAGTAAATACAATTCAACACCAAAAAAATTTTTTTATTTAAAAATTGGCAAAAAAGGTGAACAGTCATTTTCCCAAAGAAGACATACAGATGGCCAACAAGCACATGAACAGATGCTCAACATCCTTTTTTATGTTTATTTTATTTTATTTTTATTACAATACTGTATTTGTTTTGCCATACATTGACATGAATCAGCCTCAGGTGTCCACGATCTCCCAATGCCAAAGCCCCCTCCCACCTCCCACCCCACATCCTCTCCCTGAATCATCCCGTGCACCAGCCCCATGCGTCCTGCATCCTGCATCGAACATAGACTGGCGCTTCATTCTTACAAGATAAAATTTTTTCTATTTTTTTCTTTTTTGGCGGCACCCAGCAGTATGTGGGGCTTTATGATCCCTGGCCGGGGATTGAACCTGGGCCCTCTGCAGTGGAAATGTAGAGGCTTAACCATTGGGCTATGGGGAAGCCCCAATGCTCAACATCCTAACCATCTGGGTAATGAAAATCAAAACGACAGCGAACTATCATGTCATGCCTGTCAGAATGGATATTACCAAAAGATCACAAATAATAAATGTTGGAAAAGATATGTAGAAAAGGAAATCCTTATCCACATTTGGTGGGAATGTAACTTGGTGCAGCCACCATGGAAAACAGCATGGAAGTTCTTCAATAAAATAAAAATAGAACTATCATATGATCCAGCAATCCCACTCGGAGGTAAGCTGCTGCTGCTGCTAAGTTGCTTCAGTTGTGTCTGACTCTGTGCAACCCCCATAGACGGTAGCCCATCAGGCTCCCTCGTCCCTGGGATTCTCCAGGCAAGATATACCTGTATAAAACAATAATTTGAAAAGATACTTGCACCCCAATATTCAGTGCAGTGCCATTTGCAATAGCCAGAACATGGAAGCAACCTGAATGTCCGTCAGCAGAGGAATAGGTAAAGAAATGTGTTACATATATACACTGAAATATTATATGTAAAAAGAACAAAATAATGCCATTTGAAGCAACATGAATGGACCTAGATATTGTTATACCGAGTGAACTAAGTCAGACTCAGAAAGACAAATATTATACGATATTGCTTATATGTGTAATCTAAGAAAGGGGCACGAACGAGGTTAATTACGAAACAGAAGTAGAGTTACAAATGTGTAAAACAAACTTATGGTTACCAGAAGATAAGCTGGGAAAGGATAAACAGGAGATTGGACTTGACATATACATACTACTGTATATGAAATAGATAATAAGAAAATGCACTGGTCATAGCAAACACCCTCTTCCAACAACACAAGAGAAGACTCTACACATGGACATCACCAGATGGCCAACACGAAAATCAGATTGATTATGTTCTCTGCAGCCAAAGATGGAGAAGCTCTATACAGTCAGCAAAAACACAACCAGGAGCTGACTGTAGCTCAGATCATGAACTCCTTATTACCAAATTCAGACTCAAATTGAAGAAAGTAGGGAAAACCACTAGACCATTCAGGTATGACTTAAATCAAATCCCTTATGATTATACAGTGGAAGTGAGAAATAGATTTAAGGGCCTAGATCTGAGAGAGAGAGTGCCTGATGAACTATGGAATGAGGTTTGTGACATAGTACAGGAGACAGGGATCAAGACCATCCCCATGGAAAATAAATGCAAAAAAGCAAAATGGCTGTCTGGGGAGGCCTTACAAATAGCTGTAAAAGAAGAGAAGTGAAAAGCAAAGAAGAAAAGGAAAGATATACCCATCTGAATGCAGAGTTCCAAAGAATAGCAAGAAGAGAAAAGAGAGCCTTCTTCAGCGATCAATGCAAAGAAATAGAGGAAAACAACAGAATGGGAAAGACTAGAGATCTCTTCAAGAAAATTAGAGATACCAAGGGAACATTTCATACAAAGATGGGCTCAATAAAGGTCAGAAATGGTATGGACCTAACAGAAGCAAAAGATATTCAGAAGAGGTGGCAAGAATACACAGAAGAACTGTACAAAAGATCTTCATTACCCATATAATCATGATGATGTGATCACTCACCTAGAGCCAGACATCTTGAAATATGAAGTCAAGTGGGCCTTAGAAAGCATCACTACAAACAAAGTTAGTGAAGGTGATGGAATTCCAGTTGAGCTGTTTCAAATCCTGAATGATGATGCTGTGAAAATGCTGCACTCAATATGCCAGCAAACTTGGAAAACTCAGCAGTGGCCTCAGGACTGGAAAAGGTCAGTTTTCATTCCAATCCCAAAGAAAGGCAATGCCAAAGAATGCTCAAACTACCGCACAATTGCACTCATCTCACATGCTAGTAAAGTAATGCTCAAAATTATCCAAGCCAGGCTTCAGCAATATGTGAACCGTGAACTTCCAGATGTTCAAGCTGGTTTTAAAAAGGCAGAGGAACCAGAGATCAAATTGCCAACATCGGCTGGATCATCGAAAAAAGCAAGAGAGTTCCAGAAAAACATCTATTTCTGCTTTATTGACTATGCCAAAGACTTGTGTGGATCACAATAAACTGTGGAAAATTCTGAAAGAGATGAGAATACCAGACCACCTAACCTGCCTCTTGAGAAATCTGTATGCAGCTCAGGAAGCAACAGTGAGAACTGGACATGGAATAACGGACTAGTTCCAAATAGGAAAAGGAGTATGTCAAGGCTGTATATTGGCACCCTGTTTATTTAACTTATATGCAGAGTACATTATGAGAAACTCTGGGCTGGAAGAAGCACAAGCTGGAATCAAGATTGCCAGGAGAAATATCAATAACCTCAGATATGCAGATGATACCACCCTTATGGCAGAAAGTGAAGAGGAACTGAAAAGCCTCTTGATGAAAGTGAAAGAAGAGAGTGAAAATTTGGCTTAAAGCTCAACATTCAGAAAATGAAGATCATGGCATCTGGTCCCATCACTTCATGGCAAATAGATGGGGAAACAGTGGAAACAGTGTCAGATTTTATTTGGGGGGCTCCAAAATCACTGCAGATGGTGACTGCAGCCATGAAATTAGAAGACACTTACTCCTTGGAAGAAAAGTTATGACCAACCTAGACAGTATATTCAAAAGCAGAGACATTACTTTGCCGACTAAGGTCTGTCTAGTCAAGGCTATGGCTTTTCCAGTGGTCATGTATGGATGTGAAAGTTGGACTGTGAAGAAGGCTGAGCGCCGAAGAATTGATGCTTTTGAACTGTGGTGTTGGAGAAGACTCTTGAGAGTCCCTTGGACTGCAAGGAGATCCAACCAGTCCATTCTGAAGGGGATCAGCCCTGGGAGATCTTTGGAAGGAATGATGCTAAAGCTGAAACTCCAGTACTTCGGCCACCTCATGCAGAGTTGACTCATTGGAAAAGACTCTGATGCTGGGAAGGATTGGGGGCAGGAGAAGAAGGGGACAACCAAGGATGAGATGGCTGGATGGCATCACAGACTCAATGAATGTGATTCTGAGTGAACTCCAGGAGATGGTGATGGACAGGGAGGCCTGGTGTGCTGTAATTCATGGGGACGCAAAGAGTCGGACACGACTGAGCGACTGAACTGAACTGAACTGACGGTATAGTATAGTTACCTCTACTCAATATTCTGTAAAAGGCTATATGGGAAAAGAATCTAAACCAAAAAAAAAAAAAAAAAAGGATACCTGTATATGTATAACTGATTTACTCAGCCTTTTGGCCACCTCATGCGAAGAGTTGACTCACTGGAAAAAATTCTGATGCTGTGAGGCTTTGGGGGCAGGAGGAAAAGGGGATGAAAGAGGATGAGATGGCTGGATGGCATCACCAACTCAATGGAAGTGAGTTTGAGTGAACTCTGGGAAATGGTGATGGACAGGGAGGCCTGACGTGCTGCAATTCATGGTGTTGCAAAGAGTCGGACACGACTGAGCAACTGAACTGACTGATTGACTGACATCTGAAACAAATACAACATTGTAAGTAAATCAACTATACTCCAGTAAAAATTTTTACAAACTAAAAATAGACTACCACATGATCCAATAATTCTACTCCTGGTTATACATCTGAAGAAAGTAAAAACACTAATTTGAAAAGATACGTGCACCCCAATGTCACAACAACATTTTTACAATTGCCAAGATATGGAAGCAAAAGTGTCCATTAACATATGAATAGATAAAAAAGATATATATTATATATACACACAAAGGAATATTACTCAGCCATAAAAAATAATGAAATTTTGCCATGTGTTACAAAATGGAAGAGCCGTAGGTTATTATGCTTAGTGAAATAGGTCAAAGAAGGATAAATATTGTGTGCTATCACTTACATGTGGAATAAGAAAATAAACAAATGAATACACCAAAACAGAAACTGACTCACAGAGAACAAACTAGTTACCAGTGAGGAGAGGGAAGCACGGAGAGGCAAGATAAGGGTAGAGAACTAACAGGTACAAACTACTATGTACAATATAAACAAGCTACCAGGATATACCGTACAGCACAGTGACTATAGTCAATATTTGATAATATTAATTATTCAAATATGGATTGAAACTTTCAAGAAAGGATTACATTTTCTCCATAATACAGCAAAGTCCAATATTAACTATTTTGAGTGACATAAAATATCACTACCTATTTTTATTATGAGTATTATGATGTTACTATAACTAAAGCATAATAAGCAAGGAGAGCCAACCAGTCCATTCTAAAGAAGATCAGTCCTGGGCGTTCATTGGAAGGACTGATGCAAAAGCTGAAACTCCAATACTTTGGCCACCTCATGCAAAGAGCTGTCTCATTGGAAAAGACTCTGATGCTGGGAGGGATTGGGGGCAGGAGGAAAAGGGGACGACAGAGGATGAGATGGCTCGATGGCATCATCGACTCAATGGACATGAGTTTGAGTAAACTCGGGGAGTTGGTGATGGACAGCGAGGCCTGGTGTGCTGCAATACATGGGGTCGCAAAGAGTCAGACACAACTGAGTAACTGAATTGAACTGAAAAACACATGAATAGGCAATCATAGTTTATGTTCAGTTGACTCAGAGTCAGTTAATGATAGCCATACTCATTATGTTACAAAGTAATTAGACCTAAATAATAAGAAAATGCAAGTGCCTGAAATCAGCATTATTTTTATATAATCAAATCAAGTATCTCTCTTTACACTTTAATTTTATATAGCTGCAATAACCCTAATGCCAGCATTAGACACCATCCTAAGATGCTAATTGGGTTCTATCTGAAATGATTTCATCCTCACCCAGAATGGTGAGTTGGTGCTGGAGTTGCAGAGAAGTCTCTCAGTAATGAACTCTTCAGATCTGACATTTGAGTAAAGATAAGGAATCCCATCTGAGTTCAAAAGAAACAGGGAAGGGAGGACACTGGGACAGGGAATGAGGCCTAGAGCTGGAAACTGAACTCAAGCAAGATATGTCTCAGATTGGAAGAACATACATTGCTCATCTACCCTCATCAGTTCAGTACAGTTCAGTCACTCAGATGTATCCAACCGTTTGCAACCCCATGAATCACAGTACTCCAGGCCTCCCTGGCCATAACCACCTCTGGGAGTTCATTCAAACTCACGTCCATCAAGTCGGTGATGTCATCCAGCCATCTCATCCTCTGTCATCCTCTGTCATCCGCTTCTCCTCCTGCCCCTAGTCCCTCCCAGCATCAGAGTCTTTTCCAATGAGTCAACTCTTTGCATGAGGTGGCCAAAGTATTGGAGTTTCACCTTTAGCATAAGTCCTTCCAATGAACACCCAGGATTGAGCTCCTTTAAAATGGACTGGTTGGATCTCCTTGCAGTCCAAGGGACTCTCAAGAGTCTTCTCCAACACCACACTTCAAAAGCATCAATTCTTTGGCACTCAGCTTTCTTCACAGTCCAAATCTCAAATCCATACATGACCACTGGAAAAACCATAGCCTTGACTAGACGGAACTTTGCTGGAAAAGTAATGTCTCTGCTTTTGAATATGCTATCTAGGTTGGTCATAACTTTCCTTCCAAGGAGTAAGCGTCTTTTAATTTCATGGCTGTAGTCACCATCTCCAGTGATTTTGGAGCCCAGAAAGATAAAGTTTGACATTGTTTCCACTGTTTCTCCATCTATTTGCCATGAAGTGATGGGACCAGATGCCATGATCTTCGTTTTCTGAATGTTGAGCTTTAAGCCAACTTTTTCCACTCTCCTCTTTCACTTTCATCAAGAGGCTTTTTAGTTCCTCTTCACTTTCTGCCATAAGGGTGGTGTCATCTGTATATCTGAGGTTATTGATATTTCTCCCGGCAATCTTGATTCCAGCTTGTGCTTCTTCCAGCTCAGAGTTTCTCATGATGTACTCTGCATATAAATTAAATGAGCAGGGCGACAATATACAGCCTTGACGTACTCCTTTTCCTATTTGGAACCAGTCTGTTGTTCCATGTCCAGTCCTAACTGTTGCTCCCTGACCTGTATATAGGTTTCTCAAGAGGCAGGTCAGGTGGTCTGGTATTCCCATCTCTTTCAGAATTTTCCAGTTTATTGTGATCCACACAAAGGCTTTTGCAAATTCAATAAAGAAGAAATAGATCTGTTTTCTGGAACTCTCTTGCTTTTTCGATGATCCAGCCGATGTTGGCAATTTGATGTCTGGTTCCTAAGCCTTTTATAAAACCAGCTTGAACATTTGGAAGTTCATGGTTCACGTATTGCTGAAGTCTGGCTTGGATAATTTTGAGCATTACTTTATTAGCATGTGAGATGAGTGCAATTGTGCGGTAGTTTGAGCATTCTTTGGCCTTGCCTTTCTTTGAGATTGGAATGGAAACTGACCTTTTCCAGTCCTGTGGCCACTGCTGAGTTTTCCAAGTTTGCTGGCAAATTGAGTACAGCATTTTCACAGCATCATCTTTCAGGATTTGAAACAGCTCCACTGGAATTCCATTACCTCCACTAGCTTTGTTACTAGTGATGCTTTCTAAGGCCCGTTTGACTTCACATTCCAGAATGTCTGACTCTAGGGAGTGATCACATCATCGTGATTATCTTGGTCGTGAAGATCTTTTTGTACAGTTCTTCTGTGTATTCTTGCCACCTCTTCTTAATATTTCTGCTTCTGTTATGTCCATACCGTTTCTATCCTTCATCGAGCCCATCTTTGCATGAAATATTCCTTTGGTATCTCTAATTTTCTTGAAGAGATCTCTAGTCTTTCCCATTCTTTTGTTTTCCTATATTTCTTTGCATTGATCGCTGAAGAAGGCTTTCTTTTCTCTTCTTGCTCTTCCTTGGAACTCTGCATTCAGATGGGTATATCTTTCCTTTTCTTCTTTGCTTTTCACTTCTCTTCTTTTTACAGCTATTTGTAAGGCCTCCCCAGACAGCCTTTTGCTTTTTGCATTTATTTTCCATGGGGATGGTCTTGATCCCTGTCTCTTGTACTATGTCACGAACCTCATTCCATAGTTCATCAGGCACTCTCTCTCTCAGATCTAGGCCCTTAAATCTATTTCTCACTTCCACTGTATAATCATAAGGGATTTAAGTCATACCTGAATGGTCTAGTGGTTTTCCCTACTTTCTTCAATTTGAGTCTGAATTTGGTAATAAGGAGTTCATGATCTGAGCTACAGTCAGCTCCTGGTTGTGTTTTTGCTGACTGTATAGAGCTTCTCCATCTTTGGCTGCAGAGAACATAATCAATCTGATTTTCGTGTTGGCCATCTGGTGATGTCCATGTGTAGAGTCTCCTCTTGTGTTGTTGGAAGGGGGTGTTTGCTATCACCAGTGCGTTCTCTTGGCAAAACTCTATTATTCTTTGCCCTGTTTTGTTCCTTAGTCCAAGGCCAAATTTGCTTTTTACTTCAGGTGTCTCTTGACTTCCTACTTTTGCATTCCAGTCCCCTATAATGAAAAAGACATCTTTTTGGGTGTTAGTTTTAAAGGTATTGTAGATCTTCATAGAGCCATTCAACTTCAGCTTCTTCAGCATTACTGGTTGGGGCATAGGCTTGGATTATCGTGATATTGAATGGTTTGCCTTGGAGACGAACAGAGATCATTCTGTCGTCGTTGAGATTGCATCCAAGTACTGCATTTTGGACTCTTTTTTTTGAACATGATGGCTACTCCATTTCTTCTGAGGGATTCCTGCCCACAGTAGTAGATATAATGGTCATCTGAGTTAAATTCAGCCATTCCAGTCCATTTTAGTTCACTGATTCCTAGAATGTCGACATTCACTCTTGCCATCTCCTGTTTGAGCACTTTGAATTTGACTTGATTCATGGACCTGACATTCCAGGTTCCTATGTGGTATTGCTCTTTACAGCATCGGACCTTGCTTCTATCACCAGTCACATCCACAACTGGGTATTGTTTTTGCTTTGGTGCCATCCCTTCATTCTTTCTGCAGTTATTTTTCCACTGATCTCCAGTAACATATTGGGCACCTACCAACCTAGGGAGTTCCTCTTTCAGTATCCTATCATTTTGCTTTTTCTTACTGTTCATGGGGTTCTCAAGGGAAGAATACTGAAGTGGTTTGCCATTCACTTCTCCAGTGGACCACATTCTGTCAGACCTCTGCACCATGACCTGTCCATCTTGGGTGGCCCCACATAGCATGGCTTAATTTCATTGAGTTAGACAAGGGAAGAATACACAGAAGAAGTGTACAAAAAGATCTTCACAATCCAGCTAATCACAATGGTGTGATCACTCAGCTAGAGCCAGACATCCTGGAATGTGAAGTCAAGTGGGTCTTAGAAAGCATCACTATGAACAAAGCTAGTGGAGGTGAATGAATTCCACTTGAGCTATTTCAGATCCTGAAAGATGATGCTGTGAAAATGCTGTACTCAATTTGCCAGCAAACTTGGAAAACTCAGCAGTGGCCACAGGACTGGAAAAGGTCAGTTTTCATTCCAATCCCAAAGAAAGGTAAGGCCAAACAATGCTCAAATTACTGCACAATTGCACTCATCTCACATGCTAATAAAGTAATGCTCAAAATTATCCAAGCCAGGCTTCAGCAATACGTGAACCATGAACTTCCAGATGTTCAAGCTGGTTTTATAAAAGGCTTAGGAACCAGACGTTAAATTGCCAACATCGGCTGGATCATCGAAAAAGCAAGAGAGTTCCAGAAAAACATCTATTTCTGCTTTATTGACTATGCCAAAGCCTTTGACTGTGTGGATCACAATAAACTGTGGAAATTTCTGAAAGAGATGGGAATACCAGACCACCTGACCTGCCTCTTGAGAAACCTATATACAGGTCAGGGAGCAATAGTTAGGACTGGACATGGAACAACAGACTGGTTCTAAATAGGAAAAGGAGTACGTCAAGGCTGTATATTGTCACCCTGTTCATTTAAATTATATGCAGAGTACATCATGAGAAACTCTGGGCTGGAAGAAGCACAAGCTGGAATCAAGATTGCCGGGAGAAATATCAATAACCTCAGATATGCAGATGACACCACCCTTATGGCAGAAAGTGAAGAGGAACTAAAAAGCCTCTTGATGAAAGTGAAAGAGGAGAGTGGAAAAAGTTGGCTTAATGCTCCACATTTAGAAAACGAAGATCATGGCACCTGGTCCCATCACTTCATGGCAAATAGATGGGGAAACAGTGGAAACAGTGTCATACTTTATCTTTCTGGGCTCCAAAATCACCGCAGATGGTGACTGCAGCCATGAAATTAAAAGATGCTTACTCCTTGGAAGAAAAGTTATGACTAACCTAGGTAACATGTTTAAAAGCAGAGACAGTACTTTGCCAACAAAGGTCCATCTAGGCAAGGCTATGGTTTTTCCAGTGGTCATGTATGGATGTGAGATTTGGAATGTGTGGAAAGCTGAGTGTCAAAGAATTGATGCTTTTGAACTGTGGTGCTGAAGACTCTTGAGAGTTCCTTGGACTACAAGGAGATCCAACCAGTTCATCCTAAAGGAGATCAGTCCTGGGTGTTCATTGGAACACCTCATGCAAAGAGTTGACTCAATGGAAAAGACTCTGATGCTGGGAGGGATATGGGGCAGGAGGAAAAGGGGACGACAGAGGATGAGATGGCTGGATGGCATCACTGACTCGATGGACATGGGTTTGAGTAAACTCCGGGGAGCTGGTGATGGACAGGGAGGCCTGGTGTGCTGTGTTTCATGGGGTCACAGAGTCAGACATGACTGAGCGATTGAATTTGAACTGAACTGAATTGAATATGTTGATGGGTTACCTCCCCCAAAGAAAAACTTATCAGAGTCATATGTATATAACCATGCAGTTTCAAGAAGTGTGTGCTCTCAGATAATTACTTAATAGGTTTATCTTGCCTATATTTCTGGTGGCTGAAACATCTCTGAGTTAAGGGTCATGTTTCCTGACCACTTACTCTGTATAAGCCTCTGGCTTTGATTCCTGAAAAATAATCCTTTGAAATATGTCAATAGTTTGATGTGACTTTTGCTAAGATTCATCTTCTTTGAATAGAAACCGTGTCCCCATTCTTGGTTTGAGAGATACTACACCCTCTTCCCCACTCTCTGACTGCCTTTCGTCTGCCTCATACTCTTCTACAGTTTTTTTTTTTCCTTCTTCTATAGTTTGAAAGAGGCAGTGGTCCTAAGTATGTCGCTGCCATCTCCTTTCTCTCTTCTCCCTCAGTATCTTAATTACTCCTGCTGCTTCAGGGGGCACCTCCAGGAAAACAACTCTAATGTATAATCCTTCACCCTCAAGACTTTTCAGCCTGAAATTCCTGACTACTTGTTAACATTTCCAGCCACACCAAGTTCAATTTAACACTTCTAAACTAGCCTTGCCTTCATTCTCTCAATTCCCATTCTCACTTCTCTGATTCTAGCAATGGTCCATTATTGTCTGTTTTACCAAGGTCTGAAAATTCAGTGTCATGTTTTTATCTAACTCTCTCTGCCTCAGGATCCCTTCTCACTCACTAGTATATCTAACAATTGTCCAAGTTTTATGCTCTTTTTCCTTCATTAAAAAAAAAAAAAAAAACTATTGGGAGAATTCCCTGGCAATCCAGAGTTTGGTGCTCCAAGTTTCTACTGCAATGGGTCTGGATTCAATCCCCGATTAGGGAACCAAGATCCGGCAAGTCACACAGCATGGCCAAAGATAAATAAAATTAAAACATGTAGGTCATATGGAATTCTTCATGATCTCTCCTTTTTAACTTTTGATACTTTATTTGCTAAAACATTTAGTGGAAAAGAAACATTTATCCGATGTTGAGCAACTTCTTCCACTTTTACTTCAATTTCCTCTATTAAATTCAAGTCTATGTAGTACTTTTCATGATGCCATTTTATTAAATATAAACCTACTTCTATCTTTCCTCTACCCACCAGTGTATTTCCATCCATTAATTTCTCTATACACCAAGAGGTACTGGACATGATGCTCACTTAGTGTTGTCAAACATTACTTCTGAGACTTCCCTGGTGGTCCAGTGGCTAAGACTCCATGCTCTCAGTGCAGAGGGCCTGGGGTTCATCCTTGGTCAGGGAACTAGATCTCACATACTGCAACCAAGTGTTCACATGCCACAACAAAAGATCCTGCTTGCTGCAATGAAGACTGAAGATTCTGTGTGCCACAACTAAGACCTGGTACAGCCAGATAAATAAATGCTAAAAATATATTACCTCTAAGTGACAGTGGTGGCATTTTTACATTCTTCTTCACACTTATCTGAATTGCTTAAATTCCTGAGTATACTTCATTTTAATAAATTAATACATTAAATTAAATCAAAATTTGTTCAATTTTAATAAATTAAATTTTAAAATACTTCAAAATTTGTTCAATTTTAATTTTAAAATACTTTAATTTTAATAAATTAAATTTTAAAATTAAATCAAAATTTGTTCAATTTTAATAAATTAAATTTTAAAATTAAAATTTTAAAATAAATTTCAAGCACACAGAAAGATCACAAAAGAAGAGCGCGTTAACAGATGTAGAGAACAACCAAATGGATACCAAGGAGAAAAGAGGTGAGAGGAATAGGGAGATTGGGATATATATATATATACACACACACACTGCAATATATAAAATAGATAACTAATGAGAACCTTGGCTTCCTTGATAGCTCAGTTGGTCAAGAATCCACCTGCAATGCAGGAGATCCTGGTTCGATTCCTGGTTCGGGAAGATCCCCTGGAGAAGGGATAGGTTAACCACTTGAGAATTTTTGTGCTTTTCTTGTGGCTCAACTAGTAAAGAATCTGCCTGTAATGCAGGAGACTTAGGTTCGATCCCTGGGTTGGGAAGATTCCCCTGGAGAAGGGAAAGGTTACCCACTCCAGTATTCTGACCAGGAGAATTCCATGGACTGTATAGTCCATAGGGTCGCAAAGAGTCAGACATGACTATGTACAATGAGAACCTACTCTATGGCACAGAGAACTTTTCTCAATGGCCTGCGGCAACCTAAATGGGAAGGAAATCCAAAAAAGACGGTATATAGTTACACACATAGCTGATTCGCTTTGCTGTACAGCAGAGATTAATACAACACTGTAAAGGAAATTTACTCCAATAAAAATTAATTTAAAAATAGACTGTGTTAACAACTCGAGTGCTCTAAAAACAATGTGAATTTGGAAAAAAAAAAAATTAAATGTATATCCAGCCATGTCCTTGTCTTTCTTTGATTAAATAAAGCAATGATGTTGAATTCAAATACATATATATAACTATAGATAAGAAAAATCAAGCTAAAACCATGACTGTCTCTAGAAACAGGATCTTAATTTTTCTATACCATCATGCTTTCATGAATTTTCAAAACGAGCATATATTCCTTACATGGTCAGAAAAATAACATACATTTTTAAATACAGATTTACCATTTATAGATGATAGATTTAGCCATGAACAGATACAGTCATGTGCTGGGTTAACATCTTTGTCTGCAAGACTTTACAGCTGCTTGTTTAACAATGAAACACAGTGATCAAATGATGCCTGTAAAGCTTAGTTAGAATTCTATTAGACATTATTGAATACACCCATACTTTTGCACCTGCAACTTTACAAGCTCAAGTTAGGAAAAACTATCATATTAAAAAAATAAAAATATTGCCTTCAAATTTTAATAAGCATTGCAGAATTATGTAATAATGCCCTTTGTAAGACTGATAACTACTACCTTTCATCTTAAGGTCAAGCCAATATATTTTAAACAGTTAATTAAAAATATTGAGCTATTTATAAGAAAAACAATATTATTTTTAAAAGTCCAGGTGTTCAAAAGTCTCAGTAAGCCTTTAGAAACACCCAAATAAAATATTCAGCAGCAATATAATGATTACAACATCACTCTATCTTGGACTAAAAAACAAAACCATAAACTCCCCTTTCTGTAGTGCTGTAGTGTTTTTGTCTAGTTTTGGTATTAGGGTAATGGCAGCCTCATAGAATGAATTTGGGAGTGTTCCATTCTTTTATATATTTATATATATATATATTTTTTTAGAAAGATAGGTATTATTCCTTATTTATATATTTGGTAGAATTCCCTTGTGAAGCTGTTCAATCCTGGACTTTTGTTTGTTGGAAATTTTTAAACTACAAGTTCAGTTCCACTATTAGTTATCAAGCTGTTTAAATTGTCTGTTTCCTCTTGGTTCAGTCTTGGCAGGTTATATGTCTAAAAATTTACCTGTTTCTCCTAGGTTGTCTGTTTTGTTGGCATATAACTGATGGTAGTATTCTATTTTTCTACATCTCTGTGGTATTGGTTGTAATTTCTCTTCTATCATTTGTTATTTTATTTTTTCCTCTTTCTTTCCACCTTGTTTACACTGGCTAACAGTCTGTCAGTTTTGGTTAGAGTTTTCAAACACCAGCTCTTGGTTTCATTGATCTTTCCTATTGTTCTTTGAATTTCTGTTTTATTTACTTCTCTGGTCTTTATTATTTCCTATCTTCTGCTGACTTTGGGCTTTTTTTTTTTTCTTTTCTAACTTCTCTAGATGGTAGGTTATGCTTTTTATTTGAGATTTTTCTTGGAAAAGAATAAAATAACTAGGAATAAACTTAACCAAGGAGGTGAAAGATCTATACTCTTTGAAAGTATAAGATACTACATGGAGGAAACTGAAGATGGTACAAACAAATTGCAAATGTATGTCATGCTCATCAGTTCAGTTCAGTTGCTCAGTTGTGTCCGACTCTTTGCGACCCCATGAATCGCAGCACGCCAGGCCTCCCTGTTCATCACCATCTCCCGGAGTTCACTCAGACTCTCATCTATCGAGTCCATGATGCCATCCAGCCATCTCATCCTTGGTCGACCCCTTCTCTTCCTGCCCCCAATCCCTCCCAGCATCAGAGTCTTTTCCAATGAGTCAATTCTCTACATGAGGTGGCCAAAGTACTGAAGTTTCAGCTTTAGCATCATTACTTCCAAAGAAATCCCAGGGATGATCTCCTTCAGAATGGACTGGTTGGATCTCCTTGCAGTTCAAGGGACTCTCAAGAGTCTTCTCCAACACCACAGTTCAAAAACATCAATTCTTTGGTGCTCAGCCTTCTTGACCACAGGAAAAACCAGAGCCTTGACTAGATGGACTTTACTCGGCAAAGTAATGTCTCTGCTTTTGAATATACTATCTAGGTTGGTCATAATTTTTCTTCCAAGGAGTAAGCGTCTTCTAATTTCATGGCTGCAGTCACCATCTGCAGTGATTTTGGAGCCCCCAAAAATAAAGTCTGACACTGTTTCCACTGTTGCCCCATCTATTTCCCATGAAGTGATGGGACCAGATGCCATGATCTTCGTTTTCTGAATGTTGAGCTTTAAGCCAACTTTTTCGCTCTCCTCTTTCACTTTCATCAAGAGGCTTTTCAGTTCCTCTTCATTTTCTGCCATAAGGGTGGTGTCATCTGCGTATCGGAGGTTATTGATATTTCTCCCGGCAATCTTAATTCCAACTTGTGTTTCTTCCAGTCCAGTGTTTCTCATGATGTACTCTGCATAGAAGTTAAATAAGCAGGGTGACAATATACAGCCTTGACGTACTCCTTTTCCTATTTGGAACCAGTCTGTTGTTCCATGTCCAGTTCTAATTGTTGCTTCCTGGCCTGCATACAGATTTCTCAAGAGGCAAAAAGGCAAAATGATAGGATACCCAAAAAAGAACTCCCCAGGTCATTAGGTGCCCAATATGCTACTGGAGATCAGTGGAGAAATAACTCCAGAAAGAATGAAGGGATGGAGCCAAAGCAAAAACAGTACCCAGTTGTGGATGTGACTGGTGATAGAAGCAAGATCCAATGCTGTAAAGAGCAATATTGCATAGGAACCTGGAATGTCAGGTCCATGAATCAAGTCAAATTCGAAGTGGTCAAAGAAGAGATGGCAAGGGTGAACATCGACATTCTAGGAATCAGTGAACTAAAATGGACTGGAATGGCTGAATTTAACTCAGATGACCATTATATCTACTACTGTGGGCAGGAATCCCTCAGAGGAAATGGAGTAGCCATCATGGTCAACAAAAAGAGTCCAAAATGCAATACTTGGATGCAATCTCAACAACGACAGAATGATCTCTGTTCGTCTCCAAGGCAAACCATTCAGTATCACAGTTATCCAAGTCTATGCCCCAACCAGTAATGATGAAGAAGCTGAAGTTGAACAGTTTTATGAAGACCTACAAGACCTTTTAGAACTAACACCTCAAAAAGATGTCCTTTTCATTATAGGGGACTAGAATGCTAAAGTAGGAAGTCAAGAAACACCTGGAGTAACAAGCAAATTTGGCTTTGGAATGCAGAATGAAGCAGGGCAAAGACTAATAGACTTTGCCAAGAAAATGCACTGGTGATAGCAAACACCCTCTTCCAACAACACAAGAGAAGACTCTACACATGGACATCACCAGATGGTCAACACTGAAATCAGACTGATTATATTCTATGCAGCCAAAGATGGAGAAGCTCTTTACAGTCAACAAAAACAAGACCAGGAGCTGACTGTGGCTCAGATCATGAACTCCTGTTTACCAAATTCAGACTTAAATTGAAGAAAGTAGAGAAAACCGCTAGACCATTCAGGTATGACCTAAATCAAATACCTTATGATTATACAGTGGAAGTGAGAAATAGATTTAAGGGCCTAGATCAGATAGAGTGCCTGATGAACTATGGAGTGAGGTTCGTGACATTGTACAGGAGACAGGGATCAAGACCATCCCCATGGAAAATAAATGCAAAATAGCAAAATGACTGTCTGGGGAGGCCTTACAAATAGCTGTGAAAAGAGAGTCAAAAAGCAAAGGAGAAAAGGAAAGATAATAAGCATTTGAATGTGGAGTTCCAAAGGATAGCAAGAAGAGATAAGAAAGCCTTCTTCAGTGATCAATGCAAAGAAATAGAGAAAAACAACAGAATGGGAAACACTAGAGATCTCTTCAAGAAAATTAAGAGACCCAAGGGAACATGTCATGCAAAGATGGGCTTGATAAAGGACAAAAATGGTATGGACCTAACAGAAGCAGAAGATATTAAGAAGAGGTGGCAAGAATACACAGAAGAACTGTACAAAAAAGATCTTCACGACCCAGATAATCATGATGATGTGATCACTAATCTAGAGCCAGGCATCGTGGAATGTGAAGTCAAGTGGGCCTTAGAAAGCATCACTATGAACAAAGCTAGTGGAGGTGATGGAACTCCAGTGGAGCTGTTTCAAATCCTGAAAGATGATGCTGTGAAAGTGCTGTACTCAATATGCCAGCAAACTTGGAAAACTCAGCAGTAGCCACAGGACTGGAAAAGGTCAGTTTTCATTCCAATTCCAAAGAAAGGCAATGCCAAAGAATGCTCAAACTGACACACAATTGTACTCATCTCACATGCTAGTAAAGTAATGCTCAAAATTCTCCAAGCCAGGCATCAGCAATACTTGAACCGTGAACTCCCTGATGTTCAAGCTGGTTTTAGAAAAGCCAGAGATCAAATTGCCAACATCGGCTGGATCATGGAAAAAGCAAGAGAGTTCCAGAAAAACATCTATTTCTGCTTTATTGACTATGCCAAAGCCTTTTATTGTGTGGATCACAATAAACTGTCATGTTCGTGGACTGAATGAATTAAGTTAGTGTTCATACTACTTAAGCTATCTACAGATTTAAAACAATCCCTATCGAAATAGCCATGACATTTTTCAAATAACAAACCTTATGGATAATTACAGATAATTCATATGGAACCACAAATGTTGCCAAAGCAAACTTTGAGAACAAAGCTAGAGGTAACATACTCCCAGACTTCAGGCTATACTACAAAGGCATACTAATCAATAGTACGTTTCTGGCACTAAAACTGACACATTAAACATAATAGAGAGCCCAGAATTAAACCCATGCATTTATGGCTAGTTAATCTATAAGCAAGTGGGCAAGAATATACAGTGGACAAAAAACAATCTCTTCAATAAATGGTGCTGGGAAAACTGAAGAGCTGCATATAAAAAAATGAAATTTGAATATTTCCTCATACTACATACAAAAATAAACTCAAAATGGATTAAAGAGCCACTTATAAGACCTGAAACCATAAAACTCCTAGAAGAAAACATAGGCAGAATACTCTTTGACATTAGTTCAGTTCAGTCACTCAGTCGTATCTAACCCTTCACGACCCCATGAACCACAGCACACCAGGCCTCCCTATCCATCACTCACACCTGCAGTTTACCCAAACTCATGTCCATTGAGTCAGTGATGCCATCCAGCCATCTCATCCTGTGTCATCCCCTTCTCCTGCCCTCAATCTTCCCCAGCGTCAGGGTCTTTTCCAGTGTGTCAGCTCTTTGCATCAGGTGGCCAAAGTATTGGAGTTTCAGCTTCAGCATCAGTCCTTCCAAAGAACACCCAAGACTGATCTCCTTTAGGATGGACTGGTTGGATCTCCTTGTAGTCCAAGGGAATCTCAAGAGTCTTCTCCAACAACACAGTTCAAATATATCAATTCTTCAGTGCTCAGCTTTCTTTATAGTCTAACTCTCACATCCATACATGACCACTGGAAAAACCATAGCCTTGACTAAGACGGATCTTTGTTGGCAAAGTAATGTCTCTGCTTTTTAATATGCTGTCTAGGTTGGTCCAATGGCACCCCACTCCAGTACTCTTGCCTGGAAAATCCCATGGACGGAGGAGCCTGGTAGGCTGCAGTCCATGAGGTCGCTAAGAGTCGGACACAATTGAGCGACTTCACTTTCACTTTTTACTTTCATGCATTGGAGGAAATGGCAACCCACTCCAGTATTCTTGCCTGGAGAATCTGAGGGATGGGGGAGCCTGTTGGGCTGCCATCTATGGGGTTGCACAGAGTCAGACATGACTGAAGCGACTTAGCAGCAACAGCAGGTTGGTCATAACTTTCCTTCCAAGGAGTAAGTGTCTTTTAATTTCATGGCTGCAGTCACCATCTGCAGTGATTTTGGAGCCCAGAAAAATAAAGTCTGACACTGTTTCCACTGTTTCCCCATCTATTTGTCATGAAGTGATGGGACCTGAAGCCAAGATCTTAGTTTTCTGAATGTTGAGTTTTAAGCCAACTTTTTCACTCTCCTCTTTAACTTTCATCAAGAGGCTCTTTAGTTCTTCTTCACCTTCTGCCATAAGGGTGGTGTCATCTGCATATCTGAGGTTATTGATATTTCTCCTGGCAATCTTGATTCCAGCTTGTGCTTCATCCAGCCCAGTGTGTTTCATGATGTACTCTGTATATAAGTTAAATAAGCAGGGTGAAGATATACAGCCTTGATGTACTCCTTTTCCAATTTGGAACCAGTCTGTTGTTCCATGTCCAGTTCTAACTGTTGCTTCCTGACCTGCATACAGGTTCCTCAAGAGGCATAAATCATAACAATATTATTTAGACTTGCCTCCTAAAGCAAAAGAAACAAAAACAAAATTAAACAAGTGAACCAGTTAAAGTTAGAAGCTTTTGCAGAGCAAAGGAAACCACTAACAAAATGAAAAGACAACCTATTGACGGGGAAGAAAATAACTGCAAATGATATGACATGCAAGGGGTTAATATCCAAAATATATAAACAGATCACCAACTCAATATTAAAAAAAAAATAGGCAGAACACCTAAACCTGAATAGACATTTTCCTGAAGAAAATATACAGATGGCCAACAGCACTTGAAATTCTCAATATTGCTAATCATCAGAGAAATGCAAATCAAATTCTCAATGAGATTTCACTTCACATGTGTCAGAATGGCTATCACCAAAAAGTCTACAAACACACAGATGTTGAGAACAGATATATGGATATCAGAGGGGGAAGAGGAGTGAGATGAACTGGGAGATCATACATATATATATATATGTATATATATACATATATATATGTATGATCATACATATATATATGTATGTACATATATACACATACATACATATATATGTATGTACATATATACATACATATATATGTATGTATCATACATACATACATATCATACATATATATATATATACACACACACACACTGTTATGTATAAAATAGACAACAAATGAGAATCTACTATCAATATATAGCACAGAGGACTCTACTCAATTCTCTGTGGTAACTAAATGGGAAGGAAATCCAAAAAGAGAGGATATATGTATACATATCGCTGATTCACTTCACTGTACAGTAGAAATTAAAATTGTAAAGCAACTATACTCCAATAAAAATAAATTTACCTTATGAATTTTAAAAGTCTACAAATAATAAATATTGGAGAGGATGTGGAGAAAAGGGAACCCTGAGCCACTGTTAGTGGGAATGTAAAGTCATGCAAGCACTATGGAAACAGTATAGATATTCCTCAAAAAAATTAAAAAATAGAACTACCACATGACTTCTAGAGATTCCTCAAAAAATTATAGCATACAGAAGTTCCCCCAAAATTTAAAAATAGAACTACTATATGACTTTATTTTCTTGGGCTCCAAAATCACTGCAGATGGTGACTCCAGCCATGAAATTAAAAGTCACTGCAGAGGGTGACTGCAGCCATGAAATTAAAAGATGCTTGCTCCTTGGATGAAAAGTTATGACAAACCTAAACAGCATATTAAAAGAAGAAACATTACTTTGCCAACAAAGGTCCATATGGTCAAAGCTATGGTTTGTCCAGTGGTCATGTATGGATATCAGAGTTGGACCATAAAGAAAGCTGAGCACAGAAGAATTGATGCTTTTGAACTGTGGTGTTGGAGAAGACTCTTGAGAGTCCCTTGGACTGCAAGCAGATCAAACCAGTCAATTCTAAAGGAATCTTCAGAATCTTCCAGAATCTTCATTGGAAGGACTGATGCTGAAGCTGAAGCTCTAGTACTTTGGCCACCTGATGCAAAGAACTGACTCATTAAAAAAGACCCTGATGCTGGGAAAGACTGAAGGCAGGAAGAGAAGGGAACAGTGGAGGATGAGATGGTTGAATGGCATCACTGACTTGATGGACATAAGTTTGGGTAAGCTCCAGGAGTTGGTGACGGACAGGGAGGCCTGGCATGCTGCAGTCCATGGGGTCACAAAGAGTTGGACACGACTGAGAGACTGAACTGAACTGAACCATATGATCAAGCAATTCCACTCCTGGGAATATATAAAACAATAATACTAAGTCAAAAATATACATGCACACCAGCATTCATAGCCATCACTGTTTACAATGGTCAAGATATGGAAGCAACCTAAGTGTCCATCAATAGATGAATGAATAAAGAAGATGCCATATATACATGCAATGGAATATTATTCCAGCATAAAAGGATGGAATTTTGGTATTTGCAGCAATGTGGATGAACCTAGAGAATACTGTGCTTAATGAAATAAATCAGACAAAGAGAAAGACTTAGATGATCACTTATATGTGAAATCTAAAAAATAATACTATGATACAAGATATATATACACACACACACACATATCTCAAAATAGAAACAGACTCACAGATATTGAAAACCAATTAGTGATTACTGGAGGGGAAGAGGAAGAGGGGAAGGACAAATTAAGGGTATGCAATTAAAAGATGCAAATTATATGTATAAAATAGATAAGTAATGAGGCTATATTGTATAACACAAGGAATTATAGTCAGAATCCTGTAATAACTTTAAATGGAGTATAATCTATTAAAACACTGAATCACTATGATGTACACTTGAAACTAATATACCTTGATTGTAAATCAACTATATTTCAATACAAAAACAACTTTTATAATTCTAACATGTGTCTTACCATATTATTCCCTTGTAAACTGATTACATTTTCCTGATTGTTTGCATGTTAAGTACTTTGGATTTTGTCCCAAATATTACATCGTGAGATTATGGGTCCTTTCAAAATCCACTAAAGGATGTTGATTTTTTTAAAAGCAGCTACTCAGCCCAGTTAGGTTCAGACCATAAATTCTGTCTTTTGTGGGTATGGTTCTAAAGTCAGTTTAGTTGTCAAAGTCTTGGCTATGTTGCTAAGGGCCTGCCCCATGCATGCATCACTCAGATACCAGGGAAGAAATTGGGCACAAGTTCACACTGTGGTTTAGTTCTCAATGTCTTTGCTATATAGCTTTTAATCTGTCCCACAAATGTGTACCTTAGGGCAGTGGTCCCCAGCATTTTGGGCACCAGGGGCCGGTTTCATGGAAGACAATTTCCCATGGATCAGGGGTGGTGGGGGCAGGGGAGGTGCTTTGGGGATGATTCAAGAACATTACATTTATTGTGCACTTTATTTCTGTAATTATTACAACAGCTCCACCTCAGATCATCAGACATTAGATCCCAGAGGGTGGGATGAGCCCAGGTCTAGCACCAGTTTATATACAGAATTACAGAATTATGTACTTACCAGCTCTCTTATCTCCAGAATTCTTTCTTCTGCTCAAAGCAGCTTTCTTTCTTGGTCTTCTACCCCAAAAATGAAGTTTCTCAGAATTTGGATTGCCCACACTACCACGGTAGTTCTGCTGAGTTTACTCTTTATTCAAAGCTGGGAAAAGGGGTAAGAAATGAAACCAGAAAACTTAAGATTGTATGAGTTGCTTTGCCAAATTTGACTACTGTTTCCAATTCAGTAGTTTTCATTTAGTTTTCAGAGACCACAGATCTATTTTTGCTGAAGTTTTTAGTTGTAATTAGTGGGAAAGAGAAAGAATGTACTGAGTTTATTGCATCTTAATCAGCCCTTAAAGACCTAATTTTATTCTCACTTATTTTTTAAAATATTTGGCTGTCCCAAGTCTTAAGTGTGGCACGACAGATGTGAGATCTAGTTCCCTCACCAGGGATTGAACCCAGCCACTCCAAATTGGGAGCAGAGTCTTAATCACAGACCACCAGGCAAGTCCCTATTCTCACTTATTTTTAAGCATTTTTCTATATCATTAAAATTCTTAATAACATTATGATTTCATTCTGTTATACATAAATTATCCATCCATTCACTTCAAAGCTATTATTTATTTATAATACTCTACAATTATAAATAATACTGTGATATATGTGTGCATTTAATTTTCTGATTATTTTTAGGATAATTTCCCTATATAGAATGACCTGTTCAAATTATAGTAAAGCTCTTAAGGCATATCATCAAATTGCTTTTAAGAAAGGTGTTAGATACATAGGCATCTAGAAAGATGATAACGATAACCCTATATGAGAGACAGCAAAAGAGACACAGAGGTATAGAACAGTCTTTTGGACTCTGTGGGAGAAGGTGAGGGTGGGATGATCTGAGAGAATAGCATTGCAACATGTATATTATCATATGTAAAACAGATCGCCGGTCCAGGTTCGATGCATGAGACAGGGTGCTCAAGGCTGGTACAATGGGATAACCCAGAGGGATGGATGGGGAGGGAGGTGGGAGGGGGTTTCACGAAGGGGAACACATGTGAACCCATGGCTGATTCATATCAATGTATGACAAAAACCACTACAATACTGTAAAGTAATTAGCCTCCAACTAAAATAAATATTTTTTAAAGGTGTTAGTAAAACTAAAGCATTATCTGCAACTTTTTCCAATTTATATTGGAAAGTAGTATCCTAAATTTAGGACCACAATCAATCAGAAAATTTTTTTTTTTGATGCACAAATTAATTCATTGTGGCACTATTTGTAACAGAAAAGACTGGAAACAATTCAACAGTTCGATAGAGGACTGGTGAATAAATACTGATGCAATTACCTGAGGGACAACCATTTAGACAGATGCAGACAGATCTCAACCAAAATATTTCGCTCGTGTTCATTTTTTTTTGGTAAACTATTTTTTGCAGTTTAATCCATTACTCATTATTAGCATCATAGTTTCATAATAAATTTGTATGAATTATATATATATTATATATAGAGAAGAAATTCCATGTCTACCTGCCCATTAGTGCAAAAATAGAAACAACAGAGCAAATCAGAAATTAATGAAAGCTTCACTTTCAGGGGTGAGAATAAAGTAGGAAAAACAAGGGAATGAGAGTAGGGTAAAAGATGTAGTGGGAATGACTTCTCTGATTATACATTTTTATATAGTTCTGACTTGTAGAACTATGTGGATGTTTTACAAACTTATAAAATTAAAAGAACAAAGATGTAAAGTCAAAACAGAACTGAACTCAACTATATTACAAAAAATAATGTAACCACTTTTGAAGAGAGGGATGGGAAATAAGAACCTACTGAAGTAACTTTGGAAAACAGTATAATTGACTATCCAAAGACCAAAGACAAAAAGAAAGAAGTGTATACAGATATTGTAATCTAATTAGCCACTCTACTTTTTACAGAAGTATAGGTTCACAATTTAGATTTTATATATATATATATATATATATATATATATATATATATATATATTAGGCAAGAATTGAGTAAATAATTATACTCTGGATAAACAGCCCAGTTTTCTCACAATTGAAAAAGAGTTAATAAGGAAAGAGGGGAAGATAAAAATGCCCTGTCATATTGCATCAATATGAACCCATGTGCTCAGATGCTCAGTCCTGTCTGATTCTACATGGACTGTAGTCCACCAGGCTCCTCTGCCTGTGGAATTTTTCAGGCAAGAATACTGAAGTGGGGTACCATTTCCTCCAGACGGGGGATCTTCCCAACTCAGGGATCGAACCCTCATCTCTAATACCTCTTGCACACTGGCCGGTGGATTATCACTAGTGAAACCTGGTAAGCTCCATATGAATTCATGTGTTTTTAAATATTTTTAAAAACCGTTAAAAAAAAAGATGTACAGGATTTCTTGATGGTTCAGTGGTTTAGGACTCGGTGCTAGCATTGCAGGGTTCAATCCCTGGTCAGGGAACTAGGATCACACAAGCTGTGCAGCCAAAAATATAAAATGTTTATACAGATATAGACACAATATTAAGATATAGAAATACATATAGTTGTGTACATGAATATATTTTATTGTTCTGTCAGCTGAGAGGACCTAGAAAGCAATGATACCCAATACCAATGAGTATATCTTGCACTGAGCTCTTCATTTCTAAATACCTTTCTCTAATAAAGAAGTCAGGGCTTTTGGAGAAATAATTTCAGGACTAGGGTAGAGAATTTATAAGAGAAACATCTGTGGCTGACGTCTTGTGTGAGAAGATAAGGAAATGCTAAAAAGTGATGGGATCTCTATTAGCTTTCTATTGCTGCATAATAAAGTTATCACAAACTAAGCAGTCTAGAAAAACAAACCTCTTCAATTAACTCAGGGTGCCCAAAATCTGGGGTCTAATGCCTGATGAGCTGATGCAATAATAGAAACAAATTGCACAACAAATGTGCTTTAATCATCCCCAAACCATCACCCCCAGACATACCCTGGTCTGTGGAAAAACTGTCCTCCCGAGAGTGGTCTCTGGTGCCCAAACTCTGAAACCACTGAATTAACTCACTTTTGTATGTCAGAAGTCCAGTTTGACATGTAACACTCTCTGTTCAGAGTATCATTAAGCTGAAATCAAGATGTCAGCAGGCTATGCTCCTTCTCAAAGTTCTTTGGAAGAATCCACTTCCAAGTTCATTCAGGTTGTTGGCTGAGTTTAGATCCTTGAGGTTGTAGGACTGAGGTCCCATTTTCTTTCTGGGTGACCACAAGGACTTACCCACAGCCTCTGGTGATTGTTCTCAGGTTCTTGCACATGGGCTCCCTCAGCCTTCAAAGCCAGAGAATTACTCTATTGAACCCCTACCACACTTTGTAGCTCTCTGACTTCCTGTCTCTAACCTCTCTCGTCATTTTTAAAAGGCTTGTGTGATTTATATCAGGCCCACCTGTTCACCTCCCTATCTTAAGATCAACGGATTTGAGACCTTAGTAACATCTGCAAAGTAGTCACAGTAGTACCTAAATTAGTGTTTGATCAAATAAATGGATGTTACAACAGGGGCTGGGAATCTTGGGATCCATCTCTGCCTATCATGGGGTCATACAACCAACAAATATAAACTGTTATATTATTGTTTAGGTCTGTAGACTCCAGATAATAGCTGAAATTCTTTAAAAGTGACCTTCGTAGAGTGTTTACCTCAGTCAACTTTAGGTACTGATATCACTAACAGTTAACTATCTATCAGAAAGATAATAAATACATGCACTTCAAGTAAAGGAACAGAAATATGTATTTAGTGACAATTATGGGTTCCTCACAATTACCATGTCATTTCACCTCAACTCTGTTCCTCTGAGGTAAGTTAAGTATTAGTGTTCCCATTTTCTGAGGAGAAAAACAAGACTCAAATTGTTAAGTAACATAGTGATGCCACAGCTGGTACTGATTTCCATTCTTCACCTTGTAAGTGCAAAAGTGTTCTCCCAATATTAATCAGTATTCACATAATAAATAACAAAATACATTTTAAAAGGGGGAGAGCAAAAGAACCAACTTAAAGTGATTCAATGATTAAACCTGGGATCTGTGTAACTAAATAATGATAGCAACAGATTATAACTCATAGGAAAAAATATAAACTCGTTAGTCTATATTGATATAATCAATTGACTATAGAAATGTGGATGAAAGGAAAGCTCTCCTTTACAGGAGAATTCCAATAAATATAGTAGAGATGATGGAAACAGAAAATTAACATTTGACATATACCAGAGAAATAAGTATTTCAGGCAAGAATCATCAAGCTTCTAAAATTTGTGTGCAGAACGAGAAATTTATATAGTTTCAAAACTTTTCCAGAAGTTAATTGTTAATTAAAGGAGAAAACTGTAACTTTACAAGAAAGAAACATGGCAGACACCACCTTAGCCAACTAATCAGTTACAATCACCAATGACACAAACTGACATCCAGTGCCTCCCAGTACAATGAACTGAGCTTACAACACTTCTATGAAGTTATCAAAAATGCATAATTATGGGAAGTATCAGAGAAATCAACAGAAATCAAGTGTCATCTGATGAAATAACTAACCAGTCCTCTTCAAAAAGTACCAAGGTCGTGAAAGGCAAGGAAATTTTGAGAAATTGTGTAAAGAGGATTAAGGAGATATAGCTAAACATATAACATGGATTGACTCCTGAGCCAGAAAAGGGATGTCAGTAAGACAGCAATGAAATCTGAATCTTCCCTTTAAGTTTTTGACATACACTCTTTAAAGAAGTTGTCTGATGTCATTCTTTCTATGTCCTCATAAAAGTGTAACAGAATTATACTGATGTTAATTTCTTCATGTTCATAATCATACTGTGATAATGTAAGATACTACATTAGGGAATCTGAATGAAGGGCATACAACTTAAAAAAAAAAAAACAAACCTACTTTTTAATTTCCATTTCAATTTATCCACAAGGTTATTTTGCCAAGTTACCTGAGGCAACCAATTTTTTTTTAAAAGACAAAATTATTTCAAATCTCTCTATATATGTAAACACACACATACATACCCTGTATGTGTATGTTATACATATTTTATGTATTAATATATATGTATTTTTACATTTTACTAAAATACATATACAGCTACATAAAATATTAAAACTTTTAACATAATAACAGCAAGTATTTTCCCTGAATCTTTACCTTACAGTTTTGCTTTCTGACATATCCTTGAAAAAGACATTCAAGCTACTCTGCATCTTCACTCAGACACTGCAATGTGGTATCCTATGAAATTTCCTGTCAAAGGAAACCATCTCTTATTGCTCATTTGGGAGACATCTTAGTCCTTATAGTCTTAGTTATTATATAATAAATATAATAAACTTAACACATTTCCAATGTCTACTGGATCTCTACAACAAACCTTTTGTATACACTTCTAAGGGAAATGGCCTAAAATTGCCGGCATGACCTTCCCAACAGATAAGAGCACACACTATTTCGTTCATGCAACTGGCTACTATGTGGCAGGCATTGTTCAAGCACTAGGAAGAGCAGTGTAAAAAAATGGACACCTTCCCAAAATAAAAGGGTACCTTCTTACCCTCAGGATTAACTGTAAAGGAGGAAGAAAGTTTTCCCTTTTCACTGACTTTAACTGCTACCCTCCACTCCACAGTTTCTTTGCTATTTCTTCAAATTCCAGCTCTTTTCCTTAAAACTTCTAGTAGCAATTAAAGCGGAATGAAGTACAACTATAGGAAGCACATTTATTCCAAATATCTTTTTGTACCTTTAAGAATATTATGAGAATTAGACAAGATGATCCAGGTATTTAGTACATTGTTTCACAATATATACAGTCTGAGGTAGATATTATTTATTCTAATTTTACAAGCTGATGCATCTGGGGCTTGGAGATGAAAAATAATTGTCCATGTGGATTCTCCAGGCAAGAATACTGGAGTGAGTTGCTATGCCCTCTCCCAGGGGATCTTCCCAACCCGGGATCGAACCCAGGTCTCCCACATTGCAGGTGGATTCTTTACCATCTGAGCCAACAAGGAGGCCCAAATTTAATATTACACAGGTAGAAAGCAGTAGGACAAGACTTTGAACCATACCTGACCCCAAAGACTTAGCTATACAAGTTTTTTTCTTCTAGAATATTCTCACTAATGTCAGCCCATATTTAAATACTACAGTACACACTAGGATTTCCTTTTTTTCTCAATGGCATCCTTCCTAAATTTTGGATCTAATGTCATTAACAACAAAAAATATACAAAGACAAGTCAGTCAATTACAAAGTCAACACTCTGGAGGCAGTACAAAAGTTAATTAATTACTGATACTAATATAACTGAAAACACAAATTGCTTAATTTCTTTAACAATGAAAGACTCATAACATTACAATTTAATTGTATCAAAGCCATCAACAGAGCAAAATAAAAACAAAGCTAATTAAGAAGGCAGTACTTCAGCTCATTAGTTATCTCCTTTAAACAGGAAAACCTACTATTAGTCTACTGGTTCTCAAACCAGTCTGCACATTTGAGAAATAGGAGGAAGAAGGATTGGTGCTTTAAAAATAGTTATACCCAAGCTCACCTCAGAACTATGATATGACAGTCTCTCAAGAGTGGGGCCCATACAAAATCTTTGAAAGTTGTAAATGTTGATGACTACAAGTCTAGATAATAGTAATAAACACCATGTCCTCAAAGCAATTCAAAATCAAGAGGTAACAAAAAAATAAAAAGAAATATAAATTTCTTCTTATCCTAGGAAAGGAGGGGAAGGAATCACCTGCTCAGTTCTCTTTGTTCTTTATCCATTACTGATGGCCTAAAGTCAAGTTTAAGAAATATTAACTACTGGAAGTTATACAAACATGCTACCCAAACTGAAATCCTCACATTTAGAAAGCTCTTTTAAAACTATACCAGGTTTCAGAAAGAACCCCATTTAAATTTTGCACAGATGTTTAAGTCAGCTATTTGTTCAACAAAAAGAGAGTCAATGAAGTGTATTAGAAAGTATTTTATTAATAAGTTATTATAAAACAATATTCATTTCATGTACACAAATTAACTTTTTGGTGCAACAAGAGGAATATCTGAATGTTTCCCATCTATTTCTGTAACTGTCAGAATTACTTTCGTAAGACTGATATTTTCAAATTTAGAACCTACACATACATTTTTCTTAAGAATGTATACATAAAGTACTTCCCTACAACTGCACTATATCCTTGACAAATCCCCATTGGGAGGTACAGTAGTAACTGAAGGCATTTATCTTTGAAACAACTTTTCCTCATTTTTCAGGTTTGGGAATGATAACACATCAAGTATGGAAAATAACTTTTTTCCTTAAGAATACATAAATTCACTTAGAGATGTCTCCACAAGTTGAGAAAACCCCACTTCTTTAGCTCCTTCGGTCAAGACTCCATATCAATCTCAGCCACTTCATTCTTGCCCTGCAGTGCTGTTTCTGTCAGGCTGTCTTCGCTTACATCTTCAATGTCTGCCAGATCAATAGGTGGTAAAGGGTTCCTCCAGTACTGGAAGGTGTTATACTGCCAAAATTCTTCACTGAGCTTTATGAAAAGGAGAGAGATGAAAGCACATCAATGGTCTAGAAAAAGCTGAGGTTTTTCATGAAACCCATTTTCTGTTTTAAAAGCAAACTCACATAAGATTTTGCAGTCTTTAATTTTGCATCTTCAACAAATAAACATTATTAACTCTGCCTAATCAAAGTGTTTCATGGGCTCAGTCAAATCCATATTTTCACATTCATGAATTTGTGAAAGTATGTCTTGCTAGTAGTTTAAATTTAAAAGAATCTCCTCCAAGAGCTTCTCTTCCCAGAATTTTCTTCTATTTGTCAACCCAAAAATAATGCCTGAAGATGGTCTTAGAATTTTTTACCTTTCAATGAGGAAAACAATATAAAAATACATAGACACATCTTAAAACTTACTTTTTGGCCTCTGCCCTGAGGTTTGGAATTTTAATGGGTTGATTTTACATAGGCTAAAATATTTTGATAACCTTCTAAAAAACATTAGAATAAAAACATAGTAAATAACAAGAAAATCTGAAACTGATCATTTTACTAAACATACCATTTGTTCAAGACATGACTTTTAACTCAATAAACCAAAACCGATAAATCCAGGTGAGTGCAAGTCCTTTAAAAATTCAACAGCTTATTCTTAAAGGCTATAAAACTGTTCCAAGTAACTATGAAGTTGATGTTCCAAAGAATTTCAAAATTGGCACAAAATTTCAAAAGCATCCCCTAAATACGCTGTGCATTGCGATTATATACAGATTTCCAAGGTGATCACTTTGAAGGTTAACACCTTTCCTCGATGGGTATCAATATAGTTATATATTTAGCCTATTAAGTAGTGTCTGTACTTTAGGTTCATACTTGTTATAGCAGCAGTATCCAATAGAAATATAACAGAAGACACATATATAATTTAAAAATTTCTGGTACCTTCAGTTAAAAGAAAAAGAGAGTATAAAGAAACATGTGAAATCAATCCTAAAACTTTACTTAACCTAGCAGAGCCCAAACCACTATCATTTCAAGATACAGTCAATATTTTTAAAAATTAATGTGATGTTTTTACATTTTTCTTGTCATAGTAAAAGTTTAAAATCTGCCAGGTATTTCACACTTCCAACACTATTCAGACTAGCTGCACTTCAATGTTCAATAGGCACATGTCGCTAGTTACTTAAATGCAGAGCACTGGACTTTTCAATAAGTTCATTCAGTGCCTTAGACACTAAGGCTTAGCAAATTAAGAGTCCCTCGGGAATTTCTTAACACTGGGATAAAAATTTAATAACCCAAACGATGTCAAGAAAAATTTCATTTTAATTAAGTAAACGGTTAAAAACAATGACCTATTTCTCTGTCTTTTGGAAAAAAATCTATTGTTCAAATTACCTATGTATAAAACACAAATCAAAAAGATCCCTTAACAAGGTAAGTATAACCTACTAGCTAAGAGCACAAACTTTGCCCACATGACAGGTCTGCATTTATATAACTCCACCACCCATTAACTCTCATCTTGACTGAAGTCTATTTCATCATAGATTAAAAAAGACTCTTTGCTCTTGTGTGAATTACGGTCTAGCACTGTAACTGGCAAATATAGCTAGTTATTATATCCCAAGAAGCCTATGAACCGGTATCATTATAAACTGAAATCATACCATTTCTGCTTTCTATTTAAAATATCAATTAATAACAGTAAAGGTCAGCCCTGACAGAGTATTGAATCTGCATAAAGTGACTCTAACATGAGAAAATACATGAATATTCATTGAAGTAACACCTGGTTTTTAGTTCTCCAGTTAAGAAAATACCTGAAACAACTCAATAAATACTCTTGAGAGTCTAGGAGAGAAAACAGGTTACCATCATTTGGCCTAGATTTCACCCTTTGTATAGAAAGGACATATTTGAGGAAATTCTTCCTAAATAAGATCCCAAGGATAAGGATAGGGACTTAAGCTCTGAGAACAAGAGGAACAAAGGAAGACATTTGCTGCAGGAACTGAAAAAGCTTTTTAACTTCTACATGTTTTTGCTATATCCTATTTTCCCTTAGCTGTAAGACTCTTAACACAAAAATCATGCATCTTTGGTTGCAGTGGAAAAAAAAGCTGAAGAAAATTAAGTTTGCTCCAAGAAGCAGCTCAAGGAAAAGGACAAAAAAATGGAATATGAGGGTTCCTGGGGAAAGAGAACAGGGGACTAGTCTTTATGAAGAAATCCCTCAAAACAAGCTTGTTCCCTGCTTCAGGCTTATAGTGAGTCCAGGAAGCAGAAAGCTTCTAGATGTAGTCACTGCTGTGGAAGAAGATACAGGTTGCGTCCAGGAGATTCTAAGCTGATGTCTGCTGTCAATTTACTAAAAATTCCTTTGCCTACCTGCCATTTTCATTTCCCTTTTATCAATATGCGGCATACTGCAATCAGTAAACTCTGCTAGGAAAGCTTATGTATGGGTAGTGTAACAGAAACAGTCAAGTTCTCAGACTATACAGTACTTACTTCCATACCAAATAGCTCTGGATGACTATCATCCTAGATTTTTGTTTTTTTCAGGTTTTGCACATTGGTATGACATGACTTAACTGGAAATCGTTAATTCTTTATTCTACTTTAAAACTAAGGACTATCATTCAGTCTTAAGCTGACTTGAACATCTAAAAGCAGTTTGAATTTAAAACGTCTAAATAAGGTTCGTTTTCTAAATTCCAAGAAAACCTGGAGTAGAAATGCTCATCATAAAAATTATATCTAAAGGATAATTTCCGACAACCACAGAACAAGATCTTTCGAAACTACTCTATTTTATTGGCAAAGTATTTGATGTATAAGATATTTAGGACAATGGAGAAATGTGGAGCAGATGATACGATGTAGTAGTTGACAAGAACTAGCTGAAGTCTCAGCTCTTCATTTGCTTCTTCCACCTGCAAAGCTCCTGGTTCAACCCCTAAGTGCCAAAACGCTGCCTGAATTCCTGAGACCAAAGCTGCCCAATAATACACAATGCCAGTCACAAACATTATTTAAAATGCTCTAATGGCCATACTTGAGAGTCCCTCGGACTGCAAGGAGATCCAACCATTCCATCCTAAAGGAAATCAATCCTGAATATGCATGGGAAGGGCTGGTGCTGAAGCTGAAACTCCAATACTGTGGTCACCTGATTCAAAGACCAGATATTTGAAAAGACCTTGATGCTGGGAAAGATTGAAGGTGAGAGGAGAAGGGGATGGACAGAGGATGAAATGGTTGGATGTTATCACTGACTCAATGGACATGAGTTTGAGTAAACTTTGGGAGTTAGTGATGGACAGGGAGGTCTGGCGTGCTGTAGTCCACGGGGTCGCAAAGAGTTGGACACGACTGAGCGACTGACTGAACTGAACTGACTGAATGGCCATATTTTAAAAGCATATATTTTATTCAAGCCAGTATCTTCAAATGATTTCAATGGCCAATCAATATAAAATTTTTTGAAATCTTTCAAATCTAGTGAGTATTTTACACTTTGAGCACGTCTCAATTTGAACTAGTCACACCTCAGGTGTTGTGTCATATTTCGAGTAGCTGCCACACCTAAGACAACAGATCTAGACATCTTTATGTGCAGATACGGGGGCAGGCTCATTTCCCACGGAAGCGGAACTCTCCAAAGATCCTCATACATATGCCTGATGTTGAGAACCAGATTAATTTTCTGATCCTTTTTCATAGGATCAGACTTACCATTGCGTTAGGAATGCCTTTTCCCCGAAATATGGAGGCCCTTCCTCTCAACCAAAAGAGCTGTGCCATCCCTTAAAGGACGTCCAACTGGTGGTTACTACACTGGTCATCCTCTTTAGAAAGAAACCGATCACGAATTCCAGAAAGCAATAATCGTTAAACCGAGGTAGACGTAATACACCTTTCTCTGAACTTTGTCGCGGAGTTTAACTTATTGCCAACGTCTTCACCAAGCTCTCCCGCCTGTCACGACCCACGGCCCTGCTTCCCTCTTGGACACCGCAAGTGCTGAAGGTGCAAGGCCACGTGTATACCTCACCCAACGGTCTGTCTCCCCCTAGTTTAGCTCAGTGCTCTCTGCCCGTCGTAACGAACCAAGACGCTGCCCAAGGCGGGCTCTAGGGCCCTTGGTGTGTTGCCTTCGGACGGGGGGGACGGGGGGTGTCAGTGTACATTCTCCTGGGGAGGACCCCAGCTTTTCATCTTGGGCGGGGGTGTCGTGACAAACACGACTTTAGAGGGGGCGACAGGTTCCTTCCCGGGACGCGCAGTGCCTGGGAAAGGATGACCCTTTCTCCCCGACCCCGGGCCCCTGTCGGAGCGCCCAGCCCACCACCACCAGCCCCTACCTGGCGCGGTGCGGCCCCCAGTCTCCCCGCTGGGACTCTGCGCGCCCCGCCCCATCGTCGCCACCGCCTCTCGAGGGGCGGACACCCCGGGGCTCCTCCCCCGGCCCGCGGGGCCGCACCGGCGGCTGCAGCAGCTGCGACTCGCCGGTCTCCAGGCCGCGGCCCTCACGCTCCGCGCCGTCCTGGGCGCCGGTATCCCCGTCGTCGCGGCGCTTGCTGGGCGAAACCGAAGGCTCAGTCATAGCCCCCGCGTCGATTTTACGCTTTCGGGGCAGCTCGGGGAAGCCGAGGGGCCGCCCGGGATGCGAGGCCCCCGGCGGCGGGATCCAGAGCGGCGGCGGCGGCGGCTCCTCAGGAAATTCGCAGAGCAGGAGCCGCTTCCAAGGCACGTGGAACGTCAGCGGCTCGGCCGCACGGCGCTTGGCCATGGGCCCCGAAGGCTCGGGCGGAGCCCGCCCGGCGCGGGAGGCCGAGTGCTGATAGCTGTGGGGGCGGAAGGCGAGGGCGGAGCGCGCAGCGCGCGAGGGAAGGCGAGGACCGAGTCCAGGCGAGGCCGCCGCTGGAAAGTGCAGAGGGCGGAGGGGGCGGGGCAGCCGATCCGGCCCAGCTCGCGCGCGCAGCCCTCGCCGCCGCCGCTGCCGCCGAAGTGCTGCCGGACGTTGGGGAGCAACCGCGAGGCGGCGGAGATTCGAACCTGCGCACAAATGTGCGCGCGCGCACTCGCGCAAGCCAGGCAGGCCGCTGGTTGGTGAAGGCTCGCCGGGGCGAGCTCCCGAGCGCCCCCGCGGCCGGAAGTGCGCGCCCTGGGGAGAGGCGGGCTTATTAAAGGCCCAGTGGCGTTGCAGAGGTTTTAGAGTAGCTGTGTATGCCGCTGTGTAGCAGCGTTCCACCATTGCTTTCCGATTGAAACGAAATTGTTTGGCTTTTAAATGATGTGGGAAGCGCAGAGTTCCTTGCTTGCTCTGCGCGGTGGTCAGAAGTGAGATTCCAAAATCTTCGAGCAAAACTGTGTTGTCAAAGGACATTAAAGAATGACAACCTTATTTTTAATAGTTAATAAAAACAGTAACCAAGTAAAGAAAAACGTGAGGAAGAAAATTATGTGTAAGTGATTTAAAGGGAGAAACTACTATGATCTAGAGAAAAGTATGCAAGGAAGATAATTGTTCTCTGATTAGTAATTAATTATCCCACGCCCCTACACATCAAGGCTGTTGTGAGAAGTTAGGAGTAACCAACTGCTTATTATAGAAATATAATAAGGTGGTAAACTGGCTTTTCTGTTTGATCTTTGCATTTCCTCCCGTTTTCTCTCATCCCCAGCCCCCTCCCCTCTGGCAACCACCTGTTTGTTCTGTGTATCTATGACTGTTTTTCTGTTATATTTGCTCATTTATTTTGTTTTTAGATTCCACATATAAGTAAAACGATACCATATTTCTTTCTTATTTCACTTTACATCAGTTCAATTCAGTCGCTCAGCTGTGGCCGACTCTTTGCCACCCCAATCGCAGAACGCCAGGCCTCCCTGTCCATCACCATACCTTTTAAATCCATCCATATTGTTGCAAAGGGCAAAATTTCATTCTTTTTCTGGCAGAATAACTTGCCGTTTATTATATATATGGATATATCACAGTCTGTTTATTCATTCACTTTCGGTGGACATGTAGGTTGTTTTCAGTTTGGGGCTGCTGAGAACATTTATGTGTAAGGCTTGGAATGGACATAATATCTCGTGTTATCTCATTGTAGTTTATCCCATTGGATTTCCCTAATGACTAATGATATTCAGGATCTTTTAAGTGCTCACTTGCTATCTGCACATCTTCTTCGATAAAATACTCAAACTTGACACAATTTTAAAAATCTGGTCACTTGCTTTATTTTCCTTATTTCATATTTCTATGCATGTAATTTCATTCATGTTAAATACAGTATTCCACCATATGAATCCATTTAATTGTTGATAAGCATTTGAGTTTTTCTAAATTTTTAAAGATAGTGTACTGTTAACTACGAACAAAGCTAGTGGAAGTGATGGAATTCCAGTTGAGCTATTTCAAATCCTGAAAGATGATGCTTTGAAAGTGCTGCACTCAATATGCCAGCTGCTAAGTCACTTCAGTCGTGTCCGACTCTATGCAACCCCATAGACGGCAGCCCACCAGGCTCCGCCACCCCTGGGATTCTCCAGGCAAGAACACTGGAGTGGGTTGCCATTTCCTTCTCCAATGCATGAAAGTGAAAAGTCAAAGTGAAGTAGCTCAGTCTTGTCCAACCCTTAGCGACACCATGGACTGCAGCCCACCAGGCTCCCCATCCATGGGACTTTCCAGGCAAGAGCACTGGAGTGGGATGCCATTGCCTTCTCCCAGTATGCCAGCAAATATGGCAAACTCAGCAGTGGCCACAGGACTGGAAAAAGTCAGTTTTCATTCCAATCCCAAAGAAAGGCAATGCCAAAGAATGCTCAAACTATTGCACAATTGCACTCATCTCACACCTAGTAATGTTCAAAATTCTCCAAGCCAGGTTTCAGCAGTATGCGAACCGTGAACTTCCAGATGTCCAAGCTGGTTTTAGAAAAGGCAGGGGAACCAGAGATCAAATTGCCAACATCCGCTGGATCATGGAAAAAGCAAGAGTTCTAGAAAAACATCTATTTCTCCTTTATTGACTATGCCAAAGCCTTTGACTGTGTGGATCACAATAAACTGTGGAAAAGTCTGAAAGATGGGAATACTAAACCACCTGACCTGCCTCTTGAGAAACCTATATGCAGGGCAGGAAGCAACAGTTAGAACTGGACATGGAACCTCAGACTGGTTCCAAATAGGAAAAGGAGTACGTCAAAGCTGTATATTGTCACCCTGCTTATATAACTTATATGCAGAGTACATCATGAGAAACACTGGGCTGGAAGAAGCACAAGCTGGAATCAAGATTTCCAGGAGAAATATCAATAACCTCAGATATGCAGATGACACCACCCTTATGGCATAAAGTGAAAAGGAACTAAAAGGCCTCTTGAAAGAGGAGAGTGAAAAAGCTGGCTTAAAACTCAACATTTAGAAAACTAAGGTCATGGCATCTGGTCCCATCACTTCATGGGAAATAGATGGGGAGAGTGTCAGACTATTTTGGGGGGCTCCAAAATCACTGCAGATGGTGATTGCAGCCATTGGAAAGCAGAGACATTACTTTGCCAACAAAGGTCCGTCTAGTCAAGGCTATGGTTTTTTTCCAGTAGTCATGTATGGATGTGAAAGTTGGACTGTGAAGAAGGCTGAGCGTCAAAGAATTGATGCTTTTGAAGTGTGGTGTTGGAGAAGACAATCTTGAGAGTCCCTTGGACTGCAAGGAGGAGATCAGTCCTGGGTGTTCTTTGGAAGGACTGATGCTAAAGCTGAAACTCCAATACTTTGGCCACCTCATGCAAAGAGTTGACTCATTGGAAAATACTCTGATGCTGGGAGGGATTAGGGGCAGGAGGAGAAGGGGATAACAGAGGATGAGATGGCTGGATGGCATCACCGACTCAATGGACATGAGTTTGGGTGAACTCGGAGTTGGTGATGGACAGTGAGGCCGGGCATGCTGCAATTCATAGGGTTTCAAAGAGTCAGACACAACTGAGCGACTGAACTAAACTGAACATGTGTGTGTGCTCAGTCATGTCCAACTCTTAGATCCCTTAGACTATAGCCTGCCAGGCTCCTTTAGTCCATGGAATTTTCTGGTAAGAATACTGGAGTGGGTTGCCATTTCTTCCTCCAGGGGATCTTTCTGACCCAGGGATTAGCCCATGTCTCTGAGTCTCCTGCACTGGCAGGCAGATTCTTTGAGACATCGGGGAATCCCTGATATGAGCATGCTTCTTCATAATTTCCAAGGCGCATGTGCAAGAATGTCTCTGCGTGCATGCTTAGTTGCTCAGTCACGTCCGACTCTGTGCAGTCCTGTGGACTGTGCCTGCCAGGGTTCTCTGTCCATGGGATTTCCCAGGAAAGAATACTGTAGTGGGTTGCCATTTCCTCCTCCAGGAGATCTTCCCAAAATAGGGATTGAACCCAGGTCTCCTGTGTCTCCTACACTGGCAGGCGGATTCTTTACCACTGAGCCGCCTGTCTCTGCAGAATGGAATTCCTGAGTAGTACAGCATTATGTTTAACTTCACCTGGACTAGCTTGCTAAAGTGCTTTTTACAAACTTATTCTAGTACAGGGTAAGATGCTTTTGTCACATCCTCACCAGTAAACTTAGTATGGTCCTATCTGAGAGTGTGATATATCTCATTGTGGCCTGTTTGTATTTCCCCAGTGAAACGGGACATCTTTTACATAGTTTATGGGCCATTCCTGGAGCAGTAATTCTGGCTCTTTACTCTGCATGGTGTCTTGTTGAGTAAGTTCTAAACGTAAATGTGGTCTACATTATCAGTCTTTTCTTTCATTGTTTATAGTTTATGCTCAAGACCACTCTGCCTGATCCCGGCCAGCCTCTGCTTGACCCAACTTGGATTTCTAGCTTTTTGTGAAAGGATTGTTAAATTCTTTGCAGCTTTGTTAAATTCTTTGAAAGCAATGTTCTTATGAGTAGTAGCTGTTATAAATATTATAAATATTTCCTCCCAGTAGGTCTTGTATTTTTACTGTCTGAAATCTTAATTTTAACATAGTCAAGTTTATCAATGTTTTGTTTTCTGGTTTACACATACTACTTGTTAAGAAGTCCTTTCCTGTTCCAAGTTCTAGACATTTTATGGTTTTATATTTTTGCTTCCATATTTAAATCTTTCATCCATGTGGAACTGATTTGTGTGTATACAGCAGTCAACACATATGGACATCACATTTACTTGTCCACTATGTGCTTTCACATATTCACATAGAGGCATACATCAGAGATATTGCAGATACTGCTGCAATAAAGCTAATATCGCAATAAAGTGAGTCACACAAATATTTTAGTTTCCTAGGGCATATGAATGTTATGTTTGCACTATACTGTCATCTGTTAAATGTCTTTTAAAATGTGCATACCTTAAAATCAGTGTTTACAGATCTCCACAGCAAAATACAATAATAATGAAAAATTTGAATTACTACAAGAATTACCAAAATGACACAAGGACATGAAGTGAGTAAATACTGTCAGAAAAGTGATGCTGACAGACTTCCTGGATACAAGCGTTGTCACAAAACTTCAACTTGTTAAAAACACAATGCACTATTTTCAAAGTGCAATAAAAGGAGGTATGCCTGTATATATTAATATTTCACAGTACAGAGGACCTCATAAAAACCACTGAACTAGGTGGTATCAATCCTCTTTCACAGATGAGGAAACAAACTCAGAGTGCTTTGCCCAAGTTCACAAATAATAATTCAGGAAAAGTATCTAAGTGCCAATCCAGTGTTTGTCATACTAATGGCCTTTGCTGGAATTTTCTTCTACTGGTTCCTTTATAATTCTTGTTTGATTATATAACAAAACCAAAGACCAAGTTTAATTAGTACAAGGCCTAGCATGCTCAGAATTCAACTAATCATACTGACTTTCTAGAAGCATATAAAAGGCTAATCCCAGGGTCTAAATGTATTGTTCTCAATTAATTAAAATTCCCATATCTATGGTTATCCCATGTTAGATGGAAATAAGCAAGCAAATAGTTTCATAGCAATTGTCAGATTTTAATATTCAAGAAAAATTAAGTCCATCATACACATTAAAAATATAGGAAATTTCATGCAGACATGAAGCTTCCAATTCAGCCTTTGTGGCAACTTTTAGAATGAGTTACATATAAATACAGTACATTTTACAATTCCCAAACAATAATTTTATACTGTGATTTATACAGCTTCTCTTTATATTTTACATATCTCATCTTGCTCACTTGATTAACATACACTAGCCTGTACTGCTTCATATTATGGAAATAAAAAAGAAATGAAAGCAAGCACAATGACCTCTCTCCTCCCACTTTATGAAAATAAATGAAAAATCTGTGTTATTTAAGAAAAATGTTTTAAATTTTAAGGCTTACACACTTTAGTAGCTATTTCTACACATAATACAAAATTAAATCCTCCAGTGACACCTCTATTATTGATTGATACCACAATTTTCAAGTTTAGAATATATTAACTACAAAAGCTATAAGAAAAAAAAGGGATGCAAATTTGTGTAGTATGTTTTTAAAACAGCATTCATAATATGGAGGAGAAATCAAGAAACAAATGAAATAACTGATTTCATAATTAACTAAAAGCTGTAATTTAGAAGTACAAATAACATTATTAAAGGATAAAACCTGATAGCAAAAATTTTAAGAAATGCCAACCCATTGGTGTCAACCTGTTTTGCCCTTTATGAGAAAACCAAAATCATTTGTTTTGCTACAAGCTGTAAAAAAGTGAATACTTATCAGTGAATAAAAGCATTTCTAAATTACAAACAGCATGCATTCCTTTCAATGGCTTTTTAGAAATACTTATGCTCTTTTAAGTTTCTTTCTTTAAAAGAAAATAAGTTCATTTTTTCCCCTTGCAATTAATTTCAAGTTCATCCATGTGGTAGATCAGAATTCCCACTAAATGAACATCTGCCAAGTACTTAGGAACACAAAAAAAGACAAATAGTTTTTCAGAAACATTCAGTAGATTACATACAGGTGTCCATAACTTGACAAATCAACTTAATGGAATCCTTTATCGCATCATGGGCATAAAGGGCCCAGGCGCTCCTGTAGTGTATGCAGAAAAGATCTTACTAGTAAGATGTCAAATCACACCAGGACTCCCCTCACCTAACTGACAATAAAGATGTAAAGATTTATAAATAAGTTTTCCTATGAAAACATGACATTTATGTTACCAGCACATTACTGAGATTAAGTCTATTTAATTAAAATTGCCACAGAGGTCACTTTATGTCATCACAACCATCTATGAAAATATTCAATATTACTCCCTTTTCTCCAAGAAAAGGTTAAAACACATTAAATTAGTCATCTATTTATCAAGCTACTGGAAAACAGGGTAATAAACATTAAAAAATACAAAGGAAAACTCCCTCCAAAAAAGATCTGCTAGAGGTAGAAATTTAAAGCAGCATATTACTGTTTTAGCTATAGCTATCAGGAAACAAAATGGATACTAATCTGAAATTATACTAATGGCTGCTGCTTACAATATTAAATACACAGACCATGGGCAGTAATTTATCCCTAAATTTCATAATGAAAATTTCTCCACATTAATACTATCATGACAGTTTTTACCAGTATATAATTGTTTTAACGGAAAAAAAAAAAAGTGCTTGCTTTTGTAATTCAGGTAATCTAAAGGAAAGACATTATTGTAAACATCTAACTGACAAATTTATAGTTTGAAATCATACATTTCAAATGGGCAGATTTTATTCTTATTTTCCCAGTTTCCTAGCAGTACCTTTAATAAATACTTGTGCCTCACTTAGAATGCTGAGATCTCATATATTTCAGAGTGATCCATGATGAGTATGCTTTCAAAGTGTTCAACTTAGTGTGACCAGAAGACTAATTTGATCCTATAAACTCAGCATTTTGTAAAGATGAAATGTTTGATGCTAACTGTAAGTCCAGATGAGCTAGAAAATAAAATAATTCGAATGATAAAAGGATATACATTTTCTGTATAGATTGCTTAGGTTCAAAGTAAACAAAGTCCCAATTCCAGATGTTGAAAGTGACAAAGGATCCTTAGACTCTAAAAATAACATGTACAATGCATACAAAACAACAAAAAGGAGATTTTTATGGATTGCAATACTATAAGTTATTCATATGGCAGACTTAATGGACAGCTTCATGAAGACACTGGAAATAAAGTTTTTTCTACTGAAAGATAATTCTGGGCTTCAAGGAAAAAGTATACTTGAAGACATTTCCTCCATTTTTACTTATGTAGTACAAATATGCATGGCACAGTATATTTCTGAAAAAGCGATAGACATATTAAGAAAATAGACACTATTTCTAAATTTTGTTAGGAATAAGAAGGCACCACTGATTTGAGGTTGTGTCCTGTCATTATGATAGTTGATTTTGAGTTGTTTATTTCAGCATTTGCTATTAAACTTTTTTCTTGATGATAATCACTTGAGACTGTTATTGTGGTTTACGGACCACAAACAAAACACATTCATAGTAGTATTTCATCATGGATAGATCATTCACAGTATACGTTGATAAGACAGATTCTTTTTCCACCTGAAATGCAAACAGTAATCATAGTGATGATGAAAACTACAATGATAGTGCTATTTTAAACATATTCTGTGTATTATTCACTTATTACACATACGTACCTTCTAAGATTGGCACTATAAGTAATCTCAGTTTACAAACAACAGGTCACACCTACATTAAGTGGTGAAACTGGAATTCACGCTCAAGAAGTCTTTAATTCTGGAGCCTGAACTCTAAACTACTATAATATATTGCTTCTTTTTATCTTTAAGAACAAACCTGTTGTTTTTTTTTAAGTGAATCGAATGCTTCTAAATAAACTAAAGCAATAGTCGAAGTATCATGAATCCTTATAATCACATAAGGGAAGACCACACAGTACAAAAGTACATATAGTAAACAATATCCCTCTTACATCTGACCTCCCATCCCATCTATGTGCAATCTGTCTACAAAAGCCAGTATTATGATAATGGTCAGCTACCACTTATTGAAAGGTGATTACACTAGGTATGACAGTTTTCCACTTACATACACATTATCCCAAATCCTTATAATTCTAAAAGCTAAGAAGTATTAGTTTCACTTCATGGGTTAGAAAACAAAAGAGGTTAAAAAGTAAAGCCAGTAATTGCCATGATATCACCATTCCTGTTTGAGTGCTCTGAAAGTTAAACTTTGACAATACTCATTCCATCCTTACCTCTAATTGGAATCCATACTGCAGAACAACATTTTTTATATCCTCATAGCTCAATTCTATGGAAAGTTCATTCGCCAAATTTTCAAAGTGGTACAGCAGAGGACCTATAATTTAAAGATATTATGACACTACTTAAATATAAACATGCACCACTAGCTGTTTAAACTGAACTCCCAAGTTAAGTAATAAGTTGGGCAGAGGATGAAACATAAAAGGAGGAGTAAAGAACTGTTATATTTGCGAAAGACAAGTATCCCTTAAAACTTTGCCATTTGAGTGCCGGGCCTACATTCACAGGGAGTGAGTCCCTCTGGTGTAACAGCCTTGCACTGTGATTCTCCACGTCATGGGCTTTACACCTGGAACTCTGTAAGTTCCTGAAGGAGTGGCTGAATCACAGAATACCAGGTCCCCAAAATGCAAGGGTATCCTGTAACTGTAATTCCATAAGTATATGCAAAACTGCAGTTACAAACTATTTCGTGAAAACAGAGAAGGGTCTTCAAGCCAGACTGGGCAGGAAAAAGTGTAGGGGTAAGGGGGGATGGAGAGTTATAGGCATGGAAGTCATGCCTGGAAGGAAAAGGTGATACTAGAGATGGCTTTTTTTTTTTTTGGCTGTGCTGCACGGCTTGTGGGATCCTAGTTCCTCAACCAGTGATTGAACCCAGGCCACCACAGTATAAATGTTCCAAGTCCTAATCAATGGACCACCTACAGCTGGCTTTTTAAAGCACAGTTAATATTCCAGCTCTAACACCAACTAATTCTTCCCCATCTGTGACATGACTTTAATGTGATGTAACACACCATGCATACAGAAGGTGCTAGGTTAACCACAACCATTACAACTTTTTAAAATAACACCCCCCCTTTACTATTCTCTCACTCTAGATATCCAAGGAACTGTCATCTGACTCAAACCAGATATTCTGTTCTTTTAAATCTCACATTTTGCCCAATCTATCCACTTCATCCAGGTAACATTATCATTCCATAGTTTTACTAAGGGACTAGACAATCTTTTTATTTTCATTGGATTAATTATAAATCCTGAGACCAACTCACACACCCCCACCCTACCCCACTCCTCTTACCATGTGTTAACAGGCACAAGAGATAAAAGCAACAAACAAGACAAAACTGCTGTTCCCAAACTGCTGACCACTCTGTGGAACTCGGTTAGGGTTAAAGGTTTTTCTTTTTTTTCTACTGTACACAAACCACTAGAATAAAATAACTATAATTTATATATTAGTGTTCTTTTCAAAAGATAGTAATGATTCCCCACCAAACTACTCTATCAAAGTTAAGTTCCTGTTAAATTTTATTAGTACTAGTAAAAATGGAAGGTGCTACCATTTACTGAGCACCTGTTGTATCCAAGATCATCCCAAAGCTTTTGAAGCATTCTTTTATTAAAGAATGCAGAGCCTCACAGCCAAGTATCTCCAGTACTAAAGTATATGCTATTCCTCCTCTATTATTTGAAGAAACTCCAACAATACTGTTTTATAACATTTACATAAACACATTCCTATACTTCTTACAGTCTCAGACCATATTTTACTTCTATTAACGTTGTTTCATTACAAGCTACATGAACAAAGGAACATGTCTTGTTTCTTTTTAATCCAATATAATGCCCAGCATAGCACTGAATGTAGTTAATCATCTGTAATTTTACCACCTGAAGACAGCCATTACAGTTGCTTTGTATTTTTCAGTCTATTACAAATGATACTTCAAAAAAATATCTGCTTATATTTCAGAGATACATTACAAAGACATGCCTTGCAGTGGAGTTTCTAGGTCAGAGAGTAAATATTTTTACTAACTTGATTCAGACTGCCAAAATGCTTTCCAATAGAGACATAGTACTTTTCACTCACAATTGCAAGTAAGTACTTGTTTTAACACCTTACTTAACAAGTGGTGGGAATGCAATGGTACAGTCACTCTGGAAAACTGGTTGGCGGTTTCTTGTAAAGTTTTATACATGCATGTTCCACATATGACCCAGCAATTCCACCAGTAGGAATGAAACCTTGTGGCTACACAAAGGTTTATACATGAAGGTTTACAGCAACTTTATTCATAACCGTAATAATTTGGGAACAACCCAAATGTCCATCAGCCAGTCAAAGAATAAATAGAATGTAGTATATCCATACAATGAAATATTACTCAGCAATAAAAAAAAAAGCCACTGGTACATGCAACAAAATGGATGAATTTCAAAAACATTATGCTAAGTGAAGGATGCCAGACACAAAAAGCAACTTACTGTATGATTCTATTTATATGGTTTTCTGGCAAAGGGAGAACTGTAATAACATAAAACAGAGCACTACCTACCAGATACTGAAGATGAGAGAACTGACTACAAAGGGTCAGAAGAGACCTTTTTCGGGCGAGTGATAGAAATGTTCCCTATCTTGATAGATGTAATGGCTGCATGATTATCGAGCTTCCAAAATACTTCAAGTTATACATTTCAAAAGAGTGAATTTATTATGTGTCAACTATACCCCTCCTCAAAAATCTAAATTATAAAGAAAAAAACACACTAAGTATTTTTATTAAACTAAGTATTTGCTAATTTGGCAAGAGGAAAATGATAGGCCATGCATAATTTCATCTGCATTTCCTTGAGGCTGAGCAGTTTTTCACATTTATTATGCTCATTCTTTACTATTTTTAAATTTTTATTTTTTAAATTTGACTTTATGGCCATGCCACAAGTCATGCAAGATGTGAGTTCACCAACCAGGTATTGAACCTGCGCCCCCTGCAGTGAAAGAACAAAGTCTTAACCCCTGGACTACCAAGGAAGTCCCCAGCTCATTCTTTAAAGGAATGTTTATCAAGCAACAAGCAAATGCCTGGCACTGAATATATAAAGATGAATAAAACACTATCACAGTCCTGAAGGAGTTATCTGTTTTCTCAATTCTCCTGTCTCTTCACATTTTTAAAAACTTTTTATTGAAGGATAATTGCTTTACAGAATTTTGCTGTTTTCTGTCAAGGCTCAACATGAATCAGCCATAGGTATACATATGTCCCCTCCTTTTGAAACTCCCTCCCATCTCCCTCCCAATCCCACCCCTCTAGGTTGATACAGAGCTCATCTTTGAGTTTCCTGAGTCACACAGCAAATTCCCATTGGCTATCTATTTTATATATGGTAATATAAGTTTCCATGTTTCTCTTTCCATACATCTCACCATCTCCCCATGTCCTAAGTCTATTCTCTATGTCTGTTTCTCCATTGCTGCCCTGTAAATAAATTCTTCAGAGCCATTTTTCTAGATTCTGTATATGTGCGTTAGAATACAATATTTATCTTTCTCTTTCTGACTCACTTCACTCTGTATAATAGGTTCTAGGTTCATCCACCTCATCAGGACTGACTCAAATGCGTTCTTTTTAATGGCTGAGTAATATTCCATTATGTATATGTACCACAACTTCTTTATCCATTCATCTGTCAATGGGCATCTAGGTTGCTTCCATGTTCTAACTATTGTAAATAGTGCTGCAGTGAACAGTGGGATACATGTGTCTTTTTCAACTCTGGTTTCCTCAGGGTATATGCCTAGGAGTGGGATTGCTGGGTCATATGGTGGTTTTATTCCTAGTTTCTTAAGGAATCTCCATACTGCCTTCCATAGTGTCTGTATCAATTTACATCCCCACCAACAGTACAAGAGCGTACCCTTTTCTCCACACCCTCTCCAGCATTTATTATTTGTGGACTTTTTGATGATGGCCACTCTGACCAGTGTGAGGTGATATCTCATTGTGGTTTTGATTTGCATTTCTCTAGTAATGAGCCATGTTGAGCATCTTTTCATGTGTTTGTTAGCCATCTGTATGTCTTCTTTGGAGAAATGTCTATTTAGGTCTTTACCCCACTTTTTCACTGGGTTGTTTGTTTTTCTGGTACTGAGTTTTATGAGCTGCTTGTATATTTTAGAAATTAATCTTTTGTCAGTTGTTTCATTTGCTATTATTTTCTCCCATTCCTAGGGTTGTCTTTTGACCGTGCTTATAGTTTCCTTTCCTATGCAAAAGCTTTTAAGTTTAATTAGGTCCCACTTGTTTACTTTTGTTTTTCTTTCCATTACCCTGGGAGGTGGGTGATAGAGGATCTTGCTTTGATTAATGTCACTGAGTGTTCTGCCTCTGTTTTCCTCTAAGAGTTTTATAGTTTTTGTTCTTACATTTAGGTCTTTAATCCATTTTGTCTTCACATTTTTTTAATGGCAATAACAGAAGCAAAGAAACATTTTTTCCTTGACTATAAGTATAATGTAAGCTCAATAACAGAAAGCTAAAATAACATGAATAACATAAAACCAAACCCATGTCTAATCCTAGTAAACACAGATAAACACTTAAAAACTTAATGTATCTCCTTACAGTCTTTCCTTGATGCATTAGAATGAGATATTACATGTACAGTTTTGCATCTTATAGCCCAGCAAAACAAACAACTATAAGCAAGAGCCAGCAGGAACAAGAGAAAGCAGAGGCTGACCTGCAAAGATGTGAGATATTACAATTATTGTACAAAATACACTATTTTCAGAAGCAAAAGACTATTGAGAAACCATATGCAGAGAAGAGAACATTCTTAAATGGCATAGCTAACCAAAAACATACAAACAAAATAATAAAAATAACCTCCCCCACACACACACGAAGTCCCCACCAAATAGAAAAGAAATAGATATTAGACACAGTGAAAGAAAAAAAATTGTGAATGGGAAGACAGGTCAGAATAAGTCATCTAGAATGCAGGACAGACAGACCAGAACAAGAAAAAAAAATAGCAAGTAAAGCAAAGTGTGCTCGAGAGTACATTTGACTGCATTTCCAGAAGAAGAGAAAAAGAATGTGGGAGAGGAGGTATACAAAGAAATAATAACTGTTATTCTTTATTTTGATGCTACGCTTCTCTCATATTGGCAAGTGGAGATCTGTTTTAAGCTAAGATTTTTCAGAACTGATGAAAAAATTTTTGCAGGCTCAGGTAGCCCAAAGTGTATAGTTTTTAAAACAACAATTCACACCTGCATATAATACTGAGCCTGAAAAAAACTGCAAAGTGAAAATCTTAAAAAACAAAACTGATTACTCAAAGAAGCAACAATTAAAATAGCTAAATTCTAAACAACAAAAATAGAAGCTGCTGGAATGACGTCTTAAATGTACTGAAAGCTATATGCCAACTTTGCACTCCATACCTAGAGTTGCTATGGAACTAGAAGTATCAGCATAAACTCATGGTCTATAAACATGATAGACATAGAAGGATACATACATATACTTATAAAAAGGCCTAGAAGCAATACCATGACAGTGGGAGAATCCAGAATTTCGTTTCTAAATACCATTCCCCATTAAAAGGAACCATGAATCCTTGGAAAAACTGGCTGATCTCAGGCAGAAAAAGTGCAAGATGAGCCCAGAATACCTAGTTATGCCAGAAAGAAGATGCTCAGACAATGGCAGGGATATGTCAAAAGGACACAGGAGCCAGCTTGAAGGAGATCCCATTTTACTGAATCTGGGATAAGTTTATTTAAATCATTTATATCCTTAAGGTTCTAAAAGTTTCAGTTAAGAGACAGCTGATTATTAAACTAGATGAAGTAAAGTAGAAGTCACTCAGATGTGTAAAACTCTTTGTGACCCCATGGACTATACAGTCCATGGAATTTTCCAGGTCAGAATACTGGAGTGGGTAGCCGTTCCCTTCTCCAGGGGATCTTCCCCAACCCAGGGACTGAACCCAGGTCTCCCTCACTGCAGGTGGATTCTTTACCAGCTGAGCCACCAGGGAAGCAATATTTAACTATATGTTGTATATAAGAGATACATCTAAAACATAAAGATACAGAAAGGATTTAAGAGAAAAAGATCCACCATACAATTATTTAAAAGCTCTGTAACTATATTAATATGCCCACTTAAAGAAACATGGCTTACATCCATGCAAAACAGACAGCCAGTACCCAAACCCCAGCAAAAAGCTTTATAGGCAGGATAGGGAGGTGGTGTGGGTAGAAGTAGGGTAACTGGTGGTCAAGGTCCAATCGTTTTCCAATGCAGACTTTTAATTGATCCTCTTCTTTTCTGTCCTATATTTCATCCTCACTCCTTATTAGGCCATGCTTTCATATATTCTGCTCCTTTTCCATTCACTTTTTCCAGTGAAATAAATAAATTTCTGGTCTCCTGGCTGAGCATGGTCTGGAAATGCACATAAGGTGGGTGTCTTAGAGGAGGGTCAGCTATTCCCTACATATAGACTTTCAATTTCTGTTTGTCTCATTTGGTGTCTCATTTTCTATGGTTATTCCAGGTAAACTGGCTGTATTCACACTGGTTTCTTTGCAAAACTTATCCACCTACCCTATCTTCTGAAATATTGTTACACTCTTTTGTCCCCTGATGACATCCTGCCATTCTTTATCCATGTTTAAACTGTTAACATGATCTCAATGAGGAAGGAATGTATGTGTCCAATGTGTCCAATCTACCTTTTATAGGCCATCTTTCATGTTTTTAAAAATTCTGTATCTTTAGAGTGCTTTAAACTCTAATAGGCTCCATTTCTCATTACAAAGATCTCCTTTGGTACTTTAACTTGTTAATTCTTCCAGATGAAGGTAGATTCACTTTGATAACTGCCTGCCTTCCACTTATCAGGGCATAAGTGTACACACACAGACACATACACACACACACTTCTGCACCGCCACTTTTAAAACTAAATTACATATAAATGCATTTAAGGGGTACTAGTCGCAAAGAGTCGGACACGACTGAGTGACTTCACTTTCACTTTTCAAAACTTTTATGCATTGGAGAAGGAAATGGCAACCCACTCCAGTGTTCTTGCCTGGAGAATCCCAGGGACAGAGGGGCCTGCTGGGCTGCCATCTATGGGGTCGCACAGAGTCAGACACAACTGAAGCAACTTAGCAGCAGCAGCAGCAGCAGGCACAATGAAAAACTGAAAACCAGGATGCATAGGCATTTTTTCTGTATTTTGCAAAATCAGAGCCTTTCCCAAAGGATGTATGCAAACATAACAGTTCCCTTGAAAAGCTCACTAGTTCTCCCAAACCTGGAAAACATTCAAGTGAGTACCTTAAACACCCCTCAGAGCATTTTATAAGTTAATAATATTCCCAACTCTAATTTCATATACTGTGGCAAATTTTCCATTATAATTTAACTTCCAATATAACTTTTTAGTATTCCAGAATGGCTAGTGGGCATATTTCTCATTACATATGAATATACTGACATTCTGGTCTATATAAGCATCAGTTCAGTTCAGTTCAGTTGCTTAGTCGTGTCTGACTCTTTGCAACCCCATTAACTGCAGCACGCCAGGCCTCCTTGTCCATCACCAACTCCCAGAGTTTACATAAACTCATGTCCATTGCAGCCATGAAATTAAAAGACGCTTACTCCTTAGAAGAAAAGTTATGACCAACCTAGATAGTATATTCAAAAACAAAGACCTTACTTTGCCGACTAAGGTCCGTCTAGCCAAGGCTATGGTTTTTCTAGCAGTCATGTATGGATGTGAAAGTTGGACTGTGAAGAAGGCTGAACACCGAAGAATGGATGCTTTTGAACTGCAGTGTTGGAGAAGACTCTTGAGAGTCCCTTGGACTGCAAGGAGATCCAACCAGTCTGTTCTAAAGGAGATCAACCCTGGGTGTTCTTTGGAAGGCATGATGCTAAAGCTGAAACGACAGTACTTTGGCCACCTCATGCGAAGAGCTGACTCATTGGAAAAGACTCTGATGCTGGGAGGGATTGGGGGCAGGAGAAGAAGGGGATGACAAAGGATGAGATGGCTGGATGGCATCACCGACTCGATGGACATGAGTCTGAGTGAACTCCGGGAGTTGGTGATGGACAGGGAGGCCTGGCGTGCTGCGATTCGTGGGGTTGCAAAGAGTCAGACATGACTGAGCGACTGAACTGAACTGAATATGTCCGTTGAGTCAGTGATGCCATCCAACCATCTCAACGTCTATCGTCCCCTTCTCATCTTGCCCTCAATCTTTCCCAGCATCAGGGTCTTTCAAATGAGTCCGTTCTTTGAATTAGGTGGCCAATGTATTTGAGTTTCAGCTTCAGCCTTTCCAAAGAATATTCAGGCAGGACTGATTTCCTTTAGGAAATCTGTGGCATCTTAAAATTACTTTCACCCTTATTTCAAATTCTAAAACAATACATCCATTTATACAGATAACAGTTAACTCCAAGTAAGGAAGAAGCACTAGATTCCTACCCTTGTGAAACTTAGAAACTAGGAGGGTAAACAAAATGATGAGTGCCTACACCACAATGCATTAAATGCTGACAAACTTGTCAGAGTATAAAAGAGAAATAACATAATATTTAACCCAATGTGAAAGGATCTCCTGAGCAGAGTGTTAAAGAGCACACATAGGGAAGAGCCAAATGAAAATCGAGATGAAAGAGAAAGGACTTTCTAGGTCAGAAGACTAGTACCTGAGGTCAGGACAAGGAATGGCAGTCAAAACAAAACAACAAAATGAAGCTGAGATACAAGACAGAAGAGAGATCACAAAACGCACTGTACACATCCTGAAGGGTTTAGGTTACCAACAAAGCTAGACTTTTATGCAAGAGAGATCTGATAAGAATAGATTTGCACGTTGTGAAGATCACTCTGGTGGTACATGGAGAATTAAAAGGAGTGTAAAGCATTGAAGATAACTTACAAGTACAGTGGTTGAGAAACCCTGGGTTAAAAAAAGATACAAGATCTACTAAGGAGTTTTAGGAGGTAAAACTTACAGACTGACTAGATGCAGATGGAGAAGAAGAGAGGTTAAAAGGCCTAGACCAGTTTTCTGGTTGGGGAAATCTGAGTAGATGATGGAACAGAAAAGGCAAGGGTGAAGCATGGGCATCACTTCCTCCAGACACATGCATTAGGAAGTATCTGTGGTGCATCCAAGTTGGACACACTGGCTTGGAGCATAAGAGAAACTCCCTGGTAAGAAGAGTGCAAGCTCTCTTCTTAACTGATATCCTGAACAAACATGATGAATTAACTGTGATGCCAATGATAGACCATAGGCCACACCTCAGCACATCTACTCTTATCAAACAGTATACTGCCGGGAGCCAGCACGGGAGATCCCACCCATGACAAGGTCATGCAGGACTCGAGGAATCCCTGGGCCACTCGAGGGAATCCCTGGGCCATCCGACCCATGACAAGGTCATGCGGAAGAGTCCTGATGAACAAGGCCTCAGGACTCGATGGACCCCCTGGATCTGCTCGAGCATCTACCCCCAAACCAGAATCTGTCTGTCTTACTATTTTATGTCTTTCACCAACTCTTCTGACATTAGCAGGGGGCTGCCCCAAACACCTTTCTCTAGAAAGAGTTAACTTAGGGCTTTAGTTTATAAATCTCCTGGGCATAAAAAGAGTGTTTCAAACCCCCTGTTAGCATTCTAACTTACTGGGCAGATTTATCCAGACTCTTGCAACATTGTTGAGCCTATGCTTGCTGCCAAGTTCTCACATCCCTTATCCATTGTGTTCCTGGGAGTCCGTATAGTCAGGATGTAGAAGAAACAAGTAATAGCCTTAGCATTAGCAACTTTAGACTTTGAGTTAATAAGTTCTTTCTTTGCTGTAACCCGCTGAATCTTTGCTCCATAAAAATGTAACTCTGTACTTTAAGGGTGACACAAGCTAAAAATTAAAAAAAAAAAAAAAACACTTTAAGGGAAAATCATTGTTCTGGCTGACCAACTTTTATCAAAAAGAGGTCATAGAATATCAACAGGCCTCTGAAACAAAAGATGATGTGTAAAAAGTGGGACTCTTGCAGAAGGGAACCTGATATCGATAAAAATTATTACTAATAAAATGTTGAGTTGACTCTGCATTTTTCACCTTGCTGTATTATTCAGGGTATAAAAGCCCCCCCAAAAATAAAGTAAATGGGCCTCGCTCACCAAAAATGCTTGGTCACCCCTAGTCTCTTTCCTTATCTCTTTATCTATCTTTCTTCATTCGCTGACGTCATCCATCCTGAAGATATCCCTAGACTCTGCTGAGGCTGGACCTTGGCAGTATACTTACCAAGGGCCACATGTATTTGCTCCAGGCAGTTGTAAATGTTGTTATTATATAACTTAATAAAATATTAATAAACCAATAAATGTTCAAAAAGAAAAGCTGTTCCTATGAAAGTTAAGTCAAATGCTCTGGAAATACATAGAACGTCACATAACTCAGTAACTGGTATGAAAAATTTTAGACACATAAACACACAGTCAGAATAAAGGTAAGTTATAGACTGACCCAGTGCAAGCCTGCAGAGGTAGCTCATTAGGCAGTCAAGGCATTGGATCTGGGCTGTCAGCCCATCTGCCATATATAAATGCCACAACTTTTCTGCTAGTTACTTAACCCAAGATTCAGTTTCTTCCACTATACAGTAAACTTCATTTCAACATATGGTTGTTCTGAGACTACACAGGTATTTTTAAGTGGCCAACATTATGCCTAACAACAAGGAAGCAAATACCCAGTTGGTAATGCTATCTTTCAGTCATTCCTTCAGAAAAGGAGTACTCTTCTTTTAAGGAAGACTCAAAGTTTGAGATACTTGCTTCATATCATGGTTATATATTACGCTGCTCTCATCTGTCCTATGGACTTCTAAAAAGAAGTTTGGAAAAGACCCACTATGACCTGGAGGCTTAAATCTACTGACCACATCTCTGGCAAGCTAAATCATTAAAGAGAGCAAGTAACAGAACCTACCAACAGAACTACACCAATACTGAAGACCAAGGACTCAATATTTACTTGACTTTTATGTACATAGTCTTTCTTAATAAGGATTATCTATCTTACTAAAAAAAAGTATGTTTACTTTGAGTATCATTATTTCCCCTTTATTTTAAAGGAACAGGATAAAATGTGCACTTTTCCTTAGGCTCCAGATGGAAAGGACCATGTCATACTCAAGATTTCTAGCAACCAGCAACAGGATGCAGTAAAAAGATTTTTGCATAAATGAAATCATATTTTTACTCTCTTAATTTAAATGAGATACATAAGTTATCATACCTACTCTTTCCCCATACATATATATATATATACTGGGGAGGAGGATTTCATGGGAGAGATTAAGTGCTTCCCCTCAAATGTTTCATTACAGAAATTTTAAAAGACCACTCTCTCCTGAACAGAAGTGCTATTTCTCCATGGAGTGGAGAATTGGGAAGATGAGGGGATGATTATCATTGAATAATTAGTACCTCTGTGGGCTTCACTTGTAGCTCAGTCAGTAAAGAATCTGCCTACAATGCAGGAGACCTGGGTTCGATTCCTGAGTCAGGAAGATCCCCTGGAGAAGGAAATGGCAACCTACTCTAGTATTTTTGCCTGGAGAATCCCATGGACAGAGGAGCCTGGTGGGCTACAGTCCATGGGGTCGCAAGAGTTGGACATGACTTAGTTACTAAACCACCACTGCCTCTTTGAAATTATGGCTGCTATGAGACTGAGCTAGTATGAATATATAACTTTTGGGGGTTCCACTGGCTATGACTGGAGGAACTGCACTACCAACTAGAATGCAATCTAAAGGAAACTATGGAGGTTTTAAAACATGTACAACATTGCAAGAGAGTTCCCTTTTCTCCACACCTTTTCCAGCATCTGTTTGTAGATATTTTGGTAATGGCCATTCTGACCAGTGTGAAGTTGATACTTCATTGTAGTTTTGATTTGCATTTCTAATAATGAGTGATGTTGAGCATCTTTTAATGTGTTTATTAACCATCTGTATGTCTTTGGAGAAATGTCTGCACTGTTGGTGGGAAGGTAAATTGATACAGCTATTATAGAGAACTGTATGGAGATTCCTTAAAAAAGCAAGGAATAAAAATATCATACAACGCCAACAATCCCACTACGGTTCCAAAACCATAACTGGAAAAGACACATTTACCCCTGTGTTCACTGCAGCACTATTTATAAGAGCTAGGATATGGAGGCAACCTAGATGTCCACTGATAGAGGAATGGATAAAGAAGTTGTGGTACATATATAATGGAATATTACTCAGCCATAAAAAATGCATTGAGTAAATTCTGATGAAGTAAATGAACCTAGAGCCTGTTATACAGAGTGAAGTAAGTCAGAAACAGGAAAACAAATATTGTATATCAACACATGTATATGGAGTCTGGAAAGACAGTACTGATGAACCTATCTGCAGAGCCACAGTGGAGACACAGACATAGTGAGCAGACTTGTGGACACAGCCGAGAAGGGAGAGGGTGGGACAAATTAAGAGTAGCATGGAAAAAATATACATTGCCACAGGTAAAATGGATAGCCAGTGATAATTTGCTGTATGATGAAGGGAGCTCAAACCTGGTGCTCTGTGACAACATAGAGGGGTGGAATGGGGTGGAGATGGAAGAGAGGTTCAGGAGGAATGGGACATATGTGACATATGGCTGATTCATGTTGAGGTATGGCAGAAACCAACATAATATTATACAGCAATTATCCTCCGATTAAAAATATATTATTTAAAAAAAACAAAAGTACCACATAATGACAACTTTTGTGAATATTTAGTACTGTGTGTGAAGTTACCAAAGGCACAACAGCTATAAGTACTCAGATTAATGTATAAGTTCTAATAAATACTGAGGAACTTACCTAGATTTATCCAAATTCCACCTGGCTTGAGTATTTTCCATATTGTATCAATATAATCAATTACATTGTGAGCTGTGTCTATGAAGAAACAGGTAGCAATACAGTCCCAGGTATCTATTTAAGGAAAATCAAATTACTACATGTTATGCTATTTTGCCTTTTCATGAATTCTATAAATGAACCAGTTACCTCTTTACAGATATGAATATTTAACTGCAGAGGTATAGAAGCTAAACTCTTCCAATCAAATACTATAATCTAGGCAACCAAATAATCATTTACAAAACATGTCATCATTCATAAAAGCTTATTTATTGCTAATTTGATAACATAACCAATTTGGAAATCATTTTTGATAACCTATATCACTATATCTGCACCAAGTAATATTTATGAGTTTTGTTTATAATCTTTTAAATTTTTAGCTTCAATTATGATGACTCTAATAAAAATTTTAACAATTAAAAATTTTTTTAATTTAAAAATAAAATCAGTTGCAATGAAATTAAGTCATTTTAAGTTGTGATTTAAGCCAGTGTTAACTACCAATTGTGAAGGTTTCAAAAAGACTGAATGCATCTGCTGCCAACTGAGAAATGAATGGTATCAAAATACATAAGCATCCACCAGTACGTGGGGGAACTGCCAGTTAAAAAGAGGGATGGGACAGTCAGCAGCAGAGGGTGAAAAGCCAACAGAGAACAGTTTGCCTTCTGGAGGCCATGGCTCAGCACAGAGACAGAGGAGGCTGCACTGCAAGTGGCTGTCTGTACAGATAAGGCACTTCATCCAACCATGGATCACCTTCCCACCTCCTCTCTCAAACCGTGCTCCAGAAGAATCATTTTTACATGCCAAAGCAATGTTTTTCATTATTTCACTTCTATTTTGAGACTTGCTCCCTAACTTATCCTAACATCATCTCTCTCCTTGTACCTTCAATGCAGGATCTCCCAGTGTCAGCACTCAGGGAAAAACAACTTTACTACCTTGTTACTGTCCTGCTCTAATCTCTCCAAGGCCTCCCATTCCTCTTCGAGTACAATGTCAAGTCTTAGCTATGGCCTACAAGTCTGTCTCACCAAACCCTCTCTAACTTCATCTCCCATCACCCGCCCACTGCTCACCACATCCCAGCCAAACTGATCCTCTAGCTCTTCTTGAGCAGAACAAGTGTCTTTCACACCCCAGAATCTTCCTTCCTTTGCCATTTCCTTTGTCTGCAACACATTCCCCCATATATCTGAATGACTTGGCTCTTCAGTCTTATGAGGTTCTGTGCTCAATTTTTAAGTTCCCCCCTTGAAAGACCTTCCTGGTAATTCCATATAAAACAGCAGACCCTCCCCAGTCAATCATTATCCCCTTTACTTGCCTTATTTTTCTTCTTCACAATATTAATTTATTATTGCCTCTCTCCAAACTAGAATATGGGTTCCCTGTGAATAGGAACTTTGTGTTGCTCACTGCTGTTTATGTAGGACCTGGAATATATCTCCTGCTTAGCAGGTGCTCAACAAATACCTGTTAAACAAACTTGCTGACCCCTCAGTCTTCTTTCTTTTTATTGCCAAGTCTCTCTCTGCTTTCCCCATTATCACCTCCCTTTCTCTAATGACTAGTTCAAGTTTCTTCTACATTTTGCCAGGCTGAAGTCCAAACTTCATAGATTATAAAGGGCCTCTACAATCTGGAACCAAACTACTTCTCTAGCCTCATTGTCCATTAAATCCCCCAGAGTCCTTTTTCCTTGCAGCCAGGCTGTTCTACCATCCCTGGTTACCTTACTCATTCATATCTTTGTACCTCTGAATGCCATTCCTCCCTATTCAAGTCACTGTCTCCACAAACAGCTCACTTATCATACTAACGTACTTTCATTTTTACTATATTCATTACTCAACCTTTGTTTACATGTTGTCTTATATTAATAGACCCAACAGACTATAAATTTCTCAACTGCACATCCCATATTTCTTTATAGTTCCCATGACTGTCTTATATGTAACTCTGAAAATATTCTATTGATAAACTATCACTGAAATATACCTTAAATTCTACCATCAAAATGAATGATAACTTTGGCTCAGTACAAAATTAGCTCATTAAATTTAGAATAAAGGATGTGATTTTTTAAATGCTTGCTTTGGACTTACTGCATTCTGAGTATATCTCCTGAAAATCTCCTGCTGTCATAGAAAAGTTAGAACCGGGAGGAAGACTGTGGGGGTCAACATCAGGGAAAAAGATGGGTCGAATCTGATCAGCTGACCTTCGGTTATTGCTAAACTGATGAATCCAGGGATAAAGCTTATATTTATTAATTTCAGAACATCTGTAAAATATGAGCATAAAATTCAGTGTTAAGTAAATATTTCACCAAGAAAATCTACTTTAAATACCAAAATTTATAATCGGATTGAGGATTTACTTATATAATTAAATACTGAAAAGTGTTACCACTATACCCAATTATCTGAAACTCCACATATGCATGTAGATGAGTAACCATCATGGATTAAAAGACAGAAACAAAATTAAGGTAAATTCAGATATATAAATGAGCTGTTCATTCAAATTTTTAAACATATACTGCCAAAACCCAAGCCCAAGTAAAAAACAGTCTTTTTTTTTTTTTTCAAAAAATGGTATGTTTTGTTACCTATTTTTTTTTGTAACATTCTCCTTTTTACCTTTTCCCTATCTCCTAACTCACACTGCTACCAAGACAACGTAGTATTGTTTAAATGAGGCAGCTATTTATTTTTCTCTAACACACCTCTTCTGGATTTAAAGATTCTTCTCCAGCACTTTATAAATGAGGCCACAGAAGTTCTGAGAAATCTTTCCAACTCAGTTATGTGGAGTCATTTTATGTGAATCATTCTATGAGAATTTGATTAAGTTAAAAAAATGTGATCACTACATGAAAATCTTATTCCACTAAAGAAAGGGGGTGAAGAAGTTTAAGGAACAATAAGAAAATACTCCTTCCTGGACAATACTTAGCCCTAAATTCTGCAGAGAAATCATTTCAGTGTCATGAATACCCAATCACTTTTTAAAACATCCCTTAACCATCCTGTTCAATATTCTGTTAACTAGGCAACTAATTAGAGTAGTAACAGTATAAGCAATTTAATTTTAATACAAAAAACACTTATGATAATATACCATAATTAAACACTATGCACTTCTCTTCAAATTCAAAAATAGGGTAGATCAATCCGATTCTAAGAAATTACTGTTTCTAGCAAAAAGTAAATTAAATACCTGTTGAGTACAAAGTTGGAAGAAAAAAGCATAAAAAACTCCATTCATTTCCTTGACAAGCATAACCTAGCATAGCTATTTCCCAGGCCAGTCTTCCTAGTCCAGCACCAGGTACCAGAATATTTACTTTAGAAGGATCCCTGAAATGAAATAAGGCAATTATGTCCAAACTCCTCAAAGGAAAGGGGAGAAAAAAAAAGACAAAATCCATATTAACAATTAAAAACTTAAGATATTTAATAAGAGTAAGCTCACTCAACGCTCTGACTTCTTAAATTTGAGAAATACTTCTAAATACCAATGAGAAATAATCATATAGGGAATTATCAAATGTTAGCAGACTAGGGTTTTATCCCCAAAGTATTATTTTTCAGAAGATAAACTGCCTTCTATCTGAGACTTATGAAGGTACTCCTAGCTATCACCTGTCTTGGAAAGACAAATCATTCCAAAAGAATCTCTGTACATACAAAGAAACCAAACACAATTATTTCAGTACATGAAACAGTCAAAACAAAACTTTATTTCTAAATTCTGCTTCTAATACAACGGTTTATATAGCCAAATCAAGTACAAGCAGATTTTAATGTGTCAGGTCTCTCTTTAAAATCTGATATATTTCAGTTGGCAAAAGAATTTGGAGCTGGGATATTCTTATAAGGAAGATAGGGAACTGCTTTCTAATTGAGCATTGCTGTTGTTGTGGTTAAGTTGCTCAGTTCTAACTCTCTGTAAGCCCATGGACTGCAGCCTGCCAGGCTCCTCTGTCCATGAGATTTCCCAAGCAAGAATACTGGAGTGGGTTGCCATTTCCTTTTTCACTAATTGAATGTATATAATGGCAAACATATCACACCATGCCATAGGTTTGCAACCAAACTGTTCTCCACTTATTACCATTACCTTACCATCACAAATTTCCTTTGCTATTACATCTGCCATTCTACTTTCAGATCACTAAAAAGCCTTAGCAAAGCAAAGACCTTTCAGGACTTCTGGCTCAATATAATCTTAAGGAAACTAAAATGGTATTCTTGTAGAAAACCAAAGGAAAAACTATATAATCAGCTGTTATGACGTCAACTAAAAAGGAATTTCACTATTGTCTGTATTCCCCAAATTTAGCTCATAAAACAAATCCAATTTCCAAATCTACTCCTATGAACACTTATCTTTAAACTGTATGGTCTTTAAGTCTGATGTGATGCAAACAGCAGTAGGACTTTTTACTAGTAGCTCATATAACCTTTAGCATTCCCCACTTTGAAAACAAACAAACAGAACTATGGGACTTTTGAAAATTCAGTCTACAAATATAGTAACAATAGGATTTGTACAGGGTCCTTCAATCTTAGATATATATGGAACATATATTTGTATAAAAACCTCAACAAAGTCTATTTAGCCTGTTTCACTGCTAAATTTTATATATACAATAAGGCATACACTGAAATTTGTTAAAAAATGATTTCTGACAAATAGGCTTATTGTGATTAGTAAGATATTCTTTAATAATTGACATGGGCCAACTATAACTAGGGTGCCTTATGAAAGTTTTCACTAAAATAGAATGTTGCCTTTTCATTCCAGATTATATACAATATGTTATGTATATGAACACTTTGATTTTTAATAAAGAAAACTGGAACATCTCATTTGGTTCATGCCTACCTATACTGGTTATCTAACATGAACACATATTTTTAACAATAGATTCTGAAAAACTCTTATCTGTAGAACACCATGTTGGCCCTTGTATAAAGGACCCATCATCATTTTCTACTCCCTTCTAGACCCATCAAAACATTTCCTCTCTAGAACTACTTCTTTTCTCCGTTTCCACTTGTCCAATCAAAAACATGCATTTTCCCCAAGTGGCTCTGTTCAGCAATTTTTTAAAAAATCAAGGTAATGCAACAGAAAATATAAAGGATCTGGAAGTAAATTCATAGAGTATTTAAATCTTTATCCAAATAATCAATAATAATCAATTTCTAAGAAAGTAAAAGACTGCCATGCAGAAATTAGAAATCATGCCAACCTTAAGGGAAAGTTGTATTAATAACAGTACTAATATTTATTTTGTTCACTAAAAGTTAGCTTTTTGACAGCTATTATTATATACTCCCAAACTAATCAAGCTTATAGAACTCTATTCCTACCTTGTGGCAGAAAGTTTTTATATAGAACTGCTATTAGAAGGCTGTCCTAAAGCCACAGAATAAAGAATACAGCGAGCCTTACCTTAAGAGTTAAGAGAGATTACTACAGATCTACCAATTATTTGTATTAAGAAAAAAAAGATTTCAGTAGACATACTAAAGAAAACACATTATAAAACAAACTAAGAACTGAAAAACTGATCAAGAATCAAGCAATGATTGGGAGAATTTTTTCCCAAATCTTTGCTCTTAGAATTTTTATTCTATTCGGTCTTCATATAAGGGATATTAACAACATACAAGAAAAAGTCTCTAATCACAATGTATATAAAACAAAGGCTTTCTAAAAGGCATTTTCTACTGAGTCTTTATGAAGTCTAGGGCATTTTCTATGAAAATAAAAGAAATATAAATCTAAGTTTAGACCTTTTTGGTGAGCTGACTTTTTAAACTTAGAAAAGCAGGAGCCATATAATTAATATGTGCCTCAGTAATCAAGTGTTGCTTGCTTGAGATTCTTAGCAAAAAACAGGCAAGTAAACAAGAATATGTAGTTATTAGGTTGGACTATGGATAAGCAATCTTTTTGCCTTTTCATACTGTTCATGGGGTTCTCAAGGCAAGAATACTGAAGTGGTTTGTCATTGCCTTCTCCAGTGCCACTCCCTTCTCCAGTGATGCTAGGAAAGTTTGAAGGCAAGAGGAGAAGGCGACAACAGAGGATGAGATGTTTGGTTGGCATCACAGACTCAATGGACATGAATTTGAGTAGGGTCTGGGAGTTGGTGATGGACAGGGAAGCCTGGTGTGCTGCAGTCCATGGGGCCGCAGAGTCGGACACAACTGAGCAACTGAACTGAACTGATGGATAAGCAATATATTTACTACAAATGTAACACCTCTAATAACAGGGGAAACTTGCAGTGCTTTTCTAGACAAGCAAGAATAAAGAGTACAGAGAGCACTTGTGGGTTTGAAGAGGCCATGGCTGCACTGTGGTTGGCCATGTTTATACCAACCTTTGCTCTCCAGCTATTTTACCATCAATAAACGCTGTTCTTGGGAGAAGTTTCCTTTATTGTATACAGAATAATTTTTGCATGGCATCTGCAAATAAGCAAATCCCAACACACAAAATACTTTTTCTTGGTGTGTCAGCATGTTGACACTTAGCTGACCCTTGGTGCTAAGTGTATGTACAACTTTCAAGCATCAGAAGAGTTTGGTTCTATTACAATCACAATTCACATGGCAGAAACCACTACCCACACGTGGCTACTAAATACTTAAAATATGGTTAGTTCTACTGAAATGTGCTGCAAGTATAAAATAAATGCCAATATTCAAAGACAGTATAAAGGAATGTAAAATATCTCATTAAAACCTTATATACTGTAACATATGTGAATATGTTTTAGATATACTGGGTTATTAAAGTATATTATTAATCTCACCTGTTTCACTTTTCATGAGACTACTAGAAAATTTAAAATAACATAGGCGACTTGCATTGTATTTCTATTGAACACTGCTAGTCCATACAGAGAACTCATAAACACACAATTCTGGGCAAAAAACAATTGTGAAATGACATCACAAACCATTATATAATCTTTTAAAACATACAGAACGCAATGTGTTATTCATATATGTATATATAAACATGTAGCTAATGTAAAAAGCTAATTTTAGAATAACAAATTTATGCTAGTTATCTCCAGAAAGAGAGAAGAATGTGCTCTTATGATTTGCAGAGCAGTTTCAACTGTTAAACAACAACAAAGAAATCTGAAATAAATACAGCAAAACGTCAAGGTTTAATAGAGTTGGATATTGAGACACTTTATTCAAACTAGAAAATGGGTTAGAAATCAGAATTAGTGTCTAGTCCCTTGAAAAGTATGGTCCCAACTTATTTATCTTCTTCCAACAAAGAACTTCGTACATCACCAAGACAACTTTTATTAATAAATTCCAGAAAACACTTTCCCACCATAATCTTGAGAGCTCCAACATACCTGCAGAAACTTAAGTTTAAATTATCACCTTATCTATAAAGTCTTTCTTTTCCCAAATAGCCCAGGCAGAGCTTTAACTCACTTCTCAGTGCTTTCAGTGCTTCATTCATACCTTTGTTTATATGCCCAGTTTATCACTTTGCTTCTTTCATTTAATACAGGGGTCAGCAACTATAACCCACTAGCCAGTCACCTGTATTTGTAAAAGGTTTTATTGGAACACAGCCATGTCCATTCATTTATGTACTATCTATGGCAATGTTCTCATAACAACAGAGCTAAATAGTAGCCAGAGACCCCAATGCCTACAAAGCCTAAAATATTTTCTAGCTGGCCCTTTAAGAAAAAGCTTACCAATTCCTGATTTAAAATATCTTGAACTTCTTTCCCAATCAGTACACAGAGCTCTCTTAATCTGTTTTATGACAAAGTAGTCCATTGAATACTATAAAATAATGTATCAAAATAATAATGCTAATTAAGGACATTTAGATTGCTTCCAACGTCTTATTATATAACATTAAAGCTAATATCTTTGGCATAAATAATTTCTGTATGCAAGAGCTTATCTGTAGAAAGCTTTCCCCTAACTGAATAGCAAGGATCAAAACTGAATTTTGTTCAATGTTACCAAATTGCCCGCCATTAAATTTTACTAATTTATTCTTCCACCAGCAACATGTTTCCTCATACCTTCAGAAAGTTATGTAATTTTCAAATTCTTGCAGTAGATTAAAATGGCATCTCAGTATGGTTTTCATATTTGCATTTTCTTATGAGATTAAGCATGTTATATTTATTTTTCTGTTTACTATTTACACTATTTTTCTACTAGGTTATCATCTTGAATTGCTTTTCCACTATTATTTTTTTAATACTTGAAAAAATTTTTCAAGATTTTTAAGTACTTGAAATCCTGGAATGGTAGGCACTTGGAATCTTGATGAAAAAGAAATCTGAAATATTTATTTGTCTCCCTGGTCTAAGAGAGTTTCTGGATTAAAGATATATTATTAAATATCTTATTTATTTTATCTTAACATCTCTTAAAATATTAAAGAGACTATTTTCAGCCTCTAAACTACCTTTGCATTATTTGGCAATCTTCATTTGCTGTTATAAAATGGTTTCTTTCAGATGGAAATAATTCTTTTATAACTTACATTCTTTATTTTAATCTAAGTAGAAAAAGCCATCTTTAAAAGATTTTTAAAGTCTTCTTGAAAGGTTAGACATATTCTGAGAGGCAAAGACATAATAGATTTACCACCCACAAACAGAATAACACTTCAAATTCTTCTAAAATAGACTGGGTTAATGAAACTAAGATCTAAAAAACTACAACCGAGTAGTTTTCAGGATTCATAAAAGAATATGATTCTACATGGTTGTGACTTCCCATTTCAAATAGGAGTTGAACCTAAGAATCTCGCCTTCCTTAGCAACTATAAACTCATAGCACTAAATTTCTGAGCTAATAATAACTGAGGTATCTGACGTTCAGCACAATTAAAACAGCATTTCATTAATTTACAAACAGGCCCCAATACACATGTCAGTCTGTCAGCTTCAAAGCTGCTTATATTAGACATTTAAAAATTCTCAACAGGAACAAATTGGACGAACTAATAAGACAAATACGCTTACACAGGAAAAAAAAGTATTTTAATGACCACAAGAATAGTTAATTTATGCATATTTAAGTATATTATGTTTTGCAAACAGATCTGTTAGAAAAGGCCTTTATTGAAATTTCAAAAAGAAAAGAACACAATCAAAAGGCTGGCTGACAGAAACATTACTGAAATTCAGCCTGAGTATAACAATATCAAATTCACAGGTGTTTGCTGTGGCACAAACAGAATCCTAAAACTTTTATCTGCGTCCCAAACTTGACCAGAATTTACCTGAATTCTGAAGCGCTACAATCATGTCCCTTTTTCAGGACTTAGAGTTTACCTTTTGTGGCAAAGTTATGACTTTAATATGGATAAAGACTTTGCTATGTTTTGTTAGGCTTATTTTTTAGGGTTTTTTAAAAACTCATCTTATATGCTCTAAGGAAATCAATCTAAATTAAACAAGCAAAACAAATGACAGAGGTAAAAATATGTAAATTTTCCATTGGGTACCAGAATGACCAAAAAAAAAAAAAAAAGTTGATATTTTGATGCGCTTGATTTAAAATTCATACATCCCTGCCTACTTTTATAACAGTGATTACTACCAGAGAAGGGAAATGGATAACTGGGGAGGAGATTTTATATCCTTTGAAACCTTTAAAATGTGAATCCTGTAAAATACCTATTTAAAACATTTTTAAATTATTCTTTTAAATTAAAATAACCTGTTAGAAACATTAAAGTTAATTCATCCTTTTCTCACCAGTCTACATTTTATCTGTCAACAGTAATAAAAATACTACTACTAATAATAACAGGTAAATAACAATAAAATAACACTTGTGCTAGTTCATTAAGTGCCTTTAACCATGAGATCCCCTTTTACTACGGCTAACACTGTCATGCTGACAGGATACTATGGTAATATACATGATTCACTGATCACTAAGTATGAATGAAATTATATTTAAAGTGCTAGAAATTATGCTGACATATGCATTTGACATTCAGCCTTCCAAAAATACCCAAACTTTTGTATATTCCAACTGTAAAGAGTTTTATCTCACAACCTACTTTTCAGAAACAAAGATATTTTGAATATTGAGAAATACTTGGGCTTTATGTTTACAAAGACTAGTAAAATATATGATCTATTATTTTATAGATAGTACAAACATTGAGTATACCAACTAGAAGAATACAAGATTTTTGAAAGCAGCAATGTTTATAAAAGTTCCCTAAACTGAAAACATTTATAAAAAGGTGAAAAATAAGGAAATATGAGACTAGATTATAATTCTAACAGTTGTAGAATATTTAATGTAGGACCACTGATAAAAATTAACAAAATAACTTGTAGCACTTATTAAAGCAAACAAAGGTAGCCTTACAGAATAAAAGAAATTAATAATAGGGGAAAAAAAAAAAAATCACTTCATTTGACATAAAAAAGGCATTTGACAAATGCAACATCCTTTCATGACAAAAACTCTCAGGAAATAAGAGAGGGAAAATTTCTCAATATCCAGAAAGGGTATTTATAAAAACCTAGAGCTAAAATTACACCCAAAAGTGAAAGACTGAAAGCTTTCCCTCTAAGATCAGAAACTAGATAAGGATGTACTTCCAGAGCTATTTAATGGGAAAGGAAGAGGCAAAAATCACCTTTATTCACACACAAGATGATCTTTTATGTAGAAAATCCCAAAGAATCAACAAAAAAGCTACTAGAGCCAGTAAACAAATTAAGCAAAGTTGAAACACATAAAAATAAACATAAACACATTAAAAAAATCAGTTCTGTTTCTATCCATTGGCAAAGAACAATCAGAAGAGGAAAGTAAGAAAACAATTCCATTTGTAATAACATGAAAAAGATTAATTAGGATTAAATCTAACCAAGGAGATGCTACACTGAAAACTTGTATAATGAAACTTAAAAAACAAGGTTGAAAGATATTAAAGAATACCTAAATAAATGGAAAGACATCCTATATTCATGAATTAGTGCTAGCACTGAATCACTTCAGGTGTGTCCAACTCTTTGTAACCCTATGGACTGTAGCCCACCAGGCTCCTCTGTCCATAAGATTCTCCAGGCAAGAATAATGGAGTGGGTTGCCATGCCCTTCTCCAGGGGTCTTTCTACCCAAGGATCAAACCTACACCTTTACATCTTCTACATTAATGGGTGGGTTCTTTACCACTAGCACCACCTGGGAAGCATTACTCATTATTAAGATATCAATACCAGCAGAAACAATCTACATATTCAACACAATCCCTGGCAATATTCCAACAGCCTCTTTCAGAGAAATGGAGAAACGGATTCTGAAATGCATATGAAACTGCAAAGAACCCCAAAGAACTAAAATAATCTTGAAAAAGAATAAGATATAAAAATTACACTTCCTGACTTCAAAACCTGCAAAGTTATAGAAATTAAAATAAGTATGGTACTGGCATAAGGAAAGACATATAGACCAATGGAATAGAACAGAGAGTCCAGAAATAAATACTTACAAATGAAAAAGTGAAAGTGCTGTTGTTCAGTCCTGTCTTGACTCTGTGACTCTTCGCAACCCTAGGGACAGTGGCCTGCCAGGTTCTTCTGTCCATGGAATTATCCAGGCAAGAATACTAGAGTGGGTTGCCATTTCCTTCTCTACGGGATCTTCCTAAACCAGGAATCAAACCTGGGTCTCCTGCACTGCAGGCAGATTCTTTACCCACCGAGCAACGCCAATACATGTCAGTCCTGTGATTGTGTTACATTATAAAACACTCAATGAAGTCTTATAATGTAACAGCCTGCTTACTCTAAAGACTTTCTTGCTGGCTTGACAAAGTCTAAGTAGCCACTTGTGAAAGCCCACAAGGGGAGTGTGAGGGACCTTCAGGAGCTAAGATAGGCTTCTAGCCCTCAGTCAGCAAGAAGCAAGGGCCTACAACCACAATGAAACAAATTCTGCCAACAATGTGCATGAGCTTGGAAGTCTAAGCTTCTACAGTCAAGTTCCTAGATGAGAACAAAGTCCAGCACGTATCTTGTTTATAGCCTTGTAAGATCCTACACAGGGTGAAACCATGTCCAGATCCCTACCCACACAGAAACTATGAAGTATAAGTGTGTGCTGTTTTAAGCAGTTAAATTTATGGTATTTTGTTGCATCAATATACATCTACCTTTCAGATGCAGCAATCTCACATCTAAGAATTTACACTAAAGATACATCTCCAGAAATCCAAAAATAAACATGCACAAGGTTATTAACTACAGTATTATAATTGCAAGATACTGCCAACTTCTTTACTTAAATAACCAAGTATAGGAGATCGAAGTAGTCTGAAACTGTTAAAAAAAAAAAAAAAAAGGATTGACTAAGACCTCCAAGAACTGATATACAGCTAAATTAGGATGTATCATTAAGTGAAAAAAATCAAAGTGCAAAATAAAATATATATTATGCTGCAGTTTGTGTATGACAAAGGGGATACCTAGAGAGGGAAAAAAAATACCTACTTACCTCCATAAAAAGACAGAAAATACAAACAAGAAGGACAAATGAGAAATCAATAATACTGATTACTTACATGGTGGAGTGGGGTAAAGAAAAGACAGAGGAATGAATGACATTTTTTCTGAATATCATTTTTTTATATAGCTTTGTCAAGATGATAGTCCACAAATCAAAAAAATTTAAAAACCAACATGAATTGGAGAGGAGGCAGGGACACACAACCCTAAAACTAAAAGCAAACAAAAACAAATAAACCTAAATATACTGGATTTCACATAAAAATATAACCACACCTAGGGTGAGAAGGCTGAAAGGGAGCTAATTTGAGTAAAACAGTGAAGAATATTTCGATTAAAAACCGTTAGTTTAGGGGGGAGAATACTTCCTGGCAAATCCTGAACTCCTTTTGGTAGTTTTGTTTTTCCTATAATAATGGAGGTAACAATTCTGAAACGTTTTTGTGTATTGTAGAAAAATAAAATGTTAGCTGCTCAGTAGTGTCCAACTCTTTACAACCCCATGGACTGTAGTTCACCAGGCTCCTCTGTCCATGGAGTTCTCCAGACAAGAATACTGGAGTGGGTAGCCAGTCCCTTCTCCAAGGGATATTCTTCCCAACCCAGGGATCGAACCCAGGTCTCCCACATTACAGGCAGATTCTTTACCATCTGAGCTACCAGAGAAGCCCAAGTATTGTAGGACTGAGTGAATAAGCAAATATACTGATGTCAGAAGCCAGGTTTTTCACTGTGGAAAAGACAGACAGACAGAGAGAATGGGGAAGCTAAGGGAGGAATCCAGCAGGGTTGGATTAGAATTGAAAGTACCAACATGAACTCATGATCTCTTGTGTTTGGGGTGTGTGTTTAAGTTCTGCTGAAAGACCCATAAGCAATGACATCTCAGGAACAACGAACACGCCTAGTGCCAAATCTTGGTCTCTACACTCCATTCTACATTAAAAGGAACCAGGTCCTTGGGAAAATATCCACTCCAGGACTTACGCAGGAAGATGCAAGATTGAACTGAAATGTCTTTATTATTCCAGAAAGTAAGGAAGTGCTCCAAAAACAACTGAAGCATGCCATGCCAAAAGGACAAAAGCACCAACCAACTGGAATCCTACTGGGCACATCTGAGGGAATTTAAAGAAGAAAATTTAAAAAACAATGGTAATGGATTATAACCTACTGAATAAATAGGAACCATGAGTCATCCCTGTAACAGATAAGAATATTAATAGAATGGTGGTAACTGCAGAGTTAGAAAATCACCATTCCACCAACATCATAACAAGGTTAGTCCATCCAAGATTCAATGGATGACAATTTTAGAAGGGAGAGGGTTTGCAAAGAACAGGCTACTAACTGCATGGTCTCAAAGTATCTCCTCAACAACTGCTTATTAGTTGCAAAAAAGAAACGGTAACTAAATAGTGGGAAGAAGGAAATAACATCTTGATTAAAACCAATGAGGGGCTAACAGACATTGCATATCTCTGAACGTAATATTCTAAAAAGGATACAACATCAACTCTTTATTAGTTTGAGAGGACACACAATCTAGACCTAACCATGAAGAAGCCCAAGACAATGTCAAACTGAAGAATATTCTATAGAATTACTTCCTCATATTCTTCAAAAATGTCAATGTCATGAAAGTTAAAAAAAAACAAGGCCAAGGAACTCTTCCAGATTAAAGACTAAGAAAGACATCAGAATTAAACATAACATCCTGGACTGGATCCTAGACTGAACAGAAAAATAAGTGTTACAAAGGACATTATTAGGATAACTTGTGAAATTTAAATATAGACCACAGATAAGAAGACAGTATTCAAGTTTAAATTTCCTCAATCTGGTAACTGCATTGGGTTTATGTAAGTGAATATCATTGTTCTTAAGAAAAACTCAAATAATAAGCAGTAAAAAACATGATATAATGCAAACTGATCTCTCAAATAGTTTAAATAATTTTGTATATGTACTGCTGTGGATAAAAACATAAAGGTGGGAAGAAAGAAGGGAAGTAGGAAAAGGAAACAAAAAAGCAAATGTAAAATGCTAAGAATTGGTAAATTTCGGTGAAAAATACACAGGAGCTCTCTATACAATCCATACAACTTCTTGGGTAACTTTGAACTTATTTCAAAATAAAATATTTTCAAAAAGAGAAAGGACATATACATATGTATTGAAATTTCTGGATAGATACATCTAAACTTAAAGATGTCAATCAACGAAGAGGGGAAGATGAGGAAAAAGAGGCTTTCTTTTCTCAAAGATCCTTTAAACAATAGAATGAACTCTATCCATTGGTTCTCTTTAAACAGATAACCTCTGAGTCAGGTTCCTAACCTGGGATCCATGGACCAAAAAGGTCTATGGAAAGAATTCACTGTACCTACAAGGGGGTGAAAAAAAATTTATTTTAATTTCATTAGCCTTTAACTGATGTTTCTATCAACTGTGAATGCAGCCAACAAACAAGAGTAGCTTCAGAAGTACCTGTGATTTTACCACCAATAGAAATTATATACTATATATATTTTCACTTCATATTAGCTGTTAGTCTCAAAATAACATATAGTATTCAGGTATTTTCAAAATCTATTAAAATCTCCTTTTAAGACTTTTATTTAATGTGATACTTGATTAAAAAAAAAGCAGGTTATATCACAAGCTTGCTTAAGCATTTGATAACCATATTTCAAAATAACTGGTTTCTTTGCAATCCTATGTATGTCACTTCACTCATTTAGAAATGTTTTACCGAAAAAGAAAATATGGGCTTCAGACTGTTCAAAGTTTTCATGGCATAAGAAAGTTAAGAATCTCTTCTCTGAGCTATAGATCACTCATTTGCATACATATATGCCATAAAGAGGAAAATTAAAATGGTTTAGAGCTTTTTGCTCTGCCATAAAACAAATTATAAAAGGATAGACATCACTGATAATAAAGTCAATCTAACCATTATTTAATTTCTAGATAATTTCCCATAGTGCTAGAATAATAATTATTCAAAACATTAACCGCAATCTCACACAGATGAAGCATCCAAGAACAGCACATACCAACACATGAAAAAATACAGGCACTCAACAACTGTAAAAATGAATCAAGACTGTGAAATTTCTTTTAGAGAAACTCAGTGCTTACATAAAGAAATTGGTTAAAAATAAGATACTATTTACCATTTCTCTTTGGGAAAATTTTTTAAAATTTCTTTAATGATTGGTTGGTAGCAGGCATCCCTTTCTGCTTTCCCAGTTTCACTCCAGTCTCTCACAAACTGTTTTAATGTGGATTTTAACTTATCCATGTCAAACGTAGATGCTGGCATAATCTTTCCATTCCCCTGTTTTAAAAACAGAAATCAATTAGTTTTTCAAAAGTAATCACTCTTGCATATGGTTATAGTTCAATAATCATGCTATAGAGATACTTTATAGATGGTTTAGAGGGTAAATCACTAGCCTCTCACCTCACCTGGGTGCAAGTGAAGCTTGAGATCCTAAATGAAAAGAGTTTGGTGGTCTCACTTCTATCCTCAATAAACTATGGTTCATTAACCATGAAGCCATCATCTAACTAAGCAATCTGTACTCAGGAGAGGCTCGGAACTGGACTACTATGGAGACCAGACTCTAAGAGAGGGAAGAAAGTTCCTTCAGGTCACTCATGGGACACTGTGGACAGGCTCAAGTGGCCCAACTGCACCTACCCTGTGGACACAAAAAGGACTTGAGCTCCTATTTCTGCCAGTCCCTTGAGAGTTATAAGTAAAACTAATTTTTTTTAAGTAAAAGATGAATATCAATAGATGTAAGATTCTGAAAATATCAAGGTAAAATTAATTTTACATAGCTAGTAAAATTGTTTATAAAAAATGTACGTCACTAACTCCACATGGTGTAATAGTCAGAACACTATGGAAAGGTGTATCAAAACGCCCACAATTATCTTAGTATGTTGGGGGTGGGGGTGGGGGGAATCTGCCAACAAATCCAGTTTCCGGTATACTGTGCTAAAGCCTAATAAAAGGGACTAAACATAATAAGTGAAAATTTTCTCCAAGTAGAGCAAAGGAGCCGTGCAAAATTACAGAAACGAAATCCAGAAAGATCTCAAAATATAGAGATTAAATCCTAAAATAAAAACAAAGAGAACAAAATTTCACATACATCTTCTCCATATTCTTTATTTTCAAACATATGTATGCAATCATTCACAATGGTCAGAAGTATTTCTTGATTATGATCAACACACTTCCGGATCTTGTCCAAGTGAAGAAGAAACTGAGGAAGTAGTTTCTGTTGATTAGCTGGGAGTGATCGAAACTGTCTTTCTGTTCGGTGCACTCGCTCATGCATACTGGTGCTAAAACATAAAAGGTGTTTTTTTAATTGGCAAAAGAATTTTCACCAGAGGCCCATCTTAAAATATTTTAAGGTTGTCTTCCTGCACAAATTATTTCCTTATAATGTATAATGTCCAGTCTTTACAACCTTTCAGTTTTTTAAAGGATACTGACTTATGAAGTTTTCTCTGCTGTCATCATATTACAAACTCTCTAAGCAACTAAACAAAAGACCAATAGTTTAAAACATCTGCATCAATTAGAAGGGAGGAAAAAAAGCAAACATAAAGAGGATTAATGCACAATAAGTTTATTTTTATGATTTCAATTTCCAAAAAGGTTTTCAGCAAAACAGCTGAATGCTTTAGATTTATCCATCAAGTATCAGAATGCTGCTCTAAAATCAGAATATACACAAAATGTGTTTTAAGTCAACCAAGTTGAATTTTTTTAAATATTGTAAATGATCTTACATGCCACAAAAATAGTAAACGAATGAAAAACTGAAATTCTATAGCTTTTTATACAACAACATTCACAACAGTTTCCAGATAACTCTAAAGGTCACTTTGAGGACAACCAATTTATAAAACCTAAAAGAACATCGTTTTTAAAAGTTAAATAATACACTCACAATGAAATATCATTTTACATCAGTCAGATAGATGGGCAAAATTTAAACACCTGACTAGATGAAATACTGGTAAAAATGTGGAAGATTTAGAATATTTATCTTCAGATTGATGGTGGGTGTATAAGTTAGTATAACCACTTCAGAAAATTTAGCATTACCTAGTAAAAGCTTAATATGCACACTCCCTATGATCTAGCAATCATACACCTTAGACACAAAATCAAGAAACTCTTGCAAATGGGCACATGACACATGAATAAGTCTCATCACAGCACTGTAAGAAATAACAAGCAAAAAACCTGGGAACAACCCAGAAAGTCCATCTCCAACAGACTGAACAAAAGAAAATACAGTATAGTTGTACAATGGAATACAATCAATAAATACAGCTACACACAATAAAATGGATAAAACTCAGGAACAAAATATTTGTTGGAAAAAAGCAAGTTGCAGAAAAATACATAATGTACAAATTTCATCTTATATAAAAATAAGCAATATATTTTAGGGACTGAACATATGTAGAAAAACTACAAGGAAAGCAAAGAAATGAAAATTCAGAAAAATGATGTCCTTTGAGGGGAAAAGGATAAGATAATGTTCTTTTTCTAAACTGGGTGGTAGATGTTCACTACATCATTCTTTACATTTTACATATACAAATAAACAAATACATAAATGCATGATGTGTTTCTTTTAAACGTTCTTTGGCATTTACTCAGTACTAAATGGAAATGAAAAATATTATTTTTGATTTGGTTGCATGAATCCCTCTAGTCATCCAGATAATTCTCTCATTTTTATCTTATGTCAAAGCAGTGTCTAATTTCTCAACAGTCATCTGAGGAGATTCTGAAGAAACCCTTGACATAACTTATGCAAAAACCTGGTCACATTTTTAGAAGATCGTGTGTGGTGGTATTCTGAGGGTGGTTAGGGATACTGTAAACCGGAGCTGGCAGTGGTTGCACCAACTGTTGCTTCTTTTTTTTTTAAGATCTCTGGAGTCCAACAGATCTGGACTGAAATCCAGGTTATGCTATGTATTTGCTATGTGACTCTTGGCAAGTTACTTTTCTCTGTGCCTCAACTGCCTCATATACATAAGCAAGGAATATATATAACAATGATGATAATGATAGAAGCTATGATTTATTGAGATTTAGTAAGTGTCAGGCACTAAACCAAGTCACTTAAAATGAATTATTCTGAAAAACATACATAAAACTCCATGAGGCAAATACCAGTATATCCCTCTGCCTATCTAATACATTTCACTGAAACTGTAACAAAATAATGCACACTACACACTTAGCCGAGTGCCTAAAACATAATTAGAGCTCAAATATATGAGGTATATCTAATTTATGAAACTAATGCATACATAGCAGAAATATGAAAAATACAGAACAGTAAAAGTACTCAGCGGGTAAGTTCCTAATAATTCCTCTTCTAGAGGTAAGCACTTCTAACTCTGGCATATTTCTGCTTTATTGCTGTTGTTTTAAGACAAAGTAATCTAATACCTTTCTAGTCAAAAATGCAGCATGTCACTTGGAAGTGGTTAGAAGTGGAGAATCACAGGTCTCATGCGAGACCTACTAAAATGTAATCTGCCTTTTAACAAGATCATCAAATGACTCACATACATATTAAAGAAAGTTTTAGAAACACTTCTTCATCCTTATCAAAATAATTTTCCCAGGGCAGAAAAAAGTTCTCAAATGACTGAAAGGACTGCTCATCATCCCATCTTACACAACCAAAATTTACTTAGCTATTTCCCAAACAATAGGCATCTAGATACTTTTTCCTGTCTACACAATGTACTTTTTGTGTTCAAAATCTATCTATATTTTAGAGGAAAAAAAATTACCACAAATTCCCAAAAGAACTACCACATCAGAAAAGGTAAGAATTTGTAAAGTTCTTGATACAAACTGATTTTCAGAAAAACTGTATCAATTGACATTCCTCTCAGTAGAGTATAACACTAAGAAACTACCTAAAGTCAGCAAACAGCAGAGCTGCAACAGTTTATAATTTACTGTCAACAAGTTAAACAGTCTCACAGTAATTCTTTCCTTGAATTCCTGGGCACTGGATGCCCTACAACCTCCCTCTGAGCACACCTCAAAACTCAACATTTCCAACCTGAACTTAGCACATGTCCCACCAAAGAAATTTGTACTTCTTCCTAAATGGCTGCTGTTGATCAATGGTACACCATACATCCACCAAGTCAGAAATTAATGAGTCATCCTAAAATGTCTCTTCTCATAGCTCACACGATCAAGAGGACCAGAATCCTTTTGTATGTGCAAGCATGTTCAGTCACTCAGCCGTGCCTGACTTTTTGTGACCCCATAGACCGTAGCCTGCCAGGCTCCTGTCTGTGGGATTTTTTTAACTGGGGCTAATTTCACTCTTCTGTAAATGCTTACATCACCAATGCGCTTAAGACAGCGGTGGACAAGTTATGACCTCCTGGCTGCTTGCCTGTTTTCATAAAGAGTTCTACTGGAACACAGCTACTCTTCATTCCTTTACATACTGCCTGTGGTTGCTTTCACACAAGCGCACCAGGCCTACACTTTAACAAAGACCACCTAGCTCTCAGAGTTTAAAATATTCATTACCTGGCTCTTTAAGAAAAGTTTGCCAACCCTGTTTTAAAGGAATATTTTACAACCTTCAGACTGTCCTTGGTTCTGAACTGAGTCAGCATTAAGAGGCCACATCCTTGGGTACCTAAGAGGAGAAAGTAGGGTCAGTGGCTGTATTTCCTCAAGTGTATCCCTACCTCAAGCTCCCTCTACAAGGCAGTGACCCCAACTCTGACTCAGTCACCTTTTATAAAAGTGGGTCCAATGATAGACCTAGCCAAGAATCACAGACCCATTCTTCTGCTCCTGTTGAACTATTCTAGAATTCCAAACAGGGAAACGTATCTCTTCAGCAGAGTGTCTCAACCCATTTTAAATATTTATTAAATACCCAAAGTTGAAATTATCTTACTAGCATCACTGCTTACTAATATAGGGTAAATTTTAAGTTAATACTTTTAGAATTCAGGCCAGACTCTACCACAATTTGGTTGGACAACCCTGTGCAAGTTGCTTACATGCAAGTTCTTTACATGCCTATCCCCTCACCTGTAAAAATGAACTCTACATCTCAGTTTTAAGATCCCACCTAACTACTATTTCTAAAAGTAGGACATTTCTGAGAAGACCTTTAATATTTCAAATGTAGCATACCCTATATGAGTAGGTATCTCCATTTATAACAAAAGTGGTAATTTAAGGCTAACATTTTTTTGCTATATTCATTTTACCTTAGTGAGACTATGTCATCTAAGTAAAATCTATAGAAATACAAAACTGAAAGCCACTGGAAAGAAAAATATTAATCAGAAGACATTTCTTGCTTCACAACCTTTATCTAAATCTCCTATATCCTGACGAAAAGACAGTGAGCAGTAAAATCCAGTTCTCCAATATTTGGATGTACCTGCTAATGGTCTAGAATAGGACTGTCCCTAAGAACTTACTACAATGATGGAAAGGCTCACATCTGCATTGTCCAAGACAGCAGACAATAGCCACATGTGGCTGCTGAGCACCTGAAATGTGGCTACTGAGACTGAAAAGACGAACTGTAAATCTTACTATATTTTAATTAAAGCTTAAATTCAGGCAGATGTGATTAGTGGCTATTATATTGGGCAGTATAGGTCTATAAGATTATAAAATGTTGGAAGGTAATAATCCAGTGCTTTCTGCTACACAATCTTTTCTGTAATTCTAAACATATGTTTAACTGTATACTATGTTTAGTATAAGGGATTTTCTCATTTTTTTTTTTGAGTACATGCAAATAAAAGGATTGTTTTAAAAAATGAAATTTTCCTCGATCTCACAGTGAACTGCTATAGAAGAGGGAGAAGTGTATAGGAAACAGTATCACAACCACCTGAACACACACATAGGGCCCCTTTCTATATTACCACACTTGGCTCCTAATTTCAGATCAAAATCCCTTGCCCTCACCCACAAAAAGGCCCAGCTGATACTTAATCATAAATATCAATTCTAAAGTAGTCCTAATACATTCTACACCTAATATACAAACACATATTTTAACTGTGTCTACTACAGTCCCAGGACATTTCCCAATTTCTTTCGACATTTTTCAACAGTAAAATATACCAGACTTTTCTGTACCTACCAGAAAAGTCAGCTACCTAATGTCAGCTCCTTCCTCTTCCTGTATGGTTCTTCCAGACATAATACTTGCAACAAATTCAATTCTCTGATTGTCTGCCTTTCTCCCTCTGTTGATACTAATAAAATCCCAGTACTACTAATTCCCTTCAGAGCTCCGTAAGTAATGTGGTCCATGGTTCATATGTCTGGGTTTATTTCATCAAGATCTTTCAACCTCAAAAGTCACGTCACAAATGTAATCAGAGTCTAAATAAGCTTTTATTAAGCAAGTTTTGAAATTCAGAATAGTAACAAACTAATCAGTTACAAACTGACAAACTATCTGGGAAGGACAAATGTACTTCTTTGCTACCACTCGTCCTGTTAAAAATAGAGTTCCAACAAAACGCCAAGCACTGGTGACATAAAAATAAATAAGGCTCAGTCCCTGCCCTTGAGGAGGTCAGTCAAGCAATATTAAAAAATTTGCATAAAGCACAGCAGGAGCCCATCTAAGGGAACAGTTTTACTTGAGTAGGAGGTCACATCTATCTGATTCCAAATGCAGACTCGGAACACAGCAGTCGGTGGACTCATCCCTTATACGAATAGAAGTGCTTTCTTTACCTGAAAACCCAGTTGTTTTAAGTCCCTTTCAGATCTTGTAATTACAAGTTTGTGACTAAGCTACTTTATTTATAAGAAAGTCCAAGTTAGGAAGTTTAAAGTCCTACCACGATGCCCAATCCAGTGAGAATTCGATACATATTTGCAGAAAAGATCATAAAGGCGGCTCCAACAGTATTTTCTCTCATTTCCCTCCTAAAAATTTGCAAATTTTAGAACACCCGGACTATCTGCGACCTTAATTTCACCCACCAGTTAAAGAAACTGAGTGGCATCATTCACTCGCTCACCACAAAAGTGCCTGTGCGTTCACAGCGCCGGGGGGGGAGGGGCGGGAGGGGCGGAGCGGGGGAGCGGTGCGGCTAGGACGGGGGAGGGCCGGGGGATCTTAATGCTGCCCTTAACAAGAACTGGCAACAGTTTGGGAAAAAATGTCCTACAGCATCCCACGTGTAGGTGAACTTGGGTTCTCCGTCTGTTCAGTTTGGAGGACATCGACAACACAGACAAATCATGCCCAGCACTGGACGATTTTACCATCAACATCTTCTATCTGAAATTCTTACAGCACTTTTCCGGTCATCCCCACTGGCCTCAAAGCCAAACCTTTAACGAGGGATGGAAGGCAAGAGGGCTAATCTGCTCCTGAGGTCAGAAGACAAGAGGCTGAGCAGCAGACGGCGCGGCAGACACGCGGGTGTGCTGTGCCGGGAGGGGCTAAGGTGGTGCGGAGATGACTCGGGGGCCCGGAGGTCAGCTCAGGCGGCCCGGTTCCGACGCCCCGGAGGCGTGGCGTCCGGCGGGTCTGCCGCAAGCAGCTGGCGCCCCGACGGGCTGAGCCGGGGTCCGCCACGGGCTCCTTACCCGTAGTAGCGGAAGGCATTTATGATCTTCCAGAAGTGCTCGCGCTCGAGCCTCTCCTCCTCTTCCTCCGTGCTGCGCGCGGCCGCCGCCGCCGCCGACGCCGAAACTGCCGCGGCGGAGCCCAAACGCCCGGCGGAGAACTGCACTTCCACCTCCTCGTTCCCGCCGCCTCCCCCGCAGCCGGCGCCGCCTCCCCCGCAGCCCTCCGGCAGCTGAGAAGCGGGCGGCGGTGGGCGCCGCCGTCGCTGCATCGCCGCCGCGGCCCTCAGCCTGGCTCGCTTGCGTCTCGCCGCGACTGAAAGCGTGGTGGTGGCTGCTTGGCCTTCCTCTAGACGGCGCCCGCTGCGGGACATGCCCCCTGCTCGCGGCGGGCTCCGCCCCCGCCGCCCTGAGGCCTCCATCCTCGCCTGGCTCCGCCAGCTCTTCAGAGCTCCCGAAACGACAGCGCCTGCGCATTCGAGAGCCCGACGGAGGGCCGCAGCCACCTGCGCTCGTTTGATGCCAGGCTTCTGCGACGGCGTGCTGACGTCACGGCGACACGTGAAGTGGGCGGAGCTAAGTGCCAGATGGGTGGGGCGAAGGAGATTGCTGGTGGGTTAGGGCTGGCCACTTAGAGGAACCGCGTGGTTCCGGCTTTAGAGCCAGACTTCTGATTAAAGGTTAACATACTAGAAGGGAAGAAAAATGCAGGAAAAAAGTTTAGCTTTGATGAATTTTCTGAACTTTTGTTTTCAGAAAGTCTAGAAGGGAAGGCATTGCATTCAGCCTAATTTAACTTTTAATTTATTAAGTGAATTTCTGTTTTTAATTGCATAAAGGGAGAGGGACACTGTCATCTTTCCAGTGTTTGGGGACCTAGAAAGGACCACTCTGGACTGGTCATGGCAGCAGATCAGGAAAAATTCAGGACCCTATGTAGTACACACACTTTGGAAGACCACCAAAGCTCACAGGAGCCAGAGCGGTGCACGACTAATGGTAGCCCATAGCAAGGTCAGAGTTAACCACTAACTCTTCGTTCACTTTTCTCTCCATTTCTCTATGAACTCATGAATAAAACGGCTGCCCTACCTGCACTTAGTGTTATTCTTAGAAAATGTCATTCCACTCAATTTAATCTACCATCGAGGAAATTAGTCTTTCAAAATAATGATGCGTGCCTTCCCAGTCGCGTCTCCCACTTTGCGACCCCATGGATTACATAGCCCGCCAGCCTTCCCTGTCCCTGGGATTGTCCCAGCAAGAATACTGGAACTAGTCGCCATTCCCTTCTCCGGGGATCTTACCTCCCAGGGATAGAACAAGCATCTCCCTCTGCCACGCCCCACACCCCAACCCCCAACCCCCATCGTCTGCATTGCAAGCAGATTCTTTACCTCCTGAACCATCAGGGAAGCACTTCAAAATAATGGTAAGACTGTTTAATTCTCAACAATAAACTTGCCCTGGGGCCACAAATTCTGTTAAAAGATATAATCATGTTGAAAATGAAGTGGCTTCATTTTCATAATTTAGTAATTGAAAAAAAGCAGTGAAACGTACTGTGGTTATCTATGTTAATAACATATAGAAATGTTACGTATTACATATAGAAATGCTACATTTCTGTATAATATTTTTATAAAATTTAAAGTCTATTCTTTGAATAGCAATGCAGTAATACATGGTTCAGAATTAAAAGGGAAATGCAAAGGTTACAAATGTGAAGTTTCTTTACCCTGTCCCTAACCACCCATACCCCCTTTCAGATAAATATATCGATTTCTTGGAGACTTCCCTGGTGGTGCAGATGGCTAAGAACCCCATCTGCCAAGTCAGGGGACACGGGTTCAACCCCTGGTCAGGGAACATTCCATATATCAAGGAGCAACTGAATCCCACACCCTCTAGAGCCTGCTAGCCACAAGTTCAAAGCCTGCAGCCTAGAGCCTGTGCTCTACAACAACTAAAAGCCATAGCAATGAGAAGCCTGCACACCACAACTATAGAGTAGCCTCGATTCTCTGCAACCAGAGAAAGCCTGTGTGCAGCAAGGAAGACCCAGTGCAGCCATAAATAAATAAAGAGATAAAGCAGTGTGTATATATATTAAAAAAACACCCCATAATATATATGTGTGTGTGTGTGTGTGTGTGTGTGTGTGTGTGTGTGTGTATACATTTCTTGCTTATTTTTCCAAATTTTCTATCCAGTACCATTTCTCTTCTCTTGGAGAAGGCAATGGCAACTCACTCCAGTATTCTTGCCTGGGAGAATCCCAGGGATGGGGGAGCCTGGTGGGCTGCCATCTATGGGGTCGCACAGAGTCCAGACACGACTGAAGCGACTTAGCAGTAGCAGCAACCATTTCACTTAGGGTCTGGTGCTTGGAAGCTATGTATAAATTCTCATAACTTTAACTGTTACCGATGCTGTTTTCATGTGCTTGGGCTTAGTTGCTCAGTCATGTCCAAGTCTTTGCAACCAGACGGAGCCCACCAGGCTCCTCTGTCCATGGAATTCTCCAAGCAAGACTACTGGAGTGGGTTGCCATGCCCTTCTCCAGCTGTTTTCATATGCACACACAAATTATACATAGCATAATTTGTTTCTTATGTCATGCTACTGTCAACTTAAAAAATGCACAACGTGAGGATTTCAAGTTAAGTTTTATTTGAGGCAAAATGAACATTGCAGCCCAGGAGACAGCATTCCATATTGCTCTGAGAAATTGCTCCTAAGAGGTAAGGGGAAGGGACAGTATATATATAAAGGGACAGTATCTATAAAGGGGGAGTACATGCAATCAAGCATATACTTTAGGTAGAACATTTCTGTTAGTCTTATTTAGCTTCTGCTAGTCATGAGAAACAGTTGTCCCCATGAAGGATTTTGGTGCTCTTCTAGATATGAGGAAATATAAGAATTGGGCTCATAACGTCAACTCCTTAGAATATCTGACTATCTGAAGATCTGTCTTGCCAGTTCTTCCCTGAGCACAGACAGAGTGCCTCCCTTTTTACTGTCCACACTGAACTCCTTCAGGGACTGTTAAAGGTCAGCAGCTGCAGCAACACATGATTTAATCCTTGTAAGTGTTAGATAGCAAGCACCCATGGCAAGTGCCAATTTGTAGTTGACACTATCTAACATTTAATATTTTATATTTTGTTTTTTTCTATTGTATCACCTTATTTGTTCCTTACCTCAATTCTGTGAAGGAAGTCTTGTTATCTTCCTTTAACAAATGAAGAGAATTTCCCTAGTGGTCCAGTGGTTAAGAATTTACCTGCTAATGCAGGGGACACAGGTTCAATCCATGGTCTGAGAAAATCCCACATGCCTGGAAGCAACTAAGCCTCTGCACTACAGTTACTGAGCCCGCATGCCTAGAGCCCACAAAAGCAACAGCAGAAACTTCCACAATGAAAAGCCTGCCCAGCAGAACTAGAAAGTGGCCCACACTCACCACAACTAGAGAAAGCCTGTGCAGCAACAAAGACCTGGTGCAGTCAAAACTAAATAAATTTGTTAAATAATTAACTTTAAAAAATGAAGACAGACTCAGAAAATTAATTGTCTTACACAGGGACATGTAAATAGCAGAGCTGAAGTATATTTATTCCTTCATTCTTTCCAACAAATGTGTTGCTTCCCTCCTTTACCTCTTGCACTGAGCTAAAGGCAGCCAAAAGCTAACAGAAGCATGGACTTCTCATTTTTGCTCAACCAGTTAATAAGTGTGATCTGTTTAAAAAGCTACTTGAGGTCTAGAATGTATTGTTTCTAAAGTGGATATAATAGTACCCTTAATACAGGGCCATTGGGAGAAATAAATGAGATAAAGAGTGAAAATGTCTGGTATATTGGCTTAATGTTTTCTCTCCTTTCAGCTCTTTAGAATACACTTTTTACCTTCTTTTAAAACACTTTTCTTAAGACTTCCTCTCTAAATTCTTGGCAATGAGTTTCTCTTACAGGAATCTCCCAAAATCTTCTCAAATAAAATAGAACCCTTTGGGCTGAAAGTTTTGGAATGTTTTCATCAGATGTCAATTAATATCCAAGAATTAATATCCAAAACACACTAATAATCCCTTAGTTTTCCCAGTTCTACCAACAAATTTACATGCATGTGTCCTCAGTCACTCTGTTGTGTCTGACTCTTTTGCAACCCCATGGACTGTAGCCCGCCAGGCCTTCTCTGTCCGTGGGATTTCCTGGGCAAGAATAATGGAGTGGGTTGCCATTTCCTCCTCCAGGGATCTTCTCCACCAAGGTAATGAACCTGCATCTCCTCCATTGGCACATGGATTCTTTACCACTTTGCACCTTGGAAGCCCACCAGCAAAGTTATTCCTTCTTTATTCTCAAGGTTGTTGTATAATGAATTTGTTGTTGTTCAGTCACTAAGTCATGTCTGACTCTTTTCAGCCCCATGAACTGCAGCACACCAGGCTTCTCTGTCCATCACTATCTTCCTGAGCTTGCTCAAACTCATGTCCATCAGTTAGTGATGTCATTCAACCATCTCATCCTCTGTCCTCCCCTTCTCCTGCCTTCAGTTTTTCCCAGCATCAGGGTCTTTTCCAATGAGTCAATTCTTCACATCAGGTAGCCAAAGTATTAGAGCTTCAGCTTCAGCATCAGTCCTTCTAATGAATATTCAGGGTTGATTTCCTTTAGGATTGACTGGTTTGATATCCTTGCTGTGGGGGACTATCAAGAGTCTTCTCTAGCACCACAACTGGAAAGTGTCAGTTCGTCAGTGCTCAGCCTTCTTTATGGTCTAACTCTCACATCCATACATGACTACTGGAAAAATCATAGCTTTGACTGTACAGACTTCTGTTGGAAAAGTGATGTCTCTGCTTTTAATATACTATCTAGGTTTGTCATAGCTATGCTTCCAAAGAGCAAACATTTTTAATTTCATGGTGGCAGTGACTGTCTGCATTGGTTTTGGAGCCCAAGAAAATGAAATCTGACACTGTTTCCACATTTTCCCCATATATTTGCCATGAAGTGATAGGAGCAGTTGCCATGATATTAGTTTTTTGAATGTTGAGTCTATAATAAATAAATTTTTGTAAATGAAGACTTATAAACAAGCCTATTCACCTATTAATCATAACCAGTCCATCCTAAAGGAAATCAGTCCTGAATGTTCATTTGAAGGACTGATGTTGAAGCTGAAACTCTAATACTTTGGCTACTTGATGTGAAGAGCTGACTCATTTGAAAAGACGCTGATGCTAGGAAGAAATGAAGGGGAGAGGAGAGGAGGGTGACAAAGGATGAAATGGTTGGATGGCATCTGACTCAGTGGACATGAGTTTGAGTAAACTCTGGGAGTTGGTGTTGGACAGGGAGGCCTGGCATGCTGCAGTCCATGGGGTCCCAAAGAGTAGGACACAACTGAGTGACTGAACTGAACTGATATTTTTATTTGTCTCATATTCCCCAAGTGGATATTTCATTGTAAGTCTGTGCTTGTATATTATGTTGGTTTACCTTTTAACCAGATGCTTTCCTTGTTAGACTATTAAGTTCTTTGAGGGTAAGAGTCATATGTGTTTTGTTCAAGCCCATATACCAAACATCCAGCACAGTATCTGTCTCATGAAGATTTTCTAAAACCAGCTTATGGAATGAATGAAAGAATTTACAAGTGCTAGGCACTGTGTTAAACACTACCTACATCATTGCCTTTAACTTAGTGCTTACAGTAGTATCATCATTCCTGGTTTTTTAACAGATGAAAACACTGTAATTTAAAGACTTTAAGTAACACTATCAAAGTCATACAGCTCCTAAATGGTAAAGCCCAGATCTGAAAGAAAATGGACAAAGCTAAAAAAAAACCTTTTAATCCTTGGATTTACTGCCTCAACTCAAGTTGATCTTATTTTTCTAAATAAGTTTCATTAAGTCTTTTTTTAACTTTTGCAAATAACATGGCAAAGACTTTTTTTTAAATTATTACTATTTATTATTTTGCTCACAGCTTGTTAGACTTCAGTAACCCTGGATATGAAGCACATGTTCTTAACCACTGGATCACCAGGGAAGTCCCACAAATAATTATTTACAGCAATTTGACATTCAAGGTGGGCAAGAAAAGATATGTATATGTTACTGATGAAAAATGAGAGACTAGATTTTTCAAGAAATATGCTTATGAAAGTATTAAAAAAATTTTTAAAGAAATATGCTTATGCAGAGAAACTCTTTCCTACTCTTTATGTTTAAATATCTTGTTTTTATAAACAAAGATTCAAGCTGCTATTGACCTAAGGACCTCATGGAAAAGGGGGAAAGCAGGTAGAGACTTCCTCAGCTTAATATCAGAGTCTACTATTAATCATCATCATTCTAGGATTTACAGTTTCTCCTTCTTGGAATCCTTCCAGTAAGTCTGCTCTTTTTGAGTACTGTCTTCAACTCAGAACTAGCTAGTTTTGCTTCTGTTTTCTTTGTTCTATTAATAATACCTGGATTTAGGCTAAAGATACCATGATTTGTCTTTAACCCCAGTCCCTCCCAGCATCAGAGTCTTTTCCAATGAGTCAACTCTTTGCATGAGGTGGCCAAAGTACTGGAGTTTCAGCTTTAGCATCATTCCCTCCAAAGAAATCCCAGGGCTGATCTCCTTCAGAATGGACTGGTTGGATCTCCTTGCAGTCCAAGGGACTCTCAAGAGTCTTCTCCAACACCACACTTCAAAAGCATCAATTCTTTGGTGCTCAGCCTTCTTCACAGTCCAACTCTCACATCCATACATGACCACAGGAAAAACCATAGCCTTGACTAGACGGACCTTTGTTGGCAAAGTAATGTCTCTGTAGTCTTCATATACACATAGTTTAATGTTCTCAATAGTTAATTTCAAACTAACTCGAACTATTACTCAAAATAAGTCATAGATTATCCACCATACTGCTAGGAGTCACTATTTTTTCCAGATGCATTAAAGTAGTCCCTATAAAAAAGTTTTCTCATTCTCTAAGCTCTAAATCATTCCAATTCCAAAGAAAGGCAATGCCAAAGAATGCTCAAACTACCACACAATTGCACTCATCTCACAGGCTAGTAAAGTAATGCTCAAAATTCTCCAAGCCAGGCTTCAGCAATACGTGAACTGTGAACACCCTGATGTTCAAGCTGGTTTTAGAAAAGGCAGAGGAACCAGACATCAAATTGCCAACATCCACTGCATCATGGAAAAAGCAAGAGAGTTCCAGAGAAACATCTATTTCTGCTTTATTGACTATGCCAAAGCCTTTGACTGTATGGATCACAATAAACTGTGGAAAATTCTGAAAGAGATGGGAATATCAGACCACCTAACCTGCCTCTTGAGAAATCTGTATGCAGGTCAGGAAGCAACAGTTAGAACTGGACGTGGAACAATAGACTGGTTCCAACTAGGAAAAGGAGTACGTCAAGGCTGCATATTGTCACCCTGCTTATTTAACTTATAAGCAGAATACATCATGAGAAACGCTGGGCTGGAAGAAACACAAGCTGGAATCAAGATTGCCGGGAGAAATGTCAATAACCTCAGATATGCAGATGACACCACCCTTATGGCAGAAAGTGAAGAGGAACTAAAAAGCCTCTTGATGAAAGTGAAAGAGGAAAGCGAAAAGTTGGCTTAAAGCTCAACATTCAGAAAATGAAGATCATGGCATCCAGTCCCATCATTTCATGGGAAATAGATGGGGAAACAGTGGAAACAGTGTCAGACTTTATTTTTGGGCTCCAAAATCACTGCAGATGGTGACTGCAGCCATGAAATTAAAAGACACTTACTCCTTGGAAGGAAAGTTATGACCAACCTAGATAGCATATTGAAAAGCAGAGACATTACTTTGCCGACTAAGGTCCATCTAGTCAAGGCTATGGTTTTTCCAGTAGTCATGTATGGATGTGAGAGTTGGACTGTGAAGAAGGCTGAGCCCAAAGAATTGATGCTTTTGAAGTGTGGTGTTGGAGAAGACTCTTGAGAGTCCCTTGGACTGCAAGGAGATCCAACCAGTCCATTCTGAAGGAGATCAACTCTGGGATTTCTTTGGAAGGAATGATGCTAAAGTTGAAACTCCAATACTTTGGCCACCTCATGCAAGAGTTGACTCATTGGAAAGACTCTGATGCTTGGAAGGATTGGAGGCAGGAGGAGTAGGGGACGACCAAGGATGAGATGGCTGGATGGCATCACGGACTCAATGGACGTGAGTCTGAGTGAACTCCGGGGAGATGGTGATGGACAGGGAGGCCTGGCGTGCTTCTATTCATGGGATCGAAAAGAGTCAGACACGACTGAGCAACTGAACTTAACTGAACTGAAGCTCTAAATCATTTATTTTTTGTCATTGTTGAGAACATTTCAAGTTAAAAAAATAATTGAATTGACATTACTCTGTGCTTCCCCATCCATAAATCTTGGGCCAAGTGACCTTCTTGGCATCCCCATGCATATGTGTAAGGTACCAGTCAAGCAATATACTCCTTTCAAAATTTAAGAGTAATACATCTATTACTCCCTCTTCCCTGCAAAAAAAGAAACATGTCAAAGTAGTAATAATGGGGGAAAAATAAAAATTTGGGCTTCCTTACACTTATTTTACAGATTATTTTGATGGTGGTAGTTTAGATTGCCTATGGTAGTGAAGGGGGAAGTACCACAGTATTTTCAGGCAAAGGCCTATAAAAGTCATCTGAAAGCCCTGCTAGTACCATGGATTTGCGCTTTGTCTGAGCACCTGCTACAAATAAGAAAGACACATTCTACTACCTCCTTTTTCTCTGTAGAGGTAGCCTCTAAAATCTTGTCCTGGTTCCACCACCTATATACCCCTTTCCTTTTCTGAAATTAAGAAGTAATATCACTGGACTAATCTCCCATGGTGCTGGAGGTAAAGAACCCTTTGCCTGCCAATGCAGGAGATATAAGAGATGCAGATTCGATCTCTGGTTGGGAAGATCCCCTGGAGAAGGAAATGGCAACTCACTCCACTATTCTTCCCTAAAGAATACTATGAACAAAGGAGCTTGGTGGGCTACAGTCCATAGCGTCGCAAAGAGTTGGACAGGACTGAAGCAACTTAGCATAGTAGGTACTCACACACACTGGACTAATCTACTTGATTTAGCAGTCACTGTTGTACCTCACCCTGATTCACGGCTCTCCTTTAAAAATTCTATCAGTCACTTGTAAGTTTTCCATCTATCTAACCTTTAATGGAGTATAGCTGTGGCCTACATTTACTCAAAGGTGTATGAACCCTATTACAGCACTGTGGACAAATCCTAGGAGCTTCTTAGAAATGCAGTATTTTAGGCTCACCTGTTGAATTTGCATTTAAGCAATATTCCCTGGTGTTTCATAGGTACATTAAAATTTGAAAAGCACTGCTTTAGAAACAACCAGAACACACACACATACACATATGAATGCTTTTGCTTATGACAGATAAAAGTCTCTTGTATCTTTCTCTCTGAGAGCCTACATTAGGTGCCTACATTAGACTGCTCTCAGTGACATGAACAGAACACCCAACTGAAACTATCTTAAGTAATAATGACATTTACTATCTAAAATAACATGACATTCCAAAGGTACATAAGCTCCAGATTGAGTTAGGCACATTATGAACCCAGTTCTTTCTGTCCTGGGGCTCTGCTATTTCAACATGCCAGCTTAATTCCTCACAATCATAAGATGGTTGCCACAGTTCCAGGCATCACACTCCAGATACTGCAAATTTAACAAAACCTGTTTCCTCCCATATATATCTCTTTTCTACAATAGGGACATTTTCCTAGGAGCCACCCAGCAGAATTCCCAAAGTGCTTCACATTCCCATTTCTAAACTAATAGACAAAAGACAGAGAATTACCTGGACAGATTTCAACTAATTAATATTATCTTTATAATCCTGAAATATTTCAATAATCAAGATTTTTGATCTTGGCCTAAACCTATCTGGCCTCTCTTTTATCAGTGAGAAAGTCTTATACTCTAAGCTAGGTGGGGATGGGGGTAGTTTGCTGCTAGGAAGGCAACTAATACTGAAACAGGATGGAAGGGGGTCAGGGGCTCAACTTTTGAAAGAAGAACATAGCCCAAGGACACAACATAAACCGATAAGAATCAAATGGGTCCCAGATGACAGACAACTCAACTTCAGACTAAACCTTGATCCTCAGTCAGCAAGCTGAATGACACACCCAGAGGCACTCTGACAGTTTCAAGGTCAACTGGAACTGGCCAAAAGACCAAAAAGTGGGCAGTGGCACAACTCCTGGAAATCCCCTTCCCCCAAATAGTTAGCATAATCCTCCCTGAAATCACCCAGCCCGTAAAGCTAACAATGCCACATTTCTGGGCTGCTGCACTCACCCTCTGTGATGGCCCACACCGAGTCTGTGGAATGTGTTCCCCTCTAAATAAATCCACTTCTTATCTTTCATTTTGTTTCTCACTGAATTCTTTCTGCAATGAGACATCAGCACCTGAGCTTCATTAGGTCCTGAAACCAGGTTTTGATCGGGTTTTTGTCCCAGCTATGTGGATTAGAATCCCCAACTGGGTTTTTGGCCAGGTTTGAGTCCCAGCCATGTGGGTTCAAGTCCCAATCTGAGGTAAACAGTTTCAATACTACCTTTCTGAGGTGAGGTGGGGTCGCTCAGTCGTGTCCGACTCTTTGCGACCCCGTGGACTGTAACCTACTAGGCTTCTCCGTCCATGGGATTCTCCAGGCAAGAATACTGGAGTGGATTGCCGTTTCCTTCTCCAGGGGATCTTCCCGACCCAGGGATCGAACCCGGGTCTCTGCATTGGAGGCAGACACTTTAACCTCTGAGCCACCAGGGAAGCATCTTCATGTAAAGATAGTGTAAGTATAACTTACACTCTAAGTATAAATAACTATGTACGTATAATTAATGTCTGGCTTTAGCTTCCTTTATGAACTCTATTCTGTATGCCAAATGAGTTCTGGTACGTACTTTACTTGCCAATATATAGACTTACATAAAAGTTATTTGGGGCTGGACTTGGCCCAGGTCAAGAATTTAGTCTATTGCAACACTCCTTAATTTAATCTGCAGCCTCCAGATTGCCCTCATATATGAGAGTGCCCGGATATATTAGAGACTTTAGATGATTCTTCTCTCGATAAATAGTTTTCTTTTTCAAAAGTGAATTGATTATGTTGCTCTTCTGATTCAAATTCCTCAGTGATGTTCCACTTCCTATTGAATAAATCTAACATCCTTTTCCTGTGGGCCACAGGCAGTCTTTCCAGTCATGTCCCATGAGTCCCCACTCATCCTGCACCTATCATCCTACAGAGAGCCACTCCTTCCCCTATGATCTCTGAGCTTCCCTTTCTCTGTTACTAAGCACCTCACACTTCCTTGTAATTAGTTGCTAAAATAATATCTAGTTTCCTGGCAGAATATGAAGTGATTTAAGTCACATACTTCTCTTGTTCTACTGCTGTGTCTGGCACAGTGTCGGCAATCTTGAAGCATATATACAGTAAGTGTCGACAAACTTCTGTGGAATCAGGTAGTAAATATTTTCAGCTCTGAAAATATTTACAGGGCCACTGGCCCCTGGTCATAGTCGTTCACTGTTACTCAACTCCACTGTTACAGCATTGCATCCAGGCAACTACATAGAACATGTAAAGGAATAGGTCTGACTGTGTTCTAATAAAACTGTATTTTTAAAAACTGATGACTGGCTGGATTTTCTATGTAAAGATATACTTTTTTATGTTGTCACACAAAAAAATACAGTATCATTCATTTTACTTAACAAACTTGTATGTGTACAGTCAACTAATAAACCATCTACAACAGTATTTTGAAAGTTGAATAGTTTAAAAAAAGAGAGAATGATCTAGAGATAATACCTGAGGACTACGAGGGTCTTAAGACGATGTGGAAAGATGGAGAAAGTAATTAATGGCAATACAGTTAGTACATTCTCCTCTTTCCTGCTTGGGTTTAGAACAATTGAGCAGTAAGACAAAACAGAGGCAGATGGTGGTCCAGTTTTCCCCCTTTTTACTGATTAAAGCCTACCTTGGAAAATACATCATTATCCAAGGGTCAAATGGACACTCTAACTCCATCCAGAATTGGTCACACTTACTGGTATAGTCATGGCAGTATTAGGCCAGGACAGCTTTTCCAACTGGGAAGGATTTTATGGCATGAGTAACAGAAAAGAAACTGTGCTTACTATTTGCCTCTACTTTGTCTCACCTCATTGACAGAGAGGACTGGTAGGCGACAGTCTGTGTGGTCACAAAGTCAGACATGACTTAGCAACTTAACCTCTACCACCCCGTGTAGGCACAGGGACTTCCCTGCTGGCTCAGTAATGAAGAATCTACCTGCCGATGCAGGAGATGCAGGTTCCATCCTGGGTCAGGAAGATCCCTGGGGAAGGGAAATGACAACCCACTCCAGTATTCTTGCCTGAGAAATCCCATGGACAGAGGAGCCTGGTGTGCTACAGTGAAGAACTTTTAGAATCTTTAGGTTAAAGAATTATAGTAGTTTGATGTTAGAAAAACAAGGCTCTTTGGGTTAATGAATTTCTCTTTGTGACAAATCATTGCATTCGTCCTTCTGTAAGAATGTAACTTCATTTAGTACTTTCTGAGAATGGTACTGGAAAACTTCTGGGTTAAAAGTTAAAACCTGAAAGGCAGAATGTGCCGCATAGAAGATAGCTTTCCCCCTTATCTCAAGGACTCAGAGCCTCCTGACTGATCTGCTCTTAACTGGTGACTAATGACTTAGTTTTCACTGTGTAACAGGCTTCTCCTTAAAAAAAAAAAAAAAAAAAAAAAACACCTTTCCCTGTACCAGGCACCGACAGGCCAGGTGGTCAATTAACTGTCTCTACTAAATCATCTGTAAACCGTCCCCATCAATCAAATGTCTCCACTTCATCCTCAGACCCCCCTTATCACATTGTTCCCTACATTCCGATCTCATTCCCAGTTGTCTTTGATCTTTCTGCATAAAAATCCCTCTCGGTGAGTGTTCGGGGGTTCACTCCTCATGCGGGAGATGGAACCCCGGCGCGCCCGCCAAATAAATCCTCCTGCTGATTGCATCGAATTCGAGTCATTGTGGTCTTTGGGGTGACGGTTCCCGAAGAGAAGGCCGTGAGGTCTTACATTTTGGGGGCTCGTCCGGGATCGCCTCGCTCACTCAGACCCCTTGGCTTTTGGATTCGGAGGTACGCTCGAGCAATTCTGTGTCTCCGTGCATATCTGTAACAGGTCTGTGACTAATCTGCTCTGTATTAAATCTGTATTGTCTCGCCTTTCTCTCTTGTTGCTTGACTTAATCCTTCGGAAGTTTCAGTGAACGGGCGAGCGGTTGTGAGGCAACTGATTAGTCCCGGCCAGGGCTACTCCCTGGTGGACTTTGAAGGCCTCACGACAGGTGAGCCCCAGTAACTATCGCCCGGCTGGGTGAAACTTCCCTGTCCTTCTTGTGAGGATCTGGCCTAATATTACCTATTTGTGGGCACGGGTCAGGCACTTAAAAGCCATTAGGGCGCCTGCCACTTGAAGACTCCCGTGACAGGATAAGGGGGTCACGGAGCGGGCCAGAAGCCGCTAGGGCGCCCGCCCCCAGCAAGAAAACTTCCGTGCAACGGCACAGGTACACGAGTGAACTCAAAGCACGCCATAAGTCCACCTCTCTGGCCGCCACCATTCCCGGTAGGATTTTTGGTGGCTATCCTCAGTAATCTTTCTTTTCTTCCTCCTGGTCTCCTCCGGCTGCTGAAACAAGGATCTGTGCCCTCGCGCACCTGTCTGTCTGTATCTGTGGGGCGCCTCTCTGTCTGTATCTGTGGCGTTTGCCAGGGACGCCTGGAACGCCGACCTGGGAGTAGGGATCGTGAGATTCTTCTCCGTCTGAATTCTGTATTTGTGGAGCTAGGAAGCTCATCTGTTTAAGACCTGCCGAGGGCAAAAGTTTACAGCAGCCGCTTTTATCTGACTTTTCCACTGCTACTCGCCTTACTTTGTATTCGTTAAGTGTTTATTTTTGTGACAAACTGACGATGGGACAGACTGTGACAACCCCGTTGTCTCTGACGATAGATCATTGGACGGAAGTGAAAAATCGGGCCCATGATCTTTCCATGACAGTGAAAAAAGGGAAATGGCAGAGCTTATGCGCAGTTGATTGGCCCAGTTTTAAGACCGGCTGGCCGCCAGAAGGGTCATTCTCTTCAGAACAAGTCAAACAGGTTAAAACTGTAATTTTCACCCCTGCTACTGAACACCCAGACCAGGTGCCATATATTATGGTCTGGGAAGACCTGGTCCGTTCACCCCCGGCGTGGGTTCGGCCTTTCCTTTTCCCCACAGGAAAGCCGTTGGAGCCTGCTGCAGAGATCTTTGCCCTAAAATCCACGGCAAAGAAAGAGGAGACAAAGGCTCCCGTCAAAAATATATATCCAGACCTGCAAACTGACTTCTTGCTTTTAGATTCTCCTCCCACCCTACCCGCCTGTACAGGTCCCACCTCCGGCACCTCAGAGGGCACCAGCGACCGCCTCGCCTGAGCAGCCAAGAGAAGGGGAAGAAATGGGCCCGGCGGCAGGAACGCGGAGCCGTAGAGCTGTCACCCCGGACTCCACCGCTCTCCCCCTCCGGGAGAACGGGCCCCCTGATGACCGCGGGGTTCGGCCACTCCAATATTGGCCATTCTCTGCCTCTGACCTTTATAACTGGAAAAATAATAACCCCTCTTTTTCTGATAACCCCCAGGCGCTGACCTCTTTGATAGAATCTCTTGTTTTCTCACATCAGCCCACTTGGGATGATTGTCAGCAATTGTTGCAGACCCTGTTAACCACAGAAGAGAGACAGCGAGTGCTATTGGAGGCTCGCAAAAATGTGCCAGGAGATGACGGACGTCCCACAGTGCTTCCTAATGAAATAGATGATGGTTTCCCCCTGACGAGACCTGACTGGGACTACAATTCTCCGGCAGGTAGGGAGCACCTGAGGGTCTATCGCCAGGCTCTGGTGGCGGGTCTCCGAGGGGCAGCAAGGCGCCCCACCAATTTGGCTAAGGTAAGGGAAGTGACTCAAGGGCCTACCGAGTCACCTACTGTATTCCTAGACAGATTGATGGAGGCATTTAAGAGATTTACTCCTATGATCCCACATCTGAGGAACATAGGGCTACAGTGGCCATGGCTTTTATTGATCAGTCAGCTCTAGATATTAAGAGAAAGTTACAGAGACTAGATGGGTTACAGGGATTCTCTCTTCAAGATTTGATCAAAGAAGCAGACAAGGTGTTTAATAAAAGGGAAACAGAAGAAGAAAAAGAGGAAAGAAGGATCCGGGAGCAGAATGAGAGAGAGAGAGAGAGAGAGAAAAGACAGGCAAAAGATTTGGCAAAAATTCTGACTACAGTGATTAAAGAAGGAAAGAGAGATAATAAAACTGAGCCGAGAGACCGCAGTAAAAGCAGGACAGGAACCAAGCCGCCGCTAGACAAAGATCAGTGCGCGTACTGTAAAGAAAAGGGCATTGGCTCAAAGACTGCCCTCAGAAGAAGAGGGGAAGGTCCGCCACCCCCAACAAAATCCTGGCCATAGAAGAAGAAGATTAGGGGGACGGGGCTCGGACCCCCTCCCCGAGCCTAGGGTAACTCTAAAGGTGGAGGGGAAGCCTGTACAGTTTCTGGTAGACACAGGAGCCCAACACTCCATCCTATTACAATCCGGAGGGGCATTGTCCACAAAAAAGGCATGGGTACAGGGCGCTACAGGGTATCGACTGATATCCATGGACTACCCGAAGAACAGTGGACCTTGGCGTGGGCCGGGTATCCCACTCGTTCCTTGTGATCCCTGAATGCCCCTACCCTTTGCTGGGACGGGACTTGCTCACGAAAGTGGGAGCTCAGATCCACTTTCACACCGAGGGCACCACGGTGACAGACGGGGAAGGAAGGCCGTTACAGGTTTTGACCCTGAGGCTAGAAGATGAATACAGGCTATACGAGAGCCCTTCCCCTGAGACCGAGAATATGCAGGACTGGATGGCTAAGACCCCCTAGCCTGGGCTGAAGTCTCGGGCATGGGAATGGCCGTCCATCAGCCCCCAGTGGTGGTAGAAATCAAGGCCTCTGCCACCCCCCATCTCAGTCCGCCAGTACCCGATGAGTAAAGAGGCTCGAGATGGGATCCGCCCACATATTCAAAGGTTTCTTGACCTGGAAATTTTGATAAAGTGCCAATCGGCCTGGAACACCCCGTTGCTTCCGGTCCGGAAGCCTGGAACGGGCGAATACCGGCCTGTACAGGATCTGAGAGAGGTCAACAAGCGGGTATCCGACCTACACCCAACAGTGCCCAACCCTTACAACCTGCTGAGCACCCTTCCCCCAGCCGGAAGTGGTACACTGTCTTGGACCTGAAAGATGCCTTCTTCTGCCTACGACTTAGCCCCGCTAGCCAGCCTATTTTTGCTTTTGAGTGGAAAGACCCCTTACAGGACTCTCCGGACAGCTAACGTGGACCAGGCTGCCGCAAGGATTCAAGAACTCGCCAACAATTTTTGTGAAGCCCTCCACCAGGACCTCGCGCACTTCCGCGCCACAAATCCCCAGGTAACTCTGCTCCAATATGTAGATGACTTGCTTCTGGCCGCAGATACCGCAGAGGAGTGCAGGGAAGGGACTGAGACCTTATTGACTGAACTTGGCACCCTCGGCTACCGTGCTTCTGCCAAAAAGGCCCAGATCTGCCGGCAACAAGTTAGTTACCTGGGGTACCAACTCAGAGATGGGAAGCGATGGCTCTCGGAGGCCAGAAAGAGGCGGTGGCCAGAATACCGGCCCCCAAAACTCCCGACAAGTTAGGGAGTTCTTGGGCACTGCAGGGTTCTGCAGGCTCTGGATTCCGGGGTTCGCAGAGATGGCCGCTCCCTTGTACCCCCTGACAAAGGGCAGTACACCCTTCGTCTGGGGAAAGAGCGAGCAAAAGGCTTTTGACAACATTAAGCGCGCCTTGTTGTCAGCCCCTGCCCTGGGACTTCCAGATGTGGACAAGCCATTCCATCTCTATGTGGCTGAGAATAATGGCATTGCCAAAGGGGTCCTCACCCAAAAGCTGGGACCATGGAATCGGCTGGTGGCATATCTGTCAAAGAAACTGGACCCCGTGGCTGCTGGCTGGCCAAATTGTTTGCATATAGTGGCTGCCGTGGCAGTCCTAGTAAAGGATGCAGACAAGCTGACACTGGGGCAGAACTTAATTGTCACTGCGCCCCACGCTTTAAAAAGTGTGATTCGCCAACCCCCCGAGAGATGGCTAACTAACGCCAGGATGACCCACTATCAGACGCTGCTCCTAAACTCTGAGCGAATCAGGTTCACGCCGGCTACCGGACTTAACCCTGCCACGCTGCTGCCGGACCCCAGTCAGTCCGAGGTGACCCACGACTGTCAAGAAATTCTGGCGGGAGTACATGGAGTTACGTCATGATCTCTCGGACCAGCCGCTTCAGGATGCCGAGGTGACATGGTATACGGACGGGAGCAGTTTTCTTAAAGAAGGTAGGCGGCGGGCAGGGGCAGCAGTGGTCGATGGGACTGAGGTGATCTGGGCAGCTGCCCTGCCTCAAGGTACGTCAGCCCAAAAAGCCGAGCTGATTGCCCTCACAAAGGCCTTAGAACTGGCACAAGGGAAAAAGGCCAACATTTACACTGATAGTAGATATGCTTTCGCAACTGCACATGTCCATGGAGCTATTTACCAACAGAGAGGGTTACTTACATCGGCCGGCAAAGAGATTAAAAACAAAAACGAAATCCTGGCATTGTTGGCTGCCCTGATGTTGCCAGAAAAGATTAGTATAATCCACTGCCCCGGACATCAACGAGATCGGTCCCTGGTAACTAAGGGAAACAATATGGCCGATCAAGCTGCGCGAGAGGCGGCAACAAAAGACGGGCTATCGAGATTGCTGGCAATATGCTCAAAAGATGAAAGTAATTCTAGCCCCTCTCCACGGCCCAGAGGGAAACAGGCTATGGCGGAAGGAGAAACTAGAGAAATGTTAGAACAAATGCACCATTGGACTCACTTAGGGGCTAAAAAGCTAGTCTCTCTTTTAAGCAAAGCAGGATATGAGGTGCCGGGACTTTTCAAATTGGCTAAACAAGTAGTCCTGAACTGCAGACCTTGCCAAGAGGTAAATGCCGGCTGAAACAAGACGGGCCAAGGTAAGCGGCTGCGTGGAGACCGGCCGGGGACCTACTGGGAAGTGGATTTCACCGAGGTATGTCCTGCGTGGGTACGGCAATAAATATCTGCTGGTTTTTGTAGACACCTTCTCAGGGTGGGTAGAAGCTTTCCCCACCAAAAATGAAAGTGCACTCACAGTAACTAAAAAGATCCTAGAAGAAATTTTTCCGCACTTCGGCGCGCCAAAGATGTTAGGGTCAGATAATGGACCGGCTTTTATTGCCCAAATAAGCCAGGAGTTAGCTAAGTTTCTGGGGGCCGATTGGAAACTACATTATGCATACAGACCCCAGAGTTCAGGACAGGTAAAAGAATGAATAGAACTCTAAAAGAGACCTTAACTAAATTGTCCTTAGAGACTGGCGGTACTGACTGGACGATGCTCCTTCCTCTGGCTCTGTTCCGGGTGAAAATACGCCCTCTCGCCTTGGTCTCACCCCTTTTGAAATTTTGTATGGAGCACCCCCCATATTGACACTTAGAGAGGGATTTGACCCCCGAAACTTTAACAATGGTGATTTATGTGCTAGGCTAAAGGGACTCCAGCTGGTTCAGAAAGAGGTGTGGACTCAGCTCGCTGCGGCCTACCAACCCGGTACCCCAGAAGAGGCCCATCCGTTCCAGGTGGGAGACTCCGTCTACGTTCGTCGGCATCGGCAAAACAACCTAGAGCCCAGGTGGAAAGGACCCTACATTGTTCTGCTTACAACCCCCACTGCCATCAAGGTTGACGGAATCTCATCCTGGATCCACGCCTCCCACGTTAAAGCTGCACCGGAACCCACGCCTCAATGGAAGGCTCACCGCACTTCTCACCCTTTAAAGCTCAGGCTCTGTCAATTACCGGATTCCTGATCATCCTGACTCTGCATCAAGGAATCGCTCACACGTATTGGGCCTACGTTCCTGATCCCCCATGCTCCAGTCTGTAGGATGGGATGAAGTGACATTGCCGGTATACGTAAATGATACTGCTCTTCTGGGAGGAGTCTCTGATGCACATATTCAACACCAACAATCTAACATTTCCTTCTATGGGCTTTCTTCACGGTTCCCTATGTGTTTTTCATACAACACCCCCAAGTCTTACTGTATAAATGTCTCCCCTGTCACTTCCTACCCTCGTGTATTTATTTCAGGGATTTCTGAAGACGCTGGGGCCATTTCACACCAAAAGGCCGTGGGGCCGCTCGATATACCTCACTGTGGTCGCCATCTGGGGATTAGCGAGGGAATGGATGTGCCGTGGACTCTATGCCGGGGACGTAACGCCACTGTTTATAACATAAATAATAATAACAGTGTTTATCTCTGGGACTGGGCACCTGCAGGTACCTCAGATTATCCTGAATATAGAGGACAGCACCCTCCCATTTTGGCACTCGGACATCGTCAGGTATTTCAAACTGAGATCTGGAAGCTCTTAGCGACCTTTGGCCCCGGCAACATGTTATATAGACAGACTAATAGAGGTGGAACAAGATATGGAGATATAAGAATTACGGGATTCAGATATCCTAGATCATGTGTGCCCTACCCCTTTATGATTTTGGTTGGAAATGTTACTGTTAATGTCACTCAGAATGTTTACCATATGTCTTGTTTTAATTGCACTCTCACTAATTGTATCAGAGGCATGAGCGTCGGAGAGCAAATATTGGTGGTAAAACAACCCGCTTTTGTTATGCTCCCCGTCAAAATAGAAAAAGATTGGTATGATGAAACGGCATTGCAATTACTGCAACACATCAATGCTGCCCTTGACCGCCCAAAAGAGGCCTGGGATTAATTGTTCTGGGTGTGATTTCGCTGATCACCTTAATAGCGACCGCTGTTACTGCCTCTGTTTCCCTTGCTCAATCCGTGCAAGATGCCAAAGTTGTTGATTCTCTGTCTTATAATGTCACAAGGGTTATGGGAACACAAGAAGATATTGATAAAAAGATAGAAAATAGGCTGTCTGCTTTATATGATACTCTCAGAGTCTTAAGAGAAGAGGTTCACAGCTTAGGACTCAGAATGAAGATTCAATGTCATGTTAATTACAAGTGGATCTGTGTCACAAAAAAACCTTATAATATATCTGACTTCCCGTGGGAGAGGATCAAAAGACATTTACAAGGCATATGGTATAATTCTAATATTTCTCTTGATTTATTGCAGTTACACAATGAAATATTAGATATAAAAACGCGCCTTCGGCCACTTTAGATATTGCTCAAACTGCTGAAAATTTTGTAAAAATTTGGTTTCTAACTTTCCCAGTCTTCATTCCTTGTGGCAGAGCATAATGGCTGTAGGCATCGTGTTAGTTGCTATTCTTGCCCTGATGTGCCTGGCACCATGCCTTATTAGAGGCATTATAAAAAAATTTCTGCATATAAAGATGCTTGTTTACCGTAACATGCTGCACCATCACCATCTGTTAGAGCGCCTGAAAGATAAAGAAGAGGGAGCTGCAAGAAGATTGCCTGTAATGGGTTAAACCTTGAAAGCTGCCTGACCTGAGTAACAGCCCAGGCTCCCTGACCTGCCTCCCTCAATAGACGCTTAAATTGCATCTGTCACGTTCGGAGACGGGAACACTGTACTCTCCACACTGATCGTAAGGTATAGGTGCTAAAAGGTTATATAAGTTTGTTGTTTATGATACCATGACTATTCTTGTAATCATAACTTTCTTCATCTTGTAGCTTTTGCATTTTTAAGTACAGCAGTACGCAATCCCTCACTCTATGATTTCAGGATTGAAATCATGGACAAGAAGAAGAGGGGAATGAAGAACTTTTAGAATCTTTAGGTTAAAGAATTATAGTAGTTTGATGTTAGAAAAACAAGGCTCTTTGGGTTAATGAATTTCTCTTTGTTATAAATCATTGTATTCGTCCTTCTGTAAGAATGTAACTTCATTTAGTACTTTCTGAGAATGGTACTGGAAAACTTCTGGGTTAAAAGTTAAAACCTGAAAGGCAGAATGTGCCGCATAGAAGATAGCTTTCCCCCTTATCTCAAGGACTCAGAGCCTCCTGACTGATCTGCTCTTAACTGGTGACTAATGACTTAGTTTTCACTGTGTAACAGGCTTCTCCTTAAAAAAAAAAAAAAAAAAAAAAAAACACCTTTCCCTGTACCAGGCACCGACGGGCCAGGTGGTCAATTAACTGTCTCTACTAAATCATCTGTAAACCGTCCCCATCAATCAAATGTCTCCACTTCATCCTCAGACCCCCTTATCACATTGTTCCCTACATTCCGATCTCATTCCCAGTTGTCTTTGATCTTTCTGCATAAAAATCCCTCTCGGTGAGTGTTCGGGGTTCACTCCTCATGCGGGAGATGGAACCCCGGCGCGCCGGCCAAATAAATCCTCCTGCTGATTGCATCGAATTCGAGTCATTGTGGTCTTTGGGGTGACGGTTCCCGAGAAAAGGCCGTGAGGTCTTACAACAGTACATGGGGTCACAAAAATGTTAGACATGACTTAGCTACTAAACAAAGTAGGCACACACCTCCAGAGCAAAAGAATGGGAATCAAGGCATTTGGAGTCTATGCCTAGCTCACTGGGTGGCATTCTTCTGTATCTTCAATAATGCAATTTGTAAAATACAATTGGAATGACATTTTTTGTTTGTTACATAACCATAATCAGAAAGGGGGCAGGAATCCTCAAAGGGCTCCATGAGAGAGGCTCACCTCAAGAATTCAGGTCAGCGGAGCTCAAGGTGGGAGATCCCAACAGTGGCCCCTGGGGCACTGGCCCTCTGGAGTGTAGCAGGTCCTTGCTCACCCCTTATATTCTATGTTCTTAATGCCGCCCATTTCAAGGCTAGCTAATCATCCAATACTAGCAACTCTCCTGAACCTTGCATATACAAATTGACTAATCCAGAACCCATTTAGCTCCTTCAACCACCTTTTTTAAAAAACTTTTTATTATGGAAAATTTCAAACATGCAAAATCATACACACAGTGTAATAATTCCCCATAAATCCATCAATTAGCTTCAAGAATTATCAACACATGGCCAATCTCTTCTCATCTACATCATTCTCTCGACACTTTTCCATTTTATCTTTTAATACAGTAGGTCCTTGATGGTTATTTACTTTAAATATAGCAGTATGTACATGTCAATCCCGAACTCCCTAACTGTCCCTCCCCTCAACTCTTCCCTCTTGGTAACCAAAAGTTTGTTCTCTAAGTCTATGAGTCTGTTTCTGTTTTAAACCGCCTTCTTTATCAAACTCTCACACAGTAAGTCAATATTCCCTGTCCTAATCAACCCAGCTACATGCACCAGATGACTGACGATAGTCCCTACACAGCAGAGCCTGCCAAAATTATTCAAACTAGCTAGTCCTAAGACTGCTTACCCTGCCTTGCCTTTCCTGTGAAAACCACAATAAAGCCTTGTGCCCCTGCTCCCCCAACCCCTCCACCTCACGATTGGTCCTAGGGCTTCCCATTGTGGTCCTATGTGGTGAAATGTGCCCTTCCTCTTGAAGTAAAAAGCCATCCTGTCAATGGTAGCTGTCTCCTGAACTCTTGGTTTCACCAGACCTGAATAACAATAAAGCCTACATTTTAAAACAGGGAACTGTCATCAGGCCCTTCTAGAGACCCCAAAATATATCTTCAGGACGTGGTGCAAAATGTGACTCCGTAACAGTCACTGATATCATTTCCCTTTCTTTCTTATCATATTTGTTTTTAAATCAGTAAGGTGAGAACAGAATTACCAAAAGAGCTAGGCCCTGATTAGCAACAATTTGCCCAGTTTTCATTTATTCTTGAAACTCTAACCACTGGCATCCTAAAGAAAAATAACATATCTGAAAATTTATCAGTTTTGCCTCTTAAGTATAAAAAATTCTTAAGTGTTGTGAACACAAGAGAAATGTAATTTATGCTCCAAGCGTTCAAGGTTATGGTCCAGCGAGGAAGTAAAACTAGAAAATATTAAACAGTTGAGATGATTTAGTGTTAAACAAATAGATTTGTTGCTGTTCATTAAGTTGCTAAGTCGTGTCTGATTCTTTGCAACCCCACAGACTGCAACCCTCCAGGCTCCTCTGTCCATGGGCAAGAATACTGGAGTGGGTTGCCATTTCCTAGATTAAGTAAGGTACAATGGGAGTTAAGGAAAGGGAAGAACAGCTTGCAAGTGACATGAGAGCTAGATCTTAAAGTATAAGTGTAACTTGAAGAGGCAAAGAGGTGGGAGTACTCTTTACAAACCAATTCAAGACAGAAAAAAAAAAGATTTATTGTTTCTTATTACCAAAGAGATCAGGCATAGGTAGATCTAGAAGCTCAATTATGTCATCAGGAATATGTTTGTTGCTATTTCCTGGCTTTGTCAAGCACTATTTTCTTCTAAAATCCCTAGTGAAGGTTCAGGTAAGGCTCAGGCTGGACCACCTTGGGTCATGTGTTCTTTATTGAACTGATTGCTGTGACCAAAAGATCATGGTCTTCTGACTGGCCACGCTTGGGTCACATGTCCACCCATATGCAAACCTATGGACCAAAGGTAAGAGCTTGATGATTCCCAAAGGAAATTCTAAGTGATGCTCGAAAGGTAAAAAACACTTCTGGACATGAAAGTATAACAATCTTTGGCATAGTTGGGGAATAATAACATGAGCAAGGTGGAAAGGAAAGCAAAGACCAATCTGATTATAATCCATATTAAGAAACAGAGGGAAACAAATTTTGTTAATTCAGGTGCTATAAAATTATTAGAACCTTTCAAAGTCAGAAAGAAGAGATTGAATGAGTCACTAGGCAGTGGTGATTCATTTTAGATTCTGAGGCAGAAGAGTGACATGGTAAAAGTGGTATTATAGAACAATTAATCAGATAAGAGCCAGCAGCTAGACCAGAAAAGGAAATTGTTCAAATAATCGTAAAATGGCATGATAAAGATTTATGCTACATGGTAATAGTGAAGGGAAGAGACTAAGGTAAATATAAATATTATTTTCAAAGGAAGAAAAGACTAAATCAAATACAGGGGATGAATAAAAGGAGAATCAAAGTGGAAGGCAAAGGTTGTAGCTAAAGTTACAAAGATATTACTAATAGAAATTTATTTTTTTTTAAAAGTGTGTTTCTCTTTCTCCCAATACCACTGTCGCACAAGCTTGCTTTCTTAGCCTATAGTTTCTTTCTGTAGCCTGGATAAAGACTGCTAGAGACTCTAAGTACTGAAAGATTATGGTACCCATCTCCACCATTATATGTGTTTCCATATAAAAATATTAAATGATAAGCATAAGAAGTTTAATGGTCATGATCTGTTAAATGATATTTTTTACAATCACAAAAATCTTCTCTTTAGAAATTTACTTACTGATATCCTAATCCACATAATATGGTTGAAATACTTCCTCACACCCCACCAAAGTTAATGAAAACAGTATCGAAGAGATACCTGCACTTCCATGTTCATAGGAGCAATATTCATAATAGCCAAGATATAGAAACCACCTAAGGATTCTTCAGTGGATGAATGGATAAAGGAGATGTGGTATACATGTACAGATAGATAAGAATTCTGAAGTTCTTATTTATAACTTTCAGCTGTTAAAAAAAGCTTATTTATACAGTCTTAGTAATTAGGACTATTCAACTGCGAGGGTCAATTATATATAGATGAAAAGAAGGAAGAGGAAAGATGAAAAGTGCATGAGGTAAAGTGATCTTTTGATGGTGGATGGGACTCACATTAGCATTCAGGCAAAGAGATTCACTTTCCCTTCCAGCTCCCCTTCTCTGGTCACTAGAGTGGAGGATGGATTCCTTATTATAGGAACCTGGAGAGATCCAGTGATTTGGTGGGTAGAATATAGAGACTGTCTTGAAGGAGTATAGTCTAGGAGGCAATACTAGGTTAATGGTGCATGCAACTAGAGACATACATGAATGTCTTTTCACTAACTTTCCACCACAATAAATTTTAGATATTTTCTCTAAATAACTGAGATTTAAATAATAAATAAAAATAATAATATTTAATGAACACATATCTTGGGCCAGATCACTATATTAAATCTAAAGAATTTGCATGGATTAAAAATTTAATCTTCACAGCAAATTTATAAAGTAGGATTATCATTATATTTATCTTATAGACAAGGTGACTAAGCCTCAACATAGACAATAACTTGATTGAGGTCATACAGCTATATTTGATTTTGCTCTATGTGATGGACACCAAGCCCTGGTTTTCACTACTACATTATACTCTTTCTCCAAATAAATAATCTCTCTATGGCTGATTCGTGTCAATGTATGGCAAAACAAATACAGTATTGTAATTTTAATTAATTAATTAATTAAAAATTTCTTTTAGCTGGGTGACAATGCTCCAACCTGAAAACCAGGATTTTTATTTCTAAAGAATGAGGGGCAGATGGAAATTGGGAGAGTCTCTGCCACATCCAAGACCACAGTCAGTTTTTCCTCTACTATTGAAACAGATCACTGTTTCTGCAGCTGAGGACCAGATGAAGCAACTGGCTTGCATCCAGGGGCTGTATTTTCTAAAGAGTGAGCCACATCCAGCATTGTGGGGTGCTCATACTCTATGTGTACATGAGGAACTAGTAGGCGACCTTATAAACTCACATCTCATCCCAGGCATCTGCCTGCCAAACACACATTCATTTTGTGTGTTTCCTTCTTTTCCCTTTCTTCTTTCCACCTATCCCTCTCACCTTCTCTAGTAAGCTTATATAGTAGACTGGAATTTGTTGCAATAGTATATAATTTTTCTTTCTGGTCTCTTTTCCATCTACTTTCTGAAATAAGTTTTTACCTTGTAAAATTTACTGGAGTGATACAGAGAGTTATCATTTTCCCTCTATCCAACTTCCTTGCATGTGGACATCTTGCTTAACCATACTACAATGATCAAAACTAAGAAATTGGTACAATATCATTAACTACAGAATTTAGATGCATATCACCAGTTTTTCCACTAGTGTCCTTCCACTGGTCCAGAATCCAACCCAGGATGTGGCATTATGTTTACTCATCATGTCTTCTCCAGTCTGTCACAACTCCTCAGTCTTTCTTTTCTTCACATGATCTTGACACTTTGGAAAAGTACTCATCACTTGTTTTATGAAATGCCCCTCTACTGAGCTTAAGTCATGTTTAGATTGAGGCTTTGCCTTTTGGCAGGAATACCACAGAAGTGACGAGCCCTCCCCAGTGCAGCATACTGGGGAGTACATGATGTAAATGGCATGTTTTTAATCAAGGGAATGGCATGATACAATCTACAGTTTTGAAAGATAACTCTGGCAGTGAGGTGAAGAGTAAATAAAAGAGAAGCAAGGTTGCTGTCAAGGTCCCCCTTAAAGGGCTGTTGTAACAGCCTAGGCAGGCTATGAAGGTTGTCTGAAAAAGGCTGCGACTGTCAGGATAGGGGTGAAGGTCTGAATATGAGATTTCCAACATAAAATGAATAGGAGCTGGGGAGTTGTTTCCATGAGTGAAGCAACGTGAGAGAGGAAGTGAGGATAATTACTAGGATATTAGGATATCAGGTAGATGGGTGACTCCATTATCAATTGGGCCAAGATCATTGTAATTCAGATTCCCTAATAAGATTTTCTTTTTAAGTAATTTGCTGGTATGTATAGCTGCTAGAAGAGGTTGTTTGCAAGTTTGTGATGCAAAGATACGGAGATAGGGAGATAAAGAGATCTCCAACTCCTTATTTACTCCTGCCTTTAAGTTTCAGGTTTGGAAATGCAGCATCTTTGGTCTGCATCTATGAGTGAGAGAGAAGTCAACATCTCATCACAGCCCTCATGCTCTTTTGTTTAAATGGAATTGTCATACATCCTTGACAAATATTTATGAAATATTGCAGGAAAGAGTTAATATGTCTGAGTCAGGAGCAAAGGTGACTCCTGACCCCAGGATGTGATGGAAGCCACTGTCTCATGGCCAGGAGGAATATTTCAAAGAAGCTGCCTCTGGTCTTAGCCTGGAATGGTGAAGCCAAAATAGAAATTCAAGCAGAAAGCATTGAAGGTGAATCTTTCTTTTCTGCTCATTTCTACATTAGATTTAGAGAAGAGGAAAAACCTCAGATTTTCTTAATGTTGGAGAAATCTACCTGAGCTTCCACTGACCTAAAAACTGGTCCTAACCCTCAAAATGCATCATGGAGGGAAGAAAGGAGTTTAGGTAATTTGAATCCAGTGTGGTATGATTACATGTTAAATATATCTACTTCCAAATGAAACAGACATTTTAAACTGGACTGCACATAAGGTTATCTGTAGAGGTTTAAAAACTATAGATGTTCGTGACCTGTCCCAAGTGATTCTGGTACAGAAGGTGTTTTACACAAAGTTTCTTTGATCAGAAGCAGCAGAAATGTAACTAGATCAATCTCAGTCAACAGTTGGAGTCAGTTGTGAATTATTATCTAATGCTGCACATCAAATTAACCAACTCAAATCTTAGCAGTTTAAAACACACTTACCCACAGTTTCCTGTGGATCAGGATTTGGTGGAGGTGGCCTAACTGGTGGTTCTGCCTCAGCATCTCTCATGAAATTGAAATCACAGTGTCAGCTGGGTTTCAGTCATCTAAAGGCTTGACTGGGGTTGGGGGACCCACTTCCAAGGTGGCTCAGTTACATGGCTGGCAATCTGTCTCTGGCTACTGGTAGGTGGTCCTGTTATTTTGCCACACAGGTTTTTTGCACAGGACTGCCTAAGTCTTTTCACAATTTGTTTGCTGGTTTTCCCCAGATGAAGTAATCCAAGAGAACAAGGCTGATGGGGTATTATACAGTTTTGCAGCTGGGATGAAGCTATTTTTGAGTGGGAGGAGGGGGAGCACTATAGGTGGGGAATCTATTGTTTCAAAGGCTGAAGACCATCCTTACACAGTTCTTTAGGTCCTAGAGCAAATATACCATATGTTCCAACATCCCTGTTCATTTTGTATAGGGTAAAAATGATTAAAATGGGAAGGCTTGAAGGTGAAAAATAAGAATTTTAAAAACCTCAAAGGGTATATGTGACTCACCTCTAACTGTGATGATTGACTTAGATCTGTCTTACTAAGTCCTTAATATCTTTAACATTTGCAGATTCCTTTAGAGTTTCTTAGATGATTTCATAACATTTTATTTGATCTTAAGAATAACCTTTAGGTTTGTAGGATGGAATTTGAAAGACAGAGCTAATAATAGTGAACACCCACCAAGTGCCAGGCATTTGACTAAGTACTTTCTATTCATAACATTTTTAACCAAATGCCATGAGGTCAGTATTAGTCATTTCAGTTTGAGGGAGGTTTAGCTTCCTTGGGCTCAGAGATGTTAAATGATGTGCCCACAGCCGAGCATTAGAGCCAGAAGGAGAACCCAGGTTTCCTTCCACCAGTCCTATGTGCTTTTCACTTGGCTGCTTCCTTTTCGAGTCTCACCAACCACTGATGCTACTTTCTCCACAGGCTATGCCCTTGACTTAACCTTCATCTTATGGTAGATTGGGACTCCCAAAATACAGAGGACCCAATAACTGCAGACCCAGACTTATAGTACCCTAGTTCAGTTCAGTTCAGTTGCTCAGTCGTGTCTGACTCTGCGACCCTATGAATCGCAGCATGCCAGGCCTCACTGGCTATCACCAACTCCCAGAGTTTACTTAAACTTATGTCCATCGAGTCGGTGATGCCATCCAACCGTCTCATCCTCTGTCGTTCTCTTCTCCTTCTGCCCGTAATCCCTCCCAGCATCAGAGTGTTTTCCAATGAGTCAACTCTTTTCATGAGGTGGCCAAAGTATTGGAGTTTCAGCTTTAGCATCAGTCCTTCCAAAGAACACCCAGGACTGATCTCCTTTAGCACGGACTGGTGGGATCTCCTTGCAGTCCAAGGGACTCTCAAGAGTCTTCTCCAACACCACACTTCAAAAGCATCAATTCTTTGACGCTCAGCTTTCTTCACAGTCCAATTCTCACATCCATACATGACCAATGGAAAAACCATAGCCTTCACTAGAAGGACCTTTGTTGGCAAAGTAATGTCTCTGCTTTTCAATATGCTATCTAGGTTGGTCATAACTTTCCTTCCAAGGAGTAAGCATCTTTTAATTTCATGGCTGCAGTCACCATCTGCAGTGATTTTGGAGCCCCCAAAACAAAGTCTGACACTGTTTCCACTGTTTCCCCATCTATTTCCCATGTAGTGATGGGACCAGATGCCATGATCTTCATTTTCTGAATGTTGAGCTTTAAGCCAACTTTTCACTCTCCTCTTTCACTTTCATCAAGAGGCTTTTTAGATCCTCTTCACTTTCTGCCATAAGGGTGGTGTCATCTGCATATCTGAAGTTATTGATATTTCTCCCAGCAATCGTGATTCCAGCTTGTGCTTCTTTCAGTCCAGCGTTTCTCATGATATACTCTGCATAGAAGTTAAATAAGCAGGGTGACAATATACAGCCTTGACGTACTCCTTTTCCTAGTTGGAACCAGTCTATTGTTCCGTGCGTGTCCAGTTCTAACTGTTGCTTCCTGACCCGCATATAGGTTTCTCAAGAGGCAGGTCAGGTGGTCTGGTATTCCCATGTCTTTCAGAATTTTCCAGTTTATTGTGATCCACACAGTCAAAGGCTTTGGCATAGTCAATAGAGCAGAAATAGATGTTTTTCTGGAACTTTCTTGCTTTTTCCATAATCCAGTGGACGTTGGCAATTTGATCTCTGGCTCTTCTTCCTTTTCTAAAACCAGCTTGAACATCTGTACTATTTTTTTTGTTTTCTTTTTGGGGGCAACCACTTTATTACAAGTCTATTGGAAAGAAAAAAGAAAGGCAAAGGAAAATATATTGAAATAGAAAAGATAACTAATTCACAGTTTGTACTAAAATAAATTCCATTTTCTAGGAAGGTGTACCTTTGTTTTATTAAAAATCTGTCTCCAAACTAGACAACTTGAGTGGCCACAAATAGCATCTTGGCATATCATTTTCCTTTGTTGTCTAGTTGGGCAATATTTCTTAAGTTTGGCCTAACTTTCATGGGTGTGGAAGAATAGGTGGCATGAAAGATAAGATGTACTTTGTGTGCCTATATGTATTTGAGTTAAATAAATAATTTTCAAGAGGTAAACATCATCTCTATTACTAATGGTCTCAAACCTCTAACTTCTCTTATACCATACAAGTATGCAATTACATTTCCATGTTGTTTATGGCTTATTAAAAGCAATACATAATAAAAATACCTGAGATTATAAAAAATAGATATCAAGTCTCTTATCAAATAAATCTGTTATTTTTAGCAGCTGTATAACTAAGCAAAATGTTTTCCATTCAGTATTGTCAAAGTGATCATAGCTCCTTTTCTAAGCTTTGTACAACCTTTGCTTCAGTAAGGACCACATCAAAATAGAAATCTGGAGGTTCTCTCCTCTTACATACCCTACATATTCTGGCTTACAGGACACTCAGCCAGTCATTGTTGTTCAGTCAGTCACGTCTAACTCTTTGTGAACCCATGGACTGCAGCACACCAGGCTTCTCTGTCCTTCACTATCTTCTGGAATTTAGTTGAATTCGTGTCCATTGAGTTGGTGATGCTATCTAACCATCTCATTCTCTGCCATCCCCTTCTCCTCCTGCCTTCAAATTTTCCCAGCATCATGGTGTTTTCAAATGAGTCAGTTCTTCGCATCAGGTTGGCAAAGTACTGGAGCTTAAGCATCAGACCCTCCAGTGAATATTCAGGATTGATTTCCTTTAGGATTGACTGGTTTGATCTTGCAGTTCAAGGGACTCTAAAGAGTCCTCTCCAGGACTACAATTTAAAAGCATCAATTCATAGGTGCTCAGCCTTCTTTATGGTCTAACTCTAACATCCATACATGACTACTGGAAAAACCATAGCTTTGATTATATGTACCTTTGTCAGCAAAGTGATGTCTCTGCTTTTTATATACACTGTCTAAAGGTATAGACCTATACCTCTATAGCTCTCCTAGGTTTGTCATAGCTCTCCTTCCAAGGAACAAGCATCTTTTAATTTCATGGCTGCAGTCACTATCTGCAGTGATTTTGGAGCCCAAGAAAATAAAATCTGTAACTGTTTCTACTTTCCCCCTTCTATTTGCCATGAAGTGATGGGACAACATGCCATTATCTGTTTTCTGCTTGTTGAGTTTTAAGCCAGCTTTTTACACTTTCCTCTCTAACCTTCATCAAGAGGCTCTTTAGTTTCTCTTCACTCTCTGCCATTAGAGTGATATCTTCAGTGAAGTCTTATTCTTTAAGCCCCTCATTCAGTCCCACCAATTGTGTAGTTAAGCATTCCTGTTATTATGGTAGAGTGTAGTGGTTAAGAGCATGAAATTGCAAACCAAATTTGGATTTAGCTCTGCCACAGCTTGCATGGCCTTCAGCAAGTTATTTTACCTCCTTGTGCCTTGGTTTCTTCACTTGGAAAACAACAGAATTTTCCGCTGGGTTTAAGTGAGATGATATATGCAGGAAGTTTAGAATGATGCCTGGCACATGGTAAGCACTCTACAAGTGACGGCTACTTTTATTATCACATGTGTTTTTCATACATGGTTACTGTCTGTCATCATGTGGAGCCCTTTCATAGTGAATAGATTAGGTGGCCAAGGGCTGTGGAGGTCTAGCTGCAGCCTAAGTGCAGCGACAACATCATGCTGGGTCACAGAGTTTCAGGACTAGCCCTGTAATATGCAGTAGCACAGTGGTTCACCATTTAGGGTCATGAAGTCTTGGGGTCCAAATCTGGTTCCAAAAATGTTAACACTGTGACTGGGTAGTTATGCTATCTTTCAAAGCCTCAGGTTTACATAGTTGCTATGAAGGTTAAATAAAGTAATATATGTAAGGTAAACTGTCAAGATATACTTTCCAAAAGTTAAAAACATGACTCTTGATTCACGTCATATATGACTGAGAGAGAACAGACAAAATGGTTTAAAGAACATTGGAGAGAGCAAAGTATTTGTGGTGGCTAAAAGAAAAAGGTTGAATAAGATGGCTAATTTAGCTACAAAAGTGGTTAATGTACATAGCAATAAAACTATAACATCTGGGGTTGTCTTCTTTATCAGATAAATAATTCACATCATTAGTGAACAAATTTAATTTTCTTCACAATCAGCAGTTGTTCTCAGTTAGGGGTAATTTCTCCTTCTAGGGGATGTTTGGCAATGTCTGAAAGAAGCCTGTTGGGCTATATAGTCCATGGGGTTGCAAAGAGTTGGACACCACCAAGCAACTGAGCATGCACACATGTGAAGACATTTTTGGTTGCTATAGCTGGGTGTATGTGTGTGTGTCTGTGTCTGTGTGCACACACACGCACTACTGGCATCCAGTGGGGAGCGAACAGGGATGGTCTTAACATCCTTCAATGCACAGGACAGCCCCCAACAAAAAGAAATATCCGGTCCCCAATGCCAAAGGTGCTGAGGTTAAGAAATATTGTCTATCAATTTCTACAAGTTAACATTTGCTCTTCTGAAGTTTATCAATAAAATATCCTAATCATGAGAAAATAGCAAGTCAAACAAAGATACACACTCCTGGAAACTAGCTAACCCTTGGTGGCTGGGTGGGTTGGCTAGAAAATGCTGAGACAACTCTGAAAGGATATGCAGCAGCCCTTTGGCTTATTTCTCAGTTTCAGAAAATTTTCTTAACAATAATTGACATCATACCTAAAACATGGTAGGTACTTAGTGAAGGTTAGTTATTTCTATAAACTTACAGGCCACTAGATAGAAGCCCAAACACCCATAGAGTAAAATAAATACCATACTTTTACATAAGCATTGTCACCGTTGAATATTTTTTCCTGGTTAGATTGTTTCATCATGGTGACTGTGAAGTTTTAAGAAAGTCCTCCAATACAACCTTTGGACTTACAGATGATAGATTTGTTAAAAAGGTAAGTTATATTTAAAAATTTTTCCTGAAAGCCTGATTCAAAAAACAGCCTCTCCTCCTGCATGAAAAACTTTACTGTCACCCTGAGAATATCCAAGATACCTTAGGGAATCCATTTAAAGTCTGTTACAGAAAGGATGGTAAGGTACAGATCATAAGATTGCGGGCTGTGGCCCTTTTTACTGGTCAAAGTGTGGGGGTTTTGACTTTTACAAATTGAGGTATAATTGACATACAATACTGTATTAGATTTAGGTGTATGATATAGTGATTCAATATTTATATACATTGCAAAAATGATAACCATAATAAACCTAGTTACTGTCACCATATGAATTTATTATAATATTACTGACTATATTCCCTATGCTTTACATTGCAAAGGCAAAAAAAAAAAAGGAAAAAAGCAGCCCCACAGTTGCCCAAATTCATCTTGTATAAATCAGTTGAATAGTATTAATATACCCACTGGTTGTATCTATCCACTGAGTCCAATAAGGAAAGAAAACCAGACTAATATGAACAAGAAAAGTTTGATATAAAGATTTTTATAAATTCTTTACATAAAAATCAATAAAATTATTTTTAAAATAATTATATTTATAGAAATTTAATAATAATATAAAGTATACCAAAATGGCTATAAATAAGCATTAACATATATTTAAATATATATTTATATAAAGCATATACTTAAAGTATGTAAAATAAAAATGTGTAAGATAAATATATAACACATATAAACAAATAATAATTAATTAAACAATTAATGATAATATTTTATAAATAAAACACAAGGAAGGCTGCTAAGGAGTAAAGAGAACTTTAAAGAAGATAGAGGTGAGGAACACCCCACAAACACTAGGGCTGAGAAGGAACACCAAAGGAAGAGACTTTATCATCCGGAACCCCACCAGGAGGAAGGGATCCCCCTGCAGGGGATCTTCCCAACCCAGGATCGAACCAACGGATCTTCTTTTTTTTAATATATTTATTTTAATTGGAGGTTAATTACTTTACAGTATTGTATTGGTTCTGCCATACATCAATATGAATCTGCCACAGTTATCCCCTGCTGGGCATACACACTGAGGAAACCAGAATTGAAAGAGACACATGTACCCCAATGTTCATTGCAGCACTGTTTATAATAGCCAGGACATGGAAACAACCTAGATGTCCATCAGCAGATGAGTGGATAAGAAAGCTGTGGTACATATACACAATGGAGTACTACTCAGCCCTTAAAAATAACAAATTTGACTCAGTTCTATTGAGGTGGATGAAACTGGAGCCGATTATACAGAGTGATGTAAGCCAGAAAGAAAAACACCAATACAGTATACTAACACATATATATGGAATTTAGAAAGATAGAAAAGATGACCCTGTATGTGAGACAACAAAAGAGACACAGAGGTATAGAACAGACTTTTGGCCTCTGAGGGAGAGGGAAAGGGTGGGATGATTTGGGAGAATGATACTCCAACATGTATACTATCATATAAGAAACGAAGCGCCAGTCTATGTTCAATACAGAACCAACGTATTCTTAACCGTCTGAGCCACCAGGAAGCCCAATTCAGCAGAAGCTAAAAGCAAAATCTTTCTCCTGCGGCGGCTCTCCGGCGCCCCCTATTGACAAAGCTTAATATTGTTCCACTTGACAAGAGAAAATTATTTAGAGGGCCCAGATTCATTTTCTCAGAAGCAGCAAAAGGGATAATCTGGAGCTAAGAGTGAGTAAAATCAGCAACTGATGCAAGAGTTATTCTGTAATACTTTTAGGGGCTGACAGCAGTGATAATTTCAGGTTGATGGTATCTGAATAACAGCCAGTGTGGGTCCTCCTGGGCCTGCCTGCTGCTATTTGTCAGCTATAGAGCAGTAACTCTGCATGATCCCTGGGTCAGCAATATCATGTGGGAACTTGTTAGAAATGCAGATTCTAGTACCCTACCCCTAACCAATGGAACCAGAAACTCTGGGGTTGGGGACCAGCAATCTGGGCTTTTCATGAGCCCTCCAAAGAATTCTGGTACACACTAAGGTTTAAAAACCACTGTTACAACAGTAAATTCTAAAAATTGCTGTTCAGGCACGAAGAAAAGTCAACAAGGATTTATTTGTATGAGTTTAAATCTCAATCTTTATTTATTTACTTATCTGGCTGTACTGCCTCTCATGTGAGATCTTAGTTCCCTGACCAGGGATCAAACTCAGCACCCCTTGCAGTAGAAGCATGCAATCTTAATCACTGGGCCACCAAAGCCCTAGTCTCATTTTTCAGTTTTGAAGACGACAACCTAACTTCTCTAGGATCTGGAAGCCACCAGGGAGCATATGATTGTAACCTCTGCTTTCACACTGATGATGTGTTTCTTGATATGTGGGCATGAATGCATCAACTATGCTCACTTTGGTAAGAAGTTCATTTTTTGATGTGCTCTATGTACAGGTCATGCTACCTTGATGAGGTCCCCAAAGCTGCTATTGCAATTTTCATCTGCTTCTATGGGTGCACAGACGTGGAGTGTAATGCCTATTCCGCCTTTCCGATATCTGTGCTTTTTCCTAGGTCTCCACCATGGCTTCAGTTGTTGAAGGAACAGTTTGAGCCACAGACCTAAGGTCAGCACAGCAGACAGCACCATGGAGCTCACATAAGCTCTCCACTGCATCCAGCACCATGGAGCTCACTAAGCTCTCCACTGCGCCCAGCACCATGGAGCTCACATAAGCTCTCACTGCACCCAGCACCATGGAGCTCACTAAGCTCTCCACTGCGCCTTGCCCCTCAGATAACCTCATGAGTTGCCATGCCTCCTTGACAAGGCTCCAACTGCCCAGAACAGAAAGTTTCCCTTTCCCCTGACACAGCCTTTGCCTTTCCAAGCTCCTAATTTGATCCTTTCAAAGGAAAGATGGAGAGATGATGTACTCTAGCAAGAGATTTTTCTGCCATTTTTTGCTTTAAAATGAAAATGTGTGTTTGTCTGTGTGTGTGTGTATGTTTGTATGCCGTAGGAATTATGGCCTGGCCCTGGTCCTGCTAGTAACTAGCTGCATGGAGCTGGGCAGGTCACCAGCTCTGGTTCTAATTTCTACACTCATATACTGAGCATCAGACCAGCTGAGACTACTCCAACATTTTAAGATTCTATGTACTACCACAAGTGAATCCTTAAAAGATAACTTGTTGGGCTTCAGTCACCTTATAGTATAACAGTCTATGCACGAGGCCCTCTTCTAAACTCCTTCCTCTGGGCTTAACATTTAGCACAACAAAACCTTCCTACAGCAAATTCAGCCTAAAGGGACTGAGGTTACTTATGAATAGAAAAGTAATGTCTTCAGCAGATTTGCTCCTTTTAGCCTTTCTAAACAGATATTGGCTTGGTCAAAAGTTTCTTCAGATTTTTTTTCCGTTAAGATCTGATGGAAAAACCTGGGGGAGCTTTTTGGCCAATCCAATCCAATACCTCATTAACTGCTTTGATCAGTAACTAAATGTGAAAGCACATAGTAGAAATGAAATGCTGCTGCTGCTGCTGCTAAGTCGCTTCAGTCGTGTCAGACTCTGTGCGACCCCAGAGACGGCAGCCCACCAGGCTCCGCTGTCCCTGGGACTCTCCAGGCAAGAACACTGGAGTGGGTTGCCATTTCCTTCTCCAATGCATGAAAGTGGAAAGTGAAAGTGAAGTCACTCAGTCGTGTCCAACTCTCAGCGACCCCATGGACTGCAGCCTACCAGGCTCCTCCATCCATGGGATTTTCCAGGTAAGAGTACTGGAGTGGGGTGCCATTGCCTTCTCCAATGAAATGCTAGTATTCTTTATTTCAAATTCCCAATTTGTTTCTCATTGAGAGAAGTAAACAAAAACATTTCGTTCTTCCCAACATGATTTGAATGTTTCCGTTTTTAATGTCTTAGTGTCACCTCCAGCCCCCAAACACACACACCAAGATAAACAGTCTCTCTCTGATCTATTTTCACATGCTGAAATGGGAAAAGTCAAGTGTGATGCTTCTCAATCAACAGCGACAATATTCTCTGTTGGGAAGAGTATTTCAGAAATTTGGGGAAATAAAGTTTGAAAGTCATATCTAGACTTCAATACTAAAAAAGAGAAAAATCTTGGGACTTCCCCAGTGGCCCAGTGGCACAATAGAGGGGGCCCAGGTTTTGAGCCCTGGTCTGGGAACTAGATCCCAAAAGCTGCAACTAAAGACTCTGTGTGCTGCAATGACAATTGAAGATCCTGGCTCAGTCAAATAAATGTTTAAAAAAATTTAACTGTTTGGATAAAACAAATTACATCCATCTAAACTCGAGAAAATTATAGCCAGGGAGGATAAGCAGAAAAAAAATGTGGTAATACTTGCAAAATACTTGCAGCTGCTTACCTGTTTCCTCCTCCTTCTTTAGTGAAAGTGTTCCATAACCACCTCCCCCCCCGCCCCTTTCCTCAACTTGGCAACATCCCCGGGCAGCGATTCATAAGTGGCTCGAATCTATCCTAACAACTGCTTCCCAGCTTCTTTCGCGGCGAGAGTGGCCTTGGGAGCCATGGCTGCTGGGGCCACCGCTGGGTAATTTGGGAGGCCTATGGCTGTCTGCCTCCGGTACCCAGTTTCTTCCTTGATAGTTGACACTGTGCCTGGAGCTTCTGTGGGGCCTTCCTGTGATCTCCTGGTGATAGCTCCACAGGCCAAGGATGAAAGACTGTGGCTTTTCTATGACACTTTCAAGTTGTTGAATTTCTGAAGAACAACTCTTAAATATGTAATAGGACTTGAACGTTTAGAGTTTATCTGAAATTCAAATTTAACTATGTGCCCTCTGATTTTGTCCCCCCCCCGCCTTAAATCTGACAACTCTATGTAAAGACCCTAGACTACATGTCTTAAACGTTTGTTAATGTAAAAGGATTACCTCAGTAAGTTACTATTAGTCAAGTTAACACACTGCTTGCATGTGAACTCATTTCCTGATATAGTAGTAATTTATAAAAGGCACCCAGCATTTGTTATGTTCATTATGTGCTAGACACTGTGTTAGTTAATAGGCGGTATTTCTAATTGAGCCACAGAGGTAGGTCCTGCCTTCAAGGAGCTTTGCATCTAGCTGGAGAGACAGCCACTGAATGAGTGATTCTGTAAGTGGCAGAGTAACTATAACTGTGACCAGCGCTTTGAAGGAAAAGTAGAGGAACCTAGAGAGCACCTATGAGGGCAGGGCAGGGAGAAGGGAAATCCTTGAGAAGCCACATCACGAGAGTGAACTGAAGGGGAGTAGGAGTTAGTGGGCTACTTGGAGGGAGGGTTGCAGAAGCTTGCTCTAAGTCTCAGGAGCAGCATGTGAGGCTGCTGTGACATGGGGTGAGTCCTGGTGAGTTTGAGGAGAGGAGGTTCCAGTGAGAGTTGAGTGATGGGAACTGCAGGCAGAGAGGCACTTGGAAGGTGGATCGTGGATGTCTTGGATGTCTTGGGGGCCATGTTAAGGATTTCAAAACTTATCCTTACTCTCCACTATACCCACACTAAGTACTGTTGGTATCCTCGCCTTACAAAGAGGAAATAAAGACTTTCAAGGGTTTGATCAGAAACATAAAAGTTATTAAGTGAATGAACTGTAATTTTAGCCCAGATTTCTTTTTTTTTTTTTAATAGGGTATGTGAGCAAAAAAACCCCTAATCATTACTGACTGCAAGCTAGTTACAAACTTCTAAGTAATGAGAGCTGATCAGATGAGTCTGTAGAGATTGTTTAAAGTTAATTTAAGAATATATTTTATATTTATGTAAAAACTGTGAATGTGAGAAATCTATTATTAATAAATAACAAGTTGATCAGTAATTTAATTTCCAGCATTGAATGGGGCATCAAGAAATTATACAATTATACAGATCACGTGTTTGTGCTTTCCAACGAAAGGTCTCCTGTACTGCATACCACTTAAGTCACTGTGGCTTACTTATGCAATTTTAGACCAGTGGTTTGACAAAAACAAAATAAAACATGCACACAAAAATCCTTATTTGTAACATAGTCTCAATATAAGTGACACAAATGATTCAGCAGCTTTAGATACATATGAGAAACAATCACAGCAGTAACAAGGACAAAACACATACAAAAATATACTGTTGCAAACTGTTGATTTATTCAATATAATTGCTACTCCTGGTAATCCCATTATTTGCAGGAGGTGGGCATCAGTATGGGATGGTAACAAATATTTTTTAAAAATTAAAAATAGAAAAATATAAAGAGTAAACCATATGTGAGGTAAATGTTATATGATAATTGTTATGATACATGCAACAAACATAGATACATATGCATACATATACAGACTCATCCACACAAACACACACATCAGTAGATTCCATATAAACTGGGTTGTGATCTACATCTTATTTTTTACTTTGGGTCCCATTCATAAAAGTTTGAAAATCATTAGTCTAGTGAAATGACTGTCTTTGTGAGCTACGCTGTATTTTGTACTTCTTGGTGTGAGAACAGCATTAGGGTAAGTTTCTGTCCATTGTCACGGATAGCCACTTACTGTTCCATGTGTTAAGGAATCATGTGAGACAGAACAAACAAAACAAGAGGCTGTCATTGTACCAAAGTGCACAATGTATCTTGGTTATGGTACTTGAACAGATTCCTTTGAATTTTCCAATTCATTCCAGGAAGGTTTCAGTCCTGGTTCCAACTTTATGCTGTCACTCGCACACCTTGGGAATAATTACAAAAAGAAAAGAAATTAATGAAGAATTCCAATTATCATTTTATTAAATCTTCACACTATCATCAAGGTGTGTTAAGATTACACAGATTCTGGGACCAGAAATGCTGGTTTTCTGTAAAGAACTAAATTGAGTCCAAATCTCATTCTTTTAATCCTGTGCTAAATTTAAGCCCATTTTCAGATATCCAGTATTATTTGCAATTGGTATAATGATCCCTGACTTCAAGAAATGAAACAATTTGAGAACTAGAAGAATATCACAAAAGGTGGCTGATACAGTAATATTCTTGTTTTGGAATGATATCCTTGGTTTGAGGAAAGAAGTATTCTTACCTTTTTAAAAGTAAGGACGCCAAGCTGAATATTTAGTGACTTTGGCTTAGAAAGTGAATGATCAGCCTGCTGCATTCTTATCACACATCTCATGCTAGCAAAGCACACATTTTTTGGTAATCTTTGAAGCATGCAAAATATAAAAATGATTATACTCTGACCCAGCAAGTGCTACTTCTGAAAATTTTAAATATCGTTCAGGAAGAAAACCAGCAACACACACAGATAGGTAAAAATCTTTTTAACAACACTAAATATCTAACAGTAGGAAATGGTTCAATAATTTTATGGCATTATACTGTTATTTTATAATTGGAAATTATATTTTAAATTCAACATAGAAAAATATCCCCCAAATTCATTTTATTAAATTTTTATTTTGCAGTTTTTATCCCTCTGATTTGACATCTTTCTTCTGCAGGAAGATGTCAATGTCAGGTCTTATAATTTACTTTTAATGAGCAAAACAGAACTCAACCTTGAATCCTTTAACTGGGAGAGCTATTTAGTTTTATTGTTTCATTATATAATGGACTCTACAAAGCTTATTCAACATTAAATACTAATTTAAAAATAAAAGTACACTTGGCAATTAACCATGTAAGCCAAGTAACCATGTAAGAGAGAGATTTAAATTCAATCTTTGTTTGTTTCATTATTATTGCTTTATCACAATTATGATTCTGTATGTTTAGAATAGAAAATTAGTTTATGAGCTACTATAAGAAGCCTGAGGTATAGTGAACTGAAACATTTGAAGGAGTCCAGAATAGCCTGGTTTAACCTCACTGAGGGTTAAACCAGGCTGTGCTAAGGATCCCTCCAGGCTAGCTTTGCCAGGGCACTGTGATTGGAAGAACTGGGAAAGGTGATGGGTTACTATAAATAACGCAGTAACTTATTTATACAACTGGAAAAAAAAGAAAAAAAAACGAACATAAATCTTGGGAGGTAGGAAAAGCTGCTATTCCTTGGATTTTATGTCTCTTATAACATTTCTTTTTTTTTCTTTTCTTTTAAGCTTTATCCAATATCTCAAACGCAGGCAAGACAGTCTTGGGAAGGACTACTTCCTTACAAACCTCTAAGATGTAGGTAAGGAAAGAGGAGGGTGTTATAGACATGGAAATGTACTTTCCTGTGGGTTTTCAGCCCCTGTCAAAACACGCCAGCTTTTCTTGGGTCTTGGACCAGATGGCAAAGCTGGCATTCAGTTTGCAATCTGTCTGAGCTACATGATCAAGGCTCGTTCATTTTTATCAGCAGATACAGCATAAGGCCAAACGTCAGCACGTGACTTGGTCATTAAAGGACAACTGGACCCAAGCCTAGCCATTATTGAGAGAATGGAAAGGTATAGGTGTTCAACCACTGTAATTATCAGCACCCTGTAAGTACTCTATCAAGGTCAGCAAGGGAGCAAACAGCTCTCAGAGAAGTGGCTCTGGCTCAGGTGCTATCATTTACAAAGGCTAAGTCCCTCCCTTCACTCTACATTCTCTGTATCCACTGATGCTGGGGCCTGAGCTTCGTGATGGGGGTGGGGGTATGCCTTTCACCAGAGTAACAGATGGCAGGGGTAAGCAGGCATACCTGGCAAGGATTTTAAGTTCCACTTACAGGAAGAAATTTTAGTATGGTCCTGACATTTCTTTAAATAGGTTCATACCTACATGGAGGGCTGATTCTGAAACTGGGAGTGTGTTAGGATCAATGAGCTGCCTGGCTGGGCTCAAACCTCTAGTCAGTTAGGAATTTACTGAGAACACAGGAAATTTAATTCTTTCTGAGAGATGATGACATCTGCACCAGGGAGTTGCTTCTCACCAAAAGAGCATGTAATATTCTTCACTGCCAAAGTGACTCATGCTGTCTTCTGAGCCAGCTGATGACTGCATTTTGTTTGTTAGCCATGAAAAGTGTTAGCTCAAACAGTGCCAGTGAAAGATCTAGATCTATAGTTTTGTTTTCCCAGCACACTTTGCTTTCTTCTGGTTTCTACCTCCTACTCTGCCTTCCCTTTGGAGGATTTCTGCCCTTAAATCAGGACACCTTTCCTAAGGTACTCAATTACAAGATGAGTACATGATCCACTTCCAGCCAACCAAAGTAAGCCATCTCCCAGGCACACTGATTAGTTTAGCAAAAGTCATGTGACCCAAGCAGGACCAATCAAAATGTTTCCTGGGACTTTTCAGCTGGGATAATATGGAAAACTGATTTTAAAATGTTTAAAATAAAGAATTTTAAATATATGCAAAACTAGTGAGAAAAACATATAGACCCTTCTGTATTGAGAGGGTAACAGGCAGGAAGGCCAGGGGTCTCCAAATGGAGGAAATAGCCTGCAAGTGTCAGACATTTTATCTCTCTTAAGTGGCAGGAGGAAACAAACTAGCGATACTTTTTCCTTCTCTATACAAATTTAAAAGGAGGTTTCTCTTAAAATTCTGTGTTGCTATAATGACACCTAGTTTCACTTAAAGTTAACCATTGCCTTTTTCTTATGGAAATGTTTATCTTAAGCTATGCTAATGTACTGTGCATTTACCCCAAACTCTGTCTTCAAGTCGGTTCCGCCTTTTGGGCCCAGAACCTACTTGATAAACCAATATGTTATACTCCGATATTGTTCCTCTAATCTATGTAAATGAAACTATTTGTATGGTGATCTGCCCTTCTTCAAGATTCAAGTTAATCATTTTATGGCTCAAGATAAACCATTTGCAGCCAAGGTTATCCCAAAGTACATCTTATGGGTGAGGGGCCTGGTGCCATTCTAAGTTTTGAGACATTCCTTTCTTTCATTAACAAACTCCTGGTGACTATATAACATCCAGCTAAAGACTAGCAGGGGGTACTCTTTCTGCCCCCTTCTGATGCCTATGTCAGAAGCTTTCTCTATCTCCTTTATACTTTAATAAAACTTTGTTACACAAAAGCTCTGAGCAATCCAGCCTCGTCTCTGGCCCCAGATTGAATTCTTCTCCTCCGGGGGCCAAGAATCCCGGTGTCATGATTCAACAACAACCTTTCAGTATCCAGCTTTATCAACTCATAGACAATATTGAAAAAGGATAAAACTGTCTTTTTACTGGGGCTATTGGGTTTAGGAGGATGGTGTTGCCAAAATATTTCATGTCTGTTAGTGGAGAGAGACTGACCTCAAAATACACCCAAACAGAAAATGAGAAATTGAGGCAGAACCATGAGGACCCCATTGGCGCTCCTTAATTCACTTGAGCCTGAAGCCACTGCCACTCCTGTTTTTTTCGGCTTAAGCCAGATTTAGGAGGATGTCTGTCACTTGCAAAATGTATTATCTGATATGAAAACCTTAAAGAAATACTCAATAAGTTGTTTTTAAATTCTTGTGTTTATTTTGGGAAAATAAGTATTTATGAAAAATCTTTGAGGAATAAAGAAGAAAGAGAACTCTATACCTATTAAAACAAGATCACCAGCATTTAATTTCACTCAATTCAAAGAATAATTTCAGTCCTATTGAAATAACAGCCATCTATGAAAAAATCTGAACTAAATATCAGAAATATCATTAAGAGAGATAATAAAGGGTGAATATTTTCACCCTTAAAAAGTAATCAACTCCCTAGACCCATTAAGAGTCTCTGATTCTGAACTGTCTTCAAAGCAATGAGGGAATGGATACGATCACTCTTACATTAGCATTCTGGTATACCATTCTTGGGGCTTCCCTGGTGGCTCAGTGGTGAAGAACCCGCCTGCCCATGCAGGAGACCTAGGTTCAATCCCTGGGTCAGGAAGATCCCCAGGAGATGGAAATGGCAATCCACTACAATATTCTTGCTTGGGAAATCCCATGGACAGAGGAGTCTGGTGGGCTGCAGTCCACGGGGTCACAAAAGAGTCAGATATAATTTGGTGACTAAAATAACAACAACAACAACATTCATGGGTATGTAATGAAATATTTTCCTGGTTGCTCCTTCACAATCCACTTTGATTGGACAATACTAACCCTTTTGTTTTGCTAGTTCTTGTATTACGTCTTCATATACTTGTGAACAGAGGTCTTCCTCAGATTTTGTTCCATCTAGATAAACTGAGAAGGGGAAAAAAAGAGTAGTTCAAATGCTAACAGGCTTATTAATATGGGATGCTTACTCTGGCATTTGGCATCTCTCGAGGACACCATAAGTTTAAAGAACCCAGGAACTTAATTTTAAAAGAAATTAATAGCCATTAGAAAGAAAAATATAAAGCCGGGTACAACAGGTAAGAGATTTGGGTTATTACAGAGAAATTCAAACTAGCTGATGTGAAAATTATAAAAACAAAAAGACACAGAGTTAAGTGGCATTGTGCATACATACATCACTTTAGGAGCACCAAACAGGTGCTTTCTCAAAACAATAATTTAAGGGAATAGTTCTCAAACTTATCAGGATAACCTGTGAAGCTTCTTAAACCATGCTCTCTGTGTGTGTGGCCTTGATATATATATACACATTTTTTCTTTAAATTGCCACAGTCAGTTTGGTATAAGAAGTAGGTTATAACAAAATTCTGTAGGTTAAAGGAAGGAAAGAGCCTTCTAGTCAGAATACTGCAGAGGTAGGGGGAGGTAGGAGAGAACTTTGCCTGTTAAGAAAAAAAGATGCTCAGTTTGGAAAGGCTAGAATGTGGGGAGGCATGAACAGTATAGAAATGAGATTTTAGAGCGAGGCTCTGTCTTAGTCTTTGGAGACCTTCAGATCCTTCCTGCCCATTTAGATTTTATCCCAGAGGGCTGGAGACTCTTTGGAAGCATTTAAGCAAGGTAGGCGCATGAGACGGTGGAGGCGGGGGGACAGGCAGTAGGAAGAAGACATCCCCGCAACCAATGGTCTAGGTCGGAAATAGTGTGACCAAAAATGGCATGCCAGGCCCCAGGGATGCGGGGAGAGGGGTTGGACTGGACTGAAGAAGGGACCATAAGAGCCTCCAGACCATGGGGAGGCCCCATGTGCCTTCTGTATTTACCAAGCAGGCCGTGAAGTCCCTCACAGTAGGGGCAACTCCTTTATCCTGAAAAGACGTGTCTGCTCTGGTTGCTCTGCCTCATCCGAAAGCCTCTGTCTCCAGCCTCCGGCCTCTGCTCCATGCTGCACTCTGTATCCCAAGGTTCTGAGAGTTCCTGAGCTGCTGTCCTTGACACCTCCACCTCCTGCACCCTCCATATCTATTCTGTCATTCACTTTCTCTGACTACATATGTCCCATACCACACCCTACACATCTACCCTTCACAAAGCCACAAGGATCTGACTGAAACAAACATTTTCTATTTACCATATCCTTGTAATAAACATTTCTGCAGAGGGCTTCCCACGTTCCTTAGGACAATGACCTTCAGCCTTGTAAGGTCTGCACCCTTCCTGTACCACCACCATCACCCGTTGCTTTGTCTTTCTCTGCCACAACCTTTTTGCCAGTGCTCCCTGGCCTTTCCATGCACCACTCCCACTGTCTGGGGTGACCTTCTATCCCACCCCCACCTTCGTCCAGTTAAATCTATCATAAAGTGGTTTAAATGTGGCTTCCTTAAGGAAGCCTTCCCGGTTGCTGAGACTGGGACAGTCCCCCTGGAGCTCACTGTCACAGTACTCAGCAGAGTTAGAAAGGACAACCTGTGTAGCAAGTGTGTTTAACATCTGTTTCCCTGAAAGAATGTTGGTTCATAAGACTGGAGATCAAGTCTGTCTTATTTCCCTTGATGACACCAGAGCAGTGCCTTGTTCAGGGAATGCATTCAATCAGTATTTGTTGAACGAATGACCACTTAGAAGTTGCTACACTTTGACAAGAGTCATAGAGAGACAGAAGCCAGGAGAGCCAACGTGGAAAAGGAGGGTTCTGGCTTAAGATGTCCTTTAACAATCTCACATGTGAGAAAAATGCCTTCTAAAATCTTGTGTCTTTTGAGACAATGACAGCTAAAAGTCTTCCTTGAAGGGAAAAAGACACTCACCAATTTCCCATGAGACATTCTCCATTTCTTTTTGTGCTTTAGGTACATGGGCCACACGTGGCCATCAAAGTACCCTGGGACGTCTGGAGGCTTGTAGACCCTTGTACTGTCAAAATATGTAGGAAACTTCATGGTGACAGAGACACAAAACTGATAAAGTAGAATATGGTCAGGACCATGGGGGAATCAGAGAAGGGGTAAGACCATACTTTTTAGACCCAATGCCAGTTACAAAGACAACACATGACAGACTTAGTCCTTTGATCTAAACATGAACTTTGTAACTCGTTGACTATCATTCCTAATCATCTTTCCTTCCTCAAGTGATTTATAAAAGAATTGACAATATTAATATAAATAATGATAGCAACACTGTTATGTTGTAGTAAGCTTTAAACTAATCAGTGCCCTCAATGGCTGTAGCAGAATACAGGCCAATTAACTTAAAATCATAATCAAAATGAAATTGCTCCATATGAAGATTTAGGAAAGATAAGCCAAACAGCTTGTATTCATACAAGAGCCTTTTCTTAGAAAAGTAATTTGCATTACTCCATGTGGGTAGCTATTTATGGAAAAAGGTCTTGTTCTTTGTGAAGAGTTGAGGCTTCCCTTGCTTGAAAAATAACATATACACATTGTTCAATAATGCTGTTTCCTTGTTTTTCTTAAAGTCTGTCTTTTGAATTACAACCCACAAAGGCATTTTCAAAACTTACCTCCTCCTTCGCTTACATTCTTCATATGGAATTGTCAGAAAATAGCTTCTATTCCATATAGTGTCAAGGGGCCTAAAATGACAACATATTTAGTGCATATTTAGTTTTTTCCCCATTCATACAGAGTCATTAATAGAGTGGTGAATGCTTACTTATAATGGAAGAGAAGGAAACCTTCAATAATTAATATGGGAATTTCCTTAATGCTTTCCTCATGTGTTGATACCAGAGAGTGTGTTGGGTTTTCCATCCAGCAGGAAATGGCAGACATCATTTCCTCCATGTTAAGCGCTTCAAGCACTTCAAACAAACAGACACAAATATGAAATAAATACAACAAAAGTTTTACTCTGTGGCTTTTTATGATGAGGATATCCAGTGACCTAAAAACATGTAAAATAACACTATTCTATTTTTCCTTCAAAACACCTAATGAACAAACAATTTAGACAAAAAGTATAAACTCTTAACATTGATAAGGTGGTATGCTTGATATATTTTCACTGTGGGAAAATTTAAACACATACAAAAGTAGAGTGTAGAGTACAATGAACTCCCATGTCCCCACTTACCAACTTTGACAATTATAAACTCATTGCTTTATTTATAACTTCTATTCTCCCTTGACTATATAAATGTGTAACATTTTTGGATGACAAAATATTTATAAAATAGAAAAGACAGTGACACACTGGGGAAATTACCTGCCATATACTTGGCAAAGAATGAGTATCCTTAATATATAAAGAGCTCTTACAGATAAATAAGAGGAGGTAAATCATTAATTTACAAAGGATACAAATATATAATACTCAAAACTTTAAAATGTATATTCTTTCAGAGCTTACAGTTGTTAATTCTAGAAAAGTACCCTATAACAGAGATTCTTAAAGTGTGGTACTTCCAGCAGCAGCAGCTTAGAACTTATCAGAAATGCAAATTCTAACTCCTACTTCAGAACAACTGAATTGAGCCATCTGTGTGTAGAGATATTTTAGTGGAAGATTTTAAAATTATGAATTAGTCCCTTTAATAGATATAGAGCTATTAAGCTTTTCTCTTTGTCCTGGTATTTAAGTTGCATTTGGTAAGACGCAAGTTTTCAATTTGCATAAAATTGTTCATAATACACTCATCTTTTTGATATTTGTGGGATTTGTTGTGATTTTTTTTGTTTTTCTCTGTTCTTTTCTTGATTAGTTTTGATTAACTTTGAGGATCACTAAGATTCAGGTTTACATCTGCAGGTTTACATCTTAGGGCAAATTTGAGATGTCTTAGACAATTACTAATTTGAATACTTTTCAGCACCATACTGTTTCTCCTCTCCTTCTAAGACTCTGATGATATAAATGTTAGATCTTTTGTTATTGCCCCACGTTTCTGTTCATTTCTTTTCAGTCTATTTTCTCTTTGTTCAGATTGAGTATTAATAATTTCTATTGTTTGGTCTTCAAGTTCATTGATTCTTTCCTCTGTCATATTTATACTGCTATTATGCCCATCCAGTGAGTTCTAAAATTTTATATCAGTTTTCAGTTCTAAGATTTCTGTTTGGTACTTTGACAGTAGTTGACACAACTTGGTTAGGGAAAATGGAGTGCCAACTCACACTGCCTTATTCCTTTTTTTTGCTGCCAGTTAAGTGTAGAAGTTCAGCTTTCTTTTTGGCATTACTGATATGATTCCTATGCTAACGTGGAAAACCAATGGACCCTGCTGTGCTGGTGATGCTGGTCCAAAAGTCTAGAAATACACTGCGCCCTGTTAACAACATGAAGGGAAATTGTTTTTCCTTTTGTCTACAGTAAAGTGGATATTACCAAAATAATTTTCTCTTCTATTAGGGCACTGTTTTTCTATTCCTTTGACTAAAGGGAACAATTTTTTCGAGCTCCAAAATCACTGCAGATGGTGACTGCAGCCATGAAATTAAAAGACGCTTGCTCCTTGGAAGAAAAGTTATGACCAACCTAGACAGCATAAAAAGCAGAGACATTACTTTGCCAACAAAGGTATGTGTAGTCAAAGTGATGTTTTTTCCAATAGTCATGTATGGATGTGAGATTTGGACAATAAAGAAAGCTGAGCACCGAAGAATTGATGCTTTTGAACTGTGGTGTTGGAAAAGACTCTTGAGAGTCCTTTGGACTGCAAGGAGATCCAACCAGTTCATCCTAAAGGAAATCAGTCCTGAATATTCATTGGACAGACTGATGCTAAAGCGGTAACTCTGGTTATACCTTTTGATGGTTCCATGTAGCACACTTCTCTACCATCTTTTTCCAGATACATATGACAGGCAAAAAAAAAGTGCCCAGGGAACTCACAGCAATGTCATTCCTCAAGATCCAAAGTCCCTAGTCAATATGCTCTCTTCATCTTTCACAGTCTTGGTTTGTTGTATTCTATCCAGGGTTTTTACTTATAAGAGGGAGGAATAGCAAGTAATGCGGCAAGCCATCTTGGGTAGAACAAGAAGTACCATTAGTTTTAATATATTTTTTTACATTCAGTTAAAAATATTTTCTAATTTTCATTGTGATTTGTTCTTTGACCCATGGGATATAATGAAGTGTCTTGCTTCAGATAAAATATGATGATGTCTGGGATCTGCTTCAAAATAATACAGAAGGAGAAAGTGAGTGAGGGTATAGATGAAATAGAATTGGCCAAGAGTTCATCATTTTAAAAGCAGAATGGTGAATTCATGAGAGTTCATTATACTTTTCTTGCCTCCTTTTGTATCTGCTTAAAATTTTCTATAACAAAAAGTTTATAAAAATCAGAAAAAAACCCACTGATTAATTTTCAAACACTTTGGAATTTTCTACTTACTCTTTTGCCATTGATTTCTAATTCAGTTCTCTGACTTAGTAGCAGTAGTAGTAGTAGTAATTAGAATATATCTCTGTATTACTTCAATACATTGAAATGTATTAAGACAAAAAAATCCAAAGTCTGACAACCTGTTAACATGTTTAATTGATTTAACTTAATACAGCTACTGATATATTTGATTTAAAGCTATCATTTTACACCATCTTCTATTTTTCCACCATCCTTTGATATTTTAGTTTTCTATTTTTTACTTCTTTTATATTTATCAGCTATATTTTAATGATTCCATCTATTTATAAATGTGATAGCTATATACTTTAAAACTATTCTTTTGGTAGTCATAAAGATTTCAATATTACCTTGACTTACCTTAAACTTGTACATTTACCTAAAGAGCTCAGAATTCTGCTTAAGATAGATTCCTGGAGGTGGGACACTTGAACACATGGCATGAATATTTTAAGGTCTTTGGGACATATGCTCAACCTCCTTTTCAAAAAAGATTGTACCAATTAATATCCACCTATAAGTTATTTTGGAGAAGGCAATGGCAACCCACTCCAGTACTCTTGCCTGGAAAATCCCATGGATGGAGGAGCCTGGTAGGCTGCAGTCCATGGAGTTGCACAGAGCTGGACACGACTGAGCAACTTCACTTTTACTTTTCACTTTCATGCATTGGAGAAGGAAATGGCAACCCACTCCAGTGTTCTTGCCTGGAGAATCCCAGGGACAGGGGAGCCTGGTGGGCTGCAGTCCATGGGGTTGCACAGAGCTGGACACGACTGAGCGACTTCACTTTTTCACTTTCATGCATTGGAGAAGGAAATGGCAACCCATTCCAGTGTTCTTGCCTGGAGAATCCCAGGGACGAGGGAGCCTGGTGGGCTGCCGCCTCTGGGGTCGCACAGAGTTGGACACGACTGAAGAGACTTAGCAGCAGCAGCAGCATAAGTTATTTTAATGGCCCCATGCCATTATTAATTATTAGTGCTTTAAAAATCTATTCATGAGGTAAGTGGGAAAAAATAAGCTTAATTCTTTAACTACTTTTGAGGTTGACTTTTTATTGTACATTCATTAATCAAGTAACCTTATGCTTCTGTGAATAACTTATTCACATTATTGGACAATTTTCATTTGAGATATTAGTGTTTTTCTTATTAGTTTGTAGGAACTCATTTAAATTAGGATAAATCTTTGTCAATTATTGAAAATATTTTTTCCTTGCTTAACTCTTACTTTGTAATAATCTTTCTCACTAACCAATAGAAGAGGGGAAGAGAAGAAAAAAATATACTGGCTCAAGACACAAGAGCAGATAGCCAGTCAAGGATTTTGCCTCTCTGAAAGCTATCATGTTTCTCTAAGAATTGACTACATAACATTTTCCCTTCCAGGTTATCAAAGTTAAAAATAAGGAACATATCTCATGGCTCTTTAAGAGAGCTAGTTTGCGTAAGTACTCAATGATCTTATTAAAAGTTGATAAGACCATTAAATATGCTTTCTAGCATGATGTTCCTTTACAGGTATAAGTAGATGCTTTTCTCACGGACTTTACCCTATTGGCTTCAAAGAAGTGTTAAAGTGGGCAAGGGGTGAAGTGAATCTATCTAAAAACATTTACTAATCTTTTTTTAGCAGTGACAAGACCCGTACTTAGGTCACTGGGAAAGTAAGGTCAAGGAGACACACAGTCCTAGAGTTTGACCTAGTCAAGATGGGACACAGATGAGCGTTGAGGTAGCTGTGTGTGTCCTATGGAGGGATCAGAACAACAGAGACCTATCTTGCCCCACCTTCAAAAGAAAAATCTATTGTTCCAATGTTTTCAGTTTTAACCATAAAACAGGGGAAAGGGTTTCATTTATTTAAAGAGCTGAACATGTATCAGAAACCCTTACAAAAGCATGCTTAAAGTATAGCAACATATTTAAACTAATTCTGAGACTCTCTTCAGAGATAGCAAAGTTATTTGGATTTGAAAAAGGAATGAACATTAGCACATGATGTTCTGTAAGCTCATCAACTTACCATCATACTGCAGAAATCCATTTTCATCTGTCTCTATCTCAGACTCTGGCTGGAAAAACAATAAAGTACCCAAAAGAACTTCAGTGCAGAAATAATACAGTCATAAAACGAAGAGGTGACAAACCTTTATTTTAACAAATGCTTTGGTGATGAGGATAAATAAAATCAAAGATTAGCTCCCATAAGTGTGCCATCTGGTGGATAAGTAGCGTTATTGCACTGAGCCTGTCTTCACTGCAAAAGCTCAATCACTTCGCAAAGGCTTTTGGATGTAATTCAAGTGACATTGCTATTATAACTGTTTCTATTTAAATAAATTATTTGAGAAGTTTCATAGATACCTTAAAAAAATCATCCTGAGATATGACACTGCAGTTTGGAAGGTGTTTCTGCAAATTCTTAGCCAGTGTTGTCTTCCCACCATTTGTCACACTGAATCAAAAAAAAAAAAAAAAAAAGAATACTGAGAAGGAAGATGCATTAAAAGAACATAAAACATTTAAAACTGACCTTACAAAAGGATATTTCACACAATATGTAATAACCAAGAAGAATTATTTCCTTTATAGATAATACTTCTTTGTTTGGCAAAACTATAGGCCCAAGTAGGTCTTATGAAACAGACAGGATGGAGCAGAAAGGTAACTAACTGCTGGGCAAGTGAACTGGGTAATATTAAATACTAAGACTTAAATTACAGCTATTGTAGTGGAAGCAGAACAATTTTTTGTCTATGCTGAAACACTTACAGGGTTCACATGGCACTCAGAGAAGGTGAGCAGCACATCTTAGTGCAAGCATATGAAACTGCACATGATCACTATGATTCCGTCTCAATGTACAGTGAAGAAAAGTGGAGGGGTGGCTTACTACAAGCCCACCTATCAAGACTTCTCATCTCCTGTGGGGTGCCTCCTTTCCTTCTAATCTCTCTCCACTGGTTGGGCTGGTTGGGAGGCAACCAGTAGTTACTTGTCTCTTCCGGCTGGACTGTGACATCAAGGAGAATGGGGACCCTGACCACCTCCTCTGTGTATATATCTAGTTTTCTGGTACTCAGAAACATGCATAGTGGGTGGAAAGCACTTCTCCTCTTAGTAACTCAAACAGATTTTTTTAACCTGGGGCTGACATAACTCTCAAGAGTCTATGGACAGATTCGAGGTGTTTGTGAACTTGAAAAAAATTTACATCTTTATTTTCACTAAATTCTAACAGATTTTTGGCATTTCCTTTCATTATAAATCAGAAACAACACTATTGTTAATTGTACCTGTGACTTTATCACCAATTGAAATCACAAATAGATAGTTTCATAACATGTTGCACTTGGGGCAGACATCTTGTATTAATACTACTGATACTCATTATTACTTCAAATTTATTGTAGTTTTTAGACTTACCATTGGACAGTGCTATTTAGTGAGTTAACAAAGAAGCACGTATATCACAATGCTACAAATTTTGCTTTAAAAAATATTTTTATAACTGTATTAATATCAGTTGGTTTCCTTTGCATTCCTCTTTTATTTTGTGCACTTAAACCACTACTGTAAGAAATCAAGACTTCATCATACCATCAAATGTGTCTATAGTACAAAAAACTCCTGACTGCACATGTATTTGTAAGAACCTGTGCTTATTGCCCAGTAAGATGAACTGTAATATGTTTATAATCTAGAAAGGGAAAAGGATCTAATATTTTTCATCAAAATATTTTACTAGATATAATTAAATTATTACCCAAATACCTTATAGCTACAAAGTAAAAGGAACTTGATTCACAATTTTTTTTGTTGCTCTTGTTGTTTAACCTTCAGTTCAGTTCAGTTCAGTCACTCAGTAGTGTTCGATGACTCTTTGCGACCCCATGAATCGGAGCATGACAGGCCTCCCTGTCCATCACCAACTCCCAGAGTTTACTCAAACTCATGTCCATCGAGTGGGTGATGCTACCAGCCATCTCATCCTCTGTCATCGCCTTCTCCTCCTGCCCCCAATCACTCCCAGCATCAGAGTCTTTTCTAATGAGTCAACTCTTCGCATGAGGTGGCCAGAGTATTGGAGTTTCAGCTTCAACATCAGTCCTTCCAAAAAACACCCAGGACTGATTTCATTTAGAATGGACTGCTTGGATCTCCTTGCAGTCCAAGGGACTCTCAAGTGTCTTCTCCAACACCACAGTTCAAAAGCATCCATTCTTCGGCGCTCAGCATTCTTCACAGTCCAACTCTCATGTCCATATCTGATCCCTGGAAAAACCATAGCCTTGACTAGACGGACCTTTGTTGGCAAAGTAATATTTCTGCTTTTCAATATACTATCTAGGTTGGTCATAACTTTTCTTCCAAGGAGTAAGTGTCTTTTAATTGCATGGCTGCAGTCACCATCTGCAGTGATTTTGGAGCCCCCCAAAACAAAGTCTGACACTCTTTCCACTGTTTCCCCATCTATTTCCCAGGAAGTGATGGGACCGGATGCCATGATCTTTGTTTTCTGAATGTTGAGCCTTAAGCCAACTTTTACTCTCCTCTTTCACTTTCATCAAGAGGCTTTTTAGTTCCTCTTCACTTTCTGCCATAAGGGTGGTGTCATCTGCATATCTGAGGTTATTGATATTTCTCCCGGCAACCTTGATTCCAGCTTGTGCTTCTTCCAGTCCAGCGTTTCTCATGACGTATTCTGCATATAAGTTAAACAAGCAGGGTGACAATATACAGCCTTGACGTACTCCTTTTCCTATTTGGAACCAGTCTGTTGTTCCATGTCCAGTTCTAACTGTTGCTTCCTGACCTGCATATAGGTTTCTCAAGAGGCAGATCAGGTGGTCTAGTATTCCCATCTCTTGAATTTTCCACAGTTTATTATGATCCACACAGTCAAAGGCTTTGGCATAGTCAATAAAGCAGAAATAGACGTTTTTCTGGAACTCTCTTGCTTTTTCTATGATCCAGCAGATGTTGGCAATTTGATCTCTGTTTCCTCTGCCTTTTCTAAAACCAGCTTGAATATCTGGAAGTTCACAGTTAACGTACTGCTGAAGCCTGGCTTGGAGAATTTTGAGCATTACTTTACTAGCATGTGAGGTTAGTGCAATTGTGCAGTAGTTTGAGCATTCTTTGGCATTGCCTTTCTTTGGGATTGGAATGAAAACTGCCCTTTTCCAGTCCTGTGGCCACTGCTGAGTTTTCCAAATTTATGGCATATTGAGTTTAACCTTAGTCCACACAATTGAGTTGGATATAGGAAACCTCCTTAAAAATGGAAAAATGGGGACTTCCCTGTTAGTCCAGTGCCTAGGGCTCCACGTTTCCAATGCAGGGGGCCTCGATTTGACTCCTGGTTGGGGAACTAAAGATCCCACATGCCATATGACAGGCCAAAAACAAAGTAAAATGTGAAAAAAAAAAGGAAAAGTGGGAGGGTGGGTTTACCCTATGTATTGAGTAAATGCCGTTGTGAGAATTTTTTCTCCCTCTAACAAAAATGTCTGTAATCCATAGTGAATGCCCGTAATTTAGTTACTGAATTTTGGTTTAAAATACATAGTAAATAGGGGTAACTTTATTACAGTATGAGCAGTCTGGCTCGAAAATGTATTATTTTCTAGACCTATCTCTTTTAGTTAAAATCATGTAGGTGAACTAAACATTCCTTTTCACTGACTTAGCTGGAGCCCATGAAAAATAAGCACCTCATTTTTTTTTAGACTCAGAGGAGATAGACCAGCTAGAAGGCAGTCCAGGTCAGAGAGATGGGGGGAGAGGGGCAAGAATTTAACCCGTCTGAGCCTAGAACCTATGATTAGTCTGCAACCATCCTGATAAGCTGCACCTTAAGACTCAACTCTTCTCCTTCAGCATGCTCATAACCACCATGCACCAGCAGGCTCACAGCCTCCTGTGTGTTCTCTTCAACCACAGGGCCAGACTGTCCAGATGGAGACGATTCCATCCTGGGATATGGGGAAGGAAATGGGTATACTTGGGCTCACTTCCTCCTTTTTCACAAAACCCAAATAAATGCACAACTTCTAGTCCATTTTTCTCACGTGACAAAAATTTCTAGTCCATTTTTCGTGTGACAGGTAACAAGAAAGGTCACTGTATTTGGAACATGGTATCTGGCTTGGGAAATAGCAACCCTCTCTAGTATTCTTACCTCGAAAATCCCATGGACAGAGGAACCTGGTGGGGTCACAAGAGTTGGAAATGACTTAGCAACCACCAACACCACTATCTGGCTAGGGAGGAATTTAAAAAAGCTCTCTGTAATTACTCCAACAAGTGGAGAATCCCTCCTGCAACAGACAGATATTAAAATTCCCATTGTCCAGTCGAGGAACTAAGGGTTGAAAAGTTGTATGTTCATAAAAACTTGCCCAAGGTAACAACTGGAGATGAGATACAAAGTCCAACTCTAACACTCAGGGAGTTCACATTTTTTAACATCAAGGAACTTCATGAGAATCTGATGAAGGTTATAAAACCTTTCCCTAGAAAAATGAATATCTTCACACAAGCATTAGGTTTCACAAGGTTCATGGATGCCCCTTGAATCCTTCAGAAGCTTCATTATTCCTTGCAGTCTCAAGTGAATTATTAGTTCAGTTCAGTCGCTCAGTCATGTCTGACTCTTTGTGACCCCACAAACTGCAGCACGCGAGGCCTCCCTGTCCATCACCAGCTCCCAGAGTTTACCCAAATTCATGTCCATTGAGTCGGTGATGCCATCCAGCCATCTCATCCTGTATTGTCCCCTTCTCCTCCTGCCTTCAATCTTTCCCAACATCAGGGTCTTTTCAAATGAGTCAGTTCTTTGCATCAGGTCGCCAAAATATTGGGAGGAAAGCAGTCAGTCCTTCCAAAGAACACCCAAGACTGATTTCCTTTAGGATGGACTGGTTGGATCTCCTTGCTGTCCAAGGAACTCTCAAGTCTTCTCCAACAACACAGTTCAAAAGCATCAATTCTTCAGCATTCAGCTTTCTTTATAGTCCAACTCTTATATCCATACATGACTACTTGAAAAACCATACCCTTGACTAGATAGACCTTTGGTGATAAAGTGATGTCTCTGCTTTTTAATATGCTATCTAGGTTGGTCATAACTTTCCTTCCAAGGAGCAAGCATCTTTTAATTTCATGGCTGCAATCACCATCTGCAGTGATTTTGGAGCCCCCTAAAATAAAGTGTTACACTGTTTCCACTGTTTCCCCATCTATCTGCATGAAGTGATGGGACCAGATGCCATGATCTTAGTTTTCTGAATGTTGAGCTTTAAGCCAACTTTTTCACTTTCATCAACAGGCTCTTTAGTTCCTCTTCACTTTCTGCCATAAGGGTGGTGCCATCTGCATATTTGAGGTTATTGATATTTTCCCGGCAATCTTGATTCCAGCTTGTGCTTCTTCCAGCCCAGCGTTTCTCATGGTGTATTCTGCATATAAGTTAAATAAGCAGGGTGACAATATACAGCCTTGACGTACTCCTTTTCCTATTTGGAACCAGTCTGTTGTTCCATGTCCAGTTCTAACTGTTGCTTCCTGACCTGCATACAGGTTTCTCAAGAGGCAGGTCTGGTAATTAGTTCACAGGGCAGCAAATTTTAAGTACAAGAGAGATACAGCACAGCGCGTTTGGAGGAAGGCAGGCAGGAACTGCAGCTTAGTCTGGCAAGGGCTTTGCAGAAGCAGCAGCACCAGTAAAACAAAATCCTGGCCCGTGCTGAGGAAGAGACAGTGAAGACAGGCTTTCTTAGGGAGTAATACACATGACAAGAAAGCAGACCCTGATTTCCACACGGAGGGCTAGAATACTGAGATGAGGGGCATTTATTCCATGCGTATGTAGAATGAAGGTTGGATTGGATCCTGTAGTGGATCTGGTAGTGGCCTTCCCAGGCTCCCCCTCCTGCCACCCTGTTCCCAAGGTCTGGTTTGGAGTGACCTGCTCTCAACTTCAGAGCAGGGCCCCACTGGCCTAAACCAATCAAGGCAGTCCCTTTGCTTTTGCCTTTGACTGTGACTGTAGATATGTGACACAGACGGTCGCGTCTAAGAGACCCTTGGCCTAGGGGAAGCAAAGTCCCTGCCCCAGTGCTAGGCTCAGAAGCGGCACAAGGTCCCAGGAACTGCTGGTGGTCTCCTGTGACCAAATAATGGAGCCAACTTTAAATGAATTCAAAAGGAGGAAGACACAGAGAGAAATGGAGTCTTTGGTGACAACCCGAAGCTCCTACATCAAATCTTTCCTGTACCCTGCCTGCCCCTGCCGCTAATACTTTTTATTATTTTGGATGGTCCTCATATATCCAGAAATTCAGAGTCCATTGTAAATAATTGGGAACCATGGGATATTGTTCATCCCGTGAGAGAATAATTTAAAAATTTTGTATAAAGATTAAAGTGGTAGAGGTATGTAGGAAAGATGAAGAGGAGGAGACTGGAATCAGGGAATATAAGGGCTTGAATTAGGATGGTGGCAATGAGCATGGAAAGCAAGGGATGGACAAGAGAAGCCAAGGCAGAGAAAAACTGAACTTTGTTCTAATTAGACGGGAGTAAGTCAAGGCAAAGTTTCGGCATTTAAGTCACTCAATTTTACTTCTAACTGATGACTCACTATAGTAATGTAATACAATAATACAATGATCTTGCCCAAATTACAAACTTTTAATTTCAATAGTCTTAACTATTTTATTAACTAGACTATAATTAACTAGACATAATGTGAAAGTACAATGCACTAGCAAAACAATGTCCTCTTGAGTTGCTGTAGTCTTATTTGAATGCCTACTTCTGGTTACATGGGTAAGGGTGACCATATAATTTAGGTCACTTCTAAGAGGGAGAGGGGTAAATGATTAATAATCATGCCATGGCAATAAAGACTACTTCAAGATAAAAAGTATGGAGAAAAAGTAGAGGTGAGGTGGTTCCTTATTCTACATGTCCAAAACTAAGCATAACTGGAAAGAAACAATAGATTTTCTAGGTCACAGTGGAGGAGCAGCCATGTGGAGAAGATATATCACCCCAAACCAAAGTAGCATCTGATGAGGCCTTGCCACTGGTGTCAGCTTTCAGAAAATAAAGTCAAGCAGGTAAACTTTGTGTACTCACTCTCTAGTTTGTTTACAGGAAACTCTCCCATTTCTTGGCATCTATGTAGCCAATACTTAACTGTTTTAAACTCAACAGTGGCTTGCTCTCTTTTCTCTTTCCTTTTCACTGCTTCTCCTTCTCCCACCACAACCACATGGCAACACTCTTTGGACATCCTGAGTATCTTGACCAGCTACTGGTAGCAAAATTACTCACCCACTGATTCCAATGACAAATGTTTTCATAATTAGCTTTGAAAATCACGTCTTCCTAAAATTAAAAAAAAAAAACAACAAAAACTGAAGGCATATCACTTAGGGGTCCAAAAAGATAAAAGAGAGAGTCCTAACTTAGGAGGGCTGGCTGAAGGAGAAGATGCTACTAAACTCTGGGTTACCCACCTTGGACTACCCACATTCCATGGGAGAGCTTCAAACAGTACTAGCTTCTCTCTGCCATACTCTCATGCTAAGCAACGGTGGGTAGTACTCAGGGCCCGAGAGCCAAGTCAAGTGAATTAAAAGGGCCCCCATGGCCAAGCACACATCCCTGAAGGTCTGTTTTCAAGGGCAGGGAAGCGCTGCAGAGACACGGGGCATATTACAGTTTCATGCTCCCCTCAGGCAGATGACTTGTCACCTACATGACTCAGTCACTCAAAAATGACCCATTAACCCCAAGGCAAGCAGTTGGCTGAGATGGTCTCTTTTGCTTCTGAAATGGGGAGAAAGTCACTGCTGGCCAGAGGCTGGAGGATGTTCCAGGCATTTAAAGGGTACTCCCATTAAGGGTGCTATTTCCTCACTCTAGGGCCAGGGTAGAAAAACTTTTAGTAATGGGCCAGCGAGTAAATCTTTGAGGCTTTGTGGGCCAGGAGGCAAAGTCAGGGTTATTATGTAAGAACTTATAAGAGAGAAACCATTTCCACAAACTTTTTGACAGAAGCCAAAACATAAGATAGCATATTCAAAAGCAGAGATGTTACTTTGCCAACTAAGGTCCATCTAGTCAAGGCTATGGTTTTTTCTGTGGTCATGTATGGATGTGAGAGTTGGACTGTGAAGAAAGCTGAGTGCCGAAGAATTGATGCTTTTGAACTGTGGTGTTGGAGAAGACTCTTGAGAGTCCCTTGCACTGCAAGGAGATCCAACCAGTCCATTCTGAAGATCAGTCCTGGGATTTCTTTGGAGAGAATGATGCTAAAGCTGAAACTCCAGTACTTTGGCTACCTCATGCGAAGAGTTGACTCATTGGAAAAGACTCTGATGCTGGGAGGGATTGGGGGCAGGAGAAGGGGACGACAGAGGATGAAATGGCTGGATGGCATCACTGACTCAATGGACGTGAGTCTGAGTGAACTCCGGAATTAGTGATGGACAGGGAAGCCTGGCGTGCTGCAATTCATGGAGTCAGAGAGTCAGACACGACCGAGCGACTGAACTGAACTGAACTGAAAACATAATAATAATTGAGTACTTTTTTTTTTTGTAATGCATGTCTACAAATGAGAAGAATGGGACTCCTTTTGTACTGGGATAACATTTCCCTTACTGAATTTCAGAATGAGTGTTTCCTATTACAAAATGTTACAAGTGTTCAGGCAGAGGGCTGGGTTTTAGCTGCAGGCCACTGCTGACCCCTGGTCTGGAGGTGGAGGGCAGTTTAATGCATGGCCCCCTAAGCTTTACCAAAGTACTCTTGTGGATACTCCAAGGACCACTGTCATCTCTTTAAGTGAGAAGATGAGGCCCAGCAGCAGGGAACCTTAGCACAATGGTTCTAGAAGGTTGTCTCTTGACTGCTGCTGCTCTTTACTCCTGACTGTTCTAGCGGAATGATTAGGAACCTAAGCTGTGCCACCCTGGGTATGTGGTGGCTAGTCTTGGCTGCCCCTCCCAGTTGCTACCCTGACCTGTGTCCAGACTCCCTCGGTGGGGATGGTAGGGAGAGAAATCTGGTAGAGAGAGGGATGGTGCTCCTTGGCTTTTCTTCAGCTTTTCTGGAACACAATTGGCCCTTGGTGTCTGAGGGCTCCACATTTGCAGATTCAACCAACACTGGTTTGAAAGTATTTAGGGGAAAAAAAATTAGGAAGTTCCAAAGAGCAAAACTTCAATTTGCTGCACCAGCAACTATTTCATAGTATTTGCATTGAATTTACAATTATTTCCACAGCATGTCCATTGTAATAGGGATTACATGTCTAGAAATAATTCAAAGCACATGAGAGGATGTGCACAAGTTAAATGCAAATACTTTGCCATTTTATATAAGAGACTTGGGCATCTGCAGATTTTGGCATTCCTGGGTTGGTGGGTATTGTTCTGGAACCAATCCCTACCACCCTTGATACTGAGGAACAACGGGTATTCCAAATTGAGTGCAACTGGGTAAAGTGAGTTTCCAATTTACTAGCCTATGTGAGACAAGAATGTGACTGTGACAGAAATAAAATAATACATCAGATTGGACATCTGAGTTTTATCAGGAGTTGCATAATATTGAATATATTTATCCCCATCCAAATTGCCAAAGTGTATCAAGGGAACAATTACATGTAATGAGTATTATAAAATAAATTTTTACATTGTAATTTTTCTGCTTTTGAATTATATTTTACCCTATTCTTATTTTTAATATGTCAGTGCAAGCCTGCCAACTATCCTTTTTAGGATGGGAAAGGCTGCCCTTTATCCTGAGATGGTAGCTTTCTTACATCTTAACATCTTACACTTTTAAAACATGTCCTTTTTCCTACAAATTATGTTGGCAGTAGGTAATAGTAGATTCATGTCCTTCATTACCAAAATAAGAACAAAAAAATTCATAGACTTTGTTGTTCCTTGCTTCCAGTGTGCCTATTTTTGGATAATTTATCACAGCCTAAATTCTCAAGCCTGGAGAGATACAATCTTAAAGATCACATGGTCCAGTCCTTCATTCTGCACAAGTTGAAACTGGCCCAGGCAATGGAGTGACTTATTCAAGATCACACATATAGTACTTGGAAAACTAGAGGGAATTCCCTGGTGCTCCATGATTTAGAACTCAGCACTCTTAATTGCTGAATCCAGGGTTGGATCCTGGTCGGAGAACTAAGATCCTACAAGCCACACGGTGCAGCCACAGAACAAAACAAAACTAGAAACAAAACTAAACCAAATGAGTCAACTTCTAATCATCTTTCAAAGCTGCTAAAAAGCACCTTACTACCAGGAGCAGAGAAAGGATGCTGTACATGCGCTGCCTTAATTGTGAGGCTCTCCTGTATAACAGATGTTATTTTGATTGATTTATTATTGGTGGGGTAGTTTCTGTGCCCCAACTGGAAAAATCATAGCTTTGACTAGACAGACCTTTGTTGGCAAAGTAATGTCTCTGCTTTTTAATATGCTGTCTAGGTTTGTCATAGCTTTTCTTCCAAGGAGCAAGCGTCTTTTAATTTCATGGCTGAAGTAATTGTCTGTAGTGACTTTAAAGCCCAAGAAAATAAAAAAAAGTAAAGTCTGTCACTGTTTCCATTTTTTCCCATCTATTTGTCATGAAGTGATAGGACCAGATGCCTTGATCTTAGTGTTTAAATACTGAGTTTTAAGTCAGCTTTTTCAGTCTCCTCTTTCACCTCCATCAAGAGGCTCTTTAGCTCCTTTTCATTTTCTGTCATTAAAGGCTGCAGATATTTCCCCTGGCCATCTTGATTCCAGCTTGTGAGTCATCTAGCCCAGCATTTCTTATGATGTAGTCTGCATATAAGTTCCATAAGCAGGGTGGCAATATACAGCCTTGATGGACTCCTTTCCCAATTTGAACCAGTTCTGTTGTTCCATGTCCAGTTCTAACTGTTGTTTCTTGACCTGCATACAGGTTTCTCAGAAGGCAAGTAATGTGGTCTGGTATTTCCATCTCCATATTTAAATTATTTCACTACTAAACAGTACATTTTGGATACTAAACTGCAAAACAGTCATAGGTGGCATGTGTAGAATCAGCAGATTATAAGAAAGCCAGCAAATCCCTAGTGGGAATGGATGATGACAAAAATAAAAAGGTTTTCAATCAGTTGCAACAGCAGCCTGTTTTTTCTAGAAGAGTGAAATGTTTCAGGACTTCTCACTCGATTTATTTTCTTCAACATTTTGATTACTTTCTATCTGACAGGGAAGTCTTTTTCTACTATTTTTTTTTAAACTTTGCTCCCTTTTGGTAAACACCAAGGCTTGCCTGTCTGAATACACAACCTTTGCCCCTTTGTCTTGTAATCACTGTTTCACTTAAGTACTAATAGACTTCGAAGCTTCATTTTACATAGACTCTCATGCAAAGTTTTTTCTTCTCAATTTTTAACTCCCCCCCCCAATACAAGTGATTTATCGTAATGCCAATACTATTCTAAATTTTCACCCGGTGCGTTTCCTGTCTGTTCTAGCCCCTGCCTCCCAGTGGAGATTCAACCTGCTAGGTCTGGGGTGGGCAAACTTGCTCTGCTAAGTTTTAGACCGTAAATGTTTTGGGTTTCGTGGGCCAGCTCTGCTGTCAGGAAGTGAAAGTGGCCGCAGGCAATACAGAAGCAAATGAGCGTGGCTGTGTTCTAATAAACTTTATGGACATTGAAATTTGAATTTCATATAATTTCCACGTGCCACAAACTCTACTTCTTTTGATTTCTTTTAATCCATCTTAAAAAAATGTAAAAATCATTCTTAGGCTGTACAGTAACAGTCAACAACGAGGGCCTCCGTCTGTCACTCTCAACTCTAAAGCCTCCTCCGGTAGGGATCAGGACCTCACCCCTACCCCAGTGACTTCTCCCCAAAACCTGTATGGTTTCCAGAAGACCGACTCCCATTTTAAGGATTATTAGGGGGCATGAGAGTAGTACCCCATCAGGACAACACGCTGGGCAGGCCACTTATCAGCCCATTTAGGGTGGTAGATATCCTAACAGAGCTTGCAAGACACGGCAAGGCTCAGGCTCCAGCGCAGGAACACTCTGGAAACACCTCCAGGCCCCAGTGAGTCTGCCTGGCGGGGAGCGGCGGAGTCAGGCAGGTACTACTCACCGGGCGCTAGTTCGTTCGACTGCTCCCGAGCAACGCGGCACAGGCGCGTGCCTGTCACTAACCCGCCGCAACCCCTGAAGCTCGTTAACCAAGAGGCGCACAGCCTCTTTCCCCGCTCCCCTTCCGGGCCAGGGTAGAGAAGGGTAGAGAAGGCCAACCTAGGTTCCGTACCACCTGGAGCGGACGCGGCACCAGGCTCCGGCCGGCGCTGGGCGGGGCGGGCCTCCGGCGTGCGTGGCTCCGCGCCTGCGCGCGCGCGATCCGGCCCTGTCCGGCCCTTTCCCGACCAGGGTGCGCGCGGCCAGGCCGGCCCCAGCGCGAGCCGGCGGCTTCCCGGTCCGGCTCCGCCTGGTTCTGCCTCCGGGCGCGCCGCCGTGCGCGCCGCCCGCGCTCCTGCCGCGGCGGAGCGGGCAGCCGGGGAGCCAATTAGCGCTCTGCTAGGCGGCGGCCACTTCCTGGTCTGCGGGGCCGCGCGCTCCGGACAGCTCCGTGGGCCACGGGGGGGCGGGGCGGGGCGGGGCGGGGCGGGGGGGGCGGGGCACTTCGCTGAGCCGCCTTGCCTGCCTCGGCTCGTCCCGCTGCCGAGAGTAGACACAGGTTCCTGAAGGCGCACCGCTGCAAAGCAGACAAAAAGAAACTGAGGCGCTCAGCGTGTCGGCTGGAGGCACGTTTGGTTGACTTCCCGTGCGTGGTCTTCAGAATCAGCCGCTCCAGGAAGAGAGATGTCGAAGCCGCCACCCAAACCAGTCAAACCAGGTAAGGGAGGTGCTCGGGGGATCCCGGGCCGGCCGCGGTGCCCCGCGCTCCCTCTGCCCCTTGGCAGGGCAGGTCAGGCACGTACCCGGCCCCGAGCCTCGCTTTGGCGATCCACGCACCAGGGTGGGATTTGTTACGTTCGCTCCAGGAGACAGATCGCAAGATTTTCGAGGAATTTAAAAATTTTCGTTTTTAAAGAGGACTCACCCTCGGTTTTTCAGCGTTGTCATTCGCTGCAACTTTCCCATCGATGTGATGGCTACGTCCCATTGACGCTTTTCTGGAAGACAGGGCCATTGATCTCCCTTCGGGGTGGGGGGGCGGTGAAAAAGTCTTGAAATGGTTTTTTTCAGCCACTTCCTCTTTTTTATTTTCCTTCACTGTGTGTCACTGTCAAGTTTGAGTTCTTGACCGGCCAAAGCGAACGGGAAGTGCGCTGCTTACAGGGTGGGGTGGGTGAGCGAGTCTCCTTCGGGACTTTAGAGAGGAGCAGCAAATTGACCTTAAGATCTTGGGAAAAGCGTTTAGGAAACTGTAGTTGAGCTCCTGACTAGAAAAATCTAGGCTGCGGCAGCGTAATCTCAGTTATTACTCTTCGGAAATGTCACTTTATAGTGCTGAACAAGTCCTTTGCTTTACTCCCTCTGTGAGTTTGTCGAGTTAAACTGGAAAGGGTGAGATTTCCTCAAAGCAGCTCTTTTGGCGAACGTTCCTTGTTCATTTCTTCTTCGATCCCTAGAATATTTTCTGGGACAGGCAGAAAGAATTTAAAAGGGACTGAGGCATTTCACTTCAATACTGTAACAAACTCATGCCTTCATTGGGTAAGTGATTACAGAAAACGTAGGAAATGGACGAGAAATGGCTCTGACATACTCAGCTGTTTTCTTCCTGGTCTTAGGTAACCTCAGTATATTACAGGCTGAAATGTATCTATTACATCCAGTTTCAAAGTAACCTTGATTAGGAGAGAGTCGTTTCAGTGATTGATTTTCTTCTTGATTTTTCTAAACTTTAGTCAAGCTGTTCAACTTTCATCTCATCCAGTTTTCTTTCTTCACCATCATGCAGTGGTAGTTTCAAGTCATTTTATTTGAAAATTCTGTACACACTCGCATATATGACATAGTCAGTCACCCAGAACTTGAATTTTGGTGAACTGGGGTGTGACTTTGCTGGGACTTTGGCTCTGGTGTGAGCAAAGGTGGGACATGGCTAGGACTGGGCTCTGTGTTTCTTTAGAAATGGAGTCTGATGAGGAATTTGCCTTCTAAGTGCGTTTGTGGAAAATGGCAGCTTTCTAAACTTATGTATAAATCAGGGCCTCAAGTAATCAACACAGTAGAGTTATTCTTTGATAACTGAAGAGAGTACTTTATTTCAAAGACGGTCCTGAGAAGCCATCCATGAGGTTTTTCAGCTCTAGACATTCAGTGACGTCTGTGGGCATGGACGTGATATGTTTTTGTGTATTTGCCTGGGTGTAGGGATCACACTGTGACCAGTTGGAAGTACACTCTCAGGAACCATTTTTGTTGTCTGACCTTACTGCTTTCTCCTTCTGTTCAGTAAATTAGAAAGAAAATGGTTAAAAATGACTACTATTCAGACTCCACATTGATTTGTAAATGAGATCCAAACTAAAATAAGATCACCCTAGAAATAATCTGTCAGTGACCTAAGTTACAGTGAGAAACATTACTTTTAATCCAACTTGAAACTTTGTGTGGCCTGGCTTAGTTGAAAACAGAAGGGGCCTATTATAGTCCTGGCTCTCGTTTACAGTGTGCCAGGCACCGACCTAAGCACTTTCCGTGTATTATCTCATTTACCTCTCACAATAGCCCTGTGAGGTCAGTACCTGTATTGTTCCCATTCCACAGATGCGGAAATGAAGCTAAGTCAAGAAAGGTCAAGTTAACATGCCCAAGATTAGCCACTGAGTGGAGAGGAGTGGGCAGAATTAGAACCCAGGCAGTTTGGTCCCAGAGTCTGAGCTCTTAACCGTGATGTTACTGTGCTTTACATCAAAGCCTACCATTAACTCCTGTCATCGTGTGTACTTCCTGGCAGGCAGGAAGTGGGAAGGAGAGTGTCTCTGGTCCTCAGTCAGACTTTCTTGTCACAAACGCACCCCTTGGCTGTAGCAACAAGAAGGATGGTGCTGACATTTACGTTCTTGTCCTGTAGGCAAGATAGATGGGTGAAAATGTCTAAAGCAAACTTGGAATTGGAAGGCAGGGTGTATTTAATTCTTAGCTTCTTGGTTTGTTTACACCACTGCCTCATCCTGAATGAGACGTGAAAAAAAAAAATGCGGGAAGTGGGGTCCTATAGAGGGAGGGAAGAATAATAAGAGGAAACTGGAGAGAAAGTTATCTTACAGACATGCATGTTGTAAGAACTGGCAAAGTTTCTAAAGGAAGGCCTGTAGATTTGGCTCTTTGCTTTAAGCAGAGAGAGAGAGGACAGATCAATTACTAAGATTCGCAGTGTTCATAAGATTAAAAGTATTACTTGCTCTGAGAAGAGTTATTACAGTGGTAGAGAGATCTGAAATGAACTTCTCACGGGTGGGTTCTCTTTAAGCATTGCAGTGAACTGGACATCTTTACAAGAAACACAAGTGGGACATCATCATGCTAGTCTTTAGTGCTTCCTGCAGCGCAGGATCCAGGTGAAGCAGCATGGTTCAATTTCAGAGGCAGTGTGGAAATGAGCGGAGCTAGGTGAAGGAGAACAGAGGACTCACGGGAAGGTCGTAGTAGCAGTGGACATGTAGCTATAATGTGGGCTGATGTATCTGTCAGGGTGACTGGTGCATACTCAGTAGGGGTACCATTTTCCGAAGGAATGTTCTTTCAGAGTCCTAGTCAGCTGCTGGCAGGAGAGCCCTGCCACTTCATTTCTTTCTTTACCTTCCTGAGGTTATACCAGAGTTTGGGTTAGTGGCCATATCCACAGTTCATTTGCTAAACACTTCTTAATACATGCAGCTTATATTTTAGGCCCTGTGCTAGACCCTGGGGCTCCAAGGAACAATAAAATAAGATCTTGTCCCTGGAACTTTTGAAACTAACGGGAGATTTAGGTATCTCCAGAAAATATCTTAGATTGTCGCCTATCTACAGCTGGATGGCTGACTTATCCATTTTGCTTAAAAAAATCTTCTAGCTAAAAAAGGAAGTAATATGTTTTTGTTATAGAAAATTTAGAAGCTTTAGTACACAGAACAATAAATAAATAAATGAAAGTATAAAAATCATCCCTAGCTGTCATCTAGTGATAGCTTTAACTGATTCATTTATTCAGAGAGGAAAAAATTATACAAAACTTCAGATCATTTCAGATGAAAACCTTTTCCCTCTCAAAGGTGTTATATAAGCAGCATATGTGTGACATCTTTGAAGTTTTGTAATGTTTTTACTGTAAATATGAAAGAACCCAAAACATTGACATTTGCTTCTTCAAAGCCCCTTGAATTTATTTTCCCAAGACAGTGAAATATTTAGGTTGCTTTACTTCCATCACGAAAATCAATAAGCCATTTAAAAGAATTGGTCAAGGTCAGACAAGGCATCAGGCTTCCGGCCACATGGGAAGGTTATCAGACCTGCTTAGAATGAGAGGATTCTAGTCCAAATCTCATTCAACATCCTTTGGCCCATCCTTACCTCTTAGGGTGACATTTTCGGATCCCCTTCATCTCATACCTGAAGTCCAGTGAAAACCATTGCCAAATTTGTCTTCACTTGAGTAATGGCCATGGGAAACAAAATACATGGGCTTGGGAAGAGGGAGAGAGATGGAGGACAGACACATCCTTTTAGTGGGCTGATTTGAACTATTAAGTCAGATTCTCTATTCATTTGTCATTTCATTCATACATTAATGAAGCTTGGAAAAAAACATTATCAAACAAATTAAGTGGGCTTGGGAAAATAGTTTCAGATATCAGTATAGAGAGAGATTTTTTATTCTTTTGAACAGCTTTCTAGTACTCTATTGTATTTACTTAACCAAACCCATGAACCACGCTTCAGCCATTCCTTCTGTTAAAGCAAATAGTGTTACAACAGCCTTGTTGCTTACATGTGTGAGTATATACACAGGACAGAGTCCCGGCAGTGGGATTGTTGTTCCGGAGGGTCTGTATTAATACATTGCCACATTCACACACATTTCCAAAATGCTCTCCCAAAGAGGTAGTTCTAATTTACTTTCCTACCCAAAATGTTTGAGCATGCCTTACACATGTGAAAAATTGCCACACATGTGATAGGAGATATTATCAAAGTGTGGTTAGAGGGCTAGAAGTACAAGGCAAGGAGCTTGAAGATGCTGAGATGATGTTGCTAAAGGGGGAAAAATTAAGTAGCGTCTCCAATGCTGAGTAAGAATTTAGTAGGCAGAAAAGAGGGAAGTTGTTTGACATGTGGAGAGATGAAATTACTTGACACAATGGCCTGTCAGCCTGCTTGACTGCACAGGGACTGAGCTTCTCTCACAGAAGCCAGGGATATTTGGTGTGGAACTGTGAACTGGAGAAATTTGTCCCAAATTAAAGAGAAAGCCTTTTGCCTAGTGTCGCAGTTTGTGAAAAACATTATTGCTCTACACAGAAAGTGAGCATTTGAATGTCCACATGTGAACCATCTACTCCTGTGTTTATCAATTTGTCAGTGGTTAACAAGAGCTATGGGTGGTTGCAGACGTGAGTTAAAGAGGATCACAGCTTCAGCTCACTCACACAAGTCACTGGTGGGGCTGCTGAGGCCACCTCCTTTTTATTAATTCTTTCCAGTTGTTTCCCACTCACTGTTTGAGTATCTGTAGAATTTTTAGAAAGTTACAAGGCAAATCCCTCAGCTTACTCTCAGGGTAAGATTTAGGGGAGAGTTCCGTATTTGTGCATTTTGATGAGCATTTTTAAACTTATTAGCTTCCTTAGAATTTGATAAATTGGTTTTATGTTCTTGGAACCAAAGAAGGTACTCATTCTCACCCCCGTCTCCACCTCCTGCCGCCCCCATGTGAACTTGAATTTATTAGGGGCGCCAGGTCAGAGGGGGTATAAGTTGCAGATTGGGAGGAAGGGGGTAGTGGGCCTGGCCAGCCTGTCAACCAGAGGCCAAGAAGACAGGAGGCCCGAGGGGCCACGCCCAGTAGCGCACTGAATCAGCAGGCAAGCAGACAGACTTCTTCACCGTTCAAGTGTCAGGGCCGAGGGCATGAGAGCAGCTTTGAGAGGAAGTGGAAGAGGTAGGTGCCTGGCTTCAGTTGCTGCTGGGTGGACAGAACAGTGAGGAAGCCCCTACTCCGGCACTTGTCTAAGACAAGCAAGGGGTGGGGGTGGTGGCAGCAGTGGCAAGCCACAGAGGGGACCATGGAGTGGTGAGAGCTTGGGGTCCCTGGAGGGAGGTATCTGGTGGTTCTCTCCTAGTCTAGTGCTCCTGTTTCCCAGGGAGCCTGAAAGCAGTTTAAATTCAAATTAAGGGAGACCCTAGAAACTGACTCTAGGCTGTCTAGGCCAGGTTTTTTCTCTTGCTGGAGGGTCAGCCTCTTCCAGTGATCTGAAAACAGCCCTGAGAGCCTTTCTGACATCCCTGACTCAGGGGTTTTACTGGGTTCTGGGGAATTCAGGGCTTCTATGTCAGGATTCTCTTGTCTATGAGGACAGACTTGATTCAACCCACTGGTATGATACTTGTGTGAGTTCCACTTGGAGAGTGTTCTGAGTCGTCTGTATCTTCTAGAAATGTCTTGACCCAATCCATGCTTATGGAGAGGATCCCTCCAAATTCCAGTTCTCTGAGCACGGATGAGAAATGCTAAGCTGAGAGAAGACCCTCCAGGTTTTTTGGCACAGTTGCCAGGTGTCTCCAGACTCCAGATTTGGAAGATTCCACAGAGTCTCATATTTCCTTTCTTGGAAATCAGACTCTTAGGACTCTCTCTGAATTGTTGTCTATGCAGGTTTATAGGGTTTGGGAACTGCTTTTGGGGCCTATTGTTTTGATGAGTTTATGAAAGTTTGTTGACAGTAGCCCTGTTATTGTTCATTTGTTCAGTTGTGTCTGACTCTGTGACTCATGGAGTGCATCACACGAGGCTCTTCTGTCTGCTGCTATCTCCCAGAGTTTGTTCAGAATCATGTCCATTGAGTCAGTGATGCCATCCAACCATCCCATCTTCAGTGGCACCCTTCTGCTGCCCTCAATCTTTCCCAGCATCAGGGTCTTTTCCAAAGAGTCGGTTCTTCACATCAGGTGTCCAAAGTATTGGAGCTTCAGCATCAGTCCTTCCAATGAACATTCAGGGTTGATTTCCTTTAGGATTGACTGGTTGTATCTCCTTGCAGTTCAAGGGATGCTCAAGAGTCTTCTCCAGCTCCACAGTTCAAAAGCATCAGTTCTTCAGCATTCAGTCTTCTTTATGGTCCAGCTCTCACATCCATATATGACTACTGGAAAAACCATAGCTTTGACTATATGGGCCTTTGTCAGCAAACGGATATCTCTGTTTTTTAATACACTGTTTTGGTTTATCATAGCTTTTCTTCCAAGGAGTAAGTGTCTTAATTTCATGGTTGCAGTGATTTTGGAGCCCAAGAAAATAAAATCTGTCCGTGTTTCCACCTTTTCCCCATTTATTTGCCATGAAGTGTTGGGACCTGATGCCATGATCTTAGTTTTTGAACACTGAGTTTTAAGTCAGCTTTTTCACTCCTTTCACCCTCATCAAGAGGCTGTTTAGTTTCTCTTCATTTTCTACCATTAGAGTGGTATCACCTGCGTATCTGAGGTTGTTGATATTTCTTCTGGCAGTTTTGATTCTAGCTTGTGCTTCATCCAGCCCAACATTTTGCATGATGTACTCTGCATATAAGTTAAATAAGCAGGGTGACAATATACAGCCTTTCATCCTCCTTTCCCAAATTTTAATCAATCCTTTGTTACATATCTGGTTCTAATGGTTGCTTCTTGACCTGAATACAGGTCAGATATCCCTGGGAGGACCTAAACTGAAGGTATTCTTACTGGTGTTTCAGACAAGAAAACTGTCTGAGAAACATAGCAACAAACACTAGTCCCTCCAAAGTTAGTTTCTGAATAGTATATCACACCCAAGATTGTTTCCAGCCTAGTTTTTCTGTTGAGGAATAAATCATTCTCTCTTATTCCTCAGAACTCAAGTTCTAAATCGAAGTCACCCAAGGGCTGCCAGTCACAACCGGGGTGGGCGTTGAGAAGAGCTGCTGGGTGGGAGCCAGTGCGCGTGGTGGCGGCTCACTCCCTCTTTCAGGGGGCCGGTCCCATCAATAGAGCTGTCTCTAGTTCTTGCCTAACGTCTTCCTGCTCAGGAGAGTCCAAGTTCATACCTGAATATTGAGTCTCTAAATGGTCCCTAGGACTTGACACTGACTTAGTAGGAGCTCTGTTTTCCACAGTGGGTTCCTGCTCATTTCCTGACTCTTGGTTGCACTGGGTCTCTCTGATGTTTTGGCATCTAACCAGGCACTCTCTTGTTGACTGGCACTGGGATGTATGCTGCTTGGTCTGCCCTGAACATGTGTCTTTAGTTTTCTTGGACACATGTTCCCTGTTATATGGCCCTTTGGCTAACACACTGAGCCTTTCCAACATGCTGTAACCTTAAGATTGGCACGGGTCTATGTCTGATCTTAGACGGATTTCCCATCGGGTGTCCATCCTTCGTCAGACCTAACCTTTGGTAGACCTGAGTGCCATAGTCCGTTGTTGTTGAAGCTCTGATTTAGGGACCAAGGCCACGTGCCCAGAGGGCCTTACAACAATATCTTGCCCAGGAGCATCCTGATTTTCATCACTGACATCACCTGGCACTTGGCTTCCTCTTTTCTCAGTTCCATGGGCCTCTGAGAATAAACTCACTGCTTCACATATGATGAGCAGATTTACCTGCGGTGTTAAACAAATCATTGATTTATCAGAATCGTCTTTCCCAATGTGCTTACATTAAAAAATAAGCTAAAAAAATTAGTGAGAGAGAAATTCCTTTTTCAGATGAACTAGTTGTTACTGATAGGAATTTAGGCATAAAGATGGGTTAATTAGGCTATTCTAAGACCAAAGTCTGATTTGGAGGGGAGAGAGGCAGAATATAGTAATGGGAAATGAACGTTAGCTTTAGAGTGAAATTCTGATCTCAATTTTTTTTTAATTAACTTATTAGGTCACTTTGATAAGTCAGTTTATAGACTACTGTGGACCTCAGTTTTTTAGTTTGATTCTAAATCTGATTCTGAATCTCTATTACCTTAGACTGACTTTTCAAATAATTCCTCAAATTTCTACATAATTTCATCTTGTGCTTTTTATAGAGCCCTGGGACATTTTTGATAGTCTCTTACTCTTCTCCCTGCTACTCCCAGTGATTAGTACCATGGTAATGAAAACATGGAGGAGTTAAATACTTTTAAGGGCAGTTCATAAATTCAGATTTCTACAAGAGAGAGAGGATGGCACGTGGGCTAGGATGGGGACATAATATATTCTTAATTGGGTCTGGTGTGATTTCACTTAGGTCTCTGGCTACACAGGATGGTGGAGTGTTTTTTTTGTTTTTGTTTTTTAATACCTGCCTAGAAGGCAACATTGGGGTGGCTCTGCAGAAATGTGTCTGGGGTGTGTATGCATGGATGCCAGTAAGACGCTCGAAAAATGTGGCCGTTATTGTTGCAGGAAGGGAGACCACTTCCAGGGCCCAAGAGTGGGCTTTTGTCTACACTCAGAAATTAATTGTCCAAGGAGACGCATGTGCTGACAAAGCAAGAGACTTTATGGGGAAAGGATGCCGGGGCAGAGAGCAGCAGGGTGAGGGAATCCAGGAGAACTGCTCTGCCACGTGGCTTGCAGTCTCTGGTTTTATGGCAATGAGGTTAATTTCCTGTCTGTGGCCAGTCATTCTAACTCAGGGTCCTTCCTAATGGCACCTGCATCTCTCAGCCAAGATGGCTTCCAGCGAGAGGGATTCTAGGAGTTTGGTAGGATGTGTGGACTGGTGTCTTCTCTCTCCTTTTAAATTATTTTCCTAAATTATTTCCTAAATTATTCTAGTTGGTGCTATCTTGTTACATCTGCATTCCTTAACTAGGACCTCCTGCTGTAAGATAACTCATGCCAGTGGTTACTAGGTGCCTGGCTGGAGGGTGGTTTCAGTTAGTGGTTCCCCTAACAACTCCCCACTGAGAGACTTTATACTCAGTATACTTCCTGGGCGTTGAGATAGAGATCTCTTCTTCAAATACTTCCTGTTGAGAGTGGGAATAGTCCTGCCTAGTAGAGTAGAAGTCTCTCACCACCTGGCTTAAATCGAGGTAGTCTTCACCCAAAACCAGCATTCTTCCTCATAGTAACATGAGTTTAGCCTGAAACTGTTGGACCCTGTCAGAGGTAAACAGAAGCAACAACAGAGAATATTTTCCGGGACCATAAAAGACTGTTAATCAACAGTAGCCAAAAGTGTCTGGATTACCTGTCTTAATAGTCTTTTATGGTCCCGGAAAATATTCTCTGTTGTTGCTTCTTCCCATATCTAGAGTTACACTATTACCATTGTTGCTCTTGGTATGGTTATAGAACTTCATTTTATCAGAGCCAGAGTCACACTTTTGGAAATGCAGAGAACAATTTAACTAGCAGTATTAGTAAAGTCCTAAGTAAGAATTTAAGTCAAGAACTTCCATTAGGTGTGACCCATTATATCCCAGATTGTCTTAATCTGTTCTGTACCAATCCTTATCTTTAAGGGAAATTATATATTGTCACTGTCCATAAGGCACCTAGCCCAGTTTCTTAGTGTTACTGTGCTGGTTATCTCTAGTATGGTTTAATTTTCCCCAGCATGAGGGGAGCCTTTATGTTTAAATGACCGTACCCTGGTGTTAACCTCCTGGTTGCAGATCGTGGAGCACCTGATCTTCATCCAAAGATAGGTTACTCAGTTTTCCTTCAGAAACAAACTTAGAGTGCCGTTCTCATAATTCAGTTAAACTTTACAACAACATAACATAACAGCAAGGAACTAAGAAGTGAGTCTCAGGGAATACAGGCCTCAGTAAACAGAGTTAGATTTTGATATCCACTGAAACGTCTCTTTTTCTCTAAATTACCCTCATTTTTACAAATGTAGTCTACTGCTTGGTCGCTCAGTCATGTCTGACTCTGCAATCCCGTAGACTGTCGCCCACCCAGGCTCTTCTGTCCATGGGATTTTTAGGCAAGCATACTGGAATGGGCTGCTGTTTCCTTCTCCAGTATAGTCAAATCAAGGTTAATTTTTTCACAAATTAAGTGTGATCAATTGATAAAAGGTATCTCTGAGCCAGGAAAGCCACGCCAATGACTTGTCACAGATTTCTGCTTAGGTAAATTCTTCCTTTTGAGGTCTACAAAGTACCTTCAGACTCTTGCATCTGTCAGGAGGTGGCTTTTCTATTTTATCTGATAAAGCTGCTGGCAGCCTATGAGTTTCCCATCCATGGAGGGGTCAGGTAGAGATAAAAGAAAAATATTTCAGTCTGCTTACAGAGGTGTAATTATTAAATTGCTGGAAAGTCATAATTAGTTTGAGGGGAAGGGCTTCTTTATATCTGGAAAACACAGATTAAAAGTTAGTAATGTTTCGGATAGAAAAATAAGCATTATAACTGTATTCCCTGGTTCACTCAGTAACTAATCCTCTTGTAAACTTTTGATGAAGTCATCAAGTTTCCTTAAGATTCTTTCTCACCCAGTTCCTCAGTATAATTTGAGATTTAGCAGAGTACAACTGTCTATAAATGACAGAAAGATTTAAAGAGTCATGATTAAATATCTGATCATAATGTAGTTGATAAGAAATTTGCTGTGACATGCAACATTTTGAAATAACTAGAATAGAGCATACTAAATTTTGAAATTCCATGTAATTTCTAGAATAACCCCAGTTTTAGTCACTCAGTCATGTCCAGCTCTTTGTGACCCCTTGGGCTGTAGCCTGCCAGGCTCTTCGGTCCATGAGATTTTCCAGTCAAGAATACTGGAGTGGGTTGCCATTTCCTTCTCCAGGGGATCTTCCTGACCCAGAGGATGAACCCTGGATTCGATTGCAGGCATATTCTTTACCATCTGAACCACCAGGAAAGCCTAGAATAGACTATACTGTATTAATAATGTACTAATAATGTGCATTATTAATGATAATAATGTACTAATCCATAATGTATTAATAATATACATACATTGTGGATATGTATTTTTAAAAGGTTATCACTCATGTAATAATAATGCTCACCAAATAATTTAATGTACTAGTTAATATTTCTCTCTGAGATGCATTATGGCCTTCTAAAACATTTCAAAGTTAGCTGGAGGTCAAAAGAACTACAGTTAAAAATTTACATTTTGGAAGTTTTTCAGAAAAATATCAAAAGGTTTTGAAGTTTGTCTGAAAAGTATCAATCCTATCTACTCAGTCAAATAGGATCATGGGTCTCTGTGAAACAGCAGTTATTCACTTAGCCAAGGTAATAATATAGTCCATGGGATCGCAAAGAGTCAGACAAGATTGAGCAACTTCACACACACAAAAAAACCCCAAAAAGTAACAATAAAATATTTCAAAGGCAAATACAGAACAGATCACTTAAAAGGTAAAGAAACTTAAAGTCTATTATCAAAGGCAATCCAGTATTTTAAGAAAAGTTGTCCTCATATCAGAGGGAGAAGCTTAAGTTTTAGACCAGCTTAGTTTTAAAAGATAGTTACTCAATTTAATTTATTCTAAACTTAGCCAGTCCTGACTATGTTCAAAACTCTTTTTAGGGTCTACTTCCCACAATCCTCCCCTCACTTTCTGTATCCATTACTGTCTCTTTTTCATTCAGAAATCATTAGCTCTCAAGCAGACTTCTTTTCTTTTTCCTAATAAAATGCAATTCTATTCCGCATATACCCTCTTTATTCCTCATATACCCTCATATAGCTGAAAACATATATCTAGCTTCCTACTGTATACTGAAACGCTTCCTTTATTATTTCTATTAGCCCTAATTACATGTTTGAATTAGACTCCTCAACTCTTAAAAACCTTAATTTCTAGTGAAAACTAAGAATGAAGCAATTATGAACTGTCTTACTTTAGCATTCTGTAGATTGGTGAACATAAATTCCTGTGATAATTTTAAAAACATTTGCTTTTTTATAGAGAACATCTCAGGGTAGCTGCAAGCATATTCATTAATAGTTCTAAATATCTTTAGTTTCTCTATTTAGTAATTGATGTCTCAGTATCTTATTTTATTTGGGAATGACCAAGCTATTCAACAGATTTCCATTATTTAAAGTTTAATTTAACACAGCTATAAAATTTCACATTATCAAATATCTGAAAGATCATGCTCAAATAGACATTCCTAAAACATAATTATTCTTTAAAAGTTCATCCAAAGCATTTATTACACTTATAAAAATTTCATCATATCAAATAATTTTTCTTGCTGACAGATTTGCAACAGATATAATAAGGCCTTATTTGACTTCTGTTAAACCGAGGCACAATAAAGATATTATGTTTAACGTTCATTTTAGTTCAGTTCAGTTCAGTCGCTCAGTCGTGTCTGATCTTCAGGAACCCATGAATTGCAGTACGCCAGGCCTCTCTATCCATCACCATCTCCCGGAGTTCACTCAGACTCACGTTCATCGAGTCCGTGATGCCATCCAGCCATCTCATCCTCTGTCGTCCCCTTCTCCTCCTGCCCCCAATCCCTCCCAGCATCAGAGTCTTTTCCAATGAGTCAACTCTTCGCATGAGGTAGCCAAAGTACTGGAGTTTCAGCTTTAGCATCATTCCTTCCAAAGAAAATTCCAGGGCTGATCTCCTTCAGAATGGACTGGTTGGATCTCCGTGCAGTCCAAGGGACTCTCAAGAGTCTTCTCCAACACCACAGTTCAAAAGCATCAATTCTTCAGCGCTCAGCCTTCTTCACAGTCCAACTCTCATATCCATACATGACCACAGGAAAAACCATAGCCTTGACGAGATGGACCTTAGTCAGCAAAGTAATGTCTCTGCTTTTGAATATGCTATCTAGGTTGGTCATAACTTTTCTTCCAAGGAGTAAGTGTCTTTTAATTTCATGGCTGCAGTCACCATCTGCAGTGATTTTGGAGCCCCCAAAATAAAGTCTGACACTCTTTCCACTGTTTCCCCATCTATTTCCCATGAAGCAATGGGACCGGATGCCATGATCTTCGTTTTCTGAATGTTGAGCCTTAAGCCAACTTTTTCGCTCTCCTCTTTCACTTTCATCAAGAGGCTTTTAGTTCCTCTTCATTTTCTGCCATAAGGGTGGTGTCATCTGCATATCTGAGGGGATTGATATATCTCCTGCAGGCAATCTTGATTCCAGCTTGTGTTTCTTCCAGTCCAGCATTTCTCATGATGTACTCTGCATATAAGTTAAATAAACAGGGTGACAGTATACAGCCTTAACGTGCTCTTTTTCCTCTTTGAAACCAGTCTGTTGGTCTATGTCCAGTTCGAACTGTTGCTTCCTGACCTGCATACAGATTTCTCAAGAGGCAGGTCAGGTGGTCTAGTATTCCCATCTCTTGAAGAATTTTCCACAATTTATTATGATCCACACAGTCAAAGGCTTTGGCATAGTCAATAAAGCAGAAGTAGATGTTTTTCTGGAACTCTCTTGCTTTTTCCATGATCCAGCGGATGTTGGCAATTTGATGTCTGGTTCCTCTGCCTTTTCTAAAACCAGCTTGAACATCAGAGGGTTCACTGTTCACATATTGCTGAAGCCTGGTTTGGAGAATTTTGAGCATTACTTTACTAGCATGTGAGATGAGTGCAATTGTGCAGTAGTTTGAGCATTCTTTGGCATTGCCTTTCTTTGGGATTGGAATGAAAACTGCCCTTTTCCAGTCCTGTGGCCACTGCTGAGTTTTCCAAATTTGCTGGCATATTGAGTGCAGCACTTTCACAGCATCATCTTTCAGGATTTGAAACAGCTCCACTGGAATTCCATCAGCTCCACTAGCTTTGTTTGTAGTGATGCTTTCTAAGGCCCACTTGACTTCACATTCCAAGATGTCTGGCTCTAGATGAGTGATCACATCATCATGATTATCTGGGTCGTGAAGATCTTTTTGTACAGTTCTTCCGTGTATTCTTGCCACCTCTTCTTAATATCTTCTGCTTCTGTTAGGTCCAGGCCATTCCTGTCCTTTATCGAGCCCATCTTTGCATGAAATTTGGTGACTCTAAAGACATGTTTGTGTTAATTAGATCAACAAGCTTGAACGTTAATACCAAGTATTAATGTAATATTGAATATTTCCCAGTTCACATGAACTGAAATTTATTCTGGCCGGTTACCTTGTGTGGGTTTTTTTTTTTTTTTTGAGAATTTATATAAGCACTTAATTTCCTTTAATTTGATTAAGTAGTGCTCACTTACAAATTAATTTTGATAATACCATCCAAAGGTAAAAACAAGGCTAATGCACACATAAACGTATAGACAGGCACAACCAGAGATCTTACAGCCTCATTTTCTAAACTTTGTTATGAATCAGGTATTACAATATAAAACTCATTAGCTTATAAATAACAGTTGTAATAGGTAAAGTTTAAAAGGCTTCTTACCCATTCCCCTCCTCCCCCACCCCAGTCTCAGTAATTAGATATGGTTTAGATAAGTGAGCCTGAGAGCTCTAATCAGGCACACAGAAAATCAAGTTCTCTACTCAGTCACAGTCAACTCTTTGTGACCCCATGGACTGTAGCCCGCCAGGCTCTTCTGTCCACGGCATTTTTCAGGCAGGAAATACTGTAGGTTGACGTTTCCTACTCTAGGGGATCGATCTTCTTGCCCCAGGGGTCAAACGCTGTCTCTTGTGTCTCCTGCATTAGCAGGCGGATTCTTTATCAGAAAGGAGGGTTTTCAGTGCTTTTCTTTAAAAGCTGATCGATAGTCCTCCTGTAAGAGAGTGATTCTCAGCCCACCCTTTACTCTGTCAGTTATGTAGATCTGACACAAGAAACCAGTTTGTTCAAGAAAGTAACATTTACATACTTACAGGGCTTCTGATATAATGGCAGTGTTAAGAACGTAGACTTGTACTAATGGGAATAAGTTTTATTGCTGTAACTTTAGACTCAAATACAAAAAATTTGGTTCACAGTTGAAAATTATTATAGTGATCTTGAGTGTTAATTTTTCACTAACCATCTTTATAGACAAGGAACTGCAGTTTATTAGGACAGATGACAAGAAGGCAGGGCACTTGTGCATTTGGATGGTGGGACACATTCCTAATAATTATTATGGAAGCCTGCAGTTTGGGTGACCACTGAATATGGGTGGAAAGCCAAACCCTAGAGAGTGCAGTTTCCCCTCTTCCATCCCTGTGGGCAGAGCAGTTATTTTCACTGTCTACTCTTCCACATTATAAACAGCAGACAGTTCTGCAAGCTCAAGGGAGGGGGCAGAGTTCTTCCTAGAAGTTTAAGAACAAATTCCAAATTCCCTATGACCCCATGTTTTGAAAAAGAGAAATGATCTTCTGGGCATCTATTAATGAAAAAGTTAAAAAAAAAAGTCCATAAGCAATTTGCCTTGGGTCTTAGAGTGCTGAGGTTAGTCCCTGAAGGTAAGTATGTAACCCTCAGGAATTTTATCACAGCTCCACCCAAGGCCTAGAGTAGAAGGAAGATTTTCCTAAGAATGGTCCTGTAATTATCCTGTTTTAATTATAACTTCAGAAAACTACAGCTCTTTGTGTTTGTCTCTGTCTAGCCTTTGGGGAAATCCTCAGGACTTAATTCTCACTCCCTTGTCCTCCCAACAGCTAATCTGGTTTGGAAAAATACCTGAGCATTTGTTTGGGTTAAGATTCTCCCCTGACCTTTTCCAGGAGTCATTTGGACTCTTTGGGTCTTTCCAGACCTTCCAGTTGTAGCCCCTCCTTTCCATAAACAGTGTTGACTGTTTATGGGTGAAGGAGCTTACAACCGAGCACATCCCCTTTCTGGGGCTGAGTCTTCAGCAATGCCAGGTCTGGCCCTGGGATGGCCACTGGGTGTAGCTTCCAACAGAGGTGTTACATCTAACTTTTTCTGGGGCCACCAGGAACGCGACCCTTGGGAGCACTTCACAGACCTTTTGAAGGAGCACTAGTATACGACTTGAGAAGGAATGCAATTAGGGAAACAGTTTCCAGTTTAAAGGCTGTTGTCTTAGTGAGTCGATGATCTTGGAATAGCTTAGACATCTTGTTGGTTTCCTATAGGTGACCTTCTGAACTTTTGGTTCTGTTCTAATTTTGGATAGAAACTTGTTTCGAGTCTCTCATATGTGCTATAGAAGAAAATTTGAATTATTTTTTTCTGAACTGAGAGAGACTCAAAGTTTTTGCTTACTCTCTGCTTCCACTTATTACATTTTCCTGTTGTGTTTAATAATATTTTTCACTCATCCAGAGTGTATTATACAAGAGTTCTAGGATTAACTAGAAGTAGTAAAATGCTCTCACTACAGATTTAACCCCTGTGTGTCTATTGGGTAGGTAGGAAGTGAGTCCTTTAACTCTGTTCTATGTCTCTAGAGAGTCTCTAATCATTTTTTAAATATATCTTTGTCCCTATATCAGATTTTAAGGAGTTCTGCTTTAAATAAAGGAAACATTTTTATCATCATGTTATCTTGCTAGCTTTTGTCTTTATAGAGGACTAAGACCGTTTGTTTTGTTATTGTTGCAGAGTTTTATTTTCTATGTACAATTGTAATTTCCTAAGGAATGTCATTCATGAAGTCTTTGAGCTTGTCCATATATTATTTGCTCAAAATTTAAAAAAATTTCTTGAAAAAATAGAATACTTCCCAAGGCCATTTTTAATATATTCTGAGAGTATTTTATTTTTGCAAGGAGTACCAGATATTTAATCTGAAAAATTCCCATTTGATCTCTAAACACTGGTTATGTACATTCATATATAAATGTAATGATAAGTATTTCTGAAAAATTTTTTGTTTTTGAGTGTGTGTTTCCTGGGTTGTGATATGCAAAATGTTTCTTGTTATGGGTCTCAGAAAAATTTGAGAACTCTCTAGCCTGTCTGCACTCATGTCCCCAGCCTAATCTCTCACCATTTCTCCTGCCAGGCTTCAGGCCTGTTGATCTTCAAGACATTCCTAGGCCACCTTTCACCCTTTCTGGCCTCCAGCCCCTCTGTCTACATTCTGCTCTGTATTCTAGTCTGCCCTAGACTGACACCAGCCCCTCTTTTCAACTCAAATTTTTCCAAAAACAAAGTAGGTGCCATCTCCCATACGACCAGCACTGACCTAAAAATCTACTCACTGTGTTACTTACATGATCCCTGTATTCTCATTTTTGTGAGCATACTTGGTGTTACAGTTTGCTTGTCTTTCCACCCATAATTTTTTTTTTTCTGGTAGTGATCAGAGTCCAAGAGGACAAAAGAGAACTCATATTAATAAATACTCTGCTGATAAATAAAGTGCACATAAATTTTTGGTTGTCCTTCAATAAGATATTAAACTAGACTACCTTTTCCTGGTTATATATGGGATTTATATTCTTTTAGATAAGAAAATAGAGAAGAAAATAAACATTACTTATAGTTCCATTACCCAGAGATGAGTGTTAACGTTGTAGTAGTGTTTCCTCCTAGTTTTTCTTCTATGCATATCTTTATTTTACATAGCTGATTGTATGTATAATATTACCACCTGTGACATTATGTTTATGTATCTGTAAAATGTAAGCATATCTTCCAAAAGCTTATTTATAAAGGTCATAATAAATTCTTTTAAATTATTTACTGTGATAACCTGTATTCCAATGTATGCATACATTTATATGTTCATGCATTTCTGGTTTTTTTTCTATAATTCTGTATTCATTGCCATTATAGACTGTGTTTGTGTTCCCCCAAATTCATGTTCAGTTCAGTTCAGTCGCTCAGTTGTGTCCGACTCTTTGCGACCCCATGAATCGCAGCATGCCAGGCCTCCCTGTCCATCACCAACTCCTGGAGTTCACTCAGACTCACGTCCGTTGAGTCAGTGATGCCATCCAGCCATCTCATCCTCGGTCGTCCCCTTCTCCTGCCCCCAATCCCTCCCAGCATCAGAGTCTTTTCCAATCAGTCAACTCTTCACATGAGGTGGCCAAAGTACTGGAGTTTCAGCTTTAGCATCATTCCTTCCAAAGAAATTCCAGGGCTGCTCTCCTTCAGAATGGAATGATTGGATCTCCTTGCAGTCCAAGGGACTCTCAAGAGTCTTCTCCAACACCACAGTTCAAAAGCATCAATTCTTTGGCGCTCGGCCTTCTTCACAGTCCAACTCTCACATCTATACATGACCACTGGAAAAACCATAGCCTGACTAGACGGACCTTAGTCGGCAAAGTAATATCTCTGCTTTTGAATATGCTATCTAGGTTGGTCATAACTTTTCTTCCAAGGAGTAAGCGTCTTCTAATTTCATGGCTGCAGTCACCATCTGCAGTGATTTTGGAGCCCCCAAAAATAAAGTCTGACACTCTTTCCACTGTTTCCCCATCTATTTCCCATGAAGTGATGGGACCGGATGCCATGATCTTTGTTTTCTGAATGTTGAGCTTTAAGCCAACTTTTTCGCTCTGCTCTTTCGCTTTCATCAAGAGGCTTTTTAGTTCCTCTTTACTTTCTGTCATAAGAGTAGTGTCATCTGCATATCTGAGGTTATTGATATTTCTCCCAGAAATCTTGATTCCAGCTTGTGCTTCTTCCAGTCCAGCGTTTCTCATGATGTACTCTGCATATAAGTTAAATAAGCAGGGTAACAATATACAGCCTTGATGTACTCCTTTTCCTATTTGGAACCAGTCTGTTGGTCCATGTCCAATTCTCACTGTTGCTTCCTGACCTGCATACAGATTTCTCAAGAGGCAGGTCAGGTGGTCTGGTATTCCCATCTCTTGAAGAATTTTCCACAATTTATTGTGATCCACACAGTCAAAGGCTTTGGCATAGTCAATAAAGCAGAAGTAGATGTTTTTCTGGAACTCTCTTGCTTTTTCCGTGATCCAGCGGATATTGGCAATTTGATCTCTGTTTCCTCTGCCTTTTCTAAAACCAGCTTGAACATCAGGAAGTTCATGGTTCATGTATTGCTGAAGCCTGGCTTGGAGAATTTTGAGCATTACTTTACTAGCATATGAGATGAGTGCAATTGTGCGGTAGTTTGAGCATTCTTTGGCATTGCCTTTCTTTGGGATTGGAATGAAAACTGCCCTTTTCCAGTCCTGTGGCCACTGCTGAGTTTTCCAAATTTGCTGGCATATTGAGTGCAGCACTTTCACAGCATCATCTTTCAGGATTTGAAACAGCTCCACTGGAATTCCATCAGCTCCACTAGCTTTGCTTGTAGTGATGCTTTCTAAGGCCCACTTGACTTCACATTCCAGGATGTCTCGCTCTAGATGAGTGATCACACCATCGTAATTATCTGGGTTATGAAGATCTTTTTTGTACAGTTCTTCTGTGTATCCTTGCCACTTCTTTTTAATATCTTCTGCTTCTGTTAGGTCCATACCATTTCTGTCCTTTATCGAGCCCTAATGTGATAGGGATGGAGCCTTGGGGGAAGTAATTGGGGTTAGATTAGGTCATGAAGTTGGGACCCACCTGGTGGGATTTTTAAAAGGAGCGAGAGAGATCTGTGTGTGTGAGTACCAAGGAAGGGCCATGTGAGCACGTGGTGAGAAAGTAGCTATCTGCAAGCCAGGAAGAGCCCTCTCACTAGAAACCAAATTTGCCAGCACCTTGATCCTGGACTTCCCAGCCTCTATCTAGAACTGTGAGAAGTAAATGTCTGTTGTTCAGGTGCCCAGTTCATGGTATTTTGTTGAGGCAGCCTGAGCTGACTGAGGACATTGGCTATAGGTTTCAAAATGACAGTGAGGTTTAAAACTCTAACTGAATTCTTTAATAGCCACTAAAGAATATAATATTCTTCCCTGGTGGTTCAGATGGTAAAGAATCCCCCTGCAATGCAGGAGACTGGGTTCGATGCCTGGGTTGGGAAGATGGAGGAGGACATGGCAACCCACTCTGGTATTCTTGCCTGGAGAATCCCATGGACAGAAGAGCTGGGCTACAGTCCATGCGGTTGCAAAGAGTCGGACACGACTGAGCAACTAAAGATAGCACACACAAGGTATATAATTTAGCTGTTATGCTTTGTTTGCTTAACAGAAGCATTTCAGCTTCTCTGTGGGGGTATTATAAATGATAAGCTAATATACACGATATACAGGGTATATATGTAATATAAAGGATGTTTATAATCCTAAATAATATATAGGATTTTGATAAGGCTGTCTTGCCAGTGAAGATAAAAACACAAGGGATAAAGTAAAAATTTATAGTAATTAATAAAAGCTAACATGGGTACATACAATGTCTCAGGAACTGCACATAGTACTTTACATATATAAATTTGTTTAAATCCATTTAATCCCAGTGTGCCAGCAGTAAAAGCTCAGATCTTTCTGAGTCACATCCATAGTGTTCAGAGCATGAACCCTGAGCCAGACAGCCTGTGTTTAAATCTCATTTCTGGCACTTCCTAGCTGTGTGGACCTGGACTCCTTACCCGCTCTAACCTGTTGCCTCAACTTTAAAATAGTGTGAATAAGGTATTTATGTTTCAGGATTGTTTTGATGATTAAAAGTTGCTATAAGTCAGCCCTTTGTATAGTATCTGGTCTGTGTTAGGTGTCCCATAAATGTGAGCTTTGATGGGTCATTCCCTTTTGGATTAGAGTTGTCAGTGTTAGGAAATTTTGAGTCAGTCTTGGATGTATGAATTCATTTGCCCAACCAGTCATTTCCCACAGGACAAGGCTGAGCCCCAGGCTGCTTGCAGGGCAGTCAGAGGCACACCTGCTGCCTCCTCAGGCTGTCACACGTGCTCCTTTGGTCTGACTTGTCCTTCACCAGATAAGGGGGCAGCAGACTTTTTCTGTAAAGGTAGAGATTGTAAATATTTTGGATGTTGTGAGCCGCAGATGGTCTCTATTATAACCGCTTGACCCTGCCATGGTAGTGGGAAAGCAGCCGTGGATGACATATAAATACTGACTCCGTTCCAGAAGAACTTTATTAATGAACACTATAGTTTGAATTTCAGGTAGTTTTCATATGCCATGAAATGACATTCCCTCCCAGCCAATTTAAAATATAAAGCCATTTTTGGGACTTCCCCAGTGACTCAAATTGTAAAATGTAAAGTCATTCTTAATTCTTAGGTCACAGATTGTACAAAAACAGGCACTGCTGTCATGAGTTGGTCCCCAGACTCACCTTGTCCCTTTGCAGAAGGTGCTGTGGTCAGTGGAGGCTTTTTACTTTAAATTCCAAGAACTGAAATCAAGGATTTTTCTCCATTCTTCTCCGAGATCTCCCCAAGCTGACCTTGGAAGCAAGGTGTCTTGCGATGAAGAGTTTTATGGACCATTGCTTTCTTTCCTCTAATTTTTAACCCATCAAAACATATTGGCAGTGAACTTGTTATTTGAAAAGTCCTGCTCTTAAGGCCTTTTATGTTATACTGAGGAGAAGAAATAAAAATAACCAGCAGATGTGAAAATAACAAAATTTGCTGAAAGGCACTGAAAAGTATAGGCAAAGGAAAAAATGGGTAAGAAAGGCACACTGTTAACAAACAGAATCCTCTTGTCAGAAGACACACTGGCTACTGTTTTTAATGAGTCTGCCATTCCTGCAGCTGAAATCAAGATACATTTCAAATTCTTTAGGTTTTTTTTTTTTTTTATTATTACATAAGAAGGTAGCAGGAAAGAGATGGTGCTGGAGTAAGGAGAGATGAAAGCACTATGTTCGTAGTCTTTTCTGCTAGTTATAACCTTTAAAGGTACATGTAAATAGAGTTCGTTGGATTTGATTTAACTCATCCAAGAATATAAGTATGAAGAGAGAAGCTTATTGGTGTACTCACACAGTGATTTTCTTTGCAAGAAAAACATTTTATTTTCAAGAGCAGTGGACTTTTGTGGACTGACAAGAACAGAGATCTTCACCCAGAAGCCTGTTCTGAGCTGAGCATCCTATTTATGGGCGTTGGAGCCCACAAAGCCCATGGGAGCCCCATGTTGACCTAACAGAGCACAGCTGTTTCCTTTCACCCCAGCAATGGAAGTGATGGCCTTGACTCTTGGATACTATCACGTAGGCTCCTTCTGTTTTGTTTTCGAACAGAAAACATCCTGTTTCATCATGCTTGTTGAATAGAATAATTTAAACATGCCTCGTGGAAATAATATTAATACTTTTACTTACCCTGAGACATTTTTTTTTTCATACCCACATGATATAAAGTAAGAAGAGTAATACACCCTACTTGTGCTTAGTTACTCGGTCGTGCCCAACTCTGCATTCCTTTGGACTATAGCCCACCAGGCTCCTCTGTCCATAGGATTTTTCAGGGAAGAACACTGGAGTCAGTTGCCATTTGCTTCTCCAGGAGATCTTCCTGCTCCAGGGACAAACCTGGATCTCCTGTGTCTCCTCCATTGCAAGCAGATTCTTTACCTGCCAAGCCATTGGGGAAGCCCAGTACTCCCTGTGTTCACTTAGATAAATGTGAGGAATATATGTATAAAATAAGTTCTTATTTTTCTGTAATTTTCCCATTTTAAAGTAATTTTCTTCCTGTTTCTTTTCGGTTGGTTATAATTATTTAAAATGGTTAGAATATCTGCTTTGGGGGTGATAAGAGAATATTATATTTTATATGTTAGCTGAATTTTGAGATTCATAAAATAAAAGAATATTACCCATTCCTTAGGGTCCTGTAGCAAATCTCTAACTTGATCAGATAGTCTGGAGTAGTGGCTTTCACACTTTTTTTTGACCTTGACCTCCAGTAAGAGATGTATCTTTTACTTAGTAACCTGGTACATTCAAAAACCCGCATGCATAGACGCGGATACATATGAGCATAGGGGACACAGAAATTTACCTTCGCCTCAGATTTCTTCTCAAGCCTGCCTTTCAGCTTTGGGTGAGTGACCACATGTGAAATGCATACTTCAGTGTCACTTTTGGCATGGCTTGTATTTTATCAAGGATTGTGGATTGCTTAGGTATTCCTCATGCCATGCCAGTGATGCAAGTTAGGCATGTCATTTGGATTTATTGTTTTCTTAATGTTTATGAAAGACAGGTATATACTCTAACTTTAATTTAGTTCTGATATCCTCTTTGTACTTTATATTTGAAAAATTTCTCAGTCAACTGAAAGTATAAGTATACTTATTGGAAAATAAAATATTGTGGTAATTAACAATGATTGTGAGGCTATGGATTTTAAATGTCCAAATATTATTATGTAAATAGTTAAGATCATAGGTGTGAATTGACACTGTTGAGAGAATATGATCCCTAATAATTTGGGGGAAACCATTGTCTCTCTTTGGGATTGTTTTCAGTGAAATTGCATCACCAGCATTGGGCAAATCTTTAAGCCCAGGAGATGAAGAGGAGGTAAGTCCTGACCCTAGTCAGTTTCTATTAGGCAGGAAGGACCTTACAAACTCTGGCAAAATCATCACAGACAAAAGCTATGCTGGCAGAACTAGCGCCGTAATATCTTGATTTTACACAGACCTCATTCTATAGTGAATGTTTATTTAGTTTTGCAGAAGCTTCATTCAGCCTACAGTTAGCAATGCTGAGGAATTATAGTTCCTGCCCTTTTATATCAAGCTTTAAAAATGGGTCTACTAGAATTTTTAATAATAAAACTATAATCATAATTAATTTTTGAATAAAATTTCAGATTTATATTTGTTTCCCAGCAGTTCATTCTGTAAAGGTAACATTTAGCTTTGGTAAATCTTGATTTTAATACTTGACCATTTGGCATTATGTCAAAATGTGTATTCGATAAATTTCTAAAATAAACACTCATGTCTCTACTCATCTGTCCAGTCCCAGTGAAGCAAAAATTTCACAGAATCATAATTGGTTCCATTATGTGTGATGTACTCTGGTCTTTTCTGTTTTATTTAGTATTTTTAAAAACCACGAAAAAAAAAAAACCACGAAGTTAGTTTTACCATCTACTAATATGTCATGATCTACAGTTTAAAAATGTTGAGACTCAGTGTACTCTGGGGATAGTAATACCATTTGGGAGGGGTCATTTTTGTATGCAATATTAGGATGGTTTTCTTCCTCAGAATGCTTTTAGGATCTCAAAGACATGTTAAGACTTGTTAAAAAAAAAAAAAAGAGTTAATGCTGCTGTGAAGTGAAGTAATTTTCTGTAGTGGTTGTACCAGTTTACACGCCCACTTGTAGTGTCTGAGAATTCCAGTTGTCCTATATCCTTCTTAACACTTGGCATTGTCAGTGTTTTTAGATTTAACTATCATAGTCAGTGTGTGGTAGTTATCACAGCCATTTTAAATGAAGTCCATCTAAAATGCCTCCCAACATTTTTCAGCAGAATATAAATGAAATAGTCGATCTGTTAGTTCTGATGTTTGGAATAGTCATTCTCTTGCTGTTTATGGTATGTTCATCCACTGTAGTGAGCTGTCACCTTTTATTGCTGTCATAGTGGCTCAGACTAGCAGCTTCTCCACTCTTTCACCAACAGAGAATAAAGTAGATTAGAAATTTTGTGTTTGGGTTTATAAGTCCCAAGTCCTTCTTGCTTCAGAGCCTTAGTGGTGCAATAATACATATTCTTTTTGCAGACCTCAGAAACAGCACATTCTCTTATCTGTTGCCTGTTCAGGTCCCTGCCCTAGATCCCCTTCTACTCCATCAGCCTCAATTACTCTGGACAAGGATTAGTTTAGTGAAGTCGGAAAGTGTGGATGAGGGGAGCAGGGACAGTCAGCCTAACTGCAGAGGAAAACAGTGTTTGGCTGATGACTAGTAGATTCAGCTCTTCTCTACGGGCCTAGGTGGGGTTTAGAGAAAAGAGAAGGGAGTGCCTAGCAAGGTAAGGAGCCAGCCACTGTTGGTGTTGGGGATTTGCGTATCTTGCTTATGTCAGGAGGCCAGCCCTACTGAAATCCTTAGTACCATTCACACGCTAGTTCATGTTTATGAGAGTCACATAAAGCATCAGGCAAAAGATTGGGCCTATTTCCAGTCTTAATTCAGGGTGAATTCAATTCATGCTATCTTCTTGGCTCCACTTTCTCCCTTTGTGGCATGTAACCAGACTTCCTCGAGAAAATGATCAAGAGGGAGGGCACCTGAAGAAAGCATCTAATTTAGCCTCTTGGCAATATACAAGAGCACAACTATTTTGCATTGTGAATCTGCCTTCGTTAAATATGTTTGGAATTGATCAGCATTATGATTTATTAAGATTTTTTTTCTTTGATGTCTGCAAAAACCATACTGAGCTTCCGAGGTGGCACTAGTGGTAAAGAATCCACCTGCCAGTCCAGGAGATGCAGGAGATGTGGTTTTGATCCCTGGGTGAAGAAGATACCATGGAGGAGGAAATGGCAACCCACCCCAGTATTCTTGCCTGGAAAGTTCCATGGACAGGAGCCTGATCGAACTACAGTCCATCGGACTGCAAAGAATTGGACATGGCTGAGCGACTGAACACACACACACACACAAGAACAATACTATAGAAATACAGAGTACCCTGATTTTTTTTCCTTTCATTGCTCTGCGTAATCCTGTACACCTATAGAACATTGCACACAGTTGAGTTAAACATGATGTAAGAATGATCAGTGAGTTAAGTCTTATTAATTGGCATTTTCTTGAAAGGTTCTACCCACGGTTGGTAAACTGTAATCATGAAAGTCATGTGCTTTTCCTCTTTATTATATTCTTTCATAACCTCTGCCTGTTCTTTGTATTCTTTTGTTTCAACTTGACTCTGCCTTGTGGATAGAATAAATTAAGGCCTCGGACTTTTATGATATATGGGTTCAAAGGGATCCTTAAGGGGCTAATTCTCAACATTAATCGATTAAAAGATTTGTATGTGAAAATGTTTTCTGCAGCATTACATGAAGAAAACATTCCCTCATGTGTGATGGCCTGAACAGTTGTCTGATGCTCTCTGCTTAGTATAAATAGAGATGAATAAATCTCCAACTTTCTTCTTAGTTGTGTACATTTTATAGTAAGACAGTCACAAAAGATACAGTTACAAAGAATCAGCAGCTTAGGCACACTCCTTTTTATTTTTCTCCAGGTTTTAAAATTTAAGCTCGTTGACATTGGATATTGTTCCCAAAGTCAGCCATCATTTGTCTCATCACTGCCTTGCCCTCAAAGGAGCAAGAAAGTTCTGCCATTATTGATTTTGGTCACTAGCATACGCTTCTTTGTGTACCTTCTCTTTGGAAAGTTTGATGTAATCAAGACAGTTAATCTTCCCTTAGACAGTTAGGTCAGCAGAAAATATTTCTCCTTCCATTTAATGTTTCCTTTCTTAAACCTAGGGATATGTGGGTGAAAAACAAACTCCAAATGAAAAAGAGTTTTCACTTTTGCTTCTGGAAGTGGCACTAGAATTCAGATTGCAAAAATAATGTTTTTTGCAGCCACACTAAGTAACAGGGGCTTTGAGCAGCTCTTCTATATTAGGGTGGCTCAGAGGTTAAAGCGTCTGCCTCCAATGCGGGAGACCCGGGTTCGATCCCTGGGTTGGGAAGATCCCCTGGAGAAGAAAATGGCAATCCACTCCAGTATTCTTGCCTGGAGAATCCCATGGACGGAGAAGCCTAGAAGGTTACAGTCCATGGGGTCGCAAAGAGTCAGACACGACTGAGTTACCTCACCTCACCTCTATATTAGGATGTTTAAAAGCAAGAGTGATTTCTGTACCTCTGTGCCTCCAGTGAAAGTATCTTTTTGTTTTTATTGATAATAAAAGTAGTACATGCTATGTTTATTAGTAGCCATGAATTTAAACCATGTATCTGAAGTAGAATGTGAAGATTCCCATGATTGGTGTTTCCAATCAAGATGTGTGTGGTCAACATAAATGGATGGTACTTGGCATACTGTTCTATACGTGTTTTTTCCCACTGAATATTTTACAGGCTTTTGCCACATCAGTGTCTGTGAGTCTGTCTGAAGCATTCTTTTTAAATGACTCTATCATGTGGATGAATTGGAGTTGATTTATGTAGTCCCCTCTTGATGGACGTAACATCACTTCTCATTTTCTCGTGTTCTAGACTTGTGTTGTTCAAAATGCTAGCCACCAGCCACTTGTGGCAGTTTAACTTAATTCAAATTAAGTGGTGTGTAAAAATCAGTTCCTCAGTCACATTAGCCATATTTCATGTGCTCAGTAGCTCTGTGTGAGTAGCACAGATGGAGAGCTTTCCCATCATTATGTAAAAATGTATTAGACAGTGCTATTCTAATCTGCTGGTTTTCAGACTTCTTTTTGAGTGCATGTTCCTTTCTTTTATTGATCCACTCCTCATCCCTTCAATAAATAATTATTAAGTGCCTCCTATGTGCCAGGCATTGTGCTAGGTACTTCGATATACCATGCATAAAACACTTGCCCTCATAATGCTTAATATTGTATCAATGAAAGGTTTTAACTGCTTCCAATAATGTATTTTTGGTTTAGTCACTAAGTTATGTCCAACTCTTGCGACCCCATGGACTGTAGCCTGCCAGATTACTCTGCCCATGGGATTCTCCAGGCAAGAATACTGGAGTGGGTTGCCATTCCTTTCTCCAGGGGATCTTTCTGACCCAGGGGTTGAACCGGGTCTCTTGCATTGCAGGTAGATTCTTTACTGTTTGAGCCACCAGGGAACCCCTACATATATTCTACATCATGCTGTTATATTTAAAACATGTTAAAATAGGAGTGAAAACAAATAAGATAAAAATGTACAAAACTCCACTGTAAAAATTTTTTATTGGAATGTAGTTGATTTATAGGTTTCCCAGGTGGCTTAGTAGTAAAGAATCTGCCTGTCAAGCAGGAGGCAAAGGTTTGATCCCTGGGTAGAGAAGATCCCCCGGAGAAGGAAATGGTAACCCACTCCAGTATTCTTGCCTGGGAAATCCCATGGACAGAGGAGCCTGGCAGGTTATAGTCCATGAGGTCGCAAAGAATGGGATATGACTGAATGACTAAACAGCAGCAGCAGCTGATTTTGACGTTGTGTTGCTTTCAGGCGTACAGAAAGTGAATCTGGTATAAATATACGTATATCCACTTGTTTTGGATTCTTTTCCCGTATAGGCCTATACAGAGTACTGAGTAGAGTTCCCTCTGCCACACCGTGGTCCTTATTACTTATCTTTTTAAAATGTACATAATTTCTGAAGTAGTCTTTCTGTGTCCTACCGTGGGCGCCACTGTTCCTAATGGTGCTCTTGGACGAGGCGGTTATCTCTAAAGGTTCTTCCAGTACTGAAATTGAACTGTTGTCACATTTTAAGTAGGTCTTTGATTTTGATCTTTGTAGGCTTTTCCGTATACTATTTGCATTTGTTCTTATAAATTTATTTAGCAAGAATTTATTCAGTTCATACTATATACCAGGTAGGTGCCAGGAGATTGAACAGGTCAGGATTCCTGCCCTCACATGAGACAGGCTCTCACATCTGTTATTTCTGATACCAGGTATTATGGAAATGCAGCGAAGGGACATATAAAAAGGAGATGGCTTGGCAGAACAGAAGATGTGTGTGGTTTTGTTTTGTACTCAGTTGCTCAGTTGTGTCCAACTCTTTGTGGTCCTCTGGACTGTAGCCTGCCAGGCTCCTCTGCCCGTGGAATACTGGCGTGGGTTGCCATGCCCTCCTCCAGGGGATCTTTCCCATCTAGGGACCAAACGCATGTCTCCTGCATCTCCTGCATTGGCAGGTGGGTTCATGGTTTGGCAGAACATAGGATAGTTCTCATGAACATGACTCTTGTGGACTGCACTCTGTTGTGGGACTTAATCATAGATTTTTCCAATAGGTAGTTTTTTTTCTTCCCGGTATTTCCTTTTTCTTGGACAATATAAAATCATGAGCCATTGATTTAAGAATATGGAATTACTGTTAATTTTCCCAGTAAGTATCTTTATGTTAAACTGCTACCTTTCAGTTTTTAAACTTAGATCTTTGGGTTGAAAAGGTTTTACATAGGATAGAAGCTAAATACAAATAATTAGGTAGCTCCTGTTATTTGAGAGAGGGAAGCAAAAATCACCCCCAGAGGTGTGTTTATTCATACTTTCATTTAACAAATATTTAAGAAAATACCTTCTATGTAGAAAAAGCATTTAATTCCAAAATAATTTCTCAAGAGGCTTTTAGTTAGGGAATTCTGAAGAATATGAAGGATAATAAATACTATTCACCAAAAATTAAGAAATGAAAAAACTGATCATGTGTTTTTTGTTTCCTTTCTTTTAGGGCAGGTTAAAGTGTTCAGAGCTCTTTATACGTTTGAACCCAGAACTGTAAGTATATCGATCCCAATACTGACATAAAGGGACTTCCCTGGCAGTCCTGTGGTTAAGACTCTGTGTTTTCACTGCAGGGGACACAAGTTTGATCCCTGGTCAGGGAATCCTGCATGCCACAGGGTGTGATTAAAAAAAAAACCCGAAAGTGATTTCATTTAGATATTTCCTTTTGTCCTAAATGGCCATGACCTGCTTCAACCCTTCAATTGACTATGGACAGAGTCCCATGTGGTTCAGCCCCCTTCCGAGTCCTCCTGTCCTCTGCTCCTTCCTCTTGGTGGGTTATTCCAGTCTAGATTTGACACACAGCAAGGAGATCCAACCAGTCCATTCTGAAGGAGATCAGCCCTGGGATTTCTTTGGAAGGAATGATGCTGAAGCTGAAATTACAGTACTTTGGCCACCTTATGCAAAGAGTTGACTCATTGGAAAAGACCCTGATGCTGAGAAGGATTGGGGGCAGGAGGAGAAGGGGACGACAGAGGATGAGATGGCTGGATGGCATCACTGACTTGATAGACAGGAGTCTGAGTGATGGACAGGAGTCTGTTGGTGATGGACAGGGAGGCCTGGCGTGCTGCGATTCATGGGGTCTCAGAGTCGGACACGACTGAGCCACTGAACTGAACTGAGAACTCACCCCTGACCTTTTTCTAAACTTACGGCTCTGCACCCCTCTAAACTCTGATTACACCCTTCCTCTTCCATAAAGACTTTTTGATCATCCCCCAGTGGAGTGAGATGTCTCTCCCTGATCTGAATTCTACATGAAAATCCTGTTCATCAGCACAGTGTCTAGGGGGAGAACACAGGGGTTTCAAGCTGCCAGTAGTGTTAGGACCCACTCTGCCTCTTTCAACAGCTGTGTAACCTGTTAAATTCAGAAATTACCTAACCTCTGTGCTTCAGTGTACTTTTCTGTAAAGTGAAAGTAATAATAATAATTTCATAGGATTTTAGTGAGAATTAAGTGATATTATTGTGTAAAGCTGCTATTAAGGAGTCATTGTTACTATTAGAAGGAGTAGTGATTTCTGTATTCATAGACTCTTGTTGTTCAGCCACTGAGTCATGTCCAACTCTTTGTGACCACATGGACTGCAGCAAGCCAGGCTTCTCTTTCCTTCAGTATCCTGAAGTTTGTTCAAACTCATATCCACTGAGTTGGTGATGCCATCCAACCATCTCATTCTCTGTCTCCTCCTTCTTCTCTTGCCCTCAGTCTTTCCCAGTTTCAGGGTCTTTTCCAGTGAGTCAGCTTTTCACATTAGGTGGCCATAGTATTGGAGCTTCAGCTTCAGCATCAGTCCTTCTAATGAATATTCTGGGTTGATTTCCTTTAGGATGGACTGGTTTGATTTCCTTTCTGTCCAAAGGACACTCAGGAGTCTTCTTCAGCACCACAGTTTGAGAAAAGCATCAATTCTTTGGCACTCAGCCTTCTTTATGATCCAACTCTCCAGCACTCTTAACACATATTTTTGATTGGTTGATACATTGACTACTTTAATTCAACTCTAGTTCTACTCCAAGATGGAATCTCTACTGCTTTTTAAAAGTCTTAGTTATTATCAAATGCACAGGAGAAAACAGACATTTAATTCATTGCATGCTACGTGTGTCCAACTCTATGTGACCTTATGGACCATAGCCTGCCAGGTTCCTCTGTTCATGGGGATTCTCCAGGCAAGAATACTAGAATGGGTTGCCATGCCCTCCTCCAGGGAATCTTCCCAACCCAGGGATCGAACTTGAATCTCGTGGGTTCTTTACCACTAGTGCCACATGGGAAGCCCATTTAACTCATTATAGTCTTTGCTTTTGGCCACACCCACCACACAGCCTGCTGAACTTCCCCAACCAGGGACTGAACATGTGCCCCCTACATTGGAAGTGTGGCGTCTTAGCTATCGGACCACCAAGGAAGTCCCTGACTCATTAGGTTCTTTGAATATTCCCCATTTAAAATGCTATTTTTAATATCCATGCTCCTGAGGATCCTGGACTATAGAGCAGTGCTGCTAATTCATTCTGTATGTACTAAATGGTCATTAGATGCCCTGCTGGCCCCACACTCTGCTCCTCTCCATCTCCCCTCAGTCCAGGTGTTAATGGGGAGGCATCTGGCTGAGCAGGTAGCCCCTAGGTCTTAGAGGGTCTTTCTGACTGGTTAAGTGCCCGTGCTTTACCAGTTGTTCAGTATTTTGAACATCATCCCAGAACTGGGTTAGTCTTACATTCATTTACTGAATGAGAATTTCTGTTGGACAAACTCAGTTTGGTCTCTCTCCCCTGAAACCAAGTAGCTGTCTTCTCTAGTGGGATCAGTGTACCCCATGTACATCCTAAACTCACCTGAAAGTCACTGAGACAAAGCAAGTTGGAAGGGCTGAGCTGTGAGACCATCGCTGACATGTGCAGCACCCAGGAAGACCTGGGTCCAGTTTTCTGCTATTGTACTACTCTCAGGAGTAGGCACAGCAATGCCCAGCTTTCTTGGTGGGCCACTGAACAAGTAGGACACTGGAAGCTTGTTGCTCCTGGTTCTTCTGGCCAATCTATTTCTTCTCTGTCTTGATCGAAGGTAAGGTAGTCCTGGCACTACCCAGCCCTGTTTGCTTCTCATTTCTTGCCCAACCCTCAGTCTGATAAACCACCATATAGAGGTCCTGCAAGACTGGATAGACCAGTGTAAAGTTGCACTGATGCAGAGAGAGCAGCATTTCCTTTGTGCTGGATTTATGTTGATTTCTGCAAGGAAACCAGTAGGACCCACATCTATCATATAGTGCTTGCTGGGCTCCTCTAGGTTTGCAGCACTATCTGTAGTGGAAGGAGCCCTAGAATGGGACTCCAGAAGCTAAAGTAGGAGCCCAGCCCTACCACTCCCAAACTGTGTGCTTTGTGGCAAGTTCTTGAACCTCTCCGAGCCTGCTTGTGAGATGGAGATTATACCCATGACCCAGCCCTGCCTTAATGGATTGTTGTAAGGATCAAATGAGATTAAGTATGCTTTGCAAGTATAGGGTACTGCTGTTGATTTTGCTGTATTGCATTATGTTGGGGTAGGGCAGGGAGAAACAAGAGGTAATTTCCACAGCCATTGCCTTTTATCCTGGTCATGACACCATGGCAGCCAGTAATGGCTAGGCACGACACTCTGGTATGACAGAAAGCAGAGGTGGCAGTGAAGGACAGGGACTCCAGAATCTGCCTGTCATGGTTCAAGTTCAGTGTCTACTATGTATCTGCTGTATGGCCTTGGACAAGCTTCTCACTTCTAATGTGATGATAAGAATAGCACCCACTTCACAGTGTTGCTGGTGAGATTGTAAGTGTCCAGATCAGTGCCTGGCACATGGTAGTACTATGAAGTGCTAAATTAAAGCATCTGTAGTGAATTTGAGTTTTTTTCTTTTATTAATTCCCAGAGCTCCAGATTGACAAAAGTGAAAAAATTTTAAAAGGATGTCACACTTTGCAAAAATTTTCATAAAATATATATTTGCATAAAACACAAAAATTAATGCCTTGAGAATTATATGTTACCAAGAATATTTGGAACAGGAACAAGGATATACATTAACAAGTTTGTACTCATCCCCATAACATCCCAGTGGCCAACAAGTAACTTGTTCTAATACCTTGTGGTTTTTCAAGGAGAGAGGAAAAAAGAATATGGTTAAAAACCAAAGAACAAACTAGAAATAGAGAAGTGCTTACTTGATTGTGTCACTCTTTTCCCATCATATTCCATGAATATGATGCCAGGAATTTGAAAGTAGATCCTCATTGAACAGTTTACATTAAGTGCCCGCAAGTGGTTTCTTAATGGAAAATATGAATATTGGAGATAAAAATCTAACTTTTAAAACCATGAAATTGCCTTGTTGTCCATACTGCCAGCAGTCTGAAGAATTTGATGGAGCACCTTCTCAGCTCAGTTAGGAAAAACTGCTCCTAGTTTCTTTGCAAGAAGATATTTTACTCTTACTAAAGAGTAGCATCGTGTGCTGGGAGCTATTGATTAAAAAGAAAGCAAACCATCCATTCTCTTTTCTCTGGATGAAAAATAGCAAGACTTTTTCTACCTGACTGAAATCGACTGCCTGTTGTTGCTGCCTTAGTTGAAAAACAAGTCTGATCTAATACATGGCTGGGGCAGACACCGCTACTGAACAGCATTCATTAATTTAAAATCTGAAATAGCGCTGAGTTTTGAAATGACTGTACTTGGTGACATTTTTCAAATCATGCATTATACCAAACCATGAATGACAATAATCATTTGAGACCATACAATTTAAAATATTGAGGTAAAGTTCACATAAAATGAACCATTTAAAATAAACAATTCAGTGACATTAGTACAGTCACAATGTTGGGGAGCTGTCACTTCTGTCTAGTTTCAAAATATTTTCGTTACCCCCAAGGAAAACCCTGTACCCATTAAATGATTACCTCCTACTCTTCCAGGCTTTATTCCTTTTTATGATGAAGACTAATTATAGGGACTCAGGCGTGTGTGTATGTGTGTGTGTCTGTGTCTGTGTGACTGTGTGTTCTTTGTTTTTTTTAAGTCATTTGTTTGGTTCTTTCTTAAAATGTGCCTTTTGTTTCAAGGGTGAATGATCTTATTAGGTGTGGAAATTTAGGCAAACTTGACCTTTGTGATTTTAGAAGGTCAGAACTGTCGGTAGAGATGATTGTGTCACTTAAACTTAAGCACTGATGGAGGAGGACTCATTATTAGACATAAGTGGGCAAGGATAACTTCTATTCAAGACATTGAAGTCTTTCAGAACTCTTAGAAACTCAGAGTTTCTCCAAAAATGCGAAGTTTTCACATACACCCTGTTTTCTTTACTTCCTTACATTCTGCTTTTTGCTCTCCTGCCATTCTTTCCTGTCATCTAAAGGAGAGAGTCTCTTCAGATTGCCAGCGAAGGCCAGTCTTACTGTTGTAGAGGTGGCCGCTGTGTCCTGCCGGGGATGCTGTGGTGGAAAGCGAGTTCATTTTTCTGGCCTCTGACAAGCCAGTTTGCAGTAGGGAACTCCTAAAGTAAATAGTTTGTTTCTCTGATTACTTATTATTTCCATCACACGTTGGTTGTAATATTGAGCATAGATCATCAGAGCATTTTAGAGAAAGATTAGAGAAAATCTTAGAAGGCTTTACTCTTTTTCTTCTAAATGCCTATTTGCAGTAATTTTAAAATGTATGCCATTGATCTACATAGATTCAGTTGATTTTGCATAGGTATACTGTGTGTTAGTCTAGTCTCTGCAAATCGAAGTGTAAATTCACAAATGTTTCAGGAAGTGCTTTCTACAGGAACTCAGACATTTTTGGTTTCCTTAATTGTTTGCTGTTTTATATATGAATGCATATTGCATCTAAATATTTATGAATTGTGGTTGCTTAAAGCATGATATGCTATTCATTTATATTCAAGGAAAATAAAATAATAATAGAGATTATCTCTGAAACTAAATAAACTACTGCTGCAGAGTCACATTTACTGCCCAAGTCTGCAGCTAACAGAGGAGATAAACAAAAGGAAAATGAAAGAGTGAAATAAAATTTGTTTCACTAGCATAATTGTTATTTGTATGGAATAGTAACCATAATCAGAAATATCAAAGCCTTTTAAAAATACTTTTCACACCAAAATTATGAAAGTAGTGCATGCTCATGATAGAATTTTATGCATAATTTTGATCTTATCCTGTGTGAAATTTTGTGCCCTACATTTTTCATTCAATATGGTAACGTAAACATTTCCCAATATATGAAACTTGCTCTCAATAGATATTATAGATATCTATTATAGATATTATAGATATATCTATAATTTTTTTGGGGGCTGTGGCTTGCAGGATCTTAGTTCCCTGACCAGGGACTGAACCTGGGCCATGGCAGTGAAAGCACTGAGTCCTAACTACCTGGGAACTCCCTAGACATCATTTAATTTAATAAAGTTATGCTGATAAATGTTATCTACTGATAAGAAAAAGAAGATGTTTAATCAAAGTGCCTGGCTTTATTCAAAGAGTTTGGTCGGTCCAAAAGCACATATTGTCCATGTAAACAATGAACTCCTTAGAACTGCTTGTGGTCCAGACTGAGTTACTGCTTCATATCTTTCAGCTCTTTAGCCTTATTAATGGTTGAATTATGTATTAACCGTTCTCATATATGAGATGTTCATTCTCTCTGAGCATGAAGAGATAAGGTAATAGTTTTCTCAAAATAAGTGGATAGTGATGTTGATATGAAAATGTTTAGATTTGAAGCCTAATCATTTAGGAGAGAGCCAAACTTCTAGCTGTTTTTCATGGTTTTAATTATAGACATTGATCCTTTTATGAAAATATATATAACCATTTGAAATTTTTACAGTAAGAAACTTTTATTAATAATCCTGTTTTGGCATAAAAGCACCTTTCTTTTATTGTGCAGGAAAATAAGATGTGTGTATGTGTGTGTGTGTGGAGCTGGGAATTCTTATTTGTTATATTAATTCTTTGAAGCTTTTCATGGGAAGATTCACCTTCTTATACTTATGTTAGTTTGTCAATAATGTTTTGTTATGTGGCTTATGTGCAGATATAAGTATGTAAAAATCTATCTGCCTATAAGGATATTTTAGGATTTGGAATTTGTGTAATTATTTTCATGATTGTGTTCTAATTCATGAAAAAAATTGCATAGAGTAAAACTTAAAATTTTTTTTTCTTCAGCCAGATGAATTGTACTTTGAAGAAGGTGATATTATCTACATTACTGACATGGTAAGCCCAGTTAATATTATCTCATACCATGCATGAACTAAAGATATATAAGACTGTTTTTCAGTACATTATTTACATGTACAGCTTTATAGAAATACATACACCCAAGTTGATTCACTTCACACAATTTGTGATAGCATAAGATTGGAAGTAACCCTTATGTCCATCAGTAGGAAAATAGTTGAATGAACTTTGCTGTATATACAAAGAAAATATTATTCAGCCATAAAAAGAAGTGAGGAATATCTCTATATAATATTATGGGGTAATTTAAGTGAAAAAGAGCAAGGTGAAAAATTGTAGACAGTGTGCTTTTTGTGCCTTTTCTTATCTAAGAAAGGATGAGAGGATATATGTATACTTATTTTCCCCAATTTAAAATAAAAAGCCAAAGGAAGAATTATACATTTTTAAAAAGTAGTTTCCTCTCTGAAAGGAAAGGGAAATAGAATAGAGGAAATACATAGATGGAATAGAGACTTGTAAAAAAATTAGACCTTTTTTTGGAGAGCACACTTTGTAATCCTGTAAAACTTTTATAATCCTGTAAAACTTTTGTGTAGTTATAAAATTAGATGATAAAAAAGCAGTACCTGAAAATGAAAAGCAGAATGAATCAAGTGAACTTAGCTGTATCCCAGAGAGGTACAACACACAGAAAGGAACTATTCCAAGTAACTTTAAAACTTGGCATTTTCACTGACTATCTCTAGTCAAATAATATAAGGAACAGAAAGAACTGCCGCCCCCACATTATAAACTGTTTTTAATCATTATGTTGGAGAAATGTTGGTATTGTTATTCTGAGATTGCTACATGCGTGTTGCAGTTTAGAGCAAATGAGTCATTGGGTCAATGATGTAGAAAACTGGGAGTTTCAGTCTGCAAGAAAGGGTATACAGATAGATATGAGATCAATGAAGTTAAGTAGCTCTACATTTGAATTCAAAGTATGTTGTTTTTTACCTAAAAGAAACAAAAATATTTCTTAATCTGTCCTTTGAATAGGCAAAAAAAAAAAAAAAAAAAGACCATCCTGATAATAATATATTTCCCATTAAAAGGAAAAAAGTTCTTTTGAAACATGTCTGGTATTAGGTTGAGAGCAGCAGAGGCACAAGATAAGCCCAGGACATCTTCCTATTAGAAAGCAAGGAAGCCAGCAAAGACTATGAGGGTCACACTGGAAAAACACTGGAACTAAACAGAAGAGGCTGCCACTAGTCAAAGATAGGACAATTTGAGCAGTCAGTTAGGGCAGCAATCCCAAGGATGGAAATACATCTACTCTGTTTAAATTCATGAGTTCCTAATGGTACTTAAAAACAAAAGTAAACATCATTGGTCAACCTGAGAGAATGCTAGGGAACCAACTGTTAAGGAAAAGAATCAATATTTGTTCTGCCTTTTCTCTATGAACTTTATCTCTGGGTCACGTGAGAGTTGATGAGGAAAAGTTTGTCTTTAAAGTGATATTGTAGTTATTTAAGGGCTTCCCTGGTGGCTCAGCAGTGAAAAAATCCACCTGCAATGCAGGAGACACGGGTTCAGTTCCTGGGTGGGGAAGATCCCCTGGAGGAGGAAATGGCAATCTCATGAACAGGAGAGCCTGCCGGGCTACAGTCCACGGGTTTGCGAAGAGTCAGACACAACTTAGCCACTGAGCATGCAAGTGCATACTAGTTATTTAAATGAAGAAGGAATGATAGAATTAGAAAGTCACCGTTTGCAACCCTTATGAAATAATGGATCCAGATGCTCATCAGTGGTTACTAATGCTACAAATAGAGAGACCACCAAACATTGAGTGTCTCCTGATGGAAGAATCAGTGCTACAAATGAAATAATCTTGCTGAAGTTGAATCTGAATCTAATTAAGCCTTTAAAACTGATGAACAGTTTATAAACAATACAGGGTGCAAAGGAACACATTTTTTTATAACAAGGGATGCACATGCAAAATCCAGACTATTTGAAACTCTTTAGAACAAACTATTTTCTTCAAAAAATATATTGTGAAGGAGTGAAAAAAAAATCAATAAAGGGGGAAAATATAAACTAAGAGCCTTAAGAGGCAAATCATCCAGTCATAGTGTGTGGCCTTATTATGAGACATATCAGAAATTTTGAATATTGTGCATGTTTGATATTAAGGAATTGTTGAAAAAAACCTCTAAGCTGTGATAATGGTATTATCATGAGGTCTTTGCGAAAGTCCTTATCTTTTAGAGATTCATATTGAAATATTTACAGATAAAGAATATGATGTCTAGAATTTATTTCAGAATAATCTGAAGGGTAGGGGCGTTGTAAGTGAGGTAGTACATGAAACAGTATTGGCTATGAGTAAATAATTCATGCAGTTAAGAAATGGGTATGTGTAGGTTCCTTATATGATTCCTTCTACTTTGGTACAGGTTTGCATTTTTTTTATGATTAAAAAGTTACCCCAAAAAACAAAAGTGAAATAGATCTTTAGAAAATCAAATATATGTATATCTTGAGACTAAGAAATTAGACTTTGGGCAAAAAAAAATCCTATAGATAGTCTAAACTAAACATAATTGTTTCACTTCTCTTTCATATTATCTCTGTGTGATTTGTTTGAACATTGGAACTCTTTGATGAAGTGTATTTGATTTGTTGCAGGCAGATGTGTGTATATTTGTAATTTAATGATAAAGGTAATGGATAACCATAAGCAGGGAAACAGGAAGCTTGATCAATGTGATCAGGGCTGATGGAGTTACTGTTCAAAGCAGTAACTCCGCATTTGAATTGGAAGCATGTATTTTATCTAAAATAAGACAAAAACATCTCTTGCTGTAGCCTTTGAAAAGGCTAAAATGACGCCAGCATGAGCCACATGGTTTAAATAGTGATTGTTGGTGTCACTTAATTTAACTCTTCTTTCACCAGAGTGATACCAATTGGTGGAAAGGTACCTCCAAAGGCAGGACTGGACTGATCCCAAGCAACTATGGTAAGATGGCTGCAGTGGCTTTACTTGGGCTGTATTTTGTGCATTCTCGATTATCTGGTTCCCGAAGCCTTTCTGCTTTCTCCTATGGCTGAGAAGGTGATGGAGTCTTTGCTAGTCTGGGACTTTCAACTCTGAGGCTTCTCTTAAGAGAGTGGTCTTGGACCCTGAAGGTACTTGAACTTGACTCTTCGGTTTAAGAAAATGCCCATTGTAACATTCTTGAAAGAACTTAGGGTTTCCAGGGAAATGCTTTTGGCTTTACTTTATTCAAGAGTAGAACATTTTTCTTTTTCTTTGCTTTCTCTTTTGTTTTTAGACTAGCCCTTTCTTTAGTAAGTTACTTTGCCTTGTTATGTTAATTAATGTCTGGGGCAGTGATGTTCATTAAATGAATAATAGCCCAGTGAGACGTAGGCGCTTGCCATGAAGCCACTTCTAGTTGCAAGGGGGACAAGGCAGACTTTCATAGAAATCTTCCAAGTAAAAGTGCACACAAATTGATAAAGCAAGGGTCCCGGTTTTTAATTCCTCTTCTACTCCTAACAATGAGGGACCTTACTTAAGGGACTTAACTGGTGCCCGTGGGACCATTTTTCTCCATCTGTATCATGAGAAGTTTGATTCAAATCACTTCTGCGATTCCATTGGACATTTTAATTAGATACATCCTCAGACCAATAGTGCTTGTATCAGGCACTAGTTCCAAACACTGTAAGGTGACTTACAAAATTTCTAGGAAGCACTTCACAGTTCCTAGGGGGGGGAGGGAAAGGAGGAGAGGGGAGGTTGCAAAGGAGAGGAGGGGAGGGGAGGAGAAGGGAGGGGTAAGGCAAATGAGTGAGGCTAAGGCCCTTCACACAGGGGCCTCACTTACCTGCTCTAAGGGCCATACCATTCTGGATTTTAAAAGGCTTTAAACATTTCTACGCTCCTCTTTGAAATCCCAAATAAACAACTGTGCACTCCCTTCCCAGCTGCTCAGAGACACTGAGGGTGCAATGTGATCCTCAGTTACTAGATCCCTGGTGGCCAAGGGAGTGTCCAGTTACAGCCCTCTGGTGGGAGGGGTGCCTCTGAAGTCTCATTTGAGCAACAGTCTTCATGTGGTCACTCCTGCTGATCTGGGACAGCAGTGAACACACCTTTCTTAGGGGCAGGTAGGCGTGCTGATTGCCCTTTCTGAATACAGAAAGCAAAATATTTCTCCCTTACCCCACCCCTCTTATGCATGCATACTAGGGAAACAATTATTTTCAGCCGTCTTCAAAGCAGGGTGTTTTTAAAGAATATAAAAATGAACCTCGCATGCTTTCTTTTGCAGTTTGCTGACTAAATTTCTTGTTGAGATACCTGAGCAAGCTAGTATGCAGGCCTTGGATCTGTGTGTTTTTATTTATTGTTGTTATTCAGTTGTCCAGTAGTGTCCAACTCTTTGCGACCCCAGGGACTGCAGCACACCAGGCCTCCCTGTCCCTCACCATCTCCTGAATTTTGCCCAAGTTCATGTCCGTTGTTTTTATTTATACTTCCAATTAATTGCTGCACTTATTTCTGTTTATACTCCCAGTTAATTGTTATATTATTGTCTTAACTTGGTTTCTTTTGACACATTCAGCTTCTTTCAAAGCACAAAACATCACTTTGATTTTCTGCCATTTTTAAAATCTGCAGTAAGTCAGAGTAGCTGTATGGTGAAAGGTCCTGGCATTTCTGAAGCTTGGGTACTAAGCTGGTTTCACAGAATCCTTTGAGTGGCCTTCTCACCATCAATTTGCACTTTTTCTTTTCAATCTAGTGGCCGAGCAGGCAGAATCCATTGACAACCCATTGCATGAAGCTGCAAAAAGAGGTAGGTATGATTCTTTTCAATTGAGATAAACAATACAGTAAAACACACAGATAATAATTATATAATTTGATGACTTTTGACAAATGTATACATCCGTGTAAGCAACACCCAGGTCAAGATCTGGAACATTTACATTATCCCCAAAAGTTCCTTTCCCAGTTATATCCTTGCCTCCCACGAAGGCAGGCTCCATTCTGCCTTCTTTCACTCTACAGAAATGTGTGATTTTAATTTTTAAAATGTCAACAAATACTTTTGAGCCCCTTACCTGCCTTGTGCTTAGTGGCAAGTGGAAAGGCATGGTTTGTGACTTTCAGAGCTTAGAATCTGGCGGGGAGAGATGTGTGTAGCACATCTTTACAAGACTTTGTGATAAGGACAGTGGTTGAAGTGTGGGTCAGTTAAACAGGCTACAGAGGCCAGAGTGAGTAACTGGCCTCATTAAGCGCAGAGGGTTGGGGCTCTGGGAGATTGTTGGTATAGGGCTGGTATGTATGGGAGGATGGACTTGGGGAGGAAGGGAGCACCAGAGATGGGATTTGAATTGGGCTGGCCAAAAAATGTTTGGAATTTTTTCTGTAAGATGTTATAGAGTACATGGGACTTGATCCTATTGATCAGCGGTTCTCCACTGAAGGGTAATTCCTCTCTCCAGACTTTGGGACATTTGGCAATATCTGGAGGGATGCTGGCACCTTTTGGGTACAGGCTGGGGGTGTCACTCCACATCCTGCAGTGCACGGTACTGCTCCCATAACAGAGAATCCTCCAGTGCCAAACATCAGTTGGGCCACTGTTGAGAACCCTGCCCTAGATAACGGGGAGTTTTTGTCAAGCTTTAATAAGCTTCCATTTAATTTTAGATTTTCTTGAAATCTGAATATATAAAAGTAAATTATTGGTTTAGGATTATGCATAAATAGAACCACTAAATCGACATTTAAACATTTCTAGATATTAAAAAAATCTTTAAGTATTTAGGGCATTTAGCCAGATGATTTTAAATTAATAGCTATACTTTAACATAAAGAACAGCACTTTGAGTAGGTTATTTAGTTTTTATGTCGTTGTAGGAACTGAAAGTGTGTTTTAAATATGAGTATGAGTAGTGTCTGCTTGTTCTTAGGTTTTTTTTCCCCCTCAAAGTTTTAATTCACAAAGGAAAAATAGTTTTTTTCCACAGTGTAAAAATACCTTAGCTAGACCCATTTTAGCAACTGTTCCCATTAACCTACCATTAAAAATTGATGTTAATGCTTTCCATTAATAAACTGGAAGTCAAGATGTACCATAGAGAATGCATTACAAAGGCAGGTTTTAACTTCAGACTTGCTGACTAATCTTTGCAAATACAAAATTATGCAAGATGAAATTGATTTAAAAGCAAAACAAAACAAAAAAGAAAATATTTTTCATGTGTTTTTATAATTATAAAACATTTTCAGGCAACTTGAGCTGGTTGAGAGAGTGTTTGGACAACCGCGTGGGTGTTAACGGTTTGGACAAAGCTGGAAGCACTGCCCTCTACTGGGCTTGTCACGGGGGCCACAAAGGTATTCCATCTTGTTTGTTTCCGTAAATGTCTTTGCCACTGAAAATGTGCTTCATCTACGGGAGCCCGAGTTACAGAAATGAAAAAGAAAAATTGGTTATTCTTTTAAATTCTTCAGAACATCAGCCTTTTAAAAGCCCAGTTGCTGAAAGTTCTGTAAAACTGTAGGTGGAATGTGACTGACCAGCCTCACTGTGGGCACCTTTCCACTGAAAAGAGGGAAAGCTTCCTTTCCTCTCTCAGGCTTGGAAGAGCAACAGGAAAACAACAGTAATATAAAAACAAACCCCACTGTCTAACCTCAATGAAACAAGGGCCACAGTTGACTCCTCTAGCTTAGTTTATCCCCCAAAGCTTTTATGATTTACATTCTAAGTTTAAGATTTAGCAGAAGGACAGCATTTGCTTGAGTTGGTGATTAAGTTGATAACTTTCTCTCTTATAATCAATGATGACAGATGGAATTTCTAGATGTATTTCAGGCTGGCCGAGAATCTACGGCAACCTACTCTCTTGCTCCCTCTCTCTACAACACACAGAAAACAATCCCAATAGTATTAGGAAACAAAGAATCCAAAAAGTTAAATAGCATGGCCAAAGGAAAATTTAAGCACAAATTAGTGATATGAGTGTTAAGTACCCCAGCAAATATAAAAATATTCCTATCACAGATGTCATGTGAAAATGCAAAAGCCAAAATATTTGAAAAAAATTATCCCTAAATAATTCTGTTTTTTAGAGTCTTAAGTCTATTTACATAAATGTTGAAAAATTTGTTATAAGGAGTTTTTTGAAGATTCTTCTAGAAAGAATCCTTTTAAAATTATTATGCAGAGTCTTATCAGTCTTTTATTCCCATTCTTTAAAAAAGATTGTTTCTATTTGAATTTCAGATATAGTGGAAATGCTGTTTACTCAACCAAACATTGAACTGAACCAACAGGTGAGTTTGCTTATGCAGAAATCATTTAACCCGCCTGCCTTGCTCTCATAGTACAGCTTATAGGTGTGTAAAATCCTGTCTTGAGGTCTTGAAACTCAATTTTTCCCATTTATTATCTTTCATAAAACTTTTAATCTAAATACTTCAAGCACATAGTTAAAAATTATTTTTGCACTAAAGTGCAAACTGTATAAAGCTCAGAGTGCCTGCCACATTCCTCCTAGCATATCACTTTAAGCTTTTAGTGCTTTCCTCTTATCTTCACACTGCTGAGAAATATGTCTGTGGAGCTGTCTCATAATTCACCATCTTCATAAGTGTTTTGGCATCCTATCTGGCAGGTAGAGCGATCTATGCTTGTCAACAGCCTGTCATCTTCCACCACCCAACTTCTAATCTTTCCTCCTTTGGTTCTCTTAATATATCATAATTTTGGGTTATATAACTATATAATGCTCATGGTATTGTAGCTGTTTCAATATTGTTTGCTGTTTATATAATTTATTTTGTTTCTGTATTTATAGCCTTTTATTTAGTACTTTTTTTTGTATCCAACAAAGACCTCTACACTGTTTTGTCCTCTCCTGATATACTTTTCTAAAATGTATATGATAATTGCTTTCTTGTTTTTCTTCTGGAATCATGCTGAAGGCCTCCATCTTCATACTCTGATTGGAGCAGCTTGATCTCCACTACTCTTTGATGTCTTCCTGGAAAACCCTTCACTACCCTTCAGAAAAGTGTGTCCTTGCTTTTCTGAATCCTGTGTCTTCCATTAGTTGAAGAACACCTTCAATAGATTCCTGAGAAAGGGGAGGTTGGGCTTGATTATTTGGCCGATAGAATTCTGGGTTGAATTACTCTGTATTTTTGAGCACGAACAGTAATAATTGAGCACTCTTTTCGGCCACCAACTGCCCCACGGTTTGGCCTGAGCTCACCTACCGACTCCACCGTGGTGACGACAGAATGGCACAGGTTGCTTCTGTAAAGCAACATTCTTCACCTGTTGAGTGGTTTTTTGGATATGCATGCCCTTAGAGGCCTGGGCAGCTTCACGAGTGTTCTGAAAGTGAACATGAAGATTTGAACCTCTTGATTTGCATGATTTCCGGGTTTTCCAGGTTTTCCAGGGTTTTCTGGGTCAGATGAATAGCGAGCCATTTTTAGAGGTCACTGCAGGCTGCTTACCAGTAAAGCAATTATATACATATTTAAAAACATTTCCTGCTATTCACTATACTATATCTTTTCTCTCTGAGATCTGTTAGTTATGTTTTGATCTTTCTTCAAATACAGAATACAAATACATAGTGCCTGAAATACTGCCTTTGTCCATTCATGTTTGAGTGTGACTAGAACCTCAGTGTGCTTGTGGGCTTACTGATTGGTGGGTTTCTCTGTAGGGTGAAGTGGTGAGGTCCTCACTGTTTTTCTGGCTTTTACCCAGATGCCAGTTAAAATAGTCGCTTCCTCCCTCTCTGTTGGGGCTGTTCAGCTCTATTAGAGCAGCATTCTCCAGCCTCCTTCTTGGGGTAGATGCTAGACTATACACACTGGGTGTGTGTGTGTGTGTGTGCAAGCTGGGGCAGTGGGGTGAGAGTATGTGGGATAGGTAAAGGCAGCTATGAGAGGGGTCTTACTGCTCAGTGTGTAGGTTTTTCAGCTAGCCCCCTGCTGTTAATTCCTGGCTTCATTACCACCTTCTCTTACGCCTCCAAGTTCCATAAGCTTGAAACTGTCTGGTTAATTTCAAAATATGATAATTCTACCGTCTGTACTGGATCATCTGACAGCAAGAAGAGAGAAAGGTGATCTAGGGTTTGGGGATTCTAATTACTCAGTTGCAACACTTTCACCTAGTACTCTTGGTTTCCCTCCCATGCCTCCTTTCTGCTCCAGTCTCCAGTGTCTCTGGTTCCTCATTCATGCTGATTTCTACAGGGACAGATCTGCTTGCTTCCTCCTGGCATCTCCCTCTATGAGCATCTGCATTTCCACACGTGCTCTGCCAAGTCAGTTGCTCCTCCGCCATCGCATTCCCTCTCTCCATATGACTCATCACTCATCTCTTGAGTCTCTTTTCCCTCTTTGGAATTTTATATGGGTTTTTGACTTTGTTCTCATTTTAGATTTACTTAGGCTAGAGTAAACCTAAATTTGTGTATGTTTTCAATCCTCACTCTCTTTTTTAAAAATGCTGCTCTCTGTTGTTATCACCATAGAACAAGCTGGGAGACACAGCTTTGCATGCCGCTGCCTGGAAGGGTTATGCAGATATTGTACAGTTGCTTCTGGCAAAAGGTAAAGTGCTTAGTTTTTCTGGTCTTGGATCACTCTGAAAATCAAGCTCCATCCAATTACACCATTTAAAAACTGTAGGGAAAATAATGGGCTTCTTATTTTATAACCGGGATTTTGATCTCTGTCTGCATCATGGAGTTTTTCTGATACGATAAAATTATTGAGGTGGTTTCTGTTTTTCATTTTAAATCAAAAGTTTGGTAAGCTTTAGCATTATATATGTTACTTTTAGTAAGAATTTATTTTTCTGCAGGATTTAAAGGGACCTAGAGGGAAGGTATGTGTGTGTGTTTGCATACATGTGTGTGCGCACACATACAGAGGACATCTCTCTAAGAAAGCTGTGTGGGTAAACTTGCTGAGGCCCCGGGTTCTCACTGGCAAGCCTTGATTAGATAAGAAAGGATGCTGTGGCACGATGTCCTGCTTTGATCTGAGCAGGTGCTCAGTGTACAGCAAATGAGAAGATGCCTTGATTCCACATTTTTACACAAGTCAGAAGGAACAGTGAAATAATGGACTCAACCATCTATTCATCTGTTTGTCCCACAAGCTTTAGTTGACCCTTGTAGGGGGCCAGGGATATCACCACACACTGCACCCTGGTCTAGAAGGCTATAATATAGGATACTTGAGTTCACAGCCTGCATGTCATGTGGATGTACTATCATTAGGGATCCTCGGAGCAATGTTATGAGGTTTTGATTTGAAGTTTGTTGATGATGTAAGCTCTAGGAATAAGAGATCAGACACCTTGATGACCTCTGTAGTACCCCTCAAAAGTATGCCAAGAGATGTGTTGTCTGCTATGACAGTCACTAACCACATAGGCTCCTGAGCTCCTGAGATGAGGCTAGTCTGAATTGAGATGTGCTAGAAGTGGAAAATGAACATCAGGTTTTGAAAACCTAGTGGGGAAAAAAAAGTGATGTATCAATAATTTTTATATTGGTTACATGATGAAGTGATAACATTTTGGATATACTGGGTTAAGTAAAATATATTGTTTAAATGAGTTTTACGTGTTGAAAATGCAGCTGCTAGAAAAGTTTAAATTACATCTGTGGCTCACATAATTTTCTGTGGGGCAGCACTGGTTGAAATGGTTTTCCTCTGGCATCCTGTCTCTGAACATTTCCCATCCTGACAGAAATCATGTATGTGAGTTCAAGTGCAAAGTAAGATTTGATTAATCACAGAACTGTGAACACGCAGGATGTTTGACCTGTAGCACAGCGAGAGAATGAGGTTTTCTATATAACCCCAGCTGTGGATAGATCTCAGGCTCTTCACGAGAGATTTTTCACACACAATCACCATATTCCTAATTAAATGTACTTTCTCTCTCTTTTTCTTTTGGCTTTTTTTCCTTTTTTTTTTTTTTCTTGGTGATATTTTTGTGCCTTTGAGTTTTAGGACATTTATTTTTGTTTACCAAAGAGGATGTGTTTGTAGAGAAAATGGCACTCTCAAACACTGTGGCAGAAAGTGTAAACTGGTAAGCCTTCTTGGAAGGCAATCTGATAATAGCTAACAGAATGAAAACATGCATAGCTTTATATTTCAACACTACTAGAAAAACATCCTTCAGAAACACATAAAAGATGTGTTTCAAGGGGGCTTATGGCAGTATTATTGTGAGAATGAATACTAGAGTCTAAGTGCCCCTCAGAGAGGGGTGGTTAAATAAATCTTGGAACATCCACAAAATGGATTAAAATAAATTGAGTTATAAGTACATGTACTACTAAGGAACAAACAGCATGATATGTTGTTAATTTAAAAAAACCAAAACTAGTATGGCAGAGGCCAACACAATATTGTGAAACAATATTCTCAAACCAAAAAAATATCAAAACTATTGGTTATGAGTGAGGAGAGGGAAGAGGGAAGGATAAAACAGAGCTAGGGGATTAAAAGGCACAAAGTACTGTGTATGATAATAACTATAAATGGAATATAACCTTTAAAATTTATTGTTGTACAACTGAAATGTATAGTATTATACATCAACCATACATCAGTTTTTTTTTTTTTTTAAAGGAAAATACCACTGGCAAAAAAAAACCCACATCAAATTACAGGCCAATACCTGTAGTATGATTTTGTATATTTGTCCATGAGTGTCTATGAATGCACTCTTGTTGTAAGGGAGATGGGAACTGATGCCCACTTGTTGGGAATGGTCACCTATGTGGAAGGTAGAAGATGGGGAAGGTTGAGAGCTGAAATGAGACATAAGCTTTTGTTTAGCATATGTCTGTATTTTCAAATCTTTGACAATGAGAATATATTTATGAATTCTGATGTAATCTATAATAAAGATGGGGAAAAGGTGAGTGGAAGATGAGCTATGCAAACAATGGATTGCCTCCAGATTTCAAGGTTTACTAATTCTGCTAATAATGTTTGAAAGTACACTTAAGATAAATATTAATCTCCTCAAGCTCAACCCACATCGTCTTTTCTAAAGACCTTCTTGAACGAAAGAGGCAAAGGGTGTATTGCAAGGCACGTTGAGTCTAACTGATCTAGTGTTGTACATGGAGATAGTACACCTCTCAGGGAAAATTTCACGTGCAGCTCTACAGGGACTTGAAAGGAAAGGCTATATTTCAATTGCATATGACTATTACAGGTGCAGCCGCAAGCTCCCTGATTAAAGATGCCAAATATGCTGTTGCTGTTTCGTGAAAGTTTTACTGAAAGAGCTTACTTTAGGTCCAGATGATTGTGTCATTAGTTTTGCCAAAAGCGATGTTTTGATGGAAAGAGGATTGGTTGCTCTATAACTAACATCATTACTGTTTGTTATATAAGAAAGCTAAGAGAGTAAATCCTAAGAGTTCTCATTACAAGGAAAACATTTTTTAATATTCTTTTAATTTTGTATCTATATGGGATGACGGGTGTCCACTCAACTTGTGATAATCATTTCATGATGTTTGTAAGTCAAATCATTATGCTATGTATCATAAACTTATAGTGTTGTGTGTCAATTATATCTCAGTATAACTTAAAGGAAAGAAAGAGAGGAAAAAGAAACTTAAAAAAAAAAAAAATGATTGGCTGCTACTATAGAGTCTTCAAAACACCTAATTTCCTTTCTTGTGTTGGGGAAGGTGCTAGAACAGACCTAAGAAACAACGAGAAGAAGCTGGCCCTGGACATGGCTACTAATGCCGCCTGTGCATCTCTCCTGAAAAAGAAACAGGGAGCAGGTACTTGACTTTAATCCTCTTCCCTCCTAGTGCCATCGCGACTTAGGATTTATCGATTCAGTACTGAGGAAAGGTTTTTCTTGCTGAATTCTACCGATGATTCTAGAGTTAGATTTTATATCCTTGGTCTGAATCAGAACCTCCAACATGGACAAATGTATCTGTAAAAATAAATTTGTAGAGACATTGATCTTTTGCTGTGATTAGTATGTTTCTCCTTGCAATCAAGTTCTAAGTACTTTGCTTTCTATTCTATTATATATATAAAGAAATATTTCTATTTCTTTTTATCAAAGAACCATTGTTTCCATATTCTTGTTTTAGATTATATATGTTTTTTAGATTTTTTAATTGAAGGATAATTGCTTTACAGAATTTGTGGTTTTCTGTCATACATCAACCAGAATCAGCCATGGGTATAACCGTGTCCCCTCCCTCCCAGATCTCCCTCCCATCCCCCACCCCACCCTACCCTTCAGCCTGTCGCAGAGCACCTGTTTGAGTTCCCTGAGTCATACAGCAAATTCCCATTGGCTCTCTGTTTTACACATGATATTGTAAATTTCTGCTACTCTCTCCATGCATCTCCCCTTCTCCCTCCTCTTCTCCCACCTTGTCCATAGGTCTGTTCTGTGTCTGTTTCTCCATTGCTGCCCTGAAACTAACTCCATCAGTGCCATCTCTTCAGATTCCATACATATGTGTCAGTATATGATATTTATATTTCTCTTTCTGACTTATTTCACTCTGTATAATGGGCTTTAGTTTCGTCCACCTCATTAGAACAGATTCAAATGCATTCCTTTTTATGGCTGAGTAGTATTCCATTGTATATATGTACCACACCGTCTTTATCCATTTATCTGTTCCATGTTCTGGCTATTGTAAATAGTGCTGCAGTGAACATTGGGGTACTTGTGTCTTTTTCAGTTTTGATTTCCTCAGGGTATATGTCTAGGAGTCGGATTATTGTGTCTTATGGTGGTTTTATTCTTCACTTTTTAAGGAATCTCCGTACCGTCTTCCATAGTGGCTGTATCAGTTTACATTCCCATCAAAAATGCAAGAGTGTCTCGTTTTCTCCACACCCTCTCCAGCATTTATTGTTTGTAGACTTTTGATGATGGCCATTCTGACTGGTGTGAGGTGGTATCTCATTGTAGTTTTGATTTGCATTTCTCTAATAATGAGTGATGTTCAGTGTCTCTTCATGTGCATAGCCATCTGCATGTCTTCTTTGGAGAAATGTCTCTTCAGGTCCCTTTCCCTCTTTTTGATTGGGTTGTTTGCTTTCTTGGTATTGACTTGTATAAGCTGCTTATATATTTTGGAAATGAATTCTTTATCAGTTGTTTCCCTTGCTATTATTTCCTTTCATTCCGAGGATTGTCTTTTCACCTTGTTTGTAGTTTCATTTGCTGTACAAAAGCTCTTAAGCTTAATTAGATCCCACTTGTTTATTTTTGTTTTTAATTTCCATTACTCTAGGAGATGGGTCATAGATCTTGGTTTGATTTATTTCATTGAGTGTTCTGCCTATGTTCTCCTCTAATAGTTTAATGGTTTCTGGTCTTACATTTAGGTCTTTAATCCATTTTGAGTTTATTTTTGTGTATAGCATTAGGTAGTGATCTAATTTCACTTTTGCATGTAGCTGACTAGTTTTCCCAGAACCACTTATTGAAGAGGCTGTCTTTGCCCCATTGTATATTCTTGCCTCCTTTGTCAGAAATAAGGTACCCATAGATACGTGGGTTAATCTCTGAGTTCTTTATCTTGTTCCATTGGTAGCCAAAGTATTGGAGTTTCAGCTTCAATATCAGTCCTTCCAATGAACACCAAGGACTGACCTCCTTTAGGATGGACTGGTTGGATCTCCTTTTAGTCCAAGGGACTCTCAAGAGTCTTCTCCACCACCACAGTTCAAAAGCATCAATTCTTTTGCACTCATCTTTCCTTATAGTCCAACTCTCACATCCATACATGACTACTGGAAAAACCATAGCCTAGACTAGGCGGCCCTTTGTTGACAAAGTAATGTCTCTCCTTTTTAATATGCTGGGTTGGTCTAGGTTGGTCATAACTTTCCGTCCAAGGAGTAAGGTTTTATTAGTGGTTATTGCTAAATACTTTTTATTTATGTATTCAAGAGTTTTATGATTATAATTTGTTTCTGTTGTAAATGATGGTATCAGTAGGCTGTGATCAAAATTATTCTAGACTTTGGAAACTTATCTGTTCACAGTTCTGTGGGTGGTTTTTAAAGATAGGGTGTACGATCTCAAAGATAATATCTATTGATGTGGGAGAAGAGGTTTGAAAAGTTTACATGCACTTCTATAAAAGTGAACAGTTTGGTGGTTTTGAAAAGGCGTTAAAGGAAAAAAAAGGTGTTAAAAACATTTGTGCCATTCATGATACTATTCAGAAACTGGCTGTTTACTTGACTTCTCAGTATGTAGCCTATTGAATGTGCTCCTCCAGATTCATTCTGATATGGTGATTTTCTGAAAAGGAGTGCTGGGAGGAGTAGAAGGATGTGCCTTCAACTCTTCTTCCCATCCATCTCTCCTTTGTCCCTCTTTCAATCTTCATTAGCCTCCTGGCCCGTGAGAAACCCAGAAGGGTTTGAAAAAAGATGCTTGGTTGGAGAGGACATTTAAACTCCGTCCCCCCTACACTGGGAGCATTGAGTCTTAGCCACTGGACTACCAGAGAAGTCCCATGGATACGTTTTTACTACTATTTTCTAGAAAGGAGCTGTGCTTAATCTCTCAGTTGTGTCTGACTCTTTGTGACCCCATGGCCTGCAGCCCACCAGGCTCCTCTGTCCATGGGGATTCTGCAGGCAAGAATACTGGAGTGGGTTGCCATGGCCTCCTCCAGGGAATCTTCCTAACTCAGGAATCAAACTGAGGTCTCCTGCACTGCAGGCAGTTTCTTTATCAGCTGAGCTACCGGTAGTGGGGGAGAGGGCAAACATGGAAGACTCACATTTTGCATGCATTCAACGTTGCTACTCATCATTGTGGACTGTTTTTAGTATTGCTTTAGAGTCCAAAGTTTAGTCTGGTCCATGTTGGTGGAGAATCACCGAAACAACTTTTAAGAAATTTCTATTGTAGAGGGTAAGTGCATGTATTTTCATTTTATCCTTAGGGTATTATCATTTTCAGAGTTCTAAAACTTGGGTCAATGAGATACTCATTTCTGTTTTAATAATTTGAATCAAATTCCAATTCATGTTTGAATTCTTGGGAAACTTATTTCTCCTATCTGTTGATTTATGAGAAGACTCAGTATTATGCTATCCCATAGTCCATTTCTAGCAGAAGCAACAAAATACAGTCAGTTCCCTGGTCTCCTGGCTTCATCAGTCAAAAAAACAAACAGCCTGCCTCTCTCCTTGGCTTACCAGGGCGCTTCCCAGAATCATCCTTCTTCCGTACATGTGTGCTAAGTTGTGTTAGTCATGTCTGAGTCTGTGCAACCCTTTGGACTATAGCCTGCCAGGCTCCTCTGTCCTTGGGATTCTCCAGGCAAGAATACTGGAGTGGGTTGCATGTCCTCCTCCAGGGGATCTTCCCACCCAGGGATCAAACCCACATTTCCAAAGTCTCCTGCACTGGCAGGCAGTTCTTTACCACTAGTGCCACTTGGGAAGCCCCATCATCTTCCTTACCTGTCATCAAATTCTCATCATAGTTCTCCTCACAAATCGGTTGCTCCTTTTGTTCCTTATTTTAGATGAGCGTTTATACCAGATTTTTATTTAACCTCAGTCCAAGTATAGTATAAACTACAGTTAGGGATTTCTTATTTATTTAAGCCATGAATGTTCACTGGCAGAGCAAGTTGTCCTTTAAAGAAATTACTCATGCATAGATTTATACAGTTTCTACTAACAACGTAAGAAAGTTTTTACCAGCTGAGTGGTGCTCCCCAGCAGCATTTTGACCCAGAAACCATGTTTAAAGCCGTGTGGGAGAGACCCTTTTATTTGAGGTAGATCTCCCACTCCCTGCTGCCTTGGTTGAGTCAGGAAGAAGGACTGTGACCTAATTTCCTTTCTCTGCTGCTGACTTCCTATTGCTATATTAGTACCTCCAAAGCATCCTGACTGAGGAGTACCAGTTTCTTATGAGTTAAAGGTTATCAGTCTCATGCACACTAAGTGTGATTGTCATAGAGAAGGAAAATATCACACCTGCTCAGACCCCAGAGAGCTACACCTAGAAGGCTCCACATGAGCAACTGGAGTAGGAAGAAGTAGGTGACAAAACTTTTCTCTTTTTTCCCTTCGATTTTTGGTAGTCTTTGTAGAAAAGGGCTAGGAGGTGGATGCCCTTTTTCTCTGTTTACTCCGAGTATCTTTAGTCTACCTCTCTCAGTCTGTGCAATACTCAGTTCAGTATTGAGGTGTAATCTTGGGACCTGGCACACAGAACCAAGAAATGAATTTTCATATTTAAGTTTTCATATTACCTTTTTCTCTGCTTTTTTTGTTTCATTCCCCTAGTCATCCAGTTAAATTTTTTTTTTAATTTGTATTTTGATCCTAGTTGGAATAAGGGCTTGAATTCTAGGTCATATAGCTAATTGCCAACATGAACTCTAAAGTAGAAAAAGTATAGTTTCATATTTTGGCCACTTTTGAAAGTACGTCTTGAATTTCTTATAGGGACAAGATAATTTACATGTTACACTAACATGAAGAGTAACTTTAGGATGTAGGGGTGGGGTCAGGCCATGACTGAGGACTGAACTGTGAACCTTTAAGTTGTTCTTCCAGTTTTTAAAAGCTGGGGTATAATTTACACTAACTAAAATATGTAAATCCTAACTGAACATCTTGATGATTTTTTTTTAACTGTGTTTTTCTTTTTTTTTTTTAATTCATTAACCTGGTTTAACTCACACTGAAATTTTGTTGTTCTTGTTGTTGTTTGGCTGCATCATGAGGCTTGTGGGGATCTTAGTTCCCCCATCAGGAATCAAACCTGGGCCCCTGAAGTGGAAGTGCAGAGTCCTAACCACTGGACGGTCGGGGGAATTCCCACTGTACTTACAGTTATTAACCACAACCCCGATCAAGATGGAGGGCCTTCCCACATCCCAGAAGCCTCCCTCAGCATCCCCTGCTTCTCTCACCATTGATTAGTTTTGCCTGTTTTTGAACTTGATATAAATGGAATCAAACAGTGTGTGCTCTTTGATGTCTGACTTCTTTCATGTAACGTGTCTGTGATGTTTATCCATGTTGTGTTTTTCCCTCCATCATTTGTTTATTCACTTGTATTTCTGTCTTACGTTCTGGTGCTTGACTTGGAACGTGTAATCCAGGGCAGTGAGATTGAGAGAAAAACGGAAGTGAGATAGGAGAGGCTGAGAAACACTGTTGGGAGACAGATTACCATGACGGTGACGCCCCAGGACGGGCTGCTGAAGATACAGCTCATCATCAGCACTTGGCCATATTGGAAGTTTCCAGAGAAACTGTGTGTCAGAGAGTCTATAGAAGTAAGGGAAGAAGGAGAAGGAGTTTATTAGCCTGCCTGTCTCTCACTTTGTGTTCAGTCAGCATTTGTACCATGGCAAGTTATCTTTCTCTTGCTTAAAGCAAAGTGCCAAAGTAACAGTTGAAGGATAGAGAATATTTCCGATATAGCAAGACATAAGGTTGTAGTAGCAAAGTACAAAAGAAAGGAGGAGAGCTTTGCTATATTTGTCTTTTTGTATTTAACTTAAGAAGCTACTGGTTCACAGCCAGTCGTGAAGTTCATGGGTGTGGGTGGGATAGAAGAGGTTACCTTCCTCCCAGGTCTCTAGAGTTCCTTTGAAGGAGAATGGAGACAAGTACAATCAACCTGGAGATTTCCAGTAGTTTGGAAGCTGGTGTGAAATCGCTGAAGCACACTTCTGTTCTGCCTATACTCACTGTTCTTTTCCTTTTCTTTTTGTTCCATGTATAAGATGTAAGATAAGTTGGTTTCTATATCCCTCATATTGACTTTCCCATGCCCCTCCCTTTTTAAAAATCATGCTATTCCTAAACATATTCTTTAAAAGACTACCGTATCATCAAATATCTTGTTACAGTCTAGATTTACCATTTTCTTTTAGATGTTTGTTTATTCTTTGCTTATCTATTTATTTACAGTTTAAGTAGGGTCCAAATTGATAGCTATGTCTCTGATTTCTCTGCTTTTGTTTTTCAGTTAATGTTTCCTTCCCCTCTCATTTTCCTCTTTGTTTGGCCTTGCTTTTTATTTGTTAAAGAAATTGGGACGATTTCCCTGAATTTCCCAGTCTAGACATGGCAAGCATGCATTTCCATGGTGTAGTTTGTCATGCTCCTCTGTCCTCATCTTTTTGTCACTTGGTGTTATGTCCAGAAGCTTGGTTAGACTTAGATTTTATCTGTCTTAGGGGTAGAGGGAAGAATACATAATAAAGAAAATTGTGTTCTTCTATCAGAGGCACGTGATATCTATTTGTCACTTGTCCTGTGATGTTGGCATCCATGGATGATTATTGTCTAGATCCATTGTTCCACTGATGGTTACAAAAATGGTGATATTTTAATTTCATTCCCTTCTTGGTTATTAGTTAGAACATCCTATAAAGAAAAATTTCCCCTTATCAACTGTTTGCTTACTTACAGCAATAGTCTTTGTATAGCAGGGGCAGAATAATAGTTCTGCCCCTGAAAGTCCTTTAAGAGTTTTCAAAGTAACCTGCTGGTTCTCTATTATTTTTTGAAGGGAACCAATGATTCTTTTTGGTGTGTGTTGAAATATTTGCTGTGTTTTAATCCAGTATTGTTAATTACTGGTAGCCTACCTTTGGCTAGTGGAGACCCCTTCTGATTGGATCTTGAGCCCTTTTAAAATGATGCTGTGTTTGCTAGGATCCTTGTTTAATAGCTTAAGAAGGGGTTTCAGGTGCATCTTTACAGTTTCTGTCCCAGACTTGGAATCAATCATATCTCCAGTGAGCAGGGACTTATAGTATTTAGAGACAATGTTCTGGGTGCTATAATACACATTTATTGAGCTCGTGGTCATGTATGGATGTGACAGTTGGATTGTGAAGAAGGCTGGGCACCGTAGAATTGATGCTTTTGAACTGTAGTATTGGAGAAGACTCTTGAGAGTCCCTTGGACTGCAAGGAGATCTAACCAGTCCATTCTGAAGGAGATCAGCCCTGGGATTTCTCTGGAGGGAATGATGCTAAAGCTGAAACTCCAGTACTTTGGCCACCTCATGAGAAGAGTTGACTCATTGGAAAAGACTCTGATCCTGGGAGGGATTGGGGGCAGGAGGAGAAGGGGACGACAGAGGATGAGATGGCTGGATGGCATCACTGACTTGATGAACGTGAGTCTGAGTGAACTCCGGGAGTTGGTGATGAACAGGGAGGCCTGGCGTGCTGCGATTCACGGGGTCGCAAAGAGTCAGAGACGACTGAGTGACTGAACTGAACAATATGTTTATACTTGCATTTCAGTTTTCCCTTAAAACTATACCTTTTGTAAGCTGTTGCTGTAGGAATTTGACTAAACTATTTGAATTTGAATGGACAGGTGAACAGGTAAAAAGATCAGATACCTTCCTTTTGAACTCTGTTTAGGGTTGACAACATTTGATGGGATTCAGCTCTTTCTGTTTTAAAACATTATTTATTTTTCATTTCAGTTTCCTTTGCTTCTGCATATTCTTTATCAATATTTGCTAAAATGAAGCATCTATGTTTTCATTCTCTTTCTTTTCCTTTTTCCCCCTCATTAGTTATCTTTCTACCCAGTGACCTTGCCTTCAGGTAAGGCTACAGGTTGTGGACTGACTGAAGCCACCTGTGCACTTGTCATTGGGAGAGGAGGTTTGGAAGCACAGTTGTTAGGGTGGACGGGCTTCTGGTCCTGGTGCATGTGGCTGATTGTGTTCTGTGGTGGGAGACAGACTAACAGCACCTCAGCACCACATTTGTTGCTTTTTGCGTGTCTAGGTAACATGCAGACAAATGTAGCTGTCAGCCTCTGTGGCAGCAGAAGCTGATTAGACTGGAAAGCAAAAGTAGAGAAAGATCCTTGGGGGAAATATGACCCCTAGGAGCTTTGAAAATGAAAAAAAAAATCCAAGCCATTTCTAATTTTTCTGTTTTGCTTTCCCCCTGTTCCTTTTAGATGCAGTCCGATCATTAAGCAATGCCGAGGACTATCTTGATGATGAAGACTCAGATTAATTCCCTTCCGGAGCTTTGAGATCTGAAACTTCTGTTGCTTTTGCCATTTCAAAACTTTGTCTTTGTCAGAAGAGTGTTGGTAACTGTAAAAAAAAAAAAAGAAAAGTCTATATGAACATGGCAGTGTTGCACTGTGTTTGAGTAAAAGTTGTGACTAGTTCTCATCTTCAGTTTGCCAATAAGTGACTGGATATTTTGCTGTATAAAGTACATGTTTGCTCACCAGAGTAGAACAAGAAGAGATTATTTCTATTTATCATGCTTAAAGGAATTTTAAGAATTTTTTTCTTTTAAAAGTCAGGTTTTTTTTTTTTTTAAAGTTCTTTACCTCAAGGATTGAGATACTTTGAAAGGATTTTTCAAGGGAGGAATGCTTATTATAATAATAAACCAAAACATTTAACAGAAAATTGTCAGCTATTCTGACAAAAATAAACATTTTAAGAGACTTTATTTCTTTTGTCTGTTTTATGGTATTATTCTTTGCTGATAAATAAAGCTTTTTATATTTAGGTAAAGCCTGATTTGATTTTTTAAAATATATTTTGTATTATTAGCAGAGAAGAGTCATAGCAGCCAAATTTCTTTCTTTTTTCTGGGTACAGTGTACTTTATTGTTGGTACAAGACAAAGTGGGGCTCCCTAAGCCCCTCCCCTTCTTCAGGGGCTGTGGGATGGAAACCGTGGACGTGGAAGATTCTCAGTGTGTTAGGGGATCAGGTTGGCATAGTAGTGGAATTTCTGTTCAGCCTTCTGTTGATATATCTGCTTTGATTAAAGGCAAGGCAGCAATCATTGAGGCAATACATTTCTAATAAAATATGTAAACTTAAAAAAAAACTTTTATATTGTATTGGGGTACAGACAATTAACAATGTTGTGATGATTTAAGGTGAACAGGGAAGGGACTCGGCCATATATATACATGTATCCATTCTTCCCCAAATTCCCCTCCCATCCAAGCTGCCACATAACGTTTAGTAGAGTTCCTTGTGCTATACAGTAGGACCTTGTTGGTTATCCATTTTAAATACAGCAGTGTGTATGTGTCCATCCCAAACTTAAACATTGTGAGACTTTCCATATTCTCTCCAGTGTTATACTTAATGTGAAAAAATCTAGCAACTTATTACAGTTTACCTAAGATTTGAAAGATGAACAAAAAACGATTTTCTTATTATGAAAGATGCTGTAGTTTTCCATAATGGAGGAGCCATGAGCCATGAAATTTTTTCCCCATTCAAGTTTTCACTTTGGTAAGTTATTTTCTCTAAACATGGCTCTAGTTCATAATGATCTGGCTTCTTTTGATAAAACATAAGTGTGACATTACAGGGAGCCTTCTGTACTACCGAAGTGACACTTCATTGGAGATTCTACTTTTGATCACAATAGTGATGATACTAAAAAATGACATGGCCATTGGCATTTGCCTAGATTTTAGGCCTCAGATCCAGAAGTATGTTTTGCAAGAGGACTTTGATGCTAATTTCAGAAAACACTTTGGTGAAGAGAAGGGAATGTTTGAAGAAGGAAGTGGGCTAGCTCAGGAAGTGAGTAACTGCCTGTAGAGGAGTTTCCTTTGTCTGTGACTGTGGTTTTTCTCTCCATGGGTGCTTTGAGAAAGGATACCCTGAGAAGCCTGTTCAAGGTCTGTCAAATATCCCAAATAAATTTTAATAGAAAGGTATCTGTACAAGTATTAACAGTCAGAGATGAGCACAAAATCTGAAATTAGTAAAAAAAAAAAAAAAGTTATTTTTAAAACAAACACCTAAATTTAAACATTTTTATTACTTTATAAGCATAGTCTTGAATATATGAAATCCTTGCTGAAATTCTTTTCCCACAGAACCTTTTAAGTATTTGTTTTTTAAAATGGGAAATCTCTGACTTTTTATTCTTGTGTACTTTGGGCCTGGGACAGTCAGGATAGATGCCAACTAAGCACTCAATTTTTTTTTTTTTTTAACATTGGTAGAGATAATAACGTTTGTAGAAATTTAGATAATTTTAATGAAAATACTATGTACTTGATGCATATTTATAATGCATTTGAGGAAAAGAGGCCTTACTGTCATTGCTTTAACATTAAGAGAATTCTGGAAAGTTGGCCAACTATATATAGTTTTTTTGGCAATGCAGGGAGACTTAGGTATATACTCAGTTTTTTCTGTTGAAACAGCCACAATATACAATTTGGCTGTGGTTGAAACTCCATGAGAAAATTTACTTTGCTTCTTGTTTATTCAGTCTAGCTTATCTGAGCTTTTTCAGAGATTGTTTAATGCTGAACTCAGCAACAAAATCCAGTTCCAGGAAATTGCCACCACTCAGACTGTGCAGAGGAGAGCTTTGATTATATTCTAGAAATGACATTGGAGGTTTTACCACAACCCAAGCTTTCTGATAGTCACTGTGGCCTGAACTCCTTCCCAGCCATTGCATCCTTAAGATGAGGCCTTCCAGCCCCTCGGGCAGTGAGAGACTGGTCCAGCTATTGGCCCAGTGTATGTGCTTAGTCGCTCAGTCATGTCTGACTCTTTTTGACCCCATGGACTGTAGACCACCAGGCTCTTCTGTTCATGGGGATTCTCCAGGCAAGAATACTGGAGTGGGTTGCCATGCCCTCCTCCAGGAGATCTTCCCAACCCAGGGATCGAACCCAGGTCTCCTGCATTGCAGGCAGATTCTTTACCATCTGAACCGCCAGGGAAGCCCATCAGTTCAGTTCAGTTCAGTTCAGTCGCTCAGTAGTGTCCGAATCTTTGTGACCCCCATGAATCACAGCACACCAGGCCTCCCTGTCCATCACCAGCTCCCGGAGTTCACTCAGACTCAAGTCCATCGAGTCAGTGATGCCATCCAGCCATCTCATCCTCTGTCGTCCCCTTCTCCTCCTGCTCCCAATCCTTCCCAGCATCAGAGTCTTTTCCAATGAGTTACCTCCATAACCTCATGCAAAAAGCCCCAAAGTTTTTATTAGCGATTCCCATTTTAGTTTCTTTCCAGGACTGCTGTGGTGCAAATTATTTGTTGTTGAAGTGCCATGCATTACAGTTGCCAATTTCTGTGTTTCTTCAGTGATCCCCCCTCACCCCTATTGGCTACTTTTAAAAATAGGATTGGCTATTGTTGTTATGTTACCTAAAGGGAAATGAACAAAGCCATGGTGACCTTATTTTTTTTTCCCCCGTCTTAAAAACCAAACTAGAAATGCTGAAAATGAAATCTAAGATAATTTTAGGCAGAAGAAAACAATATTTCCATATAAGCTTTCTTCATAAATGTTTTTGCTGTGTAGAATTTCTGATTCACTGGTATTTCTTCTTTTCTTATAAATGATGCTTTCTGATAGGCTACGAGAGTCTAACATTGACACTGATCCTCTGCATTTCCCTGTTAACTTTGACTTTGTGCTTGTTCTCCTGAATTTTGTGTTGTAAATACATATGCAGCAGTAATACATAGACAGCCATACATTGTCAGACTGCAAATGTCTGATTACTAAAAGTTGAGGTTTTGGTGGAGAAGTATTGCCAAAGACCCTGCCCTTGCTATTTTAACTGAAAATATAGCTTTGGTGAACAGTTTTCTTAAGTGAAGGAAAAATTGCAAACCACAAATTTATGGTTTCTATCTCTTTATTTCTTAATAACAAGCCTGTACATCTTCTCCTCCCTTAAAATGACATAAAATTAAATAAAACAACCATTTATTAAGTGTCTACGCTGTCAGTTCTGTGCTAGGCATTTTCATAGACATGATGTCACTTGATCTTTACAGCACAACCCCAGGCAGCAAACATTAATGCTCTTACCTTTTTAAAGAGAAGATGAGGTTTGAAAAAGTTAAGTACCTGTCTCAAGGTTGCACTGCTTGAAGGTGGAAAAGCAGGTCTGGTTGACTTCTGAGCTCATGCATCTGCTGCCTCCTGCAACTGGCAAGTGACGCCATTGGCAGCCTGCTAGAAAAATTGACGCAGGCCTGCTTCTTTTCTAACTCAGGCTTTGAATGTAGCATCAAATAAACTGAGCTAACTTAATTAAATGTGTTATTTAACCCTCAAAAGAATTTTTAAAAAAAAGGAACTTTTTTACCCCAGAAAATTTTGGCAACATTTTTGGGTTCTCTGCTGGCTCAGACAGTGAAGAATCTGCCTGTAATGTGGGAGACTCAAGTTCAACCCCTGGGTTGGGAGATCCTCTGGAGAAGGGAATCGTAACCCACTCCAGTATTCTTGCCTGAAGAATCCCACATAGAAGCCTGGAAGGCTACAGTCCATGGGGTCGCAAAGAATCAGACTTGACTGAGTGACTAACACACAACCCTGGAGAAATACGATCTAACGAAGCTGGTCATACCCTCGAGTTCCCAAAATTTCCAAGTTAATGCACAGTAGACTGAGTGTTAAAGAAGGAAAGTCAAGATTAGCAGCTATTCACCTTGCTCTGAGTTTGCACTGCTAACGTCACCATTTCCCTCAGATAGTCTGAGAGCTCCTCACATGTTTCCACCTTACCTCACTTCAGAAGGGCCAGGGAATGTTTCTTACACAAGTGTGCGAGCTCATCGTGGACGTGGTTGTAGCCAGCTCATCGTGGACGTGGTTGTAACCTCACGCTTCCCAGGCAGTTCTGCTGTTCTGCCGGTGGCCTTCTGCTTGTGGTTTCCATCTAAACTTGAGCTGTTGCCAACTAGGAGCTGAGTGAGGCCAGGTTTCCTGGCTGTGGCTGGAAAAGAAAATGGAGCAATCTGAAGGTGTGAGTTAGAGAGGAAGCAGGAAGGGAAATGGAAGAAGAGGCAAAAAGGAAAAGAGGCTAATCAGCAAAGGAGATAATGGTGACCTTCTCTAAATCTCCCATAGTTCTGATATAAAAGAAGAATGCTCCAAGAAGTGACTTAGAGTATGGGCTTTGGAGTGGAATTCTCTGATTCAAATTTGGTTCTGTTGCCTGTTGCTGAGTCACATGGACAGGTTACCTAAACATTCAGATTCCTTAACTGTAAAATGGGAGACTAGTACCCATTGCCTAATGTTAAAAAGGATTAAATAAAATGATCTACGCTGATGACTTTGGATAGTACTGGCAGAGTAACAGCTAAATAAATGTTGGCTACTCATAGCTTGAATGAGGGTTTTCATTAAAAACAAACTGATGTGTACAGATGAAGAATGTGTTAACAAACTTGTATTTCAAAAGCACTGTTATTTGTGAAGAGTGGATTCCCTAAAATGCTTTTAAAATGGGGGGAGGACAATGATATTTCCTTACGGTCATTTAGGTGTGTTTACATATCGTAGTAGTGCTTTTCAAGATAAATATACTTTCTGTGAAGTATAGGGAAGAGGTGCATAACTTAACCTGGTTGTTACTATTATTATTGAAATAATTCAAAGTTGAAGTGAGGAGATTATCCGTGCCACTGCTTCAGTTTTATATTGTTGCTTTGGAGTGGTTTGTTGGGCTTGAAAGACCATAGGTCCTGTATTTGGTATGTGATTATTTCGAATTGAAAGGCTATTTGGTGTTACCATTTTGCTCTTATTTTGTTGTTGTTCAATTGCTCAGTTGTTTTCAGCTCTTTGTGAGACCATGGACATCACTTTCACCATCTCCTGGAGACTGCTCAAACTCATGTCCATTGAGTCGGTGATGCCATCCAACCATTTCATCCTTTGTCATCCCCTTTGACTCCTGCCTTCAGTCTTCCCTAGCATCAGGGTCTTTTCCAATGAGTGGGCTCTTCCCATCAGGTGGCCAATGTATTGGAGCTTCAGCTTCAGCATCAGGCCTTCCAATGGATATTCAGGATTAATTTCTTTTAGGATTGACTGGTTTGATCTCCTTGCAGTCCAAGGGACTCTCAAGTATCTTCTCCAATAGCACAGTTCAAAAGCATCTATTCTTCACCGCTCAGCCTTCTTTATTGTCCAACTCACATCCATACATAACTACTGGAAAAACCATAGCCGACTATACAAACCTTTGTTGGCAAAGTAATGTTTCTGCTTTTTAATATGCTGTCTAGGTTTCTCATAGATTTTCTTCCAAGGAGCAAGCATCTTTTAATTTCATAGCTGCAGTCACCATCTGCAGTAATTTTGGAGTCTGAGAAAAGAAAGCCTGTCACCATTTCCCCATCTATTTACCATGTAGTGATGGGACCAGAGGCCATGATCTTAGTTTTCTGAATGTTCAGTTTTGAGCCAGCTTTTTCACTCTCCTCTTTCACCTTCATCAAGAGGTGCTTTAGTTCCTCTTGGCTTTCAGCTGTAAGGGTGGTATCATTTGAATATCTGAGGTTATTGATATTTCTCACTGCAATCTAGATTCCAGCTTGTGCTTCATCCAGCCAGGCATTTCTTATGATGTACTCTGTAGTTAAATAAGCAGGGTGGCAGTACATAGCCTTGATGTACTCCTTCCCCAATTTTGAACCAGTCTGTTGCTCCATGTCTAGTTCTGTTTTACCCTTATATATGCTTTGCCTTCAAAATGGAAACCACCTATTTAAATAGATAAGTTTTGCAACATTGTATGTTTCCACCATAAAGTCAACGGTTAAAGAATTTGATCTCCCAGTGTCAACAATATATGGTAAAGCAATGGTCCTCTGGTTCCCAATAGGAAAAGGAGTACATCAAGGCTCTATATTGTCACCCTGCTTATTGAACTTATATGCAGAATGCATCATGAGAAATGCTGGCCTGGAAGAAGCACAAGCTGGAATCAAGATTGCCGGGAGAAATATCAATAATCTCAGATATGCAGATGACACCACCCTTATGGCAGAAAGTGAATTAAAAAGCCTCTTCAGGAAAGTGAAAGTGGAGAGTGAAAAAATTGACTTAAACCTCAATATTCAGAAAACTAAGATCATGGCCTCTGGTCCCATCACTTCATGGGAAATAGATGGGGAAACAGTGGAAACAGTGTCAGACTTATTTTGGGGGGCTCCAAAATCACTACAGATGGTAACTGCAGCCATGAAATTAAAAGACGCTTACTCCTTGGAAGAAAAGTTATGACCAACCTAGATAGCACATTGAAAAGCAGAGACATTACTTTGCCAACAAAGGTCCGTCTAGTCAAGGCTATGGTTTTTCCAGTGGTCATGTATGGATGTGAGAGTTGGATTGTTAAGAAAGCCGCTGCTAAGTCACTTCAGTCGTGTCCGACTCTGTGCGACCCCAGAGAGGGCAGCCCACCAAGCTCTGCCATCCCTGGGATTCTCCAGGCAAGAACACTGGAGTGGGTTGCCATTTCCTTCTCCAATGCATGAAAGTGAAAGTGAAAGTGAAGTCGCTCAGTCATGTCCGACTCTCCTCGACCCCATGGACTGAGCCTACCATGCTCCTCCATCCATGGGATTTTCCAGGCAAGAGTACTGGAGTCGGGCGCCATTGCCTTCTCCGAAGAAGAAAGCTGAGCACCGAAGAATTGATGCTTTTGAACTGTGGTGTTGGAGAAGACTCTTGAGAGTCCCTTGGACTGCAAGGAGATCCAACCAGTCCATTCTGAAGGAGATCAGCCCTGGGATTTCTTTGGAGGGAATGACGCTAAAGCTGAAAGTCCAGTACTTTGGCCACCTGATGTGAAGAGTTGACTCATTGGAAAAGACTCTGATCCTAGGAGGGTTTAGGGGCAGGAGGAGAAGGGGACGACAGAGGATGAGATGGCTGGATGACATCACTGACTTGATGGACGTGAGTTTGAGTGAACTCGGAGTTGGTGATGGACACGGAGGCCTGGTGTGCTGTGATTCATGGGGTCGCAAAGAATCAGACACGACTGAGCAACTGAACTGAACTGACTGAACTGAATGGTCCTCAACTTTTTTGCACCAGAAACTAATTTTGTGGAAGATCGCTTTTCCATAGATGGACAGGGTGGGGGACAGGTGGGATTCAGCCCACCTCCTGTTGTGCTCACTGGTTCCTAACCAGCAGAGGACCAGAGGACCAGTACTTAGCACTTGTCTAACAGCATTGTCATTATACCCACCAAGGAATCCTAAGAATGAAACTATGCTATGTTATGTTTCCTTTGAACCAAGAACCCAATAAACTTGTAATGACTGCAAGTGAGTGAGAATAAAAGGTCAGTTTCACTTCTCCATTTTTTAATTGCTTATTTTAATGGCTTGCATATATTTTTATTGCTGTGTTAGTAATGATTTCACATAAATTCACACCATTAGGAGAAATCTCACTGAGTTCAAATTAGTTTGTGGGTCTCTTCTGCTGCATATAATTGTGGTTTAATACTAACAGTACACATCTAGTACTATCAAATTTTCCTTTTTCTGCAAGTTGTATGACAAGCTTTATTCTCTATATGTCATTTTTGTTTCTCTTTCAATATAATTTCTTTATTGTGAGAAAAGCCACCAATACTCGTTTTTGAAGATTGTTTCAATTTATACTATCTTCTTGTTCTGTATTTTATAAAATCCATGAAAATTCTTTCCTCATCTCAATACTGCTAAGTAGTTTTAAACTGTGATCTGTGTGTGCTCAGTTGCGTGTGACTCTTTGTGACCCCATGGACTGTAGCTTGCCAGGCTCCTCTGTCCATGGGATTTTCCTGGAAAGGATACTAGAGCAGGTTGCCCTTTCCTGCTCCAGAAGATCTTCCTAACCCAAAGGACTAAACCTTGTGTCTCCTGCATTGGCAGATGGATTCTTAACCACTGTGCCATCTGGGAAGCCCAAATGTGATCTGAGGGATTGTCTATTATTTTTGATCTTTTGGGTTACCTCATGCTGTTGCTTAAAATACTTTTAAGTTTTTAATTTGAAGTTGTGATGGCCTGTTCCCAAATAGTTTTTATTGCCCTACATGCATTTTTTTAAGTGAAGAAAAATTGGTTTCACTTAAAAATATTGATTAAAGCAAACTAATATTTAAATGCAATTGTTGGATAATAAAATCATCACTATGTGTATTTCTTCCTTTTAGAACTTTGAAACCTGTATTTGTTCTTTCTTCCCTGTTCCTTTATCCCTTACATCTAATTTACAACCCTTGTGAATCCTAACTCTAAAATGATGTCTCTCAAATCTGTGCTTTCCTTTCCATTTCCGCTACTACTTCCTGGATTTTCAAGGAGTTTGAGTCTCTGTTTTGGGGGTAGCATCTAAGTAGAGGTTGGTGGTAAAAAAAAAAAAAAAAAAGCTGGAAAGGGATGTCCTTGAGGATTTGAGGACAAACTGCAGGCAAAAGACACCATAGTTATAATTAAGAGGAGCCTAAGTTGCAGCAGCCCACTCCAGTGTTCTTGCCTGGAGAACCCCCTAGACAGAGGAGCCTGGCAGGTGATAGTCCATGGGGTTGCAAAGAGCCTGACACACTGAGCGACTAAGCATGCAGGCAAGTTGCAGCAAGTGAAATGAAGATGTGTGCTACATTTGTGAATGAGGCGAAAAACTCATTTGTGGGAATAAAATGAAGATGCGGACCAAGTGAACCTTCTACATGGTCTCCAAGGTATCTTTTCCAGGGTGGGTCCAGCTGCCTGGAAAGGCTTACTGTCCTAGATGGCCAGCATGCCAACTCAGGCTCTCCCCAAACTCCTTACCATCTAACCAGGCACACTTTCTGCCCTCGGGCACTTTCTGTTCTGTCCTTCCTGCACACCAGTGATAAGATGATCTAACTGACCACTTTCCACAGGGAATGATCATTTGTCTTCTCTTGCTCTTAAAACTGAAATTCAAGGCAATCTCTTGCCCTGAAGCATTTTCTCTTTAGTTAAGCTGGAAATGATCTCTTTCTCCTTTTATTTCTTGTAACATTTGCTGTTTTTACTTTTCAGTTATCATGTGTCAAATATTTTTGTGCCGTAGTTACTTTGTGTTTATCTTCACTCCTTATCTCATTGAGCAAACTGCTTTTGCCTCAGATAACATAGTGTCTGGCATAGAGTAAGTGCTTTTAAAAGTTACGCAGTCAAGTTGACTGTTCCCCCTTTTCTATGAATTTTAACAATGTGTATATTTGCATAACCACCACAATCAGGATATAGGATAGCTCCCTGCCCCAAATAACTTCATGGGTTATCCTTTTATAGTCATACCCTCCTGCTACTCCACCAGCTGTCAATTACTCCAGTGACTGTCAATTACTGATCTGTTCCCCATCCCTGCTGTCTTTTCCAGAAAGGCATATAAATGAAATCATTCAGCATACAATCTTTTGAGACAAACTTCTTTCATTCAGCATAATATCTCTGAGGTTATTCAAATTTGTTGCATGTATCCTTTTTTAAACTTCCATTTTATGAATGTAACACAGTTGTTGCTGAATGTTTGGGTTGTTTCCAGTTTTTGGCAATTATGAAAAGGCATAAACATTTAGGTACATGTTTAGTACTTTTTGTAAGAATGGAAAGCAAATCAGATTTCCCTGTATTTCCATCTTTAGCTGCAGAAATGGAACAGGGGCTTGAATTCTAACCTCTCAAGGTGCTTGGACCTTTTCTTATGCCCATAATTTCCTTCCCCGTACTGTCCTTCAAATAGTTCTCTGTTTACTTTGAAAATCTATATTTCTTTGGTTGCACACTCAAGGCTTGGTGCTCTGATGTCTGCTACCTTAACCAGGCTATACTTGTAAATCAGATTTTCCCGATGCATTCAGCAGCCAGTCCAGGGGGTCTCCACAGGGTTCTCCCCTCCAGACTAGTATGGGGTCCGCGTGGGCCACTAATGACTACCTGTCGTTGAAGGGGACTGTGGGCAGAAGCACAACCAAGGGGGCTGGATTGAGGCAGCGTAGGGCAGGTCTCCAGAGGACCCTCCCCATTGCCCTCACCTTGCTGGTCCGCCTCCTCCCACCTGACCCGGCTAATCTCTGGAGGTCTGGGCGAGGAGGTTTCTCCCCACTACCTGCAGCACCAGGTTGGCATTTTGGGGAAACTGGCTTTGGCACCTGGAACAGAAGGCCTCTCGCCACTGTGTTTTGTGCTCTGCCACGCCCTCTGCCTCTGGGGCAGCCAGCATCCCTGCTGTTGCCACATTTCCGAGGACGAGTTCCACGAAGGAAGGCTGCCGGCTTCCTTGCCTAAATACCCCCTGCCGTGGGGCACCGGAGCCCAGGCCTCCACTTCCAGCTCGGGCGCCAGCCACCTCTTAAGCACCTTTTCAGTGAGTAGATGACACATGGTCAACGTGGTTTCAACCGCTGGCTCTTATGGACTGCTTTATGTTAGCAAAACTGGGGATAGGCCTCAGTGGAGGCCACAAAAGGAATCTGTTTACTGTTCACACTCGGATACCAATGTGTGCATCTCCCCACACTAGCAATTCTCCAGCTTCCGGGAGGCCAGCCAGAGTCCTGTAATTCAGTCCGTTCTGACACTCTCTACCTGGGGTTAGCACTAATATCACACAAGTTAAGGGCTCGGTCCTACAAGACTGCTCCTGGCACTCTTCGAGGCCAGGCACAAGCCCAGTGTGCTTCTGACCTGCTAGTTATGATTCAGATAGAACTCAGGAAAATAGTTTACAGCCAAGTGGAAGAGCCGCATAAGGCCAACTTTGGGGGAAAGAATGAGGTGGAGGGTGGCGGTGTCCCTGCCTCTCGGAGTATGGTGCTCTCCACGTGTTCACTAGCCCAAACGTTCTCCAAACCCCTTCCCTTAGGGTTTCTTAATGGAGGCTTCATTACACAGACATGGTTGATTAAATCATTGGTCATAGGTGATTAACTCTACCTCCATTCCCTCCTTCCTCCCAGGTGGGACTGAAAGTTCCAACCCTCTAATCACAGGCTTGTTTCCTTGGATTAACAGCCTTCATCCTGAGGCTTTCCAAGATCCCCCAGCTGTTAGTCATGTTGTTGGCATATAAAAAAGACACTTAGCACTTCAGAGGTTACAAAGGTTTTAAGGAACTGTGGGTCAGGAAAAGGGAGGGAGATCAAATACACATTTCTTAATACATATTTTCTCTCTCTATATATAATTAATGTATATCTTATACATACATAAAAATTATACATACAAGTTACATTGTATGTGCATATATAATGAGTAGTTCTGAAATAGTCATACAATGATCTTTCAGATTTCAGGCAAAGAGAATTACTTCTGGCTAATTGTGGGTATCACTGAGGTATGATCAATATTATTTGGATTCTGAAGTCAAATAATTGCTTCCCAGAGGCTTGACCTTGCAAATCAAGGAAATATAAGCACTTATATAAAGATTTATTTTGTGATTTATATAGAACTGATCATTTCTGAAATGCTTATATTTCATTTATATCAAGCGGTCTGAAATGTCAGTTTATATATCATTGGTAGAATCATTCCCTATGATTCAGAAATACAGAATATTTTAAATATAGCTGTTTTTTTTTTTAAAGAAATTGTCACTGTAGACATTCTTAGAAATTTCAAATAGAACAAGACATTCTCAGAAAAAGTTAAAAGAGTGAAAAACACTCTGACTTCTCCTTTTACTAACAGAGGACCATATGTTTTACAAAATATGGCATAGAGGAAAAGGCATTCATTTTCAGGGAGAGTTTTTTTAAGTCTTGGATTAGCTGCAAATTCAGTGAATGACTTCAGGCAAGTCACTTAACCTCTCTGAGCCTATTTCCTCATCTCTAAAATGAGAGTACTATTGGCTACCAAGCAAAATGGGTTTGCAGATGTCGAGATAATATACAGAAAATACTAGTTGTATTATTCATTTGCTAAGTACTAAGTTCTTGTCTTCTCTGAAATTTAACTTCCTTATCTTTAAAATTTCATTTTAAATTGTCTACTATGAGTCAAACCTAGAGAATAAAAGAGAATGTAAAACATAATAGGCTTCCCTGGTGGCTCAATGGTAAAGAAAACCCCCACCCATCCCACCCCCCGCCAGTGCAGAAGACATGGGCTCCATCCTTGGAAGATCCCCTGGAGAAGGAAATGGCAGCCCATTCCAGTAATCTTGCCTGGGAGATCCCTTGGACAGAGGAGCCTGGCAGGCTGCAGTCCATGAGGTCACAAAAGAGTCCGACACAACTTAACTGATCACTACCAACAAAAGACAAAATAGTTGACTTGGTGATCATGAAATATTGTGTCTGGAAAATACATCTGTTCACAATTCAGGCAATCACAAAAAGTAAGATTAAAAATAAAATCCAGAGCTGGAAAAATTTTTATAAATCATTTGGTCTTAATCCTACACTTAAAGGTAAGGAGGGCTTCCCTGGTAGTTCAGCTGGTAAAGAATCCTCCTGCAATGCAGGTTCGATCCCTGGGAAGTTGTTTTCTATTTAAAATTTCTTCAGAGGGTATGATGCAGGAGATTATGCATTGTGATTCTATCTTTCAAATTAAGGACTGTATAAATGAAGAATAATGACATTAAATGTCTAACCTTGAACTCAGAGATTCCCAAATGCTCTGTAAGTTCAGTTCAGTTGCTCAGTTGTGTCCAACTCTTTGCGACCCCGTGGACCAACCACTGCACGCCAGGCCTCCTTGTCCATCACCAACTCCTGGAGTCCACCCAAACCCATGTCCACTGAGTCGGTGATGCCATCCAACCATCTCATCCTCTGTTGTCCCCTTTCTCGTTCTGCCCCCAATCCCTCTCAGCATCAGGGTCTTTTCCAATGAGTCAGCTGTTCACATCAGGTGGCCAAAGTATTGGAGTTTCAGCTTCAACATCAGTCCTTCCAATGAACACTCAGGACTGATCTCCTTTAGGATGGATTGGTTGGATCTCCTTGCAGTCCAAGGGACTCTCAAGAGTCTTCTCCAACACCACAGTTCAAAAGCATCAATTCTTCAGTGCTCAGCTTTCTTTATAGTCCAACTCTCACATCCATACATGATTACTGGAAAAACCGTAGTCTTGACTAGCTGGACGTTTGTTAGCAAAGTAATGTCTCTGCTTTTGAATATGCTGTCTAGGTTGGTCATAACTTTCCTTCCAAGGAGGAAGCGTCTTCTAATTTCATGGCTGCAATCACCATCTGCAGTGATTTTGGAGCCCCCAAAAATAAAGTTTACCACTGTTTCCCCATCTATTTGCTGTGAAATGATGGGACTGGATGCCATGTATTAAGATTCTAATTATTATTCTTATAAAGATAAGGCAGTTTTCCTATAAGAATGCTCTTTATGGAGATGGGTTCTTCAGCCTTATGATAGCCTTACACTTAGTCACTTAAAATCCTTTCCCAGCCTAATGGTACAAGCATTCCCATCAATGTGCCAAGATTAGCTTTTACTTAAGACTGCATGCCCAAGGCAGGGTTTTGTAGATATTGCATGAGCTTACACGCTCCGTTCTGTCTGACACATTGCAACCCCATGGACTGTAACCCATCAGGCTCCTCTGTCCTTGGCATATTCCAGGAAGAATACTGGAGTGGGTTGACATATCCTTCTCTAGGGCATCTTCCTGACCCAGGGATAGAACCTGTGTCTCCTGCATCTCCTGGATCAGTAGGCAGATTCCTTACCACTGAGCCATCTAGGAAGCCAGATATTGCATAAGTGCCCCTAAGTTCAAGTTCCCTTCCAGACTCACTACTTTTCTTCTGCTTTAAGGTACTGTGGCTTGGGACTTACTCGATTCATTGGTTAAGAATCAATGTAGGGGACATGGGTTCAACCCTGGTAAAGGAACTAAGATCCCACATGCCTCAGGGCAATTGAACCTGCACACCCAAACTAGAGAAGCCTGAGCTACAATGAAGACCCAGCTAGCCCCAACAAAACTAAAATACTGTGGCTTGTACATCAACTTTCCCGTGCCCCTTAGCCTATAGATGTCATGTCTATTCGTGATCAGTTTCTGTATATCTGTGTTTGCATTTATTTGTATGGCGCCTTTAGACTTTTCACCTTGACACAAGCATGGAGGTTCTGTAGGATGGTTCTTCCAGTTACTGCTCAGTGCTGCACGTTGCAGTTGCTGGCAAGAACTGCTTCTCTTCTAAATTCTGCTGGATGAGTCTGATGATCCTCTAACCTGCTTACCTTCTGGGTGTTTGCCTAAGATCCTAAAACAAGCCATGGAGATGGGAATTAAATCAAGATCTACCTGACTCCAGAGCCCTGTTTTCAACTTTTAAGCTAAATTGCTAATGCAGTCCCACTATTTGGGTCTCAGTTAACATGAAAAGGGCTTCCCTTGTGGCTCAGATGGTAAAGAATCTGGCCGCAATGTGGGAGACCTGGGTTCTATCCCTGGGTTGGGAAGATCTACCCCCCACCCCACACCGCCCCCCAGAGAAGGGAAAGGCTACCCACTCCAGTATTCTGGCCTGAAGAATACCATGGACTGTATAGTCCATGGGGTCTCAAAGAGTCAGACATGACTGAGTGACTCATTTTACCATGAAAAAGTAAATTTGTGTTAATTGGATTGAACATTTTAGTTTTTCAAATTTTAGTTTCCTCTTTTAATCTAAGGATTATGATGGTTCATAAATAGATAAGGAATTTTGGAATCACCCAGAAACTAGGCATACTCACTCTTCACAGATACTGTGCTCACTTATCCATATCAGCTCTCTGGATTGATCTGAGATCACCGAGGGAAGCACAACGAGGTTCTGAGTAGTGAGAAATGACACAGAAACCACAGCTTGCAAAACTGTACCATAACTTGCAAAACAGAAATTTGTACCAAACCATGACTGCAAGGCAAACTATCTAAGCTCTGATCCCTTTAACACCAGTTCATTCAGGCTCCTACATTCAAGAGAAGTCACAAACTTGATTTAATGGTAACTGTATAAGGACTTGTATCTTTTAAAGATAAAAACCACTGATTGTACCAATAACTCACCTAGCTGGCAAATTTTTACTGATCCTCACCAAAGACCTTGCTCATTATCTTCTGTCCTAAAACCACTGAATGACAAATTCCAGGCTCCTAAACCCTGTAAATACCTTTCTCTAACTATTCTAGTTTGAGCTGTGTGTGCTCCCTCTTGCTACAGGAAACTAATAAACTTAACCTTTTTTAAAAAGAAACTTTTTATTTTACTTTCCATGAACTGAGGAGCCTGGTAGGCTACAGTCCATGAGGTCACAAAGAGTCAGACATGACTGAGCAACTAACACTTTGATTTCATAGCCAGTTAACAATGTGGTAGTTTCAGGTGCACAGCAGAGTGACTCAGCCATACACATACATGTATCCATTGTCCCCCAGATCCCTTTCCCATCCAGGCTGCCACATAACATTGAGTGGAGTTCCCTGTGCTATATACAGTGTGTCCTTGTAAAACTAACCTTCTTTTGATCAAGACTGTGTTTTGGTGATTTTTGGTGAGTCGACTTTAACAGCAGAAGAAAGAGACTAGTGAGATAGAAAACGAAAATCAGATGTTACATCTCGAGAAATATATTACTGTGCAGGGCCACTCCAACAAAAGATCATGGACTGGGTGGCTTAAAGAATAAAAATTTGTTTCCTTAGTTCTGGAGGCTGGTTGATTGAGATCAGGATATTGGCAGGTTTGGCTCCTCCTGAGGCCTCTTTCCTTTCTCCTGAAGTTGGCTATCTTCTTGCTATGTCTTTCTTTCGTGTGTGTATATCCCTGGTGTCTCTTTGTGTGACCAAATTTCCTCTTCTTATAAAGACATTAGTCAGATTGGATAAGGGCTCACCTCAGTGGCTGAATTTTAACTTAGTCATCTCTTTAAAGAGATGTAACCACAAGCATATCACAGTGAGTAAAATCTTTTCCCCTCAGAATGGACACTTAAAAAAATTGTTTAATTGAAGGATAATTGATTTACAGAATTTTGTTGTTTTCTGCCAAATATCAACATGAATCAGCCATAGGTACACATATGTCTCCTCCCTCTTGAACCACCCTCTCTTTTCCCTCCCCATTTCACGCCTCTAGGTTGATACAGAACCTGTTTGATACAGAACACCTGAGTCATACAGCAAATTCCCATTGGCTATCTACTTTACATGTAAATTTCCATGTTATTCTCTCCATACATCTCACCCTCTCCTTCCTCCCTGCACACTCCCCACACCCCACTGTGTTCTTAAGTCCGTTCTCCTTGTCTGTTTCTCCATTGCTGCCCTGCAAATAAATTCATCAGCACCACGTTTCTTGACTCCATATATATGCATCAATATACAATATTTATCTTTCTCTTTCTGACTTACTTCACTCTGTATAATAGCTCTAGATTCATCCACCTCATTAGAACTTACTCAAATGTATTCTTTTTTATAGCTGAGTAATATTCCATTGTGTATGTACCACAGCCTCTTTATCCATTCATCTTTAAGGACATCTAGGTTGCTTCCATGTTCTAGCTATTGTAAGTAGTGCTGCAATGAACAATGGGATACATCATTTTCAGTTTTTGTTTCCTCCAGGTATATGCCTAGAAGTGGGATTGCTGGGTCATATGATGGTTTTATTCCTAGAGTTTTAGGAATCTCTACACCACCACCTTCCATAGTGGCTCTATTGATTTACATTCCCACCAACAGTGCAAGAGGATCCCTTTTCTCCATACTCTCGCCAGCATTTATTGTTTACAGATTTTTTGATGATGGCCATTATGTCTGGTGTGAGGTGATATCTCATTGTAGTTTTGATTTGCATTTCTCTGATAATGAGTGATGTTGAACATCTTTTCATGTATACCACCCTTATGGAAGAAAGTGAAGAAGAACTAAAGAGCCTCTTGATGAAAGTGATAAAGGAGAGTGAAAAAAATTGGCTTAAAGCTCAACATTCAGAAAACTAAGATCATGGCATCCGGTCCCATCATTTCATGGCAAATAGATGGGGAAACAGAGGAAACAGTATCAGACTTTATTTTTTGGGGGGAGGCTCCAAAATCACTGCAGATGGTGACTGCAGCCATGAAATTAAAAGATGCTTACTCCTGGGAAGGAAAGTTATGGCCAACCTAGACAGCATATTAAAAAGCAGAGACATTACTTTGCCAAAAGGGTCCATCCAGTCAAGGCTATGGTTTTTCCAGTAGTCATGTATGGATGTGAGAGTTGGACTACAAAGAAAGCTGAGTGCTGAAGAATTGATACGTTTGAACTGTGGTGTTGGAGAAGACTCTTGAGAGTCCCTTGGACTGCAAGGAGATCTAACCAGTCCATCCCAAAGGAGATCAGTCCTGGGTGTTCTTTGGAAGGACTGATGCTAAAGCTGAAACTCCAATACTTTGGCCACCTGATGCGAAGAACTGACTCATTGGAAAAGACCCTGATGCTGGGAAAGATTGAGCGCAGAAGGAGAAGGGGATGACAGAAGATGAGATGGTTGGATGGCATCACCGACTCAGTGGACATGGGCTTGGGTGGACTCCGGGAGCTGGTGATGGACAGGGAGGCCTGGTGTGCTGCAGTCCATAGGATCACAGAGTTGGACACTACTGAGCAACTGAACTGAACTAGCCATCTGTATGTCTTCTTTGGAGAAATATCTGTTTGGGCCTTTTTCCCATTTTTTGATTGGGTTGTTTATCTGGTACTGATTTAAATGAGCTGCTTGTATGTTTTGGAAATTAATCCTTTGTCCGTTGCTTCATTTGCTATTATTTTCTCCCATTCTGAAGGCTGTCTTTTCATCTTGTTTATAGTTTCCTTTGCTGTGCAAAAGTTTTTAAGTTTAATTAGGTCCCACTTGTTTATTTTTGTTTTTATTTCCATTACTCTAGAAGGTGGGTCATAGAGGATCTTGCTTTGATTTATGTCATCGAATATTCTGCCTATGTTTTCCTCTAAGAGTTTTATAGTTTCCGGTCTTACATTTAAGTCTTTAATCCATTTTGAGTTTATCTTTGCATATGGTGTTAGGAAGTGTTCTAATTTCCTTCTTTTACACATAGCTGTCCAGTTTTACCAGAACCATTTATTGAAGAGACTGTTTTGCCCCATTGTGTACCACTGGCCTCCTCTGTCAAAAATAAGGTACCCATAGATGTGTGAGTTTATCTCTGGGCTCTCTGTCTTGTTCCATCTGTTTTTGTGCCAGTACCATACTCAGAGTGGACACTTTGTATCTTGTGTTTTTCATGTCAGTTGCTCAGTCATGTCTGACTTTTTCTGACCCTATAGACTGCAGCATGCCAGGCTTCCCTGTCCATCACCAACTCCCAGAGCTTGCTCAAACTCATGTCCATCGAGTCAGTGATGCCATCCAACCATCTCATCCTCTGTTGTCCCATTCTCCTCCTGCCTTCAACCTTTCCCAGCATCAGGGTCTTTTCCAATGAGTCATTTTTTTTTGCATCAGGTGGCCAAAGTATTGGAGCTTCAGCATCGGTTCTTCCAATGAATGTTCAGGACTGATTTCCTTTAGGATTGACTGGTTTGATCTCCTTGCAGACCAAGGGACACTCAAGAGTATTTTCCAGCACCACAGTTCAAAACCATAAATTCTTCAGCACTCAGCTTTCTTTATGGTCCAACTCTCACATCCTTACATGACTACTGGAAAAATTATAGCTTTGACTAGATGGAACTTTGTTGGCAAAATAACATCTCTGCTCTTTAATATACTGTCTAGGTGCATGTCTTTCATGTACCTGGTCAGAAACCTTTATATTAACATGATATTGTATCAATTCTTTACCTGCAGAGCCATGAAGAGATACCTAGTTACCTGATTAAAACATGGAGTTTCCCAAGTTCAGTGCAGCTTTAAAAACACTGTTGTTGCTGATCTTATATTTACTTTTTCAACAAGACCTCTTTGTATAGAATTATCTCACTCTCCACTTTCCACACTTGCCAGTAAGAATATCACTCTTTTTTAAAAAATTTTTATTTTTACTTTATTTTGCTTTACAATACTGTATTGGTTTTGCCATACATTGACATTAATCAGCCACGGGTGTACATGAGTTCCCAATCCTGAACCTCCCTCCTACCTCCTACCCCATATCATCTCTTGGATCATCCCCGTGCACCAGCCCCAAGCATCCTGTATCCTGTATCAAACATAGACTGGAGATTCATTTCTTACCTGATAGTATATATGTTTCAATGCCATTCTCCCAAATCATCTCCCTCTTCCACAGTCTAAAAGTCTGTTCTATACATCTGTGTCTCTTTTTACTGTCTCGCATAGAGGGTTATCGTTACCATCTTTCTAAATTCCATATATATGTGTTAGTATACTGTATTGGTGTTTTTCTTTCTGGCTTACTTCACTCTGTATAATCGGCTCCAGTTTCATCAACCTCATTAGAACTGATTCAAATGTATCTTTTTAATGGCTGAGTAATACTCCAATGTGTACATGTACCATGGCTTTCTTATCCATTCATCTGCCGATAGACATCTAGGTTGTTTCCATGTCCTGATTATTATAAACAGTGCTGTGATGAACACTGGGGTACATGTGTCTCTTTCAATTCTGGTTTCCTCAGTGTGTATGCCCAGCAGTGGGACTGCTGGGTCATAAGGCAGTTCTGTTTGCAATTTTAAAGGAATCTCTACACTGTTCTGCATAGTGGCTGTACTAGTTTGCATTCCCACCAACAGTGTAAGAGAGTTCCTTTTTCTCCACACCCTTTCCAGCATTTATTGCTTGTAGACTTTTGGATCGCTGCCATTCTGACTGGTGTGAAATGGTACCTCATTGTGGTTTTGATTTGCATTTCTCTGATAATGAGTGATGTTGAGCATCTTTTCATGTGTTTGTTAGCCATCCATATGTCTTCTTTGGAGAAATGTCTATTTAGTTCTTTGGCCCATTTTTTGATTGGGTCGTTTATTTTTCTGGAGTTGAGCTGCATAAGTTGCTTGTATATTTTTGAGATGAGTTGTTTGTCAGTTGCTTCATTTGCTATTGTTTTCTCCCTTTCAGAAGGCTGTCTTTTCACCTTGCTTATAGTTTCCTTTGTTGTGCAGAAGGTTTTAATTTTAAATAGATCCCATTTGTTTATTATTACTTTTATTTCCAGTATTCTGGGAGGTGGATCATAGAGGATCCTGCTGTGATTTATGTCAGAGAGTGTTTTGCCCATGTTCTCCTCTAGGAGTTTTACAGTTTTTGGTCTTACATTTAGATCTTTAATCCATTTTGAGTTTATTTTTGTGTATGGTGTTAGAAAGTGATCTAGTTTCATTCTTTTACAAGTGGTTGACCAGTTTTCCCAGCACCACTTGGAATTGTTTCCTTAATTTCTTTTTCTACTTTCTCATTATTAGTGTATAGGAATGCAAGGGATTTCTGTGTGTTGATTTTATATCCTGCAACTTTACTATATTCATTGATTAGCTCTAGTAATTTTCTGGTGGAGTCTTTAGGGTTTTCTGTGTAGAGGATCATGTCATCTGCAAACAGTGAGAGTTTTACTTCTTCTTTTTCAATCTGGATTCTTTTTATTTCTTTTTCTGCTCTGATTGCTGTGGCCAACACTTCCAGAACTATGTTGAATAGTAGCGGTGAAAGTGGACACCCTTGTCTTGTTACTGACTTTAGGGGAAATGCTTTCAATTTTTCACCATTGAGGATAATGTTTGCTGTGGGTTTGTCATATATAGCTTTTATTATGTTGAGGTATGTACCTGCTATTCTTGCTTTCTGGAGAGTTTTTATCATAAATGGATGTTGAATTTTGTCAAAGGCTTTTTTTCTCTGCATCTTTATTGAGATAATCATATGGCTTTTATTTTTCACTTTGTTAATGTGGTGAATTACATTGATTGATTTGCAGATATTGAAGAATCCTTGCATCCCTGGGATAAAGCCCACTTGGTCATGGTGTGTGATCTTTTTAATGTGTTGTTGGATTCTGACTGCTAGAATTTTGTTAAGGATTTTTGCATCTATGTTCATCAGTGATATTGGCCTGTAGTTTTCTTTTGTTGTGGCATCTTTGTCAGGTTTTGGTATTAGGGTGATGGTCGCCTCATAGAATGAGTTTGGAAGTTTACCTTCCTCTGCAATTTTCTGGAAGAATTTGAGTAGGATTGGTGTTAGCTCTTCTCTAAATTTTTGGTAGAATTCAGCTGTGAAGCCGTCTGGTCCTGGGCTTTTGTTTGCTGGAAGATTTCTGATTATAGTTTCAATTTCTGTGCTTCTGATGGGTCTGTTAAGATTTTCTATTTCTTCCTGGTTCAGTTTTGGAAAGTTGTACTTTTCTGAGAATTTGTCCATTTCTTCCATGTTGTCCATTTTATTGGCATATAATTGCTGATAGTAGTCTCTTATGATCCTTTGTATTTGTGTATTGTCTGTTGTGATCTCTCCATCTTCATTTCTAATTTTATTGATTTGATCTTTCTCCCTTTGTTTCTTGATGAGTCTGGCTAATGATTTGTCAGTTTTATTTATCCTTTCAAAGAACCAGCTTCTGGCTTTGTTGATTTTTGCTATGGTCCCTTTTGTTTCTTTTGCATTTATTTCTGCCCTAATTTTTAAGATTTCTTTCCTTCTACTAACTCTGGGATTCTCCATTTCTTCCTTTTCTAGTTGCTTTAGGTGTAGAGTTAGGGTTATTTATTTGACTTTTTCTTATTTCTTGAGGTATGCCTGTATTGCTATGAACTTTCCTCTTAGCACTGCTTTTAGAGTGTCCCACAAGCTTTGGGTTGTTGTGTTTTCATTTTCCTTCATTTCTGTGCATATTTTGATTTCTTTCTTGATTTCTTCTGTGATTTGTTGGTTATTCAGAAGGGTTGTTCAGCCTCCAAATGTTGGAATTTTTAATAGCTTTTCTCCTGTAATTGAGATCTAACCTTAGTGCATTATGGTCAGAGAAGATGCTTGGAATAATTTCGATTTTTTTGAATTTATCAAGGTTAGATTTATGACCCAGGATGTGATCTATCCTGGAAAAGGTTCCGTGTGCACTTGAGTAAAAGGTGAAATTCATTGTTTTGGGGTGAAATGTCCTATAGATATCAATTAGGTCTAACTGGTCTATTGTATCACTTAAAGTTTGCATTTCTTTGTTAATTTTCTGTTTAATTGATCTGTCCATAGATGTGAGTGGGGTATTAAAGTCTCCCACTATTATTGTGTTATTATTAATTTCCCCTTTCATACTTGTTAGCATTTGTCTTACATGTTGCAGTGCTCTTATGTTGGGTGCATATATATTTATAATTTTTATATCTTCTTGGATTGATCCTTTGATCATTATGTAGTGTCTTTCTTTGTCTCTTTTCACAGCCTTTGTTTTAAAGTCTATTTTATTGGATATGAGTATTGCTACTCCTGCTTTCTTTTGGTCTCTGTTTGCATGGAATATCTTTTTCCAGCCCTTCACTTTCAGTCTGTATGTGTCCCTTGGTTTGAGGTGGATCTCTTGTAGGCAGAATATATAGGGGTCTTGTTTTTGTATCCATTCAGCCAGTCTTTGCCTTTTGGTTGGGGCATTCAACCCATTTAAGTTTAAGTAATTATTGATAAGTATGCTCCTGTTGCCATTTACTTTATTGTTTTGGGTTTGGGTTTATATGCCCTTTTTCTGTTTCCTGTCTAGAGAATATCCTTTAGCATTTATTGGAGAGCTGGTTTGGTGGTGCTGATTTCTCTCAGCTTTTGCTTGTCTGTAAAGCTTTTGATTTCTCCTTCATATTTGGGTACAGTAATCTGGGCTGTAGGTTATTTTCTTTCATCACTTTAAGTATGTCTTGCCATTCCCTCCTGGCCTGAAGAGTTTCTATTGAAAGATCTGCAGTTATCCTTATGGGAATCCCCTTGTGTATTATTTGTTGTTTTTCCCTTGCTGCTTTTAATATTTGTTCTTTGTGTTTGATCTTTGTTAATTTGATTAATATGTGTCTTGGGGTGTTTCGCATTGGGTTTATCCTGTTTGGAACTCTCTGGGTTTCTTGGACTTGGGTGATTATTTCCTTCCCCATTTTAGGGAAGTTTTCAACTGTTATCTCCTCAAGTATTTTCTCATGGTCTTTCTTTTGTCTTTTTCTTCTGGGATTCCTATAATTCGAATGTTGGAGCATTTCATATTGCCCTGGAAGTCTCTGAGATTGTCCTCATTTCTTTTAATTCGTTTTTCTCTTTTCCTCTCTGATTCATTTATTTCTACCATTCTATCTTCTATTTCACTAATCCTACTTCTGCCTCCAATATTCTACTATTTGTTGCCTCCAGAGTGTTTCTGATATCATTTATTGCATTATTCATTATATATTGACTCTTTTATTTCTTCTAGGTCCTTGTTAAACCTTTCTTGCATCTTCTCAATCCTTGTCTCCAGGCTATTTATCTGTGATTCCATTTTGATTTCAAGATTTTGGATCATTTTTACTATCATTATTTGGAATTCTTTTTCAGGTAGATTCCCTATCTCTTCCTCTTTTGTTTGGTTTCGTGGGCATTTCTCCTGTTCCTTTACCTGCTGGGTATTCCTCTGTCCCTTCATTTTGGTTATATTGGTGCCTTTGGGGTGGCCTTTCTGTAATCTGGGAACTTGTGGAGTTCTCTTTATTATGGAGTTTCCTCGCTGTGGATGGGGTTGTATCAGTGGCTTGTCAAGGTTTCTTGGTTAGGGAAGCTTGTTCTGGTGGGTAGAGCTGGATTCCTCTTCTCTGGAGTGCAATGAAGTGTCCAGTAATGGGTTATGAGACGTCTGTGTTTTTGGAGTAACTTGAGCTGCCTTTATATTGAAGCTCAGGGGTGTGTTCCTGTGTTGCTGGAGAATTTGTATGGTATGTCTTGCTCTGGAACTTGTTGGCCCTTGGGTGGTGCTTGGTTTCAGTGTAGGTGTGGAGGCAATGATGAGCTCCTATCGATTAATGTTCCCTGGATTTAGGAGTTCTCTGATGTTCTCAGGATTTGGACTTAAGCCTCCTGCTTCTGATTTTCAGCTTTATTTTTACAGTCGCCTCAAGACTTCTCCATCTATACAGCACCGATGATAAAACATCTAGGTTAAAGATGAAAAGTTTCTCCACATTTTGGGACACCCAGAGAGGTTCCCTGAGTTATATGGAGAAGAGAAGAGAGAGTGGGTAGCTAGAGGTGACTGGAATGAGATGAGGTGGGATCAAAAGAGGAGAGAGCAAGCTAGCCAGTAATCACTTCCTTATGTGCGCTCCACAGTCTGGACTGCTCAGAGGTGTTCACAGAGTTATACAGGGAAGAGGAGAGGGAGGAAGTAGACAGAGGTGGCCAGGAGGATAAAAGGGAGAAACAAAAAGGAGAGAGACAGATCCAGCCAGTAACCAGTTCCCTAAGTGTTCTCCATCGTCTGGAACACACAGAGATTCACAGGGTTGGGTAGAGAAGGGAAGGGGGAGGGAAGAGACAGAGGCCACCTGGTGGCGAAAAAGGAGAGTCCAAAGGAGGAGAGAATGGTCAAGCCAGTAATCTCGCTCTCAGGTAAAACTGGGTACTGAAGATTGGGTTTTTAAATGTACAAAATTGACAACAAATACCAAAAAGCAAAGATTAAAAATCTAGAGTAGAGGTTGGATTTTAAAAATACAATATTAAAAGAAGAACAAGAAGAAGAAATAAAAAAATCATGAGAATTATTAAAAAACAACAACCACTACCACACACACACGAAATATACGGCTTTTGCTTTAGAAATAGGGTCTTTTTTTTTTTTTTGAAAAGTGATAGTAGGTTATAAGAATTAAAATTAAAGGAGAAAAAAGAAAAAGTTAAAGGAGAGATAGAGGACTTAAAATTTTTTAAAGTTAAAAAAAGGAGAAGAAAAAGAAAAGAAGAAAAAAACAATCAAACAACAACATTGACAAAAACAACAAAAAAGAGAATGGTCGTAAAAATAGTAAAGATATTTCTGGGACTTTCTCTGGTGGTGTGGGCAGTGTGGGGTCACTTCCAAGGTGGTTCCCTCTGTTTAGCTTCTTCTGTTTGCTGGTCTCTTTAGTGTCTGATATATGCCCTGACACAAGGGGGGCGGTGATGGACATTTTTTTTTTAGGCTCACTTGTTCAGTTGCACTGTGGGGAGGGAGGGATGCTGCAAACAGATAACACTGGCATGTGCTCGCAGTGTCTCAGCTACGCTGGGCATGCCTCTGCACACTGCACACACCGCTCAGGCTCTATGTTGCTCCACTGGGAACTGTCTGAGGCCGGCCCTAGGCTGCATGCACCTCCCCAGTCTAAGCCGCTCAGGCTCGGCTCTCAGGTAGCCCTCAGAGGTGCAGATTCAGTTGGGCCTGCGTTTTGTGTCCTTCCCAGGACTGAGTAGCTCAGGTGTTTGGTGAGCACGGTCGCTGCGATTTATCGCCTTTCCCTGCTGCTCAGTTTTCTGGGTATACCGCTGGTGCCCCTTGTCAGGCAGATGGTGACTGTCCAGAACCCCTAGAAGTCTTAGTTAGCAAAGAAGCCTGCTTGCAGTTTGGTAGGTAAAGTCTCTCCAGGGCTGCGGTTGCCCCCCTTCCAGCCCTTACGGCTCTGGCTGCCTGTCACCAGTGGGGGATGGTCTGCAGCCGACTATTTCTGTTCCATCCTTTGTTCTGTGCACGATCCTGGCGGTGTCTTATGTTAGAGCTTTTCGCATCATAGCTATCCCACATTCTGAAATGCTAGCCCAAGTTAGTTTGCTCTGGTTACATTCGGGGCATTCCGGCCCGATTCTTAAAAAGCACTGCAGCCTGTGCCTCCCTGCCCAGCTCCTACTTGCTAGTGGCGGATGTGCTTCTCTGCTGGGGGAGTTACCACTGGGCTCGTAATCTGTTGGTTTTAATTATTTATTTATTTTTCTTCCCTATTATGTTTCCCTCTGTGCTTCCAAGGCTCACCACAGACTCAGCAGTGAGAATGTTTCCTGGTGTTTGAAACTTCTCTCTTTAAGACTCCCTTCCCGGGACGGGACTCCCTCCCAGGACAGAGCTCCCTCCCTACCTCCTTTGTCTCTTTTTTTCATCTTTTATATTTTTCCTACCTGTTTTTGAAGACAATGATCTGCTTTCCTGGGTGCCTGATGTCCTCTGCCAGCATTCAGAAGTTGTTTGTAGAATTTACTCAGCATTGAAATGTTCTTTTGATGAATTTGTGGGGGAGAAGGGGAGAGAGTGGTCTCCTGTCCTATTCCTCCGCCATCTTAGGACCGCCCCCCACCCCCACAAGAATATCACTCTTGTTCTGGCATGAAGATGTCTTCAGATACAGTCACATTCAGAAGTATTGGGTGTTAGGCCTTGAACACCCAGTGCAAATTTGAGGGGTATACAGCACAGCCTGTAACAAGGAACATAGATGTTTGGGGCTGTTTTGGGTAAGCATACTGGTTTGGGTGTGAGGGTACTGAAGGAGCAATCTTTTTTCCTTGGTTCTCTGCTCTCATTATGCAGGGAAGTATGGGCCAACGCTTGGTTGAGTCTTCCTCAACTAGGGAGTTAAAAGGAACGTATCAGGTGAATCATCAGGACAGGCTCCCTCAGTGACTTCCATGAAATGAATCATCTCAATTTTTTCTCCTGCATTGAAACATGATGGATAATATTCTCCAGTACAACATAACCATGGTCACGTTCTTACTGCCCTCAAGCTAATGCTTACTTTGCCTTTTTCAATCAGTTAAGTATGTTAAGTGCAAGTAAATAAGGGTGATACTAGACCCTTAAGAGAACAAGACCATTCTACTTTTTTTTTTTTCCCTAAGAAAAACACACGAATAATTTGCAAACTTTAGCTCTTTGATACTCATCAATTTGTTGTCTGGTTGTCTTCATATCCTTGGAGATTATGTGATCCTAATAGAATTATTTCAACATTAGTCCTACATGCTGTTGGAAATCTGTGTTTTCCCCAGTATCTCTGGAGTTCTCCAGAAATTTATGTTTCTTCAGGTCACACCTGCTCTAATTTCTTGTTTCTTCGGAATCCTCCTAGTTTTTTCCCTGCTATGATCTCATCTTCCCTATTAATTTCTTCTTCTTGTGAATACCAACACAGGCCTTGGAAAGCCCTATAGTAACCACAAGATCACATGCCTTACATGGATCTTCTATATATTTACCATGTATACATTCTGTCAAAATTCCATTTCCTTTTGGTCTGCTGTCACCTTTTTCATCTTTCAACTCTCTACAGAGTTATTCTCATGTTTATATTTTTAAAATTATTTACATTTGAGTGTGATTGGGAAGGAGAGAGAGGGAAATGTGTATGCTTGGCTAGTTATCTTGAAAACTAGCCATCACTGCTAGTTTTTAAAGGGAAAAAGGTAAGTGATTATATCATAGGCAAAAGAATGTCAAAGAATTAAAAGTTTCCATATCAACATTCACGATTCATTAAACCACACCCAAGATTTCTGGTTTGTGTTGCAATTATTTACTGAAATAAATTTCTACACCCAAGATGGAGCTGCAATGGTCTGGGGTGCCAAATCAGGAAACTGAAATGTAGATTTTTAGTGTCCCTGTAAATGCTTTGCTTGATCAGAAGTGCAGTATGTCCAGTCAGCTAACCCCAAATACTAAGAAAACTTTGGGGAAAAAAGCTGAACAACTGGAGGTCAGGATATGTAGTTTATTTGTCTAGGTATCTCACATAGATATCTACAATATCTGATATACTTTAGATGCTCAATATATGTTTAATCAGTGAGCAAGTAAAAGCCTTTAGTTTTTAATCAGTTCTGATATTGGCCACTAGAGGGCACTAGTTGCAATGATTAAAAATTAGTATTCCTAAAAAGTTATATTCAGAATTTGGTACCTGTGGTATTAACTCTGAAATAAACTTTGATCACACTTTATGTGCAATGTGATTTCTGGTGTTTCCTCTGAAAAGGCAGCTTTATTTGAGGGCTACCCTGCATTTTCTGCTAAATTCTGTGAAGTTTGCAGTATGAATAAGATTATAATGAAAAGAATTCAGGAATAATGGAAAGATCTTTTTTTCTCAGGGAATGTGAGGAAATAGAAATAAGTTAAATAATGGAAAATAAATAGAAAAACTTAACAAATAGATAAATGAAGAGACGGATTGAACACTCTCCCTTTTCTCCTCCTATACAGAGGAGAAAAGGGAGAGTGGAAGGTTCTTGTGAAATTAAAGGGAGTATCTTTTGATGTTTTTCTTCATTCATTTTCCCTTTACCAGTCCTTCTCACAGAGAAGGCAATGGCACCCCACTCCAGTACTCTTGCCTGGAAAATCCCATGGATGGAGGAGCCTGGTGGGCTGCAGTCCATGGGGTCGCTAAGAGTCAGACACGACTGAGCAACTTCACTTTCACTTTTCACTTTCATGCATTGGAGAAGGAAATAGCAACCCACTCCAGTGTTCTTGCCTGGAGAATCCCAGGGACAGAGGAGCCTGGTGGGCTGCCGTCTATGGGGTCGCACAGAGTCGGACACGACTGAAGCAACAGCAGCAGCAGCGCTTCTCAAACTTGAGTGTTGAAGTGGGCTGAATGGTGATCCCCTTAAAGGATTTTTCTCCAGAACCGGTGAATGTGATGGGAATGGATGTCTATGCACATGTCTTTAAGTTAAAGATCTCCAGGTGAACCCTAAATCCAATGATGAGTGTGCTCATTAAGAGAGAGAGAAGAGAAGGCTGTGTGGAGACAGCAGCAGGTTTGGAGTGAGGCAGCCACAAGGAATGTCAACAGCCATCAGATACTGGAAGAGGCCAGGAAGAGAAGGCGCCTTTCCCATCACATTCACCGGTTCTGGAGAAAAATCCTTTAAGGGGATCACCATTCAGCTCACGTCAGCACTCAAGTTTGAGAAGTGCTGCTGCTTCAGCTGCCGCTGCTAAGTTGCTTCAGTCATGTCCGACTCTGTGTAACCCCATCAGACACTGGAAGAGGCCAGGAAGAGAAGGAGCCTTCAGAGGGAGGGCACCTCCAGAACTGTGGGAAAATAAATTTCTGTTGCTTTAAGCTACCGGTTTCTGGTAATTTGCCATGGCAGCCCTAGGAAATGAACACGGGTGTGCACCAGCCTCACCTGGAGGGATCGTTGAAACATAGACTGTGGATCCCCAGTCCCATAGTATCTGATTCAGTAGGTATGAGTCAGGGGCAAGAAGTCACATTTCTGACAAGTTTCCAGAAGATGGTGCTGCTAATCTAGGAACATTTTGAGAATGACAGATCTAGACTTACCAGCTTTTCAGTACTGGCTTTACATTACAAATTTTCCGGGGATGCTCTTAGAACACTTGGAGATTCTGATTTTTAATCAGTCTCTAGTGGGACTTAGGGATCAGTAGTTTAAAAACTCAGCAGGTGATTCTGCTTATAGCTGGCAGAGAACTACTTTAGACTTGCCGTTTACTTTAAAATTCCTCCAAAGTAGCTTGGTAATATGAAAAGTGATGTATTTATGAGACTTTAAAAGCAATTGATTGCATCATTAATATAAAATTAACAATGATTGTTTTTCTTTTCCTCCCGCCCCCACCCTAACAGTGATTATTTTTAAGAAGTCAGGAATGAGAATATATTAAATTTTTTTAATTTTATATTGGAGCATACTTGATTAATAGCATTGTGTTAGTTTCAGGTGTGCAGTAAAGTGATTCCATTATATATATAAATATTTCTATTGTTTTTCAAATTCTTTTCCCATTTAGGTTATTACCGTGTTTTGAGCAGTGTTTCTTGTGCTACACAATAGGTCTTCGCTGGTTATCTATTTTAAATATAACAGTGTGAACATGTCAGACCCAAACTCCCAATCTATCCTTCCCCTCTGTCCTTTTTCCCTTGTAACTGTAAACTGCTTTTTAAGTCTTGAGCCTGTTTCTATTTTGTAAATAAGCTCATTTGTATCATTTTTTTTAGATTCCTCATATAGGTGATATCATATGATATTTATTTTTCTCTGGTTTTTAAAAGTGTTTTTATTAATTACATAATTTATTTTTGCCCAGGCTGGGTCTTTGCTGCTGCATGCGGGCTACTCTCCAGTCGCAATGCATGGCCTTCTCATTGTGGTGGCTTCTCTTGTGAGGCTTGGGCTGTAGGCTGCTCTGGCTTCAACCTGGGCTCAGTAGTTGTGGCTTGCAGGCTTAACTGGTCTGTGGCATGTGGAGCTTTTGGACCAGGAACTCATGTTCCTTGCACTGGCAGGCAGATCCTTAACCACTGGACCACCAGGGAAGTCCTTTCTCTGTTTACTAAGTATGATAATCCCCAAGTCCACCTATGCTACTGCCAATGGCATTATTTAATTTTTCTAACAGCTGAATAACACTCCAATGTATATATGCATCACATCTTTATCCATTCATCTGATGAAGGGCATTTAGGTTACTTCATGTCTTGGCTATTGTAAATAGTGCTGCAATTAACACTGGGGTGCATGTATCCTTTTGAATCATGTTTTCTCCAGATATGTGCCCAGTAATGGGATTGTTGGATTATATGGTAGCTCTTTATAGTTTCTTAAGGAACCTCCATACTGCCCAATGGGAATCTGTTTTAAAATGATTTCCTAAAATTATAAGGTCTTAATATTACAGTTAATTCTCAGCGAATGGGGTCCAAAGGAAGTGCTACATTTTTGTTAGCATATTACACTGACAAATGGTTTGGTACAGTTCTTCTCTGCAATTAATTTCTGAGTAATGTCCTTAATATGGTATTTGGGACTTTGTGGTGTTAGAAATGCACATTTTGTAGAGTAGGATTTAAACTCAAACACTAGAGATTTAAAAGATGACTGATTACTGGCTTGATTGGTCTCTCCTCTTTTGACTCCCTCTCTTCTCCTCCTGCTTACCTCTGTCTCCCTCCTCCCTCTTCTCTTCTCCATGTAACTCTGTGCACCTCTCTGGGTGTCCCTCACTACGGAGAATTTTTTCACCAATAACCTTGATGTTTTATCATCTGTTCTGTATGGATGGAGAAGTCTTGAGGCTACTGTGAGAATAAGACTGAAAGCCAGAGGCAGGAGGCTTAAATCCAAAACTTGAGAACACCAGAGAACTCCTGATTCCTGAGAACATTAATAGGCAAGAGATCATCCAAAACCTCCATACCTACACTGAAACCAAGCTCCACCCAAGAGCCAAGAAGTTCCGGAGCAAGACATACCAAGCTAATTCTTCAGCAATGCAGGCACACAGCACTGAGCATTAAAATACAGCCTGCCCAAAGCCATGCCAAACCCATAGATACTCCAAAATTCCCTACTGGACATTTCATTGCACTCCAGAGAGAAGAGATCCAGCTCCACCCACCAGAAAACAGACACAAGCTCCCCTAACCAGGAAATCTTGATAAGCCACTAGTCCAACCCCACCAAAGGGAGTAAGCTCCACGATAGAGAGGAACTACAAACTTCCAGCCCACAGAAAGGACACTCCAACACAGCAATATAAAAAAAATGAAAAGGCAGAGAAATATTCATCAGGTAAGTTCAGTTCAGTTCAGTTGCTCAGTCGTGTCCGACTCTTTGTGACCCCATGAATCGCAGCATGCCAGGCCTCCCTGTATATCACCAACTCCTGGAGTTCACTCAGACTCATGTCCATCGAGTCCATGATGCCATCCAGCCATCTCATTCTCTGTCGTCCCCTTCTCCCCCTGCCCCCAATCCCTCCCAGCATCAGAGTCTTTTCCAATGAGTCAGCTCTTCGCATGAGGTGGCCAAAGTACTGGAGTTTCAGCTTTAGCATCATTCCTTCCAAAGAAATCCCAGGGCTGATCTCCTTCAGAATGGACTGATTGGATCTCCTTGCAGTCCAAGGGACTCTCAAGAGTCTTCTCCAACACCACAGTTCAAAAGCATCAATTCTTCGGAGCTCAGCTTTCTTCAGGAGAAGGCAATGGCACCCCACTCCAGTACTCTTGCCTGGAAAATCCCATGGATGGAGGAGCCTGGTAGGCTGCAGTCCATGGGATCGCTAAGAATCAGACATGACTGATCGACTTCACTTTCGCTTTTCACTTTCATGCATTGGAGAAGGAAATGGCAACCCACTCCAGTGTTCTTGCCTGGAGAATCCCAGGGATGGAGGACCCTGGTGGGCTGCTGTCTATGGGGTTTGCACAGAGTTGGACATGACTGAAGCGACTTAACAGCAGCTTTCTTCACAGTCCAACTCTCACATCCATACGTGACCACTGGGAAACCCATAGCCTTGACTAGATGGACCTTTTTGGGAAAGTAATGTGTCTGCTTTTCAATATGCTATCTAGGTTGCTCATAACTTTTCTTCCAAGGAGTAAGCGTCTTTTAATTTCATGGCTCCAGTCACCGTCTGCAGTGATTTTAGAGCCCAAGAAAATAAACTCTGACACTGTTTCCACTGTTTCCCCATCTATTTCCCGTGAAATGATGGGACCAGATGCCATGATCTTCATTTTCTGAATGTTGAACTTTAAGCCAACTTTTTCACTCTCCTGTTTCACTTTCCTCAAGAGGTTTTTTAGTTCCTCTTCACTTTCTGCTGTAAGAGTGGTTTCATCTGCATATCTGAGGTTATTGTTATTTCTCCTGGCAATCTTGATTCCAGCTTGTGCTTCCCTCCACCCCAGCGTTTCTCATGATGTACTCTGTATATAAGTTAAATAAGCAGGGTGACAATATACAGCCTTGACGTACTCCTTTTCCTATTTGGAACCAGTCTGTTGTTCCATGTCCAATTCTAACTGTTGCTTCCTGGCCTGCATATAGGTTTCTCAAGAGGCAGATCAGGTGGCCTGGTATTCCCACCTCTTTAGGAACATGATAAATGCCCACCAAACCAAAAAAGAGGAGGAAATACAGAGTCTATCTGAAAAAGAATTCTGAATAATGATAGTAAAGATGATCCAAAATCTTGAAAACACAATGGAGTTACAGATAAATAGACTAGAGACATGGATTGAGAAGATGCAAGAAATGTTTAACAAGGATCTAGAAGAAATAAAGAGTCAATCAGTAATGAATAATGCAATAAGTGAGGTCAAAAGCACTCTGGAAGGAACCAACAGTAGAATAACTGAGGCAGAAGGTAGGATAAGTGAGATGGAAGATAGAATGGTGGAAATAAATGAAGCAGAGAGGAAAAGAGAAAAAATAGTAAATGAGGACAACCTCAGAGACCTCTGTGACAGTGTTAAATGCCCCAACATTTGAATCATAGGAGTCCCCAGAAGAAGAAGCCAAAAAGAAAGAGCATGAAAAAATACTTGAGGAGATAATAGTTGAAAACCTTCCTAAAATGGGGAAGGAAATAGCCACTCAAGTCCAAGAAACGCAGAGAGTTTAAAGCAGGATAAACCCACGGCAAAACACCCCAAGACACATATTAATCAAATTAATGAAGATAAAATACAAAGAGCAACTATTAAAAGCAGCAAGGGAAAAGCAACAAATAACGCACAAGGGGATCCCCATAAGGATAACAGCTGATCTTTCAGTAGAAACTCTTCAGGTCAGAAGGGAACTGCAGGACATACTTAAAGTGATGAAAGAGAAAAACCTGCAATCCAGAGTACTAGCCCAGAAAGGATCTCATTCAAATAAGGAAGGAGAAATCAAAAGCTTTACAGACAAGCAAAACTTGAGAGAGTTCAACACCACCAAACCAGCTCTCCAACAAATGCTAAAGGATCTTCTCTACATAGAAAACACAGAAAAGGCTTATAAACTCGAACCCGAAACAACAAAATAAATGGCAAAGGGGTCATACTTATCAATAATTACCTTAAATGTAAATGGACTGAATGCCGCAACCAAAAGACAAAGACTGGCTGAATGGATACAAAAACAAGACCCTTGTATATGCTGTCTAAAAGAGAGCCACCTCAAACCAAGGGACACATACAGACTGAAAGTGAAGGGCTGGAAAAAGATATTTCATGCAAATGGAGACCAAAAGAAAGCAGGAATAGCAATACTCATATCAGATAAAATGGACTTGTGAAAAGAGACAAAGAAGGACACTACATAATGATTAAAGGATCAATCCAAGAAGATATAACAATTATAAAAATATATGCACTTAACATAGGAGCACTGCAATATGTAAAGCAAATGCTAACAAGTATAAGAGGGGAAATTAACAGTAACACAATAATAGTGAGCGACTTTAATACACCACTTACACCTAAGGATAGATCAGCTAAACAGAAAATTAGCAAGGAAATACAAACTTTAAGTGATACAATAGACCACTTAGACCTAATCGATATCTATAGGACATTTCACTCCCAAACAATGAATTTCACCTTTTTCTCAAGTGCACACAGAACATTCTCCAGGATAGATCACATCCTGGACCATAAATCCACTCTTGATAAATTCAAAAAAACTGAAATCATTCCAAGCATCTTTTCTGATCACAGTGCAGTAAGATTAGATGTCAACTACAGGGGAAAAAAAAACTATTAAAAATACAAACATAATCTAGAGCCAGACATCCTGGAATGTGAAGTCAAGTGAGCCTTAGAAAGCATCACTACGAACAAAGCTAGTGGAGGTGGTGGAATTCCAGTGGAGCTGTTTCAAATCCTGAAAGATGATGCTGTGAAAGTGCTGCACTCACTATGCCAGCAAATTCGGAAAACACAGCAGTGGCCACAGGACTGGAAAAGGGCAGTTTTCATTCCAATCCCAAAGAAAGGCAATGCCAAAGAATGCTCAACCTAGCGCACAATTGCACTCATCTCATATGCTAGTAAAGTAGTGCTCAAAATTCTCCAAGCCAGGCTTCAGCAATACGTGAACCGTGAACTTCCTGATGTTCAAGCTGGCTTTAGAAAAGGCAGAGGAACCAGCGATCAAATTGCCAACATCCACTGGATCATGGAAAAAGCAAGAGAGTTCCAGAAAAAAACATCTATTTCTGCTTGATTAACTATGCCAAAGCCTTTGACTGTGTGGATCACAATAAACTGTGGAAAATTCTGAAAGAGATGGGAATACCAGACCACCTGACCTGCCTCTTGAGAAATCTGTATGCAGGTCAGGAAGCAACAGTCAGAACTGGACACGGAACGACAGACTGGTTCCAAATTGGGAAAGGAGTACATCAAGGATATATATTGTCACCCTGCTTATTTAACTTCTATGCAGAGTACATCATGAGAAATGCTGGACTGGATGCAGCACAAGCTGGAATCAAGATTGCCGGAAGAAGTACCAATAACCTCAGATATGCAGATGACACCACCCCCTTATGGCAGAAAGTGAAGAGGAACTAAAAAGCCTCTTGAGGAAAGTGAAAGAGGAGAGTGAATAAGTTGGCTTAAAGCTCAACATTCAAAAAATGAAGATCATGACATCCAGTCCCATCACTTCATTGGAAATAGATGGAGAAACAGTGGAAACAGTGTCAGACTTTATTTTGGGGGCTCCAAAATCACTGCAGATGGTGATTGCAGCCATGAAATTAAAAGACTCTTACTCCTTGGAAGAAAAATTATGACCAACCTAGATAGAATATTCAAAAGCAAAGACATTATTTTGCTGACTAAGGTCCGTCTAGTCAAGGCTATGGTTTTTCCAGTGGTCATGCATGGATGTGAGAGTTGGACTGTGAAGAAGGCTGAGCAGTGAAGAATTGATGCTTTTGAACTGTGGTGTTGGAGAAGACTCTTGAGAGTCCCTTGAACTGCAAGTAGATCCAACCAGTTCATACTGAAGGAGATCAATCCTGGGATTTCTTTGGAAGGAATGATGCTAAAGCTGAAACTCCAGTACTTTGCCCACCTCATGGGAAGAGTTGACTCATTGGAAAAGACTCTGATGCTGGGAGGGATTGGGGGCAGGAGGAGAAGGGGACGGCTGGGGATGAGATGGCTGGATAGCATCACTGACTTGATGGACATGAGTCTGAGTGAACTCCGGGAGTTGGTGATGGACAGGGAGGCCTAGTGTGCTGTGATTCATGGGGTCGCAAAGAGTCAGACACGAGTGAAATATGAGTAGAAACAAATGAAAACGAAAAATGACAAGTCCAAAACCTATGGGATTCAGTAAAAGCATGCTAAGGATAAGGTTCATAGCAATGCAAGCTTACCTCAAGAAAGAAGAAAAAATCAAATAAATATCCTAACTTTACACCTAAAGCAACTAGAAAAAGAAGAAAAGAAGAACCCGGGGTTAGTAGAAGGAAAGAAATCATAAAAATTAGGGCAGAAATAAATTAAAAAGAAGGAGACTATAGAAAAAATCAACAAAACTAAAAGCTGGTTCTTTGAGAAGATTAATAATATAGAGAAACCATTAGCCAGACTCATCAAGAAAAAAAGGGAAAAGAATCAAATCAACAAAATTAGACATGAAAATGTAGAAACCACAACAGATAATACAGAAATACAAAGGATCAAGAGAGACTACTATCAGCACCTATATGACAATAAAATTGGGCAATTTGGAAGAAATGGACAAAGTTTTAGAAAAGTATAACCTTCCAAGACTGAACCAGAAAGAAATAGAAAATCTTAACAGACCCATCACAAGCATGGAAATAGAAACTGTAATTAAAAATCTTCCAACAAACAAAAGCCCAGGACCAAATGGCTTCACAAGTGAATTCAATCAAAAAATAGAGAAGAGCTAACACCTATCCTACTCAAACTCTTCCATAAAATTGCAGAGAAAGGTAAACTTCCAAACTCATTCTATAAGGCCACCATCACCCTAATACCAAAACCAGAAAAAGATGTAACAAAAAAGAAAACTAAAGGCCAATAACACTGATGAACATAGATGCAAAAATCCTCAACAAAATTCTAGCAAACAATTCAACCACATAGTAAAAAGATCATACATCATGACCATGTGGGCTTTATCCCAGGGATGCAAAGATTCTTCAGTATTCACAAATCAATCAATGTGATACATCATATTAACAAATTGACAGGTAAAAACCATATGATTATCTCAGTAGACACAGAGAAAGCCTTTGACAAAATTCGACATCCATTTATGGTTAAAAAAACCCTCCAGGAAACAGGCATAGAAGGAACATCAGTTCAGTTCAGTTCAGTCACTCAGTCATGTCCGACTCTTTGCGACCGCATGATTGCAGCAGGCCAGGCCTCCCTGTCCATCACCAACTCCTGGAATGCACTCAGACTCACATCCATTGAGTCAGTGATGCCATCCAGCCATCTCATCCTCTGTCATCCCTTTCTCCTCCTGCCCCCAATCCCTCTCAGCATCAAAGTCTTTTCCAATAAGTCAAGTCTTCACATGAGGTGGCCAAAGTACTGGAGTTTCAGCTTTAGCATCATTCCTCCCAAAGAAATCCCAGGGCTGATCTCCTTTAGAATGGACTGGCTGGATCTCCTTGCAATCCAAGGGACTCTCAAGAGTCTTCTCCAACACCACAGTTCAAAAGCATCAATTCTTCGGTGCTCAGCCTTCTTCACAGTCCAATTCTCACATCCATACATGACTACTGGAAAAACCATAGCCTTAACTAGACGGACCTCAGTCAACAAAGTAATATCTCTGCTTTTGAACCTCAACATAATAAAAATCATATATGATAAACCCACAGCAAACATTATCCTCAATGGTGAAAAATGGAAAGCATTTCCCCTTAAAGTCAGGAACAAGACAAGGGTGCCCACTCTCATCACTGCTATTCAACATAGTTTTGAAGTTTAAGCCACAGCAATCAGAGAAGAAAAATAAATGGAATCCAGATTGGAAAAGAAGTAAAACTCTTCACTGTTTGCAGATGACACGATCCTCTACATAGAAAACCCTAAAGACACCACTAGAGCGAATTAATGAATATATAGTAAAGTTGCAGGAGATAAAATTAGTACACAGAAATCCCTTGCATTCCTATACACTAACAATGAGAAAACAGAGAAATTGAGGAAACAAATCCATTCACCATTGTGATGAAAAGAATAAAATACTTAGGAACAAACCTTCCTAAAGAAACAAAAGACCTATACATAGAAAACTATAAAACACTGATGAATGAAATCAAAGATGACAGAAATAGAGAAATACACCACATTCATGGATTTGAAGAATTAATATAGTGAAAATGATTATAAAACCAAAGCAATCTATACATTCAATGCAATCCCTATCAATCTACCAATGGTATTTTTCACAGAATTAGAACAAATAATTTCACAGTTTGTATGGAAATACAAAAACTTCAACTAGCCAAAGCAATCTTGAGAAAGAAGAATGGAACTGGAGGAACCAACCTGCCTGACTTCAGACTATACTACAAAGCTACAGTCATCAAGACAGTTTGGTACTGGTACAAAGACAGAAATATAGATCAATGGAACAAATTAGAAAGCCCAGAGATAAATCCATGCACCTATAGACACCTTATCTTTGACAAAAGAGGCAAGAATATACAATGGAGAAAAGACAATCTCTTTAACAAGTGGTGCTGGGAAAACTGGTCAGCCACCTGTAAAAGAAAGAAACTAGAACACTTTCTAACATCATATACAAAAATAAGACCAGAAACTATAAAACTCCTAGAGGAAAACATAGGCAAAACACTCTCCGACATAAATCACAGCAGGATCCTCTATGACCCACCTCCCAGAGTAATGGAAATAAAAGCAAAAATAAACAAATGGGACCTAATTCATCTTAAAAGCTTTTTGCACAGTGAAGGAAACTATAAGCAAGGTGAAAAGACAGCCTTCAGAATGGGAGAAAATAATAGCAAATGAAGCAACTGACAAAGAATTAATCTCAAAAATATACAAGCAGCTCAAGCAGCTCAATACTGGAAAAATAAACGACCAAATCAAAAACTGGAAAAGGACCTAAACAGACATTTCTCCAAAGAAGACATACAGATGGCTAACAAACACATGAAAAGGTGCTCAATATCACTCATTATCAGAGAATTGAAAATCAAAACCTCAATGAGGTACGATCTCATGCCACTCAGAATGACTGCTATCAAAACATCTACAAAAAATAAATGCTGGAGAGGGTGTGGAGAAGAGGGAACCCTCTTACACTGTTGGTTGGAATGAAAAGTAGTATAGCCACTGTGGAGAACAGTGTGGAGATTCCTTAAAAACTGGAAATAGAACTGCCTTATGACCCAGCAATCCCACTGCTGGGCATACACACCAAGGAAACCAGAATTGAAAGAGACACATGTACCCCAATGTTCATCACAGCACTGTTTACAATAGCTAGGGCATGGATGTAACCTAGATGTCCATCAGCAGACAAATGGATAAGAAAGCCGTGATACATATACACAATGGAATATTACTCAGCTATTAAAAAGACTGCATTTGAATCAGTTCTAATGAGGTGGATGAAACTGGAGCCTATTATACAGAGTGAAGTAAGTCAGAAAGAAAAACACCAATATAGTATATTAACACATACATATGGAATTTAGAAAGATGATAATGATGACCCTATATGTGAGACAGCAAAAAGACACAGATAAAGAACAGACTTTTGAACTCTGTGGGAGAAGTTGAGAGTGGGATGATTTGACAGAATAGCATTGAGACATGTGTATTACCATATGTGAAGTAGATCACCAGTCCAAATCTGATGCATGAAACAGGGCACTCAAAGCTGGTGCATTGGGACCACTCTGAGGGATGGGATGGGGAGGGTGGGAGGGGTGTTCAGGATGGGGGACACATGTACACCCATGGCTGATTCATGTCAATGTATGGCAAAAACCACTACAATACTGTAAAATAATTAGCTTCCAATTAAAATAAATACATTTTTAAACAAAGGTTAAAAAAATGATTTCCTAAAATTATAAGGTCTTAATATTATAGTTAATTCTCAGAGAATGGGGTCCAAAGGAAGCATTACTTTTTGTTGTTAGCATATTATACTGACAAATGGTTTGGTACAGTACTTCTTTGCAATTAATTTCTGAATAATATCCCTAATATGATATTTGGAACTTTGTGGTGTTAGAAATGCACATCTTGTAGAGCAGGGTTTAGACTCAAACACTAGAGATTTAAGAGATGACATCACCCAAGAGGCAGAATCAGCACCTAAAGCCATTAAAAGCACAGATCTTACATAATAGACATAGACTGGAATTCTACCACTGTTATTACTATGAGTATAAGCTGTGACAAGTTACAACTTAAAATGATTCATTTTATTATTGTTAAAATGGATCTTCATGCTTAACTGATATTCTGTAGTTTTTCAGTTTTATATATATTCTGTTGATTTTCTACTACAGAAGTTGAAATTTTATCTCTCTTGTACACCCTCAACCCATGTTCCATCAACCCCAACCTGTTTTTGTTCCCATCTTCCTAATAGAGGCATATTATTCATTTTTGATGAAATCATTACTTGCTGTTTACATTATTTTGATCATGTAAATATTCAGTTCAGTTCAGTCGCTCAATCGTGTCCGACTCTTTGTGATCCCATGGACTGCAGCACACTAGGCCTCCATGTCCATCCCAACTCCCGGAATTTACCCAAATTCATGTCCATTGAGTTGGTGATGCCATCCAGCCATCTCATCCTCTGTCGTCCCCTTCTCCTCCTGCCCTCCGTCTTTCCCAGCATCAGGGTCTTTTCCAGTGAGTCAGTTCTTTGCATCAGGTGGCCAAAGTATTGGAGTTTCAGCTTCAACATTAGTCCTTCCAATGAACACTCGGGACTGATCTCCTTTAGGATGGACTAGCTAGATCTCCTTGCAGTCCAAGGGAATCTCAGGAGTCTTCTCCAATACCACAGTTCAAAAGCATCAGTTCTTTAGCACTCAGCTTTCTTTAAGTCCAACTCTCACATCCATACATGACTACTGGAAAAACCATAGCCTTGACTAGATGGACTTAGTTGCAAAGTAATGTCTCTGCTTTTTAATATGCTGTGTAGGTTGGTCATAACTTTCCTTCCAAGGAGTAAGCATCTTTTAATTTCATGGCTACAGTCACCATCTATGGTGATTTTGGAGCCCAAAATGTCAGCCACTGTTTCCACATATATGTCATGAAGTGATGGGGCCAGATACCATGATCTTAGTTTTTGAATGTTGAACTTTAAGCCAACTTTTTCACTCTCCTCTTTTACTTTCATCAAGAGGCTTTTTAGTTCTTTTTCACTTTCTGCCATAAGGGTGGTGTCATCTGCATATCTGAGGTTATTGGTACTTCTTCCGGCAATCTTGATTCCAGCTTGTGCTGCATCCAGTCCAGCATTTCTCATGATGTACTCTGCATAGAAGTTAAATAAGCAGGGTGACAATATATATCCTTGATGTACTCCTTTCCCAATTTGGAACCAGTCTGTCGTTCCGTGTCCAGTTCTGACTGTTGCTTCCTGACCTGCATACAGATTTCTCAAGAGGCAGGTCAGGTGGTCTGGTATTCCCATCTCTTTCAAAATTTTCCACAGTTTATTGTGATCCACACAGTCAAAGGCTTTGGCATAGTCAATCAAGCAGAAATAGATATTTTTCTGGAACTCTCTTGCTTTTTCCATGATGCAGTGGATGTTGGCAATTTGATCTCTGGTTCCTCTGCCTTTTCTAAAACCAGCTTGAACATGAGGAAGTTCACGGTTCACGTATTGCTGAAGCCTGGCTTGGAGAATTTTGAGCATTACTTTACTAGCATGTGAGATGAGTGTTCAAATATAGATTATCATAAAATGTAATATGATTGTAGTTCCTTACAGTTTCTTACCCTGAAGTTTATGATGGCTATGTTTTTTCATATGTGCCTATTATTGCTTCTTCCCCAAACATTTTTTTCAGAATGTACATGTCTTTCTTGCAGAGCCACACTCATCAGATAGTGTATTAGCTTTACCCCCACCATGAAAGGGCTTCCCTGATTGCTCAGCTGATAAAGAATCCAGCTGCAATGCAGGAGGCCTTGGTATGATTCCTGGGTTGGGAAGATTCCCTGGAGAAGGGATAGGCTACCCACTCCAGTATTCATGGGTTCCCCTGGTGACTCAGAGGGTAAAGAATCTGCCTGCAATGAGGGAGACCTGTTTCAATCCCTGGGTTAGGAAGATCCCCTGGAGGAGGGCATGGCACCCCACTCCAGTATTCTTGCCTAGAGAATCCCATGAGCAAAAGAACCTGGCAGCCTACAATCCATGGGGTGGAAAGAGTTGGACACCACTGAGCGACTAAGCATAGCGCAGCACCACCATGCAAACAGCTCTTTTGGAGCCTTTCATCCCACTCCTCCAGTCTGGGCTGTTTGACTCTAGGCTGTTGAAGAACTGCTCACCAAGAAACCACTCCTTCCAAATTCCCTCACCTCTCCCATTGTTTGGCTTCTTCTTTTTTGTATCTTGTGGCTTCTTTTGTTTCAATTTAATTTTCTTAGCTTTGGCTGTGCTGAGTCTTCACTGCTGCCAAAGGGGGCTACTCTCTAGCTGTGGTGCGCCAGCTTCTCATTTTGGTGGTTTCTCTTGCTGCTGAGCACAGGCTCTGGGGTGCACTAGCTTCAGTAGCTGTGGCAGAAATACTGTATAGAGCACAGGTTCAATAGCTCTGGCCCGTAAGCTTAGTTGCTCCGCTCTATGTAGGATCTTCCTGGATCAGGGATTGAACCCGGATCTCCTCAGTGCATTCTTTATTGCTGAGCCCCCAGAGGAGCCCTCTAGTGGCTTCATGGTTTGCTCCTTTGTTTGGCTGGAATTTACATTCTAATAGCTTCCTGGAAAACCATTCTTGAGAGAGATGTTACCTGAAGAGTACCTTGTGTTTTAAAAAGTCTTTATGCTTTGTTCGATAATATAAATGGGAAAGAATTCTAAGCTGGAAAGTATTTCTTCCTCAGAATTTTGATGACATTTTCTAGGCCTCTTCCTCTTATTTTTGCTTCTTAGATGTCTGATGGCATTCTTATTCCTGAATCTTTGTTGTGTCTTTTTTTTCCCCTATTTAAACTTATATGATCTTTTTGTTTCTGGTATGCTAAATTTTATGATGAAATACTTGGTATTTTGGGGTACTTCATGGGCCTTTTCAAATTATAGATTTATTTTCTTCAATTCTGAGAAAATTTCTTCTATTATATCTTTTATAGCTTCCCCTCCACTATTTTTTGTTGATATTCTCTTTTTTGAAATTCCTATTTCAGATAACAAACTCCTCAAAAATATACTGTGATTTTCCTGTCTTTCCTCTACTTGTTATCAGCATTTAAAAAGGGAGGGGGGAGATTTTTTGACTTAATTTTCCCAACCTTCTTATGAATTTTTAAAAACATTTTGTTTGTTTTTTTCAAGAACTTTACCATTTTCTTTTGAAATTTCCTTTAAGAATGTCTTGTTGTATTGTATGAAGATTATGCCTTCTCTTATTTATTTAAAGTTTTCAATTATTACTTTACTAATTGCTGTTTGGTTCCTATTCTCTGTATTATGTTTCCTCTGAATTCCTTCAGTTCAGTTCAGTTCAGTCACTCAGTCATGTCCGATTCTTTGCAACCCCATGAATCGCAGCACGCCAGGCCTCCCTGTCCATCACCATCACCATCTCTTGGAGTTCACTCAGACTCAAGTCCATTGAGTCCATGATGCCATCCAGCCATCTCATCCTTGGTCGTCCCCTTCTCCTCCTTCCCCCAATCCCTCCCAGCATCAGAGTCTTTTCCAATGAGTCAACTCTTCCCATGAGGTGGCCAAAGTACTGCAGTTTCAACTTTAGCATCATTCCTTCCAAAGAAATCCCAGGGTTGATCTCCTTCAGAATGGACTGGTTGGATCTCCTTGCAGTCCAAGGGACTCTCAAGAGTCTTCTTCAACACCACAGTTCAAAAGCATCAATTTTTCGGCGCTCAGCCTTCTACACAGTCCAACTCTCACATCCATACATGACCACAGGAAAAACCATAGCCTTGACTACACGGACCTTAGTCAGCAAAGTAATGTCTCTGCTTTTGAATATTCTATCTAGGTTGGTCATAACTTTTCTTCCAAGGAGTAAGCGTCTTCTAATTTCATGGCTGCAGTCACCATCTGCAGTGATTTTGGAACCCAAAAATATAAAGTCTGACACTGTTTCCACTGTTTCCCCATCTATTTCCTGTGAAGTGATGGGACCGGATGCCATGATCTTCGTTTTCTGAATGTTGAGCTTTAAGCTAACTTTTTCACTCTCCTCTTTCACTTTCATCAAGAGGCTTTTTAGTTCCTCTTCACTTTCTGCCATAAGGGTGGTGTCATCTGCATATCTGAGGTTATTGATATTTCTCCTGGCAATCTTGATTCCAGCTTGTGTTTCTTCCAGCCCAGCATTTCTCATAATGTACTATGCATATAAGTTAAATAAGCAGGGTGACAATATACAGCCTTTTCTTTGTTTTTCTGCTTTTTTAAAAAATTGGTAATATGGTACTTATTTATCAAAGCTGAATGCTTCCTCATTCACACTTGGTCCTCTACTGCTGCATCTGGAAGTCTACAGACTACATTTGTCAGGCTCCTTTGCCAGCTGATCTCCTCTTAGGTTCTGTCTTTAAGAGGCATTTGTGAGATTTTAGAAGTGAGAGGAAATGCTACATTTTCTGCTTTTGGCTTACATAGTAGCAGACATTATAGTTTCTGAAATTTACTAGTGATGTGTGGGTTGTGGTATGACAACTATATACTCTGCTGCTGCTGCTAAGTCGCTTCAGTTGTGTCTGACTCTGTGCAACCCCAGAGACGGCAGCCCACCAGGCTACTCCGTCCCTGGTATTCTCAGGCAAGAACACTGGAGTGGGTTGCCATTTCCTTCTCCAATGCATGAAAGTGAAAAGTGAAAGTGAAGTTGCTCAGTCGTGTCCAGCTCTTAGCGACCCCATGGACTGCAGCCCACCAGGCTCCTCTGTCCATGGGATTTGCCAGGCAGGAGTACTGGAGTGGGGGTGCCGCTGCCTATGTACTCTAGTGGTTCCTTAATCAGCAGCAGCTCCTCTGGCATTACCACTTCTCCATGGCTGGGGAGCCGGTCCATGCTTCAGGCTGCCTCCTTATGAAGAGAATGAAGGAAAGTGAAATGGTCATTGATTTGCTATTCATGAAGGTTAAATCCAAACACATCTCATTTTCAAGGAAATCATCTCCAGAGACGGTAAATGGGGAATCAATTCACCTTACCAATTCTGTACTCTCTTGACAAGAATTGATGTAAACCTTGTTCTATCCTTCTTGAACAAGATGGATAAATTACATTAATATGCTGTATATTTTATGTGAATTGCTAGAGAATCTAAGGGAATGTGCTGGATTTGAAATAGATTGGTAGCATCTATAGAAAACTTGTTTAAGACAGCATTCTGCTTGGCAGCCTATGCTTCTCAGGAAAATGTTACATTTGAATTGGAAATAGGATTTGAGGCCATTTATTTCTCCGTATATGAAAACACACTCAGTGTTTTCTATTCATAGTGGATTGTAGGCCTTTCAAAGGCCATGAAATCTTGCTTCAGTTACATTTGTCATCTGGTTCATTTGTACTTCTGTGTGCAGTTACCCAGGTAACATATGCATAAGTGTGTGCGTGTGTATGTAACATCGTTAGTGCTGAACACTGTTGCCATATGGTTCACCAGAGTTTTTCCATGTTAATTACCTTTATGAGTCAATAAAGAGACAAAGATAAAGGCAGAAAAATTAGAGCTATGCATTTTTTTTTGGTGCGTGAGCATAACACAGTTCCCCAGGCCCCCTGCCCATTGGTTAAGTTATGAAAGTTGGAAAACTCTCTTTTAAAAATATTTACATTTTGATTTTTTTATTTGGAAAATATTTATTTGGCTGCACCAAGTCTTAGTTGCAACACACAGGATCTTTGATCTTTCTTATGATATACAGGCTGTTTAGTTGCAACGTGTGGAATCTAGTTCCCTGATCAGGGATCGAACCTGGGTCCCCTGCATTGGGAGCACAGAATCTTAGCCACTGGTCTACCAGAGAAATTACCTGGAAAACTTTTAAAGAGACTCTGGCCCACAGATTTTGAGTCAGAAGAGATTCCTGATCCAAGTCATTAGGACCATGTAAGTTAGACAAGAACTGCATTTTTTTCTTGACTGTATGTCTCAAAAAAGCATATTATTTAATAAACAGTCAGTTACTCTGGAGTGAGAATTGCACTTATTGGAGCTGGGCAATCAATGGCAATCAAGATAAACTTCTATGTATGTGTTTGTAGAAATTTTTGCATGTTTTTTCTGTATTTGTTCAGACCTATGTACGGAAAATCTAATGTGCTCTATAAATCTCCCCCTGTGGCATAGAGAAAAAATATTAGCTTGGGATTCAGAAGAATTGGCATCTAGCTCCAGGTCAAAGATAATTCTTGTACATGAAAAACCTCCTAGGAGACTTAACCAGAAGAATGTTTATCCACTATATTATTTATAACAATGAAATTGGAACAAAAAAATACACTGAGTTTCCAAGAGTTGGTAATTGTAAAAAAGATTATGTTAAATTTACCTAATAGATTTTTTTCAGCCATTTAAAATACTGCTGTAGACTAATATTTACTGGCATAAAATTATATTTTCACATATAGATTTACCTGATAAAATGTTAATTCTTTTTGTTTATTTAGCAGCTTTTACATTTTTATTTAACAAATTTCACATATTTAGCATTTTTCAGACAACTCTTTAAGAAAAATTGTTTTTCACCCAAGCAATACTAAATAAATATGCTTCTTCTCAACCCAGAGATTGAACCAAGTTCTCCTGCATTCCAGGCAGATTCTTTACTGTCTGAGCCACCAGGCAAGCACACAAGATGAAAAGTATGGTGGGGCTGTTCCAAGATGGAGGAGGCTCATGACATTGTACAGGAGACAGGAATCAAAACCATCCCTGGGGAAAAGAAGTGCAAAAAAGCAAAACAGCTGTCTGAGGAGGCCTTACAAATAGCTGTGAAAAGAAGGAAAGTGAAAAGCAAAGGAGAAAAGGAAAGATATTCCCATTTGAATGCAGAGTTCCAAAGAATAGCAAAGAGAGATAAAAAGCCTTCCTCAGTGATCAATGCAAAGAAATAGAGGAAAACAACAGAATGGGGAAGACTAGAGATCTCTTCAAGAATATTAGAGATATCAAGGGAACATTTCATGCAAAGATGGGCTCGATAAAGGACGGAAATGGTAGGGACCTAACAGAAGCAGAAGATATTAAGAAGAGGTGGCAAGAATACACAGAAGAACTGTACAAAAAGATCTTCATGACCCAGATAATCATGATGGTGTGATCCCTCACCTAGAACCAGACATCCTGGAATGCGAAGTCAAGTGGGCCTTAGGAAGCATCACTATGAACAAAGCTCATGCAGGTGATGGAATTCCAGTTGAGCTATTTCAAATCCTGAAAGATGATGCTGTGAAAGTGCTGCACTCAATATGCCAGCAAATTTGGAAAACTCAGCAGTGGCCACAGGACTGGAAAAGATCAGTTTTCATTCCAATTCCAAAGAGAGGCAATGCCAAAGAATGCTCAAACTACTGCACAATTGCACTCATCTCACATGCTAGTAAAGAAATGCTCAAAATTCTCCAAGCCAGGCTTCAGCAAGATGTGAATCATGAACCTCCAGATGTTCAAGCTGGTTTTAGAAAAGGCAGAAGAACCGGAGATCAAATTGTTTTTTGCATCAAAAAAGCAAGAGAGTTCCAGAAAAACATCTACTTCTGCTTTATTGACTATGCCAAAGCCTTTGACTGTGTGGATCACAAGAAACTGTGGAAAATTCTGAAAGACATGGGAATACCAGACCACCTGACCTGCCTCTTGAGAAACCTATATGCAGGTCAGGAAGCAACAGTTAGAACTGGACATGGAACAACAGACTGGTTCCAAATAGGAAAAGGAGTACGTCAAGGCTGTATATTGTCACCCTGCTTATTTAACTTATATGCAGAGTACATCATAACAAACGCTGGGCTAGAAGAAGCCCAAGCTGGAATCAAGATTGCTGGGAGAAATATCAGTAACCTCAGATATGCAGATGACACCACCCTTATGGCAGAAAGTGAAGAGGAACTAAAGAGCCTCTTGGTGAAAGTGAAAAAGGAGAGCGAAAAAGTTGGCTTAAAGATCAACATTCAAAAAACAAAGATCATGGCATCCGGTCCCATCACTTCATGGGAAATAGATGAGGAAACAGTGGAAACAGTGTCAGACTTTATTTTTTGGGCTCCAAAATCACTGCAGATGGTAATTGCAGTCATGAAATTAAAAGATGTTTTATTCCTTGGAAGGAAAGTTATGACCAACCTAGACAGCATATTGAAAAGCAGAGACATTACTTTGCCAACAAAGCTCCATCTAGTCAAGGCTATGGTTTTTTCCAGTGGTCATGTATGGATGTGAGAATTAGACTACAAAGAAAGCTGAGCACCGAAGAATTGATGCTTTTGAACTGTGGTTTTGGAGAAGACTCTTGCGAGTCCCTTGGACTACAAGGAGATCCAACCAGTCCATCCTAAAGGAGATCAGTCCTGGGTGTTCTTTGGAGGGACTGATGTTGAAGCTGAAACTCAATACTTTGGCCACCTGATGTGAAGAGCTGACTCATTTGAAAAGACCCTGATGCTGGGAAAGATTGAAGGCAGGAGGAGAAGGGGACAACAGGAGATGAGGTGGTTGGATGGCATCACTGACTTGATGGACATGGGTTTGGGTGAACTCTGGGAGTTGGTGATGGACAGGGAGGCCTTGCGTGCTGTGGTCATGGGGTTGCAAAGAATGGGACATGACTGAGCGACTGAACTGAACTGAACTGATACCACAATTGTCCCCAGTGATTATGGTGTTGGTTGGTGGACACTTTAATTCTTGTTATATCCAACTGCTTCTCCCTGCCCTATTCTTTCCTTCTTTCTTTTTTATTTGCTTAAGAGATAATATTTGGAAAGATAATCTAATGTTCTTCCCTATGTGGTTCTTCCCTTGCCTCCTTAGATTTTGTACCTCTGTGTCAGCTTGATGTGTTATGAAATTCACCTTCATGCCTTGGGGATAGGTAGACACAGTATTGATCTTAACTGTTATTTTTGAAATTAAGCCCCTGCAAAGACATATGTCTCATGCATAAAGACTGGATAGCATCTGGCTAGACTTGGACAGCACAGAAGAGAATCAGAAGGAAATTTTAAAGGTCTGAGATGGACCATGTTCTAGAAGTTGGAGAGAGGAGGAGAGTGACAGAATCTTCATTTCATCTGGGGATCTGTGAGCAGGAAAGGACTTCTTTCAGAGGAATTAAAATGTGCAGGTAGACAGAGTCACCTCAAAATGGCAGTAGCTATGATGTTGCTAGCTGCTGATTTAGGGCTCTTCACATTTGGATGAGGAACGAAAGGAGGGAGAAGATGAAAGAGAGGGACAGGGTTGGTTTCTTCCTAGACTCAGAGATTTCTGTCTTAACCATTAATCAGTCAGGTTCTGGGTCAATAAGATACTTTGATTATGTGCAGAATACTATCATCTCCAAATAATAACGATAACCAACACTACAATAACAGAGGTAGATTTTCTGGAATTTGCCTGGCTTCGGAATGCATTTATAGTTGTTCTCAAGCTACTTTACAAATAAATGGAAATCAGTTTTGAAAGTTCAGAGATTTACAAGGCTTCGTTTCTATTAAAACCTAATCTGAACAAAATATACCAATCTAGTTCCACATGAGGTTGAAATGTGACTTCATTTCTAACCTGCCAAGTTACCTAATTTAAAAAATAGCATTGCACAAATAAAGTATCTCTTTATGCCTATAGTAGTGAACTCTGTCTACTATTTATATCTATTTAAAAGTTATAACTCAAGGGTAAAAAACCCTGCAAATATGTATTGATCTCATTTCTCATGTTGTTTTACCTCCATTTTTCTTAGAGTTTATGCTGCATAAGTGGGTGAGTGAAAGTCATTCAGTCATGTCAGACTCTTTGTGAATCCATGGACTATACAGTCTATGGAATTCTCCAGACCAGAATACTGGAGTGGGTAGCGGTTCCTTTATCCAGGGGATCTTCCTAACCCAGGGATCGAACCCAGGTCTCCCACATTGCAGGCAGATTCCCTAACAGCTGAGCCACCAGGGAAGCCCTTATTCTGCTAATTCAACCCCTAACTCTGCACTCTAGGTGCTGACCCTCTTTTCCAGGTCATGAGCATCTACCTTGCTGCTTGGTCCTTGGTTCTCTTCTTTGTCCTTGCCTAACTCTTCCTCTCACTAACATCTGGCCCTGTTACTCATGCCCTTCTCCTTGACCTCCCCCGCCCTTTTACTTTCTCCACATTTCAGTTCAGTTCATTTGCTCAGTCATGTCTGACTCTTTGCAACTCCATGGACTGCAGCACGCCAGGCTTCCTTGTCCATCACCAACTCCCAGAACCTGCTCAAATTTATGTCCATTGAGTTGGTGATGCCATCCAACCATCTCATCTTCTATTGTCCCCTTCTCCCCTTGCCTTCAATCTTTCCCAGCAGGAGGGTCTTTCACAACAAGTCAGTTCTTCACATCAGGTGGCCAGATTGTTGGAGTTTCTGCTTCAGCATCAGTCCTTCCAATGAATATTCAGGACTGATTTCCTTTAGGATTGACTGGTTTGATCTCCTTGCAGTCCAAAGGACTCTCAAGATTTTTCTCCAACACCTCAGTTCAAAAGCATCAGTTCTTTGGCACTCAGCTTTGTTTATACTCCAGCTCTCACATCCACACATGATTACTGGAAAAGTCACAGATTTGACTAGATGGACCTTTGTCAGCAAAGTAATATTTCTGCTTTTTAATATGCTGTCTAGGTTTGTCATAGCTTTTCTGCCAAGGAACAAGGATATTTTAATTTCATGGCTGCATTTACCACCTGCAGTAATTTTAGAGTCCCCCAAATAAATCTCTCACTGTTTCCATTGTTTCCCCATCTATTTGCTGTGAAATGATGGGACCGTATGCCATGATCTTAGTTTTCTGAATGTTGAGTTTTAAGCCAACTTTTTGCTCTCCTCTTTCACTTTCATCAAGAGGCTCTTTAGTTCCTCTTCTCTTTCTACCATAAGGGTGGTGTCATCTGCATATCTGAGGTTATTGATATTTCTCCCGGCAGTTTTGATTCCAGCTGTGCTTCATCCAGCCTGGCATTTTACATGATGTACTCTGCATATAAGTTAAATAAGCAGAGTGACAATATACAGCCTTGACGTGCTCCTTTCCCAGTTTGGAACCAGTCTGTTGTTCCTTGCCTTGTTCTAACTGTTGCTTCTTGTCTTGCATACAGACTTCTCAGGAGGCAGGTCAGGTGGTCTGATATTCCCCTCTCTTTCAGAATTTTCCATAATTTGTTATGATCTACACAGTCAAAGGCTTTGATGTAATCATAAAGCAGAATTTCTGCAGTTCTCTTGCTTTTTCGATGATCCAACGAATGTTGGCAATTCGATCTCTTGTTCCTCTGCTTTTTCTCAATCCACCTTGAACATCTGGAAGTTCATAGTTCATGTACTGTTGAAGCCTGGCTTGGAGAATTTTGAGTATTACTTTGCTAGCGTGTGAGATGAGAGCAATTGTGCGGTAGTTTGAGCATTCTTTGGCATTGCCTTTCTTTGGAATTGGAATGAAAACTGACCTTTTCCAGTCCTGTGGCCACTGCTGAGTTTTCCAAATTTGCTGGCATATTGAGTGCAGCACTTTCACAGCATCATCTTTCAGGATTTGATATAGCTCCGCTGGAATTCCATCATCTCCACTAGCTTTGTTCATAGTGATGCTTCCTAAGGCCCAATTGACTTCACATTCCAGGATGTCTGGCTCTAGGTGAGTGATCACACTATCATGGTTATCTGAGCCATTAAGATCTTTTTTGTACAGTTCTTCTGTGTATTCTTGCCACCTCTTCTTAATATCTTCTGCTTCTGTTAGGTCCCTACCATTTCTGTCCTTTATTGTGCCCATCTTTGCATAAAATTTTCCCTTGGTATCTATAATTTTCTTGATGAGATCTCTAGTCTTTCTCATTCTATTCTCCACCATGGTTTCTTGGATTTTTTTTTTCCTTTCTCTTTTAATCTTTCTTAAGAGGTCTTCTTTTTCCTTTTCCCACTCATTAAATAGTGATAATCTTTTGTCTTATGTCATTAGTTTATTTTTCCCTTGTCATTCATTCTCATATTCTTCCTGAGAGATCTCATTTTTTTTTAAACCTTTGTTTGTTACTTCTGTGCTGATTATTCTCGAATCTGCATCTTTAGTATAACTTTTCCTTTTGAACTGCACTCTGTGTCTGACTGCTCACTGGACATGTCCACAGGCACATTCTGTAATCTCTCAAACCTGACCTGGGCAGAACTGAACCTTCTTCTCCACAAGCCTGTTTGTTGTATGCATCTCTGTCAGCGGCTGGTATCCAGACCAAGCTAGAGCCCTGGATAGTCCCTTTAACTCCTTCCCTTCCCTTCATCCCCCTTCCCTTCCCTTCATCCCCATCTGTATTAGTCTGCTGAAGTTGCTGTACCAAAATACCGCAGTAAGTTTCTGGGTGGTGTAAACAACAGAAATTTATTCTCTCAAAATTTTTTAGGCTGAGAAGTCCAAGATCAAGGTGCTGCCAGATTTTGTTTCTGGTGAGAACACTCCTCCTGGCTTGCAGATGGCTGCCTTTTCACTGCGTGCTCATATGGGAGGGAGAGGGAGACAGAGAAACATACAGAGAGACAGAGAGGCAGAGAAAGCTCTCTGGTATCTCTTCTTATAAAGACATTAATCTCATCAGATCAGGTCATCCTTATGACCCCATTTAACCTTAATTAGATCCTTAGAGGCTCTGTCTCCAAATATAGGCATACTGGGAATTGGGGCTTCAACATATGAATTATGGGGAAACACAAATGTTTGGTCAGTAACACCATCCATTGGTCACCAAGGTTTTTCAATTCTTCCTAGTAAACAGTGTTTAAAACAATTACGTCTTAACTCCCGTGGTAATTTAATTCTGGACACCATTTCCTTTCACCCTATTGACCTTCTTACTTGTCGCCCTGCTTCTAGTCTACCTGGTCCCATCCAGTCCCTATGCTGCAGCTTGGGTGCCCTTTCTCAAATACAAACCTGATCATGTCACTCCTCTCTTGAATCTTTTCTATGTCCCTCCATTACTGTCATGATGAAACTCAGATCTTAATTGCTTGCCAGGCCCTTTGCGAACTGGACCTTGCCTGCCACCCTGGTCTTACTACTTCCCACTTTGTGGTAGATATTCCAGACTTAAAAACAGTCACAGTCCCCCAAAGGACCATGCTTCCCCACCTCCCCTCTTGTCTCTCCCTCCCCAGGCCTTTGCACTGTCATTCTGCTCTCCTCCTTTCCTTTCTCCTTCCTTGTCTCTTTCCCGGCAGTTCCAGAGTCCAGTTAGTGTTTTTCCATTTCTCAGGTTTCAGCATTGACAGCGCTTTCTCTGGAAGCCTTTTCCTATCCTCTGCAGCTGGGCTGCTGTCCTTCATCCTTAGATACTTATCTGTCACTCAGTAATATGTCCCCAGAGTCTAGCACAGTGTCTGGCACATAGCAAACCTTCAATAATTACATGTTTGAAAATGAACGACTACATCTTACCTAACCTTTTGATAAGTTAATCAGTCAATAGAGCTCCTATGTTCTGGTTACCGTCTCTTCCAGCTATGAAGGAAAATGCGAACTAGACATATGTTATACCAACATGAGACTCAGGGGAGTTGGGCGAAGGTATCATAGCACAGAGCTCAGTGGGGTAGGAGCTAAAGGTCACGGTTACACCCAGGTTGGGTCAGCCACTGTAGGAGGGAGGTTAGTCTTTATATACCTTCATTCATTGCTCAGGCCCTCCTCGACAGCTCCCTGTCTCCACGGAAAAGAATGCCTGTAAACCTGAGTGATATTTGAAACAGTCAACGACTGCTATGCTTATATGCATACACAAGTGAATAAGAAAATGAGAAATGTATTTCTTGTTCTCTAAATTTTATGTCATAAAATAAGTGCTATAAATTTTGGTGTAAATTGTTCATCTGGTTCAAATAATCACTGAATTGTTTGTTTATTTTAGAGAGATTTTTTTTGTAACTATCACTGACTAAATCATGTTCCACTTGGAGCCATGACTTTACATGGGGAACCACATCAAAGTCTTTCCAAGGACTTTGTCATTGGCTTTGTTGTGGCCAGAATTGCCTGTGTTGGGTGCATGTGCAGATGTTAGCACCTCCCACATGGTGAGACCTGGGGACCCAAAGTCCCAGACCCCCAGCAATGCCACCACAAGGCGACTGTCCACTGCTTGTTCTGTTTTCCAACCCAGACCCCGGTGGAGCGGATGGAAAGGGAGGTGGCGGCTGCATCCACCACTGCCTTAGTCTGCTGAGCGGCCACCAGGGGTCACCCTCACCTATGCTTCCAGACCCCTACACGGACCTTTGTGGTCCCAGCAGATAGCAAAGTTCAGAAGTAGCAGTGCCTGGGATGGATGAGTATCTTTGTTGGCCTAAGGAACTCCTAGCAACCTGAATCTCTGGCTTTTAGTATAGGAGGAGGGTTTGAGCTTTCAGTAGAGAGGAAAGTCCTGCACAAAATTCTTCTTTCTTTCTAGTAAGAAATACTTAAATACAGATCACTCAGCTTGGCATAAAGAGCCCTGGGTAATATGTTCCAGTCTGCCTCCCTGCCCTATGTCCTTTTGTTTTCTACATGCACCCTGTGTTGCAGGCAAACTGGAGCTCTCCTTTTAATACACACTACACGTGCACACACACATACACACACACTCACACACAGGCTCCTGTTTCTCTTATTGCCTTTGGACTCTTGCTTCTTTGTAAATTACTCTCCCTCTCTCTCCCCCATAATTCTGCCTGTTAATATTTTATCCCTCCTTCAAGGCATATTTGACATGCTGCCACCTCCTGTGAGGGGATTCTCAGTCCCTCCAACCAGATTATAACCATTCTGTCGTTTGAATTTCCACTTACACCTTTTCTTATGACTTTGACCTTACTGAGCCGTATATTTTAAATCATCATTTGCATACTTGAAAAATCCTCTCCATTTTCCTAGACTGAGGATTCCAGAGAGAAATGTGTTGTACTTTTTCTTTTCATCCCTTGAAGATCCTACTGTAGTGCCTTTCAGCAGATATCTAACACTTTTTTATTTTTGGTGGGAGCTGGAATTATTTTTGTGATAATAAGAAGTGTTATTGAGAAAAGCTCTAGAACCAATGTGAAAGCTGCAGAAATAAATGTTTCCAGTTTCTGTATTTCTCTAAGTCTTCGGTTCTTCCTCTGCTCTAATGTGGATGATAAAGGTACTTGTGTCATAAGAGAGTTGTGTGGATTAAGTGACATCATGTATTACTTAGCACAGTGTCTGCTGTGTAATAAGCAATCAGTAAATGGCTGTTGTTGTTCTTATTATTATTATCTTGCTCTATGGTATGATCTTCCAGAGATGGAAAAGTCTATTACACAGTTCTTCCTTCTTTTTCTGGTGGTATTGTTTATCCTTTCATTCAGCTTGTATTTTACGGAGTTTTATGATGTGCCAGGTCTGGGCTAGGGGCTGGAAATCCTGTGCTTAGAAGAAATACCAGCTATGGTTCTCACCTTCATAGAGATCTGAGTCTGGAGTGGGAGATGGATGTTTATCCAGGAATTATGCTAGGAGAGGCACCTGGCCCCGCGAGAGCCTAGCTTAGGGAACCTTGACCTAGTGAGTGGTCTCTGAATTGTTCAGGCACCTCTGGCCAACAATCCGGAGAAGGGGTGTTTTAATCAGAGCTGGGACTGGGTTGAGGGATGTGAGGCCCTCATATTCTGTGAAAATTTTAAGAGGATCCAAAAAGACTCAATACTCATGATAATGTTTTAATGCAATGTTTAAAAAACTGAATTTAGTGCAGAATAATCCACAGTGAGCAAAGTATCACAATTTTGAATGAAGACAGGATCAGTAACAATTCTGTGCTAAGTGAAGCCTTATGCAAAAAGAAAAATTAAATACTGATCTTTAGTCTTAACTTAGCCCTGAGTTTGACTAGTAAAAATAACTTTAAATGTTCCTTCTGAGCCAGAATCTGGAAAATTATGTACATTTACATGGGAACTTCTAATACTGTCCAGCAGAGGGAAGCAATACCTAAGAAAATGGAGCTTTTTCCAAAATCTCATCATCACAGTTGTCATCATTATAAAATTCTTGGAATTACTTTATAGGTTAAAAGTTTTTGCAGTAGAAAAAGGATGTGGTATGGAAACTTTGTATGACTCTAGTGTTGGAGGACCAAAAAAACTCTTATAAACTGCCTTAGTACATCATGCTTTCTTTTTGATAGATATATTTTTGCAGGTTTAATTTGAAATAAAATCCAGGACATACAAGTCACATGGTAAAGAGCATTCTATAATTTTGAGGGGCACATTTTTGGAAGCAACATTAATATTTGTATGGTTTTTCTTTTTATTTCTGCTTTTTCTTCTTTCAAATTTAGCATTAGAGATTTGGAAGAGAAGTTTGATATCATGCAGAAGATCATGTGCCAGATAAACTAGTGCAAGACAGGCTGGGTTTACTTACTTGTCAATTAATTTGTTCATTCATTTATTGCCTCATTTATTTACAAGCATTTAGTATTTACCATGTGACAAGTACTGTGGTAGCACTATGGATGCAAAGACTACCATAAGTCACAGTTACTGTATTTATGAACGCCCACTTAGGAGTAGGAGACACTAGCAGGAATAGACACGTAGGATATCTCGAGTAAGTGTACAAGGTGTGTGCCAAATGCTTGGGGAGCAGCTAACAAGTATTCATTTGTCCAGTTTATTCTAAGGAATACTTTTACTGTCTAGTATATTAGACCTAAAGTACTTTGTTTTTATTTAACTATGACTTTGGCACAAAGTATCTCTCTTGTTAAACTTGATAATTTTCCCCAGTTTCTAGTTCAATGGGGGCATTCATCAACTGTGGTTATTGATAGCCATCTGAGAGTTAAATCCTAAAGCCTGGATCCTAGAGAAATCATCTAGGCATGCAGTTTGTGAACTGTGCCATAGGAGACTCGAGGGCAACGTAGTCTGTATCTCCTGCATCAAGTATCCTGGAGTACTTGGTGAAAGTTCTGATTTCCTTTCCTGAGCCCCGGAGAATCAGATGCTGGAGGAACGGGGAGGCAGGGAAAGCTACAGGCACACAAGTGCTGCAGATGATTCTCATGTGCACTGAAGGGCCTCGGGGACTGTTCCCGTTGCCTCTCCCAGCTCAGAATACACTTCAACAAGAGTGCTTCTTTTAATTGTAAATTCCATGAAGTCTGAGTCTCTGTCTGTTGTGTTCACTGCTGTATCTCCCATATTTTGAACAATGCCTGGTTCACAGAAGATATTTGTTGATGGAATGATGAACATACATAAATTGAGTATCTACCTAAGAGTTCAATTTGAATAAAACTTTCTACTGGTAAAACTCCCTAATTCCCAGGCCAAGAGTATGCATTATCCTATTTCTTCCAAGAAAGTAAATAGAACTGAAGGCCTTCAGGTAATTACATTGGGTGTAGAACCTAATTAATTACATTTTCAAGGCTATGTTTTCATTTCTTTCTAATAGTCATCTGTAAGGCACAAGGATCACTCCAGCATTTATCCCAGTAGAGACTGTGATTTGCTGAATGTTAGACCACTGCCCCAGAAAAGGCAACGGCAACCCACTCCAGTACTCTTGCCTGGAAAATCCCATGGATGGAGGAGCCTGGTAGGCTGCAGTCCATGGGGTTGTGAAGAGTCGGACACAACTGAGCGCCTTCACTTTCATTTTTCACTTTCATGCATTGGAGAAGGAAATGGCAACCCACTCCAGTGTTCTTGCCTGGAGAATCCCAGGGACAGGAGCCTGGTGGGCTGCCGTCTCTGGGGTCGCACAGAGTCGGACACGACTGAAGTGACTTAGCAGCAGCAGCAGCAGCAGCATCAGATCACTGGTGAGCTTGATCTCTGGTTCAGCTCTCCTGACTTGTGGGCCAGAGCTCTTTGTGCTGGCTTGTCTGACACTCTTGGTTTGAGGTGAAGCCATAATGATGTGATGTGTGTGGTGGATTGTCAGTGATATAGCTGGAGCCAGGCTCTTCTACTTGGGTCCTTACATTCAGTTTTATGTCTTTCCTAATTTTTATCTTGCTTTCGTGACTCATGTGTTTAGTTACACAACTGAAAAGTAGCCATTCATTCATTCTCTTATCTGTTCCTCCATGAATAAGTATTGATTGAGCAAATCTATCTAGGAATGCCTTTATCGTTTATTCAGCTTTACAGATACAATTGGGTAGTCTTCATATATTTATGAGAAGAATCTAACTGCTATTTTATAATCTGACTTCCAGGTTTGTCTGTGTTTGTGTGGGTCTATTGCTAGAAGTGAAGTTCTTCAATAGCAAAGGGGATAGTCCATCATTTCTGGGTCTCTCTTCTCAATGTAATAGAGATCAACTATTTTTTAAATGAATTATACAGATAAGCTTTCTTTATACAAATCAGGGGTTTAAAGCAGGGAGGTGGTAGTAAGAAGGGAAGGGAGCAATGCAGAGTGAAAATAGCTGTTTGGAGATGGTCTTTGTGTAGGTTTTCTTCAAAGCATATGCTGAAACCAGGATCTGGGGGCAAGTAGCTTCTGTGGGAGGTACTATGAGGGACTGGGAAAATGAGACAGGAAAGGGAGGAAGGATAAGTCCTACCCTTCACAATAGGATGGACTGAGATTCCGAGTGTCACCCTGAGTGATGAGGAATTTTAGGTTATCTGCTACCTCCCTACCCTCCTGAGTTAAGGGTTGCTCCAGTAGCATGTGCTTTCTGGTACTTTGAGTCTGTGCCTTACCTCCACTGTGTGGTCAGAGGATGCCCTCAAGTAAGGAGATGCTGCAGAAAGCCATAGCAGTAAATGGGAACTGTCTGCAAGTGACATCTTTGTAAGTGAAGATGATATGGGCACGACTGTGTGTGTATGCTCGATTCTTCTGGCTAGGAATTAAAGCGGTAACTACTTTTTGACAAAGAAGGCAAAGTTATGTTCAGTTCAGTTCAGTTCAGTCGCTCAGTCGTGTCTGACTCTTTGTGACCCCATGACTCGCAGCACGCCAGGCCTTCCTGTTCATCATTATCTCCTGGAGTTCACTCAGACTCAAGTCCATCGAGTCAGTGATGCCATCCAGCCATCTCATCCTCGGTCGTCCCCTTCTCCTCCTGCCCCCAATCCCTCCCAGCATCAGAGTCTTTTCCAATGAGTCAACTCTTCGCATGAGGTGGCAAAAGTACTGGAGTTTCAGCTTCAGCATCATTCCTTCCAAAGAAATCCCAGGGCTGATCTCCTTCAGAATGGACTGGTTGGATCTCCTTGCAGTCCAAGGGGCTCTCAAGAGTCTTCTCCAACACCACAGTTCAAAAGCATCAATTCTTCGGTGCTCAGCCTTCTTCACAGTCCAACTCTCACATCCATACATGACCACAGGAAATACCATAGCCTTGACTAGATGGACCTTAGTCGGCAAAGTAATGTCTCTGCTTTTGAATATACTATCTAGGTTGGCCATAACTTTTCTTCCAAGGAGTAAGCGTCTTCTAATTTCATGGCTGCAGTCACCATCTGCACTGATTTTGGAGCCCCCCAAAATAAAGTCTCACACTGTTTCCACTGTTTCCCCATCTATTTCCCGTAAAGTGATGGGACTGGATGCCATGATCTTCATTTTCTGAATGTTGAGTTTTAAGCCTATTTTTTTCACTCTCCTCTTTCACTTTCATCAAGAGGCTTTTAGCTCCTCTTCACTTTCTGCCATAATGGTGGTGTCATCTGCATATCTGAGGTTATTGATATTTCTCCCGGCAATCTTGATTCCAGCTTGTGTTTCTTCCAGTCCAGCGTTTCTCATGATGTACTCTGCAAATAAGTTAAATAAGCAGGGTGACAATATACAGCCTTGACGTAATCCTTTTCCTAGTTGGAACCAGTCTATTGTTCCATGTCCAGTTCTAACTGTTGCTTCCTGACCTGCATATAGATTTCTCAAGATGCAGGTTAGGTGGTCTGGTATTCCCATCTCTTTCAGAATTTTTCACAGTTTATTGTGATCCACAGAGTCAAAGGCCTTGGCATAGTCAATAAAGCAGAAATAGATGTTTTTCTGGGACTCTCTTGCTTAATTTTGCATATTTTATTTTAATTGTAAAATATGTTGACATTCTAACAAGTTTTTTGAAAGTTGTAAAACATTTTACTTAAACATTTTCTAAAGGTAACTAAACGTATAAACTCAGACAAGTATTAACTCTCAAACCAAGTACCACTGTTGGTAGCAGGGCTCTTATTTCAGAAGTGAACATCTTATATATGACAGAGGTACGCAATAGTATAAATCTGTGTTTTGTTGTCATTCTTTCTGGGATCCTGTATGTAGGCTACATTTTCTTTTTTTGCAGTGATTTAGCTCACAAGTACCTTCTATCCTGAGACACTGTTCAAATTACTGTTGAAGATGTAACTGGCCTTAGATGTTTAGTGCTACCCAATGTATATAAAATCAGAATGAATTTAGTGTTTCCTAGTAAGTACTAAGGTACTTCCAATTATTTTGGTTCTTAAATCCCTGAAAACAACTCCTAAGAATAACTTTAGGTACAGGATAACAACATAAATGTATTCTTATTTGCATAGTCTGAAATTTCTCTATTACATATACTGCATTGTTTTACTACAAGTCAGTATTCAGTTCGAGTCCTTTGAATATCTAAAAAGCCTAAGCAAGATAAGAAGCATTAAATATGGTCTTATTTTCTACTTTAAAAACTAATTTTCAGAGCAGCAACTTGTATAAGCAAATAATCAGATTATTCCCTTTATCTCTAAGTGTTTCCCAGATGGAACAGGCCGTAAAACAATATACTGTGCAGTTTGAGTTGGGTGTACATTAAAACCATTAGTCTATTTTAAAAGCTCCACTGGGAAGATGAGAACTAGAGTCAAGAAAAAATTTACTTTTTGAAGAATACTAAGAAGGTAAAGCCAACTATTTGAGAAAAACATCTTTTGAAAAAATATCAACTACATTTAATACTAGATTTCTGTTAGGCCATCTAAAGCTGAGAATTAATGATGGAATTACTAAGTAGGAGATAAATTTGGGAAGAGACTCTTTATTCTCAGCTGTCCCTCTTTTACTCGTGACATCTTGCTTATTGTTAGAAGAATAATAATTGCTGCCTTTGTTAATTAGAACTCTGTGAGACATAAGTTACAGAAGCCCAGCCTTCAGCATAGTCAAGTATGGGAAGGGTGAAGCTGGACAACTGGATAATTAGAACCAAGGACTTGGATACTGTCAAGATTCTCTTAGTCCCTCCCTTGGACTGTTATTTGGGTTCAACTTTATTCATCTTTCTTAGCACAGGCTTTGCCCTCAAGTCATGAGATATGACCATTGCTAGTTCCCAAGGTTTACGTCTTTAATTTCATTCACTGGAAAGAGTCTGATTTACTCAAGTATTTATGAAATACTTGCGTAAGTACTCCTCAGACTGGGCAAGGGCATTCCCTGATTGAGTGTGGGACCCCTCAGCCTTGGCCAGAGTGAGGTTCCATCACGGAGTACCTAGAACATTTCAGGCAGGCTTTTCCTGAGGCTTTGTACATATGATCTCTAATGAAGGGACTCTTGCAAGGTAAGTAATCTTCTTTTTCCATACAGACTTAGGTTAAATCATCCAGAGTTATAATGATAATAAATGATTGATTTGAACCCCAAGTCCATCCGTGTTCTTTCTTCTGTACCGTGCTATGTTACTAAAGAACCTTTTTTTGTTTGTTTGTTGTTGAACTGCATGACATATATAATACAGTTTGGTCACCAACATGCCCTTTTGCCTGTTAGATACCCTCAGATTTCATCACATTCATTCTATAACTGAGCACTGGAAAGGAATTAACCTTTTTTCAACTTCTGCAAGTGGTAAAATTCTCAAGTGTTACTCAGATGAGTTTTGCTTATAGAGATTAACTAGTCACAGCAGCCTCTGTTACAGTGATACAGCAAAGTTGTGCTTTTTATGTGAGTCTCAGGTACTCAGGTTTTTTCACCTTCAAAAGTTTACTGAGCCTGACAGTGTTGAACTTTGCTTGGGTCCTGAAAACATCACAGTTAAGAAAACCACTCACTCTTTCATCTTCTGGGAACAGCTTGCCACAAAGAACCATACTTCTCTATGTGACTGAGACACAACTTGCTATCTATCTTCACTGTTTCTCATGAATCTTGTAAGACTCTTGGATGACTCCTTTGTTCACCTGTGATAAGGCGGGACACTGACCTATCTATCCCCTTTGGCCTGAATCTGCTGACAATGCCAGACACACTGTCCAGCTTTCCATGTTTTGTCTCATGAATGATTAGCTCAGTTCTTTGACCCCTAAAAACTAGTGAGACACAGAGATAAGCATTTCCTGGTTCACATAGAACAAAGACGTGTGTGTCTGTGTGTCTCTGTGTGTGTGTATCTGTATGAGTCATTGTCCTAAAAGGAACATTGGAAGTTTATCCAAACATAAGTAGCATAACTCAAATTTTACAACAGAAAAGTCCAGTACTGAATATATACTGGTGTACCACCATAGATTCAGAGTCACACTGAGTCTCCTTAGAAACTTGCATCCTGAGGACCGAGAAAGTTTTATGACCAGATCCATCTAGATTTTCTTTCATTCTTACTCCTACCATTTGTGTGTTTGGACCTGTCTATAATAGGAGCACCATGTCTTTATTAAGTACCAGTCTTTATTAAGTATAAATTCAAAGAAATAGCAGTCTGACAAAAATTGTAATTGATTATCATCAAATCAGTTTCTCAAAAACTTCCAAAAGAATCCTTTTTTTAAATAACCCATAGTTATGCTTCTTAAAACCCCGTTCTCCATTCTATCATTTTGTCACTGCAAGTCTTTCAGTTGACTTCAGCTGTTCTTTCTTGCATCCCATATACCCAAGGACACTGTGGAGACAAGTAGTTAATTAATGTGTCAGCATGTATACTGTTCCCGCCTCTCTCATCCTCTAAGGAAACTTCTGTCTTGTGAGCTTAGTTTCTTGGCTTTGTGATGCTGAATCAAGATGATTTTCCAAGAATGGGAAAAACCTGGATAGTGCTGAGGTTTACTCATGGAAGAAAAAAGAATAACACTTAAAGGAAAGAGGATGAATGGGGATACACGTGGGGAGGAGCAGAGGAACATAAAAAAATTACACCCTCTGTGACTCAGTTTTCTCAACACAGAACTGTGTCTATAGTAAATTCCAAGAAACTATCTGAAACAGATAAATGACTTCCAATCATTTCTTTTTAAATCAATGGAATCATTAAAAAAAAAAAACTTAAGTGAAATTTTATTAAACAAAACATAACCAAAGTTTGGACAAGGATGATGGATACCATCTGCGTACTGTGCTTCTTTTCCTGGCAAAGACAGTTTGAGAACTGGTTAGAAATTCTAGCTCACTAGGAGTATATGCTAGTGATTTTTAAAATTTAGGAACAAAATATGATAGACTGTTAAAAATTATGAGGACAAACATTTTATTAAATGTGTATTAATATATATTTTATATATGTATATCGACTCAGTGGACATGAGTTTGAGCAAGCTTTGGGAGAGGGTGAAGGACAGGGAAGCCTGGTGTGCTACAGTTCATGGGGTCGCAAAGAGCTGAACACAAATGAGCGACTGAACAACAAAAACATATTTTATATATTTTAACATCTCCCTATTTACTCACTGAGTTTTAAATATGCCAGTGTTTTAATATGGTCATGCCATAGTTTTTTCTGGTTCATAGAAAGAATCACATCATGTCATTAAAGGCTCAAAATTGATCTGAGATACTTTTATAAGCACAGTAAACTGTGATCTCCAGTCAGTTAGTTCACTCGCTCAGTTGTGTCCAACTCTGTGACCCCATGAATCGCAGCACGCCAGGCCTCCCTCTTCATTACCATCTCTCAGAGTTCACTCAGACTCACGTCTATCCAGTCCGTGATGCCATCCAGCCAGCTCATCCTTGGTCGTCCTCTTCTCCTCCTGCCCCTAATCCCTCCCAGCATCAGAGTCTTTTCCAATGAGTCAACTCTTCGCATGAGGTGGCAAAAGTACTGGAGTTTCAGCTTCAGCATCATTCCTTCCAAAGAAATCCAGGGCTGATCTCCTTCAGAATGGACTGGTTGGATCTCCTTGCAGTCCAAGGGGCTCTCAAGAGTCTTCTCCAACACCACAGTTCAAAAGCATCAATTCTTTGGCGCTCAGCCTTCTTCACAGTCCAACTCTCACATCCATACATGACCACAGGAAAAACCATAGCCTTGACTAGACCTTAGTCGGCAAAGTAATGTCTCTGCTTTTGAATATACTATCTAGGTTGGCCATAACTTTTCTTCCAAGGAGTAAGCGTCTTCTAATTTCATGGCTGCAGTCACCATCTGCACTTTATTTTGGAGCCCCCAAAATAAAGTCTGACACTGTTTCCACTGTTTCTCCATCTATTTGCCATGAAGTGATGGGACCGGATGCCATGATCTTCATTTTCTGAATGTTGAGTTTTAAGCCTACTTTTTCACTTTCATCAAGAGACTTTTTAGCTCCTCTTCACTTTCTGCCATAAGGGTGGTGTCATGTGCATATCTGAGGTTATTGATATTTCTCCCTGCAATCTTGATTCCATCTTGTGTTTCTTCCAGTCCAGCATTTCTCGTGATGTACTCTGCAAATAAGTTAAATAAGCAGGGTGACAATATGCAGCCTTGATGTATTCCTTTTCCTAGTTGAAACCAGTCTGTTGGTCCATGTCCAGTTCTAACTGTTGTTTCCTGACCTGCATACAGATTTCTCAAGAGGCAGGTCAGGTGGTCTGGTATTCCCATCTCTTTCAGAATTTTCCACAGTTTATTGTGATCCACACAGTCAAAGGCTTTGGCATAGTCAATCAAGCAGAAATAGATGTTTTTCTGGAACTCTCTTGCTTTTTCCATGATCCAGTGGATGTTGGCAATTTGATCTCTGGTTCCTCTGCCCTTTCTAAAACCAGCTTGAACATGAGGAAGTTCATGGTTCACGTATTGCTGAAGCCTGGCTTGGAGAATTTTGAGCATTACCTTACTAGCATGTGAGATGAGTTCAATTGTGCGGTAGTTTGAGCATTCTTTGACATTGCCTTTCTTTAGAATTGGAATGAAAATTGACCTTTTCCAGTCCTGTGGCCACTGCTGAGTTTTCCAAATTTGCTGGCCTATTGAGTGCAGCACTTTCACAGCATCATCTTTCAGGAGTTGAAACAGCTCCACTGGAATTCCATCACCTCCACTAGCTTTTTTCGTAGTGATGTTTTCTAAGGCCCACTTGATAGGTTATCAAAAATTGACTTCCCTTTAAGTTTTTTTTCTATTATCTGTCACGTTAAAGGTAATGGTCTTTCTCTTCACTGCTTACACATGGGTAAACTCTCCGGCTCCTGTGAATTTGTTTCATAAATACCCAAACAAATGAAAACCCAAATGGTCTAATTAAATTATGTTGCATTTAGCTTCTGGAGTCATAACGCATAGCACAGGGCTCCAGGTCAGGTGTCGGTTAGCAGCAGGGACTAAATAGCAAGCTCAAACGTGCCCGATGGGACCTTGAGAGGGCTCCACAATTTTGTAAGGTGCCATCGCTTTGAATGAATTAAGAGATTATTTATTTAATTGAAGGATTCCGTTTAGTCAGTCTATTAAGTAAGTGTTGTATACTAATAAAATGGGACTGAACCATTTAAGATTAACTGTGAAGTTAATTTATCCTTGTTATGCATCACTCTCATTGGCCTAGATAACTAAGAATTACACTCTTTTCCTAAGGAAAGAACAGTTCTAGTTTGGGGGAGATAAGAGCATTTGATGAGAGAAGAAGGGACATGGAATTTCTTAGCAGTCCTCTCCCATTCCTACCTCAGTTAGGGAAGAGAGTCCAGGGTCTGCAATCACAGAGCCAACCTTCAAATCACCTACTTGACTTTAAAAAGTGAGAAGCATATTTTGCTTTATGTTTTAAACTCTTGACCCCTGATCATTATCAGGTAAGAACCATATCAATTACCATAACTGTAATTGCATTGCTTTTAATATTATCTAGAAAATCGTGCACATTAATAGTGGAGCTTTTTATCTCTGCTAAAGAACAATTATTCCTAAAATTTATTATTCTCTGAAAGTAGATGATTTTTTGTTTCATTTTTGTGTGAAAGAATCCAAAGATTGAAGTACTTTAAAAATTGTTTTGGGGAGAACTACATTGTTTCTTCAACAGCATGATCTTTTAGTGCAGCAGCAATTTTGCATTATAGAAATGCAAATGTTCCTTCCTTCAGGATGAATGTGTTTATTTCACTGATGATCAGCCCCTTTATCTGGCAGGGATGTGATAAGCCCAGTTTGACTACTTATATGTTTTGTTTTACAAAGCTTTATAGTTCCTATGCTATTTCATTTTGCCTGTGGGCTGTAACAGCTTAAAATAATTATTTTAATATCTGGAATTGATAGGAACAGTCTAAAAGAAATACAGCATTGTTTGAATTATATCTCCACTTAGAAGGTAATGGCTGTAATAAGATTAAACTCGTATGTGAATTAATCATATTGCTGCTTCATCTTTTCAGTGAATATCTCTTGAAAAACGTACAAAAGAACACAGCAAATTTGTAGGTCGTGCTTGCCTTAAATCTTTGGTTGTGATATATTTGTTGTTGAATGGATAGCAATTATCTTTACTGAGGACCACCATGGTAAGATAATATTTATAAAGTTTTAGTTATAAAATGGATTTCTGTTTATTCTATGGTTTCTAAGGCCAACTGCTGGAATGTTTCTTTTGCTTAATATAGTTAAATTCTTGGTAAAAAGATCACTTTCTTCAATAAAGAAACAAATGTAATTCCTTTTGCCTCTAGATTTTTTTTTCAGCAGTATTTCCCCTCAATGTTATTTCTTTCTCTGAAAACTAGCCCAACTGGATGTATTTTAGGGTATGTTCTAAGTGATACTTTGTTCTATGAGAAATAATAATCATAAATATGACCACAAATTATCATTGTTGACTTGACTTTATGTTTGAGTATAGCATCTTAATATCAACTATGTCATGAATAAATCTTTTAAATTTGAGATTTTAAAGAAAACTGAGGTAAAATTCACAAAACATAAAATCAACCATTTTAAAACAAGAAATTCAGGGGCATTTAGTATATTTACAATGTTGTGCAACAAGTGCCTCTACTATCTAGGTCCAAGATATGGTCATCACCCAAAAGGAAATCCCTACCTATTAAGCAGGTAAATACATATATATATACATATATAATTTCCTTCCCCTTGTCCTTGGAAACCACCAATCTGTGTTCTATGTCTGTGGATTTACCTATTCTGGGTCTTCATATAAATGGAGTCATGATGACTTGTTCTTTTGTGTTTTACTTCATTCACTTAGCATGGTACTTTTTTATTTTTATTTTATTTTTATTTTTTTTTATTTTTAGCATGATACTTTTGAGAGTCATTCACATTGTAGTATGAATCAGTACTTCATTGCTTTTTATGACTGAATAATATTCTGATATTTGTATATATCACAATTGTTCATCTATTCATCCGTTGATGTGCACTTGGATTGCTTGCTTTCCATCTCTTGACCATTGTGAATATGAATATTGCTGTTATAAGCAGGATGTGTAGGTACTTGTTTGAATAGCTCTCTTCAGTTCTTTTAGGTATATAACTTAGAATGGAATTGTTGGGTAATACATTAATTCTTCTTTACAGTCCAACTCTCACATCCATACATGACCACAGGAAAAACCATAGCCTTGACTAGACGGACCTTAGTCTGCAAAGTAATGTCTCTGCTTTTGAATATACTATCTAGGTTGGTCATAACTTTTCTTCCAAGGACTAAGCATCTTTTAATTTCATGGCTGCAGTCACCATCTGCAGTGATTTTGGAGCCCCCCAAAATAAAGTCTGACACTGTTTCCACTGTTTCCCCATCTATTTCCCATGAAGTGATGGGACCAGATGCCATTATCTTTGTTTTCTGAATGTTGAGCTTTAAACCAACTTTTTGCTTTCCTCTTTCACTTTCACCAAGAGGCTCTTTAGTTCTTCTTCACTTTCTGCCATAAGGGTGGTATCATCTGCATATCTGAGGTTATTGATATTTCTCCTGGCAATCTTGATTCCAGCTTGTGTTTCTTCCAGCCCAGCATTTCTCATTATGTACATATAAGTTAAATAAACAGGGTGACAATATGCAGCCTTGATGTACTCCTTTTCCTATTTGGAACCAGTCTGTTGTTCCATGTCCAGTTCTAACTGTTTCTTCCTGACTTGCATACAAATTTCTCAAAAGGCAGGTTAGGTGGTCTGGTATTCCCATCTCTTTCAGAATTTTCCACAGTTTACTGTGATCCACACAGTCAAAGGCTTTGGCATACTCAATCAAGCAGAAATAGATGTTTTTCTGGAACTCTCTTGCTTTTTCCATGATCCAGTGGATGTTGGCAATTTGATCTCTGGTTCCTCTGCCTTTTCTTAAACCAGCTTGAACATCAGGGAGTCACGGTTCATGTATTGCTGAAGCCTGGCTTGGAGAATTTTGAGCATTACTTTACTAGCATGTGAGACGAGTGCAATTGTGCGGTAGTTTGAACATTCTTTGGCATTGCCTTTCTTTGGGATTGGAATGAAAACGGGCCTTTTCCAGTCCTGTGGCCACTGCTGAGTTTTCCAACTTTGCTGGCATATTGAGTGCAGCACTTTCACAGCATCATCTTTCAGGATTTGAAACAGCTCCACTGAAATTCCATCACCTCCACTAGCTTTGTTCATAGTGATGCTTTCTAAGGCCCACTTGACTTCACATTCCAAGATGTCTGTCTCTAGATGAGTGATCACATCATCATGATTATCTGGGTCATGAAGATCTTTTTGTACAGTTCTTCTGTGTATTCTTGCCACCTCTTAATATCTTCTGCTTCTGTTAGGTCTGTACCATTTCTGTCCTTTATCGAGTGCATCTTTGCATGAAATGTTCCCTTGGTGATCATGTATCGATGTGAGAGTTTGACTGTGAAGAAGGCTGAGCGCAGCAGAATTGATGCTTTTGAACTGTGGTGTTGGAGAAGACTCTTGAGTGTCCCTTGGACTGCAAGGAGATCCAACCAGTCCATTCTGGAAGGAGATCAGCCCTGGGATTTCTTTGGAAGGAATGATGCTAAAGCTGAAACTCCAGTACTTTTGCCACCTCATGTGAAGAGTTGATTCATTGGAGAAGACTGTGATGCTGGGAGGGATTAGGGGGCAGGAGAAGGGGATGACAGAGGATGAGATGGCTGGATGGCATCATTGACTCGAACATGAATCTTAGTGAACTCTGGGAGATGGTGATGGACAAGGAAGCCTGGCGTGCTGCAATTCATGGGGTTGCAAAGAGCCGGACGCGACTGAACTGAACTGAACTGAACAGTAATTCTTCATTTAATTTTTGAGGATTAGAATTTTTATTTCAAATTTTTGTCAGATATTTATATCAGTAATGCTTCTGTACTTGATTCATCTGTTGACTCACTAGGCAAACTTAAATAAGATGCTCAGCTAAAGACTGTGAAATGAATGAGATATGTAATAGAATGTGAACAACAGTACTCAACTTAAACCAGGGCAAGTAGGATGCTTGCTTGGGTCCCTGACCTCAGAGGGGACCATGCTTTAAAATGCCATCCTTACTAATTTGTAAGACTCTTTGGGGCCTGGGGTTGGCCAGAATTGCAGTACAGATGGGATTGACCAGATGCTCCAGTGAACTCATATCTGTCCTGGGGCCCTGTGGCTAGCTGATTCCAGGAGGGCAGCAGATTGCCCCCATTTGTGTGTGTGTGTGTGTGTGTGATCATAGAGATTGTGCCACCAGAATGATGCTGACAACGTTAGCATCTGTCAGAGTTTGTGTGACTCTCATCACACCACACTCAAGATCAGCTCCGGTCTTGATTTCCGATAGTCCATCTGAGCCATGTATGTGGGCTTGTGTGTCTTCTCTTGCTCAGCCATGTGTCTTGACCATAATGTCACCTCAGGTTTCTATAGCACATAATCATGATTAGGTGTCCTTTCCCCCGGATGCCTCCTCCGTTAGCACCCAAAGTGGTCACTCCACCTTCCTGGTGCTCCCCACCACTTGTCTGACAGCTCCAGGCATAATTGCCTATGTTCTGTATGAACTGTCAAGACCTTTCATCTGAACACTGGTGGACCCTTCCAATCCATGTTCTTTCTTGCCTCCAATTGATATGGTGACACTGTGCTCTCTCAGGTTGGTCATAAGGGGGTGAATCTTCCTTGTGTATATGGATCAGCTCCTCTTACAGCACCCATGGACACCCACCTGTCCTCCTTATAGGTAATAGTATGTGCAATGCACGTATGTGGTTAATGTTGAGAGAGTTCATAGTCTAAGAATGCAGTGATAACAAGGAAGACATGGTTGGAATATGATTATGGTTAGTGTTATCAGATGTTGAGTTGATAAATTTAAAGTGACTAGGAATTAAATTTTTGTTCACATTTTCCCATTTTACTTTGGGTAAAATCTTATGATTGTCCTCAGTGAACCACAGTAATAACAACCTTTGAGAGAGTTGTTAGAAGCCAACTTCATGGGCAGAGCAATGGATGATTCAGCATTGAGTAATGAAATAATCAGCGCTAAATTAATGGTATTAGGGAACTGCAAAGGCAAGACAATTGTTTCAATACAAAGAGTTTCTGGAGCATTAGGGCATTGTGAATAAGTCGTGTGGCTACTTTCTCTCATGGTGAGGGATAGGACATTTTCTATTCATGCGGCATTTGACAGTTAAAAAATGAAGAAAGAAGACATGATATACTTGAATAGGAAGAAATGTTGCCTGGATACTCTGAAGAACCTTCACATACACCGATTGGACAATAAGTTAATTCTATGTATGTTTCTCTACCCGTTATCCATAATTTTACAGTACATTTAAAAATCAAATATTGCCCAAGGCCCTGCCTGCCCTAGAGTGTGGTCCTAGTGAACTGTGCTGTGGGCCTGTGTAAAGTAATGGATGCTTTCTATAATTAAGCCTATAGTTTCTCAAATGATGGAGAAAGTAGTCCTCTCCAAACTGAGACTGACCTTCATTTCAGGTTATAAAAAGAATATAGCACTCAAAATCAAATTATAAGTAATGTCAACAGAGTCTAGGTCATGAAGAATTCTAGGTCTTGTTTATAACTTGGACACTGTTTCATACTAAGACTTGTTTAGAAAGTCTTCTATTTAGTAGAGAATCATTTTGAAAGAGCCAAGACCAGACAAAGTAATACTATTTGTGAAGCCGTTGCAACAGTTCTGGAGGAGATAATGAGAGGAGTGGTACAGAGAATGAACACGAATGATGTTCTCTATAATGCAATTTATTATATTTTAAAATGGAAGGTATTCAGTTATTCATTAACATGAAACTGATTAAAAATTTAGGATACATTCATTCAATAGAAAATAATCCAATTATTATAAGTTTTGTAGATCCGAATTTGATATGGAAAGTTATCACATTGTTTTTTCAAGTGAAAAACAGACTATAAAACAGTTTGCATAGTGTAATCTCATCTCTTGGGAGGGTTAACTTTTTCCCTAAATGTATTCATACATTTACACAAAAACATTTCTGAAAATATATACCAAAATGCTAACAGTGCTTGATTCTACATGGCTGGATTAAAGGTAGTCTTAAAAAAAAAAATGTCTGCCCCTGCAACCTATAACCTATATACAAAATAAACTGCTATATCCTTATTAGGAAAAGGATATATTATATATTATTGATATAGGGATATATTATATCCTTATTAGGATATAATAAGACCATCAAATATTTGCTGTTCAAATGAATATGGCTTTGTATCCCTATCTAAACATATGAAAAGTTCATTATTCTTCAGAAGTTTTCCTCTCTGATATTTCCGGGACTCCCAGGTTTACTTACCAAGTCCAAAGAAGTCGGTTAAGGCTGAAGAGTCTAGCCTCTTTGCTGCCATTTCTACTTCTGTTGGGACACAGGGTAACCTCCACGATCAGGTACTTGGAGCAGGTCTTTGAGCAGGACTCTGTCCTTGGCAGGAATCATGGTGGTTGTTGAGGCCCCATTGGCCATAATTCTGGTCCTGCAGTCATTCCTCAGGATGCTAGATCAAGAACTGTTCTAGCTTCAACTTCTTGTGTTCAGGCTCATCTCTTCTACTTTGCTTCAAATGCAAACACAGCTGTCTTATTTAGCTGGCTTAAATGATGGTCCTGTATAAACTTTCTAATCCAGCCTGAGTAACACAATAGTCTGCAGCACATTTTTCAAAATGTGGATCATTTAGTCATAAATATTCCAGTGTGATAGAATGTATGTCTTATGTAGGTGATGGGAGCATGGAGATCCTTATAAACCATAGCAATGGTCTCTCTTCCAGGACATCTTGTTTGCCCTCCTCAAGGGCATAGTCCAATTAAACAAATCCTTAGTTTACATGATTAAATTCAGTCAACAGCTCAATCAGTAGTTGTTGCATTCAGATACACAATGACCTCCCATTTTTCTCCAAAAACAATGATTGGATGATTATCTTATATTGATGTATGTGAAGGATATATCTTGGTAGGTTTTCCATATGTAGGATAGCTCCAAAGGTCTTTTAAAATGTTCAGAAACTCCCTAAAAGATGATTCTCTTTTTAAAGTAATAAAAACATTAACAAAGTACTTTGCTGATCATTAGTCTGGCTGATGTTTATTGCAGCAATAAGGAGGCTGTAATTTCACGACTTCCCTCATTAAAGAGGAATAATTGATTATCTTTCAAGTAAAAGAAAGTGAGTAGTCCTCGTAATTAAAGGAAAATGTGTTTAAGTTTTCCATATACTATGAGTTTTATGAATGACCTAACCTCAAGTCTTAGAATTAATTGTCTTTAAAAATTAAATTTGTATTTTTTATGAAAAGAATGGATATGTATAGCTAAAATATCAAATAATGACCAAAAGCTTACAAAATCCAAAAAGACTTCTATTTTATCTTACTATTTTCCTTTTAGATCTTTATTTCCATTCCCACCCATCTTTCCTCACCATTGCTGATCTACTTTCTAGAGGCATTTGTCTTTAAAAAAATTTTTATTGGAGTATAGTTTATTTTCTTTTTAAATTTTTTTTTTTTTACTTTATTCTACGTTACAATACTGTATTGGTTTTGCCATACATTGACATGAATCAGCCACAGGTGTACACGATCTCCCAATGCCGAAGCCCCTCCCACCTCCTACCCCATATCATCTCTCTGGATCATCCCGTACACCAGCCCCAAGCATCCTGTATCCTGTATTGAACATAGACTGGCACTTTGTTTGTTACATGATAGTATACATGTTTCAGTGCCATTCTCCCAAATCATCCCACCCTCTCCCTCTCCCTCAGAGGCCAAAAGTCCGTTCTATACCTCTGAGTCTCTTTTGTTGTCTCACATAGAGGATCATCATTACTATCTTTCTAAATTCCATATATATGTGTCAGTATACTGTATTGGTGTTTTTCTTTCTGGCTTACTTCACTCTGTATAATCGGCTCCAGTTTCATCCATCTCATTAGAACTGATTCAAATTTATTCTTTTTAAGGGCTGAGTAATACTCCATTGTGTATATGCACCACAGCTTTCTTTTTCAACATTGTGTTGCTGTCATGTGTACAGCAAAGTGAACACACATATATGTGTGTGTGTGTGAGTGCTGCTACTTCAATCGTTTCTGGCTCTTTGTGACCATTTGGACTGGTAGCCCATTAGGCTCCTCTGTCCATGGGATTCTCTAGGCAAGAATACTGGAGTTGGGTTGCCATGCCCTCCTTCAGGGGATCTTCCTATCCCAGGGATCAAACCTTCATCTCTTATGTCTCCTGCATTGGCAGGCAGGTTCTTTACCACTAGCACCACATATACATATATCTACTCTTTTTTAGATTATTTTTCCTTATAGGCCATCACAGAGTATAGAGTAGAGTTCCTTGTGCTATACAGGAAGTCCTTATTGTCAGTTTTATAGATAGTAGTGTGTATATGTCAATTCCACTCTCCCAATTTATCCTCCCCCATCCTTGGTAACCATACATTTGTTTTCGACATCTGTAACTCATTTCTGCTTTGCAAATAAGTTAATCTGTATCATTTTTCTAGATTCCACATGTAAGTAATATAGGATATTTGTCTTTTTTGTCTGACCCACTTTACTCAGTATGATAATTTCCAGGTCTGTCCATGTTGCTGCAAATGGCATTATTTCATTCTTTTTAATGGCTCAGTAATATTCCATGGTATATATATATATCACATTTTCTTTATCCACTTCTCTATTGATGGCTTTTTGGTTGCTTCCATGTTCTGGATATTGTAACTAGTGCTGGAGGCATCTATTTTTTAACTTATGTCTTCTATGTTTACCTCCATATTTCCAAAAATTATAGTTTACATCTATCTATCTATTCTACTATAACCTTTTATGTTTCCTGAAGATAATGACTCTCTCTCTTTACCTCTCTCTCTCTTTCCCTCCCTCAGTTCAGTTTAGTTCGGTTGCTCAGTTGTGTCTGACTCTTTGTGACCCCATGGGCTGCAGCACGCCAGGCTTCCCTGTCCTTTACCGACTCCTGGAGCTTGCTCAAACTCATGTCCATCAAGTAGGTGATGCCCTCCAACCACCTCATCCTCTGTTGTCCCCTTCTCCTGCATTCAATCCTTCTTTTGCATCAGGTGGCCAAAGGATTGGAGCTACAGCTTCAGCATCAGTCCTTCCAATGAATATTCAGGGTTGATCTCCTTTAGGATGGACTGGTTGGATCTCCTTGCAGTCCAAGGGACTCTCAAGAGTCTTCTCCAACACTACAGTTCAAAAGCATCAATTCTTTGGTGCTAAGCTTTTTTGTGGTCCAACTCTCAATCCATACATGACCACTGGAAAAACCATAGCTTTGATTACACAGACCTTTGTTGACAAAGTAATGTCTCTGCTTTTTAATATGCTGTCTCAGTTTGTCATAGCTTTTCTTCCAGGCAAATGCCTCACTCCTCTCTCTTTCTCTCTCTCCCCCTTTTTAATTTGCTTATGTACATTTGAACCCATGGGTTAGTTTTCCTTACTCTCCAATACTATTGTAAAATGTCTCAATTAAATTTCCATGCAAATTTGTCAGCTAAAATTTCAGTTTTATATTTATCCCATCAATATCTTTTCTCAAGTCCCCTTTCCATCTGCTCCATCATGCCCTTCTGGACTGGTTGCTTGCTTGGTCTAATTCACAACTATTATCTTTGCATTTTGCATCCCCATCATCTTGAAAGCTCTGTTTGCTTTATTCTGTGCTGGATTTCCCATTTCTCTGAGTCATTTGCTTTCCTTTTTTCTTGGAAATTCCTTTGGTTTTTCTGGAGCATATCCTTCTGTAAATTCCTTAGGAAAGGCTAAAGAAAAGGAATAGTTTTGACACTTTGTACACCTGATAATTCTTTATTCTACCATCACACTTAATTGATAGCTTACTGTCTATAAAATTTTAAGTATAAACTAATTTTCTCTTATAATTGCTGTGTAGTTTTATAGTTTTTAAGGATGTTGCTGAGACTCTCAATGTAATGTAGATTTCTGAACCTTTTGAACTTTCCTCCTTCTGGAAAATTTTCAAAAATTTCCCTTTATTTCTGCTATTCTCAAATTTCAGAATATGTCTTTTCATTAATCTTTTCCATTTATTGGTTTGGGCACTTATTGGACCATTTTCATCAAATTTTACTTGGAAATTTTCTTGCATTGTTCCTTTTTTGCAACAACTACTATTTGAATATGATGGATCTCCCACATTGTTGTTCTCTAATTTTTAAATTTTTGTTCTTTTTTCCAATATCTTTGTTTTTATTTTCTAGAAGAGTTCATTTACTTTACCTTCTCTCTACTTCAGTGAAATTTCTATTTTACTGGTCATATTTTTAATACTGAAATTTATTTCCTTTCTTTTATCATTTATAAAGATCTTGGGACTTCCCTGGCAGTCCAGTGATTAAGACTTTGTGCTCCTAAAGCAGGGCATATGGGGTCCATATTTGATCGATGGTCAAGGAACTAAGGTCAAGGACCTATGATCCCCATGGTATGGCCAAATAAATAAATTTAATTTTAAAAAGAGAGCAAATAATTTTTTCATTAATGAAATATCCTTTATTTTCCCACTGATAATATAGCTATTTTTATTTTATTTAAAGTTTATTTTTTTCTGTGTTCCTTGCATTGCTTGTTTTCTCCAAATTCTCTTTTTAGCTATTTATTTTCTGTTTGTCTTTCATGTTGGAGGCGTTGTTTATTTGCCTCAAATGACCCAGGGCTCATCATTCACATTTATTAGTGGTGGCTTGAAGCTGACTGAAAGTCAGTGAACACTGGCATTTTTGGCTGATGGCCCTCCTAGTACAATCAGATAACTATCCAGCTTTTAGATAGAAAATTCTCACATGTCAATCCCTGTAGGCCTTTGTCCTGGGGTGATTCAACTTTATCAGGAAAATATTTCCAAAAACGTTGTTTGAGGAGTAAATCTTGGACTACTAGAATTCTGGAACTGGCCAAAAAGAGGATTGAGGGGAAGTCTTTTTGTTTAGCATGTAGACTTTCAAATTATGTAGTTCCTGGTTTTGGTGACTGTTTTTGTGTCTGGTGTCTTCCCTTCTGTGGTCTCTTTTGTTCCTTGTCTCCCAATGTACCACCCGTCTCCTGCAAGGACTGGGGAGGTGGTCATCATTAATGTAGGATAGGAACCTGAGGACGCCTTCCTTCTCGTGTGTTAGTCGCGCAGTTGTGTCTGACTCTTTGTGACCCCATGGACTGTAGACCGCTGGGCTCCTCTGTCCATGGAATTCTTCAGGCAAGAATACTGGAGTGGATAGACTTTCCCTTCTCCAGGGGATCTTCCTGACCCAGGGATTGAACCCTGGGTCTCCTAAATTGCAAGCAGATTCTTTACCGTCTGTGCTACCTCATATAGACTTGCAAATAATCTCTTTCTTTACTTAAGACTGTTGCCTTACCTGTGTCTTCTGCTTTACCAGGTATCTATAATTCTTGGGAAAAAAAAAAATGTTAGCTTGTTTCTTGACTGAATGGTTGTACCCATTCTTGCGTGATTTTCTCTCTTAATGTACTGTGGCTCTGGGTTATATGTACTCTGGTTTGAAAAAATAGAGATTGTACTTCTGTTTCTTATTCATGTTGATGTTTTGGAGGTTAATTTTAGAGCATAGAATGTAAATGTTGACATTCTTAATGTATATAAAGTATTCACCTTTCATGTCATTACTCTTTACAATAAAAGAATACAGAGAAACTTTACTGATGCATTTGCTAGTTATTTATCTTTACTGGGGATGTTAGTTGGAGCTTCTCTTTAATTATGAGATGCATTTTTTCAGTCGAGAATGAGAAATACAGGATACCAAAAACAGCTAAAGCAGCTATAGTTATATAGCTACTTTATGAACATGGAAAATTTATTCCTGAGATAGTTCTTAATACAACATAAATGAAAAATTATATGAATAACTAAAAATTTGAATGAATGAATCATTTAAAATGTGTTAGGCTCTGAGACAACAGAAAAAAAAAAGACCAAATAGTACATTCTGTTAGAAGAGAAAAGCCAGAAGTTCAACAGTCATAGCCTTCCATACCCTCCCCGTAAAAATCAGGGGGACTTTCCTTTTCTGCTGTTCTCAGTCAGTTCTGAGGATGCAGCTTGCTCTGGGATATTTTCTCCTCTGCAAGGCTTTCATTGCAATGGATCCATTGGTCCTGATACAGGTTATCCTATGAGAGTAGTAGGAATAATAATATAGTTAGCTAACTCAGAAGTGCAGAAAATACTGCATTACATTGTTTTTGGAAATGAACCCAATTTCTGCTTGGACCTTCTCTCCCTGCCCCATTCCTTCCCCATTCTGCAATTTTGGGCAAGTGCCAAGATGTTTGTAAGCCTTTTGGGGTCATTTGTCTTCTGTATAAGTCATTACCTGGGAGATCATCATTATCCCAGGCTACATGGTCTCTTCAGATCTGGCTGACCGGGTGCTTTTGGGTTGAGCTTGGTGAGCCCCCCAGTCTAAAAGATTAGCCTTTATCGTGCCCCGTGAGGCTCTTTCTTGGCAGTCCTGTCATTTCCTGGGCACTGCCATTTCCTGGGCATTGCCAGGGAGCATTTCACAAGGCCTCTGCTCTCTACACTTGCAGACACCTTTCTCTTTAACTTTCATTTCTCAGATTATTTTCTCTTACATGGTCTTGATTCTTTGGGAAATTAAATCTAGGAAAGGAATTACATGTAGGTAGCTTTTGCTTTCCGGAGAAGGAAATGCAACCCACTCCCGTGTTCTTGCCTGGAGAATCCCAGGGACGGGGGAGCCTCGTGGGCTGCCGTCTATGGGGTCGCACAGAGTCGGACACGACTGCAGCAACTCAGCAGCAGCAGCAGCCTTTGCTTTCTAGTGTGCTCCACAGAATAAATTCGTTAACTTCTACCTTCCTCAATGGGTGGGAGGAAAACAAGAAAATTTTAATTAGTATCTCAAAAAAGTTATTCTTTTATGAGTCAAATTGTGAGCAGTCAAATCTGTAAATGTGTTTGGAAGACCATGAATAATTCAGAGAAAAAGAAATTATGGAGGACACAAAGTCCCTGTTTTTCATTTTTCACAGGAGGAGTCTGAAGGCCTGAAAGGTCATGACTTGCTGAAGGCCACGTGAACAATCCTTCGTGTGCATTTGGTTACTGTTTCTGTTGACACCAAACAAACTCTGAATCTGTTTGATCCAGGCTTTTGGAGTAATCTCTAAGGGACACTCAAAATAGCTTGAGTTTGACTTTTTATGTGGTTAGGTAATGTTTGGAACCAAAGGCTTGAAGCTTGTTCTATACAGTGCCTAGAACACTGTGGACTTTTCATGACTATCAACAACAGGACATTAGTGTTTTCCAGTGCTGGGCAAATGGGCATAGAGCTGGTTTTGATAGCATCCTTTCCTGACCCGCTGAGCATGTAGCTTGTTTGCCGTTGAAAAGAGAGGACAGTTTTGTTATCACCTCCTTTCATGGAGTGGAGGAAAGACAGCAATGAATGATTATGGAAATCACTCTGAACCTTTTTGGTTTTAAATACCGTTAGCAGTAAAATGAGTTTAATATACCCTTGACTACCCACTTCCTAGAGTTAGTATGGAAATTATGTGAAAGAATGTCATTAAATAACTAATATACCCGACAAATATTAATACCACATCTGTTGTGTTCTGGAGCATATAAGGCACAGCCAGTACAGGGGCGAATAGAATTGTCTCAACTCTGGCCTGTATGATGTCAGTAATCACATAAATGAGTCTATGGTTATTAAGGATTCTGATAGAAAAGCACATGGGAAAGTATAATAGAATGGTAATGAGCCCCCTGGATGAGGTAATATTTTTTTCTCTCCAAACTTTGAACTTGTTATTTTGTATTGAGGTGTAGCTGATGAACAACGCTGTGGTAGTTTCAAGTGAGCATGGAAGGAACTCATCCATACATATGCACGTATCCATTGAGGAGGCAACATTTAAACGGACCGCTGAAGGGTAAGTGGGAGGTCTTCCGGCAGAGGGCTGTGAGGAAAGCATTCTAGAATGGCAGGTGTTAAGGCCCTGCAGAGAGCACTAGAGTAGGCGAGCAGGCCTGGAGCATGGCAAGAATGGCAGAAGATGAGGGTGAAACTGTAGGCAGGGGCCAAATTTTGTGGCCTTGTACTTGAGACTGCTTAGTAAGTTTGTTAAGAATTTTAGTTACTAAATAAGATTCAGTGAAGCTTAAGAAATCATGGCATATAGCATATATAAAATAAAGTCAAAACGGATTAAAGACCTAAATATAAGACTTGAAACTATAAAACTCCTAAAAGAGAACAGAGTCAGAACACTCTTTGGCATCAATCATAGCAATATTTTTTGATCTTTCTCCTAAGGCAGATAAACAAAAGTGAAAGTGGACAAAAGGGACCTAATTAAATGCTTTTACATAGCAAGGAAACCATCAACAAAACAAAAAGACAACCTACTGAAGGGGAGAAAATATTTGCTAGTGACATGATAAAAGGGTTAATATCCAAAATATATAAATAGCTCATACAAGTCAACATTGAAAAACAACCCCAATATAAAAAAGTGTCAAGGACCTGAACAGACTTTTTTTCAGAGAAGACATACAGATGGCTAACAAGCACATGAAAAGATGCTTAACTAATCTAACTATTAATTAGCTTAATAATGCTAATTATTAGAGAGATGCAAATTAAAACAACTGTGAGAAATGACCTCACACATGTCAGAATGGCTATCATCAAAAAGTCCACAAGTAACACATGCTGGAGAGGGTGTAGAGAAAGGGAGCCTTCCCACATTGTCAGTGGAATGGAAGTTGGTAGAGCCACTATGGAAACAAAATGGAAGGTCCTCAAAAAAGCCAACAGTAGAACTACCATATAACCCAACAACTCCACTCCTATCTACATATCCAGAAAAAAATGAATACAAACTTGAAAAGATATGTGATCCCCAATGTTCATAGCAGTGCTATTTTCAGTGGCTAAGATATAGAAGCAACTTGTGTCCATCAACACATCACACACACACACACACACACACACATATATATACACAACATATATATAAGCAACTCGTGTCCATCAACACACACATATATATATACACCCCCATATATATATATATATATATATATATATATTCACATATATACACACAATGGAATATTACCAAGTCATAAAAGGAATGAAATAATGCCATCTGCAGCAAGATGGATGGACTTAGGTAAGTGAGACAGAGACAAATGCTGTGTGATATCACTTATTTGTGAATCTTAAATCAATGAATGTAGGCAGCAAAACAGAAATAAACTCACAGATACAGAAAACAAACTAATGGTTACCTGTGAGGCGAGAAAGAGATAGGGGCAAGATAGGGGTATGGAATTAAGAGATACAAACTACTGTGTGTGGAAATAGAAAAGCAACAGGGCATATTGTACAGCACAGGACTTATGGCATTATTTTATATTAACTTTTAATGGAGTATTATCTATAAAAATATTGAGTTATTATGCAGTACACATGAAAACTGATGAAATATTGTAAATCACCAATACTTCAATTAAAAAGAGAAATCATGGCATAGTGATCAGAGTTTGGGGGTAGTTATTGTCACTGTTCTGTCTTTTGTTCGTTTATGTTATTAAATAGTAGTTCTACAATTGGGACCTGGAGACAGTGGCCTGGGCCTGAATCTTGACTCTGATGGTTGTTGGCTGTGTGATCTCAGATAGCTACTTACCATCTCTGTGCCTCTTTTTCTTCATCTGTAAAATGCTAAATTATGCCATCTACTTAGAGGGTTGTTGGGAGTTAAATAAGTCAATATGTGGCAGTTATTTTACAGAGAGCCTGGGATATATAGTGTATTCAGCATGTGATTAACTAGTATTACTTCTGTTTGGGCTTTATTGAGGTTGACAGTCTGATTTCCAGATAAATGATGCAGGTATTTTTATATGTTTGAAAATACATCTTCCACAGCATCTTTGTTTTGTGAGGGGAGAGAGCTGAGTCGGGTAGAAGTCCTGGCCTAGTGTAGGATTAGCTTCTAAATCTTAGTTTCTTCATCTGTAATTTAGGAGAAATCTTCCTCTTGGACACTATTTTCATCACTTGTATCCTCTGCATCACTTTCAGTAACCAACATTTAACATGTAGAAACAGACTTCTCTTGTAATGTCAAAGTTCCTACTCTGTATTCTGGTGGTTTACAGACTAGCAGTTGAATTCATTCAAAAACTGAATGTATTCGCTTTCCCTGGTCTTGGAAAAACTGTAGCAACAAAAGAGTCAAGAACCTTGCCTCTCCTGTTACATTGACAAAAACCTTTCCGTTTCTCACTGGACAACATTGTTCTATCCTTGTGTTGTTGCCTTTGCTTCACAGAATAGCCTTGCTTTTTCAACAATCTTTCTCTTTTCTGTCTTATATTTAGAGTCTGCCCTGTTGCATGATTTCCCTTGTGATGAAATCTAACACTCATATAGAATGGGAAATGAGAATGGTGATTGTTTTCTTATTAATTGCATTATTGCCTTTCCCTATGAAATTAAAAGATGCTTACTCCTTGGAAGAAAACTTATGACCAACCTAGATAGTATATTCAAAAGCAGAGACATTACTTTGCCAACTAAGGTCTGTCTAGTCAAGGCTATGGTTTTTCCTGTGGTCATGTATGGATGTGAGAGTTGGACTGTGAAGAAGGCTGAGTGCCAAAGAATTGATGCTTTTGAACTGTGGTGTTGGAGAAGACTCTTGAGAGCCCCTTGGACTGCAAGGAGATCCAACCAGTCCATCCTGAAGGAGATCAACCCTGGGATTTCTTTGGAAGGAATGATGCTAAAGCTGAAACTCCAGTACTTTGGCCACCTCATGCGAAGAGTTGACTCATTGGAAAAGACTCTGATGCTGGGAGAGATTGGGGGCAGGAGGAGAAGAGGACGACCGAGGATGAGATGGCTGGATGGCATCACAGTCTCTCTGGACGTGAGTCTTAGTGAACTCTGGGAGATGGTGATGGACAGGGAGGTCTGGCGTGCTGTGATTCATGGGGTTGCAGAGAGTCGGACACGACTGAGTGACTGAACTGAACTGAACTAAATCCTGTGTTAATTGGTAGCCACTCCATGTAGCCTGCTTCCTTCATATGTATTAGATTGCAGCAACTTGGTTTCTGGGATATCAAATGCCACTCATCTGTGGGAGAATTATATGATAGCAGGGAATAATTTAAATCTTTAAAAATAAATTTTTATGTGTTGTGAGAGAAAGGAGTCCAAGGGAAAAAAGATACAGAAATAATGTTTTACAAAATGCTGTCCTATATGTTGCTTTATCTGATCTTACCCTTTGGAGAAGTAGAGTGTCTGATCTCTGTTTTTGAGATGAGGAGTCTGAGAGTCTAACTAGCAGAGATTGATTTATCCAGAGTCACACTGCCAGCATATGGGAGAGCTGGGCTTGAACCCTGGAATTCTGATGACCTCCGTTAGTACCTGCACCAGGACACACAACTGTGGGTTATCATGAGGGAACTAGGGTCTCTGGTTGCTAATAATTTCCCTGGCTTTCATTTTAGTGATATTTTCTGTGGTTTTGTATTCAATGCACAATGCAATGTGTGCAGAATGTTTCAAGCCCAGAGAACCCCGGTGCTGGTGTGTGTTCTTCCTGGTGACTCAGCCCGTGATGTTTGTTTAGATTACATACATAGGGAGTGTGTGCCTAGAGCACTGGACTCCGTAGAAAGATCTAAAGCTATGAAGTCAATCAAGTACAGATCCTTCCACATATGTGACAGCCAATCCTGATCACATTCTGACCATGACTCTTGGTCAAACTGATTATTCTACACTGGACTGTGGTTGCGTACCATCTTCGATCTGATTGGAGAGGAAGGCACATCTTGGGAAGCCTCATTCCTTTCTGCTTTGGAGACAGTGCTCAGGATTGTTCATACTGGAGGCAAGTGGCCGCCCCTTTTGAACAGCAGAGAGAGCTGTCAATACATTCAGAGCTTTCAGAGGCAATTCCTGTAGTAGAGGGAGTTTGCTTTTATAACATGCACCAAGGGTTGTGCTTTAAGGCTAGAATTTCAGCCTTGGCATGTATTAAAATCACTACAGGAGTTTTGAAAAAGTATATACGCTTGAAATCTTACCCCAGCACAATCAAATCAGAATCTTTGGAAAGAAAATTAAAAGAGAAGAGAGTATCTTTTAATGGGATCCTTCCTCTTTCATTCTCTCTTTTGATCAGTAACTCTTGACTTTCCAAGTGATACCTGCTCTGCTACACACCCACTGTTGTGGTTAAGTTATTGTGGACTCTTAAAAGGAGCAAGACTTCTTGATTTCAGCCGCAAATAACCTCTTTCTGGCTTTCATTTCAGTGATGCTATTACTTGTATAGGGCTGTTGGAAACTAATGAGAAAGGAGGACAGAGCATCTCAAGCCTGAGAATTCTCTCAGGTGCTGATGTGTCTCTTTCCATTGGATCACTGCTCATAGTGGTTCAATTAGAATAACCCGGGAAACTTTCAGTCAACTGTGACACCTCAGCACCATCTCACAAATATTCTTATTTAATTAGTCAGATATGAGGCTCAGGCTTTGGTATTTTCAAAGTTACCAGGTATAGCCAGGACTTGGGAAAGCACTGAGGGCTATGGGGTGCTAGGCACCTAACCTGCACACTGTATGAGGGATTACGCCCTCAAGTGTAAAGAAGGGCATGACAACTCACTCCAGTATTCTTGCCTGGACAATCCCATGGACAGAGGAGCCTGGAGGGCTACAGTCCATAGGGTCGCAAAGAGTCAGGCATGACTGAAGTGACTTAGCATGCATGCATGCTCTCAAGTGAGTCAAGGTGCTTTTGGTGTCCAACTTGTGGCCAGAGAGGAGTTATTCAGTGTTGCTTCAGCAGGTGGCTATATTGTCATTCTGCTTATTGCTCTTAAGCTCCTTAGTTCTGTTTGGAAATAATGGGTCTCTGTACTCTCTGCTCCTACCCCAGCAATTCAGAGGCAGGCAGGATAGCAAGTCTCCTGCTGAGGAGTCCCTAGGTAAGTTTGTGCAGGGAAGTGAGGGTGGCTTTAAGAGGTCCCTGTCTGTCCACACTGGCTTCCTGGGCCTTTGACCATCACACAGTTTGGGTTTCAACAAAAGTGATCATGTTGCAGTCAAGTAAGAAACCAAGACTCTGTTAGAAGAAAAAGGCTGGAGAGAGTAAGAGGTAGTATATCAGGAAGGATCTTTGGCGATAAAGAAATTTGGTTTTGATTTTGACTCTTTGATGGGAACCTGATATCATCCTTCTAGTCTCTAGAGCTTAGGCTTCTCAAAGTGGCTTTCCTGCCTTTTATAAAGGTGGCTGAAAATGCCCCAGTGGTCAAGTCAATGCTGATCTCCCTGGATCAGGAAAAAAAGGCAATATGTTCTTGTGGTACTTAAGATCCCCATTTGGGAGATCTTGTGGAAAAACACTAAGCCAAATAGAAAGAGGAAAAAAAATCCTATGGATGCTTCCTCTGACTTTCTACCCATTTAGTGTGTAAAATACCAGTGGAAACTGGGGACTGGCAAGCCTTGGCCCAGTCATCTCTTCATCCCCCCCACCCTCCCAGCCCTGTCTTCTTGGTACAGACTGACCCTCCTTTGTGAATCTCTGCTCTTCTTGTCAACTGAGTCAAGCATTGTCTTTTTTTCCTCTTTCAGCACTTTGTGGCCTCTTTCGGGTAGTGTCTTACTTAACAGTACTTCTTTCTCCCTGTTAGACTAAGTTCTTATTTATGTGTCTAACATAGCACCTCTGTATAACTGACGCTCCCCAAATTTGCTTTTTTATTAAGTAAATGATTATAGAAGCCCTTCTGCTCTCTTTCTTATCCTCTTGTTTTGGACGCTGAAAGCATTGCCTACCTGGGTTCTTCATGTTGACATTTAAATGAGAAGATCTTTGTGGACAGTGGCTGTGGTGGAAGAGGCTCAAAAGCTGACCTTTCTCTGAGGTCTGAGGTCCAGTGATCAGCACAGCTGGGAAGCTGAGGGGAGAACTGTTGAGCCACAAGCTCTGTTCCTTTCCTGACTTTATTAACTCTTGAAAGTTCTAAAATGTGGGCTCTGAGATAGGAGAACTGATTGAATCAAGGCAAAGATATAACTCCTCACCATTTCATGAACAAAGCTGGAGAGAGGGCCTCACCAACTCAGTGCATGGCACTTGGCAGACATGCAGTAAGTATCTGTTGGATGAATTTGTCTAATATAACCCGAGAAGGCACCAGTTCACAGGGGCTTCAGGTAGCTTTTAATGTGCGATTTGGTTCCACTTCTCTTGCTTTCCCAACATTACGGAGACACCATTAAGTTGAGGTGATTCATTAGTGATTGCCAGAACAGTTTTATTGGGATAACTATTACCGTATATTTAACTTCTCAGATCCCCATAGCATTTTATTGCTGATTATTGTTCCACTAATCCATTCAACAGTGATGGAGCTGTATTCAGTTTCAGCCGGGCTGATCTATTTATCTAGCTGCCAATGAGCCCCTGGTTAAAATCCTCACAGAGACCCTCCCAGTGTGTATCAGGACCTTTAATCATGTGGTGCTAATAAAGATCACACAGAGTTTCCTTTGACATTTTCACTAGACAAATATTATAGACATCTGTGATTACTGTTGTGTAGAAAACTTAACTTACTGGTGAGGGTATAATTAAGATGGATTTCAAGGGACAAGCATCCAGGGAAATTTTGAGGCTTTTTAAATTAGATGAGGAATAAAAGATGACTGACAGGTATCTAGGACTTTCATGTTTACATATATACCCCATAAAAACCAAACCAATTACTTAAATAGAATATTCTTTTCATTTTGAGCTCCTTGACAGAGTTCTATGAATTCTCCTGATCTAATGGAGGAAAACAATAGAATAGAAAAAGACTAGAGATCTCTTCAAGAAAATTAGACATACCAAGGGAACATTTCATGCAAAGATGGACATAACAAAGGACAGAAACAGTATGTATCTAACAGAAGCAAAAGGTATTAAGAAGAGGTGGCAAGAATACATAGAAAAACAATATAAAAAAGATCTTCATGATGCAGATAATCACAATGGTGTGATCACTCACCTAGAGCCAGACATCCTGGAATGTGAAGTCAAGTGGGCCTTAGGAAGCATCACTATGAACAAAGCTAGTGGAGGTAACAGAATTCCAGTTGAGCTATTTCAAATCCTAAAAGATGATGCTGTGAAAGTGCTACACTCAGTATGCCAGCAAATTTGGAAAACTCAGCAGTAGCCACAGGACTGGAAAAGGTCAGTTTTCATTCCAATCCCAAAGAAAGGCAATGCTAAAGAATGCTCAAACTACTGCACAATTGCACTCATCTCACATGCTAGCAAAGTAATGTTCAAAATTCTCCAAGCCAGCCTTCAACAGTATGTGAACCATGAACTTTCAGATGTTCAAGCTAGATTTAGAAAATCCAAAGGAACCAGAGATCAAATTGCCAAAATCTGTTGGATCATCGAAAAAGCAAGAGAATACCAGGAAAACATCTACTTCTACTTTATTGACTATGCCAAAGCCTTTGTGTGGATCACAATAAACTGTGGGAAATTCTTAGAGATGGGAATACCAGACCACCTGACCTGCCTCCTGAGAAATTTGTATGGAGGTTAAGTTAGAACTGGACATGAAGCAACAGACTGACTGCAAACAGGAAAAGGAGTACGTCAAGGCTGTATATTGTCACTCTGTTTATTTAACTTATATGCAGAGTACTTAAAGAAAAATGCTGGGCCTGGATAAAACACAAGCTGAAATCAAGATTGCCCGTATAAACATCAATAACCTCAGATATGCAGAAGACACTACCCTTATGGCAGAAAGTGAAGAAGAACTAAAGAGCCTCTTGATGAAAGTGAAAGAGGAGAGTGAAAAACTTGACTGAAAACTCCATTCAGAAAACTAAGATCATGGCATCCGGTCCTATCAGTTCACGGCAAATAGATGGGGAAACAATGGAAACAATGAGAGACTTTATTTTCTTGGGCTCTAAAATCACTGCAGATGGTGACTGCAGCCATGAAATTAAAAGACACTTACTCCTTGGAAGAAAAGCTATGACAGACCTAGACAGCGTATTAAAAAGTAGAGACATTACTTTGCCGATAAAGGTCTGTCTAATCAAAGCTATGATTTTTCTGGTAGTTGTGTATGGATGTGAAAGTTGGACTATGAAGATGGCTGAGCACTGAAGAATCGATGCTTTAAACTGTGGTGTTGGAGAAGACTCTTGAGAGTCCCTTGGACTGAAAGGAGATCAAACCAGTCCATCCTAAAGGAAATCAGTCCTGAATATTCATTGGAAGAACTGATGCTGAAGCTGAAACTCCAATACTTTGGCCACCTGATGTGAAGAACTGATTCATTTGAAAAGACCCTGATGCTGGGAAAGATTGAAGACAGAAGGAGAAGGGGACAACAGAGGATGAGAAGGTTGGATGGCATCACCGACTCGATGGACATGAGTTTGAGCAAGCTCCGGGAGTTGGTGATGGACAGGGAAGCCTGGCCTGCTGCAGTCCATGGGGTCACAAAGAGTTGGACATGACTAAGCGGCTGAACTGAATTGAAGATATATTCATATATAGAGAAAGAAGACAAATATCTATGAAATAAATATAGTTATAAACCAAGGCTTTTAATTGTTACAAAGTATTATTTATATATGCCATTCTATGAAGTTAGAATTTTTTAAATTTATTTTTAACTAGAGAATAATTGCTTCTCAATGTATTGGTTTCTAGTGTACAAGAAACCCAATCAGCCATAAGTATAGATACATTCCCTCCCCCATGAACTTCTCTTACCCCACCCTGTCCCACCCTTCTAGATTGTCACAGAGCACCAGGCTGGGCTCCCTGTGTTATACAGTAGCTTTGAAGTTAAATTTTTGTTGTATATGGTGACTTAATGTGACATTTTCAGATTTTTTTAAACGGCAGCAGAATCATTTTAGGGGAACAAAGAATGAAAACTTATGTAGGACCCCAATATACAAATTATTTCAGTTTATCTAGAATTTGTTCTAGCCACACCCCCACTTTACAGGCCCCTGTCCCAAATCACCATCCATTCAGAAGTGACTTTCTGGAACTCTTGGGCTCTATGCAGTTTGAAAAGTGTGGTTCTATTGAATAGAGTTTATAGAAGAATTCTCTGGATTGAAATGAACCCCTTTTCCTCCCTGAAAAGATGCCCGAGTAAACTCAGTTACTGCCTTTGTCAGAGCATTATTTTCAGTAGTAATGGTAATAGCAGATAGATCAGCCCAGTTTTAAAACATTTCATTTGCTTAATTTTTAGCATTGTTGCTAAGGGAGATCCTTCAGAAATGTGTTTCCAGTTCTTGTGAAAATCTCAATAGACAGCAGGTGCAAAGTGTAGATGTAGTGGTATCAGAATCTGTTCTCATCTTAATATGCAATAACAGTTCAAAACACAAGAAACAGCACACCATAATAACCATGCTCTCATGAAACATCTTTGCTGAATTTTTCAGAGGAAAAAAATTAATCCTAACATTTAACAAGTATTGGTTGGCTAAAATTTCACTTGAGTTTTTCCATAACATCTTATGGAGAAATCCAGATGAATATTTTGGTCAACCCAATATTTCACACACAGACGTTATTCAGTAAATATTTGAGGCTCACATTAAGAAATGATTTATATTATATATGATTTTAAGGTATAAATTATATAAAATTTTATTTTCTATTATGATTTGGCAGAGCAGCCACATTTTGGGAAATGGAATGGAGGAAAGGACACTGAATGAGAAGTCTCGTCATCTGGGCTGTAGTCTAAACTTGGCACAAGTGAGTTGGTATCACATCAGAGGCCAGAGAGGCTAAATTGCTTGCCTAGGTTTCTTATCTATAATGCAGGGAGGGTCAGTTCGATGATCTGAGCCCCCTTTCACTCTGGAGCATTCCACAGGCATCCACGCTCTCTGCTGTTGTTGACTGTGCTACTGCCTGTAATATACACGGGTGAAATCAGATGGAGAAACCAGCTGTGATTTGTGCTCCTGCACTTCCAGTTCTGATCACTGGACTCTTTTTCTACTCCTACCAGCCTAAATTGTGCTTTGCAAACTCCTCCCCTCTTGGGAAATTATTTTGTTCAAAAAGGAGTTTCTGGCTCTGGTTTATGGCCATCAGCAGGGGACAGTATTTATCCTTTTGCTTTTTATACTTGGTGGTTAGCAACTGTGTTTCTGTTAAATAGCCCATGGTTAGTTTCCGTACATTGGACAGATTATTGACTCCTTTTGTTTGTCATGAGTCTATGTTTTCATGACATATGTATATTGTCAAAAATATACATTATGATAATAAATAAAATGAGCTGCATTTGGTACTTTTTAATACCGTAATTATCTTTTTTTTTTTTTTTTTTGGAGAAGGAAATGGAAACCCACTCCAGTAATCTTGCCTGGAGAATTCCATGGACAGAGGAGCCAGTCCATAGGGTCTCAAAGAGTTGTACACAACTAAAGTGACTTAGCACTTAGCACAATTATCTTTTTAATGTAGTTATTTAGAATGTAGTGTGTTGATCCACAGCACCTTTATAAATCACTTGTTTATCGTTAAATCTTCCTCACTCAGAACTTCCTACAGTGTTTGCATTTAGTCCCAATATTATATCTATTTACTGTTGTTTCATTTCTTTCTACTTAATTGTCACTTCTCTGTACAAAAACTCTTTTAAAGAGGCACATAGGTATAATTACAGGCACTCAGTGGAAAGATTTTTGTGAATGGCGTGAATCTGATTGCAGAAGTCCCCTTCAGGGTTGTAGTCAAACTTTAGTGTCAGTAAAGATCACCAAGTGAAAGTGAAAGTCGCTCAGTCATGTCTGACTCTTTGCAACCCTATGGACTATACAGTCCATGGAATTCTCCAGGCCAGAATATTGGAGTGGGTAGCCTTTCCCTTCTCCAGGGGATCTTACCAATCCAGGGATTGAATCTGGGTCTCCCTCATTGCAGGCAGATTCTTTATCAGCTGGGCCACAAGGGGAACCTGAGATCACCAAAGATGTTTGTTAAAATACATCTTTGGGGTCTATTCCCCAGGGATTCTAATTTAGTAGACCTGGAGTGTATCCCAGGAATCTGTATTTCTTTCAGCGATTCCAGGTGATTCTGATACAAGAGATTACTCTTGCTATAGGGTGCTATTTAATGACTCCATGAGTGGGAGGTGGTGCTGTGTGGCCAGGGCCTGGTACTATATGATCCCCATGCAGCATCGTCCCCTCAGTTTGCTCCTTTTGTCCTGGGGTATGGGTAGCCCTCACGGTTCTCTTAAGCCAGTTATTTTTATAGCCTTCATAGAGCCTTCCAGATACATCACCTCTGGAAGCATCTTTCTTTTTCCTGTGTGAATTTTTCCATGCTAATATTTGAGAACAATTTCTAGAAAGAAACATCAGAATTAGATTTAAACCTTCAAAAAATTTCCTAACCAAATGCTTGAGAGGAAAGATTATATAGATTTTAGTGTTGGACTTAGAAAAGCAACATCCTAAGTGTAATAGTGATATGAGAAGAAATAGATTAGATAGTGGGAGGAAAGCAAATACAGGTAATATTCAATACATAATATATTCAGATTTAATAAACACTTGTAAGGGCTTCATGCATTGAATGGTCATCTCATGCTCTGCAAATTAACACCTAAACTTTCAGGGCCAGCTGTTCAGAAGCATTCTCATTAGACTTCTCTACTGGAATGATCCCCCTTATTGCTAATGAAGCCCAAGTGAAATTCTGAAGACATTTATTCAACCATAGTTTCAGGCCATTTACATCCAAGTCTCCTGAATGTGTAAGTAAAAATGCAGATTTGGGGGTTCCACCTCAAATATGGTGAAATATAGGCAGTAAAGTTTGGAAATAGCACATGCATTTTTAGAAAGTTCTTGGACTGATTCTTATGCATTCTGAAAGCTGAGGATTAGAGCTTAAAGATGCTGCTATAATAATATTGAACACTGTTCTTCTCCAAAACAAAGCACAGTAGAGCAAGTCCTGGGGGTGATGAGAAAGAAGTGCCCAAGAGCTTAGAAATTTTATGAAGAGGAGGTTTAGAAGGTCATAGGCTTTCATATCAGCTCAACCCCGAGACACTTCCTCAGGTGTATGAACCCACTGAGGTTGTGGGGCTGGCACAAAGAGCCAAGGATTCTTCAAATTGGGAGGGAACCAGTGCTGTCGTGAAAAATGCTGCTCAAGTTTTCCTGTTTAGAGGCAGAAAGTCTTGATTTTGTGAAATGATCTTAGCCAGCTTGACCTTTCGGCAAAATTCAGGCCCATTTGTTAAAATTTCACAAAGTCCTTATATACCAATTTCCCCCACAATCTCTCTACTAGGTGGGATTCTATTGGGTTGGCCAAACAGTTGGTTTGGGTTTTATGTAAGCTGTTACGGGAAAACCTAAATGAACATTTTGGCCAATCCAATATATTGAAAACAGTCTTAGGCCAAATACTGCCAAACATTCCCACTTTTATTAGTAAGGAGATATCAAAATGATCTTATTTGCTGTTCTTATTAGCTTGTTGTTGCTTAGTCACAAAGTTGTGTCTAACTCTGTGACCTATGGAGTGTAGCCTGCTAGGTTCCTCTGTCCATGGGATTTTCCAGGCAAGAATACTTGAGTGGGCTGTCATTTCCTTCTGCAGGCAATATTCCTGACCTGCGGATTGAACCCACGTCTCCTGCGTTGGCAGGCAGATTCATTAGCACTGAGCCACCAGTGAAGCAGTTTTGGAAGCTTAGAAGGTCCTTACTTCTCAGACTTCAAGCATTTCTGTGGGTATCTTAGAGAAGTTCTTGTGATGCTGATCCACTCCCACTCTGATGATTAGGTGCTAACTTTCTGTTTGGTTCAGATGACAGTCCTCTATGAAGTGGGAAGAACATAGGACCAAACAAAGCTTTAGACTGAGCCAAGGATTAGGATATTTAGGATATTGCTGACTTTATTCTTCTGGTTCAAGAAAGTTTGGTGAGGCCCTAACAGTCTTTCTAGCCCATGATATATCTGAATTCCATTTACTTTACCAGAGAAAAAAGATTTCTAACAATCCTTAAGCTAGTAAAGAAACCATCTGGTGTTGATTTTGATAACCATATTTGAAGTTCTTACTAAAACCCTCTGGAGGTTTGTATTCTTGATAAGTGTATTTCAAATACTAAACAGATGCCTCTAGACCCAGTCTATTTTTAAGTAAATTACCACACAGCCAGCATTATAGAATATGACCAATGTTTCTTTTTTCCTAATGGGAGGTTAACCTCAAAGTTTAGAAACATCTTGGCAATCCATGTAAATTCCTGAATTAAAGGTGGAAAAGTACTGGAGTTTCCAACCAAGTTTTACATCTCATATATTTTAAATATGTTTGAGATATGAAGGAGGAATACTGGGGAAGCTGCATTTCCATTATTTACTTCAAGCCTTCTATCTCTTCCTGCAAGGGGGCTATCAGTTCAGTTCAGTTCAGTTTAGTTGCTCAGTTGTGTCCAACTCTGTGACTCCATGAATTGCAGGACACTAGGCCTCCTTTGCATCACCAACTCCCAGAGTTCACCCAAACTCATGTCCATCGAGGTGGTGATGCCTTCCAGCCATCTCATCCTCTGTCATCCCCTTCTCCTCTTGCCCCCAATCCCTCCCAACGTCAGGGTCTTTTCCAGTGAGTCAACTCTTCGCATGAGGTGGCCAAAGTACTGGAGTTTTAGCTTCAGCATCATTCCTTACAATGAACATCCAGGACTGATCTCCTTTAGGATGGACTGGTTAGATCTCCTTGCAGTCCAAGGGACTCTCAAGAGTCTTCTCCAACACCACAGTTCAAAAGCATCAATTCTTCGGTGCTCAACTTTCTTCACAGTCCAACTCTCACATCCATACATGACTACTGGAAAAACCATAGCCTTGGCTAGATGGACCTTTGTTGGTAAAGTAATGTCTCTGCTTTTTAATATGCTGTCTGAGTTGGTCATAACTTTCCTTCCAAGGAATAAAACATCTTTTAATTTCATGGCTGCAATTACCATCTACAGTGATCTTGGAGCCCCCAAAATAAAGTCTGACACTGTTTCCACTGTTTCCTCATCTATTTCCCATGAAGTGATGGGACCGGATGCCATGATCTTTGTTTTTGAATGTTGATCTTTAAGCCAACTTTTTCACTCTCCTTTTTCACTTTCACCAAGAGGCTCTTTAGTTCCTCTTCACTTTCTGCCATAAGGGTGGTGTCATCTGCATATCTGAGGTTATTGTGCTTCTTCCAGTTCAGCATTTCTCATGATGTACTCTGCATATAAGTTAAATAAGCAGGGTGACAATATACAGCCTTGATGTACTCCTTTTCCTATTTGGAACCAGTCTATTGTTCCATGTCCAGTTCTAACTGTTGCTTCCTGACCTGCATATAGGTTTCTCAAGAGGCAGGTTAGGTGGTCTGGTATTCCCATCTCTTTCAGAATTTTCCACAGTTTCTTGTGATCCACACAGTCAAAGGCTTTGGCATAGTCAATAAAGTCAGAAATAGATGTTTTTTTGGAACTCTCTTGCTTTTTTCCATGATCCAGCAGATGTTAGCAATTTGATCTCTGGTTCCTCTGCCTTTTCTAAAACCAGCTTGAATATCTAGAAGTTCAGAGTTCATGTATTGCTGAAGCCTGGCTTGGAGAATTTTGAGCATTATTTTACTAACATGTGAGATGAGTGCAATTATGCGGTAGTTTGAACATTCTTTGGCATTGCCTTTCTTTGGGATTATCCCCAATTAAGAATTAACTGTTAAAAACTATTGGGTTGACCAAAAAGTTCATTTGGGCTTTTCTTTAAGATGGTATGTAAAACCCTGGATGAAATTTTTGGCCAGCCGAATATAATATCAGGGACTCTCCCAGCTGGTTTGTATTGCTGAAAAGGACTCAGATGCCCATTGTGTTAACTGCACACTTAATGGGTATTTGTGAGGCTGGGCTTGAAGTTACTTAGCAGTGAGGCCAAGAGAGTAGATCTGTACTATGAGTGGGGAGACCTGGTAGTTGGGAATAGGTGGGGACTAGGAAGGTGAGCTGGGTAAGGGTCGTGGTGGGAGGAACCATCAGCCATCAGGGTGAATGAGAGGTTACTTGTGTGGCAAAACAAGTGACAAGCTTCTGGTGTTAGGATGACAGAAAGGACTTGAAGAACAGGGAAGTCTAAAATGGGATTTTATGTCTGTTATGTGGTATAGAATGAGATCTCTTTTTTGCTTCCTTAGTGGTTCAGACAAACCTAGGCAGCAAATTATAAAGCAGAGACATTACTTTGCCAACAAAGGTCCATCTAGTCAAATCTATGGTTTTTCCATACTCATGTATGTATGTGAGAGTTGGACCATAAAGATGGCTGAGTGCAAGAACTGATGCTTTTGAACTATGGTTTGGAGAAGACTCTTGAGAGTCCCTTGGGCTGCAAGGAGATCCAACCAGTCCATCCTAAAGGAAATCAGTCCTGAATATTCATTGGAAGGACTGATGCTGAAGCTGAAGCTTCAATACTTTGGCCACCTGATGTGAAGAACTGATTCATTTGAAAAGACTCTGATGCTGGGAAAGATTGAAGGCAGGAGGAAAAGGGGACAACAGAAGATGAGATGGTTGGATTCCATCACCTACTCAATGGACATGAGTTTGAGCAAGCTCCAGGAGTTGCTGACGGACAGGGAAGCCTGGTGTGCTGCAGTCCATGGGGTTGCAAAGATTTGGACATGACTGAGTGACTGAACTGAACTGAATGCATAGATATGACATCTAGCAACATGGTACAGATGAACCTGTATTCAACAAATATTTATGCTGGACCTATTACTTGCTTAGCTGGGTGAGGTAAAGTCGCTCAGTTGTGTCCAACTCTTTGCGACCCCCTGGACTGTAACCTACTAGGCTTCTCCATCCATGGGATTCTCCAGGCAAGAATACTGGAATGGATTGCCATTTCCTTCTCCAGGGGATCTTCCTGGCCCAGGGATCAACCCGGGTCTCCCGCACTGGAGGCAGACACTTTAACCTCTGAGCCACCAGGGAAGCCCACTTGCTTAGCAAGGTGCTAGTAAATTATCTAAAGGAAAGATAAAATAGTTCTTGCTCTCCAAGAACTTATTTTCTCTGTAGAAAAGCAAAATATTGCTACTTAAATATTTAGCATGTCAATACCACTGTCTGTGAAGCGGCTGCTGTGTTCAGTTCAGAACACTTAAGAAAAGATGGACCTAGAGCCATGGTTGTCAGCTTTGACTGCACAGTGAAATCACTTGTGTGTGTGTTAGTCACTCCGTCATGTGTGACTCTTTGTGACCCCAGGTACTGTAGCCCATTAGGCTTCCCTGTCCGTGGAATTCTCCAGGCAAGACTACTGGAGTGGGACCTGGGTCTTCTGCATTGCAGGAGGATTCTTTACTGTTTGAGCCTCCAGGAAATCCCCTGAAATCACTTATGGAATCATTTAAAGCTTTTTTTTAAAATGTGAAGTATGATTGATTTACAATGTTATGTTAATTTCTGCTACACAGCAAGGTGGTTCAGTATTCTTTTTATAATCTTCTCTATTATGGTCCATCACAGAATATTGAATTTAGTTCCCTGTGCTATATGGTAGGACTTTATTGTTATCCATTCTATATATAATAGTTTGCATCCCTTTAAGATTCAAAGACTCACAAAGGCATATATATTCCCTCCTGCTGCTGCTGCTGCTGCTGTGTCGCTTCAGTTGTGGCCGACTCTGTGTGACCCCACAGACAGCCCACCAGGCTTCCCCGTCCCTGGGATTCTCCAGGCAAGAACACTGGAGTGGGTTGCCATTTCCTTCTCCAATATATATTCCTAACCCCATATTATTATATCCTCTGTATTTTCCTATTCTCATGTTTCATCAAAGAAACCTTAATTTCCCCTTCCTTAGAATTGCTAAAATGTCACATTTTCTCTTTTACCTTCCACATTTGTATAACAAGGCAATAGGAGTGTGCTCTAGAAATCTCAATGCCACAAAAGGGATCGATAACTAGAAGATCTCCAGGGCTCAGGTAGTACATGACTTCCTATAGCTAGCATATCTGATGCAATTACATTCCAATCCAGCAGAATAACGTTGTCAGCCTCCTGGAACTCATTGTGTGGAATTTGACTTACATGGCTCTGCTCTAACAATAAAGTCAGTCTCTTTAGAAAGTACTCAGAGAAAACATTAAAGGAATATATACAGAGGAGCATTGCCCAAGTCAAGCCAAGTCAAGGCACTGTTGGTATCAGTCCCAGAACAAAGATATCGAGGATGTTTGAGTTTATCTGATTTTATATAATTGGACAATCATTCTTCCATCCTTTCTTTGTCCGTGCTTAGAGTCCATCAGTAACCTTGTAGAAAAATAATCCTTGTTTTTTTCTTCTTTTTTCCTCAGTGCTGTTTCTGGCTCTCTGATCAAATGAGTGATTCCTGGAATGCTCACTTTGTTCTGTGGCTGTGGCACTCCAGGAACGTGGGGCAGCTCACCTGCCTTACTCTGTGGCTGATTCTAGCTGGCAGAGCTCCCAACACCTGTTTCTGTAATAAAAGATCCTACAAAAGCCAAATAAATCATCTTTCCACCTCCATTTAACCTTCACATTAAAGGCTGATCACCCATGGTCATGATCCTGGCCTTGAATTTGGTTGTAGTATCTGATCTGATGGCACAAAGCAAGATCAATACCTGCCATGGTATAGTGTCAATGGGACATAAATTAGGAAGAGAATATTTTCACTGCTTGCTTGCCCCAAGCAGTGACTGGTTGGGTGCAAGCCGTGTTGTTGGCCAATGAAAAGAGAAAGGAAAGCAGCTTTACTTAGCAGCAGGATAGACTATTTTAGAATCATATTATGTGCTATTTCTAGTTCTCTTTGTTGATCTCCAAATAATGAATTGAAGTGTGATGATTCTCTCTAAAGGTTTTTAAGATTTTACTACTAAAATGTTATCACTAAGTTTCTAACCATAGCTAGAGAAGTATGTGAAACTAATCTAGGCATTGGGTCTGTTATAAGCATTTTGAGTGTAGAAGATGGCTCTGGTCAACCCCAACATGTGGTTTACTAATACAAGACTGATTTAGAGTTGTAATTACATTCATTACTGATGAGCAGATGCACCTCCTCTCTGTCCTTCCTTAGGCCTCGTGCCTTTCCCTGACATAGGGTATAATGTTTTCAAATTACCAGAATGGAAATAACTTTTTTCTCATTTCTAATTAATGCAGATTTTGAGGGGAAATAATTCCCATGAGAATAAAGAAAGAAAATAAACCTTGCCTAATCTTCTATCACTCAGCAGTAATTACTGATTGCATGTTAGCATATCTGTTTTCAAGTCTCTTTGTGTGTGTTCTTACACATGAATTTTTCAGAAGCAGGAACCTGGTGCAGGTGGTATGTGATCTTTATGGGAACTAAACAAATAGCAACCTACTTCTCTACCACTTTTTCTTATTGATTATTAGCAACAAAGGTTTATTGCAAATGGAGGTCAAAATATAACATTAATTATTGATAAAATCTGAAGAATGGAGGGGTTTTATGGCTGCAGTTGGGAGGACTTCCTAGTACTGAGACGTATTACTGTGCTAAGTTGTATCTGACTCCATATGACCCCATGGACTATAGCCTGCCAGGCTCCCATGTCTGTGGGATTTTCCAGGCAAGAGTACTTAAGTGGGTTGTCATTTCCTCCTCCAGGGTATCTTCCTGACCCATGGAATGAACCAACGTCTCCTGCTGGCATCTTTTGCATTGGCAAGTGGGTTCTTTACCACTTGAGCCACATGGGGAGCCCAAGACTTATTACTGGATAGACTCAATATAATTAAGTAGATCTCTTAATATAACATATCCACTTCACATAGTGTTTTACTTTACATATAGTTAACCACTATATGTCCTTTTGATTGGGTGGAATTCAAAATTTAAAAATTAGTATAAACTAAACACCAACAGAGAGGATGGTTGTATTAAACTGGAGTTCACAGAAATGTCAGAGAATCTAAACTATTTTAACTAGAAAGGACAGGAATTGAGGCAATTCAGAGACCGGTCACTCTCTGATATACAATGATATATGAGAGTGGAGTTTACTTACATCATTCCAGCATACTCCTTTCTCCAATTTTAGAAGGTAAAGTCACTATTTTCAGTTTAGCAATTTCCAGTATTAGAATTAAGCCACTTTTGTTGTTGACTTGCTCAATCATGTTCAACTCTTTGTGACCCTATGGACTGCATGGATGCCAGGCTTCCCTGTCCTTCACCATCTCCTGGAGCTTGCTCAAACTCATGTCTATTGAGTCAGTGATGCCATCCAACCATCTTGTCCTCTGTCGTCCCCTTCTCTTCCTGTCTTTGATCTTTTCCAGCATCAGGGTCTTTTCCTGTTAGTCAGCTCTTCCCATCAGGTGTTCAAAGTACTGGAGCTTCAGCTTCAGCATCAGTCCTTCCAATGAATATTCAGGATTGATTTCCTTTAGGATTGACTGGTTTGATCTCCTTTCAGTCCAAGGGACTCTCAAGAGTCTTCTCCAATACACACTTCAAAAATATCAATTCTTCGATGATTAGCCATCTTTATGGTCCAACTCTTACAGCCATACATGACTACTGGAAAAACCATAGCTTTGACTATAACGACTTTTGTTGGCAAACTAATGTCTCTGCTTTTTAAAATATGCTGTCTAGGTTTGTCATAGCTTTTCTTCCAAGGAGCAAGCGTCTTATACTTTCGTGACTTTAGTCACTGTTTTCAGTGATTTATCAACTTTCAACTGTATCTCCAAACTCCCAGCATCCCTCTCTTTTTAAAGATGACCCATTGACACCCTTTCCTTTCTTCAACTTCCTCAACTCTGGTCAGCTATTACGTGGCTTAGTATCATAAGGGAAATAACATTAATATATTTTTTTGTAACTATGATTAAAGTCTTCTATACCTACAAGTTGGTGCTAAAAATTGAAAACCGATATACAAAATTGTTTGCATTTTTATGATATGTTAAATTTTTAAACTGCTGAACAAAAGCTCTGATTCTAGTTCTTTTTCTATACTGCAATATTATAAATCCTGTTTCTCTCAAGGTAAAGACTTTCTTTTTATACACTGCACAAGTGAATCAAAATCATCCTTCATTCTAGTTATTTCACAAACGGCCCATAACATCCTCATGTGGAATTCTGTTTTTCCTAGTTTTTTTTTTTTTTTTTTAAACAGCAGCCTTATTTGCATATAACTTGTATACCATAAAATTCACCTATTGTAAGTGTGGTATTGTTCAGTTGTTCAGTCATGTCCTACTCTTTGCAAACCCATGGACTGCAGCACACGAGACTTCCCTATTCTTCACTATCTCCCAGAGTTTGCTCAAACTCATGTCCATTGAGTCCATGATGCCATCCAACCATCTCATCCTCTGTTGCCCACTTCTCCTCCTGCCCTCAGTCTTTCCCAGCATCAGGGTCTTTTTCAATGAGTCAGCTCTTCACATCAGGTGGCCAAAGTAATGGAGCTTCAGTTTCAGCATCAGTCCTTCCAATGAGTATTCAGGGTTAATTTTCTTTAGGATTGACTGGTTGGATCTTCTTGCTGTACAAGGGACTCTCAAAGTCTCCAATACCACAGTTTGAAAGCATCTATTATACAGTGTTCAGCCTTCTTCATTATCCAACTCTCAATCCATACATGACTACTGGAAAAACATAGCTTTGACTAGATGGAAGTTCGTGGGCAAAGTGATGTTACTGCTTTTATAATGTTGCCTAGGATTGTCCTGGCTTTTCTTCCAAGGAGCAAGCATGTTTTAATTTCATGGCTGCAGTCACTGTCCACAGTGACTGTGGAGCCCAGGAAAATAAGTCTGTCACTGTTTTCATTGTTTCCCCATCTATTTGCCATGAAGTGATGGGACTGGATGCCATGACCTTAGCTTTTTGGATGTTAAGTTTTAAGCCAGCTTTTTCCCTCTCCACTTTCACCTTCTCAGGAGACTGTTTAGTTTATCTTTGCTTTCTGCCATAAGGGTGGTATCATCTGCATATCTGAAGTTATTGATATTTCTCTCTGCAATCTTGATTCCAGCCTGTGATTCATTAAGCCTGGCATTTCTTATGTACTCTGCAAAGAATTTAAGTAAGTTCAGTTCAGTTAAGTCACTCAGTCATGTGCAGCTCTGCAACCCCATGAATTGCAGCACACCAGGCCTCCCTGTCCATTATCATCTCCCGGAGTTCACTCAGATTCATGTTCATCAAGTCCATGATGCCATCCAGCCATCTCATCCTTGGTCATCCCCTTCTCCTCCTGCCCTCAATTCCTCCAGGCATCAGAGTCTTTTCCAATGAGTCAACTCTTCGCATGAGGTGGCCAAAGTACTGGAGTTTCAGCTTTAGCATCATTCGTTCCAAAGATATCCCAGGGCTGATCTCCTTTCAGAATGGACTGGTTGGATCTCCTTGCAGTCCAAGGGGCTCTCAAGAGTCTTCTCCAACACCACAGTTCAAAAGCATCAATTCTTTGGCGCTCAGCCTTCTTCACAGTCCAACTCTCACATCCATACATGACCACAGGAAAAATCATAGCCTTGACTAGACGGACCTTAGTCGGCAAAGTGATGTCTCTGCTTTTGAATATACTTTCTAGGTTGGTCATAACTTTTCTTCCAAGGAGTAAGCATCTTTTAATTTCATGGCTGCAGTCACCATCTGCAGTAATTTTGGAGCCCCCCAAAATAAAGTCTGACACTGTTTCCACTGTTTCTCCATCTATTTCCCATGAAGTGATGAGACCGGATGCCATGATCTTCGTTTTCTGAATGTTGAGCTTTAAGCCGACTTTTTCGCTTTGCTCTTTCGCTTTCAACAGGAGGCTTTTTAGTGCCTCTTCACTTTCTGCCATAAGGGTGTTGTCATCTGCATATCTGAGGTTATTGATATTTCTCCTGGCAATCTTGATTCCAGCTTGTGTTTCTTCCAGCCCAGCATTTCTCATGATGTACTCTGCATATAAGTTCAATAAGCAGGGTGACAATATACAGCCTTGATGTACTCCTTTACCTATTTGGAACCAGTCTGTTATTCCATGTCCAGTTCTAACTGTTGCTTCTTGACCTGCATACAGATTTCTCAAGAGGCAGGTCAAGTGGTCTGGTATTCCCATCTCTTTCAGAATTTTCCACAGTGTATTGTGATCTGCACAATCAAAGGCTTTGGCATAGTCAATAAAGCAGAAATAGATGTTTTTCTGGAACTCTCTTGCTTTTTCCATGATTCAGCTGATGTTGGCAATTTGATATCTGGTTCCTCTGCCTTTTCTAAAACCAGCTTGAACATCAGGGAGTTCACAGTTCATGTATTGCTGAAGCCTGCCTTGGATAATTTTGAGCATTACTTTACTAGCATGTGAGATGAGTACAACTGTGCGGTAGTTTGAGCATTCTTTGGCATTGCCTTTCTTTAGAATTGGAATGAAAACGGGCCTTTTCCAGTCCTGTGGCCACTGCTGAGTTTTCCAACTTTGCTGGCACATTGAGTGCAGCACCTTCACAGCATCATCTTTCAGGATTTGAAACAGCTCCACTGGAATTCCATCACCTCCACTAGCTTTGTTTGTAGTGATGCTTTCTAAGGCCCACTTTACTTCACATTCCAAGATGTCTATCTCTAGATTAGTGATCACATCATCATAATTATCTGGGTCATGAAGATCTTTTTTGTACAGTTCTTCCATGTATTCTTGCCACCTCTTCTTAATATCTTCTGCTTCTGTTAGGTCGTACCATCTCTGTCCTTTATCGTGCCCATCTTTGCATGAAATGTTCCCTTGGTATCTCTAATATTCTTGAAGAGATCTTTAGTCTTTCCCATTCTATTGTTTTCCTCTATTTCTTTGCATTGATTGCTGAAGAAGGCTTTCGTATCTCTTCTTGCTCTTCTTTGGAACTCTGCATTCAGATGCCTATATCTTTCCTTTTCTCCTTTGCTTTTCACCTCTCTTCTTTTCACAGCTATTTGTAAGGCTTCCACAGACAGCCATTTTGCTTTTTTGCATTTCTTTTCCATGGGGATGGTCTTGATCCCTGTCTCCTGTACAATGTCATGAACCTCATTCCATAGTTCATCAGGTACGCTATGTGTCAGATCTAGGCCCTTAAATCTATTTCTCACTTCCACTGTATAATCGTAAGGGATTTGATTTAGGTCATACCTGAATGGTCTAGTGGTTTTCCCTACTTTCTTCAATTTGAGTCTGAATTTGGTAATAAGGAGTTCATGATCTGAGCCACAGTCAGCTCCTGTCTTGTTTTTGCTGACTGTATAGAGCTTCTCCATCTTTGGCTGCAAAGAATATAATTAGTCTGATTTTGGTGTTGACCATCTGGTGATGTCCATGTGTAGAGTCTTCTCTTCTGTTGTTGGAAGAGGGTGTTTGCTATGACCAGTGCATTTTCTTGTCAAAACTCTATTAGTCTTTGCCCTGCTTCATTCCGCATTCCAAGACCAAATTTTCCTGTTACTCCAGTTGTTTCTTGACTTCCTACTTTTGCATTCCAGTCCCCTATAATACATCCTTGGCATACTCCTTTCCTAAATTTGAACCAGTTTGTTGTTATATGTCCTGTTATAACTGTTGCTTCTTGACCTAGACACAGGTTTTTAGTAGGCAAGTAAGGTGGTTCGGTATTCCCATCTCTTAAAGAATTTTCCAGTTTGTGGTAATCCACACAAAAGCTTTAGCATAGTCTGTGAAGCAAAAGTAGATATTTTTTCTGAAATTTTTTTGCTTTTTCCTTGACCCAACAGATGTTGGCAGTTTGATTTCTGGTTCCTCTGCCTTTTCTAAATCTGGCTTATACACCTGGAAGTTCTCAATTTACATACTGTTGAAGGCTAACTTGAAGGATTTTGAGAATTACCTCACTAGCATGTGAAATGAGTGTAATTAAACAGTAGCTTGAACATTCTTTGACATTATCCTTCTTTGGGATTAGAATGAAAATTGACCTTTTCCAGTCCTGGGGCCAATGCTGATTTTCCAAATTCCTGGCATGTTGAGTGCAGCCCTTTAACAGCATCATCTTTGAGGATTTGAAATATCTCCACTGGAATTCCATTACCTCTACTAGCTTTGTTCATAGTGATACTTCCTAAGGCACACTTGACTTCACATTCCAGGATGTCTGGCTCTAGTGAGTGATCACACCATGATGTTCATCTGGGTCATTAAGATCTTTTTGTATAGTTCTGTATATTCTTGCCACCTCCTAATATCTTCTGCTTCTGTAAGGATCATCCTGTTTCTGTCCTTTATGGTGCCCATCTTTGCATGAAATGTTCCTTTGGTATCTCTAACTTTCTTGAAGAGATCCCTAGTCTTTCCCATTCTGTTGTTTTCCTCTATTTTATTGCTTTGGTCACGGAGGAAGGCTTTCTTATCTCTTCTTGCTGTTCTTTGGAACTCTGCATTCAAATGGATATATTTTTCCTTTTCTCCTTTGCCTTTTGCTTCTCTTCTTTTCTCAGCTATTTGTAAGTGCTCCTTAGAGAACCATTTTGACTTTTTTCATTTCTTTTTCATGGGGACAGTTTCAATCACCACCTTCTGTACAATGCTATGAACTTCTGCCCATAGTTCTTCAGGCACTCTGTCTATCAGATCTAATCCCTGGAATCTGTTTGTCACTTCTACTGTGTAATCAGAAGGGATTTGATTAGGTCATACCTGAATGGCCTAGTGGTTTTCCTTACTTTCTTCAACTTAAGTCTGATTTTTGCAATAAGAAGCTCATGACCTGAGCCACAGTCAGCTCCCGGCTTGTTTTCGCTGACTGTATAGATTTTTTCCATCTTCAGCTAGAAAGAATGTAATCAATCTGGTTTTGTTATTGATTATCTGTGGTGTCCATGTGTAGAGTCATCTTTTGTGTTGTTGGAAAGGGGGTTTGTTATGACCAGTGTGTTCTCTTGGCAAAACTCTGTTAGCCTTTGCCTTGCTTCATTTTGTACTCCAAGGCCAAACTTTCCTGTTACTCCAGGTATCTCTTGACTTCCTACTTTTTCATTCCAGTCCCCTAACATGAAAAGGACATCTTTTTTTTTTTTTTTTTTGGTGTTGGTTCTAGATCGTGTAGGTCTTCATAGAACCATTCAACTTCATCTTCTTCAGCATTAGTGGTTGGAGCCTAGACTTGGATTACTGTGATATTGAATGGTTTGCCTTGGAAATGAACTGAGATCAATCTGTCGTTTTTGAGATTGCACCCAATTACTGCATTTCAGATTCTTTTGCTGACTATGAGGGCTACTCCATTTCTTCCAAGGAATTCTTGGCCACAGCAATAGATATCAATGGTCATCTGAGTTAAATTCACCTGTTCCTGTTCATTTTAGTTCACTGATTCTTAAAATATTACTGTTCATTCTTGCCATCTCCTGTTTGACCACTTCCAACTTACTCTGATTTATGTACCTAACGTTCCAGATTCCTATGAAATATTGTTCTTTGCAGCATTGGACTGTCACCACCAAACATATCCACAACTGGGTGTCATTTCCACTTTGGCTTAGCCTCTTCTTTCTTTCTGAAGCTATTTCTCTGCTCTTCTCCAGTAGCATAATTGACACCTACCAACCCTTGAAGGTTCATCTTTTAGTGTCATATCTTTTTTCCTTTTCATACTGTTCATGGGTTTCTTAAGGCATAGCATATAATTTTTAGCCCATATTCAATTCCTCAGTTTTCCAAATATTTTTAATGCATTTAAAAATACATAATTTAGATTTGTACACTGCATTCAGTTACTATGACTGACTTTTCTTAGCCTGAGAAGGAGTACTGACCTCATCCTCACACTGCCACCAACTCTTTTTTCTTGTATAGTGTCCCACAGTCTAGATTTGTTTGACTATATCCCCATGGTATCATTTAACATGCTTTCCAGTCCTCTGCACTTCCTTTAAATTGAATCTGGAGAATTGATTATACTTCAGGTTAAATATTTTGCCATGAGACTGTTATAGGTTAACTTATGTACTTTATATTGTGTCACATAAGAAGGTAGATTATATCAGGTTGTTCCAGTAATAGTTACTAAGTCCACTCATTTTGTTAAGGTGATACCCTTCAGAGATCCCCACTGAAATGGTTTATTTTCCCCTTTGCAATCAGTAAGTCATCTCTGGGTGACTAGGTTTTCCACAGATCTTTCACTTGGTGGTTTTAACAAAGCTTGATTAAGGTGACCTAAGTCAGTTACATTGAAAGTTGCAAAATGGTGATTATCTACTTCTGTAATTCCTTATACATTTATGCACATTCTTTTACAGAGAAGAACTTTGTTTTTATCTCTTTGCTCTCTCATTTTGAGTTTCACTTTGGATTCTAGGGCTTTTTATTTAAAAATGTTATAATCAATAGTAATTACTATTCTTTTTGATGGCCAGATTGTCCTGAATTTGACCGCTGGAAGCTGATTCAAGCTAGCTCCCTGAGTCTTTTTCTCATGACTCACCTTGTCTTTGGATATTTCTTACTTTGTGATACAACATGGCCCACATTGCCTAGTATTTTCTGTATCCCGTATATGTAATCAACCATTTCTGCAAGGGTCCCTGCTTTCTTTTACTGGTATGTAGTATTTAGAAACCAAGATCTTAATGTTTGTTCACTGACAACTACTAGTTGTCATTGGTTCCTAGGCCTTTCCTATAAATAGAACTAGAAAAATCTTTTTAAAAATTCATACTGTTTCCAGTTCAAATTTAACATTATAAGATTTTTAAAATCTTATTTTATATTGTTAAGCCTTTTATGTAACACTGAGAATCTTTGTTCTCAATATCATTCACACGCTCATTTGCTTTATCCTGTAATATGCACAAATTAATTTCTAAGGTGCAGTATTACAATCAACAATAAACATACTGAGTGGATTTTTACATATCTTTGCAATTTTTTTTGTACTTGCAATATATCACAGTAAGAACAAACAGTTTCCTGTGCTTGAAATAATACTTTTTCTGTGTGGCTATTGATTTTATACAGTTAGATTCATTTGTTTCTGTTGGTGTTCAATTTTATGGTTTGCTTTTCTCTTTTTTATTTGATTTTTGAATACATAAAACATTTACATGTTGCATCAGTTATTAAGCTATTGATTCTCAGCCTTCTGCACCCTGCTTTGTGATGCTGGGGCTGGGATTCTGTAAACCACATTTCTGTCTTTTTCCAGCTGGTTCTCTGCTATAATCTTCCAAAGGTGATGCTACAGGGAGTGTGCAGAGTTAGAAGAGTTAGATGGAACTTTGCTCCTTTGCTGTTTTTACCTTGTGAGGCTATTTATTAGCTTCCAGTTTCTGTGCTTGTCTCCCTGGCCATGTTTCCTCATCCCATAGGAGCAGTTGAATCCAACTTGCAGTTTTTCAAATACATGCAGAAACCAGCCTCCCTCAGAGGTCCTGCTTGTGAGCCCTTCCTTTGAACTCAGAGACCTCAGCGCCACCTGAGGAATGACCTGTGCTAGAAGTTTGGAGTTTCAGCCCAGCAGAACAATTCTAAATTTAGATAATTTCTAAATCTTAATAATTCCAACATCTCTCATTATTCTTCTGCCCTAAAGGTGGTAGCTACTCCCTGAAGTTATTTGTCGTCCTGATACATTTGTGTTTTTCTAACCCTTTCAGTTATATAGTTAACAATTCATCATATTAAATTACCTCTGTTCAAATAATTGGTATGCCTTTGTCTCATGACTAAACTTTAACTGATAAACATGGTTCATACAAAAAAACAATTAGTCAGAGAAACCTTTCTTTCATACTTAACCTTCCTATCCCATTCCCACCTACCTCCTTGAGGTCATCATTTCATTAGTCACTATATTCTTGACTGTGTTTGTTTTGACAAAATTAATCAAATAAATGTACATGTGTGCACACACATATATAGACATTCTTATTTTCTCTTTTTTAAAGGTTTTTTAAAAATTGAAATAAAGTTTATTTATAAAGTTGTGTTAGTTTCAAGTGTACAGCAAAGTGATTCAATTATATATATATGTATACAAATGTACATATTCTTCTTCAGATTCTTTTCCATTATAGGTTATTACAGGATACTGAGTTTAGTTCCTTGTGCTATACAGTAAGAATGTATTTTTTTTTACCTATTTTATATATAGTCCTCTGTGTATTAATCCCAAGCTTCTAATTTATCTCCCCCATTCCACTATCACATTTGATAAACATGTTTGTTTTCTATGTCTGTGAATCTATTTCTGTTTTGTAAATAAGTTCATTTGTACCACCTTTTTAGATTTCACATACAAGCAGTATCATATGGTATTTGTCTTTATCTGTCTTACTTCATTCAGTATGACAGTCTCAAGGTCCATCCATGTTGCTGCGAATGGCATTATTTCATTCTTTTCTATGGCTGAGTAATATTTCGCTGTATTTATATACCATATTTTCTTTATCCATTCCTCTGTTGATGGGCATTGTGGTTGCTTTGATGTCTTGACTATTGTAAATGATTCTGCTGTGAACACTGGGGTGTGTATATCTTTTCAAATTAGAGTTTTCTCTGGATATATGCTCAAGAATAGGATTGCAGAATCATACGATGGTTTTGTTTTTAGTTTTTTCCAGACATCCATATGTTCTTCATAGTGGCTGCACCGATTTATATTCCCAAAAACACTGTAGAAAGGTTCCATTTTCTCTACACTTTCTCCAACATTTATTATTTGTAGACCTTTTAATGACTGTCATTCTGACTGCTGTGAAGTGATACTTCATTGTACTTTTTTTGCCTCCATACCATACAGGATCTTAGTTCCCCAACCAGGGATTGAACCTGAGCCACCTGCAGTGGAAGCAGAGTCCTAACTACTGGGTCACCAGGTAATTCCCACTTCAAGTGGTTTTGATTTGCATTTCTCTAATAATTAGCATTGTTGAGCATCTTTTCATGTGCCCGAAGGCGATCTGTTTGTCTTCTTTGGTGAAATGTCTACTTCAGATTTCTGTCCATTTTTGGACACCTCTTTTTCTTTTTAGTATAAAATGTAGCATAACATATATATTGTTCTGTACCTTGCTTTTTACTAAATAATATATCCTAGAAATCATTCCATACCAATTCTTAGAGATTGTTTGCCTTTGGGTTGATGCACCATAATTTTTCCACCAGTCTTGACTAATGGGCGTTTGGATCGATTCTGATAGTACTTTGTTTTTGCCTATTATTCTATAGTGAATCACAGCTTTGAGCACCTCTTCTTTTGTATTTGAACTGGTGTATCTTCAGCTGGAAACCTAAACATGAGATGGCTGAGCCAAAGGAAAAACCCATATATCACTTTATTATATTTGTATCAAATATTCCTCCATAGGATGGTACCTATTTTTCGTTCTCATCAGGAATGTATGATAGTGTTTGTTTCTCTTCAATTTTAACAACTGAGTGTATTGTTAACTTTTTTTGATTTTTATCATTTTCATAGGTAAGAAATGTCATCTCAGTGTTGTTTTAAGTTGCATTTATTTACTATAGTGAAATTGAGGTTCATTTGTATGTATTATGGTCATTTGCTTTTCTTCTTTCTATGGATTGTCTCTTTATCCTGTTTTTTTGGGGAGGGGTTTGGTCTTTTTCTTCTTGACAGTTACATATGATTTATATATCAGTGAGATATATCTAGTCTGTGGTATATGTTGCAAATATTATCTCGTATTTTTGTTTTAACTTTGTTTATAATGGTTTCTTCATGAAAATATTCAAAAATTGTAACATAGTCAAAATTTTAATCTATCTTTTGATTGCTTTTGGGTTTTGAACAAAAGTCACAAATTCTTCTAATACTTAAAACTATGGTTTTAATATTAAAGAATTCTTTCACTTTCTATGATATTTCCTTTTCATAATATTATGTTGTCATTTCATGAAAGTGATAACTTCATGCATCTCTTAGAAGATATCAGTTAGGGACTTAAGAAATTCTCTTTCCTTCTCTGAATTATCTGTTCATCTGGAATCAATTTTTCAGTGCATTTGTCTTTAACATCCTCTTTGATGATGCATATTTTTTGTTGAAAATATGCTTAGTTTTCGGAGAAGGCAATGGCATCCCACTCTAATACTCTTGCCTGGAAAATCCCATGGATGGAGGAGCCTAGTGGGCTACAGTCCATGGGGTCGCTAAGAGTTGGACATGACTGAGTGACTTCACTTTCACTTTTCACTTTCATGCATTAGAGAAGGAAATGGTAGCCCACTCCAGTGCTCTTGCCTTGAGAATCTCAGGGATGGGGGAGCCTGTTGGGCTGCTGTCTATGGGGTCACACAGAGTCGGACACGACTGAAGCAACTTATCACCAGCAGCAGCATGGTTAGTTTTATATTTAAAAAAGAGATCTAAAGAGTGATCTGGGAGGTTGAAAACTTAAAGACTTTCTTTTGGTTTGAGTGGTTGGAGCTCTAGCTTATTATACTGTTAGAAGTTCCCTTTGTGTGAATGAAGGGAACATTTACTGGGGTTCTAACACACTCGTCCTCAACAGCAGTTCTGACCAGGAGAATTTTTTTGCCTTTGATATATGCCAGAGTACCTGTGTTAAGGTTGTAATTTGTGAGTAAGCAGGCTACTATGGTGTATATGGATTTTAAATTACCTTCCGTGTTTCTTTCTTCTTACTTTTACACTTTATTATGTCTTTAATCTCTGAGTCCAGAAACTTTCCATAGATTTTTCTCTCCTCATGCCCAATTTTCGTACATGTTATAGTCTAGCTTCAATATCATGCTTATGTCTACCAGAAATTTGTTGAACTCTTTCATCCATTTAGTTATAATTTTATTTTCCTTTCTGTATGGGATTATAAACTTAGTATTTTTTGACTAGTATTTTAATGGGTCTTTCTTAAGAAAGAAGAAAAACCAAACTTTAACCAGAAGTCTCTGTGTCCAGCTCATAAGTCAGGTCATGTAATTCTGGCATAGATTTTGGTCAAATTAATTAATTCTACATTGGTTACAATTTAAATTTTTCCTAATTTTTATGTTTTGTATACTCCTATGAAGACCATCTTTTACATATGTTTTGGGGTACATTTCCAAATATCTTGAGGATATTTCTTAAAGATACATTTTAGATATAGAATTGCTAAATCAAAGAGCATTGTTTCTTATAGCTTTTGACACATTATCCATCAGAAATGTTATACCAGTTTTATTCTCACAGCAGGTAAAAGAGGCCCTTTTCTCAAACCTCACTGAATATGAGATTATCAGTCTGGTTAATTTTTTTGCCAGTTTCAAAAGTAAAACGCTCTCCAATTCAAGAACTCTTACATTGATTTTGGAAGTAATGGTGATTATTTGCTTTCACTTATGAAGTGTACAATTTGTGCCATGAATTATATCCCTGATTTTCACATCAGTTCTTTATGACATGAATTGAATTACATTTTGCAGAAGATGAATATGAGATTCAGAAATGTTAAGTTATTGTTTCAGTGTTGTGCAGCTACTAAACAACTTATCTAGTATTCAAATTGGTATCTGTTTATTACTGCTGCAGCTGCTGCTGCTAAGTCGCTTCAGTCGTGTCCGACTCTGTGTGACCCCATAGATGGCAGCCCGCCAGGCTCCGCTGTCCCTGGGATTCTCCAGGCAAGAACACTGTTTATTACTATAGAGAGCTAAAGGTAGAATTTTGTGTGAAATAAGAGTAAAGATATATAAATGTTATGTTATTCTTTGAGCATAGTGATATTAATATTATTAATAGAGCTATCAATATTTGGAAATAAATCCCTAGTTAGTGATGAAAGCTAAATGCTTTCCACCTTCTATTTAAGGAACAGGTTGGAGCAACTGTGATCATTGCACTCTGATATGACTTTCATGTCACTTCAAATACCAAATATATTATGGACTGCTTTGTACTATTGATACATTTCACTCACTACCGATGGAAAACACATTGATTTTGTTGGGTGAATGAATGAGATTTTGCATAGTTTATTAGTTATCTATTGCTGAGTGACAAATTCCTTCAAAAGTTGGCTTAAAACAATGACAAACTTTTTTTTTTCTTACAATTTCTGTGGGTTAAAAGTTTGGGAATAGTTTAACTAATTCTGGCCCAGAGAGAGATTTCAGTCAAGAAATTGTCTGTGGTTATACTGGCGTGCTGAGATTCATGGGGTCGCAAAGAGTCAGACATGACTGAGCGACTGAACTGAACTGACACTTATCAGAAGACTTGACTGGGACTAGAGAATCTGATTTCTAGGTGACTCACTCACATTGCTGGCAAGTTAGTCCTAGTTGCTGCTGCTGCTGCTGCTAAGTTGCTTCAGTCGTGTCCGACTCTGCGTGACCCCATAGACTGCAGCCCACCAGGCTCCTCCGTCCCTGGGATTCTTCAAGCGAGAACACAGGAGTGGGCTGCCATTTCCTTCTCTAATGCATGGCAGTGAAAAGTGAAAGTGAAGTCACTCAGTCGTGTCCCACCCTCGCGACCCCATGGACTACTGCCTTCCAGGCTCCTCCATCCATGGGATTTTTCAGGCAAGAATACTAGCATTTGTCATCTAAATGCTGAGGTTGAAGGACAACCATTTTGTTCTAACCATAAATGGTTAAAATTCATTTGTAAATGTTTGTCCATGCATTAGAGAAGGAAATGGCAACCTACTCCTGTGTTCTCGCCTGGAGAATCCCAGGGATGGGGGAGCCTAGTGGGCTGCAGTCTATGGGGTCACGCAGAGTCGGACACGACTGAAGTGACTTAGCAGCAGCAGCAGCAGCAGTAATTAATGAACTAGGCAAATTTACTCAGTTCTCACAATGTTGGCATTATCATTCAGATTTTACACGGGAAGAAACAGCCTGATTGAGATTAAGAGACAAGCCCAGGGCTACTTGACTCAGAAGTGGTAGAGCTGAATTTCGTCACTGGCTCTTTTCCTCTCTTCTGCAGTGTTTCATGGGTGGAAATTCCAGGAGCATCAGATTTTCATGTTGGAGACAGTGAAAGGCAGACTTGAGCCGCATTTCTGATCACATAGTGAGAACAAAGACTTTGCAGCTGATCCCCAACCTTCTAACCATCCTACTGGGAAAATTAAATGGACTTTTTGAGCATATAGGTAAAAATTGGGTTTTAACCACAGAGTAACAGAATCTGTTTTTGAGAAAGAAGAAATTTTGATGTTTTCGGCATACCTTGACCGTCTTAGTAATAAAATTCAATTTTTATCCAGCCAGAAGGAGAAGGTCACTGAGTTCTTCCTTTGCAGTAGTCTCTATTTTCTCTTTCCCGATAAGGGAGGAATATGCTTCTTCAGCAAGTCATCTGCATTTCTTAAGGCAATTTTTAAAGACCAAAATTATTCTCAGCAACCTAGTAGCATTTTATCTGGCTTAAATATCACTGCTTGCTCACTGAAGATACATCTCTTAGGAGCAATAGTTACTTGCTTAACTTATGTGTAGTTGTATAGAACTCCAGAATGCTAGTTCAATTTGACATAATGATGCGTTTTAAACTACTATATACACTTTAGTATCTCGGGATGTCAGGTTCAGTTGGGTCTAATCCACTTCGGGTCAGCTTTTAGATTTCTTTCAGAGTTGATCTTGGGTTTTAAGAAGTTCATAAGTGTGGCTATATCCTTCACTTACGGTTAGTGAGGATGGTTGTGACCTGCTCAATAGATTTTTGAAGAGATACAGTGTTGGACGTCTATAGGAAACTGGTTGTTCTAGCTGGATTATATCTTTTTTCCCCCAGTAATATTCTTTCAGTAATATTAAATCTTGTTTAATATTCCCTTTATCTGCATTGATATTATTACCCTCATCTTTTCATTTTTTTATACATTTCATTTTTTTTTTTATAAAAGGAGTGGGTTGTGTACAATGGGAGGTTAAATGCTTTATAGACAAGAATAAAAGCTGCATTAGAACCAACTTATTCATTATCATCATCTTCTTCCTCCTCCTCATCCTCTTCATCTTCCTCCTCTTCCTTTTTTTCTTGCCCTTTTCAGCCTTGACGACTTCCTTTTTGCTGCATCTGGCTTCCTTTTAGCTTGCTATGCAGTAATATCCTTTTGTACTTTTCCTTCAGCTTAGTAGCCTTCTTCTCATAAGTCTGCTTGTCATCTGCAGTGGTGTTATTCCGCATCACTCCCAGTTTCTTTGCAGCATCACCAGTGAAGAGGCCAGGATGTTCACTTTTGATTCTGGGGCAATATTAAGCACAAAATGAGAAAAAGGCCAAAGGAAGCCTCTTGAGTGCATTGGGATACTTGAACTTCTTTCTTGAAACTTGTATCCCTTTTAAAATGGATGTAAGTTTTAATTTCTCTTTCATAACAGGCCTTGTCAGCCTTTGCCACATCTTCAAATTTTCCTTTCTCTTCAGCAGACATGATCTTCCACTTCTCTGAGCACTTCTTAGAAACTTTGAGAAGTTGACTGAGGCATCTGGGTGCTTCTTCTTGTGCTCCTCCTGGCAAGCTTGCACAAAGAATGCATATGATGACATTTTGCCTCTCAACTTCTTAGGATCTCCTTTGCACATGTTTAATTATTTTTCCTCTGAGAGACACAGAGTTGCCGTGTGCCCTCCCTGCTTGTCTGAGATAGTTTTTTTCCTCCCCACTGGGTCTTAGACTGAATGATTGTGTCCTCCCAAAATTCATATGTTGAAACCTTCTCTCTAGTGTGATAGTATTTGGAGGTGGGGACTTTGGGAGGCGATTAGATCATGAAGACTGAGCTCTTATGAACGGGATTAATGCCCTTATAAAAGAGTCTCCCAAGAGCTCCTTAGCTTCTTCCACCATATAAGGACATATAAGGACTCTAAGAGGATGACCATCTGTGAACCAGGAATCAGGCTCTCCTCAGACCCTGAACCTAGCAGTGTCTTGATCTTGGACTTTCCAGTCTCCGGAACTGTGAGGCATTGAAGCTACCCAGTCTGTGGTAATTTTGCTAGAGTAGTCCCAGGGGACTAGGACAGGGAGTCATATCTGACTCACTTTTGATGATAAAGCCCTGAGTCTCTGTAAACTCCCATCTACCTAGAGAGAAAGAATCTGCACTAGCTTTCTTTGAAATGGGGGAAATTAGTTCTTAGTCTGGTATAGGCCCCTTATGTTGACATCTGTCTTTTCTGACCACATTACCTATGTTTGCACCCTGATTATTCTTTATTATATCTTCCTGTTTCTTTCCTTTAAATTATCTATTCCAGTCTGTAATTCTATTATTTGGTGATTTATGTGTTTATTATCTGTTTTCTCCACTAGAATAAAGGCTGTATGAGTGTGTCTGCATTATCTGCCTTTGCTTACCACTCCTCTCTAGCATCTTCCTGGTGGCTGGAGATATGAACAGAAGCCCCGAGTAGTTACTTGTTCAATAAATACATGAGCATTTACTAAATACTCAAAATTAGCCTAACAGACGATGCTGATGCTCTCCTGTAACTACTTGCCATAGCCACGGTAGGGCATACTCAGTTCAGTTTAGTTCAGTCGCTCAGTCGTGTCCAACTCTTTGCAACTCCATGAATCGCAGCACGCCAGGCCTCCCTGTCCATCACCATCTCCCGGAGTTCACTCAGACTAACGTCCACGGAGTCCATGATGCCATCCAGCCATCTCATCCTTGGTCATCCCCTTCTTCTCCTGCCCCCAATCCCTCCCAGCATCAGAATCTTTTCCAGTGAGTCAACTCTTCCCATGAGGTGGCCAAAGTACTGAAGTTTCAGCTTTAGCATCATCCCTTCCAAAGAAATCCCAGGGTTGATCTCCTTCAGAATGGACTGGTTGGATCTCCTTGCAGTCCAAGGGACTCTCAAGAGTCTTCTCCAACACCACAGTTCAAAAGCATCATTCTGCTGTGCTCAGCCTTCTTCATAGTCCAACTCTCACATCCATACATGACCACAGGAAAAACCATAGCCTTGACTAGACGGACCTTAGTCGGCAAATTCATGTCTCTGCTTTTGAATATGCTATCTAGGTTGGTCATACCTTTTCTTCCAAGGAGTAAGCATCTTTCAATTTCATGGCTGCAGTCACCATATGCAGTGATTTTGGAGCCTCCCCAAAATAAAGTCTGACACTGTTTCCACTGTTTCCCTATCTATTTCCCATGAAGTGATGGGATTGGATGCCATGATCTTCGTTTTCTGAATGTTGAGCTTTAAGCCAACTTTTTCACTCTCCTCTTTCACCTTCATCAAGAGGCCCTTTAGCTCCTCTTCATTTTCTGCCATAAGGGTGGTGTCATCTGCATATCTGAGGTTATTGATATTTCTCCTGGCAATCCTGATTCCAGCTTGTGTTTCTTCCAGCCCAGCGATTCTCACGATGTACTCTGCATGTAAGTTAAATAAGCAGAGTGACAATATACAGCCTTGACGCATTCCCTTTCTTCTTTGGAGCCAGTCTGTTGTTCCATGTCCAATTCTAACTGTTGCTTCCTGACCTGCATACAGATTTCTCAAGAGGCAGGTCAGGTGGTCTGGTATGCCCATCTCTTTCAGTATTTTCCAAAGTTTATTGTGATCCACACAGTCAAAGGCTTTGGCATACTCAGTCAAGCGGAAATAGATATTTTTCTGGAACTCTCTTGCTTTTTCCATGATCCAGTGGATGTTGGCAATTTGATCTCTGGTTTGTCTGCCTTTTCTAAAACCAGCTTGAACATCAGGGAGTTCACGGTTCACGTATTGCTGAAGCCTGGCTTGGAGAATTTTCAGCATTACTTTACTAGCATGTGAGACAAGTGCAATTGTGCGGTAGTTTGAGCATTCTTTGGCATTGCCTTTCTTTGGGATTGGAATGAAAACTGCCCTTTTCCAGTCCTGTGGCCACTGCTGAGTTTTCCAAATTTGCTGGCATATAGAGTGCAGCACTTTCACAGCATCATCTTTCAGGATTTGAAACAGCTCCACTGGAATTCCATCACCTCCACTAGCTTTGTTCGTAGTGATGCTTTCTAAGGCCCTCTTGACTTCACATTCCAAGATGTCTGTCTCTAGATTAGTTATCACATCATCATGATTATCTGGGTCATGAAGCTCTTTTTGTACAGTTCTTCCGTGTATTCTTGCCACCTCTTCTTAATATCTTCTGCCTCTGTTAGGTTCAGACTATTTCTGTCCTTTATTGAGCCCATCTTTGCATGAAATGTTCCCTTGATATCTCTCATTTTCTTGAAGAGATCTCTAGTCTTTCCTATTCTATTGTTTTCCTCTATTTCTTTGCATTGATCACTGAAGAAGGCTTTCGTATCTCTTCTTGCTCTTCTTTGGAACTCTGCATTCAGATGCTTATATCTTTCCTTTTCTCCTTTGCTTTTCACCTCTCTTCTTTTCACAGCTATTTGTAAGGCCTCCTCAGACAGCCATTTTGCTTTTTTGCATTTCTTTTCCATGGGGATGGTCTTGATCCCTGTCTCCCGTACAATGTCACAAACCTCATTCCATAGTTCATCAGGCACTCTATCAGATCTAGGCCCTTAAATCTATTTCTCACTTTCACTGTATAATCATAAGGGATTTGATTTAGGTCATACCTGAATGGTCTAGCGGTTTTCCCTACTTTCTTCAATTTAAGTCTGAATTTGGCAATAAGGAGTTTATGATCTGAGCCACAGTCAGCTCCTCGTCTTGTTTTTGTTGACTGTATAGAGCTTCTCCCTCTTTGACTGCATAGAATATAATCAGTCTGATTTCAGTGTTGAGCATCTGGTGATGTCCATATGTAGAGTCTTCTCTTGTGTTGTTGGAAGAGGGTGTTTGCTATGACCAGTGCATTTTCTTGGCAAAACTCTATTAGTCTTTGCCCTGCTTCATTCTGCATTCCAAGGCCAAATTTGCCTGTTACTCCAGGTGTTTCTTGACTTCCTACTTTAGCATTCCAGTCCCCTATAATGAAAAGGACATCTTTTTTGGGTGTTAGTTTTAAAAGGTCTTGTAGGTCTTCATAAAACTGGTCAACTTCAGCTTCTTCAGCATTACTGGTTGGGGCATAGACTTGGATAACTGTGATACTGAATGGTTTGCCTTGGAAATGAACAGAGATCATTCTGTCGTTTTTGAGACTGCATCCAAGTACTGCATTTCAGACTCTTTTGTTGACCATGATGGCTACTCCATTTCTTCTGAGGGATTCCCGCCCACAGTAGTAGATATAATGGTCATCCGAGTTAAATTCACCCATTCCAGTCATTTTAGTTCGCTGATTCCTAGAATGTCGATGTTCACCCTTGCCATCTCTTGTTTGACCACTTCCAATTTGCCTTGATTCATGGACCTGACATTCCAGGTTCCTATGCAATATTGCTCTTCACAGCATTGGATCTTGCTTCTATCACCAGTCACATGCACAACTGGGTATTGTTTTTGCTTTGGCTCCATCCCTTCATTCTTTCTGGAGTTATTTCTCCACTGATCTCCAGTAGCATATTGGGCACCTACTGACCTGGGCAGTTCCTCTTTCAGTATCCTATCATTTTGCCTCATTGCTAGTATTTGCATTTAATTACCTGAGAATTTTTTTTTTACCTTAGCCACTAGATCCTGCTTTTCACCTACTCAGCAGAATAGAATTTCTATACCCCTGGAAGCAGCCCTCAACCACAGACAGACTGAAGTGTATAGACACCCTAGCTCCCTTGTTCCTTGGGTGGGGTAACTCAAGAATTTTCACACTGGCTCCCAGAATTGCTGAAGTAAAATTAAGCTTCAATCACCGAGTGTACCCTCTAGTTGCTCTTCATTCCTTCTTTGCTTCATACTCCAACTCCCTTATTGTTTTCTTCTTACTTCCCCAAGAAACCACTTGCACTTAAAACATTGCCTCAAGAGTCTGTTTCTGGACAACTCAACCAAGACAGATAGGAAACAAAAGTTTACAAAAGCTCTCCAAGTGTTCTGAACTCTATTTCTAAATGAGAGAGCTTGTAGTCTATTTTAAAATGAAAGTTAGTTGGAAAAAGATTATTTCCTTTCCCAAAGCATGTATTGTCTTTTGATTACCTTGTATACCAAAAGTATGGTTATTTAAAGCATTATTTTACTAAATTGCTTTTCTACGTTTCCAACTTTAGTTTTTAACATGTATTGATGTACTTCCAGACCACTATCTGGCAATTGGAAGCATGCATTTTGTGAGTCACTGTGCAGAAATATGGCTAGCAATTTAATGGTCATTGATAGCACATTTACTATTTGAAAAACAATGAAGTCCTTATAGAGAAAACACAGGATATTTGTCTCCATCCCCAAAGAGCTCACAATCCAGTAGTAGAGAAAAGTATATATACATTAAAATGGAGTTCAGCACTTCTCCAACTAAAAGAAGTGTTATATGGAGTTCCAAAGTAGATCAGAATTCCGTTGAGGAACGTTGCAAGATGAGGCTTGAAGGATATGTAATTCTGTAGAGGAAACATTGTCAACACAGGCAATAGATTGGAAAATACAGAGTATGGTGAAAGGACACCTCTTACTCTGATTTCAAAGAAGAGGAAACAGTGGTAGATAAGGCTGAAAGGCAAAAATAAATCATTCTGAAACACTTTATATCAAGAAGAGAAAGAGATCATAAAAGTTGGGACAAAATGTACTAATCACAGAGTGGATCTGTTACTACTCCACTCAGGGAAATCCTCAGCTGGTTCACTTGTAGAGAAATATTGCCAAGGTATCACCCTTTCCTAAAAAAGTTCTCTGCTCTCTGACCAAGGGAGCTTATACTTGTCTAGATCAGGAGCCTGTAAACTTTTTCTATAAAGGACTAGACTGTAAATATTTTAGGCTTTGTGGGCCATATGGTTTCTTTTGCTATTATTCAATTCTGCTATTGTAGTGTGAAATCAACCATATATAGTATATATATGAATGAGTGTCTATGAATAAAACTTTATTTACAAAGCAGGTTGCCAGCTGGATTTGGCTCACAGGTTGTATTTCGCTGACTCTCTGATAGACTAATTCTAGTCAAGCTGCTACTAAGTCATGTCAGTTGCGTTTGACTCTGTGTGACCCCATAGATGGCAGCCTACCAGGCTCCGCCATCCCTGGGATTCTCCAGGCAAAAACACTCGAGTGGGTTGCCATTTCCTTCTCCAATGCATGAAGTGAAAAGTGAAAGTGAAGTCACTCAGTCGTGTCTGACTCAGCGATCCCATGGACTGCAGCCTACCAGGCTCCTCTGTCCAGGGGATTCTCCAGGCAAGAGTACTTGCTATTGCCTTCTCCACTAGTCAAGCTAAAATGTCCTAAATGACTTGCTCTTTTTTGTTAGGCAATGTTTGCTTTAAATCGTTGTTTTAACACAAAGAAAGTAGCAGAGCTAGAGGACAATATTAAGGGTGGGAAGATAGAATTTCTGGTGCCCATCCAAAGGTACTGGATAGATAACTGCTTACACAAAAATTGGGTCAAATATTCAGTCCCATGTGTTTGAGACTCAATTCAGAACAGAGACCTAAGACCATATGAAAAAATGAGCTAATACTGGAGTGGGTAGCCATTCCCTTCTCCGGAGAATCTTCCCAACCCAGGGACTGAACCCAGGTCTCCTGCATTTCAGGCAGATTCTTTACTGTCTGAGACACCACGGAAGCCCTGAGAATGAACTAGGCTAACATTGTGTGAGCCAACTTAGCTATACACTGACAGCATAGTGAGATTATTGTGGGTTGGGATTGGGAAGTATATTACAGTAGTTTACTAGGGCTCCCTTAACAAAGTACCACAGACTTTGTGACTTAAACAACATAAGTTTATTTCTCATAGTCCTGGACGCTGAAAGTATGAGTCAAGATGTTGGCAGGGTTAGTTTCTTTGGAAATGTCTCTGCTTGGCTTTAGGAGGCTGTCTTTCCCTGCTATGTTTTCCCAAGGTTTCTCTGTGTGTCTATGTCCTAATCTCTTCTTCTTATAAAATTACCAGTCATACTGGCTTAGGGCGCATGCTAATAATTTCATTTTAACTTAATTACTTATTTAAAGATTCTGTCTAATACAGTCACACTGTGAGGGCTGGGGGTTAGGACTTCAACATATGAATTGGGGGAGGGGACACAGTTCAGCTCATATCCAGGCAACAGAGAGGGGTAAGTTTTATATGCATGTTTATGGATTTACATACGCTAAGTCACTTCAGCTGCTGCTAAGTCATTCAGTCATGTCCGACTCTGTGTGACCCCATAGATGGCAGCCCACCAGGCTTCCCCGTCCCTGGGATTCTCCAGGCAAGAACACTCGAGTGGGTTGCATTTCCTTCTCCAATGCATGAAAGTGGAAAGTCAAAGTGTAGTCATTCATTCGTGTCTGACTCTTCACAACCCCATGGACTGCAGCCTACCAGAGGTGAGGTCACGTTCATCTAGTCTCTTGATGTGAAGGAATGTGGTTTCATTGAGCAAAGAATGGGAGAAGAAAGGATCAAGGTAGGCTGGGCAGAAGGAAAAGAACAACAGAAAAGAGGCTGAAAGTAGTGGTAGAAGAAAGAAAAGATAAGTTAGGAGAAAGAATAGAGGACTTCTGCTTCATTGACTACACTAAAGCCTTTGACTGTGTGGATCACAGCAAACTGTGGAAAATTTTTAAAGAGATGGGAATACCAGACCACCTTACCTACATTCTGAGAAATCTGTATGCAGGTTAAGAAGCAACACTTAGAACTGGACATGGAACAACAGACTAGTTCCAAACTGGGAAAAAGAGTTCATCAAGGCTGTGTATTGTCACCTTGCTTGTTTAACTTATATGCAGAGTACATCATGTGAAATGCTGGACTGGATGAAGCACAAGCTTGAATCAATGATTGCAGGGGAAATATCAATAACCTCAGATATGCAGATGACACCACCCTCATGACAGAAAGTGAAGAGGAACTAAAGAGCCTCTTAATGAAAGTGAAAGAGGAGAGTGAAAAAGTTGGCTTAAAGCTCAACATTTAGAAAACGAAGATCATGGCATCCAGTCCCACCACTTCATGGCAAATAGATGAGGAAACAGTGGAAACAGTGGCTGACTTTATTTTGGGGAGCTCTAAAATCACTGCAGATGGTGATTGCAGCCATGAAATTAAAAGATTCTTGCTCCTTGGAAGAAAAGCTATGACAAATTTAGACTGCATATTAAAAAGCAGAGCCATTACTTTACCAGCAAAGGTCCATATAGTCTAAGCTATGGTTTTTCCAGTTGTCAGGTATGGATGTGAGGGTTGAACTATAAAGAAAACTGAGTGCTGAAGAACTGATGCTTCTGAACTGTGATGTTGGAGAAGACTCTTGAGAGTCCCTTGGACTGCAAGGAGATCCAACCAGTCTATCCTTAAGGAGATCAGTCCTGAAAATTTATTGAAAGGACTGATGCTGAAGCTGAAAATCCAATACTTTGGCCACCTGATGCAAAAAACTGACTCACTGGAAAAGATCCTGATGCTGGGAAAGATTGAAGGCAGGAGGAAAAGGGGCCAACAGTGAATGAGATGGTTGGATGGCATTACTGACTCAATGGACATAAGTTTGAGCAAGCTCTGGGAGTTGCTGATGGACAGGGAAGCCTGGTGTGCTACAGCCCATGTGGTTGCAAAGAGCTGGACACCACTGAGCAGCTGAACTGAAAGAGAGAAAGCAATGATGAACAGATAACAGTGATTAACAAAAGGCATGGTCATGACAAGCAAAAATCAGGGTGGTTAAATACTTGAAAAGCAGTGATCCCACAGGCCTGAAGGTCTATTCATATGTATTTTACCCAAGACAAATGCCAAGCATGCTCTAGTAAAGCAACATTATATGTATATTTAGGTAGAGGCAAGCTGGTATATTTTTTGAATGTAGGACAAACACACTGATGATGGCATACAATTGTGATGTCGGGTATTACATGGCCTCCTGCGTCCCACACTGACATAATGGAAACTTCTTTACTATGAATACTAAAAGATTCATTATCAAATAATGGTGAGATGAGATTTTTACTGTAAACAAACAGTGTGTTGTACCAGGTTCTGCACTGGGACCAAGGAGATAAGATATGACATCTCTCCAGAAGGAGTTCATGTTGCTATTCAATGTATATTTTTAGATATCTATATAATTTCAGCATTAAGGAAATCTTTTATTTTTCCATGCTTCATTTGTGTGGACACTCATTCCTATCCAGAAACCTCAGTAACTGGCATGAAAAGAAGGATTTTGTTATAAGTTTAGAGGAAAGATGAAAACTTTATCTCAGTGGTATTCAAAGTATTTGAGCATGGAAGTTTACTGCTGCTGCTGCTGCTGCTAAGTCGCTTCAGTCGTGTCCGGCTCTGTGAGACCCCCATAGACGACAGCTCACCAGGCTCCCCGTCCCTGGGATTCTCCAGGCAAGAACACCGGAGTGGGTTGCCATTTCCTTCTCCAAGGCATGAAAGTGAAAAGGGAAAGTGAAGTTGCTCAGTCGTGTCCCACTCTTAGCGACCCCATGCAGCCTACTAGGCTCCTCCGTCCATGGGATTTTCCAGGCAAGAGTACTGGAGTGGGGTGCCATTGCCTTCTCCGTGGAAGTTTACTAGCTATCTTGAAATTTAAAGTCTTGTTTCTGTGCTTACATTGGAAACATTAAGTTCACAAATTTGCCATTTTACTTGATACTTCCAGTTGTGATTAAAAACTCACAATGGAAAATGCACCGTGGAAGATAAAAGAAATATAAAAGTGGGTGTTTAGAGAACTTAGTGTTCTTGCCTGGAGAATCCCAGGGATGGGGAACCTGGTGGGCTGCCGTCTATGGGGTTGCAGAGTGGGACACGACTGAAGCGACTCAGCAGCAGCAGCAGCAGCAGCAGCAGCAGCAGCAGCAGCAGCAGCGTGGTACAATAAGTATATTCCTGGGCTGGAAAGCAGAAGAGCTTATGCTAATGCTGACCCTTGCACTGGGGGTTTTGTGCTTTGGAAAACGTCACTTCTTCTCTAAGCTTTCATTCTTTCCTCTCTCACCATATATCTCTTTATTTTAAAAATTCCAGACCTTCAGAAAAATATAACAAATATTCACATATCCCTGTATGTTTACCAGCAGATAACATTTTGTCCCATTTGTTCAGTTTATTGATCTGCATATGTGTTTATGTGTGTTTAAATTTTTTTTCTCAACTGTTTGAAAATAAGTTGTGGCTATAACATGCTTAAATATGCTGTCATTTCTTACCTACAAAGACATTCTCCTTCATAATTTCATAACCACCTACTTTATTTGTCAAGATATTTAACACTGATACAGAAATATTATCTATAGTCAGACTTTCCAGGTGTTCCAGATATGTCCTTTGAGTTTTTTCCCTTTCAATATAGAATCTCGGCAAACAAAATGCATTGCATTTAGTGTCGTGTCTCTTTTATTTATTTCTTTTTAATTGATAATTTTGAAGAGTTTAAGCCAATAATTTTGTGGAAAGTATCAGTTTGAAGTTATTCTGATTATTTTTGAATCCTAAATTTCAGCTAATAATTTTACAGGGAAGATTATTACATAGATGATATTATATACCTTTCATTGCATCTCACACCTAATAGACTAATGAAAAAAAGTGGTAAATAAAATATGCTATTGACAGATCTGAAGGGAGAGACAGATAATTCAATAGTAAAAGTTGAATATTTCAATATTCCATTTACAATCATGGGTAGAACATCAATTTAGTATTGAATCATGGATCATTCATGGATAGTAAAAACATTGGGTGAAATTTGTTGGAAAATAAAAGACATGGTCTCAAAAAAAATACCCATATCAGTTCAGTTCAGTTCAGTCGCTCAGTCATGTCCGACTCTTTGCAACCCCATGAATCGCAGCACTCCAGGCCTCCCTATCCATCACCAACTCCTGCAGTTCACTCAGAGTCATGTCAATCGAGTCCATGATGCCATCCACCCATCTCATCCTCTGTTGTCCTCTTCTCCTGCTGCCTCCAATCCCTCCCAGCATCAGAGTCTTTTCTCATGAGTCAACTCTTCTCATGAGGTGGAAAAAGAACTGGAGTTTCAGCTTTACCATCATTCCTTCCAAAGAAATCCCAGGGCTGATCTCCTTCAGAATAGACTGTTTGGATCTCCTTGCAGTCCAAGGGACTCTCAAGAGTCTTCTCCAACACCACAGTTCAAAAGCATCAATTCTGCTGTGCTCAGCCTTCTTCACAGTCCAACTCTCACATCCATACATGACCACAGGAAAAACCATAGCCTTGACTAGCTGGACCTTTGTTGGAAAAAGTAATCTCTGCTTTTGAATATGCTGTCTAGGTTGGTCATAACTTTTCTTCCAAGGAGTAAGTATCTTTTAATTTCATGGCTGCAGTCACTGTCTGCAGTGATGTTGGAGCCCCAAAATATAAAGTCTGACACTGTTTCCACTGTTTCCCCGTCTAGTTCCCATGAAGTGATGGGACCGGATACCATGACCTTAGTTTTCTGAATGTTGAGCTTTAAGCCAATTTTTTCACTCTCCAAAATCACTTTCATCAAGAGGCTTTTTAGTTCCTCTTCACTTTCTGCCATAGGGTCCTGTTAGAAGGCACATATTATTATCTCTTTGTGTTATTGTGACCAGTTGTTGAGGTGGTGTCCTCTAGATTTCTCCATTGTAAAAGATATAGTTTTTCTTTTTAATTAATAGGTAATATCCTGGCAATCTTGATTCCAGCTTATGCTTTCTCCAGCCCAGCCTTTCTCATGATGTGCTCTGCATAGAAGTTAAATGAGCAGGGTGACAATATACAGCCTTGACGTACTCCTTTTCCTACTTGGAACCAGTCTGTTGTTCCATGTCCAGTTCTAACTGTTGCTTCCTGACCTGCATATAGGTTTCTCAAGAGGCAGGTCAGGTGGTCTGGTATTCCCATCTCTTTCAGAATTTTCCACAGTTTATTGTGATCCACACAGTCTAAGGCTTTGGCCTAGTCGGTAAAGCAGAAATAGATGTTTTTCTGGAACTCTCTTGCTTTTTCCGCGATACAGTGGATGTTGGCAATTTGATCTTTAGTTCCTCTGCCTTTTCTAAAACCAGCTTGAACATCTGAAAGTTCACGGTTCATGTATTGGTGATGCCTGGCTTGGAGAACTTTGAGCATTACTTTTCTAGCGTGTGAGATGAGTGCCATTGTGCAGTTGTTTGAGCATTCTTTGGCATTGCCTTTCTTTGGGATTGGAATGAAAACTGCCCTTTTCCAGTCCTGTGGCCACTGCTGAGTTTTCCAACTTTGCTGGCATATTGAGTGCAGCACTTTCACAGCATCATCTTTCAGGATTTGAAACAGCTCCACTGGAATTCCATCACCTCCACTAGCTTTGTTTGTAGTGATGTTTCTAAGGCCCACTTGACTTCACATTCCAGGATGATACCAACCTTATGGCAGAAAGTGAAGAACTAAAAAGCCTCTTGACGAAAGTGAAAGAGGATAGTGAAAAAAATTGGCTTAAAGCTCAACATTCAGAAAACGAAGATCATGGCATCTGGTCCTATCACTTCATGGCTAATAGATGGGGAAACATTGGAAACAGTGTCAGACTTTAGTTTTTTGGTTCCAAAATCACTGAAGATGGTGATTTCAGCCATGAAATTAAAAGATGCTGGCTCCTTGGATGAAAAGTTATGACCAATTTAGGTAGCATATTCAAAAGCAGAGGCATTACTTTTTCCAACAAAGGTCCATCTAGTCAAGGCTATGGTTTTTCCAGTGGCCAGGTATGGATGTGAGAGTTCAACTGTGAAGAAAGCTGAGTACCAAAGAATTGATACTTTTGAACTGTGGTGTTGGAGAACACTCTTGAGAGTCCTTGGACTGCAAAGAGATACAAACAGTCCATTATAAAGGAGATCAGTCCTGGGTGTTCTTTGGAAGGAATGATGCTTAAGCTGAAACTGCAGTACTTTGGCCACCTCATGCGAAGAGGTGACTCATTAGAAAAGACTCTGATGCTGGGAGAGATTGGGGTCAGGAGGAGAACGGGATGACAGAGGATGAGATGGCTGGATGGCATCACTGAATTGATGGACGTGATTCTGAGAGAACTCAGAGTTGGTGATGGACAGGGAGGCCTGGTGTGCTGCAATTCATGGAGTTGCAAAGTGTCAGACATGACAGCAACTGAACTGAACTGAACTGATATGGGTATTTTTTTGAGACCATGTCTTTTATTTTCCAACAAATTTCACCCAATGTTTTTACTATCCATGAATGATCCATGATTCAATACTAAATCGATGTTCTACCCATGATTGTAAATGGAATATTGAAATATTCAACTTTTACTATTGAATTATCTGTCTCTCCCTTCAGATCTGTCAATAGCATATTTTATTTACCACTTTTTTTCATTAGTCTATTAGGTGTGAGATGATCTTTCATTGTGCTTTGATTTGCATTTCCCTAGTCACGAGATATTAAGCATCTTTTTGTGTGCTAATATATCATTTTTGGAGAAATGTTTTCAAGTCCTTTGTCCAGTTTTGCATTGGTGTGGTTTTTTGTTTTTGTTGTTGTTGCCGAATTGTAAGAGCTGTTTATATACTGGATATTAACCTCTCATTAGATATAGATTTACAAATATTTTTCCTTTCCATGAGTTGCCTTTTCACTTAATTGATTGTGTACTTTCATGTATAAAAGTTTTAAATTTTGATGTAGTTCAGTTTAGTTGCTTTTTCTTTTTTACCTTATCTCTTAGTGTCACAACCAGGAAATCATTGCCAAATCCAATGTCATGGAGTTTTTCCCCTGTGTTTTATTCTAAGAGTTTATATTTTTAGGTCTTGTATTTATAGTTTTAAATTTTGAATTGTTTGATATATTGTGTAAGATAAAACTTCAGTTTCACTCTATTGCATGTGGATATCCAGTGTTCCCAATAACATTTGTTGAAAGACTGTCCTTTTCCTATTGAATGGTCTTGGTATCCTTATCAGAAATCATTTGACCATATTTGTGGAGGTCTTTCTGTTTTATTTCATTGTTTCATAGCCTGTCTTTATGGCATTACCACCCTGTTTTTATTACTACAGCTTTGTGATAAGTGTTGAAATCAGGAAGCATGAAACATTTAACTTTTTTTCTCTTATAAGATTATTCTGGCTATTTGAGATCTCTTGAAATTTCACGTAAATTTTAGGATGGATTTTTCTATTTCTGCAAAAAAAAAAACAAAACCAAAACACAGACCAAACACTGGGATTTTGATTGCATTAAATCTTCATATAGCTTTGGGTAGTATTGACTTTTTTTTTTCTTTTGAACACACACTCCACATCTTGTGTAATCTTAGCTCTTGGACCAAGGAATGAATCTAGGTCCTCGGCAGTGAAAGCACAGTCTTAACGACTGGACTGCCAGGAAATTTTCAGTGTTGACATCTTAACAATGTTAAATCTTATAATCCATGAACATGGGTTGTCTTTCTATTTATTTGTGTATTCTTTATTTTCTTTCAGCAGTGTTTTGTAGTTTTCAATACAAATCTTTCACCTCCTTGGTCAGATTTTTTCCTAAATTAATCCTTATTGATGGTATTGTAAATAAAATTGTTTTCTAAATTTTCTTTTTGGATGTAACATTGCTTATTTATTTATTATGATTTTTAAATTGAAGTATAATTGACTTAGTATATTAATTTCAAGTATACAAAATAGTGATTTGGTATTTTTATACATTGCAAAATGATCACCACTGGATGATTCTTTGTTATTGTATAGAAACACAACTGATTCTTGTTGTGTTGATTTTATATGCTGCAGCTTTACTGAATTTATTTAGTCAGACTTTATTTTTTGGGCTCCAAAATCACTGCAGACGGTGACTGCAGCCATGAAATTAAAAGACGCTTACTCCTTGGAAGAAAAGTTATGACCAACCTAGATAGCATATTCAAAAGCAGAGACATTACTTTTTCCAACAAAGGTCCGTCTAGTCAAGGCTATGGTTTTTCCTGTGGTCATGTATGGATGTGAGAGTTGGACTGTGAAGACGGCTGAGCGCCGAAGAATTGATGCTTTTGAACTGTGGTGTTGGAGAAGACTCCTGAGAGTCCCTTGGATGGCAAGGAGATCCAACCAGTCCATTCTGAGGGAGATCAGCCTTGGGATTACTTTGGAAGGAATGATGCTAAAGCTGAAACTCCAGTACTTTGGCCTCCTCATGCGAAGAGTTGACTCATTGGAAAAGACTCTGATGCTGGGAGGGACTGGGGGCAGAAGAAGAAGGGGATGACAGAGGATGAGATGGCTGGATGGCATCACGGACTCGATGGACGTGAGTCTGAGTAAACTCCGTGAGATGGTGCTGGACAGGGAGGCCTGACGTGCTGCGATTCATGGGGTTGCAAACAGTCGGACACAACTGAGCGACTGAACTGAACTGAACTGAACTGACAGGCTTTTTCTCTTTTGTGGGGAGCACTTAGGCTTTTCTATATCTAAGATCATGTTATCCATGACCAGAAATAATTTTAGTTTTTTCTTTCCAAATTAGATGTAAAAGCAGGCATTTTTGTCATCTCATAGAAAAAACTTTCAATCTTTCACCATTGAGTGTGATGTTAGCTATGGGATTTTCTTACATAGCCTTTATTATGTTGAAGTAGTTTACTTCTGTTCCTAGTTTATTGAATGTTTTTATTATGAAGCTCTGTTTATTTTTCTTCTTGTTTTTCTTTTTTTTCTTTGAATTGTATATTCTCTATCAACATATCTTCAGTTTTCCTGATTTTTCTTCTGCCTTCCAAATCTACTGTTGAGCCTCTTCAGTGAATTTTTCATTCAGTTGTTGCATTTTTAATGCCAGAATTTGTATTTGGCTCTTTTAATTTTTTGAAATAATTTATGTCTCTTTATGTTCTCTATTTAATGAGATATTTTCATTATCAGTTCAGTTCAGTCCCTCAGTCATGTCCGACTCTTTGCGACCCCATGAATTGCAGCACGCCAGGCCTCCCTGTCCATCACCAGTTCCCGGAGTTGACTCAGACTCACGTTCATCAACTCAGTGATGCCATTCAGCCATCTCATCCTCTGTCGTCCCCTTCTCCTCCTGCCCCCAATCCTTCCCAGCATCAGAGTCTTTTCCAATGAGTCATCTCTTTGCATGAGGTGGCCAAAGTACTGAAGTTTCAGCTTTAGCATCATTCCTTCCAAAGAAATCCTAGGGCTGATCTCCTTCAGAATGGCCTGGTTGGATCTCCTTGCAGTCCAAGGGACTCTCAAGAGTCTTCTCCAACACCACAGTTCAAAAGCATCAGTTCTTCAGCGCTCAGCCTTCTTCACAGTCCAACTCTCACATCCATACATGACCACAGGAAAAATCATAGCCTTGACTAGACGGACCTTCATCGGCAAAGTAATGTCTCTGCTTTTGAATATACTATCTAGGTTGGTCATAACTTTTCTTCCAAGGACTAAGCGTCTTTTAATTTCATGGCTGCAGTCACCATCTGCAGTGATTTTGGAGCCCCCTGAAATAAAGTCTGACACTGTTTCCACTGTTTCTCCATCTATTTCCCAGGAAGTGATGGGACCAGATGCCATGATCTTTGTTTTCTGAATGTTGAGCTTTAAACCAACTTTTTCGCTTTCCTCTTTCACTTTCATCAAGAGGCTCTTTAGTTCTTCTTCACTTTCTGCCATAAGGATGGTGTCATCTGCATATCTGAGGTTATTGATATTTCTCCCAGCAATCTTGATTCCAGCTTGTGTTTCTTCCAGTCCAGCATTTCTCATGATGTACTCTGCATATAAGTTAAATAAACAGGGTGACAGTATACAGCCTTGATGTACTCCTTTTCCTATTTGGAACCAGTCTGTTATTCCATGTCCAGTTCTAACTGTTGCTTCCTGACCTGCATATAGGTTTCTTAAGAGGCAAGTCAGGTGGTCTAGTATGCCCATCTCTTTCAGAATTTTCCACAGTTTATTGTGATTCACACAGTCAAAGGCTTTGGCATAGTCAATAAAGCAGAAGTAGATGTTTTTCGGGAACTCTCTTGCTTTTTCCATGATCCAGCGGATGCTGGCAATTTGATCTCTGGTTCCTCTGCCTTTTCTAAAACCAGCCTGAACATCAGGGAGTTCATGGTTCACATATTGCTGAAGCCTGGCTTGGAGAATTTTGAGCATTACTTTACTAGCCTGTGAGACGAGTACAATTGTGCAGTAGTTTAAGCATTCTTTGGCATTGCCTTTCTTTGGGATTGGAATGAAAACGGACCTTTTCCAGTCCTGTGGCCACTGCTGAGTTTTCCAAATTTGCTGGCATATTGAGTGCAGCACTTTCATAGCATCATCTTTCAGGATTTGAAACAGTTCCACTGGAATTCCATCACCTCCACTAGCTTTGTTTGTAGTGATGGTTTCTAAGGCCCACTTGACTTCACATTCCAAGATGTGTGGCTCTAGATTAGTGATCACATCATCATGATTATCTGGATCGTGAAGATCTTTTTTGTACAGTTCTTCTGTGTATTCTTGACGCGTCTTCTTAATATCTTCTGCTTCTGTTAGGTCCAGACCATTTCTGTCCTTTATCGTAGCTTCCTTTATATCTTGAAGTATGATTGCCTTCTGTTCTTAGAACATATTTACAAAGGAGACTTTGATGTCTTTGTTAAATTTCACCTCTGAGTCATCTCAGACTTTTCAGCTGTTTGTTTCTCTCTTGTATGGGTTACTCTTTTCTGTTTCTTTTTTGTTGATGGACCACACTAGCTTCTCATTCTCCACTGCATCTGGGTCTTATTTCTGTTGCTTGCTTGTTTATTTGTTTAATTACTTGGCTAGATAATTTTAGTGAGTGATATATATCCAATAGTGGGAAGCTTTTGTTTTGCTTCTTGTTGAGTACAGGGTTGGATGTGTGCACAGTCACTCTGGCTTCCCTGCTGGCTCAGATGATAAAGAATTTGCCTGCAGAAGACCTGGGTTTCGTCCCTGGTTCTGGAAGATCCCCTGGAGAAGGGAATGGTTACCCACTCCAGTATTCTTGCCTGCAGAATTCCATGGGCAGAGGAGTCTGGTGGGTTAAAGTCGATGGGGTTGCAAAGAGTCGGATACAACTAAATGACTAACTTTTTGACTTTTTCTGAGCAACTAACAGCCAGCAGCACAGTCACTCTGGAACTTTCTCTTTCACTGCTAAGCTTTTGGCCTCTTTTTTTTTTTTTTTTTTTAATCACAGCAAGCTATGGAGCCCCACTAATTGCCAGATGATTGCTCTATTCTTTAGACAGTGCTGTGGGGCATAAATTGCTCTGCACTCTGATCTAATTAAATTTGAGCAGGGGAGATTTAGAGGTCCATCTCTGAGGTTTATTCTAACCTCAGGAGGGCTCTTAGCTTTTCTCCTGTTTCCCTCTGGTGAACTAGTTGGCCTATGGTTTGTTGCTGCTAATTAAAAGGAGCTATTGTTTTTGAGAGCATTCTGAGGTTTGAACTTCTCTGCCCTCTGTTTCGAATAAATTATTTCAGTTTATTTGGTGAGAATTTTAGACCTTTGTGTTCTTGTGAATAGCTTCTTTCCTTTCTATCCTGGGTACTGGGTGGCGGAAGGGATCTATTGACCTTTTGGCTACATTCACCAGGAATTTAGCTTCTTGGACTAAATTTAGAGTTGGAAGGTATGAGAAATATTGATGACCTGCCCCAAGTAGGTAAGAAACTGTATTTCTTGATTGGCAGCTGAGGTAGCAGCAAGCTTTGAGTCTTGGCCACACCCACTGAGAGTGCTGAGCTAATAAGTTGGAGGTTTTGGTGGTAGGGAGGGAGCAGGTATACTGTAAATACCACAGACTCTCCCCATTTTTTTTTTTTTTTGGCCAAGTTTTAGTAGCTCTTCCTAAATAAATGTTTCTTCATTTGCCATATGCCTTTAGGACAATTCCAGAAATGGTTGTTTTTAAAATGCTTTTCATTAGTTATTTATAGTTATGAATCTATGAAGCTCCTTATACAACTATCCAGAAGTTCCTCATCAGTTTAGAGAAGTCTTAAATTAAGGCGGTAACAGGCCTATGCCCTCTGTAAAGAGTCTGAGAGGACCCTTCCTTGCCTTGTCCTAGCTTTTGGTGGGTTGCTGGCAATTCCTGGTATTTCTTGGCTTGTGTTTTTGTCACTCCAACCTCCGCCTCTCTGTTCACAGGACACACTTTCCTGTGTGTGCATGCATTTGTGTCAGATTCCCTTCTTCTTATAAGGACAGTGTAACCTCATTTTTACTTAAGTACACTTGTAAAAATCCTATTTCCAAATAAGGTCACATTTGCAAGTACTGGGATTCAGGGCCTGAACATGCTTTTGGTGCACACAGTTCAGCCTGTGTTACCATCAGCAACATAAGAGTGTTTGCTTCCCCATAGTCCTCCCAAAAGACTGCTTCCAAGCTTTCTAATATTTGCCAACCATATAATTTCTAAATGGTATATCAGCATTTCTAATTTTTTTACTATGAAATAAGTTGAATATTTTGTTACATGTTATTGTGTCTTTTAAAAACTATCTCTTTGTGGCTTTTAAGGTTGTAGTTAAAAATATTATTATGGAAAATTTCAAATATGCACAAAAGCAGAGAGACAATTTAATAATCTCCTGTATGTCTAACATCTATCTTAATCAGTTGTCAACATTTTATTGATATTATTTCACCTATTACTCCCCACTACTGCCACATATATTTAAGAACTTTGGTACATAACTTTAATACATTTAACTTAAAAAAAAAAAAAGCACATAATAGCAATACCATTTTTACATGTAATAAAATTGCCCCAGTGATTTGTTAATTTTATCTAATGTCCAGGCTGTGTTCAAGTGTCTCAAAAATCTCTTTTCTAATATATAAAAATCTCTTTTCTATAATTTTTAACTAGTTAAATGAAGGGGTTGGATAAGAACATGTCTAAGGTCCTCTTTCATTTTAAAATTGGGAGATTTATTCTCTAATTCTCCATAAAAGTGGAGAGAAACCTTGCTTTTGTAAGCCTTGAAATACTGCTGGGTAATGATCTCATTACTTACTGGTGAATTCTGCAGAGCACAGTTTTCATGTTCTCTTTCTTCAGTTTGTAATAGTCTTATCTGTTGTGGTATCATTAGATTGTTATCTATTACTTCTCTGGAAATAGAGTGACTTAGTTCTCTAATGGGACTCTGTTCTCAAAGCATTTTTCAGATGTGACAATAGACCATAATGTTACCTTAATCTTGCCGTGAGCCTACTAGGAAGTGAAACATGTCATTGGTGAGGGTATGATTGTAGACCAATTTTTTTCATTTGCTATATCCTATTAATTCTTTCAAAATCTTAACTTTACCTCTTCTCTTTCCTCCTGTCATTTGCATTACTGCCACAGTCCATGTGGTTTCTCTCCCAGGCAGAGCCAGACTTCCAGGCTTCAAATCTTACATCTGCCATTCATCAACTGTGATTTTGGGTATTGTTTTCTTATTTGTGAAAGAGGGAAATAATAAAGTTATTGACTGCACTGTGTTTTTGTGAAGATTAAATGATTTAATCCATAATCCATGTTAAACTATTAGCAACAGAAACAATGACCAGCATACAGAAAGTGCCAAGTGAATGGTAGATTTTACTAATCCATTTCCTGTCCTAAGTGCCTCTGCCTTAGCCCTGTTCTGCTTATTACCATCAGAATAACCTGAGAACTGTTCTTAGAGGCTTGCACTCTTTCATATGGATGCCACCATTAGCCAGATGTGGCTCATTTTAATTAAAATTAAAGACAGTTAAACATTTGTTTTCAATGTAGCCTCTTAACAAGTATTCAATAGCCACAAGCACTTAGTGGCTACCATATTGAGCAGCATAAACATAAACATTTCTTTCCAACAGGGCAGAAGGTGCTGTTGGACAGTGCTGCTGCTCTAAAACTTTCTCCTGTTGGGTTGATGTCACTAATACAGAAGGGAGCCCTTGTTCCCCTTCTTATCTTTTCTTGAAGACTTGTTTCTGTGCCTTCAAGGAGATAGTAGTTTTCAGAAGGGAGACAACACCTCTCACTCAGTCCACTTTATGGAAAAATAACCCAGCTGGATAGATAGTAGGAAAAAAAACATTACTGGACCAACTTCCTCTCTTAGGAGAGGATAATGTATTAAAAATCATCTCTCATACATGACCTGCTTCTTGCTCTTGTTATTTCTTAGACATATATTGCTGTGAATAGCTTCCTTATTTCTGTTTTTGACTCCCATGTGGCAGGCACACTAGGGTACAGATTTGTGGCAGTGTGTCTTATCCTTCTGCCCCTCTTGTGACTGGGTAGATCAGTTCAGTTCAGAAAAGAACTAGCCTGAACATTTTTGGCCACAAATCTGGGCTGCATTAGTCATTCTAGTTTTATTAAAGATCCTCGTGCTTAGGGTATAAATATAATACCTTATTTTAATCACCATGTATGTATTTCTCAAATTGGATAGATCCCATGAAGGAGTTTGGGAGATGAATTATTATCCTATAAAACTTTTGTTCCCACAATAGCTCCCCCAAGCCACCCTATCAAGTCAAAATTCCTCTCCCTGACTCAAAACTCTCTATAATTTGACTCCACTGTAATTATTCAGTCTTATTCAATTCAGTGACTGTTGGCTAGATGTCTATTATACTCTAATTCCTCTACTTTACCTTGAGGTTCCAAAAATGACAAGACATGGGATCTTCCATAAAATTCTCATGGATTAGTTCGATAGAAAGGCCTACAAAGAAATAACATATATAATGTGTTAAGTGCTATAGTTGAAAAATGATCTAAGTACTAGCTTAACATGAAAGAAATAGCAGTAGGTGCTGCCTGGAGAGAAAGAAAGACAATAGAACAAACACTCGCAGATATACACTGAACACACAGTTGAATGGCTGATAGAAGGTTGCCAGATAGAAGTGTTAGGGGAATGTTGTTCTAGATAAAGGGAATAGTATGAAAAAAAAGAAGAAATATTTATATTCTTTACTTCAAACAAGCTTTTGTCCACGGGCCATGACTCCATGCATATGTCTGAGCTGCTGTGCAAGCTTATGGAAGAATAAAATGCAGAACTCTTTTTGACAAAAATCTATCTGAGGATTTTTATTTTTGCAGCTGTAAGGCAGACCAGGAAAAATACTTCTTGTTTAATAAGAGAACATATGCAATATACTACAATTGAGGGTTAGGAAAATACTCTGTGAAGTGAACAAACACAATTTTACATAAAAATAAGTTTTGTGATTATCATAGGCTTCAAGTTTAAGAGTTACATTCCTTGGAAATCAAATAAACAAAAGATAAAGAAACAGATTATTTAGTTAACAGTTGAATATCTTGGAGTACTTTGATAAACATTAAAATGAGGATTGTAATTAATTTCATATCAAGAATTAGAGCACACAGATATATATATCATACTAGTTTTCCAGAAGTGCTTTTTAAATTTAATTTTTATTTTATATTATAGTTAATTTACAATGTTGTGTTAGTTTCAGTTGTACAACAAACTGATCAGTTATATATATACAAATATCCATTCTTTTCACATATAGCTTATCATAGAATGTTGAGTAGAGTTCCCTGTGCTATACAGTAGGTCCTTGATGTTTACTTGTTATATATATATAAGTTCAGGTCAGTGGCTCAGTCGTGTCCAACTCTTTGCGACCCCATGAATCACAGCATGCCAGGCCTCCCTGTCCATCCCCAACTCCTGGAATTTACTCAAACTCACGTCCATCAAGTCAGTGATGCCATCCAGCCATCTCATCCTCTGTCGTCCCCTTCTCCTCCTGCCCTCAATCTTTCCCAGCATCAGAGTCTTTTCCAATGAGTCAACTCTTTGCATGAGGTGGCCAAAGTATTGGAGTTTCAGCTTTAGCATCAGTCCTTCCAATGAACACCCAGGACTGATCTCCTTCAGACTGGACTGGTTGGCTCTCCTTGCAGTCCAAGGGACTCTCAAGAGTCTTCTCCAACACCACAGTTCAAAAGCATCAATTCTTCGGTGCTCAGCCTTCTTCACAGTCCAACTCTCACAGCCATACGTGACCACTGGAAAAACCATAGCCTTGACTAGATGGACCTTTGTTGGCAAAGTAATGTCTCTGCTTTTGAATATATATATATATAGTAGTGTGTATATGTAAATCCCAAACTCCTAATATATCCATCCCCCAACTTTCCCCTTTGGTAATCCCAAGAATGGGATCACTGAACTATATTTGTGAGGTGAGGTGAAGTCATTCAGTTGTGTCCGACTCTTTGCGACCCTGTGGACTGTAACCCACTAGGCTTCTCCGTCCATGGGATTCTCCAGGCAAGAATACTGGAGTGGATTGCCATTTCCTTCTCCAGGGGATCTTCCCGACCCAGGGATCGAACCGGGTCTCCCGCATTGGAGGCAGATGCTTTAACCTCTGAGCCATTAGTTCTGTTTTTAATTTTTTAAGGAACCTCCATACTATTCTGTATACTGGTTGCTCCAATTTACCTTCCCAAAGTGTAGAAAGGTTTCTTTTTCTTCACACCCTCTTCAGCATTTATTGCTTGTAGACTATTTGATGATGGCTGTTCTGAGCAGAGTGAGGTGATATCTCATTGTAGTTTTGATTTACATTTCTCTAATAATTAGTGGTGTTGAACATCTTTTCGTGTGGTTTTTTGACCATTTGTATATTTTCTTTGGAGAAATGTCTATTTAGATCCTCTGCTCCCCTCCCTTTTTAGTTTTTTTATTTTTATTTTTTTACATTGAGAATTGAGTAGCATGAACTGTTTGAGTGTCTTGGAGAGCAATCCCTTAGGGCACACAGAAACATATATTAGTTTTCTAAAAGTGGTTTTTAAAAAAATAGCTCTGCTCAAAATGTCAATATGATTTTTTCCTCCTTATCTTATTGTGAAGAACAATAACCGTTTCAGTACTGAGTTACTATTCTCAAGAATTTTCATCAAACATAGTAATAATTTTCATTTTTGCAACTTTGATCAGTAAAAGAAACTAAAACCTTAAGTTTCTGTGTCTGCTATCCATATCCTTAGTTTCTCCTAGAAAAGACTTATTCATTGATTGGATGTTGGAGGGGGTGATCTGGTGAGGAAAAGTCAGATAGATAATAGATGATAGAGTCTTCTCACCCTCACGTAGGCTGCTCTGTAGAGGAGTTTGGGGTAGGGGAATAGTATTGTTTGGTAGACAGGAGAGGAAAATGTGGAGTTCATTTTGGACCTGGCAAGTTTAAGGTATTTGTGACACAAACAACAACAAACAATAAAGAGTCCCTTTTCAAATAAAAATGTAGGTATATTCCAAAATGGATGGAAAGAGAAGGTGAAGGAGCAAAGAGCACCGACAAGGACAAGAACAGTGATCTACACAAAAGACTGAGCCAGATCTGCTTTTGAGAGTCCGAGGGTCTCCCGTGAGGCACAGGTTAACAGTGGCCTACCATGGGTATGAGGGCTCTGGCCGCAGTAGCCGTGGGAGGCGCGCCATGTGGCATAAGTCCTCTTGGAGGAGGTCACTATTAGCCCCTCTATGGAGCTTCTGGGTGGGTAATCCACAAACTGGAGAAAAATTATACCAAAGAAGTTCTTGCACTGTAGGGAAAGTTCTAGGCCCCACAGTAGAATTCCCAGCATTCAGTTCAGTTCAGTAACTCAGTCGTGTCCGACTCTTTGCGATCCCATGGATGCAGCACGCCAGGCCTCTCTGTCCATCACCAACTTCCGGAGTTTATTCAAACTCATGTCCATAGAGTTGGTGGTCCATCCAACCTTTTCATCCTCTGTCGTCCCCTTCTCCTCTCACCTTCAATCTTTCCCAGCATCAGGGTCTTTTCAAATGAGTCAGCTCTTTGCATCAGGTGGCCAAACTACTGGAGTTTCAGCTTCAACCAGTCCTTCCAATGAAGACCCAGGACTGATCTCCTTTAGGATGGACTGGTTGGATCTCCTTGCATTCAAAGGGATTCTCAAGAGTCTTCTCCATCACCACAGTTCAAAAATATAAATTCTTTGGTGCTCAGCTTTCTTTATAGTCCAACTCTCACATTCATACATGACTACTAGAAAAACCATAGCCTTGACTAGATGGACCTTTGTTGGAAAAGTAATGTTTCTGCTTTTTAATGTGCTGTCTAAGTTGGTCATAACTTTCCTTCCAAGGAGTAGGCGTCTTTTAATTTCATGGCTACAGTCACCATCTGTAGTGATTTTGGAGCCCACCCAAAATAAAGTCTGACACTGTTTCCACTGTTTCCCGATCTGTTTGCCATGAGGTGATGGGACTGGATGCCATGATCTTAAGTTTCTGAATGTTGAGCTTTAAGCCAGCTTTTCTACTCTCCTCTTTCAGTTTCATCAAGAGGTTCTTTAGTTCTTCACTTTCTGCCATAACGTCACTTCCCAACCTTGGGATCCAGCAAAGGGTTTGAGAATCCCCAGGAATCTGACTTTGAAGGTCATTAGGATTTGATTATAGAACTTCCACAGGATGGAGAAAACAGACTTGAAGGGCTAACCAAAACCTTATGTGCACAAGGACCCCGGAGAAAGGAGCAGTGACCCCCCCCACCCCCTAAGAGACTGAGCCAGACTTGTCTGTGAGTGTTTGAGCATCTCTGGCAAAGGTTTGGTCAACACTGGCCTGCCTTGGGATTAGGGACATTGAATGTAGCAGTCCTGGAAGGCCCAGCATGGTGGCATAAGTGCTTTTGGAGAAGGTTGACATTACCCCTGGGCTTCCCTGGAGGCTCAGAGGTTAAAGCGTCTGCCTCCATGCGGAAGACCCAGGTTCGATACCTGGGTTGGGAAGATCCCTTGGAGAAGGAAATGGCAATCCACTCCAGTATTCTTGCCTGGAGAATCCTATGGACAGAGAAGGCTAGTAGGCTACAGTCCACAGGGTCGCAAAGAGTCGGACACGACTGAATGACTTCACCTTCACCTTCATCTTGACATTACCCCTACCATAGTTTGGCCTGAGACAGAAACACAGCCCCACCCATCTGCAGAAGATTGGATTAAAGAGTTACTGAATAGAATGGAAATAAAAACGAAAGTAAACAAGTGGGACCTGATTAAATTTGAAAGCTTTTGCATAGCAAAGGAAACTATAAGCAAGGTGAAAAGACAACCCTCAGAATTGGAGGGTATAATAACAAATGAAACAACTGAGAAAGGATTAATTTCCAAAATTTGCAAGCAGCTCATACAACTCAATACTAGAAAAACAAACAGCCCACTCAAAAAGTGGGTAAAAGACCTAAACAGACATTTCTCCAAAGAAGACATACAGATGGCTAACAAACACATGAAAACATGCTCAACATCACTCATTATTCAGTTTAATTCAGTTCAGTCATTCAATCATGTCTGACTCATTGTAACCCCATGAACTGCAGCATGACAGGCCTCTCTATCCATCACCATCTCCCAGAGTTCACTCAAACTCATGTCCATCGGGTTGGTGATGCCTTCCAGCCATCTCATCCTTGGTCATCCCCTTCTCCTCTTTCCCCAATCCCTCCCAGTGTCAGGGTCTTTTCCAGTGAGTCAACTCTTCCCATGAGGTGGCCAAAGTATTGGAGTTTCAGCTTTAGCATCTGTCCCTCCAAAGAACACCCAGGACTGATCTCCTTTAGGATGGACTGGTTGGATCTCCTTGCAGTCCAAGGGACTCTCAAGAGTCTTCTCCAACACCACAGTTCAAAAGCATCAATTCTTCGGTGCTCAGCCTTCTTCACAGTCCAACTCTCACATCCATACGTGACCACAGGAAAAACCATAGCGTTGCCTAGACGGACTTTTGTGGTAAAGTAATGTCTCTGCTTTTGAATATGCTAACTAGGTTGGTCATAATTTTCCTTCCAAGGAGTAAGCATCTTTTAATTTCATGGCTGCAATCACCATCTGCAGTGATTTTGGAGCACAAAAAGATAGTCTGACACTGTTTCCACTGTTTCCCCATCTATTTCCCACGAAGTGATGGGACCAAATGCCATGATCTTTGTTTTCTGAATGTTGAGCTTTAAGCCAACTTTTTCACTCTCTACTTTCACTTTCCTCAAGAAGCTGTTTAGTTCCTCTTCACTTTCTGCCATAAAGGTGATGTCATCTGCATATCTGAGGTTATTGATATTTCTCCCAGCAATCTTGATTCCAGCTTGTGCTTCTTCCAGCCCAGCGTTTCTCATGATGTATGTACTCTGCATAAAAGTTAAATAAGCAGGGTGACAATACACAGCCTTGATGCACTCCTTTTCCTATTTGGAACCAGTCTGTTGTTCCATGTCCAATTCTAACTGTTGCTTCCTGACCTGTATATAGGTTTCTCAAGAGGCAGGTCAGGTGGTCTGGTATTCCCATCACTTTCAGAATTTTCCACAGTTTATTGTGATCCACACAGTCAAAGGTTTTGGCATAGTCAATAAAGTAGAAATAGATATTTTTCTGGAACTCTTTTCCTTTTCCCATGACCCATCAGATGTTGGCAATTTGATCTCTGGTTCCTCTGCCTTTTCTAAAACCAGCTTGAACATCTGGAAGTTCATATTCACATATTGCTGAAGCCTGGCTTGGAGAATTTTGAGCATTACTAGCATGTGAGATGAGTACAGCTGTGTGGTAATTTGAGCGTTCTTTGGCATTGCCTTTCTTTGGGATTGGAATCTGTTGGTGGGAATGTAAATTGATACAGTCACTACGGAAGATGGTAAGGAGATTTCTTAAGAAACTAAAACCACCATATGACCCAGCAATCCCACTCTAGGTATATAGCCTGAGGAAACCAAAATTGAAAGAGTCACATGTACCCTATTGTTCATTGCAGCACTATTTATAATAGCTAGAACATGGAAGTAACCTAGATGTCCATCGACAGATGAATGGATAAAGAAATTGTGGTACATATACACTAAGGAATATTACTTAGCCATAAAAAGAATGCATTTGAGTCAGTTCTAATGAGGTGGATGAACCTAGAACCTATTATACAGAGTGAAGTGGGTCAGAAAGAGAAAGATAAATACCATATTCTAACACATATATACAGAATATAGAAAAATGTACTGAAGAATTTATTTATAGGACAGCAGTGGAGAAACAGACATAGAGAATAGACTTATGGACATGGGGATAGGGGAGGAGAGGGTGAGATGTATGGAAACAGTAACATGGAAACTTACATTACCATATGTAAAATAGGTAACAAATGGGAATTTGCTGTATAGCTCAGGAAACTCAGACAGTATCTCTGTATCAACCTAGAGGGTGGGATGGGGAGGGGGATGGGAAGGAGTTTCAAAGGGAGGGGTTATATGTATATTTATGGCTGAATCATGTTGAAGTTTGACAGGAAACAGCAAAGTTCTGAAAGCAATTATCTCCCCCCTCCTCCCAAGAAAAAGGTTGCTGAACAGGACCTTGGCCACCAGAGCAAGACCCAGTTTTCCCCACAGCCAGTCCCTCCCATAAGGATGCTCCACAAGCCTCTTATCCTCATCCATCAGAGGGCAGACAGAATGAAAACCACAGTCGCAGAAAACTAACCAAACTGATAACATGGATCACAGCCTTTGTTAGAACTCAGTGAAACTGAGTTCTAACAAGATGAGTTCTAACAAGACATGGTCCACTGGAGAAGTGAATGGTAAACCACTTCAGCAATCTTGCCTTGAGAACCCCATGGACAATGTGAGAAGGCCAAAAGATATTACACTGAAAGATGAATTCCCCATATTGGTAGATGCTCAATATGCTACTGGAGAATAGCAGAGAAATAGTTCCAGAAGGAATGAAGAGGCTGAGCCAAAGTGGACACAATGCCCACTTGTGGATTTGTCTGGTGGTGAAAGTCACGTCTGATGCTGTAAAGAACAACACTGCAAAATATATTTGCTTCATAGAATCAGCAAAAACAAGACCAGGAGCTGACTGACTCAGATCATGAGGTTCTTATTGCAAAATTCAGACTTCATTTGAAGAAGGTGGGGAAAACCACTAGGCCATTCAAGTATGACTGAAATTAAGTCTCCCACAATTATACAGTGGAAGTGACAAATTGATTCAAGGGATTAGCTCTAATAGAATACCTGAGGAACTATGGGTGAAGGTTTGTGACATTGTACAGGAGGCAGTGATCAAAACCATCCCCAAGAAAAAGAAATGCAAAAAGGCAAAACTGTTGTCTGAGGAGGCCTTACCAATAGCTGAGAAAAGAAGAGAAGCAAAAGGCAAAGGACAAAAGGAAAGATATATCCATCTGAATGCAGAGTTCCAAAGTACAGCAAGGAGAGATAAGAAAGCCTTCCTAAGTGAACAATGCAAGGAAATGGAAGAAACCAATAGGACAGGAAAGAGAAAGGATTTCTTCTAGAAAATTAGAAATACCAAGGGAACATTTCATGCAAATGTATGGGAACAATAAAGGACAGAAATGGTGTGGACCTAACAGAAGCAGAAAATATTAAGAAGATGTGGTAAGATACACAGAACTATACAAAAAGATCTTAATGACCCAGATAACCATGATGCTGTGATCACTCACACAGAGCCAGACATCCTGGAATGCAAATTCAAGTGGGCCTTAGGAAGCATCACTATGAACAAAGCTAATGGAGGTAATGGAATTCCAGTTGAGCTATTTCAAATCCTGGAAGATGATGCTGTGAAAGTGCTGCACTCAATATGCCAGCAAATTTGGAAAACTCAGCAGTGGTCAAAGGACTGGAAAAGGTCAATTTTCATTCCAGTCCCAAAGGGTAATGCCAAAGAATGTTCAAACTACTGCACAATTGTACTCATGTCACATGCTAGTAAGGTAATTCTCAAAATCCTTCAAGCTAGCCTTCAGCAGTATGTGAACAGAGAATTTCCAAATGTATAAACTGGATTTTAAAGAGGCAGAGGAACCAGAGATAAAATTGCCAACATCTTTTGGATCATAGAGAAAGGAAGAGAATTCCAGAAAAACATCTACTTGTGCCAAAGCCTTTGATTGTGTGGATCTCAACAAACTGTGGAAAATTCTGAAATAGACGGGAGTATCAGACCATCTTACCTGCCTCCTGAGAAACCTGTATGCAAGATCAAGAAGCAACAGTTAGAACTGGACATGGAACAACAAACTGGTTCCAAATTGAGAAAGGAGCACTTTAAGGCTATATATTATCATCCTGCTTATTTAACTTATATGCAGAGTCTCTCTCTCTCTCTCTTTGGTCACTAAGTCATGTCTGACTCTTGCAACCCTATGGAATGCACCCTGCCAGGCTCCTCTGTCCTTGGGATTCTCCAGGCAAGAATATTGGAATGGGTTGCCATTTTCTTCTCCAGGGGAATCTTCCCGACTCAGGAATAGAACCCAGATCTCCTGAATTTCAGGCAGATGCTTTACCCCTGAGCTATGAGGGAAGCCCGATCAACTGTACTCTAATAAAAATAAAAGTCAACTATACTCCAATACAAAATTTAAAAATAAAAGTATTAAAGGAAAGCCAGTACCATGAAAACACCATCAGTTCAGTTCAGTCACTCAGTCATTTCCGATTCTTTATGACCCCATGGACTGCAGTATGCCAGGCTTCCCTGTCCATCAGCAACTCCCAGAGCTTGCGCAAACTCATATCCATTGAGTCGGTGATGCCATCCAACCATCTCATCTTCTGTTATCACTTCTCCTCCTGCCTTCAATCTTTCCCAGCATTAAGGTCTTTTCCAATGAGTCAGTTCTTCACATCAGGTGGCCAGAGTATTGGATTTTCAGCTTCAGCATCAGTCCTTCCAATGAATATTCAGGACTGATGTCCTTTAGGATTGACTGGTTTGATATCCTTATAGTCCAAGGAACTCTCAAGAGTCTTCTTCAACACCACAGTTCAAAAGCATCAATTCTTTGGCTCTCAGCTTTCTTTGTAGTCCAACTCTCAGATCCATACATGACTACTGGAAAAGCCATAGCTTTGACTAGATGGACCTTTGTTGGCAAAGTAATGTTTCTGCTATTGAATATGCTGTCTAGATTGGTCATAGCTTTTCTTCCAAGAAGCATTTGTCTTAATTTCATGGCTGCAGTCACCATCTAAAGTGATTTTAGGGCCCAAGAGAATAATATCTGTCACTGTTTTCATTGTTTCCCCATCCATTTGCCATGAAGTTATGGGGATGGATGCCATGATTTTAGTTTTCTGAATGTTGAGCTTTGAGCCAACTTTTTCACTCTTCTCCTTCACTTTCATCAAGAGGTTCTTTAGTTCTTTGTTTTCTGCCATAAGGTTGGTATCATCTGCATATCAGAGGTTATTGTTATTTCTCCTGGGAATCTTGATTCCAGCTTCTTCATCCAGCCTGGCATTTCGTGTGATATACTCTGCATATAACTTAAATAAGCAGGGTGACAATATACATACTTGACATACTTCTTTCCTGATTTGGAGCCAGTCTATTGTTTCATGTCCAGTTCTAACTGTTGCTTTTTGACCTGCATGCAGATTTCACAGGAAGCAAGTAAGGTGGCCTAGTATTCCCATCTCTTTCAGAATTTTCCAGTTCGTTGTGATCCAGACAGTCAAAGACTTTGATGTAATCAATAAAGCAGAAATAGATGTCTTTCTGGAACTTTCTTGCTTTTTCGATGATCCAACGGATGTTGGCAATTTGATCTCTGGTTCCTCTGGCCTTTCTAAATCCAGCTTGAAAATCTGGAAGTTCATGGTTCACATACTGTTGAAGCCTGGCTTGGAGGATTTTGAGCATTACTTTGCTAGCGTGTAAGATGAGTGCAATTGTGTGGTAGTTTCATTCTTTGGCATTGGCTTTCTTTGTGATTGGAATGAAAACGGACCTTTTCCAGTCCCATGGCCACGGCTGAGTTTTCCAAATTTGCTGGCATATTGAATGCAGCACTTTCATAGCATCATCTTTCAGGACTGAAATAGCTCCACTGGAATTCCAACATCTCCACTAGCTTTGCTCATAGTGATGTTTCCGTAGGTCCACTTGACTTCACATTCCAGGATGTCTGGCTCTAGGTGAGTGATCACACCATTGTGGTTTTCTGGGTCATGAAGATCTTTTTGTATAAAGAGATGAATGCTTAACATAGAATGTTTTTATTCACTGATAATCTAAAGTCCATTTCAGGATGTTTCTGTTGTATGCTTAATTTGCTTCATTATCAAGCAAAGCCCTATAAATGATGGTTTCATATAGTCCTCAGACTCAGATTCATCTTCCTCTTGACTAATCTGTAAGTAATGAAGCTTATAAGTCTCCTTGTCAAATGCAACCACACAAAGCCAATCACAAAGATTATTCTTTTTAAGGTATTTCTTGGTAAGTTGCTTCAAATACCTTTTAGAAAACTGTTTCTCAGAAATGACTATGATTTTATTCTTGAAGTGTTCAAAGTGAATGACATTCCCAAGATATTGAGTCTTTCCATTCACTTTAACCTTTTCCCACAAAAACTGTTCAAAATTTACCTTATGTGAAATGCCAGGCTGGATGAAACACAAGCTGGAATCAATATTCCCAGGAGAAATATCAATAACCTCATATATGCTAATGACACCAACCTTATGGCAGAAAGCAAAGAAGAACTGAAGAGCCTCTTGATGAAAGTAAAGAGGAGAGGGAAAACGCTGGCTTAAAACTCAACATCTAAAAAGCTAAGATCATGGCATCTGGTCCCATCACTTCATGGCAAATAGATGGAGAAACAATGGAAACAGTGACAGAATTTATTTTCTTGGCCTCCAAAATCACTACAGATGGTGATTGCAGCCATGAAATTAAAAGATGCTTGCTCCTTGGAAGAAAAGCTGTGACAAAGGTAGGCAGCATTTTAAAAAGCAGAGACATTACTTTACCAGCAAAGGTCCTTCTAGTCAAAGCTATGGTTTTTCCAATAGTAATGTACAGATGTGAGAGTTGGACTATTATGAAGGCTGAGTGCCCAAGAACTGATGCTTTTGAACTGTGGTGTTGGAGAAGACTCTCGAGAGTCCCTTGAATTGCAAGGAGATCAAAGCAGTCAATCCTAAAGGAAATCAACCCTGAATATTCATTGCAAGGACCAATGCTTAAGCTGCAATACTTTGGCCACCTGATAGGAACAGCCGACTCATTGGAAAACACCCTGATGCTGGGGAAGACTGAAGGCAGGAGTAGAAGGGGATGACAGAGGATGAGATGGTTGGATGTTATCACTGACTCAGTGGACATGATTGAGATAGTGAGATGGCAGACTCCAAGAGATGGTGAAAGATGGGGAAGTCTGATGTGCTGTAGTCCATGAGATCTCAAAGAGTTGGAAGGAGTACGTCAAGGCTGTATATTGTCACCCTGCTTATTTAACTTCTATGCAGAGTACATCATGAGAAACATTGGGCTGGAAGAAGCACAAGCTGGAATCAAGATTGCCAGGAGAAATATCAATAACCTCAGATATGCAGATGACAACACCCTTATGGCAGAAAGTGAAGAGCAACTAAAAAATGTCTTGATGAAAGTGAAAGAGGAGAGTGAAAAAGTTGGCTTAAAGCTCAACATTCAGAAAACAAAGATTGTGGCATTTGGTCCCATCACTTCATGGCAAATAGATGGGGAAACAGTGGAAACAGTGGCTGACTTTATTTGGAGGGGCTCCAAAATCACTGCAGATGGTGATTGCAGCCATGAAATTAAAAGATGCTTACTCCTTGAAAGGAAAGTTATGACCAACCTAGATAGCATATTGTAAAGCAGAGACATTACTTTGCCAACAAAGGTCCATCTAGTCAAGGCTGTGGTTTTTCCAGTGGTCATGTATGGATGTGAGAGTTGGACTGTGAAGAAGGCTGAGCACCGAAGAACTGATGCTTTTGAACTGTGGTGTTGGAGAAGACTCTTGAGAGTCCCTTGGACTGCACGGAGATCCAACCAGTCCATTCTAAAGGAGATCAGTCCTGGGTGTTCTTTGTAAGGACTGATGCTAAAGCTGAAACTCCAATACTTTGGCCACCTCATGTGAAGAGTTGACTCATTGGAAAAGACTCTGATGTTGGGAGGGATTGGGGGCAGGAGGAGAAGGGAACGACAGAGAATGAGATGGCTGGAAGGCACCACCAACCCGATGGACATGAGTTTGAGTGAACTCTGGGAGCTGGTGATGGACCGGAAGACCTGGTGTGCTGTGATTCATGGGGTCGCAAAGAGTCAGAAACGACTGAGCGACTGAACTGAAAACTGAACTGAAGTGACTGAACAAGAACCAAACTGGCAATTTGAATGAAGCCAGCACCAACATTTGTGGGTCCCACCTGTTCTGTTACTTGCTAACCCTCCTCTGTAGTGGTTTTTGAGTTCTTAGAGTTCTACCCGAGGTAGTTCAGAAATCTCCTTCTAGTCTAGTACTTCTCTTTCACAGATGAGAAACCTGAAATGTGGACCACCTTGTTAAAGGAGGCATCTTACATAGATAGTATCTGAGGACTAAGATCAAATCTCTCAGCAACTTGCAAATATTCTGTGCAGTATTATTAACTGTAGTCTCCATAGTATGTATTACATGCCCATGACTTATTTATTTTGTAAATGGCAATTTGTACCTTTGATCTTCATCACCCAGTTTGCCCATCCTCGTTCTTGCAACCACCAGTCTATTCTCTGTATCCATGAACTTGATTTATTTTTTTAGATTACACATGTAAGTAAGATCACATGATATTTGTCTTTTTCTGTCTGACTTATTTCACTTAGCATAATGCCCTCAACATAAATGCATGTTGTTGCAAATGGCAATATTTCTTTCTTTTTAACGACTGAATATTATTCTATTATGTCTCTATAGCCAAATCTGTATCACATCTTTATTCATTCCTTCACTGATGGACACAGGTTGTTTTCATGTCTTGGTTATTGTAAATAGTGCTTCAGTGAACATTGGCATGTGGGTATCCTTTTGAATTAGTGTTTTCAATTTTTTAGATAAGCAATCAGAAGTAGAATTGCTAGATCATATATATGGTAATTCTGTTTTGAGTTTTTGAGGAACCTTCATACTGTTTTCCATAGTGCTATACAATTTACTTTCCTACCAACAGTGCACAAGAGTTCTCTTTCCATCACATTCCTGCCAACACTTGTTATTTCTTGTCTTTTTGTTACTAGCCATTCAAACAGATGTAAGATGATAACTCATTGTGGTTTTGATTTGCATTTTCTTGATGACTGGTGATGTTGAGCATCTTTTTATGAACTGTTGGCCATCTGTATGTCTTTCTTTGGAAAAATGTCCATTCAGATCCTTTGCCCATTTTTAAATTGGAATTTTTTATTCTGTATTGTATGAGTTCTTTATATATTTTGACTATTAACCTCTGATTAGCTGTATGGTTTGCAAATATTTTCTCCTACTCAGAAAAATGAAGATCATGGCATCCGGTCCCATTACTTCATGGGAAATAGATGGGGAAACAGTGGAAACAGTGTCAGACTATTTTTTGGGGCTCCAAAATCACTGCAGATGGTGACTTCAGACATGAAATTAAAAGATGCTTACTCTTTGGAAGAAAGGTTATGACCAACCTAGACAGCATATTCAAAAGCAGAGACATTACTTTGCCAACAAAGGTCCATCTAGTCAAGGCTGTGGTTTTTCCAGTGGTCATGTATGGATGTGAGAATTGGACTGTGAAGAAGGCTGAGCGCCGAAGAATTGATGCTTTTGAACTGTGGTGTTGGAGAAGACTCTTGAGAGCCCCTTGGACTGCAAGGAGATCCAACCAGTCCATTCTGAGGGAGATCGGCCCTGGGATTTCTTTGGAAGGAATGATGCTAAAGCTGAAACTCCAGTACTTTGGCCACCTCATGCGAAGAGTTGACTCATTGGAAAAGACTCTGATGCTGGGAGGGATTGGGGGCAGGAGGAGAAGGGGACGACTGAGGATGAGATGGCTGGATGGCATTACAAACTGGATGGACGTGAATCTGAGTGAACTCCGGGAGATGGTGATGAACAGGGAGGCCTGGGACACGACTAAGCAACTGAACTGAACTTGCAAATAGTTTCTCCTACTCAGTAGGTTACCTGTTAGGAAATGTTTAACAGGAGGATTCCTACATACTGTTTCTCATAAATCCTCTGTTCCTTATCAGTGGAACAGCAAGCTGCTCCCAGGGCTGAAGTCATTATGTGAGACAGCCTTGAGTCTCCTTTAGTAAACATTCTCTTTATGACAAAACTGCTTAGTCTCCATCCTCTTTCTTGAGATATGGATTGTCTCCTGACCTTGTGACCATTATTAATCCCTTGTTCCCTTGGTAACAGTTGCTATACATTTGGTTTTCTGATCTTTATCATTGTCAAAAGATATTTCTTGTACAACAGCCTATATATACTTATAAAAGATCATTAAAGCACCTTTGCTCCATCAGAGCTTGGGTCCCTGTGTTTTTCTTTCTTTCTTTCTCTCTTTCTTTTTTTTTTCTCTCTCTCCCTCCCTCTGCCTCTCTCTTTCACTTTCTTATTGTCAACTCTGGACCACTAGGTCCCGGTTCATTAAAGGACCCCAGCAGTTATCTTTTCATTTTGTTGTTGATTTCTTTTGCTATGTAGAAGATTTTAAGTTTGATGGAGTCTCAAGTATTTATTTTTGATTTTGTTCCCTTTCCTTTTGGAATCAGATACAAAAACTGCCACCAAGGTCAATGTTTGGAGCTTGTCATCTGTGATTTCTTCTGGGAATTTTATGATTTCAAGTCTTACATTCAAGTCTTTAGTTTATTTTGAATTTTTTGTGTATATTTGTCTAGTTTCTTTGTTTTGCATGTGGCTATCCAATTTTCACACCACCATTTATTGGAGACTCTTTTATCCATTGTATATTAATGACTCCTTTGTCATAAATTAATTGACCATTTGGATATGATGTTAGCTGTGGGTGTGTCTGAGAAGAAATAGGATGCAGCAATATAGTTAGGGTTTCCTTTTATGTTTTAAATTATACAGATTTTTAATCATTAACTTTTAAATTAATGTCAAGGGATAAATGTACATGGAATTAAAATTTTAGTGAATAGAAGTAATATTAAATATAAACCAATAAATTGTCAAATTGAAGCCAGCATTTTTCTGAATACTCTTGGAAGTCTTGCAAATGTTTTTAAAAATCCTAGGCTTGAAAAAAATTTAATCAAATTATATTGGGTTGGCTAAAATATTCATTTGGGTTTTCCATACCAAATGAATTTTGTGACCCACTCCATATATATCATGGGCTTCCTCTGTGGCTCAGCTGGTAAAGAATCTGCCTGCAGTGAGGGAGACCTGAGTTCCATCCCCAGGTTGGGAAGATCCCCTGGAGAAGGGAAAGACTACCCACTCCAGTATTCTGGTCTGGAGAATTCCATGGACTATATAGTCCATGGGTCGCAAAGAGTTGGATGCTACTGAATGACTTTCACTATCACTTTTTCATATATCAGTTCAGTTCAGTCGCTCAGTCGTGTCCAACTCTTTGCGACCCCATGAATCGCAGCACGCCAGGCCCCCTGTCCATCACCATCTCCCGGAGTTCACTCTTACTCGCATCATTCGAGTCAATGATGCCATCCAGCCATCTCATCCTCGGTCATCCCCTTCGCCTCCTGCCCCCAATCCCTTCTAGCATCAGGGTCTTTTCCAATGAGTCAGCTCTTCGCATGAGGTGACCAAAGTACTAGAGTTTCAGCTTCAGCATCATTCCTTCCAAAGAAATCCCAAGGCTGATCTCCTTCAGAATGGACCGGTGGGATCTCCTTGTAGTCCAAGGAACTCTCAAGAGTCTTCTCCAACACCACAGTTCAAAAGCATCAATTCTTCGGTGCTCAGCCTTCTTCACAGTCCAACTCTCACATCCATACATGACCACTGGAAAAACCATAGCCTTGACGAGATGGACCTTAGTTGGCAGAGTAACGTCTCTGCTTTTGAATGTGCTATCTAGGTTGGTCATAACTTTTCTTCCAAGGAATAAGCATCTTTTAATTTCATGGCTGCAATCACCATCTGCAGTGATTTTGGAGCCCCCCAAAATAAAGTCTGACACTGTTTCCACTGTTTCCCCATCTATTTCTCCTGAAGTGATGGGACCAGATGCCATGATCTTAGTTTTCTGAATGTTGAGCTTTAAGCCAACTTTTCCACTCTCCTCTTTCACTGTCATCAAGAGGCTTTTTAGTTCCTCTTCACTTTCTGCCATAAGGGTGGTGTCATCTGCATATCTGAGGTTAGTGATATTTCTCCTGCCAATCTTGATTTCAGCTTGTGTTTCTTCCAGTCCAGCGTTTCTCATGATGTACTCTGCATAGAAGTTAAATAAGCAGGATGACAATATACAGCCTTGACGTACTCCTTTTCCTATTTGGAACCAGTCTGTTGTTCCATGTCCAGTTCTCACTGTTGCTTCCTGACCTGCATACAGATTTCTCAAGAGGCAGGTCAGGTATATGTAAAAATGCACACAAACTTATATGTATATATACCATATAATGTTTAAAGGCCATGCATGATTTTAAGTGCATTTAAATTCATATATAATTGTGATAGCCAGCCTGTAGAATGGCCTTTCATAATCTCTATTTATGAGTGCCCTCCTTGAATATGGGTTGGACCTAGTGACTTACTTCTAAATAATAGAAGTTTGACAGAAATGATAGTATGTTGCTTTGAAATTAGGCTGTTAAAGACTGGTTTCTATGTTGGGTACCTCTCTCTCTCTTTTCACTTGCTCTGGGGGAAACAAGCTATTATCTTTTAGCAGTCCTTAAGCGATAGCACCCCACTCCAGTACTCTTGCCTGGAAAATCCCATGGATGGAGGAGCCTGGTGGGCTGCAGTCCATGGGGTTGCAGAGAGTCGGACACAACTGAGTGACTTCACTTTGACTTTTCACTTTCATGCATTGGAGAAGGAAATGGCAACCCACTCCAATGTTCTTGCCTGGAGAATCCCAGGGACAGGGGAGCCTGGAGGGCTGCCATCTATGAGGTCGCACAGAGTTGGACACGGCTGAAGTGACTTAGCATAGCATTGGCATGGAAAGATATATATGGCAAGAAGCTAAAGCCTCCAGCCAATAGTGAGATCTTGAGGTTTACCAACAATCAGTGAGCTTGAAAAAAGTTTCTGTAATTGAATCTTGAGATGACTGTGACCTTGGCTGATTTTAATGCAACTTTGTAAGATACTTTGACCCACAACTGCCCAGCTAGACCGTACCTGGATACTTGACCCTCAAAATCTGTATGAGATCATAATTGTTTATTATTTTAAGATGCTAAGTTTTGGGGTAATTTCTTATACACAAAGAGAAAACTAATACAATAATATTTGATAATGTATATATACAATATCTGGACTTGTCTGGTGGCTTAGATGGTAAAGAATCCACCTGCAGTGCAGAAGACCCACGTTTGATCCCTGGGTCAAGAAGATGCCCTGGAGAAGGAAATGGCAACTCACTCTAGTATTCTTGCCTGGAAAACTCCATGGACAGAGGTTCCTGGCAGGCTATAGTCCATGGGGTTGCAGAGTCAGACATGACTTAGCCACTGAACAACAAACTTATGCCAGATATACCTCAATAATTTTTGACTCTTTAACCTAAAAGTATTGTTATTTCTTATTCCATGCAGTCTGCTTTTTTAGTTTAGAGGAGTTTGGTATTAAAGTTTAGTCATAAGAATTTTTTCTGAGAGACTCTTTTTGGGGACGATGGAGGGAACGTTGTCTCTTTTCATATTGCTTTGTAAGAGATTTTATATATCCTATATATTCATGATTTTCTTGATATATTGAGGATAATATCTCCCAATCTACTGGTTACTTGAAAAGTCGGTTTATTTGGTATCATTGTCAACCAGATGTACTTACAGCTAGATACTCTTAATTTTAAAATTTTCTTTAGACATCTTGGATTTTTATAGTTTTTTTTTTTTTTGGAATTCTTCTTCCCTTCTAAGATTATAAAACTTCTGTTTTATTTCTTTTCCCACTTATTTTTATAATATTAGTATTAATTTTCTAATCTTTAAAATAACTGTTTCTGCCTAGCTTTCCTAAATTTTAAAACCATATTTCTATTTTTTTATAAAATAAATGCATTTTTTCTTAAGAAAATTTTATTCATAACTTTATTACTTTGATTTTGAAATGTATTTTAGAAGTTTATTACTTCAGTTCAGTTCAGTTCAGTCACTCAGTTGTGTCCAACTCTTTGTGACCCCATGAATCGCAGCACGCCATTACTTCAGTTGTTTCAAATTATCTCATTAGAGTCTATATTTTATAATTAGATAAAATATTTTATCTTAGATATATTTTAAAATATTTTAAAGTATCTTAAATATTTTATCTTATCATTGAAATTAGATAGAATATTTCTTTTAAAATATTTTATTACAAAATATAAAAATAATGCAAAAGTTTCTGTACATGGTAACAAATCTAGTGTTCATGCAGTTGACACCTATGTGCTTTCCAACTAGGTCAAGAGAGCTGTGATAACATCTGTAGAGTTTTTGTTTTTCACAGAAGGTTCTGAAGAAAACATGACAAAATATTAATAATTAAAAATCTACATAGTGATTTTACAGATGTTATATTATTCTCTGGGCTTTATGCTTAAACTAGCTCATGATAATAACATCATCAATAATAAAAGAGAAATCATTAGCCCTGGAAAGCTAAAACAGTGTTAGTAATATTTTCCACTATTTAAGATAATCCTTCAATATAGGTTTTAATGGTGAAAAGAAAAAGTTAAAAAGAAAGTTTGTGGAAAAAACCACTTCTGCCTGCATACTCTCTAGAGAGAAATGAGTGAACCTAGCTAATAGTCTGAAGTCATTAACTTCTTACAACAGAGACATTTGATTGTAGAATGCCTAATTTTTCCACCTTGCTTAGTTAAGAAAATAATAAGATCTTACCCAGAGTAAAATGACTGCAAGATGTTAATTTACTGTTCACAAGGTTTATTCCAAAAAGGAGGATATAACACAACACAAAATCTTTATGAGGTTATAAATCCCCCTTTGGGGGCACATGGAGTTGATGATCCATGAATGTATGAGGCTAATTAAGACTTCTTAAAAAACTCCAGGGAAGAGACTGCACAGAGCCCTTAAGTCATGAAAGAGTCCAGAAAATTAAAGGAAAAATAAAGAAAACAAAAGTGGAAATATGTTTGATGAATAGAAGCTAGGCATCTATTTATGGGGTTGTCTTTTGCAGATATCTGCATCAAAATATCTTTCAAGAGATTCCTGGTTTCAGCATGAGTTGCTCTAATTTAAGTCTATTAGTAAATAGTGTGATCTGTAAATTCTTGATGGGAAGATAGCTATCTGATGGTTCTCAAACTCAGAGAATCACCTGGAAGGTATGTTAAAAAATGTTCCCAGCATTCCTGATTCAGTGAGTCTGAGGTGGGGCAAGGATTAGCAAGTTCCTAGAAAACCACACTTTGGGACACTATAGTAGATACTCTTGATGTCCACCTGGATCCCCTTTTCCACTGCTGCATCCAACCCTCTGTTGTTAACAGCATATACCTACTAACTTCCTCAGAAAATTGTCCTGGCTGAAGGAGCTGCCTTTCATGGAGATGCCTGGAAGGTCACCGGCCTGTTCTCCACCAGTCACCTCTCTAGTGCCTTCAGCAGTCAGTCATTGACTGAAAGAGGCAAACTAGAGCTTAGCCTCTTTCCTTAAGAGAAGACAACTCTGTAATCCTGTAATCTACCTCTTGTAATCTACCAACTGGAAGTGGTCCCCCAGTCTTTCATTACCTGGTTGGCAGGGGCCAAAATGGCTTCCCCTCCCATTTTCCTCAATCTTTTGCAAGTTTTTCATGAAGAATATACCTTCAGTAAGTTGCTGGTGCCTAAATCTCTGTATTTGGCTCTGCTTCTAGGGAATCAGACCTAAGACAACAGGCAAAACGTACACTTTGGTTTCTAGGAGTTGTTCTAAATTGTATCTGCTTGGTAGTTTTCTGTTGCTGTTGCTGCTAAGTCGCTTCAGTCGTGTCCGACTCTGTGCGACCCCATAGACAGTAGCCCGCCAGGCTCCCTGTCCCTGGGATTCTCCAGGCAAGAACACTGGAGTGGGTTGCCAAAAGTGAAAAGTGAAAGTGAAGTCGCTCAGTCGTGTCCAACTCTGTGCAACCCCATGGACTGCAGCCTACCAGGCTCCTCCATCCATGGGATTTTCCAGGTAAGAGTACTAGAGTGGGGGTGCCATTGCCTTCTCTGTGGTAGCTTTCTAGGTTCAAGTAAAAGCTGTTCACTGAGGTCTGTTCTCTGGTTAGTTGTTGCTTCTTTGGTATTAAACATTTAATACTTGAAAAAGTATCCGTGGACTTGGCATGCAGGACTGTTTTGTTCAAAGCATGTTTAAAGAACAATAGCTGCTTTGTCTAGCTTTAAACACTTTTAGTTCTAAAACTGATTGAAAACAGGAAAAAAATATGAAGCTGATCAGGCCAAATTTTAGCCGTGGAAAAAAGTTGATCTTAAAAATCAGGAGGAGAAGAGACTATAATGTGCTTATAATGAAATGACAAGGAGGAATAAATTTATGGGAGGATGGAGGAAAGCCTGGTTTGAAATGTATTGCTATGCAGCTCATATTAGCTCATATTATATGACTGGGAGCTAACTGTCATTAGCTCTGAGCTGTCATTAGTGCTGCTACTGATATGCCTTCCCCTAAGGGCCAACTGGAGAAGGAAATGGCAACCCACTCCAGTACTCTTGCCTGGAAAATTCCATGGACAGAGGATCCTGGTAGTCTACAGTCCATGGACTCACAAAGAGTCGGACACAACTGTCTCCAACAGTAGGTGGGATGATGCTAAAAAGATTTTTTAACTTCAAGTTTAAAAGGTAACTGGAGCCTTTTTCATTCCTCCTCAAACCCAGCAAATCTGTGAATTTGCACTGGTAACAGCTCAGCTTTATGTCAAAAATTGTGTGGTGTGTAGGTGTTGACCTGATGTTTGATCAGACCAAGGTTTAGACCTTGGTTTTGCCCCTGAAGCTAATCAAAGGCAAGTTATATAAGCGCTGATGACCTCAGTTTCTTCTTCTGTAAAATGTGGCTGAATGAGATAGTGTTTATAAGCCTACAGCATATTTCTCAGCTAAGTGCTCTTTTTTTTCCACTCTGTGAGATATTTGATTCCATCTCATTTCTTTCTTGCTTGTAAAACAAGTGTGCTATCAGGTATCCTTCCCAGTAGGCTCTTTTGATTGCTGATTCTAGGGGTCTGCATTCCTTCAACCCTTTGATATTTAGAGAGCTGGCTTGCATATTGTATATAGCCACTGGGGAAGAATATAGCCACACAGGCTATCACCATCTCAGCAATTTTCTTATGGAAGGTGAGCAAGATAAATGCAAAGTATGATTAGCTCTGGGACTGTGAACAAAATTATATAATCAGATATAAAAAAACAAAACAACAAAAGCAAACAGCCTCTCTCAAGAACTTGTAAATTGAAACAGTGATAATGTTTCGAAATGCAGAAGGAATATAAACCGGTTATTCAACTCTATGTTTAGTCACTTAATTTCATTCCTTAAATTGTTCTTTTCATCACCAAATTAGAAGAAAAAAAAAAGAACAACACAGCATATCCTTTTGAACTCCCAGGACAAAATGGTCTGATGTATGTTTTCCTGGCAAGTTATGATACAGACATAGCTGACATTTTGATGGCATCATTAAGTCAAAGGCTAATAGAAGTTAGGGAGTAGTCTTCTCATGTTAGAGCTCACACAGTAAAAAGTCATAGGATTATCCTGACAAATGTCAGTTTTGAACTAAAATAAGTGAGGGCACACTTTTGGACTTCATACTTTGCTGTTTTAGGTACTTAGTCTGAAACATAAACTAAACCATAAATCCAATCTTCTTATCAGCATTCCAGCAGGGTCAGGAAAGGATCCCAGAAGTAGAGCAATAGAAAAATCTTCATACTTGCCATTCAGTTCACAGTTGCTCAGTCACGTCTGACTCTTTGTGACCCCATGAACCGCAGGGTACCAGGCCTCCCTGTCCATCACCAACTCCCATGGTTCACACAAATACATGCCCATCGAGTTAGTGATGCCATCCAGCCATCTCATCCTAGTCATCCCCTTCTCCTCCTGCCCCCAAACCCTCCCAGCATCAGGGTCTTTTCCAATGAGTCAACTCTTCACATGAGGTGGTCAAAGTATTGGAGTTTCAGCCTCAGCATCAGTCCTTCCAATGAACACCTAGGACTGATTTCCTTTAGAATGGACTGGTTGGATTTTCATGAAGTCCAAGGGACTTGCAAGAGTCTTCTCCAGCACCACAGTTTAAAAGCATCAATTCTTTGGCGCTCAGCTTTCTTCACAGTCTAACTCTCACATCCATACATGACCACAGGAAAAACCATAACCTTGACTAGATGGACCTTTGTTGACAAAATAATATCTCTGCTTTTGAATATGCTATCTAGGTTGCTCATAACTTTTCCTTGCCTTGGAAACAAACAGAGATCATTCTGTTGTTTTTGAGATTGCATCCAACCACTGCATTCCGGACTCTTTTGTTGACCATTATGGCTACTCCATTTCTTCTAAGGGATTCCTGCCCACAGTAGTAGATATAATTAGATCATCTGAGTTAGATTCACCCATTCCAGTCCATTTTAGTTTGCTGATTCCTAGAATGTTGATGTTCACTCTTGCCATCTCCTGTTTGACCACTTCAAATTTGCCTTAATTCATGGACCTAACATTCCAGGTTCCTATGCAATATTACTCTTAACAGCATTGGACCTTGCTTCTATCACCAGTCACATCCACAACTGGGTATTGTTTTTGCTTTGGCTCCATCTCTTCATTCTTTCTGGAGTTACTTCTCCATTGATCTCCTGTAGCATATTGGGCACCTATCGACCTGGGGAGTTCCTCTTTCAGTATCCTACCATTTTGCCTTTTCATACTGTTCATGGGATTCTCAAGGCAATAATACTGAAGTGGTTTGTCATTCCCTTCTCCGGTGGACCAGATTCTGTAGACCTCTCCACCATGATCTTCCCGTCCTGGGTGGCCCCACAGGGCATGGCTTAGTTTCATTGAGTTAGACAAGGCTGTGGCCCATGTGATCAGATTGGCTAGTTTTTCATGATTATGGTTTCAGTGTGTCTGCCCTCTGATGCCCTCTCGCAACACCTACTGTCTCACGTGGGTTTCTCTTACCTTGGACATGGGGTATCTCTTCACGGCTGCTCCAGCGCAGCCATACTGCTCCTTGCCTTGGACAAGGTTACCCCTCCTGACCTTGAACATGAAGTAGCTCCTCTCAACCCTCCTGCGCCCATGTGGCCGCTGCTCCTTGAAGGTGGAGTTGCTCCTCTGGGCTGCCACTCCTGACCTCGGGCATGGGGTAGCTCCTCTTGGCCATGGTTCTGTGCGGTCTGTCACCATTAATCTCTCCATTAATCTGTGTTTTGAATTCTAAGAAGCCCTAACTCCAAAGGTGTAAAATAAATCAGAACAAATTAATTAGCACATTCTACTGCAATTAGATTTAAGTTCAGTGTTCTGAGTAGAGGAGTTCAAGACAACAACATATGTTGAATTAGAGATTTGGAGGCATACTGAAATGAGCATCATGTTTTGCTAGTGTTTTCATCTGGTGAGGAAGATAGATGCACAAATAAACTCTCACTCATGTCTATGATGACTGAGCTGTAGGAACATAAAGTATTTTACTTTTCCTATTGAGTCAGCTGTTGTTTTTTCATAAAGTCCATGCTAGATGGACAACTGGGATTCCTCCCTTTCTCTGGTTTCTCTCTCTCTGCCTTCCTGTCCATGGGTTTTACCCATCTTTTCTCCTGTTGGTTCTCTTGAATTCAGAGAGTTAGTACCAGATTGGTTCCAATTATAACTGTTTTCCCTCTGAAGGGAGCTAAGGCTGTGGATTCCAAAGTCTGTGTCCAGTTGCCTTTAGACAGAGCAGCAAATTCAGAGTACTATCACAATGGATATTTTGTTTTTGAGGAAAACAACTTGACCTCTGCTGGACATCATATGAACTACATTATTTAAGTTACTATTTTTTTATTGAGGTGTAGCTGATGTACAATATTATATAAGGTTTAGATGTGCAACATAGTGATTCACAATTTTAAGGGTTATATTCTATTCATAGTTATTATAAAATATTGACTATATTCCATATGTTGTACAACATATGTAGTTTATTTATTTTGTACATAGTAGTTTGTACTTCTTAATCACCTACTCCTTGTGGAAAATTCTGAAAGAGATGGGAATACCAGACCACCTAACCTGCCTCTTGAGAAATATGTGTGCAGGTCAGGAAGCAACAGTTAGAACTGGACATGGAACAATAGACTGGTTCCAAATAGGAAAAGGAATATGTCAAGGCTGTATACTGTCACCTTGCTTATTTAACTTATATGCAGAGTACATCATGAGAAACGCTGGGCTGGAAGAAACACAAGCTGAAATCAGGATTGGCAGGAGAAATATCAATAACCTCAGACATGCAGATGACACTACCCTTATGGCAGAAAGTGAGGAGGAGCTAAAAAGCCTCTTGATGAAAGTGAAAGAGGAAAGCGAAAAAGTTGGCTTAAAGCTCAACATTCAGAAAATGAATATAATGACATCCAGGCCCATCACTTCATGGGAAATAGATGGGGAAACAGTGGAAACAGTGTCAGACTTTAGTTTGGGGGGCTCCAAAATCACTGCAGATGGTGATTATAGCCATGCAATTAAAAGACGCTTACTCCTTGGAAGAAAAGTTATGACCAACCTAGATAGCATATTCAAAAGCAGAGACATTACTTTGCTGACTAAGGCCCGTCTAGTCAAGGCTATGGTTTTTCCAGTGGTCATGTATGGATCTGAGAGTTGGACTGTGAAGAAGGCTGAGCGCTGAAGAATTGATGCTTTTGAACTGTGGTGTTGGAGAAGACTCTTGAGAGTCCCTTGGACTGCAAGGAGATCCAACCAGTCCATTCTGAAGGACATCAGCCCTGGGATTTCTTTGGAAGAATGATGTTAAAGCTGAAACTCCAGTACTTTGGCCACCTCATGCAGAGTTGACTCATTGGCAAAGACTCTGATGCTGGGAAGGATTGTGGGCAGGAGGAGAAGGGGACAACCGAGGATGAGATGGCTGGATGGCATCATGAACTCAATGAATGTGAGTCTGAGTGAACTCCAGGAGCTGGTGATGGACAGGGAGGCCTGGTGTGCTGCGATTCATGGGGTCACAAAGAGTTGGACACGACTGAGTGACTGAACTGAACTGAACTTCACTCTTTCCCATGGTGACCACTAGTTTATTTTCTATATCTGTGAGTCTGTTTCTTTTTTTATTATATTTATTAGTTTGTTTTATGTTTTAGATTCTGCATATAAGTGATATCATGTGTATTTGTTTTTCTCTGTCAGACATTTCATTTAGCATAATACCCTTCAAGTCCATTCATGTTGTTGCAAATGGTAAAATTTCATTCTTTTTATGGCTGAGTAGTATTTTATTGTATATATGTATTTTCTTTATCCACTTATTTGTTGATGAATACTTAGGTTACATCCATATTTTGGCAATTGTAAATAATGTAGCAGTGAACACTGGGGTACATGTAACTTTTTAAATTAGTGTTTTCTTTTTTTTTCTGGGTATATATCCAGGAGTGGAATTGTTGATAAATGGCTCTTTTAACATAAAGTGCTGTATTGCTTTTAATTAAGTCATAGTTGCAGTGATAAAAACCTTGAAAATCAGTATCTTTGAAAATCAATGTGCAATAGGAAAAGAGGATGGCAATGTGCAGGCTAATTCCAAGACTTAAGAAGTTGTGTGCCATCCAGTAGGTGTACACATCTCATTAGCTAAATTATTGTGGCTATTTGAGAATAATATAAAAATATTTCAATTTATCCATAGTATTTTTTTCAAACTGCTCTAAGTTGTTAGGCTTAAGGTACTTATTAAGGATTTAGATTTAATAACTTCATAAATGGAACTCTTAGGTATTTTGTTTGATCTTAATTACATTGACATTTAAGGTGTCTTGGACAGAGAAAGTCTAGAGAACTCTTAGCTGGAGGCGAGGTGACATGTGAAGGTCCTCCACTTATGAGAAAAATAGAGTGTTTTCTCTGTAATATTAATCACCTTTTTGCAGCATAATTTTGATATGAGTCTGAATCATATGCTCTTTTACTTTCTTTCATCTGTTCAAAGGTCTCTTTTGAGGGATGAAGTATAAATGTCAATGCATGGTGGGGGGAATGGGGAGAGAAAGGAAAGGGATTAAAGAAGAAGAAACTCCTGTCCTGTTCCCATAAGGTTATTATTATACACATACTAAAAGTGAGGTTCAAAGACATTATAATGGGGAATCAGAAGACAAGGTACATGAAAATAAATGGCTAAACCTGTTATTTCCTCTCTTCCTTCTGTAGGTGGACTGTTTAGATTTTAGAGTCCATAATACTGAACTGTAGTATTTTACAGCTGGAGATGACCTCAGGGTTGCTCTAATATTGAACATTAGAATTTTCTCCCTTTACAGAGGAGGGAACAGATCTAGAGAGGGAACGAGATTTGTGGAAGGTCCCTCTGACAGGCTGAGGTTTGAGACTAGACCTGTGTTTGGGGAGACCCCACCTGTCACCTTTTCTGTTTTTAAGGCATATCCTGTGTACCACTGGGTCATGGCTGCTGGAGGACAGCAGGCTAGTGCTCTGCTCAATGGAATGGTGCCACTTGGTAGCCAGTCTCATATCACACACCCACGGAAAATACACACAAAGTCAAAATTCAATCACTAGGCTGTTAGTCTTGTCCTGAGAAAATTTACAAAGCCCTTAAATCCAATCCTTGCATCCAGTTCACTGTTTTTCACACACCATGCTGTACTTATAAACTGATGCTGTTGATATGTCCAGAGATTCTTTTCCAAGGTCATGAACTGAGAGTAATGGTGTTGTTATCAACTGTAGGCCACGTATTATTGGTTTCTCTTTTTTAACCTAGTGCTTTAAGAAAAATCCTATTAAAATTTTATGCATTCAAAAAGCGTACAGGAATTATAAGTGATTGTTTTTCATTGAAGTATATTTATAGCACTTTTCCCCATTTAATAGGGGACAATGATCATATGAGATTCAGTATTAGAAATTATCCTTTTTGCATATGAAGTCTTTGTTTGAAATAATATTCTGTGAGTGACTCTACCTTACCTGCTTGAACATGAAGCAGAAAGGCTAGTAGGAAATATACCAGCATTAATTCTCAGGGACATCTGGGAAGTACTTAAGCAGAATATGAAGAAATACATCTACCCCAGAGATCTGATATGTCTTTAAGTCTAAAAATAGATACTCTGACCTGGTGAAGAATTTTTAGGATTATAAAAAGGACTATTAAAGAGGAAATTTTAATAAAAGAGAAAAGATAGTGAAGAAGACCTAAAGAAGGAAGATCTGGGAGAAAGGTGCCAGGTCGTTTCAGAAAATAAAAGGAATTTTAATGCTATTTTACTATCTGGTAGGAATGGAAAAGCAGCATCATATAGTAGAAAGACAGGGTCTAGAGCTGTGCAGTCCTGGGTGTTTGTGCCCTGGTTTCTACTGGTTCATAAACACACTATTCAAGAGGAATGCCAGAGCCTTATTAGTATTAGGACAAGTCATGGATGATATGCTGTAAAATTTTGATGTTTTTAACTGACTATGAACACACGAACAAAGCTAGGGGAGGTGATAGAATTCCAGTTGAGCTCTTTCAAATCCTGGAAGATGATGCTGTGAAAGTGCTCCACTCACTATGCCAGCAAATTTGGAAAATTCAGCAGTGCCCACAGGCCTGGAAAAGGTCCGTTTTCATTCCAATCCCAAAGAAAGGCAATGCCAAAGAATGCTCAAACTACCGCACAATTGCACTCATCTCACACACTAGTAAAGTAATGCTCAAAATTCTCCAAGCCAGGCTTCAGCAATACGTGAACCATGAACTTCCAGATGTTCAAGCTGGTTTTAGAAAAGGCAGAGGAACCAGAGATCAAATTGCCAACATCTGCTGGATCGTAGAAAAAGCAAGAGATTCCCAGAAAAACATCTATTTCTGCTTGATTGACTATGCCAAAGCCTTAGACTGTGTGGATCCACAATAAACTGTGGAAAATTCTGAAAGAGATGGGAATACCAGACCACCTGACTTGCTTCTTGAGAAAGCTGTATGCAGGTCAGGAAGCAACAGTGAGAACTGGACATGGAACAACAGACTGGTTCCAAATAGGAAAAGGAGTGCACCCTGCTTATTAACCTGCTTATTAACTTATATGCAGAGTACATCATGAGAAACGCTGGGCTGGAAGAAGCACAAGCTGGAATCAAGGTTGCTGGGAGAAATATCAGTAACCTCAGACATGCAGATGACACCACCCTTATGGCAGAAAGAAAGAGGAACTAAAAAGCCTCTTGATGAAAGTGAAAAGAGGAGAGTGAAAAAGTTAGCCAAGCTCAACATTCAGAAAACTAAGATCAGGGCGTAGGGTCCCATCACTTCATGGCAAATAGATGAGGAAACAGTGGAAACAGTGTCAGACTTTATTTTGGGGGCTCCAAAATCACTGCAGATGGTGATTGCAGCCATGAAATTAAAAGACGCTTACTCCTTGGAAGGAAAATTATAACCAACCTAGACAGCATATTCAAAAGCAGAGACATTACTTTGCCAACAAAGGTCCATCTCGTCAAGGCTATGGTTTTTCCAGTGATCATGAATGGATGTGAGAGTTGGACTGTGAAGAAAGCTGAGTGCCGAAGATTGATGCTTCTGAACTGTGGTGTTGGAGAAGACTCTTGAGAGTCCCTTGGACTGCAAGGAGATCCAACCAGTCCATTCTAAAGGAGATCAGTCCTGGGTGTTCTTTGGAAGGACTGATGCTGAAGCTGAAACTCCAGTACTTGGCCACCTGATGTGAAGAGCTGACTCACTGGAAAAGACTTTGATGCTGAAAGGGACTGGGGGCAGGAGGAGAAGGGGACGGCAGAGGATGAGATGGCTGCATGGCATCACCGACTTGATGGACGTGAGTTTGGGTGAACTCTGGGAGTTGGTGATGGACAGGGAGGCCTAGCCTGCTACAATTCATGGCGTCGCAGAGTCATACATGACTGAGAGACTGAACTGAAGTGAACTGAACTGAACTGAACATAAATTCATAGAATAAATATTTGTTACCAACATAGATAGCCAGCAAATCTCATCTGTGAGACACTGAAGGGAGCCCATCACATCAACAGCAATGTTTGTTTCTTCAGAAAGCCTTCCTTGGGTATAAGAGTATCTTGCTTATTTTCATTAGCTGATTTTCATTGTGTGTATTACATTCATGCCTCTAAATAGATCACCTGGAGGTGACTTTTTTTCCCCAGTGGTCTTGTACCTACTTTTGGCTTTCATAGTTGTCTTTCTGGGTAAAATTGGACTATGAGACAAATGGTAAATGTTTCTCCAAGAACTTCTAGGTTTTGATAATTTTAGGTAATTATGTTAATGTCAGACACCTTTCATACACATATATATATATCACAAGATTTTGAATCTTTTGTTCTTTAGTACTTCTGGGTGATCTTGACCTGCAAACATCTTGTAACCAACCATCAGGTTTAGGTAGCAAGAACCACAGAGAAGTAGATCCAGCAATGGAGTGGTTGAATAAATCATTGAATTACTTAATTCCAGGCCTCTTGTTATTTAGAAAATATAAAACAGTATTTGATAATTCACTGTCAGTCATATATTCCATTACTTGCAGCCAAAACAGGCCTATTTAAATTCCATACTTGAAGTTACCAATTAGTATGATTTGAAGCAGCAGATAGCCTAGTTCTTCTGATCCTAGTTATCATATTGTTAAAAATAGAGATAAAAATGTCCATTCTGGAGAATCATTGAGATAATATATGTGAAGAAAATCTAAGATGTTGTCAGCAACATAGTAGATTCCCAATAATATTTCCCTTTTTTCCTGGCTTGGTTCCACTAGAGCTAACATACTTACTGAAATTGTTTAACTATCTATGCATTGATTTACCACTCTCTTGAGTAGGGATAATAATTCTATATTTACTTTTTTTTCTTATTAATTTTTCATGTATACTCTCTTATGCTAATGCATTAAGGTATTTAAAATGATGTGGTTTTTTTTTTTAACTTCTTATAGACTCAGGAATAAGTTAGTTACTAAATGCTTCATTAATTCTTCTGGGCCTCTGGAACACAATTAGCTGTTTGCTAAAGTACAATACACAATTAAATACAAGTGCTATGAAAACATTTCTAGAGAATGATTTGAGACCATAAGATCATATTGTTCAAGAAAATTTAGGGCTAGAAGATAACTTAGAACTATTTATAATACCTCTTCATAAGCAGTTGAAGAAACAGATTCAGGCATGTAAGTGATGTGCCCAAGATCAAATAGTTAATACAGGCAGATTATGATCATCCTGCAAAAGGTTTTTCTGGATGCAGAACATGAAGACAATGAAAGTTTTATAAAGCTCTGCAAAGAACTATGAGATATTTCTCTGAGAATCTTTATTTAAAAATAAAATTTTCTACTCTATTTTAATAATGCTTAAAAGGCATGATGGTGTTTCACTATTTCAATTCAGTTAATGAATTTAGATATACTTTAATGGAAAATGTACAAATGGATCACAGGCATATTTTTCTAAGAAATTTAGCTGTCTGGTTTTCTGCTTCAAAATTTTTTTATTTTGAAAATATTCTCTTACAGAAACATAGAACAAATGTGTAACCTACCCCATGAGCAAAATTTACCACATACTTGGTAACTATGTCATGAAACCAAGATTGTTAATAAAATAGGACTGCATAATTATAAAATTATGGACTGTGTGCTGCAGTCCATGGGGTCACAAAGAGTCGGACACAGCTGAGTGACTGAATTGAACTGAACGGAATTATGAAATATGACTTGTTTTAAGGAAAATATTTCTGTCATGGGAAAACCAAGTTAAAAGATATGACCAGATTAGCATATGGGTTTCTCAGCTAATTCGGTGACTGAACTCATGCACTTGTCATACTTGGGATAAAAACTCAGAAGCTCCCAATAATATTCTATATTAGCAGCTCTGAGTGTTGCATGTTTCTTTGCCTGGGACTGTGTAAATGGATATGAAATAAACATTTCAGGAAAGTTCAGGCACAAGTTTTAGTACTGGGTGGGTACTTATGAGTCACATACTTTCAGAAATTTTATAGTAAGTTGTGAGCACGTGTATGAATATATACTCTAGTCAAGTCAGCCAACTTATGTGCTTTCATGATTGGACCTGAATTGCAAGGCTTTTTCCTATGTGACATACGCTCTTCCCATTCCAAAAGTAATATTCACTTGAAAATCTTGTCCTTTCCAATAAGCCTATTACTGTCACCACAGGACCACGGAACAGTCTTCAAACCCCACACGTGGAACACTCCCCACCAGCTTGTTAGTTTCATGAGCTCATCTGTTGTCTTTTGTTAACAGCTCCCTACTCTCCTCCTCTCCCTGCAGCCTCTACTTACACACAACTCATCCAGTATTTAAAAAGTTGTTAGAGAAAGGAGGTGACTTTAGCCAGGAGCTTAGCCAAATTCCACAGCTGGCCCACACACGTTGCTTTAAGTCTCCAGCCATTGGCTCAGGAAGGTCACAGCTACATGTTTACAAATTAAATTTAGGCCCCCTTATCAAAGAAGTTTACTCATATCATGGGCCATAAATTCTTCATTGTGCCTGTTCAGGGCTGTCCACAGGAAAGCGGAATCTATGGGTTTTCAGACTTAGGTTTTATTTTTGTCTGAGGGTCAATGACTCACAAAATATCTGCTCTCTCTTGGGCATTAAAAAAACAATAAAAAATCAAAGAAAACCATCCAGCATCTTTGCACTATTTTATCTTGTAACTTTGGTTAACTTGGTAACTTTTTCATAATGACTGGAATATTGAGTAACTTTTGAATGTGGTACTTATATTTCTGGGAATAAAGATGCAGAACTGGTCAATGTCACTATAACCTCTTAAACTATCTCTTACAGCTAGGGATGAACAAAGCAGGGTATTTTGCCTCATTTAGAACCAACGAGATTGACTTTACAGTTCTGACTTATCTGAATAAAGAATTTTGCAGTTTCAAAATTACATATATAAATATTACCTTCTTTTAGTGACATACCTCCAGGCATGTCTTGGAGAATCTTGGATAGCAGTGCATTTTCTTGCTCAGTCTCACATTCAAGAACAAAAACTAGGAGTATTTTATTTTAGACAAGAAACCAGGTTTTATTCTGGAAAATGCTTCACCTCACAGGACTGTGTCCATTTTCAGAGGCAGTTTCAAAGGAGGATTTTCATAAAAACTCGAGCAATTGTTTTATCTGACAATTGTGGAGTTTTCCGAGGCAATATTCCAGAAGTCTAAGACATTTGCCACAGTTGCCTTTACCCTTTGCTGGGACTAATTTTTAGGTTTCTCAGTTGTCTGATGCTCTTCCCTTCTATACAGCGCTTTCAGTGATGTTTTTGTTCATGTTAAAAGAATGCTGTGAGATGATTCTTTCTGGTAGAAGCTTCCTACAAAGAAGCTTCAAATCATGTCTTCTCAAAAAAGGGAAGAGAAGAATTGATCCCAAAGCCACATAATCCAAGCAAAATTCCTGAAATTTTTGCTTAAGTAAGTGACTCAGATATAAGCTGGATCTGACTATCTATCTGTCTAATTCATCCATCCATCTATCCATCCATTATCTATCTGAAAGGAAAGCTTGTAGTGGAGGATCTAAGACTAAGCTGTTCTGTAATTATTCTAGGACAGTGTCTGAGGAGATAGAACTTTCAGCTTGTCAGTCAATGAATGAGAGTAGGGTGTCTACATGATAAGACTACAGGATTTGAATTCTAGTTTTTGGACCTCTAGATAGGTCTCTGCCACAGACAGCTGTGTTGTATCAATTAAGCTGATCTCTTCTACTTTCATTGATTATTCTATAAAACGAGAATAAGAAATTGCCTTGTATAGGTTATTCAGAAGTGTAAATAACAGTCTGAATATAAAGAATTGACACATAGTAACACTCTTATAGTAATGATAACAAATAAGAGCTTGAAAACCCTTGTGGTATACAGGAAAGATAATCAAGAAACCAAAGGACTTGGGTGACAGTTCAGCTTTTAGCCAAGGTATTTCATTGTCATGGACTTTATGATAAACCTATGGGGATAAAATGGTCTTTCTCTGAGATCCGTTTCAGTTCCTAGCATTCAATAATTCATCTGCTTATGTCTGTCTATGTGCCTTGGATAGGATGAGTGGACATCTCAAACATTCTCCTTCCCATTAAGCCAGCCCTGTGCCATCTGTGATGGAGTTTCTCTGTGTATGATTTAAACACTTCAAGCCACTGAATTTATCTTATATCCTCTTATAGAAATTTATAATTTAATTTTTTGTTTTGTTTTAGCAGTGATGTGAGGCGTGTGCACATGTGGTTTCTGAGGACTGGGAAGGATGATTTCTATACAAACATGTTTTTATTGTTTGTTTTTTTCAATAATTGTCATTTCCTTTACAGTCCCTCAGACAATCTTCCTTCTTTCATTTGTAAATTCTCTCATATAATTAGTCAAGGAGTTCTTTTGAGTCTATATTTTTAACATTTGTTTCTACTCTCACTGTTGTAGAGCAGACCCCTATTTATTATTTCTTACTTGGATCATTGCCCTGGCCTTGTAACTCCTCAGTCTCTTCCAAACTATTCTACATTTTACTGCCAGATTAATCTTTTAAAAACTCTGTTCTGATTTATCATTCTTCTATTCAAAACCCTTCAGTAATTCTCTCTTGCCAGCCAAAAGTGTTCATGTTCATTTGCAAGGCATTCAAGGCACTCCATGACCTGATTCCAACCCAAATTTCCAGCCTAATCTCCCATTGCTGTCCTTTATATAACTTGTGCTCCAAACAAACTGAACCACTTACCATTTCTCAAATGTGCACTTGCTCCTGCCTCCTTACCTTTTGCTCTCTTTAAAAGATTTCCTTCAGCTTATAGTTTCCTCTATGTCCATTGTGCCTGTCAAAACGCTGCCGTCCTTCAATGCCCACACTGAATACCTCCATAAAATCATTTCTCATCTCCTCAACAAGAAAGAATACCAATAACACTCTGCACATAACTCCCTTTTGGCAATGACTTGTAGGGGATTTGGTGTCAGATAACTGAGTGCTGAATCTGGGTTTTGACTTTTATTACTATTGTGCAGTCCTGGTGCAAATCATTTAAGCTCTCTTAGCCTCAACTTTTTTCACATTAAATAAGAATGAGCGCTTATTCTGTATAATTCAGAGTTATTTTAAATATCAAAAGGAAATATATATGCAAAAATTTTACAATATAAGTTTATCTCTTGTCTTCTCTCAACTATATACTAAAGTTCCTGTATCAAGGAAGTATGTTTCGCTTATTTTTTGGGGTTTTGTATATGCCATCAGGTACTCTATAAATCGGAGAAGGCAATGGCACTCCACTCCAGTACTCTTGCCTGGAAAATCCCATGGATGGAGGAGCGTGGTGGGTTGCAATCCATGGGGTCGCTAAGAGTCAGACACTTCACTTTCACTTTTCACTTTCATGCATTGGAGAAGGAAATGGTAACCCACTCCAATGTTCTTGCTTGGAGAATCCCAGGGATGGGGGAGCCTGGTGGGCTGCCGTCTATGGGGTCGCACAGAGTCAGACATGACTGAAGTGACTTAGCAGCAGCAGTAGCAGCACTCTATAAATGCTTATTAAATTAATAATTTTTAAAATATAATTTTCTTTGAAAAGAGAATATCAAGAGTTATCAATAGACATATATCTCTTAGTGTGGTATTTCTCCTTTTAAGATTTTTTCATACTACACTTCCACTCTGTGATTTTAATGGGATAAAATCATATAATATATCCAAATCCAGTTAAAACTTCTCTCTGAAGCCTGTGAAGAACAAAGTAGTTTGTTTCAGTGTGGAAATTTTCTGAAAGTTTGCACATATAATTCTATAGTATGACAACTTTGGGAACTTCGATTTCATCATTCTTGTACCTCAAATAAAGCCAACACACACGCTCACTCACTAATACACACACACATGAAGAGAAGAAAAAGATTTTAGGCAAACCAGATTTCTTATCAGTGAAGTGATTCTTCTTCTTTAATGCCCTGAACTCTCATGAAAGTGCCAGAAACTGAAGGGTAGACATCTAGGACTTATATATGAATTGCATATAATTTACATTTGCTTGCTTAGCTTCATTTATGTTTTTGGTCAATTAAGATGATTGCCCAACTGAATTGTTACTCTTTATTTCTGTCTTTCTTTTCTTCTAATGTCACTGGCCCAGGTGCCCTGCCTCAGAACTACTCAGCAGTCAGGAATGAATAAGACCCCCAGGGGAAGGAAATGCATAAAGAAAGAGAAATATTGAATAGACAACAGTTTCGAGTGTGTGGAGCACAATGAGAGGGTGTCACTCAGTACAGAATGTTCATCTAGTAAAAACGAAATCACTCTTGCTTGTTTCTGTAATTGCACCAATGAAGAACAAGCCAAGAAATCCACAGTCCTCTCCTTGGTCTATAGAGAGAACTGGGGGTACATTGCTTCTCCAGTGGGAAAGGAGTTTGTTTGGTTACTTAAGCAGCATCATAGGATTAAGGAGTGACATAATCCCTTCTTGGAAGAATCTGGGTGGATTTTGTGTCATTTTCGGAAAGTGAGGGTGATGCACCAAGAATGACAGATTGACCAGAAGGAGAACTATGTGGAAACCTCCTAACCCCCTTAATTTTTATCCAAGGAGAAACTAGAGGGTGAAAGAATGCCTAAGCACTAATATGCAAGTTCCTGCTAATAATCCAGATCTGGAAAGAGGTGTGTCTGGAATACTTGAAATCGAATCTCTCTGATCCCATAAGGACTGTATACATTTAATTGGAATCTTAGAATTGTCTCAAAGGTTCTTATGTAGAATGTTCTATCTTGTTCTGAGTTGAGAGAGGGCATTTCATGAGAAGAGGATAAGAGTGCAGAACAAAGGATTATCAGAAACTGTGTTAAACCAATGAAACACTGGAGAGCTGCTTAGATAAAAATGGGGCATAATTTGTTTATGAAATTTGCTTTAAAATGGCCCTTGCCGCAGCCTCTGAGGACTCTAAGCTTGTGCAGTGTATGGCTGGATAGAGGATCTAGCTTGTGCCTCTGTGTTCTTTCAGTTGTCTGTGCTGACTGATAGGGTGGTGCTGCCGACAGGGTAATTCAATATCAAGATTCTCCATTTTTCTCTCTGTCATACACCCTCATTTCTGGCTTTTCTGGGAAAGAGTGTTCTGCTCCTCTTTAATCTCCTCGTGATTCCACTGGGTTTTCTTTTTTTTTTCCCTTTTGGTGATGTTTCTCACAGCCATTATATCAAAATAAAAGTCATATTTTTGACAAATTGATAAGTAATAGGAAGTTAACCTCCTATCTTCAAAAGGCCTAGTGACAGTTGATTTGCTTAAATCTTGCTCAAGGTAATAGAAGTTGAATCCCTGAAAGGACCAGTTTTCTTTTAAGAGGCCCACTAGAACCGGACATGGAACAACAGACTGGTTCCAAACTGGGAAAGGAGTACATCAAGCCTGTATATTGTCACCCTGCTGGTTTAATTTATATGCAAGGTGCATCATGTGAAATGCTGGGCTGGATGAAGCACAAGCTGGAATCAAGATTGCTGGGAGAAATATCAATAACCTCAGATATGCAGATGACACCATCCTATGGCAGAAAGTGAAGAAGAACTAAAGAGCCTCTTGATGAAAGTGAAAGAAGAGAGTGAAAAGTTGGGCTTAAAGCTCAACATTCAGAAAACTAAGATCATGGCATCAGGTCCCATCACTTCATGGCAAATAGATGGGGAAACAATGGAAACAGTGAGAGACTTTATTTTCTTGGGCTCCAGAATCACACTGCAGATAGTGACTGCAGCCGTGAAATTAAAAGATGCTTGCTCTTGGGAAGAAAAGCTATGACCAATCTAGATGGCATGTTAAAAAGCAGAGACATTACTTTGCTGACAAAGGTCCATCTAATCAAAGCTATAGTTTTTCTATTAGTCACGTATGGATGTGAGAGCTGGACTGTAAAGAAAGCTAAGCGCTGAAGAATTGATGCTTTTGAATTGTGGTGTTGGAGAAGACTCTTGAGAGTCCCTTGGACTGCAAGAAGATCCAACCAGTCAATCCTCAAGGAAATCAGTCCTGAATATTCATTGGAAGGACTGATGCTGAAGCTGAAACTCCAATAGTTTGGCCACCTGATGTGAAGAACTTACTCCTTGGAAAAGACCCTGATGTTGTTAAAGACTGAAAGCAGGAGGAGAAGGGGATGACAGAGGATGAGATGGTTGGATGGCATCACCAACTTGATGCACATAAGTTTCAACAAGCTCTGGGAGTTGGTAATGGACAGGAAGTGTAGCATGCTATAGCCCATGGAGTCACAAAAAGTGGGACATGACTGAACGACTGAACTGAACTGAACTGTGCCCCACGGACCAAGACCATATTGGGGGCAGGGTTATGTTACATAAATTCACTTTCTCCCAACTTCTTGCCAGTGACTTTTTAAATGAATGGACTAGAAATGTTGGTTGTAAAAGGAGCTGATAGAAAATGTTGATGATACCTTCCCTCCTGGAAAAGCTAGTGTGGCAACTTCAGGATTTGCAGACAGAATGTATTTTGAATTATAAGCAATTCAAGATAGTGACTTGGAGAAAGGGCTGGAATGGGGGAAGAATGCTAATTTTAGCCATTTTTTTTCCCCTCTGTGCTCAGTTTGCTTCTTTAATCCTTTGCGATGTCCTGAACCCTGTGCTCTGGTCCAGGGAGGGAGAACTGCACGCAAACTCCTCCTGGCCCTGGCACACATGCACAGTTAACTAGGAGCACACGTGGGCTCAGTTACTTGAATTGAAAACAGACCTGAATGAAGAGAGATCTGTTTTGTGTCCCAGTGCCTCTGTGTCCAACAAGTTATCAGCGGGCCGTAAGGGATGAAAAGGTCTTCCAGCAATCCGTGCTCATCATCATTGCCTAGTGATTTAATTCAGAGTTCAGATCGTAAATTGGACTTGATGTGAAACACCGGCCAGGGCTGAGCGTCTGCCTGGGTGTGCTGTGCTTGCCTCGGGCTGACCTAGCGACAAGGCATGCTGTCACGTCTGGGTCGTCGGCTGTCAGTGGACGGCTCCCTGTGGGAGATCCAGGTCGTGAGCATTGCAATTGTCTAGACAGGAGGTGACAAACACGTTGACCTTTGGGATGAGATTGATCTCCTTATTTTTTGACAGGAGGCCTTTCCAAAAGGGGTGGGGTCTCAGGAGGCACAGTCTAGAAGCTTCATCATCTGTGAGTGGAATCAAACCTGTGTATCCGCTCCACCCAGACTGCAGTGCCAAAAGAGTTTCTTAAGGGTGTTTTTTTTCTTTCTTTCTTTCTTATTTTATTTATTTATTTATTTTTTTGAGCTAAATGGTGATGCTATATTCACTTTGGGCTTCAAGAGTGTGAGGAAGGAAAAAGAACCTACTTTAATGCTGTGTCAACTCTGAGGAATACAGTGTTTCATTTAAACCCCTTAAAATGTTATGAAGTTTGTTATCTTCACATTAGAGAGCAGAACAGGCTCAGAGATGATCAGACCTTACTACCTAGGGCCATGTAGCAAGTAGTTGCCGTGGCCCAGATTTGAACTATGGTTCATTTTGATATTGTACAATGATACCTTTCCAGGATCTGGGTTTTCTACTACAGTGGGGATAATATTAGCTACCTCTTGAATTCTGAGGGTTATCAAAATGTTAAAATAAGTTGAAAAATAGATTTTTGTTTCCCCCTTAAAACATCTACTTTTGAGTACACTGAAACTTGTCTCATTATCTTGAAGCTACCTCATTACCTTGGAAGAGAATAGAAATTGTTCAGTGAAAGAAGTGAAGGAGGGCCTTGGTTTAGACTAATGTGTCCTAAATACTCCATTGGTCACTAGGCCTGGGACATTCTCTGCACAAACACATTTGGGAAACGTGGCATAAGTATTTCCTTCATGAAGAGCCATGTGATTAGATTCACATTTTGTTGAAAACCAATCTGTTTCAAACTTAATTGATCATATAACTCTTCCCCTAAAAAACTGTCTAACATCACATGGGTCTAATATTCTGGGGACTACAGTTGGCAGACAAGTTAAAGGTTAAACAGTAGTAATGTTTCCCTCAATCTAGACTCAGAAATTTTATTAACTTCATCTAGGTAACGAGGATAGAGTTAATTATTTAGGTTTTTAAGCACTTGCTGTGACCAAGGTTCTGATCTATTAGCACATGCAAGGACAATCCCGAACAGCTTGAGAACTCTTTGCGTAATATTTTGAATATGGTGAAGATACTTCAAGTCTGAAAGAAATATACAAGGCTGTACATACAGTCTTCTAAAGCGTATGGTATGTGTTTCTGTATACCCTTAAGCCTGAAATATTTGCATAGTCTATCTTTCAGAAATGCATGATTATGAAGCACAAATATTTCAAATCCAAAGGGCTGTTTACCTTTTGCAGATAAAAGGTCCTAAACCAAAACGTTTTCAGCCATTTGGCAAAGGCAAATGTGATTTTTCCCTGTTCATCTTTCTTTCTTTCTTTCTTTTTGTTTCTTTTCTCTTTCTTTTCCTCTTGTTATTTCTCCATTCTACCCCTTCCCTCTTAAACTATTGCATCTGCAGACTTGGAGAATGGATGTGATAATAATTCTTACATAGACAACTCTAGATCCAAAAGTTTGTAGACATCTTCAAGCTGAACTTCAGACTCTTCACCTTAAAAAGAGATTTCCATTGAGATTAACCAGGGTTTGCAGGTTAATAAAAGCCATTCTGGTTGAAAATTGATTTGAGCCTTTATTTCATTCTGTGAACTATCAAATAAAATTAGGTCGTTCTTCTAGTCATTTATTTTGGACTTGTTGGTATGTTTAATAATACACCAGAGATGCTTTTTATTTGATTTTTAAAAATAATTATATTTGTAAAGAAAAAGAAGTTTCAAAGCTAGGGAGAATTATGTAAGTATATATACTATTTCGGTTGCTGCAAGGTGTTTATTGATTCATTCTACAATAAAACATTTCACACAGAATGCCTGCTTAACGGGGAACAATATGTAGTCCAAGGATTTCCTTTAGATTTATTAGGAGACTGAAATTTTATTTTTATTTGCTCTGATAAACACAAAATCCAATCTCCCAGACCTTAAATCCAGCACTTAGAAGAGTAACTCCCTCCAAAGAGACTTTGAGACAGCTTAATTTCTCCAGTGGGAAGTTTTATATATGCACCACCCAGGCATAACCTGGCATTTTGATAAGCTTGGTTGAAGACCCAATTAAAAAATGTTTCACAAGCACAACCAGTAATACACTCCTTAAAATACAAAGAGGAAACAAATTACGTACCTCTTGACTCCTTTACTCACTCTGAAAATGACTTTACATACAAGACAGGGAACCAACCAAGTCATGAAGTAAAATTTGAAAGTTTGAACAGTATAGACACTTTACCTGCGAGGATTTTTCATATCATTCTAAGCTGAGTCCTTGGTTTGTACTATCAAAGCAGAACTCTAAAGCTGAGAAACAAAAACTTGATTTTGTTTTTTTTTTTTTCTTTCCATTGTCTCTTCAGCAGATTATTTTCCTGTGTCATAAGGAGTTAGTTTAAACAAGGATGCAGATTACTATTAAATGAACCAATCACAGCAGAGAGTGGCAAATAAAAGTTTAAAAATATTTGCCTTCCATGGTAAAACTCCCATTCCAGATTTCAGGCAGCTGAGATAAAATATTTGTTTTTATGGCATTAAGAAAGAGAAAAAGTGATGACCTCCAGAATGGTTTAGAGTATTTTCTAAAAGTCTGCTCTTCATGGTCTAGTAAATGAAGTTCCAGTTGCTTTAGAATTAGGGAAAATTGATGAAGTACTGAAACTGAAGCACAAATGAGGGCGTACAGTAAAGATAGTTCTTAAGAGTGAATCAGATTGTGTGTGTGTGTGTGTGTGTGCGTGCATGCTCAGTTGTGTCAGACTCTTTGTGACTCCGTAGCATGCCAGGTTCCTCTGTCCATGAAATTTTCCAGGCAAGAATACTATGCTGCTCTTTTTGCTAAGTCGCTTCAGTCGTGTCCGACTCTGTGCGACCCCAAAGATGGCAGCCCACCAGGTTCCCCCATCCCTAAGATTCTCCAGGCAAGAACACTGGAGTGGGTTGCCATTTCCTTCTCCAATGCATGAAAGTGAAAAGTCAAAGTGAAGTCACTCAGTTGTTTCCGACTCTTTGTGACCCCATGGACTGCAGCCTACCAGGCTCCTCCATCCATGGAATTTTCCAGGCTGGAGTGGGGTGCTGTTGACTTCTCCACCAGGAATACTATGCCTGGGTTCAAATCTGGTCTTGGACATCTACTAAACATGTAGAGCAAGTTTTTAAACCTAACTTGGTTTTCTCATTTATAAAATGGGATGAATAGTAAAAAATACCCATCCTAAAGAGTTTGATGCTTTTGAACTGTGGTGTTGGAGAAGACTCTTGAGAGACCCTTGGACTGCAAGGAGATCCAAGCAATCCATTCTGAAGGAGATCAGCCCTGGGATTACTTTGGAAGGAATGATGCTAAAGCTGAAACTCCAGTACTTTGGCCACCTCATGAGAAGAGTTGACTCACTGGAAAAGACTCTGATGATGGGAGGGACTGGGGGCAAGAGGAGAAGGGGACGACCAAGGATGAGATGGCTGGATGGCATCACTGACTCAATGGATGTGAGTCTGAGTGAACTCCGGGAGTTGGTGATGAACAGGGAGGCCTGGCGTGCTGCAATTCATGGGGTCACAAAGAATCGGACGTGACTGAGCGACTGAACTGAAAGAGTTTTAGTGAGGCTTAAAGAATACGTGTATAGCCTGACAGAGAAGGCTTTTGCAGATGATTTATTTATCTTGCATTTTTAAGCACTCTTGATATCGACTGATACCTAGGTCTGTGATCTCCCTGGTTGCTACCACATATTTTGTGTCCCTGGATGGATGAATAAGGAGTGGGAATTACTGTCATGTCAGTTGACTTATGGAATCAGTTATACAATACAGTTTTAAATGAATGGCTATGGCCTCTCTACTCTGCCGAGACTAGGACTATAGAAATGAAAATAGAAATAAGGTCCCTGTCTTGGCTTCCCTGGTGGCTCAGAGGTTAAAGCGCCTGCCTTCGATGTGGGAGACACGGGTTCAATCCCTGGGTTGGGAAGATCCCCTGGAGAAGGAATGGCAATCCACTCCAGTATTCTTTCCTGGAGAATCCCGTGGACAGAGAAGCCTAGTAGGTTACAGTCCACGGGGTCACAAAGAGTCGGACACGACTGAGCGACTTCACCTCACCTTACCTCACATGTGTGTGTGCTCAGTCATGTCTGCCTCTTTGCAACCACATGGACTAAGCCCACCAGTCTCCTCTGTCCATGGAATTTTCTAGGCAAAATACTTGAGATTCCCATTTACTTCTCCATCATGAAGTTTACTGGGAAGATAATAAATAAACACATAAATAATTTACATGGTGCTTTGAAGCAAAGAAAATGGAGAAATGATTGGAACAGTTCATTTTAGATTACCTAGTCAAGAAAGACCTCTTCGAGGAATGTTATTTAAGCTAATACCTAACTTACAAAGCAGTGTAGTCATCTGAAAATCTGGGGAAGAGGGCTAGGGTACATTAAATGCAAAGGCCTTGGGACGATAATTTGGGAGTTTGAGTGACAGAAAACAAGCATGGCTGGGGCAGCATGAGCAAGGAGGAGGCTGACAAGGAGTCAGGCAGATCACAGCCTGAAGGTCATGGTGAGAATTGCAGGTTTTATTCTATAATGGTTCTAGTAAAAGTCCTGTAGTCCTCCACATGTGGAAGTGATACGGTGGAGCTTCCTTAGAAAAGCTAAATGCTTCTGGCTTTTTGATGAACAGTGGCAATAGTTTTACATTGTTTCTTTCTTATATATACACATTCCGGGTAGAGTCAGCTACAAAGAAGTGAAGCCTTTGCTCAATAAATAAACTGAAACTTTAAGAACATTCTACCTCTGGACCTTAACTGTTTCAGAACCAGACTTTAACCTGCTGTTTTGAAACTATGCCCACTTCTGATGAACACCCCAAACATGCCCCACTGAAGATTCTGATATGTCCTTGGGTAAGAAAAGGGGAAATTGATTCAACTCTTTTTCTTACTCCTGTTAAGAAAAGAAATAAAGAATTCAGATTCTGCATGCTCCCACTAGTCAAGAAGCTTTTGTCCAGTTGTTCTTCATGTGATTTATAATACACAAAATATAGAGGTTTGTAGGATTTCCAGTTCTAAACATTGTTGTTGATTTTTTTCACACCATATCCAACTTCTACCAGGTTGGCCGTCCATGATCTAACCCACTGAGAATTACTTAAATATAGCACTGGGTTTGATGTACTATCATTTTATGACCTTCATGTATCTACATAAATCAGCTGTATGGAAACAGAAACTTGCAAAAGAATGAAAGCAGGTGGCAGGAGACCCTAATTCTAAACCCAGCTCTGTCTTCTCTATCTTCTGAGCATGTCATTCAGTCTCCTTGGCTCTGTGCCTTTCCCCATTCTTCACTCACAGAAGGTGATAATTAGCTCAGCTCACCAAGAAGTTTCCTTTTTGGAGCCAGCATCTGTCCATAAAAAGTCAAAAGGGGGGGAGAAAAGAATTATCACTGTTACCTGACCGGCTCATTCTTTTAGCATCTCCTCAAAGGCACAAATCTCAAAATGTGGCACCTCTGACATTATTCAGTAAATGGAAAAGTATTCTATAGTGGTGAGCCTTCCCTTACCCTTAAACACACATGGTTTAGGAGATAACTTACTCCATCTCTGTAAAGAAACTTGCAGAAAGAATTCTCATATTTATGTGGGTGTCAGAGCTAGGAGCTCATTGCTTCCAAGTTATGTGTCATCAAATTCAGTAAGCCTCCTCAATGAAATTTCTTTCGCTTTCTTCCCACTTTATATTTTCTTTCTCTTCCATGTATCTCTATTTTTAACAAACTTCTAATAATGACAGTGTATAGGTACAGTTCAGTGGGTGCCCAGCCATACTGATGGATGAATGTGATGAAGTTAATCACTGGAAGTGGAGGCCGGCTTAAGGATTTTATGGTGCTGTGTTGAGACCCATGAGCTAGTCTGCATGTTCAGCCATGGAACAGAATGAAATGCATTTGGCTGAAAAATGTTCCTTTAGCCACAATTAGGCCGTTTCCTCCCCTACGACTAGTCACCACAGTTCATGACACAGGTTGTATCTTTACCAGTCATTTTAAGGTGGTCAGTTTTATGGTCAGCGTCCACTCTGTTTCTTGATGTTTTAAGCCAGGTCAGGCCACCCATGTACCATGCCCCGTGTGACTCAGGAAAACAGACCTCCTCCTAAGAGAATTACTCGGGACTGCCCTCTTCCTGTTTTGACTTGTTCACATGGCTTTCACCTTCCCTAGTCCCACGTTCGGATGACTTCAGAGTCTCTGTCCGGTCAGAGACCCAGTGCTTGGCATCATGTGGTGTGAGTGCAGGAGGACATCAGGCATATTTATGCAGTAGGGACGCTGATTTCCCAACTTGAAAATGAAAATAATTCCTTGTGCTGTCTAGTTACTCTGCTACACATTGATATTTTTTTTCTTAAATTTATTTTTAATTGGAGGATAATTGCTTTATACTATTGTGTTGACTTCTGCCATATAACGGCGTGAATCAGCCATAACTACACGTATGTCCTCTGCCTCCTTAACCTCCTCCCCCACCTCTAACCCAGTCCCACCTCTACGCTGTCACAGAGCCCCTGGTTGAGTTCCCTGTGCCCATATAGCAGCTTTCCATGTGGATCTGTTTTACACATGGTGATTGGAGAAGGCAATGGCACCCCCACTCCAGTGTTCTTGCCTGGAGAATCCCAGGGATGAGGGAGCCTGGTGGGCTGCCGTCTATGGGGTCGCACAGAGTCGGACACGACTGAAGCGACTTAGCAGCAGCAGCAGCAGCAGCAGCAGCGTATAAATATCAGTGCTACTCTGGCAGTTCGTCCCACCCTCTTCTTCCCCCACTGTGTTCAAAGTCTGTTTTCTTTGTCTTTGTCTCTTTTTCTGCCCTGCAAATATGTTCATCAGTATCATTTTTCTAGATTCCATATATATGCATTCCATATATATATATGCATATATATGAAATATGTTTTTCTCTTCTCTTTCTGACTTACTTCACTCTGTGTAACAGGTTCTAGTTTCATCCACCTCACTAGAACTGACTCAAATGTAGTCCTTTTTTTGACTGAGTAATATTCCACTCTATGTATATCTCACAACTTCTTTATACATTCATCTGCTGATGGACATGTATGTTGCTTCCATGTCCTAGCTATTGTGAATAGTGCTACTATGAATACTGGAGTACCTATGTCTTTTTCAATTATGGTTTTCTCAGGGTATAAGCCCAGTAGTGGGATTTCTGGGTCACTGATATTTTTAAAAGGAGATTTAAAAGAAGAGAAGCTATTAATACTGGGTTATTTTTGTCATAAATTCCTCTATTAGTGCATTGAGCTTGAGCATGAAAACAACTCTCTAAAACATGGTACAAAGTTGTTTCTCATATCTAGTTCCCAGAGACCTGGACATCTCTAGTAAAATGACTCTTTTATTATTATCTCCCTATATTTACCTGCCATACTCTTCAGCAGATGAATTTTTTCAAGTTTAGTATTACTGTTATTATTTTCAACCATATAACACACCAGAAAGAACAATTTACAAAATAGTCACAAATAAGAGGAAACAGAGGAATTGGAGAATCAGCTTGATTTTCCTTATGGCTAAAGGCAATGAAATAATTAATAAAGAGACTCTGAATAAAACAAATCTAAAAAGTTATGAATATCTACAGGACTTTGTTTTGCTGGTGGAGGTATAAAACCTTAAACAGTTCATTTCCTGAATAAAATCATCATGAAAATGCTTCTGATCTGCCTATAGAAAGCTTTTTTTTTTAAAAAAATATTTAAGTGCTACAATGAATTAAAATAACAGAAATGGGCTACAGCTATTTGTGACATAAACACAGACTTAAAAATCTTCTAGGATAGAAGGAATTTTGGGGTTACATATACATATGTATATATTTTACACACAATGTTGTTAAAATATGTAAAAGGTTGTGCCCCAAATAGGGTTGATAAGACTGTATTGGGTATGGTCTCTAACTAGATTAGAGTCCCTTTAACATGTGTTTTATTAGTAAATGCATTCATTCATCATTTGTTCATTAAGTACGTTGGGTATCATGAGGTGCTGCTAGATTTCTCCCTTCAGAACTGAAGCTTTCAACTCCCCACTTGCCCCAAGTTTTGGCTGCTAATGTCTCACAGTTGAGGCCTTCTTCAGATCTTGTCCTTGGCTGAAGGAAGCTGCCTTGCCCTGAATTAATCCCCAGCCCCTCCCTAGGTGCAGCCCGTTTCCTGTGACTGGACCATGTGGAACCCTGAGGCTGAGCCCTGTTTGGTCTGTATCAGGAGCCTCTCTGAAGGGCCACGCTAGCTCAGCTGCATCTGAGGGTTCAGTTCATCCCTCTATTTCTGTTCCCCTCACTCTATTACACATTTTACCCAAGACCACTCCCTATTAATTTCCTGAGCACAAATCTCTGACTCAGAGCCTGTTTCCAAGAGAAAAATGACAGAAGATTTTCATGAAATACTTTTGAGTGTCTGTCATGTGCCAAGCATGGGTCTAGATACTGGGAGTGTGGAATAAGACAGAAAAGTTACTTGTTCTCATATATCTTGCATTCTAGTGGCAGTAAGGAGTGGAGGGTAGTGGTGGTGGTGGAGGCTGACAGTTAACGAAACAAAAGCAAAGTCAGATAGTGATAAATGCTGTCAAGGATGTGAAACAAGACAAGGTGTTTGAGATGGTTGCTGGTGTGTGTGTCTGTGTGTGTGTGCATATGTCCAGGAAAGCCCATTCTGAAGAAGTGATAATTATGCTGAGAGGCCTGAATAATGAGAAGGAGCTTCAGTTCAATTCAGCCCCTCAGTCATATCTGACTCTTTGTGACCCCATGGACTGCAGCACACCAAAACTCCCTGTCGATCACCAACTCCCAGAGCTTGCTCAAACTCATGTGCATCGAGTTGGTGATGCCATCCAACCATCTCATCCTCTGTCATCCCCTTCTCCTCCTGCCTTCCTTTGTATCAGGTAGCCAAATTATTGGAGTTTCAGCTTCAGCATCAGTCCTTCCAATGAATATTCAGGACTGATTTCCTTTAGGATGGACTGGTTGGATCTCCTTAAAGTCCAAGGGACTCTCAAGAATTTTCTCCAATACTACAGTTCAAAAGCATAAATTTTTGGCACTCAACTTTCTTTATGGTCCAGCTCTCACATCTATACATGACTGCTGGAAAAACCATAGCTTTGAATAGATGGACCTTTGTTGGCAAAGTAATGTCTCACCTTTTTAATATGCTGTCTAGGTTGGTCATAGCTTTTCTTCCAAAGATCAAGCATCTTTAAATTTCATGGCTGCAGTCACTATCTGCAGTGATTTTGGAGCCCAAGAAAATTAAGTCTCTCAGTGTTTCCACTGTTTCCCCATCTATTTGCCATGAAGTGATGGGACCAGATGCCATGATCTTAGTTTTTTGAATGTTGAGTTTTAAGCCAGCTTTTTCACTCTCCTCTTTCACTTTAATTACGAGCCTTCTCAGTTTCTCTTCACTTTTTGCCATAAGGGTGGTGTCATCTGCATATCTGAGGTTATTGATATTTCTTCCAGCAATCTTGATACTAGCTTATGCTTCATCCAGCCTGGCATTGAGTTTGTTTCTGTTTTTTGTTCATTTGTTTTTTAGAGTCCACATATAAGTAAAAGTACGCATATTTATTTTTCTCTGTCTGATCTATTTCAGTTAACACAATACCCTCCAGCTTCATCCAGACAAACAAACCCACAGCTAACATCATCAAAGTGTTTCCTATTTTTCCAAAACAAGCCAAGGATGCCCATTCTTGTCATTTTTGTTGACTAGGACTTCACAGCAGTTAGGCAAGAAAAAAGAAGTAAAAGCCATTCAAACTGAAAAGGGAAAAGTAAAACCATCACTATTAGCAGATAGCATAATACTACATATAGAAAATTCCATCCAGACTTCTTTTGGAACTAATGAATCAATTCAGTAAAGTTTTGGTATATAAGATTTGTTTACAGAAATCTGTTACATTTGTATAGACAAATAATGAGCTATCAGAAAGGGAAATGAAAAAGCAGTGGCATTTACAGTCGCGTCAAAAGAATAAAACACCTAAGAATAAGTTTAACCATAGAGGTAAAAAGTCTGTACTCTAAAATCTATTAGACATTGATGACAGAATTGAAGAAGATACAAATGGATGGAAAGATATATACCATGATTATGGGTATATATAATGTCCATATTACACAAAGAAATCTATGGATTCATTTAATCCCTATCAAAATTCTAATGGCATTTTTTTCACAATACAAAATAATTCTGATATTTGTGTGGAATCACCAGAGACCCTAAATAGCCCAAACTTTTTCTTCTCATGCTATGCCATGAGATAAAGACTGTGATTCTGATTCCTGAGTTTATTTACAAACAGAGGCTCAAAAGATAGGACTGATGGTATTTCTAGTCTCTTTCTTTGTGGAAGATTCTCATGTTGCTGAAAGGTGAAATGGCAGGAGAAATTTAATGGAAGAATGTTGCTTTGGCATCTTTCAGAGAATAACTACCTGTCAACCTATGGTATGAAGAAGGTAGGGGTTACGAAGCAGCAGCGGTCCTGGGGACAGGGGTCTCAAGACTTCCAGGAGACTCATGTTGCTGCTGCCTCCTATTATTTCATCTTCTTTGCATGACAGCATAATGACATCACTATACATTTATGGAAATAATAGCCACAGAAAAAAAGCAAGTTTGCTGCTGCTGCTAAGTCGCTTCAGTCGTGTCCAACTCTGTGCAACCCCACAGATGGCAGCCCACCAGGCTCCTCCGTCCCTGGGATTCTCCAGGCAAGAACACTGGAGTGGGTTGCCATTTCCTCCTCCAATGCATGCATTCATGCTAAGTCACTTCAGTCGTGCCCAACTCTGTGCAACCCTATGGATAGCAGCCCACCAGGCTTCTCTGTCCACAGGATTCTCCAGGCAAGACTGTCTCTCTTTTTAGACTTTTAAACTTTATTATCACAAATATAACTTTACAGAAAAACAATATCATAAGCTTTAATTTACAGAAAGGTGGAGTGGCATAGAGCTTTAGAGCTTTCACTGTGATGGATCAATCACTGTTAACCCACTCTGCTTTGCCTCAACATGGGGGATTAGAGTTCTCCATATGGTTGAGTCTGGGCTTGCTTGGGCCAGGAACATGGATGTTCCTGGACAGAAGCTTTACAAAGCTGTTTGGAATTCACTTTGTTTTCTTTTTCCTCAGTCCTAGGCCAGGGGTGCCACGGGTGTTGCTTCATCTTCCTGGGTCGCAGAATGAAGGCGATGCAGAGGAGAGCCACAGCTGACTGACAATCATGTTGCAACAGCGAGAAAACATCCTTTGTGGTAAGCCGCTGAGATTTGGGGGTTAGCTGTTAATGTAACATAACAGAGCATCTGGACAGATACAGAAATATATGAGCTTTGCAATAGCTAAGAGAGAGCTGAAGTCTCCTAATGATCATGATAATTGTAATAATTATACTAACAGTGAACTTGAATTGGCACCTTCTATGTGCTGGGCATTGTCTTCGGTACTTTCCTTTCCACAGCCATCTGATGGAAGAGGTATTATTATAATGTATGTCTTATAGATGAGAAAACTGAGGCAGAGAGTTAAAGTGATTCGCCAAAGATTGTATACCTAGTGAAGGACAGAGCTAGGATTTGCTCTTGGTCATGATCGAGGTCAGAGTCCTGGGCTTTCACAGGTTCCCAAGTTGTCTTCTTCACTGTTACAGTTTTCAAACTTTTCATCTGTAAAATGAGGCTAGCAGTACCAACTTTCACATCACTTTTCCTCCACTTGTTGATGTTTTAAGGAAAGACCCAGAAGGAGGAAAGGCTTTCTGGTTTCTACACTGCTTCCCAGGATAATGGAGACAGAATCTGAAAACAGATCCCAGAAGGTGGTTGGCTCTGGGACATTAAACGGATGGTACTAATAACTTACCCTTGTTTGACCTCTTTTAGCCATACACCAAAGCAAGAATTCGATACAATCTAATCAAACACGAGGCAGGCTGTGATCAGTCACAGTGGGTCCCTAATGGCTATGGTAAGATGAAACACCGGGACAGGTGCTGGTCCCACAGCTCACTTTGGGAGAAACTTTTCTCCCCTATGGTCTGAATGAAAGCATGCAGCACACAGGGAAAATCCTCCAGAAAATCCAACAGAGACCCTTGCTTGGTTGTTTCATGAAACAGTAAGTAGACTGCAGAATGTCATAACAAACCACAAATGACCACAGAAATAATTGGGCGCAGCTTTTGTCCAGATTGTTTAGCTATCATCTGTTCTTATTGCAACAGTCTGAAAAATACACCACATTTGGAATTTTTAAAGCCCCAGGGAGAGAATTGAGAGGCCACTGTTTTTTGCCCCTGGTAACCTTATCTTCCTTCAATTCTAGCAGCATCTTTCCTCACAAAACTGCCCATTTCCTTGCTTTCCTTTTGTAGAATTTTTTGTATATATGGGGAGTTGATCTACCCACAGGATAACTGCATTCCTTTCTAGCAGTTTATAATAATAGGTTTATTATTAATCCCACTTATTTCAGATTTTTAGGAATATAGTATTATTAGACTATGTTCAAAGTAAATAAAATTATATACCTACCTGAAAAATATCAAGTGCAAGGGTATGTGTGTGTGCGTTTGTTTCCCTTTCACATGTATGCATGTGGGGGGAAACAGAGAAAGTGAAAGAGGGGAGAAAAAAATGTGGGTGTAAAATTAACTGACACTTTTATCCCAGTAACTTTAATATAAGTATCCTTCCAAATTAAAATTCATCCTCGTTCCTTGGCAGAAGTGTGTGTTTGTGTTATGTGACCAGTTGCTCAGCCATGCCCGACTTATTTTGTGACCCCAAGGACTGTTGCCCACCAGACTCCTCTGTCCATGAAATTTTCCTGGCAAGAATACTGGAGTGGGTTGCCATTTTCTACTCCAGGGATCTTTCTGACCCAGGAAGTACCATGTCACAAACAAATGATAATATTAGTAAAGGAAGAGAGGGCTCAGAGTGATGCAGTCAGTTGGGGAAATGTTTCCAATTCTCTTCCAAGTGATGCAAGTGCTTGTTATTTTCTGTTTTTTTAAAATCACAGTCATCCTGATGGGAATGAAGTGGCATCTTACTGTGATTTTGATTTCAAGTTCCCTAATGTGTTGAATATGTTTTTATGTGATTACTGCCTATTTGTATAGATACTTGGGAGATATGTCTTTTGAAGTCCTTTTCAATTTTAAAATCAGTTTGTTGTTGTGTTGTTGAATTGTTGGACTTTAAAAATATATCCTGGTTATTAACCCCTTTTCAGATATGTGATTTGCAAATATTTTCTTCTATTCTGTGTTTGCCTATTCACTCTGTTGATAGTATCATTCTTGTACAAAAGTTTTATATTTTGATGTGTCCAGTTTATCTGTTTTTCTTATGTTGCCTGTACTTTTGGTGTCATAGCCAAGAAGTCACTGCCAAATCCGATATTATGAAGCTTTGATATGTTTTCTTCTAAGAGCTTTATGATTTCAGCTCTTACTTTTAGGTCTTTGGGCCGTTTTGAAACAATTTTTGTATCACTTTTTTTTAAAGCAGGAGGAGGACTACCTGTTATAGATGTAACTTCCTCTGCTTGAGTTTTTGTCTGGCATTGTGTGGGGCTCCAATACATGAAACACCATTCTGACCTCAGGAGTCTAAAAGATGAGCAGCCGTAGTGTGAAGCAGGAAGACAACTTCAAAGAGAAGTAGAAATAAGCTAACTTCCCTCTGAGTTCTTTCTTAGAGTAACATGGGAACTTCAGGTTTTGTAGTATACTTTGTACAAATCATAGGTCAAAGATAACACAGGAAAAGGCGGCAAAGGGGAAGATAAACTGACAGTATGTGATAGATGCCAGGGCTAAAGTCCCTCTGTTGGAAGGGGCTGCTTATTGGCGTTTATCTCTTCCAGGCTTTAGCACTGCAACTGGACCTGTCCATTAGCCCTGTTCTGTTCAAGCACCATCAAATAATACCTGAGGGGGCTATTTGAATTCCAGATTTTATAAAGTAACAAGAAAATACTTGTTGAGAAGGCAAGCACAGACATTCACACTGATAATTTCAGAGCAGATCACTTCTTACTAAGAGTGGCTAAGAAAAGTGCCTTTACACAACCTCTGTCTGGATCCTTTTGTGGAGGTCCTGGTTCCATGTGGTTCCTTCATTGGTTTCTTGGTTCTCTGTTGTTTCATGTTGGTCTAAGTGATACTGTTGCTACTCTGGCTCAGAACAGCTATACTCACCCATTACAGAGATTTCTCAGTTTCCACCTTGACATTTAAAGAATAAACATTTTGTCATATCACATGAACTCTTTTCATCTTATCCATAATTCCCTTTATTCTCACAAACTGTTTGTGCATTTATTGGACCCCCTAAGTGTAAGCTCCATGAAAACAGGGGCTTATTTCTCTGCTCTATCTAGCACTTAGAACTATATCTGGCACATGGTGGGTACTTAGTAAATAAATATGTCTTGAATGGGTGAATGTATAAATGCCACTGTTAAGTCGCGTCAGTCATGTCTGACTCTGTGCGACCCCATAGACAGCAGCTCACCAGGCTCCTTTATCCCTGGGATTCTCCAGACAAGAATACTGGAGTGGGTTGCCATTTCCTTCTCTGAATGTATAAATAAGATTGAGCTATTTTTTGTTCCTGTTTGATATTGCACATTTTTGTACAAATTAGCATTTCTGAGTGTGCAGCATTATTCTAAGTGTGTACTTTCAAATGCCTTCTAAAAATATGTTCTCTGTGTCCCTGTGTGATGGTTTTTCTGTTTCCCTGGTTTTTGGTAGGAGAGAGATAACTTGGGTAATAAGCCCTATAAAGAGGCCTCCTACCATTCTACATGTAACCCCTCTCTGGACACTTCCTGTTCCACACCATTAAATGTCTAGCCTTGACTACACAGCTGGATTCCTTCACTGCCTCTCTGAAGTTTTATGGTTTACTTACTTAATTCCCTCTGGTAACATACATTAAAGGGCCAACTGCTGCTCTTTCAATAACCAACACCTAGGTAACCTGGGCAAGTTATAAAATTTCTTCATGCCTTAGTTTTTTTCATATGTCAAATAGTTTTTTCAAATGTCAAATTATTAATATTTTATTAAAATTGGTTGAGTTGAGCCCTGTTCCAAACATTTTACATGCAATAGATGTTAATGTTTAATAATGTTTATTAACAACGAGGTAGGTACTATCATTAAATATTGGAAATAAAAGCAAAAATAAACAAATGGGATCTAATTAAAATTAAAAGCTTTTGCACAACAAAAGAAACTATAAGCAAGGTGAAAAGACAGCCTTCAGAATGGGAGAAAATAATAGCAAATGAAGCAACTGACAAACAACTCATCTCAAAAATATACAAGCAACTCCTGTAGCTCAATTCCAGAAAAATAAATGACCTAATCAAAAAATGGGCCAGAGAACTAAATAGACATTTCTCCAAAGAAGACATACAGATGGCTAACAAACACATGAAAAGATGCTCAACATCACTCATTATCAGAGAAATACAAATCAAAACCACAATGAGGTACCACTTCACACCAGTCAGAATGGCAGTGATCCAAAAGTCTACAAGCAATAAATGCTGGAGAGAGTGTGGAGAAAAGGGAACCCTCTTACGCTGCTGGTGGGAATGCAAACTAGTACAGCCGCTATGCAGAACAGTGTGGAGATTCCTTAAAAAACTGGAACTAGAACTGCCTTATGACCCAGCAATCCCACTGCTGGGCATACACACCGAGGAATCCAGAAGTGAAAGAGACATGTGTACCCCAATGTTCATTGCAGAAGTGTTTATAATAGGCAGGACATGGAAGCAACCTAGATGTCTATCAGCAGACGAATGGATAAGAAAGCTGTGGTACATATACAAAATGGAGTATTACTCAGCCCTTAAAAAGAATACATTTGAATCAATTCTAATGAGGTGGATGAAACTTATACAGAGTGAAGTAAGCCAGAAAGAAAAACACCAATACAGTATACTAACGCATATATATAGAATTTAGAAAGATGGTAACGATAACTCTGTATGCAAGACAACAAAAGAGACACAGATGTATAGAAGTTTTTTGGACTCTGTGGGAGAGGGAGAGGGTGGGATGATTTTGGAGAATGGCATTGAAACATGTATAATATCATATAAGAAACGAATCACCAGTCCAGGTTCGATGCAGGATACAGGATGCTTGGGGCTGGTGCACTGGGTTGACCAAGAGGGATGGTATGGGGAGGGAGGTGGGAGGGGGATTCATGATTGGGAACACACGTACACCCATGGAAGATTCATGTTGATGTATGGCAAAACCAATACAACATTGTAAATAAAAAAAAAATAATAATAAATAAAATTTAAAAACTCTCAAAGAAAGAAAGAAAAGGAAATTGAAGTATAGAAAGTTTAGGTGCTTGATTCAAAGTCTTACAGATCTTAAGTGGTGGAACTGGAATTGAAACCCCTGGAGCTAGACTACAGAGTTAGCACTTTGGGATATATATCCCTGGTCAAAGGATTATGAAGAAAGTAAGATAATAAATTAAATTGCTTGCATGTCTGGATCAGAACTAGAACTCCATAGATGTCAGTTGTTCTTTTTGCTAACAACTCATCTCCCTCTATGACAAATATAAAGAAGGTCTTATGAAGACCACAAGTACCAAATGAAGATGCAAAGGGATTAAGTATAAGTGGGTAAAGAATGAATAAGGATATTTTAATTAGGAGCATTTTTTTATTTCTTTTTTTTTTTAAATTTTCACAGTGTTGTGTTGGTTTCTGCTGTACAGCAATGGGAATCATCCGTATTATACATACACCCCCTCTCTCCCCCAATCCCATCTCTCCATGTCATCACAGAATGCCAGACTGGGCTCTCTGTGCTACACAGCAACTTCTCACCAGCCAGTTGGGAGCAGTTTTAATGGAAGGGTGCACTCTGAGTAAAGAGTAGAAGAGCTAACTAAACCCAGTTCTTACATCGTGAAGAAGCAGAGATGCCTAAGGCTTCGATTGAGGCCAGTTTGAGAAGATTCTGTGGAGGCAGTGGTAGACCTGCATACCACACCAGTGAAGGGAGCAGGCCTGAAAATGGGGCAGTGATCCCACCCTCTGTTCTGAGCACATCAGCTCTGGGAAGAGAGGATTTCTGTGACAGAAGTTCCAGGCAGGTAGGAGTGGGAGCAGGAGGGAGAGTGTTCCAATCCCTGAATGAAAAATCCCCATCATTTGTTATCCTCTGTGTGTTTATTATATCTTGCAGGTATGTATGGTCTTTGGAATTCCAGCAAGAAGATAAATGCGAGTGATTTCAGTTGGGGAAAGGCAACTACCAATGCATCAAATAGATATGATGATAAGACATGGCACCTTGGCAGAAAGCAAGGAAATATATTTCAAGAGTTATAGTATCCTTTCCATATATTAGGAAAAAATATGTTTAGGTTATACAATAGCACATTGCTGGAAGGTTGAGAGACTTGAGAGATGACACACAAAAAAGCATGCAAAATAAATTATTTCAAAACTTGATTTAAGAACATAGGAATGAAGATGTCTGGTCTTCCATAACACACCCCAGTGCTAGAAAGTTCATTTTTAGAAATATTAGAAGATAAAGTTAACTTGACAGAATCCAAAGACCCCAAAGAAAAACTTTTTAAAATAGGAAATAGAGTAATGTGTATGTTGGGAGATGGGATGGGATGGCATCAAAATGCTTTTCTTTGTGGTCACATGTCACTACCCTACTTTTCAGGAGACTAGAACCTTTCTTGGACAAGTCATTTCATCAAAGAATCAGATTGTCTAGTTCTTAGAGAAATGTAAGCCATGATAAGAAAACAAATGGGAGATCAGGGTAGTCATAACAGAGCCTAGGGTGAGGTACAACCCTGGATATTTGCCTTAGACTAAGAAGGCTTCTCTAGGTTTAATGTGTGTATGAATCATCCAGGGAGCTTGTTAAAATGCAGATTCTGATTCATTCAGTGGTGATGGTATTCTGATTAATTTTGTGTGTGGAGGGTGTGAGGTCCTGAGATGATGCATTTCCAACAACTTACCAGATGATGAAGGAGTTGCAGGTCCATAGACTTCATCTTGAGTAGCAAAGGGAGACTTTATGATCTGAATGGTGATAGTTGAGGAAACATGCAGATTTTGGAAAAAGACGAGGAGCCTTGTGTGTGAGAGACAGACAAAATCAAAGTGAGAGAAAAAGAGAAAGACAGGGAGAGACCAGCTCCCTTCAGGGCAGCTTTGGAATTTAATGATAGGAAGAAGGACCGGAAGAGTGGGAACATGGTAGCAATTAGACAATGGGATCAGGGCCCCCAGATGATCAGCACCTCTAGGCTCCATTCTTACTAGGCATATTTCCAACAGTCTCTGTTCTGTCTCATTTCATGGATGTATACTTCTCATTCTTTTCCTTGAACTGTGTTTTCCCTGCCTTCACTAGATCCCTTCATTTTTTAGAGGAGACTTCTCATCAGTCAAGATCTTCAAATGTTCCTATAGCATATAATCCTTTTCCTTTTTACTCCTTTCATACTTACAAATGTTCATCATTTCCAAGTATAAGGATGGGTTCTTTATGTTCTTTCCATTCTCCTTATACCTAACCTAACTTAGATCCTGGCATGTAGCAGGTGAGCAATGTTAATTTTGAATGAATAGATAAAATAGTATGGATGATCATGTGTCCTAGATTTTCTGGGCCTTAGGCCTTTTATATTATGTTTAACACAGATGAAAAAGCTAGTCCCAGAGCCGTCAGAAAATATTAACAGAATGAGTTAAGGGGTAAAGGAGGAAAAAGCAATGAATGGACCCAGTTAGTAAAATTTAAGGTGGAGAAAACATAGATTCAGCCAAAATAGGTAAATATGCAAGAGAAAACCACTAGAAAATAATATGAATGATACTATTTTCTTAAGCACCTAGTATGTGCCTGATATGCTCCTGCTGCTGCTGCTAAGTCGCTTCAGTCGTGTCCGACTCTGTGCGACCCCATAGACGGCAGCCCACCAGGCTCCCCCATCCCTGGGATTCTCCAGGCAGGAACATTGGAGTGGGCTGCCATTTCCTTCTCCAATGTGCCTGATATGGTGATTATATATTCAATCTCATCTTGAATCCTTACAAAAATGTTGTTAGGTGGTAGAAACTATGATCTATAGAAAGTAATAATTTTCCCAGGCCACTTGGCAAGGAAGTTAGGAAGAAGATTCCAATTCAGAGGCTAAGTTAGATGCCAGGAACACTTGACCTTGTGATTGTCATCAGTGTCCATCATCTGCCTCTGCAACAGCCTGTATGCTATTGAGAGCAAAAGTGTCTGTTCTGTCTGGTTAGCATATTTTTTCATATGTATGTACTCCAGAATAATTGCTGAATGAATGGTCAATGCAATTTGAAATTGCATGTCCTTTCTATTACATTTTGCCTTTTGCATTTCTTTTTCTTGGGGATGGTCTTGATTACCACCTCCTGTACAGTGTTGCAAACCTCCGTCCATAGTTCTTCAGGCACTCTGTCTATCAGATCTAATCCCTTGAATCTATTTGTCACTTCTACTGTATAAACATAAGGGATTTGATTTAGGTCATATCTAAATAGTCTGGTGGTTTTCCCTACTTTCTTCAATTTATATCTGAATTTTGCAATAAGGAGTTCATGATCTGAGCAACAGTCAGCTCCCAGTCTTATTTTTGCTGACTGTATAGAGCTTCTCCATCTTTGGCTGTAAAGAATATAATCAATCTGATTTTGGTATTGATCATCTGGTGATACCCATGTGTAGAGTCTTCTTTTGTGTTGTTGGAAGAGGGTGTTTGCTATGATGTGGGTGTTCTCTTGGCAAAACTGTTAGCCTTTGCCTTGTTTTGTTTTGTACCCAAGGCCAAATTCGCCTGTTACTCTAGTTATCTCTTGACTTCCTACTTTTGCATTCCAGTCACCAATGATGAAAAGACATCTTTTGGGGGGTGTTAGCTCTAGAAGGTCTTGTAGGTCATCATAGAATCATTCAGCTTCAGCTTCTTTAGCGTTACTCGTTGGGCCATAGACTTGGATTACTGTAATATTGAATGGTTTGCCTTGGTAATGAACAGAGATCATTCTGTTGTTTTAAAGATGAGTATATCTTTCCTCTATCCTTTGCCTTCAGCTTCTTGTCTTTTCTCAGCCTTACAAGTAGCTGTATTTGAATGTAGAGCTCCAAAGAATAGCAAGGAAAGAGAAGAAAGCCTTCCTCAGTGATTAATGCAAAGAAATAGAGGAAAATAATAGAATGGTAAATAATAGATATCTCTTCAAGAAAATTAGGGATACCAAGGGATTATTTCATGCAAAGATGGGTACAATAAAGGACAGAAATGGTATGGACCTAATAGAAGCAGAAGATATTAAGAACATGTGGTAAGATTCAAAGAACTATACAAAAAGACCTTCATTGCTGAGATAACCACAGTGGTGTTTTCACTCACCTAGAGCCAGACATCCTGGAATGCAAAGTCAAGGGCCTTAGGAAGCATCACTATGAACAAAGCTAGTGGAGCTGATGGAATTCCAGTGGAGCTATTTCAAATGCTCAAAGATGATGCTGTTAAAGGGCTGCACTTAATATGCCAGCAAATTTGGAAAACTCAGCAGTGGCCACAGGACTGGAAAAGGTCAGGTTTCATTCTAGTCCCAAAGAGAATGTTCAAACCACCGCCCAACTGCACTCATCTCACATGCTACCAAAGTAATGTTCAAAATCCTCCAAGCCAGGCTTCAACAGTACACTAACCATGAGCTTCCATATGTTCAAGCTGGATTTAGAAAAGGCAGAGGAACCAGACATCAAATTGCCATGATTTGATGATAAGTCCGATCATTGAAAAGGCAAGAGAGTTCCAGAAAAACATCTATTTCTGCTTTATTGACTACCCCAAAGCCTTGACTGTGTGGATGACAACAACTGTGGAAAACTCTTAAAGAAATGGGAATACTAGACCACCTTTCCTACCTCCTGAGAAATCTGTATGCAGGTCAAGAAGCAACAGTTAGAACTGGACATGGAACAACAGAATGGCTCCAAATTGAGAAAGGAGTACATCAAGGCTGTATATTGTCACCCTGCTTATTTAACTTATATTAAGAATATATCATGAGGAATGCTGGAATGAATGAAACACAAGCTGGAATCAAGATTGCCAGGGTAAACATCAATAACCTCAGATATGCAGATGACAACCACCCTTATGGCAGAAAATGAAGAGGAGCTAAAGGGCCTCTTGATGAAAGTGAAAGAAGAGAGTGAAAAAGCTGGCTTAAAACTCAACATTCAGAAAACGAAGATCATGGCATCTGGTCCCATCGCTACATGGGAAATAGATGGGGAAACAATGGAAACACTAAGAGCCTTAATTTTCTTGGACTCCAAAATCACTGCAGATAGTAACTGCAGCCATGAAATTTAAAGACACTTGCTCCTTGGAGGAATAGCTGTGATCGACTTAGACAGCATATTAAAGAGCAAAGACTCTACTTTGCCAACAAAAGTCCATTTAGTCAAAGCTATGGTTTTCCAATAGTCATGTATAGATGTAAGAGTTGGACCATAAAGATGGCTGAGTGCTGAAGAATTGATGCTTTTGAACTGTGGTGTTGGAGAAGACTCTTGAGAGTCTCTTGGACTGCAAGGAGATCCAACCAGTCCATCCTAAAGGAGACCAATCCTGAATATTCATTGGAAGGACTGATGCTGAAGCTGAAACCCCAGTACTTTGGCCACCTAATGCAAAGAACTGGCTGATTTGAAAAGACCCTGATGCTGGGAAAGATTGAATGTAGGAGGATAAGGGGATGACAGAGTATGAGATGGTTGGATGGCATCACCAACTCAATGGACATGAGTTTGAGTAAGCTCCGGGTGTTGGTGATGGACAGGGAAGCCTGACATGCTGCAGACCATGGGGTTGCAAAGAGTCAGACATGACTGAGCAACTGAACTGAACTCTATTACACTATATAACCATGTATGAATGTAAAATGCTAAAAAGATTTGCCAAAAGACACATATTTTCTTCCTCAAATTTGAGATTTATTTCTGAAAAGTCTTGCACTAGAACAGTGTTTTTCAACTGTTTTTCAGTATCCTCTCCTCCTTCCACCATTCAAAGAGCCTTTTGAGGGTATTTCTTTTCCCTAAAAGCCTTCCTCTTGAAATTTTAATACCACATTGTATATCAGTTATGTATTTTATATATATTTCTGTATTTTATATGTAATAAGAGTAAGATTTTTGCCCTGTTCTTTCCCTCCCAAGAACCAGTTTCATGCTCTTGGGAGCAATATCACCCTACTGAGAATGCATGGATTAGAAGTTTGCACATTGGAGTAAAACTCTGAAAGCGCTTAAGATATGTCTTATGTTCAACTCACAGAGATGCAGTGATGCAGGAGAGATTGTCAATTATCTCCCTGTGTCCATTCTCCTCTTCTTAAGTAATCAATTGCAGATCTTTAGCTAAGCAACAATCATCAAATTAGAGAACTATGTATTCCCTAGTCTCTCATCTGTAATCTTCCCTTTGGCTGGCTGAACACAATGACCCAGAGCCAAAGAAGTACTTTTCTTAGTCTTCCTTATAGACTCCCTTTGGCCACCTGACCAAGTTAGGGCCAATGAACTAAAACAGTGGGGGAGAAATAAATGCCCACATTAAATCACTAGGTTTTGAAGGTCTCTGTTGCTCACTACATTCTAAATTATTAATTATTAGGTTTGTATAATTAATTGACATTTATCAGGCCACATTCCTTATACATTTTCCAGGATTTCTTCGTATGTCCTTCTTTTGTGTCCACCTTCACAATTTTAATGACTTGCATTAAACATTTGTATAGAGATGAAAAAATTATGATACTTTGTATATATATAATACATGTTGCTACAAATTATGGTGACTACCTTGGAAGTCCACTGATTTTGAGTTAATGATTTAGTCCGTGTATAATTGAATTTTAGAATAAGAGGAGTTCTCAACTAGGTAAGGATCATTAAATATTCAGGAACAGTCAGGAGGTAGCTGGAAGAGAGAAAAAGGAGGAAAAATAAGATTAGATAAAGTCAGGAATAAAAATCATTTATGTTTTAGATTCATTTCAGGAGGAAGGAAGAAATGCAGCAAAGGAATATTTGGAAATCCACTTGGGTTACTTTTGATTAGCAGGAAAAATTAAGATCCAAAGGTCAAAGTTAGTGTCAGAAAGAAGAAAAGTTCAAAAACAAATGCTTATGGAAAGAATGTGCTTGTGCTGATTTGAATTAGGGTTTTCCCATTGCTACAGGAAAGCTTCAGAAGACTTGTTACATGCAGGCTTGATACAAAAGCCATCAATTATTTACCTTGAGAATGAGAGAGAAGAGGTGACAGTCAGCGGCTGAGAGGAGCTACCCCATGTCTGAGGTCGGGGCAGAAGCCTAGAGTGCCAGGCTGTGACGGTGCAGGAATGGCAGAGAGGAGCTACCCTGCATCCAAGGTCAGAGGTTGTGGCTGGGAGGAGCTACCCTGCATCCGAGGTCAGGGGCAATGTCTGAGAAGAGCCACCCCGCATCCGAGGTCAAGGGCAGTGGCTGAGAGGAGCCGCCCGGCGCCCAAGGCCAGGAGCGGCAGCTGGGTGGAGCCACCCCATGTCCAAGGAGTGGTGGCTGCCTGGGCGCAGGAGGGCCTAGAGGAGCCATCCCACGTTGAAGGTCAGGAAGGGCGATGGTGAGGAGACACCCCTCATCCAAGGTAGGAGGAGCAGCAGCTGCGCTTGCGGCAGCAGCTGTGAAGAGATACCCCATGCCCAAGGTAAGAGAACCCCAAGTAAGATGGTAGGTGTTGCAAAAGGGCATCAGAGAGCAGACACACTGAAACCATACTCACAGAAAACTAGTCAATCTAATCACACTAGGACCACAGCCTTGTCTAACTCAATGAAACTAAGCCGTGCCTGTGGGGTAACACAAGACAGGCGGGTCATGTTGTAGAGGTCTGGAAGAATGTGGTCCACTGGAGAAGGGAATGGCAAACCACTTCAGTATTCTTGCCTCAAGAACCCCATGAACAGTATGAAAAGGCAAAATGATAGGATACTGAAAGAGGAACTCCCCAGGTCAATAGGTGCCCAATATCCTACTGGAGATCAGTGGAGAAATAACTCTAGAAAGAATGAAGGGAAGGAGCCAAAGCAAAAACAATACGCAGCTGTGGATGTGATTGGTGATAGAAGCAAGGTCCGATGCTATAAAGAGCAATATTGCATAGGAACCTGGACTGTCAGGTCCATGAATCAAGAAAAATTGGAAGTGGTCAAACAAGAGATGGCAAGAGTGAACGTTGACATTCTAGGAATCAGCAAACTAAAATGGACTGGAATGGGTGAATTTAACTCAGATGACCATTATATCTACTACCGTGGGCAGGAATCCCTCAGAAGAAATGGAGTAGCCATCATGGTCAACAAAAGAGTCTGAAATGCAGTACTTGGATGCAATCTCAAAAATGACAGAATGATCTCTGTTCATCTCCAAGGCAAACCATTCAATATGACGGTAACCCAAGTCTATGCCCCAACCAGTAATGCTGAAGAAGCTGAAGTTGAACAGTTCTATGAAGACCTACAAGACCTTTTAGAACTAACACCCCCAAAAGATGTCCTTTTCATTATAGGGGACTGGAATGCTAAAGTAGGAAGTCAAGACACACCTGGAGTAACAGGCAAATTTGGCCTTGGAATGCACAATGAAGCAGGGCAAAGACTAATAGAGTTTTGCCAAGAAAATGCACTGGTCATAGCAAACACCCTCTTCCAACAACACAAGAGGACTCTACATATGGATGTTACCAGATGCTCAACACCAAAATCAGATTGATTATATTCTTTGCAGCCAAAGATGGAGAAGCTCTATACAGTCAATAAAAACAAGACCAAGAGCTGACTGTGGCTCAGATCATGAACTCCTTATTACCAAATTCAGACTCAAATTGAAGAAAGTAGGGAAAACTGTTAGACCATTCAGGCATGACCTAAATCAAATCCTTTATGATTATACAGTGGAAGTGAGAAATAGATTTAAGGGCCTAGATCTGATATATAGAGTAACTGATGAACTATGGAATGAGGTTCGTGACATTGTACAGGAGACAGGGATCAAGACCATCCCCATGGAAAAGAAATGCAAAAAAGCAACATGGCTGTCTGGGGAGGCCTTACAAATAGCTGTGAAAAGAAGAGAGGCAAAAAGCAAAGGAGAAAAGGAAAGATATAAGCATCTGAATGCAGAGTTCCAAGGATAGCAAGAAGAGATAAGAAAGCCTTCCTCAGTGATCAAAGCAAAGAAATAGACGAAAAGAACAGAATGGGAAAGACTAGAGATCTCTTCAAGAAAATCAGAGATACCAAGGGAACATTTCATGCAAAGATGGGCTCAATAAAGGACAGAAATGGTCTGGACCTAACAGAAGCAGAAGATATTAAGAAGAGATGGCAAGAATACACAGAAGAACTGTACAAAAAGATCTTCACAACCTGAATAATCACAATGATGTGATCGCTCGTCTAGAGCCAGACATCCTGGAATGTGAAGTCAATAGGGCCTTAGAAAGCATCACTACGAACAAAGCTAGTGGAGGTGATGGAATTCCAGTGGAGCTATTTCAAATCCTGAGAGATGATGCTGTGAAAGTGCTGCACTCAATATGCCAGCAAAGTTGGAAAAACTCAGCAGTGGCCACAGGACTGGAAAAGGTCCGTTTTCATTCCAGTCCCAAAGAAAAGCAATGCCAAAGAAGGCTCAAACTACTGCACAATTGCACTCATCTCACATCCTAGTAAAGTAATGCTCAAAATTCTCCAAGCCAGGCTTCAGCAATATGTGAACTGTGAACTTCCAGAAGTTCAAGTTGGATTTAGAAAAGGCAGAGGCCCATAGATCAAATTGCCAACATCCGCTGGATCATAAAGAAAGCAAGAGAGTTCCAGAAAAACATCTACTGCTTTATTGACTATGCCAAAGCCTTTGACTGTGTGGATCACAATAAACTGTGGAAAATTCTGAGAGAGATGAGAATACCAGACCACCTGACCTGCCTCTTGAGCAATGTGTATGCAGGTCAGGAAGCAACAGTTAGAACTGGACATGGAACGACAGACTGGTTCCAAATAGGAAAAGGAGTATGTCAAGGCTGTGTATTGTCACCCTGCTTATTTAACTTATATGCAGAGTTCATCATGAGACATGCTGGACTGGAAGAAACACAAGCTGAAATCAAGATTGCCAGGAGAAATATTAATAACCTCAAATATGCAGATGACACCACCCTTATGGCAAAAAGTGAAGAGGAACTAAAAAGCCTCTTGATGAAAGTGAAAGAGGAAAGCAAAAAGTTGGCTTAAAGCTCAACATTCAGAAAACGAAGATCATGGCATCCGGTCCCCTCACTTCAGGAGAAATAGATGGGGAAACAGTGGAAACAGTGTCAGACTTTATTTTTGGGGGTTCCAAAATCACTGCAGATGGTGACTGCAGCCATGAAATTAAAAGACATTTGCTCCTTGGAAGAAAATTATGACCAACCTAGATAGCATATTCAAAAGCAGAGATGTTACTTTGCCGTTTAAGGTCCATCTAGTCAAGGCTATGGTTTTTCCAGTGGTCATGTATGGATGTGAAAGTTGGACTGCGAAGAAGGCTGAGTGCCAAAGAACTGATGCTTTTGAACTGTGGTGTTGGAGAAGACTCTTGAGAGTCCCTTGGACTGCAAGGAGATCCAACCAGTCCAGTCTGAAGGAGATCAACTCTGGGATTTCTTTGGAAGGAATGATGCTAAAGCTGAAGCTCCAGTACTTTGGCCACCTCACGGGAAGAGTTGACTCATTGGAAAAGACTCTGATGCTGGGAGGGATTGGGGGCAGGAGGAGAAGGGGACAACAGAGGATGAGATGGCTGGATGGCATCACCGACTCGATGGACGTGAGTCTGAGTGAAGTCCGGAATTGGTGTTGGACAGGGAGGCCTGGCGTGCTGTGATTCATGGGGTCACAAAGAGTCAGACACATCTGAGCAATTGGAATGAAGTGAACTGAACTACCTTGAGTTTAGGTTTTTTGTTGTTGTTATTTTTTTCTGCGAATTTGATTGTAAAGCCTTTTATAATGTAATGGTAACTGTCAGAATGACTCACAGTGAAGTACAAAATTGGGCAATGAAAATTTTAGACCTATCAGAGATTTTAAAAGAAATAACAAAACACAAAAAAATAAGGAGAGAGTTTGGTTGCTTTGTCGAGCTGAATCAGGAGGAAACATTTGACAGAATGAGCTATTGCTTAACTTAAGATCATGTAAACACACAGGTTCTCTCCTGTAAGTCATAAATTATGCAAAAAATTAAAAAATTTTTTTTTGTTTTGGACACACTATATGTAGTATCTGTATGGCAAACATTGTTAGTATATAACCAGTAGTCATTCTGCTTAACTTCCTTGTTAGTGAAACCTACATTTTGATCAGAAAGGCAAACTGTCCTGCCCCAAGGATTGGATCATCCTTGGTCTAAGTGAGTCATGGAGCTCTCTTTTCTTTTTCTTAGATTTTTCCAGCCACCCTTGCAAGCCAGAGTGATCATGTGACTCAGTTCTGCCCATTACTTGTCAGTAGAAAGTCTGCTAGGGGACATTTGTGAAACATTTTCCTACTCAGTTACAAATGCAGGGATTTACAGGAGGAAATTTGTTCCCTTTGCCCATTTTCCTGGAGAAGGAAATGGCAACCCACTTCAGTACTCTTGCCTGGAAAATCCCACAGACAGAGGAGCCTGGTAGGCTATAGTCCATGGGGTCGCTAAGAGTCGGACATGACTGAGCAACTTCACATTCACTTTTCACTTTCATGCATTGGAGAAGGAAATAACAATCCACTCCATTGTTCTTGCTTGAAGAATCCCAGGGACAGGGGAGCCTGGTGGGCTGCCGTCTATGGGGTCGCACAGAGTCAGATACGACTGAAGCAACTTAGCAGCTGCAGCAGCAGCAGCCCATTTCTTCCCCGCTCATTATGCTGGCATGATGATGTCTTGACTGGATTTGTATTGGTCAACTTTTGTGACCTTGAGGTGACAAGAAGATAAAAAGCATATACATAGAGATTGAGAAAATTTAATTTTGTGAAGAGTTTGTTTTGTTTGGAGCCTGGGTTTTGGAAAACAATATGGATGCTAAGTTATCCTATGGTTGCTCTTGGACAAGGTATAGTAGGTTTGTTGATGCAGTGAGAAATAGAACATGAAAGAGTTAACTGGGGCAGCAAATATTTCCTTCTATGATAGCAGGGCAAACCATTTTGTGTTGTAATTCCTTTCTTTCCCAGCTAACTGGCACTGAACAGACAGTTCTGAGCTCCTCTAAGTTAGTGAATTCCTTATATTGACATCATTCTTTGATACCAAATTTGGAAATACTCTTAAGGAATAGGGGAGGCACTGGAGACTCTCTAACTTGTCTCCCTGGGCTTGAGTGCATTAACAAAAAAATTTCTTTTTTGTCAATTTGATCATAAGTGAAGGACAGAGAAAAATGAAACTAGCCAATATTGAATTGCTCCAATTGAACCCATACCAGTCTATGTAATCTTATCTTTATGTTTTAAGCCTCTGAAAATGGGGTCATTTGTTACCTGTAGTCCAAAGCATACTTAGTGAATGTCAACAGGATTTCTGACAAAGTGGGTGGACTGTGAAAGAGACATGGGCCATTGGAGGGGATGGCCAGTATTCAGGCACTCTCTCTTTATACACTGACAATGCTGATCAAAGGAAAATGTGCACCAGTAAGTAAGAGTCCTGAATGATGTACAGCTGCAGGAGAAAAGAAGATATAAAGAATCATTCAAGTCAGCCATGTCCTGGTACTAGAAGTGGTAGAAGTTCATAACAGTGGCAAGAATTGGAAGACCTGGGTTGAAAACTCACCTCCACTACTTACTAGTTGAGTGACTTTTGGTAGATAGACCGCCTCTCTGAGTGTCAGACTCCTTATTTGTAAAAACAGAGTAATAATGTCCACTTCATGGGGTTGTAAGATAGTTTGACATGTCTTATAGTAAGTTTATGGCGCCCAGTATGTACTAGATTCTGCGCAAGTAATAAGCTGTTTTCCCATCTGTGATGAACATAGAAAGTTGAAGCCTTTGAGAAAGTCGTTTAAACTTCTTTGGACCTATATTTCATAATCCATAAAAATTAAAAGTTTGTACTAGATGTTCCTATGTTTTTTTCATTTTCTGGACATACGCATCTATTTCGAACTACACAGAAACAAATTCAGTACAAAAAGAAAGAGCAATATGAAGAGAAAGAAGTCTGCGGAAGACTGGCCCTTTAAGGGAAAGGACTGTAGGCATATTTTATCTTTGCACTTTCCTTTGATCCTCACACAGCCGTGGCTGAACCCCATCCCCCAGTGGTATTTTTTGAAAGAAGAGCTTCAGAGGGGGTGCATACAGTGACTGGAAGGGAGGACAGTGGCTCATGTTCCAAGTCTTGTGTTTAGAGGTAAGAAAGCATCTTCCTTCACATCTTGCTTAACACATGCACACACTGCAATCTCAAAGCAGACAAAGGGGTGTTGAGATCGGACTTCTGGGTCACTGTGCCGTCAAATGACACTGTATGTGGTTATTCTGACGTCTGTAATATAGACCTCCCCAAAGCGTGGTAAAAAATAGTGGGAACTTTAGGAAAATGCAGTGAGCAAAATGAACCAGGCGGCAAAAAGACCTAGGGAATTTTTGCTGCAGATGTTATTAGGTGTACAAATGAGGAATGAAAAGAACCAAGTAACACTGAACCCTGAGAGTGGGTGATTATGAGAGATAATGAGAGTGATGGAATCTATGAATCTTTGTGGGGATGTGTGTCTTGAATAAATGATGTTAAAGGATATTTTCACTCCAAAGTCGTGAAAACATACATTGTCTAGTGCTTAAAATTTATTTCTCCAAATTTGCTAATTTTTGTAAACCTAGTAAATTCTCAGCCTTGTGGACTCACCTTTAATCGGTTACCATATACTTATCCCTCTTTTTGTGCACTGCTTGGGTTTCCTTATCGCATGGTCCTGAATTCACACCTCAGCATCCAATTTTTGGTTTATGCCATCAAACTAATCCCTTTGGGAGAGGGATTCACTCCCCACCCCATTGATATCTGGGATCATAATACTGTTAATAAGAGCAAGTTTTGTTCTTGATGTGTTATTAGTATTAACACATTTAGTCTTCCAAATAGCCCTATAGAACAGGTATTATTATTCCCATTTTACAGATGAGGATACTGAGGTTAAGTGACTCACTCCGGGTTACAGAGCAAGTAGGTGGTGTTGGCGCCTGAATTCAAACCCAGGCTCCCTGGCTCCAAATCACTATGCTGTGTTAGACACAGTAAGTTGTTCAGCAAATGACCTGTACCATCCAGCCTGGCTCCTCTCCAGTTGTGTTATTCATCTCCTCCCACAGATCTTCCTCTATGATGGAGACTTTACCTTCATCACCATTTCCAGTTCTTCCTCCATGGGGCTCAGCCTGGGTCATTTTAGTTACTTTCTCCTTCTCTGAATTCCTATAGAATCTGAAGGTTTTGTGTTAGACAATGTAACAATTGATTAAAGTGTGCTCAGAAGTGGGTTTGGTTTTTTTTTTTTTAAACTGTGTCAAAGAGTATATTTTGTATCATAAACTAGGTTTAAAAGTTCTCTAAGGCAAGAGTCACAGTCTGGTTCCAAATAGGGAAAAGGAGTACGTCAAGGCTGTATATTGTCACCCTGCTTATTTAACTTATATGCAGAGTACATCATGAGAAACGCTGGACTGAAAGAAACAAGCTGGAATCAAGATTGCCGGGAGAAATATCAGTCACCTCAGATATGCAGATGACACCACCCTTATGGCAGAAAGTGAAGAGGAACTACAAAGCCTCTTGATGACAGTGAAAGAGGAGAGTGAAAAAGTTGGCTTAAAGCTCAACATTCAGATCATGGCATCCGGTCCCATCACTTCATGGGAAATAGATGGGGAAACAGTGGAAACAGTGTCAGACTTTATTTTGGGGGCTCCAAAATCAGTGCAGATGGTGATTGCAGCCATGAAATTAAAAGACACTTACTCCTTGGAAGAAAGCTATGATCAACCTAGACAGCATATTCAAAAGCAGAGACATTACTTTGCCGACTAAGGTCTGTCTAGTCAAGGCTATGGTTTTTCCTGTGGTTATGTATGGATGTGAGAGTTGGACTGTGAAGAAGGCTGAGCGCCGAAGAATTGATGCTTTTGAACTGTGGTGTTGGAGAAGACTCTTGAGAGTCCCTTGGACTGCAAGGAAATCCAACCAGTCCATTCTGAAGGACATCAGCCCTGGGATTTCTTTGGAAGGACTGATGCTAAAGCTGAAACTCCAGTACTTTGGCCACCTCATGTGAAGAGTTGACTCATTGGAAAAGACTCTGATGCTGGGAAGAACTGGGGACAGGAGAAGAAGGGGACAACAGAGGATGAGATGGCTGGATGGCATCACGGACTCGATGGACATGAGTCTGAGTGAACTCCTGGAGCTGGTGATGGGCAGGGAGGCCTGGCATGCTGCGATTCATGGGGTTACAAACAGTCAGACACAACTGAGCGACTGAACTGAACTGAACTGAAGGCAAGAGTCAAGTCTTCTATACAAATGCAAATTTTCCAGATCTCAATTTTTTTCCTCAGTAACATAAAAAGAATTCCCAAGGTCTTGTCCAGTTCTGGAGTTCTGTTCTGTTTTCTGGATGTGTTGCAACATGAAGCTAATTGCTAGGAATGCTTACCAACTATCCATTGGTTTGACTCATCCTGAAGTCCTGCTGAAATAAACCAAAGGCCAAGATTTGTGTGGTTGAATTAGAAATTTTTGGAGCCTAGACTCATTGTGGATTTCCCTGGTGATTCAGCTGATAAAGAATCTGCCTGCAACGCAGGAGACAAGGGTTTGATACCTGGGTTGGGAAGATCCTCTGGAGAAGGGAACAGCTTACCCACCCCAGTATTCTGGCCTGGAGAATTCCATGGACCTTATAGTCCATGGGGTCGCAAAGAGTTGGACACGACTGAGCGACTTTCACTTTCATTTTAGACTCATAAGTTTTCAGCTCCTATTTTCCATCATGGAAAAAGGGAAGATAAGGATGATTATTGGCTGAATTTGTCACTCAGAATCCCATTCTAGTTTAAACTTCTTTGTCAACGGTCCATGACTTGAGGGAGCAGGACTGTATTGTTCTTTGTGCAAGGAAGGTATAGATCTGGAGTGTGATTTAGACCTAAGGCAGCCCAAACCCACGAGATGACCTTGAAAAATGATAGGGCTCAGTAGACGAGAAGGTCATGAGCTGCTCAGCTTCCAGAATTAGACTACAAGATGAGGAGAAAAGTAGGTTATAGGAACAGAGTAAAGAATGAAAGAGAGGGCTTTAGAGACAGAGATAGAGAAAGAAAGAGGAATAAGAGTGAGCGAGAGAAAAACAAGCAGACAGACACACCAAGAACAGAAAGTATAGCCAAGCTGAGAGCTGTCCACATTCAGTGTGGCTTTTTATCCCTTTGAATATGCATACTTTTTTGTCATCAAATTCATTCGATAGCCATATGATAGTTATACCCATCTGCCAGTGTAAGTGGTGCTTTGCATTAAAAACAAAATAAAACCATCTTTTCCTTAGAGATATCTGTTAAGCATCCTGTATCTTAAATTAATTGTTATTCAAGAGACAGCATTTTATTAGATGTTTCCTTTTTCTTTATAACTCAAGAAAGTATTTTAGAATAAGACTTCAAAGAATCTTCCAGGGGGAAAAATCCCACATCTCATGAATTATAAAGGAAAAAAGGTTTTTTTGGTCTTTAAAACAATATCTTATGTAATTAGAGACCAAGTGAACTTAATTACCATGTGAATAATTCACAGAGGCAAATTAACTGCAATAGGAAAAATTTTGGTTCATTGTGGTCCTCTGTGTTCATGCAACTCAAATGAAATGTGATTTAATCCTGAAACAGTCAGTTTAAGGTTCTGAAATCTGGTTGTTGCATTGAAGAGATACTTGTTCAGCTTCTATGTGTCCTTACACTAAACTCTCATGAAGTATTTTGGTCATCTCATGTTCTTTGTTGCCTTGCTTCTTTTATATATATATATATATATTTTTTTAATTATAGCTTATTCTTTATTTGTCACCTTTCTACAGAAATTATCAGGATTTAGCCTTACTAGGAAATTATACACATTATAAATACAAGTTTAGACTACTAATCACCAGACTGTTATGTTGTATTTCTAGAACATGATATCACAAATTAAAGTCATTAATTTCAAAACAATAGTTTATTAACAAAAAAGTACAAAAGAAGTACAAATGGACATCCTATTTCCCCCTCTATCTACCTCCCTTTCAGTCCATGGTATGCCCAGTGGGGCATGAATTACAGACCTTTGTCTCAGCATTTGCTTTTCCTTCATCCTCTTCATTTGCATTCCTGTAACCTTCCACTTTGCACCAATCAGACAGAAGAAAGGAGCATCAGAATGGCAGGAATGTGACTTGTCTCTCAGGCAGGATTGAAGTTCAGTAGCAGTGCTCCAACTAATTGAACTCAATAAATATTGTCAAGAGGGTTACCTTGTAAGAGACCTCTGGGACAGTCAATGAAACCCAAGTACAGTAGTGTTTTCAAATATTATAGTAAATGGTGAAGACAACAGACCTGCCTGTAAAGCACTATAGTATAAAACAAAGGGATGTATGCCTTAACAGTGGTCCAAAGAAAGACAAGAGAACAGATGAGGAACATAGACATGGAAAGCCCACAAGTAGAGAATTTTGGATCTCTCTCTGAATAAAAATGACAGGCTATTCACAACCGAGGATGAGGCAGGCAGCAGGATGTTACACAAGGGGAAAGCAGAACAAGTAATTGTCTGGAGGCAGAGGAGCAAATGCACAAATAAGCAAGTGTGTGTTATCAAATTTGAAAACTCTTCCGGTGGCTGGACACAGAACCCTGACACTGGAGCAGATGAAAGGCAGAGCTCTTTGTTATTGACAGCTTCAAGGAGAGAATGCTGCCTCTAAGGCACACAAAGGCTTGCACGTTGGGATAGGGTAACACATGCTAAGCCCTGGCTGGGGTTTGTGTATGGCAAGCAGGGTCTTTCTGGGTGGTGCTAGTGGTGGCTCCAGATGGTGAAGCGTCTGCCTGCAATGCGGGAGACCTGGGTTCGTTTCCTAGGTCGGGAAGATTCCCTGGAGAAGGAAATGGCAATCTACTCCAGCACTCTTGCCTGGAAAATTCCATGGATGGAGGAGCCTGATAGGCTACAGTCCATGGGGTCGCAGAGTCGGACACGACTGAGTGACTTTCTTCTTATTAATGGTAAAAAACCTGCCTGCCAATGCAGGAAATGTAAGGGATGTGGGTTCAATCCATGGGTTGGGACGATCCCCTGGAGGAGGGCACGGTAACCCACTCCAGTATTCTTGCCTGGAGAATCCCCATGGACAGAGAAGCCTGGAGGGCTACAGTCCATAGTGTTGCAAAGAGTTGGACATGGCTAAAGCAACTTAACATACATGCACATGGCAAGCAGAGTGGGTATGGTAACTAGGTTTTGCAGGTTTCCTGGAGGATTGATTAATTTGAATAATTACACAGCTCTTGAGAAGGGAATGGCAAGCCACTCCAGTACTCTTGCCTGGAGAATCCAATGGACAGAGCCTGGTGGGCCACAGTCCATGGGGTCACACCGAGTCGTACATGACCAAAGCAACTTAGCATGCATGCACAGAGCACAGTGGCTGTCCCTAATTGTTCAGTACCTGGTCTGCAATGCAGAAGCCTCATAATGGAGTGGAGAGGCTTCGTGGAGGGGGCGGTTGGCCTGTATGCCTAGTGGCCCTGGAAAGTGGGAGTCAGGGAAGCAGTGTATCTGGTGTGGTTCTTAGCAAACCGCCCGCGAAGGGGAATTGAGAATTTTTAGGCATGACTTCAAAACTAGGTCAAGACAGCACTTGTGAAATATATTACAGTGTGCATAAGCACTTTGCACCTAGCTTGACTGAGGTTGGGTGAAGTGGGAAGCCATGAGTTAGGACAGGGAGGTATAAAGCTATAGATAGACAGCAAATCTTAGAGAACATTGAACCCCCTGGTAATAAATGATGTTCTCATAGCAGGGTAAGAAATGTGATTTTCCTGAGTAAATAAGGTAGGTGTCAAAGCAAAGTGCTATATTTACCATGATTTTCATAAAGTTTACCTCAAAAAATGTACATATTATGTGGCAAAATATTCTGTGGAATTCTGTAACCCTTCAGAACATTATTTGGTCAATGAAGAAAGGAAATGTTAAAGCAATAGTGTAACAAATTACAGGTATTTCACAATGACTGCTTTATACTTAAGAGATGAGATGAAGTTGTGAGGAGAGAAACTCTCATCTGAGAGGCTCAAAACCTCTCATTCCTGAAGGCAAAAATTACTGCATTTGTCAAATGGAACAATTGTTCATGTACTTACAGTGGTCCTATTTGAAAATTACCATGTTAAAGTCCACTAAACTTCCAAGTTTCTAGATAAGGTTGTGAGGTAATAGTTTCCAGAAAGGCATAAGGAAATTTTACAAAGCCTGGAAATTATTGATCTATTCTAATATTTGTTCGAAGGGGATGAAGTGGAAGTTTTAGTTCAATGGCAACATGTACAGTTGATGTAGTGGTGCACCACTCGGACCCACCCATACAGACCAACACATGCTCATCCCCTAGGTCGTTAAGTGTTGGCTGAGGATAGCTCACGGCTGAGTCTCTCCCACAGACTTGTCCTTGGCCTGCAGGAGTTGACTCACCCAAGATAAGGTTCCCTGCCCAGAGGCAATGCCCATCCAACGACTTGGTTTGCAAGAATACAAACCAAGATACAGAGTCCCCCCACCTCCAACTCACTCCATACTTCATTAGGGAATGATATAATTTTGTGTGTTAACTTGACTGGTCCGTGGAGAGGTCAGACATCTGGTTAAATATTATAGATCTGTCTGTGAGGATGTTTCTAGAAGACCTTACTTAGCATTTGAATTTGTGGACTGAGGAAAGCAGATTACTCGGCACAGTGTGGGAGGGCATCATCTAGACTGCTGAGAGGCAGACTAAAACAAAAAGTTGGAGGAAGGGAGAAGTCTCTCTTCCCAACTTTTGATCTAGGATATCAGTCTTCTACTGCCCTTGCATGGGGATTTACACCATCAGTTCTCCTGGTTCTCAGACCTTGGTTCAGAACTACAGCTCCAGCTTTCCTAGGCTTGCAGTTTGCAGACTTCTTTGCTTTCATAATTACTTGAGCCAATTCTTCCTTATAATAAATCAATCCCTATCTGTCTATCTAATCTTTGCTTCCTATGGTGGAAGGTGATATATGTATCTTCTATCCATGTTATCTCTCTGGAGAGCACTAAATAATACAAAGGACAAACCCGGAGTTCCATCCTAGCTCTTGTGCTGCTGGTCCCCTCAGCTTCCTTCCTCATGCTCAGCTCTGCTTCCTTCACTCTTTAACAGGTCAATGCTCCCAAGAGCATTTCCCAATAAATCCCCTGTACTCTGGTCTCCATCACATGGTCTGTTTCAGGAAATCCAACCCATGACAACAAGCATCTATAGAACGACTAAACAATTCCTGAAATAATATGTACATTCTATTGTTGTTGCTGTTACGTTGCTAAGTCATGTCCAACTCTTGCAACCCCACCAGGCTCCTCTGTCCTTGAGATTTCCCAGGCAAGAATACTGGAGTGGGTTGCCATGCCCTACTCAGGGGATCTTCCTGACCCAGGAATCAAACCTGTGTCTCCTGCATTTGCAGGCAAGTTCTTACCACTGAGCCACCAGGGAAGACCATACAATCTATAGTCTCCTGAATTTTGTTTTATTCCAAATTGAGAGATGCGTTGTGAAAGAAACCAGTATAGGTTTTTTCAAATTTTTATCTATGTTTTAAAATTAAAAAATTCAGTGTTATTTGAATTATTCCAGACCATAGACAAGGAGCAAAGGATCGCCTGATTCTTTTTATAATGCTAACATAACTTGAATACTAAAAGTTGATCAATATATTATATGATTATAGATATAAAAATTCTGTATTATATATACCAATTGATTCCAGCTGCATATTGTAAGGACAGTATAATATAGACTTAGTGCGTATTAAAAAGCAGAGACATTACTTTGCCAACAAAAGTCTGTCTAGTCAAGGCTATGGTTTTTCCTGTGGTCATGTATGGATGTGAGATTTGGACTACAAAGAATGATGAGCACCGAAGAATTGACGCTTTTGAACTGTGGAGTTGGAGAAGACTCTTCAGAGTCCCTTGGACTGCAAGAAGATCCAACCAGTCCATCCTAAAGGAGATCAGTCCTGGGTGTTTATTGGTAGGACTGATGTTGAAACTGACTCTCCAGTACTTTGGCCACCTGATGTGAAGAGCTGACTCGTTTGAAAAGACCCTGATGCTGGGAAAGATTGAGGGCAGAAAGAGAAGGGGACAACAGAGGAAAAGATGATTGGATGGCATCACCGACTCAATGGACATGGGTTTGGGTGGACTCTGGGAGCTGGTGATGGACAGGAAGGCCTGGCATACTGAGGTTCATGGGGTCACAAAGAGTTGGACACAACTGAGCAACTGAACTGAACTGAAGCAGGGTTTATTCTAAGACCATAAGGGTGGTTCAGTTTTGGGAAATCTATCAATGCAGTTTATCACATCAGCAAATTAAATTTAAAAAGTCAATGATTGTATCAATATATGCCTGATAGGCATCATAAAATTAGTCATTTCTAATAAAAATTATAAGTAATTTAGAAATGAAGGAATTATTTAAAAATTAAAACTTAAAAGCAAGCATTATAATAAAACAAAAAATTGCTGAAACTCTTTACATTAAAAAATAGAGCTGATATCTTGTTAAATTTAATTGGTAGTAAAATGATCATACCTTTCTCCTACACTCACTGGTCTAGGGCATACCCCTAATGCAGTGATTGTGGAGATGTATTTAAACATCTCTTTCTCCCATTAGACTGAGACTTCCTAGAGGTAGGTGTAGGCTTTACCATTTTTCTCTCCTTTGTCACTGGCAGTTTATGGCACAAAAAATTTCTGGAAGGCGCAAGCAATTGAATGACGGTAATAATAGAATTTGTACTTTTCAAAAGACCATTTCCCCTTCACCACAAGAGAACTTGTGTCAGTTTGATTTACATATGAGATGCTGAGCATGCCATGAGCATAATTTGCAAAACTTTTCCCAAATGTTATAATTATATCAGAAACAAGGAATAGAGACCAATGAGCCCATTTCACTTTTTATTATATTTTTTTCTTGAGATTTGAAAATCTCACATAGTTTTATCATTATTTTTGAAACTCCTTTCATGATTTTCTTGGACTTATTCATCATACTCAGAAGAGAGCTGTGAACAGCTTGGAAATGCAAAAATACAAGTCATTTAGCTTAAGTCTCTATACCTTAGAAACTATAGCAAGATTAAAAACAAGCAAATAAAACACCCCCAAGTACTTGGGAAATATTTTTCTAAAAGAAAATTTAGTTTCACATCCTTCCCACCTTCTAAAATCAAAATTTCTGTTCGTATGTTTTTCTTTCACAATGACTATTTGAATCTGAGCATACCCACATATTTAAGTTCTCTAGAACCCTGAGTTATTTCACCTGGTACTAATGGGCCAGGCCCCTTCGCCCATACTTGCTGTTACATCTTTAGAAGCTAATGCCTCCTCCTGTTGCATCTTTCTCTCAAAAGGCAATGGATGTATTACCTGTGATAGTAAACAGAGATTGGATTATTCAGGATTCCACTCTGAAAGGGTGGACCAGAATTAGGAAAGATTAAGAATTAGGGTAGTTCATGTGTAATGCCCACATTATCTAAGAGAAGGATTGAAACATGCCTATGGGATTTAGCCACAAGGATGCTGTTACTGATCCTGGAGAGAACAGTGTTAATGAAGTGTGCACCGAAGTCAACGGCAGTATGTTCATTCAGGAGTGAGTAAGGACAGTGACAATTTTTGCAAAAGGTCAACTAGAAAATGCAGAAGAGATAGAGACCAACACAGAGATAGACATAAGGGCAAATAGAGAGTTGGGATGGAACCTTATCTCACAGGTTACACATTCACCTGCTATAGTCAAAGTAACGGTTTTTCCAGTAGTCATATATGGATGTGAGAGTTGTACCATAAAGAAGACCGAGCACCAAAGAATTGTTGCTTCCAAATTGTTGGTGCCGGAGAAGACTCTTGCGAGTCCCTTGGCCAGCAAGGAGATCACACCAGTCATTCCTAAATGAAATCAGTCCTGAATATCCATTAGAAAGACTGATGCTGAAGCTCTAATACATTGGTCACCTGATGCAAAGAGCCAACTCATTGGAAAGATGCTGGGGAAGACTGAGGGCAAGAGGAAAATGGGGTGACAGAAGATAAGATGACATCACCGACTCAATGGATATGAGCTTGAGCACACTCAGAGATAGTGAAGGACAGGGAAGCCTGGCATGCTGCAGGTCATGGGGTCACAAAGAGTCGGACATGACTTAGCAACTGAACAACACATTCACCCGGTGTAGTGTAATTGTCTCTTCTAATAGAAGTGGTAACCTTGATATCACAAAAGTTGCCTTCAGAGTTCATTACTCTGTTTTCCTACTGTAACTTAAAGAACAAAATTAAGACATAAAAGGCATAGCCTATCTGGAAGTTCAAACTTGAATCTTGTGCTTTAAATAGACTTACTAATCTGTGTCATATAGTCCCTTGTATTTTCTTCCTGAGTAGAGAGGCACTCTCCAATGGCTGAAGGCATCATCAAACATTGAGATAATTACTCTTAACAGGGATAAATGAATTTTGAGTACATAGGCTGTCACCTCTTAAAGCGGGGCAAAGGAGGTTAACAAGGCAGGGCGACTCTTGGCTGGAGGAGTACACATAAGTCATTCTTAATTGGAGGTTTTACCTTTGTTCTTCTGAGTAGCTGCCAAGGAACTTTCTACATGTGACTTGAGATAAATGAGCCAGTCAGGGAACTGCTTGCATCTCTAAGATGAACTGCTAGACTATTCTTTTGAAATCCTAAAGGGGATGGTGGTGATTAAAGATACATTTTTTACCACTTAGTGTAAAAGACAGTTAAGAATTCCTGAAGGAAGAGGCAGGGCTCAGGCAAGTCCACGATTAGTGACTCTGGGATGCGGTATTTCTTGTTGTTTTCCTTATTAATGCTAGAGAGAGACTGATTTGGAAGACATACTATTAGAAGAACTGTAGAGCATGACTCAAAGCATCACTACTTTTCTGGGTAAAGAACCAAAGGGAAGCCTTGAAAGGAGAGTTACATGAACATACTTTCTTCTACAATAATCTCTTCTACTTCCTGAGGGAACAGCCTGAGCCATCTTTCTTTCAAGCGTCTAGCTGCAGTAGCTGGAGAAGGCAATGGCACCCCCACTCCAGTACTCCTGCCTGGAAAATCCCATGGACGGAGGAGCCTGGTAGGCTGCAGTCCATGGTGTCGCTAGGAGTAGGACATGACTGAGCAACTTCACTTTCACTTTTCACTTTCATGCATTGGAGAAGGAAATGGCAACCCACCCCAGTGTTTTTGCCTGGAGAATCCCAGGGAAGGGGGAACCTGGTGGACTGCCGTCTATGGGGTCGCACAGAGTCAGACAAGACTGAAGCGACTTCAGCAGCTGCAATAGCTACATGTTGAATGCAGTCGGATGATGCCTTGAAACCGTTCTGGGTGGAGAGTCAGGGATAAAAAGTTACAGATCCAGCCTATTGGATGACTTTGAGCGATCCTTTGACCCCTCAGGACTGCCTATTCTCCCGTGTGTGCCACAGTAGAAAGCAAACGGCCACTGGGATTCTTGCCCATTATGGGGTTCAGAGCATCTGGAAAGATGGACAAAAGAATGTGTATCTATAAGAAAGAGGCTCAAAAGAAAGCAAATACTAGTGTATTTTGCTTTGGGAATAGCATGTGCCATTTGATTATATGGGAATAGAAAGAATGGGTGTGAAACTGAGACGTTGGCACATGCAGATAACAATATTCTCGTATAAAACTTTGGATAAGCATTTATTATACACTTGTTTTCACCCCAAATATTTGGATTTCAGTTTCTTAATCTTCTGGAATGCTGGAAATTACTTTTGGCATTTTTGCCATTCCTGGGGTATAACTTTATGCTATTTGAAACAGAAATGGTTTCAGCCTCAAAATAGCACAGTTTCTGCTAATCAACTCAAAATCTTCCAAGTCACACAGGCTATCGGAAGCCAGAATCTATTTTTCTGGACAGGAATATGTTTGCTCAGTCCATGAGATTGAGATCAAACTTGGATATTATTTTCCAGATCCTAGTGTCTACAAAGCAGATGGAGAATACCCTAATGGCATGAGATATTTTGTGAATAGCAAGCTATATAAACATTTTCTTAGCAACCACATTTTGTCCTCTGAATAAATTAGGTAAGTCATAGGTATATTTTCATAAACTTATTTTATGTTTATTATGGAACACAGCATATATTTAGCACCCAAAATATTTGTTGAATAAATGAATGAATGCATACATATATGGCATTTAAAAGAGACTGTGAAAGCTATCATTAGGGATTTTCCTAATTAAAATTTAATTATTGCTATCAATTTTGATCTATTATATATATAAAAAGATTGACAGTTAATGAATTTCTGAGTAGATTCTTCTGAACCCTTCTTGAGAGAGTCTTATTAACTTTGAAAGGCTTCTAATGGCATTTGGCTTTCTTAAAAAAAAGTTTAAGAAGTAAGAGAATCAGTCTATCTTGTTATCCAGACACCTATGGTCTGATCAGGGAATGATTTATTCTGGGAATAGCTTTCTAAATTAAGTAGCCTCTCTGAGAGGCCTTTCTCTGTTAAAACCTTCTTGTGTCCCTGGCGGTACCATTTGAATTGTGGGCACACTTAGATTCAGAGAGAGAACTGGAAAGAAAAAGCATTGATTAAAGAAGAATCTGATCACTTTTGGCACTAAGAGAGCACAGTCACCGAGTTGAGTAGGAAAGTGCTAGCTATTCATTTATTATTCTGGCCTCTGATTAAAATTTGTGAGCAAGGATATTCCTCTTTGTCTCCCTTGGGCTGTAACTTGGCAATATTTAATTTTGATCAGCTATTTTCATTTTTGATTGAGACAACTTTTCCTGGAAGCTTCGTCTGTTGAAAATAAACTCTGCGATTCCTCACCAGTACTGAGTCTTCCTCTGACGCCTGTATCTGTGAATGAATCCAGTGAAGGTGTGCACCATAGGTAACTCTCAGGTTGGGACCAAAATGTCTAAAGGACCTCTCTGCAGGTTGACTGCTGACACGTGTAGTTTGACGTCATTCCAAGTCTGTTGGATCACACATACTTATTAAAAAAGTAAGATGCTTTTCCTCCTGTCCCAACCCTGCAGCCTAGAACATTAGAGTAGATCAGCTAATCCAACATCCTCATTTTATAAGAAACTGAGACCTGGAGAGCTGAAGTTACGTGACCAAGAGCACTATTATCTAGAACTGGAATTCAAGGCTCTTGATGTTTTTGAAATTTGAAACATGCTGCCCTGCCACTTCTTGAAGTGAAGTCAAGTGAAGTTGCTCAGTCATGTCTGACTCTTTGTGACCGCATGGACTGTAGCCTCCCAGGCTCCTCCGTCCATGGGATTTTCCAGGTACTGGAGTGGGTTGCCATTTCCTTCTCCAGGGGATCTTCCCAACTCAGGGATTAAACCCCGGTCTCCTGCATTGCAGGTGGACGCTTTACCCTCTAAGCCACCAGGGAAGCCCTGCCACTTCTTAGCAAACTTTATATAAGTTCAGTACTTTCACTGAGGTTTTACTTGGGGTAGAAAATGGTGTTTTGTAGAGCTCTCAAAGTGTGACTATTCTTGTTCTAAGATTTTTTCCTTATCAGTCATAAGTTCATAAAGCTCAGGATACCTTATTTCTTTGAACCTGAGCCCAGGTCATGAATGCAACAGCTAATCTGTTTATAACTACAAGGACAGCTGCAAAAATTTTGGGTGTGGTGGTGAGGGTTAGATTTGAAGGGTGTAGACTCATAAATCTGCAGATAAACTTTGGGGCATCAAATTTGTTTGCCTCATTTTCAATTCTTTTCCAGTTCATCTTCACTTTGGTGAAGGCCTGGAGCTTTGACTTCAGGTCAAGTCCTCTTGCCTTGGTCCTTGGATTGTATGTCTGGGGTGGGGAGTGTCTGGTCACCAGCATTCACAAGGCTCAGTCTTGGCATTTACCATGGGGGCAACTTCCCTGCTGCACTTTCCCAGCAAGACAGGAAGGTAGATGCTAAAGTGGTGAGGCTGCACAGAGCTTCAGAAGCCACTTGGGCAAACTGCCTCATCTTTCTGTGCCTCAGTTTCTTCATCTGTTAATGGGGATAATAATTGTGCTCCAAGATTAGGGATACATGGAATGATATGTAGGTTTGTCCAAAAATGGCCTTGAGTGGTTGTCTCAGATTGTCTGGTGCAAGCTGGCTCAAACTGGAGCCACTGCCTTCACCTCAGCTGAGAGAGGAGAGCTTTCTCTAGTCTGAGAATCTCATGAGATTGTGGCCTTCCTCTTCCTGGTGGGCGGTGAATATGGGAAACTGCAGTGTGCACGGGCAACTGGCCTTCCCAGCAACTGATGTAAGTGGCTGGCTTCTAAGCTCAAACTACCTGCTTGTGTGAGAGGAATCTCTTGCTTGCCCCATGTGAAAACAGCAACAGGAGGTAGCACCCTTTTCTGGAACAGGGTCTTTTTATTGGCGCAAAGTGCCTCCAAACAGGCCCTCTGCAGAATGCTCCAAAATCATACTGTTGTCCAAAATCAAAATCTGTTTTCCTGATGTGCTTTACCAAACAATTCTTCTAGTGCTATTGTAAGGATTCAATTAATTAATCCATAAAAACACTAAAGACAGTGCCAGAAGTTCCTGGCTTTCAAAGGGATCTAATCATTCAATTGATGGGACCATAGTGAGATACAGATGTAAAAGCCATATGTAGACTATGTAGCACACACATACATGTATTAGCTATTATATTATTAGCTGTATCTATCTTTTGTATCATAAAATCCTCTTCATCCAAACTGTGGTATAAAAGAACTGGGGGGTTTGTCAATATTTATTAGAGAATGAAAATAAAAGGGGCATATATAATAGTGAACACTTAGGCAGGAAGACTTTCCAATTAACTGGTTTTTCTCCCAATATTAACATTTTTATTTATTTTTAAAGGATCTATGTGAGTTGGACTGCAAGGAGATCCAACCAGTCCATCCTAAAGGAGATCAGTCCCAGGTGTTCATTGGAGGGACTGATGCTGAAGCTGAAACTCCAATACTTGGGCCACCTCATGTGAAGAGTTGACTGACTGGAAGAGACCCTGACGCTGGGAGGGATTGGGGGCAGGAGGAGAAGGGGACGACAGAGGATGAGATGGCTGGATGGCATCACCCACTTGATGGACATGAGTTTGAGTGAACTCTGGGAGCTGGGGATGGACAAGGAGGTCTGGCGTGCTGTGACTCATGGGGTCGCAAAGAGTCAGACATGACTGAGCGACTGAACTGAACTGAACTGATGTGGGTTGGAGGAATTAGACTTGTCTTCTCCCTTAGAATGGGAGGATTCCTTTTTTCTCCTCACTTCAGTTCAGTTCAGTTACTCAGTCATGTGCAACTATTTGCGACCCTATGAATCGCAGCACACCAGTCCTCCCTGTCCATCACCAACTCCTGGAGTTCACTCAGACTCACGTCCATCGAGTCAGTGATGCCATCCAGCCATCTCATCCTCTGTTGTCCCCTTCTCCTCCTGCCCCAATCCCTCCCAGCATCAGAATCTTTTCCAGTGAGTCAACTCTTTGCATGAGGTGGCCAAGTACTGGAGTTTCAGCTTTAGCTGAAACTTTCCAAAGAAATCCTAGGGTTAATCTCCTTCAGAATGGACTGGTTGGATCTCCTTGCAGTCCAAGGGACTCTCAAGAGTCTTCTTCAACACCACAGTTCAAAAGCATCAATTCTTCAACACTCAGCCTTCTTCACAGTCCAACTCTCACATCCTCACTTAGTAACTACCAAAAATCATATCTTAGCCTTTCTGCATAAAGTTGTTAAAAATCCAGTTCTTTCTTCCTCACACTTTCAGATGTATACACATCTTTATTGCTCTAACACAATTTCAATATGAATATGAGAATGATAAATTTCTGTTAAAAATACCACCAGGTTGCTACTGCCTAGAATAAGAAATTATATGTCAGTAATGCTGGAACATGAATCTGCTTATCTCAATCTTTGTGTACAAAAGGGCTCTACTGTAACTGTGGCAGCAAGGAAAAGACTCAATTGGCTAAAATCACTCCATGAATAACACCTCTAGGGAGCCTGAGAACCAGCCTGATTCCCACCCTTTCCTCACCCCCAACATGGAGTCTTTGCATTTCCAGCATCAGTACGTTTTAAGGCCATTCACTTGTTCCTGTTATCTCCAACCGCTGTCTTAGTCTAAGCCACCACGATCTCCCATGTGAGCTACCACAAAAGCCTCTGTCTCATCTCTCTGCTTGTACAAAAGCCTCTGTCTCATTTCTCTGCTTGTCCCACTTCAACTAATTCTCCACAAAAAAGTTAGAATAATCTTCTAAAACATAAATCGGAACGTGTCTCTTCCTGGCTCTAGCTGCTGCTCACTTCAGCATGGCCTACAGCCTGCATGAGCTCACATTCTCAGCCTTTGTGTGGAAAAGTGCAGCTACACTGGATTTCTTATAGTTTCTTCTTTATTTCCTGCAAAGTGTTAGGTGCTCAGAGCATGTGTACATGCTGATCTTTTCATAGAATCACTTTCTCCCCATTTCATTCTAGATCCTCTTTACTGCCCAGCTAGTCTCAGCTCAAATGCCTTCTCTGAGACGTGCACGTGCACGCGCGCGCACACACACACACACACACACACACACACACACACATTCCTATCTAAATAAGGTCCCCTCCTTTGTCCTCTCTTAGAGTACTCTGGCCTTTTCATTCACTACACTTAGAATATATAAATGCATCTATATTTGTTAGGGCATTTGTTTAGCAGTTTTCTTCCTCTGTGGATGGTAGATGGTAAGATCCAAGAGGACAGAGACCATGTCAGTTTTGTTCTCTTTTTAAAAATATATTTATTTACTTATTTGGCTTCACCAAGTCTTAGCTGTGGCATGCAGAATCTTCAATCTTTGTTGGCCTGTGGAGTCTTTAGTTGTGGCATGCAGGATCTTTATTTGTGTCATGAGGGATATAGTTCTCTCACCAGGGATTGAACCTGGATCCCCTGCACTGGGAATGTGATCTTAGCCCCAGGATTGCCAGGGAAGTCCCCTGTTTTGTTCAGTTATGACTACTTAGTATCTATCATGGAGAAGGCAATGGCAATCCACTCCAGTACTCTTGCCTGGAGAATCCCATGGACTGAGGAGCCTGGTATGCTACAGTCCATGGGGTTGCTAAGAGTTGGACATGACTGAGCAACTTCACTTTCACTTTTCACTTTCCTGCGTTGGGGAAGGAAATGGCAACCCACTCCAGTATTCTTGCCTGGAGAATCCCAGGGACAGAGGAGCCTGTTGGGCTGCCGCCTATGGAGTCGCACAGAGTTGAACACAACTGATGCAACTTAGCAGCAGCAGCAGCAGTATCTAGGACAGTGCCTTGCACATTGTAGGTGTTCAGGAGACTCTGATAAGTGAATGAAGATTCACATGGTTACATATTGCCATGAAGTAAAGGTGAGAGTCACTCAGTCATGTCTGACTCTTTGCGACCCCGTGGACTATACAGTCTATGGAACTCTCCAGGCCAGAATATTGGAGTGGGTAGCCTTTCCCTTCTCCAGAGGATCTTCCCAATCCAGGAATCAAACCCAGGTCTCCAGCATTGCAGGCAGAGCCACAAGGGAAGCCCAAGAATACTAGAATAGGGAGCCAACCCCTTCTTCAGCTCTCTAAAAGCAAAGGACACTCAGGGATTTCCATTGACCTATCAGGGTGTGTACAGAAGGTGAATGTATGGAACCACTGGAAACCCTGAATTCTAGATCTGTCAGACCTCAAGCAGGTTATTAAATTTCTCTGAGCCTATTTTTATCATTGGTAAATTGGGGATAACAAAGAATCATAATACTCTCCTTTTCTACCCTCTGAAATCGTTGTAAGGATCAAATGAGAGACTTATACTAGTGCTTTAAAACCTTATAAATATTATAACAGATTTACATTGTTGAAATTATTAAATGGAAAATTTTGTCCAAAAGCAGAATAGGAAAGAAGGAAAGGCAGAACAAGAAGAAGGGACACATGAATGACAGCCAAGAGGTTATTGGTAAATGAATACAGTGGTCTGGAATTCATTGTCCATCTGTTTGAGAAAGGCCAAACCAATCAAAGCAATCAGAAAGCACTTATAATATATAGATTTTTAAGGCTGCCTGCATCTTTGGCAAATTTCCTTGCAAATGAATCCCACTCGAGTGAGAACAGATGTTATCTATATTTTTAAACTTCTTAGATCTTCCAGATTTTGAATATTGCATCAACATGCAGTCCTTACTTTTGTCATGCATTATTTCATATCTTCTCCAATTTTCCTTTTCTTTTGTAAATTATATGCTAATTTCTAAACCTGTATGACTTATTTTTGATGTTAATGATTCCTTTTCTTATGCCCACTTAATACACTCAATTCTGTAATTTTTAACTCATCAGGCAATTTAAGCAAAAACTTATAAATCAACCATTATAACCTGTCTCATTGCATTTATTGTAGATGATTTTAGCTCAGAGGGTATTAGTTAAGCCTTAAGCTACAAGATTTAATAATGACATTATTTGACTCCTGGTTTCACAGTGGATTTTATGTTATGTTTACTTATTTCTTGCCTGAAATAGTGTATAGCTCAAGTATGATGTAGAAACCTTGTCTTTGGTTTCCAAGTGAGAAAGAAGTCACTGTGAATAAAACACTTTGATTAGCTTTTATTTTTAGAAATGATGGATCAAGGAAGTGTCTTATTTCATTTGATCTGAATTTAAACTCTTTAAAGAAAATGTATATTTGGCATACAGGAGGTGCTGCAGGTATACTTATAAATTCACCCATCTATTTATTTGGTAAACTACCTATAATGTGTCAGAACTAGTCTAGGTTCTAGACATCAAAAAGAAGCAAATAAGATGACCTTTAACTTTTTAACTTTCCCTATTCATTTGCATCTTTGACTGAGATTTCAGTTAGGTCAAATTCATAGATTGTCGATTGTTTAGAGACTTAACTAAGGCATTAACGGATGCTTGATGGTTGATTCCTAATGCCAGTTTGCAAAATCTGGGTTGTCATTAGTCACACACACATGTCCACACACACACACCTAACCACTCATTTAAAATCACTTCAATTTTCCAAAAATAAGGATGCCACATAGTACTTTGTTGACAGACTTTATTAGTCAGGATATTAGTTTGGCTGCTCTAACAGAAACCATAATAGCGGTGGTTTAAACTAGAGAGAGGTTTCTTTCTTTCATATATAAAAGTCTAGGTTGGCAGGGAGCCACGGGAAAGGATGGCCCTGGACAAGGTTATCCAGGGACCCAGAGTTCTTACCTGTTTTGTTACTCTCATCCCCTAGGACATTGCCTTCATCAGGCTCACTCCCCCTTTTCTGTGTCTCAGCCACTAGGAAGGGAAAGATAAGTGGAAGACATGGTTTGATGTCAAGAACATAATCTATGATTTGCTTAGGTTTCTTCTTTTCACAACCCATCATACAGACTATGCCATTTGACTACACCAAGCCACAAGAGAGGCCTGGAAAGTCATTAGTCATTGGTTGGGAAATTAGTTGCAGCCAGCAAAATTCTGGAGAAAAAGGTAAAATAGATACAGGTGAAAGCCTAGTGATCTTTAGAAGATACCCTGACTCCCTCTTCCCCTCGTATGTTCTCTGCATTTGCTAAGGACATTTCATTTTTAGTTTATAAAAACAAATTTAAATATAAAAATATACATAAAGCTTTAGAATACTCATGATTCCAACACCCCAGATCTACAAAGTTTTCATTCTTTGTAGATGAGTCCCAAGGCATGAAAGTTCAAACTCTCTGAATAATTTACTTGTCCTCTTTAGTCTTAAAAACTAGAAGTATGGGCATTTCCCCCCCTCACTAATCAGAGAGATGCTCGCAGGGGAGAAAGAGGGCTACAGCAGAAGCAGCCTATTAGTGACAAATTGTATAAAATTTTATATACTTATCACAACATATGTAAGTAGTAGCATATCTGGAGCTGGGACTAAATTTGATCACTTCAGTAGCTGAATCCTCCTGGCAGTCATTCATTATTTGTCTCTGCAATCAACTTTGGCTGCTGGAGACTCTTAAGTATTCATTTATCCTTTCACTCAGTCAATAGTGACTAGTTGCTGTGTGCATGGCACTGTGCTTGCTGTTGGAGGAGTGTGGATAAGAGGGCGAAATAATGTATAATCCTTGCCTTTATGGTATCTATGATCAGAAAGGGAAGACAAAGTGTCCACACACTAAATTCATCCTGCAGCGTGTGGTGGATCTCAAAGCTACGGGGTGGGCGGCAATGCGGAAGCAGAGTTTTAGCTGGTGTGGTGATCTGCTTTAGGAAAGAAGTGGCTGGCTAAAATGTGGACCTTTCTTTAAGGTAATGGCAATGGAAGACTCTCTAGGAGGTGGGAACAGTATGACAAAGTGGTAGAGATGGAGAATCTAGGAATAATGTTAGGCAGGCTGAGATTTCTCTAACTTAGGAGACCAGTGGGAGCCTTGATGGCATGGTAGACACAGATGCTGACCTTGTAAGGCAGCTCTGCCCAGTGATGCTGGGGCAGGCGTCTGGAGGACTGTGTCCCCAAACTCATGCTACCTGTCCACTCTGCAGGCTCCCAGTCTACACGTCACTGTGCAGGGGCTTGCAAAGCCAACTCGCATGTCCTCACGTGCCCTCTTAGTTCCCTGTAGTCCCACTTCCTCCAGCATAAACAAGCTCATTATTCCCTATGTAAATGAAAAGCATCTAAGGCTTGGCTCTCTTCCAAACATCAGTGTGATCCAATACACTTCTTGGAATATATAAGGTTCAATGTGTTGCATTCTTCTTTTTGTTGCTCTAAATGGCAAATCTTCGTCTATTACAAAAAGGGAGACTTGTCCCTCTGCCACTGTTTGAACAAGTTCTGGGAAAACAACAGACAGATGTGATCCAAGAAAGTAAATTATCCAAAGAGTCACTTACTAAACATATATAAAAGAAGACTATTATTAAAACCTTTCAGAGCTCTCAAAAGTGAGACTCTCAGGAATTAACTTCTCAAATACCGGAGAAACACCAAATCCTTAGAATGTCCAACAGTCTTAAAAGTTAAATAAGAACATTTGAATTTCCATGCTGAGCATAGAGGATTCTTCATGCAACTCTTGGCTGAAACAGTGCTGGAACCCAAAATAGAACAGAGGCAAAAGTTTGAAATGGTATTAAAATGTTAATTTCTCTCCATTACTTACACTTTTAACAGTCTCTGAACTCACTGAGTTGAAAAGAATGGTTTCAACTTTGCCACAATAGGACCACATCTGACTTTCAGTCTGGAAGAAGTGTTTTGATTTTGATTTACATTTAAATGAGGCCCCTTGCAGATAGAAGGCTTAAGAGATGTCCTACTAGGCGATATAGGTTCTGACTGAGGAAGAATCCAGAGAGAAGGAACAAGAGGGTCTACCAAGTAGCTGATGATCTTGGTCTTAACTTGTCATCTCAACAGGAATAAATGCTGGTCTAGGTGAAATGTTTTGGCCTCCCAAGAAGAAAGGGAGTAAAACAACCCAAGGTGGCATGGATATCTTCACCATTATTTATGAGCTTTAAAGCTGAATGAGGAAGCTCCAGGAAATTTTGATGTAGGTCTCTTCTCTGGGAAATGCATAGTCACCTAGTGAGTGGGAACAGCTAAGTGCTTTATGATTTCATAACCAAAGCCTTGTTTACTTATTTATCGGCTCTCTTCTAAGTAGCTAAGGCTGAATGTGTAGATTGTTTGTAGGGTGACTTGGTGAGTAGCAGACCTATGAACAATAAATCAGCATTCATATTCAGGCTAGACTCTTCTAACCTTTCAAATACGCCTTTATTAAACTTTTCTTGGAAACTTTTCTTTCTCCCAGGGTATTGCTGTGTATTGGAGAAAGATTTGCATGTGTGTGTGTGTGTGTGTGTGTGTGTGTGTGTGTGTGTGTGCCAAACAACATTTGGTAGGCTATTGAAATAGACTCATTTAGTCAGTTAGGTTGACTTACTTCAATCCAATTGAATGACTAAAACTGAGAAGGAAAGTGAATCTCAATTTTCAGCTCAGCTTGTTCTGAGCTGACTCCAGGTGCATGTAGGGTGATTTCAAGGCAAACATCTTGATACATGAGGGGTTTTGCAGCCAAAACAGCTTGTGCTGCTTTCTGACAAGCCATTTTGAAACACCTATAAGCTGTTTTGCACAATGAGAATAAAGCAGAAGTTCCTGGGAGACTTAAAATGACCTGTCAGTAGACAGAAGATGCCTGCATTTGACTGTGTGTTTATCTTTTGTATCTGATTTCCGATTGTCAAGCCCCCTGTCTTTGAGAAACCTACAGTACAGTTCTCTACAGTAATACCTTTTCATCCTAACTAGATAAGAGCGTCCAAGACTGAGCTGTCTGGGTTTGCTGGCACCTAGAGTGGGTAGCTCTTGCTTGTGTCTACTGAGGAATGTCTTTCATGAAGCCAGCAGAGGCAGCTTCCAGGAAACTATTGAGCACATTTTCCATGATTGGCCTCACACTATCATTTGTGTAGGAAAAAAATGTGATGGGATGGAGGGACAAAATAATAAGGGGCTAGAAAATATTTTCTTTTGTAGACAAAGCCTGAGGAAATCAGATTCAAACTCTATTAGATAAGCTGGGGACCAACGAGTACATCAACTTGGTTACAAGAGAGTAGCTAGAAAAGATCCTCACTCATTGAGCCACACACCCATGTTCTGACCAGAAGAAGGCTGTTGTATCATTATTCTAGCATATTCTCATTGACTAAAGGGTAATGTTAACTTACTGTACTTAGGAGAGAGGAAGGCTTACTTGGTTAATATTGCAGAGAACTTAGTTCCACAGTCTGGCACATGACAGATTGTTCAACCAGCTCTGTGGAGATTGTATCAACATCCACCTCTATAGCTTCTTAATCCTGCAGCAAATCAACCCTTCTAAGGACTGGACTCTTCCAAGATTTTGACATCAGATTCAGGAACCTGCTATTCTCTGTCCCCACATTTTTGTTTTTTGTTTTTAATGGGAGGAAGAGCCAATGTAATGGCTCACTTTACTAGAAAGAAGAAATTTTATACCCATATTTTGGGTGAATTAATGCAGGGGCTCAGTGGGCCAGCTGGTGGGGCACCAGCTTGTAATGGGCTCCATACCTAGGACATGGCTAGGCCTTGCCTTTGTGCAGCCAGAACCAGACGACAGCACCTTTTCAATCCATGGCAGCACTGTTGTCTTCTTGATAAGTGTAGCCCAATTTCTGCTTGTTGGTGATGGAGGGGGCTAAAGTAGGGTCTTTCTTGGTGCCTGAGGTTTCCTTTGGGCAAGTGTATAGTGTGAGTACAGCCCTGGCATATAGCGAGTGTGATCTCCCTCTGCAACCCATCACCTGCTCATCACCAGTAGGAACACCACCTCCAGATGCCATGGAGCACGCTGTGGTGACTCCATTAAGACTGTGGGCCTTCGGGGCCAGCGCGCCAGCTATGCGGAATAACCTTGAAGTCATCATGCCAACTGCAAACACCCTCTTAGTCTCTGGTTATTTCTTTACTTTTCCTTATATGTTTTTCTAAAAATCATCTTCCCATGGCCACCACTGGAGCATACTTCCCCTCTGAAGTGTAATCTCTCAACAGGGTTTAGGCTTTTATTATAGGTGAGAGTAACCTATAGACTGAAAAAGAAGTATACGCTTTTTATACTGAAAAAAACATACCCAAGACAATGAAATACAAAAGGGTTGGCAACCTGCTTAGAATTAGGGGTGGGAAAGGGCACATGGGAAATACAAAGAGAACAAACTTCTAAAATTCCTCAAAAATTGTTCTGTCTTGTCAGTAAATTTCAATTCAATTCAGCAAAAGTTTATTTTGCACCTTCTATATGCTAACCAGACAAAGAGACATCATGATTAAGGGTACATGAGCCTGAGTGAACAGGTTGTGTTTAAAAATCAAGAGGGACTTCACTGGTGGTCCAGTGGGTAAGATTTCACCTTCCAGTATAAGGAGTGTGAATTTGATCTCTGATTGGGGAGCAAAGATCCCACATGCCTCACCGCTAAAAAACCAAAACATAAAGCAGAAGCAATATTGTAACAAAAAAATTCAATAAAGACTTCAAAAATGGTCTACACACAAAAAACCTTTAACAAAAATAAAAATCAAAAGATTACCCAAGATGGTCAGTATATAAGCTACAGCAAGTGGTGGTGGTGGGAGGGGGAACAATGAGTAGGACCTAGCCAGATCATGAGGTACTTTAAGCACTCAGAATTTGCTTATGATGTTGTAATTAACAGATGCTATAGAAATATTTTTAAACAGAGACTTGATAAGATCATGTCTGTGTTTTTGAAGATGACGCTGGTCACACTGTGGAGGATGAGTTAGGAGGAGGCCATGAATCTAGTTATGAGGTTTTGCTTCTTGGGAGATGATAGAACCAGTCTCCCCACCCTCTGCCACCCCCTCCACACACATGCAACATTGATTTCATTTGTAGGGCCTGGGGCAAGAGCATAGATGGAGACCACCCCTCTCCCAAGATCCTAGTCCACTGAGGCCTAGCCTTTATCCCCCATCTCCTGTGGGGGTTCAAGGCAGTCACACGCCTGCATCCCCATGTCCAAACTCCATCTGTCTGCCCCATCCTCACCCCCTCAAACAGCTAGCTTTCCATCACAGCTCAGACCTGGGGGACATGTACCTGGGTTGCATTGTCTATTCTCAGAAGAATACTCTCTTGTATGAGGCTGTACAAGCCCCCTAGATATATTCTGGGGTATTTGGGTGGGAATCCCAGATCTAAGGTGCCCAGTGTGTGGTTTACAATCAGAGGTGTGTGTTCCAGATTGGCATATACCCTGGGCCTATGGACTCCTTGCCCTGTAGGAGGTTTAGACAGGGCCCTCCAAAGCCCAAGACCCCCATAAAGTACCCTCATTGCTTGAGCTCTGGATTTAAGAGAGGTACTGGAGAAAGATCCAAAGTTCATTTTTCGGAAATACCACCCATCACCAATATGTAGAGAAGCCTCACAGAAAATAATCATACCTTAGTACACCTGAATATGAATTAGACAGAAAAATCATGCCTCTGACCAAGGTCTGTATACCATCACACTATTCTCTTGTTATAAAGAGAAAATACTAGAGTGTAATAACAAAAATTCCATGCTTTTCTAATAAACTCTCCAAAGGATTTCAGTTACTTTTTTCTCCTTTAAATGGGCTAACACGCAGGTTGAATTTCCTCTTTATCTGTCCTTTGAATAAAAAGGTCTAAAAGAAGACCAAGAATTCTTCCATAATGCAAAAGGCCTCAGTGTACCAGTCTAGTTCCATTGATAATGTTTACCATATTCTCAATGCAAGGCATTCCCAACTTCAATCCACACCCAAGAAACTCTTTTTCTCTTTACAGAATCATTGCTTTAAATAGCTATATAATGGTGTATTATAGTTGCATGTGTGTGTGAGAAAGGGTTGAGAGAGAAAGGGTTGAGAGAGAGAGAGAGAGAGAGAGAGAGAGAGAGAGAGAGAGAGAACAAGCAAGAGAGGATAAAACAAAACAAAAATTCTGAAGAAGGAAGTTTCCTCTTTATTATCATCTCTCCATTTGTCAAACTAGAATATAGAGCTGAGTATTAGAGGTTCAGAGTTTCTAGTTCTGAAACTCTATAATGACTCAGTAACATAGCCCAGTCAATCAGTTTCTCTGTTTATTTTCTTCTTTTGCAAGATGGGAGTAGCACTGAACCAGAAGAAAAGTGAGGCTGACTTGGAAAAGCAAAGGAAGCCAGGACTCTGAGTACTGCCTTTAGGAAGTCGCTTTCCTGGTGGCTCAGAGGTTAAAGTGTCTGCCTGCAATGCAGGTTCGATCCCTGGGTAGGGAAGATCCCCTGGAGAAGCAAATGGCAACCCACTCCAGTACTCTTGCCTGGAGAATCCCATGGAGGGAGGAGCCTGGTAGGCTACAGTCCATGGGGTCACAAAGAGTCGGACACGACTGAGCAACAGACTACTAACTACTACTGTTGCCCTCTGTTTTTCTCCAGTTTCAGCATCTGAGTTGGTATTCTGAGATAGGACTAGAGAGTGAGGGAAGGCAGAATCCTGGGTAGGGGAGCACTGTTTGTTTTCCAGGACAGATGCTCCCTCTGGTATCAGAGGAAAGCTACTTGATCTTATTGAGGAAAGAAGTAGTGAAGCCCTGAGAAGGAGAGGAGATAGTACCTCTGTGTCCACAATAGGCTGAACCTTGAACCACTGTGAAAATGCTTGGTCCTTGCAGGGATGGCTGTGCAGGGAAGAGCTGTATGCTCAGAGCTGTGATTCTTGTAACTCATGATATTCTGGATCAGAACCACTCTTGAGGGAGCAGAATCATATTCCCATGAAGATCCAAGGTGGTCTCTGTAGGGACCTAAATCAGCAGTAGGCCAAGGTGATAATGCAGGTCCAACACCAGGTAATACGGTGAAAAGCAGAGGTAGGTATGGACTCTTCTGACTTCAGGCTCTTTCTTCTTCAGGTGAGGGTGTCAGAATCGCCTCACCCCTCTCCCAGGCCAGTTGCATGTTTTAAAGAGGGTGATGAGAGGAAGATACCAGATGTTGTACTAATTTGGTACTGGGGGCTGAAGACAGATTTATTTAGGTGAAAATGAAAGATGTGTGATGCCAATGGCACCTTAAAAGTGTGGGGCATCTTGTTTCAGTTATACGGATCTGCATTAGCGCTGGCTGGTTTCTCCTTTTGCCCTGTAGTGTTGGTGATGTTGTTTTCTTTTTGGCCTGTTTTCATTCTTATTTTGCACATAAAAAAATTGCACACTGGCCTGTCTGGCGGACAGATCACATTGAGGAAACAGAACATGTTATTGTTGTCAGTTAACTTGTCTTTCACCAGTGCTGGTCATGGATTTTGACCTGTGCTCTCAGCTTTTGCTGGGAAATTACCCTTGAGGACCATGTGAGCAGCAGTGCCTTGCTGCTCTCCCTCCCATGCCTCAGGGCCAATACATTTGAAGTAAATTCTTTTGTTCTTCATAGGAAACCATACTGTATTGTTAACATACTTTTTTCTATTAAGTTACAAATTGCACTGTTTTATTGCAGTGCTACCATTAAATATGTTGAGTCTCCTAGGAAAGATATATCTGAAACACAAATAAGAAGGGTAATTTTGTGAATTAATTATTAGCCTACAAATAATTTTGGCTAGCAACAGGAGAAGGAATGCCTCCCCACAAATAAAATATCAGTGACAAGATGGCAAGGTAGGGCTTGTCTTTGCTGCTGAGGGGCATAATGAATGATTCTGTTTTGTAGTTATTTCTAAAATGCAAGCATTTTCAAATCACTGGTACAGTGTTTGGTCCCAGGAGGACAGTAGGGATTTCTGAAGGTTGCCACACTTTCCAAGTGCAAGTTGTTCAGAGAGGAACACTGTGTCCTGTCTCCCGGGCTGGACCAGTTGCACCCGCTGAGAACAGTGTAGACTTGATTTGACTCAGGAAGATCAGTGATCTACCCTAACTTGTTATATGACCTTGGTCAAGTCACAGAACCTCTTTGTTTCATTTTTTGTTTTGTTTTAATTTGTATAATTTTGGCCTTTGGATAACTCAATTTGTTTTGTTTTGGGAACTCTGCAAAATCTGTTCTATTGATAGGAAACAGAAAAAACATTTACCAGGACTTTCATCAGAGAAGGCAATGGCACCCCACTCCAGTACTCTTGCCTGGAAAATCCCATGGACGGAGGAGCCTGGTGGGCTGCAGTCCATGTGGTTGCTAAGAGTCAGGCACGACTGAAGTGACTTAGCAGCAGCAGCAGCAGGACTTTCATAGGTATTGCTTAGGCCTCTGAATCATCAAGTTTGGATGTGCTTATTTTCCTCATCTTTATTAATGCTTTGAGCTGTTTGTCAGAAGCAGTAGACTCACAGGCCTATGTTCTAAGCTTCTTACCTAGTACATGTTGGCGAACAAGGGGAGAGCTAGTGCACTCCTCTGCTCTAGGAACCGAGGCTGCAAAAGCAGCTCTGGGAGTGCACATCCCAGAAAGGCACTGTGCAGCCCAGGGACAGGCATTTGGACCCAGAATTGTCCCACAATATTGTGAAAGAAACAATTTTACGTTTTTTGCTCAGATTCCCAAGAATGTCATGAAATATAAAAATGAGATGTCCAGATTTCAATAGCTTACTTTTAGAATAGAAATAAACAGCATCAGTTCAGTCGCTCAGTCGTGTCCGACTCTTTGCGATCCGATGAATCACAGCATGCCAGGCCTCCTTGTCCATCATCAACTCCCCGGAGTTCACTCAAACTCATGTCCATCAAGTTGGTGATGCCATCCAGCCATCTCATCCTCTGTCGTCCCCTTCTCCTCCTGCCCCCAATCCCTCCCAGCATCAGGGTCTTTTCCAAAGAGTCAACTCTTCGCATGAGGTGGCCAAAGTACTGGAGTTTCAGCTTCAGCATCATTCCTTCCAATGAATATTCAGGACTGATCTCCTTTAGGATGGACTGGTTGGATCTCCTTGCGGTTCAAGGGACTCTCAAAAGTCTTCTCCAACACCACAGTTCAAAAGCATCAATTCTTAGGCACTCAGCTTTCTTCACAGTCCAACTCTCACATCCATGCATGACATAAGCAAACATTTTTTTTTTTTTCTTTTTCTAAGTGTCTTAATACTTTCCTCCTTCCTAGGTCATATGCTAGGGTAGATGAGAGGAGTATAGGGGAAGGAAGTCATTACTATTGACTAATCTCTTCTAATGTTGTCAGGTACTACACCAGATAGTATTGACAAGGTTTTATTTAATTCCTGTAATATCTCTTTAAGGTAGCTCCATTATGATTCCCATTTTACAGTTGAGGAAACTGAGGCTTAGAGAATTAGTATATCTAACCCTAAATCACAAAACTAACGTGAAGCAGAGTCAGAATGAAACCCAAATCTGTATCAGTCCTTAGTATTTGTATTTCAATTCTGTACTTTTCCTTTCTGTTAATTTTCCTTCATTTTTTGGTAACCTCGTTTTCTCCAGTGACTTTCCTCCTCATTCCTCTAATGCTCTCTATTTGCCCAGAGATCAGCATTTCTAAGTCTCTCCCTGCCTCTTTCTCTCCCTCTTGGCTGTCCTGTTCCTGTTCATTTAGCTGGCTGCTAGCCAACCTAATAAACTGAATTCCATCATAAGGCAAGGATATAATATTTTACTCTTCCAGCATAAAGTCTACATTTTACATTAATTTTCAGTTCCCATGGGAGACTAGATGTGGAGGGTACTTTGGAAAACCACAAAATCAGTCTGCCTCAGTGAACCCACAAAAAGTGTATTGAGTGTATGTTTCTAGTGATAGCTGCGGGAAGGTCCTTTCTAGTTAATAATGGTGTATCTTACTGCACAGGGGACCATGAGAGGATGTTAAATAAAGATTTTCCTTCCCTCTCTAGTGTGAGGGTACATATACAAAGCCATTTTGAGCATGTAAAGGGATTTTGACTTCTAATAGGACTTCCTAATTGATTTCACTTTTGATTGAGATACACTCCACCCAACTGTATTAGTATAGAAATCCCCAACACTGGCCTACATAGGATATAGGCTGTAAATACACCAGTCCCTCATGTTCACCCCAGTGTCATTTAGTTTCTTGTGAGGTATTATGTAGACATGAAAAAAACCCTTCAAGTTTACATTTCTTTTCTCTTAGGCAAATGATATAAATGTAATCTTTGAGTTTCACAAGTCTGCCACCAAAAGAAAAAAAAAGAAAGAAAGAAACAAAGAAGGAGTCTAAAGAATCTGTCTCAAAGACAGATTTTGGTTGAAATTGTTTTGGCATCAACTCTCCTTCCCTCCCACATCTTTGGAGTGATTTTCTACAAACAAAGGAACATTGCCTAAAAGGAGGGATTCTCCATCCTTAGAGCATAAGAACAATGTTAGGAAGAGCAATACCTTGTCCTGCCCTGTAGTGTCCAAACTGGTTTTCCATTAATTGTGTTCATCTTCCTCCACTGAGGTGGTCCCCAAACACTGAGTGTGTATCACACTCCCCTGGAGGAATGCTTAAAGCACGATTGCTTGGCCCCACGCCCACAGTTTCTGATTCGGAGGTCTAGGGTGGGGCTGGAGAATTTGCATATCTGACTTATTTCCAGGTGAATTCCTGCTCCGAGAATTCCACTTTGAGAACCAACCATTTCTCTAATCCATTTCTATGTAGTGTTCAGAACAAACTTTAAGCATTATAAATTAGATAATGTTGTTTTCTTGTTAAAAAACCCTTGCATGTCTTTCCGTTGTACTTAAAGTAAAGTCATCCTTTTCCAGGCCTGCAAGACCTTGTATGGCTGTCCTCTGCTTCTTCTTCTTTTTTTTTTTTTTATTTAATTTTATTATTATTATTATTTTTACTTTACAATATTGTATTGGTTTTGCTATACATCAACATGAATCTGCCACAGGTATACACGTGTTCCCCATCCTGAATTTCCCTCCCACCTCCCTCCCCATACCATCCCTCTGGGTCGTCCCAGTGTGCCAGCCCCAAGCATCCAGCATCATGCATCGAACGTGGACTAGCGATTCATTTCTTATATGATCTTATACATGGTTTCTTATATGATATTATACATGTTTCAATGCCATTCTCCCAAATCATCCCACCCTCTCCCTCTCCCAGAGTCCAAAAGACTGTTCTATATACCTGTGTCTCTTTTGCTGTCTCGCATACAGAGTTATCGTTACCATCTTTCTAAATTCCATAAATATGTGTTAGTATACTGTATTGGTGTTTTTCTTTCTGGCTTACTTCACTCTGTATAATTGGCTCCAGTTTCATCCATCTCATTAGGACTGATTCAAATGTATTCTTTTTAATGGCTGAGTAATACTCCATTGTGTATATGTACTACAGCTTTCTTATCCATTCATCTGCTGATGGACTTCTAGGTTGCTTCCATGTCCTGGCTATTATAAACAGTGCTGTGATGAACACTGGGATACACATGTCTCTTTCACTTCTGGTTTCCTCGGTGTGTATGCCCAGCAGTGGGATTGCTGGGTCATAAGGCAGTTCTAGTTCCAGTTTTTTAAGGAATCTCCACACTGTTCTGCATAGTGGCTGTACTAGTTTGCATTCCCACCAACAGTGTAAGAGGGTTCCCTTTTCTCCACACCCTCTCCAGCATTTATTGCTTGTAGACTTTTGGATTGCAGCCATTCTGACTGACGTGAAATGGTATCTTATTGTAGTTTTGATTTGCATTTCTCTGATAATGAGAAATGTTGAGCATCTTTTCATGTGTTTGTTAACCATCTGTATGTCTTCTTTGGAGAAATGCCTATTTAGTTCTTTGGCCCATTTTTTTGACTGGGTCTTTTATTTTTCTGGAATTGAGCTACAGGAGTTGCTTGTATATTTTTGAGATGAGTTGTTTGTCAGTTGCTTCATTTGCTATTATTTTCTCCCATTCTGAAGGCTTTCTTTTCACCTTGTTTATAGTTTCCTTTGTTGTGCAGAAGCTTTTCATTTTAATTAGATCCCATTTGTTTATTTTTGCTTTTATTTCCAGTATTCTGGGAGGTAGGTCATAGAGGATCCTGCTGTGATGTATGTTGGAGAGTGTTTGCCTATGTTCTCCTCTAGGAGTTTTATAATTTCTGGTCTTACGTTTAGATCTTTAACCATTTTGAGTTTATTTTTGTGTATGGTGTTAAAAAGTGTTCTAGTTCCATTCTTTTACAAGTGGTTGACCAGTTTTCCCAGCACCACTTGTTGAAGAGATTGTCCTTAATCCATTGTATATTCTTGCCTCCTTTGTCGAAGATAAGGTGTCCATAGGTGTGTGGGTTGATCTCAGGGCTTTCTATTTTGTTCCACTGATCTATATTTCTGTCTTTGTGCCAGTACCATACTGTCTTAATGACTGTGGCTTTGTAGTAGAGCCTGAAGTCAGGCAAGTTGATTCCTCCAGTTCCATTCTTCTTTCTCAAGATTGCTTTGGCTATTTGAGGTTTTTTGTATTTCCATACAAACTGTGAAATTATTTGCTCTAGCTCTGTGAAAAATACCACTGGTAGCTTGATAGGGATTGCGTTGAATCTATAGGTGGCTTTGGGTAGTATACTCATTTTCACTATATTGATTCTTCCAATACATGAGCATGGTATATTTCTTCATCTATTAGTGTCCTCTTTGATTTCTTTCACCAGTGTTTTACAGTTTTCTATATATAGGTCTTTAGTTTCTATAGGTAGATATATTCCTGAGTATTTTATTCTTTTCATTGCAATGGTGAATGGAATTGTTTCCTTAGTTTCTCTTTCTATTTTCTCATTATTAGTGTATAGGAATGCAAGGGATTTCTGTGTGTTGATTTTATATCCTGCAACTTTACTATATTCATTGATTAGCTCTAGTAATTTTCTGGTGGAGTCTTCAGGGTTTTCTATGTAGAAGATCATGTCATCTGCAAACAGTGAGAGTTTAACTTTTTCTTTTCCAATTTGGATTCCCTTTATTTCTTTTTCTGCTCTGATTGATGTGGCCAAAACTTACAAAACTATGTTGAAGACTAGTGGTGAAAGTGGGCACCCTTGTCTTGTTCCTGACTTTAGGGGAAATGCTTTCAATTGTTCACCATTGAGGATATGTTTGCTGTGGGTTTGTCATCTATAGCTTTTATTATGTTGAGGTATGTTCCTTCTACTCCTGCTTTCTGGAGAGTTTTTATCATAAATGGACGTTGAATTTTGTCAAAGGCTTTCTCTGCATCTATTGAGAGAATCATATGGCTTTTATTTTTCAGTTTGTTAATGTGGTGAATTACATTGATTGATTTGTGGATATTGAAGAATCCTTGCATCCCTGGGATAAAGCCCATTTGGTCATGGTGTACGATCTTTTAAATGTGTTGTTGGATTCTGATTGCTAGAATTTTGTTAAGGATTTTTGCATCTATGTTCATCAGTGATATTGGCCTGTAGTTTTCTTTTTTTTGTGGCATCTTTGTCAGGTTTTGGCATTAGGGTGATGGTGGCCTCATAGAATGAGTTTGGAAGTTTACCTTCCTCTGCAATTTTCTGGAAGAGTTTGAGTAAGATATGTATTAATTCTTCTCTAAGTTTTTGGTAGAATTCAGCTGTGAAGCCGTCTAGACTTGGGCTTTTGTTTGCTGGAAGATTTCTGATTACAGTTCAATTTCCGTGCTTGTGATGGGTCTGTTAAGATTTTCTATTTCTTCCTGGTTCAGTTTTGGAAAGTTGTACTTTCCTAAGATTTTGTCCATTTCTTCCACATTGTCCATTTTATTGACATATGATTGCTGATAGTAGTCTCTTACGATCCTTTGTATTTCTGTGTTGTCTGTTGTGATCTCTCCATTTTCATTTCTAATTTTATTGATTTGATTTTTCTCCCTTTGTTTCTTGATGAGTCTGGCCAATGGTTTGTCAGTTTTATTTATCCTCTCAAAGAACCAACTTTCGGCTTTGTTGATTTTTGCTATGGTCTCTTTTGTTTCTTTTGCATTATTTCTGCCCTAGTTTTTAATATTTCTTTTCTTCTACTAACCCTGGGGTTCCCCATTTCTTCCTTTTCTAGTTGCTTTAGGTGTAGAGTTAGGTTATTTATTTGACTTTTTTCTTGTTTCCTGAGGTATGCCTGTGTTGCTATGAACATTCCCCTTAGCACTGCTTTTACAGTGTCCCACAGGTTTTGTGTAGTTGTGTTTTCATTTTCATTCGTTTCTATGCATATTTTGATTTCTTTTTGATTTCTTCTGTGGTTTGTTGGTTATTCAGAAGCATGTTGTTCAGCCTCGATATGTTGGAATTTTTAATAGTTTTTCTTCTGTAATTGAGATCTACTCCTACTTCATTGTGGTCAGAAAAGATGCTTGGAATGATTTCTTTTTTTTTTTTAATGTACTAAGGCTAGATTTATGTCCCAGGATGTGATCTATCCTGGAGAAGGTTCTGTGTGCGCTTGAAAAAAAGGTGAAATTCATTGTTTTGGGGTGAAACGTTCTATAGATATCAATTAGGTCTAACTGGTCTATTGTATCATTTAAAGTTTGTGTTTCTTTATTAATTTTCTGTTTCATTGGTCTATCCATAGGTGTGAGTGGGGTGTTAAAGTCTCCCACTATTGTTGTGTTATTGTTAATTTCCCCTTTCATACTTGTTAGCATTTGTCTGACATATTGTGGTGCTCCTATGTTGGGTGTATATATATTTATAATTGTTATATCTTCTTCTTGGATTGATCCTTTGATCATGATGTAGTGTCTTCCTTTGTCTTTTTCACAGCCTTTGTTTTAAAGTCTATTTTATCTGATATGAGTATTGCTACTCCTGCTTTCTTTTGGTCTCTATTTGCATGAAATATCTTTTTCCAGCCCTTCACTTTCAGTCTGTATGTGTCCCTTGTTTTGAGGTGGGTCTCTTGTAGACAACATATATAGGGGTATTGTTTTTGTATCCATTCAGCCAGTCTTTGCCTTTTGGTTGCTACATTCAACTCATTTACGTTTAAGGTAATTATTGATAAGTATGATCCCATTGCCATTTACTTTATTGTTTTGGGTTTGGGTTTTACATCCTTTCTGTGTTTCCTGTCTAGAGAGTATCCTTGAGCATTTTTTTGAGAGCTGGTTTGGTGGTGCTGAACTCTCTCAGCTTTTGCTTGTCTGTAAAGCTTTTGATTTCTCCTTCATATTTGAATGAGATCCTTGCTGGTTACAGTAATCTGGGTTGTAGGTTATTTTCTTTCATCACTTTAAGTATGTCTTGCCATTCCCTCCTGGCCTGAAGAGTTTCTACAGAAAGATCAACTGTTATCTTTATGTGAATCCCCTTGTGTGTTATTTGTTGTTTTTCCCTTGCTGCTTTTCATATTTGTTCTTTGTGTTTGACCTTTGTTAATTTGATTAATATGTGTATTGGGGTGTTTCGCTTTGGGTTTATCCTGTATGAGACTCTCTGGGTTTCTTGGACTTGGGTGATTATTTCCTTCTCTGTTTTAGGGAAGTGTTCAACTATTATCTCCTCAAGTATTTTCTCATGGTCTTTCTTTTTGTCTTCTTTTTCTGGGACTCCTATGATTTGAATGTTGGAGCATTTCATGTTGTCCTAGAGGTCTCTGAGATTGTCCTCATTTCTTTTAATTCATTTTTCCTTTTTTCCTCTCTGATTCATTTATTTCTAACATTCTGTCTTCTATTTCACTAATCCTATACTATTTTTTGTCTCCAGAGGTTTTTTTTTTTTTGATCTCATTTATTGCATTATTCATTATATATTGACTCTTTTTTATTTTTTCTAGATCCTTGTTAAACTTTTCTTGCATTTTCTCAGTCCTTGTCTCCAGGCAATTTATCTGTGATTCCATTTTTATTTCATGATTTTGGATTATTTTCACTATCATTATTCTGAATTCTTTATCAGGTAGATTCCCTATCTCTTCCTCTTTTGTTTGGTTTGGTGGGCATTTATCCTGTTCCTTTTGGCTTCCCTGGTGGCTCAGAGATTAAAAGCGTCTGCCTGCAATGCAAGAGACCCTGGTTCGATCCCTGGGTGGGGAAGATCCCTTGGAGAAGGAAATGGTAACCCACTCCAGTATTCTTGCCTGGAGAATCCCGTGGATGGAGAAGTCTGGTAGGCTACAGTCCACAGAGTCACTAAGAGTCAGGCATGACTGAGCAACTCACTTTCACTTTATCCTGTTCCTTTACCTGTTGGGTATTCCTCTGTCTCTTCATCTTGTTTATATTGCTGTGTTTGGCGTGGCCTTTCTATATTCTGGCAGTTTGTGGAGTTCTCTTTATTGTGGAGTTTCCTCACTGTGGATGGGGTTGTATCAGTGGCTTGTCAAGGTTTCTTGGTTAGGGAAGCTTGTGTCGGTGTTCTGGTGGGTGGAGCTGGATTTGTTCTCTCTGGAGTGCAATGAAGTGTCCAGTAATGAGTTATGAGATGTCAAAGGTTTGGGGGTAACTTTGGGAAGTCTGTATATTGAAGCTCAGGGCTGTGTTCCTGTGTTGCTGGAGAATTTGTGTGGTATGTCTTGCTTTGGAACTTGTTAGCCCTTGGGTGGTGCTTGGTTTCAGTGTAAGTATGGAGGCATTTGATGAGCTCCTATAGATTAATGTTCCCTGGAGCCAGAAGTTCTCTGATGTTCTTAGGATTTGGACTTAAGCCTCCTGCTTCTGGTTTTCAGTCTTATGTTTACAGTAGTCTCAAGACTTCTCCTTCTATACAGCACAGTTGATAAAACATCTAGGTTAAAGATGAAAAGTTTCTCCACATTGAGGGACACCCAGAGAGGTTCACAGAGTTACATGGAGAAGAGAAAAGGGAGGAGGGAGTTAGAAGTGACCCAAATGAGATGAGGTGGAATCAAAAGAGGAGAGAGCAAGCTAGCCAGTAATCATTTCCTTACGTGCATTCCACAGTCTGGACCACTTAGAGATGTTCACGGAGTTATACAAAGAAGAGGGAGGAAGGAGACAGAGGTGGCCAGGAGGATAAAAGGGGGAAATGAAAAGGAGAGAGACAGATCCAGCCAGTAATGAGTTTCCTAAGTGTTTCCCACCATCTGGAACACGCAGAGATTCACAGAGTTGGGTAGAGAAGAGAAGAGGGAGAGAGGAGACAGAGGCGACCTGGCTGAGAAAAAGGAGAGTCCAAAGGAGGAGAGAGCAGTCAAGCCAGTAATCTTGCTCCTAAGTAAAAATGGGTACTGAAGATTGGGTTTTCAAAGGTACAAAATTGATAACAAATACTAAAAAGCAAAGATTAAAAATCTATAGTAGAAGTTGGGTTTTCAAAAATACAATATTAAAGAAAAGAAGAAGAAAAAAGAGAAAGTCACAAAAATTATTTAAAATATATCTATGAAGTTTGCTTTAAAAACAGGGTCTTTTTTTTTTTTGAAAAGTAATAGTAAGTTATAAAAATGAAAGTTAAAGGAGTAATAGAAGACTTAACAATTTTAAAAAGTTAAAAAAAGAAAAATAAAGAATGATCATAAAAATAGTAAAGATATATCTAGGACTTTCTCTGGTGTTGTTGTGGGCAGTGTGGGGTCATTTCATTTTCAGATAGTTCCTTGGTCTGGCTTATATTTCTCAAGATCTATAGGCTCCTTCCTATGTAGTCAGTACTAATGACAGGGTTTTAATCTATTGCACCTGTCACTTCCAAGGCGGTTCCCTCTGTTTTAGCTTCTTCTGTTTGCTGGTCTCTTCAGTGTCTGATTTCTGCCCTGACACAAGGGGGTGGTGGTGGACACTTTTTTAGGCTCACTTGTTCAGTTGTGCTGTGGGGAGGGAGGAGCGTTGCAAACAAATAACACTGGCGTGTGCTTGCAGTGTCTCAGCCCCACTGGGCCTGACCCTGCTCACGGTGCACACAGCTCAGGCTCTAGGTTGCTCCGCCAGGAACCGTCCGAGGCTGGTCCTGGGCTGCATGCACCTCCCAGGTCTAAGCCGCTCAGGTTCAGGCACTCAGGTAGTCCTCAGAGGCGCAGACTCTGGCACAAAATGCAGGTTGGGCCTGCGTTTTGTGCCCTTCCCAGGTCTGAGTAGCTCAGGTGTTGGGCGAGAGCAGTCACTGTGACTTATTGCCTCTCCCATCCCTACTGCTCAGTTTTCTGGGTGTACAACTGGCACACCTTCTCAGGTGGATGATGACTGTCCAGAACCCCAAGAAGTCTCAGTTAGCAAAGAAGCCTGCTTGCAGTTTGGTAGAGAATGTCTCTCTGGGGCTGCAGTTGGCCCCTTCTGGCCCTTCCGGCTTTGGCTGCCTATCACCAGAGGGGGATGGTCTGCAGCCGGCTAATTCTGTTGTGGCCTTTGTTCTGTGCGCGGTCTTGGTGGTGTTTTATGTTAGAGCTCTTCGTGTGGTAGCTATCCCACAGTTTGGTTTGCTAGCCCAAGTTAGTTCGCTCTGCTTACACTCAGGGCATTCAGACCTGATCCTTACTCTAAGCAATGCAGCCTGTGCCGCCCTGCCCAGCCCCCACTTGCTAGTGGCGGATGCAGGGCGTCTACATTGCTTCTCCTCTGGGGGAGTTACTGTTGGGCTCGTAATCTGTGGGGTTTAATTATTCATTTATTTTTCCTCCCTGTTATGTTGCCCTCTGTGCTCCCAAGGCTTGCCACAGACTCAGCAGTGAGAGTGTTTCCTGTTGTTTGGAAACTTTTCTCTCTTTAAGACTCCCTTCCTGGGACAGAGCTCCATCCCTACCTCTTTTGTCTCTTTTTTGTCTTTTATATTTTTTCCTACCTCTTTTCAAAGGCAATGGGCTGCTTTTCTGAGTGCCAGATGTCCTCTTCTGGCATTCAGAAGTGGTTTTGTGGAGTTTATTCAGCGTTTAAATGTTCTTTTGATGAATTTGTAGGAGAGAAAGTGGTCTCCCCGTCCTATTCCTCTGTCATCTTAGGACCCCCCCTCTGCTTACTTCTTCACGCTTATCTTCCTCTGTTCCCTCTTCTTGTTCACGAGGCTCAAGCCCTCTGGCTTTCTCCAAGGTTGCCCTTGAAAATGTAGAGCTCTTGTTTCCCTTCAAGACCTCAGGCTCTTCATTCCTCCTCTGTTACTCAGCTGATTTCTTCCCTACCTTCAGTTACAAGTTCAACGGCCTCCCGAAGCTTTTACTGCCAGTACCATCCAGTGGAGTCACCGCAGCCACTCTTCATCATGTCACTTTATTTCCTCTATAGCAGTTAGCACCATCTGAAGTGAGATGATGAAACCATATTAATTCAATTATTTAATATCTACCTCCCCCTCCTAGCGTATAAGATCTGTGAGGATAGGACATTTTCTTGCTCATAGCGTTATTCCCAGTGCCCATAAGAAGTATTTGATATGTTGTGGGTGCTGGGGTAATTTTGGTTGTATAAACAGCAGGTTTAAACAAGGTAAGTGAATTATACTCCCTAAGTAGGGAAGACTTTGGACCTATCTGGCTTCTACATTGAGCATCCCTTGTGGCTCAGATAGTAAAGACTCTGCCTGCAATGCTAGGAGACCCAGGTTTGATCCCTGGTCTGGTAGATCCCACTACCAGATGGAAATGGCAACCCACTCCAGTATTCTTGCCTGGAAAATTCCATGGACAGAGGAGCCTGGTGGGTTATAGTCCTTGGGTTCACAAAGAGTCGGACATGACTGAGCTTCTACATTGTGGTTGGAGGTAGCCAATCAATGTGAATAAGCCAGCCCTGTCTAACAGCTGAGCACACTGGAAGCAGGACCAGCCCAGAGAGGCTAGCCTGGATAGTGTGATCTTTGAAAATCCATGAAGCTACTGGTGCTGCTTCCATCACACAGAAGTCTACCAACCCAAAGTGTGGAGGCTTGGAATGGCAAGGTTATTTCCTTGACTATTTTTGCAAGGTTAATCATATAGCCATGATTTATCTTGGAGTACATATGGTTTTTGAGAGGGGGTACACTGAAAAGTTACACCTGAGACAATACTCAGTCCTCTTTGATAGCTCTAGGAGAAGAAAGATTCCTAGAGCTTCGGCTGACTGGCCCCTGGGGAAGAAGTCTGGTGTTCGTGTCCATATCTGTCACTGGACAAGGCTCAGACTGAAGCCTCAGCACTTCATTCTGGGCAAGAAGAAAGGGTGAAATTTCAAAGTGGGCAAGAGGAATATTTCAAAAATGAAGATTCTTCGTTGTTCTTGAGTATAAACACAGGGAAACAAACAAGTGATCCTCCCACTCAGAAGCCCTCAGGATTTCCACTCCTACTCCATCCCCTCCAGCAGCGCTATTAGTGGAGCTGAGCTTGTGACCCAGGGCAGATAAAGCGACTTTAAAACAGTTGTGGTAATATCAGAGTCCCATATTAGAGAAACTGCCCAAAAAAAAAAACCCCAACAAAACAACCCAACAACAAGCCATCTCTCAGCATTCTGCTCACTTTGCAAAAGAAAACTCTCATCGAGGCCTGACCCAGGGAAAATGCAGATCTGAGTATTGTCTGGGAGTGTCTAGACTGGGACTAGTCCAGCACCAATGAAGAGTGAGTAACTTCAGCTCTTTCTATAAATAGACTCATTTCTGGAAAAGAATTGCTTTTTAGGTGATACTTCCTTGAGAAAGAAATTCTAGTCCTAATCATATTGATGAAAGTAATAGATGCCCATGCACAACTCTGGGGACACTGTTCAAATGCATCCTAAATGCCATCTCCAGGAAGAACACGTTGATCAGAGTGACAGTGCTTCTAGGTTTGCCTGTAACCCTGAGATGGTTAATTTTATGTGTCAACTTGGCTAGGTTAGCTGCTACTGCTGCTGCTAAGTAGCTTCAGTCATGTCCAACTCTGTGCGACCCCACAGACAGCGGCCCACCAGGCTCCGCAGTCCTTGGGATTCTCCAGGCAAGAACACTGGAGTGGGTTGCCATTTCCTTCTCCAATGCATGATAGTAAAAAGTGAAAGTGAAGTCACTGAGTCGTGTCCAACTCTCAGCAACCCCATGGACTGCAGCCTACAAGGCTCCTCCATCTATGGGATTTTCCAGGCAAGAGTACTGGAGTGGGGTGCCATTGCAGGTGGATTCTTTACTGTCTGAGCCACCAGTTCAGTTCAGGTCAGTCGCTCAGTCATGTCCGACTCTTTGCAACCTCATGAATCGCAGCACGCCAGACCTCCCTGTCCATCACCATCTCCCGGAGTTCACTCAAATTCACGCCCATCGAGTCAGTGATGCCATCCAGCCATCTCATGCATTGTCATCCCCTTCTCCTCTTGCCCCCAATCCCTACCAGCAACAGAGTCTTTTCCAATGAGTCAACACTTTGCATGAGGTGACCAAAGTACTGGAGTTTCAGCTTTAGCATCATTTCTTCCAACGAAATCCCAGGGCTGATCTCCTTCAGAAGGGACTGGTTGGATCTCCTTCCAGTCCAAGGGACTCTCAAGGGTCTTCTCCAATACCACAGTTCAAAAGCATCAATTCTTCAGCGCTCAGCCTTCTTCACAGTCCAACTCTCACATCCATGCATGACTACTGGAAAAACCATAGCCTTGACTAGATGGACCTTAGTCAGCAAAGTAATGTCTCTGCTTTTGAATATGCTATCTAGGTTGGTCATAATTTTTCTTCCAAGGAGTAAGCATCTTTTAATTTCATGGCTGCAGTCACCGTCTGCAGTGATTTTGGAGCCCCTCAAAATTAAGACAGCCACTGTTTCCACTGTTTCCCCATCTATTTCCCATGAAGTGATGGGACCGGATGCCATGATCTTTGTTTCCTGAATGTTGAGCTTTAAGCCAACTTTTTCACTCTCCACTTTCACTTTCATCAAGAGCCTTTTAGCTCCTCTTCACTTTCTGCCATAAGGATGGTGTCATTTGCATATCTGAGGTTATTGATATTTCTCCCAGCAATCTTGATTCCAGCTTGTGTTTCTTCCAGTCCAGCGTTTCTCATGATGTACTCTGCATAGACGTTAAATAAGCAGGGTGACAATATACAGCCTTGTTGTACTTCTTTTCCTATTTGGAACCAGTCTGTTGTTCCATATCCAGTACTAACTGTTGCTTCCTGACCTGCATATAGATTTCTCAAGAGGCAGGCCTTTGGCTTCCCTCAAAGATTTTTCTATGGAAAAGAGAGTTTTGTTTGTTTGTTTTTTCTCGTAATAAAGCCATAGAACTTTGAGGAAGAAAGAAAACATTTCTTGAGCATCTACAGTTTGCTTGGTACTGTGCCTGGCCCTTCCACAAATATTATCTCATTTAATATTTATAATAATTGTTTAATTCAGCTTACAAATAAGTAAACCCAAGGGACAAGAGAGGTTCAGTTACTTGCCTAAAGTCACACAAAGCATTGATACTAATAAGAATAACTGCAAGGAGAGTGTTTGATGTTTATTGGGCCCTGATTGCTGGATCTCTGACTGCCATCCTTCATGTATAGGTGATGTGACTGGGACTTAGATTCTGTGATTTGCTTGAGGTTACACAGCTGTTTAATACCAGAGCTAGGCTAGGACCAGAGGCCATATCTGTGTTGTTTCCAGCTATATTGACCTTGAGGAAAGAAGTACAAGCCCTGTTTAACTGGAAAACAAATTTATGTATTGGGATAGCCCCTTCAACTGAGAATTTTAGTAAACTCTGAATCAGTTTCCTGAGTTGATATTTCCCTTTGCTATCATGCCTACTGAGAGTAATCTAGACCAGGAGTGAAGATACAAAGCAGTTACTTTCCTGGATGTGATTTTAACACATGGTGTACAACATGCAACTTTAGAAATACACCATTCTGGATTTTCTGGGTTAATGTGTTGGTAACTGAATAGCTAAAGAAAAAAAAAATCATTCTTATTTTATTAAAAAGCATTTTTAATGGCTCCAATGGGTATGTCTGACTTATGGGATGCCACCACATTTCAAGAGAGTAATAAATGGAGGCATGAAGTTCTTGTCTAGGATGAGCTGAAAAGTTTTCTGGGTTCCACCTTCTGCCTCATGGTTAATTCTTTTTGGTTTTGAGTAAATACCACTGACTCTCAGAACAAGGCCATGCGCCAGCTCGAGCTATGCTGCTTGCTCTTCCTTTGCCTTCCTTGCTTGGCTTTTGCTTCTCCTCAGTTCAGGGTGGTAACAGCTTGCTTTGTTTTATGATCATTCTCGGTATCAGAGCTAAACATAGCATCTACAGAGACCTCAAAATTCCCTTCCAATTTCCTGCTGGAGTCAAGGAGAATTAAAAATTGGAATTAATACATGAAATGTCACAAAGAATTGGTAACGTGAAGATAAACATGCCACTTTCCTCCCTTAGGTGTAGCTTTGCCTAAAGTGATAATAAAGGGGAACTTACTGTGAGAAGGCAGTTCACTGTACCACCATTTAACCAGATATTCAACTGGTTTTACAACCCAGATTGTAAAATGAATTAAACTAGTATTACTTATTTTCTTTAAGCATTAAAGAAATGAATCTGTCTGCTTTCAAGGTGGTTATTGCAGTATTTTGGAAGAGAAGTCACCCTGAAAATTTATCTTTTCTGTGCTTTGAAACATAACATTGCCCTTCTTTGAGAAAAATCAAATGTGTATGACAGACACACACACACACATAAGCACTCAACATGCTTTAGCACCTTTCTTCTCCCTGCAACTAAGAGGATATATAGACAATAAAATAGCATCCACATAATTCAGCAACATTCACTGTAGGCCTCTATCAATATTTACTACCAATGGGCCCTGGGGCTTCTTCTTGCAAGACTTCTCTGGCCTTTAGTCAAAAACCTTTTGTTCTGACTCTGATTCCAACACTATTCAATTTCCTGACCATGGAAAAAGATTTTCACTAAATTTCCCCTCCATAAACCTTGAATTGTAATAATAAATGTTTCCTCTCACCACCTCCTACTCCAGGGACCTCCTGGTATCTAGGAGGATTCAGTCATATTTGTGAGAGACCTTGTACCTGGGATTATCTCTTGTACGTGGGCTGATGTTCAGGTCATTTGGTTTTTCTGCTCTATTTAAGGATATATTCCCTTGGATCAAAGCTTGGATCGGACTTCTCAGAGATTTAAGTTTCTATTTTTTGACATAGTGCCTGAATTGGAAACACTTTACTTCTGCGTTTTGTCAACAGTCAGTTATTACTTTATAGTCAGTTTTGATACTGTTCATCCTACCTTCCATTTAAATTTGTGCCACCTCTATAGTCTGAGCAGTCTCTGAAATAAGACCCGATATTTACTCTTCTTATTCCTGGTGCAGTGCTGTTTCTGTTCCTATGTGTGTGGTGGAGAGAGGGGCATGAACAGAGATAAATGATTGACCCCTAAGGTTCTTTTTGTGGCAGAAGAACAAATTGTTGAAAATGAGATAATTGTGTCCAAATGTGATATACGGTTTTCTTGATCTCTTCTCTGGTTGGCCTTTCCTTTTGAAGGAGGGCAAACCACAGTGATGTTTGAGCTCCCAAAGGGCTTAGGTATAGTAGGAGAAGATGCCCACGTGCAGGCATGCTCTTTGCAACCCCATGGTCTGTAGCCTGCCAGGCTCCTCTGTCCATGGAATTCTCCAGGCAAGAATCCTGGAGTGGGTTGCTGTTCTCCAGGGGATCTTCCCAACCCAGCATCGAATCTGTGTTTCCTGTGTCTCCTGTACTGGCAGGCAGGTTCTTTACCAGCTGAGCCACCAGGGCACACAAAAACCAGTTCCAGACTGTGGTCCAGGACTGGAAGGTCACATGAGAGGAGACTGAACACTGTGGATTCCCTAGGGGTCAAGATCAACATTCTCAGTTTGTGACTGTATTTTTACTGGTCTTCTGGCATCAGGTCTTTCCCAATATAAATGGCATCATGGACATTTCTGCCACTTAAAATCTTGTAGTTGCTTCCATTGCCTTAGACCAGGACACCAAATTCTTAACTACGGCTAGAAAGGCCATGTATGGCCTTGTCCCTCTTGACTCTATAACCTCATTTCACTCTCTCTATTTTCCCCCACTATTTTCCAGTCACATTAACTTATTTTAGTTTATTTGAATTTGCCAAACTCTTTCCTGCCAGATCTTCAGTCATGTTTTCCTTGCCTGGAAAGCTGTCTGTTTGACTCCTACTAATCCTTCAGGGTTTAGTTTAAATATCACTTTCTCGGAAAGACCTTACTTGTTGATCTATTTCAGAGCATTTTGTTTTCATTTGTGGTACTTATCACAAGTTGGAATTATATGTTTATCTGGCTTTAGGATTAATATCTGTCTTAATTGTTGGATTTTAAGATTTGTAGACATAGGAAAGAGAATTGTTTTGTCCACTATGGAACCACCAATAACTGACACACAGTAGGCATTCAAATAACATGTGTGTGTATCATGTGTGTAAGTAAAAATAAACAGCTCAGACACATATCACATATAGCAAAAGGCCAACAAATGAGATAAGAAGAGGCAAGGTGTCAAACACCAGGAAACCCAGGCCTTCAGAAGCAAGGTTGTATATCAAAACCTGGCAAATAGGACAGGACTGGGAAATTTGTGTGCTCTAAATGCAGAGGCAGAATCCAGATAAACACTTGTGAAAGCTGGAAGTGCTAAGACAGCCTTGGAACCTAAGCAAAATAGTAGGTGGTTATCACATGACGCTAACAATGAAGGGGGTCACAAGACAGAGCAATGTCATGACTCAACGAGGAAGAATCTTGGAAGACAAGAGCAGCTGGCTTTCACTGCAGTGGTTCGGCTTCCAAGCCCTTGTTGAGGGTCTTGTACAACAGCTGCCAGGCCTGGGTGGGCCTGACATCCTTTTTGCCTTATAGACTACCTGGAGTATCTGCATTTGATAAGCCACTTTTGCTGTATAAACTCAGTCTGCACAACCCTAATCCCAGCTAACACCAGCCATGCAAATGCTGCATGACAACTTTCAGTATTCACTGTACAGTTCACAATTATGACAGCTCCTTTCTGTTCCCAGAGGCATTTAGATGGGATGATAGAACATTCTTATCTATTTTAAATGAGTTGTAGGGGATTAAAGATTCTGGGGCTGAAAAGCCCACACAAGTAACAAAGAAAGGAAAAAAATATTCCAGGCTGCTTTGACAAAATGGTTTTTGCTTTGTAAAGCTTACCAGCCTTATCAGAGAAGAGAGGCAAGGAGGAATAGCCTGGCATCTTACTGGGTTCATGAAACAAAGGCTGTTTGAATGGGACCTTCTAGACTGCTTTCAAATTATTTACTTTTCGTGGGTAAACTTATCAGCTTTGAATGAATGGGTTACTATTATCATTGGTCAATCTTTTTTTTTCTCAGTTGTTCCTAAAGTAGGAACAAACTAAGATCAACTCAGTTTTCTTCCCATTTCTCCCTCTAATTCAGTACATATTTGTTTCATTGAGGAAAAGGAAAGCTTTTCATTTGTGACATGAAATTGGCCCAGTAAAAGTTCATCCCACACGCGTGGTCCTACATTTTGCCTATGTGGACACTTTGGAGGAAAGCAGCTTCTGCTGTAAAAGAGAGCAAGCAACAATGTGTGAACTAGGATGGGTTTTCCCAGGAACAAGTTTTATGGGTGACCCAACATAGCAAAACCAGAAGGGAAAAAAGCAATTGTTAACTTTGGCCCTGAGAGAGCTCAAAGCCCTAGTGGCTGAGGGCTGGATGGACATCCTGGACAGACAGACTAACCTAGCTGAGCTGAACATCCTATCCACTGCAGATAAATACCCGGGGAGCCATAAATACTTGTATTGAAAGCTTCTCATTGTAGCATTGTGATGCACCTCAGCAGATAAGCATTGAAGGCCCAGCTCATGGGCACCCTGTGAAAATAGGCCTGGAGTGGGTGATAGGCTGCCCACATGTTTTAGAAGAGAGGTGAAAGTACTTATAATGATGCCTATTTGAGCTGTAGATGGCAAGACACATGAAGAATACGACAGAGTCTCAGTTTCACTGCACACTCAATCAGAAAGGAAGGAAGAGACACAGCAGTTACTTCTGGAAATAGTACACGTTATTTATTTGCTGTGGATTCATCAGGATATTGCATTGTGTGGTTACAGAATGCTTCTTAATGAAAAGCCTCACGAGGAAATAGGTGCCCTCTTATTTTATAATTTACTACATGGTTCTTCAGTGAACACAGATTGAGCAAATGCCTTTGGTCTTTAGGGACAGAACCAGAAAATGTTATTTATAGATGTGCATCTATGTGTTAGTCGCTCAGTCGTGTCTGACTCTTTGCGACCCCATGGACTGTTGCCCGCCAGGCTCCTCTGTCCGTGAAATTCTCCTGGCAAGAATCCTGGGGTGGGTTACCCTTTGCTTCTCCAAGGGGTCTTCCTGACCCAGGGATCAAACCCACGTCTCCTGCATTGCAGTCAGAGTCTTTACTGTCTGAGTCACCAGGGAATGTGGTTCTTTTCTTTTGCCCCATTCCATCCTCTTCTCTACTCCTCGTCCCTGCTCTTTTCCCAACTGCTTCTGAAAATAGCCCAGCATTAGATAATTCCCTTGGTATTCCTCAGGGATGGAACAGTCATTTCCAGTCAGCAATTCAGCTGATCGGGAGAAAATTACACAGAGGAGGAGTAAACAAGAAAATAATCAGAAACCCATTTTGAAGCTTTTATTGAAAAGCAGGCATGTCTTCTTCCTCCCTCTTCTGAAGAGCACCGCCTCACACACATCTTCCATCTGCCTCAGAGCTACCCCTTTCCTTCAACTTGTCTTGATGCTTCAAAGGGAATTTGCAACATCTTCTCACCCAAGCATAATTTTTTTAGGGAAAAAAAATTCCCCCAGCTATAAAATGACAGCTGGGCACACTGAGTACAGAGCTACTTGGAAATTACAATTCTCGCCAGCTTGGATAGCCCAGCTTAGACTATTTGAGTTGAGTCTGAGTGTTTATAAACCACGCTTTGTTGGATTCTCAGGGTGAGAGGAAATTTCTTAACCAAGAGCTCCTCATGGAAAACATTGTTTCTGTAACAGCCTGAGGTCAAACTCTGGGACTAGCTAGCAAGAATTCCACTGGCAGCGTTCAATTGTCTTGAGGTTATAAAGGAGAAAGGAATCCCTTTCCCCCTTGCTCTCCTCCAAGATTCAGGGGGCCTGGATTCTGAAGAATTTTGTCTGCCTCAGCCATTTCTGAAACGTTTGGAGAATCAGACAGTATGAGTTGCAGCTGAGGTTGTCTTTGTGGTTAAAGAGCTCTTGGGCCTGAGAAAGCACTGCTTTTTCAATTTTCAGAAATACCTAATCAGGTAAGGAAAGACAGGCCCAGGGAGCTGCAGACCCCCAACGATCTTGCTGTATGTGCTTAGAAAATAATAGAGCGTCATATGATATGTTTTCACAGACAGTTATTTCCTATGAAACGGTCCCACTGGGACACTCTTAGAGCAGTTGGAAGTTAAATCCTTAGGAGACAATGGTCACAGGCATTATAAAATCATCATGGGGACTTTCAACTATTTTCAGATCTTATTTAAAGAAGTTAAGAAGAAGTAGCTCTTGGCACGTTTGGGGCTGAGAAAGTCCAAACATAAGCAACTGGGGTATTTGGGTGGGCAGCGGACACTCACTTGCGAATGAAGGTAAAGCACCAGAGAAGAAGCTCGGACTCAGTCAGCAACCCTCTTCATTGTTTTTCCATCTGACATGTCTAACCTCTGCCCTCTGAGAGGATGAGTGAGTGGAGCAGGAAGGAGGCCCACCTAGTTAGAGAAGTCTGAGGCTTCTGTCATGCTACCTTTGGGGCTGGTTGTAGAATCTGCCTCAAGAGCAGATCAGTACAAGAAGGCCAGGGTCTCCCTAGTAGTAGATAGCAGGGCCATACTCTGCTTTGAGCTCCAAGGATGCTGACTGGTACAAACTTGCTGAATGAAAGTAGGAGGGAAATGAAGGTAGGGAGAGAGAGAGGTCTGAAAACCATTTGACTTACTGACTTGATTTTATAGGCTTTGAGATAATGGCTTTGAGGAATCAAAGAACTGGGGCGGGATTTAAAAATACATTATTTTCCATTATAGGTTATTACAAGATATTGAATATAATTCCCTGTGCGTGCACGCATGTGTGCTAAGTCGCTTCAGTTGTGTCTGACTCTTCGTGATCCTATGTACTAGCACACCAGGCTCCTCTGTCCGTGGGATTCTCCAGGCAAGAATACTGGTGTGGGTTGTCATGTACTCCTCCTAGGGATCATCCCGATCTAGAGACTGTACCCTCCTGCATTGGAAGGCTGGTTCTTTACTGCTAGTACCAACTGGGAAGCCTATAATTACCTGTCCTATGCAGTAAATCCTTATCTGAATAAAAATACATATATATGTATAAAACTTAATCACTTAGCCATATACTTGAGACTAATACAATATTAGAAATTAACTATTTCAGTTCGGTTCAGTCGCTCAGTCGTGTCCGACTCTTTGCAACCCCATGAATCTCAGCACACCAGGCCTCCCTGTCCATCACCAACTCCTAGAGTTCATCCAAACTCATGTCCATTGAGTCAGTGATGCCATCCAGCCATCTCATCCTCTGTCATCCCCTCCTCCTCCTGCCCACAATCCCTCCCAGCATCAGGGTCTTTTCCAATGAATCAACTCTTCGCATGAGGTGACCAAAGTATTGAAGTTTCAGCTTTAGCATCAGTCCTTCCAATGAACACCCAGGACTGATCTCCTTTAGAATGGACTGGTTGGATCTCCTTGCAGTCCAAGGGACTCTCAAGAGTCTTCTCCAACACCACAGTTCAAAAGCATCAATTCTTCAGCACTCAGCTTTCTTCACAGTCCAACTCTCACATCCATACATGACCACTGGAAAAACTATAGCCTTGACTAGACGGACCTTTGTTGGCAAAGTAATGTCTCCGCTTTTTAATATGCTATCTAGATTGGTCATAACTTTTCTTCCAAGGAGTAAGCGTCTTTTAATTTCATGGCTGCAATCACCATCTGCAGTGATTTTGGAGCCCCCCAAAATAAAGTCTGACACTGTTTCCCCATCTATTTCCCATGAAGTGATAGGACCAGATGCCATGATCTTAGTTTTCTGAATGTTGAGCTTTAGGGTTATTACTTTATTTTCTGTTTTAATCTTATATAAGTCTCCCTTTGCATTTTGAATTTACCCAGTAAAAGGATTTTATTAAAAGTTTAATTTGTGAAAACAGTAGGTTTTTGGAATTTGCTATCTTCTTTCATTTATTCTCTGACATACAGCCACCTTATGTACCCCTAGATGGAGCTCAAATTTGGGAGATGAGAAAAGAACTGACTCTTAGAATGAGATGATCTGAGGTGAAGGGTTTAAGATGTCCCTTTGTGAGGCCCTCTCAATAGCTCTCATTTTTCTATCCCCTTACATTTCAGTCCTTATTCGGGGCAAAAACCAGTGTCTAAACTGTCAATATTTTCACAACTGACCACTGTGTCTAGGCAAGTGATAGAAATTCACCTGGATATGCTCAAGGATTATAGAGCAAGGACTGCATGCCTGAAATCTAGAGAGGGCATGAAATGAAACCAGAGAAGTGAGGTCTGAATGTGGCAATGTGGCTCATTGCCAGGTCCTGAAAATCCTCTTCAAGTGGTCAGAACCAGAGATGATTCAGTCATGAACATCATCTAGACAGTGCTGGGGACATGAATACGTGCGGGAGCTGGGGCTAGGTTCTTGACTGAGCTTGGGAGGCATGCTCTAATTTTTTACGCTATATTGATTTGCATGTGAGTATTAATACTTGGTGCTGGGAGTCCCCTGGTGGCCTTGTAGTTGATTTCATGCTGCAGCCCAGGGTTCAATCCCTGGTCAGGGAACTGAGATCCTATAAGCTGCATGGCCTGGCGAAAAAAAAAAAAAAAAAAAGGCTTAGTCCTGGTTTTCAAATGTCTTGTATTAGTACTTTGATTTTTTTTTTTAACTTGGACTTTTAATGACTATGCTTTTGTGAGTCATTATCTGTTTTTAGATATGAAATACATATGATCCTGTAATAAAATTTCACTGGGCTCATTTTTGGAAAGTGAGCCGGGGGATTCATTGTATGAGAGATACACAGTAGTATGAGACTTTTTGAACCGCTGTTCTCAGACATGGTGCTGGTGCTGGAGAGGACTCAGGCATGTGCAAATGTGGTGTGCTTGATCCACCTGCCCAGAATGACGTGGGTGAGCCAAGGGTTCCATGAATGCCCTTCTTGCTGTAGACAGTATTCTGGGAGACAGAACCTTATTTCCCCTAGCACCTCTGATCATCATGCTGCTGCTGCTGCTGCTAAGTCGCTTCAGTAGTGTCCGACTCTGTGCAACCCCGTAGACAGCAGCCCGCCAGGCTCCCCGTCCCTGGGATTCTAAGTGGAGGTAAAACAAGACCCCCAGAATTATGCTGCATCAAAGGAGATTAAAAAAGCCATCGTTTAAAGAGCAATATTGTGGTGAAGTATGACTAACTACACTTTCCTCCTTGTAATTTGCTGTGGTCTAGATTATGTTCAAGACTTTGAGAAGTTTCTGGTTCTGTTCACTTGAAAAGGTCCTGGCAATGAGTCACATGACAGAAAAGGCCAAGTGTCTACCTCTCTGGCTTCCGCTTTTGTTCTCTTTGTGCTTTGGGCACACTGAACTCCAGGGCCTGAAGGTACCTGTCCTCCCATTCATATCTGCTGTCCCTTCTGTGTCAGACAGCCTTGCCTTACCATTCACTGGCTAATTCCAACTCATTCTTTGTTGTGTGGAGGGGGAGCCTTTCCTAACCCCCGGGCTGGCCTAAGAGCCTACATCATCCTGTGTTCCCTCAGGCCCAGTGCTTAGCACTGGATCGGCAAGGCTTATCTACTTTCTCTGTGTCCTGTGCCAGAACCCTGGGAAAGCTTTACTTCAGTTATCTTGCCTCAGTGTCCTTATTTGCAAAATGGGCTCATCAGTTATCCTGACCATGGCCCAGGTGAGGAGTAAAGGATCCAAGTGCAGCACTAGGAGGCTCTTTGGCACACGCTAAGTGCTCAACAGATATCAGCTGTTATTTTTATACTTGAGGACAGGGGCCGGACGTATGCTTTTATGTTCTTAGAGCCTCACGTTCTTAGAGTGCTCTAAGAGCACTGTGCCTCAGTGCTGGCACAGAGTGAGCTGCCAAGACGTATTTATTAAATACCTGGGAGGAGGTCAAGAACTCTGTAAGGGCTATGATTGGACTTGGGAACACTTATGCCTCTGGTAAGATTCCTGTGGCTTTTCAAATACCCAGACTCACTCAAGTTTCTCTTTGATGGATCTCTTTAATGGATGATGGCAGCATGGCCTTGACCTAGCACAGGCATAACTGAAGAGCTCTGTGGAGCAGAGGCATCTGCTCTCAACAGCTGGGAGTCAGCTGACCTGCTTGGGAGGCACTAAATACCCAAAGAGACTGAAGCTTGGAGACAGCTAAGAGGGACCAGCCCATATCCACTCACTCCAAACATTTCAAGAAAGATGGTAAATGCAAGAGGCAACATGGCAGTGTAATAGGAAAAGGGCCTGGTTTTGCATCTCAGCTCTATGATGTAATCAGCAGTGGTCTAGTTATTAAATTCTCTCAGCCTTAATGTCTTCATCCATAAAATGGGAATTATGGGCTTTGAAGTTAGATGGACTTTAGTTTGAAAATTAGTTTTAATCTAAAAAGAGTGGGTATATATCTAGGTCTAACTGATTCACTTTGCTGTACAGCAGAAGCTAACACAACATTGTAAATCAACTATATTCCAGCAAAAATTAATTTAAAAAATAGTTTTGCTATTTACTAGTTTATAACATGGAGCCAGTTATCCTTCTTTAAGCCTTGGTTTTTCTCTTTAATAAAATGGACATAGTAATAGAATCTGATAATAAGATTGTAGACCAGGTTAAATGAGACATATATAGCAAGTTAACATAGTAGAAGTGCTCAATAATGGAAGCCTTGCCTGACTGTAGTGGTCCCATAATTTCTTGAAATACAGCAACTACATGAGTAAAAAGAATTCTGAATTTTCAGCAGAAGCTTAAAGGCATGTCTTTCCAACCTGAAACAGTACACATTCCTCTTAGGAAACAATTTTATTACAACGGATAGCAACCCAATTGGAGGCACCAATATCCAATTGTTTTAACTCTCTGTGGCATTCAGATTCATTTCTTAATATTCTGTTTGCCTTGGTGATTTTTTTATTATAAGTGCTTTATCACACAGAGAAACACTTCAGTGACCATCTTCTCCTTAATAAACCATGTCTTTTCGACACAACATTCTGCAATATGATTACAAACCATTACTGTGTATTCTTCTTACTAGGAAAAGCAGTGGAGCAAGTGATGTTAATATTATTGGGATTTGCCCAGCTCAGCTGAGTCTCAATAATACTTGCCTCTAGGAAGTGCCTGAAAATGGAGGGTGAATCTCATTGCCAGCCCGACTCGACATTCTTCAGACTACACTTTTGCATGTTTCATGTCTTGGAAGCAAACACTCTTAAATTGTTCCATTTTCAACTGCTGGATTGCATTCCATCTTGAGATCACTCTGAGGGAAGGAAAAAGAGAAACTTTAGCAAAATTTTTGGTTTAGCTGCTTCACATTCCTCTGCTTTACAGTGAAAGCATCTCATTTATGTCTCTTGGCCTCCCTGCGAAGAATATTGTGTATTTAATGGAGCCTGAGCAAGCAACGGTGTGTGCCCCTGAGCAATTTATTGGCACTTCTCCTGCAGTGGACCCATCGATATGACCATGTGGATTACTTTCTAATTCCAGTGTTTCAGTTAGGAATATCTTTAGGGCAGTTTCTAAGATAGAGGAAAAAGAAGGTGTAAGAACACCTTGTAGCCCTGAGGACAAAGGCTGAATATAAAATGGTCCACGTGTCATTTGGCTCTCCCCATCCTGTCATAATATTCCTGTATTTACCTTCTGATGTTCTAGACCCAGTTTTCACCAAGTTGCTGAAAGTGCCCTGTCTCCAAGACTGGGATGTCCTAGAGGGAAAAGGAAGGCCAGAATAAAACCACTGCCTGAGACGCTTTCATTCACCCAGATGTTTCCTCTGTAGGCATTGTGTGCAGGGCCAACGCAGGTCCTGGGGCTTCAAAGGTGAAAAGTATAGAACTCTTGGGCTTCAGGAACCTCAGTGTGGGCCATACACATGCAATTAGTCAGAGTGTGATGCTGTTTGTGTCAGAGAAACTATTGAAGTGCCTGGAGTGTGCATAGGATCGAAGGGAATTCTGCCCAGAAAACTGGGGAAGCGATCTTCAAGGACACGACAATTGAGTTTGATTCCAAAGGACATCCCATGTCCAAGGGCGTTCAGAAGCTCTTCTGTCAGAGTCACACACAGTGATAATAGTATACTTTTTTGAAATACATCTTAGGTTTGTGGGGGAGACAGGACAGGATGTCTTATTTCCAGTTTGCAGAAGAAATCATGTTCAAAGAGATAGAATGATTTTCTCAGTTCCTGTGGGTAGGTAAGGGTGGAGCTGGGACAAAAGTCAGCTCAGGATCCTTACTCGGGGCCCTTTGGTGCCTGCTTGATTAGTGTGCTCCAACATTCAGCCCCCATGAGAAGATGAGATCTAAGGTGTTATCAGCCGTGTCCCAGTGCCTGTGGCCTAGATTGGGCCAGTGCAGGCTAGAGTCTTACACAGTTGGGAATTCCTTGATGGGGAGAAAGGTTAAACCAGGGGAGGAATGTCCCGCAGCTTATGCAGCTCTCTGCACTTTCCTCTCTGAGCCATTAGCCCCTGGGTGAGAGTGTCACCAGGGTACCTGCAAGTGGCCAGAGGCTGTGGGAGTGGGCTGAGCATCCTCAGAGCCAGTGCCTTATCTTTATGTGGGTTGTTTCATATGCTTTACAAACAGCTCTGTGATGAAGGCCTAACAGGATTTTCTTACTATGGACAGAGATACTGAAATGCAAAGAGGTTAGATGACCTGCTTGAGGGACAAATAAATCATCTAACTGATTGGAATTCAGATATTCTTTCAATCACACTAGATTTCTGTCAGCTGGGGATGTGGTTTTTCCTCATTTTGATTTCTGGAATTTCTCTGATAGGAAAAAATGCCTTTTACTCTGTAATTGAGACAAGGTATAAAATGAAATATTAGTCTGCCTCCCATTCTCACCAAACCATAAGTCATCTCTATTAGCTCTCTCCCTGATAGCAATTTTGATGAAGGGGGAGGGCAGCAGAAGGAGATACTGGACACCAAGATCCTGAAATGATGAAAGGGGAAGAAAGAGAAACCGCCAAAGTTGTTATATGAACTCAAGAGTTTAGCTTCCAACACGCTTTCCTGTGACCCCAAACCCCTGTAATTTGCCTGCTGTCTTTTCATCTGTCCTATAGTAGGAACCCTTCCTCAAGCATGATTTGTCTCTTCCAGCTTGAACCTTTGATCATGCTGTTTCTCCCAGCATCTCTACCTGCAAACAAGACACCATTTTCCCATGTCCATTTCAGATCTTCCCTGATGCTCCTGCCTGGATTCATTCTCCTTCTGTTTTGACTTTGAGATAAAAGGTCTGAGCACTTTAGATGCTTTTGGCACCTGCTGTATTGTGCCTTGAACTGAAGTAAAGTTCTTATATGATTCCCCCACTAGAGTTCAGAGGGTAAGGCCTTTGTCCCTGTCTCTCAAGTATGTATATATATACACACTTATTTCAAATAACTAGTAAGTCAGTGCTCAAAGAAGAGGGGTCCTCCTGAGTTTTGACTAGAATTCATGATGTTACTCAAGGTCAGTCCTGCTCCATGGGTAGCCAGGTTATGAGGCCATAATAAGCACCTGAGCCTTAGAAGAGGGGCTGAGTGTCCTGAGTGAGCTGCTTGGACCATGAAGAAGGGCTGGGTGGCAGAGAAGACTTCTTGAAAGAGATTTCCTAGGTCCAAATATTTGACTGTCTGAGGCTCTTCTCCACGTCTGTGGCTTACTCCTTTGGAGACAAGTTCCTATTCAAATAACTAGCTGTAGTGACTGCCCTTGGTGATACAGTCAAGGGAAGACTATAATCTCTGACTCTGAAGTGCAGCTACTCAAACACTCTTTACTGTGAACACACTGACTTCTTTCCAGCCAATGTTTGGATGTCTCTGACTTGTGAACTTTACTTTTCAAAATGACCTCTGTGTGGTGTACTCGAGGTGTAGATGTTTCTAACTGAAAACAAGAATCCTAAGATGTCTCAGCAGCTCACTGAATATGCATAGTGCTTAACAGCTTACAGAACAGTCTTTTACACATCTTACCTCATGTGGCCTCTAAAGTTACTTACAGAAATAAGTTGGGCAGGGATTATCACATCCTCTTCACAGATGAGGCTCAGAGCCCAAAAGCCTTGTTGATCCATGGCTGATGAGGGACAGGGATGATTCTGGAACCCAGAATTTTATTTGCTAAGTCTGGGGCTATTTATGCTATCCTCCAAGCATCCTAGATTTTACCTACCATCACCACCACCACCAAAATGAAAAAGACAGGATGGCCAGGAGGTGAAATAAACAAAACAGGAAAGAAGAGAACAAAAAGTGAAGCTGTCTGAGAATATGCAAACTAGAACCAGTCCAGCGAGGAACGTATCAGCTTCATTTTGGCAGATAATTTTATTTTACTTACTTATGAAGATAATGAGAAGTACATACAAGGAGGGATACAGGTGTTTCCTCTATACTTCTTCCTTGATCTGCTGCTTAGTTGCTCAGTTGTGTCCAACTCTTTGAGAACCCATGGACTGTAGCCCACGAGGCTCCTCTGTCTATGGGATTCTCCAGCCACTACAGAATACGGTATGGAGATCCCTTAAAACCTAGGAATAAAACACCATCAGTTCAGTTCAGTTGCTCAGTCGTGTCCGACTGTTTGCGACCCCATGAATTGCAGCACACCAGGCCTCCCTGTCCATCACCATCTCCTGGAGTTCACTCAGACCCATGTTCATCGAGTCAGTGATGCCATACAGCCATCTCATCCTCTGTCATCCCCTTCTCCTCTTGCCCTCAATCCTTCCCAGCATCAGAGTCTTTTCCAATGAGTCAGTTCTTCGCATGAGGTGGCCAAAGTACTGGAGTTTCAGCTTTAGCATCATTCCTTCCAAAGGAATCCCAGGGCTGATCTCCTTCAGAAGGGACTGGTTGGATCTCCTTGCAGTCCAAGGGACTCTCAAGAGTCTTCTCCTAACACCACAGTTCAAAAGCATCAATTCTTCGGCGCTCAGCCTTCTTCACAGTCCAACTCTCACATCTATACATGACCACAGGAAAAACCAGAGCCTTGACTAGACGGACCTTAGTCGGCAAAGTAAAGTCTCTGCTTTTGAATATATTATCTAGGCTGGTCATAACTTTTCTTCCAAGGAGTAAGCGTCTTTTAATTTCTTAGCTACAATCACCATCTGCAGTGATTTTGGAGCCCCCAAAATTAAGACAGCCACTGTTTCCACTGTTTCCCCATCTATTTCCCATGAAGTGATGGGACCAGATGCCATGATCTTTGTTTCTGAATGTTGAGCTTTAAGCCAACTTTTTAACTTTCCTCTTTCACTTCATCAAGAGGCTTTTTAGTTCCTCTTCACTTTCTGCCATAAGTGTGGTGTCATCTGCATATCTGAGGTTATTAATATTTCTCTCGGCAATCTTGATTCCAGCTTGTGTTTCTTCTAGTCCAGCGTTTCTCATGATGTATTCTGCATATAAGTTAAATAAGCAGGATGACAATATAAAACAGAATGATCTCTGTTTGTATCCAAGGCAAACCATTCAATATCACAGTTATCCAAGTCTGTGCCCCAACCAGTAATGCTGAAATAGCTGAAGTTGAATGGTTTTATGAAGGCCTACAGACCTTTTAGAACTAACACCCAAAAAAGATGTCCTTTTCATTATAGGGGACTGGAATGCTAAAGTAGAAAGTCAAGAAACACCTGGAGTAATGGACAAATTGGGCCTTGGAATGTGGAATGAAGCAGGGCAAAGACTAATAGAGTTTCGCCAAGAAAATGCACTGGTCATAGCAAACACCCTCTTCCAACAACAGAAGAGAAGGCTCTACACATGGACATCACCAGATGCTCAACACCGAAGTCAGATTGATTATATTCTTTTTAGCCAAATATGGAGAAGCTCTATACAGTCAACAAAAACAAGACCAGGAGCTGACTGTGGCTCAGATCATGAACTCCTTGTTACCAAATTCAGACTGAAATTGAAGAAAGCAGGGAAAACTGCTAGACCATTCAGGTATGACCTAAATCAAATCCCTTATGATTATACAGTGGAAGTGAGAAACAGATTTAAGGGCCTATATCTGATAGATAGAGTGCCTGATGAACTATGGAATGAGGTTCGTGACATTGTACCGGAGACAGGGATCAAGACCATCCCCATGGAAAAGAAATGCAAAAAAGCAAAATGGCTGTCTGGGGAGGTCTTACAAATAGCTATGAAAAGAAGAGAGGCAAAAAGCAAAGGAGAAAAACCACCATATAACCCAGCAATCCCACTCCTAGGCATATACCCTGAGGAAACCAAAATTGAAAGAGACACATGCATCCCATTGTTCACTGCAGCACTATTTACAACAGCTAGAACATGGAAGCAACCTAGATGTCCATCAACAGATGAATAGATAAAGAAGTTGTGGTACATATACACAATAGACTACTACTCAGCCATAAAAGGTAACACATTTGGTCAGTTCTGATGAGGTGGATGAACCTACAACCTATTATACAGAAGTCGTGAGTCAGAAAGAGAAAGACAAATATTGTATTTTAACACACAAATATATGGAATCTTCTTGCCTTGAGAACCCCATGAACAGTATGCAAACAGTACAACAAAAAGATAGGACACTAGAAGATGGTCGGTAGGTGCCCAGTGTGCTACTGGAGATCAGTGGAGAAATAACTCCAGACAGAATGAAGGGATGGAGCCAAAGCAAAAACAACTCTAAGTTGTGGATGGGACTGGTGATAGAAGCAAGGTCCGATACTGTAAAGAGCAATATTGCATAGGAACCTGGAATGTTAGGTCTATGAATCAAGGCAAATTGGAAGTGGTCAAACAGGAGATGACAAGAGTGAACATCAATAGTTTAGAAATCAGTGAACTAAGATGGACTGGAATGGGTGAATTTAACTCAGATGACCATTATATCTACTACTGTGGGCAGGAATCCCTTAGAAGAAATGGATTAGCCATTATTGTCAACAAGAGTCTGAAATGGAGTACTTGGATGCAATCTCAAAAATGACAGAATGATCTCTGTTTGTCTCCAAGGCAAACCATTCAATATCACGGTAATCCAAGTCTGTGCCCAAACCAGTAACGCTGAAGAAGCTGAAGTTGAATGGTTCTGTGAAGACCTACAAGACCTTCTAGAACTAACACCCCCAAAAGATATATTTTTCATTATAGGGGACTGGAATGCAAAAGTAGGAAGTCAAGAAACACCTGGAGTAACAGGCAAATTTGGCCTTGGAATGCAGAATGAAGCAGGGCAAAGGCTAATAGAATTATGCCAAGAGAATGCACTGGTCATAGCAAACACCCTTTTTCAACAACACAAGAGAAGACTCTACACATGGACATCACCAGATGGTCAACACCAAAACCAGATTGATTATATTCTTTTTAGCCAAATATGGAGAAGCTCTATACAGTCAGCAAAAACAAGACTAAGAGCTGACTATGGCTCAGATCATGAACTCCTTATTGGCAAATTCAGACTTAAATTGAAGAAAGTGGGGAAAACCACTAGACCATTCTGATATGGCCTAAATCAAGTCCCTTATGATTATACAGTGGAAGTGAGAAATATATTTAAGGGACCAGATCTGATAGAGTGCCTGCTGAACTATGGACAGAGGTTCATGATATTGCACAGGAGATAGGAATCAAGACCATCCCCAAGAAGAAGAAACACAAAAAATCAAAATGGCTGTCTGAGGAAGCCTTACAAATAGCTATGAAAAGAAGAGAGGCAAAAAGCAAAGAAGAAAAGGAAAGATATACCCATTTGAATGCAGCGTTCCAAAGAATAGCAAGGAGAGATAAGAAAGCTTCCTCAGTGATCAATGCAAAGAAATAGAGGAAAAAAATAGAATGGGAAAGAATAGAGAGCTCTTCAAGAAAATTAGAGATACCAAGGGAATATTTCATGCAAAGATGGGCTCAATAAAGGACAGAAATTGGATGGATCTAACAGAAGCAGAAGATATTAAGAGGTGGCAAGAATACACAGAAGAATTGTACAAAAAGATCTTCACAATTGATAGTGTGGTCACACTCACACTCACCTAGAGCCAGACATCCTGGAATGTGAAGTGAAGTGGGCCTTAGGAAGCATCACTAGAAACAAAGCTAGTGGAGGTGATGGAATTCCAGTTGAGCTAGTTCAAATCGAAAAAGATGATGCTGTGAAAGTGCTGCACTCAATATGTCAGCAAATCTGGAAAAATCGACAGTGGCCACAGGACTGGAAAAGGTCAGTTTTCATTCCAATCCCAAAGAAAGGCAATGCCAAAGAATTCCAATTGCACTCATCTCACATGCTAGTAAAGTAATGCTCAAAATTCTCCAAGCCAGGCTTCAGCAATACACATGAACCATGAACTTTCAGATGTTCCATCTGGTTTTAGAAAAGGCAGAGGAACCAGAAATCAAATTGCCAATGTCTGCTGGATCATCAAAAAGCAAGAGAGTGCCAGAAAAATATCTATTTCTGCTTAATGACTATGTCAAAGTCTTTGACTGTGTGGATCACAATAAACTGTGGAAAATTCTTCAAGAGATGGGAATACCAGACCACCTGACCTGCCTCTTGAGAGACCTGTATGCAGGTTAGGAAACAACTGTTAGAACTAGACATGGAACAATAGACTGGTTCCAAATAGGCAAAGGAGTAAGTCAAGGTTGTTTAATGTCACCCTGCTTATTTAACCTATATGCAAAGTACATCATGAGAAATGCTGGGCTGGAAGAAGCACAAGCTGGAATCAAGATTTCTGGGAGAAATATCAATAACCTCAGATGTGCAGATGACACCACTCTATGGCAGAAAGTGAAGAAGAACTAAAGAGCCTCTTGATGAAAGTGAAAGAGGAGAGTGAAAAAGTTGGCTTAAAGCTCAACATTCAGAAAACTAAGATCATGGCACCTGCCCATCACTTCATGGCAAATAGATGGGGAAATAGTGGTAGTAGTGGCTGACTTTATTTTTTGGGGCTCCAAAATCACTGCAGATGATTGTGCCTTGAAATTAAAAGATGCTTGCTCCTTGGAAGGAAAGTTATGACCAACCTAGACAGCATATTAAAAAGCAGAGACATTATTTTGCCAACAAAGATCCATCTAGTCAAGGCTATGGTTTTTCCAGGAGTCATGTATGGATGTGAGAGTTGGACTATAAAAAAAAAAAAACAAAAACAAAAACTGAGTGCCAAAGAATTGATGCTTTTGTATTGTTGGAGAAGACACTTGAGAGTCCCTTGGACTACAAGGAGATCCAACCATTCCATCCTAAAGGAGATCAGTCCTGGGTGTTCATTGGATGGACTGATGTTGAGCATTGGATGGACTGATGTTGAGGCTGAAACTCCAATGCTTTGGCCACTGATGGGAAGAGCTGACTCATTGGAAAAGACCCTGATGCTGGGAATGACTGAGGGCAGGAGGAGAAAGGGTACAGAGGGTGAGATAGCTGGATGGCATCACCGACTCAATGGACATGGGCTTGGGTAGACTCCGGCAGTTGGTGATGGATACAGAGGCCAGGCATGCTGCAGTTCATGGAATAGCAAAGAGTCGGACACAAGTGAGTGACTGATCTGTTCTGATAAGAATCTAGAAGAATGGTACTGAAGAACTCATTTACAGGGCAGCAATGGAGAAACAGACATAGAGAATAGACTTATGGACATGGGGACAGGTGAGGAGAGGGTGAGATGTATGGAAAGGGTAACATAGAAACTTATGTTCCCATATGAAAATAGATAGCCAATGGGAATTTCTGTATGGCTCAGGAAACTCAAACAGGGGCTCTGTATCAACTTAGAGGGGTGGGATGGGGAGGTAGATGGGAGGGAGGTTCAAAAGAAAGGGGATATATGTATACCTATGGCTGATTCATTCTGAGGTTTGACAGAAAACAGCAAAATTCTGTAAAGCAATTATCCTTCAATAAAAATAAATTTTAAAAAGTCCATCTCTTGTCTCAAGGAATTTCTGCTTAATAATAACAACAATCTCCTTCATATCAGTAATTACATTAAAAAAATGAGAGGCTTCCTTAATTTTGTTTATTAAAATACTGCTGGATAAATGGCACTCATTTCAGATTATTATTATTTTTTTAATTACAATACTGTATTTGTTTTGCCATACATTGACACGAAACAGCCATTTCAGATTAATGTCATGTCATTCATTACTCGCTGCTTGCTGATGGAGAGATTCAGATCTACAGCTTTCTGTTTATACATTCTTGCAGGATTTTGTTATCTTCTTACCTATTTTATTTGTGTAACCATCACTCAGAATTCTTTTCATCCTCAGGCAATTTTATATATACTTTAAATTTCTATAACTCAGTAATCCAAGAATTTGAAATTTCTTGCAATTGTAATATTATGTCTTTGCCACATTTCCCAGCAAGGAAGAAGTAAAAAATGTTCTCATTTTCCCTGTAGTAGTATAAGGAGGCTACCAAAGCAATGAAGCCTGTGGGAAAGCAGGAACAGGAGGTTTCAGATCTCTCAGTCTCATAAATGAATGTCCCACTATATAACAGCAAATACTCTCTTTTGGGAGACAAAAGACAGAAAGCAAAGGAAACGTGATATGTGCAAACTGCAAATTGCCACTGATGTGATGAACTATAATCTTCTAAGAAGTCTCCATGGGTTATTGTGAATGAGGAATGGTTTCTGGAAGGTCTGTCCTGAGTAAAGTTCACTGCCCCAGTGCTGGATTTGCACCTGGGTTAGCTCAGCGTTTGTGGGGTCCACAGTACTTGGTAATGTGAAGTACTCTTGATGCACAGTTAGCCTGAGATAAATAAATGTGCTGTGTGATCCAGAAGAGCCTTACAAACCTGACTGTGGCCTTTCACACTAGATCTGTCTGATGAAAGAGCTCTTTGGATGTTTCAAAGCCTCTTGCCACGTGTGTGTTTGTGGAATATGCAAGCCTGTAAGTATGTGTGAAAGAAGTTCTATAGCATGAAGCCAGCTCATGAAACAGGGGCTTTAGAGTGATAATGATAGCAAGCTAGTGAGCAGGCCTCGTGGTAAATAATTCCCCTTTTCCTAAACCCAGCCACAAATGTGACTTTCCTGAAATTTTGCAGCCCTGCTCCTTGTGTTGTCTTCAGCAACTAATGATTTTGTTGCAAATGTCAGGGCTGCAACAGTTCAGTTTTGTTATAGCAAGTGGGAGACTGATAAGAAATAATGAAGAATCACTAATAGCTTTGGCATCAAAACATGACAAGGTGCATATTACTGGAGGCAATTACACGCCTCTCAGGGGCATTCAGTATACTCTAGCACTGACTTGAATGACCCAAGATTCCACTTGCCCTTTTGTTTTCGCTGAAATCTCCAAGTAATGGAAATATTGAGAAAGTTATTGTAACTGTAAAATTGCAACAGAGTTCCTTTTTTAAAAAAAGAAACATTGATTTATCCTGTGACTTGGAAAATGGTTCATTACTCTTCAATTCAAAGGGAAAACAGAACCGAGATAGTGCAACTAGCTCATTTTGTCTGGTTTACTTCGCCCCAGACCATTCCGGCATCAGCTCAGGAAGGGTGGGTTTTACTTTACCACCTTTGAGGAGGGAGTCAGTTTCACATGCAGTGTTCAGAAAGTCTCTAAAGACCCATGAGCAGCTAGCTATACTTTTATTGATGCAACTTATGAAGAAGGCCCTAGCATTAGTGGTAAAGAACCCACCTGCCAATGCAAGTAGACATAAGAGACGGCAGATTCAATCCCTGGCTTGGGAAGATTCCCTGGAGGAGGGTGCGGCAATCCACTCCAGTATTATTGCCTGGAGAATCCCATGGGCAGAGGAGCCTGGCAGGCTGCAGTCCACAGGGTTGCAAAGAGTCGGACACGACTGAGGTGACTTAGCACACAGCACACGTGAAGACTTGGAAAAGCTTTCCTGAATTAGATGAGAAAATATTCATAAAATAGCAGTGTAGTCACAAAACAATTATCCACATAAGTGGGTCCCTTGTTTTATCAAACAACTGCTGTCTGCTGTGGTCTCCTCTGTGCCACTGCTAAGCTGTGTCTCTGCCAGTGATGCTCCCTTTCAGGATCATCTGTCATTTAGTCTCTGGGAAAGTGTCTCAACTGTCTTTACAAGGCAAACTTGAGCTCTCCTTCCTCTGTGAGTCTACAGCACCTTTAAACACGTGCTACTGTAGGACTTTTGACATTTATCTAGAGATGGCAGTATGGGTATAGATTTCTTCTTTAAGGGAAAGAGAATGTAAGTAGGGAAGGCCAAATTTAACCTCTCGGTAATAATTTAGGTGGTGGAGAAAGAAGCAAACCCAGTTAAGGAGAGCAAGAAGGAATGGACAGAGAACAGGGGTGCAGTGAGAGGGAGGTATGTTTCATCACTGACACTGGGAAGAGATTTCAAGCTGTTCAAGCTGTTGTTGTAGATGATTAAAGCATCCCAGGATAGAGAGGAAGGTGCTGGCAGGGTGATCGTTTGTTCCCTCTTGTTCCTCTTAGTGTCCGTCCTTGTTGTCCTTGTTTTTCAGTCCCTAAGTCATGTCAGCCTCTTTGTGACTCCATGGACTGCAGAGTACCAGGCTTCCCTGTCCTTAAGTGTCTCCTGGAGTTTGCTCAAACACATGTCCATTCAGTCTGTGATGCCATCCAACCATCTCATCCTCTGCTGCTCCTTTCTCCTCTTGCTGTCAATCTTTCCCAGCGTCAGGTCTTTTCCAGTGAGTTGGCTCTGCACATTAGGTGGCCAAAGAATTGGAATTTCAGCTTTAGCATCAGTTCTAACAATGAATATTCAGGTTTGATTTCCTTCAGGATTGACTGGTTTGATCCCTTTGCTGTCCAGGAGACTTTCAAAAGTCTTCTCCAGCACCACAATTTGAAAGCATCAGTTCTTTGGCACTCAGCCTTCTTTATGATCTAATTCTTACATCTGTACATAACTACTGGAAAATTTATAGTTTTGACTATCTGGCAAAGTGATATCTCTGCTTTTTTTCTTTTTACTTTATTTTTTTTATTGCAGGATAATTGCTTTACAGAATTTTGTTGTTTTCTGTCAAATCTCAACATGAATCAGCCATAGGTATACATATATCCCCTTCCTTTTGAACTTCCCTCCCATTTCCCTCCCCATCTCACCTCTCTAGGTTGATACAGAGCCCCTGTTTGAGTATCCTGAGCCAAACAGCAAATTCCCATTGGCTATTCATTTCACATATGGTAATGTGAAAGAGATGGGAATACCAGACCACCTAACCTGCCTCTTGAGAAATCTGTATGCAAGTCAGGAAGTAACAGTTAGAACTGGACATGGAACAACAGACTGGTTCCAAATAGGAAAAGGAGTACGTCAAGGCTATATATTGTCACTCTGCTTATTTAACTTCTATGCAGAGTACATCATGAGAAACACTGGGCTGGAAGAAGCACAAGCTGGAATCAAGATTGCCGGGAGAAATATCAATAACCTCAGATATGCAGAAGACACCACCCTTATGGCAGAAAGTGAAGAGGAACTAAAAAGTCTCTTGAGGAAAGTGAAAGAGGAAAGTTGGCTTAAAACTCAACATTCAGAAAACGAAGATCATGGCATCCGGTCCCATCACTTCATGGGAAATAGACGGGGAAACAGTGGAAACAGTGTCAGACTTTATTTTTGGGGGCTCCAAAATCCCTGCAGATGGTGACTGCAGCCATGAAATTAAAAGACGCTTACTCCTTGGAAGAAAAGTTATGACCAACCTAGATAGTATATTCAAAAGCAGAGACATTACTTTGCCAACTAAGGTCCGTCTAGTCAAGGCTATGGTTTTTCCTGTGGTCATGTATGAATGTGAGAGTTGGACTGTGAAGAAGGCTGAGCACAGCAGAATTGATGCTTTTGAACTGTGATGTTGGAGAAGACTCTTGAGAGTCCCTTGGACTGCAAGGAGATCCAACCAGTCCCTTCTGAAGGAGATCAGCCCTGGGATTCCTTTGGAAGGAATGATGCTAAAGCTGAAACTCCAGTACTTTGGCCACCTCATGCGAAGAACTGACTCATTGGAAAAGACTCTGATGCTGGGAAGGATTGTGGGCAGGAGGAGAAGGGGATGACAGAGGATGAGATGGCTGGATGGCATCACTGACTCGAACATGGGTCTGAGTGAACTCCGGGAGATGGTGATGGACAGGGGTCCTGGTGTGCTGCAATTCATGGGGTCAGAAAGAGTCGGACACAACTGAGCGACTGAACTGAAATGAACTGAACTGAGTGTAAGTTTCCATGTTACCCTTTCCATACATCTCACTCTCTCCTCCCCTCTCTGCTTTTTTAATATGCTGTCTAGGTTTATCATAGCTTTCCTTCCAAAGAGTAAGCATCATAGCTGCAGTCACTGTCTGCAGTGATTTTGGAGTCCAAGAAATAAAATCTGTCACTGTTTCCAGTTTTCCCCCATCTTTTTGCCATGAAGTGATGAGACCAGATGCCATGATCTTTGTTTTTGAATGTTCAGTTTCAAGTCAGCTTTTTCACTGTCCTCTTCCACATCAGGAGACTCTTAAGTTCCTCTTCACTTTCTGCTATTAGAGTGGTAGGATCTGCATATCTGAGGTTGTAGATATTTCTCCTGGCAATCTTGATTTCAGCTTGAGATTTATCCAGCCCAGCATTTTGCATGATATACTCTGCATATAAGCTTAATAAGCAGAGTGACAATATAAAACCTTATTGTACTCCTTTCTCAGTTTGTAAGCAGTCCGTTGTTCCATTTCTGATTCTAACTGTCACTTCTTGACCTACAAACAGGTTTCTCAGAAGACAGGTAAGTTGATTTGGTATTCCCATCTTTTTAAAGAATTTTCCAGTTTGTTGTGATCCACACCCAAAGGCTTTTGTGTAGTCAATGAAGTAGAAGTAGATTTTTTTCTGAAATTCCGTTACTTTCCCTGTGATTCAATGAATGTTAGCAACTTGATCTCTGGTTCAGTGTCCTAGCTTTCATCTTTCTCTGATAGCTCTTGAATTTCCCTAGAAGAAAATGCTGTTGTTTACAACAATGGGTAGTTAAATTTCTAAGAAACCACAGGCATCTTTTTTCTGAATGATTCTAAATAAATTTATGGTTGTCTACATTGGAAATTTCTCACTGAACACCAGTGCATAGGGTAGTGATGTGTGTTATTCACTGGAATAGAGACTGGACGATCTGGGGGCATAGTCAGGCTTACATATATTCTCTTATGCTGACAAGACATTATTGTGCCTGAAAAATCACTAAGATCTTTGGATATTGACTCTTCTCATTGCTGCTTTCTCTTTCTGATCTGGGCCTTACCTGGTCCCCCTATTGTGGATTTTAACCAACTTTTCTTAATTGCCTCTTTTTCTCTACCTTCCATGGTTCAGAACTTTATTAAAGGGTAAGAAAAATAATGGATTTCCTATTCACATAGTCTTCCAAATACCTTTGTCTTACATCTGGAACTTTGCTTTGAAACTAAGAATATAATAGAATAAAAACAAGACTATAATGACTTGGTCTCTGGTCTTGCTGTGATCAAGAATGAGATGTTCAGTGGCTGGGAAACATGAATATCAGGAGTAAGTTGATAAATCACTATATAAACATATTATTTACTCATCAAGATAACATAGAATCTTAGATGCTAAGGCAGGAGAGAGTTTCAATAAGGAATGTGAAATAAGTACAACAACTTTATGCATAAAGTTGAGGGAAAATGAAGATAAATATTAGGTTTTACAAACTGGCAACAACTGAAATTTCTACATTATTAGACCAAAGGGGGACTGAAGTCCAATAATGGACTTCAGAAATTTGGAAAGAATAGGGGATGAAGAGACAAAGATAGGCTCTTGGCATTTTGGAGGCATAGATATTTCAGTAGACCTCATAAAATAAACTGTGTCTTGAAAAATTGCAACAAACACTTTTCAATGCATTACTGCATTTATTACAAATCTTGGGAGTCTCCAAGAGAGTGTGATAGATTAGAACAATGAGCAGAGCTCCGTGTGTGGTTGCATAAACTTTATATGCCACAGATCTGGAGGGTGACATTCATGCCACAGGTATGTGAATGCCACCTTCTACAGTTTTCAGGGACTGTGGCAATGAGAGTAGTGAAAGAAGAAAAGTTAGCTGAACATTAAGTGAAGACAGAAGTAGTGTTTTCCTGAGAGCAATGCTGTACTGTGACAGTAAGACTAAGTCAGGGCAAGAAAAGAGACTTGAGTATAAACTCTCTGCATTAATCCAAGGCTGACAAAATGAGTCAGAGTAGTATCACATAAATAGTCTCCCCTGTGGTCTCACTAGGAGCAAATACATGTCTTCCCTGGAGAAAACCATCTTTTCTTAGCCCTTAGAGTAATGTTTAAGTTCTATAAATATGACCTCATTATAAAAAATTTAATACAATACGGAAAGATAAAGTGTTACATGGTTAAAAATCAAGAGAAACAACAGAGTTACATCTCCCACACACTTCAGATATCAAAATTAACAGATACTAAATATGAAGTAACTGCATTTGAATTATTTAAAGAAATACAAGAGGGAAATAAATAAACAACAAATCAAAAGGGGAACAATAACAAAAATTTCCAGGCAGATTTAAAAAATAATCATAGAACTTTACATATAAAGATATAATTGACAACATTAAAAGTATAATGAATTTTGTTAAATTGATGAAATTAGCCAAACATGAAGAGGGAATTAATGAACTGGAAGATAGAGCTTAAAAAAATTACTCAGACTGTAACACATAGATAAAAGATGATGAAAATATGCAAAAGAAATTAAGAGACATGAGGATGGAATAAAAAAATTTAACATTAACATAAAGATTAAATCCATCCAAATGAAATAGTCAAAAGAAGCCAAGGAAAAGCAAAGAAGTGGGGAAAAAAATAAAACCCCAAAGTATGTGTTATTCTCAATTTTATGTGTTAACCTAACTAGGCTATAGTGCCTGGTTGTTTGGTTAAACACCAGTCTAGATGTTGCTGTGAATGCAGTTTTTAGATGTCATTGACCTATACAATCAGTAGACTTTAAGTGAAGTAGATTACCCTCCATAAGGTGAGTTGACTTCATCCAATTAGTTGAAGACCTTAAGAGTAAAGGATAGGTTTCCTAAGGAAGAAGAAATTGTGCTTCATGACTGCAACACAGGGACTTTGCCTGAATTTTCAGCCTGCTTGGTCTTCCCTGAGGATTGTGGATTTACGCTCTCCCATGGAGCAACTGTTAGAACTGGACATGGAACAACAGACTGGTTCCAAATAGGAAAAGGAGTACGTCAACGCTGTATATTGTCACTCTGCTTATTTAACTTCTGTGCAGAGTACATCATGAGAAACACTGGGCTGGAAGAAGCACAAGCTGGAATTAAGATTGCCGGGAGAAATATTAATAACCTCAGATATGCAGATGATACCACTCTTATGGCAGAAAGTGAAGAGGATCTAAAAAGCCTCTTGATGAAAATGAAAGTGGAGAGTGAAAAAGTTGGCTTAAACCTCAACATTCAGAAAACGAAGATCATGGCATCTGGTTCCATCACTTCATGGGACATAGATGGGGAAACAGTGGAAACAGTGTCAGACTTTATTTTTGGGGCTCCAAAATCCCTGCAGATGGTGACTGCAGCCATGAAATTAAAAGACGCTTACTCCTTGGAAGGAAAGTTATGGCCAACCTAGATAGCATATTCAAAAACAGAGACATTACTTTGCCGACTAAGGTCCGTCTAGTCAAGGCTATGGTTTTTCCAGTGGTCATGTATGGATGTGAGAGGTGGACTTTGAAGAAGGCTGAGCGCCAAAGAACTGATGCTTTTGAACTGTGGTGTTGGAGAAGACTCTTGAGAGTCCCTTGGACTGCAAGGAGATCCAACCAGTCCATTCTGAAGGAGATCAGCCCTGGGATTTCTTTGAAGGGAATGATGCTGAAGCTGAAACTCCAATACTTTGGCCACCTCATGCGAAGTGTTGACTCACTGGAAAAGACTCTGATGTTGGGAGGGATTGGGGGCAGGAGGAGAAGGGGACGACAGAGGATGAGATGGCTGGATGGCATCACTGACTCGATGAACGTGAGTCTTGATGAACTCCAGGAGTTGGTGATGGACAGGGAAGCCTGGCGTGCTGCGATTCATGGGGTCGCAGAGAGTGGGACATGACTGAGCAACTGAACTGAACTGAACTGATGATTGTGTGAGCCAATTCTTTAAAATCATACTCCTTCTCAAATATTGTATTGGTTCTGTTTATGTTGAGAATTTTGAATTATACAGCATGGATGGTAGAATTCCATGATATTAATAGTATCAATAAATATAAATGGACTAAAATGAAGTTAAAATATAGAAATTATGTTATAGAAAAAAAACAAAATCCAGCTTAATATTCCTTATAAGAAACACTCTTAAAACTCTGGGACACAGCATAATTAAAAGAACAATAACTAAACAAATTAAGCTGAAATAGCTACTAATATTAAATAAACTTAAGACTAAATATATTAGGGATAAAGAGTCACTATGCAATGATAAAAGTTAAATTCACCAGGACAACTAAAAATTTCAACATTCTGTAAAGTCAAAATGTCTAAAAATATTTAAAGCAAATATTGATGAAACTAAGAAGAAAATTGACAAATTTACCCTCATACTGGGAGCTTTCAACATACACTTCTTAGTGATTGATAGGTCCAGAAGCCTGAAAATTAATAAAGGCATTAAAGAATTGAAGATTTCCCTGGCAGATAGTGGTTAAGACTGATTCTGTGCTTTCACTACATGGGGCATGGGTTTGATCCCTGGTCAGGGTGAGATCTCACATGCTGCATGGCCCAAAACAAACAAATAAAAAAGCAAAGCAGACAGGACATTAAAGAGGTGAATAATGCAGTTTATAAGGTGTTTTTTTTTTTTTTTAAAGTTTATTTTACAGGACATATAAAAACTGTGTCTGTAATTGGATCATATATCCTATCAAAGTGTACATGAACATTTATAAAAATTAGACACATAATAGATCATAACACAAACCTCAGGGCTTCCTTGGTTGCTCAGTGGTAAAGAATCTGCCTGGCAATGCAGGCGACATGGGTACAAACTCTGGTATAGCAAGATCCCACATGCCACCAGACAACTAAGCCCAGACAATGCCGAACATGTGCCAGAAAACATGTGTCACAACTTCTGAGCCCACATGGTGCAACTCCTGAAGCCCATGCACCTAAAGCTGGCGCTCTGCAACAAGAGAAACCATTGCAGTGAGAGAGCCATGCCCCACAGCTAGAGAAAGTCCATGTGTAGCAATGAAAAATTCTAAAAATGGCATGTCAGATCATTATCTCAGACCGTAATGAAAAGTGTTATAAATCAAAACCAAAAAGATAAAAGGAAATTACAATATATTTGGAGTTTTATAATCATGCTTCTAAATAGCACATTATTCAGAAAATAAATTATAATAGAATTTTTAAAATATTCAAAATTATACTTGAAGAAATTTTGCAAACTAAACTTGTGGAATATTGAAATGCTATTTTATAGAGTTGATTACCTATAATTAAATTGCTAAAATTTAATGTTAAGCATTCAACTAGTTTTTAAAAAAATAAGATTAAACAAGCCAAAAAAATTGAAGGAAAGAGATTAGGAAGGTGAGACCTGAAATTTATGAAAGAGAAACAAAAATATAGTTGTAAAGATAAACAAGCCTAAAAGTTTTTTCTTTGAAAAGATTATCAAAATGGATAATTATTTTTAGATGTTCAGTCATGTCCGACTCTTTGCAACCCCATAGACTGTAGTCCGTCAGGCTCCTCTGTCTATGGAATTATGCAAGCAAGAATACTGGAGTGGATTGCCATTTCCCTCTTCAGGGCACCTTCCACACTGAGGGATTGAATTCAAGTCTCCTCCATCTCCTGCAGTAACAGGAGGATTCTTTACCACTGAGCCACCTGGAAAGCCTGCAAGGAAAAAGAGGGGAGACGTAATAATAGGAATGAAAAAGATGATGTTAAGTAGAGAAATAGCTAGAAACAAGATGATAATTATAGAATACTATGACTTAAACTTGGGCTTCCCTGGTGGTTCAGAGGTTAAAGTGTCTGCCTGCAATGTAGGAGACCTGGGTTTGATCCCTGGGTCGGGAAGATCCCCTGGAGAAGGAAATGGTAACCCACTCCAGTATTCTTGCCTGGAGAATCCAATGGACAGAGAAACCTGGTGGGCTACAGTCCATGGGGTCACAAAGAGTTGGACACGACTGAGAGACTTCACTAACTTACTTACGACTAAACTTATGTCAGTGCATTTGAAAATAGAAGAAATACAGAAATTCTTTAAAAATATAACCTACTAAGTTTGAAAGAGAAACAAAAGCTGAAATAATTAAAGTCTTCCCAGCATTAGAACCTGAGGTCCTGGTGATTATATACGTGAGTTCTATCAATGTAATAAGCAAGTTATTCCAATAGTATATAAATTCTTCCATAGAACAGAAAAATGAAACCAATCTAATTCATCTTTTGAGGCCAGTTTAATATCAAAACCTGATATTGACATCACAAGGCAGGTCAATTTCACTAAAACACAAAGATGTAAATATTTTAAACAAGATATTAGCAAATGGAATACAGCAGTGTATAAAGTAATACCTGACACAGTGTGTCAGATTGAGTTTCCATTGGGAATGTGAGAGGTTTAGTATTAGAACATATATAAGTGCAATTTTGCTATTAGAGAAAAGGCAAATAATATGATCATCTTAATAGTTGCTTATAGGTGATAGAAAATATTCTTAGCATATTCAGAGTGCATAGAAATGCCTTGGCATGATAAATGGTATCTTTCCAAAATATAACATCAAGTATAATTCTTAGGGAGATGTTTGTGATGCTGACTTTAAAATTCTTGCTAGTGTAGTAAGATGTGAAAACAAAGTAAAATAATAAGCATAAGATTTCTAAAGCCAGTAGCAAAGAAATATAATACAAAGAGAGATGCCAATGGCAATAGATGCATGGAATCCAAGATTACATCTAACAAATGGTGTGTAAGATCTTTGTGAAGAAAGTGATTGTTTGCATAAAAATAAAACTTTACTGAAAGTCACTAAAAAGACCTAAGTTGAAAAATATACCAGTTTTAGGCGTGAAGTGAATTGTTAGTCACTCAGTTGTGTCCAGCTCTTTGCAACCCCATGGACTGCAGCCCACCAGGCTCCTCTATCCATGGGATTCTCCAGGCAAGAATACTGGAGTGGGTAGCCATTCCCTTCTCCAGGAGATCTTCCTGACCCAGGTCTCCTGCATTGCAGGTAGATTGTTTACCTTCTGAGCCACTATAGAATGTCTCAATATTACAAAGTTGTTACTTTTCCTTTAATTGTACTATAGATTAAGAAAAATTTTCATCAAAATCCCAATAGTGGTTTTTGAAGGAATTTGAGAAGCTAATTCTAAAAGTTAAACCAAAGAACAAACTCCCAAGGAGAACCAAGAATCTGCTTAAGAAGGAATCAGTGGACAGCCTTACATTACCAGATAACCATGCAAAAAGCTATTATAATACATAAAGTTATAATTCACATGAATTAACACATGAAGTAAGTTACATAAAGCTGTAATTCACCTGAAGTGAAAAATAAGGTGATTAGACAACTCAGCAATCAGTCTGCAAAAGGAACATTATATGACAGGTGGCATTGCAGGTGACTGGGAAAAGAAGTGGTTTCAGTTAATGATGCTGAGTGAGCTGATTATCCATATTAAAAAAAAATAGTTAAACTTGAGTTCTGTTTCACACCATAAATAAAATTAATTCTGGTTTGATTAAAGCATATATATGAATACCAGAACTTCTCACAGAATGTATAGGATGATATATAGCCTGGGGTAAGGAAACATTTATTTAAATTAAAAAAAGGCACAGAAAGCGCTAACCTAAATCTTTAAAAATTCAGCTACATTCAATTAGGAACTTGTGTTTATCAGAGACACAAAAACGTGAATGAAAATACAAGGAGATGGCATTTGCCTGACATATAACTGAGATAGGATTAATTTTTGAATTATATAAAGAATTCCAGCAAATCAATTACAAGAGAGATTATCAACACAACAGAAGAAGGGAGAAAAAGATGTGCTATTGAAGAGGTAATATAAATGACAAATGTGTATGAGAAAAGATTCTTAATTTCATTCATAAGCAGGGAATGCAAATTGAGACACCTTTTTATAAAATTCAAAACCAATCAAGAGTAACTAATATACTATGTATTTATAAATATACGTGTTAGACATAGAAAATAAACTTATGGTTACCAAGGGGGAAAGGGAGTGGAAGAGGGATAAATTTAAGTTTGGGGTTAGCAGATACAAACTACTATATATTAAATGGATAACAAGGCCCTACTGTATAGCCCTAGGAACTATATTCAATAGTCTGTAACAAACCATAATGGAAAAGAATAGGAAAAATAATATATGTTTTGTATCAGTTCAGTTCAGTTCAGTCACTTAGTCATGTCTGACTCTGTGATGCCATGAACTGAAGCATGCCGTTTCCCTGTCCATCACCAACACCTAGAACTTACTCAAACTTACGTCCATCAAGTTGGTGATGCCATCCAACCATCTCATCCTCTGTCATCCCCTTCTCCTGCCTTCAATCTTTCCCAGAATCAGGGTCTTTTCTAATGAGTCAGTTCTTTGCATCAGGTGTTCAAAGTATTGGAGTTTTAGCTTCAACATCAGTCCTTCCAATGAATATTTAGGACTGATTGCTTTTAGGATGGACTGGTTAGATCTCCTTGCAGTCCAAGGGACTCTCAAGGGTATTCTATAACACCACAGTTCAAAAGCATCTTTGGCGCTCAGCTTTCTTTATAGTCCAGCTCTCACACACTTACATGACTACTGGAAGATCTGTAGCTTTGACTAGATGGACCTTTGTTGACAAGTAATGTCTCTGTTATTTAATATGCTGTCTTGGTTGGTCATAGCTTTTCTTCCAAGGAGCAAGTGTCTTTTAATTTCATGGCGGCAGTCACCATCTGCAGTGATTTTGGAGCCCAAGAGAATAACATCTGTCACTGCTTCCATTGTTTCCCCATCTATTTGCCATGAAGTGATAGAACCAGATGCCATGATCTTTCTTAGTTTTCTGAAATCTGAGTTTTCTGAATGTGTGTATGTGTGTGTATACACTTGAATCCCCTTGGTATTCTCCAGAAACTAACACAACATTGCAAGTCAACTATATTTCAATTAAAAAGTCCATATGTAATAACACTAAATAGCAAATCGGGTGATTAACATCAGATTCGGTGCAGAATTTAGCTCTGGAAGGAAAAGTGTAGGGTAGGGGAGAAACAAAGCACATAGGTGAATTCATTGCTAAGAGTAAATCCTTAGTACTACTAAATTCATGTTAGGTTCATAATGTTCTTTTTATAATTATACAGTTGGCACTCCATGTCTGCAGGATCCACAGCTGCCGATTCAACTAATTTTGGATCACTTTTTCATGGGGAAACCTTAGGTACAGAGTGCCTACTCAAATAACCATTTTGTATAAGGAACTTGAGCTTCTGTGGATTTTGATCTGAGGAGGGAGGTGAGTGTATAATGTCCTGAGAACAATCCCCTTTGAATACTGAGGGATGATTGTATTTTATAATTTACATATTTACTACATACACCCTTTCAGTTCAGTTCAGTTCACTTCAGTCGCTCAGTTGTGTCCGACTCTTTGTGACCCCATGAATCGCAGCACGCCAGACCTCCCTGTCCATCACCAACTCCTGGAGTTCACTCAGACTCACTTCCATCCAGTCAGTGATGCCATCCAGCCATCTCATCCGTGGTCGTCCCCTTCTCCTCCTGCCCACAATCCCTCCCAACATCAGAGTCTTTTCCAATGAGTCAACTCTTCCCATGAAGTGGCCAAAGTACTGGGGCTTCAGCTTTAGCATCATTCCTTCCAAAGAAATCCCAGGGCTGATCTCCTTCAGAATGGACTGGTTGGATCTCCCTGCAGTCCAAGGGACTCTCAAGAGTTTTCTCCAACACCATAGTTCAAAAGCATCAATTCTTTGGTGCTCAGCTTTCTTCACAGTCCAAATCTCACATCCATACATGGCCACTGGAAAAACCATAGCCTTGACTAAACGGACTTTTGTTAGCAAAGTAATGTCTCTGCTTTTCAATATGCTGTCTAGGTTGGTCATAACTTTTTTCTAAGGAGTAAGCATCTTTTAATTTCATGGCTGCAGTCACCATCTGCAGTGATTTTGGAATCCTAAAATATAAAGTCTGACACTGTTTCCACTGTTTCCCCATCTATTTCCCATGAAGTGATGGGACCTGCATCAGATGCCATGATCTTAGTTTTCTGAATGTTGAGCTTTAAGCCAACTTTTACACTCTTCTCTTTCACTTTCATCAAGAGACTTTTACCTCCTCTTCACTTTCTGCCCTCCTTTCGCATATATCAAACAATTTTTAAAAGTCAGTGAAAAAAAGAAAGTAAAGACAAAGACTCTGGAAACAACTTGTGCCTGCTTCTTTGCATCTCCTTTCCCATCGTGGAGGATGGGCCCTTTGAAACTGTAAGTGAACAACATCTTCATGTGCTTTATCTATTTTAGAGCACCAGGTAGAGCAGAACCCAACTCTTCTGGCCCCTGGTAAAGTCTCTTTGTGTTGGTTCCTGACTCTCTAGTCTGTGCTCTGTAGGTGGTAGAAGTTCACTGATTGATCATTGTTAACTGATCTAAGCGAAAACAGAGAATAAACTGTTGCCGCAGCACCATACTTCAGAGAATAGCCCTTGTGCTTTATTGTGCCCAGCACCACATGCAGATGCATGTTTCATAAATGCTTTTTGATGACAGCAATGATGAGGAAAAGAATCCCTTTGAGAGAAGCTGGCTTGTGCTGTTTAAGATAATGAAACTTATAAATGAGAAAAACTCTCTGGCAAGTGAATGATCACATAGGCTTACAAAGCCTGGGCTGCAGGCTTCCTTGATTTTTCATTTTTAAGATTGCCTCTGATGGTTAAGCAAGAAGTTTTGCCATAAAGACCATGCCTCTGAAGGTTGTTCTCCTCTGAGGATCTTAGGGACATGGGGGAACATCTGTGTTAGTGCCAACTGTCCCTTTCCAGAGCCCATTTGGAAACAGATTGAGGTGGTTAAAGAGAGGCTATTGACAGTGTTTTGCTTATTTTCTGGCCTTAGAGAATCCTCAGCCAAGCCTTAAGGAGAGCTTAATCTCATTTTCCAAATGAAACTCAATCACTCTTAGGCTAGATTATGGAAGGAAAAGGACTTTTTTGAAATGTATCCCTACAGGTAAAGCTCTCAGGGTGATAATGTCTGAACTGTACTGTCATTCCTTTACCCAGGGCATTGCAAGATCACCTGCTGTTTTACCTTTAGGATCAGTTGCTGCTGGGAGAGCAGGTTGTCAAAGGAAGAAAAGGAAGAGTAGGGATGATTTGAATTCAACAAATAGAACATAGAAACCCTTAATCCTCTTATTTAAAGCAAAAAGAAATGAAACTTAAGCAGTGACTTTGAAGATAATGCAGCAAGCTTGAGTTGTTTTTTATTTGTTGGTGTTTGATTTCTCTCTCCTGTCTGATCCTTATTTCTTTCTTTCATTCTTTTTTTTTTTTTTTTTGTACTTGTATAATGTAGGAAGCCCACTCCTGCCTCTGTTCTGCTTCTCTCAGCTTTTAGTGGCCCCACTGGAATCTACTTGTCAATGTTCCTGAATCCCTCAGAGCCAGAGTGAAAGAATCTTTCCTTCTGTGATCATTTATGGCTGTTTTGGTCTGAACAGTGTATTTGGCAACAAACTTTGTTCTGCCTTTAGACTTGGGTTGTTGCCGAGACCTGTTATTTAAATGCAGGGCATGATAAAACAGACAGAACATGAGCTTTGGAGTCAATTTAATCCAATTTGTTTATGTAGATCCTACTTCTTTCCAAAAAAGAATGGCAAAGCATAAAAGACAGTGGCAATAAAATTAACCACTTAGATGAAATATGCCAATCATAAAGGATAAATAGAGCTGAATACCTGGCACTGAGCCACCTATCAGCACTGTGGAAAGAGAAACATGACACCATTAGGCTCTGAGAAAAGTATTTAGAGTTACATCTGGATTCAAATTCTAGCTCTACTACTTAATAGATATGTATCTCAATCAGTTGCTTAAATGTCTCCAAGATTAGATTTAGTGACAAAGTAAATGGGTGTAAATACCTAATTGAGCCATTGTGAGGACTAATATTAAATAAATGTATGCAACATATCCATCAAAGTGCCAGGCACATAATGGTTAGTATATGTCATCTTATCTGTCTCACTGTTAACAAGTCCATCCATCCATCCATCTATCCATCTATCATCCTGACTTCTCCTCTCTCTCTTATCACTCCCTCTATCATCTAGCTATCGACCCATCTATGCATTGCATTCATCTCTGTCTCTCTCCCTTTTATTCTCCTTCTGAAGCTGCTGCTCCTGCTAAGTCACTTCAATTGTGTCCGACTCTGCGACCCCATAGATGGCAGAGCACCAGGCCTCCCCAAACCCGAGATTCCCCAGGCAAGAACACTGGAATGGATTGCCGTTTCCTTCTCCAACACATGAAAGTGAAAAGTGAAAGTGAAGTCGCTCAGTTGCATCCAACTCTTAGTGACCCCATGGACAGCAGTCTACCAGGCTACCAGCCTACCAGCCTACCAGGCTCCTGTCTATGGGATTTTCCAGGCAAAATACTGGAGTGGGTTGCCATTGCCTTCTCCACATTCTCCTTCTCTCATCTGTCTATCTATCTATTGCCTCTCATTCTCCACACTCTTCCTGACATCATTCCCCCTACTTCATAAATGATGTATTGTTATTTCATTTTCATAGTTTAGAAAGTTTTTTCCTATGAGATTATAACCTTTATTACAATCTATTCAGAGTCAGGGACTGTATCTTACACTTTTTATGCCCTTTGTTTCCTGTAGAGAGCTGTTATAAAGCTGCCACCCAATAAAAACTTATTAGTTTTGTTATTCCCATGAGAAAGTCTCGGGTTCTCCTTTGCTTCTGTTTCTCAGGAATACTTCTCATCTCAGTTAGGCTTCCTCTTCCCTTGACTTTAATGATGAAGAAAACATTCCATTTGCTTGGACTGGACCCCTAACTTCTCTCATGGTAATGAGTCTCCAAGATTTTCTGAGTTGCTTCCATAGAATGGAGAGCATTGACGGTGGCTCTACTGTATACATCACTGGGCTCCATTGATGACCAGGCCAACAGAAAGGGGGCACATGGCAAGAGGGTTCATCTAATCCAAATTCTAGGCAATCAGAGCTGCTGTGTGAGAGTGACCTCTCAGGAGATGTGTGGGAATACTCCTCTCTGAAAGGAATTGGAAGCCTTTTGAATCCACAGGAGCCCCAGACTGTTATTGCACATAAGGGCGGCCCTCTTTCATCAGCGAAGAATGTGAGAACCCCTGCCCCTGCTCCTGGAGTAACTCTGTATTGAGAGAGGGCACAGAGGACCATTATGCCAGTCTGGATGCACTGGCATTCAGAGCTTCCTGCAGACCCAGCCAAGCCTTAACGAGATGACTCTCTCTAAACTCTGAAGTGCAGCTCTCCTTTGGATGCACCATGCCATGGTCTCTCCCATCCTCTGTGCCTTGGTTCCCAGACGGGCTGCCGTGGGAGCTGTTGGCCAGCTGGAGGGAAATAGTGACCCTCGTGAATTATCTTAATCTGTACTTTCAAAGAAGGCTTCCTCCATATATTTCTCTGTGGCTCTAACTCAAACCTCAGATGTGCCCTAACGGGTTTCATCTCCTGTATCATTTGGTGTGCATGCAACTCCTTCAGAAAGGCATGATCCCTCAATTTTACAGAAAAGAAATTCAAAGATAGAAAATACTGGCATTGACACTTTATCTTTCTCACTTCAAAGCCCATAGTTTTCACTGGGCTGGGCTGCCTTCTTTGCAGAATCTAGAAACTTAATGTTTATTAACTAATCATTTAACTTTGTAGCTCCTACACTTAATCAGGACTCCTTTTGGGGTTTGTAAATTTTTTTGGTTTGGGATGCCATATGACAAAAAAATCCAAAGATGTTTTGGAAAGCCAGAAGTTGGAAGCTTATTTAAAGAAGCATCATGTATTTAGAAATACAATAACTTAGCAGTGAAAATCCAAAGGAGGGTGGCAGAAGGTTTGCGTATAAGTACCAGCTGTTGGGACCTACTTACTCAAGCACACTCTCTATTCCAGGTGGTCTTCTCAGATCTTAATATTGAGAATTCATTACACATGGTACTTGTGCAAATAAATCTAAGGTCCTGTGTATAAAGTAAACATTGTATTATAGAAAGGAAAAAGAGAAAAAAGAATGAGAGCTTTTACTTTTAAGCCCTAAGCATATATATTTTAAATTTATATTTAGTGAGTCAGAGGTAGGGGAAAGCTATTCAGTTCCAAAAGTTTCCAGATGATATCACTGTCTTTTCCCCCTTAATTAGCTGTGTTTCTTGATAAAGCAGCTATAGTATCAGGAAATTCTTGACATATGGATGTCATGATTCTCAGGTTCAAATAAAGATGAATGAATAAATTATTTGTTCTAGCTCTGTGAAAAACACCACTGGTAGCTTGATAGGGACTGCACTGAATCTATAAATTGCTTTGGGTAGTATACTCATTTTCACTATATTGATTTTTCCGATCCATGAACATGGTATATTTCTCCATCTATTAGTGTCCTCTTTGATTTATTTCATCAGTGTTTTATAGTTTTTTATATATAGGTCTTTAGTTTAGGTAGATATATTCCTAAGTATTTTATTATTTTCATTGCAATGGTGAATGGAATTGTTTCCTTAATTTCTCTTTCTATTTTCTCATTATTACTGTATAGGAATGTAAAGGATTTCTGTGTGTTGATTTTATATCCTGCAACTTTACTATATTCATTGATTAGCTCTAGTAATTTTCTGGTAGAGTCTTTAGGGTTTTCTCCGTAGAGGATCATGTCATCTGCAAACAGTGAGAGTATTACTTTTTCTTTTCCAATTTGGATTCTTTTATTTCTTTTTCTGCTCTGATTGCTGTGGCCAAAACTTCCAAAACTATGTTGAATAGTAGTAGTGAAAGTGGGCACCCTTGTCTTGTTCCTGACTTTAGGGGAAATGCTTTCAATTTTTCACCATTGAGGATATTGTTTGCTGTGGGTTTGTCATATATAGCTTTTATTATGTTGAGGTATGTTCCTTCTATTCCTGCTTTCTGGAGAGTTTTTATCATAAATGGATGTTGAATTTTGTCAAAGGCTTTCTCTGTATCTATTGAGATAATCATATGGCTTTCATTTTTCAATTTGTTAATGTGGTGTATTACACTGATTGATTTGCAGATACTGAAGAATCCTTGCATCCCTGGGATAAAGCCCTTGGTCATGGTGTATGATCTTTTTAATGTGTTGTTGGATTCTGATTGCTAGAATTTTGTTAAGGATTTTTGCATCTATGTTCATCAGTGATATTGGCCTGTAGTTTTCTTTTTTTGTGGCATCTTTGTCAGGTTTTGGTATTAGGGTTAATTTGTATGGAAATACAAATAACCTCGAATAGCCAAAGCAATCTTGATAAAGAAGAATGGAACTGGAGGAATCAACTTGCCTGACTTCAGGCTCTACTACAAAGCCACAGTCATCAAGACAGTATGGTACTGGCACAAAGATAGAAATATAGATCAATGGAACAAAACAGAAAGCCCAGAGATAAATCCATGCACCTATGGGCACCTCATCTTCCACAAAGGAGGCAAGAATATACAATAGATTAAAGACAATCTCTTTAACAAGTGGTGCTGGGAAAACTGGTCAACCACTTGCAAAAGAATGAAACTAGAACACTTTCTAACACCATACACAAAAATAAACTCAAAATGAATTAAAGATCTCAATGTAAGACCAGAAACTATAAAACTCCTAGAGGAGAATATAGGCAAAACACTCTCTGACATACATCACAGCAGGATCCTCTATGACCCACCTCCCAGAATACTGGAAATAAAAGTAAAAATAAACAAATGGGAAGAGAGACATTAACTACCAAATTGCAAGTGGGTTTCTTTACTGAGACTTCTGGGGTCTGTGAACAGTCATCATCTGCCTGAGAAAGCCCCGGCGGAGCTCCCAGAAAATTGAGTGACCCGGAAAGCCCAGAAGATGCAACAATAGTGCACGCCAAACTCCCTAGCCACTCGGACTTGGGAAGGGAATGTAGCCCAGGATCAACCAAACCCGACACCCGGAGGGGGCTTCCTGAACGCCAAACCTGAGCGGCTTAGACTGGGGAAGTGCATGAAGCATAGGGCAGGCCCCACACGGTTATCCCACAGAGCGAGAAGGGGCAAGCCCAGTGCAGAGCTCACCACCACCCTCCCTGTGGCAAGACAGAAATCAGACACAGAAGAGACCAGCAAACAGAGGGAGTCAAACAGAAGGAAATGTCTTGGTAGCGACCCCACACAGTCCACAATGACAGAGAAAGCGCCAGATATACTGTTACTACTTTTATGATCAAAATTTTTTTTTTGGGGGGGATGATGTGGAAGTGTGATTTTTTTTTAAGAATTTTTTTTCTTTCTTTAAAAATTTTTTTCTTTTTTAAATTTGTTTTTTCTTCTTTTCTTTTTCGTCTTTTTTTTCCTAAACTTGCTTAAATTTTTAAGTCTTCTATATTTCTATTTATTATTTTTATAACCTCATATTACTTTTCAAAAAAAAAAACAAAACAACCCTATCGTTAAAGCAAATGCCGTATATAGTCCTATTGGTGGAGGAAGTTGTCTTTTAATAATTCTGGAGTCTTTTATTATATTTTACTTTTTTCTCTATTTTTTTTAAAATTTCTCTCTCCTTCTTCTTCTTTTCTTCAATATTCTATCTTTGAAAATCCAATCTTTACTCCAGATTTTTAATCTTGGCATTTTGGTATTTGTTGCCAATTTTGTACTTTTAAAAACCTAATCTTCAGTACCCAGTTTTACATGAGTGCGAGACTACTGGCTTGACCACTCTCTCCACCTTTGGAATCTCTCTTTCTCCACCAGGTGGCTTGTGTCTCCCTCCCTCCCCCTCCTCTTCTCTACCCAACTCTATGAATCTCTGTGTGTTCCAGAAGGAGGAGAATTCTAAGGGAACTGGTCACTGGCCGGATCTGTATCCCTCCTTTCCATCTCCCTCTTTTATCCTCCTGTCCAACTCTATCTACTTCCTCCCTCTCCTCTTCCATGTATAACTCTGTGACCACCTCTGAGCGGTCCAGACTTCGGAGCACATACAAGAAAGTGGTTACTGGCTAGTTTGCTTTTTCCTCTTTTGATTCCACCTCATCCCATTCCACTCACCTCTAACTACTCCCTCCCTCTTCTCTCCTCCAAGTAACTCACCGATCCTCTAGGGACGACCCTCAAGGTGGAGAAACCTATCATCATTAACCTAGATGTTTTAACATTAGTGCTGAATAGGTGGAGAAATCATGAGGCTATTCTAAAAATAAATCTGAAAACCAGAATCAGGAGGCATAAGTCCAAATCCTGAGATCATCAAAGAATTCCTGAATACAGGGAACATTATCCAATAAGAGCTCATCAAACGCCTTCATACCTATACTGAAATTGAGCACTGCCCAAGGGCCAACAAGCTCCAGAGCAAGACATACCACACAAATTCTCCAGCAACACAAGAACAAGCCCCTGGCTTCAATACACAGGCAACTCAAAATACTCCAAAACCATTGACGTCTCATAACCCATTACTTCACACTTCACAGCAATCCAGAGAGAGGAAATCCAGCTCCACCCACCAGAACTCCAACACAAGCCTCCCTAATCAAGAAACTTTGACAAGCCACTGATATAACCCCAAACACAGAGAGGAAGCTCTATAAGAAAGAGAATTCCACAAATTCCCAGAATATAGAAAAGCCACCCCAAACTCAGCAATATAACCAAGATGAAGAGACAGAGGAATACCCAGCAGGTAAAGGAACAGGAGACATGCCCACCAAACCGAACAAAAGAGGAAGAGATAGGGAATCTACCTGAGAAAGAATTCTGAATACTGATAGTGAAAATGATCCAAAATCTTGAAATCAAAATGGAATCACAGATAAATAGCCTGGGGTCAAGGATTGAGAAGATGCAAGAAAGGTTTAACAAGGACCTAGAAGAAATAAAAAGAGTCAACATATAATGAATAATGCAATAAATGAGATCAGAAACACTCTGGAGGCTACAAGTAGTAGAATATCGGAGGCAGAAGATAGGATTAGTGAAATAGAAGATAGAAAGGTAGAAATAAATGAATCAGCGAGGGAAAAAGAAAGACGAATTAAAAGAAATGAGGACAACCTCAGAGACCTCCAAGACAATATGAAACGCTCCAACATTCGAATTATAGGAATCCCAGAAAAAGAAGACAAAAAGAAAGACCATGAAAAAATACTTGAGGAGATAATAGTTGAAAACTTCCCTAAAATGGGGAAGGAAATAATCACCCAAGTCCAAGAAACCCGGAGAGTGCCAAACAGGATAAACCCAGGCGGAACACCCCAAGACATATTTTAATCAAACTAACAAAGACCAAACACAAAGAACAAATATTAAAAGCAGCAAGGGAAAAACAACAAATAACACACAAGGGGATCCCCATAAGAATAACTGCAGATCTTTCAATAGAAACTCTTCAGGCCAGGAGGGAATGGCAAGACATACTTAAAGTGATGAAAGATAATAACCTTCAGCCAAGACCACTGTACCCAGCAAGTCTCTCATTCAACTATGAAGGAGAAATCAAAAGCTTTACAGACAAGCAAAAGCTGAGAGAATTCAGCACCACCAAACCAGCTCTCCAACAAATACTAAAGGATAGACTTTAGAAAAGAAACACAAAAGGACGTATAAACCCGAACCCAAAACAATAAAGTAAATGGCAACAGGAGCATACTTATCAATAATTACCTTAAATGTAAATGGGTTGAATGCCCCAACCAAAAGGCAAAGACTGGCTGAATGGATACAAAAGACCCACCTCAAAAGAACGGACACATACAGACTAAAAGTGAAGGGCTGGAAAAAGATATTCCACGCAAATAAAGACCAAAAGAAAGCAGGAGTAGCAATACTCATATCTAATAAAATAGACTTTAAAACAAAGGCTGTGAAAAGGGACAAAGAAGGCCACTACATAATGATTAAAGGATCAATCCAAGAAGAAGAGATAACAATTATAAATATATATGCACCCAACATAGGAGCACCGCAATATGTAAGACAATTGCTAACAAGCATGAAAGGGGAAATTAATAATAACACAATAAGAGTGGGAGACTTTAATACCCCACTCACACCTATGGACAGATCAACTAAACAGAAAATTAACAAAGAAACGCAAACGTTAAATGATACAATAGACCAGTTAGACCTAATTGATATCTATAGGACATTTCACCCCAAAAACAATGAATTTCACCTTTTACTCAGGTGCACACGGAACCTTTTCCAGGATAGATCACATCCTGGGTCATAAATCTAACCTTGATAAATTCAAAAAAATCGAAATTATTCCAAGCATCTTCTCTGACCATAATGCACTAAGGTTAGATCTCAATTACAGGAGAAAAGCTATTAAAAATGCCAACATTTGGAGGCTGAACAACACCCTTCTGAATAATCAACAAATCACAGAAGAAATCAAAAAAGAAATCAAAATATGCATCGAAACGAATGAAAATGAAAACACAACTACACAGAACCTTTGGGACACTATAAAAGCAGTCCTAAGAGGAAAGTTCATAGCAATACAGGCATACCTCAAGAAACAAGAAAAAAGTCAGATAAATAACCTAACTCTACACCTAAAGCAACTAGAAAAGGAAGAAATAGAGAACCCCAGAGTTAGTAGAAGGAAAGAAATCCTAAAAATTAGGGCAGAAATAAATGCAAAAGAAACAAAAGAGACCATAGCAAAATCAACAAAGCAAAAAGCTGGTTCTTTGAAAGGATAAATAAAATTGACAAACCATTAGCCAGACTCATCAAGAAACAAAGAGAAAAAAATCAAATCAACAAAATTAGAAATGAAAATGGAGAGATCACGACAGACAACTCAGAAATACAAAGAATCATAAGAGACTACTATCAGCAATTATATGCCAATAAAATGGACAACTTGGAAGAAATGGACAAATTCTTAGAAAAGTGCAACTTTCCAAAACTGAACCAGGAAGAAATAGAAAATCTTAACAGACCCATCACAAGCATGGAAATTGAAACTGTGATCAGAAATCTTCCAGCAAACAAAAGCGCAGGTCCAGACGGCTTCACAGCTGAATTCTACCAAAAATTTTGAGAAGAGCTAACACCTATCTTACTGAAACTATTCCAGAAAATTGCATAGGAAGGTAAACTTCCAAACTCATTCTATGAGGCCACCATCACCCTAATACCAAAACCTGACAAAGATGCCACAAAAAAAGAAAACTACAGGCCAATATCACTGATGAACATAGATGCAAAAATCCTCAACAAAATCCTAGCAATCAGAATCCAGCAACACATTAAAAAGATCATACACCATGACCAAGTGGGCTTTATCCCAGGGATGCAAGGATTCTTCAGTATCCACAAGTCAATCAATGTAATTCATCACATTAACAAACTGAGAAATAAAAACCATATGATTATCTCAATAGATGCAGAAAAAGCCTTTGACAAAATTCAACATCCACTTATGATAAAAACTCTCCAGAAAGCAGGAATAGAAGGAACATACCTCAATATAATAAAAGCTATATATGAGAAACCCAAAGCTAACATTATCCTCAATGGTGAAAAATTGAAACCATTTCCCCTAAAGTCAGGAACAAGACAAGGGTGTCCACTTTCACCACTACTCTTCAACATCGTACTGGAAGTTTTGGCCACAGCAATCAGAGCAGAGAAAGAAATACAAGGTATCCAAATTGGAAAAGAAGAAGTAAAACTCTCACTGTTTGCAGATGACATAATCTAAAGAGAAAGAAATACAAGGTATCCAAATTGGAAAAGAAGAAGTAAAACTCTCACTGTTTGCAGATGACATAATCTAAAGAGAAAACCCTAAAGACTCTACCAGAAAATTACTAGAGCTAATCAATGAATATAGTAAAGTTGCAGGATATAAAATCAACACTCAGAAATCCCTCACATTTCTATACACTAATAATGAGAAAGTAGAAAAAGAAGTTAAGGAAACAATTCCATTCACCATTGCAACGAAAAGAATAAAATACTTAGGAATATTCCTACCGAAAGAAACTAAAGACCTATATATCGAAAACTATAAAACACTGATGAAAGAAATCAAAGAGGACACTAATAGATGGAGAAATATACCATGCTCATGGGTCGGAAGAGTCAATATAGTGAAAATGAGTATACTACCTAAAGCAATCTACAGATTCAATGCAATTCCCATCAAGCTACCAGCAGTATTTTTCACAGAACTAGATCAAATAATCTCAAGATTTGTATGGAAATACAAAAAACCTCGAATAGCCAAAGCAATCTTGAGAAAGAAGAATGGAACTGGAGGAATCAACTTGCCTGACTTCAGGCTCTACTACAAAGCCACAGTCATTAAGACAGTATGGTACTGGCACAAAGACAGAAATATAGATCAATGGAACAAAATAGAAAGCCCTGAGATTAACCCACACACCTATGGACACCTTATCTTCGACAAAGGAGGCAAGAATATACAATGGAGTAAAGACAGTCTCTTTAACAGGTGATGCTGGGAAAATTGGTCAACCACTTGTAAAAGAATGAAACTAGACCCCTCTCTAACACCATACACAAAAATAAACTCAAAATGGATTAAAGATCTAAATGTAAGACCAGAAACTATAAAACTCCTAGAGGAGAACATAGGCAAAACACTCTCCGACATAAATCACAGCAGGATCCTCTATGATCCAACTCCTAGTATACTGGAAATAAAAGCAAAGATAAACAAATGGGATCTAATTAAAATTAAAAGCTTCTGCACAACAAAGGAAACTATAAGCAAGGTGAAAAGACAGCCTTCTGAATGGGAGAAAACAATAGCAAATGAAACAACTGACAAACAACTAATCTCAAAGATATATAAGCAACTTATGCAGCTCAACTCCAGAAAAATAAACGAACCAATCAAAAAATGGGCCAAAGAACTAAATAGGCATTTCTCCAAAGAAGACATACGGATGGCTAACAAACACATGAAAAGATGCTCAACATCACTCATTATCAGAGAAATGCAAATCAAGACCACAATGAGGTACCATTTCACACCAGCCAGAATGGCTGCGATCCAAAAGTCTACAAGCAATAAATGCTGGAGAGGATGTGGAGAAAAGGGAACCCTCTTACACTGCTGGTGGGAATGCAAACTAGTACATCCACTATGGAAAACAGTGTGGAGATTCCTTAAAAAATTGCAAATAGAACTGCCTATGACCCAGCAATCCCCTTGCTGGGCATACACACCGAGGAAACCAGAATTGAAAGAGACACATGTACCCCAATGTTCATTGCAGCACTGTTTATAATAGCCAGGACATGGAAGCAACCTAGATGTCCATCAGCAGATGAATGGATAAGAAAGCTGTGGTACATATACACAATGGAGTACTACTCAACCCTTAAAAAGAATAAATTTGACTCAGTTCTAATGAGATGGATGAAACTGGAGCCGATTATACAGAGTGAAGTAAGCCAGAAAGAAAAACACCAATACAGTATACTGACGCATATATATGGAATTTAGAAGATAGTAATGATGACCCTATATGTGAGACAACAAAAGAAACACAGAGGAATAGAACGGACTTTTGGACTCTAATGGAGAGGGAAAGGGTGGGATGGTTTGGGAGAATGGCATTGAAACATGTATACTTTCTTGTAAGAAACAAAGCACCAGTCTATGTTCAATGTAGGATGCAGGATGCATGGGGCTGATGCACAGGATGATTCAGGTAGATGATGTGGGGTGGGAGGTGGGAGGGGGCTTCGGCACTGGGAGATTGTGTTCACCTGTGGCTGGTTTATGTCAATGTGTGGCAAAACAAATACAGTATTGTAATTAAAATAAATAAATAATTTGAAAAAATAAACAAATGGGATCTAATTAAAATTAAAAGCTTCTGCACAACAAAGGAAACTATAAGCAAGGTGAAAAGACAGCTTTTGTAATGGGAGAAAATAATAGCAAACGAAGCAACTGACAAACAACTCATCTCAAAATATACAAGCAACTCCTGTAGCTCAATTCCAGAAAAATAAAAGACCCAGTCAAAAAATGGGCCAAAGAACTAAACAGACATTTCTCCAGAGAAGACATACAGATGGAAAATAAACACATGAAAAGATGCTCAACATTTCTCATTATCAGAGAAATGCAAATCAAAACCACAGTGAGGTACCATTTCACGCCAGTCAGAATGGCTGCAGTCCAAAAGTCTACAAGCAATAAATGCTGGAGAGGGTGTGGAGAAAAGGGAACCCTCTTACACTGTTGGTGGGAATGCAAACTAGTACAGCCACTATGGAGCACAGTGTGGAGGTTACATAAAAAACTGGAAATAGAACTGCCTTATGACCCAGCAATCCCACTGCTGGGCATACACACCGAGGAAACCAGAACTGAAAGAGACACGTGTACCCTAATGTTCCTCACAGTATTGTTTATAATAGCCAGGACATGGAAGCAACCTAGATGTCCATCAGCAGATGAATGGATAAGAAAGCTGTGGTACATATACACAATGGAGTATTACTCAGCCATTAAAAAGAATACACTTGAATCAGTCCTAATGAGGTGGATGAAACTGGAGCCTATTATACATAGTGAAGTAAGCCAGAAAGAAAAACACCAATACAGTATGAAAGTGGAAAGTTAGTGAAAGTTAAGTCACTCAGTCATGTCCAACTCTTTGTGACCCCATGAACTGTGTAGCCCACCAGGATCCTCCATGGGATTCTCCATCCATGGGATTCTCCAAGCAAGAATACTGGAGTGGGTTGTCATTTCCTTCTCCAGGGGATCTTCCCAACCCAGGAATTGAACCCAGGTCTCCTGCATTGCAGGCAGACGCTTTAACCTCTCAGCCACCAATACAGTATACCAACGCATACATATGGAATTTAGAAAGATGGCAATGATAACCCTGTATGCGAGACAGCAAAGGAGACACAGATGTATAGAACGGTCTTTTGGACTCTGTGGGAGAGGGAGAGGGTAGGATGATTTGGGAGAATGGCATTGAAACGTATAATATCATATAAGAAACGAATTGCCAGTCTAGGTTCGATGCAGGATACAGGATGCTTGGGGCTGGTGCACTGAGTCGACCCAGAGGGATGGTATGGGGGAGGGAAGTGGGAGGGGTGTTCAGGATGGGGAACACGTGTATACCTGTGGCGGATTCATGTTGATGTATGGCAAAACCAATACAAAATTGTAAAGTAATTAACCTCTAATTAAAATAAATTTATATTAAAATAAATAAATATTTAAAAAGATGAATGAATAATTTGAATTGTTGGGTAGTGCATTATACTCTGTAGATAAACACTGTTCTCAAAATGTTGCTCAGCAAAAACTACTATGAAGATGTAAATTAATCTTAAAAATAAGCACAATAGGGCTTCCCTGGTGGCTCAGTGCTGAAGAGTCCACCTGCCATTGCAGGAGACACGGGTTTGATCCCTGATCCGGGAGAATCCCATGTGCTATGGAGTGACTGAGCCTGTGTGCCACTACTGAAGCTCGTGAACCCTAGAGTCTGTGCTCAGCAACAAGAGAAGCCATCAGTGGAAGCCTGTGCACTATTACTAGAGAGTAGCTCCTGCTTGTTGCAGCTAGAGAAAAGCCTGAATAACAATAAGGACCCAGTACAACCATAAATAAATAAATACAATTATATATATATATATATATATATATATATAGCACAATAAACCAGGAGCAGAATATTAAACACAAAACTGTGCTGATAAACAGAAAAGTATGTTTAAATAATTTTACTAGAAAGGAAAACATATCAGAAATGCCATAACTGAGATTTATTTTTTTAATGAAATTTTAAAATTAGTAGTAGTCATATATTGGAATAGCTGATAATCATCATTATTAAATTTTATTACAAGTGACTAACGATTTCAGGGTGTGGCTTTTTTCTGGCTTGAATTGATACAAATCAGCTTTTTCTTGGTTGCTCTTACAGTGATGTCTCTTAAGTTGATTCTGTTCACTGCATTGTTAGGACAGTTGCTTGAACAGTGAGGACTGCCTGTTAGGTTCCTGCTTCTCCTAAACTAGACAGGCCTTGGAAAAATGTCTCAATTGATTTTTTTTTTCCTAACCCTACCTGGTTGTGTAGACACAACTTTGGTCTTCAGTTGAATTTGGCAGCCATGGAGTTTGAGGCTCTGTATAAAGTCATCCAAATTGGCAGCACCAACCACATAGTTGAGACTAATATTACAGTGAACAAACAACTCAGGGAAAAATGAATCAGGCAGAATTGCTGAAATTGTTACAATTTCAGACATGTTCTCACCTTTCTGAAGATTTAAAAACTGCTCATTAATAAATGTATTATTTCTAATTAGTCTTTTAGGGCCTTATTTATTTTTCCTATATCTTTACATGTTCATTCTTAGGGCCATGAAAAAAAGCCAACACATCTATTCTTAGCCATTTCTTGGATTCAACTCACTGACGTTCTTTTTGCTTTGCTCTCTTCATTCATCCTTGTAAAAAGAAAATACCCAAAAAACCAACCTCTAATCTTTTCCCTCCATGAAAGTACTGCTTTTTTTTTTTTTAAGTAAGTAAAGCAACAAGGAATGAGGCGATTCATTGTGTTGATTTTGGAATGAAAGTGTGATAGTAGATTTAGTGCATGCTAATTCAACTCTGAGAATGTATTGAAGTCAACCATGTAAGTTATACTGTATAGCCAGACCTAATCAGGAAACAAGAGCCAAGCCAACTCAAATTTAGCAGGCTCTGCTGCTCTCTTCAGATATTATAACTTTTATAAGATCTTCACAGGAATGTTATTCTGTGGGAGTGCTTTCAGCACATCCATCTGATGCTTTTTAATAAGGAGACAGTTTAAATTCGAAGTTGTGTATCTGATACACGCACACATCCCATTTACCCTGTAGACAGCTGCTCAGATATTTTCAGATGCACATGCATCAGATCTAACTTTGGGAAGTGGTATCCAGCCAGAACCTAGACTCCTCTTGCAGTCTGATCATACTGCCATAGGATTATCATTCTGTTGCAGAGTTGGAACCATGGCTGGTAGAAGCCTGATATTTTAATTTGGGCTGCTGAGAGTCCGCATATCACTGTAGACTGCATCACACCAGAGTGAGGTCTTAGAGTCTTAATTTGATCCAGTACCACTGTACACACATTTAAACTAGAACTCTATGAAATATCATGGGAGACGGTAGCACTTGACATATGTAAGGGTAGATGGAACACATGGGCTTTTGGACAGGCATTTTGGTCTCTCACAGTATGACTAGTTTGTTCTTAAATTGATAGAATAGTCCATTACTGCTTTGATTATCAATATTTAATTCTTCACTTTGGATAATGGGTACATATGGTCAAAATTTAATTATTTAAGTCAATTGTTACAAAATATCCAATTAGCAATTCTGTGAAAAAAAGAAAACCCATTTTAGTGATAGTTGTGCAGAGTTGACTAACTCCATTAATTGTTCTATGGTGAGGTGGACCCAAGCTGAGAGAGAGCTTGACCAGAGAGCTCAAACTCAGTCACTTAGAGTTCAACATGCAGATAAATAAAGTACGTTGAGTTCAATACAGGCTCTGTCCAATGGGAGACCCCACTCAGTTCCAGTAGTTATGGCCATATGCAGGAATTTGGGCCTGGTGTTGCCAAATCTTTTGATTTTCAAAGGGAGTGCCTGTTCCTCCACATAATATTTACCTACCCATTCACATGTATGACTCCTACTCATCCTTTTTCTAGATTTAATTTTTTATTTTCTGTTGGGGTATGGTTGACTCCTGCTGCTGCTGCTAAGTCGCTTCAGTCATGTCTGACTCTGTGCGACCCCATAGATGGCAGCCCATCAGGCTCCTCTGTTCCTGGGATTCTCCAGGCAAGAATACTGGAGTGGGTCACCATTTCCTTCTCCAATGCATACAAGCTTGCTAGGTCGCTACAGTCATGTCTGACTCTGTGTGACCCTACAGACAGCAGCCCACCAGCCTCCTCTGTCCACGGGATTCTCTAGGCAAGAATACTGGAGTGGGTTGGCATTTCCTTCTCCAATAGTTTACTCCTACTTACTGTTTAAAACTGTTCAGATGTTAACTTCTCTGGGAAACTTTTCATAAGTCCTAAGGAGAGAATGTATTGCCCATGTTCACTCTCCTGCTCGTGGCATGCTGCACAAATCTCCAATACTGACTGCTCTTCACTGATGATAGCATAATTTCATGTTTCATGTTTGGTGACTGTTTCCCCAGCTACACAGTGAACTGCTCAAGGGCAGGCTTCCTGTAGCACTCCTAAAGCCTGAGTAGGTGCCAAATGATGCTGAATTATTAAAAGAGGGCTATGGAGGTAGAATCTGAGTGGAAATCTGTTAGGTTCTAAGAGATGACCTGGAAAATAATGGTAACAAAAAAGCAAGAAGAGGGTACACCTAGTCAAACTTTGTCATCAGCATTCCTTGCTACCTTCTAAACATACTCTATTTTTCTGTGCCACCTGCTACTGCTAAGTCGCGTCAGTCGTGTCCGACTCTGTAAGATCCCATAGATGGCAGCCCACCAGGATCCCCTGTCCCTGGGATTCTCCAGGCGAGAACACTGGAGTGGGTTGCCATTTCCTTCTCCGGTGCATGAAAGTGAAAAGTGAAAGTGAAGCTGCTCAGTCGTGTCCGACTCTTAGCAACCCCATGGACTGCAGCCCACCAGGCTCCTCTATCCATGTCCATGGGATTTTCCAGGCAAGAGTACCAGAGTACCCACAAGCTGCCATTGCCTCCTCTGTCTGTGCCACCTACTACATTGCTTTACTCATGGGTCAGTTGACCAGTCATCTCTGACTCTTTGCAACTCCATGGACTATAGCCCACCAGGCTTCTCTCTCCATGGGATTTCCAAGACAAGAATATGGAGTGGGTTGCCATTGCCTTCTCCGGAGGATCTTCCTGATCCAGGAATAAAACCTGGATCTCCTGCATTGCAGGTGGATTTTTACTGTCTGAGCCATCAGGGAAGACTAGTGCTTCCTCATACACTTTACTCATATGGCACTTCAAATCTAGTCCTGTTCTCTGCCAAGATATAATCTATTAAATATGAAATTATGTATTTTTGATGGCATGTTACTGACATACTAACCTTTGAATCCTGAGAGTCTAGTACAATACTTAGATCATAGCTCAGGAAATGTTCTTATGAATGAAAAGGTAAATGAATAACTAATACATTTATCTGATTGCTTTCTGTTTGGGGCAGCTGTCTGAGAGCAAACCTTTAAAAATATGTGATTCTGGGTAAGCCTAGAAAAGCTGGCCAGGGGATGAGGGTGTGGTGGAAGATCCCTAAATATGAGAATTGCTCATGTCATAATTTCCTTAGGGGCTGGCCTTAACTGGGAAGAAAACCTGACCCCCAAGGACTGTAGCTAATGTATTTGTTTGCTGCTTAATTTTACAGTTAGTCTCTAGGTTTCTAGAATCCTGATGTTTATCATATAAATTATAAGTATCTGACCAAGCTGTAAGCCACCCTGCTTGACTGTCCTTTATTTGACTCATCTGTGAGATGGCACCTAGGACACTCTCACATGGCCATTTGGAAGCTCATTTGGAGGTCTCTGGTACAGAAGGAATATCAGGGCCAGCTGATGTTTGAGCTGCCTTCTCTATTTGATAATGTGGCAGTGATATTTTGTCACAAAGCTGAGTTAATGCAATATAGAATATGTTTTCCTCTGAGGCAAAGCAGCTTGCTGTGTAGCAGATTATACTCACTCTTTATGTTCATGAATCATAAGCAGATATTTCTTAAGCCACATCACCCTCATTATAAAAGACATTATTGGATTTTTAGTCTTGGGTGGGGAGAGAAAATAGCCTGCAACCACAGATCACAAGGAAATGTGGTTGTCAGTTTCTCTTGCTTGCATGATGGGTTGGTAGTACTCACTGCTACTGAGAGTAGTAATTACATTATAATATTGTCCCTTTGTGCCTTAAAACGAAATCTTCTGAGTAAGGGGAGGGTGACTTAATGGTCTGTTATATTCAATCTGTCTGGTTTTCATGGTTTTAAAGTTCCAGTAAGAGGAATTTAATTAAAGTGTAGTAATAAAATAATAATATTGCAGCAGTAATTGTAACAGTAGAGAGTGAGTTCAATTTTCCCCAAGTTTACTATATATACGAATGTTCCTAAGATAGCATTTGTGGGAAATGTATGTCAACATCTATAGATTACTATGAAGCTCCAGTTTTGGCCACCTTTCCAGGAAAAATCTGTGAACTTGAATTTATATGCTTCTCATCGCTGACGAATCAATGATAACCTTAGGAAGAGGGTAGACAGTCAAAAAAATACTTGCATAATTATATAGAACTCCATGTCTATTTGTTGCTATTGATTTTTTACATTGTTTTCTTATCTAAAATCTCTTTTATTTATTCTCCCTTCAGCCTGTGAGTGGAATGCAGTGTCAGTATTCTGTTTTACACATAGAGGAATTAAGCCACAAAGCATTAAGTGACTTGTCCCAGGTTACCCTGATTGCTACAGGCATAATCAGGAGGAGAACCCTGAATGTATCTAGACTCCCATATGACAATGAATGTGGTTGAAATTTTCAAGGAGAGAGTGTATAGAGTCTTTTAAATAGCACATTTGTATTTATATTTGCCAGAGAAGGCAATGGCACCCCACTCCATTACTCTTGCCTGGAAAACCCCATGGATGGAGGAGCCTGGTGGGCTGCAGTCCATGGGGTTGCTAAGAGTCGGATACGACTGAGCAGCTTCACTTTCACTTTTCACTTTCATGCCTTGGAGAAGGAAATGGCAGCCCACTCCAGTGTTCTTGCCTGGAGAATCCCAGGGACGAGGGAGCCTGGTGGGCTGCCGTCTACGGGGTTGCACAGAGTCGGACACAACTGAAGTGACTTAGTAGCAGTAGTATTTATATTTGAAGTTGTCCAGGGACATTGCTGCTGGGAAGCCAAAGGATAGAAACATGGCCTAGATGCCCTTTTGTACAAAAGTCAAAGTCCTAGATTATTTCATGTGGTAATAACTGTGCTCACATATTAACAATTAAAAGCTGCTGATATCCTTAGGTTCCCAATGAGATCAGCTTCCAGGACACTATGAATGAATATCAGTACAAGGAAACAAAGACAAAGAGAACAGGACTTTTATCCCACCCTTGTTCCAGTGTGCACATCTGCCCAGGTTAACTGACTGACCTGGGGAAAGCGATGAGTGCTCTCACTGAGATCATAATATTTCATGTTACAAGCCAGCTGGTCACTCTGTGTTTTTCAAAAGAACCATGGGCCATTGTTGAATAAATAATTTGCTTTCGTCAGGGACTATGCTTCAGGGTGTTGCCCATTAGATAAGTGCTTGGGGAAAATTACTACCTGTTGCACAGAGTATCTGCTCTTTAACTTCTGATTTAAGGCTCATACTTGAAACTTCTGTTTTATTTTTCTTGGTCCCTGGCATCTCTTTTCTGATTGGCAGTACCATGGTCTCTGTTACCCTGTTTCTCTGGATAGATTGTGTTCTCTTTAATGTACCTCCCAAAGTGGATTTGATCCATGCCACATAACCTATAGTTCAAGTCTGGCCATTCCAATATAAAGTCCATCTTAGGTGTAACACCATTTAATCTGATGTGGTAAGATTGCAATAAAAGTCTATTTTTATTTATATAAATTGCAAAATCAACTTATCTAAAAGACAATTATGACTTCCTTATACAGACTTCAGACTTCTCTAGTGGCTCAGATAATAAAGCGTCTGTCTACAATGTGGGAGACCCAGGTTTGATCCCTGGGCGGGGAAGATCTCTTGGAGAAGGAAATGGCAACCCACTCCAGTATTCTTTCCTGGAAAATCCCATGGACTTTCCTGGAAAGTCCATGGGGTCGCAAAGAGTCGGACATGACTGAGTGACTTCACTTTTACTTTGTACAGACTCCTAGATATACTTAGGTATTTGGCTGGTCAGTTTACATCTATATATCTGGACCTGCTTTGTTGAACTTTTAAGGTCAAGTTTTGAATTTTTTCACCTCTGTTTTAGCCTATGGTCCTCTAAGTTAGTGCTTCTCAAACAGGAGTCTGAAAAATGCTGGGCTGTCCAAGGACCACTTTTACAGGGTCTGAGAATTCTTTCCAATGATTTTTAAATTTGGGGTTCATATTTTAGCAGTAACCTGAAATGTTAACATAAATATGTTCTAGATTACAGAATGAATGCATGCGTGCTCAGTTGTGTCTGACTCTTTGTGACCCAAAAGACTGTAGCGCCCCCAGGCTCCTCTGTCCAAAAGGATTATCCTGGTAAGAAAACTGAAGTGGATTTGCATTTCCTGCTCCAGGGGATCTTCCTGACTCAGGGATCGGACCTGCATCTCCTGCATTGGTAGGCAGATTCTTGACCACTGAGTCCAGACTGCTGCATAGTGGATCTTTATTGTTTTCCAACACATCTATTCCCATTCTTTCTTGATAACAATACTACTGACTTCCTTTAGAAACCACTCTCTCTCTTTTTCAGGTACATAGTGAGTGAGAGTAATCCCATCCTCAGCTCTGGCATTATTTCTGATTGGTTTCCTTGGTGGCTCAGATGGTAAAGCGTCTGCCTGCAATGCAGGAGACCTAGGTTCAATCCCTGGGGTGGGAAGACCCCCTGGAGAAGGAAATGACAACCCACTCTAGTACTCTTGCCTGCGAAATTCCATGGATGGAGGAGCCTGGTAGGCTTCAGCCCATGGGGTTGCAAAGAGTGGGACATGACTTCACTTTCACTTTCTGATTGTGATCAGCGCATTGTACTCCAATGGCCTCAGGGATGAACATGTAACATGTCAGAGCCAATGGAGAGTGCTTGCCAAAGAGTCTTTCAGCTCTGACCCAGTTTGAGTTAGATACTTCAAAAATCTGGATATAAAGGAAATCCTGGCAGGTACATAGATCATTTGGATGAATTTAGTGCCTGTGTTCATGCTTAGGTTCCTAGTATCTTTAGTGTCAACTAGTAGGAGAAGGCAATGACACCCCACTCCAGTACTCTTGCCTGGAAAATTCCATTCCATGGACGGAGGAGCCTGGTGGGCTGCAGTCCTGGGGTTGCAAAGAGTCGGACACAACTAAGCAACTTCACTTTCACTTTTCACTTTCATGCACTGGAGAAGGAAATGGCAACCCACTCTAGTGTTCTTGCCTGGAGAATCCCAGGGACGGGAGAGCCTGGTGAACTGCCGTCTGTGGGGTCACACAGAGGTGGACATGACTGAAGCCACTTAGCAGCAACAGCAGCAGTATTACTTTATCTCAAGCTAATAAGAAAATAATAGAGGCTGATTTAATATACAAATGATGCAAATACACATTTTATAAATGAAGATTTTGCAGTAATCCAACTGAAGGGAGTGAGTCATCAAATGGCATCTATTCTTTTTGAGCCTGCCAAGCTTGAAAAGGACCCCCTTTCACAGATATAAGATCTGGGTTCAGACTGCAAGTAGTCTCTGCAGTACACTATTATCTTTCACATCAAATTAATATTGCTAATTAAAAGTTTACTGCCTCAAAGTTTTGTCTGGATTTAATTTTAAACATTTTTTCAGCTGTCCAATAACTATGAGCATAAGGGCTTTTATATCTGTAAGTTTAAGGTTGTACACATTTAAGTAACATTCAAATAAAATTAAGCTAACACCAAGCAAGGGCTTAAAGAGAAACATGTTGTTTTCTTTACAGGGAATCTGTTCATTTCCTGAGTTTTAGAAGTGTTGCCATAAATGGTAAAAAGGTGCATTTATGTTAAAAAAAAATAGGCAGACTTTGGGATTGGATAAACATCCTCTTGTCTGGAACATTACTGAATTGAAGCAAACTATATAAAAATCTAACTTTTAAATTCCAACCTTTAAAAGGAGGTCCTCTCTTCTAAAGAGGACTAAATGTCTTGCAAGCATAACTGCTCTCATTTTCACTCACTGAAGTACAAGTTTATTCAGTGAACTCTTGGAACAGATATGAAAGTGAGCCAGAGCTCAGTGAGCTGTTCCACTGGTTGCCCCAACCTCTTTTGTAAAATGCACTTCTAGAGAAAAGCCAAGTATTGGCAGGGTTCACTGAGGATGAAGTGGGTTTGTGTAGTGGGAAGGGATCTGAGAGTGACTTCTGTAAGAAGCCTCTGAGGGCTTGACCTCTACTAGGTACATCCCCAGAATTAGGAAGTCACAAGTTGTTCTCATGCAACAGGCTAAGCTGTGATTTCTTACCACTTGCACCCTGCTGAACAGGGAGCAACCTTTTTTTCTGGAAGGAGCCTCTGGGTGCACATGTCAGGAGTGGTCTGCTTTTACCTGTTGCAAGAGTCAATTCAGGTCAATTCAGGGTGGCTCAACAAATACTTTCCAAGTTTCTGTTACATCTTCAACATTATGCTGTGTACTTAGGGGATACAAAGAGAGACTAAGACATGATCCTTTCCCTCAAGAGGTTTGTGGTATGCAAAAACACATATTTCAATACAGTGTGGTGATCCAATAGCAGGGTAGTCACTGACTACTATGGAAACCTGTCAGTCAATTCATAGGAAAAACAGAGGTAAACTAGTTATTTTCTGTGTCTTACACACATACAAATGCACACACACATGAGTTTAACTATTTTGGCTTAATCAGTGGTTGCATCACCATCACCTTGGATAGGCTTAGTGACAAATGGAAGATGGACTGACAACTGTGCTGCACAGTGAATGAAAATGGCTGCTGATTTTTGATTCCCATATTTGAAAGTTGTCAGTGATGTTTTTGGCTGGTTTAACATTGCTGTTGAAGAAAAACATATTTGGTGAGACAATTACAGCTTTCATTTCCACACCTGTGTGCAATGAAAAGTACTCTTTCTTGCCAGCAAAGCTATAATGCCATTTTCCTGATGATGCCCTGGCAGGTTGAAGGCAGACTGTGCTCTGAATGTTCACCAGACTCCAGCCTTCTGTGCTCACTGTTCTGGGTAATTTCTTTCTTCTTTTTTTAAAAGTTAATTTATTTTACTTTATAATATTGTATTGGTTTTGCCATACACTGACTTGCATCCGCCATGAGTGTACATGTGTTCATGTACACTGAACCCCCCCTCGCACCTCCCTCCCCATCCCATCCCTCTGGGTCATCCCAGTGCACCAGCCCCAAGCACCCTGTATCGTGCATCAAACCTGGACTGGCGATTTTAAGTTGTTGTTTCTTCAAGAGCTCAAACCCTCAGACTATGGCATAATAGGATTAATATAGGGAAGTGTGGTTGTCTTTGTGAAACATTTTGGAGGAGAGGAGGGCTGGGGTGAGGGTATGGGTATGTGGTAGTTTATGAACGAACAAGGCTACTACAGCGTTTAAGCCATTGTATTTATTTTCTGAGCATCATAAAGGGTGTCTTTTAATTTCAGTGCTGAATTTTTCTGTTTTCCTTGGCTTCATAATTTGGACCGATATGTCTGGGTTGTCAAAAACCACATCCTCCTTATTTAAAGTCTTTCCATTTTTACCTTTCACTTTCTTGCCTTGTCAAAAGTCTTCTTGTGCTAATTCTATTGATTCCTTCCTTTTCTTATTTGGAAAAAAGCACCTTGAAAGGTATGTCATGATAATGTGGGTAGCATATGTCTGAGGGGGACTCTTGTATAAAACTAAGAATTTTGAATGCGGTGGAAAGGGATATTCTTCTTTACATTTCTTTGGGTCTTATCTAATACCACATTAAAAGTTGGCTGGGTACTGAATTTATTGAGAAGCTCAGAAAAAGTGCAGTTTAATCTAATAAAGATTTAATTATGCTGAGAAATAATGAGATCTAAAGATCCCAGTGGAGTACTCTGAATTAACTTACTCTTATGATACATTTCTTAGCTCTGGCATAAAAAATCATGGTGGGGGGTTGGGAAACACTCTTTCTGTGTGTATTCTTTTGGAAGAAAATGAGAGTTTATATGATGTGCGTGTGTATGTGTGTGTTTGCATAACTGTTACCTAAAGTTGTTTATGAGACAATAGATCTGTGTTTTTACAGTCTTTTGAAAGGAGCCTCGATGATTATACTAACAGAACAGTTATAGAAGAAGAGCTAATTCTGGTTTGTATAAATTATTCATCTATTCCTCCACCACTTATTGAATATACTGTGGGGGTGCAGAGCAGTATAGTAGCCTAAGGCAGTCCCTGCCTGCGATGCTCAATATACTCCATTCTAAGTTTTGCAGATATAGCTGTTAGTAGATGTAACACTAAAAAATAAGGGAAAGGGAGTGTTGGTGAAATAGAGGGGACCTGTGGTCAGGTGTTAGGAAAGCACTGCTTACTTACACCCTCCTAGGAAATAGGTAGTGCATTAGTTAAATACTCTGAGATATTTTTCCATAAAATAAGTATTTGTTTTTATTTAACTTAGAGTTTCTAGTTCTTATTTGACCATGGATACCCATTTTCTTCCTGATGAATACCTTTGTATGGAACACAACCCAAGAGAAAAATTGCCATACTGGTTGTTTTCATTGTCTAAGATGGTTGGCTGATATGTCATGGTGTCATATGATTCTGAAAATGATTCTGAAAATGTGATTATGTTCATAATAAAAGAATAAGTCCTCTTGAGTTAGTTTTTCCACTAGAGCTTGAGGAGCAATAGCCCAGCATCCTGCCTCGGGGCCCACATTTGATTGGTTCTGTGTCTCTTTAGGTAAGCCCCCATTGCCTCCTTTCTTACTATTTCAAATTTAAGAATATTCCTGTGTCTTCTCACACAAGCCACTAGAACAGTCCCCACTCTTGCTTCTTAGTGTTTCCACTTTTTTGGTTCTGCTTCTGCCAGGATGCAAAACATGTTCACTCATTGGGTTCTCTATGCAGGCTCAAAGAACTGTACAAAAAGATCTTAATAACCGAGATAACCATGATGGTGTGATCACTCACCTAGAGCCAGACATCCTGGAATGCAAAGTCAAGTGGGCCTTAGGAAGCATCACTACGAACAAAGCTAGTGGAGGTGATGGAATTCCATTTGAGTTATTTTAAATCCTAAAAGATGATGCTATAAAAGTGCTGCACTCAATATATCAGAAAATTTGGAAAACCCAGCAGTGGCCACAAGACTGGAAAAGGTCAGTTTTCATTCCAGTCCCAAAGAATGCTCAAACTACTGCACAATTGCACTCATCTTACACACTAGTAAAGTAATGCTCAAAATTCTCTAGGCTTCAACAGTATGTGAACCAAGAACTTCCAGATGTTCAAACTGGATTTAGAAAAGGCAGATGAACCAGAAATCAAATTGCCAGCATTCATTGTATCACTGAAAAAGCAAGAGAATTCTAGAAAAATATCTACTTCTGCTTTACTGACTATGCCAAAGCCTTTGACTGTGTGGATCACAATAAACTGTGGAGAATTCTGAAAGAGATGGGAATACCAGACCACCTAACCTGCCTCCTGAGAAATCTGTACACAGGTCAAGAAGCAACAGTTAGAAGTGGATATGAAACAATGGACTGGTTCCAAATTGGGAAAGGAGTACGTCAAGGCTGTATATTGTCACCCTGCTTATTTAACTTGCACGATGCAGAGTACATCATGCAAAATACCAGGCTGGATGAAGCACAATCTGGAATCAAGATTTCTGGAAGAAATATCAATAACCTCAGATATGCAGATGACACCACCCTTATGGCAGAAAGTGAAGAAGAACTAAAGAGCCTCTTGATGAAATTGAAAGAGGAGAGTAAAAAGTTGGCTTAAAACTCAACATTCAAAAACTAAGATCATGGCATCTGATCTCATCACTTAATGGCAAATAGATGGGGAAACAATAGAAACTGTGACAGACTTTCATTTCTTGGGGTCCAAAATCACTGCAAATGGTGACTGCAGCCATGAAATTAAAAGACGTTTACTCCTTGGAAGGAAAGTTATGGCCAATCTAGACAGCATATTAAAGAGCAGAGACCTTACTTTGCCAACAAATGTCCGTCTAGTCGAGGCAATTGTTTTCCTAGTAGTCATGTATGAATGTGGGAGTTGGACTATAAAGAAAGCTGAGTGCTGAAGAATTGATGCTTTTGAACTGTGGTGTTGGAGAAGACTCTTGAGGGTCCCTTGGACTGCAAGGGGATCCAACCAGTCCCTCCTAAAGGAGATCAGTCCTGAATATTCATTGAAAGGACTGATGCTGAAGCTGAAAGTGCAATACTTTGGCCACCTGATACAAAGAAATGACTCATTTGAAAAGACCCTAATGCAAGGAAGTATTGAAGGCAGGAGGAGAAGGGGATGACAGAGGATTAGAAGGTTGGATGGCATCACCAACTCAATGGCCATGAGTTTGAGTAAGCTCCAGGTGTTGGTGATGTATAGGGAAGCCTGGCATTCTGCAGTCCATGGGGTCACAAGGAGTCAGACACGACTGAGCAACTGAACTGAACTGGTTTACAACTATACACAGGTACAGAAAAGTTTCACTACCCTTGAAACCTGTGCTCTGCTTATTCATCCTTTATCTCCTCTCCTCCCTCTAACCCCTGGCAGCCACTGATCTTCTTACTTTCTCCATAGTTTTACCTTTCAAGACTGTCATTTGGTTAGAATAATATAGTATGTAGCCTTTTCAGATTGACTTCTTTTACTTAGTAATATACACTTAAATTTATGCCTTTTCATGGCTTGGTAGCTCATATATTTTTAATAATAAATAATATTACTTTTTCTGGATGTACTGTGGTTTGTTTATTTCTCCACCTATTGAAGGATGTCTTGGTCACTTCCAAGTTTTGGCAGTTATGAAAAAAGCTGTGATAAGTATCTATGTGCAATTTTTTTGTGTGTGGCCATATTTTCAGCTCATTTTTGAAAACAACAGTGAGTGTGATTGCTGGCTCATATGGTAAGAGTATATACATATTTTAAAGAAATCACAAAAGTGTATTCCAAAGTGGCTGTACCGTTTTGCATTTGTACCCACCAGTAATGAATGAGAACTTTGTTGCTCCACATCCTTGCTAACATGGTTTTGTCAGTGTTTCAAAGTCTGCCATTCTAATAGGCATGCAGTGGTATTTCATTGTTGCTTTAATTTACATATTCCTGGTGACCTATGATATTGAGAATTTGTTAATATGTTTCTTTGCCATATGTGTACCTTCTGTGGTCTTTTGCAATTTAGTTCATTTCTAAGTTGACTTTTACAAGTTATTGGTATATTTTAAAAAATGATTTTTTATCAGATGTCTTTTTGTAAATATTTTCTCCCAGTTTTTGTTTTTTCTTCTTATAGATCAATTTCTTTTCTCAAACTTCCAAATACAACAAGGAGAAAGTCTCTTTTAATATTGGCAGTCTTTCCTTTCAACAAATATGGAGCAGGATACAGTGTGTTAGTTCCATTTCACAGATACCTACTATTATAGTAATGTAAAGTTTTCATTTTATTAATATATTTTAGTTAAAATAATGGAACAGAACATAGAGCCCAGAAATAAGCATACATACATGTGGTCATAGGTTCATTTAATTTCTGATGAAAGAACCAAAACTGTACAATGGAGAAAGGACATTCTCTTCTGTAAATAATGTTGGGAAACTGATTAGTCACATGTCAAAGAATGAAACTCAACCATTATCTTACGCCATACATGAAAATTAACTCAGAATGCATTAAAGACTTGAACATGAGACCCAGTGCCATGAAATTCCTAGAAGAAAACATAGGCAGTAGGCTCCTTGATGTTGGCCTTGGCAATGATTTTTTTGGGGGAGGGGGTTGAAAACAAATCCTAAGACAGCAAAAACAAAAGTAAACAGGTGGGACTACATCAACTTTAAACACTTCTGCATAGAAAAGGAAACCATCAACAAAATGAAAAAGGAACCTACTGAATGGGAAAATATATTTGCAAATCATACATCTAATAAGGAATTAATATCCAAAATATGTAAAGAACTCATAGAAGTCAATAGTAGAAAATGAAAAACTGAATTAAAAATGGGCAGAGGAGCTGAATAGACCTTTTTCTGAAGAAGATATGCAGGTGAACAACAGATACATGAAAAGATGTTCAACATCACTAATCATCAGGGGAATGCAAAGCAAAACTGCAATGAAATACCACCTCACACAGGTCAGAATGGCCATCATCAAAAAGAACACAAATAGCAAATATTGAAGAGGATATGGATAAAAGGGAACATGTGCTCACTTGTTGGTGTGTATGGAAATTGGTGCAATCACTCTGGAACACAGTCTGGAGGCAACTGAAAAATAATGACCCAGCAAATCCACTTTTGGGTATTTTTCTGAAGGAAATGAAGGCTAATTGGAAAAATCTGCACCACCATGTTCATTGTATTATTATTTTAATAGCCAAGATATGGAAGCACTGTAACTGTCAACTCTTGGATGGATAAATAAGGCATACACACACACACACACACACACACACACACACACACACAACACACATACAAAATACAATATTATTCAGCCATAAAAAGAAACAATTTCTTCCATTTGTGAGAACTTGGATAAACATTATAGTGAGTGAAATAATTCAGACAGAGAAAGACATATACTGCGTGATCTCACTTGGAATCTAAAACAAAACAAACAGAAAGGGAGTACCAAACACATAGAAACAGAGAACAGATTAGTGGTTGCCATAGCAGTTGGGGGAGCAAAATGGGTTAAGGTGATCAAAAGGTACAAACTTCCAGTTATAAATAAGTCTTGAGGATGTAAATTACAGCTTGGTGGCTACAGTTAATAGTACCATATTGCATATTTGAAAGTGGCTGAGATAGTAGGCCTTAAAAGTTCTGATCGCACAAACAAAAAATCTGTAATTGTACATGGTGATGGATATTAACCAAACTTACTGTAGTGATCATTTCACAAACTATACATATATCAAATCATTGTAATGATATATGTTAATTACATCACAATAAAAATATCGTATTGACCAGACAGTATATAAAAATGGTATAATACTCAAAAAGTACAAAGAGGTATACCCTTATCTTTTCTACAGATTTTCTACAAAGACAACTACAGCAAACAATTTCTTATTGATATTTTCAGGGATATTATGTCCATATAGTGTATGTATATGTGTTTATAGTTACTTTTTTAAAACCTAATTGATAGTCTGTTATTCATGCTATTCTTCACATTGCTTTTTCTTTTGATTAAACATTTATCTGGAGGTCTCAGATATGGCAAAAATATTGAGGCGAGTTTACACATGATTGATCAGCTGTTTACACCATACTGTCACTTTCCTATTGCCTTCAAGTGAAAACAAGATATGTTGCTGAAAATTTTGCTGCAAAAAATAAGTTAAAGAATTAAATAAGATTTAATCATATGGATTTTGCTCCCACATTTGTTCCTTTTGCTCTTTGTATTGTCTTTTTCCTTTGTTCCCTTAGAAGTAGAGGAAGGAATCAGTCCAGTTCAGTCACTCAGTTTTGTCCAACTCTTTGCACCCCATGGACCACAGTATGCCCAGTCTCCCTGCCCATCAACAACTCCCCGGAGTTTACCCAAACTCATGTCCATTGAGTCAGTGATGCCATCCAACCATCTCATCCTCTGTCATACCCTTCTTCTCCTGTATTCAATACTTCCTTGAATTAGGGTCTTTTCAAATGAGTCAGTTCTTTGCATCAGGTGGCCAAAGTATTGTAGTTTCAGATTCAACATCAGTCCCTCTAATGAACACCCAGGACTTATCTCCTTTAGAATGGACTGGCTGGATCTCCTTGCAGTCCAAGGGACTCTCAAGAGTCTTCTCCAACATCAAGGTTCAAAAGCATCAATTCTTTGGTGCTCAGCTTTATTTATAGTCCAACTCCCACATTCATACATGACTACTGGAAAAACCATAGCCTTGACCAGATGGACCTTTGTTGACAAAGTAATGTCTCTGCTTTTTAATATGCTGTTTAGATTGGCCATAACTTTCCTTCCGAGGAGTAAATGTCTTTTAATTTCATGGCTGCAATTACCATCTGCAGTGATTTTGGAGCCCAGAAAAAGTCAGACACAGTTTCCATTGTTTCCCCATTTACTTGCCATGAAGTGATGGGACTGGATGCCATGATCTTAGTTTTTTGAATGTTGAGTTTTAAGCCAACTTTTTCACTCTCCTCTTTCAATTTCATCAAGAGGCTCTTTAGTTCTTCTTCACTTTCTGCCATAAGGGTGGTGCCATCTGCATATCTGAGGTTATTGATATTTCTTCCAGAAACCTTGATTCCAGCTTGTGCTTCCTCCATCTCAGCGTTTCTCATGATATACTCTGCATATAAATTAAGTAAGCAGGGTTACAAGATACAGCCTTGATATATTCCTTTTCCTATTTGGAACCAATATGTTGTTCCATGTCCAGTTCTAACTGTTGCTTCATGACCTGCATACAGGTTTCTCAAGAAGCAGGTCAGGTGGTCTGTTATGCCCATCTCTTTCAGAATTCTCCACAGTTTATTGTGATCCACACAGTCAACGGCTTTGGCATAGTCAATACAGCAGAAATAGATGTCTTTCTAGAACTCTCTTGCTTTTTCAATGATCCAGGAGACGTTGGCAATTTGATCTCTGGTTCCTCTGCCTTTTCTAAAACCAGCTTGAACATCAAGAAGTTCATGGTTCACATATTGCTGAAGCCTGGCTTGGAGAATTTTGAGCATTACTTTACTAGTGTGTGAGATGAGTGCAATTGTGCAGTAGTTTGAGCATTCTTTGGCATTGCCTTTCTTTGGGATTGGAACGGAAACTGACCTTTTCCAGTTCCATGGCCACTGCTGTTTTCCAAATTTGCTGGCATATTGAGTGCAGCACTTTCACAGCATCATCTTTTAAGATTTGAAATAGCTCAACTGGAATTCCATCACCTCCATCAGCTTTGCTCGTAGTGTTGCTTCCAAAGGCACCTTGACTTCACATTCCAGGATGTCTGGCTCTAGATGAGTGATCACACCATTGTGATTATCTGGGTTGTGAAGATCTTTTTGTACAGTTCCTCTGTGTATTCTTGCCACCTCTTCTTAATGTCTTTTGCTTCTGTTAAGTCTTTACCATTTCTGTCCTTTATTGAGCCTCAGTTACTCACCAGTTTTTGTTGTTATGGTTTAGTTGCTAAGCTGTCTCTGACTCTTTATGACCCCATGGACTGTAGCCTGCCAGGCCCCTCTGTCCATGGGATTTCCCAAGCTAGAACAGTGAAGTGAAGTGCCATTTCCTTCTCCAGGACTACTTTCTAACCCAGGGATCAAATCTTTGTCTCCTGCCAGAGAGTTCTACAAAGAAAAATAATGTTAATGGAAATTTTTATCCCTTGCTAGTTTAGAAGAGTCTGGAGCATGAATCAAGATAACAAACAGGGAGATGGTTTTCCTTACTGGCTTCCACTCTGGAAAGCTAAGGCAGATTTAACAAAAAGATGCCACTAGTCTAATTTGATGAGGCCCAGGCAAACAACTGCAGCCATGAAATTAAAATACACTTACTCCTTGGAAGGAAAGTTATGGCCAACTTAGATAGCATATTGAAAAGCAGAGACATTACTCTGACAACAAAGATCCATTTAGTCAAGGCTATGGTTTTTTCAGTGGTCATGTATTGATGCAAGAGTTGGACTGTGAAGAAAGCTGAGTGCCAAAGAATTGGTGCTTTTGAACTGTGGTGTTGGAGAAGACTCTTGAGAGTCCCTTGGGCTGCAAGGAGATCCAATCAGTCCATTTTAAAGGAGATCAGTCCTGCGTGTTCTTTGGAAGGAATGATGCTAAAGCTGAAACTCCAGTACTTTGGCCACCTCATGCGAAGAGTTAACTCATTGGAAAAGACCCTGATGCTGGGAGGGATTGGGGGCAGAAGGAGAAGGGGACGACAGAGGATGAGATAGCTGGATGGCATCACGGACTCAATGGACATGAGTTTGAGTGAACTCCAGGAGATGGTGATGGACAGGGAGGCCTGGTGTGCTGTGATTCATGGGGTCACAAAGAGTCAGACACGACTGAGCAACTGAACTGAACTGAAGCAAACAAGTCCACAAATTGCAGTAACTTGGAAAAATGGTTGTATTCAAGTCATGGTGGGCAGCCTGCACAAGTTTTGGGCTTGCCTGCTTACCTTATCTTAGAGACAGTGTTTTTGTCTGTTGCTAGGTTTTCACCAAACATATATTTAGCCAGATTGAAAGCATTTTTAAATCAATTCAGATGCATTTTTAAAATGAATTTGAACACATCTGGCTTCAAATGGGTATATTTTCAGGGGTCAGAAGTACCAGTTCAACAGTGGTCCAGGCTAATTGGCTCTGTTCTTTAGTGGGTGTAGCCAACATCTGGAGTTAAAGTTCTGAGAATATTTGCTCATTCACTCTAAATGATGGCATGGATCTTAGCCAATCTTCCGTCAAGTGCAGGAGGTTTTGCTGTAGGATTTTAAAGCAAATTAACAGGTGGTTTGGGACAGACCTTTCACATTACTGGGGAAAAAATCCAATCAACTTAAATCACATACGACTAATTAATTTATTAAACATCACCTTAAAGTCCCTAAAATGCTCTGTTAATTCTAACAACTATCCTGAGAGAATAATCTTAATTTCAAATATTATTATTTATTACAATTTTATCTAGGTCAGGAAGCTAGGGATCAGAGAAGTTTAGAAATTAGACAATGTTCATGTAGTTATTAAAAGGTAAATCCTAACTCAAATCTGGCTCTTTCAGCTCCAAATCATGAATCAGTAGCCTCATCTTTATGTAGAGAGAAAAATCATGTTTCTTAAATCACCAGCCTGCTACCTCAAACTGACTTCAGCTAGTATCTGTTCTTTAATATCATAATCCCACATAAAAAATCTTAGATGGGTACAGCTGTATGTAAATCATGATATACGTTTTTATTTATTTTAAAGTGCAAATGGTAGCTCATTATTGTGCCGTTCTGTTCACTGCTTTTTTTTTTTTTTTTTAATCAGTAGAGTGGGCTTTTTTTTTTTTTAATTAAAGGATAGTTGTTTTACAGAATTTTGCTGTTTTCTGTCAAACCTCAACATGAATCAACCATAGGTTGATTCCCTCCCTTTGAAACTCCCTTCCATCTCTCTCCCCATTCCACCCTTCTAGGTTGATACAGAGCCCCTGTTTGAGTTTCCTGAGCCATATAGTAAATTCCCAGTGTCTATCTATTTTACATATGGTAATATAAGTTTCCATGTTACTCTTTCCATACATCTCACCCTCTCCTCCTCTTTCCCCATGTACATAAGTCTTTTCTCTATGTATGTTTCTCCATTGTTGCCATGTAAATAAATTCTTCAGTATCATTTTTCTAGATTCTGTATATATGTGTTAGAATACAGTATTTATCTTTCTCTTTCTGACTCACTTCACTCTATAATAGGTTCTAGGTTAATCCACCTCATTAGAACTGACTCAAATGTGTTCCTTTTTATGGCCTGAGTAATATTCCATTGTATATATATGCCACAAGTTCTTTATCCATTCATTTGTTGATGGACATCTAGGTTGCTTCCATGTTCTAGCTATTGTAAATAGTGCTGCAATGAACAATTGGATACATGTATCTCTTTCAATTTTTGTTTCCTCAGGGTATATACCCAGGAGTGGGATTGCTGGGTCATACTGTGGTTTTATTCCAAAGTTTTTAAGGAATCTCCATACTGTCTTCCATAGTGGCTGTATCAGTTTACATTTCCACCAACAGTGAAAGAGTGTTCCCTTTTATCCACACCATTTCCAGCATTTATTGTTTGTAGACTTTTTGATGAGGGCCATTCTGACTGATGGGAGTTGATATCTCATTGTAGTTTTGATTTGCAATTCTCTAATAATCAGTGATGTTGAGCATCTTTTCATGTGTTTGTTATCCATTGGTATGTCTTTAGAGAAATGTCTGTTTAGGTATTTTTCCCAGTTTTTGATTGGGTTGTTTTGCTGGTATTGGGTTGTATGAGCTGCTTGTATATTTTGGAAATTAATCCTTTGTCAGTTGTTTCATTTGCTATTATTTTCTCTCATTCTGAGGATTGCCTTTTCACCTTGCTTATAGTTTCCTTTGCTGTGCAAAAGCTTTTAAATTTAATCAGGTCCCACTTGTTTACTTTTGTTTTTATTTCTCTTACTCTAGGAGGTGGGTCATAGAGGATCTTGCTTTGATTTATGTCATTGAGCGTCCTGCCTATGTTTTCCTCTAAGAGTTTTATAGTTTCTGGTCTTACATTTAGTCTCTAATCCATTTGAGTTTATCTTTGTGTATGGTGTTAAGATATTAATTTCATTCTTTTAAATGTAGCTGTCCAGTTTTCCCAGCACCATTTATTGAAGAGGCTGTTTTGCCCCATTGTATATTCTTGCCTCCTTTGTCAAAAATAAGGTATCCATAGGTGCATGGGTTTATTTCTGGGCTTTCTATCTTGTTCCATTGCTCTGTATTTCTGATTTTATGCCAATACCATACTGTCTTGATGACTATAGCTTTGTAATCTGAAATCAGGAAGGTTGACTCCTCCAGCTGCATTCTTCTTTCTCAAGACTGCTTTGGCTGTTTGGGATCTTTTGTGTTTCCATATGAATTGTGAATTTTTGTTCTAATTCTATGAAAAATGCCATTGGTAATTTGATAAGGATTGCATTAAATCTGTAGATTGCATTTGGTAGTATAGTCATTTTTACAATATTGATTCTTCTGACCCAGGAATATGGAATATCTTTCCATCTGTTTATGTCATCTTTGATTTCTTTCATTAGTGTCTTATAATTTTGTGGGTACTGTTCTTTCATCACCTTAGGTAAATTTATTCCTATATATTTAATTCTTTTTGCCACAGTGGTGAATGGTATTGATTCTTTAATTTCTCTTTCTGATTTTTCTTTTGTTTTGTTTTGTTTTTTAGATTTTTTATTTTTTTCTTTATTTTTTAATTTTTTTAAAATTATTATTAAATTTATTTATTTTTTTAATTACAATACTGTATTTGTTTTGCCATACATTGACACAAATTAGCCATAGGTGAACACAATCTCCCAATGCCAAAGCCCTCTCCCACCTCCCACCCCACATCCTCTACTTGAATCATCCTGTGCATCAGCCCCATGCATCCTGCATCCTACATTGAACATAGATTGGGGCTTCGTTTCTTACAAGAAAATATACATGTTTCATTGCCATTCTCCCAAACCATCCCACCCTTTCCCTCTCCCTCTCCCTCAGAGTCTGATTTTTCATTGTTAGTATATAGAAATGAAAATGATTTCTGTGTATTGATTTTGTATCCTGCAACTTTGCTACATTCACTGATTAGCTCTAATAATTTTCTGATACTATCTTTAGGGTTTTCTATGTACAGTATCATGTTACCTGCAAACATTGAGAGCTTTACTTCTTTTCTGATCTGGATTCCTTTTATTTCTTTTTCTTCTCTGATAGCTGTAGCTAGGACTTCCAGAACTATGTTGAATAATAGTGCTGAAAGTGGACACCCTTGTCTTGTTCCTGACTTAGGGGAAATGCTTTCAGTTTTTCACCATTGAGAATAATGTTTGCTGTAGGCTTATTACTTATTAATCATATATGGAGAAAGTGGGGGAAATTGGATATAGCAAAAATGTTTGCAACTGCTACGTGGATGAATAAAGGTTGTATAAGTCATCACAATAAACTGGAAAATTCTGAAAGAGATGGGAATACCAGACCACCTGACCTGCCTCTTTGAGAAACCTATATGCAGGTCATGAAGCAACAGTGAGAATTGGACATGGAACAACAGTCTGGTTCCAAATAGGAAAAGGAGTATGTCAAGACTGTATACTGTCACCCTGCTTATTTAACTTCTATGCAGAGTATATCATGAGAAATGCTGGGCTGGAAGAAACACAAGCTGGAATCAAGATTGCTGGGAGAAATATCAGTAAACTTAGATATGCAGATGACACCACCCTTATGGCAGAAAATGGAGAGGAACTAAAAAGACTCTTGATGAAAGTGAAAGTGGAGAGTGAAAAAGTTGGCTTAAAGCTCAACAATCATAAAAGTAAGATCATGGCATCTTGTCCCATCACTTCATGGCAAATAGTGGGGAAACAGTGGAAACAGTGTCAGACTTTATTTTTGGGGGGCTCCAAAATCAGTGCAGATGGTGATTGCAGCCATGAAATTAAAAGACACTTACTCCTTGGAAGAAAGTTATGACCAACCTAGACAGCATATTCAAAAGCAGAGACATTACTTTGCCGACTAAGGTCCGTGTAGTCAAGGCTATGATTTTTCCAGTGGTCATGTATGGATGTGAAAGTTGGACTGTGAAGAAGGCTGAGCACAAAAGAATTTATGTTTTTGAACTGTGGTGTTGGAGAAGACTCTTGAGAGTCCTTGGACTGCAAGGAGATCCAACTAGTCCATTCTGAAGGAGATCAGCCCTGGGATTTCTTTGGAAGGAATGATGCTAAAGCTGAAACTACAGTACTCTGGCCACCTCATGCGAAGAGTTGACTCATTGGAAAAGACTCTGATGCTGGGAGGGATTGGGGGCAGGAGGAGAAGGGAACGATAGAGGACGAGATGGCTGGATGGCATCACGGACTTGTTGGACGTGAGTCTGAGTGAACTCTGGGAGTTGGTGATGGACAGGGAGGCCTGGCGTGCTGCGATTCATGGGGTTGCAAAGAGTCAGACATGACTGAGCTACTGAACTGAACTGAACTGAAGTCATAACTCCCGAAATATTCAAATGGAGATTGTTTTTTTTTCCTCTGCATCATAATTATAAAAGGAAGATTAAGGGTTTTATAAGAAACACTTTTTCTTGAGAAAAGTTCCAGGGCTGTTGAGGATTTGATTCCATGACTTCATGCTCAAATACAAAACTTATATAAGCGGTAAGCAGGGATTTCATTTGTGTTCAAGCTGCTTGAGCTGAACCAGCTGTTTCCAGAGCAAAGATTGTAATGCAGGAAGTTCATGTGCTACAAGAAAATGCCAAAGTATGACAATGAGGAATTGTTACTATATTCCCTGTAGATGATGCTCCTTAAACTAAGAGCATAAAGATGTCTCCAGTGTGAACAAGGCCAGGGCCCTTTTCTATGTAGCAGGTAACTCATTCCAGCTGTTTAGCCATGTCTTCTTCTGCCAAAGCCTTTCCCCAAAGGTAGCATTAGTTCCAGGAGTTTTCTAAGCTGAATACTGCAAAAGATGGCAATTTTGCAGCCTGTTTAGTAGTTTCCTCAGAGGAAAACGTGTTGCTGTCACCAAGTCTCTTCTAATACAAATTCACCTTGATGCTGTACTTTACAGAAAGAAACACTTCACCCAGGATACCCAAGTGGGCTGCATTTTCTGCCACTTCATTGCTGACCACATTTTCCTCAAAACATTCTATTGCAGCAAAATATAAAGGCATTTGTCCAAAATTTTTGAGACTCACCCAAGGGCCAGATAAATGTCGTCATGTTTATTTTCTGGAATCAGGGCTTAGGGACAGGGTTAAAGGGAAAGATCTCTCCCATTACAAATCAAGTTTACTGGAAATGAAGCAGTGAAGCAACCGTATTTCACACAAAATGTGTGTTTATGGCTCTCTGAGATATGATCATCAGGCATGCTGTAATGACTCTTCAGTTGTCTGACCTTTGAGTGTTGCACACCTGTCTTACTTAGATTCTCGGATGCAGTATTGCAGAGAACAAAATTACCAACTTAGGCGTGGTGGGTTCACTTGGATCTCTGGCTGTGTGTGGCTAACACTGACAAACCTATGCTTTTTAAATCCAGAGTAAGTATATATCCAGCAGTCTGAAGTTTGCATCTTTGTACAGGTTTGAGTCATTTTTATAATTCTTTGGAGATGAGAACAAACTTGGAGCAGTAAGTGCTTTGAAAAACAAACTACCAACATGTTGTGAATGTGTAAACTGGGGAAAAGTATGCAAAATTCAGAGGATAAGGAGACTAGAAAGTAACATAAGCCATGGATTCACTGAGACAAATGTTCCTTGTACGTTGAACCTAACACTTACACATGGTTGATTCAGCAGTCCCCAGCTAGTAGGTGGTATTCACTGTTTTTGTGGACTCCCAATGCTCTTCACCCCTTTTTGACTTTGCCCAATGTTCCCTCTTATGGATATTGTATCCCTCTTATTTCATTTATTAAAATATTTCTTTGGAAGAAACATTACTTATTTCCCCTTCCTAGAAACCACCTGTGGTATGAATAGAATGTTGAACTGGACATGTGGCTCCCTAGAATAAACAGGACGTTTCCCACCTTCTCTTGCATCCACATGTGACCCTGTGACTAAGTTCTGGCCAATGGCAGAGAAGTAAAAATGTCAGGTAGCAGCAGCAGCATTCTTTGCCCCTTTCCTCTCCACCACTGACCAGCACAGAGGCAAGGTGGCTGATGCTGGGAGAGCTGTCCCAGTGGCTTTATGCGTGGAGTTAATGATTGGTGAAGCATTAGGTAGAGGGAGCCTGAATACCTGATACAACTGCCCAGTACTGGGTGCCTGCCCTTTAACTTAGATTGTAGAGAAAAACAAACATCTATGCTCTGTGACCACCTAGAGGGGTGGGATGGGATGGGAGGTGGGGGAGTTCAAGAGGGAGGGGATGTATGTTTACTTACGGCTGATTCATATTATTGTGTGGCAGAAGCCAGCACAATATTGTAAAGCAATTATTCTCCACTTAAATTTGAGTTTGAGCAAGTTCTGGGAGATGGTGAAAGACAGAGAAGCCTGGCATGCTTCAGTCCATGAGGTTGCAAAGAGTTAGACATGACTGAGTGACTGAACAACAAGAAAAATAAATTTAAAATAAATAATTTAAATCATTGTTATTTTGGGGTTTTTGTCACTCATAGTAAACTTAATTCTAACAGGAACAACTGTCTTATGCTTTAAAGCTCTTTTGAATACCAGTATCAAGTGTAGGAATACAGGGCTTTGGGTGAAGGCCATTGATTGCCCCAAGTTTCTTGAGCACATGGAGGTCCTTTGGGTCCTATCTCTCTACTCTTCCCATAGATTCCTCAAAGCCCCATCTTCTCCAACTTCCCTTTCTAGTCAGCTTTCTTACTTTCAGAGCTGAGCATGATCCCTTTTAAGCAATCTTCTGGAATACCATGTTTTCACTTTGAAACAGGATTGTAATACACATAGTGACCCATGGGCCTTATCTCTAGTTCACTTGACCTCTCACCTGCAGTACTCTAGAAATTCTGTGGGATGCTGGAAGCTCATGTTCCCCAAGTCTACTGGCCCATAATCTATTTCTCCATCTGTGATTCTAGGTTTCCTGATTCCGGGGCCCTTGTTAGCCCTTCATTGCTCCCCAGTCCCCTATTTTCCACTCTCTGTGGTTTCCAGGCCCCACATCAAGTCTTGGGGCATATCCTCTATGCCTTTCTAGCATTCCTGAGCCCTCCCTGTGCCAATAATTGGTACAAGACGTCTTAGCCAAATTTCAAGGCTCCAGGACTCTTTCACATTTGTAGCCCAGAGGTCTTTTTCAGTGTAAAGATCAATACCTGGCTCCATCAGTCTAGATGCTTTTATGCAGTCAGGTTGTTTGCTGTTCAGTTGCCAAGTCATTCAAACTTTTTGTGACCCCGTGAACTGTAGCACACCAGGCTTCCCTGTCCTTCACTATCTCCCAGAGTTTGCTTAAACTCATGTCCATTGAGATGATGAAGCCTTGTTTTTCTTCTAAGGAGCAAGCATCTTTTAATTTCATGGCTGCAGTCACCATCCACAGTGATTTTGGAGCCCAACAAAAGAAAATCTGTGACTGTTTCCACATTTTCCCCATCTATTTGGCATGAAGTGGTGGGACTGGATGCCATGATCTTAGTCTTTTTGAATGCTGAGTTTTAAGCTTTTTCACTCTCCTTTTGCACCCTCAAGCAAGAGGCTCTTAAGTTCCTTTTCGCTTTCTACCATTAGAGTGGTGTCATCTGCATATCTGAGGTTGTTGATATTTTTCCTGGCAATCTTGATGCCAGCTTATGATCTATCCAGCCTGGCATTTCTGTAGATAACGTGGAAATACAGAAGCATACAGAGGCAAAACCAACAATCTCTCAATCTCGTAACTTAGAGGGAAACAAATCTAACATATTTATTTCCTTATAGCCCCTGTGTGTATTTGTACGTACTTAATTTTACAATGGTAACCTCATACTTCCTATGCAGTTTTGCATCTTTCTGTCTACCTACCAATTGACCTACCAATCTCTCTGTCTGGGGCCGCAAAACACTCCAGGTTGTGGATATAGTAAAATTTACTTAAACAACTTCTTATAGTTTATTTTTTATTTTTCCCCATTTTACATGGTTGTGAATAATGACGTCATTAATATCTTTGTAGGCAAAAATTTTCCCTTTTGGATTATCTCTTTAGGTTTGATTCTTTGAAGGTCAAAGCATTTTAGATTCTTGAAAGCTTTCATGAACCTTGATACATACTGCAAGCTGTTCAAGCGGCATTAATTTCTCCCTCCCCACAGTGTCCCACTGTTCTCTTATTTGCCTAGAATTTTTATATTAACTTGTGGACACAGGGGAAGAAGGAGAGGCTAGGACGGAGAAGGTAGTGTTGACATTTATACACTACAATGTGTAAAATAAATAAAGAGAAGGAAGTTGCTGTATAACACAGGGAGCCCACCCTGGCACTCTGTGACAGCCTAGACTGGTTCAATGGAGGGGAGGCAAGCTCAAGAGGGAGGGGATGTTTATATAATTATGATCGATTCAAGTTAATATATGGTAGAGACCACCACAACATTATAAAGCAATTTTCCTAAAACAACTGAGAAACATTTTACTGATGTCAAGGTTAGAAAAAGTTGTCTCATTTTTAAAATATGCATTTCTTTGATTACAACTGAAGTTCAATTTTTTTTGTTTATTATTAGTTTGTAATTCTCTTAGGTTTCTTTACATTCTGAGGATTTATCTGGGATCATCATGTTTTCCTAAATTTGAGGAAACTATGTAAAAAGAATTTTAAGTCCTTACTTCTCATATTTAATGAGTATATATTTTCCCCTCAGTTTTCCATTTGTCTTTTAATTTGGTTCATAATATTAATAGTGTTGAATAAAAAGCATGTAAAAATTACTGAATCAAATGCTCTTTTCTGGCACATTTCATGTATCTTAACTTTAGAAAACCTTTCTTCACTCCTTACCTCAAAAGATAACCAGGAGTAACTCAGAAATTCTCACTTTTCTCCACTTGTTAGCATTGATACTTTCATTAAATTCTATTAAATTTTCTGTCGCCAAGAGATCCGTTTAGAGCTTTTGTTCTGTCTTATCGATCTTTTCATTCTTCAGTTCAGTTCAGTCCCTCAGTTGTTCCTGACTCTTTGCAACTCCATGAATTGCAGCATGCCAGGCCTCCCTGTCCATCACCAACTCCCGGAGTTCACTCAGACTCACATCCATCGAGTGCGTGATGCCATCCAGCCATCTCATCCTCACTCGTCCCCTTCTGCTCCTGCCCCTAGTCCCTCCCAGCATCAGAGTCTTTTCCAGTGAGTCAACTCTTTGCATGAGGTGGCCAAAGTACTGGAGTTTCAGCTTTAGCATCAGTCCTTCCAATGAATACCCAGGACTGATCTCCTTTAGAATGGACTGGCTGGATCTTGCAATCCAAGGGACTCTCAAGAGTCTTCTCCAACACCACAGTTCAAAAACATCAGTTCTTTGGCGCTCAGCTTTCTTCACCGTCCAACTCTGACATCCATACATGACCACTGGAAAAACCATAGCCTTGACTAGATGGACCTTTGTTGGCAAAGTAATATTTCTGCTTTTGAATATGCTGTCTAGGTTGGTCATAACTTTCCTTCCAAGGAGTAAGGGTCTTTTAATTTCATATCTGCAGTGATTTTGGAGCCCCCAAAATAAAGTCTGACACTGTTTCCACTATTTCCCTGTCTATTTCCCATGAAGTGATGGGACCAGATGCCATGATCTTCGTTTTCTGAATGTTGAGCTTTAAGCCAACTTTTTCACTCTCCTCTTTCACTTTATCAAGAGGCGTTTTAGTTCCTCTTCACTTTCTGCCATAAGGGTGGTGTCATCTGCATATCTGAGGTTATTGATATTTCTCCCCACAATCTTGATTCTAGCTTATGCTTCTTCCAGCCCAGCGTTTCTCATGATGTACTCTGCTTATAAGTTAAATAAGCAGTGTGACAATATACAGCCTTGATGTACTCCTTTTCCTATTTGGAACCAGTCTGTTGTTCCATATCAAGTTCTAACTGTTGCTTCCTGACCTGCATATAGGTTTCATTCTTATATTGATATTATTACCTTCATTATTATAGTTCTACAATTAAATAATAAATTTCACCCCATGATTACTGAGTATCTACTGCATGTCAGAAACTGTGCTTGACCTGGGGATACGGTGATGTACTAGATGTAGAGAGTCCCTGCCCTCACACTCATGGTTTCTGGGTGCAGGAAACTGGGGAATAATTAACATTTTATATATCAACCCAATCAAGCATGAGCAATAAGAGAGGCACAGGGTGCTGAGAAAACATGTGGTAAGGATCTACCTCAGATTTGAAATCAGTGAGAGTTCCTGGAGTACAAATGTTTAAGTTTAGTCCTGAAGTTTATGGTAGAAAGTCAAATATATGAGAGAGAAGTTGATGATAAACAGCAGCAGCTAGAATGCCCAAAGGTCAATGGAGAGCCTAATACATTTGAGAAATTGAAAATACTTCTGTGTGCCTCAAACAGACTAAAGAAGTTTGTTTCTGGACAAGAGAGTCGTTTGCAGGAGCCAAACTACATTAAGGATCATGGCCTTTAACCTGATGATCATGGGGCGTCACCGAAGGGGTTTAAGTAAGAGTGATTTCACCAGATTCACGTTCAAGTAGGATCTATCTGGCTGTAGTATAGAGGGTCAGTTTAGGTAGATGCAAAAGACTGAGGCAGGAAAATCTAATAAATCAGAAGAAAAATGATGCAGGTCTGAGCTAGGATATTGGTATCAGAAATAGAAAGGTTTGAGATTGGAAGATATTTAAGAGGTAAAATTAACAGAAATTGGTAATTGGACATAAGGGAACTGACACCACAGGGACACTGGGTACACATTGGTTGCATCCACTGAGAGAGAATGCAGGAAAGGTGAGTTATGAGATGGGCAGATGTTATTTTTTTGTATATGTCAAGTCTGAGATATATTTAGTACACCCAAAACTACATGGTCAATAGGCTTTTGAAGTCTGGGTTAGGGTGAGAAGATTTGGAGTATAGATTTGGGTATCTTTAGTATTTAAAGAGTGGGTTAAGCTGTAAGATTGAATATGATCTCCCAGGCAGGATCCACAGAGTGAAAAATAGCAGAGGATCTAAAGAACATGAAGACTGAAAGTGCAGGCAGAGGATGGGGAGCCACAGAATGAGACAGAATAAGCCACCAGGGGGAGGGCAGAGAAACAGAAGACTGTCTTGGAAGTAGAGGGAAGATGGTTTCTTAAAAGGTGATTGATGATATTGTTAAATACCTTCAGGAAAGATCATGACTATAAAAGTGTCGTTGGCTTTAGCAACAAGTATTTGACCTTGAAGAGAATGGTTTTGATGGCCTAGAAAGAGGGCATGAGACAGATTGTAGTGAACTGGAAAGTAAATGGGAAGGAAGAAAATGGAGATGGACAGTGCTGAGAACTCTCAAAATGTTGACTACTAAGGGAAGAACAAAAGACAGTGAAAGCTAAAAGGAGAATTGAGGTCAATACAATTCAGACTCTACATATTTTATGACATATTTTATGATATTTTATGACTTTCCTTTCATTTTCTCAAATCTTTTCTAGTTCTCTGGAAAGTTTGCAGGTCTACGCGATTTTGCAAATTTCTTATTATGATTGTTCCTGGTGGACTGATATTTTTTTCTCTTATTTTAAAAGTAATTTAAAAATTCTTGCTACCTTGTGGTATGATCCAGCTATTGCTGGTATATGAGAATCATACTGATTTCTTAGATAGATGAGATTAGTAAATATAATTATCTTGTTTCCTCCCACTTTATTGAAATCTCATAACTTAATTTATTATTATATTAACAATATATTATTTTAATAGTTAAAATGGATTATGTTGAGTTTTCTGCATATGTAAGTATTGATGTTTTATTTTTATTATTATAAGTATTGTATGTCATTTCCTTCCATGGGCTTTAAGGGAAGGGACTGCTGTAGAATATAAAATTAAAAGAGACCTTGGAAATCACCTAAATCGTTTTCATTTTTAAAGAACTAAGGTTGGGACTTCCCTGGCAGTCGAGTAGTTAAGAATTCTTGCTTCCACTGCAGGGGGCATGGCATACCATGTGATATTGCTAAAAAAAAAAAAAGAGAGAGAGAACTGAAGTTAAAGAGCAGTTAAGACTCTACAGTCACTCATATGTAGTTCCTGGTCCTGTTACAACACCATAAAATAGATGTACATTCACTTTCCCCAGAAGACATCAGCTTTAGGATGGGCGAAAGAATATTAAAGGTTTATATCATATTAACTAGGGTAATAAAATATAACTAATTCAGTGGAACCTCCAGCAACATTTTCAGAAGCTAATTAAATTTTTCTCTTGCTGCTGGTGCCAAAATGTACTGCTTCATAGCCTTGACTGGCTCATACTGCTTCTCCCATCTCTGCAAGACCACAGAGGTGGATTTTGTGCCATCACGACTCTCAAGTTGCCACGTCTCACAGGAAGAAAGTGTTCTCTTCCTTTCTACTGGTACTTACTACACTTTTTTTCACTGGATTTTTTAAAAGTATCATCCTCACCATCAACAAATGTAGTCCAGGTTCCCAGGCCCTAGGCTGGAGGTCCTTTGAAAGGCTTCATGTTGCTATGGACTGAATGTTTGTGGCCCCCCAAATTCATGTTGAAGCACTGATCTGCAATGTGATGGTCTTTAGAGGTGGAGCCTGAGGGAGGTAAATAGGTTTAGATGAATTCATGAAGGGCAGAGCCTCCATGATGGGGTTAGTGCCTTTATAAGAAGACACTAGAGCGCTTTTGCTCTCTCCCTCCCTGCAAGGAAGGAGATATACACATGCATATATATATATAGCAAGATGGCTGGCAGCTGTCTGCAAACTGGGAAGATGGCCTTCACCAGAGAGTGAGTTTGCCAGCTCTTTGATCTTGGACTTCTCTGCCACTCTAACTGTGGGAAATAAATACTTGTTGTTTAAGGCATCCAGGGAAAGATAGTCCAGACAGCTATAGAAAGACACAGCTCTTACTTTAAATATTTAAAAACCAAATTTATTGAACTATAATTTATGTACAAAAAGGTGTCTAGGTATGTGACTGAATCTTGACAAACGTATGTATCTCTGTAACCATCCCAGCCTAGCTGTAGAACATTGCTGTTACCCCCAAATTCCCGTGTGTCCCTTTGCTGTCAGCGCTCCCTCTCCAAACCTCCACTGCATTTCCAGGGAACTAGTGATATGCTTTCCATTACTATATATTATTTTTTTTCATTCTGTTGTTGTTCAGTCACTAAGTTGTGTCTGACTCTTTTCACCCCATGAACTGCAGGACAGCTTCTCTGTCTTTCCCTGTCTCCCAGAGTTTGCTCAAACTCATGTCCACTGAGTCACTAATGCTATCTAACCATCTCATTCTCTGCCACCCGCTTCTCCTCTTGCCCTCAATATTTCCCAGCATCAGGGTCTTTTCCAATGACTTGGCTCTTCGCAGCAGGTGGCCAAAGTATTGGAGCTTCGGCTTCGGCATCAGTCCTTCCAATGAATATTCAGGGTTGATATCCTTTAGGAGTGTTTGTTCTCTAATCTCAAATAAATGAATTATAAGGTATGTGATCTTTTTTGTTGGACTTCTTTTACTCAGAATGGTGTTTTTGGTTTATTGATATGAAATAGTAGTTAAGGTAAGGTGAAGTCGCTCAGTCGTGTCCGACTCTTTGCGACCCCGTGGACTGTAACCTACTAGGCTTCTCCGTCCATGGGATTCTCCAGGCAAGAGTACTGGAGTGGATTGCCATTTCCTTCTCCAGGGGATCTTCCCAACCCAGGTATCGAACCCAGGTCTCCCGCATTGGAGGCAGACACTTTAACCTCTGAGCCAGTTACCTCCTTTTTATTTGTAATTATGAATACACCACACTTTATCCACTTACCTGTTGATGGGCAGACAGTGGCATTTTCTCAATTTTTGGCTATTATTTAGCATAGTTTCTATGGATAATTATTTATAAAACATTTCTTACAAGTAAGTACTCTGGACTAAAACTGCTGGGTGCAACTGCTGGTTGCACATTTCTCTGCCCCTTTCTTCTTCCAAATTGCTTGTGGCTTTTATTTCTTCACATAATTATGTCACATGTCACTGTCCACATTCTGAATGAATGTTGTTCAGTTCAGTTCAGTTCAGTCGCTCAGTAGTGTCCGACTCTTTGCGATCCCATGAATTGCAACATGCCAGGCCTCCCTGTCTATCACCAACTCCCGGAGTTCACTCAGACTCACGTCCATCGAGTCCGTGATGCCATCCAGCCATCTCATCCTCGGTCGTCCCCTTCTCTTCCTGCCCACAATCCCTCCCAGCATCAGAGTCTTTTCCAATGAGTCAACTCTTCGCACGAGGTGGCCAAAGTACTGTAGTTTCAGCTTTAGCATCATTCCTTCCAAAGAAATCCCAGGGTTGATCTCCTTCAGAATGGACTGGTTGGATCTCCTTGCAGTCCAAGGGACTCTCAAGCGTCTTCTCCAACATCACAGTTCAAAAGCATCAATTCTTTGGTGCTCAGCCTTCTTCTCAGTCCAACTCTCACACCCATACATGACCACTGGAAAAACCATAGCCTCGACTAGATGGACCTTAGTCAGCAAAGTAATATCTCTGCTTTTGAATATGCTGTCTAGGTTGGTCATAACTTTTCTTCCAAAGAGTAAGCATCTTCTAATTTCATGGCTGCAGTCACCATCTGCAGTTATTTTGGAACCCCAAAAAGAAAGTCTGATACTATTTCCACTGTTTCCCTATCTATTTCCCATAGAGGGATGTAAATACAGAATTCTGAGAAATTTGGGTGGAAGTTATTCCTGCTATCATTGAATAAAACTTTCACTTTTCTAATCATATTTTTTCCTGAAGTTCTCTTTTGTCTGATATCAGTATTGCTTTTTTGGTTAATGTTTTAGCACTGTGTTCTACTATTTCTATCATTGTAAACATTTATGTGTTTTCTTAAAAATAGTATGTGACCACAGTTAAAAACCCCAAATTGTGCTACAATATTTGATGAAATTCTGAAATCTTCTTTCTTACCATCCACCAACTACAGTCCTTTAGAGACGAACATTTAAAAATTTCAGTCTTCTGCTCCATATTTGCCTTTATATTTTAAAATACCATATTAAAAATATAAATGTTATTGCTATATGTCTCAGGGAACTCAAACAGGGACTCTGTACCAACCTAGAGGGGTGGGATGGGGAGGGAGATGGGAGGGGAGGTTCAAGAGGGAGGGGATATATGTATACCTATGGCTGGTTCATGTTGAGGTTTGACAGAAAGCAATGAAATTCTGTAAAGCAATTATCCTTCAATTAATACATAAATACATTTAAAAAAATAAAATATAAAATTTAACTTTTTTCTTTGGGGGCCATATCTATCAAGTGTGGTAGATAAGAACCTATTCACTCACAGTCTGCTCCCTCATCCTCGTACCTTGGACAGTCATGATTCTTGGTTAAGTCATTATTCAGAGTTTTACTTCATGAATATTTCATATTGTTTATGTCTGAAACATAATAATGTTGTACAGTTACATTTACCTTTTTGCATAATGTTATTCTTTGCAGTATCAAGAGCTGTTTTACTTTGCTGTTTTCTTTAAAAACCTAATACAACTATTTTTTCCTCAAATTTTCAAGAGTGGTTACATGTATTAGATAATCCATCTATCCCATTTTCTTTCTTTGTGATGTGCTGTCTCTAGCCTTCTATTCTTCCACATTAATCTGGACTTTGGGGTCCAGACTGAATTGTCAGTGATCTTTCTTCTTCTTCTCAGCCTTGAATTTGGCTTTTTATTCGTTTTCGTGATGCTGTACCCTCCTCTTTCTTAACAGGATTTCTTTAGGCCCAATAGGCAGAGCATACCAATTTATAGTCACTGAGTTAACCTCTAATTTCTGAAATAAATACAAATCCTCTCCCCTCCCCGACCCCAAACTGCAAGTGACAATGGAGAAAGGGTAAAAAAGCTGTTTAAGGATTTTAAGTATGGGAGCAGTGTGTCAAAAATTCTCCTTTAAACCATTACTGGTTGAAAAGTAGAAAATGGGGGAACAGCCGTGGACGCAGCTACTGCCATTTCCAGTCATGAGATGAGGCGCTCAGTCGGAGTCTGGTGATAGTAATGTGGAAAACTGGATATATTGAAAAGATGCAGAAGAAGCAGCAGCCTAGGGCATGGTGACTGATGGAGATGGGAGGGTAAGACAGGTCAAGGATGCCTCCCAGGATTCTGGCCTTTTGGGCAGTGGTGCCATTCCCTGCGGTGTGGAATACTGGAGGCCATGACTGAGGAGGAGGAAGAGGACTTGGATGAAGAGATCATTTGCAGGTGGCAGTGACTTGACACCTACGGTATACCAGCCATTTATTGTGTGTATTTTCTAAAGGCGTGATAGTCTTTTTTTTAGTTTCAGCTAAAAGCTAAAGATAGTTAACAGCTAAAAGCAGACTGGTTCTGGCAGAAGCAGGATGGAAAGACCTGTTGTCCTGCCTGCTTGGTTCCTGCAGGGGCCTATCAGTTAAATCCACTGTTTCTCAAGGATCAAAATACTAGTATGATTGGTTACCTCAGTTAATTCCTTCTGTTGACTCCTTGGGATACCAATTCACATTGAATTTTTAATTCATACTCTTTCCTTCCAAGTAGAAAAGATTGGCCTATTCCGTGAACAGAAAAGGTTGGAAGCTGAGTGGAGCAGTTCCAAAATTAAAATGGAAAACACACTGTGAAGGGGTGCAGAGCTTGAATTGAAAAAAAAAAAAAAAAAGCCTAAAGAGAAAGATGTAAGAAGCCAACTTAAGGAGCCAACCAATTTCAATAGAAAATTATTGGGATAGGAATATTTTTGAAGGACATGTAAGGATATTTTACCCTCACAGAACACAAGGCAAAAGGCTGCTGGAAAAAAAAAAAAAAGTGCAGGCCTGTTCAACAGGAGAAAAGAGAGGGCTATGAAAAATAGGACTGTCAGATGTCTTTAAATCTCTCACAGTCAGAAGGAAACAAATCAATGATTCTTAAGGCTTATGTCATCTGCATATCTGAGGTTATTGATATTTCTCCCGGCAATCTTGATTCCAGCTTGTGTTTCTTCCAGCCCAGCGTTTCTCATGATGTACTCTGCATAGAAGCTAAATAAGCAGGGTGACAATATACAGCCTTGACGTACTCCTTTTCCTATTTGGAACCAGTCTGTTGTTCCATGTCCAGTTCTAACTGTTGCTTCCTGACCTGCATATAGGTTTCTCAAGAGGCAGGTCAGATGGTCTGGTATTCCCATCTCTTTCAGAATTTTCCACAGTTTATTGTGATCCACACAGTCAAAGGATTTGGCATAGTCAATAAAGCAGAAAGAGTTGTTTTTCTGGAACTCTCTTGCTTTTCCTATGATCTAGTGGATGTTGGCAATTTGATCTCTGATTCCTCTGCCTTTTCTAAAACCAGCTTGAACATCTGGAAGTTCACAGTTCATGTATTGCTGAAGCCTGGCTTGGAGAATTTTGAGTATTATTTTACTAGAGTGTGAGATGAGTGCAACTGTACGGTAGTTTGAGCATTCTTTGGCATTGCCTTTCTTTGAGATTGGAATGAAAACTGACATTTTCCAGTCCTGTGGCCACTGCTGAGTTTTCCAACTTTGCTGGCATATTGAGTGCAGCACTTTCACAGCATCGTCTTTCAGGATTTGAAATAGCTCAACTGGAATCATATTACTTCCACTAGCTTTGTTCATAGTGATGCTTTCTAAGGCCCCTTGACTTCACATTCCAGCATGTCTGGCTCTAGGTGAGTGATCCCACCATTGTGATTATCTTGGTCATGAAGATCTTTTTTGTACAGTTCTTCTGTGTATTCTTGCCACCTCTTCTTATCTTCTGCTTCTGTTAGGTCCATACTATTTCTGTCCTTTGTCGAGCCCATCTTTGCATGAAATGTTCCCTTGGTATCTCTAATTTTCTTGAAGAGATCTCTAGTCTTTCCCATCCTATTGTTTTCCTCTATTTCTTTGCGTTGATTGTTAAGGAAGGCGTTTTTATCTCTTCTTGCTATTCTTTGGAACTCTGCATTCAGATGCTTATATCTTTCCTTTTCTCCTTTGCTTTTCACTTCTCTTCTTTTCACAGCTATTTGTAACACTTCCTCAGACAGAAAGTGAAGAGGAACTAAAAAGCCTCTTGATGAAAGTGAAAGTGGAAAGTGAAAAAGTTGGCTTAAAGCTCAACATTCAGAAAACGAAGATCATGGCATCTGGTCCCATCACTTCATGGGAAATAGAAGGGGAAACAGTGTCAGACTTTATTTCTGGGGTCTCCAAAATCACTGCAGATGGTGACTGCAACCATAAAATTAAAAGATGCTTACTCCTTGGAAGAAAAGTTATGACAAACCTAGACAGCATATTTAAAAGGAGAGACATTACTTTGCCAACAAAGGTCCACTTAGTCAAGGCTATGGTTTTTCCAGTGGTCATGTATGGATGTGAGAGTTGGACTGTGAAGAAAGCTGAGCACCAAAGAATTGATGCTTTTGAGCTGTGGTGTTGGAGAAGATCTTGAGAGTCCCTTGAACTGCAAGGAGATCCAACCAGTCCATTCTGAAGTAGATCAGCCCTGGAATTTCTTTTGAGGGAATGATGCTGAAGCTGAAACTCCAGTACTTTGGCCACCTCATGCGAAGAGTTGACTCATTGGAAAAGACTCTGATGCTGGGAGGGATTGTGGGCAGGAGGAGAAGGGGACAACAGAGGATGAGATGGCTGGATGGCATCACGGACTTGATGGACGTGAGTCTGAGTGAACTCTGGGAGTTGGTGATGGACAGGGAGGCCTGGTGTGCTGCGATTCATGGGGTCACAAAGAGTTGGACACGACTCAGTGACTGAACTGAACTGAACCAAAGGCTTATGTGCCTAGGTCAGCACATTACATGTGCTGACAGCATTATGCACAGCATTACGTGTGCATATCTGTACACATGTGTGTGTATAATATATATATTTTGAGTCATAGCATGTACCTTGAACCATAGGGATGAAGACCAAGAAAGGAACGTCAGCACTGATCATAGAGGCATGATTAGTATCATTATAGAAATAGAACTGTGTAACAAAATGAACCAGTTCCCCTATTGAACCCTCATCATTGAGGTAAGATTGTAAAATAATATTTTCTTTATTCTAAATTATATGTAGACTAAATTACACATTTACTCATAAATTCAGACTGCTTAGAGTCTGATAAACTTATAAAGAGTAAGAGGCAATCTTGAAAGATGAATCTACTGCCGCTGAATTTATGCTTTGCACATGTATTTCCTTGCTATTGTTATTCATTTTATTATAATATTACCATTGAAACATATATTCCCTTCCCAATCCACTATATCTTATTGAAGTTGATAGCCTTTTAAAGTGATGAGAGAAAGAATAAAGTGCTACTTTCTCCTTTTCTCCATATATGATGCAAAATATTTTGTTGACCAGTCAAGAAAATCCTTAGAAACTATTCAGATTCATTTCTAACCAGGGACCTACTTTGTTGCAGGCACTGTACAGGTGATACCATACGTATTGTCTCATCCAGTGTTGTGCTTTGGAATTAGACTCTTAAAAAGTCTGAGCAAACCCTGAAGTTTCTCTAGAACTCATAGGGTTTTCAAGAGTTGAAAGTTTTATTATGCTAACAAGTTCAGTGCTTACATCGTTGAGGAAAATTGCACAACTGCAGTCAAACTAAACTCTCTCTTATTAAGTCAGTCCATGATAATGGTGAAGAATAAATATACTTCACTATACCACCCACATGCATTATCCACATTATGTTAATAACCATGGATGCCTGTTCTCAAATATCAGAATGTTCAGTATAATAGAGACTAAATATTTGGAGGGCAAAAGGACTTTTATTTTGTTTTGGTGATAATAAGTTGTAAACAGATCGAAAAGATGAAGACATAAATCTGTTGAAATAATTCATTTATTTATGAGTTGGCTCTGGTGTTACTGCTGCCCCCAGGAGATATTGTATTAGTACGACTAGTTCTAAAGCCATAAAAAGCAGCAAAGATAACTGACAGACCATGACATTCATAGTCAAACATCTGGGCTCCAAGTCAGGCCCTGTCACTCAAAAACTCTGTGATGCTGACAAGTGTCAATTACTCTTGCCTTAAAATGGGAACAATAGTAACACCTGGCTGCTGCCTCACATGATCACTGTGAAAGGCAAAGAATCCAGAGTGCGTGCTTTGTGAATCGTACTCAGATGTGTGTTTCTTTGTCTTTTTCTCTCTCTTTTTAAGTAGAATGCTTTATCTGAATTGTGACCACAGTGGCAAACTGATTTTATTGTTGAGTTGTCCACAGTGTTAATTTGGAAATGAATATTCTAATCTTTTGTGTTTAGTGTGAATTCATCTGAGAAGGCTCCTGGAAGGGAGGGAAGCGAAGTTGATTTTAGATTCTTAAAAAATGAAGGAAATACTGGTGGTTGAGGCAAGTTGTTCCATAATTTGATACTGTATGTGTAAGTTTTGCTATAAATTTATAGCAAAACTATAAATCTGCACAAGATGGGAAAATTTATGTTGGACACACTTGCAGCTTTATTTTCATATTCCAAAAGGCTCTCTGGGGTCTGAGCAATGAGATGCTGAGACACATAAGACAGATCATTGGTACTCCCTGATTTGTAATCTGGTTGGTTCCCTTCATAATTCTGTCAACACCTCACACCCCAGGAGGAGGGGTTAGGACTTGATCCTTGGAAGCTGTGTAGTTAAACTTGCACCATGACACAGCGCTAGAACATGTGGGCTTGGTAGGATCTGGCCCCGATACCACAAAAGCCATTGTCCTGAAGAGCTGTGAGACACAGCCAGCTACCCAACACCCGACTGCAGGTGCTGCACCGATGAAGCTCAGGGGACGGCCCGGATCTCCAGGGAAGCTGGGAGCCAAACAGGTCTTGCTAAATCACTAAACTGAAGGAGTGTTCTCAGCTCTCTCCTAACACTTGTAACATATAGTTATGAGAGGTTTTGAGTTTCTTAAAAATCTTCTACCACATGTCTGGGGAGATTGGAATGAATGAGAATTAAGATGTTGATATGACTTGGTCAGAAAGCTGTGTGTATATGGGGACTGTTCCCTGATGGATTGCTTCCACTGTCCACCCTTCTTTGCCCTGCTCCAGGCCCTGGGAGGCTGACCTGCAAGGGCTGTACCAACTGGCTCTCTTCCTATCTGACTTCCAGTCTGGCGGTCCAGTGGGAGCCCTAGGAGGCTAGCCTTGCAGGGAAGAGATTGGGGAGAGTGTTTCTCTAGTTATGTCTCTGCAGGGTGGCCAGTGGGAAGTTTTAGCTCCATTAGGGACCTGTGCCACACAGCCTTTTCAGACTTTGATTCCAATAACCAAGTTTTCCCCACACCTTCAAGCCTCCCTGGGAGAGTGACAATACACTGTCATCGCTGTACTGGGTTACTGACTTCTTCCTTGTAGTTTCTCTGTTTCCTGCTTATACATAGGGAATAGTTCATTTATTAAATTTTCTGCACATATCCACCTTCAAGGGTGCCATCTTTTCCTACAAGGGCCCTGATACATTAGGCAAGCCAGGATTACTGGTGGCCTACAAATGGGGCAAGCCTAAACTTTAGGTGCTAAACAGCTATTGAATAGAATGTCGTTCACTTACAATGACATCAGGGGCTCCTCTGTTTCTATTACTTTCATGATAAAGGTTGATTCTCTTAGTTCTGTCTTAAAATGTCGTATCAAAAAGTGCCTGATTATCTGGTGAGGTCCAAGTCATTTATTGAAAGGAGACTGCCTAACCTGTAGCGTGGTTTATTTGATATATTTATTTTGGGTGGAATAAAAAATGAGGTACTACTTTTGTTATTATGAAGAAATAAAGTCCCTTTCCCCTCTCCTTTCCTTGTGTATACATTCCTTTCCTTATTAATGATCTGTTATTCAGACCTATCGTATGGGTCTGTCATTTGGAATACCATGTATGGGTACTCTGAAAAATAAGAAGGAAAAGACAATCTAGCTCCTTTTTAATGGTTATCTGTATGAAACAGTGTAATATTTTATATTTCTGGTGACAGCATTATGTGGATGAACTTATACATTGATGTATTGTTCTAGTCAAATGATCTAACCACTTAAGTTGCCTTATTTATGTTTGTGATAATATCATATTTTAAAAGCTTAAGCACATACTGTAGTGTCTTTTTAAAGCATTATTGTTGCATACTCCTGTCTTTTTAGAGATGCATTAGTCTTGGACCTTAACTTCATTCCTCCAAATATTTCATGGGTAAAGACATTAAAATGATTATTTTATATCAGAGTTTGTTTTGAGAATATTGTGGCACTCAGATGGGAAAGAATTTGCCTGCAGTGTGGGAGACCTAGGTTCAATCCCTGGGTTGGGAAGATCCCCTGGAGAAGGGAATGGCTACCCACTCCAGTATTCTGGCCTGGAGAATTCTATAGACTGTATAGTCCATGGAGTCACAGAGAGTTGGACACAACTGGGCGACTTTCACACGTTCACATACGATGGTAGATTAGTGACCCCGGTGGGCTCTTCTAGCTTGTACCCTTCTCTCCTCTAGGAATAGCATTCTCCTTCTCCTGGGAATTGCTTTCCACCCCCAATATATCCAAGTGGTTACTCAGGGGCTGCCTCCTCCTTCCACGACTATGATGCACTCTGACCGTAAGGCCAGACAGTGGTCATGGCCAAAGCTTGCTGCTGCTGCTAAGTTGCTTCAGTCGTGTCCGACTCTGTGTGACCCCATAGACAGCAGCCCACCAGGCTCTGCCGTCCCTGGGATTCTCCAGGCAAGAATACTGGAGTGGATTGCCATGTCCTTCTCCAATGCATGAAAGTGAAAAGTGAAAGTGAAGTCCCTCAGTCATGTCCGACTTTTAGCGACCCCATGGACAGCAGGCTCCACCAGGCTCCTCCATCCATGGGATTTTCCGGGCAAGAGTACTGGAGTGGGGGTGCCATTGCCTTCTCCGGGCCAAAACTTCAGTTCAGTTCAGTTCAGTCGCTCAGTCATGTCTGACTCTTTGCGACCCCATGAATCGCAACATGCCAGGCCTCCCTGTTCATCACCAACTCCCAGAGTTCACTCAGACTCACGTCCATTGAGTCCGTGATGCCATCCAGCCATCTCATCCTCTGTTGTCCCCTTCTCCTCCCGCCCACAGTCCCTCCCAGCATCAGAGTCTTTTCCAATGAATCAACTCTTCGCATGAGGTGGCCAAAGTACTGGAGTTTCAGCTTTAGCATCCTTCCTTCCAAAGAAATCCTAGGGTTAATCTCCTTCAGAATGGACTGGTTGGATCTCCTTGCAGTCCAAGTGACTCTCAAGAGTCTTCTCCAATACCACAGCTCAAAAGGATCAATTCTTCAGCGCTCAGCCTTCTTCACAGTCCAACTCTCACATCCATACATGACCACAGGAAAAACCATAGCCTTGCTTAGACGGACCCTAGTTGGCAAAGTAATGTCTCTGCTTTTGAATATACTGTCTAGGTTGGTCATAACTTTTCTTCCAAGGAGTAAGCGTCTTTTAATTTCATGGCTGCAAGTCACCATCTGCAGTGATTTTGGAGCCCCCAAAAATAAAGTCTGACACTGTTTCCACTGTTTCCCCATCTATTTCCCATGAAGTGAGGGACTGAATGCCATGATCTTCGTTTTCTGAAGGCTGAGCTTTAAGCCAACTTTTTCGCTCTCCTCTTTCACTTTCAAGAGGCTTTTTAATTCCTCTTCACTTTCTGCCATAAGGGTGGTGTCATCTGCATATCTGAGGTTATTGATATTTCTCCCGACAATCTTGATTCCAGCTTGTGTTTCTTCCAGTCCAGCATTTCTCATGATGTGCTCTGCATAGAAGTTAAATAAACAGGGTGACAGTATACAGCCTTGACGTACTCCTTTTCCTATTTGGAACCAGTCTGTTGTTTCATGTCCAGTTCTAACTGTTGCTTCCTGACCTGCATACGGATTTCTCAAGAGGCAGGTTAGGTGGTCTGGTATTCCCATCTCTTTCAGAATTTTCCACAGTGTTTATTGTGATCCACACAGTCAAAGGCTTTGGCATAGTCAATAAAGCAGAAATAATAGATGTTTTTCTGAAAAGCTTAGCCAAAAGGGATTCTCCCCGGTACTTTTTGAAAGGGAGAGAGAAAGATGGTCAGTTCCTCTCTGGAGATGTGAACCACAATTTATAAAACTCAGGCCTCCTTGGCAGCCACTTCTTTTCCATGTGAACGAAACCAGTTATTGGCTGTTGGGATTATACTGCACACTCAGAGAGGGAAAAATGTGGGATCAGAGTGAGTCATTGTCACACTGAAATTCTCTGTTACAATTGTTCCAGAAACCCAGGTGCATTTCTGTTTTGCTCAAGTGCTGATTGTTGAGATACCCTTCAGTTCTGTGAGATATAGTCAATATTATTCTTAAGAATTTCTGATTTGCCTAAGTTTGATAATTGTCTCTGTCAGGAACAATCAAAAGCATCTTGACCAGAACCAATGGCTAGAAACATTCAAATCATGCAATAATTTTTGAGTAGTTATTTTGAGCCAGAGTCGCCAAGGAAAGCAACACTGTATAAAACCTTGTCCATGTTCTCTTATGTGCTTACTTCACAATAGGAGAGACGAGAATAATAAGGACGACAATAACATTGATAGTACAACCACCACAGTATTTTGAACATTCTCTATGGGTCTGCTAAGTATTTTACATGCATGATTTTATTTAATGCTCATAATAACTCTGTATGTGTGTGTGATAACACCTTCATGATGTAATTACAGTTTAGCAGGCTTGTGCCATATAGCAAGTAATGGTAGAGGCAGAATTTGAACTCAGGACCTATTGGACTCCTTGATCCTGGCTCTTTCTCACTACACCATACCTCTTACAAATAAGGAAATATAAATGTGATGTAAAGAGAAGTTCAGAAAAGACAAATATGACATCATTTGGAAAGATCTGAGAAGTCTGATGGAGAAAGTAGCATTGATATGGGCTTCTAAAGTTAGTAATAGGATATGATGGGGGCAGAAAACATAATCCCACACAATCCTACATCTATGCTTTAAGTGTACTTACAGCTGAGACTGGCGCAAGGATAAAAATAAGCGATGGCATCAATTCAGTTCCCTCTTAGGCTACATCTTACACTTTGAGTGCTAGCTCTTTCCGCCATTCAAGCTTGCCGCCTGATGATTCTGCCAAGTGTAAGGACTTAACCTGCACTTCTGAAGATTCACAGCTGGGAGGATTTCATTTTGCAGGAACCAAACCCAAGAAAGTTAAGCAGTCTCGACTGAGCAGGTTCACAAACTAGTGAGCTTGGAGTGCATACGTGCTTCCTGGGCCAGTGAGGTTTGCATGGCTGCTAAAGCCTGCCTTGTGTTGCTGTTAGGCACCCCGTTTACTGGCTGTCTTCTTTCCCGTTTCCAGGCTCTTTGGAGGCAGGGCCGGTTGCATTCTCTCAACTCAGCACTGCGGCTTCCTTCTAGCTCAGAAACATGAGCAGCCGCTTGATTCACAGCAAAGATAACCACTGGCAATACCTCAGGGTTGTAAACCAGGGATAAAAGTGTTTTATGTCTATGCTGCCTCTTTTTCATAGGGTAAAACTAATGATGTGGTCATTAATAACCAGTCTATCTCTATGAACTTTTTGGATAAAAGCGGTCTACTGAGAACTCTCAGTGAGTCTTCCTTGTAGTTATCTAGTACTCCTAGGCCAGTGAATTTCCAGTGTTTTATAGAGAACTTGGTGAAGAATACATGTTGAGTCTACAGTATGCCAGGCACTTAGTGAACCTATATATCACCTCTTAAGTCGTAAACGTCACAATAACTCTGTGCAAAATCCAAAATTCAGAGGAGTTAAGTAGCTTGCGGAAGATCACACAGCCAGGAGGTAGCACAGCTGAAATCTGAGTCATTTTCACATAATACAAAGCTGGTTTAGCAAGCTGTCAGTAAGTGCTTTTAATCATTTTGGCTGAGGATATTAAAATTTGGAAATTAGCTCATTTGTAAGGTCACATTGCAAATTGGGAGTTGACTTATCTATATCCAGTCACAGTAGTATGGTTGTACCAAATCAGACTTCTAAACGATGCTGATCAGATTCTGATCAGAAATAGAACATGCCGAGGTGAGAAAACCTACTATTTGGAAATAAACAAAGTCAAGCTTTTAGAAAAATGCCTGAGAATTCTGATTATTATTCTTACAGCTGGTTATCAGTGAGCTACTTCCAAACTTGGCCATTTGTTTTGAAGGTGTTAATGTCAGGCTCAAAATAAATCAATGCTGGGAACCTTCAAAAATAATTGATTGGGCAGATGATCTGTAGGCTTGTTGCACAGATACTCTGTAAAACACTATGTCCTACTAGGAACTGGCATAAAAGCAGCCTGCCAATGCTGCTTTTTTTGAAACTAGCCTAATGAGTTGAAGGGCAATAATCATGTGTTGTTATACCATCTAAACCTGATGATCCTTCCATTTATGACTTGTGGTTTTACTTTACATTGTTCTGTGACTGCACTTAAAAACCACAAGTTTACATCTATTAGGTAAGGTGTCCAAGGCACACAGTTAATGGTACTTCTATTTTATATCTAATGGTAAAAGGAGAGTTCTTTGTTTAAAAGTAGTGAAGAAGTAAAAGCTCCAGCTAAATAATCACCTTGGGACTGAGATGCAGGTGAATATATAGTAAAAATTGTAAACATCTGAATATCACAAGCCCTGTACTTTCCTATGAGTTTCTAAGTTTACTCATGTGGGAAAATATGCTATTTGGCCTCAGACTCTCTCCTTGTCAAGAGAACTTTTATGTCTTTAGCCTTAATAACTAAGAAATCAAGGTCAAATCTTATCAGACAGTGTTATGTACCTATAGAATTAAAGCAACTCTATTGATGATCCTTTTCTTAACCAGCTGCGATAGAAGTTTTCAGTGGGAACTTTGGTGAAACTGAGGCTCTTTTCACCACCTTTATGTGAATAATTAAGTCCTGGTAAAAGCCTTGCAGATAACATTGTAGGATTCTAGACCGTCCCTTAGGAAAAAGATTTGCCTTTCTTTTTCACTTAACAAGTGTAGGTTCATCAGCGCTGCGGTAACAAATAAATCCCCTCAATCTCTGTAGATTCACAAGGTAAAGTGATTTCTTGCTGAGGTCTTTTTTAATTTTTTTTTTTAACACAAAAACATTTTGTAATGTGGTATAGCTGATTATGGAGAAGGCAATGGCACCCCACTCCAGTACTCTTGCCTGGAGAATCCCATGGACAGAGGAGCCTGGTAGGCTGCAGTCCATGGGGTCGTGAAGAGTCGGACATGACTGAGCGACTTCACTTTCACTTTTCACTTTCATGCACTGGAGAAGGAAATGGCAACCCACTCCGGTGTTCTTGCCTGGAGAATCCCAGGGACGGGGGAGCCTGGTGGGCTTCCGTCTATGGGGTCTCACAGAGTCGGACATGACTGAAGCGACTCAGCAGCAGCAGCATAGCTGATTAACCATGTTGTGATGGTTCAGGTGTCCATGCTCCCCCAAACCTCCTCCCATCTGGGCTAGCACATATTGCTTGCTCAGGTCTTTATTTGCATCAAGTTGGATAGCTTTTCTGGGCAGCTTTTTTCCCCAGGTGGTAATTCAGTTAATTGGTCTTCTTCCATTGGGCCTCTCTGGTGGCTCAGCAGTAAAGAATCTGCCTGTAGTGTAGGAGATGCAGGTTTGATCCCTGGGTCAGGAAGATCCGCTGGAGAATGAAATGCACCCTACTCCAGCATCTCTGCCTAGGAAATCCCATTACCTACTGGGCTACAGTCCATGGGTTTGCAAAGAGTTGGACATGATTTAGCAACTAAAAAACAACAACAACAACCGTTGTATACATGTACCCTCAGGGCAAGTTCTGATTGCTGTTATATGGATGGGGAGAGACAGTGCTTAAAATCATGTGGGAAATCTTCAAGGCCAAGCCTGAAAGTGGCATACCTCATTTCTACCCATGTTCCAGACACTGGACTTTATATACAATCTAACTACTGAAGAGCCTAGGAAATGTAAAGCCACCAATAGGGAAGGCAGTTTTTCATTTTAGTGACTTTATTTTTTGAGGGTTGGGCTAAAAGAGTGAGGTTAGGGGTAGACAGGAGAAACCTTTTTCTTAGACTGGTGAAGGTTTGCAGTAGGAAGAAGAACAATGTTAAACCTACTGATACTATTGGTTTTTTCCAAACAAACTCCTTGGCCATCCCAATACTAATATCACCACTCAGATTATAAAATTCAAGGCAGTGCTTTGGCCATTGGAGCCTAGCAATGCTGTTGGCTAGATTCCAAAAATGTTTTTAAAGCTTTCAATATTGTCATAATCAAGCTGGTCAATGTAAGAAATATCTGGATAGCATAACCACTGGGTATGTTCTTGGCTATAGCATATCATTCTATCTATCTATTTATTGATCTACCTACCTATCTACGTATCTATCTAATCCTCTAACTAGAAAACAGAAGAAAACCAAAAAACAAGGACCTGTTGTATAACACAGGGAACTACATTCAATATCTTGTAATAATCTACAATGAAAAATAATCTGAAAACAAATACATGTAACTGAAATATTTTGGTGTATACCTGAAACCAAACAATATTATACATAAATTATACTTCAATAAAAATAAATGAATGGCAGGAAAAAAAAGCCATTTCTATGTGAAGCTTGGAAGTGAAAGTGAAGTCACTCAGTCGTGTCTGACTCTGCGACCCCATGGACTGTAGTCTACCACACTCCTCCATCCACGGGATTTTCCAGGCAAGGGCACTGGAGTGGGTTGCCATTTCCTTCTCCAATGTGAAGCTTAGTGGTGGGCTAGTAAATGTATTCTAAGCTGTAAGCCTTACACATATGAATCCCACCTTTATAGGTTTGCTTGCTAAACTGATGATCCCAAGCAGCCAAACAATTCACCTTTGGCTGGAAGAAATGGAAGGATTAGGTATACATACTGTCACAAAGATGTTCTCATTAAATGTGATTGATTGATTGAGTGATAGACCAACCCACTCATTTCACAACTTTAACTGAGGGGCTACAGGTACTAAGTGATGTACCTTTGGGAGTTTGGGGTAAGGATAAATATGACATGGCCTCATAGCATATAAAATGTATATAAAGTTATAAAAAATATTAACAATTGTAATAAGTATTTTAAACCAAATCGGTAATTTTTTTTTCCTCTAAGACAAATTCTGACATACTTCTAAAATCCTATAGGATAACTTGAACATATCTCATTGTAACTGTACACACTTGACTGATAATCAAATCAGTTTTATTTCCAGAGTGGGCTTTATTAGAGTCCATCAATTTGTCAGGTTTTATTACCTCCCAATAGGTGTTCAGTGATTTAAAGAAATGAATTGACAAGCTTCAGACCATTTCTAAGAGCACCAACTGCCAAGACTCCCCAAACTGCAGCAGGAGTTTCAACAGAGGAAAGAGAAGTGAAAGGTGAATTGTTTCCATTGGAACATTTTGTCTTTGCAACTCAAGGCGATGGGTTTAGGAGGAGGAAGCTATCAGCTCTTTCTGGAGGCACAGGAGAAAGGAAACCTTTGAATCCCTGGGCTTTCACATTTGTCTTCTATGAGATGCCAAGTTATTCAGAGTGGTGTTAAATTGATCATCAATTTATAACCATTCTTGTTTGTTGTAACACATTCAATCATTAAAAAAATGAGTTCTATTTTTTTCCCTCTTGTTCATCATTTTTTTTTTTCATCATCTGTATTAGTCTACTAGGGCTGCCATAACAAAATACCACAGGCTGACTTAAACAACAGAAATGTCTTTTTTCAGAGTTCTAGAGGCTGGAAAGTCTAAGATCAAGGTGCTAGAAGGGTGGTTCTCCTTCAGTGTCTCCTCAGCTTGTAAAGAGCTACCTTTTCACTGTGTCCTTGTAGCCTTTTCTCCTTGCCAGCACATCACTGATGTCTCTCTTCTTGAAAGGAAGAAGGATTAAGTCCCCAACCTTATGACCTCATTTAAGCTTCAGTTCAGTTCAGTTGCTCAGTCATGTCCGACTCTTTGTGACTCCATGAATCGCAGCACACCAGGCCTCCCTGTCCATCACCAACTCCTAGAGTTCACTCAGACTCACGTCCATCGAGTCAGTGATGCCATCCAGCCATCTCATCCTCAGTCATCCCCTTCTCCTCCTGCCCCCAATCCCTCCCAGCATCAGAGTCTTTTCCAATGAGTCAACTCTTCATATGAGGTGGCCAAAGTACTGGAGTTTCAGCTTTAGCATCATTCCTTCCAAAGAAATCCCAGGGCTGATCTCCTTCAGAATGGACTGGTTGGATCTCCTTGCAGTCCAAGGGACTCGCAAGAGTCTTCTCCAACACCATAGTTCAAAAGCATCAGTTCTTTGGTGCTCAGCCTTCTTCACAGTCCAACTCTCACATCCATACATGACCACTGGAAAAATCATAGCCTTGACTACACGGACCTTAGTCAGCAAAGTAATGTCTCTGCTTTTGAATATACTGTCTAGGTTGGTCATAACTTTTCTTCCAAGGAGTAAGCATCTTTTAATTTCATGGCTGCAGTCACCATCTGCAGTGATTTTGGAGCCCCCCAAAATAAAGTCTGACACTGTTTCCACTGTTTCCCCATCTATTTCCCATGGAGTGATGGGACCGATGCCATGATCTTCGTTTTCTGAATGTTGAGCTTTAGGCCAACTTTTTCACTCTCCTCTTTCACTTTATCAAGAGACTTTTTAGTTCCTCTTCGCTTTCTGCCATAAGGGTGGTGTCATCTTCATATCTGAGTTTATTGATATTCCTCCCGGCAATCTTGATTCCAGCTTGTGTTTAATTACCTTCTTAAAAAGCCCTATCTCACATACAGTCACATGAAGGGCTGGGGCTTCAACATGTAAATTTGTGGATGAAGGAAGACCAAACAACCTTTGTCTCTGTTTCTTTCTCTCCAACACTATCCCACTTTACCTTTCAGTTGTTGCTTCTGTTAATCTTAAATTCTTTGGGATAGATTCACAAATTTTTGAAACCAAAAATAGGAATGTCTATTCACCCCTGCTGAACAGTTCAGATTAATGCTATGCATTTGGAAGGAAAGTTAACTGGAGGTGAGGGATAGCATGTCAGTTGTGGTTAGAGGGTGCTAACATGGTGCCTTTTCTTTTTACCCCTTCCCTTTACTGAGGGAGGAAAATTTCATTTTACATAAAAGCTAAAATTAGCAAAAATTGCTAATGAAATGCTTCTTATTTGGCTTTTAATAAATGTTAATTGCTTTTGCTTTGCTTTCATTAACTTTGTCATTGAAAATAGATTTCTGAGAAGAAGTACAGCTACATTAGGAAAAATCATTTTTCCTAAAGCAGAAATGGGCTTCATAATTGTCAATGCCAAGCCAAGCACTTTTCTAAACAGTCTCAGTTTTACCATAGATGCAGCTAAGTCGCTTCAGTCATGTCTGATTCTTTGCAACCCTATGGACCAGAGCTCATCAGGCCCCTCTGTCCATGGAATTCTCCAGGCCAAAATACTGGACTGGGTTGCTATGCCCTCTTCCAGAGGATCTTCCCAATCCAGGGATCAAACCCACGTCTTTAATGTTTCCTGCATTGGCAGGGGGATACTTACCACTAGCACCATCTGGGAATCCCCTGGAGAAGGGAATGGCTACCCACTCTAGTATTCTTGTCTGGAAAATTCTATGGACCGTGGAGCCTGGTGGGTGACAGGGGTCACAAAAGAGTCCGACATGCCTGAGTGACTAACACTTTATCATGAGTGCCATCATCCTAACACATTCTGACATGGACAAAGCAAATATATCTCTTAATATGGCAGCAAGCCAGTGTGTGCTTCCACTCAGATTATATGATCCTATAATGATTCTGTGTGCTTTTTCTTTTTTTCTTTCTTTCTTTGCATATTTCCTCAAGGCTCAAGTAAATGTTTTCTCAGTCATATCTGTTAGACTCATTGACAGCTTTCCTTTTTCCTTCCAATCTGCTGGTTAACCCAGTATTTCTCCATCTTTTTTCACCTCTTTGTTCCTCCTCCATTATCACCAGCAGGAATTCAGAGATATAAAAAACTGGATGTATGCAACTTTGTAACAACTTCTTTTCCCTAGGTCATCAGCTCAGCTGCCCTAATTTCCTAGGAGTTTCACAGTTTTCAGTGTAGATAAGTTTATTTGTATGTTTTGTTTTAACATAGAAATCTAGCTTACAGCTAACTGGTTTTGCTATATTGGAGAAATTACCCTCTGAAAAACTGGAGGGAACCTAGGAAATTTATCTATTGACTGAACTTTTAAAGGAGCAGTCCACAGGGGTAATTTATATTAAGGTAAAAGCAGCATGGGGCTGGCCTGGGATTTACAGCACTTGTGTTAAAAAGGAAGATACCATATATCCGACCAAAATGGATTGAATGCTTCAATGCTCACAGCATTCTTTTCATTGGTAAACAATTTGAAAAATCCAGCAAGTGAGAAATGAAACACTGATTTGGTTTAAAATGGAAACGTCTCAGATAAATTTAATACTTACCTCAAGGATTAAAGCTTTTTGTGTCCAGAATATAGAGATTTGGGCTAGAGTAACAGGGGAGCACACTGTACTACCGGCCTGGTTCGCTGACATCCGTGCTCATGAAGTTTGTAATTCAGTGGGAAAGGAAAAGAAGTATTTGAAATACAATAACTTAGAATTTATAAAGCACATATGGATTTGCATACACGTATTTCTCTTCAGGTAAGGCATGTTGGGTGGGGCTCACAAAGCAGAGTGGGAGCTGTCTTTCTTGGTACTGGATACTCATAAAGCTGTGGGAATAGGTATGTCTATCAAGCTCTCAAAACTAAGAGTAAACATCGTTAAGAGGGAAAGTTAAGTGGAATAGTGTGAGCAGTAAACTGGTAATAGGGAAGTTGTGTTTAAAAGTTGCTTTAAAGACAATCATTTGTTTTGTTTGAAGGGTAATTAGAAGGCTTTTTGACTTCAGGAGCCTTTTCCAACTAAGGTGGTTTACAGTCAAGGGTTACTAGCAGTTGCATGACTCTCAATAGATTTTCAGTTCATGTTAATTTTCATTCCCACTTCCCTTCCCCTTGGAAATCTTGATTTTAGAGAAGCCAGCAGATCTTGATTTTAGAGAAGCCAACAGGGAAGGAACATAAATAAATTGAGTTAATTTGCATTTTGACTAGTAGATCTTTTCTATTTCCCATTAAAAAATATATAAATCACTAGTTTCATACACACATTGTAGGTATGTATTTATGTGTGTGTGTTACCAGTATATTAATATGGAATTTTGATAACCTATATATTTAATTAAAATCAAAGAAATTAAAATTTTAAATAATAAACTCTATATTTTCTAGGTGTAGGACCTAAAGCATAGGATTGGCAGAAGGGATTATAGGATCACAGAATGTCAGTCTGAAAGGGGACCTAGAAATCATTTGTCATGTTCACCTGTGGCTGATTCATGTCAATGTATGGCAAAACAAATACAGTATTGTAATTTAAAAAAAATAAATAAATAAATAAAAATTAAAAAAAAAGAAATCATTTGTCTACGTGATTCTTCCTCATCATTTTTCATTTGAAGAAACAAGGACTGATAAGGTGAACTGATTTGCCTTAACTTGTCCATGTCAGTGTGGCAATTAGAAACAATATTAGAAACAATGAAAAGTCATTCGGGGCTAGGTCTGAAGACATAGGGGCTTCCCTGGTAAAGGTTCTGCCTGCAGTGCTGGAGACCCGGGTTCCCTCTCTGGGCCTGGAAGAGCCCCTGGAGGAGGGCATGGAAACCACTCTAGTGCTCTTGCCTGGGGAATCCTATGGACAGAGGAGCCTGGGGGCTGCGTTCCATAGGATCGCACAGAGTTGGACATGACTGAAGTGACTAGGCAACAGCAGCAGCTGAAGAAATATTGATCTAATTAGATAATAGTCTTGAGGTAAAAATTTTTGTGAAGCTCATACTAGCCAATGAGCTAATCCCTGCTCTGCCTTCTCTCCTGCCCTAATTACTCAATTGTAGAAGAGAGTAGCAAAAACCTTTAAAAGTAATAACTGGCTACATCACTAGAAGAAAATGTCCCAACTTTTAGGTTTATTTTGAAAGATGACTCTCATGTGAATGTGTAAGTTCTAGGCTGTGTGTGTGGGTTTATCTTTTGTTTGTTTTAATTAGGGACATTATTTGAATTTCATCTCATATAGGAGAATGGCCTTGAACCATGGACAAATATCATCGTTTTCCATAGCATGACTGTTATGCAACCAAGAATTTATAGACTAAAGACAAACAAGACCCTTTTCTTCTTTTGTAAAACAGTAAAGAAACAAAATGTTGTTTTCTTTGATAATTTAAAACTATTTTAATTATATCCTTAGTAAGAAACTCCTAGTTAGAGATCTAAAGAAGTGTTGAAACAATTTACTTGGCTTATTTATAATAATTAGCTTTGAAAGTTTTCTTAGTGTGTAATTTTCTAATTGTCTGCAAGTCAAAAATCTATTTATATGTAATTCAAGGAATGTATAATACCTTACTTTAACTTCATCTGGTAAAATCAGTAATATTTGTATTTCTACCTATAAAAATCAATTCCATGATTCTATCATAGTAAGTGTATTTTGTCATTTATTCAACTAAATTTACCATTTTTAACTGAGCAGAGATAGCTAATTGCTTACCCAATACCCATTTTTTTTCTTCCTGGGCAATGTAGCAGCTGGGAAAAATGATGAGAACAGTGATATTTCTTCACCTGGATAATGTAATATAAGCTGAATATTTCTGGAAAATGTCTTCAAAGTTTCTTATCCTTTTCTTGCAACCAGGTGCCTGGAATGTAGTTATGATAACTGGAGTTCAGCAGTTATCTTGAGACAGGAGGTACCAGTGCTAAGTACAGTAGATCAGAAACAGAGATGGAACTTGGTCCCTGATGATAGTCCTGGAGCATCCTTCTTTGCATTTCTTTTACATGAGAGAAAAATAAACCTATGTGTCTCTAAGCCACCATTACTTTGAAGTTTCTATTCTACGCAATAAAATGTAATCTCTTCTTACATGCTAAGCTCAATTTCACCAGGGCTTTTTTTTTTCTTACCACCAGCTCAAGAGTCTTGTGGCTGTCTGTCACTTGCCATAAAAATATGATCACTTAATCTACTATGTAACCCAATCTCTTCTGCTATACTTTTGTCCATTGCTGCAACCATGCTAATCTGCTAAATCCTACCTCATCATGGCTTGTTTTCCATCTATTAGATATTTCCTCTTGCAAATGATGTTTTAATTTTTGTATTGGGCATATTCAAATTTAGATATAAAGTTTGCAAGAAAAATTTCAAAAGAGAGAAAATACCAGTTTATAGCTCACAAGTGTAGAAGTTTCTTGTTCCAAATTTTGCTCAAGGCAGAGTATGTTGAAGCCAGTGCAGCTGTGCCTGTGTTTTTGAATGTTTGTAGTTTGTTATTTGCATATGGAAAAAATGTAGTTAAAATTTAAAAATAAGTGAAACTAAAATGGAAATAAGAAGGGGAAAGATGAAATTTTAGAAGGCCCTTAATATTTTACTCTAGGAGGGCTAAGTCATTCTGTTAAAGGATGAGATAACAAGTATTTAAAAACAATAGGAGTGAAAGAAGCTCTGAGAGAACAATGCATGACCATGGCAACTCAGTTTTCAAGAGTGCTTAGTCCACTGTAACGGAGAAGGCAATGGCGCCCCCACTCCAATACTCTTGCCTGGAAAATCCCGTGGACGGAGGAGCCTGGTGGGCTGCAATCCATGGGGTCGCTAGGAGTCGGACACGACTGACCAACTTCACTTTCACTTTTCACTTTCATGCTTTGGAGAAGGAAATGGCGACCCACTCAAGTGTTCTTGCCTGGAGATTCCCAGGGACGGGGGAGCCTGGTGGGCTGCCGTCTATGGGGTCACAGAGTTGGACACAACTGAAGCGACTTAGCAGCAGCAGCAGCAGTCCACTGTAAATCTCTGAGTTATCAGAATTATGAAATCTCATTGTTTGGTTACTGAGAACTTGGAAATGAGGCTTTAAATAAAAATAAGTTGGGAGTAGGGAAAGGGGAGGAGAATGGGTTTCTCAGCAAGAGATGTTTCTACTACTTAAAAATGTTCCTACTATTTAAGAATTGCATTTCTCATTTTACATGTTTCAGTATATACAATTTGTAGACGTATAATTCATGTGTTCAATAAGAATCACCTCTTCTACATCCTTGACTTTCATCAGGAATATATTCTTACTAAATACAGAGTGAAAGTGAAAGTTATTCAGTTGTGTCCAACTCTTTGCTGCCCCATGAACTATAGCCCACCAGGATCCTCTGACCATGGAATTCTCCAGGCCAGAATACTGGAGTGAGTAGTCATTCCCTTCTCCAGGGAATCTTCCCAAACCAGGGATCGAACCCAGGTCTCCCACATTGCAGGCAGATTCTTTACCATCTGAGCCACCAGAGAAGCCCATTAGATACAGAGAGAGATCCTCAAACTGTTTTTTTTTCCCTTTGCTATGCTGCACAGCTTGTGAGATCTTAGTTCCCTGACCAGGGATTGAACCAGGGGCCTTGGCAATGAAAGCACTGAGTCCTAACCCTTGAACCACCAGGGAACTCCCAGACCTCACATTTTGGTCTTATAAGCCTGTGACCACAAAGAAGGCAATATTTCATTTAATACCCACACTTGAATGATTTGGAGAACTTATCTGCCAACTTAGCTTAGGATCCTTATCATTTTCCTAGGTTTTCTTTCCATTTTTCAAGGAATCGTAGTGTCATTTATCAATCCTAGTTGCATAGTTGCATACTTGGAGAAGGCAATGGCACCCCACTCCAGTACTCTTGCCTGGAAAATCCCATGGACGGAGGAGCCTGGTAGGCTGCAGTCCATGGGGTCGCGAAGAGTCAGACATGACTGAGCAACTTCACTTTCGCTTTTCACTTTCATGCACTGGAGAAGGAAATGGCAACCCACTCCAGTGTCCTTGCCTGGAGAATCCCAGGGACGGGGGAGCCTGGTGGGCTGCTGTCTGTGGTGTCGCACAGAGTCGGACACGACTGAAGCGACTTAGCAGCAGCAGCAGCAGCAGCAGTTACATGCTTACTGCATTTGCCCAGGCGTGAGACTGCAAGCCAGTCATATGAGGTCAGACTCTGAAACCCTTATAACTCTGGACAACCCCCTTTGCTGGTTTCTATTTCTGCTAGAGCTGTTGCCTCAGTCCTGTGGCAGAGGCAAGTGATGTTGACAGGCACACTGACTGCTGACAGGCCCTGAAAGCATGCCTGGGTTTCCATCTTGCTGGCCAGTGAGGAAAAGATGAGGCTTGATTATATCACTGGCTCCAAGTCTGGCCTGTTCCTTCTTCTGCTGAGGTTGGTGATCTGCTTTCATTCCACCCAGCTGCAGACATCTGACAATTTGTTCAGCCTCAGTGACTTCTCAGATCTAAGAGTAGTTACTTCTGTCTTTGGTATTCTGCTCAGTCTAGATATCCTACAGCAAAACCATGCTGAATAATTCTAAGGGGCGCAGTTTTCTGGAATACCGGGAATAATGTTGGATGGAGGAATGCAATGTGATGTCTTAGTATGGGTGTCAGTTATAACTATCAGTGTCATACTGATATATAGCCCACACAAAGAGCACACCTAGAGTGCTATAAGGTTGAGAACTGAAAGGTCAAGAGAACATAGAAACCAAGGAGAAGACCTATAGTTACCCAGTTGGACTGAATAAAGAAATAGATCATAGGGACTCAACCAATCTACCTGCTTTCTGGGAACTCCAGGAAGTTGAACAATGCTGTGTTCAGTTGTGGAGAAGGATGAGAGCAGAACCTGAAGTGATTACAAACTTTGTTGACAACCATATAGAGAAATATCTAGGCAAGAAGGGGCCCATTTTCTAGAAACCAAAATAACAGGAATAGTAGATTATTGCTTTATTTGTGAGTGACTATTGATTATATGTTTTTTCAGCAAGGATTTAATGAATGCTTACAATTCTAGATACTGGGGATATGATGCTCAATATCCCCATGAGTTCCTTGCTGTCATGGAGCTGATGTACCAGTGAGTGAGGAAAGAAGATAAACATGGAAACAATTAATTTTAGATAGTTTTGAAAAAAAAACACAACAAAATTAGGAGTGTATGCTTAAAATAGGAGGAAGTCTGCTTTTTATGGAGTGTTCAGGGAAAACTTCCTTGAAGGGTAATACTCAAGATGAGAACTAACTGATGAGCGTGAGGCAGACATTCATCTGGTGAGCATGAGGCAGCCATTCATAGATTTGGGAAAGTGGCATTCCAGATTGGAGAAGCAGCTAGTGCAAAGGCCCTATGTTAGAATAAACTTGATGTCTCTGAAGGACATCAAGGACAGTGTAACTAGAGTGTCTTGAAGGGAGGAGAGAGTTTTAGGAGAAGCTGGAGAGTCAGGGAGGTGCCAGGGTTTCTAGGTCTTTATAGGGAGGCTTCAAGTTTCAATTTTATTCAAGTAAGAAGCCACAACATAAACACACTACTATATATAAAATAGATAAACAGCAAGGGTCTACTGTATAGCACAGGGAACTATATTCAATATCCAATATCCTGCGATAATTCATAATGGAAAAGAATCAGAAAAAAATTGTTCACATATAAAACTGAATCACTTGGCTGTATACCTGAAACTAACACAACATTGTAAATTAACTACACCTAAATTTTTTTAAATGGTGAAAAAGAAATAAGAAACCACTAGAGCACTTAGTGCTGACAAGTGATTTATATTTCAAAATGATCACCATGGCTACCATCTGAGGCATGGACCATAGTCAGGAAAATATGGAAGCAAGATCAGTTTGGAGATGTTATATCAGCCTAAGTGAGAGAAGGGAGTGGTTTGGAGTAAGGATGCATCAGTAGAAATATGGATCCTACTTGAACATGCTTGGTGTGAAACAAAGCTATACAAAAATGACATTTAACCATGCTGTGTGGTTTTAGATGGTGTTTACTAGAGACACAACATATGCAAAATAAGAGGACATTGAAATAGAACTCTAGGACTATAGATTTTAAGAAGTCACCCACCTCCCCAATCCTAGGAGTAGTGACATGGATATGACGTTGAAGACTGAGAGCCAAGCATTTAATCATCTGTTAATGTTTATGGGACAAAAAGCAAATTTTTGTGTTTTTTCTTAATTTCAAGAATTTAATAGTTCTAACACCTTGTTAAGAGATAGAGAAGTCCCATTAATTTGCATAGGACTGAAAAAGAAAGAGATTAATTAAATGTATTTTTACTTGAGGATGTTCTGTAAGAGTAATTTAGTGTAGAGAGATTATTAAAGACTCACACATCCAGAATATATGATCTGCAGGAACCCAGTCATAAACTTCTGTCTCAGCTGAGGTTCTTTTCTGGTTGATTTTGCTTCACAGATTCTGTTCCACCCATGGAGCCCTGCATGAAGGTCACAGGTGTGGAGCCTTGTACCAAGGCCACAGATTTGGAGCCCTGTACCAAGGTCATCTCAGGAACTGACCAAGCCCCATAGCAACCATTACTATGAGCCCCCTGACCCCAACCTGCCATCTTCCTGACCCATATTAGGTAAAAATACCCATTCTATTATCCTAACCAATGAGCTAATGCCACTCTCCCGACTCTCCCGACAGGAAATTTTTTTTGACTTGAGGCTGTAAAAATTGGCTACTAGTCCATGAAAATGCACTCTGGTGTTCTTGCCTGGAGAATCCCAGGGACAGGGGAGCCTGGTGGGCTGCTGTCTATGGGGTCGCACAGAGTCAGACACGACTAAAGCGACTTAGCAGCAGCAGCAGCCCATGAAAGGGATCAGCTATCCCTGAGTCGGCCTGCTGTTCTAACAGCGTCTTCCACTCTAATAAACTCTATTTTCTTCTCATTCGGCCTTGTGTCTGGAAATTCTTTTCCTATGCGCATAGACTACAACACCACCTTTCAAGTGGAACTGATGTATCATCTTACCTGAGTCCAGATGAACTGGTGTACTTAAAGAGATTAACATTGTGAAATTTCTGTAGGGAAAGAAAGGTTATTTAGCAATTTTTCCTAGTATTTCTCAGCACGTGAAAGGGAAGCTGAGTTATAATATAGATTATGTATGTATTAGAATATTAATCATTCTTTGGGATCAAAATCATCAGTTCAGTTCAGTCACTCAGTCATGTTTGACTCTTTGCCACCCCATGAATTGCAGCACGCCAGGCCTCCCTGTCCATCACCAGCTCTCAGAGTTCACAGACTCACATCCATCAAATCAGTGATACCATGCAGCCATTTCATCCTCTGTCGTCCCCTTCTCCTCCTGCCCACAATCCCTCCCAGCATCAGAGTCTTCCAATGAGTCAACTCTTCATATGAGGTGACCAAAGTACTGGAGTTTCAGCTTTAGCATCATTCCTTCCAAAGAAATCCCAGGGCTGATCTCCTTCAGAATGGACTGGTTGGATCTCCTTGCATTCCAAGGGACTCTCAAGAGTCTTCTCCAACACCACAGTTCAAAAGCATCAATTCTTCGGTGCTCAGCTTTCTTCACAGTCCAACTCTCAAGATCCATACATGAACACAGGAAAAACCATAGCCTTGACTAGACAGACCTTAGTCAGCAAAGTAATGTCTCTGCTTTTGAATATGCTATCTAGGTTGGTCATAACTTTTCTTCCAAGGAGTAAGTGTCTTTTAATTTCATGGCTGCAGTCACCATCTGCAGTGATTATGGAGCCCGAAAAATAAAGACTGACACTGTTTCCCCACCTGTTTCCTGTGAAGTGATGGGACCAGATGCCATGATCTTCGTTTTCTGAATGTTGAGCTTTAAGCCAACTTTTTCACTCTCCTCTTTCACTTTCAACAGGTTTTTAGTTTCCTCTTCACTTTCTGCCATAAGGGTGGTGTCATCTGCTTATCTGAGGTTATTGATATTTTTCCCAGCAATCTTGATTCCAGTTTGTGCTTCTTCCAGCCCAGCGTTTTTCATGATGTACTCTGCATAGAAGTTAAATAAGCAGGGTGACAATACATAGCCTTGACGTACTTCTTGTCCTATTTGGAACCACTCTGTTGTTCCATGTCCAGTTCTAACTGTTGCTTCCTGGCATAGTCAATAAAGCAGAAATAGATGTTTTTCTGGAACTCTCTTGCTTTTTCCATGATCCAATGGATGTTGGGAATTTGATCTCTGGCTTGTCTGCCTTTTCTAAAACCAGCTTGAACATCTAGAAGTTCACGATTCATGTATTGCTGAAGCCTGGCTTGGAGAATTTTGAGCATTACTTTACTAGCGTGTGAGATGAGTGCAATTGTGCAGTAGTGAACATTCTTTGGCATTGCCTTTCTTTGGGATTGGAATGAAGATTGACTTTTCCCAGTCCTGTGGCCACTGCTGAGTTTTCCAAATTTGCTGGCATATTGAGTGCAGCACTTTCACAGCATCATCTTTTAGGATTTGAAACAGCTCAACTGGAATTCCATCACCTCCACTAGCTTTGTTCATAGTGATGCTTTATAAGGCCCACTTGACTTCACATTCCAGGATGTCTGGCTCTAGGTGAGTGATCACACCATCATGATTATCTTGATCTTGAAGATCTTTTTGTACAGTTCTTCTGTGTATTCTTGCCACCTCTTCTTAATATCTTTTGTTTCTGTTAGGTCCATACCATTTCTGTCCTTTATTGAGCCTATCTTTGCATGAAATGTTCCCTTGGTATCTCTAATTTTCTTGAAGAGACCTCTAGTCTTTCCCATTCTGTTGTTTTCAAAGTCATAGGTTGTTCTAAAACAGCATTTAATATCATTGAACCATCAGTCTATCAATCTCTACTTTTTTTGAATAATCCACTTATTCAGTTCATTTACTTAAGAAACCACAAGTTTCCTTGTTATATTTCTTCTCAAAGATTTTTAAGCTGGTAGCTACCAAGGAAAAGTAGCTGGTAGAGGCATGGTTTATGCTTCAAATTCTCAAATATTTATATTCCTTTCTTTAGAAGGAGAAACTGAGATATCAAGAATTTGCTTTCCTTACCTTCTAAACTCAGAAATTTTGACAGTTATATTTTCTCCAGTACATTCACATTTTATAATGAACTTCAATTAATCAAATTAATTAGAGAGGAAACATAGAAATTGACATTTGTTGAATTCCTATTTTGTGCTAGGTATGTTTATATGTATCTTTAATTTTTTTAACTTTCTACTTTAAAATAAGGTAATTTCAAGCCTAAAAAGTTTAGAAACTAGTACAAAGGATGTACAAATAACCTTCATCCAGATTCACCTATCTTATCAAATTTGCTTTATCATTTTCTCTCTTCTTTTATTTAATAATTTTTAAGTCAGTTGAAAGCAAATTGCATGCCTATCATTACTTTAGCCATTCCTAGTTTAATCTTCAATAGTTAAACTTGTGGTTTTCCCTAAAGACAAGGATATTCAGAAAATTTGACATTGATGTAATATTTTAATTGAATTAAAAACTTTCAGTTTTAGAATAATTTTATAGAAAAGATGCAAGGATAAAAATATTCCTGCATCCCTCTCACTCATTTTCCCCTGTTAAAACATCTATTACTGTGGTTCATTTGTAACATCTACAGGACCAACAATGGTACATTATTATTAACTGAACTCCATACCACTCTTATGGCAGAAAGTGAAGAACTAAAGGGCCTCTTGATGAAAATGAAAGAGGAGAGTAAAAAGTTGGCTTAAAGCTCAATATTCGGAAAACTAAGATCATGGCATCTGGTCCCATCACTTCATGGCAAATAGATGAGGAAACAGTAGAAACAGGGTCTGACTTTATTTTGGGGGGCTCCAAAAATCACTGCAGATGGTGATTGCAGCCATGAAATTAAAAGACGCTTACTCCTTTGAAGAAAAGTTATGACCAACCTAGATGGCATATTAAAAGCAGAGACATTACTTTGTCAACAAAGATCCATCTAGTCAAGGCTGTGGTTTTTCCATTGGTCATGTATGGATGTGAGAGTTGGACTATAAAGAAAGTTGAGCACTGAAGAATTGATGCTTTTGAACTGTGGTGTTGGAGAAAACTCTTGAGAGTCCCTTGGACTGCAAGGAGATCCAACTAGTCCATCCTAAAGGAGATCAGTCCTGAGTGTTTATTAGAAGGACTGATGTTGAAGCCGAAACTCCAGTACTTTGGCTACCTGATGTGAAGAACTGACATATTTGAAATGACCCTGATGCTGGGAAAGATTGAGGGCAGGAAGAGAAAGGGACGACAGAGGATGAGTTGACCAGATGGCATCACTGACTCAATGGACATGGGTTTGGGTGGACTCCAGGAGTTGGTGATGGACAAGGAGGCCTGGCGTGCTGTGGTCCATGAGGTCGAAAATAGTCGGACATGACTGAGCAACTGAACTGAACACTTTATTCATATTTCACTAGCTTTTTTTCCCCCAATGTCCTTTTTCTGTTCCAGGAATGCTTTCAAAATACCACATCATGTCTCCTGAGCCTCTTATAATCAATGACAATTTCTCAGATTTACCTTGTTTTTGATGCACTTGACAGTTTTGAAGAGTATTGTCCTGTGTCCTTTTGATATATCCAATTATTTATTTTATTGAGTACTTTCTTGCTTTTTGGCACAAGAAGATGTTTTTGGTTCATTTTGTTACTTCCTTGGAATTTGCTATTTCCTCAAAAGTCCTGTTCCCTTTAATAGGGGTGGCATTTAGAAACTAACATGTGGACGTTACATAGGCATACTGATGCTATCATTGATTCTAGGCCTTTTCAGCAGAGATTTAGAAGGTATAGATTAGATGTAGATTCATGTGGCTTCTTATAGATTTGATCCAGCCCAGTGGATTCTTATTTGCCTTCCTCCATTTCATTTTGTATCTTTCTCCTTCTGTGGAGATAATCTGGCAGTTCTAACATCAGCAGTACTTTCTCAATCATTTGTTCAGTTTGACAATGCACAAAAATTAGTTTCCAAATTTCTATACCAATGTCACTATAAAACACACACCGGCAAAAGGAGTTCAAGATCTGATTGTAACGTTATTTTCTCTCTAGGCTGAGAGTATACAGTTATATTATTAAGTTCAGTAGGTACTTTAATTAGTTTTTTTCCTCTCTTGCAGTGTAGTTTCCTTGCTCATTTCAAATACAGCTGTGTTCGTTTGTTGCTGTTTGCTTTCAGTTTTAGTGTTTTTCTCCATATCTCTGTGGATTTAATTAAATCAATTAATTTACTTTTACTTTCTAGAACAGAGATTACCAAACTTACTCTGTAAAAGACCAGACGGTAAATATTTTAGGGTTTTTGGACCATACGGTCTTTGTTGCAACTACTCAAATCTGCTGGTTTTGTATGAAATCACCCATAGACCATAAGCAAATGGGCATTGTTAAGTTCCAATAAAATTTTATTTATAGAAATAGACAACAGGATGGATTTGGTCTGTGGGCTGTTGTTTTCCAGTTCTGTACTGGAACACTAAATGCTTTCCAAAGTTAAACTATGTTTTTTTTTGGTGGGGGTGAGTATGCTTAAAGAAATATCACTCCCTCCCCTAACTCTTCCACCCAATGGCTTCTTATATTTTCCAAGGATGGTGACAACACTGTCTTCCATCCCACTTGGCCTTTTGTAATACCACATTGCTATCCACTCTTCAAGAAGTGGAATACACTTCTCGATCCCCTTGAATCTAGGTTGATTCCGTGATTGCTTTGACCAGTATAAGATGGTGGAATGCTTATTCTGAGGGAACCCTGTCCCATGTAATGTATACCTTGAGACCACCCTATTGTGATGAAGCTCAGGCTAGCAAAAGGAAGAGAAAACAATACTTCCAGCCTCCAGCTGTCCAGTCATCCACTTCTAGTGGCCAGATCTGTGAGTGAAGAAGCCGTCTTAGATACACCAGCTCCAGCAAATGCCACTGGAGGAACAGTCCAGACATATTGCCTCAGTGAGGTTCTCCAAGCCCTCTAGCTATTCACGCCACCCCAGGTGAGGCCACAGATATTGTGGAAGAGAGATAAACTTGTTACTGTCAGTTCCTTGTAGGAATTCTTGACTTTCAAAGCAAAAAGATGCTACTTTACTTCCAATTTGGAGGCTGTTTGTTAAGAAGTAATAAATAACCTGGAACATACACTGTCCTACCTACACCAGCCCACCACCATCAACTATACTAGGGCTGCCAGGACACGGTCCCACAGACTGGGTGGCCCAAACAATAAACTTACTGTCTCTCAGTTGTGGAGGCTAGAAAGTCAAGGTCAAGGTGTAGGCAGAGTTGGTTCCTTTTGAGAACTGTAAGAGAATGATCTGTTACAGGCGTCTCTCCTTGGCTTATAGATGGATGTCTTCTTTTCATGTCTCTTCCTACTGTCTACTCTCCATGTGTGTCTCTGTGTCTAAATTTCTCCTTTTTGTAAGCATACCAGGCATAATGGATTAAGGCCCATCTTAGTGACTTCATTTTAACTTTGCAGATTACCTCTCCAAATAGTCACATTCTGAGCTACTATAGATTAAATCTTCAGCATAAGGATTTTGGGGAAACACAGTTCAATTCATTATAATTACCACTATAGATAACCAATCTCATTTATATCTTTTTAATCATCTTGTGTTGCTTTCTGCACAAACTAAGGAGGTGTATTTTTTTTTTCTATTCCCTCTTTAAAAAACTTTCCACTTAGCTTTTTTCACTTAGTAGTCTGGCCTGGAAAATACCCCATACAATGTGTGAATATTGTCTTCATTTTTTAAAACAGCTGAATAGTATATCAAGTGTGTGAATATATATCATCCATACACCTGTGTATATATATCATCATTATTCAACATATCTCCTATTTGGATATTTAGGTACTTTTGAATATTGTGCAATTATGAATAATGTTGTAATGAATAATCATGTGCATATATCTATTTCCATACTGCTTAAGGTGTATCTTCAGAGCAAATTCAAAGTAAATGCATATGAAGTTCCATACTTTTGATAAATTATCTCCATAGAAATTGTGTAGTTTTTCATTTCTACTGTCAGTGCATAAAAGTAGTTATTATCTATAGCCTCTTCAATAGAATACATTGTCAATATTTTAAAATTTTGCCCATCTGATGGGTGAGGAATAATATTTAAGTATAGTTCAAATTTCTCTTATTATGAGTAAATGTAAATATCTTTTCATATGTTAAGAAACTATTGTCATAGTTGTATCATTTTCATATTTTTCCTCATAATTTTTATATATTTGATGTGTCTTTTTATGATACATATTTCATTTTCTATACATTTGTCATTTTTCTTTTGACTTATTTGTAGATTATTGTTATTTTTTTTTTTTGGTCATGCATTAGGAAATTTATGTAGTTAAGTTTGTCAATCTTTTATTAGATCTGTACTTTGGGTCATGGTTAGAAAGCCTTTCCCCACACCAAAGTTATAGAGGAATCCGCTTGTTTTGTTCTATTATAAAGTGTTTTTTGGTTTTGTTTGTTTGCTTATTTTACATTTAGATCTTCAATTGATTTGGATTCTATTCTTGAATATGATGTGAGAGAATAGATCTAATGTAAAGTTTAATCTTTTTCAAATGACTATCACTTTGTCCCAACATTATTTTTTTTAAGTCTATATTTTACCTAGTGGCATGAACTTTCATCTTTACTATACACTAGATTTCCATATGATGCTGAGTCTATTTTTAGACTTACGTTTCTATTCCATTAGCTGGATCATCTTTCCTTGTCTCATTAATTATGGTGGCTTTATAATTTTTAATGTCTGGTAGTGTAGTTCTCTCTTTAGCTCTTCTTTTTTGGCACTTTGTAGTTGTATTATTGCATTTATTATTCAGTATGAGCTTAATTATCAAGTTGTTCAATGCTGAAAGAAATCTTCTTGGTATTTTAAATCAGAGAGAATGGATATCTTGATGATGTTGAGAGGCCCAAAGGAGAACAATCTGGGAGGAACGATGGTTTTTATAGTTTTCTTTACATAGCTTTTGAACATTGTTTGTTATTTCTAGGTTTGTTGTTGTTTATTTTCAAGTTCATTTTGTTGATACTATAAATTGAATTTCTCTTTTATTAGTTATATCTAGATATATATTCATATATGGCCAAGCTATTAATTTTTTATGTTAATTTTATATCTTACTTTTACTGTTTGAATTGGTGCATTCTTGATTTTTTTAGAGCTTTCCAGGTATATTATCATGCCATCTTCAAATACAGATCATTTATTTTTCGTGATGGCTCTAGTTGTTTTCTCTTGTCTGATTGCATTGATACTGATGCCACATTAAATAGTTACGGAGTTAGTGTGCATTCTTGCCTTTCTCCTGTCCTTAACAGAAATGCTTCTATTGTTTTCCTGTTAAGTTACATCCTTGATTTAGGATACATATGCATATATATACATGGATAAATAGGTAGATAAATAGCTTTGTGTGTGTGTGAATTATAAATATTTTAAGATTGAGTTTAATATTTGTCTTCAAGATGTGGATTTTCTTCAGCTGCTTCTTGGAACACTGTCTTTTCTCTGTAGCATCACTGCCCATATTTTCTGCTTTAGCCTGTTGCTATATGTAACTGCTGTTTAATGTTTAATATAAATTGGTTAAATGTGAAGCAGGAAATGGCTTAGATTTTTGAGTGTACACCCCCAATCACTTACCCTAACAATTGCTTTGGAATTTTCTCTGCTTTCTTGTCTCCATTTTTTTCAGGTTTTGAGCACTCCCAAACCTCTTTTACCCTCATGTATATTTTCCTTCTAAGCTATTATAAAACTTTCTAAAGTATTTTTGCTTAACTTTGTATCGATCTTTGCTATCTTTCAGGAGTTCCTTTTCTTTCTACTTTTAGTTTTCTCAAACAGTTCTGAGTTTACTCTGTCATTTTAAAATATCTTTTTTGCTATTTCCTGGGATTCAGCTAAAGAGGAGGGATCTATCTGCCATCTTGATTTAATGTCCTGTTTGTATATTTTATGTAAATTGACTAATTTGTTCCTCTTCACCCAGGACTTTTTTTGGTGTAACTCTGAAAGCCTTATATCATAGGAACCTTTTCATTCCCTGGAAAATAGAAACAGTTCATCACCATATTTTCACAAGACTTGGTAAAATTACTCTAATTTTCTATATCTAACTGACAGCTTCAACAATGTCTTCTCCCCATACACTCATGAAAGGACAGTTCAGATAACTCATGGGACAAGCATGGTAAAAGGTTCAGAGTTTTGGTGCAGGGAGGAGGAATGGAAAAATTTAGAAAGAGTATGGCTATCCATGAAGGATAATACATCATGAGGCTCAAAGCAGCTAAGATAGAATTATTGTCACTGGACATTGAAGAAAGGCAACTTCTGTTTCTGTGCTCATCAAAATAATGAGAAAAATACGCTTCATCCCATCCACACACTAATTATGCCTTTTACTTAAGTGATTTACTAGTTAGTTGTGGGTCCACCACATTGTGTATCAGGGGATGAATTTCTTTTGCTATTGTCAAATCAAGAGTCTTGAAACATTTTTGTGGATACAATAACTACACAACCCAGAGAAGAATCTCATATAGATAATCATCTTTGTAATCTTAAACTCATTAAAACTATGGAAAGTTGTACTTACTCTCGGTAACATAGAGTAATTCACATAATTTTGGATTAAAATAGACAAGAGCAAAGAGAAAGTTGTCACCAACATGTAAATCAGGAATTAACTCTTCTCATCTAGTACTTATTTTTCTCTGCAGAATTAGGCTAATGTTGGACTTCCCTGGTGGCTCAGATGGTTAAGTGTCTGTCTATAATGTGGGAGACCAGGGTTCAATCCCTGGGTCGGGGAGGTCCCTGGAGAAGGAAATGGCAATCCACTCCAGTACTATTGCCTGAAAAATCCCATGGACAGAGGAGCCTGGTAGACTACAGTCCATGGGGTCACAAAGAGTTGGACACGACTGAGTGATCTTCTTTTTCTCTGCATGTATGACCACCAAATATTGTAGACAAATTATGCTTTAAATATTCTGTCCCATTGTCTACATTACTGCGACTAAGTGAAAAGCCAGAGTAGAGCCTGTGGTGGTAAAACTGTGAACCGTGCATAGTGTGTGGGGGCAAGTTCCTACTTCTTGGAACAAGTTCTCCCTCTTAACTCCCATGTCTTCCTTCCCAGCTGCTTAACCTGAGTCACAACCATCCCTTTGTTCCTTTCCACCACGACTTCTTGCTGACCTAGAGTCAGATAATAAGACTTAAAACCATCCTGCAGTTCTTACAGGGTAACAGTGGCTCTGAAAATAAAGAGCAAGAAACCAAACATCAGGATCTGGGTTCAAAAAGAAAGGACAAGAATTATGTGGCTGTTACAATATAGATATTGCATCCAGAGCTGCCATATATGGTTGTATAGCTCTGAGATATGTCTCATCAGTTTAGTTCAGTTGCTCAGTCGTGTCCAACTCTTTGCGACCCCATGAATCGCACCATGCCAGACTTCCCTGTCCATCACCAACTCCCCGGAGTTCACTCAGACTCGCGTCCATCGAGTCAGTGACGCCATCCAGCCATCTCATCCTCTGTCGTCCCCTTCTCTTCCTGCCCACAATCCCTCGCAGCATCAGAGTCTTTTCCAATGAGTCAATTCTTCACGTGAGGTGGCCACAGTACTGGAGTTTCAGCTTTAGCATCATTCCTTCCAAAGAAATCCCAGGGCTGATCTCCTTCAGAATGGACTGGTTGGATCTCCTTGCAGTCCAAGGGACTCTCAAGAGTCTTCTCCAACACCATAGTTCTAAAGCATCAATTCTTCGGTGCTCAGCCTTCTTCACAGTCCAACTCTCACATCCATACATGACCACTGGAAAACCATAGCCTTGTCTAGACGGACCTTAGTCAGCAAAGTAATGTCTCTGCTTTTGAATATACTATCTCTAGGTTGGTCATAACTTTTCTTCCAAGGAGTAAGCATCTTTTAATTTCATGACTGCAGTCACCATATGCAGCGATTTTGGAGCCCCCAAAAATAAAGTCTGACACTGTTTCCACTGTTTCCCCATCTATTTTCCAAGAAGAGATGGAACTGTATGCCATGATCTTCGCTTTCTGAATGTTGAGCTTTAAGCCAACCTTTTCACTCTCCACTTTCACTTTCATCAAGAGTCTATTTAGTTCCTCTTCACTTTCTGCCATAAGGGTGGTGTCATCTGCATATCTGAGGTTATTGAGATTTCTCCCAGCAGTCTTGATTCCAGCTTGTGCTTCTTCCAGTCCAGCGTTTCCCATGATTTACTCTGCATATAAGTTAAATAAGCAGGGTGACAATATACAGCCTTGACATACTCCTTTTCCTATTTGGAACCAGTCTGTTGTTCCATGTCCAGTTCTAACTGTTGCTTCCTGATTTGCATACAGATTTCTCAAGAGGCAGGTCAGGTGGTCTGGTATTCCTATCTCTTTCAGAATTTTCCACAGTTTAATGTGATCCACACAGTCAAAGGCTTTGGCATAGTCAATAAAGCAGAAATAGATTTTTTTTCTGGAACTTTCTTGCTTTTTCCATGATCCAATGGATGTTGGCAATTTGATCTCTGGTTCGTCTGCCTTTTCTAAAACCAGCTTGAACATCAGGAAGTTCACGGTTCACATATTGCTGAAGCTCACAGGACAAATAAATGTAAAATTTTGTCTTTAAAATGTTGTAGTAGCAGAAGCAATCTTGAGAAAGAAGAATGGAACTGGAGGAATCAACTTGCCTGACTTCAGGCTCTACTACAAAGCCACTGTCATTAAGACAGTATGGTACTGGCACAAAGACAGAAATATAGATCAATGGAACAAAATAGATAGCCCTGAGATAAATCCACACACCTATGGACACCTTATCTTCGACAAAGGAGGCAAGAATATACAATGGAGTAAAGACAGTCTCTTTAACAGGTGGTGCTAGGAAAACTGGTCAATCACTTGTAAAAGAATGAAACTAGACCTGTTTCTAACACCGTACACAAAAATAAACTCAAAATGGAGTAAAGATCTAAATATAAGACCAGAAACTATAAAACTCCTAGAGGAAAACATAGGCAAACACTTCTGACATAAATCACAGCAGGATCCTCTATGATCCAACTCCCAGTATACTGGAAATAAAAGCAAAAATAAACAAATGGGATCTCATTAAAATTAAAAGCTTCTGCACAACAAAGGAAGCTATAAGCAAGGTGAAAAGACAGCCTTCTGAATGGGAGAAAACAATAGCAAATGAAACAACTGACAAACAACTAATATCAAAGGTATACAAGCAACTTATGCAGCTCAACTCCAGAAAAAATAAACCACCCAATCAAAAAATGAGCCAAAGAACTAAATAGGCATTTCTCTAAAGAAGACATACAGATGGCTAACAAACACATGAAAAGATACTCAACATCACTCATTATCAGAGAAATGCAAATCAAGACCACAATGAGGTACCATTTCACACCAGCCAGAATGGCTGTGATCCAAAAGTCTACAAGCAATAAATGCTGGAGAGGATGTGGAGAAAAGGGAACCCTCTTACACTGCTGGTGGGAATGCAAACTAGTACATCCACTATGGAAAACAGTGTGGAGATTCCTTAAAAAATTGCAAATAGAACTGCCTATGACCCAGCAATCCCTCTGCTGGGCATACACACCGAGAAAACCAGAATTGAAAGAGACACATGTACCCCAATGTTCATTGCAGCACTGTTTATAATAGCCAGGACATGGAAACAACCTAGATGTCCATCAGCAGTTGAATGGGTAAGAAAGCTGTGGTACATATACACAATGGAGTATTACTCAGCCCTTAGAAAGAATAAATTTGACTCAGTTCTAATGAGATGGATGAAACTGGAGCTGATTATACAGAGTGAAGTAAGCCAGAAAGAAAAACACCAATACAGTATACTGACACATATATATGGAATTTAGAAAGATAGTAATGATGACCCTGTATGTGAGTCAACAAAAGAAACACAGAGGTATAGAATGGACTTTTGGCCTCTGAGGGAGAGGGAGAGGGTGGGATGATTTGGGAGAATGGCATTGAAACATGTATACTATCATGTTAGAAACGAAGTGCCAGTCTATGTTCAATACAGGATACAGGATGCTTGGGGCTGGTACACGGGATGATCCAGGGAGATGATATGGGGTGGGAGGTGGGGGGGGCTTTGGCATTGGGAGATCGTGAACACCTGTGGCTGATTCATGTCTATGTATGGCAAAACAAATACAGTATTGTAATGTAGAATAAAGTATTAAAAATAAATAAATAAAATATCAATTGCATTATAAAAAAATAAATAAAAAATAAAATGTTGTAGCGGCTGGACAATTCTGATCAGCTGGATCAGTTTGGGATTGTAGAGACAGTATTTCTAGGCTGAGGAACCTAAAATGTGGTCAAGATGAAAGAATATATGAAATCAGAAAATGAGAGTCAAGGACTGGCCTGGGTAAGGTACAAACACAGGTCAGAGGGTGGTTCAGGGTTTAGCTTATGCAGAATGTTTAAGAGGTAAAGGGTGCTGATCTAATGCTGCGAAATGTGATTAGATGTATACTTCTAGTCTAGGGTCACAGCTCAGGTTACACTTTGTTAGGTCTTTCATAATATGGGCACTGAAATGAAAGAGTTTATGTGCCCTTTTCTTTGTGCCTCTTAATATAAAGGAAAGATTTGATTATGTGGAAATCAAAGCCTAAAAATGAAAAGATCACTTGGAATTCTTATCTTACCTGTCTATTTTTATTCATTAAATACTTTCGGGTAGCGGCTATGCTGTCTTTTTTTTTTTTTTTTCAGTTTATCCAATTGATAATACTACTTTTCTCACCAAAATATAAGTGATCATTAAAGTGATGTTATAATCAGAAGTATTACAGTAGCTATTATAATAATGTTACAATGTTAAGTGCTTAGGGTACTAAGCAAGTTAACAATTGAATTTGTGCTTACAGATCAATCCCTAAAAATATGAAATAGTTGACTGGAGGTGGACACATATCCAGAAAGACATGTAAGATGAAAGTTTATATAGGTGAAAAGGTAATGGGACAAACACGTAATGAACTTACCATGTGCCAGGAACCACTCTAAGCACTGTACATACATTAACAGGCTTAGTGAAAGATTAAAGATTCAATTCAAAGAATGATGGATAATAAAATCAAGTTATTCAGTAAAGTAAGGCTACATAACTAAGAAGAAGAATCTCAGAGCACTGCTACATGTTGTGAGACTAGTTGTGTCCTGGGATATACTTGGAACATTTCATAAGCAGGGAATAAGAGAGAAAGGGAAATACTTCAATACAATGTGAGCAATGCTGTAGCAGACTGTATAAGAGAAGAAGCTCAGAGAATGGCTGTTTCCATACATGGGGGAAGCCTTAGAGAGAAAATTATGTCTAAGAGTAAATAAACAAGGGGCCTCTTGAGCTTCCTTTAATTTCGCATAAAGAAAAGAAGTAAATGGAATCTCTTGGGGACATTCCTACTTAAAAGAGAAATATTTTGAAGCCAATTTTCCCTGAACCACATGTCCAAATAAAATTACATTTTCATTTATCCACATAAAACATACTGACTGGTGCCTATTCAATGCTGAGGGTTCTTGACTATTTGGCCAATCCCTGGGAGTCTGCATACTTCTGCTCCCACCAGTTAAGTTGCATGCTTCTCAAAGTCAATTTATTTTCTTCTTAAACTTCCTATGGCAGTTGTACTTAGCAAATGATATAATGTGATTAAATATTTATGCCAGTTGTATTTATATAATTAGGACTTTAATTAAATATTAAATAAATCAATGAAGTATAAGTTATAAAAAAGAAAAGTTATTATTCCTTTCGAAACAAAACTGAATACTTTGGAGAGACTCCATAAAGGCCACTCACAAAATAAAGATATTCTAATGAATTATGTGTGGACAAGAGCTATTAAAGTTTTGAGAGGGGATTATAAAACTAGAAGGATCCTGAATTCAAGCTGTGACAAAATTGACCCACAGTCAGATTTTGTGTCCATAAATATTTTCACTGAAGTGTCTTGCGTCACTTTGAAGAAACCGATACAGAAGAGAGTAAGCAGTAGATTGAAAATAGTAGTCTATGCCTCGTGGATATGATTTATAGAAGAAAGAGCTGCAATTCCAATCACAAATTCTATACTCAAAGGAAAGACAATGACCCTATATCAAATGGTTGCCAATGAATATAAATTTATATACTTTAAGTTCAAAGTAAGAAGTCTATAGTATTTGTGTATTTTTTTATAATTTTCAATTTAAAACTTTAAAAAATTACTCAACTAAAAACTGATTCCAACTATGCTTGAAAAGAGACTCCATATGTTTCTATGAAAGCCAGTTATTTCTATTCTTTAACCACAAGTGGCACTTTTGAGTGAATAATGCTAAATAGGAATAAATGATAAAAGATGATATGTGTGTGTGTTTGGGTCTGTGAGTGAATATTTATGATTAAGAAATTTGCTAAAAATCATAATTATGTTTCTGCCACTTTTGTATTCAAGCCTTTCTCTCTGTAAATTTTATTTTTTATTTAAATATAGTAGATTTACAACATTAAGTTCTGCTGCACAGTGAAGTGACTCAGTTATACACATACATATTCTTTATCATTATGGTTCATCCCGGCATATTGAATTTAGTTTTTGCTCTATACAGTAGAATCTTGTTGTTTATCAATCCTATTAATATATGTAATAGTTTGCATCTTCTAACCCCGAATTTGCAATCCATCCCCTTCCCCTCTGCTTTGGCAACCACAAATCTGTCTGTGAGTCTGCTTCTGTTTTGTAGATAGGTTGATTTGTGTTGTATTTTAGGTTCCATATGATGTAAGTGATATGATATTTGTCTTTCTGTTTCTGACTTACTTCACTTAATATGATAATCTCTAGTTGCATCCATGTTGCTGCCCAGTGGTGGGCAGCATTGTAATTATCATGCTCTTTTTAATGACTGAGTAGTATACCATTGTATATATACACATCTCCTTTATCCATTCATCTGACTATGGACAGTTAGGTTGCTTCCATGTCTTGGCTATCGTGAAAAGTGCTGCTATGAACATAGGGGTACACATATCTTTTTGAATTAAGTTTTGTTCAGATATATGTCCAGGAGTGGAATTGCTGAATCATATGATATCTTTAGTTTTCTGAGGATCTTTCATATTGTTCTCCATAGTGAACTATATGTACTTTCATTCTCATGAACAGTGTAGTACAGTTCCCTTTTCTCCACATCCTCTCTAGCATTAATTATTTTTAGGCTTTTAGATAATGGCCATTCTGACCAGTGTGAGGTGGTATCTCATTGAAGTTTTGATTTGGATTTCTCTAATAATTAGTGACATTGAGCATATTTTCATGTGTCTATTGGTCACTCATATGTCTTCTTTGGAGAAATGTCTCTTTAGGTCTTCTGCCCATTTTTTTCAATTGGATTGTTTGTTGTTTCATTGTCCAGCTATATAAGCTGTTTGTATATTTTGGAGGTTAATCTCTCGTTGATCACATTGCTTGCAAATATTTCTTCCCATTGCATAGGTTGTCTATTTAGTTTATGGTTCCCTTTGCTATGAAAAATCATATAAATTTGATTAGGTCCCATTTTCAATTCTTACTCTTTTAACATCAACTTTTTAAAAGTTAGTTTTGGTGGGTTTGTTTTTGTATTTCAGTAATGACCACCCTTTGACAAAGTGCAGTAACACCCCTGGGAAGGACTGATGCAGGGAGACTGGTCTCAGGCTCCCTCAAAACCAGAACTCTCTGTACACCGAGATGCCCTTAGAAACCTCTCAAAAACAGTTACATACTGCATGGAAGATGCCCTTAGAAACCTCTCAAAAACAGTTACATACTGCATGAGAAACACAGCATGATTACGAGTACATTTCCTTTAGGGATAAAAATGCTGCAATTATTTAACCCTGCAGAAACATCTGTTCACCCTATCAGAAGTCATGTGGCCTCCTTGGGCCCCTTTCCCTTGTGGAACTCCTTTCCACATTCCTTCCTCAAGTCTCTGGAGGCCCTGCTTCCTTCGGGTGTCATCCTGTCTTCCAATACAGCAAGCCCCACCAGATTCTATTGCCTTCTCCTCAGGTTCCCCCAGCTAATTCCATTCCTACAAGACAGCCTGGATAGGGACGTATAACCAGTGCATAACAGCTTGTTTGGGATTAGAAGAAATTAAAACCATGAACAACCCTGGAGGCCAGTGGCCAGTACTTTCTAGAAATTGAAAAGAAAAGTTAGCTCTTCATTCCTGGAGTCCCCTATGCTGGGAGTCGGGCCAACAATGAATAGATCGGTAAATTGTTCTATGACAAATGCAAATTATCTAAAACAAGGTAGATAAGAAATCGACCTATAGAGGGAAATAACCACATCCTTTCACTGTAACCCTGTGGCTGAAGAACGGCCACATCCTCTAAATGCCGTGATGATTAGCTCCCTCCCAAACCTCTCTAACAGAAGGAAGGAACAAAGTCTGAGGCTTAGTAAAGTGGGAGACAGCTGCCCTAAGTCCCCTAGGTGCCCTCTGGCATTCCTAAAGAAACCCAAACCTGTTTTTGTATCTGCAGAAAATAGCACTCAGGTTTCCATGGCCAGTGGAATTTTTAGATGAAAATTCTCAAAAGTCCTGTGAACAGCTAGGAATGAAAAGATCCTGATGGTGATGGGTATGCAAAGCCCCTCTCAACTGCCCTATATACACCACATACTTTAGAAATCAAAACAGGCACTCGAGTAAAGTTGAAGTCGACACTTTCTTCTCAGAACCCAAGCCCCAGGGATAATGTAAACCTCAACCCAAATGAACACACAACAGAAGATGCCACTTTTCTGTTCGAAGAAACAAATGTAACTGTGAAGGTAAACACAGATTACAAAAACCAGAGATTATCCTCGTGTGAGGATGTGCCCTTGTAAAAATTAATGGAGGTGCTGAAACTGGATGGAAACACTTCTTTGAGCAAAATTTTCTTCCTTCGAGTGGTTGGGGGAGAACTTTCTGGTTGACAATGAAACACGCATTTCCAAAGATAGTGTCTTGAGGCTCCTGCCAAGTCTCCCTAGAGGCCAGTGTAGAGTGGGCAGCAAGCCATGAGAAGACTCAGCATGGGGACCCATCCAGGTGGGTCTGCCTAACCTCTTGCCACATGGACTCTTGGGGAGCATCCAAGTTGCCCTCTGGTCTCAGTTATACCTTTGACCCTTGAGAATTCATTCCCTGAGTCCTTCCTTGAGTGGCTCACCCAGTCAGTTACCTGCTTCTCAGGGGAGCCCCCAGAACCATCACTAGGTAGAGTTTAGAACCCCTTGTGATGTTTTAAACTCTTCTCCAGGCCATGCCTGAGACCCTTCCACATGTCCTTCCTTCAAAGAATCTTTGCTGTGCCCCTCACACAGAAGCTTCCTGGGTTACAGCTCAATCTCCACAAAATCCTTTTGCTCTGGCTCTTTCTTAAACTCAGAAGGCTTTGAGAGTATGTGTCTAGCCTTTGGCTTAGATGTCCCTAGGCGCACTGTGTCCAGGGATACTAGCATCCTATGAGCCAGGTTCCACCAATGTTAGACAGGCCTCTTTTAAAGGTGGTGTTCTAGGTACTTCCCAACCCTACTTACTGTAAAATGTCCAGAATGATGGAAACTGGCAAAATGTCTGCAAGGTAAAGCAGTACTGAGGACGCTTGGGAGTGGGAGGACTCAAAGATTTCTGAGACTCTTGGACAAAAAGGAGTAAATTCCACGAACAATTTCTTTTGCAACAAGAACCAATTAAGAGGTTCAATATTAGTGGGAGTGATAGACATACCTCACTTAGTGTTGGATGGAAGGCTACTCCACAGGTCTTAACCAGCAAGGGAGAAGAAAAGTAGGATGAGTAAGAAAGAAAGAGGACTGAGGCTGGGCTTGGGCTGTAGCTGAGACAGATGTGGGGTGATAACTGGCAGGGGTGTCAGCTGAGCTGTAGCATGACCATGGATGCGGCAGATTCTAGGCAAGGAAGGAGTGGGAATCACTTAGCTGGTGTTAGGCCCAAAGGCCATGAGATGATCCCATGAGTAAGAGAGAAGGGACTCTCATATGGAAGAACCACAAGCAGTGAGGACTATCATAGGCTCATTGTGCAGACAAGGGTGCCCTAGAGACCTGGCTCCATGTCTGCCACACCGGGTACCCATGGGTGTGGTGGGGCTGCTGTGGCCTATGCTCTTGCTCTCATTTGCCCTTCTACTCTTGGAGGATTGGACGGACAACTGTGCTGTCCTGCTTGCCTATGAGTGACTCTAAGGTGTTCCAAGACTTCACTTAGCAGCCTTACCTCAGGAATTTTGGAAAGGGTCCCTTTTTGCTTTCTTCCCAAATCTAGAAATCCCCTCTGTTGATGTCTCTTCTCTCCAGGTGCTCTTTGGCGTCAAGGAGGAGGAGAGAGTGCAGCAGTTTACACATGCTGCTCACAGGACTTCCTCCAAGAAAGGCCTCTGGTGAGATCAGGTCAGGGACCAAGTGAAGTTCGCATCAGAATCCAAGTGTGCTTTGATGCTAAAAAGGCATATCCATTATTTTCTAGTTCATGTGATGCACCACACACAGTGCAAAACATGCTGTTGTTCAGTCGCCAAGTCATGTCCAGTTCTTCATGACGCCATGGATGTGTAGCCCACCAGGCTCCTCTGTTCATGGGATTTCCCAGGTAAGAATACTGGAGTGGATTGTCATTTCCTTCTCCAGGGGATCTTTTCAATCCAGGGATCAAACTCATGTCTCCTGCATTGGCAGGTGGAATCTTTACCACTGAGCCACCAGGGAAGACACATAATAAGGAATGTCTAAAGAAACCAGCAAAGCAATGAGTCCTTGAACTCATAAAAATAATCTAGTACTGCAAATGAATAGTAGCTTAATATACTTTTTGGAAGATATTATACTACTTGAGAAAAAAATTCTAGGTATATATTTGTTTTCTAAATAGCACTATTAAAATTTCTAATCTAGTTATATTGTTCTTCCTCCCACTCCTGCCCTTCATCTACTTAACCCTGCCCCCAGCCTCTGCCACTCCAAGTAAAAATTTTTTGTTGAGTCCTTTAGTATTTTCCAGAGTTTTTAATGTAAAAGTAGCAAATTCAAATACATTTTCTTATCCTCTCTCCTTTTCTAGAAAAAAACATATTCTATTAACTGTTTTGCATGCTACTTTTCCAGGGCTTCCCTGGTGGCTCAGAGGTTAAAGCGTCTGCCTCCAATGCGGGAGAATCGATCCCTGGGTTGGGAAGATCCCCTGGAGAAGGAAATGGCAATCCACTCTAGTATTCTTGCCTGGAGAATCCCTAGGTTACAGTCCACAGGGTCACAAAGAGTCGGACATGACTGAGAGACTTCATCTCACCTCATGCTACTTTTCCACCTGATAGCAGATATTAGAAATCTCTCCTTATTTTTTGTGCTCTCATTCTTTTTTATTTTTAACCAACTTGCATAGTATTGATGGACATTTGTGTGGTTTTTTTCCTGTCTTTTGAATTATCAACAATGCTTCAGTGAGTAACTTTGCAAGGTTGCAAGTTTCCTTGTAGAATAAATTTTCATTAATGGCACTGCTGACTGAAAGGGTACATGCATTTATAATTTTTGTGGTTATTGCTGAAAGCCTTCCATATAGGTTATACAAAATTTATGTTCAGACCAGAAATATATATATGTCCATTCCCCACAGCCTTGCCAACAGAGTATGCCATCAAACTTTTTACATTTTTGCCAGTCTGAGAGGTAAATTATATATGAATGTATGTAATTGCTTATATATCAGTATTATCCTCCCCTCCCCTCAATACACACACACACACACACAGAGACACACACCTTTTCACTAAAGATTTCTGTTACATGAATAAGTGAAGAAGATCTCTGTTCTAAGATAGTATAATATCTTGCTTTTTCAAGAGAAAATAAAAGCCTAACTGTCTGAAACCCACTCTTTGGAGACAAGGGGATAAATGACATGATCCACCCAGACCTAAGCATTGTGTCCTATAAATTCAGGAAGAAATAAAACACTACTGGAAAGTACCAGGTTGTAAGTTGCCGAGAAAGAAAAATCTCCCATACATAATTCTGCAACACTGTCCAGTTGCTTTGATGATAAATGTTTGATGTGAATCTGTTTCTGTCAACCAAGTTATACATTATGAAGTGAGGTGAATCAGTGTCATCAAAAAGGTGGCATATTACAGTGATTTGAGGAGAGGCAATGCAGTTAGACAAACCAGAATGGATTCATACATTTTCTGACTGTGGGCATAATGTGCATCTGTAATTTTATTCAGCAACTCCCAGATGGAGTGTAAAGAGATTTCCGTTTTTGTTTATCTTGTCATAGATCATGCTTTTGGTTAAATTAGCCTACAAAAGTTTTCTTCAGTATTTTGGTCCATCAACATGATCTGTAGTTTATAAACATGTAAGAAACTGCTGACATTTTATAAATGACACCTCCATTTAATTGCCCTCCACTTCCTACTGCATCCTACCACTCTAAGTGAAGGAACATTTGTAATTTAAAATTAAATTCAGCAGCTTCCTACAGTAATCTTAGTCCCAAGTTTGCAAAGGCTTCCAACTCTATTGAAATTACTGTAATAATTAGCCAGTATTGAAGTGAAGTTGCTCAGTTGTGTCTGACTCTTTGTGACCCCAAGGACAGTAGCCTGCACCAGACTCCTCCATCCATGGGATTTTCTAGGCAAGGATACTGGAGTGGGTTTCCATTTCCTTCTCCAAGGGATATTCCTGACCCAGGGATCGAACCCAGGTCTCCTGCATTGCAGGCAGACACTTTACCATCTAAGCCACCAGGGAAGTTAGGCAAGTACAAAGTATCAGGCTGGGCTTCCTTGGTGGATCACACTGTGAAGAAACTACCTAGGTTCAGTCCCTGGGTCTGGAAGATCCCCTGGAGAAGGGAATGGCTACCCACTCTAGTATTCTTACCTGGAGAATCCTATGGACAAAGGAGCCTGGTGGACTACAATCCATGGGGTCGCAAAGAGTTGGACACAACTGAGTGACTAAGCACACACACAGAGACAGGTTATCAGGCTATATACTTGTATAAAATTATTAATCCTTGCAGTGATTTTATGAGATAGGTATTGTTATTTTCCATCTTAAAATGGGAAACTGAAGACCTGATAGGGTAAATAATTCACCCAATTAAGGGTGGAGTCTGGTTTTGAATGCAGAGTTTTGCTCCAGAAAATGGAAATTTATATATATATATATATATAGAGAGAGAGAGAGAGCATATTTCTTGAGGTCAGGGTGCTGCTTGATTTCATCCAAGGCTCATTTAGCTGACTCACATATTTCCCCCAACTCAAAAAATTTCTAATAACTTTAGAGGTCCTAAAATAATAATGATGATAAAAATTTTACCTTGAACCTGACCACCACAAAATTTTTATCTCTTTTATATGTCCTCTTTAGTCTTTGAACACACACATATTTTATGTAGTTGTAATTGTAGCATTCATAGTAACTTTATATATTGCTTTTTCAATTAATAGTATATTGTAAGTATTTTCCACACTGTTACATGGTATTCATAATTATTTTTGATGATTTTATAATATTTTATGCAGTTAACCCACTAAACTGATTTGACTATTTCTCTGTTGTTAGAATCACAAGTTCATTTAAATTCTTCTACAGTCATAGGTCATACAGCAATAAATCACTGTATGCCTTAGTTTGAATTACTTTCATACATAAATTCCTAGGAGTGGGTAAAAATTCATAAAAGACCATTTCAATTGTTGCTGTCTTGGCAGTGAATGAGCCTGCCTTTCTCCCCACAACCTCATCAGCAATGGTAATTAATTAATATTTTGAAATTGTTGGGTTAATTTAGCAGGTTACAATAATGGGTGAATTATTTATTTGTATTTCATTGGTAAGTTGAATGATAATTCACTTTAGAAACAATAAGAAATACATTAAACAAGTAAACAAACTAATTTTCTAATTTACATCACACGCTTTTTTTTTCTCTTACCTGAACACCAAACTAGGTCCTGAAATTACTGTGTTTGATCACGGAGAAAACAGCCTTCTTAGCTTTCTGCTGTCATTAGAAAGTGATGCATTATGTTCTGACCTGGGTAACCTTGGTTCAATGTCCTTGAAGGACCTGCATTACGTTTTCACTGCCAAGCTCTCAATGCACATTGAGTGACATCCTCTGGTGAAAGGAATTGAGGAAGTGTGTAAGAACAGTGAAAGATGTGGATATAAGATGAAACTGGAGACTCATTATCCTTAACTCATTCTAATAAGAAAAATGCAAACACAACTCCAAATTGCCACCAAAGTGAAAATCTACACTTTCCTCCATGAAAGACCATCTGCATTGATTTTTTTTTCTTGTACCACTAAAGGTCAGACTGAAAATACTTCATCCTTTAAGATTATCCCATAAATAGGCTAGTTTTTGCTGAGAGTGAGAATTTTCTCCACACAGCTCTAATATCTTATTTATCTCCTCCCCTCTACAAACACAAACAGCTTACGTGGTTATGAACAACCCCACTACAAAGAAAAGACCATATGGGGGCTTTGGCACTATAACTCATAAGGACAAAATGGCTTGATGTACATTCCTTAGACACTGGAATTATTATATGAACCTGATAGTTTTGTCATTTTGCTCAACATACGTCACATTTCCTGAATTCCCTTCTATACCAAAAGCATAAATAAGGTGCAAAATGACACCACTGAATATTGCAAGGCCTTTTTAGGGACTGCATAACGTGGGAAGAAATGCACAGATGAAACCTGTATCAATGATCATTTTTCTTTTTCACAAATCAAAAAAAGACAGTCTCTAGAGCAGTTATTGTGGTGTGCAGTGCCATATTTTTTGTAATTAATGAGTAAGGCATGAAGTCCAGAGAGAGTTCTTGGAAATCTGACTGCTTTGAGAACACACATGTGCCGTAACTCACTGCCTTAAATTTTTATAGGCCTTATACATTTCAAAAGTAATATACATGCTAGGGTCCAGAGGCGATTTTTTTTTCCTGTATGAATTCTTGTGTTTGTTGGTTGTAGTTTTAAAGAGTAGAGTTAGCCCAGAATAGCTTTTGTAGCAATAAAAAGTGATTTTATTGAAGGTCTGCTTTATTGCTACTGAACACAATGCGTTTGTTATCTGCTTTTATTTTCTTTGAGGAAAGTCTCAGTGAGAAAAGGAAACCTTTGCAAATCTCTGCATTCTAGAAGCTTACTTCAGTGCCCTGATAGCACCATGGATAGCATATTCACATCCATGAAACACTCTGGAACCTTGCAGTTGCCTCGTTAGGGTAAGTAATATTAACTCCCTCTTCCAAGTGAAGAGAGGATCCCTCAGGGATGCAACAGGGTCATTACAGTGCCCTGCTCTTAAGCCCACAGCACAATGGCTCCACTGGGAAAAAAACAGCATCTGAGATTTCAGACCAGATTTGGGTCAGAGGGTTAGAAATTATCCTCTCCACATTCCACAATCACTTGTTGCCTGAAGTAGGGCATGAATCCAGTGCCAGTTGTTGTGAACTTCAGTCTTCTGCTTGATAGGCATTTCCCAATCATTCCAAATCTTTGTAGTTTCTTCTTCTTCCCACATTGAGACAACATAAAGCAGATCAAGGTTGCATACTAAGATGAAGGGCAAGTTTTAAACACTGTTTTTGCATAACTGAAGGCAAGTAGCCAAATAGGTGAAAATTACATATTTTGCAATTGTCGTTTAGTCACTAAGTCATGTCCAACTCTTGCGACCCTGTGGACTGTAGCCCACCAGTCTCCACTGTCCATGGGATTCTCTAGGCAAGAATACTGGAGTGAGTTGCCATTTCTTTCTCCAGTTGCCGTTTCCATCTCCTTTTACAGTGAAAATATGTAATTCCTAGGAAAATTTCCAAAGAGTAAAGGGCCAAAAAGATTGGGATTTGCTCAAATCCTTGAAGCCTTAGGCCCATAAATTTGTGCAAAAGCATACTTTGGAAGCTCATTCAAATACTCCACCTATAGAATAGAATTCACCAAAATCCAGACCCTTTTAGGTCTGAGTAAACCTATATGCAGGTCAGGAAGCAACAGTTAGAACCAGACAAGGAACAACAGACTGGTTCCAAATAGGAAAAGGAGTACGTCAAGGCTGTATATTGTCACCCTGCTTATTTAACTTCTATGCAGAGTACATCATGAGAAATGCTGGGCTGAAAGAAGCATAAGCTGGAATCAAGATTGCCAGGAGAAATATCAATAACCTCAGATATGCAGATGACACTACCCTTATGGCAGAAAGTGAAGAGGAACTAAAAGCCTCTTGATGAAAGTGAAAATGGAGAGTGAAAAAAGTTGACTTAAAGCTCAACATTCAGAAAATGAAGATCATGGTATCCGGTCCCATCACTTCATGGTAAATAGATGGGGAAACAGTGGAAACAGTGTCAGACTTTTCGGGCTCTAGAATCACTGCACATGGTGATTGCAGCCATGAAATTAAAAGACACTCCTTGGATGAAAAGTTATGGTCAACCTAGATAGCATACTGAAAAACAGAGACATTACTTTGCTGACTAAGCTCCATCTAGTCAAGGCTATGGTTTTTCCAGTGGTCATGTATGGATGTGAGAGTTGGACTATAAAGAAAGCTGAGCACCAAAGAATTGATGCTTTTGAACTGTGGTGTTGGAGAAGAATCTTGAGAGTCCCTTGGACTGCAAGGAAATCCAACCAGTCCATTCTGAAGGAGATCAGCCCTGGGATTTCTTTGGAAGGAATGATGCTAAAGCTGAAACTCCAGTACTTTGGCCACCTCATGCGAAGAGTTGACTCACTGGAAAAGGCTCTGATGCTGGGAGGGATTGGGGGCAGGAGGAGAAGAGGACGACAGAGGATGAGGTGGCTGTATAACATCACTGACTTGATGAACGTGAGTCTGAGTGAACTCTGGGAGTTCGTGATGGACAGGGAGGCCTAGTGTGCTGTGATTCATGGGGTCACAAAGAGTTGGACGTGACTGAGCGACTGAAGTGAACTGAACTGAACTGAAAGATATGTATTTGCTAAGTTGCTACATGGACTCCATTATAAGGGAACATGCTGGAAAGTAGCCCATTTGGATCTTCCTCATACTCTCCCACCCCTAAATAAGATTTCTATGCATACAGGATAAGACGTTTGGGTAATTTCTCTTAGCTCTTTCTATTCGTTTTTCTTTGCACAAAATGTACCACAAAGGCCATGAAAAAATTGAAATGGCTGTCATTGATTCTATATTACCAACCTCAGTGTACAATGTTTTGCCTGTTGTCAGTGGTCTCCATTGTATCTTCTTCAGTGAAAGTCAAAGGTGTGTCATTAGAGAAACGCGTCTTGACAACTAGCAGTGGTAGAAATGTCCTTGGGAGAAGGAGACCACAATAACATTTCACAACTAGCAGCAACTTCTGGCACTGTATAAATTTAATTATAATCCTTTAAGGGCCTGTTTCATCTTTTGGTCTTACACAGCTTATTCTGCTCAGGCAAAAGGAAGGGGCAAGTTAGGTAATTACATAGATGATATGAAAGCTTTCTTCTACTCCTGCTTTCTTCCTTTAGGAAAAAAAAAAAGAGAGAAAATTTGGTTTGTAAGTTTTCCTTTGCACAAAGCTCTATACTGCTTGAATGTCAGGTACATGTGTGTATAAATAATATGCATGTGCATGTGTGTATATTCTCATATTCACAGAGCATGTCTAGTCCTATTGCTGATGTAATATTACGTATACATGTGTACTAAGTTGCTTCAGTTGTGTCCAACTCCTTGCGACCCCATGGAATGTAGCCCACCAGTCTCATCTGTCCATGGGATTCTTCGGGCAAGAATACTGGACTGGGTTCCCATGCCCTCCTCCAGGAATATTAGGTATGGGTCTCTACATTTGTAATGCCCCCCCTCACTTTCTACACTCATTTCCTTACAAATACAGGAAGAATGGAGTTAGTGGTATTGTGCTCCTCAGTAGTGCCTCCTAGAGTTGTAGCTGCAACAATTTTGGTCCCCTCCTCCCCTAAGGCATTGTTTAAAACAACAGTACCTACTTTAGGTATGGTGACTATGGAGGATTGATAAGCTATGTGAATAGAAGTCAGTTTCTTTTCCCAATTGTTTTGCATAAATAAGTATTAGCAGAGTTCTGAGCGACTGAACTGAACTGAACTGAACTGATAGCTCCCTGATTCCTTTACTTAGGCTTTTAGAAGCTTAGCGCTGTAACTGACAAATCTGGAATATTTTGAGGAAAAAAAAAACAAACATGTTTTGAATTTCAGCAAAATAAGGAAGAAGGACTCCATTTTCAGGGTGTATGGAAATACATACAGTATTTCGAGTAAGGAATTTTCTTCACATAATTGTGAATTTTTTTTCTTACTTTCAGGTATTTTTAAACTGCTGAGGTGAATTTGTTTTTAAGAACCATTACTTTTAACATCCCATAAATCATATTACATTATACACAACTGGTTGGAGTCGTTAAGTAATAATCAACAATTATTATTGTTGGGAATGTCAGGCAGAAGCCTTTCAATCCAGGTTTTTACTCCCTGGGGGTTGTGTGGACTAGAAAAGGTAGTGGAAATGGAGAAAAAGCATCAAGATAAGTAGGAACAGTGAAGAAACATCCATGAGGTAACGGCATAGTCATGGATTCATAACTTGTATATCTTAATGAAAATTTCCAGTAAAACAAATTAGCATAGGGTGATTTACCCTGAAAAGGCATGGCCTTAATCTATGGATGGTGTGGGAAAAGTCCCCTTAGCCCCTCTCTCTGTATATGGACCACTGTAATCTGTCATAGACAATGTGACTGACCTGACAATTCAAGTTAAATTAAACATCTATGAGAGATTTTAAGTTTCTAGAACTTTTGAGGGGCCACTCTAAGTAATGGAATCTAATCATTGGCAATTCATTTACTCTGAATAACTCTGTGAATAGGGACCAATATAGTTTGACTATTAGGCGTTTGAGATGATTTTTCATGATTAACTCCTAGCATAGTCTCTCTGGTGTATGGTAGATGTATACTCATAGGAAGCAACATCCACATAGGAAACCTAGGTTATTTTACTAATAGCTGGAAAAGTCCTCAATGTCTTCTCCTTGCCTGGCTTTTCTGGCAAGATGGACTGGAGTATGTGGCCCATTCCGGGAGACTTGGTGTCTACTCTTCCAACCAGTGGCATAATCAAGGATGGAGAATCTGTCAAGGAACAGGATCTTCTGTACTCACCTCATGAAAAATGAAAGTTTAACATTCTCAACTACCACTCTGTTCTGGAGACTGGGAATATGTGGAATGCACATCTCTTATCTAAGCTGGGGACACAGGATGGAAGTTTCATCCACTGGTGTGCACGTTTTCCCCTAAATGTGCAACATATTAGGCTCTTTCCTAATTACCTCAATGAGATGTTTCTGAGTCAGAACATTTTGACAATCACAGGTGTAGGAACCTGAGTCCAGAGAAAAGTAAGTATGAAGATGCTTTCTGGACTCAGGTTCCTACACCTGTGATTCTCAAAATCGTTCCCAAACCAGCAACAGCATCACCTAGAAATTTGTTAGGCATGCAAATTTGAGAGTCTCCTCAGATTTATGAATCAGAAACATGGGGTAGTCTGTTTCAACAAGCCTTGCAGGTGATATTGAAAGTAAAGTCTGAGAAGCTCTGTTTTAGATGAGTGCTTCAGAAAATTAATGAGTGTACAAAACTGCTGGGTATCGTGTTAAAATGCAGACTGAGTCAAAAGAGGGGCTTGAGGCTCCTGGGTGATACCAGTGCTGCTGGCCTGGGCACCATACACTGAAAAGCAAGGGTCCCAGTGTCATTATTGCTATGGATATGTGTACTTTGGAGAGTTTTAGCCTGGTGGTGAATGTCTTCCAGGCTTCTCAGGGTTCAGTGGTAAAGAATCTGCCAGTCAAACAGGAGAGGCAGGTTTGATCCCTGGGTCAGGAAGATCCCTTGGAGAAGGAAATGGCAACCCGCTCCAGTATTCTTCCCTGGGAAATCCCATGGACAGAGGAGCCTAGCGGCTACAGTCCATGTGGTTGCAGAGTTGGACATGACTTGGCGACTGAAATGACAGTTGCTCAGTCATGTGCGAGTCTTTGAGACCCCATGTACTATACAATCCATGGAATTCTCCAGGCTAGAATACTGGAGTGAGTAGACTTTCCCTTCTCCAGTGGATCTTCCCAACCACCAATAACAATGAATGTCTTTCTTCTTTAAGATGGAAGAATTAACCTTTTTTTCCTCTGGGCATGCATAGCATTTGTCATATTCTGTAATTATTTGTCTGTTTCTTTCTATTCCCCATTGGTCTATCAACTTATTGAGAGCAGGAAAAATGTCTGTATTTGTAGCAGCTTTAAGTGCTTGACATATGGAATACCTTGATTATGGATTATAGAGCCAAATTCTGATATCTGTAACTGTGGCTGTATCCATACAGCCTAGCAATAAGAGATGCACTAAAACTTGTTGCAGATCGCTTATGTGTTACTTATTCGCAACCTTATTACTGTTGTTTCCTGTCAGTTCTACAGAGAATGGTAAAATCCATGAACCTGAAATTCTTTAAGCACAGTCAAAATAAGGTGAACTTCTTATCTTCAGTGGCTATGTGTCCAGTGAATAGTGGGAGTGAAGTGAAGCTGATTTTGGTCTGATTCCTGGTGAACCAGGGGTTCTTAATGCCTTTCCTCTTTGAGTTAGAGATTATCAGACCCCAGGAGAAAAACAGGAGAGGTCGGCATTCTATCTGTAAAAGACTACTCTTACTTTACCATGATGGAAGCTGAAATTCTCTTCTCCCTCTGTTCAGAATACTATGGTCAATAGTGTGGATTATCTCTTTTTAGTCTTTCTCTTTAGTCAGTAAGTTCCTCATAAGAATAAAAATGTTTACCTAGCCTGTGAAAATATCCAATATTTTATTTTAAAGAACCCTGGCTAGTGAGGTCACCTCTCCTTGTTGCATTTCTTTCGTGTGTTCATAGGAATATTCTCTAATAGCATGAAAACTGACATCACTGGCCCTGGGACAAGACTAGTGAAAGTGAAGTGAAAGTGTGAGTCACTCAGTCATGCCTGACTCTTTGTGACTACATGGACTATAGCCCGCCAGACTCCTCTATCCTTGGAATTCTCCAGGCAAGAATACTGCAGTGGGTTGACATTTCCTTCTCCAGGGGATCTTCCCAACCCAGGGACTGAACCCAGGTCTCTTGCATTACAGGTAGATTATTTGCTAACTGAGCCACCAGGGGAACCGGGAACCCCAGACAAGACTAGGGATAATCTGGTAATACCCAACTGAACTGATCATGTCTTCACCCAGAAGAAACCCTACTTAGAAGGATTGGCCTACGTAGTAGAAAGCAAGTCCCACATTAAAAGTGGCTAATAGGTAAGAATTCCATGAAGAATATAAGGTAAAACTAAGTGATCTAAACTTGTCTGTCCCAATTTTACTGAAAGTTAAAGGCTTGAAATCACATCTTTGCTAATGCAGTCTTCTATTATATTTATCACAGTTATAGGTTTCAGTAGTGCTCAATACAGTTCTCCAAAATTAAGAGTTCCCAAAGTACTATTCACCCAAAAGCCTAAACACATCCTTCTTCCACAAACTATAGAAACCAGTAGGTCGTATCGCATTTTCATTAGATGTTTAATTATCATAGTCCTTCACAAAACATTTTACTTACAATTTCTAAATCATTTCACTTGGGATCACAGCAGTTAGTCTATTAGATAGATTTTCAGTAGAGTCTGGTTTTAAATTAAGATCAGCTGGCTATCACAGATCAAGGAGCAGGTAGGAAATCTATTGTGCCATGCAGACCACCAGGACTATAAATTGATTTGGAGCTCTGGCCCCGTGGAATGTTTACCCTGGGCAACTATCCAGAGACTTCAGTAAAGAGGGCAATTCCCTTGTTTTGTAGTCATTCTCTCTCATATAACACTTCTGTTTCAAGTTTATATTTTAAAATAAAAATTTTCTATTAATGTGAAAGAATCAACTGAAAAATCTTTATTACATTTGTCAAAGGATATTTTGCTCTTAAGGTACGAACCTGAAAAAACATATCTAAAACTTGTATTATCACTGGTTTCCTTTATTTATCCTTACAGCAAGCTGCTAAGAACTGAAGAAGTAAGCTTCCTTCTGAAGTTTTCAAGTAGGAAGGAGGGAAGTCTCTTATCTTCCTTTAAAAATTTGTGATAGCATCATATGTCATTAGGAAAATGCAAATTGAAATGACAATGAGATACTACTGCCTACCTATTAGAACAGTTAAAATATGGAGCACTGGCAGTGCCAAATGCTGGTGAGGAAGTGCAGCATCAGGAACCCCCATTCATTGCTGGCGGGAATGCAAAATGGTACTAACATTTTGGAAGGCAGTTGGTTCGATTCTAAAAAAAAACTAAACATACTCTTACCATATGATCCAGCAATCGTGCTTCTTGTTACTTATCCGAAAGAGTTGAAAACATGTCCACACAAAAACATACAGGCAGCTGTCTATAACAGTTTTATTCATAACTGCTGAAACTTGGAAGCAACCAAGATGTCCTTCAGTAGTTGAATGGATAAATAAATGGTATAGATTAATGAGTTTTACCCCTATGGTAGGAGATGTTGATAATATGTAAAGCTATGTCTGTGTAGGGACAGAAGTATACATAGGTTGAATATAGGTAGTCTCTGTACCTCTTCTCAATTTTTCTGTGATTCTAAGAAAATCAGACAATGGACTACTATTCAGCATTAAGAAGAGATGAACTATCAAGCCATGAAGACATGGAGGAAATTTAATGTGTGTTACCAAATGAAAGAAGCTAAGCTGAAAAGTCTATATACTGTATGAATTCAACTGTATGACATTCTAGGAAAGGCAAAACTATGGGTTGAGGGGGCAGGCTCAAGAGGGAGGCAATATATGTATACTTATGGCTGATTCATGTTGTTGCACGGCAGAAACCAATACAACATTGTAAAGCAATTATCTTCCAATTAAAAATTTAAAAATGTTAAGGGACTGTGAAGACAGCTAAAAAGATCAGTGGCTGCCAAAGGGTAGGTAGAAGTGTTAGGAGGGGCAGGTGAATAAGAGGAGCACAGAGAATTTTTAGGGCAGTGAAACCACTTCCTATTATACTATAATAATGGATATATATTATTACACACCTGTCCAGACAAATTGATAGAATGTACAGCCTACCAGTGTGAACCCTAATGTAAACTATGGACTTCAAGTAACTTTGATTATGGTATAGATTAATCAGTTTTAGCCCTCTGGTGGGGAATGTTATTAATGTGGAAAGCTATGTCTGTGTGGGGAAATAGGTATACATAGGGTGCATACAGGTATACATAGGGTGTATATAGGTAGTCTCTGTACCTCTTCTCAAATTTTCTGTGATTCTAAGACTGCTGTAACAAAAAGTCACTTTTTCTAATATGGAAATAAACACATCATTTATTTTTTAAAAATCTATGATAGTTTAACTTATGGCCTAGAGAATGAAAAATGTATCTGATTAGAAACAAAAGGATTCTAACTGCTGATACTGCATAGTCTTTGTATAATCAGTGTAGAGGGTGTTTAAGTTTTACATCTTAAAAGTGATGGATCATGAAGAAAGATTAATAGATATTTCATTCTACCTCTTCCAGAACAGGGCCCAGGCCAGATTGCTAATTATTTGTCAGGGTCAAATAAACAAGAGGGCACTCAGTTTTGAAAGACATCATTCATTCTTTCATTCTATTTTTTTTTTGCTCAATATACAAATGAAGGAACCCCATTTAGATGGCATAATGACATTCTGGGGGGTATTTAGAACCCATCTTGAAGCAACCTCTTCTTTTCTTTTTGAATACTGTATGTATTTATTTATTTGGCTGTGCTGGGTCTTAGCTGTGGCACATGGGATCCTCTGTTGTGGCATGCAACCTCTTAGTTGTGGTATGTGGGATCCAGTTCCCTGACCAGGGGTTGAACCCTGGCCCCTTGCATTGGGAGCATGGAGACCCGGCCACTGGACCACCAGGGAAGTCCCAGACAGCCTCTTCTGTACGAGAGCACCTCTGCCAAAAGCCTATCCAGCCCACAGGAAAAACTAGGAAAGTTATCAACTGCTTAAATTTGGGCAGGCCCTGATGATTTATTCTGATGCAACAAGCAGTAGAATCTAAATGAGGTATAGGAGGCAAAGGAAAAAAAAAAAAGGAAAGGAAGTTTGGTGACTGCTTATACAGGAGCAGTCTCTCAGCATTAATGTGAGAAAAGGAAATGATATTTTTATTTTCATTAAGATGCAGCAAGCATCAGTGTCAGAAAATAGATCCCCTTTCCCCATGGCTGGAAGCATATAGAAGCAAATGAGTGGGTGCATTCTTCTGGGTGCTGCAGGGGAGTTCACTAACCCAGATCTGCCACCCTGCATGTGAGCACAGACCTGTAGGGAGGAGGAGAAGAGACTGAGGAGGACTGGGTGGATCCCTATTCTAGCAGGCACTTGGCTAGTTCTGGAAGGCCCTTCCTTACTTCATTCCTCAAGTCTGTGTTGAATGCCTTCTCTGTACCAAGACATGGCAGCGCTCTCAGGTTCTTCCTAATCTAATGGAAGAAACAGATAAGCAAGCAGACAACTGCAATATGGTGCTGAAGAATCACATGTAAGAGTTTTAAGAGCGTCAGAAAGAGCATTTACTTCTGACTTGGTTGATTCAAAGAACGCTTTGTAGGGGAGGGTAACATCTAGGTTGATACTCAAAAGGTGAATAAGCCAGGTGACACCCCAGTCGTGTGGACAGGAGAGAGGGGCAGGAGCAGACAGGAGGCAGCAGATGAGGGAACTGAAAGAGTTCACAGCATGTTCAGAGGCCTGGAGGAGAACGGGAACATCGTGTGTGTGACTGAAGCATGTTCTGGATGGAGGAGATATGGGGCTGGAGAAATGGGGCTGAAGATACAAAACAAGAAAGGGAAGACGCTTATGGGTTACACTAAGAAGTCTGAATTGTATCAGAGAACCTCAAAAGCTGTGCTCTGGACAGTTTTGGAACCTCTATAAATGTCCCAAAAGGTATAAAGTGGATTCCATGGGAGGAGAACTGGGATTTTGAGATCTTTGAATAATCATATAAAGACCATGTAGGGAAAGGAAGTAGGGTATGTAGCAGCAGCCTTAACAGTGCAAGAAGGATAGTTCATTTGTTCCTTCAGATATTCACAGAAACATCATTATCCACTTGGTGATGGAAATTCAGAGACAAATCAAGGAATGGTGCTTCTCTCAGGATCTTACAGGGTGGTGCAATGTGAAATGATGGTGCAATGTGATGAGAGGTGGGGCACGGTCATTATAACACAGCAGGGTAAGTGCTGTGATGAAGACTTGTCAAAGATCCTGGGGAAGTGCTGGGGGCAGGCAGTGAAAGCTCAGCCTGGTGGTGTGTGTGGTAGGTTAACTGGTGGCTCTCCCAAAAATATGTTCACCCAGAAGCTGTGAATGTGACCTTATTCGGAAAAAGGGTTTTTGCAGATGTAATTAGGGATCCCCAGATGAGATCATTTGAGATTAGGGTCTTAAATCCAAAGCAATGTCTCTATAAGAGATAAGAGAAGGAGAAGGCAAAGACAGAGAAGAAAAGACCATGTGAAAATGGAGGTGGAAATTCAAGTTTTGTTGCCAAAAGCTAAGGAATGTTTACAGCCTCCAGAAGCTGGCAGAGGCAAGACAGAACTTCCCCCTAGTGCCTTCAGAGGGAGGATGGTTCTCCCAACACCTGGATTTCACACTTCTGATCTCTAGACCGGTGCAAGAATAAATTTCTGTTGTTAGAAGCCACTCAATTGTTGGTCATTTATTACAGTAGCCCATGAAACTAATACCCAGTGGAAGCTATGCAATTTCTTGAAGAAAGCATGCCTGAGTGAAGTATTAAAGCCAGAGAGAGACAGCTGAAAGGATGTGAGTGGGACTAGGAGGAGGATGGACGAGAGGTAGGGAAGGAAGGACATGTGACACGGTGTTCAAGGCAGTGACTTGAAAGATTAAAGGAGTAATCTTGAAATGTACTTGTATCTAATTATCTCATGATTGATGTCACCAAGAAGAAAAGGGTTATTATACCTAGGCACGTGCCTCAGAAGAGATTTCTGTGGACAAACAGTTTTGGAAAATGATGTATAGACTGCTCGTATTTTGAGACCTGAAGTTCACATAAACACATTGACACCTCAGGGAAATTCTGACTCTTTCCCCTAGAGCTTTCAACTTTGTGCTTGTGTGTGTGTGTGGGTGAAACACCTATTAACAGCTCAAGGAAAATAGTGCTTCCAGAGTGCACTTAGGAAACAATGGCCCGGATAATGTTTGGAGTGTGTTAGGAAGACTCCTTTACCCTATGAAACTAAACTGTTAGGGCTCTTTTCCTTTTATTTTCTTTCATGTAATTTTTTGGTAATTATGTAGTTGTGGGAGTTTGTTGCTGATTGTAATAAGTGTGTATTTTCTAAAATTAACTTAATAATGACCACTTTTTATTTTCAGTATTTTTGGTAGTTGTTGAAAGACTAATAATTTGCTTCCAGGAGTTTACCCTGTAGGCTAATGCCTCAGAAAGTTTGAAAAGCTGATTCTGCGAAATGGGTTAAATTGGAACCAGTGTGAGCGGCCGTGCAATATCCTGAGAAGAGCGAAAGGCTCGACCTCAGCATGGCCATGTGGTGGATGATGATGAGGATGCAGATGGGGAAAGTCTGGGCAGAGTAGCAAAAGCCAATTCTGGTGTCTCAGGGTCTGGTAGCACCGAGACTCACGTGTTCACTCAGCCACTGACTCACTTAGACTAAGTGTGGCTTGTCTTTGTAGCTCTTTCTCCCCTGCTCTTTCATTCTGATTTCTGGCCAAGCAGGCAGCCCTCTTAGGGCTTCTGAGATTGTGATCCCTGTGACTGGAGCAGGACATGTGTCCTGTGTTCTGGTCACCTGTGTTAGCTTCTCCTGGTATAACACATCTTTTCCTCAGGATGAGCAGAAGATGAATGACTTTCAGAGGATGACATGTGCAGATAAGTTCTGTTTGACCAAAGCAAGCTGCAAATGTGCAATGATTAAGCCAAAGATAATTGAAAATATTTTATTTAAATAATAACAACAAAACCTCCAAACCAATCTGGGCCTGTAAACTACATTTTATGGTGGTAACTTAAATGACAATTAAATGATGCCCAACACCTCAGAGTCACTCCTGAGCACTCCTGGACCACAGTCCCCAATTTAGTTCACAGTTGGGGTTTTGAAATCTTAACCAAAAGCAATTTACAGAAAAAAGTTTTCTTCGTGACAAATATTTTAAAGCTATTAAAATTTGATTTGTCTTCTTTCTCTCTCTGTTTCTTTCTCTCGGCTTAGTTTTAGCTTTGTGCTTGTTTGTTTTATAGATTAGGCCTGATTTTAAAGTATCTGTAAATCTTTCCCTAAGTAAAGGACAGCTTGCCGATCTGTATGCAAATGATATACTTGCCTGCCTTAAAATTTAAGATTGACTTTGAATTGACCCCATGCTTTATCCCTCAGTGGAGAAAAATGAAAGGATATTTATAATACCTGTGGACATTGTGTACGATACCAGTGGGAGTTTTCTCCAACAATAGATGAATAGCAGAAACATGGGCAGAGTAAAATGTGGCAGATATATGCAAAAGGCAGATTGAAACTGATTTACATAGCTGGGTATTACTTACTGTAGTTCTCTATGGTTTCTGCCTCTCAGATACCCACACTACTAAAATTTTTTGTAAAAATAAAGGATATAAAAAACTGAAAAAAGCACACATATGATCACCTACGAATTGAGTCCCCCAAAGTTCATAATATACAAGTTTTATTTTTTCTTTCTAAATGTATCATGATTTTGGTAACAACTAAAGCAGTTTCTTACAGTGACCTTTTTACCACCTGGGGGCAAGCCACAAAAATGTCATTTGTATTGGAAGCTCACATGCTTCAAAATACATACCCCACTGCACATCAGTTTTCACGATTAGCAAAGACATTCTTTGTTTTATTTTTTTGAATCTCTATTTTCACATTGCCTTAAAAATTAAAATAGACAGAGCAGAACATTGACCTGGGATGAAATATGGATTTTTTTACGCTTCTCTCAAACTCAAAATTTTATTAAGGTTATTGAAAATAAGATCATTTCAAAACCAGAAAAACCAAAAGGATAAAATTGCATGAGATTAACATACCTATTCTTAACCTACAACAAATATATCTCAGTCCAAACCTCAGTGATTTCTTGGACCACACTGTTTCAAAGCTACATTTTTAGTGTTTAGTTTTGATTTCCACAGTAGCACATTAACCATCCTGCGTTCCCCAATGAGAAGGTTGAAATCCCCCAGGTCACTTGGGCAGTGGCTGGAGCCAGAGTCTTCACACCCTAGGATCATGAGTTGAGTCTCTTCCCTTAAAGTTTTGCGTTCAGGGGTAACAGTGACTGCAAGTGCTGCAACTGAGCGTCCCCAAAGATGTGCTTGTGAAGCAATGAAAGGCGATCTCTCCTTTCTTTGCCCCTCGTCCACCTTCATGAAAACCTCCTACACATAGCCTGTTACGTCCAGGGCTCACGGATGCTTTTCTCTTTCCTTTAGTTACCAAGAAACTATCTGATATCTGTCTCCTTCACTGAGCTCCTAGCAATAGATGTTTGTTATTGAATAAATATTCCAGTTGGAGGAGATGAATTAGAAAGAAAGATTAAACAGGATGAAATGGGTCATACAATATAAATAGATCTTTCTGGCAACAAAACAAAATAAATCACACTTGTGTCTTCCAACCTCAGTCTTTTCTTCATAGGGTAAATAGGAAGAAATATGGCTAAGATGAGTTGACAGCCATTTCAGGAGCAGAAGGAAAATGAGAGGTGGCAGGAGAGGGATAGAACCTTCTGGGAGAAATCATATTATTCCAATACCTTCCCATGTATTCTGGCCTGAGGTCATTATTGAGGGCAAAGGACCATTCAGAAGGGAAATTACTATGGCGTCATGATGTGTTCAATAGTAGGAAGGAAAGAAGTCAAAAGACCAAGTAGAAGTTAAAGAGATGTGTCTACAGGAGTATTACAGGGCGGGAGAAAGTTCTGGGTTTGGCAGACCTGTTGCATTTCTTGCCAGCTCTGCAATGCATGTAACAAAGCATGGAACCCTATTTCCTTAAGGTGAGGGCTCAACCTCATGGTTCCTAGATAGCTGGGTCTCAAATTACCCTTTCTCTCTGTCTTTTACCTCCTGGTGGTCCCTTGTGTGATAGGTGGGGGAGAAGAACAGGGAATCCTCAAAGAGTGTGAGGTCACCTCCCTCTGTTGGAAAGAAGAACTTAAGATTCCTCTGTGAATGCTATGCCGAGTCAAGAAACGAGATTCCTTCATAGTTCCTTTTGGAGTAATCATCAACATACTCCCTGTCTTGTATGTCACCAGTTCTTTATTGGGAGAGGTCAGTTAAATAATACGTTGCCTTTACTGGAGGAATTTGAATTTTCTGACATTACTTTCCTTAGGCAGTGAGAAAGTCTGATCCTCGTTAATGGGAATTCTGTCATTATTCAGCAACAGAATAAATAAGGTGTTATACCAAAGCATTCTTAGCCCTCTCCAAACAAAATGAGGTGGACAGCTTCCTATTCTGCTGGTGCAGGGTGTGGCTGCTGGGAACAGAAGTGCCAAGTTCAGACTAAAAGGGTATAGACCCCCTACACTGTGACTCTGCATCTCTTATCTTCCAAGAAAGAGAGAAACTCCTGGGAACCAGTCTGATGCTCACAGGCCATCCTCAGTGTTAGAAGCTGGCGTGATACTCACAGCTAGATGCGCTCTTCTCCAGTTGGACATAAACAATCTCACAGAATGGAAGCGTCAGGCAGGAGCACGCTTTGTCTGGAAAGATGAGAAAACTCGAGCCCACTTCATAATTTTTCAATAAATAAAATCACTGTGCAATCCACAGAGTACCAAACATCACCTTTCTCGGCTAATATGAAGGACTGCCCTTCTTTACCAACTGCATTTCACTTTAGACTGCCTTTCTTATAGATGTTTATTGAGATATCCTGTCATAAAATGGTTGCTTCTTTCAGATAGCCCTCAATCCAGAAAGCTCCTATTTCCTTAGTCCCAGCCTCAAAATACTGTAAATCCTTTCTAATCCTCTCTTATTAAGATACCCTATTTCCTTATGGTAGGTACTCTTCTTTACTAACAAATCCTCAATTTGTTCATCCACGGATGTGTACCTAGTGGCCTTTGGCTGGAGTGAACCGATACCTCACTCTTCCTGAAATGTGATAACCTTGTCTTCTGTTGGATCCTTCAGGATTTTGGTCACTGCTTTTCACACACCTGCTGCTAATACACAAATTGAAAAATTATAGATAATAGATTTAGATTATAGATACATGAAAGATTATAGATACATGAAAGTTAGGACTCACATTTGTAAATGAAAGAAAACCCAACCCGAAAACACACTAAGAAAAAAAAAAAAGAAGAGATCATTATCTCTAGTGAATAATTCCAGGAATACATTTGGCTGCAAGAATGTCTGCATGGACATCCTGCCATTTGCAACACGGATGGACCTTACCTTAAGGACATTAGGCTAAGTGAGATATCAGACAGAGTGACAAATACTGTATAATATCAATTATATGTGGAATCGAAAAAAGCCAAACTTGTAAAAACAGAGAAAGATGGTGGTTACCAGGGGACGGGAGGGGGATAGGAGAGAGATTGTTTAAGGGTATAAATTGTAGCTAGTTGTAAATAAGCTCTAGAGATCTAATGTGCAATATAGTAAATAGAAACCACAATATTATACTATAATCATCAAACTTTCTAAGACACTAGATCATAATTATTCCAACCACTGAAAAGCAATGATAATTATGGGATGTGATAGAGGTGGTAATTATCAGTACAATGGCAATCATACTACAATATAGGAATGTATTGAATCAACATGCTATATATCTTAGAGTTTTACAATGTTATATGTCAAATATATTTTGAGAAAAAGAAAGTCTGTATAGGAGATTGAAACAACATAATCAAAAATTGTTTCTTGCCATCTCTCATTCTTTTTTCTACTATATTGGAAATGTTCATCATTTTTGTTGGTTCTCATAAGCCTGTCACAATGTATCAGCAAAGTGCATTGTTTAGCTGGCCTAGCCTGGGTCATATGGTCCACCTCCGCATCTAGAAGTGATCCCACCCAGGCCAAATGCAGCAAGAGCTTGAGATATGGGAACTGTCAGGCTGAAGTTCATTGCACATTAAAAATCTTATTGGCGGCTGGGATTTGAGAGGCAGCAACTGAAAGCTGGATCAAAGAGAGTTTGTGAAAGCATAGGTTTTGGAAGCTGTATAGATTAAAGAAATACCTAAGTCTTGCCCATGCTTGCTGGTATAGCACTGCTTTAAATAACATTTTAGAACTGGATGGATGTTGATGGGAGAAATTAAAAATTTTAAAAAAGAGTTCAGGTGATACGTAGAAAGTAAGAGCAAGATTTTAGTGATTAAAATCACTAATACACAAATTGAAAAATTAGTGGAGGAGGAAATGGCAACCCACTCTAGTGTTCTTGCCTGGAGAATCCCAAGGACGGGGGAGTCTGGTGGGCTGCCCTCTATGGGGTCGCACAGAGTCAGACACGACTGAAGTGACTTAGCAGCAGCAGCAGCAGCAGCAGCAGCCTCCACGCAGTCAAAAGTCCACATTTAACTTGTAGTCAATGTTCCCTGTGGATTCAGCCAACTTTAGATCATGTATTACAATAGTATTTACTATTGAAAAAAATCCATGTATAAGTGTACCCATGCAGTTCAAACCTGTGTTGTTCAAGGTTGTTCAATTGTATAATTATGTGCGGCTAGTGTTTTTCATTAAGTTAGTACACACACAATAAAACAGGCTCCATGAAAGCAAGAATTAACCTAGTTTTCTTCTGCTTGGACAACTCTCCCTGTCACTCTTCTCTGCTTTCCTAGTCATCCTCAGGTCCCAGCTAAAGAACATGTCCTCTGAATAAGTCTTTTCCAATCTTTTAAAGGTCAGATCCCATCTGCTATGAATTTCACAGCATCTTTTCCTTAAAATAACAGGAGAACAAGGCGTTTGCACCTCGTGTCTTATCTGGCACATATGAGGTGTGCATTGGATAGTGACTGATAAATTTATTAGCAAACATCCCAACAGGTGTTTGCTAATTTTAAAAGTATTTAAAAGCATACTAAAGCCTTTTAATGTTGATTGTATTTTTGTCTTCTTAAGGGTAATAAAGGGTGAACAGATACTCGGCCACATCAAAGGAGAGATCTAAAGTCTACATTGTCACTGAGAACAGAGCAATGCCTTTCAGCCTTATAATCTTGAGAACTGTTAACCAAATGATCACTTGAAGTTTTTGTTCTTGGCAACACCATGATGCTGCAGGAGACCTGAGTCCAAAGTTCACCTGTTTTATTTCAGGTCAGTTGAGCAAGAACCAAGTATCATTGACCTAGCAACATACACCAATGGCTTCTCACACACACTAAAGGCTTTGAGGGTTTGTTTGTTATCTCTATTTCTACTGACATGGTTCTTTATAACAAGTGAACTAAGACATTTGTCTGTGACAATGGTTTTCAAATTATCACTGGGAAAGTATCACATTTTGAATGTCCAAATGATTGAGGAATACCGTTTTAAGGTTTCAGTAAAAGCAAATTGCTAATAATAGTAAACTAAAATAAACAAAGCACTTACCTAAGTTTTTATAGGTGAAAAAAATTTACTATGTCAAGTTGCTTAAAAATGTTTCTAAGCACTCTAAAATTTGCACTTTTTTGTTTATCTTGGCAACCTTACCTAGTCTACAGCTGATATGTTGCTATTTGCAATTGCAGAGAAGTCTCAAGACACTAGTTCAGTTCACACATAATGAGTGTGGAGCTTCTAGTAAATTATCGTCTCTCTTTCTCACAAAATGAGTCTGCAAAGGTCGGAAAGGTGGTATCAAAAGATATACTTTCTATTCATATACAGCAATTTGAGAAGGTAACATTCTTGTTATAATTTGGGGTTCCACATGAATAACCTTTTTTCTATCAAATATTAAAAATTCAGCATAAACATGGAAGATACTTAAAAGGATATGAAATGAGTGAAGCATTTTTATTTGGCAGTATTTTAAAACTCATTATATACTTTAAAGTGTATACTGCCTTACAAATGGGGCTCCCATTTCTATTACCCTGGAATTTAAATAAAAGAAGCAAGTTGAGTAAAGCACTATACCATATTGCCCTCTGACAAGAAATTTCAGATCATAAGGATGGTAAATGTGGTGGTGTTAAAATGATTTTGTTAACTTGTGACCAGTATGACAAGATTTTCGTTTCATACCGTTTGGTTTTAGAGACAAAATATACTACTGGGATGAAATCAGATTTCCCTTGACAATCTGTAAGAGAAGGAAGGATCTACAGGAGAACTACATTATCGTAATTGTGAGATTAAACACACACACACACACACACACACACACACACTCACACAAACAGCATCCAAGTTATTCAGCACTGGGAGACTGTAAAACTTGATTATTATAAAGGTGGATTGGCATATTAATTAAAAATAAGACTGACATTTGAAGCATATTTTAGATTTCATGGCAAACTTCATCATTCTAAATATAGTTTCAGATAATTATGACACACTGGTGCTAAGCTATTTTAGAATTCAAAACATTTCCATCTTGGAATGGTTGCAGGAAATCAGGGTGTTTCATTAAGGGTGCAGAGAAAAGAGAGTGGCTCTATATACCAGGTATACCAGGTCTCTTCATATTCTGCTTTTAGCTTTTGCTTTCTGTACAGGTTAAGTTGATAGAGTTATGCAAGGTGATGGCATTTTGAGTGCAAATGGGATTTGACATTTTGAGTATAAATAAGAATGGTTTGTCTTCTTGCAATATCAGTCACTTTTCACCAGCAGTTAAAGTGAAACCCACAGAAATGTGGGGTTATTCTTTTCTTGTAAACACACCAAGGAATTTTATATTCAGTTACATTTCCATGAACATTATTTTTACCCCTTTCTTTTTCAATTTATTGCCTCATTACAGGGATTGATAATAATATTTCTTCTAAATGACTATTATAGACATATTTTTTTTCAACTATGGCTAGCAGCTGGAGATATAACTTTTATCTCCCCTTTAGGGGCTCTGCAGTGGCACTCTTACTCTTCCTAAAGTACATGAAACTTGAGAAACTACTATTCTTCCTCACTTTTTTTCTTCTAGTGGTTTTATTGAAGTACAGAACAAACCATGTAAAATGCAATTTAGTTTTCTCTCTAATCCCAAAATATGAGGGGAGGAGTCAGGAGCAAACTTAGAAAGGAAGAATCAGATTTCTGAGCTGGAAGGAATGATTAAATAATGCCACCAAGACATCCCAGCTCCTTTTACAGATAAGGAAAATGAAGGACAGGGGTAATTTGAGTAAGCTTACCAACCTAGCTAATTATAGAACTGGTCATATAACACAGGTCAAAACAAATGACTTGGATGTGTCATTTCACCATCCTGAGCTTCATTCTCTTCATTTGTAAAATCAAGCTGTTAGACAAGATAATCTCCAAAGTCCCTCCAGTGCCAGTTTTTCAAGGATTGTGTTGTCAGACATTTGGGTTTAAGTCTTGACTTTGTCTCTTTAGTCCCTGTGTGATTAAGGGGAGGCTGCTTAAACTCTCTAAACCTCAGTTTCCTTGGTTATAGCATAGGGGTTAAATAATTAAGTCAACACAGATTTATTGAGTTTCTCTCTTGTGCTAGGCAATGCGGACACTGATGTGGGTATGGCAGAAATGGTCCCTGCTCTTGTAGGGCATTCATCCATTCATTCATTCATTCATTCAAAAAGCATTCTTGAATACCTACCATTTATTGGGCAGTTGATAGGTGCTGTAGTTACCTGGGGAATAGATGATATTCCTAGAGTGAAAACAGATGGCTAAAAAGTCTCGGCAGATAGCAATAGGTACTGTGGTGGAAACAAATATGAAAGTGAGAGAAGGACAAGGCAGGACCTATGTCCTTTATAAGGAAGCCTTTCTTATAAAAGTAATATTTATACTGAATCTTTTTATTATGATTATATTTTTAATTGGAGAGCAGTTGCCTTACAGTATTGTGTTGGTTTCTGCTATCGATCAACATGAATCAGCTCTAGGTAGACATATGTCTCCTCCCTCTTGAACCTCCCTCTCACCTCCCACCTCATCCCACCCCCTCTAGGTTGTCACAGAGCACCAGGTGTGAGCTCCCTGTGTCATACAGCAAATTCCCACTGGCTATCTATTTTACTTATGTAAAGTATATGTTTCCATGCTAATCTTTCAATTAGTCCCTTCCTCCATTGTTATGATGAATCTTAAAGGAGAAAAAGAAACTATGTAGTGTGAAAGAAGAACCTAAGTGCACTGGAGTAACAAAAAGAAAATCACTGTAGCTGGTAGCAGTAAGGTTAGATGACCATTGGAGAAACATTCAAAGGCCAGATATACAAAGACTTTATTTGAGATTGCTTATTCTTCAGTTCAGTTCAGTTCAATTCAATCGCTCAGTCATGTCCAACTCTTTGTGACCCCATGGGCGGCAACATGCCAGGCCTCCCTGTCCATCACCAACTCCCAGAGTTTACCCAAACTCATGTCCATTGAGTCAGTGATGCCATCCAACCATCTATTTCTTTGTCGTCCCCTTCTCCTCCTGCCTTCAATCTTTCCCAGCATCAGGGTCTTTTCCAATGAGTCAACTCTTCGCATGAGGCATCCAAAGTATTGGAGTTTCAGCTGAAGCTGAAACTACATCAGTCCTTCCAATGAACACCCAGGACTGATCTCCTTCAGGATGGACTGGTTGGATCTCCTTGCAGTCCAAGGGACTCTCAAGAGTCTTCTCCACCACCTCAGTTCAAAAGCATCGATGCTTTGGTGTTCAGCTTTTTTATAATCGAATTCTCACATTCATACATGACTACTGGAAAAACCATAGTCTTGACTAGATGGACCTTTGTTGACAAAATAATGTCTCTGCTTTTTGATAAGCTGCCTAACTTGGTCATAACTTTCCGTCCAAGGAGTAAGCATCTTTTAATTTCATGGGTGCAATCGCCATCTGCAGTGATTTTGGAGCCCCTCAAAATAAAGTCTGGCACTGTTTCCACTGTTTCCCCATCTATTTCCCATGAAATGATGGGACCGGATGCCATGATCTTTGCTTTCTGAGTGTTGAGCTTTAAGCCAACTTTTTCACTCTCCTCTTTCACTTTCCTCAAGAGGCTTTTTAGTTCCTCTTCACTTTCTGCCATAAGGGTGGTGTCATCTGCATATCTGAGTTTATTGATATTTCTCCCGGCAATCTTGATTCCAATTTGTGCTTCATCCAGCCCAGCATTTCTCATCATGTACTCTACCTGTATTGCTTATTCTAAGTTCAGCTAAAAGCTATTGAAGACCTTTTGATAGTAATGGCAATGTCACTCCACCTAACATATTTAACACCTCTCCGTTTGGTGGAGCACGGATTGAGGGGTAGCAGTGAAGGAGAGCAGACCAGGCAGTAGCAAGTTGCAGCAGTTCAGGCAAGAGATCATGGCAGATGGACCCAGCGGAGGCAGAGGAAGAGGGAAGAGGCAACTGACAGTGGAAACAGTCTAAGGTAGAGGGGCTCGGAATTTGCTAATGAATTTCCTATGACAGTTTTAGCAAATGGCCAAGTTAAAGATGTCCCCTTGTGTTGGGGACATAAATTTAGGGATGCAGGAGTTCCATTTTGGACATTCTGTATTGGAATGCTGCTGAAGAAAGAAAGTAGAGCGGTCAAGTCATCAATAAGACGTGAGTCTAAAGCTCACAGAAGAGCACTGGACTGGAGAAAAATAAATGTAGGCATCATGAGGAAAGGCCACAAGAATAGATGAGATCACTAGGGAGAAAAGAGACAAAAATGCTTTAGTTCTGAACTTTAAGGACTTGTCTATTCGTCCATCATAAAAACAGATGCCCTACGAAAAACTGTCAAAAGCAGTCAGAGAGGGAAGAGGACATAAAGACATTATGCTGTTAGAAGCTCTCAAAGAACAATTCATGAATGAGGGGACTCAGCAGTATTGAAAATTGCTAATGGATAATGGAGATGAGAGAAAAACATCTACAGAAACAGGCCCATGATGTTTGCTGGTCAGTTTGTAAAAAGAAGATTGAGCTTCTTATTGGAGGAGAAATCCATTCTGCTGTGGGTTGGGCTGGCATATGGGGGATGAGGGAGTGGAGACAACACTTTTGAAAAGTTGGGCTAAGAAGGGAGCAAAAAATAAGTAGTAACTTGAGACAAGCTTGGTGCCTGGAGTGTTTATTTTCCTTTTGAAGATGGAGGTGTTGTACAGCATTGGCCTGCAGGTAATATTGGTATGTGGATAGTAAGCAGCTGGTGGAGAAGGAGTGGGCACAGTCAGGGGACAGAAGTCGATGTTATGAAACATAAAAGAGGGAACTGGAAAAAGGAAAGTCCTTGAGAAGCTGAGGCAGGTTGGAGCTTGGAGCACAAGCAGGGGAGCTTAACTCGGTGTTGATGATGGTGGTGGCTCTAAGGGGCTTTTCCTCGCGTCTGTACTGGCTCTGCCTGAGAAGAGGCCGCAGCTGGAGAGAGGAGTCCTGGGAGTGTAGAACAGCAGTGAGGTCACCATTCATCAGTGGCTTCCTAATATAAAACAGCAAATTTAGGGGAAAACATTCTTGACAATAGAGAATCACAGAGCAATCCTGGACAGGACAAAGAGGTTTGTAGGGACACTAGCAATGTCCTGTCTGCTCCCCACACTCTGCCACCTAAAACTATTTCCTCTCTTGAGTGCAAAGTGGAGAAAAATTTGGCAACACCTAACATGACTTCTCATGCATTTGCCTTTTACAAAGTACTTCCCTACTGGAAGATACACTCTATAAATATGAAAAACAAAAATGAAAACACATCCAGAAGATTCACCACTGTGGCATTATTCATTTAAACCCAATATTGGAAACATAAATGTTCATTCTTAAGAGACTAATTGAATAAACTATGATACAGTCACATACTGCTGTAATTATGCAGTTTTGCAGTTGTGGAATATAATGAAGTGGTAAAGAGTGATGTCTAGGATATATTGATAAGTAAATGTAATATGAATTGTATATACATATACATAATTTTTTGATAAGAGATTGCCCCTGAAATGTAAGCCAGAAAGAAATGAAAATGATCATGGGAGGTGGGTAGGCATACAGGGATAGAAATGGGATAAAAGTAGTATCTTTTTGAAAATAATTTTTATTTAGTTTTGACTTCTTAATTGTGTAAATGTTAACAATTTTCTAAATGAAAAGCAAAATAGATTCGGATAGATAAAGTATTTCCAATTCCAATTTTTGTCAATTTTTATTATAAATCCCTTCCTTTTATTCCTTTTATGATAAGTCCTTTCCTTTTATTCCTATATTTATTCCTTTTATCCCAGGGCCTCAGCTCTGACCCTAATTTTGTCAGTTTAAAGATAGTGGGTCAGTATTGTCCTGCATTGTACTGATCCTGAGAGCAATTTGATTATGTCCAGCTTGCAGGCTGCCATTCACTGCCATATTTCACTGTAAGTTAGTGACATTGCTGTCTTAAAACACACTGTTAAGTAGCTCTTAATACTCTCTCTTAAGTGGGACTCGACCTCCTAGACCCAAAGTCAAGCAATGTCCTGGTCCTTCTGCCTCGGGTTTTGGGGCAACCTGTCAAAGTGACCCTTGGAAAAACTTCCAGCTATTAGAAGGACAGGTAATTTTCTTCATCTGGAAGACCTGTCTCCTTTTCCTGAGCACTGGAAACAGTGGGTCAATGTGACAGCCTCCTCACTCATTCCAGAAGTAATTTTATCAATTTGACACTGTGACCTGGGGGTTGGGGCTATGAGAGAGTAATAGGATTTAAACTCCAATTCTTTTCAGCTGCTGGCTAGGATTAGAAAATAGAGATAAATAGAACCCCTTTGCTATTTTTATGAATCACAGCTTTGATATAGGCTTAGATTTGAAACATCTGAAATTTCTCCAGAGATGACATATAAAAACTGCTAGTGGAAAGGTACAGAAAACCTATCTTTGGTTAAAGAATCTGGCTCAGTTTCTCTCCCAGACAGCATTTGGGGAAATGATCTCCATAAGGTTTTATTATTACTGATCACTCTATACTCCTTCTTGGGCATTTGTCAACAAATTGCTCCAATAAAAGCACTTGTAATAAATCCCATGTGCCCTGTGGATTCATCGCCTTGTAAGTACAATCCTTCTTGGAGATATTGCTGCTTGGTGGTTCAGTGACTTTGCAATTTAAACAGTAACTGGTAGAAGGAAGAAAACAGCCACATCTTCTCAAAGTAATGATTTAAAGCTACTGTGCTGAAGATGTGAGAGTTTCACGGCACTGTTGTTTCTGTGTTCATTAGAGCGTGCTCAACTGAGGAGGGCATAGTTAAGTCTGAGAACTATCTCAAATCAAGCAAATGTGTTTATTCACATTGGAGAAGAAAAGACATAGGGGACACATGCTTAAAATATTCAAACATTAGAAGGAAATATCATTTAGAGGAAACAGGCTGATTGCATTTCCAACGAGGCTGAACTGTAAGCATTGATGAGAAGATACAGGAAGCAGGTTTGAATTTAAGAGAAAAATAAATTTTCTGACAGTATCCAACAGTAGAACAGATTGCCCAGCACTAAAAATATCCAGGTAGAGGCTAAATAATTCTGTCAAGGTTATAATTTAATCTCCAACATCTCTGTCAATTTTAAGAGACAATTCACTCATTCCACATTCATTCACTCATTCAGCTATTAATTATTATTGATGAACTGTTGCATAAACTAGGTTACTGCCTAGACATTGTAGAAACAATGATGCATAACAAGAGACGTAGCACTTAACATCAAAATCTGGTAGAGAGACAATGACTCAGTAATCATAAGTGCATGATGTTAAGCTTGCGATGAGTATCTTGAAGAGAAGGAATATGGTCCAATGAGGGCCTAGGATAAAGGAAACTTCCTGAACTTAGTGGTGGTAGAGTTGGATTGTGAAGAAGGGCTTTCCTGCTGACATCGTGTGCAGGTGGAAAGTTGGGAGATGAGTAAGAATAATTCTGGTATGGAGGGAAGGAAGATGAAGGAAAAGATTTCCAAGGAGAATAAACAGCATTTGAAAAGTCTTGTGGAAGGAGAGATCATGGTATGTTTTTACCATTCTTTCCTGGTGGTTAGAATGACCTGAGGCTCTTGCTAAGTATAGCATTTCTAGCCCTTCCCCTTAAAGTATTATCTAGTGGGCTTGGAAATTAATTTAATTTATTCAATAACTTGAATGGTTCCTATCATCAGAGAAGTCTCAGACCTGATGTTAGAGGAGCTTTTGAAGGCAAGTGTGGCTGAAGCCTAAAGGTTGTGGGGTTGTTGGATGAGAGCAGGACATGTCCATGTATTGGGCATTATCTTAAGAACAACAGGTAGATTTGTAGAATTGGTAACTGAAAACTGAGGGAAATTTTTCTGTTAGCTTCAGTTTCTCTGTGATGGAAGGAAGAGAGATGGTTGGCCATACCCAGTAGTGGGAAGCTATCAGGCATCATCACAGGTCTGAGGAAAACATAGACGTGAGAGGGCCAGGTAGCTTAGCGAAATTGGTGGGACTGAGGTGCAGTGCTGAGGGCTCGCTTGGGGTTAGTGATCATGGGTTTATAGTGGTGACAGTTTTCCCTGTTGTGTTTCTCTCCAGAAATTAATAAATGTCTAAGTGTAACCATAGAGAAAACCCAACAGCAGGGTTGATTCCAAGTTAAAAGTGACAAAATACAAAGATATAAAGGAGTTCAGGGTATCAATGTGTTGTTTTTAAATAATTAATTTTTATTGAAATATAATTGATTTACAGTGTTTCAGGTTACAGCCAAGTAATTCAGTTATGTTCTTTCATGTTCTTTTCCACTTTGTTTTTTGTAAGATATTAACTATAGTTCCCTGTGCTTTGTGGTGGGTCCTTGTTGATTTTATATACAGTATTATGTATCTATTAATGCCAAGTTCCTAATTTATCCCTCCTATTCTCTTCCCTTTGGGTAACCATAGTTTGTTTTCTATATCTGTGAAATTATTTCTGTTTTGTAAGTTCATTTGTACTTTTTTGTAGATTCCACATATAAATGATGTGATATGATATTCACCTTTTTCTTCAGGTTTACTTCATTTTGTATGGTAATCTCAAGGTCCATCTGTGTTGCTATGAATGACATTATTTCATTCTTCACTATGGCTGAGTCATATTCCATTGTATATGCGTACCACATCTTCTTTGTCCCTTCATCTGTTGATGGATGTCCTAGTTGCTTCCATGTCTTGGCCGTTATAAACAGTGGAACAATGAACATTGGAATGCATGCTCTTTTTGAATTCAAGTGTTCTCTGGATAAATGCCCTGGAGTGGAACCACTGGATCTTATGGTAGCTCTATTTTTAGTTTTTTAAGGAACCTCCGTACTGTTCTCTATAGTGGCTGTACCAATTTGCATTCCTACCAGCAGTGTAGGAAGGTTCTCTTTTCTCTATACCCACTCCAGTATTTATTATTTATAGACTTTTGGATAATGGCCATTCTGGTCAGTATGAATAAGAATAATTTTGAAATGAATGATTATGGCATATAAACTGGATAAGGAAGGAAGTGAAGAAATTAAATAGGCTGAAGGATTGCTTAGAATATAGGGGTCAATATACCAGAGGTTCTGCTGAGTCCAAAGTGGAAATAGTTGAAAGTACAATGTCATAGTCAAAGGCATTTAATACAGCCAGGTTCATGAGTTGGAGATGAACAGTCTTGTGTAACATTTGTGTCCACAGTATTATGGGTTTGAGATAGATTTCTTAGGACTGAGTAGGGGAAAATTTTATTCGAAAAGAAGCAGCCATATATGTGTGAGAGAAAATCCTCTCATCTCTGCTACTATGATATAGGAAAATTAAGACTGAGGATTTTATTTCAAGACATGAACTGTTTTTGCTTTCACTCTACTAGTCAACGTCAAGGTGGCTATAGGTCAGAGAACTTTTTGGATGATGATACTTAGATCATCATAAACTGCAAAAACCTTAGGGATCAAGACAGCAATATCTCAGGGTTCAGAGTCAACAGAAGTCAGGAGGACATAAGTACCTGAGAACAAAACATGGCAAGTGGTCAGAAGTTGGTGGGGATGATTAGCAACTGGAAGACCTATAGGCACTGAGTAAGAAGCATAAAGATTGAAAAATAAGCAGAAAGCCAAGCAAAATCAGGAACTGAGGTGAAGGCAAGCTAGGTGAGAAAGCAGAAGCAGCACATTTGTAGTGAAGAGTCACCTTGTTCTGACTCATCCTGGAGAAGGCAATGGCACCCTACTCCAGTACTCTTGCCTGGAAATCCCAGTCCATGGGGTTGCTAGGAGTCGGACACGACTGAGTGACTTTACTTTCGCTCTTCACTTTCATGCATTGGAGAAATAAATGGCAACTCACTCCAGTGTTCTTGCCTGGAGAATCCCAGGGACAGGGAGCCTGGTGGGCTGCTGTCTATGGGGTCGCACAGAGTCAGACACGACTGAAGCGACTTAGCAGCAGCAGCAGCAGCAGCAGAGCTGTGTTATGTCATCCCCGTGACCCTGGTGCAAACTGATCTAGGATAAGCCTGGCCTGCAGGTGGTAGCAAATGGAAACAGCCAGTGATCAGAAAATGTCTCATTGAAGCAAACGCTTGGAACACATGGCCCTTTGTCTTTGAAAATGGTCCTATTATACTTTAGATTCAAAATTGGGATTTTCAGCCAAAAAGAATTTCTATTTTCTTTTCTCTGATGTTAGCTTATTAGCCTATTATCTTATATAAGCGCTGGAAAATAAGATTGTAATGCTTCACAAGTCTAGAAATAACATTTCTTCAAAAATTCACCAGGTGGAGACTGAAAAATCTAGTGACCTTATCCCACTCTTGACCCAAATCAGTACATCTGAAGCTATAATGCTGCATTTTTAGATGATTCCCCTTGAGGAAAAGGTGATGACAAAAGCTGATAAACAATTCTGTATTTTGACCCAGGCAAGAAAGTAACTAAGCCTCAGAAAATCTCACAGTAGATCGTGTCTGCTGTGCCTCATCCTTTCTATAGGCCAAAGAGTCCCTGGAGCCAGTGCTGTGAGCCTACCCCAAGAGGCAACCCTCTAAACCAGACCGATATCTGGGACCTTGGGATTCCTGTGTAAATGGCTTTGACCCAACTTTCAGAGCCTGGGTGAATCTGTTGTTTCAGTCTTTGCTTCTGAAGACAAGGCACCCCTGGTGGGTACACTCTAGACTAAGTAGTGACTGAAGGACACTGTTTGTGGAGGCTGTGGCTGGAGTTTATACACACCACCTGTGTGTCCACATGGGAGAAAGTTCAGAAAGAAGTCAAAGATAGGAGGGAAGAAGGCCAAAAGCCACAGGCCGGGAGCCATGGGCCATCTTTCCCTGCCGTGCCATGTTCTCAGACTCAGAATTCCAAATTCAGACCTGGCCTTTCAGGTTATTTCGAAGTTCTGTTTGTCGCAGAACAGTAGAACATGTTCTATTTAGCAGTCTGTTAGTTTGATGTATCCCTTTTAAATATTTAGACATATGTTACGTGGGCCTTCAGTTGTATTCTTCCTAAGCCCCAAATAATTGGGATAGACCTGGGGTGATGTGTGCAAATCACTCTAACTTTTATAGTTCTCCAATAAAGCATTGTCTTATGCCCATTTGTCTCTCCTGGACACTTTGCTCCTTAAATTATCTCCTATTTATCTTTTTTAATTTCCCAAAATATAGCTGCTCTTTGCTGGAACAGCCATGAAGAGATACCCCACATCCAAGGTAAGAGAAAGCACAGTAAAACAGTAGGCACTGAGAGAGGGCATCATAGTGCAGACACACTGAGACCACGGCATAGAAAACTAGCCAATCTGATCAGACTTAAATTGAAGAAAGTGGGAAAACCACTAACCATTCAGGTATGACCTAAATCAAATCCCTTATGATTACACAGTGGAAATGAGAAATAGATTTAAGGGCCTAGATCTGATAGATAGAGTGCCTGATGAACTACTAACGGAGGTTCCTGACATTGTACAGGAGACAGGGATCAAGACCATCCCCAAGAAAAAGAAATGCAAAAAAGCAAAATGGCTGTCTGAGGAGGCCTTACAAATAGCTGTGAAAAGAAGAGAAGTGAAAAGCAAAGGAAAAAAGGAAAGATATACCCATTTAAATGCAGAGTTCCAAAGCACAGCAAGGAGAGATAAGAAAGCCTTCCTTAGTGATCAATGCAAAAAAAATAGAAGAAAATAATAGAATGGAAAAGACTAGAGATCCCTTCAGGAAAATCAGAGATACCAAGAGAACATTTCGTGCAAACATGGGCTCAATAAAGGACAGAAATGGTATGTACCTAACAGAAGCATCAGATAAGAAGAGGTGGCAAGAGTACACAGAAGAACTGTACAAAAAGATCTTCATGACCACTAGATAATCACAATGATGTGGTCACTAACCTAGAGCCAGACATCCTGGAATGTGAAGTCAAGTAGGCCTTAGGAAGCATCACTACTAACAAAGCTAGTGGAGGTGATAGAATTCCAGTAGAGCTATTTCCAATCCTAAAAGATGATGCTGTTAAAGTGCTGCACTCAATATGAGAGCAAAGTTGGAAAACTTAGCAATGGCCATGGGACTGAAAAAGGTCAGTTTTCATTCCAATCCCAAAGAAAGGCAATGCCAAAGAATGCTCAAACTACCGCACATTGCACACACGCTAGCAAAGAAATGCTCAAAATTTGAAAGCCAGGCTTCAGCAATACATGAACCAGGAAATTCCAGATGTTCAAGCTGGTTTTAGAAAAGGCAGAGGAACCAGAGATCAAAATGCCAACATCCACTGCATCATCAAGAAAGAAAAAGAATTCCAGAAAAATATCTATTTCTGCTTTATTGACAATGCCAAGCCTTTGACTGTGTGGATCACAATAAACTGTGGAAAATTCTGAAAGAAATGGGTATACCAGACCACCTGACCTGCCTCTTGAGAAACCTGTATGCAGGTCAGGAAGCAACAGTTAGAACAGGACATGGAACAACAGACTGCTTCCAAATAGGAAAAGGAGTATGTCAAGGCTGTATATTGTCACTCTGCTTATTTAACCTATATGCAGAGTACATCATAAGAAACCCTGGGCTGGATGAAATACAAGATGGAATCAAGATTGCCAGGAGAAATATCAATAACCTCAGAAATGCAGATGACACCACCCTTATGGCAGAAAGTGAAGAAGAACTAAAGAGCCTCTTGATGAAAGTGAAAGAGGAGAGTGAAAAAGTTGGCTTAAAGCTCAACATTCAGAAAACTAAGATCATAGCATCTGGTCCCATCACTTCATGGAAAATGGATGGGGAAACAGTGGAAACAGTGGGAGACTTTATTTTGAGGGGCTCCAAAATCACTGCAGATGGTGACTGCAGCCATGAAATTGAAAGACGTTTACTCTTTGGAATGAAAGTTATGACCAACCTAGACATCATATCAAAAAGCAGAGATATTACTTTGCCAACAAAGGTCCATCTAGTCAAGGCTATGGGTTTTCCTGTGGTCATGTATGGATGTGAGAGTTGGACTGTATAGAAAGCTGAGTGCCAAAGAATTGATGCTTTTGAACTGTAGTGTTGGAGAAGACTCTTGAGAGTCCCTTGGACTGCAAGGAGATCCAACCAGTCCATCCTAAAGGAGATCAGTCCTGGGTGTTCATTGGAGGGACTGATGCTAAAGCTGAAACTCCATTACTTTGGCCACCTGACGCGAAGAGCTGACTCATTTGAAAAGACCCTGATGCTGGGAAAGATTGAGGGCAGGAGGAGAAGGGGACAACAGAGGATAAGATGGTTGGATGGCATCACGGACTCAATGGACATGAGTTGGGTAAACTCTGGGAGTTGATGATGGGCAGGGAGTCCTGGTGTGTTGCATTCCATGGGGTTGCAAAGAGTCAGACACGACTGAATGACTGAACTGAACTGAACTGATCTGAACATATAGCTATTGCCTCTTGACACATAGTGTTTTCAATGTGATTCACTGCTCCATCCCCTTGTCCTGGAAACTGAAGAGAGAACTGTATCATACATTGAGAGTCTATGGCATAAAACAGAGATAAATGCAAAAATGCAGAACCCCAGAGGTCAGGAATACTCTGAGAATGAAATGGTACCTTTCTTGAAAATTTGTAGAACTTCCAGAGAAAGTTTTGAACTTCCATGGGCTGTGGAAGGTGTAGGAGTTCAAGAGTCACATCTAGAAGGTGAGATGTATTAACCATATCTTATACTTTCTAAATTTAGATGCTTGACATCCCTCCTCACCTTGGAGGAACTGCCCCTCTCAGCGAAGGCCAGTTCCTAAAGAGTAAACAATTCCCCCATAAGTATACCTTTGAAATGCAAATCATAGTTTTCCTTTGCCCCTCTGTTTCCTGACCAACTTCCTTCTGTCTTCCTTCTGTGTCCTGCATGATGGGGTGTACCCTCTCTTCTTGGGATCTAGGAGTATACCATTAATCTCTCCTTTGATAGTGTCTCCTGACCTGTTGGCTCTACTGTATCAATAATAACAAAACATGGGGGAGCTAGTACCACTGAACCTGCCCATTGCAGCCCTTTCTCGCTTTCAGTGCTTCTCCTGGCTTCCCTCTGGTGTGTAGTACTTGTAACAGTTTGTTTTTAATGCTGCTGCCCACACTCTTGGGAGAAGGCACTGGCACCCCACTCCAGCACTCTTGCCTGGAAAATGCCATGGACGGAGGAGCCTGGTGGGCTGCAGTCCATGGGGTTGCTAAGAGTCGGACACGGCTGAGTGACTTCACTTTCACTTTTCACTTTCATACCCTGGAGAAGGCAATGGCAACCCACTCCAGTGTTCTTGCCTGGAGAATCCCAGGGACGGGGGGAGCCTGGTGGGCTGCCGTCTATGGAGTCGCACAGAGTCAGAAACAACTGATGCTACTTAGCAGCAGTAGCAGCAGCAGCCCAGACTCTTAGTAAAAATTTCTCCTAGCTTGTAAAGAGGATTCAAGTGAAGTTTGTTTGCAGAGAGTTCACCTGGTTACCTAAATTTCTTTTTAATTTATTAGTGCTATTTACTTATAAAAATAATAAACATTATTAAAAAAAACTAGTACAAAAGTTTATAGAGTAAATGAGTTTAAAATATACATATAAAAACAAATGCAATGTTTATTACGTTATTACTATACTTTAGGGTTCTTATTTGAGTGTAAAGAAGTCTACTTTTGCTAACTTAAAAGCAAAAGCAGTTTATTTGAAAAAAATTCAAGATATGATATCTGTAGATGGGGGACACAAAGAATGTCACTGATGTGCTAAAACATATTTCTTCCTTAAGGAAAATTGAATAAATGTTGAAGAGCTAGGAATAGATATTTGGAAAGGACAGGAATCAGAGTTATTCTGCGCACTGTGGTAGCAGGAACCCCTGTTTTAAGCATGCATCAGCTCTGTTGAGATTCAGACTCCCAGGGAAATGTCAGATTGCTTAGCTTGAGTCACAAGCCTTCCTCTTGGCTGGGGTACCTTGACTGACAAAGGGGAGAGATGGTCTCTAGATGAAATGTTACCAGAAACTGAGGGAGTGGATTTATACAAATTTCAGATGTTCACTATAATTTTTCTCATGCCAACTGAAAAAAATGTAAGTTAAGTTTCATTTGGCAAAATGAGGGCCATAGCCTGGGAGACAGCACTTCAGATAGCTCTAAGAAACGGCTCCAAAGAGGGGGAAAGTTAATATATATGTGATTTTGATAAAAGGGAATTGAATCATACAAACATACACTTTTTCAGAAGGTTACTGCTAGTCATGAGGAGCAGATGTCACTATGAAGGATTTTAGTGCTTTTCTAGATATAAGGCAAAGCAAGAATTGGGCTCATAATATCTAAAAATATCTATCTGAAGACCTGTTCTGCTAGTTTTCCCCAGAACACAGTGGGCCTTATTCCTGACCTCCACCCTGACCTCCTTTCAGGGGTGCTGAAGGTCAGCATTAGTGGTTGGGGCATAGACTTGGATTACCGTGATATTGAATGGTTTGCCTTGGAGAGGAACAGAGATCATTCTGCCGTTTTTGAGACTGCATCCAAGTACTGCATTTCGGACTCTTTAGTTGACCATGATAGCTACTCCATTTCTTCTGAGGGATTCCTGCCCACAGTAGTAGATATAATGGTCATCTGAGTTAAATTCACCCATTCCAGTCCATTTTAGTTCACTGATTCCTAGAATGTCAATGTTCACCCTTGCCATCTCTTGTTTGACCACTTCCAATTTGCCTTGATTCATGGTCCTGACATTCCAGGTTCCTATGCAATATTGCTCTTTTACAGCATTGGATCTTGCTTCTATCACCAGTCACATGCACAACTGGGTATTGTTTTTGCTTTGACTCCATCCCTTCATTCTTTGTGGAGTTATTTCTCCACTGATCTCCAGTAGCATATTGGGCACCTAATGACCTGGGAAGTTTCTCTTTTAGTATCCTATCATTTTGCTTTTTCATACTGTTCATGGGGTTCTCAAGGCAAGAATACTGAAGTGGCTTGCCATTCCCTTCTCCAGTGGACCACGTTCTGTCACGTCTCGATGGACATGAGTCTGAGTGAACTCTGGGAGATGGTGATGAACAGGAAGGCCTGGCGTGCTGTGATTCATGGGGTCACAAAGAATCGGACACGACTGAGCAACTGAACTAAACTGAAGGTCAGCAACTGCAGCAGTTCATTATTCAGTCTTTGTAGAGGTAGATCAGTTCAGTTCAGTCGCTCAGTCATGTCTCACTCTTTGTGATCGCATGAACCGCAGCACTCCAGGCCTCCCTGTCCATCACCAGCTCCTGGAGTTTACCCAAACTCATGTCCATTGAGTCGGTGAGGCCGTCTAACCATCTCATCCTCTGTCATCCACTTCTCCTCCTGCCTTCAATCTTTCCCAGCATCAGGGCCTTTTCAAATGAGTCAGCTCTTCACATCAGAGGCATGTAGAGGTAGATGACAAGTGCCAGTTTGTAGTTAGCACACACGTCTGTATGTCATGGGCCTTCCTTTACAGCAGCACATATAGACCTACTTTTTAAATAAGATGCAGTGTTTTCTGAGTATGGATGAAGTAACCAGAGGACAAAACTTTTTCTGCACAAAGAAGATTATGCTTGAGCTTCCTCTTATCAGATTAGATCAGCTGATTTTAAACCATAAGGGTTTTATTTGACTCCTTATTTTCATATGCCTTGCTGACCTCAAAGTCTCTCTCTCATGGCCCACACTGCTTAAACAGCATTGAAAGTTGACTCCTGTCCTAAAAACTACATTTTTATTTGGAGCCAACTTCTTGAAATAAAACTAAGTTTAATGGAGTGTCCATTTTGCATTCTAGGTACAGATGCAAAATGTTCAGTTTGCAAACATGCAACTACTAGCTATTTCCATAATAATAACTCCCATTCATTAATCATCTACCATGCACTGGGCACATTACCTACTTTATCTCTATTTTTATAGCTACCACAGGAGCTAGGTGCTGCTAACCTCTAGAGACATACAATCTGAGGTTCAGCAGGTGTTAACTGTTTCCCCAAGGTCATAGAAGAGCAGCACTGGAATTTGAAATCAGCTGCTGTGCATGGATGGAGAAGGCAATGGTAACCCACTCCAGTACTCTTGCCTGGAAAATCCCATGGATTGGAGGAGCCTGGTAGGCTGCAGTCCATGGGGTCGCTAAGAACCGGGCACGACTGAGAGACTTCACTTTCACTTTTCACTTTCATGCATTGGAGAAGGAAATGGCAACCACTCCAGTACTCTTGCCTGGAAAATCCCAGGGACAGCAGAGCCTGGTGGGCTACTGTCTATGGGGTCGCACAGAGTCGGACATGACTGAAGCGACTTAGCAGCAGCAGCTGTGCTTGGAAACCTAAACTCAGCAGTTCAGCTCAAGCCCCTTTCCTCAGATTCCTCTTAGTTTCTGTGGACATATCTACCTCCAAAGTTATACTGGAAACGCCTCTGAAAGTACAGATTATTTTTAATTCTTATTGTGTATCCCACAGCAGTCATCATGGTGCTTCACATAAAGTAAATACTCTTTCTCTCACTGACGTCTTCTCTATCTCTCCTTTCTCTTTACAAACACATGTGTGCATACACATACATACACACACAAATTGTTGGGGGAAATTAGCTTTTTAAGATGATATAGATAGGTATTGAATCTTTTCATTTTCTGATGAGCCAATTGTTGAGTTAATTACTCAGCCGTCTCTTCTTGTAGCAACTGTTTAACTAAAAAGATTGAAAAGCTAAGTAGCTCCTCTTTATAAAACACAGGGAACCAAACTTTAAAATCTCTAAAGTAACTACAGATGCTCCTTCAATAGTTTATCCACTTTGCTCAGGCTCAGAGGGAGAATAAAGGAGCCTATAAAGTCTTGAAAGACAAAAACACTTAATAAGTACAGAAAGTAGATTTCAAGGAGCCAGCAAAATTCTGATCTATGCAAGTATAATAGGTTTGTGCAAATTGAAGATGAGGTGAGTGACCTTGGGCAGGAAGATAAGTGCTAGTAAAAGCCAAAACTTGAAAAAAAGCTGAAATACTCATGACTGAGGAAGGCATTGTCATAGGGATGGTGAGGAGCCAGGGGACAGAGGATCATTTGAGCAGAAGTATCCATAGGAAATTAGTGTACTTGAATTTACTTGTATTTAAATATACTTGAATTCTAACTTATAATGCAACTTTTTGTCTCTCTGAAATAAATTTGTTCTTTTTTTAAGAGCCAAAGTTTGCTTAGGGAAATGGAAAATTGGAATTGAGAAAACTTTTTTTTTGATGACTCAGACCCCAAATTTCTGATAGTAAGATTAACGGGATTTGAATGTGTAAGGTAGAGAAAGGGAGATTGAACTATCCAACTCTCCATCTGAATTTGTTATAAAGATGGATCAGTGATAAATCCTATAGAAATAGGACTATTTTAGTATTTCAGGGGGCAATTGGTTGAATAGTTTTTGTTTATCTAATTTTGAGTTCATGTATGCATTTTAAAATACATATTTTTTTGATCCTGTAATTAAATAACTGGTTTTCCTTGTTTATGGGAATTAAGATAATATATCTTGGTGTTTTTGTGTGTGTGTGTGTGAAATAGAAAATAATAGCTTTATTGCTTTGCTAGGCAGAGGGCCACAGCAGGCTAATAATGCCCTCAGAACTGTGTGTACCAACCTGGAAGGGGTAATCAGGAGTTTTTAGTAATGGTTCAGAGTCTGTGATCAAATTGTGGACATTCATCTATCTGGTTGGTGGTGAGGTAAGTGGGAGCCAGCATCATCAGGCTCCTAGTTCCAGTCAGTCTGGGGTCTACATGCTCGTGGGCAGCATACAGTTAACTTCTCCTACCTGGTGGGGTTTCAGTACCTGTGAGCAGCACAAAGTTATTGTTCTGAGTTTCCCTTGAGGGGGCCCGGGACTCTGCCCCAAGGCTGCACTATTTATTGTTTTTTGATTGTTCCTTTCTTCTTTATGCATCCCCTCACTTCTCTCTGCATCCTCTCCCTTCCCTAGTCAGCGACTGTTTGAACCTGCCCCTGGAACTCAGGGGAGGTCATGAAGGCAGCCTATTTCCTGTAGTCACGAAATGGGGGACACAGAAAGGCTTTTGTGCCTGGGAGCCCCAGAGGGTCCTGCTTAGTTTCAGCCCCTTCTTTTCTTTGATACTCCTCAATCTTGAGAAGAACAGGTGTTGGACAAGAAGGGGAATAATCATTTTGAATAGAGATGTTAATCATAAACTCTGCAGAGGAACTCAGTTTTAGAGGACTCAGTTTTAATGTCCCATTTTCTTTCAACCTTCCTCAAATTTTCTAGAGAACGGGGTGACAACTTCTCCATCTACTTCTGCTGAGATGGGGCATTGCTTGCTTGCTCATTAGTTGCTCAGTCGTGTCTGACTCTTTTGAGACCCCATGGATAGCCCACCAGGCTCCTCTGTCCATGGGGAATTCTCCAGGCAAGAATATTGGAATGGGTTGCCATGCCCCTCTCCAGGGGATCTTCCCAACCCAGGAATCGAACCCAGGTCTCTCTCATTGCAGACTGATTCTTTACCTTCTGAGCCACCAGGGAAGCCTTGCCTCAATTTGGGAAACAGACACCTGAGTTTCAAGTCCTGGATCTGATTTTAGCATGAAAGATGGCTCTCAAACTATCCTGTATGTAGACTCCCTGAGGAATTTCTTTAAACTGTGGATTCCCAGCCCCTTACTCCCACCTCAAAGTCACTTGGGTGGTGGCTTCATCCTGGACTCAGTGCTTTGAATATAATCCTAAGAGATTCAGATGTAGGATCCTAAAACTGTACTTTAAAAAATAGTGGTTTATGTAATAATGTCAATAATATGATTAATGAAACATCTAGATGTAAAGTATCTTTAAACAGTCTTCCCTGGTGACTCAGTGGTAAAGAATTTGCCTGCCAATGCAGGAACCGCAAGAGCTACAGGTTTGACCCCTGGGTTGAGATCCCCTGAAGGAGGAAATGGCAACCCATTCCAGTATTCTTGCCTGGGAAATCCCATGGATAGAGGATCCTGGTGGGCTATAGTCTATAGGGTCTCAAAGAGTCAGACAAATTGGTATATTTTGCAATTCATTTTTGGTCTTTATAATTTGATCGTTAGATAGCCTATATTCATGGATATGGTAAAATAAAGCAGAGGATGTTCTAATACCATTTGACTATAACTCTCAACGGGGAGTGATGGATCTTCAAACATAGTGTTCATGTTTGAATGGATATGAAGAACAAATCAAAGTAGGGTCAGAGAGCTATGACCCACCTCTCCTGAAAAGGGGAAAAGGAGGGCTCCATCTATATCCCTTTTGGTCTTTTTCACATTCTAAAGAAGGCTGAGTGCCAAAGAACTGATGCTTTTGAACTGTGGTGTTGGAGAAGACTCTCGAGAGTCCCTTGAACTTTCAAGGATATCAAATCAGTCAATCCTAAAGAAAATCAACCCTGAATATTCATTGGAAGGACTGACGCTGAAGCAGAAACTCCAATATTTGGCCACCTAATACAAATAACTGACTCATTAGAAAAGACCTTGATGCTGAGAAAGATTGAAGGCAGGAGGAGAAGGGGATGACAGAGGATAAGATGGTTAGATGGCATCAACAACTCAATGAACATGAGTTTGAGCAAGCTCCAGGAAATGATGAAGGGCAGGGAAGCCTGGCACGCTATAGTTCATGGGGGTCTCAAATAGTCAGACATGATTGAGTGACTGCACAACCACAGCAAACACTGACATGGTCAAAAGATTCTCAGAGTGTTGGTAGAAGCATGGTTTTATTGGTAAACATTGCTCCAGTCTATTTACGAATAAGTGCATCTAGTTGTAAGGAGGACATTTCTTGTCTATGTGAAGGCAGTCACAGATTTATAGGCAATGGCTGAGAAACAGTGGCATTACGTGGACAGAATTAATACTCAGGAATGGGATGTGAAGTTTATAAGATATAGTCTGAGTAGAAGGAGCAGAGTATTATGTAGCTGACTAGGGCTTCATTTGAAATCCATGACTAGAAATTGCCATGACATGGCAATCCTGTTACAATCCTTTCACCAAGTATGACAAGCTTAATGAACAGACTTTCTTCCATAAGGATGAAGCAGGAAATCTCTTTACTTTTCTCCTACTGAGAAGAATGACCAAAATGTGCAGAGGTAAATTCAAACCACAGGACAATGTTTATATTTTGGAAGAGAAGAAAGCCCCATGGATTCCTATAATGTTTACCAACATTGTAATGTGTTCATCCACTTAATAAAACTTTGTATTCTGTTCAGAAGGACTCTCTATTGGGACTATTCCTCAACCTTAGTATGGATTTTCTATATGAAGTCAATGTAAATATAAGTTACTATAAATCAAAATTAACCTTCTATTTTTTTAATTACACTACTGTATTTGTTTTGCCACACATTGACATGAATCAGCCATAGGTGAACTCAATCTCCCAATGCCGAAGCCCCCTCCCACCTCCCACCCCACATCCTCTACCTGAATCATCCTGTGCATCAGCCCCATGCATCCTGCATCCTACATTGAACATAGATTGGCGCTTCGTTTCTTACAAGAAAGTATACGTGTTTCAATGCCATTCTCCCAAACCATCCCACCCTTTCCCTCTCCCTCAGAGTCCAAAAGTCCATTCTATACTTCTGTGTCTCTTTTGTTGTCTCACATAAATTAAAAAAAAAAAAAAGATTTCAAGATCATGTAAAAATTCCTTATATGTTGCAGTTCATAAAGCAGGTTCACCATCCTGATTTGGTCCTAAAAATATCATGGAAATAAAGAGAACACACACTGCCATTACTTATTGGGTGAGAATTTTGTAAGACTCTGGAAGGAAATCTTAAGGATCTTGCTTTTGTTCAAAATAAGTAATTTTGTAACTGAAAAAAAAAAATTAACCTTCTAAGCCACCAATCAAAGTAAAAAATAATACTTAATACTGTATAATTTAATGTAAATTACTTTATTTTGTGTTTTTATGGTGTGTGATTTTTTTATTTATTTTGTTGAACTTTTATTTGCAGTGTGTTCATTTCTGCTGTTGATCAAAGTGATTCTGTTATATATATATTCTTTTTCATTATGGTTTATCACAGGATATTGAATATTGTTCCTTGTGCTATCCAGTAGGACTCTGTTGTTTATCCATTCTATATATAATAGTTTGCATCTGTTGATCTCATATTCCCAATCCATTCCTCCCGCATACCCCTCCCACTTGGCAACCATAAGTCTGTTTTTTAGTATGTGAATCAGTTTTGTTTAGTAGACATGTTTATTTGTGTTGTATTTTAGATTTCATATAAAAGCAGTATCATACGGTATTTGTCTTTCTCTGACTTACTTTACTTAGCATTACAATCTCTAGGTCCATCCATGTTGCTGCAAATAGTATTATTTCATTCTTTTTATGGCTGAGTAGTATTCTACTATATATATATGTACCACATCTTCTTTATCCATTCATCTATTGATGGATTTCAAGTTGTTTCCATGTCTTAGCTATTGCAAAATAGTGTTGCAACATATGTTGGGATGCATGTATTTTTTCAAATTATAGTTTTCTTTTGATATACACCCATAAAGCAGGATTGTTGATCATTTGGCAACTCTATTTTTAGTTTTTTGAGGAACTTCCATACTGCTTTCCATAACAGGTACACCAATATAAATAATTTTAAATTAGGTAAAACCAGTTCACATGTAGTTCATGGTGGGTGAAATCAATGAGGTATAAAATTAGAACCTGATAGATTTATTTTATCAGCATGAATCAAAATGGTTTAAACTGAAAAAAAAAATTGGTCCAACTCATTTAAACTAACTCAAACTAGTTCTAACCAGTTTGCAAGATGATATTTTTAACCTGGTCAGTTACTTAACTACCTCATCTCTCACAAAATTTTCACCCAGTCAATCATACCCGAAATCTTGCCCTCATCAAAAACTGCATAACCTCTGAAACTTTTGTTTCAAGTAATAAATCACTCTTGAATCATTGCAGTTTATTCTTCTGGTTGCTTCTTGTAGCTTCTTAACTATACCAGTTCTTCCCTCAATGAGTTTTTGCTCCATAATTCTGCTTCCTTTACACTCTTAATCCCTCTGCTGTCTCTATTTTCCTCCTCACTCAACTTGGATTCCATTCATAATCCATCATTGTAGTTGCTTCCTTGAAAATAACAGTAGTTCACTTCTCACTCCCTTTTTTGTATTTGTTCAGCAAAATTATAAAATTGGTCAAATCAAATCATTCACATCTCTGTTCCTATTCTGGAGGAGCAAAGTACGTGGGGGAACTATCACAAAGTAGCTGACTGGCTTCACTTGAAATCTATGATCAGTTCAGTTCAGTTCGGTTACTCAGTCGTGTCCGACTCTTTGCAAGCCCATGGAATGCAACATGCCAGGCCTCCCTGTCCATCATCAACTCCCAGAGTTTACCCAAACTCATGTCCTTTGAGTCAGTGATGCCATCCAACCATCTCATCCTCTGTCATCCACTTCTCCTCCTGCCTTTAATCTTTCCCAACATCAGGGTCTTTGCAAATGAGTCAGCTCTTTCCATCAGGTGGCCAGAGTTTTGGAGTTTCAGCTTCAACATCAGTCCTTCCAATGAACACTAAGGACTGATCTCTTTTAGGATTGACTTTTTGGATCCCCTTGCAGTCCAAGGGACTCTCAAGAGTCTTCTCCAACACCACAGTTCAAAAGCATCAATTCTTTGGCGCTCAGCTTTCTTTATAGTCCAACTCTCGCATCCATACATGACTACTGGAAAAACCATAGCCTTGACTAGACGGACCTTTGTTGTCAAAGTAATGTCTCTGCTTTTTAATATGCTGTCTAGGTTGGTCATAACCTTCCTTCCAAGGAGTAAATGTCTTTTAATTTCATGGCTGCAGCCCAAAAAAATAAAGTCTGACACTGTTTCCACTGTTTTCCAATCTATTTCCCATGAAGTGATCGGACTGGATGCCATGATCTTTGTTTTCTGAATGTTGAGCTTTAAGCCAACTTTTTCACTCTCCTCTTTCACTTTCATCAAGAGGTTCTTTAGTTCTTCTTCACTTTCTGCCGTTAGGGTGGTATCAACTGCATATCTGAGGTTATTGATATTTCTCCCAGCAATCTTGACTCCAGCTTGTGCTTCATCCAGTCCAGCATTTGTCATGATGTACTCTACATGTAAGTTAAATAAGCAGGATGATGATATACAGCCTTGATGTACTCCTTTTCCTATTTATAATAAGAAATCCAAAGTAAATACTGCCTAGCATTCCTGTTACAGTGCTTTTGCAAATATCGCAAACTTAACAAATGAGCTCTTCTCCATAGGGACAAAGCAGGGAAGCTGTTTCCTTTTCTCCAGTCACTGCTTTCCAATCCAATAAGTAGGAGTTTTCTTCCTCACCTACTAATGGCCTCTCAAGCATATTTCATGCTTTCTGACCACTTTCAGCCTTAAATCACATTCTCAGATCAAGAAAAAAAAGTATAGTCCAGTCTCAATTACACCTTGGGCTTATCATTCAGTTAAAAGTTTCTCCCATTCCCCAGCTCTGGGTTGACCCATGGTTTGAAGATTTTCAGTGGAGCAGTAGAGCATAGTCTATATTTTCAGTGTTTCTTCACCTTGCTTTTCCATTTCTTTAACCCCACTCCCTTGTTACATTTCTGTTGAATCCTAGAGGATCAAGATCAGGAAAGGATGAGTAAAAAATGGAGAAAGACCTTTTCACTTAGCTAAGGCTAATGAAAATTCTCTCGCCTGTCAATTAACCTCTGTCAATTCAGGTATTCAAATGTTGGCTCTTGTGTTGTCTTTCAGTTCAGCTCAGTTCAGTTGCTCAGTCGTGTCCGACTCTTTGTGACCCCATGAATCGCAGCACGCCAGGCCTCACTGTCCATCACCAACTCCTGGAGTTCACTCAGAATCACATCCATCAAGTCAGTGATGCCATCCAGCCATCTTATCCTCTGTTGTCCCCTTCTTCTCCTGCCCTCAATCCCTCCCAGCATCAAAGTCTTTTCCAATGAGTCAACTATTCGCATGAGGTGGCCAAAGTACTGGAGTTTCAGCTTTAGCATCCTTCCTTCCAAAGAAATTAGGAGTCCCTAACAGAGTTTTCAGTGACCTCCACCCCCAGCAGAGGGAAGTTTTGCTTTATTAGTGTTATCAAAATCTTATGACCCACCACTTCAGTTTCTGTACCCCACCAGCTCCAACAATACTATGAAAAAATAAGCACCAGCAGCCTTTTAAATTTGGAGCTCCTTCAACCTTAAAGACAAAAAATTCCTTGGATGAAGATACTATAAGAATATTCATTCTGACTCCCCTCTATGGCAACTACTTGTACCCTACAATAAACAGTACACATCCTAGGTCTGCTGGATCAACACCTTGATGTGGGCTCTTTTCTTGTTCTCTTATGATCAGGTAAAAGCAGGGATCAAGTGTCTGTAGCTCTACATTTTTTCCCCTTGAGACTCCCTCTAAAGGCTCCCTTGGAGCCATACCAACCTTCTACTGTCTATGGGGAAGGCAGTAAAATTATTATTCAAAACTCTGTCTTTCCTCAGAACTCCCTTTCAAGCAACCTTCCTCTGTGAGTCCTAGTGTGTGTATGCTTAGTCGTCTCTGACTCTTTGTGACCCCATGGACTGTGGCCCACCAGGCTCCTCTGTCTATGAGATTATCCCACCAAGAACACTGGAGTGGGTTGCTGTTTCCTTCTCTATAGGGTATAGAATGTGATGATTACTAGGCCATTTTGCTATAGGTTTGTAGATCCTTCATACAACCTGTCAACTCTTGGGCTTTAACTGAAATTCTGAAAATATCACATTCAGAATTCTTTTACATCTGTAATTTCTTTCTTTTAGTCTTTGAGATGACTGTTTTATGGCTTCTTTCTCTTTATATCTGGCACTCATTTTCTTTCATTTCCTCTCAGCTGTTGACTTTGTCTCACACTTTGTGAAAGAATAAATATTATGATAAGGAAAGTAAAGAGGCAGATATAGCTATATTCTCTATTTTCCTTTTTGTTTCCAATAATAGGTATTCCTTTCAACTAGAATTTATTGTGGTGAAATTTCTGAGGTTATCAGACTTGAGGGCAAAAACTTGTATAAAACTTGTCTTGGGAGACAAGAATCAAAGTGGAAAGAAAGGAGAGAATAACAGGCTTGAAACCTGGCCACCAAAAGTTAGAGGACACAATTATTTAAACACAGATTTTAGAAATACTCCTCTATTGTAATAGAATGAAATTATGTACAACTTTATTTTATTTTTAGTTTTCATAAACATATTAACACAAGCAAATGTTTATTTATATCCTCAAATACACAGAACCTTTATCTGTTGTTTTTCTCCAAGAACAAATAACAGTAGCCCTTAACTCAATGAGTTGGAACTAAAAGGAAAATTTATGTCACGTACAAGACATGTTGAGATAGGGTTGTTTAAGAGCTCAATGATGTCAGGTAAGTTTCAGGTTCTTTGCACATGCTGCATTCTGTGGATGTTCATTTTTCCTCGGTCTAGCTTCTTGGTGGTTGTCTCAGTCCAAGCATCAAATTCCAAGTCAGTTTTGAGAGAAAGAAGAGGAAGGCAATCTTCCAAGAATCTCCTTTCATATCTCAATGGACAGAACTGGACCATAAGACATCCTTTAACCCAGTCACTGGCTAGAGATCATAGGATTCCTGTGACTCATTAGAGTAATTAGGATTTACTCCTTGGTTAGAGATGGTCTAATTCCCTGTGGAGTAGAAATCTGAATTTTGTTTGTAAGGACAGAGGGAAAGACAGAACCACTGCAGGTGTATAATGAATGTAAAAAGTGATGTCAAATTCCCTCCGCTCCTCTCCTTTTCCTGCACAGTATTTAACAAATTCATTCTTTCAGCCGATATTTATTGAGCATGCACAATCAGTCAGTTGCTGTTCTAGGTACTGGGGACACAGTAAGAAGATTCTTCAATTTTTACTTCTGATGGTTACTCCATATGTCTAAATTGTGTGCTTATGATACAGTTTCTTGATATATCAAAACTAGACCATTGCCTATTGAGTTCCTGTCATGAATCATGAGAATTTAGCTATCTGTATCACTACTGGCATCCTCTATGTCACTCCTACTCTTGTAGTCCCTCAGTGAATCTTCAAATAGGATTTTTAAAGCTGTTTCTTATTTCATAAATCACAGACAACCTCTCCCCCAACCCTCAACACTTAGCAAAAAGCACTTTAGCAACACAAATGTGAAATCTTTCTTCTATCTTTTCCTTTCTTGGAAAATATTTCAGTGACATTTTCTTGCTTTTATGTTCCACCTTTTGGTGTCTTGGAGGTGGTGCTCTTCTTCATATTACTTCTCTCTCAGTCACAGACCCACAGAGAGTGAGACTTGATACTCAGTTTCTTTGGGAATTGAGTAGCTGAGGGCAATGGCAAAATCTGAGGGAAGGCTCTCAGTTTATAGGCAGTGTCTCTTGGTTCCCAAATTTGTAAGATAAGGTCACTTAGTCCTCCTTCCACTAACCTCATCCTCTTTTACCTCTTAGTCTTTATCAGCTATTGGGTTGGCCAAAAGGTCATTTAGATGTTTCTGTAACACCTCACAGAAAAACTCAAACTTTTGGCCAACCCGATATAATCTTTAATTTAATATTGTCAATACTAAGAATATTTAGATTTTATATCTTCTCCTTGATTTACCTTTATTGACTCGAAAAGGAGAAAATCAATACTGTATTTTTTTAACAAGGCTTTTACATTTTTATATTAAAAGTTTCTAAATATAATTGTTATTATAGTGCTACCAAAGTATGGTACAGAAATTTGCATTTTAAATCTTTTAATCTCATTGTCATAATTAATTTTATAAATAAACAGTCTATGCTAAGGTTACGAAATAAGCTATGGCATTTTGTTTTAATTTTTAATACCTTTATTGTGGTTTAATTTACATGCCATAAAATTCATTAACTTCAATATGAAGCAATCAATGATTTGTGGTAAATTTAGAAAGTTGTGCAACAATATCATATTATGATTATGTAAATATTTTCTGTGCAGAGTCAAATAGTGTGCCCAGATTACATTTTTTCCTCCATGAATCATACCAAAGAAATAAATCCTGTCAGAAGTTAGATTGTATTTTTTTTCTTTCTCTCTTTTAAAAAAATAAGCCACCAATTATCTTATATTATCAAGTTATTCCAAGCTTTTAACCACACTGTATAATTCAGAAATTCCCAACAACTTTTTGGTTTTTTATAAAGGCTTCATTTCATGGGTATAATTAATTACATCACTGGCCTTTACAACTGGTTCAACTTCCCAGCTCCTCTTTTCTTCCCAGGGTTTGGAGGTGGAGGTGGGATGCTCAGTTGTGTCTGACTCTTTATGACCCCATGGGCTGCAGCATGCCAGGCTTCCCTGTCTTTCACCATCTCCCCAAGTTTGCTCACACTGAAAGTTCCAGCCCCTACAAGGTTAGCTTTCCTGGACACCAGCCTTCATCCTAAAGTGGCTTCCCAAAATCAGTCCATTCACAAAACAAGACACCTTTTTGTTTTCATCACTTAGAAAGGTTTTAGGAGCTCTCTGCTGGAACAGGGAAGGAGGCCAAGTGTGTACTGCTTTAAATTACAATATCACAAGTCTATCTTCAGATGACTTCCTAGAAATTATACTGGGAGACAAGCATTCTGAGTCTTCCATTTCTCTAAATATCTTTATTCTGCCTTCACACAGGATTTATAGTTTGGCTGAAGATGGTCTTCTTATAATGTTGACAACACTGCTTAGTTTTCTAGCATTCAGTAATTGATGAAAAACTGGTTCCACTGTTCCATTTTCTGGTACATAACCTGAAAGTTTTTAGGATCTTTGGTTTATCCTTGATCTTTTGAAATATTACAGTGAGGAGTCTGTAGAGCCATATCCATTCATTCAGTAGGGCACTCAAGGGACCTAGTCATATAAATATCCATGTTCTTCTTTAGGTCCAGAAAATTTACTTCTGTTTTTCTGAAATTTTCCCTTCTGTTTTCTCTATTCTGTCTTCCTAAATTTTAAATCAGATCGATATCAGGCCTCCTAAATAAATCTTCACTTTCATCTTTCTTTACCCTTATATTTTTCTTTTCATGCTTTTCTTGGGGTTTAGTGAAGGACATAGTGAAGGACAGGGAAACCTGGTGTGCTGCAGTTCATGGGCTTGCAAAGAGTTGGACACGACTTAGTGAAAGAACAACAATAATATTTTTCTGTTTCTTTATCTCTTTGTCCTATATTTTTGGAAGTGTCCTCAACTTTTACTCAAACATGGCTATTAAAACCCCAGAGCAAAGTCCTCCTTACTCTGAAATTTGAGACTGTTCAAGTATAAAAGCTGGTCCCTTATTGTTCAACCTACAGCAAAACCTTCTAATTGGCACACCCCACTCACATACAAACAGCTTCTGCTCTGCCTGTCTATCACCTATTTTTCTTATTTGTTTTTAGATTTTCCTGGATGGTATTTTGATTATTTTTTAATTGAGCTATAGTTGATGTGTAATATATGTTACAGGTGTACAATGTAGTGATTCACAGTTTTTAAAAGATTATATTCCATTTATAGTTATTATAAAGTATTAGTTGTATTGTCTGTATTGAACAATAAGCCCTTGTAGCTTATTTTATACATAATAGTTTGTACCTCTTAACTCCCTACTCCAAAATTCCCCCTTCCCCATTGGTAGCACTAGCTTGTTATCTATTTCTGTGAGTCTGCTGCTTTTCTGTTATATTCACTACTTTGTGGTATTATTTAGGTTACACACAGAAGTGATATTGTATAGGATTTATCTTCCACTGTCTTATTTCACTAAAGCATAATACCCTTCAAGTCTATCCAGGTCATTGGCAATGGCAAAATTTCATTCTTCTTTTCTTTAAGGCTGAGCAGTATTCTATTGTGTGTGTGTATCTCAGTACTGCATTTTCTTTTATCCAGTCATCTGTTCATGGACTGTTAGGTCATTTCCATATCTCAGCAATTGTAAATAATGCTGCTTTGAACACTGAGGTGTATGTATCTATCTGAATTAGTGTTTTTGGTTTTTTCAGCTGTGTACCCAGGAGTGGAATTGCTGGGTCATATGGCAGTTCTATTTTCAGTTGTTTGTTGGTTTGTTAATTTCTGGCTGTGATGGGTCTTCATTGCTGTACGTGAGCTTTCTCTAGCTGTGAAGAGCAGGGGCTACTCTTTGTTGTGGTGTGCCAGCTTTTCACTATGCTGGCGTCTCTTGTCATGGATCAGAGGCTGTAGGCATGCAGGCTTCAGGAGTTGTGGCATGCGGGCTCAGTAGCTGTGGCTTGTGGGTTCTAGAGCACTGGCTCAGGAGTAGTGGTACTTAGGCCCAATTGTTCCATGGCGTGTGGGATCTACCCAGACCAGGGACTGAACCTGTGCCCCTGCATTGTGATGTGGACTCCTGACCACTGGACCATCAAGAAAGCTCTGTTTTTAATTTTTTGAGAAACTTCCATGCTGTTTTCCATAATGGCTGCACCAAGACTGAGCACCGAAGAATTGATGCTTTTGAACTGTGGTGTTGAAGAAGACTCTTGAGAGTCCTTTGGACTGCAAGGAGATCCAACCAGTCCATCCTAAAGGAGATCATTCCTGAGTGTTCATTGGAAGCACTGATACTAAAGCTGAAACTCCAACACTTTGGCCACCTGTTATGAAGTGCTGACTCATTTGAAAAGACCCTGATGATGGGAAAGATTGAAGGCAGGAAGAGAAGGGGATGACAGAGGATGAGATGGTTGGATGGCATCACAGACTCAATGGACTTGAGTCTGGGTAAACTCCAGGAGTTGGTGATGGACAGGGAGTCCATGGGGTCGCAAAGAGTTGGACACGACTGAGAGACTGAACTGAACTGAACTGAACCAACAGTCTACTGGAATTCCTATTTCTTATTTGTGTTCTTTTTGATGATAGCTATTTTGACAGATTTGAGATGATATCTCATTGTTGTTTTTCGTTTGCATTTCCTTAATGATTAGTGCTGTTGAGCGTCTTTTCATGTGACTGTTGGGCATCTGCATTTCCTCTTTGAAAAATGTCTATTCAAGTCTTCTGCCCATTTTTTGATTGGGTTGTTTCTTTTGATATTGCATAGTGTGAGCTGTTTGTGTATGTTGGATTTTAACCCCTTGTTGGTTGTATCATTTGCAAGTATTTTCACCCCCATTTGATAGTCTGTTTTTTGTTTTGTTGATATCCTTTGCTCAGCGAAAGCTCACTTATTCTTGACTGAGAACAGATAATCAAGAATCATCAAGTTTTCATAGAAAGCCTGTAACATGAAATGTAAATAAGCTAACTAAAGTTAAACTATGTTAAACTATCAGAAGATTTGATTCCGATGAAAAGAGAGTTCTGAAATAAAAAGAACACAAAAATAAAAACTAGTAAAAGTTAATTTTTTTTTTGTAGGAATTCAGAAGAGTCTTTAAGATGTGTCATTTTGAGCAAAAGCAATGGAGACCTTGTGGGGTTAAGAGAAACTACTTCCCTCCCTTATCTATCTAGAACTTAAGTTGGAAATTTTTCCCAGAAAAAGAGTTATTACTAGAGGGAAATTTTATCTGAGTGGTCCCATCTATATGGCAGGGTAAGATTCTAATTACCAAACATCTGTTCTTTTCATCATTCTGTCTGTCCTTGAAGCCTCAGGCCCCTACTCCATTCCTTAGCTCAGGATGGCAGAGACATAATTTTACCTTTCTGATTTTGAGCCTCTCATGTGTATGGACTCTCTGAGCCTCTTGTGTATGTAAGGTTCGCATACATACAAAATTAATTTTTATTTTCTCCTGTTAATTTGGTTCTTATTAACTTAATTCTTAGACCAGCCAGAAGAACATAAAAGTAGAGGAAAGTTTCTTCCATATCAGCACTTTCTTGAAGAAATACCATTTTATTTAGCTCTACCTGGAGAAAGATAACAGGGTAGCAGTTCATTGCATAGATTCTCAATATAATCTCTCCTTTTGCTGCACTTTCACTTTTGAATCCATAGCCTCTTTGGGATTTTTGCCTGACTCCTTCTTTAGCTGAAGTTCCCTCTGAAAGTATAACTTCCTCTATTTGTTTCCACTGTTTTTTCTTTTTAAATTTAAATTTATTTATTTTAATTGGAAGCTAATTACTTTGCAATATTGTATTGGTTTTGTTATACGTCAACATGAATTCGCCACGGGTGTACATGTGTTTCCCATCCTGAACCTCCCACCCTCTTCCCTCCCCGTACCATCCTCTGGGTCATCCCAGTGCACCAGCCCCAAGCATCCTGTATCCTGCATTGAACCTGGACTGGCGATTCATTTCAGATACGATATTATACATGTTTCACTGCCATTCTCCCAAATCATCCCACCATTGCCCTCTCCCACAGAGTTCAAAAGACTGTTCTATACATCTGTGTCTCTTTTGCTGTCTCTCATACAGGGTTATTGTTACCATCTTTCTAAACTCTCTATATATGTATTAGTATACTGTATTGGTGTTTTTCTTTCTGGCTTACTTCACTCTGTATAATAGGCTCCAGTTTCATCCACCTCATTTTTGTTTCTTCAGGTTTTAAAAACTCTCATCCATTAGTGTTGCCCCATATCTATTTCCTTTGTTATTAGGAAAAATATCTTTATATATCTCTGCCATCATTTTAAGGGACATCTGAGAGAAGACATAGATGCTTTTGAACTGTGGTGTTGGAGAAGATGCTTGAGAGTCCCTTGGACTGCAAGGAAATCAAACCAGTCCATCCTAAAGGAGATCAGGCCTGGGTGTTCATTGGAAGGACTGATCCTAAAGCTGAATCTCCAATACTTTGGCCGCCTCATGAAAAGAGCTGACTCATTGGAAAAGACTCTGATGCTGGGAGGGATTGGAGGCAGGAGGAGAAGGGGATGACAGAGGATGAGATGGCTGTATGGCATCACCGATTCAGTAGACATGGGTGAACTCCAGGAGTTGGTGATGGACAGGGAGGCCTGGCATGCTGCAATTCATGGGGTCACAAAGAGTTGGAGACGACTGAGCAATTGAACTGAAATGAACTGAGAGAAGAAAATATGTGTTCCATTCAAGATCTTGAACAGTGAAACAAATTTCAACTTTCAACTTTTTTGAAATATTTTTCATTTCATTTACTGGTTGAAGGTGCATATGCTTCCCCAAAGACATTGCCTAGTTATCAAGAATTGATTAAAATATTATAATATCAAATATCCCATAAAGTTAATCATCTCCATCTATTAAATACATCCTGAATTATGAAGTCATAAAGTTCATTTGTGTTGTTAATTCTGGTCAGTGTTGCTTGTTACTACTCCAACCAGTTTTAGCACACTAAGATTAGTCTAGGTGATGAGTGACTGTCTTTGGCATGTACTTTACTCTTAAGAAAATTATAGCATAGAATATTCCTAAAAGGACTTTGTGAAAGAAATAAATATTTTTGTATTGGGGTGACTTTGCAAATTTCTGACAATGATAGACAGTGAGAGGGCTAGATCAACGATGTTAAAGTTTTGTTTGTGAAACTTCTAAAAATGTTGAAACTTATTTTTGATAAATACCTCTTTTTATATTTTAAGTATGCAATTGTATTTGTCAAAAGAGAGAGCAAGTTTATTTAGAGATACACAATGTGTAGACAGAAAGCAGACCATTTCAGAAATTGAGAGCAATCTGTCAAAAGATTAAATAACTGCAAAAAGTACAAGTATCACATGTAAAATTAAACTATTACAACACTTTAAAAATTTATAGAGTAGAATCTAAATATAATATGAATTTGTACCTATTTTAAAACACATGAGCAAGCTATCTTTAGTAGTATATTTTCATTACATTTCCCCCTCTGAATTTTATCCTAATGTAATATATATTTAGGTTTAACATCATTTTTTAAAAATAATATTTTGTTATTATTTTTTTTAAATTTTGGGGCACTCTGCTCAGCATGCAGATTCTTAGTTCCTTGACCAGGGATCAAACCAGTACCCTTGGCAGTGAGAGTGCAGAGTCATAACCACTGAACCACCAGGGAATTCCCTGGCTGGAAAGTCTTTGATTGTCTTTATTGATTAATTCTATGTAAAAATATACATGAAAGTAAATTGAAATAGCAATGTATTTCCTGCAACTCAAAGGCTATAACAGTTAAATTTATTTTTATTGATTTATCATTATAATCATTAGTAACAGCCAGTTGCACTTATCTCACACACTAGTAAAATAATGCTTAAAATTCTCTAAGCCAGACTTCAATAATAGGTGACTGTGAACTTCCAGATGTTCAAGCTGGTTTTAGAAAAGGCAGAGGAACCAGAGATCAAATTGCCAACATCACTGGATCATCAAAAAGCAAGAGAGTTCCAGAAAAACATCTATTTCTGCTTTATTGACTATGCCAAAGCCTTTGACTGTGTGGATCACAATAAACTGTGGAAAATTCTGAAAGAGATGGGAATACCAGACCACCTTACATGCCTCTTGAGAAACCTGTATGCAAGTCAGGAAGCAACAGTTAGAACTCAACAGGGAACAACAGACTAGTTCCAAATAAGAAAAGGAGTACGTCAAGGATGTATATTGTCACCCTGCTTATTTAACTTATATGGAGAGTAAATCATGAGAAAAGCTGGGCTGGAGGGAGCACAAGCTGGAATCAAGATTGCTGGGAGAAATCTCAATAATCTCAGATATGCAGATGACACCACCCTTATGACAGAAAGTGAAGAAGAACTAAAGAGTCTCTTGATGAAAGTGAAAGAGAAGAGTGAAAAAGTTGGCTTAAAGCTCAACATTCAGAAATCTAAGATCATGCCATCTGGTCCCATCACTTCATGGCAAATACATGGGGAAACAGTGTCAGATTTTATTTGGGGGTGGGGGGCTCCAAAATCACTGCAGATGGTGATTGCAGCCATGAAATTAAAAGACTTTTACTCCTTGGAAGGAAAGTTATGACCAACCTAGACAGCATATTAGAAATCAGAGACATTACTTTGTCAACAAAGGTCCATCTAGTCAGTTCAGTTCAGTTCGTTTCAGTTGCTCAGTCATGCCTAACTCTTTGCGAACCCATGAACCACAGATCGCCAGGCGTCCCTGTCCATCATCAACTCCCGGAGTCCATCCAAACCCATGTCCAGTGAGTCTGTGATGCCATCCAACCATCTTATCCTCTGTCATCCCCTTCTCTTGCTTTCAATCTTTCCCAGCAGCAGGTATTTTCAAATGCGTCATCTCTTCGCATCAGGTGGCCAAAGTAATGGAGTTTCAGCTTCAAAATCAGTCCTACCAATGAATACCCAGGACTGATCTCTTTTAGGATGGACTGGTTGGATCTCCTTGCATTCCAGGGGACTCTCAACAGTCTTCTCCAACACTACAGTTCAAAAACATCAATTCTTCTGTGCTCACCTTTCTTTACAGTCCAACTCTCACATACATACATGACTACTAGAAAAACCATAGCTTTGAGTAGAGTGCATAGACTACTGCTAAAGCCTGGTTTGGAGAATTTTGAGCATTACTTTATTAGCATGTGCTGCTGCTGCTGCTAAGTCACTTCAGTCATGTGCGACTCTGTGCGGCCCCATAGACAGCAGCCAACCAGGCTGCTCCATCCATGGGATTTTCCAGGCAAGAGTACTGGAGTGGGGGTGCCATTACCTTCTCCATTACTAGCATGTGAGATGTGTTCAATTGTGTTGTAGTTTGAGCATTCTTTGGCATTGCCTTTCTTTGGGATTGGAATGAAAACTGACCTTTTCCAGTCCTGTGGCCACTGCTGAGTTCCAAATTTTCTGGTTTATTGAATGCAACACTTTCACAGTATCATCTTCTAATATTTGAAATAGCTCAACTGGAATTCCATCACCTCCACTAGCTTTGCTCATAGTGATGCTTCCTAAGGCCCACTTGATTTCACATTCCAGGAAGTCTGGCTCTAGGTGAGTGATCACACCATCATGATTATCTGGGTCGTGAAGATGATTTTTGTACAGTTCTTCTGTGTATTCTTGGCACCTCTTCTTAATATCTTCTGCTTCTGTTAGGTCCCTACCATTTCTGTTCTTTATTGAGCCAATGTTTGCATGATATGTTCCCCTGGTATCTCTAATATTCTTAAAGAGATCTCTAGTTTTTCCAGTTCTATTGTTTTCCTCTATTTCTTTGCATTGATCATTGAGGAAGGCTTTCTTATCTCTCCTTGCTATTCTTTGGAACTCTGCATTCAAATGGACATAACTTTCCTTTTCTCCTTTGCTTTTTGCTTCCCTTCTTTTCACAACTATTTGTAAGGCCTCCTCAGACAGCCATTTTGCTTTTTTGCATTTCTTTTTCTTGGGGATGGTCTTGATCCCAGTCTCCTGTACAATGTCAGGAACCTCTGTCCATAGTTCATCAGGCACACTGTCTGTCAATCTAGTCCCTTAACTCTATTTCTCACATCCACTGTATAGTCATAAGGGATTTGAACTAAGTCATACCTAAATGGTTGGATAAGGCAATAGCACCCCACTCCAGTACTCTTTCCTGGAAAATCCCATGGATTGAGGAGCCTGGTAGGCTGTGTCCATGGGGTCGCTAAGAGTTGGACACAACTGAGCGACGTCACTTTCACTTTTCACTTTCATGCATTGGAGAAGGAAATGGCAACCATTCCAGTGTTCTTGCCTGGAGAATCCCAGGGATGGGGAACCTGGTGGGCTGCTGTCTATGGGGTCGCACAGAGTTGGACATGACAAGTGACTTAGCAGCAGCAGCAGCAGCAGCATACCTAAATGGTCTAGTAGTTTTCCCTACTTTCTTCAATTTAAGTCTGAAGTTGACAATAAGGAATTCATGATCTGAGCCACAGTCAGCTCTCATTCTTGTTTTTGCTGACTATATGGAGCTCCTCCATCTTTGGCTGTAAAGAATGTAATCAGTCTGATTTCGGTGTTGACCATCTGGTGATGACCATGTGTGGAGTCTTCTCTTGTGTTGTTGGAAAAGGGTGTTTGCTATGACCAGTGCATTCTCTTGGCAGAACTCTATTATCTTTTCCTTGCTTCATTCTGTACTCCAAGGCCAAGTTTTCATTTTAGTCAAGCCTATGGTTTTTCCAGTGGTCATGTATGTGTGTGAGAGTTGGGCCATAAAGAAAGCTGAGTGCCAAAGAATTGATGCTTTTGAACTCTCGCGTTGGAGAAGACTCTTGAGAGTCTCTTGGACTGCAAGGAGATCAAACCATTCCATCCTAAAGGAGATCAGTCCTGGGTGTTCATTGGAAGGACTGATTTTGAAACTGAAACTCCAATACTTTGGCCACCTGATGCGAAGAGCTAACTCATTTGAAAAGGCACTGATGCTGGGAGAGATTGAGGGCTGGAGGAGAACGGGACGACAGAGGATGAGATGGTTGGATGGTATCACTGACTCAGTGCACATGGATTTGGGTGGACTCCAGGAGTTGGTGATGGACAGGGAGGTCTGGCGATCTGTGGTTTATGGGATCACAAAGAGTGGGACATGACCAAGTGACTGAACTGAACTGAACTGAACAACCAGTTAACTCAAAACGGTATAAAGGTACCACAAATTCTGAAATGTGTTAATTATAAAATGTGGAAGTGTATTGAAAATTAATCTTTTAATGAGATGGATAAAGCCATTTTTTAAAAAATTCACAGTACCATGAATAAGTATTTTTCATTTCCAGAATTGAAAAAGTTCAGTATATTTTTATTCTTGTTTTTACTTTTATAGATATAATCACTAAAGTTTTACCTACATACACACACATGCCTATAACCTTTCTGTGCCAAAATAGCAGGCTTATACATTATCTGAAGATCTTGCAATCATAATAAATTACCATGCCTTATAATAGTTTTGGAAGACTTTGAGTAAAGGTAGACTGACAGATGATTGTGTTGGGGACAGTGGCTTTTATTGCTTTTAAATACAACTTAAGGTAAAACTCACAGGAAAATACAATTTACATCTATGTAACTGAAATGAGAGTTCTGTCAAAAAAATTATACTTACCCTTGCAATGTGAGATATTCCCTGATATTTTCTCTTCTGTCCCCTATTTTTCTTGTCTACTAAATACAGTGTTGCTCAAGAATCACCAAATTATTTCACAACACACTAATGAGTAATGATCTGTAGCCTGAAAATCATTGCTATAGCTCAGTTCAGTTCAGTCACTCAGTTGTGTCTGACTCTTTGTGACCCCATTGACTGCAGCATGCCAGGCTTCCATGTCCATCACCAACTCCCGGAGTTTACTCAAACTCATATCCATTGAGTGAGTGATATCGTCCAATCACCTTATCCCCTCTTGTCCCCTTCTCCTCTTGCCTTCAATCTTTCCCAGCATCAGGGTCTTTTCAAATGAGTCATTTCTTCACATCAGGTGGTCAAAGTATTGGAGTTTCAGGTTTAGTCTCAGTCCTTCCAATGAATATTCAGGAATATCTGTAGTCTGAAAATCTTTGCTCTAAGGTCCTCTGAAAAACAACATTATGTCTTTGTATTAAACATTTATTTTTAAACAACCTTGTAAAGAAAAGCACTTATATTGAATTCATCTCGGCTTAGGAAAACCAAGCTGTTCGTACGCAAAGGGTAAAAGCAAGATTCCTTTGGTGGCAGCCAACCCCAATTGTAGGCACTGTGCCTAGAATGAAGTAGTTTCTGAAATGCTACATAATAGCAGTAAATAAGAAAAAAACCAACAGCTTAATAGAGAATCAAAGGCCTCATAAGCCAGCCTTTTAGATGATGTAAGCCTTCTGTTCTGGGATGATAGAAAGGAGGGCTGAATGGGAGTGGAGGAGGCAGGGAGGCTGGGAAGGAGCAAGATTTGGGAGAACAGATGATGTAAGTGGAAAGTTACTGGATCCTCTTCACACAAATGATCTTCCCAACAGAGTGCTAGATTATCTATGTGTTCCACACATCTTGTAACTGATAACTGTCCTCATTTGCCTTTTCTCGCTAAGAGAAGAAATGTGTGGAATTAAACAAAGGCATCAACTGCCTAAGAATGTGCTATTGAAGTTGGCTTGAGTCTGAGGATAATGAGAGAACAAACACATCATTAGGGTGTAATCTAAGCAAGTCAAGAAAATGAGCACAATAGCAAAGAGCTGTGAGAAGACTGCTGAAGACAAGAAATGCTTTTTTTTTTTAAAGGGAAAATATAAATTTTCAATTTTCCTATTACTCTAAGGAAATATTTTAAAGAGTTCTTTTTATAGTAAGTTTAAAAAAGTCTAAGACAAATAAAACAAAAATATCTCTGAGTTACGCAGTGTTATCACTTACAAATCAAATTACAAAACAAAAAATTAAACAAGATTTATTATCCAGAAATGTCTTATGATTGAAAAAATACCCAGAATACCTAGGACTCTGAACATTTCAAACACCCAAAGCTATCAATAGAGAATTTATTGGTGGGATTATTAAAAAAAAAAAATTGTCCTGAAATACACTGGCAAACCAACTGAAATGACCTTCAGTGGGTTCCCAAATGGAACTACCTGGGAGAGCTTTGAGAGCATCAGAAAACACAGCCCAACCCAGACCAATTAAATCAGTGTCTGGGAATGAGACGGAGGCATCAGCACTGTTGAAAGCTAATATGCAGCCAAAGTTGAGAACCATGGCTCTAGACCCTTCCTATCCAGTGTCTTCTGTGGACCAACAGCAAGATTATCCCCTGGGAACTTCTTAGAAATTCAGAGCTTCAAATCTTTCACCAGACTTACTGAGTCAGAATCTGCAGTTTAATAAGATTCTCAGATGATTCTTGTGCACATTAAATATTGTGAATTACAAATTTAAGACACACACTATTAAATTCTGCTGTTCACTGCTTCCTTAATACTGATCTGTTCCTTGAACGATGCTGATCTACATCATGGTATTTGGAGTGAGCCATGTGGCAGCCCTTGCCTTGTTTTACTACCTCTGACTTCTCTAATTACTCAGCGTTGGTGCCTTAATTCCTAAAACCGGAAAGGCCAATTTCTGTCTTGATCCTAATTGTAAATAGCCTTGACCCTTCTCGGATGGGATCTGAATCTTGCTAGTATCCAGTGTCTTTTGCTGAAAATCAAATCCAGGACAAATTTTGGTATGCTAATCCTGTTTATTTATTTGTTCTTTAGGTTAGGCATCTGAATTAATACTCAGACCTTGCTCCTGCCTTCTCCCTCTCATGGTTTTCTCTTTCAGTTTCTGTTGCTAATTCTATTTAGAACCCTCCTCTGAATCCAAAAGAGTGATTGTAAGGGCAATTGGCCTTCCTTGCTTACTCTGTTTTTCAAAAATGTGTCTAGAATGCTGAATCCATATATACAACTGGATAACGATGCTACCCAATTGGTTCTGCTGGTACTGGCTTTTCCATGTATATGAACTTTCTCTGTCTTTTTTATTTTATTGGTCCACCAGGCTTCTGGAATGGCCATTAAAATAATTTCCGATATGACCTAGTCCCTTTGCTGTCCACCTGAAACTATCACATTGTTAATCAGCTATACTCCCATACCAAATAAAAAGTTTAAAATAAATAAAATGCAAGGGCTCATCCAACTTAGGCTCACACAGACTTCCAGTCTGAAGAACTTTCTAGATTACTTTCTAGGCTGGTCTAATCTAGCCTAGACTATAAAAGGCCATCTGGGTCCTGAGATTTAAACAAAGGCTTCTTAACAAGTTTCTGGTTGGAAAGTATATTCAGGAACAACAGTGTAAAATGGATAACCAACAAGGACTTACTGTATGGGACAAGACTCTGCTCAATATTCTGTAGCAGCCTAATTAGGAAAAGAATTTGAAAAAGAATGAAAGTGAAAGTATAAATCACTCAGTCGTGTCTGACTGTTTGTGACTCCTTGGACTAGAGCCCCTCGGGGCTCCTCTCTCCAGGGAACTCTCCAGGCAAGAATACTGGAGTGGGTTGCCATTCCCTTCTCCAGGGGATCTTCCTGATCCAGGGATCAAACCTGGGTCTCATGCACTGCAGGCAGATTCTTTACTGTCTGAGCCAAGGAAACCTGTGTATGTATAACTGAATCATTTTGTTGTACACCTGAAACTGGCTCAACATTGTTGACAAACTGTACTCCAATACAAAATAAAAAGTTAAGAAAAACAAACCAAAGAAAAACCAAAAAGAAATAAGGTATAGAGTAGAATTCTTCCTACTTTCCACTGAAGATAAGCCCTATACAGTAATCCTTCAGTCCCTAGCCCTGGAACTGAATTTATATAAAGCCCCAGCTCTCATCTTCCTTTCTTTCTACCTATATTTGGTTGTATGTGAACCATAAAACTTCATGTCTCATATCCAACTGACTTCTAACATTGTGTATGTGGTAGATAATCAATATATAGTCATCTCAGGTTCCTAAGACTTATTATAAGGGAACCACAGAAGGTTTCTGTGTATAGGAACAAAGAAGGAAGAACAAAATAAAAGAAGAATTGCAAAAAGAACCTTTACTCAACCATAAAAGTCTTTTTACTATGTTTCTGGTGAACCTCAACTTATTCCTGGACATATTGTTGGATGGTACTTGTGTAGACATACTCTGAGATCCTGGGGAAAACGTGTCTCCAGGCTCTAGAAGTGAAAGCCTCAAAGGATTCTATGATGACTTACTCCTGTAGTAATAGACTGAATTTAGGGACATGTGAAACTCTGGCTTGGTGAAGAAGAATTGATTTCTGAAATGTAAGATGTGAAATCCCTTCAAAAAGAACATAAAGGTTCATATGGCATTCAAATCATAAGAACAAGATAAGTAGTTGGTTTAGAATCAGGAACTTTTAAACTGAACAGCTGTAACCCATTTGGGCAGTCGTGCAAAACAGAAAGTTGGCAGACCAGACAGTCTTTTCAGACATTAAACACAAGATGCTTGGGGCCAAAAATTGTGATTAAGAAATCAAATGTTTTCTTTTTCTCCTTCCAACCTGTTCTCAGACTGTGGAAAGTTATGTGATTTTTCTTCTCTGACTCTCTGGTTGTAGTTATTGAGAACTGCCTATCTCTTCAGCCACTGGAGGTCAACTCACTTCAATTCAGTCCAATCCAATCCAATTCAGTCTAATCCAGTTCAATTTCATCTGTCTTTCTTTGGGGGAGACCTGTATACACTTAAAGAATTTAAGTGCCTTGAGGGCTGATATACCAGGTTGTCTGTAGCTCAGGTTATGAAATGTCTTAACTCTGGTGCAATATCTATACCGCTCTGCTTCCACTGAGGACCTATGGTTTCTAGACACTTTTCTGCATCTTGGATTCTGTCTCCTCTGTATTTCCTATTTGTCATTCACTTTTGGTTTTTCTAATTATTTGGTCCTGACCTGTTGCATTTGTGTCTAATAGGCATAACTGACATTCCAGCTCCCTCCCAACTCTCGCCCTCTTTTTCCTGTGCCTGTCTGTCCCTCTGTCCTTCATTCCAATCTATCAGGCTTCATTTTTTTGTCCCACAGCTTGGCCTAGTAGAGACTACTTCAAGTACACATGCAGAAATATGCATGAACATCTGGTGTGAGCCTTTTGTTCAAATTCAACCCCTAGTGAAATATAGAGACAGATAGAGACCCTAAACAAAAGAGAAAGAGGCAAGATTAATGAGAACAAACATCAGAGAAATGCCTTCATGTCTAGAAAATGTTCAGAACCTGCTTTGGCCACATTTGAACAGTTGTGTGTCTGGATTTCAGCCTCTTATTTTCTGGTGTACCTGGAATGGATTGAACTTCCAAGAGGCTTGGTGGCAGCATGTAGGGGGCTATAGTGAAAAGGAGCTGCTGGCTTCTGACTCTCATGAGGAAAGAAGAGAAGTCAGAACTTCTAGTCAGCAGCATACAAACACCCACAATAGTCATATTGGTTGTTAAAATATGGGAATGGCACTCTACTAATTGGTAACCAGCCTCTGCACACATCTCCCACCTATTCCTTTCTTGGCTCTGGCGGCCAGACTGCCCTCACAAGTTCGTCTCATGCATCCGGCAACAAAGAGGCTAACACTTTAATTTGTGGATCCTGGGCTCACCCTCTGATTAAATGTTGTAGAAAAGAAAAAAAAAACCTTCCTGGATGATAACTCTTGATTCTGGGAGCCATTGAATGTTTGGAGCTTCTTTAGGAACCAAAAGAAAGGAAATAATTTTTAGGATCATCCTAGGAAGTGTGCTTGTAACGCCTCCTGAGCCCTGAGGCTGCCGAGAGTCATCCAAGTCCTCTTCCTCCAACCGTTCTCCTTACTGATTTGGTATTTGACTGTCTGATGACTTAGTCTTCCTTTTCCTCTGTCCCCCATCCATGGAGCAGGTTCCTTGGAGCCTGCTGTCTCCATTAAGCACTACTTGAAATTCTTTTTCTTCTTATAATCGCCTCGTTTTTTTCTGGACAGAAAGTAGTCAGTTCCAAATCTGATTAACAGTTTCTTCCCAAATGTTCACTCCATAACCCCATGGAGCCATGTGTCAACTTCTCTGCTGCCGCCACCAGAGGCAATCAGGTAGCAGTGAAGCCCAGAACCTCCTGCCGTTATCCTCCCAGACAGCATCATGGTAGAAGTGAGAGGGACCTATGGAATGAGATAGACCTGGGTTTGAAAGCCAACTTCTCTTTACTAACCAAGCAACTTGAACAAATGACTGACTTTTATCAGGGTATATTTTCATCTGCAAAATAAAGGTAGATATTATTTCCTAAGAATGAGAAAGAGGAATAAATGAAATGATGCTATTATTGTGATCTGTTTTTTTTTTAATTAAATTTATTTATTTTTTAATTACAATACTGTATTTGTTTTGCCATACATTGACACGAATGCGGAGCATTTCTTTAGGGAACCACCCTTTCCTGTTTTTATTCTACATAGTTTGGGAACAGAAATGCTCCCATGACACAGAGGACCAGAGTACTTGTCCACGGTGGTTGGTGTTGATATAGGAATATGACCCAAGTCTAGCCAATTAGCATCTTCCTTGAGGATTTGTTGAAACAGTCTACAAAGAGGTAGGCTCCTTTCATGAGTACATTTTGAATAGACAGTAGAAAGAAAAAAATTATCTTTTAAATTATTTGTATCCAGTGTATTGTGTATTTTGAGAATAATGATTACAACAGGGTTCTTCCACTTGTCATCTAGAGTTTTCGTATGCATAAAAGTTCTAACTCTACATATTTATTTCTTATCAACATATGGTTTACAGCATTAAAATAGTTCTTGATAAATGGTAGCTGTTTTATTTAATCCTTAGATTAGCTTAAGGAAAAATGGAATTTTTGGTTCATATGTCATGGAGCTAAAATGGGGTGCTGAGTTAAAGACCTGACCTTAGAGGCTCCAGGAAGTTTGAGAGTATTACCTCTGCTTCCTCGATAGCCATTGGCTTTATGACCACTACTGTAGATGAGTTATTAAATGGGAATAGGGACATGACCAGAGATTATTTTAGGTCTTCATAATTTCAGTTCAGTAACTCCTGAGGAAAGAGAAGACATCTTTTTCATTCAGTGTCTATGAAGTATCTTATTGTGTTTTTGAAGGCAACTTCCCCAAAGTATAAGTTCCTAAAACTCAGGTTGGTCTGACTTGAATCACTCGACCATTGCTGAAACCATCTCTGAAATATATATGTATATGTGTGAATGGATGAGTGTGTTGTACTATGTAATTGACATTTTCATCAAAACCATTTGGATAGGGAGATAGCAATTCCTAAAGGAAAAGGAGATATAGCTACAAAAGAATGGTACAAAGAAATGCTTGAGCAAGCCAAAACAGTAAATGTCTGCTATGATATCATCATCATCATCTTCATTGTCATATTACTAATCACCATCATTGTTATTCTTGCAGGAAGTGTATATGCAACAGTGATTCACTGTCAGACTGATATCCATAGGATCTTTGAAAGCAAAGGGAGAAGAGTGTATTAAAAGGTCCTTTGACAAAATTGACCTGGCATCTCTGGCAACAGAATGTGTGGATTGTACTTCCTTATTAAAAGGAAAAAGCTATAATTCCTAATTTACAGTAACAGATTGTCTATTTAAAATATTAGTGTCAGTAAGAGTTGAAAATAAGTTTTACATATGCAGAAATTTTGTGCATCAAGTGATCCTAGAAACAGTATTCTCACCCCAAAGACACATCCCTGTAATACAGCCTTGTTTACTTTGTGGCTTTTTGATGAATATGAATTCAATGTGATTCTTGAACCAGGGGAGCAAAGGCAATATCTTTTAATAGCTATTTCCTGCATGTCACATCTTTGGTAATAAGGTGCCAACAGGGATTTGTTGGAAAAGGAACTGAACCCACTCCAGTATTCTTGCCTGGAAAATCTCACGGACAGAGGAGCCTGGTGAGCTATGTCCATGAGGTTGCAAAGAGCCGGACATGACTGAAGCGACTGAGGACACACACACACACACACACACACACACACACACACACACACACATACACACACACACACACGGATATTTATGGTTGTGCTTGGTTAGGCTTATTCCATGTACATAAGAGACATGCAAAATATATTTCCCTATTTTCTGCAGCAATATTTGTTTGACTTTATTCTGTAATTGAATTTGTTAAAAATTAAGAAAAAGTGAAATATTCTTAGTATAGCACGTGAAGGTTGATGTGACAACCAGTTCTCTTAGTATATTGTGGATTTGGAAATTCGACAAATGCAGATGTATACTTAGGCAAATTCAAAAGCACATTATCGAATTTCTACTTTATATAAATTAGAAAGTCATTTGGGGCTTTGTGGCTTTTGGTGATAAACTATATTAAATCAGCTTTCGAAGAAATAGAGTTCTATGAATTCTAAATTGTATGCATTTGGGCCTTCATCATGTCATATTAACATGCTATCCTTCTTACCAGACATCTAGTACTTAGTAGCATTCATATTCCTTACTAAAAAAAAAAATCTATTTTTTTCAAAACAGAGTAAGAACCAGTAACACTACTAGAATTATGTTCTGATTTCAGAAATGAAATAGATATTGCCCATTTGACACTCCTCTTATCTATCTTTGTTTGACTCTGTGTTAGGATCACCAGATTTAGCAAATAAAAATCTAGGGTGTCCAGTTAAATTTTAATTTCAGAGAAACAATTTTAGTATAACTATGCCCCATGCAATACTTGGGACATATTTATGCTAAAAATTATTTGTTGTGTATTTGAAACTCAAATCTAACTGGACATCTTAGATTTTTTTATTTCCTAAGTCTGTCAACCTTACCCAAAAATGCATTATTTGACTCCTCCATGACTGAGTGCCCTTCTATTATTTTTTTATTGTCTTCCTGCTAAAATATGCACGAGGCAAAGGATCCCAAGCTCATTTTTCTAAGATATAAACCTGTAGGCAACCCTCATGGTCCATCTTAGCTTGCTGATATACCCAATAGAAGCATTAATCTGACTCAAAATTAGCCTTTATGGGAGGCAAATCTTTCCTGGTAGTCCCTCAAGGTTATAAAGTACATCACACAGTATATAGTCTTAGAGAATGTCTCCTTTCCCAGTCTTTCTCCAAAGTGTTACTATGTGAGGAATTTTTTCCCACTTTCACTTTCTCTACTCTCCAACTTCTTTATCAAACTCCCCTCTCTACTCCTACCCTCAATTATGTTCAGTTACCTGGTCTTCCTCAGGCTTCAGCCATTTGCATTCACACTCATATCCCAGCAGATTGAAGGAGCTGTTGTTCAGTCACCAAGTCATGTCCAGCTCTCTGAGACCCCGTGAACTGCAGCATTCCATGCTTCCCTGTCCTTCACTACTGGAGAAAGGCAGAGGTAAAAAGAGGAAATGCCGTGGGTAAAAACTACTATAGATGAGATACTTGTAAATATCTTATTGACTCGGATTGAGTTGGATTAAATTTAGTCTTCCTCTAACTTTTCTTCCAAAACTAAGATGGTCTAACTTTCTTAAAATAGACCCCCTTAGCATTGTTTGCAGTTATATCATCCTTCAATGTTTTAAGTGATGACTTCTAGCATAAAATATAAAATAAGAATGCCCTTTTTCTTTTTTTTTAGCTAAAAGGTCATATCAGAAGCCCAGAAATTATTCCAGGCAGGCAGAATTCCATATTCTGCCCTCTCTCTGGATAAATTGAGCTTGTTTGCAGTAATTTCTCTGCATTTCCATACCCACACTTATTGCAGCTGCCATCGTCCAGCAATATTTTTCCCCACTTATCATCATAACAGTTTATAAGTATTTGATGGGATTAAACAGAGCCAACCTAATTCTGTCACTTAGGCAGCCAAATTCATGAGCCCAGTCACCAATATATAGTGATACAATGTCCAGAAACCCATTCTTGCTGGCCATCATCTGTACAATGTGTGGGTGGGTCAGCCTGGTTTTAAGTTTTGGGGTCAGGTAGATAACCTGTATAGCAAAGCAAGTGAATTGTGATATTAATAGTAGAATCAGCTGAACCACTGAACCACCAGGCTATACAATAGTTGAATCACTTTGCTAAAATCTTCCCCTGAATTTTTAAAGTTTTATATAATCAGTCCTTGGGAACAGTCAAGTGCACCCCTGAAAACAACTGTTTACCTTTTCACTTGCCCAGAATAAATAATGATTATTTCTTGGTATGGATAAAAAGTATCTGTTTACTTTATCTTGCTAACACTAGGACACCTACACCCCAACAACCTCCAGGGAAATGTAGCTGGAAAAACATTTCTGATAAAGAAAAATAACAATAACAACAATGATAATAATTTAATGTTAGCAGTGCATGTTCAGTTGCTTCAGTCATGTCTGACTCTTTGTGACCCTGTGGACTGTAGAATGCCAGGCTCCTCTGTCTATGAGATTCTCCAGGCAAGAATACTGAAGTGGGTTGCCATGCCCTCCTCCAAGGGATCTTCCCAACTCAGGGACTGAACCTTTGTTTCCTTCATCTCCTGCACTGCAGGCAGATTCTTTGCCACTGAGTCACTATTATTAGCAATCAGTTCAGTTCAGTGGCTCAGTCGTGTCCAAATCTTTGTGACCCCATGAATCGCAGCACGCCAGGCCTCCCTGTCCATCATCATCTCCCGGAGTTCACTCAGACTCACGTTCATCGAGTCCGTGATGCCATCCAGCCATCTCATCCTCTGTCGTCCCCTTCTCCTCCTGCCCCCAATCCCTCCCAGCATCAGAGTCTTTTCCAATGAGTCAGCTCTTTGCATGAGGTGGCCAAAGTACTGGAGTTCCAGCTTTAGCATCATTTCTTCCAAAGAAATCCCAGGGCTGATCTCCTTCAGAAGGGACTGGTTGGATCTTCTTGCAGTCCAAGGGACTCTCAAGAGTCTTCTCCAACACCACAGTTCAAAAGAATCAGTTCTTCGACACTCAGCCTTCTTCACAGTCCAACTCTCACATCCATACATGACCACAAGAAAAACCATAGCCTTAACTACATGGACCTTAGTCTGCAAAGTAATGTCTCTGCTTTTGAATATACTATCTAGGTTGGTCATAACTTTTCTTCCAAGGAGTAAGCATCTTTTAATTTCATGGCTGCAGTCACCATCTGCAGTGATTTTGGAGCCCAAAGCAATAGTATATTCTATTTTTCAAATTATCTGCCTGATGCATTTGCACAAAGACAATTTCAAAGTGTGATATTAAAAAGTGTTGTACCAGGACTTCCCTGGTACTCCAGTGGTTAGGAATCTGCTCTGCAATGCAGGGGTGTGGGTTTGATCCCTTCTCTGGGAACAAAGATCCCACATGCTGCAGGAACTAAGCCTACGTGCCACAAGTACTGAAGCCCTGGAATCACAGCTAGAGTCCATGTGCCACAAGTAAAGATCGCACATGATGCAAGGACGATCTTGTGTGCCATGACTAAGACCCAACACAGCCAAATAAATAAGTAAAATAATGTTTAAAAAATTAAAAATATTGTACTACTAAAAGTTTGATCATAGACACTTGGAGGATAAAAAAAGGTTATTAAGTATAATTAAAGCAGAAAGAAAGCTATCCTGCCTCTTTATATGCAGTTTCTCATTTTATAAATGATGTGCCTCTAACTTTGTAAATGAAACAGGAAGCGTGTGCAGAAAGAAAAATACCCAGTTGAAAAATTGTTAATTTAGCCCAGTGATGTTTAAAAATACAGTATAGGGCCAAACAACTAATGGTTTCATATTATTTCGTGGACCTGTAGCATATTCTTGATCAACTGTTTTCTGGATGACTCACAACTGGCTCTCCTATAGCTAAAAATTACCTTTTAAGCTGGAACACATATTTGCATGATGCAAAGATATTATGCAACTCTGATTTTATCTTTCTAACATGTTCTAAATTAACTGATAGAATACTGAGCCATGCATGGACTCTATTGTTGGGGCTCACGTGCATATAAAAAAAAGCATTAAGTCAAAAATTTAAAAGCTGGATCCAAAAGAAAATGCACATATTGATTACAGCTATGTCAAAGTATTATACACATTAGCAAAGAATAAAAATAGATTTGGAGGGTAATAATCTAAAGTTCACTAGGAGTGTGTGTATAAAGTTTGATTTATAATAGTTAAGAAAATACAAAGCATCCTAGAAGGAAAAGTGCCAAGGCAACACTAGCTTTAAAATAAAGTTTTGTACTATTAAAACATGCATGTGTACCCAAGATAATTTATTACTAGGGATGGGTTAGATATATAGTATTTTTAGTCTTTAAAAAAGAAATAGCACAAGATTAATATTTTAAAATCTTACTTAGAAACAAAACACTAGTGGCCTCCAGGATACCCTGTGCCAATTTTCCCCTCTGAACCATTTTTACAGACAGCTTACAACCTCCCTAAATTATAGGTTTATGTGGAAAAATAGGGGGTTGTTGTATAATAAGGAAGCTGACAAATCTTTAACTCTAACAGTACTAGTTATCGCTACTGTAATTTATGCACAGATACTGATTCTAATTAAGTAATAGCAGAGGTTGCCTTTGAATTTATGAGGCTATAATCAGCTCCCTTGTGCTCAATAAATGCCACAGCTACAGTCTGTGGTGTTAATTTCACACTACAGTGGGAACTAGTGGTTGTTGCCAAATATACTCATAAGTCACAGGCAATTTGGATTATTACTGTAGTGTGTGCTGCATCAAGCCATGCACCACTCATAATCACTTTTTAAAGTCATTATTGGGTGTTTGTGTATGATAAGTCTTCTGACATTGACAAGGCAGAGTGCAGTAGCTTTTCTTTCCCGGAAATCATTTCCAGATAAAATAAATATGCTGGGTCCTCTGGAAAAATTATACTATAAGAAGCTCCCACTTCCTTGGCTCCCTAGCTATTTCTGATACATGAGAGCTGGGAAGTTGGATTTTTCCTATAAACTACCCTGTGTGTGATGTGCCCCAAAGGAGAGCACCTGATATGGGGTCACTTCCTTTGGGAATTTCATGAATTCATGTGATAGGATTTCATAAGTGCCCGGAGCTGAGCTTGCTGGCAGAACTACATTCTGCTCTTTTCCAATTTCCTGAAGCTGGTTGTGAACTAGAGACTCTCAACTGTGACCTTTAATGCTAGTTACTTTGCTCAAAACATCACAAAGAGGATGAGAAGTAAGCACACCAGTACATATGAACACAGGATCTCCCTCTTTCTTTTGTTTACTTTCTCCCTTCTATTTTATCAGAGTTACTCTTGATAGTTGGGATTTATGAAGTTCAACCCAGGACCGTGTCACATTCCACATCTTATGCTTAAATCCACAATACTAGAGTGGCTCCTTATCATCCAACAGTCAATGGGTCCAAATGCCAGCTGCCGACAATAGGGGTCTTCTTTGTGACTGAGTACAGTTTGCATTAATCACAGGGACAGCATGTTCTGACTGGGGGCAGGGGCCAAGGTTTCCGTTTGGAGTGTGGTTGCATCATTTCCTGAGGAGCCCAGCAGGCTTCAGTGCAATCAACAACACAACAGGACAACCATGTTTTCCTTTAAGAGGCAAGCACAGAAGTCAGGTGGCTCCCCAGGTGACATTGTTTTAGACCAGCCAAAATCAAGATGCCGAGAGAGGGAAAGCACTCAAGGAGTTTCACTGTCCCGTTGTATTCTTCCAAATAAAATGACACAGAATATTAAGTATTTCTGGCATGGCTTTTCATTGTTTGCCAAGAGAGGATTCTTTAGACATCTGAAAGACTAGGTTCCTGGAGTTGAAGCTGCTCCCTTGGTGACGGGCTGTACAGAGCAGGGTGGCTTCAGCAACCTATAGCCAATATGCTGTGGAGATAGTAGGTAATTGTTATAGAAAAATGTGTGTGTGTGTTCTGATCCTTCTTGTTAACCGACATTCCAGGGGCAGAAATTGTGGTCTCATAGTGGCACATACTGGAGGAGGGCATGGCAACCCGCTCCAGTACTCCTGCCTGGAGAATCCCATGGGCAGAGGAGTGTGGCAGGCCACAGTCCATAGTCACAGAGTCAGACACGATGGGGGCGACTTAGCAGCGGTGGCGGTGGCGCATAATCGCGACTTTTCCTCACTTAACTTGTGACACAGGAGGGCAAGTCTCTCTCCCAGTGTTGTATGGACTCACGCAACAAAAATCAGGTCCATTGCTTTACGAACAAAAAGGCTTTGGGGAGAAAAATTTGCATTGTACATTCTCCTCATTCTGTGCGGATGAGCAACTTAGCTTTTGGGAAGGAAAATGGAGACCTTTAATAAACTCTGCTTAACAACACAGACATAGTCTGTTTGTGGTGGCCACAGAGGTGTACCATTCAGTCCCTTCTAGAAGGAAGCTCTTGAGAGCATTGTCAGCACCTCTGTGGATGGGCATGGTGGGGAGACTAGAGAAGGGGCTCTTCCGCCTGACACGGGACTCAGAGGAGCCAGATGTGCACAGGCGCTTCTCACCAGCCTGACCACAGCTTTTCCAGAGCTGCCTTACATCTGAGGCTCATTCTGCTCAATGCACCTTCCTTCCCTCTCCATTTTCCACAGTTGTCAGACCTATATCATCATGCGAATTCTCTCTGCTGTCTAGTCCTTTTGCCATACATGTCTCCAGATACTATCAAATGTCCACTGGTTGAGAACCACTGTTAGAAAGTAAGAACACGTCTGTAAGGAGAGCAAAGCACTTGCTCCCTTGAGCTCCTGGGCACTGAGGTTCACTGAGCACTTTTTATATTTAATTGTCACTGTTTAGCTATCGGTTTCTCCCACAAAATTACAAGCTCCTCTTAAGGAACTGTCTTTTGCATTCATTATATTTTTCTAGTTCTCTTTTGGTTCTGTTTAAAGGGCGCTGACTTTTGTTGACTAAGGGAAGAGAGTGAAGGTAGCAGGAAGAGAGGGGCAGAAAGGGAAGGGAGACAAAAGCAAGTAGCTAGGCAGCCAAGGAGGCAGGAGAGAGTGACTGCAAGGCCCACCTTTCCTCTGTTGACCAAGAGGATTATGATGAGTTTATATACTTGAGCCTCTTCATTCCAAGTTCATTGCTTTCCATTTGGGCCTTCGTGCATTCTTTCTTTCCATGTTTTTGTTTGTTAAGGAACCACTCATTTATTATACTCCAAGTGTTGAAATCCTCTTTGGTTTTTGGACCTTCTCATGGTCTCGTCTGCCCACTTTGAGGCCGTTACCAGGCAACAGCTGGCAGCTTGTGGTCCCTCTCCAGTAGTTGACAGCAGTTAGCCATCAATAACGTGATCTCACATGCCAGGGCACCACTCCAGAGGGTGAGTACTTTTTGTTTTGGATTAACAACAACAACAAAAAAATCTGAACAATGCTTGGTCCCAAATGGAAAGGTAGAGAGGAATGTGATCAATTAACTCAGATGATGTCATAATCCACGAGTGGCAGAAGAGTTGGAATTCCAGCCCTTTCCTTGCTCAGCTCTTCTGGGGTGATTAGCTCTGTTCCAAGACCTTCGGCAGGCCATCGTGTTGTGTTTCTCTAACAATAAAATAGGCCTTGGAGACTTGGAAAAGAGTTCACTTATTAAAATTATTTAAAACTCAGACTAGCAGGAATGAGAACGATGCTGGTAGGCAGAGCAAAGTCATACTAGTGCCTGTTTTGGCTCATCTTGCTCTCAAAGCCTGTGTTCTTCTAGCCAGCAGATGTACATGTATTCAACAGAGAGGCAAAGGAACTCTCTGTCCAGGCGTGACCCAGGTATCACAACCAATGCTCAAAGTCCTCCTAACCCACACTTTGACTCCTTCTAAATTTGTTCTCTAGACAGAGGTTTGCCAAGCTTAAAAAATTTTTCTTTTAACTTTTTAGAGTTCTTAGTCTTTCATATTTTTCATAGTCTTCAGAACAGCTAAAAATATCCTTTGTCATCTATCTTTGACATTAAATAACACTTTGCCACTGTCAGCCAAATTGGAGTTCTATGGAATCCTAAATTTGTAAGGGATGAATAAATGATTAAACTCAGTAGTTCCCAAATTTTAGTGAATAAAACATTCACCATAGGAACTTATTAGAAATTCAGATTTTAATAAGGTCCAGGAATTTGGAAATTTTTGGATAAAGTATAAGTTTCCTACAGCAAAATTCATTTACTTAAAATGTACACTTTGATGAATTTTAGTAATTGTACACAATTACGTCACCTCCACTACAATCACAATATAAAACAGTTGCATCACTCCCACAAAGTGGTGGTGTACCCCGTTTACAATCCATCTTTCTCCCCTTTCCCACAGCCTCCAGGCAACCATCAGTCTGCTTTCTTTTCTGTAACTTTGCTTTTACTTCAACGTCATATAAATGTAATCATGTAGCATGGCACCTTTTGTGTTTAACTTTCTCCTTTAGTATAAAGTATTTGAGGCTCATCTGGAAAGGTTTTAAGTTTAAATCTAGAAACTCTAGATGATTCTGTGCAGGGAGTTTCACAGTCATACATTGAGAAGCACTCGTCTCTTCTGAACTTCATTTCATTGATGAGGAAACTGAGGTGTAAATGTAAGTGCATTGTCTGAAGTGAGATATTACTGATAAACCATTGGAATTCTGTCCTTGGAGAGACGTGCTTGAGTCAGTTTTCCTTGATCTCTCTGTGATAAGAGATTGGGTCCCTGAGGAAGCACCTTAACAATCATATAAAGTACTCTCCTTATTTTGGATTCACTTGGCCAATGATATGAGATCCAGTGTATGACAGTCCTTTGGATTTTCTTCTGGGTTACAGGCATGCTATTACAGGTTATGAAAATCCTTTGGATTTTCTTCTGGGTTACAGGCCAGTTATTTCCAGGCCTTTCCTCAAATTAAGAAACATTTACTCAGAGACAGGTGATGTAACAAAATCTTTCACAAATGTATGTTCAAGAATGTACTCTTTAACATTCTTGATTATAGTGTTTGCTTTTGTACATGGTAAAATGTGATGAACGAGATCCCTAACTTGACATCAAGAAGCCTCCTCAGGTTCCTCCAAAGGAACTGTGTCTAACTGGCTGAATAGACTTCTTCCTCACCTGCCTATTCCATGCTTCCAGCTGGAAGCTGGTTGCATTGATCCTGTAGATTTGGCAGAACAAGGTTTTCCCCCACTTTTTACTGGATCATGGTCACTTTGGGAATTTAATGAAAGACACAGAGCCTCCTGGAGGAAGAGGATGTTGAGGGACACACAGGAAAGTGATGTGAGACTAAACAGAGGATCCAGGATTAGGCAAACCACAGTCAGGGAGCAGCCTGGGAAGGCCCTTGTGGGACTGGTTATGGCTCCCGAGGGCACACCAAGAATGTCACAGCTCTGCCAAGTCATCCCTGCGGACTGAGTCCTATGATCTTCAGGCATTCAGGTCTACCCCATGAAAACTACACTCAAGCCTAATTTTAAAGAGGAAGAAAATGAATTTCTGGAAAGACAGAAATCTGCCTATAGCCAGTGCCTAACTTAGTTATGCAGCCAGAATGGAACTCAGGTCACTATACTCTATCATCCATCCTGTGCTGTCTCTATTATTTGCTCTAAAACTGAATGTAGGAGAATGATGCTGAGAAGTACATCAGCTAGTGAACATTTATAGGCAGAGCAAAAGTCTTCAAGGTCCTCACCATCTGATCATTTATCCACAGGACCATTTTAAAGGACTAATGATCGTTTACAAGGCTATTTTCCTTTTTTGTTGTTTCTCTAAAAATTGGAAGTGAAACCAATGCCATAAAAATAAAACGAGTAATCTTCCTTCAAAAATTGCAAAAGAAGGGGGAAGCAACCAGAATATATTTTTTAAGCAGACAATTCTAAAGATAATACGCTTGATTTTCATGCATAATATTCTTATACAAATGCTCAGTACTCTTGAGTGAGCATTTGTAACATGGATCCTGGAACAGAGTGCTCAGTCTTTGTCTTGAAGAGACCTGTGATCTCCCATCACACCCCCAAGTGTGAGGTGAGACGAATAATCCTGTAATGACTAGTTTCTGTAATCCTTTTTCAGAACTCCTGAGAGCTAATAAATGTGAATGCCAAGAAAATAAACAAACTGAAAGTATGAATTATCTTTATAATTAAATTATACATTCACATATATATATATTTGTACATTGCAACAAAAATTAAAAACCTTGAAATAATTTCTAAACAATACATAACACATATGAAATGTATTTTAAAAGTTATCAAAGTAATCAAGTTCCTCCACTGTTCTTAGTCTCTCTCTGCTGAATCTCTCTCTCAGTGATTGGCTATGATTGTGTTCTCCCTTCTACTTTGAGTTCTTTTCCTTCTCTTTTCACCTGCAAAACTCTAAATCAATTCAATTTCAAGACTTAACTTCAGTACCTGCTACTATGACCTCCTAAGCTTGTTCAGTTCAGTTCAATTCGGTCTCTCAGTCGTGTCCGACTCTTTGTGATCCCATGAATTGCAGCACGCCAGGTCTCCCTGTTCACCAACTCCCAGAGTTCACTCAGACTCACATCCATTGAGTCAGTGATGCCATCCAGCCATCTCATCCTCTGTCGTCCCTATCTCCTCCTGCTCCCAATCGCTTAAACATTAATTACAACACATACCTTATTGTATTATAATGTTTGTTTTCCTGTTTGTTTCCCTGTTAGGTTATGGGACTGTCTTGCTCATCTTTTTGTTCCCTGAAACTAGTGTAGTGCATAGTGAACAACTGATACTCAGTCCAGCTAGACAATAGAATTAGTGAATGCCACCCCCCAACCCCTGCCATTCCTTCTTATTGCTGGGTCTACCAACCTCTAGTTCACTTTCCTATATTCATTGACAGTTTTACCATCTTGTCTCTCTTATTCACTTCACTCCAGTATCTCAGCTCTTATTATCATCCTGAGAGACCTCTATGTGGTCAATAAATCCATCTTTATTTTTTTCTTTTTTTTTTTAAATTTATTTATTTTTTAAATTACAATACTGTATTTGTTTTTGCCATACATTGACATGAATATATCCATCTTTAATATTAAATCAAATGGAATCTTCATTTTGATTCTGCTTCATAAATTCATTTCCATGGCTCAAGAATGATTCTTCATTTTGCCAAGTATTTCCCTACCAAAATAATGTTTCAATATACTGTCTTGTGATCTCAATTTTGTATCCTTCCACTTTTATTTTTCTATTCTTTCCCACTCAGTGAGATTTCAAATATGTTAGGGCTTCCAGTTCGTTTCTCTGATTCTTTTGGGCCCACCCTGAAATATGATTCCTTGTTTGCTATGTCCAAATTTTATAATTAGTCACTTCATTTCTCACCTATAGCGTCTCCTCCTTTCACTTTTCCCTAATCCTATCCCAGAAATCTTTAGTCATATCTGCAGTGTAGTCACATCCTTCTCATATTAGGACCGCTGAATGTTGTTGGAGAATAATGAAACATGACTTTGTAAATTACTGCCAGTATGAATATCTGTATCCAATATGTCTTCCATGCTGCTCAAACTCTCAGGGAGCTGATGACTTTTAAAATCTTCCTATTATTGGCAAATTAACTTCCTATTTCAGGTACCTTTTCCACATAAGGCCAGAGCCTCTTGGTCTTACCTTTTCCAACCATTAACTTTGCCCCAGATGCACTACAGTGATCTTCTCTACATGGGCTCTTTCCAAGTAGAGCTTCACTTACTATATGCATATGGGTACAGTAACTCACCTTCCATCCTGGGGCTTCCCTGAGAAAATGCAAGGCACCCAGATATTAGAATACTAGCAGTGAAGACTTGATGCTTTCTGGGGCAAAACTTTAAACAGTAGAGATAGGAGCTACTGGAAAAATTCTTCTCCATTCTCACTCCTTCCCTGGACTGTTCTGCAGTCTTTCACAAAACTTTCTTCATATCTACTTCTGTTAAAAAGATCTACTTCAGTTTAAAAAAAAATGCAAGAGAATCTGGTAAGGCCATGGTTTTCAAAATGTGGTTTGTGGTCCCCTGGGAATCCCTGAGACTCTCCCAGGGTGTCCATAAGAGCAAATGTACTTTCATAATAACATTAAAGCTTTATTTGTTTTTCTAACAAATTAATATTTACATTAATGATGCAAAAACAATAGTGGACAAACATTTTGATGCTTTAAAATGAATTGAGACGGTGACACTAAACTGGTACTTGTTGGATTCTTCACTTCCTCCTGTTCACAGTAAAGAAAATTTCAAGATCCTTGAGAGTGTCCTTTTGAAATAATAAAAATTATTAGTTTTAAATCTCAGTCCTTCAGTATAGGTCTTTTTAATAGTATGTGTGACCACAAGAGAAGTAAACTTAAAATACTGAAATACAGTTTTTATCTTTAGGAAATTGTATAATTATTTTGTGATTTCTCCTTTTGTGTCTGTTAGGAGGCTTCCCTGGTGGCTCAGAGATAAAGAATCTGCCTGCAGTGCAGGAAACACGGGAGACATGGGTTTGATCCCTGGGTTGTCCATCTAGTCAAGGCTTTGGTTTTTCCTGTGGTCATGTATGGATGTGAGAGTTGGACTGTGAAGAAAGCTGAGCGCTGAAGAAGTGATGCTTTTGAACTGTGGTGTTGGAGAAGACTCTTGAGAGTCCCTTGGACTGCAAGGAGATCCAACCAGTCCATTCTTGAAGGAGATCAGCCCTGGGATATTCTTTGGAAGGAATGATGCTAAAGCTGAAACTCCAGTACTTTGGCCAGCTCATACAAAGAGTTGACTCCTTGGAAAAGACTCTGATGCTGGGAGGGATTGGGGGCAGGAGGAGAAGGGGACGACAGAGGATGAGATGGCTGGATGGCATCACTGACTCGATGGACATGAGTCTGAGTGAACTCCGGGAGATGGTGATGGACAGGGAGGCCTGGCGTGCTGCAATACATGGGATCACAAAGAGTCGGACACAGCTGAGCGACTGAACTAAACTGAACTTGGGGAGGAAATGGCAACCCATTTCAGTATTCTTGCTGGGAAAATTCCGTGGACAGAGGAGCCTGGTGGGCTACAGTCCATAGAGTTGCAAAGAGTCAGACATGACTGAGGCAACTTAGCACACACGCACGCATGATTATTTTAAGTGGCTGGTCTCTTAGCTTCAAACACATCTTTAAAGCCCAGCATTTGTCCTCCCCTCCCCTCATTGTTAGTGTTCTTGATGTCGTATCTTACGTCTGGTTGTTTCGTGTATCTCTTAACTACTTATTGTAGATACAGGTGATTTTACCACTTTTGTCTTTTAACCTCCCTACTAATTTTGTGTGTGGATGATCTCCTAATTTTACTATATGTTTGCCTTTGCCAGTGAGCTTTTTTCAGTTTGTAATTGTCTTGTTTCTGGTTCTAGCTTTTTCACCTGGAGAATTTCCATTAGCATTTATTGTAAATCTGGTTGGGCGCTGAATTCTTTTAGATTTTGTTTGTCTGCAAAGCTTTTGATTTATCCATCAAAATCTGAATGAGAGCCTTGTTGTGTAGGGTATTCTTGGTTGTAGGTTTTTCCCTTTAATCACTTTAAGTATATCATGCCATGCATTTCCGGCTTGCAGAGTTTCTGCAAATCAGCTGATAGCTTTATGGGAATTCCCTTGTTTGCTATTTGTTGCTTTTCCCTTCTCTGCTTTTAATATTCTCTTCATCTTTAATTTTTGTCCTTTGAGTTCATCTTGTATGGGATTCTGTGTGCTTCCTGGACAAATATTTTCTCACCCTGACTCTTCTTCTTCTTGAACCCCTATAATTCAAATAGTAGTCCACTTGATGTTGTCCTAGAGGTCTCTTAAATTGTCCTTATTTCTTTTCATACTTTTTCTTTCTGTTCAGCAGCAGTGATTTCCATTACTCTGTCTTCCAGCTCACTGACTCATTCTTCTGAATCATTTAGTCTACTATTGACTGAGAAACTACTGCCTGAAACTACTATTGACTGGGAAACACTAGCCTTCTAGTGTTTCTTTCATTTCAGTTATTTTATTCTTCATCTCTATTTGGTTGCTCTTTATATTTTCTAACTCTGTTAAAAACTTCTATCTTCTTGCTCTGTGCTTCTATCCTTCTCTCAAGTTTTGTGATCATCTGAACTCCTTCTCAAGTAGATTGCCTGTCTCCATGTCACTTAGTTCTACTGGGATTTTATCTTGTTCCTTCATCTGAAATATGTTCTTCTGCAGCCTCACTCTGTCTAAGTTTCTGATGCATGTTTATGTATGTAGTAGGTTAGTTACATTTCTTGATCTTGGAGAAGTAGCTTTCTGTAGGAGATGCCCTGTGTCCCAGCAATGTCTTCCCTTCTCATCACCCAAGTTTTAAGGTCTTAGGGTTCCCCCTAAGAAGACCGCATGGGTCCTTCTGTTGTGGTGGGCTAACTATGTGGGCAGTCTGGTAGGCTTGGTTTGTCCCCCAGTCTGGTAGATGGTTGCCCGGCTCTGCCTTGTGTGGATGCTGCTGGCTGCTATTTAATGGAGCCTAGTCATGAGGCGGCTGGCTGCACAACCCCAGGGGGATCTGGGGTTACCACTGGCTCATTGGTGGATGGAGTCAGACTCTGGAGCTGCTGCCCACCCACTGGCAGGTGAAGTGAGGGCTTGCGGTTAGTGCTGGACTGCTGGTAGACAGGTCTGGGTCCTGGAACCTGGGTGCAGGGCCTGGGTATCCTAGAGCTCATTTTAGATCACTGGTGGGAGGCTGGTTCCTGGCACCGTTGGGTATGGGGTTCAGGGTATTGTGAAGCTTGTGTTGACCTCGTAGTGGACAGGGCCAGGGCCAGCTGGTCCCAGGGTAGGGTAAGGTCTGGCTTGCTATCTGTGGACTTGGTCCACAGGCTGTGGGATCATAGTTCTCTTGCTTTTGATATCTTCCCCCATGTTGGATGAGGCTGGTCTAGAGGTTAGTGCAGGCTTCCTGGAGGGAGAGGTCACTGCCTGCCCACTGGTGATGGAACTGGGTCCCTGCCCTCAAGTGGGCAAGATTGTGCCTTGGGGAGTGTCTAGAGGTGGCTGAGTGCTCAGAAAGTCTTTAGGTAGTCTGTCTGATGTTGGGTGGGTCTTTGTCTCCATCCAGTTAGTTGTTTGGCCAGAGGCATCCAGCACTGGTGCCTACAAGCTGTTGGGTAGAGCCAGGTCTCGGTGCTAATGAGCCAAGATGCTCATTGCCACCAGTCTCAATGTTGACAAAGTAGAATGTTCACAAATATGTCTGAAACCAGAGTCTGTTCCCCCAAGGTAAGCTGCAGTTGCCCCCATCTCTCCAGGAGACTGTCCAAGACCAGCAGGTAAGTCTGGCCTAGGCTTCTATCAGATTATTGCTTTTGCCCTGGGCCCCAGTGCATGTGAGATTTTGTGTGTGCCCTTTAAAAGTGAAGTGTCTTTTATCTCAAGCTGGCTTGAAACTCAACATTGAAAAAAACTAAAATTATGACATCTAGCCCCATTACTTCAGGGCAAATAGAAGGGGAAAAAGTTGAAGCAGTGATGGATTTTATTTTGGGGGTTCCAAAATCACTGCTGACAGTGACTGCAGCCATGAAATTAAAAGACACTTGCTCCTTGGAATGAAAGCTATGACAAATCTAGACAGCGTATTCAAAAGCAGAGACACCACTTTTCTGACAAGGTCAGTATAATCCAAGCTACGGTTTTTCCAGTAGTCATGTACGGATGTGAGAGTTGGACCATGAAGAAGGCTGAGCACTGAAAAATTGATGCTTTCTAATTGTGGTTCTGGAGAAGACTCTTGAGATCTCTTGGATTAGAAAGAGATCAAACTAGTCAATCCTAAAGGAAATCAACCCTAAATATTCATTGGAAGGACTGGTGCTGAAGTTAATGCTCCAATACTTTGGCCACCTATTGCAAAGAACCTACTCACTGGAAAAGACCCTGATGCTGGGAAAGATTGAAGGCGAGAGAAGGGGATGGCAGAGGATGAGATGGTTAGATAGCATCACTGACTCAATGGACATAAATCTGAGCAAACTCCAGGAGATGGTAGAGGACAGAGGAGCCTGGTGAGCTACAGCCCATGGGGTCACAAAGAGTCAGATATGACTTATGACTGACCAACAATAAATCTTTTTCCCATAGTTCTTTGGGGCTCCCCAAATTAAGTCCTCCTGCACTCAAAGCCAAGTACCTTGGGAACTCAACTTCCCAGTGTAGGACACCCAGCCTGGAAAGCCTGATAAGGGATTCAGAACTCTCACTCCTGTGGGTGAACCTCTGCATTACAATTGTTCTCCAGTTTGTGGGTTACCCACTCAGAAGTATGGGATTTGATTATATCTCAGTCTTCCCCTTTGGTTGTAGATCTTTTCTGGTAAGTTCTGGTCTTTTCACCGATGGTTGTTCTGCAGATAATTGTGATTTTGGTGTTCTCATTAGTGAAGATGAGCACAAGGTCTTTCTACTCCACCATCATGGTCACTCTCTATTGTGCAGTTGTTGAACTGTAAGCTAGACTAGTTGCTATTTATGAAACACCAGTTTTACTGGAATTACTGATGAACAGGCTGCACTAGGAAAGCCAGATATAGACTTAAGTGTTTGGCAAATATTTCCTAAAAATGAGGGAATGAGCCTGTCACAGAAAATAACTGAGTGTATCTGTTGCTAATGGTAAAATTCAAGCTTACAGGTGAAAATTAGGATTTTGGAAAACATATCCACCTGTAAAATTTGAAAGCTTCCTCATATTTAAGGTTTTTTTGAGGTTGACTGTAATAATAGCAATATAATTTTTAAAAATATACATTATGGGATGTGTCAACATTTGTAAGATCTTCATGACTTTGTGAACCAATGTTTTCCCAATAACCAATGCCTGATGTTAAAAAGTCATGCATAAATAAAATATCCTTTCAAAACGAAAGACAGATCAATGAATTTATAGTGTAACAGAGTATGTAAAGTTCATTGAAGTGGTTTTAGATCCCATATTGCAACTAACCTTTAAGAAGCTACAATTTGGCAAGTTTTGATACAGTATTAATAAGAATATACACAATTATCTGAAAAGGGTATTAAAATACTCCTCCCTCTTCCAACTACATATCTTTGTGAGGTCACATTTTCTTCATATACTTCAACTAAAACAACATAACTACAGGAGATTGAAGGTAGATATGGGAAACCAGCTGTCTTCTATTATGTTAGACATTTAAAAGATCTGTAAAAGTGCAAAACAACTTTACTTTTCTTACCAGTTTGTTATAAAAAATACACTTTGTTAAAAGATAATTTTTTTAAGTGCAAATGAAATCATGACTCATATAGGCATAAAAATGAACACAGGTTAAAGATTTTACTCTACTTTCTAAATGGTAAGGGAATCAGGTAGATACTATAAACAGTTCAAAAAATAAGTTAAATTCAAATTTATATGGAGTGAAGGTATATTAGTCAATTGTAAATGAAGGCAAATGGGATTTCCAGTCTCTCCTTTATCAGACAGGATATAATTTGCAAGTCTATTAGTCATCTATAATTATAGAGTTATAAAATGGCTCATAAAAGGACAAGTTTAGAGCTTGGTAACCCGGAAAGGGTGTCTTCTACACAATACATAGTTTCACACCGAAATATAATTTTCTCAACAAATTAATTTTTATGAAAAAAAAATTAGTTGTGTTAACAAGAAATAGTATCATTCTGGATTAAAAACACTTTCCATTACCTGACTTTTTAAACTTTAATGACTTCTACTCCATTTTCATGATCAGACCCTAAAACATGTCATTACCAGGACCTCCTTCCCTCCATCCACATCTCCCATTTCTTGACACAGCCACATGTTCTTTCAGTTCCCTCGATCTCTCTGTGTCTGCTTTCCAGCCTCTTTATGAGCTCTGCTCCTGTATCCTTCAGCTGCTCTCACATCATCTTCAGTCCCATCATGACTAGAAAGCAAGTTTCCTAAGTCACCCTCTTGCCAAAGTCTTCAATTCTCTGTCTGCCTTTCATCTCCTACATCTGACAAACTCCTAATTTTACAGATCTCTAGTTGATTGCCTTTTCTGCCTCTACTCACAGACTTCTCAGTGATACACATAAGGCTTGGTGCTCCTACAAATTCACCTTCTCTAATTCTGTGCAGTCTTCAAAGATGCCTTGAATTTATACATTTTATGAGTCATCTCTCTCCAGCTTTTTTCCACATCTCTCAGCCCACTCTGCCACTCCTTTCTCCTCCTGTGCATCAGGAATGCATTTACCTCCTTCCTTATACACAGAAAATAAAAGGATGCCCTCTGGTGAGAACTCCCAACTTCCTGTCACTCCACCCCATGGCTGCATTCAAAAGTAGCTTTGCTTCCTCCTCTCAGATCACAGTGCCAGAGTCAGGAAGTGCCCTTTCTAAAGCTAATCCCTGTGCTTACAAGATGAAACAGACAGGAGCTGTGCCCCTAGTTGAAGGAAGTAGCCAAATTCCAGTGACCCCACAGAGAAGGACTCAGGAAAGAAATACCTCCAGTCTCACTTACTTTCTGTCTTTTTCTTTTGTGGTGCTTCCCATTGACTGAATCCAATTGGAAGGAAGAGAGTAAGGGAGCCCACTGACACAATCCATAAAAAAATTTCAACCTCCCAGGACCCAGGGTAGATAGTAGATCTAGAAGACGAAAGAAAATGTTCTCCTTTTTCAGAGCTGGGAACCGAGAAGGATCTTTTAGCATTTTTTACTCCATTGGAATACAATCTCCATGGCACACCCAGAGTTCCAGTCATTTAATGTGTATGTGTTGCCACGGGAGGAGCGGCAGGTGGAGCAGATTGGAGTGGACTCGGACCCCTCTTCTGTATTCTGCTGTGCATCAGGTCCTTTAGCTGGAAAAGAGCTCAGCATTCTATCAGTAATACCCCTAAGAGGGTGGCAGCAACCTCACACCTTTTCCCTCATGTGCCTGCTCAAATAGCACCCTGTGGTGGACATTCTGTGGCTACAGATGTCCATATGTCCCTTTTCCTTAACTCTATTCTCAGTTTTTGGAGACATCTCAACTCATCCACATGAAAAAATAACTCAGAGGACATCTCTCATGGTTTAGAAAACTCAAGCCAGGAGTTAAGTCAAAAATTAATTACCAAAGGGCCCTTGTTGAGATCACCTCTTCCTGTCACCTGCAGTGGGGAGCTGGGCTGAATGCACAACAGATGAGTTCAGAGAGAGGTATGATGACCATTTGCCATACTTTCCTATGTGGCTGACTTCACTCCTCCTAGCTCTTCCGTACTTCAGATCACTTTTAAACAAAGCCAACTGTTGTAGCAAGAAATTGCTTTTGATATTAAGCATATATTAGGCATAAAAGTTAATCTGTGTTCAGTCATTGTGTAAGAAATTAAACCAGAATATTTTCCTAGGTCTGAGCCTTGTCGCAAATAAATATGTGCAAGCTATGTTAATACCACACTTAAACACACTGTAATAGAATGAGGAAAATGAATATCTGCCCTTCTGCTTTAGATTTGAGGGCAGATTGGATGGGTCTGTGCCAGAGCTATCCCGATCAAGACTGCAAGCAAATCACCTTTGCTGAGATCAGACCTGATAATGGAAATGAAGTCACTCAGCTAAAATGTGTTGAGCCTTACAACAGATTTCCTGATGCTCCTGTTTACCCAACCCCATGGTTCCTAGTCCACTGCACTTGCCAAGCCTCTGCCTGCTATTTTTGAACCAATGATTTATCACAATGAGAGTTTTATTTAAAAGGTACCCTCCACTCTTCAGAGAACACATATGAAAATCTGGTTTCTGAAGATATCAGAACCATTTATTTTTGAAGTTGGCAGCATCAGCTGTGAGCACTGCTCCAGGACAGATCTCTTCTGTGGAAGGAGGAGTTATGTATTTTTCAGAACAAGGTTTTCTCCTTTCATCCACAAGAAACAATGAAATATTAAATATGGTATAAAAAATTAAAGCATTTTGAAAGGGAAAGAACAAGCAAATCACATACCCTTGACTGGCAACCACTGCAGGGAGCCTCCCTGACAATAGGGGAGAGAAAATGGTTGGCACCAGGGCTCTCTGATCCTTGCCTCTGTTCCCCAGCTTCGTGCAGAGCAGGCTGCCCCATGCGGGGTGACAACACTGTCTTCTTCCTGGCCATAATGGGGACAGGAACAGATGGGGCATCTTTGAGGTGGCTGTCCAAGCCCAGCCAAGACCCACTATTGGAACACTAGAACAAATAATTGGAAAGTGAGAAAGTCAACTGACGAGCTCATCAACTGCTTCCTATTCACAAGTAGGAAGAGATGGCCTGGAATGAAAAAGAGTTGTTTAGGATTTGTAACTCAACCATTTACTCACTACTTGATCTTGGAAAAATTACTTCTGCCCTCAGAAGTCCATTTTCTTTTCAAGGAAAAGAGAGACAATATACACCACCTACCTGGAGGAATCGATTGCAATCACTAATGTGAAGCACTGGTCTAGAGCAGGAATTGACCACAGTCATGCTAGCTGACACTTACACAGCACTGTTCCTGTGCCAGGCTCTCTCTCAAGCTCTTTACAGGTTAGCTCATTTAATCCTGTAACATCTGTATGATACAGGTATAAAAGTTGTATAGATATAACTTTTTTTAATTGGAGGATAATTACTTTACAATACTGTGATTATTTTGTTATACATCAGTGTAACTTAGCGATAGGTGTCCCCTCCATCCTGAACCCCCTTCCACCTCCCTCCTCGCCCCATCCCTCCAGGTTGTCACAAAGCACCGACCTTGGGTGCCCTGTGTCATGCATAAAGCTCACACTGGTTATCTATTTTATATATGGTAATGTTCAGTGCTGTTTTCTCAAATAATCCCATGCTGTCCTCCCAAAAAGTCCAAAAGTCTGTTCTTAGGTCTATATCTCCTTTGCTGCCCAATGTGTAGGATTGTTGTTACCATATTTCTAAATTATATATATATGTATTAACATACACTATTTGTCTTTCTCTTTCTGACTTACTTTGCTCTGTATAATAGACTCCAGGTTCATCCACCTCATTAGAACTAACTCAAATGTATTCCTTTTTACAGTTGAGTAATATTCCGTTGTGTATATATACCACAACTTCCTTATCCATTTATCTGCCGATGGACATCTAGGTTACTTCCATATCTTAGCTATTAAATAGTGCTGTAATGAACACTGGGGTACATGTGCCTCTTTCAGTTCTGGTTTCCTCAGAGTATATGCCCCATACAGGGTTTGCTATGTTGTATGGTAGTTTTATTCCTAGTTTTTAAAGTAATCTCCATACTGTTCTCCATAGTGGTTGTATCAGTTTGCATTCCCACCAACAGTGTAAGAGGGTTCCCTTTTCTCCATACCTTCTCCTGCATTTATTGTTTGTAGACTTTTTGATGATGACCATTCTGACTGGTGTGAGATGATAGCTCATTGTGGTTTTGATTTGCATTTCTCTATTAATGAGTAATGTTGCACATCTTTTCAAATGTTTATTAGCCATCTGTATGTCTTCTTTGGAGAAATGTTTGTTTAGATCTTCTGCCCACTTTTTGACTGGGTTGTTCATTTTTCTTGGTATTGAGATGCATGAGTTGCTTACATATTTTGGAGATTAATTCTTTGTCAGTTGTTTCATTTGCTATTATTTTATCCCATTCTGAGGGCTGTCTTTCACTTTGCTTATAGTTTCCTTCATTGTGCAAAAGCTTTTAAGTTTAATTGGGTCCCATTTGTTTATTTTTATTTTCATTACTGGGAAGTGGATCATAGAGGATCTTGCTGTGATTTATGTCAGAGTGTTCTCCCCATGTTTTCCTCTAAGAGTTTTATAGTTTCTGGTCTTACATTTAGGTCTTTAATCCATTTCAGTTTATTTTTGTGCATGATGTTAGAAGATGTTCTAGTTTCATTCTTTTATGTGTAGGTGACCAGTTTTCCCAGCACCCCATTAGATACAACTTAATCTTCATTTTACCGGTAAAGAAATTGAGGCACAACAAGTTTAAGTAACTTGCCCTAAAACATACATTTGCTTATAAGATACAAACCCAGGCAGTCTGATCATGGTTCTTAATCTCTAGACTTGTGCTCTTCACTTTAGAAGAGTCTTACATGGATTAATGTCAATGTCCCCCTACCCATAGTAATGGGCTTCCCTGCTGGCTCAGTGGTAAAGAATCCACCTGCCAATGCAGGAGATGTGGGTTTGATCCCTGGGTCAGGAATATTCCTGGAGAAGGAAATGGCAACTCACTCCAGTGTTCTTACCTGGGAAATCCCATGGACAGAGGAGCCTGGCAGGCTATAGTCCATGGGGTGGCAAAGAGTCAGACACAAGTTAGCAGCTCAACAAAAACAACCACCATAGTAACAATGTGGATTTTCTTTCCACAGAAATAAAATAGAATTTTGTTTCTGTTATTTTGGTTTAGGCATGGCTCCCAGGAATTTGAGAGGATATCATAGGATTTTGCACTTCTTTTTTGCAGTGAATGGCCTCTCTTTTCACTGTTTAAGAAACCCAGTACATGTCAGGTTGAGACTATTCAGTTTAAGCCTATGATGTTCCAAGAGAAACTTACTGATTCAGTTACAGTGATGGACAACAGACAAGTGACTGGGTATTTAGGTAGTTTTAATTTTAATCAGGTTGTCAGGGAATTGTGGAGATGGTATAAAGCTAGAGAATCCAGACCATCAAGATGCAATCCTAAAGTTATGATGTTGATGATAATAAAGCCAATCAGTAGGCTTTACTTAGCAAAAATGAGTCACTGTCAATTTTATATATGAAAACAAAAGGATACCATGTTAAATCAGGATCTTGGCCTGTCCTGATTTATATATTAGTCTTGTTCTACGTTAACTGATGTGTTTTTGTTAATGTGAGTATGGAAGTCATCAAAAGACATTTTTATAACTGATTGAGTTAACCTCAAGTCAACTTCCCAGGTGGCCAGTGCAGGAGTTGCAAGAGACATGGGTTCAATCCCTAATCAGGAAGATCCCCTGGAGTAGGAAATGGCAACCCATTCCAATATTCTTGCCTGGAAAATTCCATGTCCAGAGGAGCTTGGTGGGCTACAGTCCAAGGGGTTGTGGAGTCAGACACAACTAAGTGACTTAGCATGCATGCACACTAGCACTGCATGTATTGTGCAGATTCTGATTTTATTAAAACAGAAAGTTGTACTGCAAAAAAAAGTACATGGAGAGTAAACTTCGTAAACAAATTTTACATTAATAGGAAATGTACTGTTTTTTTAAAACCATTTCATGAAATGAAAGCCTCCTCTGTGATGGAAATGTTTGGGTTAATGTATGTGTTCAATAATTCAAGCTTTGGTATAGTGAGATTTCTAAATCTGAAATTATGTATATGTGTGTAAATGTGTATATAATCAGCAACAATGACACAGAACATAATCTTGAGCCCTTAAAGGGCATTGAGGTTTGAGAATGGGGTTCCCATGGGCGCCATGCTTGGCTTTTCCTTCAATATACACCTATAAGTTGTTGGCAGTAATCCAACAGTAATCAGATACCATCTGTGATTTCCTCTCTGTTTAATATCAAAATCTCACCAAATATAAATACCCTCCTTCCTCCCATCACCATGCCTCTCTCTGCCTGCCCCAACCCCCACCAAATCCTCCCAATTTCAGGGCTCCCAAATCCAGCCCAGACTTCAGGGCTGCTGTCTAATCAGTTTATTTCAGTGAAAGAGGCACACAAGTTACAAAATAATGGCAAGATGAATTTTCCAAATGTCTTAGTGTAAACCTTACAGTCATCTATCAGTAGTGATATGAGCATGAACTAAAGCATAAAAACATTAAATTCCTAAACTAGGTTTCTCAGCAGTTCAGCCTGATAATAATTTTATGTTTCTAAGTATAGCTGATGATGCAAACATCAGACTAACACTAAAAATACATAAGTTCAATGTATTTGAGGGAATATGAAGGGGATTTCTACCATATACACTACAGCTTTCAGAAGATCTGGACTTTAGCTAATGTGATCATTCAGATAATATATGCACTTGTAGTATCTTGTTTACATAAAAGAAGGAAAGAGATGAGATGGGGCTGGGACTTTATCAAAATGACTGCAAAGTAGGAGAGACTGAAATTGGTCTGCTGGACTTGAAACTAATCTGGGGTCTAAGAATATGTACATCTGGCACCCAACTCTTAGAAAATGTTTATAAATTCTTCTCTGTGACAAATACAATTTATTTTCTTTAAATGTTAGTAGGTACACATTTTTCTGTTCAGTTGCAGTATCAACCGTGCACATCTGTATGAAGGAAAAGATAGTGCTTGGTGTTAAGTGATGGCTCCTTTGCCTTTCTCCTGGCAATGATGCAGCCAATGTACCCATTACTGCTTTTAGTCCCCTTTATTTTCTAGGCCCAAGGTAAGCTAAAGGAGAGAATTCACTCCAAACAAAGAAAAAAATAGAAAGGAAGAACAGAGAGGATGTGCGTGTTCATTACCAGTGAAGAAACAAGGCAAAGAAAGGTCGAAGACTTACATGAAATGTTCAGGATGTGGAAAGAGCCTGCAGAACGATCGAGTGGGCCTGTACTGTTGGGAAAGAAGGTGTTCATGGGGAGGGAGGCAATAAGAATAGGCCTGGATTGGTATAAATTAGATACTGGAAGACAGAGAAGTGGGAATGATCAGCAAGGACATGGAAATATGCAAAGATACTGAGTATAGACTTGAAAATTATCTCCACAGAAGGGTCACTTGATGCCTTAAAAAATGAGTTTGCTTTGGTAATATCTTTAACTCATTATATTTAACATCTTATTGTGTTTTTCTAAATAGATCAATGTACTTTGGGGAAAAAAAGGAAAGAATGTATATTCTAATTCAAGATACACTGAACATACTTATTCACCTCCCCTCCTATAGAGACTACGTTGAAGTGAAGTCGCTCAGTCGTGTCCGACTCTTTGCGACCCCATGGACTATAGCCTACCACGCTCCTCCATCCCTGGTATTCTCCAGGCAGGAATACTGGAGTGGGTTGCCATTTCCTTCTCCAGGAGATCTTCCCAACCCAGGGATCAAAGCCAGGTCTCCCGTATAGCAGGCAGACGCTTTACCATCTGAGCCACCAGGAAGCTCTACATTGCAATGATAATAAAAGTTTTTAAAAGAGCAGAAAGAGTGTAGAGAGGAAGAAATGAGTAGATGAGGGGCTTCAAGAAGCTTGCAGACAATAGTGGTTGAAGTGGTTGAAGTATTTAGGCAGATGAAACAAGAGTAGAAAAACCATCTCCTAGAATGTGCTATGATGGTCTGAAGTACAGAAGAGCACTCACCTGTCTGGATGGGCTCGACTTGGAGCCACCGGAAGGACAGGAAAGATGGGGTGAACAGAACATGTAAACAGGGGGAAGTTGTTTGAAAGTCTGTGTCTGGCAGCTCTGCTTGTCTCCAGGATCCTTCTCCAAAGATACTAAGCCTGGGAAAGCCATGACCTCTTTTGAGAGTTTGCACTGTTCAAACCAAAGACCTTCTTCCTTCTGGTCTTTGGATACCACTGAACTATCAGGGAGCTCCATACCTACTTACCATAAAGTTGATCTTTCCACATCCCCTTACCTTCTACACAGATCTTCCAAGAAGACCCCCAAGCAAGAAAAAAAAATATTTCTACTAAATAGAGAAGGAAACATATACCTTCATTATTATATTAATAATAATATCTTCTCAGGAAGATCAAACACGAGAAAAACAAGTAGCCTGAAAGAGAAAGACCACAATTATCAGAGAAAATAGATATAATTCAGAAAATAGAGAGGGACTTGTTCAAAATCCTCTGGTATTCTCAAAGAGACGTTAGAAGCTATTGTATCCTAAAATCAAATCAAATTGTTATGAAACAGGAGCACAGGATAAGTAAGAGTGCTCAGAAATTAAACATAATTGCTGTAAGATAAAGCAGACAGAAATCTATAAAACAAAGCAAAAGGACAAAGAAATTATTTGAAAATGAAAGTAAGAGACATTGCAGCTTAATTTAAAAGTCCATCTTCTGACTCACTGAGGTTCAAGAACAGTAGATTTTAATAAAAGGAAGAGGTGAAAATTCTTTTAGAAATTAATAGAAAAATGACCCACAGATAAAGAGAGACATGAGTATTCAAATTGAAAAGTCATACTGAGGGGCATATGGGATGAATATAAAAAGGACTCCTATCTGGAGATATCCTCATGGAACTTCAGAAAATGAAGGTTAAAGAAAAGTTCTGAAAACTTCCAGAGAAAATAAATTTAAACTTCAAAGGAGTGAGAATCAGACTGGCATAAGACTTCTTATCATTACCTGTGGATGTTAGAAGATAATGAGGAAAAGTTTTCAAAGTACTAAAGGAAGGTGGTTCTCAACCTAGATATTTTTCTTTTTTAAAACAGTTGAGGTATAGTACCCATGGTGAGATGCACAGATCTTAAGTGTAGCGCATGTGTGCTAGGTCACTTCAGTCATGTCCGACTCTGTGACTCTATGCACTGCAGCCTGTCAGGCTCTCCTGCCCATTGGATTCTCCAGGCAATGGTACTAGAATGTGTTGCCATGCCCTCCTCCAGGGGATCTTCCTGACCCATAAATCAAACCTGCATATCTTACGTCTCCTGAATTGGCAGGCAGGTTCTTTACCATTAGTGCCACCTGGGAAGTCCAGGTGTAGAGCCTGATAAATAACTGCACATCAAGATGTAGACTATTTCCTTCACCCCAGAAAGCTCCCCTCATGTCTTCTCTCAATCAGTACACATTACCTTCTCCCTCAAATAATCGATATTTGAATTCTAGCCCTGTATATTTGTTTCTGAGCTTTCTATGATTTTACTCATAGAGGATATACAGGTATGTCTAGCTTCTTTTGACTGATATAATTGTTTTAGTATCGTCCAAGTTATTGGGTGTGGTAGTGGTTCATTCTTTTCTACTCCTGAGAAGTCTTCTATTGCATTATTATGGTATGGTTTCTGTCTCCATTCTCCTTTTGGTAGGCATGGAGTCGTTTCTACTTTGAAGTTATTTTAATTACAGCTACTGCAATCGTTCTTACAAAGTTTTTGTGAATTGTTTGACAATTTCTTTTGGGTGAATTTGAATTGCTGAGTTGGTAATATGTGTTTAATTTATTAGAAACTGCTATAAAGTATTTCAAAGAGTTTTACCCTCTGATAAGCAATGTATTCTGAAAGTTCTGTTTATTTCTATTATTATTATTTAATAATAATTATTTAAATTTTATTATTATATTTATATTTATTTATTTCTATTCAATATATTCTGTAGTTTCTCTACATCTTAGCCAGTACTTGGTATTATAAATCTTTTTAACCTAAGCCATGTTGGTCAATGCAAGGTGATAGCTCACTATGAGTTTAATTTGGTTTTGCCAGATGAGCATTAATACACAGCAATTTATCATATACTTTTAGCCATTTGGTTATTTTATTTTATTTTTTTATTGAAGAATAATTGCTTTACAGAATTTTGTTGTTTTCTGTCAAACCTCAACAAGAATCAGCCATAGGTGTATATATATATATATATATATATATATATATATCCTCTCCCTTTTGAAACTCCCTCCCATCTACCTCCCCATCCCACTCCTCTAGGTTGATACAGAGTCCCTGTTTGAGTTTCCTAAGCCATATAGAAATTCCTGTTGGCTATCTATTTTACATATGGCAATGTAAATTTCCATGTTACTCTTTCCATACATCTCACCCTCTGCTACCCTCTCCCCATGACCATAAGTCTATGTTCTATGTCTGCTTCTCCATTGCTGCCCTATAAATAAATTCTTCAGGACCATTTTTCTAGATTCCATATATGTGTGTTAGAATACAACATTTATCTTTCTCTCTCTGATTCACTTCACTTTGTATGATAGGTTCTAGGTTCATCACCTCATCAGAACAGAATCAAATACATTCCCTTTTATGGCTGAGTAATAACCCATTGTGTATATGTACCACTACTTCTTTATCCATTCATCTGTCGATGGACATCTAGCTTGCTTCCATTTTCTAGCTATTCTAAATAATGCTGCAATGAACAATAGGATACATCTGTCTTTTTCAATTTTGGTTTCCCAGGGTATATACCTAGGGGTGGAATTGCTGGGTCATATGGTGGTTTTATTCCTAGATTTTTAAGGACTCTCCACAACGTCTTCCATAGTAGCAGTATCAATTTTTATTCACAACAAGAGTGCAAGGACACTCCCTTTTCTCCACATCCTCTCCAGCATTTATTATCTGTAGACTTTTTGATGATGGCCATTCTGATAGGTGTAAGGTGATATCTCATTGTGGTTTTGATTTGCATTTCTCTAGTAATGAGCAAGGTTGAGCATCTTTTCATGTGTTTGTTAGCCATCTGTATGTCTTCTTTGGAGAAATGTGTTTAGGTTTTTCTTTCCACTTTTTGATTGGGTTGTTTTTCTGGCATTGAATCACATGAGCTACTTCTATATTTTGAAAATTAATCCTTTGTCAGTTGTTTTATTTGCTATTATTTTCTCCCATTCTGAGGGTTGTCTTTTCACCTTGCTTATGGTTTTGTTTGCTATGCAAAAGCTTTTAAGTTTAATCAGGTCCCACTTGTTTACTTTTCATTTCTGTTACTCTAGGAGGTGGGTCACAGAGAATCTTGCTTTGATTTATGTCATCAAGTGTTCTGCCTACATGTTCCTCTAAGAGTTTTATAGTTTCTGGTCTTACATCTAGGTCTTTAACCCATTTTGAGTTTATCTTTGTGTATGATGTTAGCAAGTGTTCTAATTTTATTCTTTTACATGTAGCTGTCCAGTTTTCCCAGCACCATTTGTTGAAGAGGCTGTCTTTGCCCCATTGAATATTCTTGCTGCCTTTGTCAAAAATAAGATATCATAGATGCATGGGTTTATATCTGGGCTTTCTATCTTGTTTCATTGGTCTATATTTATACTTTAGTGCCAGTACCATACTGTCTTGATGACTGTAGCTTTGTAATATAATCTGAAGTCAGGAAGCTTGATTCCTCCAGCTCCATTCTTCTTTTTCAAGACTGCTTTGGCTGTTTGAGGTCTTTTGTGTTTCCATGTGAATTGTGAAATGTGAATTATGTTTTTGTTCTAGTTCTGTGAAAAATGCCCTTTGTAATTTGATAAGGATATCATTGAATCTGTAAATTGCATTTGATAGTATAGTCATTTTCACAATATTGATTCTTCAGACCCAGGAACAAGGAATATCTCTTCGTCTGTTTATGTGATCCTTGATTTCATTCATTAGTGTCTTATAATTTTCTGTGTACAGTTATTTTGTCTCCTTAGGTTAGTTTATTCCTAGATATTTAATTCTTTTGTTGCAGTGATGAAAGGGATTGATTCCTTGATTTCTCTTTCTGATTTTTCATTGCTAGTATAGAGAAATGCAAGTGATTTCTATGTATTGATTTTGTATCCTGTATCTTTCCTACATTCACTGTAGAGCTCTAGTAATTTTCCAATACTATCCTTAGGGTTTTCTATGTACAGTATCATGTCATCTGCAAACACTGAAAGCTTTGCTTCTTCTTTTCTGATCTGGATTCCTTTTATTTCTTTTTTTTTCTCTGATTGCTGTAGCTAAGATTTCCAGAGCTATGTTAAATAATAGTAGTGAAAGTGGATACCCTTGTCTTGTTCCTTATCTTAGGGGGATGCTTTCAGTTTCTCACCATTGAGAATAATGTTTACTGTAGGCTTATCATATATGGCCTTTACTATGTTGAAGTGGGTTCCTTCTATGCCCATTTTTTTGAAGAGTTTTAATCATAAATAGGTGTTGAATTTTGTCAAAGACTTTCTCTGCATCTATTGAGATGATCATATGGTTTTTATCTTTCAATTTGTTAATATGGTATATCACATTGATTAATTTCCTACACTGAAGAATCCTTGCATCCCTGGAATAAATCCAACTTGATCATGGTATATGAGCTGTTTGATCTGTTGCTGCATTCTGTTTGCTAAAATTTTGTTGAGAATTTTTGCATCTATGTTCATCAGTGATATTGACGTGTAGGTTTCTTTTTGGTGTTGTCTTTGTCTGGTTTTGGTATCAGGGTGATGGTGGCTTTGTAGAATGAGTTTGGAAGTGTTCCTTCTACTGCAATTTTTTGAAAGAGTTTTAGAAGGATAGGAATTAGCACTTCTCTAAATGTTTGACAGAATTCTCCTGTGAAGCCATCTAGTCCTGGGCTTTTGTTTGGGGGAGATTTTTGATCACACCTTCAATTTTAATGCTTGTAATTAGGTTGTTCATAATTTCTATTTCTTCTTGGTTCAGTTTTGGAAGATTGAACTTTTCTAAGAATCTGTCCATTTCTTCCAGGTTATTCGTTTTATTACCAGATAGTTGTTCATAATAGTCTCTTATAATCCTTTGTGTTTCTGCATTGTTTGTTGTAACCTCTCCTTTTTCAATTCCAATTTTGTTGATTTCTCTCTTTTATTCTTGATGGGTCTGGCTAAAGGTTTTTCAATTTATCTTCTCAAAGAACCAGTTTTTACTTTTATTAATCTTTACTATTGTTTCTTTCATTTCTCTTTCGTTTATTTCTGTTCGGATCTGTAGGATTTCTTTCCTTCTACTAATTTTTGGGTTCTTTTGTTCTTCTTTTTCCAGTTGTTTTAGGTGTAAAGTTAGGTTGTCTATTCAATTTTTTTCTTGTTTCTTGAGGTAGGATTGTATTGCTGTAAACTTCCCTCTTAGAACTGCTTTTGCTGCATCCCACAGATTTTGACTTGTGTTTTCATTGTCATTTGTTTCTAGAAATTTTTGAGTTTAATCTTCATATGTTCGTGTTTCTTACAGTATTTTTCTTGTAATTGATATCTAGTCTCATAACATTGTGGTCAGAGAAGATGCATGATATGACTCCAATTTATCAAATTTACTAAGGTTTGATTTGTGACCCAAGATGTGGTCTATCCTGGAGAATGTTCCACGTGCACTTGAGAAGGTGTATTCTTCTGCATTTGGATGGAATGTCCTGAAGATATCAATAAGATCCATCTCATCTAAAGTATCATATAAGACTTGTGTTGACTTATTAATTTGCTGTTTTGATGATCTGTCCATTGGTATGAGTGGGGTGTCAAAGTCTCCTACAATTATTGTGTTACTGTCAGTTTCTCTTTTTATGTCTGTTAGTGTTTTTCTTATGTATTGAGGTGCTCCTCTGTTGGGTGCATAGATATTTACAACTTTTATGTCTTCCTCTTGGATTGATTCCTTTAGCATTATGTATTGTCTTTCCTTATCTCTTGTAATGTTATTCATTTTAAGGTCTATTTTTTGTGATATGAAGATTGCTACTCCAGCATTCTATTGCTTACCAGTTGCATGGAATATATTTTCCCATCCTCTCAGTTTCAGTATTTGTGTTTAGGTCTGAAGTGGGTTTCTTGTAGACAGCATATATATGGGTCTTATTTTTGTATCCATTCAGCCAATCCATGTCTTTTGGTTGAAGCATTTAATTTATTTACATTTAAAGTAATTACTGATGTATATGTTCCTATTGCCATTTTCTTAATTGTTTGGGGTTGATTTTGTAGATGTTTTCCCTTCTCTTGCATTTCTTGACTATATAAGTATTTAACAATTATCGTAAAGCTGGTTTGGTGGTACTGAATTTCTCTTAACATTTGTTTGTCTGAAAAGCTTTTAATTTCTCCATCAATTTTGAATGAGATCCTTCCTGGGTCCAATAATCTTGGTTGTAGATTTTTCCCTTTAAGTACTTTAAATATATCTTGCCATTCCCTTCTGAGCTGCGGAGTTTCTGCTGAAGGATCAGCTGCTAAGTGTATGAGGTTTCCCTTGTATGTTACTTGTTGCTTCTCCCTTGCTGCTTTTAATATTTTTTCGTGTTTAGTCTTTGTTAGTTTGATTAGTATGTATCTTGGCGTGTTTCTCCTTGGGTTTATCCTGTATGGGACTCTTTGTGACTCTTGGACTTGATTGGCTGTTTCCTTTTCCGTGGTGGGGAAATTTTCAACTATAATCTCTTCAAAAAATGTCTCATACCCTTTCTTTTTCTTTTCTTCTTCTGGGACACCTATAATTCAAATGTTGGTGTGTTTGATATTGTCCCAGAGGTCTCTGAGACTGTCCTCAGTTCTTTTCATTCTTTTTACTTTATTCTGCTCTTCAGAAGTTATTTCCACCATTTTATCTTCCAGCTCACTTATTTGTTCTTCTGTTTCGGAGATTCTGGTACTGATTCCTTCTAGAATGTTTTTAATTTCACTAATTGTGTTGTTTGTCTGTATGCTTATTCTTTAATTTTTCTAGGTCTTTGTTAATTGATTTTTGCATTTACTCCATTTTGTTTTCAAGATTTTTGATCATCTTTTCTATCATTATTCTAAATTCTTTTACAGGTAGTTTGCCTATTTTCATTTATTTGGACTTCTGTGTTTCTAGTTTGTTCCTTCATTTGTGTAGTATTTCTATGCCTTATTGTTATTATTTTCCTTTACTTATTGTGTTTGAGGTCCACTTTTCCCAGGCTTCAATGTTGAATTCTTTCTTCTTTTTGATTTCTGCCCTCCTATGATTTGTCCAGTGGTTTGTGTAAGCTTCATATAGTGTGAGATTTGTGCTGAGTTTTTGTTTGTTTGTTTTTTTCTCTGATGGGCGATGGGCAAGGCTGTGTGAGGTGGTAATCCTGTCTGCTGATAATTGGGTTTGTATTTTCGTTTTGTTGGTTGTTTAGATGAGGCATCCTGGACAGGGTGCTACTGGTGGTTGGGTAATGCCCTGTCTTCTATTCCAGTGGTTTCCTTTGTGTGAGTTCTCACTATTTGATACTTCCTAGGGTTAGTTCTCTGGAGAAGGCAATGGCACCCCACTCCAGTACTCTCGCCTGGAAAATCCCATGAATGGAGGAGCCTGGTAGGCTGCAGTCCAGACTGAGTGACTTCACTTTGACTTTTCACTTTCATGCATTGGAGAAGGAAATGGCAACCCACTCCAGTGTTCTTGCCTGGAGAATCCCAGGGACGGGGGAGCCTGGTGGGCTGCCATCTATGGGGTTGCACAGTCAGGCACGACAGCAGTGACTTAGCAGCAGCAGCAGGGTTAGTTCTCTGGTAGTCTAGCGTCTTGGAGTCAGTGCTCCCATTCCAAAGGCTTAGGGCTTGATCTCTGGTCAGGATGAAGATTCCACAAATGGTTTGTTATGGTGTTAAGTGAGATTAAAACAAATATCTGAAAATGAGAAACAAAAGATGAACCCCAGACAAATGGCTGTACAAAATCAAGCAAATACTATTCAAAATAATGGAATATACATATATACATATACACCCATAAACAAAGTCAAAGCAGCCCAACAAAAATAAATTACAATAGGTTGGCCAGGCTAACAAAGGAAATAAAAATTATATTTACCCGTTAAGAGCAAAACTAACTAAAGCACAAACTAGAAAACAAAACTAAAGCAAAGTGCCAAGTGGGGAATAAAGCAATGAAAACAAAACTAAAAATATGTTGAGAGGAAAGGAAAGAAAGAAAAAGAAAGAATAGATATGCAGAGTTAAATAGAGGTAAATGAAGAAGATTTATATACATTAAAGATTAACTGCAAAAGCAAAAGAGCAGTTGGAGAGGCAAAGAAAAGAATAAATGTAGAAAAAATATAATAGATCTTAAAATTAAAAGTTAAAATTTTGAAAAAGAAAAAGGAACAAAACCAAAAACTCCACAGAACTGCAAAAGCCCAACAGAGATGCAGCAGTTAATAACAACAATAAAAAGTGTGACTGAATATACACATATACATATACACCCATAAGCAAAATTAAAACAGTCCAACCAAAGTAAAGTACAATAGATTGACCCAGTGAACAAAGGACACCAAAATTCTATCTACCAGTCAAAACTAACTAAAACACAAACTGGAAAACAAAACTAAAGCAAGGTGCCAAGTGGGGAATAAAGCAATGAAATTAAAACCAACAAATATGTTGAGACAAAAGGAAGGAAAGAAAAGAAAGAAAGAATAGATATGCAAAGTTAAATAGAGATAGATAAAGAAGATTTATATATATTAAAGATTAACTGCAAGGGGGAAAAGAAGAGTAGGAAAAGCAAGCAAAGGAATAAATGCAAAAACTAATAATAATAGGTTTAAAAAAATTAAAATAAGAAAAAGGAAAACTCCCTAGAACTGCAAAAGCCCAACATAGAGGCAGGGCTTTATAACAATAAAAAATGTGACTGAGAAAAAAAAGAGAAAAAGCTCAAAAGCGTAATTAAATTACATAGTATAAATAAAGTCAACAACTAAAACAGAAGGGAGAGAAAAAGAAAAAAATCCAAAAGAATCTACAGAACAATTCAAAACAAAAATAATTGCTTTTCTTGAGTCATTGCTGTCAGAGTCCTTTCCATTGCTGAGAGTCACGGTTAACCTCACCTCCCTAAGATGCCACAGTGCTGATCTCTGGACCTGCTGAGGGGGCTGCTCGGATTCTACTCTGGTCCTACTCCTGTGTGTTCTTGCCTCCAATGTCCACAGCTATCACAACTAGTGCGTTTTCTTTTGTGGGAGCTCTCAGTGACCTTTACATATTCCATAGACACAGAGTCTGCCTAGTTATCATGTGGATTTTATCTGCAGCTTGTACAGCTGGTGGGAAGGTTTGGGGTCTTCTTCCTTAGCCACACTGCCCCTGGGTTTCAACTGTGGCTTTATTTCCACCTCTGCATGTGGGTCGTCCACTGGAGTTTGCTCCTGAAGCTGCCCTGGAGGACTTGGGTTTGCCCCTGTGAGGGCCAGGTGTGGAGGTGCTGCAGCTGCTCGGGTCGCAGAGTTCTGGCAGCACCAGGTACTCAGGGGAGTTGGCAGCTAGGGCAGCAGGAAATGCAGTGCTCTAGAAGGGTATGGCAACCAGTATTGTCCAATACGCTCCAGTATTCTTGCCTGGAGAACCCCCTCCCTGATGGAGAAGCCTGGCAGAGCACAGTCTACAGAGACACTGCCGAAGAGACTCTGCACGCACAGACAGAAGACTTTTGCCTGTGGCAGCTCTGTCCCAGTGAGAGATGAGCATGAAGGTGGCACAGCTGCTTGGCTTGCGGGGACCCTGGCGGCACCACCTGTGCAGGGACATGGACTGCCTCCACTGCAGGAGTTATTGCTCTATCAGAGTCTTTTTTGAGCCTCTTGTAGCTGGCGATGCCAGTCTTTCTCCATAGCTCCGCCCATTCAAACACTTAGAGGGCTCCCTTGTCTTTGATCCTTTTCTGTTTGGCGCCTCAGGCACATAGAGGAGCTGCTCTGACTGGGGTCCTACTCTGCTGTTCGGTGCCTCAGGTGTTTGATGGGCCTATTGTTCAGCTGCCAGTGCTGGCAAGGTGTGGGGGGAGGGGGCTGGGAGAGGCTATAGTGATGGCTCAATACCCTACGCATGACTCAGCAGTATTGCCTTGCTTTTCCCACCACAATCTCCTCCTTCACATCCCCTCAATCTGTCTCTCCGCAGTCGACTGCAGCCCTCGCCAGGGGATTGCTCCACAGTCCCTAAACTCCAGCTCCCAGCTGCTGCAGTCTGGGGGTATGTATGGCTGCGGCAAGGACATCTGATTCTCATTCCATTTAGGCTGCCACAGATCAGCTGTTTCACTTTCAGCCGTAAATGTTTCTCCTCTGACTCAGACAGTTGCCCCGGTGATCGGTCCAGTTTTTCCCCTAGTTCCTTCCTCCTACTGAACTTTGCGTGGGTCTATATATTCTTTTCGGAGAAGGCAATGGCGCCCCCACTCCAGTACTCTTGCCTGGAAAATCCCATGGATGGAGGAGCCTGGTGGGCTGCAGTCCATGGGGTCGCTAAGAACTGGGCATGACTGAGCGACTTCACTTTCACTTTTCACTTTCATGCATTGGAGAAGGAAATGGCAACCCACTCGAGTGTTCTTGCCTGGAGAATCCCAGGGACAGGGGAGCCTGGTGGGCTGCTGTCTATGGGGTCGCACAGAGTCAGACACAACTGAAGTGACTTAGCAGCAGCAGCATATATTCCTTTCTGCTGGTCGGGTCCTCCTGTCTGCTCTCAGCTGGTGTTCTGCATGCACTTCTGTGTCTGAAGGTGTAGTCCTAATGTATCCATGGAGAGAGATTTACTCCATGTCCACCTACTCTGCCATCTTGTTCTCTCCTCTATTTTCTTTTGCAAAGTTCCTATGCGGGTATTGGCCCATTTAAAAAAATGAGTTGTTTAATTTTTCTTATTGACTTTTGGAAAGTCTTTATAAATTCTAGATCCTGGCTTTTGTCAGGTATGTGTGTTGCAAATATTTTCTCCTAGTCCATAGCTCGCCTTTTTAATTCTTTATTTATCCTACAATTCTGCACTTGATCAAATTGTCAACTGAATATAAGAGTAAAAATAGACTATTTTTAAGGTATACATGTCTCATTATTCCCTAATAGCCTTTCTTAGTAAGCTATTTTGGGATATCCTCTAAGAAGACAGGAGTGAAAAATAAAGAGGAATAGATAAGATCCAAGAAACAGTAGATCCAAGAAAAAAATGAGGATAAAAGCTATACAATGGGCTTAAGCAGCAGTACTCCTGAGTGGAGCAGAAGAATGCAGAGATCAGGGAATTCACTTTTTCCCCAGAATTTCCCCAGCATTTTCCCCTGGGGGAAAAAGTGAACTCCATACACTGAACAGCCTGATTGATAGTCTAGGTAATCCTGAGGATAACGTGAAGGTGAATTATTCTTCTATGAATAAGAAAAGAGAAAGCAATTACTAACTTTAGGAAAAACAAAAATCTAAGTAGGAAATTCTAGGTCAGATACTATAAAATAAAGTAAAATGTGTCATGATTTTTTTCGATGTGGGATGCCATGATTTTTAGCATTTAATTGATTTGTCATAAGAGTGGGAAATTTGTTTGATTTGAGTTATTAGGATATAAATATTCTCCTTTAAATTGCTCAGGGTTATGTCATTAGACCTTTTAGAAAAATATATAAGTCTAGCTTATTACTTGTCTTTGCAGTCATTCACATGTACATAGTTATGATAATGTAAATCTATTAATAGATTTTTGACTTTTAGAATCAACCTATTTATGTTTGAAAAGAAGAATGGAAACATTAAAAATCCTGATAATATGCAAAATATAAGTTCAGCTATAAAAGAACTGGGCACCATTAGCCTCATGTTAAAAATAAGGAGTTAATTGAACAATGTAAAGCCTATGCACTGTACTAGAGAGTAGACCATGCTAGCCACAAGTAGAGAAAGTCCTCAAGGAGCAATGAAGACCCAGTGCAGCCAAAAATAAATAGATAATAAATTTTTTTTTTTAAAAATAAAGAGTTAGTTGAGACACTAATTAGGTGATGGAGCAGAAGTAGGAGACATAAGAATGTGAGTTCTTTGAGGACAAAGTTTTTGTTTTTGTTTTTGTTTTCAGTAGGGAAATCTCTTTGCTGTTATATTTCTGGCACCTAGAACAATGCTCAACACATAATTTGCCCTTAACATAAATTTGCTGAGTAAAACACATATTCAATGTAACAATTAGAAGAACAAAATATATGCAGCTTGCTACTTGATTTCCACCTCTTAATTCTTTCCTTAAGAAGGCCAGTTTTGTGGTTCCTGATCTTGGCCTCACTCTTGGAAAGAATATTTCACATGTCTCTTGGTTTCTGTCACTGCAGCCCACTGTCCTTTCTATCTTAAGTTCTTGCATACAGCCCAGTTCAGTTCAGGCTGGTTGGTAAGCAAATGCTGGACAGATGTCACTGGCCTACTCTAGTTCTGTTTCCAGAGTTCAGGGGTGGTATCCAAGGGCTGGAAATAGACCCGGTGGGAAGCACAGGAGAATAGGGGCCTGCCATGTGTATGCAGGATGGAACATATACTTCTCAGGGACTAATGCTGAAAGGGCTTATATGACTGAATGAAACAAAGAAGACAACATCAGTTAAACCCATATCTTTGAGGGGCCAAAGTATTTGCTGTCAAGAGTTAGGAAATGTATTAAATTGAATTGCCTTAATTTAGTTGCTCAGTCGTGTCCGACTTTTTGCAACCCCATGGAATGCAGCAAGCCAGGCTTCCCTGTCCATCACCAACTCCCAGAGCTTGTTCAAACTCATGTCCATCAAATTGCTGATGCCATCCAACCATCTTATCTTCTGTCATCCCCTTCTCTTGCCTTCATTCTTTCCCAGCATCAGGGTTTTTCCAGTGAGTCAGTTCTTCACATCAGGTGGCCAAAGTTTCAACTTCAGCATCTGACCTTACAATGAATATTCAGGACTGACTTCCTTTAGGACTGACTAGTTTGATCTCCTTACAGTCCAAAGGATTCTCAGAGTCTTCTCCAACACCACTGTTCAAAAGCATCAATTCTTCAGTGCTTAGCCATTTTTATGGTCCAGCTCTCAGATACATACATGACTACTGGAAAACCATAGCTTTGACTATACAAACCTTTGTTGGCAAAGGAATGTCTCTGCTTTTTATTATGCTGTCTAGGTTTGTCATAGCTTTTCTTCCAAGGAGCAAGCATCTTTTAATTTCATGGCTGCAGTCACCATCCACAGTGATTTTGGAGCCCAAGAAAATAAAGTCTCTCACTGTTTCCATTGTTTCCCATCTATTTCCCATGAAGTGATGGGACCAGATGCCATGATCTTAGTTTTTGAATGTTGAGTTTTACACCAACTTTATCACTCTCCTCTTTCGTTTTCGTCAAGAGGCTCTTTAGTTCCTCTTGCTTTCTGCCATGAGAGTAGTTTCATCTGCGTATTTGAGGTTATTGATGTTTCAAAATACAACTTTTTTATTTGTACACATTTTTGATTGCCTTAACAAAATACAATAGACTGAGTGGCTTAAACAGCAGCATTCTCTGTTAAAAAAGAGCTCTTCTTTTAAGGGGTACCTGAACTGAACTGAACTAAATCCCACCTTGGGGGTCCCACACTCATGACCTCATCTAAACCTCCCAAAGGCATCGGCTCCAAATACCATCGTCTTTGGAGGTTAGGACTTAAACACAGGACTTTTAGAGGGACACAGATATTCAGGTCATAACACCCATTAAGTTTCAGTTTGACTTGGTTTTTGGTGCTCTTCATTTTCATTTTAACTTGAGAAAAGGAAGTTTGTTACACTGATCAATTTTGGACTTTAAGGACTAGATACATAAGGACAAAACACTGGAAAGTGTCAGAGAAATACAATGTTTAGGCAGGAAATCTCTAATTGTGATTTCCCTTCATTTATAGAAGAAAAATGAAACAGGGTTTTTGAGCGATTTTAAGACTTGATAGAGATCTGGATGCTAATATGGTTAGAGAGAAAGATCAGAATCTACTTAAATCTCAGCCAGTGTCTTCCTACAGTGTAACACTACTTCTCTCATTCTCAGTGATCGGCCATCTGTGGCCAGCAGTAAGGCATTTGATTTCTGTTGGCTAATTTTAAAAATCATGGCTTTTGTCATTTCCATCCAGAAAACCTTGAAAAATTATTTTTAGAATTTTAAGGAATGGGTGAGATAAATGAGCATCAGTGAGAATGTTTAAAGATCATAATAAACTGGAGTAAGAGGGAAACTTCCCTTGATGAAAGATACAATCCCATAAACAGTAAAAGGAACAAGAGAAAGTCTCCCATTGGAATTCATCTGTTGTGAATATTGGATACATAGTTTCTTAAATCACTTTTAGTTTGGGGAGTCATTTAATAACATGCTACTACTTTTTAAATATCTGATTGAATCTAGTAAAATAACCATTTCATCAAGTTGTATAAAAATTATTCATTTCATCAAATGCATTGTCTTTTTTAATTTAACCGTTCTGGGCAAAAAAAAAAAAACATATAAGAAGCAAAATAAAAGGTTTATATAGGGTATGCTTGAATATGCCTTAGAATTCTAGGAGAGTCTGCAAGAAAAAGGTAACAAGGACTGCCTCTAGGAGGGGGAGTAGACTGGAGAGAATGCTGGCGAGACCTACACTTCAGCACAGACTTTTGCAGCTTTTGAATTTTGTACCATGTGCATAAATTACCATTTAAAAGCTTTAAGCATAAAATTTGCTTTTAAAAACAAAGGCATTTGAGTTTTTACAAGTTAAATTTGGAGAACACAGGAGCTGTCTTGCTGCTGCTTGGAATACAATGTCCTGAACTATCCTGGCTGAATTTCTAGTCATTTTGTCTGAGTAGTTCAGGAAGGCCGTGGCCTCCATGGTCACTGTACTGTTTTGCTTTGTTATTTACTGTAGCTGTGACGAGGTGGTGTGCAGAGCCCCAGAAGAGAAGCCTGCACCTTAGTCATTGGCAAAGTACTGACTGGAGAAGTTTTGTTCTCTATCATGTTTTTTCAATAAAAACTGGATGCATGCTCCACTATCTTTTTTTTTTTTTCCTAAGTCCACACAAATGTCAAAATTGCATTCACATTTCCAACTATAAAGTTAACATGACCAGCAAAAGGGAAACTGTCCGCTTCCAGGACTTGACTTTACTAGGGATTTTTCAAGCATGAAGTTTTTAATAAGCCCTCTGCATGCAGTATTTCATTTCCTTCAGACGAGACACTACCTCACGGCCTCCACATGGCCTCCCCTTGGCTCTCAGCAGCTGCTTTCTGTGTGTAACCTGCCCAGGGGGCTGTCCAGCCTCCTCCCATGGAACATGGCATGTTTCTAAAGAGATATGGCAGTTAAAATTTTTTCAGAGGTTTGTGTAGCTACTTCACTCTAAACTCATGAAGTTGCATGTTTATGCAGTTATGGAGAGTACTAGGGACCTGGGCAGAAGCCACCAGGGCTTCAGGGACTACAGGTTTTTTGAAGAATGCTGATGGAGGGAGTTGTGAAGCTTTGGGACTTGCCATTCCTGGGATATCAAATATTTTCTCTTTCTTGCTTTCCTTCTTTTGGACCCCCAAAACAACAATTTTTTTTTTTCTTCTTGGAATAAATATGGAATTTAGAGATGAACCTATAACCTTTTGGACATCAGTTTTTTATTAAGTGTTGGGTGGAGTAAGGTCAGCATTTCCAGAGACAACTCGCCAAGAAAGGTGGTAAATCAGCATTTTTACAATCTACCATGAGAGTTTGAAAAAGCAAGAACTTAACACTGCTGGGAATTAGAGACTCTGCTATAACTGCACACTGGGGCACATCCATACGGGAGGGGAAATTTTTATTTATTCTTCTAGTCATCTTTCCTCTGCTTGGTTGGGCTGGAACTGGGCTGTGTGCTGCCTGTATAACATCCAGGACTGATGCTCTCAAAAGTACCATCCATGGAGTGAGGTCAAAGGCTATCATTTATACTCCCACTGGTACTGCTTTCCCACTGTTTGATGGGGACGTGGAGGATGGGAAGAATTTAGAAGCCATGGAGAGATGGGCTCACTTGGGTGGGAACAATGAAGAAAATGTAGAGATGGTAGGCCTAATATGGGCAATTTTATGTGTATTTTTGGAGAAGGCAATGGCACCCCACTCCAGTACTCTTGCCTGGAGGATCCCAGGGACGGGGAGCCTGGTGGGCTGCCGTCTATGGGGTCACACAGAGTCGGACACGACTGAAGCGACTTAGCCTTTGCCAAAATATCAGGCTTGAGATCTAATTTTGGTTCTTTAAAATAAGCAACAAAATAGAAAGTTCAGGACATGGAGAACCTTAGCAGAGACGCTGTGACTATCCAGAGAGTTACCTACTTCTCTTTAATGGTTAATGTCTGTGCTCACAAGATGGTTTTCTTTGGTACCATTATTTTCCTTTTGTTTTTGATTGTCTAAGATGTGGGCCAACAACCTTCTTTTGAGGGAAGAGATGATTATTTTTCAGCAAACTCATGTTTGCTTCAAAATGAGGGTAAGAACAGAGGCTTATATGCTTATATTTTATATGCTTATATCTTTCTGAGGTGGGGAATGTGGAAGGCGAAATTGATTGGCAGTGCTGTCAAAAGCATATTGACTCTTTTTAATGTGGCTTCCCTGGGCAACAGTAAACAATAACAAAATCTTAGTGTGAATAGAAAAACTTCTCTAGGGGAATGTGTAAGCATCATGTGTTCTGTTTATTGCAACAGTGTAAAATTTATCTTTCTGAGAAAGGTACATGAAGATCTCCATGTGCTTTTAATTTAGTAAAAGAGATAACAGTTACAATTTACTAATCCAAATTGTTTCCCCAAAGAGGGAAAAAAATCACTAATTTTACAGCAAGTATCCCATATTTTATGGAATATAATGTCACTGACTGCAAGAACCACTGTTATTTTACAGATTGCTGAAGAAAGAAAAAATACTATCAATTAAATTTACATAACATTCTCTCACTCAGAGTTTTTATTTCCTTCTTATTGAATGAGCTGTTTTAAAGTTATTTAGACATAGATTATTATAATATAGAACTCTTAGGCTTTTCCTAAAAAGAAAAACAAGCAAATTAAATTGGTTGAGATATTCCAAAAACTTCTTCACATTTAGATGTTGTCTCTTCTACAAACTTTTACTCAAAGCAGTAGATATTGTGATATTCCACGTACTATTGCTACTGGCCTGAGTCTTAGACTCTTTAATCAATAGAAATTGATAAGAGGTCAGATGAGAGATTCAGGCAAGGCTTTATTAGGATTGAGGCTGCAACACGGTGTGAAAACAAATGACAGGTGCCCTTGCTCACTCCCTAAGCAGCGGTGAGCTTTTCCTTGAATGGGGTAAGTGTAAGGGTGAGTATGTGGGTTGGGTGGAGGGACGGCTTGGGTGGTCTTCCCACCCCCTTGGTGATGCTGCATGCAGGGATCATGTGCAATACACTGTTTTGCTCCCAACATATCATAAGTGGCAGTTAGACTTTTGGTCTTTTTGCATCATGTTGTTCATAATTTGCCCTAACTGCCCATGTGTGCATTTGTGTTTAGCCCCTGATGTGTGTGTGTGTGTGTTAGTCACTCAGTCGTGTCTGACTGTTTGCGACCCCATGGACTGTAGCCTTCCAGGCTCCTCTGTCCATAAAACTCTCCAGGCAAAAATACTGGAATGGGTTGCCGTTTCCTTCTCCAGGGGATCTTCCCAACCCAGGGATCAAATCCAGATCTCCTGCATTGCAGGCAAATACTTTACCATCTGAGCTACAAGGGAAACCCTAGCCTCTGATAGCTTCTTTGTATTCTGTTGCTTGAGGAGATGTTTGTCCAGATACAAGAACTGCAGCAAAGGGTTCCAGGTCCCAGGTCCCACCCTGTCTCACTGTTATCTTCCATGGTGTCAAGAGTGTTGGTGATGTCATATTTCTTTAAAACCATCCTTCATCTTTTCCACAAATTCCTTCAAAACCACTGACACCCACCTTACTACTTTGGATGTATTATAACAACCCACTGTGACAACCATATCCTGACTCTACTTGTCCAACAGGGCTAAGGAGATGCCTCACTGTTGCAGAGAAGTAAAACATGCAGAAAAAAAATCTGTGATGTAGAACTGACACCTCTCCCTACGAACTGAAGTTTGTTGGAGGTCTTCTGAGTACACATGATACTTTGGGAAGGACATGAAATGATCTTTTACATTTATATGCCATGATACCCCAGTCCAGTTGTAGGATTCATTTATTTATTCAACCACCCACCCATCCATCCACCCATCTATGTACTCAGTCATACAATACATTTATTGAAGGCCCAGGCATAATGCTTGATGCTGACAATACAATGATAATTAATATAGTAGGGTCCTGAACCTTAAGAAACTTGCAGAAAATTTCAGAAATAGACTTAAACACAATAGTTACAATATGATACTACTTGTGAAGCAACAGAAATATATGGCATCTGGTCCCATCCCTTCATGGCAAATAGATGGGGAAACAGGGGAGACAAACAGTGCCAGACTTTATTTTGGGGGCTCCAAAATCACTGCAGATGGTGATTGCAGCCATGAAATTAAAAGATGCTTACTACTTAGAAGGAAAGTTATGACCAACCTAGATAGCATATTGAAAAGCAGAGACATTACTTGCCAACAAAGGTCCGTCTAGTCAAGGCAATGGTTTTTCCAGTAGTTATGTATGGATGTGAGAGTTGGACGGTAAAGAAAGCTTAGCTCCAAAGAATTGATGCTTTTGAACTGTGGTGTTGGAGAAGACTCTTGAGAGTTCCTTGGACTGCAAGAAGATCCATCCAGTCCATCCTAAAGGAGATCAGTCCTGGGTGTTCATTGAGGGACTGATGTTGTTGAAGCTGAAACTCCAATAATCTGGCCACCTCACGTGAAGAGCTGACTCATTGGAAAAGACCCTGATGGAGGAGAAGGGGCCGACAGAGGATGAGATGGCTGGATGGCATTATCGACTTGATGGACATGGGTTTGGTTAGACTCTGGGAGTTGGTGATGGACAGGGAGGCCTGGCATGCTGTGATTCATGGGGTTGCAAAGAGTCCAACATGACTGAGCAACTGAGCTGAACTGGTTACAAAAAAAATAAACAAACAAACTTCTTTGCTATGGAAGGCTGAACAGACCTAGACCTGCTGTTTAGATGGAGCAGGGATATTTCTGGTCCCCAAAATAGCCTCACACATTTCTTAGCCATACTACACTCAAGCAGAGAGTGTTGCCAAATGAAAAGCACTGCTGTTGTGAAGCAGTGCTTCCTCTGACTGCTGTTGGGTTGTTTATGGTGTAAATGCCTATCACTCCATGGTCCTCTCAGGATTGGACAGCTGTAGTCTTAGACAGGAGATGTGCTGCAACTTCAGTATCACACTAGTAGAAATTGGAGAGGAAGTTGGAAATATGTGGGCCAGAGCCAACAGGGCTAACCCAGGTGTGCCGCTGGCCCCAAAGGAGCTAACCCAAGGTATACGTGACCCTAAACCAGGGATGTGGTCAACTTGGGGCTGACACTCAAGAGATGATCCTAACATTTCCTGGCAGACAACACTGTTATGACTAGCCAGCTGGCAATGTTTTCTTTGCAGTAAGATCCAATCAACTACTGCAATGGAAAAATAGGTTCTTCTGTTGAGCCAGGGAAGGAGTCACACTACAGTTATAGAGGTTTCAACCTGGGAAAACTGGAACGTGCTTACAAGATCAGGGTAGAAGCCAGTCTTGGGAAATCACAGGAATATTTAGAGAGAAATGTTTTTCAATGGGCCTCTGAACTCAATAGCTTACCCCAGGCACACAGACTTTATACTGTAAGACTTATTCTACACTTCTTTCTCTGCATCCTGCCTCTTCCTTCCAGGGATAAAAGACCTCTAAGAGATTCCTCGACCTACTCAGGATTGGCCCAGAAATTTCCTTGGATAAACCAACGGGGAGAAGGCCTTTATCACAGCTAATTGGGTATGACACCCACATTTTTTTCAGAGGGAATTGAGATTTCTAGGTGATAAAGAATTGCCAACATTTATCCAGCTAGGAGGTGGTGAAGGTGACAGCCTTTGCCTTGAACACAAGCTTTCTGTTTTCAAAGTCCCTGAGGGGCATGTTGATAACCCAATAGGAATAGAGAGTCCTTCTCCCCTGGGCTTACCTCTGCACAAAGGGAAACAATTCCTGCTCATACATCTTTTCCCCAGTTAGAGGACTCCAGAAGGAAATGTTAGTAGTTTCAGCCAGATTTCCTTACCTGAGAAGGATTTCCTTTTTTTTTTGTCCAAGCCTGACTTTCATTTGGTCACAGTTCACTAACGGGTGGGATCATCACATTGAGAGCAGACAAGCATCTTCAGCTCACAATGGCAGTTTTCTCAGAGCACACCCTTAGCTCACACTTCCGCTTCCTGCATTCTTCCTTTGGGCCTTCTGTTCTCACACAGGAGGGCCACTTGGGCAGCACTCTTGACACACCTTGCAGAGGTAGGCTCTACCAGGACCCTTTCTCCCCAGAGGAAGCCAAGGCCTCTTTCATCTCATCTAACAGCTTCCTATCAGTTTGACAGCCCAGACAGTGGGGTCTGGGGAGCCTAGGCAGCTCAACAGTATGCACTGTTGATAACGACATGATTTTTTTCAACTTATTTCTTGTTTCCTTATTATGGCACTCGTGAGTGTGTTTTGAATTGACTTTTTCCAATGTGGTGGAAGTTACTAGGTGTTAAGAGACTGAGACTTACTTAAACCTCTTGGTCTTAGCCCTGCTACAGAGCCTTTTCTAGCGGGGTCTTGATTATTGAGTATTTTCTAAGATATTTGACTTTCTCACTTCTGTGTTCTGCATTTAATACTTTTAGCATATAACCTGGAGAATAAAAGAAGCGAGAAACAGGATTTGAGCCCTAAAACCCCAATTCCACCTTGAACCCACAACAACAGCTTTGTCCATGATCAATGATAGGTACCAGTCAGTGATGGGAGAAGGCAGTGGCACCCCACTCCAGTACTCCTGCCTAGAAAACCCCATGGACGGAGGAGCCTGGTGGGCTGCAGTCCATGGGGTTGCGAAGAGTCAAACACAACTGAGCGACTTCACTCTCACTTTTCACTTTGGTGCATTGGAGAAGGAAATGGCAACCCACTCCAGTGTTCTTGCCTGGAGAGTCTCAGGGACGGGAGAGCCTGGTGGGCTGCCGTCTATGAGGTCGCACAGAGTCGGACACGACTGAAGCGGCTTAGCAGCAGCAACAGCAGTCAGTGATAGGTGCTTAGTAAATGTTTAATTTTATAGAGAAATCAAGTGTCTGTGCATCATTAGTGTGCTTCATCAGAGAAAATATTTTCACATTTTCTAATCAATTAGTCCAAGGACCTTTTCTACCTTGTCCTAACAACTAAGAGCTGCCATTTAGCATATGCTAAATAAGTTTCCATATGAGGCAGTGACATTTCTAAATGAAGCCATAAACTATTATGAGTTATTTTCATTCACTAGCATCCAAGACAAACAGTGCATCTTATGCCTTTTGACAGCAATTGTTTGTTTGGAAGAATGTTTTCTAGGGTAATGCAGCATGAAAATAAAATTACTACAATCAGAAAGTTTTGCACACTAAAGAGGAGCGGACAATGTAGAATTGAAAGGAGGCAATGAGTCACACTGTAGGTTGGAAAACAATTCCTGAAACCCTTGTGAAATGCCAGCTAAAAAGACATTCAGCTAAGGGGTAACAGTTTTATCTAATCAGAATTTTTGACATGATGTGAAATTATTTTCTATGCTTAGTGCTTCCTACATGACAGAAGTATCCTTTATATCCAAAATTATATTAAAAATGATGCAGAGTCAACTCATTAGAAAAGGCCCTGATGCTGGGAAAACCGAGGGCAGGAGGAGAAGGGAATGACAAAGGATGAGATAGTTGGATGGCATCATCAACTCAATGGACACAAGTTTGAGCAAGCTCCTGAAGGACAGGGAAGCCTGGCATGCTCCAGTCCATGGGGTCGCAGAGTCAGACACAACCAAGCCACTGAACAACAAATATCAAAAATAAAAGCATTTTAAAAAAGAAACAGAAATATTTCTTTCTGTGGCAGTGTCTTCTGAAGAGTGATAAAATGTTTCTTTAATTTAAAATAATACCTTGAGTTAAAGTTTTAGAGCTAGAGAGAAAGATTTCTTCTGGTGATTTGCATTGTCTTCACAATGCAAAGTTGCTTAGCTAAATTTCTGTTCCTTAAGAATTATGGTTAATTGAAATCTATGAAGAAATTACTTTTGGTTTTTGTCAAGGTGATTATCAGTAACTGATTCAACTCAACTTAATTCTTTTGGCCCACTATGTGATGTATAAACCCAAAATTAAGAGAAAAGAGATCATGCCTGTGAAATGGCCACTGAATATTTAATTGGTTAATCTTCTTTGTGGTTTTGGATAAGTGAATTAAATTTACTCGGCCTTAATTTTCTTATTTGTAGAATTAAGGGAGTAAGTTAGAAGACCCCGTTGGGGGTCTCTCTGTTTTACTTCTCTTTCATTACCTTCCTTTTACCACTTATTTAACTTGGGAAAAGAAGCCTGTATTTTATCATACTGCCAACCAGTTACAACTATTGTGTTTACTCAGACATTTATTTCCAACCCTCTTATTTTATTGCTTCTATTTGTAGGAACAAAGAGATATAGAGAAAATGCTTCATGTGTATGAAATAACTACAGCTGGAGCCTTACTCCTGTCTAACATGCTGTATAACTTTTAACAAGGAATTTGTGCTTTAGCATTGTATACAGGCTTCCCTGGTGGCTCAGTAGTAAAGAACCCGCCTGCCAATGATTCGATCCCTAGATTGGGAAGAGCCCCTCGAGAAGGAAATGACAACCCACTCTGATATTCTTGTCTGGAGAATCCCATGGACAGTAAAACCTGGTGGACTATAGTCCATAGTCTCAAAGACTGACATGACTGAAACGACTTAGCACATACAAGGGCTGATAACATGCCATTTGCACTACACCGTGGAGTAGAAAAAAGAAACTATGTATTATGGAAAATCCTGCTAATTTTATCAGACAATGTTGTGCCAACAAGAAAACAATACAAAACTGAGTTCTCAGACTGTTTGGCTGGGTTTGCTTATCTGAATGTATATACTTTGAAATATCATTTCCAGGTTTATAGTTACTGCTGGAAAGCCTTCTAAGCAAGATGTATTTCTAGTTTGCACATTGTGGTAGCCATCCTCTACACAGTCCCCCAGTGATCCTCACCTACTCTGTTAAATAGGGTTGACCACTTATAACTAATATGGTATTGTGTAAATGATGGCATGTGACTTCTGATGGTAGATAATGTAAGACATATGGCTCCCACCTTGTATTCTTTGGAATTATTTTCTTGGAAGGAAGTCAGCCAGTCAGTCAGTGTCATGAAAACACTCCAGCAACTTTATATAAAAGTACACATGGTGAGGAATTGCTGCTTCCTGCCAACATCCAGCTCCAACTTGCCAGTAATTGAATGAGCCATCTTGGAATCAGATCCTCCAGTTTCAGTCCATCCTTCAGATGATTGCTCTTCCAATCATCATATTTACAGCAGCCGTGAGACATCCTGATCCAGAACCACCCAGGGCCAGTTAAGCTACTCTGGAATTCTTGAACCACAAGAACTATGTTAACTAAATGTTTAGAGTTGTTTTAAGCTGCCACTTTTGGGGTTTCCCTAGTGGCTCAGATGGTAAAGCTGCTTTATGGGGGTCACTTGTTACTCAGCAATAAATAACTAATATACAAGTCAAAAGAAAAGTGTAATGGCTTCTTACTCATGTGTAGGAAAGAAAATGTTCTTTAGTTTCTGTAACTCAACATAATCTCCATTTAAACTTCATTATATCTGATTATGGGGAAAATAAACAACTCATTCTGAAGTAATTTAGTAACTTCAGATTTTAACACAGGTAATTCAGGATTTTTCCTCACTCCCCGTCTGGCTAGGAGTAGCACCTAGGATCAGAGGAAAATAACTTACCTGATGTCATAGTATTAGAAGTATGGATGGAGCTCTTATCCCTTGTCTTTGCAAATATCTTCAGTGCTCTCCACTAGAATATTAATGGCTTAACAGATGATGTATTATAAAGGTGGACTTTTCAGTATGCTTTCTAGGTCAAATGCTTTTCCCTGTTTTATCATCTCTGATATCTCATTACAATCCAAGGGAATTGTATAAGATACAGAAAAAGATGATAAAGTCTTATCGTAAAATTCTATGGCTTACTGTGGAGGTAGAAGGCCAGTGTTAATTTGAATGTGTGAAAGTCATTCAGTCCTGACCAACTCTTTGCAACCCCATGGACTATACAGTCCGTGGAATTCTCCTTCTCCAGGCCAGAATACTGGAGTGGGTAGTCTTTCTCTTCTCCAGGGGATCTTCCCAACTCAGGGATCAAACCCAGGGATCAAACCCAGGTCTCCCACATTACAGGCAGATTCTTTACCAGCTAAGCCACAAGTGAAGTCCAAGAATAACTGGAGTGGGTAGCCTCGCCTTTCTGCAAGGAATCTTCCTGACCCAACAATTGAACTGGGGTCTCCTGCATTGCAGGTGGATTCTTTACCAGCTGAGCTACCAGGGAAGTCTTTTGAAAGTCCTTTCCTTTTCTCTGTGTCATGAGTTATCCATGTAGTTTTAATACTTGGAAGCTTTCCTGGAAGGGCAGAAAGTAAAAGAAGCTACTTCAACATTGCTTGATTCTTTAAAGTGAATGATCATTTGAGGAGCTTTATAGTGGATGCCTCAAACTGTCTTCAATATTTTAAGATAATTTTTTTTAACCTGCAACTCTTTGGAATAGCTGTCATGACTCTGTCCTCCGGTCAGATAGAAGTGAGTGTGTTGAATAAATGACTAATAAAACATGTCAGTGATAGAATGTGGATTATTAGCATTCTGGACTGGAGTTGCCATCTAGTGAATCACATACTTAGGGGCAAGATTCTTTAAAAGAAATTACTTCTGACAGTCCATCAGGACAGATGCTGCAAGGTGGCATGGCCCATCACATGGTATGCCTCAGAAATGAAAAAAAATTGACCCTTATGTTACCTCTCATTTGATGTTTTTCCCTTTGTTTCTTAGCCTTTGTTTCAGTACTAGAATTTAAATGACTTTCACCATGTTCTGTGTTCAGTGGTATCTCCAGGTTTAGGCTATCTCATCTAAGTAACAGCTTAAGACACGTTCCTGTCATACAACTCTCCTTCTATTTTTATCATAGCAAAAGCAATCCTCTGGCTAGCCTCTATAATTCTCATATAAGCTGAAGGATAAAAATAATACATTGGGAGGCCACTAGTAAGAGAAATTCTCTCCTTTTAGGAGATACAATTTCATGACCCAATTGTTCTTTTGATTTTTCTTGCCATTTCTTAAACCCCGGGTCAGCGTTGTTTGTAAACTAACCTGAGTCCTTAGAATATATTACCATGCCATCAGTAGATGTGTATTTATTTTTCTACCTTACATATTTTATTTGTTTTTGGTTGCTTATCTATTTTGCTTTATCATTTTATAGTATTGATTTTTGATTCATTGCATGTCTTTTGGCATATGAAAGCAAGTCATAAAGGAATATCATAACACAGTACAAAAACTGATAACAGAACAATAATATGGAGTTCTGAAATAATGATTAAATCAAAGAAAGATGAAGAAAGACTGGTGTGATAGTAAGCACTATAACCAAGGTCTTAAAATGAGATGATTCCTGTTGTAGTTCATGTATAAAATCAATTTGAGAAACAAACATAAATTCTGATGTTTGAAGCCAGGTGAAAGGCAAGGTATATAAAGAGGACAGTGAGTGTAATTATTATAGTAACAAGTGACACACGGAATTGCAGGAACAATCAATTACCTTGTCCCTTTGAATTTCCATTGCAGCATTAGGGACTCTCAGTGAAATGTATTCTTGGAGAGACAGGCTAGTCTATTTAAAGTCAAGAAATTCTATGCTGTGAGCAAAGACATCTCATTCCCCAAAATAATTTTCACTTTTATACTCAGAAGGTTAGAAATATTATCCTGCTTGGAAAATATTTTTATTCTCTGTTGGCCATTTCAGTATTATTTAGAGATCTGTGGACTTGCTGTGTTACAATGTCTATGATGGACTCTGTAATCAGAGACATTATCTTCTGAACTGTAGTCTTAAATGGACATTTCCTAACATTGAAATACACTTTGTTAACTCTCAGACAGGCAGTTTCTTAACATAAAAATGCACTCTGTCAACTCTTGTACATTCCTCATCAATATCAAAAGTATTTGCTAAGTGGCTATTAAGTATTTGTCACCATAATTATGCTATAGTGAACCAACAATACATTCTAACTGAAAAATACAGCGTGGTACATTGTTGATAACCATATTACTTTTCTGTGTGAACGTAGGAATAAAAAGCCTATGCAAAATACTATCAATCCAAAATCAGCAGCATATACAGAAGCAATTACATCACAGATATAACTAAGTTTATCTCAGGGATGCCAAGAGTGGTTCTACATTGGAAAATTATAACTGTAATTCATTATATTAATGAATTTTTTAAAGCCATATACCAATTCCATTTAAACAGAAAATTCATTTGATAAAATACAACACCCATTCAAATTAAAGATAATTTAGTAATCTATGAATAGAAGAAAATATTTTATCTTGATAAATATTATTTTAAAATATCTAGAGAAAACTTTATTCTTAATGGGAAACTATTAAAATATTCTCTTTAATGATAAAATTAAGGTGTTCACTTTACAGCATACAGTCAACTTTTATTGAAGGCTCTTGTCAGTTTCATAAGACAGACACCCACACACACACACACACACAAACTAAAGGCATGGAGATTAGCAAGGGAGTAATAAAATGTTCATTATTTGAAGACTGCTGATTTATGTTATTTATTAGAATAAATAAGAGAATAAAGCAAATTGAACATAGATTAAATCAATATACCAACACTAATTTCATTTTAAAATACTAGCTAAACTTTATTATTTTTAAAACTGCATGATATTTAAAATGGCAATAAAGATATAAGAGCCTTGGAAGTAAATCTAACAAAAATGGTGCAGAACCTGGTTGGAGATATTATAAAACTTTATGGAGAAACATTAAAGAATACTTAAATTGTGAAATTTATCAGGTATACATACAGGAAGATCCAATATCATAAAGATTTTAATTCTTCCCAATATGATCTATAAAAATGCATTCCAGTAAAAAACAAAACAACTTCAATAGAATTTTTAGAGACATTTGAAAAGTTGCTTCTGAAACATATATCAAAGAACAAAATGCTAAGAATAGACAATGGGATAGTAGGATATGTCCCACCCACATCAATGTTTTTATAAAGCTTTACTAACTGTGACAGTGTGGTGTTGGTATCAGTTCAGTTGTTGGTATGGTCTCTGTTAAAAACAGAAGAGGAAAGTCAATAAAATACGCACATACATTTATTAATACATGATATATTACAGAGTTACTATCTTATAATGTTGCTCAGACAATTAGTTATCTATGTGGGAAAAAGTTAATTTATGTCCCTACCTATTGCTATAATCATGGATTAAAGGCTTATATGTGAAAGGCAAAACTTCAGAGCATTTAGAAGAAATGACAGAAGAATATCTTTTGACAGTGAAATATGGAAAAATTTTCTTCAATCAAGAGGCACTAAACATCAAAGAAAAGATTAATGTTTGCTTATATCAAAATTAAGAATTTCTGTCTTTCATATAGTACAACATAAAAAGCGAAAAACTAATTACCCCTTCCCAAAAAAAGTGAGAAGATATTTGCAACAAATATAACAAGTATATAAGATCCATGTGTTAAAAAATAAAGAAAAAGAAGTAAATAGATAAAAGGATGAACACTATGAATAGGTATTTCCAAGAAGAAACCTGGGGCTTCCCTGGTAGCTCAGCTGATAAAGAATCTGCCTGCAATACAGGAGACCTGGGTTTGGTCCTTGGGTTGGGAAGATTGCCTGGAGGAGATCGGACAACCTAATGTAGTATTCTTGCTTTGAGAATCCCCATGGACAGAGGAGCCTGGCGGGCTACAGTCTATTGGGTTGCAAAAAGTCGGACATGACTGACTAACACACACACACAGACACACACACACAGAAGAAACCTGAATGGCCAGCAAGCATTTGAAAAGGTACCTAGCCTCATTAGCAACCAGGAAAATGTGAGTTGAGACCCCAGTCAAGTATTATTTTCCATCAATTAACTATACAAAAAAAGTCCAAAATACCACGTGTTGACAAGAATATAACTAAACAGATATGTATATACTACTTGTTATGCATGTGTGCTCAGTTGTGTCCAACTCTTTGTAGCCCCTGGGCTGTAGGCCACCAGGCGCCTCTCTCCATAGGATTTCCCCTGCAAGAATACTGGAGTGGGTTTCCATTTCCTTCTCCAGAGGATCTTCCCGGCCCAGGAATCCAACCCACTTCTCCTGAGTATCCTGCATTGCAGGAGAATTCTTTACCACTAAGCCACCAGGAAAGCCCCTTATGTATGCTAATAGAATGCAAACAAGCAAAAATTCTTTATAAAACAATGTATCATTATCTTATAAAATAAATGTTTACAGGACCTGAAATCCAACAATTCTACTTCTAGTTATATTCTCAGAGAAACTCTTTGCACATGTGCACCATAATAGACTATGCCAAAGCCTTTGACTGTGTGGATCACAATAAACTGTGGAAAATTATGAAAGAGATGGGAATACCACCTCATCTGCCTCTGGGGAAACGTATATGCAGGTCAGGAAGCAACAATTAGAATTGGACATGGAACAACAGACTGGTTCCAAATAGGAAAAGGAGTACGTCAAGGCTGTATATTGTCACTCTGCTTATTTAACTTATATGAAGAGTGCATCATGAGAAACCCTGGGCTGGAGGAAGCACAAGCTGGAATCAAGATTGCCGGGAGAAATATCAATAACCTCAGATATGCAGATGACACCACCCTTATGGCAGAAAGTGAAGAGGAACTACAAAGCCTCTTGATGAAAGTGAAAGAGGAGAGTGAAAAAGTTGGCTTAAAGTTCCACATTCAGAAAACGAAGATCATGGCATCTGGTCCCATCACTTCATGGCAAATAGATGGGGAAACAGTGGAAACAGTGTCAGACTTTATTTCTTGGGGCTCCAGAATCACTGCAGATGGTGATTGCAGCCATGTAATTAAAAGATGCTTGCTCCTTGGAAGAAAAGTTATGACCAACCTAGATAGTATATTCAAAAGCAGAGACATTACTCTGCCGACAAAGGTCCATCTAGTCAAGGCTATGGTTTTTCCAGTGGTCATGTATGGGTGTCAGAGTTGGACTGTGAAGAAGGCTGAACACTGAAGAATTGATGCTTTTGAGGTGTGGTGCTGGAGAAGACTCTTGAGAGTCCCTTGGACTGCAAGGAGATCCAACCAGTCCATTCTGAAGGAGATCAGCCCTGGGATTTCTTTGGAAGGACTGATGCTAAAGTTGAAACACCAGTACTTTGGCCACCTCATGGGAAGAGTTGACTCATTGAAAAAGACTCTGATGCTGGGAGTGGCTGGGGGCAGGAGGAGAAGGGGACGACAGAGGATCAGGTGGCTGGATGGCATCATGGACTCGATGGACGTGAGTCTGAGTGAACTCCGGGAGTTGGTGATTGACAGGGAGGCCTGGCATGCTGCGATTCATGGGGTCACAAAGAGTCGGACATGACTGAGCAACTGAACTGAACTGCACTGAACTGAACTGAACCATATTAGAAATAAAAGTGTGTTCATTGCAGCACAGTCTGTAATAGGATAAACTGGAACCATTCCAAGTGCCTCTCTGTGGGACAATGAAATTAGGTCATATTCACACAATGAAACGTTATGCAACAAAATGGATGAATCTTAAAAACCCAATAGTAAAAAGACAGGATGTATCTTTACGAACACTGGGGTACAAGTATCTCTCCAAATAGTTTTTGTTCTTTTCAGACATATACCTAGGAGTGGAATTGCTGGATCATATAGCAGTTCATAGGGGCTTCTCTGGTGGCTCATATGGTAAAGAATCTGCCTGAAATGTGAGAGACCCAGGTTCGATTCCAGGGTTGGGAAGATCCCCTGGAGAAATGAATGGCTACCCACTCCACTATTCTTGCCTGGACAATTCCATGGACAGAGGACCCTGGCGGTATAGTCCATGGGGTTGCAAAGAGTTGGACACAACTGAGTGACTGAACACTTGAACAACATACACGCATAGCAATTCTATTTTTAGTTCTTTTGAGAAACCTCCATACTATTCTCCATAGTAGTTGCACCAATTTACATTCCCATCATCAGTATACAGAGGTTCCCTTTTCTCCATGCCCTTTCTCAAACTTGTTATTTGTGTTCATTTTGATGCTAGCCATTCTGGCAGGTATCAAGTAATATCACATTGTTGTTTTGATTTGCATTTCCCTGATGACTGGTGATGTTGAGCACCTTTTCATGTGCCTATTACATCTGTGTTTCCTCTTCAGCAGAAAAATATCTCTTCAGGTCTTCTGTCCATTTTTTAAATTAGGTTTTTGTTCTTGTAGTGTTGAGTTGTATGAGCTGTTCTGTATCTTTGATATTAAACCCATATTGGTCACATCATTTGCAAATATTTTCTCCAATTCAGTAGGTTGTTTTTTTATTTTGTCAGTGCTTCCTTTTGTTGTGCAAAAGCTTTTAAGTAGGCCCCACTCATTTATTTTTGCTTTTATTTCCTTTATTTTAGGAGATAAATCCAAAAAAAATATTGCTACGAGACATTGTTGACCTGAAGGAGCAAGGTATGTGACTATTTTGGCAGGGATCCTTCTAGACAAAGGTTGATCAAGAATAGGGTACACGGACTGATCATAAGTGTTGGCTTGAGCAACAGAATGAATGGAGGTGACATTTAACGAGATGAAGACATGTTTGGCCGGATGAGTGGCACAAGAGTCTTGGGAATGTAACAGTTTGGTTTTAGTTGTGTTTAGCTTGAGATGTCCTTTATGCCTCCAAACTGAAGGGCTGAGTAAACAATTGGGTAGAAGAGTCTAGAAGCGAAAGTGCATGTTGAGTTAATGGGACTGCAGGTCAAAGCACATGTGCAGTTATATTAAAAATAGGTAGTAATACAAGTTAAAGTAATACTAAACATTCCTTCCTAACATAGTCCACTGATTTTGAAATGTAAAATAAATCACAAGAATAGTTTTCTTCCTGAGCTATTTACTCTCTCAATTTGTGTCCAAGAAGAAAAGCTTCTGATTCAGAGCTGTGGTCTATCATCTTTCTACTGGTCATTTGAAACAGCAAAGCAAGGTCTTGTCAATAAGGCTCAACTGAGCAGAGGCGAGGTCCTTTGTCTCACTAGTCTGGTGCTTGCTGGCCTGGTTGTGTGCAGCATTGTGCTGCACCCAGCATTTTTCAGGCATGAAGGCCATGCGGGTTGAAGAGCCACAGTACCACTGAAGCCAGTGCTTTGACAAGCAGATTTGCTCCTTCAGTGGGCTTTGAATGGAGGCAGTATAACAAGGAGGGCATTCTACCAATTAGTGAATGACGATGGGCTGCAGGGCAAGCCATGCCAAGACTCAGCAGCAATTGTATCTAGAGACCAGAACATCCCATTTCCTCTTCCCCTGTGCCTCACATTCCTCAGATACCAGTGTTTCATGTGGTTGTATGTCCCCAGCAGCTCCCCCACAGCCCAGCAAGGCCTGCCTTCTTCCTCCTGTCTCTTGTGTCAACCACAGCTGACACTCTGGTTGTGGGAGGGATCCATGGGTTTCAATTAGGCTCGGCATTGTGGTCTCTAGCCCAAATCTGCTTGCAAACAACAGCTAACACTTGCGATCTTGGGAATAACCAAGCAATGGGACTCGTTTAATTCAGAATATGGGATGGCCTAGTTCTTTGTATCTAGAAAGTGAGCATTACTCTTTATGCCTCTTAAAGATCCAAAGATATATGTCTCAAATATTTGTAATCACAAGGATATTTAAATATATGAGATCAATGATAAGTACGCATGACTCCTTTGGAATCAAGAAGCTACGCATTCTGTCCAGTGTGCAGAATTCATAAATAAAAATCAGATGTAAACTGAGGTTTCTATGACCCTTGAAGATTTCAGAGTTGACTCAAACTCAGATCCCTCCATTCTATGACCAGTGACAGTCCAAAGTCTTCCTTCATGATTTCAGTTAGTCCTAAAAAATTAAAATGCTTCTTGATCCCCTCTATCCTTTATGGTATTATTCAGTCACTAAGTCATGTCTGACTCTTTGTGACCCCATGGACTGCAGCACGCCATGCTTCCCTGTACTTCACTATCTCCCAGAGTTTGCTCAAACTCATGTCCATTGAGGCAATGATGCCATTCAACCATCTTATCACTCCCTTCTCCTCTTGCCCTCAGTCTTTACCAACATCAAGTTCTTTTCTAATGAGTCAGCTCATCACATCAGGTGGCCAAAGTACTGGAGCTTCAGCTTCAGCTTCAGCATCAGTCCTTCCAGTGAATACTCAGGGTTGGTTTCCTTTAGGATTGACTGGTTTGATCTCCTTATAGTCCAAGGTGCAGATGACACCACTCTTATGGCAGAAAGTGAAGACGAACTAAAAGCATCTTGATGAAAGTGAAAGAGGATAGTGAAAAAGTTGGCTTAAAGTTCAACATTCAGAAAATGAAGATCATGGCATCTGGTCCCATCACTTCATGGCAAATAGATGGGGAAACAGTGGAAACAGTGTCAGACTTTATTTCTTGGGGCTCCAAAATCACTGCAATGGTGACTGCAGCCATGAAATTAAAAGATGCTTATTCCTTGAAAGAAAGTTATGACCAACCTAGGTAGCATATTGAAAAGCAGAGACATTACTTTAACAACAAAGGTCCATCTAGTCAATGCTATGGTTTTTCCAGTGGCCATGTATGGATGTGAGAGTTGGACTGTTAAAAAGCTAAGCACCAAAGAACTGATGCTTTTGAAGTGTGGTGCTGGAGAAGACTCTTGAGAGTCCCTTGGACTGCAAGGAGATCCATCAGTCCATTCTGAAGGGGATCAGCCCTGGGATTTCTTTGGAAGGAATGATGCTAAAGCTGAAACTCCAGTACTTTGGCCACCTCATGCGAAGAGTTGACTCCTTGGAAAAGACTTTGATGCTGGGAGGGATTGGGGGCAGGAGGAGAAGGGGACAACAGAGGATCAGGTGGCTGGATGGCATCACTGACTCGATGGATGTGAGTCTGAATGAACTTCAGGAGTTGGTGATGGACTAGGAGGCCTGGCATGCTGCAGTTCATGGGGTCGCAAAGAGTTGGACACGACTGAGTGACTGAACTGAACTGATAGTCCAAGGGACTCTCAAGAGTTTTCTCCAGCACCACAGTTTGAAAGCATCAATTCTTTCATACGCTGCCTTCTTTATGGTTCAACTCTCACATCCATACACGATTATTATAACCCTTATATCTGTACCCATCTGTGCTGTGTCTCCCTTCTCCCATATCCATCTATACTCCAAACTAAAACCTTGTGTTGATTTTCACACACAAAAAGACTCACTCTTGCATCTAGTGGGTTTGGTAACTTTCCTAGGAGTTTGAATGGGAACATGGAGGGGGTCCATGGTCCTCTGTAGGACTTTGGTCATCTCTACAGCTTTATCCCTCTTCTCTTCTCCTTCTTCAACTCCAAGGTCATAGGCAGTCTTTACTATGTTCATAGCAAATTCTGGTACTAACAAAAAGCATGGCCTCTCTGGACTCTCAGCATCTCCATTTACATAGTCTTTAATATAAATGCCTACCTTTACTGACTTTGAATCTCACTGAACTCATTCATGATAGGTTCTCCAGAATGCTATGTTGATATGTAATCATCAAATACAAATGGAGACCCAAGGAACACAGACACACACATTGTACATATCTCCTCTGCTCATACATGCCCCCTGTTTCATCAGACTTTACTTACAAAGCACAAGTTCAAAGATGACAAGTTATATAAGAATATCAAGATGGCAACAGCAGTGCATTAAATCAAGTGTGTGAAACCCTTCTGAGCATGGTGCTTGTAAGACTGTACAAACTATGTGCCCCAAAGCAGACCTGAAAGTGGATCTTCCTGTTCAAGTCAAGTCTTCACATTTCTGCAGCCCTGACTGATATCTAACAGAATGTTATGTGATAACAAACCAGAAACACTCACCTAAGCTTCTCCTGATATCTGACCTGCAAGAACTGTGAGATAGAATAAATATTTGTTACACAGGAACAGATAATGGATATACGAGTCTCCATAAAATGCATACTCATTGATTCTAATTCAAGGTCAGGTCATAAGCCAGGAATATGTATTTTAATAATAATCCCAACCATCAGGGAAGTACAAATCAAAACCACAATGAGATACCAATTCACACCCACTAAGCTGACTGTATTCAAAAAGACAGATAAAAACAAGTGTTGGCAAGAATGCGTAGGAATTAGAATCTTCACACACTGCTGGTGGGATGGAAAATGGTGTAGCCACTTTGGGAACAATCTGGAAGTTCCTCAAGTGTTGACATAGACTTGCCAGATGAGCCAGCAATTCCATTCCTAGATGTGTACCAAGAGAACTGAAAACACATGTCTATAAAAACATTGTGCACAAATGTTTATGGCAGCATTATTCATAATAGTCCCAACGTGAAAACAACCCAAATGTCTGTCAACTGATAAATGGATTTTTTTTTAATGTGAAGCACAGTTCAGTTGTAAAAAGAAATGCAGTGCTGATACATGCTACAATGAAGATAAACCTTGAAAACGTCTTGATAAATGAAAGAACTGAGTCACAAAAGGCCACATATTTTATAATACCATTTATATAAAATACACCAAATAAGCAAATCCATAAAGACAGAAAGTAAATTGGTTGTCACCTAGAGCTGAGGAGCCTGGAGGGAAAAGGAGAGTAACTCCTAATGGGTGTATGGTTTGTTCTGGGAATGATGGAAATCTCCACAATTGATTGTGTTGATGGTTGTGTAACTGTGAATATGGTAAAGAATCACTGAATTGCATACTTCAAGCACGTGAAAAGTGAATTATTTCTCAATAAAGCTGTTATACAAAATAATAATCCCCAGATGATTCTAATACCAGCAGTCTAATTTTCATACTTTTGATATGTAAGTCTAGTCTTTTAAAATTGATATTCATTTAAAATAAAAGCCTGACTATAATAAACTATAATAATAACTATATAATAATAATAACTATATAACTATTATAATAACTATAATAATTCTTTATTGTTGTGTTCACCACTTACACCTTCCTAGAGAGAAAATAGGACACAAGTGAAGAAAAACTGGGGATAAGATAGATCTTTAACTTCAGTCTGAAATTACTTTTAAACTACCTAGCTTTCTTGGCAAAGAACAAAAATGATGACAGTAGCTGTAAGGATTGAAATTAACTCTTGAGAAGAGAACAAGTGTGTCAGTAAGACAAAAACATTAATGGTTCCTCTTTATAGGGTGTAAAGTGGAGCTTTAATTTCTCCACCGAGTGGCTTGTTTGCTTGTTCTCAAGACACTCTGGTTAGGCCTGGCCATCATGACTGTCATTCATTTTGCTTTTTCTCTGAGGTTAGTTAGAGTCTCTTCTCTCACCTGGGATGAGATGACAAGAAACAGGATGAACCTTATAATTTCAGTGAAAGCAGTTTTTAATTCTGATTTGATGTCTGTTGATGCCTAGCATTTTGCCTTTTCTCTATAAAGCTTGCAGACACAGTAATTATTTAATTGCTCCAGCTCTATCTGTCATAGGCAGGGTTTGAGCTCTACTGAAGCCAGGGTTGAACTTGCAGAAAGGAAAGGAAGAGGCTCTCTGTGCCCCAGAACTTCTCTCTGGCAGTGCGCACAGTCCTCTCATTCTCTTACAAAATGGGAAAGGTCAAAAACTCCCTGATTTCTACCCTCTATTCCTTAACCATAAAATCTGAACGCTTTAAAAAAGTATGATCTTTTAAAAAATTTTGGCTTCTATGTAATATATAGAAACACTTACATGATAATAGATAGTAGATAGTAGATAAATTTCTCATGTAACTCATTAACTGAGAGTCATTTGTTAGGAATTCTAAATATCTAAGATGACCAATATCATTTGAAAGACTATGAAGTAGAGCAGTAACTAGGAGAAAAGCTGATTCTCATGATCGTACTAGTTATATCAAAGATCGATTATGAATTTTCTAAGTTTATAATAAATGCTACTGTCTTCATGATTGAAATTTTATCTGAGAAGAAAACAACAACAACAGAAAACAGAAAAAAACTTTGATTTCAGTCCTGAGCACCTCCCAGGGAGGGACTGTGCATTGTTTGTGTGCGTATGAAAGTTGCTCAGTTGTATCCAACTCTTTGAGACTCGGTGGACTATACAGTCCATGGAAGTCTCCAGGCCAGAATACTGGAAACTTTTCCAAGGCATCTTCCCAAACCGGGGATCAAACCCCAGTCTCGACACTGCAGGCAGTTTCTTTACCAGCTGAGCCACCAGGGAATTGTTTATGCTTCCACTAAGCCCAAAGTGCAGCACAATACCTGGAACATAGCTAGTGCTCAATAAAGGCTGGAGTTTACAGATTTACCTTGAGAGCTTCCCTACTTCCCTGTGGGCACCTCCTTCTTGCTTCCATCCATTCCCGAATCAGGATTCTCCAAGTGTTGCAAGTCTTGCCTTGTGTGGCCTTGTCTCTACATAACCTCCTCCATGGCAGGATACCTTATAACAGGGCCTCACAGCATTTTGTTGAGCACTCGTGTGCTATGAATCGTGAGGCGGCAAAATCACTTTTTAGGAATGGCTAGGAGAAGGCAATGGCGCCCCACTTCAGTACTCTTGCCTGGAAAATTCCACGGATGGAGAAGCCTGGTTGGCTGCAGTCCATGGGGTCGCTGAGAGTTGGACACGACTGAGTGACTTCACTTTCACTTTCCTGCATTGGAGAAGGAAATGGCAACCCACTCCAGTGTTCTTGCCTGGAGAATCCCAGGGACGGGGCAGCCTGGTGGGCTGCCATCTATGGGGTCGCACAGAGTCGGACACGACTGAAGTGACTTAGCAGCAGCAGCAGCAGCAGCAGAATTTACCAGGTTTTCAACTCTCTTGCTGGGAGAGGGGTTATATCCATCCCCAAACGATTAAATAGGTTCCATCTAGCTGTAGAGCCGGTAATTTGAGGAAAATTCTTCAGTCTTCCTAGTTCTGCTTCAGGAAGCAAACTCTAGGGCTCATGAAATAGTCTAGCGGGCTGGGGAGGGGAAGAATAGTGGGGCTATGGAAAGTAAAGAGCCCCCACAAGCAGCACACAAAACCCTGGAACATATCCTGTTCACTGGTAAGATCTGAGTCAAGAGCAGTGCAGACGACTATGGGATTACATATAGCATTGCTCAATATGGTGGACCTCCCCGTCAATCTATTAATTTTAGTTGCCTCTGAGCCTGCAGGATAAATTTTCTTCTTAAAGACCTCTTGTCCCTCACGAGGAGGATTCCACAAGTTGAAAATTTACAAAGGTAATGGAGAGCGAGTAACAGTTAGAGGCTGAAATAGAATATGTCAGCTGCCACCTTTTCTCTCTGCATCAGTTTATTAATGAGATCCTCACTAGTCCTCATCAAATGGGAGAGACCTGGAGAGTGGTTGATTTTCTGGGGTTCTCCTAAGTCTCTAAAATTGGAAAAATAAATTACCACTTCATTAGTAGGAGAATCAAATGGACTGATTGGAATGTTTAAAGTCATTTTCTTTTCTTTTCTTTTCAGGAAAACACACGGCAAATTTGCCACATAGTTCTAGAGACATCCTATTTAAATGAACAGGAAGAAATCAGCAGAGTTTAACAGAAAAAGATCAGCTTTGGTTTTAAATACCTTTCAAAGAAAGCAAAAACCACAACAAAATATGTTTTTAGTACCATTAGTTTCTACAGGTAAAAGATAATCCAGTCTTTGTACAGATTTCCATGTCATGCTTTGTACTGCATGAGGCTGGCTTCAGTGTATTCTTTGTTTATTTTCTCAGAAGCCTTTGTCTCTAGTCTTTTACCTGGAGACTTGAAGAATTTACCTGATGTTGACTGAGGGAATGATTCTTATGAAGCAAAACTGGAAATTTTAGACACAAAATAAATCTTTAAGGGCCAAGCTTCCCCTCCCTGAAGCTTGGTCTCCTCATTTATGAGACTGAAGAGTCATAGAGTATTACTAGGTGACCTTTATATTCTAAGCCTAATGATGATGATAGAACTATACCTATTAGTTTAACTTTCCCAATTCACCTTTAACTTCCATTTTATTCTTTCACTGGAGTACATTGTAAAGAATGTGGACTTTGAAGTCAGTAAACCTATGTTTAAATCCTCAGTTGGCTCTTTGCTAGCTGTATGACCACTAATGAATTATATAATCTTTCTGAGATTCAAATTGCCTCTTCTGCAAAATAGCAATACTAATAGGGGGTGATGATTGAACAAAATGAACTATATACGGTCATCTTGTAGCATCCTCAGGGGATTAGTTCCAGACTTGCCTTGGATACCAAATTCCATGATGTTCAATTAACATATTTGTGATTCTGCATCAATGGATTCAACAAACCTCTACTGGTGTAGTCACGTGGTACTTACTGAAGAATATCTGTGCATAAGCGGACCTGAGAGTTCAAACTCATGTTTTTAAGAGTCAAGCATACTGTGTTGTGGAGTGAATTCAACCTAAAATTCACATGTGAAAGTTCTAACCCCCTGTACCTCAGAGTGTAACCATGTTTGGAGATAAAAAGAGGTTAATAAGTTCAAATAGGGCTATTGTGGTGGGACCTTAATCCGATATGACTAGTGTCCTTATACGAAGAGGAAGAGACTCCAAGGAAAGGGTCATGCGGACACAGCAAGAAAACAGCCATCCGTCAGCCAAGGAGAGAGGCCCCAGGATGAAACGAATCTGTTAATGCCTGATCCTCGACTTCAAGCTCCAGAACTGAGAGGAAATAGGTTTCTGTTGCCAGAGCCACCCAATCTGTGCTATTCTGTTATGGCAGCCATAGCTAACTAGTACAGTTTTTATAGTAACTGTACCACAATTCACTTTAAAACAAATAGTAGCAATTATTACTGCTCAATAAACCTCAGTTGAGTGCCTCCACTGTGCTAGGCCCCTAAGAATGGAGAGCTGGAGAAGTAATGAAAAACAAAGGCAGACTCTCAAGAAGCTCATAGTCTACAGAAAGATCATATATTAGCAATTTATACATGATCGTACGATTAATACTATAATGAAAGAATGTCCTTGCTTTCCAATTTTCCTCCTTTACTATGCAACTTCAATGTCATCCTTAATTTTATTAGAATATCCCGCCAATCCTAATTACTTTTTCTCATTTCTTCTTTTCCTATTCAACTCTACATGTGCCTGAAGGGATTTTCTTGTTTTCTCCTTGGGACCACCTGAATTTTCTATTCCGTACCTTCATCATTCCAATCCTTTATTTGTCATTTTTAGACCCATCACTAACTCATTTACTGGTTTCTGAGAGTTATCTTCTCAGTCAATTCCAATTGTTCTGAATAGCATCTGTACCTTTCAGTGTGATATAGCTAAGCAGTGGCTTTCCTGGCTCTTCAATTACATTAGGTTTCCATGACAACCTTAGCTTCCATTGATAGTTTTAACTTCTTTAGCTCTGAATTCCAAGTTGTTCCCTGCCCTGCTTTCCTCATTACTGTACTTGAGCACAATATTTTACTGTGGGTTGCTGTGTAATTCTTTTCTGCATGGTTTTAGCCAAAGGTGTTTTGAATATGCAGGTGAGGTTCTTTTAGACACAAAATTAATTTTATCTAGTGTGGGTCATTTAGATTCTTGACAACTGTTGACAGATGTGCAGGGATGTGCTGACTGAAATTACCTACTCTTCAGCTTTTGTACCCTCACATGGTCACATTCACATTCAAAGATAATTGATGGGTGTGTCACAATGTTCATTAAAATTATGACCCATCTTGTCACTTAGAAAGGGCCTGACACATATCTAGGAACAAACTTCTGTTTTGAGTACTTTATGACTTTTCTATAAAGGAATTATTGTGGATTGAGAAGCCCAGAATGTCTCTCATCTCAGAAACATTTTTTCCCACTCTCTAAACTGTAGTATCAATTTTTAATTATTTCTCCTTCTGGGAAGTTGAGAATGATCTTTATTTAATGGTTTATTCAATAAGTTGCATATGGATTCTGTAGCATTTTTGCCTCTTTGGAGTTTTCACCTGTACTTTGTAGAATTAGTACCTGAAGATGTGGTATATATTGAAAAATCAAAAGAGCAACTATGTCAGTTTTAAGGATGAGTGGAGGAAAGCAACAACTGAAAAAACAACAAAGGGTCCTGAAGCATGTGCACATTGTCAAGAAATGTAAAAGGCTCAACTGGATTCCATCCAACAGTCACACAAAAGGTGTGAACTGCTAGGGGGTAGAGGGAGCTGAAGAACTAGATCAAGGCTGACAAGAAAGGGGAATTGTCAGTGGAACGTTCTCTTACAACTGCCGTTCATCACTTTTCATCTTAATTGAGGAATCATATGCTCTAGCCTTCTGGTGTCAACCACTGTGACCCTTTTCTCTCATTTGTCCTCATTCCAAGGGTCTACCATATTTCTCCATCTCTCTCTATAGCCACCATGATACTCAGGCTTCTTATCTTCTCACTACTGCCTTCCTCCCTTTGCCTCTCAGCTTTCCTTGCACTTCCTCTGTAGTATCATTAACTGAGATAATGCTTAATACACTTAGAAAAGTACCTGGTGCACAGTAAGTGTCATTAAAGTTACTATCAGTCATCAGCTCCAGCCTAACCATCATTTCTTTTTATATTTTCTACATGATTGTGAATCTTGGTTAGTCCATACTCCAAACCCAAACTCTTGAGCTGAATATCTGAGGCTTACTGTTAATAGGCATGTGTTTAAACATTTCTAAACACATTTAGAAATGTTTTACACATTTTGTAATTGTCACTACAGATTTTGTCACAAAGAGACACGACTGAGTGACTGAACTGACCTGAACACATTTTTTAAGGTCATCTCTCAGGGCTGGATCCCTTAACCCCATTAGATTAACATGTGGCTTCTGTTTAGGTCTGAATTACCCTGCTCTGGTAGCATTTAGGTCACCTAGCTAACATTTATGCATCATCATTGTCTTCCTCTATTTTATTGCTCTGTGCACACTATGCAGTAGGTATTATCACCCTAATTTTAAGATTAAAAAATTTAGCCTTAGAGAAGTTAAGCAATTTATTTAAAATGACATAGCTAAGACCTGGTCTAACCAAAACTTGGACCCAGATCTATAGAAACTGTTTGAACTTCCCTGGGTTTTTTTGACTAGTCTCACTCTTCCTCTCTGCTAATCCTCTGCGGCCATAGTCTTATGTTGTCTTTTTTTTTTTTTTCCATGTTGGATGGTTTGCTATTCTTATTATAACTTCCTCAATCATGTAGTCCTTTATGTGGTGGAGACTGGTGTACCTTTCCTTTAATTGTCATAGTCATCTAGATTAGCACTTGGGGTGGAGGGACATGACCAATGATTAGTATTAGGCTTTCAGCTGTTTTTTTTTCTGAACACTCAGCAAGAAGACTCCTGCTAAACTCAATGACTAAGTGTGGGGTGAAAATGCTTAAGTGCTGGACCAAATTTTCTGTCTGGTGGAAATCACCTGTCATAGCTAAGTATGTTGCATTTTTACATAGCATATAAAAATATGCTATAATTCATCTAGTTTCCTGAATTATAGAGCAACATGGTACTGGAGACCCGAAGGAAGGTTTTTATAATGCATTACATTCCCATGACTGTTACAGGGAACAGTCAACTGCTTTGCAGATCTTGGTGAGAATGCAACTGAGGCTTCAGTACTAACTGGAGACTGTGAATTAAACAGCAGACCACTCAGGCATGGGTTTTGCTTCCTGCCATAAATTGAGCTTCTCTAAAATCTTACTTCTATGTAAATGTCACTAATCTAGGATATGCCAAAAATGTAACCTATAAGATGGGATATTCTATGTAGAGTTGGACTTGCTGTATTGTCAGCACAAGAAAGCAAATGCAGTCTGGTGGTGTGAAGGTAATACATGGGAGTGAATGTACTAAAGAGATTTTAGTTTCATGCAAGGCTAAAGGGCAAACTTCACCCCGGCCACCTGAGCAAAGATTTCCAGCTTTGTTTGGTTTTGGTCCCCCTAGCATCCTATAGCAGGTCAGGAAAGACTGGCTGTGAGCTACTGGGAACAAGGCTCATTGCTCTGCTTCCCCTTCAAGGGACAGAAAGAATTCTCACCAGCTTTGCATCTACCAGGTATGTCCTTTAAAAGGAAGAAAGAAGAGGTCAAGAATAAGCATTAAATCATGTTAAAGTCACACCCCTTTCAAAGTGCAGGTTCTGACGTGATGATTAACTCCACTGGCGATCAATTTAAATGGACTCAACCAGACAGGAAAAGAGAATTTAGATGGAATCATTTAAACAGTAAAAATTTCAGGAGCTGCTATGTGAATTTTAAAGGGCACTTGAATGCTTAATATCCTCAGAGCTTTGCTTTGCTTTCTGCTGTTGTTGTCTTGGTCCTTTGGAAGATAAAACGAAGGCTTTGGTTGGGCTGCATGTGTTCTAGTCGCTTAAAAGTTGGGTTTTATCTTTGTATTGCATACTGCTGTGAATGAAAATAAGGAAATCTATCTTGCTTTTGTGACTACAAATCAAGAAAAATGTTGGACTATGCACCTCATCAAGAAATATATATAATATATATTTATTATGCCAGCTGCTTCTAACCAGCTACCCTGGGTGCTTACCTTACCCTCTTACAATGCTTTCTGTTCTCAGCTTTTAGTTTTTTCCTTTTGTAGGCTTATGTGGGATCTCTTGTTATTGGAATGTTTCTTTTTGTGTTTGTTTCTAAAGGATTCATAAGTAGTATGTGAAGTAAAATCAGAATACTAATGCTACTTATTCTATTTTTACTCACTCATAATTTTCTTTTAGGCTGAGCCTTTGTATTGTGATCAATTTTTGCTTTCAAATTCTCAGCTAAATCTATTCATCTCTTTTGTGCATGAATAGCTCTCTAGTGGGAGACGCAGCTACATACTTGAGAAGGACGAAAGCTTTTAAACTTTTGGTACTTCATGATTTCATGACTATGAGTAGTCCTCGTGGATTTGTCAAATCCTAAGGAACTTTTGTAGGTTGTATATTGCATGGACTGTAGCTCACCACACTCTGTCCGTGGAATTCTCCAGGGAAAAATACTGGAGTGAATAGTCATTCCCTTCTCCAGGGAATCTTCCCAACCCAGTGATTGAACCTGGGTCTCCCACACTGCAGGCAGATTCTTCACCATCTCAGCTGACAGAGAAGCCTCATATTGTTTTTAGGACACTGATTTCAAGTGAAGATATACTTGATCATTTTAACTCACTGTCTTCAAACTGCGCTATAAAAATTTCATCATGACCCATTTATGTTTGTAAAAGACTGTGACACACCACATTTGGGCCCTTAAATTGGCATCCTTGTGATATTTTATATCACTATTGCCATACTCCTAATTATTCACCAAAACTAGTTTCTTTCATTATCTGTTCTTTGTTAAAGAAATACAGCAGAAAATGAAGGAATTTTTATCAAACATCCCTCTTTTATTCAGCCAGCTTTTCCAATGGTCATTCCCCCCTCCCCCCGTGCTTTTGGTTGCTCTTCACTTCAACTTTGAACAGTATCAAACTGAAACAAGGCTTTCCAGGCTAAGAACCCATAACTCCCAACCAGTTGTACACATCTCCTAGTCAGGAGACAAATCTGTGAGAGATGAACAGTCCAGCAGAAGGAGAATTACCACTGAACAAAAGGAAAAGGGCAACTAAAGAGTCGCTATTATGGCAGCGTTAGATATATTAAATGCAGCGAGCTGTCCTAGAAGCATAGATTTTCCCTGGCGTTTCTCTTTGATGATTTATGATATGGTTACATTGAGTGTCCTTGTGGCCTCATATGCAGCAGACTTGACTTTGATTTTCTTTTTTTTTTTTGAGCTTCATTTCATTCCACAGAGCACAATCAAAGAAAGCTAGAGAGGCATCTGTTCAATGCAGTGTACTCCATTGAAGCTTCCTGTTGACAGAGAAGAGGGAATTGGACTGGCAAATTTTATCTGGTAGAACAATGATAAACAACACTAGACAATTATTGCCTTTACTGGAATACTCCTTAACTCTCAATATCACATGATACTCTTTCTTTCACACGCTATTTTCCCACACTTACAGAAATCAGACAACTATAATTTTTTTTTAATTTCTTTCTCCAACTGAGCTAGATATTTTCAAATACATCATTCAGTTCAGTTTAGTTCAGTCACTCAGTTGTGTCCGACTCTGCGACCCCATGAATCACAGCACGCCAGACCTCCCTGTCCATTACCAACTCCTGGAGTTTACCCAAATTCATGTCCATCAAGTCGGTGATGCCATCCAGCCATCTCATCTTCAGTCGTCCCCTTCTCCTCCTGACCCCAATCCTCCCAGCATCAGAATCTTTTCCAGTGAGTCAGCTCTTCGCGTGAGGTGGCCAACGTATTGGAGTTTCAGCTTCAGTATCAGTCCTTCCAGAACACCCAGGACTGATCTCCTTTGCGATGGGCTGGTTGGATCTCCTTGCAGTCCAAGGGACTCTCAAGAATCTTCTCCAACACCACAGTTCAAAAGCATCAATTCTTTGGCGCTTAGCTTTCTTCACAGTCCAACTCTCACATCCATACTTGACCACTGGAAAAAACAGCCTTGACTAGATGGACCTTTGTTGGTAAAGTAATCTCTGCTTTTGAATATGCTATTTAGGTTGGTCATAACTTTCCTTCCAAGGAGTAAGTGTCTTTTAATTAGGTTATTTAAATTTCAATATTTCTAAGAGAGAGATATAATCACTAAATGCATTACAGAACCTTACATATATAATATATGTAGTAACTGGCAAGATTAGATTCAAGCTGGAAGTGTCAGGACTGAAACTCAAAAGTTATATACCTTCATTACATAATGCTAAAATCTTGCTGAGTTTCCCTATTTCATATACACCATTAATGAAAAAGAAGATATTTTCCATATCAATAACTCATCCTGGGCACTCTACCTTTAAAAGCTCAAATCCAAATTATATTTTTGCATTCTGGTCCTTACACTCATTCTGTTCCCAACTGTAGGATTGTAGTCAAGCACTAGGATAAAGGAGATCATCTTAGGACAAAAGAAAGGGACTGTGTTTATTTTAACTGATATAGAAACATTTCATGTTCAATTATAAGCCACTATTTAAGCCAAAAGGGAAAAATAGTTATTGTTTTGATGGCTTACTGTGACATTATGAAGGAAATCATCAAGTCACATGACTCACAAAGAAAATGGTTTTCTTTTACTAGACGGACGGTAGCAGCATATAATCAGAATTCTGAAATCAGACTTTTCTCTACTTTGGAATGAAATTATGGGTCTGAGTCACATTTGTTTTTAGTTTTATCTTTCAACTTCAAAGATTCTAGTCAGCGGTTTAACATCTAAAGTTTATGAGTTTCTTTTTCATTGAGTAAAAGAGAACATTTTAATGTTTATTGACAATACTAACCCCTCCAATTAGAGTTATATTTGATACTTTAGCTGGATTTCCTTGTGTCTTAGATTGGATTCTTCCAGAAGCAGGCTGGAGGAAGCGTTTGAGCTCAAGTAGTTTATTTGGGAGATGATCCCAAAACACACCAGTAGAGAGGCAGAGAAGTGAAACAGGGAAGGAAATAAAGCGAGTGAAGTGCATGCTTATGAAACCAGTTATTACATGAGCGACCTGCAGAAGCCTTCATGAACTATTCGTTATCAGTTGCTGCTGCTGCTCAGTCGCTTCAGTCGTGTCCGACTCTGTGCGACCCCATAGATGGCAGCCACCAGGCTCCCCCGTCCCTGGGATTCTCCGGGCAAGAACACCGGAGTGGGCTTGCATTGCCTTCTCCAATGCACGCAAGTGAAAAGTCAAAGTGAAGTCGCTCAGTCGTGCCCGACTCTTAGCGACCCCATGGACTGTAGCCCACCAGGCTCCTCCGTCCATCGGATTTTCCAGGCAAGAGTATTGGAGTGAGGTGTCATTGCCCTCACCTGTTACCAGTTAACAATGAGATAAATCCAAAAGATGATATCAAACATTTATAGACACTTAAGCAAGTTGACATTGTCATTAAATACACATTGGTTTTTTATGATATTTTACCAAAATATTGGCAAGAAACAAACAAAAACTAGTACCTCACAAATCGAAGAGAATTCAACAGAACTTCAACATAAGATGCTAAGAGAATTTCTTTAGTCTGAAGGGCAATGATATAAGAAAATGTATATCTTTGAGAAGGAATAAAGAATATCAGAGGGCTTCCCAGGTAGCTCAGTGGTAAAGAAACCACCTCCCAATGCAGGAGATGCAGGATCAATCCCTGAGTCAGGAAAATCCCCTGGAGAAAGAAATGGCAGCACACTCCAGTATTATTGCCTGGGAAATTCCATAGACAAAGGAGCCTGGCAGGCTACAGCCCACAGGGTCACAAAGAGTCGGACCTGACTTAGGGACTGAACAACAGCAACAAAGAAATGGTAAGTATCTTGGTAAATGTAAAATATTGTTTATATTCAATTTTAAAAACAAATGGACTATTTAAAACAAAATAGCAGAGCATTATCCTGTAATTTCAAAATGCATTTGATTTATATATATATATCAATTATAGCACCAAGTTTGCCAAAATTGCCTATGTGATTTCAAAGTTTCTATGTATTAAGTAAAGTATTACAATGTTAACTTTATGTAGATTGTGAGAAGTTAAGGATGTATACCATTATTGCTGAAAAGACTACTAACGAAATACAGAGTTCAACTCTTATAATAAGTAAAATTTAAAGGATTTATTAATAATCTCATTTACTAATGCCCCCAAGGTCCATCCACGTTGTCACAAATAGCAGAATTTCCTTTGGCTGATTTCCTCTTTTTCATAAACCAGTTGTTGGTTTTAAAAGGAAAATACATTTTGAAACATTCTAAAAATTGAGAGCACTGTAGTAAAATGCCTAGAAAACCAGAGAAAAATATTCATTTAGTAATAATTTTGAAAGATTCTTTAATAGCAGGATACATGTAATTCTGTTTTATTTTAGATATTTGCCCCAGATCTATAAAGTTAAAGTCTTTGTGAAGTATCCCCCAGAGCAGAATTTTGTAAACATGGGACTAAAAGAATTTAGTGTTATCTATACATTTTTAATTTTATTTGAGGAAAATGGAGTTGAATAAATAGCTAATGTTTTGAGGTGATAAAGTGGTTTCGAGAGAGTTTTCCTGTCTTTGCATTCTGATTTAAAAGGTTCTAAATATAAACCTTAACAACACTCCTGGACATAGCATAAGAAAGATAAAGTGAATGTCTTTATTTAGTAACTATAGACCCACACTTTGAGTTAGAAAAACATCCTGATATACTGTAATTTATTTTGGGATTTTAAATTTAATATTAGATGCAAAATTAAAACCACATGTGCATAACATTCTGTTGTTCAGTTGCTCAGTTGTGTCCGACTCTTTGCGACCTCATGGACTGCAGCACGCCAGGCTTCCCCATCTTTTACCGTCTCCCAGAGCTTGCTCGCACTCATGTCCATTGAATCTGTGATGCCATCCAACCATCTCATTCCCTGTTGTCCCCTTCTCCTCCTGCCTTCAATCTTTCCCAACATCACATTCTAATGAGTCAACTCTTTGCATCAGGTGGCCAAAGTATTGGAGCTTCAGCTTCATCATCAGTCCTTCTGATGAAAATTCAGGGTTGATTTCCTTTAGGACTGACTGGCTTGATCTCCTCACAGTACAATGGACTCTTAACAGTCTTCAACACCACAGTTCAAAAGCATCAATTCTTCAGGGCTCAGCCATCTTTATGGTCCCACTCTCACATCCATATGTGACTATTGGAAAAACCATAGCTTTGACTAGATGGACCTTTGTTGGCAAAACAATGTCTCTGCTTTCTAATAAGCTATCTAGGTTGGTCATAGCGTTTCTTCCAAGTAGGAAGCGTCTTTTAATTTCATGGCTGCAGTCACTATCTGCAGTGACTTTGGAGCCCCCAAAATAAAGTCTGTCACTGTTTCCACTGTTTTCCCATCTATTTGCCGATGAAGTGATGGAAATGGATGCCAGGATCTTAGTTTTTTGAATGTTGAGTTTTGAGCCAGCTTTTTAACCACATGTGCATCATATTATGTATGTTTACACAATGGAACTTTCTTACAATATGAGATATCCAAATGCGGACATTGTTACGATTTACCAGCTGTTTAAGGGTAGGAGAGAAGGTTGTAGGATTTTAGACCTCAGTATTTCTGGGGGCTCACTCAAATTATAAAAATAAAAAACTAAATGACTGTTAATTCCAAGTTTTCCTGACTCCAACATGGACCTTTTCACCATTACACTGTGAATGTTTATTTCTCTGCTGCCTTCTGTGTCCTCTGCCCCCAACACCTCTGCTCTTCCTGTCTGGTTGTCTTTGTCGCTGGGAATATTTGATCATCTGTCCCTTGCTCTCCCTTTCATGTCTGGTGCTTTAAGTCTCCTGCTCAAGCCCCATGATGGACAAACAAATCCAGAAATGACCAGCAGAAGCAGCAGGAAGTAAGGGACATAGGAGGGGAGCAGTAAATAGAAGTAGCCCCTTTTAACTTCAAAGCGTATTGGACTATTCAAAATGAGATTAGAAAGGCTCTAGATGGAGCTGCAGGATCTTGTAACTACATATCAGTAGTTAGTGAGAAGGGAGGCATCTGTCTCCTGCATGACAGTACTTGACTCCTGCAAGGCGTCTTCTGACCTTCCATTTGCCACCACCTTTGTACAGACACTGGCAGCTCCTGTGCTGCTTCCTGGTTGTCCAGCTTTATTCACTGACAAAATTGACATATCCTTATGTCACGTGTTAGCTATTTTGACATGCAATGCATATGTATAGTTACCATAGCATCCTTTCTCAGGAAACATGTTGGCCTCCCAGAAACAGGTCTTATTCTCTTCTCTCTGCTCTTTGGAGGTCAGGCCACTGAGGAAGGCATTTGGAAGCCCTCTGACGAGCCTTGATTGTATTGTGTGGATAGTTGCTGCTCCTGCCTACTTTTAGGTACCAATTAGAGGAGTGTACACCTTCTCTGCTCACCGCTGCTTCTTTTGAATTGTCCCAAATAACAGTGCTGTCCAGTAGGTGGGTGAGGGAAGGACCTGACTTGCCAAGGGTGCCCTCTTCTGAGTGGTACTGACAGTGGGTGTGGTGGCAGAGGGGACCCATGATCCATGTGTGTTTCCTAAGAACTGCAAAACACAGCTCTAACATCAGAGTACAAGATCTAAAGCTGCTAAAGGCAAAGCCTAGATTGCAAACCAAATTATCCACCTGGAGGTAGCAGCACATCTGGATTTATTTTCTCTAACATTGGAAAAGCAATAAGAGAAGGGTAGGAGGAGAGCAAAAGAGAATGAGTCTGGGAAGGGTCTTGGAAAAGGGTCATAAAAGTAGAAGAGAGAAGCTCTTGGATACTCAGATTTTTCAACAGATCAGTAATAAGCAAATACAGACAGAACCCATACTGGGAAACAAATCTTGGCAACTAAATATCCTGCTAGTAAGTAATATTGATTTTCAGCTTTACCAAAGAAATGGCATGCCCTCCAGTCCTCGTGAGTGATAAAGCCAGGAGCAGATGAAGACCTCTGTCATCTTATCTACTTGTGTGGGAGGCTGCAAAGCCAGCAAGGCAGGGCAGCAGTCCCCAGGACTTTGCAAGCATGCCCCTCTTGTATAAACAGGTTGGCTGTTTTCCCCTTATGTGCTAAGGTAAAAATAAAACTACCTAACTCCCTCCTAGAGCCCCATGACCTGCCTTTTATTAGTGGGAAAGACTGGGTAAGAAAAATGACTTGTGCTCCCTGCGTTTTGATCAAAATGGACTGAATTTAGATTTTCAAGTTCAGTACTGTACTTCCCTACAGAGAACTCTACTCCAGGCTCACTTCTCCCTCCTCTCGTGTCTGTCTTCTCTGCGTTTCAAATGAAGAGATAACATAGAAGCACCAGGAATGGATTTATGGGGCTGGCTATCACTATGACTTCAAGATGCAATTAATTTCTTGAAGTCCTGTGGTCGCCTGGGAGTGGGAAAGGCTGGTCAGTGCCGAAGAACCATAACAACCTTGTTTCCTCCTTTTTTTTTTTTTTTTAATGGGACTGATGGAAACCTATTTCCTTAGTTTGGCCGAGGAGGAAATCGTTAATAACAAGGTTTCCCAGTATGGGTTCTGTCTGTATCAGGTCAATATTGTCCAAATATTGTTAAGGCCTCCAAACTTACTGATGGCCTTCAGTCTGACGATGACGCTGCTGGCAGAGTCAGCTTGTGACTTTCAACCCGTTCACGAGTTGTGTGGAATCTGACTTCTCCCTGTTTCCCCGCCCTCTCTCCTAGTCCCATCACCAACCCTCTTCTCCATTAATCTGTTCACCACCCCTTAGACATGTTGGAGGTAGTCTTGCCAGGCAACAGTTGTTCACAGTGTCACTCCTATCTAGACTGCATTTTTCATTCTCTTCTGTCTTCTCTGATGCTGTCTTTCTTCCTCTCCTCCCTTCTCTCTGTGTGTCCTCTGCTTCTTTCTGTTGTAGTTACTGTTTCGATCTTAGCTTGATTCTGTCTTTCCCTGTGAAGCCTTTCTTTCCCTCCCCCTCTTTAACTCTGTTTCCCCAAATGAGGTTCACATGCTCACAGCATCACTATGGAAGCTTTGTTAGAAGTGCAGATTCTCTGGCCGCGCTCCAGATCTGCTGGCTCATATGCTGCAGTCTGAAAGAACCCCAGGAAATTCATATGAATATTAATTTTAAGAAATACCTATTGCCTAGTTCAGGTGGCATTTTATCAGCTGTTTCCCTAAATAGATCCCAAGGTCTTGAAGAGATGTGGGTTCTAGCAATTTGTGTCTCCAGTGCCATGCTCACAGTGGCTAATAGTTCACTGTCATATAGTCACTCAGCAAACATGCACTGAGCTGGGCTTCAAGGATATTAATATAATAGGATAACGTTCTTTTAAGTTTCCAGGTGTATTTGTCCACCCAAGTTAAATTGCCCTGAGGTCTCTATACCAGTTTAAAACAGTCAGCTTTAGTGACCTATAAGAAAAATGGATTCCTCTTTTGCTAGAAAATTAGAATATTTTCTGTGAGCATTGCAAGATGACCAGTTGGATTTTCTAAATTCCTTTATGTTCTCATTAGCACCTGAGGCTGGCTTAATCATGGAGCCCTTTTATAAGCTATGTGCTTAGCCACTCGGTCATATTCAACTCTTTGTGGCCCTATGGACTGTAGCTTGCCAGGCTACTCTGTTCATGCGGATTCCCCAAGCAAGAATACTGGGGTGGGTTGCCATGCCCTCCTCCAAGGGATCTTCCCAACCCAGGGATCGAACCCAGAAAATTCCAGGTATAAGGTAAAGGGTCGCTTCTAGTTCCTACCAGTCTCAGTGAACTATGGGAAGGAACAATTGGAGGTAGTGAAACAGGTTGTGAGACATGTTGGCCTCAGTTCTATAGCAGGGAGGTAGTGTAGATAAGTCCAGGGGAAGTCCAAGATCAGAGAGGCTTTGTTCCCTTCTCACTTGTGACCATGTGAGCAGGAGAGACCACAGTGTCACTTTGCCCTGCAGGATCAGGAACAAAATAGAAATCTTAGCTTCTTTTAGGGAATCTACCACTTCAGAGCTAAGGAGGGTTGCACTGAGCAAGTAGACATGAGGTATAAAGGAAACAGGCCTTGAGGTACATGAGCAGTGGACACAAAGAGGACACCCAAGGACAGGACTGAGGGATAAAAACCAATTAAAGATTTTAGTAGTCAAGAGTTGGTATATGTCTTAAGGTTAGGTTAACTCTTTACCTAAAGTAGGAAGAATCCACAGGAAGTTTATAGGAGGAAACTCCCTGCTTTGTTGCTGGAGTTGTTTTTTGTTTTTTTTTTTTACTGTATTCTACGTTACTGTATTGGTTTTGCCATACATTGACATGAATCAGCCACAGGTGTACATGAGCTTCTGAACTTTGCCATCCTTGAGGAACAGAGACTGTTGTTTCCAAATCCTTCCACTCAGAGTCATTGGATTGGGCACTTGTCAATCACCTGAGGTGTTGGAATGGAAATTCAGTTACTATAATACCTCTTTAAGACCTTCCAGTGAAGAAGGTCTGATCTAGTAAGAAATTAACAAGCATGAAAAATGTATTTAGTCATTTAATGAAATATTTTTCTTTGTTCTTTTTAAAGATACAGTTAGTAGACAGTAAGGTTTAACAATTAATATTCTGTTAAATTAAGAATGTCATAAACTAGAAGAAATCTTATTTTTAAATGGATTATGCATGCATATAGAAAAAAATGAAATGAGTAGATGTGGAATAAGAAAGAATGACATTTAAAATGCAGCCCCAAATTTGGTTTATGGACAAAAATTCAGATGTCTGAAATGTTTTATACAAACTTGGCTTAGTTCCTAAGAGACACAGAAAATTCAGATAACTCATGTTTAGTTTCTGTAGTGTTTGGGGAGGAACAAAGTCAATAGCAGATGCCTCAATGGTGTGCATGTGATGAAAGCTGAGTTACATTTTCACAAGATGGCAGGTTTGTATACCTGAAATTAAACTGCTGAACCACATCAAAGTCAAAACCAATAATCCTACAAAACTGAAAATAAATTGCTGATTCTTTCTTATTTTCTCCTGAGAGACCGTATAACAAACCATTATCTTTTCCACCCATCTTCCCAATTTTTTCTCCTCTTATTTTCATAAATTAATAGAGGAACATATCATTGGTGTCTAAACTAATTTGGTTTTGTGGTTGCATAGAAGATTAAATAGTCAACTAACGTAAGAGTGATTTGAAGGCCATCCCATCCCCTTTTGTATTCCTTGATGAATCATTTGACAAGATGCCACCAAGGCAGCTCAGTTTAAAGAACAATATTAGTGTAGACACAAAACCAAGCTCAGAGACCACTATCAGCCAAAGTGTGTCTGCTTTTCAAACAGCGAGCACATCCATTTCTAACAGTTCCTAATTGTGTGTGACGTGCTGATATGAGGTTTATTAATGGAAAAGGAGAATTTGACTGACCTCCTAATATAATACACATAACCAGTTATATAGAAATGTAGTCAAACAACACTCTTGTTTTGTTGAGAATAGAAAAGGAAGAATGAAAATAATAACTGGGGGATGAAGTACAGTGGGATAGTGCATAAGACAATGTCCTGAAACTAAAGAAAAGCAAATGCAAATAAAGCAGCGACCGTCCCTCCTCCCCTGCACTCCAAGCCATCAAGAGAGAACAGGGAAGATGGATAAGGGCTATTTCCACTCCAAGCCATCAAGAGAGAATAGAGAAGACGGATAAGGGCTATTTCCAGTGTCAGGATCTACTTGATGATTTTTTAAAAATAGCAACAACCAATAATTATATGAAAAGAAAAGAAAACCACAGAATGACACCAGTAAACAAATTAAGGATCAGTACTCTGACCCACTCTCTTAGGGGATGTGTTAAATTTCAAATAAGTACCTGACAGTCTCTGATGTGAGTGGGGAGTGGATGTTCTTGCCAATAGACTTCAAGTGGTAGCATTTCAATGTGATGATTTAAACACCCTCAGTTTTGTTTGTTTTATTCAGTTGGAGTATCAAAAACTCCAGCTCATCAATGCTGAAAATATGACTGGATGTAGTGATGCTGAGTCACACAAACTAAACTCACGGAGGCTTCTATAACATGCACTGTGGTTTAGTCACTCAGTTATGCCACACTCTTTGCAACCCCAAGGACTGTAGCCACTAGGCTCCTCTGTCCATGGGTTTCTCCAGGCAAGAACACTGGAATGGGTTGCCATGCCCTCCTCCAGGGGATCTTCCCAACCCAGGGATCAAACCCAGATCTCCTGCATTGCAGGCAGATTCTTTACCATCTGAACCACCAGGGAAGTCCTATTTATAACATAATGAAAACTTAATATTTTACATGGAACAATATAACATGAGGAGTAGATTATTCATCTTAACCTGGAGAGTCTATTTTCTTCCTATAGAAAAGTCATACAAAGAGGCAAATAAAATTCAAAAGGTTGCTTCACAAATATGAAATGAAAAAGTTTATTGTTACTAGAAATTTAGAGCCCAGTACATCTTTACTCACAACAGGGATTAACTGCAAAGTGGATCTCTTCTTGCCAAGATGCTGTACTTTTTAGACATTGCTTTTCTGACTTTTTTCTTTTCTGAGTCTCTTTTGTCTCTATATAATTCTTGCTGACTTTCCTCCCTATCCTTCTGATTGATATATTCTTTCTTCAGATATGATAATAACATCAATGGGGGATTATTAACTTTGTTGTCATCATTGTTAGTCTGTTCTTTAAACTGTTATTATTTTTTGAAGTATGCTGAAGCAACTCACCACTTGAAGTATGGTTTAGGGACCAGCAGCATGGGTGTTGCCTGGAAGCTTGTTCAGTTCAGTTCAGTTCAGTTCAGTCGCTCAGTGATGTCTAGCTCTTTGCAACCCCATGGATGGTAGCATGCCAGGCTTCCTGTCTATCACCAACTCCCTGAGCTTGCTCAAACTCATTTCTATCGAATCGGTGATGCCATCCAACCATCTCATCCTCTGTCGTCCCCTTCTCCTCCTGTCCTCAATCTTTCCCAGCATCATGGTCTTTTCAAATGAGTCAGCTCTTTGCACCAGGTGGCCAAAGTATTGGAGCTTCAGCTTCAACATCTGTCCTTCCAATGAAAATTCAGAACTGATTTCCTTTACACTTGTCTGGTTGTATCTCCTTGCAGTCCACGGGACTCTCAACAGTCTTCTCCAACACCAGTTCTTCAGTTCTCAGCTTTCTTTATGATCCAACTCTCGCATCCATACATGACTACCAGAAAAATCATAGCTTTGGCTAGACAGACTTTTGTTGGCAAAGTATTGTCTCTGCTTTTTAATATGCTGTCTAGGTTGGTCATAGCTTTTCTTCCAAAGAACAAGCATCTTTTAATTTCATTGCTGCATTCATCATCTGCAGTGATTTTGGAGCCCAAGAAAATAATGTCTGTCACTGTTTCCATTGTTCCCCCTCTATTTGCCATGAAGTGATGGGACTGGATGCCATGATCTTAGTTTTTTGAATGTTCAGTTTTAAGTCAGCTTTTTCATTTTCCTCTTTCATCTTCATCAGGAGGCTCTTTAGTTCCTCTTTGCTTTCTGCCATAACAGTGATGTCATCTGCATATCTGAGGCTATTGATATTTCTCCCAGAAATCTTGAATCCAGCTTGTGCTTCATTCAGCCCAAGATTTTGTATGATGTACTCTGCATATAGGAGAAGGCAATGGCAGCTCACTCCAGTACTCTTGCCTGGAAAATCCCATGGACGGAGGAGTCTGGTAGGCTGCAGTCCATGAGGTTGGCTGCAGTCCAGGAGTCAGACACAACTGAGCTTCACTTTCACTTTCATGCACTGGAGAAGGAAGCGGCAATCCACTCCAGGGTTCTTGCCTAGAGAATCCCAGGGACAGGGGAGCCTGGTGGGCTACCGTCTGTGGGGTCACACAGAGTCGGACATGACTGAAGCAACTTAGCAGCAGCAGTAGCAGCAGCAACTCTCCGTATAAGTGAAATAAGCTGGGTAACAGTATACAGCCTTGACATACTCCTTTCCCAGTTTGGAAACCAGTCTGTTGGTCCATGTCCATTTCTAACTGTTGCTTCTTGACCTGCATACAGATTTCTCAGGAGGCAGGTAAGGTGGTCTGGTATTCCCATCTCTTTAAGAATTTTCCACAGTTTGTTGTGACCCACACAGTCAAAGACTTTGGTATAGTCAATAAACAGAAGTAGATGCTTTTCTGGAACTCTCTTGCTTTTTCTATGATCCAATGGATGTTGGAGGTTTGCCTTTTCTAAATCCAGATTGAACATCTGGAAGTTTTTGGTTCATGTACTGTTGAAGCCTGGTTTGGAAAATTTTGAGCATTACTTTGCTAGCTTGTGAGATGAGTACAAATGTGTGGTAGTCTGAGCATTCTTTGGCATTGCCTTTCTTTGGGATTGGAATGAAAACTGACCTTTTCCAGTCCTGTGGCTACTGCTGAGTTTTCCAAATTTGCTGGCATATTAGGTGCAGCACTTTCACAGCATCATCTTTTAGGTTTTGAAATACCTCAGCTGGAATTTTATCATTTCCACTAGCTTTATTTGTACTGATGCTTCCTAAGGCCCACTTGACTTTAGACTCTGGTACTTCTGGCTCTAGGTGGGTGATCACACCATTGTGATTATCCGGGTCATTAGGATCTTTCTTGTATAGTTCTTCTGTGTATTCTTGCTTCTTTTTCTTAATATCTTCTGCTTCTGTTAGGTCCATACCATTTCTGTCCTTTGTTAGAAGCTTGTTAGAAATGCAAAATCTTGGGCCCTACCCCATACCCATTGAATCAGATTGTGTATTTTAATAAGATCATCAGGGATTTTGATGTACATTTACGAATGCACTTCCCATCCCTACCTCTCCTTCCATCTCTGTTTTTCTGCTTTTGCATTTACATTTGGGTTAACTCCAATTCAATATTGAAAATAATCTCAAATATAAACTCTTTTCTATGCTGGCCCAGTGTGTTTTGAGTTTATATCTTAGTCTCAAGGAATACCTTCATGTCAGATTTTGGGGACTACTTTACTATGTACCCATAGAAAAAAGCTCTCTGAAAACAGGGCCTGACATTGAACCCAATAGCCTCAATGGTGTACTTGGAAGAGGGGCAGGCATACTTGAGACATAGCTCTACCATTGAGTGAATAAGCTAATTTCCAACTAAAATCTCCTTTGAGATAGTCAGGATTCTACCACTTGGAAGTTACAGAAAAGTGATGAAAATGGCTTAGGTCAATAGGAGAATTATTAGCTCTCAAAATGTCTAAGGTTGGGGTTTGTGTCATCAATGATGCAGGAACCCAGAGCATCATGTTGCCAGGCTCTCACTCCCCACCACCCATGCTGGTCTTACTCCCTCTGGAGGATGGTTGTCAGCACTTAGAGATTCAGCCCCAGAGTAGCTTACAGCCTGATTTGCAGGATATCGCAAGACAATTTCTGTTCCTACTACTTGAAAGGCTAGGATTCAGATATATTCCTGATCAAAATTAACAAATTCATTTACTGCTAGAGCCAACTATGGAAAGCTGAGGAAGGCAATTATTAGGATGCTTAAGCAGAAGAAGCAGACGAAAGGTCAGCTCAGTGGATCTGGGCTCCTTCCTCATCCTATATGACCTCCAGGAACTGGAGGACCTGCCTGGTACGGTCATAAGATCAGTGGCCGCCCAGGGAGACTGTCTCTTTTCAATTAAGTGTTATCATCTTTACCTACTTCAGTTTATAATCTGTTCATTATTTAGATTTCTTTTTCCAGTGAGAATCAAAATGCATATAAGCTAACCTGGTGCTTCTAAATTGCTTACAGTATATTTAAGATTGAAAGCGAAAAGAATTCTTAACTTTATTCTAATCATCACATCATGGAACTTGCTCTATTGATGTCTGTGTGCAATTCCCAAAACATAATTTTTACATCTGTATGAAAACAAGAACAAACCACTTTGGGGGAGAAGCTTGTCAAGTTTAATCTTGTTTCATATTTGGAGTGATGTCTCATTTAGGGACTATGAACTTTTCAGTGCTATTTCTCCATTAAAAAAAAGCCTCATAAGGAATCATAATAAAAGCCCAAACTTTACGAATAAAATTAAAATCAATCATCCTTGGAAGGAATTACTTGGACTGCTTACTAATAAGAGCAAGTACAGAAAATGGATCCCACAGTGGCTAATGTTAATTTTTTTTCTTCCTTTTCTCCCCTAATCAAATATAGCTTGCTTTTAAAAGTATTTGCCTAAGATTAAGACAGAAGTTTATACTCTGCGGTAGAGAAAAAAAACAACAACCACCTTGATTTGGGAAGATCGAACATTCCTTAATTTGCTGAACTGATGCTGTGCTTAGTCTTTTTATGATTGTCTGTCCTACAATAGGATATGAATTCTTCAAGATAGAACTTAGAAACAATACAAGCATCAGCCTTTCATGAAGGACAGAAGTAGTGCATCTCAGTTGATCAAGACAAGATGCTGGGAAAGGTCATCATTTGAATAGCACTTTTAAAAAATGATAGAAACACAGGGCCATGCATGGGGGCAGATTGTCCCACCAAAATAATACTGAAGATGACTTATTTCCATAGGTGTGGGCAGAATGTCAGGGAAATGAGAGAAAGCATGGTGCCTTGAAGCTGATGACACTGGAGCACCTTGACTACTGCTAGATATAAAAGATGGGGATCTAGAGACAGAGCTAAGTATGGCCAGAATGAAGTTGGGGCAAATGAGATGCTTAAGGTGCAAAACTGAAAGAGAAACCCTCAGGGTCCCTTCTCTGGCTCTGCCTCCTCGCCCCTGCCACATTCCCACCCGAGTGGGTGAACATTAACCCTGGAGGTTTAATTTCCCTATAATTCTGGTTCTCTTACCTCATTGCATATAGCCTTGAGGCAGAACATGGGAACACTAGCAGCGGAAGCTTGTCATTTGTCACAGGATGCCACCACTGTAAGATGAATCTGTTCCCGCTCGCTAGAACAGCTCCTGCAGGCAAAGGTTAGCTGCAGGGACCTGACCTCAGGCCCTGAGGCTACACAGGACAAGTCCTAGGTGGAGGAGCACTGAGACACAGTCCCCAGTGTCCTACTCCTTTGCTTTGCTTTTGAGTCTCCCACCCCCATCCCATCAAGTCCAGACCTGTATCACCTTGGAGACAGGATTAGACACACTATTATGTCATGCATTTGAATATCTACTTTTCTAGTGGCAAAGATTAAAACCTTTTCTTTTAAGCTAATGTCTCTATCACAATTTATAACCTATATTTTGACGCTCAAAAGCTGAGCATTTTATATTTATTTCTGCTCGTATTTCTGCTAAAACAACTCTGCCCTGAACTGGGGGATATGGGGAAAAAAAGAATTAGGGTAGCAGAATATGGCAGCAAAAAGTATAGGCTAAAATTTCAAAACATAATCTGCCCTCCACCTCCCCCCACAACCCTGTATTGAGTGGTAAAAATTATTCATTTTTGGATATCTCAGTCTTACCTCAAGGCATTGCTTACTCAAGAGGATGATGGCTTGACCTTCTCAATCTGTTCTCTTCCCCACAGCACCCTTATCCTACTACCCCAGCGAAGGTCCTGATGTGATAAACTGATTCAGAAATTCTCCTAGTTGAGAATCTGGAGACAGGAGAAAAGAGGAGCATGGAAAGAGGCATAGAAATGGAAGAATAGGAAGGGCTTGGGAGGAATCTTAAGTGAGGAAAGCAACTGTGGCATGTGAAGGCAGTGTTCAGAGAGGGAAAAAAAACGTAGGAGCTTTAAACAAGTATTATCTCATATGCTAGTAAAGAAATGCTCAAAATTCTCCAAGCCAGGCTTCAGCGATACGTGAACCGTGAATTCCCTGATGTTCAAGCTGGTTTTAGAAAAGGCAGAGGAATCAGAGATCAAATTGCCAACATCCGCTGGATCATGGAAAAAGCAAGAGAGTTCCAGAAAAACATCTATTTCTGCTTTATTGACTATGCCAAAGCCTTTGACTGTGTGGATCACGACAAACTGTGGAAAATTCTGAAAGAGATGGGAATACCAGACCACCCAACCTGCCTCTTGAGAAATCTGTATGCAGGTCAGGAAGCAACAGTTAGAACTGGACATGGAACAACAGACTGGCTCCAAATAGGAAAGGAGTATGTCAAGGCTGTATATTGTCACTCTGCTTATTTAACTTCTATGTAGAGTACATCATGAGAAACGCTGGGCTGGAAGAAGTACACGCTGGAATCAAGATTGCCAGGAGAAATATCAATAACCTCAGATATGCAGATGACACCACCCTTATGGCAGAAAGTGAAGAGGAACAAAAAAGCCTCTTGATGAAAGTGAAAGAGAAGAGTGAAAAAGTTGGCTTAAAGCTCAACATTCAGAAAACGAAGATCATGGCATCCGGTCCCATCACTTCATGGGAAATAGATGGGGAAACAGTGGAAACAGTGTCAGACTTTATTTTGGGGGCTCCAAAATCACTGCAGATGGTGACTGCAGCCATGAAATTAAAAGACGCTTACTCCTTGGAAGGAAAGTTATGACCAACCTATATAGTATATTCAAAAGCAGAGACATTACTTTGCTGGCTAAGGTCCATCTAGTCAAGGCTATGGTTTTTTCCCGTGGTCATGTATGGGTGTCAGAATTGGACTATGAAGAAGGCTGAGCGCCGAAGATTTGATGCTTTTGAAGTGTGGTGTTGGAGAAGACTCTTGAGAGTCCCTTGGACTGCAAGGAGATCCAACCAGTCCATTCTGAAGGAGATCAACCCTGGGATTTCTTTGGAAAGAATGATGCTCAAGCTGAAACTCCAGTACTTTAGCCACCTCATGCGAAGAGTTGACTCACTGGAAAAGACTCTGATGCTGGGAGGAATTGGGGGCAGGAGGAGAAGGGGACAATCGAGGATGAGATGGCATCACAGACTCGATGGACATGAGTCTGAGTGAACTCCGAGAGATGGTGATGGACAGGGAAGCCTGGTGTGCTGCAATTCATGGGGTCGCAAAGAGTCGGACACGACTGAGCGACTGAACTGAACTGAACTGACTGGTGTTATCGGAGAAGGCAATGGCACCCCACTCCAGTACTCTTGCCTGGAAAATCCCATGGGCGGAGGAGCCTGGTAGGCTACAGTCCATGGGGCCGCTGAGGGTCGGACACGACTAAGCTACTTCACTTTCACTTTTCACTTTCATGCATTGGAGAAGGCAATGGCAACCCACTCCAGTGTTCTTGCCTGGAGAATCCCAGGGATAAGGGACCCTGGTGGGCTGCCGTCTATGGGGTTGCACAGAGTCGAACACGACTGAAGCAACTTAGCAGCACAGGTGTTATATATATATGTATCTGTTGGTGTTCAAGAGATACATAATATGTTCAAGAGATACATAATAGACTGAGTTATTTTTAAATTGCTTCTGATTACAAGGACCATGTTCTTTTAACTGTGAGTTTTCTCTGGGACTAAAGCTTGTTACTCACATTAAATATCATTCATATCATTCCCTGAAAACATGTCCCTGCCACTCTCTCCTTTCTCCGTTCTTTCTCCTCCTAACCTCTCCCCTTCTTTCTCTCTCCTTATCAGTTGTATAAAGTAGGGTTATAGTTTTAAGGGCTATAAGGGCTGAGATATTATGTTACCCACAAATTTAGAACACCATGGTAATAAAAAGAAAATCATGATCTCAGGTATTTGACCTTCAGTTTTTGGCTTTTGAATAATATTATGTCATTTATTCTGTGCTGTATGTTACAGTCCTGATGTGCTCAGTTGCTCAGTCATGTCCAACTTTTTGTGACCCCATGGATTATATCCTGCCTGGCTTCTGTATCTATGGAATTTTCTAGGCAAAATACTGGAGTGGGTTGCCATGTCCCGCTCCAGGGATCTTTCTAACCCAGAGATTGAACCCACATCTCTTGCGTCTCCTGCATTGGCAGGCAGATTCTTTCTCACTGTACCACCTGGGAATCCCACAGTCCTAATGAGTGTTGCTAAATCTTTCTTGATTCTACCTCGTTGTCTCTGTCATGAGCCCATAAGCTCTAAGAGCCTGATTTTCTCCTGAACTTGTCTCCTGCCCAGTGTTGTAACCCTTCTGTTTTAGACTGCAGCCTTTATTTCTATTCATATTAGTTTCCTAGGTTGGCCTTAAAAGTCATTACAACTGGGTGATTTCAACAATAGAAATTTTGTCTTCCAAAGTTCCAGAGGCTAAAAATCTAAAATCAAGGTGCTAGCAGGGCCATGCTCCCCTCTGAAGGCTTTGGGGAAGAAACCTTCCTCCCTCTTCCCAGCTTCTGGTCGGTGCCCGCAATCCTTGGTGTTCCCTGGCTCGTGGCTGCATCACTCCATGCCTCCACCTGAACATGGCCTTCTCTCCTCTGTTGTGTCTCCCTTGTATGTCTGTGTCTTTCCTGTTATAAGGACACCACTACAGTTGACCCTTGAGCAATGTGGGGGTTAGGAGCACAGACCAGTGCCGGTGAAAATCCACATATCACTTTACAGTCAACCCTCTATATCCATGATTCTGCATTGATTCAACTTACAACAGATTGTGTAGTATTGTAGTATGTGCTTAGTGAAAGAAATCCATGTATAAGGGAACTCACAAAGTTCAAACCTGTGTTGTTCATCAACTGTCATTGGATTTAGCATCCACCACAATCCAGTATGAGCTTTCCAAGTAGTAGGGTAGTAAAGAATCCGCCTGCCAATGAGGAGATGCAGGAGACTCAGGTTAGATCCCTGGGCCAGGAAGATTCTCAGAGAAGGAAATGGCACTCACTCCAATATCCTTGTCTGTGGAATCCCATGGACAGAGGAGCCTTCTGGGCTATAGACTATGGGGTTGCAAAGAGTCAGACATGACTGAACAACTGAACAAGCACACATGCACACACGTAAATCCAGTATGACTTCATTTTAACTTTACTCATCACATCCAGGTTTCCAGGTGGCTGTGAATTTGGGAGGGCCCTATTCAAGCCAGTACACAATTGAACACAGTGCAACAAGCACTTCCTCTGCACTTCACCCAAGGCATCACGACAACCCAAGACTGCCAGTCGAGTCTGTGGCCAGAGCTAGACACTGGACTTAGATTTGCATCCCAACCCTGTGGGTTGCAGCTATGAAAATTCAACCATGGGCATTCAGCTTGCTCTGACACTTCAGCTGTCCCTTTTCCAGGAAGAAATTCACCCCATAGGCTGTAGGGACGCGTTTTGGCATGGGCACAATTTGATTTGGTTGCAATGATGGGGTTTAAAGCTCACTGAGTGTAGCTAGCTATCCAGACAAGGCACATCAACTCGAATGCACAATCATTTATCCTTTCACAAAACACTTCAGAGAACAGGGACAGATTTTTTTTTTTTTTTACAATGTTTAAACATCTCTCTAGTGCCAATAAAGGCAAAGCTTAGTTCTTGAGAGTCACTTTGACTTACTGATATCTTTCTGTGTTTATGGGCTGCCTACAATGCAGATTTATGGAACTAGAATGAACTCCAAGTCAAAGCCACAAAGAGGAGGCCAGCAAAGGGCACAAGAAATTACCTCTTGCAATATGAACTTCTGAATTGGGAAGTGCAAGTAAAATCCAAGTTTTGAAAATTAATTTAAAAATTGAAAAAATAGAACAATACCCTTAGCATTTATTTATTAATGTATATGAAGATTCACATCCTGTATCTATGGACCGTGGTCAGAGAGGCCTCTAGTTGTTGTGAGACTCCTTGACCACTGAATATTATTACGGCCTGGCTTGGGGCCTGAATTATTGATACTCTATGTCTATGGCTGCCTTGCAAAACCGCTGGAAGATTGAGATGCCCAGGATAATCTGTGCTAGGTGATAACTGAAACCAGTCATTAGGAAGTAATTTTATAAAATTTAAGATATATATACACCTACATGCATGCAAAGTTATATCAATCATGTCTGACTCTTTGTGACCCTATGGGCTGTAGCTCACCAGGATCCTCTGTCCATGGGATCTCCAGGCAAGAATACTGGAGTGGGTTGGCATTTCTTACTCCAGGGGCTCTTCCTGACCCAGGGATCAAACCCACATCTCCTTACATCTCCTGCATTGGCAGGTGGGTTCTTTACCAGGTGGGCTTACCACTTGGGAAGCCCATATATATAATTTCCTAAAGGCCAAGAAGGTAATATAAATAAAAGAGGTCAGCCTGGGCAAGGGCTGCAACCACTCAAGAAAGAGGCCCCTACTACTAGAAGAAGCAGATACTTCAGTGGCTGTGGCTCCCTTAGAAGGTAAATTTCAGTAACAATACAGCCAGATGTTATAAAATTCTTTAAGGAAAACAAAACATCCCAACTTTAGTGTAAATTCCTACTTTTAAAAGATGTAGACGACTGGTTAAATTGTTTTGAAAACCCAGTTCGAGTAAAATCATTGTTATCATCATTTCATCATGATTAAATAAGCCTGGTTTCTGCAAGTATCCACTGATTTAAAGTTTCCACCACAAGACTAACGAGGAAATACCCTTTTAGGGGAAAAGAGATGAGGAAATTTTTATCCTCAGCCATATTTTTAACAATACGTCTGCATTTTTACATAAGGAGACTTGAGTTGTATTCATAACTCTGCTACCAGTGAACTCAAAACCATCCAGTAAGTTATTTTCTGTACATCAGTTTCCTAACGTGAGACCAGATGACTTCTGAGTATTTCTGTTGCTCTCATTTATTCTGTGATTTTTGTGATGAAGCACCTTGAAGGCAAACATTGTATTCCTTTTGTCCAGTGCACAGTGGCTGGCATGTGGTCAGCACTCAATAAGTATTGTTCAGTGTAGGAGTGAGTGAATGCACAAGTGAGTGAATCAGTGTTATCCCCGTTTTCAAGATGAGTAAAATGAGTCCCAAAGAGGTTAATAAACTATAGAAAATTCTGAAAGATATGGGACTACCAGACCAGCTGACCTGCCTCTTGAGAAATCTGTATGCAGGTCAGGAAGCAACAGTTAGAACTGGACATGGAACAACAGACAGGTTCCAAATAGAAAAGGAGTACATCAAGGCTTTATGTTGTCACCCTGCTTATTTAACGTCTATGTAGAGTACATCATGAGAAACGCTGGGCTGGAGGAAGCACAAGCTGGAATCAAGATTTCTGGGAGAAATATCAATAACCTCAGATATGCAGATGACACCACCCTTATGGCAGAAAGTGAAGAGGAACTAAAGAGCCTCTTGATGAAAGTGAAAGAGCAGAGTGAAAAAGCTGGCTTAAAACTCAACATTCAGAAAACGAAGATCCTGGCATCTAGTCCCATCACTTCATGGCAAACAGATGGGGAATCAGTGGAAACAGTGTCAGACTTTATTTTGGAGGACTTCAAAATCATCGCAGATAGTGAATGCAGCCATGAAATTAAAAGACGCTTACTCCTTGGAAGGGAAGTTATGACCAACCTAGACAGTATATTCAAAAGCAGAGACATTACTTTGCCAACAAAGGTTCATCTACTCAAGGCTATGGTTTTTCCAGTAGTCATGTATGAATATGAGAGTTGGACTATAAAGAAAGCTGAGCACCAAAGAATTGATGCTTTTGAACTGCGGTGTTGGAGAAGACTCTTGAGAGTCCCCTGGACTGGAAAGAGATCCAACCAGTCCATCCTAAAGGAGATCAGTCCTGAGTGTTGATTGGAAAGACTGATGCTGAAGCTAAAACTCCACTACTTTGGCCACCTGATGCGAAGAGCTGACTCATTTGGAAAGACCATGATGCTGGGAAAGATTGAGGGCAGGAGGAGAAGGGGACGACAGAGGATAAGATGGTTGTATGGCATCACTGACTCAATGGATGTGAGTTTGGATAAACTCTGGGAATTGGTGATGGTCGGGGTGGCCTTGCATCCTGCAGTCCATGGGGTCGCAAAAAGTCAGACGTGACTGAGCAACTGATCTGAACTGAAAGAGGTTAAGTGATACATCTAAGTTTGTACTGTAAAAACAGGCAGAGCCAGTATAGGGAACTTTGGTCTTTCTGCCCTTGAGGTAGTGAAGGTAAACAATGAACACGAATGAGGACATACCAACTGCAAACTCTCCCGAGATTATGTTACCAGTCCAGCTGGGTCCAGTTCCTTGCTACTGGTCACTTCTCCTTGCCCGTTTTTTTTTTTTTTTAATTATCATTTACATTTTATAAAGTCACCCTAATTTTAATGTACAGTTGGAAAGTTTTGAGAACACATAAAATCATAAAACCACAACCAAAATCAAAATATAGAGAAGTTCTGTCAAAATTACACATATATTGGGTATACATAAAGTTGTCCTATGAGTGGTGTTTATTATTTTTCAGACATTTTCTTCTCTGTGTTTCATTTTGGACAGTTTCTATTCCTATATCTTTAAAATCACTGATATTTTCTTCTTCAGTACCTAGTGTATTTTAATTCCATCCTGTATATTTTTCATCTCAAATTCCTGTTGTTCATACCTAGAATTTCAATCTGGGTCTTTTAAAAATATCTTCCATAACTCTCCTTACTGTGCTTATGTCTTTCTCTACTGTCTTCAATATATAAGTAACAGTCATAATAACTATTTTAATATACTTTGTCCTAATTCCATTGTCTTTGTTATTTAGGGGCTATTTTTAATAAGTTGATTTTCCTATTCATTGTGCATCATATTTTTCTGCTTCTTTTATGTCTGATAATTTTTTCTTGGATGCCAGATGTCTTACATTTTTCCTTGTTTGGTGCTGGGTATTCTTTCAGTGAACTTTGTGCTGGGATCCAGGTAGGTTACTTGGAAATTCTAGGATCTTTTTAAGGCCTTCTTTTTACTTTGTAAAGTGGGACTAGAGGGGCCTTATTGTAGTGTTAACTTTGCCCCATGGTGAAACTGACAGCCTGTTGAGTCCTTGGCCCAGCCCCCACGGGCTTCAGGGTTTGCCTGCTTGTGGGCAGGAATAGGAACTATCCCAGGCCTGTGTGAGCCCTGGTGCTGTCTCCGCCTGCTCCTTTTCTGGTAGTTCACTCCCTGGCCTCGGCTAATTTCTCCACATGTTTAAGAGGTGGTTGGTATGCAGATCTCTGGAGCTCCTGCTCTGTGTACTTCTCTTCTCTCTGCTCTAGCTGCCTGGGCCTTCAAAAGCTTCCATCTCCAAACTCAGGCATACCTGGAGGACTTGCCTGGGTTTCCCTTTCCCATGATGAGGCCTGGAACACTGCAAGCTGTAAGTGGGATACAGCAGACCTCTTCCTATTGTGTCTCAAAGGCCATTGCCCTGTACTGTCTGTTGTCAACTGCCTGAAAAAAAATCTTTATCGTTTATTTTCTGGTTGCCTATTTCTTTAAGAATGTGTTTTGGGGGAATATAAGTCCAGTCCTCACTGTACCACCTTGGCAGGAAGCAAGCCATTTGTCTCTCTGATTTCCTCTTGCTCAGTCACTCATGAGGTGGCTCTTTCAATGTCTTCTTCTTTAGTCCCTTAACAATGCCTGATTCAGATTTCCTTCCTTGTCACGTTGTCTCTAGTTTGTAAGTAAATAGGCAATGGGAATAACTTTATTTTATTTCTAGTGAATAACCATGGCTAACTCACTTTTTCAATCAATCTCTGTTGCTTGCAAATTGCTGCATCAGCCACTGCCTCAGTTTCATATTGATTCCTGGCACAAACACCCTACTCCTGAGCTGCAGACCTGTCTGAGCTATGTTCCCAGCATTTGAATTCACTCTAGACACCACCCCTAGTGTCTCCACTGTTCCATTCATCTCCAAGGTGTTTATGATGCTCATATTCATTCAGAAATTGTTGTGGAGCATCCACTAGTCTAGCCCTGTGTTGGACTCTGGGAGAGCAGTGGTGAACAGAGACGCCACGGCTCCAGTCTTAGTGAACTTGATCACCTAATGGAGGGAATATATGTCAAGCAAATATTCATATTTGTGAGAATACAACTCAGGAGCTATGAAAATGATGGATAAATTTGTTTTTTAAACATTCTTTAGAAAACCATAGCTGAGTAGCAGATACAGAGGGGAAGAAGCAATTGGTTTGATATGAAAATAGTAATTGCTTCAAAATAACCTAAAATGGACATCAAGGTCCATATCCATGGGGTCCTCAAGGCTTGTTTTCAGCAAGCTACGAGTGAGAGGAAGCAAACCAGGAGCTACAGAAGAGAGATCAGGTCAGAAACCCTACTGAGGGCACACCCTAGGGAGTAATGATACGGTAGTGAGGTAGCAGAACTCCATCCCACAGATGAGTTCATTTCAGTCTCATCCTCAGATCTAGGTAGAGCAGAATGAAATAAAAAGGAAAACAGGCTCCCCTGAGACTCCATTACTACAGCCTTCAATCACCTGAAATTGAGGCTTGAATTTAAATGTGAAGACAAAAGAGCTTGAGGCCAAAATTGTAATTTAAGGTGTTACTGATAGTTCATAGGGAAAATTAATGCAAATGACTATTTAACATAGAGCAAGATGATAAACTTCAGTCATAATAAAAATACACTGAGATAATACTTTGCAGCTACCAAATTGGTAAAAATAACAAAGTGTCTTGTTTTCTATTGCTGGGAGGTTGCAGAGGAAGACATTCTCATTAACTACTGACGAGTCTTACAAAATGCTCTGACTTCCATGGAGGAGACTAGTAAAATCGCATATACATCCACCCTTGTACACATGGGTCCTGTTTCTAAGGATCTGTCCCAACTATCTGCCAAAAAAATCACAAGTTGATATCAGCAAGTGGCTAAAAATTGCAGCTCTATTTGTAACAGCAAAAGCTCAAAACAATGCAAATGCTCATAGAGCAGGAGATGAATAAATTACTGTAATAAACTAAAAAGTTGATTATCAATAAAATACTCTGTTGTATACTGCTTGTGAGACATATTTCAGAGGTAAAGGAACTTAAAATGATTGAAAGTAAAATGATAGAAAAAAATATATAAAGCAAATAAAAACCACAAGAAGTGGGGAGAGGGTAAAAAAGTTTATTTTAGACAAAATAGAATTTGACAAGTTAGTATAAGAGAGAAAGAAGATGACAGCATATTCAGTTCAGTTCAGTTCAGTTGCTCAGTCATGTCTGACTCTTTGTGACCCCATGAATCGCAGCACACCAGACCTCCCTGTCCATTACCAACTCCTGGAGTTTACTTAAACTCATGTCCATTGAGGTGGTGATGCCATCCAGCCATCTCATCCTCTGTTGTCCCCTTCTTCTCCTGACCCCAATCCCTCCCAGCATCAGAGTCTTTTCCAGTGAGTCAACTCTTCGCATGAGGGGGCCAAAGTATTGGAGTTTCAGCTTTAGCATCAGTCTCTCCAATGAACACCCAGGACTGATCTCCTTTAGAATGGACTGGTTGGATCTCCTTGCAGTCCAAGGGACTCTCAAGAGTCTTCTCCAACACCACAGTTCAAAAGCATCAATTCTTCGGTGCTCACCCTTCTTCACAGTCCAACTCTCACATCCATACGTGACTACTGGAAAAACCATAGGCTTGACTAGACAGACCTTTGTTGGCAAAGTAATGTCTCTGCTTTTGAATATGCTATTTAGGTTGGTCATAACTTTCATTCCAAGGAGTAAGTGTCTTTTAATTTCATGGTTGCAATCACCATCTGCAGTGATTTTGGAGCCCAAAAAATAAAGTCTGACATGGTTTCCACTGTTTCCCCATCTATTTGCCATGAAGTGGTGGGACCAGATGCCATAATCTTCATTTTCTGAATGTTGAGCTTTAGGCCAACTTTTTTCACTCTCCTCTTTCACTTTTATCAAAAGGCTCTTTAGTTCCTCTTCACTTTCTGCCATAAGGGGTGGTGTCAGCATATTAGTAAGTGGTAATTTAATCAGAAAGAAATATTTCTAACTTTGTCTGTACCTGTACTATAGCTTAGAAATATATAAAGCAAAACTTAACAGAACCCAAGAAGATATTGACAAATCCACTAGCTTAATAGAAGATTTTTAAGATTTGTAATTGCTAGTAAAGGAGAGAAAAATCATAAGGATTATAGCAGAGAGTTACTTTTCTAATATATGGAGTTATTTCCTTTTTAAAAAAATGTACTTCACATCCAAAGACTATATTTTCCAACTTCCCTGACACCCATGTATAGTTCTGTGACCAAGTTCTTGCTAAAGGAAAAAAATATGAAAGTGACAAGTACACTGGATCATGCCTTTTAAAGAAACTGGCTAGACTGGAAATACGACGGTAAGAGCTAGAAGTGGACCAGGAGATGGAGGTCATGTGTTGAGGGTGAAGAGCAACAGAGCAAAAGGAGTGTGGGCCCTGAACACTGTAAACGCTTGCATGGCTTATATCATAACTGCCGTGTAAGAGGGAAGTAGACACCTCTCTATCTTAAGCACAGTTTTTGTGGGTCTTTGATTCAATAGCTACATCACAACAAATACAAAGTTAGTCCCTGGAGATGGAGTTACAGGAACAGAATCTGGGTGAAATTTGCTTGGAAGACACCCTACAGGCTCTGAGAATGCAGACAGGGCAAGCTGGAAATCTGGAGGCCTGCACAAATCACTTGGTAAATCTGTCTCCTCTGATACTTTGGCAGGTCTTTCACATGCTGACACAGCCTTCCTTCTCAACTCCTTTATTTTGAATGACTTCAAGGTAGCTGCCAATAAGTTGAAGCAGAATAGGATTGGCAGAGCATGGAGATCATTAATAAAACTCCAGAAGTGAAAAACTGCTGAGATTAGTGCTTTTCAACCTTGTTCACTCAAGCACTCAAAATATACTTTAATATTTATGTAGACCATAGGGGTACATCAGTGAGGCTACGTATAGCCAGTGCTGACCAAGCTGCATGCTCTGGTCATCCCAAGTAGAGCCCAAAGGGAACAGGATCCTGGATGTATTTGTGACCTATTTGTGGCTACATAGTATGCCCAGTGCACTGCTTGAAGAGTTCTATTTTACATATGGTCTTAGGCTATGGCCATTCCAACGTGGAACCAACCAGAAGCAAGCCTAAGAAGCCTAAGGAGGTTTCAAGCCCAACTTAAAAGATCTGTTCTTGTTGATCTCTTAAAGTAGTTCTCAAGCCCCCAAGTCTGGAGAGGCTGGAAATGCCTGTAATGTGAATACCATTGCCTCTCAAAAGAGGTGCACCTTCTCACAGCCTCTTCGAGGTGCCACAGGACAGGAAAGGGGCAGGAAAACTCCTTCTAAGGGCAAATCCAGAGGACAAAGGGATTCCTGCCAGATCTGAAATGACACTGCAACATGGGCTAAGCAAGACTTTGTCCCCACTGTCAGAACAGCAGCTCTTCACACGCCGGGAGCATTGACATTTTCCTGCGGAGGAATGATTCCTGGGTGTGGCTAAAGTCTCCTTTTTCTCCGTGAGGAGTTTTTGTTGCCAATATTCTATTCATACTCCACAGCTGTGTAAGGAGGCAGACAAGGGCGAGCATATAAACAGCCTTCATTGTAAGTGGCTGGGTCCTCCAGAGGCAGGCCTGATGGAGTGACTAGGGCCTCTCCCAGCAATTCTGCACTTCTGCAGGGCATCACAGGGACAGATTGTTATCTAGGGAGGAAAGGTTGTATTATGTGTAGTGAGAAATATACATTGGCATGGTGGATAGGCATAATAATTATCATAATAGCCCAGAATTGCTTATGCTCAGACTGCTTTGGGAGAAATATATACTTCTCCCTTAAGTCACAGACTTCTTGGGCCTGTGCTATTAATATCTTTTAACCACTGGCATATAGCTTAACTACTAGAGGGACAGAGTAGATGTGAAAGCACAACCAAGAAAGCCAAAGGAAACACGCGTACGCATAGTCCTAGAAGCTACTTTTAGAATTATTAAAAAAAAAAAAAAAAAACTAAAACAATTCAAATATCCATTAAGAACAGAAAGGATAAATGTTACTTGTCAGACAGTAGAATATAAAATAGTGGAGAAAAAAAACAGGAATAAGCATGAGTCAACCATCACAACATTATGTTTAATGAAATAAAATCACAGAAAAATGCAGGCAGAATGATTCCATTTATGTAAAGTTTTAAATGATACAAAATTAGAGACTTATTGTTTAGGTATACATTCATAGGTGGTATATTTGACTCTCTGTGACCCCATGGAAGACCCCCAGGCTTCTCCATCCATGGGATTTTCCAGGCAAGAATACTGGAGTGGGTTGCCATTTCCTTCTCCAGTCGATCTTCCCGACCCAGGGATTGAACCTGGGTCTCCCACATTGTAGGCAGACGCTTTACCATCTGAGCCACCAGGGAAGTCCATATTCATTATGGTGGCTGATTTTATGCGTCAATATGACTGGGCCACAGGATGCCCAGATTTTTGTTCAAATATTATTCTGGGTGTTTCAGTGAGGGTGTTCTTGGATGAGATTAAACTTTGAATCAGTAAAGCAGGTTTCTCTTCCTAATGTATGTGGACCTCATCTAATCAGTTGAAGGCCTGAGTAGAACAGAAAGACTAACTCCCCCTCAGCATGCATGCTAAGTCACTGTAGTTGTGTCCAGCTCTTTGCAACCCTATGAACTGTAGCCTTCCAGGCTTATCTGTCCATGGGATCCTCCAGGCAAGAATACTGGAGTGGGTTGCCTTGCCCTCCTCCAGGGGATCTCCCCAACCCAGGGACTGAACCTGCCTCTCTATGGCTCTAGCAGGTGCATTCTTTACCACTAGTGCCACCTAGTAAGCCCCAACTATCTCTCTAGTAAGAGGAAACTCTATCTGTGTGATGATGTTGGAACTGGGATATCTGCTTTTTCCTGCCTTTAGACTCAAACTGGAACATTGGGTCTCAAACCTACTCGCCTTCAGGCAGGAACTACACCACTGGCCTTCAGCCTTGGACTAGAACTTCACCAAGCCTCTCCTGGGTCTCCAGGTCGCCAACTCAGCCTGTGGATCTTGTGACTTGCCAGTGTCCATAATCACATGAGCCATTTCGTTATAATAAATAATTTTCCAGGCTTCCCTGGTGGCTCAGTGGTAAGGAATCTGTCTGCCAGTGCAGGAGACACAGTTCCATCCCTGATCTAGAAAGATCCTACATGCTGTGGAGCAACTGAACTCATGTGCCACAATTATTGAGCCTGTGCTCTAGAGCCCAGGAGCTGCAGCCACGGAGCCCACGTGTCACAACTGCTGAAGCCTGCTCACCCTAGAGCCTGTGCTTTGCAACAAGAAGCCACTGCAATGAGAAGCCCGCACACTTCAACTAGAGAGTAACCCCTGCTTGCCACAACTAGAGAAAAGCCTGCACACAACCACAAAGACCCAGTGCAGTCAAAAATAAAAATTTTTAATTCTTAAAATTTTTAAAAATTGTTTAAAATTTAAATTGTTTCTTATCCCTATAGAACCTTATACAACTGTTTGAAAGAATAAAGCAAGGATGATTAATAATAAATTGAAGGCAGTGGTCACATCTGTTAGGGACAGGGAGAAAACTCCATTCAGAAGGGGACACACAGGAGACTCTAGTGTTCATGACGATGCTCTTTGCTTCATCCGGAGTGGTGAACTTCATGGATATTCACCTTATTATTAGCCTTTCAAATGTATTTTTATCGTATAATCTTTTTATATGGTATGTTTCACAGAAAAAAATGAAAACAAAAATTTTTTTATTAAAAAAGTTGCAACTTTGACAGTGCTGAGAAAGAGGTAAAAATGTCCATGAGTACCTACAGAAGGCTGGTCAGGGGTGGTGTCACTGATTGTTCCTGTCAGGGCTTCTGGGTCTATAACTAACATTCATTTACTGATCGCATGAAGGACTTCCAAGTAAATACTTCTTTCTCAATATGCAGTTGACAAAGGCAAGAAAAGGTCAGTTGCCTTTTAAAAGTGCCAGAGTCCAGAGCCCCTGGAAGGTCACTGGGACACCACTTTGTGCCCACGCACACACTGTGATCATGTGACACCCACAAAGAGGCAGGTATTGGAAACACACCCCTCCCCTAATTTGGTTCTATGCTTCATTGGTTAATTCCACTGGGATTATCTCAAAGAAGAAAACTCTTATTCCCTGAAAAACACAAATGGTCAAAAGAAAGCACACAGGAGATCGCTGAATCGAGTGTCAAGGGAAGTAAATTCAGTTCACTCAGTTTTTAAGTAGACTAATGACTCATTCATGGAAAAGTTTAAAATCCCAAAATCATTATCATGCCAGTGTGGAATGTGGAGCTGGATGCTCTAGTTTGAGCTGGATGCAAATTTGTCTTACACCTTACCTTGGAGTATGGAAACACCTACCCTTCATAGTGGAAGATGGTAGAAGGTGTATTTAACATGAAGAAATGTATTACGGACCAATCTATTTAAGTGAAAAGCATACTAGTAAAACAACAAAGAAAACAAGAAAAAGGTAATTGTGCTTTATGTGGCAATTGGAGTGGTTGTGTCTATATGTATTCAGGGTTTTGAGAGTTGCTGAGATAGCAAAACAAGAGTATCTATCATTTATTAAATGCCTACTAGGCATTTTAGACACAGTGTCTCTTTTTTGTTGAAGTATAGTTGTTTTACAATGTTGTGTCAAGTTCTGATTCAGTTATACATCTATATATTCTTTTTCATATTCTTTTCCATTACAGTTTATTATGAAACACTGAACGTAGTTCCCTGTGTTTTACAGTAAGACCTTGTTGTTGCCTGTTTTATGTAGAGCAGTGTGTATATGCTAATCCCAAACTCCTAGTTTATCTCCTTTCCCTTTTCCCCTTTGATAAGTATAGGTTTGTTTCCTATGTTGGCTAGTTGTTTTTGTTTTGTATATAAGTTCATTTGTATCATATTTTAGGTTCCACACATAAGTGATGTCATATGGTATTTGTCTTTATCTTTCTGCCTTTTATCACTTAGTATGATAATCTCTAGATCCACCCATGTTACTGCAAACGGCATTATTTCGTTCTTTTTGTAACTGAGTAATATTCCATTGTGTTTATGTACCACATCTTCTTTATCCATTCACCAGTCAGTGGACATTTAGATTGCTTTCATGCCTTATTTCTTATTTTTAATGAACACTCTATGGTGTAAGCTTATTGTCCACACTTGACATAGGCAGGTTCAGCATCTGTCCTGGAGCTGAGAAACATCCTTGGATTGAAGCAGAAAGTACAGAAGAGCTGCCAGCTCTTGCCCACCTTGGGGTGGGCACTAAAGTGGTGTGATTCTGTCTTTCCTAACCTGGGTTAAAAAGGTAATGCCTGTCTATTCCTAAATAACTTGTCTAGCATCTTCAGCAGTTTAAAGGGTTGGAACTCTCCTTGTTCTTCCTTTCTTCTTGTCTGCATGCCCTTTTGTTGCCTTTCCTCATATCCCTTCTTTCTATGTTCCATCCTCCTCTGTTGGATCCTGCTTCTTTGGGTCCTGATGTAGGCTTCTTGCTCTGGTTTCCATTTGTCATTTCTCTGGACCATCCTTTACCTTCCAAATGGAGTTTTCTGCAAGCCCTTTTATATGACCCTAGAAAGGATGGTCTAGTGTCAAGATTTTTGCTCCTTCCTCTCATTTCATTTGACAATAAACTATTGAGAATAGCCCTAGAGATAAAGTTCAAGCTCCTTAACATGGTTTATGTAGCACAAAAATTCATTTAGATATCACTTTATTGTCTTAAGTCTACTGTAGGAGGCTCAAAGAATGAGAAACTAAACATTCTTTCCACTTGCATCCTGGAAGGACAACCAAGCCTGTCTCCTGGACTCCTTGCCCTAGTAATGTGCTTGTGCTTAGTCTCTCCATCATGTCTGACTCTTTGTGAGCCTTTAGATTGTAGCCTTCCAGACTCCTCTGTCCATGAGACTTTTCAGGAAGAATACTAGAATGGGTTGGTTGCCATTTCCCTCTTCCAGGGGATCTTCCTGACCCAGGGATAAAACCTGCATCTCCTGTGTCTTCTGCACTGCAGGTGGATTCTTTACCTGCTGAGCCACTGGGGAAGCCCCAGTGGAATAGTGAGGATTAATAATTCCTTTGTTTTTCCACAGTATCACTAATGAATGCCTTTGTTTAGAAGGCCTAAGAAGGATACAAAAAGATACTTTGATAAGGAAAGGCATGTGACCCAGTCCTAGAGGGAGAACCAATTATTTGTTCCTGTGAAACCAGGAATACAGGTGAGTTGTGGGTTTCATAGGAGAAGGCAATGGCACCCCACTCCAGCACTCTTGCCTGGAAAATCATGAGTAGTGGGACCAGGACTCTGATTATATTTTTGGTCGTAATAGATAGCAGGACCTCAGATATACATACATTCTGGGATGCTAGGCCCTAAGGCCTACATTTTGGAATCCATGGAAAATGGATGTCTCTGCACTGTTCATCATGGATGGAGTGATGCTGCTGGCTTTCAGATGGAGGGAAGCCCCAGCCAGGGTACACTGGAGCAGCAGATAGGATAGAGGAAACATTATAGGTTCTCATCAGCTTTTCTGGAAAATGAATACTCCATAATCCCCAGAGGAAATGATCACAAAAAGGTAACTGAGAATAGATATCTTTCAATCCTCAGCAGAAGTAAATAGCCATTTGCTAAAATTAGAGATACATAACCTTTCCAGAGACTAGCACAAATTTATTTCTCCCCAGTGTTGCTTTACCCCTTTAACAAATTGTGTTTTGCCTTACTCTAGTTAAAAGTCTTTCAATTTTTAAAATACACCATTAGTTCCTTTGCATCCAAAACTTTGTATTTGTCATTACATCTGCCTGAAATACTTCCATTTCCCATCTTCCCACCCCAACACATATACACACCCTTAGGTGAACAGAAATTTGGAATGGGACCATGTGACCCTAGGGTTGATGGTAAACCTGCCTATTTTGATTCATTCATGTAGCTGACTGAGGATTTGTACTAGTTTAGTTTGGTCACTGCTAAATACAGTACAGGAAACTCACACAGAAAAATGCAATTTGTGTGTAGCCCTGATTTAGAAAGGAACACAAGTGCTAGCAGAGTTAAAAGAGTCCTGCACAGAAATATGTTTCCAATCATAGCTGAAAAATACTAGGAACCTGAAGATTGTCATTTGCCTTTTATTATAAATCTGATGCACTAGCAAAGACCTTGAATTGTTGAGCTCTGGTTACAAATACATGAAATAGTCTTCTCTAAGGAAGTATTTACCTTTCTTTATATAACACTCATTATAAGTTAATTCTCTCTGACAACTAACTAAGGAAATACTTTAATCTGAATAGACAAAAATCATACTCTTCTAAAGAAGTCACTGAAAGGTCTGTGTTCTGTATTAAGGTTCAGGAGTGATTTGCAAACTAATGTTGTTTTGATGTGTCTAATACACAATATAGTTTCTGAGTTTACCTACTGAATTAGGCCCTCTTGGTACACATTACACAGGGAGCAGTCTTGGAGAATAATAGTGAAATTGAACTTTGTTTCATGTTTTGATTATCTGTATTATTATTACTTCCTCCCTTGAAAGACTTTAAAAAACAATTAAAATTTGGGGGAGTAGAATGAAAGCAAATATTAGTCTGCTGTGCAGACATACAAGTGTAAAAATAACACAAATGATTCAAAGAAACCAAAGACAAGTCTGCCCAGTGGGGGATGGGGAGGGTTGTCCTCTTGTCAGAAGCCTATAGATTGTTTGCTACATTAAAATCAAATAATACATATTTCAGTCCAGGAGATATTGAAAGTAGAATTATATGTCTGTGTTCCATACATAAAACATCAGCAAATAATTCAGTGGATGCAGAACAGTTGTTTCTTTGGGTCAGGATTTTGCCAGCACGTTCTGTAGCTTTGCAATTCTCTTGAGCAAAGTGATAAAGGTGATGAATGTCTATTTTGAATTAACTCCCGTTACAGTGAAGTGCCAGTTGATCCAAGCGCTTTCAGTCATGACAATTCAAATATGTCTCATTCTTTTATATAAAAATATGAGCAATACCTTCTTGAGAAGAAAAAAACAGACAAGAAGTACACCTCCCTGGAGATAAAGGATGCATGAGAATCATTGAATGGATTTGTGAAATGTCCCTGTCAGATTGCACTGGACGCTCTGCAATTGCTCAGTTGCATAGTTGCTCCCCAGCCTTCCTCTGTGTTCTCAACACCAATTCTGTCCAAAGCTGAGTCTTTGGAACTCACCCCAAAAAGAAAAGGCATGGCTTTTTATGTCTTCCTAAGTCTATTTATGAAATAGCTGTGACCATGCTAAGTCAAATGTGAATATTACACTTTTGTGATAATACATTGAATCAGAAAATGATTCAAATCATGCCTGAAAGATCATCTTTACTGTAAGGAAATTCTGGCCATAAGAGGTGGCATAACCTGCCAGTCAGTAGAAAACCCCGAATTGGAACTTTGCATAATATATGATATAGAATAGCTACTGAATCAGTTTTAGCTGAATTTAATTGAATTGGAATATACTCTAGCTCATAATGCAACAAAGATGACATCACTTTACAGATGCTGAAGATAGCTCACAAAGTCGTCTCTGGTTGAGAAGGAGAGCTAACATTTCTTTAATTTATACTATGTGCCAAGCTTTATGCTAAGTGCTTTACATACATATTATTTTTACTGTTCAAACAGGTATATCTTTTATCCTTCTTTTGCTTCACACAAAGAGGCCAAGGATCAGGGAAAGTAAGTAACCCAGCCAAAATTATCAAGCTATTGAACAAAAGAATGAGAAGTCCAACTTGGGACAATCTAACTTCACAGCTTGGTTTTTTAAAACCACTGTGTTATAACCAACTATTATTATTGGCCAAGAAAAAGAATTGAAGTGTCCATGGAAGGGCTCCAAGTGATGCCTGTCATGAAATACAGACTGTTGATACTAAGGGAGTTGAGCTGAAAAATGCAGACAATAGTCTAATTTGACTTCTAATTCTGGTAACTTGGCAAACTAAACTGTTCAGAAACTCTCATGTAACAACTACTTGGAGAGCTGGATGAATTATTTTCAAAGTGATATCCTTGAGGCACTTAGCAGGAAATCATATATACACATGTATGCTCATGCACACACATATCACACACACATACACACACATAAGAAACATATAGCTACAAGCAAAGATGAAGGATTTGTATTTGGAAAAGGAAACTTGTTGAAATTTAATTCTCATTCAAAATTACAAAACATATTTGAAAAACTCCACTTGTGTCAGTTATCAAGCACAACAAATAGCAGTTTAATGGCTCCCCAGATGGGATAATCAAACAATATTTTTACACACACACACACATATGTTGTTGTTGTTGTTGTTTAGTTGCTAAATTGTGTCCAACTCTTTGTGATCTCATGGACTGTAGCCTGCGCAGCTCCTCTGTTCATAAGATTTCCTAGCCAAGAATACTGGAGTGGGTTGCCATTCTTCTCAACTCAGGGATCAAACATGCACCTCCTGTATTGTCAGGCGGATTCTTTACCACTGAGCCACATGGGAAGCCCCATATACATACCTATATACATATATATATATATATATACACACACACTCATGTATACATGCATATATATATAAGACACATATCTGAAATAATGTCAGAAATAGAACCCATTGGAAAATAACATGACACTGAAAAAAATAATAGGCAGATGTCAAGAAAAGAAAAATAAAACTTAAATTTATAACAATGAAAGATACAGCAATTTAAATTAAAACCTCAATCTGTAAGTGAATTAGCAGATCAGACCTGGTGGCAGAGAGAACTGGTATGATTAAAGAGAAATCTGAGCAATTTTCCAGACAGTAGCTCAGAGATCTGAAGAATTGAGACAAATAAAAGGAGAGTCTAAGCGCCATTGAGGATATGGTGAGAAGATTAAACATTATCTAATAGGAGTTCAGAAAGAAAGAAAAGAAAATGGTTGTTGGCAATGTTCAATATTCAATGATCGATGCCATTTGTAGAACAAGCAAAAGACACATCTTTTCAGGTGGAATGCATGCAAGTCTCAAAGAATTTATTTGGCCAAAGTTTTGACAGACTCTGTCTTCTATGCCAATATTCAAATCAACTGTAGAGTTATCTATTGTAAGGCAATAAATAAAAATGCAGAAATCCAAGAAAAAGTCATTAATAAAATGTTTTTTCAACAAGTCCATTTACCTCTACTCAAAATAACTAATCATCAGATATTATTCTCATTGTTTCTAAATATTACTTTTATAGTTTCATAACCTTCTGTGGTTGACATCTGTATCTTTAAATTGTTTCCTACTTTCATCCAGGCAGAACTGCCATCATAGCAATGACAGATCAAAAGAAGTTTGTCTTCAGTAAAGCTTTGTGGACACAATCTAGCTAGTGCTTTTCCCAGAAAGACCACACATTTCCGAGAAAAACTAACAAAATTCATAAACGTTTACAAGCTTTCTAACCCCTCAATGAGCAGGTATAGATGGAAAAGAGGAAAACTCAAACCAAGAGAAAACAGGTAAAGAAGCCTAAGAAAAAAACACCATTCAAAGAAAATACAAAGTAATACGGAAGAAATAAATTCAAGTATACCATTAATCACAATAAATGCCAGTGGGCTAAACTCACCAATTCAAAGATGGAGTCTCAGCTTGCTTTTTAAACAAATACTGCCTTATTCTATTTAGAGAAGACATCTAAAAACGTAAGATGACAAAAAAAAAAACAAAAGGATGGAAAACGTAAACCAGCCAAATACTAAGCAAATGTTATTATAGTGAGTAATGCTTAATGCCTTCAGTTGAACATGGCCTAAGGGCAAAGACCATGTGGGCAGCAGCTAGGCTACACTAAGCATCTGAATTATCACATCAGTTTTCCTGGGATGTGACTATTTCATAATTCATGTGGAATACAAGGAAGAAAAATAACCATTTTATTTTTTCAACTTATTTTTGAGTTGGAGCCTTATCTTATTTTTCTGTTTTCAAAATTTCTGTTTTCAAGTATACATATGTTTATTATATGCTGTACATTTCCTACATATTGCTACATTCCATGAATATTAATATACAGTGTTTTCGTTGTTACTTCTAAAATTTCATTCCATTATGATTTCTTCTTTTGAGAGGTGAGAATTTCAATCTCCAAATATGTGAGTGTGGCTTTCTTTTCACTTTAAATCATGTTTTATGTTTAGGTATAAAGAACAGGTAGTGACGACAGGGAAAAGTCCTTACTTGTGAAAATAATAATTCTTCAGTAAAGTCTATTGGACTAGTTGAATCTTTCTTAGATTTACTGTATAAATACTTAAAAGGGCATATAAAGATGTGCAGCTAAGTAACCTAGCTGTCATTTTTACATACTTCAAAATGATTTAACCAGATGTCTATTTATAATGTTTCACTAATTGCAGTGACAGTATTGATGCCCTGCCCATGTCCCCTCAAAGCACAAAAATTCTAGTATGGGCCCAAAACTACAAGCAGATAAGTGCTTTCGCTTGATCCATAGGTGAAAGGAAAGCTGGAAGTGCTAGGGATTTAAAACCCTTGGGAGCAGCCCTTAATCACTGATGAATGAGAACCATAGTCTTCTTGCTCCCTGGGTGAAATAGCTTCTGAGTGGAAACCATGTTCTCTAGTATCTCTCAAGTGCCCCAGTGGGACCAAGCTCCAGTCGCCCACATGCTTTATAACACCTGAATTTCTTGACTTTCAATCTTTTCTAATCTCATTTCCCCACCGCTTGCTGCTGCTGCTGTTGCTAAGTCACTTCAGTCGTGTCCGACCCTCTGTGACCCCATAGACCTCAGCCCACCAGGCTCCCCCACCCATGGGATTCTCCAGGCAAGAACACTGGAGTGGGTTGCCATTTCCTTCTCCATCCCTACCCCTTACTGGTGCTTCTAAGAAACCAACCCAAAACACCAATCGACAGCTTGAAAGAATCCAGTGTTTCTGAAAGGACAGACTTTGAGGAGAGAAGCTTTGACGCATTCGGTTGCTATCAGTGTCATGATTTGCTTTTATCACGGATTAGAGGAACTTCTGAAGAAGGATGGCAACCACTTCAGTGTTCTTGCCTGGAGAATCCCAGGGATGGGGGAGCCTGGTGGGCTGATGTCTATGGGGTCAGAGAGGGTCGGACACGACTGAAGTGACTTAGCAGCAGCAGCAGCAGAGGAACTTTTTCGTATTTATGAAATAAAGAACTATAAGCAAATCAAGAAATACATTTTATCCCAGCAGAGAGCTTATGATCCTTCATTCTACTTTTGGAAAACTTGAAACTCTTTTAAAAAATATATTTCTGTTGTTTATAAGGATCCAGTATAAGGAATTCTGTTAGACAGCCAGGACAGAGTAAGACAGGCCTTTTATCCTAGAAATCATGGGAGGACCAAAGAGTTAGTGGTTAGAATTCAGAGAATTCAACCTGGCCATAGATAGATAGATCTAGATAGACACAGATATAGATAGATATCTAAAGATGTGTACATATTTTAATTTCAGTAACCTTTAACTGAAATTTAATACATCCTTCAATTGAGAGTGTAGGTAAAAAACCACACAGTAGAATTGGCAATACCTGTCATTTTATGACCTGTAAAAAGTATTTTTGTGTCACATTACAATAATTGTTATAGATATCTTGAAATATTTACACTCATCACAACTTCAAAATTATGATAGTTATTACACCACTTAATGGAGAAGGAAATGGCAACCCACTCCAATATTCTTGCCTGGAGAATCCCATGGACAGAGGAGCCTGGCAGGCTACGGTCTATGGGGTCGCAAGAGTCAGACACGACTGAGTGACTAAGCACAGCACAGCACAGCACTTAATAGTTCTTATCTTCTAATAATATATATGCAAATACATATAACAACTATATCTTTTAAAATATAACTATTGAAAAATATATCACATCTTTTGGAATCCTGTTGTATTTTATTTTATGTGTTAAAAAAATTTTTTTTTTTTGAGAAGGGATCCATAGGCTTAATCAGACTGCTAGGGGTTCAAGGCATAGAAAAGATTAAGAGCACCTAATGGGCACTACTGGGCTTCCCAGGTGGTGCTAGTGGTAAAGACTCTGCCTGCCAATGCAGGAGATGCCAGAGAGGCAGGGTCAGTCCTTGAGTGGGGAACATTCCGTGGAGGAGGAAATGGCAAACCACTCCAGTGTTCTTGCCTGGGGAATTCCACGGACAGAGGAGCCAGGTCGGCTTCAGCCAATGGGGTCACAAAGAGTTGGACACGACTGAGCACAGAGCACACAACAGGCACTATTACCCATTTCATATATTGGGAGACTGAGACAAAGACAAAGACAACTAAGCAGCTTGCTCAAGATCGGAGTTTATAAGGCACAGTTCCAGGATGGGAACCCAGGTGATCTGGCTCCAGAGTTCACGCTTCTAACCAAGACTCTATAGCTGCCTCTCTGAGAGCCTATGAGAGCTCCTCCACTAGCCTCCAGGCAAGCCCCAGTCCCCACCACGGTCATCTCAGCCACGCATGCGCGTTTCACCCAGCCGCCAGGTGCGCCTCAATTAAACCCTCACTTGGCGTCTTTTTTTCTACAGTCCTGCTGGTTCTAATCTTGGCCTACCTCTTCCAGCCTCTCTCCTGTGTTTTCCAGCCACAGTGCTCTTTGAATTCTCTCTTCTTGCTAGAATGCTTTTCCACCCTTCACTTCTTTTTCATCCTGTGACTTAGGCCCTCGTGTCACTGGTGCATAGAGAGCTCCCACGGTGAATTTATCAAAGTAAGTTCTCTTCTTTGTTTACTTTGTATGTTAATCCTTTTTCAGTTCTGGATATTGCAAATATGTTCCCCAGTTTGGGACTTATCTTTTGGCTTCCTTAATAGAATCATTCAGTGAGAAATGTTCTTATTTTAATAAGTCAAGTTGAGCAGTCTTTTTGTAGATAGTTTGTGCTTTTTGTTTCTGAAGCAGTCAGATTATCTACCTCCCAGGTCATTGGGATATACTTTTGTTTTTTTCTTCCTAAAAGCTTAAAAGTTTTGCCACTCACATTTAAGCTTTTGAACATTTACAATTGACTTAGTTGGGTATTCAGTTTTGGTTTTTTTTTTCCCAAAATATGGAGCTGAAACAATTCTTTACAATCCTTTTGTTGGGGGATATTTTAATTACAGAATACTGTATTTCCTAATGATAGAATTTGGAGTGCTTAACAAAAACAGAAGATCCTGATGGTCTCTGTGTAGAAGTTGCTAGGATTTGCGGTGTGGAGGAATGAAGAAAGCATTTTTCTAGTTTATGCTAAGTATTTTCTAAAGAAAATTAAAACTGGCCAATTGGTCCACAGTGTGGGAGACCTGGGTTCGATCCCTGGGTCGGGAAGATCCTCTGGAGAAGGAAATGGCAGCCCACTCTAGTACTCTTGTCTTGGTGCAGGCCACTGTCCATGGGGTCCCAAACAGTTGGGCATGACTGAGCGACTTCATTAGGGCTTCTCTGGCGGCTCAGAGGTTAGAGCGTGTGCCTCCAGTGCGGGAGACCTGGGTTAGATTCCTGGGTCGGGAAGATCCTCTGGAGAAGGAAATGGCACCCCACTCCAGTATTCTTGCCTGGAGAATCCCATGGACGGAGGAGCCTGGTAGGCTACAGTCCATGGGGTCCCAAAGAGTCGGACATGACTGAGCAACTTCACCTTCACCTTCATTCAAAGTTTAAATTCCTTAAGAAGGAAGAAATGGGATTATAGACTTGTCAGTCATCTCCATGTGTTTCTAACGATATTTCTTGAGGTAGTCCTACTTAGCAGTAGATCCAGCCACTTGGCCCTTAACATTCAGCAAGTGAAACTTCTAGAAAACATGAGGTCGGGGGAATGCTTATACATACCTGTATGCATACTTACATGTCTTTGTGTGCTTGTGTTGGGATTTGCATGTTGGCATATGTGTGAAGTAAAGGGAAACACAGCAATGGTAGCGTGGCATTTCATCCTGAATAATGTATCCTCCCCCAAGTACAACGAAGGCGACAGAGGGAGGAAGCGTCCTGGTAACAACACGGGCTGGAGCTGTTGCTTTTATAAACTCATTCGTTTAGCCAGGCACCTCTCTTACCCTTATCAGGTGTAGGAAAAAGAAGGGAAGCGGGAAGGAAGTGGGGAAATGGCAGAAACTTCTGTGGTGAGATTTTCGTGTACAGCCTTAAAATTTTGTGAGTAATTCTTGGCACACAGCAAGACATGTCAGGGCCTGGACTGTGGACTTGGAATCCCTATAGATGAATGAAAGCTCACAGCTGAACATCTGGAAAGATAACTGGTTACTAAGTGTACGTGATTATGACTGTAACTTCCCTACTGAAAGAGCAACAGCCTAAGTAGTTTTTTTCCCCCTTAATTGGGCTTTAATCTGAAAATGGCACAGCAAGACTTTATGTTTCAAAGGAAACACAGAGGAAAAAATCCTTTTCCAGACTTTTAGAGAAGGATATTATAGAAAATGGAACTGGATAATTGCCACTGATTCTCTGTACTGTGACTGGCTCTAATTCTCAATTTATTTTTAGGACATAGTTAAGAGCTCAGATCCTGGAGTGAAACACCTAATCCTCCAGCCACAATTTATCACTTGTTTTTTCTTAAGTGACTGTATTTTTATGCCTAAATTCCTTTATCTGCACAAATGAGAGAAAGTAAAAAATAGTATCTGCCTCATGGGTTTCTTCTAAGGCTTTGATGAATTAATATGTATTAACTGCTTGGTCAGAGCCTGATTGATAATATTATAGAATTGATAGACCCCACTACCCCAAATTGCCTCTAGCAACTCTGTGTAACCACAATGTGCTTCCAACACAGCAAACTGAGTTAATAAGAAATAAAACGCTAACTGGTTTGGTTTTCTCATTGCTACTTTACCTCCAGGGAAGAAACTTGGCATTTTGTTTTTCTAAAATGCCCCAGGATCTAGAGTTTGGTAGTTTGTGTTCTTGTTCCCAGTTCTTGTTCCCAGTTTCTCCCAGTGAGTAGTTTACTTCCCTGCCCATCAGCTTGGCCATGTGATGTGTTTTGGATGATATATTTTGAGCAGAGTTGATATATGCCACTCCCAAAGAGAAACCTAAGGATCATTTCATAACATGGTCTTGCTTTCTTCCCATGAGGGCAGTTAAGGGCAACTCCAACAACCTGAATCCACTGATGAAGAAGTTATGAACTAGAGTCATCTCCAGTTTGCAGCTGACATGAATATGAGCAGAAATAAACCTTTGTGTAAGGTTTAAATAAACCTTTATATAAGTCCCTTACGAGTTTATTTCTGCAGTATAACTTACATAAACGGATACAAGGGAGAGAGAAGTGTTTTCGTTTGGGAAGTAGAGGCAGAAATTGTCAGTCTGGGGGAGGGAGAAGTTGTCCAACACCAGAAAAGAGTATGTTTCAGGGACCCACACCTACTTTCCCTACCATGCTACTTTTCTGCCTAGAATAGAGGACTGATCTGAGAAAAATAAACAGCGTAATGCATATAAGTGGGAAGAAATGTTAGTTATATGAGCTTCTAGCCTCCTCAAAAATGCTCCTGAATACACATCTTAAAGGGTTCAACCATGCTGACTTTTCTACGTGAGCATATCATCAGGACCACCATAAATTTGGGGGCTTCCCTGGTGACTCCGACGGTAAAGGATCTGCCTCCAACGCAGGAGATCCAGGTTTGATCCCTGGGTTGGGAAGATCCTCTGGAGAAGGGAATGACTACCTACTCCAGTATTCTTGCCTGGATAATTCCATGGACAGAGGAGCCTGGTGGTCCATGGGACCACAAAGAGTCAGACACTACTAACTAACACTTTTGCCATGAATCTAAAGCCATTAGGGTCTCCCTGAAAGATCTGGACTATTTAAGCCCCCACCGAGGGAATTTAGCCCAACCTGAATGGGATTGGGAGCCTAGGAATGCCTGAAACTGAATTTCTCACCACCCTTACAAGATTAGAAACTTGAGATATATTTTGTGTACAGTTGTGGTAGTCATGAGTTTAAGCCTACTGTGTTTCCTTGTGTTAGGAGCTTCTTTTGAAACACGTGATTACTTTAGCAAATATGTTTCCTAAATATTGAAGCAATAACTGAATTTGGGACCTGTATGGTATAATCCCTATGCTGATGAATTTCTAACATGGATATTTATTACTTCTGTATGATTAACATACAATTACTGCTTTGTTGGCTGATATCTTTATCTCATCTACTTCAGAGTTCTTGAATTGTTGACCTATATCCACCCAACTTTCCCCGTCCAAGGGGGTTGCTTTTTAACTTGAAACTTGGATTGTGTCCACCGGGTTCTTATACTATTGTGCGTGCTCAGTCTCCTCAGTTCTGTCCGATTCTGTGGACTGTAGCCCGCCAGGCTCCTTTGTCAATGGGATTCTCCGGGCAAGAATACTGGAGCAGATTGCCATTTCTCCCAGGGACTGAACCCTTATCTCCTGTGTCTCTTGCATTGCAGGCATATTCTTTACCCACTGAGCCACCTGAGAACCCCTCTTTTACTATTAAATAATCCCAAATTCTTTCATTCTGTATAAAGCATTAAACTATTTGCTGTGTAGATAAAGTTATTCCTGGTAAGACAGGATGTTAATAGCAGAGTGCCAGTGCAGAGTAAGCCCACTGGCAAAAGCCAGTTCCCATCAGCACAGAAACACACTGCAGTTTTTCCAGCATTTACTTCTCTGATCTTATTTTTAAACTATGTTTGTGACCTTGTTTTGGCTAAAAGCTATAGTACCATTTCTATAACTTTCCTTTCATTCAAATCTCCTTTAAAATTTTGTCAATTGTTATTTCCCATTCTCGTTTCTTTCTTAATTCCACTCCCATCTGTCTTTTACCTCTCACCTGACTCCACTCAAACCGTTCTTGCCAAAAGTCACCGATGGTCTCCACATCATTTAATGTCCTAAGGCAGGGGTCCTCAAACTCTGAATCATCCTAAAACCACCACCTCCTTGATTTGTGGGAAAACTATCTTCGACAAAACCTGTCACTGGTGCCAAAAAGGTTGGGGACCGCTGTCTAAGGGACTCTCAGTCTTCATCTAATTTGATCATTAGAAACATTTGGTGTCTGATCACTCCTCCTGGAAACTCTTTAACTTGACTCTTTCATAGCACATTTCCTTGGTTTTCTTTGTGTGGGTTCCTCCTCTTCTTCATCTCTTGCTATTGGAATGCTCCAAGCTTTAATCCTTAGATCTCTTCTCTCTCCTTTTGGTGATCTTATCTATAATAATTTCATATAACTTCTTTATGTTGATGTCCATATATGTATATTCAACCTGGATTCTCCCCTGCCTCTGGACTCATATATTTAGTCACCTTCTGAAAGTGAAAGTGAAAGTTGCTCAGTCGTGTCTGACTCTTTGCAACACCGTGGATTGTATAGTCCATGGAATTCTCCAGGCCAGAATACTGGAGTGGGTAGCCTTTCCCTTCAGGGGATTTTCCCAACCCAGGGATCAAACCCAGGTCTCCCACATTGCAGACAGATTCTTTACCAGAGGAGCCACAAGGAAGCCCTCAGGATCTTCAATTAGAAGTCTTATACCATCTCACATTTATCCAAAATCAAAATTGGGGTCCTATCCTAAAATTGTCCACATCTGTATTCTTTCTCATCTCAGAAAATGGAAATGCCCTCTTTCCATTCACTCAGACCAAATATCTTAAAGTTACTTCTGACTCCCCTGTAATTCACCCTGTATCCAAATCATCAGGAATTCTGGTGGCTACCTTTAAAATAGATTCAAGAATATAACCACTTTCCATCACCAGGGTGAGCCCGTCTACCATCATCTTTGGCTTAGTGTATTATGGTAGCCTAACTTGTCTGCCTGCTTTCACATTTCCTCCTTGCTATGGTTGCTATCACTTGGCACAGATTATTTTGAAATTTCAAGGTGACTCCTTATTTCTTTCAGGGTTTAATCCATGGTCCTTACAATGTACAGTAAGTCCCCTTGTACTCTCTCACCTCTCTGACTACATTTCCTTACCTATTTGCTGTTTTTTAAACACATTAGGCACATTCTTGTTCAGGGCCTTTGCACAGACTGTTCCTGATGTTCGGAATGCCTTCCCACCCAATATCTGCCTGGCTTACTCCACATGTACCTCAAGTAATGGCTTAAATGTGTTCTCACTGATGTCCAATTGCCGTTTAGTCACTCAATCATGTCTGATTCTTTGTGATCTGCCAAGCTCCTCTGTCCATGGGATTTCCCAGGCAAGAATACTGGAGTGGGTTGCCGTTTGCTTCTCCAGGGGATCTTCCCGACCCAGGGATCGAACCCAGGTCTCCTGCATTGGTAGATGGATTCTTTACCACTGAGCCACCTGGGGGCCCATGTCCACCTATCCTCATAAATATAGAAACCTCCATCTACAACTGTAGCCCTTTCTGGCACTCCTGGTTTCCCTTATCCTTTCTCTTTTATTTAGCCGGAGTACTTAGCCCGTTCTGACATTCTTTGTCTTATTTATGATGTTTGCTTTTTGTTGTTTGTGTTCCTTTCTGGGAATGTGAGTGCAGGAAATTTTGTTGATTTTGTTTATCGAACACCAAGAGTAGTACCTGCTACATATCAGATGCTCAATAAATATTCATTGAGTGAATAAATAGATGAAAGATGAAGTGCAGTACAGTGTGCTAGTGGTCACAGGCCAGAGCAAAAGCTCCATTCTGGTTTCACTGAGCGGTACTGAAGTGAGGTGGGTCCCTGTGGTTGTGTCAAGCATTGCATGATTCTGAAAGGGAGAACCTCCTTAAATTTTGCACCCTACCAACTTCCTTACTCATCTCACACAGCACTGGCCCTGGCCAACCCTGACAACATCTGTTTCTTTTTTTCAATTAATTCATTTATTTTGGCTGCACTGGTTCTGCCTGGCTGCATGTGGCCTTTCTGTAGTTGTGGCAAGTGGAGGCTCCTCTCTAGCTGCTGCACTCAGGCTTCTCATTACAGAGGCTTCTCTTGTTGCGGATCACGGGCTCTGGGTGCAGGCTCTCTAGTTGCTGCACACAGGCTTAGTTGCACCACAGCATGTTGAATCTTCCCAGACCAGTGATCAAACCCATGTCCTCTGCATTGGCAGGCAAACTCCCAGCCACTGGACCAAGGGAAGTCCAACATCTGTTTCCTAACTAAATATTTCTGAATAAAGAAGATGTTAAGGAGACAACAAAGTATATCATGAGTGAATTTTAAATTTTGTCCCCCATAAATCCAGGGCATTTTTTTTCCTTTTTTCACTGAGTGCCCTACTGATCACAACAGAAAAAAGGGGGAGGAACCATTTTCTTCTCAGGAATGCAGGTGTCTTTAGGAAGAGAACTGTGATTGCCATATTTTTTAAAGATTATTTGAGTCCACTACAAAAAAAGTTGTGAAGTCGTACGTTAATCTTTGAAAAACATTGTAATGTAATCATTTACTGCTACCAGTTAGACTTAATATTAAACTCTCAATTCAGTTCAGTTATTAGCATTTTCCTTCTCAAACATGGTTTAGTTATCTGGGAAATTGTTCCTAGGCTTTAAGAGTTCATATTCATAAGACTTGCTGAGAGGCAGGAATCTGCTGGAATGTCATTCACACGTTCAGAAACCCTATGCTGCAGCTCTAACTGGCATAAACTCTTTTGTATTCAGATGATAATATTGCTGTCTGATTAGATTTTGATATTGAATTCACAAAAAAGCCCCCAAAAGGATTCATTTTATAACCCAGTACCTCAACTGTATCCAAAATGCTACTCCTTACTTCTTGGTATAAAGATTTCCAAGGAGGAAAGGAACCATGCTAGATTTTTATTCATTCGTTTGCTTGTTTCCTGTTGTAGTAGCAATTGCACAGATTTAGAACTTCAAAGACAGGGCTTGCTCCTTAACCAAATTAAAAGTTGTTCTGACTGCTTTAATGTCGGGTTTTATCATTTTGCTTTTCCTTAAGTCACAGGCTGAAATTGACGTTTAAAGTGCCACAGCATTATAATTAACATTAATTATAATGGCTATAGCCCAAGAGCCAGAAGGTAGTGTGGGGGAAGCACAGTGGTCCCTCTTCAGGACACTCTTGTTAAAAGTGACCTGTTACACTCCTCCCTTGTGGCTACATTTCAGTTTAATTCAACACTGAGCGGAAGGGGACACCTCTAATGTGAAGAGCTGTGAGCTCCTTTTTTGAACCGCAGTTTCTCGTTAACACATAACCTAATCAGCTAAAAATAAATCTTCCATGCTTTCTCTTGGCACCGCCTTTAACCACGCATTAAATATTTCTGTCCTTTGCAAGTGACACACCAGAGATGCAGGCTCTGAAAAGACCGTGGGCAGTTGTTTTTGAAGTGTCTTTTTGGAGCAGGCCACAAAGAAAAATCCAGCAGGAGCATATGTTTGTAGGTGCTTTTTATATCTCAAATGGAAAAAAAAGGACGAAGGCACTGTAGGGATTGCAATTTACATTTGGATTACTTATTTATATGTTAAACACAGACTCCCTGGGAGGGGTGTTGCTTTTAATGCAGGCCAGGATAGCCAACCATAACCTGGTATTCCTTCCTTCTGTGCAGGCTGGCCACTCATTCAACCAACTGTCAAGCAAGGCGTTTGCCTCCTACCCAATTGACTATTCCCAGGCTCCCCCAGACTTCTTCACTTTCTTAAGTGGGTGCTAACCTAACATGTTTTCCTAAGATACAGGGTAAAATTTGCCTGGAATGAATAAAAATGAATAAAAACAAATGAATAAAAATCTAGGATGGTTCCTTTCCTCCCTGGAAATCTTTATACCAAGAAGTAAGGAGTAGTAAAACAGAGGTAATGATAGCTCTCATCTCATATGGTTTGTCTTGGGACCAAATCTGTGTAAGGCATCTGACTCAGTGCTTGGTATAGAGGACTTCTTACAAATACTAGCCATTATTATTATTATTATATTTCTTATTGACACCACAGAATAGTACCTCCCAGGTAATTTTCATAAAGAAAAATATAAAATTCGAGTACATGCTAAAGACTTCCCGGGTTCTGCCCAGTTTGGGTCCACCTGAAAGTAGACACTGAAGCCAAGTTATAGGTGGTGAAGGATCATAATGATGGTTTTTATTCTTCAGTGTGTTAATGTGGCGTATCACATTGATTTCTTTGTGGATGTTGAACCATTCCTGCGGCACTAGAATAAATTCCACTTGATCACTGTGTGTGATCCTTTTAATGTATTGTTGAATTTGATTTGTTAATATTATGTTGAGGATACGTATGCCTATGTTCATCAGTGAAACTGGCCTGTAATATTCTTTTTTAAGGTGTTGGCTTTGGTATCAGAATGATGCTGGCCTTGTAGAATGAGTTTGGAAGCATTCCTTCTTTAATTTTTGAAATAGTTTGAGAAGAATAGGTGATAATTCTTCTATAAAAGTTTGGTAGAATTCACTTGTGAAGCCTTTGGTCTGGAATTTTGTTGATTGAGAATTTTTTGATGGCTGATTCAACTGATCTGTTCATATTTTCTATTTCTTCCTGATTCAGTCTTGGGAGATTGTATGAGTTTAGAAATTTATGGATTTCTCCTAGGTTGTCCAATTTATTGGTGTTTAATTATTTGTAGTAATCTGTTATGATCCTTTTTGTGTGTGTGATGTCAGTTATAACATCTCTTTCATTTTTGGTTTTATTGTTTTAGGCTCTCTCTCTCTCTCTCTCTTTTATTTTTTGATGGCCCTAGCAGAAAGTTTATTACTTTCGTTTATCTTTTCAAAGAGCTAGTTCTTAGTTTTATTGATCTTTCATATTTTGTTCTTAGTCTCTGTCTTGTTTATTTCTGTTCTGATCTTTATCATGTCTTTCCTTCTACCAGTTTGGGGTTTTGTGTGCTCTTCTTTTACTAGTTCTGTTAGGCGTCAGTTTGGTTTGTTGTTGTTTACTTGCTAAGTTCTGTCTGACTCTTTTTGCCACCCCATGGACTACAGCCTGCCAGGCTCCTCTGGGATTTCCCAGGCAAGAATACTGGAGTGGGTTGTCATTTTCTTCCCCAGGGAATCTTCCTGGCTCATGGATCGAACCTGCATCTCCTGCATTAGCAGCCACCATGGAAGCTCTATATTTGGTTATTTATTTGCACTTTTTCTTATTTCCTGAGCTGGACTTGTACTGCTATAAAATTCCCTCTTATAATAGTATTTGCCATGTCCCATAGATTTTGGATTGTTGTGTTTTCATTTTCATTTGTCTTCCAAGTATTTTTTGATTATTTCTTTGCTTTCTTCAATGACTCATTGGTTATTTAGTAGCATACTATCTAGACTCCACATGTTTGTGGGGTTCTTTTCAGTTTTTTTTTTTCTTATAGTTGATTTGTAGTCTCATAGCATTGTGGTCAGAAAAGATGCTTGACATGATTTTAATTGAAGTTTACCAAGGTTTATTTTGTGATGCAGTATATGATCTATCCTGGAGAATATTCCATGTGCACTTGAAAAGAATGTGTATTCTGCTGTTTTAGAGTGGAGTATTTTCTCTGTCACCATCCCCTCCACTTACATATATATATATGTGTGTATATATATATATATATATATATATATATATACACATACATACACAGAGAGAGAGAGAGAGAGAAAGTTCGTCTGCTTTACTGTGTCATTTAAGACCAGCATTTTGTTATTGGTTTTCAGTCTGGATGAAGCATGCACTGATGTAAGAGGGATGCTAAAGTCTCCTACTAGTATTGTACTACTGTCAGTTTCTCCCTTTATGCTTGTTAACATTTGCTTTATGTATTTAGATGCTCCTATGTTTGGTGCATGTATTTGTACAATTGCACTTTTTGCTGATCAATTTTTTAATCATTACACAGTGTCCTTTTTTGTATCTTGTTACAGTTATTGTTTTAGTCTGTTTTGTCTAAGTAGTGCTATCACAGCTTTCCTTTTTCCCCCTTGAATGGAGTACATTTTTCCATTTTTCATTGTCAACTTCTTAACTTTAGATGAGAAGTGAATCTCTTGTGGCATCATATATACATTTTTAAATCCATTCAGCCATTCTATGTCTTTTGAGTTGAAGCATTTAGTCCTTTTTCACTTAAAATAATTACTGCTGCTGCTGCTGCTAAGTCACTTCAGTCGTGTCCAGCTCTGTGCGACCCCATAGACGGCAGCCCACCAGGCTCTCTCGTCCCTGGGATTCTCCAGGCAAGAACACTGGAGTGGGTTGCCATTTCCTTCTCTGATGTATGAAAGTGAAAAGTCAAAGTGAAGTTGCTCAGTCGTGTCCAGCTCTTAGCAACCCCATGGACTGCAGCCTACCAGGCTCCTCTGCCCATGGGATTTTCCAGGCAAGAGTACTAAAGTAGGTTGCCATTGCCTTCTCCAAATTACTGATGAGTATGTGCCTATTTTCCAGTATGGATGAGAGAGTTGGACTATAAAGAAAGCTGAGCACCAAAGAATTGATGCTTTTGAACTGTGGTGTTGGAGAAGACTCTTGAGAGTCCCTTGGACTGCAAGGAGATCCAACCAGTCCATCCTAAAGGAAATCAGTCCTGAGTGTTTATTGGAAGGACTGATGTTGAAGCTGAAACTCCAATACTTTGGCCACCTGATGTGAAGAGCTGACTCATTTGAAAAGACTCTAATGCTGGGAAAGATTGAAGGTGGGAGGAGAAGGGGATGACAGGATGAGATGGTTGGATGGCATCACTGACTCAGTGGATATGAGTTTGGGTAAACTCTGTGAGTTGGTGATGGACAGGGAGGCCTGGCGTGCTGCGGTTCATGGAGTTGCAGAGTCAGACATGACTGAGTGACTGATCTGAACTGATGTACCTATTGCCATTTTGTTAACTGTTTTCTGGTTGTTTTGTAGTTCTTTTATTTTTTTCTCTTCTCTTGTAATTTGATGATTGTCTTTACTTTTCCTAACATTATACTTAGTCTCAGGAGCCTAATGCACATGTAGACCTGTTTCATTTTTCAGCTATTAATAACCAATAATGCCATTTCAAACTCCTATGCAGCTCTTTCCCTAGAAACACACCCAGAGTGCCCTGGTAAATGGGACCAGGAGAGATCCAAACAATATACTCAGGACCAACTCTTGTTCCATCATCATGGGCCTTGTGATTAAGTCTAGCTATTCAAATGAAACTTCCCCTTTCTAGATGATGAGTTAAATCTGAGACTGGGAAGGCCTATTTTTAGATGTAAGAACTATGCTGCTACTACAGTATCTTTCATTTGATTCTGCAGTTTTTAAAAAGATGAAACATCTCTTATTAGTTGTAGCATAGAATTCTGGTGATGCCTGTTAAATGTATAGTCCCAGCTCAGAGACTCAGATATGTACATGTATATATATACATATATATAAAGCTACCTGTTGAATATTCTACTTGGATATAACTTGAGCCCCTCAAAATCACTTCAGCTTCCTAAAATATGCTTTTCTTCTATGTTTCCTACTCAAAAAATAGGAAATGCAATAATCACTTACTCAGTTCCTCACATCAGAAACTTTAACATTTTCCTTGGAGTTTCCTTTCCCCTTACTCCTATGTGTAATCACTCACCGAGTCAAGTGTTTCTATTGAATAAACCTACCTCTCTCCATCCCTCCTGCTACTGTTCTAGTCTAGTCCATATCTCATTTCAACTATGAAAAAAGCTTTCTAATGAAACTCTAGACATTCCTTCTTTCAATCATTCTTCATATTAAATAGCCAGTATGATGCATCTCAAACACACAAACCTAATCATATCTCTCTATACTGCTTATAATACTTTAATGTACAGAATTCTGATGATCTGGCATTGCTTATCTTTTAAGGCTCTTTTCATCCCACTCTCCCCTAACAACCTGCTGTTAGTACACTAAATTTCTTTCAGTTCCATGACTGATTCAGGCTCCGTTTCACTTATAGGACGTTGCACAAATATCTCCTCTACCTGGAGCATTCCCCCACCACTCTTCACCTGACCAACTTCTATTCATCTTTGCTTCTCAGTTTAAATGGTAGTTGAAATCTGGCACTCAGATTTGAGTAATTCCCTTTCCTGTGTACTCATAGCTCCTTTATTTATAGTTATCACTTTACTCTTCTTCAACTCCCAATAGATTATAAATCCTGGGAGAAAAGATCCTGAGTTTGCATCAACTTGTAAAACTAGCTTCTAGCACAGTACCTACTGTGTGATCAGAGTTCAACAAATACTTGTTGAATGAATGAGTAAATGAATTGTGGGAAGCCTTTATACACAGTTCATGACTCTCCTACTTCCATCATTATCAAATAAGCATCTAGGCAATCAACAATAGAATCAAGTCAAGAGGTGCCTAGGATGGAAACTGAGTTACTAAGTGTAGTTCTAGAAGAATTTACAGTTCTATAGTTATCATTTTACTTTTTCTCTTTCTTGATGGTATTTAAAGATAACTCTATTTTTAATTATATGCATAATCACTTTACATAAAATATTAATCCATTCACCCAAAATAATACTTGTTTTATTTCCATACCTATTGCAGTTGTGATCACACTGTGTTGTTTTTGAAAACATTATTCATAAACAACATTTTAATGAACCATGAACTGAAGTAACTCATATTTTGATTCAGTTGTTAAAATTATCTCTAGGAATATTAAAGAAATTTTAACTGCAATTAATATGAGCTTGAATTTCCAAAGAAAAGTATTTTGCAGTATATTGCTCTCAGCTGGGATTTTTACCAAATGGATAGTTGCCCAGATTTTCTGATCAGGAATGCCCTGGCACTTTTTAAGGCATCAAAGTCTCAGATCCCATCTCTGTTGCTATAGAATGCTCACAGTGAAAGTGCAAGTTCCTCAGTCATATCCGACTCTGCAACTCTATGGCTGTAGCTCACCAGGCTCCCCTGTCCATGGGATTCTCCAGACAAAGATACTGGAGTGGATTGCCATGCCCTCCTCCAGGGGATCTTCCTGACCCAGGGATAGAACCTGCATGTCGTATGTCCCTCCTGCTTTGGCAAACAGGTTCTTTACCACTAGCGCCACCTGGGAGCCCAACAAGGGACGCGATATCCGTAGTGCCTTTGCTTGTGTCCTGAGATGCTAGAGCAGTAGAACAAACATCAGGCTAGGAGTTACTGAGACAAGAAGTCCAGTCCTCACTAACTTTTCCCAAACTCTGAGACTGTAGGAAAGCTATTTAATGTCTCCAGGCCTCCAGTTTTCCTAACATAAAATGCTGATTCTTTTTCCTATGCTATTTACTCCAGAGGAACGTTGACCAAATTCAATGCCAAGATAAATATATATAACTACTTTGAAATTTACACAGCCCTACACTGACATAGGCTTGATTAGTATCAAATGAAGGGTGCAAATTTATCATTTCTATGTGTATGGTTTAATCAATAGCATCACACTTTTGCTTCTTTTCCAGTTACAAAGTTAAACCAATTCTAGGTGATTTTGAGGGAAAGTTTAAATCAGACAGTGGCAAAGCTTTCTATTTAGATAAAGTCTCAGTTTTCTCTATCTTATGAAAATAACATTTTGGCTAATCACTGGAATCTGCAGGAGGAGCAACAGCTCATAAAGGCAGTGTTTAGAAGATGGTCAGAGACAGGCTTGCATGCAGTCAGGAAATTCTGTTTTTCACAGCTTTGATGTGGTTCTTTTCTCAACTCTCTCAAACAGCTTTTCCAGTTTTTGAAAGATTAACCATTTTAACTTAAAGACAGTCTTTTAAAATACTAAAATTATTTAATTATTTGAGTAGTGTCTACCATTGTTTTCATATATTTTATTTAATATAGCAACACATTGATGAATAGAGCCATTCTTAAAGCTTTGTTTTACTCATGATTGTTTCTCAAGTTCTTATGCATGAAAACTTGCTCTGGGATCCTAAAGCTTAAGTGACTCAATATCTATTCATGGTATTGAGTAAGTAAAAAAACATTTATCAAATATGTCATATTATATAACATATAGGTTGGGGCAGGGGAGAGAAAGATTGAGATAAAAATAATACCCTGATTGGCTCTTAGTTCTCATGGATACAATACATCATAGTAGAAAGAACACAGGATTGAGAGTCAGATAGACAAGGTTTTTGAAACTGGAATCTGCCATTGCTAACTGCAATGATTTCAGGCAAGATTTCACATCCGTGAGTATCAGTATTCTCATCTGTAAAATGCAGATAATAGTGCCTGCCTTGCTGGTAGAGTTTGGAGAGATAACATCGAGAAAGTCCTGGTGTGAAGTAGGTGTTTCCCAGAGAACACCTGGTTTATTTCTCCTGGCCCTGGAGCAATAGTTTATGTCTTTCATTTACCCTCCACATTCTTTTCCTGTTATCAAAGTGACAACTTTCATTCAATTTTGCTGATGTGTTGACAAGGTAGATTTTTTTTTTCTCTATTTCACATTTAAAACTTTTGTTTGGTATCCCAGCCCATTGCTCAGCTGTGATTGCATTGCCCTTCATTTTATAGGAGAAAGGAGTTATAATACAGGTTAAAGAATAAAAAATAATAATAATAAAAGTGTCTGAAGCATGGGCAAGAAGCAAATATCAATTAATACAGCCCAGTAGAAGTGAAAATGAGGCTGGTGCCGAGAAACAGTCATCGCCTCACTTCACAACATCAAATTTGTTGAGGGTCTGTTAGGTATGTGGTCCTGTTGCAACTGTCTTAAATGCTCTGTGTTATTTTTAACACTGCCCTCCTTCCATGTTCAGCACAACCGTCCTTTTAATTTGCGTAGCTTGGTTCTTTATCTCTTGTACTTTCTTTCCTTGGTTTGAACATCCTTCTGTCTCTCCCCTCTTCCTACTCCATCTATTTAAATCCCATTCATCCTCCGAGGCGATGGCTTCACTAACATCCTCAATGAGAACGTTCTGTCTGCTTGAAACCCACCGAGGCATCCCTTTCTCTGCAAGCCTCAGTTTCCATATTTGTGAAATGGAGGTTATAATAGAACCCATCACAAAGAAGTATCATGAAGACTCTACAACAGGGTATATAAATTGCTTAGCAGAGTACCTGTCCTTTAAAAATGGAAGTGTTCTATTATTGATATTTTATCATCACCTGTAGCATCCTCATCGTTATCATTATTGCTTCTGAGTGCCCATAGTATTTTGCTTATGCTTTATATTTGATGTACATTTTATTTTGCCTGATACTGGTGGAAGCTCCATTGTGTTTCCTCCAAAGGAATGTACATTGCTTCCGAAGAGCAAGGCTCTTCCCTAACTGTAGCCCCAGAGCCTTGCCCAGTGCCTGGTGAAGAGTGCAATTTATGCTTCCTGGGGAGAAGTGGACAAATCCCTTGTTTCCAGAAAGAAAATTTTTAAGAAATTTTCCACAAAGAAAAATTCTCTGTGGTTTCGGTTTAGCAATTCTCATCATGAAAGCTGTCTCAAACATGCAGTGTGATTAAAAGAGGATTTTCTTTGTTGTCTTTTCTCTATTAAATGTTTAATGGTAAATTGGCATTTCCTTTTGCAAGGTAGTCCCCTGAGGCCAAGGGTTTAAGGGGAAAAAAATGTGATTATGCAGATTTGGAGTAATGGGGTTCTTATACCTGGGGCCTGAGTCTTGGGAGTTGGTAAGGCCCACTGGGAGGCTGTCTGGCATTGAGGTCCCTGGAGAGTCATGTAACTCAGTACTATCAGACTCGGAGCTTGATGCTGGGCTGAACAGTCTTGGAAAAAAGGCTTGCCTCGCCTCATTTCATTAAAACATCTCAGTCTTTGGAGTTTAACTTATTTTTTAAAGTGATGGTGTTGTAGTTAGAGTAATATTCATGTACTAGATTGTATTTCTCTGTGCAAGACTGGTTTACAGGGTTAGCAATTATAGTTTTATTACATTTAGGAGGAAGGAGCTGGATCATTCTATGCTAGCCACATCTCTTAGGTTTGAAGATTGAAGGTGGCAGAAGAATCCGTCTCTAGCTACAGGGATCTTGCTTCTCTGGAGGCTACCAGTGGAGGACTCTCTCCCGGGGTTTGCTGTGGAAGTGGAGGCTGATCTATTGTCTGCATCTTAGGACTGTGTTCTTACATTTGGGAAGCTTTCTTCTTGTAGAGACTTCTAAAGATAAGGGCATTTTTTAAAACTGTACTTTTTATGAATTGGAGTTTCAAAACCTTAATAAAAACATGTAATCTCAAATTTTCAAGAAGTTAGGGGCTTAGATGTGCTCTTGAGAACAAATAGTTCTTTCTGAAAAGTCTATTTCTATTGACTTTTGGTGGTAAAAGGAAGGCAAAGAAAAAAAGCAAAGAATCAAATCCATTAAAGTATCAAATTTATCTTATTTGTGGTAAGTTTGATCTCTAGATAGTGCTTCTTTTAGGATTATTTTTTCCAAAATTGTAGATTTCACTGCCTCTAAAAAATTGCTTTTAAAAATGTGTGTATGTGTATGATTTTCTCATTCAAGCAGTTATCCACACACAAATAGAATTAGAAACCAGAAAATGATAGAAAGAGTTCTGGGACATGATCTCATCTCATGCTGGCGGAAGATTTGATTGCTGACACCCAACAAGAACCACGTTAAGGTTGTTGGTTGCAGCCATGGACTGAATTTCCTAGATATTGATGAAAATACTCTTAGTAGTTATTTGTGACTGACATAAAATCCTGAACAAGGTCGTAGGGCAAAGCCAAGAGTAACTACCAACGACAGGAAATGCTTTTTTTTTTTTCCAATGAAAGTATCGAGCACTGCAGAAGCCAATCATCTCAGAAGGTGAGGGATGTGGGACACAAATGAAGACTCTCGGAAGCAGAGCTGGAGCAGGTGTCTGTGGCCTGTGACGTCACAGGGAGCAGGCATGACTCATATTCTCTTTTCTCTCTCCCTCTCTCCACCCCATCCCCTCTGTTCCAGGGAGCATGGCAGACTTTTTCCATGTGGAAGCAGGCTCAGAGCTAGACCGTGACACATCCAGGGGATCATAAGGTAAGGAGTTGGGCCCTTGTGGCTGTGAGATCAGTTATATCTAGTATTTGAGCTTGAGCATCTATGAAATGTAACTCCCTCTGGCTATACCCCAGTTTTCAGTCAAGTTCGCTAAAGGTTTTGGCCTGGTTTGGGCAGCATAGAATGGAACTAGCTGTGTCCGTGCTTAGCATGTTGATGAAGACAAAAGCGGTTTTCTTACCCTCACTTCCATTTCTTAACTCCATCTTTTTGCAACCATGATTGTGGTTTCTGTTCAAGGAAAAATTGACATACTGAAAATTCGTGAGGTGACTGGGAGCAAAATAATTGGTCCAGGGCCGAGGAGTGAACAGTGATATGGAACCAGTCAGCGCTATGAAAACAACCTGTTTCCTAATCAGATGACAAGAAATCTTTACCAAATGGTCAAGAGAGATTTGCTCAGCTCAGTTTAGACACTGAATTATATTACCTGAGATGTTTTATCTGGCTATCAAAGGATTCTGCCTTGTTGCTTTGATTAATGATTAACCAGACAACAGAGATAATTTCTATCATATGTGTTTTATACTAAAACCACCCTCAATAATTTTGATAGATTTATTACTATGTTTCTAGGAAAATGCTAGGAATTTTGTAAAGTAGGGTGATATGGTAGTAGATGAGAAAGAACATACCTATTGTTTTAGAAAATGACTCAATCCTATAGCTGAAAACAAAGAGGACTGAACACCTCATGATAATTCGAGATGATTCCTCAAGTGTTGGCAATGAGAGATCATTTCACAGGTTTTATCAGGAGATGTCATTTCGTCAGAAAGAGCACTCCCACCACAACCACAGTCAACAACGCAGTCAGTGTGCAGAATTGCTGGGAAGGTGAAACAGCTTTGGGAGAAAGTACGGTATCTCCTCTCTTCCTCTTCCCACAAGATGTGCAAGGATTCTCAACCACTGCTCCCCACCCCACCCCACATACGTACACCACCTTGAAGATAAGGAAAAGGACACACAGGATAACTGAGTTTAAAGTTTGATAGTTGCTTCATGGAAGGAGTACATTCTTACTCCACGATGGTGTGACTTCCTTACGAGTAGGACTGCTAGCCATTCCCAGGGCAGTGCAAAGGCCACTGCGGGGTGTGGAATGGTCGTGTGGACAGAAAATGAGGAAGCAATACTACCTGCCAAGGTATTCTTGGGCTTCTATAACAAAATGCTGCCGACTGGTGACTTAAGCAACAAAAACATATTTTCTCACATTTCTGGAATCTGAAAGTCCAAGGTCAGGGTGTCAGCAAGGCTGGTATCTCCTGGGGTCTCCGTGGCTTGTCAAGGACTACATTCTTTCTGTGTCCTCACGTGGCCTTTCCTCTGTGCATGAGCATCCCTGCTGTCTCTTCCTCTTCGTAAAGCCCCACTCTCATGACCTCATTTAACTTTTACTTACTTCTATTTACTATGCTATGGAGGTTGTGAGTACCCTGTAGCCTCCAGGCTCATCAGCCCTTTATAGCTCCAGTTCTGGAAGGAAAACAAATTTATCTTTTATACTTCTCAAGAACATAATTTTGGGAGGATTGTTGTGAAGGACTCGATTGTGTTCCCCGCAATTCATATACTGAATCCTTAACCTTCAGTGTGGCTGCATTTGGAGATAGGACGTGCCTCAAAATTTTATACTCATACATTACATTTGGAATTTTAAATATATTTTTCTGCAGTGAATCTTTGGATATCATCAAATGAAAGTACTGTTCATTTTCATTAAAGAAGATCAAGTAAATGTTTCCTTTGGCGTATCTTTAGCTTTCAGTTAAAGGTGTCTTGTAAGAGAGGAGATTCTTGGGCCACCTGAATCTGTCATCTACTAGTGATTTCATGACATTTATGCATCTGGGTTATAACTAGGGCTTGATTAAAGAAGAAGAAGGACAGGGAGCAATAAGGTCATCTCACCCAGGTGCCAATATGGAACACCTCTCTGGCTAACATCAAATGGCAGATTATAAACGGGGGTGCAGAACACTTATTTGGATTTGTCTGACCTCTCATATTCTTAAGAATCATAACCTCTAAGAAAAGAGACATCATAATAACAAAAGCATAGTTTAAACAAAGTCATAGTAATAATTAAATTTTCAAGGTCATGCTGCCAGCCAAATGAATTTGAAATGGATTTCAGACATCTGTCCAACTAGACTGATCATAATATCCTTGTTATTTACCTCCAAAAAACGTCCTACTGTGATGAATGAAAAAAGTGATAGAAACGTGGGACGAAGCATCAGAAGTTAAAAAAAAAGGTTGGAGGAGGACATACAAGATAAAAATCCTTCCAAATGCGACTGTGACAAAAAGACATCTCTGCAAGTCAATCTATAAAGCGTCTGTGATAATTCAGAGAAATTATTTAGCACTCAGGAAAACATTACCATGGAATGATGGAGGGGTCTGGCAGGAGAAATTGTCAGAAGATGGGCATCAATCACAGTTAAGTGTGGCGTCTCTGCTGATTACGTGTACCCTGCAGCGAGCCTGCCAAAACAGATCTCTGACACGGTGATGACACGCTGATAGGTGCCTGCGAGAGTGATTGATGGGGTGGCCACTAGCATCTGGGACTAGAAGGAGCGGGTTGCCATCACTGAGTGTTTTGAATGCAGAGTAATGCTTTGTGATCCTGGCGTTACATCCTCGAAGCTCAGCGTACACAATGAGAAAGAAGTGATTCCCTGTGGATTGGCTTTCTATGTGTATGAGCCTATCCTCATTATTTGCTAGAGAAACCAAAGGTTTGAAATGGCCCAAGATTGGTCAGAAGTATCCCAAGAATCTGCAAAAAAATGCCTTTAGAATTTTTTTCATCAAAGCTTATGTTTATTGCATTTTCCTCATATTTTTTAATGAACTCAAGAATAACACCAACAGCAGCTACCACATTTTGAGTCATTTATACCCTGTATACTTTATGCCTTATTTCAGCTCTAACACTTGCCCTACCAGGTGAATATTGCTAAGCCCTCTAACTGTGGGACTTGAGGTCCAGAGAAGTTATGTCATTGGACTGAAGCCACCCAGCCTGTAAGTCACAGACTTCCTGCTTGAATTCTGGAATGTCGGGCTCCAAGGACTATTCTCTGCCCATTCTGTCGTATCAGTTCAGTTCAGTCACTCAGTCATGTCTGACTCATTGCAACCCCATGGACTGAAGCAGGCCTCCCGGTCCATCACCAACTCCCAGAGTCCACTCAAACTCATGTCCATTGAGTCAGTGATGCCATACAACCATCTCATCCTCTGTCATCCCCTTCTCCCGCCTTCAATCTTTCCCATCATCAGGGTCTTTTCCAATGAGTCAGCTCTTCATATCAGGTGGCCAGAGTGTTGGAGTTTCAGCTTCAACATCCGTCCTTCCAATGAACACTCAGGACTGATCTCCTTTAGGATGAACTGGTTGGATCTCCTTGCAGTCCAAGAGTCTTCTCCAACACCACAGTTCAAAAACATCAATTCTTTGGCGCTCAGCTTTCTTTATAGTCCAACTGTCACATCCATACATGACCACTGGAAAAACCATAGCCTTGACTAGACCTTTGTTGGCATCTGTCATATCACCATCTCCCAAAAAAACTGCTTACGTGGTACTAGACACTGGGTCTGTTAAGAGATTGTATAGCCACCAGATAAGCAGTGGTGCCTTAGTTTTGAACTCTTTGTTTAGAACAATTAGGTTTCCCATAGATAAGAAAACTCAGAAATAATAGTTCAGTTATAATAGTTCAGTTATAACTTCAGCCCTTCCATCATGAGGCCAAACTTAATTAGCCCCTGTCCAAGTCCTACATGTGCAAGAAAAGTAAGTAACTGATAGCTTGCATGCCTAGCAACTGCCTATCAGATTTATCATGATCTAGATCGCTCCTGCTGCTAAGTCACTTCAGTCGTTTCTGACTCTATGCAATCCCAGAGATGGCAGCCCACCAGGCTCCCCCATCCCTGAGATTCTCCAGGCAAGAACACTAGAGTGGGTTGCCATTTCCTTCTCCAGTGCATGAGAGTGAAAAGTGAGAGTGAAGCCGCTCAGTTGTGTCTGACTCTTAGCGACCCCACGGACTGCAGCCCACCAGGCTCCTCCGTCCATGGGATTTTCCAGGCCAGAGTACTGGATTGGGGGCGCTATTGCCTTCTCCAGATCTAGATCACTACTGTCCAATAAAAATAGAATGCAAGTCACAAATGCTAGTCCCATAATATAATTTAAAATTTTCTAGTAGCCACATTGTAGGAAGAAACAGATGGAATTTAATAATAGATTTTATTTAACCCAATAGTTTAGAGGTTATCATTTCACAGTATGATCAGTACATTAAGAAATGATATTCGTTTTGGTACCATGTCTGAAATACAGAATGTCTCAGTTTGGACCAGAAATGTTTCAAATGATTGATAAGCACATACTGAATAGTGTAGTTTTTGATAGTAAATGACTTGGCTTAACGGACCCGATGCCTTGAATTCAAACCAGATGTCTACTTTATCTATTAATACATCTGTCTCATCTCTCTATTAACTGATTCATTTACACAATATTCATTTATACAAGAACATGAGGGAGCTGACATTCCTCTTAATATCATCAACCTCACCTACCGGTCTGTAAGTTCTTATCATCTCAAACTTTGAAACCTTGACTTTGACCTGAAGTTCAGACCCCTTCCTCTTCTGTCTTCTGGAGATTCTGCATGGCCCTGAGAAAATTGTTCACTTGCTTTTCACTGAATTATCCTTTTCTGGTAATGTTCACAAATCATAAGTAGACAGCCCAATGGATTCTCACTCAGAATTCAGATCAGAAAATCCTGCTAACATCCCAAAAGCCCTCTTTCCCCTTGTTATAGTCATCACCCCCTTCAAGATAACTAGTGTACTAATTTCTAACACAAAGATTAATTTTACCCATATTTTAAAAACTTTATTTTATTTTTGGCAGCACTAGGTCTGCAATGCTATGTAAAGGCTTTCTCTAGGTGTGGCGAATAGAGGTTACTCTAGTTACAGTGTGTGAGCTTCTCTTGTTGCAGAGCTTAGACTCGCATGCAGGCTTCAGTAGCTGTGCATGGGCTTAATTACCCCCATGGCATCTGGAATCTTCCTGGACCAGGGCTTGAGCCTGTGCTGCCTACATTGACAGGTGGATTCTTGACCGCTGGACTACAAGGAAAGTACAGTCTTGCGCATTTTTAGCATTACATAAGTAGGCTCTTCTAGGGCTTACTCTTTTCTATCTCCTTTCTTTCAGCCCCATTATATGTGCAAGAGTCATTGTGTTGTTGCATGTAGTTTAGGAGATTTCATTCTCACTGATGTAAAGTATTCCATTGGATGACTGTATCACTGCCTATCCATCCACTCTACCATTGATAGATATTTGGGTTGTTCTAGTTTCTGACCATTACATGTCATGCTACTATGAACTTTTTTTTAAACATGTCATCTGGTAGAAAAAAAAATGAGTGTGTGTGTATGTGTATGCAGAATTGCTGAGTCATAGTAGATTGTGCCTGTGGTAAGTAGAATAAAGCCCCCCCAAGATATCAGGTCCTGCATCCTGGAACCTCTGAGTTTTACGTTATAAGAAAAAGGATCTTTGCTGATATGATTGTTAAGTATCTTAAGATGAGGGGGTTATCCTGCAGATCTTAAATGTAATGACACGTTTCCTTACAAGAGGGAGGCAGAAGGAGACATCACACAGACACACAGGAAAAGGAGATGCAGAGACAGAAGTAGAGAACTGGCATGACGCCACCACAAGGGAAAGAATGGGTTGGACGAAGCAAGGACTGTTCTCTCCCAGAGCCTCCAGAGGGAGCACAACCCTGCCAGCACCTTGCTCCCAGCCCAGTGGTCCTGATTTCAGACGGCTGGCCTTCAGAACTGTGAGATAATTAATTTGTGCTGTTTTAAGTCACCTAGTTTGTGATCATTTATTATAAGACATTAATAGTGCTAATTCGTTTTCCCAATTGATAGCTGTTTAGAAGAAAAATATCTTAGTTCTCAAATTACTAACGATATTAAAATGCAAAGTATAAACTTCAAAGAGCAAGTTTCAAAAAGAAAAGTCTACTCTTGCCATTACCATGTTTAAAAGAAAATGTCATCATCCAGAGGGCTCAGAAGAAAAACATACTCTAAAAAAATTTCCTGAAAGACACAGATGAAAATTTTGGTAAATTGTCTAGCATCCTTTGTAAAATACTAATAGATGTAAACTCTATTAAAAGAAACACTAAACTAGGTAAAGAGAATCCGAATTGCTGCATGTTAAAGAAAATAGCGCAGGGCTATGTGGGAACCCTCTGTACTATCTTCACCTTTTTTCTGTAAATATAAAGCTGTTCTAAAATAAAATGTTTAGTTAAAAAATCAGAAAAATAATAAACTCAGAATTCAAGATGAGGCTAACCTCCACTGAAGCCACTTTGTGGCTTCTCTATGGCATATTTGAATGACCAGCATCACTATTCTTGCACTTTGGGACTGTTGTTAAGTAAAATAAGGGTGACTTGGACATAAGCACTGAGATGCTGAGATAGTTGATCTGATAGCCAAGTCAGCCACTCAGTGACTAGCACACCAGACAGGCAGAGCAAAGTGATGATTCCATGTCTTTGGCAGGATGAAGCAGGATGGCATGTGGTGTCATCACGATACTGAAAATGATGCACAAGTTAAAAGTGATGAATTGTGTATACCTGGAATTTTCCGTTTAATATTTTCAGACTGCTCTTGGCCATAGGAAACTGAAACTGCAGAAAGTGAAACTGAGGGGGAAGGAAGGGCCACTGTAGAGAAATGAAGAGCTTAGAGCCTGGAATGAAGGTACTAGCAGAAAATACTCTCTTGTATTGAGGGAGCAACTATATATTGAACAAGCTCACTCTAGGCAAAACTAATTAAGAGACCTACTTCTAGATACAGACAGGAAAAGAGACACAGTACCTTACTGGTAGTCAGACCAAATAAAAGAAAACATTTCTAACAAAGAAGCAGTAATCAATTTACCACTGAATTCTTTTCTGTAACATTACATTCCACACAAATCATGGAACAACACTTGGAGTTCTAGGAGAAATACTATGGCCCAATAATTATATAATTTTAAAATGCCATCCTTATACAAAGGTAGTAGAAAGACATTCTCATGTATTAAAAATCCCAGGAAACAGGCTGTCCACATCCTCATCTTGGAAAAATATGTGTCTTACTTTAAGGAACTGAGATGAAGCAGTACTAAGTACACTCCAGGACTTGGAAAATCATAAAAGGGCTGAGCAATATCCATATTTAAAACATTTCATACTATTTTAAAGCTGTTTTAAAATGGAATGGGGAATAAGATAATTATGAAAAGATATATAATGTATAGAACTAATTTCACAAGTATTATCTAGATCTTAAAACTAGCATATATACAAACACATACATATCAGTGGCCCCTAGGAAGCCTCCCTTCTGCCTGCCCTGGTACCACCATTGACTAGAACCCTACTTGCCCCTCCCTGCCAGTACAGACAACCTCAGGAACATGAGCTGCCTAAGAGACTGTAAGAAATGACCTTATTAAACTCCATTTTTCACCTGAGTCACTTTGAACAGAAGCTCAACACTTCGAGGTGGTCTTTCTTTACCTTGACTCTCATCTCCCCCTGTAAATTCCTTGCTCTGATCCAATCTCCTCTTCTCCTTCACAAACCCTTGCACTGTCTGCAGTCCCAATATATTCAGCTCTTTTCTGAATGATTCTTGTATCTTTTTAGCCTGGATTGGGGGCAGGAGAAGAAGGGGATGACAGAGGATGAGATGGCTGGATGGCATCTCTGATTCGATGGACGTGAGTCTGAGTGAACTCTGGGAGTTGGTGATGGACAGGGAGGCCTGGCGTGCTGCGATTCATGGGGTCGCAAAGAGTCAGACACAACTGAGCGACTGAACTGAACTGAACTGATGCAAACAAGCTACAATACCTCCCCATTAGAAAATAAAAGCTTTCTTTAACTTATTTGACTCATATTCCCCTTTAACTATAATCTCATTTCTCTCTTCTCCGTTACAGCAAGACATGGTGAAAAACTATCTCTTCCTCACTCAGCATGATTAATCATCAGTGTTACTATAGTTATCATTCCTTCATGCTGAACTTTAAAAAAAGTCTATATTTACTTATGGCTTTCAATGTTAATGGACTGAATGTTCCAGTCAACAGGCAAAGGGTGGATAACTGGATTAAAAAAAAAAATGACACAACTATAGGTTGCTTACCAGAGACTCACTTAAGGGCTAATGACACATAAAGACTGAAAGTTAGGGGACAGAAAAGCTATTTCATGCAAATGGAAATGACAAGAAAGTGGAAGTAATAATACATCAGGCAAATAGTTTAATATTAATACAAAGTCTATTGTTGTCCAGTCACTAAGTCATATCCAACTCTATGTGACCCCAGGGACTGCAGCATGCCAGGCTCCTCTCTCCTCCACTATCTCCCCAAGCGTGCTCAAATTCATGTTCATTGAGTCAGTGATGCTGTCTAACCATCTCATCCTCTGCTATCGCCTATTCTTTTTGCCTTCAATCTTTCCTGGCACCAGAGTCATTTCCAATGAGTTGACTCTTTGTATCAGGTGGGCACAGTATTGGAGCTTCAGCTTCAGCATGAGCCCCTCCCGTGAACATGCAGGGTTGATTTCCTTTAGGATTGACTGGTTTGATCTCCTTGAAGCCCAAGGGACTCTCAAGAGTCTTCTCCAGCATCACAATTCAATGGCATCAATTTTTTTGGCACTCACCCTTCTTTATGGTCCACCTCTCATAGGTGGTGGACCATAAAAAGACACTTTAACAGCATTGTCTTTTAAGATTTGAAATAGCTTAGCTGGAATTCCGTCACCTCCACTAACTTTGTTTGTACTAATGCTTCCTAAGGCCCATTTAACGCCACACTCCAGGATGTCTGGCTCTAAATGAGTGGTCACACCATTGTGGTTATCTGTGTCATTAAGACCTTTTTTGTATAGTTCTGTGTTTTCTTGTCACTTCTTAATTTCTTCTGCTTCTTTTGGGTCCTTGTGGTTTCTGTCCTTTATCATGCCCGTCCTTGCATGAAATGTTCCTTGATATCTCCAGTTTTCTTGAAGAGATCTCTAGCTTGACTCACTCTATTGTTTTCCTCTATTTCTTTGCATTGTTTATTTAATGAGACCTTCTTATTTGTCCTTGCTATTCTCTGGAACCCTACATTCAGTTGTGTATATCTTTCCCTTTCTCCCTTGCCTTTACTTTTCTTCTTTCTTCAGCTATTTATAAAGCCTTCTCAGACAACCACTTTGCCTTCTTGCATTTCTTTTTCTTTAGGATGGTGTGGGTCACTACCTCCTGTATAGTGTTATAAACTTTCATCCATAGTTTTTCAGGCACTCTGTCTACCAGATCTAGTCCCTTGAATCTATTTGTCACCTCCACTGTATAACCATAGGGGATTGTAACAAAAAAAAAAAAAAAAAGAGAGAGAGAGAGAGTATTATATAATGATAATGATAAAAGGATCAATATAAGAAGAGGCTATAGTATCCATTAACATAGATGCACCTAACATAGGCAGACATTAATATATAAAGCAAATATTAACAGACAGGAAGGGAGAAACTGATAATAAAAGAACAGTAGAGGACTTTAACACTTCACTTATACCAATGGACAGACCATCCAGACAGAAAATCAATAAGAAAACAGTAGTCTTAAATTATATATTAGACCAGTTAGGTTAATACATGTCTATTATGTGACTTTTCTTCCAAAAACAGCAGAAAACACATCCAAGTGCACATGAAACATTCTCTGGGATAGATCACATGCTGGGCTACAAAATAAGTCTCAGCAAATTTAAGATGATAAAAATTGTATGAAGCATTTTTTCTGGCTACCACAGGATGAAACTAGAAATCAACTACAGGAAGAAAAATGGGGGAAAAACAAATACATGGAGACTAAACAACATGCTACTAAAGAGCAAATGGGTTGATGAAAAATTAAAGAGGAGACCCAAAAATATGTAGAGACAAATGAAAATAAAAGCACAATCTTCTAAAAACTATGAGGCCTTTAATTAACTTTAAGTGAAGTATAATCTATAAAAAAATCAATCATGGTATTGAATACCTGAAACCAATGTAACATTGTAAATCAACCATACTTCAATTTAAAAATTAAAAAGGAAGTTTATATGTGTTTATATATAGAATATTCAAAGGGAAAGAAGTAGAAATTTTATGGTAACTTTTTTTACAACTAGAACAACTATAAATAAAGACCATGGGCTTTAAAAATTAAAAAGATAAACAAGGGGTTGAACAAAGAAGTCAGAAGAGATAAAGATATGGAAATTATGGAAGAGTATAGAGTAACTAATAACAAGCTTTAACATATATCTAAGTTTCCAAAAGAAAAAAACTGGAGAGGCACTAGTGAAGAGATAATATTATAACTGAAAGAAAGCTAGCTCAAAGAAGAACGTAAGTTTTAGATGGAAAGCTACAGCAGATCCATAAATCCAAATCGTAACAAAAACTATATAAAAGGGAAGATAGCTATCACAGTAAAAGGCCCATTATCTGTACAAATACAGTAATCAGAAGAACAGCAGTCTTTCCATCAGTATAAATAAAAGTCAGAAGTAAAAGACCATCTCCACCAGCAATGCACAGAAGGTTCCAGTTTCTCCATATACTTACCAATACCTATTTTGCTTTTTTATGTTATAGCCATTCTAGTGGATGTAAAGTGATATCTCTTTGTAGTTTTGATTCACATTTCCCGGATGACATGATGTTGAATACCTTTTTATGTGCTTATTAGATCATTTTAATATCTTCTTTGGAAAAATATTTATTCAAATTATTTTTCAAAAGATTAAAAAAAAATTTTGGTGTGAACCATTTTCAAATCTTTATTGAATTTGTTACAATATTGCTTCTGTTTTGGCTCTGATGCATGTGGGTTTCTTAGCTCCCCAACCAGGGATCCAGCCCATACCTCCTGCATTGGAAGTCAAAGTCAACCACTGGAAAACCACTGGAAAGCCAGGGAAGTCCCTGTTGACAACTTTAACTAAATTATTTGTCTGTTTATTCTTTACTTCTAAAAGTTATATATATAAGTCTCTCACCAGACACATGGTTTTGTATGTTTACTCCCATTCTGTGGGCTTTTCTTTTTACTTTCTTCTTGATATTATTTGAAGCACAAAGATTTCTAATTATAGTTTAAGTGGATTCCCTCACTCACTCACTCACTCTCTTCAGTCGCTCAGTCGTGTCCAACTCTTTGCGACCCCATGAATCGCAGCACACCAGGCCTCCCTGTCCATCATCATCTCTCAGAGTTCACTCAGACTCATGTCCATCGAGTCCATGATGCCATCCAGCCATCTCATCTTCTGTCGTCCCCTTCTCCTCCTGCCCCCAATCCCTCCCAGCATCAGAGTCTTTTCCAATGAGTCAACTCTTCGCATGAGGTGGCCAAAGTACTGGAGTTTCAGCTTTAGCATCATTCCTTCCAAAGAAATCCCAGGGCTGATCTCCTTCAGAATGGACTGGTTGGATCTCCTTGCAGTCCAAGGGACTCTCAAGAGTCTTCTCCAACACCACAGTGCAAAAGCATCAATTCTTCGACACTCAGCCTTCTTCACAGTCCAACTCTCATATCCATACATGACCACTGGAAAAACCATAGCCTTGACTAGATGGACCTTAGTCGGCAAAGTAATGTCTCTGCTTTTGAATATGCCATCTAGGTTGGTCATAACTTTTCTTCCAAGGAGTAAGCGTCTTTTAATTTCATGGCTACAGTCACCATCTGCAGTGATTTTGGAGCCCCCAAAATAAAATCTGACACTGTTTCCACTGTTTCCTCATCTATTTCCCATGAAGCGATGGGACCAGATGCCATGATCTTTGTTTTCTGAATGTTGAGCTTTAAGCCAACTTTTTCACTCTGCTCTTTCACCTTTATCCCTAGGATTTTCTAAATGCAGTGGAAAAAAAAGTCATGTCACCTACAGATAGAGTTAATTTCAGTCCTTCCTTTTCAATCTGAAACTTTTTATTTCTTTTAGTTGCCGAATTGTTCTTATTAGAACTTCTGATACTATACAGTGTCAAATAAAAGTGGTAAGAATGGATGTCCTTGTCTTGTTCCTCATTTTAGAGGGAACACACTCAGGTTTTCAATATTAATTATGATATTAGTTACAATTTTCATATATGATCTTCATGGTATTTATCAGGTTAAGGAAGTTCCTTTCTATTCCTAGTTTGTATTTTCTCAAATGTTTTTCTTGCTTCTATGTTATTTTTTCCTTTCGTCTAAGAATATGGTTTATTACATTGATTACTTTTTGAACCTTAAGCCAATCTTACATTCCTGGGGTAAAGCTCATCTAAATAATGATGTATGATCCTTTTTATATGTTGCTGGATTCTTACCAAGATTTAGTTGCCTTTGTTGAATGAATATTTCCTCACTTGTTTTATGTCCTAAGACAATTTTCAAGGACTTAAAATTTTTATATATTTAAACTTTCAATAGTAAAATTGTTATTTTGCCAAGGATATGGTCCACCAAACTCCTTATTCTGTCACTGTGAAAGATTTCATTTCATTCTTTCCTATTGTCATATAGCATTACATTGTATAAATGATATACTAAAACATTGTTTTCTACTCTGTCTATATTTGATTTGTTTCCAGTTGTCTTAATTATTGTAAATTTTCTGTTCATTATCTATTGAAATAAATGTATAAGAGTTCTTTTTAAAATTAATTTATTTTTATTGAAGAATCATTGCTTTACAGAATTTTGTTGTTTTCTGTCAAACCCCAACATAAATCAGCCATAGGTATACTTATATCCCATCGCTTTTGAACCTTCCTCCCATCTCCCTCCCCACCTCACCCCTCTAGGTTGATACAGAGCCTCTGTTTGAGTTTCCTGAGCCATACAGTGAAGTCCCATTGGCTACCTATTTTACATGTGGTAATGTAAGTTTCCATGTTACTCTTTACATACATCTCACCCTCTCCTCCCCTCTCCCCATGTCCGTAAGTCGATTCTCTATGTCTGTTTCTCCACAGTTGCCCTGTAAGTAAATTGTTCAGTACCATTTTTCTAGATTCCATATATATGTGCTAGAATACGATATTTATTTTTCTCTCTGATTCACTTCACTCTGTATAATAGATTCTAGGTGCACCCACCTCATTAGAACTGACTCAAATATGTTCCTTTTTGTAGCTGAGTAATATATTCCATTGTGTATATATACCACACTTCTTTATCCATTCATCTGTTGATGGACAGCTAGGTTGCTTCCATGTTCTAGCTATTGTAAGTAGTGCTACAATGAACAGTGGGATACATGTGTCTCTTTTAATTGTGGTTTCCCCAGGGTATATGCCTAGGAGGGGGATTGCTGGGTCATATGTTGGTTTTCAGTGTTGACCATTTGGTGATGTCCATGTGTAGAGTCTTCTCTTGTGTTGCTGGAAGAGGGTGTTTGCTATGACCAGTGCATTTCCTTGGCAAAACTCTATTAGTCTTTGCCCTGCTTCATTCCTCATTCCAAGGCCAAATTTGCCTTATACTCCAGGTGTTTCTTGACTTCCTATTTTTGCATTCCAGTCCCCTATAATGAAAAGAAGCTCTATACAGTCAACAAAAACAAGACCAGGAGCTGACTGTGGCTCAGATCATGAACACCTTATTACCAAATTCAGACTTAAATTGAAGAAAGTAGGGAAAACCACTAGACCATTCAGGTATGACCCAAATTAAATCTGTTATGATTATACAGTAGAAGTGAGAAATAGATTTAAGGGCCTAGATCTGATAGACAGAGTGCCTGATGAACTATGGAATGAGGTTCATGACATTGTACAAGAGACAGGGATCAAGACCATCCCCATGGAAAAGAAATGCAAAAAAGTAAAATGGCTGTCTGGGGAGGCCTTACAAATAGCTGTGAAAAGAAGAGAAGTGAAAAGCCAAGGAGAAAAGGAAAGATATAAGCATCTGAACACAGAGTTCCAAAGAATAGAAAGAAGAGATAAGAAAGCCTTCTTCAGTGATCAGTGCAAAGAAATAGAAGAAAAGAACAGAATGGGAAAGACTAGAGATCTCTTCAAGAAAATTAGGGATACTAAGGGAACATTTCATGCAAAGATGGGCTCAATAAAGGACAGAAATGGTATGGACCTAACAGAAGCAGAAGATATTAAGAAGAGGCGGCAAGAATACACAGAAGAACTGTACAAAAAAGATCTTCATGGCCCAAATAATCACGATGGTGTGATCACTCATGTAGAGCCAGACATCCTGGAATGTGAAGTCAAGTGGGCCTTAGGAAGCATCACTACGAACAAAGCTAGCGGAGGTGATGGAATTCCAGTGGAGCTATTTCAAATCCTGAAAGATGATGCTGTGAAAGTGCTGTACTCAATATGCCAGCAAGTTTGGAAAACTCAGCAGTGGCCACAGGACTGGAAAAGGTCAGTTTTCATTCCAATCCAAAGAAAGACAATGCCAAAGAATGATCAAACTACCGCACAGTTCCACTCATCTCACATGCTAGTAAAGTAATGCTCAAAATTCTCCAAGCCAGGCTTCAGCAATACATGAACTGTGAACTTCGTGATGTTCAAGCTGGTTTAAGAAAAGGCAGAGGAACCAGAGATCAAATTACCAACATCTGCTGGATCATGGAAAAAGCAAGAGAGTTCCAGAAGAACATGTATTTCTGCTTTATTCACTATGCCAAAGCCTTTGACTGTGTGGATCACAGTAAACTGTGGAAAATTCTGAAAGAGATGGGAATACCAGACCACCTGACCTGCCTCTTGAGAAATCTCTATGCAGGTCAGGAAGCGACAGTTAGAACTGGACATGGAACAACAGACTGGTTCCAAATAGGAAAAGAAGTACATCAAGGCTGTATATTGTCATCCTGCTTATTTAACTTCTATGCAGAGTACATCATGAGAAACGCTGGACTGGAAGAAGCTCAAGCTGGAATTAAGAGTGCCAGGAGAAATATCAATAACCTCAGATATGCAGATGACACCACCCTTATGGCAGAAAGTGAAGAGGAGCTAAAAGCCTCTTGATGAAAGTGAAAGAGGAGAGTGAAAAAGTTGGCTTAAAGCTCAACATTCAGAAAACGAAAATCATGGTATCCGCTCCCATCACTCCGTGGGAAATAGATGGGGAAACAGTGGAAACAGTGTCAAACGTTATTTTGGGGGCTCCAAAATCACTGTGGATGGTGACTGCAGCCATGAAATTAAAAGACGCTTACTCCTTGGAAGAAAAGTTATGACCAACCTAGATAGCATATTCAAAAGCAGAGACATTACTTTGCTGGCTAAGGTCCATCTAGTCAAGGCTATGGTTTTTTCCCATGGTCATGTATGGATGTGAGAGTTGGACTGTGAAGAAGGCTGAGTGCCGAAGAATTGATGCTTTTGAAATGTGGTGTTGGAGAAGACTCTTGAGAGTCCTTTGGACTGCAAAGAGATCCAACCAGTCCATTCTGAAGATCAACCCTGGGATTTCTTTGGAAGGAATGATGCTAAAGCTGAAACTCTGACCACCTCATGTGAAGAGTTGACTCACTGGAAAAGACTCTGATGCTGGGAGGGATTGGGGGCAGGAGAAGGGGACGACAGAGGATGAGACTGCTGAATGGCATCACTGACTCGATGGACGTGAATCTGAGTGAACAGGAGTTGGTGATGGACAGGGAGGCCTGGCGTGCTGCGATTCACGGGGTCGCAAATAGTCAGACACGACTGAGCGACTGAACTGATGTTGGTTTTATCCCTAATTTTTAAGGAATCTCCATATGGTCTTCCATAGTGACTGCATCAGTTCACATTCCCACCAACAGTGCAAGAGTTTTCCCTTTTCTCCACACCCTTTCCAGCATTTGTGGGGTTTTTAAACTTTACAATATTGTATTGGTTTTGCCATACACAACATGAATCTGCCATGGGTGTACACGTGTTCCCCATTCTGAACCCCTCTCCTACCTCCCTCCCCATACCATGCCTCTGGGTCAGCCCAGTGCACCAGCCCCGAGCATCCTGTATCATGCATCGAATCTGGACTGGTGATTCATTTCACATACGATATTATACATCTTTCAATCCCATTCTCCCAAATCATCCCACCCTCTCCCTCTCCCACAGGGTCCAAAAGACTGTTCTATACATCTGTGTCTCTTTTGCTATCTCACATACAGGGTTATCATTACCATATTTCTAAATTCCATATATATGTGTTAGTATACTCTATTGGTGTTTTTCTTTCTGGCTTACTTCATTCTGTATAATCGGCTCCAGTTTCATTCACCTCATTAGAACTGATTCAAATGTATTCTTTTTAATGGCTGAGTAATACTCCATTGTGTATATGTACCACAGCTTTCTTATCCATCCGTCTGCTGATAGACTTCTAGGTTGCTTCCATGTCCTGGCTATTATAAACAGTGCTGAGATGAACATTGGGGTACATGTGTCTCTTTCAATTCTGGTTTTTCTTGGTGTGTATTCCCAGCAGTGGGATTGCTGGGTCATATAGCAGTTCTATTTCCAGTTTTTAAGGAATCTCCACACTGTTCTCCATAGTGGCTGTACTAGTTTGCATTCCCACCAACAGTGTAAGAGGGTTCCCTTTTCTCCACACCCTCTCCAGCATTTATCAGCATTTATTGTTTGTAGACTTTTTGATGATGGCCGTTCTGACTGGTGTGAGGTGATATCTCACTGTAGTTTTGATTTGCATTTCCGTCCTGGTATGCTGCAATTCATGGGGTCGCAAAGAGTTGGACACAACTGAGCAACTGAACTGAATGAACTGAATAATGAGTGATGTTGAGCATGTTTTCATGTGTTTTTTTTTGGCCATCTGTCTGTCTTCTTGGAGAAATGTCTGTTTAAGCCTTTTTGCACTTTTTGATTGGGGTGTCTTTTCACCTTGCTTATAGTTTCTTTTGCTGTGCAAAAGCCTTTAAGTTTAATCAGGTCCCACTTGTTTAATTTTGTTTTTATTTCCCTTACAGTAGGAGATGGGTCAGAGAAGGAAATGGCAACCCACTCCAGGGTTCTTGCCTGGAGAATCCCAGGGATGGCAGAGCTTCGTGGGCTGCCATCTATGGGGTCACACAGAGTCAGACATGGCTTAAGTGACTTAGCAGCAGCAGGAGATGGGTCATAGAGGATCTTGCTTTGATTTAGATCATCACGTGTTCTGCCTATGTTTTCCTATAAGAGTTTGACAGTTTCTGGTCTTACATTTAGGCCTTTAATCCATTTTGAGTCTTTCTTTGTGTGTGGTGGTAGGACATGTTCTAATTTCATTCTTTTACATGTAGCTGTCCAGTTTTCCCAGCACCATTTGTTGAAGAGGCTGTCTTTGCCCCATTGTATATTCTTACCTACTTTGCCAAATATAAGGTACCCATAGGTGCATGGATTTATTTCTGGGCTTTCTATCTTTTTCCATTGGTCTATATTTCTGTTTTTGTGCCAGTACCATACTGTCTTGATGACTGTAGCTTTGTAGTATAGTCTGAAGTCAAGAAGGTTGATTCCTCCAGCTCTATTCCTTTTTCTCAAGACTGCTTTGGCTATTCGGGGTCTTTTGTGTTTATGAATTGTGAAATTTTTTCTATTTACATGAAAAATGTCATTGGTAATTTGATAGGGATCACATTGAATCTGTAGATTGCATTTGGTAGCATAGTCATTTTCACAATATTGATTCTTCCTACCCAGGAACATGGAATATCTCTCCATCTGTTTATGTAGTCTTTGATTTCTTTCATTAGTGACCTATAATTTTCTGTGTACAGATCTTTTGTCTCCTTAGGTAAGTTATTCCTAGATATTTAATTCTTTTTTGTTGCTATGGTGAATGGGATTGATTCCTTAATTTCTATTTCTGACTTTTCATTTTTAGTATAGAGAAATGCAAGTGATTTCTATGTATTGATTTTGTATCCTGCAATTTTGCTAAATTCACTGATTAGCTCTAGTAATTTTCTTATACTATCTTTAGGGTTTCCATGTACAGTATCATGTCATCTGCAAACAGTGAGAGCTTTACTTCTTTTCTGATCTGGATTCCTTTTATTTCTTTTTCTTCTCTGATAGCTTTAACTAGGACTTCCAGAACTCTATTGAATAGTGGTAAAAGTGGACACCCTTGTCTTGTTCCTGATCTTAGGGGGAATGCTTGCAATTTTTCACCATTCAGAATAATGTTTGCTGTAGGCTTATCATATATGGCCTTTACTATGTTAAGGTAGGTTCCTTCTACACCCAATTTTTGAAGAGTTTTAATCATAATGCTAAATTTTGTCAAAGGCTTTTTCTGAATCTATTGAGATGATCATATGATTTTTATCTTTCAATTTGTTAATATGGTGTATCACATTGATTGATTTGCCTATATTGAAGAATCCTTGCATTCCAGGAATAAACCTAGCTTGATCATGGTGTATGAACTTTTGATGTGTTGCTGAATTCTGTCTGCTAAAATTTTGTTGAGGATTTTTACATCTATGTTCATCAGTCATATTGACCTACAGTTTTCTTTTTTTGTGTTATCTTTGTCTGGTTTTGGTATCAGGGTGATGGTAGCCTCATAGAATGAGTTTGGAAGTGTTCCTTCCTGTATAGTTTTTTTTTTTTTAAGAGTTTTAGAAACATACGCATTAGCTCTTCTCCCAATGTTTGATAGAATTCTCCTGTGAAGCCATCTGGTCCTGGGCTTTTGTTTTGGGTGAGATTTTTTTATCACAGTTTCAATTTCAGTGCTTATAATTCAGTGCTTGGGTTTTTCATAATTTCTGTTTCTTCCTGGTTCAGTCTTGGAAGATAAGAATCTGTCCATTTCTTCCAGGTTATCCATTTTATTGCCATATAGCTGTTTATAATAGTCTCTTATAATCCTTTGTATTTCTGCATTGTCTGTTATGACCTCTCCTTTTCACTTCTCTTTTGTTGATTTGATTATTCTCTCTTTTATTCTTGATGAGTCTGGCTAAAGGTTTGTCAATTTTGTTTATCTTCTCAAAGAACCTGCTTTTAGTTTTATTAGTCTTTACTATAGTTTCTTTATTTCTGCTCGGATCTGTATGATTTCTTTCCTTCCACAAATTTTGGGGTTCTTTTGTTCTTCTTTTTCCAGTTGTTTTAGGTGTAAAGTTAGGCTATCTATTCGATTTTTTTGTTTCTTGAGGTAGGATTGTATTGCCATAAACTTGCCTCTTAGGACTGCTTTTGCTACATCCCACAGGTTTTGAGTTGTTCTGTTTTCATTGTCATTTGTTTCTAAAAATTATTTTATTTCCCTTTTGATTTCTTTAGTAACCGATTGGTTATTTAGAAACCTGTAATTTAATCTTTATATGTCTGTGTTTCTTGCAGTATTTTTTTTGTAATTGATATCTAGTCTGATAATGTGGTGGCTGGAGAAGAAGCTTGACATGATTTCAATTTTTTTAATTTAGTCAGGTTTGATTTGTGACCCAAGATGTGGTCTATCTTGGAGAATGTTCCATATGCACTTGAGAAGAAGGTGTATTCTGCATTTGGATGGACTGTCCTGAAGATATCAGTGAGATCCAGCTCATCTAATGTATCATTTAAGACTTATGTTTCCTTATTAATTTACTGTTTTGATGGTTTGTCCATTGGTGTGAATGGAGTGTTAAAGTCTCCTACTATTATTGTCTTACTGTCAGTTTCTCCTTTTATGTCTGCTAGTGCTTGTCTTATGTATTGAGGTGCTCCTATGTTGGGTGCACAGACATTTACAATTATTATGTCTTCCTTTTGGATTGATCCTTTGATCATTATGTAGTGTCCTTCCTTATCTCTAGTAATCTTCTTTATTTTAAGGTCTATTTGTCTGATATGAGGATTGCTACTACAGCTTTTTTTTGCTTCCCATTTGCATGGAATATATTTTTCCATCTTCTCACTTTCAATCTATATGTATCTTGAGGTCTGAAGTGGCTTTCTTGTAGATAGCATATATATGGATCTTGTTGTTTGTTTTTTTTTTTAATCCATTCAGCCAGTCTGTGTCTTTTGATTGGAGCATTTAGTCCATTTACATTTAAAGTAATTATTGATATATACGTTCCTATTGCAATTTTCTAATTGTTTGGGGTTGATTTTGTAGATTTTTTTTTTTTCTTATATTTCTTGAGTACATAAGTCCGTTTAACATTTGTTGTAAAGCTGGTTTGGTGGTAAAGAATTCTCTTAACTTTTGCTTGTCTGCTGCTGCTGCTGCTGCTAAGTTGCTTCAGTCGTGTCCGACTCTTTGCGACCCCATGAATCGCAGCACACCAGGCCTCCCTGTCCATCACCAACTCCTGGAGTTCACTCAGACTCACATCCATCGAGTCTGTGATGCCATCAAGCCATCTCATCCTCTGTCATCCCCTTCTCCTCCTGCCCCCAATCCCTCCCAGCATCAGAGCCTTTTCCAATGAGTCAACTCTTCCCATGAGATGGCCAAAGAACTGGAGTTTCAGCTTTAGCATCATTCCTTCCAAAGAAATCCCAGGGTTGATCTCCTTCAGAATGGACTGGTTGGATCTCCTTGCAGTCCAAGGGACTCTCAAGAGTCTTCTCCAACACCGCAGTTCAAAAGCATCAATTCTTCGGTGCTCAGCTTTCTTCTCAGTCCAACTCTCACACCCATACATGACCACTAGAAAAACCATAGCCTTGACCAGATAGACCTTTGTTGGCAAAGCAATGTCTCTGCTTTTGAATATGCTATCTAGGTTGGTCATAACTTTTCTTCCAAGGAGTAAGCATCTTTTAATTTCATGGCTGCAGTCACCATCTGCAGTGATTTTGGAGCCCCCCAAAATAAAGTCTGACACTGTTTCCATTGTTTCCCCATCTATTTCCCATGAAGTGATGGGACCGGATGCCATGACCTTTGTTTTTGAATGTTGAGCTTTAAGCCAACTTTTTCGCTCTCCTCTTTCACTTTCATCAAGATGCTTTTTAGTTCCTCTTCACTTTCTGCCGTAAGGGTGGTGTCATCTGCATATCTGAGGTTATTGAAATTTCTCCTGGCACTCTTGATTCCAGCTTGTGTTTCTTCCAGGCCAGCGTTTCTCATGATGTACTCTGCATAGAAGTTAAATAAGCAGGGTGACAATATACAGCCTTGACGTACTCCTTTTCCTATTTGGAACCAGTCTGTTGTTCCATGTCCAGTTCGATTTCTCAAGAGGCAGGTCAGGTGGTTTGGTATTCCCATCTCTTTCAGAATTTTCCACAGTTTCTTGTGATCCACACAGTCAAAGGCTTTGGCATAGTCAATAAAGCAGAAATACATGTTTTTCTGGAACTCTCCTGCTTTTTCCATGATCCAGCAGATGCTGGCAATTTGATCTCTAGTTCCTCTGCTTTTCCTAAGACCAGCATGAACATCAGGAAGTTCACGGTTCATGTATTGCTGAAGGAAGCCTGGCTTGGAGAATTTTGAGCATTACTTTACTAGCATGTGAGATGAGTGCGATTGTGCGGTCATTTGAGTATTCTTTGGCATTGCCTTTCTTTGGGATTGGAATGAAAATGGACCTTTTCCAGTTCTGTGGCCACTGCTGAGTTTTCCAAACTTGCTGGCATATTGAGTACAGCACTTTCACAGCATCATGTTTCAGGATTTGAAACAGCTCAACTGGAATTCCATCGCCTCCACTAGCTTTGTTCGTAGTGATGCTTCCTAAGGCCCACTTGACTTTACATTCCAGGATGTCTGGCTCTACATGAGTGATCACACCATCATGATTATCTGGGTCATGAAGATCTTTTTTGTACAGTTCTTCTGTGTATTCTTGCCACCTCTTCTTAATATCTTCTGCTTCTGGTAGGTCCATACCATTTCTGTCCTTTATTGAGCCCATCTTTGCATGAAATGTTCCCTTGGTATCTCCAATTTCCTTGAAGAGATCTCTAGTCTTTCCCATTGTTTTCTTTTCCTCTATTTCTTTGCATTGATCACTGAAGAAGGCTTTCTTATCTCTTCTTGCTATTCTTTGGAACTCTTTATTCAGATGCTTATATCTTTCCTTTTCTCCTTTGCTTTTCACTTCTCTTCTTTTCACAGCTATTTGTAAGGCCTCCCCAGACAGCCATTCCTGGATGAGAACTGAGAGGCACACTGAAGCAGCAGTTATTATTCTTAATGTTTTTTTCACATCAGAAACTGTTTTGGAAGGACGCAGTGAAGCCCAGCAGTCCTAGCCTGTCCCCAATCTACTTTGCTCCACATGCAGTCATTTCCTGCCATGCTGGACAGGCTGCTGAACAGAACGGCCCCAGATGCTCCATACAGAGGTGATGGTGCTCCCCTTTCTCAGTGTCTCTTCAGCAACAGCATGTGTTCAGCTTCTTGGATTTCCCTGCAAGCTCCAGATTGTTCACACACGCCAATGTCTAGGTGAACTGATTAGGGAGGGACTCAATGTCTAATATCTCAACCTCCCTTTCCAGACCTTTGTTTCCCCAGTTCCCCTCATATTTTAACAAAGTCTAGATATACGTGCACTATCTCCAGCTTATCTTGTGTGTATGAGAGAGAGACAGAGAAAGACAGAGAGAGAGAGAGAGAGAGAGAGACCTGGCATAGAATAGGTACCCAATAAATGCTTGTTGAATTAATAAGTGAATGTAAATATATACACTTATTTAATTCCCCTATAAGATTGTTTGACCCCTAAGATTGAGGACTATATCTAATGGCTCTTTAAATATCTTTTACAGTTCTAAACTAGTATTTGTTAATTTTCAAAATAGCTATGGAAGAATCAGAAATAATGATGAACCCTGATAAAGAGATAGAAGGGACAGTTTGTAGACTTTTATGCCACATAGTTGAGTTCCAAGGGAATACAGCTAAATAAAATAAAATTAAAATTAAAGCACAGGGTGACTCAGACCTTTAAAAATTTAAATAAAAGCACAGAGTGACTCAGACCTTACAAAGCTAATGTGGGATATGATTAAGCAAAACAACAATTATTATGAAAGATTCTCCTTTACATGCTTTTTCCAAATAATCTAGAAATAAATTTTATGTGTGTTTCATATATAGATAGATTTCATGTCTTAAGAGTTACATCATGTCCCCTTTTTCTTATATCTTTCTACTTCCAGTGAATAACCAAGAAGAATGAAATCTGTAATGGGAAAATGTGGTACGTTGATTGAATATTATACATGTTATAAATCTTTTAAAAATTCTACTCTAAGACTTCACTGTAGTCTTTCCTTTCCCTATTTTTTTCTTAACTGTAATCATACCCACCCAAACATTTGATCCCTGAACAAGTGTGATATATTCAAGAGGTATACTTCATTAAGTGAGGATTTAACAGGAGCAATGGTGTGTAATTTTTCTTTTTGAACTACGTAGAAAAGAGAAAGCCAAAACCTATGGTAATATGACATTTAAGTTGCAAATTCAAACAAAAAAAAAAAGGAAATGCAAAAGTTATGGTTGTCATAGCAATTCTAGCTAACCCTCAGTATGCAAGTATATTTTCTGAAACTCATTTACACTATAGAATCTTTTATGTTACATATTGTAGCATATATTTTAATGTTACATGGTTCACAATTCCTGCAAGCATATGCATTTATATGAACACAAAACAAGCTCTTTTTTGTTTATGTGCTTTGCTATAGTAGTTCACATAGTAAAATCTGAATCTAAAAACTGCTCCTGAAGTCATGCTAAAATTTTAAATTCTGGGTAGAGTTTGTTTGCTGTGTCTTCCTTTCTCATCACCAGAACCTGGTGTTCGGAGTAATGCATTCAACAATATATAAGATGATCTCATTTGGCTTCATCAGTATTCACATCAAAGTCCTCTTGACTTGAAAATGGAGCATTAAAAATCATACAGAAGGCTGGATTCTTTAGTCCCAGTTGACTTCTTCATCATCTCTATGTCCCACATTACCCATTGCATGCCAGGTGCCGTAAAGCTCTTTCAGCCTGGAAATCCTGATTTCTCCCAACTTAAAGACTTCTTTCTCAAAAACAAAACAAAACAAAACACCTCGTCACTTCTCCAACCACTGTTCCACTATCCCCAAATGAGTACTTTTGAAATCTCATTTATTTTTGTAAGACAAGACAAAAATTGAAGGATCCCTCAGGCAACGAATAATAGCATGCATATTGTATCTTTCCACCCCCCCACTAAAAGTTGTGTTTTACTTAGGGCAAAGCTTGATAGAAAAGCCAAGATTTTTATGAATAACTTGAAGGCAAATTATTATAGCTCATACTTTTAGAGCTTCAAACCATCTCATCCAAGATTGTATATAAATATGCAATTTTGGGGTATGTTGTATCAGACAAATCTAAAAAGGAAAGGATTTTTCGATTTCCCTATTATTTTTAAGCATCATTCCAGTTAAACATTCCCCTTTTCTAAAGGAAGACAGCAGGGCTGGGTGCTCTTAGCTTAAACCAGATCCAGCCAGCCTGTGGTTGACCTTGGCATCCTGTTTGTTCATATCACTTTTCTTAGTTTGTTACAGCATTGTTGACTCATCTCTCTCCCAAGTAGAATTCAGGGTCCAGACCTTATCCTATTCCTCTGTTTTGCACACCATTACATTCCGCCACTCCCCAAAGTGAAGCACTGTGCACAGTACATGCAGATATGTACCTGTGGAATGAGTTAATTAATGATTTATAGCCTACTAAGCCTCCGTCTCACTGCCATGCATGCTATTATTAAATTCAGGGTAGGCACTCAGTAAATTTTTGGTGAAGAAAAGGGGAAGGAAAGAGGGAAAGAACGCCTCTGGTAGAACTCTGAGGCAAGCTGAGAAGTTCTTTTAAGACATCTAGGAGAGGAATATTGCTCCAAAGGAAATCACAGACGTCAGCGACCACCAGTATGTTTGTTATTTTAAGAATGTAATATATTTGGCATTGGATTCTGAGTCTCTGTTGCCTTATACAAAAATATTCACAGAAATGTCTAAATAAAATGTTTGCCTGTGGAGGGTTTTGCAAATCTCAACCCATATTTGGCTGTCAGAACCCACTCAGATATTGAGAAATGTCATTCTCTTGCATCCAGGTGTTTGGCTGCATCAGAGCCATTCTGTTTTCATTTGCCCTGTGTTCTCACCTGGTAACACAGTCCACAGACTGAAAAAAGCTCACCAGGCAAAGATCATAATGACTTACCATTGTTCAAAAGAGCCTTGGGCAAAAAGTCATCATTGCATACATGCTCTGCAAGCATTTGAAAATCAGGAGATAAGGACATATTAGAAAAACAGTTTCACTTGGTATAGGACAGGGAGTCACAGTAGGACATGGAGATGGTCCGGGAGGGTGGGGGGGTGAGTTTATTCTTCCTTTCAGAGACATTGATGTGTAGTTTTTGCTCCACTCCAAGTCTGTGATCAATACATTGGATACTTTCAATATTCCTCTGTGGTTCTTTGTTCTTTATAAGTATTAACTCATTTGATTCATACAACATTATTACAACTATCCCGTGATACTATTATTTGCTTAGCCAATATCCATTTCCTCCCTTTCTTCCATGTAAATAATACCATAATTTTGTTGAGGGACAGTGTGGCCAGTTAAATTAGTAAAATCCCCAACCTTCCTTACATGGTAGATATGATGCAGTTCTGCCCAATGAGATAGAATTGTGAAATAGACTTGCATCATCAAATAATAAGATAGAACAAACCAAGACAAGACTCTTTTGCCTTTTGTCTTTCTGTTTTCCCCTCTTTCCCCTTCTGCCTAAAACATGAGTATTTGTAGGTGTGGAAACCATCCTGAGATCTTGAGAATAAAAGTTCTGTATTTGTTCCATACATTAAGGATGATGACAGAAAGCTAAGGAAAAAGTCTGATGGCCTCTTGGAGCCATTGTTGCAGCCCTGGTCTGCCTACTCCTGACTTTTTGTTACCCTAGAAAAATAACTACTATTTGAATAAGCCATTGAACTCACACTTGTTTTGGGCAGCTGAATCTAGTCTACACTAATAGAGGTAAGGAGTATATAAATCCCTAGGTTTCTAGTGAGGAAACAAGGCACAAAGAGATTTAGTATCTTGGCCATGTCGGCCAGGCAGAAAGTGGAGGGACTCAGATAAGCGCCCCAGCCAGTGGCTCCTGCACCTTTGCTTCCAGCATCCTGATCTGAATGTGCACACCCTCTTTCCCTCTCTCTCTCTCTCTCAGTTTGGTTCCTACAGATCCTCAGGACCTTTGTACATTCTTCAAACCCTGGACAAGTTGTCCTACTTCCTGGTTCCAACAAAGAAAAAGACAAAATCAGTGTCTATGACAGGCTTCCCAGGTTTCAGGCTTAAAATAGAGCTAATTCTTCCAGAAAGAAATTACTCATATTTTTTTCTCTGAGAAACACATGAAAGTTTTAAACACAATCCTATACTAATAGGCTGCAAATCTGTCTTGCAGTGGGCTCATGAGGAATAAACTGCAAACTAATGAAAACCTCTTTCATTTCCATGGGTTAAATCACTGTCTATCATTAAGACAGTAGTTCCGAGACGGCGCCTGGAGAGCTATGGCTTAGTCATCAATCTTCAGCCATCATGCTCTCAATCTTTTCTCTCCTAGCAAAGTTTCAGTGGATGTGCATAGGCTTTGCTCTTGATATAAATTGTTTTAATTGCTTATTAAAATTGGAAATGTACAACCATGAAAAGAAAGAAGAATACAAATGTTAGGAGCCTCTCTTCTGGGGAAATCGCCAGCAAGTGGCGTGCCCATGGAGATCACACTTTATCGAACAGAATGCAGAGGGAGAAATGGACAGTACATCTAAGATCTGGAAACAGGATGAATCCACCCACTGACCTTAAGAAATATTCCAGAGAATGGTCATTTGGCTATAGGAACGACAGCCTTTACACTGCAGATTACGTTTCTATTCAAATAGAAATTTTCTGAGCACTAGGATTAAATTCTAGATGATTTGGTCAGAAAGACCTTAGAGCAGCATTTCCCAGAGGGTATAATGATCAAATTTAAGAAATACTATGCTTTGTAGACATTTACAATGTATATTAGCATATCAAAGAATTTGAAGGTTTCTGTAATACAGTGACAGGTTGGATATCATTCAATATACTTAACTACATTTGAGGGAAATATTAACTTATGCAGAAATTCAGAACATCACATCTTTGCCTTATCAGGTTAATGCTTACATGGACACTAATAATCCTCTTCCACCACCAACCCCTTACCCCAGTCATAAAGCCCTTAGCTATGTGGGAAGTTTGAATTAATTATACATAGTCAGTTCTCTCTTTTGCAGATCTGTATTAAAAAATCTGCCTATTTGCCAAAATTTACTTGTAACTCCCAAATCGATACTCATGGTGCTTTTGTGATCATTTGCAGACATATTCAGAGAGACAAAAAAATTGTCTCTCATGGCATGTGTTCACAACTGAGGGGAGAAAGGCAAGGCTCTGCCTTCTAGTTTCAGCTCTCATACTGGAAACAAGTGGCTTTTTCACAGTACATTTACTTCCACTTTTTTTTTTTTTTTTTTGCTGATGAGCTGGCTGATTAAAATAGCCCCATGTGCAGTGCTGAAGTGTGGTCTAGTGTTCCTAAGACCAAGAAGGCTGTGATGTGCCTACAGAGAAAATGTGTGTCAGATACATTCAGACATGAGTTACAGTGCTGATGGCCAATATATAATATGCTTATATACAGTGGTAACGGATCAATAGTATATTTTAAATATGTGCACGCTAAGTCGCTTCAGTCATATCCAACTCTTTGCAACTCAATGGACTGTAGCCTTCCAGGCTCTTCTGTCCTTGGGACTCTCCAGGATTGCCATTTCCTACTCTAGGGTATCTTCCCAACCAGGGATCAAACACCCGCCTCTTTTGTCTCCTGCATCGGAAGGTGTGTTCTTTACCACTCGCACCACCTGGGAAGCACATATCTTAAATAAGGTGTCTTTGATAGCAACACGCATAAAACAAGGCTAAGTGTTGACTGACTGACAAAAGTGTTGTGACCAGAGGCTCACACCAATCTGCTGCCTTTCTCCTGTGAGCAGTGTTTCAGTTTCTGCCAACTCAGTGTTTGGGACAACTTTATAGAACCTAACTACCACAAACAACAAGAATTGATGGCATTTTGTCAAATGTAATTTTAAAACTTTCTTCAATGCATAAGAACAAGTAACTGATAAGAAAACTTTATATATGATGCTTCTCATCCTCAGGACATTTTTATATAAGATGCGCAGGGATAGGAACAAAAATTATAAAACATTTACTGAGTGTTTGCTATGGCAAAACTGTATTTTAAATCCTTTATATGAATTATTTCAAAAATCCTTAGAACAAGCTGTGAAGCAGGAACAATTCCTTGTCCATATAGTATCTGAGGAAACAGACACAGGGAAGCTTAGTGACCTGACCGCAGGCAGGCAGGCAGGACTCAGCAGAGTGGGGATTTAACCCTGCCTGCTGAGTCAGCCCCGTCAACATGTGAACTCGGGCTGTGTGGAGAGGGGAAGGCAGCAAGATGCATTTTGATCCAGAACTCAGATGGAATGCATCAAAAACATTATGTTCAAAATGATACATGCCTGCTTGAGGGTGGTGAATAATACTGGAAATGTGTGAACTGAAGAGATTCCACTGGTAGTCATGCATCAGATGCTGGAGGATATTCTGGTTAAAGGTGCTGCTCTATATGTTTGGGCTCTGAAATTTAAAGTACTTCGATTTGGGGCAGATTTAGATCAGACGAGCTCTGAAGCAATAGCAGGCCCTGCGGATGAAGTGCCACTGGCAAATTCTTCTTAATTGCTGCTACTGCTCTCCCTCAGACACTTGGCCTGCAGGGAAGCTTGGTGGGAGACTCGTGGCAATCAGAGTGAGGGCGGAGGGGTAAGGAGTAAGGAGCAGAAAGAAACGTGCCTTGGAGTTGCAAGTTGGGGAGAAGTGGATAAACATGGAGAAAGAAAAATCTTTCTGAAATACTGAAGCTTTTTATAGGTGATTCAGAATCCCTTTCTCTCCCACCCTAGCAACTTCTATCTCTTCTTCAAATTTTCACGAAGACCCATGTGCTGGCTGTCTTCAGGTGACATCACCTGCCCAGCTCCATGGTCTCCCTTTTCTGCTGGGCCTCTGCAGGCTGTGTTCACTTCCTGGCTGCTGCGATTGCCTGTGACTGGGCTCAGCCAGTGCAGAGAGGGTGGGAGGAGAGAGGGCTCAGAGCAGTTCCTCTCTACCCCTAGGGTGACCAAGTCATCCCAATTTGCCTGGAACTTTCCGGTTTTAGCAGAGTCCCCCATCCTGGGAAAACCTTCAGTTCCAGGCACACTGGTCCACCAGCCGCCCCACCTACTCCCCTCTGCTGGGGCACCATGCCTCTGAGTGCCTGCATCCTTCATGACCACAGCTCTTGTCAGGGGAACCCGCCTCCACGCTTCCCTGTATCATGTCTTTCTGGGTTCAGGTCATTGCATTTCCGTAGCTCACTTTTTTGATCTGCAGCTGGAATCTAGGTGCCATACTCCCCTTTGTTCGTTCCCTAAACCCTGCCCACACCCTCACCTTCCTTTCACGAACATTTCTGTGTGAACTATCAAGAGTGAATTCTATTTCTGTCATCACAGTGAATGAGGCTACTCTCATGACCCTATTCAGAAATCATATCCCATCTCCTTTCCATCCCTTCTCAGAGGCATCTCTCACACTGGATATGCCCCCTGCCTTCTGCCTGGACATGGCTACACTTGTTTGCATGTTATCTCTTTGTGGGTAGAGACTGTGCCCGATACTCCTTTGTAGTCCTCCCGGCATTTAGCGCAGAGCTGGACACTATGTGCCCAGTCGCTAGCTGGTGAGTGGGTTTCTACCCTGCTGCTTTGACTCCTGCACCCCTCTTTATTTTGCAGATTTGACCCAGTTTAGATGTTTTCTTCCAAATCCCTAATGTGGCATCAAACAAAGATATGAATTAAATTTTGAAAGGCTCTACTGATTGTAGTGGACAGAATAATGGTCCTCCCAAGGTGGCACATCCTAATCCCAACCTGTGCAAATGTTGGGCTTTGTGGCAGAGGGAAAATTAAGGTTGCTAATTAGGTGACCTTGAGATGAGGAGAGTATTCTGGATAACACAGGTGGGCCTAATGAGATCACATGGTCCTTCACAGTGAAAGAGAAGAGAAGCAGGAGAGACAGTGTCGGAGGCGGAGTGAGGTTTGAAGATGCCACACTGCTGGCTTTGAAGATGGAGGAAGGGACCATGAGGCAAGAGATGTGGATGGCTTCTGGAAACTGGGAAAGCTAAGGAAACAGACTCCTTTCCTCTCGAGCCTCCAGAAAGAAACCTGACTAGCCAACACGCTGATTTCAGCCCACTGAGACCTGTTTCAAACTTCTGACATCCAGAACTGTAAGGTAATTAATTGGTATTATTTTAAGCCATTAAGTTTATGATGATTTGTTATAGGATCAGTGGAAAACTAAGAGTTGGGAACCAAAAAGTAATTGTGTTCTTTTAATGCAGATATTTGTTTGATTTCATAGCCAAATCTTGTAGAATTTAAAAAAAACTAAACTTTGTCATTCAGTTCTTTTATTCAGCTCTACAGTGTGATTTTTAGAAGCATAAATTCATAGTCTTTTTTTCACTTTCTTTTTGTTGTTGTTATTATTAAATTTATTTATTTTTTAATTACAATACTGTATTTGTTTTGCCATACATTGACACAAATCAGCCATAGGTGAACACAATCTCCCAATGCCGATGCCCCCTCCCACCTCCCACCCCACATCCTCTACTTGAATCATCCTGTGCATCAGCCCCATGCATCCTGCATCCTACATTGAACATAGATTGGTGCTTCGTCTTTTTTTTTTGGTGGGGAGGAAGTTTAGAAACCTCTGATGAATGTTAATGTTGGGTCATCGGCTTTGTAGGAAGTTGTAAACTACCTGCTCCTGGTTTTCTTATCCACAGTGGCCACCTTCGATCTCTCTTGCAAACCTTTCCTCTTTGTCCTCTGTGGTTTGCCTTCCTGTAGCTCATCCACAGTTAGCTGGTGAATTAATTCATTGGCTTATTCCATAAACCAGAGTTTCCAGACTGCGGGATGAAGTCCTGATCGTACTCAGTAAAGCTTAACAGCACACACAGTCCACTCATACTCACCTCCTCCATCCAAAGAAATTTTATCTTAGGCTTTCTGGCCAGAGATATTGCTAAACATCCTTCAAAAAACAATTATCTGCCAAAAATATCAGCGGTACTGAAGTTTAGAAACCCTGGTCTACATGGTTTATTACTTCCTCTGTTGCCTACTTCATTCATCATTTTTAAAAAACAAACATTTGCTAAATAGCTACTGCACTCTTAACCCTATATACGATTTGATTTTAGAGAACTTATAGCCTTGTTGTTAAGGCATTCACATTAACTGTTGTAGTTAAGAGAGATGGTAGTTAAGAGAGATGTAGTTAAGAGAGATGGTGTAATCACTAAAATATAAGCTCTATGCTACTATTTTTTTTTTTTTTTACATATCCCTTGTGAATTATCAAATACTTGTTACTTGAATCAGGTACTTAATAGAGAGAGAGATGCACAAGAGTCTAGGGAACCCAGAACTGGTTTGGGTTGTCTTGAACTAAGAGGATCAGAATAAACATCCTGAAGATTGTCCAGACAAAAGAGTGGGATGTGGTGGAGGAGGGGTAGGGATGGTCATGAGTGATAAAGAGAGGTGATTTCAGAGAGATCAGTTTGGGTGTCGTAAGACAAGATGCAGTCTCACTGTTACTGACCTTTTCACATATGTGTTCATGTCATATCTCCCGCTCCGGTTATAAGCAGATTGAGAGTTGGGATTGTGTCTAATCCTTTAGCTGAGTATCTCCCTTCTGTTCCTCTCCCTACTAGGGCCAGAGCAATGTCTTTCACATAGCGGGTGCTTAATAAGTGATTGTTTATCAACCAGTATAATTTACTATAGGGAGAGATAATAGCACCTCTGAATACATTATGATACATGTATATATTTGCATATATACATGTACCGTACCATATAGCTTATTCTATGAAATAGGTGAGTTCTGAAAAAATGTACAGTAAATTTTGTAAATTTTAAATTCTAAGAAATAGCCTAAAAAGTAAAGAAATCATAATTTATTGGATAATACACAATATTTTTGTGATGGTGAAATTTTTCCCAATATCCTGGATCTGTTTTCCGTGTGTAATTTAGCTGTCTTGGGATTTCAGAACAATAAGCTTTAAGATGGAAAAGAAGCATGAGCAAAGCCTCAGTAGGCTGTGGGACAGTATTCAGCAGCGCAATCCATACCTGTATCTTGAGTTCCAGAAGGAAGAAGGAGGCAAAGTTAAGGAAATAATGGTTGACAGTTTTCCACATTTGAAGAAAACTAATCCACCATTCCAAGAATCTCAGTGAACCTAAGCAGGATAAGCACACACATGCAAAGCCTACCTAGTATTAAAATCAAATTGTAGAAAACCAGTAATAAAGAGTCTTGAGTATTCTGCTTTTAGCTGCTGGTCCTCCTTTTTCTTTCATTTGTTAAATGGGTATAATATCTGTCTAGACATTTTTTTAAATAGTAGAGCAGGTGTGTAAAGCAAACAACATGTCTTTAAGACCCCCATGACACGTGCTTTTTTTTTATAAGTATTTATTTATTTGTATATTTGACTGTGCCGGATCTTAGTTGTGCCCCACAGAATCTTCCATCTTTGCTGTGGCATCTTTGAGTTGTGGCACATGAACTCTGAGTTGTGGTATGCAGGATCTACTTCCCTGACCAGGAATCAAACTCAAACCCCCTACACTGGGACTGCAGACCCTTAGCCACTGCACCACCTGAGAAGTCTCACCATGGTGATTCTTAACAAAGGCTCAGGAAGAGCCTGTATCGTAAGCTCAGGTTGGCCACTTAGGGAATCTCTAGCAGGTTACTTAAGCTCTCTGTACCTTGGTTTTCTCATTGGTAGGAGAGGATTAAAACCGTCCTACCTATAGTGATATGAGGGCTAAATGAGGTGATGGCTATAAGATATAATAGTGCCTGAAAATAGCTTAGTGTACAAGCACAAATTGATGTCCTTATTTCCAAGTTTGTAATTTCCCAACCTGTGAACCCTGCTCCAGGCTCCTTGGGTAGAGAAAGTGCTATGTAAAGGATAGAATCAAGCATCTACTTGGGGAGGGAAACTGCAAAACCAGGAAGAATCTAGTTTCAGTTAGGATCACCTAAAAAAATGATCTATTTCTGCAACCACCGTATGTTTAAAAATAGAAGAGCCTTTTAATAAAAAGACTTTTTTCCCCTAAAGAGTAGAAAAAAATTTTAAACTATAATTGTAATGCCAAAATAAAGAATAAAACAGTGTCCCTGGAACTTTTATAATCACTTTTGTCCCTGCCAGCTCTTGTGAGCTTCAGAATTGTAGGTTTGATTTGCATTCTCAGTCAGTATTCACCCATTAAGGTGAAAAGTCCCACATTAAAAAAAAAAAAAAAAAAAAAAACACAGATAAAAGAGAATCAACATCGGTCTTTGCACAAGAAAAAATAATTGACAATTCACTTAAAGGTGATCTAGCCATCATTCTTTAACTAAGATCCATCTTGCTTTGTTTGATTTGGCATCTTCAGTTCAGTCACTCAGTCGTATCTGACTCTTTGCAGCCCTATGAATTGCAGCACGCCAGGCCTCCCTGTCCATTACCAACTCCCGGAGTTCACTCAAACTCATTTCCATCGAGTCGGTGATTCCATCCAGCCATCTCATCCTATGTTGTCTCCTTCTCCTCCTGCCCCCAATCCCTCCCAGAGGGAAGGAGTATCAGAGTCTTATCCAATGAGTCAACTCTTCGCATGAGGTGGCCAAAGTACTGCAGTTTCAGCTTTAGCATCATTCCTTCCAAAGAACACCCAGGACTGGTCTTCTTCAGAATGGACTGGTTGAATCTCCTTGCGGTCCAAGGGACTCTCAAGAGTCTTCTCCAACACCACAGTTCAAAAGTATCAGTTCTTCAGTGCACGGCTTTCTTCTCAGTCCAACTCTCACATCCATACCTGACTACTGGAAAAACCATAGCCTTGATTAGATGGACCTTAGTTGGCAAATAATATCTCTACTTTTGATTATGCTATCTAGGTTGGTCATAACTTTCCTTCCAAGGAATAAGCATCTTAATAAAGCCTTTTTATCTTAAAAAGACCAGGGTCTAATTCAGTAAGACCTTGCTTAGGGTGTCATTTCGAACTTGTGTCATTTCATATCGTCATGGGGCAAAGAGGTCTAGATCAACATCTTGCCTCCCACTGATTTTATTTACAACACGGAGAATCTCTTCTTGGAAGAATGAAAGTAAGCGCATTAAAAAAAAAAAGTAAGCGCATTATAGACATGTAAATGAGAGACGATTAGTGCCTTTCCTGGTGAAATACAAATGACTTTACTTTCAAAAATGCCTGTTTGAAACTCACTGCTCATGACTGTATGCAATTGACACTTGGAGTCATTCCGTCTTCCCCTAAAGTATAGGCAAACTGTCTTAGTCACAGTTCTTTTGGTTGCCAGTAATTGACAGCAACTGAAGTTTACTTGAGGGGGAAAAATGCACTTATTGGAACGTTCCTAAGTTCCCTTATAGAATTCAGGAGGAATGGGGCTTGCCAAGTACCTGCAGCCAGAACTTGAAAGGGAACAGGGATCCAGCCATCTCTCTCCCGGATCTTTGTCTCTGCTTCTCTGTGTATCTCTGTTCTTCTCTCTCTACTGAGAAGTTTTGGAGTTTTTTTAATTATACTTAATTTTTTCATTGCACTAGAGTGGATTTATAATGTTGTATTAGTTTCAGAAGTACAACAAAGTGATTCAACTGTATATATATATATATATACACACACACACACATATATATAATTTTAAGTTTCTTTTCCATTATAGTTTGCTACAAAATATTGAGTATAGTTCTCTGTGCTATACAGTAGGTCATTGTTGGTTATCTGTTTATTATAGTAGTGTGTATCTGCTAATGCCAAACTCCTAATTTATTCTTCCTTACCTTCTCCTTTGGTAACCATAAGTTTGTTTTCTATATCTGTGAATCTGTTTCTGCTTTTTAAGTAAGTTCATTTGTATCATATTTTAGATTTCACATATAAGTGATATGATATTGAGGGCAGGAGGAGAAGGGGGCAACAGAGGATGAGATGGTTGGATGGTGTCACTGACTCAATGGACATAGATTTGAGCAAACTCTAGGAGATAGTAACAGGAAAGCCTGGCATGCTGCAGTCCATGGAGATCACAAAGAGTCAAACATGACTGAGTGACTGAACAACAAAAATATGATATTAATTTTTCTCTGACTTAATACACTTAGTATGATAATTTCTAAGTCCTTCCATATTGCTGCAAATGGCATTATTTCATTCTTTTTAAATATGATTAATACTCAATTGTATTTATGTACCACATTTTCTTTATCCAGTCATCCATCGACAGACACTTAAGTTGCTTTCATGTCTTGGCTGTTGTAAATAGTGCTACTATGAACATTGAAGTGCATATATCATTTCTAATTTGTGTTTGTCTTTTTGGATATATGCCCAGGAATGAGCTTGCTGGATCACATGGTAACTCTGTTTTTAGTTTAATGAGCCTCCATACTGTTATTTAGTGTGCAGTTTTTCACCATCTCCTTCCACAGGAGAAGGTGTCCAGCCTACAGCTCCCTCAGTTACATTCATTTACTCATGTCCACAGGCTGAAATGAATGGGTTATCTCTGACTCCCGACTCTGAGTTCAGTTCAGTCACTCAGTTGTGTCCAACTCTTTGTGACCCCATGAACTTCAACACGCCAAGCTTCCCTGTCCATCACCAACTCCCAGAGCTTGCTCAAACTCATGTCCGTAGAGTCAGTAATGCCATCCAACCATCTCATCCTCTGTCGTCCCCTTCTCATGCCTTCAATCTTCCCCAGCATCAGGGTTTTTTCCAATGAGTGGTTCTTCGCATCAGGTGGCCAAAGGATTCGAGCTTCAGCTTCAACATCAGTCCTTCCAACTTCAACATCAGCCTTCCAATGAATATTCAGGACTGATTTCCTTTGGGATGGACTGGTTGGATCTCCTCATAGTCCATGGGGCTCTCAAGAGTTACTCTGAGTTACTAGGAGCCAAAATTTCTCAGTGAGCTTAGATGGGATGTCCTCTGGTGGTCTAATAGGCACAGTCAGTGTGGGCACATAGTGTGATGGATAGGATGACATGTGACACAGGCACGATGTCTGCCTTCCATTTCTGTGAGGAGTTAGGGGCCATTGACTGAAAAAAACAATACACAACCTAAAAGGAGAGAATTGTGTTTTATTTTGTGGACAAAACTAAGGACTTAAACCTGGGACATGGCCTGTCAGATGACTCTGAGGGACTGTTCCAAAGAGGTAAGGGAGGAGCCAGGATGCATAGGAGGTTTCACCACAAGGACCAATTAGTTGGAACTTCAACAGATTACTACTAAAGAAAACCAACCCTGCATCCAAGGTCAGGGGGCGACGGCCGAGAGGAGCCACTGCAAGTCCGAGGCCAGGGGCGGTGCCCGAGGCCAGGGGCGGTGGCAGGAAGGAGCAACCCCATGCCTGAGTCCAGGGCAGTGACTGGGAGGAGCAACCCTACACCCAAGGCCAGGGGCGGCAGTCGGCCGGGAGGAGCAACCCCATGTCCGAGGAGTGGTGGCTGTGTGAGCACAGGAGGGCCTAGAGAAACTATCCCACATTGAAGCTCAGGAACGGCAGTGGTAAGGAAATACCCCTTATCCAAGGTAAGGAGCAATGGGTGTGCTTTGCTGGAACAGCTGTGAAGAGATACCCCACACCCAAGGTAAGAGAAACCCAAGTAAGATGGTAGATGTTGCAAGAGGGCATCAGAGGGCAGACACACTGAAACCATACTCACAGAAAACTAGTCAATCTAATCACACTAGGACACAGCCTTGTCTAACTCAATGAAACTAAGCCATGCCCGTGGGGCAACCCAAGGTGGGCGGGTCATGGCGGAGAGATCTGACAGAATGTGGTCCACTGGAGAAGGGAATGGCAAACCACTTCAGTATTCTTGCCTTGAGAACCCCATGAAGAGTATAAAAGGCAAAATGAAAGGATACTGAAAGAGGAACTCCCCAGGTCAGCAGGTGCCCAATATGCTACTGGAGGTCAGTGGAGAAATAACTCCAGAAAGAATGAAGGGATGGGGCCAAAGCAAAAACAATACCCAGCTGTGGATATGACTGGTGATAGAAGGAAGATCCGGTGCTGTAAAGAGCAATATTGCATAGGAACTTGGAATGTAAGGTTCATGAATCAAGGCAAATTGGAAGTGGTCAAACAGGACATGGCAAGAGTGAAAGTCAACATTCTAGGAATCAGCAAACTAAAATGGACTGGAATGGGTGAATTTAACTCAGATGACCACTAACTCCTTATTGCCAAATTCAGACTTAAACTGAAGAAAGCAGGGAAACCGCTAGACCATTCAGGTATGACCTAAATCAAATCCCTTATGATTATACAGTGGAAGTGACAAATAGATTTAAGGGTCTAGATCTGATAGACACAGTGCCTGAATGAGGTTCGTGACATTGTAAAGGAGACAGGGATCAAGACCATCCCCATGGAAAAGAAATGCAAAAAACCAAAATGGCTGTCTGGGAAAGGCTTACAAATAGCTGTGAAAAGAAGAGAGACAAAAGCAAAGGAGAAAAGGAAAGAAATAAGCATCTGAATGCAGAGTTCCAAAGAATAGAAAGACGAGATAAGAAAGCCTTCTTCAGTGATCAATGCAAAGAAATAGAGGAAAACAACAGAATGGGGAAGACTAGAGATCTCTTCAAGAAAATTAGAGATATCAAGGGAACTTTTCATGCAAAGATGGGCTCGATAAAGGAAAGAAATGGTCTGGACCTAACAGAAGCAGAAGATATTAAGAAGAGGTGGCAAGAATACACAGAAGAACTGTATTAAAAGGATATTCACAATCCAGATAATCATGATGATGTGATCACTCATCTAGAGCCAGACATCTTGGAATGTGAAGTCGAGTGGGCCTTAGAAAGCATCACTACGAACAAAGCTAGTGGAGGTGATGGAATTCCAGTGGAGCTGTTTCAAATCCTGAAAGATGATGCTGTGAAAGTGCTGTACTCAATATGCCAGCAAGTTTGGAAAACTCAGCAGTGGCCACAGGACTGGAAAAGATCAGTTTTCGTTCCAATCCCAAAGAAAGGCAAGGCCAAAGAATGCTCAAACTACCACACAATCCCACTCATCTCACATGCTAGTAAAGTAATGCTCAAAATTCTTCAAGCCAGGCTTCAGCAAGACGTGAACCATGAACTCCCTGATGTACAAGCTGGTTTTAGAAAAGGCAGAGGAACCAGAGATCAAATTGCCAACATCTGCTGGATCATGGAAAAAGCAAGAGAGTTCCAGAAGAACATGTATTTCTGCTTTATTGACTATTCCAAAGCCTTTGACTGTGTGGATCACAGTAAACTGTGGAAAATCCTGAAAGAGATGGGAATACCAGACCACCTGACCTGCCTTTTGAGAGATCTGTATGCAGGTCAGGAAGCAACAGTTAGAACTGGACATGGAACAACAGACTGGTTCCAATTAGGAAAAGGAGTACGTCAAGGCTGTATATTGTCACCCTGCTTATTTAACTTATATGCAGAGTACATCATGAGAAATGGTGGACTGGAAGAAACACAAGCTGGAATCAATAACCTCAGATATGCAGATGACACCACCATTATGGCAGAAAGTGAAGAGGAGCTAAAAAGCCTCTTGATGAAAGTGAAAGAGGAGAGTGAAAAAGTTGGCTTAAAGCTCAACATTCAGAAAACGAAGATCATGGCATCTGGTCCCATCAGTTCATGGGAAATAGATGGGGAAACAGTGGAAACAGTGTCAGACTTTATTTTGGGGGCTCCAAAATCACTGCAGATGGTGACTGCAGCCATGAAATTAGAAGACGCTTTCTCCTTGGAAAAAAGGAGCTTGTTATGACCAACCTAGATAGCATATTCAAAAGAAGAGACATTATTTAGCCTTGACCAGATGGACTTTTGTTGGCAACGGTTTTTATAGTGGTCATGTATGGATGTGATAGTTGGACTGAGAAGAAAGCCGAAGAATTGATGCTTTTGAACTGTGGTGTTGGAGAAGACTCTTGAGAGTCCCTTGGACTGCAGGGAGATCCAACCAGTCCATTCTGAAGGAGATCAACCCTGGGATTTCTTTGGAAGGAATGATGCTGAAGCTGAAACTCCAGTACTTTGGCCACCTCATGCGAATAGTTGACTCATTGGAAAAGACTTTGATGCTTGGAGAGGCTGAGGGCAGGAGAAGAAGGGGACGACCGAGGATGAGATTGCTGGATGGCATCACTGACTCGATGGACGCCAAGTCTGAGTGAACTCCGGGAGTTGATGATGGACAGGGAGGCCTGGCGTGCTGAGATTCATGGGGTTGCAAGGAGTCAGACACGACTGAGTGACTGAACTGAAGTGAAAGAAAACCAAGCATCTCAAGTTAGTAAATTTAGCACTTTTCTGAGTATGGAAGATGCAAGAGTCTGGGCTCATTGAAATCATTCCCTTGATTAGCACCTTGGCTTCCCAGGCCATGTGCTGTTCTCTCCCATCCTGAGTCCCTTTGGGCACACCTCAGGGGCAGCTGCTGTGGTGTGGTGTGGCAGCAGGCAGCCTGTCTGTCTCCATCCTGAGTTCCCTCAGGGCTCCCTGGGTTGGCTGTAGTGGCTTGATGGCTGCAACACCCTTTGTTTACTGATAGGGCAGCCAACATTTGTCACTCACAGGCAGTTTTCAGAGAGAAGGGGAATATTTTGCAAATATCTGCACAAACATTAAAAGACTTGCTTTTTTTTTTTTACATAATAATAGCTATAAAAGATAATGTCTACTCAGTGAAGAATTCAACTGTTTTATTCCACCAAAATGTATGTAAGCAGACAGTCTCATGGTCAACACTGGCCCAGCCTGAGAGAGGCCTTGTTGTGGAGAAAGGTGACTTGAAAGAAGCCAGACCTATAATCGTAAGTAAAACACAGCTTGCTGTCTTGAGGTCTCCTGACACTCCTCTTCCATGACCAAACAACAGAGTTTTTATAGGATTCTGTCTGCAGTTAGTGGGAGTTTGAATTCAAACTTAAATATTAGCAGAGATAAAATTTTATCTAGAACTTTGCACTGTTTATTTTTTAAAGCATTAAAATTTATAGCTGAGTTGAAGTTGGCTTAAAATGTAACAAAACATGGGTTATTCCCTTGAGATAATACTTCGGGAATATACAAAGCAGTTGATAAAGCCTGAAGGCATTTTCCATCTTGATGTGTTGACTTGATGATGAATTTAAACCTTCACCACAGTCTTTATCAGAATGTGTTTATATATTTTTGGGCATTATATATCATCTGACTCCATCCAATTTTTATCCTCAACTCATTCAGAATAAACTGCCTCTTCAATTTCTTTGTAACTTCCCAGTTTCCTATGATGGACTCCAGGTCTCACAAAGTAGCTTTTAGAAATCATTTATGTTAAAAAATAATCCATTTTTTTTAGAGATGTAGACTGAATTATATTAGGATAAAATTATGAGATATGTGAGATTAAATCCTTCAGTAGAGAAAAAACAATAAGGGTACTAATGAAGCTAATGTGATAAGGTCTATGTAATCAGTATATAACGATGTGATGTACTATTTTTCCTGGTTTTGTGGGTATTTAAAATGTTTAGCAGTAGCAGCACATCTTAATAATCCAAAACAACTTGATCTAGTCCAGCCACTCTTCCAGTGTTAGAATTTTTCCTTAATATTCCTGGCCATGTGTTATTGTTGAGCGTCTGCTTAAAAATCATAAGATCAGGACAGAGACTTAAGGTCCACAAGACTAGAATAGTTACAGTCTGGTTAAGAAAATGTTTGCAGACCTCCATTCTAAAGGATGCAAGATGACAGTAAAGAGATCTTCTAAGGCAGTCCATTCATCTTGGGAAATTTGTTGACTATTTCACACTGAATTTACATTTATTTACCTGAATCAACTATTACCTCACACTTCTATGACCAACACTGGCAAAAAAAAAAAAAAAAAATTGTCATATCAGCATTTTCAGAACTCTAGAAATTAGCCAAAGTATTATAACAATCGAGGGATAGTTTGAGAGACAGCCAAATATCAGTAAAAGCAACAAGCTTTGTGGCATTTTAACTTGCTCTATTCCCGTTTCCCACTCCATGGTTTCACAGCAGCCTTGAAAACCAGCACGTCCACAACCACATGAAAACCAGCAACTCAGCAGCCTCTGGAAATGACAGAAAGGGGTTGAAGATCCTCCAAAGCCCTTCTTCCAGAGAACTGTCATTCTTTGTTCTATCTAGAAGTTCCCTGGAAAACTTCACTTGAATGGCTCGTCTTTATTTCAGAGCTCTGCTCATTAACAGATTTTCCTCCAGTGGTATTTGCAGGAAAAAAAATGATATGTGTCAATAGTTTAATGATGAAACTGCCTGAGGTAGTGATAACAGTTGGGGCAATTGGTGAGCTGACAAAAATAGTTGAAAGCTGCAAGATGAGATATCTATAAAGAGGTTTTGAGAGCTCCCACATATTCTGGAGAATCTAGAAGACCACACATGTGTAGGGATGTGTGCATGCCCAGGGCTATGTGTATACTTAGGAAAGACCTGAGAAAGACTTAAGTACACATATATATGGCTGACTGTGAGAGCCATCTCAGTTACAAGTGAAGGAAAAGGCAGAGGGGCACCCTGAGCACTGAAGGCACACCACACACACCCAGAACATCTCAACAATGGCTGGGAGACTTACTGGTTGCAGACATTTTAGGGAATCTCTGTCCACACATTGGCTGACCACGGAAGCAACCCAGTAGAGATTTTGGTGGCTGCAAAGGACAATAACTAGCCTAGAAAAGTCACTAAACAGCAACATCAGCAACAACAATGGTAACAATCTCTGGGGAAGAAGAATAATTTCCAGAATTGCCACACTATGTTGTTAAAAATATCTATTTTCAACAACAAATTTTGAGACATACAGACTGTCAACTTAAAGAAAAAAAAATGCACAATATGAGAGTAGTGGGTTTAAATTTTATTCTGGGACCTTTCTTAGGACTACGCCTCGGAAGACAGCCTCTCAGTAGCTTTGAGGGAACTGCTCCCAGAGTCAGGGGAGAAGGCAGTGTATGTCTGATTCTTCTCTAGAGAATCCATGCTGACAAGCAAACATCTTGAATAAAAGATGGCTGCTAGTCACAAAGGATAGTTATCTCAAGTTAATGACTTCAGTTCTTGTGTGTGTATATATGTATGTGCTGCGACTGGACTGGCTTCTTCTGATGGGCCACTACTACTCTTACTATTCTGCTGTGGTCCAGGAAGTGGTTCTCCCTTGTTGTATCTTCTCATATCTAGAGTCATACTCTTATAATCATTTAACTCTTATATAGAACAGTGTATTTAGAGAATGTTTCATGTCACTTAATCATCATTATTTTTGTTGAATGCTCAGTTACACATTGGGTAATATAAGAAACAACAATTTTGCAGAATAGGCAAAATACAAGTAATAGCTACATTAATAAGGTCATAAGTAAGAATTTAAGTCAAGAACTTCAGAAGCAAACCATATCCTTGAAGGATCACTAAGGCTAGAAAGATGATCACTTAAGGCAGAAACCTGATATTTTTAATGTGGGTCATTAAATGCATTATATTCCTTAGTATGACTTAATTGTTTCCAGCATAAGAGGGCATTTAAATTTAAATAACTGGAGCTTGGTGTTACCTGTATAAATTCATCCCATAACTGAGGGAGAGTCCCTCCTGATAATTGGGAAGTGATGATTTTTGTTTTTAGCTCATTGCTCTGAACAAGCTTCAGTAACTTTTAGAGAAATTTTATTTTTATGGCCAGGGCCAGAGAAAATGTGATTGGCTGGCCAAATGAGAGAATCTCACCTAGTAATATCAACAGTAGTTTGAACAGAACTGTAATTCTGCTTCTCTAAAATAAATTTTCTAACAGTCATCTAATCAGAGGCTTGGAGAAGAGAAATCCACCAAGGTAAACCAGAAGTACTGATGGTCATAAAAATAAATTTTCTTTATGACCACAAACTAACAAATTGAGTTAATTTTAAAAATCTGTATAAGGTCATGCCTATGATAGAAAAATATATGCTTTATATACAAAAGTCCAAGAAATCAAGAAAACATAAATAATCATTCACGTCAGGTCCAACATCTTGGGATAACTATCTATTAATATTTCCAATGTCATTTTGTTCTGATGTGAGTGTTGTTTGTCCTCTGAATATTGTTTTAAAGTAAGTTTGAAGTCCACAATTCTCTCTATAGATCAATAGGTGCAGGGGGCCTTTTAAGGTTGTTGTTCAGTTGCTCAGTCATGTCCAACTCGTTGTAATCCCATGGACTGCAGCACACCAGGATTTCCTGTCCTTCACTGTCTCCTGGAGTTTGCTCAACTTCATGTCTATTGAATCAGTGATGCCATCCAACCATCTCACCCTCTGTCATCCCCCTCTCCTCCTGCCTTCAATCTTTCCTAGCACTGGGGTCTTTTCCAGTGGGTCAGCTCTTTGCATCAAGTGGCCACAAGTGTTGGAGCTTTAGCATCAGTCCTTCCAGTGAATATTCAGTGTTGATTTCCTTTAGAACTGACTGGTTTTATCTCCTTGCTGTCTAAGGGACTCTCAAGAGTCTTCTCCAGCACCACAATTTGAAGGCATTAATTCTTCGGCGACAACTCTCACATTTGTACATGACTGCTGGAAAAACCATAGCTTTGACTATGCATACCTTTGTCTGAGCTAGTTAGGACTACTTAATAAGGGCCCTTGGGGCTTCACCAGTGGTTCAGTAGTTAAGAATCTACCTGCAATACAAGAAACACAGGAGATGCAGGTTCAGCCCCAGCATTCTTGCCTGGAGTATCCCATGAACAGAGGAGCCTGATGGGCTACAATCCATAGGACTGAAAATAGTCAGACATGACCAAAGTGATGGAGCACACATGTGCAATAAGGGCCCTTCCATCTATGTAGGAGAGACTGCTTTATATGGGTCATTTTCAGCATATATAATCTCCTGGTTGTAGGTCACGGGGCATCTGATCTTCATCCAAAGATAGAATACTGTGATAAGCTTCGGAAACAAGCTTAGAATGTCCTTGTAATAATTTAAACTTTTGCAATAATGTAACATAGCAACAAAGAGCTATCTAGGAAGTGAGTCTTAGGCAACAACTCAATTAACAACACTAGAACTTAATATTCACAAAAGTATGTTATTCAAAGATAGTTTTTCTCTAAAAATCACTTTCATTTTTATCAAAGATGGCCAAATTAAGGTATTCTCAAAGCAAGTCCAAATGGTGGCCCATAAAACAAATCTTACTAAATTTTAAAGAATGGGTAGCATAAAAAGTTTATTCTCCAATCACAGTAGAATAAAATTAGAAAGCAAATAGAAGAATATTTGATATATTCACAAACATATGGATATTAAGCAACATACTCCCAATAACACATCAAAGAAATCACAAGAGGCATTTTGAAATATCTCGAGATGAATTAAAACTAAAACTCAAAAAAACTTACAGGATACTCTAAAATAGTGTTTAGAGAAAATTTTATACCTGTAAACAGCTATATATTTTTAAAAGACATCAATAGCATTCTACCTGAAGAAACAAGGACTATTCTAAACACAAATTAACCAGGAGGAAGGAAATGATAGATTAGACTGGAAATTCATGAAACAGAGTAGGAAAACAGTAGGGAATATGGGCAAAGCAAAAATTTGTCTTCAAAAATATAAGCAAAATTAATATAACTTCAGTCTTCTCAAGCAAAAGTTACACATTACTAAAACTAGGAGTGGAAGAAGGGATGTCCCTATGACTTTACAGAAATAAGAATTATTATAACGGAATACGTGTGTGTGTGTGTGTGTGTGTGTGTGTGTGTCACACAATCAGGCTGACAATTCCCAAGATCTGTAGTCACAATCTAGAGACCAAGAGATCAAATGATATAATTCCAGTCCAAGTCTGAGGCTTAAGAACCAGGAAAAGCAACAGTGTCCAAATTCTAGAAGGTTCAAGACCCAGAAATAGCTATTGTTTCAGCGTGAGTCCAAAGGCAAGAAAGGATCAAAGCCATCAGAGAGGGTCAACCTTTATGTTATATTTTAAATTGGTTGATACTCAAAAAATGTTCTATAACAGCCTACACAATGGGAGAAAATGTTTGCAAGTCATAAGGGGTTAATACTCAAAATATATAAGGAACTCATACAACTGAATAGCAAAAAAACCGAACAATCCAAATGAAAAATGGGCAGAAGAACTGAATAGGCATTTCCCAAAGAAGACATGCAAATGGCCAACAAGTATTTGAAAGGTCTTCAACATTACTGATTATCAGGGAACTGCAAGGCAAAACCACAGTTAGATATCACCCCACACCTGTTGGAATGGCTATCATCAAAAAAGACGAAAGATAAGTGTTGGCAAGGATGTGGAGAAACGGAGACCCCTGAGCACTGTTGGTGGGAATATAATTTGATAAAATCACTATGGAAAACAGTATAGCAGTTCCTCAAAAGCTTAAAATAAAGCTACCATACAGTCAATGAATTCCATTTCTAAGTTATTTATCTAAAGGAAATGAAAGCACTAAAGTTGAATGCATCTCCATGTTCATTGTGCAGTAATACAATATCCCCAACATGGAAACAATCAAGAATCCATGCACACATACACACACACTAGGGAATTCCATTCAGCTATGAGAAATAAGGAAACACTGCCATTTGGGACACCATTGGATGGACCTTCAGGGCATTATGCTAAGTGAATTAAGCCAAACAAAGACAAATACTACATGTTATCACCTCTATGTGAACTCTTAAAAAAAAAAAAAAAGTCACCAAAACAGAATAGGAAAGTAGTTGCTTGGGATGGAGGAGTAGGGGGAATAGGGAGAAGTTGATAAAAGAGTACAAATTTATTAATGAATTCTAAGGATTTAATGTAAAACATATGGCTATTACTGATAACATGTTACATAATTGAAGCTTGGTAGCTGTAGAATTTAAAAACTAGATGTTGAGAATCCTTCCCCAGTATGTATCAAATCACCACAGTGTACATTTTAAATATCTTATAATTGTATTTGTCAGTTACACACCAAAGCTGAAAAAAAAATCTCTACAAAGAGTTCAGTCCCATATGACTTCACTTGTAAATTTATGTTTGAAAAGAATGAACCCTCACTTCCTCAAAAATCTAAACACAGAATTATCATATGACTGAGATTTTCCAATCCTATGTATATACTCAGAGGAATTGAAGGCAAGAGCTCAAACAAATGCTTATATGCCATTTGTTTACAATGTTGTTTACAGTGGCCAAAACGTAGAAATAACCCACGTCTCCATTGACAGATGAATAAACAAAATGTGGTGTATGCGTCCAAGTGAAGCATTATTCAGCCTTTAAAAGAAATCATGTTCTGATACATGCTACAATATAAATGAATTGTAAAGATATTATCTATGTGAAATAAGCCATTCACAGTAATAAAATAAAACAAGGAGGAAATATTTCCCAACTCATTCTACAAGGTGAGGGTTACCCTGGCACCCAAGCCAAAGAAATCACAAGAACAGTACAGATCAATATTCCTTGCAAATATAGACATAAATCTCCTCAGAAAAACATGAGCAAACCAACTCCAGCAACACTGAAAAAGAATTATATACCAAGACCAAGTGGGATTTATTTCAGGAATGAAATATGGGTTTCACATACAAAAATCAATATAATACACCGTATTAATGGAAGGAGGAACAAAAACTACATGGTCATCTCACTTGATGCTGAAAAAAACATTGACAAAATCCAACAACTTTTCATGATTAAAACACTCAAAAATCAGGAATAGAAAGAAATTTTCAAACTGAGAAATCTAAAAACCCAGATCTAGCATTATATACTTAATGATGAAATAATGAAATATTTTTCTCTAAGATCAAGAACAAGTCAAGGATGTCCAATCTTGCTACTTCTAGTCAACATTTTACTGGAGGTTCTAGCCAGCAGAATCAGGCAGAAAAAGAAATAAAAGGTATCAAAATGGGATGGGAAAATGTATCTCTGCAAATGACGTGATCCTGTATAGAAAATTATAAGGAACTCCAAAAAATGGTTAAAACTAATAGCAGTGTGGCAAGATCAATATGTAACAGCTATTTGTATTTCTGTACACTATAAGCATCTGAATGCAAAATTCCAAAGAGTAGCAAGCACAGATAAAGCCTTCTTCAGTGATCAATGCAAAGAAATAGAGGAAAAGAACAGAGTGGGAAAGACTACAGATTTCTTCAAGAAAATTAGAGATACCAAGGGAACATTTCATGCAAAGATGGGCTTGATAAAGGACAGAAATGGTATGGACCTAACAGAAGCAGAAGATATTAAGAAGAGGTAGCAAGAATACACAGAAGACCTGTACAAAAAAGATCTTCATGACCAGGATAATCACGATGGTGTGATCACTCATCTAGAGCCAGACATCCTGGAATGTGAAGTCAAGTGGGCCTTAGAAAGCATCACTATGAAGAAAGCTAGTGGAGGTGATGGAATTCTAGTTGAGCTGTTTCAAATCCTGAAAGATGATGCTGTGAAAGTGCTGCACTCAGTATGCCAGCAAGTTTGGAAAACTCAGCAGTGGCCACAGGACTGAAAAGGTCAGTTTTCGTTCCAATCCCAAAGAAAGGCAAGGCCAAAGAATGCTCAAACTACCGCACAATTCCACTCATCTCACATGCTAGTAAAGTAATGCTCAAAATTCTCCAAGCCAGGCTTCAGCAATACGTGAACCATGAACTTCCAGATGCTCAAGCTGGTTTTAGAAAAGGCAGAGGAACCAGAGATCAAATTGCCAACATCTGCTGGATCATGGAAAAACCAAGATAGTTCCAGAAAAACATGTATTTCTGCTTTATTGACTATGCCAAAGCCTTTGACTGTGTGGATCACAATAAACTGTGGAAAATTCTGAAAGAGATGAGAATACCAGACCACCTGACCTGCCTCTTGAGAAATCTGTATGCAGGTCAGGAAGCAACAGTTAGAACTGGACATGGAACAACAGACTGGTTCCAATTAGGAAAAGGAGTACGTCAAGGCTGTATAGTCATCCTGCTTATTTAACTTCTATGCAAAGTACATCATGAGAAATGCTGGACTCGAAGAAACACAAGCTGGAATCAAGATTGCTGGGAGAAATATCAGTAACCTCAGATATGCAGATGACACCACCCTTATGGCAGAAATTGAAGAGGAACTAAAAGCATCTTGATGAAAGTGAAAGAGGAGAGTGAAAAAGTTGGCCTAAAGCTCAACATTCAGAAAACGAAGATCATGGCATCAGTCCCATCACTCCATGGGAAATAGATGGGTAAACAGTGGAGACAGTGTCAGACTTTATTTTGGGGGCTCCAAAATCACTGCAGATGGTGACTGCAGCCATGAAATTAGAAGACGCTTTCTCCTTGGAAGAAAAGTTATGACCAACCTAGATAGCATATTCAAAACCAGAGACATTACTTTGTCAACTAAGGTCCGTCTAGTCAAAGCTATGGTTTTTCCTGTGGTCATGTATGGATGTGAGAATTGGACTGTGAAGAAGGCAGAGTGCCGAAGAATTGATGCTTTTGAACTGTGGTGTTGAAGAAGACTCTTGAGAGTCCTTGGACTGCAAGGAGATCCAACCAGTTCATTCTGAAGGAGATTAGCCCGGGATTTCTTTGGAAGGAATGATGCTAAAGCTGAAACTGCAGTACTTTGGCCACCTCATGCGAAGAGCTGACTCATTGGAAAAGACTCTGATGCTGGGAGGGTTTGGGGGCAGGCGAAGAAGAGGACGACAGAGGATGAGATGGCTGGATGGCATCTTGACTCAATGGACATGAATCTGAGTGAACTCCGGGACTTGGTGATGGACAGGGAGGCCTGGCTTGCTGCAGTTCGTGGGGTCACAAAGAGTCAAACACGACTGAGTGACTGAACTGAACTGAGAGGTCTCTCACTTCCTGATTTTAAAACTTATTACAGAGCTACAGTAATGAAAACAATGTGGTACTGGAATGAAGACAGACACATAGACCAATGAAACAGCTTGTATATAAACCCTCACATATACAATCAAAAGACTCTATTTTTAATAAAAGTGCCATGTCTATTCAATGGAGAAAGGACAGTCTCTTTAACAAATGGTGCTGTGCAAATGTGAAATGGATCCCCATCTCATACCATCCACAAAAATTAGTTCAAAATGGATCATAAGGCTAAATGTCAGTGCACAAACTCTATTAGGGAAAAAAAGATATAGCCATAAATCTTTATAGCTTTGGGTTAGGTAGTGGTTTCTTAGACATGACACTGAAAGTACAAACAACAAAAGGAAAAATAAGTTATGTTTTATCAAAGTTGGAAAATTTTGTACCTCAAAAGATATTATCAAAGAAGTGAAAATATAGCCTATGGAACTGAAGGAAAAAAATTGCAAATCCCTTATCCCATTTGATAAGGGATTCAGATCCAGAATATATAAAGAATATTTGTACCTCTATGATAAAAAGTCAATCCAATTGAAAATGAGCAAAGGATCTGAATAGACATTGTTACCAAAAAGATATAAATGGCTAAAAAGCACAAGAAAAATGCATAACGTTATTAGTTGTTGTTGTTCAGTTGCTAAGTCGTGTCCAACTCTTTGCGACCACATGGACTGCAGCACGCCAGGCTTTCCTGTCCTTCACTATCTCCTGGAATTTGCTCATATTCATGTTCATTGAGTCTGTGATGCTATCCAACCATCTCATCCTCTGCTATCCCATTCTCCTCTTTCCCTCAGTCTTTGCCAGTATCAGGATACTTTCCAGTGAGCCACACTTCACATCAGATGGCCAAAGTATTAGAGCTCCAGCTTCAGCATCAGTCCTTTCAACGAATATTCAGGATTGATTTCCGTTAGGATTGACTGGTTTGATCCCCTTGCTGTCCAAGAGCAATATTGCATAGGAAGCTGGAATATTAGGTCCTTGAGTCAAGGCAAATTAGAAGTGGTCAAACAGGAGATGGCAAGAATGAACATCCTCATTTTAGGAATCAGCGAACTACAATAGACCGGAATGGGTGAATTTAACTCAGATGACCATTATATCTACTACTGTGGGCAAGAATCCCTTAGAAGAAATGGAGTAGCCATCATAGTCAACCAAAGAGTCCAAAACCATACAATATCACAGTAATCCAAGTCTGTGCCCCAACTAGTAACGCTGAAGAAGCTGAAGCTGAATGATTCTGAAAAGACCTACAAGAACTTCTAGAACTAACACCCCCAAAAGATGACCTTTTCATTATAGGGAACTGAAATGCAAAAGAAAGAAGTCAAGAAACACGTGGAGTAACAGGCAAATTTGGCCGGGGAGTACAGAATGAAGCAGGGCAAAGGCTAATAGAGTTTTGCCAAGAGAACACACTGGTCATAGCAAACACCCTCTCCCACCAACACAAAAGAAGACTCTACACACCACACGTCACCAGATGGTCAACAACGAAATCAGATTGATTATATTCTTTGCAGCCAAAGATGGAGAAGTTCTATGCAGTCAGCAAAAACAAAACCAGGAGCTGACTGTGGCTCAGATAATGAACTCCTGATTGCAAAATTAAGAATTAAATGAAAGAAAGTAGGGAAAACTACTAGACCATTCAAGTATGACCTAAATCAAATCCCTTATGATTATACAGTGGAAGTGACAAATAGATTCAAGGGGTTAGATGTGATAGACAGAGTGCCTGAAGAACTATAAACAAACGTTCATGACATTGTACAGGAGACTGGTATCACGAAAATCCCCAAGAAAAGAAATGCAAAAAAGCAAAATGGCTCTGTGAGGAGTCCACACAAATAGCTGAGAAAAGAGGAGACACAAAAACCAAAGGAGAAAAGGAAAGATAAACCCATTTGAATGCAGAATTCCAAAGAATAGCACAGATAGATAAGAAAGACTTCCTCAGTGAAAAATGCCAAAAAAAATAGAGGAAAACAATAGAAAGGGAAAGACTAGAGATCTCTTCAAGAAAACTAGAGGTACCAAAGGAACATTTCATGCAAAAATGGGCACAATAAAGGACAGAAATGGTATGGAGCTAACCAAAGCAGAAGATACTAAGAAGAGGCGGCAAGAATACACAGAAGAATTATACAAAAAGATCTTCATGACCCAGATAATCACAATGGTATGATCACTCATCTAGAGCCAGACAACTTGGAGTGTGAAGTCAAGCAGTCTTTAGGAAGCATCAGTATGAACAAAGCTAATGGAAGTGATGGAATTACAGTTGAGCTATTTCAAATCCTAAAAGATGATGCTATGAAAGTATTGTACCATTCAATATATAAGCAAATTTGGGAAACTCAGCAGTGGCCACAGGATGGGAAAAAGCCAGTTTTCATTCCAATCACAAAGAAAGACAATGTCAAAGAATGCTCAAACTACTGCACAATTGCATTCATCTCACAAGTTAGTAAAGTAATGCTCAAAATTCTCCAAGCCAGATTTCAACAGTACATGAACCGTGAACTTCCAGATGTTCAACCTGGTTTTAGGAAAGGCAGAGGAACCAGAGATCAAATTGCCAACATTTGATGGATTATCAAAAAAAGGAGAGAGTTCCAGAAAAACATCTATTTCTGCTGTGTTGACTATGCCAAAGCCTTTGTGTGGATCACCAAAAACTGGAAAATTCTGAAAGAGATGGGAATACCAGACCACATGACCTGCCTCTTGAGAAATCTGTATGCAGGTCAGGAAGCAACTATTAGAACTGGACATGGAACAATGGACTGGTTCCAGATAGGGAAAAGAGTACGTAAAGGTTGTATATTGTCATGCTGCTTATTTAACTTATATGCAGAATACATCATGAAAAATGCTGGGCTGGATAAGGTACAAGCTGGAATGAAGATTTCCAGGAGAAATAACAATAACCTCAGGTATGCAGATGAGACCATCCTTATGGCAGAAAGTTTCGAACTAAAGAGCCTCTTGATGAAAGCGAAAGAGGAGAGTGAAAAAGTTGGATTAAAGCTCAACATTCAGAAAACGAAGATCATGGCATCTGGTCCCATCACTTCATGGCAAATAGATGGGGAAACAGTGCAAACAGTGAGGGATTTGGGGTTTTTCTTTGGGGGGTGCTCCAAAATCACTACAGATGGTGACTGTGGCCATGAAATTAAAAGATGCTTACTCCTTGGAAGGTAAGTTATGACCAACCTAAACAGCATATTAAAACAAATGCCAACATATTAAAACATATGCCAATAAAGGTCCGTCTATTCAAGGCTATGGTTTTTCCAGTAGTCATGTATGGATGTGAGAGTTGGACTATAAAGAAAGCTGAGTGCCAAAGAATTAATGCTTTTGAACTGTAGTGTTGGAGAAGACTCTTGAGAGTCCCTTGGACTTCAAGGAGTCCAACCAGTCCATCCTAAAGGAAATTAGTCCTAAATGTTCATTGGAAGGACTGATGTTGAAGCTGAAACTCCAATACTTTGGCCACCTCATGCAACGAGCTGACTCATTTGAAAAGACCCTGACGCTGGGAAAGATTGGAGGCAAGTGCAGAAGGGGACGACAGAGGATGAGATGGTTGGATGGCATCACCAACTCAATGAACATGAGTTTGAGTGAACTCCATGAGTTGGTGATGGACCGGGAGGCCTGCTGCAGTGTGGGCTTGCAAAGAGTCAGACATGACTGAGCAACTGAACTGAACTGACCTGTCCATGAGACTCTCAAGAGTCTTCTCCAGCACCACAATTTGAAAGCATCAAATCTTTGGTGTTCAGCCTTCTTTATGGTCCAACCCTCACATCCCTACATAACTACTGGAAAAACCATAGCTTTGACTATACAGACCTTTGTCAACAATGTGATGTCTCTGCTTTTTAATATGCTCTCTAGGTTTTGATTGTTTTTAATTTATTGTGATTGGAGGCTAATTACTTTACAATATTGTGGTGGGTTTTGCCATACATTCACATGAATCAGCCATGGGTATACATGTGTTCCCCATCCTGAACCCCCTCTCCCACCTCCTTCCCCACCCCATCCTTCAGCATCATCCCTATGCACCAGCCCTGAGCACCCTGTCTCATGCATTAAATCTGGACTGGCAATCTGTTTCACATATGATAATATTCATGTTTCAATGCTATTCTGTCAAATCATCACACCCTCCTGTTCTCCCACAAAGTCTAAAAGTCTGTTCTTTTCATCTGTGTCTCTTTTCCTATCTCACATATAGTGTCATCATTACTATCTTTCTAAATTCCATATATATGTGTTAATATACTGTATTGGTGTTTTTCTTTCTAACTCACTTCGTTCTGTATAATAGGCTCCAGTTGCATCCACCTCAATAGAACTGATCGAAATGCATTCTTTTAATAGCTGAATAATATTCCATTGTGTATATGTACCACAGCTTTCTTATCCATTCGTCTGCTGATGGACATCTAGGTTGCTTCCATGTCCTGGTTATTGTAAACAGTGCTGTGATGAACACTGGGGTATACGTGTCTCTTTCAGTAGTGGTTTCCTTGTTGTGTATGCCCAGCAGTGGAACTGTTGTGTCATATGGCAGTTATATTTCTGGTTTTTTAAGGAATATCCACACTGTTCTCCATAGTGGCTGTACTAGTTTGCATTCCCACCAATGGTGTAAGAGGATTCCCTTTTCTCCACACCCTCTCCAGCATTTATTGCTTATAGACTTTTGGATCACTGCCATTCTGACTGGTGTGAAGTGGTACCTCATTGTGTTTTTGATTTACGTTTCTCTGATAATGAGTGATGTTGAGCATCTTTTCATGTTTTTGTTAGCCATCTGTATGTCTTCTTTGGAGAAATGTCTATTTAGTTCTTTGGCCCACTTTTTGATTGGGTCGCTTATTTTTCTGGAATTGAGCTGCAGGAGTTGCTTATATATTTTTGAGGTTAATTCCTTCATTTGCTATTATTTTCTCCCATTCTGAAGGCTTTCTTTTCACCTTCCTTATGGTTTCCTTTGTTGTGCAAAAACTTTTAAGTTTAACTAGGTCCCATTTGTTTATTTTTGCTTTTATTTCCATTACTCTGGGAAGTGGGTCATAGAGGATCCTGCTCTGATTTACATCAGAGAGTGTTTTGCCTATATTTTCCTCTAGGAGTTTTATAGTTTCTGGCCTTACATTTAGATCTCTAATCCATTTTGAGCCTATTTTTGTGTATGGTGTTAGAAAGTGTTCAAGTTTCATTCGTTTACAATTGGTGACCAGTTTTCCCAGCACCACTTGTTAAAGAGATTGTTTTTTTCTGCATTGTATAGTCTTGCCTCCTTTGTCAAAGATAAGGTGTCCATAGGTGCATGGATTTATTTCTGGGCTTTCTATTTTGTTCCGTTGATCTATATTTCTGTCTTTGTGCCAGTACCATACTCTCTTGATGATTGTGGCTTTGTAGTAGAGCCTGAAGGCAGGAAGGTTGTTTCCTCCAGGTCCATTCTTCTTTCTCAAGATTGCTTTGGCTATTTGAGGTTTTTGTATTTCCATACAAACTGTGAAATTATTTGTTCTAGTTCTCTGAAAAATACCATTGGTAGCTTGATAGGGATTGCATTGAATCTGTAGATTGCTTTGTGTAGTATACTCATTTTCACTATATGCTGAACCATGTACATGGTATATTTCTCCATCTACTTGTGTCATTGTTGATTTCTTTCATCAGTGTTTTACAGTTTTCTATATATAGGTCTTTTGTTTCTTTAAGTAGCTTTATTCCTAAGTGTTTTATTCTTTTTGTTGCAACGGTAAATGGAGTTGTTTCCTTAATTCTTCTTTCTGTTTTCTCATTGTTAGTGATTAAGAATGCAAGGGATTTCTGTGTATTAATATTATATCCTACAACTTTACTATATTCATTGATTAGCTCTAGTAATTTTCTGGTAGAGTCTTCAGGGTTTTCTATGTAGAGGATCATGTCATCTGCAAACAGTGAGAATTTTACTTCTTCTTTTCCAATTTGGATTCCTTTTATTTATTTTTCTTCTCTGATTGCTGTGTCTAAAACTTCCAAAACTATGTTGAATAGTAGTGGTGAGAATGGGCATCCTTGTCTTGTTCCTGACTTTAGGGGAAATGCTTTCAATTTTTCACCATTGAAGATAATGTTTGCTGTGGGATTGTCATATATAGCTTTTATTATGTTGAGGTATGTTCCTTGCAGGGTTTTTATAATAAATGAGTATTGAATTTTGTCAAAGGCTTTCTCTGCATCTATTGAGATAATCATATGGTTTTTATCTTTCAATTTGTTAATGTGGTGTATCACATTGATTGATTTGCAGATATTGAAGAATCCTCACATCCCTGGGATAAAGCCCATGTGGTCATGATGTATGATCTTTTTAATATGTTATTGGATTCTGTTTGCTAGAATTTTGTTAAGGATTTTTGCATCTATGTTCATCAGTGTTATTGGCTTGTAATTTTGGTTTTTTGTGAAATATTTGACCAGTTTTGGTATTAGAGTGATGGTGGCCTCATAGAATGAGTTTGGGTTTACCTTTCTCCGCAATTTTCTGAAAGGGTTGAGTAGGATAGGTGTTAGCTCTTCTCTAAATTTTTGGTAGAATTCAGCTGTGAAGCCATCTGGTCCTAGGCTTTTGCTGGCTGGAAGATTTCTGATTACAGTTTCGATTCCTGTGTTTGTCATGGGTCTGTTAAGATTTTCTATTTCTTCCTGGTTCAGTTTTGGAAAGTTATACTTTTCTAAGAATTTGTCCATTTCTTCCAAGTTGTCCATTTTATTGGCATATGGTTGCTGAGAGTAGTCTCTTATGATCCTTTGTATTTCTGTGTTGTCGGTGATTTCTCCATTTTCATTTCTTATTTTATTGATTTGATTCTTCTTTCTTTTTCTCTTGATGAGTCTGGCTAATGGTTTGTCTGTTTTATTTATCTTCTCAAAGAACCAGCCTTTAGCTTTGTTGATTTTTGCTATAGTCTCCTTTGTTGTTGTTGTTGTTGTTTTGCACTTATTTCTGCCCTAATTTTTATGATTTCTTTCCTTCTACTAACCCTGCGGTTCTTAATTTCTTCTTTTTCTAGCTGTTTTAGGTTAGGTTATTTATTTGATTTTTCTCCTGTTTCTTGAGGTAGGCTTGTATTGCTATGAACCTTCCCCTTAGCACTACTTTTACTGAATCCCATAGGTTTTCGGTTGTTGTGTTTTCATTTTCATTCATTTATATGCATATTTTTATTTCTTCTGTGATTTGTTGGTTATTCAGAAGTGTGTTGTTTAGCCTCCATATGTTTGTATTTTTAATAGTTTTTTTTTCCTGTAGTTGACATCTAATCTTATTGCATTGTGATCAGAAAAGATGCTTGAGATGATTTCAAGTTTTTTTTAATTTACCAAGGCTATATTTATGGCCCAGGATGTGATCTATCCTGGAGAAGGTTCCGTGTGCACTTGAGAAAAAGGTGAAATTCATTGTTTTGGGGTAAAATATCGTATAGATATCAATTAGGTCTAACTGGCCCATTGTATCGTTTAAAGTTTGTGTTTCCTTGCTAATTTTCTGTTTAGTTGATCTATCCATAGGTGTGAGTGAGGTATTACAGACTCCCACTATTATTGTGTTACTATTTAATTTCCCCTTTCATACTTGTTAGCATTTGCCTTACATATTGCGGTGCTCCTATGTTGGGTGCATACATATTTATAACTGTTGTATCTTCTTCTTGGATTGATCCTTTGATCATTGTCTCTTTTCACAGCCTTTATTTCAAAGTCTATTTTATCTGATATGAGTGTTGCTACTCCTGCTTTCTTTTGGTCTCCATTTGTGTGAAATATCTTCTTCTAGCCCTTCACTTTCAGTCTGTATGTGTCCCTTGTTTTGAGGTGGGTCTCTTGTGGACAATAATATGCTACCTAGGTTTGTTATAGCTTTTCTTTCAATGATCAAGCATCTTTTAACTTCATGACTGCAGTCACTGTCTGCAGTGATTTTGGAGCCCAAGAAAATAAAGTCTGTTACTGTTTCCACTTTTTCCCCTTCTCTTTTCCATGAAATGATAGGATCAGATGCCATGATCTTTGTGTTTTGAATGTTGAGTTTTAAGCCAGCTTTTCCACTCTCCTCTTTCACCCTCATCAAGAGGCTCTTTAGATCTTCTTTGATTTCTGCCATTAGAGTTGTATCATCTGCATATCTGAGGCTATAGATATTTCTCTCAGCAATCTTGATCCCAGCTTATGATTCATCCAGCCTGGCATTTGCAGAGTACATGATGTACTCTGCATATAAGTTAAATAAGCAAGATAACAGTATACAGACTTAATGTACTCCTTTCCCAATTTTGAACCAGTCCATTGTTTCATGTTGGGTTCTTGACCTGCATACAGGTTTTTCAGGAGACAGATAAGGTGATCGGAGATTCCCATCTCTTTAAGACTATTCCACAGTTTGTTGTGATCCACACAGTCAAAGGCTTTAGTGTAGTCAATGAAGCAGAAGTAGATATTTTTCTAGAATTACCTTGCTTTCTCTATGATCCAACTAATGTTGGCAATTTGATCTCTGGTTCCTCTATTTTTTCTAAACCCAGCCTTTACATCTGGGATTTCTTGCTTCACATACTATTGAAGCTGGGCTTGAAGGATTTTGAGCATACCTTGCTAGCATGTGGAATGGGCACAATTGTACAGTAGTATGAACATTCTTTGGCATTGCTCTTCTTTGGGATTGGAATGAAAATTGACCTTTCCAGTCCTCTGGTCACTGCTGAGTTTTCCAAATTTGCTGACATATTGACTGCAGTGCTTTAACAGCATCATCTTTTAGGTTCTGAAATAACTCTGCTGTTATTCTATTACCGCCACTAAAGCTTTGTTTGTAGTAATGCTTCCTAAGGCCCTCTTGACTTCACACTCCAGGATATCCAACTCTAGCTGAGTGACCACACCATTATGGTTATCTGGGTCATTAAGACCTTTTGGGTATAGTTCTTCTGTATATTCTTTCGACCTCTCCTTAATATCTTCTGCTTCTGTTAGGTCTGTACTTTACATATAAATCAACTTTTAATACCTGATGCTAAGTCAAAAAGGCAGATGCAAAAGGTCACATGTTGTATGACTCCATTTTTATGAAAAGTCCAAAGTAAGCACGTTCATAGACACAAAAAGTAGGCTAAAGGGTCAGGAGAGAGGAAGTTTTGGGTGAATGAGGAGACCATAAATCATTTTCTTTTGGGGGTGATGCAGACATGCTAGAATCAGATTGTGCTGATGATTATACAACTTTATTAACACACTAGAGACAAATATGCATTACTTACCATTCATTAAATTACAAACTCTGTCTCTTTACTGGGCATATCATTCTTCTCCCAGTAGACAACTTTATAGTTTAAGTGGCATATTTCAGTATTGGAAATTTGAGAACTCCTGGTCTGAATATACCCTCCAAGAAAAACACATTCCATACGAGGTAGGAAAAAGAATATCACTCACTTGGAAAGAATATTTATAAAAAGATTAAGAAATTTTCTCTTCTTTAAGTCTATGAGAACTCTTACAGAACTAATTTTAAAGAGACATGTTAAGGTTCAGGGCACCTATGTACTGAGGCACATAGACATAATTCATAGTACTTGAGAATTCTCATTTCCATATATAGCAAGCCAGGGAAATAAATACAGCTTTGATTGATTTTTCTAGGAAAAGAATGCAATATGGTGTAAGCACATTTCTTGTTTTCCTTTTCCTGAAGAGAATGGTTCTGAGAAAACCGCAATAAGCTAGAGAGAATCCCAGGAGCTGCTTTTCAACTTCTCCTATGGGGAGCCCCAGGGCTCATTGGGATGGAGGGATTCCCGCAGCCTCCTACCTGTGCTCTTTGAGATATAAGCCATTTCTTTCAGTTTCTCCAGTAATTGCTTTTTTCCACTACAAATTTAACAGATAAGCCTTGTCCAGTGAATTGCCATGTAGCTCACTGAGATAAAAATTAGAAACTTTGGAAACAGTATTAGATCTTGAATGTAGTATACCCCAAACAGATTCATTGATTTCTAACCTTTCCAAACCTGTTCTTCCCCTAGTTCTCTCCATTTCAGTAAACGGCATCACAAAGCATCTAATTACTTAAGCTCAAAACCCAGGAGACTTCCTTATTCCTCCCTTCTTTTCACCTTCATCATCCAACCCATCATCAAGCCTTATTGGCTCTGTAACTCCAAAGCATTGCTTTAACTCATTTACTTCTCTCTAAACCCACTGCTACTATCCAATCCAGCCATTATTTTCCCTAATGAGGACCACTGCATAGCCTCCTAACTGATCTTTCGTGCTCCACAGTCACCCTACCGCAAGCCACTCTCTCCTGAGCTACTAGACTGGTCTCGGCAGGAAATTCACTCTCCCATACAAACCCATCTCCTGACAAGTGTCCCACTGGATACAAAATAAAATCCAAGCCACTTGCAAAGACCTGTTCTCTCAGACCCCTACCTCCCCTACTGGCCTCCTCCTACTCTTGCTTCACTCACTAGACCACTGTCTTTTCCTCTAACAGGCCAAGGTCACCCCCACTTTAGACTGTTGCGTGTCTGAAACATTCTGGCCGTTTCAGGACCCAGCTTAAGAATCACTGCTTCAGAGTATCTTGAACAATATAATCTCATATATTTCCCCTTACACAACTGTGTTTTAATCATGGCACTGTATCTATGAGTATTTAGTATGTTCTTCATTTAAAATTTTTGTTCATATTTTTATCATCTCTGAAGTATAAGCCTCACACAAGGTATATGGCCAGATGAGATTACTAAGGAGGATACTGAGCATTTTGACAGCTTCTTCTATCACCACGGAAACAGAGACTATTAATGTATTTTGAGCAGATTTGCCACTTAAAAGGTCACTAATAATAACATCCTAATATATTATTATAGTTGATATTATGATTAAGGAAATAGACTCAGCACATCCCTAAATTGCTAGTCACATGGTGAGCCCGCTGTGACAAGAAAGTAGCTGGTGCCTGACAGAAAGCCCCATTCACTTGGATGGACCAGTCTGTAGTAGCATTGACCCAAATGCAAAGGCTGAGTCCAGGATGAGCAACATACTACTGGAGACCAAACATCTCAAAGTTCTTGCCAGACTGGGCTGTGTCAGGCAAGTGTCTGTACCAGCTTGCAGACCATGGTGTGGAGTCAGAGCAGTTCATGAAGTATTGGCTGAGTACCCAGAGTACACCAGACACTGTGCTACACATGGAAATACAGACCTAGCTAAGACATAAAGCTGGTGATGCTGAATTATGGTTCATTTATTAAGGCCAGTGCTCATCTCTTGTCATTTTTGAAGGTTAATTTCAAACCACTTTAATAATTTTATAAACACTAATTCATTTATTCTGTATGAAATTTCTGTGGTTATTAAATATTATCGTCTCCATTTTTATTTTAATTCAGAAAGTTACGCTACAGAGGGATTAAGTGACTAGACCAAGGGGACATACTTGGGAAGTGGTAAGCCTTGCTCAATACCACCAGCATCTGCATCTGACTCAATGCCCTGACTCTGCCCTGTGGACTCAAATTCTGCACCTCCCCATGGATCTGATCTTACTCCTCTTCAAGTTGATCTCCTTGACTTGATATACATCTAACTTCCTCCTCTGCTTGTTGCTCTTGTTAACATCTCAACCCTCCCTTGATGGGAATCTGAACCAATTCGTTCTCTGATTTATGAAATATCACCCTACACACACACAACTCCCAAGTCCAAATTGTACAACAGAAGCTGCCTGTGGGCTATGAACACTCTCCAGATGGGTTGGTTGTTTTGGATTTATCAGTTCAACAAAAAAACAGGGACACTGATTCCCATATAGCTCGGAAAATGCATTCATGTAGGAAACAAAACCTCCACAAACACAGACAAGTATCTTGAGTCTCTACAAATAAGCTGCAATATAAATGCAAGACTGTTATATTTTCCAATGACTTAATTTGCCAAAGGGACACGAACAATGAACAACAGAGCTGAGAGCAGCACTGCAAATAGACAACACACTTTAGAATGTGGGCCTCTCGTGGGGAAGTCGTAATTGTCATTTTCAATTTTTAATGCTCTTCCACCCTATTGCCCTCTAGTCTTTTTAATAAGGCATTTCTGTGTATGCATGGATGTGCATGTGTGTTTTCTTTTTACATCTGAAGGAAATGGCTATGTACAATTGTTTTTATTATAAATAGGAAAGTCCATCCACTAGTGATTACAAGCTCCACAATGAGTCATAAATATTAAATTTTGCTTGGAGCTTTTGGCATTCTGCAATGTTGTTTCCCAGACAATGTGCATATAACCTGAGTTCTTACCAGTTTATGAACCAAAGGTGAAGACCACAGTGACAGTTCATCCCTAGGTGCTTCTGGATAATAACCTCTTACTTTCCAAGGGGCAAACACTCAGAAAACTCCCTTTTCCCTTTATAATATTTTGCTGAGAGGCCCAAAATAGGGAGGTTTATGGATTCACGTGTAATTTTCCCTGTTGCCTGTCCCTCTGCTTATGTTCATGTTCCAGCAAGACTCTTGCCATCCCTCTCTCCTGTTCCCTGATCACTTGACCTCAAGCACATCCTGCATTCTCCTGGGGCTCCTTATGAGGAATCACTGACCTGACCTTCATTCCTGAGCCCTGGCATCCTGTACTGCCGCTGCTGCTGCCGCCACCACCCAGAGCTCTGTAACTGTCTGACCATGAATCTCGATCACCACGTGTCACCCGCCAAGATTCTCTCTGCTGCCCAGACTGTCCGACCACTCCTGTAGTGTTCCTCTCTTCACCTCTGCACCTCATGTCTCCAGCTGACAGGGGAAACTGCTTGCTGCCTTATATCTTGCTGTTTGGAAAGTAAGAGAAGGGGGTCTTCCAGTACAGTCATGTGAGCATCTGATTGTTGAGTTCTAGTTGTGTTATTTTTCATCTTTCTCTTACCCTAAACACTTAGGTATCCCCAAGGTGCCTCAGGGTGGTTCAAAAACAGCCTCACTTCATACCTTGAACCAGTGACCTCCTCAACTCACACCATACTGTTAAGTCTGGTGCAGCCTGTAATCTGTGCCACCCAGTCATCTTCTGCAAGGCATCCAACATACCCATCTATATCTGAACTCTAATCCAAGTTTTTTCCTTAGCCCCAAGGAAGTGTCATAGCATTTAGCACTGTGTCACTCCCATTGGCCAGCTTGTGACTGAGAAAGTTGAAAATGCACAGGGTTAAGAAATGGTTTTGATAGCAGGGACAAGGAAAGCTGGATCTGGAGTGGAGTAGCCAGTGCTGACAGGCCAGAAAACAAGGGGACTCAAGCCCTTACTTACACTACCAGGCCATGGAGGATATTGGAGAAACAACTAGACTGGATATCAAACAGAAAACTGAAGGGCCAGACCATAGTAGGTCAAAAGCTTGGAAAGCCAAGAGACTATAATGGCTAATGGCCCAAGTGCAAAGCCAATTGGAGGTCTGAAGCCAACTCACATGGTTACTCAAAGGATCTATCAAAAAAAGGCAAGAAAATCTACACACGGAACTAGCATCAGTAAAAGAACAGCAACAGCAGTATCAAGGCAGGGCTCTGGAGACAGAGACAATCACCTTCTTCAAACTGAACCATCTCCAGTCCCTTGCTCTGTTGAAAGCTGATTGCAAGTCAGCATGGCCCAAACACCTGAGGGAAATGATATCAGAAGATAGCAAAGGGCAGGAGAAAGGCAGTCATTTAGTTTCTTTAGAATAACCATGACATCAAGGGGGATAGACAGCTCTGTGTGTGCATGTTACAGAAACTCCACAAGCTCATGAGCAGCTTAGGTTCTGGGAAGATCTTAAACCCTAGGGACTTCCTAAACTATCCCAAAGTCCACTTGTCTACACATCCAAAGGTATGATGTCCATGGGACCACTGATACCATCTGCTGGTGGTGAACAGGGTAGATAAAGTTTTTCCCTGGCTTGCCTCCTTAAAATCACAAAATTGAAAATATCTAAATAGACATGCATCTTTATAACCAAAGGCAGAGAGTAGATAGACAAAAACCTTGCATGGAAAATGAGTAATTTGGGTCTTCTGTCCCTCTCAAGCCCTCATCTGCCTAAACCACCATCATTCAGTCCTCTAAATGCTAATCAAATTCAATAAGCATTTACTGAGGGCTCCTAAAGAGCCAGGGACAGTGTAAAGCAGCAGGAGAGATAAAGAAGAATGCCAATGCCTACTTTTGAAGAGCTTTTAATTTAGTCAGGGAATCAGTCAACTAATGACAAATAATCATATCTTCCAGGTACCCCAGTAGGATATAAGAGTCTTGAAGGATGACTTGGTTTGCAAACTTGAGAAAAGGTCTGTCTGAGGAAGCAATTGAAACAATGAATGAAAAATGCAAGGACAGAGGCTTTGGATAAAGGTGGCTGATTGAGTGCATACATTTCATTTCACTCCCTTCTGAAGCCCTCTAAAATTTCACAGAGATTTTTAAGGCATATACTCACAAGAACAAAATAATATGGGAGGGGAGACAACAGTCACAAAACTTTGGAATCTGGGAAGCAAATAAGGAAAGTAAAGAATGCTAAATCCTAAGCTGGCAATGGGGAAGCCAGAAAGAAAACTGATTTATTCCACAGAATATACCAAAGTCTCCAAGACTAATTACCCCAGGTATCTCTAGCTGCTGCTGCTAAGTTGCTGCAGTCGTGTCCAACTCTGTGCGACCCCACCATAGATGGTCACCCACCAGGCTCCTCTGTACATGGGATTCTCCAGGCAAGAATACTGGAGTGGGTTGCCATTTGCTTCTCCAGTATCTCCAGAAGTAGACCTTATTTGTGGTGCTGAAAGCTAGAGATAAACCTGGTTAAGAAGGGTGAGGTCCTGACCCCTTTGCTCACTCTGTCCAGTTAAAGACTAACTCTTGCCCACCTTCTTCCTAGTAAACAGAAACCAGAGAATTTTTAACTAGAGGATACTAGAGATAGTCAAGGGTGAAAGTATGATTATGTAAACAGGAGGAATGAATGAATATTATGTTGAAAAACCAAGCCTTCTTCTCTCAGTTAATTTCTAAAACACTGTCAGAGGGAAGGTCACAGCAGGATAGTAGTGAGGCATTGGAGGGCTTTTCTGTGAAATCTTTCCAGTCCAAAGGAAATGAAGAGAGTGATATGGTCCCTCTCTAGTCCTGTCCCCATACAGGGAGAGTCACACTGTACCAACCTCATATCCATGCTCAGAGTCCAGCCTAGTTATAGTGCTTCATTCTGAAAAAATGAGCACTCCAAGGTCTCTGCCCAAAGAAAGGAAAACACACGTCCTCACAAGTATACCTGTGGGTATTCATAGCAACATTATTTACAGTAAAAGAAAAAGGGAAAACAACACAAATATCCATCAGTGACTAAATGAATAAATAAAATGTGGTATATCCATACAATGGAACAGTATTCAGCAATAAACAGGAATGATGTACTGATACATGCCAATGTGGATGAACCTTGAAAATACTGTGCAAAGTGAGAGAAACCAGTCATAGAAGGCCACATAACGTATAATTCCATTTATGTGAAATGTCCTGAATAGACAAATCCATAGAAACAAAGTAGATTAGAAGTTTTTAGGGACTGGAAGGACATGGGAATAAGAAGTGACTGATAATGGGTACAGGGTTTCTTCCTGGGATGATATAAATGTTCTATTATTTGATAGTGATGATGATTGTACAACTCTGTGAATAGACTAAAAACTACTGGATCATACCTTTTAAAAAGGTACATTTATAGAACACGAATTATGTCTCAAAGAAAACTGTTATAATAAACACAGCTGCATATCACATACATGCACAAAACCAAAATTCACCAGACATCTGAGGAAGGATGTAACACAGAACTGTCCATTGGAAATATAATGCAAGCTACATATATGCTTTTAAATTTTCTAGTAGCCACATTAAAATAAGTAAAATTCTTTAAATTAATTTTCATAATATATTTTATTTACCCCTAATATTATCAACATGTAACAAATATAAAAATATCAATAATATATATTAAATACATTCTTTCATTCCAATTTCTTAAAATCCAGAGTGTGTGTTATGCTTACAGTACATTTTAGTTTGAACTAACCAAATTTCTGTTACCCAATAATCCATATGGTTAGTGGCTACTAACATGAATAAAAATGAATGATCTGGACCAAAATAAACACAAAGGAAAACAAAAACCAAGTTTATTTTTTAGAGAAAACAAATTACAGGGAGAAAAGAATTTTAGAAATAAGCTATCTGAGAATTCCCTGGTCATCCAGAGGTTAGGGCTTGATGCTCTCACTGCAAGGGGGCCTGGGTTCAATCCCTGAGGGAGAACTAAGATTCTGCAAGATAACCTGCATGACATAGCCAAAAAAGAGAAAGAAATAAGCTATTATTAATGTACTCAAGGAATAAGAAAAGATTTGGACTCATTAACAAGAGCAGAATACTTTAACAAAAAAGAAAAGAAAAGAACAGAGGACAGAATAAAAGACTATGAGGAATTAAAAGTATGATAGCAGAAACTAAAAATTAAATACTGGAGTGGGTTGCCATTTCCTTCTCCAATGCATGAAAGTGAAAGTGAAGTTGCTCAGTCATGTCCGACTCTTAGCATGGACTGCAGCCTACCAGGCTCCTCCGTCCATGGGATTTTCCAGGCAAGAGTACTGGAGTGCCTTCTCCGAAAAATTAAATAGAGGTGTTCAAAGATAAAATTAAAGAAATTTCCCCTGGAGTAGAGAGAAAAGACAAAGAACTAGAAAATGAGAAAACTAGTTACAGAGAAGGGAGAAAATAATCAAAGGGGTAGTTAAATATTTCCAGAACTAAAGAACTAGCTTCCTGATTGAAAAGATCCAGTGATTACCCAGAACAATAGATAAAAGGAGACTCACAATGAGACACATCAGTTGTGAAATTTTGGAACACTTGAAATTCAAAATGTTAGACCTCTTTTTCCCTAGTAGCCCAGACAGTAAAGAATCTGCCTGAAATGCAGCAGACCTGGGTTCAATCCCTAGGTCAGAAAGCTCCCTTGGCAAAGGGAATGATTATCCACTCCAGTGTTCTTGCCTGAAAAATTCCATGGACAGAAGAGTCTGGCTGCTACAGAGTCAGACATGACTGAACAACTAACAACACTTTGAAATGAAAAGGAGGTACTACAAGCTATCAAAAAGATAAAATAAAGGTCACAAATAAAAGACCAGGACTTCACCTGGTTTGAGGACTTCTCAGCAGCAATGTTGGAAACTAGAAGACAACGGATCGAGTTCAGTTCAGCCACTCAGTCGTGTCCAACTCTTTGCAACCCCATGAACTGCAGCACGCTAGGCATCACTGTCCATCACCAACTCCCAGAGTTTACCCAAACTCATGAGTCGGTGATGCCATCTAACCATCTCATCCTCTATCGTCCCCTTCTCCTCTGGCATTCAATCTTACTCAACATAAGGGTCTTTTCCAATGAGTCAGTTCTTTGCATGAGGTGGCCAAAATATTGGAGTTTCAGCTTCAACATCAGTCCTTCCAATGAACACCCAGGACCAATTTCCTTTAGGATGGACTGGTTGGACACCTTGCAGTCCAAAGGACTCTCAAGAGTCTTCTCCAACACCACACTTCAAAAGCATCAATTCTTCTGTGCTCAGCTTTCTTTATAGTCCAACTGTCACATCCATACATGACTACTGGAAAAACCGTAGCCTTGACTAGAGAGACCTTTGTTGACAAAAGTAATGTCTCTGTTTTTTAATATGCTGTCTAGGTTAGTGATAACTTTCCTTCCAAGGAGTAAGCATCTTTTAATTTCATGGCTGCAGTCATCTGCAGTGATTTTGGAGCCCCAAAAAGATTTGGGGAATGATTTCCAACCCTGAATTCTATATATGTATATTTAATCATTCTATTTATTACTTGTGTGTGTGTTGTGCTCAGTTGTGTCCAACTCTTTGCAACCCCATTGACTGTAGCCCACCAGGCTCCTCTGTCCATGGAAATTTCCAGGCAAGAATATTGGAGTGGATTGCCATTTCCTCCTCCAGGGTATGTTCCTGACCCAGGGATCGAACACACATCTCTTGAGTTCTTCATTGGCAGGCAGATTCTTTACCACTGCACAACCTGAAAATCCATTTATTAGTTTGGATTTAGCCCTCAATTTATTAGTTGTCATTTAACCTTTGAGGTTTTAGGTGAGATTGAGGATTAAATGACATTGCAAGTACACAGTGCCTCAAAAAACTTAACATACCTGCCTTTTTCTATCAGGCATCTGAAAGATGAGTGCTATAAAAATTAATTGGAAAATCAAATGTATGCATACTCATATATACATTAAAAGGAAGACTTGAAGTTCAGAGATCATGGTAAGGAGAAGTTTAAGAAAGACCCCAGAATAGCAAATGTATACCAGACACAGAGAGAAATCTGTCCAGAATAGAGCACATGAAAAGGTCCCATGAAAGTCATCTTTAACATGAAACTGGTAGAATAAGCAGTATATCTGAACGTCTTGAGAAGGAATTTGTAGAACTAGCGGAGAATTTGGAATGAATTAATGATAAACAATAAAAAGTTAACAGAACACAATTACCAGTCCAAAACCTGCCCCTCATCACAAAAAAAAAAAAAAGAAGAAGAAGAAGAAGAAGTGGAACATAGATAAAATAAGAATGGCCGAGATTGTGATTGTTGTAGTTGGACACTGGGTACCTAGAAATGTATCATGTATGTCTGAGTTTTGGTGTTTTTTTTTTTTTTTGTTTTGTTTTTTATATATTAGAGCAGGCAAATTTGGCCTTAGACTATAAAATGAACTGAGGAAAAGGCTAACAGAGTTTTGCCAAGAGAACTCACTGGTCATAACAAACGCCCTTTTCCAACAACATAAAAGAAGACTCTACACATGGACATCACCAGATGGTCAATAGCAAAATCAGATTGATTATATTCTTTGCTTCTTCTTGGAAAAGCTCTATGCAGTCAGCAAAAACAAGACCAGGAGCTAACTGTGGCTCAGATCATGAACTCCTTATTGCCAAATTCATAATTAAATTGAAGAAAGCAAGGAAACTACTAGACCATCCAGGTAAAACCTAAATCAAATCCCCTATACAGTGGAAATGACAAAAAGATTCAAGGGATTAGATCTGACAGACAGAGTGCCTGAAGAACTATGCATGGAGGTTCGTTACACAGTACAGGAGGCAGTGAGCAAGACCATCCCCAAGAAAAAGAAATGCAAAAAGGCAAAATGGTTTACTGAGGAGGCCTTGCAAATAGCTGAGAAAAGAAGAGAAGTGAAAGGCATGGAGAAAAAGGAAAGATATACCCATTTAAATGCAGAATTCCAAAGAACTGCACAGAGAGATAAGAAAGCCTTCCTCAGTGATCAATGCAAAAAAGTATAGGAAAATAATAGAATGGGAAAGACTAGAGATCTCTTCAAGAAAACTAGAGATACCAAGTTAACATTTCATGCAAAAATGGGCAGAATAAAGGACAGAAATGTTATGAACCTAACCAAAGCAGAAGATATTAAGAAGTAGTGGCAAGAATACAAAGAACTATACAAAAAGGTCTTCATGACCCAGATAACCATGATGTTGTGATCACTCACCTAGAACCAGACATTCTGGAATGGGAAGTCAAGTGGGCCTTAGGAAGAATCGCTACAAACAAAGCTAGTGCAGGTGAAGGAATTACAATTGAGCTATTTCAAATCCTAAAAGATGATGCTGTGAAAGTGCTGCACTCAATATGCCAGCAAATTTGGAAAACTCAGCAGTGGCCACAGGACTGGAAAAAGTCATTTTTCTTCCCAATCCCAAAGAAACACAATGCCAAAGAGTACTGAAACTACTGCACAATTGCAGTCATCTCACATGCTAGCAAAGTAATGCTCAAAATTCTCCAAGTGAGGCTTCAACCGTACATGAACCGTGAACTTCAAGATGTTCAAGTTGGATTTAGAAAAGGCAGAGGAACCAGAGATCAAATTGCCAACATCTGTTGGATCATCGAAGAAGCAAGAGAGTTCCAGAAAAACATCTACTTCTGCTTTATTGATGACACCAAAGCCTTCAACTGTGTGGATCATAGCAAATACCAGACCACATTACCTGGCTCCTAAGAAATCTCTATACAGGTCAAGAAGCAACAGTTAGAACTGGACATGGAACAACAGACTTGTTCCAAATAGGGGAAGGAATACATCAAGGTTGTATATTGTTACCCTGTTTATTTAACTTATTTGCAGAGTATATCCAGAGAAGGCAATGGCACCCCCACTCCAGTACTCTTGCCTGGAAAATCCCATGGGCGGAGGAGCCTGGTAGGCTACAACCCATGGGGTCGCTAAGAGTCGGACACGACTGAGCAACTTCACTTTCACTTTTCCCTTTTATGCATTGGAGAAGAAAATGGCAACCCACTCCAGTGTTCTTGCCTGGAGAATCCCAGGGACAGGGGAACCTGGTGGACTGCCGTCTATGGGGTCGCACAGAGTCAGACACGACTGAAGTGACTTAGCGGCAGCAGCAGCAACAGAATATATCATGTGAAATGCTGGGCTGGATGAAGCACAAGCTGGAATCAAGATTTCTGGGAGAAATATCAATAACACAGATACACAGATGACACCACACCCTTATGGCAGAAAGCGGAGAGGAACTAAAGAGCTTCTTGATGAAAGTGAAAGTGAAGAGTGAAAAAATTGGCTTAAAACTCAACATTCAGAAAACTAAGATTACGACATCCAGTCCCATCACTTCACAGGAGATAGATAGGGAAACAATGGAAATAGTGAAAGACTATTTTCTTGGGCTCCGAAATCACTGCAGATGATAACGGCTGCCATGAAATTAAAAGATGCTTGCTCCTTGCAAGATAAGCTATGACCAACCAAGACCACACAATAAAAAGCAGAGACATTACTTTGTCAACAAAAGTCCATATAGTCAAAGCTATGGTTTTCCCAATAGTCATGTATGGATGTGAGAGTTGATCTACAAAGAAAGCTGAGTGTCGAAATAGTGATGCTTTTGAACTGTGGTGTTGGAGAAGACTGTTGAGAGTCCCTTGGACTGCAAGGAGATCCAACCAGTCTATTCTAAAGGAAATCAGTCCTGAATATTCATTGGAAGGACTGATGCTAAAGCAGAAACTCCAATACTTTGGCCACCTGATGTGAAGAACTGACTCATTGGAAAAGATCCTGCTACTGGGAAAGATTGAAGGCAGGAGGAGAAGGGGACGACAGAGAATGAGATAGTTGGGTGGCATTACTGACTCAATGGACATGAGTCTGAGCAAGCGCCAGGAGCTGGTTATGAACAGGGAAGCCTGGCATCCTGCAGTCTATGAGGTCTCAAAGAGTTGGACACTTCTGAGTGACTGAAATGAACTGAACTGAATTGATAATATGTTCAGTAAGCTGCATGGCTCAGGTGTAAAACATTAATTAAACATAATAATGTTAATGTTGGCTGTTGATAAGATCAAAATTATATAACCTTATTGGGAAGGGGAGAAAATGAAAAGCAGAAAGAGTGACTCATAAAAAGGAGCTAATTCTTAATCTTCAGGGTGGGGGGTGGGGATAGGGTTCAATCAGTTGTCTTTAAACTATAACTTGTTTAATGTCATTTGCTTGTTGTTCAGTTGCCCAGTCATGTCCAACTCTGAGAACCCTGTCCCTCACCATCTCCCATGAGAATCCTATCCGTTACCATCTCCCGAACTTTGCCCAAGTTTATGTCCATTGTATTAGTGATGTCTTCCAGACATCTCATCCTTTGATGCCCTCTTCTCCTTCTGCCCTCAATCTTTCCTAGCACCAGGGATTTTTCCAAAGAGTCAACTGTTTGTATCAGATGACCAAAATACTGGAGTTGCATCATCAGCATCAGTCCTTCTAATGTGTATTCAGGGTTGATTTCCTTAAGATTGACTGGTTTGATCTCTTTGCTGTCCAAAGGACTTTCAGGAATCTTCTCCAGCACCACAGTTTGGTGCTCCACCTGCTTTGCAGTCCAGCTCTCACAACCGTATACGACCACTGGCAAGACCATAACCCTGACTATATGGACCTTTGTTGGCACAGTAATGTCTCTGCTTTTCAACACATTGTCTAGATTTGTCATAGCCTTCCTGCCAAGAAGCGACCATCTTCTGATTTCATGGCTGCAGTCACCATCCTCAGTGATTTTAGAGCCCAAGAAAGGGAAGTCTGATACTAGTCCACATTTTCCCCCTCTATTTGCCTTGAAATAATGGGGGCGAATGCCATAATCTTAGGGTTTTTGGTATTTAGTTTTAAGCTGGTTCTTTCACTCTCCTCCTTCACCCTCATCAAGAGGCTCTTTAGGTTCCTCTTCACTTTCTGCCATTAGAGTGGTATCATCTGCATGTCTGAGGTTGTTGTTTTCCCTTCTATCCTGATTCCAGCTTGTAACTCATCCAGCCTGGCATTTCTCATGATGTGCTCAGTGTATAGATTAAACAAATAGAGTAACAGCAGACAGCCCTGTCGTACTCCTTTTCAGTCTTGAACCAGTCAGGGTTCTGACTGTTGCTTCTTGACCTGCATACAGGTTTCTCAGGAGACAGGTAAGATGCTCTGGTATTCTCATCACTTCTCAGCTTTCCACAGTTCATTATAATCCACATAGTCAAAGGCTTTGGCATAGTCAATGAAACAGAGGTATATGTTTTTCTGGAATTCCCTGGCTTTCTCTGTGATCCAATGAATGTTGGCAATTTAATCTCTGGTTCCTCTTCCTTTTCTAAAACCCAGCTTGGACATCTGGAAGTCCTTGCTTCACATAATGCTGAAGACTAACATGCCAGATTTTGCTTGTTGCTCTTGATCTATTCAGTGCCATTCCCTTGCAAACTAAATTTCTCAAACTCCCTTGCCAGTTAGCTCAGGGCTAGACTCAGTCAACGAAAGGCAGAAGAATCAAGAAAGAAGCTAGGGCGTCCCTCCTCTAATTTTCCTGTGAAGCTAGAAAGATCTCTGACAGTGGCTGCTGCTTCTCCATGGTTTCTCTCTCCCAAGCCAGACTAACACCTCTTTCCATGGCCCTAGCTCTCATACTGGGATTCTAAATCAGTAACAAATGCTTTCGGCAATCATCCCTTTTAAAAGAATACATGAAAAAGTTTTAATTTACAAATTGAAAAATTCAATCATTGCTTTCTTTCCCCTTTGGGTTTTTCAAATTTTTATTCTACTTCCTTGATATGTTTTTATATAAATGTAATGTTGAGAGCCCTTTACTAAACATTGTACCAAACAAATGTAAATCAAAGTCTGTATATAAAATTTTCAAATTGGTTTAATTTCCTATGACCTTAAGTCTTAATGTGATCAAATTATTTCTGGAGTAAGTTGTCACTGCAATTATTATTGGTAAATATTTGCTCTTTAACTATTTTATAAAATTTAAAATAAAGTAATTAAAGCAATATATAATAAAGTAATAAGTATATACTTTTACATTATATTGTATTATATATAATAAAGAAATAAAGTAATTAAAATATAGGAAGTAGAATTTTAGTGCAAGTGCCTTTCCATGAGATAGTTTTTTTATTTTTCAGTTAGCACATGCATCTATGGATGAAAATGGCTTATTGACAAAATCAAATAAGAATCATCACTGATTATCCATTAATTCTATAAATGTAAACCCTGAGAAACCATGTGCACACATATGGTATGAATATTATTTTTTCTTTTAAAAATAAATGTCACTTGATGTTTTAAAATTCCTTCCTGGTTATAAATTGAAATCCACATAGTGCTTTATCATCTAATTTTTTTAAGATGATATATATGATGTATCAGTTGACAAGTTAATTGTATTCCTCTTTGATTTTGTGGAATGTGAAGAACTGGAAGACAACTTGAATCACAAAAATTTGTTATGAGTTAGACATTTGAATCATTCAGTTCAGTTCATTTCACTCTCTCAGTCGTGTCCGACTCTGCGACCCCATGAATCGCAGCACGCCAGGCCTCCCTGTTCATCACCATCTCTCGGAGTTCACTCAGACTCACGTCCATTGAGTCCGTGATGCCATCCAGCCATCTCATCCTCCGTCGTCCCCTTCTCCTTCTGTCCCCAATCCCCTCCCAGCATCAGAGTCTTTTCCAATGAGTCAACTCTTCGCATGAGGTGGCCAAAGTACTGGAGTTTCAGCTTTAGCATCATTCCTTCCAAAAAAATCCCAGGGTTGATCTCCTTCAGAATGGACTGGTTGGATTTCCTTGCAATCCAAGGGACTCTCAAGAGTCTTCTCCAACACCACAGTTCAAAAGCATCAGTTCTTCGGCGCTCAGCCTTCTTCACAGTCCAACTCTCACGTTTTTATATTTTAGGAAATACAGTCTTTATCCAAGCTTAGAAAGTTGTTATTAATTATACTTGCTACTGTTCAATTTAAAGGCATCATGATTAACATAACAAAGAATTGAGGAAGAGCATAATATTTTGAACCATAGTATACTTTGCAGCTGTACTATTTTCTGATAAAATACTATTATTTAATCATAATTAAATATACATTTATCAAAACCCTAGACCTACAGATTTTGCTTATTCAGGTTATCAGAATTCTCTACCATATAACTTAGTTAGGAAAGCTGATTCTTATTTTCTACCCATCAGCCAGATAAATCTATCTTCCATCAAAAAAGTCTGATTCTATCTTTTACTTGAAATAGCATATAGTTCAGAGAATATTTTTCTAGTACATATAAAACAATATACCACATTTTGCAAAATACATTATTAAAGATATTCAGGATTAAATTATTATAAATTTAATATAATTAATACATCCATTTTACAATATGTTTTTAAGATAATAAATCAATGCCCTGTTACTTGTTTTCTACCTAATGAAAATGTAAAATGTTTCTAAGATTTTGCTTTTATGAAGCAAGAAGTATGATTAAAAAGGAATGAAATTTAGTAAATATATTTTGATGCTTGGCTTTTAGGAGTAATAATTACATTTTAAATATCAGAAATAACTCTACATATTCATGAAACATTACAGTCAAACTTTACTTAGGTACTTAATGAAAAAGCATATTCTGCTAAAAATTGAATAATTGGCTAGCATTTTTTGTTAATGCAAAATGAAAATACTAAATATTTTATAAGATACAATATTTATTTTTCTTGAAATAATTATTTTGAAACATATTTTTAATAAAATAGTAATTACTGTTAAATGCTACATCAGAATTTTAAAGTGATCACACACAAGTTTCATCCATGGGTTTTACCCACTGTCTCTGAAACATTCGGATAGTACTGAGAAATATCCTAGTTTTATTTATTTATTTATTAATTCGTGTCAATGTATGGCAAAACAAATATAGTATTGTAATTTAAAAAATAAATAAATTTAATAATTAAAAAATTTTTTTGATCATACCACATGACATGCACAGAGTCGGACATGACTGAAGCAACTTAGCAGCAGCAGCAGCATGACAGGTGAGGTGAAGTCACTCAGTCGTGTCTGACTCTTTGCGACCCCATGGACTGTAACCTACTAGGCTTCTCCATCCATGGGATTCTCCAGGCAAGAATACTGGAGTGGATTGCCATTTCCTTCTCCAGGGGATCTTCCCAACCCAGGTATCGAACCCAGGTCTCCCACATTGGAGGCAGACGCTTTAACCTCTGAACTACCAGGGAAGCATTACATGCAGAATCTTATTTCCACAACCAGGGATCCAACCCATGCTCCCTGCATTGTAAACATGAGTCTTAACCACTGGACTGCCAGGCAAGGCCTTGTTATACTTAAAAGGATCTACCACACCAACCTATACTCAATATGCCAGCAAATTTGAAAACTCAACAGTGACCTCAGTACTGGAAAAGGTCAGTTTTCATTCCAATCCCAAAGAAGGGCAATGACAAAGAGTGTTCAAACTACAGTACAATTGCTCTCATTTCACATGCTAGCAAGGCAATGCTCAAAATCCTTCAATCTAAGGTTCAACAGTATGTGAACTAAGAAATTCCATATACTGGGATTTAGAAAAGGCCAGAGATCAAGTTGCCAACATCTGCTGGATCATAGCAAAAGCAAGAGATTTCTAGAAAAACATATACTTCTGATTCATTAATGATGCTAAAACCTTTGTGTGGATCACAACAAGCTGTGGAAAATTCTTAGAGATGGGAATACCAGATCACCTTACCTGCCTCCTGAGAAACCTGTATGCTGGTCAAGAAGCAACAGTTAGTGCAGGACATGGAACAACAGACTTGTTTCAAATAGGGAAAGAAGTACATCAAGGCTGTATATTGTCATCTTGCTTATTTAACTCATATGCAGAGTACATCATGTGAAATGCTGGACTGGATGAAGCACAAGCTGGAATCTAGATTGCAGGGAGAAATATCAATAACTTCAAATACGCAGATGACATCACCCTTATAGCAGAAAGCAAAGAACTAAAAGAGCCTCTTGATGAAAGTGAAAGAGGAAAGTGAAAAAGCTGGCTTAAAACTCAGCATTCAAAAAACTAAGATCATGGCATCTGTCCCATAACTTCATGGCAAATAGATGGTGAAGCCATGGAAACAGTGACAGACTTTAATTTCTTGGGCTCCAAAATCACTGCAGATGGTGACTGCGGCCATGAAATTAAAAGACGCTTGCTCCTTGGAATAAAGCTATGACAAACCTAGACAGTGTATTAAAAATATAAAACGCAGAGACATTACTTTGCCAACAAATATCCATATAGTCAACACTATGGCTTTTCTAGTAGTTTTGTATGGATATGAGAGTTAGACCGTAAAGAAGGTTGAGCGCTAAAGAATTAATGCTTTCCAAAGAACTGTGGTGCTAGAGAAGATTCTTGAGAGTCCCTTGGACTGCAAGGAGATCAAACCAGTCAATCCTAAAGGAAATCAGTCCTGAATATTCACTGGAAAGACTGACGCTGAAGCTGGAGCTCCAATACTTTGGCCACCTGAAGTGAACAGCGGACTCATTGGAAAAGACCCTGAAGCTGGGAAAGATTGAGGGAATGATGAGAAGGGGACAACAGAACCTGAGATAGTTGAATGGCACCACCAACTCAATGGAGATGCGTGTGAGCAAGCTCCAGGAAATGATGAAAGACAGGGAAGCTGGCGTGCTGCAGTCCATGGGGTCACAAAGAGAGGGACTCAACTTAGGAACTAAACAATACCACCTATTTATACTGCTTCAGTTGTTGAAAGATGCTTTTTGTTCTCAGCTAGTTGTATGTGAGAATAAGTTTGCTGAGTAGCTGAAATGAATTTGTATTTTGATAATTTTTGAAACTGTTTCTGTGTTCAGTATTTTCTTTCTTTGCTTTCCTTCTGTGGGAACTTCCCTCAGTGTTATGAAGCCTCCATAGTCAGGGACTTAAATCTGTCATTACTGACATACTGTATCACATATCTGAATTCTGAATATGCCAGTAAGAACAAACGTACCCACTCTCCAAGAATAAGCTTCACCCCAAACTGCAGTTCAGTATGTTTAAGAAAGGCTGTCCTACTAGGTAATGGGGGCTCGATCCATCATTAACAAGCCTTCTCCTTTAGATGGCACTGTTGAGATTTCTACCCACCAGGAAAGATTTTTCAGTGAATGAAAAGAAATGCCTTTGTTTTGTCAACTGAGAGAAAAACTATTGTGACCTTAGACTCAGTTTCAGCTACTGAAATTTCAGGAAGGTGCGTATATGGATGTTCAAAATCTAAAATTGAATATCTAAATCTGTTCCTGAAAAACCCTTGGAAAATCTTTGTTTGCCCCAATTTAAGGAATGCTGCTGCTGCTGCTGCTAAGTCACTTCAGTCGTGTCTGACTCTGCAACCCCATGGACCACAGCCCACCAGGCTCCTCCATCCCTGGGATTTTCCAGGCAAGAATACTTGAGTGGTTTGCCATTTCCTTCTCCATTGCATGCATGCTGGCCCAATCCATTTTCTCCTTACAGTGTTTAGATTCAGCTGATGGTCGTCTGTGTGACTTTTGTGGTTTGTATGGGTGTGATATACTTATTAACTTGCCCAGGGATTCCTCTATGAGATCTCTATCCCTGAGGAACCTGGGAAGGTTTGAATCCAGAAATGACAGTGAATAGCTAGGTTTTCAGACTTGGTCTAATCTCTCTTCAAAGACCTGCTCCAGTCTCTACGGTGGTACAGGAAAGGGTGGGCCTTTTCAGCTCCTTGGGTCACAGCCACTTCCTGATTAGTGCATGAGCTGAAAAATTGCCCATTGTGAAGTGCCAGGGTAACACTTCCTGTGTAACACAATTAGCAAACCCTCAGGGGAGATCATTGCAATGTTTTAGCCACATCTTGTTCACTATTCTGTGGACTTCATTTATATAATCCAAAAACATTATGTTTAATAGTGTAAGTTGTTTTAATTATTTTGTAATCTTGATCATAATTTTCAAACAATCAGAATGTCATTAATGAAATGTCCTATATTTTATGTTTTTAATTTTAAACAGAAACATTTAACATGTTTCCATTCATTCATTCAGCAAATATCTATTCAAAACTTGTGTGCCAGGCAATTATAGTAAGTGAAGTGGATGCAAAGATGAAAAAGACAAAACTGTAAACTATGGAGGTGGAGAATAGATTAGTGGTTGCCAGGGGACACGGACAAGGGCAAGGAGGTGCGTGCCACTAAAAGGGGTACCACAAGAGAGTTCCTCTGTGGTGATGGAACAGTTCTGAGTCCAAAGGTAGATGAAAAAAGATGTCAACAAATTTTTTTCTTAAAGGGCCAGAGAGTCAATATTTTAAGGAAGTTATGTTTGGAGAAACAATCAATATTAGCAAGAAAAAGTGATTGTCTTGTAGATGGTTCACTTTGAGAAACTTGAAGGACTACTTTTACAGCTATGACAGAACCTCCAGATCTGAATCTACTATTTTAGGATGAAACTGGAAGCCCTAGCGACAGAGCAAAGGGATGTACAAGTCTATGAGGAATATGGAGGACGAAGAAAAGAAGGGAGAACAGAAAGAGGGTGATTTCACGTGCTCAGCAGAAGTGGACTCTGAAAAGACTGACACAGTAGGAAAAGCAATGATTTTACATTAGAGTTGGCAAAATATGACTCGGGCAAATCTGGCCGACTGCTTGCTTTTGTAGGTAAAGTGTTTTTGGAACACCGCTCCATCTGTTCATTTCTGTTGTCTATGCCTGTATTAGCACCACCACAGCAGACTGAAGTACAATTGGCTCTCAGGTATTTTAGATATCCATAGGGATTCAAACAACCTTGAATTGAAAATATCTTTTTAAAATATCCAGAAAGCTCTGAGAAGCAAAACTTGAATGTGCTGTGTACCAACAACTATCTGCATTGCATCTATATTTATTCAGTTCAGTTCAGTTGCTCGGGCATGTCCACCTCTTTGCAACCCCATGAGCTGTAGCACGCCAGGCCTCCCTGTCCAGTACCAACTTCCTGAGCCGACCCAAGCTTATGTCCATTGAGTTGGTGATGCCATCCAACCATCTCATCCTCTGTCATCCCCTTCTCCTCTTGCCTTCAATCTTTCCCAGCATCAGGGTCTTTTCAAATGAGTCTGTTCTTCGCATCAGATGACCTAAGTATTGGAGTTTCACCTTTAACATCAGACCTTCCAATGAACACCCGGGACTGATCTCCTTTAGGATGGTCTGGTTGGATCTCCTTGCAGTCCAAGGGACTCTCAAGAGTCTTCTCCAACACCACAGTTCAAAAGCATCAGTTCTTCGGCACAGCTTTCTTTATAGTCCAACTGTCACATCCATACATGACTACAGGAAAAACCATAGCCTTGACTAGACAGACCTTTGTTGGCAAAGTAATGTCTCTGCTTTTGAATATGCTATCTAGATTGGTCATAACTTTCCTTCCAAGGAGTAAGCATCATTTAATTTCATGGTTGCAATCAACATCTGCAGTGATTTTGGAGCCCCCCAAAATAAAGTCTGACACTGTTTCCCCATCTGTTTCCCATGAAGTGATGGTACCAGATGCCATGATCTTAGTTTTCTGAATGTTGAGCTTTAAGCCAACTTTTTTCACTCTCCTCTTTCACTTTCATCAAGAGGCTCTTTAGTTCTTCTTCACTTTCTGCCATAAGGGTGGTGTCATCTGCATATCTGAGGTTATTGATATTTCTCCCAGAAATCTTGACTCCATCTGTGCTTCCTCCAACCCAGCGTTTCTCATGATGTGCTCTGCATATAAGTTAAATAAGCAGGGTGACAATATACAGCCTTGACGTACTGCTTTTCCTATTTGGAACCAGTCTGTTGTTCCATGTCCAGTTCTAACTGTTGCTTGCTGACCTGCATACACGTTTCTCAAGAGGCAGGTCAGGTAGTCTGGTATTCCCATCTCTTTCAGAATTTTCCACAGTTTATTGTGAGCCACACAGTCAAAGTCTTTGGCATGATCAACAAAGCAGATGGTTTTTCTGGAACTCTCTTGCTTTTTGACGATACAGCGAATGTTGGCAATTTGATGTCTGGTTCCTCTGCCTTTTCTAAAACCAGCTTGAACATCTGGAAGTTCATGGTTTATGTATTGCTGAAGCCTGACTTGGATAATTTTGAGCATTACTTTACTACCATGTGAGATGAGTAGTTTGAGCATTCTTTGGCATTGCCTTTCTTTGTGATTAAAATGAAAACGGACCTTTTCCAGTCCTGTGGCCATTTCCAAATTTGCTGACATATGGAGTGCAGCACTTTCACAGCATTATCTTTTAGGATTTGAAATAGCTCAACTGGAATTCCATCACTTCCACTAGCTTTGTTCATAGTAATGCTTCCTAAGGCCCACTTGACGTCACATTCCAGGATGTCTGGCTCTGGGTCATGAAGATCTTTTGTGGACAGTTCTTCTGTGTATTCTTGCCACCTCTTCCTAATATCGTCTGCTTCTGTTAGGTCCATACCATTTCTGTCCTTTATCGAGCCCATCTTTGCATGAAATGTTCCTCTGGTCTTTAATTTTCTTGAAGAGATCTCTAGTCTTTTCAATTCTATTGTTTTATTAGATATTATAAGTAATACAGAGATGCTGAAGTATATGGGAGGATGTGCTTAGATTATATGCAAATACTAAACTATCTTATATAAAGGACTTGAGCATCCAAGAATTTTATTATCTGTATGGTGTCCAGAAACTAATCCACCCAGGATACCCAGGGACCAAGTAACTGTAACTGAGACAATATGGTCCACTAAGCCTAAAATATTTACAGGAATTGACAAAAAAGTTTCCTGATCCCTATTTTACATTGACTGTGGACTCTGTGGCTTTTTTTCTGTCATTGTGTTAATATTCCCTCTCAGGTATCATAAGCATAACTTGGGAGTTATTAATAAATTGAGTTCATCATGCAGCAGAGTTCTCTATAGATGTTAACAAAATTTTGTGTAACTTCTATGTGAAATAGAGAATGAAAAAAATAAATCTATGATTCAATTGAAAAAGTAAGTTTTGGAAGAGAAAATGTAGCCTAAAGTCATATAAAATATAAGTACACTCACAAAATAAAATACGTATTTTTGTATACTTATAGAACAGTGGTTATCATGATGAGGGTAAAGTGCATTATCACTTTCTGGTTTTCACATTTCTATATTTATTTGGATTTTGTGTAAAGGATGCTATTTAGTAATCAGAGGGGAAGACGAGCTCCTGAGAAAATAAACAAGTAAGAACATAAAATATTGCCAGTCCAGGTAGATTCAAAGAAGAAGAGACTACTTCCAGTTAGTTGGAAGGAAGCAAACAGCATAATAAAATAATGCTAAATCCTAAAGCGGTGTATCGGCAGCAAGGCAACTGTGCGTGTTAGAATGGAAGGAGAAGGGTTGAGTGGGCAGAGATTCCATGCTGTCAGGCCAGAGGGGAGGGAATATCACTATAAAGTCACCCAAGAAAAACTAAAGGAAAATAAATTTCAAAATATGAGATTTTAAAATATTTTGAAGCATCAGGAAATTGTTATACAATATTGAACATGAGTAAAATTTGATAACTTTATTTAATCATTAATTTCTGAAATAAAGATGGCAGCTTATTCATTTTAATGAACTGACCTGGCTTGCCAGACAATATGTACAACATTTAATATAAGGTGAGTTATTATTCTCTTGACTACTTTATCCTCCTCAATACCTCTCTGAATAGAGTTTCTTACAATGCCCATAACAGATTATGGTTAAAGCCAAGAGGCTTGTTTCTTAAACCACTCTTAATTTTTGTGTATACTGCATTCACTTTTGCTGCCAATCTTAGCGAGATTTTTTCTATAAGAAAAACATGTTCTTCTCTTTTATTAACCTATGAGATTGGCTTTGAAATCAAAATTAGTTACTAAATTACTGTCATAAATCAAAATTTCAGTTAGTTACACTGATTACAATTATCTTCAGTGGGGAACTCTCCAGGTAACAACTATCAGTCAGTCAGTCAGTTCAGTCACTCAGTCGTGTCCGACTCTTTGAGACCCCATGAATCGCAGCACGCCAGGCCTCCCTGTTCATCACCAACTCCTGGAGTTCACTCAGACTCACATCCATCGAGTTGGTGATGCCATCCAGCCATCTCATCCTCGGCCATCCCCTTCTCCTCCTGCCCCCAATCCCTCCCAGCATCAGACTCTTTTCCAATCAGTCAACTATTCACATGAGGTGGCCAAAGTACTGGAGTTTCAGTTTTAGCATCAGTCCTTCCAATGAAAACCCAGGACTGATCTCCTTTAGGATGGTCTGGTTGGATCTCCTTGCAGTCCAAGTGAATCTCAAGAGTCTTCTCCAACACCAAAGGTCAAAAGCATCAATTCTTCGGTGCTCAGCTTTCTTCACAGTCCAACTCTCACATCCATACAGGACCACAGGAAAAACCATAGCCTTGACTAGAAGGACCTTTGTTGGCAAAGTAATGTCTATGCTTTTGAATATGCTATCTAGGTTGGTCATAACTTTCCTTCCAAGGAGTAAGCATCTTTTAATTTCATGACTGCAATCACCATCTGCAGATTTGGTCATAAAAGGTTGTACCCTTGCACATATTTCCATGACAATAAATTAACAGACTGAAAGTACCTAACTGATTAGTAATATATGTACAAAGAGACTACTCTATAAAAGAAATAGTAATTTTAATCTAGGCAAATTTCTTGATTTTAGGTAATAATGATTTTTTTAATTTATTTTAAACCACACTCCAATATAACTTCAAGACTGGTAAGCTGTGAGCTTTGGAAATATATACAAATATATACATAATTCAGACTTAAACTGAAGAAAGTAGGGAAAACCACTAGACCATTCAGGTATGACCTAAATCAAATCACTTATGATTATACAGTGGAAGTGAGAAATAGATTTAAGGGCCTAGATCTGATAGACAGAGTGCCTGATGAACTATGGAATGAGGTTTGTGACATTGTACAGGAGACAGGGATCAAGACCATCCCCATGGAAAAGAAATGCAAAAAGCAAAATGACTGTCTGGGGAGGCCTTACAAATAGCTGTGAAAAGAACAGAGGCGAAAAGCAAAGGAGAAAAGGAAAGATATAAGCATCTGAATACAGAGTTCCAAAGAATAGCAAGAAGAAATAAGAAAGCCTTCTTCAGTGATCAATGCAAAGAAATAGAGGAAAACAACAGAATGGGAAAGACTAGAGAGCTCTTCAAGAAAATTAGAGATACCAAGGGAACATGTCATGCAAAGATGGGCTCAATAAAGGACAGAAATGGTATGGACCTAACAGAAGCAGAAGATATCAAGAAGAGGTGGCAAGAATACACGGAAGAACTGTACAAAAAGATCTTCATGACCCAGATAATCATGATGAAGTGATCACTCATCTAGAGCCAGACATCTTGGAATGTGAAGTCAAGTGGAACTTAGAAAGCATCACTACGAAGAAAGCTAGTGGAGGTGATGGAATTCCAGTTGAGCTATTTCAAATCCTGAAAGATGATGCTGTGAAAGTGCTGCACTCAATATGCCAGCAAATTTGGAAAACTCAGCAGTGGCCACAGGACTGGAAAAGGTCAGTTTTCATTTCAATCCCAAAGAAAGGCAATGCCAAAGAATGCTCAAACTACTGCACAATTGCACTCATCTCACATGCTAGTAAAGTAATGCTCAAAATTCTCCAAGCCAGGCTTCAGCAATACATGAACCATGAACTTCCAGATGTTCAAGCTGGTTTTAGAAAAGGCAGAGGAACCAGAGATCAAATTGCCAGCATCTGCTGGATCATGGAAAAAGCAAGAGAGTTCCAGAAAAACATCTATTTCTGCTTTATCAACTATGCCAAACCCTTTGACTGTGTGGATCCCAATAAACTGTGGACAATTCTGAAAAAGATGGGAATACCAGATCACCTAACCTGCCTCTTGAGAAATCTGTATGCAAGGCAGAAAGCTGGTTCCAGATAGGAAAAGGAGTACGTCAAGGCTGTATATTGTCAACCTGCTTATTTAACTTCTATGCAGAGTACATCATGAGAAATGCTGGACTGGAAGAAACACAAGCTGGAATCAAGACTGCCGGGAGAAATATCAATAACCTCAGATATGCAGATGACACCACCCTTATGGCAGAAAGTGAAGAGGAACTAAAAAGCCTCTTGATGAAAGTGAAAGAGGAGAGTGGAAAAGTTGGCTTAAAGCTCAACATTCAGAAAATGAAGATCATGGCATCCAGTCCCATCACTTCATGGGAAATAGATGGGGAAACAGTGGAAACAGTGTCAGACTTTATTTTTGGGGGTTCCAAAATCACTGCAGATGGTGACTGCAGCCATGAAATTAAAAGACACTTACTCCTTGGAAGAAAAGTTATGACCAACCTAGATAGTATATTCAAAAGCAGAGACATTACTTTGCCAACTAAGGTCCATCTAGTCATGGCTATGGTTTTTCCTATGGTCATGTATGGATGTGAGAGTTGGACTGTGAAGAGGGCTGAGCACCAAAGAATTGATGCTTTTGAGCTGTGGTGTTGGAGAAGACTCTTAAGAGTCCCTTGGACTGCAAGGAGATCCAACCAGTCCATTTTGAAGGAGATCAGCCCTGGGATTTCTTTGGAAGGAATGATGCTACAGCTGAAACTCCAGTACTTTGGCCACCTCATGCGAATAGTTGACTGACTGGAAAAGAGTCTGATGCTGGGAGGGATTGGGGGCAGGAGGAGAAGGGGACGACCAAAGATGAGGTGGCTGGATGGCATCACGGACTCGATGAACGTGAGTCTGAGTGAACTCCGGGAGATGGTGATGGACAGGGAGGCCTGGCGTGCTGGGATTCATGGGGTTGCAAAGAGTTGGACACGACTGAGCGACTGAACTGAACTGATATACATGTCAAACAGAATTTCTTAAAGTGAGTGGCTAAAATTTAATATTACACTATATATGAAGAAAAGTAGTAGAAGAGAAAGAAAATTAATTTGCCAAGAAATCAGAAAATCTCTCCTAGTTGCATAATCTTAGGCAAAACACTTAATTTTCTGAACTTCAGTTTATTCCTGGAAAATAACTGAAAGATACAGTCCTCATGCTTCCTCACGTGTGTGAGGGCCTGGACAGTAGTGCAAGTGGAAGTGCTACGCAAATGTCAAACTACTGACCTCATGTATCAAGTTGTTTCTTCCTGTTACATTCACTGTGCTGAGTGATGTTCAAAACAACTGTAGCAAAGAATTCCCCCACTCTTTGCCTGCAAGACACCCTGTCCTGATGTTCTTCCTACTGTTCTGACCATTCTTCCTCAGGCTTCATTGCCTGCACATCCTCCAACCTCAGGCTTTTTAATATTAGAGTTCCTTGTTTCTTCTTACGTTATATTCTTTCCCGGAGCCCTGCCACCTACTTCCAGAGCTTCTGTCTCCACTGATATGTAACTGTCTTCTAAGATTCGATTTCAAGTCACACCTCTCCCCAGTTCTACCCAACTAGCCAGTTGTCTACTTGACACCTCTGTTGGAGGTTTCAATAAAATCTTTCTAAAACTGATCTCATATTCTGTTTTCTTTCCTGCTCCCCCAAACTTGGCCCTCTCCCAAAGTGCTTACCTCAGCACATTTCATGCCCATGTAACCTGTTCCACGAATGAGAACCTTGGGTATCATCGTTGTCATTTCTCTTTATGTCGCTTCCCATACCCAAGAATGTACTTCAGTCCTATAGATTTTGCCTTTAAAAAATATCTTAGGTCTATCTACATCTCTCCATCTAAATGACTAAATAACTTTGGGAAATACTGAGTTCAACAAAATCTATGGACAAAAATCTCTTACTTGTGAATGCCCCAGAGACTCTATTAAGTTAATATCTATTAAAAATCTCTTCACATATCTGCTTTCCTCTGTTTTAGAAACTGACATCTTGGACCCCAAAGTGAGGGTATTTCCCTGGTATTTCCTTTAACAACTGTATGTAACTTTTAGCCTCTTACTCTGACTAGATACATAGATGACCATCTCTGGTCCAGGCCACCAGCCACAGGGTCTTGGCTGGGACCCACTCAGCCCACACTGATGAGGCACCATAATTCCAAATATCAGAGAGAAGATATGGGAAGGGAGCCTGCTATTTGTACCTTCCTTCCTCAGAAGAACTTTGAACTTCTCATGTGAATTGGGCCATCTCTTCCTAGGACCAGCTTTGGGTCCCAAGGACTAAGAAGAGTGGGAATATTGATCAAGTAAAAACAGTTTTAACACTGTAGTTTGTAACACTGAGTGGGTACTTTGGTTCTGTGCTGAATAGTGAGGTCTCCCCCTGTGACCTACTGTTTCCACCTTTCAACACAGGAGAGGCTGGCATTCTGTGTCTTCTTAAATCCTATTTAATCTCTGCCTTAACAGCTGTCTGATTATTTGCCTCCAGGATTGTGAGGAGCCTTAAATGAAACAGAGGAGTTTGCATAGTTTGTGATATGGAATAAGTGCTCCATAAAGAGGAACTATTATTATGACTGATTATTTTAATCTCCCTAATTACCTTTAAGCACCGTAAGGACAGGGACCAAGCCTTATGTTTCTTTGTATCCTCCTAGCAATTAGCATAGTGTCTGGCTCATAGTTGGCTTAATAAATATTTATTGAAGAAATAAGGTTGCTTACTTCACAGGTTTTTTTTTGCCAGTCGATGGCCTTATGTTCCTTGGATCCCATTCAGCTAAAGAAATCATTGTAATATGAAGTAAACATTTGTTATTCTTAATACAAATTCCTCTGAAAAACCACCCTAAAGGGTGAAGAAGAAGCAAAGTATGAAAATTCCTCTTAGTTATGGCTACCATCTTGGAAGAGCAATTCCAAAACTGAATCAGACAGCTCCTTAGAAAGCAACCTATTTGTCTACATTGTAGCATAAACTTGAAGTTAGTGCCTGGATGGAATTTCAGTGAAACAGCTTCAACTTCAGCATCATCCAAAGAGGACTGGTACTTCTCCAGGCTAATTTTCCTTGCTGGTGAGTGATGCCTTGACAATAATATGTCATCTGATTGGCATGAAAATCACAATCCAACTGTGGAGCCCAGGGAAAGCCTACTGTCAGCTAGCTCAGTTGTAAAGCTGGGAATACAGGGACTGGGAATGCACAAGAGAAGTCTGATCCTTTGAAATAGGTTCAGTTCAGTTCAGTCGCTCAGTCGTGTCCGACTCTTTGTGACCCCGTGAATCACAGCACGCCAGGCGTCCTTGTCCATCACCAACTCCCAGAGTTCACTCAGACTCGCATCCATCAAGTCAGTGATGCCATCTAGCCATCTCATCCTCTGTCGTCCCCTTCTCCTCCTGCCCCTAATCCCTCCCAGCATCAGAGTCTTGTCCAATGAGTCAACTCTTTGCATGAGGTGGCTAAAGTACTGCACTTTCAGCTTTAGCATCATTCCTTTCAAAGAATTCCCAGGGTTGATCTCCTTCAGAATGGACTGGTTGGATCTCCTTGCAGTCCAAGGGACTCTCAAGAGTCTTCTCCAACACCACAGCTCAAAAGCATCAATTCTTTGGCACTCAGCCTTCTTCACTGTCCAACTCTCACATCCATACATGACCACAGGAAAAACCATAGCCTTGACTAGATGGACCTTAGTCAGCAAAGTAATGTCTCTGCTTTTGAAAATGCTATCTAGGTTGGTCATAACTTTTCTTCCAAGGAGTAAGCGTCTTTTAATTTCATGGCTACAATCACCATCTGCAGTGATTTTAGAGCCCCCCAAAATAAAGTCTGACACTGTTTCCACTGTTTCCCCATCTATTTCCCATGAAGTGATGGGACTGGATGCCATGATCTTCGTCTTCTGAATGTTGAGTTTTAAGCCAACTTTTTCACTCTCCTCTTTCACTTTCATCAAGAGGCTTTTAGTTCTCTTCACTTTGTGCCATAAGGGCAGTGTCAGGGCTAGGAAACTCTCTCCTTAACTCTTTAAACCAGCACTATCCAGTAGAATATTTTACAATGATAGAAATGCTATACATCTATGCTGTATGATAGAGTAGCCACTATCTACATGTAGCTATTACAACTGAAGAACTGAACTTTTCATTTTATTTCATATTAATTAACTTTATTTATTTTAAAAAAATTTTTGAAGTATAGTTGATTTGTGATATTGTGTTGATTTCTTCCATAAAGTAAAATGATTCAGTTATACAGACATTTTTCATATTATTTTCCATTATGGTTCATCACAGAATATTAATTATAGCTGTCTGTGATTTACCATAGGACCTTGTTGTTTATATATTCTATATGTAATAGTTTATACCTGCTAATTCCAAACTCCCAGTCCTTCCTTTCTCCCTGCCCCAAGTGTGGCAACCACAAATCTGAACTCTGTATCTATGAGTCTGTTTCTGTTTTGTAGATGTGTTCATTTGTCTCATATTTTCGATTCTACGTATAAGTGATACCATATGGTATTCATCTTTCTTTCTCTGGCTTACTTTGCTTAATATAATAATCTCTAGGTCCAACCATGTTGTTACAAATGGCCTTATTTCATTATTTTTTATGGCTAAGTAATATTCCAATGAGGAATATTCCACTGGACTTCCCAGGTGGCGCTGTTGATAAAGAACTTGCCTGCCAATTCAGGAGACTTAAGAGACACATGTTTGATCCCTGGGTTAGGAAGATCCCCTGGAGGAGGGCTTGGCAACCCACTCTAGTATTCTTGCCTGGAGAATTCCACAGACGGAGGAGCCTAGCAGGCTACAGTCCATTGGGTTGCAAAGAATTGGACACAACTGAAGTAGCACACAAATACTCCATTGTGCATATGTACTGCATCTTCTTTAGTCATTCATCTGTTGATGGATATTTAGGTTAGTTCAGTATCCTGGCTTATATGCAGAGTACATCATGAGAAATGCCAAGCTGGATGAAGCACAAGCTGGAATCAAGATTGCGGCAGAAATATCAAAAACCTCAGATACACAGATGACACCACTCTTATGGCAGAAAGTGAAGAGAAACTAAACAGCCTCTTGATGAAGGTGAAAGAGGAGAGTAAAAAGCTGGTTTAAAGCTCAGCATTCAAAAAACTAAGATCATGGCATCCAGTCCCATCACTTCATGGCAAGCAAATGAGGAAACAATGGAAACAGTGACAGACTTCACTTTCTTGGGCTCCAAAGTCACTGCAGATGGTGACTGCAGCCATGAAATTAAAAGATGCTTGCTTCTTGGAAGAAAAGCTATGACAAACCTAGACAGCATATTAAAAAGCAGAGACCTCACTTTGCCAACAAGGTATGCCTAGTCAAAGCTATGGTTTTTCCAGTAGTCATGTTTGGATGCAAAAGTTGGACCATAAAGAAGGCTGAGCACCAAAGAATTGATGCTTTTGAGCTGTGGTGTTGGAGAAGACTCTTGAGAGTCCCTCAGACTGCAGAGAGATCAAACCAGTCAATCCTAAAGGAAATCAATCCTGAATATTTATTGGAAGGATTGATGCTGAAGCTAAAGTTGCAATATGTTGGCTATCTGATGGAAAGAGCCAACTCATTAGAAAATACCCTGACGCTGGGAAAGATTGAAGGCAGGAAAAGAAGGGGACAACAGAGGACAAGATGGTTGGATGGCATCACTGACTCAGTAGACGTGAGTTTGAGCAAGCTCCAGGAGATGGTGAAGGACATCTGGGAAGCCTGGCGAGCTACAGTCTGTAGGGTCACAAAGAGTGAGATACAACTGAGTGACTGAATAGCCACAGATGTCCTGGTTATTGTAAACAGTGCTACTATGAACATTGGAGTGCTTTTTTTTTTTTTTTTGAACTATATTTCAGTTCCAGAAGTGGCCTTGCTGGAACTCTATTTTTAGTATTTTACAGAACCTCCATACTGTTCTCCATAGTGACTGCACCAATTTACATTCCCACCAACAGTGCAAAAGAGTTCCCTTTTCTCTACACTTTCTCCAGTATTTGTTATTTGTAGACTTTTTAATCATGGCTATTCTGACTGGTAGGCAGTGGTACCTCACTATAGTTTTGATTTGCATTTCTCTAATATTAATTAACTTTAAATAATCACATGAGGATAGTAGCTATCAATTTGGACAGTGCAACCCTGAGCTATTTAATGCAGTTCTAGAATGGATAGTTAAACCAATGACTCTTTCTCTTATGCAGGACTTCAGTTTCATAACCTGAAAAATGAAAGAAAACTAATCTGTTAAGTCACAAGATTTTTATGAGGATCAAATGAGATAAGAAATGTGAAAGTACACAGTGATGATAACAATAGAATCCTCTACCAATGCAAGACATTTTAATACAGTAAGTACTACATGGTATGATAAATAATAGATAGACAGATAGATAGGCAGACAAGCACATATGTAGGAAGAGAGGGCAAAAAGATGGTTGCCATTTTATAAATTCTGTCTTTCCTACAAGATGACTTCTTGCTTCCTGGAATCTTTTTTTTTTTTTTTTAAACATGGAAAGGGAAGGAATGAGTTCAGATTCTTCTGAACTGGTATACCTCTCAACATATTTTGAGAAGGGAGCTGACCTTTCAGCTGGAAGTTCTCTAGTTCTAATGAGAGGTATTCTGTGCCCTATGGTTAGCTATCAGAGAAGGCAATGTCACTAGCTATGGGATCTGATTGCCAATTTCTGGGAATAGAGAAGGACCCCTTCAGAAACCTCACAGCAGCATGTTACACAAGGAAAAGGAAGAGGGAGAGGAGTGTGGGGTGCAAAGAACCTGGGCTGGGGCTAGCGTGGTAGTTACAAGAGGTGGAGCAGCAATGAAGGAAATTTAGTGGAGCCAAGTGGTGAAACAGAGGCTGAGTGGGTACGTGGAAGATTAGTGACAATGTTAGAAACCTGGAGTACTCAGAAACTAAAGCAGGAGCTCTCACACCTGAAAAAATGTGCACTGTCATTTCAGTGAGTATTTACTGTGCACTTGAACTGCATGGATCAATAAAACAAAGATCCAGTCCTACTCATACCCCAATAATCCAGTAAGGAAAAATCTTACAATATTTTATCCAGAGCAGTTGCACAATATGGAAGGGTAGCTTCTAAACTGAAATGTGACTACTGACCTTCTGAAATGCAGCTAAAGTATAAGACACATACCCAGTTTCAAAGACTTAGTATGAAAGATCATGTAATATACCTCCTTAATATTTTATTTATTTTTTTTTAATTTTATTTTTACTTTATTCTACATTACAATACTGTATTGGTTTTGCCATACATTGACATGAGTCAGCCACAGGTGTACACAATCTCCCAATGCCGAAGCCCCCTCCCACCTCCCACCCCATATCATCTCTCTGGATCATCCCGTGCACCAGCCCCAAGCATCCTGTATCCTGTATCAAACATAGAGTGGCGCTTCGTTTCTTACATGACAGTATACATGCTACAATGCCATTCTCCAAAATCATCCCACCCTCTCCCTCTCCCTCAGAGGCCAAAAGTCCATTCTATACCTCTGTGTCTCTTTTATTGTCTCACATGCAGGGTCGTCATTACTATCTTTCTAAATTCCATATATATGTGTCAGTATACTGTATTGGTGTTTTTCTTTCTGGCTTACTTTACTCTGTATAATCAGCTCCAGTTTCATTCATCTCATCCTTATAAAAGCAACAGACAGATTCAATACAATTCCTATCAAAGTATCAAGGAAATTTTCACAGAACTAAGACAAATAATTTTAAAATTTTTGTGTTAGAAACACAAAAAACCCCCAATAGACAAAACAATCTTAAAAGGACAAACAGAGCAGGAGAAATCATGCTTCCTGACTTCAGACTATCCTTCAAAGATATAGTAATGAAAACAGTATGGTAATGGCATCAAAACAGACAGAACAGCAGAACATGATGGCCCAGAAATAACCCAGGCACTTATGGTTAATTAATCTTTGATAAAGGAGGCAAGAATATACAATGGAGAAAAGACAGTCTCTTCAATAAGTTATACTGGGACAACTGGGCAACTACATATAAAAAAATGGAATTAGAATCTTCTCTAATATCACAAACACTGATAAACTGAAAACGGATTAAAGATCTAAATGTAAGACTGGAAACTATAAAACTCTTAGGAGAAAACATAGAGCATTCTTTGACCTAAATGTTAACAATGGGTTTTTGATATGTCTCCTAAAGCAAAGGAAATAAATGCAAAGTGCTAAGAGGAAAGTTCATAGCAATACAGGCATACCTCAAGAAACAAGAAAAAAGTCAAATAACCTAACTCTACACCTAAAAAAGCAACTAGAAAAGGAAGAAATAGAAAACCCCAGAGTAAGTAGAAGGAAAGAAATCTTAAAAATTAGGGCAGAAATATGTCTCTTTCAATTATGGTTTCCTCGGTGTGTGTGCCCAGCAGTGGGATTGCTGGGTCATAAGGCAGTTCTATTTGCAATTTTTAAGGAATCTCCACACTGTTTTCCATAATGGCTGTACTAGTTTGCATTCCCACCAGCAGTGTAAGAGTGTTCCCTTTTCTCCACATCCTCTCCAGCATTTATTGCTTGTAGACTTTTGGATCGCAGCCATTCTGACTGGTGTGAAATGGTACCTCATTGTGGTCTTGATTTGCATTTCTCTGATAATGAGTGATGTTGAACATCTTTTCATGTGTTTGTTAGCCATCCGTATGTCTTCTTTGGAGAAATGCCTATTTAGTTTTTTGGCCCATTTTTTTTATTGGATCATTTATTTTTCTGGAGTTGAGCTGCATAAGTTGCTTGTATATCTTTGAGATTAGTTGTTTGTCAGTTGTTTCATTTGCTATTGTTTTCTCCCATTCAGAAGGCTGTCTTTTCACCTTGCTTATAGTTTCCTTTGTTGTGCAGAAGCTTTTAATTTTAATTAGATCCCATTTGTTTATCTTTGCTTTTATTTCCAGTATACTGGGAGTTGGATCATAGAGGATCCTGCTGTGATTTATGTCGGAGAGTGTTTTGCCTATGTTCTCCTCTAGGAGTTTTATAGTTTCTGGTCTTACATTTAAATCTTTAATCCATTTTGAGTTTATTTTTGTGTATGGTGTTAGAAAGAGGTCTAGTTTCATTCTTTTACAAGTGGTTGACCAGTTTTCCCAGCACCACCTGTTAAAGAGACTGTCTTTACTCCATTGTATATTCTTGCCTCCTTTGTCGAAGATAAGGTGTCCATAGGTGTGTGCGTTAATCTCAGGGCTTTCTATTTTGTTCCACTGATCTATATTTCTGTCTTTGTGCCAGTACCATACTATCTTAATGACTGTGGCTTTGTAGTAGAGCCTGAAGTCAGGCAAGTTGATTCCTCCAGTTCCATTCTTCTTTCTCAAGATTGCTTTGGCTATTCAAGGTTTTTGTATTTCCATACAAGTCTTGAGATTATGCAGCGCTGTTTATAATAGCCAGGACATGGAAGCAACCTCGATGTCCATCAGCAGATGATTGGATAAGAAAACCGTGGTACATATACACAATGGAGTACTACTCAGCCCTTAAAAAGAATAAATTTGACTCAGTTCTAATGAGATGGATGAAATTGGAACCGATTATACAGAGTGAAGTAAGCCAGAAAGAAAAACACCAATACAGTATACTGACACATATATATGGAATTTAGAAGATAGTAATGATGACCCTATATGTGAGACAACAAAAGAGACACAGAGGTATAGAATGGACTTTTGGACTCTGAGGGAGAGGGAAAGGGTGGGATGGTTTGGGAGAATGGCATTGAAATATGTATACTTTCTTGTAAGAAACGAAGCGCCAATCTATGTTCAGTGTAGGATGCAGGATGCATGGGGCTGATGCACAGGATGATTCAGGTAGAGGATGAGGGGTGGGAGGTGGGAGGGGGCTTTGGCATTGGGAGATTGTGTTCACCTATGGCTGATTCATGTCAATGTATGGCAAAACAAATACAGTATTGTAATAAAAAAATAAATAAATTTAAAAAAATTAGGGCAGAAATAAATGCAAAAGAAACAAAAGAGATCATAGCAAAAATCAACAAAGCAAAAAGCTGGTTCTTTGAAAGGATAAATAAAATTGACAAACCATTAGCCAGACTCATCAAGAAACAAAGAGAAAAAAATTATTTTTTAATGGAGAAGGCAATGGCATCCCACTCCAGTACTCTTGCCTGGAAACTCCCATGGATGGAGGAGCCTGGTAGGCTGCAGTCCATGGGGTTGCTGAGTCAGACATGACTGAGTGACTTCACTTTCACTTTTCACTTTCATGCATTGGAGAAGGAAATGGCAACCCACTCCAGTGTTCTTGCCTGGAGAATACCAGGGATGGCAGAGCCCAATGGGCTGCCATCTGTGGGGTCGCACAGAGTCGGACACGACTGAAGCGACTTAGCAGCAGCAGTAGCAGCAGCATATTTTTTAATATTGATTTCATGGTGAAGTAACATTTTCAGTATACTGCATTAATTATATTACCAAAATTAATTCCACCTGTTTCTTTTTACCTTTTAGCCATGTGCTATGGAAAAATTACAATTTTATATATATATATATATATATATATATATATATATGGCTCACATATATTTCTATTGAGTAGTATTGATTTTTAGTCCACCCAGCTGAAAGTGGTCTGAGGCTTGCTTGAACTCTTACTGTGAATATTTGCAAATAGCACTGGGTACCAATATACCTGTGAGAAGAAGGATGAGCCCTGAAAAATATCTGCAGCAGGAGTTGTCAAGTGGAGCCTCTCTAAGAAAGAGATTTAATAAATGCCATCAAAAGACCCACATTTCATGAAGAAGTATATTCTTGCTGCAAAAGAACCCTCTCAGTCAAGTCTTTCCAGATTCCCTATAATCTCTGAAATGGCATCTTTCCTAATGTCCCTTCCCCTAAGGCTAGACAGTTTCTTTGATCCATTGAAACATATATATATGTATATACACACACACACATTATCTTTATACTTGAAATGTATGTATTCACACATGCAACTCACACAGATTGCATAGCCTTAATTTATAGACCATTTGGGAAAAAGCAAGCCTTGGGAATACTTGACACTTCTTTCTTGCTTGCTTGTTCCTGTAAGAATCTACATACAATTTTGTCTTCTCTCAGGAGGTTTCAATTCCAGTGAAAGGTCTTGTGACTGGAGATTATTAGATAAAAGAAAGGATCTCTGGGACTCCTGGTTTTCGAAGACAGCTTCATGTGTTACTCTCATCTGACACCATTCTATATTCATATATGTCTATAAACTGATTGGAGATGCTAACAATGACCGTCGTGCAGGAAGCAGTGATCCAAGCCTTCTTACCACCTTTACTCGTGTGCTTATGGGGTAGATGAGTCTTTTATCAGGAGCTACTAGCATAATCTTTTCTTTAACCATGAGATTCTTGAGGTCTAAAGAACTACTTCTTGACCGAGTTTAGTCATTTTGGAACATAGCATTCTATGTACATTCTCACATTTATGTGTTATGTCCAAAGAAGAACATATGCATTTACAGAAAGCAGTCACCAAGCCAATTTCATTTACAAAGAGAGGTTATGCATTCACACTGCTAACATGTTGATGTTAAGTGGAAAAGGGCTGTGGGTCAAGTAGTGCTGTGTCTCTAAATGCACTAAATACAAAGAAATATTTTCCATTTTTCATCTTTGGAGGGGAGACTTCTCAAACTCAGATGCTATATTTTAATTTCCAATCATTCATTAGTGTAAACTACATAATATTTTCCAGTCCACATTATAACATTTCCAAAAAGAGAAGACTTTCATAGTTATTACAGTTACCTGTTGCTACAGATTGAACTGTGAGCGCCCACTCCAAAATTCATATGTTGAAGTCCTAGCAGCAATGCAGTGGTATTTAGAGATGGGGACTTTGAAAGTAATTAGGCTTAGATAACATCATAAGGGTGGGATTCTTCACATGGCATGAGTGTCCTTTTAAGGAAAGACCCAGAGAGAGTGTCACTCCCTATATTCATAAAGACCAGGTCATGGAAACATACAGAAAGATGGCAGCCAACTACAAGCCAGGAAGAGTGCTCCCCAGGAACTGAATTGGTCAGACCCCTGATACTGGACTTCCTAGCCTTCAAAACTGGAGAAAATAAGTTTCTTTTGTTTAAGCCACTCAGCCAATGGAATCTTATTGTTCTCTCCATTCTCTTCTTGTTTCTATGAGTGGGTAATTGAGAGTTGGACTGTGAAGAAAGTTGAGCACCAAAGAATTGATGCTTTTGAACTGTGGTGTTGGAGAAGACTCTTGAGAGTCCCTTGGACTGCAAGAAGATCTGACCAGTCCATCCTAAAGGACATCAGTCCTGGGTGTTCATTGGAAGGAATGATGCTGAAGCTGAAACTCCAATACTTTGGCCCCCTGATGCAAAGAGTTGATTCATTGGAAAAGACCCTGATGCTGGGAGGGATTGGGGGCAGGAGGAGAAGGGGACGACAGAGGATGAGATGGCTGGATGGCATCACCGACTCGGTGGACATGACTTTGAGTGAACTCCGGGCGTTGGTGATGGACAGGGAGGCCTGGTGTGCCATGATTCATGTGGTTGTAAAGAGTCGGACACGACTGAGAGACTGAACTGAACTGAATCATCATCTGTGTTTCCTTCTGCACTGTATCAGAAAGAGATTTCCATGACAAACTTTGCCAACCAAAGGAATTCCAAGAATATTCAGGCAAATGTCTACTTTTGTTCCTAAAGATTCTTGTCACTCTTTCTCCTGAAATCAAACTGTTAAGTAAATAATAAAGCCTGAAAAAGAATCTATTTGTTGTTCTTTCTGCTGTAACAAACTACCACAAACTAAGTACTTAAAACAACACAAATTTATTCTTGCATGTCAGATGTCCAAAATTAGTTTTATAGGATTAAACTCAAGGTGCCGGTATGGTTGGTTCCTTCTGGAGTCTGTTTCTTACCTATTTCAGCTTCTGGAGGTTGCCTGCATTCCTTGGCATTACTTATCTTTTCTGGGCTTGCAGCCACATAACTCTAACCTCTGACTTCCATCATTATACCTCCTACTTCTGTAGTCAAACCTCCTCTGCCCACCTTTTATAAGGACACTTGTGACTAGCTGGATCATTCAGGACAATCTCGCCATCACAAGATTAATCACATCTGCAAAATACCATTTGCCGTATAAGGTAACATACATAGATTCTGGGGTCTAGGATCTGGATACTCTAGGCTTTCCTGGGGGCTCAGCGGTAAAAAATACACGCTCCAATGCATGAAACACAGGTTCAATCCCTGGATCAGGAATATCCCCTGGAGAAGGAAATGGCAACCCACCCTATATTCTTGCCTGGGAAATCCCATGGGCAGAAGAGCCTGGTGGGCTACTACATTCCATGGGGTCACAAAAGAGTATATCAGTCATGAGTTAGAAACTAAACAACAACTCTCTGGGAGCCATTTTTCAGCCTGCTGCAAATAAATACCACCCCAAAAATGTCACCAATTTAATGGATATTATTACATAGCTTCTAACTTCCCATTTGATGATACAATTGTTGATCCATTTCTCTCTGTGCTATATAGAGAAGGTGGCAACTTGACAGAATTTGAAACTAGTAGCATGGACAGTTTCCAGAGCAAATGATATTTTTTCCAGGAGTAATCTAATTTTCTCATGTACTGGGGTTTAATTTTTCAACAACCAGGCAAGGTGGCAAAAGCTGTCATTCTTTCTCTTGCAAAATGCAACCAGTTTTCCTCATTTGTGGGTGAAATGACTTTTCGTTAGTAAAAGGTGCAAATTATCTTAATAAATTGGATAATTTTGTTAAGTTGAGAAATGTCATGCCATTTGAGATGTTTTAGATATTCATATGAGAATGTTAACATTGACTCAGGCAAACTTTAGCAGATGACTAGGAAAGAAGCCTGAGACTGCCTGAATATAAAGTATACCCATGGCTTTGAACATAACAGGAAAGCAATAAATATTTGCTTCATATAAAACTGGGGAGAAGTGTGTGACTCAGAAGTTTTCTAATGAATCTAGTCCTCTCATTTTATAGATGAGAAAACCAAAGTGCAGAAAGTGGTCTAAGATCACAGACCTATAAAGGCCTCTCGGGTAATTTTAAACTTTTAGAAATGTGATATATGGTTAGATGTGCAACTGTAGGAATGAGCAGGTTATTTTGCTGTTTGGAGATTTTGCTTGTAAAACCATCCCCCTTAGGTGCCTCCAGTGTAAGCTCTCTCACACACTTCCACCATGTTCTCACCTGCACTGTCCTCCTTCACATGTATCCTGACTCCTGTGGAGGAGAGGAGGGCAGGCAGCAGAGAGACCATGGCGGGTGGAGGGAAGAGCAGCCTGGCCAAGGAAAGAAGGGCAGCCTGGTCAAGTCTGTCACAGGTCCTGGCCAGCACTTTCGATCAAGTGTGAACTTTGCCAATCAGCCTCCTCCTTCTAAAAAGATCAGAGACACTTCTCTCTGTGATGGGCCCAGGTCTCATCTGCTAGTCTATAGCATCACTAACAAAAGGAGAGCCACAGACTGCTTCCCAAACCAGTGATTTGCAAAGGCAATCTGCATTTCTTGAGGCTCCCAGTTCACTAATAATGAAGAGCTCTGAAAGCAGAATCACAAAAATTGTAGGATATCCTATAGGTTGACATCAAAGTAACGGCTTAATATTTTTTAAAGGGTTATAATATTATTATTTTCATGGGATAACTATAGGATATATCTTATCTACACATATGTAATTAAAATATATAAGATAATTGTAAGATTCTTAACTTCACAAGGTAACTATAGCATATATTACATAGGATATGGAGAAGGCAATGGCAACCCACTCCAGTATTCTTACCTGGAAGATCCCATGGACAGGGGAGCCATAATATTACATATAATATAATATAATATAACGTTATAATATAGTGAACTTTTGTTGACTTCAGGCAGTGTATTCTGGAAGAGAGACATTTATTTTATTTTACTTTATTTTATTGTTATTCATTCTAAGTATTATTTTTATTTCTTTTAAAATTTTATTGGCATATAGTTGATTTACAATGTATTAGTTTCAGGTGTACAACAAAGTAATTCATTATATTCATTCTTTTTAGATTCTTTTCTCATATAGGTTATCACAGAGTATTAAGTAGAGTTCCTTGTACTACACAGAGGTCCTTGTTGGTTATCTATCTTATATATAGTAGGGTGTGTGCATTCATACCCAGCTCCTGACTTATCCTGCTCTCCCCCACCCCCACCACCACCACATTTCCCCTTTGGTAACTGTAAGTTTGTTTTTGACATCTGTAAGTATGTTTCTGTTTTGTAAATAAATTCATTTGTTTCTTTTCTTTTCCTTTTTTTTATTAGACTCCATATATGAATGATATATATGATATTTGTCTTTCTCTGTCTGACTTATGTCACTTGGTCTGATAGTCTCCAGGTTGATCCATGTTGCTGCAGATGGTGGTTTCATTCTTTTTAATGGCTTAGTAATATTGTATATAGGTACCACATCTTCTTTATCCATTTCTCCGGTGATGGACATTTTGGTTGCTTCCATGTCTTATAAATAGTGCCTCAGTGAACATTGGGGTGCATGTATCCTTTCTGATTATGGTTTTCTCCAGATATATGCCCATGGGAATGGGTTTTCTAGATCATATGGTAGTTCTATTTTTAGTTTTTAAGGCACCTCTGTACTGTTCCCCATAGTGGTCGCACCAATTTATATTCCCGCCTACAGGGTAGAAGGGTTCCTTTTCTCCACAGCCTCTTCAGCATTTATTATTTGTAGACTTTTTGATAATGGTCATTCTGGCTGGTATGAGGTGATATCTCATTGTAGTTTTGACTTGCATTTCCCTGATAATTAATGATGTTGAGCATCTTTTCATGTGCTTCTTGGCCATCTGTATGTCTTCTCTTTAGAAATGTCTATTTAAATATTCTGCCAATTAAAACTTTCTTAATTTATTTATTTTTAATTGGAGGATAATTACTTTATAATATAATGTTGGTTTCTTTCATACATTAACATGAATCGGTCATAGATATACTTATGTCCCCTCCCTCTCAAACCTACCTCCAACCTCCCAACCCTTCTGCCCAGTTTTTGATTTGTTTGTTGTGTTGTTCTTTTTTTTTTTTTTAACATGGACCTGCATGAACTGTTTGTATATTTTGGAGATGAATACCTTGTTAGTCATTTGCAAATATATCCTCCAATTCTGTGGGTTATCTTTTATTTGTTTATAGTTTCCTTTGCTGTGCAGAAGCTTTTAAATTTAATAAGGGTCCATTTTTCAGTTTTGTTTTTATTTTCATTAGGAGGTGGATCAAAAAAATATTGCTGTGGTTTATGTCAAAGAGTGTTCTGCCAATGTCTTCCTCTGAAAGTTTTATAGTGTCCAGTCTTAACACTTATGTTTGTGATCCATTTTGAGTTAATTTTTGTGTATGGTGTTAAAGAGTATTTTAATTTCATTCTTTTACATTGCTGTTCAGTTTTCCTAGCACCACTTACTGAAGAAACTGTATTTTCCTGTTGTACATTCTTGCTTCCTTTATTTTAGATTAATTATTTTTATTTTTATGCCAGCTTTTTGGTACCATGCTGACAGAGCATTAAAAAGCAGAAACTTTACTTGCCAACAAAGGTCTGTATAGTCAAATCTATAGTTCTTCCAGTAGTCATGTATGAGTGTGAGAGTTGGACACAGAGAGGTTGAGCACCAAAGAATTGATGCTTTTGAGCTAAGGTGTTGGAGAAGACTCTTGAGAGTCCCTTGGACTGCAAGGAGATCCAACCAGTCCATTCTAAAGGAGATCAATCCTGGGTGTTCATTGGAAGGAATGATGCTAAAGCTGAAACTCCAGTACTCTGGCCACCTGATGCAAAGAGCTAACTCACTGGAAAAGACCCTGATACTGGGAAAGATCGAAGGTGGAAGGAGAAGAGTATGACAGAAGATGAGATGCTTGAATGGCATCACTGACTCAATGGACATGAGTTTGAGCAAGCTCCAGGAGTTGGTGATGGACAGGGAAGCCTGGTGTGCTGCTGTCCGTGAGGTCACAAAGAGTCACAACACAACTGAGTGATCCAACTGAACTGAACTGTTATTGTTTTGATGACTGAAACTTTGTAGTATAGTCTGAAGTCAGGGAACCTGATTATACCAGCTCCAGTTTTCTTTCTCAGGATTGCTTTGGCTATTTGTGATCTTTTCTGTTTCCATGTAAGATCTGGCATTTGTTTTATTCTAGTTCTGTGAAAAATGCCATTGGTAATTTGATAGGGATTTCAGTGAATCTGTAGATTGCCTTGGGCAGGATAGTCATTTCAACAATATTGATTATTCTAATCCAAGAACATGGTATATCCTTCCATCTATTTGTGACATGAATTTCTTTCATCGGTATCTTATAGTTTTCAGATTAGAGATCCAGAGGTAGGTTTTAATGCTCAAAATTCTCCAAGCCAGGCTTCAACAGTATGTGAACTGTAAACTTCCAGATGTTCAAGCTGATTTTAGAAAAGGCAGAGGAACCAGAGATCAAATTGTCAACATCCGTTGGATTATTGAAAAAGCAGAGTTCCAGAAAAACATCTACTTCTGCTTTATTGACTATGCCAAAGCCTTTGACTGTGTGGATCACCACAAACTGTGGAAAATTCTTAAAGAGAAGGGAATACCAGACCATCTGACCTGCCTCTTGAGAAATCTGTATGCAGGTCAGAAAGCAACAGTTAGAAGTAGACATGGAACAACAGATTGGTTCCAAATAGGAGAAGGAGCACATCAAGGCTGTATATTGTCACCCTGCTTATTTAACTTATATGCAGAGTACATCATGAGAAACGCTGGGCTGGAGGAAGCACAAGCTGGTGTCAACTGCATATCTGAGGTTTTTGATATTACTCCCAACAGTCTTGATTCCAGCTAGTCAAGGCTATGGTTTTTCCAGTAGTCATGTATGGATGTGAGAGTTGGACTATAAAGAAGGTTGAGCACCAAAGAATTGATGCTTTTGAACTGTGGTGTTGGAAAAGACTCTTGAGAGTCCCTTGGACTGCAAGGAGGTCCAATCAGTCCATCCTAAAGGAAATCAGTCCTGAATATTCATTGGAAGGACTGATGTTGAAGCTGAAACTCCAATACTTTGGCCACCTGATGTGAAGAACTGATTCATTAGAAAAACCGTGATGTTGGGAAAGATTGAAGGCAGGAGGAGAAGGGGACAACAGAGGACAAGATGGTTGGATAGCATCACCAACTCAATGGACATGAGTTTGAGTAAACTCCAAGAGCTGGTGACGGACGGGGAGGCCTGTCATGCTGCAGTCCATGGGGTCACAAAGAGTCAAACACGACTGAGCAACTGAACTGAACTGAGGTAGGTTATTCCATTCAAGAGACTGATATGTTGTGTCCACCAAAGAAGGAAATAAAAGGTCAGCATTGACCCCTACAAAATCAAAAGCAATGCAAGAACTACAACTTACCTTCTAACATCAATGCAGTCAATTCATGTTGGAATTCAGTCAGTTTATAGTCAACTCACAGATCGTAATCATTCTAATAAGGAAAGTATGGGGGTAGGTCAGAAAACCTGGGAGCGATAAGATGGAGGTGGAATGAGAGATTTCTTGGCTCCACTAAGCTTTGTGAGTTTAGACCAAACCAGTCTACCTCACCTTCTTTCCTTACACATCTGTTAAAGGGAAATGAATAGGATCAAGTAGCTGAGTCATGCTGCACATACTGAATTCTGTAATGTGTTAAAAACGAATGTTAATCTCATTTTCCACTCACTGTAGTTGTAATTGTTTTAAATTTTGTTATTCTTTATGGAACTTTGTAACCTAAGCCTGATATTCATATGCTTTTTTGGAATAAGATAAAATAAAGTTTAAAAATTTTTGAAGATATTATTTTTATCCCTTAAGGTTAAGGGACCAACAATATAGGCTGCTATCCAGTGCAGTACGAAGAGAGTGCAGTTTGGGAGCTGAAAGACTTTGGATTCAAATCCTTGTTTTGTCTGGTTTGGTAGCTCTAGACACCTCACCTTAAATCACAGCACCCATATTAGAGTGGCATTTTAAAGATTCATGAGGCAAGAAAGTATAAAATGCAGTCAGAACCTAGAAAATGTTTCTTTCCCTCCCTGCTTAAAAATTTGATCTCACCCTCAAAAAGCACAAATGACTCAGGGAGCTTCTTAAAACAATCATAGAAAAACAAACATGTGTTGCAACAGTGGCTTCAGAGCAGCATTCAGTGTGCTGAATGCAAGCTAAAATGATGAAGGATGGGAGATGTTATGGAGCACAGCATTAACAGCTTTCAAGAAGGCTTTTCCCTTTTGGACAAAGCATTCTATCTCCCTTAGTTTCATTATGTGCAACTGTGACTCTCCTTTAAATATGCAGTAAACAAATACTGGGTTCATTCTTTTAGAAGAAAAAGCTATACATCTCCAATATGGGGACTAAGAAAGATTTTAAAATAAGTAGAAATACATTAAGAAGAAAAAAAAAAAGGAACTAGGAGCTTTCCCTCTTCCCACCCCAAATTATACAAAACAGTATTTGTTAAATGTAGAATGAATGAGCCTAGCAGGCATTGCCAGCTAGTATGTATATTTCTTCTCAGATCTTTCAGATGTTTCAAGGAAACATTGTTGTTATTGTTCAGTCGCTCATTTGTGTCCCACTCTGCGACCTCATGGACTACAGCACGCCAGGCTTCCCTGTCCTTTACCATTTCCCGGAGCTTGCTCAAACTCATGTCTGTTGAGTCGGTGATGCCATCCAACCATCTTATCCTCTGTTGTCCCCTTCTCTTCCTGCCTTCAATCTTTCCCAACATCAGGGTCTTTTCTAATGAGTCAGCTCTTCGAATTCAGTTCAGTTCAGTTCAGTCACTCAGTCGTGTCTGACCCTTTGTGACCCCATGGACCACAGCATGACAGGCCTCCCTGTTCATCACCAACTCCTGGAGTTTACTCAGACTCATGTCCATTGAGTCGATGATGCCATCCAACCACCTCATTCTCTGTTGTCTCCTTCTCCTCCTACCCTCAGTCTTTCCCAGCATCAGGGTCCTTTCCAATGAAAAGACATTCTTCACATCAGGTGGCCAAAGTATTGGAGTTTCAGCTTCAATATTAGTCTTTCCAATGAACACTCAGGACTGATCTCCTTTAGGATGGACTGGTTGGATCTCCTTGCAGTCCAAGGGACTCTCAAGAGTCTTCTCCGACACCACAGTTCAAAAGCATCAATTCTTTGGCGCTCACCCTTCTTCACAGTCCAACTCTCACATCCATCCATGACTACTGCAAAAACCATAGCCTTGACTAGACAGACCTTTGTTGGCAAAGTAATGTCTCTGCTTTTTAATGAGCTGTCTAGGTTAGTCATAGCTTTTCTTCCAAGGAGAAAGCATCTTTTAATTTCATGGCTGCAGTCACCATCTGCAATGATTTTGGAGCCCAAGAAAATAAAGTCTGTCACTGTTTCCATCGTTTCCCATCTATTTGCCATGATGTGATGGGACCAGATGCCATGATCTTAGTTTTTTGAATGTTGAGCTTTAAGTCAGCATTTTCAGTCTCTTCTTTCACCTTCATCAAGAGGCTCTTTAGTTCCTCTTCACTTTCTGCCATAAGGGTGGTGTCATCTGCATATCTAAGGTTATTGATATTTCTCCCAGCAATCTTTAATTCCAGCTTGCACTTCATCCAGCCTGGCATTTCACATGATGTGCTCTTCATATAAGGTAAATAAGCAGGGTGACAAGATACAGCCTTTTCATACTCCTTTCCAAATTTTGAACCAGTCTGTTGTCCCATGTCCTCTTATAACAGTTGCTTCTTGACCTGTATACAGGTTTCACAGGAGGCAGGTAAAGTGGTCTGGAATTCCCATCACTTGAAGAATTTTCCACAGTTTGTTGTGATCCACCCAGTCAAAGGCTTTAGCATAGTCAATTAAGGAAATGTAAAACCAGGAAATGGTGTCAGGAGACCCAGGTGGTGGACATTGACATGTTATGTTTCACTGGGCCAAAATTTTCTTAACCAGCCTTGACAATAAGGACTCTCCAACATCTAGATTCAAAGATAGGTAGATCCTATTTTCATCATTCCCTTTAAAAATTCTCTCTTTGGAGGGTCCTTCTCATATCTTCCCTTGATTACACCCAAGAAAGTCTTATTCTATGATTTAAACTTTGTCTTGGAAAGGAATTACCATCTGGGAGACCTTGGAAAATTATGTAGTCCTTCTTAGTCTGTTTTATCACCTCTAATATAGCAAGAATAATATCACCTCTAATATAGGATCATAGAGTTCACAGAGGAAGTATAAGTTTTATAAGTTAGTTAATATAAAGCCCTACCTGTGTTGTGCTTAGTCACTTAGTCGTGTCCAGTCACTCTTTGCAACCCCATGGACTGTAGCCCACCAGGCTCCCCTGTCTATGGGGCTTCTCCAGGCAAGAATACAGGAGTGGGTTGCCATGCTCTCCTCCATGGGATCTTCCCAACCCATGGATTCACTCCAGGTCTCCAACATGGCAGGCAGATTCTTTGATATCTGAACCACCAGGGAAGCCCAAGTCCTACCTGATGCATGAAAAATAGTAACTAAATATTAGCTATTGTTTATGATCAATATTGACTTAGTTAAATTTGGCCGTGGAATATGGAATGGACATCACCAGATGCTCAACACCAAAATCAGATTGATTATATTCTTTGCAGCCAAAGATGCAGAAGCTCAATACAGTCAGCAAAAACAAGACCAGGAGCTGACTGTGGCTCAGATCATGAACTCCTGATTGCCAAATTCAGACTTAAATTGAAGAAAGTAGGGAAAACCACTAGACCATTCAGGTATGACCTAAATCAAATCCCTTATGATTATACAGTGGAAGTGAGAAATAGATTTAAGAGCCTAGATCTGACAGATAAAGTGCCTGATGAACTATGGACAGAGTTTCATGACATTGTACAGGAGACAGGATCAAGACCATCCGCATGGAAAAGAAATGCAACAAAGCAAAATGGCTGGCTGTGGAGGCCTTACAAATAGCTGTGAAAAGAAGAGAAGCAAAAAGCCAAGGAGAAAAGAAAAGATATAAGCATCTGAATGCAGTTCCAAAGAATAGCAAGAAGAGATAAGAAAGTGTTCTTCAGCAATCAATGCAAAGAAATAGAGGAAAACAACAGAATGGGAAAGACTAGAGATCTCTTCAAGAAAATTGGAGATACCAAGGGAACATTTCATGCAAAGATGAGCTCGATAAAGGACAGAAATGGTCTGGACCTAACAGAAGCAGAAGATATTAAGAAGAAGTGGCAAGAATACACAGTAGAACTGTACAAAAAAGATCTTCACAGCCAAGATAATCACGATGGTGTGATCACTCATCTAGAGCCAGACATCCTGGAATGTGAAGTCAAGTGGGCCTTAGAAAGCATCACTACGAACAAAGCTAGTGGAGGTGATGGAATTCCAGTTGAGCTATTTCAAATCCTGAAAGATGATCCTGTGAAAGTGCTGCACTCAATATGCCAGCAAATTTGGAAAACTCAGCCACATCTATTTCTGCTTTATTGACTATGCCAAAGCCTTTGACTGTGTGGATCACAATAAACTGTGGAAAATTCTGAAAGAGATGGGAATACCAGACCACCTGACCTGCCTCTTGAGAAAACTATATGCAGATCAGGAAGCAACAGGAAGCCACAGGACTGGAAAAGGTCAGTTTTCATTCAAATTCCAAAGAAAGGCAATGCCAAATAACTCTCAAACTACCGCACAATTGCACTCATCTCTGCTCAAAATTCTCCAAGCCAGGCTTCAGCAATATGTGAACCATGAACTTCCAGATGCTCAAGCTGGTTTTAGAAAAGAGAAACCAGAGGTCAAATTACCAACATCCGCTGGATCATGGAAAAAGCAAGAGAGTTCCAGAAAAACATCTATTTCTGCTTTATTGACTATGCCAAAGCCTTTGACTGTGTGGATCACAATAAACTGTGGAAAATTCTGAAAGAGATGGGAATACCAGACCACCTGACCTGCCTCTTGAGAAATCTGTATGCAGGTCAGGAAGCAACAGTTAGAACTGGACATGGAAAAACAGACTGGTTCCAAATAGGAAAAGGAGTACGTCAAGGCTGTATATTGTCACCCTGCTAATTTAACTTCTATGCAGAGTACATCATGAGAAACACTGGGCTGGAAGAAGCACACGCTGGAATCAAAATTGCCAGGAGAAATATCAATAACCTCAGCTATGCAAATGACACCACCCTTATGGCAGAAAGTGAAGAGGAACAAAAGAGGCCTTTGATGAAAGTGAAAGTGGAGAGTGAAAAGTTGGCTTAAAGCTCAACATTCAAGAAAGCAAAGATCATGGCGTCTGGTCCCATCACTTCATGGCAAATAAATGGGTAAACAGTGCAAAGTGTCAGACTTTTTTGGGGGGCTCCAAAATCACTGCAGATGGTGACTGTAGTCATGAAATTAGAAGACTCTTACTCCTTGGAAGGAAAGTTATGACCAATCTAGATAGCATATTCAAAAACAGAGACATTACTTTGTGACTAAGGTCCGTCTAATCAAGGCTATGGTTTTTCCTGTGGTCACGTATGGATGTGAGAGTTGGACTGTGAAGAAAGCTGAGCGCTGAAGAATTGATGCTTTTGAACTGTGGTGTTGGAGAAGACTCTTGCAAGTCCCTTGAACTGCAAGGAGATCCAAGCAGTCCATCCTAAAGGAGATCAGTTCTGGATGTTCTTTGGAAGGAATGATGCTAAAGCTGAAACTCCAATACTTTGGTCACCTCATGCGAAGAGTTGACTCATTGGAAAAGACTGTGATACTGGGAAAGATTGGGAGCAGGAGGAGAAGGGGACGACCGAGGATGGGATGGCTGGATGGCATCACTGACTCGATGGACATGAGTTTTGGTGAACTCCGGGAGTTGGTGATGGACAGGGAGGCTTGGTGTGCTGCAGTTCATGGAGTCGCAAAGAATCAGACATGACTGAATAACTGAACTGAATTGATTTTTAATATTATTTCTCCAAAGTATTTCTTATAATTTCTCTTTTCTTATGACTTTACTACTCTGACAGCTTGACCAATGTGTTAGGAATATGAGGTAACATTTTTGTTTCTAACTTGAAAATAAAATATTTAAGTGTGTATTTGTTGAGCAAGGTTTCAGGAAATGTGTTTGTTACCTGTCACTTTTGCCACCTTGATGGCTGAATTGGACCACATAAGAATGTATTTTGTACTACAGAGCACAGATGAGTGATCAGTTCTTTAGTATGTCAAGGTTCTATTTCTAACCTTAGTTTTTTCAGTGGTATCACAGGCATCTGACGAAAGGCTATTGTTTCTCCTGCAAAGTAAGGTGGCCCAGCACCATCTGTCAATGACTTTAGCTTTCCAGCTATAAGAAATCTGATTTTACTGTTGCTGTAGTAGACTTAAGGCCACGTGAAGTTGGCTTTGTCTTGAGTCTCAAAATGGTTGGAATGAATTTTTTTTTACCCCCCAAAATTGCCAAACCAGAAAGTTTTCAACAATTCCCAGATGACTCTTTGGGAGGCAGGGGCAGGGGAGGGTAGTATTCAGTCTATCTTTCTTTGTAAAATTGGCAGATCAAAAAGGAGGTACATGGCTTCTCTCTGCTTACTGGCCAAGAACTCTGATACCAGGTGGAGTTGGATGTGCTGCAAGATCCATTCTGCTTCCAAACTGCCAACCTTCAGAGGAAGGTCAACCTGAGCTTTCCCAGACCCTCAAAGTTAGTCCCTCCTCCTTGATGAAGCCTTCTCTGTCTCATAATCAGTCTGCTGCTGCTACTGCTAATTCGCTTCAGGCGGGTCTGACTCTGTGCGACCCCATAGACAGCAGCCCACCAGGCTCCCCATCTCTGGGATTCTCCAGGCAAGAACACTGGAGTAGGGTGTCATTTCCTTCTCCAATGCATGAAAGTGAAAAGTGAAAGTGAAGTCACTCAGTCGTGTCCGACTCTTAGCGACCCCATGGACTGCAGCCCACCAGGCTCCCCCGTCTCTGGGATTCTCCAGGCAAGAACACTGGAGTGGGGGTGCCATTGCCTTCTCCACACACTCAGTCCAGTCCTTACTTATTGTCTCTAATATTTGGTCCGCATTGCTTATTAATTCCAGCAACTAGTAAGCTGTAGACTGTGGGCTGTATTGATCACCATGGGTAACACGATCCTGTCTCTCCCCATGGTGACCAGCACAGCCCTGAACCTACAGTAAGTGCTCAAGCTGATCTATTCTGCCATCACAGCTTACTGTTCAAAACTATGCCCTTTCTTAGCCCAACCCACATGTCTCCACCTGTGGAATCTCTGCTGTGGTCTAGATGACAAGCACTGTGATGGAGTCAGGAGACACAAGAGACTCGAGTCAAGAAGATCCCCTGGAAGAGGGCATAGCAGCTCACTCCAGTATTCAGTTCTTGCCTGGAGAATCCCATGGACAGAGGAGCCTGGAGGGCTACAGTCCACAGGATCACAAAGAGCCAGACATGACTGAAGTGATTTAGCAGGTAAGTGAAGGGGTTAGGGACAGGCTTATTCAGCATTACAATCCCATAGCCCAGGACAGTGGTTGATACAGCAGACATGCAATAAATAATTGTTAATTTGAATAGAATTTTCACCATTACCTTTACTTAAAGCTTTCCTTTCTCTTTCCAAAACACCACACTGAAAGGAACTTTCAATCAAAAGTAAAGGAACTTTATTTTTCTTTCATTTGTTTCTGGACTTCCAAGTGTGACAGAAATGTATCAGAATGTTAAGACTCAAGCCAACACTCTAGGTGAGAAGTAGGCAGATTATAGTGTCAAATTCCACCTGCCACCGGTTTTTTAAATAAAGTTTTACAGAAACACAGCCATGCCCATGAGTGTGTACCTATAGCTACTATTCTCCAGCAACTGTGACAGAGTTGAGCAGTTGTAATCATATGGCCTATAAAGCCAAAAACCTTTCCTACCTGGCAGTTCAGAGGAAAAGCTGCCAACCCTTGCTCATTTAGATTATACAACCATAGTATTTCTTCTTGTGTATTAGTTATGAACAGGAAAAGAAGCCTTGAAAATTCCCCAGTAAAGAAAATAATAATATTTAATGATAGTTTTATGGTAATGGCTATACATTACATATCTACAGATATAAAACACATTTATAAAATTCTTTTATATATGTAATCTCATTTGATTCTATTAACATTTAGAAGAGGTAGACAGGGAAATTATATCTTTGTTTTACAAATGAGGAAATAAACTACTTGCTATAAATTGTTTTTAAAAATTTGATTTCCAGTTCGGTCTTTCCCTAATACCTAGTTGTTGAACAAAAACAAAATAATAATAATTTCACCTTTTCACCTTATTCCTCTTTTACCACTAAGCTGGTGCCTGAAAATGTCCAGCGTTGAGCTTTTATCCCCATGCTGGAGGCACCATAGTTCTATTATACAGATAGAGTTTTACTGCATTTAAATTTTTCTGAGCCCCATAGTCTGAGAGAGCACTGCCTTTGCTGCAGAAAATACTTGCACCATAAAAACAGGGTGTGAAGACCTTTGTTTCCCAGAGTAACATCTGCGTCTCAATATTCTTCTATTTGGAGAATAAGTAGCGCTATGTTCTTCCATGTGCTTCTCTAAATGCACTCCAATTCAATATTTTGTTACAGAAGGTCTCTGACTTTTGGTAACTTCATAGGTTCCTAATGGGAATCCAAAAGTCCCCATGCATTTATCCCTGTAGACTGGGGCCAGAGCAAAGTAATGACAAGTTTCATTGCAATCTCCTCTTCAGTAAATCCTGAAAGTTTGAATGTTCCCATTTCAGGCACTGTCATTCTGCCTAACTAGTTAATGGCTCCTACTGGTACCTTAACCAGGAAATTAGTTATTTAGCAGCAGTTATATAGATCTGTATGTGTGTGTGTGCATGATTAAGCCAACAAATAGAAGCTAAGCCGTTTATTTGAGTAGGACTGTTATAAAGCACTCAGGCCGAAGGGAAGAAAACAAGAGATGGTATCTGGATTAAAAAAAAACAATATAGAGCAAGTCCAACCGTTGTAGTTACAGAGATGGAGGACTTTTGAGGGCAAAGGAGTCAGAAAGTTCAGAGCAGGACTCCTCAAATATCATCATGCATCTGAATCACCGGGAGGGCCTGTAATAAACAGATTGCTGGGCTCCACCCAGTTTCTGATTTAGTTGGTGATACTGATGCCGCTGGTCCAGTGATCACACTTGAGAACCATGCTAAACTCTGAGCCAGTGTTTCTCCAGCTTTGATGTGACTGTGAATCTCTTGGGGATCTTGTAAAATACAGATTCTGATTCGGCAATTCTGGAGGAAAGAGGGCTAAAGCCCTATGTATCCAGCAAGCTCCCAGGTGTTGCCAGTTCAGTATATCTGGCCCGTGTACATTTGATTTTGTGTACAATAAGGGATTCCAAACTGTTCCCTAGAACAGGAGACCTATTTTACAAATGGAAGTAAGCTTCTGAAGTTGCTGTGAAGTTACAGCTTGCTTGAAGACTTTAAGTTTGCGTCAAATATTTTTTTTCCTGAGTCTAATATCTATTTTTCTTGCTTTTCTTCCTCTTTCCTTTCTTTCTACCTTTCCTCTTTCAAACTCAAGTTTACTCTCTCCTCTTTACCTGTCAGCTGTGAATGTGTTACAGAGCTAAGGAGAGCTTAGCATAGTGAAGACAGGTCTAAGCTTGGGTAGCTTGCATTCTAGTTTGGGGTATGGTTCTGAAAGTTGTGGGGTATTCAGCAGGTCATAGGATCTTTCTCAGCCTCAGGTTCCTCTGCTTCAAAATGATGGGACTGTTCTGGACAATCTTTAAGGTCCTTGACGCTCACAAAGACTTTGCTGTGTCAAATGCAGGCAAAAGCACACCAACAAGCTATAGAAGCTGTGCTGCCACCTTTGGGTGGAAAACATAACTTTAACTGGGCCAGACACAACTTTGAAATGAAAGACATTGTACTGAGACTCATGGCCTGCAGCCCCAATACCAATTAATGTTTCTTCCATATGATTGCAATTCACACTGACTTCCCTATAACATAGAATTTCAGGCACAAACCAACATAAATTTGATTTTGATGTCTTTTGCCTTTTATATATATTGAAACTTCACAGCCTGATCAATGTTCTGTGAATGTTTTTTCATGTTATGAAATTAACATAGTTATGGAAAGTTTGAATTATGCTGGTTTATAATACATTGTAATTAAAATATTGATTATTAAGTAACTGACAAACCCCAGAAGTTCACAGTAGAGGAGCAGAACAAAAATGTTAGCTTTAGAGTACAATTAACCTGGATTTAAATTTTTGACTATTCTATTTTCTAAGTGTGTTTTTTTGGAAAGTCATTTAACTTCTCTGTGTTTGTTGTTGAGCGATCAAAATTTTTACCTTGTAAAGTCTATGGCAAAGTTGCTGACACTTGTGAGTGTTTAGTATATTGGAGATATTAGCAAATGACCCCTGCAAGATAGCCTGTGATGCTGAAAACCAAATGAGCTTTAAACCAGAACAATGTTTCATTCTTAGCTGTTCCACTTACCAGTTTCATAACCTGGCACAATTCACTGAACCTTTTGAGCCAGTTTCCCCATCTGTATAATGGAAACCAAGACCTTCTGGAACTGATTAAGAATTACATGATATTGCTCTGGACCAAGCTGTGTCTGCCTCCACCCACTCCCTACCTCTAGTTCATATGTTTAAGCCCTTACCCCTGAGGTGACTGTACTTGGAGGTAGAGTCTTTTAAAACAATATTTATTTATTCATTTATGTATTTGGCTGCCCTGGGTTTCAGTTGCAGCAGGCAGAATCTTTGGTCTTCTTTATGATATGTGGGATCTTTAGTTGTGGGATGTGGAATCTTGTTCCCTGATCATGGATGGAACTCAGGCCCCCAGAACTGGGAGCGTGGCGTCTGAGGCACTGGACCACCAGGGAACTCCCTGGGGTAAAGCTAAATTTTTAGTAGGTAAAGTTAAATGAAGTCATAAAGTTGGGGCCCTGACCCAATAGGATTAGTGTCATTATAAGAAAAGATAATAGAAAGCATGCTGTCTCTCTCTTGCTCTCTCTTTCCCTCCCTTTCCTCTGTGCATTTGCACCAAGGAAAAACTCCTATGAGCAGACAGAAGGCAGCCATATGCAACCCAAGGGGAAAGCTTTCATCAGACATCAACCCTGCTTATGCATTGATTTTTTTATTTCCAGTCTCCAGAAAGATGAGGAAACAAACTTCTGTTGCTTAAGCTAGCCAGTCTTTGATATTCTGTTATGGTGGCCTAACATATCAGACTAATACAGTATCATAATGAAATGTGTGCAAAACCCCACTAGGGCTTGAAAAACATTCTCTTTCTCCTTTACTTTTCTCCCCTACTCAAATAAAGAGAACATTAAAATGATTAGGAATTTAACTCACTTCTGGACTAGCTTAGAATTCACCCAAAGTCTTTTCCTCACCACTAGAAACATACTTCCGCTAACATTCTTTCTTCCAAGTGCCACAGTGACATATAACTAGATCCATTCTTCTGGCTGTCCCATTTGGAGACAACTGTGAAAGATAAAAAGATCTGTGCAAGGCAAATGAAGTGGTATATCTTCACTACTGACACCTGCAGATGGCACCCCAGAAATAGGTGACAGCTAATAATGGGGATCCTGCCATGAAAGCAAGCTATCAGTGTGAATAATAAACTCTTCTTTGTTCCTCACCTAGAGTCTCATGTCTTCTACCAGAACCAATACTACAGCAGGTTAACTTGTTAGCTTGCATGTAGGGAAAATCTCAAACCCGAACAGCTCCTCGCACTTCTTTATTCCTAAGAAACCAAGATCTTGTTTATTTTTAAATATACTTCAAATATCTCTTTTTCATAAAGATATTGTGGTTAGTTTTTGCTTGTATCTGTAAAATAGGAATAATAATAATATTTACCTGTTTGGTTGTTGTACAGCTTAAATGAGCTGATATATATAAGCAAAGTTACTTTCTACTTTGTATGCTTCTAATTTATTTTCGTATATTGTTCCTTCTTTTTACCTGTAGCTTCATTGGAAATAAACACTCTAGTGGGTTAATTTCAATGGTCCTCAAAGCCTAGCACAAAGAAGACACCGACTGCAATTCACTCATTCATGCGAAAACAGACATTGATCACCTGCTTTGATCACTAATACTGTTCTATCATGAGTGATATACTACGAACTGTTGACACTAAATAGGAACAGGGGGAAAATACTAACCTTAAATTTATTTTTCCTCTTTTTAGAGATATAAAAGCAGGATTTGAGAATTGGAATTTGAGAAAAGCACTTACTTATGGAATTTGAGCCAGAATAGGAAATTGCTCTATCAGATAATGCTCAAGATTATTGCATGTAATGCTTCCTTAAAGCAATCTAATTTTCACCATTGGGGAGTATGGGTGGGGAAAAAAAGGTGATGTAATTTCAAAGGTTTTTTCCACTGGTACACAATTTGGTTGATTTAGGTGATCCCTGATTTTCTCAATTATTTGAAAATTCTATAAATCTGCAATCCCCCTTATCCAAGCCTGTCTCCTACATACTGTCGTTAGTTCTTTGCATGTGGAGCATGAAATCAACTTTCTCCAGAAGGCAAGTCTGGTTCAATTTGGTTGGGAGACTCCACCCATTGCCAGCTTTTGGCATCTGACACTGGTAGAAAAGGTCTCAGCATTGTAAGTGTAGGAAGGGTGGGGACATCTCAATGACCTCACTCTTTCATCGAATGAATGGGTTTCTCCTGATAATAACCATGAAACATGCCAGCTTGAAGGGCAGGGCCAACTTCTAAAAATCAGTAGCCCCACTATCATCCATTCAATCATGCCTTCAGTCCCCTGAGAAAATCATTTTCCTAAACCATGGCTCAGCTGCTCTAAAACTATGCAAAATACATTGTCACCTCCTTGAGAGAGGTCTAAAAAGATAGAAACATGTCATAATTATAATCATATTTGCCACAATAAAAGTAAGCATAGATACATGTCAGAGGAGATAGCTTTTCTTCATCCTTGACACAGCTCTGTACTAAAGAGACAACAGCAGATATTGCCTTTGCATCCTCTTGCTGGGATCCCTTTGCCAAATATATTTTTCTTCCTGTGTTAATTTTTTACTAACTCAAACAGTACAAAACATAAGCAGCAGAAAACTCAAATTTTACAGGCGCAAAGTAGTGTAACAGCTACCCGGGGAGCCACGCACCTTCTCATATCATGTGACTAAAGAAAAGCAAAGATGGCCTAAGTGTCGAGATCCTCATGTTTTCTTATCCTGAGAATCATCCTCACAAAAACTTCAGGATTACGTTTCCAAACAAAGCCAACTTTTCCAACATGCCTGACATGCAGAGATACTATTACCTGAATCAAGCTGGAATGTATTTGTTATATTTGCAGGAAATAGAGTTTATCGGTATGATAGCACATCTCGTTCTGGACTTCAGACAGACTTTGGGGGTCAGAATGTGTCACCTTTAAACTCAATAACTCTGCTCTCTTGTTAAACCAAAGAAGTACAAGGGGCCAGTAGAGTTCCCGTGTCAGCATTTTCAAGGAGTTGCATTATCTACCTCAGTGAACAGTTGGGCACATACATAAATTAGTCAGTAGCAAGGAGCTTCCCCGCAGTCACCAAGCTCTGTCTGTTTTCCAAAAATAAAGGGATAACTTTCTGTTAACAAAAGGATGTGCTCTAGTGAAACATCTTTTTATTGACAGAAATCTGACAAATGAGTGCAAAAATAACACAGAGAGCATAGGGTTGCATCCTAAAGCAAAATGATTTTTAGATTATTAAAATCATCACTTTATTTAGCTGGTTAGTGAATATTCATCTACCGATTAACCCTTTCTGAAGGGTAATACAGGCTCTTCCAAATCTAGAAGTTTCAGAATCAAATGGCAGCCCTTTTAAGGGAGCTTCCCAAGGTAGGGAAGGAGCTTGGGGATGTAGAGTGAGAAGCCCACCTACGCATCTCTCTGGGCCACGCCACCCCTGAGAATGTACTTGGGAGTGTCCGTCTAGGCTCAGAGGCCAAGTTTGTGGCCATCCTGTCTTTACTGCTTTTCATTCCTACAGCTCCTTTCATTGTGAACAAGGTCCTTCTTATCGGTTTGGAAAAAAGGCAAAGAGTTGTTTGATGGTTGCATGGGTGTTACTTTAAATGCAATCAGTTTGTCAGCCCACAGGTGATCAAGACATCTCCTTGGGTTGTCTTGGGTTAAGATTTTTCTTGGGTTAAGTGTTTCTAAAGCCAAACTCTAGAGTGTAATTACTAGATACCCTGGCCACATGATGTGGCATGCTCTGAACTTCATTTTCCTTTTTACCAAAACATCTGCCCTCTCTCTAATGTGAAGAATGAAATAATGAGTGAGAGAACACTCTGGGAGCTGTCAAGTGTGCTGCAGACATGGGAATAAGGACAATGATAGTGATTACTACTAGCGTGTGGCTCCAGACACTTCCCCCTTGGAGCTCAGCACCCTCGTACAAGGTGTGTTTGTTTCCCCAACCCCTCACTCCATCAGAATGTGAATTCCAGGAAAGCAAGCTCTTTATTTTGCTGTAGTATCACCAGGTACCTAAGGAGTATTTGTTTAATAAATAGAAGAATGAATTAATGGTTCGTGTATGCTGCCAAGTTTTGTGTGTGTGTTTGCTTATTATTAGATAACAATAACATAAAGGAACTTCATTAGCCAAAATCCTCACTGAGATTCAGTTGAAAAACCTTGTGTATGTGTGTGTGCGTGCGCACGCACGCGCTAAGGCACTTCAATCATGTCCAACTCTGCAACCCTATGGATTATAGCCTGCCAGGCTCTTTTGTCCATGGGATTCTCCAGGCAGTTGTGTAATTCAATTTCTTTGAGTGCACTTTTCAAAAATTACTGTTTGTCACATTCTGTTTTTATTGGAGTAGAGATATTATGTAATATCTTAGAAACTACATAAAACTAGAAATGGTGAACAAAGACAAATACTGTGTTCCCATCTATGGGGAAGAAGTCAGAGGCCAGAGATGTGAAGTTTCTTGCTTCTGAGGTGCAGTGGCGGCATCCATGGGCTGACGACTGTGTGCTTTGCCTCCAGGAAACACTACCTCCTCTTCTCTCAGCAGACAAACTGGGTGCTGGGTATCCCCTGCCATTCTAACTTTTGCTGGATGAGGAGGGCTCTCTCTGTCAAGCTACTCAAGTGGGTGTTGTCACATGACCAAGAATAAAGAGGAAAAGGAAATAAATGGGGATTGGGGTCATATAGATGGGACATCAGCCAGTGAGAAGAAAGAGATCAAAATGGGAAAAACTTAAATAACCTAGGAAACTAACAGAGTGGCCATGCATTCACTTAGGAAATACTGGGCCCCTACTACCTGCATGACTCTGGGAGAGCAAAGGTGATTGCTCAAGTTGATGTTTTGGTGGAGACCTCCTGTTGTCAAAGGAGCAAACTGAATTGAAAGATAAGAACTTACTTTAGCTTGATTTTCTCATATCAGACAAAGTTGCAGCTCTAACCAGGTAAGGAAGGTTTAAACTATTATATATATTATATAATAAACTATTATATCATAAATTAATAATTAATAATTTTATCACTATAATTAGCTATATATATGTATGTATGCTCAGTCCCTCAGTCATGTCTGACTCTTTGCTACCTCATGGACTGTAGCCTGCCGGGCTCCTCTGTCCATGGAATTTTTAGGCAACAATACTGGAGCAAGTTGCCATTCCCAATAGGGATTGAACCCACTTATCTTGTGCTTCTTGCACTGACAGGCAGATTCTTTACCATTGAGCCACCTGGGAAGCCCAGCTACATGTGTATATATATACATTTTTTGTTGTTCAGTTGCTCAGTTGTGTTCAACTCTTTGCACCCCGATGGACTGCAGCATGCCAAGCTTCCTTGTCCTCTTCGATTTCCCAGAGTTTGATCAAACTCATGTTCCTTGAGTTGATGGTACCCTCCAACCATCTCATCCTTTGTTGCCTCCTTCTCTTCCTGCCTTCAATCTTTCCCAACATCAAGGTCTTTTCCAATGAGTTGGCTCTTCACATCAGGTGGCCAAAGTATTGGAGCTTCAGCTTCAGCATCAGTTCTTCCAATGAATATTCAGGGCTGATTTCTTTTAGGATTGACTGTTTGATCTCCTTGCTGTCATATGTGTGTGTGTGTGTGTGTGTGTGTGTGTGTGTGTGTGTGTATCTTTATATAGTCAACTGGATAATTCCACCTTATGTTAATGTATTTAAGACTAAATTTCCTCCCAAATCTCCACCTCTTATCTCTCGGCCTTGGATCTCTTTCTCACTCCGTCTTCCACAATGCTGTCAGAGCAATCATTCTAAAATGCAGATATTAACTTTCAATGGTAGTAGCAAGCAGGTGGAGAAGGCAATGGCACCCCCACTCCAATATTCTTGCCTGGAAAATCCCATGAATGGAGGAGCCTGGTAGGCTGCAGTCCATGGGGTTGCGAAGAGTCAGACATGACTGAGCGACTTCCCTTTCACTTTTCACTTTCATGCAGTGGAGAAGGAAATGGCAACCCACCCCAGTGTTCTTGCCTAGAGAATCCCAGGGACGGGGGAGCCTGGTGGGCTGCCGTCTATGGCGTCTCACAGAATCGGACACGACTGAAGCAACTTAGCAGCAGCAGCGGCAGCAGCAGCAAGCAGGACCTTTCATTATATGGCCCCTGAAAGCCTGTTGTAACTTAAAAAAAAATTTGTGTTTTTTTAATTTTTAATTTAATTGGGGGAAATTGGTATACAATGTGTTGGTTTCTACCACACAACACTGCAAATCAGCCATAATTATATCACCTCCTGCTTGAGCCTACCTCGCCTTATCTGCTGCCCTTTTTTCCCTTCCCCTCCTCCTCTTCCCCAAAGCACACACATGCTCTTTGTTCTTTGATCCTTCCAAACTGATTTAGTTTGGATCTCTGGAGGAGTCCTGCTATCTTATATTGGTGGGACTAAGCATATGCAGTTCCTGGGCCTGAAACATTCTCTGGTCTTTTTGTGTAATTCAGGTCAAGCAGGCTTGTCTTTAAGGAGTCTGTGTGGTCACAGAATCTTTGGAGATGTCCTCCAGTTTCTGGTAGAACTGTGTCCTAGAACTTACGTAGCACCCTCATCCATTTTCTCCACCAGATAATGAATTCCTTGAGGGAATGAACCATGTTTCAGTCAACTTTCAATCACTAAGCCTGGGAAATTAAGGCATTTAGAAACGAACAAATGTACAATAAAGAAACTTTTCTCGTTTATAAAGCTACCTATTAAAATCTAAGGAAAACTGATTTTGACATTGTTGTATAGTTGTGTACATAATAATGTAATTGGGGAAGCTGGGTAAAGGGTATGTGGGAATCCTTTGTACTATTTTTGCAGCATGCTGTGAGTCTTAAACTATTTGAAATATAAAGTATTTTTTTAATCTAAGGAAAAGAACAATCCATGTAGCAATTAGTTTCCTATAAATTATTCAAGAATCAACATGCTTCTAAAAATTAAAATCAGTTGTTCTATTTTCTCCTAAAGAATGGATGGCGTCATCCAAGAATTTCTTAGGAAAACGCAGAAGGCATATTTTGATTATGTCTCCTTCTTCTCCCCTCCCCACTACCAGTGTTTTGTTCAAAGACAGCCTGTGATACAAAAAGACTTCTCTCCCTTTTCATCTGAGAATAAGAACCAGGTTGAAAAAGTATGTGAACTCTAAACACTGCTCATTGCAATGTGTTGTGCTAACAGTTGACAGCACCATGAACTCCGATGCTATCTAGAGAAGAGGAGTATTTGCAGTTTTTCTTTGTATCACTCAGTGTCTGGCCCAAGCACTGCATGAGGGTCCCTGGCCAGACTTTACTTTGGGTTGGAAAAGGTTTTATTGGGATAACAGAGAAGGCACTCTGACTCTTTTAGGCTGGAAGCAGCAGGTCAGATTTTACTTATGTAATAACTGGCTGAAGTTCATCATCATTGTCTTAGCTTACAACAAATACCGTAGAATGGGTAGTTGAAATCACAAATATTCCTTTCTCATAGTTCTTGAGGCTGGGAAATCCAAGATCAAGGTGCCTGAAGCTTCAATGTCTTGTGAAAGCCTGCTTCTTAGTTTGCAGATGGCTGCCTTCTTGCTATCAGTCCTGAATATACATTGGAAGGACTGATGCTGAAGATGAAACTCCAATACTTTGACCACCTGATGCAAAGAACTGACTCCTTGGAAAAGACTCTGATGCTGGGAAAGATTGAAGGTGGGAGGAGAAGGGGATGACAGAAGATGAGATGGTTGGATGGCATCACCGACTCAATAGAGATGAGTTTGGGTAAGCTCCAGGAGTTGGTGATGGACAGGGAGGCCTGGCGTGCTGCAGTCCCTGGGGTCACAAAGAGTCAGACACGACTGAGCAACTGAACTGAACTGAACTGGCTAAGTACTGGTACTTAGGTTATTGGTATCATCCCAAAGGCTCCTACTGGCCCCCACTGCACATAGAGATGGAGTACATGCCTCTCCCACATGCTCCAACAGGACTAGGTACTTTCTCCTCTTATAGGATCTATTGCACATATGAAATGTGGTTGCTGGCTTGCAACCAGCTTGCAACCAGCTTGCAACCAGCTTCCACACAGCTGTGATTACACTTCTTGAGAGAAGAGCCTGCACACTGTAGCACTGATGCTCTCCAACATGGAAATAAATACCTGTTGAGAAAACAAAATGTTGTGACAACAGGTAGGATTCAAGGGATCAGTCTCTTCTTCTTTTTATTTATTTATTTATTTTTAATTTTACTTTATTTTACTTTGCAATACTGTATTGGTTTTGCCATACATTGACATGAATCTGCCACGGGTGTACATGAGTTCCCAATCCTGAAGCCCCCTCCCACCTCCCACCCAATCAGTCTCTTCTAAACCAACAATTCTATGATCCTGAAATTTGCTGTTGATTTTATATTTCCCACTGAATTAAAGGAAACAATTTTTGTTGGCAGTGTGAAATCCAAAGTATACGTGAAACCAACAGAATGTTAAGCTAAAACAAAATCAAAACTCAAATCAAAATAACCTCAGAAGACCATGTAAATCTGCATTCTTTCTCAAGAAGCACCCTTTGCTGTCAGCAGGGTACAATGAGTGGTCAACCAGTCTGCTTCCCTGATGGCCTCGGATAATCACTCGTCATTTCCCCATCTAGGATGGTTCCACTCTTCAATATGATGAATAATCTCTGGCACTTTTTGGAAGAGGTGATTTCCCAAACTGAGTATACTCTGCATTGCTAGTGTCTTTCTTTATCCCCTTCTTAAAGACGAAAGCTGCTTCTGTGACATGCATCTCCACTGAACAGATGTTCCAGTTGGCTTTACATAAATGAGTCATTCCCCCGAATCAAGACTTGTTCCCACCAGTGCAGTTAATGAATCTACCAGTTAATCAACAAATGTTTATTGAAGAGCAGGCACTGTTCCAAGCACTGAAAATACAGCAGGGAACAACACAGGGCTCCTTGAGCCCTGCCTTCAAGGAGCTCACACAGGTCAGGAAGTGCGATTGTAGTGATTGGTGGTAAACATACAAATAAAATTATAATTTATAAAATACATCCAAGGTAATAGCAAAAGGATTTCCTGCCTAAAGGAAATAACAGGGTTTTGCTTTGTTGAGTCACTGGCTTAGGGCCAGAAAAAGCGCTAGTTGTAAGGATTATTATTGGAAAGAATTTGTTGTAATTAGGTAAACCAAGTACTATTAACTCTGACCTGCAGGGATATGGAAATAGAGAACTTCCTCTGAAATGACATTGGCCGCTCTGGGATTTTGCCTATGGGCCATGGTGGGATTTTCACACAGAACTGTATCATGTGGCACAAAAGGAATTTTCCTCTTTCTCCTGTTTGTCTCCGAGGAACAATATGAGGTATTTAATGTATGTAATAAAGTAAAAACTTAACTAGTTGCAGGAAAATTGGGGCACGTTTGTTTTTCTGTCAGCCAGACTCAAGTCACTCATTAGTGGTCAATTCCCTCATAGAACCAGAGGCACAACATGTGTGAGAATTTATCACAGAATCAGAAGGTAGAACTGGTGTCTATTTGTCAAGCCATTCTGCTTCCTGCTGCCCTCTGCAGTCTTTGCCTTTCCTGTGTGCCACCTGTCCTGTTACTTACACACTGTTCTTTATGTTGATTCATTCTTTTAATTCAAAAACAAATTTGATGTCACCTGGATGGAAGAACCAGTATAATTGCCATAAATAGAACACAGCCCTGAAAATCAATACGATAAATCAAGCAATACTATTGAATTAGAGCTAGATAATGCTGTCTACTAAAGGCTCTGGCTTTTGAGGTCTTCTCTCTTTTTGTTGAAAAGAGAAATTGACAACTGTTAGAGGGGGTTTTAGAGACATTCCAGTATGAGAACGAGGCATCTCCTTGAGATTGTGAGGAGGGATGGCTGAGAACTGAAAAAGGAATTTCTCAGTGTGTGATCTAGCATAATTATCATGCCCATGCATAAGTGAAAGTCACATACTGTTCTAGGAATGGGAGACTCTCAACACTTTGGGAAACACGGGACTAGACGGCTGATGCTGAATGGCACCACACCCTGAGACATACGCTTGGTCGGGGCATGAGGAGAGATACCATCTGAAGCCCACCAAGAGTCAGCTAGTGCTTCCCCTTCTCCCAGCCCGAGCCAAAATATCACATCCCATTTTCTGCCCTCCACCCGTTGGAGGTAAGTCAAATGACTTACAGTCTGGAAATCTCTCTTTAACAACACTGCAAAATAGAGGAAAGAAAAAAGGTAGATCAGTTACAGAACTCGCAGAAGGCGATGGCACCCCACTCCAGTGCTCTTGCCTGGAAAATCCCATGGACAGAGGAGCCTGGAAGGCTGCAGCCCATGGGGTCGCTAAGAGTCGGACACGACTGAGCGACTTCACTTTCACTTTTCACTTTCATGCATTGGAGAAGGAAATGGCAACCCACTCCAGTGTTCTTGCCTGGAGAAACCCAGGGACGGGGGAGCCTGGTGGGCTGCCATCTATGGGGTCGTACAGAGTTGGACACAGCTGAAGCGACTTAGCAGCAGCAGCAGCAGCTACAGAACTAGGCATCAGGGTGATCCAGGACAAATGGAGGAAACTCTTAGCTCCTCAACCAAGTGTGTACCCACATGTCCCCTGCTGTGCTGTGCTAAGTCACTTCAGTCATGTCCCACTCTTTGGGGACCCTATGGACCAAAGCCCTCTAGTCTCCTCTGTCCATGGGTTTCTCCAGGCAAGAATACTGGAGGGGGCTGCCATGCCGGCCTCCAGGGGATCTTCCCAACCCAGGGATCAAACCCTTGTCTCTTAGGTCTCCTATATTGGCAGGCAGATTCTTTACCATTAGTGCCATCTGGGAATCCCCAAATCACCTGACATCAGGGTATTTGAAAACATCTCTTAGGGAGGCAGTATGTTGAATCTTGATGGAATATGTCTCTTTTCATGCAAATATTTGGAACCCTATAAACAGCTCCTCCTATCACCCTCTGTGCCAGTCTATTCCCTGCCAGAAATATTTGTTGTCATTTACACACCTTAAGTCTCATATTTAATACGCAGACACACAAAATTCTAATATAGGGTCAGGACACTCCCAAGATTTGCTGATTTGTGAAGAAGGAGAAAAGCACTAAACAGGCTTGAAATTCTTAACAAAGCTGAGGAGAAAAGTTAGAACCATTCACCTTCATTAAATTTATAAATTCTCAATCTTTGTTTTTGTTTACTCTTACCCATCAGTCTAACTAATCTCCTTTTCTGCTTTGTTCAAGCAAGGAATTAGTTACAATTTGATCTAAGGTTAAAAATGTTAATGAGCCCTCGAACTTGTTTTAGTTATTTATGAAAAGAGCCTTTAGTTCGGGATGCTCAAATATTATGGTTTACCTAAGTCTTTTCATTAAGCCAATGCACAGAATTTCTATGATTTCAGAAAAAGAACTCCCTCTTGTGGCAAGAGAAGTTTTTGCAGCTAATTCTAGAGAATCTGAGTTCCTGATGCTGAAGAACTGGATAAGATCTTAGAAATCCCCTTGTTTTACAGAGGAGGTAACTGAAACCCAAAGAGGACAAGAAGTAAGTTTTCAGTGTTTATATCTGGTTGGTGACTGAGCCAGATTGAGTATGCAGGTTTTCTGTCTACTAGTCAAGTGCTATTTCTCTATATTTCAGAAATCTCACTGATGTGATTTTTTTTCCTCCCCAAGGTCCTGCTTTCTTCTGCCACTGAAAGCAGAACTGATAGAGATGTCCTCACGCTGAACAGGCAATGTTCTTTTCCACATGAAAGCTGATTCTCAGTGAGCTTTCCCTATGACACAATTAATTAAACATTTCTCAACACTGGTCTGTAAGCTACATGCCTTACACCTGAGAGCAGTTTGGCCCAGAAGGCAAGGATTCTGTTCATCTCTTTGGGGATAGCCGCCATCTAGCATCACTTAGCAGAGAAGGCAATGGCACCTCACTCCAGTACTCTTGCCTGGAAAATCCCATGGACGGAGGAGCCTGGCAGGCTGCAGCCCATGGGGCTGCAAAGAGTCGGACACAACTGAGCGACTTCACTTTCACTTTTCACTTTCATGCACTGGAGAAGGAAATGGCAACCCACTCCAGTGTTCTTGCCTGGAGAATCCCAGGGACGGGAGAGCCTGGTGGGCTGCCGTCTCTGGAGTCTCATAGAGTTGGACACGACTGAAGCAACTTAGCAGCAGCAGCAGCAGCAGCATCACTTAGATGCTGCTTCCTGTCTAATTATCTTTCATAGGTTTTGGCTTATTGGGGCAAAGCTGTTAGTCTCTCAGTTGTGTCTGACTCTTTGAAGCGACCCTATGGACAGTAGCCCTCCAGGCTCCTCTGTCCATGGGTATTCTCCAGGCAAGAAAACTGGAGTGGGTTGCTATGCCCTCCTCCAATGGATCTTCCCAACCCAGGGATCAAACCCAAATGGGTAGGGCCAAACACATTACTGAGATATAGAAGGACACACTGACAACTGGCTTCCTATAAGGAGTAAACATTTTAAGTACTAGAAATATGATGGAACTCTCTAAAGCCTTGCTCCTCAAAATGTATTCTGTGATCCAGTAGCAGCAATATCACCTTCCAGAAATACATAATTGTGTTGTTAAAAAGCATAATCTGATTTAGTAGATCTAGGGGCTGAAATTTTGCATTTCTCACAAGCTCTACAGGTGATGTCAATACTGCTGGTTCATAAACCATGCATTGACAGGCAAGGATCAAGAGTAAATTTAAGTTACCAAACTGCACAGTTCTGTTTGTTCTGTAACTGTTTATGACTTGAAAGTTACTTATCAAAGTGAAGATAATTACAAGCTCTTAATCTCATAAGCTGGAGAAGGCAATGGCACCCCACTCCAGTACTCTTGCCTGGAAAATCCTATGGATGGAGGAGCCTGGTAGGCTGCAGCCCATGGGGTTGCAAAGAGTCGGACACAACTGAGCCACTTCCCTTTCACTTTTCACTTTCATGCATTGGAGAAGGAAATGGCAACGCACTCCAGTGTTCTTGCCTGGAGAGTCCCAGTGACAGTGGAACCTGGTGGGCTGCTGTCTCTGGGGTCGCACAGAGTTGGACATGACTGAAGCAACTTAGCAATCTCATAAGCTTGTGAAGGGAGTGACCACTGACACAGCCTAACAAATTGTGCTTCACTCCACATTGAGTTTAACCACCAGAGAGTAGAAAGAAAGACATTCATTCTTGGATTGCCAGAACGCTTCTTAGACTGTTCAGGCTTCCTACCTCTAAGTCTATCATAAAACTTCAAATAGAGGGTTTCTGTTTAGAATATCACCCATGTCCAGTAGATCCACACACTGAGCTTCTGCTATCTGCGAATAACTCAGTGGATTTCTATGAACCGAGAGATCTATTCCTAAAAAACCTTCCCTTAGAAACATACATCTGTCTTTGGCTGCTTTGACCATGAGGCAAGGAAAAGCCAGGAAGTGAGGGCATTTGGAAAAAGAACAAAGCCTTAAGGGATGCCTGGTTGGTGGGGCAGAGTGGGGGAGTATTGAAAAACAGACATTATCTTGCCAACAAAGGTCTGTCTAGTCAAAGCTATGGTTTTTCCAGTAGTTGTGTATGGATGTGAGAGTTGGACCATAAGGAAAGCTGTCAGCCAAAGAATTGATGCTTGTGAACTGTGGTCTTGGAGTAGACTCTTGAGCATCCCTTGGACTGCAAGGCGATCAAACCAGTCAACCCTAAAAGAAATCAACCTGAATGTTCATTGGAAGGACTGATGCTGAAGCTGAAACTCCAATACTTTGGCTACCTGATGCAAAGAACTGACTCCTTGGAAAAGACCCTGATGCTGGGAAAGATTGAAAGCAGGAGGAGAAGGGATTGACAGAGGATGAGTTTGGGTAGACTCCAGGAGCTGGTGATGGACAGGGAGGCCTGGCAGTGCCACAGTCCCTGGGATTGCAAAGAGTCAGACACGACTGAGCAACTGAATTGAACTGAACTGAACTGGGGAATGAAGAAGCTGGATAGTCTAAAAAATACCCCAGTCGCACAGTGATTCTGGTGACATCTGAGAAAAATAACACTGATGGTTGTTCATGATTGCTTTGACTGATTTGTAGCATATAGATAAATGTTTCTCATAGTTGTAATATTTTGGGTACATCAATTATGCATCATAGCCTCAAGTTTCTCATCTATTATGGCTAGTAGAAATGATGAGACTTTTGGAAAAGCAGCTCTAGTCCAGTTTGGAACTGATTTTATAAATAATCACTCTTAGCAAAGCAAATATGAAGGTTTCATGTCCCCGCTTGATACAGATGGGTAACTATTGAGCCCAAGCAGCATTCTAAGGAGACTCCAATGTTAGTTTGATCAGAAGCCCTGAGAAACAGTCTCTGAGTTGGAGATTTCCAGGAAGCTGGTTTACTGGGGAGCATGATGCAGAACCATACCTGTGAGGAAGCTGGTTTTTCCTTAAAGGATTGGCTAGAGGGAAAATTGATCTACAGTGCTCAGCGGATCCCAGGGGGAACTCTGAAGTAGGGACACCATTCAGATATGCCCCAGGTTGAAGCTGGGGGCCATGCATCTTTACCTGTGCAGTCACTGGATAGGGACTGCTCCTGGAGGAGTGCAAGCTTGGATGAGGTGCTTCTTTGGGTTGAGGCAAGTCCCAGGCAGGAGTCAGGTATGAAGGGCACCTACAGCTGTCAACAGTCTTAGAAAGGACACTCAGGGAATGAGAGCCTTTGTCTCTCCCCTCTCATAGAGGGGAGCTATCTGGGAACCAAACCATAGCAGCCACTTCAGTGACCAATTGCACAATTTTCTCTTCTTGCTTCTCTATACCACTGACGTCTTGGGGCTGCTGGCTTTCGTTTGGGAGTATTTGTCTAACAAAGCAGAATCATCTGGGGCAACTTTTAAAAGTTTCAATACCCAATTCCTGCTCTCTGATTGAATTGATTTCAGTGTGCAGCCAGGCTTGATATCTCTCTATCTAATAGATCAGATAGTTATTCTTGAAAAATGATAGTATCTCTTACCATGTACGTGCAGCATCTCAGGATTCCATTTGGCGGGTATGAGCCAAGGTTCTGAGCTGAGAATTCTAGCAACCACTGCTCCAAAGGGATTAATTAGAGATGTCAAATGCTTTCAGGGAAATGAAACAGCCAACGTAAACACATATACCACCACCTCAGTCATGCTGCCGCCTCCCAGGACTTTGCAGATGAGTTTTATTGGCTAGATTTTCGATGGTTAGAGCTTATAGTTTGTTTCTTTTTCTTTTTCTAGCTTGTAGTTTGTTTCTCTTTCTTCTTATTTTTGGTTCAATGTCTGCCTTTGGGTCTTTGTATAAAGGAGACTTTATAGCTCTTACAGTCCCACCAGTTTGGGCTGAGGTACAGTAATAGTTGCCTTTCAGAGAAGACCAAACTATCCATGATTTGAACTATTCGTTCAAATCATGTCCCCTAAAACATAAGACATGTGATGTAAAATCAGAAGTTCCATCAAAGATGCCCTTCTCTAAGATGCCATCATTATAAAGTCACTCTTCTGATGTTGTGCTTTTATATGCTTTGTTTTGCGTTTGTGTTATATGTATGTATACATTTATTTGTATTATGGGAATTTTCAAATAGAAATGTAGGAAGTATGACATATTTGATTCCTCTTTATTTATTACCTAGCTTCAATAGTTATTAATATTTTGGCCAATTTTTCCACTAATACCTATAATTTCTGCCACCTCCTTCTCTGCTCCCCACTCTAATAAAACCTGATTTGACTTAGGCAAACCTCAGATGTATCATTCCATTCACAGATAATTCAGAAGAGACATGCTCTTTATTCCCTATCAATATTACTAATTTATCAGCACATCTCCTGGTATTGATGTGAGCCATCAGTCTAGATCAAAGATGGAAGACTCCAGAATTATTCATTCAACAGACAGATTAAGCACCCTATTACATGCTTGTTACTTGGAACAGAAAATAGTACTGAAATGGTATTTCCCTTCAGGAGTTTTAAGTTCTTTGTGTGTGGTGTGTATGTAGAGGAGTGTGTGTGTGTGGGAAGTAGGTAGGTATTTGGAAGGGAGGCAGGAAAGAAATGCATAAAGTTGGCAACAGTGCAATTTGTGATTATTGTAGACAGAGAGGCACAAGCTTTGGGAAGAGTTCTTTGCCAATATCTTGAGTGAATTTTTGAAGATTCATCACCAAATGATGACGTGAAGGTTAAAAGATGTTCTGGGCAGTGGAAAAAACCATCTGAAACTCCCCCACCTCTGCTGTCTGTTAAGTGCCTATCTGTTCAGCTTTGAAATTGCTCTGTCCAATCAGTTTTCCCAGAGGAGTCATTTAGCATCACTTAGACACTTGCTGGAATCAAGATTGCCAGGAGAAATGTCAATAACCTCAGATATGCAGATGATACCACTCTTATGGCAGAAAGTGAAGAGGAAAGCCTCTTGATGAAAGTGAAAGTGGAGAGTGAAAAGTTGGCTTAAAGCTCAACATTCAGAAAACGAATATCATGGCATCCAGTCCCATCACTTCATGGAAAATAGATGGGGAAACAGTGGAAACAGTGTCAGACTTTATATTTGGGGGCTCCAAAATCACTGCAGATGGTGACTGCAGCCATGAAATTAAAAGACACTTACTCCTTGGAAGAAAAGTTATGACCAACCTAGATAGTATATTCAAAAGCAGAGACACTACTTTGTCGACTAAGGTCCATCTAGTCAAGGCTATGGTTTTTCCAGTAGTCATGTATGGATGTGAGAGTTGGACTGTGAAGAAGGCTGAGTGCCGAAGAATTGATGCTTTTGAACTGTGGTGTTGGAGAAAACTCTTGAGAGTCCCTTGGACTGCAAGGAGATCCAACCAGTCCATTCTGAAGGAGACCAACCCTGGGATTTCTTTGGAAGGAATGATGCAAAAGCTGAAACTGCAGTACTTTGGCCACCTCATGGGAAGAGTTGACTCATTGGACAAGACTCTGATGCTGGGAGGGATTGGGGGCAGGAGGAGAAGGGGACGACCGAGGATGAGATGGCTGGATGGCATCACTGACTTGATGGACTTGAGTCTGAGTGAACTCCAAGAGTTGGTGATGGACAGGGAGGCCTGGTGTGCTGCGATTCATGGGGTCGCAAAGAGTTGGATACGACTGAGCGACTGGACTGAACTGAGACACTTGCTCATGGTCAGATTCTTATTCCAGACAGAACCTCCAAAATGAATCTAGTCACTAAGGGAGAACATGTCTATTCATCTACGACTGCTCTGACAGCTTGTACCAGCATTTTTGCCTTGGATCTCCTGTTGTTGTTTAGTCGCTAAATCATGTCTGACTCTGAGGCTACTCTGTCCATGGGATTCTCCAGGCAAGAATACTGTAGTGAGCTGCCATTCCCTTCTCCAGGGGATCTTCCTGACCCAGGTATCAGACCCACATCTCCTGCACTGGCAGGTGGATTCTTTACCACTGAGCCTCCAGGGAAGTCCCTGCATCCCCTGACCCACTTGGAGAAGTTAGGTCCAGCATGGAAGGAGATGTATATGGATCTGGGGGAATCAGAAGGCACCATCTACGGAGAGTGACTTTATGCCACCCTTTCTCTGTGCTACCCACAAGGCTGTTGGATTTGAGTGTTTGTAGCATAAAATGAAAAAGTAGATAAATTATATAGCCAGTATGCTAACAAAATCAATGAAATCAACTCTGAAGGTTGTGTTGTTCTTTTCTCACATGTGTTCCATTGAAAAACTGTTAAAATGTTTGCAGGGAGAAATTGAATACCACTTTAGAGCATTCAGAAGTATTTTGTAAAACATAGTTCATAGAACGTTTATAATATTCACTGCTAGTTCTTAGTAAGAAACTACTATATGAAGTAACATTAAATCTCTTTTCAGAAATTATTTTATTGAATCTTCACTACAGATTTATGAAGTAGGCCCTAGAATTATACCCTTTACAGATAAAGATATACAAACACATACACACACATACAAGGTTTAAGGAACTTTCCCAATATCCTACAAGTGCTAAATCTGGTGTTTACACCCAGGTCTTCTGCAGTATTTACACCATGTAGAATAGCTTCGTTTATAGAGTTTTTGATATTTTGTGACTTCCATGTATAGTCAGGCTATGTCATATGTTATTTTGAGACTATGAACCTTGCTTTGTGAAAATCACTGAACCAAGAAGATGTGCCTCTATGCAGATGTCTGTATAGTATTATCTATAATCTATAACATACTCCCCCAAGTTGGAAATGGCTTGTATTGTCCACAATAGAATAATGGTTATATGTGTGTGGGCTTCCCTGGTGGCTCAGATGGTAAAGAATCTGCCTGCAATGCAGGAGACCCTGGTTTGATCCCTGGGTTGGGAAGATCCCCTTGGAGAAGGGAATGGCTACCAACTTCAGTTTTCTTGCCTGGAAAATTCCAGAGATGGAGGAGCCTGGTGAGCTACAATACATGGGATCACAAAGAGTTGGACACAACTGAACAACTAACACGTTTCCACTTTTATATGTGCGTCTATACAATGTGTGTGCAGTGCATCCATCTTATACACTCTCTTGCAGCCATGAAAAGACATATTTAAAAAATAAACAGGGAAAGAGAGTCTATTTGGAATATATAAATGAAAATGAAACATTAAATTAGGATAAAAAGTATATATGTATAGGTACATATATTACTCATATACACATGTTTAATTTGTTAATGTATAATAAAAGAGAGAGAATGGAAGAGGAGAGAATAGAGGGGATTAAAACAAAAGCCCAGATAATAATTAGAGGTTAAAAGTATTAGGGGAAGTTAGAAATATTTTTATCTATTTTATTGTTTTCTGCAGTCATTTCTGCAATCAAAAAGAACTTTTTATTTGTTTTTGAAGTACAGCTATCTTGAGCTTTGAGGAAATTAAACTTTTAGTTAAAGAATGTGTCATAGCTATAAGCTAACCATGCAGTTTTACAGTTGTACTTGTTTCCAGTGCTACTGCTATCCCATTTTATGTTGGCAGAAAGATTCAATGAAAACTATAGTTAAATACTGTGATGAGTATTTGTAATCTTATCTTTGAAAGTGAAAGTGAAAGTAGCTCATGCTCAGTCATGTCCGACCCTTTGCGACCCCATGGACTATACAGTCCATGGATTCTCCAGGCCAGAATACTGGATGGTGGGTAGCTATTCCCTTCTCCAGGGATCTTCCCAACCCGGAGATCAAACCCAAGTGTCCCACATTGCAGGTGGATTCTTTACCAGATCTTTATCTTGACCCATTTCTAAATGCTTTTAACAGAACAGGGATATACCTTTACTTATATCACCTTTCTTCAAGCCCCTGAAAACCTTTTTCTTCACTGGTATTTATCTTACACAGTAAGCAAAATGGTCATTTAGTCCATATTTGCAAGAGGATACATTAAGGAAAAAGATAATTAGAGTTTGCAAAATATTCTGTACTAAATAACCTACTGCAGTGTGGTGTTGCATAATTTTCTTCAATTTTACATGGAGTCATACTTCTTTCATGAATACTGCATGCTCAGAGTTGTCTTTTCTTTAAATAATGCAGTAAAGAAATTAAATAATTAAAAATAAGTATTAAAGACTTTAAGCAGAAAAGGGGGGAAGAGTAAAAGGAAAAACATGAACATTTTTTAGAGAAAATACTTGAACCCTTACTATATCTGATATTTAATGAGAAAACCCACATGACTGAGACCTGGAGGGAGAGGGAAATGGCCATTCATTCTTTGTTAGAACAGGAAATTGGTGATTTTTGTTGATGGTCTATTTGAGTAAGGCCTCTGGTGTTATTGATTAGATTGCAGAGTTTCAGGTAAATTTTAAATTACTTTATAGACCCACCAAGCATTCTTCACAATGGTTGAACTTATTGGAAACAAGCCTCTGTGCTCTGGTTACTGGAGAAGTCAAAAGCTGCATTTTGTGGATCATGTTAGCAGACTGGCAACCTTTATGGGGAAGGTTAATGATATTCCACTTTCCTGCCCCTGCCTGGTTTTCTCCATATGTCGTAGGCCAGGAGATTATTTTGAATGGATTTTAAATATCTCAGAGAACAGAGCACTTTCCCCTAATCTAATCAAGAGCTCAAATCCTCCTACTTTGCTCAGAAATTGACTTTAAATCTTGAGGGAAAACAGAGAGTCATAAAGATTTTCATTGGCTGAAGAAGAATTCCTTCATATTTTTCATCCTGAAGAGTTAGAGAACTTTGATTAAAAGCATTAAAAAAAATTCTTAAAAATTTAAGGTCCCTAAGATTTGACACTGAGAAGTATACCAAATATTAAAATCATATGATATTTTCATTCTATTTAAATTCTACCTCCAACTCATCTTTTAAAATTTATCCCAAGCTCTATTTTCTCCATGAAAATTGTTGCCTAGACCACTTCAGCAGTATCTTCATGCCCTCACCTTCTTTCTTAGTGTCATCGCTTACATAACAATTAGACACATTAAATAACAATATAACAATTCAAGGGTTTCACCAGCTGGCTTAAAGCCTTATGAAACTGTGACTTCTGTTTTAGTCGTTGATCATGGCACTTCGTCAGGGTTCAATTCAGTTCAGTTCAGTTCAGTTGCTCAGTTGTGTCCGACTCTTTGCGACCCCATGAATCGCAGCACGCCAGGCCTCCCAGTCCAAGGTTAATAAATAATAAATAATAATTTTAAAGATCTTGTTGACTATTCAACAATTAATGAATTAGGAAGCATCCAATCTAGCAGATTAAAAGGAGCTTTGAGGAGCTGTACAAAATGAAAGATATTTATAGGCAAAAATGAGCAAGTAAAAGGAAGTTATATTAGACCAAAAAAAAAAAAAAAAAAGCAGATTGATTATTGCAGAGTTACTTTACCTATAGGGAATGGGAGGGGCTTATCACATAGATTGCCTAACTGCTGTGATGAGGTGATTCCTGACTGACTGCTTTAAGAGTCCATTTCTGGGAAAGTCAAAACTGTAAAAGTGAAGCCTCAGTCTGTTGATGTGGAGCTTGGCATCAGGGACTCCACTTTGGCCCTGTTGTCTTTAATACTACTTTTGATTGATGGATGGATGGATGTAGTGATACTGGTAGTCAGAGAAGTAGATTTGGGGAATGCTATCAGAGTTAAGAGCTGACTCATTTACCATATTTATCATCCCACTTCTCTTATTTAAATTACACATACCTAATCCCTGTAAAGTCTCTCTGATTCTTGGAGTCTGAGAGATCCAAAAGGATCTAAAGAAAATGCATCAATGCATCTAAAGAAAAAAATCTAAAATACATACAGCCTTTATTCATGAAGATATTCTCTGTGGTATTATTTACAATGATGAAAAAATTGGAAACAATTTAAATGTCTTATAGTAGAGCTTAGTAAATTATGATACATCAACCCAATAGAATATGGTCATTAAAATGATAATTACAAAGACCACACAGACATTTTTATAGTATATATTATGTAAAAATACAGAATATAAAAGTGTACGGGTGTTGTACTTATAACTTAATAAAGATATAGTTGATTTCATACCAGTACTAGGAGAGAGTACATAAATATGAAAATAGCTATGTTTCAGTAGTGGACATATTTTTAGATATTTCTTTTTTTTTCAAAATGTTCTAAACATATTCTCTTATTTATTATTATTCATGAAGATCAGGGTGATGAAGGACAACATGTGATAAATAGACAAACTGATAGAAAACTTGGAACAAGGAAGATATGGGAAGAAAATGGGGATACGGGGTAAAGGAGTTAAATTTACTATAAAGGGAAGGAGGTTTAGTTAATGCTGCCTCACTTCTGATAAAGCTTACTTGTGACATCTGCTACTTACCTATATACTTTTGTGTGAAACTTTTTCTGTTGTTCTCAAAGTTCCTCTGATAATTATGTGGAATGTGTGTGTGTGTGTGTGTGTGTGTGTGTGTGTGTGTGTGTGTGTGATGGGAGAACACAGTTTTTAAAATGGCTCTATTGAGGTATAATTGATATAAGGAGAAAGTCCAACTTTAAAAATGTACCTGGGCCATCAAGTAAGAACAGCTGTGATAATTGGAACACCTATAAAAGACGCCTGTAACTGAGAACCTTAAAACCATTCCTTATGGAGAGTGTCCATTGTAATGAATTTCTATGAGATTTCACAATCGCTTCTCCTAAAACTAGTGGAGTTTCATCATATGGACACACTGCAACTAATCACATTCCGAGTTTGCAGGACCTGGAAACTTAGCAAATGAAAAGGAAAGCTCTGAATTCAATCAGAAGGAGAAAAAGCACTTGAGACACAATGAATCCCACATCTGCTTTCTTCCTAGAAACTTTTGAAAGGGTGTTGATTTGGATATTCATCTGGGGACAGAGCTGAGAAATGATTGGACTTTGAGGTGAAGAAAGATGAGGGGAGGGGTAGCTGCTACTTGATGACCGACTTGGAAACCCCTGAAGGAAGGCCCTTAGCTATGAGTGCTCCAGTCTCTCTCCTCAACCAACAACACAAAAACTTTATACAGTGAGTGACTTGGTAAATGTACAGGAACAGGATGGAAGTATATATTTTAGGGGGCTTATCTTTGTAGAAACGTTGTTGCAACTCTGGTATGGTGGAATTAGCACAAACACATAATTCAGAAAACCTGAGTTGCAGGCCAAGTCCTATCACTCACTATCTGTGTGCAGCTGAAAACATCATTTCAGCACCCTCTTTTCATATCTGTAAAGTAACCCTGATGTTTGTGACAGTGTTAAAATAATGACGAAGTCACCACTTATTTGGCATACCACTCCAAGGAGTAAATATAATAATAACCTGAAATTATGTTGAAAAGTCTAAAGAAATGCTCTCTCAGTGCTCTATCAGAAATAGTCCTCAAGAGCATTGGGGTCATTATTTATCCAATCAAGGAGGCAGGGTTGACTTGTACCTTGGCTATAGAGATTTCAGTTTCCTCTCTTTACTTTGATCCAGATGTTTTCAGGGAATTTTACTTTGAATTTGTAGAATGGAAAAGTCCTGTCCCCACCGAGATTCCATTTGGCAGAGAGTTTATCATTAAACATACAGAAGGCATGACTAACACAGGAGAAATTGCAGCATTCCAGGCCGATGTAAGTCAAAAGGCTATTGGATAATAGAATATTGATTAGATCATTTGTTTCAGAGTCATTAGTTTCCACACATAAATGAACCACTTCTGGAGCCTCACATCTTTCAAATCGTGAGACTCCGTCTGCTCAACCTAGAGCTCACCTCCACACAACACAGTTGGGCAGAAAAGGTGTTTTCCAAAATGTCCAGGGTATTAAATGCAAAATCAATTCCATGTGCATCCAATTCCTTCATCTAGTCAATGATGTGGCCTTGAATATTTTGCTGACCTTTAGGTGATCAGCTTTATAGTTAAGTTTTTCGTCTAACATCTAGCATCCAGCTCCTTTGAGCCTAGAAATCTTAACTTCCACCATCCCTTAGAATTTTTTTCCCTAATAATGCTTAGCCCAGTTTTATAGAATGTCACTAAGTTTTGCATTGCTGACATTTTCTGCAAAATTCTTTTCATTTTTCATTTCACTGCCAAAATGTCAACACGCAAATATCCTATGAGTTTGCCAACTTGTATCTGTATGGACACACGAAAAATGTACAACAAAGACTAGAATAAGAAATGATTAATGATACCAACTATATTGCCTGTTCTTTCTGTACAAGATTGAATCTATGTTCACCTCTCATGGCTCACTATGCCACCAGATCTCAAAACAATGCTCTAATTATTTTTTAAATAAATAAACAGCAGTACTAGAGAAGGATGTCCTCCTTATCCATACTCTGATTACAATGCACAGTATTTTCATAAAACTTAGTCTCATCTTCACTCACAGAAGCAGTGTTTAGCATTTATAAGCCTATTTATATTATAGCCTTATTTAGCACATCTATGAGTCTGGTTCCCCTGTTCGTATTTGGAGAAAATTGAAGAGAGAAGCCTTCCTCAGGGTCTCCAGTGGTTTACGGAACTCTTAGTCCTTGATATTCTAGGAGAGCCAACTAAGTCATGGGACTTAAAAGGTGGCACTGCCAGAGTTCAAATCATAGTCAGTTTTCCTTTTTTTCAGTCAGTAGCTGGTTTTATGCCATCACAGGAAACTTGTAAATAAAAAGCCAGGGATATATTATACTTTTTAAAAATTGGAAAGCCCGAAAAAGCTTCCTGTTGAATTGTATTTCCACTGCCTTTAGACAAAATTTTATCAATGAATTATTTGTAAGCATGGGGTACCTTTTTGAAAATAGAACATTGCTGCCCTTCTCTATACAGAACAGTAAAGAATAGTAGCTGCTTATTGGCATGAAGTTTAAACATTTTTTTGTTCCAGGCAAACTATTGCAGTGAGGTTCAGCTCTGGAGTACCTTACTGAGAAATACTGTTACCATGTGTTTAAGTACAACTAACGATGAACCTTTTTTCATGCATTCCTAAAATCTGAAGTGGGTTTAGAGAAGGATGGTAGGGAGCAGAAGCTTTACAATTGTTACATAATAACTACACCCAGAATACACTGTCAGAAGAATGAAGTGACATGTGCTGAGTGATCTAGATACACCATTTCTGGAAATGGTGAAATGTAACAAGCATAAAGGATGTACTCACACTAGGTATCTGTGAAATAATTTTGCCATAATTTAAAATTTTGCCATTTGTTTATTTATTTCCAGCTATGCTGGATCTTCATCGCTATGTGCGGCCTTTCCCTAGCTGTGGCAAGCAGTGGCTTACTCTCTAGTTACGTGCTAAGGCTTCCTGTTGCAGTGGCTCTTTTGTGGAACACAGACTCTAGGTTATATGGGCTGGGCTTCCAGAAGCTGTGGTGCCTGGGCTCAGGAGTTGTGGCCCATGGGCTTGTTTGCCCCACAGCATGTGGATCTTCCCAGACCAGGTATTGAATTGGTGTCCCCTGCAACTGCAAGGCGGATTCTTCACCACTCCACCACCAGGGAAGCCTGTTTTGTCACAATTTATCTTGCTTCAGATAAACAAGTTAGTCTTCCCAGATATATTTTGAATTACAATGCGTCATTTGGCATTACTGAATCAGATCTACACAGCCTAAACTCAAAAATATTTTAACTCAAGTGTCAGTTCAACTTGGTCTTTCTAAGCAAGATCAAGCTGAGTCAGTAGTTATTAAACCCCGATTCTCTGCGAGGCTTAAGAGTCTTGGAGAAAGGGTGTGGTGGCATTACAAAATGTCTTGAAGAAAGGGTCCAATACCATCACAAAAGGAGCAAGACTTGACCCCTGGGGAAGGGCTGCTGCCATTGTCACAGGATTCATTCCTTTTGGTGGGTGAAGCTCCAAGACCCAAGTTTATTGCTTTGATTTCTCCCACTTCTCTACCTGCTTTTCCCTGAATTAGAGTGTAAGCTAGGGAGAGGAGAACATCACATCCATTCACCTTATCTATCCTGATGGGTATACTGCTCTGAGATGAGGGATAGAACAGATAGTTGGTGTCACTTCTTCACTTCACTGAAGGAGGTCACCCACAACCTTTATACTTCTGACGGGGAAAGCTTTCTGAGAACTAGCCTGTCGGTGTAGGACTTGAATGTCCACAGATGAAGGCGCTATGTCAATCTAAGTCAACTTTAAGCAGCTCAAAGAAGGAGCTAAAGCTTCCCGAAATCTACAAGATGTAAGTCACCTGTCTGTATCCCACTATTTGAATATTATACAATAAAAGTAGTATCAACCCTTGAATTAACTTTTTTCCTGGGCTCATATGTGTCAAAGGTCATATTTTTAAATGGTGGTAGTTAACCAGACCACCTAACCTGCCTCTTGAGAAATCTGTATGCAGGTCAGGAAGCAACAGTTAGAACTGGACATGGAACAACAGACTGGTTCCAAATAGGAAAAGGAGTACATCAAGGCTGTATATTGTCACCCTGCTTATTTAACTTCTATGCAGAGTAAGTACATCATGAGAAACACTGGACTGGAAGAAACACAAGCTGGAATCAAGATTGCAGGGAGAAATATCAATAACCTCAGATATGCAGATAACACCACCCTTATGGCAGAAAGCGAAGAGGAACTAAAAGCCTCTTGATGAAAGTGAAAGTGGAGAGTGAAAAAGTTGGCTTAAAGCTCAACATTCAGAAAATGAAGATCATGGCATCCAGTCCTATCACTTCATGGGAAATAGATGGAGACACAGTGGAAACAGTGTCAGACTTTATTTTTTTTGGCTCCAAAATCGCTGCAGATGGTGATTGCAGCCATGAAATTAAAAGACGCTTACTTCTTGGAAGAAAAGTTATGACCAACCTAGATAGTATATTCAAAAACAGAGACATTACTTTGCCGACTAAGGTCCATCTAGTCAAGGCTATGGTTTTTCCAGTAGTCATGTATGGATGTGAGAGTTGGACTGTGAAGAAGGCTGAGTGCCGAAGAATTGATGCTTTTGTACTGTGGTGTTGGAGAAGACTCTTGAGAGTCCCTTGGACTGCAAGGAGATCCAACCAGTCCATTCTGAAGGAGATCAGCCCTGGGATTTCTTTGGAGGGAATGATGCTAAAGCTGAAACTCTAGTACTTTGGCCACCTCATGTGAAGAGTTGACTCATTGGAAAAGACTCTGATGCTAGGAAGGATCGAGGGCAGGAGGAGAAGGGGACGACAGAGGATGAGATGGCTGGATGGCATCACTGACTTGATGGACTTGAGTCTGAGTGAACTCTAGGAGTTGGTGATGGACAGGGAGGCCTGGTGTGCTGCGATTCATGGGGTCGCAAAGAGTCGCACACGATTGAGCGACTGGACTGAACTGAAACATCCAAAGAATCTGAAATGTTAATTCAAGTTTCCGTTCTTCTGACTGAATTTATAAACACAAATTTGGAAATTAGATTAGTGTTAATCCGAGGTTCATAGTGCACCACGTAGCCCTTCCTTTATTTATATTATTCACCTATTTCTTAACTTATTTTTCCAGGATAGGATTAATCTCTTCCAAATTAGTTTTTTAAACATGAAAGCCAATGTAATTAAAATTTTAATTTTATATTGCAGTAGAGTTGATATTCCTGGTTTCCCAGGTGGTGCAGTGATAAAGAATCTGCCTGCCAATGCAGGAGACGTGGGTTTGATTCCTAGATCAAGAAGATCCCCTGGAGTAGGAAATGGCAACACACTCCAGTTTTCTTGCCTGGAAAATTCCATGAACAGAGCAGCCTGGCAGGCTACAGTCCATGGGTCTGCAAAGTGTTAGACATGACTGAGCAACTGAGCAACACCACACACACACACACAGTTGATTTACAGTGTGGTGTTAGTTCAGGTGAACAGCAAACTGATTTAGTTATACATATTCATATTATCTATTCTTTTTCAGATTCTTTCCCCACATAGGTTACAGTATTGACCTCAGTTTTCTTCTCTATTATATAAAAAGTTAGAGTCTACAATACCTAAGGTCTCTTTCAGTTTTGATATTCTGTGAATTAGATTAAGGCCTGAAATGTATTTGACTCAGTGCCTGGCATAAAACTAGTTCTTAATAAATGGTAGTAATAACTACCATTTATTATTATTATCATTATGAAATTTGACAAATTTTCACTGCCAATTCTGAATTTGATCAACTAGAAAAGTGATTAGAATCTCCATAAATTTACTGACTCCTCTACTGGACAGTGAAATTTCTAGAGACAGTTTTCCCTCTTGGCAGCTCCAAACTGCCCATTACCAATTTATCACTGAGTCACACACTCTCAGGTTGGAAGAGATCTTAAAGGTCATTTTCCAACAAAAGAGGTAGCAGAGGAAGAAATGAGATGTCTCAAAAGGCAGACTCCTCTCAGAATAATTCCCATTGGTAGAGTTTCAAGATGAGTCCCATGGAGTACTTTTTTTCACTTCTCCTTGTACTAAACTGCCTGGGTTTCTCTTCATCGCATTTCACTGAATTTTTCTGTTAAGAGCTGTGAAGGACCTTGGCAGAGAGGCCAAACACTAGTGGGGCCTCATTATCAAGTAATATGTTGCTAAGTATCAGGTAGAGTAGAACTTCAAACTGCCGGGTTTCCTGCCATATGGCATGTTACAGAGGGAGAGAGGAGGGTCAGATCGTGAGTGCTCCTCTTAGCATGCAAAAAGGAAGCATTTGGGGAAGACGGATTTCAGCTTGTTTTCCAGTGTTATTGCTGGTTGTACTCTAACCACTACTATTTAGTGCCTTGTTCTTTTGGCTGCTGAAGCATTGAAAATAGGGCTGAGCTGGATAACCAGCAGAGCTGAAGGTCATCAAAGAAGGTGATTTTCTTTTTTTGCTGCAGCTATTGATCCTTATTTGGAAGCTTCATTCTGGCCAACTGGCTCTAATAAGGAAGCTAATGAGTTCATTAAGGTAGACCCCAAAACAGGAAATGTGTGCTTGTGCACCAGTAGGAGAGGGGCTGCTTTGGTATTACTTAGGTTTGAGAATCCTGCTCTCTAAGAAAACGCATATAACTGAAGTGGAACATAACCATGAAAGCGATGGACAACAAGATGAATGAATCTACATTCATACGCTTGATTTGACAGATGAATGGGGGCTCCAAGTCTTTATTATTAACAGAGCTAGAGTTTTCCCTTCTAAGTATATGTGCATCCAAATGGAAGAATATACCCTTTGAGTAAGCTAAAGGCTGGCCCAGAGATTGGTTTACAAAGCAGAACAGTGATTTACCCATTTCCTACCTGCCTTTCCAATTCTCTCTCATGCTTGGTGCAGTGAATGCTGTGTGTGTGTGCCAGGCAGGGCACACTCACAGAAGGCAAGGGTATTAGGGGAAAGAAAAAGAGAAACGCAACATGGAGAAAAAAAATGTCAGTGAGTAATTTGCCCCACTTAGGAAACACCCTCCAGGCCTCAGGAGACTTGGTGCAGAGGTGGCTCCCCATTATCTTCAGAAGGTGAAGCCCAGAGGCAACACAACTTACAAAGAGCAGCTTTTGGGGGCTGCCTTTGCTGTTCTAAATATTGGCGCCAGAGTCCCAGAGAAACCTACAGCCCATGCTACAAACTCAAGTCTTGAGTAGTTTATATAGTCCCCACAGTGGCCATCCTCCTCTGGGTCATCACCAGACAGGCTCTCAGTCCCATCCAATAGCAAATGTCTTCCTTTCTGAAAGAAAGAAAGGCTGACTGGCATATATTGGATTTTGACTGAGGTCTTCCCATCCCATGTGAAACCCATCAGTTTTCTAGAGGAATAATCCAGTATCCTTATGAATAGGATACAGGTGGTCTGGGTGGCAATCAACAGTGACCTAACAGATTGTAAACTTTCTAGGCTCCAAGTTGAAGAGGGAATGTGCAAAGGGACTAGCCAGTAAGGAGGCTGTATCAAACTTCTAAAGCCCAAGCATAGTACTTATACTTTACCATCTACAAGCAACAGCAACAAACCATATTTACATTTACTCTAGAGTTATTCAGAGTCTGAAATGCTCTAGTCCTTGTTGCCGCACCCCCACCCCATCTTCCCCTTCCTCCAGTATCCAGTACAATGCCTGCACATTCTAGGTGTTGAAAAGATATGTGTCTAACCAGTCAAGTAAGTAAATAACTAAAATGCATGCCTTTCTGCAAATGATTTAGTTCTTCTGATCTACTTCTTCAGTAGAGTGGGAATAAAGTCATTGGTGGGTTTATTTTCAAGATTAAATATTTAATATGGCATACTTTATATGATGTGTAAAATCATAAAATGATACTTTTATGAATTTAACTATGAGTTTTATAAAATTTTACATGTTTTGATTCTGCAGCTCTGGTTCCGCTGAGGGGAGGAGGAAGAAAAGTGAAGTCCTAGGCAGATAAAAGAATCATTACCCAAGGTGTGATGTGTTAATTACCTTCAAATACAGTTAACCACAGCCTGGTAAGAAAGACAATGGGGGATGGGAAGAGGAGAGAGCAAGGGTGAAGGAGGGAGAGCAGGGTGAAGGTGGGGAAAGCGGGAGGGGGGGCGGGTTAGTGGTATAGTGAATACTTTAAAGGTCAACTGAATTATTTCATAAGGGGTATATTTTCTTTTCACAAGAAATCGTTCTGTGCCAGAAAAGGCGGGGAGGTTCTTCAGCAGAAGCGGGTAAATCCGAGCTTCTTCCTGCCTGCTGCAGTCACAAGGGAAGATACAGTAATGAAGGCGGCGTAGCCACACATTTATTTCATTCGAAATTCCTCTGTGGTCCTGTTTATATCGAACTCAGCACTGTTACAGGGCTGTTCTTGGAAAAGTTGCAAAACTTTTCCCTTGGTGGAGAAAAAGAAGTTCTCATCAGACTCAGTGGAACGAATGAATGAAGTTATTCCCTTGGCCCAACGTCTCCTTCCACTTTCATACCAAATAGTCACAGAAACATCTTTCCCCAGTTCCGCGACTGGAATTTTACTCTCCCGTGGTGTTGCCTAGTATTGGAAGCACGGATTTCGAAAGTCAGCAGGGAACACACTCGGCTTTGGAATTGCCAGTGATTGGCTTTTGCAAGAGTCGATGCGCCTTACCGTCCTGTGTGGTAGCTTCTCCCGGGAGCAGATTTTGTGAAATTAACAGTTGTTGAAAAGCATGAAGAATTAACGAAGTGAAAATCTCGGGCTATTTGTCCAGCAATTGACACGCAAGTGACCTCCTTAAATACTTACTTGTTTAAGGAGGTTCAGAGCTAGGATGAATGAATCTTGGGGGCGCTTGACCAGAACCAGCTTGTAAATCTCTTTAGTCTTTCGGGAAGTGGCAGTAAATTAATACAAATCCAGAAGGGAGAGGAGAGAAGAGGGTAAAACCCCACACCGGAGCTCTGCTCTCAGCCCTTTGGAAAGACTCGCTTTTGCTGCTCTGGACCCTGTACTGTAGGTTGCAGTCCGAAGAACCCAGCGGCGCTAGGACCTGGTTGGCGCCTCACCGTGGCCGCTTTCGGGCGGGCGGAGGAGGGAAAGGAGGAGGGAGATGTGGGAAAGGAGGGGTATAGAGGGGGGGGGGGAGTCATTTATGCAGAGCAGGCGCTGCTGCCATTGCCACTTACACTCCCAGCGCGCTGCTCGGAGCCGGAGGGAGCGCGGGGAGCGACCTAGCGAGCGCTCGGAGCCCGGGCCAGCAGAGGGGGCGCCCAGCTGCTGCCTGCACCGCCGCCTCCGCCGCGCTCGGGGCCCCCGGGAGGAGCGAGGGCGAGTCGGAGAGTCCGGGAGCAGAGCCCGGCGAGACCCAACTGCGGGAGGGCGCCCGCCCCACTCAGCCGCCTCCTGCGCCGGAGCCGGGGAGCGCCGGCCGACCGCCCCGCGGGCCGTAGAGCTGGGAGCACAGGTCCCCGGAGCCCCAGGGATGGTCTAGGAGTGGGTGCGAGGCTCGCTGCTCAGCTCCCTGCTGGGGCTCGCCGCCTCCTGCCGATCTCCCAGGGCTGCGAGCCGCGGCGGCCGGGGGCTGCGCGCTCCGGGCGGCCCAGGCCGAAGAAGTTAGTTGTGCGCTCAGCTTAGTGAGCGGAGCAAGCAAGCGATCGAAGCAGCAGCCAAGCGCCGGGGCCATGGGCTGGGGAGCCGCTGCTGCTGCCCAGGACGGCTGGACCTGCTCTGCGTACTGGCGCTGCTCGGGGGCTGCCTGCTTCCCGTGTGCCGGACGCGCGTCTACACCAACCACTGGGCAGTCAAAATCGCCGGCGGCTTCCCGGAGGCCAACCGCATAGCCAGCAAGTACGGATTCATCAACATAGGACAGGTAACCACTGGCTGGCCGCGTTCTCGGCCCTGAAGCTGCGAAGGCGGGGAATGGGGGAGTCCCCACGACCTCGCGCTTGTCCCCTCCTCGTCTGTCCCCTCCCCCTCTTCCAGATGTGTTCTTGCAGCTGTTGCCCTAACTCTTCTGCGATGCTCTCTCTCTCCTCTTTCTCACTCACTCACACACACACACACACACACACACACACACACACACACACACACACACACACACACACGCTCTCCAAAGTTGCTACGATTTGTGTTTTGTTTACTTGTTTCTTGCAAATCAGGAGGGACAGGTAGGGTCTCTGGAAGGATCACGAGTGTACATAAGTAGTTTCACACCCGACCGGACTTTTGCAGTGGAAAGTCGGGGAGCAGTGGACTCTTTTAGTGGTTAGAGGGTAAGCACGCTCCTGGTGCCGGCTCCCTGTGGTTTCTGAGAGCCGGGATAAGAGGGGAGGCAAGGAAGGGAAAGCCTTTCCTGCTCGGACCTGAATTTAGCCCTGAAAAGAAGTTTCCTCTTTTAGGAGCCAGAGAACCTCTGGTCACTCTGAAGGCGCCAGAGGCGTGGAGGGCTGAGCTAGACTCGAGAAAGGGGAGAGAGGAGGCGGCCGGACCCGGCGTGAGCGAAGACTTGTGGGGAGACCTCCTGGGTTCCCCTCTCAAACTGGATAAGCGTGGGGGCTTCTAGATGGAGAGCCGGAGTGGGAGGTGTCAAACTTCCGAGACCACTGACCTGGTTCTGCTTTGGAAAACAGCGGGTCTTCCTTCTGGGAGTTACGTGCGGGACCCGGAGGCGGCTGTGGTGCGGGGTTTTCGTGAGGTGCTTGGGGGAGGAGTTGCCCAGCTGGGACTCGGAATTGAGGGATGTTATGGGGATGATTGGAAGCACTACAGCTTTGGACGTACCTCCGGGCTTGGCTTCCTCGCTCTCTTTCCTACAAGAAATGGATGGAAGGGGGCAGTGGAAGCAGGTCCCACAAAGTGCTCCTCCATCCTTACATCCCTCCCACTCGCTTCCCCTGGCCTGGCCTGAGGAGTGGCGCTGGTCTGACTCTGATGAGACTCTAATGGGGGAGGGAGGCGAGGGTGATAGAGGCGCCCTCACAGCAGACCGCTGATGGACTGCTCTGGCTCCACGCGCACCGCGTGCTCTGCCTGGATGAGGGGAGAGGAAGATGCCGGCTGGGGCCGCTGGAGCAGGAGGGCACAGACTGCTGGTTTCTGATGCTGTGGAACTCCACGGCTAGGAACACATCCTCCAGCATGGGTACTCTGGGCTGCTTGGGGGACACGGCATCCAGAGCAGGCAGAGCTGCTGTTACTGCATCTAGCAGGAGCACTGAGGCTTCGGAGGAGCAGGAGGGGCCCAGGTGGGGGGATCTTGCTGCTGTTTGAGGGGCCAGAGAGTGGATATGTTCTGGCGAAACCAGTCTAGTGGAGAGCTGAGACCAAGGCAAGGGGCATGGTCTGTATTTCTCGTCCCCCAGGCTAACACACACCGGAAAGGAAGCCACAGCCAGCCAGATTTTTTTTTGTCTGAGTGCTTGTCATTTTCAGGAGATTTTCATCCTAATGGCTTGTTGGGATTTTACCTGCTTCTTCTATCTTCTTCTTCTGGAAGAAAACATTAAGTCTATTCAAATCTTTTTACATGAGCTTGAAGTTGGGGGTGCTGCATGTGACCTGGGGAATGTAAAGGAAAGGCTAATAATAAAAGTAGTCATGTTAATAATCTTTCCAGATGCATCTTTCAGGTTCAGCTAACACTGGGCATCTCCCATAAAAAGGCATATTTGGAAGAATAGTTCTTGACCATACACTTACTTCATAATCCACAGAACAACCATTTTTGTTGGATATTACTTCACTTACAGCAACAGGGAAACTGTTTCTGGAGGAGTTACCCACACAGGTCACCTATCTCGACAGTACAAGGATGTGAATCAGATCTAGGACTGTGTGGTCCAGGCCTATGCCTGAGGGTGAGGATGAAAGGAAGGCGGAAGAAAGTAAAATCCCCATTTCCCTGAATTCTGATTTAGTGACTCAGTAGACGGAAAGCAAATATCCAGGCTTAATACACAGATACTTAATTTCAACTGACCTGGACTTCTTGAACCTAAGCAGATTCAGGAATTATGAAAGTGGAAAGATCTGTATTGAAATAAACTCATTAAATAGAATTTATACATTTGGAACCTGGCAGAATTGGGGAGAAGAAATTGTCACAGAACTCATTTTTGAATAACCAAACATTGCAATATCCTGCAACCTTGCCTGACTTTTTACAAAGGGCTTTATAGTGAAGATCCGTGGATTTTCATTTAAAAGGTAATACTAAGAAAATTTACATTCAAGTAACACCAAATGTGGTTTATTGTGGTTTTTACAATGCCAGTGAGGAAATTGAGAGCTTACAGGGGTGACAGAGGACTCCTTGAACTGATGCCCTAACCAGTGTAAAAACAATTCTTACAGTGAAAAGCATTTCCTCTGTAGATCAAAGGGCTAAGTCTTGAAGGTGGTAAATTGAGTTCACACAAGCAATATCATTGCAGTGTAAAGGCCATCCTTTCGTTGTTCTTTCTTTATATCAGTAAGCCAGCTGTGGTTCAGTTGAGGGCAGTAACTAATTTGCAAACGTCTCTAGAATGTGCCCCTGTTTTTAAGCATTTGGGCTTGGGGTCCCACCTCATGTGTCACAGATTGGAACTGAGGCATTTTATGGTTTCTCCAGTCATTTAATATCCTGGTAGTATTTTTGAGGTCTTTCTGTGTAATATTTTAGGTGAATAAGGTAGTGACTTTGTACCACAGTGAAAATCTTGTTTTGAATATCTGTTCAGTGTCATGTTTTGTGTAGCATCTTAGCATTTAAAAGCCACCATAGGTAAATTTCTGGCCTGGAGATTTCTACAGAAAACCTGGCCTGTCATGTTCAAGAAAGATAGTAGGTGGAGAGTAACACAGGAGAAGTAAGCAAACAGGCAAAAAGAACATGCTTGACATCCTGGAAGGGAACAATAACGAAGCTTTTCTTGGCTTTGGTTCTAGAGAGAGCAGTTGTTTTGGTAGGTTTTCACATAATGTTTGTATTTTATGAATGGTTATGCCTTGAAACTCTAAAATGATGCTGTAACTAGTAGTAGTTTTCATGTCATTACATATCATATTTTGCTTGGCATTCCAATCAGCTCTAGGAAAGTCCTGCATTTCTTCTACAAGACCCAACTCCAAGCCATCTCAATATTTATCATAATGAGCACTGCTAGGCTGGCTGAGGGTAGGTACATCTGTTGGTCAACACGGGGGTGGAAAAAGAGGCCTAGTTTTTAGCTAGCAGTGTAGTGGTGAGAGGATAAAAAAGACATGAAGGAATAAGACCCAACATGATGTTAATTGTGAACCTTTGTTTGGGTGCAGTCTATAAACCTGGAGGAATTAACTTCTGGGTATTCAAACGCAGAGAGAAGGTCCTCTGTAAAGATTGTTTGCTCTGTGCACCAGCTGCATTTATCCTTCTGTGAGGTGCTTTTAATTCTTGATTCCAAACTGAGATTACCAGATTACCCTCCCTGCGTGCCCCACACCCCCAAAAGCGTGACTTATCTTGAACAAGATTCCAGAAAGATAAAGCCAGCTGAGAGTATACTGGGGAGAATGTTTTACCTGGCAGTCCCATTGAGAGCAGAGACTTGGAAACTCTACAGATGCCACTTGCAAAGTCTAGGAAAGCAGGAAAGTCAGTGAACTTAAAGGAGCCCTGTTCCTTCATCTGTAAAAGAATAAATGAGATAATAGAGGGAGTCGGCTCTATACTGCTCAGCACATAGTTAAGTAGCTTTGGAAGGATTGTTGAATCCGGATCTGAAATAAGTGAGATTCAGACTTTATTTAGGTATGATAAAAGGAAGACATTTTTATAATGGAAAATGCAACACACTGAAGATCAGGAAAATATGTTTGATGACTGAGTCAAAAAGCTAAATCAGTTCTATAGACAGGGAAACAGGTTTTCCGTTTCAACTAACAATTTGAAATAGTTTAAAATAGTTTTCTGCTGGGTTCTAAACAATTCTGGCTGATTTCCCATGGCAGTGCTCCCCCCCTGGTTGAGCTTTGCTGTAATCCATTGAATGATGTAGGATAAGCTCACTGGACATGGAAGAAAGGGACAAAAAATAATCTGAAGACTGATTATTTTACAAAGTGTCTTGCCTTGGTACATTATGAGAGATCATATATGAATTCCTATTTCACTTAATTCTGAATGTGGTTTGCATGAGAAAGGTGACAAGAACCATTTGCCAAATCAGCAGGACAGGATGCTTTAGCAGGAAGAACCTTGTTCAGCAATGTCCTGAAGGTCTCTCACTTTCTTGGTTAGTTTTGACCTGTGAATAATGTGGGATGCTTGAAGTGCTGGTAAACAGTGGAGGGTGAGTGCCCAGTGATCATGGATGGCATCAGAAATAGGGGACAGGGCTAGTCTGGTGGGTTGTATGGGAGTGCACTGTGCTCCCTAGTTAAATCCTTAGGCCTTTGTAAATGGATGTAGGAGTCCCAGAGTGATCACTGTGTGATACTTTTGGCTTTGCACCAGGCAAAAACCTCGGCTCTGGTTTCCACACCCAAGAACCTTAGCTCTGACCTCTGCTAGCCACCCTCACATGCGTGGTTCTCATGAGTGGGGGAACCTTTCAGGAGAAAAAAGCAGTTCAGAGCGCTTGGCCTGCTGATGGTGGGTCTGTTGCTTTAACCTCATAGGCTAGGAATGGCTCGTATGTGGCCATTGGGATTTTCGGGGTCTATCTGAAATGAAACACTGCATTTTTGTGAGCCCCAAGGCAATTGAATTTGCCTTATGACTATCTTTAATGAGTTTATATCCAGAGGTCCTAACCTTAAAGGTCAGCCAGAGAAGCAGGGTAATGCACTGGGAAAGTGTCCAGCCATGTCTGACTTTTTGGTTAAGGGAGGGAGTCGTGACCCAGAAACCTCCCCTGGGCAGGGAGGGGTATTTGTGTTGTCGGTTCAAGTTTTGCGAAGCAGAGTCTGGGTTTTCCCCAAGGCTGAAGTATCTGCAGACATCTCTGTGCCTGGGATTTGATCACTTGGCTAATTCAGGTTGGATTAAATGACAAAGAAGCCGACTCTGCCTTCCTGGGTGGTAAAAATGAACACATATAGAAGCTCATGTTATGAATATGCCACATATATGAATTCTTATTTTTATCAGGATTAAATCTGCACATAGTTTAGGGTTGCAGAGTCAGACATGACTGAACGACTAAACTGACTAGAGTGCAGTTGCATGAGCAACATTCTCACTAGTTAAACAGATTACATCTCTCCACCTAAGTGTATCAAGAAGGAACTATCCAGGCCAATAAACTCTTCTATTTGAGTTAACCCTAGGAGGAAAAAGAGATTAGAAAGAAAACTAAGTCAGAAGGTTTCAATGAAACTCTAGGGTTTTCCCTTTTATTTATCAACCTGAGCCACAAGTTGGGTACCTGAGCACCTGCCCCATCTACCTCTCAGGATTGCTGTGTTATCAAGTGCCCTAAGAACAAACATGAACATATAAATAAAGACAGACATAGAAAGTATTATATGATCTATAAGGGCTCCAAGGAGATGGAGGCTGTTCCAGAGGAAAAGTAAGAGAATGCAGGAGTTACTAGGAGTTTCTCTACTGGAGCACTGATGAATTTCCAGGTTCTCATAATTGCCCCTGGGGATCTACTGGAAACAGAAACGGTGAGGAGTCATTGTTGCATCTGACTCTCCCATTGTTGTTGTTCAGTCTCTCAGTCATGTCCAGCTCTTTGAGACCCCATAGACTGCAGCATGCTAGGCTTCCCTGTCGTCCACCATCTCCTGGACCTTGCTCAAACTCATGTTCATTGAGTCAGTGACGCCATCCAACCATCTCATCCTCTGTCATCCCCTTCTCCTCCTGCCTTCAATCTTTTCCAGCATCAGGGCCTTTTCTAATGAGTTGGCTCTTCGCAACAGGTGGCCAAAGCATTGGAACTTCAGAATCAGTCCTTCCAATGAATATTCAGGATTGATTTCCATTAGGACTGACTGGTTGGATCTCCTTGCAGTCCAGGGACTCTCAAGAGTCTTCTCCAACACCACAGTTCAAAAGCATCAATTCTTCGGTGCTCATCCTTCTTTATGGTCCAATTCTCACATCCACAGATGACTACTGGAAAAACCACACCTCTGACTAGAAGGGCCTTTGTTGGCAATGTCTGCTTTTTAGTATGCTGTCTAGGTTTGTCATAGTTTTTCTTCCAAGGAACAAGTGTCTTTTAATTTCATGACTGCAGTCACCATCTGCAGTGATTTTGGAGCCCAAGAAAATGAAGTCTCTCACTGTTTCCATTGTTTTCCCATCATTTGCCATGAAGCGATGGGACCATATACCATGATCTTCATTTTTTGAATGTTGAGTTTTAAGCCAGCTTTTTCACTCTCCTCTCACCTTCAACAAGAGGCTCTTAATTCTTCTTTGCTTTCTGCCATAGCAGTGGTGTCATCTGCATATCTGAGGTTATTGATATTTCTCTGGGCAATCTTGTTTCCAGCTTGTGCTTCATCCAGCCCAACATTTCACATGGAAAGTCTCAAATTTCCTCTGAGAGCCTTGGAGGGTGGTGTAGGGCTGGGACAGCTGACCAGATCATCAAGCAGCCAGGACTCCCCATCTCTTGGTTGAACAGCTTTGGTTTATAAGGCATATGTGATATGGAGGTTGCATGATTTTTTTATTTTTATATAGACAATCAAACATAGTCTTTTAAGTTTGACTCAATTATGAGTTATGTGTAGGAGAGTAGTGGGAAATAAAACTGAAGTATAAAGAGGCCCATAAAGAATACAGATGGGACTCTTTTGAGTACATGTGTGAAAAACCCAACTCATACTGCTCAAATAAAACTGATAAAAAGGCAGATAAGGGAACAGGGAATCTGTTGGTTTAAACAGATCCACATGCCTTTATGTGCAGTTCTAAAGGCAGAAGCTGAAACTTTTTGCAGCCAAACCTCCTCTTATCTGTATTTTCTTCATGGCAAAAACCTACCCTGACGTAAACTGACATCAAGTAGAACATTAATGTGTTTGATTGCAGAAGTCTATTACTGAGTTTGATTTTGAGGATGTTGTCCTTGATCCACATAGAGTGTATATTACACTCCAATGTACTTTTCTCATCTGAAGAATTATGAATTTCTGAAACACGTATAGATTCAAGTTTCAGAAAAGTGCTTGTGGGTCTATCCAGCTGAAGTCAGAGGTAGTACTAACATCGGATTCTTATGTTTCCCTGTATTTGCTTCGTTTTCAATCAGGCCCTTTCTATGAGCAGTAGAGCTCTTTTGATTCTTAGTACCTCTCTTACGCAGTCTTGAAATTAACCCCTGAAAAAGATTTCAGTTCTTCTCAGTTGGGTCATATCCCTATTTTCAGGCCAGTCCCTTTGTTTGTGGGAGTGGTGGTGTTTTGGTGAGTTAGCTTGGGTCACTTGTCCACCCTTGAAGTGAGGGAGATGTTGACATTGGGTGGGCACCCTACCAACTGAGGAAGGACAGTTTCCTAAAAGTAGAGAGGATGCCACCACTAGACTAAAGGAAAGGAGATGTAGAAAAAGAAAAATAACCACTACAAATCAGATTGTATAAAGCCTTAAATGCCTAGGTTAGGGAGTTTCAACGTGATCAAGGAAGATAAAGAATTACACTGAAGATCCCTGAGAAGAAGGCAACACCCTATTGATGCAAAACACATGAGACTCTACCATGTAATCCATAAGTACTCTGCTCTCAGGGACCTAGGATGTTTTTATCCATAGCCACTGTTAAGGAAGGCAAGTACTGATGGAGTCTCAGGCAGGGCAGTATGGTTCAGCCTTACTTGGTGGGGAATTCGCTGGTAGCTGTGTGCATAATGAACTGGAGGAGGCAGAGAAGGTATTGTGTTGGGCAAAGTTATTGTTATAAACACAGAACTTGGGAAAACTGAAAGAATAGATTTGGAAGCTCTAGTACAGTTGGCTTCAATATGGCTTAGTAATCCAGTGGAAGGGAACAATGAGAAAGAGTGAGAAGATGAAGAGGAAAGAGTTTATAGCTTGGGACCAGGAACATGGGGGCCATCCGTGGAATGAGGACAGCCTCAGGAGCGTTTTGGGGAACCACATGGGAGGTCTGGTTGTAGCGTTGTCAGCAGGTAGAGAGCCATACAGATGGAAATGTACAGTAGCCAGGGGAGAATTTAGGGCTGGAGAGAAGAGAGGACTGCTGCTCAGCTACCTCAGTATGAGTAAAGCTGTGAAAGGACGCAGGATGCTAAGATATGAAGCAAACAAGATAGGAGGGCTGAGAATACAACCCGAAGGAATGTCTCCACGTAGAGGGCAAGGGATATAGGGAGTAGAGGAAGAGGGTGGGGGAGGCCCTGAAGACACAGTCATGAAGCCACAGAGGGCCACACTAGAGAAAATCCAGGTGATGAGAATTGAAACACGGTGCCCATGCTCTTAACACCAGCGCTTGACCGAATAGTGAGTGGACGTTTCACTGTGCATCTGCCCGCGCTCCTGCATCATCTCCCTTCATCTCTTTCTCATCAATGTCCTGGTGTATTTAGGATCATAGGTATAGAATTTAAAGGGTTTGAAGCCTAATACTGCCACTTCCTAGCTGGGGCACCCTAGGCAAGGATCTTAAAGATGCTTAAAGAAGCACCCATCTGTCTTACTTTCTTCATGTGTGAAAAAGATCTAATAGTATTATTTCCCTCCTAGAATTGTTGTGAGGATTAGTTAAAAGTAGTTAGAATGGTGCCTGGCACATATTACATACCCAGTAAATCTCAATTGTCTTATCTTGTTTTTTAAGCCAAGTTATGCTCACTTTCTATACACTTACCATTATATTGTGAGGCTTTTCCAATGTTACTGAATACTTTTACACACACTTTAATGGCTGCATAATCAAAGGTACCATACTAAGTTGCAGTTAGTGTGACCATACACCAGTCAGTCCTAATGGAAATCGGTCCTGAATATTCATTGGAAGGACTGATGCTGAAGTTGAAACTCCAATACTTCGACCACCTGATTCAAAGAACTGATTCCTTGGAAAAGACTCTGGTGCTGGGAAAGATTGAGGCAGGAGGGAGAAGGGGATGATAGAGGATGAGATGGTTGGATGGCATCACCAACTCAAGGGATATGAGTTTGAGTAAGCTCTGGGAGTTGGTGATGGATAGGGAAGTCTGGCATGCTGCAGTCCATGGGGTGGCAAAGAGTTGGATATGACTGAGTGACTGAACTGAACTGATACCATATTTTGCAAGGGAGAGCACTGGTTTATGCCTGAAGTAAATCAGTTCACCTCCATTCAGTATTTTTTAAATATCTCCTTCACTTTCAAACATATCTGAGTTTGGCAGAGAAATGATATGGTCAGGCTGATTGAATGTGTGTGTTTGTGTGTGGTTGTGTAATTGCATATCTGTTCTTCCACTAGCTGGGAAAGCTGGGCTGTGCCTCATTCCTATTTGTGTCCCCACCACCAAGCACAGTGGGTGGCATAGGGGAAGCCCAGTGGGCACTTGGGGCAGCAAGCATAATGGATATACCTAGAGAGGAATGGATTTGGAAAGCAAGAGGAACTGGGTGCCTTGAGACTAAAGAGGAATGAAAGTGAATGGAGATTTAGGGAGTTCATGCTGGGGAGGAAAGGAAGCAAGAGTATGTGGACAATGGCCTGGATCTCATTATCAGTTCAGAGGTGAAGGCCACTGGCAGAGAGAGGGGGAACTGGGTGAAATTAGTGGACCAGTGCTTCAGTGTTTGGGAACATTGTTAGGAAATTCTGATAAGAGATAATGACCAGTGCCAGTGAGAAGAGTTGCCAAATAGCGACGGCAATAGCTGCTTTTTATGTAGTCATTGCTCAGTTAGTAGTGGTTAACAGAAAGAGTGAGAAAATGAACCAGCCTCCATTGTTTTGTGCTTTTGTCACTAATACTCAGGAACCCGAGGTTAGATAAGGACAAAACAGGGAGTTAGAATGTGTTAGGGTGAGAGAGAAAGGAACGAGAGACTGTGGGAAGCTGGGGGTGATGGGGATGAATGGTTCTTGAATGCAAAGGATTCCATCTTTGAAATGATAGACCACAGTGTCCAGGTTTTGAGAAAAGTGGTAAAGCCAAACTAGGACTGGTGAACCAGAGGAATAGGGCAGTTATAAAGGCTGTAGTTCAAAATGGAAATGGAAAGCCAGTTTGGTAAGGGGAATAGAGGTGGAAAGATGGAAGCTCGTCCCAGAGGGTAATTTTGTTTGTATAGACTAAAGCTATTCTGCATAAAGTTAAGGTCCAAGGTGGGATGACCAGATAGAGAACAGGTGAAGGCCAGTGAATTGGATGGAATCGGGAAATGGTGAGACTGTGATATTAGCAGGGTTATCAGCTTGGTTAAGATAAGGTTTCCAAGTATTTCGTCCTGGTGTACCCACTAGGCAGATAAACATGAAGTCTGCCCCATACTTCAGTTCTCCTTTGATAAATTTAGGTATTATCTCTACTTTACACATCTGTGCATTACTATTTGCACTGCAGGTCCTGTGTCAACTTGAGGGATAAAGACAGACACATGAGTGATTGCTTTCAACTCTCAAATGAACCTTCCCATATTTGATTTAAAAACTGAAGATTGTGTTGAGCACTGAATATGGAGGAAGGTTGTAAACAGCAAATGTGAAGCCAGGAATAATATTTAAGGGTGATTTTTAAAGTGTTTTTGTACGATGTCACATTTTATGTTTGCCTCTACCTTTTAGCTGTCATGTAGACTACTTTCTATTATAATAAATAATTATACCTATAATTTATTCACATCATGTATTCTGCCCTTTACATAATTATATAATATAATGAAACTATGTATCTTTTATGTATTCTTAGTTTAACTTTACTGCCTTATAAGAATATGGATATATTTTGAAATGTGTTTTTAATCTTATTTATAATTTGCTCTCTGTATAATGTATAATATTTTTAGATTGCTCTCTACAATCTTAGATTAATCTTGTTTGCATTTATATGTGAATCAGATTGTTCAGTTAGGTTAGCATCATACAGGAAGCACGAAGTTTCTAGTGGAATGTCCTGTGCATTATGCATGCATGCTCGGTTGTGTCTGACTCTGTGACCCCAAGGACTGTGGCCCACGAGGCTCCTCTGTCCATGGGATCATCCCAGCAAGAATACCTGAGTGGGTTGCCATTTCCTCCTCCAGGAGACATTGCTAACCCAGGGATTGAACTCGTGTCTCCTGTGGCTTTCGAATTGGCAGGCAGATTCTTTACTGCTGAGCCACCTGGGAAGCCCTGTCTGTGCATTATCTAAGGGGTTAATTCTGTCCTGGGCAAATTGCTTTGTGGATACCCTGCCATCATTGAAACTGGTTAAGATTTATTAGAAACAAGTCCTTCCCTGCTGCCTTTCCCAGTGTGCATGTATGGGTACACACACACAAATATATATCTCATATATATTTTCCCTGAGTACTTAAGGGCTGATATTTTTGTAATAAGTACTTAAGGCCTGGTATTTTTCTACTGTGAGAAGCTCTTACAGCTGTAAAAATATACCAGTTCTCTCCATATCAATGTTCCCAGGCTTGTACCTTGTTTTCACTAGTTGAAGTTTCTCAATCATAATAAAATTGGGCAGTGCTCACGAGTTTGAATGCAATGCAGGCGGGGAAGACAGTTTCAAGACCTTTAGCCTTGTAAGTGTATATCCGTTAACTACAAGTTTAGAAGTTTGCCGCTTACTCATCCTGGGCCTATTCTAGGTGCATTTAACTAATATGTTTTTTGGTTTTTTTTCCTGCTGTATGTGTGTGGGACCCATTCATCAATTTCAGCTTTTCAAGAGAAAGCTAAATTGTAGGCCATTTAAGATTTATTATAGCCTAGTTTCCAGAAAAACCTTTCTCTTTTTTTTTTTAACCTTGGAGTGTCTTTCCACTTGTTTAGTGCTCATGAGCCAGTTTACCAAATACTGCATTGTTTGACTCACGACAGGATGATGTCATTGCTTCTGGGCTGGTTGGACAGTGCTGAGAATCAGTAAACAAAACTCAGGGATGAAAACAGGTGACTTGAATTCTCCTCTAGGTCCTGCCCTGCCACGAATTTTCCACATACTTGTGAACTGGTCATAGGTTGTTGTTGTTGTTTTTCCTGTCTTAAAGGATTAGTTTTATTCATTGTTTTATTTTTAAAATAGTGATTGAAGGATACCATCAAGAAAGACAACCCACAGAATGGGAGAAAATATTTGCAAATCACATCTGATGAGAGACTTGTATCCAGAATATATAAGGAACACCTACACTCAATACTAAAAGATAAATAACCCAGTTAAAAATAGACACATCTCCAATAAGCACATGAGAAGATGCTCAGTATCATTAGTCATTAGGGAAATGCAAATCAAAGCCACAATGAGATACTAATTCACATCATACTCAATTGGACTGCTATAATCAGAAAGACTGATAATCACAAGTGTTGGCAAGGATGTGGAAAAACTGGAACTCTCATATGCTATTGGTAGAAATGCAAAGTGTTGCAACCACTGTAGGAAGACAATCTAGCAGTTCCTTAAAAGGTTAAATGTATTAGTAGAAATACCATATGATCCAACAATTCCACCCCTAAGTATACATTCAGGGGAAATGAAACATTTGTTCACACAAAAACTTATAGACAAAAGTCCGTGGCATTATTCATTGGAGTCAGAAAAATGAAAACAACCCAAATGTCTATCAACTGATGAACGGACAAACAAAATATAGTGTTTCCTTACATGGAATATTCTGCAATAAAAATGAATGAAGTACTAATACAGCTTCCCTGTTGGCTCATTGGGTAAAGAATCCACCTGCAATGTAGGAGACACAGGAGACGCAGATTTGATCCCTGGATCTGGAAGATCCCCTGGAGTTGGAAATGGCATCCCACTCCAGTATTCTTGCCTGAGAAACCCCATAGACAGAGAAGCCTGGTGGGCTCCAGTCCATGGATTAGCAAGGAGTCTGATATGACTGAGCGATTACGAACTAATACAGCTACAACGTGAATGAACCTTGAAAACATTTTCCCTGGCTAGTTGAAAAGAGCCAGTCACAAAAGGCCATGCATGTAAGATTCTGTTTATATGAAATGTCCAGAGCAGACAGATCTACGGAGAAAAAAAGTAGACTAGTGGTCATCTAGGACTGGAGCAGTGAGGAATTGGTAGTGGTTCCGGAGCGGGGGGGTGTCCTACTAATGGGTTTGGGGTTCCTTTTGGGGTGATGAAAATGTTCTGAAATTGAATGTGGTGATTTTTACACAGCTGTGTAACTGTACTAAAAATCATTGAATAGTATACTTTGAATGTATGGTATTTGAATTTTATCTCAGTAAAGCTGCTAAAAAATAATTATTGAGTACCTATTGTTTAACAGCCATTTTAGTAGATCCAGTCCTACTATATCTGTCTTTAGTAAGATATCTGCTCACATGGGAGATGGCAGTGGCAACCCACTCCAGTACTCTTGCCTGGGAAATCCCATGGATGGAGGGGCCTGGTAGGCTGCAGTCCATTGTGTTGCAAAGAGTCGACTGAGAGACTTCACTTTCACTTTTGACTTTCATGCATTGGAGAAGGAAATGGCAATCCACTCCAATGTTCTTGCCTGGAGAATCCCAGGGACAGGAGCCTGGTGGGCTGCCATCTATGGGGTCACAAAGAGTCAGACACAACTGATGTGACTTGGCAGCAGCAGCTGCTCACATGGAGCTTATATTTAGTGGAAGAAGCCAACCTATCAGGCTGTTATGAAATAAAGTAATTTCAAATGATAAGTTGCTGTTGGAAAGCAGAATACATTGGTACAGTCTCAAGTGCCTGAGGATGGGAGGACTCCTTTAGATAGGCTAGTTAGGGAGCCTCATTAAGTAGGGAGCACTTGAGCAGAGATCTGAATAAGGAGCTGGCTACCTGGAGGGCTAGGGGTGGGGGTGAGGTCCACGGAGAGGCGACAGCAGTGCAGAGTCCCTAGAGGAACAAAAACCAGCTGGTGTAAATGAAGTCTAGTGACCAAGGATGGAGGGGGTTGAGCTTGCGATTGAAGAGGATGGTCTTAAAGCTTAATTTTGATGATGGCATTTACCTGTTCAGAAGTCACCATTAGCCGCCATTTGCCTTCTGCATTTAAACAGATTATTCATCTGAGCTTTTAAAGGCTCCTATCTACTTGTCTCAAAATACTTTTCCCGTCCCTTTTTTTTTCTTTGCTTTGTCCCTTAACAAAGCCAAACTGGACTTCCCATTATTCCCCAGATTGTATACGCAATCCTTTCCTATTTCTGTGCCAGTCTTTCCACCTGGAATATTCACTTGATTCCTTGCTCTTCTGGAAATTCTCTTCTTCAGGGTACATCTCAGATGTCACTTGCACAACACCTCACTCTGGAAATACAGGTAAAATACAGGTGTAGGCATAGTCACTCAGATAGTTCAGTTTGTTGACTCCAATTGTATTTTGCCGCAAATCCTAAGAAGCTGAGTGTAGTTAAGTTTTTCTTCTTTTTCCTCCTTGTAAAAGGCTAAATTATTCTGTAGCACATAGCATGGTGTTGGCTCTATATAAATAATCATTAAATATTGATCAAATCCTAAAGTATATTATGAGCCAGCAATGTATATAAAATTAAGTCTGAACGCTGGAGAAAAATGACAAAAAATTATACTACCCAGTCAAAAGGGAAGACTAACAGTGCATAGTAAATTCTATAGGGAATGTGATATAAAGGAGACATCCAGGATTGATGAGTCATGTGTGTGTGTATTCTAAAGTCCAGAGATTCCTGGGAAATAGCCTAATCCTTATCTTTGACTATTTCGGATCTTGGCATTGTCAACAGGGTTGTTCTTCCTGGCTTTAACTTCTTGAGAATTCTTAGTGGGAGAGTCAGAGTACACACTGTGACATCTTCCACCCCGAGAGCCAAGTCCCAGATCATCCTAGCACTGGGATGGCTTTTCCAAGGATCCCAGGGAGCCCTGTGCTCATCTCTCTGGGGGTAACAGTGCAAGCTTTGTGTCTTTTGGACTGGGAGGAATAACAGCACAGAAAGTCCCTCCAGTGATGGGATCGGTCAGTAGGAAGAGGAGGTTTCAGATGGCAGGCAAATGTTAGTCTGTGTGGAATCGTGGGAGTAGCAAAAATAAACAGATTTGGTGCACGTGACAGATCTTGAAACTCTGTATAATATAAGTCAAGGAGAGTCTTGTGATAGTCAGAGGCCCATGGCTGGCCTACCTGTATCAGCCATGGGGAGTTTACCTGGATGGGCCATTTTGAAAGGCTGAAGTTCTCAAGTTAAATCTGCATGAAAGGAGGAATTAAGGCTCCAGGACAAACAGGCATAAATTAAGCCCTGCAGCTAGTCCTTAAGGAGTAGCTTCAGAAACATCCTTGGAGATAGGAAATAAACTCAGGACAAATAGAGAAACTATCCATTGGGAGTTAGCTCCACTTAATTATGAATGGAATGCCCTCTTAGTTGGGTGACATGGCCAGAAGCCAGTCTCTCAATCAAGATGGGTCTCCCCATCTGACCTTTTCACTTTGATCAGATCTAAGCCTCAAATAACCTGTCCCTTCAGATTCTGGCAGATAGAGGAAGGTGAGTTATATTTTCTGGGTCAGATGAAAGGGAGATGGGAAAGCTGAGTGTTCTTGTGCTGTATACACGGTTCTGGAGTGGAGCTGTTCCCTTCTCTCCATTGCGATGGATCTGCTGTGCGTGCGTGCATGCGTGCTAAGTCACTTCAGTCCTGTCCGACTCTTTGTGACCTTTTGGACTATAGCCTGCCAGGCTTTTCTATCCATAGGATTCTCCAGGCAAGAATACTAGAGTGGGTTGCCATGCCCTCCTCCCTGGGATTTTCCTGACCCAGGGACCAAACCCACGTCTCTTATGTCCCTTGCATTGGGAGGTAGGGTCCTTACCAATAGTGCTAGCTGAGAAGCCCCTGCTGTATGTTAGCCCCCTGTTACTTCTTGTGTGGACCAGTCCTACCCTGTCCCTATGTCTTTCCATGCAAAACATGTCATATAAGGCAGTTTAATTTTTTCAGAAACCACTCTGGTCAAAGAGACTTCTTCCTCTTTCTCCTCTTCCCACCTCCCCCTCCCCTTACCACTCCCCTGTCCCGCTCCGCCGTGCCCCCCCACATCTATTCTAAATATCATTCAGCCTAAATCTTTTGCCACTCTTTGCGCATGCACTGCCATGCCCTGCTTTCCTGCCCCTGATCATGTGGCTCCCCATGCCTGGACAGCCTCATGTCCAGTTCTTACTTGTTCAGCAAAGCCCTTCTCAGATGTCATTTCCTCAGATGAGACTGCCTGTGGATAAAACTTTTTTGTTTAAACTCTCATTGCACTTGTAAGCTGCTTTTTCCTGGCATTTGACATTTTCAGTTTGTATTCCGTTTATTTGTCTGTCTTCTTTCCTTTAATAGATATTAATCCCCCTAAAGACAGGATTTTCTGTCCGGTTCATCTTTGTATTACATATGGTACCTAGAAGAGTGTGCTCTGCCATTCAGAGGGCCTCGGAAAAATATTCTGAAATGGAGAAATGGTTGTGAGTAAGTGAAGGTGAGAAGGAAACAGAAACCATAGCATCATTAGTACTGGCCCCTGAATATTTTTGGTTCGCCTCCTTGCCATGTGATAGGATTGTATTTCCCCATTTGGGGTGTGAGTGTGCACCTCTGACTTCTGTGGGCCAATGAAATGTGAGCAGAAGTGACACACATCCCCTCTTTAATAGTCTGTGCTCTCCATCTGCCCCACTGTGATCTGCAAGCTCCAGGTGCTGGGTGCTCCATTGGCCTGGGTCCTTGTGGGCCATGCTGAGCGGCGCTCCCAGCCAGTGCACAATGGATGTGTAACATGAGCTAGAAACACGCTTTTGTTGTTTTCAGTCACTGAGATTCATGGGTTCATTTGTTTCTGCTGGGGAACCTGGCCAGTTCCCACTAATACAAAAGTACAATAGCTTTCTCCTTAGCCTTGCACACAGTATACATGGAGCTCTGTTATTGAAGAGGGAGAAAGCTTATGTGATATTCTGGATAAGAACCCTGTGACTTAATAGGAAGACCTCAGGGATCTCAGGTATGCATTTTGCTCATTATGCAAGTGATAATTATATGTGTTAAAAAAAATCAGAAACCAGATATTAGGTATTTCTCAATGTGTGTATAGGGTTCTGTTCCTTAGAGATTTGCATTTCCTGAAAGAAACCCTGAAGATCCCAGAGCTTAATTGCACCTGATTGCTTCTCTCCAGCCTTGCCAGCCAACTGGAGATTTGTTTCGTGAGTTCAGATATACATTCAAAAGATTAGGGAAAATTGAGGGTTATTTCCTTTTCCAAGGGGACAGAAACCATGTATTATAGTTTGTCTTATTTTTCCCGTCAAATGAAGATAAATGTTAGCTTTGTACCTCGATTAACTGTTTAATAGCGAACCTGCTTTCTGCTTGCCAGCTGCACTTGTCTGTTTGTGCCTTGGCTAAAGACCACACCATACTCTCAGATTATAACACCACTGCTACAGAATCCACTTAAATTTGCCACTGCATTCCGTGGGCCATCGTATTTTCAGTGTTAGTGAACTGGCCTCCCAAACATGTGGCTATCCATGTTCTTACTGATTTATGTGAGGTGGACATAGTGGAGAACATCTGAGACTTAAAATGTTATGACCTGAATTTCCAACTGTTGACATGAATCCAAAGCAGCAGATTTTTCTTCTTTGGCAAGACAGAATTGAAGCAACATGCAGTGATTTGGTTCGCCAATTTGTGAGCTGTTAAAAATCGGAATAACTGAAAATGAGGAGAGTAAGCGCTGCATAATGTGAAAAATATTCTAAAGGTCACATGGCTGTGCAGCCTTAGACAAGTTAAGCACCATGAAACTAGAACTATTTTGAATAAATTTGAAACTGCATGTGAATGAACCTGTGGATATTTTTTTCTCTGCTAAAATTTTGTTACCGAAGAAGTCAAAATCTTATTTAGTTCACCCTAAATCTGAAAATCTGAAGACACAAAGGTTCTAATGAACCCAAGGAGGTCCTGATTCTGCCTTTTAGTCCTGCAGCAATGGAGCCATTTCTGGCCTTTTTTTTTTTCCCCCACTTGTGGCTTTTTTTTTTTCTTTGCCATCACTCTGTCCTTCAACAGTCACTGCAAATATATTAAAATATTTACCCAATGCTAAGTACACTACTAAACCCTAGAAATGCAGCAGAGCACAAAAATCTCTGCCTTCTTTGAAGTTACAAGGATTTACAAGCTTGCTTCAAAATAAATCACCCAAAACCCTATGGCTTAACATGACAGTCATTAACTATTATGAGGCTCAGTCAACTGTTAGATTCTTCAGCCAGTGATGGGTCAACTAGGGCCTGGCAGGTCTGGGATGGCTTCACTCACGTTCCAGTGGTTGATCCTGGCTGCTGGCTTAGATTATGGGGGTAACTGGCCATGGATCTCATCTTTCAGCAAGCTGGTTGGGCTTCTTCCCATAGTGACAAGAAGGTATCTCAGTGGCCAGAGAGAAATCCTCAATGAGCAAACTCTTCTTAAATTTTTGCTTGTGTCCTATATATGAACCTAGACAGTATATTAAAAACCAGAGACATTACTTTCCCAAGAAAGGATCATCTAGTTAGAGCTGTGCCTTTTTTCAGTAGTCATGTATGGATATGAGAGTTGGACCATAAAGAAGGCTGAATGCTAAAGAACTGATGCTTTTGAGCTGTGGTGTTGGAGGAGACTTGAGAGTCCCTTGGACTGCAAGGAGATCAAACCAGTCAATCTTAAAGAAATCAATCCTGAATATTCATTGGAAGGACTGATGCTGAAGCTCCAATACTTTGGCCACCTGTTGGGAAAAGATGCTGCTGCTAAGTCGCTTCAGTCCTGTCTGACTCTGTGTGACCCCATAGATGGCAGCCCACCAGTCTCCTCTGTCCTTGGGATTCTCCAGGCAAGAACACTGGAGTGAGTTGCCATTTCCTTCTCCAATGCGTGCATGCATGCTAAGTAGCTTCAGTTGTGTCCGACTCTGTGCGAACCTATGGACAGCAGCCCACCAGGGGGTTCTCTAGGCAAGAATACTGGAGTGGGTTGCCATTGGGAAGAGATGACTCATTAGCAAAGACCCTGATACTGGGTCTTTGCACTGGTCGTAGCAAACACCCACTTCCAACAACACAAGAGAAGACTCTACACATGGACATCACCAGATGGTCAACACCAAAATCAGATTAATTATATTCTTTGCAGCCAAAGATGGAGAAGCTCTATACAGTCAGCAAAAACAAGACTGGGACCTGACTGTGGCTCAGATCATTAACTCCTTATTGCCAAATTCAAACTGAAATTGAAGAAAATCGGGAAAACCACTGGACCATTCAGGTATGACCTAAATCAACTCCCTTACAGTTACACAGTGGAAGGGAGAAATAGATTTAAGGGACTAGATCTGATAGAGTGCTGATGAACCATGGACAGAGGTTTGTGACATTGTACAGGAGATAGGATTCAAGACCATCCCCAAGAAAAGAAATGCAAAAAGCAAAATGGCTGTCTGAGGAGGCCTTAAAATAGCTGTGAAAAGAGAAGTGAAAAGCAAAGGAGAAAAGGAAAGATATACCCACTGGAATGCAGAGTTCTAAAGAAAAGCAAAGAGAGAGAAGAAATCCTTCTTCAGTGATCAGTGCAAAGAAATAGAGGAAAACAATAGAATGGGAAAGATTACAGATCTCTTCAAGAAAATTAGAGATACCAAGGGAACATTTCATGAAAAGATGGGCTCAGTAAAGGACAGAAATGGTATGGACCTAACAGAAGCAGAAGATATTAAGAGGTGGCAAGAACACAAAGAAGAACTGTACAAACAAGATCTGTGATTATCTGATGCAGATAATCACAATGGTGTGATCACTCACCTAGAGCCAGACTTTCTGGAATGTGAAGTCAAGTGGGCCTTAGGAAGCATTACTTCCACCAAGCTAGTGGAGGTGATGGAATTCCAGTTGAGCTATTTCACATCCTGAAAGATGATGCTGTGAGGGTGCTGCACTCAATATGCCAGCAAATTTGGAAAACTCAGCAGTGACCACAGGACTGGAAAATGTCAGTTTTCATTCCAATCCCAAAGAAAAGCAATGCCAAAGAATGCTCCAACTACCGCACAATTACACTCATCTCACACGCTAGTAAAATAATACTCAAAATTCTCCAAGCCAGGCTTCAGCAATACATGAACAGTGAACTTCCAGATGTTCAAGCTGGTTTTACAAAGGGCAGAGGAACAAGAGATCAAATTGCTAACAGCCAGTGGATCCTCAAAAAAAGCAAGAGAGTTCCAGAAAAACATCTGTTTCTGCTTTATTGACTACACCAAAATCTTTGACTGTGTGGATCAGAATAAACTGTGGAACATTCTGAAAGAGATGGGAATACCAGACCACCTGACCTACCTCCTGAGAAATCTGTATGCAGGTCAGGAAGCAACAGTTAGAACTGGACATGGAACAACAGACTGGTTCCAAATAGGAAAAGGATTACGTCAAGGCTGTATATTGTCACCCTGCTTATTTAACTTATATGCAGAGTACATCATGAGAAATTCTGGGCTGGATGAAGCACAAGCTGGAAACAAGATTGCCAGGAAAAATATCAATAACCTCAGATATGCAGATGACACCACCCTTATGTAGAAAGCAAAGAACTATAGGGGCTTCGCTGGTGGCTCAAAGGTTAAAGCATCTGCCTGCAATGTGGGAGACCTAGGTTCTATCCCTGGGTCGGGAAGATCCCCTGGAGAAGGAAATGGCAACCCACTCCAGTATTCTTGCCTGGAGAATCCCATGGATGGAGGAGCCTGGTGGGCTACAGTCCACGGGGTCGCAAAGAGTTGGACATGACTGAGCGACTTCACTCACTAAAGAACTATAGAGCCTCTTGATGAAAGTGAAAGAGGAGAGTGAAAAAGTTGTCTTAAAACTCAACATTCAGAAAACTAAGATCATGGCATCTAGTCTCATCACTTTGTCACAAATAGATGGGGAAACAGTGGCAACAGTGGCAGACTTTATTTTTTTGTGGTCCAAAATCACTGCAGATTGTGACTGCAGCCATGAAATAAAAGATGCTTGCTCCTTGGAAGAAAAGCTATGACCAACCTGGACAGCATATTAAAAAGCAGAGACATTACTTTGCAAACCAAGGTCAGTCTAGTCAAGGCTATGGTTTTTCCAGTAGTCATGTATGGTGTGAAAGTTGGACTATAAAGAAGGCTGAGCATCAAAGAATTGATGCTTTTGAACTGTAGTGTTGGAGAAGACTCTTGAGAGTCCCTTGGACTGCAAGGAGATCCAATCAGTCCATCCTAAAGGAGATCAGTCCTGAGTGTTCATTGGAAGGACTGATATTGAAGCTGAGGCTCCAATACTTAGGCCACCTGGTGCAGAGAGCTGACTCATTAGAAAAGACCCTGATGCTGGGAAAGATTGAAGGTTGGAGGAGAAGGGGTTGACAGAGGATGAGATGGCTGGATGGCATCATCAACTCAATGGACATGAGTTTGGGTGAACTCCAGGAGTTAGTGATGGACAGGGAGGCCTAGAATGCTGCATTCCATGGGGTCACAAAGAGTTGGACACAACTGAGCAACTGAACTGAACTGGTACTGGGAAAGATTGAAAGCAGGAGGTGAAGGGGATGACAGGAGATGGTTGGATGGCATCCCTGATTCAATGGACATGAGTTTGAACAAGCTCTGGGAGATGGTGAAGGACAGGGAAGCCTGGTGTACTGCAGTCCATGGGGTATCAAAGAGTCAGAGAAGACTGAGTGGGCAACAACCATAAAGTATATGGACATCTCCTAAGTCAAAGCAAGTAACATAACTAAGCCCATCTTCAAGAGGCAATGACATAAACGTCACAACTCCATCAGAAGAGAGGCAAAGAGTTTGTGGTCTATTTTGCAGTTAATCACAGGGAGACAATAAATAATTGAATGATGAATCAAAAGTGTGTCAACTGTTGGTAAATCCCGTGGACAGAAAGCAGGGAAGGGGAAATGTCTGGAACAGTTTTTCAGTTGTAAATAGGACGACTGGAGAAGTTTTCTTGGAGGAGGTGACATGGGTAAAGATCTGAAGAAGGTTAGCTAAAGAAATGACCTTTCAGAAACGTGGAGGAGATGCATTCTAGTAGTGGAAGCCGCCAGTGTTAAGGCCCTGAACAGGAGAGAGCTTGATAGAATGGAGGAAGGGTAAGATGTTAAGGGAACAAGTCAGGTAACAGAGGGGCTGGAGAGGCAATGGGGATGGGAAGAAGAGGTGAGGGGATTCTGTAGATCAGTGTTTCTCACATTTAAAAGAATATTTGAAGTACATTTGATTTATGGTGTTTCAGGTATACATCAAAGTGATTCAGTTATGCATATGTATATTCTTTTTCAGATTCTTTTCAGGGTAGGTTTTTACAAGGTATTGAATATACAGTTATCTGTGCTACATAACAGTAGGACCTTGTTGTTTATTTTATGACTTCACACATTTTGATATGCATAGAGTCACTTGGGGAACTGTGTCAAAATGGAGATTCTGATTAGGTCAGGGGGCCAAAGGTTCTGTGGTTCTAACAAGCTCTCCAGTGACACCACTGCTATGGGTCCTGGGACCACACTTTGGCGCAAGCCTTAGGTCTCTGTAGGCTGTGCCCGGTAACTCCTGGACTTTCTCTGAGGGAAGAGGAAGGCCATTTGATAGTTTTGAGCAGAGGTGTGCCCCTGGTCTCTGTTACGTGCTGAGATATTAATTGTTTAGAATGTTGACATCCACAAAGTACAGGAGGTGGAAACATCATGCCATCTGATGTGCAGTGGAGCTTGGTCTGGATTTAGCCTGCTAAGACTTATTCATCTGAGCATCTTTCCTCTACAGGGCTGTTTTCTTCTTTGCTGGTGAACATGAAAGAGACCTGTCTCTGAACATCCTCTCCCCAACCCCACTCCCATATGGGATTTGCTCTAGAGTAAACTGGCTCTGTCTCCTTGCAGTCACCCAAGTCCTGATTAATAGAGCTGGGCTGGACTCAGCCTTTTCTTTCCCCCAGCCTCAGGGACCCTGACTAAGTGGCTGTCAGTCTCTGGCTCACATTCCAGCCACCTGGGAGCCTTTAACGATACCTTCAGTGCTTCTGATGAATGGACCTTGAGTGGGGTCTGGGCATCAGTCGTCTTGAATATGTATCCAGGGTTGACAGCCACCACTGTGCTCAGTTCTTCCTCGGCACCTGATGGCCTGGCTGTGTCCCCATAGCTCAGAGCTTCTTTCTCCCCGAGGAGGCCACCTGCCCTCTACTCTCGTCTCAGCCTTCTCTCTTTTCATTACCATCAAAACACAGGAAATATTAGCTTGTTTTCAACTCTGTTGTACTTTGACAATTTCAGCCTCAGTAGTCAAGTTTTGCTAAATTACAATCTATTTACTTTTGGAGTGGAGTGGGGGTCATCTTTGGATAGCTACATGTATATCAATATTTGTTGATGTTGAGGTTCACAGATTTCTGCTTTTTGTGTGCAATTTCTGTTTAAAGGCCCTGGCCACATAATAAATCATTAAGTGAACTCCAGGATCTTTACCCAGTGAATGGAATACCAGGATCATGGGCTAAAAATCATTTGGCTCCTGGTTTCATGTTTATGAAATATCTCTCAAGTTCCTTATAGATGTAGTTTCATACCCTGAATACAATGTCTGCTTAATTTCATCTTATGTCTCGTTACTACAGTTCACTATTTATAATAAGTACACTAGAAATGAATATACATTGTGCATTCTGAAACACTGGTGGACAGCAGATATATTTTTATATTACACATAAGCACTTAAATAAATATGCTGCTTACTTAAACATTTCTTTATTTTACAATCCACCAGGCAGTGCAAAATATAGAAGTGGCCTCGAGTCTATCTCAACCTCTGAGAGGTCCTTCTGAAAAAATTCCTTAGGAAAGTACTTTTATCTTTTTCCTTTTCATCTAGTCTGTAAGTATATAGGTCTTATTTGAAGGTTTTAATGGCTTTTTGTTTCCTAATCAGAGTAGGAAATAAAGAAAAATGAAAGGCCAGTGCAAAATATTATCTGAAACTTATGTCACAAATTTGCTGTATCATCATGTACCCAGAATGGCTTGTCTGTGCGTTATTAACTTGTAACAGATTTACACTAATTATTAACTCAACCAGATGGGCTTACTCAAGTGTTATCATAAAGGGCTTTGTGATGTGAGAGTATGATCAAGTTCCATAACATTTATTGCTTGAGTTTTGCTGGATCCAGCATTCCATTAAGGCACCACCTTGTGCATTACCACATCAGATTTGGCTATTCCTTAGTGGAAAGAAAGGGCGTGTGTGTGTGTGGGTGTGTGTGTTAATTAATGGTAATTTGTCTTGAAAGACAAATGCCACTTCCAACAATCTGTGGCTTTGGAAGATTCCTAATAATGTCTGCTAAAATGTAAATGCCCCATTAGGTAGCAAGACTCATCAGGTTTCACAGCTGCTAGCAATTGTGTCACCTAGATCTTCGTTATAAAGATGAAGAATCTGAGGCCTCAAGAGAAGAGGTATAGTTAGAGCAATGAATGGGCATTTAGCAGACCTGAGTTATAGTATCTTTGAGATCTGATTTTAAAAGTGTCTCCTGAGAACTGTATTATTAATAATATAGAGAAGCTTTTCTGGTCATCTTAATCCTTTATAGGAAGGACATATATTTCTTTAGTAAGTATTGCTAATAATTTTTGTATTTATCAAGACCTATGTTACTTTAGGAGATCTGTGAGTGGGGAAAATTTGTCAAAGGCATTTGCATGGATAGGTTTGTGGTGTATGAAAAAGTATCTCTGTTTTGGAGGCAATATTCTTTTCCCTATTTCTGTGAAAAATCTCACATTTTATACCTTTTGTTGTTAAACTACATTGAAAAGAAATGTTAGAGTTTTTTTTTCCTCCTGATTTTGGTACATCGAAAGGTCATTTTTATGGAGGTGGCTGTTTAGTAATGAGGTAATGATTATCTATGGCTGAAGCATGAACACCTTGCTTGATCTCTTGAACCAGAGAGCTGTTTTCTGGGGAAGGTCACAAGGCCCATTTTCAGAAAGGTAGGAGTAGTGGTTACTTTTACAAATAGGAATATGACCATGTTATAATGGGGTTGCTTGTTCCCATGACTATAACCTGAACTCTGTTTTCCTTGGGTTTGTTAATCTGTATGATGAGGAGGAATAAATTGTTGTAGCCATTACATTGAGCACATACACATTCCCTTTATGGGTTTATGGAAGTTAGGCAGTAACTAAAATAACAGAAGAGACATTTCAGCATGTCATTGTAAGAATTCCAATTAATATGATACATTTGAGATATGGGAGTAAATGCTTGTGACTGTCCAAACCATTCTCCACCCTGGGTCTTTATCACTTTAGTTTATTGCAGCTTTAAACCTATTTCACAATTTAGCTACAAAATGTTGGCATGTTTGAACCAAGAGGGAGGAGAACTTGTGAAGCCCTGTTTTTCTGCTAAATTGCCTGCCTCTATCTGAGTGATGCAAACATCACAATCAGGCAATATCCAGTGTTTGGGATATTAAAATAATTCATTGATTAATTTTTAGTCTTGTGAACACCTCACAAAATTAATACATATTAAATTCCCTTACTTTTTTTTAAATTTGTCCAGATATGAGGTATTTATCCAGGTAAGTCTGTGTCTTCAGTTACTGCAAAAAAAAAAATAATAAATAAACAAACTGTAAACATGGCAATGATTCTTTCGGTAAAACACTGTATTGGGTTTATCTTTTATGTCAACAGTAAGTACTTAGGACTGACAGAAGGGAAATACTTACCTCCTGAGAACATTTTCTTAAACATCACTTTTGACTTTCTATTTTATAGATACAAACATTTACGTGGTAGGCATAATGGTTATTTAAACCCTCATTTTGGGTTTATTGACATATATTTAAGATCAAACAAACTGCTGAGATAAAGGTCAATGAACTTTTATGTTAAGAAAAAAAAATAAAACTTCAGCTGGCTCAGGAATTGCTGAGATAAAGATATTAATCCTACAGTTAATCAAGTAGGAGTTGAAGCTTTAAAAATAATTGAAAATAGGGCTCCAAGCACAGATTATGATTTTTAAAAGTCTATTTAGAATTTACATTGAATAGTGAAACTAGCCCTGAGCTTAGTGTCAGAAAAATCTTATTTCTGTTACCACTCATAGTATACAGTTGGGTAAATTGCTGGATTTAGCTGGGCTTCAGTTTTATTATTTGGAAAATTGGGGTAATAATTCTTCACTTATTTCACAGAACGCATTCATTTATTCATTTTAAAAATGCTTAATGGGCAACTACTCTGTGCCAGGTAGAGCCAATGGAGCAATATTTAAAAACAGTGAGAAATCAGTTTGATCAGATAGAGAGGAACTGAAGATTAGAGAACACTTTTTCTGAGGAAGTGATATTTGAGTTAAGATGTAAGAGATGAGAAGGAATTAGGCAATGGGAAATTGGAAAAAGAGAATGCTAATTCAAATGAAACTACAAGTACAAATGTCCTGAGAAAGGTGGCCAGTGGGGTTGGAACATAGTGAATGAAAGGGAGAAGTGTTAGAAGATGACAATAGAAAGATACATAGGAGCCAGATCTGGTAAGCCAGATCTCCTTGTGGGCCAGATTACCAATTTTTAATTTTATTATAAAAGTAACAGGAAGTAGTTGGCTAGTTTTACAAAGGAGCATGGAATTTTCTTAATTACTCATGTAGAACAAGGTAAAGAAAAGATGGAAATTAATATTGCCATTTTCTGGGATAAAACAAGACAAAAACCTGATGACTTATTAATCCTGTTTACAAAAGTGCAAAATTCTTAAATTGGGCAATGGTGCTAAAACATGCAGATCATCCAAAACCCTGGCATTAAAAAAAAATTTATATTGGAATGTAGCTGATTAATAATGTTGTGATAGTTTCAGGTGAAGAGCAAAGGGATTTAGCCATACATACATGTGTATCCATTCTTCCCCAGATTCCCCTTCCATCCAGGCTACCACATAACACTGAGCAGAGTTCCCTGTGGTATATAATAGTCCTTGTTGGTTATCCATTTAAATATAGCACTGTGTACATATCGATCCCAAACTCCCTAACTATCTCTTTCTCCCATTCTTCCCTCCTGGCAACCATAAGTTTGTTGTTTAAGTCTGTGAACACTGGTCTTTCTTGCAAGTATTTTGGGCCAAGTTTATGCATGGATGTGAGGGGCAACAGATCTGCCTTGTTGGTATTTTTGCTTAAACTGATGTTCAGATGTTATTGCCCCTGAGTATTTATCCACAGGCGCTTCCCTGGTGGCTCAGATGGTAAAGAATCTGCCTGTAATACAGGAGTTCTGGATTTGATCCCTGGGTTGGAAAGATCCCCTGGAGAAGGGAATTTATCCACAGAACTAGATGTCACCTGGGAACTGGCATTGGGTTAAATATCTGCCCCCATGGTTGAAAGAGTAGGTATTCCATTTGTGTGCAATCATGAAGTCATAGCCTTTGGAAATCGTAGACAGATACTGTCAATAATGCAGGACTCCAGAGGAGATATTGATAATGCAAATAAAGTCTTGTATATCTGATAGTATAATTATGATGATATTTGGGGCTACTTTATACATCTTCTCAGTGCTTGATAAACTCTCAGATGGATGAAAATAACATTTTTCTACTAAGACATCTGTTGAAATATCAAAACAGTTTACTTGAAAAGAGGGAGAAAACATGTTCTGATCTTTATGGCTTGAGATGGTTATTGAAAATTTAGAAATCATTATTGATCCTCTACACAGAAAGCAGAAACTAAGAAGATAGGGTCCACATTAAGTAGAATATGGCAAGACTTAATGGTTATTGTGAGACAACTTTTAATTTTTAATAGTTTCAATTATTAGTACATATATCACTTGTGAAGTTTTAGTTCTGAAACTATTCACTTGGTTATGGAATGAACTGATCCATCACAGATAACTATACCTTTCTTAGTACTATGAACATTATTAATGTTTTTAATTATCTCCAAAAATTGAGTTTGCATAAAATTCTACTTGAAATCCAATTTTATTTAAAATATAGATTGGGCACATAGCATTTTAAAAGGGCAAAGCCTATAATTAAAACCCTAAAACTATATAGATTGTATGGGAATATGGTGGGGGTAGGTTTGTACTTCACCGTGGCTGCACAGGTGAAGATAGCAACATACTCACGTCCTTTTCTGGATGTTTTTTTCATCAGTCATTCATGATGGCCATGTCCTCACCTCTGGAACTTAGAGTTGGCCAAGAGGGAAATGATTAGATTCTGATTTAGGTTGGGGTTGGGCCCAGGAGTGTGCCCTTCTGTTAAGCTCCTGGGTGCTGTCAATACTGCTGGTCTGATGCCTCTAATCCTGGGGCCATACCTTGAGAACCACCAATTTATAGATTTTTGCTTATTTTCAAGGCAGTTACATTAGATGTCATTAACAACATTTAGGAGACTGAGTCATTTATGCTTTTTCATTTTTGTTTCAAAATCACCAGCCATATTTTCATAGTTTACAGTAGCTTCATGTGACCCCATTCTTTAGCATAATCAGTTGCATTTTGTTGTGACTCAGGTGGTCATGTTCGTGGAAAACAGTCCTTTACTAAGAGATGTTGCAAGACTTCATTCTTTTGATAAAAAGAATGCTTTACATATTGTGAATGGTTCTCTGGGTTTCTGTTTGCACTGTGTAATTCCAAATGTTGAAGTGGTTGCTATGGCTTTAGGGAAGCTCTTTAATTGAACAAAGCCAATTTGGTAATATATTTTAATCCAAACAACTTCTTTTTGCTTTTCCATTTACATCACCTTTCCAGCTAATGCACTTTTATTCCTGGACCTTTCCCTATACACATTTTTTGGGGATCAGGTTTATTTGAGGTACTGTTTGCATATATTAAAAATCTCTATATAGTTCTGTGCTACTGCTGCTGCTGCTGCTGCTGCTGCTAAGTTGCTTCAGTCATGTCCAACTCTGTGCGACCCCATAGGTGGCAGCTCACTAGGCTCCTCTGTCCCTGGGATTCTCCAGGCAAGAATACTGGAGTGGGTTTCCATTTCCTTCTCCAATGTATGAAAGTGAAAAGTGAAAGTGAAGTCGCTCAGTAGTGTCCGATTCTTAGTGACCCCATGGATTGCAGCCCACCAGGCTCCTCCATCCGTGGGATTTTCCCGCCTACAAAATAAAGGTACAGAACAATTCTGTCACCTCAAAAGAACTCTCTAGTGCTCCTTTGTAATCAGCCTCTTACTGCTGCTATGCTTAGTCAGTTCTATCAGACTCTTTGCAACCGCATGGACTGCAGTCCACCAGGCTCCTCTGTCCATGGGGATTCTCTAGTCAAGAATACTGGAGTGGGTTGCCATGCCCTCCTCCAGGGGATCTTCCCAACCCAGGAATCAAACCAAAGTTTCCCGCATTGCAGACAGATTCTTTACCAGCAGAGCTAGCAGGGAAGCGAATCAGTCTCTTGCTGCACCCCAGTTCTTGGCGACCACTAATGTATTTTCTGGTCGATATTACCTCTTCCACAATGTCATATTAGTGGAATATGCATTTTTATACAACATTTTGAACTTGGTTTTTTCCCTTGTTATAATGTATATGAGATTCATTCCTAATTAATGAGTAAACACATTCCTTTTAATCACTGAGTAGTATTCCATTGTGGGTATACCAGTTTGTGTATTCATTCACCAGTTGTAGGACAATGGGTTGTTTCCAGTTGTTGGTGATTATGAGGAAAGCTGCTGTAATTACTCATGTACACATTTTTGTATGAACATAAATTCTTTTTTTCTTGGAGAACATATTTAGGAGGGGAATTTTGGGGTCATATCATACGTGAATATTTACTTTTATAGGAAACTGCCAAACAATTTTCCAAATATTCCCAACACTGTGTGACCGTCCATTTACCTGCATCCTCACCATCATTTGGTTTTGCTGTTTTTTCTTTTATTTAATCCATTCTAATAGGGCTTCCCTTATAGCTTAATTGGGACAGAATCTGCTTGCAATGCAGGAGACCCAGGTTTGATTCCTGAGTCAGGAAGATCCCCTGGAGAAGGAAATGGCAACCCACTCCAGTATTCTTGCCTGGAGAATCTCATGGACAGAGAAGCCTGGCAGGTCCATGGGGTCGCAAGAGTCAGACATGGCTTAGCAATTAAACCACTACCACCAATAGTTATGCATCTGTGACATCTTTAATCCAAGTGGCCAATAGCTGTGTCCAGTGGCAGAGCCTCAAGAGCTATAAAAATGGGACCCAACCTCACATCTGCTTAGATGGAGAAGTGAACACTGAATGGCCACCTCTCCCGCTCTCTCATCTGCCATTGCACCACAGATGCTATTGCTTATCCCCTGCTCTGGGTTCTGTGTTTAAGGTCCCTTTTCTGCAAGTGTTAACACGTCCAGTCTCCATTAAGGACCAAGATGGGGACAAAGGAACAGGGCATCTCTGAACAGCCATTAGAAAAAGACAGTGCTTCTCCTCCTAAGGTTTTTTAACTGAGGGTGATGAGACCATCAATAGTCTTAAGCACACATTATTTCCGTCACGTGTTCTTAATGCTCACAGCTTTTCCCTCAGAGTCTTCCCTTTTACAAATAAACTGTGTCATTTAAAATTCTGTAGAGCTCAACATAGCTTCTGTATACCAGTATGATAAAATATAGGAAATTCTGAATCTGGTTATACTAAATACATTTTTCTAAAACAATTTTTTAGGGGCAGATGGCTTTTGAAATAATTAAAAGGATAAATAAAAGAACAAAACATATCAGTTCAGTTCAGTTCAGTCGCTCAGTCATGTCTGACTCTTTGTGACCCCATGAATTGCAGCATGCCAGGCCTCCCTGTCCATCACCATCTCCCGGAGTTCACTCAGACTCATGTCCATCGAGTCAGTGATGCCATCCAGCCATCTCATCCTCGGTCATCCCCTTCTCCTCCTGCCCCCAATCCCTCCCAGCATCAGAGTTTTTTTCCAATGAGTCAACTTTTCTCATGAGGTGGCCAGAGCAACTGGAGTTTCAGCTTTAGCATCATTCCTTCCAAAGAAATCCCAGAGTTGATCTCCTTCAGAATGGACTTGTTGGATCTCCTTGCAGTCCAAGGGACTCTCAAGAGTCTTCTCCAACACCACAATTCAAAAGCATCAATTCTTTGGCACTCAGCCTTCTTCACAGTCCAACTTTCACATCCAAACATGACCACAGGAAAAAACATAGCCTTGACTAGATGGACCTTAGTCGGCAAAGTAATGTCTCTGCTTTTGAATATGCTACCTAGGTTGGTCATAGCTTTTCTTCTAAGGAGTAAGCGTTTTCTAATTTCATGGCTGCAGTCACCATCTGCAGTGATTTGGGAGCCCCCAAAAATAAAGTCTGACACTGTTTCTTCCTGTTTCCCCATCTATTTCCCATGAAGTGATGGGACCAGATGCCATGATCTTCGTTTTCTGAATGTTGAGCTTGAAGCCAACTTTTTCACTCTCCTCTTTCACTTTCATCAAGAGGCTTTTTAGTTCCTCTTCACTTTCTGCCATAAGGTTGGTGTCATCTGCATATCTGAGGTTATTGATATTTCTCCCGCCAATCTTGATTCCAGCTTGTGTTTCTTCCAGTCCAGCGTTTCTCATGATGTACTCTGCATAGAAGTTAAACAAGCAGGGTGACATACTCCTTGACGTACTCCTTGACCTACTCCTTTTCCTATTTGGAGCCAGTCTTTTGTTCCATGTCCAGTTCTAACTTGCTTCCTGACCTGCATACAGATTTCTCAAGAGGCAGGTTAGGTGGTCTGGTATTCCCATCTCTTTCAGAATTTTCCACAGTTTATTGTGATCCACACAGTCAAAGGCTTTGGCATAGTCAATAAAGCAGAAATAGATATTTTTCTAGAACTCTGTTGCTTTTTCGATGATCCACCGGATGTTGGCAATATGATCTCTGGTTCCTTTGCCTTTTCTAAAACCAGATTGAACATCACAGTTCACGTATTGCTGAAGCCTGGCTTGGAGAATTTTGAGCGTTACTTTACTAGCATGTGAGATGAGTGCAATTGTGTGGTAGTTTGAGCATTCTTTGGAATTGAAATGAAAAGCGACCTTTTCCAGTCCTGTGGCCACTGCTGAGTTTTCCAGACTTGCTGGCATATTGAGTGCAGCACTTTCACAGCATCATCTTTCAGGATTTGAAACAGCTCCACTGGAATTCCATCACCTCCACTAGCTTTGTTCATAGTGATGCTTTTTAAGGCCCACTTGACTTCACATTCCAAGATGTCTGGCTCTAGATGAGTGATCACATCATCATGATTATTTGGGTCATGAAGATCTTTTTGTACAGTTCTTCTGTGTATTCTTGCCACCTCTTCTTAATATCTTCTGCTTCTGTTAGGTCCATACCATTTCTGTCCTTTATCGAACCCATCTTTGCATGAAATGTTCCCTTGGTATCTCTAATTTTCTTGAAGAGCTCTCTAGTCTTTCCCATTCTGTTGTTTTCCTCTATTTCTTTGCATTGATCGCTGAAGAAGGCTTTCTTATCTCTTCTTGCTATTCTTTGGAACTCTGCATTCAGATGTTTATATCTTTCCTTTTCTTCTTTGCTTTTCACCTCTGTTCTTTGCACAGCTATTTGTAAGGCCTCCCCAGACAGTCATTTTGCTTTTTGCATTTCTTTTCCATGGGGATGGTGTTGATCCCTATCTCCTGTACAGTGTCACGAACCTCATTCCATACCAGTTACGTTAGTGGTAAAATCAAATTGATTAGATACTCTCTCATTTAAACCTACTTTAATTAGATAGGAATAATTGAACAAAGATGATAGAATTCAGAGTAAATTGTCCTATTTCTGCAGAATTAGATGAATAGATTAGAACAGTGGTTGTTCACCTGTAGAATCAATTAGAGTGCTTTTTCAAAGAAAATACTCATGCTCTGGCTTTAACTCATATCCTTACATCGGAATCTCTGGTCTGGATGTAGAAGGAAACTAATATTTAGTATTATTTTTAGCCTCCATATAATTCTAATATATAGCAAGGGTTGAGAGTCATTGAATATAAAGAGAAAATTTAGTGTTCCTGGTGTAATTCTAGAAATGTGGCCACCTATCAGAATGTGTTTGTTTCCATGTAGTATGTGGAAATGCTTTCAAGTTGCAAAGGTGATCAGTAATGAAATGAATAATGTAGGCTGTGTGTGCTCTTTCTCTCTCAGCCTCTCTTGGGCTGTCTACTTTGTGTGTATGTGTGTCTGTTTACAAGCAGGTGGAATGATTAAATATTAAACAATAATTTCTTGTAGTTTCTCCAGAAATTACTTACATATGGGTTTTTAAAACTTTTCAAAAGAATAGCTGACTATAAACAGCAGTCATAAATGTTTTTATCTGAGGAATATAGTATGAGGATTATATTACATTAAAGGCATAATTATTCATTTTGGAAAAGAATGGATAGAAGAAAGTAAAAGCCTAACACCATTTACAGTTCGTTCTTACATAACTGTTAAAACATATTATACACTGAATGTGAAATCCCATTCTTATCTATAATAGACTAATATAACAAATTATTTCAGTGCTCTTGGGAGAAATATTCTGATTCAATAGAGAAGATGTAAGTTTCAAACTTGCAATTGGTACAATGCGGTTGTTTGAGTCAGGACAGAATGTTACCTGCATCTTAACAGGGTCTTTGTTTTGGTCACTCTATCTTCAGTATCTTTGGATCAGTGCTTGACCTAGAGTGTGCTCTCAGTAAAGAACCAGATGTTTAGGCACACTGTGAATATATAGACCAAAATATAGAAAATGACATTCTATATTCAACAGAAATGTAAATTTCTGCCATTTACATTTAAGAAGTTAAAATATAGACTGGAGGAGAACCAAGTTAACAAGGGCATCTGAGGATTTTTAGTTGGCTAAGTGCATTCTGCTAAAAATATTTCAATTCTAAGCTACTTCTAATAGCAGGACATCACCCAGGGAGGTCATAGGTCATGATTCCATTCTGGCTCTACCATACCTAGAGTTGAGATGTGTTATGTCCTGGGTTCCAAGTTTTCTGGGGAAGCATAGCAGATGTTGGCATGTCTAGGGGAAGCAACTTTGCAACAGCTTGTCCCATGAGGGAAAAAAATGGAAAAACTCGGATGTTCAGCCAAGAACAGGGAAGACCCAGTCAGGACGTGTTGGTTGTCTGGCACACACAAGAAGGATGACCTTATGAGTCGCTATCACAAGCTAGAACCAGGAGTGAGGAGTGGATTTAGACTGATTATCTGGAATAACTTTGTAACAAATGTGTTGCCCCAGAAAATGCAGTGCTCTGTGTTTAAAGGTTGAAGAATAGATTCCTGCAGTGGAGGAAAGGCAGATCAAAGTTCTGTATAAGTTTTTCCCAACTCTGTTACTCTGATTTGTTTTGACGCAGATCTCCTGTCCTATGTGAACAGTGGGGTAGATTGTAGTTTTCTCACTTGAAGCTGGGAAAATCTGGTGCTTACTCTATTTTCTCTGTCTTAAATTTCCCTGGTGAAATTGTCATACCTGTTTCTTGCTTGCTTGGTATTTGTAGTGAAGATGTTTTTGTTCACCCACTTTTATGATGAACTATAGGGACATAGATTCTGCTATGCTTTGCTGATCAGGTAGCTTTAAAATAAAATAATGAGGCCTCATCTTGGTGAGGGCAAAAGGGTAGGATAAGGAGTGGATATTTGAGTGTGCACATTGAATCGAATGTGGTGATAGAAAAAACCCTTTGAATAAATTTTAAATAAAAATCAAAGTGCTGTGACTGGAAAAAGCTTAAATTCTTTGAGAAAAGACTCAGACATTTTCTCACTTGGGAGTGTTACTTAGCTCCTCCCAGGTTTGGACTGTTTTCTTCTCCATAAAATTAGAATAATTCTCCTTCTTTTGCAGGGCTGTTGGAAAGATTGGATATTATGTAGGAAAGCATCAGCAAGCGGTAGCTATTGCTGTTAGTAGTATTAATTACATAATGGCTTGGAAAAAAACAAGTGACTTACTCCTCTTTTGCTGGGCAAGTTGATTTATCTTACTTTTCAGTTTGTTTTAAAGATTAAGCAAGAGAGTGCTAACAGAGGTGCTGAGCAGAGTACAGGGCTGATACTCATCACTATCTGGCTTCCCTGGTGGTTCAGATAGTAAAGCATCTGCCTGCAATGCAGGAGACCAGCATTCGATCCCTGAGTCAGGAAGATCTCCTTGAGAAGGAAATAGCAACCCACTCTGTACTCTTCCCTGGAAAATTCCATGGACAGATGAGCCTGGTAGGCTATAGTCCATGGGGTCGGAAAGAGTCGGACATGACTAAGTGACTTCACTTTCACTTTCACAGCTACACAGAAAAATTGATAACTGAATACCCAGAGTCCTGAAAATTATGAAAAACAAACTCCAAAGACAAATAGTCTAGTTTCATTTTCTTTGCTTCTCATGCATGTCTACTGAGATACATACTAGTTATATGTTGTATTAGTTTCTTATTGCTGCTGTAACAAGTGATCACAAACTTAATGGCTTAAAACAACATAAAATTATCTTTCAGTTCTTAAGGTCAGAGGTCCTGACCTAAAGTGGGGATGTCATCAGAGTTGTCTTCCTTCTGGAGATTCTAGACAAGATGAGATTCTAGACTCATCTCTTTGCCTTTTCCTAGAAGCCACTTGAATTCCTTGACTCATCTGTCACCCCTTCCTTCATCATCAGAGCCAGCAACATAGCATCTTCAAATCTCTAGGTCTCTGACCTCTTTTTCTTTCTCCCTGTCTCCCCATCTCTAATCTCTGTTTCCATCTCTCTCTCTCTGATCTATGCTTCTGCCATCACTTCTCTCTAACTTTGCCACCTCCTTCTTATAAGAACCCTTGTGATCTCTTTGGGCCTACCCAGATAATCCAGAATAATCTCCCCATCTCAAAACTCTTAATTTAATCACAGCTACATTGTCCTTTTTGCCATAGAGGGCAACATAGCCACCGGTTCTGAGGATTAAGATATGGACATTTTTAGGGGACCATTATTGAGCCTGCCACATGTATGCATGTTTTAGAAAGTTGCTCTAAAATTATAGAGGTAATAGATTTTCTCTTGAGTATCCTGATTTTTAAAAAATGATTGCAGTGCTTTTTCTTTGATTTCGTGTGTTCTAATATGGTTCTCTGAAGATCTGAGTGATTGACTTGAAACTTCAAGTCCAAGGAAGACATTTTTCATATCATTTTGGGGCATTTCATGGCCCAAGGTGCTTGATACCAGGTATTATACTTATTTAACTTAGAATGCCCCTTGAACTTCAAGGTGGAGGTGTGCCTTAAAGATACTTTTTCACCTACATGAAGACACTGTTGTTAAGTGTCTTGGGGTCAGTGGTAGAATAAGTTTCTAGAGACCAGGTTTCCTGTCTGCATAGAGGACAGGAATGGACTCTCATTACTCTCAGGGATGCTTTTCAACACTTTCTTTTCTGTATCTGCTCAAAGTAGACAGAAATGTCCCTAAAAACATCTGCATACAACTCTTACGAGCACCGTCTTATGGGTAATTGTTTTAAATTCCCCCTTAGAAACCTTTTATTTTAAACATCTTTTAGAGTAGTTAACATATTCCATGGAGTTAGGCTATCTGGAGTCAACCTGAGCTTGGCCCTTTCCTAACTCTGTGGCTCTAGCAAGTTCTTAAATTTTGTGAGCTTCTGCTTTTGTGCATATGAAATGGAAACCATGATACCTACTTCATACTGTTGTGAGGATACAGGGCAGTGATGCTGGGCAGCTGGTTTGTACTTCATAAATATTAGCAGTTCATCAGATTTCTGAAGTTACTTGCCTTCTAATTTAACATTTAATGAATTCAACAGCCTTATTATACATACCACTTTGGTTCAGTGATTCTAAGAGGCCATTGATTATGATAAAATAAGAGAGGGAAATATAAAGGTAGATTTTGGTGATCATGTGGTTGTTCATAATAAATAATTAATTTTTGAACATATTTGCATATGATAATGTCATTCATTCATTCAACATTTAATAAGAGTAAAGTCTGTGTTATGTTATGTGTTGTTATCACAGAAAGGATTATAAAGAGATTTGTAAGGAGCCTTCCATAAGGTTTAGAGACATGCTCACTGTTGCTTTGATTACCTCAAGAGCATGGGCCATTCATTCATTCAATTATTTATTGGGATACCTGACACTGCTAATAAGTGCTAGGGCTGATCCAGCAGTGAGTAAGACAAAAATTCACATTCTGTGACGCTGACGTTCTAGTAGAGGAAGACCAACAATACATGGGACAAATACAGAGAATATATAATGTTAAGAGGTGATAAGTGTGAAGGGGAAAATTAAATCAGGGAAGGGACAATGGGGTATGCTGAAGAGGGAGATAGTAATTTCAAGTGGAGTGGTCTCAGAAATCCTCCCTGTGAAGCAGACATTTTAGCAAACACTTGAAAGAAGAGAAGATGTGAGTCATAGAGATTTCTAGAAGAGCATGTTTTGGCAGAGGAAAAGCAGGTGTAAAGGCTCTAAAGTTGGAGAGTTCTTGGTGACTTTGGAGAAAGCAATCATGGCCACCCTCTCTGAGTCTCCTTTGAATGTTACAGAGTCTGGAACACAGAAGGCAAATAATAACAATGGTTTGAATACTTTCAGGGAAGTACAAAGGAGTCACCACAGTCAACATTTTAATGAAGGAAAATCAGTGTACCCTGGCACTGCTTCTGGAGCTTTCTGTCTGAATGGAATTTAGCAAGCAGGAGTTTCAAACGTTAATTGTGGGTATTAGAAAAATGTTGACCTGCAAGAATAATAATCTTACTGACTTGGTTTCTCCTCACCTTACCTGAGAGGATGGGAGAAAATCTGGACTGAAGAGCCCCATGTCACTGGGTTCTTGCATTTCCCAGTCTCTGAATCATTCTACAAATGGGAAAGAGAACCAGAAGTCACTAGAGGAGCTACAACTTTTGAATTCACCATTATTGAGGTATAATTTAAGTATCCCGAGGGCAGCCATTTTTAGGTGAGATTAGATGAGCTTTGACAAAGTACATACCCCGAGGTGTGCTGATAAACACTAAACAAGTGACTTTCAGAGAAAAAAAAGAAATCTTAATTGTAACCTTTACCAGTTTTTCCTGATGTGCTAAGCTGCCATTGTTGATGTCAGGTCATCAATGTGATGTCCCTGAAGAATGTGTTGGAAAAAGATGCATTTGGATTTTGCAAATCTTCACTGAGCTAGTTCCAGCGTGCAGGAGCACTTATCACTGATGGAATTACCACCACAGTCATGATACAGAAATTCCCTAGTCTCTGAAGTTTCTCCAGGTTTTCCCCAAGGTTATCACTGATCTGTTTGTTGTCATGACATAGTAACTGTCCTAGAATTTCTTATCAGTGGAATCATATAGTATGTGCTCTTGGTGTCAGCATGCTGTTTTGACCTTCATCCATGTTGCTGCATGCATCATCAGAGGTTTGTTCCTTCTTATTGCTGGGCATTCCATTGCGTCTGCCTCCAATGCGGGAGACCCGGGTTCGATCCCTGGGTCGGGAAGATCCCCTGGAGAAGGAAATGGCAGTCCACTCCAGTATTCTTGCCTGGAGAATCCCCTGGACGGAGAAGCCTAGTAGGTTACAGTCCACGGGGTTGCAAAGAGTCGGACACGACTGAGCGACTTCACCTTCACCTTCACCTTCCTTTCTATATACCATATACCATAGTTTATTTATCCATTCACCTGTTGATGGATATTTGCATTGTTTCCAGTTTGGGGCTGTTATTAAGAAAGCTGCTATAAACATCTGTGTGTGAGTTTTTGTCTAGAAATAGATCTTCATTTCTCTTGTGTAAATACTATAAATGAAATAGCTAGATCAGTAGTACGATATATGTTTCATAAGAAATGACCACATGATTTTCCAAAGATGTTGAACCATTTTTTCCTCCCACTAGCAATGTATAAGAGTTCTGATGATCTGCAATCTCATTAAAAATGGAAATTGTCTGCCTTTTAAATTTTAGCCATTTTGGTATGTGTATAGTGCTGTTATTATTTTAATTTTCATTTGAGCATCTTTTCACATGCTTAGTGGCCATTTGTGTATATTTTGTGAAATGTCTGTTCAAACTTTTGCTCATAAAAAAATCTAATTGTAAACTGGTGGTAAAAAAAAAAAAAAAAAAAAAAGAGCATCAAAAAGAGTACAGAATTTGGGGATATACGTAAGTTGGAAAGGATGGGAAGGAAAATAAGGCAGACAAGCAGCCTTAAAGAGCTACTGGTTCATCGAGGTGCCGGTGATCTCGGCACTTCATAACCAAGGTGACCAACTCTCCCAGTTTCCTGGGACTGACCCAATTTAAGCACTGAAGGGTCTTGCATCCCTAGAAACATGTCCATACTGAGCAAATGGCAAGATTGGGCACCCTATAGAACCATCTATAAGAAATTTGCAAACTCTGTGTAATGACTATAAGTCGTTAGGCTGGTGAGGGTTTAGATGCCAGCACAAGTGAGTCTGTTAGTAGTGAATGAATTCTGACAGGCCACAAGCTCCTCATCAGGGGTAAAGCCAGTGTATAATATGGGTCTTCTGGATTCCAGCTCTCTGATCAGAAGTTAACAGTTCACCTGTGACATAGGAATTTAGGAACACTGGAAAAGTTCTCTCCTACTGGCAGAAAAAGAAGGGAGGAAAAGCCTCCAATGATTCTTTTTTGACAGTGATTTCTTTTTTTTAAATGGCAAGCACTGTGAACTCACTAATTTGGCTTATGTTTTAATTTTCTGATCAAATGCACTTGTCCATGGAAGAACCAGGACAATGTCTTACTAGTCATTTATACCTTAGTAAAAAGAGTTTATAAAAAGCCTTTCCTAAGAACATAATCTAGTTTGAGTAAAAGTAGTGATAAGAAAATTCTGAGCGCAAGGATGAAGGGCTACGACTAAGGAAGAAAAAGCACAAATGCTTGACAGAATTGAGAATGAGAGATGAAATTCATCGACTTAGTGTTGTGTATAAGAGTTGTGTGGCTAGGCAAGGAAGAGAGTAGCTATATAAAAGAGGAGTTAAAAAAAAATCAAATGGGAAGGAATTATTCTCGTTCCTTTATGTGGTGTTAAGGAAAAGTGTGAGCTTTGATCTGCTATTGATCATATACTTCATCTACTCCTTTAGTTCTTGATTTATGTATAAGATGTCCCAGTGTTAGCTATGTATTGTTCCTTGTTTTAGCCCTTGTTGCTATTGTATAACATAAAAACACAGTCATGTTTTGTTTTACATTACCCCAGAGGACCTAAAGGAAATTCCTTCTTATAGATGACATGACTGCTGTGTTTTCATACACTGTCCTTCTTTTGAATCACTTCCAACATGTCTTGACATTTTTCTTCTTAGTGTTTATTAAATGCCCTAAACATGCACAGTGCTGTTGAAAGAATATAAAAGACACAATTCTTGCCAATAAGAGACATATTACTAGATGAGAGGCATAATGATGCTTTTAGGTGTTTTTATATAGAGATATTATTTTTATATTTATCTTAAACATATAAGAAAGATATGAAAATATTTAATATAGATTACCTTGGATGAGGTAGAATAATTGAACTAATGCACACTGCTCTGTAGCTCTTGGCTTGCAAAAAATGTAGATGTCTCACCTACCACCTTCAGAACCATAATCCCAGCAGACTTGGGACTTCAGTTAGGGCAGAAATACCACCCCCCCTTTTTTTTTCTTTTGGGGGCCTTAATTTAGTAGCTCTGTGATTCTCATACTGAAGATTTTGAATCAGATATAGCTCTAACATCTGTAGCTTTAGCAATATAAGTATTCTGATTTTCACATCATTCATTCAAGAGTCTTTTCCCTCCTGAGAACACACTGTGTGTTGAGCCATGTACCAGGAACTGGGAACAAACAGAGGCACCTCTACCTCGTAGGAACTTATAGGCATGCAGGTGGGGACACAAATATTCAAAGAATTATTGCACTAACCCAGGTGTGACTAAAGGTATATAATCTTAGGATTCTGTGAGATGATGTAATAAAGGAAGCTGGCCAGGTCTGGGAGTTTGCAGGCTTCCTTCTTGTGGTGAGACCTGAAGGGTAAGGAAGAGAAAGCAAGGTGGGGGCTGCTGGTAGGGAAGGGTGCAACAGGGAGAGGGTGTGTATTGCCACCACACGGTCCAGGAACTGAAGGAATTGCCCGCAAATGTGACTTGACACGAGGCAAGAGGGAGGCATTACCCGATCCCACAGGCCCTGCAGGTCGAAGGTGGATCGTGCTCTTTACTCCATGAATTAGGTAAAGCATGTAGACTGCTTCCTGGTACAGCATAAATGTTGATATGATATTATTATTATTTACTTTTAAAACTATTATTAAATAATATTAAATCTTACTATTTATTTTAAGAGTAAAGGGAAGCCATTCAGTGATTTGGAGCAGGGGTATGACATGTGACAGCCAAATGTACATTTTATACCTAACTCTGGCCACTGTATAGAAAGACTGGAGAGAGGAGTGTGGTGTGAGCAGCTGTGAGAAGCCTAGAAACCAGTGTAGCTATTTAACAGACAGGACATCAGAGCAGACACTGTGGCTCATCGGTAGCCTGGAGCTTGGTTTTGCCCATGACTTCAGAGGTATATAACTTGGAGGGTCTCTAAGTCACGTGAGATTGTATATGTGTAAAATTACTTTTTCAGAAGTTGTCGTCTGTCCAGTTTGGAATGTTCAGTGGAGCCAGCTGCTGAATCCAGCGCTTGGTCTGTTTTGGAAGACATTCACTATTGACTATTAAATAGCTTGGAGAATTCATCAGGAAAGCCAGGTTTCAGAAAAGGCCCCCAAAGCCAGTACAGAACGGGCCCCCAGCAGAGCAGCTGCTGCTGTTTCAGCGAGGCAGGAGGAGGGAGGAACCTACCCTGTGATACCCCTGTAGTTCTTCTCAAATCTCTCTCCAACTGAGTGACAAAACAGGATGTGCAAATCAATGCCCAGAAAGCTAGCAACCAGGTACCAAGACCTCTACCACCAGCATCATTAAGAAACGTGAATGTCTCCAAGAGCATGCCTCACAATGCCATCGTCTGCCTTTTTTGGTAGAACCTTAATCACATTCAGAACTCTGGTTGCATAGAATTTAGCTCTGTGGTATAGGAAGACTCACTAGAAGGATGTTGGATGCGTCTTGAGAGCCCGTCCATGAGATGCACCATGAAACTTAACTAAATTCACCTCGACATGAGACAGGCAATAAAGGTATACATTTTATCACCTCATAATACCAGCTGTGTGCATTTGGACACTACTAGAGTCTCTACAGCCTCCTTTGTCGAGTTGGAGATGATGATATTTGTCTTCAAAAGCTCTTGGGGAGATGACGTTAAATAAGATGACATGACAGGCATTCAGTAATTGAAGCATCAGCCAATCAGTGAACGCCATTCTGCAACCTATAGAGCAGTGGTCCCCAAGCTCGATGGCAACAGGACCTGGTTTCGTGGAAGACAATTTCTCCATGGACTAGGGGTGGTGATGGTTTCAGAATGTTTCAAGAACATTGTATTTACTGTGCACTTTGTTTCTATTATTATATCAGCTCCACCTCAGATCATCAGGCATTAGATACCAAAGGTTGGGGACCCCTGCTATTGAGGAAATGAAATCCCTTAAAGATGGATATTAAATAAAGATTACTGCTAAAAAGACTTAACGGCCCAAGTAGATGTGGCCCCCTGTAACAGTCCTATGGGATTGGATGAGCATATTTTCCCCTGGAAAAGTAGATGGCATTTGGTTGTGTACTGTTTCAGATATTTGTTTGTGTTAAGTTTAAAAAAATAATGCATCCACATAAACAATGAAAAGAAAATCCTCCTTCTTCAATTTGTCAAGTTTCCTTCTTGAAATACCCCATTCATATAAACACACATGTCCTCTAGATTCTTCCTTTTTCTCCTGAAAAAATTGGGTCATAATATATGCCTCTCTGCACCTATATTTATTTATTTACCCCCTACCTTGAAGATCAGTCCATTTCAGTTCATGTAGATAGGGATTCCCTGGTGGCTCAGACAGTAAAAGTGTCTGCCTACATTGCCGGAGACCCAGGTTTGATCCCTGGGTTGGGAAGATCCCCTGGAGAAGGAAATGGCAATCCACTCCAGTACTCTTGCCTAGAAAATTCCATGGATGGAGGAGCCTGGTGGGCTACAGTCCATGGGGTTGCAAAGAGTCAGACACGACTGAGCAACTTCACTTTCACATAGAACCAGTCAACCATTGATGGCAGCCAGTTGATTGCCTTCTTTGCTTTTACAAAATTTGCTCTGCCGAACAGCCGTTTTTGTTAATAAGTGACTACTATATCTGTAGAATTAATTTTAAGATGTAGAAAGGCTAAGTCAAAGGTTAAGTACTGTGTATAATTTTATTGATATGACCAAATGACTCTCCAGACAGTTGTACCAGAGCTTTACCGATCCTGTATAAGCTGCATTTGTGCCTATATCCTTGTCAATAGTGTATCATCAACTCTTTTGATTTTTGCCAGTAGAGATCTACCAGAGTAGATCAAGAGGAATCCTGACCAAAAGACAGAGGTGAGGGATTAATTTGAAGATAAGAGGTGAGAGAAGGTAGGATTTGAATATAAACTTACAAAGGAAACTCATAACCTTCTGCCACTTACTGTGTGACAGGCAATGTACCTGCTGTTGCATTCGATCTTTATAGCCATGTGAACTCATCAACACTGTCATCTCTCATTTCACTCTGATGCCCAATTTCTGTGCACTACACTTCCTGTGTCCTTCTTTCACAGCTGAGGAAACTATGGCCCAAAGAGGTTAAGTGATGTATCCCAGATTTCAGCGAAGTTAAGTCAAGATAAGGGTTCCACTTTCCAGCTCCACGTACATACTGCATTAGGCCGGGATTCCGGCCTGTACCGTTGAAGCCACAAAGGATCTGAATATATTTTAAGGGTGTATTTCATCCATGGTTTAATAGTTGAATTCAGTTGTTTCCTATAGTCGAAGAAATTCCATAATAGTTGAGTGGACATGATCTTAAACACACTGATATTTTTCATGTTAGTAATAAATTTTCCTCAGAGATTCTCTGTTCCTTTTCACAAAAACTACTGTATTTACCCAAGGAGCATTCTTGACAGAAGCTCCATGAGATGAAAGCTCTAAGCTTCTTGGGATTTTAAGATTTTCTGATAAAGGATTAAGCAGCCCCTCCTGAATTCTACCCTTAGTCCTTTGGAATTTTAAAATTGGCCTGTAAATCCTTCTTAAAACACCCTTAGAGACTGGGACTGGCAGCTGTGCCCTCTTCCTCATTGTTTTCTATTACTTCAGAGATCAGGATCACTGAGATTAGAAGTTTTAGCTAGAATTTCCTCATTTCCCACTTGTTTGCAGAGTCCAGGATCTCTTCTGTGTATATCTGGGCAGTTTCCACTTGAATCAGAAGTGGGAGACTGCAGACCATTCATATTTAATGAAGATAAGAAACATTCAATTAAAGCATGAAGTCCCAGTGAGGAGATGACTCTTAAATGGCACAGAAATTTGGTTAATCATCCCTATTGGAAGGGTGGGATGATGTTTGAGAATGTGATGAAAAGATGGGAATAAAATAAACCCTTTATCTGAAAAAAGTAAGCTGAGCCAATGACTTCTGTTTTTTTAAATTAAGAAGGCCTAACTTTGGAATTGTCCTAATTGGAAAATATCCTGATCATAGTCATTCTTTTACAGTAGAGCAGTGCTGTTCTAGCAGTGGAGAAAGAGACCCTTAATATATTTGCCCCAAAGCAAGGAAAGTGTTAAAGAATGGAATCTGAGAGCTGTAGTGATCTTAGACATGAACTAGCCTGAAGTCCAATTTTATAGACAATAGAAACTGAGGCATAGTAAGTATTCACGAAGACATTTTTGGTGACTATAAACCAAATCTAGAACCAAGCTCTCCTGCATTAGCTCGTTGCATGATTTAACGTCCATTATGTGATCCATATTTCATGATCTACAGAAAGAATACGATTGTTTGGGATTGTGGATTTTTTTTTTTAGAATGTACAGGGATTTACTTTTACAGCTATCCCAAACCTAATTGTTTTTAACTGAAGAAAGGGGTACATAAATGAGAAGACTAATCTGTTAAAGAAATGGTTAAGATAAGGGCAATTAAGCTATTTTCAAACTTAGGTGATAAGACATGTAATCTTTTGTTTTAGAAATTCTGCTTTTAGTTTTGCAACACATGAATAAGGGCTATGTATTTATACTGTCTACTGAAGTCAGGAAACAAACTAGGTAGTGTTTTCTTTGCAAATGATAAACTGCTTAGGACTTGTTTCAAATTAATGATATAAGTAATCTAACAAGGTCTTTCACTGTACATTTATCAGAGCAAACAAAATGCAATGTGTTTTTATAACCAGATAGCTATTCGATTTTTTTTTTCTTTCGCACATTTGGATATAGATTGATATAGAATTACTTAAAATGCTGCATATAAATTAAACATTAAAAAGAGATAGGGAGAGCCTAGGCTGCCCCATTATAATCTGCCTTGAGGCAGTCACTGCCTCAAGGACACTCATTTCATATCACATGTCCTTCTTTTGAAAAGTGATCACCAAGGTTCAAGTAACATTTAAGCGTGGCCAGCAACTGCATAATTTATGGGTATTTTTTTTGGGGGGGGGATCTAGTGTTCTTATTTTAATGAAAAAACAAGAAAACGAAGATTTTTCATACATTAACTCTCTTTTGTTCCTTCCCTCCTACCTTTTGCAGATCGGGGCCCTGAAGGACTACTACCACTTCTATCACAGCAGGACGATTAAAGGTCAGTTCTCTCAAGCAGAGGAACCCACAGTTTCATTTCAATGGAACCAAAGGTAAGAAGAACCAGCTGGGTGGGGACCAAGAGAGAGATCTTCTGCATTTTCATTGGTAATCTCACACTAGGAGCTGGTAACTAGCACGAAGGCTTAAATTTCAAGAGCAATCATACTATCCAGTATCTTTGTTTCCTTTTCAGACCAAAAATAGGCAATGGTTTGATTTCTTATTGAAGTGCCTGTATCATCCTAGTTGTAGAACAGCCCAGGGCTATCAAAAGTAGGAGTTGTCATAGAGAAATGAAAAGAGAGTATACGTGAGGGCAGATAAGGATGTATTCAGAAATAGTAAAGTGTTAAGGAGACCATACCTTCTGTGTATTTGCATACAAATCTGAAGTTCTATCTGAGCTCCATACAGGGTCTCTTCCAGAAGCTTCAGGTCACCGTGATCCTTGCATTTTCAGTTGGCATTAATCGAGCCAGTCCATTGGGAGCCCAAAGACCAGACCATGGCCCAGACCGTGTCTGAGACAGGAGGAATTCTGAGCACAGAATGGATAGAAGCTGGCTACTTCTCTTGGGGGCTCATCAGAGACCTTTCTTACAGGTTGTCTTGACCCCAGTCCTTTGGGGCTGTACAGAAAGCATAATCCTAGGAGAAGCTAGGAGGACATCTGTGTCTATGTCTAGATTCTCCCAGTCCATATTGCTGGTAGTTCAGCTTTGAAATGAGAGATAGTAAGTGGTGGGATTGTACTAGGGGCAAACAGGCTAGTTAACTGGCAACTAAAGCTCTGGGGATGAGTTAATTGTCCTTATTAAGTTGGAGGAAGGGATTGTCTCTGACAGAGAACCACTTGGCCTCCCAGATATGGCGAGCAAGGAGGAAGAGAGGACAGGGTACCAACCTAGTCATCTGTGGGTTCATCTTTGTTGTTTACTCATTAGGAAGCATTGCCTTTTCTTCGTTATGATTAGGGTTTACTGTATGAGCTCATTTTCAAATAAATTGGTCAGCCAGTCCCTACCAGTGAGCATAACAATCTCACCTAGAGATTCCTTGAAAATTATATTCCTTATTAAAGCAACAAGGTCCCTATTTGAATTAATATGCAAATCAGGTTTGCAGTTTGGAGTTCTGCCCTCGGTTATGTGCCACAGTTTGCCTTGTTTAATTTTTTTCTGGAATATTATCACTCAGTGTTCATGATTGTAAAATTATATCTTGGTGGTAAGAAAAACACTTTTGTCATAGGGCCCAATTTTCCATGGGTTAGAGGAACATCCCCTGATACTTAATACTCTGGCAGCCTGTGGATTATATAAATATATATATTTCCCCTTCATCTCTATTCAGAATTAAATGTTACTGGAAAAGCAATCTGTTAGGACGTTCTTGAATTAGCAAACTTTTGAAGCAGAGTCACATTTTTCATCTGTTAACTTTTCCAAAGCTTTCTTGAACTTCAGTAATTTAAATGATTTTAATTTCAGACCTCATGTGCATAGTCAATGTGAATTTGAAAATCCGAGTACTAATTGGTTTGGGAGGTTAGAACAGAAGAAAACATAGAGCTGTTTCAATCCTTAATGTTTCTTTGGGGACGCTCAGTCTTCCCTTCCTATCTCAATGTATCAGATTGCGCATGCAGGACCCAACCGAGACCTCGGATGCTGGAACATAGAGTGCTCAGTGTGTTCACCCCTTCCCCACCCAGCGCAGAGAAGCAGGGCTGGTTCATGCCAGCCTCAGGGTACACGCTCAGTTCCTCCTCCTCCTCAGTGCAAGGAACAGCCCAGGGTAGCACTGTACCTTCCTCTTCATTCTGACATGTCTGCCCTTCTTTCCCACCCAGCTGTTCATACAAGAGATCCCACAATTCTACCAACTTTGCAGATGGAGGGCACCAAATGGGCAACTGTCCACAGTGTTTTTCATATATTTCTTAAAGTCCAATCATTCCTTCAGCTGGTCATTTCTTGAGCCTCTGGGATATACCAGCCCCTGTGTTAGGCTTTGAGGATTTGTGGATAGGGTGGTCCCCTTAGCGAGCTTGCTGCAGCCTCTCACAGTAGCTTTCAGATGTAGGGTTTTTTTAATTACAAGATGTTACAGTGCTTCTCAGTGTTGGGGATGGAGGAGCAAAGGAGATGGGACCTACTATATTCTTCCTTCTTCTCAGTTTCCTCCTCAAAAAGCTCAGGGCTGCTTAGATTAAGTTTCCTTTTTAATTGGAAAAAAAAAAAGAAATAAAAACACCTTTGTTACAGAGAAGTTGCAAAAGCATTATGAGGAATTCTTATGTTTGCTTTCCAGATTCCCCAGATGGTAACATTTTTTACATTTTATCATGCTTACCTGATCGTTTCTCTCTCTCCTCTCTATACATATGCAGGCACAGGTATGTATATAAGTTTTTTTGAAAATTTGGGTGCAAGTTGCAGACTCAATGCCCCTTTAAATACTTCACTGTGTATTTACTAAAACCATGGACATTTTTGACACATAACCAGATGTACATTGGCTCACATTTTGGTAAAATCTGGATATTAAACATCAATTCAGTATTACTATCTAATTTACAGATTTTATTCATATCTTGCCAGTTGTCTCTTTTCTGAGCCAGGAGCACATCAGTTGTCATGCTCCCCAAGCCCCTTCGGTATAAACACTGTCATACTTTCATCTTCTTTTTGTTTTCTTTTTCCTTCCTTTCCCTTCTCTTCCCTTCTCTTTTCTTTCATGATCTAGAACTTTTGCAGAGTACTGACCAATTATTTTGGCGAATCTCTCAAGTTGGGCTTGTCTGATTGTTTGTGATTAGATTCAGGCTTGGTAAGAACCCGAGAAGTGCTGTGTTCTTCCCAGTGTATCAGATTAGGAGGTACATGACATTGATGTGTTTCATTTTCCTTGATTTTAATTTTGATGAAGGTAGTGCCTGCCAGTTTTTTTTATTTTAAAAATAAAGTTTTCCTCCCACCTAACTAATAACTGTTTTGTGGGGAAAGATTTGGAGACTATGTAAATTTCTATCGGCTGACTTTATATTTTTTCACTCCTAGCAGACCTCATGGGGAGTATAAAGTGTTCGTGTGACTTGCTTTCTAGGCAGATCTCCTTTTCTTTAATCTTGGGTGTGTGTGTGTGGTGGGTGCTTTGTGTGCCAGAATTGGAAGCACTTTTATGATTAGGGGATGGCCCATGTGAAATGGCTTGGTGGAAAACACTGGTGATGCGTGAAGATATTTTTGTTCATCGTCTCCAGAACAGGAAAACACACATGGGTGAATTGCAAGGAATACATACACTCAACAGATGCTAGCTTTTACTTGCTTGAGTAAATTGCATGGCTCCTTCTCCCTGCTATCGTTTTTACTTAGAGGGTTCTAAAGAAGGATATGCAAAAGTAGCAGTGTTGTAAGAATAACCCTCTTGGTGCTAAGAAAATGCTGTGGTCAGTTGGGGCACATGAGCACAGAGAACAAGAATAGACTGGATTCCCATATGTTAACAGTATGTTATGATTAGCTTTCAAATGACAGGGACCCACAGACTTCTAAGATAGCATCGCTGTACAATAATAATACAGTTCAGCGAAAAGTGTTGGTACAGTGTTACAGCAGTTGGAAGGGTGAGTCTTATAATGTTCTTGACTCACCAACTTTTCTCCAAGAGACCTAGGTTAAATTTGAGAAACAGCAGTCTTGAGTTAACATTCCCAGAAGCCTCTCATTAATCTACTTAGAAATCTTTGCCAGCCCTGTGGCATTTTGGTCAAAGAGGGCGTTATCTACAGGAGTTGTTGGGAATAAAAGTTCTTTACAGCTCTTTAGCTGCCCATGCAGATTCAGGCGGGGGCAGAGGAGATACTTTTCTTTCATTCTTCTCCTCCTTCCCCAGAACAGAAAGTCAGAATCCTACATTTCCCATTAGAGCAGGCTTTTAAAAAAAATATATAAACTGTTACTCAGTGAGCCCACATGACCTCTCCATGTATAGTTAATATACAAACACAACTTCTGCCTTTGCCCATTAGATTTCATCTTGAAGATATTGGCCTTTCAATCTCTTATCTTTTCTAATCCCTTTTATGTCTTCAAATATCAATTTTTATCCAAATCTAGGATAGTATTGCCTTCTGCTCTGGTCTCAGGGATTATCCTATCTTACTTTTTCCTAAAGTTCATCTTATCAGCCAGTGGTGTTGCATGGGTGTTGTATGGCTGTGTATCTCAAATACAGAAAAAACTATTAACATCTTTTTATTTATTGTGCAGTCATAGGCTCCCTGGAGAAGGAAATGGCAGCCCACTCCAGTACTCTTGCCTGGAAAATCCCATGGACGGAGGAGCCTGGTAGGCTTGTAGTCTATGGTGTTGCGAAGAGTCGGACATGACTGAGCGACTTTTCACTTTCATGCATTGGAGAAGGAAATGGCAACCCACTCCAGTGTTCTTGCGTGGAGAATCCCAGGGACGGGGGAGCCTGGTGGGCTGTCTGGTGGGCTGCCGTCTATGGGGTCACACAGAGTCGGACACGACTGAAGTGACCTAGCAGCAGCAAAAGCAGTGGTGGTTCTCTCTTTCTTATTCAATAGCTGGCATACCCTCCATCATATTCGTATGAGGATCATTTTCAGATCTGTTAAACGTGCCCAATGACAGAAAGCTGAGTAATGGACAAGGCAAGCATTTCTATAATTGAAGAGATTTAATGTGTTGAGCTAAAATCTGCTTGCCTGTAACTTCTACCCATAGGATCTACTTTTACCTTCTAGATTTATATATAACAATTCTTTATATATTTGGAGCCCATAACTTAGTCATATAGAACTGCTATTGGTCCTCTGTCGGTGTGGCCCAGAATTAAGTTCAAAGCTTTATTTTACAGAGAAATTGCTCGTTTGTTACATTTATACATGAGCCATTTCCTCTGAGGGGAATTTTAGAGCAGGGCATTCAAACTTTGTACAATGATGGCTAAAGGAGTGTAGGAAAAAGACAAGAAGGGAGAATGAAGTAATGAGAGATAGTTGGCAAGATCAGATGAAATCAAAACTGTGAAGGAAGAAAGGTAAGTGCAAATTCCTTGCTAATCCTGGTTGGCACCCGTTGTATCCAGATTTGATTTTCAGATGATAGGAATTTTTCTTTTTGCCTCAAGGGTGAAGACCATGTAATGTCCCAGTTCATCTCACTACTCTCTTCCCCTCTTAGTGTCTATATGCTTGTTCTCTGGGTCTGTGTCTCTATTTCTGTTTTCCAGACAAGGTCATCTATACCGTTTTTCTAAATTCCACATATATGCATTAATATACGATATTGGTTTTGCTCTTTCTGACTTATTTCACTCTGTATGACAGTTTCTAGGTCCATCTACATCTTTGCAAATGATCCAATTTTATTCCTTCTTATGGCTGAGGAATATGCCATTGCGTCTTTGTATATATATATATATACACACAGACATACACACACTATTGATACCATGTATAAACTAGATAGCTCGTGAGAACCTACTGAGCAGCTCAGGGGCTGTACGCAGTGCTCTCTGGTGACCTAAATGGGAAGGAAATCCAGAAAAGAGGGGATGTATGTAGATATGGCCTTCCCAGGTGGCACTAGAGGTAAAGAACCCATTTGCCAATGCAGGAGACATAAGAGATGCAGGTTTGATCCCTGGATCGGGAAGATCTAGACGAGGGCATGGCAACCCCCTCCAGTATCCTTGCCTGGAGAATCCAAGGATAGAGCAGCCTGGTGGTCTACAGTCCATGAGGTTGCAAAGAGCTGGATGCAGTTGAGTAACTTAGCACTTTTGCACATGTATACATAAAGCTGATGCACTTAGCTGTACAGCAGAAATGAATACACCATTGTAAAGCAATTGTGCGTGTGTATGCGCTATATTCCAATAAAAACTAATTTTAAAAAGGCCATGTGATGAAGTAAAGTGAGAGTACAGGAGTACTTTGTGGTACATAGTAGTCATGTTCCTGAAAAGTTGTATACATGTATTTATCAGGCAAACCCCATTTCCCATGGATTCACTTTATAATTTCAGAATCAGTTTATCTTCACTGTAGATTGATATATCACTGATCTATGGAGACAACCAGTGCATTAGTTTACTCTTTTTCTTAACTCTGAAGCAAACCATTTATAAGTTGTTTGCACACACGTGATCTGCCCAGGGGACCTTTGAAAGGAAAGAAACTTTATTCAGTTAGAAATAGATGCTCAGGAGTGTCTGCGCTCCATTTGCCCTATTCCCAGGCATGAACCGCAGCTTTGCCTCTTCCACATTCCTTCTACCCTGAGTACAAGTGCTTCCTGTTTCGGCTGCTGCCCCACTTCCTCTCACCTCACGTGCCCTCATTGCAATTGGGGCTCCCTGGGCTGCTTTCTCTGGTAGGTTAGTTTTCTGCTCTCTGGTCTGAAATTGATGCTGACTTCATGATTTCACTTTGCTCTGTGAAGTGCAGTTTTATAACAGCATTCCTGGGCTTGTGCTCAGTGACTGTGTGGGAAGATTCTGGGTATGTTCATTTGGGTGAGAGGGGCAGTCTCCTCTGGGGGCAGGAACCTGAGGCTGTGTGTTCTCAGCATGTTTCGTAACCCTGATGACTGCACACTTGCCTCAGAGGATCTCACCAGTGAATGAAAGTTACCAGATATCTTGAGAATGCCTTGTGTTCTTCTGGGAGCAGTGTGGACTTGGGTCTGATGATAAGCAGAGAGGATGTGGATGTAGTGCTCAAAAGGCATGTTGGGGGGCTCTCTTGTTCTGGATGACCTTCTTTAACCACTTTTCACCAGTTATGAAATGTGACTGCTATAACAAAGTCTTGGCTTCAGCTTTTGATAGCATTTCTGTGCCTTTGCAAACCCCACTAGACTGTCTAGACTCCTGGGAGAAGCATTTCAGCTGTAAGTTTGCAACCTGTGATGCAGGTATAATGGCAAGATGGCTGGGAGTGTAGCAGAGACAGAAGGAGTGTGTGGGTACAGATGCCACTGAGTCCTCCACCTTCCCTTCTTTTCTGTCTTGTTTTCACATCTCCTAGATGTCTGAATGTTCAGAAACCAGAGAGTCAGATTGTACACAGCTAGGTTCTCTGATGGGAAAGTTTGGGTCATGACCCAAATCCCTTATAGATAGGAGTGAATTCAAAAAGTAGTTTTTAAGCTACTTTGGAAAAGCTGCCAAGTCTTTATTAGAGAGCACTTGGCAGCCTTTCATTTTGAAAGTTATAAACTCACATGCCCACAGTGGATTGGAAATAAGAAAAAGGTATGATGGGCCAGATGGAAAATCAGTGGGCATAGCACAGAGGGGAGAGCCCCTGCCAGGGATGTGGAGTAGCCACTGCCCAGCAGCATCGTGTCAGTGAGCTGGCCCGGGCCTGCCACTTCAGAACCAGCAGGTCTGGACTTGCACAGGACATTCCTCAATTTGAAATGTCGGCCAATGATTTGAAAGTTTAAATGTATGCATGGGGCCAAGAAATATGCATCCGAAAGCCACCCCAGGTTTTCATCCCTGAGATGGGCAAGGTGGGAAGGCAGGTGTCAGCACCTTCGTAATTTGGCCTCAGTCTTACCCTGACCTGAATGCTGGTTTCATCTGTCATCACTCGCCTGGGTGGATCAAGCATGACTTTTCTCTAAGTCTTAGTCTCCAAACCAAAATATCAAGATCTTTAAGGATAAATAATAGGCTCAGGTCTCTCGAGTTTTGAGGAAGAGGCTGCTGCAGGTGAGGGCACGGTGGTGGTGGTGGTGGTGGTGGTGTGGGGAATGCTCACTCTAGCTCTTCTTATGTTTCTGACCAGTTTTCCACTGCCAACAGTCTCAACAGGAAATGAAGCCTAGAGGAAACAGGATAAGTTGAAGAAAAGAACAAACAAATAAAGTAATGACCATGTAAACGTAGGACTTCGCTGGTGGCTCAGACGGTAAAGCGTCTGTCTACAATGCAGGAGACCCGGGTTCGATCCCTGGGTTGGAAAGATCCCCTGGAGAAGGAAATGACAATCCACTCCAGGACTACTGCCTGGAAAATCCCATGGACAGAGGAGCCTGGTAGGCTACAGTCCATGGGGTCGCAAAGATGCAGACACGACTGAGCGAATTCAGTTCACTTCACTTCACTTCACTTCAAACATAGGAAGAGGAATTAGACAGGACAGGGGTAGGGTCCTATGGATCCAAAAATTATGGATTTTTGCCACTTCAGTCACTTGAAGGAAAGAGCAGATGTAAAATCTTTATTATTTTCTTAGTTTATTTAGTATTTCTAAGGTATGAGCTTCTTATTTAACTTATATGCAGAGTACATCATGAGAAACGCTGGACTGGAAGAAACCAAGCTGGAATCAAGATTGCTGGGAGAAATATCAATAACCTCAGATATGCACATGACACCACCCTTATGGCAGAAAGTGAAGAGGAACTAAAAAGCCTCTTGATGAAAGTGAAAGTGGAGAGTGAAAAAGTTGGCTTCAAGCTCAACATTCAGAAAACGAAGATCATGGCATCCGGTCCCATCACTTCATGGGAAATAGATGGGGAAACAGTGGAAACAGTGTCAGACTTTATTTTTTGGGGCTCCAAAATCACTGCAGATAGTGACTGCAGCCATGAAATTAAAAGACGCTTACTCCTTGGAAGGAAAGTTATGACCAACCTAGGTAGCATATTCAAAAGCAGAGATATCACTTTGCCGACTAAGGTCCGTCTAGTCAAGGCTATGGTTTTTCCTGTGGTCATGTATGGATGTGAGAGTTGGACTGTGAAGAAGGCTGAGTGCCAAAGAATTGATGCTTTTGAACTATGGTGTTGGAGAAGACTCTTGAGAGTCCCTTGGACTGCAAGGAGATCCAACCAGTCCATTCTGAAGGAGATCAGCCCTGGGATTTCTTTGGAAAGAATGATGCTAAAGCTGAAACTCCAGTATTTTGGCCACCTCATGCGAAGAGTTGACTCATTGGAAAAGACTTTGATGCTGGGAGGGATTGGGGGGCAGGAGGAGAAGGGGACGACAAAGGATGAGATGGCTGGATGGCATCACTGACTCGATGGATGTGAGTCTGAGTGAACTCCAGGAGTTGGTGATGGACAGGGAGGCCTGGCGTGCTGAGATTCATGGGGTCGCAAAGAGTCAGACTTGACTGAGCGACTGAACTGAACTGAACTGAACTGACTGAAGGTATGAGCTTCTACAACAGCGGGTGATGAAATTAAAATGAAATGACAACAACATTCTGAATTTCTAGATAGGTCTGGTTTTAGTTCAGGTTGCTTAGGACAAGATATCATAGACTAGGTAGCTTGCAAACAACAGAAATTTATTTCTTCTTGTCTTAGAAGCTGGGAAGTTCAAGATGATGAACTTGATCAGGTTCAAGATCAAGGTGATGGCAGATTTCTTGTCTGGCGAGAGCCCACTTCCTGGTTCATAGACAGTCATCTTCTTACTGTAATATCACCTGGCAGAAGAGGCAAGAGAGCACTCTGGGATCTCTTTTATAACAGCACTAATCCCATTTATAGGTGCTCCACCCTCATGACCTAATTACCTTCCAAAGACCAGACCTCTAGATGCCATCACGTTGAGTATTAGGTTTCAACATATGAATTTTGCAGAAACACAAAATTTCGTCTGTAACATGTCTTAAGAAGGGAACTTTAGAGTCACAGATTCTGTTGAACTCTTGGGCAACTTAGGATATAATAAGTAAGCAATAAGTGAAAACAGCAAAAAACAACAAAAGCCAGCAACAACAACAAAACTCAAAGCTGTTTTATTTGTCTGACTTTGAAGAGAAACATACTGATTTATGTATTTATTTTAATGAATGTGAGAGTAAATAAGAGATCCAACTAAAACATCACCATTGAAAAGGCATGATTTGTTAAAAGCGCTTGTGAATTTTGTTTCTGTGCTCAATTCTACCAAATGCCAATCAATTCTTATTACATAAAGAAGAGGCAATATGGTACAGCAGAAAGAACCTTTGGGTCCTTATTCTTGCTCTGATCTCTGGGGAGTGAGCACTTAATTTCCTCTGACCATTGATTCTCCCCTCATTTGAAGACTCATCATTGTTCATGCATGTACTCAGGGAAATATTGATGTATAGTACAGTATAGCGATTTGTACTTATAAGAAAAGATCAAAAGCATAGTTTAAATTCTTATAATAAAATAGTTCTCCATTAAAATGACGTTATAAATCTATACATACTGGTAAGGAAAAATCTTGAAAATGATATGTAAAGTAAAAAAATAAAAACAGTATAGAAGGGCCTGTCCTGTTTATGTTTTATGTTTAAAAACAAAAAAACCTATGTATAAGTGTGTGTAGTTATATGCAGCATAGGTTTGGAAGGAAACACAAATATGTAAAAATAACTCTTAATAATTACCTTTCCACACTGTATGATATTTTAAAAAATGTTTCTACTGACCCTGTTTTTGTTGATATCAACAGTGCTTTGATATTTCATATACGTGAGTTCATTTCTTTTCTCATCTGCCTGTATCTTTCACTTGATGTGGTGATTGATCATTTGCTCCTTCTCGAAAAACAGCTCTTTCTGGGTGGTTCTCCACCACCTCAGCTATAAATTTTTAGAGAGCTCAGGGCTCAGCTTTATGCTGGTGTCCTTGCTTCTAATTTATATCTCCTTCTCTCACCTCCCTGACATCTCCAATTAGATATCTAGTAAGCATCAAAACCATTAAATGACATAGACAATACTTTTAATTTCCATCCATCACCATGGCACTTTTCCTTTCAAGTAAATGGCACCGTAATTTATCTAGATATTGTAGCCCAAAATAGAGCTATCTATTCTTGATTCTCTCCCTTTTCCTCGTTTCCCCTCATGGAACCAGTAAGAGATCCTGCTGGCTCCACCACTAAAATGTATCTTGGAGCTGTGAATCTGGGCTCTCCTTTCCGGCTGCCACCAGCCTGGTTAGCCCACCCTTGTCTTTAACTTGGACCACAGCAAATTGCTTCCACTTCCACTCTTGTTCTTCTGCAGTCATTCTCCACAGAGAGTAAACTTCTTAAACTGTACAGAGATTAAGTCTTGTAAAGACTTTCCATGGACTTTGGAGTAAAATCCTTTTCCTTAATGATCTTTCAGGGCCATCATGATCTGGCTTCTTCCTACCTCCATGAGCTAGGCTTTGAAATGCCTCTTTCTTGTTTATCACTTGCAGTCACATTGACCTCTTTCTATAAACACCAAACTCTTTCCCTTTGGCTGGAACAAATTTCCTTTGGTCTTTGCATAAAGGTTTCTTCTCCCCGTTCACATATCAAAGCAAATGTCACCTACTTTCAAGGACCTTCAGGTGTCATCCTTGCTAATATACATCCTTAAGCTCATCTGCCCAGCTCCTGTCTAGTTTTACATATTAATTTCCTCTTTGATACTTATCTGAATTTGAAACCATATTGTTTCTTTATTTGATTATTGCGGGTTTTCCTTCCAGGATAAGACTCAGTAAAGGTAGGAGCCCCATCTAATTAACTGTAGTATACCCTTGACCTGGAGTAATATCTGGCCCATAAGGACCATCAATAGGAGAATAAATGAATGAATAAATGATATTTACAAATTAACTTTTACATGAAAATAAATGATGGAGGAAATAATAAACAAAGGGGCTATAACTTTCTCTCAATTTGCTTAGAACTCATCATTTTATGGTGACATACACAGTACTATCTCATTTTTGGGCAGCCAGTTGGAGAGACTGTTTCATCAAATGAAAGAAGTATTGAATAGAGTTGGGATATTTGGATTCTGGTCTTAGCAATTCTCCTAGCTCAACTTGCTCATTTCACTTGTAAAATCATGGAGCAGGTGATCTATTTTCTGACTTTCATTCTGAGCCATTAAGTACCATCTTGAACCGATGTCACTTGTGATTTTGCTGTTGGTCCACATTGCCCATCAAATGTTCCCTTTTCATATTCCTGTTCTAATGTCTTTCCAAACTTCCTCCTTCTCTTTCTCCCAGTACTTAGAATATTCTTAGCACATTCAGCTCTCCCCGTGGACCCTGTTCTACCCGAAAGAGTGAATTTTGCAATTAGACTTGAGGATAACCTGGTTAGCCTTGAGACAGATACAGACCTTACCTATTCAGCAATGCATATGATAAATGAGGAACAGGTAACATTGCTTCTTTGTTTTCACAGTACCTGTCTCTCACTGATACAAAAGTATGATAAAAAGAATGGTAGTTATTATTACTGATGTTCATGAATTCCAAAAGGCAGTTTTGTATAGCAAGACATAGTTAACACAAGTTCTTCTAAGGAATTTAATATTTTATATGGTTTTTGGAGAAATAATACCTTCTGAATGGACAAAAGGGAACAAATTTTTTAAAGCTTGCCTTGGAAATTAGAAATATATTGGGAGGATAGTGAGACTGGTAGGTAGGAAGTAGAAATAGAAGAGGCCAAAAATAAAATCAGATTGAATAAGGATGGGCACAATTCATGGAAACTGTTGGTGGGATGTAGATTCTTCTTTAATCTGTTGACAAAGCTAAACAAGTGTTTTCAGGTTTGAGTTTTCAAGCCTAGGCAGTGATCCTACACCCCAGAAATATAAAGGGCAAAAGGCAAGCAGAGTGAGCAGATGAAGGGCAGGGCTGTGTCTTAGTGCAAATTTACTTGGCTCAGCTTGGCTCAAGTCAGCTCAGCTCAAGCTGTCAGCCTTTGCTCTAGACAGAATGTTCCAGTAATGTCCCTCAAGATATGGACAAGCTTTGCAGACTTACTCTTTGGACCAGCAGGAAGCCCCTTTTCAGATCCATCTGTTCCCTAGAGAATATGAGAAAGATGGAGACTCCATGGAGACTTGGGGGAAAAAATGGGGTCATTACTCAATACAGGGAAAACTGAATTCTCCCAGAAATGAGATAGCATGCGAGGACTGTCTGGAGTTTAGCCATTCTTTCATTTACTTTCTCCAGGTATAATTCTGAGAGCTTGTCTTGTGCAAAATACTGGGCTAGACACCAGAGCTTTTTCCCTGTAGAGCTTACCTGTGGAGCTTGCTGCTGCTGCTGCTGCTGTTAAGTCGCTTCCACCAGGCTCCCTCGTCCCTGGGATTCTCCAGGCAAGAACACTGGAGTGGGTTGCCATTTCCTTCTCCAATGCATGAAAGTGAAAAGTGAAAGTGAAGTCGCTCAGTCGTGTCTGACTCTTAGCAAACCCATGGGACTGCAGCCCACCAGGCTCCTCCATCCCTGAGATTTCCCAGGCAAGAACACTGGAGTGGGGTGCCATTGCCTTCTCCAACCCATGGAGCTTACCACCTAGTAAACCTAAAATCCAGGCTGGAAGCCAGAAAACCGAGTTCTCAGCATTAGTTCCTATCCTCAAATACAATTCTGACAACACTGGAAAACTGAGACTTTTGAAAGCATCAATTAATACTTTTGGGGTTTTGGTTTTGTTTTTTTGCCACACTATGTGGCATGTTGGGTCCCTAGTTCCATGCGGGATCCTTGTTACCTGACCAGGGCTCAAACCTGTGCCTCCTTACACTGGAAGCACAATGTCTTCACCACTGGACTACCAGAGAAGTTCCCCTTAATAAAGTTTTAAAAGCTTTCCATGAACACTTTCAAGTTTTTATTTATATTTAGGCTTCCAAATAACAGAATATATTCTTAATACCAGCATGTCCCAAATATTGTATGGGCCATACTTCTATTAAAATAATATGTTTTCACCTGAAATGGAACGTTAACTGAGTGTCTGTTGTTATTTTGTATGTCTGACAATTCTAATTTATAGGTAAATCGTTTTGAGATTACAGTTATGAAAAAGCATACTGATACTGAGACATTAGTACATGTAACTACCGTAAGGCACAGCTAAGGGTAAAAATGGATCAAAACCGCCTTCTACCACGACCACAGTAAATCAGGAGATTTCCCATGTCTCCTATGTCATGCAGTGTTCGTTATCATTATATAAGAGCCTGCTTAGAGTAACCATTATTTATTTACCATATATGTATGTTGGGACATTTAGATTGACTCCCTAGCTTACAGTAATGCCTCAAGTTCCCTTGTCCCCACCCATGATCATTGCTTCTTTGTTGTTTGGTAGAAAATCTCTTCCAGCCCCTAGTAAAACATTTTACAAACTTCTCTTCTTGATTCCAAGAGACAAAGCCAATTTTCTCTGTGGCTGAGCTCTGTATACCTGACCTCTGTGTGTATGTGTGTGTGTGGGGGGGGGGGTCACAACAGCTAACCTGAAAGCAGCCACAACAAGGGCGTTTGAAATGAAAGCATCTGTTTATCAACCTTCTGATCAGCTGTGCAGATTTGTAGATTTTAAAGCAGCGTCATTGTAACAGTGCCCCTTCATAAGAAAGTTGGACACGACTGAAGCGACTTAGCAGCAGCAGCAGCAGTAGCAGGAGGAATAGGTTGGAAGTCCAGCCTAGAACAGAACCCGAGACTGCTAAATTACCCCTGAGAGGGCAAAGGCTCCGGTGTGGCTCTAAAGGAAGATAACAAGATGAATCACTAGTACAGAGAGCCGGGCTTTTCTAGTTCCTTGACTCGCCAGCTCCACCTTTGCGGGGCATTGCGATTATCTCCCTGGGAATAAAATTTAGAGTGTTTCTACCTTTTGCATCAGTTCTAGCATCCTGCACATGAGTTAATAACAGTGGTAGGGAATTAGGAAGCCATTCTTTAAGAGTCAATTTTATCTTATCTGAAGTGTAAGTAGAGCCCATGTTTACCCTTATGTGTCTAATTCAAATTTATAGTTGAGCAAACTGTGAAGTGACAGGCACAGCTCTCCACATTTGTAGCATAATTTACAAGTTTTGAATCTGATATGTTACATGACTAGAAAGAATAGTCATGGGGAAAATAGTACCTAACAGCTTTTTAAGCTGGGATATGTTTTTATTAAATCCTTTAAAATCTTCACTGTGTTATGTATATATTTTAATTCTTTATAATTGGTTTTCCCCATTTCATTATGATTTTCAGACACACAGCAAAATTAAAGAATTTAAAGTGATCACCATTATACTTGCTGTTTAGAGTCCACCATTAGCATTTACATGCTTTTTTAATCTCTTATCTATGTACCTATCCATCTTTATTCATCTGTTAGTCCATTTAATTTGCATATCTATGCACCTGTCTGTGATCATTTATCCATTTATCCATCTGGTTTTTGATGTATTTAAAAATAAATTGCAAGCATCAGTCCATTCCCTTTCAAGTACTTCAGCATGCATGCTATTAATGTATTTGCTGTTTTTCTGTTTTTTTTTTTAGTGTAAACTTCGTGTACAGTGAAACTCACAAACGTTAAATGTACAGTCTTGGAGATCTGACAAATGCATACATATGTGCAGCCTAAAACCCTTTCAGGATATAGATTGTTCCCATCACCCCCCAAGCCTCTTCCCCAGTCACTAGTCTCCCTCCTGAAGACAGTCACTACTTAATTTTTTCCTACCATAAATTGATTTTTTAAAATTAAGGTCTAGTTTACAGAGTAAAATTTGTCCTTTTTAGTGTACAGTTCTGTTAATTTTGATAAATGTAGACAGCTGTGTAACCACCACCACAATTTATAGGTCAGTCCCATCACCACTAGAAATTCTTCTGCATCATTTTTAGTCATCCCCTTCTTCCACACCCAGCTCCTGGCAACCACTGATCTGTTTTCCATCCCTATAGTTTTGCCTTTTCTAGAATGTCATATGAATGGATTAAAGTAGTTTGTAGCCTTTTGAGTCTGGATTCTTTCACCTAGTATAATGCATTTGAGGTTTCATGCACAAAGTGTGTGTGTCTCAGTGGTTTGTTCCTTTTTATTGCTGAAAGAAAAGTGTTAGTCACTCAGCCATGTCCACCTCTTTGAGATCCCACAGACTGTAGCCCACCAGGCTCGTCTGTCCATGTAATTCTCAAGGCAAGAATACTGGAATGTATTGCCATTTTCTTCTCAAGGGGATATTCTTGACGCAGGGCTCAAACCCAGGTCTCCTACATTGCAAGAAAATTCTTTACTATCTGAGCCACCAGGGAAGCCCTTTTATTGTTGAGTGGTGCTCTATTGTGTGGCTAGACCACAGTTTATCCATTCACTGGTTGAAGGACATTTGGATCATATCAGATTTTGGCAAATATGTATAAAGCTGCCATACACCAAGTGTAATAGATTTTTAAGTCTGCTATGAGGTGGATTTGCCCTAGTCAGGTTTTGGTGTTTATTTGTAAATTCCCAGGCCTCTGTCAGACGTGGGACAAATGCATAATCAGGAGTTGCTAGAAGTGTGAATTATACGATCCGGAAAAAAAGTGTTTAGTTATTTCACTCATATGAAATTTGCAGCTTGTAAATCCAAGTTGTCAGTATGTGTTACATGACATTTTTCATTTTGACTTTGGAAGCCTGAAAAAATATCATTAACTGTTTGAATTTCATAGTTTAAAGTGTCTGTCTTATGGGTGATTTTTTTCAGTTGGGTTTTCAGTTGGGTTTTTCTCTCCTTGGCAGGACAAATATTTTGATTTTCTAGCGTCATTTCAGAAGCAAGTATGTATAATTCACCCTGATGTACTGAGTAGCAAGGGCAAAGATCTGATGGTAAAGGAGCAAGAAAAGTGAGATTGGGAAGAAAGCATATGGGAGAGGGGAGGGCTCCACAGAGCAGTGAGAACCACCAATAAATATTTCACTGGGTTGCTACGTGGCAGCGGTTACACCAGGTCAAGTTGCCTAACAGTAAGTCTGCTTGATGCCGGTTTTTAGTGAGCTGAGCGACTGATGAAGGGATAAATTTCACCATAAGATTGTGCTTTTGTTTTGGTCAGACATCCAGTGCCAAATGTGAGAAGCTGCCAGGTGCCTACTGGGATGAAACCTGCCTGTCTCTTCTTGCTTCTTGCATTTTCTGTGAAAGCAGAAACAATTTGTTCGTTTTACTTACATGCGTGTGTGTGCATTCATAATAGAGTTGGAAATAGCAAAACAAAGAGCTTGCTTTGTTCATTTGCTCAATATTCAGTAGAAATGTATTAGGCAGCTATCAAATCCCCACACTTTTGAAATTTTAAGTCAGAATAATCAGACCTTAGTAAAAGAAAAAAGATTTCTATGTAGTTTTATCATTATTGTAAGAATTAAAGCAGAAGTAAAATTAGGCTTATTTGCCTCAGTAAAATCCTGTGGGGATGATAAGCTTCCCTCTTTTCTCTGAGCTGAAAATCAAGAAGGAAACAGTGATATAGAAACTTTGGACTTAGCATTGCCCCAAAAGGTGCTAAACGGATAAACTTCAAATAGGAATAAAGGACAGGAGGCCATCTGAATTAATAATTAATAAGATTAATAATTGGTAATTGTGTGATTAAACAGTACATGGAAACAGAGAAAACCAAGTGATTTTGAACATACTTGGAATTTTGTTTCTAGAAACAGGCATGTTCACCCCCGGCCGCACGTGTAGTTTGTTCATGATTTCTGAGACTGTCATCAGGGAAGCATTTTTTTCTTTATAGGTATATTATCGTTAAGATTAAGTTCATCAGTCATTTTAACACTCAAGGAACATCAATAATCTGTCTTTGTGTCTGTAGACCTGGATGCAGCTTATTCATTTACAAGTGTACAAGTTGGCTAATGATCCTCCCAGGAGGGGAGGGAAGCGCATCCTCGTCTAGCTCCCTCTCCTCCTTCTCCTGCTCAAGAAAGCTGATGTCTCACCAGGAAGACTCTGTGGTACTTTATCCTTATTATAATGATAGCTGTGTTACAAAGTTATTGAGTTACAGTGCCATGGCTTCTTTCAAGATCAAATTTATTCATAATTGCAGCTGTTACAATGGCAATTTGTTACACTTAAAATGCTTGGCTCTCCAAACACCACTATTCAGGCGAGTGAAGAGGGAGTTTGGCTGCCTGGATCAAGTGGATTTAGACCTGAGGAAAACCAAAGGGAAACAAATACATACCTATCCCATGGAAACCTCCAACCGTTCAAGTCAGCCGACAGACAGGAGCATGGCCTGAAAAACTGTCTTACTCTTTCACTGTAGGGCTTTCTCAACAGGAGACCAAGTCTGTGCAGTGCTTGCCAGCAAGAAAGGAGTATGATAAAAAAGCATGCTAAGACCTTCCTTACTAGTGGTGGCTACAGGTCTCTACTGCTGTCTATTGACATTCTGTCTAAACTATGAAACATCTTTCTTTTCTTGAATACGCATCTTTCTCAAAACTGTTTTGGAAATGTTTTCTTATTGACACTAAATATTGACTACATCCTGATAAAAACTCCATTTGTGTGGATCACAATCATTCAAAATAAATACTTTGAAAGAAAAATTAGCATTCATCAAGCCCCTACTATATGCTGAATCCCTGTGCTATGCAGTTCATGAATGTTGTCATTTAATGTTTTAGACAAACTTTGGAAGAAGGGCATTTCTTTCCAGGACAGAGACTCAGAGAGGTTAGGTGGTTTTGTCAAAGTGTGTGCTGTTTTCCTTCCACCATGCTTACTCCTGCCTTTGACAAAGATAAAAAGCAGGAGGGTAAGAAATAGCAGTTAGGAAAGTTTAACGTTACTTAGGCTGAGAAATCAGCTTCCCTTCTCCCAACTCTTTAAATCCCCTCTCACCAGCACTTTAGTCATTTCTAATGATTTAAGTAATTTAAAATAGCTTAAAACACTTAAACTTCATTTTTTAACAGTAACTTCCAATTAATTCAGTTACACTTAACTGATGTCAGGAAATGACTGTTATGTCTAAAAGTAAGAAAAAATCATCATCATAAATACTGATAGCCTGATTTTATGTGTCAGGATCTGTAGTAGTAGCTCTATATTAATATATACTAACTTGGTGCTTTGCAACTATTTTTTTCTTGTTATTGTTCTCAGGGGTGAAATTCAATTAACCTTATTAATCTGAATTTGAATTAACTTCAGTTTCACTATAATGAGAAACATTAAATAATTTTTTTTTAAACATTAAGTTAAGGAATAAGTTTTTGTCAGGCAGAGTTGAGCTGAGAGCACCACAAACCGTTCTAATGTCTAAGATCTTTTCACCCTCCAATGATAGCCCTCTTGGTGAGAATACATATACTAACTCAAATCATTTGATGCTAACCCTAAGAGGGAGGTCCTGTGATTAGTCTACCCACTTTACAGATGAGAAGACAAAGACCTTGAGAGGTTAAGTAAGTTGTTTAAGAAGCTAAAGTTTCCAGGCTGTACCGTCTTAACCGTTTTGTGCTGTGTTGCTTCTGACTCTTTGGTTATTCATACCAGTAGATGCCTTTCTATAAATACATTTTACACTGTCTCAAACAGTAATCTTTGTTAGCAACGTGGATGAGTCTGTCTGAGTCTGTCCTGTTTGTTACCTCCTAGTTAACATACATTTGAGTTCTGGCCTTGGGATACTTTGTAGATCTCAGCCTGAGCCCTTTACTCTGTCCCCTGTCTCAACACTTACTCTTTTATCAACTTTAATCCTTTAGATAACCTACTGCTGAACTCAGCAAGCAATCCATATATTCCAAAGTGCATGCATGTCCTGAGTCACTTCCCAGATAATCTCCCATAGCAGCATAAATTCTGGGTGGGTGTTCAATATCTCATCACACTTTTGAAAATCTATTAATATCATTTAAACATTTCTTTTAATTCTAGATTCATGGACAAAACAGTGAGTCAGATGGACCACGTTCTGTGAAACCTAGGAGATTAATAGAAAGATTTGTATGTAACTTAAGGTGCAAACTAGACAGAAATATTGAAATGATAGCTGGAAGGCACTGCTGCCTGAAGATCAATTAGAGACGAAGATAAAATATTTTGGAACCTGGGCAGGATTATAAAACAGATGCAGTTTTTCCTTGGTGACTTGACTCTCACTGAAGTCTTCTCTCTCCCCTGTATCTTTACATTTTTTGTTCTCAGCATCCTCAACATGCTCTTCCTCAGCAGTTCTGAGACTGACTCTCAAAGCCTTTAATTCACAACAAGTTATAAAAGACCAATAATTGCTTCAAGTATTATTCCTTCCCAGAGGATTTGCAGTTTGGCAGAAATTGAAGCTTAGACGTTAAGGGTGACAATTTCAACTCAGGGTGAGGAAATTCACAGGAGGCTTTACTGATGCGCTCCTGGAAGCCTCCCCAGATGGCTGTAGACTACAGACTCACCCATAGGCCTGTTTCTCAGGTTCCAAATCGAATTGAGTGTTAGTTTCATGGGATTTCCTATGTATCCACCTTTTCCAAGATGTGAACTCCGTGCTAAGTGAAGCTCACCTTCTCCTGGCTATTGTGTCTTGTTATGAAACCATGTCTTGACTTGGTCCTGAGAGAAGGCTATGGGCCCAGTGATGAGTGAGATGGCTTTGGCTCTTGGCTCCTCCGGGTGGCCCTGTGGGTGGTCTTGCTTGCCTTAGTTTCTCCATCTGTTTTAGTGGAAAGGATCTTAACATTGTAGGAGATCCCAGAACGGAATGTGCTGTGTAAACACAAGGCAATGTTGTTACAATAAATAGCAAATTAGTGACTCTAGCTTAAATTTCCTACACTTGAGGGCTTGTGGGTGGACCAAAGAATCAGAAATTGTCACTAGGAAAAAAAATTCCTTCCTCCTATTTTCTGACAAAAACAGAGTTTGAGGATTTTGGCTACCATCTGTTGAGAGACTCAGTTCTGCCTCTCCCAGTGGAAGGCTGGAAGGGGGGCTGCAGTGGAGTCTGGCATTCTCTTAATGAGCTGGCTTGTTGAGATCTGCCTCAAGTGCTCTAACCTGTGTCTCTAGCTTTTCGGTTTTTTAATTTTTACAAATCTCATTTTTTTTTTTTAATTTAAAATAACCTGTTGAAATATGTTGCTGTATTAAGATTGACATTTCCTGTTAGGCACAAAGAGATGAGAATGTCTCCGTTATGGTAGTCTAGCTTCCTTATGGAGACAGTCACACACATATAGAAAGCGATGCTTGCTGGTGTTGAATGGCATTACTGTTTTGGGTGATTCTGTTCTGAGAGAGTCTGTTTCCATTTCACATCCTTGCCCCACCCCTCCAAGGATCCATAAGTGGGCAAACAGATCCTCCTTTCTCACCTAGGAGTGATAGTTTAAGAAACAGAGAAAAGGACAGCAACTTTCTGCCCTGAATCCCAGATCTTAAGATTTGTCCCATGCAGTGTGCCATCATTTATTGGGGGTAATAATATCTGTCTTGTCTATCCAACTAGTCGTCTTGAAGCTCCAATGACATTTGAAGATTTTTTGTAAACTTGAAAAGATCTGTAAAAGTGACACATGAGCGATAGCAAGTGTAAGATTGAAACTGAAGTAAACCTAACTAACTTTTTATGATGCCTGGGTGAGAATGGCCCCTGAGTTTATTGGGCCAAGAATAAACTCAGCCTTTGACCCAGTTCAGGCTCAACCATGGTCAGGACTTGACTTTTTGAGCTCCTGTCCCAGTTGGAATAGAGTGGAGTTCAGGAGTGGAAAATGAAGCAAGTTTATTAGGACATTCTACTCTGTGTATTCCACAGTGTTTTGTCCAACCTGACTGTAAACAGCAGCTGGAAGACATTCTGCTGAATCCCCATGTGTATCCATGGTTTGTGCAGCTTGGAGTTCAGGGGAAAGTCTTGAGCTGTAGAGGCTTTAAAAAAGCCAAAAAACTGTTTGCAGGAACAAGGCCACTATCTATGCGAGATTCATGAACTTAAAACACTTTGGGACTCAGTTTATTCTGTGTGGCAGGGTTGTTTTTGAGATTAATTGAGATAATGCACATGGAATTTTCTTTCCATTGAAGACTGGGCCCTTGATTTGAAGTCAGAAAAACATTTCTGTTTTTATTCTTCATTGACAGTGAATATTTGGGCAAATAATTTTTAGCTCTATGGGCAAAGGTTTCTTTCTCTATGAAATGGAAATTATAATAAGAACTCATATAAAGGTTACAGAGGTTGATTTGTGCAGAAGACATGTTATAACATTGAAAACAATGTATTTATTCATTTATTCATTCAGTCAACACTATGCATCTACTTTGAATTTTTACCCATAAAGAGTTAGCAATCTAGAGGCAGACAGACAGAGAAGCTGGCAATTACAGCACAATGGAAGTGTGCCCGTGACATGGAGGGAACATTGAGGGAAAAAGTGTAATTATTTGAGGAATCTGAAATATCTTCCTAGAGGAGTGGTGACCCATAAACCAAACTTTAGGGAATAGAAGTTGGGCTGCAGGCAAGAAAACTGACAGGGACAAGGGTTTCTAAAGGAGAAGACTGGCGAGGCTTTCTGGCCTGTGGCAGGAAATGATGGCACATTCACTTTGGCTGGAGCTGAGGGGTATATGTGTGCCAGGAGACAGGTAAGATGGGGAGGTACAGAGGAGGAGTCTGATAAGGAGGAACCCTAGGAACCAGGTCTTGACATACTGCCTGTGTCATACTCAAGCATGTAGGCTTCAGCTTGCATGTGTTGGAGTGTCATGCCCTACATGTGAGACTACAGAATAGCATGTACTTATTAAAGGAGGATGCTGCAGAGCTACCATGAGCTGCACATGCAGTCTGATACTCCTCTTCACCCCTTCCAAGATAAGAGAAGGATTTTCACTAACCTAGTGAGCTTCTTACCTAAGCAGTCCACCACATTCCAGGTTGGCTGGGCTTGGGGCCAACTCTGGGGCTCTGGCAAAAGTAGAGATATTTGCCAGGTTAAGCTTAAGAAACTTTCTGAGAGTCAACTCACATTGGTCTCATCTGCAACAATAAACATTCAAGTTGAAAAAGCATTTACTGGCCACTACTGTGTACATGGCTCAACACTGTGTTAGGTGCAAGGGAGAAATAAAGACAAGTAATCACAGTAGCTGTCTCTCATCAAGCCCTCGGTGTGGCTTTGGCATGGTTGTATGTGCTCTACTTGGGTTAACTCCTTTAAACACTCCTCTGAGATGGTGTTGTAATCCCTTTTCCTCATACCTCAGAATGAGCAGTGTTGCATAGACGCCTAATCTATAGAGGAGCTCGGCTCTCAGACTCAGGTGCCCAGGACCAAGAATCCATGCTCCAGTCCTGCTTGTGGCATGTGATGGAGACAGATGTATACATGACTAAATGAATGGAAGATGGAGACTTGAGAGTAAAGAAAATTGTAGCAAATAATGTAGATTAGAATTAGGTTCCTTTTTCAACTGGGAAATGAAAATAAAATGTTTATTACAGGATATTAAATAAAACATAAAAATTAAAAATCTTTCTTTTGCTTACATTTCTTAAATCCTAAGTCAGAAGAATCAATCAGGGCAGATGTCAGATTCTAACAGGCTTATGAATTGAAGGAGAAATGAAAAAATGGGGAGAAATGAAAGATGATGCTGTGAAAGTGCTGCACTCAATATGCCAGCAAATTTGGAAAACTCAGCAGTGGCCACAGGACTGGAAAATGTCAGTTTTCATTCCAGTTCCAAAGAAAGGCGATGCCAAAGAATGCTCAAACTACCGCACAATTGCACTCATCTCACATGCTAGTAAAGTAACGCTCAAAATTCTCCAAGCCAGGCTTCAGCAATATGTGAACCGTGATGTTCAAGCTGGTTTTAGAAAAGGCAGAGGAACCAGAGATCATATTGCCAACATCCGGTGGATCATTGAAAAAGCAACAGAGTTCTAGAAAAATATCTATTTCTGCTTTATTGACTATGCCAAAGCCTTTGACTGTGTGGATCACAATAAACTGTGGAAAATTCTGAAAGAGATGGGAATACCAGACCACCTAACCTGCCTCTTGAGAAATCTGTATGCAGGTCAGGAAGCAACAGTTAGAACTGGACATGGAACAAAAGACTGGTTCCATATAGGAAAAGGAGTACGTCAAGGAGTAGGTCAAGGAGTACGTCAAGGAGTAGGTCAAGGAGTACGTCAAGGAGTATGTCACCCTGCTTGTTTAACTTCTATGCAGAGTACATCATGAGAAACGCTAGACTGGAAGAAACACAAGCTGGAATCAAGATTGGAGGGAGAAATATCAATAACCTCAGATATGCAGATGACACCAACCTTATGGCAGAAAGTGAAGAGGAACTAAAAAGCCTCTTGATGAAAGTGAAAGAGGAGAGTGAACAAGTTGGCTTAAAGCTCAACATTCAGAAAATGAAGATCATGGCATCTGGTCCCAACACTTCATGGGAAATAGATGGGGAAACAGTGGAAACAGTGTCAGACTTTATTTTTGGGGCTCCAAAATCACTGCAGATGGTGACTGAAGCCATGAAATTAAAAGACGCTTACTCCTTGGAAGAAAAGTTATAACTAACCTAGATAGCATATTCAAAATCAGAGACATTACTTTGCAGACTAAGGTCCGTCTAGTCAAGGCTATGGTTTTTCCTGTGGTCATGTATGGATGTGAGAGCTGGACTGTGAAGGAGGCTGAGAGCTGAAGAATTGATGCTTTTGAATTGTGGTGTTGGAGAAGACTCTTGAGAGTCCCTTGGACTGCAAGGAGATCCAACCAGTCCATTCTGAAGATCAGCCATGGGATTTCTTTGGAAGGAATGATGCTAAAGCTGAAACTCCAGTACTTTGGCCACCTCGTGTGAAGAGTTGACTCATTGGAAAAGACTCTGATGCTGTGTTGGATTGGGGGTAGGAGGAGAAGGGGTCGAAAGAGGATGAGATGGCTGGATGGCAGCACGGACTCGATGGACGTGAGTCTGAGTGAACTCCGGGAGATGATGATGAACAGGGAGGCCTGGCATGCTGCGATTCATGCGGTCGCAAAGAGTCGGACACGACTGAGAAACTGAACTGAAGATTAGTTTGAAAGAACCAAAGATAAGGGAAACTAAACAAGCTAGACTTTGGAAGGAGTGAGAAGTCTGAGAAAGCTCTGTGGGCAGCTAATCATTGAAAGGAAGTGGGGGGTGAGGGAAGCAAAGCCATAGAGAGAAACTGTCACAGAAAAAACTAATTTGTAATATTCAGGGAAAATAAGGCAGGTGATCATGGGGGAAAGCATGATTAAGGAGAAAGCAAAAGGATATTTGAAATACTGAAGATTGCAAATTTGATTTTGTTGGTCTAAAGTCGAGTTTATTTGTTTTATTTATCAGAAGTTTGCCTTTGTGTGTTGCTCCCCCAAATCATGTGCGTGGAAGAGAGGAAGGACAGAGTGAGCATCGGGCATCCTCAGGACTCCCACCATGCTTTTTGCTTATATCTAACAGCTGTTTGCCAAGTGCATGCTAGCACCTCAGATCTGTGCGAGGTTCCATGATGAATTCTAATCTTCCAGAATTTTGAGAGTGAAAAGGAGTGCAGATGATACTGGGACAACAGGCTTGAACTCAGATGTCCTGGTCCAACAGGGACATCTCATCACTCTGTCCGTGATGATTAAGGCTCTCCACAGGCTTAAGTTATTTTATTGACAGCCTTATAAATCAAACTGCAATCTGCATCCAATCACAATGAAAAGTGGAATGGCAGAGTGCTGAAGGACTGGGTCAGGCAGCAAGTACCAGCAAGGACAGTTTCTCGCTATTCTAAAAGAAGAGCTCTGTCTTAGTCCCTGATTCCACCAGTTACTATCGCCCCAACTGAACTGAGTCTTATGTGATTGGAGCCCGGTTTCTGTTACTATGTAGCCTTATGTCCCTGACAAGGCACAGATGGTGAGGCTGATGTACCTCTGCAGGGAAATGATTCAGGGTTGCACTGACTTGATACAAAGTGACTTAGCTCCAGAGACCATCCAAGAGATTTAGAGCTTTTTAGTCAACTAGTGACATTTTCTTAACAGTTTAATTGACCAATTGGTTGATATTTTAGAATTCATTCTCTCATTAAATCATTTAAATGAGTCTCCAAAATGGCAGCCACAGGTGGCCACTGTGTACTTGGCATGTAGCTAGTCCAGCAGAGTGTGTGCTCAGCCCCGTCCAACTCTTTGCAACTCCGTGGACTGTAGCCTGCCAGCCTCCTCTGTCCAAGGGATTCTCTAGGCAAGAATATTGGAGTAGGTTGCCAAGCCCCTCCCCAGAAGATCTTCCCAACCCAGGAATCTAACCCACATCTCAAGTCTCTTGCATTTGCAAGCAGGTTCTTTACCACTGGCACCACCTGGGAAGCCCATAGCTAGTACAGCTGTGGACCTCAATTTTTAAATGTACGTAATTAACTTTAAAGTTTAAAACTTATCCTTGATCCAGTTTTTGGAAACTGGATTTAGGTATCTTTGATACAATTTGGGTATGTGAATCTGCTATTTCTCCTGCCAATTTTATGGCATCTAAGTAGAGACCAAGTATTACCAATGAAAATTTGATGTCCTAATTGAGATTTGTTGTAAGGGTAAAGTACATACCTGATTTTAGAGACTTAGAACCAGAAAACAGAATGTATCTCATTAGTATATTAAATGTATCTCATTAGTATATTAAAATAGCTTGTTAATAATTTCTTATATTGCTTATATGATGAAATGACAATATTTTGGAGTAGTGTTAAAAATTATTAAAATTCATTTCACCTGTTTCTTTTTGCTTTTTAATGGGTGGGGCCTCTAGCAAATTTAAAATGATGCACATGGTTGTTTTCTCCTTTTAATGAGTAGCTCTGATTCAGGTGTTGATTACCTGCAGTGTCTCCAGCTCTGAGCTTACCACAAACAGGCTTGGAAGTAGCGAGGTTCCTGCCCTGGTAGAGCCTAGGGTCCCTGTATGGAGGGTGGAAAATAAACAGATACAGATAAATAAGCAGCATGATTCAGACTGTGGTGCTGCAAAGCAGTTATGCAGGATGATGCTGGACTGATTGGTGGAGGGAGGCCACGTTTAGAGTGTGGTCAGGGAAAGCCTCCTGGGATAAAGGGATGAATTGGCCTGAGACCTCGGAGGATGAGGAATTGCTGGGGGAATCATAGAAGGTTTCTTTGAAGAGAAGATCTTTGAGCTGAGCCCTGAAGGGTGGGTAAACTGTGCTTCTTTAGTTCATTCAGAAAGACTTCTTGGGCTACTGGGTCAAAAGGAGGATGTAGAGAAAGCGCTTGGCTTGAGACCAGGCTTGGCAACTCGGAAGGCTCAGCTCCAGCTGGGCCAGGGGCCAGGCCATCAGCCAGCACATGAGAGAGTCTGTTGGCAGATTCACCCTTGTGCAGCCAGCGGGATGTTCAAGCTAGGAATGTGACAGGGTGGCCCTTCCATAAGACTCCAGACGCTTTCAGTTTTGACAGCTGGATATTCACAGCAGAATGCGCAGTAGATTTTAGAGCTGTGGTTTGTGCCTGGCTTGGTTGTTCCGCCTAACCTTGGAAAGGAGTGGAACGCACTGGGATTGATAGTTATTGTCCTCTGCTCTCTGAAGTCTCGGACTGAGAACCAGCATTTGTGATGGACACACATAATAGGCCCATCTGTAAAGAGTGGCTCTGTCAGCGGGTTCCATGGAACTGGTAAGACATCACCCCTAGCTGGGTAGTTCAGACTGAAATGAGACCCAAAAATGATGAGTGGTGCCAGAGTCCTTATTGGGCCTCTCCAGGGACTTAGCACTGGTCCTGTCTTGCTTCTTAAGAAACGGTGTGTGTCATGTTCGCAAGGGTTTCTGAGGCAGGTCTTGTCTTAATCCTAGCTGTGAGAACATGGGCAGAAAGCTAAACCTATCAGAGTCTCAGCTTCCTCTGTGCTGATCACACCCTTTCCATAATGCTAACTGACTTCCTAGGGCTGTTATGGGGATTAAGCAGCCACTAGGGAAGTCCCAAGATGTATACATCAAGTCTCACTTATAGAAAGTGCCTGATAAATTATAGCTATGGTTATTATTGGTATCATTTTCATTATTCTCATTTTTCTTTCTTTTATTCATTTTAAATACCATATAACAGCAGAGTTAAAGGATCAGCTCAGGCCCATGGCTCACTGGTTAGTCTTTTGGGGATACTTTTTCTGACAATCAAGAGATCACTACTAACACCACTCTGGGGGAAATAACATAGTCTTGGCTCTCATCGGCTGCAGGCTCTGGCAAACCTATGGAAATCACAGCTTTCCTCTGACATTATTCTCACACTTCCAGTTCTAACAATTTACAGTGAAAATCTAGGGAGCTTTTGTGTCTAAAATAAGCAACTTGGAAGTAGAATTACAGGGAGGCATCTTCACCTGAATCATTTTGTTGGCAATGATTGCCCCGCTGCATTCTGACATTTAGTGTTCGTGAGGTTCTCAGCCAATTCAGAAAGTCGTGGACTCCATGCCAGGCAAGGAAGTGCAGGTAGTATCAGAGTGTTTATTCAAGTTCATTTTCACTTTTGGCTAAAGAATAATTGAATGATGGCTTACAGTGTAGCAGAAAAGCATGGACAGAGCTGTGGGTTTGCATCCCAGCTCTGCATGGTCTCATGGGTAACCTTGAACTTTGCTTAGCTCTTTGAATCTCGGTTTCTTTATCTGGGAAATGGAGAGAACATCCAACCTTCTATTGGAGATTAGAGACGGTCTAGGTAGAGTACCCAGAGCTAGATAGTGCAGTTCTTGGTGAGCGGAGTTGTTGGCACTGGTGACTGAATTGTTCTGTCTCAAGAGAGCACGTTTACAAGTGGAGGGTTGAGATGGCTCAGGCCAGGATACTGGGAAAATGTAAATTCCACGCTTAGGTAGATCACATTGTAACAGGGTAAAAATTCTTTGGCCAGAATACAAACAAGTGAGTGTTCCAAGAGTTTCTTATATTACCATTTTTTCCTTCTTCTTTTTTAATTTTTACCTCAAGACAGTGAATATTTACATTGCTTGACTAATATGTTTGGAACTTTGAGAGTACTCTCAGAACTCTCTTCTTGACATTATCTCAATGTACTTGAATATTTTTTCACACATCTTGGCTTAGAATCAATGAAACAAAACTTGTGTTTAAAACACAGTTGTACAAAATGCCAACAGTGGGATGAGTTATGGGGTGGTCAGCTCAACCAGAGAGTGGCTGCCTCCTCCAAGCAAGGCTTCCTTCATACCTGGGTTGTTTGTCCATCGTATATTTGATGGTTACTAGGTGTGTGTCGTGCATGTTTTACATATGACTGAGGGAATAAAGTCCACAAATGCCAATGCATGACTAATAACAGCATAATTTCAGTTTGATGACTGCCATTATTAATTCATGGTTCATTTCCAGTTCACATGTTAGGTCCTCCCTTCATATCTGCTCTATATGTTTACAAGGCTATTTCCTTGTAGGCTCACATTTTTCTTTAAACTTTTTGTTTTGTATTGGGTTATAGCTGATGAACAAACAGTGTTGTGATAGTTTCAGGGGAACTGTGAGGGGACTCAGCTGTACATGTATCCATTCTCCCTCAGACTCCCTCCTATGCAGGCTTAGACTCACATTTTATTTGTTTTTTGTTTGTTTGTTTGTTTGTTTTTCCTAGGCTCATATTTTAAGTCAGTTTATTTTCAAAGTTTAGAAAGCTAGGTTTTCTCTAAATAGCACCTTTGTCTCTTCCTGCCCGTGTAGAGGGGTCATTATCTGTATTGATTCTCTTGCACGTAAAAGCCAAGTATCAAGTATTGGACTGTGTAATGGTGTCAAAGGGCAGGCCTCAGAGGAAGAAGAAAGGCCTTCCTTATCACAAATAAACTCTAACCTCACTTGGATTCAAGTTCCTCATTTGTAAAACGAAAGGTTTGAGCTAGATAATTTCTAAGATCCCTGGCCAAAAGGCAAAGAATCCATGGCGGAACATGAGTCTGCTAACTCATCATGCCATGGGCCTGGATTCCATGTTCACTGGTGATGTTTTTGGTGAGGGTGTGTCCCCCTTTCTTAGATGTATGAAGCAAAGACTAATAGATGCTGAAAGCTAGCTAGCATTTTGCTTGTTTAGTCACTGATTCCAGAATAGGAGGGATTCTTGGGAAGAACAATATCCTGCACTCTGCCCTGCCACCCGAGGGCCACAGGTTCCCAGCAGTGACGGGGCTTGTAGTCAGGAAGTAGACGCCCGGCCTGTGAGCTGCGGTGACATGTTAGCGAAAGGCGGCAGAGCATGGATGACATGCACTGTACAGTGTGCGAGGCACAGACAAGGAGCCCGTCCCTGCCCACAAGGGGGTTTGCCCTGTAATGCCGTCTTGACTGCTTTTGCCTCTCAGCCCCTGTATCAGTAAGTGCTTCTGGAAGTTAGCTCCAGGGTCAATGCCTCAGATGCATATCAGCTTGTACTGAGGCCGGGCTGGAAGGGACCCTGGAGGTAGGTCAGAGAAAGGAGAAATCTCTCAGAAGTCCTGACAAGAGTCAGTTTCAGTGGGTTGTTTATTGGCTAGGATCTGGCCAAAATGCCTCTCAGAGATTGCTTAGACTGGTGATCGGGACATCAAAACTCTGAGTTTCGCCCCTAGTCTTGATGTGCGGCAGCTGGAGAGTGAAAAGTGACGTCATGGTCGTCACCTGCAGTGCTCCCTTTGCCAGTTTTTTAGTAGCATACAATATTTACTGGGTATTCCACCCCAAAAGAGAGCGACTTACCACCCCAACCTGTGGGAATGTGCTCTTGAAAAAAATCTCTCTTCTTGTTATATAGTCCTATGAACTTCAGTTAAATTCAATAACTCCATGTTTGAACTCCCAGAGTGTCCTGCTAGTATGTCAGTAAACATATTTGACAGTGTGGTCTCAAGATGGTGAGGGGATTGAAAAGGTACTATTTTCTACAAATACCTGCTGCTATGTGCCTTGGCTCTCTGCAAGTCAAGGTAACTTAAATAGATCCGCTCACTTTGGCAAGGCTGTATAGGAAGTGTTGCTCTTTAGAATTAAATCTAGAGCCATTTTGTTTTGGAAAACTAGTTCTGCCTCTTCATGGCTTCTGGTTCTCTCCACACAGGGCACAGTCAGCCTCAGTAAACAGAGCGTCTAGGAGGAAGGAAGTAATCCATTCCTCTGGAGCCTCACTGCCAGTACAAGGTGATAGTTTTTAGCCGAGGCCTGGAAGGAGCCATGATGTGCCTTAGATGTTCAATTTTCACCAATACTCCGTTGGGTGAGGGTTCTTATTTTCTGTTGTTGGTCCACTTCATAAGACATAGTGTAGCAGGAAGAGTGTACTGCAGCTTTCTAAAGATGCCAGCGTAGAACATTTTAAAACAAGGGACCAAGGAGAATCCTCTTCTGCTAAGACATACAATCCTTGTTGTTGTAATAACTGTACCCCCTGGGCTGTAGTCTCCTAGAGGGCAGACCAGCCTGATCCTTAATTACCAGCAATTAACTAAATTGTCTTGCCTACTCTGGGAAATCAGAGGCCTGTGGGTGGGTTCACTGATGAAACACCAATACCTGGCATCTGGTAGGTGCTCAGAAAAGGGGTCTCCAATTGGGTTGATGTGACAACTTATTAGCAAGGACCACCTGTGACAAACAAACATGAGGTCAGTCTCAGGAACTAGGCCAGCTGAGCCAAGGCTTCGAATGCCAGTGCAAGTCTGTTACAAAGTTCTGTTCTATTCTTTCTGTGTTTACAGGCAAATTGATTTAGTTAGCAATCATTTTTGGTAAGTCCTTTGTCAGCCAGGTAATCTGCTAAATGCCAAGGACACTGACATGACGTGAGAAGTACAATCTCTTCCTTCTAGGAATGTAAGCTTTCATCGGGAAACCCAACAAATCAATAGTTCAAAGGTTTGTAATAATGACTGTAGTAGAGATAAACGTAGGTTTCTCAGAATACACCAGAGGAGGAAAGACACCTTCACCAAGAAGATGTTAGGATGAAAGAATTTACCCACTGGGGTCCTCTGGCAAGAGTTTGGAAGAGGAAAGAAATGAGGACCAAACATTATAGAAATCCAACCAGGAAATTATTAGGGAGTTCAGTGAGAAAGATATGAGAGAATGAGGGTCTGAGTTAGGGTGATGGCTGTGGAAATGCTGAAAAGTGGTCAGATCTGTTTCATCAATGGTGAGGAACATTTGATTCGGTTTGTGGGATCTTTTCGTGACCTTCTTTATCGTGAGCTTATTTAATTATTTATATTATCTTAGAAGTCATGATACACCTTACTTCTTTTCTAAACTTTGCTTTGGTAAACTCTAAGACATATGCGTTCATTAGAATTGTTCCTTGGAAGGTCTGGAAACCCACTTGAATGGGGAAACATCATGACTGCCCTCAGTGGAATTCTGGCATCAATGTAGCTTTCCTTGGTTCTAGTCTTCAATCCCAGGCTACTGCTGATTAGTCAAGGAGAAAACAGTTGGAAAGTTTGTGTGCACACACAGACCGAAAAAAAAAAAGAAAAATCTTAATTATCAGAGGTTAATGCAGATTGTCCTCATGCTGGACAAAAAGTAGGTCTAAAAATTTTAGAGGTTCAGTGGAATTTTACTCACCAGGTGGTATCTCGGAACTGGTGAGGGTCTCTTTTCTGGTGTGAAGTAAATACTTCATTCAATAAATGACCTGGTAGGGAGGAAGGGATATCCATTGGCCCTGCTGTTTAACCCCACCGCCTCGGCCTTGGAGGTTACTCTCTGAACCCCTAAGGCCGGCTCACTCTTCTGGCCTAACCCCTTGAGCTTGTAGAGAGAGAAATTGAAACCAAGGAGAGAACAAGGCTGGACTACAGATTTCCTGATTTCCAGTCCAGTGTGCCTGTATAAAACTTTGACCTTCAGTGTCACATTCTGGTCTATGGGGACTGAACTCAAGCTTGCAGCCTTTGGGCTAATGAGAACAGTAAATCCTTGGTGGGCATAGTTGGGCACACCAGCACATTGCCATGGCTGCATGGTGGGCAGTCTGGTGGCAGGAACTGTGCTAAGTATCTGACATGAATCACTTCCTTTAGCCTTCAGTTTCATTTGTCTGCCCCATTTCACATTCAGAGGTTAAGTAACTTGTCCGAGGTCAGCGTGCTTTGCAGTGGACTGGCAAGCATTCTCAAACACAGGTTGCCTGGACTTCAGAAACCTCGCTTTTAATTAGTGACCATCATGTTTTCTTTTGTCTCATCTTGTCCGTTCAGTGTAGTTCAGAGGAGCTGGGTAACCAAGGATTTGGTTACAGTGAGTTAGTGGGTTTTTATTTTTGTTGTTGTTGTTTTGTTTTCTAATTTGGGAAATATTTAGACGTTGAACTACATGGACTCTTAAGTTATAAGTCAGAAGGTGCCCTTGAGGGGAAAAGGATTTCTTTCATCACTGCCAAGGCTGTGCTGAGAATTCTTTTCCTGATTGAGATTTCTATTTTTCATTCATCAGACAATTTTCTCCTGCCATTTGCAGACTGAGTGTCTTAACCATCTTAAAATGCTTCCAGCTGAGTAATGGAGGAGCTCTGCAAAATTCCTTACATTGATAATAAAAACTCCAGCTTTATGCCATTTCTTGTCTTACTTTCTTCTTTCTCTCACCTTTCACCCACTAAAACTTCTAATAAAGTGATCAGATTTTACTAATCTTCAGGCATAGAAATGTTATAATGACACAAATGGGAGGAAAAAGTTATGTTCCCTCAACCTACTCCATCAGCTGAGAAGAGATTGCAGAAGGGAGCCACTGTGTTCTATAAAAAGAAACTTGGGCATAGATTTACTTGATCAGGATTCTTGTTTCAGGTGCCTTAAAATTCTGTGACTTGATCAAGTCACTTAATCTCCTTGTGCCAGGGGCTCCCCACTGGGGAAGGGATGATCATGGGACAGTTTGATGGTGTTAAAGAAACAATAGGTAGATTTGATTTTGCTCAAAACATGAAAAAATTCAGTTTTACTTTCAAAGCAGTAACCAGTGAGTTCTTTACCCACTGGAAATCCAAGTACTGGAAAAAAACCACCACTACTACCACCACCTATGTGATTTCTTCCTTTGCTCAGCAGCAATGACCTCATTGGTCTATTTTGAGCCTAAATCCGGAGGCTCTGCTCTGAAAATGACAAAAGATCATTTCCCTCCTCTTGCCAGAGACTCCTGTCCTATGAGAACTTGCTTTTTGGCTTTCTCTAACACACTGGGGGCTGAAAAGTGACTGACCTACCCTTTATTCCTTTACTGAAAGAATAATTAAAACAGTCATTCATTCTGTAAATCCTTTTGGGGTGCCTGCTCCAGACAAGGCATGGTGTGGTGGCTATGGGGGCTGAGAAAGCCTGAGATGCTGCTTTCGGCCCCCAGAACATTCATGAATTTTAGCTATCATCTTTAAGCCTGTTGCTTTGGTTTTCCTCCTCTGCCTTCCCTTCCCTAGATTCTGTGCTACCAAGTGTTATAATGAACCAAGTCTCTAGGAAGTAGACTCAGCAGGTGCTACAGTTTTGATGGCCCTTTCTCAAGTAGCCAAGACTCAGTGGGAACAATGGTCCAGGCCAGGCTCTCACTCCATTTCTGAGAGCCTGAATGTGCCAGAGTGGGACACGTTGGAGGAGGAGAGTGAGGCATAGAATTGCTGACAGTGCCTGGGTGCAATAAGGGCATCGCAACCCCATGAACACTGACACATCAGACTGGATAGGCTATCCAAAAGACACAGCAGGGAAAAAGGAAGCTTGATGGGGAGAGCTGCAGCTCCTGGGTCTTCCCACTGAACAAGTGTCAGACTTGATGACAGTGATGGGAACGTGCTTTCTCTCTCCTCCCTTGAGCCTCAGCTCCAGGGCTCTCATAATTGACTGCGGTGGGTATGAGTTACGAGTTCTGGGAGAGGGAGCCCCAGTGGAGTGACTTGGCACTCGTCCGCGGGGACACAGAAGCCGCCAGGAAGCTGGGAGCCAGGCGCTGCCTGGCCTTCAGGGAGGACAGGCGGAAGCTCAGTTGGGTGCACTCGCTCATCAGGCCCCGCTCCAGACTTTTATATGCTCTGACCTGCAAGTTTGGTCAAGTAACACCTTGCTGGAAGCCTTGTCAGTGGTTTCTGAGGTGAAAGAACAGCAGTGAAATTGAGAAAACATTTGGTTTGCCTCAGGCAACTGGATTTAGGTGAGAAAATGCCAGTCCCATTCCCGTTGGCCCAGGGATTTTGGACCATATTTTTCCCGGAGGCTGAAAGGCATGCTTTTCCCCCATCCTGACCAGAGTAGCTGTTTGCTGAATATTTCAGAGGGTGATGATGGTGTTTAAGAGCTGCCGCAATTCCAGTGTTTTTGTTGCAAAACATCCCTACCCTCCCTGCCAAATGTAAGGTTAGAGTTCAGGGAGAGAAAGGGAAAAGAGTGGAAACCCAAATCAGACACCTTCCCCAAAGGCCCACCTTTCTCATTTCTCTCGACCTTTTGGGGACCCAGCAGGGGGTCTTCATCCAGACCTCTCCTCATCAGAGATGTCCTACTGCTCGCTGACTTAACACATTTTGAGCTCATTTTAGGTTTAAAAATGTCATGTAGCCTCAAAAGAGCATAGAACACTTGTGCAGACTTCGTGCATTCACTCCTGAAGTTGTACGTTTATCTTTTGGCAACAGGAGGAAGAGAAGACATTGATTTTTAGCCCAACCCCATTTGATTCATAGTGCTCAAGCTTACCAACCTAACAAGCAGTAGTTTCTTGATTTCCAGGATTTGAGACCTTGACAATAAAGAGGTTTACAGATGCTGGAAAGATGAAAAAACAGAAGCTACCAAAGTCTTGAGAAGACCTCAAATTGAAAAAAGAATAAAATGGATGAAATTAAAACTTTGCATACCTAATTCTGAATTTTTATGTACTCACCCCTCCCCCTCAGGTTTTTTTCACTGTGATCAACTCATAACATTAGGGTCCATGGAAATTAGAAAACAAAAGCTATTGCCATTTATATTTAAATAGCTTAGAGAATAAGACAATGTGTGCAGTGGAGCTGAATCAGTCACTGGAGAAGTGTTTCTCCTCGTATGACTATAACTTTCACAATCGTTGCTCATGAGCTGTGGAATTAAGTGATACGTTATATAAAGAAGTAAGATGCTGACACACTTTTGATATTTAGCATATCACCCCATGTCCTTTGCTTGGAGAAATAATGAGAATGACTGCCCTTTCCTTTGCCAGCCTTTGCCTCTTTTTATATTAATCTCAGCTGAATTGAACAATTTCTCCACTCTGTACAAAATAATGCTCGTCTTTGTATTCACTTGATATACAACTTGAGGGCATCCAATTTTTGCAAATACAGATCTGGGAATATCTTGAATGATTTATACACAGAGTTGCAGGATTGGTCAAAGAGAATCAGACTCTATTAAGTGATGAACACTTTGTTTTAAGGTAAAATTGTCATTTTGGTACTTATCTAAAACTTCAGCTCTATTAAGGGCAGAATGAGGTGTAATTTTAAATGCTCAATGGATTTTATTAATTATCTTGCCTTGGCTTTCAAATTGCTTAGAGGACAATTATTCAAAAGGCAAATACATGTAGAATGAAGTCGTGCCATGTTTTTAATGCTGTGATAATCTTGATCCCAGAGTGAACCTGGAGGAAATTCTGTGCTGTCCCAATTTAATCCCTGCCTTAAGATTGCATTTAATCAAAAGTGTGAATTTAACTCCAGGTGGCATGCAAACAGTAGAATTAGTTTTAGGTACTTTAGAATTCCATTTCCTTTTAATACTTTTAAGCAATCAAAATTGTTTTTGAATTTCCTCTCATTGCTTGCACTAAGTGTCCTAAAGTTTACACTAGAAGAACCTGAAACCCAGCTTAAAAAATGTGAGACTCTTTGCCATTTAAGTATCTAGTGAATTTATATCACTGGCTTTTTTTTCCTACCACCTCTAGCCCATGTGCTAGGTGCATCTGTGTGCTTGCATGCACAAACACACACTTTTCTTCTTCTTTTTATTAAAATAAAAATTGAATTCTGTTTTTATGCACTGGAAAGCAATTTGGCATGCCTAGGAATAGGGAGTTGGAGAAGGCAATGGCACCCCACTTCAGTACTCTTGCCTGGGAAATCCCATGGATGGAGGAGCCTGGTGGGCTGCAGTCCATGGGGTCGCTAAGAGTCGGACACGACTGAGCAACATCACTTTCACTTTTCACTTTCATGCATTGGAGAAGGAAATGGTGACCCACTCCAGTGCTCTTGCCTGGAGAATCCCAGGGATGGGGGAGCCTGGTGGGCTGCCGTCTATGGGGCCACACAGAGTCGGACACGACTGAAGCGACTTAGTACTAGTAGTAGTAGGAATAGGGAGTTATTTTTTCCCAAGAGAACAAATTACACTGGTCTCAAAAGACAGATATCTTATATTTGAATCAAATATAATGTGTCATGCCCTCCAGGGATTTTAAGAATGTTTAGGAAGTGACACATCAATGGGAAAACGAACCTAAAATCTTCTGAGATTATCTTTCCTGGAAAGGTAAAGCAAAATATATATTGGGTTGGCTAAAAAGTTCATTCGAGTTTTTCCTTAACTTTTGGCCAACAAAAATTTATTTTTATTGAACATGGGGGAAAACTATTGCTTGTGGGTATTATTTCTAGTGCCTAGGATGGGCGGTCTTGAGTTTAGAAGAGTTCCTTAAAGGAATATGCCCCAGCTTGTTTTTTTTCTTATGAGTTTGGCACCTTTTCTCATTTTGCTTTGAGCTGGTTTCAGTCATTTTCTTGTTCTTATATTCCCCCTCTGTAACTTCTTTTAAAATCATGCTTCTACTCTGTGCCTTGCTTGTGGACAAGTTGTTGACCATTTAAATATTGGAGATGCTCTTTATTAATCTGGGAGGATGCTTCCTTTAGCGTTGTGGGATTCATTGACTTCATTTAACCCTGGGCCCCTGTAGTTTATGAAAGACTGCTAGTTTCTGCAATAATATTCCAGGTTTTTGTCCTGTGTCAACCACTACTTCGTTCATGTATCCATTTTAACTTAGACACTTTTGTTCTTCCAAGACTTAGATTGGTGTTTTGGAAGAAATGGTCCCATCTCAGAAGATAAAAGTCTGTGCAACAATGGATTTCAAGTTGGGGATTAAGCCAAGAAGGGTTCCATGATACCTTAAAGTAGGGTTATTATCCTACTTTAAGAAAGTACCATCCTATTCATTGCTAGTAAAATAAAAACTCTGTGCTATCATCTTCCTTTTGTTGAACTGTGAAATACTGTATTACGTTTGATAGAGTTAAGCATATTCCCTTCTTAGCACTCTCTCCTGTTTAAAATTTCTTGCAATTTTTTTAAATAGCTAGAAGACCTAAACATACCTAATAGAAAACATATTAATTCAATGTAAAAATATTATCTATCCCTCTACACCTATTTATTGAGGACCTGTTGTCAAGCATTGCCCTTGATACTAGGAATACAAAAACTTAAGTTTCTTTCTTTCAAGAAAGTGGGGAAAAAACATGCAATTCAAATTCAAGGTATTAAGTCCTGTATGAGCCTGCATGCATTTATATAGCACAATATATTTGGAGCTTCACAGCAATAATGTTATTTACAGATGAGAATATGGAAAGTTAAGATGTACATGGTTTGCTCAAGGCAGCCAGGCTAGTGATTGGTGACATTCTATCAAGAACTCAGGCAGCACACTTTCCCAGTTCATTATTCTGCACTGGCTGTCTGTGACATAGTCTAGCCTAACTCTTGTCTGTTTGCTTGTATGAAGAATACATGGTATGTATTTTTGGTATGTATACATGGTATGTATGTATGAAGATACTTTTACATATAGCTCCAGAAATAGCCTCCTTGCTTTTTTACTATAAACTAATTTAACGTGAAATTGTTTTGCAAAATTTGTTCCAATATACTCACCTTTTTTTCATGGAGTTGCAGAGGTGGTAACTGATATGTCCTAGATAGCTGGATTAACTATATCTTCTGTTTTCTAATACAGTGTTCCACACCTGCTGTTACACTAAATAGCGTTTTATGCCCTTTGTTGTTGTTGTTCAGTCGCTAAGTTGTATCTGACTCTTTGCAACCCCATGGACTGCAGTGTGTCAGACTTCCTTGTCCTTCACTACCTCGCAGAGTTTGCTCAAACTCATGTCCATTGATTCGGTGATGCCATTCAACCATCTCATTCTCTGTCGCCTCTTCTCTTGCCATCAATCTTTCCCAGCATCAGAGTCTTTTCAGTGAGTCAGCTTTTCACATTAGGTGGCCAAAGTATTGGAGTTTCAGCATCGGTCCTTCCAATGAATACTCAGAGTTAATTTCCTTTAGGATTGACTGGTTTGATCTCCTTGCCATCCAAGGGACTCTCAAGAGTCTTCTCCAGTACCACAGTTCAAAATCATCAGTTCTTCAGTGCTCAGCCTTCTTTGTGGTCCAACACATCTGTACGTAACTATGGAAAACCATAGCTTTGACTATACGGACCTTTGTTGGCAAAGTGATGTCTCTGCTTTTTAATATGCTTTCTAGCTTTGTCATAGCTTTTCTTCCAAGGAGCAAGTGTCTTTTATGTCATTACTCTTTTCTTATGCTTGAATGCTTCATACTTAGTTTCCTTTCTGTCCTAGGAGTCATTTTATAATTTCTCCTCTATTTAGATGATGTTGAACCTGTGGTTTTTATATCAGTATAATTGAAAGAACAGAGTCTTCCTCAAAGCTCCTTACTGAACCAGTTTGTAGTGGCTAGAATCGCAAGAGCATTGTCAAGATGGTGTTCTGCCAAGGCCTCATGCTTTAGAGGGCCTTATGCTTTAGAGGGCCTCGTTGAACATTTTTTTCAGCTGAGTTTTTGTCCCTATCAGCTGAGGAGTTGTTGGGGTCTGGGAAACATGCCCACCCTGAACTTGTGTCTTCTTCTAGACCATTTTCCCTGATAAGGTAGAGCCCAGGGTTAGTTGACCAGATGACTGGAAACCAATTTGCATGACCTATGTCAATCTTTTTCCTTATCCATCCACTGGAGGGCGAAATGCACTCCTGGTATATCCACCTCTAGGCCTCGAAGGATTGCCATAGGCATCTGTGGCCCATGGATAAGCCAAAATAGAGATGCAGAGTGTTTTAGGACCTTTGCGTTAGTTATTCACATCTTCCTTGAGACATTTATATGACTAACTTCTTCTTATTCAGGATTCTGTTAAACTATCACATCTTTCAAAGAGACATTTCTTGACTATCTTACCTAAAATAACTCCCTCCTCCATAATCACTCTGGACTACCTTAGGTTACTTACTTTTTGCATCATTTAACATTATGAAAATCTATTATATAATCTTTTATTTATTTACATTATTATGGCCCAACTTCCAGTAGAATGGAAAGTGCCTGAAGGCAGGAAATTGGTTATTTTGCTCACTGCCATTCTGTAGCATTCAAACAATGTCTGCCACATAGTAGGTACTCAATATTTTTTGGAGTGAATAGATGAATGAAAGGAAAGGCCTTGAAGGTGGGGAATAAATTTTAGTGCTTTAACTGGATGTAACCATTTTCATTTTCCCTTCTCACATGTCATTTTAACAGGAATGGGGAGGGAAAAAAATAAAACAGACAACAGTTTAGGAAATTAAAAGTGTGCAAATAAGAGTGGAATAATTTGAGGGAATAAACATGACTTTAATTCTCTCAAAATAAATGATACAGTTACAAACATAATGCCATGAGTTTTTCACAAAACGAAATAAAGCATGATTAAATTAATGACACATTTAAAAATTTGGGATTCTCTCGGAGAAAGCCAGCTAATTATAGAGTTTTAGGACGGTTGAGGGTTTTTACCATGGCCTATGTTGTCTCTTTTACCCTGTTCTAAACATATGTACAATGTTTATTTCACAACTTTCTTCTCACTTACCTTTCAAAACTGTATGATTCCTCATAGTCCTGACTAGACGATTCTCTAAGCTTCTGATGCCTACAGTCATTAAATGGTATTCAGTGTGCCTATCTCAAAGAAATCAAGTGAAAATTCTCTTACAGATAAACAGTAATGCTTATTTTGTTACAAAGATAGTTCTTTTAAATAGCAGAATTTGATTATGGTTTTTTCAATAAAAAGAGTGACTCACATCAAATAACAGTGTCAGTATTTAGTAACACCTTGATTATTTGTTAGTGACTAGACAGAGGATGGAGAAGGCAGTGGCACCCCACTCCAGTACTCTTGCCTGGAAAATCCCATGGACAGAGGAGCCTGGTAGGCTGCAGTCCATGGGGTCTCGAAGAGTTAGACACGACTGAGCGACTTCCCTTTCACTTTTCACTTTCATGCGTTGGAGAAGGAAATGGCAACCCACTCCAGTGTTCTTGCCTGGAGAATCCCAGGGACGGGGGGAGCCTGGTGGGCTGCTGTCTATGGGGTCGCACAGAGTCAGACACGACTAAAGCGACTTGGCAGCAGCTGCAGCAGCAGATAGAGGAAGATTTAAAGACTGGAGCATCCTTACCTGAATGCAGACTTTCACTGAATTCTCTGATTCTTTCACTAATTAACTCTAATTTCTTAATCAGTATTTGAGAAAACTTTGGGAATATGTTGGCTTCAGATTTTAAGGTTTAGAAGTAGCTTGTCAGTGCTAAATCGTCTCCATCAGTCCCTTATTTCCAAAGGAAAAAAGTGCATAGCCAATATTCCCTTAAGTAGGACTTTTTGTTTATTTTCAAAGTCAGAAGAAAACCGAGGAGAGAAATCCCTTTGTGCTCTGTTTCCCTGTTTTGTCAAAGCTAATAAAAATTGTGAAATATGGAAGCACACATATTTATTTCCTGGCATTTGCTTCATCGAGTCATAAAAGTAGTAATGTAGTTTACTGTATTGCTTTCTAAATATTCATCTTACATCTGCAGAGAATGACTTAAGGTCATCTGTCCACAGGAGCACCTGCCTTACCTCTGTATTGCATTTAACACGAACTTTTTATTCTCTGTCAAATCAGAGATAGACCACATACACAGATAACTATTTCAAAGCCAGAAGAGGGAGAGTAGAGAGCGTATTTAGTCTGTCTTCTATTATTACGGATAAAAGAGGCCCACAAAGATTTTGCAAGGTCACACAGGTGGCTGGTGGCGAATCTGAGATTATAAATCAAGTTCCCAAATTCCTACCCATCTTTTCTCAGTATTGACTGTGTTATAACATACATTAAAACCACCTAAGGTACTTTTTATATACTATGTTTATCATTATTGCTTTTAAAATATGTTATAATTTAGACATTTGTTACATTTGATACTATAGGATTATATAATAGTAACCAATGGAACATGTTGAAGGAAATTTAAAATCGTTTGTATAGATAACATACTTACATAGGTCAAAAGTGGCAAGATATTAAGGGGTCAGTAAAAGGTTCCCCCTCCTGCTCCTAGGTCTCAACCCAACCACCTAGTTCAACCGCCACTCCCCGACCCCCACCTGGCTAGGAAAGCAGCCAGTGTTCTGTTACCAGAGTTCTCTGTGTATAGCAATGACCTCAGAGAGGTGCAAACATTGTATCTTTTATAGTATGGTACTTTCCTTTTTTTATTTTTCCATCTTAGGCCACATCATGGAGACTATTTTTTGTCAAGACATAAAGCCCATTTCATTATCTTTTATGGTTGCATTGTACTCTACTATGTTGATGTGTTGTTATTTAGTTAATTAATCTCTATCAGTATATATTCAGGTTGTTTATTACAGTTATTACTAGAAGTGCTTCAGTAAATAGCCTTGTATTTTGACATGTGTTAATAAAAATGGAGGGCAGCAGAAATTAATGTAACATTGTAAATTAACTATACTTAAATAAAATATTTTTTTAAATGTAAGGTAAATTTCTAAAAACTGAATGACGTCTTCTTAGGATTTTTGTAGGTCATGTCCGGTTACTCTCCAGAGAGTTGGATAGATTTACATTTCCATCCCATTATGTGAGGATGACCGTTTTACATTCCTCACTGGTTAAACGTCTTCGGTATTTAGAATGTTTATATCCAAAAGATGAGATGTGAAAAGCTTTACGTTGGTGTGGGTTTGATTTTCTTTTTGTATTTATATTCATGAGGTTAGGCATGATTTTATATGTTAAAGAAACTTGATTTACATTTTCAGCTATTATTCTACCTGTTTTGCTATTGTGTTTTTCTCTTATTGAATGTAGGAACTCTTTAAGGGAAAGAGCATTTTATCTATGGTTGTTGTTGCTGTTGTTCAGTCAGCCAGTTGTGTCCGGCTCTTTGCGACCCCATGGACTACAACACGCCAGGCTTCCCTGTCCTTTACTGTCTCCTGGAGTTTGCTCAAACTCATGTCCATTGAGTCAGTGATGCCATTCAACCGTCTCATCCTCTGTCATCCCCTTCTTTGCCTGCCTTCAATTTTTCCCAGCATCAGGATCGTTTCTAAAGAGTCAGCTCTTCCAAACAAGTAGCCAAAGTATTGGAGCTTCAGCATCAGTCTTTCCAATGAATATTCAGAGTTGATTTCCTTTAGGATTGTCTGGTTTGATCTCTTGCAATCTCACTAGTCTTCTCCAGCACAACAGTTTAAAGGCATCAGTTCTTTGATGATCAGCCTTCTTTATGGTCTAACTCTCACATCCATACATGACTACTGAAAAACCATAGCTTTGATTAGATGGACCTTTGTCAGCAAATTAACATCTCTGCTGTTTAACATGCTGTCTAGGTTTGTCATAGCTTTTCTTCCAAGGAGTAAATGTCTTTTAATTTCATGGCTGCAATCACCATCTGCAAGTTATTTTGGAGTCCAAGAAAGTAAAGTCTGTCGCTGTTTCCACTGTTTCCCCATGTATTTGCCCTGAAGGTATGGGACCAGATGCCATGGTCTTAGTTTTCTGAATGTAGAGTTTTTCTGTGTGTGTGTGTGTTTAATATTTATTTTTGGCTGTGCTGGGTCTCATTGCTCTAGGTGCAGTGAACAGGGGCTACTCTCTAGTTGTGATGCATGGGCTCTTAATTTTGGTGGCTTCTTTTGCTGCGGAGCACGGGCTCTAGGGCCTGGGGGCTTCCGTAGGTGCAGCACATGGGCTTGGTAGTTGTGGTGCCTGAGCTTAGTTGCTCTTGGCAATTGGGATCTTCCCGAATAGAAATCAAACTCGCGTCTCCTACGTTGGCAGGCGTAGTCTTTACCACTGAGCCACCAGGGAAGGCCAGATGTTGAGTTTTCAGTTAGCTTTTTCACTCCTCTTTCACCTTCACCAAGAGGCTCTTCAGTTCCTCTTTGCTATATGTTTCTCTAATTTGTCTTTACCTTGTTTATGAAGTAATTTTTGCCGTGCCATATTTATGCCTTATTTAGTTGAATTCATCAGTTTTTCCAAATCACTTTTTGATTTGTATTGTATGTAAACAAACATCATTCACTCTCAGGTTATTTCTTAAAATCTCCTAAAAAAATGTGTCTCTTATGGTACTCTTATGGGATTATTTGTTTACTTTTAATATGATTCATTTGGAATTGATCTTAATGATTAAGATGTGGGAATGGTTTAAATCTTATTTTTCCTCCAGTTGTTTGGTGTTTCAGCATCATTTATAAAGTGCTCTGTTTTTCCCCATTGATTTATGATAGCAACCTTATGACATAATCTAGTCTTGCATATTCGGTCAGTTTGTTGACTTTCCATCCCATTCAGTTGATTTAGATATTTATGTTGGTAGTTATTTCAGTCATTAGCTTTAATATCTAAAGGGAAGATTTTTCCTCACTGTGGGATGCATTTTTAAAGTGACACTACAAATTTTTTTCAATTTCAGTTTTATTGAGCCATAATTGACTTTTAAAACTATAAAATTGTACATCATTGTGATTTGATATATTTGATCTATTGAAAGGATTTCTCCCTTCTAGTTATTAATAATTAACACGTCCATCACTGCCCATATTTATCTTTTTTGGTGGGAACATTTAAATTCTACTTTCTCTTAACAAATTTCTATTATACAATATAGTGTTATCAGCAATAGTCACCATGTTATTCCTTAGATCCTCAGACCTTATTCATCTTACAACTGAAAGTTTATATCTTTTACCAGCTTCTCCCTATTTCCCTCAGTACCCCCAGCCCCTGGCAGCCACTTTTTCTATATTTTTTATGAGTTTAACTCTTTTTTAGATTTCACATGTAAGTGATGCATGCATTTGTCTTTCTTGTAATACCACCATTGATTTTCTGTTTGTATTTTGTGATTAGCTATATAATGGGCTTCTCAGGTGGCACTAGTGGTACAGAATCCACCTGCCAATGCAAGAGATGCAAGAGAGATGGGTTTGATCCTGGGTCAGGAATATAACCTGGAGGAGGAAATGGTACCCCACTCCAGTATTCTTGCCTGGAAAATTCCATGGACAGAGGAGCCAGGAAGGCTACAGTCCATGGGATCGCAGAGTCAGACATGACTGAGCACACACGTACTGTCCATACTTAGATAATACAGATTCATAGGATAACATCCTTTTCTCTGATTGGTGACAGATTTCCTTCCTCATGTATATAGTATCAGAAAGTTGGCAAATTCCAAAATCATGAGATATGCGTTCAGCTGAGACTGTGTAGGTAGGCTTCCCATAATCATCCATTAGCGTGCTTCGCTTGACATGTAACGCTAACAGAAGCAAACATGTTTCAACAAAGATCCTGGGGTGGCAGATGCCCACGATTCATGTGGACCATGTCGGCAGCAGTATAGGGAGGGAGTGTCCTTGACACCATGTGCCACACATGTGGTGAAATTGGGAGGCTAGACTGATTTCACAGGACTGAAGTTTGAAGTTTTTTAACTCTGACTTTAATGTAGATTCATAATATATAGGAAATAGAACATTTAGAAGTTAAACCAGTGAGGAAAAGAACACTGTTTTCCTTTTTTCCTGGGCTGGCTGTAGTTTTATGAAAATAAATTTCTAAGTGGCTTTTCTTTGCTTTGGGCTTCTTGTCAAGAGGTGAAACCTGTATAATGCATTACGTCTGAGTTTTTTTTTTTTTTTTTTTTAAGGTCTCAAGGACAGACATATGGATAATGGTTTAAAAATATAAATATGGTCTTTCCAGTCATAGAAATCTTCTGCCCCAAGAGGTGCTTTTCCCACTTTCCCAAAAATGTAGGGCTCAGGACTCATAAAGCACCAAAGCAAAATACATGGTATTTGACACTAAAAAAAACCCAACTGTGCTTTTCTTGAGTTTTGCAGCCCTATGATCAGGCAGAGTGACTTACAGTCAAATGTAGGTGCCAACTTGCTGTGTTACCTTCTAGCCACCGAGTCCTGTAACTAAGCGTTTTTGTTTGGTAAAATTACAGAAGAGATGGTGCTTGGTGAGATATTTTGTTCTATTTTCGTACCTATAGTTCATCTAGGAAAGTCATTGTCACTTGATTTTCTCAGATACTTATCCTATTTATCCATTTCTCTTTGTGTGTATACATAAGGAGAAATACATACTTACAGTGTCATAGTAGAGACAGCTATTCACCCCTACCCCACTGTAGACTTGTCCTGAGCTTGAGTCATTTCATTATTGGGTCCACACGAGATTTAATGTCCGATTTGTTAATACATAGACATTGGCAGTTCAGAATTTATGGAGGCTCTCTTAGGAAAGACCACCAGCAATATAGGGTTAGTTTGAAAACCATCTGTTCAAATGGATCTTACCAATTATTCAAATATGAATTAGTTCAGTCTTGTTGGGATAAATCTTATAGACAGGACTATAAGAATTATAAATATAATTTGCATAGTCAAAGTTTTCATGAATGATCTATTTAATATAGTGATAGATCCTGCATCAGATGTCATTTATGAAGATAACAACATTTTTATGAAGTGAAGAACTGTAGAATAATTGCTAAATATTCTTTGGTAAAATTAAGTCCTTCAGAGGCAAAGATTATTCTTAGTCACCTTTGTATTCCCAGCCCAATGTCTGGTATTGAATAGGCATTTACTGCATATTGAATGAATAAATGAGTGAAAGAAACTCATTTCTTAGATTGTCTGAAATAGATTAAAATGTTTCCTTGAAATAGACAAAATACATGCATGCCGATGCTTACTGCTCTACTTTAAGAAGGAAGTTGATTTTGTTCTGTGTTTTTAGAAACATGGTCACTTTGGAAAAACATTAACAAAATTGTACACATTTTTAATGACACATTAGTTTCAATATGATTTCTGAACAGCAGTCTCTTGAAATAAAGCAAAAACAAAATCCCTGTTAGCTTGCCTTGGAACTATTGTTCAATAGTTTAAAGAAATAATTTGTAACACCCTTTATTTGGGCTTCCCTAGTGGCTTAGAGAGTAAAGAATCTGTCTGCAATACAGGAGACCTGGGTTTGATCCCTGAGTTAGGAAGATCCCCTGGAGAAGAGAACAGCAATCCACTCCAGTATTCTTGCCTGGAAAAATTCCAGGAACAGAGGAGCCTACCAGGCTACAGCTCAAGGGGTTGCAAAGAATCATACACGACTGAGCAACTAACACAACACATCTTTTATTTCGTGTATACATGTGTGTCTGTGTGTGTATGTGCATGTGTGTAAGTGATGCAGAATGATTCAGTGCCAGAGAGTCACTTGGTCTAGATTAATTAAAACAGAAACAGAAAACTTTCATTTTCCAGAAAATTATTTTCATTTATTGACTTTGTACTCATAATTTTGCTTAAGTAACCTGTCAGGAAAAGTACTTATATGATGTTGAGCTGTTGATCCTAATCATAAATAGATCTTATATATTTATTTGGGAGGCTATGTGATTCTGTTTGCCTTGTTAGTGATATAACTAAGAATTCACTATTTAAATTCATCTTGCACACCAGATTGTTATTCAGTCACTAAGTCATGTCTGACCTTTTGCAACCCAATGGACTGTAGCCTGCCAGGCTTCTCTGTTCATGGAGTTTTTCAGGCAAGAATAATGGAGTGGGTTACTATTTCCTTCCTCCAGGGGATCTTCCCAACTCAGAAATCGAACCCACATCTCCTGAGTCTCCTGCATTGACAGGTGGAGTCTTTACCACCAAGCCACCAGGGAAGCCCTCCGATATTTAGTTGAATAATATTTTCCAATATGAGAATCATAAAAATTTATTAGTTGGGCTTTTGGCCTTAGTATCCCTGGGTTGGGAAGATCCCCTGGAGGAGGAAATGGCAACCAAATCCAGTGTTCTTGCCTGGAAAATTCCATGGACAGAGCCTGGTGGGCTACAGTCCATGGGGTCACAAAAGAGTCGGACACAACTTAATGACTAAACAACAACAAACCTTGTTTATAGCCATGCATTTTGAGTGTATTCATTTCTCCTTTAATATTTCTTCTCCTCCAATAATCTTTGAAATAGGAAGGAGAGGTTTTACAGTCATTATTGAATGGTATGGGTATAGAATCACAGTAGTGGACAATAACATCTCCGTCACTCTGTTTTTAATTCCTTTATGGAGAATACAGATAAATGGTGGAAGGAAGCATTTTAGAACAGTATGACTAAATTAGCTACAGAAAGAAAAAAATCAACAAAAGAGAATTTAGGAACAAATTGTAGAATGCCACCTGGGCTGATATTACATTTGAGAGGCTCTCTTCAAAAAGAAATATGCTTATTTTTATCTTGCCATAATGATTTCCTATTTTTTTAATACCCCCATTCATACCTATATCATTTAGGTTACAAATCTGTATCAAATTCAGAAATTCCCTAATGTTTAAGCATAAGTTGAGGCTAAATGTTAAGACCTTCTCAGATGTAGAGGTTTTGAATTTTGGAGCTGGCAGAAAACCCTTGACTCTAGAAATTGAGTGATGATTCCCACTTTATGCCAGAAACAGGCCTAGTAGGGCTTTGATTTTCTGATTGCCCAAATAATCAGTGCTTTTCCCACCACTCTGTTGTGGATAGCCATTTTAAAAATTTGTGATCCTAGAACATTTGATCCCTGGATAGTTTGATGTGTAATCCTAGAACATTGAAAATTTTTATATAAAATGTGGCCTATGGGCCAAATCCAGCCTCCCATGTGTTTTTATTTACTGTTTTATTGGAGCATCAGTTCAGTCGCTCAGTCATGTCTGACATTTTGTGACCCCATGAATCTCAACACACCAGGCCTCCCTGTCCATCACCGACTCCTGGAGTCCACATAAACCCATGTCCATTGAGTCAGTGATGCCATCGACCATCTCATCCTCTGTCGTCCCCTTCTCCTTGAGTCAGCTCTTTACATCAGATGGCCAAAGTATTGGAGTTTCAGCTTCAACATCAGTCCTACCAATGAACACCCAGGACTGATCTCCTTTAGGATGGGCTGGTTGGATCTCCTTGCAGTTGAAGGGACTCTCAAGAGTCTTCTCCAACACCACAGTTCAAAAGCACCAATTCTTCGGCGCTCAGCCTTCTTCACAATTCAACTCTCACATCCATACATGACTACTGGAAAAACTATAGCCTTGACTAGACAGACCTTGGTTGACAAAGTAATGTCTCTGCTTTTGAATATGCTATCTAGGTTGGTCATAACTTTCCTCCCAAGGAGTAAGCATCTTTTAACATAGTTACATCCATTTATTTATTTATTGTCTATGGTGCTACAGTGGCAGAATGAGTAGTTATAGTAGAGATTGTATTACCTGCAGAGCTGAAGATATTTATTATCTGGATCTTCAGAGAAGAAGTTTGCCAGCCCTTAGTCAGAATGAATAAATCAGTTTTTAAAACTAACACTATTGATTTAAAATAAATTGGGAGTTAAACGTGCTTTCTGAAAAAAATTTTAAGAGGTTGGCAAATTGTTGAGAAATATGAATGATCTTTCATAAAAGAATGCAAAACCTACCTGCCTTAAAAAATAGAACCAGAGTTTCTAGGGACTCTTGAAGCTCCTGGACTTAGATTCTAGTCTCCAGAATGAACCCTGTGACTGACGTAGGATGGGAACTGTCTCAGACTGTCATTGTTGTTGTGCTAACCTGGATGGAACTTGAACACTCACCAAATGTCCTTCTTGGCAGGTGGAGTGGATCCAACAACAAGTGGTAAAAAAACGGACCAAGAGGGATTATGACTTCAGCCGCGCCCAGTCCACCTACTTCAATGACCCCAAGTGGCCAAGCATGTGGTACATGGTGAGTTCGGCTGCCCAGGGCCAGTGGCATCAAGTTGTGTGTTGTTCAGCTATGTTGGGACCAGGAAGACAGAGAAACAATGAGCCAGGGACTTTTTCCTGTTTCAGGACCCACCACTGGAGGTGGGTTAATGGCCCATGCTATTTTCTGGATCTTTTTGAAGTTAACTCTCTGATTCTAAGGGGAAAGAGGGAAATTCTGATCCTGAAGGTGTTTCTATTTGAGATCTTACTCTGTGTAGGAGCTTTGTAAGTTTGGCTCAGAAGATGGGAAAATAATATAAAGGGCAGACACCCTGAGACTTAGCAATAGTTGTGTTCACCTCTGGTACACATCAACTCTACTCTGAAACCAGTCTGGTTAATGAATACTGGCTCTTGGAAATCATTGAAATGACTTTGTTGGTAGGTAACAGATTTCTAACTTGAGGTATCTAAATGTACCTTCTCACTTTGGGTAACAATTTTTAAAAACTAGACTAGAAAAAAAATAGTTGAAAGTGTTTGACTTGTAGCTAGTTCAGTGGTTCAAGCCCACTCCAGTATTCTTGCCTGAAAAATCCCATGGACAGAGGAATTTACCTAATGGACTACAGTCCAAAGAGTCACAAAGAATCAGTCGTATGTGACTGAGCATGCACACAGTGGTTCAAGCAAAACTTTCAGCAAGGGAAACGTAATGTGTTGGGAAAGATGATCTAGAAATTCACTTGGTGTTGCTGCCTTTGAAAATTTACTTCTCAAATATGTTTTATGTTTGTGATCCCTGAAAAATTGACTAGAATATGCTACTTCATCATGAAATTTATATGTTATCAATTTGCTCTATAATCTGCAAAAAGACTTTAACTTAAAAAAATTTTTTGAAAATCTTTATCATAAATTATTGCCAGAATTATTTCCCCAGTCTGCCTTATTTTTTTGCAGTCCCTGACCCTGCTTCTCTATACATCCATTGCATTCCAAATATGTGTCTCTTGCTTTTCTGCCTCCTTGCATCTCATTCCTTCCTCCCAGAGTGGCCTTCTGTCCTGTCCCGCCTCCTCAGGTCAGAATTCCCCATTCCTCAGAGCCCACACCTGAGGCTGACTGTTTCATGTCTCCCATATCCTTGTCTGTCACTGTTTGTCCTTCTTCTGTACTCCTGGGCTGTCTCTGCCATTTGTGACATCCTGCCCTTGGCACTTTGTTTTATAGTTTTCATTGTATTTTTAAATCTCTTCTGTTACTTTGTGTGGGGAGTCACTTACATCCTCCCATCTGAGAATGTAGCCTAGCACTCAGCAGCACTAGGAATCTGTGTTCATTTGGAGATGGGTGAATGTGGCTGGCATTTCTCCCAGTTTCCTCCTCTTAGTCTTACCCAAAAGTGGAAGGTTGTGGAAAGATTTTGACCCCAACCAGTGTTTCACACAGAAAACTCTTTCATGCATAAGGGGAAATAAAGGAGCCATAAAGCTAACTCCAAAGAGAGATGAGACTCAAAACAGCATTTGAGTAGAAATCACCTGAGGAGACCCTGATGCTGGGAAAGATTGAAGGCAAAAGGAGAAGGGGGCGGCAGAAGATGAGATGGTTAGATAGCATTACCGACTTAATAGACGTGAGTTTGGGAGATAGTGGAGGACGGGGAGCCTGGCATGCTACAATCCACGGGGTCACAAACAGTCAGACATGACTTAGTGACTAAACAACAACAATGAGGGAACAGTGAGACACTTGCCAGCTTATTAGCTCCAAGACCAAGAAAGAAAGAACCACAAGGGAAGGCATTAGAGGGAGTGTTAGCAGGGCTCAGGAGCATTTGTCTATACTGACAAGATGATAAGGATGTCATAGGATTAAGAAGTAGAATGGAAGCAACATCCCCTTAGCACCACTCTTCGTAAGGCCCAGGGGCAGTGAGACCCTCTTTGACTTGCATTTCTTTTTTTGCAAGAAAGAACCACATTGCTCTCTGCACGTGTCCCGGGGACAGTGCAGGTGGACTGCAGCTCTCCCTGACCCTCTCGTCACTCCAGCAGGGCAGGCTGAGCTGTTGCAGGAGCCATGGTCAAGATGACTCCAAAGATCTCAGTGTGTGTAGAGGAAGATCTCCTTACCCCCGAGAACCTCTGCCATTTCTTCGGAAATTCTCTTTTTGATGTGAGGAACGGTTAAGAGGGAAGAGCTTTTGTTTGGTTCTTTAAAATACTGGATGTTTTTCAACACATACTTGATGGTAATAATTTAAATAGCTCACATTCGTTGAGCACTTAGCACGTGCCAGGCAAGGTGCTTATACTTTAATGTTTTTATAATGTAGTTTAAACAGATGTGTGTTTAATATTGGCCCTGTGTTATAAGAGTTAGGAATCCAAGGCTCATAAAATGTAGATCATTTGCCTAAGATCACCCAGCCTAAAAGTTTGGCAGAGATGCCAAACCAGGCAGGTTGACGCGAGTCTGCAGGATGAACGTGGCATCGTATCCCCACCCTTCTACTATTAACAAACAACTGTAACCGAGACACTGCAGCCCTCCAGGAGCGTATAGTCTGTCCATGGAGAAATGACTGAAGTTCAAGGGAGAATCATGGGTGCCATTTAGGATGGCCAAAGTGTCTTGGGAGCAGCCAAAGCACTTCAAAGCTTCCTATTAAATACATACTTTTTCCTTAATGAAAGCAATGGGAAATTGGTTACACACCTATGTTTATGTCGCTCCTACTGACAGAATTGGAGTCAGAACTTCAAGTCTGCAAACGTGGATTCAGTTGCCCATTACTTCGCTCATATGGCCATGGTTGAATCACTTAAACTCTTGTCAACTAGAAAATAAGAGTGTCTAGCTCTTAAGCTGAGTCAGTGACTGCTGTGTAACAAATCACAGAACGTAGTTTTTAAGACAGAGATCTCCTGAGTTCTGGGGGTCAGGCATGCAGAGAGGGCACAGTGAGGATGACTGGGGTTGAGGACTTTTCTGTTCAGTGATGTCTGGGGCTTCAGTTGGAAGACTCAGAATTGTGACTGGGGTTGGAGGATCCACTGACAAGGTCACATGGCTGATTTTTCACCTGGGCCTCACTTGAGGGCTGCTTAAGTGGCTCCTTGCCATGGCTCTATTCTCCCCCAGGGCAAATGATTTAAGAGGTGGTATCAGAGGTGATGTCAGAAGTTACTTCTGTAATTTTCTGTTGACCACATGTTTGAACTCTAATTCAGTGTAAGAGGGGACTACATAATGGTGTATGTACTAGGAGGTGAGAATGGTTAAGAAGCTGCTTATGATAATTAAATGAAATACTACTTGGGAAACCTTTAACACAGTACCTGGCAGTAGAAGACTCTTTAAAATAAATTATAATTGTTGTTCTTCTTTTGAATTACAGTACATGCTGCCTTCCTTTTATCTGTTTTCATTGCTACAGTTGAAAAATGGTATGATCATATGTGCAGTGGACATCCTTCAGAGCACTCAGTGACATGTCATTGACACTGTTGAGATACAGTGCTGATATTCTCCTTCCTTTTTCTGAGCCCAGGGCCCTGCTGCAGTTTTTTGAGGGTTACTTGGCGAGCCTCCATAGGGTCCTGCCTTCAGCTCGTTAGCCTAGGCCTGGTCCTGTCAGTCTATATTTATCACAGGAGAACAGAGATTAAAGAATGGCATGAAGTGTGCCTGAGTGTCTCTTTTAATTAATTTAAAAGCTTTACCCCTGTCGCTCCTCCCCTTGGAAACTGGTATGTGAAACCATTATGTCCAGCCTTGAGGCCTGGGTAGTATATTCAGGGAAAGGTGCATTTACAAGAGTTTGTTATGGAGACAATGGCTGGCTAATTACTCCTCTGACCTGAAACGCTGTGCACAGGCTTCCAGGAGCTGGCAGGGTCCAGTCCTAGAAACAGAACTGGCTTCTCATTGCATTGACAGACTCCAGCATCTCCTCTTTGTGAGCATGGTGGGAAGTGCTGAGGATTTAGGAAAACATGATCTGTACTTCCTTCAAAGATCAGTAAGGCAGAAGAGGAATATATAAGTGCCAGTGAATTTGCTGGATCAACAATTCTGCCCTGAAGGTGTCTCTGGGATCATGTGCATACACCCAGCTCCATGAGCTTTGGGTTCTAACTTTTGCTTATAGATTTGCTTCTTCTGTTAAAATGTCCTGAGTAGTAATAGATGCCCACGCTTGGGTCCCCCTATAAGAGATTTTTATTTTTGGTATAGAGGAGGGCTTAGGCAGCAAGATTTCATAAGAATCCCCTGGTAAGTCTAGTAGGCAGCCAGGAATCCTGATTATTTATTCACTGCCCACATCTGGGATAAATGCTCAATGAATGCTAATGAAATAAATAGATGAGTAAACTGGATATCAATGAGCATCTTCATAGCTGAGAAAATAATTGTCTGTGTCAAACATTTTGCCAAACTTTCGTGTGTATTATCTTATTGCCAGTATTCCAGTGAGTTGGGACCTATTATTGTCTTCATTTTAGGGCTTCCTAGGTGGCACAAGAGATGGAGAACCTGCCTGCCAATGCAGGTGATGCAAGAGATGTGGGTTTGATCCCTGGCTTAGGAAGATCCCCTGGAGGAGGGCATGAAAACCCACTCCAGTATTCTTGGCTGGAGAATCCCGTGGACAGAGGAGCCTTGCAGGCTACAGTCCACAGGGTCACATAGAGTAAGACATAACTGAAGCGACTTAGCACACACACATGGATTGTCTTCATTTTACACTGAAGAAATTACAGAAGAGACAAGTAACTTGTCCAGACTCACACTGTTTACCAGTGGGCAGATCCTGTTATTGGAACCCAGTCACTCTGACTCCAGAGGCTAGACTTCCGACTGTTGTGTCACTGGACTTCATACTAATGGCATCACAAATCACCTGGAAGGATTACTGTCCACCCCTCCCAGGCCCCCCAGTGGAAATTTGGGAATTTGCATTTCTAACAAGCTAGTGAAGGGGATGGAATTTTAGTTGAGCTATAAAGCAGAGACATTACGTTGTCAACAAAGGTCTGTCTAGTCAAGGCTATGGCTTTTCCAGTAGTCATGTATAGATGTGAGAGTTGGACTGTGAAGAAAGCTGAGCGCCAAAGAATTGATGCTTTTGAACTGTGGTGTTAGAGAAGACTCTTGAGAGTCCCTTGGACTGCAAGGAGATCCAATCAGTCCATCCTAAAGGATATCAGTCGTGGGTGTTCATTGGAGGAACTGATGTTGAAGCTGAAACTCCAATACTTTGGCCACCTGATGCAAAGAGTTGACTCATTGGAAAAGATCCTGATGGACGAGAAGGGGCCGACAGAGGATGAGATGGCTGAATGGCATCACCGACTCAGTGAACATGCCTTTGGGTAGACTCCGGCAGTTGGTGATGGATAGGGAGGCCTGGTGTGCTGTGGTTCATGGGGTTGCAAAGAGTCAGACACGACTGAGCAGCTGAACTGAACTGCAGTCCTAAAAGATGATACTGTGAAAGTGTTGCACTCAATATGCCAGCAAATCTGGAAAACTCATCAGTGGCCACAGGACAGGAAAAGGTCAGTTTTCAGTCCAATCCTAAAGAAAGGCAATGCCAAAGAATGTTTAAACTACCGTACAATTGCACTCATCTCACACACTAGCAAAGGAACATTCAAAACTCTCCAAGCCAGACTTCAACAGTACATGAACTGTAAACTTCTAAATGTTCAAGCTGGATTTAGAAAAACCAGAGGAACCAGAGATCAAATTGCCAACATCCACTGGATCATCAAAAAGCAAGAGAGTTCCAGAAAACGTCTATTTCTGCCTTATTGACTATGCCAAAGCCTTTGACTGTGTGGATCACAATAAACTGTGGAAAATTCTGAAAGAGATGGGAAGGCAGACCACCTGACCTGCCTCCTGAGAAATCTGTATGCAGTTCAGGAAGCAACAGTTAGAACTGGACATGGAACAACAAACTTGTTCCAAATTGGGAAAGGAGTACATCAAGACTGTATATTGTCACCTTTCCTGTTTAACTTATATGCAGAGTACATCATGAGAAACGCTGGGCTGGAGGAAGCACAAGCTGGAATCAAGATTTCTGAGGAGAAATATCAATAACCTCAGATATGCAGATGACACCACCCTTATGACAGAAAGCAAAGAAGAACTGAAGAGCCTCTTGATGAAAGTGAAAGAAAGTGAAAAAGTTGGCTTAAAGCTCAACATTCAGAAAACTAAGATCATGGCATCCAGTCCCATCACTTCATGGCAAATGGATAGGGAAACAGTGGAAACAATGAGAGACTTTGTTTTCTTGGGCTCCAAAATCACTGCAGATGGTGACTGCAGCAATGAAATTAAAAGACACTCCTTGGAAGAAATGCTATGACCAACCTAGATAGCATATTCAAAAGCAGAGACATTACTTTACCAACAAAGGTCTGTCAAGTCAAAGCTATGGTTTTTCCAGTAGTCATGTATGGATGTGAGAGTTGGACTATAAAGAAAGCTGAGCGCCAAAGAGTTGATGCTTTTGAACTGTGGTGTTGGAGAAGACTCTTGAGAGTCCCTTGGACTGCAGGGACATCAAACTAGTCAATCCTACAGGAAATCAGCTCTGAATGTTCGTTGGAGGGACTGATGCTGAAGCTGAAACTCCAATACTCTGGCCACCTGATGCAAAGAACTGACTCATTAGAAAAGACCCTGATGCTGGGAAAGATTGAAGGCAGGAAGAGAAGGGGACAATAGAGTACAAGATGGTTGGATGGTATTACCGACTCAATGGACATGAATTTGGGTAGGCTTCAGAAGTTGGTGATGGACAGGGAAGCCTGGTGTGCTGCAGACCACAGGGTCGCAAAGAGTTGGACATGGCTGAGTTACTGAACTGAACAAATTCCGAACTGATGCTGATTTCATTTGACTCTCAGAACCACTAGAGCTCTCCTTGCTCTAGCATATTTTCACCATGGGGTTTATGTGAACACAGCTGGCCTCCACCTCCCCATTATCAGTTGGAGGAAGAAGAGCTTTCAAAAACTTAAGAGACACTTTAAAGTGCCCTTGGTCAATTTAGCTTGTTTCTCTTGATCTTATACATTTTTCTTACTGACAAAATTTTCTATCTGGGAAGCCGACAGCTTTAATATAAAAAGATATTTTCACTTTACTGGCACTGATTGAAAAGTGCCCTTGCCTAAAACAGTCTTTCAAGATGTTCCACAGACAAAGGATATCTGATGGGAAAGATTGTGAGAATCTGACCAAGTCTTCATGAACTTGGTGCGATAGAAATGTTTTTGACATACAAAGCTGGTATAATGGGCCATTTTGATCCCCTGAATAAAATTCACTTTGATTCTAGAAAGAGCATGGTTAAGTAAGATGCCCCTTCAAGAATCTGAGAATGCCAGTTGAGCAAACTCAGGGAGTTAAATATTTTTGTTACAAAATATTTAAGACATACAGAAATTTGAAAGAGAACCATAAATGCCAGTCCACCCACCCTCAATTTAAAGAATAGAATGTTATCTATACAGTTGAAGTCCCCTGTGAGCCGTGTCTTTATAGTGTCTGTTGATCCCTTACGGAGTTATGACAGATGCTGCATTTGAAATACAGGAGGAGATGGGAAATCTCCTTTGTTGGCAGGATGGTTCTCTTTATGGGAGGGATTATTCAATTTATAGGAGATTTTATATTTTCTGAAATCATCCTAAAGCATTTATACATGAAATTTGTCCTCAGGCTATTGACCATGAGTCCCAAGAAGGCAGCTTGGAAGTGAAACTTGGAGGAAGCTGTAAGTTTAGCCAACTAGCTCTTTTATTCCTTTAGTCATGTAAATATTTTATTTCCTTAGGAACATGTTATAGCATTGTACACTATTTCTTGTCTATGAACTAATACTGATTTTAAAGAAGCCCATAGTGAAGTATTAAAAAAATTTTTTTTCCCTGCCTTATAGAAGGCAAGCTCAATTCCAAAGGGAAAAGTAAAGAAGGCCCTGTGAAATCTTGCTATTTGACTCTCAAACTGGAGTAGCTGAATATGACTAGCATCCTTAACACATAATTTTTTGTGATGAATATTGGGTGGCCTACTTAATATGCATTTTTAAAGCCAGGATTTAACAAATGGGCTCACTTTTTGATGCACTACCTCAAATTTCATGAAAGCTCTCTGGGTGGTTGTTTTTTTTTCTTTTCTTTTTTTTTTTTTTTAAGGGGAAAAAAATCATATTTGTCGATCAGCAGAGTGAAAATTAACTGAGTTCGGCTGTGCGTGTGAGGCATATCTGCCAGAAACTATGAACTAGCTAGGATAGTAATTGTGAAAAATGATTGTAAGCCACATGGTTCTTTCACAGCCAACTGGATGGTATTCAGTTCTCCAAGAGTGTGAGGCATTGCTGTTTCTGTGGTTGGCACACATTTTCCTAATGACTTACACTGTCATTTGACTCTAATAAAATCTGGTGGGGTTTGTGGCATTATTGTCCTGGCAGCTTGGAGATCATCCCTTTATGGCACCCCATTTAGCTGTTTTAATTGAAATTGCAACATGGTGTAAATCTGCAGCCATGTGGCCCATCTTGACGCAAGCAGGAGGCCTTCTGAGAAAGGACGGACTCCAGCCAGGCAGCAAATGATTTCCTGGTAAGAACTACTGGGGGTTGAGATGTGGTTTTGGTGCACTGATGCTTTGCTTCAGACTAACTCTGTGTCCTGTGGAAAGGTATTTTAGCTCTCTCACCCTTAGCTCATCTGAACAAATGAGGAATCTAGACTAGATACTTTCTTGAGGTCATGCCCACTTAAGCCTCCTCTAGGTCCACACTGCAAGTTGAACTAGAGACTGAATCTTAGGGAGACATGTACCACTACATCTTGATTTCCAGCTCAGACCTACCCTGTTCCTGATTGCTGTATCCCATGCTTTTGTTTCATTACTGCTTCAATCTCAGCGTGTCCCCTTGTTGGGGTCCCTGAGACCACCCCCAGATTTGATGATTCACTGGGAGGAGTCACATAATTCAGCAAAGAGTCATACAGCTACGATTTATTTCAGTGAAAGGATAGAATGTGAAATCAGCAAAATGAAAAGCCACATGGGGCAAAGTCCAGGGGAAACCAGGCTGAAGCTTCCAAGAGACTTCTCTCAGTGGAGTAACAGGGAAAGCACTTAATTCCTCCAGCGTGAATTGTGCCATGTGTGGCATGTTGGCTGCCAGGGAGCTCGTGAGGAACTTGGTGCTCAGGGTTTTTACTGGGAGTTGGTCATGTTGGTACCCAGGGCCTTCTATGTACCCAGATTCCATTCTCTCAGAGGCATTCAGCACAACCATATTGTTTGTGTAACCAGCTTAGACACAGTGAGACAGTTTAACGAAGGAATGGTGAAAACTCTCCCCAAACCCAAATTCCCAGATGCCCACCAAGAGTCTTTGGGGAGCCAAACACAGGAATGACTGAGTTGGAATTTGCTCCTCCTTTGTTAGAACTTTGTGTTCACTGAATGAATAAATTAACACCAAAGAAAAATGCTCATAAGTGATAATTCCAAGAAAAAGCAAACTTGAATCATGAGTGTAAGTCCATATATGTTTTACAGCCTGAAAAATCCCTTCATGAAGGATAATGAAATCATATGAAGTCATCATTATTATTGTGAGTTAATTAGCAAGTTCCAAGTACAGTTCTGCTGTTGGTACCCTCAATGGACTACCCTCAACTGACTAGACAAACTGACCATGAGATGGTTGTGATGGAAGTCAGTATATTAGAGATATTAGTGTTAGTCACTCAATCATGTCTGACTCTTTGTGACCCCATGGACTGTAGCCCACCAGGCTCCTCTGTCCATGGAATTCCCCAGGCAAGAATTCTAGAGTAGGTAGCCATTCCCTTCTCCAGGGGATCTTCCCTATCCAGGGATCAAACCTGGGTCTCCTGCATTGCAGGGAGATTCTTTACTGTCTGAGTCACCAGGAAATACATTAGAGGTATTAAGTTAACCTATAATTAACTAGTTAAAGTACTTTTAGAAGAGGCCAGTAAAAATCACTTTGGATAATATTCATTCTTGCCTGGGACAAATTATTACAACCTTTATTAATTTTCTTGAGCAAAATATAACTTATTCCATACTGGTAATTCATCTTCTCTGCTTTACTTACAAAGAGTAAAAGTATGTCCATAGTCCAGTCCTTTGGCCCTGACGCTAATATGATGAAGGTCTCTTAACAGAAACAGAGTTGTTTTTATCAAGATTTTAGTAAGATTTTTCTTTAATTAGTAACTCATTTTCTGTGGGAGAGCTGATAGGATTGACCCTTGAGCTCACTTAATTTGTCGTTCTCTTAACATGTTGATTCAAGTTCCTTTATGAAAGTTTCTCTGAATTCCTCATTTCTTATTTACTTCTCATCCTGTGTTGGGATTAGTTCTAGTGATCAAGACACATTTTTTGGCTTATTTTTATACATTTCTCTGCCAATAAATAGGGTTCTCTTAGTAAGTACTTCATAAATATTTATAGATATAAAATGAGAGAGTTGGTCATTTAGACATCTTCATTTTCCAGATTCACAGAACTGAGTTGGCTCTTCCTAAAAGATGATGGTGCATATTCAAATATCCTGTGTTGAGAATTCAAATTCTAAAGTTGTCTGAGACAGCGGCATCTGAAATGCTGTTTTTTCCTTAATTTTGGTTGGCAGTGATCTTGACTGGGAAATTAATGGAGTAAAAGAAATAATTCTTAGCAATCCAATGATGAGAAGAATAAGAAAGAAGAAAACGCCTAAATTGTCTGGGGGAAGAGAAAGTGCTGCTGCTGCTGCTAAGTCACTTCAGTCGTGTCTGACTCTGTGTGACCCCATAGACGGCAGCCCACCAGGCTCCCCCGTCCCTGGGATTCTCCAGGCAAGAACACTGGAGTGGTCATCTTTTATTGAATGCACTTCTGTGTGCGTGTGTGTTTTTTTTCCCCCAGTTTCTCAAATGTTAAAAAAAAAAAATTCCTTTGTAGACTATCTCAGCCTTGGGTATGGGATTGTAGGCCAGTGATAGGTAATCCGGTATGCAAATCGTATGGACACCAAGAACTGCACCATACCGGAGGAAGTGAAAGTATACTGAGGGAAGTAGGATAAAACTTTAAGTTCCAGAAATAAGATTTGATTACTTAATTGAATAGGTCAGAATCAGATTGGGTTCACAATGCAAGAATGCTATTCTTGTTGGTAGACACTGTGGACAAAGAACCAAATGCATTCACTGATTATTCTTTCCTTGATTAAAAGGAGAAGAACCTGATAAGAAACCTAATTTCTTCCCTTACGTTAAGAAAAAAAAAAAAAACAACTATTCCATTTGGATGATATCTATTCAGATATTTGGTACAACATTTACGGAATAATCTCAAAGACTGCTTGGAAGAAATGTAGCTTTGGAGGGCTTTCTTTTCTCTCTCAGTTTTTTGGTGAGGTGAATTTTGTCTCTTTAAAAGCCTCCCAGGATAGCCGTTCTGATCCAGACATACCAAATTAGCATGTCTGAAGCAAAGAAAAGAAAATTATGCCCAGGTAACAAGACTGTGTTCTCTTAATGATCTCTTTGCATGGTTTCCTGAAGATTAGTTAAATTAGTGTCTTAAAAGCTTGATGTCTGGGTTTGTTACCTAGTGATAGAGAAACCATCCTTATGTTTTAGTGAACTCAAATTCAGCAGTAGTAGGTTAAACATAGCAGATATACATATATTTTTTAAATCATTCCTCTTCTGCTAAAATGTTTTATTTGACTATTCTTATTGTGCTCTGTAGCCCAGGCCCTTCTGCTTCATATCCATTAACTATACGCAAGCACCCAGAAGCAGTGCTGTGTCAGTTCAGTTCAGTCCCTCAGTCGTGTCCGACTCTTTGTGACCCCATGAATCGCAGCATGCCAGGCCTCCCTGTCCATCACCAACTCCTGGAGTTCACTCAGATTCACATCCAGCCATCTCATCCTCTGTCGTCCCCTTCTCCTCCTGCCCCCAATCCCTCCCAGCATCAGAGTTTTTTCCAGTGAGTCAACTCTTCTCATGAGGTGGCCAAAGTAACTGGAGTTTCAGCTTTAGCATCATTCCTTCCAAAGAAATCCAGGGCTGATCTCCTTCAGAATGGACTGGTTGGCTCTCCTTGCAGTCCAAGGGACTCTCAAGAGTCTTCTCCAACACCACAGTTCAAAAGCATCAATTCTTTGGCGCTCAGCCTTCTTCACAGTCCAACTCTCACATCCATACATGACTACTGGAAAAACCATAGCCTTGACTAGACGGATTTTAGTCGGCAAAGTAATGTCTCTGGTTTTGAATATACTATCTAGGTTGGTCATAACTTTCCTTCCAAGGAGTAAGCATCTTTTAATTTCATGGCTGCAGTCACCATCTGCAGTGATTTTAGAGCCCCCCCAAAATAAAGTCTGACACTGTTTCCACTGTTTGCCCATCTATTTCCCATGAAGTGATGGGACCAGATGCCATGATCTTCGTTTTCTAAATGTTGAGCTTTAAGCCAACTTTTTCACTCTCCTCTTTCACTTTCATCAAGAGGCTTTTAGTTCCTCTTCACTTTCTGCCATAAGGGTGGTGTCATCTGCATATCTGAGGTTATTGATATTTCTCTCAGCAATCTTTATTTCAGCCTGTGTTTCTTCCAGTCCAGCGTTTCTCATGATGTACTCTGCATAGAAGTTAAATAAGCAGGGTGACAATATACAGCCTTGACGTACTCCTTTTCCTATTTGGAACCAGTCTGTTGTGTATGTGTCTGCAATTAGCATCTTGAATCAGATGGTCTTTAAGAAAAAGATATTAGAAAAGAATAAAGAAAAAGAAACCCTCTCTTGTAGACCACCAGATTGGGATGGGCCTAAATAATAACTTCATTCAAGCCCTCAGCTCATGCTCAGTCCCACCTTGTGTATTTTCAGTTATCAGAAAAATACGCTACTTGGGCAGCCCTTTCTTTCCATAATGAACAGTTCAGTTCAAAAACACCTCCTTACAGTTTATCAGAAATGTGGGTCCTTGTCACTCCGTACATACTCGATGGTTTAGATTCCAGATTGAGGATTACATCTGATCTCTGTTTCACCAGCTCTCACTACAGATATTACAGAAGCTTTTTGAAATTTTGAAACAAAAGTAGAGATAAAATAGAGTGAACACTCCTTTCCCATTACCAACTTCAAATAGTTACCAACTCAAGGCCAGTATTCATTCATTTATTGCCCCCTCATTCTGACTATCTCAAGGCAAATCACATATTTCATTTCATTTCAGCCTTGAGTATTATAGTATTGGGTTGGTCAAAATATTTGTTTCGGTTTTTCATAAGATATTATAGAAAAACCTGAATGAACATTCTAGTCAACCCAATATGAATCTCTGTAAGGAAAAAAAATTAACAAGGAAGCCATAATATAATTATCACATGTAAAAATTAATGATAGCTCTTTATATTATCAAATATCCAGTACATTTTTAAATTTTCCCTATTGGCTCATAATCTTTTCTTTGTAATTTGAGTCAAGATCCAAATAAATCTCATATGTTGATTGGTTGTATACCTCTTCAGTCTCTTTTTATCCTATAGATCTTTATTTTTTCCTTTGAAAATGTTCAGTTTAAGAATCTAGGTTATTTAGAGCTTCATGTGGTCTAGATTTTACTAACTGCATTCTAGTCCCAATATCATCAATAAATTAATAGGTAGTAAAAACTAGAGGCATGATCAGATTCAAGTTTAATTTTTATTTTGCTAAGTATGTGACCACTTACTATCTAGTTGTTATGTGTATGCAGATATGTTGTATCAGGAGGTACAACATATCTGCTTGTCACTCTGTGATATTACAAAGGATCTACCATTGTGTGAAAGTGAAAATCCCTCAGGCATGTCCGACTCTTTGCAACCCCATGGACTGTACAGTATATGGATTTCTCTAGGCCAGAATACTGCAGTGGGTAGCTTTTCCCTTCTCCAAGCCATCTTCCCAGCCCAGGTCTCCCATATCGCAGGCAGATTCTTTACCAGCTGAGCCACAAGGGAAGTCCAAGAATACTGGAGCGGGTAGCCTATCCCTTCTCCAGTGGATCCTGACCCAGGAATCAAACCAGGGTATCCTGCATCGCAGGCAGATTCTTTACCAACTGAGCTATGAGGGAAGCCCAAACTGGAGTGGGTTGCCTTGCCCTTCTCCAGGGGATCTTTCCAATCCAGGAATTTAACCTAGGTCTCCTGCATTGCAGGCGGATTGTTTACCATCTGAGCCATGAGGAAAGCCCAAGAATACTGGAGTGGGTAGTCTATCCCTTTCTAGGAGATGTTCCCAACCCAGAAATCGAACCAGGGTCTCTTGCATTGCAGGCAGATTCTTTACCAGCTGAACTACAAGGGAAGCCCACCATTGTATAGAACCTTTAGTTATTCATTGGGATTTGCAAAGTAGTAATCTTCTCTATCTGTGATTTCTACTTCACTTACTGGCAGAAATACTTGAATAGAGATAAACTTTGCTGTACATTACTTGGTACAGTGAGGTACAGTCCCTACAGGAACGATGTTTACTAGGGGATACTTCTCTAGCATTCACTGAATGCTACCAATGAGTTTTTTTTCTGCTTGCTTCATTACAAGTTCATGGATTTAAATATATTTGATGTATTTTATTTCATTGAAATTATAAATCTTATTCTTAAATTGACCCATCTTTGGTCAGTGAGAAATCATTCAATTTATCTCGTAAGTCTTTTGATATGACTTCAGCATTCTATTTTTCTGGCTTGACAAGCTATTCCATACTCTTATCTATTTTCTGTTCCAGATATGGAATCAACCATTTCCCCAAAGACCTCCTAGCTCCCTTTTTTAAAAAATTGATATTGAAAGACTACTATATGAATGCTGAGACTCTTGTTACTACTGAGTTATTCTTCTGGCCTTTTTATTGAACAGAGTTGTAAATATGCATTTTACATATAAAATGCACAATGAATTTATATAGATATTTCCAGTTTAGAATAAATTCAGCAGAGTTATTTACCTTCATCAGTCTTATATCTGTAACTTTTCCATGCTGAAAATCTCAGTGATGCCAACAGAATTCCTCCTTGGTTTTATCTCCCACTATATGCAACAGTAGCTCAGATTAATAGTACCTCAGATCAACAGATTAACCAGGACTGTGGTCACTATAGACAATGAAAACTACACACATGTCAGATGATCAGATTACTCGTTTGAAATTACTTTGAAATGTTTCTCTTTCTATGAAAAGTTTAAGTGACTCTCATGGTGATCCAGAATCTTCTCAAGGTTAACCATCCTCACTTCCTTAAAAATAAAATCCTTATATTACATGTTATGTGGTTTCAAGTCTATTCTACCATCATAGTTGCTGTTTTATCAGCATGTTTTGGTTTATTTCACATTCTGTGCTGTTGATGACAGATAAAAGACATTACAGAGATAAGCAGTCTTCTGGCTTGTGTAGGAATATATGGATGCAGAGGAGCCAAATCATCTGTGCTAGCAACCTGGAAATTCATATTCTGTTTTGGAGGGATGACATTAATGCTACTAGGTCTGTGCACAAGAGCATATGATCATTTCTCCTACTGTGCCAGTTTAGAAAAGAATGTGTTAAACTTGCCATTCTTTATTGATACAAAAGATGAGATAAAGCAGGACTAGAAACATTTCTAATTATGAAAGTTTGTCCAAGAAAATGAAAGATTAAAGACATCTGTAACGATCAAACTGGATGCACTCTGGACACGTAAAAGAAATGTGCAGTGAGCAAATGATTTAAACTAGTTGTACACACTAATGAACATTGAATTAGTTCTATCCTCCCAGGACTTAAGAACTAGGAGTTACCACAGACTGCTCAATAAAAGCATTAATTCAACATGTAACAGGAGGGAAAATGTCAGAAAGCAACAGGGAATGTAATTCCCACAGAAAAAAAGTAAATTGGTAATGATTTTATTTTTTCAGCAACATGTATTGAGCTCCTCCTACGTATCAGGCATAATTCAAACTGCTGGAGATACAAATATAAAAAGATTGGCAAGCTAGGTAATAGCTAACTTTCTGTAATATCTAACAGTGTATTTAAGAATTTTGACATTGAGTTATAATCTTTGGTTTGAGTACATGGACCTCAAATTCCTAACATGGAAATTGAAGTAATGTTGAAATTAAATGGTGATACATGACAAGATTTCTTGGCAGGTAGATGAATGATTTCCACACAGTTATTACAAAAATTATTTCCCATGGAACATTACTTCTAAGGATTGCTCATAGGCATCTCCAAAGTCAAGTGATTTGGGACATGCTGATATGAACAGACTTTAAAAGTTTTTTTAATTGCTGGACTTTACAGAGCCTTTATTATCTTTGTGAATTGATAGGGGGATATAAATGGAAACTAATAGTTGATCTATTTGTCCAAGAGAATACATCTTTAAGTGAAATATTGTTTCAATTGACATTGAGTTGTAAGTGATCAGAAAATTCAGTCCAAAGTGGAAGAAGGAAAAGTAAGCAGTGGGCAAGTGGAGGGAATTTATTGGCTCATGTAACTCCAGATGGGCATGCCAGACTTGATCCAGGAGGTACAGCAGGTCTCCACAAACCCAGTTCTTTCTGCCACTCAGGGTAGCTCTGATCTCTCCAAATAGTGGTTTCATTCTCAAACAAGCTTTCCATTCATGGTTGCAAGATAACAGCCAGCAGTAGTTTCTAGCTGAAATCTAATGGGTTGAAAAAAAAATAGCCTTTCCTTTAGTATGCTGAGAAAAATCCTTGGGAGACTACACCTTTTCCATCTCTGCTCACTTCCTTCCCTAGTCTATTCTTGTTTTCTGAACACTGAACCTCATCTGCGTGTCGAATACCTTTGGAATGAAGTGATTTCTAGGGAGAGTGCGTAGTAAGAGGTAGCTGGAATCCATAGAACAGCATGAGGCTTGGGAATGGAGGTCACCCCACCCCAACAGAAATCCAGGGGTATGGGTCAGCATCCTTGGCACGCAGGTTCCTTGGCAGAGTGAGTGAAGACAGCTGTGGAGAAGCCTTCACCAGATAGCCTGAAGAAGAGGTAGCTGGCTCACCGCCTCAGCAAGGGCAATGTGCAGTGTCCAAGGCCGGGGTAGTGGCTGGTCTGTAGACACTGGCCTGGCTTCCACTTGGCTCTTAGTGTGACTAGATGGCAACTGCCTCTTGCTGGGTCCCCTTGAAGTCTGTCATTATGGCATGAGCTCTGTGCTCTATGCCCGTGGGAAACTAACATTTTGATTTTTTTTTTAAATTGTGCCAGAAATTTTTTCACCCCCAGTGTTTTATTTTGATAAATTTGAAATCTATAGACACATGGAAGGAATAGTAACAACACATACATTCTGTTCACCTGGATTTAACCAAAATTGACATTTTGCCTCTTTGCACACACACAGTTTACCCCCTGAATACTGAAAGAAAATCTCAGACACTGTAAAAATACACCTCTAAATATTTCACGATGCCTCTCCTAAGAATGGTATTTTTCTATATAACCAAAGTACCATTCTTACTTCTAAGAAAGTTAACAGTGGTCTTATCCAATTTACTGTTCATATTCAAACTTCCTCACTGGTCACAAATATTTATAATAGATTTGTGGCTTTTGATTCAGAACCTAGAATCCTACACTGACATTTGTTCCATCATTTTATCTCCTTTAATTTAGAAGAGTCTCCCTACTGGGTGGTGGGGTGGGGGGGGTGGGGGGTGCAGGGGAGAGTTGTGAGGAGTGGTTTTTCATGTTGATGATTTTGATGAGTCCAGGCTGGTAGTTTGTAAAATAACTCACTCTTTGGGTTTGTTTGATGGTTTTTCAGGACTTGAGAGGGATTAAACATTTCTGGTGCAAGAACTATCCAGATGAGATTGTACATTTTCAGTGATTCATATTAAGAGGTAGATTGTTAGAAGTATCTTTTTAGTGATGTTAAATTTTTTTCCTTGGTTGGTTGAGGTATCTACTAGATTTCTCCATTGTAAAGGAGAATTAATTAGCTTTCTAATTAATAAGAACTTTGGGATGTAATAGTTTGAGTCTCATGAATTATCTTGTTTCCTGTCAACTCTCCCCCAAGGTTTTGGCATCTATTGATGATGCTTGCCTAAGTTAATCATTAGATCAGTGATTACAAGATGATGATTGTCTAATTCTGCAATCCCTTCTTCACTCCTCTTATCTTTTAATACCATTATGAGCTCATGAATTCTTCTAAAATGTTATGATTCATTACTGACATTATTTGTTTTTTGATTCTTACACTGCCCCAAGTTTGGTGAGTGGGCAACTTTTCACATTGCCCCTGAGTCCTTTTGAGAAGACCACAATCACTTTTTAGTGCTTAGGACCTCCTCCTCAATGGCACAACAAAGTGTTCACCTTGTATTTTCTCTACCTCAGACCTAGAAATAATCAATTTCTCCAAGTAGATGGTTTCTTTTATTGAGGAGTGATATTTAAAAGTCAGGATTCTGATAGCAAGGGCATCCTTGGTTGTAGTTGCTATTTCAGTGGACAGTGATGAGGGCTGTATATCTATTAGTGTTACCTTCAATTCTAATCCCATAATATGGCTTCATCCTCCTGCTCTTGTTCATGAGTCGCTAAGTCATGTCTCTCTGCAACCCCATGGACTGCAGCCTGCCAGGCTTCCCTGTCCTTCACCATCTCCTGGAGTTTGCTCAGATGCATGTCCATTGACTCGGTGATGCTATCTAACCATCTCATCTTCTGCCACCCTCTTCTCCTTTGGCCCTCCATCTTTCCAAGCATCAGGGCCTTTTCCAATGAGTTGGCTCTTTGCACCAGGTGGCCAAAGTATCGGAGCTTCAGCTTCAATATCAGTCCTTCCAATTAATTTTCAGGACTGATTTCCTTTAGGATTGACTAGTTTGAGCTCCTTGCAGTCCAAGGAAATATCAAGAGTATACTCCAGCACCACAATTTGAAGACATCTGTTTTTCAGCACTCAACCTTCTTTATGGTCCAACTCTCACATCCACACATGACTACTGGAAAAACTATAGCTTTGATTATATGGACCTTGGTCAGCAAAGTGATGTCTCTGCTTTTTAATAAACTGTTTAAGGTTTGTCATAGCTTTCCTTCCAAGGAGCAAGCATCTTTTAATTTCATGGCTGCAGTCACCATCCACATTGATTTTGGAGCCAAAGAAAATAAAATCAGTCACTGTTTCTACTTTTTCACCACCCGTTTGCCATGAAGTGATGGGACCAGATGCCATGATCTTAGGTTTTTGAATGTTGAGTTTTAAGTCAGCTTTTTCACTCTCTTCTTTCGCCCTCATCAAGAGGCTCTTTAGTTCCCTCTTTGCTTACTGCCATTAGAGTAGTATCATCTGTTTATCTGAAGTTGTTGCTATTTCTCCAGGCCATCTTGATTCCAGGTCGTGATTCTTCCAGCCTGATATTTCACATGATGTACTCTGCTGGAATTTTTCAGTTCATGTACTGCTGAAGCCTAGCTTGAGGGATTCTGAGCAAAACCTTACTAGCATGTGAAATGAGTGCAAGTGTGTGGTAGTTTGTATGTTCTTTGGCACTGCCCTTCTTTAGGATTGGAATGAAAACTGTCCTTTTCCAGTCCTGTGGCCACTGCTGAGTTTTCCAGACTTGTTGAACATATTGAGTGCAGCGCTTTAACAGCATCATCTTTGAAATAGCTCAGCTGGAATTGCATCATCTCCACTAGCCTTGTTTGTAGTAATCTTCCTAAGGTTCACTTGATTTCACACTCCAGGATGTCAGGCTCTAGGAGAATGACCACACTATCGTGATTATCTGGGTCATTAAGACCTTTTTTGTACAGTTCTGTGTATTCTTGCTATCTCTTTTTAATCGCTTCTGCTTCTAAGGACCTAAGGAATGTTAGGTCCTTACCATTTCTGTCCTATATCATGCCTACCCTTTCATGAAATGTTCATTTGTTATCTCTAATTTTCTTGAAGAGATCTCTAATCTTTCCCATTCTATTGTTTTCCTCTACTTCTTTGCACTGTTCATTTAAGGAGGCTTTCTTATCTCTTCTTGCTCTTCTCTGAAACTCTGCATTCATTTGGGGATGTCTTTCCCTTTCTCCCTTGCCTTTTGCTTCTCTTCTTTCCTCAGCTCTTTGTAAAGCCACCTCAGACAACCACTTTGCCTTCTTGCATTTCTTTTGCTTTAGGATGGTTTTGGTCATCGCCTCATGTACAGTGTTATGCACCTCCACCCATAGTTCTTCAGATACTGTCTACCAGCACTCATTCCTTGAATCTATTCATTGCCTCCACTGTATAATCATAAGATAATTTATTTAGGGCACACCTGAATGGCCTAGTGGTTTTCCCCTACTTTCTTCAATTTAAGTCTGAAATTTTGCAATAAGGAGTTCATGATCTGAGCCACAGTCAGCTGCAAGTCTTGTTTTCTGCTGATTGTATAGAGCTTCTCCATCTTTGGCTGCAAAGAATATAATCAGTCTGATTTTGTTATTGACCATCTTGGTGATATCCATGTGTAGAGTTATCTTTTGTGTTACTCAAAGAGGTGTTTGCTATAACTAGAGTGTTCTCTTGGCAAAACTCTGTTAGCCTTTGTCCTGCTTCATTTTGTATACCAAGACCAAACTTACCTGTTACTCCAGATATTGCTTGACTGCCTACTTTTGCATTCCAATCTCCTACAATAAAAAGTGCATCTTTTTTTTTTTTTTTTGGTGTTAGTTCTAAAAGATCTTGTAGGTCTTCATAGAACTGTTCAGCTTCTTCGGCATCAATTGTTGAGGCATAGATTGGATTATTGTGATGTTGAATAGTTTGCCTTGGAAATGAAATGATATCATTCTGTCATTTTTGAGGCTGCTACCAAGTACTGTATTTTGGATTCTTTTGTTGGCTATGAGGGCTACTCTATTTCTTCTAAAGGATTCTTGTCCACAGTCGTAGATATAATAGTCATCTGAATTAAATTTGCCCATTCCCATCCATGTTAGTTCACTGATTCCTCCTCTTAGCCCATTTCATATTTCTCTATCCTCTACCCCCACCACCAGTGAGAGCTGTACTTCTCATCAATATCACTAATGTAGTACTGCACTTACAAAAATGTATTGGAATTCCATACCAATACCACCACCATCCACAAACCTACTCTGGTGAAATTCAAGATTTCTTTTCATTTTTAAAATGTATCAAACTACTTGAATCAAAAGTTGCTTTAATAAATGCATTTTCTTCTATGATTATGTCATTACCAATACACCGATTAGTTTGTTTCTGTCCTGTTCCGTTTTAGAGCTCCCTCTCCCATCATTATATATTTAACTTTGTTATTTAATTTTATTTTAGAATATGTAAAACATATATATCAAAGTGAGATACATAAAGTAGTATACATGCATTTTTTCTTTTGCCTTTATCACTAATACACCCTAGAAATTACTCCTTGTTAGTTCATAGAGATCCTTATTCTTTGTTTACAGCTGTGTTCTGGTAGACTTACCATAATTAATTTGATTAGACATCAATGAATGTACAGTTAGCTTGTTTTCAATATTTTGTTTTTACAAATAACTTCTCATTGAATAACCTTTTGCTTGTTTTTATGTTGTTGGAGGTGTATTTTTAGAGTAAGTTCCTAACTGTGAGATTGCTCAGTCAAATGGTAGATGCATATATATTTTTAATATTAGATCCCCCTCTGTAGGAGCTAGGCCAGTTTATATTCCCATCAGCCACACTCAAGAGGACCTGCTCCCCTCACCTTGCTTGTTGTCAGTTGCTTCATTTTTGGCTAGTTTGATATGTGAGAAATTATATTTCTGTGTGTTTTAGCTGATGTCAGAATCACAATGCCTGCTTTTGTATCACTGGTATTCAAATAACCCTTTATTCCTGGGCATTTGAATTACCCTATTTTAGGAGTTAGATTCTGCCTTGTGAGCCAGTTTTAATGCATTTTTGGAGAGACTTAAGATCATTTACATTTATAGATATAATTAAAAAGTCTCAATTCTGTCATGTTATTGTTACTTTATGCTACATATGATTTGTATTGTGTTACATTTACTGTGTTTCATTATGTGGTCTGTTTGGCTCTATTAAACTAATTTCTTCTGGCTTTTGGGAGGATTCATGTCAATATTTGAGTGGCCATTAAAAATAACTTAAATCCTCTCAGTTTCTTTTTTTCTCACTTAGGCTTCTATATTTGATATATCAACTTTAAAACATATCCTTTAACTCTTACCTCACTGACTATTCATCAGCTTTTTCTGTTTTATCATTTCTATTTCTTGTCCCCTTCTATTTTAAGTTCATTTTTCTTATTTTGTCAGAACACATACCTTACAGTTACTCTTCTTCCATCCTTGTTCCCACCTTTGCTTTTATTCTTAAACTTACAATTAAATATATATTTCATGTGCACTCTCAGTTATTTTTCAGGTCATATCTTGATTGGATAGGTATCCCTGGTGGCTAAGTCAGTAAAGAATCCACCTGCAGTTCAGGAGACCTGGGATCAATCTCTGGGTCAGAAAGATCCCCTGGAGAAGGAAATGGCAACTCACTTCAATATTCTCGTCTGGGAAATCCCATGGACAGAAGAGCCTGGAGGGCTAGAGCTTATGGGGTCACAAGAGTCAGACACGACCTGGTGACTAAGCCACATCTTGACTGAATAAAGCACATTCTCTACCAGACTACCTAGGAGGGGCTTGCAGTAGTGGTTTTCCTGAGATCTTCTGATGTGAAGAACTGACTCATTTGAAAAGACCCTGATGCTGAGAATGATTGAAGGCAGGAGGAGAAGAGAACAACATAGTATAAGACGGTTGGATGGCATCACTGACTCAGTGGACATGAGTAAGCTCCAGGAGTTGGTGATGGACAGGGAAGCCTGGAGTGCTATAGTCCATGAGGTCACAAAGAGTCAGACACAACTGAGCAACTGAACTGAACTGAGATCTTAATTGTATTAATGTAATTGTAAAGCCTTGATACTTGAAGGATATCTTGGTTGATTTTTCTTTCCTTGAAAGTGATTCTTCTTTTTTTTTTTTCAATCAATTTTCTTTATGCCTATTTTATTAGTTACTTGCTCTCGGGTCATTTTGACTTCTACTTTTTTTTTTTTGTCCTTTTCATATATTTATGCCTTTTCTCAGTGTTCCTGATTATACTTTCAGTTGAATCAACTCTCTCAATTTTTAATTTCTTCTTTATTTGCAAGATTACTCAACTCTAGTTTCACATCTATGTTTTCTGTCCATATATATTTTAAAATGTTTTATATGAGCTATAATTTGATATCTACAGATTTTGATTTTAGTGTATTTCACTTCGCTTCAGGTGTTATGTTGCAGTCTTTTTCCTCTTGTATTTTTGAGCAGAATTTCTATAAACTGGAGTACTTAGATTCACTGTATATTATATTCTTGTAGAAATGTTGAATAAATATTTTTATACTGGTTTCCATTCACTTTGAAATGTTTTATTTTCATAGCCCATTAGTAGCAGTTGTATATAGAAAGCTGTGGGAATTTGGATGACTTGTTAATAAGTTCCAGAGTTCAGTAGTGCTAGTATTTTGGTAAAGTTTATTTGTTTTGATCAATGGTTTTGGAGGGAGTTGAAGGAAGATAGTTTGTCTTGATTTTGTGATTTTCTTTTGTTTCTTTACTTCTACTGTTCATCTCTTTCTTATATCCTTCTTTATCACCTCTTCAAGGAGTGTTCCTTTAAAGTTGCCCCCTCTCCCCAGAATCTCTGCTCCTTTGCACTATGTGATTATTTTATCCGTTCTATCACCACTGGGATTCTGCCCTCTCTATCTCTGCTCAGTCTTCAGCTGACTTTTTTTGCCCCACGTCGTCTCTAGAGCTGCTTCTATAGGATTTGTGTGTTTTTCTCCCATTAATTTGTAACTTGAGGTTTGTTATATTCTTTTTCTCCCAGCTACAATGTAGATATATTATCAGCACTTTAATATTTTCTATTTGATCTATATTTGTGTATGCGTGTTTATTTTTTTGTCAGAAATTGAGATTTAGGTAGTTTTCATTATCCTACTGGAGCCAGAATTAGATTCTTCAGTCTATTAGATTCTTCTGGATATGAAGAACAGGGAACACTGCATATTTCCTTCTCTTTAAATCTCTACTATAGCAATCTTAATTCTTCCTTAAGAAGATAGATGCAGTTGGCTAAACTACAAGACAAATTATTATCATTTTATAAAGAAGTTGTTGTTCTGGGGCCCAGTTGTGTCCAGCTCTTTGCAACACCATGGACAGCAGCACGCCAGGCCTCCCCTGTCCCTCACCATCCCCTGGAGTTTGCCCCAGTTCATGTTCATTGCATCGGTGATGCCATCCAGCCATCTCATCCTCTGATACCCTTTTCTCCTTCCGCCCTCTTTGCTAGCACGAGGGATTTTTCCAGTGAGTCATCTGTTCACATCAGATGACCAAAATACTGTAACTTGCATTCAGCATCAGTCCTTCCAGTGAATAGGCAGGGTTGATCTCCCTTAAGATTAACTGGCTTGATCTCCTTGCTGTCCAAGGGACTTTCAGGAGTCTTCTCCCGCACCACAGTTTGAAGGTATCAATTCTTTGGTGTTCTGCCTTCTTTATAGTCCACCTCTGAGTGACCACTAGGAAGAACCATAGACTTGACTACATGAACCTTTGTTGGCAGAGTAATGTCTCTGCTTTTCAACATACTGTCTAGCTTCGTCATTGCTTTCCTCCCAAGAAACAATAGTCTTCTGACTTCATGGCTGCAGTCATCATCCACAGTGATTTTAGAGTCCAAGAAGAGGAAATGTGGCACTACTTCCACCTTTCCCCCTTCTATTTGCCATGCAGTAATGGGGCCAGAGAGGGCATCAAAGGGCAGACACACTGAAACCATAATCACAGAAAACTAGTCAGTCTAATCACACGGACCACAGCCTTGTCTAACTCAATGAAACTAAACCATGCCCTGTGGGGCCACCCAAGATGGGCGGGTCATGGTGGAGAGGTCTGAGAAAATGTGGTCCACTGGAGAAGGGAATGGCAAACCACTTCAGTATTCTTGCCTTGAGAACCCCATGAATAGTATGAAAAGGCAAAATGATAGGATACTGAAAGAGGAACTCCCCAGGTCAGTAGGTGCCCAATATGCTACTGGAGATCAGTGGAGAAATAACTGAGAAAGAATGAAGGGATGGAGCCAAAGCAAAAACAGTACCCAGTTGTGGATGTGACTGGTGATAGAAGCAAGGTCCAGTGCTGTAAAGAGCAATATTGCACAGGGACCTGGAAAGTCAGGTCTATAAATCAAGGCAGATTGGAAGTAGTCAGACAAGAGATGGCAAAAGTGAACGTTGACATTCTAGGAATATTCGAACTAAAATGGACTGGAATGGGTGAATTTAACTCAAATGACCATTATATCTATAACTGCGGGTAGGAATCCCTCAGAAGAAATGGAGTAGCCATCATGGTCAACAAAAGAATCCGAAATACAGTACTTGGATGCAATCTCAAAAATGACAGAATGATCTCTGTTCGTTTCCAAGGCAAACCATTCAATAGCACAGTTATCCAAGTCTATGCCCCAATCAGTAACACTGAAGAAGCTGAAGTTGAACGGTGTTATGAAGACCTACAAGACCTTTAGAACTAACACCCAAAAAGATGTCCTTTTCATTACGGGGACTGGAATGCAAAGGTAGGAAGTCAAGAAACATCTGGAGTAACAGGCAAATTTGGCCTTGGAATACGGAATGAAGCAGGGCAAAGACTGATAGAGTTTGCCAAGATAACGAACTGGTCATAACAAACACCCTCTTCCAACAACATAAGAGAAGACTCTACACATGGACATCACCAGATGGTCAACACTGAAATCAGATTGATTATATTCTATGCAGCCAAAGAAGGAGAAGCTCTATAGAGTCAAGAAAAACAAGACTGGGATCTGACTGTGGCTCAGATTATGAACTCCTTATTACCAAATTAAGACTTAAATTGAAGAAAGTAGGGAAAACCACTAGACCATTCAGGTATGACCTAAATCAAATCCCTTATGATTATACAATGGAAGTGAGAAATAGATTTAAAGGACTAGATCTGAAAGATAGAGTGCCTGATGAACTATGGACTGAAGTTCGTGACATTGTACAGGAGACAGGGATCAAGACCATCCCCAAAGAAATGCAAAAAGCAAAATGGCTGTCCAGGGAGGCCTTACAAATAGCTGTGAAAAGAAGAGAGGCAAAAGCAAAGGAGAAAAGGAAAGATATAAGCATCTGAATGCAGAGTTCCAAAGAATTGCAAGAAGAGATAAGAAAGTCTTCATCGGCAATCAGTGCAAAGAAATAGAGGAAAACAACAGAATGGGAAAGACTAAATATCTCTTCAAGAAAGAGATACAAAGGGAACATTTCATGCAAAGATGGGCTCAATAAAGGACAGAAATGGTATGGACCTAACAGAAGCAGAAGATATTAAGAGGTGGAAAGAATACACAGAACTGTACAAAAAGATCTTCACGACCCAGATAATCATGATGGTGTGATCATTCACCTAGAGCCAAACATCCTGGAATGTGAAGTCAAGTGGGCCTTAGAAAGCATCACTAGAAACAAAGCTAGCGGAGGTGATGGAATTCCAGTTGAGCTATTTCAAATCCTGAAAGATGATGTTGTGAAAGTGCTGCACTCAATATGCCAGCAAATTTGGAAAACTCAGCAGTGGCCACAAGACTGGAAAAGGTCCGTTTTCATTCCAGTCCCAAATCCCAAAGAAAGGCAATGCCAAAGAATGCCCAAACTACCACACAATTGCAGTCATCTCACATGCTAGTAAAGTAATGCTCAAAATTCTCTAAGCCAGGCTTTAGCAATATATGAACCATGAACTTCCAAATGTTCAAGCTGGTTTTAGAAGAGGCAGAGGAACCAGAGATCAAATTGCCAAAATCCACTGGGTCATCGAAAAAGCAAGAGAGTTCCAGAAAAACATCTATTTGTGCTTTATAGACTATTCTAAAGCCTTTGACTGTGTGGATCACAATAAACTGTGGAAAATTCTGAGAGAGATGGGAATACCAGATCACCTGACTTGCCTCTTGAGAAACCTATATACAGTTCAGGAAGCAACAGTTAGAACTGGACATGGAACAACAGACTGGTTCCAAATAGGAAACGGAGTACGTCAAGGCTGTATATTGTCACCCTGCTTATTTAACTTCTGTGCAGAGTACATCATAAGAAATGCTGGACTGGAAGAAACACAAGCTGGAGTCAAGATTACTGGGAGAAATATCAATAACCTCAGATATGCAGATGACTCCACCCTATGGCAGAAAGTGAAAAGGAACTAAAAAGTCTCTTGATGAAAGTGAAAGAGGAGAGTGAAAAAGTTGGCTTAAAGCTCAACATTCAGAAAACAAAGATCATGGCATCTGGTCCCATCACTTCATGGGAAATAGATGGAGAAACAGTGGAAACAGTGTCAGACATTATTTTTTTAGGCTCCAAAGTCACTGCAGATGGTGATTGCAGCCATGAAATTAAAAGACGCTTACTCCTTGGACGGAAAGTTATGACCAACCTAGATAGCATATTCAAAAGCAGAGACATTACTTTGCCATTGTCTTTGCCATTACTTTGCCTTGTCTAGTCAAGGCTATGGTTTTTCCTGTGGTCATGTTTGGATGTGAGAGTTGGACTGTGAAGAAGGCTGAGTGCCGAAGAATTACTGGTTTTGAACTGTGGTGTTGGAGAAGACTCTTGAGAGTCCCTTGGACTGCAAGGAGATCCAACTAGTCCATTCTGAAGGAGATCAGCCCTGGGATTTCTTTGGAAGGAATGATGGTAAAGCTGAAACTCCAGTACTTTGGCCACCTGATGCGAAGAGTTGACTCACTGGAAAAGACTCTGATGCTGGGAGGGATTGGGGGCAGGAGGAGAAGGGGATGACAGAGGATGAGATGGCTGGATGGCATCACCGACTTGACGGACGTGAGTTTTGGTGGACCCTGGGGGTTGGTAATGGATAGGGAGACGTGGCGTGCTGCGATTCATGGGGTCGCAAAGAGTCAGGCATGACTGAGCATCTGAACTGAACTGAATGGGGCCAGATGCCATGATCTTAGTTTTTTTAATATTTAGTCTTAAGCTGGCTCTTGCACTCATCCTTCAGCTTCATCAAGAAGCTCTGTAGTTCCTCTTCGCTGATAAAATTACCTTTAGAGTAGTGGTACTAAGGATTGCCAGAGTTAATAAATAAAAACACAAAGTTTCCAGTTAAATTTGAATTTCAGATAAACAATAAATAAATTTTTACTGTTTGTCAAGTAAACATCTACTAAGATGAGAGGCTTCTTCCTCTGTGAGGAAAAGCCTTTTGTGACTTCTTCCTTCCTTCTTTCATTCCCAGTTGGGATACTGGTGAGGAATATACTAAGAGAGTGGTGGCAATTATCTTGCCACCAAGGGGCATTTTCAGAGGACAGAGGTCAGCTGGGAATGGTGGCTGACCAAATACAAAGAATCTGGTTCCTTAATGATGTCATTAAGCTACTGCACCAAACTCGAAATCCCTGCTTCCTGATTTCTTAAGTGATAATTAATTAGCTTTGTGACTGTGGTTCACTGGGCTTTCTTTTCTGTAACTAAAAACTTCCCAGACTAACACAGACCCTTTCTCACTGAAAAGTAACTTTAGGATTTATAGATTAAACCCATCCTTTTAAGGCAGTGGTTTTTTTGTTTGTTTGTTTTTTGTTTTTGCCTCTTTGCTCTAGTCTTTTGGATACAGTCATCTGTCACTTTGTAGTTCACTGTGTCTTTCTTCCCTTTTACTGAAGGTAAAGTGCTACTGAATGAATGGAAAGTGGGTAGGTTTTCCTGCCATGGTGGGTGAGCAGCTCTTTGGATCTGTTCAACATGAATTCTCCATCTTTCAACATCTTTCTCTACTTTTTCCACTTTGGAAATTCCTCCCCAAAGGTGTAAACATACCACTGTCAGATGTGGGAATGTTTGGGGCCATGATTGTCTGTGAAGTATTAGTTAATCATGAAGAGCTTGTTAATTAGATAGGAAGGAACACAGATGCTTGGAAAACTATGTTCTAAAATATGTATGTAGTCCTGTGAATGTGTCTGGGAATGCTGAAACGTTAGTGTTGGATTTAATTGTGTTAACATTACTGCTTTCATTACCGAATGGAAAACAATGTGACTTGTGTTACAAGAGTCCTATTCCAATTTACCCTGAATATGCCATTATAGGAGCTACTATGAAGTTCAGCTATGTTTGTATAGCTACTTTTCTGGAATTGTTGTTTTTCTTTAACAGAAGGAATTCTGTAGAATACTTTTAAAGCTAGTTGCTTGGTTAAATTCTTTAAAGGAGTCAACATTTTTTATTAATAAAGAAAACGTTAGCAATTACGCTTACTTGTGTAGGATACAAATGACTTCAAATCACTTAGTTTTCTTACTCATTATACTTTAGGCCCTGGAGAGTCTCACCAGTCGAAGAGGCAATCTTCTCTGTAGGTTCCTTTATTGAGTAGCTCATCAAATGCATTATGGAATCCTTAATCTTTTCTGAAGCATCTGTACTTGTCACAGAAGAAGCACTGCACATATTTGTCTGTCAAGCAAAATGTTTCGTTGTCCTTTCAAGTCACTTTGTAGATTTTATACTCGTTTACATCTTCAAGTGGACAATGAAAGCAAAGATGTCAGGGAGATTCCGATGATGGTTTCTACTTAGTCTAGAAGGACCAATATTAAAGCAGGCTTTTGGTAGCAATCTGAATTGATGTGGCTGATTGTCAGAGGTGAGTTTTTTCTTTTTTGCTTTGCGACATAGATTTATTTTTCTGCAGCTGCATCACACTATTAGCATATGTCATACTCTTTATTGTTATAGGTTTATCTTAGAAAATGTTTTGATTTTACTTTTTTTTGAAATGTGATAATATTTTTTGTTTTACTTTTAAACTTTAAATGATAATAGGCCTGAAATTTCAGTTTTGCTCTAACTTGCATTTCTAAGGCTAGGATTTATTGTCTGATGCCTATTAACTTTAAAATTGTAAAGAACTTAAGGTATAAATTTAATAACATTTCATTTGTTGCTATCCAAGTTCTCTTTTTATTTTCTTTATGTTGTTCAGTTGCTCAGTTGTGTCCAACTCTTTGCAACCCAATGGACTGCAGCATGCCAGGCTTCCCTATCCTTCACCATCTCCCAGAGCTTGCTCAAACTCATGCCCATTGAGTTGGTGATGCCATCCAACCATCTCATGCTCTGTCGTCCCCTTCTCCTCCTGCCTTCAGTCTTTACCAACATCAGGGTCTTTTCCAGTGAGTCGACTCCTCACATCTATTACCATAATCTCTAATTATATTGTTTATCTCATTTGTTTATGATCTGTCTACTCTTAACTTGAATGTAAACTTTTTGAAGGCCACACCATGTGTTTTCTCATTCCCTGATGTAAGCTCAGCATCTAGAAATCATTTAATTAGCATTGGAAAATTAAAAACAAACTAATAAAACATAAGTGAATGAATGAAATGTTTTGACAGTTAACCAATTTAGAGAAATATTAATGGATCTGCCATTCATCTAGCTATTATGGGACAAAATCATTATATAATAGAAATATGTCCTTGAGAAGGACTTGCAGATAACTCAACTGGGACAAGTGTGAATTAATTACTGAATCTTACACAGAAGGTTGAAAGTTCTCCAGCTGTTCATGTGAGTGAATGAGCCATCTTAAACTTCCATGTCAGTCAAGACTTCAGATGCATGTAGCCTCAGTGAACATCTGACTGCAACAACATGGAGACCCCGAGGGAGAGCCACCCAGCTGAGCCCTGCCAACCCATTGAACTATGCGCCATAATAATTATTTCAGCCATTCAGTTTTGGGATTGTTGGTTTATACTATACAGGAAAAAAGAAAAAGTTAACAATATAAACCACATTTGTGAATACTAAGGAATTTCTCTCCAAGCAGTACAATTATTTTTTGATTCATTATAAATATCAGATCTCTTCTTTGATTCTATAAAAACATAAAGACTAGATTATATCTGAAGAATTAATGTTATCAGGAAAAAGGAAAGATTCATAAGTGGGCTATTATATTGACAGGAAAGCAAACGTGAACTCAAATTATGTCTGCAACTAATCGTGATCATGTGAGCGTTGACCACCCTGCCTCTTGTGATATAATCACTTAATTTTAAGAATAAGAATTTTGACACACTAATAATTTTACTCCCTCTTCTCAGTGTTTCTATACCACAATTATTATAGATTCCGTATAGAACTAATATATTTGAGATAATGACGTGTTAAACAGCATAGTGAAAGTTCTTGAAAACCTTCAGGAAGCTGAGTCAGTAGTCTCATATATCCAGAGAGAAGCAAACCTAAAATCTTAAAAGACTTTGAAATTCCATATCCATTAATTTGTATATATAAGTCCAACAGACTAACATGCCTTTTTTGTCCTTTTCAAGTATCTACTTTCATCTCCTTTTTGGAGGCAAAAATTACAGAAACCACTATTTAAGACCAGATTTATGCTGCTCTCTATGTTAATTTTACACAGAGAGACTGAAGTTTATGTTCTATTAGGAAAGTTCAAGTGGTTCTTCTGGAAAAGGATGAGCTGTCTAACAGCTCTGGACATCACTTGACTATGCATAGCTTCACTGTCATACAGATTTGACCCTCTCTTTCTCTTCCATCCTTCTGTATCCTTTCCCTTATGTTTCATTTTTTGACTTGGTCTTGATTGAAAATATCCTTTTGAAGAATCGACTTAGGGATGTGGAAGTATTCATAAGCTCTGCAGGATCCTGGGAAGGTACACCTTCTTCAGTGGAAATTTGGGGAAAAAAGAACATTAAAATATAATAAGCCTTGGAAGGTAAACCTGCATGTATTGTCTGTTTGCTTCACTGTCTATCCGCTCTTGTCCCTCTGTTTGTCCATTCATCTGTCCATCCATCCATCTAAGAGAAAATGATTATGTGGTCAAAACCTGATGGCAGAATGCTTGAAGGTTTGGGAAGTCCTTGAATAGGTTTATAATAGTTCTTCATTATTTTTCTAACTGTAAAATGTATTTTTTCCTTGCCTGAAAAATAGCTGCCTCTACTATTATGTTTTAGAAGAATATTGCCATTTATGAAATAATATAAATGAAGAAATATGACATATTAGGGTATTTGAAGATATCCCATATCTTCAAATGATATTCAGATTTTTCCTCCTTGACCTTAAAGGTCTCTAATATTATTTTTTTAATGTTATCTGTCATTTCTTTTCAAAACTTCTGTGAAAACTTCTTTGAAAACTTCCATTGAAAAATAGAAATAATGGAACAACTGAATTCTAAAGTCAGTTGCTAACCAACTATCTGAAGTATGCTGCATCCTACTCATTGTAAAGAAAAGGCAAGGTCCTCCAGTCTATTGGCTTTTCTTCCTGAGATCTTGAAAAAGAAGAGACAGGAGTTTCTGAGTAAGATTTCTACACAAAGGAGAGGAGAGTAAAAGAATTCTATGCAAGCAGAATTTTGTAACTATGTAAACGAAGAAGTTACATTTTAGAAATGAATGAGGTTTTTTATTTGCTAATGTTTGCATAATTATTAAATCATGCTGAGTTGCTTCTCAAATTCATTTTCTTGAACTCCAGTGTAGGAATTATTTCTTGGCTTTATAGACTCTTGAGGAAAACATTTCAATTGATATTATCCCTAAGCAAAGACAACTTACTAATTTACTAATTGCACAGTTTGGACAAAGAATAGTGTGTTATTAATATTTGGTGCTTGATTCATAATCAGGAAAAGTCATTTGGTAACACCAAATGTCTCCTCAACTCATGGAAGAATTTACTGCATGACGTAGAAGAAAAATAGTATTAAAATTAAGCTACTGACCGGATACCAGAGATGGGTCAAGAAGTGTTTACTTTAAAGCATCATACCCTGTACTGTTCCAGAGGAAACAGACTTGCATCCCCACATTGCTCTCTGGCCAGGAAAAACTTCCAAACAGCCTGTAAGGAGATAATGGCTCATGTGTCACAGAGTTGCATCTCTTCAAGAGTGTTGAACATCATTAGTGGGGCATTAGTATACTCAGTACCCCCAAATGAATGTCCTTTTTTATTGGAATGTAATTGTTGTTTCTGCTGTACAACAGTGTGAATCAGTCGTATGTATGCATATGTCCCTTCTCTCTTTAATCTCCCTCCCCCACCGCATCCAAGCCCCTAGGTCATCACAGAGCACTGAGCTGAGCTCTCTATGCTATACTGCAGCTTCCCACTAGCTAGCTATTTCACACGTGCTAGTGTACATATGTCAATGCTACTGTCTCAAGTCATCCCACTCCCTCCTTTCCCCCATCCCTGAGTCCATAAATCTGTTCCCTCCATCTGCATCTCTATTCCTGCTCTGCAAATAGGTTCATCAGTACCATTTTTCTAGATTTCATACATATGTGTTGCTGCTAAGTGCTGCTAAGTCGCTTCACTCATGTCTGACTCTGTGCGACCCCAGAGATGGCAGCCCACCAGGCTCCCCCGTCCCTGGGATTCTCCAGGCAAGAACACTGGAGCGGGTTGCCATTTCCTTCTCCAATGCATGAAAGTGAAACGTGAAAGTGAAGTTGCTCAGTCGGACTCTTCGCGACCCCATGGATGGCAGCCCACCAGGCTCCTCCGTCCATGGGATTTTCCAGGCAAGAGTCCTGGAGTGGGGTGCCATTGCCTTCTCCCAAGGGCTTCCCTGGTGGCTCAGATGGTAAAGAATCCACCTGCAGTGCAGGAGACCTGGGTTCGATCCCTGCGTTGGGAAGATCTCCTGGAGAAGGGATTCCAGCTTTCTGGCCTGGAGAATTCCATGGACTATATAGTCCATGGGGTCACAAAGACTCAGACATGACTGAGCAACTTTCAGTTACATACACAATATTTGTTTTTCTCTTTCTGACTTATTTCACTATGTATGACAGGTTCTAGGTTCAGCCACATCATGGGTGACTCAATTTTGTTGCTTTTTATGAATGAAGAAATATTTCATTGATGGTCCTTTTTCTTGTATAATTCCTGGTGAAGGCTTTAGTCTTGCACATTTCCTATTATTTCTTGAATCTTTTGGTATTTTTTAAATCTTTTGTTGGTAAAGTTGAATAAGTAGATGCCCTATTATGGGCCATGAGCAAAAGAAAAGATTTCTAGACCTTATTTGAACCTTTTCTATTATCTCCATTTATGTCTTACCTATGTAAATTTTCTTCTGCATCTTATCTCAGAATTTACTTCTGCTTTCTCCATTGAATATCAGTTTATAAGTTGTTGAGTATTTTTACTATGAACTCCAGAGGTTATTAAAATTTGTAATAATGACTTCATTACTACAAGTAGCTTGAAATTTCATTGAGAAGATAAAACCTATATAAAATTAGAAATTGCTGATATGAGGGCTGCAGGGGATGAGGAGGAAAACACTGAGCTTCCCGTGAAGGGAATTAATCCCAGGGAACTTGAAATTTGCTTTCAAATTGTATATTTGATACATTAAGTGTTCTTACTGTGCTTCCTCCTCAACTACAAAACGAATTCTTTTTCCCTTCTAGATAAGCTATCAATAGTTCACCTTGATTTGCTGATTTCTTCCCCTTTCTTTCTGGCTTGGCTTAGTTTCCTCAGACTTCTAACTTTATGTGTTAGTTAGTTTTTGCTGTATAAAGACCACTCCCAAAATTTTGTAGTTTAAGGCAACAGCAGTTTGTTAGATTTATGATTCTGCATGTCTGAAATTTGGGCTGAATTTGACTCACGGATGCATCTGTGAGCCATTCTAGGTCAGCTGGGGGCTAACTCGTTTGGTGTGAGTTTAGCTGGGACAGTTTTATCTGCTCCATATAGTCTCCTGGCTTCTAGCAGGCTACCTTGGCTTGTACACATGGCAACCAGGAAGAATCACAAGTGAAAGGGGTGTAGGAAGTATGGAAATGGAGCGGTTACTTCTGCTACACTCTTTTGGCCAAAGCAAGTCACCAGGCCCACCCAGAATCAAAAGGTGAAGAAAAACCCTCCTGCTTCATGAGGAGTTCATGTGCTATAGGCGCAGGGAATAGTGGAAATTGGGTCCATGTTTGCTGTCAGCCACTGGTGGTGATGACCTTGAATTTGCTAAGACCGTCAAATTTATACACTATGTATATGGCCCTTAGGGAATTTGCACTTTGAGGCAACAAATGGCACTAGACAGTGTATGTTCATTGCCAGTTTGTGAAGCGGCTCAGAGGCCAAGATATTAGTGCTTTATAGATGTGCAGTAGATTTGAGGGGGGAAATGACAGTATGATGCCAATATTTTAGGAAGAATTCATTTGTGGATCTGGGCAGAAAGAAAATTTAGATCCACATATCCAATCACTATAGGCTACTCCTGCTGGATGTTATTTAAACTTCCATGTTTCTAAAACTGAACTCACTATTTTCATTCTCCAGCCAAGTTTTCCCCTCTTCCTGTGTTTCTTTTCTCAATAAATGATCATTTGCTCTGTAGTCTAAGCAAGATATTTGATCTTTCTTGATTCCTCTCTCTTCTCTCACCATATTCATTTACTGTTGTTATCAACAAATCTGTAGATTGCCTACTGTATATCAAATACTATGGTTTCTACGGTTCCACTAATCGAGACCTCTGTCATCTCTCAGTCACTAGTCCTCTCTCCAGGTTTTGTCTCCAAGCTTTCCTATATGTTCGAGAAGACCCATAATGACTTCTTAAAACTCAATCTGTTCTTTCAGTAGGTATATAATTATTGAACTTCTGTGTGTTAGACAATGCAAATACAGAAATAAACAAGGCAGAGTGACTGCCTTCATGGAGTTTACAATCCAGTGTGGGAGAAAAACAGGAAAGAGTCAAGTTGATAGATAATATGGTAGTCAGGAGTGCTATGAAGAAAAGGAAATCAGAGTCAAGGGCAGAGAATGACAGAGAAGGCTATCTCAGATAGGTTTACTAGGAAGAGCCTCTCTTAGGAGGTGATATTTGGGCACAAGAGAGAGAGCCTCGCAGATTCTGAGGAAGAACATCCACATGTGGGAGAATAGTAAGTGTCAAGGCCCTGAGATGCAAGTAGGGTTGGAGAGGGAGAGGATAGTGTGGTGGAATGGAGTGAATGAATGAGGGGGAGAGCCAGAAGGTCAGGGAGATGGCTCCAAATCAGGTCACGAGCACTTTATAGGCTGTAGAATCGACAGGGAGAATATTAGAAGTGTGAGGTAAAGTCACTGGGAATTATTGGAATATTTATTGAGAATAACTCTGACACAGTTTATGAAGATCACTATTACTACTGTATGCAAAATAGACCTTAGAGGAATAAGAGGTGATAGTAGCTAACGTTGGTTTGTAGCCATGAAAATGGGAGGAAGAGGTCAGGTTCTGTGGCTGCTGGGAAGGATTTGCTGATGGATGTTGATAGAGAAGGAGAGCGGCTATAGATGCCACGCGCTGCTGTAGGGGAGACTCAGAAGCCTGGGCCTGAGCAGCTCCGGAGGTCAGAGAGGGTGGAGATCCCAGTGTTTTTCTTGAGAGTTAAGTTTGAGATGCACTTTAGGCATCCAAACCATGTCAATCCCTTCCTTACAACTCTTGAATGGTCTTTTCATCAAATTATGATAAAGTTCAAAAATTAGGGGAAAAAAAACATGGCTTGTAGGAATGTTTACAGTCTGGCCCCTTTTCATCTCTTTCCATTTTTTCTCATCTTCCCCCACCTCTCACATCTGTATCCTTCAGCAGTACTGATTTTTTTCCATTCTTTGAGCATTCCTGTCTCTCTTTGATTATTTTATACCCTCATAAAAATAAACACATCCACTTTTTAAACATTTAGTTTTAATTGGAGGATAATTGCTTTACAAAGTTGTGCTGGTTTCTGCCACACAATGTGAAGTAGCCATCAGTATGTACATGTTCCTTCCCTCTTGAACCTCCCTCCTTTCCTACCCCTCTAGATTGTCACAGAGCATCGGGCTCAGCTCCGTGAACACATTCTCCTTGTCCCTTGCTTGCCCTCTTGCTAGTCAACTCATATTTAGGGGCTTAAATGTCATTTTCTCTCAGGAGTGGTCTCAGCCTTCCCACACATTGCCCTGACTGGGTTCCATGTTCCCACAATACCCTGAGAACTCCTGTTACAGTACTTGTGTTGTTTTGGAAAAAAGAAAGAAAAGTAAGCTCCTTGTCTGTCATACAAACTGGACTTCAAGGACTTGAGTGTAGTAACGTTGCCTTGGCCATATAGTGGCCAGAATGTAGTCGGTGATTGATAAAATTGTTTTAATGCCAGGAGGATAGATTGAAAATCTAAACTGGGTTAAAGATTAAAAGTAGTGGATCAGAATCAATGACCTGAGCTGCAAGGTGCTTTGAAAATCAAAGGAAACAGGAGAGGAGGAGGTGTGGTTTAAGATCCAGATTTCCAGATCTGAAATCTGGATCTGAATTTTAAATCTGAGTTGTTTGAGAATAGTGAGAACCATAGCACATGCAGAGGACCATATATGTAAAGGTAAGCTTGGTCTTAGTGTTGCAAAAATATCCAGTAATTTTCAGAGACCGGTTACCCTTTATCATCACGGTCAGGTCATGTAGCTGAAACCAGTTTTCCAAACACTAAGACGAGACATGTTGAAATTCCTTAAAGAAAACAAGATTTGTGATTGTTGTTGTTGTTGGCTTATTGTTTTGCTTTCTTAAATGTTTTTAGTACTGAAAGCTTCTAATTCAAGATGTATCAGGCTTGGAAAGATTCAAAGAGGATCACAAAATTTACAAATGAGAGAAAGCTTGTCCACTAAACTAACTTCATAGATCATCCAGTTACCCTTTGGCTGCTCTCTGAAATTCATTTTCTTTTCTTCTAAAAGACTAATTTTTAAGAAGTTTTAACTTCACAGCAAATGGAGAGGAAGGTACAGAGATTTCCTATATACCGCCTACCCTGACATATACACAGCCTCCCTCAATATCAACATCTCCCTCTAGAGTGATACATTTGTTACTGAATGAACAGTTGATGAACCTGCATTGACAGATCATATACCCTAGATCTGTAGTTTACATTAAGATTCACTCTTAGTGTTGTTCATTCTATGGGTTTAGACAAATGTACAGTGACATGTATTCATCATTATAGTTTCATACAGAGCACTTCCACTGCCCTAAAAATCCTTTGTGCTCTCCCCGTCTGCCCCCTGATTCTCAGTCCTTATCAAACACTGATCTTTTTACTTCCTCCATAGTTTTGCCTTTTCCAGAATGCCATATAGTTGGAAACATACATCTTTTAGCCTTTTCAGATTGACTTCTTTTACTCAGTAATATGCATTTAAATTTCCTCCCAGTCTTTTCATGGCTTGCTAGCACATCTCTTTTTAAGCACCAAATAATATTTCATTTTCTACTGGACCTCAGTTTATCTGTTCATCCTCAGACATCTTGGTTGCTGCCAAGTTTGGGCAATTGTGAATAAAGCTGCTGTAGTATCCCTTTGCAAGTTTTTATGTGGAACTAAATTTTCAACTACTTTAGGTAAATGCCGGGGGACACAATTGCTGGATCCATATGGTTAAGAGTATGTTTAGTTTTCTAAGAGACTTCCAAGCAATCTTCTGAAGTGCCTATATGATTTTAATTTCTACCAGCAATGAATAAGAGAGTTCCTGTTGCTCTACATCTTCACCAACATTTGGTGGTGTCAGTGTTCTGGATTTTAGTCATTCTAATAAGTGTTTTAATCTGGATTTCTCTGCTGACATATGATTTGGAACATCTTTTCATATGCTTATTTACTTTTACTTTATGTGTATCGTCTTTTTCAGTGAGGTGTCTATGAAGGTCCCTGGCTCGTTTTTTTTTTTTACTTTTTTTTTTTTTCAGTTTTTATTTTTACCTTATTTTGCTTTACAATACTGTATTGGTTTTGCCATATATTGACATGAATCTGCCACGGGTGTACATGAGTTCCCAATCCTGAACCCCCTCCCACCCCATATCATCTCTCTAGATCTTCCCCATGCACCAGCCCCAAGCATCTTGTATCCTGTATCAAACATAGACTGGCGATTCGTTTCTTACATGATAGTATACATGTTTCAATGCCATTCTCCCAAATCATCCCACCCTCTCCATCTCACACAGAGTCCAAAAGTCTGTTCTATACATCTGTGTCTCTTTTGCTGTCTCGCATACAGGGTTATCATTACCATCTTTCTAAATTCCATATATATGTGTTAGTATACTGTATTGGTGTTTTTCTTTCTGGCTTACTTCACTCTGTATAATAGGCTCCAGTTTCATCCATCTCATTAGAACTGATCCAAATGTATTCTTTTTAATGGCTGAGTTATACTCCATTGTGTACATGTACCACAGCTTTCTTATCCATTCACCTGCTGATGGACATCTAGGTTGTTTCCATGTCCTGGCTATTATAAACAGTGCTGCGATGAACATTGGGGCACACGTGTCTCTTTCAATTCTGGTTTCCTTGGTGTGTATGTCCAGCAGGGAGATTGCTGGGTCATAAGGCAGTTCTATTTGCAATTTAAGGAATCTCCACGCTATTCTCCATAGTGGCTGTACTAGTTTGCATTCCCACCAACAGTGTAAGAGGGTTCCCTTTTCTCCACACCCTCTCCAGCATTTCTTGCTTGTAGACTTTTGGATCACAGCCATTCTGACTAGTGTGAAATGGTACCTCATTGTGGTTTTGATTTGCATTTCTCTGATAATGAGTGATGTTGAGCATCTTTTCATGTGTTTGTTAGCCATCTGTATGTCTTCTTTGGAGAAATGTCTATTTAGTTCTTTGGCCCATTTTTTGATTGGGTCATTTATTTTTCTGGAATTGAGCTGCAGAAGTTGCTTGTATATTTTTGAGATTAGTTGTTTGTCAGTTGCTTCATTTGCTATTATTTTCTCCCATTCAGAAGGCTGTCTTTTCACCTTGCTTATAGTTTCCTTTGTTGTGCAGAAGCTTTTAATTTTAATTAGATCCCATTTGTTTATTTTTGCTTTTATTTCTAGTATTCTGGGAGGTGGATCATAGAGGATCCTGCTGTGATTTATGTTGGAGAGTGTTTTGCCTATGTTCTTCTCTAGGAGTTTTATAGTTTCTGGTCTTATGTTTAGATCTTTACTCCATTTTGAGTTTATTTTTGTGTGTGGTGTTAGAAGTTGATCTAGTTTCATTCTTTTACAAATGGTTGACCTGGCTCATTTTTTAATTGAGTTTTTTTTTCTTCCTGTTGAATTTGAGAGTACTTTGTACATTTTGAACAACAGTCCTTTGCAACTATTTTTTCCCATCCTATAGCTTGTCCCCTCCTTCTCTTGACATTTTCTTTGATGGAGCAGAAGTTTCCATCTCTTCAGTAATTTCTTTCCTGCATTATGTCCTTAGTGTTGTATCTAAAGAGTCATCAACATACACAAGATCATCTAGATTTTTCTCCTGTGTTATCTTCTGGGATTTCGTTTTAGTTTTGCATTTCATATTAAAGCCTATGAGCTATTTTGAGTTGATTCTCGCAAATTCATTTATTTGGATGTGGTGGGTCTTTGTTACTGCTCACAGGCTTTCTGTGTCTTCTGCAACATGTGGGCTACTCACTGTGGTGCCTTCTCTTGGAGAAGGCAATGGCAACCTACTCCAGTACTCTTGCCTGGAAAATCCCACTGACAGAGGAGCCTGGCAGGCTACAGTCCACAGGGTCGCAAGGAGCTGGGCACGACTGAACGACTTCACTTTCACTTTCTCTTGTTGCAGATCACCACCTTATAGGGTGCCCAGGCTTCAGCAGTGACACATGGAATCTAGAACTTGGGCTCAGTAGCAGTTGGCATGTGGGCTTAGTTGCTTCGTGGCATGTGGGATCTTCCCAGACCAGAACTTGAACCCTTGTGCCCTGCATTGGCAAGTGGATTCTTAACCCCTGGATCACCAGGGAAGTCCCCCCACTTTTGTTTTTATTGCATGTGAACGTCTAGTTGTTCCATCACCATTTGTTGAAGGGATATCTTAGGTCCATTATATTGCCTTTGCTCCTTTGTCAAAGGTCCACTGACTATGCTGCCTCAGTTTTTTGATTCTCATTTATGAGTGGAATTTTAGGAGCTAGGTTTATTTTCATTATCCCCTATTTGGCATATTTTATACAACATTTCTTCTAATTTTTTCTATTAAAAAATGTTTTTTGGTATTAAGTGGGACACTCTTAAAATTTTGAGTGAGGTATAATTTTCCACCAGTTACACTGTGTTGGCCAAAAGTTCATTTGGTCAACCCATATTATGTGCGCTTAGTCACTAAGTCATGTCCAACTCTTTGTAACCCCATGGACTGTGTAGCCTGCCAGGCTCCTCTGTCCTTGGAATTCCCCAGGTCAGAATACTGGAGTGGGTAGCTGTTCTCTTCTCCAGGGGATCTTCTCAACCCAGGGATCGAATCCAGGTCTCCCACATTGCAGGCAGATCCTTATTGTCTGAGCCACCAGGGAAGCCCCAACCCATATTCTGGTAGATGTAATTCATGGTTCCAGCAGAGTTGGCATACTAATATAAATGTGTGAAGTAAAACATGATGATTCATAGGGGGTCATTTGACCAATGTACTAGAAAAGAGTTGGACACCATTCTCTCTTCCTACAGCCCATTTGTAATCTCCAACCACCAGCTGAGGCCCCAGCCACAAATAAAAGCTATTCAGATCATCTTAGCTATCCTTACAAGGATCAATTGCCCTTTCAAGTTTGCCTAAGCTAAATCTCAAAATAATGAAGAGAATCATCATTTCATAGTAATCTATTTCTCTGTAGACCATAGGACTGCTTGGTTTTGAATCCTAATTCTCCTATTGACCAGCTGTTTGACCTCTAGAAGGTTAAAGGCTGATTAAGTCATGTGTTCTTTAGCTGTTAAAAGGAGGTAATAAAAGTACCTCCCTCCAGCTGTTCTGAATCTTACAGAAAGCTAGTTCATATAAAGGGATTAGTACAATGCTTGGCTATGGTAAGAATCTAGATGTCAGTTCTATGTCCACTTAAGGGAGTAATGATTCTATTTTTTTCCATTTTTTAGAACTCTTAGACTCCAGATTTTACAAAGAATTCCAGGCATATTTACACCTTAATAAGTTAACTAGATATGTTTCTGAGTTTGTCTATAAAATAGATTTTAAAATTTTAATTATTTTTACTGATGTATAGTTGATTTACAATGTTGTGTTAGTTTCTGGTTTTCAGAATATATATTTTCTTTTTTCAGATTATTTGCCATGATAGATTATTATAAGACATTGAACATTATGTCCTATGCTATACAGTAGGACCTTGTTGTTTATCTATTTTATATAAATTAGTGTGTATCTTTTAATCCCAAGATCCTAATTTATCCCTCCCTTGCTACCTCCATTTGGTAACCATAAATTTATTTCCTGGGTCTTTGAGTCTTTTTCTTAAAGCAGATATTTATATTTAATTCTACTCTCTCATTATCATTGTATAGTCAGAGATGCAGTCTTGTGAACCACTGTATCAATGACAATGAACAACAGATGTTTTCAATGTTAACAGGCTATTGGCAGCATATAAATTGGCAGTTCATTAGAGACCTTAAGAACCTGGAAAAGTTTAAAAACAATGACATTGAGGGTTCCTTCCCACCCCCAGTCTGAAGAAAATGATGGTGAGAGCATAACAAAGGTGTTTATTTTGGGTACAAACTGTTCTTTCATTGAGCAAACACTGTGATATGTTTATAAAGACACAAGAGAAGTGGACACACCCAGAGTGGTTTATAAGCAAAATAGCTCATAGCCCTGGTATGGAAGAGGCTATTTCTAGAACTCACAGAACAATCTCTCTAAAATTTCATTCTTGAAAAGAATAAAAGAATAAAAGGATAAGGACAGGAGAGACCTAGATAGTTACCATTGTTTCTGCAGATATTTGCCGCTTTGTGTCCTTTCTAAGTACTTTGTCATCTATGTGTAGACCATCATTGAAACACAAGACATTTTTCAAAGCTGAAGATACATAAATTTACTGTGAATATTTATCGGACCTAAACAATGCACAAATATGTGTTTTTCATCAGCTTCAAATAAGCTGGAAGTTTCTGACCCGTCCCTTTGTGAATACCAGTCTGCTACTGCTGCTAAGTCACTTAAGTCGTGTCTGACTCTGTGCGACCCCATAGACGGCAGCCCATCAGGCTCCCCCATCCCTGGGATTCTCCAGGCAAGAACACTGGAGTGAGTTGCCATTTCCTTCTCCAATGCATGAAAGTGAAAAGTTAAAGGAAAGTCACTCAGTTGTGTCCGACTCTTAGCAACCCCATGGACTGCAGCCTACCAGGCTCCTCCGCCCATGGGATTACCCAGGCAAGAGTACTGGAGTGGGGTGCCATTGCCTTCTCCAGAATACCAGTCTAGGGACTGCATATGTGGTAACAGAATTCCAGAAACTAGTTTTATTAGTTCCTCCAGTTCTCAATATGGCAGACTGAGTATGAGGAAGTCATAGTTCATATGTGCTCCTTTGGCCTTTGGGTGATGCTCTAACATAGACTCAAATAAATAGAGTCCAGTTTAAAGACCATTTTGATCAGGCGGTTAAGGAAATGACTAATTCCTTTTCACTGGGGCCATGTTGACTGGCATCGATATTCTCTTCAGTCTTTGCTCTTTGGGTACCTTGGGCATATGAAACAACATTAGAAACATGTTCGGAAGCCTAGAGCACTTGAAATATGTATTAAAAATCTAAAGGTCATGTTCGGGTTAGAGGGTCCTGATTTAAGGGTCCAGTAATTTAACTCATCTCACGTGCTAGTAAAGTAATGCTCAAAATTCTCCAAGCCAGGCTTCAGCAGTACGTGAACCGTGAACTTCCTGATGTTCAAGCTGGTTTTAGAAGAGGCAGAGGAACCAGATATCAAATTGCCAACATCTGCTGGATCACGGAAAAAGCAAGAGAGTTCCAGAAAAACATCTATTTCTGCTTTATTGACTATGCCAAAGCCTTTGACTGTGCGGATCACAATAAACTGTGGAAAATTCTGAGAGAGATGAGAATACCAGACCACTTGACCTGCCTCTTGAGAAATCTGTATGCAGGTCAGGAAGCAACAGTTAGAACTGGACATGGAACAACAGACTCGTTCCAAATAGGAAAAGGAGCACATCAAGGCTGTATATTGTCACCCTGCTTATTTAACTTATATGCAGAGTACATCATGAGAAACGCTGGACTGGAAGAAACACAAGCTGGAATCAAGATTGCCGGGAGAAATATCAATAACCTCAGATATGCAGATGACACCACCCTTATGGCAGAAAGTGAAGAGGAACTAAAAGCCTCTTGATGAAAGTGAAAGAGGAGAGTGAAAAAGTTGGCTTAAAGCTCAACATTCAAAAAACAAAGGTCATGGCATCCGGTCCCATCACTTCATGGGAAATAGATGGGGAAACAGTGTCAGACATTATTTTTTAGGCTCCAAAATCACTGCAGATGGTGACTGCAGCCATGAAATTAAAAGACACTTACTCCTTGGAAGAAAAGTTATGATCAACCTAGATAGTATATTCAAAAGCAGAGACATCACTTTGCCGACTAAGGTCCATCTAGTCAAGGCTATGGTTTTTCCTGTGGTCATGTATGGATGTGAGAGTTGGACTGTGAAGAAATCTGAGAACCGAAGAATTGATGCTTTTGAACTGTGGTGTTGGTGAAGACTCTTGAGAGTCCCTTGGACTGCAAGGAGATCCAACTAGTCCATTCTGAAGGAGATCAGCCCTGGGATTTCTTTGGAAGTAGTGATGCTAAAGCTGAAACTCCAGTACTTTGGCTACCTCATGCAAAGGGTTGACTCATTGGAAAAGACTCTGATGCTGGGAGGGATTGGGGGCAGGAGGAGAAGGGGATGACAGAGGATGCGATGGCTGGATGGCATCACTGACTCGATGGACGTGAGTCTGAGTGAACTCCGGGAGTTGGTGATGGACAGGGAGGCCTGGCGTGCTGCAATTCATGGGGTCACAAAGAATTGGACACGACTGAGCGACTGAACTGAGCTGAATCTTATGACTTGCAGAAACACCCCTGGCTCCTATTATCTTTTTTTTCTTTGACATTTCAGCCACCTGAAATAGTAACTTATCCATATGAAAGAATCAATTGGATGTTTCCCCTCCTTCCTCTTTCTCCTGTATCATGTTGGCTGATGAAAAGAAAAAGTGGTACAAAAATATTTAATGGTGAAGTCAGATTCAACAGAAGCAGAGGTGGAAGAAAGAAACCTAATTGCTCCACTTTGAACACACATGTTTTCCATACACGGCTGGTTTTCTTCAATTTTCATAATTGCAATTTCAGGCAGCATCCTTCCACTCCAGGATGGTCATCCCATGTGTGGGTGACCCATTTCCTGTACACTTCCTTCCTCCGGCCCACTTCTTGGCCACATTAACATTACTTCATGTCACAAATGATACCACAGGTGGCCAGAACAGGTTTTGAAAAAGGAAAAAATGAAATAGAAACCTGTTAGAGTTGCTTTCTGTTAAATTAAAATATTTGATGAGGTGCGGCCCAAACTGTTGGCCAGAATGAGACTTCCGAAAAACACTGGCATTTTGGAAACCTGCACTGTTTCTTTTGTGATCTATTAACCAAGCATTAGCTGGCTGGGCTATCTCTGACGAGGTCAGAGGAGCAAGCATTTGGCAGTTGTGAACTTGGATATAAAGTGAGAATATGCCCTCACTTTTGGGGTGTAATTGATCAGCTAATATTGACTGAAAACCTAGATTATAATTGGTTTCATGCATAGTCTTCTAGGGGCTTACAGTCAAAGGAGACAAAATTTACATACAAGTCTCAACAGCCAACCATAGTGCAGCAGAATTCAGTGTGTAGGGGTTAAGACTGTGTAGAACAAAATATATGTATGTGTCTGCCTGTCTCCATTCCTAAGAGAAGAAATAGCGAACTAGGCTGAAGAATGAGGGAAAGCTTTGTGGGAGGAAGTTGTTCCCAAGCTGTACTCCAAAAACTGGGGAGCAGGGGGAGAATGGAATTTGGGTCAGTGTGTACAGGGCCTCAAGTGCCAGAAGGAATCAAGAAAGTAACAGAAAGTTGCAAATGTTCATAAAATAGATAAGCTTCTATTTTCAACAAAATTGATATTATCTGTGTTGAAAGATGGGTATACCATTTGTTAGAATGAATCTGTATAACTATTCAAGTTTGTTTATAATGTTCAACAAAAGGCAACCTCCTTTGGAGAATAAATTAACAAATTCATGTCAGAAGATACTAGAGGTATCTGCCACTTGTAACCATGTGACATTGAGGGATGAAATTTGGAAAGAGGTGAGCTTCCATTTTGTTGTTCAGTCACTGAGTCATGTCCGACTATTTGTCACCCCATGGACTGCAGTACACCAGGCTTCCCCGTCCTTCACTATCTCCCAGAGTTTGCTCAAACTCATGTCCATTGAGTTGATGATGCCATTTCATCCTCTGTCGCCCCCTTCTCCTCCTGCCTTCAGTCTTTACCAGCATCAGTCTTTTCCAATGAGTTAACTCTTCCCCTCAGGTGGCCAAAGTATTGGAGCTTCAGCGTTAGTCCTTCCAGTGAATATTCAGGGTTGATTTCTTTTATGATTGACTGGTTTGATCTCCTTGCTGTCTAAGGGACTCTCAAGGACTTTCATTTAGCTTGTATTTAAAATGGAAATCAAGTCATGGCTACAAAGCTCAGGATGACGTGACTTCTGTTATCCCTTCTAACCTGCTACCTTCTGTGCCATTTCCCCTCACATCCACTAATCTTGCCTGGAAAATCCCATGGATGGAGGAGCTTGGTGAGCCGCAGTCCATGGGGTTGCAGAGTTGGACATGACTGAGCTACTAAGCACAAGCACTGCCAAGATGAGCTTTGAGCTCTTGGGCAAGCCAGCTTTTCTCTTCAGACATAACTCACATTTCACTTTCTCAAAAGCTGGAGTCTTTTTTGACCATCCTTCCAAGAGAGGTGTGTACTCAGTCCCTCAGTACTGACTGTCATATTACCCTCTTTAATTCCTTTAAAACATAAAGAGTGCTACAAATGGTCTTCTTTGTTTTCTTTAGCATCTGTGTTTCCCGTTTAGAGAGGTCACGAGGACAGGGGACTTCATTGTCCTTGTTCACTGCTATTCCCCCGTGTGCAGTAAGAGTTCAGTAAAGTATGTGTTAGATGAATCCATGTCAGTGGGGTCGTCATTATGCCTCGAGCCTACAGAGCACGCGTTCTCCTCCCCTCCTGAAGTGCTGAACGGTTACAAAGCCGGAGGAAGATAGTGAATGGTGTGGACCTGGGGTGGCTTGCGTTGCCATGGCAGTAGGCTAGAGTGGCACATCCCTTCTCCTTTGTTCCTCTAACTGAGCCTTAAGAACCTGGAAAACAATACCACTCAGAGGGATATTTCACAGAGATGGACTTTGAAGGAATAATTGTGTGGGTTGGATGAATGCTAGTCAATTATATTGGGAAGAACTGCTGGTTTAATTCATCTCTTGATGTGTTTGTATGTTGTAGCCATTGTGGAATGAAATCACTACACATAATGAGCTAAGGTTCACTGGCTCTCCAGCCTGCCCTTCAAAGCCCTTGCACACATTTTCCTGTGTCTGTCCCCTCTGTCTGGACTGTGCACTCTTCTTCCCTCCCTTCTCAAAGTAGTGCTGAATGACTCTGTTCACCCCCTGCAAATTATGGTGCAATGCTCATTGTTAATTTACTGAAAGAAGTTTGAAGAGATTGTTATTTTTTTCTTTTTTATGCGTTTCTCACAGCAGTGGCACACCTCTGGCTGACACTGTACAGAAGCTGCTGAGGTTTTTCTCATTTGTAGCCAGGCTTTACTAGGTGCCTGGTTAAGAAATTATAATGTTCTTCTGTTATCTAGTTTGGGTTTATAAATGAAATGCTACAAGTCCTTTTTTATGTGTCATTAATAAATGCTAGCAATAAAATGGTGCACTCATTGCTCTGCTGTTGAGATACTTTATCATGTTTTTCCAAAAGATCTGTGTATTAGAGCAGGGCAGAAGTGGCAGAAGAGATTTCTGTTTCACTTGCCTTACCCACATCTCTCCTTCCTTCCTTCCCGTTGTCATGTTGGAGATCTGTGCTTCTACTTGAACAGGCAATCCACCAAATTAATGTATTGTCTTAAGTAGGTGATGCTCCCATCTCCTCTCCATTTTTGTAATCTGCAATGTCCAATTCTCCCTCTTCTTCCTTTAGCACTGCAGTGACAACACACATCCCTGCCAGTCAGACATGAACATTGAAGGAGCCTGGAAGAGAGGCTACACGGGAAAGAACATCGTGGTCACTATCCTGGACGATGGCATTGAGAGGACCCATCCAGATCTGATGCAAAACTATGTGAGTGTTTACTGTGGTCAGAATGCTTTCCCTCTTGGAAAACAATGGAACTCAATGTGAGGATGATCAAAATAGGGGGAAGCATGGAGATTTCCCAGGTGGCTCAGGGGTAAATATTCCACCTGCCAATGCAGGTGCCATCCCTGGGTTAGGAAGATCCCCTAGAGAAGGAAATGGTAACCAACTCCGGTATTCTTGCCTGGGAAGTCCCATGGACAGAGGAGCCTGACAGTCCACAGTCCATCTACGGTCCGTGAGGGTCACAAAAGAGTCGGACATAACTCAGAGACTAAATAACAACAAACGGAGGAAAGTCACTAAAAATAGCTGTTAGGTATTGCTCCCATCTTATAGGAGATTCACTCTCAGAGGACAGGAATCAGGAGATAATACGATCCACTTTTGTGCCTCTGATGTTGTGATGATAACACATCAGGAGGTGATAAGGTAGCAGAGACCCCAGCTGCTGCTGCCAACAGCTGCTCCTCTCAACAATTCATCCATGCAGCCACATAACACTCCTACTTCCCTTTATGGAGAAAGTGTACTTAAACTCTTCTCAAGGTGTTCTGTGAGTCTCTTTCTCTCTCTGCCTCTCTCCTTTTAAAGGACAATAATGAATATTCTCCCCATAGTCCTCAGGAATCAGTCAATTCCCTTGTTTAAGAAAGAACCGTGACTCCAGGACTCAGAACATACGGTAAGCCTGAGATCACAGAGCAAGTGAAAGGGCTGAGACTCAGTACTTTCACTGAAAACCACAGCCCTGATGCCCAGTGCTCAATGGACACAATTCGGTTTCTGTTCCTGAGGCCTCTCAGTGCCCTTACCACTGCGATATTTCCTGCCTGGAAATAGGTCAGTGACCCCTCTGTCCCCTACTCTCCAAACATATCCCTTCCATCAGCTTCTCCTCCCTAAGTTTGGTTAGAAGTCTGTAAGTATCTCCCAATATGCCATTCTCTCCTTCAAATGTGTGTTTCCTGATACCTCAGTGTTCTCCCTAAAATATTTATTTTGTTACTGAAGAGCCTCCAGTGACTCCCTAGTATCTGCAAATGTAACTCTCTGATTGCTGTCAGGACCCTGTAGAAACTCCTGGTGGAGCCCACTCACACCAGTGCCTTCCACATTGCCTTCTGATCTCTTTCCTGTTGACGACTATTTCCACTAGAACGCTGGTATTGCTGCAAACCCATCAAGACTTCAGTCACTTTGACCCATGTCCCTCTCTATACTTTATGACTTCTTTTAATTCCAAAACTTTGGTTGTGTGAGTTTCCCTATATTGTTTTCATGTTGTTATTGAAAACAAAAAAAAATTGAAGTTGGTGATTTTCTATCAGCTTACAAATTTCCTTTCACAGCCTTGAAAAGACAAGCAGCTCTAAATCATGATGAAATCAGGCCTCATATTGACCCTTAAGGAGGAAAGTCAGGGGCCAGGGTTTGCCCTGTGTTTACAGAAGAGCCCCACAGAAAATTCTAAGCTATAACTCAGAGGACTACACCTCCTCAGATTTTTTTTCTTCTCTCCTGTTGGGTTGGCCAAAAAATTTCCTCAAGTTTTCATGTAGTATTGTATTGAAAAACCTGAATGAACTTTTGGGTCAACCCAATATATTCATGGTCGTTAAAGGAGCGTCAGCAAGCCTAGCCTATCTCACTGTGCCCTGAGCTGGTGGGAGTCCTGAGAGAGGCGTGGCCTATGGCTCCCTAAGCACAGCAGTACAGAGGATTCGCCATTCTCACAGGCCTGCTGCTTCCTCTCCTCGTTGCTCCTCAGAAACTGGTGGACACAGCAGCGGCCCTGACGACCCTCGCAGTGGATGCCCTCAGAATGGACATGGCCTTTTCTTTAAGGCTGAGATTCTAAGAAAAGAATATAATGTCCTCTTGAAATCTGCTGTTTCTCTCTCTCTCACCATTTATCTTCAGCCTGGGAAGGCTTGGTTTCTCCTCACAGTGGAATCACTGGCTCTGTTTTTCTCTGTGACCATCTCTCCTCTGCCCTCTCTCTCAAATACCACTTCAGCTTCGCGTGAAACCATTTAGGTAGCAATGTCCATATATTTTCTCCAATGTTTCTTTCTCATTTGCTTAACATCACGTAAACTGCATGACCCTTAATCCCAAAGTAGTTTTCCTTTTGTCAGTCACACCTGAAAAGATTCTCTTTATCTTTGCAGATAAGATACTTCCAAATCACTTCCTAGACACATCAGAAACTACCACAGGCTCACACAGCCACCCCAGTTCCTCACCTATGAAGACCTTCCTTGCCTCAGGATCACCCAATATCACCTGATACTTTATGAACTTTAACTACTTTTTATCTCAGTATTCAATCCTGTTGCCCTTTTTGTTTCAAAAATTCAGCTAAGAAACGTCACAAGTCAATTTCTACAATGAAATATTGAAAGTTTCTCCTCAATTAGATGATTTTCCTTAAGGCTGAAAAAGAGAGAGAGGGGAGGAGCTGCAAATGCAGTCAGTTCTCATTTGAACCAAACAGTTGATTGGCTGCCCTTACCCTGCCTCCATGCACACGCAGGTGAACTTGTCTCTTCACAGAACAGACTCTTAGAACTTACCAAGGAACTTCAGTTCAGACTCCTCATTTACAGGGCATACACTGAGGCCTGAACCGTAAAATGCGTTAGCCTGGGTCATATAAAGAATAGAACTGTGGCTGTCCACGAGAAGAAAGACCTCTTATCACATGCAGTGCAGTTTTTAAAGCGCGTTCCTATTCGCTACTGCATTGAAATGCATCTGATTAAAAGCAAAGAGCCTTAACCTAAATGTGATTGCATTCTTTACCTTTTTTTTTTTTTTTTCTCCCTTGAAAGGAAATTTTCTAGAATTTTCCTGTGCAGTTAGCAGTACTGGCACCCTTTTGGTTCTCCTAAAGTTAGAGCTGGTGAAAGTAGAGAAGAGCGCGTTGGATTGGATGGGATGCCTGGGTTCCAGTTTTCATTCCATAGGCAATTTGTTTCATGCCTTTGGCCAAGTTATGTAACCTGTCTCAGGCCTCTGTCTTCTTATGAATAAAACTAGATGATATCACCCCTCGTGCTTGAATGAACACTAAGTTGGGCGGCTTTGTATGTTTCTCTGTATGGAAGCGGGACTTACTATCTTTATATGTCATGTGTATTTTACTTACTTCCCCCAAACATTTCAAACTCCCTGTACCTGTAAGTCATTTTCAGAAATAAGAGTCTTTGATAAGAAAGCAGAAAGCAAAGAGCATTTACTTTCACTAAAACTGATAACAGAAATTATAAAGCATAAGAAAATTCAAAACATCTTAAATTAGTTCTGTCTACCATGATATAAATTTGAATGATGGAATAGTCCACAAATTTTTTTTCTTAGAAATTTGAATATTTTTCACAATTATTAAAAAAGCAAATAAATGCAGCTTTAGTATCAGAGAAACTTCTGTTTCATTTGAAACCTTGACATAAAGTAAAACTTCATTATTTTGGTTGGAGCAAAAGCCCATTGGGTATAAATAAGAAGTCTTGAATTGTAGACCCTTTCATAGTAGATAAAACATCTGAAACCAGACAATTATTGCCTCATAGAGGTCCCAAGATAACTTGATACAGTAGATTTCTAATACTAATTTTTAATTGACTTGCTAGTTATTTGTGAATGATCTTTGTCTCCAGAAATCTCTGAATTGTGATAATGTATTTGCATGATCAAAAATGAAGTAAGGAATAGAGAGAGAGTCTATGAAGAATAAATTACTTTGATTCTAGGTGGTCTAGTAGTACTTTGCAGAGTAGGTGGTTATTGGGGTGAAGGGTCAGTGTGAGGTATGGGGGAACAGTGCTGGCAAGGATGGACTGAGCACGTCTTTGTTCTGTAGAAAGTATTTCTTCACCTTTATGGGACAAAATATGACACTGATTGTTATCGAACAAGGCATTCTGACACCACTGGACCATGAGTGTTTTATTTAATCTAATTACTCTCTTGCAGAAATGTGTTTAAGAAGTCATGAGCCTTTAGGTCCATGGCTAATTAATGAACATCTGTATCCTTTCTGTCTCTCCTCTGTGACCCAGGATGCTCTGGCAAGCTGTGACGTGAATGGGAATGACCTAGACCCTATGCCCCGTTACGATGCAAGCAACGAGAACAAGTAAGACCCCCGGTGGGGTGGCTGGTGTGTGGCCCGTACAGAGTTTTGTTTTCTGCTCTTGCCAAGGGAAATCTTTGCTTGGAAATCTTTGGTAACAAATGATCCCTACTTTGCTGTAAGATAAACAAGTGTCTTTCTGCTAAAGCTTCTAGATATAAAACCGGGTGGTCCCCACGGTAAGAATGGTTGCAGGAAGAACCCAGGGGAATAACTTGAGGATGTGTCTGGGGAATATTGCTCCTCATGTGGTCACTGGCCTGTGACCCACTTGTTTAGGAATAGGGATGCTCCAGGGAGAGGCAAAACAAAGTGTCTCCTGGACTTTACTCTGTCCAGTTCAGCATATTGAATTGAATGTTATACCAGAGGTCTCTGCCAGGGCTTTCCGGTTTGCTTCTCTTTTTCTCTCTTCTACTCTGCAGTGATTTATTCTTTACTAACATGCCTGCATACCTATATGGTTTTTCATGTATGGAACACATTATCACTCTTATTCTCCAAGTCAAGAGCCCATGTAGCCACATTTACACTTTCCAGTTAGCATAATAGTTTTTTGGAAAGCAAATGAAATTCACAATCATTTCTTGCTTATGATGATCCAGGTATTTTTTAAACATTAGTAAAATGTTTCTAACCTCTAGATCACATTAAATTTGGGGCTTTTACTTCAAAGGTTTTTCAGGATAATGTTGTGATTTAGATACTGTCATCTGAATTTTTACTTACCTGTTTTTGTTTGGGATCACAGAAGTTGTAAAGAGAGGTGTTTTGTTCATTTATTATGTACAGTTTCTACCCTGCATTTTTCCTAAGGGAAAATGTCCTCACCTGGTATTATTTGATTAAGTCAATAAATTTAGATAAAAATCATGCAGCCTGGATAATTGTGACTGTGCATGGGGTGTTCCCCTCTCCCTTCTTAACCATTTACAAAGAAGCCTTGAAAAAGTTACCATGAAAAATATGCTATTTGATAATATTAGCAATTGAATCAATGTTATAAATAGATTCAGTGGTGAAAGCATTAATATACAAATTGATGTAGATAGAATTTTCCAGAACTTTTGAAACAAAAAAAGAAAGGGCCCTGAAGTAAACTGGATAGTTTTCCATCAAGCCTGGTCATTACTGGTCTAGATTACACTGTTTAAGGTTATAATCAATAATTTGAGACAACGTGAGCTAATTTACTTAACCTAATTTGCAAACTATCATGAAACACTGCAAAAGAAACTTGAAACGTCCATATTTAAGAGGTCACCTGTGATAAATTTCACTCTCTATTGCAGTCTACTCTAGTGCAACATGCTGCTGCTAAGTCGCTTCAGTCGTGTCCGATTCTGTGCGACCCCAGAGATGGCAGCCCACCAGGCTCCTGTCCCTGGGATTCTCCAGGCAAGAACACTGGAGTGGGTTGCCATTTCCTTCTCCAATGCATGAAAGTGAAACGTGAAAGTGAAGTCGCTCAGTCATATCCGACTCTTTGCGATCCCATGGGCTGCAGCCCACCAGGCTCCCTCCGTCCATGGGATTTTCCAGGCAAGAGTACTGGAATGGGGTGCCACTGCCTTCTCCACTAGTGCAACATAGATGCTCCTAAAAATACTTGCACTCTGCAAAGTCCAAAACCACAGAGTAATAGGAAAATGTAGTTGGAGCTCACACCCAGAAACTTCATCAGTGACATGCACAGAAAAATGGTAGGCACCTATTAAAAATAATAGCCCAGTTTTATTCATTTTAAGAAATACATAAAACTAATCAATGTGGCACTTTATCTTATATAAAAATTCTCCCAGCAGTACTTAGATGTGAAGCAAAAAGAAAAAGGCTCAGATAGGTCAAGTGGACAAGGGTTAAACAGGTAGTAAGAGATGGAAATGTTAGGAAGCAAAGAATCCAACTCAAGTGGTTTATTTACAAGCTCTTGCTCTGTATATTATACACAAGGCTAAGTTCTTAAGGTAATGAAAAGGAAAATGATCCAAGTACCTTTCATTTAAATGAGTTGTGACTAGAGATAATTGGTTTCAATAACAGTAGGTTTGAGAGAATGAAAGATTGAATTATTGACCAAAATAGTTTGATAATACAGAGTGCTGAGCTGACCTTTGACATCTTGTCATAAAGAAGGCTAAAAAGTGTTGGCTAGTCTGGTACTTCAAAATATAAAGAATATAATTCAGAGAGCTAGGTTGGGTTCAGAGTCCCTTTAAATCAGTGTTATACTTAGTCTGTGGTCTTATCATTATGAAATTAAATTCTAGTTTGTTTATAATATAATTCTGTTGTGACACTGACTTCTTAAGCTGCACTGTTTTATTTTTATACAATTTATAGAAGTTATACTCCATTTACAGTTATTGCAAAATATTTATTATGAAGTTTTTCCTGTGTTATATAAAACATCTTTGTAGCTTATTTACACCCAGTAGTTTGAAGCTCCCATTTCCCTACCCTATCCTGCCTCTCCTGTCACTTTATCTTGAATAAGACCTGAAATTGTCTTATGGAAGTGTGTGACCATTGTGTCTGCTTCTACTCACATGCTTGCCTCTCTGTGTGCAAGAGAAAAGAGGAAGAAAAATGAGATAAAGATGAAAAATTTGAAGAACAGAAAATAGGAAAATAATGAAATAGGCTGGGAGGAAGGAGTACAGTTCAGCAGAGTGGAGGATACCCTCCAGGATGGTCTTTGGAAGCAAGGAAGCTTGCAAGTTATTCTGAAGTGGAAGGAGGGTTATCCGAGGTCAGAGAGGAAACAACAGCATCAGATGTAGACACATTGTGTTCCTGAGGTGTGTAGTTCTATGTGTTTTGTGTATTCCTACGGTGCTCATTGCAACATGGTATGTTTTCTACATTCACCTAGAGCTTCTGATACAAAACTGTTCATAAACAAATGCAAATTTCACATTACATTCAGATCATTCTGTAATATGTCAATGTTATTGAAAAAAATTTTTTTTTTTGTTTTCAAGGCAACATTATAGTAGAATTGCTTATACCATATCCATTGGCTAAAGTTATCTCATCAACATTTGTGTGTATAAAGAAAAGAGAAACAGGAAAGCTCCAGGAAAGTCAAGATGAAGTTAACACCCAAAGTATCCTTGTACAGAGCGTGAAGGGACAAGGGTGCTGTAGGTAGGAACTGCAAACGTGTAGTGCCCTGTAGCCAGTTCGGTCTGACTCTAGACGTGGTAAGTTTTGTATCAAAACTCAGTGGTAATGGCTATTCTCCTATGGTGTATCAGTGACTAACAGTGCTGACCACAAAGTGTGTATGTGAAGACAACTCTTTGAGTGTTGGCTTTGATGGCTTTTTACTGGCTGTCTTTTAAAAACTGTTTCCTTTGTGAGGACACCTTTCAAACCTGGTTGCTTGCCCAGACCTTTGCTCAAGAAGAGTAGCTACCTTCCTGGTCGTGGTGCTATATCCTAGAGTGTGCTGTTTTGACCCATTCTAAGTAGTGCTCTTGAGTGTAGTGTGGGTATGAGTGTTAGAAGACACAGGCATGTTCTGGGTGTGTGCTTAGGTTTATAGCCTTGGCAGTGAAATATGACATTTTCCAGAGTGCAGCACCAGCACTCCTACCTCTGTTTTATGAAAATCATCAGTCACCTGGGGCATCAGATAGCCCTATAAATCCATGCACATCCAAGACACACGTGTGCATGCTTGGTCGTGTCTGACCCTTTCGTGACCCCATGGACTGTAGCCCATGAGGCTCCCTTTGCCCATGGAATTTTCCAGGCAAGAGTACTGGAATGGGTTGTGATTTCTTATTCCAGGGGATCTTCCTGATTCAGGGATCGAACCCACATCTCTTGTGTCTCCTACATTGGCAGGCATATTTTCTATCACTGCCCACTCCGGAAGTTTGCTGCTGCTGCTGCTGTTAAGTCGCTTCAGTCGTGTCCGACTCTGTGCGACCCCATAGACAGCAGCCCACCAGGCTCCCCTGTCCCTGGGATTCTCCAGGCAAGAACACTGGAGTGGGTTGCCATTGCTTTCTCCGGGGAAGCTCACTACTGCTGCCCAATTTTTCTTGTAACCACAGCATGTATTGGGTTGGCCAAACCCAAATGAACTTTTTGGCCAAATTTAGGCATTTAGGGTTAAAATATCATCTCTGTTCATTAGACCATAATTATAAATATAATTGATGGATCTGTCTTTTAAGAGTGGGTCCTTAGATAATTCTGCATTAGTAGAAGTCACTTGACATCAGAAAATAAAGAGTGGTTTGTAGTTTAAGACATGACTTTTAGCTTTGGTTCACGCTAATAGCTTTATGGTCTTTCAGTTCAGTTAGTCATGTCCGACTCTTTGTGACCCCATGAACCACAGCACTCCAGGCCTCCCTGTCCATCACCAACTCCCAGAGTCCACCCAAACCCTTATCCATCAAGTCAGTGATGCCATCCAACAACCATCTCATCCTCTGTCGTCCCCTTTTCCTCCTGCCCTCAATCTTTCCCAGCATCAGGGTCTTTTCAAATGAGTCAGCTCTTAGCATCAGGTGGCCAAAGTATTGGAGTTTCAGCTTCAACATCAGTCCTTCCAATGAATACCCAGAACTGACCTCCTTTAGGATGGACTGGGTGGATCTCCTTGCAGTCCAAGGGACTCTCAAGAGTCTTCTCTAACAGTTTAGGCTTAACTATTCTGAGCTTTAGTATTTTTAGAAATCTCTGAAATGGGCATAATGATACTCCCAAAGATTAGCAAGAAAATATGTAAAACAGCAGGTGTAGGGCTGACTGTATAATAGGTGCTAGATAGTTATAACTTCTAATGATTATTCAGTTCCTACATCCAGTTCTCAATAATCAGTTAAAATTATAATTGCCTCAAAATACATGTACATATGAACATTACAAATTTCAATTAAGACTTGGAAGCCTTTGTTTATCTCCATGTTAAGAGGTTTAGATGTGCTTATGCTTCTATCGGGGCTGGGAACCATGACTCATTTGGTAGACAGTAAATCTGCTTTTTTGAAAAAATAATATTTATTTGTTTGGCCGTCCTGAGTCTTTTCTTCATTGCAGCATGCAGAATCTTTAGTTGAGGCATGTGGAATATAGCTCTCTGACCAGTGAATGAACCTGGGCTCCCTATATTGGGAGCACAGACTCTTAGCCACTTGACCACCAGTTAGGAGGAGTGTTAATCTAGGGCAGTGCTACTCAGTGTGGTCTGTGGGTGGGTGCAGGACCATGAACTATTTGCTGATGGTGAGCATTACGGTAGAGAGCTTGTGCATGCATGCTCAGTCACTAAGTCATGTGTGACTCCTTTGTGACCCCATGGATTGTAACCAGCCAGGCTCCCCTGTCCATGGAATTTCCCAGGCAAGAATACTGGAATGGGTTGCCATTTCCTTTCCAGGGGATCATCCCAACCCAGGGATTGAACCCACATCTCCTGCCTCTCCTGTGTTGACAAGCAGATTCTTTACCACTGAGCCACCTGGGACCACGGAAATCGCCAAATCTGCTTCTCTTTAATTCCATCCAATATTCTGTCTCCCTTTACTGGATCATGGTGCCTTAAATTTAAAGTGAGACTATGGTTTTTCCAGTAGTTATGTATGGACGTGAGAGTTGGACTGTAAAGAAAGCAGGGCACTGAAGAATTGATGCTTTTGAACTGTGGTGTTGGAGAAGACTCTTGAGAGTCCCTTGGACTGCAAGGAGATCCCACCAGTCCATTCAGAAGGAGATCAGTCCTCTGTGCTTTCCCTGATTCTGGAAAAGATTGAATGTGGAAGAAAGGGACAACAGAAGATGAGATGGTTGGATGGCATCACTGACTCAATGGACATGAGTTTGAATAGACTCTGGGAGTTAGTGATGGACAGGGAGGCCTGGTGTGCTGCAGTCTATGGGAGTCACAAAGAATCAGACACAACTGAGCAACTGAACTGAGTGAGGGGCAGGAATTTCTAAACATCACCTGAATGCAGTTGAAGGATATATTATACAAGTACCTTCTCATTGTACGATCTGACTGGTAGGCTTCAGAGAATATTTGGAATTATTTGACTCCTAGTTGTGTTTGTTCATACTGTTCGTGGGGTTCTCAAGGCAAGAATACTGGAAGTGGTTTGCCATTCCCTTCTCCAGTGGACCACATTCTGTCAGACCTCTTCACCATGACCCCTCTATCTTGGGTAGCCCCACAGGGCATGGCTTAGTTTGAGTTAGACAAGGCTGTGGTCCTAGTGTGATTAGACTGACTAGTTTTCTGTGATTATGGTTTCAGTGTGTCTGCCCTCTGATGCCCTCTTGTAACACCTACCATCTTACTTGAGTTTCTCTTACCTTGAACATGGGGTATCTCTTCACGGCTGCTCCAGTAAAGTGGAGCCGCTGCTCCTTACCTTGGACGAGGGGTATCTCCTCACCGCCAACCCTCCTGACCTTGAACATGGCGTAGCTCCTCTCAGCCCTCCTGCGCCCATGCAGTCACCACTCCTTGGACGTGAGGTAGCTCCTCCCGGTCACCACCCCTGACCTCGGACATGGGGTAGCTCCTCTTGGCCACTGCCCTTTGGGCATGGGGTCCTCCCGGCTTCTGCCCCTGACCTCGGATGTGGGATAGCTCTCTCAGCTGCGCTTGTGCTTTTGGGCTCCAAAATCACTGCAGGTGGTGATTGCAGCCATGAAATTAAAAGACACTTACTCTTTGGAAGAAAAGTTATGACTAACCTAGATAGCGTATTTAAAAGCAGAGACATTACTTTGCAGACTAAGGTCCGTCTAGTCAAGGCTATGGTTTTTCCTGTGGTCATGTATGGATGTGAGAGTTGGACTGTGAAGAAGGCTGAGTGCCAAAGAATTGATGCTTTTGAACTGTGATGTTGGAGAAGACTCTTGAGAGTCCCTTGGACTGCAAGGAGATCCAACCAGTCCGTTCTGAAGGAGATCAGCCCTGGGATTTCTTTGGGAGGAATGATGCTAAAGCTGAAACTCCAGTACTTTGGCCACCTCATGCAAAGAGTTGGCTCTTGGGAAAAGACTCTGATGCTGGGAGGGATTGGGGGCAGGAGGAGAAGGGGACGACAGAGGATGAGATGGCTGGATGGCATCACTGACTCGATGGACGTGAGTCTGAGTGAACTCCGGGAGTTGGTGATGGACAGGGAGGCCTGGCGTGCTGCGATTCAAGTGATCACAAAGAGTCGGACACAATTGAGTGACTGAACTGAACTGTGTTTGTTCATTCATTCAGTGGGTAATCATTGAAACACTACCTGTTGAGTGGTTCTGTTATGTGCTTAGGGGATATAATAATGCAGTGATATAAGCTACTATCTAATTAGGAAATGACTTAGAATCTGTAACCTGAAGAGTTTTAGTCCTATCATTGGCTTTTCCTAACTGTGCTGTGGAGCCTGAGGGTGTGGAGCACTGACTGTACTGTGTCATTTTATATAAAGGACTTGAGCATCCTTGGAGTTTGGTATCTGCAGGGAGTCCCTGAAACAAGTGTCCAGAGGATACCAAAGGATGACTGTACTAACAATGTACCCTCAAAACTATATGCAAATCATCTCTCTCAGATTTACCTGGTTACATTTCTAACACTAAAGCTTTGAGGTAAAGAAAATCACCTCTGAAGTAACAAAGTTATCAAAGTCCTTTTCTTATCACTTTTTCAAGTCCTCAAACAGTGGTGTGTCAAACCTAAATAACAGATACTAAAGAAATAGCATGATTGAGAGAGACCATAAAACCTGTTCTCCCATTTCACTTTCCCTCCATTCATATTAACTTGCAGAATAAAGCTGACTGCATTATTCTAGGCTTAAAATAGAAAATGCCTCCCTATAAATGAAACAGTATCCTGGCATTTCACGCCACTACTCCCATTTCTGATAAATGAATTATGGATGTCTGAGTTAGATTTTTCCTTCCTGAGGTTGCTTCTTTTTAAATGTTCCCTCTGCTTAAGAGTCATAGCAACATATTTAGTGGGAGGTGAGACCACACGTTGAATCTTGAATATGTGCTTTGTGAGCCCAGAATCTAATTTCCTTTCAAAACAAACCAATGCATAGGTTAAAGACTCATTTTCCAAAAGGAATGGAGTTTTCATCTTTGTCCCTTATCTCTATTCCCAGGAAGGTTTAGCCAGGGTGGATGGAAGTACATTTCTTCTGGTCCTTTAGTGTTCTTTTCACACATCATTTCTGGTTTTAAGAATGTCACCATGTTGTGTGGCCTTTTCGTTCTCATCCCTGCAGATGAAGACTGTTGTCAGGAGAGGGTATTCAGAAGCAGACCTGGTGAATGTAGGCCATGCTGTCTACTGTTATAGCAACCATTTTATCTCGGCACTGGAGAGACCATACTTGCAATCTGCAATCTTAGCCTGTAAGATCATTTCTTGATACCCAGGATTTAGTCACACATGTTCAGATAAAATTATCCTGTAGCTAAGTAGGTCAGACAAAAACCCACCCAACAAAAGTGGGGCCATTAACAGAGGCTGATTGGTTTTTTCCAAATATTTTTGAAAAATTTCCTCTCATCCTTTTACAGAATAACACTGTGATATACTATGTGGGATTCCCTTGTAGCTCAGCTGGTAAAGAATCCGTCTGCAGTGCAGGAGGCCCCGGTTTGATTCCTGGATCAGGATGATCTGCTGGAGAAGGGATAGGCTACCCACTCAGTATTCTTGGGCTTCCCTGGTGGCTCAGCTGGTAAAGAATCTGCCTGCAATGTGGGAGACCTGGGTTCGATCCCTGGGTTGGGAAGATCCCATAGAGAAGGGAACAGCTACCCACTCCAGCATTCTGACCTGGAGAATTCCATAGACTGTACAGTCCATGGGGTTCCAAAGAGTCAGACACAACTGAGCAACTTTCACTTTCATGCTACTATATGGAGAAGGAAATGGCAACCCATTCCAATATTCTTGCCCGGGAAAGCCCATGGACAAGAGGAGACTGGTGGGCTCCATGGGGTCACAAAAGAGTCAGATATGACTTAGAGACTAAACAACAAAAATCACAACAATCCTACTATATACTTGACCAATGATTAGCACATGAATTCATGTAAGTGAAGTTGCTCAGTCATGTCTGATTGTTTGCAACCCCATGGACTATAGCCTACTAGGCTCCTCCATCCATGGGATTTTCCAAGCAAGAATACTGAAGTGGGTTGCCATTTCCTTCTCCAGGAATTTATGTAATGTTGACTACAAATGTACATGCTGCTGCTAAGTCGCTTCAGTCTTGTTTGACTCTGTGCCACCCCATAGATGGCAGCCCACCAGGCTCCCCCATCCCTGGGATTCTCTAGGCAAGAATACTGGAGTGGGTTGCCATTTCCTTCTCCAATGCATGAAAGTGAAAAGTGAAAGTGAAGTCGCTTAGTCGTGTCCGACTCTTAGTGACCCCATGAACTGAAGCCTACCAGGCTCCTCTGTCCATGGGATTTTCCAGGCAAGAGTACTGGAGTGAGGTGCCATTGCCTTCTCCAGGAATTTATGTAATGATGACTACAAATGTACATACCAGAGTCCAAATGTGTTCAAAAGAGATGGCTGTGAAAAAATAACCTTGATACTTTCCAAATACATCTATAGATTTTTGTCCATGAAAGAACCTACAACAAAAATTGTATAAAATTTGTTTCCATCATGTAGGCTCATGATGCAGTATGTTGAGATAAGTAACATTTGGGACCATCTTCTAGATTCTGGGAAGTGGTCCATGTCTGGGGCCTCACACAAAACTGATTAACAGTAGGAAAAGTCTGCTCTCAGACCAGAAGCCAGCCTTCCCATCCCTTCCCTCACCAGCCATTAGTCACAAGTCCTGACCATCCTCACCATTTAAGTCCACCTCTTTATAGCTCTCCAAAGACCGATGCTTGTCTTCCCTGTCCATCCATCCACACTAGTCTAATCCCTTCTTCTCACCTGCATCCTTGGAAAATCTCCTAGATGGTCTCCCTGTCTCCAGTCTTACCTCATCCTGCTGCCCAAGTGATATTTTAGAACCAAAATAAGAATACTAAAGAATCTTTTAGATACTCAATCAAAGATAGTATTAATCACTCAGTCACGTCCAACTCTTTGCAACCACATGGACTGTGGCCCACCATGTTCCTCTGTCCGTGGAATTCTCCAAGCAAGAATACTGGAGTGGTTAGCCATTCCCTTCTCCAGGGGATCTTCTTGACTCAGGGATCTAACTGGGTGTCCTACTTTGCAGGCAGGTTTTTTACCATCTGAGCCGCCAGGGAGATTTAATATCTTGAAATTTTATTAAAATGCAAGATCCTTCATGACCCGCCTCTTCCCTCATTATTAAGTCTGTTCTGCTCTGTGCGTCCACCCCTCCCCTCTCTTTATCAGCCCTTCGGGACTTGCACAGTTCCCTGAAGGCGCCACACTCATTCAGCCTTCCACCATCTGCATCCGTGTAATTCCTCCTTTCCCTTCCACTTGCATCACTTCTCCTGGGAAGCCTTCTCTCACCTCCTGCATCTGAGTTGGATGCCCTCCAGTGAGTTTTCACAGCATATGTGAACTTATTGCTTTTAGTGAATAAAACCTTTGTTATTGTAAATGGGGTCACACATACCAAGATAGGGAATAGAGAGGCAAAAACAGATTCTGAGATGAGTTCCGATTTAGTTTGGGATATGAAATGTCTGTTTGGTCGTGCAAAAGTATCAACCTTGACTGGCTCATCTAGATGAATTAGCAAAGTGTATCCCAAAATAGTAGCTATTAAAGGGTGTTATATATCATGAACCTTGTGTTGGATAGCTTTTACCCTCCACCCAGAAGGCTGACTTCTGAGGACTGCATTAAGGGACTCCCTTGCCCTCTGGCTTTCCACTGGGTTTGGCCAGTGGAACATTCAAGCAGGACATCAGTGGGATGCAGAAGAGTAAAGAAAGGGTATTTACTTTCTGCTCCTGCTTGCTGAGCCCTGGGGGTTAGCTGTGTCCCAGATGATCATATTTCCCCTTAGGTGGCCCTAAGGCTGACTTCCTAAGAACTGCCTTTTGTGGGTTTAGTGACCACTTCCCAAAAGTTCTTAGATCCAGGGATTTCCCAGTGTTGCTAGTCTAGAATGTTGTATTCTTCCTCATTGATTTTCCCAAATCTTGTCTGCTTCTCTGTATAAGTCCCTTGAATTTCCTTTTTAACACTAAGATATAAGTCCCTGGAATAAACTTTTATACCCAATATTAAACAGCTCAGATACCTCTAAGAAAGAATATAACAATGCCCGTGAGAGATGTCTTGGTGGCCATTTATTTATTCTTTAATGAGAGCTGAGTAAATACAGAAAGTGGTTGTCTAACCTCAAATTCCTGTAAGCCTAACACCTGAAGTGTATTTCTTTTATGAACTACTGTATGAATGATTCCAGTGCTCATAAGCATGATTAAATGGCACAGTTTTCAGGCCCTTTGTTCCCTCTGTCAGTTTCAGTGTGCTCTCTTCAAGGACTTGGGGACATAGTCTCTTGAGGCTCACAGTACCAGTTCTGATAAAGGGTCGGATTGATGCTATAGGTTACAATGAAGTTTGGGTTTAATTTATGCTTAACAGTGCACTATTGACATGAATAATTGATAGTGGCTTCCATTTAAATTTCTTATTTAAGAAACAAACTCACAAATTCCTAAAGCCTCTAAAGCAGATGGAAATTACAGTAAGAGAAAGAGATAAGTATCCTTTTTAAATAATGGATTAAGCATTTGAGCAGGGTTTCCAGACAGGTATATTTATTTATCTTTCTCTTTTCATCTTCTCCTCTAACCTCTACCTTGGATCCTTCTACTTCTCTTGTTTCTTTATATCCAGAAATATGTACAGTTGAGAGCACAGAGACCTTGAGAGGTCAGTGCTAGCACTGTGTTATTTGTATTATTATTACAGAGAGGTGGAGAAGGTGTCCAACACCATTCATGTGTGATCAACCAGTGTCCACAAGCTGAACAGGAAACAAACTGAAGAGAAAAACACTGTTGTTTTGTTTATTTCACTCCATATATAGATACTGGAAGAATATGCTGAAAATCTAATCAAACTGCAAACTAAGGGCTTATTTTAATATTAAGATATTATTAATATTTAGATATTGGTTGCTTTCTTATTCAAATAAAATGCCTTCTAAGATAAGGGACTGAGGTTAGAATTTTGTTTCTACAAGCTAAAGGAGATGTTATGATGTTTTGTTTTACAATTCAGTTAATTACATTAGAAGCCTATTGTTCCAATGTACTGAAGATAAATAAATGTGTGTGTGTGTGTGTAATATCCATGCAGCTGTCCTTTTCCATTATACTCCTTAATAAAAGGTAGAGAGGTAGAAAATATGTCTTAGATCAGGACATACATGCTGATTTTTCTTCACATAAAATAGATCACCAAAGAAGGCAAGGTAATAGAAAACTGTCCTGATTTTGGATACAATCTGGTGAACAGTCTCCACCTTGCTGTTCATTTTATCTGTGACTTTGGGGAGAAGCGTTCTTGGCAAAGCTTCCCCCTGCCACATCAAGATCTCTGTGACCCTGTTTGACTTAAAGAAAAACAAATAATCTATATATCTGTGGGGTTGCTACTCAGCTGCATTTGAAATCAGTGTAAACAGCTGCTAATACAGTGAGCATGTCAGTGGGTCCTCTCATTTACTGCTCGCAGCAACCCACTATTGGAGAGAGACCGGACAGGCGAATTAAAGTGGCTATTGTCACCATGTGGCAGAATTGCAATTTGAGCTCATTTGTTCCCATGCCATCTATTCACCTGCGTAGTTAATTAACCTGTGGTCAAGTAGATGAGAAATTAATTCCTATGCTGATCACATGCTTCAGTAAGTTTACTACCTTGAAAAAACTGCAATTACCAGAATGCCTTACTCCTGTATTCAGTAAAGAACCAAGAGCCTGGCTTTACCAAGTGCTGGTGCTTAGAGCCTTGCTTCTCCAGAGAGAGGAGGTTGGTCCACAGAGATGGGCAACACCTTATGTACCCATGACTGACCAAATAACAAGAAGTCCTTTATTACAGAAAATGACTGTACAGGTCTGACTTCACAGTGGCATGTATTCTGTGGAAATCAGTGAAGGCCACCTAAATTATACTCCAAAAAGCTTGATAGATTTTGGTTTTTCTTTTTAAAGGATGGCTTCAGCTATGGACTAATCAGAGGGTGCCATGTGGAAGTTAGAGCTTAGGTCTCTGCTCTTAAATAATTCTACTGGTATATATTAATAGCTTTTAAAATTTTTGAATGATTATCAGGTTGATCATATTGTTAATGTAAATAAATGTTTTGGTAAACTATATAAAATTGCCACAGATATGGATTATTAATATTATTAAGGGTGATAAAAGAGTAATAAGATAGTTTTAGGCTGACTGTCAGATGGCAGGTAGTTAATTTTCTCTGTATGGATATAGGTTGGAATCACAAAACCTAAGAGATCCTTTCCCAGTGTTTTTACAAGTAATTGACAGCCCTTGAGAGTACTCTGGAAACGTGGGTTGTGAAAGAATCTCTTTAGGAGGAAGAAACTGAGACCAATAAGAGCCAGTGGGAATCAGAAACCTTCTCCTGTGTGGAGAAGGCTTAGAGTATAGAAGGCATAGAGTCTTAAAGATGTGTCCTGCTTTGGAAAATTGTGAATTATCTTGCCTATAGAACACCTAAAATAACTTAAAGAAATTGAGAAAAACAGTTGACTACTTGTGAGTTTCCAGCAGTTTTCCCTGAATTCTCACTTTCTCTGCCTCATGTTCTCATCACAAGCTGCCATCTCATGAATTTCAGAAAAGACTGACCTTTGCTAGAAGAGTTTACCTCTTCCTATTTTAGATATCCTTACACCATCTGCATATCATTTGCATATACTAGTAAATGTATTTAAATTTGCATGAGTAGCAGATAAAGTACCTGTGGCTAGATCCTGGGCTGAGAGTAGCTGACTACTAAAGATTTTGTATGACCTTTATGCTCTTGGTTGATTTTCCCTCTTTCTGAGGTTGATTCTCACTCAATCACCTCCCTCCCACACCTGTCCTGATTACCAAATATAGACTTTTATTTTCTCCCCAACCCTCTAGCATCTCCCCTTCTCATATCACAGATCTCTCTCTCCCCCAACCCCCTCCCGCCACCCCCCCTCCCTCATTCTGGTTGCTTAACCTTCCCATAGGCTCTGGCATTATATTGCCATTATGCAGAAGAACGCATTTGTCACTCACAGTCTCCTGGTCTTGGCCCGAGTTTATATAGTTTGTACTGGGTGAATCTGGCTAGAACTTGAGTGTATCAGCAGTTTTAACTGAGACTTGTGTTGTTAATTTCTTTGGCTGAAATTAACAATTTTCATATAATTGATACAATTTACATTCATACAATTCATACGATTTAATTCCTTCCTAAAGGAATGACAGATCCCTTTCATGCTTCTCAAAGGAAAAAGGAATATTTGAAACAAAAACCCTTGATTATTTTTTTTCTTTCTCTTATCCACCCATCTCACACATCACGTGAGTGTTGTGGGAGACTGGGTAGTGGAGCATCTGAGAAAGAACTGGGATTTGAATGGAAAAGAATTAGAGGTCTTGATTTGATTGAAATTTAATTCAAAGGGAGCGAAAGGAGTCCCTAAGTAAAGGACAATCTCAGAAGTAGCTCCATGAACAACCATGCGTTTGCCTCATCTCATCATCTGCACTTTCAAGCATTACCATTTATGGGACAATAGAGGCTCCAGTTATTGTGGCAGTAGTTCTCCCTGATACAGAGGTACCACAGCAACTGTGGCTTAATTTTTCAGAGTGCTGAATTTGTATCAAATTGCTCTACAGAGAGTAATGATGGTGGCATTATAATAGTAGAACCACATTCTACAACATGGAGGTATGGGGACGAGACCCATTTTGCTGGTGTTCATTCATGTTTAGGAGTGTTTATTCATATTTGTTGAAATGTTTGTAACTCAAATGCAAATCTGTGCAGTTATTCAGGTATGCCATTACAAGTTATATGGATATTCTTTCAGATTTTATGATCATATGTACTGTTTTTATATCAGTTGATGCCATTTATTATCATCCAATTTTCTAATAATGTTTCTATGAGCGTCTGTTAGAATCTCCATTGTAAAACTTATTTCAACTGAAAGGTCTACTAGCCCTTGCTTAATTCATCCTGGTTAAAACAAAATACCCACAACAACTTCATAGCTGTTAATGTTTTTCCTTGTTTCTTATTAGGGAAATGTTTTTTCTGATGCTCAGAAAATAGACTTTGTTAACAATGGTAGTCATCTTAAATTCACATGTTTTTAAATGCAGAAGCTTCTGTAATCTTTATGAATATAATACACATAGATTACCCACACATGTACTTGTAGTAAGCCAGGACAATGTGAGTGGAGGAGGGAGGCCCAAGTAACTGTTAGATAAGTTGCTAAATAAAATTGAATGATCCTTTTATATACTGAGAGGATATTTTGAGCCACAGCCTCCAAAAGCATACCTGTGCTGATACATGGACAAACACTATATGTTGTTCATACCTGAAAATTCACGGCTATGTAATTATGATAATTTTTGAAGCCCAGCATACACAACCTGCTTATTTGGTTTTCCTGTGAACAGTTCTATAGCTTTGATGAGCTTGGTACATGATTTAGGGAGGGGAGCGGGGAACAACTTTGTCCTGTAAAGAAACATTGGCTGTTTTTCCCTTGGGCTATAAACTCAGCCAAGTCTAAATAGAGTTCATCAGGGTTAGTATATGTTTTCCAAGAGAGATAAGAAAAAGAGCAGATTTTCTGATTCCCTCACCTGGCATTAGTCCTTCCAAGACATTTCAGATTTCATCTTCTCAAATACAGAGGCACCATCTACCAAGGATAATAATTTAGAACTTTACAGTTCACAAAGCATTTTTACATATATTCTCATTTGACTTGTAAAAGTTGATAGGTAGTAGGTAGTGTTTTGGGCCCCAGTGTCTGCGTTGTTTTTTACATGTAAGGAATGTTCTGTCTTTTGAATCTTGATGGAGAGCCAAGACTGCTCTCCAGTATAGTGGCTAGAATTGCCAGATTCAATAGTGACTAGCTCATCCTCCCCTGCTCTAGTCTTGGTCAGAGGCCATGCAGTCTAGATGCTAAAGATCAGTAGCACATGTGCAAGCTGGCGAAAGAAAAGGCCAAGCAAGCTCTCCCTCACTTGCTTGTGTTCTTTCTCCACAGCCCCTCTTCCTCCCAGCAGGTCCTTCCTCATAGAACAGCCAGGTGTTTTTCTTTATCCTTCGCCTCCATCTTGTTAATTCTATGCTCCCATCTATTCTGATTCTCAGCTTCACAGTGGCTTTTGAACAAACTGTCTTTCTGTTTAACTCAGTTGCAGCAAAGAAACTGAAATGAAGTTAACACTGGTGTCCCTGTTTTTCCAGGGGAGGAAAACAAAAATTCAAGGCAGGTTCTCATAGCTGATGAAAGTGAATCTTCCAGATTTGTGCTGTTTGTATCACATCATTTACTTTAATTTGGAACATGATTCTAGGTGCTATTTTTGAATACAGTGTTGATAAATAATGAACACTTTTAGTTCATGGCAAGAATTGTTATTTTTGAGAATCTAGTGTTTATATTATGACATATATGACATACAGTTTCATTCAGAAAAGACCTTCTGAATACTTAGTAGGAGAATAGCACTTAAAAATCAAACTAGTGTTATACATAGAGATGTAGAAATTTAAGATGACCATTGACTCATTGGAAAAAACTCTGATGCTGGGAGGGATTGGGGGCAGGAGGAGAAGGGGACGACTGAGGGTGAGATGGCTGGATGGCATCACGGACTCGATGGACGTGAGTCTGAGTAAACTCTGAGAGATGGTGATGAACAGGGAGGCCTGGCGTGCTGCGATTCATGAGTTGCAAAGAGTCGGACACAACTGAGCGACTGAACTGATTATATCTATTATTGCGGGCAGGAATCCCTCAGAAGAAATGGAGTAGCCATCATGGTCAACATATGAGTCCAAAATGCAGTACTTGGATGCAATCTCAAAAACGACTGAATGATCTCTGTTCGTTTCCAAGGCAAACTATTCAGTATCATGGTAATCCAAGTTTATGCCTCAACCAGTAATGCTGAAGAAGCTGAAGTTGAAGGATTCTGTGAAAACCTACAAGACCTTTTAGAACTAACACCTCCAAAAATGTGATTTTCATTATAGGGGACTGGAATGCAAAAGTAGGAAGTTAAACACCTGGAGTAACAGGCAAATTTGGCCTTGGGATGCGGAATGAAGCAGGGCAAAGGCTAATAGAGTTTTGCCAAGAAAATGCACTGGTCATAGCAAACGCCCTCTTCCAACAACACAAGACTCTACACATGGATATCACCAGATGATCAACACTGAAATCAGATTGATTATATTCTTTGCAGCCAAAGATGGAGAAGCTTAATACAGTCAACAAAAACAAGACCAGGAGCTAACTGTGGCTCAGATCATAAACTCATTACCAAATTCAGACTTAAGTTGAAGAAAGTAGGGAAAACCGCTAGACCATTCAGGTATGACCGAAGTCAAATCCCTTATGATTATACAGTGGAAGTGAGAAATAGATTTAAGGGCCTAGACCTGATAGGTAGAGTGCCTGATGAACTATGGACGGAGGTTCGTGACATTGTACAGGAGACAGGGATCAAGACCATCCCCATGGAAAAGAAGTGCAAAAGGCAAAATGGCTGTCTGGACAGGCCTTACGAATAGCTGTGAAAAGAGAAGTGAAAAGCAAAGGAGAAAAGGAAAGATATAAGCATCTGAATGCAGAGTTTCAAAGAATAGCAAGAAGAGATAAGAAAGCCTTCCTCAGCGATCAATGCAAAGAAATAGAGGAAAAGAACAGAATGGGAAAGACTAGAGATCTCTTCAAGAAAATTAGAGATACCAAAGGAACATGTCATGCAAAGATGGGCTCGATAAAGGACAGAAATGGTATGGACCTAACAGAAGCAGAAGATATTAAGAGAGGTGGCAAGAATACACAGAAGAACTGTACAAAAAGGATCTTCATGGCCCAGATAATCACGATGGTGTGATCACTCATCTAGAGCCAGACATCCTGGAATGTAAAGTCAAGTGGACCTTAGGAAGCATCACTATGAACAAAGATAGTGGAGGTGATGGAATTCCAGTGGAGCTATTTCAAATCCTGAAAGATGATGCTGTGAAAGTGCTGTACTCAATATGCCAGCAAATTTGGAAAACTCAGCAGTGGCCACAGGACCGGAAAAGGTCCGTTTTCATTCCAATCCCAAAGAAAGGCAATGCCAAAGAATGCCCAAACTACCGCACAATTGCACTCATCTCACACGCTAGTAATGCTCAAAATTCTCCAAGCCAGGCTTCAGCAATATGTAAACCATGAGCTTCCAAATATTCAAGCTGGTTTTAGAAAAGGCAGAGGAACCAGAGATCAAATTGCCAACATCTGCTGGATCATTGAAAAAGCAAGAGAGTTCCAGAAAAACATCTATTTCTGCTTTATTGACTATGCCAAAACCTTTGACTGTGTGGATCACAATAAACTGTGGAAAATTCTGGAAGAGATGGGAATACCAGACCACCTAACCTGCCTCTTGAGAAATCTGTATGCAGGCCAGGAATCAACAGTTAGAACTGGACATGGAACAACAGACTGGTTCCAAATAGGAAAAGGAGTACATCAAGGCTGTATATTGTCACCCTGCTTATATGCAGAGTGACATCATGAGAAACGCTGGACTGGAAGAAACACAAGCTGGAATCGATTGCTGGGAGTAACATCAATAACCTCAGATATGCAGATGACACCACCCTATGACAGAAAGTGAAGAGGAGCTAAAAATCCTCGTGATGAAAGTAAAAGAGGATAGTGAAAAAGTTGGCTTAAAGCTCAACATTCAAAAAATAAAGATCATGGCATCTGGTCCCATCACTTCATGGGAAATAGATGGGCAAACAGTGGAAATAGTGTCAGACTTTATTTTTTGGGGCTCCAAAATCATTGCAGATAGTGATTGCAGCCTTGGACTGCAAGGAAATCCAATCAGTCCATTCTGAAGGAGATCAGCCCTGGGATTTCTTTGGAGGGAATGATGCTAAAGCTGAAACTCCAGTACTTTGGCCACCTCATGCGAAGAGTTGACTCATTGGAAAAGACTCTGATGCTGGGAGGGATTGTGGGCAGGAGGAGAAGTGGACAACAGAGGATGAGATGGCTGGATGGCATCACTGACTTGATGGATATTAGTCTGAGTGAACTCCGGGAGTTGGTGATGGACATGGAGGCCTGGCGTGCTGCGATGTATGGGGTTGCAAAGAGTCGGACATGACTGAGCAACTGAACTGAACTGAACTGAAGGATTTAATCCACCATTTAACTAATACAGTGATTGGTTACTAAACTGATACAGTGAAAACGAGCTATTAGGCAAGATGCAATTTGGAGGCATTTTGTTTTTTTGTGTTTCATGGAAGCCTGGAGTCTGTTGATCAGTCTTAATAGGCTCTCTCTCAGTCAGGAGGCTATGTGGAATGGGTGTAGTTCCTTTTTCCTCAATGAAACCACTTTCCTTTTTAAAAAGCTCATTAAAATTTATTTTACTGGTAGTTTTACTCCTAAAAGGCTTCCCTGGTATCTCAGTGGTAAAGAATCCACCTGCCAATCCAGGAGACACAGGTTCAATCTTCCCTGGAGAAGGAAATGGCAAGCCACTCCAGTATTCTTGCCTGGGAAATCCCATGAACAGAGGAACCAGATAAGCTGCAGTCCATGGAGTGGCAAAAGAGTGGGAGACAACTTAGCAACTAAACAACAACATTCCTCCTAAAATCAGATTTGAAATAAAGCGTTCTATTGATAGAGAACCAAATAAACCATTGTAAGCCAGTGCTACAGACCAGAGGAATAAGGTTTAGAAGAGCTGGCACTGGAGGTAGGTAGACATTATAGTGACGTCTTCTGGAGCTGTGGCATTTGACCTGAGTCTTGAAAAATGACTGATGAGAGGGAATAATCATTACAAAGAGACTGTGTGGTGGCTGGAAGTGCATTGGTATTAGTGAGCTCCTTGCAAGCTTTGAAATAAAAACCATCTTCCTATTTACCCGTTTTGTTTTTTTGTTAAGAGAAGTCATAAATTTCTTATTTTTCCTAGAGCGTCTTATCTAAATTACAAATCTGAACATGTTTTTACTCTTTCTTCAAGCCCTTTGTGACCAAGTCCAGACTCTTTAGATATATGCAAAGAATTCATAATGTATCCTCTATTTTTAACTTATATTGCATTATGCTCTAGTTTTAACTAATTTTTTTTTACAGCCCTCTGAAAATAGTATGCTTCATTTGTGTTGGACACTGGTGAATAATAGACATGCAATAAGTGATTATCATTCTGCTGTGCTTTGTAGTTGTTAACTATAAGGTGTAATCTTGATATGCATTATAATTATTACTAATTTAACACAATTGAAAGCTGAGTTTCCCTATATCTCCTCTCTGTGGCAAGATCATTGCCCCTTTTTTTCCTTGAGAAAACCTGGGGAAGAAAAAAAGACCATGAAATGTGGTGAAGAATTTAGTGTCAGAAATAAAAGATTTAAATTTATTTTAATTTGCCCTTAATCTGATATTCCAAGTTATGGAGTAAATTGCCCTAATAGCCATTTTTGTTTTTATTTGTATTTATTGTTCAGCTGCTAAGTCCTGTCCAACTCTTTATGATCCCAGTGACCCCAAGCATGCCAGGTTTTCCTGTCTTTCACTATCCCCTGGAGTTTTCTCAAACTCATGTCCATTGAGTCAGTGATGCCATCCAACCGTCTCGTCCCTATGCCATCCCCTTCTCCTCCTGCCCTCAATCTTCTCCTACCTTAAGTGACTATAAATAACAGTTTCAGTAACAGGAGGAAATCTTCCCTTTATATGCGTACTTGTTAGTATTTTCCTTAGATAAAATTAAGGAGCTTCATTTCAACTCTGAATAGCAGAGTAAAATTTACATGGAAAGAAAATATTGCAAGTTATGTGGAGCCATATTCATTAATATCAATTGATCGTTAATTCTTAGCCATCAAAAATATTATAAATTAATTAAACTTTTATTTCAGTTTTTTTTTCTTTCAGATATTATGTGCTGGCTTTTCTTTAAACAGGGAGGTAAATCAAGTAGCATAAGCCCCAAAAATTGTTTTCACAGAGTAATTTTAGTGTGAAATGGTAAAAATAGACCATGCACACTTCTTACTGATTAATGGAACTTTTGAGATAATTCCTTTAGAGATTTGAAATCTAGTGAAAATCTATCTTTCCATTTCATTACACTTAAATATCTTTCTTCTTATTGTGTTCTTATTTATTAACTACAATGTTGATATAAAAATTAAGGTCAAACTGCTTAAATATTTAGCATACCTTGGAAAGAAGCAAATCAGAAATAACTGGACCAACTTAAGGAATAGCTTCAGATTTAGCATTTAGCCAAAAACTAAAAATAATAATCATATATGAGTTCTTCATAATCAAAAAGTAATAATGATTGAGGTCAGACATTTCCAATTATGTTTATCTTTTACTGATATGAGAAGATTAGAATTAATCTAGAGATTAGGAATTAAGACATGGTGATGTTTTTGAACTAGGAATACAAGCTAGAATGAGGGAATGGTGTCTAAGCAGTGTGACCATGAATGAAAAGTCTGACATGGGGAGACATACTAAATGGTTATAGGAATAACTTGGGACGAATCTTTTTGCCACTGGGGGACTTAATTGTCTCATATGGAGACAATTAGCTCCTTGACAATGGAGACAAAAATAGCTCCTTGAATTTTGCTGTGAGAATTACAAATAATGCATTCTTAGTGTTCAGGTACTATAGGCCCTACTGGCCCTGTGAAAGTGCTGCCCTCAATATGCCAGCAAACGTGGAAAACTCAGCACTGGCCACAGGAGTGGAAAAGGTAAGTTTTCTTTCCAATCCCAAAGAAAGGCAATGCCAAAGAATGCTCAAAATACTGCACAATTGCACTCATCTCACATGCTAGTCAAGTAATGCTCGAAATTCTCCAAGCCAGGCTTCAGCAATACTTGAACCGTGAACTCCCTGATGTTCAAGCTGGTTTTAGAAAAGGCAGAGGAACCAGAGACCAAATTTCCAACATCCGCTGGATCATTGAAAAAGCAAGAGAGTTCCAAAAAAACATCTATTTCTGCTTTATTGACTATGCCAAAGCCTTTGACTGTGTGGATCACAATAAACTGTGGAAAATTCTGAAAGAGATGGGAACACCAGACCACCTAACCTGCCTCTTGAGAAATCTGTATGCAGGTCAGGAAGCAATAGTTAGAACTGGACATGGAATAACAGACTGGTTCCAAATAGGAAAAGGAGTCCGTCAAAGCTGTATACTGTCACTCTGCTAATTTAACTTATATGCAGAGTACATCATGAGAAACGCTGGACTGGAAGAAACACAAGCTGGAATCAAGATTTCCAGCAGAAATATCAATAACCTCAGATATGCAGATGACACCACCCTTATGACAGAAAGTGAAGAGGAGCTAAAAAGCCTCTTGATGAAAGTGAAACAGGAGAGTGAAGAAGTTGGTTTAAAGCTCAACATATAGAAAACAAAGATCATGGCATCCAGTCCCATCACTTCATGGGAAATAGATGGAGAAACAGTGGAAACAGTGTCAGACTTTATTTTGGGGAGCTTCAAAATCACTGCAGATGATGACTGCAGCCATGAAATTAAAAGACGCTTGCTTCTTGGAAGAAAAGTTATGACGAACCTAGATAGTATATTCAAAAGCAGAGACACTACATTGCCGACTAAGGTCCATCTAGTCAAGGCTATGGTTTTTCCTGTGGTCATGTATGGATGTGAGAGTTGGACTGTGAAGAGGGCTGAGCGCCGAAGAATTGATGATTTTAAACTGTGGTGTTGGAGAAGACTCTTGAGAGTCCCTTGGACTGCAAGGAGATCCAACCAGTCCATTCTGAAGGGAATCAACCCTGGGATTTCTTTGGAAGGAATGATGCTAAAGCTGAAACTCCAGTACTTTGGCCACCTCGTGGGAAGAGTTGACTCACTGGAAAAGACTCTGATGCTGGGAGGGATTGGAGGCTGGAGGAGAAGGGGATGACTGAGGATGAGATGGCTGGATGGCATCATGGACTCAATGGACGTGAGTCTGAGTGAACTCCGGGGGTTGGTGATGAACAGGGAGGCATGGCATGCTGCAGTTTATGGGGTTGCAAAGAGTCAGACACGACTGAGCAACTGAACTGAACTGGCCCATGTGATAATGCAGGGTATTAGCGTTGCTTTAGAGGTTTTATCATCTGGAACACTTAGCAATGTAGCTGTGAATGAAATGAATCATTGACACTTTTCCTCCTATTTCTCCAGGGGAAATCACTTCTACCCAGTTTGGAATGTTTATATTCTAAAAGTGGAAACAGTGGGAGTGGTATATGGATTTTAGTGGGACCGGGGAAGGGTGCGATTCTGAAATTCTCTTGGAAAAACTAAATGGATCCCAGAGCTTAAGGAGTTCATCTATACTCTGTAACAATTGATTGTTTCAAGAGTCTTTTCAAAGTCAGATTTTCATAGTCGAGTGTCAATAAAAGATTGAATATCCCTTCTGAATCTGTTCAAGAAAACCTGACAGAGTCAAGCCATTCTATTGAAATTATCACATTTCTTGCCTCATGCATTTGCTAAGAGGAGATAGAAGAAGAGGAACATGATCATAAATTTGGAAAGGCATTGTTTGGTTTACTTAATTGCTATAAGTTTATCTTGATTTTTTAAAAACCCTTAAAAGATCATTTAATTTTGCATTTTATTATATGATTTATTTATTGGATTTACAGCAATCTTTCCTTCAAAGAATGACCCCCAAAACTCCCATGAATACAGTCATTACTGTGATTATGAAAAGAATTATGACAAAACAGTGGTGAACATGCATCTCGGTGTGTTCCTGAGATTACAATATGCTCTCCATCCCAAGGCAAGAGAAAAATTTTTAAACAGTGATTATTTCAACATTCTTGTTCAAAAATTTGATCTACCTTGTTTTCACCAGTTGGTGACTGGTTTCCATGGAAATGGAAATGGAATAAGCATTCCTCGTTTTAGATTCTCAGCTGCCCCATGCCAACTGAGAGCTGTAAATGCCATTTGGTTAACAGCAAGGATCCAGAATTCTTCCATTTTAAAGGGGCAGAGAGAGAGGAATAGAAAATGTTTGCCAAGTCATTTTGCTTTTCTCCCTTTGAAAAGGACACAGTTTTATGATTGTCTCAGCTATTGACTGATGGTTATCGAACACATAACTATGTCCAAGAGTACTTTTTCTGACTAATCTGTTTAAATCTCTTTTCCACCCTTCACAAAGTTTCTTACCTCATTGAGATTTAACTGGCCTGTGATTGCCTTCCTAGTTGTCCACCTGCTGTCCCAGTGATGGTCACTGAACAGAAAAATGTTGTCAGAAATGTTGGAAAGAGACAGTTTAGTGATTTCAATGACCTGAGACTTGAAGGGGAAAAAATCTGTTGTAAAAGGGAGTACATGGGGGCAAGTTAGAAAATGATTACTCTTGAGAGAATGTTTGTTAATTTTGCCACAAAGATTTCCTGTTTCTGAGATTGTCACCTCCAGCTACTGCATTTTCTAGAACTATTCTGTAGGGAAGATAATGAAGAATACTATAAATAAATGCTTTAACCCCAAATATATCTTTCTCAGTACAGTTGTTTTCTTTGATCATGTATTTTTTTTTTTTTTAGTCTAAAGAGTTGAATAGATCTGAATGCTAGAAAAGAACCTAGTAGTAGCATTAACACATGCTGTTTTCTTTTATATTCTAAGATGTTTAGATACTAGACCAAGAAGTTCTTAAATATCACCCAGTAGAGTTCTATGAACTCACTTCTTGTGGGACGTGAAGAGTGTCACAGTATCTAATTTTAATAAAACCAGATATAATGACATCCAGCCACAGACCTTCCCTGTGTCCGCCAGTGTGATCTCACACTTAAGCCAAAGCAAGTAATGTGTGAACTAAGGAAATAAGAACCTCACCCCAAACTTAAACTGCATGACTACTTGAAGGGAAATCTTACTGTTGCTGATCATGCAATTTAGGGTCTGACATTTTCTATTATCAATTGTATTCATGGGGGAATAGCCTTCTCATGATTGTTTTGGTGTAAACGGCTTGTGCATTCCAGTGACAAGAAAAAAAGCACTTAGGCTATGGAAGGGACTTGCATAGAATATACAGTGAAGGTCAAGATAAGCCAGTTCTGAACATGGCAGTGACTCAAACTCTGTGACTGCTTCTGCACTCTCAAGAGAAGAGAGCAAGTTCCTTACTCTCTCACTTAATCTGCAGCCTTACTGGTTTGGAGAAGCTTTGCATGAGGGACTCATTACTGAAATAAATGGGTGTTGGGAAGAGAAAATGTTAAAAATGAATCCCCTTAAATTGGGGCCAGAGTCTTGTAATGAACGATACAAATGGTGTTTTATTTTAAACAATAAAACTAAAATGATGAAAATACATGTAGTTTATTATCTAACAGAACAGGCAGCTATAGCCATTGTTACATCAAACAAAAATGAATCATGTTTAAAGTTGTAGTTTTTATGTAATATTATGAAATTTGAATTTTAGTAGAGTAATAAACAGACTCAGTTTATAAAAATCTTTATCGGTTTTTCCAAGGGCCATTTGGAATCATTTTATTGACAAATCATTCTCATTTAAAGCCACTGTCACGTCGCCAACCTTGTTCCATTTTCACTAAATCTCGCTCTTCTGGATCCTCTTTCAATAAAAGCTTTCAGAGTGATTAAAGCTATTCTCAAATATTATTTTCATTGATTGTATGAAATCCTGTGTCTTTTGCAAGTTCATTAGGCAGTTGTTTGCTTTATTTGCCTTGTATTGTTTGCATTTTATATTTATGCAGAGATAAAAAGTTTCTAGCACTGAAAAGGGTGGGGCTGCTTGAGTCCACAGTGATTTTATTAGAGGTAGGATCATCCGTGAATATCATTTTTACTTGCTTAGCTAGGAATCTTAATCATTATGTTACCCAATTTATAAAGAACCTGTGGGCAGTGATCCAAATAGCTTCAAACGTGTACTTGTGAGCATTCCTCTCAGAAAGTCTGAAGTCATCGTGACTTTATGGCTCTGCTGAGTATGTGTGCACCTGAAGATAGATACATGTTTTTCCATAAAGTGATTATGCATTTGCTGTTGTGGAAACACTAGGACTTGATGTCAGGAGATCTGGGTTCAAGTTCTTTTGCAGTAAACTGGCTGGATTACCTTGGTGAAGTCACTTAGCCCATAGCAATCTCCATTTCCTTCCCTATAAGAGGGATAAAAGTACATGCAGTGCAAGATTATCGAAGAGATCAAATTAAATTTATGAGAATTTAGGTGAGATTATCTAATAATAAGTGAACCTTGCTGTTTGTTGATTTGATGTCTAAACTGCAAATTATATTAAGCATTCTTTCAAATGGAAATTAACCATTGTATATGAATGATACATAATAGCTATTGAGTTGATGAATTTACATTAAAAATATTCAGTATTAGTATTAAATCATAGGAAATGGAGGTAGAAAACATAGAAGCACGTGTTTTTGGTTACTAAAGAGACATAAATGGCTATGGCTGTATCTACCCTGCATACCTAGAAACCAGAAATTTATCAAACTGTACAATACAGGTAAATCTGTTAATTTTCTAGCTAAGAATATTTTTTACATTTTCAAAGGGTTTAAAAAAAAAGGGTATGTGACAGAGGCTGTATGTGGCCCTATAAAGCCTGAGATATTTACTGTTTGGCCTGTTACAGAAAATGTTTGCCAACCCCTGCTCATAAACTCATGCAAATACCATCGTAATAAAGACCCATTCCTTATGTTGTTTCTAAATGAAATATTATTTCTGTGCTAAAATACTGAACTGATAATTAGGTATTATGATAAATTACATGTTTTGGAGGGAGGCATTCCTTAATTGTTGGTTTCATACCTCCATAATGTTGAGAACCTTCCAATATGTAAGGAAATGATTCTGATGGACTCTACAGAGAGAACCAAGTATAGCTGTCAATAAACAGAAGGGCTAGCAAGTGCTTGGCGGAACTGAGCTGAAGTGATGATCACCCAGTGAACAGAAGGTGTTTGAGTCACTTATCTATACTTGAGGACCTCTTTCTAGAGTTCAGAGGGATCCTGGGACTAAGCACCACCCAGCTCCTTAGACTTCAGGGCCATGTTTTACCTACTGTATTGCAAACAAATAGGATTCTGTAATAGTCACCTATTTTAGATTATTATTCCCTGCAAAGTACAACTCACATCTTTAAAAGTGTTTTGACAGTTCATTCATGATATTGAAGCAGTTTCAAGCAAATTTAAGTCAAATATTTATAAGATCACATTTCTCCATCAGTCAATCGTTAACAGATTTTGAGCAAAACAAATATTTTTAGCCTATTTCACAATGAAGGTACCACTGAATGTACCACTGAATGATATATTTACTTGAATATTTTAGCAAAAGAAAATAGAAGCAGAATGTTAAATAGTTTACTGCTAAATGAACAGAGGCTTGTGAATTATTACCTATTCAGGATTTCTAAGCCAACAGAATTTATTGAAAATACATTATATCATGGCTATTTTTCCCATTATTTGAATCCTTAGTGACTAATACATTCCTTAGGCTGTATTAGGTACTCAATAAATATTTACTGAATGAATGACACAGAAAAGTTAATTAATTATGAACCAGGACATGGGAGTTGTCTCATTACACACACTTAACTAGGTCATTATAATATTTATACAATGAAAATTTACCTATATACAGGACCATGAGTAAAATTGAAATATTCTCTGTGTAAGATACATTCTAGCATCCTGGTCTCTGATTTTTGCTACTTTAGAAATATTTATATGAAGTGGTTTTCAGTATACATTTGTAGAAGAGAAGTATGTATGGAAAGAAATAGACCAGAAAAATCAAAATTATAATTTGATACAGGTCATTATTTCTTTCATTATCTTTATAGATCTTTTTCCAGTCTCCTGGTATACACACTCAGTATATTCTTCATATTTCATGCTTTCATGAGTTCTAATTATGAAATTTTCTTATAGTTATGAGGATGCAGAATTACAGGAAAAATCATTTCAGGTATAAGGAAGAGACAGTTGTTTAGGCTGCATACCAAGCATTTTCATAAACACCAACCTGAAGTCAGAACTCTTGGAGCCAAAATTGCTTTAACACCTTAAACATAAACCTTGATTAGTGTGTACCTCAATACTTGGTAATTATTTGCATACATTTTACAACACCCCTGTCAGTGATTTTAGTTCATCGGTTAGTTGAAATCACAGGACTCTTTAGGCCACAAGTGGTAATTAGATGGATAGAAATATAATGTTTTAGTAAGGCAGTATCGGCTTTATTTCTTCAGGAGGAGTGCTCACCAGCTCCAGAACTATTTTTTACTCTTCCCCTGTCACCCCACCATGACCCAGGTGACACCCAAGTGACACTGATGGTGTTCTAGAAAGAAAAGTGTAAGAGTCCCTTTGTCCTAGAAGCCTCGTGCTCTTAGGAACAGTATTTCTTGCAGTTGCCTATGAACAGAGCTTCCAGGGCCACACAGAGAAGGTCATACTCAGTTTCCAGAGTCCTCTCTCAGAAGCCCAAAGCCACGACTCCTCACTACGTGTTTCTTGTTCTGGCCACAGACTTCCCAGTTCATGGTCACTCACTAATTAAAGTTCAGTGTTTTGTTTTGTTTTTAACCATAAATGGTGTTGTTTGGTAGCTGACATTCCATCTTTTTCAGATACCAAGGGAAATAAAGCTAGAATCTAAAGTAATTTTTCCATAGATAAGGAGAAAATCTTTTGTTAATCCTTTACTCAGACTTTTCCCCAACAAGACTGTGAGTGCCCTAGCTTTGGATACTTCAACTCTATATGCCCCTTGTGAAGAAGATGTCTGGGACATAGGATGTAGATTGTCTGGACTTGAGAAAGGAAGAAGGGACAAACGGAAGGAAGGAGGAAGGAAAAGCTGGGAGGAGTAATATTGTTAACTGAAAGAATTCTTGGTAAGTACTTTAATAATTTTCCAAAAAATAAAATAGCATTCCTGACAGAGTTCATTGCTTACCTAAAAGAAACTTTACATTTCCCTGCACTGGAATTGTAGGTAGTAATTATCCTAGTAAAGCAGACAGATGTCCAGTAGGAAAGATGGGCATCACGTTGTCCCTCCAGCTCCAGGGACGAGTCGGAGCCTCCAGATCCACATTTATGAACTTTCAAGAGAAGACACTTGACTCTCAGCTCACTAAAAGCACATCTAAAAAGAATCAACAGGAATGACTAATTTCTGAATATGTGTAGTCAAGGGATAAGGGAGATAATATCTCAGGCCCCCATTTGTGGCGAAAAATGATATCAGACTGTTCCCAAAGCTTTGACTACATGGAGTAAAAACTAGTTTGTGTAATTTTCAGAGACCGAACAGAACCTCCTGATAAGAGCTTAAGGAGCTGGAAGAGCAGGGTGATGGGCTCTTAATAGATCCAGTGGGGAAGGAATAACATCACAGAATTACTAGGGGATATAGACAGGTATCAGAGAAGGCAATGGCACCCCACTCCAGTACTCTTGCCTGGAAAATCCCAGGGACAGGGGAGCCTGGTGGCTGCCGTCTAGGGGGTCGCACAGAGTTGGACACAACCGAAATGGCTTAGCAGCAGCATAGATAGAAATGGCAATGTGAATTCATAGAAATAAGCTCAAGTAATATGTGAAAATTAGTAAATCAAAATAGTAATAAAGCAAAAAAGAGTTGAAAAACATGATGGGGTAAATTTATAATATCAACCAGGGAGCCAAGTAAAAGGGCCTAATTTAATCATCATAATTAATGAATTTCATCAAAGGTATCTTTCATACCCAGTGCTTTGACATTGTTGTTGATGTATAAGATAAGGGTAGGAAGAGAGGTAAGCTGATGAAAAACCTACCTCTTGATCAGCCACTATATACAAAAACATGTATAAAAATACCTGCTGCTGCTGCTGCTGCTGAGTTGCTTCAGTCGTGTCCGACTCTGTGCGACCCCAGAGACGGCAGCCCACCAGGCTCCCCCGTCCCTGGGATTCTCCAGGCAGGAACACTGGAGTGAGTTGCCATTTCCCTCTCCAATGCGTGAAAGTGAAAAGTGAAAGTGAAGTCACTCAGTCATGTCCGACTCCTAGTGACCCCATGGACTGTAGCCCACCAGGCTCCTCCGTCCATGGGATCCTCCAGGCAAGAGTACTGGAGTGGGGTGACATTGCCTTCTCCATAAAAATGCCTACTGTAGGCTTACTGTAGGCTTTTTTTAAAAATTGAAGTATTATTTTTGGACTTCCCAGGTGGCTCAGTGGTAAAGATTCTGCCTGCCAAGTGGGAGACGTGGGTTTGATCCCTGGGCTGGGAAGATTCCCTAGAGAAGGAAATGGCAACCCACTCCAGTATTCTTGCCTGGGAAATACCATGGATGGGGAGCCTGGCAGGCTACAGTCCATGGGATCACAAAAAAGTCAGACATGGCTTACTAACTAAACACCAAAAGAACAATGGTTGATTTACAGTGTTATGTTTCAGGTATACAACAAAGTGACTCATACACACACACTTACACATACAATCATACATACATATGTAGTGTTGGTCCCTGAGTTGTATTCAACTCTTTGTAACCCCATGGACTGTAGCCCACCAGGCTTTTCTGTCATGGAATTCTCCAGGCAAGAATGCTGGAATGAGCAGCCATTCTTTTCTCAAGGAGATCCTCCTGACCCAGGGATCAAACCTGTGTCTCCTGCATTGCAAGCAGATTCTTTACAGTCTGAGCCACAGAAAAGCCTACATATATACACACAAACAAGTTTTTACTCCACGTAGTGCATCTGTGTTGCAAATTCTTTCCCCTTATAGATGATCACAAAATACTGAATATAGTTCCCTTTGCTATACATTAGGTTATCTGTTATAGAAGTGTGTGTGAGTTAACCTGCTATGGATTTTATTGTACTTCATCATTCCATACAACGTTATAGTTGGGAAAGCAAAAGAAGTGAGGTAAAGAACTAAGTTTTCTAATAAACCAAGCTATTTATTCTTTCCTTTAAATATGAGCTAGTATGTTTAACAGTGAATTTATTTAACAATGAATAACTAATTTTCCTAGGCTGGGGAAGTTAAGGAGGAAGGAAAATGGCAGAGATGAGAAAAAATTCTAAAACAGTTTGACCACTTGAGATTTACTTATTTTCAGTATTTTAGATTCTGACTGAAATCTTCTTGGATTACAATCAATATTATAAATAACTGTACAAATTCTTCAAACCTTTAAAGTAATTATAAACTCACAGTGTTTATAAAACTGAGAGTTTAAAAAATAGTAGGGGTCCCCCATATCCTTCACCTAAATTCCCCCAGTGGTAGCATCATGTGTAATTATAGCAAAATATCAAAGCCAGGAAAATTACATTAATGCAATTTACATACATTATTCATATTTTCCAAATTTTTAGGTGTATTCATGTGTGTGTGTGTCAGATTGACAATAATCCTAACTATCCAAGAGAAATACTCTGTACCTTTTTAAAAATACTTATTAGTCATTTGCATATTATATTTCTGATGCTAATTCTTAGTAGTATTCTGTTACTACGTAACGCTCTAATACTGTATTTTTTCATTTTCTTTCCTTGCCTGCAACGTATCTGTTAGGCTTTGGAGCAATTGATGAATGCTTTTATTAATCTCTTCAAATATTGTATATATTACTCCTGAGAGCCAAAAGGAGGATTCATAATGTGTGTTGCTAGGTATAAAAACTGTCATAATTTAAGTTCATGTTTAAATTTCTTTGCATATTAGGCTATCAAAAGGCCTGTGAATACAATCATATCTTATGTGCCCTTCACTGTCTTAATTCAGGTTACTCTAACAGAGTAGGCTGGGTGGCTTAGACAACAAGCAGTGATTTTTCACAGTTCTGGAGGCTGGGAATTCTGATATTGAGGTGCCGGAAGATTTGGCTTTTGGCTTCTAGATGGCTGCCTTCTTCCATGGCAGAGGGAGAGAAGTCAGCGCTCTTGTGTCTTTTCCTATACAGGTACTCTTTCTATCATGAGACTACCGTACATCACCTAGTTGTTTCCACAAGGCTTCATCTCCAAATATCAGAAACATTCAATCCATAGCAGTTATTGTAAATGCATTTTCTTGAATTTCTTCCTAGTATATTTTTAAAAATTTAGTATTATGGAAGCCCCAGTGACTATGTTTAACTATCATCACATCAGAAACTTTTATCTTAATAGTTTCACAAAAACGAATCATCAGAAAGTCGACTGTGTGGCTTTTTTCCTCCCTAAAAATTTTCATTTACCCTTTCCCCCTCCTCTCTACCTCCCTGCTGCCAACAGTTTCCTTAAGCTTTTCACTGGAGATAGACTGAAAATCTATTTTCAACTATTTCCCATTCTTCTGAAGTTTTCATTTTTAAGATGCCCAGCATTTGCGCCTTATAACTCAAGTTGAATAATTTAGTTTGGAGATTCTATAAAATATATTGTCAAATATGCTGTCATCAATACTAATGAGGAAGTAGTTCCCTCTACCTCACAGAATAAGTAGGGCAGTGGCAAGGAAGTCCAGAAATCTTAGCCATCATTCAAAGACTTAGGAATATGGGCCCCTGTGAGTCTTGCTGCAAGAGTAAAAGCATTAATTTATCCATGCCCAGTAGACCCAGAGCTAGTCATTGCCCCATCCCAGTTTATACCTGCTAATCACTATATGACTGACTACATTTCACACAATAAGAGAAGTAGTGTCTGTTTTGCTTACTTTGCAGAGTTGAAGTGAGAACCAGATGAGGTTAAAATACTTTGAGAAGTGAAGAGGGTGATATAGACAAAGTGGTAATATTATCAAGAGCTACACAAGCAGTCCGAAAGAACAGCTCTACACGATATATTGGAGAGTACCTCAAACACATCACTATTCTTGCTCTCCTGTCCCTTTCTAAGCGGGCTTCGAACTAAGCTCAGATGGAAGGTTTTCATTCAGATTTAAACAAAATCAAAACATGCCAAGGTGAATGGATACATCGGATGTCAAAGGGCCTAGAAACAGTGGGAGCAGGAGCAGGAGCCTGGAGACAGGATCCATGAGCAGCCGGAGATGTTTGTTCTAAGAAAGAAAAGACATAGAAAGTAGTCTTTCTCCAACTTGCCATTGCTTGATTCCATACAAGTGTAATTTCAAGCAGTGTAGTGATCACTAACTGGAGACCTAATGCGTGTGTCCTGATGTTTCTGATTCATTGCTGAGCTAGTTCACATCTTACCTTCAGATTCATGGTAAATCTCAAATGAGTTAATATTTCCATCCCTACTACCTCATATGAAATTTTTAAAAAGTTTATAAAGCTGTGTGACTAGAGCAGGAGAAAGCAAAGAAGTGAAGGCAGTACTTTACTTTATGTAGCAAGATGTAAGGGACCCTGCAAATTTATGTTCTAGCCTCACTTCACTTGTATGAATTCACAATATTATAGAAATGACTCAACAGGCACTCTCTGATCTGATTTTCCATCTTTTCAATCAGATAGCCAAGGTAAAATTTCTTGGGACCTATAATTACAGTGGTTTCTTGTTGGGAATATGTAATGTAGCAGATGAGAAAACTTATGTTTCTGAGTAAGAAAAAGGGAAAGGACAAAGACAGATGTGATTTTTAAATCAAGATGCTCCTTTAAGAGCCAAAATCGTTCATTCAGGTAAAAACTGCATAATACATAATGTTACATAACACAACATTTTACACTTACTAGGGCAGAAGGGACTTAGCAGCAGGGCAGACATAACAATGTCCTTAAGGGATTCACAGAACTGATGCATTTTTAATTCCTAGTTTCTCTGCATGTACTTTATTTTAGATGCTATTCAAGTCCTTGATTTATATATCCTTATAATTTACGCACTTGGGTTATCTTTTAGAGGTCTCAGAAAATATGTTTCTTAGTAATATTGTGAACATATGTAATAAACAGGTGACTCATTTTCTTTCCAAGGAACATTGTATGGGACTTGGATAGTAAAATTTTTATTTAGGTACATGTGCATCTGAGCTTAATCTAATGAGTATATTGTTTTCTAGACTAAAATCTACTAAGTCTTTCTTCTTATGCTAAAAATACTTTAAATGCTCATACTCAGTCATCTCTGAAGAAAACTACATCTGAAAAACAGTTTTGTTTGTTTTGTGACTTTCATATTTACTGACATCATGAATATACTTCTTGTTGACCACCCTTTGTTTTTTGGGAGAAGGAAGAAATTGAGTCATGATCACATACTTGAATAGGTCATGATGATATATCCATTGTTCTATGATCTATTTAAAATCCATGTCAAAACAGAGTCTAACTAAGATATAAAAATAAAAAAGATGACTAGTACTTTACTTGGAATAATGATCATTGTCATCTGAAGAGTGGGCTGTTTAAATGTAGTTGAGCTGCAATTTGGACCCTCAATTACAGTATGCTGAAATATATGATTTAACTGATATTTAAAATATATGTGTCAGTAGTAGAGTATAACTTGCCTGTCTCCTCAAAATAGTCCACATATCCTGATGTAGAGCCTTGTACAGAAGAAATGTTTTTATAAGGAAAATATTCACTGTATTCTTCACTTACGAACATTCACTGCACATGAATGATGCACATAATATGTACAGGGCTTTTAGAAATACAGAACCAAGTCACTTCTATTTTTTTAGTAAAACAGATACTCAGTTAAGCCTTTCCTCCCACAGTGTATCTAAAACTCATGGGAAAATATTAAAGAACTTCTTAGTGCATGATTGAACTTATGGGGTGCTAGGGTATTTCTCTGAGAAACCTCAAATCTATAAACTAGGTGGGCAACACCAGGCATTTCCAGGGTGACTAACCAATCCCAACCAGCCTGGAACTGAATTTTAAAAATCCAGAGATAGCAGGAGACAAGGCTTGGGTCCAAAGGGCTGAGACCTGCATAAAGTGGAGCCCCTGAGGTACTGTCTTCAGTGCAATAAACATAGAAAAAGAAATCCTACCTGGGAAGTAAAAGGATGTATTTGACTTTCTCTCCCTGGTTAATAGATGGGACAAAGGGAGAAATAGATAACTGCTTTTGAGAATAACTCACAGTTCTTGTGGAATTTGCACCTGTAATCCACATTACTCGTATGGCCCACGTTTTTAATCTGGTGGAACAGGTCCTGGTTGTTGTGGCCCAAGGCATGTGTTAAAAGTGAATTTAAATGAGTTTGAAATGAGTTTTCCATACTATCCTCAAAGAATTCACAAAAATAAAAGCCTAAACAGCACGGTCTTCTAAATGGACAGTTTACCAACTGCATGGAGTAAATATTGCCATAAAGACAAGCCAGTAAACAATGCAAATAGTAGAAATAGATTCACCTACTTAGAATTATTATTTATATATAATTTATTTGTATAAATAAATAAATATTGAAAGGCATTTTTAAGAAAAATTGACTATCCAAATTAACCAGGGGGATTTGAAAAAGAACTTCCAAAAATAAAGTGTATAGTACCTGAAAAGAATAATTCAGTGAATGGATTAAGTATCAGGTTAGTCATGGCTAAAGACAGGATAAGTGAAATATAGAACTGAGCAAGTTGCAGAGAACACAGCCAAGAGAGCAATGTATTTGGGAAGCCTGAAGGTGAGATAAAGATTTTAAAAGTGTGAAAAGGCCTAATGTATGCTTAATTGGAATTATGATAAGAAGAACCATAGAATGACATAAAGGCATACATCAAGGTACTAGCTTACAAAGGTACTAGCTGAGACTTCTGAAAATTTAAATGTTAAACTACAAGTTTAGGAATTCCAAGAAAGAGGTTTTTAAAATCCACACATACAATATCTTAATGAACCTGCAGAATAGAAAAGGCAAAGATCTGAAAAGCATCCAAAGAATTAGATTGCCAGATGGCTGACTTCTCACCAGAAACAAGGGAAGATAAAAAATGGTGGAATGGCATCTTTGAAGTGCTATTAGTCTAGAATTCTCTACCCATTGAAAGAATGCTTCTCTACCTTTTGGCTAAGATCGAGTGTAGTATCTGTTCTTACTATTTTAACTATACCCACTGAAATTAGTTTTTAAGAAGAGCAGTAAAATAAAGTCATTTTCTGAGGCTATCAAAAGTCACTCTGATGGGTACATTTATAGAATGTTCTTCAGAAAGATATCAGTAATCCCAGAAGGAAATAAGTGCTATAAAAATAAACAAAGCAAGAAATGTAAATCTAAACAAACATTGATTGTGCAAAGTAGAACAGTAGTGGGTGATTTCTAGTGTTAAGAAAAAAATCCAGTATGTAACTATAATTATGGGAGGATCATCATGTCAAGAGCTAGGTAATCAGATTTAAAACATTCTGACATCTGTACTGTTTGGGAAAAGTTGAAAAGAGTATCAGTAACTTTGTGATCTTAGGTATCCATGATCAAATATTTAGGATAAGCACTAAATAATAGAATGTATAACATCCAGACTAGTACAGGGGAAAAATACAGAAATGATTATGTGTATATGAATACTTAGATAATATAAATGGACTAACTCTTGAGTCAAAAACAAAGATTGCCAGGGTTTAAAAATTATATTCTATTTATGAGGTATAACTAATATAAATAGAATATTTGAAAGTAAAAGGATCAAGTGGTTTATAATTTAAATACTAACCAGATATTTGTAATTTTATTTAAGAAAAAGATGTCAAAGTCAAGTCGCTCAGTCGTGCCCGACTCTTTGCAACTCCATGAATAGTAGCCTGCACCAAGCTCCGTCCATGGGATTTTCAAGGCAAGAGTACTGGAGTGGGTTGCCATTTCCTTCTCCAGGGAATCTTCCCAACCCAGGATCGAACCCAGGTCTCTCACATTGTAGACAGACGCTTTACCATCTGAGCCACCAGGGAAGTCCATTTAAGAAACATAAATTGTTATTACATATTCATAAACAATTTGTTTCACTAGAAAGATTTGATAGTTCCATTCTGAAGGCAATAAAAATCGATAGAACTACAAAGAATATTAACAAATCCACAAAATAATGAACAAGCTTGACATGATGGACTTATCTAGAATAATTGGAAAATATACATCTTTTCAACCACATAGAACATTTATAAAAATTGATCACATACTTCACCATTTTGTGTTCTCACAAAATTCAAATGATTGCTTCATAAACATTATTTTATCATAAATTAATGAAGTTATTGATTATAAAAAATATAACAGCTGCAAACATCCAAAAAATTTAAATCATACTTCTCAATAACCCATGGGCCTAAGAATAAACCAGGGCAGAATTAAAAACAGATGTCCTTATGCTCCTGTAGAACTTGTATTAATTAATAATAGATGCAATGTAGTATAAAAACAGTAAACTCATAAAGGGAATTTGACTTTTGAATAAAAATAACCTACACCAGGAAGTAATAAGCAACAAGAGGATTATAATTAAAAAATCATAGTAAATAACTGCTATGCTCAGGGGAAAATTAGTAGTTTAGCTTGGGGCTTCCAGAAGAAGTATTTTTTAAAAAGAGATCATTTTTTTAATGATTAAAGTGGTATAACCCAATATCAGGGGGCAAGATAATTATGAGTATGTCAAGATTAAATATTGTGTGTGGCAACCTAAAAATTCCATAAACAAGATTTTCATGTTCCAAATAAAACATTTGGAAACATATTTATAATAGATATGATGGAAAGGCAATGAGTGATTTGGGCAAAAAGCATGAAGAGGTTATTCACAAAGCAAGACATAGAAATAGCTAATAAATATTTGAAAAGATGCATAGCAACAAATGTAATCATAAGGGATAAAGAGGGAAGTGACGATGAGGTAATATTTTTCAACTCAGTTTGGCAAGGATAAAAAGATTGAAAAACTCATATATAGAGCTTTATGTACACAGAGGTTTGTCTAGATATTTTCTCCATTCTTCCTATTGTCATCCAACTTGGCTTATGGCCTATCTTTTCTTTTTGTCATGCATAACAATTTGGTATTTTGTAGTAATATTTATCAGTCTTGCCATTTTTATGAGATTCAGTTATATTACTTTCATCTTCTGTTGACATTATGACAGTATATTCTGTACTCTTTGATGCAGTAATTCCACTTCTAGAAATTTATCCCAAGATATTTAAAATGTATATACAAGCTATTATTTTTATATTTCATTAATACTAGTGAAAAATGGGTAAATTTCTATGAATAAAATTATGATGCATGTGTGTGTGTATGTACACACATATATGTATATATGTTTATTCCATTTTATATAAATTTAAAAGATTATAAAGAATAATTGTAACCATTTAAATGATATGAGATTAATATTTATGAAGAAAGAGATAGATGACATTCACTTCAGTTCAGCTGCTCAGTTGTGTCCGACTCTTTGTGACTCCATGGACCACAGCACACTAGGCCTCCCTGTCCATCACCAACTCCCAGAGTTCACCCAAACTCATGTGCCTCAAGTTGGTGATGCCATGCAGCCATCTCATCCTCTGTTGTCCCCTTCTCCTCCTGCCCCCAATCCCTCCCAGCATCAGGGTCTTTATCAGTGAGTCAACTCTTATGAGGTGGCCAAAGTACTGGAGTTTCAGCTTCAACCAGTTCTTCCAATGAGCACCCAAGACTGATCTCCTTTAGGATGGACTGGTTGGATCTTGCAGTCCATTGGCGTCTTCTCCAGCACCACAGTTCAAAAGCATCAATTCTTCGGTGCTCAGCTTTCTTCACAGTCCAACTCTCACGTCCATACATGACCACTGGAAAAACCATAGCCTTGACTAGATGCAGTAATTTCACTTCTAGAAATTTATCCCAAGATATTTAAAATGTATATACAAGCTATTATTTTTATATTTCATTAATACTAGTGAAAAATGGGTAAATTTCTAGGAATAAAATTATGATGCATGTGTGTGTATATGTACACACATATATGTATATATGTTTATTCCATTTTATATAAATTTAAAAGATTATAAAGAATAATTGTAACCATTTAAATGATATGAGATACTTTGTTGGCAAAGTAATGTCTCTGCTTTTTAATATGCTTTCTAGATTGGTCCTAACTTTCCTTGCAAAGAGTAAGTATCTTTTAATTTCATGGCTACAAACACCGTCTGCAGTGATTTTGGAGCCTCCTGAAATAAAGTCTGACACTGTTTCCCCATCTATTTCCTAAGTGGTGAAAGCAGTATATCTCTTGTATAAACTGATGTGTACCTATCAGTTATAAGCAGCAACTTGTTTATAGTTGCACAGACAGTAGTTATATCCCATGATGACAGTGTAGAATATACTGTAAAATAAATAGTACTAAAACAGAACTTGGGGTCACTGTTGAGCTATTTTTGACAGATCTCTTTATATCTCAGGGCCTCCTTAACTCATTTCTCAAAATGTAGGAAAGAAGGTGAACTTTGGATTTCATCATCATAGAACTACACCACAGTGGTTGTCACCCGCTTCCTGCACCCAGGGCAGGCATTAGTCATCAGTCTTCACCTTCTTTCTCTAGGCTCAGCCATGCCTTAGAATTATTCTCAGCACACATTCTATTAGGCCACCATTTTTAAAGAGCTTGTCCTTTGCACTTGACACTTCTTTGCAATCCTTGGATAAGATCTTAGAAATCCTTTCAGCTAAATGATTTTTCTGATCAAAGAACTGTTATTGTAGTAAGAATTAACAGGGTATCTTTCAGAAAAATATTGTAGTTTACTATCAGTCACATCTTGAAAAAGCAGGAAAAAGGTGAAAACAAATAGGTGAAATAGGTTTTGATAATATATTGTATTGAGTATGATATTTTGACATGTAATTGATATGAAATAAGTGCTAATGCATTATTTTATGGTGTCTTTTCACTCAAGGTCTTTGAAATTCTGTGTGTATTTACAGCAGTCCCATTTTAGATGATAAATTTTCATTGGAGATCCTTGATGTGTATCTAAATCTCCAGTCTACAAAATACTTCTTTTATTTACATTCTTGAGTTTTCTAATAATTGAGTACTAGTTTTTAAATTTAACTGAAATTAAAATTAATATTCAGTCACACTCACCACATTTCAGGTATCCGTTAGCCTATGTGGCTAGTGGTTACCATGTTGGATGCTTAAAGTTCAGAAAATACAAAGAAACATACAGTTTGATTTTAGCCTTCAAGGGGATTTTCTAATTGAGAAAGCAAGATACCAAAAAATAAGCATATAAAAATATAACCCCAAATAGAATATAATTAAGTGCTAAAAGTTTGCTATGGACAGACTAAATGCTACATGGTTAGGAAGTTCCAGAAACACCCACAGCTTGTTACATTCTTCACCACTTTGAGGTCTGAGTGGTGGCAAGGACTTGCTGAGGTTGGGAGAATGAGGTGTGTGTGTATGTTCTCCCTACAGGCATGGGACCCGCTGTGCTGGAGAAGTGGCCGCCGCAGCAAACAACTCTCACTGTACAGTCGGCATTGCTTTCAACGCCAAGATCGGAGGTATAGGACCCAGACTCCTGTGGATGTAGAAATGAGCCAAGAGTTCTGCTAACTCGTTTTAAGAACCCTTTTGAACTAAAGACAAGCATATGTTTGCATAACAGTGTTCAACTATTTCCAACAGCAAAATACTGTGTTAACCTATGTTATTAAAACAAAGACTTTGAAGCAGCCCCCTGAAGTGTTGCAAACACAGAAATCTTTCTTTAAATAAAAATGAAAGAAGCTTGTCCAATAGCAAAAATGGGGTCATTAGCATCTATATGGAACTGTAAAATTGGTACCTAGGTCAGGAAGAACTAAAAAGATAAACACCAGGCCAGAATATCTCTACAGAAAAAGCATTTTGAAATTCTGTCAAACAGAAAATATTTTTTTTTCTTTCCCTTAGGCTTTACAAAAAGTTTCTTTTAATTTCAATTTAAATAGTAAGATCTCCTTTTGAAAGAGTATAGTAATGCTATTACCGTTAGTAATTGCAAATTATAGATAGTGTATGCACACACACAAACTCAAATATACCTATACTTACTACAGGGACCTAACCCAAGCAGTATACATTCAGATATTAATAGAAGCAAGCTCTCACTTTCCCATCATCTTTGTTAGTATAGCCTGGTGCCACAGCCACACACAAATGGGAAGAAAACATTGTAAGAGATGTGTAGATCCCATTCTTTGGAAGTGTTCCCCTAGGCATCACCTGAAGAATTTCTTAAGATGAAGTTCCTGGAATTAGGCTGACATCCTCATTTCCAACATAGTATTTGTCTCCACATGGTGAAAATGAAAGTTTTAGTCACTCAGTCATGTCCAACCCTTTGTGACCCTATGGACTATAGCCCACCAGTCTCCTCTGTACATGGGATTCTCTAGGCAGAAATACTGGAGTGGATTGCCATTTCCTCCTCCAAGGAGACACTCTCAGGTCCCTGTCATTACTCTTCAGAGCTAACCCAGCACTTCTGACCTTGAGGGAATGAAGGCATGAACTTCTGAACCTCACAGATAAGCTGCTCACCTAGCTGATAAGAACTCTAAAAAATGAATGTATGGCAATGCCTGACAAATGTTCAGTCATCCTGAAAACAAGAACCTTCTAAATTATAAATGTAACCCCTCCAGATCCAAGGCATGAAGTCTCACACTTGGTTAAATGAAAAATAAGTAACCATTCATCTTTAAACTTGCAAAAATAAAATTCTTATCAATTTCTGGTGAGAAAATTAATATTACCCTGTAGATACAATTTCATCAAGCATGTTTTCATGGACTTCACATGAATTTCATGATGTAGAAACCAAATTCAGATGTGTAGACACTCCCATGTTTAGACATACTGGTTAGATTATTTCAGACCTCCCTGTAGTGGTGAAATAGTTCAGTTTTATGCTTTTAAATAGAAAGTAAGAATATGAAGTAATTCATCTTACTTGGTGAAAACCATGCAGACGAGCTTTGAATATTCATGTCAAATCAAAACAAACTGATAGTTGCTGAGGACCCAGTGTGTGCAGAGCATCCTGCTGGGTAGTTTTCTCCAACAGAATAAACTGCTGAAGAGTTTTCAAAGTATCTTTTCCATTCCGGTAATTTTTAAAGGGGTATGTTCAAAACCTTTGTTTTTCACATCACCTATTTTTCATGCACATGTGCTCAGTTGGGGCCAACTCTGTGACTGGATGGTCTGTAGCCTGCCAGCCTCCTCTGTCCATGGGATTTTCCAGGCAACAATACTGGAATGGGTTGCCATTTCCTCTCCCAAGGGATCTTCCTGATCCAGAGATCGAACCCCTGTCTTCTGTATCTCCTGTATTGGCAGGTGAATTCTTTACCACAGAGCCCCTGGGAAACCCACCTGTTTATATATAATACATCTCCTTTCAAAATATGCTAGTCTAGAGGAAAAGATAGTCATGAGATACAGTAGCCAAAATCTTTAGGGATGCTTTGGGGAGATTTAAGGTTGAGTGGGTGTTTATTTCTTCCCTTTTGGGAAACAATATTAAAGGATAGTGTCATATCTGTCATGTAATTTTAAATGGTTTAGCTTAATATTTATATTTTTAGATGAAGAAAATGTGGCAAAATGTTAACAGTTGTTGAGCCCTTGTTATATCTGGGTTCATTGTCATTCTTTGTGTTTTTCTATGTTTGTAATTTTAAGTTAAACATTTTTGAAAGCACAAAAAGATGTGTCTTTCAGGAATAGTTTTTATATTCTACCAGTTCCTCAAGCCACATTGCCTCTAAAGCTGCCTGATTTAGAGTTTTATTATTTAGTCCTCATTTATTGGTAACCAATAAAACTTGAAATCCTACTAGGTAACAACAGTTTCCTAAGGAGTAAATTTGGGCTATAAAGATACAATTTTAAAATACTATGATGTCTCAGTGATGGTATATAGCTTCAGCTGAAGGAAAGATACGTTTACTTACAATTAGATGTTTCATTGCTATTGAGAGTCTATAAAATTAAAAGAAGAAAGAAAGCTTTGACACAAAATTTATGTTTAAGATTTTAGTCTATTTTAGCAAATTAAGGTTAATAATAAATTCATATCTGTCTGGTGGGAATACTTACATGAAGATTAATGACTAAACATTGCCAAAACCCTTTGAGAATTATTTGATGTGTTACATGCACAGAGGGCATTCTCATTTATTATTTGACTTAATAAATAACTTGGCAAAGAAGTAATATATTAAGTTCACATCAGTATTTCAGATTAGGAGGTAATATTAAATATGGAGGAAATTGGAGCACTCCAACTTGGCAGCTGTCCAAATTTTCGAAGACTGCTTAGGTTAGAATGTTTCATACCAATTATGAGTACAAGGAACCTAATGAAGAAAAGTTTAGGGAAGATGGATTGCTTGAGGCTCTTTATCAAGTGCTCATTTAAGACAGGGATAAAGAGAAGGGAGATAATGTGGAAACATAGAGAACAGTTGGTAAAGAAGTTTTGATCTTTTACATGCAGTATAGTTTCCATTTAAAAATGCTGCAGTTGAAATATATCTTGGTCTGTTTGGATAAAGCTTCTAATAGAGTTGCTTCTCCTTTCTGTCTTGAAGGAGTTCGAATGCTAGATGGAGATGTCACAGATATGGTTGAAGCAAAATCAGTTAGCTTCAATCCCCAGCATGTGCACATTTATAGTGCAAGCTGGGGTCCAGATGATGATGGCAAGACTGTGGATGGACCAGCGCCACTCACCCGGCAAGCCTTCGAAAACGGTGTTAGAATGGTAGGTTTTTTTCATTTTAATTTTACTGGAGTATTGTTTATTTACAATGCTATGTTAGTTCCAGGTGAACAGCAAAGTGATTCAGTTAAACATGTACATGTATTCATTCCTTTTTAGATTCTTTTCTCATGTAAGTTATCCCAGAATACTGAGTAGAGTTCCCTGGTAACCATAAGTTTGTTTTTAGTATCTATAAGTCTGTTTCTCTTTTGTCAATAAGCTCATTTGTTTCATTTTTTTATATTAGATTCCACATATGAGTGAGATTATATGATACTTGTCTTTCTCTGACTTGTTTCATTTAGTATGATAATCTCTAGATCTATCCCTGTTGTTGCAAATGGCATTATTTCATTTTTTCTGATGGTTCAGTAATATTCTACTATATATATGTACCAGATTTTCTTTATCCTTTCCTTTGTTGGTGGACATTTAGCTTGTTTCTGTGTCTTGGCTATTGTAAACAGTGCTGCAGTGAATGCTGGGATGCACATATCCTTTCAGATTATATTTTTCTCCAGATAGTTTTTCCCAGGAGTGGGATTGCTGGATCATATGATAGTTCAGTATTTAGTTGTTTTGGGAACTTCCATGATCTTATCTACAATGGTTGTGTCCATTTATATTCCCACCCATAGTTTGGGGGTTCTCTCTTTTCCACACCCTCTCCATAATTTATTGTTTGTAGACTTTTTAAAAATTAATTTATTTTTATTGAAGGATAATTGCTTTATAGAATTTTGTTGTTTTCTCTCAAACCTCAACATGAATCAGCCATGTTGCTGCTGCTAAGTCTCTTCAGTCGTGTCCGACTCTGTGCGACCCCATAGAAGGCAGCCCACCAGGCTCCCCCATCCCTGGGATTCTCTAGGCAAGAATACTAGAGTGGGTTGTCATTTCCTTCTCCAATGCGTGAAATTGAAAAGTCAAAGTAAAGTTGCTCAGTCGTGTCCAACTCTTAGCAACCCCATGGACTGCAGCCTACCAGGTTGCTCCATCCATAGGATTTTCCAGGCAAGAGTACTGGAGTGGGGTGCCATGTATACATATAACCCCTCCATTTTTAACTCCCTCCCATCTCTCTCCCCATCCTACCCCTCTAGGTTGATACAGAGCCCCTATTTGAGTTTCCTGAGCCATACAGCAAATTCCTGTTGGCTATCTAGTTTACATATAGTAATTTAAGTTTCCATGTTGTTCTTTACATACATCCCACCCTCTCCTGCCCTCTCCTCATGTCCATAAGTCTATTCTCTATGTCTGTTTCTCCATTGCTACCCTGTAAGTAAATTCTTCAGTACCATTTTTCTAGATTTTATGATATTTATCATTCTCTTTCTGACTTTACTCTGTATAATAGGTTCTAGGTTCATCCATCTCATTAGAACCGACTCAAAAGCATTTTGTGGCTGAGTAATATTGTATTATGTGTATATGTATATACCACAACTTCTTTATCCATTCATCTGTCAGTGGACATCTAGGTTGCTTCCATGTTCTAGCTATTGTAAAGAGTGCTGCAATGAACAATGGGATGCATGTATCTTTTTCAATTTTGGTTTCCTCAGGGTATATGCCTAGGAGTGGGATTGCTGGGTCATATGGTGGATTTATTCCTAGTTTTATTCATATGGTGAATTTCATATGGTCATAAGGTGGTTTTATTCCTCAGAAAGGAAAGAAAGAATAGATATACAAAGTTAAATAGAGATAGATAAAGAAGATTTATATGCATTAAAAATTAACTGCAAGGAGAAAAGAACAGTAGGAAAGGCAAAAAGGAATAGATGTAGAAAAAATATGATAGGTTTAAAAAAATTAAAAGTTAAAATTATAAAGAAGAGAAAAGAAAAAAGGAAGAAGAAAGAAAAAAAGGAAAAGAAAAAGGGAAAACTCCACAGAACTGCAAAAGCCCAATGTAGAGGCAGAGGTTTATGACAACAATAAAAAGTGTGAATGAATATACACATATACGTATATACCCATAACCAAATCAAAACAGTCCAACAAAAATAAAGTACAATAGATTGACCCAGTGAACAAAGGAAACCGAAAATTATATCTACCAGTTAAGAGCAAAACTAACTAAAGCACAAACTGAAAAACAAACTAAAGCAAGGGGCCAATTGGGGAATAAAACAATGAAAGTAAAACTAACGAATATGTTCAGAGGAAAAAAGAAAGAATAGATATGCAAAGTTAAATAGAGGTAGATAAAGAATATTTATATACATTAAAGATTAGCTGCAAGGGGAAAAGAACCGTAGGAAAAACAAAGGAAGGAATAAATGTAGAAAAAAGAATAGGTTTAAAAATGTTAAAAAAAAAAAAGAGAAAAAGGGAAAAATACACAGAACTGCAAAAGCCCAATGTAGAGGCAGAGGTTTATGACAACAATTAAAAATGTGGCTGGAAAAAAAAAGCTCAAAAGCTTAATTAGATTTTATAACACCATTAACATTGACAACTACAACAAAGGGGGAAAGAAAAGGAAAGAAGAAAAAAAATATCCAAAAGAATCTACAGAACAAGTGAAAACAGGAATAACAAATGTTTTTCTTGAATCACTGCTGTCAGAGTCCTTTCCTCGCAGGGAGTCACAGTCCATCTCACCTCCCTAGGATGCCCTCCAACACCGTGCTGATCTCTGGACCTGTTGTGGGGGCAGCTCAGACTCTAATCTGATCCTACTCCTGTGTGTTCTTGCCTCCAATCTCTATTGCTGTCAGAACTAGGGTATTTTCTTTTGTGGGAGCTCTCAATGTCCTTTTATAAATTCCATAGACACAGACCCTACCCAGTTGATCATGTGGATTTAATCTGCAGCTTGTATAGCTAGTAGGAAGGTTTGGGGTCATCTTCCTTAGCCACACTGCCCCTAGATTTCAACTGTGGTTTTACTTCCACCTCTGCATGTGGGTTGTCCCCTGGGGTTTGCTCCTGGGGCTGCCCTGGAGGACTTGGGTTTGCCCCCTGTGAGGCCAGGTGTGGAGGTGGTGCAGCTGCTTGGGTCGCAGGGGTTCTGGCAGCACCAGGTACTCAGGGAAATTGGTGGCTAGGGCAGCAGGAAATATAGTGCTCTAGAAGGGTATGCATATTCAAAAGCAGAGACATTACTTTGCCAACAAAGGTCCGTCTAGTCAGGCTATGGTTTTTCCAGTGGTCATGTATGGATATGAGAGTTGGACTATAAAGAAAGCTGAGCACAGAAGAATTGAGGCTTTTGAACTGTGGTGTTGGAGAAGACTCTTGAGAGTCCCTTGAACTGTGAGGAGATCCAACCAGTCCATCCTAAAGGAGATCAGATCTGGGTGTTCATTGGAAGGACTGATGTTGAAGCTGAAACTCCAATACTTTGGCCACCTCATGCAAAGAGCTGACTCATTTGAAAAGACCCTGATGCTGGCAGGGATTAGGGGCAGGAGGAGAAGGGGACAATGGAGAATAAGATAGTTGGATGGCATCACCAACTCAATGGACATGGGTTTGGGTGGACTCCAGGAGTTGGTGATGGACAGGGAGGCCTGGCATGCTGCGGTTCATGCGGTCGCAAAGAGTCGGACACGACTGAGCAACTGAACTGAACTGAGAAGGGTGTGGCAACCAATATTGGCCAATACACTCCAGTATTCTTGTCTGGAGAACCTCCCTGACAGAAAAGACTGGCAAACCACAGTCTACAGGGATGCAAACAGTTGGACACGACTGAAGCTACCCTGCACGTATAGATGCAAGATTTTTTTGCCTGTGGCAGCTCTGCCCCAGTGAGAGTTGAGCGTGAAGGTGGCGCAGCTGCTTGGCTTGTGGGAACCCTGGCAATGGAAAGTGTGCAGGGACACGGACTGCCTCCATCCCAGGAATTATGGCCCTATCTGAGTCTTTTTTTCAAGCCTCTTGTAGCATCCAGTCTTCTCTGTAGCTCTGCCCGTTCAGGCACTTAGAGAGCTCCCTTTCCTGGGGTCTTTCTCTGTTGTTCAGAGCCTCACGCACATAGAGAGGCCCCCATAGCTGGGGTCCTACTCTGTAGATCAGTGCGTCAGGCATTTAAAGGTGTACCCTGGATGGGGTCCTATCCTGTAGTTTGGTGCATCAGTCACTTAAAGGAGTACCCTGGGTGAGGTCCTACTCTAGTTCAGTGCATCATGCATTTGATGGGCCAGCCCTCAATTGTTAAGCTGGGGATGCTGGTGAGTCGGGAGAGAGGCTATGGTGATGGATCCACCCCCTACATGTGACTCAGAGTATGCCTTGCTTCCATGGCTGCCTGGCTTTCCTCCACAGGCATTTCGCACCACAGTCTCGTCCCTCACATCTCCTCAATCTGTCTCTCCACAGTTAACAGCAGTCCTTGCCCTGGGATTGCTCCACAATCCCTAAATTCCAGCTCCTAGCCACTGTGCCTTCCAGAGGACCTGCATCCCTGTCCAGTATATGTATGGCTGCGGCAAGGACTATCTGATTCTCATTCCATTTAGGCTGCCACAGATCAGCTGTTTCACTCTTAGCCTTAAATGTTTCTCCTCTGACTCAGACAGTTGCCCCAATGTGGGATCAGACCCCTGCTTCAGTTCCCGCACCCGTCGAGGGCAGGTCCAGTCCCACTAACACTCCTCTTTTTCCTCCTCGTTCCTTTGTCCTACTGAGTTTTGCACGGTTCTATATATTCTTTTCTACTGGTAAGGTTCTCCTGTCTATTCTTAGCTGGTATTCTGCATGCAGCTGTGTGTCTAAAAGCATATTCCTGATGTACCTATGGAGAGAGATGTGCTCCACGTTCCTGTGCCCCTCTGCCATCTTGTTCTCCTGTTGTAGACTTTTTAATGATGGCATTGTGAACGGTTTGAGGTAATACCTCGTTCTCTGACAGTTAGTGACGATGAGCATCTTTTGATGTTCTTTTTGGCCATCTGTATGTCTTCTTTGGAGAAATGTCTTCTTTAGATCTTCTGCTCATTTGTTGATTGGGTTGTTTGGTTTTTTTTTTTACATAGAGCTGCATGAGCTCTCTGTGTATTTTTAAAATACCTCAGTTCAAACTGTGTTGCTTGGTGATCATGAAGCCACCTCTGAAATGGGTTTCCAGTTCTCCCAACTAGAGGAATGGATGGAGCTCTACCCTGAGTCAGTAGATAGGATTGTGTGTCGTATCTGTCCTGCAAATAAGCTAAGGGTTAAAGAGTTGCCTCTGATAAGAACAGAGGTATATTAGGATGCTTAGATTTGTTCAAGGGAAATATTTATTAATATGAATGTTAGCATCATCATTGTTGTTGTTCATTTGCTTAAGTTGTGTATGACTCAGTGACCCCATGGATTGCAGCACACCAGGCTCCCTTGTCCTTCTTTATCTCCTGCAATTTGCTTGGGTTAATGTCCATTGAATCAGTCATGCCATCCAACTATCTCATCCTCTATTGCCCCCTTCGACTTTTCCCCTCAATCTTTCCCAGCATCAGAGACGTGAGTCAGCTCTTCATATCAGGTGGCCAAAGTATTGGAGCTTCAGCTTCAAGATCAGTCCTTCCAATGAATATTCAGGGTTGATTTCCTTTCGGATTGACTCTTTCCTTTCGGCTTGATCTCTTTGCTGTCCAAGAGACTCTCGAGAGTCTTCTCCAGCACCACAGTTCGAAAGCCTCAATTCTTCAGCACTCAGCCTTCTTTATGGTCCAACCCTCCTATCCATACATGATACTGCAGACACCATAGTTTTGACTATATAGACCTTTGTTGGTAAAATGATGTTTCTGCTTTTTCATACACTGTCTAGATTTGTCGTAGCTTTTCTTCCAAGGAGCAAGGGTCTTGTAATACTGTGGCTGCAGTCACCATATGCAGTGATTCTGGAGCCCAAGAAAATAAAATCTGTCACTGTTTCCACTGTTGCCCCATCTGTTTGCAGTGAAGTGATGGGACAAGATGCTATAATCTTCATTTTTGAATGTTGAATTATAAGGCAGTTTTTTGACTCTTCTCTTTGACTTTTATCAAGAGACTAATTTCTCTTCACTTTCTGCCATTAGAGTGGCATCATCAGGATATCTGAGGTTGATGATATTTCTCCTGGCAATCTTGATTCCAGCTTGTGAGTCATCCAGCTTGGCACTCTGCATGGTGTACTCTGCATAAAAAAAAAAAAAAAGTTAAACACAGTGACAATATACAGCCTTGACGTACTCCTTTGCCAGTTTTGAAACAGTCCATTGTTCCATCAAGTCGGTGATAACATCCAGCCATCTCATCCTCTGTCATTCCCTTTTCCTCCTGCCCTCAATCCCTCCCAGCATCAGAGTTTTTTCCAGTGAGTCAACTCTTCGCATGAGGTGGCCAGAGTACTGTATGCAGGTCAGGAAGCAACAGTTAGAACTGGACATGGAACAACAGACTGGTTCCAAATAAGAAAAGTAGTATGTCAAGGCTGTATATTGTTACCCTGCTTATTTAACTTATATGTTAATCTTCAGTTCAGTTCAGTTCGGCTGCTCAGTCATGTCTGACTCTTTGCGACCCCATGAATCGCAGCACACCAGGCCTCCCTGTCCATCACCAACTCCCCGGAGTTCACTCAGACTCACGTCCATCAAGTCAGTGATGCCATCCAGCCATCTCATCCTCAGTCGTCCCCTTCTCCTCCTGCCCTCAACCCCTCCCAGCATCAGTCCTTACCAGTGAGTCAACTCTTTGCATGAGGTAGCCAAAGTACTGGAGTTTCAGCTTCAGCATCATTCCCTCCAAAGAAATCCAGGGCTGATCCCCTTCAGAATGGACTGGTTGGATCTCCTTGCAGTCCAAGGGACTCTCAAGAGTCTTCTCCAACACCACAGTTCAAAAGCATCAATTCTTCAGCACTCAGCTTTCTTCACAGTCCAACTCTCACATGCATACATGACCACAGGAAAAACCATAGCCTTGACCAGACGGACCTTTTGTGGCAAAGTAATGTCTCTGCTTTTGAATATGCTATCTAGGTTTGGCATAACTTTTCTTCCAAGGAGTAAGCGTCTTTTAATTTCATGGCTGCAGTCACCATCTGCAGTGATTTTGGAGCCCCCCCGCCAAAATAAAGCCTGACACTGTTTCCACTGTTTCCCCATCTATTTGCCATGAAGTGATGGGACCAGATGCCATGATCTTCATTTTCTGAATGTTGAGCTTTAAGCCAACTTTTTCACTCTCCACTTTCTCTTTCATCAACAGGCTTTTTAGTTCCTCTTCACTTTCTGCCATAAGGGTCGGGTTATCTGCATATCTGAGGTCATTGATATTTCTCCCGGCAATCTTGATTCCAGCTTGTGCTTCTTCCAGCCCAGCATTTCTCATGATATACTCTGCATATAAGTTAAATAAGCAGGGTGACAGTATACAGCCTTAACATACTCCTTTTCCTATTTGGAACCAGTCTGTTATTCCATGTCCAGTTCTAACTGCTGCTTCCTGACCTGCATACAGATTTCTCAAGAGGCAGGTTAGGTGGTCTGGTATTCCCATCTCTTTCAGAATTTTCCACAGTTTATTGTGATCCACACAGTCAAAGGCTTTGGCATAGTCAATAAAGCAGAAATAGATGTTTTTCTGGAACTCTCTTGCTTTTTCCATGATCCAGCAGATGTTGGCAATTTGATCTCTGGTTCCTCTGCCTTTTCTAAAACCAGCTTGAACTTCTCAACCATAGGGTTGTTATAAATGCAGCCCTAATTTGAAGCAGTGAAGTGCATGCAGTTAATGTTGCTGCTGGAGTGCAAATCATTATCATTCTTTGTTTGATTGCTGTTAGGGTTTTAATCAGGAGACAGGACTAAGCCATTTCCTGGTTATTCTGAAAGAGCCTGGATGAAAAGCTTCTGTACTTTCTGTATGCACTTTCTAAATGTAGTTCAGGTTTGGTTCAGACTTTCCTAGCTCTGTCAATTTTCAGCTACATTAGAACTCTTTGAAACAATGTTCTAAGTTGTTACATAGGCTTTTCCTTTCAGGGTTGCCGGAACACCAAATAAATGTACTCTAAGTAATCTGGTGATATTATTACCAAAGCTCTGGACTACACATTATTATTCTCTGTGTATATCATTAATGGAATGGTTATTCAAGTTAAATAAATCATGTTTAGTTCATATTTCATTTTAAACTGTTTGTATCTAGCATTTAACAAAAAAGAATAATCTGAAATTTCTCATTAAAATAGATCTACTTATGTCAGTAACGCACAAAGCCTCATGAATATGTCCATATATGGAGAGAATGTCCTGTATTCAGTAGCTATCATTGAATCACATGGTGTAGACCCATAGTTTTCAATTTTATTTTTGCTAGTGAATCTTTCATTCATTGAAAGTCTTAACTGGAAGTCTAATATAAAAAAACAAACACAAATGTGGTATGTTGACTGAAGAAGAAAAGAGCTAAGATTATAAACAAGATGATCTGAGAAAACTAGTAAATGTATAGGAAGGTTATATTCAGAAATGAGTAATTTGAAAAAGTTATTCTATACTTATGATTACTTATAAAAAACCCATGCCTGTTACAATGATCATTACTGTAACCTCGAATTAAAATAGATTTCCTATCCAACTAGAACAGTATTGCTAAGAGTATGGGCTGCATCTTTCCATACTCTGTCCACATTCATATGCCAAATAAAGGTCATATGTCTGTATATGTTGCTGTTTTCACCTAATGGTGCAGCATGGGTATCTGTCTGGGGCATTCCATAGGATAAGACTCATTTATTTTCATTTTTAAAAATGTTTGGAGTATGGAAGTCCCATAGTTTATTCTACTTTCCATAGAGGATCTTTCAAGGTTTTAATCTGGAAAAACAAGGAGTTTAGTTTTAAAACAAACCATTTATTATACTTTTAGACTTAAGATAGTAACAAAAGAAATTATTCTTATAAAGAACAAATTATTCTAACTCTCAGCATTGCATATCTAATTATGGAAAGGTAGTAGTGACTCATTTAAATGTGATAAGATCAGCATGAAAGGGTTTTCATGTGTTTAATACACATGGGGCTTGGGACTTAGGTTAACATTGAGTCTAAGATTTGTCATTTACTGTTCTCTGACCTGATTTACATCAAATTACCTCTCTGCTTCCATTTCCTCATCAACAGTAGGGCAAAAAAAAAAAAAATGGCATTTACTTACAAAGATGTTATGAGTTCTAAATGAGATGATACTGCATATAGAGCAATTGACACAATTCCTGGAACATAACAGGTGCTCAAGAAATACCATATATTTTTCTTTTCAGGAAGGAGATCTTGTCCTTCCATAAAACTTTGTATATATTCTCAATCCCCCATTCTTCTTTCCCATACCATTTCCACACTGTGGAGTTCTAGATGATTCTGTTTAGTTACTTATAATGGTAGATTAAAATAATATGATAAAAGTTAGTATAGACTTTTTGAGTTCTGTAGTGTCATTTATTTTGTTCTTCCTATGTCTATCAGTTCAGTTCAGTCGCTCAGTTGTGTCCGACTCTTTGCAACCCCATGAATCGCAGCACGCCACGCCTCCCTGTCCATCACCAACTCCCCGGAGTTCACTCAGACTCGCATCCATCGAGTCAGTGATGCCATCCAGTCATCTCATCCTCTGTCATACCCTTCTCCTCCTGCCCCCAATCCCTCCCAGCATCAGAGACTTTTCCAATGTTTCAACTCTTCGCATGAGGTGGCCAAAGTACTGGAGTTTCAGCTTCAGCATCATTCCTTCCACAGAAATCCCAGGGCTGATCTCCTTCAGAATAGACTGGTTGGATCTCCTTGCAGTCCAAGGGACTCTCAAGAGTCTTCCCCAACACCACAGTTCAAAAGCATCAATTCTTTGGCGCTCAGCCTTCTTTCACAGTCCAACTCTCACATCCATACATGACCACAGCAAAAACCATAGCCTTGACTAGACAGACCTTTTTTGGCAAAGTAATGTCTCTGCTTTTGAATATGCTATCTAGGTTGATCATAGCTCTCCTTCCAAGGAGTAAGCATCTTTTAATTCCATGGCTGCAGTCACCATCTGCACTCATCTTAATTTTACTTGCCTTATATTAGCTCATCTTTAATTTCATTAAGATAGCCTATCAGTATACAGATTCATTTCAGTTATCTATGATTGTGGCTTGAATTATTTCCCAAGGGCTGTTTCTCTAAATATCTGTGACTATAAAATTTATTACTTTGAAAGTCATATATTAGACAGTCTTTTCCAAGTAAAAGAACTCATTCATTCTTCTGTTATCAGGCATCAAATGAAATAGTAAAATTTATATTCTTTGAGATTATTTTAATTTGTGCTCTTTATATGACATTGTCAAATATATGGACAATAATTGGATAATTACTTTATGTAAAATTAGATTAGAGAGCACAATAACAAAAGAAATAAGTGATATATTGGCTGAGTTATTTAAGGAATGAGGGAATAAATGAGTAATAAAATAATTCCTTCGAGGAACCAGTTGAAAACACATGTGACAATTTAACGTCACTGTAACTTATTACAGTTTTACCTACATCATCTACAAAGTACAGGAATTGGAATTTTTTCTTTCTGTTAAGCTTAGTGAACTTCCACACTGTAGATAAAAGAGAGAATAAGACATCTAAGTTTTTATGTAATGCCTAAAAGTTGCCCCAAACTATCAAGACTATTGAACTAACGCTAAGAGTTATGAATGAAGTTAAAGTGATGACTAGGGGTGGGGGGCTGGAGAAGAATGTTTTAGTTAGGGAGAACAGGGAGTCATCCTTGAGGAGGAGGCAATATATGAATGGAGACCTGCATTGTAAGAAGCCAGTCAGGTCAATAGATGTAAAAGGAATGTTCTCTGCAGAAGGGACAGCAAGAGCAAAAAGCACTCTGAGTGGAGAATGATTTGGGTGTATTTCCATAACAGGATGTTTATTTGGGTGTTGGGAGCAACAGGAATAGATAGCAGGCAGTAGGAGGCTGCCACAGATGCAGGCAGGAGGCTGCTCAGCAGGGCCTCCTAAACCATGGAGGGCATTTGCCTTTTAATCCCATAGAGAAAGCCAGTGGAGGCTTTCAGCAGAGTAGCAGCCTGATGGAATACACAGTTTGAAAACATCACTGCTGTGTGGAAAATGGACTTCAGGTGGGGTGAGGGATGGGAAGGCAGGAGAGGAAGGTTGGAATGGCCCAAGAAGGAGTTGTTAATGAGGTAGACTAGGATGAGAGCAATACCAAGACATCTGGAGAGCCTGGTGGCAGGAGAGAAGACTAAGGATCAAGAAAGATTTTTCACAGAGGAAATAAATTTTGCTCAGGGAGTCCAGGTATTGATTGCATTCTTTACTTCTGCTTGCTAATCAAAAACGTAGCAAATATTGAATTTCAAAGTGCTCTCTGTTTGTTTAAGTATTTGACCTGGTAAAATGGAACAGTTCTCAAAGACTTTAACAAAATCAAAATTGATTCAGTTTACTGCCCCTTTAGAATTAATGTGCCAAAATTGCTTAAGAGAAACCATGTCACAGGTGACAACTTACTCTTTCTCTTAAAGATGTTAAGAGCACTTTATTTGATGCTAAGGGGCTATAAAATTAAATGTAAGAATTAGAGTTATATGATTTGGGCTGCATGAAAATAATAGTAATATATTTAATATTTGCCAGTCTATTATACTTTACACACTCTCCTAAGCCCTAAAATAGATAGCTTTTAATCTTCACAATAATCTCATAAGATATATATTCTTCTCAATTTTGTAGAACATAGATAGCATAGCTAAAGAAGTCAGAATGCAGGCTTTGAGGAACTAATAATTTTGCTGTTAAAGTGCTGCACTCAGTATGCAGCAAATTTGGAAAACTCAGCAGTGGCCACAGGACAGAGAAAGGTCAGTTCTCATTCCAATCCCAAAGAAGGGCAAATGCCAAAGAATGTACAAACTACCATACAGTTGTACTCATTTCACATGGTAGAAAAGTTATATTCAAAATCCATCAAGACAGACTTCAGCAGTATGTGAACTGAGAACTTCCAGATAAACAAGCTGGGTTTAGAAAAGGCAGAGGAACCAGAGATGAAATTACCAACTTTCTTTGGATCATAGAGAAAGCCAGGGAATTCCAGAAAACATCTACTGCTCTTTCATTGACTGCACTAAAGCCTTTGACTCTCTGGATAACAACAAACTGTGGAAAATTCTTAAAGAGATAGGAATACCAGACTACCTGACCTGTCTCCTGAGACACTTGTATGCAGGTCAAGAAGCAACAGTTAGAACTGAACATGCAACAGTAGACTGGTTCAAGAATGAAAAAGGAGAGTGTCAAGGCTATGTATTGTCACCCTGCTTTTTAACTTATATGCAGAGTATATCATACAGAATACCAGGCTGGATAAATCACAAGCTGGACCCAAGATTGCTGGGAGAAATATCAACAACCTCAGACATGCAGATGGTATCAGTGTAATGGCAGAAAGCTAAGAGGAGCTAAAGAGCCTCTTGCTGGAGGTGAAAGAGGAAAGTGAAAAAGCTGGCTTGAAACTGAACATTCAAAAACTAAGATCATGGCATCCAGTCCCAGCAGTTCATGGCAAACAGAAAGGGGAAAAGTGGAAACCATGACACATTTTATTTTCGGTGACTGCAGCCATGAAATTAAAAGACACCTATTCCTTGAAGAGGGCTTCCCTGGTGGCTCAGAGGTTAAAGCATCTGCCTCCAATGTGGGAGACCCGGGTTCAGTTCCTGGGTCGAGAAGATCCCCTGGAGAAGGAAATGGCAATCCACTCCAGTATTCTTGCCTGGAGAATCCCATGGACGGAGAAACCTAGTAGGTTACAGTCCACGGGATCGCAAAGAGTCGGACATGACTAAGTGACTTCACCTTCCTTCACCTTATTCCTTGAAAAGAAAGCTATGACAGACCTAGACAAAGTATTAAAAAGCAGAAACATGGCTTTGTTCCATGGACTCCAAGGAGATTAAACCAGTCAATCCTAAAGGAAATCAACCCTTAATATTCATTGGAAGGATAGATGCTGAAGCTCCAATACTTTGGCCACCTGATGCAAAGAGCTGACTCATTGGGAAAGATCCTGATGCTGGGAAAGATTGAAGGCAAAAGGAGAAGGGAGCGGCAGAGGATGAGATGGTTAGATAGTATCGCTGACTTGGACATGAATTTGAGCAAATTCTGGGAGATAGTAAAGGACAAGGAAGCCTGGCATGCTGCAGTTCATGGGGTCACAAAGAGTCAGATGCCACTTAGTGACTGAACAACAATAAAGAAGCTAGAATGTGGGCCTCAACAAACTGATATTTTTGTGTGTCATTTTTATACTGTTTGGTGCATCTAACCTTCCCCCTTCACCTGTGACCACACATTCAAGCTTTTCTCCTGTTACCATGGCAGATTAACTGCTCTGCTGCCTTAGTCCACTTCCTCTATTGCTTCACTGAATCCCATTCCTTTCCACCTCATCAATGACATGGCTCAGTCAATTATTTTTCTTTCATCTTCAGAACTTCTCTCTTAACTTCATTATTGCCATCCACATTCACTCATACTGCTAAAAAGAAAAAGGAAAAGCCATCTCTGGTCTTCTTGTGCATACATGCGTGTTCAGTCGCTCAGTCATGTCCAAGTCTGCAACCCATGTACAGTAGCCCTTCAGGCTCCTGTGTCCATGGAATTCTACAGACAATAATATGGGAGTGGGTAGCAATTCCTTTCTTCAGGGGATCTTCCCAACCTAGAGATCAAACCCATGTCTCCTGCACTGCAGATGGATTCTTTACTGTCTAAGCCACGAGGGAAACCCTTCCAATTACTCCTCTTTTTTTTTTTTTTTTTCACTTTAAAACAAAATTCCTTGAAACTGTAGTCCATACTTGCCCTCTAAAACCTCATTTTTCCTGTTATCTGGGAAGCCATGGCAAGTGGACTCTGCCCCATCCTTCCACCAAAGCTGTTCTTGTCAAGTCAGTTCAGTCACTCAGTTGTGTCTAACTCTTTGCGACCCCATGGACTGCAGCATGCCAGGCCTCCTTGTACATCACCAACTCCTGGAGTTTACCCAAACTCATGTCCTTTGAGTCAGTGATGCCATCCAACCATTTAATCCTCTGTTGTCCCCTTCTCCACTTGCCTCCAATCTTTCCCAGCATCAGGGTCTTTTCAAATGAGTCAGCTCTTTGCATCAGGTGGTCAAAGTATTGGAGTTTCAGCTTCAACATCAGTCCTTCCAGTGAACATTCAGGACTGATCTCCTTTAGGATGGACTTGGTTTGATCTCCTTGATGACCAAGGGACTCTCAAGAGTCTTCTCCAACACCGTAGTTCAAAAGCATCAATTCTTTGGCGCTCAACTTTCTTTATAGTCTAACTGTCACATCCATACATGACTACTGGAAAAACCATAGCTTTGACTAGATGGACCTTTGTCGACAAAGTAATGTCTCTTCTTTTCAATATGCTCTCTAGGTTTGTCATAGCTTTTCTTCCAAGGAGCAAGAGTCTTTCAATTTCATGGCTGCAGTCACCATCTGCAGTGATTTTGGAGCCCCAGAAATTAAAGTCAGCCACTGTTTCCACTGTTTGCCCATCTATTTGCCATGGAGTCATGGGACCATAGGCCATGATCTTCGTTTTTGAATGTTGAGCCAGCTTTTTCACTCTCCTCGTCAAGGTCACAGTTAAACCCAGTACTCTTCCCTGAGTTCTTATCTAATGTCCTGACAGGGAGGCCTGCCTGGTTCTTTCCATCCGCAGTATAACACACATGCACTTCAAGCCATCAGAACCCCTTCTTGGCAGTTTTTATTCTTCCTTCCATGTAATAGACTTACTTACTATGTTGATTGTCTTTTCCATGAAAATCCAGAGTTTGACTGTTTTGTTCTGTACTATATCTCAAGTACCCAAAACAGTGTCTTGCACTCAGTAGGTGTTTAGTGAATGAATGTATGAATGACTTCCATGCCCACTTGCTGCATATATTGAGTTAATTTGCATAAGGATAACACTTGCGTTGTTTTTGGTCAATATTTTGGAAGTTAGTTATATATAATATATATATATTATATTATAATAATTATATATATTATATATAATATAAAATATATAATATATAATTATATTATAATAATTATATATAATATATAATATAAATATAATTATATATTATATATATTATAATAATACATGATATAGTCTAGTGATTACTGTACCCAGACTCTGCATTAAGACTCTCTAGTGAGTTCTGATACTTTGCCCTTTTCACGTCAGTTAGCCTCTCTGAATATCAGTTTGTTCCTCTATACAATGGAGCTAAATGCTAGTAATTACTTTGTAGAACTATTATGAAGATTATAGGATTAATGCCTGCAAACTACTCAGCAGAGTTCTGGAACATAAGAGTCTCTAAATTATGTTATGAATCTTAATCGTTATCATTAGTAAAATGGCAAGAGTAATAAAAGTAAAATACCAATTAATCATGTGAAAGACTATAAAAGTTTTTATTGTTCCAAATTTCTGGATTTAATCAATTTCATATTGCTGAATGATCCTTAGGGAAGGTAAATATATAATCCTGAGATTGTTATTAGGGAGTGACCAAAATAAATGGAAGAAAATGGGAGGGTATTTTCTAAAGCTTTTCCAAAAAATACCAATAAAATGCTAAAAAGGGGACCAATAGAGGGATTTTGCTATCAAATACACTTGAGAAATACCACTTACTATATGCTTTCTTTATAAATTTAAAAGCATATTAAAAGCTTTGAGAAGTTCTCCAATAGAAAGATATGTTTGTTTATTTAATCAATGTTCTAAACTCTAACCACAAGGAAACTTTTCTTTTCATGACCTCTTTTGAGTTGCTATTAAATTTCATTGTAAATTCTTTAGAACTGCTTTGTGAAAATTCAACTAATCTTATTAGACATTTAGAGTTAGAATGTTAGAATGGAAATAATTTTAGTGATTGAGTTGCTTTTACCAGCACTTATGTATGTATTTACTTTATGTTATTGCCGTTCACCCAATCTCCCTTCGTGAAACTTGTCATTTCCTCTTTCCTTCATTCTAGTCACGTAATAAGTCTTTCTTTCCTGTCCTACTTCTGAAAACTCCGTGGAATCTGGCCTCTTGTCCTTAGAACCAACATTTCTCCTACAGGCTTTGGCAATAGCATGATTTCAAAACTTCCATCCTCCCAGCTTGAGCGTCAACTTTCAACTCAGCATGCACACTGAAGCCAAAGTACTTTTACACATACATCTTGCATGTGCATTTGCATTTGCCTTCATAAAACTCATCACTTCTCCCTGAGACCAAGAAGGAACATTCTAAGCTTCTTAGGAGGGCACATAGGGTCTCTCTCAATTTTTGCAGGAGTCCCAGAATCAAAATCTTGACAAAGGATCGTTTTAAAAATTTGCTCTCATTCAAATGGATACTATTTCACTTACCAAGGGATCCTTTGATTTGGCTCCTTGGTATGACTGGCAAAGACTCCTCTCAGGGAAAACTCTTGGCTTCATCTGCCCAGACAGTTCTAAATAAGAAATTATTTTATAAAATGAGTGAGTTGATTGACAGTGTTTCAGGGATAGGTGATCCAAGATTTGTGTCAGAATAAGGAGCTAATTGCCTAAAGTTGTCTTCAATTGACTATTCATTCATTTATTTCTTACTGTGTTCCGGAAACACTCACTGGTGCTTTGGCTCCAAGCACTTTGCTAGGTGCTAGTGAAAGGTGAATAACAGTCAGGACTTGTCTTTGGGGAACTCAGCATATAATGATGAATAAAGGTTCTAAATTAAGTGCCAACAGACTCCCAGATCTATTAAACAATAAGGAAAGGATAAAAACACCTAATAAAACTTACTGCCTTGCAGTCATCTTTTTGCTCTATTTGGTTTATTAAACTATAAAAATACATTTGATATTCATCAGCAGGCATCTAATGCATTGACAGTTTTGCAATTTCCTGACAACTGTTTATAATAATAGCCTTTAGAAAACAAGCAAGAAAGCCTAGAATTAAATCTTTTTCTTTTCCCATATTGGGGTTACCAGTACTTCCCTGATTATTTTACTCAAGAACTGTTTCTTCATTTTTCACTATATATCAAGCACTGATTTGACATTTAGCTTAATCTTTCATCTGGAGAAATCATGTACTTCACTGTAGATATTGTAGAAGCGTGACTTACAGTGTTTGCTTTGCCATTTTACCTACACAAGTATACTTTCAATTCCAGGTTCTTTTTATTTGAGCTTTTTAGGCTTTGGGATTATCAATTAAAACATTCCAATGATTTTATATAGAACCAATGTCAAGGATGAGGAACACAAGTAGGTGAAATCAGCGTCAGTGGTCTCTAGTCTCCCTGTTGGACCAGTGGCCTTCATCCCATCCTCACTCTGCTCTCAGGAGTCCAGAGGGAAACCAGGACATTTGATGAAGATCTATTGGCATATGTCAGGTTGTTGAGTCTCTTGTGAAGTCTGTGATTAGTATATCTCCTTTCTATCATCAATTTTGTTTTCAATTCACCAGATTTTACAGCTGATTGAATATTTGGAATACTTACTGAAAGCACAAGCTTGCTTTATTATCACACATTGCCTCATTTACACACATGTGCACACCTACACCCTTAAAGGAATTCACCAGAACAGGAGAGAAAAGATATAATGAGCGTATATAATAAAGCAGTAATAATTGCTCAGTTGTGTCTGACTCTTTGTGACCCCATGGAGTATACAGTCCATGGAATTCTCCAGGCCAGAATACTGGAGTGGGTAGCCATTCCCTTCTACAGAGGATCTTCCAAATGCAGGGAATGAACCCAGGTCTCCTGCATTGCAAGTGGATTCTTTGCCAGCTGAGCCACCAGGGAAGCCCAATAATCATAATAAAATTAATCAGTTCCTCTTGGAAAGGATATGTTTTTATCTAATATACACCCAGCTGTAGTTGACTTGGTACCAGTTTGCATTTTAATAAATGACAGATTGCTGTTAAATTAGTTGGCAAATGATGAAAAACTTTGAAATAAAATGTGGGTAGGCAAAGATAGACAGGGGAGCTTTTTTATATCGGTTCCACTTCAGGAAAACTGACTTTAACTGGAGTTTGTTTTAAAAATCCTCCCCGAGAATTGAACTGTATCCTGATGGAATTCTGTGTTTTTAGAACATTAACAGAGCTAAAAGTTACTTGCCAAATGGACCCAGAATATCATTATCCATTTTAGAAACAAAGAGATATGTTTTCATAAATACATAGGTGGTTTCACATTCTGTAGTTGAAAATTATCTGGTTTCTGAGTACAGATTCAGATTGCTATATCATTGTGAATTATGCTGCATCTGTATTGAAAGGAGCACATGTTTATCCTGCCTTGTATAATGCACATGTCAAGTATCTTTTGTCACCTTGTTTTTAGTTTAGAGATTTGTTATTAACACTGTGAGTAGTTTTTATTAACTTTTGCAAATTCCATTCTAATTCCCTTCATTCTTCTCATGGATTAACCAGATATCAAGAACAGTCCTCTTTTAGTTTGTTTTGTTCTATTTTTAGCGACTACTAGGCCGCCTGGAGAATAAATGAAGTCCTTATCACAGAAGTCATTCTAGTATAGTCTGGATGTCTGTGTTATAGGGAAGATACAACATTATACAAGGATTAGATTGGGTCAAGTTCAGGTTCATACCAATTCTGAGCTTCTGTGATTCTAAACATAGATTTGAGAAAGCTGATGGGGAGGACAGATACATCAGTTTCCTTCAACAAAACATGTCAGCAATCAGAAAAGACAGGCCACCATGTAACAGGCAAGGATAAATTGAACTGAGTTGATAATATCAAATGATTTAGAAGTATATATGACTTCCACTGAAGACTTTTCTTCACTTTCCCTGAGCCTATGTTCCTCATCTTTTAGATGAAAACAACCAAATTTAATATTCAGGATTCTAAACATTATTATGATTATTACCTCTGATGGCCTCTTGCGTTAGGCATAGATTTAATCCTCGTGGAACCTCCCCCAGTTTATAGATTTGGAAACTAAGTCTTGGCAAAGTAGGTAACCTGGCCATTCAGAAGCACGACTAGTCAGACTCAAGCCACATATCCGGTTCTCTTGGTCCCCATGCTCTGTGTGATGTCTGCTTTTATGAATGCGTCTCCTGGGCCTGTCTCTGCATACCCAGCTCTCAGTGAGCAGTAGCTTTAATTCTGGTTGTGAAAGTGAACACTGCAACAGGGATCTCTCTCTCCTCTGAACTCCTGGTGAGCTTATCGTTTAGGCAACTGATTTGCCATATCCTACACTTCAGTATGACATCCCTGGCGGCTAAGACGGTAAAGCGTCCGTCTACAGTGTGGGAGACCTGGGTTCGATCCCTGGGTCAGGAAGTTCCCTGGAGAAGGAAAAGGCAACCCACTCCAGTACTCTTGCCTAGAAAATCCCGTGGACGGAGGAGCCTGGTGTCCATGGGATCGCAAAGAGTTGGACACGACTGAGCAGCTTCACTCACTCACTCACACTTCAGTATATTGTCTCTTCCCTTCATCCCTGGATGCAGCCCATGATGATGTAGAAAGTACTGGCTTTAAAGTCACAAAGACCAGAGTTGAAACCTCAGTTTGGTTTCTCTCTAGAGTTCTGAAAAGTTACTAAGTTATCAAATTTACATTTTCGTGAGGCAAAGCTATGATGACATTCACTCTATGGAGCCATCATGAAAACTGACGGAGGCCCCACATACACGCCTGTCAGACCAATTGCTGGTCTTCTCTCAAGAGGAAGGCCAACATTTGGTGCATCTTTAAGGACCCTAGAGTATCTTTCACAATGGAGTATCTTTCACAATGTTGTGAATAATATAGGTGTAATATCAGTCGCTGGGCTGGAAGATGCACAAGCTGGAATCAAGATTGCCAGGAGAAATATCAATAACCTCAGATATGCAGATGACACCACCCTTATGGCAGAAAGTGAAGAGGAACTAAAAAGCCTCTTGATGAAAGTGAAAGAGGAGAGTGAAAAAGTTGGCCTAAGGCTCAACATTCAGAAAACGAAGATCATGGCATCCGGTCCCATCACTTCATGGGAAATAGATGGAGAAACAGTGGAAACAGTGTCAGACTTTATTTTGGGAGGTTCCAAAATCACTGCAGATGGTGACTGCAGCCATGAAATTAAAAGACACTTACTCCTTGGAAGAAAAGTTATGACCAACCTAGATAGCATATTGAAAAGCAGAGACATTACTTTGCCAACAAAGGTCCTTCTAGTCAAGGCTATGGTATTTCCAGTGGTCATGTATGGATGTGAGAGTTGGACTGTGAAGAAAGCTGAGCGCTGAAGAATCGATGCTTTTGAACTGTGGTGTTGGAGAAGACTCTTGAGAGTCCCTTGGACTGCAAGGAGATCCAACAGTCCATTCTGAAGGAGATCAGTCCTAGATGTTCTTTGGAAGGAATGATGCTAAAGCTGAAACTCCAGTACTTTGGCCACCTCATGAGAAGAGTTGACTCATTGGAAAAGACTTTAATGCTGGAAGGGATTGGGGGCAGGAGGAGAAGGGGACGACAGAGGGTGAGATGATTGGATGGCATCACTGACTTGATGGACGTGAGTCTGAGTGAACTCCAGGAGTTGGTGATGGACAGGGAGGCCTGGCATGCTGCAATTCATGGGGTCGCAAAGAGTCGGACAGGACTGAGTGACTGAACTGAATATCAATCGTAATTTTTTTCAGAAGTGTGATTTGCTTTCATTTGAATCAGTATTATTATGAGAAGAAAATGTAAAGGACCGATTTACACCCTTTCAGAAATGTTATGAGCTCCCCCAGAGAAGGTCAAAGTCATTGCTTCATGGAGTACAGGCCTGTGACATCAAGTTCATGGTGGGCTTCAGAGAAGGGCAGCTTTGCTCACCCTTCAAAACTGAACTCAGAGTTAAAACTAGCTGGCAGGAGATATTCACTTCTCCAGAGCTGCCTGAGAGCAGGCGATCAGTTTTTCATTATTACTGGATCATCCTCTATCCTTCTTTGCAAATGCCTTTTCAAACATTTACAATAAATTCCTTTCAAATCTTTGCAACTCCATGGACTCCTGCATCTTCCATTATCTCCTGAAGTTTGCTCAAACTTGAGTTCATTGAGTCGATGATGCTATCCAACCATCTCATCCTCTGTTGTCCCCTTCTCCTCCTGCCCTCCAACTTCCCCAGCATCAGGGTCTTTACCAGTGAGTCAGCTCTTCGCATCAGGTGGCTAAAGTATTGCAGTTTCAGCTTCAGCATCAGTCCTTCCAGTGAATATTTAACTTTGATTTCCTTTTAAGATTGACTGGTTTGATCTTGTATTCCAAGGGACTCTTAAGAGGCTTTTCCAGCACCACAATTCCTATTGATAATAAATGTTCTCATTCTCTGTGAAAGCAAGTTTTCAAGTTCTACTCCTTCAGTATAATTGAAAGGTGATGATATCTTTCTGGGCAGTTTCAAAATAGAGAATGTTAATATTGAAAATATCCTTCTCCATTTCATACGTCTGGCTCTCTCGAAAGTCTGAGCGTTACACTGCATTTGCTTTGTGATGACCCAGGATGGAGAAACCTTTGGGAGGAGTGTCTCTTTTTCCCTCAAAAGGGAGTGCTGGGAGGGTGAACGTACCCAGAATAGCTATGTTGGTGCTGTTCGTTCTTGTGATTATTTCTGAGGGCAGAGAGTCACATGTACTTTTTCAGTTGCTTGGAATGAGAAACTGACAAACCCAGATTGCCTGCTCCTCCTCTATGACCAGTGTTCACCTTCCCCAAGCCCTGAGAGAATCACTGGAACAGGGCTTAGAGCTTGCAGGACTGTGGAAGTGACCAGGGTTAATATTGGTAACAAACCTGAGTATTACTTAGGCTTCCATGAGTCAAATGAGGAAGACAGGAGCTGAGGGGAAAAAAAAAAAAGGGACATTGATCAGTCTGAATTGACCATAGTTAAAACATGAAAGGCAGATAATTACTTGGAGACTGTTGACTCGGTAAGTGAGATAAAGAAGGAAAAGAAGGATTTGGGGGTTTGTTTCTGTTTTTTTCTCCCCCCTCTCCTCTAATGCACCATTGCTAAGCAGTGTTTCTCTAAACCATGCTGTTAAGCATTTTTAGCAATACCTAGTGTCAGTAAGAGTCAGTGCAGGACAGCATTGGTTGAGGTGGGACTGGATTACTTGGTCCTCGCCCTGCCACTGGTTGGCTCTGCTCACTTTATTCCCTTAATTTCCTTATGTAGAAATGTAAAAATTTACTGTATAAACCTTATGTGTCCAGTTTTAAATAATATTCATAGCACGTTCTTGGGCTCCACGTTTTAATTATGTGGAGTTTTTGAATGTACAGAAAATCCACAGGTTAACAGGAATAGAATTCCTTGCTTGAAAGCATACTTGTTTCCATTAGTAAACACACCTAGTTTTTTTATTTACTCTTAGATCTTCTACTATCCTTTCTCCCTGAAAGACTGATTTTCTTCTTCCAGTTAAAAATAAACAAGGTTAAATAAATCTACCCTGATGTCATACTATTCTCGGGACCCAAGGGTCACACCATTGTGCACTTGGTGATAAAGTGCAGAAGCTGTATTGTGTGTCCAAGTCCTCGGTCAGCCCTTCAAAGAAAGGGCCGCTCTGATAACAGGATTGATTCTACACATCTTCAGAGAGCTGATGCTTTACTGAATTTATATTCTGGCAGATACGATGAACAAGCAATTCAGTGTTTGTTTGTTTTTTTTTCTTTTATATGCACTTGGTAAATATAATAGTAGCTTTTTATCAAGAATCTGAGACTGGAAGAATTCTGTATTTGCAGCATTGATTGATTATTCTTTACACTAGTCTTTGACTATATAACTGTAAGTGTCCTTTTAGAAAACTGAGCTAAAGTCCCCTTGAGGTTCCCTGAAGTAAATGCATCATGCTGCTCCTTCATGTACTCAAACACAAAGAATATGGTGGAAAGACCCTAAATATAGACACTTAAGTAGAATTTTAAATGGTGGCATTTTACCAGAAATGCTTGCAGTTCTCATCACCAGCATCTGATACTACAGTCATCATCATCAGGCTTTCTATTTCTTTGAAAGAAAAGTCAACTGCATGTGGTATGCTCAGGAATCATATAAAATGGATTTTCTTTTGTGCATGGTGAAACGTGTATGATCGCTAATAACTAAATCTGTTGTTTAGTCGCTAAGTCATGCTGACTCTTTTGAGACCGCTGGGCTGTACATGGGATTTTCCAGGCAAGAATACTGGAGTGGGTTGCCATTTCCTTCCCGAGGAGATCTTCCCCACCCAGGAACTGAATCCGTGGTTTCTGCTGTGTCTCCTGCTCTGCAGGCAGGTTCTTTACCACTGAGCTCAGGTTCAGTTCCTGGGTGGGGAAGATCCCCTGAAATAGGGAAATGACAACCCACTCCAATATTCTTGCCTGGAAAATCCCATGAACAGCCCAAAGGTCACAAAAGAGTTAGGCATGCCTAAGTGACTAAATAACAGCAACAATAACTGCATCTGATATTTTCAGTGTGTTATTAAAGAGGACATTTAAAAATGCTTAATATATGTGGCTTAATGACCTGTTATGTATACAGCAAATCAGAATATGGAAAACTGAGATGGAGAGGAAGAGAGGACAATGAAGTACTATCACTTGAGAAAAGGGAGAAAAGACAGAATTGCAGAGAAATAGGTTACCATTCACAAAAGCCTTCTTTAACTGCATTTGTATTTTCAGACTTTTTCGCTCATCAACCATTGTTTGATAGGCTAAGTAGCATAAAATGAGACTGGTAAAGACACTCCCACAGAGTGTTTTTGTAAGTCAGTCTGTGAATATTTAGATGGTCCTTCCACCAAATCCAATTTCCTGCTACAGGAGCAGTTTTGAAAGTGGACACATGAGAGCAGGGATGGAAAGATTGAGAACAGCAGCGGAGCAGGCTCTGGAGCCATGGAGGGCTGAGCCCCGCGAGTGCTGGCGGAGAACACTCTGTTGTTTGTTGGCTGCCTGTTGAAATTGTCTTTGAGAAGCTGTTGCTGTCCATTTTTAAGCTTTTTTTAATCCTAGAATTTTTGCTTGGAAACAAGTGGATAGCAGCCTGAGTCTTGCTGAGACTGCCCTCAGAATCACCAGATAAACCGCAGTTAATGACAGTGTTTTATTTTGTTTTGTTTTGTCTGCAACTCACGGCATGTGGGATTTTAGTTCCTTGACCAGGGATCACACCTGCACCCCTGGAGTGGAAGAATACTGTCTTAGTCACTGGATCACCGGGGAAGTCTGACATGCACCAGGGAAGTTCTGAAATGCTTAGAGTCATTCCTCTGTTTACCTTAATAATCCTGAGAACATGATAACTAAACATTCTGAACACAGAGCCAGAACCCAAAGAAACCTGTCTCCTTTGCACGTCGGGCACGCCACCGTTAGGGAGTAGATCATAAAATCAGTCTGGTGTGCTTCTTTCCTAGGGGAGGATGCTGTGGCTGTCACAAGTAGTGCCTCAGCACAGGACTGCTCCCAACAAAAGCAGCACTTAATCCCTAGATTCCTCACTGTCAGAGGCCACGTCTCCTTCTTTTACTCATTGAAAGACACCTCATGTCTGTCTGCCTTATTTAATTCCCTTGGGCATTTGTGGAGCTTGACCCACTTTATTCCCGGGGTCTTATTCCATCTCATATAATTAATTTCCCCATCCTCATCTTGCCCAGATTCACTGATTGAAGAAGTAAGTCTCTTCCCAAAGACATGTACTCACGCATCTATCCCATGCCTACGTTCTCTTGGTGTCTTCCCAGAGAAGGCTTCCTCCCACCAAGTTACATCAATGTAGTCTCCAAGGCACCAGAAGCTGTGTTCTCCTGATTTGTTTTGAATTGTGGGTTAGATTTCTTTTCAGGTAACATTTAAGAAAACTTCATTTTCCTGTGACTCATCTGTCCTTGTGATGATCGTGACTCAAAGGTTTATTAAGTATGACTCTTAAATGCAGTATGTATATATTTTAAATTCTGAAACAAGCATCTTCTTTGTTGTTGCTACTGTGTTGCCTTTACATCATGATTCTAGACCAAAACTAATTTTTCAGTGAACCCAGCTCTGCTAAGGAACAGGATTTATTTTGGAAATGTTTGTCAGAATACTTTTGAGCTTTCAAAAAGATGAACAGTTCTCTCTTCATATCTTAGGTACTGAATAGTCACAGGTGTCCTTGACTTTCTCCAGCCTCTTCCAACCTGAAACCCCGTCCTGGTGAATCATGGATGGAAGAGCTTCCGTAGAGGGCTGCAGTCTTCTCTCACTGATGTGCAAAGATCAGAAGAGGACAGGCAGCAGAGCACTGAGGGGCTTTGGTAGAACTGGGTATCAGGCTGTACTTGCAAGACATGGCCCTTAAATGAGAGTTCCTCCTCCTACAGATGTTTTACTGGGTCTGTGTCTCTTCTTGTCAACAGATATGTTAGGTTCTGATCAGACTTGTTAGTCTCCCTTTCCTGTCTCCATTCTACTCCTTACATTATAGTGTGCCCCTTACTTAATGTTACTCACGTTTTTATCTGTAAAAATGCGTATCTAATTGGCTTGAAATTAACTGATAGATGTGAAAGCATCCAGCACAGTGTCCTGCCACGTCTCTGTATTGCTGGAAGCCTCTGGTCATTTAGTCATGCTCCTGAAGAATGCAGTTGACCCTTGAACAACACAGGTTCACTTTGACATGGATGTTTTTCAATAGTAAATACTATAGTATTTACTAATGTAAATACTAAAGATTTACTAATGTAAATACTATATGGTAAAGAGACCCAGCTTTGATCCAGAAACACATACACAATTAAATATACAATGAAAGAGAATATTTAACATTTGGTCAAATGGGTCCTGTGTGGATTTCACAGTATATTTCACTGTAAATTTACTATCTTTTGACTTGGCACTCATATTGGAGGACTTTTTTTCTCTCATTCAGAGTTACCAGTTGTAATCATAATACTTTACCACAGTATAAAATAATGTTATTTCCTATACTTTGGGAAAATATGTCTCAATATTTTTTTCTCCTTAGTATCTTCTGCCCACCTTCCCTTCTCCTTACATCCCACATTAAGATTTAATTCTTAAATTACTCTGAATTTTGGAGAAATGTCCAGAGTTCTTTTTACCCCATATGTTTTGGTTTTCCAAATATTGCACACTAATGAAAATTCCCTGTGCATCTGTAGTAAATAAACCTTTGAATTACTAATTGTTTCAGATTAGCCCCCTAGATCTTTAGCAGCTGTCTTTATGGCATTTTCAGCCCACAAATTCAGTCTGTTTATTTCTGGGACTTTAATCATCGGCCATGCACACAGGCAGAGAGGTCTGGTTGCCTTGTAGACCACGTGGGGCAGCATGTGTAGGTGCTGTAGCCTGGGGGCGGGGAGGGGGTCTACTCATCCTTTATCTCCTCCTCTCACCTGGTGTCATTCACTGCCAGACTGCCAGCAGAGAATGCCACAGCCTGGGGTGCTGAAATACCACAAATGGATGTTCTCACAATCTGGAGGCTAGAAACCTCTAAGCCCATGATTGGGGTGCTGGCAGAGTTTGTTCTGGGAACGGCTCTCTCCTCAGCTTGCAAACAGCTGCCTTCTTGCTGTGCTGTTAGGTCTTCCCTCTGTTGACACTCTTTGGTTGTCTCATCTTCTTAAAAGGACACCATCCTGTCTGATTGTGGCCCACTCTTCTGGCCTCATTTAACATTAATTACCTCTGTAAAGGCTCTTGTTTCAAATACAGTCTCCTCAGGGGTTAGAGACTCAACATATGAATCTGAGAGGCCACAATCCAGACCCTGCACAACTTAAAGAGGAAACTCCATCTTCCAATAGACCCTCCAGCTCTCCTCTCCCCTTCTCTCCAGAAGCTTCCTGCTCTGGGATACTGATCTCTATGGGCTCCAGGTCCTCTGCTTCTGGTGGCGTCCAGCCAATGGGTACATTAGTGGAAAATGGAGGAGAGGGAGGAAGAGACGGGTCTTGCTCAGTGCATAGTGCCCTGGGCTCCTTGCCTGCAGGACCAACATGGGCTGGCACATCCCCTGACCTGTTTTCAGCTCCGTTTAACCTCACAGTCTTCTGTTTCTGTGACTCCTCTCTCGCTCCCTTCAGGCCTGAGGATGTGGTAGTGAGGTGATAACAGACTCCATAACCTCCTCTTCTGGAGTTTGCCTTTACCATGCTCAGTTGGGTTTAAGCTTTGGGTCTGGCATTAGTGAACATTTCTGAGTCCCAATTTGCTCATCCATTAAAAAAAAAAAGATACAGACTTGAACTGTGCAGAATTATTGTGTACAGTAATAATAAAAAGCATAGACATTACACTGTCAGCAAAGGTCCATCTAGTCAAAGCTATGGTTTTTCCAGTAGTCATGTGTGGGTGTGAGAGTTGGACTATAAAGAAAGCTCAGTGTCAAAGAATTGATGCTTTTGCCTTATGACCCAGCAATCCCACTGCTGGGCATACACACCGAGGAAACCAGAATTGAAAGAGACACATGTAACCCAATGTTCATTGCAGCATTGTTTATAATAGCTAGGACATGGAAACAACCTAGATGTCCATCAGCAGATGAATGCATAAGAAAGCTGTGGTACATATACACAATGGAGTATTACTCAGCCCTTAAAAAGAATAAATTTGAATCAGTTCTAATGAGATGGATGAAACTGGAGCTGATTATACAGAGTGAAGTAAGCCAGAAAGAAAAACACCAATATAGTATACTGACACATATATATGGAATTTAGAAAGATAGTAATGATGACCCTGTATGTGAGACAACAAAAGAGACACAGAGGTATAGAACAGACTTTTGGACTCTGAGGGAGAGGGAGAGGGTGGGATGATTTGGGAGAATGGCATTGAAACATGTATACTATCATATAAGAAACGAAGCGCCAGTCTATGTTCAATACAGGATACAGGATGCTTGGGGCTGGTGCACGGGATGATCCAGGGAGATGATATGGGGTGGGAGGTGGGAAGGGGCTTTGGCATTGGGAGATCGTGTACACCTGTGGCTGATTCATGTCAATGTATGGCAAAACCAGTACCGTATTGTAACATAGAATAAAGTTAAAAAAAAAAAAAGAATTGATGCTTTTGAACTGTGGTGTTGGAGAAGACTCTTGAGAGTCCCTTGGACAGCAAGGAGATCCAAGTAGTCCATCCTAAAGGAAATCAGTCATGAATATTCATTGGAAGGACTGATGCTGAAGCTGAAACTCCAATACTTTGGCCACTGGATGCAAAGAACTGATCATTTGAAAAGACTCTGATGCTGGGAAAGATTGAAGGCAGGAGGAGAAAGGGACGACAGAGAATGAGATGGTTGTATGGCATCACCAACTCAATGGACATGAGTTTGAGTAAACTCTGGGAGTTGGTCATGAACAAGGAGGCCTGGAGTGCTGCAGTCCATGGAGTCGCAAAGAGTCGAATACGACTGAGTGACTGAACTGAACTGATTGTGTACAAACAGAAAAATGTTTGTACAGTGCTTAATGTATAGAAAGTCTCTGTAAATGTTGACCTCTGTGGTTTTTAGGGCACAATGAACCTTCTATGTGTAAAATTCCTCTTGATCATAAAACAGAAATTATCTCTTAAGAATTAGCCCTGGATTTTTGGTCTTAATGGAGAAATAAATGTGTTTTTTTCTGTTTATAAAAATCCTACATGGTCATGGTAGGATGGTATTAATAAAATAAAATTCCTTTCTAATCTTATTGAGCAGGAGAAATTCTATTACATTGTCACCCAATGGTAGCTTTAAGCAGATCACTGTATTGCACATTAACTTCACTGCATACACAAGCATACATACTTCTAAACTGAGATTGAACTATATCATTTTGTATCCTACATTTGTAATGATATTATAACACAAAAGTATCTTTCAAATTTTGTCTTACAAAATATATTTTTTTAATTTTTGAGTCACATAATAACTGCTTTTTATTTTATTAGTTCTTTTAAATTGGAGTAAATCGAATATATTTTAAAAGATGTTTTCATTGAAGTTTATACATAAGTCATAATTTTATATAGATATATAAATGTGATTGTGCCATATGTGCTTTTCCATCATTTTGTGGGTTTTAAGCCATCATCTGTTATGGGGCTCTTTAAACCAGGTAAGTTGTGGCATCATCTCAAGCATTCTGTTTGGTCAGGTAAAGCTTCCACGTGACCATGCTTTTTCCTGATGACAGAGCTCCTCAGTGTGTGATGGAAAGGACAGATGTTGGTGATGAAATGGGACCTTCTTCTTCTCTGGCTGTGATGTAATGTATCTGAGATACAGATACGGGTCAGTCACTAGAGTTTCTCAATCTTGCCATCCACATCACAGTGAGGAGTAATTCCCTCTAGAGAATTAGAAGCATTGAACACAATCCTTCATTTATGATATCTGGGTGATTTTTGCATCTTTCTCTATGTTTCGTGAATATTTGGATGGGAAATTGAAGGATGGTAAACCAGGCCCAGCTGTCTAGTGGCACTAACATCCAGAAGTCTCTCCCCCCTCACTTCATGAATTTTTCCCATTCCTCTGTAGTCATATTGCATTTTTCCACATTGAAGGACAGAAAGATATCTATGCTCAGGTCAAGTCAAATCCTGTCATAAATATTCTATTCCTTGAAAATTCAAGGTCAAGGAGAGTTTATCAAAGATACTCCAGATTCTTTGTTGTCTCTCTCTCTTTGGCTCTTGCTCTAGAAATTCCAGGACAATACACGAAATACTCTGAGACCACAAGACTTGGGGCCTGGAAAGAAATTTAACCATCACTAGCTTTGTGACTTTGGTTCTCACTTCCTAGTTACAAACTAGCTTCCCACATGGCACTAGTGGTAAAGAATCTGCCTGCCAGTGCGGGAAATGTAAGAGATGCAGGTTTGATCCCTGGGTTGGGAAGATCCCCTGGAGAAGGAAATAGACATCCACTGCAATATTCTTGCCTAGGAAACCCCATGGACAGAGGAAGCAGGCAGGCTACAGTCCATGGAGTCACAAAGAGTCAGACACAACTTAGAACACACTATTGTATTCCTAATTACAAAATGACAGATTTGGCCTAGGTTCCTCCAGCATGCCTTATAGATTCAGTATGGCAAAATTTATGAAGGATTCAGCTATAACTGTTCTGAGAGATCTTCAATTTGGCTTATTTTTCTCTTTTCTCTGGAAGATCTCATCTTATATAGAAAAATAGTCAATACATCTATGTTCTTTGCTTCTTCTCCTTACTTATGTTATGACCCTAGGAAAGTCTTTGAGTTTATGCCAAGTTTTGTAAGAAAAACCAAAAACTTCTTGGATCTGGTTGAAGACGATATCTACAAGCAAATATGTTTGGAAATTACAAGTCATGCCACCCTTTTAGGGCTTTGCAATGAGTGGTCACTCACCTAAAGACTCTTCGAAGTTCTGCTAAAAGGAAACCTCTTTAATTTGCTTAATTCAGTTTCCTAAAGATATCTGATCTTGAAATTCTTATATTTCTGGTAGCATCTATTAACATCCCTCATAATTAATGTCCCTGCCATACATAGAGGAGACAGCTCTAGAATGAAAGACATTGTCCCAAATTCTGCCCTTGATTGACAGTGTGATCTCAGAGTAAATACATTGTATTACTTCTGCACACCTCACATTACTCACATATCAAATGAGGGTACATAAGAGCACCCACTTCGTGTGGATGCAGATTTATCGGAATATCATATGATTGTAAAATGTGACTAATAATATGCCACCTCTGAGGTCTGGCTGTCTGAGTTCAAATTTTGTCCTACCATTTACTGGCTTGTGACCTTAACATTATTTCTGTATCTCAATTCTTTATCTGAATGAGGGGGACAAACTTTGTACCATTCTCACAGTCACTGGAGGAATTCAGTCCAATTCATGTAAAATGTTTAGAATGGTGCTTGACCCACTGTAGGTGTCTAGCAAATGTTAGCCCTTATTATTGTCATTGTTGGTGCTCTTATTCTATGACTATCTCAAGTAAAGGGATTATTTTTGTTTCTTTGTTTAATTGGGATATAGTTGACATTAGTTTCAAGTATTCAACAGTAACGATTCAATATTGTGTATAATTGTAAAGTGAGCACCACAGTGAGTCTGGTTGACATCCATCACCATACATAGTTGCAGTATTTTTTTTGTGATAAGAAATTTTAAGTTATACTTTCTTAGCAACTTTCAAATGTACAATATAATAGTATTAACTATAGTCATCAGACTGTACATTGCATTTGGATTATTTTCATTAAAAGCAACCCCTCTAACCTCAGAAAGCAGCTCAGATCCATCATATTATTAATAGAGGTTCATGTGCTCAGTCATTTCAATCATGTCCAACAGTTTTCAGCCTATGGACGGTAGCCAGCCAGGCTCTTCTGTCCATGGGATTCTCCAGGCAAAAACACTGGAGTGCCCACCCAGGGGATATTCCCGACCCAGGAATTGAAGCCATATCTCTGGCGTCGCCTGTATCGCAGGCAGGTTCTTTATCCACTGAGCCACCTGGGAAGTACTGTGCCCCTTCTGCCAATGCTTGAGTCTGCTGTGTTGATGCTGATCATGTCTTCATGCGGAATCTGTGACCTCTTTCTGTTTTGCGTGCAGGGGCGGAGAGGCCTCGGCTCAGTGTTTGTCTGGGCGTCAGGAAATGGTGGAAGGAGCAAAGACCACTGCTCCTGTGATGGCTACACCAACAGCATCTATACTATCTCCATCAGCAGCACAGCTGAAAGCGGGAAGAAGCCTTGGTACCTGGAAGAGTGTTCATCCACACTGGCCACAACCTACAGCAGTGGAGAGTCCTATGATAAGAAAATAGTATGTACCATTTGCTTCTCTGGCATGATTGGTTTCTTTATCTTGAAACACAAAGGGAGAATGCACAGATTTATAGGCACAAGTAATATATGGAAATAGAATGTTAAATTAGCTAATTACGTCCCTGGTGGCTCAGACGGTAAAGAGTCTGCCTGCAATGCAGGAGACCCAGGTTCAATCCCTGGGTAAGGAAGCCCCCTGGAGAAGGAAATGGCAACCCACTCCAGTATTCTTACCTAGAAAATTCCATGGATGGAGGAGCCTGGCAGGCTATAGTACATGGGGTCACAAAGAGTCAGCTGTGACTGAACAACTTCACTTTCCCTTTCTTTCAGCACAAGTATTTGAAAATATAACCATTCTGTTACCGAGTCATTAAAAAAGCCTTTCTGGGTCATTTACATTCTAGCATTGAATGTGGCCTTAGACATGATTAGGCCTCAGTTTTCTCAAAGACAAATGAGTGGACCATATTCACGCTGTGAGTTAGTGGTAGAAAAGAGACTGGGTGGAATTCTCAGCCCCGTTCCCTATTACTCTGTCCCCATACTGTTTTTGAATTTCAGTTTCAGATCTTTGGTTTCAAAGTAAGTACAACGAATTCAGTGTGACCTAAACCTCTGTCAAAAATGTTTCTCAAACACCAGCACAAAGTTTGCCTGAACAAAAACCACAGTAATCCTGTGTGATCTGCTTACCAAGATGCCCTCCTTATTATGCAGATGGTAGAATGGTTAAGAGTTCATGTTTGCAGAACCAGCCTGCTTAGCTTGCATTCACTGTTGAACTGTTTGCTAGCTGGTACCTTTGGACAAATTACTTAATTTTTCTGTCTCAACATCCTTAACTGTCAAATGGGGACATTTAATAATATGCAGTTCACAAGATTTATTTCAGCGATTATGGGGAAGTAGATAAAAGTGCTTTGTACACTGATCCATTGGTGCCCAAGAAAGATCTGACTTTTGTGATGCCCCCACTCAGTGCAGCCGACTCTGAATTTCAGACACCTTCACACTTCTCCCGATCATGATTTTGCAAAATGTCTCTGGATTTGTCTTTTAAAGTGAAGCTGAGCTGCTATATCTGAATCTTTTAGCATTTAGCCAACACCCTGCTTTTAGATCCCAGGATTCATATAGGTTTGGGTCACTCTGCAATGCTCCCTCTGCCTTTGTACAGTGCTGGAAATAGAGGTGATAAGGTACTATGTCCTCACGTAGTTCTTCATCCATATCCACTTGGTTCCTCTTGATTCCTGATTATTATAGGCTTCATATTTGATTTCTCAGCTACCTTCTCCTATTCTCTTATTTTATTTGTTTGTTTGGTTGAGTTGGGTCTTATCTGTGACATGAAGGGTCTTCATTGCATCATACAGGATCTTTTCCTTGTGGCACATGGACTCTCTAGTTGTGGCACACAGGCTCAGTTTCCCCGTGGCATATGGGATCTCAGTTCCCCAGTCAGGGATCAAGCCCATGCCCCCTACATTGCAAGGTGGATTCTTAACCACGGGACAACCAGGGAGTCTCCTTTTACTATCTGCTTTAGTTACATTTTCAGATTGATTTAAATAAAAGCCGCCTACCAATATGGATATAATACCTTCTTTCTCTAATACATTCATAACAACTGGATTAAACATATTCATATAAATTCCCGTAAAAGCACTTCCATCATTCATCAGTAAACATATTCTACAATACAAAGTAAAATATGAAAGGAGAAAATACAGAGATGACAAGGTTTGAAGTATCATGGCTTTTTCATGGGAAATGATGCTCTATGATATTTTACCTTCATAATGGAAATGCTTTCATCTAGGAATGTTTCTTGGCTTCCCAAATTTGCTCCTCTCTCAGAACTCATTGGAGAAGGCAATGGTACCCCACTCCAGTATTCTTGCCTGGAAAATGCCATGGACGGAGGAGCCTGGTAAGCTGCAGTCCTTAGGGTCGCTAAGAGTCGGACATGACTGAGCAACGTCCCTTTCATTTTTCACTTTCATGCACTGGAGAAGGAAATGGCAGCCCACTCCAGTGTTCTTGCCTGGAGAATCCCAGGGACGGGGGAGCCTGGTGGGCTGCCGTCTCTGGAGTCTCATAGAGTCGGACACGACTGAAGCAACTTAGCAGCAGCAGCAGAACTCATAATCAAGGCCCACTAACACTGAGTGACATCTATCAGTTCTGCATCATGGAAATCCTGATGAAACTCTCTGGAATAAGAATTGTCTTCTCAAACTTCTAGATTCTGAATGCATCTTAAGGTATCTCACCATTGCTTCAAAGTAAACATGCCTATCTAGTGCTGTTATTTCCTGTGGGATGGTTGTGAGAAAGGTGTTTTTAAGTTCCATAAATACCTTCCTTAAGAGAAGCTTATAGTCCAGTGGGCAAAATATCCAGGAAGAAGGAAGGGTTGCCTGGGTCCAGGTGGAAGAGCACAGTGTAGATAGAGGGACCTCAGAATCACTCCCCAGAGATTTGCTGCTTACACTTGACCTCCTAGGGCTTTTCATCCCTATCTCCTGTGATTGTGTTGCAGCTGCTATGTCCCCCATTGACTGGGTGGCCATTTAGGATTCTCCCATGGATGGACAAATCAATCGTTCTGTGATGAAAGACAGGGTTTAAGAGAAAAAATGGACACCATGAAATAATGTCAATATCCTTGATTTGGGTCATATTTCACTTTTCCCTAGTTGCTGCTACTGATATCAAAACGTTTACTGACCTCAGTTCAGCTCAGTTGTCATATCCGACTCTTTGCAACCCCATGAATCGCAGCACGCCAGGCCTCCCTGTCCATCACCAACTCCCGGAGTTCAGTCAGACTCGCGTCCATCGAGTCAGTGATGCCATCCAGCCATCTCATCCTCGGTGGTCCCCTTCTCCTCCTGCCCCCAATCCCTCCCAGCATCAGACTCTTTTCCAGTGAGTCAGCTCTTTGCATGAGATGGCCAAAGTACTGGAGTTTCAACTTCAGCATCATTCCTTCCAAAGAAATCCCAGGGTTGATCTCCTTCCAGAATGGACTGGTTGGATCTCCTTGCAGTCCAAGGGACTCTCAAGAGTCTTCTCCAACACCACAGTTCAAAAGCATCAGTTCTTCAGTGCTCAGCCTTCTTCACAGTCCAACTCTCACATCTATACATGACTACTGGAAAAACCATAGCCTTGACTAGACGGACCTTAGTCGGCAAAGTAACATCTCTGCTTTTGAATATGCTATCTAGGTTGATCATAACTTTTCTTCCTTTACTCAGTGTATAAATTTATCTATGTAACTTTTACTTGGCTCTACCTTTTGTTTAATCTCTCCCATTCTCATGACAGCCATTTGTTAGTAATTCTTCTGTAGCCAGTTCTCAGAATCTCTTATTTTGCCTGCATCTCCAAATTACTCTTCATTGGACAGGAGTGCTGTAGCTGTTTCAAATTATAATCTCTAGCTGCATACAGACCACTCATGGCTAAGTAACTTCTGGAATCTTGGTTTCCTCATCTGTAAAATGGAGGTAAAGCCAGTACCAACGTCATGTATTTTCATGAAGATAACAAGATGCTGAGCATGAGATATTTGCACAGCTCCTACGGCAGTGAGCCACCTAGTAAGTGGCTGGTATCCTTGTTCCCTAAGTCAGTGTAGCTTTCTACATCATGGGAGCTTAGGCTGGTCATTTTCCAGATGTTGTTAATGAAGGTGCTTCATTTTTCCAATCTGTAGAAGCATGATCTGCTCCATCCACCCCATAAAGAAAGGCGCTTTGAAGGTGAACATGTTGACTAACAGTTTGAACATGAGTTGGCAGCAGCATCAGCCTTCTGTGGTCCAGCTGCCCCTTTCCCTTCTAGATGTCAGAATGACAGATAATCCAGCTCTGCACTTGGGACCTGTTCTCCACCAGGCTTTGAACAAGCTGCCTATGGTCCCTCAGAGATGCCCGCATCCTGTTAGTGGCATCTGTGATTGAGTGTTACAGGAACAGTGTCTCCCTTTGTTCTGGGCTCCCCTCCCCAGGCCATCCATTTCCTTTTGTTATTTGTACCTTCTCGAGAAGAGCACAGTTGTCATTCTTCATTCATAGAGCACCTTTGTGAGTTGAACTGAGGCAGACGCTGAGGATCCAGGAGAGAGGAAAGGTCTCACTGCTTCTGGGAAAGCACTTTTGTTAAATAAATTTTACTTGTCTTTTTAATGGTGTTCAAGCAGGAAAACCTTGCCCTGAGTTTCAGAATTTAGCCCAGGCTCTACCCCTCATTTTCCTGCCATCACTATCGATACCGTTGCAGACCTTAGTATTCCACTCATGCTTTAATAGATTGAGATCAGTGTTGGCCTTGAACCTTATTACAGCAAATGAACCATCCAAAGTATCAAGATTACTCTGATAAGAAGTTCCCCTATAAGCAAAATAGAAATCAGTGGAAATGACTGGCTATTATAAAATAATATGTTTTTCTTAATAACACCATATCCATTTTATTCCATGCTGGGCATGTAGTACTTTTATAATTACATTGACATGTTGTGAATGTAACATTTTGCCCTTCTAATGTATACCTGGCAGCATGCTGTGCACATTCAGTGTACCATCTCTTTGTATCCTTAAAACCCTATGCAGGAAATCAGGTATTATACCCATTTTACTGATGAGGAAAGTAAAGATTAAAAGAAACACAGCTAGTAAGTAGTAGAGTCTGAATTCCAACCAAATTTGGGTTGAACCCCCAGCCCATCTTGTGACCAATGTGCTGTCATGTCCAGTCCCAAGGACGTCCAGCATGGGGCTGTATGAAAGAATGGCATTGTTCTTGCCTATTTGAGGTTCTGTTCACAGTGATCAAAAAAATGAAAGTTTGTAGAATATATAGGCATCCATTGTTTTTCACTACTTGGCCCACTATTTTTTTTTAATATGGAAAGTAATCTTAATTTTTAAATTTAGTACATTTACTTTCATTTATATTCTTGGCAACAGTATATTCAAGTTTTATACACTCTGAATACAATGAACAATTTGTTTCATAGTCCTTTATATCAGCGTGGTCCAGTAGAACTTTCTGCTATAATGGAAAGGTTCTCCATTGGTGCTGCCAAACTGGTAGTCACTAGACATATGTAGTTATTGTGAAATGTGGCCAGTCCAGTGAAGGAACTTTAATTTTAATTTGTTAAGTTTTAACTGATTTAAAATTAAATATCCACATGGGACTAGTGGTAATTACATCAAGCAGCATTTTTTATTTTTATGGCTCACTAATTTTGAATTTCATGCCTTTGACCTCTTCTTAACTGCCTCAGACAATCAGTCCTCTTGCAAAATACCTAAGCCCTTTGCCAGTCTGAGTTGCTAATTCCTATGGCCTGGCGTTGAGCTCCCCAAAGTTACTATGCCTTTTGTGTGATTTCAAACCAGGACCCTCTCATGTGAGACATGACATCTGGCAGGAATACTGTTTCCCAGAAAGCACTTCTTTTATGCCTCTTCTCAAATTTTTCTTCAGGAGGACTGTTCCTCCTCACCATCCTTTGAAAGAATGGTGCAGCCCTCCCCCTACACTCTACTCTTTTATCCCGTTCAATTTTCTTTCTAGTGTCCTTAGAGCTACTTAATGTGATGTTACACATTTGCTTATTGACTATCCATTTTCCATACCAGAATGGAAACCACTTGAGGTTGAAGACTTTATTATGTACCTTCCCAGAATCTGAGCTCCATAAATGTTCAGGCATAACTGACTCTCAGACATTGGAAAAGATAGAAGCATCACAGGGGGTTCATATTGTGACAGGAGACAGGTGCGTATTCTCTCTCTTTCAGAGAATCTCCTACTGGTAGAAAGGTTGGTGAAAGGCAAAGGGTATTTGACGATATAGTTCACATAGGAAATTGCCTGCAGGAATCCTGCTACATAAAACTGTACATCCAACCATTCTTGGTGTCAAGGAGCATTAAAGGTCCTGTCTTTATATAACCCTTCAGTACCTCCTGAATTTCTCCCAAGTTCTTTGTTAGAGATAAAGCTTTCCTCTTCCCCCAGTCATTCCATCATTAAATTATCTGCTTCTTTGGAACTAGTTCAGCCTTTTACCTTTTTTTTTTCTCTAGTAATTTGTCTCAGTGTTTGGAATATGGAGGCCATTGTATTCCTCCTCAGAGGGGTTTTGTGAGCCAAGCTTTAGAGAAGGCATGCTCTGCTCAGCCCTCTTCTGATGTCATTTTATTCATTTGCGTTCATGTCAAACGTTCTGCCTGGGGTATCTCAGGGTTGGCCTGAAAGACCAGTTCCACATGGAGGAATTATCTTATTGCTTTTAATATTCCTAAGCAACTACACATTTCCTTTTTGCAGAAAGTACCCTCTCTCACTACCCAATTCATTATTCAGAAGCAGTCATTACTATCATCTTTCTGTTTCTCCTTTTGATTTGGGAAATGTCATGATTTTTCATGAGTCAAAGCTAGCAGATCCAGATGTGTTTAGTTTGTATGGACGTTTGATCCATATTTTCTCAGGAATGTTAAATAGAAGGAGGGAAAAATTGACTCCTGAAAAGTTCTAATCTTGCTTGTGGCCTGAGGGAGAATGGAGATGCCCATGTGCTGACAGGGAAGGAGCCCAGGGGGGGTTCCCCTGAGACTGCTGGTGATAGTCTGAAACTGCCACCTTTGCTCTGATCGGTGACTACACTCCAGAGTGCAACTCTTTATTTTGCTGCCATTTCAGGATGTAATACTTCACCCCTTACTAGCTCTTTAGTGACTGCATGTCCTTGGGCTCATGAGTCTTTCTGAGGCCTCCATCTCCTTAGTTAATAAATAGTGTATCTCCCTTGTAGAGTTCTTGAGGCATCAAAGGTAATTTTGCATACACAGATGTGTGCATACAGCTACACACCCGTTGTTCACTGCCCTCATTCTCCATACTTGCTGTTAGTCACTTTCAAAGCAGTGCATGTAATGTTAGCGGTGCGTCTAGTAAGAGGAAGGGTTCTGCAGTAGCCCGGAACTGTGTATATATACACACACACATAATTTTTATAGGCTGCTTATAAGTTCATATGAGTCTTATTTAGAAACTGATTTAAAAAATAACCTTGAAGTCTTTTCTAACAAGTGGGAGAGTTTAAAATATAGAAAAAATGAGCATAAAGTAGCTTGACACCAGTAATTCAACGTAGCCAATACTGCACCTTTGCTGTGTACTCAGCACTGAACTGAACATTATAGAAATCCCTCCTGCAAAAAAAGATATCATATGGCATCCTTCTTTAGTGATAGCAATCTCACATATATAAGCAAAACCTTACATTTGCCCTCTACAGTTACAGATTCTCATTGCAGCATGGGAGTAGAATTTTGTGTGGCCTTGTCAGTCACGAATGAATTCTACACCAGTCTTTGTGACTTCAGTGAACACAGAAAGCTTTTAGTTGGTCTTCAGTTCCTTTTTATTTTGCTGGCTTAATAAATCAGCATCTCCTATTTTATTCATTAGCACATTTAAGATTTTGTTTCTGTCCTTGAAGCACATTTCTAATCTAAATCCAAATCAACACCAGAAATAAATTCAACCTAACAGACAGAATCATTTCATGTTTTAAAAATATCTCTTCAGCTGTTCTTTTAACAGATATGAGACAATATGGCACCTTCAAAATAAAACAGATCACAGGGTCTCAGGGAGACAGAAACTCTTAACTGTAGGGTTGCTGTAAAGAATTGTCATTTATGGCCAGACTCAATCTGAACTGAGATTCCCTGGAGAATTACATCAACAAGCTAGAATAAAGATCCAATCAGCCCAAGTAATGAAATGTGAAATATTAGGAAATAAGAGCTTAGGATGAGAAAAAGGGATGGTTCTTCTCAGAGGAGCCTGACTCGACCTGAACAATACCCACCCCTTTTCACCAGATCAGGACAACATCCCTAAGTTTGCAGACTCCAAAAGCCATCTGCTACCCATCCTGGGACAGGCTGAAAATCTAATTTGCTGATCAAGACAGCTTTGATCTGGCATGGGGCCCGGTGTCATCTCCTGTTTCCTTCACTCTGATGGACAGAAATGATATTTTCTTGAGCAATATGAGAAGTTCTGTGGAGAAAAATTCTGTTTCTGATTTGGGTAGTGAATTTAGGGAATTTGGAGCATGCAAGATGCGCCAGCGGGACCAAAACCAAATTCTGAGACACTCTCTGAAATGGAATCGAAACTTAAAGTGCTTTGTTGTTCCATTTTCACATATCAGTCTCTGAACTCCCAGCCCCTGTGATGTGGGCTGACCCTTGAATGCAGCTTCTCCTTTAAATTACACTGTCAGAACTCGTATGTATGCATTGTGATTAATGGGGTTACCCCATGTGGTTCCAGTTTGGGGAACATCGTTTTCTTCAAGATTGCTTCTTGGTGGTCTTTGCCTTTTCCTTCTAAAGATGGACATAAAAATATCCTGATACTGTGGCTTCTCTTAATGATGAAAACCCTGCCTTAGATCTTTTTGGTAATTTACACCTAAATATCTCCACCACTGACAGTAACTTCCTCTTGAAATGACCCAGCTGGAATTTTCACTTAAAGCAGGATGAGAAGGGAGTGAGGATGTTTTTGTTTCTTTTTCTTCATTCCTTTTAACCTCCCTTCTTTCCATCACCTTCCTGTTCTAATCCGTTAACACTGCCACTCACTGTTCAAGTTTCATTTAGTGAAATTGATTGGGAGAAAAATATAAAAGCACAACAATGATGTTGTCAAATTCTACAAACCAAATTGATTGGGAGAAAAATATAAAAGCACAACAATGATGTTGTCGAATTCTACAAACCTATATTAATAGCATTTAACAGTAAATCGGTGTTTATATATAAAGGTACTGGGTAGCTTTTTATTTACGTACATATCATGTGTGTCTATGCCTGCTGACTCTATTTGGATGAGGCATATGGCAAATCCAACATTATAAAATTTTTATTGTTCACGTTTGAGATTGGCTGGAGGTGGTTATTTTTTAGATTCAAAAACACTACATACACACACTTGGAGTGTTTATTCTGGATTTGTTTCTGTGCATTGAAAGCGGTGCATTCTGGTCCAGCTGAAGAATAAGCAAAGTGAGCCAAGTGGGAAAACATCATGAAAAATCTTGAATTCAGGCACAAGTCATTGAAAAAAAATAGAACTTGGCAAAGGAATGTGGCCATGAGGGTGAGGTAAAATGAGAAGAATGCAGGCAAGGCCATCTCTCAACAGCAGTGTATCTAGAGACCTGGAAAAAGGCTGTGTCTGTGGTGTTTATGCATTGACTTAGGGACCAGGCCTTTGGAAAATAAGGCTACAGATTCACCCATATATTTTAATGAAATAGAAATAACTTTTTGATAGTCCATCAGTCCCACTTCTGGGTATATATCCAAAAGAATTGAAAACAGGATCTGGAAGAGACATTTACATACCCATGTTTATTGCAGCAGTATTCACAATAAGCAAGAGGTGGAAGCAACACATCCATTCATCTGTCATTTGCCCATTGACATATAAATCAATAAAGAAAATATACTATATAACACAATGGAGTAATACAGTGGAATATTATGCAGCCTAAAAGAAGGAAATCCTGCCATAGTCTGCAACATGGATGAGACTTGAGGACATTATTCTAAGTGAAATAAGCCAGTCAGACACACTCACACAAAAAATGCTGGGTAATTCCACTGACATGAGGTACCTAGAGCAGTGACAGGCATAAAAGCAGACAGTAGAGCGGTGTGGTGGTCGCCAGGGAGAGGGAGTGGGGAGTTGGTGAATGGGTAGAAGTTCAGTCCTGCAAGATGAAAATATCATAGGGCTCTAGAATTGCACAACAGTGTGCATGTAATTAGCAATACTGTACTGTACATTATTAAAAATTATTAAAACGGTAAATCTGTGTGTTTTTTACCCACCCACCCCCCACAAAAAGAAATGCCTTTTTAAAGTCAGCAATTGAATATCTCAGAAGTTTATTTTTAAATTTTTAAAAATTTTATTATTGGCATATCATAGCTTTAAGTGCTTCCAGGTGGTTCAGTGGTAAAGAATCCTCCTGACAATGCAGGAGACATGGGTTCGATCCCTGGGGTAGTAAGATCCCCTGGAAAAGAAAATGGCAACCCACTCCAGTACTCTTTCCTGGAAAATCTCATAGACAGAGGAGCCTCAAGGGCTACAGTCCATGGGAACTCAAATAAGTCAGATGTAACCTGGAACTAAACAAATAACAACATAGTTGCTTTATAATGTTGGGTTGGATTTTGCTGTACAGCAAAGTGAATCAGCTGTAAGTTACATATAACCCCTCTCTCTGCAGCCTCCCTCCCACCCTACCCCCAAACCACCCTCCTAGGTCATCACAGCACTGGACTGAGCTTCCTGTGCTACACAGCAGCTTCCCACTAGCTATCTATTTTACACGTTAGTGTATATATTTTAATGCTTCTCTCCCAATTCATCCCACGCTCCTCTCCCCACATCATGTCCCCATATCCCTTCTCTACATCACATCTCTTTTCTTGCCCTGCAAACAGGTTCATCTGTACCATGTTGCTAGATTTCCTGTCTGTACTTTCAGTTCAGTCACTCAGTCGTGTCTGACTCTGTGACCCCGTGGACTGCAGCACGCCAGGCTTCCCTGTCCATCACCAACTCCTGGAGCTTGCTCAAACTCATGTCCATCGAGGTGGTGATGCCATCCAACCATCTCATCCTCTGTTGTCCCCTTCTCCTCCTGCCTTCAATCTTTCCCAGCATCAGGGTCTTTTTAAACAAGTCAGTTCTTTGCATCAGGTGGCCAAAGTATTGGAGCTTCAGCTTCAGCATCTCTCCTTCCAATGAGTATTCAGGATTGATTTCCCTTAGGACTGACTGGTTGTATCACTTTGCAGTCCAAAAGACTCTCAAGAGTCTTCTCCAACACCACAGTTCAAAAGCATCAATTCTTCAGTGCTCAGCTTTCTTTATAGTCCAACTCTCACATCCATATATTATGCATTATACATAATTATACAGTATTTTTAATGTGTATGCATCAATATACAGTATTTTTTTCTCTTTTTGACTTACTTCACTGTGTATGACAGACTTTATTAGGTCCATCCACAGCACTACAAATGACCCAATTTCATTCATTTTTGTGACTAAGTAATATTCCATTGCATACATATACCATATCTTCTTTACCCATTCACCTGTCGATGAACATTTAGGTTCTTCTGTGTCCTGGCTATTGTAAATAGCTCTGCAGTGAATGTTGGTGTACATGTGTCTCTTTGAATTGTGACTTTCTCAGGGTATATACCAAGTAGTGGGATTGCTGACTCATATGGTAGTTCTAGTTTTAGATTTTTAAGGAACCTTCATACTGTTCTCATAGTAGCAGCATCAATTTACCTTCCCACCAACAGTGCAAGAGAGTTTCTTAATGGAGAAGCAGGTAGGGCTCTCTTTACTCAGCTATCTCTTGAACATCTACAGTGTGGAGGCTCCATGGATGGCTGGCTAATCAAATCTGTGAATATAGAAACAACTCTCCCTGCTTGCCAAACACACTGTTGGGCTCTTGCCCAGCAATCAGTTAGTCCAAAGAAGAGTACAAGACTCTTCTCTTCTCTACTGCCACCATATCTATGTGGTTACCTACATTTTTGTTCTTTCTCCTACTTCTTTTATATCAGCACTTCTCTAGGATGGCTAAGCTGGTAACATTGTGTGCGTGCATGCTAAGTCACTTCAGTCGTGTCCAACTCTGTGCAACTCTATAGACTGTAGCCCACCAGGCTTGTCTATCCATGGAATTCTCCAGGCAAGAATACTGGGTATCTTCCCGACTCAGGGATTGAAGCTGTGTCTCTGAAGTCTCCTGCATTGGCAGGCAGGTTCTTTACCACTGTTGCCACCTTGGAAGCCCAAGTTGGTAACATGAGAGGTGTCAAAAAGCATTAGGAATAGACAGCACTGAACAGACAGCGAGCACTGATGGTGTCGTGTGAAATGAAATCACCAAGATGTCCATCTCGTTTTATAAATGATAATTAAAGAGTCCCTTCAGACATCCTCACATGACACCAAGGAAACTTTTAGGGGCGGATTCATTTCTAAGGAGTTATGCATTAGTTTCTTTTGGTGATGATCAAGTTTCTTTCCAAGACAGCTTATCTGCATACTTCTCTTGAAGGATGCACCATAGAAAAGCAGGGCTTTGTTTTTGCCACCTCTGTCTCGCTGCACCTTTCTGTTGATCTTTCACCTGTTTTCCTTTCTTCTTAATTTTTCTTATAATTTTATTTGCTTATCTGTGGCTGTGCTGGGTCTTCATTCTGTGTGGGCTTTTCTCTAGTTGCAGCGAGCAGGGCTGTCTCTAGTTTCAGTGCCCAGGCTTCTCTTTATGGTGGCTTCTCTTGTTGGGGTGCACAGGCTGTAAGGTGAAAGGGCCTCAGTGGTTGTGCAGAAGGACTCGAGTGCAGCTGCTGGGCTCTGGAGCACAGGCTTAGCTGCTCTGCAACCTGTGGAATCTTCCCAGATCAGGGATGGAACCCATGTCTCCTGCGTTGGCAGGCACATTCTTTACCACTGAGCCATCAGGTATGTCCTCACTTCAGTCTTCTTATCTGTAAATGATGGGCGATGTACTTATCTTGATGCCTGAGAAAGCTTTACCAATGTCTTTCAATAGCTGCGATGTGAGTCCTAGTAAGTTCATCTCATAAGCCTTATACCTTCCCAACGGGAGGGCTGTTAGTCCCAAGGGGGAGCGTAAAATGGATTCTTATCAGAGAGGAAGGATTTTTAAATCTTAACTGTTATAATGGTTTGCAAAATCTTTTACCCTTATGCTTCCTTTCACTGGTTATGAAGAATCTGCATTTTATTTTTCTTCCTTCAGAAAATGATCATGAAACAGGTTGAGAAACCCTGCCCTTGCTGATGGGCATGTTATTCAACCACAGCTAAAGTGAACTGGTTTCAATCCAAGAGGAGACAATGATCTGATTCTTACATTTTTGTTTTCAAAACAATGGAAAATGGCTAATCTCCTATAGTTTTCAAGCATGTACTTCGGGCTGTTAATTTCACATCAATTGCACTGGCTTCAACCTTGTTTTCAGTGTTTGTGTTAAGTGTGTCAGGATTTAAATCTTGGTTCATCAAAGTCACATTTCTGTGTGTCCTAAAAATGAGTCTTTAAGCAAATGTTCCTTCTAAAACAGAACAAATCTTTTGCTTGCACTTGCAGCTTTTCCAAGGTGATAGTTCTAGGAGGACAGGAACAAGACCCTGTACTTTTATTCCTTACATGTTTATGTTTAACTCAGTGTCTGGTGATTGGCTCAACATGTTTGATTATTTAAACTGTTGGGGTAATAAAAGTACATTGATGTTAGCTAAAGCTGGGACCAGAGTGAGGCAAGTGAGGTGGCTAGGTGTAGATTTTAAGGATAAACTTGCACAACCTGTGTGTTTCAGTCCAAGGGCTCACCTTAGTCTTGACCCCGGTTGTAACACAAGTGGAATCCAATTTCCAGACCCTTCCCTTTGCAAAGTTGATTTGCACAGGCAATTCTCTGGAAGTGATATGGTCACAGGAGCACAGGAACCGGGAATTTAAAACAACTATTTCAACATCCCTCCATTCCAGTTTTACGAGTAAATTTCTTTCTACTTGCATGTGACTCACATTGACTCCAGAGCCCTAAATTTTCCACTTCTGTCTTCTAGATCACTACGGATCTGAGGCAGCGTTGCACGGACAACCACACAGGGACATCAGCCTCAGCCCCCCATGGCTGCAGGCATCATCGCACTGGCCCTGGAAGCCAAGTAAGCCTTTACTTCCATTTGTCTCCACTGGTGACAGCCCCTCAGCTCAAGGGCACTTTATCCCTTTGTTAGTATATAATCCCTAGCACAACCCAGAATATAATCTTCACAGTTCCTCCTTTAAAACTGCAAATAGGGCTTAACAAACGGTTCCCCTATATTAAGGGAAAAGGCAACTTTTGGGGTTATCTTCTTAAAAATCAAACAGTGTAATCACTTTATTCTGGAGTCATAGTGTAAGCTTGCCAGTTGGCTGCAACACTCTTCTTGCCTTGTTGAGGTTTTTATTCTAGTCTGGGAATGTTCTGTGAGTCTCAGAACGCTTAGGTCTGCCTACTTCTGGGCCCTTTCCTGCAGGTCAGCAATGCAGCTCAGATTCCATGACAATAGAATCATCACAGGCTCACTCTGGGGAATAACATATGCCCAGGGTCATATGATGGGAGCCCAGGAAGAAAGGCAACCCACTTACCATAAAGCCCTGTTTAATGTAGTCAAATCTGGTGTTTCAAAGACCCCTTTGAAAGGCCCCCTCCGGTTATTTTAGGTTCTTGGATTAGATTTGTATGGTGGTAGTTTTCATCTCTTCTTTTTCTAAGCACCAATAGTTCAGTTTGTTTTAACTCTTTGAAAACCCAGTAGAGATCGACACTTTCTTATCCTCAATTTCAAAAGCCAAAATGCCCTCAAAACTGACAGTATTTTTTGCAAATCTGACACCAAAACTCATTTGATGGTAAAGCTTGTCCTAACTAATTTGAGGCTGTTTACAGTTTTTCTTTATTGTGAAAATTCATACATTTCCCTGCAGAAACGTTAATGTATTTGATTATGTAGTGCTGGCTTGGACCTCACTGGAAGTTTTGTGTACTACATGCTAAGGACACCGTACCTGAAAAATCTTGAATTCCAAACACATCTGGTCCAAGAATTTTGTAGAAGGGATTGTGAACCTGAGGCCATCGTACAAGAGGGTCATGACAAAAAGAACTGAAGTAATGACGTTAAGTGTTTTTCCAAAAATAGCTTTGCACCACTGCCCTAGGGAGGACTGGAAAGATTCTTTCATCTAAATCTGATGTAGAACAATAGCAGGTGACAGGGAAAGAATATAAGAATCATGACGAGACTTGGGCATTAATAACAGTACAGTTTCATTCTCAGTACACAGACGGCTTCCCAACATTTACAGCTGATTCTTTGTAAGGCAAACAGCCTCTGTAAGGCAGCTGGGCCTCAGTGTAATGTGGATTCAGTCAGTTGCTAAGTCATGTGTAATTCCTTGGACTGAGACAGGCAGAAGAACACAGACTCTAGCACATTTGAGCTGTTGTGACAAAATACCATAAGCTGAGTAGCTTATGAACAACACTTATTTCTCACAGCTCGAGAAGCTGGAACATCCAAGACCAAGGTGCCAGCAGATTCAGTGTCTGGCATGGACCCACTTCCTGTTTGGCCTTACATGGTAGAAGGGGAGGGCAAGGGAGATCTCTGAAATCTCTTATAAGAGCACTGGTCCCATTCAAGAGGGCTCCAACCTTGTCACCTGATCACCTCCCAAAGGCTCCACCTCTAATCCTGTCACACTGGGTGTTAGGTGTCAACATATGGATTTTTAGGGGACACAGCTATTCAGATCACAGCAGGTACCCTATCTTTAGGTGGCCTCCTGACCCTTAGCATTGACATTGAATCTTTGGATTTTTTGGACAGTGTTAACTAAGTGTTAAATCATCTCAACATATTATATCTTTTAAAGTGTTTAAAGTTTAGCAAGGAAGGGGCACTTATCCTGTTCTCACTTTATAACCTTTCTCCGGACTGTTGTGACAGCAGATTAAGTGTCTGTGTTTCTACCTTGGTGACTACATTGGATTTTAAAGAATATATCATCTTCATTCTGAAATTCTGGGTTGTTTCTCTGGAATATTTTTCTGTCCACAAAATACTGAAAGAAAATCAGGAATTCTTCCTGCATCTCTCTGTTCCCCCTATACCCCCACCAAAAATAGATAAATAATCTCAAATGTAGCAACCAAGTACTATAACTGTGGAAACAGAACCACATGCTACTTAGTTACTTGAAATATTTCTATAACACTAATATTTTTAGCAATAATTCCTTTAACCGCTATTCAAACTCAAATGAAAAATCCTTAATTTTATGCTTCAAACAACACACTCATTTGGATAAGGTTGCTTTGGGTCCAGAGAACACACTGGAAAGCTGCCTGTTTTCTTTTCCTTTGCATTTTGAGCAAATTTTAAGTATTTTTTAAGATTGATTTTTGCCAAAACTGTTATTGGTGGAAGGAAGTTCGTAAAATACAGCTTAGGTAGAAAATCCACTATATTTTAAGATTTTTAATGGTCTAGTCCAATGATTTGGCCACAGTATATAATAAACAACCTGATCATATGAGAAAGAATAAATCTTTCCATACATCTCCATCAGTTTGTTCTACAGGCCAATCTCTGCTTGTAAGTGAAGCTGAGCGTTAGGGAAAAAGGTCTGAGTACCTAAAGAATGGGTCAAACATGGATAAACTAGCTCCAATAAGCAATAGGCCTCCCACAGAGAAAAAGGATCTAAAACTAAGAAATTGTAGTGAGGAACTCAAGTAGCAGTGTACCATGGTTGCAGTTTCTAAAGCTAAGTTTAACCCTGGTAAGTGTACGTCACCCAACACCCCCCCACTAGTACTTCTTAGCAACACTTCAACACTGGTAATATTTTGCGATTCAGCCTTTACTATCACATGTTGAAGAGCCTGATAGTAGTTCCCCCTTATCCATGTTCCAAGTTAAAGGCATGTAGATGCCTTTAACTACAGATAGTACCAAGTCCTATATTACTGTCTTTTCCCATAAGTACGTATCTGTAACAAAGTTTAATTTATAAGTTAGGCACAGTAAGAAGCAAACAACAATAACTGAAAATAGAGCAATTATAATAAAACACTGTACTAACAGTTATATGAATGTGGTCTCTTTGAAAGTATCTTATAGAACCATAGAACTGTACTTTTCTTGTGATGATGTAAGATGATGAGATGCTTCCATGTTGAGAGGAAGTGAAGTGAAGGGCTCATAGTGTTGCCCTTCTGATGGTGGATAAGAAGGAGGGTCATCTTTGAGTAATCTGGACCATCACCCCATGGTTGGGGATCCCAGGTGGGATGGAGCTGGACTGTGTGAAATTTCATCACACTACTCAGAATGGTGTGCAGTTTAAACTTATGAATTGTTTCTGGAATTTTCCACTTAATATTTTTGGACCAGGCTTGATGGGTAATTGAAACCACAGAAAGAGAAAACAAGGATTGGGGTGGGGAGGTGGACCACTATACTCCCTTATAAAAGGAGGGAAGAGAGAGACCCCAGAGCTGGGCAGAATTCAGGCCTAGAACTCTGGCCAGCATGTCAGATACATACCCCCTGCTCAGGTCTGATGAGTCCCTGGATGAAGCTGAGTGTTCTGGTGAAAAACTGCAGGCATAGGCTGCCAGTTCCCATTCAGCTGCATGTCTTAGCTCTTCCTGTCCGACCAGGAGAAACGCGTCATTTCTCACAGCATCACTAGTACCAGTAGTATTTACTTGGGGAAAACTCTCACCTCCCAGCCTCCCTACAACCTGCTTCCTTTACATCCTTAAGTGCTTGCCTGCATCAGCAGATTGCCTGCATCAGTAGGACTGTGGCTTTTACTCTGGATGCTCTTCCAACCATTGACCCGTTTGCCTTCTGAGTCTTCTTGTTGCCCTAAGGTTGGAGCTTTTCTGAAAAATCTTCTTAGGAAACTAAGGGAAGAGAAAATAAATATAAGACATAGAGACAAATAAGTTAAGTGTTCTGATCTCTTATCTGAATGCAAAAAAGTTTGATCATTAACTCTGCTGTAATAGGACTTGGAGGCCATCCTTATCCTGTAGGGTTTGTAAGAACATGTGTTGCAACAGTCTCCACTGTACCACACCCCTGGACCCTGCGGTAAAAGTGTACCACTCCCCAGACTGGAAGGACTCTTCAGTTCCTCCAGAAAGCTGCCTCCCTTCCTTTTTTGCCCTGAGTCTGAGCCTCTTTAAGCTCTACAGCCACCTCTGACAGCTGATCACAATTTTACCTCTCTAATTACTAGGCAACTTCCTCCTGTTCCCAAGGATGCTCCCTGGCTGAAAGAAGCTCTAAATATTTTCCCTTCTATAAATTATGAGCAATTTCAGAATAAGAGAAAACACTGTTATCTTAAAAGAAAGGAGAGAAAACTGTTTCTGTGTTGGGGTACCCTCATCACACATGTATTGATTCAGAGATTTATACGATTTCTCTAATTTGGATTTTGTGGATTTGGAAGTAATTTTCTGGGTGCTTTTTTTTTTTTTTTTTGAGTGAATCAGTCAGTTCAGTCACTCAGTCGTGTCTGACTCTTTGCGACCCCATGAATCGCAGCACACCAGGCCTCCCTGTCCATCACCAACTCCCTGAGTTCACTCAGACTCACGTCCATAGAGTCAGTGATGCTATCCAGCCATCTCACATCCTCGGTCGTCCCCTTCTCCTCCTGCCCCCAATCCCTCCCAGCATCAGAGTCTGTTACAATGAGTCAACTCTTCATATGAGGTGGCCAAAGTACTGGAGTTTCAGCTTTAGCATCATTCCTTCCAAAGAAATCCCAGGGTTGATCTCCTTCAGAATGGACTGGTTGGATCTCCTTGCAGTCCAAGGGACTCTCAAGAGTCCTCTCCAACACCATGGTTCAAAAGCATCAATGCTTCGGCACTCAGCCTTCTTCACAGTCCAACTCTCACATCCATACATGACCACAGGAAAAACCATAGCCTTGACTAGACAGACCTTAGTTGGCAAAGTGATGTCTCTGCTTTTCAATATGCTATCTAGGTTGGTCATAACTTTTCTTCCAAGGAGTAAGTGTCTTTTAATTTCATGGCTGCAGTCACCATCTGCAATGATTTTGGAGCCCCCAAAATAAAGTCTGACACTGTTTCCACTGTTTCCCCATCTATTTTCCATGAATGGGACCAGATGCCATGATCTTCGTTTTCTGAATGTTGAGCTTTAAGCCAACCTTTTTGAGTGAATAGGGGATATGTAATCAGTGATTACAAGTAAACTAATTATCATTTGGGTCATCGCTACTTAAAATGATGTCTTTTTAAATAGTGTAACTGAAAGCATGTAAGTAAAATGTGTCCTGGAAGCAGGTTTCTTTATTTTTATTGAAGTGTAGTTGATTTACAATTTTCTATTAATTGCCGCTGTACAACAAAGTGGCTCAGTTATAGATATACATACATTATTTTTGAAATATTATTTTCCATTATGCTTAATCACAGGATGCTGAACATAGTTTTTCTCTGTGCTGTACAGTAGGACCTTGTTTATCCATTCCATGTACAGTAATTTAGGTTTGCTAACCCCAACTCCCACTCATCCCTCCCCCAAACCCCTCCACCTTGGCAACCACTAGTCTTTTCTCTGACTGTTGAGTCTGTTTCTGTTTCATAGATAAGTTCATTTGTGCCACATTTTAGATTCCGCATGTAAGTGATATCATATGGTACTTGTCTCTCTCTTTCTGACTTACTTCACTGAAGAATAATAATCTAGTTGCATCAGTGTCACTGCAAATGACCTTATTTCGTTCTTTTTTATGGCTGAGTAGTATCTCATTGTGTATGTATGTATACCACCTCTCCCTGATCCACTCATCTGTTGATGGATATTTAGGTTGTTTACATGTCTTAACTGTTGTGCAGTGCTGCTCTGAATATAAAGGTACGTGTATCTTTTAGTTTAGAGTTTTGTTTGGATATATGCCCAGGAGTGAGATTGCTGGATCATATGGGCATTCTGTTTTTAATTTTCTAAGGAACCTGGGAGCAGGTTTCTTAAATGAAGAAAGTAGTGAAACATGACTAATAGTTTTGAGTGAACAACCTAGAAAAACATCAAGTCACATTTGTAAAGTGCTTTGTATCGCAGTGCTAGTGTATATTACCAGTATTTCAGACAAGTAGAAAGAAAAAAATATGTTGCTAGCAAATGATGTTTTATATAAAATGGTTTATAAAACAGAGTTGAAATAACTGACATTCATAAAAACATAGTGTTCACAATCATAAACTCTGTTTTACTGAAAGTTTTCCTGCCTTGAGTCTGCAACTATTAGCAGAGGAAAGCCATTTTCCCTAGAATGTTTATATGTTAAATTATCAGCATTAGCTCAAGAAATTCAAAATTTAAGTTCACCAAAGAAAGCTTTTTCCTTGAATTGCAAGTGGTCTCTCATTGGAAATTTGAATAATATGAACTCAGCAAACTAGAAATGTTGCACAGTGAATGGTAAATAAAAGGGACTGAGTTGGGTAGAAACATTCGAAATTATTTAGGACTGATACAAGGAATCTGCCATGAATTCTTGTTTTAAGTGACCTAAAGCCTTTGACTCAGAGTTCATATCTCAGGGACCAGAGGGAGAGTGCCCTTTGAGAACATATAATATATCTAGATCTAAATAAATTGGGGTGGTACCTACTATTCTGTTCTACTCTGTATTCTATAATATTTTTTCCATTCTGTACATATGTCTATTCAATATTTGCATGTATGTTTTCTGTGTATACTAAAAACAGACCTGCTACATTGATTGGTAGCTCTCCTTGGTATGTACTAATTTGCTTCTTTCCTGTCTAACCCTTTGTGACCCTATGGATCATAGTTCGCCAGGCCCCTCTGTCCATGGGATTCTCCAGGCAAGAATACTGGAGTGGTTGCTATGCCTTCCTCCAGAGGATCTTTGCAACCCAGGGTGTCTTATGTCTCCTGCTTTGGCAGGCGGGTTCTTCACTACTAGAACCACCTGGGAAGCCTGCTGCCCTTGGTATGCTTCATGTATGCATGCATACATACACACACATTCCTAGGTAGGCTCATCTACTTTCTTTTTATCTGTCTATTCTCTCTTATTTCAATTGTCCTATGACCATTGGTTTATAGAAGATACCATATAGATATATCTAGAACAAGATTGTAGGATATATATATATAGGAAGAATATAGTTCTAGATAACTTAGTTTCTGTTCTTGTACAGAAGATGTTTTTGTGTGTATTAACTTCCAAACAAGGCTTAAATTCCTTGAGAGTAAAGATTGTACTTTACAGTCTTCATTAATGTATATGTAATCAATATCTATAGTATACTAAAATTAATTTTTAAAGCATCATGATAGCTAAGTGAATTAGGCAGGGTATAATTTAAATATTTGTAAAATATGTCACTTGTCCTCAGAGGATCTTTTCATCTCACTAGGGGTGCAGATGGACACTGACATTCAGATCTAAACAGTTTAAGAAAGTCACTGAAGTAGTTTGGTGGAAAGGTGGTGGAGGGTACAGGATTTGAATGAAAATCTATATCCGACTCAATGATCCAAACTGGAACCTTGGTGTCATGACACCTTAAGTACAATGTTTTGAACAAGGTCAATTCTAAAGTAAACATTAAATATCCATGTATTTCAACCTTCTTGTTTTTTGCACAAAGGAAATGAAGTTAACGGAATTGCTCAATTTCATATATTTTTACTTTTCAGTTTCTCTCCTTGATACTGCCTAGCAACTTCTCCCATGCACTGCTCCAATTCATCCTACCCAGTTTACTAATGATTCCTTAGAACTAGGCTTAATCTAGGTGGAAGGGATAATGTGAGACATAGAAAGATCTACATGAGAAGAATTAAAGACGTGTTGGACCACAGGATGATTCACACCATATGCTGTTGGTTTCAAAATACTATCCCCAACATTCTTTTCTTAGGTAATTGAACCTACTATCTGCATTTCTTATAAGCCCCAAATGTCCATCTGTATAAATTTTATGCAGTTCCCATTCATCAGCCACTTCGTGTCTGTTTTACCTTTCATTGTAATCTCTTACTCGTGTGTACTTCCAATGCAGGAAAAATATGGGCCACTGCCAAAAAATTTGAAATGCAGTTATTTTGAGAAGTTAATAAATAAGACAATTGAAAAGGAGTCTGGAGTTTTTAAAAAAACAAGTTAAAGTTACTAATTTAGGGGTTGAAAGTTCTCAAACCAACCATCTTGAAGGGAGACCACATAGAAAGTATGTGATAGGCATAAACATTTCTAAATATTGGAGTTAGCATCTTAGGCCTGATACCTTGTAAACTGTTCTTATCTTCTTTGTTTTGTTTTAATTAAAACCACATTTCAGGATAAAATGTTCCATTAACAATTCTCCCAAGGGCCACATTCGGCTGTATGAAATGTTGCAGTGGGCGGAGAGCATGAATGCGTTTGGTGATTGAGGTAAAATAACAGTGGATATACCAGTTCTTTCCTTTTAGGAGAGTTTTATTTATTTCACCGAGAACTTAGCACATGCACAGATCGTGAGTATACAGGCCTGTATGCCCAGGATCTGTATAATTACAGGGTAAAGAAGGAGCTATTACACATGCCCTCCCTTTCACATACTCTTCATGTTTCTCCTGTATTGTAGTGTTGTAGTTTTGGCGTAGAACTGAGCTGAGATTTCTGGCATGAATGGCTGGGCTATATTCTGCAACAGGGAGAGAAAATTAAAACGTAGTCAAGGAGGAGGGCTGAAAAAAGGGGTTTGTGAAGTAAAAACAGCACATATTTCCATATGAGGCTGAGCAGACAGAAAAGAGATGTACTACACTGGGTTGTTCCCTATAGTGAAATAATTGTAACCAGACCCACAGAGCAGTTACCACGGGCCTTCTGCCAGGACTGTGCTTGAAAATAGCTTTGTTATGTCTACACACACACAGACAATACACTGTCCTCTAGCACTTTTCAAGTTCAAATATTGTAGAGCAAATTTTCATTGAACTTAACTTTGTACCTTAACTGATGGTCAGTGGTTTAAAACAATGGACCTTTCAAAGTTATCCTTTACTGCTAGAAAGGTCCTGGTCATTAGGCTTATTCACCTTGTATTCCCCTGAGATTTAGCCAGTGTTTTCCATCTCCTTCCTAAGATAAGGAAACGAAAAACTTGATGGATGATTGAGTTGCTCAGAGACTCAACTGAGAACAGAGAAGCTATCAGGGTATTATTCACTGGAAGTATGTTGCTCTTAATACTATAATAATAAAGATTATTTCTTATAATAAAGGTTATTCTTAATAATAGTTCTCAGTCTTGTTGCAATCCCCAGAGTTTTTCACATATAGCTGATCAAATGTGATTTTCAAGTGTCATATATAGAAATGTCTCATATTCTAAATATTCAAACTGTGATTTAACCTAAGCAGTAATGCTGAAAGATTGGGAGTCTTTACAGTGTCCTCTGGGATTTGACTGATTTGATACCACTGATATAATTATCTGTGTTATGTGATCCTCTCCACCACCTTGACAGAAATCTGTCTGAAAGGACACTATATCTGAGAATTCTATAAGTAATGACACCACTCTGAAAAAATACATGTTAGGAAGTTTCTCCCAGTTTAAGTCCACACAAAAAAGAGGTATAGAAGAAAGGAGTTCAGAAGGAAATTTCTCATTTTTCTTATCTTTGAAAGTTGTATAAAGAGATGACGGGTATTAGTAACTCTATACAAGGACACCACCAGATGGTCAACACTGAAATCAGATAGATATATTCTTTGTAGCCAAAGATGGAAAAGCTCTATACACTCAGGAAAAACAAGACCAGCAGCTGACTGTGCCTCAGATCATGAACTCCTTATTGCCAAATTCAGACTTAAATTGAAGAAAGTAGGGAAAACCACTAGACCATTCAGATATGACCTAAATCAAATCCTTTACCACTATTGGAAGTGAGAAATAGAGTAAGGGCCTAGATCTGATAGAGAGAGTGCCTGATGAACTATGGTCGGAGGATCGTGATGGTGTATAGGAGACAGGATCAAGACCATCGCCAAGAAAAAGAAATGAAAAAAAGCAAAATGGCTGTCTGAGGAGGCCTTATAAATAGCTGTGAAAAGAAGAGAAGTGAACAGCAAAGGAGAAAAGGAAAGATATACCCATTTGAATGCAGAGTTCCAAAGAATAGCAAGGAAAGATAAGAAAGCCTTCCTCAGTGATCAATGCAAAGAAATAGAGGAAAACAACAAAATGGGAAAGACTAGAGATCTCTTCAAGAAAATTAGAGATACCAAGGGAACATTTCATGCAAAGATGGGCTTGATAAAGGACAGAAATGGTATGGACCTAACAGAAACAGAAGATATTAAGAAGAGGTGGCAAGAACACACAGAAAAACCATACAAAAATGATCTTCACAACCCAGATAATCATGATAGTGTGATCACTCACCTAGAGCCAGACATCCTGGAATGTGAACTCAAGTAGGCCTTAGGAAGCATCACTACCAACCAAGCTAGTGGAGGTGATGGAATTCCAGTGGAGCTATTTAAAATCCTGAAAGATGATGCTGTGAAAGTGCTGCACTCAATATACCAGCAAATTTGGAAAACTCAGCAGTGGCCACAGAACTGGAAAAGGTCCATTTTCATTCCAGTCCCAAAGAAGTGATCACATGCTAGTAAAGTAATGCTCAAAATTCTCAAGCCAGATTTCAGCAATACGTGAATTGTGAACTTCCAGATGTTCAAGCTGGTTTTAGAAAAGACAGAGGAACCTGAGATCAAATTGCCAACATCTGCTGGGCCATCAAAAAAGCTAAAGAGTTCCAGAAAAAAAACATCTATTTCTGCTGTATTGACTATGCCAGTCTTTGACTGTGTGGATCACAATAAACTGTGGAAAATTCTGAAAGATGTGGGAATACCAGACCACCTGACCTGCCTCCTGAGATATCTGTATGCAGGTCAGGAAAAAACAATTAGAACTGGACATGGAACAACAGACTGTTTCCAGACTGTTTCCAAATTGGGAAAGGAGTACATCAAGGCTGTATATTGTCACCCTGCTTATTTAACTTATATGCAGAGTACATATATGAGTTTCTTATATAACTTATATGTTATATGAGAAACACTGGGCTGGATGAAGCACAAGCTTCAAGATTGCTGGGAGAAATATCAATAACTTCCGATATGCAGATGACACCACCCTTATGGCAGAAAGTGAAGAACGAAAGAGCCTCTTGATGAAAGTGAAAGAGGAGGGTGAAAAAGTTGGCTTAAAGCTCAACATTCAGAAAACTAAGATCATGGCATCTGGTTCCATCACTTCATGGCAAATAGATGGGGAAACAGTGGAAACAGTGTCAGACTTTATTTGGGGGCTCCAAAATCACTGAAGATTGTGATTGTGGCCATGAAATTAAAAGACGCTTACTCCTTGGAAGGAAAGTTATGACCAACCAAGATAGCGTATTAAAAAGCAGAAACATTACTTTGTCAACAAAAGTCTGTCTAGGCAAGGCTATGGTTTTTCCATTAGTCATGTATGGATGTGAAAGCTGGACTATAAAGGAAGTTGAGCACCGAAGAATGAATCCTTTTGAACTGCGGTGTTGGAGACTCTTGAGAGTCCCTTGGACTGCAAGGAGATCCAACCAGTCCATCCTAAAGGAGATCAGTCCTGAATGTTCACTGGAAGGACTGATGTTGAAGTGGAAACTCCAATACTTTGGCCACCTGATGTAAAGCGCTGACTCATTTGAAAAGACTCAGACACTGGGAAATATTGAAAGCGGGAGGAGAAGGGGACGACAGAGGATGAGATGGTTGGATGGCATCACCGACTCAATGGACAGGAGTCTGAGTAAACTCCAGGAGTTGATGCTGGACAACTCCTGGCATGCTGCAGTCCATGAGGTCGCAAAGAGTCAGACACAACTGAGCGAATGAAATGAACTGAACTGAACATAGACCTTAGAATCAGTCATTCATTCATTCATTCAACAAACATGTATTAATGCTCTGCTAGTTATCCGTTCCTATGCTAGGTGTTGTTAATTGATTGGTAGATTGACAGAGGTGGAACTTTCATCCTATTTGGTGAGGCAGTCTATTAAAAAAAAATCATAAGCACTAAGAAAAACAGAGTAGGATAACAGAGAGTAACATGTAGTTTTGCATACAGTGGTTAAGGACATATCTCTGGGAGGAAGCAATATTGCAGCTGATTCCTGAAACAGAAGAAGCCTATCTTGTAAAGAACTGGCTTGTGCATTTCAGGGAGAGGGAGGAGCCAGCTGGGACGACCATGTGTTTAGAACAAGGTTTCTAGTTTTGAGTAGTAAGATCTATATGGTTAGTTTGAGGAGAGAGTTGGAAAAGTCCAGTTTACATATGGCATCATGGTAGATAACCATGATAGAGATCTCTGGAGTCTTGTAGGGAGGCAGACTTACTTTGATTAAATTTTTTAAAGATCGTTCCAGATTCTCCTTGGAGAATTCCTAGTGTGGGAACAAGACAGGTAAACCATTTTGGAAGTTAGAGCCATAGTTCAGGAGAGGATAGGATAGCCTGTTCTAGGTGATAGTAATGCACACAGAGAGAATTGGATAGATCTGCTGTACATTTTGCAGGTACAGCAAACAGAAAGGGAATTAGATCATGTGTTTGGGGAAAGGAAAACCTCAAGTCTGAGTTCTAGTTTCTCAGCTGAGCTCTTGGGTGGATTACATACCATTTATTGAAATAAATACCCTTTATTCTTCATATAGGATCCTGAGAATTAGAAGAAGCAGAAATGCCCAATGGATAAGATCCCTAGATTTACAGGTTTTGTGACAAGACCTGTAGCAAATTTCTCTTGCAGTTGTTGACTGTACTTTGGTATATCAACTCCCTCAAAGTTTATTAATTAATCCTCAGGAAATACTTCACTGAGACCATAATGGCTATAAATGTCTAAGAAATTTTACATTTTAAAAAAGAGAAAGAAAATTAAAGAGAATAGATTTATTTACATTATAAATTGCTCATCTGCTGCCATATTCTTTAATATAAGTAGGGTGTTAATAGCAAATTACTTTTTATGCATGCCATAAAATTGCTTAGCAAGTCTACTGATGTATTATTGGGTTTGTAAGAAGTATGTAAAATTCAGTATTTATATTTAGTCTCATGAGGGTTTGTGGATTATATTCATTGCCAGGAAATTTTTGTTCTTGATAGTGTCTATGGTAACACTCCAAATACTAGCAAATATAATTTAACTTGCTAGGAATAAAAGAAGCTGACTTTTTTCTAGGGTTCATTATAGTTTCACATCATAATCTGGTACTTAATCACTTTAATCTAAGCATATTTCAGTGCATTCTGCAAAATGACTTATTGTCATTATAGCTTCCTCAAATACCACTATCTTTGGATTTGAAGTTTCTCAGTTCTATATTGAAACCCAGTTAAAATTCAAATCTATACCAAGTGTTCTTGGGCTGCATTTTGAATCAGTCTTATCTATGCCCACATTGTCTTGACCTACAGTTTTTTACTTCTCAGACATTTTTGTGTCATTTTTTTCAGAAGAGCATACTTGTTCCTAGTGACACTAGCATCTAGTTTTTGTATTTAAGTGATAACTGCAGATGGTGACTGCAGCCATGAAATTAAAAGATGCTTACTACTTGGAAGGAAAGTTATGACCAACCTAGAGAGCATATCAAAAAGCAACATTACTTTGTCAACAAAGGTCCATCTAGTCAAGGCTATGGTTTTTTCCAGTGGTCATGTATGGATGTGAGAGTTCGACGATAAAGAAAGCTGAGCGCCAAAGAATTGATGCTTTTGAACTGTGGTGTTGGAGAAGACTCTTGAGAGTCCCTTGGACTGCAAGGAAATCCAACCAGTCCATTCTAAAGGAGATCAGTCCTGGGTGTTCATTGGAAGGACTGATGTTGAAGCTGAAACTCCAACATTTTGGCCACCTGATACAAAGAACTGACTCATTTGAAAAGGCCCTGATGCTGGGAAAGATTGAGGGCAGGAGGAGACAGGGACAACGGAGAATGAGATGGTTGGATGGCATCACTGACTCGATGGACATGGGTTTGGGTGGACTCTGGGAGTAGGTGATGGACAGGGGAGGCCTGGCATGCTGCAGTCCATGGAGTCACAAAGAGTCAGACACAACTGAGCGACTGAACTGAACTGAACTGGTTTCAGCAGACTTTCTCTCTTTGTAAAGAATTTTAATTATAATACATTTTGCCATCAATAAGAGAAATAAATAAGAGAAATACACATGACAGATTGAAAGGCATGTCATTTCACTAACATATAGGATTTATTCATCCTGACATCAACAAGTCATTTGTGGCATTTGATATGTCAGAAGTTCAAAGCAACAAGTTTGTAGTGAAATAAAATATGATACCTGAAATAAAGCATGCAAGAAAACAGAAAGACATTTTGTTTTTAGAAGATTAGTTTCTTATCATCTTGGGTTAAATGTTCGTTTCTCTCTTCATTCTGATTCTCAATCTTATTGCATAACCATATGTGTGAGATGAAGTAAAGTTTTATGTTCTTTGCATATTATTGGGAAAAACCCCAGTAGGCCTGCAAAAGTTGGTACTGCCATCATAACCAGTAAAGGTCATAGCACATCTGACTGTGACATACTGTGTATAGGCAAAAGATTCTTCTTGCCACTGGCCCCAACTGAGTGTGGAAGTAGTGCATACAAATACAAGAAAGTAAAATAAAAGAAGCTGTCAGCTCTTACTGGACTCTTAGTCTATGCCAAATATTGTGCTCAGTATTGTCATTGGTCATCTCATTTAATCCTCAGAGCAGTGCTTATAAGGTAGACAATATCACAGTATTTCAGATGTGGAAACTGAGGCCTAGAAACTTACACAGGTAAGAAGTTGAACTCAAAGTAGTGTGATATCAGAGGCCACCATTACATTACATCATCTATCTTAAGAGGCATAATAAGACATGATTTATAAATGGCTGAGAGTATGGAGAAGGGTGATGAAGTTTTGAACATGGATGATTTAGAAAGATTTTACAAAAGAAGACGGACTTGATCTATACTTTGAAAAAAATTTTTTTGTAGTGGATTCACAGTGTTTTGCTAATTTCTGCTATACAGCTGAGTGATTAAGTTATATATATATATATGCATTTTTCATATTCTTTTCTGTTATGATTTGTCACAGGATATTGAATATAGTTCCCAATGCTATACAGTAGGAACCTGTTTATCTGAAGAAAGTTTTCTCAGCTTTAATGTGCATGTGAGTCATATGGAATCTTATTTAAAAATGCAGATTCCGAAGTCCTCAAAATACTTTGGGTGATTCAATTGCGAGTGACCCATGGATCATAAGAACACCCCCACCTGACTGTAAGCACTCTTGAAACTGGGTATGCTGCTGTAGCCCCAGCAAGAAGATCAGTGTCTGACACATGGCAGGCAATCAAAAACTTATATAATGAAGAAATGAAGGGAGAGAATGGAGGAAGCAGGCTAGGAGGAACCTTTCCCTTTGGTCTTTCAAAAGTATAGAAAGATATCTGTTCAAGTAGCTGGAGTCAGTGGGGTGTAATGAAAACAAGTTTAGCCTTAACTCTCTTTTTGTTGTTGTTTAGTCATGTCCAACTCTTTCTGACCCCATGGAGTGTGGCCCACTGAGTTCCTCTGTCCATGGGATTTCTCAGGCAAGAATACTGGAGTGGGTTGCCATTTCCTTCTCCAAGGGATCTTCTTGACCCAGGGATAGAACTAACATGTCCTTCATTGGCAGGTGGATTCTTTATCACTGAGCTATCTTGGAAGCCCCATTCTTAACTCTAAGTATTGTTTAATTCATTTAAAAAAATTATTGTTGTTCAGTCCCTCAGTCATGTCTGATTCTGCATCTCCATGGAGTGCAATGCACCAGGCTTTCCTATCCTTCATTGTCTCCCAGAGTTTGCTCTACTCATGTCCATTGAGTCAATGGTGCCATCCAACCATCTCATCCTCTGTCTCCCCCTTCTCAATCTTTCCCAGTATTAGGGTGTTTTCCAGTGAGTCAGCTCTTTGCATCAGGTGGAAAAGTATTGGAGCTTTGGCTTCAGCAGCAGTCCTTCCAATGAAAATTCTGGATTGATTTCCTTTAGGATTGACTGGTTTGATCTCCTTGCTGTCCAAGGGATTCTCAAGAGTCTTCTCCAGTACCAAAGTTTGAAAGTATCAATTCTTTGGTGCTCCGCTTTCTTTATGGTCCAACTCTCACATCCATACATGACTACTAAAAAAAACAATAGCTTGGACTATACATACGTTTGTCATTAAAGTAATGTCTCTGCTTTTCAATATGCTGTCTAGGTTTGTCATAGCTTTTCTTCCAAGGAGCAAGAGTCTTTTAATTTCATGGCTGCAGCCACCATCTGCAGAGATTGAGAACCCCATGAAAATAAAATTTGTTACTGTTTCCATTTTTTCCCCATCTACTTATATGCAAAGTACATCATGAGAAACGCTGGGCTGGAAGAAGCACAAGCTGGAATCAAGATTGCCGGAAGAAATATCAATAACCTCAGATATGCAGATGAAACCACCCTTATGGCAGAAAGTAAAGAGGAAGTAAAAGCCTCTTGATGAAAGTGAAAGAGGAGGGTGAAAAAGTTGGCTTAAATCTCAACTTTCAGAAAACGAATATCATGGCATTTGGTCCCATCACTTCAGGGCAAATAGATGGGGAAACAGTGGAAACAGTGTCAGACTTTATTTTTTGGGCTCCAAAATCACTGCAGTTGGTGACTGCAGCCATGAAATTAAAGACACTTACTCCTTGGAAGGAAAGTTATGACCAACCTAGATAGCATATTCAAAGGCAGAGACATTGCCAACTAAGGTCCGTCTAGTCAAGGCTGTGATTTTTCCATTGGTCATGTATGGATGTGAGAGTTGGACTGTGAAGAAAGCTGAGCACTGAAGAATTGATGCTTTTGAACTGTGGTGTTGGAGAAGACTCTTGAGAGTCCCTTGGACTGCAAGGAGATCCAACCGGTCCATTCTGAAGGAGATCAGCCCTGGGATTTCTTTGGAGGGAATGATGCTGATGCTGAAACTCCAGTATTTTGGCCACCTCATGCAAAGAGTTGACTCATTGGAAAAGACTCTGATGCTGGGAGGGATTGGGGGCAGGAGGAGAAGGGGACGACCGAGGATGAGATGGCTGGATGGCATCACTGACTCGATGGACGTGAGTCTAAGTGAACTCCGGGGAGTTGGTGATGGACAGAGAGGCCTGGCGTGCTGCGATTCATGGGGTCGCAAAGAGTCAGACACGACTGAGCAACTGAACTGAACTGACTGATTGGCCATTCAGTAATGGGACTTGATGCCATGGTGATAGTTTTTGAATGTTGAGTTTTAAGCCAGGTTTTTCACTCTCTTCTTTTACCTTCATCAAGAGACTCTTTAGTTCCTCTTCACTTTCTGCCATAAGGATGGTGTCATCTGCATATCTGTGGTTATTGATATTTCTCCCAGCCATCTTGATTCCAATTTCATCCAGCCCAGCAGTTCATATGATGTACTCTGCGTGTAAGTTAAATAAGCAGGGTGACAATATACAGCTTTGATGTACTCCTTTCCCAATTTTGAACCAGTTCATGGTTCCATGACTCTAACTGTTGTTTCTTGACCTACATACAGATTTCTCAGGAGGCAGGTAAGGTGGTTTGGTATTCCCATCTCTTTAAGAATTTTCCGCCGTTTGTTCTGATCCACACAAAGGCTTTAGTGTAGTCAGTGAAGCAGAAGTAGATGTTTTTGTGGAATTCCCTTGGTTTTCTATGACCCAGTGGATGTTGCAATTTGATCTCTGGTTCCTCTGCCTTTTCTAAATCCAGCTTGAACATCTTGAAGTTCTCGGTTCATGTACTGTTGAAGTCTAACCTGAAGGATTTTGAGCATTACCTTGCTAGCATATGAAAGGAGTGCAGTTGTGCAACAGTATGAACATTCTTTGGCTTTACTGTTCTTTGCGATTGGAATGAAAACTGATCTTTTCCTGTCCTGTGGCCACTGCTGAGTTTTCCAAACTTGTTGGCATATTGAGTGGAACTTGTTAACAGCATCATCTCTTAGGATTTGAAATAGCTCACCTGGAATTCTATCACTTCCACTAGCTTTGTTCATGGTGATGCTTCCTAAAAGGTCTACTTGACTTCACACTCTAGGATATCTGGCTCTAAGTGAATGATCACACCGTCGTGGTTACCTGGTCATTAGGAACTTTTTGTATAGTTCTTCTGTGTATTCTTGCCACTTCTTTTTAATATCTTCTTCTCTGAGATCCATACCATTTCTGTCCTTTATTCTGCCCACCTTTGCATGAAATGTTCACTGGTATCTCTAAATTTCATGAAGAAATCTCTAGTCCTTCCCATTCTATTATTTTCCTCTATTTCTTTGCATTGTTCACTTAAGAAGGCTTTCTTATCTCTCCTTGCTATTCTTTGGAACTCTGCATTGAATTGGGTATATCTTTCCTTTTCTCCTTGTCTTTAGCTTCTCTTCATTTCTCAGCTATTTGGAAGCCCTCCTTAGACAACTGCTTTGCCTTTTCGCATTTCTTTTTCTTGGGGATGGTCTTGATCACCACCTCCTATACAATGTCCCGAACCTCTGTCCATAGTTCTTCAGGCACCCTGTCTATCAGGTCTAATCCCTTGAATCTATTTGTTACTTCCACTGTATAATCATAAGGGATTTGATTTAGGTCAAACCTGATTGGCCTAGTGCTTTTCCTTACTTTCTTCAGTTTAAGTCTGAATTTGTCAATAAAGAGTTCATGATCTGAGCCACAGTTAGCTCCTGATGTTGTTTTTGCTGACTGTATAGAGCTTCTCCATCTTTGGTTGCAAAGAATATAATCAATCTGATTTGGTATTGACCATCTGATGAGGCCCATGTGTAGAGTCATCTTTTGTGTTGTTGGAAGAGGGTGTTTGCTATGACCAGTGCATTCACTTGGCAAAATTCTGTTAGCCTTTGCCCTGCTTCATTTTGTACTCCAAGGTCAAATTTCCCTGTTACTCCAGGTATCTCTTGACTTCCTACTATTGCATTCCACTCCCCTGTGGTGAAAAGGACATCTTTTGGTGTTAATTCTGGGAGGTCTTGTAGGTTGTCATAGATCCATTTACTGACAAATTCCTTAGCTTCTTGTCTTGCTCCCAACTCCTCCCTGCTCTCAGGAATTTTGCTCTATTGTTGATCTCATCTCTGTATTTAAAGTCCCTGTCTCTCTCCTGAGTTTTTCTTCAGTATTTTAAATGTGTCCAAGCCTCTTCCATTTTTAAGGTCTTTCTCAATCTCTAGCTTTCCCCTAGTTATTACCTTGTTTTTCCTCACTTTGACAGCAAAAAAAAAAAAAAAAGAAAGAAATGTTTATTGCGTCATACTTGTTACCATCACTTCTTTATTTTGAAATAAGCATTTTTTCACATTTCTGAGATTGTATTGCATCTTACAGTCATAGTTATAATCTTTAGCACCATAGTCACAATATGTGCCTGGTAATATGCTTGGAACTAGAGGATACCTATAAGGAAACACATATGTTCCATGCCAGAGATACCAGGCATGGTAGAGCAGATTGAGTACAAGTGTATGGGATCCTTTGGACCTGGCTCCAGTAAAGCATACATTCCATAGATTAAAGACAATTACACTAAGTGCTATGAAAGAAAAAAATAAAACATCATACTGTGACAGAAAATAGAGTAAGAGTAGAAAAAGATCAGTGATAGCAAATAAAGATAAGGCAAGGCCATCAATGACAAGGGTCCTTAAAGTGATCCAACTTATACCTGTGTTTTGTGAGTTTTATTGAGTTATTGTTTGATTGCAAAATTAACTGGGTTTCACCTTTTTTCATGCAATGGTGCTGCAGTCATGACCAAGAAGGCAACAGAAGGCCAAATAAAAGGGAGAAAAGCCTGTATGATCTATAATTTTTTAAAAATTCCTACAACCAAACTTAAAAATATGCCTGTATATGAAACTGGTGAGTATCACTTCAAAGATTTCAATTGTTCATCCAGTCAGAAAGAATGCAGCAAAAATCTTAGTATTTGTCTTTGATGTGTACCACCAGTACATCTGACAAACTTGGTCCACAATTGAGCAATCTTGGGAAGAGAAAGGGGAATATGAGTGAAATTTAAGATAGGCTTTCAGAAGAGTTGCTTGTTATTTAGCTGTTGGAAACCTTTACAGCTGACTTGAAAGAACATTGTAGAGAGCTTCCTGGAGAGAGCATGTTATGGAAGTGATCATATTAGTCATGCTGAATTTTTATTCATTGCTCTGAGTTTTGGTGCCATTGGAGTTGACATCTCATAGCCTCATTTTCCATAACAGATGTATTCAATTTTCTAATTTTCATTGTGCTAAAATTCTCAATTACATGTGATACCATACCTGGAACATAAAATAATTGTTATCAGTTTGTGTGAGATATCATAACATTGGAAGGTTGCCCAGAGACTATCTAGTCTGTAGAGATGCTATTTAGTGAGAGTGTTTGAAGATCACTAGGCAAAGGAGAAGATTAGTAATGTAATGTAGCTTATTTTAAAAATAAAGGTTTTTTGTTGTTGTTAAAAACTATTTAAGTGATTTATTAGGGAATTACATACTATTTTCATATAAAATTTTCTTAATTTTGTGAAATAAGGCTATCTCTATTTGGCAAAATTAGAAGTTACCAATCATCCACTGATTCCTAGCCACTAACTTCTTCGAAGCAAATAAATATTTAATATTGAAAGATCCTAGGAAGAGCAACACCATAGCCACTAATATTATCAGCAGTAGGACCATTTTTATAACTAGATTATCACTAAAATAATACATACTCTTTGTTTAAAAAAGAATATAAATCTGCATGTTGCTTTCTCTTCAGATTTTGTTGTGTATTTTGTCATCTCTTCATTAGCTTTTTTACCATACTTTTAACCAAATAATGCTTTCTCTATTGTGCAATCAAGGAAGATTCAGATTTCAAGTTTTTGTGGGTTGTGTCTTCTCCTGTTGGAAACTGGGTATTAGAAATTCCTAAATTTTAAAAATTAATGTTCAAATTGAATTTCAGAAATGTGTCACTCAGAAGAGTAGGAATGCTATGAATTCTCTATATATCACCTAATCTTTCATGTTTAATACTTTCCTTACAGTAATCTACTCAATATATTACCCCCTGACCATAGTTATTACAAATATTTTATTGATTTGTCATTTGCTTTTGAATTTTCTTCATACTGTTTTGACATAGAGAGTTTATATCTTTATTTTTAGCTATTATTTAGTCAAATATTTGTGTTCTCTATAAGCTCTTCAGTTCATCACACCTCATCTTTTGGTAGCTCCTGGATAATTTTCTGTATGCTGATGAAAGCTAGGTATGCTTTCCCCTTGCTGCTGCTGCAGCTAAGTCACTTCAGTCGTGTCCGACTCTGTGCGACCCCACAGAATAAGCCCAAGCATGCACAGCAGGTTATTTGCTGTTGCACAGGCTCATCTAGTACCCCAGGTTAATAACTCTTGGGTTAGTCCTTTCCCATCTCAAAATCTATTAATTAACAATTTCCATTTGCATCTAGTGTTTTGATGCAATTCAATGTTAAAATCTAATCAATTTTTTTATTTTTCAATGTTAGTATCTAATCAACTGGAGCTTATTTTGGTGTTCAGTGTGAGCATCTAGATTAAATTTTTATAGAGTTCTCCATTTGCCCAATGTCATTTGTTAAGTAATCTACCTCCTCACAAAACAATTTGTTTTCCATTGAAATTGCTGCGTTTATGAAGGCCTGTTTTAGAGTTCCCTGTTCTATTATTCTGACAATTTTTTTGACATTATAGTATCACCTTACCTTTTTTAAGTTTCCCAAGTTCATAGCTGAATTGTATCAACCTACAAAAATTTTCCAATCACCTTTTATTTTTACTCTATTTTTAAAAATTATTTATTTTTAATTAGAGGGTAATATCTCTATAATATTGTGTTAGTTTCTGCCATATATCAACTGGAATCAGCTATAGGTATACACAGGTACTCTCCCTCTTGAACCTGCCTCCCACCTCCCATGCCATCCCACTAGCCCTCTGGGTGCACAAAGCATCAGATTTAAGCTCCCTCGTCATACAGCAAATTCCCACCAGCTGTCTCATTTTCATATGAGAATGCACGTGTTTCAGCACTACTCTCGCAGTTCTTCATACCCTCTCCTTCCTTTCTTGTGTCCATCAGTCCATTCTCTATATCTACATCTCCATCACTGCCTTGCAGAGAGTTCATCAGTACCATCTTTCTAGATTCCATATATATGCATTAATATACAATATCTGTCTTTCTCTTTCTGACTTATTTCACTCTGTATAATAGGTTCTAAGTTCATCTACCTCATTAGAACTGACTCAAATGTGTTCCTTTTTGTGGTTGAGTAACATTCCAATGTGTATATATACCACAACTTTTTTATCCATTCATCTGTGAAAATCTAGGTTGCTTCCATGTCTTCAGTTCAGTTAGGTTCAGTCGCTCAGTCACGTCCGACTCTTTTTGACTCCATGAACCGCAGTACACCAGGCCTCTCTATCCATCACCAATTTCCAGAGTCCACCCAAACCCATGTCCATTGAGTCAGTGATGCCATCCAGCCATCTCATCCTCTGTTGTCCCCTTCTCCTCCTGCCCTCAATCTTTCCCAGAATCAGGGTCTTTTCAAATGAATCAGCTCTTCGCATCAGGCAGCCAAAGTATTGGAGTTTCAGCTTGAACATCAGTCCTACCAATGAACACTCAGGACTGATCTCCTTTAGCATGGACTGCTTGGACCTCCTTGCAGTCCAAGGGACTCTCAAGAGTCTTCCCCAACACCACAGTTCAAAAGCATCAATTCTTCGGCGCTCAGCTTTCTTTATAGTCCAGTTCTCATATCCATACATGACTAATGGAAAAACCATATCCTTGACTAGACGGACCTTTGTTAGCAAAGTAATGTCTCTGCTTTTTGATATGCTGTCTAGGTTGGTCATAACTGTTCCTCCAAGGAGTAAGCATCTTTTACTTTCATGGCTGCAATCACCATCTGCCGTGATTTTGAAGCCCAGAAAAATAGTCAGCCACTGTTTCCCCATCTATTTGCCATGAAGTGATGGGACCAGATGCCATGATCTTTGTTTTCTGAATACTGAGCTTTAAGCCAACTTTTTCACTCTCCTCTTTCATGTTCATCAAGAAGCTCTTTAGTTCTTCTTCACTTTCTGCCATAAGAGTAGTGTCATCTGCATATCTGAAGTTATTGATATTTCTCCTGGCAATCTATTTCCATCTTGTGCTTCTCCCAGCCCAGCGTTTCTCATGATGTACTCTGCACATAAGTTAAATAAGCAGGGTGACAATATACAGCCTTGACGTACTCCTTTTCCTATTTGGAACCAGTCTGTTGTTCCATGTCCAGTTCTAACTGTTGCTTCCTGACCTGCATACAGATATCTCAGGAGGCAGGTCAGGTGGTTTGGTATTCCCATCTCTCAGAATTTTCCACAGTTTATTGTGATCCACACAGTTAAAGGCTTTGGCATAGCCAGTAAAGCAGAAATAGATGTTTTTCTGCAACTCTCTTGCTTTTTCCATGATCCAGCAGATGTTGGCAATTTGATATCTGGTTCCTCTGCCCTTTTCTAAAACCAGCTTGAACATCAGGAAGTTCACGGTTCATGTCTTGCTGAAGTCTGGCTTGGAGAATTTTGAGCATTACTTTACTAGCATATGAGATGAGTGCAATTGTGTGGTAGGTTGAGCATTCTTTGGCATTGCCTTTCTTTGGGACTGGAATGAAAATGGACCTTTTCCAGTCCTGTGGCCACTGCTGAGTTTTCCAACTTTGCTGGCATATTGAGTGCAGCACTTTCACAGCATCATCTTTCAGGATTTGCAATAGCTCCACTGGAATTCCATCACCTCCACTAGCTTGGTTGGTAGTGATGCTTCCTAAGGCTACTTGAGTTCACATTCCAGGATGTCTGGCTCTAGGTGAGTGATCACACTATCATGATTATCTGGGTTATGAAGATCATTTTTGTATGATTCTTCTGTGTGTTCTTGCCACCTCTTCTTAATATCTTCTGCTTCTGTTAAGTCCATACCATTTCTGTCCTTTATCAAGCCCATCTTTGCATGAAATGTTCCCTTGGTATCTCTAATTTTCTTGAAGAGATCTCTAGTCTTTCCCATTTTGTTGTTTTCCTCTATTTCCTTGCACTGATCACTGAGGAAGGCTTTCTTATCTTTCCTTGCTATTCTTTGGAACTCTGCATTCACATGGGTATATCTTTCCTTTCCATGTCCTAACTATTGTAAATAGTGCTCAATGAACATTGTGGTACATGTGTCTTTTCAGTTATGGTTTCCTTAGGGTATATGCCCTGTAGTGGAATCGTTAGGCCATATGGTAGTTTTATTCCTCTTTTTTTTTAAGGAATCTCCATACTGTTCTCCATAGTGTGTGTTTTCACCCTGCTTTTTGACCATTCTTATTCTGTTCATCTTTCCAGATAAAATTTAGAATCATTTTGCTGTGTTCCAAAAACAATACCAGTGATAATTTATGAAAGTTATATGAAGCCTAATCTCTTTATAAAAGTTGATTTTCTGAAGTTTTAGGCTTGTCTTCAGTTCCATACTTTTAGAATTAGATATGTTTAGAATAGTAAGTATTTGTTTTTGCTATTACCATATACTGAGAAGGAAATGACAACCCACTCCAGTACTCTTGCCTGGAAAATCCCATGGATGGAGGAGCCTGGTAGGCTACACTCCATGGGGTCACAAAGAGTCGGACACGACTGAGTGACTTCACTCTCACTCTCATTATGCCTTTAATTGATTTTTGCTTACAGAGCTGTTAATTTTCTATGTTTCTAATCTCTTCCCTCTTTAATTACATTACACTGTAACTGATTACCTTGAGGTGTTTTTTTTTTTTTTTAATGTATAGCGTCTGATAGCAATAATTACCTCTGTTCATTTAAATATTTTTAATGTTTGTTCTTATTGTATAAATTGGCCACTGTATGTTCAGTTCTTGGAGTCAGGTTGATTGCGGTTCCAAACCAGTCTCTACACCAGTTTTACCTGTGTAGCCTTGAGCAAGTGAAAAGTAAGTTTCTTAACCTTCAGTTTTAGTTTCTTCATCTGAAACTCGAGTTAATAACCTAGAATCACCAGATTGAGACTGCTGCTGCTAAGTCGCTTCAGTCGTGTCCAACTCTGTGCAATTCCACAGACAGCAGCCCATTGGACTCCGCCATCCCTGGGATTCTCCAGGCAAGAACACTGGAGTGGGTTGTCACTTCCTTCTCCAATGCATAAAAGTGAAAGTGAAGTGGCTCAGTCCTGTCTGGCTCAGCGACCCCATGGACTGTAGCCCACCAGGCTCCTCCGTCCATGGGATTCTCCAGGCAAGAGTAGTGGAGTGGGATGCCATTGCCTTCTCCGCAGATTGAGACTAGAATTAAATAAATTTAGGTATATGGAAACTGATACCATGACAATATTTCTATTAGCTAACCATCTAAAATGTTAAATATCAAGAATGCCAAGAGGCTTTCATGTCTTGGTCCTGATTGTCACTAGATTTTGGGGGTGTTTTTACTTACCTTTTTTTTCACTTTTTATTGATGTTTGTTTGTGATAAGTCTGAAAAGAAAGCAAATTGTATAGCAGCACAGTGTTATAAAGATTTTGTTAAGAATAGAATTTGGATTTTTTTCCTCAGTATCTGTTGAGATTAATATATAGTGACTCATCTAGAATTGTTCATGTGACTTACTAGGATAATAGATTTCTTAATATATTTTATTCTTATATTCATGAATTAAATTAGTTCTTTAATATGCTACTGGTTTGGCTTTACAATATTTTATGCTTTTGTGTGTATTTTTCTTTGTAGAAATTTATAATTTCTTTTAATGAATAATGTGTGTGTGTTCTTGGTAGCAGCTTGGTAATAATAATTGTGTACTTGTGGCAGATAAACAGAGCCTTTTAAAGTATTCTTTTTTTTTTTTTCATTCCTCTTGTTAAAGGTAACACAGGTAATAAATGAAGAGCCAGACTTCCTAACCCTGATTTATTTGACCTTGAAGCTGGCCTCTGTCTCTGCCAGTTTTTGATACCAAGCAATGTAAAATTTACAAGATAAATTGTGCAATTTTGCAATGTTTTTTCTTCTGGAGACACTTGGGATTGCTGTCCTGATAAGCTTAAAGGAAATTATCTGGCTCTAAAGCCTCTTTGAAAGGCATGTCTCTGGTAAATTTTCTCAATTTTAATTTCTTCATTTATATTCTCCAGAGTGATGTCCATTTTATATGAGTTTTTAAAAATTTTAGCCAATGCTTTATAGAGAGATCAAGAATTAGGTATATCAAGACGATCCCCTGGAGCAGGGCATGACAACCCACTCTGGCATTCTTGCCTGGAGAATCCTATAAATGGAGGAGCCTGGTGGGCTACAGTACAAAGGACTGCAGAGAGCTGGCCACAACTGAAGGGCTGAGCATGCATGCACACATGCGCATATGAATCTGCGAGTGTGTATATGTATGTAAAGCTGCGATTGAATTGTATGTGATACCAGTATGTGTATGTATGTATAGATAGATAGATAGATAGACAGACAGACAGACAGACAGACAGACAGATTATATATTGTTGACTGAAAAGGCACAGTCTAAAACTTGAGAGTTAATGTTTTATTCAGTGGACAAAACAGGACATAAGCGCAGGACATAGCATCCCAGATAGCTCTGAAAGACTGCTCCAAAGAGGCAAGGTGGGGAGCCAGGATATAGGAGTTTTTGCAACAAAGACCAAGTAGTTGGAACATCAAACAATTATTACTAAGTAAAGAAAATCAGGTATTTCAAGTTTAGGAATTTAGTGCTTTTCTATATCTGAGAAGATGCAAGAGTCTGGGCTCACTGAAATCATTCCTTTGATATGTACCTTAGCTACCTGGGGGCAGAAAGGGGAGGGGGCTGGCTGCAGTGTCTGTTGATGGTGGATGTTGTGTTTCTGTCCTGAATTCCCTCAGGGCTCACCATGGGGGTGGCTATGACAGGATGGCTTGATGGCTGTGATATCCTTTGATTACTGATTTGCTGTGGTTTAGTCATTAAGTCCTGTTTGACTCTCTTGCTCCCAGGCTCCTCTGTCCATTGGATTTCCCAGGCAAGAATACTAGAGTGGATTGCCATTTCCTTCTCCAGGGAATCTTCCCAACCCAGGGATTGAACCTGTGTCTTCTGCATTGGCAAGTGGATTCTTTACCACTGAGCCACGAGAGAAGCCTGTGATTACTAACTGATATGGCAGGCAATAATTTTTGTTCACAACGTTATTATATTTGTTGTTCAGTCACTAAGTCATGTTTGACTCTTTGCGACCCCATGGACTGCAGCACACCAGGCTTCCCTGTCCTTCACTATTTCCCAAAGTTTGCTCAAACTCATGTCAGTTAAGTCAGTGATGCCATCCAACCATCTCATCCTCTGTCACCCCCTTCTCTTGCCCTCAATCTTTCCCAGCATCAGGGTTTTTCCCACTGAGTTGCTTTTTACAGCAGGTGGCCAAAGTATTTGAGCTTCAGCTTCAGTCCTTCCAGTGAATATTCAGTACTGATTTCCTTTAGGATTGACTGGTTTGATATTTTTGCTGTCCAAAGGACTCTCAAGAGTCATCTTCTCTAGCACCACAATGCAAAAGCATCAGTACTTCAGTGCTCAGCTTTCTTTATAGTCCAGCTCTCACATCTGTGCATGACTACTGGAAAAATCATAACATTGGCTAGATGGACCTTTGTCATCAAAGTGATGTCTCTGCTTTTTAATACACTGTCTAGGTTTGTCATAGCTTTTCTTCCAAGGAGCAAGTGTCTTTTAATTTCATGGCTGCAGCTACTGTCCACAGTGATTTTGGAGCCCAGGAAAATAAAATCTGTCACTGTTTCCACTTTTTCCCCATTTATATACCCTGGATGCCATGATCTTAGTATTATGAATGTTGAGTTTCAAGCCAGCTTTTTCACTCTCCTTTCACCACCCCCCACCCCCAAGAGACTCTAGTTCTTCGTTGCTTTCTGCCATTAGAGTGGTATCATCTGAATATCTGAAGTTGTTGATATTTCTTCTGGCAATCTTAAATCCAGGTTGTGAGCCATCAAACTTAGCATTTCACATGATGTACTCTGCATATTATGTTATACTTATGTATATGCTATAGTTAAAAGTTATGCCCAACCTAGACAGCATACCTAAAAAGTAGAGACATTACTTTGCCAACAGAGGTCTGTGTAGTCAAGGCTATGGTTTTTCCAGTTCTCATGTATGGATGAGAGAAGTGGACTATAAAGAAAGCTGAGCCCTGAAGAATTGATGCTTTTGAACTGTGGTGTTGGAGAAGACTCTTGAGAGTCCCTTAGACTGCAGGGAGATCCAACCAGTCCATCCTCAAGGAAATCAGTCCTGGGATTTCTTTGGAAGGACTGATGCTGAAGCTGAAACTCCAATACTTTGGCCACCTGATGCGAAGAACTGACTCATTTGAAAAGACCCTGATTCTGGGAAAGATTGAAAGCAAGAGGAGAAGAGGAATACAGAGGATGAGATGGTTGGATGGCATCACCGACTCAATGGACATAAATTTGAGTAAACTCTGGGAATTGGTGATGGACAGGGAGGCCTGTCGTGCTGCAGTCCATGGGATCTCAAAGAGTCAGACATGACTGAGCGACTGAACTGAACTCTGCATGAATATGCAGAGTGACATAAATATGCAGTGACATAAATACGCAGAGTGACAATATACAGCCTTGAGGTACTATTTTTCCAATTTTGAACCAGTCCATTGTTCCATGTCGAATTTGAACTGTTGCTTCTTGTCCTGCATACAGAAAGCCATCTCCTTGCACCTTCCCTTCTGTCCTTGCATGTGGGTTATCTTGTTTGTTGTTTTCCAACATCCCCTATCCATGGTGTTCAACAGCTAGTTGTGATTTTGGAGTTCTCGCAATAGAAGATATTTATTATATAATATCACATTAATATGCATATATATATTATTTTCTTTATTAGATGTTTGTGTTCTTATTTTTAAAAGGTCAGTTCTTAGATTTATTTCTCAGTAATGCTCTTTTCTTTGGTTCCATTTTTATTTTGTTGTTGTTGCTTGTTTTCCTTAAGATCACTCTTTGTTATTTTATGAATCTTACTGGTTGAATCATGGTTCATTTATTTTTCCTTTTACATTAATACAATTTTTAGAAATGGACATTTACCTATGGACATACTTTTGGCTGCATGTCATTATTTTCTAAGAATGTCTTCCTGTTTGATAGAATGACAGTTGAGAATAATAGTGTTGATCGTTTAACTGTTTCTATTGAGATTTACTACTGACTTTTTTTTTCCCCCACTGCATTGTGGTCAGATAATAAAGTCAGATAAACAATGGCAGTGTTTTAAGAAGTATTTTTTCATCAAGTCAGTTGTTGAGAAGGCCTAGTGTAGCTTCAGTTTTTCTTCCACAACTCCTTAGGTAATCCATGAATTCTGAAGTGTGTTGATATAAAATAGTAGTCACAACCTAGAAGTTGAGAGTTACGTTTTATTTGGTGGGAGTCTAGGAGGTACAACTCTTACTATTTCCTGAAACATACTGTGTCCTCTCAGCTTCTCTTGGACATCTTTAATCAGGTGTGATTTTGATTCCTGATAGAGTCTGCCATAGGCCTTCAGAGATTGCAGTCTAAGAGACCTGGCTTCAAAGTCCCATTCTGGTTGTCACTGTTACGATTTTGAGAAAGATATTCAACTATTTGAAACCTTAATTCCTATAGGTTAGCCACAACATTTGGGTTTTTCAGTAACATCTATAATAATGATACTGTCTACCTCGTGGAGTTTTTATGTATGCATTAAGTGAAGTAATGTATGCAAAATACACAGCAGAACATCTGATGAATAAAGAGTAAAGACGAGAAGCTGTCAGTCCTCAGAGGAAGACAAAGCTAGTATCCTGATGTAGGTTTCTGTTTTCTGTCTTTTCAATCTATCATTTTTTTCTTTCCTTGTCATCTTTTCACTGTTTTCCAAAAACACAGAATTGTGGAAACTTCTTACATTTGTATCCCACATCATTATTTCAGTTCTCTACATCAGCTCCCCAATATCCATACCTGTATCAAGTTGTTCCCTCCAATGCAAACTCTGCTTTTGCTAATACCACTTTATACTCTTTTGTAATCTTTCTCTCAGCTTCTGTTTTGACACCTCAGCTCTTGCTTGACTGATTCCCTTTTTTCTGCACTCTTTTCCGTGGGCTCCTTATTATTGTTTTTCTTCCACTACTTTCTTCTCTCTCTTCCTTTTCTTTCCTGTCCTTCGCAGTCTCCTCTCATGTTTCTTTTACCTTTAAATTTTTTCCTTCTTTCCTTTCTTTGTTTCCATTCTTTGCTTTAAATTTTCTTTTTTTTTCCTCAATGAGAAACTCTAGCTTCAAAAAGGGTATTATGCTGAACTGCTCTGGCTAACATCCAGGCATGGATCTAATCCAATCTGCCATTACACTGTGGGATGAGGGACAAAATCCTCAGTCAGCTCTGAGATGCTGGCAGAGATCCATTCAAAGTAAGGATGCTGACTGAGCACAGGATCGTTTCCTACCCCTACTATCGAACTGGAGGCTTGCTAGCCAGTCTCTACAAGCACTGTCACGCTGACTCTACCCCTTGTACGCGACATGGTGGAGGAATAGGTCAGATCTAGAGCTCTGGAGTTAGACTGCCTGTAGTCAATTTCACTCTTGCTAACCATGTGACCCTGAACAGGACTGTTAAACTTTTTCTATTTGATGCCTCTATTTCAGCAATAAAAATAGTACCTGTCTCATAATGGTACCTGTGAGAAAGAAATGAATAATAAATATTGAGTGCTTTTCACAATGTTCCTGGTACTTAGTGAGTACTCAGTAAATGCTGTCTAATATTCCATAGTTTTGGAGATACATATTTTATTTAGTAGCTAAGTGTGGCCAGTACAACAGGATATCCTCAAGTCGAGATGTTGGTTCAGAAGCTCAAGGCTACCAAGGCCACATCTGTGTTATCTCTTGACCTTCCCTTAATGATGCTGCAGTGCCAGCCACCATGTCTGCATTCAAGTAAAAAGAGGAAGGGAAGAAAGGAGGAGGATCAGGCACTGCCTGCAGCAGGAAAGCAGAGACTATCTCAGAAATGCTCAGTAGACTCCCACTTAGGTTTTATTAGTCAGACGTCTGTCTTTCCTCACTGGAAGGATTTTGGCATCCCACCATATAGAGCAGAGGAAGCAATAAAAAGAAAGTTGAAATTTATCCTTTATTTTCTGTCATAGTTTCTGGGAATTTGAGATGCTGATAATAAAGACAGGAGAGATATCAGAGTTAGTACATGGACTGCCTTAAAATTTAAAAAGGAGTACTTGTATAGTAGGGAATTACCTACCTGATTTTTCAGTCCATTAATATCTTGGTTCTTTAATTTGGGAGACAGATAGGAAGACAGGGCTGAGGTTTAAGGAATTTGTTACTTTTTGCTCATCTACTTTCCTTTAGGTGACAAGTCAGCTTTGTTTTCTTAATGTGAAGTATGGGAAAGTTAAAACATTATTTTTTTCAATCCAATCACATCTGCCATAGTGTTATTTGAAATACCTCAAAATTATTTTAATAGATTTCTGTTCATCTTAGTTGATCTTTTCCTTGGTGTGTGTGTGTAGCATGAAATTTTTGAAAAATATTTTCTGTTCCTATTGAAGTCTAATAATTAGAAAAATTGTTAGGAGTTGACATAATAAACCAAGAGTGTCTAAAATAGAATAACATTTACTTAAAATTCTAGAATCCAAAATGCTTAGTAATTTTAAGTTTAAAATTAAAGCCAAATGTTGAAAGCCTCCATTTAAAAACATACTTTGTCAAAAAGCATATAAAAAATGGTCATTTTAATTTTGTGTTTAACAGGAAAAAATAATGAGAGAAAAATTCTATAATTTAAAATGATAGTAATAACAGAGATGCAATAAATATTTTTGCTGCCTGTCCATGGGTTCACCTGCTGGCTTTTGAGGTGAGAACTCTGCAAATCCTTGAACTGCGTAGAAAAGTTTCAAAAACACTTCAGTCTGGCAGTTCAGTTAAGTGAATAAGTATGTTCAGTCTTCATTCTAACATCTGGTACTTAAAAAGCACTAGGATATCAAATCAAAGAACATTTTTACCATTTTCTACAATGTCACATCAGTGTCCAGCCATCAAAAGAGATCTTTCTGCAAATAGGATTCTTTACAAACACAGTGGGTACAAGCAGTTCTTTCCCAACCAGTCAGCCTGCTGCCTCCAACATCAGTTTTTAAAACCAGAACTTTTGTCACATCTTAGCATTATTATTTTACTAAACAGAAATATGTCAAGGTGTTGAAAATGCTATTTTGCTCAACTATTATAGAAACTAAAAGCATAATATTAAAATTTAGGAGCATAGAGGAAAGTGTTAGTTGCTCAGTCATGTCCAACTCTTTGCAACCCCATGGATAGAGGAAAACAGCTTAATTGAATGGAAGTTCATCAAATGTTAGTATAAATTCAAAAAGTGGTCCTTCTAAATTTTTCTAAGATGATAAGCTGTCCCTCTCAAATAATCATAGTGACTATAGTTTCTGAGAGCCCGTTATATGCCAGGCACTTCATATTCATTACTTCAGATTCTTGCAACCAAGAATTTGAGGTGGTGAATTTGTTTCTGCATTTCAGGTGGGAAACTGAGTCCAGAAGGTTTTAGTAAATGATCTAGAGTGACAGACTTATTAAGCTCTAGGTCATTATTAACTACAAGTCTTTCTGACTCCAAAACACATGTGTCAATATTGAGATTGGTATAAATCTCATGTGATTGAAAGCTATGTTCATATTATTTTGAGAAAAATTTAAATGAGAAATACATAATGGGAGTCATAGTGTCTTCCAATGGTACAGAATCAATTAGCTTAGAATTAATGTATTTGTTTATGCCCGGCGCTAGATAGCCTACAAAATTAGCAGAGAGGTAGGAGTGAGCTGTGTCCTCCAGCTTCTGTCCCAGACTAGAGTTTCTCCTAGCTTCACCAGGACAAACTTAGGAAGTTTTCATACCAGTATATTCTGTCCACTTCAAACAGTTTCAAAGTTTGGTGACAAAAATGAGAGTCATATCTAGATTCCCGACTGTGGTTTCATAGAGAGGCCTTTTTTTTTTTTTCCCTTTTTTTTATTGAAGCAGAGTTGATTAACAATGTTGTATTAGTTTCAGGTGTACAGCAAAGTGATTCAGTTATAATAGTGTGTATATATTTATCCCAAACCCCTAATTTATGCCCCCTCCCCACCCACGCCTTACCCTTTGGTAACCATAAGTTTGTTTTCTATGTCTGTGGGTCTTTTTCTGTTTTACAAGTTCATTTGCATCATTTTTTTAGATTCTTGTATATAAGTGATACTATATGATATTTGTCTTTCTCTGTCTGACTTCACTTAGCATGATAATCTCTAGGCTCATCAGTGTCACTGCAGAATGGCATTATTTATTTCATTCTTTTTATGGACATGTAATATTTCATTGTGTATGTGTACACATAGATACATTTTCTTTGGTCAGGGGACACTTAGGTTGCTTCCATGTTTTGGCTATTGTGACTAGTGCTGCTGTGAATGTAGGGGTACATGTAGCTTTCTGAATTTGAGTTTTCTCCAGATATATGTCCTTGAGTGCACTTACTAGATCATATGGGAACTCTATTTTTAGTTTTCTAAGGAGTTTTATTATTTCATTATTTTCCATAGTGGCTGTACCAATTTACATTCCCACCAACAGGGTAAGATGGTTTCTTTTAGGAGAGAGGCCTTTAGAATGGCCAGAGTTTGTGATCTCGGGGTAATATTTTCGGAGAAAATTGAGGGTACCACAGAGCAGGTGGAAAGAAAGTTCCATGACTATGAATTGATTTCGGTGTATGTGATCTCAGCTTAGAGTACCTGTGCCTGACTTCTTATCAGATTTTATTCCATAAGCATTTATATAGCAAAGCACTTCAAGGAAAGGATTATTGAGCTTACAGACGAAACTTCTTTCTAAGGCTGCTGCTGCTGCTGCTGCTGCTGCTGCTAAGTCGCTTCAGTCGTGTCCTACTCTGTGAGACCCTATAGACGGCAGCCCACCAGGCTCCCCTGTCCCTGGGATTCTCCAGGCAAGAACACTGGAGTGGGTTGCCGTTTCCTTCTCCAATCTTTGTAAGGCTACAGGAAACTTAATCGATGTCTTTTAGGTGTAATGGCAAATCCTACAGATAAGCCAGGATTTAAAATGGAAATAAAGCACTTCAGTTTAAATGACAGAATTTTTCTTTGTAAATTAGGGGCTGTCTTAAATATGTTTAGACACCAAGTTTCCATACGTTTGGTTTAGACTAAATTCAGGGAATCAGTGAGTAGTTTCACAAAAGAGTAAAATGAAAATTTTACTTAGTTAATCTCGCACGAGTTTTTTTTCTTTTTTCTGCTTTGGTTCAGCTGTGGATGGATCAGAAGCAAGGGTCCAAGTGATACCAAAGCAAGTCATATTTCTAAATCTAGAGGTATTATTAATTGTGTTTTCTGTTACTACAACCCAACATTAGGCCTAGAACTTTTGAATAAATTTAAAACACAAAACAAGTACATGCCTTTTAGTGATATACTCCTGCTCACAGTGGGACTCACCACCTGTTGATCCCCTTGGAGTCTTCATTACCTGACAAAAGAAGATTGGTGCCCTTTGTTGAAAGTTCTGTTGAATCATTGTTGGCCCACATAGGCTGCAGTCAGAGTAATGTTTTTCCCAATCTCTGCTTGCTTTAAACACTTACAACCCAACATTTGGCCTAGAACTTTTGAATAAATTTAGAACACAAAACAAGTACATACCCTTTAGTGATATACTCCTGCTCACAGTGGGACTCACCACCTGTTGATCCCCTTGGAGTCTTCATTACCTGACAAAAGAAAGATTGGTACCCTTTGTTGAAAGTTCTGTTGAATCATTGTTGGCACACATAGGCTGCAGTCAGAGTAATGTTTTCCCAATCTCTGCATGCTTTAAACACTTCTGCCACATCTTGGTTATTCTAACTCACAATAAATCCTTTTGCATAATTGTAGACTTATTTAGCATCTGTACAATGGCATTCACTTTTGGCTACTTATTCCCATTTTTCTTTTACACAGTCTTAGGAAACATAAAAAGAGACCGCTTTGGTTTCAGATTTTGGGTTGACTATTTAGTAAATCGGATATTTGATGATGGTGATTGCTCACACTGTTTCCCGATAGGTCTGGTCCACGTGATCTCTCATCATTGCATTAGATGGACTCACTCTTGTGTTTAAAGAAGACTGTCCTGTTTAGGGGCTTCCCAGGTGGTGCTAGTAGTAAAGAACCTACATGCCAATGCAGGAGACCTAAGAGATGCAGGTTTAATCCCTGCATTGGAAAGATCTCTTGGAAGAGGGCATGGCAACCCATGCCAGCATTCTTTCCTGGAGAATCCCATGGACAGAGGAGCCTGGTGGGCTATAGTCCATGGGGTCACAAAGAGTCAGATACATCTGCAGCAACTTAGCACACACATGCACATCCTGTTTAGGAAACGGTTTTCATTATTTGCATTTGCTGTTGCTCCTCTTATTGATCTAGTCTCTTTCTGTAATAAGATGTGCAGTTGTTCCTTTTATCAGTTGTCCTTAAACTGCCTCTAATGATAGATCCATCTGGGGGTTTGAGGGAAAGGTGAGTTGTTTTTTCTTTTTAATAAATGCAGGTGAATCAGTCATTTGGGATTTAAAATTAGTTCTTATTCTTAAGGACCACCAAGTACAGATTTATTCACATGTTTGCAGAATTATCTGGGAAAACTCTTGGGGAGAGGTTTTTGTTGTTGTTGTTGTTGTTGTTTTTAATTTAAATGCTAGCAGTTGCACTTAGACCCACTCCAGTGTTCTTGCCTGGAGAATCCCAGGGACGGGGGAGCCATGGTGGGCTGCCGTCTATGGGATCGCACAGAGTTGGACATGACTGAAGCGACTTAGCCACAGAAACAGTTGCACTTAGACATCCTACAAGAAGCACTAGACAGAATGTCTCTCCCGGGATTTGTCCTACTTCTAAACCTGTTGTTGGGCCCACAAAATACTTTGAACAGCTCAGAACAAAAATACAGCACAAACACCAGGTAGTGATAGTGTTGCTCCCAATCTGTTTTTGCAGCTGGCCACTGGAAGTGTTTGGGATGAGGTGTAGCCGAGGCTCCCTAACTGGAGAGGAGTTACCTAATCAGGCTTTAAACCGCATCAAAGTGTGAGTGTGTCAGGCAAGGCAACCAGTTCATAACAAATGTTGAGGAATGATAGGATGTTATGACATCTAGTATAAAAGATTATTTTAGGAAAGGAATATGGCTTTTCCTAGTTCAGTATCTTTCTGTTTCCCTTTGATAGAGGGTGCCAATGTTAGGCCTTTGGAACCTGAAAACTCAGTGAAGGCTCAAGAATCTCCTGAATTCTGTGGCAAATAAAACATACCCAACTGGGTTGAGATCGACAGAATGGGAACAGAATTGTGTGGCCATGAGGACAGGATGTGCCATCTTTGGCTTCCTTACCCAGCTGTTAGAGAACCACCTGAAACACCAGTGTGTACTTTGGTTTCAGCTTCATGGATCTCTCTGTAGATGGTATTAAACAGTAATTGACCGCACACTCTGCAGCCGAGTGCAGATGGTTGGACTTGTAGCTCTACCACGACCTACCTGTATGTATGTCCTTGAGTTACTATGTGGAACTCAGTCTCACTTTTGTCATCTGTGAAATGGGAATCAAAACTTTACCTCTGTCATATGCTTTTTAAGATTACACAGTACATGTACACACGCAGCATTCAGTACCTGCCCCTGGCCAAGTGTTCAGTAAATGTTGGTTACTATTTTGAAGTCATCAAAGGATGCAAAAAAATCCCTTACAGGGAAAGGTGACACATACAGTACTCCTCAGAAAACCATGCAGTCTTGAAAGGTCATCACTAGTTAGCCACATTTTACAGACATTTATACCTGTGACCTTTATGTGTATGTTGTTGGCCAAGGGTAACTGTTAATGATTCTAAGAAGAAATCCAAGGGGTATGCGGTATAACTCCTGGTGGTGTGGTTTTTTTTTTTTCCTGGTGGCTTACTATGAGATTGGTGGTCACTGGGCTCAGAGTTGAAAGGTACCACTCTTTTTCTCCAGGTTGGTTAGACTTTGGGTTTTTTGGTTGTTATTTGCCCTAAAGGTTTTGAGGCTCTGGCTGTGAGAGGCATGCTGGTTGTCAGAGGCCAGTGGAGTGTGAGTCCAGGGTAATTGGCAGAACAGGGTAAGTTTCAGGGGGTCCTCTGTTACTGTCAGGTACTGTGGCGTTCACGGTACAGGGCAGCGTGCTTTCACTCTGTATGTGTGGCTTATTCCATGTTTGATGACTTCTTCACTCCTACATCATCCCTGTGAGCATGAAACAAGTAGGTCATAGAATGTGACTCAGACTTTCTCGTAAATAAGAGTTCTCTCAGGGTACTAGTCACTTAACCTATGGCTATTTCCCAAGCTGATCAGTTACCCTCCCAGGTAGGAACACCACTGCTTCAAAAACACATTGGTTTGCCGTATTATCTTTCTCACTTTATTTTGGTGAAATTCAGGAAAATTTGAAATTAACTCTTTTCTGAAGTTGTGCATTATGAAATGTCACAGTAAAATTATATGAATGCCTCCTTATTTCCACGTGTAGTTTCAATTTCCGGAAGCTAATTTCTCCCTTCTAATTATGAGCACTCCAAGAAGAATTAGTTTTTGCAACTCAGCATGAGAGCAAGTAACTCTTATTTCTTCAGGCTGAGTTGAATGCAGGAGACTTCCTGAATGTGCCTGAATACAAGTGCCTAAGGTACAAGATAAGTGTTTCCTGTTCTGTTATTATTATTCTATTTTTAATGCTAAGGGTCACCGGGGAAATGATTTCCCAGTGGTCAGAACTGTGTGCTTGATATTTCTAAAGGAATTTTACCCTGGTGATAGGTAACAAGAAAACTTGCGTGATTGCTTTTTTTTTTCCCAAAAGGGTAACATTTATGTGAAAGTTTCAACTGTGTGTTAAATGTTATTTTAAAATTACAAGGTTGATTTAGACATATTTATCAAATCCAAGTGTACTTTTAGGTATCTTACTGTTTGCTCATGAAAAAAATAAAAGCATACATGTTCACTTAAGTGGATTTTGCTTTCCCATAAATAAGTGACTAGAATGTCTTGCCACACTGAACTTTTTGTTGTTCTTTTTGCCCCTCACCCAAGTAACTAGACTGGAAAAGGGAAAGGAGAGTAACATTGCATTTCAGGCAGAACTAAAACATCTTACGTTGAGGGTAGTGTTCAGAATTATCCATGGACTCATTCTTCTAATATTCCAGACTGTAACACATTGAGTCTACCAAGGGTTTTTGTTGTTGTTGTTGTGTTTTTGTGGATTCAGTATTAGTTAGCTAAGAATCAAATATGCTAATTGTTTTAGAACCAGAATTCTTCTGCTTCCTGGGATCCGGCATACAACCTCCCTCCCTTTCTTGAGAGTTGTTGTACCTTGTCTGGTTCTAAAGTTGGTTCCTAACAAATATTGTATCAAAACAAAGCAAAAATAAGTCTGCTTTCATTGTTTTCATATCTTTAAAACTCCTGTGCCTGGGTTTTAATTCCTTAAAGTTCTTTTGTTAATGCAGTCTTACAAAGTAGTCAGGATCCTATCTTGTTCCCTATGGAAACCTTGGAAATGACAGTAATCTCTCTCTCTTATTTTTCATCTGAGAACATAATAAAGAGGTATAAGAACTCTGTAGTACTTTTCTATCCCTATCTCCTTTATTTTCAGATCATTAGATAGGAACTATGGCTATTAATTTTAGCAAAATGATGTACCGTCTACCACTTCTAATGGCTTATTATGCACCAGGAACTAGGTTAAATACTTGGCATGACAGTTGACTCTTGAACAACATAGATTTGAACTGCACAGTTCCGTTTATATGCAGATTCTTTTTCACTAATTGTGTACCACACGGCTTGCTGTTGGTTGGATATATGGATGCAGAACCACGGGTATGGAGACCCAGCTATAAGTTATATTCAGACTTTTGACTGTTCAGGAACTGGTACCCCTAACCTCCACATTGTAAAAAGGGCGACCATACTTTGATTCAGTTGGTACAACAAAGTAGATATTAGCATCCACATTCTAAGTGGGGAAACTGACTCTTTGGAAAGTCAATTTCACATAGATAGAAAATGAAGGAGCCAGAAAATGGTCGCTGGGCCCCCTCTCATTAGGAGGCCACCCTCAAAAACATGGATGTGGTGAGTATGAGAAGAAAATGTAGTATCAAGTGAAACAGTGTGCAGTTTCATCACTGAAAGTCAGCTGTAAAGATAGCGGGCTCTCTGTCTGCATGGAGACACACCAGAGTACATACGTGCCCATATGAGGGGGTGCAGAGATTACCACCTGCCCCTGTCATACCTCAAGAGAGGTAGCAAGTCATTCTCTCTCCTCCTCCAAATGTTCTGACCCATCCTTTGCAAATACCCTTCTAAAATGAAGGTGGTAGATGAGAAGCAAAGAAAATAACCACACAAGCTGCATGATAAGTTGCCATATTTCCAAGTTAAATAAAAGAAAAGAGTCATAGCTCACATTCAAGATTGAATTGAATAAGTGTCCTGATTAGAATTCCTTGCAGGCACTGAGTCAAATGCTGCGTAGAAAATAACATGTTCTTTGAAAGAGAACGAAAGACTGTGAATATGTACTCAGATTTGTTTTCTGTGTGTTTATTAGTTTTGCAGTTCTTTGATGAAAGTATCTTCCATTCAGTAGTGTCTGTGATCTTCAGTGCCAGCAGCCATAAGAAATAGATATTCAATAATTTAATAACTGTTTATTGCAAATTAAGATCACTCCCATAGCTGTCTGTGCCTTGCTGCCCAGTGTTGGGCCCTGTACCACATCCTCCTTCCTTCAGAACACTGAAAATGGAGACTCAGTTTCAGCTCAGACTTTTTTCATATCCCACACATCCATCCAGAATGGTTAACATTGCTAAGTTCTTTGTTAAATTACAAGCCTACTGCCTGGCTAAGTAAGTGAACAAGCAATGTTCAAGAGCCCTGCAGTTTTGGCTTTAGCTTGTAATTTTCTAATGACGATGCAAGATTCTACACATAGGATGACAGGGCCAGAATTGGGAGCCTTTTTGAGGAAACTGAAAATCCTCACCCTTTTAAAACCTTACATCCACTAGTATCACACTATTTCTCAAATTAAGGTTACATTTTCTGCCTCCCTAAGACTAACGTCACCTCTCCAAGTGGAAAACAAGAGCGGCATTTGGCATTCATTTATCCCAAACCCAAATCGCTGACCCTTTGTTTCTAGTACTTTGCCCTTTTGCTTTTGCTTTTTAATTTGCTTGTGACTCTCTGCTTCCCCCATCTTTTTTTTGGTACAATGATTCTTGCCTTGTCTTTCCCCAGTCCGTTTCTGACCTGGAGAGACGTGCAGCATGTTATTGTCAGGACTTCCCGTGCAGGACATTTGAACGCTAATGACTGGAAAACCAATGCTGCTGGTTTTAAGGGTGAGAACTTCTTTCATCTTCTGTCACAGGCAAAATATTTTTATTTTCCCCCATTTTAAATGGAGAGCAGGAAACAGAACCCCTCCACAGAAACTTTAAATTTTGTACTGACACAGGAAGAGGTTGATCTCTTAGTAAAAAAATTAAAAAGGCAGATTCCTCTTTTAAAAAAATTAAAACAACATATTTATGGCAGATCTCCTTGGCTTCCCATATCATAGGTCAGATTTTTTAAAGGTACCATCTCCCAAGTATTGTCGACCTATGAGGCTCCTCGCTAGCTTACTGTTTGCTGTCCTTGATTATCTGAGTGATATTTGTAACAATGAATTTAAAAGTTCCTTACCTTCTGAAGTGATTACTTCCAGTTAATAATAGCTGGTATCTTTGATTCCTTTGAGGGCAGCACTCTTAGGTGGTAGGCTATGCTTTCTATATATTTTGTTTTTGTTTTCCCCCAAATTCCCACAAATAGGAAAACAGGCCTAATTCTATGACATTACTTTACATAAACTAATAATTCTTAGGAAGCTTCATAATGCAATGTTATGCAAGTATACACAGGCTATAATAAGTGCTAACTATTTTTCCCATGGCTGATAAGGCTTATAGTTCCCTCAACCTCTCTTACTAACAGTAACTATTTTGTTTGTTGTCATCCATAACATATGCTATAATCAAAAGAAAATAATTATATAAAGTGGATGTCCTACAGTTTAGTATCTTTACTCAGGTTTCAGATAACCTAAATTTTAAACCGTTAATTTAAGTTATAACAAAGATTACTTTTTGTCGTATCTGCAGACTTACATTTATTCCCAAATAATATTTGTATCATTATATATTCCTACAGATGACAAACAGTATTCCATAACAGAAGGGATATCTACTTACAAATTGCAGTTCTGGTCCTCAGATCATTGGTAATAAGCTGAATAATCCTGGGCAACTCATTTAATTTTTCCAGGCCCTAACTTCCCCAACTTAGTTTAGAAGCCAAATAATATTAACTACATAGAATATCTTATGTATGGTTTCCATATATCCATAGTGTATTATACTCAATGTATATAAATATTCATGCTGAAAATGTAACATGTAATTTTAAAAATTATTTGCAAGGAGCTTATTAGAGTCTCATGCTTTGCCAAAACCTTTCAATATGCCAGTTAACCAGTGCCATATAAAAGAGTTCTTTGACTAACATCTTCACTGAAGACTTCACTTTTAGAAAAGATAAAAACTAGCCTTCTTCTTTTGAGTATTATCAAATACCTTTCCATGCTTGTAAACTATATAATGCAGCAGTGTTCAATGAGCTTTTAATCGAAAGCATTGTAAATACCAGTTGGGATCATATTTTCTGAAGCCCAAATCAAGACACAGTCCCAAAATAGTAAATGCTATGTGCGGCATAAAAAACATTTGAAAGTTCAGTTGTTCGAGAAAATCCAGGATGTAATTTGCCATATGTACGTTTCCTTTTGATTAGCTTCCACATGCTTCCAACCCCTACTATAAATTCAGGCAGTCAAGGGGTTGAGTTTGGGGAGTAAGATGGGGTGGGGGAAGGGATGAAAACATAACCTTGGTTGGTTCAACACTGCAGTGAACTTCGTAGTAGAAGGTTCATAGACTAAGTACATTGACCTCCATGAAGCTGAGGAATCAACTTTAACCCAAATAAAAGTCTTAGTTTTACTTCTTCCGTCTTGGCAACTTAAAAAGAGCAAATGGTTCTAATAAAAAACACAACTCTTTTGAAAACCTCTGTTGGTTTTGGAGAGGAGGAAGCAGAGGCTTTAGACTGAATCTCACCAGATCCAAACCTGAGTCTGAAGGGGGCTATCCACTGCTTCTGGCAGGGGGCAAAGAGCGTTTTACTATTGCACGTGGCAATATTTAGTATAATATTTCACTCTTCTCTTAGATTACTGCCAAGAGTAACAATTAAAGTTCGCTTTTTCATAGATGAATTACCCTGAATGGTCTGGACTCCCAGCAGAATTGTTTTGTAATTTTGTTGATGGCAAGCCCCATATTTCATCTAGACATGATCATAATAAGAAGAATTTTTGACATTTTCTTCCCTTCTCTAAGCATTCTCATCCCCTGCCCACAAATAAAAGCCATGAAGGCAGAGGCTAGCAGGAGAGGAGTCGTGCTCTGGCAGGCAGGGGTTGGGGAATGCAGGTCACTAGGACTGGAGAAAGATGGGCTGACTTTATGAAATAAGAACTGAATGAACAAAAAATAGAAAAGACTTGGAAAATGTTCATGCAATGAGAGCTCATATTTTAAATTAGGTCAGCCAGCGTTTGCAGGCCTTACTTAGTGGGAACACATGGCCGAGTGTTTCTCCTTAGGCAAAAGAAGTTGCCTGCAAACAGAAGCCTGCAACCGTGGGTGTGCTCCCTTGCCACTGGGCTCGGTCCTAATGCTGAGTGAGATGTAGGCACGAAACAAATCTGAAAACACCTGTGCTTCCCTGGGCTTGCTCCTGTGGCCTCATGTTGAGTGATTTGACTTGTAGGAAGAGTGGGGTGTTGGGTTTGTTTTTTTTTTTTAATCTCTAGAATTTCATAAACTGGTTGGCAGCTACTCTTCTGCAATGGGGCTGTCAGTATTAATGTCCAGATTTCCTCTTTCTCTCCTGGTAAAGCAGACAGCTCAGTTTAGCAACCAGTTGGGTTTGGAGGTCTCACCATCAATAGACTTGATAGTCTTAGTTCTCACTGGTAACTTGGGAGAAGCTAGCACCCTACAGATCAGTCTTTCCCCAAACCCTGCCAAGTGCCTTTCATACAGCATCCTTACATATCTTTGAGCCTACCCACGTGTGGTCCATCTAAATTAGAGAACAGACCCAGATGCTATCAGATCTAGACTGATGTGGGTCTCCGTTCAAGGCAGACTTGATCCACGCTTACCTACATGTATTATGGGCCTGGATTCCTGGACCGTGGAAGGACATTCCTTCCAGAAGCAACTGCTGGCTTCCATTAACCAGCATGGACAGATTGCATTCAGGCAAGGAAGTTGCCTAGGGAGGACTGACTCCTCTGTGCATTTCTCTGAGAGCAGAGTTAGAGATGAGCTGGATGCAGAGAACTTTCTTCCCCTTTCTCTGCACTCTCGTTACAGTGAGATCAATTTATAAACAGTCCTGTCGTGAGATCCATTCACAGTGAAGGCAGCCCCAAACCTGGAAGCCACTCATCAACATTTTTATGTTATGGTAGCTTAACTTTTAACAATGTTAACTGAACTGAGATGATTCTGTCTTGCTGCTGCTTTATAATAATAATAATAATCTAATATAGATAAAATACCTTTTATAGAAGATCTGTTTTTTTAAAATAAACATAATTCAATGAATACATACCTATGAACGCTTACTGGATGTTATTTTGATATGTTCATCCTGTGAATAATCCTAGCTAAGTTTCAGACAACACCTTTTGATTTTAAACCTCTTCCAAGATAGTTTAATAATAAATGGAATAAATATGATGCATCTATCAAATAATCTGAGATTATGCATGAAAATAGGAAAGTATTTGCATGAAACCACATAAACAGATGTGTTATCTGCCACTAGAGAACTAAAATCCAAATTCCAGTATCTTTGCTACTGACCAACATTTACAATGCCTGGAGACAACTCTGGCATTCAATTGTTTGTTTGGGAGTTTCTTTAGTATTTCTTTCTCCTTTTTTCCCTTTGCTCTTATGAAACGTCTTTTCTATTTTTTTTTCTTTCTGCTCTTTTTAATAACCCCCTCGTGCTCCTTAAAATGTGCAAATCAACCATTGAAGTGAGGGTTTTGCCATCTGGGTGATTTTCTTCAAGGAATTTAATTTACGTAGTCCCCTGATTTGGCAACCCACTTCAGTACCCTTGCCTGGAAAATCTGATGGACAGAGAAGCCTGGTAGGCTACAGTCCATGGGGTCGCAAAGAGTCGGACACGACTGAGCGACTTCACTTTCTTTCTTTCTTTCTTTTCCTGATTTACGTATTCACAAATATTTCCTGCACACTGTCAGCAGGCCAGCCCAACACATGATGAAGCACACCCAAAGAGCAGACGCAGAAGGAAATGTCCAGGTCCCATGACTTTGCCTCCTGTGATCTGGCTGCACTGTGATTTACCTACAGAAACAGAAGTTTACGCTGTACTTTTTCTCCCTCCAGTCAAATCCAATCAGTCTTTCAGGCTCATGTTTATAAAAGTGTCAGTGGTCCTTCTCTCACCATCTAAAATGCAGCCCAGCCTGAGCAGCAGAAGGCTAATGAAAGAATCTCTCCTGTGGCATGCCACATACATTTTGACAAGTTCTGTTTTTACAAAGAAGTTGTATGGATCCTAGGGCCCTAGAGAAGGCTTGCTTGAATTCTGCATTCTTCTAGAATCCATGGCTCAGAGCCTTTCAGGAAGAACCCCTCCCTCTTTCTGCTTTGAGGACCCTACCTATTTCCTACCCATCTCTTCCCCCAGTCTCCCGGGCTGTGCTCACTGAATCTTTCCCCCACATCCATAGCCCTGGTTTGCTGATGCAGCTATGAGAAGTCTAATTGAATGCATGCAACATCAATGCTATAGTTTTTTTTTCAAAGTGTCTGTATTTGGATATGATAACTTGATATTATACAGTTAAACTCTCTTAAATCTAGGAACAGGAATAGACGTCAGATAATAAATTAGGAACTTCTGTCATCTTTACTAGGCGAAAGAAAGAAAAAAATGTCATTGAAAATCAAAATGACAACTAAGTGAGCGAGGTTACCACGCCTTCCATTTCACTGCCCTCCCAGACTATGTAAGTCTCTTTTTTTCTACCAGCATGTTGCTGAAACCTCCCCATCCCCCACTGACTCTTTCTTTGACCACAACTAAACTACTAGATTTTTAAATTTTTATTTCTAACTGATTTCCCACTGTGGGGAAAACAATTGACAGTCTAACATGACTTCTTAGACTCAAAGGCCCTTAACTTTTAATAACCTTTATTATTTTAATTGCCATCATTTTATTTCTACTGGTAGGGCTGGTAATTTTAAGATGTTCCAATATATTTTTAATACCTACTTGTCTTGCTTTCAGTTTGTAACACTTATTTAAAAAGAATTTAGAAGTGCTGAAACCATTAAGCATGCCATGTGTTGAACTGAAACTAAAGGTTTTGAAATGTGTGGTGTGGGGCTTTTCTTTATGTATATAAGTGATATCTGATGTGTTACCATTTGAAAGAGTAAAGCTATATTGTTATCATATTATCTCACTGTACAAATAACATTTTATCTTTGCCACCTAGCATGCTGATGTGATGTTGGTAGCTATGTTTAAAGTCCATAATGTACCTTAATTGGAAATGTGCACATCAAGTTTTCAAAAAAGGTCAAAGTGAAATGTTATTCATCTGGTCAGTGTCAGAGGGGATATTCGAATCAGATGCTTGACTTCGGTCCCAATCCTGTTTTCAGAAATAAAGCATTTAGTTCTTTTAAAATGCAGAGAGGTATATAAATAAATTTGATCCTACCTAATAAAATTTGCTCCCTAGAAATGCTACCTGTTTCTTTCAAGATTCTTTTTATTCCATTGTACTCTATGAACTCATATTTATTTAATATATTAAAACCTTTCATTTTGCATTTATTGATCATTGAATATATGAGCTTACCTTCTTGCTCATTTATAAAAAATATATAAATCACACATGATTTAGGGATTTTACTTGTATTCTTTTGTCTCTCGGATGATGTACCTAAATATCTACCTGGGAACAGCAATATAGGACCCTTGACAACCATCTGCCTGATCACTGCTCAATCTGGAGTCTCGTATTCACAGTGCTCACTTGCCCCATCAGAGTGTTCTATTCATACATACTAAATATGTGAGATTTAAAAATATTTTCTGCTAATGAAAATGCAAACAAAATGTTATTTTTTCATTGCTGGTCTTTGAATGGTAGTGTTAGGTTTGTTAGACTTTGGGGATAATTTTGTTTTATACCCCTACACACAGAAGTTTTAAATGTATGTGGTTTCACACTTAAAATCCTTCTTCAAAATAGAATTAAAATGATGGTTGTACTACATGACTCTTACCTCTTTACCAGATATAATTAGTTAATGAAGGGAATTATGTTTAGAGTAGTTTTGTGGTTTTGCCGCAGTCTTAAGAATCTTATTCTAGTAGAGAGTCTGTTATTGATATTTTCTTTGGCCTTTGAAGAAACCAATTAAAGTTTTTGTATCTTGGATTTTTAGAATGTGGGTAACAAAATAAGAAACATAATGAGAAGGCTGAGTTGAATGAAAAGTGCTTTGAAATTGGAAAATAGCAAACATAAAAAGAGCCTTGACAAAGATAAGACTCTTAAAGTGCATTTTCATATGTCACAGCTTTCTACTGCAAAATAAGGATAAAGATACAGCACTACATTGTGAATTAGAATACTGTTTTAGGGGTGAAGTTAATTAAATTATTTGAGTCAGCAAGACAAAATGCATTAAGGCTTTTGTAATGAAATTAGCACAATAGGTCTTCCTTTTATTCTGTAATTGCATATCAATGACTATACTATAATCATATATAAACACAACTCTACTGTTTTGCAAATTAATTTTAATGTTTAAATATCACCTTGATGTCAACCTACTAAATCTTGAAAATTTGTTTTAGCATAGGAACTAATGACAGAAATCTGAACTAACTGTAGTTATAAATGTCCTTTCAACTCTTTAGCCATTAATGTACAGTATAAAAGCCACGAGCATAAAAATTGATTTTTTAACAATATGCAACATTTGTATACTTAAGAGAGAGTTGATGTCTTTTTTTGTGTTATCACCTGATGAAACTCAATTTTGCTAATTCTAATCAGTGTGGACTTCCTTAGGTATTTGTAAAACTCTTCTTTCAGCAAATGAGTTTGGCTATCTTTCATGTTAACAAAGCTTAATATTTTGTGGTTACAATTGATATTTTAGACAAAGATAAAAATCATCAAGCTGTAAACTTGGTAATTACAGGGAGTGATCAACCAGGGCCAGTGCTATTTCAGACCAAAAGTGTGTTGTTAACCATGAAGTAAGGAAATGGATTCATGTGAATCATGAATAATTGGATTCTGAATCCAGTTCTAAAATAAGATGCCTGAAAGACTTAAGCCAAGGCTTAAGCCAAGTGTCTTATAAAAAAACACTTACCAACACATACATGAAAATTCTCTTACAGAGATTTTTAAAATTCAACAGTGATTTTCTTATGTTAATTTAAAACAAACAAACAAACAAACAACTCACTTAGCATAGTAGTTTGGAGCATGGGCTCCAAAGTCAAGTAACCTGAGATTGAATCGCAGCTTTATAAACAAATAAACAGTACATCTGAAAATCCACATACATTCTTAACTTTATTGGAGTGAGTTTACATAAGAAGTACTATTTTAAATGTATAGATGTATACATCTATATAACCATCACCACAGCCAAGGTGTAAAACATTCCCATCACCCCCAAAATTTATTTTGCATTCTTTCTTATCCCCCCACCCCTTCAATCCCACCCTGTGCAACCAGATATATTTGCTATTACAATAGATTAGATTGTGTTTTGTATACTTTCATACAGATAGGATTACTTGAAACTGGGTTCTTTCTCTCCATATATTTTTGAGGTTCATCCATATCATTAAGTATATGAGGGTATATTCTATTTATTACTGACCTGTATTCTATTGTAAGAATGTACCACAATTTGTATTATCATTCACTGTTTCATAGATGATTTTAATTTTTATTTTTATTGAGGTATATTTGATCTATAATACCAGGTATATGACATAGTGATTCACAACTTTTAAAAGCTGTAGTCCATTTATAGTTATAAAATATTGGCTATATTCCCTGTGTTGTACAATATAGCTTATTTATTTTGTATATAGTATCTTACCTCTTCCTGTTTACCTCTCCCCACTGATAGCTGTGAGTTTGTTCTCTGTGAATCTGTTTCTTTTTGTTATATCCACTAGTTTGTTTTAAAGTTCTACATATATGTGCTATCACACTGTATTATCTTTCTCTCTAACTTATTTCACTTGCATAATTCCCTCCTGATCCATCCATGTTGTTGCAAATACAAACTTTTATGCTTTTTTATGGCTGAGTAGTGTTCTGTTGTGTATATATACCATGTCTACTTATCTATTCATCTGTTGATGGACCCTTAGGTTGCTTCCATATCATACTAATTATAAATAATGTTACTGTGAACATTGGGGTGCATGTACCTTTCCAAATTAGTGCTTTGGTTTCTTTGGATATGTACTCAAGGGTAGAATTACTGGATCATATGGTTCTCGTTTCAGTTTTTTTGAGAAACCTCCATGCTCTTCTCCATAGTGGCTACGCCAATTTACATTTCCACTAACAGTGCACGAAGATTCCCCTTTCCATGGATAATTTTACTGTTTCTAATTTGGGGGTGTTGTGAGTAAAGCTGGTATGAATATCATGGACAAGCCTCTGTGTGGACAAATTACAACTTTTTAAACTTTACACACTAGGCAAAAGACCTAAATTTTTTTTTTTTAAGACCTAATTTAAGGAGAGACTTCGAGGAGTAAGGGGATGGTCCAAAAGAGTAACCAGATGTAAAGAACATTTCAGGCCAGGTAGATAGCACATACTAAGACTCAGTCAAGGAAAAGCTGGAAGACTATTCATCCTAGCTGCAGTGTGTGGCAAAGGGAAGAAGAAGGAAAACAGTATCGTATACAGAGTTGAGCACAGCTCTTCCTTCTTGGTAGACACTCAGGGAACTTGATCATCTACATGTTACACATCTTTCTCATACAACATTTAATACTGAATTAATAAATGGTTAATATTGGTAGAATTTTGTAGGATAAAAATGGAGCATGCATTATATATATGTGTGTGTGTGTGTGTGTGTGTGTGTGTGTGTGTGTGTGTGTGTGTTTATGCACACACACACACACAGAATGTAGCTTAGGAATGAAACTAGCTCCACTCTCCCTTGCAAATATGCCTTTCACTACTATAGTCACATATTTCTTGTAATTCTGCCCCCTCTCTTTGGGTTCTTGTTTCCATTTGCCAAGATTTTAGTTGATGGTTCTGGATGAAGGATTAATTTCCTTATTTGTGTTCTCTGCTTTTCTGGGAGACTACTTGGATTTCAAGAAACGATAGGTAGACTCAGAAGTTTAAAAAAAAAGCATAATCTGCTGATCATGAGTGATCTGAGTTAATGGTATGTATATAACCTAGATGAGAGGCATAGATGAGTATAAAGAGCCTGTTGAATTCTCAGTTTGAGAGCTGCTCCTGGAAACCAAAACTTGTATGAAATAGCTTATAAAACAGTTAGTTTAAATGGATGCGCTATTTTTCCTTTGCATCTCTTGGAGGATTTGGGGATTAAAACTGGAGGAAGCAGCTGTGCTGAAAGCATTGGTCAGGATAAGGGGGGAGCGAGCCCACTCTGCAAAAAGGGTAGGTGTCATGTGATGAGTGAAGAACATTCTTTAAAAGAAACGGAGAACAAAGCTATCTGAATCTTAGAGTAAAAAGTTCTTATTTGATTTGAAAAATATTTTGGAGCCACTGCAGTGATTTGAGAAAGTGAGCTGGATAAAAGTCAGTTCCAGTGGCTTTGATGTCAAAGTTTTCTTTTTAAGCTGATTGTGTAAATCCACGGGTCCTATGATATGTGCTACAAAATGACATGGATAGAAGGAATTGGCTTGCTAAAATGGGTGAAGACGCTCTTGCAATGATGCTTTCTCTCATCTTAGCATGCAGTTGTACATTCCTCACCTCAAAGGTTATGACATTCAGTGGAATTTTTATCATCTCTTGGCCTCCTTCCAAATGAGGAGAGTTATAGAGGTGGTATATATAATCATCTTTGCTAAATTCTTTTTTTTTTAAGTGAAGACAAAGAAATGCTTTTAGAAGTGGCTCTTTAATAAACCCAGGGCAAAGGGTGTGGTGAAGAGTTTGCTTCTTGAAAAGTGTCAGGCCAGAACCTGTACTTTAAGAAGACTTCACAAATTTCCTTCAAACCAGTCTTTTTGTTGCTTATTATTGTTCACTGTGACCTTCAGAAAGCCACTTAACTTCCAATATTTGAATTATTTTCACATACAGCTGTGGTCTTTGAATTTGCCATGTCAGTTTGCAGACATTTAAAGAAAGCCAGTGACACAATTCTGGTTAGCTTCTGGAGTCACTGTGAGACTCTTGCAGGTAGAGTGACAGATTCATTTACAGTTTTTAAGTGACTTTTTCCCTTTCTTAAGTTTTACATTAGTATTATTTTTTTTCTTAGCTGTGAAGCAAACTTGGAATCAAATGTAGTCCTGGGAAGCTGCATAAATTTTTGAACCTGCCAGAGGCTACAGTGTCTATGCTTTCTTAATATACTGTATGGGATGGTTTTGTCTGGAAATCCTTTGCTTTTCTTAATATGTTTTGCCCTCAGAATTGACTTTAGAACCAAGATAAAAGATATGTGTCCAGCTTTGTCTCAGAGTTCAATACTGTGCATCTTACAAGCCTAAAACTTGCACTAAATTCCACCTATATATGATTAAACAATCAGAGGATATACCTAAAAATGCACGATGTCTATGCCTACATGTTAGGGTGTACCATAGTTTTTTGTACAGGTTATTTAACTGAACTAGGGAATCAAATAAGGAAATTGAGTGGAGACTAAAATCTAGCCTATAATTGACTCAACAAGTCATGTGCCCCTGAGTGAGATGTTGTTGTTTAGTTGCAAAGGTGTGTCTGACTCTTTTGTGATCCCAGGAGTTGTATCCCACCAGGCTCCTCTCTCCATGGGATTTTCCAGGCAAGAATACTGGAGTGGATTTTCACTTCCTTCTCAAGGGGACCTTTCTAACCCAGGGATCAAACCTGTGTCTCCTGCATCGACAGGTGGATCCTTTACCACTGAGCCAATGGGAAAGCCTCCCCCCACAGAGTGGGATGATGTTCCCCCTGAAGCAAGAGGCATCTAATTCACAGGGGTCCCATGTAGGCAACCATGTTGCATGGAATTTGGTTGTAATTTCTCCCACAATTGTCAAAAGGCATGGGTATCTTTCAAAAGGTATCTGTCCAGAGATGTTTTGATCATTTTAACCTTCATCTATTACTTCAAGCTTGTCATTCACAGAACCTTCATTTGCAAAGTTATTGCAGTCAGATAGAGTTTTCAATATCTTTTTCATGATCCCCAGCTTCTAGACATAGTTTGATGTAAAATCTTAGAATTTTGAGTGAATGAGTTTAAACACAAATCTATTTTTCTCTTCTTCTTCTTTCTCCATTCTTCCTGATTTTTGACCAAAAATGATTGAAGCTTCATGCATTCAAATGTATGCTTATTTCATGTGGAGTCAGTAGGAGATTCTTACGTGGGGTAATTAAAAATCGACATATGCAGGATACATGAGCACAGGCATAAGGCAGTGGTGAAAAAGCTATATGAGATGTTTTCATGATTATCAACAAGCTGTCTTGTAAGGTACTCCCAAACAGACCTTTTCTACAAAGGAATAGATCTTTAAATGAGTGAGTGAGAGAGAGAGATGTGATTGAGGTGCACAGGAGGAACTCTGTCATTGAAATTAGTCCTTGCCTATCAGATTTGGACTCTGGCATCAGCTTTCCCAGAACAGACTACGGCACCAATTCCCTGACCCCATGAGGGACAGGAGGCTCTAACTTGCTGTGACCACACTGATACCACGCCAAACGGGCAGTGTTCCAGCTGTGAAAATCAGTTCAAGATCAGTGTACATGCCATGCCATGCTCAGTTGCTTCAGTTGTGTCTGACTCTGTTGAGACCCTATGGACTTCCTGCCAGACTCCTCTGTCTGTGGGATTCTCCAGGCAAGAATACTGCAGTGGATTGCCATGCCCTCCTCCCGAGGATCTTCCTGACCCAAGGACTGAACCCATATCTCTTAAGTCTCCTGCGTTGGCAGGTGGGTTCTTTACCACTTGCGCTACATAGGAAGCCCTCAAGATCAATAAGATAAGCCAAATGAATGAGAGGAAAGGGGGCCTTATTACATCTTTTTAAACTTTAGTAAAGTCAGTTTTGCCTATCCTTTTTTCCTACCCATGGAGATCTTTATATTCATGCTAGTGTCTACAATATAAATCAGACCCAAGGATTCAAAAAGAAATCCTGAAAATTAATCCCTCCCTAGTTTTATGCATAACTTCCTAGGGCCACTGCATCTAGGAAGATACAGTTACTCACACCAGGCGCTCACTTTGTGAAATCCATCTGGATACATCTTCTGTGACATAAATAGATCCAGACTTTTTTTTTCTTAGACTCTCAATTCAACTCTTTACACATGTTCACATCTTGCTAGCCTTAGGCATTTCAAAGCAATTAAACTTCCATCACACATCCCAGTAATAGTTTCAACAGGCTTCATTTTATGATGTTCTACCAGGCCATGGTACACCCTGAAGTTTCCAGAGTCGTCTTTGAAAGAGCCAAAAAAAGAGGGTATTGTGATCGCTCACTGCTGGATGTTAACAAATGGGAAGCTGCTCTTTGCCACCCAGTGCCATTCGTTCATCTGTGCGTGCCTAGTTAGCTGCACTAAAAAAAAAAAAAAAAAAAAAATGGCCTCAGCATGAATATAAAATAAAATAAAGTAACTTTGCCATATTAATAATATTTTCTCACTCAGGGAAAACTCCTGATAGAAATGACTGAAGAAGGTCATTTCTCAGCAAGAATAAGGGCTCTGGGCCAGTTAACTTTTCTTCCAAACTTCACATATATCTTTTTCTGCACATACTATTGTAATGAGTTTTGAAGAAGAGAGCAATTTTAATGCAGTTGATTTGCAGAAAGCAGAGAGGATAAAAATGTTCCAGTGTTCATTTGTGATGTATAGATAAATCCCAAAATGCCCCCCCAACTTTGTTGTCTTATTCTGAGAATTTATGATTGATTTGAGTAATTTCATTGAAAGAAACACTATGTGTCTTTGTATAGTGGTGATCACTGAGTATGTATATAATAGATGAAGATTTTGAATGCTTGGGATCAAATCCCAGTGAGTTTAAGAGAGTTGGGTTTTTTTTTAATGTTCATGAGACTTAGTATTTTCAAATGTGAATTGTGAATAATTAGTTCAGTTCAGTCACTCAGTCGTGTCCAACTCTTTGCGACCCCATGAATCGCAGCACGCCAGGCCTCCCTGTTCATCACCAACTCCCGGAGTTCACTCAGACTCACGTCCATCAAGTCAGTGATGCCATCCAGCCATCTCATCCTCTGTCATCCCCTTCTCCTCCAGCCCACAATCCCTCCCAGCATCAGAGCCTTTTCTAGTGAGTCAACTCTTCACATGAGGTGGCCAAAGCACTGGAGTTTCAGCTTTAGCATCATTCCTTCCAAAGAAATCCCAGGGCTGATCTCCTTCAGAATGGACTGGTTGGATCTCCTTGCAGTCCAAAGGACTCTCAAGAGTCTTCTCCAACACCACAGTTCAAAAGCATCAATTCTTCGGCACTCAGCCTTCTTCAAAATCCAACTCTCACATCCACACATGACCACAGCAAAAACCATAGCCTTGACTAGACAGACCTTAGTTGGCAAAGTAATGTCTCTGCTTTTGAATATGCTATCTAGGTTGGTCATAACTTTTCTTCCAAGGAGGAAGCATCTTTTAATTTCATGGCTGCAGTCACCATCTGCAGTGAGTTTGGAGCCCAAAACAATAAAGTCTGACAGTGCTTCCACTGTTTCCCCATCTATTTCCCATGAAGCAATGGGACCGGATGCCATGATCTTCATTTTCTGAAGATCATGTTGGGTTGAGCTTTAACCCAACTCTTTCACTCTCCACTTTCTCTTTCATCAAGAGGCTTTTTAATTCCTCTTCACTTTCTGCCATAAGGGTCGTGTCCTCTGCATATCTGAGGTTATTTCTCCCAGAAATCTTGATTCCAGCTTGTGTTTCTTCCAGTCCAGCGTTTCTCATGATGTACTCTGCATATATGTTAAATAAGCAGGGTCACAATATACAGTCTTAACGTACTCCTTTTCCTATTTGAAACCAGTCTGTTGTTCCATGTCCAGTTCTAACTTGCTTCCTGACCTGCATGCAGATTTCTCAAGAGGCAGGTCAGGTGGTCTGGTATTCCCATCTCTTTCAGAATTTTCCACAGTTTATTGTGATCCACAAAGTCAAAGGCCTTGGCATAGTCAATAAAGCAGAAATAGATGTTTTTCTGGAACTCTCTTGCTTTTTCTATGATCCAGCGAATGTTGGCAATTTGATTGCTGGTTCCTCTGCCTTTTGTAAAACCAGCTTGAACATCAGGAAGTTCACGGTTCACATATTGCTGAAGCCTGGCTTGGAGAATTTTGAGCATTACTTTACTAGCATGTGAAATGAGTACAATTGTGCAGTAGTTTCCTTGGCATTGCCTTTCTTTGGCATTGGAATGAAAACTGACCTTTTCCAGTCCTGTGGCCACTGCTGAGTTTTCCAAATTTGCTGGCATATTGAGTGCAGCACTTTCATAGCATCATCTTTCAGGATTTGAAATAGCTCAACTGGAATTCCATCACTTCCACTAGCTTTGTTTGTAGTGATGCTTTCTAAGGCCCACTTGACTTCACATTCCAGGATGTCTGGCTCTAGATCAGTGATCACACCATCGTGATTATCTGGGTTGTGAAGATCTTTTTGTACAGTTCTATGTATTCTTGCCACCTCTTCTTAATATCTTCTGCTTCTGTTAGGTCCAGACCACTTCTGTCCTTTATCGAGCCCATCTCTGCATTAAATGTTCCCTTGGTATCTCTCATTTTCTTGAAGAGATCTTGCTAATAGGATTATTTTAAAGATTTCATTAGCTAATGTATTTGAAAGGTGCATGTATGAGATATGTTTACCACCCATATGAAACTTCTGGGCCTCTTCTTTTGGGAAGCATACTTGAAACATGCTTGATAAGTGCACTTCAGTTAGAGGCGGTAAGGTTAAGAGATAGCTACCTCACTGCATTTACTATTTTCAACACTGTGATTGACCATGATTTTGTATCTCAATCAAACACTGATTCTGTCCTAACAATGTAGAGAACTCTTCAGGTGATGTGCATCCAAAAAGAAAATACCGACACCTGTGCTTGAACAACGGAGGGATCTGCATCTATAGATTAATTAGGAGAACTTTATTGTGTAAAAGTTTTACAAGAGAAGCAAAAACATTTCTGGTAGGGCTGCAGTCCATGGGGTTGCTAAGAGTCAGACATGACTGAGCGACTTCACTTTTACTTTTCACTTTCATGCATTGGAGAGGAGAATGGCAACCCACTCCAGTGTTCTTGCCTGGAGAATCTCAGGGACGGGGAGCCTGGTGGACTGCCATCTCTGGGGTCGCACAGAGTCGGACATGACTGAAGCGTCTTAGCAGCAGCAGCCGCCCCCCACGTGAAAAGATACTGGCATGATCTTCTATGTAAACTGCTTACTTCTGGCATGAGGGTAGGATATTTGTAAACCATGCCTGCAGAGACTCAAGCCCTATGTTGGAGATATTAGCCTGATTAACTAGGCTTTATCATTGGTAAACTAGATTTCCAGGAAAGATACTAATTGTAGTAGCTTCAAGAAGTGGCTCTGAAAGTGGGGTCCTGGAACCAACAATATCAGCATCACCCAGGAACTTGGTAAAAACGCAAATCTGAGCCTTGCCTTGAAACTACTAATCGGTGGGGTTGCACAATGTGTGCCCTAACAAGTCCTCTGGATGACGCATATGTAGGCTTGGGAAACACCAACCCAAGTTATCTACTGTATGCAATGAATTAATTTCTCTCCTAGTCAACATTGAGTGTTGCTAATTGAAATAGTATCCTCAGAAGAAATGAACAAAAATTCTCTCATGATTCGTTTCTGTAGCTTGGATGAGGAAGCCCATGTGTGAATGATGCTCTATAAAAAAATCTCATCTCTTGTCCTTCTCTGACTGCATGCATGTACTCCCAGCTGCATGCATTCTCCTTTGGCCAATTGGATGATCACGTTCTCTCTTCAAACTTTGTATCTCCTATTTCACGGGAGTTGGGGGAACTTTTACATTATCCTCCTGTGTTAGTTCTGTGCTTCCTTACACAATTAAAGATTCCCAATAAGTAGTGTGATTTAGGGGCTTCCCCTAATGGCTCAGATAGTCAGGAGTCCACCTGCCATGCAGGGGACCAGGATTCAATCTCTGTGTTGGGAAGGTCCCATAGAGAAGAGAGTGGCAACCCACTCCAGTACTCTTGCCTGGAGAATCCCATGGACACACAGTCCACGGGATAGCAAAGGTCGGACACACCTGAGTGACTAACACATCAGTCTGATTTGGCTGCTTCCGTTTCCTTTCTCTGCAGTCTTTTAATTCTCCTGCAGTCTTGTTTTCACGTCCGCCTTTGAAGTGCAGTTACTGTTTAAAATGATCAACCATTTCCTGCTTGCCAGATCAGAAGGATCCTTGTTTTTCTCCAGGGTTTCATGCTTTTGATGTACACAGTCCAAAACTACTTTTCCTTGCCTTTCGTGCTTCAGAGATACAGCCCCGTTCTTCTGTGATGCTCTCCTAAATCCTTGCTCTCCCTTTCCCTGGGCCATTCCCTAAGGACTGTTGCTTTGAGAGCTCTAGAGGGAGAACACCTTGGCTCTCTTTCCTTCTCCGCTCCTCTCTGCCTTCTTACTTTCCTCCCTTTCACATTCTCTTAATTCCACATTCACATCCCTGCCTTCCGTTCAATGACAAGGACCACCTCCTGACTAATGATTCCCAGTTCTACCATCTGCCACATTGACTTCATCCATTACCAACCTAGAATCTCTGCACAAGGCTCTCCTGTGTCATTTAAAACTCAGAACTTCTAAAATAGAACTATCAGTCATCTTTTATGAAGCAATTTCTCCCCCAAGGTTACCTCTATCCTCAGGGAATATCCTTCTCTAGATCACCCCATTCACTCTGATCCTGTTCACTCTGACTGAGCATCCTACAGTGTGAGATGTGAAATCTCTTTACTCCTTTCTTATGTGATTTCTTATTTCTTTCACCTCTTCCATAACCTTCTTTATGGTCTCCCATGCCTGCACCATTGAAATAACTAGTTCCCTGCCTCAGTCCTTCTGCTATTTCATACCCCACACATCAATGCCAGATCAGTCTTTCTAAAATATTAATTAAATAAACGTCATTTTTTTGATTGCTGGCTACTTCATTACCTGCAGAGTAAATCCATCCATGGGATTTCAGGCCCACATAGCTTTCTTGAGGAGACACCATTCCAAATATCCCTGTCTCATTATTTACTTCATGAATCATACCTCCATGAATCCAAATCTTACTTCAGGACATAAGAACCATCTCAAGTATTATTTCTTTTAAGAGCATATGCAGTCTTCTATAATGGCCTGTTTTTCTGAGTTTTACAGAAATTTCCTTATTATTGTTCCTTATTTGAGTTTTATGTAAATGAAAAGAAATTTTCATGAGAAGCCTTATATAGTACTTGAAACTTTAAAAGATAAGTGTTAGCTTTCTTCCCAATCAGAAGGTGACATTCCTAGCTGCAAGGAATACGTTCTTCTGTGTATCACTCTTTGTGGTTTGTCACCCATCATATCAACAGTAGGTAATGGCATCATATCAGGTGAGCCATGGATGTTTGGTGTAGTTGGATAAAATAATCGTATCTTTGCAACCTCTGTTAACTACTGAGTATGAAAATATACTCACTTGAAATATAAACATCAGTCAGATTTTCTATTCCTTTATGCAAATTTAAGGAAAAGGCATACATAAAGGAAAGTTAAATGAAGAGTTATCTATAAATAATATGTGAATAATTCAAAAATAAGAATTTTTGACTGCTGGCTCATTAAGATCCCAGTCTGGTAATTGTTTGTCCAGGTTATATGCCAAGAAGATCTAGGCTGGGGAGCTGACATATAGTCAATCTAATCTTCAATTAGCTTTCACCCAAAAGCCCTTGTGGGACATTTTTTTATTTTGTTCCCATCTCTGTCTAAGCAATCATAGTTTCCTAAAAACAAGCCCAGTTGTGATCTATGTATGCCTAGGAATACATAGCTAAGTTTCCCCAAGGTAGTAAAATAGTTTTCCTACCTCCAGTCAAGAAATACTAGTCAAGTGCCTTAAACAAATTACTTTCCTATTACAGTCACTTTGGAAGCAAACAAAGGAAGAATGGCCAGAGAAGAAGAGAAAATAATTTGGCATGTTTATCTTTTCTTAAATCCCCTTAAGAGAAGACAGGCGTGTCTTCTTAACTCTGTAAATTTTAAAAGATAACAGTAAATATGTATCTTAAATATGCTTATGTGATAAATTGCATGCATATGCACCAAGTATAATGAAGTACATCGTACATGGAGGAGAAGAACTCAGCAGTGGTTTCCTAAACTCTTTTTACTTCATCTCTATAATGATGAGCCTGCCTGACTACCTACAGCTGCTGACCAAACATATCCCAAGGGGCGCTTTGAAGTGCAGACCCCGCAGACAGCCAAGTATCAGTGTCTGGAAACCTTCCACATGCAATTCCTTGATAGTGCTGGTGATGGCTGGCATCTTTGGATCTGGCTGCAGTTGTTAGTAGAGCCTACAATTTTAGGAAAAGCAAAGGAAAACTAAAAACAAACCATGCAAAGTAAAGCAATAAGGCAGGTGCTGGCTGTGGGGTTTTCCTGCCCCCGGGGAGTCTGCATTTTGCTGGAGGAGGCAGAAGAAAGCACTGCAGCGCTAGTTCTGATTTCTCTAAGACGCTTCTGTGCTTTTCATGCTGAAATTTGAAGGGTACATAATAAAGAGATAGATGTCTGAGAAAGGGAATAAGAAAAGGGAAGAAAAGGCTAATTCTGCAAGCGTCCTGTTTTCATTTGTCAAGATGTTTGGGTGTAGAAATGCTGACATAGACGGAAGAGTATTACTTCTGCTTCTTCATGCTTATGAATCTTACATTTTATGTTTTCCTATTTAGCTGTTTACTTCTACTTTAAAAGAAGCAGTACTTAAGCATTTACATTATTCATGTGCAGTGGGGTGCATTTCACGCCCTCTGCCTGGTTTGATTAGTAGGTGTGGGAGGTGCAGTGTCCCTGGTGGGAGCAGTTATTTCCAGAACAGGTGGTTCAGCACATTGAGGATCAAAGAACCCAAAGGTGCGAGGACTCCAGCAGCCACAGGAACTCTTTGATCTCAGTCAAAGTTTCAACCCCACCCTGCAGATCGGCAGCCCGCTCAAGCCAGGAATTTGCATCTCTCAGTCTGGCGGTTTCCCCTTAGGTAGAAGAACAGCAGCCTGACTGATGGCAGAAGACACCCCACAGTCACGGTTGGCATCATTTCCCCACAGTCCACTCTCTCCCCCTTAGTTCTGGCCACGCAGACTGCTGATGCCCATCCCCTGCTGACCACTCTCCCCACACGCCAGGGCTGCCATTTTGCTCGCTGCCCCAAAGAGCAGTACACACACCTGATGATTCTTTAATCAGGAGGCTCCGTTCTGGCTCCAGCTGTCCTCCCTGCATCTCCACCTCGCTGAATCCGACGAGAGCTCCAAAGCCCAGTCCAGATATCACCTTCCCCTCTTTGTCATCTTCCCGACTCCAAATTTCAGCTAACATTCATTGAGTACTCTCTGTAGGGCAGGCTCTACTGATAGCTTTTTATCCATTTTTTTAAAACTGATTTCTTTTCTTGACTTTTGAAGTCTTTTGTACACACAGTGATTACACAGTTACCACTTTTGTTTCTTACTGAAATCATAGAGCTATTCTTATCTCATCCCCTGGCAGTCTGAGAATTCATAGCATTTTCTGTTTCTTTCAGAGCCTCATGGTGTTGACTGTAGTAGGTGCTCCAAACCACACAAGTTGTATCATAATTAATGGGATAAATTCTTAGTTTATATCAGTGAAGTGTATTGAAATTGTCCCTTTCTAACAATTGAGTAATCGAATCTAATTTATCAACCACATTTTATATTATGATGATTGAATACATCTCAACAAATACAAAGTTCAGTATGCCTGCACAGCTGCCTCCCTAGTTTTACTAGGCTGTTGATAGTAAGCGATGTGTAAGTGCCATCCATACTCCCTCAGTTCCACGTACAGTGGCTCCTCACCTGGTTTGCCCTTGAATAAGGAGTTTCTCCAGGACATAGGAATTCCGTGCTTTTCAAACCAGGGCAACGTTGGGTAAACCTAGACATTTAGTCAAACTAGTCATAAGAAAGGATTTCCCCAATGGAAGAAACTGACTGTACTTTTATACTAAATGCTCAGGAATGGATAGCTGTCACTTAGTTGTGTTTTTTTTTTTTTTTTTTGCAGTCAGAGGCAAAATTTTAAATCTCTCATAGTCATTTTTGTTGTCATTTGCCCTTCTGGTTGCTACATAGCATTGTCTGTATATCTGACAGCTGGTAGCAAAAAGCCTTATTACTTCAGGGAGCTCAAAAAAGTTAAAAATCAAACAAACAAACTTGTTCCAATCAATTCCTGTATTATATCAGACAGGGCTTTACTAATAAGCCATTTAGAGTTATCATGAAATAGTCAATCAGTGTGATATTTCTTTTTAAAGAGTTTAAAATAGATGGCATCAGTAAGGATATATTAAATTCCCTGGTTATAACTTCTGTGCCCCCAAGTTCCAATTTTTATGTTCCTACTAAGTTTTCTAACTTTTCTTTAGAATTGACTTTTTTAGGTCTCATAGCTAGTACTGCTGACTAAATCAACTGTATCTGCTTTTGAACTATGCAATTATTTACTTGTGTATTTAATGACTAGCTCCTCTTGGCATTTCTAGTCTCACCAGAAAATGAAAATACCTCCCGGGAACATCGTCCATCTTCCTCTCTTTGCTTGTCCACCTGACTAGTCCAAGCAGGGAAACCTTTGGATTACTTGGAATAAAAACTAGTTATACTTCTGGCACAAGGCAGTTCCACTTTTTGGAACTTCTCTGCATAAACAGTCATGCCATCTAATGGAACAAATATACTATTAAGCAAGTTTTCAAATTCCTTTTATTAAGTTTGTTCAATCACATTCTTCAAAGAGTTAGATTTAGTTTCTGAAATACCTATCATAGCTGTGCTTCAAGATATTTAGTCTATATACATGCTTTATTCCTCAATATCTTTCTAAATACGGAATCCATAGAATTTTGCATTTGGCACAGTGCCTGCATGGAGAGATTCCACTTGATCCTCAGAAAATTATTTTCAGGCTCAGGTCGTGGCATGAGAAATGTGCATAGATAAAACTATTTTAGTTATGGAATGGTCCTATCACAACCAGTTGTTTGCATGGCATATTATATACAGGTAATTGTAAAATTTTTGAAAATGGGAGTATTGGCTCTACACTAGGATTCATTTTTTGTTATTAATGATGAGTTTATAGGCGTCTGTAACAAAAAGAACAGGCCTCCTAATTCCCCCTTACAATTCACCTGTAAACATTTTATGCCACTTGGTGAATTAAATACAGTTTCTCAGATCAGTTACATTCATTTGCTTCACAAATACATTTGGAACCTGTTCTCTAAGCCAGATGCTCTGTAGTCACGGAAGAGAAATCACACCTCATGTGGCATGGTAACAATGGTAACAGTGTGATGAGCGAGATGCGACTCAAATGGTCACCAAAACAGAAACAAACAAACATAATAAAACATTTTGAATATATAAGTTAATTTTAGAGTGTGAAACTCCATGTCATATAAAAAATTATTACATGTCACTTATATCTCATAAAACTACTAGAGCTTTCAAACCATTTAATGGCTATTTTCCCTGTTAACACCATGTTTTGAAGGAGTTTATCTCCCAAACACATTTATTGTGTAATTATTTTCTCTTAAGTATTTACCAAAAAACAAACAAATAACTGCCATTCAGAAGAGAGTTGATACATTGCTGGCACTGCCCCCTCCTCCAAAAAAAAAGAAAAAGAAATTTATTTCATGTTTTTCCTTCAGCTGTATATCATGACTGTGGACAGATTCTCAATTTCAGTATATTAAAATATTTTAAAATGCTGCAGGTCTCCATGAGTGATTCGGTGGCCTTCACTGATCTAGTCTAATTTCCGTGTTCATTAATATTCTAGTAATAAACATTTTTTTCTGTTGACTCGCCATTCTGTACTTTAACTGGAGCTACTCAGCCTCTGTTCTGAACACCTCCTTTGAGTATTGCATGAACAGACCTTGTCTCTGGAGGGTAGGAATTGAGTCGGAAAAGGAAACAATTTACAGCCTTCATAAAGACTCAAGGTGCTTTTCTACTTAACTCAAGTGGTTGTTTAACAGGCATGAAGTGTTTGTTATATTTGACAGCTCTGTGTGTTAATTTATTCTAAAGGTTGTTAAGTTGACAATTATTGGGGGTGGGAAGGTGAGGAAGGGCAGTGTGCAAAGCTGAGCTGGGACCGAGACACCCATTTTGCAGACTATTCAAAATCCTTACCCTCCCCAAACCCAACCCCTCACCCTCTTCCCCCACCCCCTTCATATCAATTAAATCTCTCATCTTATTTCCCTGAACTAGATTAAATTATAAATTATACTGGTTTAAAATCACTTGACAGTGGCTTGGAGATATTTGGGTACCATAAAGAATTAGAGAGCCTTGCATTGCGTCTTCGTCAATAATTTCAGTTCCTCCAGGGCAAGAAAATACCTTTGAATATCCATGGTGAAATGATATAGACTGTGGTTAAGTGATAAGCCACAACATAGGATTTCAATGAACTTTAACAAAAGAGCTCCACAATTTGGTTTCCTTAATCCCAAATTTGACATTTCTCCTCTTTTATATGTGTGTTACTCTGTATCTTTTCAAATTGAGGAGGCAAACTTGCCTCATGTAATATTATGTAACTAAATCTAAATAGACTTGTTAATAATAGTTACCAATTTGTGATGAGGTTATTGATTCAGTTCAGTTCAGTTCAGTCCAGTCGCTCAGTCGTGTCCACTCTCTGTGACCCCATGAATAACAGCATGCCAGGCCTCCCTGTCCATCACCAACTCCTGGAGTTCACTCAGACTCACGTCCGTCGAGTCCATGATGCCATCCAGCCATCTCATCCTCAGTCGTCCCCTTCTCCTCCTGCCCCCAATCCCTCCCAGCATCAGAGTCTTTTCCAGTGAGTCAACTCTTCTCATGAGGTGGCCAAAGTACTGGAGTTTCAGCTTTAGCATCATTCCTTCCAAAGAAATCCCAGGGCTGATCTTCAGAATGGACTGGTTGGATCTCCTTGCAGTCCAAGGGACTCTCAAGAGTCTTCTCCAACACCACAGTTCAAAAGCATCAATTCTTTGGCACTCAGCCTTCTTCACAGTCCAACTCTCACATCCACACATGACCACAGGAAAAACCATAGCCTTGACTAGATGGATCTTAGTTGGCAAAGTAATATCTCTGCTTTTGAAAATACTATCTAGGTTGGTCATAACTTTTCTTCGAAGGAGTAAGCGTCTTTTAATTTCATAGCTGCGGTCACCATCTGCAGTGATTTTGGAGCCCCAAAAATAAAGTCTGACACTGTTTCCACTGTTTCCCCATCTATTTCCCATGAAGTGATGGGACCAGTTATTGATTAGTTTTATTATTTTCTGAATGTATTTACAAGTTTTTACAATGAACATACATTATTTTTAATTAAGAAAAATATCATTTATAATAAAAGTTGCAAAAGTACCTGTATAAAATTCTACATACATCTTTGCCATAGCAGAGTAACGTATGACTTTGTGTTTAAAGATATAAAAGAGTTTAATGCAAGGTGGAGATTTTATGTATTCAACTGAGATTTTTAAGTACTTTTAGAAAGAGTTGCAAATGTAGATATCACTGTATCATCATTAAATTTTCCTCTATATAAATAAAGTTTCTGAGAAAGTTTAGCTTTAGATCAATAGATCAATAGATATTCTCATTAAGAACTAAAAGTTTACAACATCCGAGGATAAGAAGGTGTCATGAAAGTTTAGAAGCCTCCAAATATTTCATGCATAAACTTTAATAAATTTTTCATATGCTAGAGGAAAGATAATGATTTATGTCTTCTAGTATTTTCAACCAAAAACTAGATATGTCAGAAAATTGGTATTTCTTGCATGTTAGTTCTGACTGCACTAAGAGAAGTTGTGTGCACTTCTCTTTAAACCTACTAATTATTTTATCTTACAAACGGGATGGTGTTATCACCTGAATACAAGTGGTTAACAAATGGAGCCTGGTAGTAAATCTTTGTGGGTTAGAATTTGGCTCAACCACTGAACTGCTAGTCAATCTCAGCCAAATTTCTTTCTCCTCATCCATGAGTGACAATAGTAATAGCGCTAACATCGTAAGATTGTTAGGATTAAATGTAAAAATATGGGCTAATACTTGCCATGTAATAACAATTCATAAATGGTAGTTCTGTTACTAGTTTAATACGTATTCAGTGAACAATATGCATTGATCTTATTTTCTTCTTTTGATTATTTACTTGTTTTATTTGTTTTTTAATTGTTGCTAGAAGGAAAGCTTGGCTCCCATTGGGTTGTGTCTGGCTTTTCTACAGAGTGAAAGTATAAGTCAACATATATAGCATAGGTTGCTACCAACCATGGTGAAGCTGACCAACTTCTTGCCTTCTGTAGTGAGCCATCTCTATGGATTTGGACTGATGGATGCAGAAGCCATGGTGATGGAGGCGGAGAAGTGGACCACTGTTCCCCAGCAGCACGTGTGTGTGGAGAGCACAGACCGGCAAATCAAGTAATGTTTGCTGCAAGCAGGCAGCATGACCATTCCCTAAAAGAGAGCTGGCCCATGCAGATGTCTCAGAGACAGCCCTGTGTTGCACATGAAAGCTAGTAGTTTGTGTAGTTTTTTTCTAATGTGATTATAAAATCTTGATAGAATGTCTAAGACCCTAAACTGTTAAATCCATCTTAGTATAACCTGCCATGCCCTACTCCAGAGGATCTTTTCAACCTAAGGATAGAACCCAGCTCTCCCACATTGCAGGTAGATTTTTCACCATCTGAGCCACCAGGAAAGCCCACTAGTATAAGCCAAGGATCCTTAAAAGAAAAGCATATTTTATAAGGGGATGGGAGAACCCCTTCAGGTGGATATTCTTCAAGTTTCTACTCTGTAAGTATTTCTGTTTGATGGTAGAAGTATTTCCCATAAGTTGGTATACCCCCAAAGCTAAACCTTATGATCTGGAAACTTAGCTACTTACCACGTAGTTCTCTGAGAGTGATGCAGGATGTACAGTAAGTGAGATTGCACTTTACTCAGATTCCAGGGCCCAGTGTCCTGTTCCAGTCACACACACCTGGAGGCTGTGCAACAGGATTTACCAAGTGATAGTGAAGCCTCTCCTAGGCACTGAATTTGAAGAATTAGGATTTATTATAGTGATTTTATTAGTATTTTGCTTTTGGCTTTCTTTTTATAGAGAGTTGGCTGAGAAAAGTACTTTTGAACTTTGGTTTGTAATAAGGACAGAGCCATTATAATTCTTGAGGAAACTGTTAGGAAGCAGAAACAAATGGACTAAATTTTTTTCTCATTCTACCCATTTGTGGCAAAGAATATGAAAAAAATAAAGGAGTAAAAAGTTAACCAGTATTTATTGAGTTCTTACAATAGGTCAAGCCCTAGCAACTTAATGTGTGTTTTCTTCTTAAAACTTGATAACAACGTGGGTTTTATTCCCTTTTGACAAATGAAGAAATGAGATCAAATGGAATAATTGTTTATTTCTATACACAGATTTCATTTACCAATTCAGCATCTATTTTTCTTTCATGTATTGGATAGCAAGAACGGGACTAGTGGCACATGTGGCTGAGAGGAGTCCAGATCTCCTCCTGCATGTGCTGCACCTCTGCACCCTTTATGCCAGATACCCAGGACCCTCAGAGCCCAATGGAGCGGCTCAGACCCAGCTGCCCAGAGGCACCCAGAACCATGTTAGAACTTTGAGCAAGACCTGGTGACAGGGACCAGCTGTCACCCACCAGTCTTCCCAGCACGACTTCAAGCTGCTGAGTCTGAAGCTTCTGAGGCTGTTCAGCATGGAACATATGCCCCAGGGATCAAGCCCTGAGCCTTTGGAATAGGAGCACTGACTCCAAGACTAGGGAGTATCAAATAGTGAGAACTCACACAAAGGAAAGCACTTGAATACAAGACCCTGCATCACCCAACCACCAGTAGCACCCTGTGCAGGATGCCTCATCTAGACAACAAATAAAACAAAAATACAAACCCAATCATCAGCAGACAGAATTACCACCTCACTCAGCCTTGCCCATCAGAGGAAAAACAAACAAAAAAACAAAAACTCTGCACAAATCTTACCCTATACAAAGCTCACACAAACCACTGGACCAATTTTAGGACAGAAACCAAAAAGAAAGAAATAATTCAACCTTCATCAAGGAAAGAATTCCCTGAAGCTTGGGAAAGGAGACCTTAAACACAATAACTTAAAAAAACATAATGGAAAGGCAGAGAAATACTGCACAAATGAAGGAACAAACTAGAACACAGAAGTCCAAATAAATGAAGAGGAAATAGGGAAACTACCTGAAAAAGAATTCAGGATAATGATAGTAAAGATGATCAAAAACTTTGAAAACAAAATGGAGAAAATGCAAGCATCATTTAACAAAAACCTAGAAGAATTAAAAAATAAACATACAGAGACAACACAATTACTGAAATTAAAAATACTCTAGAACGAATCAATAGCAGATATCTGAAGCAGAAGAACGTGAACTGGAAGATAAATTGGTGGAAATAACTTCTGAAGAACAGAATAAAGTAAAAAGAATGAAAAGAGCTGAGAACAGTCTCAGAGACCTCTGGGACCATATCAAAAAAACCAACATTCGAATTATAGGGGTCCTAGAAGAAGGAGACAAAAAGAAAAGGTATGAGAAAATTTTAGGAGATTATAGTTGAAAATTTCCCCAACATGGAAAAGGAAATAGTCAATCAAGTCCAAGAGGCACAAAGAGTCCCATACAGATAAATTGAAGGAGAAACATGCCAAGACATATACTAATCAAACTGACAAAGACTAAACACAAAGAAAGATTATTAAAAGAAGCAAGGGAGAAGCAACAAGTAACATACAAGGGAAACTGCATATGCTTAGCAGCTGATCTTTCAACAAAAACTCTGCAGGCCAGAAGGGAATGGTAGGATATATTTAAAGTACTGAAAGGGAAAAATCTACAACCAACATTATTGGACTTGGCAAGGATCTCATTCAGAAATGATGGAGAAATAAAAAGCTTTTCAGACAAGCAAAAAGTTAAGAGAATTCAATACCACCAAACCAGCTTTACAACAAATGCTAAACAGACTTTTATGGTCAAGAAATACCACAGAAAAAAGATCTACAAAATCAATCCCAAACAATTATGAAAATGGCGATAGGAACATATATATCAATGATTACTTAAAATGTAAATGGATTAAATGCTCCAACCAAAAGATACAGACTAACTGAATGGATACAAAAACAAGACCCATATATATGCTGTCTACAAGAAAGCCCCTTCAGACCTCAAGACACATATAGGCTGAAAGAGAGAGGATGGAAAAATATATTCCACGCAAATGAGAAGCAAAAGAAAGCTAGAGTAGAAATCCTCATATTAGACCAAATCGACCTTAAAATAAAGAAGATTACAAGAGATAAGAAAGGGTACTACATAATGATGAAAGGATCAATCCAAGAGGAAGACATAACAATTGTAAATATCTGTGCACCCAACGTAGGAGCACCTCAATACATACGAGAAATACTAACAGACATGAAAGGAGAAATTGACAGTAACACAATAATAGTAGGAGACTTTAACACCCCACTCACACCAATGGACAGAACATCAAAAAGAAAATTAATAAGGAAACACAAGTCTTAAATGATATATCAGATGTGATGGATATCATTGATATCTTCAGGACATTCCATCCAAATGCAGAAGAATACACCTTCTTCTCAAGGGCACATGGAACATTCTCCAGGATAGACCATATCTTGGGTCACAAATCAAACCTCAGTAAATTTAAGAAAACTGAAATTGTACCAAGCATCTTCTCCGACCACAATGTTATAATACTAGATATCAATTAAAAGAAGAAAAGTGTACGAAACAGAAACACATGGAGATTAAGTAACACGTTTCTAAATAACCAACAGGTTACTGAATAAATCAAAAGGAAATCAAAACAATTCTAGAAACAAATGATAATGAAAAGATGACAACTCAAAACCTATGGGGTGCAGCAAAAGCAGTTCTAAGAGGGAAATTTATAGCAATACAATTCTACCTCAAGAAACAACAACAACAAAAAAAAAAATCAAGTAGGCAATGGCACCCCACTCCAGTACTCTTGCCTGGAAAATCCCATGGATGGAGGAGCCTGGTGGGCTGCAGTCCATGAGGTCGCTAAGAGTCGGATAAGACTGAGCAACTTCACTTTCACTTTTCACTTTCATGCATTGGAGAAGGAAGTGGCAACCCACTCCAGTATTCTTGCCTGGAGAATCCCAGGGATGGGATAGCCTGTTGGGCTGCTGTCTATGAGGTTGCACAGAGTCGGACATGACTGAAGTGATTTAGCAGCAGCAGACAACCTAACTTTACAACTAAAACAACTGGAAAAGAATTTAAAAAAAAATTAGTAGAAGGAAAGAAATCACAAAGATCCAAGGAGAAATAAATGAAAAAGAAACAATAGTAAAGATTAATAAAAGTAAAGGTGGTTCTTTGAGAAGATAAACAAAATTGACAAAACTTTAGCCAGACTCATCAAGAAAAAGAAGAATTAAATCCACAAAATTAGAAATGAAAAAGGAGAGGTTACAACAGACAGTGCAAAAATACAAAGGATTATAAGAGAACATTATGAACAACTATATGGCAATAAAACAGATAACCTGGAAGGAATGGACAGATTCTTAGAAACGTTCAGTCTTCTGAACCAGGAAGAAATAGAAATTATGAACAACCTACTGAAATTGAAGCTGTGATTAAAAAAAAAAAAAAAAAACTCCCCCAGAACAAAAGCCCAGGACCAAATGGCTTCACAGGAGAATTCTATCAAACATTTACAAAAGAGATAATGCCTATCCTTCTAAAACTCTTTCAAAAATTGCAGAGGAAGGAACACTTCCAAACTCATTCTACGAAGCCACTATCACCCTGATACCAAAACCAGACAAAGACAACACAAAAAAGAAAACTCCAGGTCAGTATCACTGATGAACATAGATACAAAAATCTTCAACAAAGTTTTAGCAAACAGAATTCAGCAACATATCAAAAGCTCATACACCAAGATCAAGTTGGGTTTATTTCCAGGATGCAAAGATTCTTCATTATGCAAATCATTCAGTGTGCTACACCATATTAACAAATTGAAAGATAAAGACCATATGATCATCTCAATAGATGCCAAAAAGCCTTTGACAAAATTCAGCACCCATTTATGATGAAACCTCTTCAAAGAATGGGCATAGGAGGAACCTACCTCAACATAGTATAGGTCATATATGATAAGCCTACAGCAAACATTATTCTCAATGGTGAAAACTGAAAGCATTCCCCTAAGATCAAGAACAAGACAAAGGTGTCCACTTTCACCACTATTACTCAACATAGTTCTGGAAGTCCTAGCTACAGCAATCAGAGAAAAAGAAATAAATGGAATCCGTATTGGAAATGAAGACGTAACACTCTCACTGTTTGCAGATGACATGATACTGTAGATAGAAAACCCAAAAGATAGTATCAGAAAATTACTAGAGCTAATCATTGAATTTAGCAAAATTGCAGGATTCCCCATTCACCATTGCAACAAAAAGAATTAAATATCTAGAAAAAAACTTACCTAAGGAGAAAAGAAGCGTACACAGAAAATTATAGGACACTAATGAAAGAAATCAAAGACCATAAACAGATGGAGAGATATTCCATGTTCCTGGGCAGGAAGAATCAATATTGTGAAAATGACTATGCTACCAAATGCAATCTACGGATTCAATGTGACCCCTATCAAATTACCAAGGACATTTTTCACAGAACTAGAACAAAAAATTTCACAATTCATATGGAAACACAAAAGATCCCAAATAGCCAAAGCAGTCTTGACAAAGAAGAATGGACCTGGAGGAATCAACCTTCCTGACTTCATATTATAACTACAAAGCTACAGTCATCAAGACAGTTTGGTACTGGCACAAAAACAGAAATATAGACCAATGTAACAAGATAGAAAGCCCAGAAATAAACCCATGCACCTATGGGTACCTTATTTTTGACAAAGGAGGCAAGAATATAAAAGGGGGTAAAGACAGCCTCTCCAATAAATGGTGCTGGGAAAACTAGACAACTACATGTAAAAAAATGAAATTAGAACACTTGCTAACACCATACACAAAGATAAACTCAAAATGGATTAAAGACCTAAATGTAAAACCAGAAACTATAAAACTCTTAGAGGAAAACATAGGAGAATACTCGATAACTTAAATCAAAGCAAGATCCTCTATGACCCACCTCCTAGAGTAATGGAAATAAAAACAAAAGTAAACAAGTGGGACCTGATTAAACTTAAAAGCGTTTGCACAGCAAAGGAAACTATAAGCAAGGTGAAAAGACAATCTTCAGAAAGGGAGGAAATAATAGCAAATGGAACAACTGACAAAGGATTAATTTCCAAAATATACAAGCAGCTCATAAAACTCAATACCAGAAAAACAAACAACCCAATCAAAAGTGGGGGAAAAAAAGACCTAACAGCCATTTCTCCAAAGAAGATATACAGATGCCTAACAAACACATGAAAAAGACGCTCAAAATCGCTCATTATTAGAAAAATGCAAATCAAAACTACAATGAGATATCACTTCACACCGGTCAGAATGGCAATCATCAAAAAGGCTACAAACAATAAATCCTGGAGAGGGCGTGGAGAAAAGGGAACTCTCTTGCACTGTTGGTAGGAATATAAACTGATACAGCCACTATGGAAGACAATATGGAGATTCCTTTAAAAACTAGTCATAAAACCACCATTTGACCCAGCAATCCTACTCCTAGGCATATACCCTGGGAAAACCACAATTGAAAGAGACACATGTATCCCATTGTTCATTGCAGCACTATTTACAATAGCTAGAACATGGAAGCAACCTAGATGTCCATTGACAGATGAATGGATAAAGAAGTTCTGGTACATATACACAATGAAATATTACTCAGCCATAAAAAGGAATGCATTTGAATCAGTTCTAATGAGGTGGATGAACCTAGAACCTATTATACAGAGTGAAATGAGTCAGAAAGAGAAAGACAGATACTGTATTCTAATGCATATATACAGAATCTAGAAAAATGCTACTGAAGAATTTATTTACAGGGAAACACTGGAGAAACAGACATAGAGAGGGGAGAGGGTGAGATATATGGAAAGAGTAACATGAAAACTTACATTACCATATGTAAAATGATAGCCAACAGGAATTTGCTGTATGGCTCAGGAAATCAAACACGGACTCTGTATCAACCTTAAAGGGGTGGGATGGGGAGGGAGATGGAAGGGAGTTTCAAAAAGAGGGGATTTATGTATCTGTGGTTGACTCATGTTGAGGTTTGACAGAAAACAGCAAAATTCTTTAAAGCAGTTATCCTTTGATACAATATACATTAAAAAAAATAAAGATTGGGGCTAGATATTAGGGATAGAAACAGGAATAAGAACTGCTTCCACATTTACGGAGCTTACAGTCTATTGGGGAAGTCAAACCAAAATAATACAATAAATAGATAGTTACAAGTTATAATAAGTGGAATAAAAGGGTAGAGAATGAAAGGTAGGGAAGATGATTTTCCTACGGTTCAATGATGGGCTTAGAGAGTGAAATTTAAGCTTTGATCATGAAAGAAGAGTCAGCCATAGGAACATCAATAAAAAGCACTAGATGCAGAGTAGCATATGCAGTGTCCCTGAGCTGGGAAACTTGAATTATCCCAGAACTCAAGCCAGTGCTGGTGGGGCTGGAACCCAGTCTTCAAGAGGGCAGAGAGGCACAGGAGGAAGTTTGGGAAGGAGACACAACTTCTAGGCAAGAGGAAGACTGGGCTCTTAGTTTGTAGAGCAAGAAAATGGTAGACCAGGGATTTGAACCAAGGTCATAGTAGTCCCCAAATCCCCTATACTGGTGGTACACAAGTGGATTCCATAGATCAGCAACGTCACTGTCACTGGAGAACTTGCTGGAAATGCTCATTCATGACCCACCCCAGGAACTCAAGTTCCAGAGCCTAGTAATCTGTTTTAACAAGATTGATATCCACTACCTTCATGAAGATCAAAGACATCTTAAATTCCCCATTCCTCTCATTTACATCTTTCTCACAGTCCAAGCAGGATTACTCCTTTAAGCGACCTAATCATTTGTGTGCGGGACTGGTCCTTTAGCATGCAGCATCCACTGCTTATCTCACGTCATGTAGTCCTGCCAGGTCTGCAGGCTCACTCAGTTGAGCTCTACTGTGCACTTTGCTCAAACTTCTTCTCTCTGTTGCAGGACAATTCGCCCCAACAGTGCAGTGCGCTCCATCTACAAAGCTTCGGGCTGCTCAGACAACCCCAACCATCACGTCAACTACCTGGAGCATGTAGTCGTGCGCATCACCATCACCCACCCCAGGAGGGGAGACCTGGCCATCTACCTGACCTCACCCTCAGGAACCAGGTCCCAGCTTTTGGCCAACAGGTACGGTCATGGCCCCTGACCATCAGTGTGCACTCAGTTACTCATTAAGCTGGAAAAAGAATGAAGAATCAGCCGTTTTTCTCCTTCTGGTTTTTTTTTTTTTAAACAAAGTTGAAGATTGTGCATGTACAAATATTATAAAATCATGATTTTTTATACCATTTTTAAATATCACTTTCCATTAACAGTTTTTACAAAATATGGACTATATTCCCTATGTGGTTACAATACATCCATGAGCGTGTCTTACACCCAATAATTTGCACCTCCCACTCCCCCACCTGTATATCACCATTCCCAACCCCATCCACTAATTTTTTCTCTATATCTGTCTGCTACTTTTTTGTTATATTCACTAGTTGATTGTAGTTTTAAATTCCACATGTAAGATATACAGTGTTTGTCTTTCTCTGATTTATTCCACTTAGTATAATGCGCTCCAAGTTCATCCATGTTGCTGCAAATGACAAAAATTGTTTTTATGCCTGACATGTATATATGTATGTATGTGTGTATCTATATGGGGCTTCCCTGGTGGCTCAGAGGTTAAAGCGTCTGCCTCCAATGCAGGAGACCCGGGTTCGATCCCTGGGTCGGGAAGATCCCCTGGAGAAGGAAATGGTAACCCACTCCAGTATTCTTGCCTAGAGAATCCCATGGACAGAGAAGCCTGGTAGGCTACAGTCCACGGGGTCGCAAAGAGTCGGACATGACTGAGCGACTTCACTCTAGAGATGTATGTATATATACCCATATGTGCTGAATCGTAGCTTACTCTTTGCAACCCCATGGACTGTAGCCCACCAGACTCCTCTATCCATGGAATTTTCCAGGCAAGAATATTGGAGTGGGTTGCCATTTACTTCTCCAGTATATACATATACACACATACACACACACACACTTATACCACAGCTTCTTTATTCATTCATCTTTCGATGGACACTTAGGTTGCTTCCATATCTCAGCTGTTGTAAATAATCTGCTATGCACATTGGGGGTCTACTTATCTTCTTGAATAACAACATGATTAAAAATAGGCAGAAGAACTGAATAGACATTTTTCCAAAGAGGAAATGTAGATGGCCAACAGGTACGTGAAAAGATGCTCAACACTAATCATCAGGAGAAATGCAAATCAAAACCACAATGAGTTATCACCTAACACCTGTCAGAATTGCTATCATCAAAAAGAATACAAACAACAAATGTTGGCAAGGATGTGGGGTAAAAGAAATTCTTCTACACTGTTGGTAGGAATCTCAATTGGTGCAGCAACTGGAAAACAGTTTGGAAGGTCTTCAAAAAACTAAAAATAGAACTACCATATGACCTAGCAATTCCACTCCTGGGTGTAGATTAAAAAAAAAAAAAAAAGAAAATTAAAAATATACAGCTATTCTTTAATTTCTTACTACCCTAAGAACTTCAGTGAGGGGTGCCACATAGATGTCATGATGGGATGGTCATAGCTCTCACTGCCCACACATAAACAGAGTAATGAGCTGCCTAGAATCTGTTGGCATGAAAAAGTGTAACACTTAAGATGTGTGTAATATTAAAAGGATGCCACAGAAAAGTTAAAGGCCACCTGTTGTTCTTTATCCTATAAAACAAATGCAGAACACTGACTCTTTAAGCGTCTGAGATGATATTCCTGGCCCCTAAATGTCTGCTGGCATTTGTTGCAGATTAACTGAATGCTCTTGCCTGAGCACTTTCCAAAGTTAAAGGAAATTCTATTTGTTTTAAAAAGATTTTGGAATATTTTTTTCTACAAAGATTTAGTTAGTAAATGTTTCAAGCTTTGCAGGTCATGTGTCTGTTACCACTCCTCAACTCTACCATTAGAGTGCAAAAGTCATTGTAAACAACATAAATGAATGTGCATGGCTGTGTTCCAATAAAACTTTATTTATACAAACAGGCCAAGGGCCGGATTCAGTTTGAGGGCTGGCAGTAGTTTCCTAACCACTTTTTAAAGGTTGGCCCTTTAGGCTTTATTGGCCAAGGGAACACTCACTTTCTCTTTGTAGCCTCTTCCATTCTCTCCACTCCCTTCAAACATTTCTCTAGCAGGTAACTGTATTTCCAGGATCCTGCTGAAAGGCCAGAATGTTCTAGCACAAGTCATTTGCTCCATTGGCTTTTTGAGTAGTTGGGATCATGGGTGGGGGATACTTGTCAGCAAGTGGGACCAGATAGGGAAAGGGCTGGTTTTCTTATACACCCCCATTCCCATTATGGTTCCAAACTATAAGCCACAGTGAGAAGCCTAAAAGTTTAATTTGATGTTTTACTCCAAGAGGAACATTTAATAGGAGCAAAAACTTTACTGTCAAAGGCCTATTCAGTCCAAATAAAAGTGAGACTTTTATGTCGACAAGGCCACCTGTCCACATGCCAGGTGTCCGTGGCAGTGGTGATCTCTGGTAGAACACTGACAACAGCCCAGACAAGCTGAGGGGCCAACTCCAATGCAGGCCTGCAGAGCCGAAAGTGAGACTGAGGAACTCTCAGTGGCTTTTCAAAATCTCCAAATGCATCTGCTGTAGGACAGTAAGAAAAAGAGAAAGCGAGAACATTTCTAGAGTCTCTCATTACATTTTATTTCTGTTCTTGGAAGTCTTCTTGTGTTCATCCCTAAAACCTAACATCTTTCATTAGAGCATGAGGTAACCTGGGCTTCGTATTCTATGAAGTGAAACTTTGCCAGGATCAGTATATGCAGCTGTGAGAAACTGAAGGATGCTTTGGCATCTAGTCGCTGGACACGCTGTCCGCCCTGTGCAGTCAGGGATCGCGGCTGCTGCCAGGTCTTGCTACTACCTGCCTGAGGCTTCTCTTCAGCAAGCAAGGCCTTCGGATGCACAATTCTATGATTAAAGGAGATCATGCTAGCTGTTGTTACTGAAACCAGGGAAGACCTTGTTCTTGATTTCTTTTTCTTTTCTTGACTGCTGTTCATGTGCATTGAATGTGGAGTATCCAGGTGACTCCAGTGAGGTACAAAGGTTGGCTTCACACATGTGTAACTTTTCTCCCTGGAGCCCCCTCCATTGTAGAAAAACGGTCCACCCACAGTTTTCTTGGAAAACTCAGTCCCTTCAGCCTTTCTGGGATTTTCTGTGTATTTCAATATTTCTTGTTGGCTTCCCTGGAAATGACTTCAGTGAGGAAACTTGTGAGCAGAGGAGCAAAAGATTCCAGGACAGGCATTTGGTGAATTACAGTGTCACTGGCTCCAGGTCCTCGTGAATTCTTCAACAGCAGGCATCCGCTTTGCTCTTTGCAAAGTGCTGAACCCCAAAGTGCTGCCTGACTTGTGTCAAAGAAAAGTAACAGGTATTTCCGATGCTCGGTGACCCATCTCATGGTTCACTTTACTCTGTCCCACAGGGACCCCTGGGAATGAGGTCTGCCTGCAGAGTACATCTTCTTGGTCCAGAGCATTTCTTAAAGTGCTGCTCTTTTGTCTCTCTTCCATCTCAGCGCTGAAAATAAGTAGCTACCCTCTCCAAAATGGCAGGAAAAATGGAGTGTTGGGAGGAGACTGGAGATAAGGGATATAAAAGGATGTTATGAATTCATTTGCCCACAGTTCCCTAAAACACTGCTATGAACATCTGACCTTTTAAATGTAAAACAGCTGCATTTGGTCCCCAAACCAGTCTGGCCACCTTCCAGGGCCTGGCTCCCCCATGCCTGTTGTACTTGACACTAGTAGAATCCTTCCTCCTGAGGTAGCTAAGGCAAGATGGTTTCTTTTGGCATTTTTTTCCTTCTCGCATATTCCAAAACTTTAATTTTATAAGAGAAAATCTCTCTTCAGAACTTCCCAGGCTCTGACCTCCTGGCAAAGAGGCCTCTGTGTCCTCTCACCTTGGCCCTGTTTCCAAGCACACTCCCAGGATTAGGATCTGAGGGCACAAAGCATCAACAAGGGATGGCAGGTGGTGAGGGGAAGGTCTGCTTTGCTCCTGGTAGCCTTCAAGTTGGCCTGCTGGCCTGGGAAGTATACCTGTCCTCAAGGAAAAGGTGACCAGGTCAGGGTTTAGAAGGAATTTGTAGGTCAGAGATTTTTAAATTTTTTTTAAATTGAAGTGTAGTTGATTCACAGTATTGTGTTAATTTCTGCTGTACACAACAGTGAGTCAGTTATACACACACACACACATATGTACACATTCTTTTTATATTCTTTTCCATTATGTCTTATCATAGGATGTTGCATATAGTTCCTTATGCTATACAGTAGGACTTTGTCGTTTACCCATTCCATATGTAATAGTTTGCATCTGCTAACCCCAAATCCCCCTTTCCACTGGGCAGTCTATGTCTGTTTCTGCTTCATAGATATGTTCATTTATGTCATATGTTAGACTCCACATATAAGTGATATCATACGGTATCTTTCTCTTTGTGACTTCACTTCACTTAGTATGATAATCTCTAGGTCCATCCATGTTGCTGCAGATGACATCATTTTGTTCTTCTTCACGGCTGACTGGGGTTCCACTGTATATATGTACCACATTCATCTGTCAATGGACATATAGGTTTTTTCCATGTCTTGGCAATTGTGGATAGTGCTGCTACAAACATAGGGATGTGCGTGATCTTTTTGAATTATAGTTTTTTTTCTGGATATAATTATAGTTTTTTCCAGGCATGGAATTGCTAGCTCATATTGTAACTGTATTTTTAGTTTCAGGAACCTCCATACTGTTTTCCACAGCGGCTGCACCAGCTTGCATTCCCACCAATAGTGTAGGAGGGTCCCCTTTTCTCTACACACTCTGTAGCATTTGTTATTTTAGACTTTTTAATGATGGCCGTTCTGAGTGACGTGAGGTGATACCTCACTATTGTTTTGCTTTGCATTTCTCTATTAGTGATGTTAAGCATCTTTCATCTGCCTATCGGCCATCTGTATGTCTTCTTTGGAGAAATGCCTATTTAGGTCTTCTACCCATTTTTCAATTGGGTTGTTTCTTGTTGTTGTTGTTGAATTTATGAGCTGTTAACACATTTTGGAAATGAAGCCCTTTGGGTCACATCATTTGCAGATATTTTCTCCCATTCTGTAGGTTGTCTTTTCATTTTGTTTATGGTTTCCTTTGCTGTGCAAGAGCTTGTAAATTTGACTAGGTCCCATTTGTTTATTTTTATTTCTACTGCTGTGGGAGACTGACCTAAGAAGCCATTGATATGGTTTATGTCAGAGAATGTTTTGCCTATGTTCTCTTCTAGGAATTTTATGATGTCACATCTTATATTTAAGTCTTTAGGCCATTTTGAGTTTATTTTTGTGTATGATGAGAGGGTGTGTTATAATTTCATTGGTTTTTACATGCAGTTGTCCAGCTTTTCCAACCCCACTTGCTGAAGAGATTTTTTTCCATTGTATATTTTTGCCTCTTTTGTCAAAGATTAATTGACTGTAGATGTGTGGGTTTATTTTTGGAGCTCTCTGTTCTAGTCTGTTGACACATATGTCTGTTTTTGTGCCCATACTACACTGTTTTGATTACTGTAGTTTTGTAGTATTGTCTGAAGTCTGGAAGGGTTATGCCTTCTGCCTTGTTCTTTTTCCCTCTGGTATTTCAGGGCCTTTTATGGTTCCATATAAATTTTAGGATTATTTGTTCTGGTTCTGTGAAAAGAATGTCATGGCTAATTTGATAGAAAGTGTTAGTCATTCAGTTGTGTTTGAGTCTTTGCAGAACCATGGACTGTAGCCTGCCAGGTTCCTCTGTCCATGAAATTCTCCAGGCAAGAATCCTGGCGTGGGTAGCCATTCCGTTCTCCAGGGGAATCTTCCCAACTCAGGGTTCAAACCCAGGTCTCCTGCATTGTGGGCAGATTCTTTACTGTCTGAGCCACCATTTGATTGGGACCATATAAAACCTGTAGATTGCTTTGAAGAATATGGTCATTTTAACAATATTAATTCTTCTAATCCAAAAGGTGGGATATCTTTCTATTTCTTTGACTCATCTTCAATTTCCCTTACTAATGCTTTATAATTTTCAGTATATAAGTCTTTTACCTCCTTGGTCAAGTTTATTCCTAAGTTTTTTATTTGTGTCAGAGATTCTTATTGAGGACAATAAGTAGTTCCCCTATTAGACACTCATCTTTCAGAGAAGTCAGTATTTCTGAGGAGGACCATGTGAAACAAAGAACACCGTGCAGCTGAAAGACAGGAATTCTGAAAGGCTTAGAACACAGAGTTTTCCTCGTGGGGTCATCTGGGATGAAGAGTTAGAGCTCTGGTGGCAGAGTCTTCCCTATTTGGCCTCTCCTGTTTGTCCATGAGGCACGCGCAACTCTTGACAGTGGACCGGGCATTGGCCTCAGTGAGAAGGAAGGACACTGAGGTCCAGCTCAGACTCAGAATCCAAGGCTCACTCTGTGGCATCCCCCTTAATGATGACACACATCTCCCATTAACTAGACATTCAGACGAGGAGAATAAGCTAGGAAGGAAGCTGTGGGGACAGCAACCCTCCTCCCTTACTTATTACCTTCATTTTGGTATTGACAAAACCTGTGTCCTAGTCTTGGGACCAGAAACTGCTATCCATAACGGTAAATTCCAAAAACAAAGAGGCCATTCTGAAAGTCCTTATTTTCCTCGACATTTCAGGAAGGAGTGTCTTGTGTTGCTCAGCCCTTCATCATGGAAATTCCTCAAGAACAGATTTTTTTGCAGTCGCTGAACATGTTGCCCACGTGGGCCGTCTGGAGCCCCTCAGTGCCTCCCCATCCTGGCTGCTGGGCACTTGCTAGAGCTCCTGTGGAGAACAGCTGTTCCAGGAAGCAGGGTTTACCCGAGCATCTGCAGGTGCTGAGCCCTGGAAGGCACTCGGCAGCCTTCACAGCTAGTCCAGCTCGAGCTGCATGCCCCATCAGCCCAGCGGGCAAGCCCGGCACCACCCTTAGCAGGTCAGGTGGAGGATTTAGTGGGTAGACAGAGCCGTCCCGGAGCAGACAGTTAGTGCCTTCTCTTCCCTTTGTTTTCTCCTGCCCTCCCACCCTTCCGCTCCTCCTCCTGGCCTGTCCACCCTGCCTAACAAAAAATCAAACCGAATAATCAGCACAAATGCTTTACTTCTAGAGAGACCGTGGGGATCTGGCATGAGTAGGGGAACCCAGGTGGGCTTAGATCCCTTTATGATAGATACAAGAGCAACTATATTTCATCATTGTTGCAGTGAGCCTCTTTTATTTCTTAAATTTATTTTTAATTGGAAGATAATTGCTTTACAATGTTGTGTTGATTTCTGCTGTACAACAGTGTGAGTCAGCCATGTGTATACATATATGCCCTCCTTCTTGAGCCCCCTTCCCACCACCCCATCCCACCCCTCTAGGTCACCACAGAGGACTGAGCTGGGCTCCCTGTTCTCTACAGCTGCTTCCCACTAGCTATCTCTTTTACACATGGTAGCGTATGTATGTCAGTGCTCCTCTCTCAATTCACCCCACCCTCTCCTTCCCCCACGGTGTCCACAAGTCCATTCTTAAAGCAACTTTAGATGTTACCTCTTATATGACCACATGTTCAACTTCTGCCTACAGATTTTCCAACAGAAAGCCTGTCCCATCACATTCTTCCTTCAACTGCATTTGTCAGAATTGCAAAAGCCGTGCTTTTTTTCTTCCCTAAATACCCGCATACTTTCTTCAACTCATTAAGTTTTAGACTGAGTTTAGCTATATTGGCTCTCTGTTCTAGATTTTGGCCTCTTGACTGAAAGCTGAAACTTTGCCTTTCTTTCTATATTTGATTACAGATGTGTCTCTCTGGTTCTAATTATGGTTTTAAGTGGAAAGAAGGTATACTTTCTCATCTGTACAACCTATAGTTTCTATAATTAACTGTGTTTAACTGTCATGTTTCTTCCTGAATATTTCTGTCACTGCCCAAATGTTCAATGACTGACTACTGACATTTTGCAAAGTCATGCTATATAAATGCAGGTATGACTTGCCAAAATTACACTTTTGCTGTGGAAGTTTCACATTACACAAGGCCTCACCATGAGAAAAAGCTTCTTTCTTTATTCAAAAGACAGAACAGCCTTTGGAGTTAGAGCTGGGGTGGTCAACTTTGGAAAAGTGATTTTTTCATCTAGAAAACAGACGTAGTTATATCTGCCTCACAAGTAGTAAATAAGATAATACAGTAAGCTCCTAGTATAGTAAGCACTTGTAAGTGCTAACCCTTATTCACACAGTGCTTTTCAAAACACCTTGCAAATGACTATCACACAGAGATGACTGGATCCTTCTCCCACAGAGGCTGATTCTAAAGGTCTGGGAGAGGCTCATCGATCTGCATTTCTCATAAGCTCGCAGGTGACGCTGAAGCTTCCTGACCTGTCTGCAGGTCACGTTTTTAAATAGCACCGATTTAAAAGATCACCCAACTCTTTCAAACACATTCTTCTTATTTTCATGTCACCAAAAGACTTGTGAGCAATACATTGCTGAGTGCTGTGAAAGTCACTTACAAAGGCATTTATAATGTAAACCAGATATTTATATAAAGTGAAAAGTGAAAGTGAAGACGCTCAGTTGTGTCCGACTCTTTGCAACCCCACGGACTGTAGCCCACCAGGCTCCTCCATCCATGGGATTCTCCAGGCAAGAATACTGGAGTGAGGTGCCATTTCCTTCTCCAGGGGGTCTTCCTGACCCAGAGATCAAACCCAGGTCTCCCGCATTTCAGGCAGATGCTTTAACCTCTGAGCCACCGGGGAAGCCATATTTAGATAAAGCCTACTATTAAAGAATAAATCTTCAAGATAATTGAGTACTTATTTACAAGTACTTATCATGTACCCACAAGGATGAATGCCTTTGGGGGTTGGTAAGTTAGTAATAGTGTACATGTTGAAAATTTATTTTGAAACTCGTGTTTTCAGGTATTCCAAACTTCTAGAACCAGTACCTTTCTCTCGACGTTTCTTAAATGATTTAGGAGAGAGCAAAAACTTAATAGTGTGTTTTAAATACCCTATTTCATAAGCAAATTGTTTAAAACTTACAAAAGGCAAACATCTAAAGAAAATCAAAAGTTGCTTCAGCTGAGCCAAATGAGTGCTTTACACATTCTATCAGCTTTATTTTAAATTGTGATGAAGCACTAAAAAAGAAAACAAAAGAAAAAGAGAACTTCCCAAAATATTCGATTCATGTCTAATTCTGTAGTGAACACAAATACCGTCTAGGAAGTCATGGATAATTCTGAAATTAATATCCATTTACATTTGGGAAATAATATGATAACATATAGCTGTCAGTAGTTATAAAATGTCTTATTATGTAGTTGCCATAACATCATAGAAGTACGTGATAGCCCTAACACCTTGACTGACTCTGTTAAGTGAAAGGGGAGGAAAAAGCTTCCAGTAATTATATGAGTTATTTCCTGAGTTAAGTAACCCTCAAAAGGATGTACTACATTTAATGGCAGTCCTTTCTACCAGGTTTCATCCAAGCAATTTATTTGAAAACCGCTCACAGGGATAGGGCTGTGGGGCACCGTTTTAATAACTGGCTACATAATTTGTGCCACCGCATGCGTATATCATTTCAGTGAGCACATGATTATGAAGTCAAATTGACAGAACAGGGTTTCACTGCAATCGGAGATACGGACACGGGCATGGAGTTAATCTACTCCAGCTTTCAGCACACTGACCTTGTTTTATTAACATCTGATCCACACTAATGATGCCGACATGTGTCTGTTTTCTTCACTGTTGCCAGAGCACAGACATTCAGACAGAGCACTGGACCTCTTAGCTGATAAACAGCTGCACAATTAGAATCTCTATAGCAGTGTCCAATGGGTTGACACTTGGTTTTGGCAAGTATTGCAACACGAATCTCATCTGCTTCCTACGTTACCTGTTGTTACATGCAGATAACACAAGGTTTTTAAACAGTACAGTACTAAAGATAGGGAACAGATTAAGTATTGAACTGGAATAAAAATTAAAGGGTGGGATTAGAAAAGTCAATGCCCAGCTAGTTGAAACAACAATCAGTGTCTATTTCTCTCCTCATCAACTCTTTTAGCAAAATGCAGTGATCGTGTTTGGCTGCATTTTAATTCCTCTCCTCAACTTTTATGTCCACGTGAAATTAATGAGCATTCCAGCCCTGCATAAAATGAAGAGACCAGGGTGGGAACCATTTAGCCAGAGAGACAAAGCCCGTTTATATTTGGGCTTTAAGACACTTTGTGAGTAGTGAATTATGGATAGTTCTTCTGGGTACTAGTTTACATTTAATTTTCATTCCAAATGTGATTTTTAAATGATTGATAGTAATGGAATGATTTTGGAGTTGGAGAGGAAAGGGTGTAAGGGAAGAAACATAGGGTCTGCTAATCCAGCAGTCAAATAACTGACCCGTGAGTAATTAGGAGTTGGCTGAGGTTGTGGAAACAAGATTGCCCCTCATGTGATGGCAGCCTCTAGTCTCCTTTGTAGTTTCTGGACCTGAGGCAGTGAGCCAAGTGTTCTGTCTAAACTGTTTGGGAATTGCTTGTAGGTTCAGCACTCTTGGGAAGGTATTCCGTGACAAGTTGTTGTTCCAGTGCCCTCAAATGGCACAACAGCCTCAATTAACTGGAACCTAAATTGGAACTGAGAAGGGCTGAGAAGTGGTTCTAGACCAATTTTCTGCCTCCATCCATTTCTGTGTCAACATGTTCGCTTCAGTAACGTCTCTCAGGCAGGAAGGGTTATTTGAAAACATTCCTTCTTCTCTACCTCTGTGTCTCCATTGCAGCCAACACACACTTTCTGGGTTTTGCATGAAGGACTCAATATGTAAGTCAGCTGTTTAATGGCCCAGCAATTTCTTCCTGGCCAAGTCCAGTTTCAAGCGGTCACTTGTAAAACAAGCCCTACGGTGATAGTGCATGCATCGTAGGATCTCCTGGATGTATGTACCACCCACGATCTGTTGGAGATAATTTACAATGGAAAGACACTCATGTAAGGAGCCACCACTTCCATCTCTGTTAGCATGAGGGAAAGCTGCCTGATCCAACATGGTCCTCGTTGAGATGCCACACCCCTCTGTTCAGAAGTAACCTTTTACAGATAGTGTACAGATACTCTAAAAAAAAGGGAAAGAAAAAGGCCTCCTTCATTATGGTTGGAGGCAGGGATTTTCAAAACTTATATAAAGAAGTCACAAAACATATATGATTATTCCAAAGATCTGTAATGTTCTCTGTTAAAGAGATCTGTTCAACTTTAACTCGGCCTTCTCAGTTTTCTGGACACGGGACACTGAGAATGCTAGAAAATACTTTTTCTTCTTTCAAGAGCTCAGGGACATGTAACAGGTGATTTTCCTGTTTATTGTTCTTCTCCAAGTGTCAGCCACTTACCTTACACAGTCCCGATTTACACCATCCAACCCTTCTGTTTGAGAAGCCAGATGATATTTTAGAGGGAGCCTCAAACACATTTATATAACACACACACACACACACACACACACACACACACAAATCAGAGTTGTTATGTATTAGTTACAATGAGATTAAACTGGTTTTAGAACGGCATATTTTTCTCCCAATGGGAAGAACCACAAGTTCAAATTAGAGCCACCAGTTTCCTCGGTGAACATGAAATTAAAGCAAGGAGAGTTGACTGTATGTCATAAATAGCTATCAGGATCCAGTTGTCATGACCTTTGTATTTATCTGCTCTGAAGGATAGATAATATCCTAGTAACTGGATATGGTTCAAGCAGAAAAAGATTTCATACAGGGAATTAGGAACTTAGAAAATTATTGGACAGACTGGAAGGACAGAATCTAGGCTGCAGTTCCAGGCATGACTTCCTGAACTGGATAATGTTAATGGGCATGGTCTTTTCATTTAGGGGTAATTTCCATATAATTCACTTTCAATGTAAATAATTGAGTAAGTTTTGAAAAATATATACTTGCATAACTTCACATTAGTTTCAAGATATAAAACTGTTCCTCCACTCCCAAAACTTCCATCATGCCCCTGCCTCCTCCCTCCTGGCCCGTGGTAACCACTGATCTGTTTCTGTTTAAGTAGTGTTTTCTATAATGTCATATGAAATTGAATCAGTTAGTACATAATCTTTTGTGTCTGACTTTTCCCACTTAGCTTATTGTCTTTGAAATTCATTCATGTTGTTGCAGTTATTAATCGTTCAAATTTGTATTACGAGGTAGTGTTTCCTTGTATGAATATAGCATAATTTATTTATGCATTTTCCAAATGATGGACATCTGAGTTGCTGATAGTTTTTGACAATTACGAATAATGCTACTGTGAACATTCATGTGGAGTTCTTTGTGTGGACACATGTCTTTACTCCTCTTGGGTAAATAAATATCTGGTGGTGGGGGAATAGCTTAGTCACATGGTAAGAACTGTCTGACTGTTGTTCAGAGCAGCTGCACCATTTTACATAGCTATCAGCAGTGGAAGCAAGCTGCAGTTGCTCAGCATCTCCAACTCTTGGTGCTACCAGGCTCATGGGTAGAATTTTAGCCTTGGTTCCCTGATACCCACATCATTATCCCTCCCAGATTTGTTACTGCATGGCAAGTCCCATGCCTGTTTCCCAATAATTATGTGGGGGTGTGTATTTGGATCTACTAATCGGTGATGCCTAGGATGAAAACACTCTCCAGTGCTGAACTGAACATGTGATGGATACAGAGAGGTCATTGATCATGGTCTAGACTGGACCCTCACTAGATTTTAAACAACACACAAAAACCAATGTTTTATGGCTCTCTCTCAGGCTTTTTGATCATTCCATGGAAGGATTTAAAAATTGGGAATTCATGACCATTCATTGCTGGGGAGAACGAGCTGCTGGTGACTGGATCCTGGAAGTTTATGATACTCCCTCTCAGCTGAGGAACTTCAAGACTCCAGGTAAGAACTCTCTTAATATAATTTGATTTATTGTACAGACAAATGGTGTATATTCTGGCCAATAAATGTGTTTCACATTCATATATCAATGTGAATCCATTATCATGTGATTCTATGCCTCGAGTTGTCCTCCTGTACTCCAATTCTTGAGATTACCATTAGAAAAGTAATAATTTAGGATAAGAATTCAAGAAAAGACCTTTAACTATAAAGACAAGATAAAACATGACAGCTATTGATTGATATTTCAGAATTATGATCCATGGCTCTAACCACCTTCCATTACTTTATCAAAAACAAGCCAGCCTTGTCCACGTGCAGTGGGTTAAATTGCATAGTTGTAAGATCAGACAGGTTTCCTTCGATATCTTTTTTTCTGAGTTTGCTTTAAATTTAATTTTCAGTGCAGACAAGACCTTGAGCTTGGCCTATTCCAGCTAAACTGGTTACCACTAAAGAAAATGAGTGATAGCATTCTGCCCTGCATGAGACCAAGAGCTAAGTAAAGAGCAAACTTTCCTGATTTGTGAAACATGGTAATGAATGATGTCAACAGAATTCTTTTCAGGTCATCTCAGGCTGTGTTGCTACACATGGCCTGTTTCCCTCTTCCTGCTAATGTATGAACCTTATTTGTAACATAAAAAAGGAAAAATACAAATGCAGCGTAAGATGGGTGACTGAACAGTTTTTCACAGCACCCTGTGTTCAATATCAGTAATCCAAGTCTATGCCCCGACCAGTAATGCTGAATATTTCTATGAAGACCTACAAGACCTTCTAGAACTAACACCCAAAAAAGATGTCCTTTTCATTACAGGGACTGGAATGCAAAAGTAGGAAGTCAAGAGGCACCTAGAGTAAGAGGCAAATTTGGCCTTGCAGTACAAAATGAAGCAGGGCAAAGGCTAACAGAGTTGTGCTAAGAGAACACACTGGTCACAGCAAACACCCTCTTCCAACAACACGAGAGAGGACTCTACACATGAGCCTCACCAGATGGTCAACACCGAATCAGATTGATTATATTCTTTGCAGCCAAAGATGGAGAAGCTCTATACAGTCAGCAAAACCACCACTAGGAGCTGACTGTGGTTCAGACCATGAACTCCTTATTGTAAAATTCAGACTTAAATTGAAGAAAGTAGGGAAAACCACTAGGCCATTCAGGTATGACCTAAATCAAATCCCTTATGATTATATGGTGGAAGTGACAAACAGATTCAAGGGATTAGATCTGATAGACAGAGTGCCTGAAGAACTATGGATTGAGGTTCATGACATTGTACAGGAGACAGGGATCAAGACCATCCCCAAGAAAAAGAAATGCAAAAAGGCAAAATGGTTGTCTGAAGAGGCCTTACAAATAGCTGAGGAAAGAAGCAAAAGGCAAAGAAGAAAAGGAAAGATACACCCATCTGAATGCAGAGTTCCAAAGAATAGCAAGGAGAAATAAGAAAGCCTTCCCCAGTGATCAATGCAAAGAAATAGAGGGAAACAACAGAATGAGAAAGACTAGAGATCTCCTCAAGAAAATCAGAGATACCAAGGGAACATTTCATGCAAAGATGGGCATGATAAAGGACAGAAATGGTATGGACCTAACAGAAGCAGAAGATATTAAGAGGTAGTAAGAATCCACAAAAGAACTATACAAAAAGATCTTCAAGACCCAGATAATCACAATAGTGTGATCACTTACCTTGAGCCAGACATCCTGGAATGCAAAGTCAAATGGGCCTTAGGAAGCATCACTGCAAACAAAGCTAGTGGAGGTGATGGAATCCCAGTTGAGCTATTTCAAATCCTAAAAGATGATGCTGTGAAAGTGCTGCACTCCATATGCCAGCAAATTTGGAAAACTCAGCAGTGGCCACAGGACTGGAAAAGGTCAGTTTTCATTCCAATCCCAAAGAAAGGCAATGCCAAAGAATGTTCAAACTACCACAGAATTGCACTCATCTCACACATTAGCAAAGTAATTCTCCAAGCCAGGCTTCAACAGTGCGTAAACTTCCAGATGCTCAAGATGGTTTTAGAAAAGGCAGAGGAACCAGAGCTCAAATTGCCAACATCCACTGGATCATCAAAAAAGCAAGAGAGTTCCAGAAAAACATCAAATTCTGTTTTATTGACTGCACCAAAGCCTTTGAGTGTGTGGATCACGACAAACTGTGGAAAATTCTTAAAGAGATGGGAATACCAGACCACCTGACCTGCCTCCTGCAAAACCTGTAAGCAGGTCAAGAGGCAACAGTTAGAACTGGACATGGAACAACAGACTGGTTCCAAACCAGGAAAGGAGTGCATCAAGGCTGTATATTTTCACCCTGCTTATTTAATTTATATGTAGAGTACATCATGAGGAATGCCAGGCTAGATGAAGCACAAACTGGAATCAAGATTGCTGGGAGAAATATCAATAACCTCAGATATGCAGATGACACCACCCTTATAAGCAGAAAGCAAAGAACTAAATAACTTCTTGGTGAAAGTGAAAGAAGAGAGTGAAAAAGCTGGCTTAAAACTCAACATTCAGAAAGCTAAGATCATGACATCTGGTCCTATCACTTAATGACAAATAGATGGGAAACAGTGAGAGACTTTATTTTCTGGAGCTGCAGAATCACTGCAGATGGTGACTGCAGCCATGAAATTAAAAGACTTCCTGCTCCTTGGAAGAAAAGCTATGACCAACCTAGACAATATACTAAAAGTAGAGACATTACTTTGCCAACAAAGGTCTGTGTAGTCAAAGCTATGGTTTTTCTAGTAGTCATGTATAAATATGACAGTTGGACTATAAAGAAAGCTAAACACCAAAGAATTGATGCTTTTGAACTGTGGTATTGGAGAAGACTCTAGAGAGTCCCCTGGACTGCAAAGAGATCCAACCAGTCCATCCTAAAGGAAATCAGTCCTGAATATTCATTGGAAGGACTGATACTGAAGCTGAAACTGTAATACTTTGGCCACCTGATATGAAAAACTTGACTCATTTGAAAAGACCCTGATGCTGGGAAAGATTGAAGGTGAGAGGAGAAGGGGATGACAGAGGATAAGATGGTTGGATGGCATCACCAACTCAATGGACATGAGTTTGAGTAACCTCTGGGAATTGGTGATGGACAGGGAGGCCTGGTGTGTGCAGTCCATGGGGTCACAGAGTCAGACATGACTGAGTGACTGAGCTTTGTTGCCTGTGTGGAGCCCTGAGTAGTACTTTCCTAGTAACAGATGCTCTCTCTGTTTGATAACTACCCCAGTTCCCGCCCAGCTGTGGCCACATCTTCCATCATCTAATAAGTGGTTGCTTCTTAATCCTTTGTCTAGTCCATCTGCAGAAGAACAAAGCTTGAAGGCCATTATAGGACTGGTGTACAATTCTAAGTCCTCTTTTGATCCGAATAGATTAACCCAAACATTCTGTAGTTAACTGTAATGGTATGTATCATTTGGATACTGTGGGTTGTATAGGATGAAAGAAGCAATCAGTAAAGTGAAGAGTGAAGCATACATTTTTTTATTTGTTTTTAATTTATTATTTATTTTACTGTGTTGGATCTTAGTGGAGTATGCAGGATCTTTAGTTGCAGCATGTGGAATCAAAACCAGGCCCCCTGCATTGAGAGCACAGAGTCTTAGCCACTGGACCACCAAGGAAGTCGCCTGATGCATACATTTGCCCACTTTTGCCACCCCAGTCGGGGGAAGTTGCTCATTCTGAGAGATCCATTTTTAGGGCACACTGTGTAGCCATCTCTTTTCCTTTATTCCACCATGTGGTTCATCTGTGTTGTCACAGTGGTCCTGGACTTGGGAATGGAAACCATCATGGTAGCAAGGTCACAATGAATCAGGATAAAAGTTTTGTGAAAGCATATCTGAGCCCAGCACACCTCCAGCAGCCACCATATATGTAATAATTGCCAAGGTCTTACTCAGAAATCAGATGTTTGTCAACAAGGCAGGGTTGATGCAAAACAGCTGAATAAACTAGATCCTAGTTATTGGAAAGCTTTCACTTGTTCCTAATCTCAGTTCCCAGGACCTTCCCCTCTCCTTCCCTCTTCTCTTCAAACCATGCTTCTTGCTCATGCCATGGAGATGCACTGTGTCAAGGCACTCAGGGGCAATAGCAGGCATGGTAGCTGGACTGGGCTGCCCTGTAGGGCAGCTCCCACTAAATCCATCAGCATGTGTCACTCTTACATCTCAAGAGATCTAAGCGAAATAAACACTGGCTAGACATGGCAGTTGTGTACCAAGAAAGGTGCAGCCTACAGACATAAGGGGTGCGTTATCTATTGAGAATTTGAGACAGTTATGTATAAAAGTAACTCTTTAATATCACCATTCTAATGCATCTCAGTGACAAAATGCTCCTCCCCACAAGCAGACTGACCCTGGGGGCACACTGATGACAGACCTGGGGTTTTCTTGCAGGGGTGTGAGGCTGTTAATCTCTCTCTCTGCCCTCAAGGAGTTCAAAGTCTATCCAGAGTTTATTGTGATTATCAGTGTTAAAAGGTCTCTGCAGTAGCTGTGATCATCTAGAGTTGTCTATTTCGTATCATTGACTTCTCCTTATACTGTTTAAATGTTTAACCCCAGTCACCTCCAGTCATCTTAAGAGATGTTCCTTTATGCCAGAAGAGATACCCTAATGCTATATAACCTGGGGTCAGAAGACTTTAATAGAAACACATGGTCTTCAGGTATCCTTTCTTCACCTAACCGTTCAGGTCAGGATTAGACACAATTTTGAAAAGGGACTTTCACTTTTTTCTGTTTCTGTCATTGTTACTATGGTATACAGTCCTCCAATTAATGTGGGATTTCTTTAGTAATTCACTTGCAGATGTAGACTCTTTTAGCCCAATTAAATAGTAGAATCATTTCCAAATATATGTATATGGCTCCAAACTGAGTTTACATTTATTTATTATTTCTTCCCACTTGTTTATTATTAAAACATAATAAGGTTTTTGGAGGATTTTTGTCTTATTCTTGTTCCATTGCATATTAAATCTATCTTTGATTTTTACCTTGGGCAGATCGCATTTGAGTGTTAGCAAACAGAATGGATTTTCTCTTATTCTGCATTTATATTGCTATTTCTTCACAAGATTTTGCCATTTCCACTGCAAAATCTCCTACAGAATTTAGCAAATGGAAAAAATAGTAGGAGAGGAAAAAGATGACAGCCCAAATATGGCAGCATTTTATGTGAATTGCGGCAGAGATCCTAAGGAAATAAAATTACATAATAAGTGAAAAATAAAAAGATAAATTGCCCAGCAAGGGTGTCCCCAGAGGGCTTATGATGTACTTCAGAAATAGAACCAAGGGAAATAATCAGTTATGAGTCAGCCCTCTCTAAACACTTACAAGGGTAAATTTTTAGATCCAAGATGATCTTAAGTTAAATGAACCGGGTTTTAGAGTGACTGATGGATTGGGTTTCCCATACTGTCTTTGTATCATGTGCTCCAGTTATGCACTTGAGAGATGCCATAATGAAAAGAGGTTCTCTTTTTGCATTGCCACCTAAAGGCAGTCAGATAGGTCATTAATTTCAGGTAGTCATTCATTTCTTGACAGCACTTAATGTCTATGACTTGGAATCCTGAGACTGAATAACACCCTAATTAAGATTAGCATAGTCATTAACAAGTTGAGTCCAAAGAAAAGCTGTCAGAGGGCAAGCCAAATATAAACCAGCCTGCTGGCCCAGTGCAAATGTCAGAAAACAATGAATGTGACCCAGAATATGTTTATTTTTAAACTTCATATTCTTATACTCCTAGAAATGACCAGGAAGACATAACAGTTTAAGAATGTAAGATTTGGATACACAATTTTTTTTTAAATTGAGGGGTAATTGACATACTAGTTTTAGTTGTACAACTGTACAATTTTATATTTGTATATATTGCAAAATAATAACCACATTAAGTCTAGTGAACACCCATCACCTCACATAATTTTTTTCCTGTGATGAGACCTTTTAAGATACACTGTTTTAATGACTTTGTTGTATATAATACATTATTATTAAATATACTCAACCAATCTGTACATTATATCCCCAGGACTTAATAATTTTTAACTGGAAGTTTAAACCATTTGATCCCCTTCATCTATTTTATCCACTCCTAGACACCTCCTGCCTCTAGCAACCACCAGTCTCTTCTGTGTATCCATGTGTTCAATCTTCTATTTTTTTTAATTTTTTAAGACTCCATATATAAGAGGTCATATAGTATCTGCCATTTTCTGTCTGACTTCACTTAGCAAGGTCCATCCATGTTTTCCCAAGTGGAAAGATTCCCTTTTATGGCCAAATATTATCTATATACATTTATATGTGTATGTGTCTATATTTGTGTGTGTGTATCCATTCATCCATCATTGGACATGTGTGCTGCCTTCTTTTTTAGGCTGTCTAAATAATACTGTGGTGAACATGTGGGTACATATAACTTTTAAGAGTCTTTTTTTTTCCCCAGAAGTGGAATTTCTGGACCACATGGTAGTTCTATTTTTTAATTTTTTGAGGAAACCCCATAATTTTTCCAGAGTGGCTGAAAATTTACATTCCCACCAAGAGTGCATAAGGATTCCCTTTTCTCCACTTCCTCACCAATATTTGCTATTTCTTGTCTTTTTGATAACAGCCATTCTAACAGGTGTAAAATAATAGCTCATTGTGGTTTTAATTTGCATTTCTTGGATGATTAGTGATGTTGAGCACTTCTTCATGCTGGCCATCTGTATGTACTCTTGAAAAATGTTTATTTAGATCCTCTTCCCATGTTTTAATCAGATTGCTTTTCTGCTGTTGAGTTGTATGAGACTTTTATATGTTTTGGATATTTGCCCCTTATCAGATATATGATTTGCAAATATTTTCCATAAGTTACATTTTCATTTAATTGATTATTTCCTTTGCTGCTCAGAAGCTCTATAGTTTGATATAGTCCCATGTGTTTATTTTTGCATTTGTTCCCTTTGCCTTTTGTTGTCAAATACAAAAAATCATTCCCAAGATCAGTGTCAAGGAGTGTGCCACTGGTTTTCTTCTAGAAAGTCTTACATTCAGATCTTTTAGCCATGACAAGTTAGTTTTTGTGCATAGTGTTAGATAGCAGTCCAGTTTTTCTAACACCATTTGTTGAAGACTGCCTTTTCTCTATTGCATCAATATATTCTTGGCTCCTTTGTCATTAATTGTCTATATACATGTGCGTTTCTGTTTCATTCATTTATCTGTTTTTATGTCAATACCATTACTATTTGATTTTATACCTTTGTAATGTAGTTTGAAATCAGGGAGGAGGATAACTCCAGCTTTGTTCTTTCTCAAGATTGCTTTGGCTATTTTAGGTCTTTGGATTCCATAAAAATGTTAGGATTCTTTGTTCTATTTCTGTGAAAAATGCCTTTGGAATTTTCCTAAGGGTTATATTGAATCTGTAGATTGCTTTAGGTAATAGGGACACTTTTATAATATTCCTATAATTCATGAACATGGAATATCTTTCCATTTATTCATGTCAACTTATTTCATCAATTTCTTACAGTTTCCAATGTACAGAGATATCTCACCTTCTTGGTTATATTTATTCCTAGGTATTTTGTTCTTCTGATGCAATTGTAAATAGGATTGCTTTCTCTGATAGTCTATCATTTGTGTAAAGAAATGCAACAGATTCTTATACATTAATTTTGTATCTTGAGATTTCTTTGATTTTGTTGCTTAGTTCTAAGTTTCTGGTAGAGTCTTCGGGGTTTCTGTGTGTAATATGTCCTCTACAATGTCTTACTTCTTCCTCTATAACTTATATGCCTTTTCTGTTTCTTGCCTGCATCCTTGTTCCTGATCTTTTACTATGTTGACAAATGTTCCCTCTAGAACCACTTTGTTGAAAGTCTTTCTCATAAATGGACGTTGAATTCTGTCAATGCTTTTTGCATCTATTAAGATAATTATGAGTTTTAAGCCTTCATTTTGTTACTGTGGAAAATGAGAGTGATTGATTCTCAGATGTTGAAACAAGCTTTCCTCCCTGAAATCCCATTTGATTACGATGTATTGTCCTTCTAATGTATTGATGTATTCAGTTTGCTAATATTTTGTTAAGGATTTTTGCATCTATGTTTACACTTGGTTTTGATATCAGAGTAACATGTATGCTCAACTCAGTCACACCCTATTCTTTGTGACCACATGGACTATAGCCCTTCAGGCTCCTCTGGCCATAGAATTTTTCAGGCAAGAATACTGGAGTGGATTGCCATTTTCTACTCCAGGGAATCTTCCCAACCCAATGATCAAACCCTTGTCAGGTAGATTCACTGTGCCCCCTGGGCACCCATCGGAGTAATAATACTGACTTCATACAGTGAGTTTTGAAGTATTCCTTCCTCTTCTATTTTTGGAAGAATTTGAGAAGGATCAGGCTCCCCAGGTGGTGAGAACCTGCCTGCCAGTGCAGGAGACCTAAGAGACAAAGGTTCGATCCCCGAGTTGGGAAGATCCATGGGAGGGGAGCATGGCAACCCACTCCAGTACTCTTGCCTGGTGAATCCCATGGAGAGAGGAGACTGGCAGGCTGCAGTCCATAGGGTCACACAGAGTTAGACATGATTAAAGCAACTTCGCATGCATGCACAAGAAGGATTGGTATTAATTTTTATTTAACTGTTTGGGAGAATCCACTAGTGAAGGTGTCCAGTCCTGGACATGCCTTTGTTAGGAAGTTCTTGATTACTGAGTCAATCTCCTTACAATAATTTGTCTATTCAGATTTCAATTTCTTCATGATTCAGTCTTAGTAGAATATATATTTCTAGGAATTCATTCATTTCTTATAGGTTTTCCAGTTTGTTGCTGATAGTAGTCTTATGAACCTTTTAAGTTTTGTATTAATTAAAATGTCTCCTTTTTAATTTCTGGTTTGAGGCTTTTCTCTCTTCTTCTTGGTGAATCTGCCTAAAGGTTTATCAATTTTATTCATAGTCTTAGGGGATGCGTGAGCTGAAGCCCCACTAACAGCAGAGCCAGCAACCTAGAGGTGTCCCCTGGGTACCAGCTGAAGGTACAAGCCCCTTTCTTTTTGGTACCAACAAGATGGAGAGGCCAAGGGGAACACACAGATGGCTGCCATGAGCCTCCGTCTTTGCAGAGTCTTCAGTGGGTCCTTATCTTTATATTAAATTACATGTCTGCCCCTCGGCCAGTGCTTGAAGATAAGCAAATAGGCCTATTTCACAGAAAGTCTGGGTGCTTTGCAGTCAACCACCTCTGTACAATACTCAAGGGTGAGAGCCCACGCTGGTGAACTCTTTAGTGGACCCAAGCCCCACTGGCTTTCAGAGCTACATGGTCTGGGGGCTCGAGTGCAGGTCTTAAAAGTTGTGATACCCAATGTAGGAGTCAAACTTTTCACTCCTTGGGGGAGAAGGGGGCTACTGTGTCCCCTCCTGGTTGTTGGTTGCAGCTCGGAAGGTGGAGTTTATGGTGAGATGTGTCTAAGCCTCTCCTACCCATTTTGACATGCGGTTTCCTCATTTTCCTGATGAGTAGGAGGAGCCACTCCGAGATGGTGCAGTGGTAAAGAATCTGCCTGCAATGCAGGAGACCTGGGTTCAATCCCTGGGTCAGGAAGAACCCCTGGAGGAGGAAATGGCAACCCACTCCAGTATTCTGGCCTGGAGGATCCCACGGACAGAGGAGCCTGGCGGGCTATAGTCCATGGTGTTGCAGAGTCAGACACAACTGAGCATACACACAGGAGCCACTCAGCTGCTTTTTTTTTTTGTTCCCCTGGAGGAAACTGTCCCACGTGTGGCTCTAGATTCACTGAGTGTATGAGAAGCAGTGAGTTCAGGACCTTCCTATATTACTCTTAAATCAGAACCCCCAAATGGGTTTTAATATCTGTCCTCTTACTGCTTTGGGGAACTTTATCAGCCTCTGTGCCTCTGTCTTCTCATCTATATAGTGAAAATATCTATTTCCCACTTGTGACCACTGAATAGAATAAAATGTATTTAGCATATAGTAAGCACTTATAAAAATAAGCATCAATTTGATGGGGATAATAGATGCTAACAGATGAATTATCAGACATCTGAAGTTCATCACTCTCTGGACTGTGACAGAGCCCAACCCCAACCTTACCTAGATTCTCTGTATTATGTCAAGGTAAGGAGGAGATCTAAGGTATGTGGAGGTAAAAGGAAGTATCCTGCCTTCCTGCCAGCATATTTCCATGTTTTTAATAATTCTATCTTGATCACTTTTACTTAAGATTCATATTAAAAAGAACTATATTAAGTCAGGGAAACATGGTTTCTGTTTACTTTTTGCATTGAAGATTTTAGTTTTATAAAGCTGAGAAATGAATGACTAAATAAGGATTAGGCAAATGTTCCTTGACAGCCTACCATCCAAAGGAGGTAAAGTACTTCCCTCATGCCCCGAGGTGCCCTTAGCCAGGAAATGCTCTGACAGTACCACCCAGTAGAACCTGCTGCCAGCAGCGGAAGTGTTTCCTATAGCTGTGCTGTCCACCGTAGTGCCACTAGTCATGGATGCTTACTGAGCACTTGAAGGGTGGTCTGACTGAAGAACTGAGGTTTTAAGTTTTAGTTACATAGAAACAGCCAAATGGGTCAAGTGGCTGTCATTGGCTAGTGCAGGCCTATCAGATAATCTAGTGATGTATTCTTAAGACTGACTGATCACTTGAATCGGGTAAAACAAAGTAGTTGTTATAATTTTTTACTTTTGATAAACAAGTCAGAGAATGTCAATCATTCTTTTAAATGTAGCAACCCACTCCAGTGTTCTTGCCTAGAGAATCCTAGGGATGGGAGAGTCTGATGGGCTGCCATCTGTGGGGTTGCACAGAGTCGTACATGACTGAAGCGACTCAGTAGTAGTAGTTAAGATCTTTATACCTAGAAAAAGAAAGCCTTCTGTAAGATTCTAGGATTCTCTTAAATACTCATAATTTGAAATTCAGCCCATGATCCAGCAATCTGAGACGGTTGTATCTCACCAAAAAAAAAAAAAAAAAAGCTGATTAAATTAGGTTGTATCCTGCAATTGTTATTCAGGAAATACATGGTATGTGAATTATTAAATACTTAATTCTGCAAGCAGTGGAAACTGTATTTCTAGCCCTGTATGTGATGCAATGATTCATATGAATCTGTTTCCCATAGTTCTATTATTCTACTGCTTTTTCTTCAGTTAGAAGGAATGAAAGAAATTGTAATGCTCCAGAGAAAGTGTTTGCTCATGATATACTTTTATTATTGTTTCCTAAGGTAAATTGAAAGAATGGTCTCTGGTCCTCTATGGCACATCTGTGCAGCCATACTCACCCACCAATGAGTTTCCTAAAGTGGAACGTGTCCGGTATAGCCGAGTCGAAGACCCCACCGGCGACTACGGGACGGAGGATTATGCAGGTGAGCTGGCTTCCAGTGAGAAGGCAGGCTAAGGAAAAAAACTCATGCATCATTCCCCCAAGGAGACACACTTCTGCTCATATTGTGATCTCTTTTAATCCATCTTCCTTTCTATCCCTTAAACATATTTGTATGTGTACATTCATATATTCAAATATCAATGTTTTTCTTCAAAACTAAAAATCACACTGTATATAGACTGTCCATATCCTTTTTTCCCACTAAAGGTATTATTAAGAGCATATTTCCCTGTTGTCAAATATCCTTAGAACACATATTTAAAAGACAGCATAATCATCCATCCTGTGATTGTATTATATTTAATCCATAATCTGAGATATGTAGTTTGCTTTACATTATATTTTATGCTATTTTAAATAAGAGCTCAATGAATATCATTATCAGTTTTTGACTATATCATCTTTGACTATTTCTTTAGAGTTCTAAGAATTACCGCATCGAAGGGAATCCTCAGTTTTAGGGCCTGGATATGTTGCTTTCCAGACAACATGTACCAGCCTGCACCATGACCAGTGCATGAATGTTACTGCCCTCCTTCCTGCCAGCCTCGAGTGGAAAGAAAAAAGCAAAAGAACAGATTTAAATTTTTATAGCTCTGACTCCTAGTAAATCTAAACATTTAGTAAAGCTAACCAATTTTTTCCTTTGTAGTTCTCTGAATTGTATCTTTTACTCACTTTTCAATTCAAAGTGGCAGCATTTTTCTTATTTATAAAAACTCTTTGTATGTTATTGACTCTCACATTGTCTCATATTTGCTGAAAACCATTTCTCTGTTATCACCTGCTTCCAAAATGCAGTTTTTGTTTGGAGGGCAGAGTTTATAGTTTCATATAGCATTTATAATTTTTTTATACAGAATGTTCTTTAAAAATAAATATCCATATGCATATTTTTGTAATCTGATTTTGCATTTGGCCATTAACTCATCTAGAACTTCCTTTAATTTATAACATACAATGTAAAGTGAAGTTTTGTCTTTATCCTCCAAACAGACTAATGACTGAGTTGCCATCCCTACTTTTATTAGATTGTTTCCTTTATAACAGCACAGTAATTTCTTATACCAGGGTCTCTTCTGGTACCACTTTTTCTGATTTATCAATCTAATAATACTTAATCCAGTAGCACCCTGTATTTTAATATGCTGAACATCTACTTATTCTCATAGCAATTATTAAGTCCCTCTTTAAAAATCTCATTGAAATTTTTTTACAATGTTACATATTTACCCCAGAATTTTTAAAGGATTTACTTTCATAGCAATTTACTTACAGATTTCTAATGCAGTATTATTAACTATAGTCACCATGGTATAATGGTGGTGCATTATGTTTTTCTTTTTGTTTGTTTTGTTTTTTCATTTGTTTCTTTTTTAACATTTATTATTATTATTTTTACTTTATTTTACTTTACAGTACTGTATTGGTTTTGCCATACATCAACATGAATCCGCCACGGGTGTTTGAATTTACATGCAATCTCATGGGAAGAATTCTTTTTACAGTTTACAGTCTTTCCATCCAAAACAGACTTTTTTTTTACTGAAATCCTTTAATTTTATGAAGTCTTTTTCTTGGTAGTGTTATTTCTACATATTTTGGGTCTAGTTACTACTGTAATGGAAAATAGTCCATATTTTCTAACTACTGTATTCTGGTATCAGAGATATCTATTGGCTATTATATGTTTATCTTACATCTGACCATTTTGCTTACCTTTATTAATCTGTGTATTTTAGAGTGGATTTTCTGGAGCAGTTAGGCACTGTAGCCGTATCATCTGCAAATTATCTTTTCTCTTTCCCAGTGTATTTCTGAGTCCTCTCTTATTGTATTGTTTACCACTTCCAGCAGCATTCAGTTCTTCTGGGATGTAACACTTAACGAAAAAGGCTTTCCCTAGTGGAGAACTGTTTTTAAATAGCAGTTGATTGTACCTTTAGACCAGAACCATCTTGTCTTCCTGCAGCTAAGCTCTCTGAGATTCCTTTTCATTCATCACTTTAACAGAGTATTTAAAATATGCATTTGGTTCCTTTTATTCTGAACAGGTAGTATCCCAGTGTCAATAGAGAATTCAGGCCAATTGAACTAAGCAGAGCTAGACTGTGTTCAACTTTTGCTTTGAGTTTATAACATTACTGTTCATGTTACAACCGGCAAACCATTTATTTTGTCTTTTCTGATAGGAGAAAGTATATCTAAAAACATAAATGAAGCATAATAATAATATATTACTATGTGTCTTGTGGTATGTTTCCCATTCAAACTTTGGTAATCTTAAAATGAACAGTTATATACATTTTGTGGTTTTTCTCACTGCATCACCAAAATGTCCACATTGGCACTTGTGAGAAAACACAGACAATTATTTCATTATTACCCAGCAACCTAAAATGCTAAAATGCATCTGGGATAGTTTAGGATTATGAAAAAAACATCACAGCATGTGACCCTGCCATACAGAGTCCTTTGGCACATCTCAAGAATAAATGGTTTCGGTTGGTTTTTTTTTAATTGTAGAAATCATCTGGTGAAAATTTAGGGCCACCCAATAACTCCTTTTCTTTGGAGCTGTGATTTTCACGTTCATTAAGAAGTCAGCCTTTGAGAGGGTCAGATAGCATTCTCATAACCAGGTCCCTGTACTATTTCATCGAATTCCAGGCACTGTGGGACCCATAGCTGGCTGAACTTCAACTCTTAGGCAGCAGAAGCACTCTCTCCTCATGGACTACAGTAGTCAGCTAAAATGTTCCAAGTAGCAATAGCTGTGGAACTTAATTTCAAGATCAATTTTAAGACTTTTGGGAAAATAGAGATAAATAGTGTCAAATGACTCTTATGATTAAGCAGCACTATACGTCAAGTCTGTAGCATTTTAAAATGACTCATTTCTATTCAGAGCCAAAGGTCATGGCTTACCTTTAGTAGGAGACCCGAACTAAGAAGTAGAACCTCTGTTGACCCCAACTCTCCTAGCTGTATGATCAACTAGGCACACCACTATAACTCTTGGAAAATCATTTTTGTCTGTAAAATGAGGGTGTATGGCTACTAGATTTTTCTCCAGGTCATTCCTCCCCTACTTTTACCATTTTATGTTTTAATTTAGTAACTGTAGAACATAGTCCTACAATGACTAAAGGAAACCAAATTTCAACAAAAGTAAGACCTTCTGATTAAAGTAAGTGTGGCTCAAGACAATTCTGGTACCCTCGACTGACTTTTTGTGCATTTCATGGACCATGTAAATCTCTAGTTAAAATCGTATGAGTTTTCAGTGGGAAATAGCTTGAAGATTATGAGACCAAATGTCTCAAACTATGGAAAACAAAAAAAGGGAGTCATAGAAGTAAGTTATCTATAACCAGCCCATGTCATTAGAAAAATCTCTTTTCATCAATCACAAATTAGTTCTTTTTAGCATCTTTTTTCCTGCCTGTGCATTCTTTCTAGTTCTTCACCAAAAATACACAGCAAGAGAGATGAGGAAGCTTCATCCTTGGTCAGGAATTCTTTAAGCTTGCTTGCATCTTTTAAAACTTATGTGTAGTTTTCTTTTGTTGAGTTGTCCACTGGCCTATGGGTAGGATGCAATTTTAAATCTATTATCTGTGCCTGAAGTACCTACTTTGTAATCCAAGACGAGATGCTGATAACATTGTGCCAGATGTCATAATGATGTTTCTTTCTGGCTCCAGAATCTCAGAGGTAATCAGTGGCTTTAATGACCTTGGATGAGAGAGGCAGTCTGGTCAGGACATTGAATAACAGCCCTCGTATCTTTTCTGCCAACAGTGTAAAATTCTCATTTTTCTATAAATCCACCATTTTTATTATGCATATTTAATTGCAATCAGTTTTTTTAGTTGCTGCAGTGGTTTTGTTCTAGATTATTTGTCATTTCCCACAAAGCAACTATATGTGTACTTTGAAGACAAGGTCCCGACTAGGAGTTACATGCTTGATACTTAGGTAATTGAGGTTCCCCCGAGAAAAGCGAGAATTCATCTCTGGGCTTATAGCCACATTAAACATTATTCCATCTCACTGCATTAGAAACTCTTAAGAAAAACTCTCACTGCATAAGGGGGAGAAAAAGCCTATTTTTATCCCAAATTCAAGTTAACACTTACTTGCTTAAAATCACTTTTTCCAAGTGTTGTTCTGATTTCTTTTGGAGGTCCCTGTGACCCTGAGTGCAGTGAGGTGGGCTGTGATGGGCCAGGACCCGACCACTGCAATGACTGTTTGCACTACTACTACAAGCTGAAAAACAATACCAGGTAAGAGATGCCCCATCAGGATACCTGAAGCCCGCCCCCTGGTGGCAGTTCCTGGGAGCTCCCACAGTTCACCAGGGACAGGGTGTTCCATGGTCTCCCACCAGAACCAAAGTCCAGATGCTGCTGCACAGGCCCCTACACCGTGCTGCATCATTTGAACAGTGAAACTGATACTGAATCACAAAACACCCAATTTTGATCTGCTAGGAAACTGCAGAGGTCTTTTCTTACATTTCAAAGGATGATGGGGACAGACTAGTTATGCACATGCCTCATCTTCCCTTCTACACCTTTCCATCCCACTGATGTTTGATGCCCCACAGCTGCACTTTCCCTCCAGGAAATGGATGATTTTCTGAATTCCTCAAAGTATAAGCTTTCCATATGGGAAAGCTGCTGGTCCCTATGCATTCTCACTACTCTGCTCTGGAGCTGGAACCCATGCTTCTGAGCCCCGGGCTTCTGTCTCGAGCAGATATGTATCCACAGGGAAGGCTGTGGAACACACTCCTCATCAGAAACCATGTTCTTTCAGGCTGTTTCCCACATCCCTAACACCTCCCCCTTCTGTTTCAGAAGGAAACTCACTCTGGGAAGCCGACCTGGTATCCACAGTCCAGTCACGCAGGAGGGTCCCATTCCTGTCACATCTATGCTGCAATTTCAGTTCCTTAAATGGAATATAAAGCAAAAATTAAATTTAAAAAGAACTTTTAATTAAAAATAAATTTCTTAAAAGGGAAAGACCTTGGCTACCCCAGCCCCTCTCATTATCTCCTAGACTGGCAAATGCCTGACATTTAATTAGTACTCAGTAAGTACTTGTTTTAAATGAATAAATAAAGCCCAGATCTTCAGTTATGGGTAAACAAAGAAGTTATTTTTTTTATCATAAACAGCATTAAATTTTCAAATACATCTTTTTTCTTGGCTATGCCACACAACTTGGAGGATCTCAGTACCCCAACAAGGGACTGAACCCAAGTCACATCAGTGATAGCCCAGAATTCTAACCACTAAGCCAGTAGGGAACTCCCTAAATATATTAATTTAGACAATAGTATACACACCCCAGAATTCATATAACAATATACAACAATAGAAGTTAATCCTTTATATAGGGATTTTTGCATAAAATCATGGTTCACATGTCTTCCCTTCAACCCAACAGACAACCTTCCTGTTGAGACTCAGTTTCTAACCATCATCCCCTTTAAAGAGCTAGACCCGAACTGGAAGACGGTTTGGCCCAAGACATTCCTTGCTTGGTGGACTTGGTGTTATGTAACTGCGGTGCTGTTGTCAGCACCCTACATCCGAGAAGGCTTTAACCAACAGAATTTGGCCCTTTGGATGTGGTATTTCCATCACAGTTTAAAAGGACTTTGAGAATGAGGACAGCTGTGTGCTCAGCACCTTACTCACTCGGGACTGAATCTCTGGTGACGCTGCTCCTCTTTATCATTCCACAACGCAGAATCTGTGTCTCCAGCTGCCCTCCTGGCCACTACCACGCTGATAAGAAGCGATGCCGCAAGTGTGCCCCCAACTGCGAGTCCTGCTTTGGAGGCCACGGGGACCAGTGCCTGTCCTGTAAACATGGATACTTCCTGAATGAAGAAACCAACAGCTGTGTCATTCACTGCCCTGATGGATCATATCAGGACACCAGTGAGTTGATTCCCCAGTTTGGTTTTTAGAGAGGAAATATAAGGTTTTCATTTGCACAACCTTGGGAGGGATAGTCCCCCTCATGAAATCTAGGCCCTTTCTTAATATCAAAAAAGAGCTAGTCAATTTTTAGGAGAACTAGAATATTTTGTAAAAATGAACTTATAGAAAATTTTGCCCAAAATATTTTGTGTAAAAATGCCTGTAACTAACTCCTTCAAGGGGTGCTCTGCCTCAACCTCAGATTCACTGACTTGCTAGCAGGACCCACAAGACTCAGTATATAATTATACTCAAGAACTCATGGTTATAACTTGAGTAAAGAGATACAGAGTAGAATCAGCAAACGGGAAAGGCATACAGGACAAAGTCTGGAGGAAACTAGGTACAAGCTTCCAAGAGTTTTCTTCCTATGGAGTGACACAGGATGCATCCCATTCCCCATCAGAAATCTGTGATTATGCGTGAATGTCAACTACCAGGGAACCTCCCTAGAGTTTCAGCACCCAAAGTTGTAACTGGAATCTGGTCATGAAAGCTCCTCTGATGGCTCAGTGGTAAAGAATCCACTTGCCAATGCAGGAGACATGAGTTTGATCCCTGGGTTGTGAAGATCCCCTGGAGAAGGAAATGGCAATCCACTCCAATATTCTTACCTGGGAAATCCCATGGACAGAAGAGCATGGCGAGCTACCATCCATGGGGTCTCAAAAGAGTCAGACCTGACTTAGTGACTGAATAAAACCATGAAGGCACCCTGTGCCTGTAACATACCAAACTCCAGACTCTGCAAAGGAAAGCAGGTGTTCAATAAAAACCATGTTGTTTCTACAAACAGTTTAGGCACCATGAGCCACTCTAGTCAGGGTAGTGGGAAACTTCATGAAATCCAACTTCCCAGATGTCAGCCATGGGCCAACCTTACAAGGAGAGCAGCCAGGCCTGTTTTTTTCTGCACACTAGGCAATAGAAACAGACTTTCATGATATCAGTAAGGTTAAAAACATGACTTGCATGTAAATAGAGACTGGAAATTTATCAGAGAGTTATTTACCCCATCAGTAAAGGAACCTAAAGGTGATAAGTAGGTTTCCCTGGTGGCTCAGAGGTTAAAGCATCTGCCTCCAATGCAGGAGACCTGGGTTTGATCCCTGGGTCAGGAAGATCCCCTGGAGAAGGAACTGGTAACCCACTCCAGTGTTCTTGCCTGGAGAATCCCATGGACCTAGAAGCCTGGTGGGCTACAGTCCACAGGGTCACAGAGAGTTGGACACGACTGAGCGACTTCACTTTCACTTTCAAACCTATCCTAAAGGAAATATTAAGGTCTTCTCCAAATAGAAAAAAAAAATCTATAGCTAAGAGAAAAATCACAGCTGGAAAGTAAAGTGATAGTTCCCTAGTCGTGTCTGACTCTTTGTGATCCCACGGACTATAGAGTCCATGGAATTCTCTAGGCCAGAATACTGGAGTGGGTAGCCTTTCCCTTCTCCAGGAGACCAGGATCCCAGGTCTCCTGCATTGCAGGTGGATTCTTTACCAGTTGAGCCACCAGGGAAGCCCATGAATACTGGAGTGGGTAGCCTATCCCTTCTCCAGCAGAGCTTTCCAACCCAGGAATCAAACCGGGGTCTCCTGCATTGCAGGTGGATTCTTTATCAACTGAGCTATCAGAGAAAAAAAACAAAAAAACAGGGCTGCCATTTTTGCACACAAACTGATAAGCCAGTACATAGATTTAAAATTAAATAAAAAAATTTCTATGAAAGTAATGACAATTACAATGAATAGCAAAAGGATGAACATGAATGTTTTGCTGAAAGTTTTACCTCATTTTCAGTTCGAAGGATTAGTTAACAAAAGCAACCACTCATTGCACACACGATGAACAATTTTAATATATTTTAATAGAGGATTATTTGACTTAGTTTCAATTATATAGTCATTAAAAGAAAAGAAATAGAAGCAATATAGAGAAGTAACAACATACATTATCACCAAATTGGGCTGACAACCTACACCCAGACTTGAATAGTGCTTTAAAGTCCTGAATGACAGAAATCTGGAGTCCCAGTTGGGAAACGGTCCCAGGAAGTGTATACACTCCACGGGTTAAGACTTGAAATTGCAGTTTTGGGAGCTCCTGCTTATAGTCCCAGGCCAAAAACTGATATATTCACCACTCTGTATGCACAACAGCAGCCCTGGTTTTTTCCTTTAACTTTTACAATGCTATTTGTTCCTCCTTGTGAGTCATAGGACTTCTTAGACCTTGGAGAGAGGAGGGGCTGGCCAGGCCCTCAAGGGCTTAAGAAAATTTCAAGACCCACTAAGCTTTCTTATGTAAAGTGTCCCTTAACTTTCCAGCAACAAGTGGTGTACTTATAGGCAGGCACAGAGTCCCGGCAGGGTCAGAAGTCAGAGGCCTGCTCTCCTGCTTCTGAAGCCTGAACAAGACTACCTCTATTTTAATTTCCCTAACAATGAAGATATAAAAGAGGACATCAAAGTTACAAAATGTGAAGAAGAGTAAGAACGTGTAGATTTTTTACTTCTAGAGTGTATTTGAGCCTATATGACTACCAGTCTAAGGCAAGTAGATACAGGAAGGGGTTAACATGAAAAACAAGATAACCACAAATCAAAAATACAATAAATAGATGCACAGAAACCAAAAAGAAAAGAACATTAAGTATAATACAAAAGAAAATCAAACCACAACAACAAAAAAAGATAAAGTGACAAAGAAGAAATTTAAAATCAATGAGAAAGTAAGGTTTAAAATGGCAATAAATACATATCTATTAATAATTACCTTAAATGTCAATGGTCTAAATTCTCTAATCAAAATACACAGAGGAGTGGCAACTTGATTAAAAAAATAAAAGCGCCTACAATATGCTGCTTATAAAAGACCCATTTTTAGGGCAAAGAACACACAAAGATTGAAAGTGAGGGGATGGAAAACGGTATTTCATGCAGATGCAAATGAAAAGAAAGTAGGGGTCATAATACTCTTATTAGACGAAATAGACTTAAAGGCCACAGAGAAAAATAAAAAAGGATACTATATACACCACAATGAATTAAAGAATAAAAACCATATGATCATCTCAATAGATGCAGAAACAGCTTCTGACAAAATTCAACATCCATTTATGATAAAAATTCTCCAGAAAGTAAGCATTGAGAGAATATATGTCAACATAATAAAGGCCATATGTGACAGACCTACAGCTAACATCATACTCAACAGTGAAAAGCTGAAAGCATTTTCCCAAGACAGGCAGGTCCACTTTTATTCAACATAGTTTTGGAAGTCCTAGCCATGGCAATCAGAAAAGAAAAGTAAGTAAAAGAAGTGGAAAAGAAATAAAACTGCCACTGCTTGCAAAATGACATGATACTATACATAGAAAATGCTAAAGATGCTACCAGAAAACCACTGGAACTCATCAATAAATTCAGGATGTTGCAGCATACAGAATTAGTACACGGAGATTTGCTGCATTTCTATACATCAACAACAAAAATCAGAAAGTAAAATTAAGAGAACAATCCTATTTACCATCATATCAAAAACAATAAAATACCTAGGAATAAACCTAAGGAAAGTATGCTATAAACTATAGGACACTGATGAAAGAAATCAAAGATGACAAACAGACTGAAATATACCATGTTCTTGGATTGGAAGAATCAATATTGTCAAAATGATTGTACTACCCAAGGCAAGCTACAGATTCAATCAAATTACCAATGGCATTTTGCACAGAACTAGAACAAAAAGAAAAATCGTAACATTTGTTTAGAGATAGAGAAGACCCTGAATAGCCAAAGCAATCTTGAGAAAGGAAAACGGAGCTGGAGGAATCTGGCTTCTTGACAAGACTATATAACAAATCTATAGTCATCAAAACAGTGTAATACTGACACAAAAACAGAAACATAGATCAATGGGAGAGGATAAAAAGCCCAGAAGTAAACCCATGTACCTATGGCCAATTAATCTACAACAAAGGAGGCAAGACTACACAATGGACAAAAGATTTCTCAATAAATGGTGCTGGGAATACACCATACACAAAAATAAACTCAAAATGGATTAAAGACCTAAATGTAAGACTGAGTACTATTAATATAAAACTCTTAGAGGAAAACATAGGCAGAACATTCTTGGGACATAAGTCACAGCGATATCTTTTCTGATCCATCTCCCACACGGAAGTATAAACCAACAAATGTTACCTAATTAAACTCAAACGCACTTGCACAGTGAAGGAAACCTAAACAAACTAAAAGACAGCCCACAGAATGGTTTAAAAAAAAATGGAACCAAAAAGGGATTAGTCTCCAAAATTTACAAATGGGCAGGAGACCTAAATAGACACTTCTCTGAAGAAGATATACAGGTGGCCAAGGAGCACAGAAAAAGATGTTTAACATCACTATTAGAGAGATACAAATCAAGACTACAAAGACATATCACCTCACACCAGTCAGAATGACCATGATCCAAAATCTATAGACAATAAATGCTGCAGAGGGTGTGGAGAAAAGGGAACTCTCCTACACTGTTGGTGGGAATGTAAATGGATAGAGCCTCTATGGAGAACAGAATGGCAGTTCCTAAAAACCTAAAAATACAGCTACCATATGATCCAGCAATCCTACTCTTGTGCATATATTCATAGAAAAACATGGTTTGAGAGAGTATATGCACCCAGTGTTCACTGCAGTACTATTTACAATAACCAAGATATGGAAGAAACCTAAATGTCAATCAAAAGATGAAAGGATAAAGATGTGCTACATATAAACAATGGATATCCCTGAGTCATTTAAAGGAATGAAATAATATGATTTGCACCAACATGGATAGACCTGGAGATTATCATACTAAGTGAAGCAAGACAAAGACAAATATCATATGATATCATTCATATGCAGAATCTAGAAGAAATGATACAAATGAACTTATTTACACAACATAAACAGACTCTCAGACTTAGAGAATGAATGTATGGTTACCAGAGGGAAGGGTGAAGGGCAGAGGTAGGTTGGGAGTTTGGGATTGACATGTACATACTACCGTATTTAAAATAGATAACCAAAAAGCACAGGGAACTCTGCTCAATATTCTGTAATAACCTAAATGGGAAAAGAATTGAAAAAGAATAGATACATGTGTATGTATAACTGAATCACTTTGTTGTGCACCTGAAACTAATACATTATTAATCAACTTCAATACTGTGTCCAATATAAGATAAATTTTTTAAAAAGCTTCCTTACTGTTTAAAAAAAAATAACAAGAAAAATCTCAAATAAACACTTTCACCTACCACTTAATAAAATTAGAAAAAGAACAGGGACTTCCTCAGTGGCACTGTGGATGGGAGTCCCTTGCCAGCGCAGAGGACACAGGTTTGATTCCTGGGCCAGATGGATTCCACAGGCCATGGAGCAACTAGGCCCACACACCACAACTACTGAGCCTGTGTGCTGCAACTACGGCTGAATCCCATGTGCCTAGAGTCTATGTTCTGCAGCAAGAGAAGCTCCACAATGAGAAACCTGCGCACCACAATAAAGAGTAGCATCCATTTACTGCAACTAGAGAAAGCCCACACAAAGCAACAAAGACCCAGCACAGCCAAAAATAATATTTTTTAAAGAAAAAGAACAAAATCTAGCAAAGGAAGGAAATAATAAAGATCAGAGAAGAAATAAAACAGATTTTTTTAAAAATAGAAAAAAGTCAATAAAACCAAGAGCTGGTTCTTTGAAAGAATAAACAGGATTGACAAACCTCAGACCAGGCTCATCAAAAAGGAGAGAGAGATAACCCAAATAAATAAAATAAATGAAAAAGGAAACATAACAACTGATACAGAAATTCAAAAAACCATAAGGGAATGCTATGAACACTTAATGCCAACAAATTTGACAATCCAGAAGAAGTGGACAAATTTCTGGAAACAAACATCTTACTAAAATTGAATAAAAAATAAAGATAATTTGAAAAGACCAATCACTAGAACCAAAATAGAATCTAACTTAAAAACTCTCAACAATGTATGGCTACCAGTGGAAGGATGGGGGAGTGGGATGAATTAGGAGATTGGGATTAACATATATATGCTGCTATGTATAAAATAGATAACTAATGAGTACTTACTGCATACCACGGGAAACTCTACTCAATGTTCTGTGGTGACCTAAATGGGAAGGAAATTCAAAAAGAGGGGATATATGCATACGTATAGCTGATTCACTTTGCTGTATAGCAGAAACTAACATTACATTGTAAAGCAACTAAACTCTAATAAAATTTAATTTAAAAAAATTGAGTAACCACTGGAGTAAAAAAAAAAAATACCTCTCTACAAACAAAAGTCTAGAACCAGATGACTTTACGGGTGAATTCTACCAAACATACAGAGAGGAACTTATACTGATCCTTCTCAAGCTCTTCCAGAAAACTGAAGAGAAGGGAACACACTCAAAGTCATTCTTTAAAGCTATCACCTTGATACCAAAACCAGACAAAGACACCACCAGAAAAGAAATTTAAAAACCAGTATCTTTGATGAATATAGGTGCAAAAATTCTCAACAAAATATTAGCAACTGAATGTAACACATAAAAAGATCATACACCATGACCAGTGGGATTCATCTGAAGTTCACAAGGACGGTTCCACATATGCAAATCAATGTGTGATATACCAAATAAACAAAAGACAAAAACACACGATCATCTGAATAGATGCAGAAAAAGCATCTCACAAAATTCAACATCCATTCACGATAACCCTTACCAAAGCAGGTACAGAGAGAACATATCTCAACATGATAAAAGCTACTTAACGACAAACCCACAGCCAATATAATACTTGATGGTAAAAAGCTGAAAGCCTTTCTGCTAAATTCAGGTACAAGACAAGGATGCCTACTCTTACCTTTTCTAGTCAACATACTAGGAAGTCCTAGTCACAGCAATCACACAAGAAATAAAAGGCATTCAAATTGGAAAGGAAGAGGTAAAATGCAGATGGTGATACTATATGTATATAAAACCCTGAAGACTTCACACAAAAACTACTAGAACTGATAAATGAATTCAGCAAGGCAGCAGGACATAAGATTAACATACAGAAATCAGTTGCACTTCTTTATACCAACAATGAAATAAGAAAGGGAATGTTAAAAAAAAAAAAAAAAAAACCTTAAAAATTTCACCCCCAAAATAAAAGACTTAGGATTAAACTTGAATCACTGCAGATGGTGATTGTAGCCATGAAATTTTTATTTTTTTATTTTTTATTTTTTAATACTTTATTCTACATTACAATACTGTATTTGTTTTGCCATACATTGACATGAATCAGCCACAGGTGTCCACGATCTCCCAATGCCGAAATTTTTAAAAGACGCTTACTCCTTGGAACAAAAGTTATGACCAACCTAGATAGCATATTCAAAAGCAGAGACATTACTTTGCCAACTAAGGTCCATCTAGTCAAGGCTATGGTTTTTTCCAGCAGTCATGTATGGATGTGAGAGTTGGACTGTGAAGAAGGCTGAGTGCCAAAGAATTGATGCTTTTAAACTGTGGTGTTGGAGAAGACACTTGAGAGTGCCTTGGACTGCAAGGAGATCCAACCAGTCCATTCTGAAGGAGATCAACCCTGAGATTTCTTTGGAAGGAATGATGCTAAAGCTGAAACTCCAGTACTTTGGCCACCTCATGCGAAGAGTTGACTCATGCTGGGAGGGATTGGGGGCAGGAGGAGAAGGGGATGACTGAGGATGAGATGGCTGGATGGCATCACTGACTCGATGGACGTGAGTCTGAGTGAACTCTGGAAGTTGGTGATGGACAAGGAGGCCTGGTGTGCTGCGATTCATGGGGTCACAAAGAGTCAGACATGACTGAGCAACTGAACTGAACTGAACTGAAGGAGGTGAAAGACCTATTTGCTGAGAACTATAAAAGATTAATAAAGGAAACCAAAGATGATTCAAAGAAATGAAAGATACCTCATGCTCTTGGGTTGGAATAATTAATATTGTTAAAATGGCCATACTTAACAAAGCAATCTATAGGTTTAATGTGATCCCTAAATTACCAAAAGGTCCAATACTTTGACCACCTGATGTGAACAGCTGACTCACTGGAAAAGATCCTGATGCTGGGAAAGATTGAGGGCAAAAGGAGAAGGGAGCTACAAAGGATGAGATGGTTGGATGGCATCATCAACTCAATGGACATGAGTTTGAGTAAACTCTGGGAGATAGTAAAGAACAGGAAAGCCTAGTGTGCTGCAGTCCATGGGGTCACACAGAGTCAGACATGACTGAGCTACTGAACAACATATCAGGTTACCCATAATATTAGGTCTCCTGCATTGCAGACAGATTCTTTACCATCTGAGCTTCCAGGGAAGCCCAGAACTAGAGCAGATAATCCTAAAATTCATATGAAACCATAAAAGACCCAGAATTGCCAAAACAATCCTGAAGAAAAAGAACAAATCAAGAGGTATAACCTTCCAGACTTCAGACAATACTATAAAGCTACAGTAATCAAAACATGATATTGCCACCAAAACAGACATATGGATCAACAGAACAGAATAGAGATCCCAGAAATAAACCCACACACCTATCATCAATTAATCTTCAGAGGAGACACATATATTCAATGGAATGAAACAATCTCTTCAGCAAGTGGTGTTGGGAAAGTTGGACAGTCGCATGTAAACCAATGAAGTTAGAATACATACATACATACATACATACATACATCATACATAAAAATAAACTCAAAACGGCTTGAAGACTCAAACGTAAGATGTAATACCATAAAGCTCCTAGAAGAGAACACAGGCAAAACATTCTCTGATATAAATCATACCACTGTTTCCTTAGGCTCCCAAGACAATAAAAATAAAAACAAAAATAAGCAGGACCTAATCAAATTTACAAGCTTTTGCACAGCAAAGGAAACCATAAACAAAATGAAAAAACAACCTACAGAATGGGAGAAAATACTTACAAATGATCCAACCAACAAGGGATTAATTTCCAAAATGTACAAACAGCTTGTACAACTCAACAGCAACAAAAAATCCAACTGAAAAATAGGCAAAAGACCTAAATACACATTTCTCCAAAGAAGAAATACAGATAGCCAATAGGCATATGAAAAGATGCTCAACATGACTAGTTATTAGAGAAATGCAAGTCAAAACTACAGTGAGGTACACCTCACAATGGTCAGAATAACCATCATTAAAAATTCTGCAAAAATCAGTGCTGGAGAGGATGTGGAGAAAAGAGAACCCTCCTACACTGTTGGTAGGAATGTAAGTTGATGAGCCACTGTGGAAAACATTATAGAGGTTCCTTGTAAAACTAAAAATACAACTATCATATGATCCAGCAATCCCACTCCTGGGCATATATCCGGACAAAACTGTAATTAAAAAAGATACATATACCCCTATGTTAATAGCACTATTCACAACAGCAAAAGCATGGAAACAACCTAAATGTCCATTGACAGATGAATGGATAAAGAAGATATGGTGTGTATACACACAAGCGCCACACACACACACACACACACAATGGAACAGTTCTCAGCCATAGAAACAAATGAAATAGTGCCATTTGTAGCAACGTGAATGCATCTAAAGATTATCATACTAAGTGCAGTAAGTCAGAAAGAGAAAGATAAATACCATATTGTAACACTTATATGTGGGTTCTAAAATAAGACACAAAGGAACTTATTTATGAAACAAACAGAATCATGGACAAAGAGAACAGACTGGTGGATGCCAAGGAGGAAGGGGCTGGAGAAGAGATAGACTGAGAGTTTGAGGTTAGCAGATGTAAGCTTTTATGCACAGAATGGATAAACAACAAGGTCGTACTGTATAGCACACAGAACTATATTCAATATCTTATGATAAACCACAGTGGAAAAAGAAACTTTAAAAAGAATGTGTATAAAATATGTAATTGAATCACTATGTGAACAGCAGTAATAAACACTGTAAATCAACTATACTTAAAAAGAAGCTTTAAAGGGATCAGAAACAAGTAGTATTCCTTGAGGAAAAAAAAATCAAAATTCTATCAAGAAGACTGAGCCTTGGGAAAAAAATCTAGGTGGTACCTGATAGGAAAATGATAATTGAGACAATCAGTTCTTTTGCCAGAGCCTGGAAGGTAGATAATTAAAGAAGGCTATTTAAACAATTACTTCACTGATACACCTGAAGAAGGGAAAGGCTACCCATTCCAGTATCTGGCCTAGAGAATTCCATGGACTGCATAGTCCATGGGGTTGCAGAGAGTCACAGATGACTGAGCAATTTTCAGTTCACTCACTGATCCAAGTGGTCTGTGCATTTCTGTCCTTCTACGCAATTGCCTTTTGTTTTAATTTCCTCCTTTAATAAGTCTATTTACATATAGCATAGTGATATGTATGTGACTAGCAATAATTACTGCCCAACATATCTACAGTTCCCTTGAATAAGGTCATTAACTCCTCAAGAGCAGCTCAGTGGTAGTCATCATTGTAATATTTAGTTAACAAATGAACAGAGATTGTGAACTTGTCCACTAGAAATGCTAAGAGCAGAATGCCACTCTAGGTCCTCTGGCTTCAGGTCCTATGCCATGTCCAGCATTCTCGATGACTGTATGATGGGGAGGTCACAGACGGTGAAGAACTTTGTGTTTCATGCCGAGGAGCTCAGAATTCTGCTAGACCTCTAGGAGGTCCTTAGAGGGATCTGGTGAAGCAGTGCTTCTCTGTGGAACCCTGAAGAACACCAGCGTTTAAAGAACAGACAGAGAAGCCTATGGACAAAGCCTCATTCAGTTCTATATATACCTGAAGTTAGGATCCACTCAGAGAAGGGATCAAAGTCTCCAGAAAAATTTCACCTGAGGTAAAAGGCCTTACTTAATAATAACATCACCATTTTCCACTACAGGATAGTAACGGACTTGCCATCCCCCCTCAACCCCCCCCCCCCCGCTCAATGTTTGGTATTAAACAAGAAAGCCAGTATTCACAGTGTATTTGTTCATTCAAATTTGTTTCTGTTCTCCAGAAATCTAAGTGTTGTCTGAAATATAGTAACATTTATATTGATTCCACAGCTTCTATAAACTTTAAAACAATAAAACAATGCAAGAAATAATCAACCCTTACCTTGCAATCTTAAAAGTAGTTCATCAGAGTAGTCATTAAAGCTGTGAGCATGAGGTCTGCCATTCCCTTCTGCAGCTGCTAGTGTTGCCTGTCTGTACTTACTAGTGATGGGCCCCAGCTCCATTAGTGAGATTTCCACTGCTGGAAGTTAGGAAAGTCTGCTTGGGAAAGAGAATAGGAAGAAGGAAAAAACCAATAAACTATTTAAGAATTAAGTGGGCTGTAGCTTTCTTGTCTACAAACTGGTAGATATTACTAAGATATTTCCCAATGCTATATATTCCTACTTGTATTTGATTTGCTGAGAAGTGATAGCAAATGTTGAGTCTGGGGTTTTTCCTACAATTTTCTCCTACTCAAGGCCATGTATACTATAGCATACATTAGCAAACATTAGAACATGTGCTTTTATGAAATCCAGCTGACCAACTGATTTATAACCTTTTTCCTTTTTTTTCTTAACAGAGAAAAATCTTTGCCGGAAGTGCAATGAAAACTGCAAGACATGTACTGAATCTGACAACTGTACAGAATGCAGGGAGGGGTTAAGGTAAGAGAGTTAAAGATTTCACCAAGTAACATAGCCCAAAGACTTCTCAATAAATTTGGGGAAAAAAAAAAAAAAGTAAATAGGTAGCTCTCTTATAAGTCACCCTTGGTTTGACTCCCATTCAGACACGTGATTGCTATTTGCATTATCTCTATTATTTTATGTGAAAAATTGAATGCTACCTTGGCTTTGGAAGGTTTATAAGCCAAATAAAATTGTCTTTAGAAAAGATGGCTCAACTAAAAGTAAATAAATGGCCATTTGAGAGGCTTTCTTTGGGCTTTTTGACCAGAAGTGTATCAGTCAAGGATTACTGCGTAGGTAACATCAATGAATTATATTTAATCCCCTGATTCATTCCTTTGATGGTCAAAACTATTCCCTTATCTTTATTATTTCTCTCCATATAGCCAATCATTGTCTTATCTTAAGCACCTCAGGCTCGTTCCATTATGCTGTGGTATGCACATAGATTTAATACCAGGGGATGTCATCCTTGAATGGATGAGACTTGCTCATTGCTAAAGCCAGACAGTTGATAGATTCTTTGAGAGAATAACACCTAGCTCAAGTGAAGTAGATATTCTTGATATCCTTAAAGAAGGTCAGATCATCCCATGCTAAGTGAGGGGCTAGACTCTGGCTTTATTACATAAAGCTAGAATTCTGCTCCAATCCATCGCTTTTAAGAGTTCCCTGATGGCTCAGAGGGTAAAGCATCTGTCTGCAGTGCAGGAGACCTGGGTTCGATCCCTGGGCTGGGAAGATCCCCTGGAGAAGGAAAAGGCAACCCACTCCAGTAATCTTGCTTGGAGAATCCCTGGATGGAGGAACCTCATAGGCTACAGTCCACCAGGTCGCAAAGAGTCGGACACGACTGAAGAACTTCACTTAGTACCTCTATTTCCACTTTTGATCAAAGGCACAATAATCAGGGTCCAGGCAGTCTAGGCAGGCAATCCTTTACATTAATTAATAGGGGAACATCAATTAATCGAAATAAAAATATTTACGGCTTTCTTTTTTCCCCCATAAATGCATTCAGTGTCCATTTGCTTTGCACCTTTCATCTCAAGATTTCAGTTTTGATAATTATCAGTCTAGTCAGCATCCTACTACTTTTTGGAGAAGGAGCAGACTGTTATAATTTTAAAAAGGGAAGATAAATGTGGGCTTAAATCTTCCTCTGCCATTTATCAGCTGTGTGATCTTGGTCAAGTCCATTCACTCCTCTGAGCTTCAGTTTTCTCATCTATAAAAGGGTGATACTAACCTCAAAATTGCTGGATTGTGATAAGGATTAATTGTGATAACATCTATAAAGCACTTATTCCAATATCTGACACTGAATTGGCCCATGAAAAATGAAGGATCAAGATTATTTTCTATATTTCTTAGGGAACATTTTATAGAGTAAAAATGTTCTCTAATAGAAATGAGAGCCATATATATTAATTTTAAATACATGAGTAGCCACACTAAAAGGAGTAAAAAGATACAGGTGAAATTTATTTTAATAAAATATTTAACCAAATATATCCAAAATATTATTTCAAATGTAATCAATATAAGACAATATGAAAGATAATCAGTGAGATATTCTATATTTTGTTTGTAGTGCCCAGTCTTCGAAATCTGGTGTGTATCTCACCCTTAAAAGCATATCTCAATTAAGACAGTAATTTTTGGGGAAATACTTGATCTGTATATAGATTTTATAAAACTTTAGTTGAAGTAGATTTTAGATAGCCAAGTTGTTCTGCACTTATTTCAAAGTTTTCTGATAACTGAATCAAGTGCCAATTTGTAAGATTTAGAGTGAAATGAACGAAAATAAAATGTTAAATTCTGTGCCTTGGCCACCTTAGCCACATTTCAAGTGCTTTCGAGCCCACAGGTGCTAGAGCATAGGGGACGGAACACATCTAACTCAGCTGGCTCACCCCAGCATGAACCCAGTACCAGGTTCGCTTACCGCGCCACCCCTGGAGTTTGGAAGTGGCAGAGGGCGTCAGGGTTCCCAGCGGTGCACTGCTGCACATCCCACTTAGCGCACTCCTTCCTCACACACTACACCCTCTGTCTCCAGCTGAGCAAGTGCCAGCCTCAGAAGTAATTTCCTTCGTTAGAAAAACAAGGCAGCTTAAAAAAAAAAAAAAAAAAAAAAAACTTTGATAAGTTCAGTGGTCCTATTTCCTCCCATAAACAGATTTTTGATGCACTGTCCCCTTTTTCCAGCTCTACCAAAAGGAAAGGGATTTTCTTTTATTGGCTTTTTAAATGACACCTCTCTGTCCAGAAGAGAAGATCTATGAATGAAATACACTTTCTGTCTTCTTGAGGCTCCCTTTGTTTTTCTTAGGGGCTTCTAGGGTTGACCATTTTGCCTCAAAATACCTGTAAATTTTTAAATAGTGGCTAAGCAAACAGAAAAATATCTATGCATAAAATACTAGAAGGATATGGATTAATATGTGAATAGGACTGTTTGGGATTCTTTTTCATCTACTTTGGTTTTGTTCTTTCCAGATTACTTTAAAGAGAAAAATATATAAAAATATTTATATACATATATTATAAAAAATAAAGGGAAAACTAAATGTTAGTTTTAACAGTATGATCCATATACAAAGCACAGTCAAGTAACATGTGAATTGCAGCAATGTAGAGAAATGTATTTTCTATAAGAACACAGAAAGCATTTGACCCTGTTGCTTAGATACCCATTTTCTAGAACTGTCTACTGGGTGACATGGGATTATGGTAACAGTCTCACTACTGAGTTATTCCATGAGTAATGTTTGTATATTAAATGATGTAAATTTTAGACATTTGTTTTTAAGAATCAGTCTGTAGGCTATAAAAACCTTAAAGGTGATAAAAAATTAGAAGGAAAAAAATACACATTCCTCATTCAACAGTCTAGCAACATATTAGGTAATGCCTAAGAGTGCTATTTAGAGAAAACATAGCACAGATAACCAAAAATACTAAATAATAATGTAACTAAGAAAAGTTGAGATGTTTGGTGAAGCAGCAATATAAATAAATAATTTTGCCAAATATTTCATTAGAGTTTAAAATTAATAAATGAAGCAATAGAAGCAAAAGTATGTTAGGATTCTCTTGTTTTGGTCTAAGAACTAAAATCAGAAGCACTTAAAATTTTAAAAGGCTATTCCTGGGAGTTTGAACTGAGGCTTGGGCAGGATAGTTGTACCCTTCTATTCAGGTGTAATTCATTTTACCACATATTCCTACAACATATACAGTTACAGAACAACATTTAAGTTTATTGTGGAGTATGTCTAGGAGGTTTGGGATTGGTAGGCATATTGTTAGGTAAGGTGATTGTTTTGGTCCATAAAATACTTTTTAAAACCTACAGGTTATAAAATGTTGAGTAAAGAAAAAATGTGTCAGCCAGCCTAATAATTAAGAAGAATGTCCTCCAAACTTGCAGCATATGTATAGGCTACAGATTTATTACAGACACAGAGAAGCATTCTAGGCATCGGGAGGGGAGAAAAGAGAGTACAGGGCTATTTCTCCTGCTTTGAAGTTCTCCCAAATCCACTGACCTCTGGGGGAAACTACATGTGTTGCATACAGCCTTGGGGAGTCGTGACCTCTTTGCCTGACCACAACCGTCTGTCTTTCCAGCCTGCAGGGGTCCCGGTGTGCCGTCACCTGTGAGGACGGATGGTACTTCAACGGCCAAGACTGCCAGCCCTGCCACCGCTTCTGCGCCACCTGTGCTGGTACCTCCTCCCCAGCTCCTCTTATTTCTTCCTCTGGCTCTGGTTTGGCTTTCATTTGTCTGTCTTTATCCATCAGTCATGCACACCCTCTTGGTAATTTTTTTTTAATTAGACTTACTTTTCTAGCTTTACTGAGGCATAACAGACAAACATTATATACTTTAAGATGTACATGTGATGTTTTGAGATATATAATACAAGGTAATTAACATATTCATCACCTCAAATAGTTTGTGTGTGGTGAGAACACTTAAGATCAACTCTCTTGGTTGAGTTTTGAGTATACAATACAGTACTAACTGTAGTTACCATGGCGTATGTTAGATTTCCAGAATAACTGAAACTGTACCCGTGGATCCAGGTCTCATTTTCCCACCCTAGGTCCTTGACACCCCCCTTCTACTTCTGCTTTCATAAGTTTGACTTCTTTTTAGATTCCACATTTATGTGAGATCATGAGGTATTGGTCTTTTCTTATCTGGGTTCAATTTTAAATGTAACAGTAGTAGTACTCAAACTTCTGTGTTGAAAATACGTTCGAAGGAAGCCAAGGGTAGACACAAGATGTGTGCAGGCAACCTCTCGATAATTTTAGTGTAAATGCTGGAGAAGCATGGAGCTCTTCTGACAATCATCATGCATTCTCAAGTCAGTCAGCAGCAGCCTAACCTCACTGAAAACTTAAAACATCCCAGCATTTTGCTTTCAAAAGAGGTTTGATGTTTTTTTGGCAAATGGGTTCAATCTAAACCTGAAGACTTTTCCCCCAGAGAACATAAGGAAAAGTACAAATGTTACAGTTCTCAAAATTCCAACCTATTAATGCCATTTTCGCCAGTTATGCAAAAAGCAGCCCGCTGTGCAACCTTTTCTGAGGCTTTGTTTCTGTGTCCTGCATTTGTCTTGCTTTTAAGGAGCGGGTGCTGATGGGTGCATTAACTGCTCGGGGGCTACTTCATGGAGGAGCGGAGATGCGTGCAGAGCTGTGGTATCAGCTACTACTTTGACCACTCTTTAGAAAATGGATACAAATCCTGCAAAAAGTAAGTGGATCCTCCCCCCCACCCCCCCGCATTTAAGCTCCAGTGTTTAGCAACTGGATTCCTTATTTGACTGCCTTCAAACATACAATTTTATTAATGAAAAATAAGGTGCAAACATTTACCTATGGACACCAACACTCTGCAGCTTTAAACCCAACTGATTTTTGTGTGTGTGCCTCAGGAGCACTTTAAAACCTCTAAAGTTGTATTTCTGTTTCAAGTGCATGCTTTCTCCTCTTTAAAATCAGTCTACCTGCTAGGTTTTCTTTAATGTTGTCAATTAAAGCAATTCATTTAAGAAAATATTTTTGTAGCATCTTCAAAGGGAGAATTAAATTTAAGATGTTAAGAGACTGACAGTAAATACATCTTTTCCTGTGCCTGATGTGTGAAAGGATGACACATTGTACATTCTCCCCATAGATGTGACGCCAGCTGTTTGACATGCAATGGTCCAGGGATCAAGAACTGTACGAGCTGTCCCAGTGGGTATCTCTTAGACTTAGGAATGTGTCAGATGGGGGCCATCTGCAAGGACGGTGAGTACAACTGCTTATTTTATCTTCTGAGAACCATGTGATCCTTCCATGTTAAGGTCTAATATATATTTCCACTTGAAAATATTAACTATCAAGCATGTCTCAGGTAAGACATGCTGATGTCTTGTTGGTATTCCTTGAACTTATACCCTCAACGGGTTTAGTTTTCTGGTTGTTTTAACTGCAAAAAGAACTAAAGCATCCATTTACAAAGATGGCACTAGTTAATTTTTCTTAATTAGTAGACCTTGTTCTTGAAAACTTTAGAGCTTCAGGTTCAGAACAAAATTCAGCAGAAAGAAAGAGAATTCCCATATATCCTCTAACCACGCTGACCATACATACACACATACACACATATTCACCATCAGTATCCCTCACCAGAATGACATGTTTGTTACAGCTGATGAGCCAACACTAACAAATCATTGTCACCAAAATCTACAGTTTACCTTAGAGTCCACTTTTGGTGTTCTGTGAGTTTGGACAAATGTATAAAGACAAGTATCCACCACCGTATCCACCACACCACCACACCAAAGTACCCATCATTCAGATCACCCTTCACTACCCTGAAAATCCTCTGCACTCTGCCTATCCCTTCCTTCTTCCCTCCCCCTGGAAACCACTAATTTTTTTTCACTGTCATCGTAGATTTGACTTTTCCAGAGTGGCATATAGTTGGAATCATACAAACACTAACTAGAAAAGGCTACATATTGTATTGTTTTCCAGTCTTCCATCATATGTACTTTTTGCTAGATTTTTAAAATACCACATAGAGTTTTGTACCTTGCTTTCTGCTCTAAGCATTAGATAAATGCTATGCTATGTTTTTACAAAATCTTCAGAAACTTCACTTTTAATAACAGCTTAACAGTCTGTCTTGTGGATATGCCACAGTCTACTGCCACTCTCCTCTCATTTGGATTGTTTGTAATTGTGATATGTAATTGTGATATGTAAATAACAATCAAACGGCATCTGAATCTTTTATTAAGCTGTGATAGATAGGCATTTATCTAATGATAAAACAATTACAGATTGGTTCTAATGCTAATATTGGTCCATTTTTCTTTTCATTGCACCAGTGGTTCTCAACCAAAAGGCCAGGACCCCACACCTTCCCCCAAGATTCATTTAAATTGGTCTTGGGGTAAAGCACTGATAGCTTTAGAAGCTTCTGAAGTATTTTTAATGTGCAGCCATTCCCTCTGATAATTTGGCAAATGCCAAGTTCTCTCATTTTTAGCTTCTGCCATCTCCCTATCAATAAAATGAATGAATTTAAATTATTCCAACCCCAATATCTTATAAGCTTTGACTCTAGATATAATTCGTGCAGAGAGGACTCTTAAATTTGTGCCTAGACTTTATGCACATGTGCATCTCAACAATGTAGAAATAAAATGTTTGAACCATCATTGTTCTAAACATCTTGGACTGTTAGGGAAATTTGAAAATAAAAGCGATGCATTTGGAACAGTTTTCCCTGATAAAATCATTTCCCTGAGTTTAATCTTTGTGTTCCTTTGAATGGTTCCTCTTCTGGAAATTTCACAAGAGGCAGAAGAGTACTATGGCTGGGAGAATGTAGATTCAGAAGTCAGAATGCATCATTCTTATCTAGACTCCAGACCTTGGACAGGTTATGAGGGTTTTGGGGCCTCACTGCCCTCATCTATAAAAATAAAAAAGATAATACTGTTGCCTTCCTATGGTTATCTGATAACTTCCCATTAGGAATCTCAAACAACAAAGATATCTGAGCATGTGATGGCACTAATAGGGAAATCATTTATGCTCTCATATCCACAGAGCGTCTAAGTGACTTTGCATCTTTATAGCTCTTCTAATGTATGATTGACCTGGCAGGGACAGGCACACCTGTTCAGGCTCTGCATTCAGACTTTTCATGGCCAGGGCTAATTCTCACCACACAACACTCAGGTAAGAGGACTGGGAGTGATAGCACCCCAGATACCATGTAAGTATTACTTTGTAGTTATCAGCCAGTGATCCTTACCATCATGTTAAAAGCTGATCCCCCTCTATCTGAATATGATCAGAATTTTTGTTAGTTAGTAACTGAAAAACCAAGCAAGACTTTTAAGCCATTGACCCAAAAAGATGCACTATGACTTGAGAGGTTCACCCATAGCACTTGGTAACAGGCATTTCAGGGTTTATGATCTTTAACTGCTTTCCCTAAACCATGGTAAGCACGGGATTATGTATGCCAGCAGCACTTTGGTAAAAGTGGAGTGTCAGGATTGTGGGCAAAAGTGGAAATGAAGAACCATGATTTGTGATGAGTCCATTTTCAGGTAGGTTAAAGAATAAGATCACTGACGGCTCACGAGGCTTTTCAAATCACATGGCAATCACCATGTGCTGTTAGGGATGTGTTATTATTTTCTTTCAACTGTCATATTTCAGTGATTCTAAGACATACATTTTTATTATATTTTAATAGCTCCGGAATCAGATGCATCTTTTAATTCGTGGCAGCTTACAACTGCTTTAATCCACAGGTTGATGTGATATAGTTGTCATCGCCTGTCACTTAGTCACAGATATATCTAGTCAACTGAGGCACATGATCCCTCCTACTTATGCAGCATTTAACTGCACTTCCTAATAGCTTAAAAAAGTTAAACTATGTCTCAATATTCAAAGGAAGAGTTATTACCTAAGCCCAGGAAAAAAACAGCATGTTATGCAAATACTTTAATAAGCATAAAACTAATATGCTAATTGACAAAAGGTTATTATGTCACCATTTAATAAGAATTTTTCTTGGCAGTACTTAAAAAAGTGGTATATCTGAAATCCGGTGTCTTAGACTCAATGAAATATAGTATAAATGACTGTATATGCTCTGCTGTAGGTAATTCCAGAAAGAAAAATCCTCGCTTGTATTATTATTGATTTCTAATTTATTCTTTTTCTAATCTTTTTCCTTTTCATAAATGGATACCAATCACATTTACCGCTGGACTGCAAAACAATGCTTCTTGAAAAACAATGCTGTTGACTGAAATCACTCTGGGTGGACCAAATTTTCCTCCTGTTGACTGCTCCCGAATGATCCCTTCCAATCCCCCAATCTGCCTCTCTGGCCAATCACAACCTTCTTCCATGTGTGTCCATCATGCTGCTCTCGTCCTCAACTTCCCCTGTCTCTTGCTGAATTCCTGGAAAAGCAACGGAAGAGTCCTGGGCGGAAGGAGGCTTCTGTATGCTAGTGAAAAAGAACAATCTGTGCCAACGGAAGGTTCTTCAACAACTGTGCTGCAAAACATGTACATTCCAAGGCTGAGCTGCCATCCTAGATTTCTTTGTTCCTGTAGACTTATAGATTACTCCATATTATTATTAAAAAGAAAAAAACAAGAAAAAAAAAAAAAAAGCAAGCCACCTCTCTCTTTCTTGCTCTCTTTTTCTCTCTCGCTCCAATTTGTGCAGGGAGATGGTGAACTGTTTTGTCAGAACTTAAATGGAAAAAGAAATAAACCTACAACAAGCCTACCTTTTATAACTGGGTGTTTAGTGCTAAACAGCCAGAACCACAGAGACAGTATTGTATGACCAAAGCATCTGATGCCAAAATTTGACGTTAAAGTAATGATTTGATTTCCTGCCCTGCTTTTGAAGGTCCATTTTGGTTTTTTGTGTGTTTTTTGTTTGTTTTTTCCTTTTGCATTTACTTGCTTGCTTCCCCCTTTGAGACTCCTAAAAATCCCTTTCAAAAACATCACAAGAGCAGACATAGATCAAAATGAAACAGAGAGCTCTTGCATCCATCATTTTTCATGCTTGAGTCCACTGTTGGGGGAAATGGCAGAAAACTGGACCTAAGGGCATTAAGAACATCCCACAGAGTTGTGTTCAGTGTCATTTGTCTTGGTTTTTCACAGCTGGCCATTGATACTTTCCACACATAATTTACTTCATGCATTATGTGCTGGTTTTGGCATTATGCCCACTTGATAAGTCTGCTCCACTGGTTTCATCAGATAGACTTGCTGCTACTGGCTTTTCCATGGTAGATTCGGTTATTTTACATACAGCTGGTCAAATGGGATTGCTCTGCATAGTCAAATTGGTGATGGACAGAATGCAAAGATTCACAGAATAGCTGAGACTGATTCAGCTCCCCCAAATCCAGAGTGTTTACTCGTAAACCCTGCACATGCTCTTGGTGCTATTCAGCCATTACCCCATAGCATTTTTTAAGGCCATCAGAAATTCCATGTGTTGTAGTGGAAAGTGTTTTGGATATGATGAAGGAAATTTCTTCCTAGAGTCAAAAGTTTCTAAAAGGTCCTGTATTTTTTAAGAAATGGAATTTATTTAAATAATATTTAAGCCTGTGCCAAAGTTGGCAGGGTAACATTTTTCAATGGTGCTTATTAGAAGTGTTTTTCATCTTATCATTTTAAGAAAATAAAACTGGAAATGGAATATGGGCAGCATGATTGTACCCTCCTGGTTCTGTTCTTTCCCCACTCCTCTGTCGCTCTATAACCATGCTGATACACCTATCCACTGAATGTCAATGAGACCATCTGTTTTCCTGGAAAACTCACTGGTTTTCAATGAGTCCCCAAACACATCCTGGAATCTAGCAGACTGACTTATGTGAATACTCTTTGGATCAGTGGTCAGAAATGAGGAAGCTTGATAGATCTTTTTATAACTCTTGAGTTTCTCTATTTAGGAGAGCAGAGACTAATATCAAGTTTCTTCATGTTTCATATCAAAGCTCCATTGGTGACCTCATTTGCTTTCAGAGTGACCAGCCATCTTGCAGGCTTTAGGCTTCGGACAGCCTCACTTCCAAGATGAGAGAAGGAATGATATCAACATAGGTTATCCTGGGAAATGGATGCTAACTAAGGTCCCCATCCAAGAAGCAAGCTAGTAAAAGGCCTAACTTGAAATTTTGTATTCCAAGACATCAAAGTTAATATTTAACCCAAGGTAAATAATGAGTACAAAGTCTAATGACCCTTTTAATAGCACTGCAGTGATCCTAAGTTATATAATGATTCATATATAACTAGGGGATCAACTGATTTTGTTGAGTAATTTTTCCTCTTCATAACACTGCAGGCCCTTCTGACCTGAAGAAAGCAAGTTAGTGCTGGGTCTGGCATGTAGAGTCTTACATTTAAAGTCACAGTCTCTTAAGTGGACAAAAGTAAGTGAGAGCCTGTCAAGTAGATGGTGAAACCAGATCTGCCTGCAGAAGAATCCATTTAACTGAACCCACCCATAATATTTGAGGCACAGAGTTACTATGAAGGGAAAAATAAAAATGTTGTCTGTGTTCTTAGACAAATAACCATCAATCTGACAGTCAAAACCATTGGGGTCCACCAACATGTGTTCCATTTCTCACTGACCGTGCAGGCACACATTGTGGAAATACTGGTTTAACTACTAGTGGTTACTGCCTCGTTTATCTACAGAATATTATTAACTAGAACATAATGCTTTCAAAGTTTAAGTTAATGTTATATATTATGTATAAATATATATATTCATAATGAGATATATGTAATGGATAGTACAAAGTTTGGAGACTTAACAAATACTCTAACCTAGAGCCAGAAGTCCTATTTTCTGTTTTCTTTTGTCTTTTCATTAGTGATCCATTGTTAAATCCAAATTCACTTTTACTGAAAAATACTGTACATGTGTAAAATGTTCAGTTGTTTTTTTGTAAAATATAGTAGAATGGTTGTAATTGATACTGGCCAAAATCAATGTTATTCCATATTTTATTTTTTCTATTAAATTAACCTAAGTTCCTGTTTATTTGATCTGTTCATAACCATGTGCAAACATCTCTGAAAGGGTGAGGTCATGAGAAACTTCTGTTTCCATACAGAAGCTGAATATGGAGAAAGGGTGGTGAATGGAGCATATAAATAAGATTGGGAAGAAAGGGTGAACAGAGATGGGAACTGAAAAAAGGAGAATGTAACAGCAATAGAAGAAAGGAACAGTTTAGGTTTGGTCATGAATGACTGTTAAATCTCATTTTTAGTAAGCAGGTTGTGAAAAATCTACAAAAGCTTGGTGCAGTTGCTACTGCATGTACAGACGCAATGTCCAGTGAAAGAGCCGTCTGGACCTGCTCTTTCCCTGGCTTCCCCCAGGGCATGGACTACCGCACACCTACCTGTGGGCGTATGAAAGGGTGGGGACCATGCTGCTGGGCACAGAGAGGTGGGGGAGTGTGAAAGGCGTTATAGAAGATGGCCTTATTCAGTTGGCTGATATCCTGTGCATCATTATCCCTGGCTGTATCATATCCCTGTGGCTGTATCCCTGGATGCCTAGAAGATGACTTTGTCTAAAACTAGTCTCTAGTACATGCTACAGGGTAGAACTGTATAGTTAGCAAATAAACAACCATGGGTCATAGACCTTTGTGAACCCTGCTTGTGATGGTCACTAGCCCTGAAGGTTCAATGCCCTTCCCAATGCAAAAAAAAGAAATGAGAAATCAATAGAAGTGACACACATATTGAGCTCTGATAAAAAAGGTATAAGAAAGAGGTTCTATTGCCATGAAGTCCCATTACAGAGATGGGGAGAAACTAATTTTACTGACCATTTACTATGTGCTGTACAATATGGGAATACAGAGAGAGAGAGAGAGAGAGAGAGAGTGTGTGTGTAGATATATTGGGTTGGCCAAAAGTTCATTCAAGTTTCCCCTAAGATGGTACAGAAAAACCTGAAAGAGCTTTTTGGCCAACCCAATAAATATACTCTCAATCTCACAAAAATTCTAGAACAGAAATACATGTAGTATCCTCTGTTTACAAATGAGAAAGCTGAGGCATATGGACTTGAAATAAATTGATAGGGATTGCAAAACCAGACTCAGAATAATAAAAATAAAATTCAATAGTAAGACCATTAATCCTAAGGAGTGACTTCTAAATCTCAGATGAGTAAGCTAAGTTCAGACAGGTAGAAATCCCTTTGAATTGGATTAGTCAGGTGTTTCTTAGAGCAGTTTAGACTGGTATTGGATCTTGGAGGATGGCTGAGGCTTAACTAAGCAGACGGAACTAAAGTAGGATGAGCATCACCAGCAAATCTGCTGCTCAAGAGTTGTTCAGGGAAACAATTCGATTGTTCTAATGGTTTTAACTAATTACCTCATTGCTACAAAGAACAGTAATTCAAGATGTGATGGATCAGTCAAGAAGAATCAACATTTTTACATTTTCCATGAGATGGATAGTGTGTCCATTCTTTTCAATTTTCATACCCATGGAAGACCTTGCTATTCATTAATATCCATCCCTGGACTGATCAGCACTCTCTCACCTTTCAGCCAATATTAGAGATCCATCATCATGCTACTCATCTCTTCTATCAGACTCCTCATTTCCACACAGCAATCTACTCTTCATTTTGAGGAATTTGCAAACTGAGTACTTCACAGAGAAGGGAAAGTAACTGTTGTAGTAACTGCTAAGTTAAAATTTCTCCATCAAGTGATCAACACTATAGGCACATCTGAGTATATAAGTATCCCTGGTAGTGCAGAAGTTAAAGCGTCTGCCTGCAATGTGGGAGACCTGGAGAAGGAAATGGCAACCCACTCCAGCGTTCTTGCCTGGAGAGTCCCATGGACAGAGGAGCTTGGTGGGCTACAGTCCATGGGTCACAAAGAGTTGGACACGACTGAGCGACTTCACTTTCACTTTCACTTTCATGTAGAAAAAAATATCATGCAGCTTAAATGTAAGTGGGCATACATTCTTAACTGCTTTCATATGATCATTCAGCTTCACACAAGGGACAGTGACAGACAGCAATTTGACAGAAAACTGGAGGCAATTTTCTAATACAAAACGGGAGGGGAACACAAAGGCCAGCTGCAGTCTGACCTCACCTGTCCCAAGCTGGGCCTGGGCTCCAAACTCAGTATGTGTCAATGACAAGTATAAACCACTTCTCTTCCCTGGTTGATGTCCATTTCCAAAGTTATTTTTGTTAAAACCCATAAAATCTGAAATTCTTGGCAGAATATTTTGGAGCCACTGACAAATTTAGCAAGGCATAGCCAAGATGGACTTAATTTCACTATGGCTCATTGGAGCAATTTGGCAATAGCATTGGGGCTATAAACCATAAAATCATGTCTCCTCTTCACCATGAGAGGCAAAGATCTGGCCCGAAGTCAATTGCTGGGCAAGAAGGATACAGCTATATAGCATCACTGAGTCTCCTAGGGCAAGTTTGGGACCTGGGAACTCCAGCTGTTCCTTCCTACCTTCTTCCTATAAGAGACTTAGAAAGATGTTTAACTGTTATTGCTGAAGGATTTTCTTGCAAGATTTTTTTTCTCTAAAGGGCCATTGTTGAGTCCTTCACCACAATAATTGTTGCAACTCTTCTTTTTCCAGGTCAGATGTCAGGCAACAAAAGATATTTTGCATCTCCACTTCTAGAAATTTACAGAAACATTCCCTGAAGTCTGAATTGTAAGACACTTTTTAGAAAAGAATTTACTACAAGAATATAGTGTTTTTAAGCCAGCAGAGTTTTACTACAATGGCATTATTTAATTTTGCCCCCACAAAAATCAGAGCGACCACAAAAATCAGAGCGACCTACAGAAACTAACTTTCTGTTGCAAGATTCACAACTATCAAGGATATGGATTAAAATCAAGCCCAGAACATCAACTTTCTATACAACACTGCCTCCCTTTTATGAGCGCCAAGAGAAAACAAGTCCATATTACATACATTGCAAGACAGGGGTAAGAGCCTTTTCCTAAGTGTGAATAGAAAGCACACTATATTCCTGGACTTGGCTTTTTCTCCTTATTAATCCAAGCGAATTGCTTCCACAAACAAACTTTGAGTTTCTTTCTATATACCAAGCATTGAGGTCCTTCGTGCCCTCTTCAAGCTTATGGTCTAGTGGTAAACAAACCAGAATACATGGTTATAACATGAAGCTACTGAAAGGCCTATTTAAAAAGCATCACAATATTGCTGGGAGTCAAAAAGAGCAAGCACATTCACTTCATTAATTAAGGGTTAAATGTACCATGGCTCACATGATAAGCTTTCCAAGGGCATCCAAAAATAACATGAAACATTCAAAACAGATTTGCCTTTAAAATGTGCAAAATCAAATGATATTTTAATTAAATATCTACAAAATGCAACATATCAAACTAGTAAACTGCAGCTCAACACTTAAGGAATCACATAATTAATGTGGGATAAAGGTGAATTTTAATGTTTGATATGATGTGGTACTCACAGAGACAGGAGGTTTCTAATTTAACCCTGCAGAAGAGGGACAAATTCACTCCTCATGTAGGGGGAAGGTATAGTTATACATAATTCCGATGTCTTCTCTCAAGATTCCCACCTGTAGATCCAAATAGCTACCTGCCATTTCCCTTCAGATGGCTAACAGGCATCTCAAAATTAACATGTCCAAAATAGACTTTAGACTTGCTAATCCCCTAAACATTATCATAGATTGTCTCCTATCTCAGCATATGGTATTAAAATACATCTAAAAATCCATCCATCCACCAGTTGCTCAAACCTAAACCCTAGGACTTCTCTTTTGTTACCCTCAAACCCAATCCATTGGCAAGATCCCACTGACCTCCATGATATATCTCTAAGTGACTTCTCCCCACTCCGTAGCTGTAATTCTGGATCAAAACACCATCCTCTCTACCCTAAACTACTGCCACAGCCTCCTAATCAGGCTCTCTGCTTCTCCCCCATCCATGCTCCATGCAGATGGCAGAGTGCTATTATAAACACAAAATCTGATTTCGCCTCTCCCTATTCACTCAGAATAAAATCTGAACTCCTTACCTGAGACCTTTCTGATATCTTGTCATGCTCCCTTGTTCATATTTTAATCATACCAACTTTCTTTTTGTTCTCCAAACAAAACTAGCGTATTTGTGCATCCAGAACCCTGCTCTTCACATGGCTGATATCTTCTCATCCTACAGATCTTAGTTCAAAAACAGCTCTTTCAGAAGCAGCTCCTTCTACCATTCACCCCACACCTGCCCACCTTTTGGTCTAGCACCACAAACATGCCATTCTACAGCTCATTGGCTTGTTTATTGTCAGTCTCTCCCTCAGCACCACCGGAGCTGAGGTTTTTCCGTTTTGTCCACAGTGGACAAGATGTCTAACACAGTGCCTTGCTTAGTAAATATTTGTGGAATGAACGACTAAGAAGATTTCAGTGAGAAGTTACATTAGACATGAGTCTTGAAAGATAAGCAGGAATTTGTAAGTCAAAGAAGGTGAGGATGTTGGAGAAGGATTCTTGAGAGAGAGAGAACTGGTACAAAGGGACAAAACCATCAAAGGCCTTGTGGACTGAGAGGCAGAGAGTGGGCAAGGTGAGCAAGTGAAGGAAGGGAATGGGAAGACCCCAGAGTTCAACTCACAAAGGGCCTAGGATGGGCTACTGCCCTCTTCAACCTCTTTATTTTTTGAATCATCAGCCTTTCTTTTCAGAGAGGCTAACTGACTTACTTAAGGACCCCATGAAGTCAACTTGTGGCCTCCTGCCAACAAATGCAGGAAGCATTTGTTCAGGCAGAATGCTGAGAAGGCTGTATTTGCTTCAGTACCCAAGGGATTGATGGCTGCACTGAGCCAACTAAATCAAAGGACAGGGTACTAAGCAGAGCTCAACTATCAGATTAGCTCACGTGAGAGGAGGCAGCCCATAGCTTCTCTTCACTGGGACATCCATGACTAGAGCAAGAAATCTGGCAAAGCCTGTTTGCAAGACTAGGGGGCAAGGACTGGCTCAGAATCTTCTTTTCCTTCTAAAAGAAAACCCTTTGTCCTCTAAACTGTCATTACCAGAGAAGAGTAAAAGGAAAGAATTAATAATATGTGAGGAACTACCCTTCATAACAACAGAACAACAGAAAGAGTAACTCCCATATATGGAATGCTTCCTATGTGCTAAGCACTGTGCTCAGTTCTTTATATGAGCTATCTCGTTCAATATTGCTGATAGCCTGATTTTATTCTCTCTACAAATGAGAAGGCAGATAAGGTAAATGCTTTAAGCACACCAGTGGTTAAATAGAAGACCTGAGATTAATTTAAATCCAGACGATCGGATATCAAAGTCTCTAAGAAAAATATAAGAGCCAAGGAAGTTGTCTGTTGAAACAAGCTTCAGGCTGTGATCACGAAGCTCACATCAGGAGTATATAGGCCACCTGACAATGTCTGGTCCAAGGTCCATGCTGTCTCTTGTGACTACAGCAATCTCTACCCAGGACTACTGAGCACGGCCACATAGTGTTTTGTGGGATCAAGCTAGGAGTGTATTTCAATATCACTATGAGAATTAGTAGTGACCAATGGGCCATGTGGGCAAAGGAAATCAGACAGGACCTAAAGGAAATGAGGCAGTGACTAGTAAGAAATGAGCACATGATGTCCCTTTCATGCTAATTTCTCCTTGTCTGGGAAGTCATCATTTGCATTCTCTAGCCTCAATGAAATGAAATAGAATAGAGATACAGGGAACACAGAAACATTACAATGCTGAAATCCATCACAAAATACATATTCCATGAGCTTCTTTGACAAATCCATTAAAGAAAATTCTTTCCAGGTGAGATTCAACAGGATTTTCTTGACACAAATCCATAACTGTTGCAACATAATAAAATCTAAACTATCAAGAAAATGTAAGTTTTATTATGTACAGAAATGTAATCTTTAACTGACTTGTATCATTAGAAGCTAGGAGAGATAAGAAAGCCTTCCTCAGTGATCAATGCAAAGAAAAAGTGAAAACAATAGAATGGGAAAGACTAGAAATCTCAAGAAAATTAGAGATCCAAAGGGAAATTTTCATGCAAAGATGGGCACAATAAAGGACAGAAATGGTATGGACCTAACAGAAGCAGAAGATATTAAGAAGAGGTGGAAAGAATACACAGAAGAACTATATAAAAAAGATCTTCACAATCCAGATAATCACAATGGTGTGATCACTCACCTAGAGCCAGATACCCTGGAATGTGAAGTCAAGTGGGCCTTTGGAAGCATCACTACAAACGAAGCTAGTGGAGGTGATGGAATTCCAGTTGAGCTGTTTCAAATCCTAAAAGATGATGCTGTGAAAGTGCTGCACTCCATATGCTAGCAAATTGGAAAACTCAGCAGTGGCCACAGGACTGGAAAAAGTCAGTTTTCATTCCAATCCCAAAGAAAGGCAATGCCAAAGAATGCTCAAACTACCACACAATTGCACTCATCTCATATGCTAGCAAAGTAATGCTCAAAATTCTTCAAGCCAGGCTTCAACAGTACATGAACCATGAACTTCCAGATGGTCAAGTTGGATTTAGAAAAGGCAGAGGAACCAGAAATCAAATTGCCAACATCCACTGGATCATCGGAAAAAGCAAGAGAGTTCAAGAAAAATAACTTCTGCTTTATTGACTATGCCAAAGCCTTTGACTGTGTGGATCACAACAAACTGTGGAAAATTCTGAAAGAGATGGGAATACCAGATCACCTAACCTGCCTCCTGAGAAATCTATATGCAGGTCAGGAAACAACAGTTAGAACTGGACATGGAACAACAGACTGGTTCCAAATTGGAAAAGGAGTACATCAAGGCTGTATAGTCACCCTGCTTGTTTAACTTATATGCAGAGTACATCATGAGAAATGCTGGACTGGATGAAGCACTAGCTGGAATCAAGACTGCCAGGAGAAATATCAATAACCTCAGATATGCAGATAACATCACACTTATGACAGAAATTGAAGAACTAAAGAGCCTCTTGATGAAAGTGAAAGAGGAGAGTGAAAACGTTGGCTTCAAACTCAGCATTCAGAAAACTAAGATCTTGGCATCTGGTCCCATCACTTTATGGAAAATAGATGGGGAAAACAGTGGAAACAGTGACAGACTTTATATTTTGGGGCTCCAAAATCACTGCAGATGGTGACTGCAGCCATGAAATTAAAAGATGCTTGCTCCTTGGAAGAAAAGTTATGACCAACCTAGATAGCACATTAAACAGCAGAGACATTACTTTGCCAACATAGGTCCATCTAGTCAAAGCTATGGTTTTTCCAATAGTCATGTTTGGACGTGAGAGTTGGACTATAAAGAAAGCTGAGCACTGAGGAATTGATGTTTCTGAACTGTGGTGTTGGAGAAGACTCTTGAGAGTCCCTTGGACTGCAAGGAGATCCAACCAGTCTATCCTAAAGGAAATTAGTCCTGAGTGTTCATTGGAAGGACTGAAGCTGAAGCTGAAACTCCAATACTTTGACCACCTGATGGGAAGAACTGACTCACTGGAAAAGACCCTGGTGCTGGGAAAGATTGAAAGTGGGAGAAGGGGATGGTAGAGGATAAGATGGCTGGATGGCATCACTGACTCAATGGACATGAGTCTGAGTAAACTCCAGGAGCTGGTGATGGGCAGGGAGGCCTGGCGTGCTGCAGTCCATGGGGTTGCAAAGAGCCAGACATGACTAAGTGACTGAACAGAACTGAACTGAACTGAATCATCTTGATCATCTTCCCTTGAGCAGTCCCATATCTGATCCGTCAGCAAATCAAGACAGTTCTACCTCCAAAATATATGTTGGATCCATATGTCAATCTGACCACGCCACGTCTCTAACCTCATCTCATGCCATTCTCTCCCTCCCTTCATATTTTGCAGCAACACTAACTTTCCCTGACTCCTTTACTCTACCTTGACCCTATAACTTTCCCACATGACATTCCCCTACTCTAATACTATTCCATCCCCTACTCTAATACTATTCCATAAGGAATGGAATCCAGCTCTTATTATCTGGATCTCAGTTTAAAATGACACTTCATTTCCTGATCCTTACAAACAAGATTAGATCTCTTTACTATAAGGTTTCATGGAAGCTTCTACTTTCATATCAGTTATACTATTAATATATATTTAGTTGTAGGAATATTTGATGTATGTATTCTCAGTACAAAGTTTGTTCCATGAGACAAAGCCAGTAAATGTCTTACATCTCACATGTTAGTGTTAGTTGCTCAGTCATGTCCGACTCTTTGTGACTCCACAGACTGTAGCCTGCCAGGCTTCTCTGTCCATGGAATTCTCCAGGCAAGAATACTGGAGTAGGGTGCCATTTCCTTCTCCAGAGGATATTTCTAACCAAGGAATTGAACCTGGGTCTCCCACACTATAGGCAGATTCTTTACCACCTGAGCCATGAGGGCAGCTTACATCTCATGACTCTAGCAAAATGTGTTTCACAGACACTTGATAACTCTTTGATCAGTAGATAAGTTAATAAATGAATAATTAAGTAAATAACTGAATAAATGACAGGGAAGAAATAGCCCTGGCCCAGACATCAGTACAACTAAATTCTAATCTTGATTCCATATAATTTGAATATAGCCCCCTTATGTGTCCACCCCAATTTCCACTGAGATGTGTCCACCCATCTACAGCATCATATGTATGAACCTTTTAAGACCATGTATTCAATGTAAGGGAAAATCCCAGTGATATTCTATCACTAGCCCTAAAACACACCGCACACAAAACCTTTATCACAAACTTAGTAAAGCTAATGTTTTAGGATTGTTCCACTAAAAGTGTACAGCTGGTAGTTATTGTGGTGGCAGAGTTATAAGGTGTCCCCTCAGATTACCATCCATTCATTGCTGTGAAGAGATTTTACAGATGGAATACTATCAACTGGCTTTAAAATATGGAGATGATTCCTGAATTATCCATATGGGCCCAAGGTATACATCAGAGGGATGCAGTAGAAGAAGGCAGAGAAGGCATGAGGCAGAAGAAGGGATCACAGAGAGAGATTCAAGACAAGAGAAGGATTTGACCCAGAGCAACTGGCTTGGAAGAAGCAGGAAGGGGGCCATGAGCGAAGAGATGCATGCAGTCTCTAGAAACTGAGAACTATCCTCAACTTACATGTTAAGTAAATAGAGACCTCAGTTTCTGTCATCAACTTGAATACACTTGGAGCAAATTCATTCCCAGAGTCTCCAGAAAGAATGTAGCCTATGACACATTCATGCAAACCTTGTAAAACTAGGAGCAGAGAAGCAGCTGAGCCATACTGAAACCAAACTACTAACCTACAGAATGGTGAGAAGATAAATGTTTTGTTGAGCCACAAAGGTAATGGTTACTTGTTACAGCAGCAATGGAAACTAATACATATTAGCTTATTTTCACAACTGTGACCTGAAAAGCATGCTTCTAATTAAATACATATGTAAGGGCCTACTATAATCTTCTGAAGAGATGAAAAGTGGGTGCTATCTTTTCACTTTCCCTCTGCATGCTACCAGAGAAGGCAATGGCACCCCACTCCAGTACTCTTGCCTGGAAAATCCCATGGACGGAGGAGCCTGGTAGGCTGCAGTCCATGCGGTCGCTAAGAGTTGGGCACGACTGAGCAACTTTACTTTCACTTTTCACTTTCCTGCATTGGAGAAGGAAATGGCAACCCACTCCAGTGTTCTTGCCTGGAGAATCTCAGGAATGGGGAGCCTGGTGGGCTGCCGTCTATGGGGTCACACAGAGTCGGACACGACTGAAACGACTTAGCTGCATGCTACAAAGCACCAGTATCTCTCCCAAGGGGAGCTTTTATGTCTGGTTCCCCAGTTTTTGTGGCTGCAGCCCAAGGGATACTTCTTGATTACCTAGCTCGGGTGGCCAGCAAAGCTTGCATTCCTGGGTCCTATGGAATGCAACCAACAGTTTGTGGCTGACCACCATCTCAAGGGAACCTGTGCAGAGAGAAGACTGAAATGTATCCCCAGTCTCTTTGTGAAAGAAGTCTATCTGCTTGCTTGGAGCTTTGGGCCTGATAGCAGGCTTCTGGTTTGGCACCCTCTACAGATCTACTAAAATGCAGTCCTGGAACAGAAGCCAATGGATGACATCTTTGTATTCCCCTTCCATGTCACTTCAGGTGGCTGGTATCTCCCAGAAAGGATCTTGTACACTTGTCTAGCACCCCGATTTTTGTGACTACTTCTAGCAGCCAGCAGGATTTATACTTGTGGTCTCACAGAACTCTATGTGTTTGTATACATTAAAAGCTGCTGCCTGCGGGTCTGGCTTCCAGTCAACCTGAATCTAGGTGCTGACTGAGATCTTCCCCTTTGGGCCATTGAAAGTTTTTAGCACAGTTCAACTACTGGGACCCACTAAAATAAAATCATGAAGATGTGAGAAACAACCAAGATCTAAGACAGGGTTGAATGACAAGGTTCATCCCCTACACAAAGTTACTCCTTCAAGACTGAGAAAAGTGGTGGTTTAATCTTATGCACAGAAACTAACACAGAGAGTCAAGGAAAATGAAAAAAACAGAGGAAAATGTTCCAAATGAAAGAACAAGGAATAAACCTCAGAAAAAGTCCTTAATGAGATGAAGGTAAATGATTGACCTGATAAAGAGTTCAAAATAATAGTCATAATATGCTTACTAAACTTGGAGGATCCCATGGATGGAGGAGCCCGTAGGCTGCAGTCCATGGGGTCGTTGAGAGTCGGACATGACTGAGCGACTTCACTTTCACTTTTCTCTTTCATGCATTGGAGAAGGACATGGCAACCCTCTCCAGTATTCTCGCCTGGAGAATCCCAGGGATGGCGAAGCCTGGTGGGCTGCCGTCTATGGGGTCGCACAGAGTCGGATACGACTGAAGTGACTTAGCAGCAGCAGAAGACTTGGAGGAAAATGGATGCACACAGTGAGAACTTCAACAAAGAAAGAAAGCATAAGACTACCAAATACAAGTCATGGAGCTGAAGAATACAACTTAACTGAAAAATGCAAAAGAGGGGTACAACAGCAGACAAGACAGAGCAGGAGAAAGGCCAGTGAACTCAAAGACAGGGCAGTGGGACTCATCCACACAAAGAATCAAAAAAAGAAAGAATGCAAAAAAAGTGAAGACAGCTTAAAAGACCCATGAGACACCATCAGTTCAGTTCAGTTCAGTCACTCAGTTGTGTTCGACTCTTTGCGACCCCATGAATCGCAGCACACCAGGCCTCCCTGTTCATTCCCATCTCTTGAAGTTCACTCAGACTCATGTCCATCAAGTCCGTGACGCCATCCAGCCATCTCATCCTTGGTCATCCCCTTCTCCTCCTGCCCCCAATCCCTTCCAGCATCAGAGTCTTTTCCAATGAGTCAACTCTTCGCATGAGGTGGCCAAAGTACTGGAATTTCAGCTTCAGCATCATTCCTTCCAAAGAAATCCCAGGGCTGATCTCCTTCAGAATGGACTGGTTGGATCTCCTTGCAGTCCAAGGGACTCTCAAGAGTCTTCTCCAACACCACAGTTCAAAAGCATCAATTCTTCAGTGTTCAGCCTTCTTCACAGTCCAACTCTCACATCCATACATGACCACAGGAAAAACCATAGCCTTGACTAGACAGACCTTAGTCAGCAAAGTAATGTCTCTGCTTTTGAATATACTGTCTAGGTTGGTCATAACTTTTCTTCCAAGGAGTAAGCGTCTTTTAGTTTCAGTCACCATCTGCAGTGATTTTGGAACCCCCCAAAATAAAGTCTGACAGTGTTTCCACTGTTTCCCCATCTATTTGCCATGAAGCGATGGGACCGGATGCCATGATCTTCGTTTTCTGAATGTTGAGCTTTAAATCAACTTTTTCACGCTCCTTTTCACCTTTATCAAGAGGCCCTTTAGCTCCTCTTCACTTTCTGCCATAAGGGTGGCATCATCTGCATATCTGAGGTTATTGATATTTCTGCCAGCAATCTTGATTCCAGCTTGTGTTTCTTCCAGTCCAGCATTTCTCATGATGTACTCTGCATAGAAGTTAAATAAGCAGGTGACAATATACAGCCTTGACATACTCCTTTTCCTATTTGGAACCAGTCTGTTGTTCCATGTCCAGTTCTAACTGTTGATTCCTGGCCTGCATACAGATTTCTCAAGAGGCAGGTTAGGTGGTCTGGTATTCCCATCTCTTTCAGAATTTTCCACAGTTTATTGTGATCCACACAGTCAAAGGCTTTGGCATAGTCAATAAAGCAGAAATATATGTTTTTCTGGAACTCTCTTGCTTTTTCCATGATCCAGCGGATGTTGGCAATTTGATCTCTGGTTCCTCTGCCTTTTCTAAAACCATCAAGCTGATCACTATTCACATTATATGGGCCCCAGGTGGAGAAGAGAAAGAGTAAAAAGAGCAGAAGATGTATTTGCAGAAATAATGACTGAAAACTCCTGTAACCTGGGGAAAGAGACATTCAGATCCAGGAAGTCCAGAGAGTTCCAATCCAGATGAATCCAAACAGACATCTACACCAAGATACATGAAAATTAAAGTATCAAAAATTAAAGACAAGGAGATAATCTTAAAAGCAGCAAGAGAAAAACACCTTGTTATATAAAGGGAATCCCTATAAGATCATCAGCAGCTACTTAGCAGAAACTTTGTGGGCCAGAAGGGACTGGCATGTACTAGCCAAAGTCCTGAAAGAAAAAAACGTCCAATCAAAAATACTCTATCCAGAAAAGCTGTCATTCAGAATTGAAGGAGAGTTTTCCAGACAACATAAAGGAGTTGATCACCTCTAAACTGGCTTTATAAGAAGTGTTAAAGGGACTTCTTTAGGCTGAAAAGAAAGAATACTAGTTAGTAACAGGAAAACCTAAAGATAAATATACAGTAAAATTTAGAATAATCAACTGTTGTAAAGATGGTGAATTAATCACTTATAAAGTTAGTAAGAAGGTTAAAAGACAAAAGTAAAAAAAAAAATCTATAACTAAAATAGTAAAGGGATACACAGGATAAAAAGATGTAAATTGTGACATCAAAACAAATCATTGAGAGGGAGTAAAAATGTAAAACTTTAGAATGCATTAAAATGTAAGTTATTATCAATTTAAAATAGACAGTTATAAGTATAACTTCATGCTTCCCTGGTTGCTCAGTTGGTAAAGAATTTGCCTGCAATGCAGGAGACACCGGTTGGATCCCTGGGTCAGGAAGATCTCCTGGAAAAGGAATGGCAACCCACTCCAGTACTCCCTTGCCTGGAGAATTCCATAAACAGAGGAGCTGGGCAGATTATACTCCATGGGATTGCAAAGAGTCGGACACAACTGCATGACTTTCACTTTTTCACTTTCATAAGTATAAATTATTATAGGTAAGTTTCATGGCAGCCTCCATGAAAGCAAAAATCTATAGCAGTACACAAAAGATTTAAAATATAAAAAAAGGAAGGCAACCATACCACTACTGAAAATCATCAAATTACAAAGAGAGCAAAAGAAGAAACAGAGAAACTACAAAAGAGCCAAAAAGCAACTAACAGAATTGCAAAAGTACATACCCATCAATAATCACTTTAAACGCATGTGGACTAAATTCTATCAAAAGACAGAATGACTGAATGGATTTTAAAAACTGAGACCCATCTAAATGCTGCCTATATGAGACTCCCTTCAGTTGTAAAAGTGCACAAAGACTAAAAGTGAAGGAATTGAAAAAGATATTCTATGCAAATGGAAACCAAAGAAAGCCAGGATAGCCATACTTGAGAATAAGCAGACTTTTTTTTTTTTTTTTTTTGCCATGCAACATGGCATTCAGGATCTTAGTTCCCTGGCCAGAAATGAACCTAGGCCCACTAGTGAAACCCAAGCCCTCACCACTGGACTATGAGGGAATTCACAAGATTAAATAGATTGTAAAACAAAGAATATAATAAGAGACAAAGATGAGCATTGAATAATAATAAAGGAATTAATCCAACAAGAGGATATATCATTTTAAATATTTATGCACCCAACACAGGAACACCTAAATATACAGAGCAAATATTAAAGATCTAAAGAGAGAAAATAGACAGTAGCACAATATAGTACAGGATTTTAATACCTCACTTATATCAATGTATAGGTCATCCAGACAGGAAAACAATAAGGAAACACTGGTATTAAACACCACATTAGGCCAGATGGACTTAATGGATATACAGAACATTTCATAACAGATACACAGAACATTTCATCAAAAACAAAACAAAACCCAGAATACACATTCTTCTCAAGCACACATGGAACATTCCCCAGGACACATGTGGTAGGCCACAAAATTAGTCTTAAGTAGTTAAGACTGAAATCATATCAAGTATCATTTTTAATCACAATGGTATAAAACTGGAAACCAATTATAAGAAGAAAACTGGAAAATTTACAAATATACAGAGACTGAAGAACATGCTGCTGAACATCAATGGGTCAAAAAAGAAAGAGAGAAATTTTTAAAAATACCTTGAGACAAATGAAAATGGAAACACAACATACCAAAATTTATGGGATGCCATAAAAGCAGTTCTTGGAAAGTTGTTCATAATGATAAACGCTTTCATCAAGAAACAGAAAAATCTCAAACGACCTCATTTTATACCTCAAAGCACTAAGAAGAACAAACAAAACCCAAAGTTAATAGAAGAAAGAAAACAAAGATCCAAGCAGAAATAAATGAAATAGAAACTAAAAGTGCAGTGAAAAGGATCAATAAGAGCTTTTAAAAAAAATTTTGACTTTTAGACTCGCTAAGGAAAAGGGAAAACTCAACATCAGAAATTAAAGAAGATCTTAACAACTGATATCACAGAAATACAGAGAACAATAAGAGACAATTGTAAACAATTACATGCCAACAAGTTGGACAACCTAGAAGAAATGGATAACTTTCTGGAAACATACAACCTACCATTACCAAATTATGAAGAAACAGAAAATATGAGATCAATTACTATTAAAGAGATTGAGTCAGTAATCAAAAACCTTCCTACAAAGAAAATTCCAGGCCCATATGACTTCACTGGTGAATTCTAACAAACATTAAAAGAAAAATTAAAACAATACTTCTCAAACACTTCCCAAAAAAACAGAAAAAGAGGGAACACTTCCAAATTAATTTTATGAGACCAGTATCACCCTGATACTAAAACCAGACAAGGATATCACAAGAAAAGAAAATTACAGGCTAATATTCCTAATAAAATAGATGCAAAGGTCCTCAATAAAATATTAGCAAACTGAATTCAATAACACATTGAAAGCATAATGTACCATGATCAAGAAATATTTATTCCAGGAATGCAAAGATGTGTCAATATCCACAAATCTATCCATTTGAGTCACTACATCAACAAAGTGAAAGTTGCTCAGTCGTATCCAACTCTTTGCGACCCCATGGGCTGTAGAGTTCAAGGAATTCTCCAGGCCATAATATTGGAGTGGGTAGCCTTTCCCTTCTCTAGGGGATCTTCCCAACCCAGGGATCGAACCCACATCTCCAGCATTACAGGCACATTCTTTACGAGCTGAGCCACAAGGGAAGCCCAAGAATACTGGAGTGGGTAGCCTTTCTCTTCTCCAGTGGCTCTTCCCAACCCAAGAGTCGAGCCAGGGTCTTCTGCATTGCAGGCAGATTCTTTACCAACTGAGCTATCAGAGAAGCCCTAACAAGAAAGATAAAAATCATATGATGATCTTGATAGATTCAGAAAAAGCTTCTAAATTCAACATCCATTTATGATTTTTCAAAAACTCTCCAAAAAGCAGGTACAGAGAGAATGCACCTAAACATTACAAGACCACATATGGCAAGCCCATAGCTAACATCATACACAATGATGAAAGCTGAAAGAATTTCCTCTAAGATAGCACTGGAAATTCTAGCCATAGAATCAGGCAAGAAAAATGAGTAAAAGCATTCAAATTGGAAAGGAAGAAGTAAAACTGTCACTATTTGCAGATGGTGTATATAGAAAACCCTACAGACTCTATCAAAAAATGATTAAAACTAATAAGCAAATTAGTAAAGTTAAAAGATACAAAATCAATATACAAAAATTTGTTCCATCTCTTCAATAATGAAAAATCAGAAAGAGAAGCTGAGAAAATAATCCCATTTACAACTGCATCAAAAAAATAAAATATATAGTAATAAATTTAACCAAGGATATGGGAGATCTACACACTGAAAACTCATGGAAAAGAAATTGAAGAAGACTAGTAAATGGAAAGATATTCAGTATCATGAAAGCACTAATTATTTTTTAAATGTCCATACTAACCAAAGCAATCTATAGATTTGATGCAATCCACAAAGTTACAAAAGCAATTTTCACAGAAACAGAACAAACAATCCTAAAATTTGTAGGAACCACAAAAGACCTCAACTAGTCAAAGGAATCTTGAGAAATAACAACAACGCTAGATGCATATCATTCTCTCATTTCAAATTATATTATAAAACTATAATAATCAAAACAATATGGTGATATAGGCATAAAACCAGGCACACAGATCAATGGAACAGAACAGAGAGCTTAAAACTAGACCCATTCATATATGGTCAACTATAACAAAGAAGCCAAGGATATATAACAGTCTTTTCAAGTGATGGTTTGGGTAAACTGGGCTGCACAAAAGAATGAAACTGGACTACTATCTAATACCATACACAAACCTCACTTAAAATGTATAGAAGATTTGAACATAAGATATGAAACCATAAAACTACCAGAAGAAAGCATAGGTGGTAAGCTCCTTGTCATTTGTCTTGGTGATAATTTTTTTAGTCAGGTAGCAAAAACAAATGGAACTACATTAAACTAAATAGATCTGCATGGCTAAGAAAACCATCAACAAAATTTAAAAGGAATCTTCTGCAAAATCATATATCTGATAAGTTAATATCCAAAATACAACTGTATTGTATTGTTGTATAACAACAACAACAAAAAAAAAACCCACAATCTGATTAAAAATGAGTAGAAGATCTGAAAAGACATTTTCCAAAAGGAGACATACAGACAGTCAACAAGTACATCAAAAGGTGCTCAACATCACTAATTATCAGGGAAATGAAAGTCAAAACCACAATGAGCTATCACCTCACCCCTGTTAGAATGGCAATTTTTATCAAAAAGACAAGAAATTATGAGTGTTGGTGAGAATACAGATAAAGGGAAACCCTAGTACACTGTTGGCAACAATGTAAATGAATGCAGCCATTATGAATAACAGTATGGAGTTGTCTTAAGAAATTAAAAATAGAATTATTATATGATCCTGTCCATGGGGTCGCAAGGAATCAGACACAACTGAATGACTAACAGTTTCACTTTCCATCATATGATCCAGCAATTCCACTTCTGGGCATATAACCGAAGGAAATGAAATCACTATCTCAAAGACATATGTGGAGCGCAGCATATGTTAAGTGCAGCATTATTTACAGTAGTCAACATATGGAAACAACTTAAGTATCCACTGATGGATGAAAGGATAAAAGAACTATGATGTGTTCAGCTCACTTCAGTCACTCAGTGGTGTCCGACTCTTTGTGACCCCATGAATCACAGCATGCCAGGACTCTCTGTCCATCACCAACTCCTGGAATTCACCATTCACGCATAAAAAAGAAGAAAATCTTGCCATTTGCCAATAACATGATGGACCTTGAGGGCACTAAGCGAAATAAGTTAGACAAAGAAAGACAAAACTGTATGATCTCATTTATATGTAGAATCTTTATATATGTTTATATATGTATACATATATGTATATATATATATACACAGATTATATACAGAGAACAGATCAAGGATTGCCAGAAGTTGGCTGGAGGGGTGGGGGTTGTGAAACAGGCTAACAGGGTCAAAGGTACAAATTTCCAGTTATAAGATATATGTTATGGCAATGTCATGTACAGTGTGGTGACTATAGTTAATAACACTGTATTGCATATTTGAAAGTTGCTAAGAAAACAGATCTTAGATTATGTTTCAGTATATAGAAATATGAAATCATTATGTTGTATACTTGAAACTAATGTTCAATGGCAATTATACCTCAAAAATAGAATCAGTTCAGTTCAGTCACTCAGTCAACTCTTTGCAACCCCATGAATCGCAGCATGCCAGGCCTCCCTGTCCATCACCAACTCCTAGAGTTCACTCAGACTCGCACCCATCGAGTCAGTGATGCCATCTAGCCATCTCATCCTCTGTCATCCCCTTCTTCTCCTGCCCACAATCCCTCCCAGCATCAAAGTCTTTTCCAATGAGTCAACTCTTCGCATGAGGTGGCCAAAGTACTGGAGTTTCAGCTTCAGCATCACTCCTTCCAAAGGAATCCAGGGTTGCCTTCAGAATGGACTGGTTGGATCTCCTTGCAGTCCAAGGCACTCTCAAGAGTCTTCTCCAACACCACATTTCAAAAGCATCAATTCTTCAGCGCTTAGCCTTCTTCACAGTCCAACTCTCACATCCATACATGACTACTGGAGAAACCACAGCCTTGACTAGACGGACTTTAGTCGGCAAAGTAATGTCTCTGCTTTTGAATATGCTGTCTAGGTTGCTCATAACTTTTCTTCCAAGGAGTAAGCATTTTTTAATTTCATGGCTGCAATCACCATCTGCAGTGATTTTGGAGCCCCCAAAAATAAAGTCTGACACTGTTTCCACTGTTTCCCCATCTATTTGCCATGAAGTGATGGGACTGGATGCCATGATCGTTTTCTGAATGTTGAGTTTTAAGCCAGCTTGTTCACTCTCCTCTTTTACTTTCATCAAGAGGCCCTTTAGCTCCTCTTCACTTTCTGCCATAAGGGTGGCGTCATCTGCATATCTGAGGTTATTGATATTTCTGCCAGCAATCTTGATTCCAGCTTGTGTTTCTTCCAGTCCAGCATTTCTCATGATGTACTCTGCATATAAGTTAAATAAGCAGGTGACAATATACAGCCTTGACATACTCCTTTTCCTATTTGGAACCAGTCTGTTGTTCCATGTCCAGTTCTAACTGTTGATTCCTGGCCTGCATACAGATTTCTCAAGAGGCAGGTCAGGTGGTCTGGTATTCCCATCTCTTTCAGAATTTTCCACAGTTTATTGCGATCCACACAATCAAAGGCTTTGGCATAGTCAATAAAGCAGAAATAGATATTTTTCTGGAACTCTCTTGCTTTTTCCATGATCCAGCGGATGTTGGCAATTTGATATCTGGTTCCTCTGCCTTTCCTAAAACCAGATTGAACATCAGGAAGTTCCCGGTTCACATATTGCTGAAGCCTGGCTTGGAGAATTTTGAGCATTACACTGCTGAGTTTTCCAAATTTGTTGGCATATTGAGTGCAGCAAAAACTAATATGATTAGAATAAAACTATACAACCAGAATATATATTTTTGCAAAATCTTCAGATAATCTATAAACACAAAGCTTAAAATGCACTGCCACAGATGGACACTTCTTTCCAGAGTGTGAGAAGTGTACCCTTGATTTATTGAGAGTCACTTCTACAAACTTCATAGTGTTAAAGGTGCACAAGGAGGAATTAGGCAGCTGGTCCTTGCTGCTGCTGCTGCTGCTAAGTCACTTCAGTCGTGTCCGACTCTGTGTGACCCCATAGACAGCAGCCCATTCGGTCCCCCGTCCCTGGGATTCTCCAGGCAAGAACACTGGAGTGGGTTGCTATTTCCTTCTCCAATGCATGAAAGTGAAAAGTGAAAGTCAGTCGCTCAGTCGTGTCCAACTCTTCGAGACCCCATGGACTGCAGCCTACCAGGGTCCTCCATCCACGTGATTTTCCAGGCAAGAGAACTGGAGTGGGGGTGCCATTGCCTTCTCTGAGCTGGTCCTTGACTCGCCATTAATCATCAGAAATGACGTAAGTTAACAGCAGCAGTTTAGGTTAAACAGTCAACTAGAGGGTTCTGATCCCCAGGCTGATCAAGGAGCCTGAAAGACTCAGCTATTTGAGCTATGAATTGGAAATTTGTTTACGGGCACCCAACACTGGGTCTCAGCAGTTGATGCAGCAACAAAGTCTGTCCACAGCTAGTTTAACGATCCAGACAGTTCATAAGCAAGCTCTGCCTTGATAGCATTTGTACTCTCAGAGATAAAGGACTCTGTCCTTGTGACCATTTTCCACATCTGTCCTCTTAAATGAGTTGCATGATCAGTTACATTTTTAGCAAACAGGCAAGTGCAAGACTTATCCTTCTCGAATTCCCTTACTACAGGTTCAAAATTATCACCGCCTTACTGATAACCTACTTTAGGTCAGGCACAGAACTAGGGCCTTCTGTGTTCATCACTTGGCAACTCAGTGCAGTTGTCTCTACTTCAAGGTGAGGAATCAGAAGATTCGAGTGGCTAATTGTTCTCTCAAGGATATGTCATTAGCCAGGTCTGTTCCTAGTTCAGTGCGCTTTCTCCAACAGCTACCCCTATCTGTTCCTCTTCTTTCCACATCCCAGCCTTCCAAAGTCCTCCTATTCAGATGGCACATCTTCTACCACCTCCACCCACTTATGCATATTTGAGTAGTTACTAGGTTGAACCTTATATATTATACTATTAAATCCCCAAGCATCTCTAAGCTATGAGCCATGCCATACAAGGGCACCCAAGACAGATGGGTCATAGTGAAGAGTTCTGACACAACATGGTCCATTGGAGGAGGAAAATGGCAACTCACTCCTGTAGTCTTTTCTGGAGAACCCCATAAACAGTATGAAAAGGCAAAAGATATGACATTGGAAGATGAGTCCTCACAGGTCAGAAAGTGTCCAATGTGCTACTGTGGAAGAGCAGAGGGCAATAGCTAATAACTCCAGAAAGAATGAAGTGGCTGGGCCAAAGTAGAAACAATGCTCAGTTGTGGCTGCATCTGGTGGTGAAAGTAAAGTCTGATGCTGTAAAGAACAATATTATATAGAAATCTGGAATGTTAGGTCCATGAATCAAGGTAAATTGGATGTGGTCAAGCAGGAGATGGCAAGACTGAACACTGACATCTTAGGAATAAGTGAATGAAAATGGACAGGAATGGGCAAATTTAATTCAGATGACCATTATATCTACTACTGTGGGCAAGAATCCCTTAGAAGAAATGGAGTAGCCCTCATAGTCAACAAAAGACTCCAAAGTGCAATACTTGGGGTACAATCTTGAATATGACAGAATGATCTCAGCTCGTTTCCAAGGCAAACCATTCAACATCACAGTAATCCAAGTTTATACCCCAATGGCTGATGCTGAAGAAAGTGAAGCTGACCTACAATACCTTCTAGAACTAACACCAAAAAAGAAGTCCTTTTCATCACAGGGGATTGGGATGCAAAAGTAGGAGTCAAGAGATATCCTGAGTAACAGGCAAGTTTGGCTTTGGAGTACAAATGAAGCAGAGCGAAGACTAACAGAGTTTCGTCAAGAGAACACACTAACCAAGGCAAACACCCTTTTACAACAACAAAAGAGATGACTCTACACATGGACATCACCAGATGGTCAATACCAGAATCAGACTGGTTATGTTTTTTGCAGACAAAGATGGAGAAGCTCTACACAGTCAGCAAAACAGGACCTGGAGCTGACTGAAGCTCAGATCATCAGCTCCTTACTGCAAAATTCAGGCTTAAATTGAAGAAAGGAAGGGAAACCAGTAGGCCTTTTGGGTATGATGTAAATCAAATCCCTATGATTAAACAGTAGAGGTGATGAATAGATTCAAGGGATTAAATTGGGAAGACAGAGTGCTTGAAGAATTAGGACAGAGGTTCAGAACATTGTATAGGAGGCAGTGACTAAAACCATCCCAAAGCAAAAGAAATGCAAGAAGGCAAAGTGGTTGTCTGAGGTGGCTTTACAAACAGCTGAGAAAAGAGAAGTGAAAGACAAGGGACAAAGGAAAAGATATACCTAAGTGAATGTAGAGCTCCGGAGAACAGCAAGGAGAGATAAGAAGGCCTTCCTCAATGAACACTGCAAAGAAACAGAGGAAAACAAAAGAATGGAAAAGACTAGAGATCTCTTTAAGAAAGTTAGACATATGAAGGCAACATTTCATGCAAAGATGGGCACAATAAAGGACAAACAGTAAGGGCCTAATAGAAGCAGAAGAGATTAAGAAGAGGTGGCAAGAATACACAGGAGAACTATATGAAAAAGATCTTAATGACTCAGATACATGATGCTGTCACTCACCTACAGTCAGACATCCTAGACTGTGAAGTCAAGTGGGCCATAGGAAGCATCACTACAAACAAAGCTAATGCAGGTGATGGAATTCCAGCTGAACTATTTCAAATCCTAAAGATGATTCTGTTAACATCCTGCACTCAATATGCCAGCAAATTTGGAGAACTCAGCAATGGCCATGGAACTGGAAAAGGTCAATTTTCATTCCAATCCCAAGGAAGGGAAATGCCAAAGAATGTTCAAACTACCATATAGTTGTGCTCATTTCACATGCTAGCAAGGTAATGCTCAAAATCTTTCAAGCTGGAATTTAGCAGTACAGAAACAGAGAACTTCCAGATTTGCAAGCTGGGTTCTGAAGAGGTAGAGAAACCAGGCATCAAGTTGCCAACATCTGTCAGATCATAGAAAAAGAAAGGGAATTCCAGAAAAACATCTACTTCTGCTTCATTGACTACGCTAAAGCCTTTGACTGTGTGGATCAGAACAAGCTGTGGAAAGTTCTTAAAGAGATGGGAATACCAGACCACCTTACCTGTCTTCTGAGAAACCTGTATTCAAGTCAAGAAGCAACAGTTAGAACTGGACATGGAACAATGGACTGGTTCAAAATTGAGAAAGGAGTGCATCAAGTCTGCATATTGTCACCCTGCTTATTTAACCTACATGCAGAGTACATCATAAGAAATGCCAGGCTGGATGAATCACAAGCTGGAATCAAAACTGCCAGAAGAAATATCAACAACCTCATATAAGCAGATGATACCACACTAATGGCAGAAAGTGAAAAGGAATTAAAGAGTCTCTTGATAAGGATGAAAGAAGACAGTGAAAAACCTTGAAACTCAACATTAAAAAAATAAGATCATGGCACCTGGTCCCATCACTTCATGGCAAATAGAAGGGGAAAATGTGGAAACAATGACAGACTTTATTTTCTTCGGTGCCAAAAATATCACAGTGATGGCAGCCATGAAATTAAAAAGACACTTGTTCCTTGGAAGGAAAGCTATGTCAAACCTAGACAGCATATTAAAAAGCAGAGACATCACTTTGCTGACAAATGTCCATAAGTCAAAGCTATGGTTTTTCTAGTAGTCATGTACAGATGTGAGAGTCAGACCATAAAGCAGGCTTAGTGCCAAATAATTGATGCTTTTGAACTGTGGTGCCAGAGAAGACTCTTGAGAGTCCCTTAGACTGCCAAGAGATCAAACCACTCAATCCTAAAGGAAACAAACCTTGAATAGTCACTGGAAGAACTGATGCTGAAGCTCCAATAATTTGGCCACGTGATGTGAAGACTTGAGTCACTGGAAAAGACCCTGATGCTGGGAAAGACTGAGGGCAGGAGGAGGAGGCAACAGAGGATGAGATGGTTAGACAGCATCACCAACTCTATGGCATGAATCTGAGCAAACTCCAGGAGATAGTGGAGGATAGAGAAGCCTGGTGTGCTGCAGTCCATGGAGTCACAAAGAATCAGACATGACTAAGCAACTGAACAACAATCCATCTCTAAGTTCCAATACATCCTTTTCAGGATACAGATAGTTTAATATCATAATTACAATCACAGAATATGAAGGAAAGATGCCTGGATTCACACCTTGGCTCTGTTACTTACTAGGTATGAGATCTTAGTAAAAACCCACTTAATCTCTTGTGTCTCTGTCTCCCCATTTATAAAATGAGGATAATAATCATCTCTCTCCCTGCTAGAGATGTTATTAGTTATTGTGAGGATTGAAACACTTAAAATGGTTAAAGTACTTGTGCTTATATATATTAGACACAATATGTGTTGGCTTTTATTTTTACCTGAGCCAGAAACTTTGGATACATCCTTGATGCCTCTTGCCTACATCTGACTCATCTCTAAACCTAGTTAACTTACCTCCTGACTACCTCCTGAGTCTGTCCTCTTCCCTCCATTTCTACCACAACCACATGAGGTTAGCTACCAAAATCATTTGCCAAAAGCAATCTGCAAACCATTCTCCTGCATCCTCTCGAGTTGTTGCTTTACAAAGAAACCTAAGTGACATTTAAAATATTCAAATCTTGCTGCAACTTTCTGATTTTTAGGTATATTAGGGGTCTTTCAAGATCCCGAAAGTTCTGTCCCCCCACCCCAACTTCTTCTCTCTGTCTCAATGTCTCCCTGTCTCCTCACCTTTCACTCCGGCCTCCTTTCAGCTCCTCATGCTGGCCAATCTTCCTCTGATGTGGAATCTTTCCAGATGCGTCTCCCACTCCCTTCCTCCATGTCCATCACCTCCTCCCTCAGCACTGCTGCAGTCACAATTTCACATTTGCTTTTGTGACTATTTGACTGACAGCTGTCCACCATTCCAGAACCCAGTCGCTCTCTGAAAGCAGGAAGTGCACTTACCTTTCCTCACCACTGCATCTCTGTACTTAGCCCTGTTATTGGCTTATAATATTTTGCTCAGTAAACCTTGTTTTAATGAATGAATGAAAACACTGTGGCACAACTGTAAAGGCAGGACCAGTAAGGGCTGATGTGTCTCATGGATTCACTCCTGCTTGGAGGAAGGGAGGGTGAGGATTAAATTTTGTTAGCTTCAAAACTTCAAGTCAGAGAAGGAAACGGCAACCCACTCCAGTTGTCTTGCCTGGGAAATCCCATGGACAGAGGAGCCTGGTGGGCTCCAGTCCATGGGGTCTCAAAGAGTTAGACAAAACTGAGGAAGTAGCAGGCGCTCGCAAGGCCCCAGAGCTTTTGATGGCAGAGCCAGAACTGTGGTTGAGGACTCCTAGCTCCCAGGCATCTTGATCCTGGCTTCTCTCAGCAGATATGAGTATGGAAAACTAGAATCTAAAATATGCCTGAGGGCTTTCCTAGTGGCTCAGTGGTAAAGAATCCCCACCTGCCAGTTCAGGGGATGCGACTTCCATCATTGGTCTGGGAAGAGCCCACATGGCACAGAGCAGCTAAGCCTGCTCATCACAACCACTGAGCCTGTGCTCTGGAGCCTGGAGCTGCAACTAGTCCATGCTCTGGAACAAGAGAGACCACCACAGTGAGAAGCCGGCACACCACAGCTAGAGAGCAGTCCCTGCTTGCCACAACTAGAAAAAGAGCCCACACAGCAAGGAAGGGCCTGCACAGCCATAAATAAATAAAACCATCAAACAAACAACCTTCAAGTCATTGGCTGGATAACTTGAGTAGATTCAACCTTTGCCTGCATGTCACAAACTACGTTTGAAGCAGCTGAGCCAGCACAAGGGGCGCAACCAGAAGTTGGTTTAGCAGAGGTATCATCTCAAAATATGCTGTGCTTAGTCGCTCAGTTGTGTCCGACTCTCTGTGACCCCATGGACTAGGGCCCACCAGGCTTCTCTGTCCATGGGAATTCTCCAGGCAAGAATACTGGAGTGGGTTGCCAAGCCCTCCTCCAGGGGATCTTCCTGACCCAGAAATCGAACTGGGGTCTCCTGCATTGCAGGCAGATTCTTTACCAGCTGAGCTACCAGGGAAGTCCATCCTTTCAAAATACACAGATCTTAAGGGTTACATAAAAACAGAAGCTGAAAAATAGGCTTTCCACATTCTCACTACTTGAAACCTATTATTTCTTTAGGGACTACTCTCTAGAAAGATCTTAACCCCATCAAAAAAAAAAAAAATACATGTCAGTTTGCTACCATCTCACCACTATGTGAGACCTTATTTCCTTCCCAGCTCTGTGGGAGTAAAACGTCATGATCCACACCTATAAAGTAAAGACCCACCTATGCTATTCCCACAGAATACAGTGTGAGGAAGTGGCCAGACATTTGCAGACCACAGAGGGCTTCTTAGGGTTGGCCATTTTCCGTTTGATATCTATGTCAGAAAGGAAGCCAACTAATAGGTATATCATTTGGGAATGTTCAAGCTCACTAAACTCTTTTTTCCTTTTTCTTGCAAATATCATTTTATTTTCATTTTTTAAATTATGAAGTATGATAACACATTTACAGGAGACTTCGCAAATACAGAACAAAATTACATATAGTCTTACTATATATTGCAATTATTTTTAAGTAGATAAATTACGATTTTTAGTTGGAGTTTCAATATCAAACTCTCAAAAAATAATAGAATAGATAGAAAAGTAGGATACAGTAGACCTGAAAAGCGCTATGAACCAATGCAACATAATTAAGACTTATACAATTTTTACACAATATCAGGGTACAAATTCCATTCAACTTCCCATAGAATATAAACCCGGAAACACTGGAACATATCCAGACACATAAAACAAGGGGCAAAAATTTCACGGTCTAAAGGTATTGAAAATACAGAGCCTGTTGTCTTACTGTGGGATTATATTAGACATCAATATCAAAAGATATCTGAAAATAACCTACATATTTTCAAGTGCAATGTGACATTTACCAAGAGAGAACTTTGACTTAGCCATTAAAAGCTTCAATAAAGTTAAAAGACTGAAAAAGAGTGTGACTGCAGAGAAGCATTTCAAAATGAGAAATTAATATCAAAATGAAAGATTAATATCAAAGATACTTTAAAAACATCATGTATTTGGAAATTAAATGTCTTCTTTTAAATGATAGGTGTATCTAAGAAGCCATAACAAGGAAAATTAGGAAACATTGGCAACAGTAAAATGAAGAGAATTTATCAGAATTTGTTGCATGCAGCTGAAGCTGCTAGATGCAATTAAATGCAATGTTGAGTCTTGAATAAGGTATGAAAACAAATAATGGACACTAGCATAAGATTTTGTGAAATTTGAACAAAATCTCTACTTCAGTTAATAATATTGTATCAGTTTTCTTAAAACACATGGTATTTCTTTATATTCTTAGAATTGGATTACAAGTTTCAAGCCTCATTCAAAAAAAATTTTTTAATCACTAAGCTAATAAGCGTTCTAGACTTTTAGCATAATACTAGATGCCAGAATAAATAGAACTATATCAAAGTTTTGAGTGAATATAAATTAGAATTCTAGCATTCTACTCATACTTAGACAAACAAGTAGAACCAAAATGTCAAAATTTTTAGCTAGGCAAAAATTCATAAGTTTTAAAAATATGTATTATATTATACATATGTATTACATTATACATATACATATGCCATTTACATATGGTGCTCACTTATATCCAACTCTTTGCAACCCTTTGTACTGTAGTTTGCCAGGCTCCTCTGTCCATGGGATTTTTCAGGCAAGAATACTGAAGTGGGTAGCCATTTCCTCCTCTAGGGGATCTTCCCAACCCAGGGATCAAACCTATGCCTCCTGTGTCTCCTGCATGGCAGGCAGATTCTTTACTGCTGAGCCATTGGAGAAGCCCCCAGTTTATATATATATATATACAGAAACTTTTCTACTACACTTGATAAAGTCCTGAGAAAGAAAAAAAAGAGAGAGAGAGAAATTGGAAACAAACTAAACGAAATGGGCAAGCTCACTAAATTCTTCATGAAACTAGGAGAGTATGAAGGTCAAGCTTCCTCCAGAATCTAATTCAGGCCCTGCCCCATTCTGTGACATGTGTTCTCTGGGCTTCTGATCATTATAGTTTGGACTTCTCGTTTCATAAGTTCTAAGAACACAGGGGTCACATCTAGTGTTGAGAATTCCAGATGCAAGTAGGTGCTTTAAAAATGCTGATAATGATGTCAACAGACGCAACATCACTCTGTTGGTGTTGTCTTAGGGTAATTATACAGATATTTATCTGTACCTAAAGGTTACAGAGGGCTTCCCTGGTGGCTCAGATGGTAAAGAATCTGCCTGCAAAGTGGGAGACCGGCGTTCGATCCCTGGGTCAGGATAATCCCCTGGAGAAAGGAATGTCAACTGACTCCAGTATTCTTTCCTGGAGAATCCCATGGACAGAGGAGCCTGGTGGGCTAGTCCATGTGGTCACAGAGAATTGGACATGACTGAGCGACTACACTTTTGCTTTCACAACAGTTACAAACAGCAAATACTCTCCAGGCAGTAAACAGAATTTCTGACTGTGCTGGATTCCCCTCTTCTCTCCTATATCCACTACTGAAAGACTTTTTACATCAATCTCTACAACAGTCTGGAATATCCTTGTACTGTGCACACTGGCCACTTTCTTCCACTTATGCTAAATACTAACTCAGAGTAGCAAGCAAGATAGTGATTGTCCTTCCAAAAGACTCGAAGAACAGCAGGGAGCACCTGTTCTCCAACTTGAACAGATATCAGAATCACCTGAAGAGCTTGTTCAAACACACATTACTGCTGCCCCACCCCAGGGTCTCTGATTCAGTAGCTTTAAGGTGGAAGCTGAGAATTAACATCTCTAATAATGTAATAATTACATTTCTAATAATGTAAAACCAGGTGATGCTGACGCTGCTAGTCCCACCCTGAGAACCACTGGCACTGATGTTAGTCACAGACCTAGTCATTAGACCAGAGAGATCTGGATTCAAGTCCCAGCTTGACCATTTATTGTGTAACCATGGATGCATTACTGAATCCCTCTAATGCTCACTTTGTTCACCTATTAAAAGAAAAAAGCAATAATAGCACCAGATAATAATAACACAAGATCATGCATGGTGATAGACAAGGGTGCATACAAACCACCCCCTTCCTCTACAGAGAAGGAACCCCTTTCCCTATCCCATGCTCTGCCCTCCCTCAAGGATACAGGATGCCCTCTGTGACTCTCCCTGGCAGGGCTCCTGTGGGACATTTGGGTGGTGGGCAGGGCACAATGAATTCAGCCTCCGCCTGCCTCTCTCCAGAAGCATCCTGTCTACAAGGGTTTCTCCGCCCACCTCACAGAGAGAGAAGGAGGCAACTGTGTTGACACTTCTGCAAGATCAGTATCCCGCATGGCTTGCTGCCCTGAGACTGACGGGTTATTAATTCATCCCCAGCCACACAGCACTAATAGGGAACTCCAGAGTTTGGACAACACATCATCAGACTCTTCCACCACCAACGTGCCCTTGGAATTTCGGTGTATCCATTTCCTATGGCTGAAGGCAATGGCACCCCACTCCAGTACTCTTGCCTGGGAAACTCCCATGGACGGAGGAGCCTGGTAGGCTGCAGTCCATGGGGTCACTGAGGGTCAGACATGACTGAGCGACTTCACTTTGACTTTTCACTTTCATGCATTGGAGAAGGAAATGGAAACCCACTCCAGTGTTCTTGCCTGGAGAATCCCAGGGATGGCGGAGCCCAATGGGCTGCCATCTGTGGGGTTGCACAGAGTCAGACATGACTGAAGCAACTTAGCAGCAGCAGCAGCAGCTATAACAAATGACCACAACTTGGTAGCTTAAAAGATACACATTCATTCTTATTAGCATTTATCTAACATGAATTAATTAAACTATTCATTTACTCACCTTTTTACTAAATATTAATACTATGTGCCAAGTACTGTCTACACACAGGGAATATAATGAATGAGGAACCCTGCCTTTACAGCTTTTATACTGCAATGGTGGTTCAGTCAGTAAAGAATCTGCCTGCAGTACTGGAGACCAGGGTTCAATCCTGGGGTTGGGAAGATCCCCTTGGAGAAGGAAATGGAAACCCACTCCAGTATTCTTGCCTGCAAAATCCCATGGACAGAGGAGCCTGGTGGGCTACAGTCCATGGGTTGCAATGGTCAGACATGACTTAGTGACTAAACCACCACCAGAAACAGATAAATGCTAGAGAGAAAGTAACCTGACCTAGCAACATAGACTATGAAGAGAAAAAAAAAAAAAAAAACCAGAGAGGAAATACTATCCATGCATATAGTAGAGAGAGTTGTCAGTCCTCTGGGCAGGAGGTTAGGAGTGGAAGGACAGAGTTGGAAAAAGGGGTTGGAAGTGCCAGGAGTTTCTCTGGCCTAGAGTCTTGGGTTCAATAAGCTGGGGAGCAGAGAGAGAGATGAGCTAACGGTGCAGACCAGGGCCCAGCGGTGAATGGCCTCAAGTGCCCTGTAAAGGATCTAGACAGCATCAGGTGCTCTGGAGAGCCACTAAAAAGTTTAAGCAGCCCTCCCTCACTATCCCATCCCCCAGAAGCAACCAGAGCTCCAAGCAGGAAATCGTGGATGCTCTGGCTGCCTTTTCCACATCTAAGCATCAAACTTGGCAGACTTCGCTGTGAAGTGGTACTGGTTTCTTTAAGTACCTCCTGCCTTTTCTTCCTCACTGAGACCCTTTGTGATTTATACTTTAAGAATTTTACTTTTAGAGCCTCCTCATATAGTGAGCCATCATCTCCCTTAGACTCCCTGTCAATTTCATTTTTAAAGTACTTTCTCTTAAAAATACTGTTAAACCCCCTGGATCACATTTAACCCCCTACTCTTTATGGTTCTTTTTATGAGGATGTCCAAAAGATAGATATACTATATTAACTATTAGTGCTTTAGGTGGCTCACAGTAATTCTGAATGCTCAGGCAGTTATTCTTTTTCTAGCCCGGGTGGTTTCTCTGCAAAGTGGGCTGATGAAAAGTGTGATGTGAATTGAGTTGGGAATGCCTGCTTGCCTGGATGTGGGGTCCCTGTCTGCTTCATCCCTCCACTTTACCTCCTGAAACATAACACTCCTACTTAGCATGCTTTTGTCAACCAGTATCATTCTCTCTGCAAACTTCAATAAATTGGCAGTACATTTCTGTGCTGGAAAGACATTTTGCATTAAAAATTGGACTCACATCGGGCAATCTGCCTGGGGACCACATGTCTAGGAAAGCAGTCATTTTTAACTACGGATATTACAAGTCTAGATAGAATAGGGCTAGTGTATTCTGAAGTGCAACTGTCTAGCCTACTGGAAGCAAAATTACTGTACTGCATGTTGGTAATTAACCTTGTCAACTAACTTTAGGAACAATTCCAGCTTAATGCCTACACTCACATCTTGGGTTCTATAGCTGTTGTTTCTGGATCTCATTATATTCCATTTGCAACCTGCATCCCTTGCCAGCACTCCCCAATTTGCTTGCCCTATTTGCCTTGTTTTCCCTGTGGCATTGATTAGCTTCTAATTAGACAAAGTTTACTAGCTCATTGTACTTGTGGTTTCCTCTCTACCTCCTGTGTTTGAACCAGGGAAGAGACTTGTGTCTAGCCCACCACTGTGTCCCAAATCCATGGAAGCGTGCCTGGCATGCAGTAGGTGATCAAAAATTATGTTGAATGAATGCATACATTTCCATGGAGCTAGCTACTACCAGGTGACTTTTTGGCATTCCTCACTCCAAATAGATTATTTACCAAAGTGTTTTGACAACTTTTGTTGTTTAGTCACTGAGTCATGTTCAACTCTTTGTGACCCCATGGAGCTCAAGAATTTTAATATGTGAGCTAAGTTGAATGTCACTATCTACAGCCTTCTGGTATCAAGTCCTTTGCCAACCAAGAAAAAGCACGGCTTCTGTCATCTCTGGGTATTGCTTTGCCTTTATTTCTCTCTACAGTTTTCCCAAATGATTATTTCTTTCCCCCTCAGCATAGCTGAATATGGACATGCAACAGGCAAATTGAGTGATTTGGGGGCAAACTGTGTAACTCTCATTTTCAGCTTTTTCATCTGTAAAGAAGGAATCTCCTAGGTGAATATCAGCTTGCCTGATAGTTAACTGATGAAACTTTCTTGAGAGATACAGACTTTTCAAAGTGCTCACTCTCCTGAACACAAATAATATCAAACTCATGCTCTCCCCTTACCAGGCACTTAGCCAGCTTGATTAGCTTTGATTATAAGCACACTGCTCACCACATCTTCCACAAGCATAGCCTCTACCAGTGTGATGCTCTTTTAACCTACTAATGCTAGTTCACTTACCTGAGACTCGTCACTGATTGAAAAGCATGTTATAGGATGGGCACAAAACACAGGTAAGCATCTGAAATCACTATGATAAGAGCCCTTTGTAACAAGTGACCTTCCTTCTTCATGGGTTTTATATTTGAATGTCTACAGATGTTTGACTTTTCTGCCAAACAGCCATCCGGCCAAGAACAGGATGGCCCCTCCACCGGAATGTGTAGGTGATGACATTTCCTTCATATCTTGGCATCTAAACATGACAGTCTATCTGCTAATAATGCACTGAGCTCCTGATTGCTTATGGCATGGCTCTTGGCAGAATGGGCTGTGAATGCCTGAACTATATTTTACTCCATCAACTCTTGTTATACGTGTGTCGGATAGGGAACACAGATGCTCAATGTTAGGCAGACCCAGAAAACAACCACTGTCAAAATCCTGCCTGGGGCATCTGTATCAACACACAGCACCATCCCGGGAGTTGTGCATTTTCAAAACGTCTGCCAGTTCATCCCAACCAGTTTCTCTCACATTCTCAGGCCCTATCAATGCTACCACCACTTCTTTAATCCCTAAAGTTCAAGTCCATGGATTTGATTTCTTGTTCTCAGTTCATCTCCTGTGTGCTGGAGCCATCATTTGTCAATAATCAGTAATTGTACTTATTCAATGCTTATTATATGTCAGGCAAACTCCATGCTAAGCGCTTTTGAGTCCTTTATCAAATAGTTGTCACAACAACTCTATACAGTAGGGCTATTTGTATTCCATTTTGCAGCTATGGAAATGAGGTTAGAAGTAGAGGCCCAGATCCCACAGCTAGAAAGCGGTAGAGTCAGAATATGGATCCAGCTTTGTCTGTCACTAAACTGTACTGTATTCCCTCCCGTGGAGCACTAATCATCATATCTTCCCCTTCTTTATAAGGCATTTTAAAGTTTCCAAAACACTGTCACAAGGCATATCGCTTGATCCTCCAAATAAACCAGAGAACCAGGCAGGATATGTTTTAACCCCACTGTCACAGAAGTAACTAAAGCTCAGCAATTACCTGATTAACTCAAAGCTACATGTGCCTGAGTCTTAGACTCAAATCTGATTCTTTTCACTAGTCTCATGTTTTGTTTTGTTTTTTCATAGCAGTTATTTCTTCTTTGGAAATGACCGATCTGTTAAATTTACTCAGAAGCCATTTTGGCCTACTAACTACAAAGACATTTCTGACAGGATTTTCCAAAAATGGAGGAGAATGAGTTCTCCCTTTTCCTTTTCACTCAAACACTGGGCAGTCACTGTACTGGAAACCACTGAGATGATTACACCTGATCCCTAAGGGAGGGGGAGTAGTGAGAGTAGATAAGCTCCAAAATCCCCCTCTCCCTGAGAGCCTGTGACTCTGTTTTCTCAAACCACCTTATCGTCAAGATTTGGGTTGCAATAGCTCCAACTCCCTCATTCCAGGACTTCTGAAGCAACTTCAGAGCTGACTTTTCAGACCGTGCCCCCAGTTCAGTCAGTCTCCCCTGAACAGGGTGATCATCCACCAAAGTTACTCTCAGCAGTGACACTATTCCTAGATCTTCCGCAGCTCACTTTGGCCAGCCACACCCATTTGCTACACCTCTGTCTGATGTTCCATGATCTGTATCCTCTATCCAAACTCAGTTTTTGCTTCGGTCAATCCAAACATTTTCCTGAGTCACAGAGACATCATGCCTCATCCAGTCTCCCAATCCTTTGCTTTCTAAGTGTTCCCCTCCTGAAATATGCTCCATTTCCCCATATTCTTCAGGCCCAAGTCACTGATTTCAGTACAACAAACAAAGACTTATTGAATTTCTCCCCCTACAACACAAAACAAGTCTAGGGCGTATCTTCTACTCATGCGGTAAAGCCACGAGAACCCAAAACTAAACAAGAAATGGCTCTGTCTTCAGGGAGGGGTACAATGAGAACCAGATGCCCTGGGCAACCATTAAGTTTTGAACACTTGACTCTACACAACTTAGCAACTAAACAGCAGCAGCGGCATAGCTCATTCATGCTATTGTACAGCAGAAACGAACACAATAGTGAAAAGCAATCATACTCCAATTTAAAAATAAAAAAAAAGAATAGTGTAGGTTGCACAACTGAGGTGCCTAGGATTACATATTGTGAACTTATCCCCATACACACACACACAAACACCCCACCAGTTATTTGAATTTCCAGTATTGTGGAAGAGGCACATGAGAAGTGAGCAGGGCCTGGGTTAAATACCATCTCCACTATCTTCTGGGGAAAGAGTGCTGCAAAACCAGGATTAAAGCAGCAGAGTTCGGAGTCTAACCTCTTAGATTTAAGTCCCAGCTCTACCACCAGCTGGGTGACTGTAATAGGTCACTTCATATCTCATTGCCTCAACTTTCTCAACAGAAAAATGAGGATCATTTTTAAAAAACAAAATACCAGCTGTACACAGAGTCCTCCTTTCCCCATAGGGTTATTATAAAGACTGATTTAATACATGCCAAGTGCTCAGGAAAATTCCAAGCATTCGGCCATCATTGAGTAAGTGTGAGCTATCTGGATTATCACTAATTCAGTGATCTTCGACAGATTAAATTTCCTGAGCCTCAGTTTCCTCATCTTCAAAATGAGAGCAGTGCTTACCTCTACAAGCTGGCTCTGAGAATTAAATGTGGAACCATCAGGAAAGCACCCAGCAGCTATCCCAGAAAAGGTCTGCTTATATCTGATCCAGGACCTGGACTTCGAATCCCCAAAACACACATGACATCCTTCTCCTGTCTCTGCTCCTCTTAGCAGTTCTGCCTGCCCATCATTCGTGCTACTGTACTAAGCACTTGTATTTATCCCATAGAAAATGCTGGCCTCTTACAAATTCATCTTTAGGAAATTACAACCTAAATTACACTCGACGATTGCATAACCAAAAGACCGATCAAGTTCCCGAGCCCACGGGAAGCTCTTCCACAGCCCATCCCTGCCCATTTTGGCGAATAGTAAGCGGCAGAGAGAGGAACCAGCCCCCTCCTGCTCTGGGAGGACTAGGGGCCTCAGGCACCTCGCACCGTGTAAAATCTGGTTAAGATGAGTATCAAGAACAGCCTTGAAAGCAAAAAGGAGTCAAAGCAGGTCAGACAGCCGCCAGAGGGAGTTTGGGAAGGGGAGGAGAGCCTGACTCATCAGCTCTGCCTGTGGGGATCTCAGGGAGTTTATAGGGAGCGCCAGGCTTCTAGGAGTCCTGGATGATGAGCCCCACCTCTCTGCTGCTAGCTGCAGACCTGAAGGCAGGGGCTGGTCCCAGAGGGCCTAGGACCCCCTATGGGGTCTGTTCCCCCACAGTGATGCTGAAGAGCCCCTCCCCTAGCCAGGACAGTGATGTAAGTAAAGCAGGAAGATGCAGTGGCCCCTGGGGAGATGCTAAGGGTCTGCTTTGAGGTGGGCTTGGCTGTGAAGAATGGCGGTCAGGCCCAGGGGAGGAGAAGTTCCAGCACGTGTGCAAGTTTACACAGGAGAGAGCCCTGGGATTCACAGCTAGGACAGCTGGTTCCAACTCTTATAAGCATTTCACCTGTTCCGGCCTCTCTCCTCTCTAAGTGAGGAAAGGCCAGCGCACAGTCATCCAGGGGCTCAATGGGAAAGAGAGGAATCCTGAAGAGTGGAGAGGGCGGCTAGGGCATTCTATGGTGGTGCCAAGTGAGCTCCTACTCCTGGATCCCATGCTCTGGGCAGAGCCTAAAGCTCTAATCAGACACAAACCACGCAGAAGGAGGCTGGTGGACAGGGACGCACCTGAGACTCTTCCCTCTGACACCCAGGGAGTCTGAGGCCCCTTGCCTCACAACACGAACTCCCCAACCCATCCCCCTGGCCACACATGGAGCACACAACACTCACACCCTACAACACCACTCCCGCTTCCACTGTCGTCTGCTTATGTGTGCCAGCGTCACTGGGACAGAGAGGGAACACTGTAATCTGTCCCAGTGACAGCCAAGGTAAGAAGCTAGGGCCTGTCCTGGGCCTCTCATCTAAAGGAGAAGCAGGCTGTCCAACTGCAGTGCCCACCCCAGCATACGGCGCAGAATCCCACGCTCTGTGCCTGACTCAGTGAGACTCTGCTTGGAAAAAGCCTCATGTGTCTTCCTGAACTTCTACCTCAGCAGCCTAAGAACAGCATAGTCACGGCCTCAGACATTTCCACAGCTAAATGCAGGGAAAGCTGCCTGCTCTGATAGAGGGAGGCTGGCTCCAAGGGGCTGCTAATTATGTATGAAGATGACCTTGCCTACATGAGGTACGTGAGGTGTGCAAGTTGTGTCTTGCAGCTGAATTGCTTTGAGCAGGGATTGTTCTCCATATACAGGTTGCTAATTTCAGTTGCCTCATTGCCACAGGCCTATGCAGGCAATATGTTCAAGTCCCTTCAAGGGTAGTGAAGAAGGCACAATTTGGGATCTAGTGAGACCAGGATATATGAGTGATGGTCACAGAGTTAACATTTTGATGCTTAAATTCCCAATTAAGTTGATAGCTCCTGCCCTGGCTCATACACGGTAAAGAATGTGCCTGCAAGGCAGACTCGAGTTCAATCTCTGGATCAAGAAGATCCCCTGGAGAAAAGAGTGGCTGCCTACACCATATTCTTCCCTGGAGAATGCCATGGACAGAGGAGCCAGGCAGGCTACAGTCCATGGGGTCGCAAAGAGTCAGACACAACTGAGCGACTAACACTTTCACTTCACCCCACCTTATTAATTTGAGGTTTAATGAGATAACACACCAAAGTACATGATAACTGCAGCTACCATTCTTTTATCCACTATGCAAGGCACTTCCAGGTCCATTTTCTCATTTGATCCCCACCACATTCTGTAAGAAAGAAAATATTATCCACAATACACAGTACACAGAAGAGGAATGTCAGGGAAATATGTGACTTGATTAATGTCAGGCAGCTGGAGAAGGAAAGCCAAAATCAAACCCAGGTGGTGGGGATAACTCTGAAATTTGTGCATTACCCAAGACAATTCTTCCTCCTAGGCTGGCACTCCACTGTAGGCACAATGCAGACTTTGGTTACCTGTCTTATTTCCACACTTGAGTCTTTTCAAAAGCACAATCTGGTTACTGTCAACAAAACAGCCTGACTCATCAAATATTTCCCCAGTCACTAAGGGACTGAGGTGTGCTGGGTGCCATGCTCCACTCAGACATGTCACTAGGCAAACCAAACCATCTCTTAGAAGGCAGCATCCCCTGGCCGAGGATGGGGAGAGTTAATAATGACCCAATGAAAGACTAAGTTGTCAATTACCAGCTCAGGTGCAGATGGAGCCCTAGGCCTTGGAGGGCAACTTCTTTCTCTTTCTAGGAGCCTCTCTTTCTCTTAATTAGCAATTAGTCTGCAACTTAGTGTTAGGAGGCAGGGCTTGAAGAAAGACTAAGGAAGGGAGAAGAAAGAGTAAGGAAGGAAAAGGAAAGATTAAGGAAGGGAGAGGAAAGATTAAGAGAGGAAGAGGAAAGACAAAGACAGTACTTTGGATGTGTTACTGCAGAGCAAGATTAGAAGGACAATTTGAGGATGTTCCTTCCCAGGGGCACTGGCATTGGGGAAGGGACAGTAGTGGTACCTTGATGGGCTTAAGAGCATGGGTTTGGGCTTTTATGTTCATTTTATTTTTTTAATTTTAAAAATTTTTTATATAATCTTTAAAGGTGACTTTGCATTTACAGCTATTACAAAATATTGGCTACAGTCCCCATGTTATAAAATACATCCTTGAGCCTCTCTTGCATCCAGTACTTTGTAACACGCACTCTCCCAACCACTGTACTGCCCTTCGCACTTCCACCCGTAACCACTAGTTTGTTCTCTGTATCCATGAGTCTGTTTCTTTTTTGTTACATTCACTAGTTTAGATTCCACATACAAGAGATATCATACAGTACTTGTCTTTCTGTCTGACTTATTTCACTTAGTATAATAACCTCCTGGTCCATCCATGTTGTTGAAAATGGTAAAATTTTATTCTTTTTTATGGAATAGTAGTAGTGTTTTATACACACACACATATACCATGCATCCAGTCATCTGTTGATGGACACTTTAGGTTACTTCCATATCTTGGCAATTGTAAACAATGCTGCTATGAACATTGGGCTGCATTATCTATTCACATTGGCATTTGGGTTTTTTTTTTTTTTTTGGATAGGTACTCGGGAGTGAAATTGCAGGGTCATATGGTAGTCCTATTTTTCAGTTTTTTGAGAAACCTCCATACTGTTTTCCACAATGGCTGCACCAACTTACGTTTTTTTGTTTTTTTTTAAAAGGAGCAAGTTTTTTAACCAATAAAATAGCCAACAACCAATAAAAGTGGTTATTTAGGGAGGCTCTCTGGGTCACTATAGCAAAGAAAGTGGATGGTAACAAGTCTCATCTTGTGCTTGTGTTCAGGACTTCGACCATCACAGAAAACACTTAGATTGTATTAAGATCCTTGGGAAAGACTTTGGGTTCAACCGATCCATGGGCTAGGACCTTCGTTTAGTTCAAAAGTGTGAGGAAGCTCTGTGGGCCACAGCCCTGATGGTTTCACCTGCCATCTTCATCAGGTCCAAAGTGCAAGGAAACGATACAGTACCCACGACCACTCACTGGCTTATGCGAAGCTCTAGTCAACAACCTCTCCTCTCAAGTCACTCACTGTCTCAATAAGCGTCACCCAAGCGGGACCTGCCTCAGGTAATCCGCCATGTTTTCCAAAAGGTAAACAAGTCATTCTCCCAAATTATGGTCACTTACTTCCAACACTGGGTATTGAACCTCACATAACCCCTTACCAGGGACATATCAGAATCTGTACGGTTTCTCCCATGAGTGGTCTCTCTGGTACAAATGGTGGGCACACTGAACACTGGGGGATAAAACCTTACCTCTGAGGAAGAGAGGGATGGAGAGCCCAGAAGCACCTGCAGGGAGTCTAGGTTCACCTACATGGAAAGCAGATAGCATCACAACAGTTTGTACACCTCCAATGGGCGAAAAAATGGTTCCTACCCACTGAACCCTGCTTGTGGGAAAGTGCTCACAGTTTCCCTCATCCACAGATTTAACAATAGCCTCTGTACATTTATTTTGTTTAACTATAGATAATAATCACACTCATGCCTCTTGTGTTCTCTTGTGCCTGATTCTAAAATCAACTGTTCAGTGTCTTTTTAATTTCAGCCTCCCTAACTAAGACTTAAGAGTGATTTTTCACGAACATAAAGGCAATGCAAAATTCTCTTAATTGCAAAAAGATATACAGGAACCAGTCCATCTATACTAAATTTTCATATAAATTGAGGGACCAGAGAGAGGTTATTATAATTCTGATTGTAAGCTATTTCTTAGGAGGTAGTTTATTTTGGTTTTGGACAGCAGTTAAGTATAGAAAAATCCCTTTGCAGAGCTCCAATCAATTAATTTATTCATTAAAAAAGTGGGGGTTTCCCTGAAAAGCTTCTATCCTAATGGACAGAATAAGCTGTTTGTAAGATCTCTATTCAATAAACAGAGTTGTTTTTTAATAAATGGTGGTCATCGTATCAGAGAAAAATGTGGAGGGTATATTCAATCACTGAGTAAATCTGCTTAGTGCACCATGCCTGCTCAAAGTTCGTTTGTTTACATAGTGAATTCCTTTTTGATACCCTTACCTCATCAAGTGGTTTAGAGCAGGCATGTGCTCCGTTCTTTCTCTTCATAAATAGCAAAGCTACTTGGAACTCCAAAAGTGGAAATGAGTTTGTACCAGGAAATCTTGCAGAAAGAACATGGGCCCAGACACATCTGGGTCACAACCCAACACTGTGACTGACCTAGTTGAATGAATTTATGCAAATTTTTCAATTCTCTGAGTGTCAGTTTCTCATTTATAAAACAGACTGTTGTTTGGCTTAAACATTATTGGCTTAGAACACTATTTCTAACATGGTAGGTGTCAGTGAATGGGAGTTTGTGTGATTGCTACATCACCACTCTATTCAGGTATGTTGGGCAAGACTTCACACTGAATACATTTTTTTTAGGTTCTCACTAGTTATCTATTTTATATAATACAAAGCAGTGTATATATGTCAATCCCAGTTTCCCAATTCATCCCATCCATCCCCTTCCCCGCTTGGTATCTGGATATTTGTTCTCTACATCTGTGTCTCTATTTCTGCTTTGTAAGCAAGTTCATCTGTATCATTTTTCTAGATTCTACACGTAAGTGATATTACATGGTACTTGTTTTTTCCTTTCTGATTTCACTCTGTATGACAGTCTTTAGGACTATCCATGTCTCTGCAAATGGAACAATTGCCATTCCTTTTCATGGCTGAGTAATATTCCACTGTATATATGTACCACATCTTCTTTATCTATTCCTCTGTTGATGGACATTTAGGTTGCTTCCATGACCTGGCTATTGTAAATAGTGCTGCAATGAACACTGGGGTGCATACACTAGATACCTTTTTTTTTTTCAAGAAGGCTATGGTCAGGGTCCAAACAACAACAGCAGAAAAACTCAAAGGATCAACTCTTGATTCTTTACTCTTCATTCAGCATGCAGGTTGAGGGGAACTAAACATTTTCAATGTGCTGGATCCACATTTTATGCTCTATCCTTTTTGCAGGCGTGCCAGGATATGTGGGGGGGCGGGGGAGGGTGCCAGACTAGCCTTTCAGAGCATCTGCACAAACCACACAGAAGAACACTAGTGCCTGAGAATGAAAATGCAATGAGATCAGAAAAGATAAGTTTCATCAATTAGAAAAGCCTATGGGGGAGTAAAACGGGGAATCACTGGCAGGATAGGAGAGAGCAGCAGGAGCCCCAGATACCTGCAGGCTGCGGAAAACCTCTCCCTTGAGTCACTTGATGCTCACTCTATCTTTGTAAATCCTAATGGAAAGGAGACAGTGTGCCAGCTGCCAGCTTTCTCCGCTGTCACAAGCTTTCTCCACTTCCTCACTTACCTCCGTTAGTATAGGGGTCTCCCAAGACTCAGTGGAACAAACTAGCTCTCCAAGATGGTTGGTGCTTTTCAAATGCATCTCCACAGGCTGATAATCCTGAGATTTTGGTTAAAATTAAGTGTTTCCCTGCTAAGAAATAAACTCTTTGTGTAGACTTCGTGTGTGTGGCAAAATGTACATAATATAAAATTTACTATTTTAATAACCAACAAAGACCAATTGTATAGCATAGGGAACTCTGCTCAACATTATGGACAGGAGGGAAGTTTCAGGGAGAATGGATACATGTATCTGTATGGCTGAGTCCCTTCAGTGTTCACCTGAAACTATCACAACATTGTTAATTGGCTATGCCCCAGTACAAAATAAAAAGTTTAAAAATAAAATTTACCTTTTTAACCATTATTAATGTACAGACCTACAGCATTAATTACTATTCCCACTGTAGTGCAACCCTTACCACCAAGGATACATCACAAGAACTTTTTCATATTCCCCAGCTGAAATTCTGTACCCTTTAGGCAGTTAACTCCTCCATTGTATTTCCCCAGCTCCTGGCAACTTCCCTTTTACTTTCTGTTGCTCTGAAGTTGATGACTCTCGGTACCTCATATAAATAGAATCATGTGATATTTGTCCTTTTGTGACTGATTTATTTCACTTAGCATATGTCTTCAAGGTTCATCCATGTTGTAGCATGTATAAGAAATTTCCTTCCTTTTTAAGGATGAATAATTGTATAGACTTTTAAGCGAAGATATTACAGTCTCAGTTGATGGCCTCATATTTTGAGTCTTGCTACAAAACTCCACACTTAATGAGGCCTTAAAACCTGAACTATTTCATTAGTATATAACTTACAACTAGTTGAAAGTATTACTGAGCATATTTATTTAAGCTGGTGAAATGCAATAATATAGATTTTTTTCACGAAAACTATCTTCACACAGTGGTATCTTAAGTTGAAAACTAGTTATTGACATCCCTGCAGAGAAACAGTATTATTTGATTAGCACTTCTGGTTGTAGAGACATTCAGGAAGGTCACATTCTATGGTTTCTGGTATCTGAGTGCTAAGGCACTTAAACAGAGTTCTACAGATCATTCAGGTACCCCAAGAAAGAAGGCTGAGCGCCGAAGAATTGATGCTTTTGAACTGTGGTGTTGGAGAAGACTCTTGAGAGTCCCTTGGACTGTAAGGAGATCCAACCAGTCCATTCTGAAGGAGATCAACCCTGGGATTTCTTTGGAAGGAATGATGTTGAAGCTGATACTCCAATACTTTGGCCACCTGATGCAGAGAGCGGACTCATTTGAAAAGACCCTGATGCTGGGAAAGATTGAAGGCAGGATAAGAAGGGGACAACAGAGGATGAGATGGTTGGATGGCATCACCAACACAATGGACATGGTGGGTGGACTCCGTGAGTTGGTGATGGACAGGGAGGCCTGGCGTACTGCAGTTCATGGGGACGAAGAGAGTCAGACACGACTGAGCAACTGAACTGAACTGAAGTTTGCTCACTGAAACAACTGGATCAAAACCCAAATGACTCGTTTCTTATCCAATGTCCCTCCTGATTTTCTCTAATTAATCACCCTTGATAAAAAGTTGTTTTAAACTCACATTATAATCTACTTATATGTTTATTAATTTACTGTTTATATATTTGCTTAAATATTACAATAAATTTGGCTCTAATCATTAAAGAAATATTACAAGGTACAAAAGAAAGCACAGCATTTCCACGGGAGACATGAAGCTCTTCTGGCCCATGTAAGCCTAAAAATATTGTCATGTGAGTCTTGACCAAATTTAGTATCTGTGGAGGATGTAATCAATGTTCACCTATTCTGGATGATTTCATAAAGTTTAGTTATAATTACAACTTATAACTTGTTGAAACAAACACATTCTGCAATGTCATCAAGAGGTAGAACGGGCAGACTAAGCCTCTTTTACAAGTATTAATTTTTAAGCTATGTCTGTAGAGACATCATTCCCAACCAGGAGACCCTACTGTTTCAGTGTCCTTCGAATTATTAGAAGATGAGAAAGAAACTAAAAGGAAAGTGAAAATTTTTTTGATGACAGAACAAAAATAATTTGGACATGATAATAATGAATGAAGACACCAGAAGGAAGAGCTTGTAGGATGAGGTGGAGAACAAAAATACTGACTCCTGAAGTCTGTGCTGAAAGTGATTTTTCCTAAGAATTCTGTATATCACGCCTGTCATAAACATTCAGCTTCATTGTGCAATGAAGACAGATGACAAGAATTATTGTTCCAACAACCAAAAAAAAAAAAAAAAGTAACTACGTTGTTGGAATCTGGGTTTTGTGTTTTGGGGTTTTTTCTGGTTTTTTTTTTTTGGTTTCAAATGTGCACTGGAACTTTTGTGCCTCCAAGGGTTGGGGGTAGTAGTTTATGTAACTAATCGGACATCTACATAAATATGAAAAATGGGGCAGGTTCCTCTCTCTTCTCATCTGTTCTAAAGCCAGAACTTGCTCTCAAGTTAGGAGGCGTGCAGACAGGAGAGAGATGAACAGTTTAGCTGTCCTACGCTGACTCTCTTACATAAGCTTCTGGGTTATGAGGTTTTCTCCATTTAGCTTCCAAATGGTAGGAGAGAAAAGGCTTGACGAGTCACTTATTAGGGAAGAAAAATGCTTGGGAAGGTTGGTTTTAGGTTGGGGAGAACTTTTACAGATCAGAGGATGAAGACGTGAAGAAAGCACTAAAGAAAGACTGGTGGAGAAATACCCTGAGGAAAGACTAAGAGCATTAGACAGAGAGTTGACAATGGCCAGGAAGAAAAAAAAAAATTAACTTCCTCAAAGACAGGGGACAAGTGAACAGTCAGTAACACAGGAATTCTGACACTGAAAAAAAAAAAGATGCTGGGGATACTCAGTATCAACAGCAAATTAGGTAGTGACGTCACATTCTGAGAAACAGTGGGGATAAAATGGGTAGGACTTGGGTCTTGGAAAGGTTGGCCTAGTCCAAATAAGGGATGCAAGAGGGAACTAGACAGATGAATGAAAAGATGACCAAGCAGCCTAGGGCTCTTGAATCTAACTTCATAGTAGGGCATAAGAAGGTTGTGTTTGGTGTGTGTACTTGAAATATCACTTGGGATGGGGCAATTCCAAGTGATTATATCTAAGTTGGCATTCTGTGAACACCAACAGAGGCCATAATAGGTGAGCAAGATCAAGAAGTACAAGTCCAAGCTGTCCGTGCCACCTACTGGCTTATGGAAGCCAAAGTGAAGTGAAGTCGCTCAGTCGTGTCTGACTCTTTGCGACCCTGTGGACTGTAGCCCACCAGGCTCCTCCATCCATGGGATTCTCTAGGCAAGAATACTGGAGTGGGTTGCCATTTCCTTCTCCAGGGGAACTTCCCGATCCAGGGATTGAACGCAGTTCTCTTGCACTGCAGGCAGACGCTTTAACCTTTGAGCCACCAGGGAAGCCCTCTGGAAGCCAAAAGAAGAGGCAAATCAGATACAGAGTAGAATTTTAAATTTTCACAGTAATAACTGGACAACCCTTGCTTGACCTAGCCATGCATCACCTGTAATTACAAAGGAAATTCTGGGTATAGATATAGGATAACTCTCAGAACCAGCTAAGTAGCATTCGATTTAGCAGAGCAAGGTGTATTTAGTTTACAATCCTACCCTAGCATTGCCTCTGATATATCATGGAGGTTAAGGTAGATGGATACTAGGAGCTGGGAGACCCCCATCACTGTGTCAGTTCCTACAGGCATGGGTGCCAAGGCAAAGGGATGGTCTTTGCCCCTAGGTCTAGCAGAGTCTAGCATATGCCCTTGCTTTTTGTTTAAGACCTTAACCTAGACTGTCCAAAAGTCAAAGGCATGTGGCCAGCATTTGTATAATAACTATCTCTTTACAAATCATTCTACCCAAAAATCTTTGCAAACCCAAGAAATTGGGTTTGCAAAGATTTGGGCCTTTAAATTTTGTGTATCTAAATCTCACTGAGTACCTGGCACACGGAAGTTCAAAAAATATCCATGGAATGAATAAATGAGTGAGCTATGTTCTCCATGATCCTACATTTCTCTAGAATACACTTTCTTTGGGTTTAGGAGTCTCTGTGACTGTCTCCCCACTCCTGTTTCACTCAGCACACATCTTTTGAAAGACACATAGCTGTCATCTAACTCTGTAAACACAGATCATTTTCATTGGCCGTGTAGGCATAATCTGCCTCTTCCTTCCTGGTCCACCCTGGGTCCTCCTCTGCTCTTTATCCTGCTGATGCCTGGGCTGAAAATCACACTGCTCAACTGACTGTCCCTCCCTCAGCAAAAATGGAGGAGATTTCAGCAAGGGCAATAACAAAGAGGGGAAATGGGGGAGTCTGAGTAAATAAAAAGAAGGCTGCAGAAATACAATGCCTGTATTGTAATTGAGTGAGACAATCCCATCCTGAAACCAACACTCCTACTAAACAGAAATCCTAGCTTTTTCTGCCTCAGGATGCTGATTACCAAAAGTACAACTAGTCCTCTAACACCTCTGCGTGAATTAGTAAAGGGTGCTCCCTACAGAGGCAGAGGCTGCCCACACCAGAGTGCCTGGCTTGGTGAGATGAACCTGGGGGAGGGGAGGCTTTCCACCTCAACTAGATGATTTGGGCTTTTAGCACAGTGAACAACCTCTGCTTTCTTTGGCCCCCTGGTTCCTCACTCTTTCGGGGCTAGGACTTCCAGGAGTCACTCCTGGGCTAAGAACCAAAATCCCATTCTAAAAATTACACTTTTCTGGTCCACATTGCATCCTGGCAATGAAGAAAAGAATCCAAGATATGCAGGGCGGGCCACTGTCTGATTCTTGCTCTGCTCTGAGTATATATTCTTCCCCATTAATTAACAAAACCAATAGACTTAGTCTCTGTTTAAGGCTTTTTCTGCTATGTAAAGGCAAAGTCTAGCTGCCTCTTCATTTTCACTTCTGTGGTTTACTGCTAGCAAGTGGAAGATTTACGTAGGTAAGGTCTGCCTTACCCACCTCTGCTAGTTCAGTAAAGCTATGGGGAAAGGCAGAGGGGTGGACTTTACTCCACTCCTCATGGGTAAAGTTCAAGTTTCCAGGGCTTTTTGCAAGGCAACTGCAATAAATCAGGCCGTGAACCTTGGAGTTTGAGTTAGACCATTTGACTTAACCAGGGGCAAGTCTTGCCCCATCCCTCTTCTGGCTGGATGGATCTCAAACCGACAACATTCAACAGGCTTACAGGGCTGAAGTGAGGTAGGAGGGCAAGTGACGGTTGTGACTCGACTGAAATCTGAAACAATATTTCCTGGGTCTAATTGGTTTCCACATCATACAAAGTGGGTCTTCGGATCTGACTGAGACATTTTCCCACTTTTTTTCTTCTTTTTAAGACAATGACAATGTAGTGTGAATAAAGGGTTGAATTCAGTGAATGGAGACCCATTATTGAATTATCACCAGCAATAAGGCTGGCTTCTCTCCACTGCCTTTGCCATGTGAAAAAAAAAAAAATTTAAATGTCCCCAGGTTTGTGAAACTTTTATGGAACGTTCATGAGGGAAGGCCTCATATGGGTTTTTCCTTGGGAAAGATGAACTTCTCTGGCTATCTCCTTATTGTTACTCTCTCAGGGTGAGATGCAATTCACATCTGTCCAATGTCAGCCAAGATTCAATTGGCATTTCTGCATAGTAATCACAGTCAACCCTCACCCTGGAGCAGTGGGACAAGATCTGGACAGGCCATGCCTGTGGATTATACCCAGGATTATACCCAGGGTCTCTGTGGGCCAGGAGCCCTCAGGTTTTAACAGGAAAGTTAGTAGGAACTCAGTAAAGGGGTCCTGTGGGACACCCCACTCCAGTCTCTTTCTACTTATATAACACGTCTATAACACATGTTGACTAGATTCAGAATTATGTCACTGCCTCGTAACTTTCTGATGTTCTAAATTCTGGGACACTTGGGAGAGTAATAGTCGTATCTATAAAGGAAATCAACTCTGAATATTCATTGGAAGGACTGGTGCTGAAGTTGAAGTTCCAATACTTTGGCCACCTGATGGAAAGAGCTGACTCATTGGGAAAGCCTCTGATACTGGGAAAGATACAAGGCAGGAGGAGAAGGGGACAACAGAGGATGAGATGGCTGGATGGCATCACTGACTCAATGGACATGAGTTTGAGCAAACTCAGGGAGATAGTGAAGGACAGGGAAGCCTGGCATGCTGCAGTTCACAGGGCTGCAAAGAGTCGGACATGACTTAACGACTGAACAACAGTAACATAAGGTCAGGATTTAGGACTGGTTGCTGAGCCATTCAAGGTCTCTTCTCTCTGAATTGTCTCCACCGTTTTTTCACAGCCACAGAGGGATCTGGCTGCTCTCAAGTAGAAATAAGATAAACAACTAGATTTTGTTCCCCAGGAGAATACATCGATGAGCACGGCCACTGCCAGATCTGCGAAGCCTCGTGTGCCCAGTGCCGAGGACCAACCCAGGAAGACTGCACAGGCTGCCCTGCCACAAGGTGAGTGACACTCCTCAGTATCTCCTGGGGCTGCAAGCTCATGAGAGGCAGGGTGGAGAGAAGAAGTACCTACCACCTGGAGGCACCCCTTGGGTATACAAAAAAAAGAATCAGCTTCCTTCCCCTGACATAGAAAACCACCGTGGTCTGGCCACAGCTCACTTCTGTTGCATCCGCTTGCCATGGTACCCCATAACCACCATAAGAAAAGGTCCCCTGCACACCAGATAAGCCTTCCCATCAATGAAGGTGGTGGTGGCTTTGATGCCTAGAATCTCATCCCTTTCTGCACACCCATCCTTCAACCATCATCTCCATCTGCTGATAAAATATCTACTCACATTTCTAGAGTCAGTTCAAGGGTGAACTGTTCTATGAAAGCATTTGTTACCTCTTTCCAATAGAATTAAACCTCACCTTTATGTCCCCTATACTCTGTACAAACTTCCATAACTGCACTTGTGACATTTTAAGACACTGATTCACAGATCTATTTGTTAGACTGTAAGCCCCTTAAAATACTCATCTTTGTACCTCCATTATCTATCACAGTGCTAAGAAACTAGTAGGCACTCAGTCAGTGTTTGGTAACTGAATGAATGAGGAAATAGTAAATCTCTGAATGGGACAAGCATCTTTGGTAATCACTGAGAATCTCTAGTGAAGAGAGTTGGGAGCACACTGTATTTTTTAATCAATATTCCTCTATTAATAAATTCTAGTATGTAATATTTGTTGGTCTCATCACTGCTCTGATAAATGCAAAGGAAGCAGGGTCTCTCCCAAGATCAATATAATGAGGCTGCTCCAGTGGCAAGTAAATCTCTAGCATGGACATCCCCTCTGCCATGCACAAGAGTTATTTCATCTAATTCTTCATCTGGACTCTAATACCCTGAGCAGGAACTGCTGTGTATTTGTCTCTTTATTCTCTAGTGATCAGCACACAGTAATAAATCAATAAATATAAGTTTTACCAAACCTGATAAAGTATATAACTAACATCATGAGCTTGGCTCTCCAAATAGTCCCTCAGAAAGAAGAAAAGAAAGAGGGAGGAAGGGAAGGAGGGAGGGAGGGGAGAAAGGGGAGAGGAGGAGGGAGGGAGGGAGGAAAAGAAAGAAAAGAAAAAGAAAGGAAGAAATAAAGGAGGGAAGGAGGAAATGAAGGAAACAAAACAAGTGTCTTACTAGGAATTCTTAATGCTGTGATAACATTTGCTAAGTGTCTCTTTAAGAAACCTATGCCTCTTGAATTTGTGTTAAGTCAGCTTCGAGGCATATTATTAGACATAGACACCATTTTGAAAATACATTCTGTTTTTCTGTTTCTCCTTTAAGTCCTCACCATATCAAAATCAAACCCTACACCATGTTTGAACATCTTTGAACCCAGGGAACTTGTTAGTATTTGTTTAATAAGGCAGCTACCATCATCCAGTGTACACTGCAGAAGTCATGACTGTCCCAGGCTCACCAGAAGTGAGAAAAAGTTCAACTACCATCAATGTCCATTTCAAAAATCTAAGCTCATTGGTACGAGAAGATCAGAGGTCTCTCCTGGGCCATTTCAAAAATCTAAGCTCATTGGTACGAGAAGATCAGAGGTCTCCTGGGCCATCTGGATAGTCTGGCTTCAGCAACCCATGGTTTAGCTTTTGAAGATAGAAAAGCAAGTGTGTAGATCTCAGAAACTATTTTGAAAGAGTCATTGACTTGTTTGTTCTCAAAAGGGAAGCACGCTATTTTCTTTAGGTGTTCTCCAAAGTATTTCCTTGACTGGAATCAGGTCTATTCAAGGCAATCTTCAGCACCTGCTTTATGTCCAGTTTTGAGTTAGGTGCAAGGTCCATGAAAATTTTTTTAATAGGTGACTTGGAGGTGGTGGGTCAAAGTAAAGGCTGATGCACTCAGGGACCAGAACACCGGGACAGCTTTTACACCCTAGGCCTGAAGCAAAACCTGTAGCCTTAGAAGAAAAGAGGCTTGATAGAAACTGGAGCTGGAGGGGACATAACCACTCCAGAAACATGCAAGGAGGAACCTGAGCTGTGGCTCCAGAAGGAATAATTACCACAACCTCTCTGCTGGTGTTTCCTTTCCTTGTCTGAAGCATCTGAATCCCAAAGGGAAACAACACTTACAAGTGAGGAAAGTGACCTTAGGAATGCAGTCTCTAGTGGGCACTAGTAGGGCACAGCAGGTCTGAGTATGGCAGAAAATGGACATGGGGTAGCAGTAAGCGGGGCGAACGGGACAAACAGGACTATTGGGCCCTCTGAATTTCTTTCTATTCTTAACGCTTTTGGAGGATCTCTAGTACTGACAGATAACTAAAGGTTATCCCTAAAGGAGTTTTTATCTGGGAAAGAAATGTTAACTTAGAAGTTTTCTTAATATGAGAGCAAAGTAAATCGTGGGAATGTAGATGAAATAAGATTGCTCATGTGCTGATAATTGGTGAAGCTGAAAGAACCTGGGTGAGGGGCAGTTTCTGTTATATCTTGTTTATTTTACATATTTAAGTTTTTCCATAATAAAAAATTAAAAAAAAAACTTAACTCTGAAGTTGTTTTACAGGAAATTGAAAAGACCTTTCTTTATCTTCTAGTTTTTCCTTTGGTGGTGGTGGTGGTTTAGTCACTTGTTGGGTCCGACTTTTGTGGCCCCATGGACCATATACAGCCCACCAGGATCCTCTGTCCATGGGATTTCCCAGGCAAGAATACTGGACTGGGTTGCCATTACATTTTCTACAAACCTTTGGGTTTATTTTGCTCCTTCGAGATAATTAAAAACCTGGGGTACAGTCTTTGTCACTGCTATATAACTAACATGTATCAGGTTGGCCAAAAATGTTTGTTTGGGTTTTTCCATAACATCTTACAGAAAAATCCGAATGAACTTTCTGGCCAGTTCAATCGCTCTATAATGTCATGGTCCTCATTGCCCAAGATAATTTCCCAACCCAGTCCTGAAGGAATTGCATAGTCCATGAACTAATTAAAAACATGTAAAAGTTTTCTGACCCACCCTCAAACGTTTTATTTGATCTGTTTCCAGAATTCAGGGGGAAAAAAACCTTTTGTCAGATTTCATTCTGTTACAACACTACCAAGAAATTACAGTAAATATTCTTGTGATGGTTTTAGTTAGGCAAACCAACGGTCAACACAGAGGTCCAGCCTACCCTAATTTGCATCTTTTCTGTTTCAGTTCACCTCTCTCTCTCTCTCTCTCTCTCTCTCTCTCACACACACACACACACACACACACACACACACACTGGGGTCTCTGGAAAATTTAGTGCCAAAGTTGAGAACTTCACCTCCAGCAGCTCTTCAAGCATTTGGTTTTACCACCTTCTTCCTTTCCATGAGGACTGTTGGACTCAGAATGGTTTACTGGGGACAGTAGGGCTTCCCCAGTATAGATGAGCTTGCTTAGGTGTCTCAGAAATCCACAAACTGGATGACTGGTGTTCCAGAGATGGCTGGAGTTGGCTTTAAAGAAAATTTTCATCAGCCCCATGAAGCCCAGACTAAGATGATCTCTTTTCCTCCACTAGGGAAGATCTGTTGCTATCTGTGGGAATCTGTGTCACTTGAGATGGGATTTTTCTTCAAGTTCCTTAACAATTTTTCTTAAGGAAGTTGGGGTGGGGGAGTTTGCAGGAGATGATGCAATTCAGTCCTTCACTCAAGCACAACTAGTTTCCTTATCATTCAATCTTTATAAAGAATTATGTTCTTACAAAAACTGAGTATGTCACTTGTGCTTTCTTCAAGGTAGGGATAGATGGAGGTGGCTTAAGGCACAATTATTTGCTTAGTACTGTTTTAAACTCAGGCTCTCAAGTAAATATAGACAACTCTTCCCCTACATAAACATGGCACCACTACACATGGCACCACTACACCCTTTGCTTCACTGCCACACCCACTCAAGTTTCTGAATGGTTTTAAAAGGTTCCAACCATTGGCAGTATTAGATCACTCTCTCAAGAGAAATAATTGCCCCCAAAACCAATCTGTCATCTTTTCCCACAAAGAGTAAAATGATGATGTACTTTCCATCTTTTTCTCAATTTAGCAAGAAAATGAACCTTCACAAATAAACATACCCCATTCTCCTTCTTAGTGAAGAACAAAGTCGTTCACTTGTTTAAAAACCTCAGAAAGCTTTTACACAGTTTTTTCATAAAGGGAGGTTTTTTTTTTCATGTTTCTTTTCTTTTTCTTTCTTTCTTTTTTTTTTTTTTTTTAACTAGCCACATCCTAATTATTCCTTGACAAATCTTCTAGCTCAGAGACCAGAGCCAGGGTGGGGTCAGGATTTCCCACCTAGCATGAGTGCCATCAGCTGAACCTCTGGCCTAAGAGCAGTCTTCCCCTTACAGGTTGCGGTGCAGGAGATCTGTTCTGACGTGGACAGCCAGATGTGTGTGCGTGTCTTTTTAGGGCTGAGACTCCACACACTGCAGTGGGCCAAAAGTATTATTCACACCATTGTGCTGAGTAGAGTGACCAGAACCCGAGGGGCTGAGGATCCAAGAACAAGGCGGCCTTCTTGTGTGGCTGGCCTGAATTCCATTCTGTTTCCAAGCAGATGCAAATGACACAGACTTTTAGGGATAAGGTAGAAGACTGCAAGCAACACATACTCAGGATGCCTTGTCCCCACCCCAGTTTCCTTCAAACCCAGGATTGAAATGCCAGTCCTCCATGTAGGGCTGATTCTAGCTATGGAAACAGAAGAAGTTTGACAAACCAATGCCACCCCAGGGACGAGCTGTGACATCGTTCTGGGTGGAGAGAGGAAGAACCCCAGCAGTGTTTGCAGGCCTTCAGCTCTCCTGGAGGTGGATATGAGCATCACGCCCTCCAGGGAGCATGTGTGTGCCACTACTCTGTCACCCTCATGACTGACACAGTAACTACTGCTCTAAGGAAGATCTCTGAGACTGGTTTGCACCACCTGTATGACTTAGGTAGGAGTCATTTAGCAAGTTCCACAGTAACCTAGACCACCGCTGAGAAGTTTTCAAAGTAAATTCCCTGACCAGCACCATGAACACGATCCAAGAACTTGTCAAAAATGCATATTCTTCGCTCTCTCCCCGAGGAATGACTGAATCCAAAACTCTGGGGTTGGAGCTCCCCCAGCTCACTTCATCCACCCACATTACTCATCTGACTTGCACTTAGACATTGTGTATTTATTTCTGAGCAAAATCTTAGACATTGTGTTTTGTTTTGTTTTTTTCTGAGCAAAATTCTTGGATACAATTTACTTCATCACAGGGGATTACTTTGCAAGGGAAAGGAGAAAGAAAACTTTGAAAATATTAACCATGACATTATGATATATATATTGCATGTGTATAAAACCAAAGGTTTTAGAAGCCCACATACTAACTTATCTGTGGTGCCCTTGTAGGTGACGGCAAACATGGTCAGAAAATAGAGACTGTGGTACCCTATAACACTTGCAAAAATGACACTCAAAATCAGAGTTCATTGATTACTTGCCATATGTGTAGGTCCAGTTTATAGGTAGCACCTAAACTACAGGATAGTGCTTCTTCAAGAGCCCTGGGACTTGACATTTCCTTGCAAAGTGTGGGCACACTGATAACTAAAAAAGATACTTTCTCCAAAGCCTCTGGATTCAAAGACCACTAAAGTGCCTTGAAAGTTCAAAGACACCGATCTCAGTGTTGACTGGGTTTGGCTGGAGCCTACAGTGTGGGTTTAATCCCCAGGGCACTGGGTAATTTGTTTGAAACAAGAATCAAGATTATATCCACAGCCAGTTCCTGGCATGCCTGCTGTTGGGTCCAAATCTTTGGCCAAGGACGGGTACGTGACTAATGCTCCCCATGTTCTAAGATGATCAGTCCCAGGCATCACCCTTGTTTCTGGAACAATGAAACCAAGTCTGTGCAGCAAAACACAAACACCACATGTTCTAATACTTAATGCCATCCCACAAAGCCACCCTTACAAACTAAAAGTCTGCTTGCCTCTAGGATTTTTGATGATGGCCGCTGTGTTTTGAACTGTTCCTTGGGCAAATTTGAATTCAGGAACCAATGTCATCCATGTCATTTCACCTGCCAAGAATGCCAAGGAGATGAACCTTTCAACTGCACCTCCTGTGGAGTAGGTGAGGGAGTCTGGTTGCTCATTTCTTCCCCTTACTTCAACTTGCTCTCCCACTGGACATTACTTTGTTTGACTCAGAAGCCTGATCTCTAGGGAAGAGGAGGGTGAAATTAGACAGCTGTTCATTAAAGAGTATGTACAACCTTGAAGTTTCTGCTTATTGTCAGAACATAAGTTCACACTGCTAGAGACACAGACCTACTTCCCCTGAGGAGGTAAGAGAGAAGCTAAGAGATGTTTTTCCAGAGAAGGAGAAAGTAAGGGCATGCAAACATGATGACAGGTATGAGCTGGACAGCAAAGCTAAGCTTCACTGAAGTGAAAGTGAAAAGCTAGGAAATTAAGACAGACACATTCAGTCTTCAGGAGAAACAGCCTAAGAGAGGCTGTGTCAGGGTCCACTCAGCCCTGAGTGATGCCATTTAGAAGCTGTCAGAGCCCTGTGGGATGGCAGGGTAATCTTTCCAAACACAAATATGACCTTTACTGTCCCAGACCTTCACAATTCTAAAGTTTCTGGTGTCAATAAATTATATGCTGTGATCACTCTGGTCCTCTGCAGTTTGACCCTTGACTGTTCTCTAGTCTCCCTACTGCTGCTGCTAAGTCGCTTCAGTCGTGTCCGACTCTGCGACCCCAGAGACGGCAGCCCACCAGGCTCCCCCATCCCTGGGATTCTCCAGGCAAGAACACTGGAGTCAGTTGCCATTTCCTTCTCCAGTGCATAAAAGTGAAAAGTGAAAGTGAAGTCACTCAGTTGTGTCCGACTCCTAGCGACCCCATGGACCACAGCCTACCAGGCTCCTCCATCCATGGGATTTGCCAGGCAAGAGTACTGGAGTGGGTTGCCATTGCCTTCTCTGTCCCTACATATGCCTGTCCCCAAATTTGATGTCATGAGCGACTGATTTATATTTTATATAATTTACTTCTCTTTAATTGAAGGATAATCGCTTTACAATATTGTGTTGGTTTCTGCCAAACATCAATATAAATCAGCCATAGGTATATCTATGTCCCCTCCCTCCTTGAACCTCCCTCCCAACTTCTTCCCCATCCTAGGTTGTTAGAGTGCTCTGGTTTGAGTTCCCCAGTCATATAACAAATTCCCACTGGCTATTTTACATATGGTAATAAATATGTTTCCATGTTACTCTCTCCATACATTCCACTCTCTCCTTCCTCCCACTCTCCATATCCATAAGTCTGTTCTCTATGTCTGTGACTCCACCGCTGTCCTGCAAATAGGTTCAGGGACTGATTTATATTTTATTTGCCCTGCACTTTAAAAATTTGAATGAAATTGGGAAATTTAAAAAAATTTTTTCTCTTAAAAACCTGGAAGATTTGGCAACAGTGTGCCTTCTGGTCCTCAAATGATAGACTAGAGACCTCCAGGCTGCTCTCCATTTGCCATAAGTCCCCACCCCTCCCAGCTGTCTCAGTGAACCTGAGGCTGTCAGTTACCACCATCATGATATTTACATGGTTTTACTGGTGGGAAAGAATTATTTAGCTTTATTCTTGCTTGTCATAAAACAATGAAAAATGAAGAATAAATCAATAGTTTCATGCATTTGCAGAAAAATGAGGGAGAACACATATCTCTGTATAAATTAAAATGATTTATTTGTGTTTAAACAAAGTATATCTGTCCAATTTTACCTCTACCCTGCTTATTCTGTTTCCTTCCTCACCTGTAAGATGGTGATCATGGCTGCCTCTTTTAGGATTATTATGGAGATGAAATGAGATAAAATAATAAAGCACTTAGAACAAGGTGAACTGTACAGGAAGCACACAAAAAATATTAATAATGATTACTATTACTACTGTTATTGTTTGTACCCACTTACTTCTATGGGCATTTCAGCCTCTAGCTGAGTTAGTTTTCTGCACAGCAGAAATTAAACACAACTTTTTTTTTTTTTTTTTACATTTGTTAATATCACCACTGATTTCATCAGAAAAGTCTTTGAGGACTGAAGAACTGTCAGGCTCAAAAGTGCATGCAATAAAGCCAACATTTAAATCAACTAGACTTCAATAAAAATTTTTAAAATGTATTGTGCCTCTCCTGTGTATAAGTTACTCTACATAGGTGCCATGGAAGATACAGTAAATGACAGCATGATACTCACATTCAAGTTAACAATCTAAAAAACAAGTTTGTCCCCGTGTATTATAAAATGAGAAGATATTAAAGACTGAATGAATGGCAGTAAGCCCACCACACGTCACTATTTTCAGCTGTAGTGAGCAAAAGAGGCTTCCTGAAGAGGGGATGGTTGGCCAGGTTCTGATTAGCAGGGTTTTCTGCCTGTTAAGAGTGCTATATCCCAAGACCATGTATTAGGGCAGCTAACCCAGGATTCAGTGCTACAGAAGATAGATGATGGAATGGATGCAGTTCTGTATCAAGAGGCTTTATTCAAAGGCTGAAATTCCTCTGGCTAAGGAGCTCCATCCACACACATAAGCCTCTCCCAACTCTTTGTAGAAACTTCACCTCTTGCTGAATTGTAATTTTGTTAAAGTTAGGTCTGAATCCTTTTGGAAAGGCAGAAAGCTAGCTCTATTGGTGAAAATTCACTCTAGACTCTCACCCCAGTTTATCCTCTACCAAACTGAACCTGAAGCTAAATTCTACCAATTATACAGTAGCTGCAGTAAGCAAAATGTTGAAGTAAACTTTATAAAGTTTATTTTCAGAGTCCCCAGCCTTTCCTTCTTCCTTCCCAGCAATCCTGTTCCCATCCTGCCTGCAATCTTCGACCTTCTTTTCCTCTGGCAAACATCCAATGACTTCATGTTGGTCCACCCTCCCTTCTAACAAAATCAGCTGCCAAGAAATACTCTGAAAACAATTAATTACTCTTCAGTATAAATGAAAGCCAACCTGAACCTCTCTGGGAGTTTTTTGCTTTTTAACTTTTGTCTCACGTTGCTGACGTGAAAGATTTTGGCACCTAACAAAAATATCAGCCCTTCTACTATCAGAACCAGCTTCTCCTACATATCATTACAGGAACTTAAATTCTGAGACTCTGGGCAAGTAGCCAAAATTTTATGTATGATATGCAAATCACTAAGGTATCCAAATTATCACCCAAAGCTAAGTGAGCTGCCATGCTGTCAAGCTATTAGAAATATGATCAAATCTTGGCATAATCTTGACCCAAGCAGGTGGGGAAAGCCTGCCATTTTGAAGGTGCCTAAGTGACTTCCTTTTGCACAGTCCATGTATTTTAAACAAGACCCTTTAAATCTCTGTCCTTTAAGCCCAAATTATAATACCCAAAGGGGTTCAAATAACAAAGCCATATCTGAGCAATCAAAATAGAACTGAATAACATTTCTTCTAATATCTGAAATCATCATCATTCATTTTTAAAATTGTTGATCCAGTTATATATGTTTAAAAAACAGGAATGTTGAAAAACATGAATTCACTCATTCATTCAGTCATTCATTAAGTATATATTTAAAACTCATAACCATATGCCAAGCTGTCCCCAAGCCTCTGGATCCTGAGTTGACATCAAGGGAAGGTGCAGGGGATGGACAGGAGGGTGGAGGATAGGGTGGGCTTGTCACTGCTGGCCTTCACATCTTACTACCTACGTGTGGGGAGGGAAGGCTGGCACTCTGTAAAGCTGGATCTTTTCTCAATGAGTCATGGTGGACTGAAAAGAACACAACTTGTAAAGTTGACCTTTGTGTGGTCTCTTGAGATTCCAGGTCCCACCAGATTAGGATTCTGTGCTCCAAACCTTGATCTGTAGCTGTAGAATCACCAAATGCACGTTGCAGTCTCCCAAACACTCCTTTCCTTTAGAGGATAGTGTTCTTCCAGGTCTAACTTGGAAACTGCAAACACTTTTCTTTTTAACCACCTCTTTGGAGGCTCTCTTTATATACCTTGTTCTGTAAGGACCGGCAGACTTCTAGCATGAAACTGCCATCAGAAAAAAAAAGGGCGCTTCAGAGTTCATAATTCAAGGGTGTGGTTTTTAAATTGTATTTCAAAAAGGACTTTAATTAAATAAGAAAATTAGGTTAAACCTTTTTAAAGTGCCTAGTTTACAGGTAAAAAAAAAACAACCAGCTGATTGTTGGCAAATTTATGTGGTTCAATTTAATATTATTCTGACTTTTGGATTTTGTACTTGTAACATGAGGTCAGCACTATCTTTAGAAATCTGGCAGCCTTGCTTCTTGAAGGTCAATGGTTCAGGATCTTCATGTGGTAAATCACATGATGAGTGAGCTCTAGACCCAGTTGTTTTAGGGAACACAGATATTTTCTAAACTAGAAGCACATGGGAGACCTGATTGACAGAAGACAGATGCCCTGGGCACACGCAGCACTAGTAAAAACTGCAGGGGATCAGTGGGGGCGGGGTAGAGGCTTTCAGGTACATCTACATTAATCTTGTGTATTTAAGTGTGTAATCAGAACTGATGCCTTTTGCATTGATTATGATAGTTTGCATCCATGTCTCCAGTGGCAACATTGGATTCTCCACAGGAGCAAATTCCCAGTCTCATACTGGAGGTACGGCTGATTCTTTCCTTGTAGAGTCCAATGTTGACAGGACTTCCAGGAATTCATGCAAATGAGTCAAAGAGGGGTGTTTGGTTGAGAGCTTCAGTAGGCTGTCAATACAGGAGTTGGTAGTTGTGCAAAAATTCAGTCCTTAGACAATTAAGACAAGCATGTGATTTTGATAACAGAATTCAGAATCATTCTAAAAGATTGCACTATCATAGAAATGCATCAAGCACTTGTTTATTCTCATGGGATCTTTATAGTCACCAACTCTGAGAGCTTCCACTGACACCAAAAGGAGTTCAAGGAAATCTTTTCAACTAAAAGTTCAAAGAGACTGCATTTTTCATTCAATCCATTCTTACCTCCTTGATCTGCCGGGAGTAAAAGCACTTGATCACATCTTTCAAACAAAATGTCTCCAGCTCTTGGTATCTTCATAGCTAATTTTGTTCCTTTTCCCTCTTTTCATTTTGCTCCTTTCTCTTTAGATAAGCATGGCCAAGAGCGGTTCCTGTACTGGGGGAGTGTCGAGAGAGCTGCCCCCAGGCTACTATCCTGACGAGGCCCACACCTGCCAGCCCTGCCCAGACAACTGTGAGCTCTGTCACAGCACACACGTCTGCACACAGTGTGTGCACGGCTACTTCATGGTGCCCTCCAATCCCACCTGCCAGAAGTTAGAATGTGGACAAGGTAAAGCTGCCTTGGAGCCACTGCAGACAAAGGGGCTGTACCCTGGATGCCCCAGAGACCTGAGCATCTACCTGGTGCAGTGGTCGCATCTGGATGATTTCCCATGACGCTACACCACAAGTGGGGACAGTGATTCCTACCCTGCTCTCTTTCCCCGAGCATTTGCTTAGACACAACCCAAGGACTAAGGAATGCAGCTAATCACATGCACAGAAGGTGAACTCCAGTGGAGGGTTTATGGGAAAGGCAAAATGGAGAGAAAATCAGATTAGAATTCAAATGTCCTGGCCAACAATTTTCTCCTTCCCAATCACTAGCTATGAGACCCTGGGCAAAATCAATCTAATTTCTCCGTGCCTTGGTTTCTTCATTTGTGAGAGGGAGAGCCTAGCATGCTCTGTGCTTGCTTGCTGGCAGGAGCCAGTGAGAGTCAGCCTACTTAAAATGACCTGGAAATATAAAAATGTTCTGAGAATATATGTGTTACTGTTATTGTTCAATTCCTACTTACACTGCAAGAAAGGAATTAAAAATCAGTACATATAGATTTTGCTCTTGTTCATGTAAAATGCTGCAGACTTTCTCTGCTGTATAAGAATTATGCCTGGTCTGGTGCTGAAGGAACTTTAGCACATTTCTAGAATAATGAAGACCTCTTTCTTTTTTCTTCTTAATGCTTACTAAGGTTGTGTGTGTGTGCTAAGTCACTTCAGTCATGTCCAACTCTTTGCGACCCTATGGACTGTACCCCAGAAGGCTCCTCTGTTTAGGGGATTTTCCAAGCAAGAATCCTGGAGTGGGCTGCCATGCTCTCCTCCAACAGATCTTCCCAACCCAGGAATCAAATCTGCGTCTTTTAAGTCTACTGCATTGCAAGGCAGGTTCTTTACCACTAGTGTCATCTGGGAAGTCCTACTAAGGTAGTATAGAATTTAAAACTTTTTAAAAGTATTTACAACAACAGACATAAGGAGACAGAGCTTCATCATTTTATATATCCAACCACATTTTCAAAACAGAACTTACTTCTTTAATAGATACAGCACACCAACTTGACTTCAAAACTAGTTGCGTGGCATACAGTCTAACTCTGTTCTACTTATACCCAATCAAGCTAATCCAATCTACTAAGTATTTGTTAAATTAATAGAAGGAGATAAAAAATGTGGGTGACATACTTATCTCCAAAGCATGGTTTGGAGTTTCATAACTGCTCTACAATTTGCTTGAAAATAAGCTACACACCAACATATTTTTATAGCAATTATTTGTTTCCATTCAGTGAAAGTAAAGTGAAATTGTGCTTTATTTCTCTTTATACTGTGTAGGTGAAATCCAAGATCCAGACTATGAAGAATGTGTGTCTTGTGAAGAAGGGTGTCTGGGATGCAGCTTAGGTATGTCATCTTCCCTTTTGCTTAGAGCTGAAACAACAGTGTCCTTCACACATCCTCTCCTGTCATTCCCTTAACAGGGACTCTTGTCATTGTTGTCATCATCAATATCCATTATATAGGCTAACTCTGACACAAACGTGGTTACCGGGAGAGATACTCCCTTTTGAGGCAATGGATAGGTCACTTGTCTTCATGAAACTCAACTTTAGGAAAAGACAATCATGCAAGAAGGAAGTAGCATTTAGGGTCAAGAGATTTAAAGATAAAATACTATTTTTTTAGAAAGCAAAAATGGATCTAAACTAAGTAATGAAAGTATTAAAATCTAAAAGATGAGCAATTCCCATTGTGTCTTATAAAGAGACAAGAGGTGGTCTTTCTTGCAGGGAGCAAGGATAAATGTTTTAACAATCTTAATTTCACTTTTTGCCCATTTTGGACCATACTTGCCCATTCCCAGCTCATTTGCTCATTTTCCCAGCTAAATTTTGTGGTCTCTTTTTACACCTTTGCTATCGTGTATTGTGTGTCCATGCTAACATCTTTATGCATCATGGATAGAGGGGTGTGTGCCTGTGTGTGTGCATGTATGTTGTGTGTGTGTACATGCATGTGCATTTGTGTGTAAAATCTCAAACCTATGATTTTGACTCTTAAAAGTTTAAAGGGATGGATGAATGTGTGTGGACTTATTTAGGATCAGTGAGAATCTTGGCATGGGGATGGGAACAGTGACAACCGTGCATTGTACCACCCCTCCCCTAGTTGATTCAGTTAAAGATGAAACCGAGCCATCTTCCCTGGGAAACAAATTCCATAGAAGACCCCAGCCATCTAGAGACTCAAAGTCCAAAAGAATCAATCTGAAAGAAAAAAAAAGAGGTACATTAGATAGTTTGATTTACTTTACAAAGTGCTGTTAAAAGACTACATTCACTCCTTTAAGAAACTTTAATTGTCTACTGTGTGCAGTGTTGGCCATGGCAGAGGGAATTCAAAGGCCACATGACGGAGATTCTGCTGTAAGGACCCCTCTGGCTGCTATAAGTGGCACACCTGGAACCATATCTTTTACAGGTCAACCTGCCAGAGTAGAGAGAGCTACACAGTGCAGTAGGATTACAGGAGAGGGAGGCATAGAGTGACACAGAACAATCTGCTAATTTCTAATTTGAAAATTTCTCTTAATTTATAAAATCTCTAAATGTTGGACCTTGTTTATTCTGGGACTGTCTTAGCTGAAATCAGTCATCTTATTTCTGAAGCTTTCATTAATCTTTCCAAGTGAATTCTTTTTTCTTGTCTCTCCTTGTTTGCAGGTCAATGATCATACCTTTTACTGATAATTTATGTAATATTTGGTGTGTACATATCTTTCTGCTTAGAGAGTAATCAGTACTTGCACACAAACTCTGTGACTTATATATGCTGCTCCCACTAGAACCAGCAGCATGTCTAAGGTATAATAAAAGCACAATAAATGTGCAAACCCTTGAGAGCTTCCCAAATGCAAAACAGAGATGCATGGCTCAGAACACAAAGGGATTTAGATATATTTTCTCTAATCAAATTGTGTTCATGGGCCTTTCTTCAGGCTGAAAACAGCATTTTACATAATACCATTTTATTCTAAGAGGATTTAATGCCAAATTCTTTGTCTTTCTAACCAATACCTTAAATGGAAATTTTAAATATGATAAATCTACATAAGTGTCCTATATTATATCTCTTCATTAATTGGGAGGATGAGCAAATAGAATCACTTTTACACTTGACACTTAACTATAACCTAAGATTTGGGACCCACACCTACATCATCACTGACTTAATGATTGATTTTAATCAAATTGTATAAGATCTCTTTACTTCCATATCTTATCAGTAAAATAGAGGTTAATGTGCCTTTATCTTGGCTCAGAAATGGATGATAAAAACTGATTAATATCTGCTTACTAAAATAGTGGTAGTTCCTACTCTTGGGGGAATATACATGAATTTGAAAATTTTTAAGTAACTGCAAAAAGAAAAAAAAGACTATTTAAACTAAGTGCCAATTAAGGGGATAAATATATGTACCAAGTGAATTTAGCAAAGCAGGAAACCCCCAGGCACTCAAGTGATTAAGGAAGGCTTCCAAGAAAATGGGACTTGACATAAGTCTTAAGAATTTCCATGGAATTATGATGGATAAAATAACAGGGCTGCACCATGGAGGGGCTTTAGAACTAGACAATTGCAAGAAAAAAAGGTTTGGAGGGAAGAATTTCTGCCATGGATGAGACACTGAGTGTACTAATTTTGCAGAAGGAACATAAGGCTATAAATATAAGGGAATAAGCAAAGAGAAGTTTAGAGAAGTGCATGAAAACCATAACTTGAATTCTGGACTTATAAATTTAAAAGTATTCTGTGGCTAAAAGGGAATAATTTGAAGGTTCTTACAGGGGAAAAAATGCTTTTAAAGAGGTGCTTTAAGAAGATTAATTTTGTAACCACGATAACTATTAATATGTTCAAGGTAGCTGACAGGGAGTGAGGCTGTAGGCAGAGAAACTAGCTAAATGACTATTTCAGAATTCTGGGTATGAAGTAACAGGAGCCAGAAAATTATGAAGAGAGAGACAGGTTTTTTAAATCACATGAAACAAATGGCCCTTAAGCATAAGAAAAGATCCTTCGGTCATTATGCGGGAAATGCAAATTAAAACTACTATAACATACTATTTCTCACCTATCAGATTGGCAAGATTTCAAAAGCTTATAACACTGTACACGCAAGGCTATAAGAAAGCAGTCTTACTTGTGACTGATGGTACAACTACTGTTGAACAGCTGGCAGTACATAACACAATCACATATGAATTAATCCCTTGACCCCATGACACTGCTTCTAGGAATCTGTCCTGAGGATGTGCATCCACAAACTCAAAACAGCGTATTCAGTGTCATTCGCTGTGGTACTACTTGTGGCATAGTTAGTGTTAGTCACTCAGTAGTATCTGACTCTCTGCAACCCCATGAATTGTAGCCCACCAAGCTCCTCTGTCGATAGAATTCTCCAGGCAAGAATACCAGAGTGGGTTGCCATTCCTTTCTCCAAGGGATCTTCCTAACCCAAGCATCAGTCTGAGTCTCCTGCATTACAGGCAAATTCTTTACCATTTCAGCCATCAGGGAAGCCTATATTTGTGGTATAAACATTTTATAAACTATTTTAAATGGCATAAATGCCTTTTTGTGTTAGAAATTCATTGAATCAACTAAAGGACACATACTAACGGAAACTGAATGAACTAATGGTCATTGAATCAACTAAATGTCATATCCTCTTTTATGCAACCATAAAAGGGCAAACATCTCTATGAACTGACAGTGATTTTACGATATACTGTTAAGTAGAAGGCAAAGTCGGGAAGATCCCCTGGAGAAGGAAATGGCAATCCACTCCAGTATTCTTGCCTGGAGAATCCCATGGACAGAAAAGCCTAGTAGGTTACAGTCCACGGGGTCGCAAAGAGTCAGACACGACTGAGTGACTTCACCTCACCTCACCTCACCTCAGAAGGCAAAGTACAAAAGAACATACATAGCATGCCATCTTTTTGGTAAGAAAAGATGGTTAAATAAGATATTTGTGTGTGTATATACATTTTTACTTAGTTTAAAGTAAGAAACACAGAAAAGATAAATCAGAAAGTAATGAAAATCCTTGTGTGTGTGTAGGCTCAGTCATGTCCAATTCTTTGTGATCCCATGATGGTAGCCCACCAGGCTCCTCTGTCCATGGGATTTTCCAGGCAAGAACACTGCATTGGATTGCCATTTCCCACACCAGGGGATCTTCCTGACCCAGGGATCCAACCATGTCTCTTGCACCTCCTGCATTAGCAGGCAGATTCTTTACTACTGCACCACCTGAGAAGCCATGAAAACGCTTACCCACAGAGAACAGGGTAAAGGGAATGGCAGTGAGACTTCTCTAATATACCTTTTACATGCTCTTGATTTGAACCATGTAAGTGGGTTACATAATCATACAAATGACATAGTAATTAGTGTCAATGTGCTCCCACTGGCCAATGTGGGACAATTTGAACATAAAAAAGTGATGGTAAAGAATTACAATTCAATTAGTAAAAATCCAGGGGCTTCGCTAGTGGCTCAGTGGTCAAGAATCTGCCTGCCAATGCAGGAGACATGGGGTTCAATCCCTGGTCCAGGAAGATCCCACGTGCTGTGGAGCTACTAAGCCTATACACCACAACTACTGAGCCTGCGCTGACGCCCACATGCCCCAGAGCCTGTGCTCCACAAGAGGAGCCACTGCAATAAGAAGCCCACACACCACAACCAGACAAAAGCTCAGGCAGCAACAGAGACCCAGTACAGTCAAAAATAAATAAATAAAAAATCCATCCATCAAGAGTGGAATTTTAAAAACAGCAACGAAGAGGAGAGGACAAAAATTGAATAAAGCAGAAAGCTCTTCTTTACAGTAAATTTTCACCTGGTATATATGTGGGAAAGTAATTAGAAAATTATCATTTTACACCCCCTACTGTATTGACTCAAGGGAGAACCATCAGTTGATGTTAAAGTTATTAGGTGGAAAATTGTTCTGGAACAGAATAATTACACAGATTCAAAGTACTTCCATAACTACTAGTTAATCACAATAGAGAGATTTGCTGGTTACCAACTTAACCAAGCTATTGCACTAAACATCACCATCGTTGGTTCCATATAACCGAACACCATGTGTCTCCTGATATGATACATTAATAAGTACACAATATCACCTATTAGAGCCGATAAAAGTGTCTAGACCAACGATTCTCAGCTAGAGGTGACTGTGACCCCAGGGGACATTTGTTAATGTTTTGAGACACTTGATTTTCATGACTAAGGAGCTAGGAATGAAATGTCATCATGTTTACAACTTATTTTCAAATGGTTCAGGGGGAAAAAGGATGGAGGTGAAGCATACGAAATTGTTTTTTGTACTATTTCAGGCTTTCTGCAGATGTGAAAAAGTATTTTAAAGTTGGGAGGGAAAAAAAGCACTTCATGCTCTGTCAGCCTGCAAGCAACATCTCAGTAGCAACAAGCACACCTAGTGCCCAGATCTTGATCCCTAACACTATTCTTCAATAAAAGTTACCAGGGCTCCTTGGCGAATTGGCTGATTGTAGGACTGGGAAAGGAAATGCACAAGATGAGGGGCAGCCTCTTGTAGCGACGGAAGGTAAGAATGCACTCAGAGAAAAGCCCCACCATGATGGGGTGGGATGAGGAGATATCTGAAAGAGCTGCCAGTAGCTGAAGCAGGAACAATCTGAGCAATAACATAAATAAAGTCATATTAGCTTATAACCTAAAGCATAAAATAAGAATCCAAGGGACTTCCTAGCAGTCCAGTGGTTAAGACACTGCACTTCCAATGTAGGGTGTGTGGGTTTGATTCCTGGCTGGGGAAATGAGATCCCACATGCCTCGAGGCATAGCCCCCAAAATTAAAGAAATAAGAATCCATGAGTGCATAAGATACAAATAAATAAATGGTAGAATAAATAAGTAAATGAAAGAAAGGAGACACACCTTCAGTGCAAAAGAATTCCAAATAACTACCTAGGACTCCTCCCTCTAGGAAGCAGAGCATAACTCCCTACTCCTGAAGTGTAGGTCACATGTAGTGATTTCTCTCCAGGAGGGAAGCATGAAAGGGAGGAAGAGAGAAGAGTCTCACAGTGCAGGAAACTGATAAGTTCTACCTTACCCATATGATCAAGGTCAACATCAGCAGTGGCATATCAGATTAATAGGCAGGTACCCTTGATGTAATAAGATCAGAATGGCACTTTGCCTCTGCAGTTTGCCATGCAAAAACCCATGTGTGTGTGTGCTTAGTCACTCAGTCATGTCCAACTCTTTGTGACCCCATGGACTGTAGCCCACCAGGCTCCTCTGTACATGGGGATTCTCCAGGCAAGAATACTGGGGTGGGTTGCCATGCCTTCCTCCAGGGTCCCAACCCAAGGATCGAACCCAGGTCTCCCGCATTGTAGGCAGATTCTTTACCATCTGAGCCAACAGGGAAGCCCATGTATACTGGAGTGAGTAGCTATCCCTTCTCCAGGGGATCTTCCTGACCCAGGAATCGAACCAGGGTCTCCTGCACTGCAGGAGGATTCTTCACCAGTTGAGTCACCAGGGAAGCCCCCTCAAAACTCATTAAGGCCAGTCTTAATCATGAGGCAAACATCAAACAAATCTCAATAGTGGGATATTTCATGAAATACCTGATTAGTACTCCTCAACACTGTTAAGGTGGTAAAACAAAGTCTGGGAAACTGTCATAGTCAAGGGGAGCCTAAGGAAACATAAGAGCTAAATATAATATGGTATCCTAGATGGGATCCTGGGACAGAAAAAGACAATAGGTAAAAACTAGGGAAATCGGAGTCTATTATGGATTTCAGATAATAATAATCTCATCATCCTCATCATAAAGGGCATAAGGTACTATCCAGGATGTTGGAAATATTCTCTGTCTTGACTGTCAGGGGTGATTACATGACTGTATGTAATCAGTCATGTAATTCATAGAACTGCACACTTGAAAGGGGCAAATGTCACATAATAAAAATTGTATTTCAATACATGTGACTTAGAAAGAAAAGGATAACATTACAATGGGCTTACCAAGGCCCCTCTTTCCCCATTTCCACATAGTAAAACCATGACAGTCAACTAATTACTAGCATTTATTAAACACTTACTTGTGTTTTAAGAAGCAAGTGTAATTATCATTCTCATTTTTCAGATGAGGAGATTAAGCTCAGAACAGTGAAGCAACTTATGCAAGATAACAGAGCTGGTGACCATAGGACCAGCACTTGATTCTGGATAGCTCAAGATCAAAAGCCATGTGCTTTACAACCACTCTCTCTGTACCATCTAATGTTCTTTCCTTCTCATTCTACAGCAAAGAGTCTTATGCTTTATGGGATTATAAAAAGATTTTTTTTAATCCTTATATCTGCCCTTTCCTCAGTTCTACACACAATAGTGATTCTTTGTTTGGCTACAACTTTATGCAGATGCCATAACTAAATTTACCGAATCATGAAACTATTCATAATAGTCATGTAGATTAATCTGGGATCCCAGTTCACCTGAGGCTGTTAGCCTTCAGGACCTGCATCTGGAATGTTCTGAGGTGGGATACAGAAGACAGTGTAATCCTTTAGAGTAAGTGGTACATTTTTGTTTAGCCCTGGATTCCTCTCTGTCACTTGTCATCCCTTCAGTTCATTCACTTTCACAGTAATTCTCTTGCTTTCTGGAAAGTAGGTTCCATCACAAGAGACAACCCTCTCTTCTCCACGTGAAGATGAGGTGTGCTCTCTCCCCGACCCATGTTTAATTCAAGCTTCAGATCTAGGAATTACGAGAACCAACCTCATTTCCTTCTGCTACTCAATTTCCTATTAAGGAGTGAGACCTCGTTCATAAAGGAAATAATATCAAGACATTTGAGACATGAAGCTCATGTTAGTTTTCCAGTGGAGCAGACATACAGGGTTTTTCAAATTAAACATCGTGGTCACAGATCACTCTTTGAATTTTACCCAGATTTCCCTTTGGACCTTTTCCGCAAAGTCGCAGGGGAACAAGAACAGTGTCAAACAGTTTGGGTGCCTTTCAAAGAAAAGGCTTTGCAGAATAAAATGTATACTAGGCTGGTGTCTCCTTTAAATTGGAAAGAAGTTGCTGACGGTAAAAGTGAAACAAAGGGCCTTCTAGTGACCTACTGCATTACTCTCTGTCTGGCCAACCTTAGTGCATGACCCAGGTGGTTTGCTACTATCATTTTCCATGGATAGATGGGGAGGGGCAGTTCAAAATGCCTCTTTTCTTTAAAAGGCCAACACAAGCCATCTTCAGAGAAAGGACTGGAATCTAAATGCACTGTCAGTTCGCTGAAGAAAAGAGAAACTGAGCAAGCTCCATTAGACAGTCCAGACAGTACTGTCTTAAAGTGTGGTGTGTGTGTGTGTGTGTGTGTATATATATATATATATAATTTATTAGAGCCTCCTTCTCCCCTCATTTTCTAAGTGCTACCTTATTTCAAAGGTGGTGGGTTAGAGGGAAAGAAACCTTAAGAAGAGAGAACCCACTGTTCAAAGAATTTACATAAGTTTTGCAGTTTCATGGTTCCTTATTCATCTTAGCTTTCTTGATGAATTCACTTAGCAAATATTTATTGCATACTTTTGTGCTTTCCCATTATTTATTCCACAAATAATTGGACTGTTTAACCTAATATTTATCTAGCGTCATCATTCATTCACCAGGCACTCTGTTGAACCTTACTGTACATGATGTGTTTTCACATCTATAATCCAGTGGTTTTTACAGATAGAGAAACTGAGGATTAAAGTTTGCCAAAACTTGATTGATTTTATGCATATGGGAAGTGAAAGAGGAGTTAAGCTGTCAGTTTCAAGCAAACATGTGCATAACTTTGCTTACTCTTCTTCACAGAGGAAGCAGTTGGCTTTGAAGCTGTTTGTCCTAAGTATACATTATGATAGGTAAGGTTGTGCTATGATAACAGATGATCCCCAAATCTCAAGAACTTAAGTTAATAAACAACAAAAGTTTATTTCTCACTCATTCTGTATCTCCATCAGGGGTCAGCTGAGAACTCTGCTCTTCATGGTCCTCAATCCAGACCCCAGGGTGATGGAGCAGTCATTAATTACCTTATTGTGGCAGAAGCAAAGTATTGGGTTGGCCAAAAAGTTTTAAGATAATATGGAAAAGCCTGAATGAACTTTGTGGCCAACCCGATACAATGGCTCTTAAAGGTTTCCCCAGGATTAACACTTGCAACTCCTGCTCAGATATATTTTGGTCAAAGCAAGTCATATGTTTCTGCCTGAGCCTGCAGACTGGGGGAGATACGATCTTGCCAGGTGCCCACGAAAGAGAAACTAATACTGTGAATACCCTAAGGACATTCTCACAAGATAATGACTAAGACTGTTACTGTATATGCTGAGGTCTCACCTCATATATTTGTGCGTGAAATAGCCCCAAATCTGCACCCCATCTGTGTCACTGATTTCTCTTTTCTGCAGCTCTGAATCTTACCCAAGATAACTGCCCACTATCTACCTTGGCAGTGTCTGACTTTTCCTTCTTTCAAGAAAAAAACTCATCTGAAAAAGGTGCTATTTTTTTTTAACTGATGGAGTTTTCCGAAGTATTCTACTATCTCACTTCTCCCTGATCCCTTGGCAACAGAAGAGTCAAAAAGAGGACCCATGATAAATGACATGATAGGTAAACTGTCAGCTGAAAGGACCTTGATCTTTTTACCTTGCACTTTTAAATCCCTGTTATGAGAATAATAAAATGCTGGTATCTCTTGCCTTCATCTGCTGACCAAGAAATGTGCCATATGAGACCAGTCTTGGAAATCTGGACAACTTCTCTCCATTTGTTGGAATTTAGTTCAAGAAACATTTCCTGAGCACCTATATTTCGCTAGGCCTGGGGATATAGTGTTAGCGTTAGTCACTCAGTCCTGTCCAACTCTTTGTAACCCCATGGACTGCAGTCCACCATGCACAAGTGAAAAAACATGCTCTCTGCTCTCAAAGGGCTCATGTGGAAATGGAAGGCTTGGTGATTCTCGGGCCTGCGTGCTTCTGAGAATCACCCAGGGTGGTGGGGGAGGTGGGAGGAATGGAAAAATGCAGTGCTGAGACCCATTTCCAAGGTTTCTGATTTCATTGGTCTGGAGTGAAGTTCAGACACCCATATTTTTTAAAACTCTTGGACTGATTCTAATGTGCAATCAGAATTAATTTAAGATTAGAATATTAAAAGATAACTTCACTATCATATTTAAATCACTTTGCTGAAGACAGAAGCTAAAGCAGACTCGGATACATTCTATCAACTACAACTTATAGTCCATTCCATATGGGATGCTCAGCTAGGTAGGCACTTTACAAACATGATCTCTGCTCCCCAATACAATCCTCTCTGTTCGAAATCTTTATCCCCACTTTACAGATGAAAAAACCAAGGCCCAGAGAGTATGCAACTTGTCCAAAGTCACATAAGTAGCAAGTTTCAGAACCAAATTTAAACTTAGGACTCTCTGGCTCCAAACCAACAGAATATTCAAATATATGCTCTTTTTCCAGAGCAGATTGCACTCATACATCGTTTTCCTAGAGAATGTAAATGAAGGTTGTTAAGCCGATCTGCCATATTTGTTTCACTCTGGCCTATATTCTCCTGTTACTTAGCTGTGTTTCCTGAAGTTTCCCTCTTCTCCTCCTACATTCATGTTCACATTCTTATGGCAGTGAGGGAGAAGGAAATAGTGGGAAGGTATCCCAAGTTCAATGCTAGAGCGACTAGCTCATCATTGGCTCTTTACACTATTTTCCCCCAGAGCCGGGTATAATCAAAGTTCCTCCTACTTGTGTAACTGACCTGTGAAGTCAAGCTGCAAGCCAAGGCTGTCTGAATCACGTATGCTTGCGGAGAAGAGCTGAGACAATTACTTCCAAAATAAACCTAGTTAAACAAAAGCACAGAGTGTGGCTGAGCACAACACACAGGCTAGAGGGGTTCAGAAGACTGGCTGCCATTTCTGAAAGCACCATGGTGTCTGCAATATTAAACTGCCAGGAGTTAGGGGCAAAGAACACTTGGGCTGGGTGGGGATGGATTTCACTTTAACAGAGCTCTCTAGAAACCAATGAGAGTACCTCTTCTGTATTGGAAACACAAACTGGAAAAATGTTACCACATTACTTTTTGTAGTGAAAGGTATTTCTGAATACTGATACTCAAAAATCCCTCAGTAACCAAGAGTTCAGTTTACATCTATCTGCTAATTTTAAAACAAAAGTAAAAGTGAGACCACCAATAGTGACTGGAATCTTGGATGGTTAGATCTTACTTGATTTTGTGGAATTGTGGAAAATGGAGTCTATAATCATAGCATCTCTCTCCATCCTTCCCCTACCACAAATGAAAATCTTTGTGGTACACTTTTCATTTCCTAACTCCATCCTGTTTTGTAAAGGAAAACATACATAAGTTGCCTTCCTTCTACCTTCTAATACAGCCCTAGAGATTATAATGAAAACTAGAAAAAATGATCATATCTTGAGCTCCCTAAGGAGTGAAACCAAGAGGCTCTATTTTTAATACCAAAATAAAATGCAATTTGCTTTCTCTCCATTTCCATACTTTTTCTTTCCTATCATCTCTGCCACCGTCAAGAGGTCTGTTGCTATACCTGAGGCCATATGTCTAACTTGCATGGCATCATGTCATAAGCACTTAGCACAGTGTTTGTCACCAGGTAAGTACTCAGTAAATATCCGTGATTTTTGTGTCTACCAGGAACTGTCCTCTTCTGACCCCCAAGGCTTCCTCTCCCAGGACCACTGCTACAGTGCCATTTCACAGTCCTTTGCCAGACGGTAAGAAGAGCTTTCAGCTCCATTGGCAGGGGAGGAAAAAATTGATTGAAGTCACAGAGCAGACACCAGAATCGAGAGAAGCTGAGTATGGGTGAGGCAGGAGCATCTGCATGTTGATACCCAGATGCTCCTTAGGCAGATCTCCAGCTAAGACTCAGGCCAACAATGAGTGTCAGTAAATTGCCTCTCCACCTCCTGGGTCTGAAATTCCAGCCTTCCAACAGTCAACAGGAGGGTAATTTGGTAGGAGTCCAGATTCATCCTTTCCATGAAGTCTCCCTTCAGCTCCCACCAGAGGAACCTTGGCTGCAGCCTGACACTCAGCCTCAGCTCAGCGTCTAGCATAGTGGGCCAGCCCAGGGCACAAGAAGCAGAATGGGGACAAAATGGCCAAGCAAGCCAGAGACAGCCAAGGGTGCAGGGACAGGGCCCAGGCAGCACAGATCCTCATTTCCCACCCCTTGGCCAAGTACCCAAAGTTGAAGTACTAGAAGGCAAGGGATAACCATGCCAATATCTCCAAACATTAGTCCTGTCCTCACTGGTGATGTTACCAGGTCAATCAAACCTTTTTCCTCCCTCTGGTGCCTATAGCCATCTGTAGCTGCCAACTTGTTTTTTAAATATTTTCCATTAAGATAGTGTGTTTTGTCTATAAACTATCTACCCCTAGGTGAGACAACTAGATAATGTTTTGTTATGAACTAAGCAAGCAACCCAGGGATATTTCCCTCCCAGCCCCTTCCTTGTTCCATGTCCACCAGGAACTGGGAGGCCCATGAGAGCACTGGGAGAGGAGCATTTCTGCCTGAGAAGTCCCCATCCAATCAGCTCATCGGGATCAGAGCAAATCCTAGGATACACATGGCATTACCTCCAGACTAATGGCAAAACATGTAAACTGATCTGGAGACGCAAAAGGTGGAATATTTGACCGGAAAAGTTTCTCATCTCTCCAACCTCTAGTTTGGACCAGAAAGAACTGACAGCTTGATTTATCATCATGATGGAAATTAATGCCCTAAAATAATTGCTAGAAACCTGGATGCTCCACTAGAAAAATAAATCAACCTAAAAATGTAGTCTCCATATGACCATGTCCCCAACATTTCAGGATGACATCCAGCTGTTGGGTGAGGTCTAGAGGTGACTGTAAAAAGAGAAAAGAGGTCGTTCAGAAGGTGTGTTTATTGGAAAGCCTGGTACAACCATGCTAGCTGCCCACACCAATTGTAAAAGTGCAGATTTATTATGTTTAGCAGAAATGCAGTCTGTACATCTGAACTATTATCCAAATGACCTGGCTTCAACTTAAAAATCTTCTATGAATTGAAACAAGTGGATTAGGGAGGCTATTGCCTTTAGCACTGAAGGGTCTGTGGGAGGTGAGTCAAGAACCATTTATAGTAGTGATAAAATACTATATTTAAGGCTATAAAAATCTGGCATACAAGGTCTCAGTTCAGAAATAAAATTGCTTTATGTGTTCAGCAAAAGAGCAACTGAAAAGTTTTACAAATGGAAAGTTTGACCTACTGAGATTTCAAAACATAAAATCTGTCAATTATTTCTGGGGACTGGGTATCACAATTAATCCCCACCTTGAATGTTAAAATGCAAATCAGAGCCATGAAATCAGTAACAGCTTACCCTGACTATGGCACACACGGCTAACGGCAATTGCCCAGAGCCATTGTCTGATTGCCCCATTATGTGCCCAGTGTGCATTAATGGGATGGGCTACCTGGGAACTTAGCAAGAAATCAGGAAAAAGCATTGGAACCCTGTCCAGTGAGCAGAAACCTCATCTGATAGGGCGTAACACTTCTGCTCAGCCAAGAAGCCAGGGATCCTGTACTGGGGATTCTAAGCCTGATTCAAGTTAGAATTAGTAGAAAACCCTGGGCAACTGACAGATGTGTTTTTAAATCCAAAGAGCCTTACTAATTTTAGCCTCCTCCATGACTCTGACCTCAACACTACCTCTCTCCCTTCATCCTCACTCTCCAGCTTCACTGGGGGCTCCTGCTCATGATTGTTTCTGGCCCATTCTTGATCCCAGGCCCTGCCCTTGCTGTGGTTTCCTCCACTGGAATACTTTAGATATTAACCTGGCTGGCTCCTTCCTGTCATCACGTCTCAGTTTAAACATCACCTCTAAGAGGCTTCCCTCCAACTCTCAACCTAAAGCCAGCCTTTCCTTCTGTCTCTCTCTCGCTCTGTCTCTTTCTCCTCCCTGCCCCCACCCCTCACCTCCGTTCTCATCCTCAACAAACACACATACACACATCAATTACCTTTTTTTAATGCTGGCAGATCACATGAAATGATCTCTTATTTCAATTTTGTATGTAGTTTTAAAACTTGTTTGCTGTATTTCTTCATTAACATGTAACTGCCAGTCAGGCAGGCAGGGACTTTATTTTCTTTGCTGTCCTTTCATCAGTTTCTGAATCCTGCCCACCCTGAGTAGATGCTCAATCCACAGTTTTAGAACAAACAGAAAAGCAGATTCCTAACAAGTAAACCAATGGTACAGGTTTGAAAGGGCCCTTGTGGGGAGTGGAAGAGCCAAACTCCAGCCCCAGAGCACACTATGCCAGCCAAGTTACTACACACTTGTCTATGGGCCTCACATGCTTGTCTGGAAGCGGAGACTGGACTGTGAGTGGTCAGCCTCCTATTCTGTGAAGCCTTTCTCTCCCCAACTATCCACTTCTCCCAATTTAGCCAGAGCCGCTTTGTTTTCCTCTTTTTTATGGATTTGATTTTTCATAAGTTCCCATTTGATGAAGGATTCTGCTGCTAAAATAAAAATGTTAATCCTCCAGATTAGATAAACCCTGCGGCTTGAAATTAATCCAGGCTCAGCCTCTTTAGCAGTTGTCTGATTCTGGGAAAAGCATTTAACTTCTCTAAACTTCAGTATCATCGTACATACTGGGGTCAATTTCGGTACCTACCTGGCGGCATCACTGGGAGTCAATCCCTCTTTTGGGGAGTAATAGCTCCCCAAAAGATATCCACACCCTAATCCCTGAATCCTACGAATATGTTGCCTTCTGCAGCAAAAGGGACTTTGAAGATGTGATTAATGTTGAGGATTTTAAGATGGGGATATTATCCTAGATTATCCATATGGGCAAAACCTAAGCACATGAGTTCTTGAAAGTGGAGAACCTTTCTATCTACAGTCGGAGAGAGATGAGAGAGAAGGGGAGAGCTGTCACTGCTGGCTCTGAAGCTAGTTGAAGCCCCCAACCCCCGCTCAAGCCGAGGGATGTAGGTGGTCTCTCAAAGCTAGATACAACCATCAGAGATAGCCAGTAAGGAGATGGATCTCAGTCCTACAATTGTGAAGAACTGAATTCTGCCAACAACACAGATGAGTAAGGAATTGGATTCTCTATGTAGAGCCCCCAGAAAGGAGCCAGCCCTGACACAACTCTGATTTTAGCCGAGACCCATATCAGCTTTTAACCCACAGTGCAGTAAAATAATCAGTCTGTACACTGTAATGTTTTCAGCTGGCTACGGTAATGTTACGACAGCAACAGAAACCTAATACACCATTTAAAATACATAATTAAGTACTTCGCATATGGTAAGGGCTCAATAAATGCTGACATTTCTTATACATATTATTAATGGCATAATTACTAATATTGTTTTATTATCTCTTCCTGCCTGGATGTTGAGCTCTGAATTCTGAAACCCCTTGTCCTGCCTCTCTTGGAACAACATCTTTGTAGCTGTTTTAGAGGAACTGTTTACCAGTTTCAGGGGCTGAGTGGTGTGCTGGATTGCAGCTCAAGGAAATTTCTTGAGATGCAAAAAGCAACAGTGCAAATTAACGTCACTGAAGAGAGGTAGACGGATGGATGGATGTTGTATATTTCTGGATAGGATGGCTTGAGAAGGACACCACAGGACTTATGCAATAGTTTGGCTGAGAACGTTTAACCTGAATCTAACCAATAAAAAATATCAGACAAAAGCAAAATGAGAAACATGCTATTAAAAAGGAACTGCTGCCTTTCAAAAATGTGTCACAAAGGACAAAGAAGACCAAGGAGTTGCTCCAAATTATAAGAGACAAGATAACTAAATACAATATGTAATTCCAGAACAGATCCCCATTGGACATGACAGAGTCAACTGAAAAAAATTGGAATATAGAGGGTAGATCAGTGTATTTATCAATGATAAATTTCTTGAAGTTAATGACTATACGGTGGTTATATAAGAGAATGTATTTATTCTTAAAGAAATACACACTGAAATATTTAGAGATAAGGGCCACAATGTATGCATTTTATTTTCAGTAGTTCAGGGGAAAATATATGTAACCATTCCCTTCTCCAGGGGATCTTCCCAACCCAGGGACTGAACTTGGGTCTCTCACATTGCATGCAGATTCATAACTGTCTGAGCCACCAAGGAAACACATGTATACATACATGCAAACACACACGTTTCTAATGTATGTGTATATTTGTAAGGTATATATGTGTATATATATACATATATGTAAAACCAAGTGAGTAAATTATACACCAACCAGAGTGTAAACAAAAGATAAATCTGAGTAAAGGATAAATGGTTTTAGTCTTGCAACTTTTTTGTAAGTATGAAATTACAGGCATATCCTGGAAATGTTGTGGGTTTAGTTCTAGATCACCACAGTAAAGCACATAGCACAAAAAAGCAACTCAACAAAATTTGTTTCTCTTCAGCCAGTACAAATGCTGTGTTTACACTATACTTAGTCTATAAAGTGTGCAATGGTATATCTAAAAAAACAATATAAGTACCTTAATTTCAAAATGCATTATAACTACAAAATGCTAACCTTCATCTGAGCTTTCAGCAAGTCATAATCTTTTGCTGGTAGAGGGTCTTATTTCAATGTTAATGGAGGCTGACTGATCAGGGTGGTGATTGCTGAAGGTGGGGATGGCTTTGGCAGTTTCTTAAAATTAGACAACAGTAAAGTCTGACACATCAAATGACTCTTCCTTTCACAAATGATTTCTCTGAAGCAGGCAATGCCATCAATGTGTTGATGGCATTTTAACACAGTAAAACTTTTTGCAAAATTGGAGTCAATCCTCTAAAACCTTGCCATTGCTTTATCAACTAAGTTTATGTAATATTCTAAATCTTTTGCTGTCATTTCAACAGTCTTCACAGCATCTCTATCAGGAGTAGATTCCATTTCAAGAAACTACTTTCTTTGCTCATCCATAAAAAGCAACTCTTCATGTGTTCAAATTTCATTACGAGATTGCAGTAAATCAGCTACATCTTCAGGCTGTACCTTGAGTTCTAGTTCTCTTGCTATTTATATCACATGCGTGCATGCTAAGTCACTTTGGTCGTGTCTGACTCTTTGCAACCCTATGGACTGTAGCCCGCCAGGCTCCTCTGTCCACAGGAGTCTCCAGGCAAGAATAATGGAGTGGGTTGCCACGCCCTACCCCTGACCCAGGGATCAAACCCATGTCTCCTGCGTTGCAGGCAGACTCTTAACCACTGAGCCACCTGGGAAGCCCTATCCTCCGCTGAAGTCTTGAACCCCTCAAAGTCATTCATAAAGGTTGAAATCAATTTCTTCCAAACTTCTGTAAGTGCTGATATTATGACCTCTTCTCATGAATCACAAGTGTTTTTAATAGCATCTAAAATGGTGAATCTTGTACAGAAAGTTTTCAATTGACTTTTTCCAATTGACTTTACCCTGATCTTCAGAGGAATCACTATCTATGGCATCAACAGCCTTATGAGATTTCTTAAATAATAAGATTTGAAAGTCAAAATGACTCCCAGATCAGTTGGGGTGCAGTAAGGATATCATGTTATCAGGCAAGAAAACATTAATCTTATTGAACATCTCCATCAGAGCTCTTCAGTGACCAGATACATTATCTGTGAATACAGTACTCTTTTTGTGATCAGATTTCAACAGTGGTCTTAAGATACTCAGACAGTAAAGAATTTGCCTGCATTGCTGGAGACCTGGGTTCAATTTCTGGGTTAGGAAGACCCCTGGAGGAGGGCATGGCAACTACTCCAGTATCCTTGCCTGGAGAATCCCCATGGAAAGAGGAGCCTGGTGGGCTACAGTCCATGGGGTCACAAAGAGTCGGACACTAAGCACAGCAAGCCATGTTGTAAAGAGATGTGCTGTCATCCAGGCTTTGCTGTTCCATTTTATAGAGAACAAGCAGAATAGAGTTAGCATAATTCTTAAGGCCCCTAAAATTCTCAAAATGGTAAATGAGTATTGGCTTCAACTTCGAGTCACCAGTTACATTAGCCCACAACAAGAGAGTCATCCTGTCCTTGACACGCTGAAGCCAGGCAGTGACATCTCTTCTAGCTATGAATGTCCTAAATGGCATCACCCAACAGAAGTCTGGTTTGTCTACATTGAAAATCCGTTGTTTACTGAAGCTACCTTCATTAAATGGTCTTAATTAAACCTGGATAACTTGCTGCAGCGTCTATGTCAACACTTGTTTCACTTTGCACTTTCATGTTATAAAGATGGCTTCTGAAACTTCACGAATCAACCTATGCTAGTTTCAACCTTTTCTCTCTGAAGCTTCCTCACCTCTCTCAGCCTCTGTACAACTGAAGAGACTTAGGGCCTTGTTCTGGATTAGGCTTTGGCGTAAGGGAAATTTTCGACAGTTTTTCTTTTCTATCCAGGCCACTCAACCTTTCTCCACATTAGCAATAAGGCTGTTTCAGTGTATCACTTGTGTGCTCACTGGTGCAGTACTCTTAATTTCCTACAAGAACTTTTCCTTTGCATTCACATCTTGGCTGACTAGTTGGCACAAGAAGCCCAGCTTTCAGCCGACCTCAGCTTTTGACCTGCATTCTTCACTAAGCATAATGACTTCTAACTTTTGATTTAAAGTGAAAGATGTGTGAGTCTTGCTTTCACTTGAACACTTAGAGGCCACTGTAGAATTATTTGTTGTGTTGTTGTTCAGTTGCTCAGTCATGTCCGACTTTTTGCAACCCAACTGGCCTAATTTCAATACTGTGTCTCAGGAAACAGGGAGAAACATACAATAATAAAGAAAAAGCTGGAAATAACAGGAGAATTATCAAAATATGACAGAGACATGAAGTGAGCAAATGCTGTTGGGACAATGGTGCCAATAGTCTTGCTCAATACAGGGTTGCCACAACCTTCAATTTGTAAAATACGCAATATCTGTGAAGTGCAATGAAATGAGGTAAGCCTGTAAAATGTTAAAAGAAAAGCAATCTCAGTTTGCAAACCTGTAAAAGGAAGCAATGGGTAGCTCTTGGTGTCCATTAAAGGCAAGCCACATGTTTTCTTCTGATTTGTCATTCCATCAGATACCCTATCTCATCATGCCTGTCCATGTTCCAGGCATTTAGAATGTATAGCTTCCCAAACCAGCATCGAGACAGAAAATTTTCTCAAACTTTCTATTATATGTATTAAACATAAGTCTTAGTCAGAGAAAACACAATTTTCAAATAATCCACTAGTTTTAGACACAATAGTTCTTAGACGCTGAAGTGCTTGCCGCCTGCTTAGAAATATCCATACAGAAGGCTAAGTAAATGCACTGCCTCAAAAAGTTGGCAGAGCTATCAGCCAAAATGTCAGATGAATGAAATAATCAGTTCATCAAAAAAGTAATTACATGTATTTACTGCACATAGACAGAATTATTGACAATAATGCACCTCCGGGAGGGATCACGGTGGGTTGGGTAAATCACAGGTGCCTCCAAATAATTCTAAATGTTTGCCTATTTAATTCTCATTGCACTATAAGCCCTTTCATCTTTGGCAGTGTTGGTAAAGAATGTTGGTGTTTGGGGCTGTGTGCTTATGGAGACTGAATCCTCTTCCCTTCTATTCACACATCAAAATATATGAGGTTTGAGCCTTCTTCGGTCAAGCCAGTCCCACTTACCTCAGTGCCAAGTTTCTTTAGAAAACACTGGAGAGTCCCAACATGTATCAAAGCTTTGGAAAACTGCTCTCACAACCGACAATAAACACGAATGTGCTCAGGCACCCACGTGTGCATCCATCATTTGACATCTTATTCAAAACTATCTCAAGACCCAGGAATGAAAATAGCAATGGCTCTCCTACCAGGTCAGTGGCTTCTCTCAAAGTGAAGAAAGAAATGCTGAGCATCTCATCCATGTCATTTGTGACCATTAGAAAGACTGAGGGATGCTCTTCCATTTAATCCCTTTGGACTAACAACACAGCCCATCTGGAGCATAAAAACTCCAAGTCTAGAGAAAAGAGACAGCACAGATGAGCAGTTTCCACACACTTTCTCCATTCAGAGGTGCTAATAAGGAAAGATGCCTAATTACTATGATTGCCCATGACTTGAAAATAGCTTATCACCTGCCAATATGAATGAAGGCCCCTGGAGGGCTGAGGAATGGCAGAAAGAATAATGGCCTTAGAGACAGAATCTTTGTGGTGCCTGAGAGAGGAATCTCAGCTGACTGCAAAAGGGCCTGCCTTATAAAACAGAGTTCTTTTTCTAAGTGAACCCTGAAAACTAGTCCTGGGGTGTTCCCATGCCATGGAGAAAGAAAATAGAAGAGCATTCACAGAATAATCAGGCCCGTAAAATAAGAAATGAAGGGAAGACATCGCCAGCAATTACCTCAAAGAATCCTACAAGATAGACAGCCAATCAAAGATATTTCATGGTGGGGCCAATCTCTCCGCAAATTCGACAGACAATTGTTAGCCTGCTCTCTACTTCATGTGTTATTGTGCAGAATTAATGACACTGTGAAATCCCTCTTGTTTTCAGACCCAAGTGCCACCGGAATTCTGTTAGAGCAGTCACATGAGATTCATTAAGAAGAGTTTGGCTTTGTAGAGATTGGGCATTCGGCTATTTCACAGACTCTTTTCTCTGTCGTCACAAAGCCCCTGTGTTAGGGCTACTGTGGCTCCACAATCCTGCATCTCCATCCCTGCAAGGCCCCACAAACCATCATATCTCAGGGTGGCTTGCTACATTAGCAGGTGCTATGTTTTTATTTTTACTACGATAATGGATTCATTCCCAATGGACTGTTAGACTAACTATAGCCACAGCCTGAGTTCTCTTTTATGGTCAACTTTTCATTTTATTTACTGCAGTACCAAAACAACTAGGATTTATTTATTAATCTCTGTTCTCTTTGGGAATGGCTACAAGGAGAAAGGGCTCTCAAAAACCTGAAGAGTATTACCTTTTCATTCAGTAATTTATTGCCCACCCTCACAAAACCTATATACATGCTTGTGGGCATATTCATATGCACACACGTGTGCTTGGAGAACCCCCCACCATACACCATAGACACATCAGTATTCTAACATGTGATTGGGGAGTGGAGAGACTAACTCTGTGCTGGAAACAGGACAGAGTGCCCTTCATGAACAAGTGGGGAAGCAAATACATAAAAATGTTTCTGCTCTTTCACTACCTTCTCTAGATAAATCAGTGCTGTGCTCATAGTGCTGCTTCTAACTTTCTTTCCACTTCTTTCTAATCCTAGTCCTCACCTCAATCCAGTACACTTAAGAAACCCTGAAAAACTACCACTGTTGGAGAGTGTGCTCAGAGGGTCTCTCCCTTCTCACTCCACCCATCCTATACATATACACATGCACACGCTCAGCTCCAGTACTTTGTTCCTCTACACCCACAAACAAATGCCCTTCTTACTCTAAATAACATGCAGAATGTTATTTAAAAAGCTCACACTGACAAGATTTGTTACAGCATCGCCAGTTGCAGGTGATCATGTGTGGATTTGTGTAGTTCTTAAAGTGCCATAGTTTCATGTATCTCCTATGAACTCCATTCTACCCGAGATACACTATAAAATGTAGTTTTGATCATCAAAGAACTTGAAGCCCTGGGCTAGAGGTCAGTAAATCTACATTGAAAGCTCAAACTGACACTAATTAGCTTCTTGCTTAGGTCAAGTCCTGAAAAGTGTAGGTTTCAGATTTTTTTAATCTGTACAAATGGGGGAGGGGTGGAAACTGAACAAGATCAAGGGCCTAACTTCAAATCCCTGCAGGTGCCAGGCAGGAACCACAGTTGGGTGGGCCAGCTGGGGAGCTCAGGCCTAGGGGCCAGGGGTCCAACAATCCCAGCTGAATCATTTGCTGCTCAGCTATCTGTTGTTGCTGGTAGAACTTGAGCGTAATCCAGACTGTCATGAGAAATCTTTTGATTTCTTTAGACATAGTAGAGGTCAACTCTGTGCTAGTCCACCAAACATTTCTGCAAACCAGACTCCAGTTAAGCAGCTTCTGAGCTACCTGCCCTCCAAGGTCCTCTGGCCCTATTTTGTATAATGTTTAGAGTCATCCAGCAACTGGCATGCAAAGCAAGTATTCAGAAGAATGTATGGACACTGGGGAACCCAGGCACTGAATCCCTCAGATCACTGAACAGTGAGGAGCTCTGGTCATTGCTCACTCAGCACTGTTTTAGCAGGTCCAAGTGTTTGTGATGAAAATCAATATGGGATTGATGACTTTTGAGAAGGAGGAGGGTCTTAAAAGGAACATTAAAGGAAACAAAACTCCACTTTTAACTGTACATGTACTTGTGGCTGACAGTCTACACAATGAAGAGGAAGTAGGTCTCTATATAATCTACCACACAACTCCAGAGACTCAGCAAAACCTCCCAGGGCTGTAAGAAATCAAAGCACAGAAGTACAGAAAAAAGGAACAATCAAAACATACCCAGTACTCCACAGAAGCCATCAAATAACACAAGAGAGAAAATGTGTAGTGACGAAGAAGACATTGAACACAGAAAAACTCGCAGATCAAGGGAAACATTTTTGAAGGAAACTATTTCCAAATTCTGTGAAGTCTTCAAAAGGTAAAGTAAGAAGCAAAGGCTCCAAACCTAGGGGAAGGATAGATTCTCTGGCTGGTGCCACCTGATTAACGAGCAGAAAGTAATCCAGTTGCTATAGCGACTTGAAGATACACAAAAGAAAACATCACTTCTTTAAAATATTCCTGATGACGAATAGGCAGAGTCTTTCAAAATATCTTCTTAGAAATGAAAGAGGCTCCTTTTTTGTTGTTTTTTTCTTTAAGAGCCTATCACAGAGGATGGTGCTTAGATTTTTTTTCCCCCTCCAGATAACAGAACTTGTTTACACAAGCTCTAGTTTGCTTATACAAACGAGCAATTTGGGCAAAAAGTAATGACCAGAAAATATGTCTGTTGGAGAGTAAATTTTGTTTTTCAGCAGTTTTGTTTCTGTTTAGGCAGCAAGGAGAACAACGTATGTTGTCTTGTTTTTTCTATTTTTATAACAATATATTTAGCTGGAGAATTTCCATGGATGCTGAGGTTGTGAAGTGCACCTAAACAGTCAGGAAATGAAAGGTTATGCTTTCTGTAACCTTCTCTTGCCTGGATAGAGAGGTAATAAAACATATGATTTAGGGGAGACTGCACACCCAGTCCCTCTGCCTTCTCCAGCTTGGCTCCTGCAGCCCTGGACACTTATTTCAGGATCCAAAGGATTGCTCTGTTGTGCTCCAGGCAGTTTAACTTTGGCAGAGTATCCTGAATAGATTGGAGATTCCAAGCAAAGTCTGGACATGAAAACTGCAATGATGAAATATCCTGGGGACCCCTTCTGTAGAGGGAGGAAGGCATTTAGTTACATGATGTGGGTAGACTTAGTGCAAAGTCCAGCTAAAGTGTCCCAGGGCTGTGCCTGGACAGACATTCATTAGCTGACAATGTGATGTGGGCTTTTAATAATGGATGGACAAATCAACAGTCTTGAATAGCACAGTAAGCCTGCATATTAAGGTCTTTTAGAGTGAGTGTGGGAATATTTTTAAACAAGGATATGTAATCTTAAATAGAGGCAGTGTGGAAGAGATAGAAAAGTCACTTGGAATTCATAGGAACAGAAGTTTCCAAATCTTCATTTGTTCTGTATGATCTTGAAGAAGTGGCTGAGATTCCTTGGGGCTCAGTTTATTCATTCTTAAAATGAAGGGCTTGATATGTACAACTATGGCTGATTCATGTTGATTTTTGACAGAAAACAACAAAATTCTGTAAAGCAATTATCCTTCAATTAAAAAAATAAATTTCTAAAAAATAAAAAAAATTGGAAAAAAAAATTAGGGGCTTGGACCACCTTCAATTCAGCCAATATATCAAGCACCTTCTACATGTCATCAGCTCCCACCTGTATCAATGAGCCCTACTCCTGAGTATATGGTTCCAAATAGAGTACCACTCAACTGCACAAGCCCAAATTCCCAGAATTTCTCCTCCTCTTTCTGGGCTTTATTACAAATACCTCTCCCCACAATTCAGAACCAAGTAAGCATTAAGATTTGGTGGAGGGGTGGAATACAGAAACAGATCAAAGTGGAGAATACGTGTTAGATCTATAGAAAGTGAGCCTCCTAACACTCTGCCACCCCCATTAAACTTCCCATCTCAAGCATGCTGAGTCCCTTCTCCCAAACTCCTCAATCACGTAAGATAGAGCATTCCTCTTCCTCTTAAAAACAAATAGGTGAATTACCAAGAAGAACTAGTAGCGATCTTTCTAATATTTTAAAGAAGAAGGCAGAAACACAGAGAAAAAATGATGGCCACTAAACACTATTATCACTGCATTAGTTTCCAAGGACTGCTATAATGAAGAATTACAAATTGAACTGGCTTAAAACAACAGATAGCATATTGAAAAGCAGAGATATTACTTTGCCAACAAAGGTCCGTCTAGTCAAGGCTATGGTTTTTCCAGTGGTCATGTATGGATGTGAGAGTTGGACTGTTAAGAAGGCTGAGCACCGAAGAATTGATGCTTTTAAACTGTGGTGTTGGAGAAGACTCTTGAGAGTCCCTTGGACTGCAAGGAGATCCAACCAGTCCATTCTGAAAGAGATGAGTCCTGGGTGTTCTTTGGAAGGAATGATGCTAAAGCTGAAACTCCAGTACTTTGGCCACCTCATGAGAAGAGTTGACTCATTGGAAAAGACTCTGATGCTGGGAGGGATTGGAGGCAGGAGGAAAAGGGGACGACCGAGGATGAGATGGCTGGATGGCATCACCAACTCGATGGACGTGAGTTTGAGTGAATTCAGGAGATGGTGATGGACAGGGAGGCCTGGCATGCTGCGATTTATGGGGTCGCAGAGAGTTGGACACGACTGAGAGACTGAACTGAACTGAAAACAACAGAAATGTATGTTTCTCACAGTTTTGGAAGCTGCAAGTCCAAAATTATGGAGTCAGCACAAGTGACTCCTTTTGGAGTCTCCAAGGGAGGTTCTTTCCTCACCTCTTCCTGGCTTCTGGTGGTTTCTAGTCATCCTTTCCTTCCTTGGCTTACAACTACATTACTCTAATCTCTTCCTCCGTGATCTCGTTAACATCTTCCTTCTGAAACTATATGTCTGTCTTCACATGCCTTCTTATATAAATATAAACCACTGGATTTAGGGGCTACTCTAATCAGTGTGTGACCCCAAGTCCAATTACTGGGGCCACTCTAAGCTACTGTGAGGCTTCCTTGGTGGCTCAGATGGTAAAGAACCTGCCTACAAAGCAGGAGAACCAGTTCAATCCCTGGGTTGCTACGGAAGATCCCCCAGAGCAGGGAATGGCAACCCACTCCAGTATTCTTGCCTGGAGAATTCCATGGACAGAGGAGCCTCGTGGGTTACATTCCATGGGGTAGCAAAGAGTCGGATAGGACTGAGTGACCTACAAGTAGGACCTCATCTTAATTTTGTTATATCTGCAAAGTATTTATTTCCAAGTAAGGTCACATTCACAGGCACCAGGGGTTAGCATGTGAGTACATTGTTTGGGGAACGTAATTCAACCCAAACAGTCACCAAGTCATTTCTACTTTCTAAACATTGTTCACTCTGTCCACTTCAACCCACATCTGCTACTACAGTTCAGGTCATAAACATAGTTCATCTGGATACTGCAATAGTCTTTTTAACTGGTCTCCCTAATTCTAATCTTTTTTCTATTCTTTCACTTCTGAATTTCATGCTCTATCCTGCAAAATGGCGTGCTTTCTAAAACTTAAAACCTGCTGTGACAACTGCCTACAAATCTAAAATGATTTCCTACAGCTCTGTGTAAAGCCTGTATTCCTGAGCATGACATAGAAACTTCATAATTTAGCCACTGGTTTCTTCCATCTTCTCTCTCCTCTCTCTTCATGCTTCCTTGAGTCCTAACATCTACTCTACAGGAGCTACCTCAAATTCTTTGGAAACCACTTTTGTACTTTTCCCATTCTTTAATTTAAAAACCTGTATGTTTTTAAAGTGAGGGCATCTATGCTATATTCTAACAAGGTTTTGTCACTCTCTCTATGGTTTCTTCAAGGAGAATCTCATGAACCCATTTACTAACAGTATTATCTCCATAAATTCAGCTCTTTCTACCTCTAGGCTTTTCCACATTAAAAAGTTTCCACCCTTTCTCTCCCTCAAACTCATTTTTCAGATCTCATCTAAGCTTTCACTTCCTCAAGGAACAGCCTCCTAACACACAAACACACACACTTTTTTCTTCATAAATTGTTCACAATTCTGTTATTAACACTGATCACATAGCATTCTACAATATATTTTTACTTGCTGCATTGATCCATAGACCATAAGCTGCATATTGTATCAGGAATTAGTCATCATTGTAGCCACAGCATATAGTAGAACCCAAAATATACTTGCAAAAGGAATAAACTAATGCTGGGCATAACACTAGGGACTAGGGTTGCAGAGATGAGTAAGATACATTCCCTGAATATGGCAGATCATTAATAATTCACAGCACCCCCACTGGATAAGAGTGGCAGCATAAACACAAAATTCACTGGAAACTCAGAAAAAGACTCATTCTTTTGGAAGAAGCAGAGTATTCAAAAGAAACAAACAAAAATCCCTCATATTCTTCTAACATTTAAGCTGGGCTTTGAGCCTAAGTTCTCTTCTGGCTCTTATATTTTATTATTCCAAGTCTTTCATCACAATTTCAGAGAACTTCCTGCAACTCTTTTAGTGTATTTCTGAAATGACTGATATTCTTTCATCCACCAAAATTTCACATCTGCTTCTCAAGGTATTTTCCTTCTCTTTATTAAGTCTCTTGATTCTTCTCCACAGTCTAAGAGCTATTCATTTTTTTGGTTATTCTATTTTAGTATGATAGGTCTTCTTTCATATCAAAGATATAATTATATGTTTATGCTGTTTCTTGCGACTAATGCCTAGTTCAGTTCAGTTGCTCAGTCGTGTCCGATTCTTTGTGACCCCATGAATCGCAGCACACCAGGCCTCCCCTATCCATCACCATCTCCCGGAGTCCACCTAAACTCATTTCCATCGAGTCGGTCATGCCATCCAGCCATCTCATCCTCTGTCATCCCCTTCTCCTCCTGCCCCCAATCCCTTCCAGCATCGGGGTCTTTTCCAATGAGTCAACTCTTCACATGAGGTGGCCAAAGTACTGGAGTTTCAGCTTCAGCATCAGTCATTCCAAAGAACACCCACGACTCATCTCCTTTAGGAAGGACTGGTTGGATCCCCTTGAAGTCCAAGGGACTCTCAAGAGTCTTCTCCAACACCACAGTTCAAAAGCATCAATTCTTCGGCACTCAGCTTTCCTCACAGTCCAACTTTCACATCCATACATGACCACAGGAAAAACCATAGCCTTGACTAGATGGACCTTAGTCAGCAAAGTAATGTCTCTGCTTTTGAATATGCTATCTAGGTTGGTCATAACTTTACTTCTAAGGAGTAATTTTATGGCTACAATCACCATCTGCAGTGATTTTGGAGCCCCCAAAATTAAGTCTGACACTGTTTCCACTGTTTCCCCATCTATTTCCCATGAAGTGATGGGACCAGATGCCATGATCTTTGTTTTCTGAATGTTGAGCTTTAAGCCAACTTTTTCACTCTCCTCTTTCACTTTCATCAAGAGGCTTTTAGTTCCTCTTCACTTTCTGCTATAAGGGTGGTATCATCTGCATATCTGAGGTTATTGATACTTCTCCCGGCAATCTTGATTCCAGCTTGTGTTTCTTCCAGCCCAGCCTAGTTATCTTTTAACAACTCTGGAAAATTCTCAGGTATTCTATTCTCTTTGAACATTGCCTCTTTCACATTCTACCATCTCTTTTTGGAACTTTAACATATATTAGACCTTCTCATTTTAACCTCCACTATCTCTCATTGCTCTTTCCTGTTTGCTTTTTGTCTATCTGGACTGAATTTTCTTTCGTTGTATTTGTGTTTGAGTTTACTAGTTTTCTTCCTCTTATGCCTAATCTACTTAATCTATCCATTGAGTTTTAAACTTGAATTTTTATGTCTTTCACTTACAGAGTTTACATATGGTTCTTTTCAACTGTTTGGTTACTTTTCTACTCTCAATATGCTCTTTCATTTCTCTGAAATATTAAATTTTTATTTTTATGTCAGATAATTTCAAGATCTGTAGTCTCTGTGGGTCTGATTCTGCTGTCTGTTATTTCTGCTGACTTTCATTCAGAGCACCTGATTTCCTTATGACTTGTTTTTAAATTGTGACCATTCTCCTTTAATGTCAGAATATTTCTTTTTTTAACCAATTCAACATAACTGAGATTTATACAATTTTCACACAACAGTAGAGTACAAATTCTATTCAAGCTCCCATACACTATAAACCAGCAGACACTGGAACATATTCAGGGATACAAAACAAAGTGCAAAAATGTCATGGTCTAAAGGTACTGAAATCATACAGAGTCTATTCTCTTAGCACTATGGAATTACATTAGAAATCAATGTCAAAAGATGTTTGAGCTATACCCCAATACAAAATGTTTTTGGCATTAAAAAATTAAAATTAAAAAGAAAACATACTACAGATGTTGGTGGTAATAAAAATGTTATCAGTTCTGTCGCTCAGTTGTGTCCGACTCTTTGCAACCCCATGAATTGCAGCACACCAGGCCTCCCTGTCCGTTATACTAAAAAAAAAAAAAGATATCTTGAAAACAATCCATATATTTTCAAGTGTAATGGGCAATTTACCAAGAGAGATCTTTGACTTAGTACTAAAAGCCTCAATAAAGTTATAAAACTGAAAAAACACAAAGGGTAATTGCAGAAAAGAAAGATTTTAAATGAGAAATTAATACCAAAATGAGAGATTAACATCAAGGATGAATGTGAGAATACTTTGAGATCCGGGTTAAGATTACATTTCTCTAGAGAGGATTCCCATTTGCCTCTACCAATTGCTTTGGGATACTACCTACCTGGGTCTAGCTTAAGTTTTCCTTTGGGGTCGCACAGAGTCAGACACGACTAAAGTGACTTAGCAGCAGCATGAGATACTTTAGAACACACAGATAACATGAATTCTGATTAAAAACCTATGTAAGAGCCAATGTAAGATGCAACATAATTAAAAACCTATGTAAAATCAAATTCCCAGAAGAGGTTTGTTGTCGCCGTTTTAATCTACCCAGTGCCAGGATGGTTTGGTTGTTGTTCCGTGGTTGCTGCCTCTTCTCCAGGCAACTTTATTTTTAATTCAGCCTTACACTGAAACTGTAGTCCTTAGGCTCTCATTTTAGTTTTATATTTTATCTGGCAATCCTAACAATAATAATAATACTCTGAATTTTTCCATTCAAAAGAGAGAGAAAAGCCTATTTAAAGGAGAAGAGTGGAGAATCACAACTTAGTTTCTTTCAGGCCCTAAACAAATATTTCTGTGGTGCTCTAGATTAAAGGTTTTTACATCTGTTTTACATTTTTTTACATCATGATGTCTTGTCTAGCCAGCTTTGTTACTTGCTGTCCCCTCACCAGATTGCAAGCTCCTTGAGAGCAGGGGTTGCCTTTCTTATCTGCATATACTCTGTACAACATGAAAAGCAGTGCATGGATTGCTTTCAGTTAAGTGTTTATTGCTCCTAACTTATTTCATTGCTGAATTCTCCTTCTTTTCCATCCATCCAGGTGCTCCAGCAAGAGTCAGGAGTCATCTGACTTCCTTATCTCTCACATCTTACATCTATTCTCTTCAATTTTATCTTCTCAGTTTCTCTTAAATCTGAATTTTCTTCATGACTACAGCTATAGTATTAGTTTATCCCTAATCATTTTTCCTCTACTATATTCCTTAAAAGGGTGTTTCTCAATGTGTTACATGCAACAGTAGTTTTGCTATCTACAATTTAATAAAGGTAACCATGTCTCAGTAAAATAAGTTATTTTGTAATACAGCACCTCATGTCTTCCCATGACTCTTAATTAGAATGCAAACCTGTTACCTTAGTCTATAAGACTATATTTTATCTGTCATTCCCTGGACCCTGGCCTCATATCCTGACTCTCTCCCTTTCTCTTTATTCTCTTCAGCCCCACTGGCCTTCTTGACATTCCATAAACAGATCAAACTTTCTTGGTCTCTGTCTAGAACATTCTGCCCTCAGAACTACACAGGGCTAACTCTGTGTTATCATTCTGATCTCTATTAAAATGTCAGTTCTTGAAAGGCTCTTTCCCAACTGGCCTAAGTTAAAGCCTCTATTCTCCATTATAGTCTCATCACTTCTAAACTTATCTGAATGTATTATGTATGTTTTTCTTCTTCATTCAATGCCTATTTCTGGAGTATCTGCTATGTGCCAGGTGATGCTATTAATATTAAGGTACAGAAAAATAAAACCAAACAAAACAAGCTGTCTTCATGGAGCCTGAAGTTTAGTGGCTACTTAATACATTTTTTGAAAAAGATATTTTTAATTTAGATTATAAAAATGATCTAATTTTTCTTTTATCATCTGTCTTCCCCCTAAAATGTAAGTCCTAGAATGAATGAATAAGTGAAAGAACCTACAGCTGTAGTGAGCAATCCTCACATGAACTCAGCTGTGTATACTCAGCCATCACTTTTACCTGCTAGTTGGTTTAGAGAAGGATGAAAATCCATAAACAGCTCGACTATTATGCTATTCCATTGTTGGAATCAGGAGACTTAGTAAAGACTAAAATGCAACATAGAACAGAGCCCTCTTTAGCCAACATTTGTAGACAATGATTTAGATTATTTATTCATGTCTCTTCTACTACTGTGTCCCTTCAGTGGGTTGTGCCCCACTGTCAGCTGCACTACTTGCATTACTGCCAATTCAAATATTTATTCATTGTCCTTGGACACCATTGAGGACTAAACGATTGAAAATCATCAACAGTCCCCCTAACCAAATACTTTGTATCCCAGCACCACTGAACCTTCCAGAAAAATCTTCAGCTTTGACAAAGCTGTCAGAGGGTCCATTTCATATTTGAGTGTTCACTATTTGAAGCACTTGTAAGTGCAAAGCATATTTGAATTATGTACTTTCTAGTGCTATTTGGGGCTTATAATTAGTTGCATTCTTTTGGCATATAAATCTCTTAACCCAGTTCATTTTCCTGGGGTTGGGTGAGGAACGTCACTGACTTGCCTACAGATTTGTACAGCACTGTACAGTAACGAAGTACATATTTACTCTCAGAGAATATGCATTATTGACAATGTGTTTAATTATTTCCCTGAACAATTTAAGTACTGGCTGCTTATAATGCTGTTTCCTCAAAGGAAGCAGCAGAGCACCTCAATAGGAGGTGACATCCTACTGATGCTCTGAGAAGGCTGCAGCTGCTCATAAAGGGATGATTTTAAAATGGCTGGCCCAAGGGACAGCCCTAGTCCACTAGGGAGTCTGATACAGAGCCAAGAACAACCCCATTTCCTTGTCAACTACCTTCTTTACAGAATACTATCAGAAAAACAATTCATATTAAAAGTGAATTTTTACAAGGGAGTTTGTACAAACATCTGCCACTGTTTTAACTGCACCCCATGGAAGAACGTCAGTCCTGTCCCAGTGATGTAGAATTAGAGAATGCTGAGAAGCAAAATGGAAAGATGAAAGAACAGAAGTGGGCAGGAAAGGGACAAAAATGAAGAGCAGAACCAAAAGGCCAGCTTCCACAGGGGAGATCTGTGGGCAGAGAGTGTTTCCAGACACATGGCCCAAAGGACGCCAGAGACTCATAACCTAAGCACTTTCTTTCTTCCCTTAATAGCATTTCTGATTCTAACAAATTCCATGACACACTCTTATTAAGAAAATAGAAACATACACAGACACACAAACAAAATCACAGATGACTACTATTAACATTTTAGCTTTTTATTCTGATTTTTTATAAAGTTTTATCTATACATACATATAAATGGATAGATTATACATGTACCTAGATATGGATTACCATCCTATTTCACCTAGCCTATCACGGAAATGTTTTCATATCTCTAAACACTCACAAAAAACAAAATTTGAATGGTTTTATACTAGCTCATCTTATACAAATGTGCCATATTTTTTTAACTTGTTCCCAACAGAAGAACTTTTAGGCTGTCTTTTGCAGGGACATGAGAACGGGTTATTTTCATCTAGAGAAATAAATTTGTGTACTAAATCTATAGAGGGTTGTAGAAAGGTAGAGAAAGTGGCACCCAGCACCATCATTAAAGCATGTTCATTCATATCAACCCCAAAGTGCTAGATGAACAAGTTGATTAGAATTATATAGTCTGTCTATAAATAGGGCCTGGAAGTCAAGAGCAGGCACTCCTTAGACATATGCATATGAGTGAACCCATCGAAAGCCATTCCTTTCAATTGTAACTTTAAGGAACCAAATGTAAGACACATTTTGGGGAGTTTAATATATGAATTCATTAGCTCAGCTATGGCTTTTGGTTAGCTGTGGCCTGAGTGAGTGGTCTCTACAGTATCCAAGACAATCCATTAGAGCTATAGAAAAATACAGAATTTGTATTCAAAATTATGTTATCCTTTAAATCTTCTACTTTGGCATGCCTTTCTGACATATGTAAAATATTCATGCACCAGTACATATAAATAATTTAGACAGACATATATGCATTGCAGGCACATGCTAATTTTTTTTAACATTTCAAAAATATGGAGATTACTGCTTTTGATTTGTGTTGTTATGGAACTTTGGAAAGTTATTGGGACTAGAAATCTATAAAATATGGGGGGAGCATCAGTTTGGTCTAATGCTTTGCCTGAATGTAAGAGGCACTGGGAAGGCAGGTAAAGCCCAAGATTTTCTCAAGCCTAGGGTATAGGTGACTGGACCCAAGAAGGTGACTGAGTTCAAAAGTTGGAATCATCTGAGAAAAGCAAGCAAGCATTCAGGGTATGAATTATAATGAGGGGGCACTGTTTTATGGCACCTTTACAGACGTGGTCTAAGAGGCCACAGTAGAAGGACCCTAATGAATCTAGGACACCCGAGAAGAGACTGAGGTTTAGGAGCCTCCCAAGGCTGCGAGTTTAACACACCCATTAGTCTAGAATCCTAGGTAGTAACCTAGTAGGTCTTTGCAGTGATGGGACAGGGGTCAGATAGGTTTCAATAGCCAGTAGAAGATAGAGGCCTGGCTAGCATAGGGTGTGGATAAAAGTCCTAGGAGCCTGAAAATGAATTTTGAGAAAAACAACCATAACTAAGTTGGGAGCAGCTTGACATAACTTTTCCCTACAGTTCTGCAGAGAGTCAATTCTACCTAAACAGTCTCTCTAACTCCTGGCTAATTCTGGCATATGTAGATATTATATGATATTAATAAAAGGCAGTTCTTAGGATACCAAGTTTCCTCTGCCTCCCTCAGATGAAAAATAAACACACAATAAGCAACAAGTTTAGAAAAAGCGAACTAGAATCATTTTAACCTGTATGTATTTTTAATTATGTGGCTCAAAGTTTATGTAAACCATAAAAATAAATTATTTTTTCAGGACATTTTTAAATGTTCAGTTCCATCTCAAGTTTAAAATACCCCTTTTCCAATATAGTTAGTAATTAAGAACTACTGATTCCTGATGTGGCCTGATCCACCCAACTCAATGGTAAAGGCTATAGGCATTACTGAGAATATAATAAATTGGCAGAGAATGTAAGCTGACCACTGAAGGGGATGCTGACAGCAGGAGTCAATGTCTCCACAAGGACATTGCACACATGCTGGGTTCCAGCCCTGCTGGGTTCCAGCCCTGCTGATCTCCAAGGAAACTATGGAAAAGGGACGCAGAGAATCACGCAGCTCTCTCCAGACAAGAGTGGACACTGAAGTCCTACCCGTCCCTGCCCATCCTGTAAAAATCAGACAATAAAACAAATTTTTCCAAGAAGGGATGTCTTGATAAGGCATCTGCTCACACTTTCTCCTTAGCTGGGATGTGAGCAGCTGAAAGTCAGTGGCTATTTCTGAAGACTTTTTTTCCAAAAGTAGAAGGCTCTCACTGTGAATTCTGTCTGAACTTGCCCCATCCTTCCTCAAAATATGCTCTCAGCTCAAGTTTGACGAGATCAAATAACCAGATCTATTTAAATACCCTACTCTGGACAACACCTTCCAAGACAGTTAACAATTCTAGCTTGTTTAGACTCAACCACCACCCCAACACACACACACACACACACACACACACACAAAGTCAGGAAAATGTATCTTTCTTCCTTAAGCCCTCCTTGCCATCCAAATGCCAACTTGATGTAGAGTCAACTTCCAGGTTTGGGATTGTTACCGTACCTTAATCCCATAGCAGCTGCCTCCCAGTGGTCAAGCTAAATCCATTTAGGTTATGTCTGACTTGTGAATCTTCTGGGGTAGAAAATCTTTTTCAACAATTCTTATGCTTTAGAACTGGTAATAATGAGCAAGACTAATGGGCATTCATAAGCTGTTATAAGACAGAGTTCTTGTTCTATGCATTATTCATTTATGCAAACTGTTGTAAAGGTACCAAATTCACTGTGCAACTGAGCTGGAAAAGTCCCTAAACTGGAGATTACATTGGTATGCACATTTCTGAGGCTTGGTTCTGTTTCACATTTTCATCAGTGACCTGCTTAAGGGAGCAGAGAGCAAACTCATTAAGTTCCTAGATGGGAGGGATGGCCAGAACATTAGAGAACAGGATTAGAATTTCCTCAGCCCTTGCCAAATTAGCAAAACTGTCAGAGTCAAATATGTTCATTGAGGACAGGCAGGGAAGAGGAAAGCTACCCAAATGCAAGCCGAGTAGGAGCAATTTCTTTAGGAGAACGACTAAAAAGAATGCAGATGCAAACACAGACTCATAGTGGGAAATACTTAACCAATATAACCACTAGTGCTCACTGGGACCTTTGCACCTTCTTAAAATGGACTCAGATCCCCAGTCAAAGGATTGTAGAAGCATAAAGCCCAGTCCTGAGAATTCCACAAATTCCAGTGAGCTTTTCCTTTCCATGATGACACAATTCGCCTGGTTTATGGTTCACTTTACTGTCCTGCTCAGGTCACCCTACAGCAAACCATGCTGACCTAGGCACAAAAACTGTTTCCCTCCCATGAGCAAATCATGGCCTCCTGCAGAAGGGCTTGGCTATCTCCTTTGTCTTGGCTCTTGTTTAATCATTCTGATTAAACTTGTATCCCAAGTGGCTTAACAAGATATTTTCCTAAATATAGACAGCTCTTTAGAGGAACTCTGGGACAAGCTGTTAAGATAATAATGTTTACATCCATGTTATCTAACAGAGGTGAGCATGACCAAGTCATGAGCCAACAGTGCAACAGCCAGGGGGCCAGCACATGTAAAGTGACAGACAGTAAATACTTTCTAACTCTGTTTCAACCACTCTGAGGCTGTGGCATGGAAGAATTCACACACAACATGCAAATAAAAGGGGCCCCCTGAGTAGGCCATAGATTGCCTACTCCTGCTAGACTTAGCTTCAGAATATTTGACTTTGGGGGAGGCTTAGCAACAGTCTTATCCAACAGAATCATTTTATACCTGCAGAAATCAGCGCCCAGAAAGTAGAGTGATACTTATGCAAGTTCATAAAACAGTTGAGCCAGAGTGAAAACTTCAAATTAAACACAGGGAGCCCAGATCCTAGGCCAGTGCCCTTTCCATGGTATCATCACTAGACTGTTCCAGAAGGTTCTAGGGATCCCTGCTTACATGATAGAACCTCTTCTAGAAATGTTTCCACTAATTTTCAGCACATGCATCAGTTGCAGTATGCGTGATACACAGCAGTGTTTAGGAGGAGCCAAGATGAAAGTCTGACTCAGATGAAGTTGACTCTGCCATCAAGGAGCAGACTTCTCAAAAAAATAGAATAAAGTCTAAATTAGATTAGCAAGAAAAACCAAGCACAAAGTTCAAAGGACATAGTTTTATTGGGTTGGCCCAAAAGTTCATTTGGGTTTTTCCATAACATCTCAAATCAACTTTTGGGCCAACCCAATATTTAATTTAAATAAAGTTAGTTCAGTTCAGTTCAGTCACTCAGTAGTGTCCAACTCTGCGACCCCATGAATCGCAGCATGCCAGGCCTCCCTATCCATCACCAACTCCCGGAGTTTACTCAAACTCATATCCATCAAGTCGGTGATACCATCCAGCCATCTCATCCTCTGTTGTCCCCTTCTCCTCCTGCCCACAATCCCTTCCAACATCAGGGTCTTTTCCAATGAATCAACTCTTTGCATGAGGTGGTCAAAGTATTGGAGTTTCAGCTTCAGCATCATTCCTTCCAAAGAACACCCAGGACTGATCTCCTTGCAGTCCAAGGGACTCTCAAGAGTCTTCTCCAACACCACAGTTCAAAAGCATCAATTTTTCGGTGCTCAGCTTTCTTCACAGTCCAACTTTCACATCCATACATGACTACTGGAAAAACATAGCCTTGACTAGACGGACATAAATTCTCATATATTCATTTCAAAAAGAAGCAACTGTTTTCTATCTCCTTTTAGAATGAAAAGAACAAATTTAGAGTATAAGATCACAGAAAGAACTTACTGGAAGTAACTCTGTCACTCACAAGAACTGCAGGCTAGAGGAAGTCACCAAATTGTCTTAATAACTGGATCTTGGAATCTTTCAGGGAGGGACAGGAGAGAGAAACAGTCTAAGTTAGTGATTCACAAAGTCCTTTCTTTCTCATTAAGTCGCCTGAAAGTGGTAGGAAAGTCCTCTGAGCCAACAGGGACACAATGAATCACTGTACTTAATGCGAACAGGACAGTTTCTTTAAGAGGGAGGTGAAGAGCAGAACAAAAGGATATACTGTATTAGAAAAATAAATACTTATCCAGATTTCAAGGAGGCCTCCCAGATGAGACTCTCTCACACTGCCATTAAGGGGTAACAATAAAAATCCACCATTCAGGTCATAAGCTTGCAGTCCCTTCCAAATGTGTGTGTGGACACACCTGAAGCCTTTACCTAGGTTGTGGTCAGGAGCTTCTTTATGTAGATCATTCATGATCAGCAATTTGAAGACCCAGTAGCTTGTACCTATTCCTCCTTGGAAGTCAGGGCCAAGTTTTTATGAGAACTCTTATTTTACTAGCTTTAATAAAGATAAATCGTAGTGTACATCTTGTTACTAATTTTAAAATGGTGCAATCTACTCAAACATCATTTCTAGACAGTACATTTTGTAAAACCATCCCATAAGCATGTGTTTCAAGCCACAACTTTTCTAAAACTCAGTTTTTCAAATGATGAACTCAATGATTATTTTTATTATTATAATTTTTTTCCAGATGATCCAGGAACCTGCACATCATGCACTACAGGGTACTACATGTAAGTCTGGTCTTTTTCTTTTTTTTTTTCCCATGGCACTAACTTTTTCTGCAGTTTAAGCATTAGTGACTTAATCTTAAATCTAGTGATTAAAGCAAAGAGGCCCTGCAGCCTGAAGCAACTCTCTCTTGTCAGGCTATTAATGAACAATTCTTGGATTTAGCAATAAGGGCCCAGCTGTTTTCTTGCCTCGAAAGGAGGTCCTCTCTCTCTTGGTCCTGGAGGTCACCCAGCCTGACACTGGTGTCTAGGAATCTTGCCATGGGTTACCAAGATTCAGACCTTGCTGTTTATGGACAGAATTTAATAATACACTCGACCCCAAGCAAGTTGTTTCCAAATGTCTGCATGGAGACCTCGTTCTAAAGGGCAGTCAGACAGTCCAGGATGAACCCAGGTGTTTGTTAAGCTCTTAATCCCCCTACAGGCAATGAGAAATGAAGACCACTAGGCTAAATGAAATGCAAATAACCATCACCCCCAAAGTTCTCTGATACAAATCCACAAATCAAGAATGTTATGTCTCAGTATCACTCCCCCTCCTATTCTTGTCTCCCTTCCAGGATACATTGCTGCCTATCTTGGAAGAAAAACTAAGAAAAGAAGGGAGACAAGGCTCTTTGGAGTGGTCTATGTTTGGGTCACCTCCACTTTGGTGGGCTGACTCCTTCTGTCAACACCTGGCCTTTCTCCTCCATCAGATTCCAAGAACTCAAAATGTGGTGGCGGGTAGAAAGAGGTTAAAAGGGGTGAGGACAATGTGAGAGAAGGGAAACCCAACAAGCTGAGACGTACTAAAAATAATCCATTAACCTCAGGATTACTTAAACTTATGGTTTTAATTCAATTTTTCCAGAATTGCCTAATATTCTCTACATTGACTATGTCTCTACATCCTCTCGATTGAATGATTTAAATTACTGTCGCATTTAAATAGGAGTCTAGACTTGATTATTGTAAGATAGACCAGATGACCCTCAATGAGCAGCCAGTCCTTTGTCAGCACATTCATAGCTGGTATGTGGCCCACCACGTGAACCGCAGCAGACAAGAAGAGCAGACATGCAAGCATTTATGGCAAGGTCACATGGTTGGAGGTACAAAATGTTCCTCTAGGAGCCAAGAAAGGAGATCTCAGACTCAAAAAAAAAAAAAAATAGCAACCATGCAGAAGCAGGTGAGTGATTCTCTTTGTCCCTATTACAGCTCTGCATCCCTCCACCTTGGGTCTTGCCTGGTGGCTCAGACAGTAAAGAATTCACCTGTGATGCAGGAGACATGGTCAACCCCTGGGTAGGGAAGATCCCCTGAAGCAAATAGCAACTCATTCCAGTCTTCTTGCCTGGGAAAAATTTCATGGACAGAGGAGTCTAGAGGGCTACAGTCCATGGAATCACAAAACAGTTGGACACAACTTAGTGACTGAACAACAACCAACACCCCTCCAGCCTAGCTCTACCCTACCTGCCTTCTTCACTTTGATACCAGAACACACCCCTTCATCTGCACCTACATCCTGTGTCACCTGAGAGCCCTTTCCTCTGTTGGACTTTGAAGCCCACCTCTCCACTTCAGCACTGTAGACTAATGAACACATTTCATAAAACCCCTTGAGACACAAATACACTGAAAGAACATGGCCAGCATCACTAAGCATAAAATATCAGACATTTGTTTCCAGAAATATATATTATAGCCCTTTATGATATGCAGTCATTTTTAATACAGCTAATTAAACACTGCACAATAGATGTTGTTAAGGAAGAAATTCAAAGCTTCCCTGTGGTATCTTTTTGACAGTGTGAAATTCACCAGAGGGCAAAGGTCAACTTCATTCCACTCCCCCTTCAAATGAACCTCAATGGAGTCTGAATTAAAATGTTTTACTGCAGAACAAGAATAAGAAATGATCTATATAAAATGATAAACACAGAAAAGCTTGGGCACTTCACTGGTAATATCAATAATCTGGAAATAGACATCATGGACTCATGAGACTACTTGAACTCAACACTGACCTGTTTCAGACCTGGCAAGTGCCAGGTGGCAAAAGCACACAAGTTGTCTGTTCAAATAGACCTTGGGTAGAATCCCAGTCCCCCTCTTACCTATGTGATTTACCTATGTAATTTTAAGGGAATTACAGTTCCCTTATCTGGAAATTAAAGATATGTAACAGCTACCATATGAGGATTGTACAGAGGTTTAAGTGAGCTAATACCTGACACATAATCAGTACTCCATGAATAAATGTACCCCTCTCCTTCTTCCTAGGCCCCTCCCTGAAGTCCCAATAAAGGGTGCTTGAAGTTTAGAGGGAGGTGGTTAATGACATACACACACACAACAGACCAAGTTTTCTCCCTTGAACCCAAATACGGACACCTGTTAAAAACAATGTGTAACACAGATGGAGAGAAAAATCAGGAGTTTGGCATTAACATACACAAATTACTGTATATAGGGGCTTCCCAGGTGGTGCTAGTGGTAAAGAATCTGCCTGCCAATGCAGGAGATGCAAGAGACACAGTTCTGATCCCTGGGTTGGGAAGATTTCCTATAGGAGGAAATGGCAACCCATTCCAGTATTCTTGCCTGGAGAACCCCTGCACAGAGGAGCCTGGTGGGCTACAGTCCCGTGGGGCTGCAGAGAGTCAGACACGACTGAGGGACTGGGCACACACACACACTACGATATATAAAATAGAAAACAAGGACCTACTGTATAGCAAAGGGAACTCTACTCAACACCTTGTAATAAACTATAATGAAAAGGAATCTTTAAAAGAATATAAATATAAAACTGAATCTAAAGGAGAAGATATATGTGTGTGTATGTGTTTGTGTATATATGTATACACACTGAATCACTTTGCTGTACACTTGAAACACAATATAGTAAATTAAGTAGACCTCAATTTTAAATGATGTGTAATATATGTAAAAAATAAATAATTTACAAGAATGCATTGTACATATGGGAAATATAGTTAATATTTTACAACTATAAATGTAATATAATCTTTAAAAATTATGAATCACTACATGGTACACTTGAAACATATAATATTGTACATCAACTATGCCTCAATAAAAAATTTAATGATGCATAATATTTGAAAGTTGCTAAGAAAACAGATCCTGAAAGTTCCAATCACAAGAAAAAAATTCTGTAACTATGATAGGTTAACCTCTGTAGGTTAACTAGACTTACTGTGGTGGTCATTTTGCTATATATACAAATACTGAATTATTATGTTGTACACCTGGAACTAATGTAATGTGTATGTCACTTATATTTTAAGTTATTAAGGGAGAAAAGATTATAACTTCAAAAGAAATGATGTGTAGACACATAAGGAGATTAAATTATGGTGATAAAGAGAAATATTAATATGTTAACATAGCTCAAGGAAGAAACTGCATCTTATCTCCCCAGGTTCAAAGACCACTGTTATAAAACCTGTCCTGAGAAGACATACAGGGAAGAATTTGAATGCAAAGCGTGTGATAACAGCTGTGGCAACTGTGACCAGAATGAATGTTACTGGTGTGAAGAGGGCTTCTTCCTCTTGGGTAAGATTGAAAATAGTTGCTCAGTTGTGTCCAACTCTTTGCAACCCTATGGACGGTAGCCTGCCATGCTCCTATATCCATGGAATTCTCCAGGCAAAAATACTGGAGTGGGTTGCCATTCCCTTCTCCAGGGGATCTTCCCAACCCAGGGATCAAACCCGGGTCTCCTGCATTTCAGGCAGATTCTTTGCCCTCTGAGCCACCAGGGAAGCCCCAAGCTTGAAAACAGGCATGGTACAAAGTGAGAACAAGGCTCCAGCGCTCTATTCAGAAACAAGAGAGCCCATCTGATAGGTTTTAGAGTCTTCCTGTGCCTCTTGTCCAAGGAGGAATTCTACTTTGGTTTGAAAATAAACACTAGTCAGGACTACTTCCTTCTGCTTTTATTACTGAAGCATATTTCCTACTTCACTAATTACTCTCAAATATCTCCAAGCTGACAGAAAGCAGAGTGAGTGGAGGGGAGGGACAGACACTGAAGAGAAATAAATGCTTTGGAACTGAAGTCACCTGGAACATTCAGAACATGACTCTTTCCTTGAGACTTTATTCATGTTCTATATGCCCTGCCCTGTAAAAGTTAAATAAGATATTTTAGTCTTAGATTTAAGTCAGTTCATTGACTTTGATGGAAATGAATGGTTGGGAAGGAAATACACTGTGAGTCTTCCCACTGGGGAGACAGTGGGACAGACACAGTGGCCTTCAGGGGTTCTGTATGTGTGGAGATCATTTTATCTGCAATTTTTCAAGGTCTTGAGAACATAAAAGTCTTTATGCTCCCAACCCTTGATAGCCAACTTAAATTTTCAGTTGAAAGAGGACTTAAAGTGTTGGATTTATTAAGACACGATTCTTGGGTTGAAATATGCGAATGTCATCACGGTTTCTTTAAAGATTAAAAAATGTTCCTCGGCCTCCCTTTGGCCTGTTTAGAACTTGGCCCTGCGCAGAACACCCGGCTCATCCAGCCAGGCTTCCACTTCAGGCTTCCTGTCTTATATTCTCACGTAGGGGGCAGCTGTGTAAGGAACTGTGGCCCTGGCCTCTACGGTGACCCAGAGATGGGAGGCTGTGAGCCCTGCCACCAAGCCTGCGAAACCTGCACCGGCCTTGGCTACAACCAATGCAGCAGCTGCCGAGAAGGCCTGCAGCTGCTGCGGGGGACATGTGTGCGTCATGACCAGGCCCAGGAGGAAGGCAGCTTCTGAACGGTATGTGCCCCCAAGAGGGATCGCAGGTGTCCAGCTGTCTCCTCTTCCCCTCCCCACACTCCAATCCCTTGTTTTCAGGATACTCGAGAGATGCAGGCTAAGCAGTGAAACGTGGCATCCCGGAGCCTCTGTGATACCACAGGAAAGGGCAGGAGGGTGTGGCTGGCATTTGGTCAGGAGCTGCTGCCGTTTAGTCGCTCAGTCCTGTCTGACTCTTTGCGGCCCCAAGGATTGTAGCCCACAGGCTCCTCTGTGGGATTTCCCAGGCAAGACTACTGGAGTGGGTTGACATTTCTTCCCCCAGGGGCTCTTCCCCACCCAGGGATCAAACCCAGGACTTCTGAATTGCAGGCAGATTCTTTACCACTGAGTCACTTGGGAAGCCCTTGGTCAGGCGGGAAACACCAAAGGGCAACTGACAACTGATGTGACCACTTGTGTTTCTAGCTGGGTGGAGTGGGCTGCGGAGCACACAAAGAGAGAAAGAAAAATGACTACCAGTTTCTCAAAGATTTCAGAATAGCTTCGATGACATTCATATATCTCTTTATAAAAAAGAGAAAAGAAAATCACTAGTGGGACAGCCTGTCCAGTTAGACAAGGAAGTGCTTAGTAAGTTGTGTCTGACTCTTTGAGACTCCATGGGCTGTATCCCATCAGGCTCCTTTGTCCATGGAATTTTCCAGGCAAGAATACTGGAGTGGGTTGCTATTTCCTACTTCAGGGAATCTTCCTGGCCCAGGGATCAAACCCAGGTGTCTTGTATCTACTGCACTGCCAGGTGGATTCCTTATCACTGTGCCACCTGAGAAGCCTCTAGACAAAAAAGAATCACTGTAAAGTATGGGAACTTCAGCTAAAATGGCTCGTCTTTCTGGCTGGATTATTAGAAATTGCCATCATTCAAGTTTACCTTTTAAAATTTACCCTCTCTAGTTGCAGATGTGGGAAGCAGGTGGGCTTGAAAGGGGGCAGGAAGGAGAAAAAGTGTGGGAGCTTGGAATCTAACAGTAAAGACCTACATGTATTCATTCCCACCTGAGTCTTCAGAAGTGGCCGCCAGACCCAGAAGCCTTGGTCACAGGCTTCCTGGTAAGGTAATTACAACTTTGCAGTGGCCTCTCCATGTCTGAGGTGGTTAAAAAACAAAATCCTCCTCCTGCTGGAAAAATCTGACTCACATTCCATGCAGAGATGCCGATGAAAACAAGAGATGCTCTCTGTCTTGATTTCAAGGCAAGGATTTGTTTAAAAAGGTCATTTCAGTGCAGAAGCAGCAGCAGCTGAAAGCAGGTCTGCTTGGGATGAGTCTTGTAAGAGCTGGAGGGAGGGATGATCTGGGGCAGGAGAAAAGCCTCTTGCTAAGTCTCAAAGGAAGGATGTCCACAGCTGCTGTCTACAATGACAGTGTCGCCTACGTGACTTAACGCAAGAAGCAGCTCAGACACCATCACAAACTCAGCGGCCAAAGGCCACCAAGAATGCGGGCTGATTTCAGAGACAGAGCTGGAAAGAAAATCATTCATTCCAGATTGGGATATCTTCCGTGAATTATAGCTAAACCAAAATGCTAAAAACGAGTTTGTCTGGCATGCAGGCATTTAAGAGGCGGTGCAAGCCAAGAGGAAAATAGTCTGTGCTGTGTTTCTAGCTCAGAACATCTGTATTTTATCTGGCGTCCAGATGATGAAAAGGTTCAGGGAGCCAAGAGCCAGAGCAGACTCGATTCCCCAAATGATTACACATCCCTTTCAACTGGACTACGCAATCTGCAAGCAGAAATCAAGGCTTCACTGCTCCCCACTTTGCAAGGCACCACATCTACCCCTCTGCCTTTTCTACTATCAAAATGCAGTATTTGTGAAGAGAGAAAGGAATTAGTCCATTTGAGGAGATAGCACTAATGAGGGATTCACAAAGCAGATGAGACTGTTTCTCATGGCTGTACACGAGCAATGAAATCAATGACATAGCAGAACTTTTCCACACCTACAATCCAGGGAATAATACATGCACGCAGACTATGAACAATGAGAAAAAAACTGTGTCTTCACTGAGCAAGGTGAGGCCACAGCTCAGCTTCCCAGCATGGTTTAGGCACCACTGAAATGGACGGTAAATGGCACCGTACTCCACAAGGCCCTGAGTGTATTTAAACCAATGCCTACATTTTTCCTCCTGATTTTTTTCCCTTAAGAAACAAGGCTGAGGTTGTAATAGCAGAGTAGAGGATTCTGAGAACAAGAACTATTAGCTGCACCTTTAAGATGATAGAAAGAAGACTGCAGTCATCCTTGGTCAACTCAGAGGGAGCCCAGACAAGCCAGAGTGCTCATGAGAGAATGGAGCCATCCAGCTGGTACCAGCGAGGTGCTGTGATGTTTTCATTGTTTCAAACACAGACTCAGATACACATAGGAAAGAGCAGATGGGACAAACTTAATCTCATTTCTTCACCCACACTACTGCCAGTGGAAACAGTAAGATCATGCTTACATCCAAAAGCTAAAACCACCCCACTGTCTATGTCAGCATGTGTTGGAGAAACGATGCCTTGAAATAAAAATCCAACTAGAGTCCACTGGACTTCTCTTTTAATAAATGGCTCCTCATAATGGGAGTACTGACCCTTGGTCAAAGCCCTTTGAGGGTTTCCCTGGTGGTCCGGTGCTTAAGAATGCACCTTGCAAAGCAAGGGATACATGCTCGATCCCTGGTCCAGGAAGATCCCACAATCCCACATGCTGCACAGCAACTAAATGCTGTGACTGCTGAAGCCCACGTGCCTAGAGCCCATGCTCGGCACGAGAGAAGCCACCGCAGTGAGAAGTCTGGTCACCACAATGAAGAGAAGCCCCTGCTCAGCCCAACTGGAGAATACCCATGTGCAGCAATGAAGACCCATCACAGCCCCCCACCCTCAAAAAAAGTTAAATAAATAAATCTTTTTAAAAAATTACCAACTGAGCAGGAATGCCTCCTACCCTGGTCCAAGATGGAGATTTACCTACACATCAGACCACAGCTGGAAAATCCTCAGCCAAGACTAAGTCATCTCCAAAGGTTCTTCTTGCCACCAAAAAGTCCCTGCACAAAAGCACAGATCATCCCCGATTGCCTGTCTCAGTCATTAATATATTTGTGAGGACTATTTAGTCCAACGTCCCTGTGTGGCAACGACCAGTGTCAAAGAGACTGCTGCCAACAGCATCAGCAGGGCCTCAGGCATCATGCAGACCCACTGTTAGTAGAAGCACTCAGGTGTGGCAGGCCATGGGCTTTGAAAGAAAACGATAGCTTCAGCTGGTTTCCTAAAACCATTGTTGGGAGTGGAAACAGTTTATTACTGTTAAATCACTTGGGTTTTCTTAAGTGGTTTCCCCCTGGTGGTGCTGGAAAGTCCTCAGAATAATTCCTGCACATTTCCCCTACCCACCTATTTCCATCATTGATTAAAACCATGCTTGTAGCAGGTTCCAATTACATATTCCAATGGTAGTCGAATCTACAAAGCGCAGACATGGTAAATTAAATTTTTATCTTTGACCACATCCTAACAATTTATCACTAGTCTTTTGATTTTAATTCCTATGCTCTGAGAAAGACTGAAATCCCAGAGTCAGTTACAAACCCTGGAAGCCACACATGTGTGAAAAAAAAAAAAAAATCTAAACAGTGGGGAGATATGTTACTTCATAGTAAGTGAACTTCAGACAATTTTTTAAAAAACCATAAAAATCTGATTTTTTTAAGAAGAACTTTGTGTATAGTTGCCTCACTTACAACTGAGGACACAATATTTACTTAACTAATCAATCATAACTCAGAGTGCAGAAAACCATGGCTGGGCAGCTAAGTGAACTTCTGGCCTGGTGATATGAAGGAGCCATGTGTATCTGGTTACACTGATTATTAAACATCCAGGAATTTTATGAGTGGGTTATTAAACAATTGGCAGCTTGAAATCAGCTATGGCGGGAATATTTACACCACTGAAATTGGTAAACAGGACAAATCAAGTCTTTGTTGCTGGTTTGTTTTCCAAAGAACCATTTTACCAGTACATCACTGCTTTGACCTCTACCAAACTATTTTGAAACTAAATGAATTACTAAAACATCTAAGGAAGATAGAGTTTAGAATTCAGCACACCTAAATTCAATTCCCGACTCTATTCTTTACCAGCTCTGTGACCTTGAGCAAGATATTCATCCTCTCTGAACCTCAGTTTTCTCATCTATAAAATGAGAACACAAAATGTCTCATACAAGGTCATTTCGAGAATTAAATGGAAGAATACATATGAAACCCCAGCACATAATATGGAGCAAAAAACATCAATCTATTCTCTAACCCTTTAACCTAATCCAGTTTCAACACACGAAACACTAGTTTACTTTCAAATCTGCCTTCTTGAGCTTATGAAATAAAGCAATTTGGAGGCCTAAGGAGTAATACACATCAGTTTAAAAAAGAGTCCCAGAAAGAAGGGCAAATGATAGTCAGATAAGATGCCTAATAGCCAAGTTGAGTCCTGACTTAACTAAGAATGTGTACAAAGATGTTGACAGCAGTTTTAGTTATAATCTAAAAAAGAAGAGAGCAATCTAAAAATGTAATGAAGAAAAAGATTAAGTGAATTAAGATTCATGCAAAAACACCAATCAAAAAAATATTTTTACAAAGAATTTTCATGGCAAAAGAAAATTCCTATAAGATTCATTACATTAATGAAAAATGTAAGATCAGTACTATATATGCAGAAGATGTCAATGATTACATATATATACACATATATAACTGTACTCACGCATTCAATACAAAGATGGGAAATCTAAATGCCAAAGTATACACAGCAGACATTTCTGAGTGGTAAGATTAAGGGGCAAACTTTATCTTCTTCATCCTTTTTGCATTAAAAAAATAAAAATTTCTTTTTTTTTTTTTAACAAAAAAAAGTACCTGTGTCCACTGCAAGCCCATCTTTGGTGAAGAGCCTGCTGCAGGAGCGACGAAGGTGGAAGTTTCAAATCAAAAGAGGTAACAGGGAAATAGGGAGGAGAAGATGATCAAGCATACCAGGAGAGTCTCTGTGATGTAAAAACCAACCCAAGAAATCAGGCAGTGAGGAACAAGCAGGGATGCAGAAGTCATGAGAAAAATGGAGAGAGGATGGGACCTCCAATTAAAATATAAGTAGGTATCCAAAGGGAAAGACTGGCAGGAATTTCAGCAGTGGAGACTTCAAGAACATATAGGACATTCCTGAAGTACAAAGTGGTTATTCTTGAGAAAAGTTATCAAGAAAAGCCTCTGTCCTTGCAGGTCTTTAAGAAAAGCAACTTTTGCCTTCCTAGTCATTGCAGCCTTGTTTGAAATAACAAAGGTTGGAAAAAACTAAACAGCTACCAAGAAGAGTAGAAAAATGAAACACAACACAGCCACACAGTGGGATACTATGGAGCCATCAAAAAGAATGAGAGTCTTTATATACTGATAAACAATGGTCTCCGAAATACAGAACTACCAAAAAAAAAAAAGATGGAGGGGGTGGTAAGAGAGAGACTTCATACCTTGCCTACTTTGTGAACCTGTGAGTATTGCTTATTTAACCTAAAACATTTAAGTAAGAAGAACCCATACTTTATTAGTCATATTTGAAAGATATATGTCATATTTTCTTGGTCAAGGTGATTTTTTTTGTTTTTGCAGGGGAGGGGTGAAATCCTGTTCAGTCTAGAATTTCTGGAGTAGAAAAAAGAGAAACTGATCAAAGTCAAAATTTTACTTGTTGAGATCTAATCTTTTCTGATAAAAGAGCTCTCACTGGGGATCTTTATCCATTGCCCAAGCCTGACTGCTAACGGTGTGTGCAGAGCACCCTCTAGTCGAGATGTGAGGACATTACAGAATTTTATACCAAGTGTACTGGCATGATATATCAAGCTACCAAAAGGTGAGATATGTATGTGTAATTATAAACGTATGTATACTATGTGTAAATATATACATTATATTTTTTTAATGTGAGAAAATTAAAATGACTAACTTTTAAAATATAACATTTTAGCACAAAAATGACAAAATCAAAACAAAATCAACACATGGCCGGGGTGTATAAAGATCTTCAAGGTGCTCAATATCAGATTACTATTTAGTTATTATTCCTTGAATAACTGCTCTCATCAAGTAAGCATCTTTTTCTCCCAGCTTAATTGAGATGTAACTGACATATAACATTATATAGGCTTATCATGTATAAAATGATGACTTGATACATGTGTATACTGCAAAATGATTACAATAAGGTTAGTTAACACACCCATCGTCATCACTTTTGTGAAAATCCAGGGACTAGCACTGGCTAGTGTCAGTCTACTAGAAAACCAGTACAAAATTTTCTCTCACAGTTAGAAAGAAATTGCCACTCAGCATGGCAGCATGGACAATCGTTTATGTCCACAGACCTCTATCTCTGGCTATCTATTGCCTACTTAGCTATCAAGCTTTCTCTGCAGCAAGGCTCAGCAGTGTATTGGCTGGGAGTGCCATCAGAGGAACCAAGTACCAGCTCCTAGTTCCACTCCAAGAATGGAACAAAGGAAAGCGAACGGGAAATAAAACAAGCCTGAGAAATGGGGTGGAATGATAACCAACAAAGAAATGAAGCAGAAGGAACCACCATTTACTGAGCCACTGTGTGCATATTTTACACATTATCTTACTCAGGTTTTACAAGAGTCCTGTAAAGGAAGAATCACTTGCTCTCATTTTAGAGATGTGGAAAGTATTGTAGACTGGAAGAGTTAATTACTGTATCCATGGTTACCCTACCCAGAAAAAGCACACCTGGGATCTGAAGGCAGGTGTGACTAGACTCCGCCAGACTCTCAGGAAGAGAAGGAAGGAAGTGACAGGCGAGAGAGGAAGTAAGGGAGGGAGGAAGAGAGGGACGAAAGAGGGAAAAGGGGGAGGAAGGGAGGGAAGGGAGTGGTAAGATGCCAACAATAACCCTGACTGAACTTCAGGGCCATTTGGGTGACATATTCTGAGCTAGAACTTCTTTTTCTAAATTTCCCTGTATGAGTCACGCTGATTCCTGAGCAATTACTGGAATTTAGTCAAGATCTCTATGTGTACTGAGTGAGTGACGTCACTGAGGCTGTTTTCTTTGTTACACAACTGTCCCGTTGAGTTGCTGCTGCCTTCCTGACAAAACCTGCCCAGCAAATGGTTGTGGGGGAAGAAAGGAGAAGCAGCTCGCATGTTTTCTCAGATTAATGGCTTATTAACCTGGGATGACCTTCCTGTCACTGACCAGCCAGCAAGCTCTCCGATGGCTACTGATGTTCAATGATGATTTTGGACAAATTTAAAAGATCAATTTAGGCTGCATCCCACAGTGGCTACTATGAAGAACAGAAAGACCCAAACACTGGCCAGTTTATGAAATCTGATCCTAAAGAACAAAAAGAAGGGGCACAACGAATACTCAGTTATCATCCTAGAGTAAAGAAAAATGATCATCAAAGAATCTTGGAGAAATAAGTTATTACCTTTGACACAAAAACCCCAGCACACATACACACAACCACACATTTACAAAATATTTTTAAGTAACATCTGTTAGTTCAAATATCCCCCCATATTTAAGGCTATCCTGTCACTGGAAATTTACAAAGAAAGTCTTGTCATCAATTGTCAGTGAAGGAGTAAGGAAAATAAAATAAATGAAGTCCACTTGGTCAGCAATGGGTGGTGCCAACATTTAACTACTATCAAACTGAAGGGTCTATTTAGGGTGAAAAGGGAAATAAGATTACTCATGAGATTTTCCCAACAATGCTATGCACCTGTTCAAAAGAAGCAGACTTCTTGTTTCTTTCCTTATACAGACCTTTTGAGAAGACACCAGTCATGCCATTCTTCTTGTAAAACCTGCCATGGATCGGCAACCCTGTGCACTTCATGTCCAAAAGGTGAGTGTGGCATGCTACAGGAGGAAGCAGTGGCCAAGCCCATTCAGTTATTTGTCAGCATCTCATGATACAGTCCCATCACATGTTGCTGTCACAGGAGGAACTCGGGAAACACAGGGACCCAAAGTCAGCCCTATAATAAAAACTAGTTTTCAAGGGACCAGAACAAAAAGAAAAGAAATGGTTCTTATCCAAAGTGCGATTAAGTTAGTGATCAATTTGGCCACAGAGTTTGCTAGGGTCTCTGGCTGCTCAACATTTCTAGAGGTTCCACTGTTCTTTTAAAGTGCATTAGCTGAAACAAAAGAACTAAGGTAGAGAATCTACAAGGGGATGAAGTGTCTACCTGGTATTTTTCTTCATTTTGGTACTGAATTTAGGGGAGGGAAAAAAAGCACAACAACAGCTCAACAAATTAACGGCTTCATCATCTATAAAATCAAGTCAGAAATAACTTTCCTGAATTAAGGTGACAGTTTATCAACATGGCACACTAGAAACCAAGAATGTTATACTCCCACTAAAGTGATCATTATGTTAGAATGTGCAATCTGCTACCAATTCTACTTCTACAATATATAAAAGTCAACAACAAAAAAAAAAAACCTGACAATTTTCTTGGAATTTTGGAGTTCAGGGTGATTTCTGGGTTGTTTTAATGATGATGCATCTGATTTTTTTCAATTAAAACTAAATAGATGGACTGTCCATTAAAGGTGGAGTTGGGTGGAAGGGTTGCTACTGTGTCAGTGTCCCAACAGATATGCTTTGAGATGCAGAGCAGACTCCATTGAACTGTGTATACATAGTTGCCTCACACCAGGAAGACAAAGGTCTTAATAGACAGATCACTTGGGCAAAGGGAAGCCCCATGGTAACCCGCAGCAGTACCAATAGGAAAGTCAGAGAAACAAGCCAAAAGTATTCTGTTGTCAATTTCCTTTCTACAGTTTTAACTCATCTTGGAAGACTTCAGTTCAGTTGCTCAGGCGTGTCCGACTCTTTGCAACCCCATGAATCGCAGCACGCCAGGCCTCCCTGTCCATCACCAACTCCTGGACTTCACCCAAACTCATGTCCATCGAGTCAGTGATGCCATCCAGCCATCTCATCCTCGGTCGTCCCCTTCTCCTCCTGCCCACAATCCCTCCCAACATTAGAGTCTTTTCCGATGAGTCAGGATCAGGTGGCCAAAGTATCGGAGTTTCAGCTTCAGCATCAGTCCTTCCAATGAACACCCAGGACTGATTTCCTTTAGGATGGACTGGTTGGATCTCCTTGCAGTCCAAGGGACTCTCAAGAGTCTTCTCCAACACCACAGTTCAAAAGCATCAATTATTTGGTGCTCAGCTTTCTTCACAGTCCAACTCTCACATCCATACATGACCACTGGGAAAACCATAGCCATGACTAGACGGACCTTTGTTGGCAAAGTAATACCTCTGCTTTTCAATATACTATCTAGGTTGGTCATAACTTTCCTTCCAAGGAGTAAGCGTCTTTTAATTTCATGGCTGCAATCACCATCTGTATCACTAAAAGATGTTTTGGTAATCCTGAAATAAGTGTTCCGGATACTTGGGTCTTTGTTGTTGCTGTTTAGTTGCTAAATTGTATATGACCCCATGGACTATAGCCAGCCAGGTTCTTCTGTTCATGAGATTTTCCAGGCAAGATACTGGAGTGGGTTGTTATTTCCTTCTCTAGGGTATCTTCCCAACCCAGGGATCAAACCTGCATCTCCTGAGCAGTTAAAAAGCTGTTGGGAGTGTCAATTCTCTGCTTGGGTGCGTGTACTGTTAGAGGAGACACCTGATGATCATCTGACCTGTCTTCTTCCCTGGGATTCCAGGCACCTATCTGCTGGCTCAGACCTGCGTTCCATCCTGTCCCCAAGGCATGTGGCCCTCGGTGAGGAGCGGCAGCTGTGAGAACTGCACAGAGGACTGTGCCTCTTGCTCCGAAGTCAATCTTTGCCAAAAGTGCCAAACACGGCCAGACCACCCCCTCTTCCTCCACCAAGGCAGGTGCTTCACCAGGTGCCCTGAGTAAGTTTTCCTCTTCCTTTCGCTTGCTACTCTGTGTTCCTTCTCCTGCAACAATGGGGGCAATTCCTCCCTATTCACCAAAGACCTCTTCTCTTCCCTAGTTAGAGCACCTATGTCCTCCTCCCTGCCTAACTGGTTGACATCACTCTCAGCCACAGCAGCCAAAACTTATTTAAGGCCAAATGCATGCTTCTCCTTCGTGACCACAAGATGTATGTATTTTCACTCTCATAAAAATATGTTCTTTATTTTACCTTGTATTTATGATCAAATAGTTGTCAGGGTTTTTTTTTTTTTCCCCATGACAAAAGTGAGGTTGTGATAAGCTGTGGAATGCACGAATCTCTTCTACATGTTGAAAGAGAGGTATGAATCACATATAATAAATAGAGAGTAATGCCTGCTTAGTTATTTATTGGTTCCTTATGGCTTCCTCGGTCCCCTGGTTTACAATTCCTTTACTCTTCCTATCAATGGTTCTGGCTCCAGGATTTACCTAAGTGGGAAGTGGGAATAGCAAGTGGAAAAGTTCATCAGGAAAACTTCAGTAACAAGAAACAAAACTGTCAAAGGGCCTGACACAAAATATGGGGTTTATTTATGCATACAATACAAAGTTTGGAAGTATAGCATTTATTATTTCAGTGGCCAACGCTTCATTAGAAACCCACAATCTTTCCATTGTGCTCTAGTATCTTCCATAGCTTGTCCTCCCCAGAGTTCATATTGCCTGCCCATCCCCAACATCATCATCCCACGCTGCAACAACCAGAGACAGAAAACGGTGCCTTTCTTCTTATCTCTTTTTAAGAGGAAACAAAACTTCCTCAGACTTCCCTTCACATCTCATCAGCCAGAATGCATCACTAACACCTTCCTAAACTGATCCCTGGCAAGGAAAATGGAAATATAAGGACTGACATAGGCTGAACGAGATTCGCCCCTGAAAACCCACAAAAATCACAACAGTGACAGCCAGGAAGAGTGGAGAGAAGAAGGCAAGAAATGGGTTTGAGGAAGCAGCCAACAACATCTAAAGGAACTAGAAATTTTATCTGCTTGCTGCTTAAAAGAATTTCATGATAAAAACAACTCCTATTTTCTAATGACCTGTTTATATCCATTACTGAGATTGATCCTATAGCACACAAATATAAGTCAAGGAACTGACCCTCAAGAAGCATCCAATCTACTGTAGAAGCCAAAGTATCTAATTCAATTCTACAGATACCTTTTGGGTGTTAAGAATTGATACTAGAAGCTAAGATAACCTCAAGTGAAGGGAGTCTGAGTTTGCAACAGGCTTATAATCCAGTAAGGAAGGTTTACATCAATCAATGTCATACTTCTCAGGTCCTTAATACACAAAGAGCTAAGAGATTCCAAGGAAAAGAAATCATTTAAAAACAGATACTTACTGAGATCTTGCAATATCTAGGTATTGTGCTAAGAGTTTCAAACGCACCATCCCCTTTATTTTTTTCAATAAATACAGTACTACACAATCCACAGTTGGCTGAACCCACAGATGAAGAACCACAGATATAAAGGGCTAACAATGAAAGTGAAAGAGGAGAGTGAAAAAGTTGGCTTAAAGCTCAACATTTAGAAAACTAAGATCATGTCATCTGGTCCCATTATTTCATGGGAAATAGATGGGGAAACAGTGTCAGACTTTATTTTGGGGGTCTCCAAAATCACTGCAGATTGTGACTGCAGCCATGAAATTAAAAGACGCTCACTCCTTGGAAGGAAAGTTATGACCAACCTAGATAGCATATTCAAAAGCAGGGACATTACTTTGCCAACAAAGGTCCGTCTAGTCAAGGCTATGGTTTTTCCTGTGGTCATGTATGGATGTGAGAGTTGGACTGTGAAGAAAGCTGAGCACTGAAGAATTGATGCTTTTGAACTGTGGTGTTGGAGAAGACTCTTGAGAGTCCCTTGGACTGCAAGGAGATCCAACCAGTCCATTCTGAAGATCAGCCCTGGGTGTTCTTTGGAAGGAATGATGCTAAAGCTGAAACTCCAGAACTTTGACCACCTCATGGGAAGAGCTGACTCATTGGAAAAGACTCTGATGTTGGGAGAGATTGGGGGCAGGAGGAGAAGGGGACGACCGAGGATGAGACGGCTGGATGGCATCACCAACTCTATGGACGTGAGTCTGAGTGAACTCTGGGAGTTGGTGATGGACCGGGAGGCCTGGAGTGCTGCGATTCATGGGGTCGCAAAGAGTCAGACACAACTGAGCGGCTGAACTGAACTGATGGGACTTGAGCATCCATGTATTTCGGCACTCAAGTCAAGCCCTGGACCAACCTCCTACAGATATGGAGGGACACTATACCATTATTTCCCTCACTTCACAGATGAAAAAAGGATGGCATGCCCAAAGTCATGCTGCTAATACATGGCACGGTCAGGATTTCAAACCAAATCTCTCTAGCACTGAAATCCATGTGCTTAACCACTACACAATGTCATCTTCTCATTCAACCAGGGTTTCTTTTTTTCTTTATAACAGCTTTGTTGAGACATAACTCATATGCCACATCATTTACCCACATAAAGTATAAAATTCAATGATTTTTAGTATATTGAGAGACTTGTGCAACTATCACCACAATTGATTTTAAAATCTTTCCATCACCCCGAAAAGAAACTCTGTACCCTTTCAGCAGTTATTCCTAATTTCCCACAGCCTAAGCAGCCACTAATTTACCTTGTCTCTAGAGATTTGCCTATTGAACATTTTATATAAATAATACAGCCTGTGATTTTTTGTACCTGAGTTATTTTATTCAGCATAATATTTTCAAGTTGCCTGCCCAGTTGGGTATTTGAAAGAGGCTTAATAGTGAAAGGGTCAGGGTAAGAAAACCCAGCAGGGAGAAGAGATTTTTTTCCTCCAAATGCACACACATGAATACATGGCAGCATTTTTCTTTTCTGAGCAACAGGGAAGCTACTAAACTGACCTGAAAATCCTGCAGACTATGGAATCACAAGTATATGTTTTCCTGTCTTGAGTAGGGTGGTCTGATTACCATGGGATTCCCCCATCTCTATGTTTACCAAAAAACAGGGGAGAAAGGGCTGAGGGACATATAATACCCAGCTTGGCTTGGCAGCCTTGTTTCTCTTTCTGCAAAATTGCCTGTTTGGATGTATTCCATGGCCACACCATGAAAAGATTGCTCTACTAAAGCATCGTTCTTTTTAATAGAAGCAATTAGGCCCTTCCAACACTGGAGTTTCTCTCCTTTTATCAGTTGAGGGTCAGAAGTAGGAGCCAAGTGCAATAAGCATCCTATGACTATCTCAAGTGGTGAGAGTTTATGAGTTTCAAAAGGGGTGGATATGAGATTCAGAAGTACCAACGGCAATGCTTTTGACCAAGGTATTTGGAAAGTGTCAGTTGCTCAGTCACGTCTAACTCTTTGAAACCCCATGGACTGTAGCCCGCCAGTCTCCTCTGTCGGTGGGATTTTCCAGGCAAGAATACTGAAGTGGGTAGCCATTCCCTTCTCCATGGAATCCTCCTGGCTCAGGGATCGAATCTGGGTCTCCCGCATTGCAAGCAGATTCTTTATCATCTGAGCCACCAGGGAAGCCCTAGGGTATTGAGAGGGCCTCTATAAATTTTGCCAACTGAGTCTTAATAATGTCATTAGTCCACTAGATTAAACCAGAGGATTGAGGGTAGTTAAGCAAGTGAAAAGTTGTAGAACTGGCCATAAAGTGTAGACCTAAGTACATGGCCAATAAAATAGGTTCCTCAAAAACACTAAGTTCCAGGTAAGGATAATCTTTTCTAAAGGGATTTATTTTAGTCACAGAAAGGCAGTAGCCTGCCTGCAAGGGAAGGCTTCAATCCAATGTGAAAACATACAGACCATGGCTAAAGCTTATTTACATCCATTAGACGGAGGAAGTTTTACGTAATCCATCTGAAAGACCTCAAGTGGTCTGGGCAGTTTAAAATGTCAGGGAACAGTAGGAAGAGGCTTCCCTGAGTTGTAGTTTGGATAAGCAGGACAAGTAAGGTAAATATTTTTTGCGGCCTCGTTAATGTTTCCCCATTAATACTGATTCATGAAGCCTATCACTTTGTCATAGACTGAAGGTTTAATGCATGTAACCAGTGGTGGGGAGTGGGAATTTCAGAATCTCCAGTAGGACTGGCTTGTTATACAGTCCAAACGAGAGCTTCTCTTTTTATCCAACTAACAACTGTTGAATTTCCAAACTTGTTTTCTTTTTCTGAGGCCAGCTGTTGGACCTTTCTAGCCAGTTTTTCTAAATCATTTGGGAAAAGATATTATAAAATATCATTTGGCTGCGACTGGTCCCTTTAAAAGCAGCATTCCTTGCAGAAATATCAACAAGATGGTTTCCCTTAGCTTCCAGAGAGTCAAGTGAGAAGCCCCAAAACCATAATAGCTAAAGTGATGGGCAAAAAGTATATTCACTAATTCTTACACATAGGGGGCATTTTAAGTTTTATTTCCATTGCTTCCACAACATTCCAAAACCATGAGATATTCTACAAGCAATTTAAACAGTGGCAGTTTTGTCCTTGGCTAAAGTACAAACCTGTAAAAGAGCATATGATTCAGCCTGTTCAGTTAAAGTAGCCATATCTAAAGATGCTGCCTCAACAACATCAAAAGGAGTGGTAATAGCATACCCAGTACACTATTTACTATTGTCACCTTGTTAAATGAGACCATCGTAAACCATGAAAAGTCAGTGTCGCCAAAGTGGAGTCTCTTGTAGATCAGTATGAGGCATCAGAAGGTGGTCTTCAGCACTAAGCAGAGGTGAGCTACTTCATCAGCAACAGAAGGGTTATGGTTATTCTAACATAAAAGAATTAGGTGAGGAGCACTTAACAAAAGACTTAATAGAAACTGTCTGGCTGAGAAATGTTGAATATGATGAGAATTCAAGAGAATCTCTTTTGCACGAGGAACAAAAATGGCTAAAGGGGATTCCACAACAATTTTCTCAGTGGCTTCGACTGAAAGGGCAGTGGCTATAATGAAAGGGTAGTGGCTATAATGACTCTAAGGCAAGAGGGTATCCCCATTCCACAGGGTCCAGTTGCTGACTACAAGTACCCTATGGGGTCAGAGGTGGTCCCCGTGTTCTAAGTGTTTACTCCAAGGGCATTCCCCACCTTTTCATATGCAAAAACTGTATATGTCATTAAACCTTTAGAGCCTTTTAAAAATATTTTAACTGTTACATTTTAAACTGTTTTTAAATGAAAACCATATTAAATGGGATAAAAAGCATTTTCTACTCTAACAACAAAAAAAGGAACAAAAATTAGGAGATAAAATAGAAAATCAGAAGATGACTAAACTATATACAAATTAAAAAGTTGTTTTCAAACACCCTAAATTCACATGGATAATACCTACCCCTTTCATTTAATTTTTTAAAACCTGATTTTTTTTTAGCACCTTCCCCAGGAAATCTGATGAATTTTAGTTGATAACAGCCATAGTCCTTCCATTTTCAGCCGTAATTCTTGACTGCCAGGTGTGAATCAACTCCCTAGTTGGAAAGCTTCTCCAGTGGCTCCCTCTTCTTCCCACAGGGGCTTCTATGCAGATGACGATACTTGTGAGCACTGCAGCTCTTCCTGCAGAACTTGTGAAGGAAATGCCACCAACTGTCAGTCCTGCGAAGGAGGTCTTGTCCTAGACCAGGGGGTGTGCCGGGAAACCTGCCCCGAGAGGCACGTGGCCATGGAAGGGGTGTGCAAGCGCTGCCCAGAGATGTGTCAGGACTGCATCCATGAGAAAACATGCAAAGGTACCTGGAGGCCTCACAGGGGAGAGGGTGGGGGCCCATTACCTGAGAGTGGGATGTCCAACAAGATCTGGGGAAACCATCTCCACACCTTTGCTAAAATTGACCTCTATGGGGGTCACTGAGAAAACTGAGGGTAACATAAAGACTTTCCATGATGGATTCTGCAAATTAAGACAGACAATAGCCCATTTTTTTATAAGACAGACAAGAGCCCATTTTTCACAAGATTTCTCTCACACATATGTCCTGGGCAGTTAAGGTTTGACAAGCACTGTCCCAAGTGCTAGAGATACAGATAAGAACCCAAAGTTTCTGCTGCTCTGATCACAAAATCTCATGGGAGAGACTAATATTAACAAAACACGGAGGTGGCTGGAGAATTTCAACTGTTATAAAAGATACGAAAGTAAGGATCAGGCAGCTGTAAGACTCAGAGAGTAGCACTCTGGCTAGGAACTTTCTCTGAGATTATCTCCTGAGAAAGGCTGTCTAATCTCCTCTGCAGAATAAGACAGATTCATTTAAATGTTCAATCTGTCCAATCCAAAGGATTTGGTGTTACCTAAGTGCTTTCTGGAATTCCTGCATGAATAATAGAATAGGCACAAATAAACTAACAATGCATTTTTCATATGGATTAACCATGTATATTTCATTATTTTACCCTATCAGTGAATGGAAAATTAACTATTCCACTAATTCTGAAACTGCTTTCTGTATTAAATAGAACCAAAAGTGCTCAATAGATTTGTTAATGCTTTCTGGGCTTTTAGGACAATACATCCAGCATCTCAGCCCTGACTCATCTTCCCTGTGATTTTTGCAATTGAAGCAGCAGATCACTTTAGGATTTGCACCCAGGACCATCTTAACTGGGCCACCATAACTGGTCTCCTTTCCCAAGGCAGGGCTTGTGAGACAAGGATGACATGCCCTGGGAGAGGGGGTGTGTGTGTGTGTTCAGCCATATCTGATTTTTGAGACCCCATGGACTGTAGCCCACCAGGCTCCTCTGTATATAGGATTCTCCAGGCAAGGATACTGGAGCAGTTTACCATTTCCTTCTCCAGGAAATCTTTCTGACCCAGATATTGAACCCATGTATCTCCTGTGTCTCCTGCATAGGCAGGCAAATTCTTTGCCACTTGCATCACCTGGGAAGCCCCTGGAAGGATGGGGGTGAGGCAAACGTACCCTGAAGTCAAATGGGTCAAAGTGGTAGGAAATGGACTAGCCCACTGCAGAACAAATAAATTCCTTTCTGCTGCTTCCCCCTCTCCCAGAGTGCATGCCTGAGTTCTTCCTGCACAAGGATGCGTGCCACCAGTCCTGTCCCAGCCACTTCTACGCAGACGGGCGCCACTGTGTTCCCTGCCATGAAGACTGTCTGGAGTGCAGTGGCCCCTCTGCGGATGACTGTGACCTCTGTGCCGAGGCGTCCTTGGTTCTCTACGATGGGCAGTGTTTAGATGAGTGTCCAGAAGGAACTTACTTTGAAAAAGAGACTAAGGTCTGCAAAGGTAAAGACTTTGGGGTGTGTCACCAAGCACCATGTCGCAGGGAACCCACAAGGATGATGGGTTTCTGCTGAGAGAAAGCAGGTCTGAGGTTTGTACAGTTCCAGCCCCAGAGCTGCAGTCTCAACTCTATACCTGCTCTAGTTTATTATTTACTTTTAAATGAATCTTTCCTTAGCTTCATGATGTAACTTATTAGCACTGAATCATGTTGATTCCCTCCTCACAACGGTAGCTAATCAAAAGGGATTCTCGGGTGAAGATTTACAACAGAGATGATGAGCCCTTGAAAGTCATCCAAATTATAGAAAATTTTTCTTAAAATGTTAATTCATTAGAGGTTCATAGCAGTGCAAGGAAATCTGTGCCACAGAAGGTTTTCTCCATGCTTTTTGCCTCCCTAAAGCCCACTCCCCCTCATCATCACCTGCAGGCAGCCTCTACTGCCTGGGGTCCTCTATTTCATCTCCCATTTGGCATTTCAACCCCTATAGGTGCAAGAAAGGATCTGTTATTAATTATGCCTCCGTATGTTTTAACTAGGCATTAATTCTTTGCTTCCTATTAGTTGTCAGAAAATAGAAAAATTAATTAATTATACTCTCCACCATTAGAGGAATTCTCAAGCAAGTAAGAGAAGCATTCTGATTGAAAGGACTTTCCTTTTCCCTCCAGTTTTATTGAGATATAATTGACATATATAGCCTTGTATAAGTTTAAGGTGTATGATGTGATGATTTGATATATGTATATATTGATAAATGGTGACCACAATAAGGTCGACCAGCTAATACAGCCATAGTTTTGTTTTTTGTTTTTTGTTTTTGTTTTTCCAGCAAGAACACTTAAGCTCTACTCTTAGCAACTTTCAAGTATACAATATACTATTGTTAACTACAATCACAGGATTCATTGCAGTGAGGCAGTTAGTGGTAATTTAGTTCCTTGAAAGAAGTGAAAGTGTTAGTCGCTCAGCCCAGTCCAACTCTTTGTGACCCCATTGATCCCAGCACACTCCTCTGTCCATGGAATTCTTCAGGCCAGAATACTGGAGTGAGTTGCTATTTCCTTTTCCAGGAGAGCTTCTCAACCCAAAGATCGAATCTGGGTCTTCTGCTTTGCAGGCAGTTTCTTTATCATCTGAGCCACCAGGGAAATCAGCTTAGCTCCTTATGTTGCCATTAAGCAAACATGAGTTAGTCATCCAGAGGCAGGCCCCTTAACCACAGTGTGAGCTCGAGGATGAACTCACGTGGCAGGAGAACCTCTTTACCACCCACATTCTAGAACGTATTCAGGAAATGTGTTTGGTCAAACATGAAGGCTGTGTTCCTACAGCCTTTCTGATCTAACCTTACGATCTGGATATACCTTTCTGGTGTGTTTTACGTAAAGCCCTATTTAGTGACAATATTCCCCCCATTTGTGAAAGCACATGAAAATGAGTGGCTGTACCTGTGTAGCCAACCTTATCGTGGTCACTACTTTGCAATATATGCATATATCAAATCATCACATTCTACACCTTAAACTTACACAATGCTGTATGTCATTTTATCTCTAAAAACTGATAGAAAGGGGGGCCGGGAGCGAGCACATGAGGAGGCTGCAAACCTATGGGTCAGTTTCTACAAGAAGGTTAAAGACTCGGCCAAAGGCTACCTGCCTGCACTAGGGTAGGAACTGAGGATCGCCTGGTGCTTTCTCTGGTGTTCAGTAATAAAAGTAATCTGCCATACAGATAACTTTACAAGTTTCGAGTACATGTTCTTAATCTTCCTGATTTAATTTTCTTATTGAGAAAGCCTTCTGGTTCTTATCCCTGTTGCCCATTAGAACCACCAGAGGAGCTTTAAAAATACAGATGACTGAACTCAGGCCAGCTCAGCTATTGGGGAATTAACCTGTTATATTCCAGGCCCTCTAATGGGCACTCTGCTTTTCAAAATGACTATAAAAGAGGTTTATGTTTTTTTTTAATCAAGAGGTATTTACAATACACATCGGCAATTGTTATGTTAGTAATAAGCTCAAACTACTGGGAGGTCAGCAGAGGACCACAGAGGAGGAGTTACCGTGGTGAGAAGCCCACAGACTAGGGTGTGACTTTGCTGCCACAGAACTGCTGGTTATTATCATGCTGCAGTTTGGGTAATTACGGCAGCTCTTACTAGTATTTCTGAGGGTGGCTGCTGCAGGAAGGGACTGCCTGGGGATTACAGAGAAAATGAACCAGACATTTTTTTTCTCGTCTTGCAACAAGAATGCTCCACCCTAGAGCCCAACTCCTGGCCCCACACCCTTGACACAGAGCCCTAGAAATCTCTGAGCAAGGACGGCGAGCACACTTTTCAAGGAACTGATTACCTCGAGGGGTGACCTGACTCTCTCTCGTGTGCTGTCCCCACCCCACCTGCAGACTGTCGCAAGTCCTGCCGCACCTGCTTATCCTCGGGGGGCCTGCACGACGTGTCAGGAAGGCCTGAGGGTGAACAACCACGGGGGCTGCGTGCCTCACACGGAATGCGCCGCCATGGAGTACTGGGACAAGGAGGCGCAGGCATGCAAGGCCTGTCATGCCAAGTGCTTCCACTGCACGGGGCCCTCGGAGCACCAGTGTCAGACCTGCCCGCGGGACAGCCTCCTGCTCAGTGAGTAGCTTCTCCTCTGAGGAGAGCTGGTCTTCCCCTCCATCTTGTACAATGCCTGGTGCCTTGCAGGATTTGGTGTCTTTTTTTTTCCTCAATTTTTCACACTGTATTTGGAAATTTTGAAGCCTACAGAAAAGATGCAAGAGGGAGAATAGTACAAAGAGCTCTGCACACATGCCCTGTACCAGCTGACCCCCGCTGGCCTCACATATGCTTCCTCTCACTCACCTCCCTATAGAAAACTTTGAGGACTTCAGTCTTCTTATCCATCTGTCTTAGCTCCTCTTTCACATATCTCAGTAAACCTTCTTCTCAGCAGTTGCTGCTTCTTGAGACCATTCCAGATCTCCTGTCTCATCCCAATCTCCAAAACTTCTTTTCTAATTATCCTCAATCTAGAGTGTTACCAGAGACCACCTCAGCTGCCTTCATACAGACAGAAGATATCTTATCACTACAAGGTGATCTTCTAACTAGAGATATAAATTAGACTAGACCGAGATTTCAGTATTTGTGGTCCCTGCCAAAGCTGGATGCACGATGTCAAAGACCTGGTATTCTCATATTCTCCCCACCCTGCCCCTTACAGCCACCTCATCAAGGTCAGGCTACTTATAAACTAGATAACTCCTCTGGAGGTTGTGGTAGTCTGAATAAGGCTCTCCCTAAAAATGTACACAACCTAATCCTCAGACCCCGTGAATATGTTACTTTACATGGCAAAAAAATATTTGCAGATGTGATTAATTAATACAACTATTCTGTATTATCACAGTTCAGTTTCAGTTCAGTCACTTAGTCGTGTCTGACTCTTTGCGACCCCATGAATCGCAGCACACCAGGCCTCCCTGTCCATCACCATCTCCCGGAGTTCATTCAGACTCAACATCCATCGAGTCCGTGAAGCCATCCAGCCATCTCATCCTTGGTCGTCCCCTTCTCCTGCCCCCCAATCCCTCCCAGCATCAGGGTCTTTTCCAATGAATCAACTCTTCTCATGAGGTAGCCAAAGTACTGGAGTTTCAGCTTTAGCATCATTCCTTTCAAAGAAATCCCAGGGTTGATCTCCTTCAGAATGGACTGGTTAGATCTCCTTGCAGTCCAAGGGACTCTCAAGAGTCTGCTCCAACACCACAGTTCAAAAGCATCAATTCTTCGGCTCTCAGCCTTCTTCACAGTCCAACTCACATCCATACATGATCACAGGAAAAACCATAGCCTTGACTAGACAGACCTTAGTCAGCAAAGCAATGTCTCTGCTTTCGAATATGCTATCTAGGTTGGTCATAACTTTTCTTCCAAGGAGTTCACTTCCAGTTCAGTCACTCAGTCGTGTCCGACTCTCTGTGACCCCATGAATCGCAGCACACAAGGCCTCCTTGTTCATCACCATCTCTCAGAGTTCATTCAGACTCACGTCCATCGAGTCCATGATGCCATCCAGCCATCTCATCCTCAGTCGTCCCCTTCTCCTCCTGCCCCCAATCCCTTCCAGCATCAGAGTCTTTTCCAATGAGTCAACCCTTAGGATCAGGTGGCCACAGTACTGAAGTCTCAGCTTTAGCATCATTCCTCCCAAAGAACACCCAGGGCTGATCTCCTTCAGAATGGACTGGTTGGATCTCTTTGCAGTCTAAGGGACTCTCAAGAGTCTTCTCCAACACCACAGATCAAAAGCATCAATTCTTCAGTGCTCAGCCTTCTTTACAGTCCAATTCTCATATCCATACATGACCACAGGAAAAACCATAGCCTTGACTAGACGGACCTTAGTCGGCAAAGTAATGTCTCTGCTTTTGAATATGCTATCTAGGTTGGTCATAACTTTTCTTCCAAGGAGTAAGCATCTTTTAATTTCATGGCTGCAGTCACCATCTGCAGTGAGTTTGGAGCCCCAAAAATAAAGTCTGACACTGTTTCCACTGTTTCCCCATCTATTTCCCATGAAGTGATGGGACCAAATGCCATGATCTTCATTTTCTGAATGTTGAGCTTTAAATCAACTTTTTCACTCTCCTCTTTCACCTTCATCAAGAGGCCCTTTAGCTCCTCTTCACTTCTGCCATAAGGGTGGTGTCATCTGCATATCTGAGGTTATTGATATTTCTCCCAGAAATCTTGATTCCAGCTTGTGCTTCTTCCAGCCCAGCATTTCTCATGATGTACTCTGCATATAAGTTAAATAAGCAGGGTGACAATATAGAGCCTTGACATAATCCTTTTCCTATTTGGAACCAGTCTGTTGTTCCATGTCCAGTTCTAACTGTTTCTTCCTGACCTGCATACAGATTTCTCAAGAGGCAGGTCAGGTGGTCTGGTATTCTCATCTCTTTCAGAATTTTCCACAGTTTATTGTGATCCACACAGTCAAAGGCTTTGGCATAGTCAATAAAGCAGAAACAAATGTTTTTCTGGAACTCTTTTGCTTTTCCATGATCCAGCAGATGTTGGCAATTTGATCTCTGGTTCCTCTGCTTTTTCTAAAACCAGTTTGAACATCAGGAAGTTCACGGTTCATGTATTGCTGAAGCCTGGCTTGGAGAATTTTGAGCATTACTTTACTAGCATGTGAGATGAGTGCAATTGTGTGGTAGTTTGAGCATTCTTTGGCATTGCCTTTCTTTGGAATTGGAATGAAAACTGAGATTTTCCAGTCCTGTGGCCACCGCTGAGTTTTCCAAATTTGCTGGCATATTGAGTGCAACACTTTCACAGCATCATCTTTTAGGATTTGAAACAGCTCAACTGGAATTCCATCACCTCCACTAGCTTTGTTCGTAGTGATGCTTTCTAAGGCCCATTTGACTTCACATTCCAAGATATCTGGCTCTAGATGAGTGATCACATCATCATGATTATCTGGGTCATGAAGATCTTTTCGTACAGTTCTTCCATGTATTTTTGCCACCTCTTCTTAATATCTTCTGCTTCTGTTAGCCCCATACCATATCTGTCCTTTATCGAGCCCATCTTTGCATGAAATGTTCCCTTGATATCTCTAACTTTCTTGAAGAGATCTCTAGTCTTTCCTATTCTGTTCTTGTCCTCTATTTCTTTGCACTGATTGCTGAGAAGGCTTTCTTATCTCTTCTTGCTATTCTTTGGAACTCTGCATTCATATGCTTATATCTTTCTTTTTCTCCTTTGCTTTTCGCCTCTCTTCTTTTCACAGCTATTTGGAAGGCCTCCCCAGACAGCCATTTTGCTTTTTTGCATTTCTTTTCCATGGGGATGGTCTTGATCCCTGTCTCCTGTACAATGTCACAAACTTCATTCCATAGTTCATCAGGCACTCTATCTATCAGATCTAGGCCCTTAAATCTATTTCTCACTTTCACTGTATAATCATAAGGGATTTGATATAGGTCATACCTGAATGGTCTAGCAGTTTTCCCTACTTTCTTCAATTTAAGTCTGAATTTGGCAATAACGAGTTCATGATCTGAACCATAGTCAGCTCCTGGTCTTGTTTTTGTTGATTGTATAGAGCTTCTCCATCTTTGGCTACATAGAATATAGTCAATCTGATTTAGGTGTTGACTATCTGGTGATGTCCATGTTTAGAGTCTTCTCTTGTGTTGTTGGAAGAGGGTATTTGCTATGACCAGTGCATTTTCTTGGCAAAACTCTGTTAGTCTTTGCCCTGCCTCATTCCGCATTCCAAGGCCAAATTTGCCTGTTACTCCAGGTGTGTCTTGACTTCCTACTTTAGCATTCCGGTCCCCTATAATGAAAAGGACACCGTTTTGGGGTGTTAGTTCTAAAAGGTCTTGTAGGTCTTCATAAAACCGTTCAACTTTGGCTTCTTCAGCGTTACTGGTTGGGGCATAGACTTGGATAACTGTCATATTGAATGGTTTGCCTTGGAAAGGAACAGAGATCATTCTGTCGTTTTTGAGACTGCATCCAAGTACTGCATTTTTGACTCTTTTGTTGACAATGATGGCTACTCCATTTCTTCTGAGGGATTCCTGCCCGCAGTAGTAGATATAATGGTCATCTGAATTAAATTGACCCATTCCAGTCCATTTTAGTTTGCTGATTCCTAGAATGTCGACGTTCACCCTTGCCATCTCGTTTGACCACTTCCAGTTTGCCTTGATTCTTGGACCTGACATTCCAGGTTCCTATGCAATATTGCTCATGGAGTTAGCGTCTTTGAATTTCATGGCTGCAGTCACCACCTGCAGTGATTTTGGAGCCCCAAAAAATAGTCTTACACTGTTTCCATTGTTTCTCCATCTATTTCCCATGAAGTATTATCATAAGGGTCCTTATAAGAGGGAGGCAAGACAAAACAGAGTCAGTAGTTGAAGTCTGCGTGACATCAGGCCATTGGAACATTGATAAGAAACTGGGGAGAAGGCTACAAGCCAAGGCAGGCAGATGACCTTTAGAAGCTAGAAAAATCAAAGAAACAGATCTTCCCTCAGAGTCTCTAAAAGGAACACAATCCCCTAGACCCATGTTAGACTTCTGACTTCCAGAATAATAAGTTTGCACTATTCTCAGCCTACATATTTGTGGTAAGAGGAACCTAATACACAGGTGCTTCAACTTAGGGGGATTCAGGCCTCCTCCTAGTTAACTAGATAACATTAGCTAGACAATAAACCACTGTCAACATTCATCTTTAACAGAATAGCCACTGAACCAAAACTGGCATTGTGCTGGGTGCTGGAAAAGCAGAGATGAATGATAGGACCGCTGTCCCTAAGCAGTTCGGAGTCTCCAGGACAGAGTTTGGGTGGATCGACAGCACTAACAGCAAAGCTAATATCATGTAGGGGTTTTTGTTGTTGTTCCCACCAGTGCCTGTGCAAATGCTGACTGAAGTCACAGAGACAAACTGGCTTCTGGTCTAGAGGTTTGTGACCAGTGGCTCATATTAATAAGTCAAGAGAGCCTGGCTTCTGTTCTATGTGGTTAAGCAGAAGTCAGGGAAGAAGGTGCCTCTAAGACTGCATGTTAAACTGTGAAGCCAGAAAATCTCACATTTTAACTTTTATCATGAATCCACCCTTGCCTTCCACCCCCTAAATACTGTCAAGGAAGGTGAAAAGGCAAGAATCAAGACTCCACCAGGACAGGTGGAGGAAGGACTGGGGTTATGTGGGGCTGAACAACAAACCTCCTACTCATCTTTCTGAGCAGAGGATTCATGGTTAGAATCTAATTCTTTAAATACATGGACAAAAAGAGAGTCTCACTTCCCAGAGAACTTTGTGTCTCAATGGTAATGTTGTATGTCTGTCCTCCTACCACTGAGGAAACAAAGTTTAAAATTTCATTTTAATTCACTTGCATTTCAAGAGTCACACTGTCTGGACAGCACAGCAAAGCTGAGGGTAAAATCTCATAGTTTAGGCTAAAAATAGTTGAAATTGTAAGAACTTGTCATCGCACTGGCCCTGCACTTTGTTTTCTTCAATGGAGCCCTGATTCCTGCCATCCCAGCACCCCCTGCCCCAAATGTTCTCCCCATCCTGGGAGACCCGTAACTTCCTCCTGCACACTCTGACGACAGTGGTTTCTGTCCTGCCCACCACAGTCCATCCACTCTGACCTCTGTTTTTCCTCATCTCCTAATGACCTTATGGTTGATTCTTGGACACTCACCTTGGCACCTTGGATATCCATCAGCCCACAGGGTCACTGTCTCATTCCTCCTGCATCCCTCTCATCACCCCCCAACCCTGGTAAACAGTGGGGAGCATATAGAGCTTTGGAAGACCCATGTCACGCTTGACATCAAGTCAGACTCTTTCCTCCCTTGGCAGACACAACCTGCGTGCAGGACTGCCCTGAAGGCTACTACGCTGATGAGGACAGCCACCGGTGTGGCCCCTGCCACAGCTCTTGTAGGACATGTGAAGGACGACACAGCATGCAATGCCTCTCCTGCCAGCCAGGCTGGTTCCAGCTGGGACAAGAGTGCCTGACCCAGTGCAGAGAAGGGTAAGGTGCTCAACACACTAGCCCATAACCACTCCAGACCTCACTGTTAGCAAACCCATTCTGCATATGAGGAAGCTAACTCTTGAAACACTTAGATAGCCAGACTGAAGTCTTACTGCCGGTAAGAAACAAAAATGAGAGTCCAACCCAAATGTAATTGCTCTCTAGAGGATTTGAGCCAGTTCACAGTAATGGAGGAGGAAACAGGAAAGGCAGAGGGACCCAATGAGAGAACACACAGAGTCAGACTGTCAAGTCAGATCCACATCACCAATTGGAAGGACACAATAATTACAAGGCAGAGGTGATTCTTCTCTTAGAGAAGTCCATGACCATGAAGGTAGGTTCTTTCTCTTCTGGATCTGTTCTGATCATATTTAATACACAAGGTCTAAGCAATGGACATGGAACACTGATTTTTATAAAGGGCAATTTCCATTAAATATCTCCACTTTTATCCCACTAATTCTCCAACCTGCCATGCCCCCATTAATCCACAAATTGCAGGTTTAGCTACCATAAGCAACCTAGATACACAGATGTGTCCTTTTAAAAGCATCTCACAGATAAGAAATCTCCATCGTATGCTTATTCTGCTAGGAAACACTGTGAGTGTGTTTATCAGAAGGTCTGGTTAGCAGCATATTTGGAAGAGGATTTGACTGGGTAATCTCTTCTACCACCAGGCATCCCCAGAAAAGATAAAGACTGATTACAAGTCTATTGTTAACTCTTCCTTCCCAGTCAGTAACCTAAAGCATTGAGAGTTTCCAGACCCAAATTGCAGGGCTATAATCTTGGACTTTCCCCAAATGCTCTTGACCAAATGTGCACATCTCTTATCTTCAGTTCTGCAGCAATTACTGCTTGTATCATTGTCTTGTGTTTTGATTCACCTCATTCATTCAACACATGCTTAATAAAAAGTTAAGGTGAGTAATACAAAGACTTTGTAAGAGCCTGTTCTTCTTATATATCTCTTTCCCAGAAAATTATAAGCTCCTGGAAGAAAAACACATCTTATTTTTCACACAAGTTTCTACAGCACTAAGCACAGAGCCACACACATTAGCAGCTCTCCAAAAACACCAGTCACATAAATCAATAAAGAAAGGTTCTTGCCAGACTAGAGAAGGAATGGGGTGGCCTGGCTCAGCCCTTCATCTTTATCTTAGTAAGTGCTTGAAAAATCTGGATGCCATATAAAGAATCTCCATCTTCCTCAAATCAAATCATTAGATACTCTTATGCAGACACACACACACACACACACATCTAAAAAGATTGCAGAACATGCAATTAAGAAAACAATTACTCCATAGTAAGCAAAGTTCCCTTTTGGAAGTGAGGCACAGGTTGCCATAAATCCCTTAGATGGGGGAATAAATAGGGTATTAATTAGATATGTGGCTATTTTATTGAAATAGTTCCTTTCGTAAAATCACTGATCCACATGCATAAACTGTGTATGTTAAATCCCTTTGGGAAGGCAAGTGTATACTCTTCTGTACCCTGACCCCACGCACATCATTATTTTGGTGTTTAACCTCAGAACATTTTTAAGGCCCATTACTGTTTGTAATTATACACGAGATCCTCTTCCAGGCTATGAGGTTCAAGTGATTTCATAGTCACCTCATGCAAAAAAAAAAAAAAAAAAAGGTGGGGGGCATCCTGATGACTCAGACAGTAAAGAATCTGCCTGCAATGCAAGAGACCCAGGTTCAATCCCTGGATTAGGAAGATTCCCTGGAGAAGGGAATGGCAATCCACTCCAGTATTCTTGCCTGGAGAATTCCATGGATAGAGGAGACTGGCTGATTACAGTCCATGAGATCTCAAAGAGTCAGACTTGACTGAGCAACTGAACAACAACTTGGTGTGATCTGTGCTAGGTCCTTCCAAGTGTGTCATCTAACTTAATCCCCACAAATAGCAGGGAGGGATTGTAATGTCCAATTTATGGATAAGAAACTGAGATTCAATAGATGTATTAGTATAACTGGTAATGCATCTAATAAGTAGATTCTAAAAGCACTCAGTTTGTAACCATGATTTTTCCCACCACACCCAACCTCTGAGCAAGCTTAGTACTGTTTCTTTGCTTCTCTCCTTGGTTCAGATATTATGCAGAAGACTCCACAGGACAGTGCAAGAGGTGCAGCAGGAGCTGCAAGGCCTGCCAGGGCCCACAGCCCACAGACTGCCTGTCCTGCGATCCATTCTTCTTTCTGCTCCGCTCCAAAGGACAGTGTCATCGCACCTGTCCAGAGCATCACTACGTGGAGCAAAGCACCCAGACCTGTGAGAGATGCCACCCGACCTGTGATAAATGCAAAGGTGAGGGCCCATCTAATCATTTTGCACATGTGAATGGAAAAATGCAAGGTTTCTCTTTCCGCTTTGTCCTTCTCTCCTTTCATCACCTTTGGAGGTTCCTCTTGCTTGCCAACCTCATAGCTGATCCTCTCTAAGATCAGCACCGAGTGCTCTCTTTCAGCTTCTGCGCATCAGCTCTCTACCCCTAACTGCTCCTGCACCACACTGCTGCCTCATCAGATCCTCCCATCCTTCAAGGCCCAGATACAGACATCATCCCCTACAGCAAGTGTTTTCCACCTACTGCCTTTCTTCTCTGCCTGACTAACTTGGAATCTGCCAGGCAGAATTAATTTCATTATTTCAACAATTATGTTGGCCTAAAATTGTTCCAAGCTCCATCTTATTCTCCAGAGACCTACTTGTCTGTCTCAGAGATTCTTAAAATCAACATGTCCCAGAGTAAATACAATCTGGGTTTCCTCTGATATTCACTCCTTCTGTTAATGGATCCACTGTCCAACCAATTGCCCAGGTCTGATATCTTGAAGTTACCTTTCATTTGCCTCCTGTACACTCACATACCCTCCAATAATGGTAAACTTCAAAGCCTATTTATTCTCCCCACTAAACATTTCTCTGTTCAGATTTCTTTCTCAATTCCTACTATCTTGATTCTTTATTCTTAGCATCTTAGATGATTTTCTGAAATAGTTGGTACACCATCCCAACTCTGGTCTTGCTACTCCATACCGAGGTCATCCTGCACAGTAAGTAATGCCAGAGCAATCTTTCTAAAATTCAATTTTGCTCATTTTTCTCCATAGTCTGACACAAAATATTATGGTGAATTCCTCTCAACATTTAAGAAAGAAATACCTTCTATGATGTTTTTATTCTTAAAATAGATTAATATTGAGAGCTGGTAGGATACATTCCAATAGTGTTGGCTATAACTTGCTCTTTTTCTATATAAATTTTATAATCTGTCACATATCATTTAAAGAATCCCTTGGGTATTAATACATTGCACTGAAATCCACCTTTACAATCTGGAGTCATTATGCTTATGAACATGGTATAGCCACATCTCTCCAATCTATGCACTCACTCTTTTTCCTGATATTTAAATAAATGTTTTCTATCTTTAAAAAGTAACTGAATTCTTTCCTCAGTCAGTCCTCTTAGTTTATGGTCTCAACTCTTCTTCCATATACCTTGAACCTGGAACCACCCAGAACCACTCAGCAGCCACTAAATAGATCATGACTTTCATGCCTCCATGACTTTTATCTGTGCATTTCTTCCTCCTGGAGAACAACACTATTAACTCTCAAGTTAAAGACCCAGGTTGAATGTCATCTGCTCTGTGAAGCTCTACTTAGTCTTCCCAGAAATCTTTCTTCTTCCTAATTTTACAGTCACAGCTGTTTTTACATTACATTTCAATTAAACATGTCCATCTCTCTTACTAATTGTAAGACCCTCAAAGCAAGGACTGGACCACATTCATTTTGTAGCCCTTATTTCTAGTCTAGAGTATCATACATAGTAAGTTTTCAGTAAGTGTTTACCAAATGGATGAATGAATAGAAAACAAATAAATTCTAATGTCTTTTTGCAAATCAAAAAATGTCAGGCACTCTGTAACCAACCAGTCCTCTGTTAAGCTCTCAGACTGATCTTTCTACCTGACTAATACTGTAAGGACGTCTCTCTGCTAATAAGACTCTCCATTGATTTCAGGGTAGAATCTTAGTAGCTTTGCATAGGAAGTTTTTCATAATGAGACTCTGCTCATAGTCACCTCTCACCCCTCCTCCTCCTCCACCATCCTCTTATCCAAGCACAATTTACTGTCAACCTGAGCCAACCAGGCTGCTTCTCCTTCTGGAGTACTTCTCCAGCCTGTTTTGTCTGGCTACCTCTTTTCCACCCATTAGAGTCAGCATTGTCTCTAGAAAGCCTCCTGTAACCCATCTCCACTTATCTGTGTTTGATAAGTACTCTACAATCATTCACCTTTTTATTTATGCAACACTTATCAAGCAGTATGACCCAGATAATGTCAATACAATTGTGAACAGGAAAAACAAGTTCCCTGCGGTGGAAAGGGCATATTTTATAATTGCTTGTTTACTTTTTTGTCTCTTCCTCTAGACTGAGATCCTCAAAGGCACACAGTAATGTGTCTTGCTTACCTTGGCTTCTTTAGCACTTGGCACGGTCACGGGAATGGGTGGCAGCGACAGTGGGTTACTTCAAGGGCTCCTGAGGGCAATGGTGGGGACCTCAAGCCAGGGCAGCAGAGGTCTGGTTTGCAGGCAGACCCCACGCCTGCCCAAGGCCCAGGTTATGGTAGCAGCTACAAATGTCCGTTTAGTCAAGGCTATGGTTTTCCAGTGATGGATGTGAGAGTTGGACTGTGAAGAAAGCTGAGCACCAAAGAATTGATGCTTTGAACTGTGGTGTTGGAGAAGACTCTTGAGAGTCCCTTGGACAGCAAGGAGATCCAACCAGTCCATTCTAAAGGAGATCAGTCCTGGGTGTTCATTGGAAGGAATGATGCTAAAGCTGAAACCCCAATACTTTGGCCACCTGATGCAAAGAGTTGACTCATTAGAAAAGACTGATGCTGGGAGGGATTAGGGGCAGGAGAAGAAGGGGATGACCGAGGATGAGATGGCTGGATGGCATCACGGACTCGATGGACATGAGTTTGGGTGAACTCTGGGATTTGGTGATGGACAGGGAGGCCTGGAGTGCTGCAATTCATGGGGTCGCAGAGTCGGACACGACCGAGTGACTGAACTGAACTGACTGAGGTCCTCAACACATCTAAGGCAGGGGAGCTCTGCGCTCTGTACAATCTCTACCTCAATCCATCATGACCATCAGCATGCGCGCCCCCCGCAGCCGAGGCAGACAAGAAGTCCATCTCCAACGAGGAAGTGATGGAGACGCTGGAGGGCATGGCGCGCGCACCGGCTTTCCAAGAGCACCGCAGGCCTCCTCCACTTCAAGGGTGAGGTGGAGACAACAGTAGTCAGTTCTTTCCTGGCCCGCCTCCAGGGCAAGACCATTCAGCTCAGCCGCTCGCCGACGTCCTCAAATTCAAAATGGATTTCACCACCCGCCGCGACTGGGACTCGTCAACCTGTTGTAAGACCTCACGGCCTTTTCTCGGGAACCGTCGCCCCAAAGACCACAGTGACTCGGACTCGATGCAATCAGCAGGAGGATTTATTGGGGCCGGCAAGCCGGGGTTCAATCTTCTGTTTCCAGAAGTGAACACCCAACACTCACCGAGGGGGATTTTTATACAGAGAGATCAAGGACAACTGGGAATGAGATCAGAATGTAGGGAACAATGTGATAAGGGGGTCTGAGGATGAAGTGGAGACATTTAATTGACCACCTGGCCCGGCGGTGCCTAGTACAGGGAAAGGCATTTTTTTGAGGAGAAGCCTGTTACACAGTGGAAACTAAGTTATTAGTTAAGAACAGATCAGTCAGGAGGCTCTGAGTCCTTGAGATAAGGGGGAAAGCTATCTTCTATGCAGCACATTCTGCCTTTCAGGTTTTAACTTTTAACCCAGAAGTTTCCAGTGTCCTTCTCAGAAAGCACTAAATGAAGTTACATTTTTACAGAAAGACGAATACAATGATTTATAACAAAGAGAAATTTTTTAACCCAAAGAGCCTTGTTTTTTAACATCAAACTATTATATATATTTTTAAAACCTAAAAATTCTAAAAGTTCTTCACTGTGACGGAAGGAGTGAAATAAACGCTGCCGCGAGAGGCCGAACCCGAAAATGGCTCCTCCTGAAGGAGGAGGGCTCGGAGAAGCTGAGCGAGGAGGTTCTGCTTGAGGAGTCTAAGTCTGCGGAAATACGGCAGGTGACCCCGGCTGGGAGGAGATGACCGACCCCAACTTCCACACACTCAGTCTGGGGGACACTGGACCTTTGGGGTCCAGCACGACGGGTCTTCTTCCAAGCCGCGGGCGCCTTGCGCGGGGGGACACTCACGTACACAGGCGAGGCTCACAAAGCCGTGGTTGGCGGCCTCCCGGTTTCTTTTGATTAGACCAAACATCTGAGTGAGGCCTCAGTTAAGAGCTGGTTTCTCAAGCGGCAGAAGTTTCTGCAGCTGAAACAGCAGACAGAAGAGCGCCAGAGAGGCAGAGGCACAGGAGGAGCAGAGCAAAGGAAAACAGAAAGAACTAGAGGAACTGGAGAGAAAGCAGAGAAGCTTCCGCATGAGGGGACTAAAGCAGAGGGCTGGGAATTCCATCAGAATCTTTCTAGAAGCTGCAAGTAAAGGAGCAAAATGCTGCGAGGAACACACACACACACACACACGAAACCACAGCAGGTCAGGAGGAACACACACACACACACACACACACACGAAACCACAGCAGGTCAGGAGGAACACACACACACACACACACACACACGAAACCACAGCAGGTCAGGAGGAACACACACACACACACACACACACACACACACACACGAAACCACAGCAGGTCAGGAGGAACACACACACACACACACACACACACACACACACGAAACCACAGCAGGTCAGGAGGAACACACACACACACACACACACACACGAAACCACAGCAGGTCAGGAGGAACACACACACACACACACACACACACACACACGAAACCACAGCAGGTCAGGAGGAACACACACACACACACACACACACACACACACGAAACCACAGCAGGTCAGGAGGAACACACACACACACACACACACACACACACACGAAACCACAGCAGGTCAGGAGGAACACACACACACACACACACACACACACACACACACACACACACACACACACGAAACCACAGCAGGTCAGGAGGAATCTGCAGCCCATAATGCTAATTGCGGGGCGGGTGAGCCAGGACAAGGTACCGCCCGCCCGCGTGGCGCCCACGGTCCCCATCTCCAGCGTGGGCCCGCCTCTTCCAGCTAAGATGCAACCTTAACTCCCAGCCACGACCTCTCTCCTCCTTCGCTGGTTGCAACCGTAACACCCGCCCCCCACAACTGTCTTAACACGAAGAGAGGAAAAACTTGGTGAGAGGGCTCAGTACAGTTTTTGTATTGTTTTAAAGTAACTCTAAGTAACAAACATTACATTACTCATAGCTGCTGCTGCTAAGTCGCTTCAGTCGTGTCCGACTCTGTGCGACCCCCATAGATGGAAGCCCACCGGGCTCCCCGTCCCTGGGATTCTCCAGGCAAGAATACTAGAGTGGGTTGCCATTCCTTCTCCAGTGCGTGAAAGTGAAAAGTGAAAGGGAAGTCGCTCAATCGTGTCCGACTCTTTGCAACCCCATGGACTGCAGCCCACCAGGCTTCACCGTCCATGGGATTTTCCAGGCAAGAGTACTGGAGTGGGGTGCCATCGCCTTCTCCGTTACTCATAGCTGCTGCTGCTAAGTCGCTTCAGTTGTGTCCGACTCTGTGCGACCCCATAGACAGCAGCCCACTAGGCTCCTCTGTCCATAGCTAGAAAGTGCTTATAGGCTAGTGGACAACCTCAACTATCCTGGGAATGTGCTTTTCATAGTAGTCCTAGAATTTCTTTTCTGTATCTCACAGCATGGTGTGTCACCTCTGATCAATAGAAAGATAATCTAAGGCACATATATCTTAGTATTTTTCATAGTCACATTTTTTAAATAAATAAAAATAATATATTAATCAACATAAAAATATTTAACATCAATATGAAAATTATTTAGATTATACTTTCTTTTTTTTTGTACTGAGTCTCAAAATCTGATGTCTATTTTACATTTATGCACAACTCAAATTGGAGTAGCTACATTACAAGTGTTCAATAGTCACTGTATGGCTGCTGCTGCTGCTAAGTTACTTCAGTTGTGTCCGACTCTGTGAGACCCCATGGACAGCAGCCCACCAGCTCCTCCGTCCCTGGGAATCTCCAGACAAGAATACTGGAGTGGGTTGCCATTTCCTTCTCCAACTGTACGACTAGGAGCTACCATATTGGACAGCTCATTTCTAATTTACAACAGCAATTTCAAATTGTACTTTAGCAGTAGGCCATCTTCTTCAGCTGAAACCTTTGGCTGAATCCTATTATGTAAATAAATAATCAGGGCTGCTGCTGCTGCTCAGACTGAAGCAGAACAGGATGTCAGAGCCCCATCTGATGCCCCCATTTGTCCCCTCCCAAGCACTTCCCAGGCAGTTCTTGAGGCAGCTCCATGAATCCATAGCATACAGTGGTACTCATTCTTCACTCATCTACAATTGATTTTAATCTGTCAAAGAATTACCTACCAAACAAACTGAATTTACATAATCATTAATTTCTGTTCTTTTTTTTTTTTTTTCCATTTCAGAGACATGTATAGTTGCTGCTCAGAACTTTTAATCAGGATCAGATAACAAACGAGATTACAGTGAATTGGGGGTGAGGTGAGAGAGTAGTGGGAACTTTGCTTTGTCATTAGCCCTGTGATAGTAAATATTGACGTTCTATGAGGTTTTTTGTAAAGTCTAAGGTAGTACCTTCACTGTTACTAGATATGAGGGGGCTTTCATTCCATCTAGGATTGTCAGATAAAACACTGTATTTTAATTTCCTACATATAAAAACCCAAGTCCCAACTCCCTAGTTCAGTGCAGTGCTACTTGGGGGAGGAGAAATATTTGTTAATAGTTTCTAACCAGGGTCAGGCAACCATCATTAGATAAGTTAATTTCTCTTAACATCAGTCAATCAAAACAGGGCAACACCAGCTTTTTAAGAATTTTGTGGGGATTGGAAAAATTTTTAGTGATGTCAGCACAGTTTGAAAAAACTATAAATTTCTTTACTTGAATTTGGGATTTCCTGAGTGAATTAATGATGATGGTTTGGAGCATTCCAAGGCTCAAAATTCACCAGTACCTTCAGATAATGGAATACTTGTCAGTATTAAAGAGAGATGAGCTATCAAGCCATAAGAAGATACAGAGGAAACTTAAATACCTATTAGTGAAAGAGGCAGCTCTGAAAAGGCTTCACACTGTATGATTTCAACTATGTGACATTGTGGAAATGGTGTGGTTTCGGGGGGCGGTGGGGGACAGGGGGTGTGGGATAGGGAGAGATGAATAGGCAGAGCACAGAGGATTTTTAGGGTAGTGAAAATATTCTGTATGATACTAAAATGATGGATACATGTAATTATACCCTTGTCCAAACCCATAGAATAGTCAACACAAAGAGGGAACCCCAACATAAACTACAGACTTAGGGTGATTATAATATGTCAAAGAAGGTTTATCTTTGTTTAAAAACAAATTCCATTCTGGTGAGTCATGTTAATAATGGGGAAGGCTATGCATGTGTGAAGGCAGGAGGTATACAGGAAATCCTTGTACCTCTCTGTCAAAGATTTTGTTGTAAACCTAAAACTGCTCTAAATGAATAATAATAGTAAAGTCTTAAAGATAAAATTCATCAACATAGCCTCCTTGAGATTGTATTCCAGGGATGACGGGTCATAGCTGGGTGAATCTTAAAGCCACCCTGAGTGTTTGTGCCTCCCCTCCTGTATTTGACATGAACCCCAAATATTCCTGGTCAGTGCTTTCTATCTTTGATGTTCATTTCTTCTGCCATCCTTTCTTCACCTACCACACACATCCTTTACTGGTTAATGAATCTTTGCGCTGCCTTCTAATTTTGCAATATAGAGACTACAAAATTTGGGGACAAGTTTTCTCCTGGGTTGTAAACTGGGTCAAAGAACAAAGGATGAATTCTTTCCTTCTTAAAGTATTAGCTGTCATACTAAGAAATGAGGGTGCATAAAGGGTCCAGGGAAAATTTCCCACCCTAAATAAGTAACTTACCAAGTAGATTGTGTTTCGTTCACATTTGACTGCAATAATATTAGGCTGTTAACAAAATGCTTAAAAAAACTAAAGGGATTGGGGAAGGACAACCTACTAAGGACCAGTATGTATCTTTTATGCACCAGGTTTCTTTATAATTAGCTCTTTCCTTGCCTTCATGCATTTCACTTTGTATTTATCCTCCACACAAAATTGGTTTAAATAAAAATCCAGGGTGCTTAACCAAAGCCTCCTAACTCTCTCAAGCTGCCTCTCTCTTCCAGTGTGGAATGACACCACAGACAGACCCTGGGGTGGCTCTGCATTATTGAATTCATCCCGTCAGGGTCAGTCCAAGGCAGAGCAGATGGTGAGCTGTTCTGAATTTTAGGAAATACCAAAGCTGTCTTTATAGGTCCCAAGGTTCCTACAGATCCTTCAAAGCAATGATAAATGAAAGGTGTTAAACTTGGGGAAAAAAATAGAAAACATTCTGGAAATTAACAAACTACCTTTTGCAAAAGACACAGAGTACCCTAAGTATGCAGATTTTGCAACAAATCAGTGTTGGCAATATAAATGGAGTCCTGGCTTGTCACCCAGCGGTGACAGGTATTACCTTTGGGAATTTCCCAGAATCCAAGCCAAATTTCTCCTGGCCTCCTGGGAAAATGTAAGCAAACTCACAACCCAAATTTTGTAACCTAACCTTTTACACCCTTTTTTCCCCTCTGTTAATTTCTCCTACCTTTAATTTCTCTTCATAAAGGAAAAAACCCCACAGTTTTGTATTTTAAAATTGGAGTAAACACTGAAGATATATTTTAGAAAACTGGTGAGGGGGAAGGAAAGAAGTAGAAGATTGATTCTTTCATCAGAGACCACAATTGTGTTCTGGAACATATAGGAAATTCTGTGTGAAGCTGGAGGGAATAGAGAAATAGAATGGATTTGAATTTATATCACTACAGGCAGCCCCCAGTCTAAGAAGTTTGGTTATAAAGATTTATTATCTGAGCTGTTGTTCAGAAGTCAGAATTCATTTTTTCATAGAAACATTATAAATGATAGATGTTTCATAGATCAGATATGAAAAGTAGATTGAAATCCATAGTTAATTTAAGATGAGGACTCAAGGTTCTACTTCAACTAACCACACTTTACAATATTTTTCTAATGGAAAGATCTATAGATCACATTCCAGCTCATGGTATCAGGCACCTTCCATGCCTCATCTGTCTCCCTCCCTCCTGCTTCTCTTTCTAATGCAGTGAACTAGAGCTGAACTCTCCTGTTCCCAAACTCTCTCTAGAAGTTATCCCTTGCTAATTGCATAGAAAGAAATGCTTGGGTTAGTCATTCTTTGGGTCTCTGAATTAGGAGAGAAGTGTATTACCTGTGTGAAGGCAAGTAGTATGATCAAAGAGCACTACACTGTCAGTCAACAAACCTGGTCTAATTCTTGGCTCAACCATTCTCCATGTAACCTTGAATGATGAATTCACGTGTCTGGGCATTAGTTTATATTTATTTAAAAATTAAATAAATAGGATGTCAAATTTATGAAAAGAGAGTTGACTGCTTTCTAGAGAATTTCAAAGGAACCTATCATGACAATGCTCAAAATTAAGAACTACTGGTCAAAATGATCTGCTAAATTCTTTTAGCCCTAGCATTTTAAATTGCAAGTCTGGTGTTGTTCCTTAATTAGGAACTGACCATTCGTGATTTACTCAAAAAGTTTTGGAGCCCTCCAAATCATTCTCATCCTCTCTACTAGTTAAACAATAAGCAGAATGATTAAAAACTATTACAAACTTTCTACATGATTTGTCACTCTCGGAAAATCTTTTCTTTCACTGTAATAGAATATCTGTCATCTCCTAACCCATAATTTCCAAACTCAGAGTTTATGTTGATTAGACTAACTGGATAATTTTTAGGTCTTTACTTGGTATCTCATAGACTTTATTTTTCCATATCCTCAAACAATTCACCTTTCTACTTCAAATTATTATGTTCCTTGCTCCTGTTTCAGATCCAAGACAGAGATGGAAATCTAAGGTCAGTCTCATAACTTGGAATCTTTTTTTTTTTTTTTTTTTTTTCAGGAAAAGGATCACTGGACTGCTTATCCTGTGTGTGGAGTTACCACCTGGTGGGAGGACTCTGTACCTCGGACTGTCTTGTGGGGGAGTACAGAGTGGGAGAGGTACAGAGCTGGGTGTGGTGTGCCTTCAACCATTGCTGCAGAGGGACGTGAACTAGTTTCTGCTTGTCATTTTCGGCAAAGTCCAAAAAAATCATAAAATTGCTACACACACTGTAGCTCAGGTTTAATATTTGTAAATCTTCTACGTTGCATTGTGGATAATGGTACTACCCATCTGTAGCCTTCAGTTTAGTTCAGTCGCTCAGTCGTGTCCAACTCTTTGCAACCCCATAAATCACAGCATGCCACGGCTCCCTGTCCATCACCAACTCCCGGAGTTCACTCAGATTCACGTCCATCGAATCAGTGATGCCATCCAGCCATCTCATCCTCTGTCGTTCCCTTCTCCTCCTGCCCCCACTCACTCCCAGCATCAGGGTCTTTTCCAATGAGTCAGGTCTTCGCATGAGCTGGGCAAAGTACTACAGTTTCAGCCTTAGCGTCATTTCTTCCAAAGAAATCCCAGGGCTGATCTCCTTCAGAATGGACTGGTTGGATCTCCTTGCAGTCCAAGGGATTCTCAAGAGTCTTCTCCAGCACCACAGTTCAAAAGCATCAATTTTTCGGTGCTCAGCCTTCTTCACAGTCCAGCTCTCACATCCATACATGACCACTGGAAAAACCACAACCTTGACTAGACAGATCTTTGTTGGCAAAGTAATGTCTCTGCTTTTGAATATGCTATCAGAGTTGGTCATAACTTTTCTTCCAAGGAGTAAGCATCTTTTAATTTCATGGCTGCAGTCACCATCTGCAGTGAGTTTGGAGCCCAAAAAAATAGTCTGACACTGTTTCCACTGTTTCCCCATCTATTTCCCATGAAGTGATGGGACGAGATGCCATGATCTTCGTTTTCTGACTGTTGAGCTTTAAACCAACTTTTTCACTCTCCTCTTTCACTTTCAACAAGAGACTTTTTAGTTCCTCTTCACTTTCTGCCATAAGGGTGGTGTCATCTGCATATCTGAGGTTATTGATATTTCTCCCAGCAATCTTGATTGTAGCCTGTGCTTCTTCCAGCCCAGCGTTTCTCATGATGTACTCTGCATAGAATTTAAATAAGCAGGGTGACAACCTTGATGTACTCCTTTTCCTATTTGGAACCAGTCTGTTGTTCCATGTCCAGTCCTAACTGTTGCTTCCTGACCTGCATATAGGTTTCTCAAGAAGCAGGTCAGGTGGTCTGGTATTCCCATCTCTTTCAGAATTTTCCAAAGTTTATTGTGATCCACACAGTCAAAGGCTTGGCATAGTCAATAAAGCAGAAATAGATGTTTTTCTGGAACTCTTTTGCTTTTTCCATGATCCAGCAGATGTTGGCAATTTGATCGCTGGTTCCTCTGCCTTTTCTAAAACCAGCTTGAACATCTGGAAGTTCACAGTTCATGTATTGCTGAAGCCTGGCTTGGAGAATTCTGAGCATTACTTTACTAGCGTGTGAGATGAGTGCAATTGTGCAGTAGTTTGAGCATTCTTTGGCATTGCCTTTCTTCGGGATTGGAATGAAAACTGACCCTCTCCAGTCTTGTAGCCACTGCTGAGTTTTCCAAATGTGCTGGCATATTGAGTGCAGCACTTACACAGTATCATCTTTCAGGATTTGAAATAGCTCACCTGGAATTCTATCACCTTCACTAGCTTTGTTTGTAGTGATGCTTTCTAAGGCCCACTTGACTTCACATTGCAGGATGTCTGGCTCTAGGTAAGTGATCACACCATCGTGATTATCTGGGTCTTGAAGATCTTTTTTGTACAGTTCTTGTGTGTATTCTTGCCACCTCTTCAAAATATCTTGTGCTTCTGTTAGGTCCATACCATTTCTGTCCTTTATTGAGCTCATCTTTGCATGAAACGTTTCCTTGATATCTCTGATTTTCTTGATATCTCTAGTCTTGCCCATTCTGTTCTTTTCCTCTATTTCTTTGCATTGATTGCTGAAGAAGGCTTTCTTATCTCTTCTTGCTATTCTTTGGAACTCTGCATTGAGATGCTTATATCTTTCCTTTTCTCCTTTGCTTTTCACTTCTCTTCTTTTCACAGCTATTTGTAAGGCCTTCTCAGACAGACATTCTGCTTTTTTGCATTTCTTTTCCATGGGGATGGTCTTGAATCCTGTCTCCTGTACAGTGTTATGAACCTCAGTCCATAGTTCTTCAGGCACTCTATCAGATCTAGTCCCTTAAATCTATTTCTCACTTTTACTGTATAATCATAAGGGATTTGATTTAGGTCATACCTGAATGATCTAGTGGTTTTTCCTGCTTTCTTCAATTTAAGTCTGAATTTGGCAATAAGGAATTCATGATCTGAGCCACAGTCAGCTCCCGGTCTTGTTTTTGTTGACTGTATAGAGCTTCTCCATCTTTGGCTGCAAAGAATATAATCTGATTTTGGTGTTGACCATCTGATGATGTCCATGTGTAGAGTCTTCTCTTGTGTTGTTGGAAGAGGGTGTTTGCTATGACCATTGCATTTCAATATCACAAACCATTCAATATCACAGTAATCCAAGTCTATGCCCCAACCAGTAATACTGAAGAAGCTGAAGTTGAACGGTTCTATGAAGACCTACAAGATCTTTTAGAACTAACACCCCCAAAGATGTCCTTTTCTGTAGCCTTAATTCCAGTCAAAGGAGCTGAGAAGACCTGAGAGAAATAATGGAAAGTTATTTAATGAGGACAACAATATATTGCTCACAACCCTAGAAGTTTCAGGTCTACATAGGAATATTATGCCAGAAATAAGAATTGTCTTCTCTTCTCCCCTCTGCTGACTAACCTGAAACATCTGAAGAATGTTAGAACTACACAACCAATGTTGGTCCTTCACCTCCTCCCTTCACAGACTATCAAGAGAGAGATGTTTCATTTGCTAGCCTAGAAACTATGGATTCTGAGTCCACTTTTTTTAAATTAATTTATTTTTTACTGAAGGATAATTGCTTTACAGAATTTTGCTATTTTCTGTCAAACCTCAGCATGAATCAGCCATACATATACCCGGAGTCCACTAACTTGGTGATTGTGTTTCCAAACTTTAGAAATTAAGTAAATGGTAAAACTCACACTACCCAGCATATTCACTTAAGCCACTCTCTTTAAATTTGGATAAGAGCCCTGAGTACATTTTGGAGAAACTGAGAATCTGAGAGGTTAAATACAGCACACTGATAAATATTATACAACTAGTAAATAACAAAGTTGGGCTTAAACCCAGGGTTCTGACTCCTAATCCAGGATTTGATGAAATCTCAGTTGAGAAAGCATCTTATCAGCACCTGGAACTTGCCAAACAGTGGCAATTTCCATTCCTTCTTTTTCTGCCTTCCAAAGTCCAGAAGTGAAATAAGAAGGTATGTTCCCTCATCCACATTTCCATTCCTTCTTTTTCTGCCTTCCAAGGTCCAGAAGTGAAATAAGAAGGTACGTTCCCCTCATCCACATTTTCAGCACCAGTAAAATGAAGCAGCCTATTGGGAGGGAAAGTCAGTATATCTAATCTCTCAACAATCTTTCCACTGATATTTCACTGTGTTAGCTAAACAGTCACAATTTATATTATCCTAGGGGAGAGGCTGTGAAAAGAAGGGAGGCGAAAAGCAAAGGAAAAAAAGAAAGATATACCCATTTGAATGCAGAGTTTCAAAGAATAGCAAGGAGAGATAAGAAAGCCTTCCTCAGCAATCAATGCAAAGAAAACAATAGAATGGGAAAGATTAGGGATCTCTTCAAGAAAATTAGAGATACCAAGGGAATATTTTATGCAAAGATGGGCTCAATAAAGGGGCATAAATGGTAGGGACCTAACAGAAGCAGAAAATATTAAGAAAAGGTGGCAAGAAAACACAGAAGAACTGTACAAAAAGATCTTCAAGACCCAGATAATCATGATGGTGTGACCACTCACCTAGAGCCCGACATCCTGGAGTGTGAAGTCAAGTGGGCCTTAGGAAATATCATTACAAACAAAGCTAGTGGAAGTGATGGAATTCCAGGTGAGCTATTTCAGATCCTGAAAGATGATACTGTGTAAGTGCTGCACTAAATATGCCAGCACATTTGGAAAACTCAGCAGTGGCCATAGGACTGGAAAAGGTCAGTTTTCATTCCAATCCCGAAGAAAGGCAATGCCAAAGAATGCTCAAACCACCACACAATTGCACTCATCTAACACTCTAGCTAAGTAATGCTCAGAATTCTCCAAGCCAGGCTTCAGCAATACATGAACCGTGAACTTCCAGATGTTCAAGCTGGTTTTAGAAAAGGCAGAGGAACCAGCGATCAAATTGCCAACATCTGCTAGGTCATGGAAAAAGCAAGAGAGTTCCAGAAAAACATCTATTTCTGCTTTACTGACTATGCCAAAGCCTTTGACTGTGTGGATCACAATAAACTTTGGAAAATTCTGAAAGAGATGGGAATACCAGACCACCTGACCTGCCTCTTGAGAAATCTGTATGCAGGTCAGGAAGCAACAGTTAGAACTGGACAATGAAACAACAGACTGGTTCCAAATAGGAAAAGGAGTACACCAAGGCTGTATATTGTTACCCTGCTTACTTAACTTCTATGCAGAGTACATCATGAGAAACGCTAGGCTGGAAGAAGCACAAGCTGGAATCAAGATTTCTGGGAGAAATATGAATAACCTCAGATTGCAGATAACACCACCCTTATGGCAGACAATGAAGAAAAACTAAAGAGCCTCTTGATGAAAGTGAAAGAGGAGAGTGAAAAAGTTGGCTTAAAGCTCAACATTCAGAAAATGAAGATCATAGCATCTGGTCCCATCAGTTCATGGGAAATAGATGGGGAACAGTGGAAACAGTGGCCGACTTTATTTTTCTGGGCTCCAAACTCACTGCAGATGGTGATTGCAGCCATGAAATTAAAAGATGCTTAGTCCTTGGAAGAAAAGTTATGCCCAACCTAGACAGCATATTCAAAAGCAGAGACATTACTTTGCCAACAAAGATCCGTCTAGTCAGGGCTATGGTTATTCCAGTGGTCATGTATGGATGTGAGACTATAAAGAAAGCTGAGCGCCAAAGAACTGATGCTTTTGAACTGTGTTATTGGAGAAGACTCTTGAGAGTCCCTTGGACTGCAAGGAGATCCAGCCAGTCCATCCTAAAGGAGATCAGTCCTGGGTGTTCACAGGAGGGACTGATGTTAAAGCTGAAACTCCAATACTTTGGCCACCTGGTGCGGAGAGCTGACTCATTTGAAAAGACCCTGATTCTGGGAAAGATTGAGGGCAGGAGGAGAAGGGGACGACAGAAGATGAGATGGTTGGATGGCATCACCCACTCAATGGACATGGGTTTGGGTGAACTCCGGGTATTGGTATTGGACAGGGAGGCCTGGTGTGCTACGGTTCATGGGGTTTACAAAGAGTCGGACATGACTGAGCGACTAAACTAAACTGAGGGCAGAGGCACACAAGAATCTTAATAGCCACAGAGGCAGGGCAGTTCATGTAAATGAGTGAAGAGTGCTGGGTCAAAAACAAAACAAAACAAAACCAAAAAACAGTGCAAACTTGACCATAGGCAGAATATGACATTGCATCTATGTGTTGGTGACATCAGAGCACGTTCTCAGGATTGTATCAAATAGGAGAGCATAAAAAGGGGCCACTGTCAGTCAACTCTGTCTGTGATATGGGAGTGATGAATCCAGTGTCGATAAGTCTGATAGTTTTGAAAGAGAAACTCAGAACTGACTTATGTGTGAAATATCCCAATTTTGAAATGTAGGCAATGAGTTCAAATTTTTTTAAATCACGAAATCCAATTGAGTATGGACCAAACAAAACTTGTCCTTGATCAGGTGCAGCATATGGCTGTCAGGGTGTGACCTGAGCTATTCTAGAAGCTTGTTCTCTCACTATTCTTACCAGCAGATCTCAGAGGAAAAGCTCAACACTGGCTCCACTGAGTGCAGACAGCTGGTTCTGTCTTTCACCCAGAAGAGTTAAAATGGGCCCAGAACAAATCATCTTTCTGCTATCCCCAATTTGCTTCCTTCTTTTATCTAGAGGAGAGGGAACCCCCATCTGGGAACTCTCAGTGCCTTGTTAATTTCTCCACACTCAAAAGGAATCTGATTGTTCTTAACAGGGGGAGAAATTTAACTGTGAAAAGTGCCATGAGAGCTGCATAGAATGCAAGGGACCTGGCACCAGGAACTGTACCGTGTGTCCTGCCAACCTGGTGCTGCACGTGGATGACAGCCGCTGCCTGCGTTGCTGCAATGCCTCCGATCCTACCAGTGCCCAGGAGTGCTGTGACTGCCAGGACACCGAAGGTGAGGGGAGGGGGAAGAGAGTTTTGCAGAATCAGAGGAGGGACATGTCCCCAGGATTCTCACAGGAGCATGAGGGAGAGAGGGATGGGACATTTCAGAGGATCGGTAGAACTACCTTTTTTTCTAACGACTTTTTTAATATTTTGTAAATTGAAGTATGCTGCTGCTGCTGCTGCTGCTAAGTCACTTCAGTCGTGTCCGACTCTGTGTGACCCCATAGACAGCAGCCCACCAGGCTCCCCTGTCCCTGGGATTCTCCAGGCAAGAACACTGGAGTGGGTTGCCATTTCCTTCTCCAATGCATTAAAGTGAAAGTGAGGTCGCTCAGTCATGTCTGATTCTGAGCGACCCCATGGACTGCAAGCCTACCAAGCTCCTCCATCCATGGGATTTTTCAGGCACGAGTACTGGAGTGGGGTGCCATTGAAATTGAAGTATAGGTGATTTATAATGTTAGTTTCTGGGTGTACAGCAAAGTGACTCAGTTATATATATGCATGTCTGCATGCTCAGTTGCTTCAGTCATGTCCAACTCTTTGCGACCCCATGGACTGTAGCCCATCAGACTCCTCTGTCCATGGGATTTTCCAGGCAAGAATACTAGAACAGATTACCATGCCCTCTTCCAGGAGATCATTCTGACCCAGGGATTGAACCCATGTCTCCTGCATTGCAGGCAGATTCTGTACCACTGAGCCATGGGGGAAGATACATGTGTGTTTTATATATATATGTATATATATACATATACATATATATATATTTTATATATAGTCTTTCATATTTTTCCAGTATGGCTTATTGTAAGATAAAGCTACCTTTTTATTGAGTGCTTACTATATGTCTAGTATATTTGGAACTTTCTGTCCACTATTTACATAGATATTATCAATCCCATTTTACTGATGAGAAGACCTCGGGTTCAAAGGGTTTGATTAGTGTGCCCAAATGTTTCCCTGGTGGTTCCGACAGTAAAGAATATGTTTGCAGTGAAGGAGATCTCGGTTTGATCCCTGGGTCGAGAAGATCCCCCTGAAGGAGGGAATAGCAACCCACTCCAATAGTCTTGCCTGGAGAATTCTGTGAACAGAGGAGTCCATACCAATGTGAAGAGGGTCACGTGAAATTAGAATATGGATCATTTGGACTCAAAGCCAGCATTCTCTCCACTCCTGTGCTGCCTCCCAGATTCAAACTCAAGCAGGTCTAAAGTTTCATCTTTATAAATTTATAAACTGTATTCCTTTTTTTTTTTTTTTGGTTTGTCCTTTCTTAGGAAAAAGGAAACGAATCACCTATCACAAAAACTGATGCCAATATTATCTTGATTCTGTTGAAAAATCATTCTGTGGAAGTCAGTTCAAATCCAGGGCTCCCATTAGAGACTTAAGACATTTTATAAATGAGTTTTTATTGAAGGCTTTCTTATACAACCCAATTTACCAATTCCAACCCCCAGCTGTCTCCCTACCCCAACCCCACTTGTATAGATACTTGCTTCTCATTGGCTACAAGCTTAGAAAGGCCCCAAATGGAGTGATATCATCTAAAAAGAAAAATATAAATTCCTATTTATTCATTTTAATTGGAGGCTAATTACTTTACAATATTGCAGTGGTTTTTGCCATACATTGACATGAATCAGCCATGGGTTTACATGTGTTCCCCATCCTGAACCACCCCTCAACCTCCCTCCCCATCCCATCCCACTGGGTCATCCCAGTGCACCAACCCTGAGCACCCTGTCTTATGCATCAAACCTGGAGTGGCGATCTATTTCACATATGATAATATAATGTATATGATAATATACATAATAATAATATTTCAATGCCATTCTCCCAAATCATCCCACCCTTGCCTTCTCCCACAGAATCCAAAAGACTGTTCTATACATTGTGTCTCTTTTGCTGTCTTGCATACAGGGTTATCGTGACCATCTTTCTAAATTTCATATATTTGTGTTAGTATACTGTATTGGTGTTTTTTCTTTCTGGCTTACTTCACTCTGTATAATAGGCTCCAGTTTCAAGCCGATTTGGGAGAATGGCATTGAAACATATAATGTCATATAAGAACCAGTCTAGGTTCGATGCAGGATACAGGATGCTTGGGGCTGGTGCACTGGGATGACCCAGAGAGATGGTATGGGGAGGGATGTGGGAAGGGGTTCAGGATTAGGAACACGTGGACACCCATGGCAGATTCATTTTGATGTATGGCAAAACCAATACAGTATTGTAAAGTAAAATAAAAAATAATAATAAAATTTAAAAAAATAAAAAGTAAACTGTGAAAAAAAAAGGCTCCAGTTTCATCCACCTCATTAGAACTGATTCAAATGTATTCTTTTTAGTGGCTGAGTAATATTCCATTGTGTATATGTACCACAGTTTTCTTATCCATTCATCTGTGGATGGACATCTAGGTTGCTTCCATATCCTGGCTATTGTAAACAGTGCTGCAATGAACATTGGGGTACACATGTCACTTTCAATTCTGGTTTCCTCAGTGTGTATGCCCAGCAGTGGGATTGCTGGGTCATAAGGCAGCTCTATTTCCAGTTTTTTAAGGAATCTCCACACTGTTCTCCATAGTGGCTGTACTACTTTTCATTCCCACCAACAGTGTAAGAGGGTTCCTTTTCTCCACACCCTCTCCAGCATTTATTTGTTGATTTTTGGATAGCAGCCATTCTGACCAGCATGAATGGTACCTCACTGTGGTTTTGATTTGCATTTCTCTGATAATGAGTGATGCTGAGCATCTTTTCATGTGTTTGTAAGCCATCTGTATGTCATCTTTGGAGAAATGTCTATTTAGTTCTTTGGCCCATTGTTTGATTGTGTCATTTATTTTTCTGGACTTGAGCTGCAGGAGTTGCTTGTATATTTTTGAGATTAATTCTTTGTCAGTTACTTCATTTGCTATTATTTTCTCCCATTCTGAAGGCTGTCTTTTCACTTTGCTTATAGTTTCCTTTGTTGTGCAAACTTTTTACGTTTAATTAGGTCCTATTTGTTTATTTTTGCTTTTATTTCCATTACTCTGGGAGGTGGGTCATAGAGGATCCTGCTGTGATTTGTGTCGGAGAGTGTTTTGCCTGTGTTTTCCTCTAGGAGTTTTATAATTTCTGGTGTTACATTTAGATCTTTAATCCATTTTGAATTTATTTTTGTGTATGTTGTTAGAAAGTGTTCTAGTTTCATTCTTTTACAAGTAGTTGACCAGTTTTTCCAGCACCACTTGTTAAAGAGATTGACTTTTCTCCATTGTATATTCTTGCCTCCTTTGTCAAAAATAAGGTGTCCGTGGGTGCATGGATTTATCTCAGGGCTTTCTATTTTGTTCCATTGATCTATTATTTCTGTCTTTGTGCCAGTACCACACTATCTTGATGACTGTAGCTTTGTAGTATAGCCTGAAGTCAGGCAGGTTGATTCCTCCAGTTCCAGTCTTCTAAAAAGAAAAACATAAATTCTTAAAACATTCTATAGTGCAAAAGCATATCATTTCTTTGGGGTTCAGCTACATCATGGCTTGACCAAAAAAAAAAAAAAGAGACATCATATTTATGGGAGCCTGTCCATTTATTAAAAAAGTAAATCCCAGACCCCAAACCACTACTAGCCTTTTCTGTTTTATTTTTTATCAAACCTTTCACTTACTTCTAAATATCCTCTTTCCAAAAACTAATTATTTCCTCCTTTTAGCAGTCTTATTCACACGCATCTACCTTCAGGGTCTAATTGCCTAATATTCATGCTGTGTCACCTAAGAATAATAACTTTCATTACATTGATGGCTTTAAATGAAACCAGAAATGTGTGCATGTTGGATGTAGAGTTCAGCAAGCCTTCTACAACTAAGAACTACTTATTCAGCTTTCCTGGGCTTTCTGTAGCTCTTGAAGATTAAATACTCAAAAGACTAAATACTCTTGATTACCTGCTCATTCTTTACTGAGACATTCTGCTTCTTCAAAGAAGAACCCTTATCACAGAGGCTGACCCTAACTCTCCAAACCTAAGACTGGAGGATAGTAAGACAAGATTGCATATGATGCCCTATTAACTGAAACAACCTCACAAGGTCTTTTATTGAGTCTCCTGTCTCAGACAGTATTTATCACAAAGTACCACATACAGAGGGCTTCCCAGGTAGCTCCAGCGGTAAAGAATCTGCTTGCCAATGCAGGAGACACAAGAGACATGGGCTCAATCCCTAGGTCAGGAAGATTCCCTGGAGGAGGGCATGGTAACCCACTCCAGGATTCTTGCCTGGAGAATGCCATGGACGCAAGAGCTTGGCAGGCTATGAGCCATAAGGTCACAAAGCCAAACACGACTTAGCATGCACACACCACACACAGATTGCAGTCCTTATTGCTTATCCTTCCCTCTAGTGCTTTAATATTTCCTCCAGTGGAAAAATTCTGTTCTAGTATATTAATGACAAAAGTAGTCATGATAGTATTGTTACTTTAGGAGATGAAATTCTGTTTGATGGGCAAAATCCCACAAGGATGAAAGTTAGGATAAAATAAAATTTTAAAAAAACTTGTTTATCACTAACAAAAAGAGAAGAAAAGAAACACATAGTGGTGATAAATCACACCTAATTGGCTAATATATATTAAGCAAAAGTAATTAACCCTAAAATAACTGCCACAGTATTATATTCATTAAGCTAGTGTACTTAATGTACCTAGAATCTCATAAAACATCCTGAGGGCAGAACTAGTTGGTTCAAAAAATATTTATGGAAAATGTACTGTTGTATTTCAGCTTGTACATCCAGTAAAGCCTGCTAGTTTTTTTTCTAGTTCTTTCATATTCTCACACTCCCATTTGGTGGGTTAAAGAATAGAAAAAAAAAATTAGGTAAATCATACCACTTGAATAAATGAGTGAAAATGAGTTCATCACTGAGTTATGAAACTGTTTTGGTTGCTGCATGTTCTCAATTAAGTCATCAAAACCAAGAATGATGAAAGAGAGAGAGAGAGCTCTCAGCTTCAGAAATCTTAGTTATGATAGAAGAAATCTATCTCTCACTTTGGCAGTCAGAATTTAAAGATGAGGAAAAAAAGAATTTAAAGATGGTAGTTTTCTTCCTGCCAGATAAGGTTCGCAGGATGTCAGAAAGTAAAACAACAACAACAAAAACACATTGCCAGTGTTTTGCCCTACTGTCTGCAGACAGTAGCCTAAAGTAAGGATTCCTGGGTTTGAATTCTGATCACTCCACAAACAACTCCTAACCTCTGATGGTGTGATAATTCACCTTCTCTCTGTGGGTCTCAGTTTCCTCAACTATCAAGCAACAGAATGACCTGTGATTTCTATGGCCACACACTTTTATAAATAATCTGTTCCTGTCTTTGAATGATGGGACAATCCTGTTGAATCAGGTTTAAATGTAAACCTGATTTAAAGCTGGGGAAAAGACTCAGTCTTAGAAAAAGCTAAAGTTGAAACAGAAATAGAGCATTTTACAATAACTGAGACCTGGTCCAAAATGGAATATTTTTCTCAAGAAGAAAATAGAAGAATCGATTTGGTAAGGTTGGACACTTGATGACTGACCCATGAGGTATGGGTATGATGGGGGACTCACTTTGGTCCTCAGACTGACCTTCACCCTAGAAGAGTTTGTTAGTATCATCTTGGATAGGCTGAAACTATCCTGGAGTACACACAACAATTCTGTAGAGGATATGCTCTCTAAGGAAATCAAAGACAGTGGTTCTACTATTTTAGATTCAAAAGATAAAGGTGAAACCTTTTACTTCAGAAACTAATTTTCTCCATTTCATTTCTTCTCTTCCACTCTTCCCCTCTGTCCTCTTCCTTTGGGATCATCTTCCAACAGATGAGTGTATCCTTCGAGCAAGTGAGGTTGAGCCTGCAGGTGAGCATTCCAAGACAGCCCTGTTGATCACTTCCTCCATTATGCTGGTGCTTCTGCTCGGGGCAGCTGTGATTGTCTGGAGGAAATCTCGGAGCAGAGCCAAGTCAACAGAAAAAGCCGGCTATGCAAAGCTGGCTGAACCTAGCGTGTCTTACTCCCCCTATAAGAGCAGCCATCGTGAAAGTTTTGAAGAGGATCAAGTGATTGAGTACAGAGACCGGGACTATGATGAGGAGGATGATGATGACATTGTCTATATGGGCCAAGATGGCACTGTCTACCGGAAATTTAAGTATGGGCTGCTGAATGATGACAATGAAGATGACCTGGAATACGATGATGAGAGCTACTCCTACCAGTAAACAGAGGCCACGCACACCACACCACATTCCACTCACGGGCATGCAAGTGAGCACCACAGTGCTGGATTTTATCCCGATATACCAGGCTGACGTGAGGGTGCTTGTCTTCTTAACCAAGAGTCCAACTAGAGTATGTGAGAATGCTGAAATATTTTTGTTCTTCTTTTGGATGGTTAAACTCAATTAACCATAATTATTCAACCATGACTAAGGGACAAGGATAAAATTCAAGTAATTGTTCTCAAAACAATATCTCAAGACACAAAACATAGGAAGCTTAAAAAAAAAGTGAAATTTTTGTGCAAACTGTTTCATGTGATTTAAAAAAAAGAAATAGACCTATAGAAATTCTGTTTCTCAGCTGCATTGTAGAGATATTTGCTACCCTTTCAATTTCTGATATTTCTGTAATTGATTTGGGGGGATGGGGAGACAAAAGAACTGTTTGTCTTAGGGGATTTTCCTCCCCTTTTAGTTCTCTTGGGGCAGAGATTTGTTCCTTAAGGGACCACTAAAGAAAGTTCTCCTCCTCATGCCATTTATACCAATTACTCCAGCTCACCCCTGAGTAATAGAGACCACCTCTGCTGAGGCTGATCAGGATCTATTTATAGACAGGAGGAAAGACATGAGAGGCTGCTTCATAGCCAAGGAAGCTTGTGTCCTCCATGCCCTGGTTCCTCTGCAGTAGTCCATAGTCATGATGATTCTAGAGCAAGCTCAGGCAGGAGATTGGTGGCAGCAAGCCCAGGAGGAAAGACATCACTGTTTCTAAGAATGTCAGTCTTACACTCTCATGATTTTTCTAAGGGTGTTTCTGGTTAGAAACATCAGCTAAAACATCAAGTAATAAAAGAAAATTGGTAATGTTAACCTAACCTAAAATGGGATAAAATCACAAAAACTTCAGATACTCTTTAAAAAAAAAAAAAAGACTTTAGCTACTAAATTAAAGAGCTTTTATGAACAGCCCATCACAGAACTGTGGGCTCTTCACAGAAAAAGTTAGGATGGAGTCTATCATGGAAATTCCCAACATCCTGCTCACCAGCTTAATCCAGCTGCTGATCAGCCTTCCAACACTCTTTATCTCTATGATTTTTGTTTCTAGACATCCTAGGCATCCCTTTTTCCATCCTTCTGTCCAGTACACTCTTGGATTTGTGCACACAGGACAGTTTTTCTGCAGGCAATACAGAGAAGAGCTCCTGCTAAGTGAAATTAAGTAAGCAGAGTTTTATGGATTTCCTTGTCAAAACAGAAGTGATAGGCAGTCTTGGGAATGAACCACCAGAAGGAGATATTTTCAGATAATGAGGACAATCACACACAAAAAAATAAATGTATTTCACACTATGTACTAGGTACCGAGCTAGATAATTCCTTTTAAAAACTCACCCCATTTAATATCACTGTAATTTCTTGAGGTTGGTACCATTATTACTCTTTTTAAATGGGAAAGCCAAAGCTTATGAAAAGTTAAACAGCCCAAGGTCACAGAAAGCTTATCAAGATTTAAGAAAAAAGGATGACTGTAAAGTATGTGTTCCTAAAAACTATGCTACACTGACATGAGGTAGAAAAAGAAGCATCCTAAATCTAACAAAGGCCTATCTTACTTTATGATATGGCAATGCTATTATCTTTCCTGAATCTGTACATTTTCTTTTTAAAAAAGTATCACTGACACAGGAAATCTTTGTAAAGAAGTCTTCGGTTTACTGAAGGCCTCTGTGTTTCTTTAAGGGAAAGCTCTTAAAACAAAGATTGGCAAACTTTCTCTGAAAAGAGCCAGATAGTAAATACTTTAGGCTTTGCACAACTATCAACTCTGCCATTGTGGCATGTGTGCAGCCAACCCACAACAAATGGGTAGGCTGTGCTCCAAGAAAGCTTTATTTATGGACACTGAAATTTGGATTTAAGATAATTTACACATATCATAAAATAGTATTCTTCTTTTGATTTTTTCCTCAATCACTTAAAAAATGTGAAAAACCATTCTTGCCTCAAGGCAATACAGAAACAGGTGATAGGCCAGATTTGGTCAAGAGATTGTAATTGGCTGACAGACATTCCTAAGAGATCATGTGTATCACAGACACATATGATATGCTCCAAAATTTTTGATCATTTAAAATCACCCCTGAAAACCTATTTGAACCCTTTATAGATCCTTTCCAAATCTTAGAAACAAATAGAAATACATATAAGATAGCCATCTTATCATGGAGAATGAAATGGCAATCCACTCCAGCATTCTTGCCCAGGAAATGTCATGGACAGAGGGACCTGGTGGACTATAGTCAGTGGGGTTGCAGAGAGTCAGACATGACTGAGTGACTGAGCATGCATGCACCAGCCATTTTATCAATGGAAGAATTCTTCATCTCTTGTTGTGTAATTGGAGTGTAGCCTATGGAAATAAGTAATTTTGTTTATACTGTGTTGTGTGTCGTCCCTGATAATTCAAAACTCTGATAAACTGAGTCTGACATTTCTTTGTGTAGCCTGGAAATCGTTTTCCAAGAAAATTCTGTCTTTAGGATACACAATTAAGCATTAAATGAGGTCAAGATGACCTTGAAAACTAAGAAAAACTGTGTCATTACTCCATGTGATACTAAAAAGAATCCTCAAACTGTATATGGGTACTTTGACATCTTTCCTTCTTTGTTCACAGTTAGGCCATATTATTCTCAGACTTCTGAATATTTCACTAACAGCTATCTAAAGAGATAAATATGTGGTTGGAAAACAAAGTCACCTTTTGGTTTTCTGTTTGCTAATAATTTAGAAATATTGAGAATCTTCATAGACTGGAAATACACCAAGAGTCTGGGAAAGAGCTTGGAAAGTTCTAGTTCATAGAAAATAATTTTAAAATTTAAAATGAAATCAAAACCAGATAATGCTATAGCGGCTAGCTTATTAATGAATTACTTCTGAGGAGATCAGTCCTGGGTGTTCATTGGAAGGACTGATGTTGAAGCTGAAACTCCAATACTGGCCACCTGATGCAAAGAGCTGACTCATTGGAAAAGAGCCTGATGCTGGGAGGGATTAGGGGCAGGAGAAGGGGACAACAGAGGATGAGATGGTTGGATGGCATCACCGACTCAATAGACGTGGGTTTGGGTGGACTCCGGGAGTTGGTGATGGACAGGGAGGCCTGGCATGCTGCGGTTCATGGGGTCGCAAAGAGTCAGACATGACTGAGCAACTGAACTGAACTGACTTTTTATGTGATTAGTATTATGCTTTACCAAGTAAGAGTACAAAGCAATGAAAGTGCTTCTTTCCCCTTCCTTTTATCTTTCTACTTCCAATGACTGAATTAGTCATATCAATGATAAACCTTCTTAAAAATAAAATCCAATCTGTCAGTCCCATCATCACTGGCTCAATAAGGCTCTTAGTCTCTCTCATCTGGACCCTTACTATAAAACTTCTCCTGACTTATTACTGAACTTCAGTCTCTTTCTCCCAATTTATCTACCCTGCTATCAGTGATCATTTCTAAGTTCTATCAGATCATCACATTCAGGGCTCACCATCACCTACCTTGATTATAACATTCAAAATTTTGCAAGATGTGACGACTGCCTCTATCTCCAATCTTAACACCCATCAGTTCTTGGCCCCTCCTCATTTCTTAGCTTCTCTACTTAGACTCAATACTACTAATCACTTCTAAGGTCTCTGGGGATATATCTTGTTATCTCATGTCCTTGGGCATACATTGTTCACTCTCCTTGGAATATTCTATCCCCACCCCTACTTTGACCTGGGAAATTTCTAACCATTCTTTAAAAATTGTATTACCTTAGAACCCCTCTTGGGAGCCCTTCCCTGACCTTCTTTAAAGTTAATCACTTTATCACTTCTCTGCTACCTAGATCGGAGAAGGCACCTATCCAGTTCTCTTGCCTGGAAAATCCCATGGATGGAGGAGTCTAGTGGGCTACAGTCCATGGGGGTAGCTAAGAGTCGGACACGACTGAGCGACTTCATTTTCACGCATTAGAGAAGGAAATGGCAACCCACTCCAGTGTTCTTGCCTGGAGAATCCCAGGGACGAGGGAGCCTGGTGGGCTGCTGTCTATGGGGTCACACAGAGTCGGACACTACTGAAGCAACTTAGCAGCAGCAGCAGCTACTTAGATACTATGTGCAAATAGTAGCGTGCTTTCATATCATACTCTGTTATAACTGTTACATTTACATTTATATCTACTAAGAGGCTGGGTACATTTATCTACTAAGACACTGGGTACTTCTTGAGGCAACTACTATTTCTTTTCCAGAACCTATCAGTGTCCAGAATTTGATAAACAACCAACAAATATTGATGGAATTGAATGTTAAGAAGACAGGACTCAGAAATATGAAGTAACCAGGCAATGATATAGACATATATTATGCAGTCCATTCCTATTTAGTCTTGAGTGTAAATGATAAGGCAGGTGGTGCAGGTGATTCTGTCAGTTAAATACAAGAAGTATGAGATAAACACAAATTAGACCTTGTTAGGGGTGGCTTCACGGGAAAAGGAATCATACTTGGATTTGATTGGAAATAGAAAAGAGGATGCAGAGTGTATTCCTCAAGGAAGGCAGTAGAGTAAATAAGTTGTTGACCTGGCTTTTACTATAATTATAATGTTTATTCACTAAGCGTGTATTAAGAATTTACCACATTCTAGGCACTGTTTTGGAAATAACAGTGAGTGAAATCAATCAAATCTTGGACTTTCGGAATTTTCAGTCTAGTGGGGGAGAAATAAATAATAACACAACTACCATTTTTGATGCCTTCTATGTGCCAGCCACTGTCTTGGGCCCTTTTCTCATATGACCTCATTTAATCCTTACAGTACAAATGCTGTAGAATAGGAATGTGCTCCCTCTTTACAGATGAGTGCCATCAGACGGGGTGTGAGTGGTCCAACTGGGGTGTCACCTAGAACTTTAGTCCATCTTCCTTCTGCTGTACCACCCTACTTCTAAGGGAAGAAAGAATACAGCCTTTGTCAGTAACCCCTGGATTTTATTTGGGGATTTTTTTTTTTTAGCTATGGAATTTGAATCATTAGAAAGTGATGCCAGGGAAGCACCCATGGGATCCTGCAGTTCAGGTGCCTAATTTCACCTAGAGGCATAGTGTTGAGGGGTGATGAGGAAAAGAATTTTAGGTAATTGTGCACATTAACTGTGTATAAGTCAAATTATTAAAAAGTATTCATAAGAAAATAAAATACAATTTTAAAAGATAAAAGGTATTCATGAGAGATTCTACCATATAAAAGAAAAAAATTTTCAAATATTAAGAATTTCTGAACATGGAAATCAGAAGGGCATCAAGTGCGGAGAGAAGACTGCTATTAGAGAAACTGGAGATAATGATTTTAGGTGCTGAACACAAACACTTGACATTGGAGTAGACCTTTTAAGATCTATTCAGAGTTAAGGAGATCTACTTCAGAGCTCATGAAAAAAGAAGCTGCTTAGGGTACTACCCAGTTGAAGACTGAAGTTCAGATGCCACCAACTGAAATAAACAGTAGCCTACATTCTACACTGAAATGTAAGAACTGTAAATAGATTGTGTTTCCAAAGGAAATATATGAACTTTATCAGCGAATGCTTGGCATAGACTCTGGGTCTAACTAATCACCACACAGAAACAACATCTGATACTGAAGAAGTGAGATAAAAATTTGAGGCTGTATTTGGAATTTCACTTTTAAAGCCTCCTATGTCTACCTTTGGAGAGTGAAAAAGCCGGCTTAAAACTCAACATTCAGAAAACTAAGATCATGGCATTTGGTCCCATCACTTCATGGCAAATAGGGAAACAGCAGAAACAGTGACAGACTTTATTTTCTTGGGCTCCACAATCACTGCAGATGGTGACTGTAGCCATGAAATTAAAAGACACTCCCTGGAATAAAAGCTATGATAAACCTAGACACAACCACAGACATCACTTTGCCAACAAAGGTCCATCTAGTCAAAGCTATGGTTTTTCCAGTAGTCATAAATGGATGTGAGAATTGGAACATTAAAAAAACTGAGTGCTGAAGAATTTATGCTTTTGAACTGTGGTGTTGGAGAAGACTCTTAAGAGTCCCTTGGACTGCAAGGAGGTCCAACCTGTCCATTCTGGAAGGAGATCAACCTGAATATTCATTGGAAGGACTGATGCTGAAGCTGAAGCTCCAATATTTTGGCCACCTGATGTGAAGAACTGACTCATTGGAAAAGACACTGATGCTGGGAAAGACTGAGGGCAGGAGGAGAAGGGGACAACAAAAGATGAGATGATTGAATGGCACCACTGACTCGATGGACGTGAGTGAGAGCGAGCTGCAGGAGTTGGTGATGGACAAGGAAGCCTGTTTTTAAAAGTCATAAAGTAAAGAAAGAGTTGAGGAATGAAGTCTGTCTTACTCACTTATGCAGTCTTAGTTACCAACACTAGGTAGAAAGGCCATTCATTTATTTATAGAAATGAAAATCATTGCATATGAGTGCCTTTGGAACTAAAGGTAGAAGCTAGAACAATGTCTGCAGCCATGCTTAACTGTAAAGAAGGCTTGAAAACAAGTATTTGGTATAAGGATATGAGATTACCGTGACGAGTGTAGTACAACCATGACTAATCTTCTAGGGCTTTGTCACCAGAATGAAAGCTTTCCATCATCCAGAAAGAGGAGGGTAGGACAGAGTAGCTGATAAGAAGTCCTCTCTAACAAAAGCGCTCATTGATAAGAACTGATTCCAGCCAGCAAGAGAAATGATATAAGCCTTGGTAAAATATTAAGTGAAAAGAAATATGTTTGTACAACTGAGAATTATAACTAATACTGGAGCAGAACCAGATTGAGGTCAGGAGCATTATCATCCCTCTGACTAAGCTATTGTTATCCAGGAAGGCTCTTTGTTTTCCAGGAGTGTGATTCTGGACCTGATAAGCTGATCCTTGAACAATCTGAGTTTGAATTGCCTGGGCTCACTTACAAGCAGATATTTTTCAACAGTAAATAGTATAGTATTGCTGTGTTTGGTTGAATCCTCAGATGTGGAGGAACCACAGATCTGGAGGACCAACTATAAATTATACCCAGATTAAACCCTAATGTTGTTTAAGGGTCAACTATCAATTCTGCCATATCCTTTAGGCATTTAGTTTTAAATGATAGAAAAGTCAACCCAAACTGGCCTAAATACAAAAGGAATTTATCGGCTCATTTAATCACAAAGATCTAGGGCTAAGGGTGAAATCAGGTACTGCTGGAAATGGGGCTCAGACAATGGCATCAGGTACAGGTTTCTCTCCACCTCTTGCCTGTCTTTTGCTCTATCGGCTCCCTCCTCCTTGGAAGTCTCCCTCACACTGACAGGATGAGGGCCTGCAATATCAGACTTGGTCCACTTCCAGTAGGAAAAAGGCCCTACCTCCGATCACATCTCAGGAAAACTTCTGTGCTATCTCATTGGCTCAGAAAAGGCGCTCTTTTCCAGGTATAAATACTCCACCTGTGGCCAATTTCAGGCTTCAAATGTGATGTCAATTAATGTGCAGTTGGAAGAAATGCTTAAAGCTCAACATTCAGAAAATGAAGATCATGGCATTTGGTCCCATCACTTCATGGCAGATAGATGGGGAAAGAGTGGCTGACTTTATTTTTCTGGGCTCCAAAATCATGGCAGATGGTGATTGCAGCCATGAAATTAAAAGACGCTTACTCCTTAGAAGGAAAGTTAGGACCAACCTAGACAGCATATTAAAAGCAGAGACATTACTTTGCCAACAAAGGTCCATCTAGTCAAGGTTATGGTTTTTCCAGTAGTCATATACAGATGTGAGAGTTGGACTATAAAGAAAGCTGAGCACTGAAGAATTGATGCTTTTGAACTGTGGTGTTGGAAAAGACTCTTGAGAGTCCTTGGACTGCAAGGAGACCCAACCAGTCCATCCTAAGGGAGATCAGTCCTGGGTGTTCATTGGAATGACTGATGTTGAAGCTGAAACTCCAAAACTTTGGCCACCTGATGTGAAGAGTTGACTCATTTGAAAAGACCCTCATGCTGGGAAAGATTGAGGGCAGGTGGAGAAGGGGACGACAGAGGATGAGATGGTTGGATGGCATCATTGACTTGATGGACATGGGTTTGGGTGGACCCTGGGAGTTTGTGATGGACAGGGAGACCTGTCACGGGGTCACAAAGAGTCAGACATGACTGAGCAACTGAACTGAACTGAACTGGAAGAAATGTAAAGGGAGGAAGCATTATATAGCATTTCTATCGCACAGATGCATCAGATTCAATAACCTCAAGAACACAGCTAATAGTAGAATGTAAAATAATTAGGAAGTTATCAGGGTTGCTTATTTGTTACGTGAGGTTTTTTGCTATTGTATTAAAACCTGAGTTTTGACAGAGAGCGAAAAAGATGGCGGAGGAATAGGATGGAGAGAACACTTTCTCCCTCTCTACCTCATCAAAAGAACATTTCAACACTGAGTAAATTCCACAAAATAACTTCTGACTGCTGGCAGAGGACATCAGGCATCCAGCAAAGCAGATCATTGGCTTCAAAACCAGGTAGGAATTATTTTAAAGGACAAAGATAGAGACGAAGGAGGTAGGGAGGGAACCCCGGCACGGGAAGAGAATCCCGTCCCAAGAAGAGACTCTTAAAAAGAGAGGTTCCCTAAAACTGGGGAACTTCTCACAGCTGTGTATGGGGTGAGCCCTGGAAGCACAGAGGGCAACATAACAGGAAGGAAGAATAAATAAATAATTAAAACCAACAGATTGCGAATTCAACAGTATAACCCCCAGCGGATAAGCAGCGCAAACGCCTGCGTCTGACAGCAGTGGGGGTTGGGCAGGGAGGAGCGCGCCCGCGACAGTGCTTTCTAAGAATTGGGCCGCGGGAGATGTAGGCTGCAGGGCTTTTCTCGAGAATCGGTGCGTAATGGGGCCAGAATCAGGTCCGCGCGTGGCTAGAATGATTTATCTCAGACTAGAAAACCAGACTGTGGGATAGCTAACACGCGAAACGCTCGAACATAAGACACCGACAGGCCCGCGCACAGAACAAAGGACGGATCGGAAATAGCCGGCTGCAGACCATCCCCCACCGGTGACAGGCAGCCAGAGCCTTAAGCGCTGGAAGAGGCCAATCGCAGCTCAAGAGAGACATTACCTACCAAATTGCAAGCAGGTTTCTTTACTGAAACTTCTGGGGGTCTCTGAACAGTCATCATCTGCCTGAGAAAGAGCCCCGGTGGAGCTCCCAGAAAATTGAGCGACCCGGAAAGCCCAGAAGATGCAACAATAGTGCGCGCCAAACTCCCTAGCCACTCGGACTTGGGAAACATAGCCCAGGATCAACCAAACCCGACACCCAGAGGGGGCTTCCTGAGTGCCAAACCTGAGCGGCTTAGACCGGGGAAGTGCATGAAGCATCGGGCAGGCCCCACACAGTTATCCCGCGGAGTGAGAAGGGGCAAGCCCAGTGCAGAGCTCACCACCGCCCTCCCTGTGGCAAGACAGAACACAGAAGAGACCAGCAAGCAGAGGAAAGTCAGAGGGAACTGCCTTGGTAGTGACCCCACACAGTCCACAACGACAGAGAAAGCGCCAGATATACCATTACTACTTTTATGATCAAAATTTTTTTTGGGGGATGATGTGGAAGCATGATTTTTTTTTTTAAGAATTTTTTTCTTTAAATTTTTTTTCTTTTTAAATTTGTTTTTTCTTCTTTTCTTTTTCGTCTTTTTTTCCTAAACTTGCTTAAATTTTTAAGTCTTCTATATTTCTATTTATTATTTTTATAACCTAATATTACTTTTCCAAAAAAAAACACAAAACCCTATCGTTAAAGCAAACGCCGTATATAGTCCTATTGGTGGAGGAAGTTGTCTTTTAATAATTCTGGAGTCTTTTATTATATTTTACTTTTTCTCTATTTTTTTAATTTCTCTCTCCATCATCTTCTTCTCTTCAATATTCTATCTTTGAAAATCCAATCTTTATTCCAGATTTTTAATCTTGGCATTTTGGTATTTGTTGCCAATTTTGTACTTTTAAAAACCTAATCTTCAGTACCCAGTTTTACATGAGTGCAAGATTACTGGCTTGACCACTCTCTCCCACTTTGGAATCTCTCTTTTCTCCACTAGGTGGCTTTTGTCTCCTCCCCTCCCCCCCTCCTCTTCTCTACCCAACTCTATGAATCTCTGTGTGTTCCAGAAGGTGGAGAATTCTCAGGGATCTGGTCACTGGCCGGATCTGTATCCCTTCTTTGCATCTCCCTCTTTTATCCTCCTGTCCACCTCTATCTACTTCCTCCCTCTCCTCTTCCATGTATAACTCTGTGACCACCTCTGAGCAGTCCAGACTTCGGAGCACACACAAGAAAGTGGTTATGGGCTAGCTTGCTTTTTCCTCTTTTGATTCCACCTCATCCCATTCCACTCACCTCTAACTACTCCCTCCCTCTTCTCTCCTCCAAGTAACTCAGCGATCCTCTAGGGATGACCCTCAAGGTGGAGAAACCTATCATCATTAACCTAGATGTTTTAACATTAGTGCTGAATAGATGGAGAAATCATGAAGCTATTGTAAAAATAAATCTGAAAACCAGAATCAGGAGGCGTTAAGTCCAAATCCTAAGATCATCAAAGAATTCCTGAATACAGGGAACATTATCCAATAAGAGCTCATCAAACGCCTTCATACCTATACTGAAATTGAGCACCGCCCAAGGGCCAACAAGCTCCAGAGCAAGACATACCACGCAAATTCTCCAGCATCACAAGAACAAGCCCCTGAGCTTCAATACACAGGCAACTCAAAATACTCCAAAACCACTGACGTCGCATAACCCATTACTTCACACTTCACAGCACTCCAGACAGAGGAAATCCAGCTCCACCCACCAGAACTCCAACACAAGCCTCCCTAATCAAGAAACTTTGACAAGCCACTGATATAACCCCAAACACAGAGAGGAAGCTCTATAAGAAAGAGAATTCCACAAATTCCCAGAATATAGAAAAGCCACCCCAAACGCAGCAATATAACCAAGATGAAGAGACAGAGGAATACCCAGCAGGTAAAGGAACAGGAGACATGCCCACCAAACCAAACAAAAGAGGAAGAGATAGGGAATCTACCTGAGAAAGAATTCCGAATACTGATAGTGAAAATGATCCAAAGTCTTGAAATAAAAATGGAATCACAGATAAATAGCCTGGGGTCAAGGATTGAGAAGATGCAAGAAAGGTTTGACAAGGATCTAGAAGAAATAAAAAAGAGTCAACATATAATGAATAATGCAATAAATGAGATCAGAAACACTCTGGAGGCTACAAATAGTAGAATATCGGAGGCAGAAGATAGGATTAGCGAAATAGAAGATAGGATGGTAGAAATAAATGAATCAGCAAGGGAAAAAGAAAGACGAATTAAAAGAAATGAGGACAACCTCAGAGACCTCCAAGACAATATGAAACGATCCAACATTTGAATTATAGGAGTCCCAGGAGAAGAAGACAAAAAGAAAGACCATGAGAAAATACTTGAGGAGATAATAGTTGAAAACTTCCCTAAAATGGGGAAGGAAATAATCACCCAAGTCCAAGAAACCCAGAGAGTGCCAAACAGGATAAACCCAAGGCGAAACACCCCAATACATATTTTAATCAAACTAACAAAGACCAAACACAAAAAACAAATATTAAAAGCAGCAAGGGAAAAACAACAAATAACACACAAGGGGATCCCCGTAAGAATAACTGCAGATCTTTCAATAGAAACTCTTCAGGCCAAGAGGGAATGGCAAGACATACTTAAAGTGATGCAAGATAATAACCTTCAGCCAAGACTACTGTACCCAGCAAGGATCTCATTCAAATATGAAGGAGAAATCAAAAGCTTTACAGACAAGCAAAAGCTGAGAGAATTCAGCACCACCAAACCAGCTCTCCAACAAATACTAAAGGATAGACTTTAGACAGGAAACACAAAAAGGACGTATAAACCCGAACCCAAAACAATAAAGTAAATGGCAACAGGAGCATACTTATCAATAATTACCTTAAATGTAAATGGGTTGAATGCCCCAACCAAAAGGCAAAGACTGGTTGAATGGATACAAAAACAAGATCCCTATATATGCTGCCTACAAGAGACCCACCTCAAAACAACGGACACATACAGACTAAAAGTGAAGGGCTGGAAAAAGATATTCCATGCAAATAAAGACCAAAAGAAAGCAGGAGTAGCAATACTCATATCCGATAAAATAGACTTTAAAACAAAGGCTGTGAAAAGGGACAAAGAAGGCCACTACATAATGATTAAAGGATCAATCCAAGAAGAAGATATAACAATTATAAATATATATGCACCAAACATAGGAGCACCGCAATATGTAAGACAATTGCTAACAATCATGAAAGGGGAAATTAATAATAACACAATAATAGTGGGAGACTTTAATACCCCACTCACACCTATGGACAGATCAACTAAACAGAAAATTAACAAAGAAACGCAAACGTTAAACGATACAATAGACCAGTTAGACCTAATTGATATCTATAGGACATTTCACCCCCAAAACAATGAATTTCATCTTTTATTCAAGTGCACACGGAACCTTTTCCAGGATAGATCACATTCTGGGTCATAAATCTAACCTTGATAAATTCAAAAAAATCGAAATTATTCCAAGCATCTTCTCTGACCATAATGCACTAAGGTTAGATCTCAATTATAGGAGAAAAACTATTAAAAATTCCAACATTTGGAGGCTGAACAACACCCTTCTGAATAATCAACAAATCACAGAAGAAATCAGAAAAGAAATCAAAATATGCATCAAAATGAATGAAAATGAAAACACAACTACACAGAACCTTTGAGACACTATAAAAGCAGTCCTAAGAGGAAAGTTCATAGCAGTACAGGCATATCTCAAGAAACAAGAAAAAAGTCAAATAAATAACCTAACTCTACACCTAAAGCAACTAGAGAAGGAAGAAATAGAGAACCCCAGAGTTAGTAGAAGGAAAGAAATCCTAAAAATTAGGGCAGAAATAAATGCAAAAGAAACAAAAGAGACCATAGCAAAAATCAACAAAGCAAAAAGCTGGTTCTTTGAAAGGATAAATAAAATTGACAAACCATTAGCCAGACTCATCAAGAAACAAAGAGAAAAAAATCAAATCAACAAAATTAGAAATGAAAATGGAGAGATCATGGCAGACAACTCAGAAATACAAAGAATCATAAGAGACTACTATCAGCAATTATATGCCAATAAAATGGACAACTTGGAAGAAATGGACAAATTCTTAGAAAAGTACAACTTTCCAAAAACTGAACCAGGAAGAAATAGAAAATCTTAACAGACCCATCACAAGCATGGAAATTGAAACTGTGATCAGAAATCTTCCAGCAAACAAAAAAGCCCAAGTCCAGACGGCTTCACAGCTGAATTCTACCAAAAATTTCGAGAAGAGCTAACACCTATCTTACTGAAACTATTCCAGAAAATTGCAGAGGAAGCTAAACTTCCAAACTCATTCTATGAGGCCACCATCACCCTAATACCAAAACCTGACAAAGACACCACAAAAAAGAAAACTACAGGCCAATATCACTGATGAACATAGATGCAAAAATCCTCAACAAAATCCTAGCAATCAGAATCCAGCAACACATTAAAAAGATCATACACCATGACCAAGTGGGCTTTATCCCAGGGATGCAAGGATTCTTCAATATCTGCAAGTCAATCAATGTAATTCATCACATTAACAAACTGAGAAATAAAAATCATATGATTATCTCAATAGATGCAGAAAAAGCCTTTGACAAAATTCAACATCCATTTATGATAAAAACTCTCCAGAAAGCAGGAATAGAAGGAACATATCTCAACATAATAAAAGCTATATATGACAAACCCACAGCTAACATTATCCTCAATGGTGAAAAATTGAAACCATTTCCCCTAAAGTCAGGAACAAGACAAGGGTGTCCACTTTCACCACTACTCTTCAACATCGTACTGGAAGTTTTGGCCACAGCAATCAGAGCAGAAAAAGAAATACAAGGAATCCAAATTGGAAAAGAAGAAGTAAAACTCTCACTGTTTGCAGATGACATGATCCTCTACATAGAAAATCCTAAAGACTCGACCAGAAAACTACTAGAGCTAATCAATGAATATAGTAAAGTTGCAGGATATAAAATCAACACTCAGAAATCCCTTGCATTCCTATACACTAACAATGAGAAAGTAGAAAAAGAAGTTAAGGAAACAATTCCATTCACCATTGCAACGAAAAGAATCAAATACTTAGGAATATTCCTACCTAAAGAAACTAAAGACCTATATATTGAAAACTATAAAACACTGATGAAAGAAATCAAAGAGGACACTAATAGATGGAGAAATATACCATGCTCATGGGTTGGAAGAGTCAATATAGTGAAAATGAGTATACTACCCAAAGCAGTCTACAGATTCAATGCAATTCCTATCAAGCTACCAGCAGTATTTTTCACAGAACTAGATCAAATAATCTCAAGATTTGTATGGAAATACAAAAAACCTCAAATAGCCAAAGCAATCTTGAGAAAGAAGAATGGAACTGGAGGAATCAACTTGCCTGACTTCAGGCTCTACTACAAAGCCACAGTCATTAAGACAGTATGGTACTGGCACAAAGACAGAAATATAGATCAATGGAACAAAATAGAAAGCCCTGAGATAAACCCACACACCTATGGACACCTTATCTTCGACAAAGGAGGCAAGAATATACAATGGAGTAAAGACAGTCTCTTTAACAGGTGGTGCTGGGAAAACTGGTCAACCACTTGTAAAAGAATGAAACTAGACCTCTTTCTAACACCATACACAAAAATAAACTCAAAATGGATTAAAGATCTAAATGTAAGACCAGAAACTATAAAACTCCTAGAGGAAAACATAGGCAAAACACTCTCTGACATAAATCACAGCAGGATCCTCTATGATCCAACTCCCAGTATACTGGAAATAAAAGCAAAAATAAACAAATGGGATCTAATTAAAATTAAAAGCTTCTGCACAACAAAGGAAACTACAAGCAAGGTGAAAAGACAGCCTTCTGAATGGGAGAAAACAATAGCAAATGAAACAACTGACAAACAACTAATCTCAAAGATATATAAGCAACTTATGCAGCTCAACTCCAGAAAAATAAACGATCCAATAAAAAAATGGGCCAAAGAACTAAATAGGCATTTCTCCAAAGAAGACATACGGATGGCTAACAAACACATGAAAAGATGTTCAACATCACTCATTATCAGAGAAATGCAAATCAAGACCACAATGAGGTACCATTTCACACCAGTCAGAATGGCTGCGATCCAAAAGTCTACAAGCAATAAATGCTGGAGAGGGTGTGGAGAAAAGGGAACCCTCTTACACTGCTGGTGGGAATGCAAACTAGTACAGCCATTATGGAAAACAGTGTGGAGATTCCTTAAAAATTGCAAATAGAACTGCCTTATGACCCAGCAATCCCACTGCTGGGCATACACACCGAGGAAACCAGAATTGAAAGAGACACATGTACCCCAATGTTCATTGCAGCACTGTTTATGATAGCCAGGACATGGAAGCAACTTAGATGTCCATCAGCAGATGAATGGATAAGAAAGCTGTGGTACATATACACAATGGAGTATTACTCAGCCATTAAAAAGAATAAATTTGACTCAGTTCTAATGAGATGGATGAAATTGGAACCGATTATACAGAGTGAGGTAAGCCAGAAAGAAAAACACCAACACAGCATACTGACACATATATATGGAATTTAGAAGATAGTAATGATGACCCTATATGTGAGACAACAAAAGAGACACAGAGGTATAGAACGGACTTTTGGACTCTGAGGGAGAGGGAAAGGGTGGGATGGTTTGGGAGAATGGCATTGAAACATGTATACTATCTTGTAAGAAACGAAGTGCCAGTCTATGTTCAATGCAGGATGCAGGATGCAGGATGCATGGGGCTGGTGCACAGGATGATTCAGGTAGATGATGTGGGGTGGGAGGTGGGAGGGGGCTTCGGCATTGGGAGATTGTGTCCACCTGTGGCTGACTCATGTCAATGTATGGCAAAACAAATACAGTATTGTAATTTAAAAATAAATTAAAAAAAAAAAAACCTGAGTTTTTAATACAGCTTTAGTAGAAAGTCTTACAACTTAATTGTTTTAGTAATAGCTGTATCTGAGAGTCTACCAACTGATTCACAAGATTCCTGACAAATTAACAACTGGGTTTCTAATCTGGGACAAGACAGCATCAGCATTCCACTTCTACTCTTTTTTTAAGTAGAATCTTTTCTATGATTTTTTTTCTTTCTCTCAATAATAAATATCTCATCAAGAATTTTCTGTCTTTTTTCCCACAAGTTTCCCCACTTTAATACTCTCAGAAGACAAAAAATATAGTAATAATAGTGATAGTATAACTGTTATTATTATGCTCATTTCCACCAGCAATCAAAGAAAAGCAAATTTAATCAATAATGTCACAGCAAAAATGTTTTAAATATAGCATATAATCCTGAAGTTCTGTCCACTGCTGGCGATAGTGACATGGACAATTTCAGGTATTACTTGGTATAGGGTATGCCAATATATCATTTTTTATTCCTGCATCACAAACTGCCACAAATTTAGCATCTTAAGATAACATTCAGGACTTCCCTGGTGGTCCAGTGATTAAGAATCCCCTTGCAGTGATTAAAAGTGAAGGGGACATTGGTTCAATTCCCGGTGTTGGAGGATCCCATCTGCTATGGAGCAACTAAGCCCACTTTCCCTAGAGCTGTGCTCTGTAATAAGAGAAGCCTTTACAATGAGAAGACCATGCACTGCAAACAGAGAATAGCCCCCACTGGCTGCAGATGGAAAAAAAAAAAAAAAAAACAAAAAAAACAAAAACCTGTGTGCAGCAGCAAAGACCCAGCAGAGCCAAAAATAAATAAATAATTTTTAAAATTAGCATCCATTTATTATCTCATAATTTTATAAATCAGAAGTCTAGGTGGGCTTGACTGGGTTCCTTCCCTGAGTCTAACAAGGTCAAAATCAAGGTGTCAGCCAGGCTGGCTCTTTCCTGGAGGCTCTGGAAAAAAACTGTTTCCCAGGTACTCAGATTGCTGGCAGAATCTAGTTTCTTGTGGCTGTAGAATTGAGGTTCCTGCTTTCTTTTCGTGGAGAAGGAAATGGCAACCCACTCCAGTGTTCTTGCCTGGAGAATCCCAGGGATGCGGGAGCCAGAGGTCACTTGGCTCTCAGAGGTAACTCTCTGAGCTTATGCATGCCCTCATGGTGTGGCCCCCTTCAAAGCCAACATACATGCATTGAATCCTTCTAATGCTCTGAATCTGATGATCCCTCTCATTACCATCTGGAGAAAACTTTGCATTTAAAAGGCTCCTGTGATTCCTCAATTAGGCCCACCTGGAGAACCTCCCTTTGGGTTTAGTGTAACATAATCACAGGCATGATATCTCATTGTATTCAAGGTCCTGGGGATTACAGTGAGAAATCTTGAGGCTGTTAGGTGTTATTCTAGGATTCCTCTTACTGTAACAAATAAAATTATTTTACAAATCAATTTAACAAAATATGTTAGTCAATTCAATGTGCATTCTATTTGAATTCACCAATTCCCTGCTAGGAAATATTATAAACAGAACCAAAGCATTAAAAAATCATCATTGTTTATAATTTAAAACTACTTTACAGAATTGCCAACATTCATTGGATCATCAAAAAAGCAAGAGAGTTCAAGAAAAACATTTATTCTGCTTTATTGACTATGCCAAATATTTGACTGTGTGGATCACAATAAACTTTGGAAAATTCTGAAAGAGATGGGAATACCAGACCACCTGACCTGCCTCTTGAGAAACCTGTATGCAGGTCAGGAAGCAACAGTTAGAACTGAACATGGAACAACAGACTGGTTCCAAATAGGAAAAGGAGTATGTCAAGGCTGTATATTGTCACCCTGCTTATTTAACTTATATGCAGAATACATCATGAGAAACACTGGGCTGGAGGAAGCACAAGCTGGAATCAAGATTTCTGGGAGAAATATCAATAACCTCAGATATGCAGATGACACCACCCTTATGGCAGAAAGTGAGGAAAAACTAAAAAGCCTCTTGATGAAAGTGAAAGAAGAGAGTGAAAAAAGTTGGCTTAAAGCTGAACATTCAGAAAACTATGATCATGGTATCGGGTCCCATCACTTCATGGGAAATAGATGGGGAAACAGTGGAAACAGTGGCTGAATTTATTTTGGGGGCTCCAAATCACTGCAGATGGGGATTGCAGCCATGAAATTAAAAGACGCTTCCTCCTTGGAAGGAAAGTTAGGACCAACCTAGATAGCATATTAAAAAGCAGAGACATTACTTTGCCAACAAATGTCCAGCTACTCAAGGCTATGGTTTTTCCAGTAGTCATGTACAGATGTGAGAGTTGGACATCTGAAGAAAGCTGAGTGCTGAAGAATTGATGCTTTTGAACTGTGATGTTGGAGAAGACTCTTGAGAGTCCCTTGGACTGCAAGGAGATCCAACCAGTCCATCCTAAAGGAGATCAGTCCTGGGTGTTCATTGGAAGGACTGATATTAAAGCTGAAACTCCAATATTCTGGCCACCTGATGCGAAGAACTGACTCCTTTGAAAAGACCCTGATGCTGGAAAAGATTGAGGGTAGGAGAAGGGGACAACAGAGGATGAGATGGTTAGATGGCATCACCGACTCAATGGACACGAGTTTGGGTGGACTCCGGGAGTTGGTGATGGACAAGGAGGCCTGGAGTAGGGTCGCCAAGAGTCAGACATAACTGAGTGACTGAACTGAAGTTTACAAAGACTATACAAAATACCGTAAAATAGTTACATATAATAAGCAAGGTATAGAAATTCATGTATACTACCATTCGTGTGTATTTGTGAAATTAAAAAGCTATGTGGATTATGCAAGCTGAATTGTAAAAAGCAAAGATAAACAACATTATCTGTCCCCAAAGAGCTTAATACTGAGATGAAAAAACAAATATATATACAAATAACCACAAAATGAGGGAGAATGTACAGTACAACAATTCCAAGGGGAAAAAAAAAACCACAACAAAACCATTGGACCACAGAGACCGTTAGATAAAGCAAATGGATCCATCTAAAACCTTTCTGGGGAGAAATACTGAGGAAACACTCATTCTTCACTAACGTGATACGTTCTGGTTAAAGGGCCATATACATATTTCATAACTGGCCAAATGCTTGACCTTTAATGAAACCTGTCTCTTCTCACACAACTTACCACTCTCTACAAAGCAACTAGCAGAAGAGTTTCTTAACAGAAATCCTATTTATACCGTTACTGTCCAAGAGAAGCCATGTTTCTACAATAAAACCCTCCTTTCTCCCCAAGTCTTAAAAACCTCAAATGTTAAGGTTTTAGCTACAAAGCCACAGGTGATCTTAGCCATGTGCTGAGAACATTGGAAAAGGAAAGACAACAGGAATTTAGACCCTCTCTAGGTCACTTTCACTTTAAATCCAAGTAGAAAAACCCTTAGATACAGGATTGGAACATGGCCTGAGAAGAAAGTCAGAAAAGCAGGCGCATCTGAACTGTGGAGGTGAAAACTCAGGAGAGCCTCCTTTGCCCCAAAGGGCTGAGCTGAGGATGAACATGTAGGCATCACACTGCTCCACTCAGCCAGTCAGCAGTGGGCTGGACTTCAGACATCAGGTTGGAAGTAAAACTCTCATCTGGGTGCTGCAAGATTGTCAAAAGGTGGTGGTTGGCCTGGGTTCCAGAGTCCCGGGTCTCAGACCAGCAGCCTTATAAAGATGGCTTTGGAAGTATTTTTAGTATCGATCTGTTCCTGAAACAAAAGAACACAGAAACCTAATCAAATTGCAAATCAAGAAGTGACTGGGCAAGGATAGAACTGACAAAGGCCAGACTTTGTGATACTTATCGCTAGGCTGTAAGGGATCAGAAGGGATCTTTGTGACGGATGCTCCAGGATTATCTAAGAACAATATCCCTCTCTCCCCCTCCCTCTCTTTTGGCCTGGGATTGAAATTTTTATCCCCGTGATCCTTTTGGCCAAACTCCATGAGTCCTTTACTGCCTTTGCAACATGCTTTACAGCACAGCTGTATAACATGTGGATAATCTCTCTGTCCTGTTTTTCTGTTGATTTTCAATTTTAAACAGCTGTTTGCTGTTTCCCTGTCAAACCAATTTCATCCATTGTAGGTGGATTTCTGTTGACCTTAAATAGACCAGCCTGCTAACATTTGCACAGGAGCATTAAAGGAGATAAGTCTTGTGAATATCTATGGTAAACCCTAAGGTGCTATACCAATGTTATTTCCCTTGTTCACCTGTAGTCCATCCTAGGCAAGCCTGTCACTTACACTGTGGAAACTGGGAGAAATCAAACAATATTCTTGGGGAATTCCTGGTGGTCCAGTGGTTAGGACTGCTGTTTCCATTTCAGGGTGCCATGGGTTAGATCCCTGACTGGGGAACTAAGATCCCACAAGTGCACCTAAGAGAAAAAAAAAGAAACCCGAAAGACAAAACCAAAAAACAAGCTTCTCAGGCCAACCATTTGTGTGGTTTCTCAGAAAAACTAACTGGGTCAGTCAGAGGCAGCTATGTAAGTCGTGGCACCCAGAATAAAAATTGAGAATTTCAAGATGGCGGCAGCAGAGCACTGAAACTAAGCCTGGGGCCCTTTCAAGCATCAGGCCCCCGTTCATCTTCTCAGGTTGCACAGCCATGAAACTAAACCTGACTTCAGTATATTCAAAGCAATGTGAGGTTTGCAAAATGCATCCACTAATGCAAATGGTCCAAGTATTTAGATACCAAAGGTGGTAACTTTGGGGAAAGGGGATGAGAAGGTCTTTAAGATCTACAAAACATGCAGCTATAAAGACAGCATTAAGGAAGAGTTCAAGATATTGGAAGAGGAAAGGCTTCCTTTCAGGATAAAAAGCTAAATCGAAAGACAGCTGATCTTCCTGTCAGGATAACTTCATTTCCACCGTAGCTCTATGAGATGCTGATTGAGTCTTTAGAGGTGATGTCACAGGCTGTGCTTTGTGTATTCTAAGCTTGTAAACTGCAAAACAAAGTGTAAACTTTTACCATTGCCATTGTGAAGGGTAGTTCTTGGTCCTTTTAGAAAAGACAGAAGCACGTTCTGAGTTGGTTGCCACCTAGAGGCAGCTGTATACTCCTTCCAAGGCAACAGAGAGGATTTTGTGTGTGTGCTAAGTCACTTCAGTCATGTCTGACTCTTTGCGACCCCATGAACTAGCCTGCCATGGGGATTCTTCAGGCAAGAATATTGGAGTGGGTTGCCATGCCCTCCTCCAGGGCATCTTCCCAACCCAGGGACTGAACCTGTGTCTCTAATGTCTCCTGCATTGGCAGGGGGTTCTTTACCGCTAGCGTCAGCTAGGAAGCTCCAGGAAGGACTTTATAGTCTCCCAAATCAGCCTCTCCCTTTGTCTCTCTCCCTTTTTTCTAGTTTCCACTGCCTCTGGGCTAAAAAGAAAAGCAAACCACCCTATCAGTTTGTTGATTTTATGTGCAACCTGAGTGGACGTCTTTGCCCTGCTCAAAAGGGCAGTTAGGCTGGAAGAAGGGCTGGGAATGTTGGAATGGACGGAGGAGACGGCATGGATGATTCAGGAGGCTACACCAGCTCTTATTTTCCTGCTGACTTGTCAGCTGTTCTGAGCAGCAAAGAGAGATTAAATTTGTAAACTTCTTCTCTATCATGGGCCTCATCTGTTTCCTTTCTCATTTCTTTTCTGAAAAACTTTTTCAATAAACGCAGTGAAGTAGACAACAGGGGATGTCTAGGAAAGCAGTTATGTTTCCTCAAGGGTAGATTTTTGGCATCTGCAGAAAAGTCTCTGGTGCTGCTGTTCTTTGCTCCACATCTTGAAGGTACTGGAAGAAATAAAGGGACGTGATGCTCTCTTATTTACTGCATCTGGGTGAGGTAGAAAGTTCATGATTCCTGTCACAGAATACGTTCAACATATGGGCTTTGCAGGAGGCGCTAGTGGTAACGAACCCCCTGCCAGTGCAGGAACATAAAGGACACGGGTTCAGTCCCTGGGTCGGGAAGATCCCCTGGAGGAGGGCACAGCAACCCACTCCAGTATTCTTGCCTGGAGAATCCCATGGACAGAGGAGCCTGGTAGGGCTGCGGTTCATAAGGTGACAAATAGTTGGACATAAATGAGGCAGCTTAGCACACACACACCCATATATCTACTGTGGACCAAAAATATACCAGGCACCACATGGGGCTGATGGAGATCAAGTCAAATAAAGTGCAATTTCTTTGGGAAACTGTATGTTCCTCAAAAATTCTTATTCTACTTTGTATCCTTAATGCACAACAGAGTTCTGAAATGCAGTAATTGCTCCATAAATATTTGTGGAGGGCCTCTGTGCTCACAGAAGTCATTGTCTTTAGCTGAACAATACTAGAAACTCTGCATATAATCTAGGAAAGTGTTTGCAGTGTCTTAAAGTTACAATGTTATCTTTGGCCAGAGGAGAAAATAACCACTTTACAACAATAATTAGCATTTATCCAGTAAACACTTTTTCAGGTACTGTGGGAACCACTACTCATGGATCAACTTGTTTAATTCTTTTGTCATAATAACCCAATGAGGTAAGCGCTTTTGTTTTCCTTGTTTTGTGGGTAAGACTCTAAACCAGAAAAAGGTAAAATAACTTGCCCAAGTTTAATAGAAACTGGCTCCACAGGCCTTGTTTCTAATCTCCAAAACTACAGCTGCCTAATCCTTCCAGAACCAAGTACAAGAAGAGCAAATTAAAACAGGGGCTTTGGAACATCTTTTGACTATGATCCACAAATTAAAAAACAATTTTTTTATACCAATACCTGTATAAAACTGAAGCAAAAGCTTCAAGAAAAGATACTTACCCAAATTACATTTTTTCCATCATATTCTAATTTTTTTGAAGCTTACTACCATCAGTTAATTTGATTTCACAATGCATAGCTTAAAAAACCCTGGGTGAGGGAAAAGGATTCAAGATTACCTGGTTGACTCTGAGCTTGCTGTACTTAAAATGGATTCTCTGGAATTTCTCTCTTGGGCCAGCTATACTGCAATGTTTGTGGTGCATCCTAGCCCCTTTTAGGCCCCTCGGAGCCTGAGCCTGAGGAAGGAAGGAAATCCTTCCTCTGCTCATCTTCTGTGTTACATTACTGCTCCAGGCTGCCATCTTGGGTAGAGTCTCATTTAGGTGTGGTTCCAGCCAACAAAGGTCCATACAATCAGAGCTATGGTTTTTCTGGTAGTCATGGACAGATGTGAGAGCTGGACCATAAACAAGGCTGAGTTATGCAGAACTGATGCTTTTGAATTGTGCTGGAGAAGATTCTTGAGAGTCTGTTGGACAGCAAGGGGGTCAAACCAGTCCATCCTAAAGGAAATCAACCCTGAATATTCACTGTAAGGGCTGATGCTGAAGCTGAAGCTCCAATACTTTGGCTGCCTGAGGTCAAGAGCCAACTCATTGGAAAAGACGCTGATGCTGGGAAAGACTGAGGGCAAGAGGAGAAAGGGGCAACAGAGGATGAGATGGTTGGATGACACCACTGACTCAATGGACATGAGCTTGAGCAAGCTCCGGGAAATAGTGAAGGACAGGGGAGCCTGGCATGCTGCAGTCCATGGGATCGCAGAGTCGGACATGACTGAGCAATTGAACACAAGAACCAGCCATATCTGCATTTCTGGTCCATGGGAAGCAGGCACCTTGCCCCTTACTCTCTCCCCTCCATTGAGGATGAAAGTGCCCCCTTCTCTTTGCCCTGTTGGCTAAGGCCAATCCAGCTACAGCTTCTCATACAATTTTTATGTCCCACTTCCTAGCTGAGGGCCCGCAGGCTCTCCGTTTGATACACTTGATGGGGCTACAAATAGAGTACGCTGCTATTTATCTCCAAAGGAATGTTCCCTCTTCTCCTCTTCAACTCCACTCCCCCATAAGTAGAAGAGGGGGTGGTGGGCAGAACAGTTTCACATTCTTTTAGCATGGCCTAGATTTCCTAGGATTTAGTATTGAAATATGGGGGACTTAGCATCATCTATTACAGAGATTTTTCTCCTTGGCAAGCTCTTCCAAAAGCAGGATGAAAAGAAAGGCTTCATCTTCACATCATTTTGCACATGGATGGGATATAGGTAAGTGGAGGGAAAGGAAGAGAATGATCAGAGGCTTGGCATCTGGGACAAGCAGAGTCTAGGGATTACTAGGGAACATGAGCTTGCCGTGGAGGGTCCACATGTGATGGAATGAAGACTTTTGTGTTTGTGAACTTGCTGCCTTTTTACTACCTCAACTAAAAGGTTGATCTCAGCATTGCTAGCTCTATCCTGTGTCTAAAAGTCTCCAGCTAGCAGAGGAAAGAGCAAAGCAAAGACTAAGCTGCCATGTCGTGCAAAAACTGCAAACTCACAGGGAGCTCAGCTCAGTGCTTTGTGACGACTTACAGGAATGGGATGGGAGTGGAGGGGGAAGGGAAGCTCAAGAGGGAGAGGATAGATATATACATATAGCTGATTCAGGGGCTTCTTTGATAGCTCAGCAGTAAAGAATCTGCCAGCAATGCAGTAGACCCAGGATATGCGGGTTGGATGCCTGGGTTGGGAAGATACCATGGAGGAGGAAATGGCAACCCACTCCAGGATTATTGCCTGAAAAACCCCATGGACAAAGGAGCCTGGTGGCTTCCAAATAGTCACAAAGAGTCATATGTAACTGAATGACTAAGTAAGAGCATGATAGCTGATTCATGATGTCGCACCGCAGAAACTGACATAACATTGTAAGGCAATTATACTCCAATTTAAACAATAACTTATTTTAAATAAAGCTGCTAACTGATGGGCCTGGGGATTGTCCTCACCTACCACTCTACCATCCATCCCTCCCAGACTCCCATATACTCAACTCCTCCTGGACTGGGAGGCTAAGCCTGAGTCTATAAGACTTATTCCCACCTGTAATGGGTGAAGACCTGGGTTCCACACTCAGCTCTGAAATTTTCTGCCAACACAGTTCAAGTGGGTCTGAGTTTACTTTTGACTTCCAGTTTCTTCATCTGAAGTGTAGTTACAATAACACCTAGCAGGATGCCTCAGACTTCTTGTGAAGAACAATGAAGTGATGTGAGTAAAGATACATTGAAGCTCCTGGTGGCACAATCACTGCCTGGTGGCACAACCACCGGGCAATAGATAAGATGGAGAGAATATAACCACTCCCATCTTGAATCTCTATAGTGGAACATGGGGACCCTACTCTTCTTTTGAATGTTCAGTGTGTGCTCAGTTATCTATGCTTGGCTTTTAAAAGCATATTCTTACAAAGAACATGATCTCCTTCGTGTAGTCAAATTGTTGCAGTGATATTTCACATTAGCCATACCTTTGCAAGACTGTTTCAAAAGAAATGAAGAAAGTAAACTTTCAAAAGGGGCAGAGAATCCAAGATAACACTTCCTTCCATCTTCTAAACCTTCAAAAAGTATTCAAACCAAAGCAATAGTAAACAACAGAGAATAGACCTAGCTGGTTAGACAAGAGCTAAGGGGAAATCCTGTTTTAGAAATATGATGGAAATCTCAGAATATTAGTGTTATATTTTGTCAGATTCAGGAGGTAGATGTGAAAAAAAAGTTTCATTCGACAGAAATACTGTCATGGATGGGAAGCCTTTAATTCATTCGAAATATAGGCAAATCTATAAGCAAAACAACTCCCTGGACAATGGTAGAAAATATTTTGAAGGCTCAGAGAGGCCCAAAAGAGACCTGAGATTAACCTGGAATTCCCATGTGTGACTCCTAGTTAGAAGCAGGTATTTTGTTTACAAGGAGCCAAGGCAGAACTTATACCCAGGAATCCTCTCAAAGCCCCAGAAGGAGCGACTCTTCTAGGATTTATATCCATCTGCTTCCAGAAAAGTGTTTGCAGTGCTGTCTTTTACACAAATGAAATTGTTGACATGGAAATCGAGGACATGAACCCTGAGGGAGGAGGGTGTGAGTAGGTTAATCCATCCAAGCAGAAGTTAAATATTTCTTAGCAATGGAGGCCTTTAATCAATCGTAGTTTCCACCAGACAGAGTGATGCCTTAAAATAAGGAGAGCGGAAAGGGGCAGAGGTCCCCTGGCTTGCCCACTGCCCAGGGCACTTCCACTAGGCTGTGCCGCTCTTTGGAGAACAATTTGAAAATTAGGGTTCTAGACAATTATAGGTAGTATGATTGAACCCTAGCCCTGGGCTAGTTGTCTGCAATTCAAGATAAAAAGGAGATACTGTGGATCACTTTTTCTTCTTTCAATAAAGCAAAAGTTTTCATCAGTCTCTCTAAAACATTCTAATTTAATATAAAGAATGCTGTTCAGAGTGGCTGAAGGAGAGGATGGATGGCATATACTAAGATCATTTCCTTCAGAATTAATGCCCAGTATCAGAAGCTTCCCAGGTAGCGCTGCTGGTAAAGAACCTGCCTGCCAAAGCAGGAGACGCAGGTTCAATCCCTGGGTTGGGAAGATTCCTGGAGAAGGGCAAGGCAACCCACTCCAGTATACTTGCCTAGAGAATTCCACGGACAGAGGAGCCTGACAGGCTACAGTCCATGGGGTTGCAAAGAGTTGGACATGACTGAGCACACACATGCACAGCATCAGACCCCTTCTGATAAATATATATATATATATATATATATATATATGGTAAATATATTAGGGAATTTATTTCCCACTGTGTGAGACTTGCTAGAAAAGTTCCTCTCAGAGAAGCTGAAATAGCCAGTACTCAGTTTTCCAGCCAACACGTGGGCATGTGGCTGAAGCTCGGCCTATCTGATCCTGATCATATTAAACACTGGTTTCTTGGGCAACAGAGCCAGGCAGTGGTGTGGAGGGCATGGGTCTGCTGGCATTTGATGGGAAGTTGTGGCCTCCCTACTTAGCAGCAGTGGCACTTGCCGGGGTCCAGCCCTGGTGGATCCAGGGAATTCGAAGTGGGGAAGGAGTTGGAGTCCTAGGAAAGGACTTAGATTTAATTAGATTTAATTAGAGATATAAAGAGAGATTAGGAAAGAACAGTGTAGTAGGAAAATTAGTGGAGAAAAGATGCTGAATAACTTGGTTTACACGGAGAACCAATAAAACTCCGATACAAGGAGTTTGCACCACCTACGTAGGCCACCGGCGCCGCTTGAATAGCAGAGGGTGCCCCACCTTGGGCTCCCTCTCACGTGGGTCTTAGAAGCCAGGGCAAAATTAGTATGCTTGGGGAGCCTCCACGTTCCAGATGGGGATTCAGCCAGAAAAGAAGAGAACAAGAAAAGACCACACGGGGGAAACCAGTCTTTCCAGGAGCTGGTCCATTTCTTCATGTTCCAGGTCCACTTTTATACTTGTAGTTATACATAGAGATAAATACAAGAAACAGAGTCATGCAGGGTCAGCTGCTCTGACCCTTATCTAAAGACAGTGTTCTCAGTATATCTTTGTTCTTACAAGGGTCTTACATTTGTTTACAATATCTTCTGGTCTGGAGACTGATCAACATTTTATGGCCCCACCTTACTTTCTATTGATAAAGGTTGATCAGAAAACTTGTTTCCCCTTAAGATCTACTAAGTCTTAAGATAGTGATAAAGTTACATTCTTACATAGCAAGGACACAGTGATTTATAACAAAGAAAGAGGAGTACAGTGATCTATAACAAGGAGAAAATTCATTAACTCAAAAGTCTAGTATTACTAACATCAAAACTACTATGTTTCTTTTTCTACATTCCAATTACATCGATTAACATACTCCCAGGTGCCTAAGGATATGGAGGCCTGGTGGCAATCATTAACTCAGCAATGAAACCCTTCACCAACATGATTTTTATCTTTAGAAAAACCCTATGTTAACTAAGACTTTCAAAATACTCCATACTCTCTGTGCTGTTTATGGTTGAGAGGTTGTAAACAATCATGTAGGTAGTAGCAAGAGTGTGGATAATCCTGTCACACAAGCTAGTCTGCCAGCAGAGAGGTTTGACCTGAGACACTCCTTTTATATGCAGGAGACTATTATCTAGAGCTCTAAGTTAATTTTCCAGAGAAATGTGGTCAGGGATAGCCCCTGTTAATGTCAGAAGAGTAGGTGAAAGCATAATGCAGTAAGGCAGGCAGACTCTGGTTTTGGGGCAGATGCACGAGCAGATCCAGCGAGGCTCCCTTAAGCCCTGACTTCCCTTTGCCTGTCGGGTCCCTAAACCTCATGACCTTTGCCACGGGCGGGACTCCTCGTGCTGGCTCCCGGCAGGCACTGTCCTCAGTGAACCAGCTCTCTGTGGTCATTCTGGCCCTGCATTGAGGTCCCCTTTGCTCAGAGGTCCCCTTTTCCCACCCAGTTTCCAGGTTTCCCATCTATTCCCTGAGCTACCCATCATCCTTCAGGTAAATTCCTTTCTGGCCTAAATCAGCCAGAATCCATTGGCTACTTACAAACAGATTCCCAGCTGAGATGGTAACAATGAGGCTGTCTGCCATGTGAAATATAAAAGATGAAACAGTGCTATGCTTAGTTGCTCAGTGGTGTCCAACTCTTTGAGACCCTATGGACTGTGGCCCGCCAGGCTCCTCTGTCCTTAGGGATTCGCCAGGCAAGAATGCTGGAGTATTCTTGCCTGCAGGGGATTGCCATGCAAGGGATCTTCCCAACTCAGTTCAGTTCAGTCGCTCAATCGTGTCCAACTCTTTGCGATCCCATGAATCGCAGTATGCCAGGCCTCCCTGTCCATCACCAACTCCCGGAGTTTACTCAGACTCACGGCCATCGAGTCAGTGATGCCATCCAGCCATCTCATCCTTGGTCATCCCCTTCTCCTCCTGCCCACAATCCCTCCCAGCATCAGAGTCTTTTCCAATGAGTCAACTCTTCGCATGAGGTGGCCAAAGTACTGGAGTTTCAGCTTTAGCATCATTCCTTCCAAAGAACACCCAGGGCTGATCTCCTTCAGAACGGACTGGTTGGATCTCTTTGCAGTCCAAGGGACTCTCAAGAGTCTTCTCCAACACACAGTTCAAAAGCATCAATTCTTTGGCACTCAGCCTTCTTCACAGTCCAACTCTCACATCCATACATGACTACTGGAAAAACCATAGCCTTGACTAGACGGACCTTAGTCAGCTAAGTAATGTCTCTGCTTTTGAATATGCTGTCTAGGTTGGTCATAGCTTTCCTTCCAAGAAGTAAGCGTCTTTTAATTTCATGGCTGCAGTCACCATCTGCAGCGAGTTTGGAGCCCCCAAAATAAAGTCTGACACTGTTTCCACTGTTTCCCCATCTATTTCCCATGAAGTTATGGGACCGGATGCCATGATCTTCGTTTTCTGACTGTTGAGCTTTAAGCCAACTTTTTCACAATACAGGAAGATTCTTTACTCTCTGGGCCACCAGGGCCTGTTCAAACTCAACCGCTGCTATCCCAGAGTAAAGAGTCTGTGGCCAAAATGCAAAGAGGCACAAAAGAATTAAATTAGATTTGCATTACCAAACAACCTAGGTTTTAGAAATTTAAAGTAAGTTAAGTTTTCTGGGATTTCCCTGATGGTCCTGTGGTTAAGATCCCACACTTTCATGGAAGTTTCGCTGGTCGGGGAACGAGGATCCTGCAAGCCATGTGGCCAAAAAATTTTGGGGTCCTTTTGACCTCTGTATCTGCCTTTTGGCCTCTGTATCTGCCTTTTGGCCATGGTTGCTGACTTTACAACCTAACCTCTTCCTAAGATGAGGCTCCTCTTTGCACAGCAATGGTAAGCACACAAGACTCTTAAATGGACAGGGACTAGCAATAACCAGCAGCTCTACCCTCCCCATTTTCTTAAGTAAACCAGGTAACTAGTACTGGTTTATAACATTAACCTTAATAACTTATATTAAGACTAATATCCTAAGGGTCATTTCATGTGTGTGTGTGTTTGCTTGCTTAGTTGCTCAGTCATCTCTGACTCCTTGCAACCACATAGACTGTAGCGTACCAGGTTCCTCTGTCCCTGGGATTCTCCAGGCATTAATACTGGAGAGGGTAGCCATTCCCTTCTCCAGGGGATCTTCCTGACCCTGGGATAGAACACTGGCCTCCTGCTTTGGAGGTGGATTCTTTACAGTCTGAGCCATCAGGGAAGCCCTGGGGGCATTTCATATCTAGTTCCAAAGAGAAAAGTTACAAATACTTTAAGATGATGCCTTTGTATCTTCTTTGCTCTCAATTCAACTGCTCACACCTGTTTCCATTAGATAGAGAAAAGAGAAGAGAAGGGGGAAGACAGAGGCGGGAGAGGAAAGCCTGAACAAGAGGTAAAGGAAGAAGGGGAGAGGGGAGGGAAGAGGTCATCTACTTTGTTTCACATCAGGGTTTCTGGCTTAGTTTGTTCAGGCTACTATGCAAAATATCATAGACTGGACAACTCAGGGATAACAGAAATTTATTTCTCACAGTTCTGAAGTCTGGAAGTCTGAGATCATAGAGCCAGTATGGTCAGTCCTCCTGTGAGACCCTCTTCCAATTTGCAGACTGTCCACTTCTCATTATATCTTCACATAGTGGAAAGACAGTGAGAGAGCTCACTAGGGTCTTTTTTTCCTTTTGGGGGAGGGTGCTGCAATGATTCTTCCTTATTGCATGTGGGCTTTCTCTAGTGAACTTCCCTGGTGGCTCAGATGGTAAAGCATCCATCTACAATGCGGGAGACCCGGGTTCGATCCCTGGGTTGGGAAGATCCCCTGGAGAAGGAAATGGCAATCCACTCCAGGACTATTGCCCAGAAAATCCCATGGACAGAGGAGCCTCGTAGGCTACAGTCCATGGGGTCGCAAAGGGTTGGACACGACTGAGCGACTTCACTCACTTCCCTTTCTCTAGTTGTGACGAATAGGGACTACTCTGCGGTTGCAGTGTGGAGGCTTCTCTCTGCAGCGGCTTCTCTTGTTGCAGAGCATGGATCAGCTCAAGAGCACAAACTCAATAGCTGTGGTGCATGCATGGGCTTAGTTGCTCTGAGGCAATGTGAAATCTTCCCAGGCCAGGGATTTACAGTATCCCCATGGAAAAGAAATGCAAAAAAGCAAAATGGCTGTCTGGGGAGGCCTTACAAATAGCTGTGAAAAGAAGAGAGGGGAAAAGCAAAGGAGAAAAGGAAAGCTATAAGCATCTGAATGCAGAGTTCCAAAGAATAGCAAGAAGAGATAAGAAAGCCTTCTTCAGCGATCAATGCAAAGAAATAGAGGAAAACAACAGAATGGGAAAGACTAGAGATCTCTTCAAGAAAATTAAAGATACCAAGGGAACATTTCATGCAAAGATGGACTCGATAAAGGATAGAAATGGTATGGACCTAACAGAAGGACAAGATATTGAGAAGAGGTGGAAAGAATACACAGAAGAACTGTACAAAAATGATCTTCACGACCCAGATAATCACGATGGTGTGATCACTTATCTAGAGCCAGACATCCTGGAATGTGAAGTCAAGTGGGCCTTAGAAAGCATTACTACGAACAAAGCTAGTGGAGGTGATGGAATTCCAGTTGAGCTATTTCAAATCCTGAAAGATAATCTGTGAAAATGCTGCACTCAATATGCCAGCACATTTGGAAAACTCAGCAGTGGCCACAGGACTGGAAAAGGTCAGTTTTCATTCCAATCCCAAAGAAAGACAATGCCAAAGAATGCTCAAACTACCGCACAATTGCACTCATCTCACATGCTAGTAAAGTAATGCTCAAAATTCTCCAAGCCACGCTTCAGCAATACATGAACCGTGAACTCCCTGATGTTCAAGCTGGTTTTCGAAAAGGCAGAGGAACCAGAGATCAGATTGCCAACATCTGCTGGATCATCGAAAAGCAAGAGAGTTCCAGAAAAACATCTATTTCTGCTTTATTGACTATGCCAAAGCCTTTGACTGTGTGGATCACAATAAACTGTGGAAAATTCTGAGAGAGATGGGAATACAAAACCACCTGACCTGCCTCTTGAGAAATCTGTATGCAGGTCAGGAAGCAACAGTTAGAACTGGACATGGAACAACAGACTGGTTCCAAATAGGTAAAGGAGTACGTCAAGGCTGTATATTGTCACCCTGCTTCTTTAACTTATATGCAGAGTACATCACAAGAAACGCTGGATTGGAAGAAACACAGCTGGAATCAAGATTGCCGGGAGAAATTTCAATAACCTCAGATATGCAGATAACACCACCCTTATGGCAGAAAGTGAAGAGAAGCTAAAAGCCTCATGATGAAAGTGAAAGAGGAGAGTGAAAAAGTTGGCTTAAAGCTCAACAGTCAGAAAACGAAGCTCATGGCATCCGGTCCCATCACTTCATGGCAAATAGATGGGGAAACAGTGGAAACAGTGTCAGAATTTATGTTTTTGGGCTCCATACTCTCTGCAGATGGTGACTGCAGTCATGAAATTAAAAGATGCTTACTCCTTGGAAGAAAAGTTATGACCAACCTAGATAGTATATTCAAAAGCAGAGACATTACTTTGCCAACTAAAGTCTGTCTAGTCAAGGCTATGTTTTTTCCTGTGGTCATGTATGGATGTGAGAGTTGGACTGTGAAGAAGGCTGAGCGCCAAAGAATTGATGCTTTTGAACTGTGGTGTTGGAGAAGACTCTTGAGAGTCCCTTGGACTACAAAGAAATCCAACCAGTCCATTCTGAAGGAGATCAGCCCTGGGATTTCTTTGGAAGGAATGATGCTAAAGCTGAAACTCCAGTACTTGGGCAACCTCATGAGAAGAGTTGACTTATTTGAAAAGACTCTGATGCTGGGAGGGATTGTGGCCAGGAGGAGAAGGGGATGACCAAGGATGAGATGGCTGGATGGCATCACGGACTCAATGGACGTGAGTCTGAGTGAACTCCGGGAGATGGTGATGAACAGGGAGGCCTGGCGTGCTGCGATTCATGGGGTCACAAAGAGTCGGGCACGACTGAGCGACTGAACTGAACTGACTGTTTTTTTATTTGCCAGTATAATTTAACTACAGTGATCTGCAAAATTTTTGATCTAAAAAATAACATTTTGCATCACAATCCAACATACACACACACGTATAGTATATATATATACATATATAATAGTGAAACAAAAGTTTTTCCCAAGCCATCCACCCTGCATATTAATTTTTGAGGCCCCTCCCTGTTTTTAAGCAGTTTTAGGTTTACAACAAAATTGACAGGAAGGAACATAAATTCCCGTTATATTCCCTCCCCTCACATGCATAGCCATTATCAACAGAGTGGTACTTTTTTTTTTAAACCAAGGATGAACTGCATTAACACATCAAAGCTTAGGTCATTGATCTTTCTTTTCTTTATATTTAAAGCTGTAATATTTTGATAGCATTAGTTACATCCTATACACTTTTGTACGTTGCATACCATCATTCAACATAGCTCTCCATTTTGTTATTTTTAAAATACTGATTTTTCTCCACTATGTTGTGATGTGTTCATTCACCAATCCTTAGAAATGTTGAGATGTTTTATACATCTTGTACAACAGCTGCAGCTGAAGTCATCACCTGACAATTTTGATAGTACAGTCATTTCCCAAAACCCATCGTTTCTGCACTGCCTGAACAGATTTGAACCTCTTGCCTGCGCTGGGCTTTTCACTGTGGCATGCAGGTTTCTCTAGCTGCAGTTGCACCCTCAGTAGCTGTGGCACTTGGGCTGAGTTGCAGTATGTGGGATTTTGGTTCACTGACCAAGGATCGAACCTGGGCCCCCTGCACTGGGATCGCAGGGCCTTATTCACTGGACCACCAAGGAAGGCCCCGGAAGATAGACTTTACCTTGAATTTTTCTGTATTTTCAATGATGGCACTTGGCAATTTCCCAAGATATAGCAGATTTGGTTTACTATTCCAACTTCTACTCGGCCCTTGTTATGGTCAGGGAACCAAAATGGGGATTCTTTCAGTTGTCAGGTCTGTATGTCTATCCTAAATACATACTCAGGAAAAGGGGAGGTAAGCAGACTGTAGGTCCAAGGGCTGAGTGACACAAGCTTGGGCTCAACCTCCATGTATGACTTGACCCAAAAGGAAGCCAATTTCAAAGAAATGTTAAGTCTCAGCCACATCACAAAGAGCATGAGAGGTGAATTTGGAGTGTACATACAATATATCAGACTCAGATCTCATAGCTCAATGTCTATGCTGTACTTAATCTGTCTGCTGAGCTTTAAATTTCAATTATTTTTTCATCAATATAAATTCTATTTTGACAATTCTTAAATCTGCCTGGCTTTTATAGAACTTTGTTATTTCCCCATTTTTGACACTCTTCTTTAACAATGATTTCAAGTTCAGTATCTGATAATCCCTATATTCATCATCTTTGTAGAACTTATTTTGTAACTTTGTTTTTGCAAACTCTTGCTTATGATGGCATCTCTTTCTACAAGGTAGATTTATTTCCTAGTTCAGTCCCTGAAGGTCAGATTGGTTCTCCTCTATCAGCCCCTGTCCGTTTTCCAAGGAAGAGAACAGGAAAAGGCTAGCACTCACCAGGGAAAGCGGAGCTGTCCTCGTAAATTCCAAGTAGACTACTGCTTACATCTCCCTGATCAGACCATGTGAACAGCCCTCACTGCAAGCCTTTAAGCCTCCATAACTGACAGCACTGCTGATCAAGCGTTTAAGAGCATCTGTGAATTTCTTCATATAGTAGAGATGGACAAGAGTCCCAATTCACTGCTCTGGGGTTGGTGGCAAGTCATGAGAGTTACAGAACTGTCCTGAAGCAGGACATATAGAAAGATACTCAGACCTACTTGAGTGCGTGCGTGCTCAGTCGTGTCAGACTTTCCAACCCCACAGACTGTAGCCCACCAGGCTCCTCTGTCCATGGGATTTTCTAGGCAAGAATACTGGAGTGGGTTGCCATTTCCTCTTCCAGGGGATCTTTCCAACCCAGGATCGAACTCATGTCTCCTGCACTGCAGGTAGATTCTTTACCACTGAGCCATCAGGGAAGCATCCAGACCTCCTTACAGGGCCCCTTAAAGGCAAGGCCTCTGGTTGTAGAACCACTGCTGCTCGCCAGGTTCTCCCTGTAACTGTTGCCTGTAACTCACAATTCAGGGCCTCTAACCACCTTACAGTAACCAATAACCATCAACAAACAAATCAGGAATTCACACAGACAAAGCAAAAGATTCAAACTGACACAGAGAAAAAGAAGAAACATCACTTGGTCAAGATTTATTTCAAGGCCTGAAAACACTGACTAATCAAAAAGGCCCTACTGCAATTTCTTATAATGTATAAATACTTAATATAAAATTTAAAAAATGTAGACACTATTATCTTCTAAACCACACACTATACGATTTTCAAAAGCAAGTTATTTAACAAGACATAAGGTGATAATATTAAACAATTTTCACACTTAATGAAGATATAACCAGCAGCAAGCTATTCAAATACAAATATTTTTACACTTTCCATGTTGTTTTTAAATGTGTTTCAAAGAGTCACTGGTAATCGAGGCTTCTATCAAGTATAGGATTTCTAACATTAAATTACATCTACTAAGTATTTTTATAAAGAAATGAAAAAGACTCAGACTACATTGTTTGCCATAAATTCATACATCAAAATGAAAAACAATCCAACTGCTTTTACTCATGCTTCCCCCTTCTCCAACATAAGCTTTAGATGTTACTCTAAATATTATATAAACAGCTTTGTTCTAATTAGTTCTCTCATTTATGCAGATTAGGAGAAAATGATTTTATAATGAGTTATCTTTAAAATTACCATTTAGATACTTATGCCCCCACTCCCCTCCTCAAATCTCGTGTTAAAGTGGACATTACAATGTGCTATAAAAACCAAAAAAATCTGTAGTCTCAACTTCCTAAATATCCCAAATATCTGTTTTTGTTCTGCCAATATAAACAGAAGTCTTGAGTGGCTAAAAATCATTTCCTAGTAGTCAGCAGGGGAAGAAATGCATAGCATGAACATTATTTAACTGAAACTTTATTACATATGCCTTACCCCCAACCACAAGCACTCTTTAGCCTTAAATTACATTGTGTGCACACAACTACAACAGTTTATATTTGCTCAGAAACATATAATCACATTAAAAATAAGTAACTTTCTACTTCATAGTTCAGTTGGCTCTTAAGGCGGTGGGGAAATAAGTATCTTATGTTAGGAAACTGGTATATATAAATAAACGGCTACGTGTTCATTTAAACTTTGAGAAAACCTAGAGATGAAGTTTGGGGGTGTTTTTTCTTAAATTCAAGAGATATGCAACTTCACCACTGTTCATATAGTGAAGGGGTGGAATGGCAGATACACAGGCAGATGAAACTCTACATTTTGTAAATGGAAAAACTGACGTTGATCATTGGTTATAGGAAACAAAGGTTAAAGAAAATGTTGAAGAATATCTACTCTTAAAAAGAAAGAAGTGCTATACAACACAAAAATGAGACCCAGAGATATGAAAAACACTCATTTTACTGTCTTAAGAGAAAAACAAATAAAAGGCAGGGAATCTAGACCAATTAGAACTGAGGCAGCTGCAACAAAAACGGAACACAGTACAATGATTTGAGGCCTTAAAGGAAATGACTAATTAAAATGAAATTTCACCAGTCTTCATGTCTTTAATAATATATAAATGCCCAAAATATAAAAAAATATGAAGTCTGGATTTTCCCCTTAAGTTTATAATAAACTGTCAAACCTCTGCTTAATACAGTTACTTTTATAAGCTTTCTGATCAGCAGAGCATGCTATACAAGTACACAGATGCTACAATTTTACCATGAGAATTATTGTTCTCATCTCAAACTAATGACCTGCCTGTTACTCATATTTATGCATATTTCATTTCCATTATAAGACACTTAAGACCTTTCTAGTGGTATATTTTAATCAACATATTACATAAAAATCTTGATTTTTTTACAATAAACTTTTTAGTACTGTGACATGATGGATTTAATTGAACAGTTGGAACATAGTATGGTAACTACATTACACTATTTAAACTAATTCACAGCTGTAGGAAAATGTTTGTTTTTTAAAATATAACCAAGATGAGACTGCAGAGTTATGAGCAGTAAAATATTAGAAAACTGTGAATGAATAAATAAGATGATTTTTCCATCAGTGGCCATTCATTATCTTGCTTTTAGGAACTTGGAAGAATTTGTCTTCTCTGAGTTTCAAATGTTCTGGTAAATCTAGTCGTTTCTTAGCTTCTTCGATATCACCTTGAATTGCTGAAATAAGTGACTCTGTGGAGAGAATATACCAGGTAAAGATAATGAAAAACTGTTGCTGTGCTTTTTACTACTCCTTTGTTCAGCTTCTCCTGTAATGTTTTTTTCATCCTTTCTTCTAGACTTAAGTAAAAGTCAATGGTACATAAAGGATGTCCCTAATCGTCTTGCAATTACTTAGAGAAAGGCATTAGCAAAAAGGTACAAGACATGCACTAAATGAAAGAAACAAACACTATCAATTCTCTTCAGTATTTACACTTGTAAAAGAAACTACATTAGAATTAAAACTATCACACTACAATGAGATACTCAGCACCAATTAGTTTAAATGTTCTGATTTACTGTTTCTTACACTTCAAGTACAGCTAAGCACCCATTATTCACAATATCAAATCTTACTTGTTCTTAAAATATAAAAGGAAATATATTTCACCAACTTCATACTGTTGGAGAGAGTCAGTTTGAATCTAGAATGCATCACTTACTATGTTACCCCAGGCAAACTACTTAACCTTTCTAACAATTTCCTCACCTGCAAAATAGACTATATAATACTTCATGTGATTGTTGTGGGGATAAAGTGAGTTGATTCATGTAAGGCTCTTAAAACAAGGCCTGGCATATTACATGCTCAAATACAATCTGTCCTGCCATGATTATTATTAGGAGAAGCAGTAAAAACGGCTGCAGCAATATCTAAGAAGATCTAAAAAAAAACTTACCTAAAGAATCAAAGTCCTTTTCTGGTCTGAGGTAGCCAACGATGGCCACTTTGAGGATTTCCCCATAGAAGTCCTCTTTGAAAGTATGCATGATATGAGTTTCCTACAGTTAAAAGATGTTAAAATTGAATATATCTTTATTTTTATGGTGAGGTCACTGAAATGAAACAATCAACCTTCCTTAAATTTTTAAAGATAGGTTAAAATATACATGCAGTTTTTCCTAAACTCTTCCATTGCTCCTGTTCTTGACCCTGACCTTACAGGTAAACATTATAACTGAGTAAGGTAGATGCTATCCCACAAATCCAGAGTGATTTGCTGTTTTTAGAAAAAGTTAACATGCAACAAAATAAGACTCTTATTAAGGTGAAAAAACTGAGCGAATACACCAAAGAGGCAATGAGCAAAGAACTCTTCCTCAAAAGACAGCATTCCATGAAAATCAAAAAAAAAAAGCAACACAGTAGACATTTGTCATACGTAGTTACAACAAAAGCACTGGATCCAGAATATATTAAGAACTTCTTTCAGTCATTCAGACAATCCCATTTTTTAAAAAAGGAGTAAATAAAGACTTCAACAGGTACATCATGTACATCTGTTATCAGCAAAGAAAAGGAAAAAGAAAACTCTTAAAATGAACCTCCTACCAATGGAAAACTGAGTTTCTCCTAACTACAGAAGGCACTCCTTAACTGGCTCTGTAATAACAGTTCTGTTATCTGAGTAGCTAAATAAGAAAAAATTAGTCATGGGATAGCCTCCTCTCCCTTTCATTTCCTCCCTCACTCCACAGAAAAATATTTTGTGTTCTTTCATCAATTCTTTTCTTTATCTACGCCAACACACCCTTAATCCTGAAAAATAAGAGGACCATTGAGCATAATGGTCAGTAGTCCTGAACCCCTTCTACTTCTTACACTGAAGAACTTTTAAAATTTTTAGGTTTTAAAAATATATATAATAGTTTGATGTTAGAAAAACAAGGCTCTTTGGGTTAAAGAATTTCTCTTTGTTATAAATCATTGTATTCGTCTTTCTGTAAGAATGTAACTTCATTTAGTGCTTTCTGAGAAGGACACTGGAAACTTCTGGGTTAAAAGTTAAAACCTGAAAGGCAGAATGTGCTGCATAAAAGATAGCTTTCCCCCCTTATCTCAAGGACTCAGAGCCTCCTGACTGATCTGTTCTTAACTAATAACTTAGTTTCCACTGTGTAACAGGCTTCTCCTCAAAAAATGCCTTTCCCTGTACTAGGCACCGCAGGGCCAGGTGGTCAATTAAATGTCTCCACTTCATCCTCAGACCCCCTTATCACATTGTTCCCTACATTCTGATCTCATTCCCAGTTGTCCTTGATCTCTCTGTATAAAAATCCCCTCGGTGAGTGTTGGGTGTTCACTTCTGGAAACAGAAGATTGAACCCCGGCTTGCCGGCCCCAATAAATCCTCCTGCTGATTGCATCGAGTCCGAGTCACTGTGGTCTTTGGGGCGACGGTTCCCGAGAAAAGGCCGTGAGGTCTTACAACACCAGTACTTTTTCAGCTAGCTTTTCAACTGTGACAGATTTCTATAAACCCTTCAAAGAGAATGAAATTTAGATGACCAAAAGATTCAGCCAGATCTAGAAGATTAAGCACTTAAGCTGTGTAAATTTGATGATAAGAACAGGAGAATATGTATACCCTCAAAGGGGGCTGAAAGATGAGAAAAAGCATCATTCTGCATTTTTATCAGAAAGCACCATTCATAGAGTAAGCAGTTCTACCTTAACAGGGTGCATGCATGTTCAGTCGCTGAAGTCATGTCCGACTCTTTGCAACCCCATGGACTAGAGCTTGCCATTCTCCTCTGTCCAAGGGATTATCCAGGCAAGAATACTGGAGTGGGTTGCCATTTCCTTCTCCAGGAAATCTTCCCAACTCAGGGATTGAACCTGGGTATCCTGCATTGCAGGCAGATTCTTTACCACTGTGCCTCCTGGAAAGCCCTAACAGAGTGAGCAATAATTAAAGGGTAAATGACCTACATTAACTGTGGCAGACTCAACTTTATTTCACTTTTGTTTCTAATAAAGGTAAATACACAGGCAGTTATAAAAATTTAATTATTGTAGTTTCGGTTTGTGATTCCACTTTCTATTTTCTCCATAATTTATAAAATTAATCTATGTTACTGGGTACACAATGATATTATCTCTGAGTTTTGGTATACTACCAATTTGGTATAAATTCAAAATGGATTTTTATAACTTTAGGATGTTAAATGCAGTCCCCATGGTAACCACAAAGAAAATGCCTACAGAAAATACACAGAAGGAAATAAGAAGGGATCAATATGTGTTACAAAAAAAAATCAGCTAAAACAAGTCAGTAATCGAAGAATCAATGGACAGAAAAGCTGGAAGGCATATTAAAAAAAAAAAAAGTAAAATAGCAGAGTCCCTCCTTACTAGTAATTACTTTAAATGTAAATGGATTAAATTCTCCAACCAAAAGTCAGAGATTAGCAGAATAGTTAAAAATACAAAATCCAACTATACTGTCTTTATAAGAGACTCACTTTAGATCCAAAGACACAAACAGCTTGAAAGTGAAAGGATGGAAAAGTTATTTCATTCAAATAGTAACTAAACACTTCACTTTTAAACCCTTCAGATACACTGCCAAAATTCTAGAATCTGGATTACTGTTGTGATCCACTGATGAGTTCTACCTGCATATTACTCTAAATCATCATCTCATCCTCATTTATGGAGTGAAACACAATTCTTACCATGGATTTTTAGTATTCTTGTAGTATGGGTTCCATCCTATGCTCACCACCATCTTATGGACATCTCCATTTCCAACACTGGCCCAACCATAATAAATGCCAGTAGATATATCAGCTGGAAGATTATCTACTACTTGTTCAGGAAAGTTAGCTAAACAATAGAAGAAAATATGCTGTTTAGCGTTTCATATTCAATATTTATAAAAGTCACATGCAAGCCTAGTCTAAATCATCAAACAAGATTCCCAGGACTCTGACTAAGACTATTAATACCATCATTTCATACTCTGGCTAGGATTTCTTTTTCTTCTTCATACCAATTGGTTAGGAAAAAGTACCTGATTATAAGTGTGTAAGGTACCAGGTTAGTTATATAAGTGTATCAAAAAATGGAAAGTCTCACGTAGGAGAAGAAAATAAATACACTAACAGCTGGATTTTTAGCCCTGGTCTTTCTTAAAGAGGCTCAGAATCTCTTGAAAAGATTCCTATTATTTGAAATACACAAGCCTAGGCCCCCAAGCTCAAAGGCTACTTTAACAGGTTTAAGGGCAGTCCGGGAATGTACTTTTAAGGATCATTAAGCATACCTTCAGGTTCTGACTACGAAAACTAAGGTAGAAAGATCAGAATGATACCTGATTCTCATTCAAGTGTCTGTGTCGTCACTTGGACACAATTTACTAACGTATTTAAAGAAAGAAAACCATATTGCTGGCCTAAGAATTTAGCCTATCTGGCCCACATTTTCTAAAGGGCAAAACAGGCACCAGCCTGGCGGTTTGATCACAGCTGAACTGGGAGGCGGGAAAGGGGGATCCTGAAACTCAGCTTCAGCTTTCTGAGGTCACCACTCCACAAGCCGGGTGAGCTCTGAGCCACGAGCAAGGACGCGCTCCAGCAGCCCGACCAAAGGTCTTTTGCCTCAGCAAAGCGGGACCTGGGTGGAGGAAAGTGTCATCTCTGCCCGAAGTCCCACGACCCAGCTTGGAGCTCCCCGGCTGACGTCCCAGCTCCGCTCCGAGGTGACCCAGCCAAGGGCGGGTGGGGGGACTCCGCGCTCTCCTGCGCTCACCTGTAGGGATGCCCAACTGCTTCGGAGCCGCGGCCGAAGCCCCGCACCACTTGGCCGCGGCAGAAATATGGCAGGTGCCTCGCGACGCCGTCCGCTTCAGGTTCCGGCTGCGGCCGCGACCGCGAGTCCGGCGGGGCCTCCGTGGAGGCGGTGCCCGGACCCCCGGACCAGCCGGGGGACACGTGAGGGTACTCGGCCGGCCCGCCGGGCAGGCGAGCGGACGGGCGCACAACAGCCGATCGGTGCGGACTACACGCCGCCGCGAGAGCCTCACGCCCGCTGACCCAACAGAAGGGGCCGGATGACTCAGAGGCTGCGTCTGGGCCCCGGGAAGCCGGCGACCGCGGAAGTAAGTACGGGTGTGGGCGGGGAGCGCGGTGGGGGCGGGCCAGCGCGGGAGGCTGCCCAGCCCTCCCGAATGCCCCGGGCCTGCGCACACTGCTCCGGCTGAGCGCCCCGGCGCCCCTTCGGCTTCCGTAGCCCCGCCCCCAGCCGTAGCTGGGAGTCGCTGCTTTGCCCTTCCTCAGGTGTATCCCTGGCGTTGGGATCTGAGGCAGAGATGCATTTTTTTCAGCCGGAGGGCTGTGGAAAGCACTATTCCCGGACACTCCTAAGTGTTTCTTTCCCCTTTTCCTTTTCATTATGATTTGACGCCAAAAAGAAACTTTTCTTTAGCTCCTTGACAACTGCTAGATTGCTCTTCATTCATCGATCAGTCGCTCTTTAAACACTTTATAAACCTCAAGGTTTCAAGTCGGAAATCACCTCTTCATTGGAGTTTTCACGACTACCTGCCGGAAGTGATCCTCTTCTCTAGACCACTTGTCCACGATCTGAATTTATATTAGCATGTAAGCTCCAGGGAGCGTGCTCTGATCTGTAAACCTGCAGTCCCGGAGACTAGCGGAAGGTTACAGCGATGCAATTTTTTTTGATAAAGACAGGGCTGTCTACCCACTCTCCCTCTTTATCTCCTTAGTCTCTCTGAGGAACTTTAAAAGCTTGATACAAGACTTGATCTCTACCGAACTGCAATTTTCTGGGCCTTCACACTCTTGGTCCTGTAAACTTTACCTCTGGAAATCATTTCTGGGTTGCTCACAAGACACATCCTCTTGTTCTTGAGATAGAAGTTTTAATTGTTCTCTTATTTTTCTCTACAAACATGTGTGAGATTCTGTCCAAACTTAATAGTCATTTTCATTTGACCTTACATGTATGTAACCGATAGTGCTTACCCTGTGTTCCAATTATCTTCTCCCTATACTGGTACTGAGAAATGGGCTATTTGCCCGCCAAATCAATAAACAAAGTGTGTCACATCATTAGAGACTATAACCCTCCAAAGTGAGCTGGTGAGCCCTGAGGGAACTCTGGAAGGAAAGAATACCTGCCATCTAGTAACCATCAGACTGTAGCGCTACTACCTACTGGTGAGCGCTGGCCGAACGCAGGATGTGAAACTATAGCATGTTGGCCCCAGATAGCTGAAGTGCTTATCAAAGGAACGATTTCAGTGAGCTCAGACTCTTGCGTAGTCTCATACATAGAAAAGCACTGAATTTATGAACTTGAGATACCTGGTTTTCCTTCATTAACAATAATCTTTTGACCTTTGGAGTGACTGCCCTTTGTTGCAAAAATTCTGTATAATCTTGACTCCCCTACCCCTCGCTTCCACAGAGCAGTTCTCTCAGGGCTGCTTGAGATGCTGCCTTTGGGGCTTGAAGTCCTAAAAATTCCCACCAAACATAACATAACTCAACTCTGAGGTTGTGAATATTTTTTAAGTTGACAGTACCAAAAGGGTCTTTGTTGGTATCACTGTTTTATTTACCTAACACTAGCATAGCACCTTTGTTGTTCAGTCACTCAATTGTGTCTGACTCTTTGTGACTCTGTGGACTGCAGCATGCCAGGCTTCCCTGCCCTTCACCATCTCCCAGAGTTTGCTTAAACTCATGACCATTGAGTCAATAATGCCATTCAAACATCTCATCCTCTGTTGTCCCTTTCTCCTCTTCCTGCATAGCACCTGGTTTATAGCAAACATTTTGTAAGTATCTGCAGAAGGAATGAATTAATGAGCCCAGTGTTCACCAAGCACAATGCAGGGTGCTTGGGAACAAAGGTGTCTGAGACAAAGACTTGGCCCCTCAGAAGACTCAGTTTAGTGGGGAGACCTATTGGGAAGCCTGATAACATAGCATTCTGCGCTGTAAATAGGCCAATGAAGTCCTGATAAAGTGCTTGGTAAGTTGCTAGAGGGAGAAGCCTGCATATAAAAGGCATTTTGTGCAGTTAACGGTGAAGTGCATAGGTGCTAGAGCTAGATAAGCTAGGGTTTGAATGCAGGCTCTGCCTCATTTAATTGCTGGGTGACTTTGGGCAAAATACTCTGTCTGAGTCTCAGTGTTCTTATCAACTAAATGGGAATAGTAATAATTTTGTGGGTTTAAAGTGAGATAATGTATGCACTGCACTTACCAAATTGCCTGGCCTAACAGCAACAATGGCAGGAGCATCTTTATCAGTGATACACTATATAAGAAAAGTCTAGATATACAGCAGCTCAGGCAATTCAATACCAGAAAATAAACAACCCAATCAAAAAGTGGGCAGAAGACCTAAGCAGACATTTCTCCAAAGAAGACATACAAATGGCTAATAAACACATGAAAAGATACTCAATATCGCTCATTATCAGAGAAATGCAAGTCAAAGCTACTATGAAATAATACCTCATGTTGGTCAAAATGGCCATCACCAAAACGCCTGCAAACAATAAATGCTGGAGAGGGTGTGGAGAAAAGGGAATTCTCCTGCACTGTTGGTGGGAATGTAAATTGATATAGCCACTGGAAGACAGTATGGAGATTCCTTTAACAATTAGAAATAAAACTACCATACACCCCAACAATTCCACTACTGGGCATGCAACCTGAGAAAACCATAATTGAAAAAGATGCATGTAACCCAACGTTCCTTGCAGCACTATTTACAATAGCTAGGACCTGGAGGCAACCTAGATGTCCATCAACAGATGAATGGATAAATATGAATGGTACATATATACAATGGAATATTCAGTTCAGTTCAGTCGCTCAGTTGTGTCCGACTCTTTGTGACCCCACGAATCTTAGCACACCAGGCCTCTCTGTCCATCACCAACTCATGGAGTTCACCCAAACCCATGTCCAGTGTGTCAGTGATGCCATCCATCCATCTCATTCTCTGTCATCCCCTTCTCCTCCTGCCCTCAATCTTTCCCAGCATGAGGGTCTTTTCCAATAAGTCAGCTCTTCACATCAGGTGGCCAAAGTATTAGAGTTTCAGCTTCAGCATCAGTCCTTTCAATGAATATTCAGGACTGATTTCCTTTAGTATGGACTGGGTGGATCTCCTTGCAGTCCAAGGGACTCTCAAGACTCTTCCCCAACACCACAGTTCAAAAGCATCAATTCTTCTGCACTCAGCTTTCTTTATAGTCCAACTCTCACATCTGTACATGACTACTGGAAAAACCATAGCCTTGACTAGACAGACCTTTGGTGACCAAGAAATGTCTCTGCTATTCAATACGCTGTCTAGGTTGGTCATAGCTTTCCTTCCAAGGAATAAGTGCCTTTTAATTTCATGGCTGCAATTACCATCTGCAGTGATTTTGGAGCCCAGAAAAATAAAATCAGCCACTGTTTCCCCATCTATTTCCCATGAAGTGATGGGACCGGATGCCATGATCTTCGTTTTCTAAATGTTGAGCTTTAAGCCAACTTTTTCACTCTCCTCTTTCACCTTCATCAAGAGGCTCTTTAGTTCTTCACTTTCTGCCATTAAGGGTGGTGTCATCTGCATATCTGAAGTTATTGATATTTTTACTCAACCATAAATGAATGCATTTGAGTCAGTTCTAATAAGGTAGATTAACCTAGAGCCTAGTATACAGAATATAGTAAGTCAGAAAGAGGAAAACAAGTATGGTATATTAGCACATATATATGGATTATAAAAGCTGATACTGATGAACAAATCTGCAGGGCAGCAATGGAGATACAGACATAGAGATCAGATTTGTGGACACAGCTGGGGAAGGACAGGGTGGGACAAATGGAGAGAGTAGTATGGAAACAGATACATTACCATATGTAAAATAGATAGCCAGTGGGAATTTACTGTATGACTCCGGAAACTCAAACTGGGGCTCTGTGACTACTAGAGTGATAGGATGGGATGGAACATGGGCGAGAAGTTCAAAAGGGAGAGGACATATGTATGCCTATGGCTGATTCATGTTGATGCATGGTAGAAACCAGCACAATGTTAGTAAGGCAATTATCCTTCAGTTAAAAATAAATTAATTAAAAAAAGAAAAGCCTAGAGATCAGAGCCTGAGAAAGCATATATGATGGGTGCTACTCCTTCAACATTACAAGAAGTGTGACAATTAAATGAAGTAAAATAAGTAAATGAGTCAGGATAAATGCAGTGGAGTGGTCTTAAGAATGAAATGGGTAATAAGTACTTCAGACAGTATTTCACATAACCCTCATATCAGCTTTGGAGTAAGCATTAACCCCAATTTAAAAGAGGGAAAGGAGACTAGGAGAATTTCTAAGACGAGGCATTTGGGTTCCAATTTTTAAACTGTTGACATGTCAATTACTGTGCCTAAATACTATGTCAGGTCCATGAATCAAGGCAAATTGGAAGTAGTCAAACAAGAGATGGCAAGAGTGAGTGTCGACATTCTAGGAATCAGCGAACTAAAATGGCCTGGAATGGGTGAATTTAACTCAGATGACCCTTATATTTACTACTGCAGTCAGGAATCCCTCAGAAAAATGCAGTAGCCATCATGGTCAACAAAAGAGTCCAAAATGCAGTACTTGGATGCAATCTCAAAAACGACAAAATGATCTCTGTTCATCTCCAAGGCAAACCATTGAATATCATAGTAATCCAAGTCTATGCCCCAACCAGTAACGCTGAAGAAGCTGAAGTTGAACGGTTCTATGAAGATCTACAAGACCTTTTAGAACTAACACCTAAAAAGATGTCCTTTTCATTATAGGGGACTGGAATGCAAAAGTAGGACGTCAAGAAACACCTGAAGTAACAGGCAAATTTGGCCTTAGAATACAGAATGAAGCAATGCAAAGACTAATAGAGTTTTGCCAAGAAAATGCACTGGTCATAGCAAACACCATATTCCAACAATACAAGAGAAGGCTCTACACATGGACATCACCAGATGGTCAACACCAAAATCAGATTGATTATATTCTTTGCAGCCAAAGATGGAGAAGCTCTAGACAGTCAACAAAAGAAGACCAGGAGCTGACTGGCTCAGATCATGAACTCCTTATTACCAAATTCAGACTTAAATTGAAGAAAGTAGGGAAAACCGCTAGACCATTCAGGTATGACCTAAATCAAATCCCTTACAATTATATAGTGGAAGTGAGAAATAGATTTAAGGGCCTAGATCTGATATATAGAGTGACTGATGAACTATGGATGGAGGTTCATGACATTGTACAGGAGACACGGATCAAGACCATCCGCATGAAAAAGAAATGCAACAAAGCAAAATGGCTGTCTGGGGAGGCCTTACAAATAGCTGTGAAAAGAAGAGAAGCAAAAAGCAAAGGAGAAAAGGAAAGATACAAGCATCTGAACGCAGAGTTCCAAAAAATAGCAAGAAGAAATAAGAAAGCCTTCTTCAGCGATCATTGCAAAGAAATAGAGGACAAGAACAGAATGGGAAAGACTAGAGATCTCTTCAAGAAAATTAGAGATATCAAGGGAACATTTCATACAAAGATGGGCTCAAGAAAGGACAGAAATGGTATGGACCTAACGGAGGTAGAAGATATTAAGAGGTGGCAAGAATACACAAAAGAACTGTACAAAAAGATCTTCACAACCCGGATAATCACGATGGTGTGATCACTCACCTAGAGCCAGACATCCTGGAATGTGAAGTCAAGTGAGCCCTAGAAAGCATCACTACAAACAAAGCTAGTGGAGGTGAGGAATTCCAGTTGAGCTGTTTCAAATCCTGAAAGATGATGCTGTGAAAGTGCTGCACTCAGTATGCCAGGACATTTGGAAAACTCAGCAGTGGCCACAGGACTGGAAAAGTCAGTTTTCATTCCAATCCCAAAGAAAGGCAATGCCAAAGAATTCTCGAACTACCACACAATTGCACTCATCTCACATGCTAGTAAAGTAATGTTCAAAATTCTCCAAGCCAGGCTTCAGCAATATGTGAACCGTGAACTCCCGGATGTTCAAGCTGGTTTTCGAAAAGGCAGAGGAACCAGAGATCAAGTTGCCAACATCCGCTGGATCATGGAAAAAGCAAAAGAGTTCCAGAAAAACATCTATTTCTGCTTTATTGACTATGCCACAGACTTTGATGGTATGGATCACAATAAACTGTGGAAAATTCTGAGAGAGATGGGAATACCAAACCACCTGACCTGGTCTTGAGAAATCTGTATGCAGGTCAGGAAGCAACAGTTAGAACTGGACATGGAACAATAGACTGGTTCCAAATAAGAAAAGGAGTGTGTCAAGGCTGTATATTGTCACCCTGCTTATTTAACTTATATGCAGAGTACATCATGAGAAATGCTGGACTAGAAGAAACACAAGCTGGAATCAAGATTGCCGGGAGAAATATCAATAACCTCAGATATGCAGATGACACCACCCTTATGGCAGAAAAGGAAGAGGAACTACAAAGCCTCTTGATGAAAGTGAAAGAGGAGAGTGGAAAAGTTGGCTTAAAGCTCAACAGTCAGAAAACGAAGATCATGGCATCCGGTCCCATCACTTCATGGGAAATAGATGGAGAAACAGTGGAAACAGTGTCAGACCTTATTTGGGGGGCTCCAAAATCACTGCAGATGGTGACTGCAGCCAATGAAATTAAAAGACGCTTATTCCTTGGAGGAAAAGTTATGACCAACCTAGACAGCATATTCAAAAGCAGAGGCATTACTTTGCTCACTAAGGTCCGTCTAGTCAAGGCTATGGTTTTTCCTGTGGTCATGTATGGACGTGAGAGTTGGACTGCGAAGAAGGCTGAGCGCCGAAGCATTGATGCTTTTGAACTGTGGTGTTGGAGAAGACTCTTGAGAGTCCCTTGGACTGCAACGAGCTCCAACCAGTCCATTCTGAAGGAGATCAGCCCTGGGATTTCTTTGGAAGGAATGATGCTAAAGCTGAAACTCCAATACTTTGGCTACCTCATGCGAAGAGTTAACTCATTGGAAAAGACTCTGATGCTGGGAAGGATTGGGGGCAGGAGGAGAAGGCGATGACCAAGGATGAGATGGCTGGATGGCATCACTGACTCGATGAACGTGAATCTGAGTGAACTCCAGGAGATGCTGATGGACAGGGAGGCCTGGTGTGCTGCGATTCATGGGGTCACAAAGAGTCGGACATGACTGAGCAACTGAACTTAACTGACTGAAATACTGTGTTATCAGCACAGGATATGAAAAGCTAAGCCTAACTCTTTTCCACTGCTACTCAATAGCCCTCAATAGCTCCCTAGTACAACAGAATAAAATAGCCTTTCAAGGGTCCCCTTCAATTTCCCATCTGGGTTTTATCTCTAAGGACTCCCCTCAAGTACTTTATAGACTAGTCTATTCAGAGACACCCCTACACACACACACGCCCACTTCAGTGGCCAAAGAATGTGCTTGAAACAACTCTGGTGATTATTCTGTAGCCTAAAGCAGCAATCCCCAACATTTTTGGCACCAGGGACTGGTTTTGTGGAAGAAACATTTTCCACAGACCAGGGATAGGGAGATGGTTTCAGGATGATTCAAGCATATTACATTTACTGTGCACTTTATTTTCATTATATAAGCTACACCTCAGACCATCAGGCATTAGATCCCAGAGGTTGGGGACCCCTGACCTAATGGGTTTATTACTTTTCCCACTCCTTTGACTATAAAAATATGCTACAGCATTTTCAGATGTAAATCTAGAGTGTGTGTGTCTGTGTGTCTTTATGAAGCTCCAAACTTTTAACCAAAGAAATATTAGAAATACGCTTTTAGATTTGTGCTGTGAGCTGCACTGGCAGCACCGTTTCCTCTGCCAGCAGACAAAGAGCATACTTTTCTGCAGTTGAGTTTACTTTCAACAGGAAGAAAGAGCACAGTGGGGAATCAAGCGGGAGCAGAACTAGAGAGACTTGTGAAGGAGAAAGAGCGGGCCCACCATAATTAAACAATAAACAATTAAAAATGAATTTAAAGAACTCTTTAAACTCAACAATAAGAACACAGACAACCCAGTTTTTAAAAATGGACAAATAGTCTGGACAGACACCTCACCAAAGAATGTATAAAGATGTCAGGTACATATTTGAAGACATGCAACATCATATGTCATTAATGAATTACAAATTAAAACAACAGTGAGATACCACTACCTATTAGAATGGCTAAAACGCCAAACACGGACAATACTAAATGCTGATAAAGTTGTGAAAGTTCAGGAACTTTCATTCATTGTTGCTAGGAATGCAAAATGGTACAGCTACCTTGGAAGACGGTTTGGCAGTTTCTTACAAAGGTGATCATATTTTTCCTGTATGGTCCAATAGTTTTGGTATTTACCCAATGAGTTGAAAACTTATGTCCACATAAACCCTGCACATTTATGTTTATATGTTTATAGTAGCTTAGTTCAGAATTGCAAAACTTAAAAGTATAAAAAAATTAAACAGAAACCTCAAATAGAGTTGGAAGACCATAAGGGGGAACTCTCTATCTCCAGGCAGATAGCAGAGCTCAACAGGAAGAAGACTCCTTCCCTGGCAAGAACTCAGCCAAAAAAAAAGCCATAGATTCTTTATTTGCTATATATGCTTCCCTGGTGGCTTGGACAGTAAAGAATCTGTCTGCAATGCAGGAGACCTGGTTCGATCCCTGGGTCGGGAAGATCCCCTGGAGAAGGGAATGGCAACCCACTCCATTATTCTTGCCTGGAGAATTTCATGGACAGAGGAGTCTGGTGAGCTACAATCCATGTGGTTGCAAAGAGTCGGACATGACTGAGTGCCTAACACTTTCATTTTTCCAAAATTCCTTTTCCAATCTATAAAAGCATTCTCCTTCCCTTTCTGTGTAGGGGACTTGTACATGATTTACAATGGTTGCTAACCCCAAATACAGTTCTCTGCTAACCCCAGACAGACCCATCTTTGCTGGAGAAATATCTAGTGGTCTATTCATTTCAAGTCAACATTTTTGTGACTAGCAGGAGACCACAAAAGAATTTTGATGTGGCTTCTCTGGTCATCCAGCGGTTAAGAATGTGCCTGCCAAATGCAGGGGACACAGGTTCAGTCCCTGGCCTGGGAAGATGCCACATGCCACAGGGCAATTAACCCCAGTCATCGCAATTGCTGAGTCTGTGCTGTAGAGCCCTTGAACTCAGCTACTGAGCTCGTGTGCAGCAGCAGCTGAAGCCTGTGTGCCCTCAAGCCTGTGCTGTGCAAAGAGAGACGCCCTCACACCAAAACGGAGAGTAGCCCAGGCCACAGCTAGAGAGTCTGTGCACAACAAGGGAGATCCAGTGCAGCCAAAAAGAAAAAGACTCCTGATAGCTCTGGGGCTGGTGAGCACACAGCCGTGATGACCACAGCTGAGCCACGGCCACTCACGGCTTTCTCACAGGCCCTAAAGTTGAAGGTTTTTCTCCTGGATCTGAGTTTGTGCCCTCTTTGCTTTACTCGGGTTTTACCCCTCCAGGTTTTACTCAGGATATATTCAGAGGTTCCTCTGTTCTGGTTAAGGCCTTGTTCTATATTAGAGTATTCATTTGGCACTTTGCTCTGATTTTGTGATCAGACTGATTCACTGAAACTGGCTAGTCCTGGCCGTTCATCGAGATCAGGGGTTGTTTTTATAAAACTGTTTCTGAAGAATGGCTAGGATTTTTCAGATTTGACCTGTTCCTTTGGAATGGTTGTCTTCTGGAGACGGCTGAAAAAAAGTCTTTGGCCTGGCTCCCACCAAACCAACCTGTCTTCTTAAAACTGGCTGGGTTAGCTTGCAAGCTGTTTAAATTGAGCCATTTATGCTGTAGCTGCTTAAGCCATTTGAGAATTGTCCTCTGTTCCAAAGGAAAAATCTCTAGGATGGGGGTTTCCAGTTATGTAAGTATTTTGAGGGCAGCTACACACAGGGACTCAGGCCTATTTTATGTTTAAAACCCATGGCCCTTCTTCATGCATATTTCTAACTACATGGACCAATATGACCAAAGGCAGTTTAGAGTATCAGTGACCACTATAGGGAATTTTTGAAATCTCCAAACTTAATTTTCTTAAAATTGAACTGGAATACAATAACTCAAATTTCCAGAGTTCAGTGGAACATTTATTTCAAAGCATCCCAACATTATCAGTAAACTAAAATTACTCTCTGCAAAATAAGAGTTTAAGATTAACCGAGGCAAGCTAGTGGTCCAGTGGTTAGGACCACTTCTGCCTTCACTTCTATGCCAACTACATCTCCAATCTACCCTAAAATCCCCATACTGATTCTCTTGTCAAATTTCTCTTTTTCTCTGAAACTCTCCTACCCCTTTACCCCCAGAATTCCCATGTATACAGGAGTTATCCATGTTAGTAAACTTCTGTTTGTTTTTCTCATTTTAATCTGCCTTTTATTACAGAGGAGTCTCTGCGAAGAACCTGAATGTAAATAGAAAATTATTATTTCTCCTCTATACCTGTTGATGTGCTATAGCAAATTTATTATAATTGGGTGTTGGGCTGCCCCCAACAGGCCTGCAAGCCCTGTATTTGCCCAGCTTCAAGACCAAAGAAAGAGTCTGGAATCAGCCTCACAGACTCAGTGGTTTAATGGATGGGGAAAACTTGCATGACTGAAGCAAAGTCCTGGAGCGGCCAGCACCCCAGCCTTCACTCCTTGTGGGGAGAGGGAGGTTACCAGTTATAAGGGGAATTGATAACAGTTGGCTCATTGTTTACCAAGGAAACCAGCGGTGGGCATGCCCTTCATTGCCCCTTTGATCTCCTAGTGGAGATACTCAACCTAAAGCTATTAATAAAACAATCACTGGCTGGAGCCTGGGTGTAGGAAGGCCCGTCTCATGAGTAGGGTATATATGAAGCAGGCACTGGTTGAGCAGGAAATGTACAGAGACCAAGAGAACAGCTATCTTGAGTGCCCTGATCATACATAAAGGGGCTGGCTGAGGTGTAAATGTCTTCAGAATGCCATTCTTGAAAACAGACATGTAAGATCTCACATGAAACCCCAATATAAAAGAGAAATGAAGAAGAAAAGAAAAAATATCACACCAGTGTATTTTGTAGTTTAAATGTAGAAAATTCACTTTCTATACTATCAGTTCAGTTCAGTCGCTCAGGCTTGTCCGACTCCACGACCCCATGAACCGTAGCATGCCAGGCTTCCCTATCCATCACTAACTCCCTGGAGTTTACTCAAACTCATGTCCATTGAATCAATGATGCCATCCAACCATCTCATTTTCTGTCGTCCCCTTCTCCCCTCACCCTCAGTCTTTCCCAGGAGCCGGGTCTTTTCAAATGAGTCAGCTCTTTGCATCAGGTGGCCAAAGTATTGGAGTTTCAGCTTCAACATCAGTCCTTTCAATGAAACTGATTTCCTTTAGGATGGACTAGTTGGATCTCCTTGCAGTCCAAGGGACTCTCAAGAGTCTTATCCAACACCACAGTTCAAAAGCATCAATTCTTCAGTGCTCAGCTTTCTTTATAGTCCAGCTCTCACATCCATACATGACTACTGGAAAAACCATAGCCTTGACTAGATGGACCTTTGTTGGCAAAGTAATGTCTCTGCTTTTTAATATGCTATCGAGGTTGGTAATAACTTTCCTTCCAAGGAGGAAGTGTCTTTTAATTTCATGGCTGCAGTCACCATTTGCAATGAGTTTGGAGCCCCCAAAAATAAAGTCTGACACTATTTCCACTGTTTCCCTGTCTATTTGCTATGAAGTGATGGGACAGGATGCCATGATCTTTGTTTTCTGAATGTTGAGCTTTAAGCCAGCTTTTTCACTCTTCTCTTTCACTTTCATCAAGAGGCTTTTTAGTTCTTCACTTTCTGCCGTAAAGGTGGTGTCATCTGCATATGTGAGGTTATTGATATTTCTCCTGGCAATCTTGATTCCAGCTTGTGCTTCCTCCAGCCCAGTGTTTCTCATGATGTACTCTGCATATAAGTTAAATAAGCAGGGTGACAATATACAGCCTTGACGTACTCTTTTTTCTATTTGGAACCAGTCTGTTGTTCCATGTCCAGTTCTAACTATTATGTCCTGACCTGCATACAGATTCCTCAAGAGGCAAGTCAGGTGGTCTGGTATTCCCATCTCTTTCAGAATTTTCCACAGTTTATTGTGATCCACCCAGTCAAAGGCTTTGGCATAGTCAATAAAGCAGAAATAGATGTTTTTCTGGAACTCCCTTGCTTTTTGATGATCCAGTGGATGTTGGAATTTGATCTCTGTTTCCTCTGCCTTTTCTAAAAGCAGCTTGAACATCAGGAAGTTCACGGTTCACATATTGCTGAAGCCTGGCTTGGAGAATTTTGAGGATTACTCTGCTAGTACATAAGATGAGTATAATTGTGCAGTAGTTTGAGCATTCTTTGACATTGTCTTTCTTTGGTGTTGGAATGAAAACTGACTCTTTTCCAGTCCTGTGGCCACTGCTGAGTTTTCCAAATTTGCTGGCATATTGAGTCCAGCATTTTCACAGCATCATCTTTTAGGGTTTGAAATAGCTCAACTGAAATTCCATCACCTCCGCTTTGTTCATAGTGATGCTTCCTAAGGCCCACTTGACTTCTCATTCCAGGATGTCTGGCTCTAGGTGAGTGATCACACCATTGTGATTATCTGGGTCATGAAGATCTTTTTTGTACAGTTCTTCTATGTATTCCTGCCACCTCTTCTTAATATCTTCTGCTTCTGTTAGGTCCAGACCATTTCTGTCCTTTATTGAGCCCATCTTTGCCTGAAATGTTCCCTTGGTATCTCTATAATTTTTCTGAAGAGATCTCTAGTCTTTCCCATTCTATTGTTTTCCTCTATTTCTTTGCATTGATTGCTGAAGAAGGCTTTCTTCTCTCTCTTTGCTATTCTTTGGAACTCTGCATTCAGATCCTTGTATCTTTCCTTTTCTCCTTTGCTTTTCACTTCCCTTCTTTTCACAGCTATTTGTAAGGCCTCTCAGGCAGCCATTTTGCTTTTTTGCATTTCTTTTTCTTGGGGATGGTCTTAATCCCTGTCTCCTGTAAAATGTCTCAAACCTCTGTCCATAGTTCATCAGGCAGTCTGTCTATCAGATCTAGTCCCTTAAATCTATTTCTTACTTCCACTGTATAATTGTAAGGGATTTGATTTAGGTCATACCTGAATGATCTAGTGGTTTTCCCTACTTTCTTCAATTTAAGTCAGAATTTGGCAATAAAGAGTTTATGATCTGTGCCACAGTCAGCTCTGGGTCTTGTTTTTGCTGACTGTGTAGAGCTTCTCCATCTTTGGCTGCAGAGAATATAATCAGTCTGATTTTGGTGTTGACCATCTGGTGATGTCCATGTGTAAAGTCCTTTCTTGTGTTGTTGGAAGAAGGTGTTTGCTATGTCCAGTGAGTTCTCTTAACAAAACTCTATTAGCCTTTGCCCTGAATCATTCTATACTCCAAGGTCAAATTTCCTGTTACTCCAGGTATCTCTTGATGTCCTACTTTTGCATTCCAGTCCCCTATAATGAAAAGAACATCTTTTTAGGTGTTAGTTCTAAAAGGTCTTTTAGGTCTTCATGGAACCATTCAACTTCAGCTTCTTCAGCATTACTGGTTAGGGCATAGACTTGAATTGCCATGATATTGAATGGTTTGCCTTGGAAATGAACAGAGATCATTCTGTCGTTTTTGAGATTGCATCGAAGTACTACATTTCAGACTCTTTTGTTGACTGTGATGGCTACTGCATTTCTTCTAAGGGATTCCTGCCCGCAGTAGTAGATATAATGGTCATCTGAGTTAAATTCACCTATTCCAGTCCATTTTAGTTCGCTGATTCCTAGAATGTCAACATTCACTCTTGCCATCTCCTGTTTGATCACTTTTATATTGTAAGTTTTTTCAATGAGGAAACATTAATACATTGATAATCTCTAATATCTCCAAATTTGGTTCATATTACTGTATATATTTTTATAACATGTTACATCCAGAAAGTATCAATATAAGAAAAATATTTTATGAACTAAGTTCATAAAATATATATTTATAATAAAACTAAAACACACGGCTTGAAATTCATTCATCTTATCTAACAGTATTGTTTTACAGAAAAGGAGACAGACTGAGAGCCTGAAACTTGCTAAATCCAGAAGAACATGAAGAATCTCTAGAATTCTGTGGAGTCATTCACCTCTGATGGCTGTGGACCTAAGATCACCCTTTCTGAGGGAGTCTACTGACTCCAGGTAGACTTGGAGACATTCTTCTATATTCAATCATCCCATAATAACCCATGGTGAAAGACATGTTGTGGTTGATGGTGATGCACCTCACACATGGAGACAGAGAGTTGTCAATAGTACTAACAGATAATTGTTACTACCTTCAGAATGTAATGGCTTCTCTGGTAGCTCAGATAGTAAAGAATCCGCCTACAATGCAGAAGACCAGGGTTTGATCCCTAGGTTGGGAAGATCCCCTGGAGAAGGGAATGGCCACTCACTCCAGTATTCTTGCCTGGAGAATTCCATGCACAGACCATGGAGTCGCAAAGAGTTGGACACAACTGAGCAACCAACACTTCCACTTTCATACAGAATGAAAAGAAAATTTCATCAACTTTCTGCCCAAGTAGAACATTAATAATATTTCTGGAAGATAAGAGCCTAGCATCAGGCTGGGCAGCAGCTGACCTTAAAAATCAGATTTTAAAAAATTCATTCATTCATTCACTCATTCATTGTGCTGCTTCAGTAGAGCATCTTCCAAGCAAGATTGGGATAATTACTATTTTTTTTTCATATATTTGAAAAAAATATACTCACTAGGAAAAGATTGAGGACAGGAGGAGAATGGGATGACAGAGGATGAAATGGTTGACTGGCATCACCGACTCAATGGACATGAGTTTGGGTAAACTCTGGGAGTTGGATGCCTGGTGTGCTGCGGTTCATAGGGTTGCAAAGAGTCGGACACGACTGAGCAACTGAACTGAATAGTCAAGTATCCACTTTCTTTATGCTTTTCTTTATGTTTTTGCACTGAACAATTATTGCTTATATAATTGGAAAAAGTATAAAAATACAATGTTAAATTCTCATCATGGGGAAAAAAAAATCCTACAATCGTTCCATTCCATGTGCATCCACAAGGTGGCACATTACCACTTTGTTTTTTATTATTTCTCTGATACTTGCAATTAGAAATGCCAGCAGAAAATCAAAAGTCAAATAATCGTGTTCATTTCAGACGTAACTAGTCACAGGAGAATTTTACCCTCAGCCGAAGAGTTTGACTTCCTGTCTCCTGCACTTGGATTTGGTTCTTTGTTAAGGAAGGACCTTTGAACTCTCCTCAATCATGAGAGTATTTGAGAATCAATTGTTCTAATTTGAAAAGTTTATAAGTTTTGAAGCTCCATTTGAATTCATTAAGAATAACATGGAAGAGAAACCAGAATTATTCAACAGAAGAATACAGACTTGTTTCCCATTCAAAAGAATGTTTTAAATTATATATTTGATGTGACTATGATATAGGAGAAAATGAAATTGTTATTACTCAATCATGTCCGAGTCTTTGCAACCCATGGACTGTAGCTCACCAGGCCCCCTCAGTCCATGGGATTCTTCAGGCAAGAATACTGGAGTGGGTTGCCAAGCCTTCCTCCAGGGGATCTTCTGGACCCAGGGATAGAACCCATGTCTCCTGCACTGCAGGCAGATTCTTTACCATCTGAGCCATCAGAGAAGCCCTGGGGTAAAAGAGATGCTAAAATTTCTGAAAAGAAAGTTAAGAAAAAATTTCCGGGGCACTGGAATATTTTCAGAATAATTAGTAAATACTCAGATTGTGAAGATACATTTTCACTTCTTTTCAGAAAACTTTTTTTTCTGCAGCACAGATTGTGGGATCTTAGCTCCCCATAGCCCTGGCAGTGGAAGCATGGAATCCTAACTCCACTGGACCTCCAGGGAATTCCTAGAAAACTTCCTTTTTAAGGCAGGATTTACTCATCATAAAAATGGCCATTCTATCATCAATGAGAGCCTACATCTTGATTTCTCTCAACTTCATGATAGCTTCACCATGTGACAATCAAGTTAAAAATATCAGTGTTATGAAACCTAATTACATATTTAATTATTTCAGTTTGTCTCTAAAATTACTGGTGTTTCCTTTTTCACAATTAAGATATGAAATTCCTAAATCTGTCTATGAAATTTCTAAATCTGCCATTTTTTTTCTTCCCAGTATGAAACATTTCTACACAGAAAATTTCTCTAATTCACCGTGTTGTTTTCATTGTGGACTATGGCTATACTTTGAAGACGAAAAAAAGCATACATAAGCAGAGTGATTCAGATTGAAAAGTGGTCACTGGTTGAGTAAAAGATAGCATGGTAGTTTTCAAATGTTCACAAATTCTTTGCCGCTCCTTCGATGGAGAGGCAGAAGCCGTTCCCCTCCCTATTAAACTGGCCTGCACCTGTAATTTTGACAAGTAGAATTAGGCAGAAGTGATGCTCTGTAGCTTCACTGAATAGATCCAAAGAGACCTACAGCACTCACTTCGCATGCTTTGAATATTCTTTTAGAAGCTACCCATATCAAGAGTACAGCCACCTTGCCAGTGAGAGAGCTGTATGAAGAGAGAGCTTAATACATCATGGACATTTCAGCCGCAGCTGATATCCCAGAAGCAGAAATATCCAGTTGAACCCCAGTCAACCCAAAGAATCATGAAAAGTAAAAGAAATGGGACTGGTTGATGGTCCAGTGGTTGACTCTGCGCTTCCAATGCAGGGGGTGTAGGCTTGATTCTGGTCAGGGACCTAAGATCCCATATGTGTTGGTGTGGCCATAAATAAATAATTTTTAAGTGTTTTGTCATTAAGTTTTGGGTAATTTGTTCTGCAGGAATAGATAGCCTAACCAGTTAGTGAACTCTGTTTTGCCAGCATTTTTTTTTCTTTTAGTTAGACTTTAAGACTTTTTTTTTTTTTTGGTTTTAGGTTCTTAGCAAATTTGAGCAGTTTTCATATATCCCTGATTCCTTGTGTGCACAGCTTCCCCTCAATCAACATCCCTCACCAGAGTGGTCCAGTTCTTAAAATGGATGAACATGCACTGACATAATTTTCACACAAAGTTCATATTGCTTTCAGGTTCACTCTTGGTATTTCCCATTCTGTGCTTTTTAACAAATGTGTAATGATGTGTTATCTACCATTTTATTGTCATACAGAATAGTTTCACTGCCCCAAATCCTCTGTGCTCTATTGAGAGGAAAGGTGGATAAGAATAAAGATTAAAGTTTCACTAGAGCCTTAGGGAAACAGGCCCTCCTGTTAATCTTAAGACAAACCTTTATCTCAAGAATGTGTAAGGGACTCATATCTAAGGCATGCAGCCTCCAGGGGATGTTTATCTCAAAAACCATTCCAGGAAATTATTTTCCAGAGAACGGGTTAACAGTAAAAATGCAGCTCGTCCAGCCATGTCGACCTGATAACAAATAAACCTATCCCTGAAAATGTCAAGACCTGTACACCAATCAGGTCGCTCCACCCTAGCTGTACCCGTTTGTGGTTTTTGTGCTTAAAAACTGCTCTGTAACAAATGTTTGGGGTTCGTTCTCCCCTGGTGGTGATCGAACCCCGGCGCTCCGGCCTAATAAATCCTCTTGCAGTTTGCATCGAGTCCGAGTCCTGGAGATTATTTGGGCAACGGTTCCCTGAAAGAGGCCGAGAGGTCTAACATTTGGGGGCCTCGTCCGGGATCCCTCGCCCATCTCAGATCTCCTGACTCCTGGATTCGGAGGTACGCTCGAGCTCTCTGTGTGTTCTTGTTGTGCTAACTCTGTTTTCACTCGGAACTGAGGTACGGCTCGCACGTCTGCCCAACTCTGGTTTTCTGAATTTTCTGAAATCTGCCCGGGAGGCAGATCTGTGACGATCCTTGGGGACGTCCAAGACGTCAGTCTGGAAGGAGGGTTCAGTTTGATCCCCCTTCGTCCGAATCAGGCGGAGCCTCTGGCGGGGCTCCCATCTGTAGTTTCTTCTGTTTTTGGTCAGACACGCGGCGGCTGTTCTCTCTTTCCGTTTTTGTCTTGTTTGTCTCTCTTCTAACTTGTCTTTCCTGTGGCATCCCCAGACGACTTGATGATGGGACAGACTGTGACAACCCCTTTGTCATTGACAACAAGTCATTGGACTGAAGTTAAGGCCAGGGCACATAACCTATTAGTAAGGGTTAAGAAGGGAAAGTGGCAGACTCTGTGCTCAGTAGAATGGCCCAGCTTTCAGACAGGGTGGCCACCCGAAGGTTCTTTTTCCTTAGAACAGGTCAGCCTAGTCAAGGCTGTAGTTTTTACCCCTGGACCTCACGGACACCCAGACCAGGTGCCCTATGTTATAGTATGGGAGGACCTGGTTCTCTCCCCTCCCTCCCCCCCCGGCGTGGGTCCGGCCCTTTGTTCTTTCCACAGGAACAATGTCGAGACCCGCTGTGGGGAATTCTAGCCTTGAAACCAGCAGAGAAAAAAAGAAGAAAAAGCAAAAGCTCCTGCCAAAAAGATATACCCGGACACTCAGACTGATCTCCTGCTCCTGAACTCTCCCCCACCCTATCTGCCGGCATTAGTTCCCTCACCGAACCCACTACCCCCGGCCCCGGCAACCCAGCCAACTGCTCCATCCAAGCCTGACCCGGACGAGGGGGAGTTGGGCCCAGCGGCGGGGACGCGAAGCCGCCAAGCAGCTACCCCAGAATCCTCTACCGTCTTTCCCCTCCGGGAGTACGGTGTGCCTCCCCCGATAACCATGGAAATCGGCCGCTCCAGTATTGGCCATTTTCGGCCTCAGACCTCTATAATTGGAAAACTCATAATCCCTCATTCTCTGACAATCCACAGGCATTGACTTCTCTAATAGAATCCCTTGTTTTCTTGCACCAGCCCACTTGGGATGACTGTCAACAATTGCTGCAGACTCTTCTCACAACTGAGGAGAGGCAGTGGGTATTGCTGGAGGCCTGGAAAAACGTGCCCGGAGACGACAGGCGCCCCACGGCACTACCCAATGAGATAGATGCTGGATTTCTGCTGACGAGACCCAACTGGGACTACAATTCCCCAGCAGGTAGGGAGCACCTGAGGGTCTATCGCCAGGCTCTGGAGGCGGGTCTCCGAGGGGCTGCAAGACACCCCATGAATCTGGCCAAGGTAAGAGAAGTGACTCAAAAAAAAAAAAAGAGAAGTGACTCAAGGATCCACTGAGTCACCGACTGTGTTTCTAGACAGATTAATGGAGGCATTTAGACGATTTGCTCCCTATGACCCCACGTCTGAGGAGCATAGAGCAACTATAGCAATGGCTTTTATTGATCAGTCAGCCTCAGACATCAAAAAAAAAAAGCTGCAGAGACTAGATGGGCTACAAGGATTCTCCCTTCAAGATCTGGTTAGGGAGGCAGACAAAGTATTCAATAAGAGGGAGACAGAAGAAGAAAAAGAGGAGAGAAAAAGAAAAGAACAAGATGAACGAGAGCTAGAGAGAGAAAAGAGACAAGAGAGAAACTTAACTAAGATTTTGGCCACAGTAATTAGAGAGAGAAAAGGGAGATATAGGGCTGAAGAGAAAGAATGCAAGGGGAGTAAAGCGGGAACTAGGTCACCTCTAGATAAAGACCAATGTGCATACCGCAAAGAAAAGGGGCACTGGCTCAGAGACTGCCCCAAAAAGAAGAGGGGAAGGCCTCCTCTACTCCCGTATCTGTCCGTCAGTACCCGATGAGCAGAGAGGCCAGAGACGGGATCCGCCCTCATATCCAGTGGCTCCTCAAATTAGGAATACTAATAAAGTGCCAGTCAGCCTGGAACACCCCTCTGCTCCCAGTCCGCAAACCTGGAACAGGCGACTACCAGCCTGTGCAGGACCTGAGGGAGGTCAACAAGCGGGTGACCAACTTACATCCCACAGTACCCAACCCCTACAACCTGTTGAGTACACTTCCCCCCAGCCGAAGGTGGTATACTGTCTTGGACTTAAAAGATGCCTTCTTCTGCCTCCAACTCAGTCCCGTCAGCCAGCCTATTTTCTCTTTTGAGTGGAAAGACCCCCTTATAGGACTCTCCAGACAGCTAACATGGACCAGGCTGCCACAAGGATTCAAAAACTCGCCAACGATCTTTGATGAAGCCCTCCACCAGGACCTCACGCATTTCTGTGCCACAAACCCCCAGGTAACTCTGCTCCAATATGTAGATGACTTGCTCCTGGCCGCTGACACTGAAGAAGAATGCAAGAAGGGGACTGAGACCTTACTAGTTGAGCTTGGATCTCTCGGTTACCGCGCCTCCACCAAAAAGGCCCAGATCTGCCGGCAGCAGGTCAGTTACCTGGGGTACCAAATCAAAGACGGGAAGCGGTGGCTTTCGGAGGCCAGAAAAGAGGCGGTGGCTAGAATACCAGCTCCTGAGAACCCTCAGCAAGTCAGGAGTTCCTGGGCACTGCAGGATTCTGCAGGCTCTGGATTCTGGGGTTTGCAGAGATGGCCACCCCCTTGTACCCACTGACAAAGGGCAGTACACCCTTCGTCTGGGGAGAAAGTGAACAAAAGGCTTTTGACAACATTAAGCGAGCCTTGTTGTCAGCTCCTGCCCTGGGACTCCAAGACGTGAACAAGCCATTCCATCTCTATGTGGCAGAAAATAATGGCATCGCCAAAGGGGTCCTCACTCAAAAGCTGGGACCATGGAACCGGCCTGTGGCCTACTTGTCAAAAAAACTGGACCCTGTAGCTGCTGGCTGGCCAAATTGCTTACATATAGTGGCGGCCGTGGCAGTTCTGGTAAAAGATGCCGATAAACTGACTTTGGGGCAGAACTTGGTTGTTACTGCACCTCACGCCTTAGAAAGTGTGATTCGACAACCCCCTGAGAGATGGCTGACCAACGCCAGAGTGACCCCACTATCAGACGTTACTCCTGAACTCTGAATGGATCAAATTCACATCGGCGACAGGGCTTAATCCTGCCACGCTGCTACCAGACCCCGGCCAAGCCGAGGTGGCGCACAATTGCCCACAAAGATCTTTCCGACCAGCCGCTTCAGGATGCTGAGGCGACGTGGTACACGGACAGAAGCAGCTTCCTCGAAGAAGACAGGACACGAAGTGCCGGGGCTCGTCAAATTGGCCGAACAGGTAGTCCAGAATTGCAAGCCTTGCCAAGAGGTAAATGCCAGCCAGGACAAAACGAGCCAAGGTAAGCGGCTGTGCGGGGACAGGCCGGGGGCTTATTGGGAAGTGGACTTCACCGAAGTACGCCCGCGAGGTACGGCAACAAATATCTATTGGTTTTTATAGATACTTTCTCAGGGTGGGTAGAGGCTTTCCTCACCAAAAACGAAAATGCACTAACGGTGGCCAAGAAAATTTAAGAAGAAATCTTCCCGCGGTTTGAGGCTCCAAAAATGATAGGGTCAGATAATGGGCCAGCTTTTACCGCCCAAGTAAGCCAGGAAGTAGCTAAGTTTCTGGGGACCAACTGGAAATTACATTGTGCATACAGACCCCAGAGTTCAGGACAGGTAGAGAGGATGAACAGGACTCTAAAAGAGACCCTAACTAAATTGTCCTTGGAGACTGGCGGTATTGACTGGACGGTGCTCCTTCCCTTAGCCCTGTTCTGAGTACGGAACACCCCTTCCTGTTTCGGTCTCTCTCCTTTCGAAATTCTATACGGGGCTCCTCCCCCTATACGGTCACTCAGGGAAGGGTTTGAGCCCCGCTGTTTTAATAATGGTGATCTATATGCCAGGCTTAAAGGACTCCAACTGGTCCAGAGAGGTGTGGACCAAGCTTGCTGAAGCTTATCAACCCGGCACCCCAGGAGAGGCCCACCCGTTCCAAGTGGGAGACTCAGTTTACTTCCGCCGACACCAGCAGCAGAACCTAGAGCCTAGGTGGAAGGGACCCTACATCGTCCTGCTCACCACCCCCACTGCCTTCAAGGTCGACGGAATCTCCTCTTGGGTCCACGCCTCCCACGTCAAGGCCACTCCAGAACCGTCACCTCAATGGAAGGCACATCGTACTTCTCACCCCTTAAAGCTCAAACTCTGCCGATCTTCAGGTTCACAACCCTCCTCCTGATCCTCCCGACTGTGGGTGCGTCAAACCCCCACCAGCCTCAACAACTGACTTGGCAAGTAGTGTCACAAGCGGAGAGGGTCGTGTGGTCTAATACTCATATTGCCCCACCGACCACCTGGTGGCCTGACCTATACCCAGACCTGTCAACTGGCAGTAGGAGCGCCTGCCGGCTGGGACCTTGAAGGACATTCTGACCTCCACGAAGCTCCCCAGATGTCCACCCCTGGCAGGTATGGGCTTGATAACTTCTCCGACTGCCCAGACTGTGGGGGGTTGCGCCAATCAAATCAGAAGGGGTGTGCTAAGAACTTATACTCTGTATGTATGTCCAGGGCTCCATAGGGAACGAGCCTTAAGCAATTGTGGGGATGTAGATGATTTCTATTGTCAACACTGGGGTTGTGAGACTATGGGTGATGTTTACTGCGGGCCGTCTTCTAGTTGGGACCTTATTACAGTCAAGGCCAATTATACGCATCATCAAGATGCGTATAAATGTAAGTCATGGTGCAATCCGCTCCATATTCAGTTTTCTGATAGGGCAAAACAGAGGCGAACTACAGAATGGATCAGGGGTTTTTCGTGGGGCCTACGGCTATATAAAAGCCGTTACCATGGCCTCCTATTCTCCATTAGATTAAAAAATAGACTCTCCACCCACCCAATCTATCGGTCCCGACCCAGTTCTAAATCCCCAGGAGCCAGCTCCTACTGAAAAAGAAAAATAACAGCAACAGGAGCCAGAATAGCTCTACCCCAGGCGGCTCCCTACAACATATTCTCAAGTCAGGACAGAATGCTAACCCTTGTAGACAGTGCTTTCAGAGTCTTAAATGCCACCAACCTGGAAGTCACTAAGTCTTGTTGGCTCTTTTATATAGCTCCCCCGCCTTATTACGAAGCCTCAGGGACAGTTGGGACAGTAAACAGCTCCCCTTTCCCCAGCCATTGTAGGTGGCAGCAACAGGGAACGGTTAGACTCACCCTTTCGGCTGTGACAGGCCAAGGACTATGTATAGGCTCTCCTGCTCCTCACCAAGCTCATCTTTGTAAAAGTATTGATAAGACTCTCAACTATACAGGATATCTCATTCCCCCGAAGATGGTTGGTGGGTGTGTAAGACAGGTCTCACACCTTGCGTGTCTATGGCAGTGTTCAATAGATCAGCTGACTTTTGTGTTCTGGTGCAGCTAGTGCCCCGACTCCTCTATCACTCCAACGAGTCCTTCTTAGAGGCTTACGAAGGCGGTCACCGAGCAAAAAGAGAACTGGTGACTCTCACTCTGGCAGCCCTTTTAGGCATCAGAGTGGCGGCTGGGGTTGGGACCGGCACAGCAGCCCTCATCCAACAACCCCAGTATTATGCTAGTTTGCAGCAAGCCATGGACATGGACCTGTGAGTCCTAGAAGACTCTATTACTAAATTAAAAGAATCTCTGACCTCTCTATCTGAAGCAGTGATGCAAAATCGGAGAGGCCTAGACCTGTTCTTAAAAGAAGGAGACTTGTGTGCGGCCCTCAAAGAAGAATGCTGTTTTTATGTAGACCACTCTGGGGTCATCACTGACTCCATGAATAAACTACAAGAAAGATTGGCAAATAGACAGAAAGAAAGAGAGGGCGCCCAAGGGTGGTTTGAGTCTTGGTTTAACAGAACCCCGTGGTTTGCAACCTTAATATCCACCCTAATGGGGCCACTGGTCATTTTACTCCTCCTCCTCACTATAGGGCCTTGTATTCTCAACTGGTTAATCTCGTTCATCCGAGACCAGATAAGTGCTGTGCAGGTGTTTATGCTAAGACAACAATATGCAGCACTTCCTCAGGGAGACCTAGGCCCGTGATTTCAGGATTGAAATCCAAACTAAAAGAAGAGGGGAATGAGAGGAAAGGTGGATAAGAATAAAGGTTAAAGTTTCACTAGAGCCTTAGGGAAACAGGCCCTCCTGTTAATCTTAAGACAAACCTTTATCTCAAGAATGTGTAAGGGGCTCATATCTAAGGCATGCAGCCTCCAGGGGATGTTTATCTCAAAAACCATTCCAGGAAATTATTTTCCAGAGAACGGGTTAACAGTAAAAATGCAGCTCGTCCAGCCATGTCGACCTGATAACAAATAAACCTATCCCTGAAAATGTTAAGACCTGTACACCAATCAGGTCGCTCCACCCTAGCTGTACCCGTTTGTGGTTTTTGTGCTTAAAAACTGCTCTGTAACAAATGTTTGGGGTTCGTTCTCCCCTGGTGGTGATCGAACCCTGGCGTGCCGGCCTAATAAATCCTCTTGCAGTTTGCATCGAGTCCGAGTCCTGGAGATTATTTGGGCGACGGTTCCCTGAAAGAGGCGGAGAGGTCTAACACTATCTATTCATTCCTCCCTATATTGTGCTTCCTGGCAACTGATCTCTTTAAACAACATTTTTTTTAATTAATTAATTTATATTTTTGGCTGTGCTGGGTTTTTGTTTCTGTGCTCAGGCTTTCTTTAGCTGCAGCAAGCAGTGGGGTGCTCTCTAGTTCCTGTGCACGGGCTTCTCACTGTGGTGGCTTCTCTTGTCACAAAGCAAAGGGGCTCTAGAGTATGGGCTCAGTAGTTGGGGCACACAGGCTTAGCGGCCCCATGCTATATGGAATCTTCCCAGAACAGGAATCGAATCCAAGTCCCCTGCATTGGCAGATGGGTTCTTAACCAATGGACCACCAGGGAAGTCTGCTATCGATTTTTTTAAAAATAATCTCCATGGCTTGCCTTTTCCAGATGTCATATAGTTGAAATTATATAGTATGCAATCTCTTTAGATTACTGTAAACTCTTTCCTCACCTGTCACTCTGCCTCTCATTGAATGCTTTCTGTGTCAAGACAGAAGAACCCATGCTCTACTGAGTCCTGAGACGTGTTCTGTGGTTCCAAAATCACATTTTCCTTTTGTTTATAGGAATACTGGATCATGAAAGGGAATTTAGGTTCTGGTCTGGCATGCAAATAGTTTAGAAGTCACCACTCCATTTGACCAACAAGTAAAAATGTGAACAAACTGAAAAATAAACAAGTCTACTTAGACTTGTCAGAAAGCTGAGTTCACAGGGCAAATGACTGCTCCCCAAAATGGAAAGAGAAATCAGGGAGATACAACTCAGTGGAGCAGAAACCTCCATGGAATTATTGCCAGGGTAGGAAAATCTGAGCTGTAATTGGTGAATTGCTGGATGTTCAATGCTTACAGGTCGGCCTGGAGCTCTACCAGGAAAGTGCTCATAGTAAATATCAGAGGAAAATCTCCTTGGGCTTTCAGCAGGGTGAGGGGGGAAGTAACCATTTCAAACACAACATAGCGTTTCATTCTTCTGAAGAAAGTCTGCCCTTCAGAGAAACGACTTTATCAAAGGCCTAACTTATTGAGTTTTATCAGAGTCTAACTGACCCGAGTGAAAGAAAATACTCAGCTCCATCCCCCTCCAGGCATCCTGCCCCACCTAAGGTTGGGGAAAAAACCAAGAGGCACCTGTGAAGGGCACATGCCATTGGTACTGGCTCATCAAAAGACCAGAGACCTAAGCAAAGCACTTCCCCTTCCCCACAGTTTGCTGTCACATCACTAAAGGCTCATTTGAGTTGTTGTTTAGTCACTAAATCATGTCTGACTCTTTTGCAACCCCATGGGCTATAGCTGCCAGGCTCCTCTGACCGTGGTATTTCCCAGGCAAGAAGACTGGAGTGGGTTACGATTTACTTCTCCAGGGATTCTGCCTGACCCAGGGATCAGACCCACATCTCCTGCATTGGCAGGTGGGTTCTTTACCACTGAGCCACCTGAGAAGCCCAAAGGCTCATTTATAGCAGTGTTTAAAATTCAGTGTACCAAACCTGACTTTCAACAAAAAACTTGCAAGGTACACTAAAAGGCAAAAACACAGTTTGAAGAACTAGACCAAGCATCAGAACCAGACCCAGATAAAGCAGAGATGTTAGAATTATCTCACTGTGAATCTATCAATAAAACAACTACCATTCATACGCTAGAGGCTCTAATAGAAAAAGTAGACAGCATGCAAGAATAGGCAGGCAGTGTAAGCAGACAGATGGAAATTCTGAAAACAAAAAGAAATGCTGGAGCTCAAGAAAACTGTAACAAATAAAGAATGCCTTTGATGGGTTGAGGAAACAATCTCTGTGCTTGAAGATATGTGGAAGCTTCAAAAACTGAGAAGTAAAGAGAAAAAGCCTGAAAAAACTGGAACAGAACATCCAAGAGAAGTGAGACAACTAAAAGATGTAATATGTGCCTAATGAGGCTAACAAGAGGAGAAGAAAGAAAGGAACAGAAGAACTATATGAAGCAATAGTGACTGAGAATTTCCTCCCAATCAATGTTAGACACCAACCACAGACCCAGGAAGCTGAGACCATCAGGCAAAGTAAATGTCAAAAGAACTAGGTCATGTTCAAGTTGCAGAAAATCAAAGACAAAGAAGAAATTTCAAAGAAGCCAGAGGAGAAAATATCTTACCCATAGAGGAGAAAAAATAAAATTACATCCCACTTCTCCTCAGAGGCATACAACCTCGAAGGGAGTGAAATGAAATATTTAAAGTGCTGAGAGAAAAAAAGCCCACTAATCAATTAACTGAGTGATTAAAATGAGGTTGCAGGATACATGGTACATATACCAAAACAAAAGAGAGTTTGAAATAAAAACACATTACCCTTTATATTAGCATCACCAAAAATAAAAGACTTAGATATAGATCCAACAAAATACGTTAACTCAAAATGAGCTATAGACCTAAATGTAAGAAAGCAAAACTGTAAAATTCATATAACAGAGGAGAAATGACCTTGCATATGGTGATGACTTTAACACAGCACCAAAGATGTGATTCATAAAACATACAATTGATAAGCTGCTGCTGCTAAGTCACTTCAGTCGTGTCCGACTCTGTGTGACCCCATAGATGGCAGCCCACCAGGCTCCCCCATCCCTGAGATTCTCCAGGCAAGAACACTGGAGTGGGTTGCCATTTCCTTCTCCAATGCATGAAAGTGAAAAGTGAAAGTGAAGTCACTCAGTCGTGTCAGAGTCTTAGTGACCCCATGGACTGCAGCCTACCAGGCTCCTCCATCCCTAGGATTTTCCACGCAAGACCACAATTGATAAGCTAGACTTCATTAAAATTAAAAACCTCTGTTCTTTGAGACATTGTCAAGAGAATAAGAAGGCAAGCCACAGACTAGGAGAAAATATTTCCTAAAGACGTAACTGATAGAGGACTATTATTTAAAACAAAGAGTTCAAAGTCAACAATAAGAAAATTAACAGTGTCTTTAAAAATGGGCAAAAGATCAAAATGGATACATCATCAAAGATATATACAGGTGGCAAAGAGGCACATAAAAATGCTCACGTTGTATGTCATCAGGGAAATGCAGATTAAGATAAAAATGAGATACTGTCACACAACGGTTAGTATGGCCAAACTCCAAAACACTGAATACATCAAATGCTGCTGGGGATGGGGAGCAATAGGACTTTCTTATTCATCACTTGTGGGAATGCAAAATGGTACAGCCACTTTGAAAAACAGTTTTTCAGTTTCTTACAAAACTAAATATACTTCTACCATGTGATTCAGCAATCACACTCCTTGGTATTTACTCCAAAGGAGTTCAAAATTTGTTTCCATACAGAAAACAACACATGGATGTTATAGCATATTTATTCATAATAGCCAAAATTTGGAAGCAACCAAGGTGTTCTTTACTAGGAAAATGGATAAATGAACTATGGAACATCCAGACAATGGAATACTGTACAGCATTTAAAAAAGAAAAAAAGGCTATCAAGTCATAAGAATGCATGAAGGAAACTTAAATGCATATTACTAAATGAAAGAAACCGTATTAGTTTTGGATACTTGGGAGAGATACAAGGAAGCGGGTAAGGGAATCCTACAGCGAGAGCTTAGTGGGCTACATTTTTGTAATCAAAGGAAGAGCAGGGAGGGAAGAAAGCCACCTTCTTCCTCTTTATTGCTGCTACTGCTAAGTCATTTCAGTCGTGTCCGACTCTGTGCGACCCCACAGACGGAAGCCCATCAGGCTCCTCCGTTCCCCGGGACTCTTCAGGCAAGAACACTGGAGTGGGTTGCCATTTCCTTCTCCAATGCATGAAAGTGAAAAGTGAAAGGGAAGTTGCTCAGTCTTATCTGACTGTTAGTGACCCCATGGACTGCAGCATACCAGGCTCCTCCGTCCATGGGATTTTCCAGGCAAGAGTACTGGAGTGGGGTGCCATTGCCTTCTAGACATTAAGCTTCTGTCATCAGTTCTTCCTCCACGTTGGGCAGGGGAGTTTTGACCCTATGTGGCCCAAGCAGAACTGTCATGATGTTACGGAAATAAGCAAAAAGACAGTAACATATACTAAAACGTAGGAAGTCATCTCAGGTTTCAGTATGTCACCTTTTTCCTATATTTCTGTTTCATACATGTGGAAAAAGCTCCTAAAGAATCACCTGATGTGAAGAACTGACTCATTGGAAAACCCTGATGCTGTGAAAGATTGAAGGCAGGAGGAGGGGGCGACAGGATGAGATGGTTGGATGGCATCACCAACTCAAAGGACATGAATCTGAGCAAGCTCCGGGAGTTGGTGAAGAACAGGGAAGCCTGGCGTGATGCAGTCCGTGGAGTCGCAAAGAGTCAAATACGACTGAGTGACTGAACTGAACTGAAAGGATCACTAGCTTGCGGAGGCCAGTGGGCAGGATATAGGTAGGTATCGTTCCACCACTGTTCTGTGGTCTGGGGCATGTCTCATGCCACTGTTGCATGGTTTTGTTGCTAAGCAAATCTGCTTGGTTTTGTTGCTAGGCAAGCCTGTTTGGTTTTGTTGTTAAGTAAGGGTAATTTCTTGGGTGATCATTAACATACTAGGGCGTCCATATTTTTTTCTCTCTGATTCCCTAGGGGGATTAACTGTTTAATCACCTACTTCATCTCTTTCCTCTATTCTCATCAGTTGGTGGCTAAAGTAGTGTTAATCAGATAATAAGACTGTGTTGAATACTAACATCACTGTGCAAGGCAGTGCAGGAAAGAGAGTACTAAATATACATTATAGAAAGTATCTCTTAAAGATTTCATCATCTACTTTTCCTCCACCTCTAGCCAGTATAATTGTGATGCTGATGTGAAAAATGTTTTGTTTATCAAAGCTTTGTCTAGTTCTTCTTGGCCCATCTTTCATTCCAAAACACAGAGTAGTCTATTGTAGTAGATGGGACCAAAGATGATCAGGTAAGAAAAATTCTATGTGGGTCTGAGAATGACAACACACGTATTTAAAACCATGGTTTAAAAATAGAGCATAGGGAGGAGGGAGGATTTATGAATAGGTTTATGTGAAGATGGCTATTGCAGTCCTCTGGGAAGCCACCACTTTCAAAGAGAATCAGTACACTACTGATGTTATGCAAATAGATGTCAGATGGGAGCGTACTGCATAGTACAGGAAACTCTACTTAATGCACTCAGGTGCCCTAAATGGAAGAAAAATCCAAAAAGAAGGGGATATATATACATGTACAGCTGATTCATTTTCCTATGCAGTGGAAGCTACACAAGAGTGTAAAGCAACTATACCACAGTAGAAATTAATTAATAATAATGTTTTAAAAACCAAAGGGAATGGGGTGGTGGCAGAAAGAAGCCTTAAGTTAGTTTGGAGTTTGCTAATGCATCACTGAACAAATCACTGAACTAAGAATGTGTCCTGTGTTAGCTGCACCTGGGCTGAATGTTCATCCAGGAGCAGGAAAGTAAAGCCGGTTGAATTAATGTCAAATGGACAAGAGGAAGAAAATATAATAAAGTTTAATCACACCCCTGTGTAACCAAGGTGTCACATACGTACATAATGCTTAGATATGTATAGAATTCCTTACTTAAGTAGCTGATTGTCCTTACTCAGTGGCACTTAGGTTAAAATTTAAGGCAGGCTGTGCCTCAAGGAAAATAGCTTACTCCTTATCTGGTGACTCAGAGCCTCCTGACCGATTCTTAACAGATAACTTATGACCTGGTCAAGGAAACCCCCTCCCAAGAATGTATCTCTCTGTCGGACTTTTCTGGGTAAAAATTGACCAAATGCCGCAGGGTGATCAGCCAACCGTTTCAACTTAATTACCTGCAAACTTTTCCCACCAATCAAATGTCTCCACCTCACCTATGGCCCTTACTTCATTGTATCCCATACCCTGACCTCATCCCCACCTACCTGTGATTTTTTGTATAAAAGTCCCTCACGACTGGCGTTCGAGGTTCACTCCTCCCGTGGAGATCGAACCCCGGCGCGCCGGCCTAATAAATCCTCTTGCTGATTGCATCGAATTCGAGTCACTGTAGTCTTTGGGGCGACGGTTCCTGAGAAAAGGCCGCGAGGTCTTACACCACCCCAGTACTCTTGCCTGGGGAATCCAGTGGACAGAGGAGCCTGGTGGGCTGCTGTCCATGGGGTCGCTAAGAATTGGACATGACTGAGCGGGCGACTTCCCTTTCACTTTTCACTTTCATGCATTGGAGAAGGAAATGGCAACCCACTCCAGTATTCTTGCCTGGAGAATCCCAGGGATGGGGAGCCCGGTGGGCTGCCGTCTATGGGGTCGCACAGAGTCGGACACGACTAAAGCGACTTAGCAGCAGCAGCAGCAGTCCTTACTCAAGAAGCTGAGGCAGGGATGAGGAGGAGTTAATAGAGGTGGGAAAGAGAATGTTCACTCAATATGTGTTTCTTATCAAAGCTAATTTAAAAACTAATTACTTTTTAAAATTTATCATTAAAAATAAGCTATATTAAGAATGTATTTAAATATATAATACATGAAAATAAACGTTCTGTGATATAAAAAATTTGCCCAGTGTTACAGAGCTTTGTGTGAGTTCCTCAAACTGTTTGCTCTTTATGTTACAGCTAATATCACAGGGTAGGTTGTTATCAGGTAAACAATGAAGTGATAGCTAATTCTTTTAGTTTCTACTTTGCAGTCAATAAGAAATATACTTGTTTTTAAAAATGCCAATACTGCATTGTCCAGAAAAAAAGTAACATGTTTATAATTGTTATAAAGTTGAACTGCTAAAACTTATTCATGAAACATTTTAGAGGTTTTTCGGGGTTTTTTTAATTAATTTTTATTGGATAGTTGTTCCCAATGTTGTGTTAGTTTCAGCTGTACAGCAAAGTAAATCAGCTTATATATATATATATATATATACATATATATATATATATATATATGTTTTGATTTCCTTCCCATTTAGATTACCACAGAGCACTGAGTAGAGTTCCCTGACCTATACAGGAACTTCTCGTTAGTTATCTATTTAATAATTCCATCGACTGTACAGCCCATGAGGTCACAAAGAGTTGGACATGCCTGAGCTACTTTTACGTCGTCGTCTTCTGTCCATACTGTATATATATGTCAATCCCAATCTCCCAGTTCATCCCAATCCCCCATATATGGATCAGGACCGGCCTGACTCATGTTACAGATCAAAACCTAAGTCAGTCTGCATTTTATGGGAAACTCCAGTCAAGGAGATCTAACATCCTCCAATCACAACTGTCCAGCTCAGCTCATCCTAGAAAATAAGACCTGCCAGCCTTGCAAGGAAATCCCAGATCTCCTAGCCACTCGTGTCCACTTCTGCATTGTCTCTATGAATGTTATATAAAATTTGCTCTTGTTAGACCTCTCGGCCTCTTTCAGGGAACCGTCGCCCAAATAATCTCCAGGACTCAGACTCGATGCAAACTGCAAGAGGATTTATTAGGCCGGTGTGCCAGGGTTCGATCACCACCAGGGGAGAACGAATCCCGAACATTTGTTACAGAGCAGTTTTTAAGCACAAAAACCACAAACGGGTACAGCTAGGGTGGAGCGACCTGATTGGTGTACAGGTCTTGACATTTTCAGGGATAGGTTTATTTGTTATCAGGTCGACATGGCTGGATGAGCTGCATTTTTACTGTTAACCTTCTCTGGAAAATAATTTCCTGGAATGGTTTTTGAGATAAACATCCCCCGGAGGCTGCATGCCTTAGATATGAGCCCCTTACACATTCTTGAGATAAAGGTTTGTCTTAAGATTAACAGGAGGGCCTGTTTCCCTAAGGCTCTAGTGAAACTTTAACCTTTATTTTTATCCACCTTTCCTCTCACTCTCGCTCAAAATCCCTCCAGAAGCATTCCACTGTTTGAGGCACTGTATTCCCCACAATCCATGGATTATTTCCCCTTGAATAAAAGACATCAACATCATTACTAAATTCTGCTGCTTTTGTCATTTGACAGAAGTGAGCTAAGCTTTTGAATGAAATTGGAATAGTGCTATATTTAGCAAAACAATATTGTGCAGATCAGTGCACCAATTCCAATGTGTTTCTACTTTATAGTTAGGAGAGCTCTGATTTGAAAATACTCATTACATTATTACTAGATGTTTAGTTGAGAACTTGATCCTTCTTATCTCATTTGGTTCCATCAAGCTGTTCTTACTCCTCTCTAGGCATATAATGTGACTCATTGGTTCCAAAATAAAAACTCTAATCCATAGGAAAATTGCATTAGCAATTGCAAGAGCTCCCTATTAAATCTGATATCTTAAAAATATGTTAAATAATGATATCAAAAGGTCATTTTGATGTAAAATTTATTTATATTATAAGAAGTTTACTTCTCTGAATTTATGATGTTTACTGCAAACATGAAAAGAACGTGGTTAAATTTCTCTTATAGCCTTTGGGCTTTTCTTAGAAGGTTAAGCAGTTTTTAATGAAATGGAAATATTGGTTTGAAAAGAAATAGTAGAAGGTATTGTAAGACCTCGCGGCCTTTTCTTGGGAACCGTCGCCCCCAAAGACCACAGTGACTCGAATTCGATGCAATCAGCAAGAGGATTTATTAGGCCGGCGCGCTGGGGTTCGATCTCCTCGGGAGGAGTGAACCTCGAACGCCAGTCGTGAGGGACTTTTATACAAAAAAATCACAGGTAGGTGAGGATGAGGTCAGGGTATGGGATACAATGAAGTAAGGGCCATAGGTGAGGTGGAGACATTTGATTGGTGGGAAAAGTTTGCAGGTAATTAAGTTGAAACGGTTGGCTGATCACCCTGTGGCATTTGGTCAATTTTTACCCAGAAAAGTCCGACAGAGAGATACATTCTTGGGAGGGGTTTCCTTGACCAGGTCATAAGTTATCTGTTAAGAATCGGTCAGGAGGCTCTGAGTCACCAGATAAGGAGTAAGCTATTTTCCTTGAGGCACAGCCTGCCTTCCGGGCTTAAATTTTAACCTAAGTCCTTCAGTATCTCTAACAGTATTTGAGTGGGGAAAAGAGATATGAAATATAATTTAATAGTTGTGCTTTAGGAAAGTATTTCTCTTCATCCTCCTCAAGACAAAGGACAAACAGAAAAAAACTTAAAAGATTTTGCATTTATCTTTTAATGTGATTTCCTATGTTCTGCCCTCAAATCAAGTTTATTCAGTGTTTTGAACTCCGTTGCCAAGCTTACTCTTTGCATCTTGGTAATTAATAGTAAGAACTGGAGCAATAGCCACGCCCTCGCATTTAACTGAAGCAAGTCTTGCAGGGCTTGTTTTCTGTTTGCACTCAAAGGTAGAACTTTTTTTTAAGTGCTGAAGATGTAAGACCTCACGGCCTTTTCTCGGGAAGCGTCGCCACAAAGACCACAGTGACTCGAATTCGATGCAATCAGCAGGAGGATTTATTTAGCCAGCGCTGGGGTTCGAGCTCCCGTTTCCAGGAGTGAACCCGGAACACTCACCGAAAGGGATTTTTATACAGAAAGATCAAAGACAACTGGGAATGAGATCGGAATGTAGGGAACAATGTGATAAGGGGGTCTTAGGATGAAGTGGAGACATTTGATTGGTGGGGATGATTTACAGGTAATTAAGTTGAAACGGTTGGCTGATCACCCTGCGGCATTTGGTACGGGGAAATGCATTTTTGAGGAAAGGTCAGTTACACAGTGGAAACTAAGTCACAAGTTATCAGTTAAGAATAGGGAGCAGTCAGGAGGCTCTGAGTCATCAAGATAAGGGGGAAAGCTATGCGGTGCATTCTGCCTTCCAGGTTTAACTCTTAACCTAGGAGTTTTTCAGTGCCCTTTTCAGAAAGCACTAAATGAAGTTACATTTTTACAGAAAGACGAATACAATGATTTACAACAAAGAGAAATTCATTATCCCAAAAAGCCTTGTTTTGCTAACATCAAAACTATTATAATTCCTCAATCTAAAAGTTCTTCATTCCCCTCTTCTTCTTGTTCATGATTTCAATCTTGAAATCATAGAGTGAGCGGCTTTCAAGATTTAGCCCGTCACAGACGATTTTCTCGCAGCTCCCTCTTCTCTATCTTTTAGGCGCTCTAAAAGATGGTGATGGTGCAGCATGTTACGGTAGACAAGCACCTTTATATGCAGAAATTCTTTTACAATGCCTTTAATAAGGCATGGTGCTAGGCACATCAGGGCAAGGATAGCAACTAACATGATGCCTACAGCCACCATGCTCTGCCACAAAGAATGAAGACTGGGAAGGTTAGAAAACAAATTTTTCACAAAATCTTCAGCAGTTTGAACAACATCTAAAGCGGCCGAAGGCGCGTTTTTATATCTAATATTTCATTGTGTAACTGCAGTAAATCAAGAGAAATATTAGAATTATACCATATGCCTTGTAAATGTCTTTTGATCTTTTCCCACGGGAAGACAGATATATTATAAGGTTTTTTGTGACACAGATCCACTTGTAATTAACATGACATTGAATTTTCATTCTGAGTCCTAAGCTTTGGACCTCTTCTCCTAAGACCCTGAGGGTATCATACAGAGCAGACAGCTTGTTTTCTATTTTTTTATCAATATCCTCTTGTGTTCCCATAACCCTTGTGACATTATAAGACAGAGAATCAACAACCTTGGCATCTTGCACGGACTGAGCAAGGGAAACAGAGGCAGTAACAGCGGTCGCTATTAAGGTGATCAGCGAAACCACACCCAGAGCAATTAATCCCAGGCCTCTTTTTGGGCGGCCAAGGGCAGCATTGATGTGTTGTAGTAATTGCAATGCCGTTTCATCATACCAATCTTCTTCTATTTTGACGGGGAGCATAACAAAAGCGGGTTGTTTTACCACCAATATTTGCTCTCCGACGCTCATGCCTCTGATACAATTAGTGAGAGTGCAATTATAACAAGACATGTGGTAAACATTCTGAGTGACATTAACAGTAACATTTCCAACTAAAATCATAAAGGGGTAAGGCACACATGATCTAGGATATCTGAATCCCGTAACCCCTATTATCCCAGTGGCCTCATAATACGGGCGGAGGGACGGTGTAACAGAGCCAGCAAGATTTTGTAACTTCCGGGTTGGTGTCATTTAAGACTCGGTAGGCACTGTCTACAAGAGCCAATTAAAAACTTTGACAGACAACATAGACCCTGCCCGCATCTCTTCCGCCAGGCGCCATCTTAGGTTTTCGACCGCAAAGCTAGCCCCTTTGTTTTTAAGGTTTCTCATTTAGGGCCCCACATATCCCCCTTTTTTATATATTTTATTTAAGCCCTCGAGACATTTGTATTGCTGTTCTGTAGAGCAAGGCATAGAGCTGTAGGCGGCCAACCTCCAGCCTCGCCAGCCCCTCTCGCGGCTGTGCCTGTCTTAGGTTGCCCTCCTCTGAGAGTCTTACCCGTCATTGGCTATCCAGCCACCTCTTGGGGAGCTAGGCGGAATCTCTCTAGATGATGAGCATCTAGAACTCTTATTTTTATTTATCTGTCTCGGTTAATCTCTTGAAGGGCTAAATTAATCCAGGGGTTTTGTGGGTCCCCAACGTGGGGCTCCTCTTTCATGACCTGGGCAAGCATAACCTTTTTTTTTTTTAACACTACAACAAGCAGAATAACAAAAACAAGCAAATAGAAGGCATTTTTAAACCAGGTGAATCGAGTTGGTATCCAGTCCCATAGATCCATTGCTCCCTTTTTACCTGTTAAGAGTCTCATTTAACATTGGAAAAGCTGTCAGACAAAAGCTGGAGTATCTCATGTCGCAGTCTATGAGTGCCAGAACACAACGCCTCGATCGCTCTGGCATGGAGAGCGTGGAGATCAAGCTGTTATTGGAGTCCCATCATAGCAGATCTCAGATATTCAAGCTGGTTTGAAATCCCTGAGCAGAGGCAGTGGGGGTTGTAAGCAGAACAATGTAGGGTCCTTTCCACCTGGGCTCTAGGTTGTTCTGCCGATGCCGACGAACGTGAGACGGAGTCCCCCACCTGGAACGGATGGGCCTCCTCTGGGGTACCGGGTTGGTAGGCCGCAGCAAGCTGAGTCCACACCTCTTTCTGAACCAGCTGGAGTCCCTTCAGCCTAGCACATAAATCACCATTGTTAAAGTTTCGGGGGTCAAATCCCTCTCTAAGTGTCAATATGGGGGGGTGCTCCATACAAAATTTCAAAGGGGGTGAGACCAAGGTGAGAGGGCGTGTTTCTCACCCGGAACAGAGCCAGAGGAAGGAGCACCGTCCAGTCAGTACCGCCAGTCTCTAAGGACAATTTAGTTAAGGTCTCTTTTAGAGTTCTATTCATTCTTTCTACCTGTCCTGAACTCTGGGGTCTGTATGCACAATGTAATTTCCAATCGGTCCCCAGAAACTTAGCTAACTCCTGGCTTATTTGGGCAATAAAAGCCGGCCCATTATCTGACCCTAACATCTTTGGCGCTCCGAGCGCGGAAAAATTTCTTCTAGGATCTTTTTAGTTACTGTGAGTGCACTTTCATTTTTGGTGGGAAAAGCTTCTACCCACCCTGAGAAAGTGTCTACAAAAACCAGCAGATATTTATTGCCGTACCGCGCAGGACATACCTCGGTGAAATCTACTTCCCAGTAAGTCCCCGGCCGGTCTCCACGCAGCCGCTTACCTTGGCCCGTCTTGTTTCGGCCGGCATTTACCTCTTGGCAAGGTCTGCAGTTCAGGACCACTTGCTCAGCCAATTTAAAAAGTCCTGGCACCTCATATCCTGCTTTAATTAAAAAGAGACTAGCTTTTTAGCCCCTAAGTGAGTCCAATGGTGCATTTGTTTTAACATTTCCCTGGCTTCTCCTTCCGTCGTAGGCTGTTTCCCTCTGGGCCGCGGAGAGGGGCTAGGATTACTTTTATCTTCTGAGCATATTGCCAGCAATCTCGATAGCTCGTCTTTTGTTGCCGCCTCTCGCGCAGCTTGATCGGCCATACTGTTTCCCTTAGTTACCAGGGATCTCGTTGATGCCCGGGGCAGTGGATTATACTAATCCTTTTTGGCAACATCAGGGCAGCCAACAATGCCAGGATTTCATTTTTGTTTTTAATCTCTTTGCCGGCCGATGTAAGTAACCCTCTCTGTTGGTAAATAGCTCCATGGACATGTGCAGTTGCGAAGGCATATCTACTATCAGTGTAAATGTTGGCCTTTTTCCCTCGGGCCAGCTCTAAGGCCTTAGTGAGGGCAATCAGCTCGGCTTTTTGGGCTGACGTACCTTGAGGCAGGGCAGCTGCCCAGATTACCTCAGTCCCATCGACCACCGCTGCCCCTGCCCGCCGCCTACCTTCTTCAAGAAAACTGCTTCCGTCCGTATACCATGTCACCTCGGCATCCTGAAGCGGCTGGTCCGAGAGATCATGACGAACTCCATGTACTCCCGCCAGAATTTCTTGACAGTCGTGGGTCACCTCGGACTGGCTGGGGTCCGGCAGCAGCGTGGCAGGGGTTAAGTCCGGTAGCCGGCGTGAACCTGATTCGCTCAGAGTTTAGGAGCAGCGTCTGATAGTGGGTCATCCTGGCGTTAGTTAGCCATCTCTCGGGGGTTGGCGAATCACACTTTCTAAAGCGTGGGCGCAGTGACAATTAAGTTCTGCCCCAGTGTCAGCTTGTCTGCATCCTTTACTAGGACTGCCACGGCAGCCACTATACGCAAACAATTCGGCCAGCCAGCAGCCACGGGGTCCAGTTTCTTTGACAGATATGCCACCGGCCGATTCCATGGTCCCAGCTTTTGGGTGAGGACCCCTTTGGCGATGCCATTATTTTCAGCCACATAGAGATGGAACGGCTTGTCCACATCTGGAAGTCCCAGGGCAGGGGCTGACAACAAGGCGCGCTTAATGTTGTCAAAAGCCTTTTGCTCGCTCTTTCCCCAGACGAAGGGTGTACTGCCCTTTGTCAGGGGGTACAAAGGAGCGGCCATCTCTGCGAACCCGGAATCCAGAGCCTGCAGAACCCTGCAGTGCCCAAGAACTCCCTAACCTGTCGGGAGTTTTCGGGGCCGGTATTCTGGCCACCGCCTCCTTTCTGGCCTCCGAGAGCCATCGCTTCCCATCTCTGAGTTGGTACCCCAGGTAACTAACCTGTTGCCCGGCAGATTTGGGCCTTTTTGGCAGAAGCACGGTAGCCGAGGGTGCCAAGTTCGGTCAGTAAGGTCTCAGTCCCTTCCCTGCACTCCTCTGCGGTATCTGCGGCCAGAAGCAAGTCATCTACATATTGGAGCAGAGTTACCTGGGGATTTGTGGCGCGGAAGTGCGCGAGGTCCTGGTGGAGGGCTTCGTCAAAAATTGTTGGCGAGTTCTTGAATCCTTGCGGCAGCCTGGTCCACGTTAGCTGTCCGGAGAGTCCTGTAAGGGGGTCTTTCCACTCAAAAGCAAAAATAGGCTGGCTAGCGGGGCTGAGTCGTAGGCAGAAGAAGGCATCTTTCAGGTCCAAGACAGTGTACCACTTCCGGCTGGGGGAAGGGTGCTCAGCAGGTTGTAGGGGTTGGGCACTGTTGGGTGTAGGTCGGATACCCGCTTGTTGACTTCTCTCAGGTCCTGTACAGGCCGGTATTCGCCCGTTCCAGGCTTCCGGACTGGAAGCAACGGGGTGTTCCAGGCCGATTGGCACTTTATCAAAATTCCCAGATCAAGAAACCTTTGAATATGTGGGCGGATCCCATCTCGAGCCTCTTTACTCATCGGGTACTGGCGGACTGAGATGGGAGTGGCAGAGGCCTTGATTTCTACCACCACTGGGGGCTGGTGGACGGCCATTCCCATGCCCGAGACTTCAGCCCAGGCTAGGGGGTCTTAGTCATCCAGTCCTGCATATTCATGGTCTCAGGGGAAGGGCTCTCGTATAGCCTGTATTCATCTTCTAGCCTCAGGGTCAAAACCTGCAACGGCCTTCCTTCCCCGTCTGTCACCGTGGTGCCCTCGGTGTGAAAGTGGATCTGAGCCCCCACTTTCGTGAGCAAGTCCCGTCCCAGCAAGGGGTAAGGGCATTCAGGGATCACAAGGAACGAGTGGGATACCCGGCCCACGCCAAGGTCCACTGTTCTTCGGGTAGTCCATGGGTATTGTCGATACCCTGTAGCGCCCTGTACCCATGCCTTTTTTGTGGACAATGTCCCTCCGGATTGTAATAGGACGGAGTGTTGGGCTCCTGTGTCTACCAGAAACTGTACAGGCTTCCCCTCCACCTTTAGAGTTACCCTAGGCTCGGGGGGGGGGGGTCCGAGCCCCGTCCCCCTAATCTTCCTCTTCTATGGCCAGGATTTTGTTGGGGGTGGCGGACCTTCCCCTCTTCTTCTGAGGGCAGTCTTTGAGCCAATGCCCCTTCTCTTTACAGTACGCACACTGATTTTTGTCTAGTGGTGGTTTGGTTCCTGTCCTGCTTTTACTGCGGTCTCTTGGCCCAGTTCTATCATCTCTCTTTCCTTCTTTAATCACTGTAGTCAGAATCTTTGCCAAGTCTTTTGCCTGTCTTTTCTCTCTCTCTCTCTCTCGTTCATCCTGCTCCCGGATCCTTCTTTCCTCCCTTTTCCTCTTCTGTTTCCCTCTTATTGAACACCTTGTCTGCTTCTCTGATCAAATCTTGAAGGGAGAATCCCTGTAACCCATCTAGTCTCTGTAACTTTCTCTTAATATCTAGAGCTGACTGATCAATAAAAGTCATGGCCACTGTAGCCCTATGTTCCTCAGATGTGGGATCATAGGGAGTAAATCTCTTGAATGCCTCCATCAATCTGTCTAGGAATACAGTAGGTGACTCAGTAGGCCCTTGAGTCACTTCCCTTACCTTAGCCAAATTAGTGGGGCGCCTTGCTGCCCCTCGGAGACCCGCCACCAGAGCCTGGCGATAGACCCTCAGGTGCTCCCTACCTGCCGGAGAATTGTAGTCCCAGTCAGGTCTCGTCAGGGGGAAACCAGCATCTATTTCATTAGGAAGCGCTGTGGGACGTCCGTCATCTCCTGGCACATTTTTGCGAGCCTCCAATAGTACTCGCTGTCTTTCTTCTGTAGTGAGCAAGGTCTGCAACAATTGCTGACAATCATCCCAAGTGGGCTGATGTGAGAAAACAAGAGATTCTATTAAGGAGGTTAGGGCCTGGGGGTTATCAGAGAAAGAGGGGTTGTTATTTTTCCAGTTGTAAAGATCCGAGGCAGAGAATGGCCAATATTGGAGTGGCCGAACCCCACGGTCATCAGGGGGCCCGTTTTCCCGGAGGGGAGAGTGGTGGAGTCCGGGGTGACAGCTCTACGGCTCCGCGTTCCTGCCGCCCGGGCCCATTTCTTCCCCTTCTTTTGGCTGCTCAGGCGAGGCGGTCGCTTGTGCCCTCTGAGGTGCCGGAGGTGGGACCTGTACAGGCGGGTAGGGTGGGAGAGAATCTAAGAGTAAGAAGTCAGTTTGCAGGTCTGGATATATATTTTTGACGGGAGCCTTTGTCTCTTCCTTCCTTGCCGTGGATTTTAGGGCAAAGATCTCTGCAGAAGGCTCCAATGGCTTTCCTGTGGGGAAAACGAAGGTCGAACCCACACCGGGGGTGAACGGACCAGGTCTTCCCAGACCGTAATATATGGCACCTGGTCCGGGTGCTCAGTAGCAGGGGTGAAAATTACAGTTTTAACCTGTTTGACTTGTTCTGAAGAGAATGACCCTTCTGGCGGCCAGCCGGTATTGAAACTGGGCCAATCTACTGCGCATAAACTCTGCCATTTTCCTTTTTCACTGTCATGGAAAGATCATGGGCCCGATTTTTACTTCTGTCCAATGATCTACCGTCAGAGACAACGGGGTTGTCACAGTCTGTCCCATCGTCAGTTTGTCACAAAAATGAACACTTAACTAGTACTAAGTAAGACGAATAATAGCGGAGAAATCAAGTAAAAGCGGCTGCTGTAAGCTTTTGCCCTCGGCAAGTCTTAAGCAGATGAGCTTCCTAGCTCCACAGACACAGGATTCAGACGGAGAAGGATCTCACGACCCCCACTCCCAGGTCGGCGTTCCAGGCGTCCCTGGCACACGCCACAGATACAGGCGGAGGGGAATCTCACGACTCCCGCTCCCAGGTCGGCGTTCCAGGCGTCCCTGGCACACGCCACAGATACAGGCGGAGGGGAATCTCACGACTCCCGCTCCCAGGTTGGCGTTCCAGGCGTCCCTGGCACACACCACAGATACAGGCGGAGGGGAATCTCACGACTCCCGCTCCCAGGTTGGCGTTCCAGGCGTCCCTGGCACACGCCACAGATACAGGCGGGCCCTACAGATACAGACAGACAAGAGCGCGAGGGCACAGATCTTTGTTTCAGCAGCCGAAAGAGACCGGGAGGAAAGTGAGATAAGATGACTGAGGATAGCCACCGAAAATCCTGCCGGGAATGGTGGCGGCCAAAGAGGTGGACTTACGGCGTGCTTTGAGTTCACTCGTGTGCCTATGCCGTTGCACGGAAGTTGTCTTGCTGGGGGCGGGCGCCCTAGCGGCTTCTGGCCCGTTCCGCGACCCCCTTATCCTGTCACGGGAGTCTTCAAGTGGCAGGCGCCCTAATGGCTTTTAAGTGCCTGACCCGTGCCCACAAAAAGGTAATATTAGGCCAGATCCTCACAAGAAAGACAGGGAAGTTTCACCCAGCCGGGCGATAGTTACTGGGGCTCACCTGTCGTAAGGCCTTCAAAGTCCACCAGGGAGTAGCCCTGGCCGGGACTAATCAGTTGCCCCACAACCGCTCGCCCGTTCACTGAAACTTCCGAAGGATTAAGTCAAGCAGCAGGAGAGAAAAGTGAGACAATACAGATTTAACACAGAGCAGACTAGTCACAGACCTTTTACAGACGTACACGGAGACACAGAATTGCTCGAGCTTACCTCCGAATTCAAAAGCCAAAGGGTCTGAGTGAGCGAGGCGATCCCGGACGAGCCCCCAAATGTAAGACCTCACGGCCTTTTCTCGGGAAGCGTCGCCACAAAGACCACAGTGACTCGAATTCGATGCAATCAGCAGGAGGATTTATTTAGCCAGCGCGCTGGGGTTCGAGCTCCCGTTTCCAGGAGTGAACCCGGAACACTCACCGAAAGGGATTTTTATACAGAAAGATCAAAGACAACTGGGAATGAGATCGGAATGTAGGGAACAATGTGATAAGGGGGTCTTAGGATGAAGTGGAGACATTTGATTGGTGGGGATGATTTACAGGTAATTAAGTTGAAACGGTTGGCTGATCACCCTGCGGCATTTGGTACGGGGAAATGCATTTTTGAGGAAAGGTCAGTTACACAGTGGAAACTAAGTCACAAGTTATCAGTTAAGAATAGGGAGCAGTCAGGAGGCTCTGAGTCATCAAGATAAGGGGAAAGCTATGCGGTGCATTCTGCCTTCCAGGTTTAACTCTTAACCTAGGAGTTTTTCAGTGCCCTTTTCAGAAAGCACTAAATGAAGTTACATTTTTACAGAAAGACGAATACAATGATTTACAACAAAGAGAAATTCATTATCCCAAAAGCCTTGTTTTGCTAACATCAAAACTATTATAATTCCTCAATCTAAAAGTTCTTCAAAGACAATGAGAATGCTTCTTTTATGAAACTTAGCAGTTTAGAAGCCATGAACCACGTATGATCACAAATTTGTCTTTTATCTGCTTTATATCTAAACAATGATATAAGAAACAATTTTCTTTGGAATCAATTATAAAGTTATTTAGAAGTTCCTGAAATTATTTGCCTCGACAGGTACTAGTGAAATACAAGGAATCCTCCCTTGACTCCCCCTCTTCAGACAAGGGTCATAATTTAGGAAGACAGCACAAGAAGCATATGGATGAAAAATGTCATCTCAGCAGCAGAGAAAGAAGCGTGACAGATACTTGACAAAATGGGTCATCATTTTTTTACCCATTTCAGTGTTTATCAGAGTGTACTTTTCTGGCAACTAATTGAATCTCAGCAAGATCATAGCAAGTCTCACTCACTTTTCACCTGTATGATGGCTTTATTAGTTGGTGTGCAGACAGTATAATCTCAGTAATCCCCCTCTCTCCATTCTCTCTGCAGAATCCTTACGGCCCCACCGCGATCTTCATCAGCTTATTTACATGATTATTGGCAGAGTTGTTATCTACATATTTGTTGAATGAATGAAGAAAAAAGAAATTGTTTAAAATGTAAATCAATTTTTTCTATCTGGAGCAGTGGTACATCCTATTTTTACACTCTGGCTTGCATTTATTCCAAATGTAGTTGGGCCCTAACATAAAAATTACTGTTTAAAAATAACTTCAAAGAGAACTCATTTAAATATATTACACACGCACAAGGTATAGAATTGAAAAGGTACAAATACATGATATAGAATGAGACGTAAGTTCCCACTACTGCCACCTCTCCCCATCTTGTCTCTAGCCACAAAGTTTTCCTCTTTCCAGGCCACCACAGTAACCCATTTCAAAACCCCTTATGAAAAAAAGAATGGCTAGATTTGTTCCCCAAAATGACATGTCCCTTGCAGTTCTGCAACAAGAAAGAAATGGAGAATATCACAGATGCTTTTCATGCCTCCATGAGGTGAGAATTCTACAACTCTTCTAAGAATAACATACACTATAAGACAGTCGAGTGAAATCCATAGAAGTGAGTCAATGTGATGCTAATGTTAAACTTTCCAGTGTGGAATGGGCAAGGAGTTTATTGAGACAGAATACTGTTTTGACTTCTGAAATAATTCAAAGGTTGGCTTTTGCTCAAATCGGACAGAGTGGGTTCATACTGAAATTTACCTTATTAGAACTATGTTTTGACATTTTTCTATCTACCTTGCATTCACTACTACGTGGTAGAGATTTCAAAGAGTGGTTTACCTTCGAATAAAAGGATAGCGTTGACTGTTTAAACATTTTCTGAACTGTGATATTTTCTAAGGAGCCACCAAGGCTGGGGGAAGAATTGAAGAGTGTGTTTTCCCCTAGTGAAATGGATATTCATCCTCATTGATAGACAAAAAAAATTAGTCTTTATTCTCTTGTTGACTGTTATGAAAAGTCTTCAGTAATTCAATACTTAGAGTTTCTTCTTTTTTTCAAAAGCTAAACCGAACCTATAAATGGAAGCATTTGTACACTGATCTGAGTAACATAGAACTAGGAGATGAACAGTAGCTAATCTCTTTGTGTACCTTGTTCAAAATGAAAATGAAAGAAGTTATATATTGACATCAGGGCAAACATGATTCATTTACCCCACCTCAGGCAACAGTAAAAATGAAATCAGTCAGAGAGATACACTTTTCCAGAACAACTAAATCAACTAAATACAACTAATACAACTAAAATCAACAGACAGATACACTTTTCCAGAACTTTCACTGAAAAAGCATATTGAACCACCACATAAGTTTATATGTAAAGCATTACCAAAAGGCTAAGAAGAGACAGTAGTTCTATTTTTATTTTGCTTTTAAAATACTTAATATTTACCAAAAATAAAGACTACTAAGTTTAGGCAAATGGCTATTTTAGGAAAAATTGTTAGTTCTACATTTCATAATGTACCCTAAATGAATTGCATCTGGATTAAATACTTACATGTAAAAAATGCTTAAGTGTTTATATGTAAAAAACAAGCCATAAAAGTAATATAAATTATAGGTAAAATTTATCTATGAATTACAAGTAAAAGTTTTTTAATGTGTGTTAAATATACAGTCGCCTCTTTCCATAGCTGCAGTTTCTGTATCCATGGAGTTAACTGCAGATTGAAAATATTCAGGAAAAAAAAAATCTGAAAATTTCTAAAAAGCAAAACTTGAACTTGCCCTTTGCTAGCAACTGTATGCTATGCATTTACATTATATTTACAACTATTTACATGTAATTTGGGCTTCCCAGGTGGTGCTAGTGGTAAAGAACCTGCCTGCCAATGCGAGACATAAGAGATTCAGGTTCAATCCCTAAACTGGGAAGATTCCCTAGAGGAGGGCATAGCAGCCCACTCCAGTATTCTTGCCTGGAGAATCCTATGGACAGCGGAGGCTGGGGAGCTAAGGTCCATAGGGTTGCAAAGAGTCAGACATGAATAAAGTGACTTAGCACTCATGCATATGTAATTTACATTTTGTTAGGTATTATAATTAACTTAGAGATGATTTCAAATACATGGACGGATGTGCAAAGGTTATCTGCAAATATTATGATATTTTACATTAAAAAGGTGAACTTCCTTAGATTTTGAGATTCCCCACCCCATTCTTGAGAAATGGTATTCTAAGTGAATGCCAAGGAAAAACTGTGTAAAGATGAAGTTTTGGGGACTCTTAATGCAGAAAACTATAAAAGAAAAGACTGTTTCATTTGACTACATACAACTTCTGAATGGGAACAAAATTCTTCTACCTGGAAACAAAATCCTGTCAAATAACCGATGAAAACTGGGAAAAAATATAGTTGAAAAAACTTTCTAGGCATGGGGTACCATGTCTGCAAGCTGAAACTTAAATAATTTTTCTGTCCTTGTAAATGTTCTGCCTGAAATGACTAGTCAGCCACTTTGGTTGTTATTTATTTAGTTCCTTATTTCTTCTCAGTCCAAACAAGATTGACTGTGTGACCCCTGCCAATCAGATATTTTCCATTTTTCCTCTTTCTTCTTAATTCTTTATGCTAAAAAGTCTCCTGTCTTCTGCCCCGCCTTACAGTTCTTTAAGACCATCCACTTCAGGAAATACTAAATAAAGTTTGTTTGTATCACCTAAATTGTCTTCTCTAATCATTTTTTTAAATAACCTGCAACTTTTGTGACAGTAGTTTAATATATAATAAATTCTTATAAATCAATAAGCAAAAGTTCCTGTAAGAGGATGCAATAAAAGGACAAAGGACACAAGTATAAAATTTTTCAATAGAACAATTCAGTTGGTTACTAAATCTATGAAAAAACATTCACTATCTGTTATGGACTGAATTGTGTTATCCCCAAATTCATGTATGGATGACCTAAGCCTCAATACCTCAGAATATGACTATGGAGATAAGGTCTTTAGAAAGATAATTATGTTAAAATGATGTTGTTAGGTACTTCTCTGCTGGTCCAGGGGTTAAGGATCCACCTTGTAATACAGAGGACATAGATCCTTGGTTGGGGAACTTAGATCCCACATGCCGTGGAGCAACTCAGCCCACGCACCATAGCTACTGAGTTCATGTGCCCCAACTCAATACAGCCAAACAAAAAAAAAATTTTTAATGATGTTGTTAGAGTAAGCCCTCATCCAATGAGACTGATATCCTTATATGACAAAATTTGAACACAGGCACACACGTGAGGAAGACCACGTGAAGACACAGGGAGAAGACAGCCATCTATAAGAGGAGGGAGGCCTCAGAAGAAACCAACCACGCTAACACTTCTATCTGAGACGTCCAGCCTCCAGAATCGTGCGAAAATACATTTCTATTGTGTAAACCACCTAGACTGTGGTACTTTGTTGTGGCAGCCCTATTATATTGTTTTATTGGAATATAATTGCATTACAAAGTTGTATTAGTTTCCGCTACACAATATGGTGAATCAGTCACATATATACATCCATCCTCCCCTCTTGAGCCCTCCCCCCCACCTCTCTAGGTCCTGACGGAGCACCAGGCTGAGCTCCCTGCTAGCAGCTTCCCGCTGGCTGTCCATACGCATGATAGTGTGTGTACGCCGATGCTGCTCTGTCAGTTTGTCCTACCTCTCCTTCCCCGGCTGCATTCACTAGTCTGTGCTCTCTGTCTGCATCTCTATTCCTGCCCTGCAAATAGTTTTGTCTGTACCATTTTTCTAGAGACCAGAGGGTGTGGAGAAAAGGGAATCCCCTTACATTGCTGGTGGGAATGTAAATTGGTATAGCCACTGTGGAGAACATACTAAAGATTCCTTAAAAAGACTAAACATTGAACTACCATATGACCCAGAAATCCCACTATTGGGCATATACCCTAAGAAAACCATAACTCAAAAAAGATGCACATAACCCAGATTTCACTGCAGCGCTACTTCCAATAGCCAGGGCATGGAAGCCACCTAGATGTCCATTGACAGATGAATGGATAAAGATGTGGTGCGTACATACAAGGGAATATTACCCAGCCACAAAGAGGAATGAAATTGAGTCTGTTTTAGTGATATGGATGAACCTAGAGTCTGCCATACAGAGTGAAATAAGTCAGAAGGAGGGAAATAACTTCTCATGTTAAAATATTTTGGTAAAATCCCTAACAGAACTAACATCAACTGGGTATATGACAATTTAGTTCTGACACTAACCACACAAAGTAACATCAGACTCCACAAATTAAAGACTTTGTGGTTCACAAGACAGCCCTCATTTCTGATGCCAGCCCTAAGTAAGGTCCCTAAGCCACCTATACTTCTGATCTACTGTCTGTAGACTTAGGAGTTCCCATGACTCAGTTAGGTTCAATAATTCACTAGATTGATTCATAAAACTCAGGAAAGTGCTATACTTATTTTTATAGTTTTATTATAAAGGATACACATAGAGTGAGGTCTGGGAGGGAACACAAAGATCCTTGCCCTTTTCTTGGAGAAACAGGCATGTCACCCTGTCTGCATATCAATGTGCATCTATTCACCAAATATGAAAATCCAATCACCTTCCATGTCTAGAATTTTTATTGGGATTTCAATACGGAGGCATGACTGGTTTAGTCATTGCCTACAGAAGTGAACTCAATCTGCAGCCATCAATAAGCTTTAGGAGGTTGGGCCAGTAGCAATACAAATCATCTCTTTAGCATAACAAAGATACCTTTTTCATTGAGAAAATTCCAAGGTTTGTAGAAGCTCTGTGCAGAAACCTGAGATGAAGACCCAAAAATTCTTTATTATGGAACATAAAATATAGTTCAGTTCAGTTGCTCAGGTGTGTCCAACTCTTTGCGACCCCATGAATCGCAGCATGCCAGGCCTCCCTGTCCATCACCATCTTCCGGAGTTTACTCAAACTCACGTCCATGGAGTCGGTGAAGCCATCCAGCCATCTCATCCTCAGTCATCCCCTTTTCCTCCTGCACACAATCCCTCCCAGCATCAGAGTCTTTTCCAGTGAGTCAGCTCTTCACATGAGGTGGCCAAAGTGCTGGAGTTTCAGCTTTAGCATCATTCCTTCCAAAGAACACCCAGGGCTGATCTCCTTCAGAATGGACTGGTTGGATCTCCTTGCAGTCCAAGGGACTCTCAAGAGTCTTCTCCAACACCACAGTTCAAAAGCATCAATTCTGCGGCACTCAGCCTTCTTCACAGTCCAACTCTCACATCCATACATGACCACAGGAAAAACCATAGCCTTGACTAGATGGACCTTAGTTGGCAAAGTAATGTCTCTGCTTTTGAATATGCTATCTAGGTTGGTCATAACTTTTCTTCCAAGGAGTAAGCGTCTTAATTTATAGTACTTCAGTCTAAAAAATATGTGGGCAATCACAATTAAAATGGTCTATTGAAAATGCTGGGCTCCCCAACTGGCACAGTGGTAAAGAATCCACCTGCCAATGCAGGTGATGCATGAGACCCGGGTTCAATCCCTGGGTCGGGAAGATCCCCTGGAGAAGGAGATGGCAACCCACTCCAGTATTCTTGCCTGGGAAATCCCATGGACAGAGGAGACTGGTGAGCTACACTCCATGGGATCACGAATAGCTGGACACAACTGAGTGACTACATACACACACACACACACACACACACACACACACACATTGAAAATACCAGCAATTGAATTTAGAAATGTTTACTATCTAGTTAGTTTAATATTACCAGACAGGATGATTTGAGATAAATTTGGAACAACCCAGGGTTCTGGTCCTTCTATATTCTAGTGGCTGTGACTATTAAGTAAGTCTTCAGTTTCCAGGTTTTCAGTAAAATTCCTTTCATCTGGGACTTCTCTGGTGGGCCAGTGGTTAAGAATCTACCTTGCAATGTAGGGGACGTGGGGAACTAAGATGCCACATGCCACAGAGCAACTAAGCCTGCGTACCACAACAAAATATCCAGCATGCCAGGACTAAGCCCTGATACAGTCAAATAAATAAATATATTTTTAAAAACTCCTTACATCTCTCAATTGTTGTGAAGGGCCTCTGAGCTCATGTCTCTGAAAGAATCTGTAGAGTAATATCAAAATAATGATTATCATCGTGTATGATTCAGAGGTTAAGACTCTACTCTTCCCATGTGAGGGGCATGGGTTCAATCCATGATTGAGGAAGTTCCACATGCCAGAAATAAGTTAACAAGTAAAACAGCTATAATGTCAGGGGATAAGCTGGGCAAGAAGGAGTTTTCTGAGCCATAGGTCAGGGTCATGTTCATGACACATTAGTTTAGAGTTCAGCCTTAAGAAAAGTATATTAACCAGCTTGGGATGCCATGGCAAGATACTACCGACTAGATGACTTAACAGAAATTTATATGCTCACAGTTTGGGGGCTAGGTGTACAAGATCAAGGTCATGGCAGGGCTGGTTTCTGGTGAGATCTCTTTTTCTGGATTGTAAAGAGCTATTTTCTTATTGTGTTCTCACATGATCTTTCCTCTGTGTATATACTTTCCTGGGGAAAGCATATTTACTTTAATGAACACAAACTGAGTAGTCTAGAGTTCCAATTAATGGATTTGCAGGAAGTTTTAGAACAAACAATAATCTTTTTTGGCATTTCATCTTTCTGAGTAAGAGCTTCCTGGAATAGGAACATCAAATAAAGTTGTGTATGTGTAGACAGGAAATTATTTCAATGTCTCAAAAGAAACCTTTTTAACATCTTTCAAAACGATACTGATGAACCTATTTGTAGGGCAGGAATAGAGACACAGATGCAGAGAACAGACTGGTGGACTGAGCGGGAAGGAGAGGGTGGGATGAACTGGGAGAGGAGCACTGACATGCATACACTACCATGCGTGAAATAGCTAGCTAGTGGGAAGCTGCCTACAGCACAGGGAAGTCAGCTTGGTGCTCTGTGATGACCTAGAGGGGTGGGATTGTGGGGTGGGAGGAAGGCTCAAGAGGGAGGAGATGTATGTATACTTAGAGCTGATGTGTGTTGTTGTACATCAGAAATGAACACAGCATTGTAAAGCAATTATACTCCAAATAAAAATAATTTTAAAAAAACTTCGTTCAATCCAGTGTTTCCCCAACTCAACTTTATCACTCTCCTCTCATAAAACCCATTAAAATGTCAAGAAACAGATCATAATAAACACTTTACTAGGAAATACATTTCTATGAGAGCATGAGGAACTAGAGGTTCTCAAAGGGTGGTCCCCAGACCAGCAGTGTCAGCATCACATGAGAACTTGTTAGAAATGTCCTTATCTACTAAATCAGAAACTCTGGGGGTGGAGTCAGCAATCTGTGTTTTAATCCACCCTCCTTGGGACTCGGACGCATTGCTAGGGTTTGAAAACCACTGCTGTAAGCCTCCTTATAACCCTTCTTTTTATTTTTCTGCCCAGTGCAGAATGGAGGCAGGTGGGTGCCTTCACAGACTAATACCTTCGAGTACTTCCAGGAGACAGGCTTCAAATATTTGTCTGCATGTTCTTAGTAGAGATGGGAGCAAACCACTTTTTTGTAAAAGGTGACAGCCTGTTTCTTTATATCGTGACTCATACTTTGATCTTCTCTTGTCTTTTCTGAGATCTTTGAAAACAGTATTCTCTCTGCACTGGGACTAGTGCATTAGTGAGGAAAACAAAACGAACTCAAGATGTTAGAGGAGAGCCCCAGGAGAGGGGCTGAATAGCGTGGTCTCAGGGTTTTGCTTTTGAAAATATTAATTCTGGGGACTTCCCTGGTGGTCCAGTGGTTAATAATCCACCTTGCAGTGCTGGGGACCTGGGTTTGATCCCTGACCGGGGAGCAAAGATCCCACATGCTACAGCAACCAAGCCCTTGCACCGCAACTAAGACCCGACACAGCTCTGCCCACGTTCCCCAACCCACCTCCATCTCTTCCCATCCCCTACTTGAGATAGCTCTTCTCCCATACCTCTCTTCTTGGCTTGGCGACTTTTGGGCGGTCTTTCTCTTCCAGTTCCTGACTCCACGCATTCTCTTTGACATTTTCTTCTAAGTTCAGTTCAATGCCCATAAAAGTTTCAAAAGTCTTTATCCCACCTCCACCTGCAAGCTAATACTATCTTCAAGGAAACTGGAGGAACTATATTAAGACCAAAAGTTTGTTTGCCTTGTGAAGAAGAGCTTCCTCAGCTCCTAGGCTTCACCAAAGTTGTCCTGAGCAAGGGTGACATCACTTGATGTTTCCCTATATTGGCAGAGAAAACCTGAATTAAGACCATATCATGTTGCCAGTTTGTTCCAGTCAGATGCCAGAGTCTCCTTTCATATGGCTGTTCCAACCTGGGTGAGGCCCCCTTAGTGTGGGTTGGGTCCTGCCCCCACTGTTTGGCCTCCCTCCTGATTACAAGGAGCCAAGCCCAGTGGGCAGAATGATGGATGTGTCCACAGGGTGTCACTGAGGGACTCTGTCTAACAAGCGCATATCTGAAAGAGGCCAATTTATAGCTTCTGGGGTGCAGTATTATCTGCTCTCAGACTTAATTGCACATTGGAATCATCTGAGGAGCATTATAGATATTGATACCCTGGCCATACTCTACATCAGTTAAATCAGAATCTTTGGTACAGACCTAGGCACCAGAAAACTCCCTGAGTAATTCCAAAATGCAGCCAGTTTGAGAGCCACTGGACCAGACTGTATACACAGTCATATACTACACTAGAAAAGCGCTTCACTTCGCTAAATTAGTTATACCGTCATCACTCACTGCTTCACAGATGGGAAATGTGACACATAAAGGGAAAATGTGACTCATAAGGAAGGCCACAAATGAACTGTTACAGAGGTTATAGAGGTGTCACTGTTCTTACCAAGGACTGAGACCTGGTAAATGCCGTATTACTCTGAGGTTTCCAGGGACCAAAAAGAGTTTGGAGAATCTATCAATAAATGAAGGATGCAGGCAATTTGGATGGAATCATCGTGCATTGATTTCTGAATCAAGGTTTTCTGTGTGAGAAACCAGAACCCTGAAGAAGTAAAGTGATCATGAATTTCTAAAATGTTAACAGTATGGTTTTGGTTATAATATTAAATCTGACTAAGAACTGTGGGAAATGCTCATGTGTGGTCAGAATCAACATCAAAATACTTTAACTGTGTTCCATAGCAATTCGCACCATGTGTTTATGGAGATACTTCTGTTCATCAGCTCTGGCTCAAAACAAATGTCAAAAATATCAGACCAAAGGACTTGTCAGGCCACAGAATCCATGTCCTGGATGGTTACAGAATATTTAAATTACAGCAGGGGAAAAAATGAGAGGAAAGGAATTGATAGGGACAGAGCTTTCATTCTGAAAATTAGAGTTTTAAATTTCATTTCTTTCTTTTTTTTTTTTTTTGTCCTCAGCAGGCAGATCTTAATTCCTCAGCCAGGGATTGAACCTATGCCCCACTGCAGTGGAAATGTGGAGTCTTAACTAGTGGACTGCCAGGGGAAGTCTCTAGTTTCATATTTTTAATAATCCTTGTTACTAATCTCATCATTAGCATCTAGTGTGAAAGTCGTTCGGTCTGTATCCAACTCTCTGCAACCTCATGGACTGTGGCCTGTCAGGCTCCTCTGTCCCTGGGATTTTCCAGGCAAGAATACTGGAGTGGGTAGCCATTCCCTTCTCCAGGGATCCTCCCAGCTCAACCTCATCATAACCAGTAGCTGAATCAGTTAAAAGAAGGGCCAGGATTACTTTTAGCAGAACTGTGTTTTGGCTGCTTCTGTCACTTTTCTATTTTGCTTTCCAGAAATGAATGATTTCTGCACTGGGGTGAGCAGAACAGAAAACATCACTGGAAAGGAGAAGGCCTTTGATTTTAGATCATGAGAGTGGAAAACTCCATCAACCTCCCTGAAGATTTGTCTCACCTGGAGATTATATAGAATATTCTGCAACTATTAATATGTGAATGGAAAGTCAACACTCTCCTAGAGGACTTGTTACAGCAGAATTCTCCCACCAGCCTGTGGATGAGACCTGAAATTCTTCTACCATAAATTCAAACTTTAGAATAAAATGTCATCCCTCTCATGGAAGATCTTGAGAGTTCCATAGTGACCTGATCATTATTTTCCCCTTTTTCTTGACAGATAAAGCGGAGGATGCCCAGTTAAATCTGAATTTCAAATAAATAATTAATAATGTTTTGTATAAATATTTCCCAAATATTATATCCCTATGCTAAAAAAAACCCCACAACACACATTTTTTTCTTTGTCAGAAAATCAAATTTAACAAGGCATCCTGTATATATTTATTTACTAAACCTGGAACCCTTCTGTTAACCAAATGGAAATTCTCTTTCAGGCAGCGGTATGCCCATCAGCAGACATTAGGTCAGGATTGGTCTAAAGTAATCATTTCCTCATTTTCCCAGACTTTCTTGCAGCTGGGGGTGTAGTGTCCTGGTCATTGAGACATTAAGGGAGTCTGTACATATTATGTGCAGGATATGGTTTGAAAAGTTTTGTTTTGTTTTTTTTTTTTGCAAAAGTGACTAGTGGTTCCATCTTTGCTCTGTTCCTCCTTCTTGACTAGAATGTAAATATGGTACTGAGAAGGGCTTCCCCCGTGGCTTAGTGGTAAAGAATCCACCTGCCAATGCAGGAGATGTGGGTTCAGTCCCTGAGTTGGGAAGATCCCCTGGAGAAGGAAATGGTGACCCACTTCAGTATTCTTGCCTGGAGGGCTATACAGCCCATGGGGTCCCAAACAACAATTCCTTTCATCTTCCCTTGCTTGGAACAATAGTGCAACTAATTGAGACATTATGCTATTGACTTGTAAAATTATCGTTAATTTCCACATTGGTTCTGTGTTAAATAAAATATTAACAAAGACAATCTCCATATAACTTGCTGCCTCTCCCTGCTTGTACTCCCCTCCCCCAAACAAGATAGTGAGGTCATAATAAAGGCGTGTAGGGACAAAAGAGAAGAGATCTGAAGCCTGTCTTGAGGCTTCGCAGTGTTAAAAGGCCTGGGAGATGAAGGGAGATGAAAAAGAACCAGTAGGCTTAGAAGGAGTGACAGGAGGAAAACAGAGCTTTCAGTGCCCAGCTGAAGAAAGCTTTTCAAGGACAAAGTGACGATTTGTCTGAAATGCTGCCAAGATGACGAATAAGATGAGTTCAGATAAATGCCTGCTGGATAACATGGAGTTGAATTTGACAAGGATGATGCCCCTGGGAGGAAACTCTGGATTAGAGAGGGTTTAACAGAAACGAACAATCAGGTTCTTCCAGAAACTCCCTTTGCCATGCTCAAAGGGAGGTTTATGTCCCCAGACCCTATGTTCTGTTCTAGAACTCTCATCTAGAATCCTGCACAGGGGAAGGTATAGAATAATGACAGCTTCCTGACTGGTCACTGTGAGGATGAAATGATGGTCTGCTTTCTGTAAGGCGGTGGACGGGGGGTTAACTAATGCAAAGGGTGCCACACCCAACCTTTTATGTGTTGTCTTGGGTAGAGACAAGAGAGCTCATAGTGCTTTAAATATTTACTAGCTCTCTGTCCTTTTCCAGAAAAATTTGCCATGCTTTGCTGGAAATAGGGAGAGAGAGAGAATGAATGAAGGCAGTGAGTAAAGGATGAAAGGGTTTAAGAAAAGGTTTCTGTTTTGTTTTGCTTTAAAAAGAATGAAATAGGACTTTCCTCATGGTCTCAGTTCAATTGCTCAGTTGTGTCTGACTCTTTGCAACCCCATGGACTGCAGCACTCCAACTTTCCTGTCCACCACCAACTCCCAGAACTTGCTCAAACTCATGTCCATTGAGTCGGTGATGCCATCCAGCCATCTCATCCTCTGTCGTCCCCTTCTCCTCCTGCCCCCAATCCCTCCCAGCATCAGGGTCTTTTCCAATGAGTCAACTCCTTGCATGAGATACCCAAAGTTTTGGAGTTTCAGCTTTAGCATCATTCCTTCCAAAGAAATCCCAGGGCTGATCTCCTTCAGAATGGACTGGTTGGATCTCCTTGCAGTCCAAGGGACTCTCAAGAGTCTTCTCCAACACCACAGTTCAAAAGCATCAATTCTTCATCGCTCAGCCTTCTTCACAGTCTAACTTTCACATCCATACATGACTACTGGAAAAACCATAACTTTGACTAGATGGACCTCTGTCTGCAAAGTAATGTCTCTGCTTTTTTTTTTTTTTTTTGGTCTCTGCTTTTTAATATGCAGTCTAGTCATAGCTTTTCTTTCAGGTAGCAAGCGTCTTAATTTTATGGCTACAGTCACCATCTGCCAGTGATTTTTGGAGCCCAGAAAAATAAAGTCTGTCACTGCTTCCATTTGCCATGAAGTGATGGGACCAGATGCTGTGATATTAGTGTTTTGAATGCTGAGCTTTAAGCCAGCTTTTTCACTCTCTTTCACACTTTCTGCCATAAGGGTGATATCATCTACATATCTGAGGTTATTGAAATTTCTCCCGCCAATCTTGATTCCAGCTTGTGCTTCATCCAGCCTGGCATTTCACATGATGTACTCAGCATATAAATTAAATAAGCAGGGTGACAATATACAGCCTTGATGTACTCCTTTCCTGATTTGGAACCAGTCTGTTGTTCCATGTCCTGTTCTAATTGTTGCTTCTTGACCTGAATACAGATTTCTCAGGAGGGAGATAAGGTGGTCTGGTATTCCCAGCTCTTGAAGAATTTTCCACAGTTTGTTGTGATCCACAGAGTCAAAGGCTTTGGGATAGTAAATAAAGCAGAAATAGATGTTTTTCTGGAATTCTCTTGCTTTTTCTATGATCCAACAGATGTTGGCAGTTTGATCTCTGGTTCCTCTGCCTTTTCGAAATTCAACTCGAACATCTGGCAGTTCACGGTTCACATATTGTTGAAGCCTGGCTTGGAGGATTTTGAGCATTACTTTGCTAACATGTGAGATGAGTGTAATTGTGTGGTAGTTTGAGCATTCTTTGGTATTGCCTTTCTTTGGGATTGGAATGAAAACTGAGATTTTCCAGTCCTGTGGCCACCGCTGAGTTTTCTAAATTTGCTGGCATAAGTGCAGCACTTTCACAGCGTCATCTTTTAGGATTTGAAGTAGCTCAACTGGAATTCCATCACCTCCACTAGCTTAGTTCATAGTGATGCTTCCTAAGGACCACTTGACTTCCCTGATGATCTAATGGTTAAGAATCTGTCTGCCAATTCAGGGACATGGGTTCAGTCCCTGGTTCAGGATGATCCCACATGCCAAGGGGCAACCAGGCCCAAGAACCACAGCTACTGAGTCTGCAAGCCCTACAGCCCGAACTCCGCCACAAGAGAAGCCCCTGCAATGAGAAGCCTGTACACCGCAACCCAAGAGTAGCCCCCACTGGCCACAACTAGAGATAGCCCAAGTGCAGCAAACGAAGACCCAGCAGAGCCAAAATAAATAAAAGAAGAATGGCATAACATTTGCGTGTGCGGAAAAGATTCAGGAGAAAGAATAAAAATTGATGTTGCAGAAAAAAAAAATTGCTGGGTGGTGTTCTCAAGTATTACAGAAGGATAGGGATCCGGTGCCCAAGCAGAAGAGTTGGCACTAGAGACTCATACGTCTTTCACTGTTATTCTATGAAAAGATGTGCAGTCTCACACACGTGAGGAAACATTCTCCACGGCAATCACACGGCTCACCTGATTTGTTTCCTGTTTCGAGGGAATCACTGTCCTGTGCTGCCTGATGCCCAATTTCTTAAAACCTTTATTTCAAACATAATTGTGATATATTTTGAACGATTTCTTATTTGCTTCAGATGGGAAGTGTTAGAACACAAAACCCAAGTGAGTAAGTTTAAAGATTTTATTGGCTTTATTCAATATTCTAGAAATAGATTTCCAATCTAGCAGATAAGAAAGGAGCTCCAAGGAGCTGTACAAAATGAGAGACTTTCACAGGAGACAGGAACAGGGAGTTATACTAAGCAAAAAAAAAAAATCAAATTGGTTATTGCAATGTTACTTTCCCTATAGGGGATGGCAGAGACCAATGAGGCAGATTGCCTAACTAACACTGAACAGGTGATTCCTGTTTGGATGAAATTTCTGTTTCTGGGAGAGCAAAACTTATATTTAAGCCTTGGTTTGGTGACATGGAGCTTAATATAAGTGATTCCATTTAAGCCTGTCTTGTTTTTAACAGCATGTAAATCAGCTCCCTCCTTCCATTTCTAGTTGAATTCTATCAAGCCCTTTATTTTAGATAAAAGTAGCTAGCTGTAGTGAATTTTCCAAGTTTATTATATTCAATACACATAAAAACTGGAATTGCTTTTCCTCATATTTCTCAGCTATTTTATGTTTGTACATCTGGCTTTGCATACTACCAGCAGAGGGCACTATAGTCATATTTCAACCACTTAACAAGTCAGAATTAGACAGTTTTATCTAATTATATTAGCAGGATGTTCCTGCTAATGTAGAAAGAGAATTCTAGTCCTCAGCTTAAAATACTCTGTGAGCCCACCTGGCTCTTCTGTTTCCCTTAGCATCTCAGCCCACTCTTCCGGGTGTCCAGGCTGTGCTTAGTCGCTCAGTTGTGTCCGACTCTTTGAGAACCCATGGACTATACAGTCCGTGGAATTCTCCAGGCCAGAATACTAGAGTGGGTAGTCTTTCCCTCCTCCAGGGGATCTTCCCAACCCAGAGATAGAACCCAGTTCTCCTGCACTGCAGGCAGATTCTTTACCAGCTGAGCCACCAGGGAAGCATAATGTTAATTTGTTTTTCCTCCACTGCCTCCAACCCTTCCCTTTCCTTTGCTATACTGCTGCTGCTAAGTCACTTCAGTTGTGTCCGACTCTGTGCGACCCCCAGAGACGGCAGCCCACCAGGCTTTCCCATCCCTGGGATTCTCTAGGCAAGAACACTGGAGTGGGTTGCCATTTTCTTCTCCAATGCATGAAAGGAAAAGTGAAAGTGAAGTCGCTCAGTCTTATCTGACTCTTAGCGACCCCATGGACTGCAGCCCACCAGGCTCCTCCATCCAAGGGAGTTTCCAGGCAAGAGTACTGGAGTGGGGTGCCATTGCCTTCTCCGTTTGCTATACTAATGCTTCCTAAATGTGAAACTTCCTCGAAGCTTCTCTTAAGTACCCTCGTCTCTTCCTAGGTGGCTTCTAGATGGGAAACACCTGAAGTCCAGGTATATTTCTAGGAGCCTAGAGAGCCTCTGTTCTTTGAGATCTATCATCATTGCAAACTCAGTGTGTCCAGATCCTGCTCAACAGATCTCTCTCCTTTCTCATTATACCTTCTAGTATTCTTAAACAGATTTTTTTTAAAAATCAGTATTATTGAAGTATAGTTAATATATGAAGAGGAGCTTTCACTTTTCACTCTCATGCATTGGAGAAGGAAATGGCAACCCACTCCAGTGTTCTTGCCTGGAGAATCCCAGGGACAGAGGAGCCTGGTAGGCTGCCATCTCTGGGATTGCACAGAGTCAGACACAACTGAAGCGATTTAGGAACAGCAGAATATGCCACACCCAGATATGCCTCTTTGGCATAAGAATTATCTTGGGTTGGTTATTTTTAAGAAACAAGAGACAAGGTGAAGTTCTGAGAACAGAGTAGAAGCTACCCTATTGTATGGGATATTTACATTTATAAGGGGAATCTCCATTTGAGAGGGTATCTTCCTCACCGTACCAGGAATAGGAGCATGACTAAAGATCTAGAAATCCTAGAAACTACTGTTCTTTAAAAATAACCAGTTTACAATAATCAATATGCATAATTTGGGGGTAGTATATTTTGTTTCTCATCAGTACTACTTTCAAAACTTTAAAGAAGTTTCACAATTCAAAAGCTAAATTGATAGATTGCTCCGTGTCTTATTGAACCAGCCTGTCTTGATAGTAGGTCTACTCAGCTAAAAGAGTTGTGTCTCATTTCAGGAGGTGAATATGCTCCTTTCAGGTCTGTATTACATGAATCAGGGATTTAATTAGAGGCATATCTATGGAGGCCTCCCTGGTGGCTCAGTAGTAAAAGAATCCTCATACTAACGTAGGAGATGTAGGTGCAATGCCTGGGTCAGGAAGAAGCCCTGGAGAAGGACATGGGGATCCACTCCAGTATTCTTGCCTGGGAAATCCCACAAACAGAGGAGCATGGCAGGCTATAGTTTGTGGGGTCACCAAGAGTCAGACCATGACTGAGCCAGCTAAGCACACATGAATCCACAAACATGTGCTACTGAAACAATTTTTCCCTCTAAAATCACCTAAGTTGGGCTTCTCTGCTGGCTCAGTAGTAAAGAATCTGCCTGCCAATGCAGGAGATGTGAATTCAATCCCTGGGTTGGAAAGATCTCTGGGAGAAGGAAATGGCAACCCACTGCAGGATTCTTACCATACTAAAACCTGAAGTTCTACAAATGTAGAAATCTTTTGGTTTCCATCTTAGTTGGAAATGCACTAATCTTTCAATTCCTCTCTAAATTTAATAGGATCTTCTGAAGGTGGAGACAAAAGGGCTTCATCAATCAGAAAATCTGCTGCTGGTCAGGAGACGTGAATGTACTGCTGTGGAGGTCCAGGATACATCAGCAAAGGACATTTCATAGGAAGGCCTGAAGAAGAGCCTCATAGAGCCCTGCCAAGTAGGGGGAATTATAAGAGACAGCAAAGGGAGCCCCACTGCCTGTACCAGGTGCTTCTGCTAAATTAAGTTCCTAACTTTTGGCATTTTTATGAGTAACCTGTATACTCTGGGCCTAGAGATTGCCTGGCATGCACTCCATAAATCTTATAGGGAAGAAGAAACTAAAGCCGGTAGATGGGTCTGGATTTTGAGAAGGGGAATTTACATTGGAGGTAGACATTAATTCTGTCCTTTCTTCTCATTAAGGGACATAATTTCTGTCCCTTCTTCTTGTTAAGGGAGTCCTTATGGCTAGCATTATATTTCCCTGTCTTCTTTTCAATTTGATATTTCCATAGGTATCCATCAGACAATTATTTAGAATGAGAGTGTTCTAAAGACTTTTTCTCTGTTGCGTACTAAGTCGCTTCCATCTCTTTGCAAGCCTAGCCTGGACCATAGACTACTAGGCTGCTCTGCCCGTGGGAGTCTCCAGGCAAGAAAACTGGAATGGGCTGCTGTGCCCTCTACCGTCTTCTCTCTTAAACATAGCCAATTCAAGGGATCCATTACATAGCCACCAACAAGTTGCATCTAATGTTAGCCACAATAGCGACTCAAACAAATGAGCCTTTTTATGGTTAATCAAGGCTGCAGGAGGTAGTGCACAAGAGAGTACGAAAAATGCAGCTCTCAAAAGATGCAGAAGATACACTCCCTTAGAAAGATCTAGCTGCAGATGGGGTGCGATCCATATTTCTCTCTGGTTAAATCAGTAAAAAACAGTGTTTCCTGACATGCTGAGAATTCTCACCCTCTGCACACTTGTCACAGAGGTCCTGGGATCCCTCAGCTGCAGCAGCCCTGCAGTGGGCAGAGTCCCATCTGCATTGCCACCTGTAGAGGCAGAAAAGTTGTTCTTTCCTCTCTTCTAGGTTCTTTGGCTGGTCTAACAATTAAATTAATACAAGACAGGTTAATAGAAAATCAAGCAAAAGTTTAATAATGTGCACACTGACTGAGTGACTGAGCACATACCTCCTTATGTACATGGCAGAAACCCACGAAAACTGAGTAACTCTCTGAAATGGCTAAAGCTGCCATCTGAAATACCATAGGCAGCTAAGACAAAAGATGATAGTGGTGGGGAATCAGTCAAGGGAGGTTACCAGGAAAAGCACAGAAAACCAGTATAAGATTGTTATGCAGATTTAAGTCCTCATCTTCTCATTGGCAAGAGTTTTCTAGAAATCTGGATATCTTTCTCTTCCTGGTACAGAGAGGAAGACACCCTTTACAAATGAAGATTTCCCTTATAAATGTAAATATTTCTTACAGAAGGGCAACTGCCACTCAGTTTTCAGAGCTTCACCTGTGTCTGCTTTTACAGAAAAAGTAACCAGCTTAAAATAATCAATATGCCAACAAGGCATACCTTGGGGTGGTATATTAGGTATCCCTTCAGATTTAAGATGCTGCTGCTGCTGCTGCTGCTGCTAAGTCACTTCAGTCGTGTCTGACTCTGTGCGACCCCATAGACGGCAGCCCACCCGGCTCTCCCTTCCTTGGGACTCTCCAGGCAAGAATACTGGAATGGGTTGCCATTTCCTTCTCCCACGCATGAAAGTGGAAAGTGAAAAGTGAAAGTGAAGTCGTGTCCGACTCCTAGCGATCCCATGGACTGCAGCCTACCAGGCTCCTCCATCCATGGGACCTTCCCGGCAAGAGTACTGGAGTGGGTTGCCATTATCTTCTCCAAGATTTAAGATGAGTGAATATTAATCATGGCTGAGCAACCCAGAGGCAATCATGAACTTCTTCAGCAAGGCAAGAAAGGGACTAAGAAATAATTTCTTGAGGTCTCTTATTGGTTTTGTTCCTGCCAAATCAGTTGAACCATGTGTGGAGAGACAGTAGCATGAGCCAGGCTCTAAAAAGAGATATACTTACAATGAAAAAAAGAAATGTTAACGGTCTAAGAGATCTTTAGATTATGCAAAAACTGGTCATTGTTTCTGAAAACTAAAATGTCAGTGCTCTTAGCAGTGTTATCTATGGTCTTGATTGTCTCTCACAGAAGGGCATGTATGACGTGAGCATTATTTTGTCAAACATCCTGGTGGCCCAACCAGGGGTTTGTGTGGGAAGACTCCAGCGCATGTACGCATGGACTGTGGTGACGACGAGTCTTTCAGGGATGTATAAAGTCATTGGGTTTCAGTTCCCACCATTTCCTCAGATCCTAGAGCAAAAGTCCAGCTATGAGGCAACCCTTAGACAACGCAAAATGTTGTTATGCAGATTTAAGTCCCCACGCTGTTAAAGTGCTGCACTCAATATGCCAGCAAATTTGAAAGACTCAGCAGTGGTCACAGGACTGAAAATGTCAGTTTTCATTCCATTCCAAAGAAGGGCAATGCTGAAGAAAGTTCAAACTAATGCACAATTGCACTCATTTCACATGCTAGCAAAGTAATGCTCAAAATATTCCAAGCCAGGCTTCAATAGTATGTAAACCAAAAACTTCCAGATGTTCAAGCTGGATTTAGAAAAGGCAGACGAACCACAGATCAAATTGCCAACATCTGTTAGATCATAGAAAAAGCAAGAGAATTCCAGAAAAACATCTACTTCTGATTCATTGACTAGGCTAAAGCCTTTGATTGTGTGGATCACAACAAACTAGAAAATTCTTCAAGAGCTGGGAATACCAGACCACCTTACCTGCCTCCTGAAAAACCTGTATGCAGGTCAAAAGGCAAGTTAGAACCAGACATGGAACAATAGAGTGGTTCAAAACTAGGAAAGGAGTACAGCAAGTCTGTATATTGTCATCACTCTGCTTATTTAACTTATATGCTGAGTATATCATGCGAAATGCTGAGCTGGATGAAGCACAAACTGGAATCAAGAAACATCAATAACCTCAGATATGCAGATGACACCACTCTTGTGGCAGAAAGCAACAAGTAGCTAGTCTCTTGATGCTGATAAAGGTGAAAGAGGAGAGAGAAAAAGTTGACTTAAAAATCAACATTCAAAAATCTGAGATCCTGGCCTCCGGTCCCATCACTTCATGGCAAATAGATGGGGAAACAATGGCAACAGTGACAGACTATTTTCTTGGGCTCCAGAATCACTGCAGATGGTGACTGCAGCCATGAAATTAAAAGACGCTTGCTTCTTGGAAGAAAAGTTATGACAAACCTAAAAATCAGAGATACTATTTTGCCTACAAAGGTCCGTCTAGTCAAGGCTATGGTTTTTCCTGTGGTTATGTATGGATGTGTGAGTTGGACTGTGAAGAAAGCTGAGTGCCGAAGAATTGATGCTTTTGAACTGTGGTGTTGGAGAAGACTCTTGAGAGTCCCTTGGACTGCAAGGAGCTCCAACCAGTCCATTCTGAAGGAGATCAGCCCTGGGATTTCTTTAGAAGGAATGATGCTAAAGCTGAAACTCCAGTACTTTGGCCACCTCATGAGAAGAGTTGACTCATTGGAAAAGACTCTGATGCTGGGAGGGATTGGGGGCAGGAGGAGAAGGGGACGACAGAGGATGAGATGGCTGGATGGGACCACTGAGTCTGAGTGAATTCTGGGAGACCGTGATGGACAGGGAGGCCTGGTGTGCTGCGATTCATGGGGTCGCGAAGAGTCGGACACAACTGAGCGACTGAACTGAACTGAACTGATTAACAAAGAAGAGAGAGTCTTACTGAACCTATGCAAATAATTATATTGTCATGAAAATAAGAATGTTCAATAAGAGATTCTTAATTCTGAGTGAGAAAGCAGGGAAAAGAAAGATAAACTTCTTTCTTTTTCTAAATTTTATTTTTATATATTTACTTAATATTTTGGCCATGCTGCATGGCATGTGGGATCTTAGTTTCCTGACCAGGGATCAAACCCCTGTCCCCTGCACTGGCAGTGTGTAGACTTAACCATTAGACCACCAGAAAATCTCTAAATTTCATTTCTTTTTATAAAACTGTAGTCTACTAAATTGTTATGAGTTAGAGATAGCTTAAGGGAAAAGAGAAAGAGGTTCTGTATATCCAGAAAAAATAGAATATTAGGGAATCAGTAATATTTCAAATAAAACTCAGAATCATCTTTTATCAGATCTTCATTCAGTCTTAAGTAATTAATGTTCTGATTGATCTTGGTTTGCAATTTCATGAATGCATCTCCTTCTCTAGAGTTCTGGAAATCTCGACTCATTCCACAAGTATATCCTCAAATGTACTTAAATGATACCACTGGAGGTCTGTGCCCAGGAGTGCTCAGTTGGCAGAGTTCTTTTCTCTGGGTTTCTGGGATAGTCCTTCTTTGCAGAAGACAAAACACTCTGACCTGTAGCTGATTTGTAGGCATGTTTAAAGAAGCATCAGAGTAAAACAAAAAGAACTATCTGTAGATAATGAAACACTTAGAACGACCAGGGTTAACTTATAACTAATAATTTTCAAAAGTGGAAGATCTGATGAGAATTCTTGACAAAAATAATACAAGAAGCAAGAAATTTTATGTGGCATGCAAGAATGAAGTCGATCCAAAAACCAAAGGTGTTTTACCTGAAAATAGCATTTGCCTCTTGGTGGATGTGGAGCCAAAAGACACAATTAAGCCCAAGAGCAGAAGGAAGGATTTATTACTTGCAAAAAGTAAGGAGAAAACCCAAGGATGTTTCCCAAAGCAGTGTCTCCCTGAACAGTAAAAGTGGGAGGGCTTCCCTGGTGGCTCAGGGGTAAAGAATCCACCTGCCAGTGCCAGAGATATGGGTTCTATTGCTGATCTGGGAAGATTCCACACGCCGTGCAGTAACTAAGTCCATGCACTGCAACTACTGAGCCTGTGCTCTGGAGCCCGGAAGCCTCAACTACTGAGCCCACGTGCTTCACCTACGGAACTCCGCATGCCCAAGAGCCTGTGCTCCCCAATGAGAGGAGCCACCACAGTGAGAAACCCTCACGCAGCAGCTAGCGGGTAGGCCCCATTCATTACAACTAGAGAAATGCCTGCCCATCAACAAAGACCCAGTGCAACCAAAACTAAACTTGAAAAAAATCGGGAAAGTTTTCAGTTAAGGGTGCATGCATATTCATAAAGGGTCTTGAACACAGGAGAATTCGGCATAGAGTCCAGGCTCCAGTTGACTGAGATCTAGGAGAGTCAGTGAAGTCAAAGGTAACATTTCTTCAGTTCCAGTTAGCCCCTAGTGTTCCAGGGCGTTGGGTTCCACAGAACTCCACAAGAATGTGTTTCAGACTAATCTTTACCTACAAAAAAGAACTGGGAGTCTTTACAACTGATACATTATGTTCAATATGTCAAGAGAGCTATGTCTGGTTCTCTTCTTCCAGGGGACCTCTATGCTATCTGCCTGCAATAGCAATAGAATATTTTAAAAGTAAATATAGGAGGTAACATGCCTCTAAAGAACCATTGCTCTTTCAAAAGTGAATAAACTTTGTTTTTCTTTTAAATAATCAAGAACATGATAAAATCAACCCAAGGCACAGGAAGTTACTATGATAAGATCTGAAATGTTTGTCTTCTAGGCAAAATTACTTTCCCTTTCTTAAAAAAATAGATCCTGTAGACCTTAAATAAAAAGTTGTCTCTGTCTGGTAGTATTTCTCCAAGTAGAGTCTCACCCACTCTTATGGGCTGAATGCAGTTCAGTTCAGTCACTCAGTCATGTCCGACTCTTTGCGACCCCAAGAATTGCAGCACGCCAGGCCTCCCTGTCCATCACCAACTTCTGGAGTTCACTCAAACTCACGTCCATTGAGTCAGTGATGCCATCTAACCATCTCATACTCTGTCGTCCCCTTCTCCTCTTGCCTTCAATCTTTCCCAAATCAGGGTCTTTTCAAATGAGTCAGCTCTTCACATCAGGTGGCCAAAATATTGGAGATTCAGTTTCAACATGAGTCTTTCCAATGAACACCCAGGACTGATTTCCTTTAGGATGGACTGGTTGGATCTCCTTGCAGTCCAAGGGACTTGCAAGTTCAAAAGCGTCAATTCTTCTGCGCTCAGCTTTCTTTATAGTCCAACTCTCCTATCCATACATGACTACTGGAAAAACCATAGCCTTGACTAGACAGATCTTTGTTGACAAAGTAATGTCTCTGCTTTTAATATGCTGTCTAGGTTGGTCATAACTTTCCTTCCAAGGAGGAAGCGTCTTTTAATTTCATGGCTGCAATCACCATCTGCAGTGATTTTGCTGCTGCTGCTGCTGCTAAGTTGCATTAGTCGTGTCCGACTCTTAGCTACCCCATGGGTGCAGCCTACCAGGCTCCTCCATCCATGGGAGTTTCCAGGCAAGAGTACTGGAGTGGGGCCCCCAAAAATAAAATCAGCCACTGTTTCCCCATCTATTTGCCATGAAGTGATGGGACCAGATGCCATGAATTATGGACTGAATTATGTTCTTTTAAAATTCATATATTTTAGACCTAACACCTGATGCTGCTGCTGCTGCTGCTGCTGCTGCTGCTGCTGCTAAGTCGCTTCAGTTGTGTCCGACTCTGTGTGACCCCAAAGATAGCAGCCCACCAGGCTCCCACATCCCTGGAATCCCCATATATGACTGTATTTGGAGACAGGGTCTTCAAATAGTAAGTTAAATGAGGTCATTAGAGTAGGTCCTAATCCGATACAAACAGGGTCCCTATAGGAAGTGAAAGGGAAGTGAAGTCGCTCAGTCATGTCTGACTCTCTGCGACCAGTGGGCTGTAGCCCACCAAGCTCCTCTGTCCCTGGGGTTCTCCAGGCAAGAATACTGGAGCAGGGGTGTCATTTATAAGGAAAAGACAATCATCTGCAAGCTAAGGACAGAGGTCTCAGAAGATATCGACTTTGCTAACACTTTGACTTGGGTCAAGCCTAGGGGCCTCCAGAACTGTAAGAAAATAAAGTGCTGTTGGTTAAGCCAGCTAGTCTCTGATACTTGGTTAGTATAGCCTTATAAAACTATTTAATAATACAGAGAGAACTGTGATGTAAATAAGTGTAAACCCTTATATATTGCCATATTGTAGCTGACCAGTCAAGCTAAAGAATATACATTTCAAAACTTTTTCTATGCCATATGTTTCCTTTGATCCCTGGGTCAGGAATATCCTCTGGAGGAGGGCATGGCAACCCACTCCAGTATTCTTGCCTGGAGAGGAGGAGCCTGGCGGGCTACAGTCCACAGGGTCGCAAAGAATCGAACAGGACTTAGTGACTACACGACTACCACAAACATGTAGTAGACGTTGTTTTTCAGTCGCCCAGTCATGTCCGACTCTTTGCAACCCCGTGGACTACAGCAAGCCAGGCCTCCCTGTCCCTCACCATCTCCTGAAGTTTGCCCAAGTTCACATCCATTGTGATGCCATCCAGCCATCTCATCCTCTGATGCCCTCTTATTCTTCTGCTCTCAACCTTTCCCAGCATCAGGGACTTTTCCAATTATGTTAGCCTATTAGTTAGCAAATCTAGATAATTTTAGGAAGAATGTGTCCAAATAGAATAAAAAATGTGTGCTTTTTTTAATGCTTGATGATGATAGCTCAGAAGACAAGTTTTTATTAAAAACTTTTATTAAACTGACAATATCACGCTAGTGTCATTTTCCAAATATTTACCTAAATTATGTGAACCTGAATTCTTTAAATATTTGGGATAGTTTCTGCAGAAGTACTTTGAAAGTACTCTTACTGAGTATTAAAATTTCATTTTAGAAGTATTAGGAATAAATATTTTAGAAGTTCAATTTCTTTAATTTCTGGGAATTTTAGGATTATTTAATTTCTCTAAGCTCTAACTTATTTCTATGTCAGTCAGAACCGAGGACATTTTAAGGGATTTTTATCATCTAATTTGGTAATACCATCTGTATTTAGGAAAGTAGTGTATGTATAAACATATATGGCGTTTCCAGGTGGCACTATTGTTCAAGAATCCACCTACAAAGCAGGAGACACAAGAGATGCAGGTTTGATTTCTGGGTCAGGAAGAACCCCCGGAGGGTAACCCACTCCAAGATTCTTGTCTAGAGAAAGCCATAGACAAGCTACAGGCTTGTAGTCCATAATGGGCTACAGTCCATAGCATCGCAAATAACTGGACATGACTAAAGCAACTGAGCACATAGCTAACACACACAATACATAATATGTATGTACACACATACACCCAAATAGAGACAGGCACAAATGGAAAGTTTACAGCTTCAGTGTCAAAATTGCAACTCATTGGTTCATATACAGAGATGTGCAGCTCTCATCTTTTAGCCACCTCTACATTTTTACCACAGTTGTGTTTCTAGCCAAGCATTGCTTATTCACTATGAGGCTCAAGCATCACCATGCATATTGGTAAAGCAGCCCTTTAAGATTTCCTCTGTCCTGATGTGTAATCTTATGGAGTCTATGGACTAAATTTGGGGAAAGGGACCAAGGAAAGATAAAGTGGTCATTTGTGTGCCTCCAAAGCCTACATGAGTAGCTAAAATATCCAGTCTGTTTCTAATGACTTTTTTTTCAGGCAAGTGTTACCACTGGGCTCCCTGAGGCCCTCAAGAGCCCCTGATGGGAGGAGGGTGTTCTTTAAGGCCTGACCTTTCCTGTGCTGCTTTGATACTCAAGGGTCTCACCCTGAGTTCCCCTGCTGTTGTCTCCACTCAGCTCTCCCCTATGAGCCAGACCAGATGCTCTCCTAACTCCTCAGGGAGGAGTCTTACCTCCCTGACAACCCACACAATTAAGACATCACTTATTCCCACGGAAACCAAGGCTCGGCATCACTTGTGTCTCTGCCACAGAGCCCGCCTCCCACAGGCCCTGCTAATTCACTCTGATGTTGAGTGTAACTCCCAGGTGGTCCTGAGTGACATGTGGTATTTCCTCCCCGAGCTGAGCCTATCAATAAACTTCTATGAGTCTCATCTGTCTAATATCAGGTGTTGTGTCTTTGACCATCTGGTTCTCTTTAGGGCAGGATATCCTTCACCAATGGCGTGAAGAGGAGGTGAGCAGAACAGAAGGGGCCCAACTCTTAAGAGGTAAGGATTTGAGGGGCTGCGATGGGTAGGGAGGGGTCCCACAGGAGGGATGGGATTGGGGGAGATACGGGCATTGAAGGGGGACAGATCAAAGGATTCAAGGCAGCTGAAGAGAAGGTTCCGATGATAAAAGGGAATGGGGGAATGATGGGAAGGGAGAGTTCGGCGAGATCCCATGTTTGCCAAAGAAGCCGCTGAAGTTCTGAATTGCTTTTGGTAAAGGGTGCCATTTTGAAGATATTAAACTGAATTGTGACAAGCAAAGACTCTTTTTGTTGGAAAGAATAAAAGTAACTGTTTACTGTGATTCAACCCACAGTTGATTCATGTCAATGTATGGCAAAAACCACTACAATATTGTAAAGTAATTAGCCTCCAATTAAAATAAAGAAATTAATTAAAAACAAATAAGAGGGGCTTCCTGGTGGCGCTAGTGGTAAAGAACCCATCTACCAGTGCAGGAGACAAAAAGAGGTCTGGATTCAATTCCTGGGTCAGGAAGCTCCCCAGAGGGAAATTGCAACCCACTCCAGCATTCTTGCATGGAGAATCCCATGGACAGAGGAGCCTGGTGGGCTACAATACATGGGGTTGCAAAGAACTGGACACAACTGAAGCGACTTAGCATGCACAACAAAGAAATCCAGAGCACAGGTTCAAAACCTGAATTTACCAAAGTTTCCTGAACTCACCAAAGTTTCCTCAAATCTCTGAACTGTTACCTTTGTAGGTAGAGGTCCATAGTTTTGAGCCAAGTCATAGCACCAGAAAACTGTCAAACAGAAACCAATCCCAGGCTTGGTAAGGAGAGACTTTATTCAAAAGGATTATTGCAATTCAGAGAAGGGGTTTATTGCACTAGGGGAGGGGAGATTATAATGGAGACTACTCCATTTGTAACCTCTACAAGCTTTTGAAAGGTCAGGCAGCAAAGAGCCTTTCTTTCATGGGGGAGTCAACAAGGCTAGAATGAAAGAGTGAGAGGAACAGCTGGCTTGACCAGGCAGCTGACTAGGAAAATTTTTCCTTGAAGTCAGGAAAGGAAGGGGCTCCCCCTCTACCCCGCCATGTCCATCAGGTGGCATGCAGGCTCTTCACTCCCTGGCCAGGGATGTAATAACCCTTGCCCTTCCAGTGGAAGCATGGAGTCCTAACTTCTGGACCTCCAGGGAATTCCCAGGAAGAGGCTTCTTGGTAGGGGCAATTAGGGTTCTTTCCTGCCTCTCAATGTTAGCTTAGGCAGAGGGTGAATGAAAGATAGAAAAACTGGGGAAAGAAGAATGCCTAAATAAAGTCAAGTGGGCAGGCATTTTTGTCCAGATAGGTAAGTAGGAAAAACAGTTCAGCTACTGATTTTATGAGACAAAGGGAATTTGGAGGATTCTGTATCTCGTCTTATCATGGGGAGTTCTGGAGGATTTTGTATCTGGTCTTATCATAGGGAGTTCTGGGTGAGTTTTATCTAAGATACTTGAGGAAAGGTGGTGGTTCTTTGCAGTAAGCTGTTTCCTGGAACACAAAAGGGTGTGGGGATGATGGTTTGTTTTCTTTTAAACCTCCACTGTCTTTTGAGAGCACAGGGTTTGAGTTAAGTTTAATACTGTCTCCTTATTTGAGTTGTGCTTTTAATCAGTTTAATTATATTTTAAAAAATGTATCAGAAGGGTCATCACTGTAACAGCTCTGTTTATAAGCACTTCCCTGCATCTATAATATTAGAATAGTTAAAACTTGTAATTATGAGTTTACTCCTCATGCTGGTTATTAAGATGTGGCTCAGTCAGGAGACTTGGGTTCAATCCTGGGTCAGGAAGATCCTCTGGAGAAGGAAATGTCAATTCACTCCAGTATTCTTACTTGGGAAATCCAAGGGACAGAGGAGCCTGGTGGGCTACAGTCCATAGGGTTGCAAGAGTTGGACATGACTGAGCGACTAAACCTACCAACCTACTACCTACCCTGCATCTATAACATTAGAATAGTTGAAACTTGTAATTATGAGTTTACTCCTCATGCTGGCTATTAAGGTGTTATCTTGTGACTCAAGCCCATTCTTCTGTGCTCTGTGATGTTGTGGGTGTGGCCTGTAAGTTTTGCCAATAAGGGGCACTCAAGCAGAGCGGTGAGCTGGTGGAGGGAGAAGGGATTTGCTCCTTGCTATTCAGTCAGTGGGGAAAAACAATTCAGGTAATCATTCCCACCAGTGTCACCAAGCAGTGGCTCTTTTACCTGGCTGTGGCAGTTGGTTCCAATTTTCCAATTTTTAATCTACCCTCTTTTCCAGCCTCAACACTTGCCTTCAGAAGTAGCATGCCCAGCTGGGTACTCCCTTCCCCAACCTCAGAGGTCTGAGTGCTGCTCCTCAAGGGCATTCTCCTAGCTCTTAGTTTCTTCTTGTTTCACATTTTATTTTGTATTGGAGTCTAGCTGATTAACAGCGTTGTGATAGTTTCAGATGCACAGCAAAGGGACTCAGCCATACATACACATGTATCCATTCTTCCCCAGACTGCCCTCCCATCTGGGCTGCCACATAACGTTGTTCCAGCTCTTAGTTTCTGATAACCCCACACTTCTCTCTCCAGCTCCACCAGTGGCAGCTGCTCCCCGCATCTCTTTGTTACTGCCTATGTTTCCCTTTCTGCTTTTTCAGTCCTCCATTATAGGATTAATTCCTTAAATTCTTAAATTCTCTATAAAAATAAGTGCTATAACCTCTAAGAGATCCAGAAATACTTTCTGAACTTGTATAGATTTATGATGGATTATAAATTATTGTGATAATTAAGAATAAGTGGATTATAGCCATAGGATATATGCCACATCCAACTGACAAAAAAGATGTATTCTGAAAGTTAATTTATAAATTCACTGTCTGGATCTTGAAATGAATTTTCCTAAAGAAACGGAGGAAAACAACAGAATGGGAAAGACTAGAGTTCTCGTCAAGAAAATTAGAGATAACCAAGAGAACATTTCATGCAAAGATGGGCTCAATAAAGGACAGAAATGGTAGGGACCTTACAGAAGCAGAAGATATAAGAAGAGATGGCAAGAATACACAGAAGAACTGTACAAAAAGGATCTTTATGACCCAGATAATCATAATGGTGTGATCACTCATCTAGAGCCAGACATCCTGGAATGTGAAGTCAAGTGGGCCTTAGAAAGCATCACTATGAACAAAGCTATTGGAGGTGATGGAATTCCAGTTGAGCTATTTCAAATCCTGAAAGATGATGCTGTGAAAGTGCTGCACTCAATATACCAGCAAATTTGGAAAACTCAGCAGTGGCCACAGGACTGGAAAAGGTCAGTTTTCATTCCAATCCCAAAGAAAGGCAATGCCAAAAATGCTCAAATGACCGCACAATCCCACTCATCTCACATGCTGGTAAAGTAATGCTCAAAATTCTCCAAGCCAGGCTTCAGCAATACGTGAACCGTGAACTTCCTGATGTTCAAGCTGGTTTCAGAAAAGGCAGAGGAACCAGAGATCAAATTGCCAACATCCACTGGATCACGCAAAAAGCAAGAGAGTTCCAGAAAAACATCTATTTCTGCTTTATTGACTATGCCAAAGCCTTTGACTGTGTGGATCACAATAAACTGTGGAAAATTCTGAAAGAGATGGGAATACCAGACCACCTAACCTGCCTCTTGAGAAACCTGTATGCAGGTCAGGAAACAACAGTTAGAACTGGACATGGAACAACAGACTGGTTCCAAATAGGAAGAGTATGTCAAGGCTGTATATTGTCACCCTGCTTATTTAACTTATATGCAGAGTACATCATGAGAAACGCTGGGCTGGAAGAAACACAAGCTGGAATCAAGATTGCCAGGAGAAATGTCAATAACCTCAGATATGCAGATGACACCACCCTTATGGCAGAATTGGAAGAGGAACTAAAAGCCTCTTGATGAAAGTGAAAGGAGAGTGGAAAAAGTTGGCTTAAAGCTCAACATTCAGAAAATGAATATCATGGCATCCAGTCCCATCACTCCATGGGAAATAGATGGAGAAACAGTGGAAACAGTGTCAGACTTTGTTTTTGGGGGCTCCAAAGTCACTGCAGATGGTGACTGCAGCCATGAAATTAAAAGACGCTTACTCCTTGGAAGAAAAGTTATGACCAACCTAGATAGCATATGCAAAAGCAGAGACATTACTTTGCCGACTAAGATCCGTCTAGTCAAGGCAATGGTTTTCCAGTAGTCGTGTATGGATATGAGAGTTGGACTGTGAAGAAGGCTGAGCGCCAAAGAATTGATGCTTTTGAACTGTGGTGTTGGAGAAGACTCTTGAGAGTTCCTTGGACTGCAAGAAGATCCAACCAGACCATTCTGAAGGAGATCAACCCTGGGATTTCTTTGGAAGGAATGATGCTAAAGGTGAAACTCTAGTACTCTGGCCACCTCATGAGAAGAGTTGACTCACTGGAAAAGACTTTGATGCTGGGAGGGATTGGGGGCAGGAGGAGAAGGGGATGACTGAGGATGAGATGGCTGGATAGCATCACTGACTCTATGGACATGAGTCTGAGTGAACTCCGGGAGTTGGTTATAGACAGGGAGGCCTGGCATGCTGCGATTCATGGGATCGCAAAGAGTCGGACACGACTGAGTGACTGAACTGAACTGAACAAAAGAATACTACACATTAAGTCAGATGATCATTTCATCAATGTTTACAGTATAACTGAACAAACTATACAAATTGTGTTAGGCAACAGAACTAGCATTGCTTGGCAATATATATTCAAAGGTGCAACTGTAATATTAGTGAAACCAAGCCCCCTGAAAATGAGTTCCCTTGTCAAACTTATGACTAACCTCTCTATTCAAAACTTTATTCTCTTTCTTGTTATTTCCCTGTTTTCCTCAAGGTCAAAGAGTATCAAGCAAAGAGAGGATTGAAACAGATCACCACCCTGTGGGATCTTCCCAGGTATAGAACCCCTCCATGTTGCTTGTTTCTCATTTGTAGAAAAGGCTTTAGTCCTGTATGCCAAAGGGCAGAGTCAAGCAGTTACCGATTAGGAAAGTGAGGGAATGCAGAAACAGAAGGAAAGCAGGAAAAAAACAACAGTGGAACACTAAAACATGCAACAATAAGACAAAGTCCTAGTTCTTCCTCCAGGGATACATATCTTTGAGTTGTCAAGAACCTAAGGCCCCCACCCACCCAGGTGCAGGATGCTGCTGACAAGCTGACCAGAAACAGTAGACCCCTGACTGCTGGGAACCAGAATGTTGATGTTATTCATCAACATTCTGCTGATTCTGGAAACAGCACCACTGACTATCAGAAAAAAGTCCATGAGCTGCAACCCGCATCCAAAATGGTTTCTTTAAAAGCCCCTCCCTGCAGGCCGTCAGGGAGTCTGAGACTTTCGATCATGGGCTGCCAGTTTTCTTTGCTTGGCACCCTGCAAATAAATGCTGTGCATTCCTTCACCAAAACTGGTGTCAGTAAATTGATTTTGCTGCAAAATAGGTGAGTAGACCCAAGTTTGGTTCAGTAACACTAGCAACAAATTGTATTCACTCTTTCACTGTTTTAATTAAAAATATTTAAATACTTTTATAAAGAATATATCCAAAATACTGTCATTTCAATCTATAATTAATATGTTTAAATACATTTAAATGAGATACTAATTTTTTTTTTTTTCCATATTAAGACTTCAAAATTGGCTGTGTATCTTACACTTTACTGGGAAAGGCCTGGTAAAATTGAGTAATTTTCCCAATTGGTTTAAGCCCTCACCTTAAATACCATCTTCAGCTAAAGATGAAAGAAGATGTGGGTGGGGTAGGGTATAGTCACTTTAGATAGTCATCAAAAATAAAAAGCACAGTGAACAAAAGGAGTGTTGTGATGCTTTGATAAGAATTTTTAGAGGTTTGTCATTCTCTCTCTTCCTCATAGGGCTTCCTTGGTGGCTCAGAGGGTGAAGAATCCTCCTGCAATACAAGAGACCTGGGTTCGATCCCTGGGTTGGGAAGTTCTCCTGGAGACGGGAATGGCAACCCACTCCAGTATTCTGGCCTGGAGAAGCCCATGGACAGAAGAACCTGCTGGGCTACAGTCCATGGGGTTGCAAAGAGTTGGACATGACTGAGCAACTAACACTTCCACACTACCTCTTCCCTAGTACAGGGAGAGAGATACCCTTACAAAGTTGTCATATATGATTTCTCTTATATATAAAAATATCTTTACACAAGAGTAACTTTAACTTGGTTTCAGAGCTTTTCTTGTGTTTAAAATTTCTTAAAAATAACGAGTTTAAAATGACTCTTATGACAAGGGACATGTTTTAGGGTAGCATATTCTGCTCCCCTAAATAGGAATACTAAGTATTGATAATTTTTAAAAAACCAAAAAACTGAAAATATTCTTGCTGAAAGCACAGCAAGAAAAAAACTGGTCAAGTGAGGATAGAGGAAACATGTTTAATCTAGTGGAAGTGACAGGCTTAGTTTCAAACACTGAATTAATAAAATTTATGAATTTAATTTCATAATGCAGTATTAGAATTTTAGTATAATTGATTTCACAGTGGCTTGACTTAAGGAATTTAAAATTATCACTTTGTCTTTTAGTAAAAAGGTCATCTGGATTAGCAATAGATTGAAAAAAACTTGCAATTACTTTTTCTCTAATTCTCACCAATATGCACATGCCGTGTATATCTGCAGAAGATATTTTGGGTTCAGACTTTTGTTTCCATGATAAAAATATAAACCGTGGCTTAGAGGTTCATGAACAAGGAGCTCCCTTTCCTTGTTCTAGGTCTTGCACATAATGCATTTTAAGAAGATTCCTAAATAAAATTAAAGCAAGATGTTCCAAGATTATTGGAGGAGGAGGGAATATCCTCAGGCAAGATCTACCTCCCCCAGGAATATCTGACTAGTGACTCCCCTATTGTCAGGATGGCTGGACTGCTTGTTGCTGCTTCGCCCAGCAATGCTCTGGCACAGGGGTAGGGAGGAGGAGAGTCCAGAGCAGTCCTCTCAGAATGTTCCAATACCCAGAAGAGAAAAGGCCAGGTCTCCATAAAAGAGACAGGTGGGTTGGCTTGAACCCTGTGTGTACTGCCAAGCGGCTAATTTATGTTCCACTTACCTGGCACTGTCATCTTCTGCTCTGTGTGGACATATCTATACAAACACCCCTGTCCCAAGGGCATCTAATCCCATCAAGTCCAAAGCCCAAAAAGGTGAGCCTCAGAGAGTCAGTGGGTACCATCCCTTCTCTTTGTGTTCACGCATTTCCCCTGAGCAATGACCCCCTTTGATTAGAATGATGAACACTAGGCAAACTTCCTATTACAGGAAACCCACCCACTCACAGCACCTCAGCTTTACCCCACAGCCCCCACAGGAACCGGTGGGTAGGGAAATGACTGTATTCAGTTAGTTCCTTCATTTATTTCAATGCATATGTGTTGGATGAATTAAGTGATATGAAGATAACTAACCTGTACTCCAGGAGTTAAAAAACCAATGGAATAAAAAATAGACACAATATTCCTTTTGCTACAAAGCAGATTGTGCCGACTTTTATAATTGACACAATTCTACCTGCAGTGAGGGCAGGGAGGGGGTTTTCTACTTTGCATAGCACTGAGGATACTCCAGTGTTCTTGCCTGGAGAATCCCAGGGTCGGGGGAGCCTGGTGGGCTGCCGTCTATGGGGTTGCACAGAGTCAGACACGACTGAAACAACTTAGCAGCAGCAGAGGATTGTTCCACAGCTTAGTTTTAGTTTTTGGTAAAGAACCCAACGCAGGAGACATAGGACACACGGGTTTGATCCCTGGGTCGGGAAGATCCCCTGGAGGATGGCATGGCAGCCCAACCCAATATTCTTGCCTAGAAAATCCCATGGATAGAGGAGCCTGGTGGTCTACAATCCATGGGGTCATAAAGTCAGACATGACTTGGCACGCGTGCACACACACTCACACACGAATGTAATGAGTTTTAAAAATACTAATTTTTTTAGTAAGTAAATCTCATGATGCCATAAGTTCAGCTTCTCTGTTCACTGTTACCTAGTTGAAACTTGGAGATAGAGTTTTGGGTGAAGTAGAAAAGGATTGCTTTATTACTTTTCCAGGCAAAGTGGGACACGGTGGACTAACTGCCCTCAAAACTGTATGTGTCCCAACTTGGGGAGGATAGTGAGAAGTTTTGCATTAACTGTTCAAAGACGGTGTGATCAGCTCGCAGGCATTTTTCTGATGGGTTGGTGGTGAAAGAAGTCAGCATCATCAACCTTCAGGTCTAACGGTTCTGGGGTCTAAATGCTCCTGGGCAGTATACCATGTTTCAATATTTGTGGAATAGTTCAAAGATGTTGTGTGTGTATTTGTTGATGAGGAAAAGGGACCTTGCCCCAGGGCTGCTCTTGATGGTTTCTCCCGGGTCTTAATAACTGCTTGAATCTGCTCAGTGGAACTCAGGGAAGGTTATGGAGGCTGAATGGAGACTGTTTCCTATAATCAAAGAACTGGGGACGCACTGTGTCCGGAGACCCACAGGACCCTGTAGACATCTCTCATCAGGGAAAACAAACAAACCCAATGGTCACATCTAATTTTAACACAATATAAAGACCTCCGGAATTTTTCCCCCTTTGGTTATAAACCCTAGTTTTAAAATCAGAAAAGACAGCGCTTCCCGCGGTTCCTGACTCCTAGGAAGGGGGCATAAAATTCTGAAGACCCCACTCAAGTGTTCAGTCCCTAAGCGGTTCTGCCAGCTAAGAACCCAAGTCAACCTAAGGAAGGAGAAAGAGGAAGCTCGCAGAGTCAAGCACTTCCACCAGACAACGAAATGCCCAGAGGGCGCGCTGACTTGGGCCAGAAGGCCCACGGCAGCAGAGGTCTGCGAAGCAGGGATGCGCTGGGCAGGGCCTAGAGGGGCGGGCCCAGGGGCGTGGCGCACGGGCGCGAGGGTGGGCGGCCCGAGACCCGGCCGCGCGGTCCTCCGGAGCCAAGAGCTCAGTCAGCCCAGCGCGGAGCAGCGCCGGGCGAGAGCGTTCCCGTGCTGCCCAGCACCCTCCAGCGTCTTCCGGGCCAGGCGCTCGCTGCAGGTAACCAACGCCCCACCGGGTCTCCTGCTCGGCTGCCTGGCTGGAGGGGAGGAAATGGGAAGGATAGTCGGGAAGGAGGAAGCCGCCACTTAGCCAGGGCCCGGCTGCAGCGAGTGGGGTCAGCTCCTCCGGGGAAAGAGGACGCGGAGCCGGGGCAGGAGAAAGAGGATGCGCGGTGGGAGTCCGCTTCCAGCTTGTGCGTCCGGGACCGGGGTGGTGCAGAGCGCCCTGCCTCGACCCAACTCTTCCGTCCGGTTCGGGGAGCTAGGGGCTAGGACTTTGGTGCCCAGTATCACCTGGAAGCCACTTGTTTCTTCTGTCTTTCCCCCTGGTTCACGTAGCGAGTAGTAGCTTAGGAATCGGGAGTTGGCGGCTGCGGGCACGGAGAGGCCGGGCGCGGACAGTTACTCACTGTTGTGCTTTGGGGGCCAGAGGCTTTAACTTCGCATAATCCTAACCGTGGCCCTGCGGAGAGGTATTTATTACCCCCATTTTACTGATAAGAAAGAAGCCTGCGCCGGGATGTTAAAGGACTCACCCTAGGGGCTAACCACTGGAAAAGACGCTGCTCTAGGGGCTCCAAAGCCCTCACGCGTTTCCTCACCTTCCTGTTTGCTCTGCATGCTTCACGCCACGTCTAGAAAACGCGCTGCTGCTGCTGGCTCTGTAGTGAAACAGGTGATTGTTCTTCAATGCATTATATTCCCTTCCTAGGTTCTTTTTGGTTTTGTGTCCTTAGCGCCCAATTTCTGATTCAGATGTTTCCAATTTTTGTTGATTAGCTTTTTAAGTGCAAGAAGCTCTCCCTCACCGCTCTTTCCCGCCCTGCCTTTCAGCTCTGTTCCTGGATGCCGAGCAAAACACAGGCACCCCAGCCTGCTACACACTTATCTTTCTCGGTGGATGATAGGTCGCCCGTGCATCCTGGCTGGGCCTTGTGGGCTGCCCGGTTGGAGGTGAGTCTTGTAGTCACCTGGCATCCTGCGCACTCGTTGGCTTTGTTATTTCGCTCTAGGGGAAGAGAGTCTTCATTTTACTAGTAGTAGGACAGGAGGCAAATTGAGGGGATATACAGTGTTTAGAGAAAGCATGATGCCTGGAGATGAGAACAAGGCCACAGCTTTTTGTGGTCTGCATTTGGTGAGGGCTAGGTGAGCATCCGCCCAGAAACACTTGTAAGCCTCTCTGGGCATCCTGCCCCCCTTTTAGAGCTGTTCTGAAGCGTTTGTTTTACAGAGGGGAGGAAGAGGGCTGAATGGTTTTTAAAGATCAGTGTAAATTACCTGCTAGGAACCCAGGCAGTTCCAACCCCACTGCCCCGGATTAAGGAAAATGGCTTTCTGCTGTGGCTTAATCATTAAGCCTTCACGGATTTTTAGCAGGCCTTCAAGATGGTCCTTCAGGGAAACTTTGGAGTTCTCAGACACTGTTCCATGTTTAAAAATAAAGTAACACAGTGAATTTACTTTTACAGAGTTTTATTGGTAGAAAAAAGTTGATTTTTTCCCCCTTCCATCTCATGATGAGGGTTGGAAGGTTCCAGGCAGCGCCTCTGCCTTTCCTTCAGGCTGACGTTGGAAAGGAACTTCTCAGCTTTGGCCCTAAGCACATATTGGATTTCATTCTTCATTAAATATAGTTCATCCTCGATTAATTATAGGACAGCTTCCAGTCACTAGTTACTTCTTATTTATTACTATTTGATCATGTTGGGTCTTTGTTGCTGCAGGGACCTCCTCTAGTTGACACCAGCAGGGGCTTCTCATTCTGGGGGCTTCTCTTGCTGAGGAGCATTTGCTTCAGTGGTTGTGGCACGTGGGCTCAGTAGTTGTGGCACAACGGGCTTAGTTGCTCTGAGGCACGTGGGATCTTCCTGGACCAGGCCGACCCATGTCCCCTGCATTGCAGGCAGATTCTTAACCTCTGGACCACCAGAGAAGTCCTCTAGCTCCTTTCCATTTGCAATTTTGTTGCTTAACACTAAAGAACTGTTTCTCCTGCTAACTATGAGCTATCTCCTGGTGAGCTACAGTCCAGATTGTCAATCAGAGGTGAGTTAGTGACTGAGCACAAGCAGGATCAACTCTGTACAAAATGAAGTTAGGGACTTCCCCAGTGGTCCAGTGGTTATGTCTCTGTGAGTTTCCATTGCAGGGGCCACTGGTTCAATCCCTGATATGGAAACAAAGATGTTTGGTTGGTTTGGCTAGGAAAAAAAAAAATCACTACAGATCTACAGGAACTAAATAGGTAATTCATGGGGAGAGCTAAAGGAACCAGGTGACCTGCCAACACCTGGGCGGGTATCAGCCATTCTCTCCCTCTTAGTCGTACAGGAATTCTAGTCCAGTGTGACCAGAGCTTCCCCTACCCAATAACTGAACAAACTTTATGAAAAAAAAAATGCAAAAAGTGATTTTTAAATATTGGCTTTTTTTCTTAAAACACAAGGAACCAAATCAAATTTGGTTTATTCATTGTGTTTCCAAATCTCTTATAAACTGCTACACCTGGTGATCACATTCTCAAGTGAATGAAAAATTCTGACCTGTGATATATATGTTGTACATTTTTCTGAAATGAGGTGGCAGGAAACAAATTAACACTATTGAAAGTGATCTCAGTCTGTTTTCTGTGACGTGTAGATTAGGTCACCTGCACTGACAAAAGTAGTCTTTTTATGGGCCAACCAAGGAATTGTGTTACTGTTTATTTATAGTTCTAGTTCAAGCTCTCAGCTGCCTTACTCCCTGTCTTAGAAAGGAGTTCCCAAATGACTGTTCTTATAAATCTGGTGTTTCTCCTGGGGTCCGTCTGTATTGTATTTTTAAACACACTGGCTTTGACACAGGAGACATGGCTTAAGGTTGTCGTATGTCCTTATTGCCTGTATGTGGCAGATACATGTATGTATGCTTACCAGAACTCCTCCACTATGGCACTTCTGACATTTGGGCCAGATAATTTCCTGTTGAGATTGTCCTGTGCTTTGTAAGCTGTGTGGCTGTGTTCCTGGCTCAACCCACTGGATGCCACTGGTCCCCTCCATCTAGTTATAACAACCAAAAATGTCTCCAGACATTGTTAGATGTCCCCTGGGGAGCATAGTTACCTAGTTGACAAAAAAGAGCGAATATTTAAAATGTTTTAGACATTAACTAAATTGTATACTGAACATAATTAACTTTAAACTTCTAATGACTAGAGAAGCTATCTAACACTTTAAATATTTTTATAATAAAGATGACTGAATCAATGTTCTTTCTGAATGGCCATGTATAGCTTGCAAGACTTTGCCTCCAAAGAAATTTTAAGCGTTTGATGTGGCTGTCAAATTTCTAAAGGTTAAAATGTGGAAGCTAAAAGGAATCCTACAGCAGTTTTCACTTTTCTCATTTTAATTGCTTGATGTCTTTCAGTTGCTTTTTAAGATGATGGAGTATCAGTGGCTGATGGTTGTTGACTTGAAAAAATCAAGTCTGTCATATAAGAACATCAAACAAAATTCTAAGCAAAAATTTAATAATGAGACTTGGTGTCAATTATGTTTAAAGTAAATTTAGTTTTAAAAGAAATTAAATTTTTTTTTGCCTAACATCAATAACTAGGAAAACTATGTGTTTCTGTAGTCTGAGAAATACTAATTTTATGGAAGAGAATTATAAGTAATATATGATTTTGCTTACCAGAAGAAAAAAATGTCCTGCAAATATAATCCTCGTGTATAATCCTGCAAGTATAACATAGACCTTATGGAGGTTGAAAACATTGCCTTGGTTGTAGAAGATGAATCCTTAGCTAGGGACTGGCTATTTGTTGGGCCCCTTGCAGAAATCAGACTAATTTATAAGGCTCTAGGCTGGCTACAGAGTTTGTGGGGGCCCTTCTTTAAACATTATGAGTTTTAAGATGGCAGCAGACAACTGAGCATTAAGCAGAGCATAGGGTTCTGGTAGCTTAAAAGAGGATTATAATCACAAATACAAATCCAGAGAACTGCTCCTGCTACCATTAAGCACCCAGAATTTCTGATTCATTGATTGTACTAATATTTCCAATCAGGAGCCTATGTGGGTTTGATAATCGATGCAGTAAATTTACTAAGAATTTCCTCCCATGATGAATTTTTCTTTTGCTAAAAGGGAGCCAGATTGTTTGGGAGGGTCCTGTGAACTTGAATGACCTATTTACTCATTGAACCACTATTTACTGAGCACCTGTTTGAAACTAGGTATTGTCAGCTCTGGCCTACAGCTGTGAATGGGATAGAAGTTCTCTACCTTTACGAACCATTTAGTCTAGTGTCTCAAGGACAGGGGACAGACAAGCACATAGTCACATAGGCAATAAAAGCACAAGTGTCTGGAGACCATTTAACCTGGAGACCTAACCCAGATTAGGGGAGGATTGCTCAGGATAGGTCTTTCTGAAAAGAGGTACTTAAAATGAGGCCTTAAAAATGAGTAGAAGTCAGGTGAAGTAGGGTTTGGTGTTCCAGGCTGAAATGGTTGAGACCAAAGAAGGAATGTAGCTTGGGGTAAGGCCTTTTGGGTCATCTTTTGGACTTTGCACTTTAATGAAAAGGTAGAGGGAACTCACTGAAAACTTTTAAATAAGAGATGATTAGATTTGGGTTTTAAAAATGATCATCCTCACTGCTGTGTTTGGAGGGGTAGGCCCTATTGGCATATATGGTGTCTGTGCAAACCAGGAAAAGACTCCCTTCTGGGTGGACCAATTAGAAAAGATGTACTGCTTGTCCCACTAGGTCAGGTCAGAGGCAGTCCCCTGAGCCAGTCACTTTGTGTGGGCACAGCCTGTTCACACGCTGGAGAAGGGGAGAATGGGGTGTGGCTCGAGAATGCAAAGACTTTTGCAGTCACCCAGGGGTAGAGAGGGGAGTAGATGGGGGACAGATGGATAGCATGAGAGAGATAATGAGTTTGTTCCCTGGTGGCTCAGACGGTAAAGCGTCTGTCTACAGTGCGGGAGACCCGGGTTCGATCCCTGGGTTGGGAAGATCCCCTAGAGAAAAAAATGGCAATCCACTCCAGTACTATTGCCTGGAAAATCCCATGGACAGAGGAGCTTGATAGACTACAGTCCTTGGGGTCGCAGAGAGTTGGACACGACTGAGCAACTTCACTCAAGAAGGTAGTTACTGTTTGGGTGTAGTTGTTGGAGAGAAGCTATCAAAAATGATTTAAAAGTTGAACATAAATACCTGAATGGGATAGGATGGTAAAACCATTTTCAGTTGAAGGGGACTAAGGGAGGAGTGGGTTTGGCACAGGTAAGGGAAGGAAAGTAATTCCAGTTGAGTCTGTTTGCTTTTGAGGCATTCCAGGTGGAGTCAGGGAGCAGGCAGAGGGAACTCCTGAAAGAGATCTGGGATGGAAATACATATTTCGAGGCCATTGCAAATAAATAGTCCTTGCATATCCCTGGTAAAGAATTTGCAGTAAAGAATTTGCCTGCAGCATGGGAGACCAGGGTTTGATCCCTCGGTTGAGAAGATCCTCTGGTGGAGGGCATGGCAACGCACTCCAGTATTCTTGCCTGGAGAATCCCGTGGACAGAGGAACCTGCTGGGCTACAGTCCATGGGGTCACAAAGAGTCGTACACGACTGAATGACTAAGCACAGCACACACCATATGAAAAAGATATCCAGAACACCGCTAGCTCAGTTCCTAAGAGGAAGAGATGCTTTAAAAAGATCACCCAAAGAGGAGTGTAGAATGAGAAGGGGAGGGGACTGGCCTTGGAGAGTTTGATCATTGTGCTCAGAGGAAGAAGAGAAGCTGGTTAAGAGTTAAGTTCAGTCGCTCAGTTGTGTCCAACTCTTTGTGACCCCCTGGGCTGCAGCATGCCAGGCTTCCCTGTCCGTCACCAGTTTCCGGAGCTTGCTTATGTCCACTGAATGGATGATGCCATCCAACCATCTCAACCTTTGTCATCCCCTTCTCCTCTCACCTTCAGTCTTTCCCAGCATCAGGGTCTTTTCCACTGAGTCCATTCTTCACATCAGGTGGCCAAAGTATTGGAGTTTCAGCTTCAGCATCAGTCCTTCCAATGAGTATTCAGGGCTGATTTCCTTTAGGATGGACTGGCTGGATCTCCTTGCAGTCCAAGGGACTCTCAAGAGTCTTCTCCAACATCACAGTTCAAAAGCATCAATTCTTTGGTGCTCAGTTTTCTTATAGTCCAACTCTCACGTCCATACATGACTACTGGAAAACCCGTAACTTTGACTAGATAGACCTTTGTTGGCAAAGTAATGTCTCTTTAATATGCTGTCTAGGTTGGTCATAGTTTTTCTTCCAAGGAGCAAGTGTCTTAATTTCATGGCTGCAGTCGCCGTCTGCAGTGATTTTGGAGCCCCCCAAAATGAAGTCAATCACTGTTTCCATTGTTTCCTCATCTGTTTGCCATGAGATGATGGGACTGGATGCCATGATCTTAGTTTTTTGAATGTTGAATTTTAAGCCAGCTTTTTACTCTCCTCTTTCATCTTCATCAAGAGGCTCTTTAGCTCCTCTCCTCTTTCTACCATAAGTGTGGTATTATCTGCATATCTGAGGTTATTGATAAATTTCTCCTGGCAATCTTGATTCCAGCTTGTGCTTCATCCAGCCTGCACTCTGTACTCTGTACTTCATCCAGAGTACATCATTTCTTATGATGTACTCTGCATATAAGTTATAAATAAGCAGGGTGACAATATACAGCCTTGACACACTCCTTTTCCTATTTGGAACCAGTCTGTTGTTCCATTTCTGGTTCTAACTGTTGCTTCTTTACCTGCATACAGGTTTTGCAGGAGGCAGGTTAGGTGGTCTGGTATTCCCATCTTTTTCAGAATTTTCCACAGATTGTTGTGTTCCACACAGTCAAAGGCTTTAGCATAATCAACAAAGCAGAAGTAGATGTTTTTCTGGAATTCTTTTGCTTTTTCTGTGATCCAATAGATGTTGGCAATTTGATCTCTGTTTCTTCTGCCTTTTCTAAAACCAGCTGGAACATCTGGAAGTTCACGGTTCACGTATTGTTGAAACCTGGCTTGGAGAATTTTGAGCATTATTTTGCTGGCATGTGACATGAGTGCAATTTTTGGTAGTTTGAACATTCTTTGGCATTGCCCTTCTTTGAGACTGGAATGAAAACTGACCTTTTCCAGCAGTCCTGTGGCCACTGCTGAGTTTTCCTAATTTGCTGGCATAATAGGTGCAGCACTTTCACAGCATCATCTTTTAGGATTTGAAATAGCTCAATTGGAATTCCGTCACCTCCACTATCTTTGTTCGTAGTGATGCTTTCTAAAGTCCACTGGACTTCTCATTCCAGGATGTCTGGCTCTAGGTGAGTGATCACACCATCGTGGTATTCTGGGTCATGATCTTTTTGTACAGTTCTTCTGTATATTCTTGCCACTTCTTAATATCCTCTGCTTCTGTTAGGTCCCTACCATTTCTGTCCTTTATTGAGCCCATCTTTGTATGAAATGTTCCTTGGTATCTCTAATTTTCTTGAAGAGATCTCTAGTCTTTCCCTTTCTGTTGTTTTCCTCTATTTCTTTCTTTGATCACTGAGGAAGGATTAGTGATACCTCTCCTTGCTATTCTTTGAAACTCTGCATTCAAATGGGTAGATCTTTCCTTTTCTCCTTTGCCTTTCACTTCTTTTCTCAGCTATTTGTAAGGCCTCTTCAGACAACCATTTTGCCTTTTGCATTTCTTTTTCTTGGGGATGGCCTTGATCACTGCCTTCTGTACAATGTTGTGAACCTCCAACCATAGTTTTCAGGCACTCTGTCTATCAAATCTAGTCCCTTGATCTATTTGTCACTTCCACTGTAGAATCAAGGGTCACCAGAAAGACCAAGTAATTAGAAGGGTGGGACTTTTCAGCCCTACAGGCTGACCTCTTGGAAGGAAAAGAGGTACTAGGGATTGAGTAACACAGACACTTGAAGAAGCTGTTGGGAGACCTTCTGGGTTGAAGGGCACATCAAGGTGCTAATAGAGGCAGCCTGTCCAGAGAAGAAGCCAGGGAGCTTGGCACCCCTCCCCATACCTTACCCTCTGTATCTCTTCCTTTTGAATGTTCATAAGTCGTATTCTTTCTAATAAACTGTAGTAGTAAGTAGAATATTTTCTGGAATCTTAGCCGTGCAAGCAAATTTTCACACCTTGGGATTCATGAGAAACCCTGAATTCACAGAACCCCCAAATTTATAATTTGTCTGGGCACCTCATTTGCAGCTGATGCCTACAGAAGGCATACTTGTGGGACTAAGCCCATAATATGTGGGATCTGGGTAACTCCAGCTAGTTTATGACATAATTGAACTGAATATTTGGGTACCCATTTGGTGTCAGAATTGGCTTGTGTCTAGAGGAAAAAAAAACCCACGTTTGGTGTTGGAAGTGTTGTAAAAACAGCTCAGCCCTATACACCTGAAATAGCCTCTCACTCTTTTCTTGAAATCACCTTTGACCTTATACTTGATGACTGAAGGCATCACCTGAGAGCTTACGTTTTGATGAACATCAAGGCCCCTGAGTGGGTGCCGGGAAGGCTTCTGGAGGGGAAGGGTATTCCCTATTCCTTTGTCAGTTTGCAGGTTTGTGTCTAGGTTCTCAGTGTTGACTGTACAATAGGAACACCTGGCAACTTTAAAAATTCCTGGCACTCAAGTCAAACTCCTGACTAATTCCACGGAATCTCTCGGGTAAGGGAATTGGTATTCTTTGAAAGATCTCAGTGGTTCTAATGTGTGTACAGCCAAGGCTGAGAGCCGCTCACTGGGATACCAGACCAGTTAAAGCCATTTGCCCCATTGAGCTCCAGCCCATTGCCTGGAATTTGCCTGTCGTGTATAAACAGTTAGGTCTAGACCCTTACAAATGAAATAGGTTAACACGCAAAGGAGGCGAATGGCAATTCTATGGGATGTTAAAGGAACATATGAAACCTTCTATTTATAATTCTGTAAACATTTAAGAAAGAAGTCAAGCTATGTTATCTCCAGTCTCTGTAGTGTCGTGCCTTCTAGATTTAGTGTCTTGTAAGGGGAGTGTGATTTTCTCAGGAGGAAGAGGTGAGGAATCCTCACCAGATCCCTAAGCGTATTGGGAAGTGTTGCAGTTTGCCAGTGACAATATCATGGAGTTATTAGGTTTTATGAACACAAAGGATTTAAATCATGGCACCTCCCAAATGGTGAATGGAGACTTAACTGTGAGTGGGTTACAGGTATCCTGAGATTCATTCTATGTCACCCATCTCCCTTCAGCCAGGGGGCTGAAGTTGAGCAGTCACCTTCTTGGATATGTGTCCTAAAAGCATCGCAGCTTCAGATGGCAGATGCTTTATCATCCATTGTAATGCTCTGGGCAGCGGGGTGACCATCTTCCCACCACTTATCTTCCCTGCTTCTCTTGCAGGCACACATCTTAAGAGTAATTGAGTTTACCGGTGTCTGCATTTTTCTTTAGCAAAAGACAAGGTTTCCAAATTGCCCCTTCTCAGTTTTGCTGTGCCTATCAGTAGTTGCAGTTATCTTCCCAGGTGACTCAGTGGTAAAGAATCTGCCTGCCAGTGCAGGAGCCACAAGAGACTCTATCCCTGGGTTGGAAAGATCCCCTGGACAAGGAAATGGCAACCCACTCCGGTATTCCTGCCTGGAGAATCATATGGACAGGGGAGCCTGGTGGGCTACAGTCCATAGAGTCACAAAAGAATGGGATGTGACTGAGCATGCATGCGTGCGCGCACACACACCCACACACACACACCCACACCCCCCCACCCCACCCCCCCACCTCCCCACCCCCAGGCATCAGTAGTTGTTGTTACTTTGTAGAGTAGGAACAATCCAAGATAAACGTGAAGTTCACTCAAGGAGAAGGGAGAGTGACCACATTTCAAAAGTAATTTATGCTACAGAGGCATTGGGAAATAACCATTTGGAAATGTTTGCATTGAATGTGAACATGTTGCCAAGAAATATGGTAGATTTATGAGTCATTGAAACTTTGGAGTTTGGAGGAAAATGGCACATGTATATGTAAGTCCCTTTGCTGTCCACCTGAAACTATCACAGTGTTGTTAATTGGCTATAATATAAAATATAAAGTTTTTAAAAACCAAAACTCTCCCCCTCCACAAAGAAAAAGCTTGGAAGCAAAATTGTCTACCTGTTAAAGTGTTTTAGGTGAAGAGTGTCAGTAAGTTTTGAATCTATTTGTTGAATTTATAAAAATGTGACACCTGACTAATTTGTAAGAACAATTGATTGACACTTACCAGCTGAATCTCATTCAGGAGCTTTGTGTAACTGGTGGATAGACAGAGAAGTAAGTATCAGAATTTAGGAAGGAGAGCTAAGAGTGTTCTTCTGTTTTTCCAGTGTATCCTTGTCACCCTAGAGGGCCATTAGAGCAAAATGTTACAGGACACTGAGCTTGGAAGCAGTCATTCAAGCTCTTGATGGCAAAGTAATTAACTGGGGTTTTCAAAGATAATGCACCATATTTAATTTTTGCTTCCATTACAAATATTAGTTACAAATTTGTAGTGAGCAAGAAGCTTTTTGCCTTAATTAAGCTGAACTGAACTGAATTAACTCTGTTTCATCTTTTTATTTTGTAATACACATCACTTAAAGATACATATGTACAGCAGTACTTGTAATTTTGAAAGAAATATGCATATATTGAATGTACTTACTGAAAACTTTTACTCTTAGTTGTTTGTAGTAAAAATTTTGCAAGCTTATCATTAGAAACTTTGAGCCAAACTGCTGTCTCCCCGACCCTCTGCCCACAGTAGTCTGGAAACTTGCTTCCTTGTAAACTTTAATCTAAAACTTCCTCTTCCCCATGCTCTTGTAGTTCATTCAGTGGGAAATGAAATTGTTATAAGAGTAAAAATAAATGTTCACACTCTGAAAAGTATTGAATACTGTCTTCTCTTGAAATGTGTCCGTGAACTTCCTTTCAATGAGCGAGTTTGAACACTTTAAGATGGAAAGCCATGGAATTTCCAGAAATCTTGTCATCAGTTCTTTGTGTTGGGACAGGTAAATGCTTTCAGTCATGTGGCTGTCCATCCTTTTATTCACTAACCATGTCAGTGCTGTTGTCCACGAAGCCACACAAGCCAGTGTGGGTAGTTTTGGCAAGCAGAGATTTGTGGAGGGCTGCAGATCTTCAGGCAGGTGAAGGTTAAAAAGCCATTCTCAGGTCAGCTATGTCCTGTGTTGGGGCTCTGATTGCCCCTCCCAGGAAACTTTGACTTGAGGCCTAGGGAATCAAACATTCCAGGAGTCAGCTGACTGTTAGATTCAGCTGACAAATGTGTTGGAGTCGAGGAATCAAGAATTTTGTGGAATCAGCAGCTGGACTCAGGAATGCGTCCTAGGCACAGTCCAGGCTACTTGACTTGTCAGGCTTCTGTGTCCTTTTGGTGTAAGCATAGGACATGCCTGTAGACTATCCCAATCCATCCACATAGATGGAGCACCCTGATCTCATGTGGTTAAGATTCCAAGTTCTAGCCCCAGTGGGGGAACTAAGATGGGGCACATTGCACAGCCTGGCCAAACCAAAAACAAAAAGCCAAGACTTTCAAACACATGCACAAATCAAAATGAGTGCCTTTGAGTATCCATGAAATGAAGCAGAGCCCTGTGGGGCCCTCCCAAGGACAGAGCCTTTGAGTGCCCCTTGCAGAAACCAGTACTCGAGAAACTAAGCACCCCACTTGGAGAGTTGGAGAACTCAGGTTTATTATGCCAGCAGGCCCAGAAGAGTTAACACTCCAAGCTCTGATCCCCGAACAGAGTTTTTATACATAGACAGGCATGATTAAGCAGGTTTGTGGGTTTGCAGGGGCAGGACGATTGCAAAGAGCAGGACAAGGGTGAGTGAGATAAGCTCCAGTGCCTAGTATTGTGAGTCCCCACCTTCTGAGACCTACGTAATCCAGACTTTGCAAGGAGCAAGCTGAGTTACAGAGGCAAAAGGAGCAGGAGGTTATGCAAAACTTTAACTTTTCCTCTTCATTCCCCTTTCTTGATGCTCCTATCATTTACTGTAGAAAGCATCATCTCATGTTTTGGTAGGACATTCAGAGCTCCCCATCATTTAGGGGGCTATACTGAGCTATTACCATTTGTAACTTTATGGATTTAATCTGAGAGGTTATGAACTGGGTATAACTGCATTGAGAATACAAGGGCCAAACAAGAGCACCACAAAGAGCATGAGGAGAGGATCTGTTAAAGGGAGAAGCTACGATGCCCAGCTCCAGATATTGTTCCAATTATTGTTCCAATAATTCCCCAGGAATTAGCTAGTTTCTCTCTCCTTTTTACGATTTGTTCCCTTAGCTGTTGGGCCATGTCCCTGACTATTTCTGAATGGTTTACATAAAAGCAGCATTTTTCATTCAAGAAGGGGCAGAGTCATCTCTTTTCAGCTGTCAGTAGGTCTAGCTCGCTCCTATTCTGTGAAACCATCTCAGCCCGGGAGTCTAGTTGGCCCTACAACAAAAGCACAGTGATAATACTGATCAGGGATAGAGGCCAGGGTTGACAATGAAAATCCATTAATATTTCGATAGCTGGATCCTCAAGCTTCCATCGTGTGTTGACCAGTCAGCTGCCAGAGTGTGGCTGGAGCAAGGCTGAAGAATCCTCACGCTTCTGCTGTACGTTGACTATTCAGCTTCCAGAGTGACTAGAACACGGCTCAGCGTCCTTTGTGGGTGAGTGGTGTTGTCTTGGGAACCGGACCTTGAGGTTTTTAGAGTCCCGAACTGCTTTCCAGGTGTCATCACATGAAGTCACTGCCTTCTTGACTCTGGTGTGGTGGATCCAAAGGATGACACCTATAACTTTAACAGCAGTAGAGGTTGCCAGGATGACCCTGTGAGGACCTGTCCAAATTGGCTGAAGTGTTTGTTTTGTTTTGTTTTTAATCTAACCCATATCTCTTCTCCTGGCTGATAGGGATGAACCCAATTGCTCAAAGGAATGGTTGTCCTTTCTAAGGTTTCTTGGATACGGCAGAAGACTTTTCCAGGGCCTGGAGGTGTCAGGACATCTCCAGGTCAGCTACTTGTTGGTGGTCTCCTTGAGCTTTTTTTTTTTTTTTTTAAATCACTGGGGATGGTCTCCCATATAAGATCTCAAAGGGAGAGTAGCCTGAGGACCTCGGGCTACAGAGGACAGTGAGTCCACAGAATAAGGCAGCTTGTTTCAGCATTGTCTGGGTGTTGCCTGGGGGATATTTTTGTTGTACTGCTACTTGGAGAAACAAGCTTAAGAAAGTTAAAGATATATGGCCCAAAGATTAATAGAAGTAGGAAAGCTGTGGTGGGGCTATCCAGGAGAACCAGGTCCAGACATTGGTTCATGACACTAGTGTTTCTTTAGGTATGAGAAGATGCAAGAATTTGGACTCGTAAAAATGTCTCCCTGAAAACATTTGAGTATCTGAAAGCCTGTTTTTCTGGGTTTTCCCAGAGCACAGAGTGCCTTATTTTTTTGTCTCCACCCTGAACTCCTTTCAAGGTGGTGTTGAAGGTCAGCATCTTGTAGTGGTCATGATTTAATCTTTGTAGAGGCAGCTGGCAAGGGCCAACTTCCAGTCAGCAGGGCCCCTTCATAGCCACATATTTGACCACGTTTTGGTAACATTTAATGGTCATTGTGGGATCTCCCTGGTAGCTCAGATGGTAAAGCATCTGTCTGCGATGCGGGAGACCCAGGTTTGATCCCTGGGTTGGGAAGATCCCTTGGAGAAGGAAATGGCAATCCATTCCAGTACTATTGCCTGGGAAATCCATGGACAGAGGAGCCTGGTAGGCTACAGTCCATGGGGTCGAAAGAGTCGGACACGACTGAGCGACTTCACATTAATCACATTAATGGTCATTGTGTCCCACAGTGCTGGGAAGGCTCATTCCCAGGTCTAACAAAGATTCTGTTGACAGGCCACTCAATGTGTTGTCCCTAGACCAGGCCTTGTAAATAGCCAAAGTCTCTGAACCATACTTGTCTTACTAACCTTTTGGTCCAGGAAAATAGTTCCTCTTGTTGCTTCTTCCTATATCTAGAGTTACATTATTATAACTACTGCTCTCATATGGAACTGTCTATCAACATTTTATCACAGGCTCAGTCACACATTTGGTATCATAAGAAATAATCTTCTGAAAGAAGCTACATAGAAAATAATGTAGCTAGCAGTTATTAGTAAGGTCACAAGCAAGAATTTAAGTCAAGAACTTTCATTGGGTGATAAGGACTTCCCTGGTGGCTCAGACAGTAAAGCGTCTGTCTACAATGCAGGAGACCTGGCTTCGATCCCTGGGTTGGGAAGATTCCCTGGAGAAGGAAATGACAACCCACTCCAGTACTCTTGCCTAGAAAATCCCATGGGCGGAGGAGCCTGGTGTCATGGGGTCACAAAGAGTTGGACACGACTGAGCAATTTGACTTTCACTTTCACTTTTAGCAATATAACAAGGAACTGTCTCAGAAGTAAGTCTTAGTAAGCATAGACCTTAATTAACAAAACTAGAACTTAATATTCAGTGAAATATATATATATATTTTTTTGAGAGCTCATTTTGAGGGCCTTAACACCATAGCCAGGGAAGGCTGTAACCCATCAAATAAAAATGAGGTCTGTCAGGGAGCTGGGAAAAGCCAAGCAGCTGTCTTGGATTTTCCATAGCCCTGGCTCTTTGATTTTTAGCTGTTGTTTATCCATTTTAAATTTCTTGATTTAGGAGCAGACTATAGCCATGTTTTAAGGACATCAGGATAGCAAAATTCTTACTGTGAAGGGTTATTTTTTTGTAGAAGCAGAACGAACTTTGTCTACATATACCATAATTTTAAATAATTTTATTTACCAAAGTAACAAAAGATTTTAAAAACAAATATAAATCACTTAAAGGCAAAGAAATTCATAATCTTTTATCAAAATCTGCAGTCTAAGTAAACTTTGCTCTCCGAACAGAGGACCAAATTCCAGTCTGGTACCAGCTTACTGTTAATAACAAAGTTTGTTTATCTGTTTAATCTTAGAAAGTCTTTTCCATGTATCTTGAAGAACTAGCAGTATTCTTTTAAAGGCATGAGAGTAAAACCGTAGAAGACATGTTTAAAATCTTATTCTATTGTAATTGACAAAGAAACCTGGTCATTGTTGTGATATGTAACACTTTAATATGATAACTAGAATTATAATTGACCATATTTTATCAATGCATATCAGATCTATATGAATTTCACACAATTTTAGGATATTTATATTAGTAACATCAACAGTGCAATATAACCTAAAAGATTTTTCACCCCTTTAACAGTACTTCTCATGTAATTTAATGTGTCCAATGAACCCAGGCAGCTTAATAGCTCTTTGAGATGTCGCTGGGGCCCTCTGAAGCATCTCAAAGTTAGCTGGAAGTCAAGTTATTTAGGAAGTTTTGTCAATAAATATCACAAGAGTTTATAACAGTCAGACAGGATCATATAAGTCACTGTGAAATAAAAGTTATTTACTTAGCCAAAGTTAATGGAAGATTTCAAAGGTAAATATAGAACAGATCAATTAAGAGGTAAAGAAAATTAAATCTATAATTAAAAGCAATTCAACATCTGAAGAAAGTATGTCCTTTTAACAGAGAGAAAGGCTGAATTCAAGTTTTTACACCAGCTTACTTTAAACTCATTTAGGTAAATTTAATTAAATTTATTTTAAACTTAGTTCTAACCATGCACAATTTTCCACAAACTTTTTAATCACTTTCTGTAAAAAGCCACCTATAAATCAGACCTACTTTCTTTTCCCTTTATAAAATTAATTTTGTTTTTTATATCTTCTTTATTAAAAACATACATCTACTTCCTTATTAGATTAGCAAACAAACATTAATACTAGATATTTAATATTGAATATTTCCCAGTTTACATGAATCTGAATTTTATTTAGGTTAATTTTTCTTGTATATAGAATTGTTTGATTTCTAAGCACTTTTCTTTAGGCCAATTAAATTAGAACTCATTTACAACTTCAACATTATCAGAGAAAAACAAAAGACATACACTAAGACATACATAAATATAGACAGACAGAGATTTTATACATCTTAAAAACTCTTATAAACACAAGAGTTTTTATACATGGACAGGTGTGATTAAGTGTGTTTGCATGGGCTGGGAGATAGCAAAGAGCAGGACAGAGCCAAGTGAGATAAGCTCCAGTTCCTAGTATTGTGAGTCCCCCACTTTCTGAGACCTACATGATCTGGACTTTGCAAGGAGCAAGCTGAGTTAACAGAGGCAGAAGGAATAGGAGGTAGTTTTCTGTTTGAGATTTAAAATACCTCTTTGATCTCCTCCTTTTTTTTTCTTTGCTTGAAGTTCTAATTTGCCCAAGACTGAGGTGTCAGGCAAAGTTGGCTGTGTGTTTCAAGGACATGGAAAGGGTTAACTTTAAGCTTTTCCCTAGGCAGGCCTTTCAACAAGCTAGTTGTTTTTAATTTTATATGCAAGAATTGGTTTTGCAGTTTCCAAAAAGAAAAAAAGTTTCTCTCCATTTAATCAGCAGTGACGCACTCACAATCACTGAGTCTATCACAATACCTCCCTTCTCCCAAGTCCCCTGGTTTCCTTAAATGGTGCTCCCTTCCTGGGGCCTCCCAGGAGGTGATCAGTCTCCTTTTCCACCCACTGGGGTAGGCCTGACTGGGGAGGGGCCCTGGGGCCTTAGCTGATCCTGTGGCCATTCCTGGTGAGTTGGTCCGTCCCTCCAATGAGCCCGGTCGGGGCTCAATTGTCCAGAGAGTCGGAACACCAGTCCGAAAGAGAACTCAGAATACTTTCCGGTGGTGTCCTGCTCGTTCACCTCAGGGTTCCTTCGCTCCAGCCTGGCCGAGCCACCAGTCCAACGGCTCAAGGGGCGGGCGTGATTGGAATCTCACTGGGGCCTCCAGAAATGTTGCAGAAACCAGTATTCAAGAAACCAAGCACCACACTTGGAGAGTTGGAGAACTCAGGTTTATTATGCTGGTGGACCCAGAGGAGTTAACACTCCAAGCTCTGAGCTCTGAAAGAGTTTTATACGTGGACAGGTGTGATTAAGTGGGTTTGTGGGTTTGCATGGGCTGGGGGATTGCAAAGAGCAGGACAGGGCCGAGTGAGATAAGCTCCGGTTCCTAGTATTGTGAGTCCCCACTTTCTGAGACCTACATTATCCGGACTTTGCAAGGAGCAAGCTGAGTTACAGAGGCAGAAGGAATAGGAGGTTATGTAAAATTCTAACTTTTCCTCTTCACCACCACTTGTTGCTTGTAGGAAAAAGATTTTAGCCTCCTAGACCTTCCCTGAGTTCCAAAGGGCAGATTCAAACAGTTACTCATTAGAGGAGTGAGGGGAAGCAGTCAAAGCAGTTAAGAGACAATGGTGCAGCCATCCCCCTTCCTCTAGGGGATTTCTGAGCTCTTCTTCAGTAACACAGCCTCCCACGCGAGGGAAGGGTGATAACTTCAGGCTGAGAACAGGTCTGTGGGCCCCAGACTGGTTAGAGCCAGGAGGCTGATGATTGAGACTGTTGGAACAGCACCCCCGTTTCTTCCTCGATGGGAGGAAGGTTATATACCCTGCAGACCTATCCCCAAATTTTGCCTATAAAAACTTCCCTCCAAACCATTGAGGAGTTCCAGGTTTTTTGAGCATTGGTAGCCCCAGACTTACAATAAAGGATGCATTTTCCTTCACCATAGCCCAGTGTCAGTAGATTGGCACAGATGCGTGGACCCGAGTTTGGTTCTATAACATCCTTAGATGTCTCTGGTCACTTTGAGGATTGTCCTCTGGGCTAAATTGGACCCATTAGCAAAGGGCCCAGTGTTTGATGGTAGATGTGATTTTGGAACATGGTGAAAGTCAGCCTTACAAGGAAGCTTGACCATGTTCCTTGTTAATACTATTGAGGGTGAGGTGGGATGGGGAGGCTAAACATATAGTGTAATGTAAGAAACACACACTAGATTTCTTGTTGGACTCATACAAAGATTCCCCCCGTTTTTGGTTGTGAAATTTGGCCTGTATTGAAAGCAGATGGGAAAAAAAAGACGTTCACTGGTCATTGACCACATAGGGATCAGATTTCCCTTCTGGACCTCTGTGGATGACCCCCTCCTATCCCCCAACTCCCCACTCCCACCAAACTGGGTTGAGGGAAAGCAGTAGAGTGTGAAAAGGCACATTCTGACACGATGACGTTCAGAGCGGAACACTCAGCTTTCCTCTCATTGTTGACCCTTAGAAAACTCACTTGTTTCCCTGTGGCCCAGCTTGTTTAGTTAAAGAGGAGGGTGGGACGTGGAACTAGCTGAATTTTTTTCCTTATAGGCTGGTAATCTGTGGCTCTAAAGTTTGTTTTTGGTCAAATAAATTTGAAATGCTGAATACTCTTGTCCCTTGTCCCTGTCTTTAAATATTCGTGGTAAGCATTGCCATCTTAAGAGCTATAAGGAGGAAGAAGCCCGGGAAAGCAGCATTTTATCTAACTTTGTTTCTGACCACATTTCTCACAATTTTTGGACCACAGAATCTCCCCCACCTTCACAGCATAGTAACTGCCCCCAGAGCTGGTGTTTCTAGCAGGAATAGATGCAATCTCAAGTTTCTCTGAGCTTTACAATGGATGCATTGTTTCCAAAATAGTTTTTACTATATTTTTTTGCCAAGCCTATAATTTCCCCCAGAAGGCTCAGCAAATAACTTTTGTGTGAATTCTTTGAGATTAGGGAGATGCATTTTCCTCAGAATCTGTATAATAGGTTTTGTGTAGTAGTTTTTTGTGTAATGTAGTGTTTTGTATAATAGCTCCTGTGGAGTTAAATTAAGTGTATTTAGGTATTTGTTAATAAACTTCAAATACAGTTTCTTATTTGGGGGCCTCTGAAAAAAGTTACAAGTTTCCCTGATGGCCCAGCGGATAAAGAATCCACTTGCAATGCAGGAGACGTAGGCAATGCAGATTCGATCCCTGGGTTAGATATGAGTTAAAGATTTGAACAGTGTTCAGGTGAGGAAATATAAACAATAATAATAAACTGCTAATGTTCATTATATATCATGTATCAGTTCTGTTCAGTTGCTCATTTGTGTCCGACTCTTTGCAACCCCATGGACTGCAGCACGCCAGGCCTCCCTGTCCATCACCAGCTCCCAGAGTTTACTCAGATTTATGTCCATTGAGTCCGTGATGCCATCCAACCATCTCGTCGTCTGTTGTCCCCTTCTCCCGCCTTCAATCTTTCCTAGCATCAGGATCTTTTCAAATGAGGCAGTTCTTCGCATCAGGTGGCCAAAGTATTGGAATTTCAGCTTCAACATCAGTCCTTCTGTCACGCGAGTGTATGTTCCTCGATTCTTTGTCTCGTCACAACAAAGATTTGGAGTGACGGACATTAAAGCCCCCTCAGCGTGTCGCAGCTCTCAGGTCTTGGATAGACCGTGTTATAGCTCTCAGGTCTCGAATTGACCGTGTTATAGCTCTTAGACAAATCAGTGTTACAGCTCTATTTTATTTAGAAGATAGCAGGAAAATCCATCTTCGAGGCGTGAGGGCACGTCGATCCGAAGACACGAGGAGAAGAGCGCCCTAGCGCACTGAGAGAGAGAGAGAGCTGGCTTTGGCTCTTCTATGTATATGTGTATCTCTCCCTGGGCCTGTCCTATGTAAATTGGGCCAGCCAGGAGTGTTTTACCTGAGGTCCTCACTCCGGTCCTTGGACTTTCTTTTGTTTCATTTTCATGGGTTTTCCCTTCTTTGTCTTGAAGCCACCGCCATTTTGGAGTCCTTTTCCCTGTTCTACCTACCTAACACTTCCAGTGAATATTCAGGACTGATTTCCTTTAAGTTGGACTGGTTGGATCTCCTTGCAGTCCAAGGGACTCTCAAGAGTCTTCTCCAACACCGCAGTTCAAAAGCATCAGTTCTTTGGTGCTCAGGTTTCTTTATAGTCCAACTCTCACATCCGTACATGACTACTGGAAAAACCATAGCCTTGACTAGATGGACCTTTGTAGGCAAAATAATGTTTGCTTTTAATACGCTGTCTAGGTTTGTCATAACTTTTCTTCCATGGATTAAGTGTCTTTTAATTTCATGGCTGCAGTCACCATCTGCAGTGATTTTGGAGCTCCCCAAATAAAGTCTGTCATTGTTTCCCCTGTTTCCCCATCCATTTGCCATGATGGGACCAGATGCCATGATCTTAGTTTTCTGAATGTTCAGCTTTAAGCCAGCTTTTTCACTCTCCTCTTTTACTTTCATAAAGAGGCTCTTTAGTTCTTCTTCACTTTCTGTCATAAGGGTGGTGTCATCTGCATGTCTGAGGTTATTGATATTTCTCCCGGCAATCTTGATTCCAGCTTGTGCTTCATCCTGCCCAGTGTTTTTCATGATGTACTCTGCATATAAGTTAAATACCAGGGTGACAATATACAGCCTTGATATACTCCTTTTCCTATTTGAAACTAGTCTGTTGTTCCATGTCCAGTTCTAACTGTTGCTTCTGGACCTACAGATTTCTCAAGAGGCAGGTCAGGTGGTCTGGTATTCCCAGCTCTTGAACTTCCCACAGTTTCTGGTGATCCACACCATCAAAGGCTTTGGCATAGTCAATAAAGCAGAAATAGATGTTTTTCTGGAACTCTCTTGCTTTTTCAATGATCCAGTGGATGTTGACAATTTGATCTCTGGTTCCTCTACCTTTTCTAAAACCAGCTTGAACATCTGGAAGTTCACGGTTCACATATTGTTGAAGCCTGGCTTGGAGAATTTTGAGCATTACTTGTATCAAATATAGTGTAAGCATATTACCAGTTGGCTTACTTACTCTCTTTAAAAACTAATGTATGCAGGATCCTTAACCCAGTTAAATTGCTTAAAATTATTATTATTTTAACCAGCGAAGGAGCTGAAACTTGGAGCAGTTAAGGACTTAAGAAAGTCTGAGTTCATAGATGATTTTGTCCAGTTTTTGAACTGGATAGTCTGGCTCTAGAGTAGAAATCATTGCTACCAAACTCCTTTCTCTCACATGTAGACATACTCATATCAAGCCACTAGCAACGAAAGAAATACAAAGGAAGCCTCTCTGCTGTATCATTTTACAGTTGGAATAGGTCAAAAATAATTACACAGTATATGAATATGTACTACATAATTAGGATAAGTATAGAGTTAATATAGAGAAAATGTTACTCAGATATTAGGGTACTCAGTTTAAGTAAATACTATAGTCTATTTGAAAGAGCATTAAGAGCCATAGAAATTGATAAGTTTTGATCTAAGAGTCCTCCTGGAATTCCAAGGAAAAGCTAAGAAAAAACAAAGATATAAGTATCATGTCCATAGCTCATCTCTGAATGCCAGTTCATCTCAAACACCATTTTTTTTCTGTCATTACATAGAGAATTCCTTCACTCTTGGGCAATAGCTTCAAATTCAGCAACTGGACATAAATGTCATTTAGATAAAATGATAGATAAAGGTTTCCCCTCAAGATTATGAAGTTTCCTAAAGGGAACGTTGGCTCAGCTCACATATGTGTGTCTGAGGGTTGGAGAAGCTGTTCTGCTATACCTTTAGTCTGAAGTCTTTAGGAGGAGATTGTGTCATAGTTACTCCTGAGGGACGACTTGGAAGTTTCTGGGGCTTCTTGTAGGGTGAGGAGGTAGGGCAACGTATAATTCAAAGCTGTTAATAACTGGATCCAGTGTGGTTTTTGGCTAGAAAGTCAGACTGTTCTGCTCCCTGTCCTCTCTCCCCAGGGTCAGTTGTGGGTTGAGCCCCACCTCACCTCTTTCCTGTTGGTTAGCTGGAGCAGATCACCAGCAGATGGTCATCAGAGCAGTGAATGCCTCAGCTTCCTTAACTGTTAAAGAGGAAACGTATGTAAAAGAACTTACCTAACATTTCCTTAAAATTTTTAAAATGTCCTTAATTCTGCAATAACTTCATTTGTATGAGCACCGTCAACTTAACATCAGTCTTTAAGGAAATGCAGCCCATGGGGTTGCAGAGAGTCAGACGTGACTTGGGGACTGAGCAATAACAACAAAGGAACTTACAAACCAGAAGCGACCATAGTAATGAACACATAGTGTGTAAATGCACGAAATGCCTGTCATTTTCAAAGCTGTCCATGTGGGAAGGAAAGTAAGACCTCAGACTTGTGGAAATACATTCTAAGTAAGGTTTTGTCTTGCAGTGGGACTTCCCCACCATTCTGTGCTCTCTTGACCCTCAACTCAGTCAAAACAGCCTTCTCACACCTGGTCCTGTCCATCATCCATCTGCTGAAGAACAGCAGAATGCTTTATCACTCAGGCGTAGGTTCATCTCACTGAACTCATCTGCCCTTGTGCACAGGTGAGGAGACTGAAGTGCAGAAAGGTTAAGAAAGGAAGGTCAATCCTGAAGATAGGATGGGAGCCACCCAGCATGAGGCCAGCCCTTTGGGGTTTGTTTGTACATGTTCATTTTGTGAGATCCAATACAGAGTGCTTTGAATTCATGTTATACTCACTGACAGACTATAATTTGGAGCATTTAAGTCCTGTACTTTAGTCTTATCTGGAAAACACTGAGGTAGAAGGCCCAATTAACAAGAAGCATCCAAGATACCACCCTACCTTTTTTGGAGTGGAAGGGAGTGGATTTTTCAATATTTAGACTTGTTTGTTTTGTTCATTCTTTGAGTCCTGACTGGTTGCATAAGCCTACGCAAGGCCCACGGGGCAGTGTGAGTAGGGTTGGGGAGGGATTGTGGTGTGGTGGAGGGGTGAGAATGAAGGGTGAGGCTAGATTACTGATTACTAGGAGCTGACCAAGCAGGTGCCTGGATCAGTTCAGAGATGGGGATCTGTGGAATTAAGTGACCAATGATGGTGATAACCCTTGTTTATTGACAAGCTGATGCATACTAATTACCATGTTAGTTGCCTTGTAGGTGGTTTTTGTTTTTGAATCACCACCAACCAAATAAGGGATTATAAGCTTCATTTTTCAGATGAGGAAACTAAGGCTCAGAAGTTAGGTAGCTTACAGAAGCCACTACTTAGGACTTGACGTAGTTAGCGTTTATTCTCAATTGTGTTTGACTTCACACCGCTGTTTTCCTCTGTGGCTTCCTATAGTGAATGATATTGAATTTCAAAGAAGGGGGCAATCACTGTGGTTCAGAAAAGGGACCGTGTGCAAGAGGTAGAGTTGGATTTTAACACGTTGAAGGAAACTGGGCAAAAGAGCACTTCTCATTCCTGCTGATGGTTAATTGTTTATTTTTCTGTGTGGACTGAGAATATTTGCTCTGACGATTTTGCTTAGCAAGACGAAAATCCAGACAGGTGGTATGATCTGGAAAGTTGAGAATTCTTCTAAAAGCAAGACAGAATCTAGTATTTTAGAATTAGAATTTTGGAACCCAGGAAAAGTTTAAACCGAGAGTATTTAAAATTGAGATTTCAAAAATTCGGAACCTGTGGGCTTGATGATGACTGGGTGGGACAGAAACCAGAGCCACTGGTAAGATGTTTCTGCTTAAGAATTGTTCTTGCTGGGCGACCTTGCCAGCCATGTGCACTCTGTATGCTGATTTTTTCATCTTTAAAATTATTTAGTAAGAGTGGGGAAAATGAACCTTAAGATACCTTTGAAATCTAAAATTTTGTTTCTATGAAACTGCTTTATTCAGTGCTCTCTTCAGTATTCCTACTATTCATTTTTTTAAAAGGAAAGAAAAGTTTATTACTCTTCAGTCTGGAATTTTGACATGAACAATGAGACCTTTTATACTTATTTTGGCATGTAGTGGTAAGGAGGTTGAAGATTCCTTCAAAAAACAAACTCTGTGTGTGTGTATGTCTGTGCATAAATAAATATATCTCTATTCAACTCTGATGAGGTCCACCTCTGTGAATGAACTTAGTACCTTAGAGGATAGCGTTTTTGCATTTCACATTTAGCTGTTACTTGTACTTGAAGGAAATTGGGATAATACTCTAGCCTCGTATGCAATAAGAAACACACCGGTCTTTGAGAGACAGCCAGACAGATGATCTTTGTTCTTTATCTCCAAATTTTCATGGCATGAGACTTGGAAAGGTCTGTCTTTGTGTGTTCAAACTACCTGGGGTCACTCCGGCCTATACTCCTAACAAATTTCTCTTAATTTAAAAAGCCTCTTCTAAGTCACATTTTTGCCTAAATGTACACACCTACTGTAAAAGGTGTCAAGGTACAAGCCAGTGGCATCTTTTTAAAAATCATAAAAGAGCTTAAAAAAATAACCCTCAAGTATAAAACTGTGTCACGAATGGAGTCAGGGAAAATTCAGTGGCGTTAAGTATATTCAGAGTGTTGTACACCCATCTGCATTGTCCGTTTCTAGAACTTATCATCATCCTGAACAGAAACTCTGTACTTACTAAATAAGAACTTCTCCTTTCCCCTCCCACTGCTGTGGTAACTTCTATTTTACTTTCCACCTCTATGAATTTAATTACTCTAGGTAGCCCTTATAAGTGGAAGTATACAGTATTGTGTTTTTGTGACTGGCTTGTTCACTTAACAAAGATGAATGTAGCATGTGTCAGATTTTGATTCCTTCTGAAGGCTGAAGAATATATATGCACACACACATACACACACCCCTCGTTTTATCATTTGCTTTTCCTAATTGCTAATATAATGCACTAATTTTGATATTTTAGAACAGTCATGGACATCTTTTGGCTTTTAAGGAAATGGGTACAACTTGTATGGGTAAACCTATGTATGTTTCTACCACTACATTATAAATTTGAAGAGAAGTTGAGTGAAGGATATTGAGAAACTATTGGTACCAACTGTGGTGGGATTAATGGGACATTTTTGCTGTGGAAAACACATTTAGGCCTCAAGGGACACGTACTTGTAGACTCCTGTCTGAGTTGACCAGCTGTATTTCCCTGCACTCATTTCCTCATGAGCTGGAGCCAGTGTCTTCAAGCTCTGTTTCTTTAGCCACTGGCCCCACTCTGGCGGTCAAAGGACACAGAGCACAGAGTGGGAAGGGAGACCCTCAGTTCATTCATTTTGATTCATTGTGTCTGGTGCTGCTGGTGCCCTATCCCCTCCCCACCTTTCTGTTTTTGACTCCATGAATGTATAAGTCTAGGTTCTTGGAGAAAAGGACAAACCCAGGGCATTTATTAAGTTTTATCTCACTCTTTCAAGCTATCGTTGAGTATGTAAAGAGAGATCCAGATGAAGAACATTCAGGGGGTGTGTGTGTGTATAATAAAGGGTGTATGAGGAAAAGAAAGCGTTCAGAGAACATACAGATCAAGTCTACTCTGTGATCTCTATGTACTTATTGTTTGCCGTATATTCACAAAGGATATTTTCAGAACAGTGTCTTGGTTCTTCCCAGGTTTCCTTCCTTTCTGGAGTTGAGCATTTTCATTATTACTGAGCAAAGCTTGTTTGCTGGATGGGATGGGAAGCCAGTCCAGGGAGGACAGAGCTGTGGCCCTGGAGCCAGGCTACCATCACTGGTCCTTCTGTGCTGGGCTTCTCTACAGCCTTCTGGGCTGCTTCTCAGAAGGACTTTTTATTATGAGTGAGAGTTTTAATTATTTGGGGTGGGTATGTGTCCCCTGTTTATCATCACTCTTCTGATTTCTTCACTGAAACCTGGCCTTTAGTTTCCACAAATGTGCTTAAACATCTATTCATTGTTGTGGTTCACTATAACTGAGAAACAGACTTCGTGTCAAAATAGAATTTAAAAGAAGGTCCCTAGGTTAAGGACAGAGAAGGCAATGGCACCCCACTCCATACTCTTGCCTGAAAATACCATGGACGGAGGAGCCTGGTGGGCTGCAGTCCATGGGGTCATGAAGAGTCGGACACGACTGAGTGACTTCACTTTCACTTTTCACTTTCATGCATTGGAGAAGGAAATGGCAACCCACTCCAGTGTTCTTGCCTGGAGAATCCCAGGGACGGGGGAGCCTGGTGGGCTGCCGTCTATGGGGTCGCACAGAGTTGGACATGACTGAAAAGACTTAGCAGCAGCAGCAGCAGGGTTAAGGAACCTGAGTGCTAAACAGCTGCTATTTCTTATCTTCCTCTTCTTGTTAAAGCTGCTTCTGTTACACATCACTATCTCGTCTTCCTTTCCGGCTTCCTTTGCTTCAGGCTTTCACTCCGTCAGCAAAATTTTCTCTCTTATTTCCTAGTATCTAAATCCTACCCATTTTTAGGATTCAGGTGGCTTGTAATCGAGGAAGCCTCTGTGGATCCTTTCTTTTCCTCTAGATGGACTTAAAGCTTTCCCCTCTGAAATAGTGCAGACTGGGGTGTATTTCATGGGTCCTGCCAAGCCTGTGTGCAGAAATGGTAGGTTTTAGTTATTGTTTTAGGCCATCAGCTGCCTAGCCTCAGGGGAGAAAATGATGGCGATTGAGAAGAATGAATACTATTTCCAGGCATGAGTGAAATGCAAGAGTTAGTTATTTAAATGACATTTTGTCATACAGTAGTGTAAATGTTTTCTGTAGAACTTTTCATGTCATTAATTCAGGCATGCGTGCTCTGTTACTCAGTCGTGTCCAACACTTTTGTGACCCAATGGACTGTAGCCTGCCAGGCTCCTCTGTCCATGTAATTTTTCAGGCAGGAATACTGGAGTGGGTTGCCGTTTCATACTTCTAATTCAGGTGTGGAGAAACTTTTATTGATTTTTCTTCTGTAAATGACCACATGGATGAAACCTAGTTTTACTTAGTTTCATCTCATTTAAAATTAGGGACAAGTCTTTGAGACTTCCATTAATTATATTTACTATGTACTTTAAAATTTTATATAATTATTAAATATGTTGTAATGTGAGATTAAACAGTTAATGAAGATATAAAAGAAGGCAAAATGGAAGAAAAGTTTTAATAATTGTTCTATTTACCAAGACTTGAGAATATTAATTTATACTAGTTATCTTTAAAAACTCATTGACTATTTATAGCTCTTAATTTTATCACCGCCTTTAAGACTAGAAAAATGTAGCTTTTATGTTAATCAAAGTTTATAAATGCACATTGTTTGAAAAAGCAGATATTTCCCCAAGAGTGTAACATCAAAGCTCTTAGACCTATTAAAGGTCTTAGATTTTACCCTACTTGAAAGCTAGCAAGTCTGTCAGTTTTCATGGATGCTTGCAGAAGACCTAAGACTCCTGGGCCAAACACAAGGCATAGTTTACTACCTATAGCAGTAACAGAGCAGAGTATCAGCATTTTTCATGTAGGTTCCTAAGTCCTAGTTCCCACAGGGCAGTATGAACACAGCCAGGTGATAATCTGCACAGAGAGTGGCTTGCGTTACAGGGAAGGAACCCTGAGCTTAGGGAACCCACATCTTTTATGGTGGGCCATTGAACATGCTTTCCTTTGCTCCCAGAGATATTGCATGTATTATCCCAACAGTAAGCACACTGGCCCTTTGCTAGTGAGGGAAGCACTGTCTGTCTTTCAAGACTGTTCACTGCACAAATAGCCTTAAAAAAACAGTCCAGAATGAAAAGGCAGTTAGTACCGTACTTGCAAGATGTGCAGAAATATGAAGGAGCCATGGACAGTTGTCTCTTAACAAAAAGTTGTAGTTATGAAAAATAATCCTTTCCCAGTGCCCCCAAAACTTCCTACTCTCTAGAACCCCAGTGTCCAATAAAAATAGGATGGGAGCCACTTGTAATTTTTCTTTCTGTCTGTCTTTTTAATTTGTAACTCTTTTTTTTTTTCTCTTGCTTTCATGACTTGCAGGATCTTAGTTTCCCAACCAGGGATTGAACCCATGCTTCCTGCAGTGAAAGTGCAGAGTCCTAAACACTGGACTGCCAGGAAATTTCCCTGAATAGTTTTGATTTGATTTAGTTGAATTCAAGGATGCAGAACTGACAGATACAGAGTCTGTAGATGTGGAGTGCCAGCTGCATAATATAAACTTGGGGGGCTAGATTGTGTAGGTTTGAATGTTAGCTATTCCAATGACTAGCTTTGTGACTGATAACTGTGATTTATAATCAATCAATGTATATTTGTTAATCTGGTCCATTTATGGCACAGAGCTCCTGTAAAACCCTTGGAATGTCCTAAGTGATGAGAGCAACAAAAATTGTCTATTATATTGATGAGGTGACCCTTGGATCCTACATGAAGATGGGGGCTGGTTGCTGGAGGACCAACCAAGTGATTAGAGGGTTGGAACTTTCAGTCCCACCCCCTACATCCCTACCTCCCATCTCTGGGGAGGAGAGAGGATCTGGAGGTTGGGTCCCCTGATGGCCAGTGCTTTAGTCAATCATGTTCATGTAATGAAACTTCATAGAAACCCAAGACAGCTTGGTGCTAGTGTGGAGATTTGTAAGTGGGGCTCTCAGAGCATGGAAGCGCTGCATCTTTTCCCCACACCATGCCCTGTGTATCTCTTTCATCTGGATGTTCACCTGTATCCTTTATCATGTCTTTTTATAATAAACCAGTAACCTACTTCATAAAATGTTTCTTTGAGTTCTGTGAGATGCCCTAGCAAATTAATTGAACCTGAGGAAGGGATTGTGGGAATCTCTGATTTTATAGTCTGAAGGTCAGACTTGGTGAGACTGAACTCTTAAACCATGAAATGGACACTGTCTCTGGTTAGATATTGTCAGAATTCAGCTGACTTGTAAAACACCTGGTTGGTGTCTAGAGAATTGCTTGTTGGTATATTCCCCTCCAGTGGAATTTGGATAAGAACTCCTTTAGTGACCTTGGTAGCTATTTAACCTCTTTATGCCTTAGTTTCCTCATCTGGAAAATAGTGTCTTTTGTTTAGAGTTATCCTGAAGATCCTACAAGTTGTTTAGATAAATTCTTTAGAAGAGCTCCTTGCACATATTAAGCATTCCAGAATAGTGATACTGTTTTTATAATTACTGATGGGCTTTGTCTTTTGGTGGTATGCTTCTTACAATAACCTGCTGAGAAAAGTTACATGAAACTTTGCATGTATGAAAATGCCTTTATTCTATGTTACATTGAGAAACAGCCTGGCAGATTATATAGAATTCTAGGTTGAAATTGTGTTGGTTTCTACCATATATTAACATGAATCAGCCATAGGTATACATGTCACCTCCCTCTCGAACTTCCCTCTCACCTCCCATTCCTTTTCACCCCTCTTGCCTTCATTTTCTTCTTTCTCAGTAGAATGCCTGTTATTTGAATGTTGGACCTTCTGTATCAATTTTCTCATTTTCCATTTATTTATCTTTCTGCTTTCCTGTCTTGGGGCTTTCCTTAACCTTAATTTCTGATTCTTCAATTGAATTTTTAATTTTAGCTATCATACTTTTGATTCCAAGAGCTCATTTTTATTCTCTGTTCCATTTTCATAGTCTCTTGTTCTTGTTTCATGATTGCAATAGTTTCTCTTATGTCTTTGCTGATAAAAACCCTAGGATTTTTTCATCTTTGCAGTTTTCATCTCTTGATCTTAATTTCTCCATGTGATAGAATATTTAATGGGTACAAATTCCTCCCATTGCAGTGTCCGTGCCCCCTTGCAATGTGATTTTGCTTCCCTTCCCATCCCGAAGTAAAACCTTATTTCCTCTGGAATCATGGCAAGCCTCGTGACTTTCTCTAATGGAATACAGCAGATGTGATGTTGTGTATATTCTGCTGCTTAGCCCTTATGAGGCTCTGGAGCTGCTGGGCTCTCTTGGTATGCTGCCCTGAGGTGCCAGGTGAGGAATCTCCTCCAGCCAATATGTGATGAGAGGCACCCCAGCTCACATCGAGTACTGCATGCAGATATGAACGAGCTGTATGGAACCCTCCAGTCTGGACAGTCCTCTGTCTGCATGTAGCTGCCTAGGTGAGCCCAGGTAACACCAGGATTGCCCGACCAGTTCCAAAAGTAGTGAGAAATAATAAGTTGTTTTTATTTTCTGTCACTAAGGATTGTGGTTGATTATATGGAAATAGTTAACCTGATAACCTCCTCTGTTTTCTTCTGATCTTTTCTGTGTCATGAGCTTTTCTTGGATATCAAGTAGTTTTCTATTCTCTGAGGCTGAAGCCTGGGAGGTATGGATGCCAGCCTGCCAGTATTCTGGAAATGAGGACATTTGACTTAATTCCCTCGTTTTCAGGTTGGTGCTCCTGCCCTCATTTGTGCCTTGTGCCCTCCAGGTCAGATATTCTATTTCATATTTTCCAAAGTTTTCTGGTGGGATCAGGAAGGGTGTTTGCTGGATTATGAAGAATAGAGGGAGGGGTCTACTGAACTGAACTGGGAGTCTTAAGAGTCTTTTAAGTAGATTTTTCACTCACTGGAGTTTTACTCCACTTTGTGCCACTTCCAGAGGAGTTTGTGCTGCCAACTCTGGAGTGTTTGGAGGGGGGGGATCGATGGCTAGTAGTGGGAGGGGAGAGCTGGGGGACTGTGCTATAGATTGAGTGCCGCTCAGCTTTCTCTGCTGCCTGCTTCAAGGGGGCAGCTTTCTGATATCTCCCAAGTCAGCTATCACTCAGTCCCTCTTGCAAAATTTTGGTGCCAGTTCTTCAAGTTTTTGAGGGGTTTAGTCATTTATTGGGGCTTCCCTGGTGGCTCAGATGATAATCTGCTTTAATTTTGGAGACCTGGGTTCAATGCCTGGGTTGGGAAGATCCCCGAGAGTAGGAAATGGCAACCCACTCCAGTATTCTTGCCTGGAGAATTCCATGGACAGGGGAGCCTGGTGGGATATAGTCCATGGGGTCACAAACAGTTGGGCACTACTGAGCAACTAACACACAGACACAATCATTTATTATCATTTCATCTTTAAACAGTATGTTCTTTAGGCTGTACTCTCTAAGACAGGATAGTCCTTGCTGCAAGTGTAGAGAACTGGAGACAGAACTCTTCTCTGATATCCCAAAGGGAGAGAGGATAGGTGTTTAATTTCTAGCTGAGGAACTAGCTCACTTCAGAGAGAATTTATTCATTCAACAAACATAACTTAGTGATTCTCTGTGCCACCTTCCGTGTCTGATTCTAGGACATGAGGCTCTGAAGAATGGAGACATGGGCCCTCTTTCTGCTTCCTCACATCATCTGGCTTTAATTCGTGTAGAAAGCACCCTTTCCCAAGGAGCACAGGAAATGTGGTCCAGTCTTACAGAAGGTCCCATAGTGCCCTGTTTCCTTAGCTGGATCCTGGGAAAACTCTAGGATGGATTCTAGGAGGCAGCAGCCTGAACTGTGGAGCTTGGAGCTGAGATCCTGGGACCCAGAGAGCTTCTCCTGGTCAATTTGGAGGGGCAGGCACTGGGGAGGAGGGTCTCAGGAGTTCATTTTAAGATGAACTCTCAAAGAAGCTAGGAGCTCACCGCAGTGAGTCACAGACAACAGCCAGATTGTGGAGACCACCCTCCAGGCAGTGCACAGCTGGCAGGAGACAGAGATCAGATGCCCCCAGGTGACTCGAGTGTGGGCTGCACTGGGCAAGAAGAACTGCAGCTGGCAAGCCCTCTGGATCTTGCCTGCTTCCCACTCCTTCCCTTGGCCATGCTTCGGGCTGGTGTTTAGGCACCCTGGCTTGCGTCCCAGTCCTCTGAGATCTTACATGACCTCGGCATCAATCACAGTAGTGGGCATTTTGCTCCTGGCACAGCCCCCAGAGGCCTCAAGAACAATGGTCCTTGGAGTGTCTGCGAAATTGAGCTCCAGAGGAGGATCCAGTGGAGCTCGAGGGTGACTGAGCCTAGACTGAAAGCTTCCTGCTGCAGAAGGATGATGGGTCATGGACCCTGACATACCCATCCGCTATGCATTTATGCAGACACACAGATGTGTGCACATACTTGGTGTGGACCCACACGTGTGTGTGTACCTTTTTGTGAAATATTTCCACCACTTAAAAAAATGGTACAATAGGCAACAGGCAGAATTATTCTTATCTATAATAGTTTTATTTGGACTTAAACCAGAAGTAACTTTGGTGGAAATTGTTGAAAAAAGTTTACCTTTTAAAATTCTACTCCTTTCTTCCATTATAGTTGACAGTTATGTCTGTCAACTTTAACCTTCATAAAAGTTAACAAAGCTAACCGATGCAGAGCTCTTATTATCTTTTTATTTTTTCTCACTCTTTTGAACTTAATATTAAAAAAACAATTTATTTGGCTGCACTGGGTCTTCGTTGTGTCACGCAGGAATCTTTGTTGTGGCATGCGGAATCTAGTTCCCTGACCAGCGATTGAACCTCAGTGCCCCTACCCCACCCACACCCCTGCCGCCAACCCAGTGTTGAGAGCATGGAGTCATAGCCACTCAACTACCAGGGGAGTCCCTGATTTAATTTTTTAATTGAAATCTAGTTGATGTGTGATATTATATAAGTTATAGGTGTGCAATATAGTGATCCACAATTTTTAAAGGTTATGCTCTATTTAGAGTTATTATAAGATATTGGCTATATTCCCTGTGTTGTACAGTGTATCCTTGTAGCTTGCTTTTTACATAAGCGTTTGTACTTCTTAATCCCTTGGGGCTTCCCAAGTGGCTCAGTGATAAAAAATCTACCTGTCAAGCAGGAGCTGCAGGAATGTGGGTTCAATCCCTAGGTTGGGAAGATACCCTGGAGGAAGAAATGGCAACCCACTCCAGTATTGAGGGGAGAATCCCATGGACCCCAGGAGCATTGTGGGCTACAGTCCATGGGGTTGCAGAGAGTCAGACATGACTGAATGAGCTTGCATGCATCTCTTAATCCTTACTGCTATAATGGCTCTCCCCTCTTCCCACTGGTAGCCACTTATTTGTTGTCTGTATTTGTGAGTTTCTTTTTTGTTATATTCACTAGTTTGTTGCATTTTTAGATTCCACATATAAGTGATGTCAGTATTTGTCTGTCTTCAACTTATTTCGCTTAGCATGATGCCATCCAAGTCCGTCCATGTTGTTGCTAATGGCAAGGTTTCATTCTTTTTTATCGCTGAGAAATACACAAACACACGCCCAATTATCTAATATCTGTTGATGGACACCATCTCTGTCTAGGAGTCACAGGTGTAAGCAGAGGCTGAACAAGAAGATTCTGATCATTTATATATGTGAATTGTCATATAAATATGATAAATCCTTTTGCTTCCAAGTTCTGAATATGTCATATTAATTTATAGTGAAACATACATTATTCCCCTTTCCCTCCCTCTTCCTGCTTTGCCTTTCTTTTTATTATTAAAAGAAATTAAGAATAGATCCTGAGCCACATTTAGCTCACTCTTTTGCACATTCTTTTCATTGTCGCCTTTATTTTTTTGTTTATACATCTGAACCATATGTCTGTTTTCTTTTGGCTGGTCTAGGTCTTCATTGCTGTGAGCGGGCTTTCTCTAGTTGTGGCAGGGAGAGGCTACTGTTGGTTGTGGTGTGAGGGCTTCTCATTGCAGTGGCTTCTCTTGTTGTGGAGCACAGGCTTCAGTAGTTGCGGCATGCAGGCTTAGTTGCCCTGAGGCATGTGGAATTTTCCCAGACCAGGGCATTGAACAGCCGTGTCCCCTACATTGGCAGGCAGGTTCTTATCCATTGCACCACAAGAGAAGTCCTTGTCTTATTTATATGGTGATAGTTCTCTAAATTAAACTAACGTGTGATTGAGATGAATATCATCTTTCAGAATTGGATTCATTTTAAAATACAGAGCCATGTGCTAGTGATATCTAGTAGATTTTAATTTTTAAATGCCACTATAGCACTTTTTTTTCTTTTATATTATGAAATCTTCTGTTTCTTATTCCAAGCTGAAATCTAGATTTGATGCTCAGTGAGTTTTGGACTTCTCTTACATGCCTCTCCTTATCTGTTTATCACTGTGTAAACAAGCCTGCACTGAGTGGTACCCTTTCCCTCTACTTTGTTTTTGATTAGCTCCTTACCGTTTTGAGATGTTGAAGACAAAGAGCACTTGGGAGAAGAATAAAATTAGAAGGAGGCCTTTGCTTGGAACAGCAGTGTAATTCTCAACACCCAGCTGTGGCCAGTTATGCTGGGCAAAGTACACAACCCCTGTGTTTCAGCTCCCATCTCTCCCATTGCTCTGTGCTCCTAATATTGTTCTATTGAATCTCAAGTGAAAAACAGTGTTTACATTATTAAGACTGGTGCTTTTCTGAGCCAACCCATGGACTGCATTGTGATATTTGTTTTCATCATTGTGTGATTCTAATTTATTTGGGGTCAATAATAATTATCTCCCTAACCCCCTCTGCTTGCTTTCTTTTCAAAATAGTTATTACAGATTCGCCCCCAAACTCTGCCAGTTGTTTAAATAGGCTTTCAGTACGCTTATTCCCATCAGTTATTCCATCCATTTCATTTTCTTTCCGTTCAGCATCTCTCCCACGGCCGTATGCTGTTTGTCCGTTGGCCTGTTACACACCCAGCCTAAGGTGTTCCTTTACTATCATCCTGGTATTTCCTTTCTTTCCTTCTGGTGCTGTGATACAGTTTCTGATTCTTATGTTGTCCTCCTCCTTGGCTTACAACATAGTTTTGATGGAGCTCATCAAAGTTCATTTCAGCTTCCTGAAAAAGGATGCAGAAGGGTAAATATTTTGAAACTTTTCTTCTCTTAATATGTAAAATGTTTTTATTTTACCCTTAATTTACATGGTCGTTCATCTAGTTCTAAGAATTCTCATCTGGAATTTAATTTCTTTTAGCACTTTGGAGGCATTGCTCCATTATCATCTGGCTTCTTTGTTTGGCCTTTATGAAATATGAAGACATTCTGCTTCTGAATCTTTTTCATGTGGTTTACCTCCACTCCCCACCCCAGAAACCTACATGATACTCTTTTTCCCCAGTGTTCTGACATTTAGTGTTTAACAAGTACGTCTGGAAAGTGAAAGTCTCTCAGTCCCACCCCAGAAACCTACATGATACTCTTTTTCCCCAGTGTTCTGACATTTAGTGTTTAACAAGTACGTCTCGAAAGTGAAAGTCTCTCAGTCATGTCTGACTCTGACTCCATGGACTATTCAGAATTCTCCAGGCTAGAATACTGGAGTGGGTAGCCTTTCCCTTCTCCAGGGCATCTTTCCAACCCATGGATTGAACCCAGGTCTCCTGCATTGCAGGTGGATTCTTTACCAGCTGAGCCACAAGGGAAGCCCAAGAATACTAGAGTGGATAGCCTATCCCTTCTCCAGTGGATCTTCCTGACCCGGGAATTGAACTGGGGTCTCCTGTATTACAGGTGGATTCTTTACCAATGAGCTGTCAGGGAAGCCCTGAACTATGAGTTCAGTTCAGTTGCTCAGTCGTGTCTGACTCTTTGTGACGCCATGGATTGCAGCATGCCAGGCTTCCCTGTCCATCATCAACTCCTGGAGCTTACTCAAATTCATGTCCATCGAGTCAGTGATGCCACCCAACCATCTTATCCTCTGTTGTCCCCCTTCTTCACCCTCTATCTTTCCCAGTATCAGGGTCTTTTCCGGTGAGTCAGTTCTTCTCATCAGGTGGCCAGAGTAATGGAGCTTCAGCTTCAGCATCAGTCCTTCCAATGAATATTCAGGGTTGATTTCCTTTAGGATTGACTGGTTTGATCTCCTTGCAGTCCAAGGGACTCTCAAGAGTCTTCTCCAACACCATAGTTTGAAAGCGTCGGTTCTTCGACTCAGCCTTCTTTATGGTCCAACTCTTACATCTGTACATGACTGCTGGAAAAGCCATAGCCTTGACTAGATGGACCTTTGTTGGCAAAGTAATGTCTCTGCTTTTTAACATGCTGTCTAGGTTGGTCATAGCTTTTCTCTAACGAGCAAGCGTCTTTTAATTTCATGGCTGCAGTCACTATCTGCTGTGATTTTGGAGCCCAAGAAAATAGTCTCTCACTGTTTTCATTGTTTGCCCATCTATTTGCCATGAAGTGATAGGACTGGATGCCATGATCTTAGTTTTTTGAATGTTGTTTTAAGCCAGCGTTTTCACTGTCCTCTTTCACCTTCATCAAGAGGTTCTTTAGTTCCTCTTCCCTTTCTGCCATAAGGGTGGTGTCATCTGCACATCTGAGGTTATTGATATTTCTCCCGGCAATCTTGATTCCAGCTTGTGTTTCTTCCAGCCCAGCATTTCTCATGATGTACTCTGCATAGAAGTTAACTAAGCAGGGTGACCATATACAGCCTTGAGATAATAGTAGTAATGTCAGTTGCTCATTACTGACTGACTCTTTGCAACCCCATGGACGCTAGCCCACCAGGCTCCTCTCTCCATGGGATTCTCCAGGCAAGAATCCTGGGGTAGATTGTCATTCCCTTCTCCAGAGGATCTTCCCGACCTAGGGATCAAACCCAGGCCTCCTGCATTTCAGTCAGATTCTTTACCATCTGAAGTACAAAGAAGTCAAACCAGTTGTTCCATGTCCGGTTCTAACTGTTGCTTCTTGACCTGCATACAGATTTCTTAGGAGGCAGATAAGGTGGTTTGGCATTCCCATCTCTAAGAATTTTCCATGATTTGTTGTGATCCTCACAGTCAAAGCATAGTTAATGAAGCAGAAGTAGATGTTTTCCTGAAATTCTCTTACTTTTTCTGTGATCCACCAAATGTTGGCAATTTGATCTCTAGTTCCTCTACCTTTTCTAAATCCAGCTTGAACTTCTGGAAGTTCTTGGTTCATATATTGTTGAAGCCTAACTTGGAGATTTTGAGCATGACCTCGATAGCATGTGAAATGAGTGCAGTTGTGCAGTAGTTTGAACATTCTTTGGCATTGCCCCTTTTTGGGATTGGAATGAAAACTGACCTTTTCCAGTCCTGTGGCCATGCTGAGTTCTCCAAATTTTGTGGCATACTGAGTGCAGCACTTTAATAGAATCATCTTTTAGGATTTGAAATAGCTCAACTGAAATTCCATCACCCCTGCTAGCTTTGTTTGTAGTGATGCTTTCTAAGGCCCACTGGACTTCACACTCTAGGATGTCTGGCTCTAGGCAAGTCATCACACCATCATGGTTATCCAGATCATTAAGATCTCTTTTTGTATAGTTCTTCTGTGTACTCTTGCTGCATCTTCTTAATATCTTCTGCTTCTGTTAGGTCCATACTGTTTCTGTCCTTTATTGTGCCCATCTTTGGGTGAAATGTTTCCTTGGTATCTCTAATTTTCTTGACGAGATTTCTGGTCTTTCCCATTCTATTGTTTTCCTTTATTTCTTTGCACTGTTCACTTAGGAAGGTTTTCTTAAGTTTCCTTACTTTGTGATTCTTTGGAACTCTGCCTTCAGATGGGTGTATCTTTCCATTTTTCCTTTGCCTTTCACTTCTCTTCTTTTCTCAGCTATTTGTAAGGCCTCCTCAGACAACCATTTTGCCTTTTTGCATTTCTTTTTCTTGTGGATAGTTTTGATCACCACCTCCTGTACAGTGTTATGAACCTCCGTCCATAATTCTTCAGGCTGTCTATCAGATCTAATCCCTTGAATCTCTTTGTCACTTCTACTCTATAATCATAAAGGATTTGATTTAAGTCATATCTGAATGGCCTAGTGGTTTTCTCTACTTTCTTTAAAGTCTGAGTTTTACAATAAGGAGTTCATGATCTGAGCCATAGTCCACTCCTGGTCTTGTTTTTGCTGACCGTATAGAGCTCCATCTTTGACTACGAGGAATATGATCAGTCTGATTTCAGTTTGACCATCAGGTGATGTCCATGTGTAGAGTCTCCTCTTGTGTTGTTGTAAGAGGGTGTTTGCTATGACAACTGCGTTCTCTTGGCAAAATTCTCTTAGTCTTTGTCCTGCTTCATTTTGTACTCCAAGTCCAAACTTCCCTGTTACTCCAGGTATTTCTTGACTTCTTTTGCATTCCAGTCCCCTATGATGAAAAGGACATCATTTTTTGGTGTTAGTTCTAGAAGGTCTTGTAGGTCATCATAGAACCATTTAGCTTCTTCAGCATTAGTGGTTGGGGCATAATAGTTGGGAATGTCTTAATGGTTAAGATGCTTAAGTATTTTAACAGTATCTCTCAATGTTTGCTTTCCATTAAAGCTTTGGAGTGGGGTAATAGACAAGACAGTTGAAAGAAGATGAGATAAGCAGCTAATTCAGCTGTAGGATTGCCTTCAGTGGGCCAGTGAGCACTGGAAATTCTCACAGCAGGCATAGAGTGTGTTGACTTTTCCAATCATATAGGACTATTAAGCTGTTCCTTGGCACACGTTTTGGGAAATGCTACCAGAGTTTTCTTTTAAAAGTTCAACCTAAATTGCAGGATGTCTTCAAACCTTTAAAATGTTTATCCACAAATATAGACTTAAAAAAAAAACACGGGAGAGAAGAAAATTTTAAAAGAGAGACATCAAGTATTCATCATTTTGAAGAAAAAGTGAATATGACCAACCATCATTTTGAAGAAAAAATTGACTATGTCAAATTAGTAGACCAGTATGCTTTATGAGTGTATATGTATACTTACATGGGCGTATGTATCTCTTCAAAAATTTTTCTTTTTGTTTCACTTTTTTTTTTTTTAAAGACTCATGGGACATAACACCACTACTGGATGCCTGGTACATTTAAGAAATCTGACTGCATAAGAAGCACTCTACATGGGCACAGGATGTTACCTGGAATCAGAGAACTAAATGATCCTGACTTTTCCTGATTTTAAATGGTAAAGTCTAAGTACTTTTGTAATATTATCCTGTACTAATAATGGTCAGTTATTTTTATTTGTATTATCAATATTCACAAATTATTTCCTAATTAAGAATTTAAAAATTCTAGTGCTAACTCTGGTGTTAAAATTTTTTGAACCTCTATATATCTGGTTTTGAGAGAGTTGATAGTATTTAACTTTCTTTGTTAGAACCAGTTGCCAAGTAATAAAATTGACTTGAAAATGCAACAGCATCTGTATGTTTGTAAACATTTTCCATAATAAAAGTGGGTTAGGCTCCAGGAATTTGAATACAGACAAAGAGTCTTTCATAAGTTACAATTTGCATACGAATATTGTTTTTCAGCAAGGCTTAATTATTATAACCTATTATAACCAGTGCAGGAAATACAAAGCTGTTTCTCTATTTTTGGGTCGTGTATATTTTCTCTTCCTGTGGTGCCTGGTATGGAACTGAACAAAGTGAGGTCAACCCAAAACAGTTCCAAATCTGACCTGGTTTCACTTGAACTTTTCTGTTCCACTTTGAAAATCCAGTTGACCTGCTTTTCCTTCAGAGATTCTTAGCATCCACAGTCATTTCTGAATGTCTCCTTCAGTGGACCCCACTCCTAAGTTGACGAAGAGTAGAATGGATCTGATCTCTTCAAATATTTGGGGCTGCTGATGCCAACTGATGACATTAATGGATGTTTCTGGAGAAACCCTGATTAGTAACAATTTCAAGGCAAGGGATGCTAATTACCACTGGCTCAGAATCAAAAACTCACCAACTGAGTCTTCCCTGGTGGTTCAATGGTTAAGACTTCGTGCTTCCACTCAAGGGGTGCAGTTCAATCTAAGATCCCACATGCTGTGCAATACAGCCAAAGAAAACAAAAAGCAACAATAACCCCTCCCTCCCCTGCAAAATAAACACCAAAACTCACTCTATAGAGAATTCAATAATTACAGCCTAGGTCTTCAACTGTATTTTGCACCTCAATATACCTGAGAGGTAAAGTGTTGATTTATAGGATATTCTAGCATATCCTTGTACTCAACTTCTAAAAAAAGGTAATCTGGCATTAATACTAGAGATTATGGATATCCTTTAACACTTTTCTCAGATTGACCCACTTTGTTTTTGTCTTCTGACCTTGTAGCAAAGAGGACAGTTTTTGAACCTGATGAGAAGATATCATAAAGATTCTATTTATATATGTGTGTGTACCCTTTCTATTTTTCTCTTAGTGGTATCGTCCAATTTCAAGATGTCTTTGCACTTTTGATAAATGAAAACTGACAAATCTCCAGACCACGACAGAGAGGAAATCAGTATTGCTTGAAGCCTGGAAGACTACCCTTAACAAAGCCAAGTCCCCAGTTGTTGAAATGCTGAGGAAGTTGTGGAGGAGGAAACTTTTTTCTTATCCCGCTAAATACTACTTCTTATTTCTTGCTTTTTCTGTGGCCACATTCACTGTTTTAAGAATTCATCAAAAGCCTGAATTTGTAAATTTTGGACATTTGGAGCTGTTTGAAGAGAATCCTAGTAGTAATATTAATTGCACCAAAATTCTGCAGGGTGATGTAGATGAAATCCAAAAGGTAAAGCTTGAGAGTCTAACAGTGAAATTTAAAAGGCGCACTCAGTGGACAAACGATGACTATATAAACATGACTGGTGACTGTGCTTCTTTCATCAAGAAGCGCAAATATATTATAGAACCACTTAGTAAAGAAGAGGCAGAATTTCCAATAGCATATTCTATAGTGGTTCATCACAAAATTGAAATGCTTGACAGGCTCCTGAGGGCCATCTATATGCCTCAGAATTTCTATTGTATTCACGTAGATAGAAAATCAGAGGAATCCTTTTTGGCTGCAGCTGTTGGCATCGCATCCTGCTTCAGTAACGTCTTTGTCGCCAGCCAGCTGGAGAGCGTGGTGTATGCGTCCTGGAGCCGGGTTCAGGCTGACCTTAACTGCATGCAAGACCTCTACCAGATGAATGCAGGCTGGAAGTACCTGATAAATCTCTGCGGTATGGATTTTCCTATTAAAACCAACCTGGAAATTGTCAGGAAGCTCAAGCTGTTGATGGGCGAGAACAACCTAGAAACGGAGAGAATGCCATCCCATAAGAAAGAAAGGTGGAAAAAGCATTATGAAGTTGTGAATGGGAAGCTGACAAACATGGGGACTGACAAAATGCATCCACCTCTTGAAACACCTCTGTTTTCAGGCAGTGCCTATTTTGTGGTCAGTAGGGAGTATGTGGAGTACGTGCTCCAGAACCAAAATATCCAAAAGTTTATGGAGTGGGCAAAAGACACATACAGCCCAGACGAGTATCTCTGGGCCACTATTCAGAGGATCCCTGAAGTCCCAGGGTCATTGTCCTTAAGCCATAAGTATGACATGTCTGACATGCAAGCGATTGCCAGGTTTGTTAAATGGCAGTACTTTGAAGGAGACGTTTCCAAGGGCTCCCCCTACCCGCCGTGCAGCGGCGTCCACGTGCGCTCTGTGTGCGTTTTCGAGCTGGTGATTTGAACTGGCTGTTGCACGTGCACCACTTGTTTGCCAACAAATTCGACACGGACATCGACCTCTTTGCCATCCAGTGTTTGGATGAGCATCTGAGGCATAAAGCACTGGAGACATTAAAACCCTGAAAGTTGTAGGCAGTTTTAGAAATATTAATAAGGAGTCAGGAAATCTACCCCCATTTGATTCTTGCGCCTCCAGAATCCAACTGGATTCTTCAAGCCAGAGAAGCTACATGGTTTCTGCAGAGCAGGGTGGGTTAGAAAGGCTGTATCCTTAGGCCTGGACTTAACAGTTAATGAGACACTCGGGCAGGTTGCAAGGCATTGATTGTAGGGGAAGGTAGCTGAGGAAGAGGCTGAAGGCAAGCTAGCCTTTTAAAGAGCTCAGGGACTTTAAACTCTTAAGATTTGACTTGTGCCAAAATTACTTGGAGAGCTTTAAATATGAGGGTTTTCCTGATTTGAATAGACTTATAGCAATAACCCAATCGGGATATAATTTATCTTGTAGATTATGTTTGTTGAAAAAGAAATTTGACTTTATTCTAAATGAACTTGTAAATGATTGACTTTTTGCTGTTACTTTGAGCTATGTTGTGTATCTGTATTTGTCATCTCAGGGAACTTGAAAAAACGGGCTTGACTGTGAATATTTCTCATTTTTGCTTTTAACAATGTTCATGTGTTTTTAAAAGACAAAAAGAAACAGTTTCTAGTTTAGCTGATTCTGTGAATCATCTTAGGTTACTCAAGAAGTTAAGGTATCTTGGGTTGTTATAGTGTCTACAGAGTAACACTCAATTTTTTCAAATAGGTCTCTCTCCTCCTCCTCCAGTCTCCCTACACCCTGCTATCCAGCTGTATATAAACTAGTTTTCATAGTGACCCATGTTACAGCCTCAGTTTTCTTATGTTTGGTAGTAATTGGCCTGTAGAACTAAGAAAGGGCGAAGAGTCATATGTAGACAATTTCTAATGAGTGTTAAAAAGCACCAATCTGTACTATCCCCAGAAATTAAGGATATTGCTCTTTGGATCAGCTTGTGTCCACGCTCCAGACTCTGGCATCCAGCTGCCACTTCTGTCACCCTTTGAAAGGAACTGGCTTCCCCGCTTCTTGTTTCAAGTTACTGGCCCACTGGTTAGTCCCTAGCTCTTGCATTGTAAGTTCCCTTCTCTCTCAGAACCGATGAGGAGGGGAAAGGGGTGCTGTTGTACCACCTAGTGTGCTTGAAGGCCTGGGAATCCTAAAGAGGAACATTAGGTTTGAGACAGATTGTCTCAGTATTGATATTATTTTTAGCATATAGTTTTTACTCTTTTAGCATATACTTTTCACCAAAAGACAGATTTGTGGTTGCTATCTCATATCTAAAAGTAAATGAAGATTTTTTAAAAAGCACCAACTTGCACTTTTTCTAAGGTGATAGCATTCAGCCAAAGATCTAATAGGACATAGGAAGTTTTTCATCATTACCTGAGATGTCAAAAAGAATTAAATTCATGAACTTTATTGTTAAAACTTAGCCAACTTAAATAGTATATGGGAAGTTCATCATATCACACAGTGTTCAGGCATTCAGCTGAGAAAACATTTTATTCCATAGAGTTAGGTAACAGTTTTATCTTACGGAGAGATTTGTTATACTGACCCTCCTGAATGAAAATTTCACGCTTTGGGAGACTGTCATTTGTAAATGTGCAAGTCAGTGGATTGCTATGGTTTGCATGATTTAACATGGCAGCCAATGTTGGACCAAGAAAAATATACCCACACTGAAAATTCAAGGCGTGATGTCAGTGAGGGCATTATATGCATAGTGTTCTGTCTCTGCTGACTTCTAAACCAACTTGTTCTTTCTTTTAATGCATGTCGCGTCTCTCTCTCATGCTCTCTTTTAGAAGAAAAGTTTTACCTGTAAGTTACGCCTTTAAAAAAAAAAAAAAAACTCTAAAACTCGTGATTTTCAGTGACATTCTTCATGTCTATGTCTTGTGTTTTCTTAACTTCATTCGTGGTGTCTTGACTACTGTACTATAGACATTTTCACTTTTTTAAAAATATTTGCAAAGTTATAGGAAAGTTAAATGTAATGGTACAGTGAACATTATATAACCTTCACCTGGAGTCATTGGTTGTTAGCTCCGTGCCTATGTGCTTTCAATTGTATGGATTTTTAAATTGAAAATTAAAAAGTTTATAAATATCTAAAGTTATCATTCATAGCACTGCTCTTATTGTAGTGTGACTAAATCTTATTAACGTTTAAATTGGCAGCTTTGAGGGATTTTTTTCTCCCCATAGACATAAAAGCAATGATTTTAGAATCCATTTCCCCAAGCCCCACACTAAAACTGTGGACCCACCATCTTTTATGACACTGTGGTACCTTTTCTTTCTAGAAAGTTTACTTATATGTGTCTGACTATTACTCTATTGCTAATGGTTTTACAGGGATTATATAGCCATTAGGACTCTTAATTTTATGCTTTTCAACATAAATGAAATTCATACTAGTGGGACAAACAGCTGGAAGAGTCAAGAAGATGGTTTCGAAAGGAAGCCCATACTGCATTCAGGAGGAGCAGAAATGTTTCTTTGGGAAAGGTGAATTACCTAAATTCCTATGTTTCAGTTACTAAACACTAATTTCTGTTACTGTCATTTAAGGTCTTTTATAGGGAATTATTAGAAATTGTGTTCCCAAGTCCTTAAACCTACAGAAACTGCAGTTTTTTAAATGGAAGTATTCTAGTTAATGAAGTGCTGATCAAGATTCATGTTAAGAGTTAACAAAAATGGTTCTTCCTTGACAGGCGATTACCTAGGCTATTCTCAGACCATGGTAAGCCACCACTCAGCCTTGAAAATCAACTACTATTATCTCTAAACATGTGTTGATATTTGTGTCATTCAAGTACAGTTTACTTAACATACATGGATGTTTTTGTAGTCATTTCGGGGAAGAAGAAGCCGTGTTTTACTTCATTTACTTCATAAACTGACCTGGACTTTTTAGTTGGCTTAGAAAAGTAAAAATCATTTCTCATTATGGTGAAAATAAATCAGTAAATGCAAGACTTTCATGATACGTGTGGTTACTGTGGGTTTTACTCTTTTGAATATGAGTGTGACTGAATGCATTTGGAAGTAGTCATATCACCATTAAATCAGCTATTCAGAAAGTGGTACCTTATCTCCACAGTTCAGTTCAGTTCAGTTGCTCAGTCGTGTCCGACTCTTTGCGACCCCATGAACTGCAGCACGCCAGGCCTCCCTGTCCATCACCAACTCCCGGAGTTCACTCAGACTCACATCCATCGAGTTAGTGATGCCATCCAGCCATCTCATCCTCTGTCCTCCCCTTCTCCTCCTGCCCCCAACCCCTCCCAGCAAGCTAGTCTTATTTTGTTAGCTACATAAGTTACTATTTTTTTTGTTAGCTACAAGCACCCCAATATTAAATTTAGTAGTTGGATCTGATAGTTTGTAACCAACAAGTGTTTTGTGTGAGTAGTTATTCAAAGCATAAAAATTTATTCTTTAGGCAGAAATGTCTGAGAGAGAGGGTATTGTCATGGTAAAAAGTGTAACACAGTTTATGCCAAGAGAGCTAGACAGGGAACTTTAGAAGAATGCAGTTTAATAGCCAGTGTTGCTTTCTGGGCATCACTAACTTCAGCTTGTATCTGCTGAGGAAGCTTATGTCTGCTGAGGAACAGTGACCATAAGTACTAAGAGGCTGTTACTTGCGGTCTGAATGTGGAGAGCACACCAGGGGAAAAGGGAAGTCCCCCCTTCCCGAGTATTGAGTGCCAGCTCCAGATGTCTCCTCACCTGATCTGGTAAACCCTTCCGTGTGCTCTTCATGAGTGTCCCTCAGTCATGTCTGACTCCTGGTGACCCCATGAACTGTAGCCCGCCAGGCTTTCTGCCCATGGAATTCTCCAGGCAAGAATACTGGAGTGGGTTGTCATTCCCTTCAGGGGATCTTCCTGACACCAGAATCAAACTCGGGGTCTTCTGCATTGTAGGCAGATTCTTTACTGTCTGAGCCACCAGGCTGACTCTGGGTGCTCTTTAGCCCCCCTTTATTTTATTTATTTAATTGGAGTGTAATTTCTTTACAATGGTTGTGTTAGTTTCTGCTGTACAATGAAGTGAATTGGCTACAAGTATACATAATCTTTAGCCTTGTTTTAGATGAAACGTACTCTACAGTGTGGCACAGTTGATTAACCTCGGCTCTTACTTGAAAGCTTGAGAGCTTTATGTATCCTTTTTAAGTCTGCTTGTCAAGGATTTAATTTTAATATATGCTTAAAGTTCTCAGAGCTTGTCATCAGAATATTGATTTACTATTTTTCAGTGTAATAAAAGCCAAACTAGAAATGAGTTATAAATATTGGGAAAGAAAAGGCTGTTTTCATTAGTGCAGATGATGGTCCAAGTTGAATGCTCAGGCATCTGGACTTGAAATTAATAAGACATTAGCAAATACTGCCACACATGCAAAATCCAGTTTTTCCATATTCAAGCAAAAAAAAAAAAAAGTTGTTTTAAGATGTAAGGGGAATAGGTTATCTTTGATCATGGCAAGAAGCTCTGTAAAATGTATAGACAAACTTAAGATATGTGTGGGACCTGATGAATAAAATACTTCAGTAGATTAAAAAAATTTTTGCTCCTAGCTGGTAAATGTTTTAAATATGTCCCTTCTGCCCAGATTAATCCATCTTTCAAATATAAGTGCAGTGTCATATTCTCAAAGGGTTGGTAAAATTGTTCTCAATTTCATCCAGAAGGAAAAAATGTGCAAGAATAGCTAAGAATGCTTTGAAAGGGATTAATGAAGTCAGCTAATACTATATATAAAGCCATATTTTAAAGATAAATGTTAAGAGAGTATTATAAGTTATAATTAAATTCTCAGACTGAAAACAGTAATAGCCCAGAAATAGATGCTGGTATATATAAACCATTGCATAGCAACCATCGGAACATGGTGAGGAAGAGGGGACAGGGATAAACTTACTAATAAGTACCTATTTGGAAAACATGAAATTATAACTTTGTAACATGCACCAAAATCCAGATGGATTAAGGATGAAAATAAATTGGAAGAACTTGTTGGTGACTGTCTTTGCATGTAAGGGAATTTTCCAGATAAAAACAATGAGATTCATTAAGGAACAGAAAATAGATTTTATTCAAAGTGTGTATTTCCCAAATATGAGAAGGCAAAAAACAATCAGACTCGGAAAATTTGCCAACAAATTTTGAAAGAGGGAAATATGGAAGTTATTTTTGCTAATATATTTTAAAAACAGCTTTTTGAGGTATAATTCATATACCATACAATTCACCCATTTAAAGTTTTCAGTTTAGTAGGTTTTAGTATAACATCAGTCAATTTTAGAACATTTCCATCACTGCAAAAAGAAACTCTGTACCCTTTAGTTGTTACTCACCATTACCTCTCAACCTCTTATATTAATATATTTTTTAAAAGTATTAAGATGCCAAGAGTAAAATGAACGAGTGCTAGTGCTAAGTCACTTTAGTCATGTTCAACTCTGCAACCCCATGGACTGTAGCCCGCCAGCCTTCTCTGTCCATGGATTCGCCAGGCAAGAATACTGGAGTGGGTTGTTATTTTCTTCTCTAGTGGAACTTCTCAACCCAGGGATTGAACCCAGGTCCCCTGCATTGCATGCAGATTCTTTACCATCTGAACTACAAGGAAGTATTCACAGAAGATGAAATAAGAATACAAATTGCTAATATGAAAACCTGGAATTCAATAAGCTAAAACCAATTCCTATGCATCAATTTTGGTTTTATTTATTTTATGAGACTCTATCGAGGAACACATGCACTTACTGCAGGAAGAGTGTTAAAACCCATCATTCAGTGTCTTTAAAAACACTCAAATTCTTTGATCAATAATTCACTTCTTGGAAAATATCCTAGGCTAATAACCAGAGATTTGGATCCACATTTAAACCCAGTTTTTATCAGCTCTTTATTTATGGTGAAATGTAAAAATACATAAATCTCCAGTGATCGGGGAAAATTATGTACTTTACAAAACGTATGTTGGGAATATGAAATATTCTTATAGTATACCTATGCCATGGAAAATTACCGTAGTAATGAAGTAAACCAACTGAACAGGACCTATAATGTGATCTCAATTATGTCAAAAAAAAAATGATGCTGAACGGAAAGGAGCATTCAGAATTTCCCTGAAATATCACATCTTGATATTTTGAGAACTATTCCTTCCAGCTGTATAAAATTGATGCTTGCCAAATATTTATTTGGAGCATTTTCCACATATGCTTTGCCTTAGGGAGTCTTACTGAGACTCCTTACCCCTGGCCTTTACTTGCTGGATTTGGGGAAAGGAGCCCTGATTTCCTGGAGCAATACTCTTTTACCTACAGAAATGTATTTAAATTTAAGCTTTGGTGATTTTCAGTGTGTCCCGAATCCTTATACTCTAGGCAACCCTGTACGATACTCCAGTTTTATATCCTGGGTGGAGAGAACTTTTTCCAGAATTATTGAACCAGTCTCAAAGGACTGTCAACCTGACTTCAGGATCCCAGGTGCTCTATAGATGGAATTTCATTTTCTGATCCCAGATGTTAATTGCTTACTAGGTGAGGATAGTTTGGTTCCTTTAGCTGCATACCAATGGCAAAACAAGTGTTCTTCAGCAGGAGGACAGGAAAAAATTCAGATGGGTAGCGTGGGAGTCACTTGGATGAGCAGTCTTGGTACAGAAGGAGGATCTTGTTTAACTCCATAGTTTTCTTGCATTTCATGTGAGGCTTCACTACCTTTAAGATTAGCTAAGAAACAAAACCCAATGCTTTCTTTAAAAAGCACGCACAATTTTTTTTTTTTTTTAAGATTTACTTCTGCAGAGCTAATCAAGAGCTTAAACATTACTTACTGGCTATTTACAGTTTACTTTCTTTGTCAAACTTACTGGTAAACTCTCACTGGCCCAGTCAGAGTTCCTTCATTTAACTTTATTCAAAGGAGACAGGTTTTCCCTTGGGGAAATATTCCCTACCTCTCTTTCTAAAGGAAAATGCCCCTTCAAATATGTTCCCTGAAACTCGTTGAGAGAATAATAACAACTAATATTTGTTGAGCGTTTCCTTTCTGCATGTTTTTAATACTTCTCACTTCACAACAACCTTGGGAGCTACTATTGGCCCGATTTAGAGGGTAAAGAAGTATGTGAATCTGTAATAAATGGCACATCTTTAAAATAAAGATTTTCTTCATCTCCTTTCTATCTCAACTATCCCATCCATTCCCCAGACTTGGTGCTGCTCTGAGTGTGGCACTTTAAAAAAGAAATGCAAAGGATGGAAACAAAAAGAACCGTTGACTCTTGCTGAAATTATTCCTGAAAGACTGTGTAGGAGTGAGGCAGGAGGTAGGTAGATGCCCCCCATCCCTCCCCTCCTCCCACCCAGGGTAAAGTAATTGGAGAGTCATTCCCTATTGACTGAAACTGAGTCAAAAATAGCAGGACAGTTTGAGGGAGGAGTTTGGGCCCTGCCAAAACCACATATTTCTTGTTCAGGAGACCGCCCGACCACACATGCACAGAACAGGTTCCTTGCAGGCCAAAGAAGGAGCAATATCAAGGGATGCTCTACCCAGATGCCTTTACAGTAGCATCCATCTTGGCTAAGAGATGTGTGCACACACATGGGAGGATCCTGAGATGTATCAAATATGGACTGTGAACCAGGCAAATCAAAATGATTGGCCAAATGAAACCCAGAAGAAATACTCCATGAAACCAATTCAAACTGCCACAAGGGTGTGACTCGAGGACTCTCCCTCTGAGTCGGCTCGTGTGCCCATCTACACATACTGTCCTCTTTGATCTTAATAACTGCTTCACTACTTTCCGTCTTTGTGGGAATTCTTTTCTGCAAAGCTGAAGGGTCAGGGCCCTTGTGACTGACCACTAGTCTAGTGGCTAGGATCTGGTGCTTTCACCACTGAGACCCAGCCCAGCCTCTGCTCCAAACTGTTGCAGACCAAGGCTACCTGAGATCAGGAGCAGAGGAGTGTGGTGAATTTCATTTTGATGAGGGCGACTGAAAGGGAGGGGTGGGCCAGAAATCCTCAGCCCTTACAGCCTTCAAGGTAGAAGAAAGGGTGGGGGAGAGGAGTCTTGAAGCCGCAAAGGGGAGTAATTTCAACAAATGCCATCAGTCTTCACACTTGAAGGTATGGGAGGTTGGACAGGGAAATATTGGGGCATAAAATATATGGCAAGTGTCAACCTCCAGTTTCCAGAGACTAGTCTTCATTGAAGTATACTTTTCCTGTAGTCAGCGTTGCTTCTCTAACTAATTATACCTTCAGACAAAGAAAGAAGGGTGGCCTGGGGAAGGTGAAAATTTTTGTTTGGCTGAGCCCTATTTGCTTGCTTTTGCGTTGCTGAGGGAATTATGTAAATGCATGGATTTTGCTAAGGAATGTGAGGGGAGGAGTTATCAGCTGGAAAGACCAGAAAGGACTACTGAGGGGCAGGGTAGTGGGTCAGCCTACTGAGAGGAACTTGAGGGCAGAGGGAGACTGTGAAGGGAGCCTTCACATTTTCCTTGATGGTCAGGTAATCCATCATCCTGCTCTGCCCAGGTAGGGGGTGGTGGAGGAGGAGGAGGTTCTTGGGACCTCAGACCTCCATTGCTAACACCAGGAGGAGTTGTTCACCCTTTGTCTTTCCACCCAAATCTTCAGGAAAATGTACATCAGTGAGAATGGATTATATGCCTTCTGAGCATTAGCAGTTTAGAAATTGGCCTTTGTTGTTCAGTTGTTTAGTCGAGTCCAACTCTTTGTGATCCCACGGACTGTAGCACGCCAGGCTTACCTGTCCATCACCAATACCTGGAGTTTGCTCAAGTTTATGTCCATTGAACTGGTGATGCCATCCAACCATCTCATCCTCTGTCACCTTCTTCTCCTTCTGACTTCAATCTTTCCCAGCTTCAGGGTCTTTTCACATCAGGTGGCCACAGTATTAGAGCTTCAGCTTCAGCATCAGTCCTTCCAATGAATATTCAGGGTTGATTTCCTTTAAGATTGACTACTGTTTGATTAGTTGATACGTCTGATCATCTTGCTGTCCAAGGGACCCTCAAAGTCTTCTCCAACATTGAAACTCGAAAGCATCAATTCCTCGGCACTCTGCCTTCTTTATGGTCCAGCTCTCACATCCGCACATGAGAGAGCCTGTAGGCAGGCACAAGAAACAGCAGAGGGCCCACAAGCAGGCCCAGCCACATATGGGTGGAGTTTCTCACTGAGGAGAGAATGCTATCCAAGCGGAGCTTAGAGATGATGTTCATGTATGGAACCTGAGAAGCTGCAGCTGAACTGTTTGCATCTGGGCATTCCCACCTCTGATGGGGCCTTTGGGGGTTACATCTTGTTGAATGGGTAGAAATCAGAATAAGCCCAACAAAACTGATTCTGATAGGTGTCAATGCACATACCAGATGGTACCCACCAAACTGTGCAGGTTCTGCTTGAGAAAACCCTTCTATGACCTACCCAGTTACTCAGTTTTCATCCTAAAGTGTCCCTCTCTCCCCACAGCCTATCACTAAGTTTTCTTAATAATGCTTCACTCAGTCATCACTCCTCTCTTGCCATCTTCAGTCTCTCTTCCTCTCTCACCTGCAGCATCGCTACTTGCCAGGCTGCCTGTTCTTGAATGCTGGCTTCCTGAAAATGTCACCAACAATCTGGTCATAAGACAGAGCAGAGCCTCTTGCTGATGGCCAGTGAAGGAAGGCTCCATCTCCAGGCTCCTGGTGGCATCGATAGGGAGGAGGGCTTAGCCCAGATATTTCAGAGATTTTGAATTGTGCTTGGTGGGTCTGATGATGTGGGGTCTTGGATAATGACAGTGAAGAGTAGTGTAGGATTGGAGGAAGCAGCAAAGGTGACGATTTTGAGGGAAAGGGTTCAAACAGACCTGAGGTATAAACCATCATTTGATGCTTTCTATTTATTGCAAAATTCACTGGTCTTAGAGGATGTTCCTGCAGTGAAAAATGAAGTTATTTGCCACTTCTACCTTTCAGGACAAGCGTTTTCTGGAATAATAATGTTGTGTTGATGAAGACCATGTGGGAGCAGGTGAATTTGCTTCTCAGCACCTTCCCTCTGACCTCTCACTCTTCTGATAACAGCAGCAATAACAACAACAATAATAAAATATATTAGCACATTTAATCCTCACACAGTTGTCTACATTCTACAAATGTAGGAATAAAGTAGCTCAGAGAGGTCAAGTGAATTGACCAAGTCACACATCACCTCCACCATCAGAGTGATTTGTCAGAAGTGAAAATTTGGCAATTTCACATTCTTTCTTAAACCTTTCAATGACTGCCTGTTGCCTAAAAGATAAGTCCTGATTTCTTCAAATGACACAAAGGCCCTTCCTGATCTGGCCTCTGTGTACCTCTCCAGTCCTCCTCTTTGTACATGATGCTCTTGTTTGGATCACATGTGATTTCTGAACAAGCCTGTGTGCTCAATCAGCTGTGTCTGACTGTGACCTCATGGACTGTAGCCTGCCAAACTCCTCTCCATGGAATTTTCCAGGCAGGAATACTGGAATGAGTTGCCATTTCCTACTTCAGGAGACCTTCCTGACCCAGGGATCGAACCCATATCTCTTGCCTCTCCTTCATTGGCAGGCAGATTCTTTACCACTGTACCACCTGGGAAGCCTTGGTTTTCTGAACACATGCTACTATTTTATGTCTCTTCGAATAGGTCTCATCTGGGTTTATTTTTTTTATTTATTTATTTTCTTTGCCCCCTCCCTTTTCCAAGTGAAACCAATCTGAGAAGGTGATATATCCTGAATGATTAAGCAAAACTATGGAGACCGTCCAACCAGTCTATTCTAAAGGAGATCAGCCCTGGGTGTTCTTTGGAAGGAATGATGCTAAAGCTGAAAATCCAGTACTTTGGCCACCTCATGCGAAGAGTTGACTCACTGGAAAAGACTGATGGTGGGAGGAATTGTGGGCAGGAGGAAAAGGGGACGACAGAGGGTGAGATGGCTGGATGGCATCACCAACTCGATGAACGTGAGTTTGAGTGAACTCTGGGAGTGGATGACGGACAGGGAGGCCTGGCGTGCTGCGATTCATGGGGTTCCAAAGAGTCAGACACCACTGAGTGACTGAACTGAACTGAACTGAGGGAGACCGTAAAAAAAAAATTCAGTGGCTGTTAGGGATGGGGAGGGGAGGAATAAACAGGTAGAGCCAAAGGATTGTTAGAGCAGTGAAGCTATTTTCTGCATGATACTGAAATGGTGGATACCTGTCATTATGCACTTGTCAAAATCCACACAATGGACAATACTAAAAGGGAACCCTAATACAAACTATGGATTTTGGGTGAAGATGATATGTCAAGGTAGGTTCACCTATTATAACAAATCAACCACTCTGGTTTAGGGTGTTGATAGTAGGGAAGGATGGGGGTGTAAGGGAAGGATAGGAAACATAGGAAAACTCTGCCCTTTCCACTCAATTTTGCTGTGAACTTAAAACTTACTCAAAAAAAAAAAAAAAAAAAAAAAAACAGTCTATTTGGGGGCTTCTCTGATGGCTCAGTGGTAAAGAATTTGCCTGCCAATGCAAGAGATACTGGTTTGATGCCTGGTCCAGGAAGATCCCATATTCATTGTGAAACAAAACCTTAGTGAAAATGAAATGTTGCACCTGAGTTCAAGTATTCTGCCCTGCCCACAAATATTTCTGTTCAGGGAATACGATCTTTAGTAATCTGTTGTTCTTTGCTAACTGCCTGAGCATGTGACTGAGGGAGCTGGAGAGCAGGTCTGATCTCGTGTGCTATCACAGAGTTTGCATCTTAGGCAGGTCAAGGTTCCCTTCATTCTCCAGAGGAAGAAGTGGGAGATGGAGGCACAGGGCATGGTCATGGGCCCCTGGATGTACTTCCCCTCACCCCCAGACCCTTTATGGAAACTCACAAACAGGGTCAGGGTACACCTGTTTCCTATGATGCTGGACTGCACTTTGTATGATATGCAAAGAAGGAAATAGGGATGGGTAATGCAAATAGGAAAGATAGATGTCTGAAAACCTCCAGAGAAAAATACACATGGCTTCTTGGCTTAGGATGAATAACAATAAACCAGTAGGACAGGAGAGAAATGCTTTCCCCAGGCATCTTTCCACACAGCTACTCCATAGTGGGGACTCAGATGGTAAAGAATCTGCCTGCAGTGCAAGAGACCCAGGTTTGATCCCTGGGTTGGGAAGATCCCCCAGAGAAGGAAATGGCACCCCACTCCAGTATTCTTGCCTGGAGAATTTCATGGTCAGAGGAGCCTAGTGGACTATAGCCCATGGCCTCACAGAGAGTCAATTGAGCATGGTAGGCATGCTGTTGGAGGGTAATGTGACTCAAAATTGCTGTGTCGTTTCAACAGTAAAATATGGCAGGACTGCAGTGTCCAAGGGTGAGAAATTGCCTGCTGTGATCATCACATCCATGCTGGTAAGCAGATTTGCCTCGTCCTGGGCATGATTGGCATTTGGGGCCAGGCCATTCTTTCTTTGAGGGGTGGAGTCTGTTCTGTGCATTGTGTGGTGTTTGGCAGCATCCCTGTCCCCTACGCTCTAGATGCCAGTAGCAACTGAAATGGCTCTAGACTGGCCAAATATCCCCTGGACATTTGGGAGGCAGAATCGCCATTGTTTTGAGAACCACTGATTTATACAAAGAATTCCGTTCCCCTCACAGCTTGGAAAGAGTGACTATTATGCGAAATATTACTGAGTAGTTATTAGAGTCACTCTAGTGGACAAGTATTCATGGATGCTGCCTGTTTGATGCTTACATTTGGTGGATGAGAAGGTGGATAGATGGGTGGAGGATGTCTCAATAGGTACTCCATTTATAGTTATAATAAAGTTGGCTCCATTTCCTGTGTTGTACAATATATCCTTGTATCTTATTTGTTTTTGTAGGGTTTAGAATTTCTTGACTCTGGGTAACATGACCACAAATTTCTTTGGCTTTCACCTTCATAGTAATGCAGCCCACTCTGTTTAAACGAAACAAATATCGTTGTCTCGTGAACCCACAAATTTAGCTACTTCTCCATCTTTCCCATAGCTTCATTATGCATCGCAGGAGTTACTTTAGCACTTTCCCGAGTGGCCTTACACAGAAATCAGCACATTTTCTCTTCCTGTTTTGGATGTTGATTCATTAATATTGAACTCATGGCCAACAGCACTTGTATCTGAACCGAGCTCCTGTCACCCATGTTTCTCTGTAAGGCACATACAGCCTTCTGGTGCTAAGGAATGCTAGACAACATTTCAGCTCTGCTGGAGGGACTGTGCGGGTTAGGGAAGGGAGGTGATGCTGAACAAAAAGCATAAAAATGCAAAACTCAGGCCACTAATTAGACCAGAAAAAGGACTATCTAATTTTTCAGAGAGTCTGTGGAAAAAGTATGAAAGCGTAAACAAGAAAACAGAGCTTTGCCTTTTTCTACCTCAGCCAGGAAGGTGCATATGGGATGACTGAGATTTTTTACCTCTTTGTATTTGTTGGCGAGTGATCATAAAAGTACCATGAGTGATGCTTTTGGGATCATTAATGCATTTTAGTTAGTATGTGAATTTGCAAATACAGAATCCACAAATTATGAGAATTGTCGGTATCTATATTTTTAACAAGTTCTCTGTGGGACTCTGTGATACACAGCCAAATTGAGGAACCTCCGAATTACATAATTTGTGAATGTGAAGTAGTGCTTATATTTGTGACAGTACAAAACTTATAAAAATTTAGAAATGCATTTAGATTTAATGTCCTGCCCAAATTTAAAAAAAAAATGTTAAAAGCTATGCCTATGCCTTGTGGTACAACTGTGGCTGTTACCATTAGTTGAACTTTCCTTGAGGAAATCATTTTTATTCTTTTAACCATAGATAAGCAGAGAGATTTTTAAAAAATCTATGTGATGGAAGTATATAAAAATTTAAGTTACCACTGCAGAATTAAGATAGGAAAGTACAATTGGAATAATCTTTCACTTTTTAAAATCAGCTGAGCCTAAAGGAGCAAAGATCAGTGTATGGTGAACGTTTCTCTTTGTATTTGATGCTCAGGAGAAATGAGATACTATTCTTTGATTTTTTCCCCCTAAATTGAAAAGAATCAAAAGATTCCTTGAGCATGACATCTCCCTCTACTTCTTTCAGCATTACTGTGATCACAATTACTTTTCTTACCAATTGCTGTGTTTTGTCTCTCCTGCAGAATGTAAATACACTAGGGACTGTGTTTGTCTTATTTACAACCATGTCCCTGATACCTAGTGCATAGTAAATGTTCAAAAAGTGTGGTTGAATGCATGTATTTTGAATGAGAAGGTAAAGGGGAAAGTGAATACTTACTGAGAACTTACTATATGTTAAGCAAATTACTATTCCATTTGTTCCTCACAAACCTTTATCATAGATATTTTGAATCCCATTCTATAGATGAGAAAATCAAGGCTCAGAGAGGCTTTGCAGAAAACCTGTGTCACTCCATCAGACATTATTAGTTGCTAACTTAGCTTGCATCTCCCCTTCTTTCTTGCTGGTAGAGCCTGAATTATGTTAAGTATATTGCACACCGCCTTACCCCTAACCCTCACATGCTTTAGAAGAAGGTATTCCTAGCCCACATTCCAAGTGTACGTCCTGACTAATTTAAGACAATCAGGATGAAGTTGTTCCTTTTTAAGTGATTAATTTGGGATTTGACATGTGACTCAGTTCAAACTAATGCTGGGGTTTGGATGTCCTGAAAAAGATTTAGAATTCCTAAGGGGACATTAAAAAATGTAGAATCTCTGGATTTGATGTTTCCTGGGTATGACGCCTGGAATAAATACAGTCATCTTGTGACCTGAAATAGCAAAGAGGAGAACCTGAAGAACCAGGGTCTATGATGACATGAATAAGCCTTTGAGTTAACTAACCTCAAAGTCACTCCACCCCTGGACTTGTCAGATTGGAAAAATCCATTTCTGTATTGTTTCCGGCATTTTGAGCCAAGGTGGTGTTTTCAGATGAAGACATCCAGATTGACATGAATAGGTAGCTGGGAGTGGCAGGTCCGGATTTTTCCCTACATCTCACTCAGATGTCTGTATACTTTCCACTCCACTGTCTTTCAGAAAGTGAAATTGTTTAAAACAAAGGCCAGAAATTTCTGGGTCCCAAGGAGAGCTGAATAATGGGCATTGTTGTAAACCACTCAGCTTGGCCACGCTAGCACAGTCTTCATACATTTGACAATAGAACTGTTCACTGTACAGGTATATGGGAAGTAAGTGCTATGTGCTGCTTAAGTATATGTATGTATTTTTAATTTGTTTTTGGCTGTGCTGGGTCTTTGTTGCTACTTTGTCTTTTCTCTAGTTGTGGTAAGCAGGGGCTACTCTCAGCTGTGCTGTGCGCCGCTTCTCCTTTCAGTGGATTCTCTTGTTGAGGAGCGTGGACTCAAGGGTGCGTGGGCTTCAGTAGTTGCGGCATGCGGGCTCAGTCCTGTGGCTCCCAGGCTCTAGAGCACAGGCTCAGTAGTTGTGATGCACGGGTTTAGTTGCCCTGTGGCTTGTGGGATCTTCCCAGTCCAGGGATTGAGTGCATATCTCCTGCAGGTGGAACCTTTACCACTGGGCCACCGGGGAAGCCCTTCAGTATATTTTAACTTTTATTTTCTTCTGTAATTGTCCCTATCTTCACATGAATCCTAAGTTCTCTGAGGGCAGCATCTGTGCCTTGTTTTTCCATAAATGTCTACTTGTCAGTTTCTTTTTTTCATTCTGATGGGTAGATACGCAAAGTGAATGAACTGAACCAGTAAAGGATGAAATTCTAGCTCTCATAACCAAACCTCAAGAAGGGTGGAGCGGGGCCTCATGCATGAGTGAACCCCAGAGTGGTCTGTAACTCATGCACAGATGAGGGCTCGGCAGCCCAGAAGACTTTGCTTGGAACTAGATGCCTCCAGGTCCCCTTACTTGGCCATTTCCACATCAGAGGCGCACAGCTCCTGACCCACAAGAAAGGGAGACTGTGCTTTGGCTTCTAAAGAAGCCTCCTGGAGAAGGTCTCATGCCACATGCGCCTTCCTGGACCAGTCACTGTGGCTGGGTGCCGTGATTGGCCCACCCTGAGCTCTGCGTCCACACCTGGGTTCAGAGGGGCTGGATATCTTAAAGGAAAGTATTTAGGACAGAAAGGAAATATTTAGGACAGAAAGGAAAAGAGCTACCTCATCCTCCCTGGGCTTCTTTCCAGGCTGCTAGGTTAGTGTTGGGTAAATAGTGGTCAGTGTAAATACCTAGGGAACTTGTGAAGACAAACTTGTCTCTCACTGGTCCCAATGAACACACAGACACACACAGTGCCCCCTTACAAGCTTTTTCCCAGTTTCAGAACTCCATGCAGACACTATGGGAAGGGGTTTCTGCACCCATATTTCAGAGTTGAGACCCTTTTACTCCCAAGTCTTGATGGTGACTTTAATGACTGCCAGATAGCCTGAACCTTTCTCTGTGCCCCTCCTTCCCACTGCCACCCCCCGCCCCCCCACCTCCCGAAGGAATGTAGCAGAGAGAGGATTCAGCTCACACGCATCAGCCTTCTCAGAAGCACACAGCCTCGGCTCCAGTAACACGCCTCTACCTGCTTGCTTTGGGATTGAGGATTCTCACTTTTAAAGCATTTAGCCCCCAACCTTCCCTCTCCAGCTCATGCATGCTCAGTCACTTCAGTCATGGCCAACTCTGTGACCCTATGGACTGTAGCCCGTGAGGCTCCTCTGTCCCTGGGATTCTCCAGGCAAGAATACTGGAGTGGGTTGCCATTTCCTTCTCGAGGGATCTTCCTGACCCAGGGATCGACCCTTGTCTCTTGCATCTCCAGCACTGGTAGGCTGGCTCTTTTCCACTAGTGCCACCTGGGAAGATTACTCCCCAGGTGTAATTACTCAAACCTATTCAGTCTCCATCATGGAGAAGGGAGCACAGTGATCACTGAGCAACTTGGATCCCCCGGGGACCCAGGCTGAACAGGATGATTTCCCAGGGGACATTGCTCTTCCAGCTGACCTGTCCTCGTGCCAAATGCAGGCGAGCCAGGGAAGGGAGGAAACCATCCTGCCTTCCTTTTCTTGTTCACAAACTATTAATACTGTGAATAGTGACGTGCTGGAAACTGAAAGTGCTTAGTCCAGTGGTTAGTACAGTGCTTAGACCTGTGGGTCTGTCAGCCCAGATAATGATGTGAGAATGCTCAGGGCAGCCCAGAGAGTTTTGATTCTGAGCTGGTAAAGGAGAGTTTTGGTTTCTTTATCTAGTTTATGCAAGGATCATGTGGAAGTTTTATAGCTGAAAAAATGCTTAGTATTAATTTAAAATATTTCTTCACGGAAATGCCTGCATCGTTTAAGCAGGAGAGAATAGTACCTTTATTGATATGGAAATCATCTTTGACATAAAAAGTGACTCAGCAAATGGGTTTCCTGCATCTCTCAATGAAAAACAAACCAAAGAATTCAAAAGAGTAAGAGTATTTGCGCCCTACCTTTTTCCCCTCTCTATTAGCTTCCCCTTTGTATTGTATTGCTGTTGTAACAAATAATCACAAACTTAGTGGCTTAAAATAACACAAGTGTAGTCCCTTATGGTTCTGGAAGCCAAAAGTCTGCAAGCAGTTTCACTGAGCTGAAGTCAAGGTGTCAACGGGGCTGTTTTCTGCGGAGTCTCGAGAGGGGAGTTTGGTTTCCATCCCGTTTCTGCCTGGGCTGTGTTCCCTGCATTCTTTGGCTCCCAGCCATCTTCACAACCAGCAGAGTAGCATCCTCAGATCTGCTTCTCTGACGATTTCCTCTGCGTCCTTCTTGGAAGGGCCTTATGAGCACATCAAGCCCACCCAGGGTAATCTAGACAATCCCCCACACCAAGGCCTTTAATTTACTCACATCTGCAGTGTCATTTGCTGTGAAGATAGCACATTTGCGGGATCAGGAGATGAGAATGAGGACATCTTTGAGAGCTGTTATTCATGATTCATCCTGCTGCTGCTGCTAAGTCGCTTCAGTTGTGTCCGACTCTGTATGACCCCATAGACGGCAGCCCACCAGGCTCTCCCGTCCCTGGAATTCTCCAGGCAAGAACACTGGAATGTATTGCCATTTCCTTCTCCAAATGATTCATCCTAGTACACCCTTTTTACTAAATTAACAGTATAAATCAAGGGAGAAATGATGAATCAAGGTGCTATTTATTTTAGATTAGTGAAAAATTACTGGAAACATGTAACACATCAGATAATCCTTGTTGAGCTCCAAAAATTTTTCTTTAAAAAATTTTGTTGCCTCAACACATATTAAAGAGTTAAAACCATTTTTTGAAGTATTGATAACAATGTATAATAAAATATACATACCTTCAGTATCTTTGCCTATGTGTGTGTATTTGCAAAACCGTATCCAGATCAGTATATCAAACAAGTCTAGCCCCTCTGAAGTCTCCCTCACACCCTTGCCAGTCAGTAACATCCATCCCCAAACTTAGTAGCCTCTGTTCTGATGGCAGCCACAACAGATTTGTTTTTACCTGTTCTTCAACATACAAATGTATGAATTCTTTTGTATTTTGCTTCTTTTGCTCAATACAGTGTCTTTGGAATATATGCATGTTGATGCAGCAGTAGTTTATTCTTTAAAAAAAAATTGCTGTGAATGCCATAGTATTTGTGCATCCTTTGAATGAATATCCAACTTTTTATGCATTCTCCCTTTAATGGACATTCAGCTTGTTTCCATTTGGGCACCATAATGAATAAATCTGCTATAAGCATATTTGTAAACGTGAGAAGTTTTTAATGGTTAAAAAAGAAACCATGTCCTCAAGCACTATGGAAGACTTTGAAATTTGGCTTATCTCTTAAGATTTGGATCAAATATGTCCTCTAACCAAGAAGTTTTGTCCACCCCAGTGAGTATCAGTGATTTTGATCTCTGCCCACCCGTGTCCATATTTGGTATTCCTCCATTATCTCATCTGGAAAAGGAAATGACAATGAACAATTTTGGAGGTTCCGTTTGAGAACAAATTGTTGCATATATACTTCTCCGTAAACATATATGGTTATGTTTGTTTATGCAAAAGGAATTATACTCTACAAAGTGTTCTACATACTTTGTTTCACTTATCGACAACTTTGTTTATAGTTGGATATCAGTATAAAGCATGATTGTTTTTGTTTTTTAGAAGTTTCTTCCTTTATTTATTTCTGGCTGTACTGGGTGTCTGTTGCTGCATGCAAGCTTTCTCTAGTTGTGGCAAATGGGGGCTACTCTTTGTTGCTGTGCATGGGCTTGACTATGGTGGCTTCTTGTCTTGTGGGGCACAAGCTGTAGGCACACAGCCTTCAGCGGGTGTAGCAGGCAGGCTCAGTAGTTGTGGCACACAGGCTTAGTTGTTCCAAGGCATGTGGAGTCTTCCTGGAGCAGGGATCGAACCCATGTCCTCTGCATTGGCAGGCAGATTCCTATCCACCATACCACTAGGGAAGGCCCAGCATTGTTGTTTTTAAAGATTATATAGCACAGATGAAGTATAATTTATTTAAAGAGAGTCTCCATTTAGAGGACATTTAGATTGTTTTCAGTCTTTTTCTGTAATAGATGATGTTTCAGTGAGTATGTTTTCGAAAACAGTTTAAAGCATCTCTATAGGATTCCTGGCAATAATAACTACTTTTTAAATCTTAAAAATGTCACCTTCTTTTCCAAAGATTTGTACTGTTTTGACCTCTTAACAGAAATATTTGAAAATACCTGTTTCTGATATTCTAGCCAGCCTTGAGCATCATCATACTGTAAATATTTGCTATCTGCTAGAGGAGAAAATAATGATGCTTTACTTAGCATTTTTGGAGGATAATAGGTAAAAATTTTTTTCTTTCAGTTTTATTGAGATATATTTGACCCAAAGCCCTGTGTAAGTGGGGCTTCCCAGGTGGAATAGTGGTAAAAAATCTGCCTGCAATGCAGGAGACACAGGAGATATGGGTTCAATCCCTGGGTCGGGAGGGTCCCCTGGGGTAGGAAATGGCAATCCACTAAGTATTCTTGCCTGGGGAATTCCATAGACAGGAGCCTGGAGGGCTACAAACCCTGGGACTGCAACGAGCTGGACACTACTGAACAACTGAGCATGCACACACACGCTGTGTGAATGTAAGGGCTATGGCATAGTGATTTTGACTTACATCCTTCATGGAGCAATTACTACAATAAGGAACACTCATCATATATAGATACAAAATAAAAGAAAAATGTGAAACTCACATATTCATATACAAACATACACAAATAATGAAATATTACTCAGCCATAAAAAGAAAATCTTGCCCCTTATAACACTATGGATGAGCCTAGAGGGTATTTATGCTAAGTGAAGTAAGTCAGAGAAAAACAAATACCATATTATTTCACTTATATGTGAAATCTAACAAACAAACATAACAAAACAGAAATAGAATCATAGATACAGAGAACATTAAGTGGTTGCCAGAGGGGAGGGGTTGGGAGAATGAGCCAAATAAATGAGGCAGATTGAGAGATACACACTTTCAGTTCTAAAATAAATGAGTCATGGGATGAAATATACAACGTGGGGAATATAGTCAATAAAAGTGTAACATCTTTGTATGGTGACAGGTGGTGACTACACTCATCATGGTGATCATTTTGTAATTATCAATAGTAATAGTATAATATCTTTGTGTGGTGACAGATGGTACCTAAATTTATCTGGTAATCTTTTTGTCATATATGGAAATGTCAAATCACTGTGTTGTACACCAGAAGCTAACATCATGTTGAGTTGTATTTCTTTATGAAGTATGACTTAGGTTTCTTTTACTTTGTTACTTCTATAAACTCCACTCATAACTTCGCACCCTTTAAAGAATGTTTTTGGCTGTGCTGGGTCTTTGTTGCCAGGCGGGCTTTTCTCTAGTTGCGGCGAGTGGGGGCTACTCTCTCGTGGTGTGTGGGCTTCTCACTGCAGTGGCTTCTCTTGGCGTGGAGCATAGCCTCCTAGGCCCCTGGGCTCAGTAATCGCAGTGTGCGGGCTCAGTAGTTGCAGTGTGTGGGCTCAGTAGTCGCAGTGCGCGGACTCAGTAGTTGCAGTGTGCGGGCTCAGTAGTCATGGGCCCAGTAGTCGCAGTGTGTGGGCCCAGTAGTCGCAGTGTGTGGGCTCAGTAGTCGCAGTGTGTGGGCTCAGTAGTTGCAGTGTGCGGACTCAGTAGTTGCAGTGTGCGGGCTCAGTAGTCGTGGGCCCAGTAGTCGCAGTGTGTGGGCTCAGTAGTCGCAGTGTGTGGACTCAGTAGTTGCAGTGTGTGGGCTCAGTAGTCGTGGGCCCAGTAGTTGCAGTGTGCGGGCTCAGTAGTCACAGTGTGCGAGCTCAGTAGTCGCAGTGTGTGGGCTCAGTAGTCGCAGTGTGTGGGCTCAGTAGTTGCAGTGTGCGGGCTCAGTAGTTGCAGTGTGCGGGCTCAGTAGTTGCAGTGTGTAGGCTCAGTAGTTGCAGTGTGTGGGCTCAGTAGTCGCAGTGTGTGAGCTCAGTAGTCGCAGTGTGCGGGCTCAGTAGTCGTGGGCCCAGTAGTCGCAGTGTGTGGGCTCAGTAGTTGCAGTGTGCGGGCTCAGTAGTCGTGGGCCCAGTAGTTGCAGTGTGCGGGCTCAGTAGTCACAGTGTGCGAGCTCAGTAGTCGCAGTGTGTGGGCTCAGTAGTTGCAGTGTGTGGGCTCAGTAGTTGCAGTGTGTGGACTCAGTAGTTGCAATGTGCGGGCTCAGTAGACGTGGGCCCAGTAGTCGCAGTGTGTGGGCTCAGTAGTTGCAGTGTGCGGGCTCAGTAGTCGTGGGCCCAGTAGTCGCAGTGTGTGGGCTCAGTAGTTGCAGTGTGCGGGCTCAGTAGTCGTGGGCCCAGTAGTCGCAGTGTGTGGGCTCAGTAGTCGCAGTGTGCGGGCTCAGTAGTCATGGGCCCAGTAGTCGCAGTGTGCGGGCTCAGTAGTCGTGGGCCCAGTAGTTGCAGTGTGTGGGCTCAGTAGTCGCAGTGTGTGGACTCAGTAGTTGCAGTGTGCGGGCTCAGTAGTCGTGGGCCCAGTAGTCGCAGTGTGTGGGCTCAGTAGTTGCAGTGTGCGGGCTCAGTAGTCGTGGGCCCAGTAGTCGCAGTGTGTGGGCTCAGTAGTCGCAGTGTGTGGGCTCAGTAGTCACAGTGTGTGGGCTCAGTAGTCGCAGTGTGCGGGCTCAGTAGTCGTGGGCCCAGTAGTCGCAGTGTGTGGGCTCAGTAGTCGCAGTGTGTGGACTCAGTAGTTGCAGTGTGCGGGCTCAGTAGTCGTGGGCCCAGTAGTCGCAGTGTGTGGGCTCAGTAGTTGCAGTGTGCGGGCTCAGTAGTCGTGGGCCCAGTAGTCGCAGTGTGTGGGCTCAGTAGTCGCAGTGTGTGGGCTCAGTAGTCGCAGTGTGTGGGCTCAGTAGTCGCAGTGTGCGGGCTCAGTAGTCGCAGTGTGCGGGCTCAGTAGTCGTGGGCCCAGTAGTCGCAGTGTGTGGGCTCAGTAGTCGCAGTGTGTGGACTCAGTAGCAGTGTATGGGCTCAGTAGTCGTGGGCCCAGTAGTCGCAGTGTGCGGGCTCAGTAGTCGCAGTGTGTGGGCTCAGTAGTCGCAGTGTGCGGGCTCAGTAGTCGTGGGCTCAGTAGTCACAGTGTGCGGGCTCAGTAGTCGTGGGCCCAGTAGTCGCAGTGTGTGGGCTCAGTAGTCACAGTGTGTGGGCCCAGTAGTCGGGGCTCTTGGGCTTTGAGCACAGGTTCGGTAGTTGTGGCACATCAGTTTAGTTGTTATGAGTTTAGGTTATAAGTTTGATTGTCAGGTGGATTCTTTACCACTGAACCACTAGGGAAGTCCCACTGCTGATCTTTTTAAAATCAGATTGCTTCATACACTTTTTATTTTATTTGTGAGCTCTAGCTTTGAAATGTACTAAAATCGCTATTTATTGAAGCGCTGACTCATTGGAAAAGACCCCGATGCTGGGAAAGATTGAGGGCAGGAGAAGGGGACGACAGAGGATGAGATGGTTGGATGACATCACCAACTCAATGGACATGGGTTTGGTGAACTCCGGGAGTTGGTGATGGACAGGGAGGCCTGGTGTGCTGCGGTTCATGGGGTCACAAAGAGTCGGACAGGACTGAGAGACTGACTGAACTGATAGAATTGAAACTTGCTCAAAATCTGAAAAGTCTCAAAGCTTTTCCTTTTTTTTTTTTTTAAAGTTGTAATGTAATTGAAACCTCTTGGTCACATGAAGGTCATTAAATTTTTTGACACACACTCATTTTGTTGTAATTGCTGTCAAAATCACTTTTCATCTTTCTTCTCTTTTCTGGCTTAAAAAAATTTTTATTCATTAACTCATGCCATCTCATATAGCAGTGTTCTGCTTGTACTGGGGCTGTCAGGAATGGACTGGAGTTAGCCAAAGAGTTCTCTGGGCAGCTTTCTCTAACTGCAGTTTCATTAATCCTGTAGCCACTGTAAATTTGACCTTCTATAGTGGGCTGTAAATAATTGTAAACCAGGAGCCTTTTACTCTTTCTTCCTCTCTCATTTCATGGTAGTGAGAATTCTTTCTAGTATTTTACCTTTCTTGGATCTCAGTGTTAAGGAAACTGATTTTTCATAAAAACAAGCACAGGTTTCAGTATAAGGATGTTGCTCTCAGCATCATTTGGGTTTGAATAATCTAAATATTCACATAATGGGCAACAATTAAATAAATTCATTCATCCATATAATGAAATGTTAAACAGTCATTAATGTGATGATGTAGACCACTGTCTTCAAATTGTACTTTCTAGAACAGTAGCATCAGCATCAATTGTTAAACATGCAAATTCTTGTCTCCTCTCCCCAGCTACTAAAGTGGAGACTAGGTGATTGGGTGGGTGAAGACCAAACAGCTTGTATTGTATGGGTCTCTTCAAAAGAATGCTCCAGTATGAGAAACACTGGATCTGTAAAGTTGTCCAGATTGTAAAGTGTTGGCAATGGTTCTCACTGAGTAGGGAGGTTCCAAGTGACTTGATCTTTTAAAAACATTTTATTTGTGCCTTCAAACATTTCTTCAGTGAATACAAATTACTTACATAATTTTAAGATAGAGTAAAATAAATATTCTCCATTCAGATAGATTTGGCAGACAAGAGGGACCCATCTGTACCCCCAAGTTTCACTCTCCACTTGGGAAATGTCTTTATTCTTGCTGCTATCAGCAGACTGGTAACTGGAGAGCAGCGTTTCCTTCTAAATCTCTTAAGCAGACAGCAACAAAATTGCTTTGACTTCCTTAGTATGGCTGGAATTTTAAAAACATCTTGCCAAACATACTCAAAGATAACCGAAGATGAATAAGCCAGAAAATATGAGAAACACAAACTTCAGATCCTAGCACAGTTACCTGCTCCTTTCCTGTTTAATATTTGGCATGAGATGTTTCTATATTCTGGCTATGAGGGCAGGTTATCCCCATAAACACTTCCTCATCCAGAGTTCTTCTGAAGCTACAGACCCAGCTTCACATCTGAAGGCTATGTTTCCTTCCAAGTGACTGGTGGGACTCATGTCAGGCATGATGGATAAGCCTGTGCCTCACACATGACTCTGAGTTATTATTTGTGTATAGGGTGTGGACTCTACACACGTGAATATGCACTTGCTCTGTAACAGGTGTAACTTCACAGTCATATCAGTCCAAAAATTCAGAGGCACAAGAATATAACTTGAATTTGAAGTAAGTCAGTTGTATGTAGATCATGGCTCCATTTTCTATCTGGAAGAAACATTTAATTTTGTTAATCTTGTGAATAAATTTCTTCACTCTATTAACAGCTCAGGTTCTTAGCTTTTTGGATTCTTCAAAGTTAAACAACTATCCCATTAGGGGGAATGCTCTTTCCCCAGGGTTTTTCCTCCTCATTGCCTTCCCTCTCAGTTAGTTCTAAATTCCTGGGTTCTTAAGCCACTGCCAATAATTAAGAATGAGGAAGGAGTCATCTTGCTTCTGAGTCTCTCTCTCTTGGTCCTCTGCTTTCCTTTGGCCCTCAGTGTTTACTTGGCAGTTGTGTGATACCCAGGGTGTCCGAAGTCACGGCAGATCTGTATGTGTGGATCACAGCATTGGAACCCATGGGGATGCCACAGCCTTAACAGAGGTTATGATTTGTTTAAAAATACTCAGCATAAACATTGTGATATTTCTGTATCTGTTTTCAGGTTAAGCCCAAACCCAAGAAGTAGTACAGCATGCATAGTCAAAGAGTGATTAGCTAGGATTAAATAAAAAGAGGCTACAGTCCAGATATGGTGGCTCTGTCAAAACAATACTTTGCTAATCAGCATAGTGAATGTTAGAAAGGGACTTTATTGGAGAAATTAGCAGCTTAATTTATTAATAAACTTAGTTACTTAGCATGATGATTCTTGGAAATGAAGTCTCAGTGGTGACATTAAAGGTATTCAAAATATGACAACTGGCTAAAAATACCTTAGAGAGGCTCCATAGTCTTGTATGAACAGAGTGTAACATTTAGGGAAATGTAAAATCTGGCTTGATCCCTGCTTGGTCCTTTGCCCGGCTATTGGTGTAGGAGAATTTCTGATTCATGCCAATTAGGAGGTGTAGACTCCTGATTCTGAAGCATCTGCCACCTGTGAACATTTCCTGCCGTGCAGGTGGATCACTGAAAGGGTACAGAGCTAGAATATTACTGAGTTAACAGGAGAGTGTCAACTCTTTGATGACCTCTGATGAATATGTGTATAACAGACAGCTATATGGGTGGCAGAATTTGAGTTGTGGTTGCTTTCTCTGTAACCTGATAGATGATGAGGATGTGGATAAATCTCACTTCCTCAAACTTCTAGTATTTTCTAATAAAAACAACATAAAACATTTATGGATGCAGGAGTCTCCCTGTTCTGGGTGGACACAGCATAGTTTTAACACAGTATCAGGATAGATGGCATTATAGTGCTGTTGGGCACAGACGGGTTGAGGTTTTGGAAACAGGACCTAGAAAGAAAAGCTGAAGCAGGTGCCCAATAAAGGAACATTGTTGGGGTATCTCCTGGGTGGCTTCCCATAGTGAAAGTTAATAAAGGGGCTGCACAAGCACTAGTCACAATAGCAGGACATGGAAGCAACCTAAATGTCCATCAGTAGAGGAATGGAAAAAGAAGATGTGGTACATATATACAGTGGACTACTACTCAGCCATAAAAGGGATGAAATATTGCCATTTGCAGCAATATGGATGGACCTAGAGAGTGTCATACTGAATGAAGTAAGTCAAAGGCAAATATATGATCTCGCTTATATGTGGATTCTAAAATAATGGTACAAATGGACTTATTTATAAAACAGAAATAGAATCACAGATGTAGAGGACAAACTTTGGGCTACCAGGTAGGGGGCTACGAGGAGAGGGTTAGATTGGGAGACTGGATTGACATATAGACACTATATATAAAATAGGCAACAAATAAGGCCTTACCGTATAGCTCGGGGAGCTCTACTCCATGCTCTAGTGGCCTATATGTGAACAGAATCTGAAAGTGAGTGGATATATGTATACATATAACTGATTCACTTAGTTTACACGTGAAACTAATATGACATTGTAAAACAACTATAATCCAAGAAAAATTTTAAAAAGGGGGTGGGGGCAGCACAAAGGGATCTAGCCTTTTCCCTGAGCAAGTGGAAGGGGTCTCTCGAAATAGGGAAACTTGAGTATGTGTGGCTCTGTGGATGGGGCCCACCCAGCCGGCAAAATGTGAGCATGATCAGTGTTAATGCAATGGAAGACATTAGGGTTATGTTTCCTTGGGCCTTTGAGCCAACATGTTAGTAACCGCCAGCACTGTTATTAAGACTGCCACGGTCCCTCAGCACATTTGCCTTTGTGGGTTCCTTCCTCCATGAAAAATTTTTTAAACAATTACACTTTACAGCTGCATTAGTATAAAGATGAATATAACCCAAGCCGGATTTATTATAATATATGTATATTTTTCTTTTGATTTTGAAATAAAAGTTATATTACTTTTGTGGGTCTCTAAAAACATCGTGTGCCCTGGGCACTTTGCCGACTGTGACTAATGGATATGTTGTTCCTGGTAACCATTTCCCTCTGTTTTTTTCCAGCAGTTTTCTCCTCTGCTCTCACTTACGGCCCCTTCTGACTACCTCGTTGATCTCTGTCCAAATCAGACTTTTTACTGACACTGGAAAGTTGCCCTGTAAGTGGGCTATGTTTAATCATTTGCCAGCTATTTCAATTTTTAAAAAAGGCACTCATTAAGTTATTAACTTGTTTTCTAAAATGGATTTGCTATTTTGGAAAAATTTTTATCAACTATACACTCAACACAAATGTTCTTGAAAGCAGAAAGCTGTAGTTTTCTATGGGTACATGTGCCTCAACCCTAAAAACTTTTAGTTTTTTCCCCAAATCCAGTTTTTTGTGTGGGTTCAGGAACCAGGGAATGCGGTTCTGTGGGCTCTGATATTTGGAAAACACCGAATTCAACTGAGTCAGTGTACTTAACTTTCCCACCAGCCCACCCTTAGGCGACCCCTTGTACTAGTTTCTCCTTGATGGGAAGGTGCTGCCAAAAGTTGGCTCTCACATGAAAAATGAAACAAAATAAAACCCCAGCTTGTTCCCCGAAAAGAACTATCATATTTCCTTAGATTTCTATATTTGTCTTCTGCTCCCCATGTTGCTAACATTATACTATGTGCGTGTGCGCTCAGTCATGTGAACCCAAGAACTGTAGCCTGCCAGGCTCCTGGTCCATGGGAGTTTCCCAGGCAAAAATACTGGAGAGTTACCATTTCCTCCTCCAAGGGGTCTTCTTGACCCAGGAATCAAACCTGTGTCTCCTGCATTGGCAGGCAGATTCTTTACCACTGAGCCACCAGGGAAGCCCTGGAAAGAGGTTAAATGGATAAGCTTGACTTCTTTAGGAGAGGTGGAATGATAACCCATCTGCAGATCTCAGGCAGATTGAATGTAAAAACCAGAAGTAGAAGTATCTTCTTATAATCCACTGGAATATCAAGGATGAACCAGAAAAAAAAACCCAACGACTGATATAAGATGTAGGGTGATATGTAGAAAATTTGAACTGAGTATCTATGAGCTTTCCAAGAACTTTTAAATGCATCATCATCCCTTTTCTAGTGATCGTTTGGCCTTAATTTGCCATCCAGTTGGATGTCTCACACGTTGCTCCCTGTGTGTTATGCGCCAGCCGCCTCAAAGTTTTCATTATTCCTTGAGCATTAGAATATGCTCGCTTTCAGCTCAGCAGCATGAGTCCCTAGAGGGTGCCCTCTCCCCTGACATTTACTCCCCTCATCCTACCACCTCCTCCTCTTCCTTCCAAACAGCTTGCATGACTCTCCAGCCTCTGTGATCCCATGGGAATAGGTTCACTCTTCTATTTCAGGACCCACCAAAGAAGATGGCACTTTATCTGTTCAGAAGTCCTGTCTCTGTTTACCTGCATAGAGGGCATACCTGGGATACAAGACTGTCAGTGTTAAAACTTGATAGTCCCAGATAAATGAACATAGTTTGTTGCTGTGTACATAGCAGTTAATACTTTGGCCACCTGATCTGAAGAGCTGATTCACTGGAAAAGACCCTGATGCTGGGAAATATTGAAGGCAGGAGGAGAAGGGGAGGACAGAGGGTGAGATAGTTGGATGGCACCACTGACTCAGTGGACATGAGTTTGAGCAAGCTCTGGGAGATAGTGAAGGACAGGTTAGTCTGGCATGCTGCAGTTCAAGGTGTTGCAAAGAGTCAAAGGTGACTTTGCGAGTGAGCAACAACAACAACACAGCAGTCATGAACTTTTCATGAAAAAATAATTTGAGGATAAAAAAAAAGATTTGTTGACAAAATCAAGCCAACAAAGAATCAAAATTAAGTGGTCATAAATATGGTAGGCTTTGTAAAAGAAATGAAAATAAGCATCAACTATATTTGTGTTTAAAATGAAACCACTGTGGATGTTTTAAGCCAGCGTGTCTTGTAAGTTTTATAAATTTTAACAAGGTACTATAATCATGCAAATAACAAATGTTGAAAAGTGAGAGAGAGAGAGAGAGAGAGAGTCAGGAGGTCCTGTATTGTGCTAATTTATCTTTCATGATAGGAACTTGATTCTGTTTGAAGTTGAAACAAGTAGGGAAAAAAAATGACAAAGGAAAAAGCCCACAGTGACCTCTATTTTCTTAATGGCTTTACACCATTAAAGCTTTACTGAGCCTCAAAAGGATCTTTGGGCAATGAACATACCTCATTGTAAGGAAACATTTATTTGAAGTTACATTTTAATTCCTTTTTCTCCTTTTACAGAAGTATTAAATTTTAAAATTTTATCTTAAAACTAGCATTATAGTACAGGCATACCTCATTGTGCTAATAGGTATTGCATTTTTGAAATAGATTGAATGTTTCTTACAACCTGGCATCAAGCATGTCCGTTGGCACTTTTTTTTAAAAGAGCATTTGCTCACATTGTGTCTCTGTGTCACAGTTTGGTTAATTCTCATAAAATTTCGAACTTTTCATTGTTATATTTGTCATAATGATCTGTGATCAGTAATTTTTGATACCGTTGTAACTGTTTTGGCGTGAGTGAACATACCGGTATAATGGTGAACTTAATAATGTTATCTGACTGCTTTATCGACTGCCCTTTCCCCATCTCTCTCCCTTTCCTCTGGCCTTTCTATTACCTGACACACTGAAATTAGGCCAATAACTTATCAATGGCCTCTAAATGTTCAAGTAAAAGGAACAGTCATGTATCTTTCACTATAAAGCATAAAGCTAGAGATGATTAAGCTTAGTGAGGAAGGCATGAAAAGCAGAGATAGGCAGGCTTCCTGCACCAAACAGCCAAGTAGTGAATGCAACGGAAACATTCTTGCAGATTAAGTGTTACTCCAGAGTTAAGGAAGTGAAATAGCCTTATTGCTAGTATGGAGAAAGTTTTGATGGTCTAGATAGAAGATCAAACCAGCCACAACATTCCCTTCAGCCAAAACCTAATCCAGAGCAAGGCCCTAACTCTCTTCAGTTCTGTGAGAGTTCAGAGAGATGAGGAAGCAGCAGAAGAAAAGCTTGAAGTTAGCAGAGGGTGGTCTATGAGGTTAAAAAGAAAAAGCCATATCCATAACATAAAAGTGCAAGGTGAAGCAGCAGGTGCTGATGTAGAAGCTATAGCAAGTTAATGAGAAGATCTAGCTAAGATAATGAAGGTGACTGAATAACAGAGTTTCATTGTAGATTTCTATTGGAAGAAGATGCCATCTAGGATGTTCATAGCTAGAGAAGAAAAGTCAGTGCCTGGCTTCAAAGGATAGACTGACTCTCTTGTTAGGAGTGAAGGGAACTGGTGACTTGAGGTTGAAGTCAGTGCTCATTTACCATTCTGAAAATTCAAGGACCCTTCCTAATTCAGTTCAGTTGCTCAGTCATGTCCAACTCTTTGCAGCCCCATGGCTACAGCACGCCAGGCTTCCCTGTCCATCACCAATTCTTGGAGCTTATTCAAATTCCTGTCCATAGAGTTGGTGATGCCATCCAACCATCTCATCCTCTGTCATCCCCTTCTCCCCCTGCCTTCAATCTTTCCCAGCATCAGGGTCTTTTCCCATGAGTCAGTTCTTCACATCAGGCAGCCAAAAGATTGGAGTTTTAGCTTCAGCATCAGTCCTTCCAATGAATATTCAGGACTGATCTCCTTTAGGATGGCCTGGTTTGATCTCCTTTCAGGCCAAGGGACTCTCAAGAGTCTTCTCCAATGCCATAGTTCAAAAGCATCAATTCTTTGGTGCTCAGCAGAGTCCAACTCTCACATCCATACATGACTACCAGAAAAACCATAAATTTGACTAGACGGACCTTTGGTGGCAAAGTAATGTATCTGCTTTTCAATATGCTGTCTAGGCTGGTCATAGCTTTTCTTCCAAGGAGAAAGCGTCTTTTACTTTCATGGCTACAGTCACCATCTGCAGTGATTTTGGAGCCCCCAAAATAAAGTTGTTACCATTTCCATTGTTTTCCCATGTATTTGCCATGAAGTGATGAGACCAGATGCTATGATCTTAGATTTCTGAATGTTGAGCTTTAAGCCAACTTTTTCAGTCTCCCCTTTCACTTTTATCAAGAGGCTCTTTAGTTCTTCGCTTTCTGCCATAAGACTGGTGTCATCTGCATGTCTGAAGTTACTGATATTTCTCCTGGCAGTCTTGATGATGTACTCATGATGTACTCTGCATATAAGTTAAATAAGCAGGGTGACAATATGCAGCCTTGGTGTACTCCTTTTCCTATTTGGAAGCAGTCTGTGTTCCATGTCCAGTTCTAACCTTTGCTTCCTGACCTGCATACAGGTTTCTCAAGAGGCAGGTCAGGTGGTCTGGTATTCCCATCTCTTTCAGAATTTTCCACAGTTTATTATGATACACACAGACAAAGGCTTTGGTGTAGTCAATAAAGCAGAAATAGATGTTTTTCTTGAACTCTCTTGCTTTTTGATTATCCAGTGGATGTTGGCAATTTGATCTCTGGTTCTTCTGCCTTTTTCTAAATCCAGCTTGAACATCTGGAAGTTCATGGTTCACGTACTGTTGAAGCCTGGTTTGGAGGATTTTGAGCATTACTTTGCTAGCGTGTGTGATGAGTGCAGTTGTGTGGTAGTTTGAGTATTCTTTGGCATTGCCTTTCTTTGGGATTGGAATGAAAGCAGAACTTTTCCAGTCCTGTGGCCACTTATGAATTATAAGGACCCTTATGAATTATGTTGAATCTGTTCTGCCTGTGCTCTAGAAAAGGAACAACAAGCCTGGGAGCAGCACATTGTTCACAGCATGGTTGACTAAATGTTTTAACCACTGTGGACACTTACAGCTCGGAAAGAGATTTCTTTCGCAGCATTACTGCTCTTTGGTCACCCAAGAGCTCTGATGGAGACATAAAATGAGATTAATGTTGTTCTCATGCCTGCTAAGTCAAAATCCATTCTGTAGCCCATGGAGCAAGGAGTCATTTTCATTTTCAGGTCTTACTGTTGAGAAATATACTTCATGAGGCTATGGCTGCTATAGATAATGATTCCTCTGATGCACCTGGGCAAAGTCAGTTGAAACCACTGGAAAAGATTCATCATTCTAGAAGCCATTAAAAACACCTGTGATTCATGGGAAGAGGTCAAAATACCAGCATTAACAGAAGTTTCAGTTCAGTTCAGTCACTCAGTCATCTCCGACTCTTTGCGACCCCCATGAATCGCAGCATGCCAGGCCTCCCTGCCCATCACCAACTCCCAGAGTTCACTCCAGACTCACCTCCATCAAGTCAGTGATGCCATCCAGACATCTCATCCTCGGTCATCCCCATCTCCTCCTGACCCCAATCCCTCCCAGCATCAGAGTCTTTTCCAGTGAGTCAACTCTTCTCATGAGGTGGCCAAAGTACTGGAGTTTCAGCTTCAGCATCATTCCTTCCAAAGAAATCCCAGGGCTGATCTCCTTCAGAATGGACTGGTTGGATCTCCTTGCAGTCCAAGGGACTCTCAAGAGTCTTGTCCAACACCACAGTTCAAAAGCATCAATTCTTCGGCGCTCAGCTTTCTTCACAGTCCAACTCTCACATCCATACATGACCACAGGAAAAACCATAGCCTTGACTAGACGGACCTTAGTCGGCAAAGTAATGTCTCTGCTTTTGAATATACTATCTAGGTTGGTCATAACTTTTCTTCCAAGGAGTAAGCGTCTTTTAATTTCATGGCTGCACTCACCATCTGCAGTGAGTTTGGAGCCCCCTAAAACAGTCTGACAGTTTCCACTGTTTCCCCATCTATTTTCCATGAAGTGATGGGACTGGATGCCATGACCTTCGTTTTCTGAATGTTGAGCTTTAAGCCAACTTCTTCACTCTCTTCTTTCACTTTCATCAAGAGGTCTTTTAGCTCCTCTTCGCTTTCTGCCATAAGGGTGGTGTCATCTGCATATCTGAGGTTATTGATATTTCTCCTGGCAATCTTGATTCCAGCTTGTGTTTCTTCCAGCCCAGCGTTTCTCATGATGTACTCTGCATAGAAGTGAAATAAGCAGGGTGACAATATACAGCATTGTCACCCTTGACGTACTCCTTTTCCTATTTGGAACTAGTCTGTTTTTCCATGTCCAGTTCTAACTGTTACTTCCTGACCTGCATACAGATTTCTCAAGAAGCAGGTCAGGTGGTCTGGTATTCCCATCTCTCTCAGAATTTTCCACAGTTTATTGTGATCCACACAGACAAAGGCTTTAGCATAGTCAATAAAGCAGAAATAGATGTTTTTCTGGAACTCTCTTACTTTTTCCATGATCCAGCAGATGTTGGCAATTTGATCTCTGGTTCCTCTGCCTTTTCTAAAACCAGCTTGAACATCAGGGAGTTCATGGTTCATGTGTTCCTGAAGCCTGGCTTGGAGAATTTTGAGCATTATTTTACTAGCATGTGAGATGAATGCAATTGTGTGGTAGTTTGAGCATTCTTTGGCGTTGACTTTCTTTAATTCCAACCCTCATGGGTGATTTTGAGCGGTTCAGGACTTCAGTGGAGGAAATAATTGCAGATATAGTGGAAATAGCAAGAGAGCTGGAAGTGGAAGTGGCTCAACAGTAGAGAATCTGCCTGCCAATGCAGGAGACCCAGGTTCAATCCCTGGGTTGGGAAGATCCCCTGGAGAAGGGCATGGCAACCCACTCCAGTATTCTTGACTGGAGAATTCCGTGGACAACGGAGCCTGGCGGGCTATAGTCCATGGGGGTCACAGAGTTGGACTTGGCTGTGCGACTAATACACACACACGCGACACACACACACACACATACAGAAGTAGAAGTGCAGTCTAGAGATGGGACTGAATTGCTTCAGTCTCATGATAAAACTTGAGTGGATGAGGAGCTGCTTCTAGTGGGTAAGCAAAGAAGGTAGTTTCCTGAGGTGAATCTACTCTTGGTGAAGATGTTGTGAAGATTGTTGAAATGACAAGCATTTCGCATATTACATAAGCTTAGTTGATAAAGTAACCTCAAGATTTGAAAGGAATGATGCCAATTTTGAAAGAAGTTCTGTCATGGATAAAATGCTATCACACAGCTTTGCCTGCTACAGAGAAGTTGTTCCTGAGAAGAAGAGTCGATGGCGTGCAAGCTTCACTGTCTTCTGTCAAGAAATTGCCACAGTCAGCCCCGGCCTTTATCAGTCGCCACCCTAATTAGTCAGCAGCCAGTGACACTGACCCTCCACCAGCCAAAAGATTATGACTCACTAAAAGCTTAGAGTATGGTTAGCATTTTTAGCACTACAGTATTTTTAAATTAATATATCCACATAGTCTTTTTAGATGTAATGTATCACACGCTTCAGTTCAGTTCAGTCGCTCAGTCGTGTCTGACTCCTTTGTGACCCCATGAATTGCAGCGCACCAGGCCTCCCTGTCCATCACCAGCTCCTGGAGTTCACACGCTTAGTGGACTACAATATAGAGTAAATATGACTTTCATATGCACTAAGAATGAAGAAGTTCACGTGACTTCCTTTATTGTGGTGCTTGCTTTGTTGTAGTTTCTGGAAACAGACCTACAATATCAGAGTGACGTCTGTATATGCTTTTAATCTTTTGTCTGTATTTCTCTCTCTAGTTGCCTAGCTGGCCATACAGAAGTTTTGAGGGTCACTAGATAGCTATTGAGATTTCTTGTTGTGAGGCATTTGGATTTGGGTTGAAGAGAAATAAAAATTCTTTGTGCTTTTTTAAATTTAAAAAACACTGTGATGGTTAATTTTATGTGTCAGCTTGGCAGGGCTACAGTAGTTAGATATTTGGTCAACAATTATTCTAGATACCTCTGTGAACGAATTTTTTATGATATTAACATTTAAATCAGTAGACTCTGAGTAAAGCAGATTAACCCCAATATTGTGGGTGGGCCTCATCCAGTCAGTTGAAAGCCTCAATAAAAAGACTGACCTTCCTCCCAAAGGAGGGCACTATGCCAGCAGACTGACTTTGGACATAAATGCCAATTCTTCCTTGGGTCTCCAGCCTGCTGGCATAAATTTTGGATTTGCCAGTCTCCCTAATTATGTGTGCCAATTGCTTAAAATAAGTTTCTCTCTTCTCTCCAGCTCTGTCTATCTATACACACATCCTACTGGTCTGTTTCTGAGTGTCGAAGAATTGATGCTTTTGAACTGTGGTGTTGGAGAAGACTCTTGCAAAGAGATCCAACCAGTCCATCCTGAAGGAGATCAGTCCTGGGTGTTCTTTGAAGGACTGATGCTAAAGCTGAAACTCTGATACTTTGGCCACCTCATGTGAAGAGTTGACTCATTGGAAAGACTCTGATGCTGGGAGGGATTGGGAGCAGGAGGAAAAGGGGACAACAGAGGAGGAGATGGCTAGATGGCATCACCAAGTCGATGGACGTAAATTTGAGTGAACTCTGGGAGCTGGTGATGGACAGGGAGGCCTGGTGTGCTGTGATTCATGGGGTTGCAAATAGTCGGACACGACTGAGTGACTGAACTGAACTGGTTTGTTTCGTAAAGAATCCTGACTAGGATGCAGGATGCATGGGGCTGATGCACAGGATGATTCAAGTAGAGGATGTGGGGTGGGAGGTGGGAGGGGCTTCAACACTGGGAGTTTGTGTTCACCTATGGCTGATCCGTGTCAATGTATGGCAAAACAAATATAGTATTGTAATTAAAAAAAAATAAATTTAATAATTAAAAAAAAATCCTGACTAATCCCTGCATGTAACACACATGTATAATATCTCTAAAAATAATATAATTACTTTTTTTATAAAAGTTAAAGCTTCCATATGAGAAAATAGGTCCAGAAACATTTGGGAAATTGTCCAAGGATCTACATAGACTCCTTCTACATTAGTTAGTGATGGATCTGAGGTGAAGACCTATGAATGACTGACTCAGGAGCTTACCCTTCTTTCCAGTGAAGTATGATCATTTTAATTACCTATTAAATTATGATATAGAAACAAATACTTAGAGAATACAGAATGTGAGATAGATCTTGATGTGTTTTTAGAATTACCTGGAGGAAAAGAGATGATGAAGCATTTTAAGGCAGTGAAGAGTATTTTTTAAAGCTTTAGAGGAGAGAATGAATAAAATGCATCTCTGAGATTGGGTCTTTGTGGGACAGATATTAAGTGAAAAAAATCAAGGCATGAAGCAGTAAGAATGTTACTGTTTTTATATAAATGTGTATGTATAAAATTCATATATATGTGTAGTCAGTTATAAAAATATATGTACAGGTGTATAAAAATATATGCATATCTCCTTGTGGGCATATATTCATAAGGCTATATAAGGAGAACTTACCTGCATTTCCAGGAAGAAAGACTAGCCATCATGCTTCCAAGACCTGAGTCCCTTATTCCTGAGGAGCAAATAAATATACCTGCATCACTAGAAAACAGTGCTCCATTAAAATGATTCAGGACAGGTTTCACAAGAACTGTTAACTGTACTTTGTGGAAGGATAGGGAGGCTTTATTTATTTTTTCAATTTTGTTGCCTTCACATTTTAAAAATCATATGTGTGAATTACCTTTGTAATAATAATTGTAAAAACTAGTTTAAAAGAAAAAGGGAAAGGTACTTATTAATGCCACTGAACTATATACTTAAAAATGGTTTAAAAGGTAAATATTATGCATATTTTAACATGAAAGAAAGGGAAAGAGATAGAGGAAAAGAAGGGTAGGAAGGAGAGGGGAAGGATATCATCCATTGATAAATATAGGACTAAAAACGAATGTGTAAAAATTGTTCTACTTTTACTGAAATTGTTCAGTCTTTGATGTGACATGTGCTAAAAGAAAAAAGCATGCTACTTGGGCAGCTCTAAAATTATCCCCCTAAGCAGTGAAAAGAGCAACATTCAGGGACGATATTTTTGATCACATTCCTTCTTCCAGGTTGGCTGTGTGCTCAGGCTAAGGGCAGCCCTGGCTGAGGCCGTGGGACCCACCTTCACACAAAACAGCTCTGGATTTGACCTTCAGCAGGCTGCTTCCAGGAGCTGCCAAGCACATGGTACATTATCTGGAGCTGTGCCCACATTGTTACTTCACTCACTTTCCCATTAAAAATAGAGACAAAATAAAAACATCCCAGACCCCTGTGTTCCTTGGGTTAGAACTGGCCCAGCAAACTCCTGGCCAGATGCCCACCAGTGGAGGGGAGGGGGAGGCGGGGAGGGGCAGGGTCCACATACTAGGCCATGGAGGGAAGGGGATGTTGGGTGTACTGCAGCTAGGCTGGACGGAGGTGTCTTGGGAAGCTGGGTCCCCATCCCAAGAGTCAGCTGGCTGAAACCTCTGAGGGTTTCATGTCACCTTGAGGGACCCCGCCTGACCTGACTCTTGCCTCCCTTCTGGCCTCCTTTCCTGGACCCCTGTGTCAGGCAGACAGGACACCTTCACCCAGCCTTGCTGCTCCCCATGGGGGAAGGCCAAGACCTGAGGCAGATATTTTGACATAATATTTTAATAAAAATTGTTAAGTATATATAACATAAAATGTACCATTCTAATCATTTTTAAATATACAATTTAGTGGCATTGAGTACATTCTCAGTGTTGTGCTTGACACAGCCTTTTAGTGCAGGGAACATTTGAAGACAGTCCACTTGATGCTGTTGTTTTTCCCCAGCTTTTTTTTTAAAACACTTCAAAAGAATAGGACAGTGAATAGCCATTCACCTAGATTAGCCATTTGTTTGTATTTTTAAAATTTCAAATATTTTATTTATATATAATGTTATTCTAGAGAGAATTTAAGGAAACTGAAAAGTAACATAATGTGACAAAAATAGATTCTTCATTTAACATTTTCTTTGATTTTCCTCTCTCTCTCTCTCAGTGTACACTAGTTTGATTTTTGCTGAATCATTTGAGATTCAGTTACAGACATCATGATGACAAGTCACTGGTAAAATTTTCCCCATGTACCCCATAAACAAAAGTCGTTTCTTTTCGAGGCACATAAACTGTTGTGTGTTATTTTTTTAAATTCAGGATCCAAAGATCACACTATATTCGATCATCATGTTTCCTCAGTATCCTTGAATCTACATATCTATTTTTCATGTGTATGTGTGTCTTTCTTGACATTATTCCTTCTGAAGAGCCCAGGCCAGTTGTTTTTCAGAGTATTTGTTTGATTTGGTTTGGCTGTTTATTTCTTTGTGTTTGGATTCAAGTTGAGTCTTGCTGGTAGGAAGGTTGTTATTTCAATACCACCTGGGTGGGATATTGCAGCTCAGTTCTGGTACTAACACCTGGAGTCAGCACAGATCCCACAGTCTTCTGATGTCAGCTCTAAGTTCAGGGGATCCCCAGGCTACCCATCCACTGACAAGCTGAAAATTCAGAGGTTCTAATTACACCTCCCACCCCCTTGAGTTCAGTAATTTATTAGAATGACACAGAATTCATAAAAATGCTATTGTAGAGGAGGAAAAATACATTTCCCTCTACTCTTCTAGGTTCTTGGTTAAAAGACAGGTTAGCAAGAGAAAAATAAAAAGTTTAATAATGTGTATACCTCCTGTATACATGAGAGAGATCCAGGAAAACTAACCCCTGAAATGGCCCAAGATACCACCTTAAATACCATCTCCAGTTAAAGACAAAGCTAGACATTTGAGGGCATGGGGACACCAGTTATGGAAGCTTACCAGGCAAAGCATAGTAAACAAGGGTATGTTGTTATTGCAGATTTAAGTCCATGCCTTCTCCACTGATAAGAATTTCTAGAGTTTTAGTCATCCTCCTTCCTGGTACAAAGAGTGAGACAGCCTTACACGTGGAAGTTTCCCTCATAATTGTACATGTTTCTTACAAAAGGTAACATCTCTTTGGTTGTCAGAGTTTCTCTCATGTCTGCTTTTATTTTTTTTTAAGACCATCTCAACATAATTCTAATGCCAAACAAATATATTTTTGGGATGGCACTTCCCTGGTGGCTCAGCCGGTTGGAAAGATCCCCTGGAGAAGGGAATGGCACCCCACTCCAGTATTCTTGCCCGGAAAATTCCATGGACAGAGGAGCCTGGTGGGCTACAGTCCATGGGATTGCAAAGAGTCGGACATGACTGAGTGACTAACAGCAACAAGGTTCTGCTTCCCCTCGCTATACTGATTATTTTATTATAAAGAATACAACCTAGGGACAGTCAATGAGAAGACATATAGGCTGAGGTCTGGCAGAGCAGAGTTTCTGTGTCTTGTTCCTATGGAATGAGAACATATCACCTTACTGGGACATTAATGTGTTCACCAACCAAAAAGTTCCACCGAGCTACAGTGTCTAGAGTTTTATTGTATTAACGTGATTGGTTGAGTCATTGGCCATATGGTTGAACTCCTCTCCAGCCTCTACCCCTTCTCCAGAAACTGGGTGGGCACAAAGACCCGACCCTCTAATCTTGTGATTGGTCTTATGATTAGTAACCGGCCCTCATCCTCAAGCTGGGCACCCACATGAGTCACTTTCTTAACATAAACTCAGGTGTGATCCAAGGGGCTGATAGGAAACAAAGGTACTTCTTTCACTCAGGAAATTTCAAGAGTTTTAGAAATTCTGTACCAGGAACCAGGGATAAAGACCAGACAAATTCTTTATTATATAACAGCTATATAGGTCATTTTGTGTCCTTCTCAGTATATTATATCATGAGACATATAATATCACTTTGTTCCATCATTACTGATAACAGACTTGGTAATATGTGCCACATTTCTCCATTATAAAGATATTTTAGCCTTTGTAATTAGGTAATATTTTGTGTGAAATTCTGAATATTTAATTTCCCAAAATCTATTCATGAAGAAGTTTTAACATTTAATGACTATTGGCTATATCAGCTATTGCAAAAATGGTTATTTTCTGATAATTCTTTCACATTGATTAATATATTTGGCTGCACTGAGTCTTAGTTGTGGCATTTGGGATCCAGTTCCTTGACCAGGGATTGAGCCCTGACCCCCTGCCTTGCAAGTGCAGAACCCTAGCCACTGGACCACCAGGAAAGTTCCCAAATGGTTATTTTCTAATTCAATAATGTCATCTACATTTATTGTTGTTCAGTTGCTAAGTCATGTCTGACTCTTTGTGACCCCATGGACTGCAGCACATCAGGCTTCCCTGTTCTTCACCATCTCCCAGAGTTTGCTCAAACTCATGTCCACTGAGTCAATGATGCCATCCAACTATCTCATCCTCTGTCACCCCCTTCTCCTCCTGCCCTCAATCTTTCCCAGCATCAGAGTCTTTTGCAATGAGTCAGCTCTTTGCATCAGGTGGCTAAAATATTGGAGCTTCAGCATCAGTGCTTCCAATGAATATTCAGGACTGATTTCCTTTAGGACTGACTGATTTGATCTCCTTGCAGTCCAAGGAACTCTCAAGAGTCTTCTCCAGCACCACAATTTGAAAGCATCAGTTCTTCAGCACTCAGCATTTTTATGGTCCAAGTCTCACATTAGTGCCTGACTCCTGGAAAAACCATAGTTTCACTATACAAGCCTTTGTCAGCAAAGTGATGTCTCTGCTTTTAATACGCTGTCTAAGTTTGTCATAGCTTTTCTCCCAAGGAGCAAGCATCTTTTAATTTTGTGGCTGCAATCAGCAGCCACAGTGAGTTTGGAACCCAAGAAAATAAAATCTGTCACTGATGACACTTTTTCCCTTTCTATTTACATTGCAGTGATGTGACTGGATGCCATCATCTTAGTTTTTGAATGTTGAGTTTTAAGCCAGCTTTTCACTCACCTCTTCACCCACATCAAGAGGCTCTTTAGTTCCTCTTGCTTTCTGCCATTAGAGTGGTATCATCTGCATATCTGAAGTTGTTATTTCTCCTGGCAGTCTTGATTCCAGCTTATGATTTATCCAGCCTGGCATTTCACATGATATACTCTGCATAGAAGTTAAATAAGTAGAAATACAGCCTTGGTGAATTCCTTTCTCAGTTTAGAACCAGTCTGTTCCATCTCTGGTTCTAACTGTTGCTTCTTGATCTGCATACAGGAGGCAGGTAAGGTGGTCTGGTATGCCTGTCTCTCTGAGAATTTTCCACAGTTTGTTGTGATTCAAACAGTCAAAGGCTTTAGTGTATGTAGTCAATGAAGCCAAAGTAGATGTTTTCCTAAAATTCCCTAGCTTTTTCTGTGATCCAGTGTTTGTTGGCAGTTTGATCTCTGGTCCCTCTGCCTTTTCAAAATCTGAGCTTGTACATGTGGAAGTTCTTGATTCACATACTATTGAAGCCTGACTTGAAAGATTTGGAGCATTACCTTGCTAGCATGTGAAATGATGGCAGTTGTATGATAGTTTGCACATTCTTTGGCATTGCCTTTCTTTGGGATTGGAATGAAAACTGACCTTTTCCAGTCCTATGATCGTTGTTTCCCAAATTTGCTGGCATATGGAGTGCAGCAGTTTCGTAGCATCATCTTTTAGGATTTGAAATAGCTCAGCTGGAATTCCATCACCTCCACTAGCTTTGTTCATAGTAATGCTTCCTCCGTCCCACTTGACTTCATACTCCAGAGTGTCTGGCTCTAGGTGAGCGACAACACAATCGTGGTTATCTGGGTCATTAAGACTTTTTTGTATAGTTCTTCTGTGTATTCTTGCCACTTCTAGCTGGCTTTTTTTTTTTTTTTTTTTCTGTAAAGAGCTTTGCTTCCCCCTCTGGTACTCCATTTAAGTTTTTAATAAAGTATCTTTATGAACTCATAGGTTCTATTACACACAGGTTTTTTTTTTTTTTTTTTATGCTCAAATTATCCTAGATTTGAATAATGAGAGTCTCTTCATGCTCATTCCTGTATCCTATTTTGAGTTCTTACTCTGTGTTGATGAGATTATTATGATTTTGTTGTGAATTGATGCAGGCTAATAAGTAACTAAAACAGCCATTAATTGTCATGTAGGAGATGAGTCAGTCTTCCTCTGTCACAGGGACTTTTTCCATCACTGACCCCACCGCACATGATGTGACTGAACTGGGGTGAAGGATGGGAGGGCAGTAAACATCCACGGGAAGATCACAAGTAGAGGAGAGCAGAGTCACCACACTGTCTGGCTCATAAAAGACTATCACGCCCAGTGATGACTTTGAGAATTCACTTTCGCTTCATGGACTGCACATTAGTTAAACAATCATATGTGTCCTTAACAATGGCAATTCACTTTCTATTAGTATGCGTGTACACATACATTAAAGTATCTGTACTTTTTATTGCAGCCTTACTTATAATGCATGTCAGATGTATACTCAGCTCTGCAGAGAAATGTTTCAGGGGTAAAAAGGAGAGAAGGAAATTATGGCTAAAAATGATAACATTCTGATAAGAAAAAAAAAGAATGTTCAACTATATTTCTTATGATTTTCTTTTAGCTAAGTAATGTCTATACATTAAAATTGTTTACAGGCTTTTATAAATAATTGTTTTGAGGGAAAAATAACCTACTTTAAAAAATTTTATTGGAGTATATAGTTGATTTACAATGTTGTGTTAGTTTCAAGTATATAGCAAATTGAATGAGGTAGACATATATCCACTTTTTTTTTTTTAAGACTCTTTCCCTTATAGACCATTATAGAGTATTAAGCGGAGTTCCCATATGATACAGCAGGTTCTTATTAGTTACCTATTTTAAATAGCATGCGTATGTCAATCCCAGTCTCCCAATTTGTCCCATTATGCCTTTATCCCCTGGTAACAATAAGTTTGTTTTCTGCATCTGTGACTTTACTTATGTTTTATAAATAAGTTCATGTTTACCTTTTTTTTTAGATTCCACGTGTGAGTGATATTGTATGATATCTGTTTTCTGTGTCTGACTTACTTCCCTCAGTAAGACAATCTCTAGGTCCATCCACATTGCTGCAAATGGCGTTATTTGGTTCTTTTTTATGGCTAATATTCCATTGTATATATGTAGCATATGTTTTTTTGTCCATTCCTTTGTTGATAGACATTTAGGTTGCTTCCATGTCCAGGCTATTGTAAATAGTGCTGCAGTGGGCACTGAGGTACAGGTATCTTTTTGAATTATGGTTCTCCACAGATATATGCCAAGGAGCAGGATTACTGGGTTATAAACAACCTACTTTTAGAAGAAGCTGATTTTAGACTCTTAGAAGTAAAAAAAATTCAAACTATTCTTTGAAAGTACTGTATGTTCATTCATAAATAATTCAACACAGAACATAATAAGGTGGGAAATAAGCATTTTAGTTCCTAAGTGAAAAATTATGCAAGGGAAGGCACTTAGAGATGAATTTCTCAACTTTAGCACAAATGACCTTTGGGACTGGATAATTTTTTGTGGTGGAGGATGCCAAGTGCATTATGGGACAGGGTGCAACAGCCCTAGCCTCTACTCACCAGATGCTGGTAAAATTCCCCACCTCCAGTTGTAACAACCAGAATGCCTCCAGATTTTGCCACCTGTCCCTGGGGGACAAAACTCCCTCACTGAGAACCAAAGAAGGTAAAGATGTTCTATTGGACACATACCTGGTAATAAGAAGAGTGATTTTAAAGTCAAGATACCTTTTTCCAAAGCTCCAGTTTCAAAGTGAAAGAAGTGAAGTCACTCAATTATGTCCGACTCTTTGTGATCCCATGGACTGTAGTCTACCAAGCTTCTCTGTCCATGGGATTTTCCAGGCAAGAGTACTGGAGTGGGTTGCCATTTTCTTCTCCAGGGGATCTTCCTGACCCAGGGATCGAACCCATGTCTCCTGCATTGCAGGCAGAAGCTTTACCCTCTGAGCCACCAGGGAAGCCCAGTTTCAAAATACTCCCTAAATGAAAAGAGCCATGTCAAAATGTCTTTGCTTCATCCTAGTCATGGTTATTATGGGTCACTTGGACCAAAGTAGGCTTCCCTCTATTTTTTCCGCTTCCCACTCTATTTACATTTTAAAATTAAGTTCATGAGTACATAAACTCCCACCTTGGCCTTGATGACTCCTTCATCAGATCTCAGCCTGAGGGTGCCTTCCTGGGGCATTCTTGGGATGTTCAAGGTGATTTCCATACTTTTGTTATATGTTCCCACAACATCCTGTCCTTACGTTTGTTTATAACACTTGTCACATTTGGAATTACCCGTTTAATTTCTATTTGTCCTGTCCGGCTCACTGCCAGTGTTGATTACTACAACTCATACTGTCTGACATTAAGGATATGCCAAGGAAATATACTGAAATTTATTTTTCTCTTTGGTTCCAAAATTATTCATTCTTAAATTCATATGTTACATTTTTTTTTAATCATGATGAATGTACTTTAACTATGGCAAAAAGAGTTAAGGTGCTGGAGGTACTTGTGAAGAGAAATAGATAACCATAGGTCTGGGTTGACTGCCTCCTCCCAGTCTGTGGCACCAGCCAATCCCAACACATATTTCACTCACTCCTTTTCAGAAGTCACAGGATAATCTTTTATACAATGCTAAATAAAGAACATGATTTAAGAATTCTTTATAGGATGGGATGATTTATGAGAATGGCATTGAAACATGTATAATATCATATATGAAATGAATCACCAGTCCAGATTTGATGTATGATACTGGATGCTTGGGGCTGGTGCACTAGGATGACCCAGAGGGATGGTATGGGGAGGGAGGAGGGAGGGGGTTCAGGATGGGGAAAATGTGTATACTCGTGGCGGATTCATGTTGATGTATGGCAAAACCAATATAATATGTAAAGTAATTAACCTCCAATTAAAATAAATAAATTTATATATATATTTTTATTTTTTTAATTAAATTTATTTATTTTTTAATTACAATACTGTATTTGTTTTGCCATACATTGACACGAATCAGCCATAGGTGAATTCTTTATATAAGTTGAGGAGATATAACTGTGAAAGCTCATGTGTTTTTTTCCTTGTAGAAATGGTAATATGCAAGGGTGGCTTGGCCTGCAGAAGTTTGAAGCAGAGTTCTGGTTCCCGGTCAGGAATAGAGATCAGGTCTTGGCATTGAGAGCATAGAATCCTAATCACTAGACCTCCAGGGACTAGTGGCCAGTGACAAGACTCTGCCCATCATCTGTGTAGAAATAAATTTTCACATAGAGATGAAAAGTAGAGAAACAAGTAAAGTGTTTATTAGGAGGAAAAAGAATATGTATGGATAGACACACAGACAGGCTCAGAGTGAGTCGTGCACTCATAAGTTCAATCACTTTTAGGGAGTATTTATTCCAGATTTCCTTTGGCCACTCATCTTCCTTTGCCCGGTTCTGAGTCTTTATTTTAGGTCATACCTGAATGGTCTAGTGGTTTTCCTACTTTCTTCGATTTAACTCTGAATTTGGCAACAAGGAGTTCATGATCGGAGCCACAGTCAGCTCCCAGTCTTGTTTTTGCTGACTGCATAGAGCTTGTCCATCTTTGGCTGCAAAGAATATAATCAATCTGATTTCAGTGTTGACCATCTGGTGATATCCATGTGTAGAGTCTTCTCTTGTGTTGTTAGAAGAGGGTATTTGCGTACATTCTCTTGGCAAAACTCTATTCTTGCCCTGCTCCATTCCATATTTCAAGGCCAAATTTGCCTGTTACTCCATGTGTTTCTTGACTTCATATTTTTGCATTCCAGTTCCCTATAATGAAAAGAACACCTTTTTTGGGTGTTAGTTCTAAAAGGTCTTGTAGGTCTTCATAGAACTATTCAACTTCAGCTTCTTCAGCGTTACTGTTTGAGGCATAGGCTTGGATCACTGTGATACTGAATGGTTTGCCTTGGAAACAAGCAGAGATCATTCTGTCGTTTTTGAGATTGCATCCAATTACTGCATTTCAACTCTTGAGAGTCCCTTGGACTGCAAGGAGATCCAACCAGTCCATCCTAAAGGAGATCAGCCCTGGGTGTTCTTTGGAAGGAATGATGCTAAAGCTGAAACTCCAGTACTTTGGCCACCTCATGCGAACAGTTGACTCACTGGAAAAGACTCTGATGCTGGGAGGGATTGGGGGCAGGAAGAGAAGGGGACAACAGAGGATGAGATGGCTAGATGGCATCACTGACTCGATGGAGGTGAGTCTGAGTGAACTCCGGTAGTTGGCGATGGCCTGGCATGCTGCAATTCATGGGGTTGCAAAGAGTTGGACACGACTGAGAAACTGAACTGAACTTCATTTCAGACTCTTTTGTTGACCATGATGGCTACTCCATTTCTTCTAAGGGATTTCTGCCCACAGTAGTAGATATAATGGTCATCTGAGTTAAATTCACCCATTCCAGTCCATTTTAGTTTGCTGATTCCTAGAATGTTGATGTTCACTCTTGCCATCTCCTGTTTGACCACTTCCAATTTGCCTGATTCGTGGACCTGACATTCCAGGTTCCTATGCAATATTGCTCTTTACAACATTGGACCTTGCTTCTACAACCAGTCACATCCACAACTGGGTATTGTTTTTGCTTTGGCTCCATCCCTTCATTCTTCCTGGAGTTATTTTTCCACTGATCTCCTGTAGCATATTGGGCACCTACTGATCTGGGGAGTTCCTCTCTCAGTATCTTATCATTTTGCCTTTTCATACTGTTCATGAGGTTCTCAAGACAAGAATACTGAAGTGGTTTACCATTCCCTTCTCCAGTGGACCACATGCTGTCAGACCTCTCCACCATGACCATCCATTTTGGATGGCCCCATACAGCATGGCTTAGTTTCAGAGTTAGACAAGGCTGTGGTCCATGTGATCAGATTGACTAGTTTTCTGTTATTGTGGTTTCAGTGTGTCTGCCCTCTGATGCCCTCTCGCAACACCTACCATCTTATTTGGGTTTCTCTTCACGGCTGCTCCAGCAAAGCGCAGGGGTGCTCCTTACTTTGGATGAGGACACCCCTTCTGACCTTGAATGTGGGGTAGCTCCTCTCAGCCCTTCTGCACCCATGCAGCCACCACTCCTTGGATGTGGGGTTGCTCGGCACAAGAGCAAAGTGGTGATTGCAGCCATGAAATTAAAAGACGCTTACTCCTTGGAAGGAAAGTTATGACCAAACTAGACAGCATATTCAAAAGCAGAGATGTTACTTTGCCAACAAAGGTCCATCTAGTCAAGGCTATGGTTTTTCCAGTAGTCATGTATGGATGTGAGAGTTGGACTGTGAAGAAAGCTGAGTGCTGAAGAATTGATGCTTTTGAACTGTGGTGTTGGAGAAGACTCTTGAGAGTCCCTTGGACTGCAAGGAGATCCAACCAGTCCATTCTAAAGGAGATCAGCCCTGGAAGGAATGATGTTGAAGCTGAAACTCCAGTACTTTGGCCACCTCATTAGAAGAGTTGACTCATTGGAAAAGACCCTGATGCTCAGAGGAATTGGGGGCAGGAGGAGAAGTGGACGACAGAGGATGAGATGGCTGGATGGCATCTCCAACTTGATGCACATTAGTTTAGGTGAACTCTGGAAGTTGGTGATGGACAGGGAGGCCTGGTGTGCTGCGATTCATGGGGTCACAAAGAGTCAGACACGACTGAGTGACTGAACTGACTGACTGATTGCGTCTGTATTTGGTATGTTTCAAGGTCTTCCCATGTGTGTGCACATATCTCTTAGCCAAGATGGAATCTAGAAACACCCATTGCTAGAATGGGTATTGATATCACTTACTATGGGGTGCGCCCCTTCTCTTTTTGTCCTCCAAGGAGCCTTTCTGCACATGTGGAATCAGGAATGTCTCCTTGACTTCTAGAGTGAGGAATTTGTTGTCTCTCTATCTCTTATCTGGGCAGGGCCCAGCCTCCTCTCTCCTGCTATTCCGTAGTATCTGTCCACAGGGGACAAATTCCAGTTGCTCAGCCTGGGGCCCATCTATCTCCTATCTCCATCTGGAACGTAGTCTCAAATTACCCAAAACATTCAAAAGATTCCTATATTCTATTTTTTTTAATGATGGAGTTGATGCAAGATTTGAAACAAAGTTATTGAGACTTTCTGTGCAGGGTATTTTTGGCTTCAAATAACAGAGAACCCAATTCAAAATGGATAATTAAAGAAAATTATCATTATTTTATATAATATGATTCAAGGTGGGTTGGTTTCAGGTTTGGATAAACAGTTAGCTCAATAACATCTTTGAATACCCGACTTCTTTCATTTTTTTCCATCTCCCACCTACATGTGTCCATTTTATCTTCATTCTGGCTCAGCCATGGTAACAAAATGGCTGTCCTACTTCCACAAGTCATATCTAGCCCTCCATGAGCAAAAAAGAAACCATGTCTTCCTTTGTGTTTCTTTCAAAATATTTAAATTTACATAAAATTCACTATCATGCAGTTCTTTGAGTTTTGACAAACACATACTCACGTTATCACTCCCACAGTCAAGATACAGAACACTTTCATTAACCCCCACTTCTGTGTGTGTGTGCTGTCCCCATCCCTAAATCTGGCAACGACTGATATCTTGTTTGTCCTGGCTTTTCTAATACATGTGGTGATGTATCATTTTGGGTTTATTTGCATTCCCATAAAGCAGAAGTTAGAACTGGAATGAATAACAGACTGGTTCCAAATAGGAAAAGGAGTATGCCAAGGCTATATACTCTCACCCTGTTTATTTAACTTCTATGCAGAGTACATCATGAGAAATGCTGGGCTGGAGGAAGCACAAGCTAGAATCAAGAATGATGGGAGAAATATCAATAACCTCAGATATGCAGCTGACACCACCCTTATGGCAGAAAGCAAAGAAGAACTAAAGAGCCTCTTGATGAAAGTGAAAGAGGAGAGTGAAAAAGTTGGCTTAAAGCTCAACATTCAGAAAACAAAGATCATGGCATCCAGTCCCATCACTTCATGGCAGATAGATGGGGAAACAGTGGAAACTGTCAGACTTTATTTGGAGGGGCTCCAAAATCACTGCAGATGGTGATTGCAGCCATGAAATAAAAAGACACTCCTTGGAAGGAAAGTTATGACCAAACTAGATAGCATATTGAAAAGCAGAGACGTTACTTTGCCAACAAAGGTCCATCTAGTCAAGGCTATGGTTTTTCCAGTAGTCATGTATGGATGTGAGAGTTGGACTGTGAAGAAAGCTGAGCACCGAAGAATTGATGCTTTTGAACTGTGGTGTTGGAGAAGACTCTTGAGAGTCCCTTGGACTGCAAGGAGATCCAACCAGTCCATTCTGAAGGAGATCAGCCCTGGGATTTCTTTGGAAGGACTGATGCTAAAGCTGAAACTCCAGTACTTTGGCCACCTCATGAGAAGAGTTGACTCATTGAAAAAGACTCTGATGCTGGAAGGGATTGGGGTCAGGAGGAGAAGGGGACGACTGAAGATGAGATGGCTGGATGGCATCACTGACTCAATGGACGTGAGTTTGAGTGAACTCTGGGAGTTGGTGATGGACAAGGAGGCCTGGCATGCTGCGATTTATGGGGTTGCAAAGAGTCGGACGCAACTGGGCGACTGAACTGAACTGAAAGCATAATGATTTTAGAACTTTTCATGTGCTTATTTGCCATCTATATATCCTCTGTAGTGAAGATTCTGTTCAAATCTTTTTGTCCACATTATGTTTTTATTCTTACTATTGAGTTTTGAGAGTTCTTTATATATTCTAGCTAGAAGTTCTTTCTTGTGTATGTTTTGCCAGTATATCCTCCAAAGCCTGTGGATTGTCTTTGTATTCTTCTACTGCTCTGTTTTGTGAAGCAAAAGATTTTAATTGTGATGAAGTCCAATTTACCAATTTTCTCTTTCAACGATTATAGTTTTAGTGTCATATCTAACAAGTCTTTGTATAACCCAGGCTTACAAAGATATTTTTCTATGTTCCAAAAGTTTTATCAGTCAGTTCAGCTGCTCAGTCGTGTCTGACTTTTTGCGACCACATGTACTGCAGCACACCAGGCCTCCTTGTCCATCACCAACTCCTGGAGTCCACCAAAACTCATGTCCATTGAGTCAGTGATGCCATCCAGCCATCTCATCTTCTGTTGTCCCCTTCTCCTCCTGTCCTCAATCTTTCCCACATCAGGCTCTTTTACAGTGAGTCAGCCCTTCGCATCAGGTGGCCAAAGTATTGGAGTTTCAGCTTCAACATCAGTCCTTCCAACACTGAGGACTGAGCACTCAGGACTGATCTCCTTCAGAATGGACTGGTTGGACCTCCTTGCAGTTCAAGGGACTCAAGAGTCTCTCCAACACCACATTTCAAAAGCATCAATTCTTCAGTGCTCAGCTTTCTTCACAGTCCAACTCTCACATCCATACATGACCACTGGAAAAACCATAGCCTTGGCTAGATGGACCTTTGTTGGCAAAGTAATGTCTCTGCTTTTGAATATGCTATCTAGGTTGGTCATAACTTTCCTTTCAAGGTGTAAGCATTTTTTAATTTCATGGCTGCAGTCACCTTCTGCAGTGATTTTGTAGCCCCCAAAATAGTCTGACACTGTTTCCACTGTTTCCCCATCTATTTTCCATGATTGACAGGACCAGATGCCATCATCTTAGGAAAGGTGTACGTCAAGGCTGTATATTGTCACCCTACTTATTTAACTTATATGCAGTGGACATCATGAGAAACCCTGGGCTGGATAAAGCACTAGCTGGAAACAGGATTGCCAGGAGAAATATCAATAACCTTGGATATGTAGATGACAGCACCCTTATGGTGGAAAGTGAAGAAGAACTAAAGAGCCTCTTGATGAAAGTGAAAGAGGAGAGTGAAAAAAAGTTCTATAGTTTCCCATTTATATTTGGGATCCACTTTAAGTTATTTTTTGTACAAAGTGAGAGGCACAGGTTGAGGTTCTTTTATTTTTTTTTAACGTAAGGATGTCCAATTTTTCAACACCATTTGTTGAAAACACTGTCTTTTCATTTTTGAATTGCCTGTGTCCCTTGGTCAAAATTGGTTGACTTTGTTTGTGTGGGTTAGTTTCTGAACTCTCTGTTCTGTTTGCCTGAGTTTCTGTTCTTTGACCAATACCAAATTTTCTTGATTACTGTAGCTTTATAATGGTAAATCTTAAAGTCAAGTAGTATGAGTCTGTTATCTTTTTAGAGTCAGCTTCTCAGTCTAAAAGAAGAAAAATCTTTCTTTCTGAGACTTAAGACTGTGTTGAAGCTATAGATCAATTTGGAGAGAATTGATATTTTAACAATATTTAGTTCTTCTAATCCATGGACTCAGTATAATGCATACTTTCAGAATTAATGCACTCTTAATTCACACTAAGAGTGATGAAATTTTTCAAGAAAAGTTCCTGGAAGACTTCATCTTGTCTCATGAACTTGAGTGGGTCACTAAGCCCAAAGCCAGTCATTGTCAAGAGAAGTAGGATTGACATGGCAGGATTAGACCAGTGTTTTGAAATTTGCCTCGGGACTTATTAGCAGGTTCAGAAGTTACATTTAGTGGGTCAGAGTTATCATTTGGAAAAGACATATAATTGAAGAAGCATATCAAAGCATAATGCACATTATAAAAATAGGTATTCTATTAAGCTTTCTTTTCAATTTTCTGTAAAATCACATAGAATGCGTTATGTGTCTTGGGTTGCCGTGTGATATTTGTTTCTTACTCTGAGTCACAGTCTAAAAAGTTTGCAGTGTCAGATTTAATCGTGAGCTGGGAATAGAGCCACCCTCTCTGATGGATAGAGATCTAAGCAAGATACGGATCTTTTAGTTAGGAATGGAGGAAGACCAAATGTTATTAAATAGCAAGCAGCAGAGCTTGTTATACCTCTTGACATTTTTTCTTTGATGATGAATTCTTTGTCTTTCCATAGTTTGGGGTTCTAGTTAATGAATACATGCCATTTTGCCCAAGTAACACAGATATTCATGTAAACATAAATGAATGAAGGAACACAGATATTCATGTAAACATAAACCTTCTGTTGCTCTCCAATTCAGTTCAGTCGCTCAGTTGTGTCCGACTCTTTGTGACCTCATGAATCGCAGCCCACCAGACCTCCCTGTCCATCACCAACTCCCAGAGTTCACTCAGACTCACGTCCATCGAGTCAGTGATGGCATCCAGCCATCTCATCCTCGGTCATCCCCTTCTTCTCCTGCCCCCAGTCCCGCCCAGCATCAAAGTCTTTTCCAATGAGTCAACTCTTCCCATGAGGTGACCAAAGAACTGGAGTTTCAGCTTCAGCATCATTCCTTCCAAAGAAATCCCAGGGTTACTCTCCTCCTTCAGAATGGACTGGTTGGATCTCCTTGCAGTCCAAGGACTCTCAAGAGTCTTCTCCAACACCACAGTTCAAAAGCATCAATTCTTCAGCACTCAGCCTTCTTCACAGTCCAACTCTCACATCCATACATGACTACTGGAAAACCATAGCCTTGACTAAGACAGACCTTTGTTGGCAAAGTAATGTCTCTGCTTTTGAATATGCTATCTAGGTTGGTCATAACTTTCCTTCCAAGGAGTAAGCGTCTTTTAATTTCATGGCTGCAGTCACCATCTGCAGTGATTTTGGAGCCCCCAAAAATAAAGTCTGACACTGTTTCCACTGTTTCCCATCTATTTCTCATGAAGTGATGGGACCGGATGCCATGATCTTCCTTTTCTCAATGTTGAGCTTTAAGCCAACTTTTTGCTCTCCTCTTTCACTTTCATCAACAGGCTTTTAGTTCCTCTTCACTTTCTGCCATAAGAGTAGTGTCATCTGCATATCTGCGGTTATTGATATTTCTCCCATCATTCTTGATTCCAGCTTGTGTTTCTTCCAGTCCACCATTTCTCATGATGTACTCTGCATAGAAGTTAAATAAGCAGGGTGACAATATACAGTCTTGATGTACTCCTTTTCCTATTTGGAACCAGTCTGTTGTTCCTATGTCCAGTTCTAACTGTTGCTTCTTGACCTGCATACAGATTTCTCAAGAGGCAGGTCAGGTGGGTATGGTATTCCCAGCTCTTGAAGAATCTTCCACAGTTTATTGTGATCCACACAGTCAAAGGCTTTGGCATAGTCAATAAAGCAGAAATAGATGTTTTTCTGGAACTCTCTTGCTTTTTCCATAATCCTGCAGATGTAGGCAATTTGATCTCTGGTTCCTCTGCCTTTTCTAAAACCAGCTTGAACATCAGGGAGTTCATGGTTCATGTATTACTGAAGCCTGGCTTGGAGAATTTTGAGCATTACTTTGCTAGCATGTGAGATGAGTGCATTGTGCCATAGTTTGAGCATTCTTTGGCATTGCGTTTCTTTGGGATTGAATGAAATCTGACCTTTTCCAGTCCTGTGGCCACTGCTGAGTTTTCCAAATTGCTGGCATATTGAGTGCAGCACTTTCACAGCATCATCTTTCAGGATTTGAAATAGCTCAACTGGAATTCCATCACCTCCACTAACTTTGTTTGTAGTGATGCTTTCTAAGGCCCACTTGACTTCACATTCCAGGATGTCTGGCTCTAGATGAGTGATCACACCATCGTGATTATCCGGGTTGTGAAGATCTTTTTGTACAGTTCTGTGTATTCTTGCCACCTCTTCTTAATATCTTCTGCTTCTGTTAGGTCCCTACCATTTCTGTCCTTTATTGAGCCCATCTTTGCATGAAATGTTCCCTTGGTATCTCTAATTTTCTTGAAGAGATCTCTAGTCTTTCCCATTCTGTTCTTTTCCTCTATTTCTATGCATTGATCCCTGAAAAAGGCTTTCTTTTCTCTTCTTGCTATTCTTTGGAACTCTGCATTCAAATGCTTATATCTTTCCTTTTCTTCTTTGCTTTTCGCCTCTCTTCTTTTCACAACTATTTGTAAGGTCTCCCCAGACAGCCGTTTTGCTTTTTTGCATTTCTTTTCCATAGGGATGGTCTTGATCCCTGTCTCCTATACAGTGTCATGAACCTCACTCCATAGTTCATCAGGCACTCTATCTATCAGATCTAGGCCCTTAAATCTATTTCTCACTTCCACTGTATAATCATAAGGGATTTGATTTAGGTCATACCTGAATGATCTAGCGGTTTTCCCTACTTTCTTCAATTTAAGTCTGAATTTGGTAATAAGGAGTTCATGATCTGAGCCACAGTCAGCTCCTGGTCTTGTTTTTGTTGACTGTATAGAGCTTCTCCATCTTTGGCTGCAGAGAATATAATCAATCTGATTTCGGTGTTCACCATCTGGTGATGTCCATGTGTAGAGTCTTCTCTGTGTTGTTGGAAAAGGGTGTTTGCTATGACCAGTGCATTTTATTGGCAAAACTCTATTAGTCTTTGCCCTGCTTCATTCCGCATTCCAAGGCCAAATTTACCTGTTACTCCAGGTGTTTCTTGACTTCCTACTTTTGCATTCCAGTCCCCTATAATGAAAAGGACATCTTTTTGTGTGTTAGTTCTAAAAGGTCTTGTAGAAATAAATTAATTAATTAAAGGTCTTGTAGGTCTTGGTAAAACTGTTCAACTTCAGCTTCTTCAACATTATTGGTTGGGGCATAGACTTGAATTACTGTGATATTGAATGGTAGGAGGGACTAAAAGAAAATCTGTTGGTTTTTCTTTGGTTTTTCTCAGTGGAAACAGGAACAGAAATCTTGATAATAACTACTTAGGAAAAGAAATCAGTTCTGTATTTCAGATAGACATTAGTATATAATTAATCTGACAAAACAAAGAGAATACTTATGCTCACCAACGCAATATCACCAAACTGACATTGTTTAAAATTTTACATACTGTGCTCAGTCCCAGCTAATTTTATGTCAGCCATAAACCAAAAGTCTCTAAATGTAGTTTGGTGGATTCTCAGAGTTAAAATCTTTGAAGATAAGAAAGGAATTTTGTTGCCAGATACTGTTTCTTGGCACTTGCCCTGTTTCACCAGATTCTTAAACCGCCAAAGCAATTTACAAACTCAGTTTCTGTCAACTCACAATTCATAATTTTGGTTCAGGAATCACTTCTGTCAGAAAATGAAGACATTTCACACCTTAGAAAGAAAAATTGCATTTTAAAAGTTTACCTCAAGTAAACATAGAGGTTAATGTCAATTCAGCTGGTCTGTGGGGTTGTGTGGTCTCTTGACACATGAAGAGGGTCTTGCCTTCTGCCCTGTGTTGCTTTTTTATGCAGGAATGTCCCAAGTGATATACTTTGCAGGTCCTCATGAAATAAGAATATACTGGATTTGACTAGACAATTCCCCCAGATGAATGCAGTATCAAATTGGTCAGAGGTTTCTGCTGCAAAAACTTCTTTTCCCTTGGTTGTTTTCTTTATTGAAAAATTCATGGGACTCACACAACCACCCCCATTGATGTGTAGAGTAACCCTTTATGTACATTCTTTACATCATACCTGCTTATTAGGAGCCAGTTACATTTTTTTTGGCTGAGGATCAGATTACTCAACTGGTAGGTATAAAGGCATGTTTGTTTCACAACTACAGCAAGAATATTTGAAGAAGTAGTGAGGGGAGGGGGTACAACCCACAACAAAAAGACCAACTCTACAATCTGTTTTTAGCTTAGAATAAAAATCCCTCCTTTTTATGTCCAGAGTTGTTTCTATGCCAGCTGACTTCTGGAAACTTACATACAAACATTTACTTAAACTTAAGGTCATGCCACAAGTTAGTAGAAACTGGGAAATTTCAACTTTGATGGACACAGCTGCTAACTAAGCATTTGCTGGATTTTATAGTAAGTCTGAGAGGCATATCATTTCAAATGACTTAAAACATAACATAAGAATATTATAAAAATATATAGTGTCTCTCTTCTAGATTGCCCTATATGTTTGAGACATTGAATAACTTTGCATAACTGTGGTTAAATTTCATGATGTTGAAACCAATTCCCCTAGAAACCAAGTTCCCCTACTGGGCTTCTGATGAACCTCTCTATACAAAACTTTATTCCCTTTCTTGTCCTGCCCCTGTTGCCCTCAGGGTTGAGGAGTATCAAGGAAACCAGGGCACTGAAATCAAGCAGGGTTTAAAAGGTATAAAAGCCGCTTAGTGTCCCCAGTTTCTTGTTTGTTTAAAAAAAAAAAAAGGCTTTAGTCTCCTTGATCTTCCCAAGTTCCAAAGAGCAGGTTCAAGCAGTTGATGATTAGAACAATAGAGTTGCGTATTTTTGGTTCCTCCTGAAAGGATATACATGGCAATCTGATGTATATCTTGAGTTGTTCTGCAGGAGCCAAGACCCCAACCCATGGTAGAAAATGCTATCTTCAAGCCACAGGAACATAGATCCCAAACTGGTTGGAACCAGAAGGTTGATGATTGAGATTCCCATAAGATCACTGTTATCTTGCCACTCATAAATCAGAAAGTCCACAACCAATCACCCACCCTAAGAACCTCTCCCCTAACACTTAAAAAATTTTTTTGAAATTTTATATTGGAGTTGATTTACGATGTTGTGTTAGTTTCATGTGTCCAACCAACTGATTCATTTATATCTATACACATGTATCCTTTTTCAAATTCTTTTCCCATTTAGGTTATCACAAGATACTGAGTAGAGTTCCCTGTGCTATACAATAAATCCTTGTCTTAATAATCCCTTGCCGGAAAGCCCCTGGGGAGTTCAGGTCTTTTGAGCATGAGCTGCCCATTCTCCTTGCTTTGTTATTGTTGTTCAGTCACTCACTCATGTCTGACTTTTGCGACCCTGTGGACTACACCACACCAGGCTTCCGCATCCTTCACCATCTCCCAGAGCTTGCTCAAACTCATGTCCATTGAGTCAGTGATGCCATCCAACCATCTCATCCTCTGTTGTCCCCTTTTCCTTGGGCCTTCAATCTTTCCCAGCATCAGAGTCTTTTCTAATGAATCAGATCTTCGCATCAGGTGGCCAAAGTATTGAAGCTTCAGCCTCAGTATCAGTCCCTCCAGTGAATATTCAGGGTTGATTTCCTTTAGGATTGATTGGTTTGCTCTCCCTTGCTATCTAAGGGACTCTCAAGAGTCTTCTCCAACACCACAGTTCAAAAGCATCAATTGTTCGGGGCGCTCAGCTGTCTTTATGGTCCAGCTCTCACATCCTTATATGACTATTGGAAAAACCATACCTTTGACTAGATGGGCCTTTGTTGGCAAAGTAATGTCTCTGCTTTTGAATATGTTGTCTAGGTTGGTCATAGCTTTTCTTCCAAGGAGCAAGTGTCTCTTACTTTCATGGCTGCAGTCACCATCTGCAGTGATTTGGGAGCCCAAGAAAATAAAGTCTGTCACTTTTCCCATTGTTTCCTCATTTATTTGCCATGAAGTGATGGGACCAGATGCCATGATCTTAGTTTTTTGAATGTTGGATTTTAAGCCTTGTTTTGCACCCTGCAAATAAAGCCTTACTTTGCTGCAAACACCTGCTGTCAGAATTGACTTTTTGCATGATGGGCACACAGGCCCCTACTTAGTAACAGAATCTTCACCCCAGACAATTTAAACTCCTTTCCAACTTCCTCTACTCCACTGTTGTTTTTCTACCCTGGTGGGAGATTTGAAGCATGGCCTCAGTGTACCTGGGGTTCAGACGTTAGAGAATTCTTCCAGCCTAGTTCCAGTAGGTACCTATGCCTTTAAAATCACAGGACCACAGACACTAAATCTGAAATACTATTGTTTGTTAGAGTTAAAGACATTTTAAGGAGTATTTGGCTTCATTGAAGGAGGAACTTGGGCACCAGGGAAATGGATTGGGGCCAGGAAACACACACCTAGTAATAATAGCTACAATTTATCTTCTGCTTACCGTGTCCCCAGCACCTGTTATTTCACTTTAATCTTTACCTGTGAGGTATTTTTATCCTTCAAAGAGTTTAAGTAAATTGACCAACATCACACATCAGGTATATTCTTTATCTTACCCTTCTCAATATCAGGGAAATTTTGTTGTTCATTATATCTTTGAAATGTAAAACAAAGCTTGGCATGCAGTAGGCGCTTGATAAATATTTACTGAGTGAATGAATAAACAAAAGAATATAATAATCAAAGTGAAAAGGGTAGGATTAAAACGTGGGTGTTTCAGACCTTACTGTCTATTGTCTTACTCTGCCTTTACCACATTCCATAGCATCCTCACAGGGTAGGAATGGATGTCCTTCCAGCATGATGGTTTTTGTGCTGAAGGCTCCTTCCTACCGGCTCCTCTCCCAGTGGGTCAGGCTGTTGAGGCCAGTGGACAGTACCTTGCGCCTGCCGACTCTGATTTTGTCTAGGGCATCTCCGGGTATTCTGTCCTGGAAAGCCTTGTGTTGCCACCTCTGAGTCTTCTAGTGTAGAGAAGACAGTAAACTGGGCATTGTGGCACAGGGAAACAAGCTGGGTGGTGAGAGTGGATAGAAGACTCAGCCCCAAACTGAGGGGAACCCACAGATCACGCAAACTCTTGAAATGACATGAACATATAGATTTCCTTTTTCTTGTGCACCTGCTATTTGTCAGCACTTCTCCCTGCTTGCTGAGAACTAGTCGGTGGGAGGAAAAGGGCAAATCATACAGTGCAAATGAAGACGTCAACTCTCAGATGGCCTGGATTACTCTTTTGTCAAAGCAGAAGATGGGAACTTCCCTGGTGGTCCAGTAGCGAGGGCTCCACAGTCCCAATACAGGGGGTCCAGGTTCAATTCCTGGTCGGAACTAGATCCCACACACTGCAATTAAGTCCTGGTGTGGCGAAATCAATAAAGATAAAATTAAATATATATATATTTGTAAAAAGCAGATATAATACTACTAACAGTAATCCTTAGAGTTGGAAAAGACAATATTATTTGTGTTGTTGTTGATAGAATTGGGAAAAGCAAAGAACCATGGTGTCTACTTCAGTTTGAGGCTTCTGAACCCAGTCAGGTGACTTTTTAGTCCTTTGTGGCATATGGGATCTTAGTTCCCTGACCAGGGACCGCACTTTCTGTCCCCTGCAATGGAAGCTTGGAGTCTTAACAGGACAGCAGCAGCAGTGAAGTCTCAAGTCCTGTGTTTAGAATTCCATGGAGCAGAATGTGCAGGTTTCTTGAAACTGGCTGAGCTTTTCTTTCTTAAGGCAAAACATAAAGGTGAAGTGGAAGAGAAAGTGTGGCAGAGTAGAGAGTGTCTGAGCCCAAGGGGGCTTGGTATTTTGACTTGGGCAATGGTATCACAGATGTAAAGGAAAAATCAAAGATCTGGATGTAGGTTGTGTAAAAAAAGAAAACAGAAACAGCTGCCTGATGCGATGGAAAGTAAATAATCTTTGGTGGAACAGAGAGCTGTGTTTGCATTTCTACTTTATCAAGTACTGGTTTTTTAATTTAGAGTAAATGCCGTCATCCCTGGGCAGAACTCCTAACTGCCAATTTGGTGCCTCAGAAAACTGGTATAAATGGTGTCTCAGTTGCTGTTGTCATTGATGTGTGGCTCGTTGGTGGATTTGACTAATAATACACCTTCATTCTAGCTTCCTATTTTCAAGAGTTCTTCTTACTTAATATATGTTCTGCTCTCTTGTTCCCTGCTGCTGAAGCAATGTGGAAAATGACAAAGACGCATATGAACTAGTTTTTAGTGGCACGATTATTATTTAAAACGTTTCTCCGTCTAATTCTGATTGTTCAGAATTAGACTGCTGTAATCACCCTTCTTGCATTACTTATTTTCCTCTGATACTGAACTTCTTCTGTATCATAGAGAATATCCTTTATCTTGCTTGATATGCATTAGGTTCTAAATAAACAGCTATAATAATGATGATAACTCTAACAAGGATTCTGTGAGACTGAAGTCCTTCAAAAGCAGAACTTACTAACCTACTTATAGAAAGGATAGGTGCTGCTGATTGCTGTAGAGAGAGCTTTCTTGAACAATAAAATTGAAAATAGGGTCGCCTTCCATAACCAATTCAGTGGTGTTGGAAAGTTTTGCTACTTTCTGGACAATTTCCTTTTTCTTTTGGATAGAGCAAGTTTTCACCCCCAAACAGAATAGCTATAGAGTCTATAAGAACTACTAATTTGACGTTATAGTTTTGGGCAAAGCCATGCTCACCAATTCACTTGACACAACAGTTTCTACTAAGAGAACATCATTGTGTGCCATGTGTGAACAAACTCATATGTTTTGCTTTGCATATGTGAGATGGGCAAGAAGGATGAATGGGGAGCATCTTCTTAGACTCTTCATGCCTGTTATGCATGTATATTATTAGCATATGTTTCAAAGCAGTCTCTAAATTGTTTTTCCATGTTACAATCTTAAGTGCATTTGAGTGTAAGATATCTACAAGCCACAGAAGTTGAAAACAGTGTAAAAAAACATACATCCCAAAGGATGTTTGCTATTTACCTTCTTCTACCACCCACCATCTATTCTCAAGACTGTTTTTCCTCTGTTGATCACTAGAGTAGTTTATGTTTTCACTAGTTTACGTTTTATTGTTAGTCTTTATTTACTTTCAACTTATCCTCTGTTATTTAAACTTATCTCCAATTGTTTATTTTCTATATTTGGAAATCACTGAAGTATCTTGTTTGGGTTATTTAAGCTAGAATACATCATAATTCTTCTCATTATTGAGGGCTGCGCAAGGTTGCCTGTATTGGGGCGTGGCATCCTGCCCGGGTGGCCTTCTCTGTGGCTTGGGCTGGACAGAAAGGCTACCATCACCGCACTGAGATTAACAAGAAGATCTACAAGATTGGTCAGGACTACCTCATCAAGGACGGCAAACTGATCAAGAATAATGCCTCTACTGATTACGATCTGTCTGAGAAGAGCATCAACCCTCTGGGTGGCTTTGTCCACTATGGTGAAGTGACCAATGACTTCGTCATGCTCAAAGGCTGCGTGGTGGGAACCAAGAAGTGCGTGCTCACTCTGCGCAAGTCCTTGCTGGTGCAGACCAAACGGCGGGCCCTGGAGAAGATTGACCTCAAATTTATTGACACCACCTCCAAATTTGGTCATGGTCGCTTCTAGACTGGGGAGGAGAAGAAAGCCTGCATGAGACCACTTAAGAAGGACCGAATTGCAAAGGAAGAAGGGGCCTAATCGAACAGACTGTACAGCTGGTAGAATCTCAATAAAATTATTTTCCAGTGGAAAAAAAAATAAAATAAAATTCATGGAAATTTATTTTTCATATAATAGTTTTGAGAGCATCAGGGTTTACAGGATGAGTTAAATTTATGAGGTGAAGAATAGATTGGAGAGTTAAACAAAAAGATTTGTATTCTGTATTGATATATTCTAGCAACTCCTAAGTACTGAAAGCTTTTGTAAAGGGAGAGGAGAAAAAGACCATAGAGTAGTTACTTGAGTTTTTGACAAGACATACTATTACATGATAATCTTGAACAAGGGCAAAAATGCTCTTTTGGTTTTCCTCCTACCTAATTCATGCTCCATTCCTTCTCAGTCTCTTGTATTGTGTCTTCTTGATTTTCTTGACCTCTAAATGTGAGGGTTCCAGATAGTGATATGCTGGTAAATGTTTAATATCTGACTCTATGGGGGGGAAAGGCCTTGGTGTGTGGTGTTTGCCAATTTTCATGGTGCAAATATCACCATGATGGCTGATTTCAAGCTATTTGCATCATGTTATGGAATGGGGATCTGGGAAGAGATGCGCTTAATCAGCTCTCACCAGCAGCTCACTCCTAGCTCTAGAATTTAATCAAACTTTTTCTGGTAGTCATCTCCTAGGTGATTTCCCCACATTCCATGTCTTTAAATGCCACCCCCATGCTGATGAGTCCTAAATTAGATCTTATACCCAGTTTATCCGTTTGCACATTTTCATATCCAGCTGCCAACTTGACATCTTCATTTGGATGTCTAATAGGCATGTGAAGTTTAACAAGACTAAAACAGCCCACTTGATTGCATCCCCACCCCCCTTCACATCTTCTACCATCTCAGTACACGGCATCATCGTCCACCTGGTCACTCAGTTCTAAACCCTCAGAATCATTCCTCGCTTTCTCTCTCCTGTACATCACATGCAACTCATCAGCAGGGCTTATTAACTATGTTTTTAAAATTCTTTCCAGATCACATTGTTGTGCGTCCATCTCCAATCCCTGCCCTGTTACATAAGCTTGATTTCTGTCTATGGTGGCGTCCTTGCCTCCACTCTATCCCTCTGCAGTCGGTTCTCTGCATGCAGCCAGAGTAAGTCTTTCTAATAGAAATCATATTTGGTCATTCCCTTGCTTAACCCCTCCCCCATTAGCTTATCATATTGGGAATAAAATTCAAACCCTGCCACCTCCCATGAGGCTTTACTGCTTTCTCTGGCCCTTACTACCTCTCCAGTCTCAGCTCTCTTGACTCTGCCTTTTGCTTGGGCTTTCTAGCTACACTGGTCTGCTTGCTCTTGTGAACACACCAAGCTTGTTCCAGCTCCAGGTATTCTCATTTCTGTACCCTCTGTGTGGAAATCTCTCCCGAAGCCCTATCCCATATCTTCACATAGTCAGTCCACTTCATTTAGTCTTACTCAAATGTTACCTCATAAGCAAAGACTTCCTTGACTACCACATCACAAAGAGTCCCTTTCAATCCCATCTGCCAACCCTGTAACCACTCTGTCTTCTTTCCATATTTGTTTTCCTTAGGGCACTGTCACTATCTAATTTACATTACGTACAGATTTGTTTCCATGAAAGCTAGATTTGTCTTATTGCCTGCTGTATTTCCAGCACTATGAAGGTGGCATGCACACAGTAGGTGCTTAATAAATACTAAATGAATGAATAGATGCAATGAGAAATGAAGCCATCTGTTTCCACATAGCTTACTGTCTGTATCAGGGGTTGCAGACTTTTCCTGTAAAAAGCCAAACAGTAACTATTTCAGACTTGATGACCATACAATCTACATCACATTATTTAAATTCTGTTTGTAGTATGAAAACAGCCACAGACAGTACTTAAAGGAATGAACATGGCTGTATTCCAATAAAACATTATTTTCAAAAACAGGTCACAGACCAGATTTGATCTAGATGACCGTGGCTATAAAATTCTGCTCTCTTCATTAACATGACCTTGCTTTTCCACTGTCTTCATCATCATGACTTTTTTTATTCCAGGAAATTCTTGCTCAAGATAAAAAAGTTGCAAATAGCTTTGGAAAGAGTCAATTGAGTGAACATTCAACTGCTGAGCTTTTCATTGAATAGCATCATATGCTGGTTTTCTAAGACTCTTCAAAATGTATTGCAAAACCTTCACATTGCTATGTCTCCCAGTCCTAAACTATTATATCATAATCCTGCATTGAAAGACCTGCCTTCAGTCAGACCTCAACATCTCATAAATATTGAGTACTTTAACTTGATTCTCCCAACCCAGAGATGCTGCTAAGACTCTATCAAGGTGGCAGTCTTCCTGAATACAGTAAAAAATAACTTCACAGCTATTTGCTGGCATTTTCAAAGAGTAGTCATAATGAAAGATAATCAGAAGAGGTTATTATGTTATTTCTGCTATTATAATTTCTTGGCCCCAAATTAAAGGACATTTTCATTCAGTCAGCCATTCAATAAATATGTATCAAGATCTTATTACACATCTGCCTCATACCAGCCATTCCTGATATGAGTGTATAAATACAAATCAGACAACTGTGCTCTGTGTAAATATGATAGAAAAAGATAGTCTTTTCCTCTACTGATTTGATGCCTTTCATGCTTAGATTTTTGAAATTTAGAAAGTTGTGTCACCAGGGATTTTGACAGAGAAAGAAAATTTTGCCCATTAAAAATGAGGACTTCTTGGTTTGCCCTCAGCTTTTTACGTCTCTTTTATCCAGTCTCTTGAGTTCACTCGTCCAGGAGCCTGCAATTCACAGTGCATATGGCCAAAAGTTTTCTGGAGGAATGCCAAGCACGGCCGAAGCATCAACTTTCTGACTACTTGGGGGAAAGTGGCCTCCATTGCCATCATCGTTCATAAAAACTCTGGAATTTATTTCACAAAGAGCTCATTGAGAGCTGACAGACCTGCTTCAGCCATTCCTTTATTCCCATGGAGAAAGCGTCAGAAAAACCAGCTGACTGGTTTGTGCCAATTCTACACAGGCATTGTTGGAGAGTCTGGGCCTTGTGGGTAATTGGTGGGCCTGGCTGCCCTGATGGGCGGAGGTGTCAGAGAAGCCTGGGGAGCAGCCCAAGACTTAGAGTCAGGGCCTGACTCTGCCAACTGAGGCCAGTCACTGAGCCACCCAGAGCCTCTATGTCCTCATCTTTGAAAGTCAAATGGGAAAAAAAAAAGAAGTAGCACATCACAGGAAGCTGTTGTTAATCAGCTGAGAGAGTGGAACCGAGATTGTTGTGTAAACCTGACTCTCCTCACAAATGCCCATCATTATTATTTCATTAAAGTGGAGAAGGCAATGGCACCCCACTCCAGCACTCTTGCCTGGCAACTCCCATGGATGGAGGAGCCTGGTGGGCTGCAGTCCATGGGGTCGCTGGGAGTCGGACACAACTGAGTGACTTCACTTTCACTTTTCACTTTCATGCATTGGAGAAGGAAATGGCAACCCACTCCAGTGTTCTTGCCTGGAGAATCCTAGGGACTGGGGAGCCTGGTGGGCTGCCATCTCTGGGGTGGCACAGAGTCGGACACGACTGAAGCGACTTAGCAGCAAGGCAGTGGTTAGAGCTGGCATTTTAGTAAGTCTACAAAATCTGCCTCCCGCATAAGTGTCTTCCTTGCAGTGCCAGAATTTCTGTGAACTGCTGCTGCTGCTAAGGCGCTTCAGTCGTGTCCGACTCTGTGCGACCCCATAGACGGAAGCACACCAGGCTCCCCGTCCCTGAGATTCTCCGGGCAAGAACACTGGAGTGGGTTGCCATTTCCTTCTCCAATGCATGAAAGTGAAAAGTGAAAGGGAAGTCACTCAGTCGTGTCCGATTCTTAGCGACCCCATGGACTGCAGCCCACCAGGCTCCTCCATCCATGGGATTTTCCAGGCAAGAGTACTGGAGTGGGGTGCCATTGCCCTCTCTGTCTGTGAACAGAAAAGCAATCATTTTTTTTGTTGTTCTCTTCTTGTTTAGACTTTTTGAAAATGCAGGCACCTTCCAGAAGGCATAATACATCAAAGCAACCCAGACTGAAACACATGGGGCTTCTCAAATATTTTCTTTCTCTCAGGAGGGATCAGATAGCTACGGATAGATAACGAAGACAGTGATTACTAAAAAGTCGGGAAAAGTCATTTAAAAAGGAGAAATCACCTGTTGAATAACAGAATTGTAATCACCTTGCAGATTATGAGCGCCAGTGGTTTTTGAGGTGAAATGTTAGGTAGGTTCCTTTTACATAAAACAGAAAAACAAAACAAAGCTAGAGTGGGAGTTTCACACATTATCACAGCCTCTTGCTCATGCCTCCGCACCCCTCAAAGGCCCTCTGGAGTTTCAAGGCTGTGAGGAGCAGAATTGGAAAACCTCTGCTCCTTGCCTCCACCTTGTCTAGCAGAGGCCAGTGCCTCCCAGAAGAGAGATGGACATAGACCATTCTCCTAACGTAGGGCTCAGGGCTGTACCTAAACACAAAATAATAATGATGAACATTTGATGATGTCTTACTATATGCCAGGCTTTTACTTTAATTGTGCAATTTAATCTCTAAAACAGCCTTGAGCACCAGATACTCTTTTCCTTCCAGTTTTACAGATAAGGAAATAGAGGCTTAGTATGAAACAGAAAGAACTCAGGCTGACGCGTGTGTGACTGTAGGGCTGATGTTCTGCACTACATTGAACTCCATATTTCCTCCCATCCTATTGTTTCCCTGAAGAATATTTTTGTCTCTTTCTGACCCTTGTCACCACAAATGTCATCTAGAATGTCTATAGATTCTAGACGTGGTTTCAATAGAGATTTGTCTGCAGCACATGATGTCTTCAGTCTGGATTTATGTTTTGGAAGGAGAGAGAGTTTGACTCAAAATAGAAAGTTCTTTTTGGGTGTAACAAGTAAGTGAGTCTACAGTCTTAGGCACAAGCTGAGGTTCTATTTTCCTCACATTTTGCCAACTTTGGGTCATTATTTTCTTTCTTTTCAAGTTTAGCATAAACGTACTGAATAAAAGAAGAGGGGAAAAGTTGACATTGCAGCAAACAAAACACACAACCTTAAAATCTAAAATTCAGATGGGGCATCACTCTGCAAAGCAAAATAATATTAAGTTCATTAAAAACAACCCCCAAACTCAGCTCGTCATGGAAACTTTTAGGTGATCTCTAGCAGAGAGAAAGAGAAAGAAACCAAATGAATAAGGACATTCTTCTTTCAGTTTAAACAGCGTCAGACAGAAGCAAAAAAATATTTGATTCTCTTACTGGCAAGAACAGATAACCATTTTCATATTAGTCACCAGCAAACTCATTCACCTGGTTCTGACAGCTATGAAATTATAAAAATAATAGTATTTTAGAGCTCTGAAAATTCTGCCCAAGGATGAACCAACCTCTCTTAGAGATAGGATGATGGAAGAATGGAGCAACTGACGGCCAAGCAGTGCATGCTAGTTTTAATGGGTTATTTGTCTCATTCCTGTCCATTTGCAAGAGCTCTTTGTATGGTAGAAACCCTAATACCTGGCGTTGGCATTACTCATTTCTTTGAACCGTATTTTTTGTCAGTTGGTTTTTACCTGGCACATTTTCCAGATTTGAGTTTTTCATTTATTTATGTTTAAGTATGTCTGAGTCTTTAAAAATATGTTTTGGGATTCCAGTCCCAGTTAAGATATTCCTCATCTCTACATGGCATATGCCCTATGTTTTCTTATAGTATTTTGTTTTTTAGTTTGCATTTAAGCCCTCCTTCTTTATGTAATTTATACAATTTTGTATTTAATTTTGTTGTGTTAATAAGTTTGGGATCTCTTCCAAGGCAGTTTTTACTCATAATGATGATGGTGAGCATCCCTATATAATTTCTGTTTAATTGAAATGGTTTTAGCATTTTGCACATTAGGATATTATCTGCCATCCGTTTGATAAATAAATTTTACATATTAACTAATTTCTTTAATTCTTATTTTACTCATGGAAATGGCTGCCACTTTACTAAATACATTTTAAACATCTAAAAATATGATCATATGGTTTTCCGCCTTCAAAGGACTGATATAATAGATTGTGTTTAAACTTCCTGTTACTGAATCACCCTTGACTTCGTAGAAGAAGTCATGATCCGGTTTTTGTTTGTTTTTGGTATATGACTAATTCTACCTGTTAATGTTTTATTTAGATTTTGCAAGTCTATACCCGAAATTTTCTTTAATTTTCAGTTTTCTTTATCAGCTTTGTTTATTTTGACTTTATAAAATGAATTGGAGTCTTTGTATCCTTTTCTATGGCTCACAGTAGTTTAAATAAAATTAATATTTACTTTAAGGATTAGATAAAATTCAGTTAGAAATTCATGCCTGGTAAGTTTTTAAACATTTGTATTTCCCTTCCCTTTCCCACCCAACTTTAAGTACCTAGATTTTTTCTGATATAATTTAGTGTTTTAATTTTATGTTGTCATTTGAATTATTCTTATGAATCTTTTAAATCTTTCAAGAGCCCTCATTTGAACTTACCTATCTCTACTCGAGTCTATTATTCAATATATGTGTATACATACATGTATAAAAATGCATTGCTTACCCGTTACTCTTCTTTTTTATTAATATCTTTTTCCATATTGAGATTTATGTTTTGATTTATTTGATGTTTGCTTAGTCTTTTTCTGAGTATTTTCCCCAGAGTGCCTCAGAGGTGTACTGATATGCTCTCTGAAAGCTTGCCTGTCCTTTCTCATATATATTTTCTTTCACTCTCACATACTAATGAGATAATGCCTGGGTATGGAATTTTTCTCAGTACTATATAATGATACTTTATTGTTTTCTGGCTTCCAGCTTTGTGGTCTAATGTGATACCTGTTCTGATTATTTTCCCAGTGTAGGTAACGTGTTCATTCTACCTGGAAGCTTGCAAAATCTTCTCTTTATCCTTAGAATTCAAGACTTTCATTGAAATTTGGCTATAATATGTCTTTTCTCACAATACTGCCTTTCTTTAATGACTAATAATGTTGAACATCTCTTCATACATATATTGACTATTTGTATGTCTTTGAAGAAATGTTTATTCAAGTGGTATATTTTTAATTGGGTTATGTGCCTTTTTATTGTGGCTATTGTGTATGATGTGCTTGTGTTGGATATTTGAACCCATGACTTTCTAGTGTTTTCTGGATTTCATTTTTCATCAGTGATCACATTAGCAACAGTAATGAAGTGAAGAAGAACTAAAAAGCCTCTTGATGAAAGTGAAAGAGGAGAGTGAAAAAGTTGACTTAAAGCTCAACATTCAGAAAAGGAAGATCATGGCATCTGGTCACATCACTTCATGGCAAACAGATAGAGAAACAGTGGAAACAGTGTCAGACTTTATATTTGGGGGCTCCAAAATCACTGCAGATGGTGACTGCAGCCATGAAATTAAAAGACGCTTACTCCTTGGAAGGAAAGTTATGAGCAACCTAGACAGCATATTCAAAAGCAGAGACATTACTTTGCCAACAAAGGTCCATCTAGTCAAGGCTATGGTTTTTCCAGTGGTCATGTATGGATGTGAGAGTTGGACTGTGAAGAAGGCTGAGTGCCAAAGAATGGCTGGATGGCATCATCGACTTAATGGACGTTGAGTCTGAGTGAACTCCGGGGAGTTGGTGATGGACGGGGAGGCCTGGCGTACTGCGACTCATGGGGTCACAACAAGAGTTGGACACGACTGAGTGACTGAACTGAACTGAACTGAAGGAATGAGTGCTGTATAGATAAGAAAAGATTTAAGGCTGGAAAATGAGAATGAAAAAGCAGAGGAGGCTGAGAGAAGGCAGTCTGTGAGATGTGAGGAGAACTGAGAGAGATGGGTGACCTAAAGCCCAGTGAAGACAGCGCCTCCAGAAGGAGGGAATGCTCAGTTTGGTCAGGGGCAGCTGAGATGGAGTAAGTTGAATCAGAGAAGGGACCATTGGATTTGCTGGTATGGAAGTCACTGGTGGAGCTGAGGAAAACTGCTTGGCTGCAGGGGTGGTGATGAAAGCTTGACTGGTGTTGATTCAAGAGAGAAGTGAATAAGGGATTAAGCATTTTTTCTATTATTATTATTATTGGCACTTCAAATAAAAAGGTTGTTATATTTCTTAATACTGAAACCTAATCGTACCCTGGTTGGTAACTTCTGCTAATTTAAAATTAACAACTATGAATAAAACAAACAAACAAACAAACCAGCTATTGAAGACACCCACAAACACACTTCACAGAACCAAGTACAAAACATACTGTGATCTTCTGGGATTCCTTTTGGAATATTTGTGTAGAAAAGTGGGCAGTTTTAGTGGGAAGGACAGCAGAGAAATGAGGAACTGAATGGAGAATCTTTCTTTTATGAATCGGGGAATATTACAGCATAGGCAGTGAAGGGGAAAAAATTGATGCTGCAGCAGCAAGATGGAGCCAAGTTCCAGAGCAACACCATGGTGTAGCTGAGAAATCTAGCCACAAGTGGCAGGGCTGACCTCAGTTAAGAGACCCACGTTTCAGCCAGACAACCCAGAAGACAGGAAGTGCATTCATGTAGCAAGGTGGGGACGTTGTGAAGGCCTGGGTGGGGATATGTCCTTGTGCTTTGTCTAGTTTGGACTCAGCTATGTCCTTCCGCTTGTTTACTGGTTTTGTTTGTTCTGAAATTTTTCACTTAGAGAACAGAGTGTTTTGTGTGCTACACTTGAATCTAAGCACTTTAAACTATTATCATATTTAAGATATGCTCTTCCTTCTATAGCAGTGCTGTTTCTCTAGGTATGTCTTCTGCTTGTTCGTGTCCATCTTCATCTCTCTTGCTGTTGGTCTCTTCAGATGGGTTATATTTTTCTTTGCTGCCTGTTGGGGATGAGCTCTAGTAGTCTGAGTATCCACAGTTGCATACAAGAAAGCCTGATCTCTGTTCCGTGGTTGTTTCAAGGCAGGCAGGTGCCAGTTCCTGCTGAGGAACCCAGAGGAAACTTCTTTAACTCCTTTCATCTTCTTACATCTGCTCAGACTTGGGAGCAGAGAAAACCCAGCCCTTGCATGGCCTGATTTTTCAGCATCTTGTGCCTCAGGATGAGTGGACACATTCATGTGGGCAAGTTTCAGTCCCCCGCCAGGCTCTGGCCAGGATCCCCTTTCTGATCCTCACCTGGTGCTCTTGCACTGGGGTCCAGGCAGTTGCCCTCTAATGGTGGTGGAACACCCGCATATATTCCTTCTCCCAGCCCCTAAAAGTTGCTTGCACCTCATATGCTATAGACTCCTGCAGCTGTTTCCCTGAGGAGGGTCAGAAGGCAGGGAGCTCCCTTATTCCTTCTGTCAGTCACTTCAGTGGTCTACAACCCTTTCACAGTGGGTAGATATTTGTTGATTATTCCCCATGTGCCAAGCACTGTGCCCGTTTCTTGCAGTTTGTCCTGCAGAACATTAGCTGGGGCATTAACAGGGTACTAATAGCTGTGTTATTGGAAAGCTGACTGTATAGTTAGTTGGCTCAAAGAAAAATGAAAGAAGTTAACTGCAGGACCTCTTCTCTAGTTTCCAGTACTAACGGGTCAGCTTGTCACAGTTCTGACCAGTCTCAGTACTTTTTGACCGTGAATCCTTTTTTTGAGGTATAGTTAAGAGAATACATCATGGGATGATTGCTGTTGAAACATGCTTCCAGAAAATGTGACGTTTAGGGGTGAAACTAGACAAGCACATGTGTATTAAATGCCATACTCCAGACCAGCCCCTTTATTATGCATTGTGTGTACATGACCTCCCAGTTTCTTGACCTCAGTCCTGTGAGGCAGATAGCGCTAGGATGCTGAAACTCCAAATAATGGCAGAGTTAGGATCTTGTTAGGACCTTGTTCTGTGATACCACCACTTCACCACTTCTCCAACAACCTTTTGAAAATTGCTCAAAGAACTTTCAAAATCACTTAAGCACAGCGTAGCATTGTAAGTAAACCACTTCAGAAACCTGCTCCAGAGAAAGCATATAGTTTCTGGACTGCCATAGAAGAACTGTCTTTTTTGTTGTTTCTTTTCTCAGAATTTAGAGGAGAGGTTCAAAATGTTTCAGAGTTCTTCAGTGTTTTCTTTGGAACCGTGCCCAAGCAATTCATGTTAGGGTAACACTGGCTCCTGTAACAAAGATAAACAAGAATGGGTAATAACTTAAACACAGTAAAATTTCACTTCTCATTCATTTACAGTCCAGAATAGGGTTTCTGGTTGTCAGAGGAAGGTGTTGCTCTCTGCAGACTTGTAGGACTTCATCAAATGTTGGCTTTGTCATTTTCAAAATATTATGTCTCAAACTACACTGTCGAGATTGTGTATTGCAGTCTCAGGGAGCACCAGTGGCACACACAGCCATTCACATTCTATCTTGCTAGAACTCAGTTACAAAACATATCTAACTGAAGGGGTGCACAGAAATATCCAGCTGTGTGCTCAGGAAGCAAAGAAAACGTATTCTTCTGGAGAGCTAGTGGATTCTGCCACACCAACCAATATATTAATATTTTTTATTAAAAGTATTTATTAATATTTTATTTAAAAGATATTAATACCACAATTCAAAAGCATAAGTTCTTCAGCACTCAGCCTTCTTTATAGTCGAATTCTCACATCCATATGTAACTACTGGAAAAACTATAGCTTTGAGTATACAGACCTATGTCAGCAAAGTGATGTCTCTGCGTTTTAATACACTGTCTAGGTTTGTCATAGCTTTCCTTCCAGGGAGCAAGTCTTTTAATCTGACGGCTTCAGTCACTGTCTGCTGTGATTTTGGAGCCCAAGAAAAGAAAATCTGTCACTGCTTCCACTTCTCCCCGTTGTATTTGCCATGAAGTTATGGGACAATGCCATGATCTTAAGTTTCTTTAATGCTGAGTTTTAAGCCAGCTTTTTCACTCTCCTCTGTCACCCTCATCAAGAGGCTCTTTAGTTCTTCTTCACTTTGGCCATTAGAGTGGTATCAGCTGCATGTCTGAGGTTATTGATATTTTTCCCAGCAATTTTGATTCCAGCTTGTGCTTCATCCAGCCCAGAGTTTTGCATGATGTATTCTTCGTATAAGTTAAATAAGCAGGGTGGCAGTAGACAGCCTTGCCATACTCCTTCCCCAGTTTTGAACCAGTCAGTTGTTTCATGTCTGCTTCTTACTGTTGCTTTTTGACCTGCATTCAGATTTCTCAGGAGGTAGGGGTCACTAAGAGTTGGACACAACTGAGCTACTTCACTTTCAATTTTCACTTTCATGCATTGGAGAAGGAAATGGCAACCCACTCCAGTGTTCTTGCCTGGAAGATCCCATGGACGGAGGAGCCTGGTAGGCTGCAGTCCACGGGGTCACGAAGAGTCCGACATGACTGAGCGCCTTCCCTTTCACTTTTCACTTTCATGCATTGGAGGAGGAAATGGCAACCCACTCCAGGGTTCTTGCCTGGAGAATCCCGGGGACGGGGGAGCCTGGTGGGCTTCTGTCTATGGGGTCACACAGAGTCAGACATGACTGAAACGACTTAGCAGCAGCAGATAAGGTGAATATCTCTTTAATATCAGCCAATAATAATTGTAATGATGATGATTTAAAAATCAAAAGCACTTATAATTTGATGTTATTTACCAAATACATGAAATGTGCAATATACCAAACTGTTTTACATTTGTTATCTTTACTCCTCTCGTAAATCCTAAGATAAGGGAGAATATTAACACTATTTGATACAGAAGGAAACTGGGGTTTATAGCAGTTTAGAAAATTACACAGAATTAGATTGAGTGGCAGGGGCCAGGTCTAGAACTTGGTCAGTCAGCTTCAAAGGCTGTGCGCAATCTCTGTTCTATGTTCTACATTCAGAAAACAATTGTATTCCAACAGCTGTTGGAAGATGGCACATAAAAAGATTCAAAGGAGCATATGAAGTGCATGTTAGTCATTGTGTCTGTGGTGTAGTTTGTATTTTTCTTTCTTTTCTAAAACTATGCTGGAAGAAACTTTTTCCTGCTTCAAGTGACTTTTTCATTGGGATGCATTTTTCTCTGAATTAAAGGAGAAGATTAATTTTAGCAATTAAAATGTGGAATTTATAAAAACAATTAAATCACTTTCTTGGTAATATTGGGAGGGGGAATGTGACCTTTTCTTTTTCCTGGAACTTGCTTTTGTATAGTCTGTCTGGAGCTTGTCTGTGGTTATGGAATAAGAAAAGCTTCTGGATTGTTTTGTTTGGAATGGGCGTAGCTTTACCTTGTTCCACCTGAGTGGGTAACTTACTGGAAAGGGCATTCTGTTTGCTGGGAAAGGCATCCACGTGGGAATCTTACAGCTTAACATTTTCCCTGTCATCATAGTGTTGCATCTCTGGATGTTACATAGCCTTTTCTTTCTTCTGTTGTTGTTGTTCTTATTAACACTGACAACTAATTTTGGTTTAAAATGCGTTTTATTTTTAAACAGTCTCAAACTCACAGACACTGCAAGAACTATACAAAGAATTTTTTTTCCCTTGAACCATAAGATGCTAAGTTGACTATGTGGTACAGTATCCTTCTCCTTCCCCATTGTGTCAGTAGGTATTTCTTAAAAATAAAGACATCCTTTTACAAAAGTGCAAATACATTCATTAAGAGTTGCAGATCAACATTGTTACATTACAACTCCAGACCCCACTGAAGTGTTTATTTTCTTGAGTACATTATAGCAAAAGAATATGCTTCAGAACCCTTTGTTGCATTTAGTTTCATCTTCTCAAGACCCATTTAAAAAAAGTTAAAGTAGAGTTGATTTAAAATGTTGTGTTAGTTTCAAGTATACAGCAAAGTGATTCAGTCTTATATATATATATATATTCTTTTATAATATATATTATTATATTCTTGTATAATGTATATCCTTATATAGTATATATTATATATATTCTTTTCCAGATTCTTTGCTAATAGATTTTTACAAGATATTGAATATAGCTCCCTGTGCTATCTAGTAGGTCCTCATTGTTTTTTTGTTTGTCCATTTTATATAGTCCTGTGTGTCTGTTAATTTCAGACTCCTAATTTAACCCTCTCTTCCTCCTTTCCCCTTTGGTAGTCATAAGTTTGTTTTCTATGTCTATGAGTCTATTTGTGTTTTGAAAATAAATTAATTTGTATCACTCTTTTTAGATTCTGCCTAAAGTGAATATCATATATTTGTCTTTCTCTCTCTAGCTTTCTTCACTTAGTAAGATAATCTAAGAAGGTCCATCCATGTTGCTGCAAATGGCCTTATTTCATTCTTTTTATGGTTGAGTAATATTCCATTGTGTATATGTACCACAAGTTCTTTATCCATTTGTCTGTTGATGGACATTTAGGTGCATGTATCTAGGTCCATTGTTTTATAGACATCACTCAATCAGAGTCCTTCTGATACAAAATTTAGTTTATGCATCTTTGACAGGAATTTTTCAAGTGCTGCTTTATTCTCATTGCATCTAGTCAGGAGTATACAACTTCCGTTTTCTCTGTTACCATGATAGTAATTTTGATTGCTTGATTAAGGTAGTGTCTGCCTCTGTTTCCACTAGGAAGTAACTCTTTTCCTGCTGTCATTAACATATATTTTGTCAGGAAGTTTCTGTGTAATTCTGTGTAAATATCCCATTCTTCATTAAACTTTCACTGTATCTGTCTATTTATATTGCTTAGGTCTCATGGTTTTCTGTTTTATTCAAGAAGTAATCATCCATTATAATGATGATATATCTCCATGTTGAAGCTAGCATCTGTGTTCTTTTGATATGTTCCTATTATTTCCTTGCTTTCTGGTTCAAAGTTCATCCTCTAAATTCCTTTCCTCAGTCCTGCAATCAGGCATTTTCTCAGGAAGTAGAGGATGATTTCAAGAGTATAAGATCTAGACTGTGTTGATTGCTATTAAAGGCTGTCTTAGTAGGGTATATGTGTATACCTATATAAATTTTTATGTACATATATTTCATAACTTTGTCTGAAAATGGGCTTCCTTGATGGTTCAGACAGTCAAGAATCTGCGTGCAATATGGGAGACCTGGGTCAATCCCTGGATTGAGAAGATCCCCTGAAGAAGGGAATGGCAACCCACTCCAGTATTCTTGCCTGGAGAATTCCATGGACAGAGGAGCCTGGTGGGCTATAGTTCATGGAGTCACAAGGAGTTGGACATGACTCACATACACACACATAAGTATAAAAATAAATAAATTATTATATATATATTTTTTTCACCTATATTTGTATGTTTATTGATTATAGGGGAACAAAAATTGTCATCTCAGAATGTCTCTCTGCTATGTGGATTATTTGGAACTGAAAACAATCAAGGCCCAAAATACTCAGAAAGAAACTTTGACCTTTCCCTTAGTTGCCTAAAAGAAAGTAGACAGAGAACCTGTTCCAGGAAAGGAAGTAGCACCATAGATAACTATGGTATGAACTGTGTGTGTCATGCAGGGAGCGTCCAAGTGAAGTCTGTTAAAATTCCTGACTGTGTCTCATAGTCTCTGCAAGACCCAGAAAACATTTGTTTACCAAACACTTGCTTTTCCATCTTCATGTGCATTACCTTCCTTCCTGCTGAAATCCCAAACCCTCAACATCCTCTTTTGTCCTTAGCTGAAAATGCTATTTAAGGTGAGGGTTTCAGCCATTTTGGTGAGTTACTCAGTTCTTCTGGCTCTCTCCCATGTGTACATGTTATTAAACTTTTATGTGATTTCTCCTGTTAATGTCTCCTATGAATTTTTAAAAATAATTTTATTTATTTACTTTGGCTGTGCTGGATCTTCATTGCTGCATGGGCTTCTCATTGCAGCAGCAATGCTCAAAAAGATGCCATGTAAATCGAAGAACTTGTGGTTTATATTGGCCAAATATACCGTTATAGTACACCGTCTTTTGGACTAAATTTTATTTCATTTTTAAAAATTTTATTTATTTATTATTTTGGCTGTACTGGGACTTCGTCGCTGCATGGACTTTTCTCTAGTTGCAGTGAGCAGGGGCTGCTCTCTAGTTGCTTGGGCTTCTCATTATCGTGGCTTCTCTTGTGGCAGAGCATGGGCTCCAAGGTGCATGGGCTTCAGTAGTTATGACTCCCAGGCTCTGGAGCACAGGCTCAATAGTTGTGGAACAGGGACTTAGTTGTTCTGGAGTATATGGATCTTCCTGGACCAGGAATCAAACTCATGTCTCCTACATACAGATCCTTTACCACTGAGCCTCCAGGGAAGCCCCATTTTTCTCTTGTTAATCTGTCCTTTAGTGCAGGAGATTTCTCAGACAAGGACTTAAAAGAGTAGAGGAAAAATCCACCTCCCCTCTCCTCACTGACCCTTCTCACCCTGTTTGGACTCTACACCCATGCTAAGCCATCTTTGCAGAGCAGTGCTCTCTTCACAGTGCTGGTAATACCATACCCAGCAAGGGCATCTCTTACACAAGGGCCCCCTTGGCTACCTAGGCCCTGATACAACCTGTGCCTCACTCTCCCAAAAGACTCACTGAGTTCTGGCTCACCATGCTGCTCTAGCCACCACCACCTCTTCTAGAACTGGTCTTCAACCTTCTCCACCTCCTTGATTGGCTTTAGGGCTGCATTGTTCTAGTGGGAAAGGGGGAAAGAAGAGGAAGAATAAGAAGACAAACTGTCTTTCTTAGCCTGCAATATTATGATGTGTGTGTGTGTGTGTGTGTGTGTGTGTGTGTGTATTTGGTGATTCTGATGACCAAAATATCTTTCTCATATATATTTGGTCTTCATCCATGGTTCCTGGCTCATAGCTGCCTGAATCCTTGTAACTTCCCAAGCAACAAGAGTAATGGGACCATTACTTTTATATTGCTTTCTTGTTCTCAGTTCCTGAAATCTGTTATAACAAATCCCTTTCCACCACAACTGGGCTTGTGTTAACTTTTGGAAAGCACCTAAGGCTGGGGCACTGGCAGAAGAGGAATCAACTATGACTTGAGGGTTAGATCTTTCAGTCCAACCCCTTGATTTCTGAGGAGGACAGAGGGACTGGAGATTGAATCAGTTCAGTCACCTATGACCAATGATTTGATCTATGACACCTATGTAGTGAAGCCTCCGTAGAAACCTAAAAGAAGTAGGTACAGAGACCTTCTAGGTTGCTGAACCAGATACCTCTATACACCACTGTGCCAGACCCCAGATTCTGTAAGACAGAGGCTCCTCTGTTTGCGACCTCACCCTTGTATCATTTTCTCTGGTTGTTGATTTTTGTCTTTGATATCTTCTATTATAAACTTGCATCTAATAAATAAATAAGATTTATTTCCTAAGTCCTGTCAGCCTTTCTAGCAAATGAATCAGACCCAAGGAGGGGATGGTGGGACCTCCAGTTGAGAACCAGTGGCTCAGAAGTACAGGTAGCAACTTGGACTTGTGATTGGCATCTGAGAGGATAGTCTTGTGGGACTGAGCCCTTATCCTGTGGTATCTCATGCTGTCTCTAGGTAGATAGTGTCAGAATTGAATTGAATTGTAGAACACTCAGCTGGTGTCTGTGAATTGCTTGGTGTTATGGGCACAATCCCCCCACACATTGGAATTAAATTCAGAAACCTCACAGCCCTCAATCATCACTATGGCAAACCCCGGGTCGACTCGTCAGATTCTATGCTTCTGATTGAGTTTATTTTGGAGACCATCTCTGGGCACAGAGTTGAAAATCTGGGTGATTAAAAACTTTAGCAGACAGGGCACCAGGCTAGATTTTTAGGAGGCCTGGGCTTTAGTCCTGAGTCTGCACTTTATCAGGGGTGGGAATCTGGTTCCACCTCTAGCCCTTTGTATAAATGGGATGATAAAGAAGCAAAATGATTGATAGGTAAGATGTCCAGTAGGAATCCTTTTTCTGCACATATGAAGTAGAGATAGTGGTGTGAACATGAATTGAGGTAAGACATTCTGAAATGTTTTGAAAACTCTAGAAACCTATGCGTATATGACATTTTTATAAGAAAAATATTTCATCAGGAAACACTAATTTAATACAAAAGTTTTAGCAGGTAAATACCCCATTTTCTTTGATATACCCAAATATGCAGAGCTGGAAATATGTGCTGGGGAAATAAAATATGGGACTCTGGGTAGGGGTTGGGGCAGCATGTGCTAGATCTTGCTGAAACCAGAAACTTGTAAGTTTTTGGAAGAGCTTTGAAGAACTTCCAATTTAATTCAGTTTGCATATTTATCAGTTGTTTTATTATAATCTTTCTAAGAGCAAGACTATTTTCTTCAATGATACTTTAGTCCCTGAGTTTACTTCCCTGTCTCTTCTGTGGAAATTTCCTGTGTACTGATACTGTTGTAGTTGCCTCTAAAACTTCCTTTTTCATTACTGTTTACCATGTGTGTGGTGTGTAATTGAACTATCTTCTGTTTCAACAAAAGAAGCCAACTCAATGGGGGTCTCTGAAAATTCCTTGATCCCCAAAGCATCCATTTATGCAAAAAAATGAATTTCAGAATATTATGAACAGAACCCCTCTCTGGCATTTTTATAAGTGGTTCTAATACATATTTAAATTACTTTTCACTTAGTTTTGAATGCTAGGATGATGAATTAATACATACAACTAAACCAGAAAAGGACCCTGAGGCCACCCACCCATATGGATTACAAGTAAAGACTGGCTTCTAATGTTACTTTCTGTTAGAGGGATTTGGGTTTTATTTTTTGAGATTCTAGAAAAACCCCAAGAAAAATTAAGTACTGTTCAAAAGAAGAAATGTGGGCAAATTTTAGAAAGGGCAGAGTTGAGAAATCCCCTCATTTGAGAAAGCTAAAGACAGCATAAACATTGCAAGGAAGTGGTCAGCTCTAGCAGAGAGTGGGCAGCAAGACTGAAAGGACATGAAAACCACTGATTCATGGGCTTCCCTTTCATTTGGTGGATTGCCAAGTGTCGTTACACATTTTTAGTTATTTCTGTAGGTATGTTGTAACTGCAAGGTATTTCTTAGCTCAGCAGATAAGAGCCATGTCGGTAACTGAGCTGGAGAGTGAATGGGAGGAGGAACAGACTCTCTACAGGGTGACCCAGAAGGTCTCAGTATATGGCACTGGTTTCAGCTGGATTGGATGACCTCTGAACATTAAGCTAATTTCATGTATATTTCTTCATTCATCCTTTCATTCCTTTAGGGGTAGTTATTACATACATAGGGTCGTCAGGTGGTTTAAACCAAAAATACCAGACACACAATAAAAATGTATAGACTAAGTTTTTTTTTGTTGTTGTTGTTTTTTTTTAAGAAAGCAACATCTAAACTTCCAATAATATTGAAAACATATTAGTTAGAGGTGGTGGCCTGGACACATATATTTATCTTGGTTTTCTTGAAAGACTTCAATAAAAATAACAGTGAACTTTACTTCAAAGCGCAGATGCATCAGAACAGAGAGTAGAAGAAACCACAGGAAGGAAGGCAAGATGGAAAGCCAGTAGATGAGTGGAAACTGATGTAGCCAACTCAAAGAAGTGAAATCCTAAGGGGACTGTGGTGGAAAGGGAGTCCTCCATTCATTTTGCACCACAGGTCCCAGAAATTCTCAGAAATCCATGACACCAGGTCTCTCTAAAGTAGGGGAAAAACAGGTTGAAAATGTTTTGAGAAGCTGTTAGACCCCCAGCTCCCTTCTCAATGTCCTACAGGTGAGGGTTGCTTTCCCACCTTTGCACAGGATTGAAAGTTCGTCTAAAGAGCTGAGCGGCCACAGTGGCCACTCAGCAGACTGTGGTTTCTCAGCGCTTGAAATGTGGTTCTTCTGAATCAAGGTGTGCTGTACGTGTGAAATATACACCAGATTTGAAGACTTAGCACAATAAAGAGAATGTGAAATAACCTCTTTTCATTTAAAAATATATTGATTCCACATTGAAACAACAGTGCTTTTGATATGTTGGGTTACATAAGAAAACATACGATTAAATTCATTTTCCTCTTTTTAAAACATTTTTTTAATATGCTGAGAGAAAATTTAAGGTGATTTCCATGGTTCCCAGTATGTTTCTGTTGGACAGCATTGCTCTAGAGTGTGTGAACCAAGGGGGACTTTGGAGCAAGGGCACAGTCAAGGAGTTCCCATACTGAAAACAGGATGGCCAAGTGAAAGCTAACATGAAATAGTCAGACCCTAGTCCTTTCCCTCACTCAGATCCCAGAATGGCAGCTGGTCTGCTAACCTCAGGTTGGAGAAGGGAACACTCAGCCCAGGACAGCCTAGAGAAGACCTACAGAGCCCCAGGCAAACCCTGGCAGACCCTGCTATTTCCCAACGTTCACTTCTGTGCATGAAGATGGGTTCCTGCAAATGCCTGCAACTCTCTTGGGGAGAATGTGCTTCTAAGCCTGCACATCCCAGCCAGAAATGCTGGAACTGATGTCCTTGCAGTTGGTGGATAAAGAGCCCCGTTGCCTGGCTCTTTCACTGGGCAGACAACCCTGAGCTGCAGGACCCATGGGGACTCAAATTTCACAGAGCACTGAGTTTGCTCACCCTGGACAGCCTTCTTCTCCTGTCTCACTTCTCTGCCTTGCTGCTCAGTCCCTCAGTCTTGCCCAACTGTGACCCCCTGAACTGCAGCACACCAGGCTTCCCTGCCCTTCACTGTCTCCTGGAATTTGCTCAAACTCATGTCCATTGAGTCAGTGATGCAATCCAACCATCTCATCCTCTGTCACACCCCTTCTCCTCTTGCCCTCAGCCTTTCCCAGCATCAGGGTCTTTTCCAGTGAGTCAGCTCTTTGCATCAGGTGGCCAAAGTATTAGAGCTTCAGCTTCAGCATCAGTCCTTCCAATGAATATTCAGGGTTTATTTCCTTTCAATTAACTGGTTTGATCTCCTTGCTGTCCAAAGAACTCTCAAGAGTCCTCTCCAGCTCCACAGTTCAAAAGCACATATTCTTCAGTGCTCAGCCTTCTTTATGGTCCAACTCTCACATCCATACATGACTACTGGAAAAACCATAGCTTTGACTAAATGGACCTTTGTTGGCTAAGTGATGTCTCTGCTTTTTAATACATTGTCTAAATTTATCATAGTGTTTCTTCCAAGAAACAAGTGTCTTTTAATTTTGTGACTATAGTCACCATCTGCAGTGCTTTTGGAGCCCAAGAAAATAAGATCTGTCACTGCTTCTACTTTTCCCCCATCTATTTGCCATGGAGTGAGGAAACTGGATGCCATGATCTTAATTTTTTGAATGTTTCTGTGATTACCTTGAAATTAATTTACTATACTCAGCTCCTTGTCCCTGGGTCTGCTTTGGGGGTACCTAAACTAAGACCCTGGAAGCAACAGTCAGAACTGGACATGGAACAACAGACTAGTTCCAAATAGGAAAAGGAGTACGTCAAGGCTGTATAGTGTCACCCAGCTTATTTAACTTATATGCAGAGTACATCATGAGAAACGCTGGGCTGGAAGAAGCACAAACTGGAATCAAGATTGCCAGGAGAAATATCAATAACCTCAGATATGCAGATAACACCACCCTTATGGCAGAAAGTGAAGAGGAACTAAAAAGTCTCCTGATGAAAGTGAAAGAAGAGAGTGAAAAAGTTGACTTAAAGCTCAACATTCAGAAAATGAAGATCATGGTATCTGGTCCCATCACTTCATGGGAAATAGATGGGAAAAGAGTGGAAATAGTGTCAGACTTTATTTTGGGGGCTCCAAAATCACTGCAGATGGTGATTGCAGCCATGAAATTAAAAGACGCTTACTCCTTGGAAGGAAAGTTATGACCAACCTAGATAGCATATTCAAAAGCAGAGACATTACTTTGCCAACAAAGGTCTGTCTTAGTCAAGGCTATGGTTTTTCCAGTGGTCATGTATGGATGTGAGAGTTGGACTGTGAAGAAGGCTGAGCGCCAAAGAATTGATGCTTTTGAACTGTGGTGTTGGAGAAGACTCTTGAGAGTCCCTTGGACTGCAAGGAGATCCAACCAGTCCATTCTAAAGGAGATCAACCCTGGGTGTTCATTGGAAGGACTGATGCTAAAGCTGAAACTCCAGTACTTTGGCCACCTCATGTGAAGAGTTGACTCATTGGAAATGACCCTTATGCTGGAAGGGATTGGGGGCAGAAGGAGAAAGGGACAACAGAGGATGAGATGGCTGGATGGTATCACCGACTCGATGGACATGAGTTTGAGGGAACTCCGGGAGTTGGTGATGGACAGGGAGGCCTGGCATGCTGTGATTCAGGGGGCCACAAAGAGTCAGACACAACTGAGTGAGCTGAACTGAACTGAAACTAAGACCCATTCTGAGAGTGCACATTCTTTAGGAAAATAGCCCAGCTGTGTTTCTCTGCCAGGGAGCTGCTGTGGCTAGCCCTCAGCCACGCTCTCTGGTCTTTCCAGAGCCTACTTTTAAATATGAGGAGGAAGCCTGAGCCACCAGACATCAAAGGGAATCCTCTAATGATTCAGAGAAAAACAACATTTTTTTAAGATTGGAGTCATTATTATGGCTAATTTTTCTTCCCTGCTTATGCATGGAAGTAATATTCTGCCATAAGAATAAGACCAAATGCACAAAACGGGTGTGTATTTGTGTGTGTGTGTGTGTGCCTGTTTCACTGAACAGAAAGCTGAAATACTGGGCTATCTGGCTACTACCTGCACTAGATGCCACTTGGTGAGTACTGGATACAGGGATTAATGCCAGTCCCTGCTGGTGTAAGGAGATACAGTCCAAGGGAAAAGTCAGCCAAGAGGGGAAATGCTTATTGTGCAGCGGGAAAGAGCAGGGTAGACTCTGCCCAGTAGGGTAAGGGCGTCCAAGTGGCCCTAAAACAAACAGGTTCGGAGAGGGCATGAGGAAACATGTGCAGAGGGCCAGCTGGATGCTGCTGAAGGAAGGACCTTTCCAGCAAGAACAGCGGATGGGACCATGAGGGGGAAACCAAAATATCCTGAGATGGCTGCACTAAAGGGTGTGAGCAGGAAAGGGTCCAGGAAGGGGGCTGGAAGGGTGCCCAGGCCAGGCTTATCTTGCCAGTGAGGTGGGATGATTTTCTACAGGAGCCCAGGCATCACTGAAAGACTCAGGGCAGCTTCTCCTAAAGAAGGATATCTTCAGAGGTCTCCATAGTGCATGTACAGAAAAGGCAAACAACCACTGCCTGCCTCTGTGACTTTTTTTAAAAACTGAAGTATAGTTAATTTATAGTGTTGTTAGCTTCAAGTAAAGAGCAAAGTGATTGTGTGTGTATATATATGTACACACACACACATACTTTTCCAGATTCTTTTCCACTGTAGGTTATTACACAATATTGAGTATAGTTCCCTGCACTTTATAGTAGGTCTTTGCTGTTTGCATCTTTTACATAGAGTAGTGTGTGTATACGTTAATCTCATTCTGATATGAAGTGTGGTGGTTTTTCCATCTGTTTGAAAAATAGCAGCTTAAGTGCTCAAGGCCTTCAGAATCCGTGTATGTGCTAAGTCACTTTGGTCATGTCCAACTCTTTCGATCCTATAGACTGTAGCCCTCCAGGCCTTCCAGGTGCCTCTCTCCATGGGATTCTCCAGGCAAGAATACCAGAGTGAGTTGCCATGCCCTCCTGTAAGGGATCTTCCTGACCCAGGGATTGAACCCGTATCTTTTATGTCTCCTGCATTGGCAGACAGGTTCTTTACCACTAGCGCCACCTGGGAAGCGCATATATAGTAGTGTGTACATGTTAATCCCAAATTCTTCATTTGTCACCATCCCCTGCCCCCACTATCCCCTTTGGTAACCATAATATTGTTCTATGTGTGTGAGTCTACTTCTGTTTTGTAAATAAGTTCATTTGTATCTTTTTTTTAGATTCTATGTATAAGTGATATGATATTTATCTTTCTCTGTCTGACTTCATTCTCTTAAGATAGCAGGGTCCATCCATGTTGCTGCAAATGGCATTATTTCATTCTTTTTATGGCTGAGAAATATTCCATTTATATATATATATATATATATATATATATATATATATCTCACATATTCTTTATCCATTCATCTGTTGATGGACATTTAGGCTGTTCCCATGTCTTGACTATTGTGAACAGTGCTGCTATAAACCTTGGGGTACATGTGTCATTTTGAATTATGGTTTTCTCTGGTATATGCCCAGGAGTAAGATTGCTCAATCAGATGGTAGTTCTAGTTTTAGTTTAGTTTTGGTTTTTTTTTTTAAGCAAGGCCCCATACTGTTCTCCATAGTGGCTACACCCGATTTACATTCCCACTAATAGAGAGCATATTCAAAAGCAGAGACATTACTTTGCCAACAAAGGTCCATCTAGTCAAGGCTATGGTTTTTCCAGTGGTCATGTATGGATGTGAGAGTTGGACTGTGAAGAAGGCTGAGTGCCAAAGAATTGATGCTTTTGAACTGTGGTGTTGGAGAAGACTCTTGAGAGTCCCTTGGACTGCAAGGAGATCCAACCAGTCCATTCTGAAGGAGATCAGCCCTGGGATTTCTTTGGAGAGAATGATACTGAAGCTGAAACTCCAGTACTTTGGCCACCTCATGCGAAGAGTGGACTCACTGGAAAGGACTTTGATGCTGGGAGGTATTGGGGGCAGGAGGAGAAGGGGATGACCGACGATGAGATGGCTGGATGGCATCACTGACCACTGACTCGATGGATGAGAGTCTGAGTGAACTCCGGGAGGTGGTGATACATAGGGAGGCCTGGCGTGCTACGATTCATGGGGTCACAAAGAGTCAGACATAACTGAGCGAATGAACTGAACTGAACTGAATGGTGTGAGAGGGTTCCCTTCTTTCCACATCGTCTCCAGCATTTGGTATTTGTAGACTTATTAAGTGGTGGCCATTCTGACTGGTATGCGGTGATAACCTCAATTTAGTTTTGATTTTCATTTCTCTAATAATTAGCGGTGCCGAGCATCTTTTCATATGCCTGCTGGCCACCTGTATGTCTTTGGAGATCTGTATGTTTTGAAAGTGAAAGTGCTTGGGCATGTGGCGCCAGGTGCAGGAGGAAGATGGGGTGGGTGCTTGACAGCTGTGTGGAGTCTGCTCTTTGTGCTTAAGCGCCCCTCAACCCATGAGTGACAGCCATGTTTTTGCTCCTCTCACTCAGCATCTCCATTTGGCCCAGAGCCTCTCACCAAGGAGCTGAATGGCAGGCCTTCCTCCTCCTGTGACCATTCTGTCTGGGTCCCCTTCCAGTGAGGAGTCAGTGGGTCGAAAGCTAACCTGGCCTGGCTAACGTAGAATGGCCTGGCTAACGTAGAATTATTCCCAAGTGACACAACATTTTAAACCAGTTATACAAGAAGCATTGCTAGAAAGCACTAAGAATGAATCTAAGGGAAGAACATCTGATTCCTCACAGGGTGACAGGGGAGAGATGCACTGGTTGAAGTCCTCCCTGGCACCCCTAGATCTTCACCCAGACATGGGGGATCTGGAGAGGCATAAACAGGAGAAAGACAGGAGCTTCCAGGCAGCCCTGAAAACCAACTGCAGGCAACACAGTAGGGTTTTTTGCCATTACAGAGCCAAAGAATGGTTGAGGCTGTTAGAATAAAACTTAACCTACCAAAATAGGTGATGGTGGGCAAAAATGGCCTATAGCCTCCATTTGTCAACTCTGGTAGAGAGGTTAAAAAAAAAATCAAGTCTATGGGGAGACACATAAACTTGAACTCTGGTCCTAGCTCTAATGGCTACTAGATATATGGTCTTTAAAAAATTACTTATGTATCTATTATTTTTATTTTTGGCTGCTCTGGGTCTTCTTAACCAGACATCTTGGAATGTGAAGTCAAGTGGGCCTTAGAAAGCATCACTATGAACAAAGCTAGTGGAGGAGATGGAATTCCAGTTGAGCTGTTTCAAATCCTGAAAGATGATCCTGTGAAAGTGCTGCACTCAGTATGCCAGCAAATTTGGAAAACTCAGCAGTGGTTGCAGAACTGGAAAAGTTCAGTTTTCATTCCAATTCCAAAGAAACGCAATGCCAAAGAATGCTCAAACTACCGCACAATTGCACTCATCTCACACGCTAGTAAAGTAATGCTCAAAATTCTCCAAGCCAGGCTTCAGCAATATGTGAACCGTGAACTCCTGATGTTCAAGCTGGTTTTAGAAAGGCAGAGGAACCAGAGATCAAATTGCCAACATCCGCTGAATCATGGAAAAAGCAAGAGAGTTCCAGAAAAACATCTATTTCTGCTTTATTGACTATGCCAAAGCCTTTGACTGTGTGGATCACAATAAACTGTGGAAAATTCTGAAAGAGATGGGAATAGCAGACCACCTGACCTGCCTCTTGAGAAATCTGTATGCAGGTCAGGAAGCAACAGTTAGAACTGGACATGGAACAACAGACTAGTTTCAAATAGGAAAAGGAGTACATCAAGGCTGTATATTGTCACCCTGCTTATTTAACTTCTATGCAGAGTACATCATGAGAAACGCTGGACTGGAAGAAACACAAGCTGGAATCAAGATTGCCGAGAGAAATATCAATAACCTCAGATATGCAGATGACACCACCCTTATGGCAGAAAAAGAGGAACTAAAAAGCCTCTTGATGAAAGTGAAAGAGGAGAGTGAAAAAGTTGGCTTAAAGCTCAACATTCAGAAAACAAAGATCATGGCATCCGGTCCCATCACTTCATGGGAAATAGATGGGGAAACAGTGGAAACAGTGTCAGACTTTATTTTGGGGGCTCCAAAATCACTGCGGATGGTGACTGCAGCCATGAAATTAAAAGATGCTTGCTCCTTGGAAGAAAATCTATGACCCACCTAGACAGCATATTAAAAAGCAGAGACATTACTTTGCCAACTAAGGTCCGTCTAGTCAAGGCTATGGTTTTTCCAGTGGTCATGTATGGATGTGAGAGTTGGACTGTAAAGAAGGCAGAGTGCTGAAGAATTGATGCTTTTGAACTGTAGTGTTGGAGAAGACTCTTGAGAGTCCCTTGGAGATCCCACCAGTCCATTCTGAAGGAGATCAACCCTGGGATTTCTTTGGAAGGAATGATGCTGAAGGTGAAGCTCCAGTACTTTGGCTACCTCATGTGAAGAGTTGACTCATTGGAAAAGACCCTGATCCTGGGAGGGATTGGGGGCAGGAAGAGAAGGGGACGACCGAGGATGAGATGGCTGGATGGCATCACGGACTCAATGGACATGAGTCTGAGTGAACTCCAAGAGATGGTGATGAACAGGGAGGCCTGGCGTGCTGATTCCTGGGGTCGCAAAGAGTCGGACTCAACTGAGCGACTGAACTGAACTGAACTGAACTGGGTCTTCGTTGCTGCAAGGACTTTTCTTTAGTTGTGCTGAGCGGGGACTACTCTGTAGTTATGATGTGTGGGCTTCTCACTGAGATAGCTTCTCTTGTTGTGGACCGTGGATGGGCTCTAGGGCATGTGAGCTTCAGTAGTTGTGGCATATGGGCTCTGTAGTTGTCATTCCCCAGCTGTAGAGCACAGGCTCAATAGTTGTAGTGCACCAGCTTATTTGCTCCATAGCATGTGGGATCTTCACAGATCAGGGATCAAACCCATGTCTCCTGCATTGTCAGGCGGATTCCTTACTACTGAGCTACCAGGGAAGCTCTAGATATGTGGTCTTCTGGAAGTTAGTTAACCTCTCCAATTCTCATTTCTCTTAAAGGTAAAATGGGATAGTAATACCCACAGCTACTATAGTGACAAGGCTAAGATTCTAGATATAAAGACCTTAGCACTATACCTGGCTACATAGGCACCCAACAAATATTAGTCCCTCTTCTCTATTTGACTTTTCCTTAGGCTGGCATTGTTTAAAACATATGGGTGTCATTCAATACCCATTGATCCTTGGTTGGTTGAATGATCAAATGGTAGATCCCAGAGAGGCACGTTGAGATATCTTTAGGATGTTTGTGTAAAGTTTGGAAGTCATTAAAGGGATTTGAAAATTTATTTTCTCAATTAGTTGCAGGCAAAATAAACTGACTGGTTAATGGAAACAAAAAAGGTAATTTACTGAAACAATATGATGTAGTTCAAAAGATCCAAGAGAAACTGGGAAATTAGATTTAAAACTGATGAGTCAGCTAAAAGGAGCCTTGAAGTGTGAAAAAGTGAAAGTGTTAGTCACTGAGTCATGTCTGACTCTTTGTAACCCCGTGAACTTTAGCCCACTAGGCTCCTCTGTCCATGGAATTCTCCAGGCAAGAATACTGGAGTAAGTTACCATTTCCTCTTCCAGGGGATCTTCTTGACCCAGGGATCAAGCACGGGTTTCCTGCACTGCTGGAAGATTCTTTACCATCTGAGCCACCAGGGAAGCCCCTAGAGGGAGACTTAGAAGCAGGAATTTCACATGAGACGTGCCTAATTGCTAGAAAACTTTGTTTATTTTATATTGAAATATTTAGCTTAACATTAAAAATTCTGTAGAAAGTTTGAATTGGATGAGCTTGGTTCTATATCTGCTCTTTCACAATATCAGAGAGGAAAGAGGAAGGATGTGGGGCCAAGATCCTTCAGGGGCCCATTGATTTCCTCAGTTGAAGAGTCAGCACCTGGTTGAGTAAACTAGATTGTGACTACAAAAAGCTCTTATGAAGAGAAAGTTCTCAGACTCAAAAGAAGTCATCAAGACTGTTGGGCTGAAAGGCCTGCCCCTTGTTTATCTGCTGTGGATTTTTCAACTTTGGCACTATTGACGTTTGGAGCAGAATCATTCTTTGCTGTGGGGAGCTGTCTTGCAGAATGTGTAGCAGTGTCCTGGTCTCTACTGGGAAGATGCCAGTAACAGCACTTCCTCCCCTTCCATATTTTTGGGGTGGGGGTGGGGAAAAACCACCCCAGGTTGAGAACTAGAGGACTACTTCATATCCCAGGGGCCCTCTGAATGTTATGCCTTCTTAGGTGTTATACAGCCATCCCTCAAGGACATGGTCAGCCTTGAGGATAGATTCAATTAGTACTTGGGATCCACTCTACTTTTTGAGGGGGTCCTATATTATTCATTTACCACAAAATATTTTCAATATGACCCTTTCTAAACAGCCTGAAATTCAGATTAAGCTTGCCTCGCCAGTGGTCTGGACCCTTAAAAGTGAATACATGAATAAGTTAAATAAATTTTAGAATGGAAAAGAAGCATGCATCCGATTTTATTCTTTTGCCACAGTGGCTACAGTAGTCCTTTCTTCTTGTGTCATCCCAGCTCCAATGTCTATTTTTCTTTTCTGATTTCTTTCGAGGCATTACCTCTTCTTCTTCCACAAATCACACAGTGGTGGTAGGACATGGAAACCCAGTCCTGCTTTCCCAGTAAGGAAGCCCGAGATCCCTGAGGAATTCTTTCTCTCACATTGCTATACCTCCTAGCAACTTCTAACTCAACCTCAACCAGTTAGAATTTTTCTCACAGGAGTTTGAGGGCTGAGGGGCAATGAAGGGGGAAGAGGGAAGAGGAATGGATAATTGTGAAATGTGGGTTTCCAAAGAGATTGAGAGCATCTGGTCTGTTGCCTTCATCATCTCTGAGAAAGCAGATGGGCTCAGCACCATGAACTACTCTGTCAGGAAAGAGGGGACTGATGGAGCCTTTGGGGAAGAAAAAAGAGATAGACATGGGTAGAAGAGGGAACAGGAAATCATGCAAGAAGGAAGAGAAGCTGTTGCTCATGAAGGCAGTGGTGTGGATCCACCTGCTTATGACCCAGGCCTGTAGCTTGCCCCCTGGACCTTGGGTTAAATGTTACATGGAGAGTGAGTAACTCAGGGCCTCACCAGCTCATGAGGACCCTTGCACTATGTTCTTTGTAAATATGTGAGGCTGTGATTCTGGGCAGTAGCTTCGCTTTAAAAACAACAACTACCACTATCACTGCCGCTGTTTGTTATTAAGCTCTATGTAGTCTGTTCAACAACTGCATCTATTTTTCATTGGTTCCTCTCAGAAAGCCAATGAGAGGTGATAGTATTGTCCCCATCTTATGGATGGAGATATCGAGGTTCAGAGAAATTAACTTGCCCAAAGACAATCACAGTATTTGAACCAAGGTCTGACTCACTGGAGGGCCTGCACTGCAGATGGTGGGGACTTCCATCCTAGAACCTGCTAGCTCCAGATTCTGGAAAAATGGAGGACGGAAAATGAGAGTTCCCCACTTCTGAATCCAGCTCAGACCCACTCGTATTTCTCTGCCTACAGCTTTTGAAGCAGGACTTAACTATTTAAACTTGACTTTGGTCTGGCTTTGGAAGTGCAGTTGTCTCCTGATCCAGAAAACCAGCTCTCCATCTGGTGAATTAACTTGCTTTCCATCTCCTCCCTCTCCCATGGTCTATGGGTCAGCAGGCTACTTGATAGCATCTTGGCCGGAGAATCAGTGTATAAGGAAAGAAAACGAAGGAAAACTTAGCTCAACTCTTGTTACCTGAGGCGGCAGCTGAAACCAATGCCCACAAAGGGGTTTTGTATTTCCCATGAATTTAAAATGTCCCTGTCACTCAGGCTACTAAATGTCCCGAGGTGGTGATCCAAAAGAGAATGCATCCATTGTGCAAGCAGGAAAGTGTATAAGGAAATACTTCACAGCACACGTATACAGCAAAAATCCAGCGCCAAGGAACTGTTTCTTTGTTGCTCCAGCCTTGGTTGGGGGTGGGGGGAGGGGAGGAGTGGCACTGTTGAAAAGCCCCAGGCCTTCGGGAATCCAAGGAATGCTCCCCACTCTCTCCATGGATCCAGATCTCGCCCCCTCACTGCCTCTGTGCCGCTTCCTCACTCCTAACCCTAGGGTGGGCGTGCGACCTTTCTGCATGCCTTTTCCATTTCTGGTCAGGGGAACACTCAAGCTTGGTTTTTGAATTCAGGTGTCTAGATGTCAGAAAGGTACTGAAAGATTATGAGCAGCTACTGAGCCAATATTGGCTTCTGACAAGCTTGGCCACTGGAGGATATTTTCTGGTGGGCTTAACTTTGAAGTTCTGGGGGGATAAGAGACCATTCCTGTCAAAGGAATAACGGGTGTCTTCAAAACTTCTCCTTTTTTTCTCTTTCTCTTCCTCTTTTGTGTTTCCTTTAAAGGAAAAAAAAAAAAAAACTGCTCTCCCACACAGATGGAGAGGAGCCACTGTTGTGTAAGAAAATCCCATATTGGTTTACCACGCCGAAGTACAGTGAGGCTCTGCTCCTAAGCCGAGGGGTGATTCCATTTTAGCTGAAGAGTGATTCTATTTTATTTCTGAGGTTGAAAGTGAAACAAGAAGATAAAGCTTCCTAATTCTGATTTAAGTTCTTTTAAAAAATTATTATTTTTAGAAACGCCTTCAGTGTTAAAGAGAATTACATTTTCCACTCTCTTCTCTCCCTTTCTTCTTTTAAAGATTTTTCTGGAAGGTTGTTACTATCTCTCTGATTTTTGATCATGAGGAAATCTCAAGCAAAAGTAAAAAGAGAAGTATAGTAAATCCTCATGCACTGTAGGAAAATTTTAAAATAGCAAAATTAGGGAAGTAAGTGGAATGAAATAGCAAAATATGGGAGAAAACAGGATTTTCACTTTTGACTTCTCAATAATAAAGACATCTCAACTACACACTGAGATATAAATTAATAAGACTTTCATCTTTTGGGAGAGTGCCACCTCTGGCTCAGCCCCTGAATTATGATTTTGTGGTTTCTTTCTTACCTCAGGGATTCATGAATGTACACAGGTCTTAGATGAAGGCAGATGAAACCTGGGATTTCAGCAGAGCTTCATACATAAGTTTTCAGAAGAGCTAGCAGACCATCAGGTTGACAACATCCTGTGGGAGCTGCAGGTTGGCCCAAAGGGGAGAAAACAGAGGGATGGGATGGGGCAGACCAGAGAAAACATTTCCACTTACCTAGCCAGCCCATGGGGTCAGCATGCAGCCAGAGAGACAGAGTCTTCTAGACTAGATTTGCATACATCCACAGACCACCTGAGGATCTTACTGAGGTGCAGATGGAGTCAGTAAGTTTGGGGGAAGCCTGAGAACCTGCGTTTCTAGCAAGCTCCCAGCCAAAGCCAGCATCAAGGGCTGAGACCTGTGCAGTCTTGCAAGGCCCTGTGCTCAGAAGGGAGCTGAGCTTGGTTTCATGGTCTCCTGTCACCCTTTTGAAAGTGTCAATGATCTTCAATTTGAACTTGTGTTTTGAAGGTAAAGCTGGATGGTCCAGTGTGGCCTGTGTGAGAATGGAGCAGATGCGTGCAGTGCAGTATGAATATGCTTGGCCCTGTCTCTTGCTATGGCACCATTGGGTACTGCAACGGGAAAGGACCCATGACCATGAATTCTGGTGGGAGTTCCGCGGCTCTCAAAGCAGGTAGAGGGGAATGTGTTATGTCAGACTTAGGAAGGTTAGGGGGCACTGACAGGCTTGGAAACAGAGTGTGCTGTGAACCAGATAGAAGGAAATGATGTGCTAAGACACATGAATAACCAACAAACCATTTCATACCCTGTTATGTTGCTTCTCTTTATTAAGCCAGCCACTTATGCTAAAAATGATGCTGCAGAAAGAAAGGGAAAGTTTCATTTCCTTTCACTCCTTCCTTATTCATCAGGAAAGAGAAGGTACAGATTGTTCATAGAATATGTGCTTATTAAGAGGTAGAATAACAGTTAATATAGTCAGTGTTTCCATTGTTCTGTGAAGAACAAAATTCATCTGTGTGTACAATTACAAAATACAAATTGTATGATTCCACATATGAATTATCTTTACTTTTCCATTTAAAACCGGCATTACATGATAAAAGGATAAATGGGAAATCCATGCTAGAAATGTAAAATCTGAAAGTGTCTGTACTTAGAATGATATTAAATAGCAAATATAAAACACTGCAACAGTTTGAGGGGTTGTGGAGGAAAGAAAAACTGTATCTTCAGTACCTGTCATGGTATGTTTTTCCTGCTTTTTGAACAAAGGGCTCACATTTTGATTTTGTACTGAGCCATACGTATTATAGAGCTGGCCCTGCTCTTAGGTGATGCTCATGTTCCAGGCCACATTTTGAGAAAATGAGAGTCTAGAGCCAGGTTTCTAAGCCAGGCAGATCTGGGTTCAATTGCAGATACTACCACCTGCTAGTTGCTTCTGTGATCTTGGAGATTCCTTAAAGGAAGATTTAAGAGAAAGGGAAACATTATCTTTATGTCTTAATTGTCTAATTTGATATGTGATATTTTTGCTCATATACTTTAGTTTCCTTATCTTATAGAATGTGGATGGTAGTTCCTCCCAGCCAGAAATTCAAAAGGCAACCCCCTCCTCTAAATTTTCTTGCTCTCTGCAGATGCTGGAGCTGAACCAGTGATTCATCCCTCCTCTGCTGTAGTTAGAGGTTGACCTGGACTGCCAGGGAGCAAAAGTTCCACATCTTCTTTATCCATTCATCTGTCAATGGACATTTAGGTTGCTCCCATGTCTTGGCTATTGTGAATAGTGCTGCTATGAACATAGTGGGGTGCATGTATCTTTTTGAATTATCGTTTTGTCTGGATATATGACCAGGAGTGGGATTAGCAGATCAAATGGTAATTTTATTTTTAGTTTTCCGAGGAACCTACTTACTGTTTTCCATAGTGACTCTACCAACTTACATTTCTACCAACAATGTAGAAGGATTCTCTTTTCTCCACACTCTCTCCAACATTTGTTATTTGTAGACTTTTTAAATGATGAGCATTCTGAATGGTGTGAGATGATACCTCATTGAGTTTTGATTTGCATTCCTCTAATAATTAGCAATATTGAGCATCTTTTCATAAGCCTATTTGTCTTCTTTGGAGAGATGTCTATTTAGGTCTTCTGCCCATTTTTCGATTGGGTTGTTTGTGTTTTTGCTATTGTTGAATTGTATGAGCTGCTTGTATACTTTGGAAATTAAGTCCTTATCTATCACATCATTTACAAGTATTTTTTCACATTCTGTCTTTTCATTTTGTTTGTGGTATCCTTTTCTGTGCAAAAGCTTGTAAGTTTGATTAAATCCTGCCGGGGGCCAGTGTGAGGAACTCCGCCCATGGCAAAGGTCATGAGGAAGGCAGCTTTGGCATATGCAAAGGTGTGATCAAGCCTCAGGAAAACTCCTGCTCCCGAGCATCTACTCCAAAATCAGAGTCTGTTTTGTGCTCTCACCTACACCTCTGACTTTACGGCGGGGCTCTCCCCCATAACCATTTCTCTCAGAGAAGGAGTTAACTTGCAGCTCCAGTTAATAAAAATTCCTGGACATGACAAGAGTGTTTCACCTTACGAACTCTGAAGGTTATCTAGCCTGCCTGTATAGGTTCGTCCGGCCACAACAGCCCCCCAACCATGAGAGGCACGAGATGTTTTAGACTTACTAAAGGCAAATTCTTGTGGGAAGTTAGAAATTATTAGTATAGTGGGTTGGTTAGGAATTATATTGGTGAAGGATTTTTCATTTGTTGTGTCAATAATTGCTGCTAATTCCCTGCCCTGGGTATGACAAGGGTGTCTCAGCTCAAACCTCTCTGCTGACAGACTAGCTTGTGTGACAACCTCTCAACCATAAACAGCACAGAGAGTTTTGGAGGATTTTGAAAGTCTTAATTAGCACAGGGCTTTTCTCATTATTGAGTCAATGATTGCCGCCAGGCCTCCGTATCCTTAGGTACCTGGGAGTATATTAATCAATGTATTTGGAATATAGAAAAGGAAATATAGTAATTTTTGATGTTAGCAATACTAGACTTTTTGAGTTAATGAATTTTCTGTTTTGTTATAGACTACTGTACTTTGTTATACATCACTGTGTCCTTGCTAAGTAAAAATGTAACTTTATCACTATCTTAAGACTAAACAGATCTTAAGGGGAATATTGGTGAAAGGATTTTCATTTGTTGGGCTGATGTTTGCTACTAAATCTCCATATTCCCTGCCTTTATAATAAATATAACTAGCATATAGGAAAAATAAGTATTAACCTTTAAGATTGACCATGTTAACCTTGGGTTAAATAAATTCCTTTCTTGATTATAACTCACTACACCCTCACCCTATAGGAATGCAACTTTATTTGGAGGGTGGTGCCTGGTTTAAGAAAAAAAACACCCTTGGAAAACATAAGTTTTTAGTTATCAGAAAGAAAGGGTTGTAAATGTCAGAAGGCAGAAATGGCTTGAAGATGATGATGATGTAAAACCTCTAAGACTTTTTTTTATGTGAAGCACCTGATTTTGATAAAGGTCAGGACTGCTGACCCCCAAATGACTCTGTATTCATCCCTGTGTATAACAAAAGGTATATAAGAAAACCTGAAAATAAAGAAAGGGGATCAGTTCCTGGAAAGACTGACTCCCCCATGTCGTTCTTTCTTGCTCCCCATTTTTCCGACTGAATTCCCATCTGGAGCATGGATGCTATTCCATGCCAACCAAGTTATTCAGCCTCTTTTTCTCCACTAATTTTCCTACTACACTATCCTTTTCTAATCTCTCTATATCTGTAATTAAATATGTATTTTTCCAAGGACGCTGACTCTGTCCCCACCTTCGAATCACCCTGGATCCACCGGGGCTGGACCCCAGCAAAATCCCATTGGTTTATTTTTGTTTTTATTTCTATTACCTTGAGAGACTAATTTGAGAAAACATTAGTACAATTTATTACAAAGAATATATTGCCTATGGTCTCTTCAAGGAGTTTTATGATGTCATGTCTTATGTTTAAGTCTTTTAAGCCATTTTGAGTTTATTTTTACATATGGTGTGAGGCTGTGTTCTAACTTCATTGATTTACATGTGGCTGTCCAACTTTCCCAACACCACTTATGGTAGAGACTTTTTCCCATTGTATATTCTTGCCTCCTTTGTAGAAGATTAATTGACCATAAGTGCAGGGGTTATTTCTGGGTTGTCTATTCCATTCCATTTATGCATATTTTTGGTTTTGTTTCAATACCACACTGTTTTGATTTTTGTAGCTTTGTAATATTGACAGAGAATGAGATGGCTGAATGGCATCACTGACTCAATGGACATAAATCTGAGTGAACTCTGAGAGTTGGTGATGGACAGGGAGGCCTGGCGTGCTGCGATTCACGGGATCGCAAAAAGTTGGACATGACTGAGCGACTGAACTGAACTGAACTGAATATTGTCTGAAGTCTGAGAGGGTTATGCCTCCTGCTGTTTTTTTTTCTCCCCCTCAGGATTGCTTTGGCAATTTTCTGGACCTTTTCTAGTTTCATGTGAATTTTAGGATTATTTATTGTGGTTCTATGAAAAATGTCCTGGGTAATTTGATAGGGATCACCTTAAACCTGTAGATTGCTTTGGGTTGTTTGACAATTTTAACAATATTAATTCTTCCAATCAAAAAGCATGGAATATACTTCTATTTCTTTGAATCATCTTCAATTTCCTTTATTAATGTTTTATAGTCCTCACTGTGTATGTCTTTCACCTCCTTGGTCAGGTTCATTCCTAAGTATTTTATTTTTTGGAGTTCAATTTTAAAAGATACTGTTTGTTTGCATTCCTTTTTGGAATTTCATTGTTAGTGTAAAGAAGTGCAACTGATTTCTGCATGTTAATCTTGTATCCTGCTACTTTGCTAAATTTGTTTATCAGTGCTAGTAGTTTTTGTGTGGAACCTTTATGTTTTCTATCTATAGTATCATGTCATCTGCATATAAGAACCATTTTACCTTTTCCCTTCCAATTTGGATGCCTTTTATTTATTTATTTTTCTTTTCTGATTGCTATGACTGGGACTTCCAATAAATACTGTGTTGAATAGAAGAGGTGAGCATGGGCATCCTTGTCTTGTTCCAGATTTTACTTTAGTGCAGTATTCTACTTATTCCACGTATAACCCTGATTATATCAGGTCCAACTTTACCAATTGGTGATCTTTACTAATTCCACAGTCTTCAAGTTTGAAGTTTTCCCAGGATTTTTGAAAATTCCCAGGAAATTACATTTATATCCTCTGCTGTCCTCAAGGACAACTTCCCCATGTGACCTTTTTGACCTTACATCAAGCTAGCCACAGGACTCTTTGTAAGTTTACCCCAAAGAATCCACTTCTATGCAAAGTGCTCTTTCTTTTCTTTTTTTAATTTAAATTTATTTATTTTAATTGGAGGCTAATTACTTTACAATATTGTATTGGTTTCGCCATACATCAACAAGAATCTGCCATGGGTGTACACGTGTTCTCCATCCTGAACCCCTCTCCCACCTCCCTCCTCGTACCATCCCTCTGGGTCATCCCAGTGCACCAGCCCCAAGCATCCTGTATCCTGCATCAAACCTGGATTGGCGATTCATTTCTTATATGATATTATACATGTTTCAATGCCATTCTCTGCAAATATCCCACCCTCTCCCTCTCCCACAGAGTCCAAAAGACTGTTCTATACATCTGTGTAGAAACTGTCAGGGTAGCAAAGAGGTGTGAGCCCTCCCCACAATCAAAACTTAAACTCTCTGTCAGTGATTGTATTGCAGATTCTCTCTTGGGCTAAGTGCTGTGAATTCTATCTTACCACCACTCCCATTCCTTTTTCATTTTTTACAGCACAATTTATTTCTCCCAAATCACTATCAACCTGTACATCTGTGCTATCCTAATATGACACATGAGACCTTCTTTTATCATAATCAGTCTTTTAAGAGAGTAATTGCAGCTGTATGTAGAAATATCTTTTGTTTGTTTTTATTCACACTATGGTTGCTTTCTCTATAAAGGGTTTCCTAAATCTTCCCTCCTACTTTCCAGCTTCTCAACAAAATCCCTATTGTTTATACCATTTCTATTAACCTGTTAATACTTCTAACATATAACTAACGAGGTTACATATTTGATGGTATATATGACTAAGGTCTGTCTAGTCAAAGCTATGTTTTTTCCAGTGGTCATGTATGGATGTGAGAGTTGGACTGTGAAGAAGGCTGAGCACCGAAGAATTGATGCTTTTGAACTGTGGTGTTGGAGAAGACTCTTGAGAGTCCCTTGGACTGCAAGGAGATCCAACCAGTCCATTCTGAAGGAGATCAGTCTTGGGTGTTCATTGGAAGGACTGATGCTAAAGCTGAAACTCCAGTACTTTGGCCACCTCATGCGAAGAGCTGACTCGTTGGAAAAGACTCTGGTGCTGGGAGGGATTGGGGTCAGGAGGAGAAGGGGACGACAGAGGGTGAGATGGCTGATAGCATCATTGACTCAATGGACGTGAGTCTGAGTGAACTCCGGGAATTGGTGATGGACAGGGAGGCCTGGCGTGCTGCAATTCATGGGATCGCAAAGAGTTGGACACGACTGAGTGACTGAACTGAACTCTATCTTCCTCTGTGTCCCTGTCTAGCTTTTTCCCTCCGTATTAGCTTTGTCTATAACAGGTTTGTCATTCATCTGTGGCCTGGCTCAGGAGAACTGCTCTTGTGTGTCTCTTCTCATCTCTTCCCTACTCTTCCTACAGTGACTTCTGGGAACTTGGGGTTGGACAGGCTCTGGGCAGGGAAGGAGTGGGAATCCCTTAGCCTGTGTTAGGACTGAGGGGCCATGAGATGTCCCCCTGAGTAACACAGAAGGGACTCCAATTGGAAAGAACCACCAAAGACCAGGACAGTTGTCACCCTGACTCACTGAGCAGACAAAGACACCCTCAAAGAACTGGCTCCTTGCCTGCTGCCCTTGCAGCCTATGGGTGGGATACTTGTCTCCCTTCATTGGTCCCAAGGGGCTGGATGACATGACTGTGGTGTCCTGTTGTCAACAAGTGTCTCTAAGATGTTCCCAGACCTTAATGGGTGGCCTGACCTCAGCCCGACCTTGTCTCATTCTCCTAAATTTGGAAATTGTCTCCATTGATGACTCTTCTCTCCAGGTACTCCTGTTCATCAAGGTGGAGGAGAGAGTCTAGAAGCTTCCTCATGCTACTTGCAGGGCCTCCTCAAGAGAGGCTCTGGTGAATGGAGAGAAACAAGCTCCTGTTGGCGAAAGAGGCAGTGGATAAGGGGGGTGGACCACATCTATGCCTCCAGGGAAGGCTGAACATCACACCCGTGACTGTAGGGACAGAGGAAGCCACCTGGGACTGTCTGGGGAGGATTGAAATCAAGTCCCATTGAGTCTGAGTTAAAGTGAGGCTGTCAGAACTGAAGCGAAGAGGGTAGGGGTGTAGATGACAGCTGGGTGAGTCAGCACTTCGTGGGGTTGGAGAATCTTTCCCTAAAGGGCTATTTAGCCTCCTGTGGGATCCCTTTGTTTCGGTCTTCACCCCATATCACCTGGGCTCTTATTTCCCAGCTTGGAAACATGCCTGAAAGTGGCTGACCTGAACCAGGACTCACTGTCTCTGTGGAAATGGTGATTAATCTCGTCCCTTCCTTCCTGTATCCTTCTTCCCAGCACAGCTTGTGCTACCCAGGGCCTCTGTACAATCCAGTGGAACCTGGATGAACAGAGGAGAGAGACTCCCAGGGAGGACAGGGTGAGAGAGCGCCTTGGGGTGAGTGTGAGGACTGGAATGGCATGGGGACATGGGAGCATGTGAATGTGGCTGGGTCTTGCTCCCTGCAGTGCTTCTGGCTGCAGCTGGTCCTTTCTGTTTCCATTGGCCACCTTGGGAACTCCCTGTTGAATGTAGCTTTCTGCAGACTTTCCATCAAGCTCACTGCAGCCAGGAGTGCCGCCCAACACCCAGGGGAACTAAACTTCCTGTGTTATGGAAACTGGTGGAAGACACTGCTCCCGATGGGTCCCCCTGGGACACCCAGCTTCCTGGCCAGAGTCCTCTCTAATCTTGACATTCTCATCTCCGGCCACCACCCTCTTATGTTGTACCCACCCCATAAGTGTCCTTTTCTTTGCCCTCACCAAAGGGAGGTCTCTCTGCCACTGTGTTTCAATTTTTGTGGTCTGTTTCCTACTCTGATGACATGTCCTTTCCTATCTAGCCACAAATTATTCAGACACTACACTGTGTTACCCAGTTAAACTTGGTTCCTGACCCGGTCTTCTCATCTTACTTCATCTTATCAGGTTATCAATCTCCCATCTAAAAAAACTTTTTTATAAAACACAGTTCTATTTATTATTCAGCAAGCAGCAGGAGGGCAAGGGGAAGGGCCCAGCATGGACAGCCTCCCAATATTGCCGTGGGTTTCCATTTGTTTCCCCAACCTGGAGGGCTGAGAGGCTCTTGGCTGTAGAAGAACATTAACCCAGCTGCTGACCCTTGGGCAAAACAAATGACCCTGGCCTAAGTACCAACTCATGAACCTGACCCCAGGCTGCTGAGGCCTCTTGGAGCCAGGCTGGCTAGAGTCTGGGGTTCTGATTCCAGGTTGCGGGCAGGTGGACTTAGGTCTCAAGCTCCAGGCCAAGCCAAAGGCCAGCCTTCAGGTCCATAGCTTGAATATATCACACACCAGCCACTGGGGCTATCTGGTATACTAGCACTGCCATTTACGCTCCAGAGGAGTGGAGAAGTTAGGGCAGTACAGCTCTTCCTGGCTCCCCCAGGCTATTCACCTACTCTGACTTCTGGAAAATGCCTCTAGAAAAGCAACCTTTAGTTCCTGTCAGGTGGGGCAGGCTTAGAGAGCAAACTAGCTTAATGTATAGACAAATTCATTTCTGCTTTAGATAATCTAATCTATAATACTGCACATCCATCATTTCACTTGTCTTTTAGGATGTTTTACAAGTTTGGGTTGAAAACTGGGCATGATGTACTGAGTAAAAGGAGCTGAATTAGGATTTATATTCATCTGGCCAGGCATTAGGAGAAAGCAATGGCGCCCCACTCTAGTACTCTTGCCTGGCAAATCCCATGGATGGAGGAGCCTGCTGGGCTGCAGTCCATGGAGTCACTAAGAGTTGGACACGACTGAGCGACTTCCCTTTCACTTTTCACTCTCATGCATTGGAGAAGGAAATGACAACCCACTCCAGTGTTCTTGCCTGGAGAATCCCAGGGACGGGGGAGCCTTGTGGGCTGCCGTCTATGGGGTCGCACAGAATTGGACACGACTGAAGTGACTTAGCAGCAGCAGCAGCAGGCCAGGCATTAGGGTGTGTTTACCGTTTGCTGTAGCTGTCTTTGTCCACTGACATCCTTATTTTTGTCTCCTTCATTGTCCCTGAGTTTCCCTAGAGACTTCTTAACTCTTTCCTGAGACACACAGCGAGGGGGTGGGGGTAGGGTGGATGAGGGGGAGGGAGGAAGCGCTCTGTGCTCCTGTGATTAGGTCAGTCTTCAGTGAGCCTGTGCTGATCTGTGCCAGTGCTTCTCGGTTTCATTTTGTTTTTCTCTGTTACCTGAGACAGGAAGGCTTAGAGGGGACTGAATTTGAATATTTTCCATCTCCAGGCTCTGGTAAAATCCCAGTAGGTTAGGGTCTAGTAAAAGTCTTAAAGGCGTGCTTTGTAGAACAACATGTTCTGGGCACAAATAAAACAGCCATTTTCCCTTCCTGCTGGAAGCACTAGGGAATTCTTCTCTGATCTTCACTGTGAAAAGTTAGTGGGGCTCCTGGACATAACTCTTACAAAAGGTGAGAATCTCTAACTCTCAGACTTGTTCACACTGAGTCTCCAGCAATTTGTTAGTTATATTTAGGTTTCCCTACCTGGGTTCTGGTTCCCTCCAAGGTTTCTGCTCTTGTATTTCTGTTCCAAAAAATTATGATTCTCTGTATCTGTTTGTTGGTCTCTTCAGTCTGGGGGGCAGATGTTTGGCCTGTGACCTCAGTTCTTTGGGGAGATAAGGGTTACTAGTCTGCAGTTTCTTCATCTTTTTTGTGTGTTTGTAGACAGGAGAGACAACTCCCAAGTTCCTTACATTCTGGACTAGAAACCAAAAGTGTTCTCATTTAATTTGATTTTTTTTTTTTTCAGTTGAAGTTCAGAGGTGTTTGGTCACCCACCTGTTAGCTAGAAAAGCCATGACTGGAGAACTCAGGGGATGTGACTCATGTCGGTGATCTTTCTCATATACCAGATGCTCACCAAAGGTGAGGCAGTGGCTTAAATGCTGGCCCTGAGGAAGTCGTTACTGGATCCCCATCTCTGCTTCTCTCCGCGATCAGGATTTCCATCCTCCAGGGGACAGTACAAATCCTGTCACAGGTGGCAAGGCAGACGCATCCAGGAGAGATGCCTCAGTCTCGTTCTGCTTCCGGCACTGGGTTTCCCTTCCCTATCCTGACTGTCGCCCACGTGGATAAGCAGGAGGGTTCACACAAGCAGGAAAGCTGTTGACTGAATTATGGTGGAGCACTAAGAACATATTTGACCAGAAAACCTTTTCAGATGCATTCTGTCCACATTTGGGCTGCCAGTGTGGTGCCAATCTAGGCTCCATGATTAGTCTTGTATGGGGTTGGCATTCTGCAGGAACCCCTGACATTGAGCACCAAGGGAGCTGGGGCGCCTACACAGCAAGCCTGCCCCACACCCTGTGCATGAATATTCTGATTCCCTGGTGGTGAAGACCATGGCTGAGTCCCATAATCCCACTTCTCAGACCCACAGTTACTCCCTCTGTGTCCAGAGTTGTCTAAGGGGCTCCTTGTTCCTGGAGGCAGTCTTCATGGCAGGCTTTCATTCTCAGAACTGCTCTGGAATCTTCTCATTTAGGACAGGGTTCTCTTTTAGGGACAGGAGTTCTAGCCTTTGAGGACTTTCATCTAGAAATTCCATTAACCCTGAGCACCTAGACAGAAACTTGTTATTTTCTCACAGACACAGGGACAGGTCTGGGTTTGCTGAGGGATCCCAGTGGGTGGTTGAAGGGGCTTGTAGCCCCTGCCTCCCTGCCCTTCCCCTGAGCCTCAGGCTCTTGTTTCTTCCTTCCATTGGGGGTCTTAGAAGCGTACGGATTATCTCCACTGTGGGATGAAGTCTGGACTGTCGATGCCAGAAGGTGGTAATTTCCTTGGTAGAGCTTCTTGTTAGCCCTCTTGTATCACTTCAAGTAATTTGCTTGTGGTTGTCATGGGGGTAAGTTACCAAGCTATTTATTGCTGTGCCCTAGTCCCTGTCTGAAGAGACTTTCAAAGAAAGGAAAAGGTAAATTCACTTGCTTTTCTAGGCAATTCTAGACTTCTGATCCTGAAAGTGGCATATTAGTAATACGATACTGTGTACCAAATTATCTCAAATCGTAGTAAGTCTTAAAACAAACACCATTTCTGATCTCACAGTTTCTGTCAGTCAGAGTCAGCTGCATAGCTGGCTCAGGGTCCCTCTTGAGGCTGCACTCTAGGCTTTGGCCAGGATTATAGTCATCTCAAGGCGTATCTTGGGGAGAATCCATCTGCTTCCAAGTTCATTCACGTGGCTTTTGGCAAGCCTTGGGTTCTCTCTGGCCGTGGTCCTAGATATTAGTTCCTTGCCACGTGGGATCCTCTTTGGGGAAGTTCATAGTTTGGCCTCTGGCTTCCCTCAGAGCATTGAGGGAGAGTAAGATCAAACAAGACCAGATGATCCTGTTGTTTTATAAGCTAATTTTGGAGGCATCATTCTATCACTTCTGCTGTATTCTGTTTGTCAGGAGTGAGTCACTAGGTCTAGCCCACACTTAAGGGGAGAGGATTACACAGGGGTGTGAGGACCAGGAGGTGGGGACCACAGGGAGTCCTCTTGGAGGCTGCCTACCACCGGTTGTTAATTTCTTTGTGTGTTTCCCTGCCCAGATCAGAAGTTACAGGGCATCTGTTATAGAATGTGATCCAGGCTCTTGTGTGGGAGGTGAATTTAGCCAGGTGTTCCTCAGCGGGCAGAGATGACCTGGAGATGGAGTCACTGGGTTGAAAGAGAGGGAATTGCCCAAGATTAGCAGTGGCTCCAGGGGTTTGAGAAAAAGTGGGTGGAGGAATCTACAAGCATCAATGTCTTGTATGCAAGTGTCCTAGCAGCCAGTAGGACTCCTGATGGATGAGCTGGCATACTTGCTACAGCTCTGTGATCAGCACTTTAGTCTCAGGAGCTGCGTGAAATTTGCTTAATCCCTTAGATGACAAAGAGGTTGTGGAGCCACCTGCCTGTGTGTAGAATGCATGGTCTTGGATAATAAACATCCCAGTAGCAACCATGCTATACCAAAGACCAGTCTTTCCTAGGTAATTTTTTGACAGACTGTAACACTCAAGAGTTAAAGAACACCCAATAATGACTGATATTGGGAGGGTTCATGTTGTAGTAATGAATAGTACTAGATAGAATTTAATTTAGGAAAAGGTATGTCATATTTCTTTTGCTTTAACATTTGTAAAAGTATATTATATTTGGGTTTATTATGTATTTAAATCTTGACAACTCTTTGTACGCATTGTTTATTCTTTTAATAGAAGGGAAATTGAAGCACAAAGAAGTGAATATGAATAAATGTTTAGGGGGCTAGCATAGACGGAGAAGCCAGGACTGGAGAACTCTATTGTGAGGAATCCATTTACTTGGCTTAAACTAACCAAAGAATGGAAGTATAATGACTATAACTGAGAAGTCTGGGATTAGGACTGTAGTCAGGCAGCAGGTATGCAGAGTGCAACTCAAGTCATCAAGATGCAATTGTCCTCTCTTGTCTGGCTCCATCCTCATGTACTTCTGCCTTTCAGGCTTTAGGTAATACCAGAACGCCTAGCAGCAGGTTCAGACCATAAATCTTCCAGGATCAAGTGCCCCTGAAAATACAGTGGCTCCTACAAAAGTCCCAGCCAAGTCTGACTATGTCTTTCAGCCTCCAGTTGGAGGACACATTTGTGTCTGCATTTCTCACTGAGAGAATGCAATGCTCCTTTTGACCTAGCCTGGGGCACATGCCCGTCTTGGACAATGGGTTTGTGGAGGGATGGTTCGTTCTGTACATCAGCCGAGACTGAGCAATGGAAGTCATTTCCCCAGAAATGAGCATTATTCAGTAGAGATACAATTGACTTCTTCCAATAGAAATGATAACTCCAAACATGGCATTTTGTTGTGTCATTGGATCAGTTCAGTTCAGTCGCTCAGTCGTATCCGACTCTTTGAGACCTCATGAATTGCAGCACGCCAGGCCTCTCTGTCCATCACCATCTCCCGAAGTTCACTCAGACGCACGTTCATTGAGTCCGTGATGCCATCCAGCCATCTCATCCTCTGTCGTCCCCTTCTCCTCCTGCCCCCAATCCCTCCCAGCATCAAAGTCTTTTCCAATGAGTCAACTCTTCACATGAGGTGGCCAAAGTTATTGGAGTTTCAGCTTTAGCATCAGTCCTTCCAATGAACACCCAGGACTGATCTTCTTTAGGATGGACTGGTTGGATTTCCTTGCAGTCCAAGGAACTCTCAAGAGTCTTCTCCAACACCACAGTTCAAAAGCATCAATTCTTCAGTGCTCAGCTTTCTTTATAGTCCACCTCTCACATCCATACATGATTACTGGAAAAACCATAGCCTTGACAAGATGGACCTTTGTTGACAAAGTAGTGTCTCTGGTTTTGAATATGCTGTCCAGGCCGGTCATAACTTTCCTTCCAAGGAGCAAGTGTCTTTTAATTTCATGGCTGCAATCACCATCTGCAGTGATTTGGGGGCCCAAAAATAAAGTCAGTCACTGTTTCCCTATCTAATTGCCATGAAGTGATGGGACCGGATGCCATGATCTTAGTTTTCTGAATGTTAAGCTTTAAGCCAACTTTTTCACTCTCCTCTTTCACTTTCATCAAGAGGCTCTTTAGTTCCTCTTCACTTTCTGCCATAAGGGTGGTGTCAGCTACATATCTGAGGTTATTGATATTTCTCCCAGCAATCTTGATTCCAGCTTGTGTTTCTTCCAGCCCAGCGTTTCTCATGATGCACTCTGCATATAAGGTAAATAATCAGCATAACAATATACAGCCTTGACATACTCCTCTTCCTATTTGGAACCAGTCTGTTGTTCCATGTCCAGTTATAACTGTTGCTTCCTGACCCGCATATGTATTTCTCAAGAGGCAGGTCAAGTGGTCTGGTATTCCCAACTCTTTCAGAATTTTCTGCAGTTTATTGTGATCCACACAAAGGCTTTGGCATAGTCAATAAAGCAGAAATCGATGTTTTTCTGGAACTCTCTTACTTTTTCTTGCTATATATATTACTGGTTTTTAATCCATTTAGTCAGTCTTAACATCTTATTTAATAATTAATGTAGTTAATTAATGAATTGAATAAAACTTTGCCACCTATTCACTTTATAGTTCTGTGAAAGTCAAGTTTTTAACTTTAAAATATTATATTTTAACAAGTTGGAGGAGACTACTTTGTTCTTTTTATTTATGATACTCATTTTTCTTTAAAAACCATCTGGGTAATATATCCTCATGAGAGTTGTAGCTTTAAATCTGTCCAACTTTTTAATAAACTTGCCATTGAAGTGAGTCAGACTTGTGAGTTGATACCCCAGACTCTGGCCAAGCTGCCCTGGCAGATGCTATGTGGAACAGGGATAAGCCATCCCTACAAAGTCCTACCCAATTGTAGATTAATGAGCAAAGTGAGTAAATTATTGTTTTGAAGTCATTTGTAATATAAAATAAATGATACAGGGGATATTCCTTTAAATATTATCTTTGCTGAAATTTTTACAACAAACAGCTGTTACCTTTTTTTTTAATTTGGGGGAAAGATTAAAATTAAAAATATAGCAGGAGTTTCTGTTTCTGCTTCCATTACTTATATCCTTATATGAGATCTAATTTCCATGTCATCTAGGGGTCAAAAGGCATTTCTTCATCAAAGACTGTTATGACAGTAACTCTTGACCTCTTAGATCTTCTCACACTGGAGAGAAAAGAAAAGGAAAGATGGAAGCCACATACAGATTATAAAGAAAGTAAATATTAATACTGTCAAGTGCTGTGGACTCCTCTGGTGGCTCAGATGGTAAAAATCCTCCTACCTTGTGGGAGACCTGGGTTCAGTCCCTGGGTTGAGAAGATCCCCTGGAGGAGGGCATGGCAACCCACTCCAGTATTCTTGCCTGGAGAATCCCTATGGACAGAGGCGCCTGGCGGGCTACAGTCCATTGGGTCACAAAGACTTGGACGTGACTGAGCAACTAAGCACAGCACATCAAGTGCTGAGCCTGTGGGTCACTTTCTTTCCTGCTTGAGCGATGCTTCTTTACTCACACCACATTCTCTAAACTTTGGGCCAGTGGGTAGACCCTTGGCTCCTGTTCTTGGTTTGGAGAAAGTCTTTCCTGCAAATATGTTTCATTTATGAGGCATCTCTACTTATTTAAGGTGGAGACTGGGAGTGAGGCTTCTTTTTCTTCTGAGCCCATTGGTCATTCCAATGTTCCTCAGGAGTGACTTGAGAGTGTCAACATTCCTCGTGACCTTAGAGAGAGCTGAATTTTCAGAAGGCTGGCCTTTGGTGTCTCCAACCTTCTCATGAGCTTGAAGACTTCTCCTCATCTCTTTACTATGAGACGGAAGTGGGCCAGGTCAGTCCTTAAGTATATCCTTTCTTTATTCTTCATGACTGTCAATCCATTGTATTAATATATCTGCAAACCAGACTCTAGGTCATTCTGTCCATAACATTATTAACTAGTCAACCAGAAAAACAGGAAGTTGACAGCTTTTTGAGATAGACTTGCATTCTATCACAGCATTGCATTCTTTCCATTCTTTCCATATCATGGATTGATCTGTGCCCTGTATAGCCTGGGAGGAGGGATAGGTGCAGGGAGGGAAAGAGGCTTGTAGTCAGGGTTTTTAGGCTTTATCAGAGGTCAAAGAAGCAGAGACATCTACATGCATGCAGGAGCTGGGAGCCCCATCATGGCCTGCTTCTTTCGGAGAACCTCAGGGACAAAATGTGGGGGGTAGATAGTAGGGCAACTGACTGAGTTTATTGGTGAAACATTTCTTGATTTGATCCTACAGCCACAGGAACAATGTCTGAGTATCTTTAGGGCAGTGTGGCCTAGGACAGGTTATTAAATGCCAAGTGTATTAAGAAAAATTCTCAGATTTGCAAACTAAAACACCATCTCTTGCAAATCAGTAGGTAGAAAAATAAGTATCTCAACTTAAAAAGATGGGTAAAGGATATAAACAGTCAGTCCACAGAAGAAGAAATACAGATAACAGAAGATATATATATAAAGGAGTTCAGTTTTACTAGTTTCAAGAAAATGCAATTAAAAACAATGTAGGATGTAGGATGCATGGGGCTGATGCACAGGATGATTCAAGTAGATGATGTGGGGTGGGAGGTGGGAGGGGGCTTCGGCATTGGGAGATTGTGTTCACCTATGGCTGATTCGTGTCAATATATGGCAAAACAAATACAGTATTGTAATTTAAAAAAAAAATAAATAAATAAATAAATTAAAAAAAACAACAACAACAATGGTATCAAAAAAAAAAAGAAGAAAAAAAAAATGGTAAGTTTTTCTTACTTTCAGAATGGTCAAAATTAAAAACATATCAAAGCCTAATATCAACAAGTATTGACAAAGATTTCTTTTCCTTGACTAGATTCTAGCCAGGCTCCTCTGAGCCCTTTTCTTGACTGGCTCTCAACCTTGGCCTATGAAAACTACAAATTATCAACACAAATGGTTTTTTCAACCCCTCTGCCCCCACATTAAAAGACTTCAGCACTGACACAATTTGTAACTGCTCCAGGTCACATCCCGAGGATGACCCAAGTTCCTGTTAAATTGCCTGCCTGAATAAAGTCAAGGCTGTCAAAAGAGTTTTCTATTGGTTCTAGCCAACACCTGACTCTTGACCCCTGAACCCCCTTTCTTAGAGCATTTAGTAAAATGGCCTTACAACTGTGAATCCTTCCTCTGTCCCTTTGAGATATATTCTGTCCCCTACAATTCAAGAGTGTCTTTCTAAAGGACCTGAAAGTCATTCCACTAAAGGCTGGGGCCTGTTTCCCAGCCTCTGTGATGGGGGGTGACTCCTCATTTCAGTAGCTGCCAGTTGGCAAACAGAGCCATCATAATAAGCACTGACACTGACCCACTCTATGATTTTTCACTCCCCTTACTCTGCTGAGCCCCAGTTCACCTTCCTCTCTTCTCCTTCATTTTCTCTTTAAAACACCCAGTTACCTCTGTACTGATCAAAGCTGACTTCAGTTTACACCGAACCTCCTTCCCCATTGCAATAACATATTACTTGTTAAAATCTGTCCTAGCCATTTTAACTAATATCTAGTTCTGTTAACCTCTGACAGCATGTGGAGAAATGCAGTGTCTCACACAGTGACAGTCTAAATTAATGTAATTATTCCTTAGGTGGTTTAGCAGTGTTTGTCAAAAATTTAAATTTTTTTCACCTGAGGTATACTACTTCTAGGAAATTATCAAAAAGAATTTTGGACATGGAGAGATAATCAGAACACAAACTCTGCCTCTCTTTCTCTCTACATATATAAAAAATTTATGATAATATATATGGAAAGATTTTGCAGATAAATGCATTATAATGTATTAATAAACAGTGATGTGATTGAATGGTAAGACTGGTTGATTTTACCCTCTACTCTATACTTTCTATATTGTTTATTTTTCAATAAGCATGTATCTTTCCTGAAAAAGAAAATGAAGCTATTTTATTTTGTATGTTAAGAAAATCAATTATAACAAGAGGTATCAGTGACCAGCATCAGGTATCATTGACCATTCAAATATGCAAGGACCATTGGTCTGTGTTTTTGTTCCAGTGCTGATTCACCAGCTGTGTGATCTTGAGTATGTCACATAAACATCGAGTTCCTACCAGAATGTTAATTTGTGCTTATGTTCTGGTGGTAATACCAGGAGAGACCGTTTTCCTTTCCTATTCTTCTGTATTTTCTGTTTTTTTTTTTTTTTTAATGATCATGAATTACTTTTAATGATGGCAAATAACCAATATGAAACTATACAAAATTTGTTCATTCTCTTTATAAGAAAATGGCGCTAACAGTATGCTGCTAAGTCACTTCAGTTGTGTCCGACTCTGCGACCCCATAGACGGCAGCCCACCAGGCTCCCCTGTCCCTGGGATTCTCCAGGCAAGAACACTGGAGTGGGTTGCCATTTCCTTCTCCAATGCATGAAAGTGAAAAGTGAAAGTGAAGTCGCTCAGTCGTATCCGACTTTTAGTGACCCCCATGGACTGCAGCCCACCAGGCTCCTTTGTCCATGGGATTTTCCAGGCAAGAGTACTGGAGTGGGGTGCCATCGCCTTCTCCGGCTAACCAGTATGGACGTTTGGGAATTATTATTCTGGTGAGGAAATAATTTTAAACAAAAGGTACAGATGTTTTTATTTATTTATTTAGCTGCACCAGGTCTTCACTGTGGCATAAAGGACCTTTTAGTTGCAGCACGTGCACTCTTAAGTTGTGGCATGTGGGATCTAGTTCCTTCCCTGACCAGGGATGGATGAATGCCAAAGATGAATAACATGAATCCAACAGGGAAACCCACATCAGGACCCTCTGCACTGGGAGCAAGGAGTCTTAGCCAATGGACCACCAGGGAAGTCCCCACTCATGTTTTTATATTGGAAATTCCTCCTCTATTGAGTTCTCAAATAGGAAAGCCTTTTATGAGTCTCTTTGCTCAAAAAAGTACTTTTTTTTTCTTTCACAATTAATAAGTATTGGGGAGTTGCTGTGAGTGGATGTAACTATCTTGTTGTTCAGTATGATATAAATTCATGGAATCTTATTTCATTCAACAGATTATAATCTATTAGCATGACTATTTATTTTGATCCTCAAACTGTCCCAAATCTGACCAGTGGGAGCCCCTTCAAGCTCTGTATTTTTGACACATCCCCATCAAAAGCCGTATAGACAGAATCTTCTTCAAGTGTTCAAATGAATATCATCAGGATACAATGAGAAAAATACAAATCAATTCTGAGTTATAAATGCCAAAGATGATGAATAACCTGAATCCAACAAAGAATCCCAAATCAAGACACATTCTACAGAAGACTGTGAGAGATCTTAAGTGTCAGTGTTTTTCAAAACCAGTCTTTTCAGTCAAAGAAAGACTAAAGAATTGTTCTAGACTGAAGGAAACTAGAGAGATGTGACAACTAAATATCACGTGTGGTTCTGAACTGGTGTTGAGACCAGCTCAACAAGCAGGGTTTACGAAAGTGTGATACGGTGAGAGAATGAGAAAAGAGACACAAGAATTCAGAAGAGAGAGGATCAGGGGACCAACACCACTCCAAGGTGAAGGTGCCAAAACTAAATCCAAGCCAGCTTTATTATACTTTCAACTGTGAATGAAAGAATATGCAGAGAGTTAAACTATAACTCATGTGGACTTCAGGGCCAAAGAACAAAATGATCATTAACCATTGAGTAATTAGGAAACAGTAATCAATAACAAATCAGTAACTAAGACCAATATTCTTATCTATAGATTTTCCACCAGATACGTAAAACATGTGACTCTGAGACGCCAGTTGAGAAACAGTCACCGACCCCAGGATCATATCTTGTTTTCAGGATTATGAACTGTTCCCGCTGGACTTGTTCCAAGAGTCTCATACCTTATAGCATCCATTTTATCAATAATTATAAATTTCTTTTGCAGCCCTTTAAGGGGGCCTGCTTTTCTTTTATTCTTTCTGTCTCCTACAAACTGGATCCTTTTACGTTAAAGGATAAATTTCAACAGGTGAAACTTGAATGGCATCTGTGGATTAGATGGTAGTAATGTTTCAGTGTTAATTTCCTGGCTTTGATAGTTGTATTATGTTATGAGAAGAATGTCCTTGATAGTAGGAAGTATACTAAACATTTAGAGGTGAGGAGGCATTATGTAGACAACTTATTCTCAAATATTTCAGGAAAAGTAATTTTCTTCTGTTCTTGCAAGTTTGAGATGGTTCCCAAATAAAAAGTAAAAACCAGAAGTAAACTGAGCAAAAATAAGAGATGGAAAAGTTGGAAGGAGCTAGAGGTAGAGTAAGGCAGAAGTGGCATAAATTGGCTATATCTGAGAGAAGAGAAAGAGGATTAAAGAGAATTAGTCTATTTAAAAAGGAGGTGGGAGAGGAAACAAGAGGCTAACATGGTTGACAGAAAGTAAAGGTGGGGTTGGCACTGGTTTTGGAGGAGTTGGCAAGTTAACAGACAAAAGATTGAGTGAGTGCGAAGATGAAGAACAGGGTGGGGGAAAACTAATATTTATTGAATGCCTTCTATTATTAAGTATTAGGCTGGACATTTAAACCTCATTTAGCTCTTACATAAGTTTGTAAGATAAGAGTTTTATCCGCATTTTAAAAATAAACAAACTAAGATTCAAAGAAGTTGAGTAGTCTAAAATAATATAACTGGTAACAGAAGCAGGATTTAAATCCCAGTATGTGTAATTTCAGTGAGAATGGGATAGGAGAAGAATGGTCCTAACAGGCCATAGAAGAGGAATAATTTAATTTTTTTCCCCAGAGAATGGAGGGAGCCCAGAGACTGAGTGAGAAAATCACGGTCGGGGTTTGGAGGTTGGGATTCAAACTGGATCTTGAATAATTTGAAAAGGTGTGCTAGTTGAAGTCACTGGGGGAAGGGTAGAACCATAAAGAAGAGAAACATTGAGAAACACCATCATTTACAGGTGAAAAAAGCACAAAGAGGAGTTTGCAGAAGGCTAAGGAGGTGTGATAGGATGACGTCAAAGAAGGCACCTGATGGTCCCAGCTTCCCAGGGTTCACATCCTGTGTAATCCTCTCCCCTTGGGTGGGGCTGGATCTAGTGACTTGTTCCTAATCAATGGAATGTGGCAAAATTGGCTGGATGTCACTTCTGTAATAAGGTTATAAAAATGGCACCCTCCCTCTTGTTAGCAAATTCTCTCTTGTTGTCAGGGAAACAAGGTGCCATGTTGCAGAGGTCCGTGAGGCAGAGAACTGAGGGTAGCCTCCATCTAACAGCCAACAAGGAATGAGGCCTTCAGTTCAACAACTTTCCAAAAACTGAGTCTTGCCAACAGCCATGTGAATTAACTTGGCAGATTCTTTCCCAGTTGAACCTCTTACAAGAGGGAGCCATGTCAGGAATGACCTTTGTCACCATCTTGATGACGTCAGTCTTGTGAGAAACCTTGAGCCAACACTGTAGTTTCCAGCCTGTGAGACGCCTTAAAGTAGAGAACCTAGATAAGATGTATCAGGATTTCCAATTTATAGAAACATAATAAATGTGTGACGTTCAGGCTGCTAAGTCTTCGCATACACAGTTGATTTTCACTATTTAAGAAATCCCATAATTGCAAATTCTCCTATTCACTGAAATTTATTTTAACCCCAAATCTTGTTCATCTTGTTTTCATGATCATTTACAGACACATACAGAAAGGTGAAAGTTGACTTATCTGATGCACATGTTCCCAGATGAGGTTAAACAAAGCAAAGCTCACCTTTCTGGTTCCAGTTCTCACACTGTACACACACAACTTTTTCATGGTCTATTTAGTGTAATGTTTTTGGAATTTTGTGATTTTTCTTGCTAGTTTTACTGTTTAGTCTCCAAGCATAGAGCTGAAGTGCTGTCTAATGTTCCTAAGTGCAAGGAAATGTGCCTTACAGAGAAAATTCATGTAATAGATGATCTTCATGCAGGCGTGAGTTATATTCAGGATTTGGCTGTGAATTCAGTGTGGCGGTGAGTTCAGTGTTAATGTGACTCAACAAGATATCATTAAAGAAAGTGTATGTAAACAGAAGCACATATAAAATAAGATTAGTTATTGATCAGTTGATGAAAATGTGACCAGAGGCTCACAGGAACCTGACCCTGTTTTCCTGTAGGAGCGGTGGTTCAGTATGCACTGATTTAATGTTCTCATTGCCTTAATAGGATGTAACTTCCTCAAATAATGAGAATTCACTGTAATTTGTTAAGTACCAATAGATAACAAATATGCGGAGAGAAAGGATAATTCAATTAACCAATCTATGGGAGAAGAGTTTCACAAGGAAGGCACGAGGGTGTAGGTATCTCAGTGAGGGTAAGACAAGAGTTAGTGGATGGCAGTTATTGGTGTCTGTCATCTGAGTATCACTAAAATGGCTATTGAAAATAAATAATTTTGCTTGACTAAAGAGAATTGTTTTGAATGGATGTGAATGAAACTTTAGGAAAATTAGCTTCATAGAGCACTCTCCTTGCTTTATAAAGCCTACAACTGTGTGAAGATTGATGTGTAAGAAGGCAGCAGTTTGGGGTAGCTCAGGACAGGCTTCTGGCAGCTGCAGAGCACTGATGCTGCTCATGCAGGAAGTGTTAAAATCACAGGAGAAGCGGTAGAAGGGAACAGCCCCTTGACGTCCCAAAGCACCTTAACAAGGCTTTTCTATGATCTGTGGCTGAAAGTTTAAGGTATTTTCATTTTATTTACTTTAACTTCAGCCAATTAAAAAGCTTATTATTTATTTTGATTTTTAATTAGACTAATAGCTTCATTCTGAGTCCCCACTCCCACCCTTACCCCTGTACTCACTCTAATGAGCATGCCAAGAAATCAACTATGCATGGACTTTGTCGAATATTGTGTGTGTGTGTGGGCGGGGGGGATTAGAATTTACATAAATGATACTTGCCTATAAATACTGAGTTCTTATTTTTCCACTCTACCCCATGATTGAAGTGTTGCTCTCTCAGAGTAAACTTTGTTGCTTCTAGTAGCTGTGTCAATAACCATAGCGTGTATCCTCCACATTTCACCCATCCTTTCTCCTAGTGCTGGGTGCCTAACCCGCCTCCCATCCCCACAACCACAGTTAGGTGATGGGAGCAAAACGAATGTAACAGTCGGCCTTGTAAGATCATGCCCTTCATTTGCCTGTAATTACCTTTCAGTCTTCTCTTGTCCTTCTTCTCTTAGTTAGGTAGAGGACAGTATCCACCAGCATTAAACCCTAGATCATGAAGATATGAAGTGTCTCACTTTTGGTAAAGCAACTTCTCATTTGGTTATTCCAACAACGTTCTGAGAGGCAGAGCCACACATTTGTTTATTAGATTAAAAAAAAATCTCAGTGCTGTTTGATGGTTGCGAAAGTAAAAATTAAAGAACCTAAATTTAAAATGGTATTTAATGCATTTTAATTGAAAAATAAACCTCTGCTCTGGAAGGATAAGGGACAGAGAAAGGAGAAGTTGACAAAATCAAGTAACCATGACACTGAGAGATGCTTCCAAAGTGAGAAATTGCTTTCTCAGGAAGCAAACAACACATTTTGAAAGTGTAGCTGTTTGAGGCATGGAAAACAAAAGTGAAAAGGGAATATAAAGTTTAGGTGACAAGAATGCCAAGATTTATCCTGTTCTCAAGGACTGAGGGCCCAGCTAGACTGACATCCAGATAAGACTTCCTGCAAAGTGAAGCTGGAAAGAGATTCTTACTGAATCAGAGAAAGAATGCCATCGCTTGTGGAATCATTTTTTTATTTCTGAATTATACAGAGAGGCCACTTATATATATATATATATATATATATATATATGAATATATATATAGTGTTGTTACATATTTTTATATTATCAATTCACACTATTTAGGTAGAATTTATTTACTAAAACAAAGGTCTAATAGATACTTTATTCTGAGCAATCCAATACATGGTAGAAAAAAACCTTTAAACATATAAAATATTCATTTGTGCATATCTAAATATTTCTAAGGGAGCAAACTACAGAGGCATTATAATTAGATGAGAGTTGCAAAATCAGTACCATAACTGAATACTTAAAACAAGACCTTAATAACACAAAGGCGTGGAGTAATGACTTTCTCAGATATGTTGGTATTTTGTCTTAGAAGATAACCCCATAAAACATTGTATGGCTTCAACAGGAACTTCCGGGTTTTCTTCCACCTTCAGCTATTGCCCTAAGACAGACTTTCTTACTCCTTGACAATATCTTCTGTGCAGATTTTTGTTCTTTCTCTTAATCAAGGAGCTAAGTGAATAGCAGTTGACTCTTTGGGAAAACAATACTTTTGCCCCAATGACCCTTTGGTTCCCTTAACAACAAATCTACAGGAAAAGTGCAAACAGTTCCCAGAAGTCAGAACCAAAGCAAGAATGCTCAGAATGCAAAAGCTAGATAGCTAATGGTGTGAATGTTTACATCTGTCTACCTATTTGCTGAGGGGTTATTTTTTTCAGAATTCTTCTAGGCTTCTATTCACTTGCTTTGAATTTACATGATAGCTTTTCTCTAGCACGTGCAATTAAATTTTCTTTTTAAGACAATAAAATAGCAGATGCCTAACTATCAGAATGGTTATGCAGCCCATTGAACAGTCCAAACAAAATCATTGATCAGGAAAGATGCTCATAATTTCCACAAAGGAAGATAAAACTCCAAACAGAATACCACTTAAGTCGCCTTCCATGAACAGGCTGGACAAGTTCAAAGAAAATGTAAATGCTAAGGCTGTTGTTGTGTCTGGTTGACTGTCACAAGAACCTTTTATGGATAGCTCTATGTCCTCCAGTTCATACCTCTGAGCTGAACACTGAATTCTTCATTACTTCCTGTGGCTAAGGGGACCACATAATTCATCTTCCAAAATGGGATTTTACTGAGCGAGAGAGCATTAGTAGTAATGATGCCAGGGCAACAGTGAGCAAACTGGGTGAACAAATTGGGAAACTGGGTCATTGCACTTATGTCCATGCTAAGTTCTGGGAAAGGCACAATTTGGGCCGCCAAAGGTGGAGGTGGGCTGTGGAAGAAGACGTGCTCCAGGGTTTTTCTATCAGACAAGCCAGATATTATGAGGGTGGAGAGCCAAAAGAATGATCTAATAGGATGCCAAGTTGAAAGGGATTGAGAAGGGAACATAGTAACTATGGCTTATGGAGGAGAGAGAGCCAACCTGGGTGTATGAGAGCATGTCTGGCAGGCGGGTGCCGGACGGACATGAAGCAGATGAAGGCAGTGAAATCCAGAAACCTGTGCAAAGATGTCTACTTCAAAGCTCATGATACCCAGGGCTCGACATGTCCTCGAAAGCTCTCCTGGAGACAGTTATCACTCTCAGACTATGGTGGAACCCTGGTCTCCACTACAGTTTAGTTTTGAAGAGCGTGTTAATAATATGTGATAGTGGAGTCTGTGAATAGTTTCCAGGGTAAGGACAGGACCTCAGCAACACCACTGAGCAGCCAGAAGCCTTCTAAGCAGGCTTCACTTTGGGTTGGGTAAACACAACCTGAGCCATGTGTTCATGGCTAGGACTCCTTGCCTTTGTCACCAGGCATGAGTCTTACTGATTTGTGGATGCCAAAAGTTTCTTTTTTTAAGAGTAAACTAGTTTGCAGCCTAATTTGTGGGTACTGTTAGAGAAACCAGCATCTGACTACAAATGGGAGGCCAAGGAAGGTGCATGGGCTGGCACAGGGCTCAGCAAACACTGTCTATAAGGAGAGTCAATGTTTTGGGCTCCGTGGGCTGCATGGTCTGTGGCAGTTACTCCATTCTGCTGCTGCAAGACGAAAGTAGCTGCAGAGAGTCTGTCAACAGATGTGTATGGCCATGTTTCAATAAGACATTATTAATGGGGACTGAAATTTGATAGTTTTCTTATGTCATGAAATATTAAAAAAACTTTTTTTAACCCAAAGCATGAAAACTGTTCTTGAAGGCCATGTGGAAACAGGTAGGGATGCTCGATTTACCAACCTCTCCCTCCTCTAGAGGCCCATGGGTTCTAAACCATGCTGGTATTTTAAAAAACACATGAGGACTATAAAGAACTATTTTGCAAAGGATAGTACATACTCGTATTTAATTTTAAGCCTGTGAGTGTGTTAAAGCAGATTATATTTTATAATGCATGTGAGAGAGATTCAGATAACTCAATGTTACAAAAAATGAATTTCTGAGGGGCTGCCTTCCACAGTGCCCTTAGCACTTAAAGTGTGACATCTTGAACTAAGTTCATGGCTTGAATCAAAGACAGCTACCAGAAATGTGAACACTGATCCTTAAGTTTCTCAGTTTGGAGGTCTTCAACTTTCACTGAAGAAATGACTTTTTAAAAGACCAAATTCACAGAAAACACAATGCCCATTTTGATAACTAAAATGAAATTGGTGTGAATTAGGAAACCTGGCTTCCTTTGGAGATGTTAGAATAAATGTGGACAAGAAGCACGTGGATGCTTAACTGACATGGTGTCACACCTGTGTCTACGTTATAGCTATCTTAAACAAGCTTAGGGTTTTGAAAGGTGGCGTTTATGTGGGGCCAACTTTCCTAGGGACTGTTGAGTCCTGTGTATTTTAAACTTGAAGTGATCACCAAGGAGAAACCCACTCACAATGAATAGAGCACTGAAGTTACCTCAGTGGTCAGCAGCAGTCAACAAAGAGACGAAATATCACTGCACCAAGGGTTAATGAAATATTGAAATGGAAGGTCCTACTTTCTTGCTAACGTTCAACTAAACTCTTTGAGGCACATAATTGGCAAAATAGCAAAATACACACAATTCCATAAAACATGTTAAGAGTAAACAGATTCTCTTACTGTTCTTTCCCTTAGAAATTTAGAATGGCAGCAGGTAGTGCAAAGTGGAAACAGAATACCCTCAGCGCTGTCTCTTCCAGGTAGGTATGTTTCAACAGAACCACGAAGCAGAAAAGCAGCCCCTTCGTCCAGATGTGGCCAACTAGGGCTTTTCTTTCAGCTTCAGATTAATACTTTGAAAAGAAAGGAAGAAAAAAAATGAGCAACATGAAAACCTGAATAAGCAGTAACGATTCAGGGAGCCTGTGCTTGTTGCTTTTTCCCTGAGGACTTAAATAATTCATGCACGTTTCTTATACTAGACCAATCTGGTAAAAACAGTTTTCCCTGAGTTGCCAAGGCTTTCTCTAAAAGATGGAGTCTGTTTATTTTTACCAAACTGTTTCTAGAAGCATTTTACACCTTTCAAAATGATCTACAGGGCAAAAGACTCTTGTGCCGGCTCATTTTTAAATGGATTAAGGACTATTATTCCATTTTGGAAATCCACCTTTCCTTTCTTGTAAATGACTGTTTCTAGAGAGGCAATTAAATGATCTGCCTGATATAAGGAATATCCGACAAGTGCTAAATTATGACAGTGGTAAACAAGAAAACGATGGCAAAAAACCCTCCAGTATTTTCTTAAAAACATTTTTTTTCCAGGACTTTCCTGGTGGTCCAGTGGTTAAGACTCTGCGCTTCCAATGCAGGTGGCCAGGGTTCAGTCTCTGGTCAGGGAATTAGATTCCACATGCTGCAATTAGGACCTGGCACAGTCAAGTAAATAATAAAATCAAAGACAAAAGACCAGATACATTGAAAAGACATATAATACATTTTTTTCTCATTATAAAAGAAGCACATGTTTATTTTTTTATTTCTGAAAATTACAGAAAATGATGAAGAAAAATAAAATTTTAAAGTTACTTGTTGGGGCATCATCCAAATGAAACCACTGTTGACATTTTTTCATGCATAGCACCTTTGATACTTCCTCCCAGATAATGTGTCTTGGAGTTTTAAAAAATTGTATGTTAAATTCATCAAAAGTACATTTCTAACGTGAAAAGTTATAAACTTGCTACTATACGTATGACCCTGGAAATATGAGGCTAAATGAAAGAAGCCAGTCCTAAAGCTCATGTGACTGCATTCATAGGAAAGGCCCAGAAAAGGCAGATACAGTCAGGAAGTAGGCTGGTGATTGTCAGGGACTTGGGGTGGGGGAAATGGGAGTGACAGAGTAATTTAGAAGTGAGGAAAATGTTCTAAAATTGAGTATGGTATTGCTTGCACAACTCAGTGGCACTGTTGAGCCATTGAACTGTGTAGTTTAAATGAGTAAATTTTATCTCAATAAGGCTGTTTTTAAAAGCATAACTCAAAATCACATTGAGGTACTACCTCACCCCATGAACATGGCTATGATCTAAAAACAGGGAAAAAGTGCTGACGAAGATGCTGAGAAAAGGAAACCCTTGTGTACCATTGTTAGGAATGTAAATTAGTGCAGCTCTTAAGGAAAATAGTATGGAAGTTCCTCAAAAATTAAAATAGAACTCCCATATAACCCAGAATTCCACGTCTCTAGATATAAAGTAATTGAAAACGGGGACGCGAACAGATATTTTTACACCCATGTTCATGACAGCAATGTTCACAAAAGCTAGAAAGAGGAAGCCACCCAAGTGTCCCCTGATGGATGAATGGAGAGCAAAATTTGGTGTATACCTATAGGTTGCCCCTGATGGATGAATGGATAGCAAAATTTGGTGTATACCTATAGGTTGCCATTTCCTCAGCCTTTAAAAGGAAGGCAACTAGAACATAGATGAACTTTGAGGACATTATAGCAAGTGAAATAAGCCAGTTGTAAAAGACAAATATCATGTGATTCCACATGATATTATAGAGACAGACAGTAGAAGGGGTGGTGTGCAATGGGGTGGGAGTTGTGATTTAATGGGAACAGAGTTTTAGTTTTGCAAGACAGAAAAGTTCTGGAGATTGGTTGCCCAACATGAATGTACTTAATATTACTGAATTGTACACTTGAAAATGGTTAAGATAGTACATTTTGTGTTAGCTGTATTTTATTATATTAAAAAAAAAGAAAAGTAAAGTAATAAGCCAAATGCAAGCATCACCCTGGGCCACCCACCCCTCCCCACAGGGAGAGGCCACCTTGCTCCCGAATCATCTGTCATGCTGGGTTCTGCGTGCTTCTGAAGAGTGTGTGCCATGTCCCTGGGTGTGAGGGACCTGCTTTCACCTCCAGGGTACCTGTTGGGGACTTTTGGCTGTGACTCCACTGTTTTCACTCTCACCCTCCAACATTTTCTAAAGCCAAAGGATTTGCCTGAAAAGGGCACAGCTACCTTAATGAGATGGATTCTTACAGCCTAAGAAAAACTTGTTTTTAAAAAATGTCTCCTGAGTTTGGTGACCAGAACAAAATAAATGTTTTCTTTGTCTGAGAGTCTATTTCTGTTTTGTTCTGACTTAGTATGATAATCTCTAGGCCAAGTGAAAAGAATCTGAATACACACACACACACACACACACACACACACACACACACACACAGAATCACTGCTATTCATCTGACACAACATTGTAAATCAACTATACTCAATTAAAAAAAAAAGATGAGAAAAGGAAAGAGAATGTCTATTGAGTTTCCAAATATCTAGGGAATAAGCCGAAAATGTCTTTGGGCCACTTGTGTCTTTCTTCTACCTGTTGTGAACATATCACAGGTTTCTGACACTGACCAGAGAAACTGACTACAGCCAGTGAACACGCAGAGGAGGAAACGAAGGAAAAATGTTCTGTTTGAGTTGGGTAATTTGGGAAGTACGTGCGGATTTCGCTTAGATCTGCCCTTCCTCTCTCTAGGGAGGGAGGCCTTACATTTATATGTTGCAAAGGTTACTGTGCTTTACTTGTGGAATCTGCAGCAAATGTTCCTTCTCATAGTTCTGCAAATAAAGCTAACCCGTCCAGGGTACAGCAGTAAGGTATACTCCTTTGAGATACCCTCAGCAATTCTACCATTTCTTAGCCCTGGGGTCTTGGCCAGGCTACCTGTCTTTTTAAGTCTCCATTTCTGTATCTGTAAAAAGAACAGCTTGCTGAGGATTAGTCTAAAATGTTTTCAATTGTACATAATGAACATACAATACATGTCTATTATTAGTAGCAGTAATATTAGTTCAGTAGTAGAGTAAGTAATCGGAGAAGGCAGTGGCACCTCACCCCAGTACTCTTGCCTGGAAAATCTCATGGACAAAGGAGCCTGGTGGGCTGCAGTCCATGGGGTCACTGAGGGTTGGACATGACTGAGCGACTTCACTTTCACTTTTCACTTTCATGCATTGGAGAAGGTAATGGCAGCCCACTCCAGTACTCTTGCCTGGAGAATCCCAGGGACGGGGGAGCCTGGTGGGCTGCCATCTCTGGGGTTGCACAGAGTCGGACACGACTGAAGCGACTTAGCAGCAGCAGAGTAAGTAATAGTAGCAGTTCAGTGTCTCTCTGAAATTAAAAAACCATATCTCACTGCTTAATTACTCTACTTGCAATAATCTTCTGTCCTTTGGGAGTTTTCAGACCCACCCATACTGACTATTAGGAGAGGCCAGGTTGTCATGGATATTAATCTCTTTTTTATGCCCTCAAGGATCTGACTTGTTTCCTTATCAACAGGGTTTTTACCATGAAGGTGTCTTCTTTTTATCCACTCTGACCCTTCGATCATTTTCTAATATGCTTTTCAAAAAAACAGGTCTTTCTTGTTTTCGCTTCAAAAATGTATTTCCCAGCTGCAGTTATTCCCGAAAGAATATGTTAAGTTTGGCTGATGATTGGAATGTTATTGCTATTTACATGGTGGTGGCTCAGTTTCTTTCATAGACCAAGAGAATATTTATTAAATCAAAATTTGGAGCACACTGTCTGAAAAGTAGAATCTGGTTCAAAATACTTGAAATCATCTTGAAAAATTTAAAGTATACACGGGCACTTTGTTTCACCATCAAGTGAAAGTGAAGTCGCTCAGTCGTGTCTGACTCTTAGCGACCCCATGGGCTGTAGCTTACCAGGCTCCTCCATCCATGGGATTCTCCAAGCAAGAGTGCTGGAGTGGGGTGCCATTGCCTTCTCCTCACCATCAAGGCACCTCATAAAAATCTGAAAATAACAGACAATTTTGAAACACTTCATTTTTCATACTGACTTTTTCTGTAAACCCTTTAGGGTTTAATTTATCCCTTCAGTTTTCGGTACACAAATGCTGAGAGACTGAAATTTAATAATCAAGTTTATGGAAAGAGCAAGAAGATAGTCAAAGGTGGGTGCTTTCTAAGTAAATGCAGGAAACCACCTGAAGATTACAAGCCAGCAGTGGTCTTGCGGAGCTAATGAAGCTATGGACAATGCTATTAGTTAAAGTCTCCCCACATAGACCCACTTCTGGACCATGTATACTTTTTATGTAAGAATATAAAATGTCATGTTGCAAAGTTTTAGGAGATGAATGAAAAAAATTAAATCCAAACCTGAGTGTGAAGGAAACAAACATCTGTATTACTTTTCAAAATAGTATGTTTTTTGGAAAAAACTTCTTTTAATCAGAATTCAAACATGAAAGAAGCATTCCTCACTGGGCAGATGGGCTTCCCTTTCTATAACCTAATTTTCCGGTGAGACATAGTAACTTTTTGATAATTTTCTCTAGGCTATTTTTGACTCTAATATGTGTTAAATGAGGTTTTTATTCTTTGTGTTTTACAAAGTATCAAACAACATTGTTTAATGATAAACATGTCTTCTATAGGAAGAGTGGGAGATGGACTTAACCTTCCCTTCTCTCTCTGAGGAAATGAGAGGCCATCACAGCATCAGCACCCAGTACGTCTTATTTTTGGCCTAATTGAGCTCCTCGGAAGAGTCTTTGCTCGTTTTTCAGCGTATCCATTTAATACTAGCTATAGAAGGTGTAAAATGCTTCCACTGAGAAACTAGAAGCTCAATGAAGCCTCTTAGTCTGATACTAAATAAAGCCAGAAATCCAGAGCAGGAAGTCAGCAGGAAAAAAATCTTGGCCACTCTGGCCCCTCCTCCCAGATCTCATCCTCCACACTGTGATCATGTGCCTGGTAAGAAAGAGCTTAGGAAAGGAGAGGGCTGATGAAAGGGGAAGCAGGGAGACTAATATTTTCTAAGAAATGGCAAGTAACATGAGCAATTTGCAACATATCCCCTCCACCCCCATCCCCATGCCCAGCCCCGGAATGAAACCCAACCAGAAGCGGTGTTTTACCCTCTTCCCAACCCAGACAGCCTAATACACAGATGCGGAGCAAAACAGACAAGGCAGGCAGAGGAGTGGGTAAACCCGCAGATGTAAAAGCTGTATGACGGTCAGTGAAGGGACCCTCTGCCCACACAGCTCGTTAGCTGTAGGTGCAGGACTCTGCTCTAGGGGGCGCTGCTTTGCTGAGAAAGGGATGATTTGCAAAAAAAAAAAAAAAATCTGTTTTTAGATGGACTATGGTATTTTTGTTTTGTGGAATTTTCACGTGGCAGTTTCCTCGAAGCAATTGCTGTCTTCATCTCAAAAAGGTGGGACCAGGAAACCTTCAGAAAAGTAGCTGTGCGATTTCAAAGGTTTCCTTTACGGCTTTGTTCTTTGTCAGTAAAGACCTTCCCTTGAGTTTTTATGCATAAACTTCCTTATAAGGTCACCATGACTCCAGAGCCAGTGCACCGGGATTTTCCAGTTTCCCTTCAGACCTCCTCCAGGGAAAAAGGGGTCACAAGAGAACAAACGGTGACAATAGCGGATATATTTAAATACGGATCTTTGCCCCTCCTTCTGGATTCCTGTGAAGGAGGGCAATGTTAAATTCTCCACAACTCACACCCAATTAAGAGCCCCTGATTGAATGGCCAAGTTCTGAGAACATGATGGTGACCATGGCTTATTCCTTGAAACTGACCGGACAACAGGGAACTCTTTTGTCTTAGGCATTAATTTTTCTCCTCCCTGGTTATTTAAGAGGTTGAACACGCATTCCAGCACCAAGGCCACCTGTCTCTGATTTTAAAACCGCAACCACTGGGTCTGGAACTGCACTGCAAAGGCTCTGGACCCAGCTCCAAGGCATTCTTCGAGCTGAACAGTGTTGGATTGGTCAAGTTTCTCTCTCTGCTGCTCTTTCCTTATCTGTACAGTGTACTTCCTTGGCTTATTCTGAGGATAAAAATGAGATAAGGTGGATGCAGCTTTTACTTAGAACTTGGCACATGGTAAACACGTGCTCAATTTTTATTTCTCACAGGATGAGACTAGATGGACAAGATCATTTCTAAAGTTCCATCTAGGCTCAGCTGCCTATTGAATTTTCTAAATAAGGATGATTTCTCTCCCACCCATCAAAATAATAATTTCAAATGGAAGTCCCTACTTTCACTAATTAAAATATGGATGATGTAATTCAGAAAACAGATGGATTCTTCTTGCCCAAATGCTTTTACATCTGGCTCTAATATTCATTTTCTCCTCATTTTGGGGCTGGAAAAATAGAACACCGAGTAAAAAGTTGGGTTTTCCTTAAGACATCTAATGGTGATCATGAATGAGATGGTGTTAGGCCGACACATTTCTCTTTAGGTTTATAATTTCAGGCATAGAGAACGTGAAAGCTGAACATCTAAACGGTGTTTACCCAATCCTCAATGTATTTTTGTCTTTCAGAGCCCAGCCATACAATACAATGAGTAACCACATAATTGTTAATTGATGATGAATTCTTACTCCTTCTCCATAGAAGACATTTCTGGATCATTGTAAAGGCAGCTAGTTCTGAGTGCAAGGGGGGAAAAAGGAAGCAGTAAGCATTCTCTCTACTGTTACCACTTTATAAACAGGACAGATTTGAACTTTTTAAACTGGTTAGACAACAGAGGATAAGATGGTTGGATGGCATCACCAACTCCATGGACTTGAGTTTGAGCAAGTTCCAGGAGTTGGTGATGGACAGAGAAGCCTGGCGTGCTGTAGTCCATGGGGTTGCAGAGAGTCAGACATGACTGATTGATGGAACTGAACTGAAACTGATTAGTGTGGTCCCATTGCTACTACTGAACACATCTAATCTATACCTGAACAGACGATGAGACTAAGCTCTGATTCCTTTACCATCAGTTTTGCAATACAGTAACTGCTCCTGATTCAGAAACATAAAGGAAGATTGAAAACTCCCAAGACCTCCATGTTGCTTCTATCCTTGTTATTTTCTTCCTGACTTTTAAATCTATCATGTTCGGTGAACAGAATAATACAAATTTTTATTTGTAACCCACATCATATTTTATGCACAAAGGATAATCCCTCTAATTTTATTCATATATGAACCCAGTTAACTTTCAGTTTTCACAACAATGAAGATTTTCCAAGACATTAAAAGGGAAAACGCCAGTGTCAGCTTTCCTTGGTATTGTCACAGAAAATACCTCACAGCTCAGCTGTGTTCAGGTCAAACAAGCCAGTCCTGACATTAACCAAAACTGATGATGTCCAGAAAGAAACATGTAACCATAAAATAAGGAGAGTTTTATTACTGTGTATGAACATGTTTATGCTTGTTTGTGTAATATTAAGCTGCTTTTGATATTCTGTGAGATTCCTCTGTTAGCAAATTTCCAATTTGCTTTATATTAATTTCCAATTATGCTTAACACTTCAACTTTCTAATTTTCCCCCTCTGGTAAACATTTTATTTTCAGCAAACACTATTTTAAGAGATTCTGCACTTCCCTGGTGGCTCAGACAGGAAAGAGTTCACCTGCAATGCGGGAGACCAGGGTTTGATCCCTGGGTTGGGAAGATTCCCTGGAGGAGGGCATGGCAACCCACTCCAGTAGTCTTGCCTGGAGAATCCCCATGGACAGAGGAGCCTGGCGGGCTGCAGTCCATGGGTACAAAGAGTTGGACAGGACTGAGAGACTATAAGCACAGCACAGCACAGCACAGCACAGCGCTCCTTTTTATATGTGAGAGCTCCTTCTGTAATGTGATAATTTCACAAGCAAAGGTTTCTGTCTACACATAAGAGGTGTGCTTATTAACGTTATGTATTTTGCAAATGGCAGAAGGCTAGTTCCTTGAGAAAGTCAGAGGCTTTCCCCCTCACTCCCTACCCTTCTCGCTGGTGGCAGTATTTTTATAGAAGATAGTTGGCAACTCTAGTGAACAGGGACAGTCAGGCAAGCATTGACAGTGTGCTAGAAAAACCTAGTAAAGCTGAAATGGAATCAAGAAAAGGCAGGCAGTCTTTTAAACATAGCGTTTCTGCTTTTTAATTTTGCATAACCCTAACCCTAACCCACTCCAGTACTCTTGCCTGGAAAATCCCATGGGCAGAGGAGCCTGGTGGGCAGCAGCCCATGGGGTCGCTCAGAGTCGGACACAACTGAGTGACTTCACTTTCACTTTTCACTTTCATGCATTGGAGAAGGAAATGGCAACCCACTCCAGTGTTCTTGCCTCGAGAATCCCAGGGACGGGGGATCCTGGTGGGCTGCTGTCTATGGGGTCGCACAGAGTCGGACACGACTGAAGCGACTTAGCAGCAGCAGCAGCAGCCCTTCCAAAGCAAAGAGCAATTTACAGCTCATGTACTACTGTCACTCCAGAGGCGACAGATTCCTCACCATCTGCAAAATAAGAATGACTCTCTATGTACAACTTATCCTCTTAAAAATATTTTCTTTCCTGTTCAGAACTTAAGATTTAAGGGGAAAATAAGACTGCTGCTGCTGCTAAGTCGCTTCAGTCGTGTCCGACTCTGTGTGACCCCATAGATGGCAGCCCACCAGGCTCCCCGTCCCTGGGATTCTCCAAGCAAGAACATTGGAGTGGGTTGCCATTTCCTTCTCCAATGCATGAAAATGAAATTGAAAGTGAAGTCGCTCAGTCGTGTCCGACTCTTTGCAACCCCATGGACTGCAGCCCACCAGGCTCCTCCGTCCATGGGATTTTCCAGGCAAGAGTACTGGAGTGGGGTGCCATTGCCTTCTCCAAAAAATAAGACTGGCTGAGGGAATCTCCTGAAAGTCAGTTAGAGGTCAAGGTGGTATATCTGTGTATACGGGGAGAGGGTAAAAGTTTAAAAACACTAATAGGACTAAAGCCAAACACTGAACAGATAGGTTTTGTTCCCTGACAGGGTATATGTTTGCTTTTGTTAGAAACAGCCTGAAGCTTTCTAGTTAAGGTCACATGGAAAGTCAGGGGGCATCTGTTCATAAAAGGAACCTGTAACCATAGATATGCAGTGATGATGTTTTCTGAACTGCAAGTCATCATCTACAGTCTGTCCAAGGATTGGGGGACCACTTCAGAGGCTCAAAGGCAGTTAAGAAGATATAGTTAGCATGCGGAAATGGTAGGATTCTGTGGAGTCAACAGTGAAATTCTTTCTCCTTCCACATTTTCGATTCCTCATAGCTATAATGTCACCATCAGAAGAGGTAAAATTAATGGGGAATTCAGACACATGGCTTACCCTTTGAATTCAAAGCAAGAGCAGAGACTTCTGAGGACAAATCTGATTATTTTTATTCAGCCATTTACTTTAAGGCAGTGACTCTCCAAGCAAGGTCCTGAGAGTGGCAGTATTGGCATTACTGGGAACTTGTCAGCAATACAGATTCTCAGGCCTGCTGATCAGAAACTTTGGTGGTGAGGCCCAGGACACTGTAGGTGATTCTGATGTGCTGTTACGTTTGAGAAGCACTGCGCCTCAGCAGTGATCTTAGTGTTATGCACATTCACCAACTGATGAAGCAGAAATTTATTGAGCATCTACTATGTCCTAGGCATGAGCTTGCTGCTTCCTTTAGGAAGGCGATCAAGACATCTCAAGACCAGCCAAGATCATTTAGATCTTTGGGGAGAGGGTCTGCGGAGGTAGATAAGTGAACAAATGAAGAATCTGAGAGGAAAAAGAAAGCTACACAACTAAGCCAAAAGTGATAAACATTCTCTTATGGTAGCTAAGCAGGAAGAGTAGAAATATAGAGGGAAGGTATCTATTGAAGGAGGCAAGGTTTTAGGGTAATAATGAGAGCACATGACTATGACTCCATAGTGGGTTTGGCTGGAAAATTATTGATGTTCCCGTTCCCTCCCTATATTTTTGTCTTGAAAACAGCTTCTTAATTTAATAAATCTGTTATCCTAAAAAAAAAAAAAAGAATTTGAAAAGGAAACTAATTGCTCGCTCTCTCTTTGGGGAATCTCATGACAGTGCAATCTGAGCACAGATAAATGCTAACAGGGTACACTGTACCACTATACACTATAGGCACATTTAATGGTAATCTACACTATTGCTAAGCTTTCTACAGCAAAACCTTTCCTTGAATTTTTAACCCCAAAGATCCATGCTGCAGGTAAATAATTCTACAGATTACCTGCTACAAAAATGTAGGGGAAAATATTTTAATGGATTGTTTTCATGACGAACTGGCATTTATACCTATATAGGAAAAACTTCACTAACTTAGATCTTACTTATTCAGAATTTGTAGCTGTTTAGACATTGTCCAGGCTTTCTGCTTTTGCAATATCTATTAAAATAGGAACAAGGTATAAAAATTAACAGTGTAAGCAACTTTTGCAATGAAGAAGCTTGATGCAGCAAATATTCTTGTTTATATTTAACAGTGTCAGAAAAATTATTTGTGAACTGGAAATAAAATTACTGGATGTTCTTTAGAAGCACTGTTGAGTTGACTTCCTATTGATCTTACAGCTCTGCAGAGGCAGATATTAACTTGCAGATTTTTACTGAGCAGAGATGCAATAGTTTCTGTCCAGTGGAAAAGATCACCCTGAGGTACAGTTTATTGCCCTGTTGTTTTATATCTAAACCAACATTTTTATCCTAATGTCCCTTTATAAATTGCTTATAGAGATCTAGCTTTTCAAATACTCTTTGAACTGGTTTTAACAGCTTACTGGTTCCTTGATTAAATAATTAGTTGAATAAAATCATTGGCATGTATTCATTTTATATTTGCATTAAAGTTATGATTTTGCTATTTTGAAAACTATAATAATAGTGAGCAATATATTTTTGTACTCATGCAAATAAGTCAGAAGCTGTTAGTTAAGCTATATTTCCCAGTCACTGAATAGGAGTTTTTAAAAATCTTGGAAATTCAGGAATTTGGTTCTACAGAAGTATTTCAAGTTGCTACCATTTTTCTACATTAGTATGAGTTAGTGAGGTTTTATTGCCTCAGTGTATGCAAGTGATCATCTGGCTGTTAAACTGTTTATGGCACTGCCTGTGATGTGTTTCTTTTGCTGTGGTGCCTAAAATTGCTATATATATATATATATATATATATATATATAAAATGTTTAAAGGTAACAAGATAACCACGATCATTAGGGGACAAACAGGTTGTAGTACAAATAAGAGAAATCACATCTATCATGGAACAAAGGAAACTTTTAAAGGGCAGCACTATTATCAGGATGCAAGAATAAAACACCAGGCATGCAGGTTCTCCCAATTCATTCCTGAAATGCAAGCCAATATCACTGCCAGCTGCTCAATGGAAACCAAGTCTTACTTAGCTGCTTCAGATGCTTCTCTCAGATCTTCATCCAGTCTGCATGAGCAAAAATTATCAGTGTAGAAAAGAAACAAGAAGCAAGCAGAGCGTGAGAGAGTCACAAAAAGAAGTCAAAGCAGAGCCAAACGAAAGTGGAGCGTATGTGCTTTTAAAAACCAACCTTTGGAGCACTAAGACACATGCCTTCAATTACATATGGTGTTTTAGGAACTCCCAAATCTGTGTTTATGTACGTTTCCTTTGCAAAGTCCTTCATAAAGGGAGATACGAAACTTGCAAGGAGACTGGAAGCATGCTGGCTGAGATAAAGCTGAAAACAGCCACAGCAGTTGTCAGGGCTAGTTAAAATTAGCTTGCAGCCTGTGCCAAGTCTGGGATGTATCTGGTTTAGTAGGTTTCAGTTGCAAATTAGGTTGACCTCAACAGCTTTAGACACACGACAAAGACTGGAAATGATATACTACAAGGGACTGATACCAGGACCTCTTCCTCTGGTAGCCTGTTGAGGTCACCCACAAGTAAGACACTGGTGTACACACACACAAAGGGTCCAGCGTGAACTGTAGATCAGGAGATGTTTACCTCACACTTCTCTTATAAGATCTTTCTTCATCGTACCTTACAGGATAAAAAAACGAATGCAATGAGGAAAACGAGTGGACAGATGGAAAAAATGACAGGACAGTCAAAACGTGAGAGGAGAAGTCTACCCAAATAATAGTCAAATTGCCTTTGGGGAGGAAACCTATTTATATTCGATACAATCAATTATTTCGAATTTATAGTTATATACAGCTGACCCTCATGATTTGCAGATTGCGTGTTCACAAATTCACCTCCTTGCTAAACCATAGTTGCAACCTCCTAAGCAATACTTTGGCACTTTCATGGTCACTTGTGGACTTTAATAGAGCGCCCAGAAATTTCAGTCACCTGATGTGTGGGTTCCCAGCTGAGGTGGAGCCCAGTGGGGCTCTGCCTTCTCGTCTCTGCTCTCATGCTGCAAACAAATGGCCTTTTACATTCTGTGTCGTGACGTTTTTTTTTTCTTATTTTTGTGCCTTTTTGCTGGTGATCTCTTTATTTAAGAATATTCCCCAAACATTATGCATAAGTGTCATATAGTATTCCTGAGCACAGGATGGCTGTGATGGGCCTTAGGGAGGTATGTGTGTGTTAGATAAGCTTTGTTCAGGCACAAGTTATAGTGTTGTTGGGCCTGAGTTCAATGTTAGAGAATCAACAATACAGATCAAGTAAGATATCTTTAAAGAGAAATGGACATAAAACAAGGCTGTATGTTAATTGGCAAATGAGAATGCTGTGACCAAGCACTCACAGAAACTTAGCCCTGTGTTCCCCTGGAAACAATGGTTCAGTATGTTATCCAGATCTGTAGGAACATCACTGCCACAAATAACAAGAATTGACTGTAATCAGTGATTATAAATCTGATTTCAGATTGGGCTCAATTTTCTTTTCTTTAAGCCCTTTGATGCACTCTATCCCAGCTGAATATTGGCCTTGGGATTGGATGAGATCCTGCTCTTGTGTAATGGAAAAAGTTATGGTTTGTTACCAGTTTGAAAATGGCATAATATGAAAATGAGGCAACAAGGGTCAGTTACAGAAATGAGAGAAAGGACAGCCAGAGGAGATGGATTACAAAACACAGGACACATGGGGAAGATATGCACGGTTGTAAATTTCTTCCTCCAGAAGAAAATCTTCCAAATAGAACCTTCCTTTGGAAGAAACTTTTCTCAAATAGAAAACCTGACTTGTAGATGAATGAAAAGCACCTCAGGCAAGTTTAACTTCTCAACCGAACTTCCCTGTGTGAACACTGAGTTTGGAAGGACTGATGCTGAAGCTGAAACTCCAATACTTTGGCCACCTCATCCGAAGAGTTGACTCTTTGGAAAAGACCCTGATGCTGGGAGGAATTTGGGGCAGGAGGAGAAGGGGATGACAGAGGATGAGATGGCTGGATGCACATGAGTTTGGGTAAACTCTGGGAGTTGGTGACAGGGAGGCCAGGCGTGCCACGATTCATGGGGTGGCAAAGAGTCGGACATGACTGAGTGACTGAACTGAACTGAACTGAAAAGCAACACAATTACAATAAATAACATTCTGGCTTGTCAACTTTGTGCCAGGTGGTCCTCAGTGCTTTATGTTCACAGTTCCCATTCTGTTCTCAGGACCTTGCCATGAATTAATTGCTCCTTGTTTTCTCATTTTACAGATGCTGAGGCTGAGACTTGGAGAGTTCTAAATAGGATTCCTGAAGTCTCAGAGAGGCAAGGTGGGGAGAAGGTTCAAATCTAATGCTGATCCTCCAAAGCACATTCTCTTCTCTTGTTCCCAGTGCCACACTGGGGGAGAGCATACTCACTTAGAAAGTGGCCGGGCTCATTTCCACTTGAAGATGGAATATCCTTGTCATCTTTTGCATAATAGGAGGTGGGTGCGCTAGTACTTTTTTTGGAGATGGGGGTGCCTTCTTTTTGAGGCAGCAAGCCAGAGCTGTGAGTTGTGCTAGTCTGGGGACTCTATGAAGCCAGTGAGGATTACATCCACCATTAGGAGTTTATGCACGCTCAGCTTGATTCAGCTAAGCCAACTGGCAGTTCTCAACCCAATCTGTATCTTCTGTTCATACCTGATATTGAGATGCAGGAAAACCAAACTGCAGCTACTTCAGAGCATTGACTCAGAAGGGTATGGGTATTTATTTAGATGGATATTTTATTTATCTAAATATACCCCTTATATTTATCTAAATATACCCATTATTTAGATGGGTACTTTACAGTAGGTAAAGAAATCTGGGAATTTTGGTTCCAGGCTCACCTGGATTTAAATTTTAGTTCCATCTCTTCCTTGTTCCTGCTTCTACTTTGCATAAGTAAACATCCCCTTCCTAAATGACATTTCTTATATGTAAACAGGGCATTTACTGTGAGGATTAAATAAAGGATATAAATAGAGCACTTCTTGTACCCAGAACAGGAGACACACATTAAATGGGTGTCTTTTCCTTCCAGTTTCTGTGCCTTTTTTAAGTGAGGGGACTCTCTTTTGGAAGCCCGAATTGGGAGGTCCATTCTGCTCTCTATCTTATGGAGGAAGATAGGGTATCCTTGGCTGTTTTCTCTGAGTTGATGGTTACCTTCCTCCCACTTTTAATCACACAGAAAGCAAGTAAATTAGACATAGTGAAAGAACAACATGATCGACAGTAAACGATAGTTCTTTGCAACAATTAACCAGTTAGGAGGGTTCATTTTCCAGCATCACATTTTTAAGCCCCAGCTCCAAGCAGTTGACTTTTTATTTTTACTATTTTTGCAGCATAATCCTACAACTTTAAGTACCCATGCTTTCTACCTACAGGCTTTATTTACCAGGTACTGAGTAAGGAAGTCATTCCTGACTGCACCACCCACCACTCTGCTTTATCTTTCACCTGGAGGCAACCATGAAGAAATCAGAGAAAGGGGTAACTTTTTCTCTTTTCCTTGGATCAAGCAGATAAATTACTTTATATAAGGCAATGAAGAAATCCAGGCTATGTACAAAATCTACCTTTTGTGTGGCATGCAAGACAGAGGTAACAAATACACTGATTAGTGTTAAATTTATGCTTTCCCCAAAATGGTAGTAAATTCAAGGTGAAAGTGAGCAAATCTCAAAAACACCATAGAAGATCGTGTGAAAGTAGATCTGCAAGAACAGAACAGTTCTCTCTAGGTTATAAGAAATATATTTATTGGAGAATATTTATTATTTGTTTCAAATGTAAAACAAAAGATAACCCATTTCCTCATATTCCAGGAGTGAGTTATGTTCTCATCTCCTTCTCCAGACATGCAGCATTTCCTACCAAATCTTCAAAACCATCAGGACTTACTTGATGATGCTCTCTGGAATATGGATGCAATCCATTGGGATCAGCCCACTGAGTTCTGCTAAACTACTGACATATTTAATTTTACTGCTGAATTTGGAACTTGAAAAAAGAAAAGAAAAAGATTTCAGTTACTCCTCCATCCCTCAGACTTCTGCCTCTTCTTGAAAATCCTTACCACCTTGCCCCCAGCACTCTTACTTAGAAGAATAGCTATATTATTTGAGTAGTTACTATGTGCCAGACTCTGTTCTAATTGGTTAACATATATTAACTCTTGGGACTTTCCTGGTGGTTCAGATGGTAAAGAATCTGCCTGCAATACAGGAAACCTGGGTTCACTCGCTGAATTGGAAGGATCCCCTGGAGAAGGGAATGGCTACCCACTCCAGTATTCTTGCCTGGAGAATCACATGGACACAGGAGCCTGGCAGGCTACAGTCCATGGAGTCACAAAGAGTCATACACAACGGAGTGACTAAAACACACACATATTAACTTATTTTCTGTGATAACCTAATGAGGTAGGTACGACTATTATTCTCTTTTTAAAGATAAGGAAATTTAGACATAGGGAGTTAAGTATTTGCCCAGATTTCACCTTCAGTCAGTGGCAGAAGGTGCCACTTATCTATACTGATTGGCTGTTTTATAAGAAGGTGACATTTTTGTATAACTAATGTAATAGCAAACTAATTCTAAAAATATATCATTCCACTTGAAAGGGAACTTGATCAGGCATCAAACTCCCTTGAATGGTCTCTAATGAAAAGGCCTCCCCAGTCTACTGAGAAGATGCTGTCAAGGTCACGTCTGCATACATCCAGCTTTCACATTTCACTTGCAGTTTTGACTATGGGCTACTGGCTGTGGCTTGTGAACAGTCACTTCAAGTCCTGATAAGCCTTGGGTGAACACACACTACTAACGATATGCCACATTAGGCCACTTCCTTCCTCTGGAGTTTCTGAGCTAAATTCAGATTTTGACTTAAAAAATGGAGGGGTAGAATAAGAAGGCAGAAGTCACGCCAGGAGGACACCTCCACACTGGAATGTACAGGTTTCTAAACAGCAGAGTGATTCAGTTTCTCATATTCAGATACGTATTTGTAACTGAATATGCAAAAGCACATTTTTTCTTCTTGGTGTATTGGTACCTGCTATTTCCTCTCCCGAGCTTTAGCTAGCCAATCCTATTCTTCAAAACTCACCATGAGGATGCATTCTTCTGGAAAGCCTCTCCTGATGCAGACTCTCTGTCTTCACGCTTCACCTGTTACCTTAAAACTCACCCTCACTCTGAGTATCACCCTCTCCAGCTCCCTTTGTACCCTGTATTGTAGCTGCTTTCTTAGCTACCTATGTCAGCTGCCAGGCTGTGACCTCTATGAGGAAACTGAGCTATTTAATTTCTCAACCTGCAGCACCTAACCCAGTGCTTGACACAGACAGACAATTCATTTTAAAAAAATGAACTTGAGGAGGGAGGGATAAATTAGAATGATGGGTAGCAGATACCAACTACTATATTGAAATAAACAGGTAAACAACAAGGTTCTACTCTACAGCCCAGGAACTATAGTCAGTATCCTGCAATAAACCATAATGGAGAAGAATGTGAAAAAGAATATGTAACTGAAAAAAATATTCTTTTCGTATTTAATTACAAATATGTATCTGAATATGAGAAACTGGATCACTTCACTGTACACCAGAAATTAACACAACATTGTAAATTAATTATACTTCAGTTTAAAAATACATGAATTAAAAAAAAAAATTTGCTATATACCTGTATCATAGGTGTTACCCTTTAGCAGTGAAAAGACCTATAATACATTTTAGTGACCTCTTTTTCAGGTCAAAAATTTTGTAATGCTGATGTAGATTGATTCACAGAGGGATCTTTAAACAGGGTTTTATATGATGAAACTGTAGAACATAATGTTTAAATACTTGAAATATGTGTTCTTTAGAATTAGGCAGACACTGGGTTCAGAGCCTGAGTTTATCACTTCTTGGCTATGTTACCATAGACCTGGGGTTGGTAAACTATGGCCTGTGGGCCAAAGCCAACTTATTATTGGTTTTTTATATCTTCGCACTAAGACTGGTTTTGCATTTTTTTTTAATGGTGGTAAAATGATTAAAATAAGACTATTTCATGACATGTGAAACATTTCAGAACATTCAACTTCAGTGTTCATAAATCAAGTTTTATTGGAACACGGGAACAGTTATCTATTTACACAGTGTCATGGCTTTTGCCCTACCATGGCAGAGCTAAGTAGTGGCGACGGAAACTGTATGGCCCACAACACTTAAAATATTTAATATCTGACTCTTTACAGAATGGCTTGCTGGCTCCTGGTTTGAACAATTTATTTGACCTCATTTAACCTTAGGGTTTTTTCCTACAGTACAGAAATAGTAAACAGTGCCTTCTTCAGAACATCACCATTAGGATTAAATAAAATAATGCATGTAACTACTCAATAAATGTAAAGCATTATTATACGTAATTTACCACAACACTACTTGCTATAAGTTAATTATTTTTGTTTTAATTATTGGGGCTTCCCTTGTGGCTCAGCTGGTAAAGAATTCACCTGCAATGTGGGAGACCTGAGTTTGATCCCTGAGTTGGGAAGATCCCCTACAGAAGGGAATTATTATTATCTTGAAACTCCTTTAAATAAATTTTGAATTAGAATTCTTTTTCATACTCGCCGTAATAAATATTTACCAAGGAGAAATATATTTATTTTAAAATAGAGCTGAATTATTAAACAAGCTTCAGTGAGTCAATATCAGTTCTAATGTTTGCTTTTTAACTCATTAAAAGTTTGTATAAGCTCTTCATTGTACATTTATTTCTAGTGCCTGTCAAAGCATTTTCTGCTAATCTTAAAATTAGTAGCTTTTTTAAAAATATATCTTAAAAGCTTGTATTATGCTTTAAAGTAATTTAAAGAGCTCTTCTGCCAGAGGAAAACTAGTTGAATCCTGATACCCAGCTGTTGGAAGTAGCGGATGGTAAAGCTAAATAAATATAAGTGAACACAGAACAAAAAAAAGAGATTCTGGAAGGCACAGAATGCACGATTTCTAATTTAAAAAAATAGATATGAAACAAGCAACAAAGGTTTACCGTATAGCATAGGGAACTATAGTCAATATTTTGTAATAACCTATAATGGAAAATAATTTGAAAAGTAATTATGTGTATATGTATAACTGAATCACCTTGCTGTGTACCTGAAACATGGTAAGCCAACTATACTTCAATAAAAAATATATATAGTAATAAAAAAATATAAAAGATTTTAACCTTTAATTTTTTCTCCAGAAGTGAAGTGATCAGAATTTTTCTTACAGATTCATTAATAATACTGAGACAGAAAATTTTCAGTTTATATAATTTGTATCCTGATGTTAGGCAAGTTCTAGTTAGCTGATATACAGTTGATTCACAATATTATATTAGTTTCAGGCTTACAACTTAGGGATTCATTATTTTTATAGAGGATACTCCATTGACGTTATTATCAAATGGTGCCTATTTTCCCTGTGCTGTACACTGTATCTTTGTAGCTTATTTATTTTATACCTAGTAGTTTGTACCTTTTAATCCCATACCTCTATCTTGCCCCTCCCTATTCTATTTTTTAAAGCTTTCTAGAAAATCTATAGTGTCCCTCTCATTTAACTGTCTCAGTTTTACTATGTAAGAGGCATATCTTACTTTTCTTTTCATCCCCAAAATGTAATATTATATATCATCTAACACAAAATAGATGATGAACAAATATTTACTGATTTGAAGTGAATTTAAACAAAGAAGCCTCATGGATGATCAAAACAAAGCTCTCAAAATGGCTGTACAGACTCATAATCCACTTTAGGTGACCTACATGGTATTTGTTCAGAAGAAACAAAACAATTAAGGTCTGGCTTATGTTTCCGTCCTTGATGTGTCTTTAATTTCCATTGTCATGGTACTCCACCTCTTTGATTCTTTACAAAATACCATATTTCTTTAATGTGTGTGAAAGTCGCTCAGTCGTGTCTGACTCATTGAGACCCCATGGACTATACAGTCGGTGGAATTCTCCAGGCCAGAATACTAGAGTGGGGTAGCTTTTCCCTTCTCCAGGGGATCTTCCTACCCAGGGATTGAACCCAGGTCTCCTGCATTGCAGGTGGATTCTTTACCAACTGAGCTATCAGGAAAGCCCTTATTTCTTTAATACTACTATCTATTCCCTTTTGTCATATGGCACGGAAACCTCACTGTTTGATTTTCTGTGTTTATAGCAAGCAATACAGAGGTCATGTATTATAGGGGAAAATAATCACTATGAAAATATACTCACTCTTAGCGTCTCTTGCTGGGCAGTCCAAAGTATATTTTCAGGAAAGACAGAGGCAAACCATATTATCCTAAATACTCTCTTGGTTTATGAATTTTTGTGTAGAGGAACAATGAATTCCATACTTTAAAAACTAGTACTTTTACTGTAATAATGACTATACCTTATAAAAGGTCGTGTAACTGCAAGGATTGTTCTGATGAACCAAGATGGATGAACAATGATGAATGATTTTAAATTCTTCCTCAACCTGTGTTGAAAAAGAAAAAAATTACTCATAACCTATTTTGAATGGGAATTAAAGTATGTGTGTGTGTGTGTATATATTTATATAAATATTAGGGAGTTCTTATGTAAGTTACTATCATCTGGTAGGCAGGTATAGAATGCAATGATTAATACGAAGAATGCCTTTGAGATATAATTTGAAACTTGCATAATTCAAACCTTATTTTCCCACAGAAATAAATGTAAAACAGAATGGTCATACTCTTGGAGTGCATAAATCTATAACCGTCATGGCATATTTTTTGTTTGACAATGCTATTCAGATTTGTCAGCATTATTTCTCGCATTTTGAAATGAATACCCTGTTCTACTGAGCCTGAGTTTCTTCCTGTGTGTGATGAAAGCATGTGGTTATTTGGCCTTTGTATTAACATTTTGGATATCCTGGCATATTTTTCAGCATTAGCAATGCTACTGTATGTATGTTTGGATGATTAACCGATTTTAGTTACTATATCAGGGCACTCGCGTGTTGCTTTGCAGGAGCCACATCCGAGAGGAAGCCACACTATAGAAGACATCATAAATTTGTATGCTTATTATGACAGTTTTCCTGTAGATGGCAACAATGTGTTTGGTTCTAATATAACCAGTATGAATAGAAGTGATGTATCTTGAGGAAGGGGCACACACAGTCACCAAATGGGCCGGAATTAACAGTGAATGTTGAAATAAGGGCACATGGCTTGCCTGAGTCACAATACTGCGAGTGCACAAAAAGGGCAGCAAGGTCACATGATACCAGTGAGGAATGATGGACGCTGATTTATCAGCTCAAATTGCACCTCCGTATGGCAATAGCATAAGCATACTTTAAAATGCTTGTTGCCAAGTTTGAGATTAGTAACATTTAACAAAATCTGGGGAAGATTTGCTTTATTTAAAATTTGAGTGATACTTTGAGTAATATTTTAAAATTTATTATCTCAAACCAGCATTAATTTAATGTTCCTAAATTGTGACTGCATTTTTGGTAAACTAAAAGGTCACTGGAGATGGGAATTTTGAGGAAGTCAAAATAGTGATTAGCTAATGGAGCCCCACATACCGTCTGTCAATCATCTGGTAACATTTCTTCATCCAGCCTAGCCCTGGCATCTTCCGTCTTGGGGTTGCACCATTCAAGTACACAATCATATAGTCTTCAGCTACCATCAACTCTAAAGTACTTATTACATATCTGATCACAGGAAGGAAAAGAAGTGTTTTCAGTTCCCACATGATAGAGTTCATCTTATTTCACCATAACTATATAATATTTAAATTACAGGGTGCATAACATTTAAGAATGGTTGCACATATTACCTCTTCTTCTTGAGAAGAATGCAGTTACCTAAGATCACTTCTCTGAGAGTATTACTCATTTATTTGCACAGTTATCTTTTTTTTTTTTTTTTAATGCAGGTACACTTGAAAAATCTGTGGGTTAGAAACCCAACTTTCAAAAATATCAGCAATGCTATTGTATACTAAAGGACAAGTCAGATTAAATAAAGGCAGATATAAATGAAGTCAGGTTATTATCAGTTGACTAAGAACATGTTATCAGGGAAACCAAAATAACACTTCACCCAAAAAAATGTTACAAAATTTTAAAATACGGGCCAAACTGTGTTCATTTTCTTTTCAGTGCATTCTCCTGACAAAACAGCTCCTCGGAAGCTTTCAGTCTCTTGAGCAATTTTCCTTGATACAGATTCCATTGACTTTTAGTCAAAGGCTTAGAAAATTCTCCATCATCTGTTTCCTTTTATTAAAGATGTTCTATCTGCCATTGCATCCCCACAGACATTAACTCAAAGCATTTTATTGTAAGCATCACTCACAGGAAAAGATTTTCCATGACATAGTGGTAGTCCGCCCGACTGCTGTCTGGCAGAAAACAGGCGGCAAACACAATGATGGCATTTAGGCCATCCCCATAGTATCCTGGGGGACAAACAAAAGACATTTGTGACCAACTGAAACTCTTAACAAGATACTATTTAACCTAAAGGATAAATCTGGAATCCTTGGCAAGTGTATGTACGTGGATGTGTTAGATATATCTTTCAGTTCAGTTCAGTTCAGTTCAGTTGCTCAGTCATGTCCGACTCTGCGACCCCATGAATCGCAGCACGCCAGGCCTCCCTGTCCATCACCAGCTCCCAGAGTGCACTCAGACTCATGTCCATCGAGTCGGTGATGCCATCAGTGACTATTATAAAGACTATATACTTCTATAAGTATATACTCATATAATTATCTTGCAGTGGTTGCAAGATAATTGCAATTATGTATTGCGGATACAATACATAGTGTGAATATATTTGCATATATAGGGCACTCATGTATTATGGATGATTATATGTATTGTACATATTTATATAAGTGGGTTATAAATGTTCAACTTAAAAACAAAGGATGGTGAGGCAACACTTTTTGACTTAAGGGCTTCTATAAAGCTAATCTAGATAATACTGTTTCCTTTAACTGCTAAGAGAGATTCTATTTGATCCTTTTTAGTATGTCCTAGTTGTAGTGAACTCTGTGTTCCTTGAAAACTCATCTTTGAAACATGTGGCAGATGTTGGTCAAGTCTCTACAAATTTGTCTATCGGATCTCACGTGTCTTTCAGACTTAAAAATGGAAGCAATGCACTGTACTTTAATTTTTTAACACCCACTTAAAAATATTTGTGATTGTATCATATAACATAGTTCTAGGCTTTAGAAACATTAGAGAGTTCCTCAAAGCTTTGAGGAGGAGGACAGAACACACCCTGAAGCCTGATCAGAATTTGGCGTGTTTCATTTTTTTCAGAACTCTAAATACCCCTCTGGTGATTACAAGGCAGTAAAATACTGGCTAGATATAGATTTGGATGGGCTTAACTCTCGAAAAGCAGTTTAATGAGATGTTTTCTACAAGGATATAGAGTATGACTCTGCCACAAAAGAGGTGGGGGAAGAAAGTGATACCAACTAAAAATACATCAAATTATGGGTTTGTGTATATTACTAATTTGAGGCTGCTGCAGATAATGCTACATATCCTAGAAGATGCTACCTATGTAAGTGCATACCTGATGCAACACGTTTGCAAAACAGGACCGCAGTAGCTTCCCTCTGGATTTTTGCTTTAGTCCCATCTTTTTGCCAACTTTTTAAAGAAGGTGGTATGAAGGAAAATGGCATAAGGAGATATATTTTCATACAAGAAGTGTTTTTTCCACAAATAATTTCATTTAGGATGATTCATAACTGAATAGAATTTCACAAAGGATAAGGTGGCTTAATGACATTAATACTAACTCCACTAAAATATGCAATTAAGGCTCTGCTGCTGCTGCCAAGTCGCTTCAGTTGTGTCTAACTCTGTGCGACCCCATAGACGGCAGCTCACCAGGCTTCCCCGTCCCTGGGATTCTCCAGGCAAGAACACTGGAGTGGGTTGCCATTTCCTTCTCCAGTGCATGAAAGTGAAAAGTGAAAGTGAAGTCGCTCAGTCGTGTCCGACTCTTAGCGACCCCATGGACTGCAGCCCACCAGGCTCCTCCGTCCATGGGACTTTCCAGGCAAGAGTACTGGAGTGGGGTGCCATTGCCTTCTCCAGTGCAATGAAAAAGAGAGTTCATTAAAAGAGAAAATAGACATAATGAATCCATCTTGAATACAAGCACAAAAGCATCCTTTGAAGACATCAGGCGAGGCAGAGACAAGATAGCAGAGTAGAAGGACTTGAGCTCATCTCCTCTCAGTGAAAACACCAGAATCACAACTAACTGCTTGCTGAACAACCATCAACAAAAAGACTCAATCCTATCTACCCCCCTCCACCCCTCACAGAAAAAAAAATATTTTACTCCCAAAGACAAAGAAGAAGCCACAAGAGACAGTAGAAGGGACTCTTTCACAGTGTAATCAAATTTCAGACCTCCTGGGTGTGTGAACCACATACTAGAAAATAATTATATTGCAGAGGTTCTCCCACAGGAGTAAGAGTAGTGAGCCTTACATCAGACTCCCCAGCTTGGGGTCTGGTATTGGGAGGAGGAGCCTTCAGAGCATTTGGCTTGGAAGGCCAGTGGCGCTTAGCAGTTCCATAGTACTAGGGGACACAGAGATTCCACTCTGGGAGGACACACATGGTTTAATGTGCCTTGGGGCCCAGGGCAAAGCTCCTACCTACAGGTCTTGGAGGGTCTCCTGGGGAGGCATGGTTGGCAGTAGCTCATTGTGGGGTAAGGACACTGGTGGTGGACATCCCAGGGAATACCCATTGGTATGAGTGCTCTTGGAGGTCACCATTTTGGAACTGAGACCTGGACCCACTCAGCAACCTGTATGCTCAGGCCAAACAACCAACAGAGTAGAAACATAGCCCCTCCCACCAGCAGAGAGTGAGCTAAAAATATACCCCTTAACAAGGCCCTTACCCACCAGAGGGACAAAACCCAAGTCTGCCTACCAGTGGGCAGGCACCAATCCCTCCCACCAGGAAGCCTGCACAAGTCCCTGGACCAACCTCACCCACCAGGGGGCAGAAACCAGAACCAAGAAGAACTGCAATCTTGCATCTGGAATAGGGGCTTCCCTGATGGCTCAGGTGGAGAAATGGAGATGACCTCAAAAACAGACAAATATCTTCCAAACAAAGGAACAAGATAAAATGCCAGAACAACTAAGTGAAGTGGAGACAGGCAATCTATCTGAAAAAGAATTTGAAGTAGTAACAGTAAAGGTGATCCAAGATCTCAGAAGAATGGAGGTACAGACAGGATACAAGAAATGTTTAATAAAGACAGAGATCAAATTGCCAACATCCACTAGATCATGGAAAAAGCAAGAGAGTTCCAGAAAAAACATCTATTTCTGCTTTATTGACTATGTTAAAGCCTTTGACTGTGTGGATCACAATAAACTGTGGAAAATTCTGAGAGAGATGGGAATACCAGATGACCTGACCTGCCTTTTGAGAAATCTGTATGCAGGTCAGGAAGCAACAGTTAGAACTGGACATGGAAAAACAGACTGGTTCCAAATAGGAAAAGGAGTATGTCAAGGATGTATACTGTCACCCTGCTTATTTAACTTATATGGAAATTACATCATGAGAAACGCTGAGCTGGAAGAAGCACAAGCTGGAATCAAGATTGCCAGGAGAAATATCAATAACCTCAGATATGCAAATGACACCACCCTTATGGCAGAAAGTGAAGAGGAACTTAAAAGCCTCTTGATGAAAGTGAAAGTGGAGAGTGAAAAAGTTGGCTTAAAGCTCAGCATTCAGAAAACGAAGATCATGGCATCCAGTCCCATCACTTCATGGGAAATAGATGGGGAAACAGTGGCAACAGTGTCAGACTTTGTTTTTGGGGGCTCCAAAATCACTGCAGATGGTGACTTGCAGCCATGAAATTAAAAGACGCTTACTCCTTGGAAGAAAAGTTATGACCAACCTAGATAGCATATTCAAAAGCAGAGATATTACTTTGCCGACTAAGGTCTGTCTAGTCAAGGCTATGGTTTTTCCTGTGGTCATGTATGGATGTGAGAGTTGGGCTGTGAAAAGGCTGAGCGCCGAAGAATTGATGCTTTTGAACTGTGGTGTTGGAGAAGACTCTTGAGAGTCCCTTGGACTGCATGGAGATCCAACCAGTCCATTCTGAAGGAGATCAGCCCTGGGATTTCTTTGGAAAGAATGATGCTGAAGCTGAAACTCCAGTACTTTGGCCACCTCATGCGAAGAGTTGACTCACTGGAAAAGACTCTGATGCTGGGAGAGATTGGGGGCAAGAGAAGGGGACGACTGAGGATGAGATGGCTGGATGGCACCACTGACTCAATGGACGTGAGTCTGAGTGAACTCTGGGAGTTGGTGATGGACAGGGAGGCCTGATGTGCTGCGATTCATGGGGTTGCAAAAAGTCAGACACGACTGAGCGACTGAACTGAACTGAACTGAACTGAGAAGCTTTAAAGAACAGAGGTGAACATAAGTGAAATGAAAAATTCACTAGAAGGAATCAACAGCAGAGTAAATGAGGAACGCATAAGTAAGCTGGAAGACAGAATGGTAGACATCACTGCCGTCGAACATAATTAAAAAGAAGAATGAAAACAAATGAGGACAGCAGCCCACATGATTCCTCTGTCCATGGAATTCTCCAAGCAAGAATACTGGAGTGGGTTGCCATTCATTAAACACACCAGCATTCACATTATCAGGCTTCCCTGGTGGCTCAGATGGTAAAGAATCTGCCTACAATGCAGGAGACCCAGGTTTGACCCCTGGTTCAGAAAAAAATCCCTATAGAAAGGAATGGCTACCCAATCCAGTATTCTCACCTAGAGAATTCCATGGACAGAGAAGCCTAGCAGCTACAGTCCAAGGGGTTGCAGAGTCGGACATGATTGAGTGACAAACACTTTTCACATTATAGGGGTCCCAGAAGGAGAAGAGAGAGAGGGAGGGCCTGAGAAAATATTTGAAGAGAAAATAGCCAAAAATTTCCCTAATATGAAAAAGGAAACACTCATAGTCCAGGACGTGCAGAGTCCCATACATGATAAACCCAAGAAGGAACACTCAAAGACACATATTAATCCAATTGACAAAAATTAAAGACAAAGAGAAAATATTAAAAGCAACAAGGGACAAGCAATAAATAAAATACAAGGGAATCCCCATTAGGTTATCAGCTGATCTTTCAGCAGAAACTAGAAGGAACTGGCAGGATTATTTACAGTGGTAAAAGGCAAAATCTATAATGAAGAATACTCTACCCAGCAAGGCTTGTTCAGATTCAATAGAGAAATCAGAAGTTTTATATAAGCGAAAGTTGAGAAAATTCACCACCACCAAACCCATGTTACCACAAATGCTAAAGGAACTTCTCCAGGCAGAAAAGAAAGGGCCAATACAAGAAACAAGAAAATTACAAATGGAAAAGCTCATCAGTAAAGACAAACATGCAGTAAAGGTATGAAATGATCCACACACAAATAATATAAAAAACCCAGCAATTGTAAGGAGAGTACAAGTGCAGGATATTGGAAATGCATTTGAAATTAAGAGACTAGCAACTTAAACCAATCTTGTGTATGTATATATACATATATATAGAGAGAGACTGCTATATCAAAACATTGTAGTAACTGCAAACCAAAAATCCACAATAGATTAAACAAAAAAGAAAAAGTAATCCAAATACAGTATCAAAGATAGTAATCTAATCACAAGAAAACAAGAAAGGAAAGAAAACCTACAAAAACAGATCCAAAGCAATTAACAAGACAGCAATAAGAACATACATATCAATAATAATTTTAAATGTAAATGGATTAAATGCTCCAACCCAAAGACACAGACTGGGTAAATGGATACAAAAGCAAAACATGTATAAATGCTATCTACAACAGACCTACTTCAGCTCTTGAGGACACATTCAGACTGAAAGTGAGGGGATGGAAAAAGGTATTCTATGCAAATGAAAATCAAAAGAAAGCTGGAGCAATCAATACTGATAGACAAAATAGACTGCTATGAGAGAAGGACAATACATCAAGGACAATTGACCAAGGGATCAAGCCAAGAAGAAGATGTAACAGTTGTAACTATATATCCACCAAATGCACGAGCAACTCAATATATAAGGCAAATGCTAACAGCCATAAAGGAGAAATTGACATGTATGCACTGCTATATTTAAAACAGACAATCAGCGAAGACCTACTGTCTGGCACAGGGAACTCTACTCAGTATTCTGTAAAAACCCATATGGGAAAAGAATCTGAAAAAGAAATATGTATAACTGAATCACTTTGCTACACACCTGAAATTAAGAGAACATTGTAAATCAACTATACTCTAATAAAAATACAAATTAAATTTAAAAACTTTAAATGTAGATGTCAGGCTCCAGGGTGTCAGGATAATTTCGAGATTGTGACTGCTCAGTTTCTTTGATTTCTTTTTCTATTTCTAGAGAATTTCTAAGAATGTCTTTTTTTTTTTTTTTTTTTAAGGAAAGACTGAGGTTTATAAACTACTTCAGAAGTCGTCTTAAATGGCAATTCATCTCTTTGTGTAACTGCTGTCTGTCCTTGGAATGTTGTCATAATGCGCTTGCTTGAGGTTATTTAGCCAAAGGAATACTGAATGGTCAACTTACCATGTCCTGATCAGTGACTAAGTTGGGAATGGCTCTTTCTATAGAAATTACTGAAATTGACAAATAATGGGTTTTACATTTGTGGGGAGAGGATTTGTAGGAAGAGAAGAAGAGGCAAAAGAAAGAGAAGGCAATGAGGAGATGTAGTGTGTAAGGAAGGAAAGAGAAAAAGAAAGATTTTTGTCATGAAAGTTTTCCTTCTAAATCAAGAGCCATGCCATCACTGTCAGGCTTTGGAGCTATTCCAGACAGCGACTGCTGGCAATAAAGTGCAATAACGTGAATGAACAGGATGATTTGAATTTTGTTCTTTGCCAATGCCTCCAAGGAGGTCAGCTAACCCAGTTTCTATGCTAAATATGCAGCTTACTCAAGTGAAGTTCCCTGTCAGCGAGGGCAGAGTGCAAGTGAAGTCTGGCTTTCTAGACCATGTATTTTATCAGACTCTCTTCTCAATAATAGTGAGGTGAATTCAGAGTGTATGTGCTGAGGTGTGTGAGCTATCCCACCGTGGTGTCTCCTGGGACCCTCGGAAGCAACGATGCAAACCTTACCTGAGGCAGGACAGAGAGGCATGAAAGGGACGGAACACAAGTTTGCTGGCCAGCAAATGGAATGGAGAGAGAAGGAAAGATGCCACAGGCGCGACCAAAACATACACACACACACACCAGCCTGCAACTCTTCTCAACCTTTCCAGGGTCATTTGTCCAGCAACACTGCAGAGGGTTACCTGAGTCTCCTATAATGAAATGAGAAGTAAAAACACAAGACAGGAGACTCCTCGTTACAACGCGTTGGCATGAGTGCCCTTGGCTATTTAATTGTGTTCCCTGCTTCGGGTTCCAAAATGCCAGTTCTAGCCTCAAAGTGACCCCCACACTGTGGGCTAATCCAAACCACCCAGACCTCTCCTTGCTTTTCTCTATAAGCAGATAGCAGGAATGTTACTTGTGGGCTTGCAGGAGGTGACACTGGGTTTGAGATCACCCTTTTCTTACTGAGGAAGTAACCAAGGCCCAAGAGAGTCAATTGATGACCAAGGTCACAGTGTGAGTGGTGCTTGGACTCTGTTCTTCTATACTGTGTTCAGGGACTCTGGCCACAGCTTATATGAAGTCACCAAAGCTGAAGGCTGAGTTATTTGTTCAGATACTGCTCTCACACACAGATATTCCCAACTGGTGCAGACACTTGCAGGGCCTGGCTTTGTAGCAGACCTCAGCAGTGCTTTTAATCACTCCCAGCTAGCTGTCCAGAGCACCGGACAGCTGGCACTTTCTTTCTGGCCTGAGTGAGAAAACATTCTCATAGCAAAGTGCCAGACACCAAAATGGCATTTCTGTTTGCTCTGGGTGCTGCTTTTTAAATGCTCATCAGAAGCCAGGGTGACAAACTCAATGGACTGAGAACTAGGGAGTGTCATCTTTAAGGTCTGAGAAAGTGATATGAGTTTCCAAGACAGCAAAGCTTTGGCAAATTCAGAAGTAACGTGTGAACTGTCTTTACCTACAGAGCAAAAGGCTGGTCAGGGTCGAGGATCTGCTGGGTGCAGCCAGAGGCACATCATGCAGGCCGGGCGCCTGGAGAAGGCCGAGGCAGAGCCAGGCAGAGAGGGAAGGCAGCCTCCTCTCTCCAACAAACCAGACGGTCACACAGACAAATAAGGAGCTCACAACACGGAACGGAGAGGAGCAAGTGCCAGTGGGAGGGGGTGGCAGGGAGGAAGGGCACAGCAAACCAGTTATCCCTGAGCTAGCAGGTGTTTTTGCAAAGAACATGATGGGCAGAAGCAGTCGCTTTTTGGACTCCAGTGTGCTGATGATGATCACTCTATCCTGATTCAGGCAATAGAACCATGGGCTCCCTCCACCCAGCTTCACTGTGGTTGAGAGAATAAGCAGGCCAGTCTGCTGAGCTAATGTGAACTTGGCCTTATAAAACCACGGGAGCCATGAGCCTACCTTCTTTACAACAAAGGGACTACTAGTTTATGACCTGAATGGTAAAAATGTACAGGGAATGTCACTGGGTGACTTTGATTTACTTTGACAGACTCTTCTACATTTCTTGTACTTTTTACAGGCTAGTTTATAGTAGTCTTTGTTTTCTTTTTTCTAAAAACAAATCAAAAATACCTGACGGGTGGTGTAAAGGATCTTAAAATCTAGATAATTTCAGATTGTGGTTTTCATTAGAAGAACAATAGGATTGACTCTATGGCCAGCTGCCTGTCATTTTGAGCAAGATTAAGCCTGTTCTCATTCCAAAGGCCTGTGGGAAAGGTCCTTCTCAGAGGAGCTCTCACTGGGCCATGTTACCATTTCAGCTCAAATACTGAAAACGGAAGGTCGGGGCCAGGAACACCCATAGGCGTTTCCCTTCTGTCATGGGTGGGGGCCCTGGGTCGGTCTTGATACTTACATGGAGGGAGCAATGCATGGAGCAGAAAGGGGGAAATCTGTGGTAAAGAGGACTTGGAAGGAAAAAGCAAAATATCCTTCTACTTGATAGGAAACCAAAGCTCGAGGTTTAATGTACTGCCAAGACACTTATTCCCCTGTCCTTGTTAAGGAAGACAGAACAATTGCCTTGTCAGCTTACACTTTTCCTAGAACAGTTGAGTGGTTAGGGTGGTGCCTCAGGGCTGCAGGAGAGTTGTGCATGTGCATGCAGTAGCAGCAAAAAAAAAAAAAAAAAGCCCCAAAGCCACTTATATTTTCTGGAAGTTGACAATGTTCAGTGTGTCATTTGTGCTCATATTCTTTTTGTGAGTCCAAAATTCAGGCTCCTGTAGTTCCAAGACAGCAGTGAAAATATAAAACAGAGCTTTTTCTCTCCCTTGTCCCTCATGAAGCAGGTGGTGGAGACTGTGGCTAGAGCGAGCTACTGTCAGGCACAGAGGTAATGGAGTTTATAGAAAAGCAAACCTTATGTGGGGGTGGGGTGAAGAAGGAACCAGCCTGAGTCTCAAAGATTTCCTAAAGCTTCTGAAGAGGATTCAAAAGATTGTTCTGGAATTAAAAGCACCTCTTACTGCAGGCCATGTCAAAAGCAGACTTGAAAACAATTCAGTTAAAACCCTACAAGCAATCCATAGGAATTCCATACAGACACTATTGAATTGGACAACTGTGGCTTTCAAGAAATTTGCACAGAAGATGACAGCTATCACTTGTGGTATGAAAGGCATCTTTCACCTTGGAAAGTTACTTTTGTGTAGTAGGCTTTTCAGTGTTCACTGAATTGCATATGAATAACACACGCAGTTCTACAGTGCCCTGAATGTTGACTGTCTAATAGCATCAACACTGATAGGGATGTCATGCTGCAGAGAACCCTAGTTTCGTTTTCTAATTAAAAAAAAAAAGGGGGGGAGGGGGTCCTGGCTTCCCAGATTTGCAGAGCTCCACTACCTCCGTGAGAAATGACTCTCCGGTAGGGCTCGATGACCTTCATGTCGATCCGCTGCTCCTGTTCTCCGATCACCACGGTCCTCCACAGCCGGTTGTCCTCCCGCTCCTCTTCTGCCGTATATTCTGGAATAGACTCCGACTCTTGGCCAGAATCTTTGTTGCCTGTGGAATCCTCTGTAAATGAAGCACAGAGCAAGGATGAATGGGCAGGACCTCTACAGGTGAGGCAGGTCAGCAACTAGCTACCTCCTGGCAGGCTCAACCTGATGAACTCCTTGTTCTGTACAGCTCCGAGAGAGCTTGACACCACCCTGACTTCATCAAGGACACTCAGTGAGGTCTTCCTGATTGACAGACTGCATGACCAGTCCATTGGTAAGGCTGAGCTGAGGGTGGGGATAGGAAAAGGGCTGGAGCTGTCTTGTGTCTGTAGTGGTCCAAGATGGGGATAGACCGGGTGCTAACTCCTCCCTTGATCATACAGGTTGAGGCCTGTGGTCTTTCTGATGGTGTGAAAAGCTATTATTCATCAGGCCTTATTTTCCTTGGGTCACATTTACTGGTGTAATTTGAGTGCCCAGAGTGTTCTGGGGGCCCCACAGCTTGGTAGCTTGATGACTCTGCCAGCCTAGACCGGCACTCTAAGACTCTAACAGTGGGCTTGAACCTTCTCTATTGGGCTCACATCTGGAGATTAATTTGATATAACTTCTTATAAGTTTTTCAAAACATGCTACACAAAGATTTTACAGTAAGTGAGAAACAACCTTATAAACCAGAAGTACTCCAAGCCCCCAAATTCACAAGACTCTTACTCGTGGGTGCCCAAGGTAATGAAAAAGCCCACTGAGCATTCTTGGGGAAAAATTTGCTACTCACTCTTGTACCCAAAAAAAAAAAAAAAAAAAGCAACTATATTTAGTTTCTTTAAATAATAAGCAACAATTGTTTCCCTTTTTAAGTACTAGTAGAATTTCACAATGGTTATTCTTTGTATGTTTATGTAATTTAGTAATAAAGGCTTATTTATAGTTCTCACAATAATTCTGTGAGGTGTTATCATTCTTAACTTTCCATTTCATAAGAAATTGCCTTTGATTTTCACCACACTTGCATTCTTTTAATGGCACTTTGATAACAGTAACAGCAATATTTATTAAGCATCTACCAAATTACCAGGCACAGAGGGAGACGTAGTGGCAGACATGATACCAATGCAAAAACTCTGAAGTAATTACCTCAGATCACAGAATCAGGAAGGAGATATAATCAAACCCTTACCTTTGCTACTCTTCTAAGCTGTCATATTGTACCCTGAATGTGTAATTGTCTCAGTCTCATTTATTTTACTATAAGGCGGTGAGCTCCTTGGGCTAAGGAATCATGCCAATTTCATCTTTAATATCTGCCTCTACCAACCCACTTCACACTTAGCTTGGAAACCTGCACAGAGTTTTCAGTAGAACTTGGGAAGGTGAGTGAGTAAATAAAGCTTGGACAAGTTCCTGGAAATATAGGTAATCTGTAAGGGAGCCACAACAGGACTGTTATGTTCCAGAAGATATCACAAGACAGATTCAAACATGTCTAATTACCTGTGACTTAGAATAGCAAAGTGAAGCCCAGTTGGGAAGCAGTCCTAGCTGCTGCTGCCAACACCAATAGCTACCACCACCTACAGAGCCTGGCCTCACTCTGGCTTTCTCTGCATTCCCACCAGCGCTCGCTGCTTACTCAGGACAGGAAACTAGCAACCTTGGCTTCAGACTAAGCACTGTGTCACTTGTCCAGGTCCATCCATCTGCTCTGGACTCCCTATCTGAGATCTCTTCCAGCTCTCCCCCTCCTACTTGAGTTAGGGCCCTTGAATGCCCCACATAGCTCCCCTTCCCAGGACCCTGTTTTCCCACTTGTCTCTATTCTCTCAGACCTCTGGGCTCAGATGTGGGTTTGTCTTCTGAGGTTCCGGTATACACCTGCTCTTATCTACATTGTAGGCATCATCACTAACACCTCTTTACCTGTTTGGGACCTCCTTTCCCCACCTCTTTTGATTGATGTAAATTAAATAAAGAGTTCTGTAATAGCTAGGGGTACAGTACACTCTCTTAAGGTGTTGAATTCTAGAAGTCAACAATATAAGCTAGTACGAAGTAAAGGTAAGTTGTTCTACTCCCTTGAATTAACAGTATCTTCCTGATTTTAATAATTCTTCTGCTACAACTATAAATTGCCATCTTTCCCCCACCATCATTTCCCCACTATTTGCAAAAGTTTCAGGCCTCATTTAAATCTCTGTCCCTAGGCCCTCCAAATTTAGTGTTCGGCCTCACGCTGTCATCACTAAGAAAGGCTTGATTTTCTTTGTTTTCTTTTGTGAATAACAAGCTTTTCTCCCTTGCTGCTTGCTGTTTGCTGTTGAAGTCAATTAGCCCTGGTACACAAGGGAGAAGTCAACTTGAACACTTTCTTTGATCTTTGATGAGATGGTTTAGTACACAGATTCTGAATATCCTGTGCTGACAGATCATAATGAGGAATGTACCGTCAGTGATCATATGAACAACTGGATGATGAGGTCAGCTGTGGCCTCCAGTAGGGACATACATCTCTAAAGGGGACTTGGTCTCTATGCTGCGCCCTTGCACTGATAATGGGAATAATCTGAAAATGCCCTCAAAGACATTCATTATGTTCGAACTTCTAATTTTTTTAAGCCAAAGAGCTCCCCGCATTTGTATTATCTTTAGAAATCACTCCCAAGAAGAAAATGAGTTTACATAGTATTATTCATGACACATTTGATCACTAACATAGGCATAGTTATTAATATATGAATCTTGAACATACTATGTATTAATCTAGACTACTGACCTAGAGAATAGGTTGAATGTTACTAATTTAATTTGTAGGAGTGCTTCTTCAATGATACTTCATCATTCAAGACATGTTTAATATTATGCTAAATACCCAAGGAGATTTATTAACTAGTTTTTAATTTTCATTCTAAATATACCTTTCATCTCTCCCTTTTATTGCTACTTAGTATCCAATGTGTTTGCAGGTTTTGTTGAGTTAGAAGCATATATAGTTTTAGGGGAGGGACCTTTTAAAGGAAAAACAATCTTTTTTTTTTTTTCAAAAGCATACGAACATATCTCTATAGTCTTTTCCTGACAGAATGAAGCTTTATCTTCTGTCAGTATCACAAACAGTAAATACTTTTTTCCTGTCGAAGTATGGCTCAGTCCAGTTGGAAAGAGCAGAGCTAGGATTCAAGTGGGCTTTCTCCAGTCTCCTTGCTATTGCTAGAGTTGTGAAAGTGAAGTCGCTCAGTCGTGTCCAACTCTTAGCGACCCCATGGACCGCAGCCTACCAGGCTCCTCCATCCATGGGATTTTCCAGGCAAGAGTACTGGAGTGGGGTGCCATTGCCTTCTCCAGCTAGTCCTAGGCACATCTTTTTCCCAGATGATAAGAGTAACTTTCTGATAGTCTTCCCACTTTCATCTTTCCATACTCCATCCTCTGACCCCCACTCCATTTGAACTTTTGTTAGAGGAAAGACATCCTGTACACAATTAAGAAAGTCTTTAAAGTTCTTTAGAATAGGTATGTAGTTAATTGGAATGTGAAAACTCAGCACACAAAAATATAAGGAAAAATCATCTTTTTCAGACCACATCACCATTATCATGTAAGGCTGCTGTGGGTAAAACAGAATAAGCTCCACACTGGACTGGTTTATAAGCAGAGTTAAAACAGGGAGTTGATTTCATAAGCTGGTTGCCTGCAAGCTGTGAAAATAATGACCACAGAAACGTAAGTTAAATGAAGTGACTACCTGATTATCTGGAAAAATGTGAGGCTACCTTATTCACATAGGAAACTGTCCATCATTAGGGGTTAGTTTTAGAAAAGCTAAACAAGGTCACTAAACATTGCTAGGAGCCTAGGAAGAAAACATACATGAGCACATGAATGTTTCTTACAGCGTTCTTACCAGAAGTATTCAGGCTAAAATTCTTTATCATTTTTCCATTTCCCTTACAAAATGCCTTTGCTAAGATCTGAATTATGGTAAAAATAATTCTGTGGTCAGTTTGAAAACAGAAATATGTCACAATTTTTTCTGACCTTTGGATATTTTTAAGTTTATAATATTAGTTTAATAAAGTATCTTTACAAAAGCTGAGCTCCCTTAGTTAAAAAAAAAAAAAGACTAATCTATTAAATCCTTCACCATCTGCATATTTCTGATATCTTTGGCATTTATAAATATCAAAGGACATCAAGCCTCCATTATATCATCCTTTGAATGGTATTTTCCAACTATTCGGACACAATTATTAAAGAAAGTTGCTTGGAAGGGATGACCAACTTAACATCTTTTGATAATGAGCTTCAGAATTTTTTCCATAAGCAAAATCACACCGTGGGCAAATAATCTGGCATCAGTGTTTGGTCATCGGCTACTGACTAAAACAGGCAAATGGTGTGAACATCCTTCAAGTACTTGGGAAACTAAGGGCCCTCAAGTCACCCCAAAATGGTGGGATTAAAAGAGCTTGTAAATGTGAAGGTGGGTCATTAGGCTTGACTTCAGGTATGCTATCCTAACATAAAAAAGACCCTCCCGTTCACTGTCAGTGTATTTGTGAGAAAGGAGCATGGCCCAGGAGTTGCAGACAACAACTCAGGTTTTGTGCTGGCTCTGACATTTACTAGCTATGTGACTTTAGGTGAATCACTAAACCTCTGGGGGTAACATAATACCTCTTCACAGAGTTGACATGAGGATTAATACAGTTAATATTTATAAAGCAGCTAGCACAGATCCTTGACACACAGCAAGCACTATGAAAAGTGTTCATTAAATAAAATTAATTACTGACCAAACACTTTTAAAACCCTGTGACTTAAAAACTCCAGTTTTGCTTAGAATCTACATGCCTAGTTAGAACACTCACATAGGAAACAAAAACGACAAAACTATGTAGCTTTCAAGCACTGTTTTTATACTTTGAGACTCTAATATACACTAGACTCTTTCATGGTCGGTTATCTATGTCTGCATTATAAAATATAGCTATTCAGATATACTTGGTGTTTTCAACATTTAATGCTGTTGTTTATTTAAAATGGTGACTGAACATACTCCTTTCATGTGAAAATCAAGGTGGACTTTAAAATTCAACTTACACTGCAATTCTCTTCTTTAAGACCTAAAAGCAGGGTTGTGGCTGTTAAACTGGTTCTTTCAACATAACTATGTCGACTAAATAAAAAGAACTATGTCAGCAAGTGGCAGCTCTAATTACCAGTTCGCTCAGCCACCACCACTTGGCTTGACAGTTTTACTATTTATAAAAATAAAAGGTTCAGATGTGGGGTGACACGGTTCTCCAGGGCAACAGAGAAGTACAGGGAGAGGAGAGGGAGGGACCCACAGGGTCATGCCACAGCTGTCTTCTCTGAGATTTTAAGTCAATGCATGATTTTTACACTTGAAGGTTTATTAGCAGGAAAGGGACTGGGACAGCTGGGGGCAGCTGGAAAGGATGGAGTGGCTGAGGAAGAGTGTCTGAGATGAAAGAAAAGAATATTAAGTCAAGACCTTTCACCTCCTATTTGTGTATTTCAACTCACAGGGACAAATATCCTGATAACTATATGAATCTAAGAACATGATAAAATGCAATATCAAATCTCTACTTAAACATAATAAACTATAATATAAGTAAGTTTAGCTACATCCTGTTCTCTTAGCTTGAGGAAATAAAGCTTTCCACACTGTGAAAGCAGGCTCTGAATCTAGGGCTGGTTGTGGATGTAGCCCTGGTTGCTCAATGACCATTGGTTGAGTTAATTAAGTAATTTGATGTTAAAGAAAGTGAAAGTGAAGTTGCTCAGTTGTATCCAACTCTTTGCGACCTCATGGACTATAGTCTACCAGGCTCCTCTGTCCATGGGATTTTCCAGGCAAGAATACTGGAGTGGGTCGCCATTTTCTTCTCCAAATTTGATGTTACTCTCCTAATTTCCTAGTTACATTTTTATATGAAGGAAACTGCTGGAATCAGTCAGGACATCTATTCGATTGTGGTATTTCTTTTTTTTACTAATTTTCACAATATATCAAAGCAGTAGATATAGCCAGGATTCTCTTACTTTCAAATCCAAATTTACAGAGTCAAAGAATGCCACCCTGTAAAGCTGAAACTACATGATGCCATTTTTTAAAGCAAATGCTGTGTGTATATTTCTTAACAAAAGCAATTTCATTGAGCAAGAAAAAGAACTGGTAATCATATAATAGATATATTAAGTCATATAATAAGACTGGTAATCATATCAGAAATGCCCAGGTTTGATAAGCAAGTTTTTAATCTTCTGACTTTTTATTCCCCCTCCACCACACCCTACCCCATCCCTCCTTCCTTCCTACTTTACTGGTGGTATAGCACCAAGCATAAGAAAAGTCTCTGGCCTTATGGAGCAGACATTTCTCTTATGGGAAGAGAAAGATAAGTGAGATCCAAACAGTTAAATTATATGATTTCAATTAGTGTGACACATGGAAAATAAAATTAATACTGAGGTAGAGTGTGACTAGATGGTGGGGGTGGCGTGGATACCTTTGATAACAGAGGTCAAGGAAGGCCTCTCTGAGGAGGTGATATCTGATAAAGATCTGAATAAAAACAAGGAACCACCCATGTAGAATGTGTGGGAAAGAACATTCCAGACCATGGGAGCTTGTACAGAGAAATTGTTACGCTCTATTTTTTCCACTTCAAGTTTTATCCTCCAGATTAAAGTTTCTTTCTCTGCAAACCCAGTCCCAATTCTCTTATGACACAGAATGTAACAGTTTTCTTCCAATCTCAGCCAAACATAAGGCCTGGCATAGAGTAGGGGTTTGACAAAGGCGTGATGGTTGTGTATGACCTCTGTGAACCATACCTATTCTGTCCAGATCTAAACCATCAATCATGGCCACTTATGACCTGAGATACAAACAGAAGCTTCTAGAAAGCACAATAAAGCAGCCAGCAGCAACACAATGGGAGGTTTGTTCCTAATGCCACTCAGATGCCATTAGATATGATTAGATAATCTTTCACTTAACTTCCGCCTGCCAAGTTGGCAACTTACCATGGCCAGTGTACTCAAAAGAATCTGCTTCATCGGGAGTCTCAAGTTCATCCACGTTGATATCAATCTCATCTGGACTGTCCAAGTTATCATCAGAGAGAACAGATCCTTCACTTTGATCCAGAGACAGATTGATATTTGGGGCTGTGAGTTTGATTCTCCGAGGATGAGTGCTATCAAGATCCAGAGAATTAGGAGGTTCTAAAGAAGATAAAGAGCAGCAGTAAGTGTTAGACCATCATACACAGGACTGCCAACAGTGGGTGTGGCCCCAGTGGAAAACAATTTTAAAGCCCTTTCAGCAAAGGCTCCACCTGCTAAAAGTCCTTACTTAGGGTTTGGACCCCTTCTTGACCTGTAGGTCTCAGTACTGGCTTGCTCCAGCCATATCAGCTCTGGTCATGCAGAAATAGGAAGTGGGAGTCATTGCTAAATGGGCAGAGATCTAGTCTTGAGACAGAGAAGGCGATGGCACCCCACTCCAGTATCTTGCCTGGAAAATCCCATGGGCGGAGGAGCCTGGTAGGCTGCAGTCCATGGGGTCACGAAGAGTCAGACACAACTGAGCCGACTTCACTTTCGCTTTTACTTTCATGCATTGGAGAAGGAAATGGCAACCCACTCCAGTGTTCCTGCCTGGAGAATCCCAGGGACAGGGAAGCCTGGTGGGCTGCCGTCTATGGGGTCGCACAAAGTCGGACTTGACTGAAGCGACTTAGCAGCTAGTCTTTAGAACTGCCCTGTTCAGGTTTGAAAACCTGACACTGACATAATATTGGATTACATTTTTATGATGCTTATTAAGAGACACGATTAAGCTTCACACATAACTTATAATGATTCAAGTAGACTTTATTCCTGTGGAATTGAGGATATGAACTTTATCTGTTATGTTTACAGATACTCCCACATACATCTCTTTAGTTCCTGACTTAGTTCCTGACAACTCTGTTATGAACTTTCCTTGGCTGGCATTCTTTCTTTTTCAAAAAACTGAGGCATCCTTCCAGATTACATTCCTTGGTCAAGGAGTCATTACTTATTATGCCAATATTGCCTGACACCGGTTCTTGTACCATAGTGTAAGGCTCATGGAATTAGCTCCCTGTAATATGCATCTTGTTGCTCAAGTGCCTTTCACTTATCAGAAGCAGAGCTGGAGAAGTAATCTTTAACCAAGTTGATACCAGCTAAACAATGGTACAGAGACACAGTAATAATAAAAATTTCAGGATTCCCTATAACAAAAGGTTTTGAAGGCCATCTAATATACCTGTCAATTCTGCAGTTTTAACTCTGGTCTTGTCCCAAGGAAGCTAAGACTGTTTCTTTGTCATTAAGATTTTTTTCTGTATAGAACACCACCTAAACTGTGTTCCATGTAATATCTTTATGTATTACTTGGGAAAAAGTTTCTATTGACCAATAAGTTTTTAAAACATTGAGGGGCTTCCCTGGTGGCTCAGATGGTGAAGAATATGCCTACAATGCAGGAGACAGCATTTGATCCCTAGGTCGGGAAGATCCCCTGGAAAAGAAAACGGCAACCCACTCCAATATTCTTGCCTAGAGAATTCTATGGACAGAGGAACCTGACAGGCTACAGTCCATGGAATCAGAAAAAGTCGGACATGTCTGGCTGATTAACACACTTGTTGACTAGTAAGTTTGTAAAACATTGGGATTCTCAGAGGTGTGCTGTCCAGAAAAAATTTTTGTGATGGTAGAAATGTTATATATATGGCTTCTAGGCACTTGAAGTTAGTGCAATTGACAAACTGTATGTTTCAAGCTGATTTTAACTTTTTTAACTTTAATAGCCACATGTGGCTAACAGCTACCCTACAGGACAATGAAAGCTTTAGCACCTTTATTATTCAAAAGTGAATTGTGGGATTGAGATTAACATGTACACACTACTATATATAAAATAGGTAATTAACGAAGATCTACTATATAGTACGGGAATTCTATTCAATATTCTGAATAACTTACATGGGAAAAGAATCCGAAAAGAATGGATTATGTTTATGCATAACAATCACTTTGCTATATACCTGAAACTAACACAACATTGTAAATCAACTACACTCTAATATAAAATAAAATTAAATTTAAAAAGTGAATTGTGTGAATTCCTTGATGGTCCAGTGGTTAGGGCTCTGCACTTCCACTGAAGGAGACCAGGATTTGATCCCTGGTAAGGGAACTAAGATCCCACAAGCCGCTCAGCATGGCCAAAACTTAAAAGAAGAGAAAAGAGAGAGAACTGTGAATCTGAACAGTGGAGTAGAGTGGAGCAGTGGCTACCATGCTTACTCTGCCACAGAGCACTTAAGAATAGTTATGTCATGTGATTAGTACTCTGAAGAATATACTTCAAATACCTGGACAGAAAAAAAAAAAAAAATTGGCTCCCTTCTTTTTCAATTCTAGGCTTGACTAACAATCTCAAGATTCAGGATCTAGGTAAGATCCTATAGCTGGTATAGTGCAAAGGAGAGAACCTAGTACAAAGTGGGAGTCATACAGGTTGCAACTGAAAACTTTAAATTCCATTTTGTATACGCCTTGAGTCATAAATTCTTAGAGTGTAGTTTTGGGTTTTTCTTATTTTTAATAATCAGGATACTAAGCATTCTTAATATTAAATCACTAATTTTATTTTTTCATTTAATTTATTTTAATTGGAGGATAATTACTTTACAATATTGTAGTGGTTTTCGCCATACATTGACATGAATCAGCCATCGGTGTACATGTGTTTCCCATCCTGAACCCCCCTCCCACCTCCCTCCCCATCTCATCCCTCAGGGTCATCCCAGTGCACCAGCCCTGAGCACCCTCTCTCATGCATTGAACCTGGACTGGCAATCTATTTCACATATGATAATATACATGTTTCAATGCTATTCTCTCAAATCATCCCACCCTCGCCTTCTCCCAGAGTCCAAAAGACTGTTATATACATCTGTGTCTCTTGCTATCTCACATACAGGGTTATTGTTACCATCTTTCTAAATTCCATACATGTGTGTCAGTATACTGTATTGGTGTTTCTTTCTGACTTACTTCACTCTGTATAATAGGCTCCAATTTCATCCATCTCATTAGAACGGAGTCGAATTTATTCTTTTTAAGGGCTGAGTAGTACTCCATTGTGTATATGCACCACAGCTTTCTTATCCACTCATCTGCTGATAGACATCTAGGTTGTTTCCATGTCCTGGCTATTATAAACAGTGCTGTGATGAACACTGGGATACACGTGTCTCTTTCACTTCTGGTTTCCTCGGTGTGTATGCCCAGCAGTGGGATTGCTGGGTCATAAGGCAGTTCTATTTCCAGTTTTTAAGGAATCTCCACACTATTCTCCATAGTGGCTGTACTAGTTTACATTCCCACCAACAGTGTAAGAGGGTTCCCTTTTTCTCCACATCCTCTCCAGCATTTATTGCTTGTAGGCTTTTGGATAGCAGCCATTCCAATCAGTGTGAGACGGTACCTCATTGTGGTTTTGATTTGCATTTCTCTGTAAATCACTAATTTTAAACATTCTCACACTTCAGTATAAATTTGGTAAACTTAGATGTTGGCTAGAATTTGGTATTATGATAAAAAGCAACCATTATCACAGGAACTGAAAACATTGGGAGATCTAGGCATGGCTTGGGAGACAAAGGGTAGCCTGTGTTCGTTGGTTATTTAAGTCAACTCTGTAATTAACTACATCAAGCCTAACACCTTCCTCACACATTTTTCCCCTCTCTTCGCCTCTATCACTGAAATCACAAGTTGGATGCACAGGAAATGGTTCTCTCACTGAATAATGAACACGTCTGGATATAGAACACCGCTGAAAGAAATGAACGAACACTCTCTCACCTGGCCTCATGTCTGCAGCAGTGGGACTCAGCATTCCCTCCTCAAAGTGGATGTCCATTCCTACATCCTTTGACAGCAGTCTGGAAAAAAAAAAAAAAGAAAATGGTGTAAAACACTGTGTGGGATTTCATTTTCTTTGAAAAGGAAACCCCAAGATTCCAGGATAGTATTTTCAATAAACCTAGTTCACGTACTGAATTCATGTTTAAGTGGCCCCAAATTAGAAAACAGACTTTCTGCAGTTACTGTGAATGAGAACCATGGACACAGCTTTTACCCTGTGCACATAGTCACTTCTGTCGATTCACACAAGTAAACACACCTCACAAAATTCAAAAACAGGAAAAGTAAATAACTAATAAAATATATTTAAGGAGACATGTAACTTTTTCTTTCCAACAAGAGATGTAATATATGCTCTGAAGTAAGGACAGAGCTGACTTTGTATGTACCTCTTCCTCTGTGTAAATTTGAGCATACTACTTAAACTGCTATGGATACAGGAAAGCATACTCTGCTGTTCTCTCTCTGTAAAATAGGGATATACCACCTACCTCACTGAGCTGTTGAAAGATTAAGAATGAATGTAAAGGGCCTGACATCCCTGAGGAGGTACCAACTATTAATATTTTCTTTCCTTTGAATATTTAAAAATTCATTGTGAATTACACATTGAAGAAGATGGTTTTGGTCATGAGTTACTATCTTTTCTAATCAGTTTTGAACTTGGGACTGTTTATATTAGCCCACTTGGTAAGATTAGTGGAAGGGAACAGACAAATACTGAGGAAACTGTGGCAAATTTACATGCTTTTGTAGGAAGCTAACCACTGTTCTGTGGTGTTGGAGAAGACCCTTGAGAGTCCCTTGGACTGCTAGGGAGATCCACCCAGTTCATCTAAAGGAAATCAGTCCTGAATATTCATTGGAAGGACTGATGCTGACGTTGAAACTCCAATACTTTGGCCACCTGATGCGAAGAACTGACTCATTTGAAAAGACCCTGATGCTGGGAAAGATTGAAGGCAGGAGAAGGAGACGACAGAGGATGAGATGGTTGGATGGCATCACCAACTCAATGGACAGGAGTTTGAGTAAACTCTGGCAGTTGGTGAGCGGAGGCCTGGCATGCTGCAGTCCATGGGGTCACAAAGAGTCAGACATGACTGAGCAACTGAACTGAATTGAACCACTGTTCACAGTAAATTCCCTTGACTTATTTTTGTCTCTTGACCTTCATTCAGTACATCCCCATTTGTCACAATTATATATTTTTCTTCTTGGGGGCTTTCATGTAATTTCCCTTATCTAGGGTAAATGCCTCTGATGTAGGCACCCTTCTAAATTTAAACATGATAAACCCTTGTGTTAAAGTCCTAAATTTAATCCCTCCCTCCCCCCAGTCCCTCTCTTATTGTGACTCCTCTCCACCTCAGTCCAGGTCTACCAAACATTTGAAGTTTGCTTACCTGGAAGATCAATTTTTAGGATCCAAGTTAAACCCCTTACTGTCAATAAAGCCTATATGTAAACAAAACCCTAAATCCCTAGTGATAACAACGTGCTTCACTTATTCAACAAATAGGTACTGTGTGTCTGCTCTGTGCTAAGGATACAGAAGACTGAAATAGACCAGCCTCATTCTTGTCGTGAAAATGAGATGATGGAGTTAAAATAATAATGACTGCTACCCACAACTCAGAGCTGCTCCTGAGAGAAGTAAATGCCTTCCTCCTTACCTGGCAACCCTACAGACCTCTTCAAAAACATAAGGAGTTTCTTTCTCCATATACTTGCTATGGCTTCTGCCATGTGTTCTCTGAAATGAGTCCTGCAGCTTAGTTGAAAGAGCAAGGGGTCAGCATGTGAGCCGAAGACAATAGTGTGATGGCAGGAATAGAATAACCCCTGCCAGAGACAGACTGCACTGGGAGGCAGCAAACTGAGCTGCCCAGCAGTGGCGCGGGGAGTGGTGGGCAAAGAGAAGGCCTTCTAGGGCCCCCAGTTTTGAAAGACCTGGGACCCAGAGGGATCGTTGTCTGGGTCTGCTGTACTGCTGCAGTTTTTCAGATCTCCCTACAACGATGCCTTGTCATCTGGGTGTGTTCTCCTTGACATCAACCCTGTAGGACCTGTGACACAGCGAAATGCTGCTGAGAGCAGCTGCATTCAAATCTTAGCTCCATCCCTTACTGTGTCATATGGCAAGTTATCTACTCTCTCTGTGTCTCCATTCCCTCACCAATAAAGCAGAGACTGTGCAATGCCTAAAAATAATATTGAAAGAAAAAAATGCTGTCTCCTTTATTGAAGTTCCTTTTGCTGTCTATTGTAACTGCTTTCTCCATTAGCCTTGAAGCTTCATGAGGACAGAAACCATGTCTGTCTTCTTCAGTATTACATCTCCAGCACCTGGTATAAACACTCAACAAATATGTGTTGGATTGAATTACTGAACTTGAACTTCCCTACATGCACACGTACATGATTTTCCTTAGTTGCCTATGAGTCAACCTTAAAAAAAAAAAAAAAGACATCATATCTACTTGCTTCAGAGGGCACATAGGGGTGCTGGCCATAGGCCCAATACAAATTTTAAAAATAGATAGTATCCACCTTAAATTTTTGCAGGTTTTATTGATGTTTCTAAGCTATGGGCAACATCATGGAATAACTGAAAGAGTTCTAGATATGAGGGTCTAGTTACGGGTTATAGTTCTACTGTTAGTACTGACAAGCTGATTAACCTTGAGAAAATTGACTATCTTTGTGATTTTAAAGGAAAATAATAAATACCCAACATTACAGGGACTGTGGAGAACAAACAGAATAATTCCTTATTCTGAAAACTATAAAGCACTGACTAAGTTTAAGGTATTATATCCCCTCAGTTTAAACATAATGTAGGATCAGTGATTTAACTGAAGCATGTGTTATGGTTAGGCAAAACATAATTAAGTTTCCTAAAATGTGAGTATTACCCCAGGTAAGGGTAAGTTTCAGTGCTAAACAGACGTCCGTAGAGACTATAACTGACCCTGGATAGGCTGAAGTTAGTAAATAGGGCCTTTGTCTCTCAATGTCTTTTTGCAACACAGAGCAGAGACCCTGTTAAGGAGGTACTAGAAAACCAAAAGTGACATACTTGAGGGAAGAGAAAAACTGAAGCTGCTATCAGGCAGTGATCAGAAGCGAGGGACCCACAATCCCACGGATATTACAGAAGGCCATGCGGACTTTTCAGGAAACCCCAGGAAAGAGAGAAGGAACAGTGAACCAGAACAGCCCCGAGGCAAACCTGGGAGAAACCCAAGTTGCAGCCATTGTCCACATTCATACAGTAGGCTGATAAATATTTGTAGAAATAAAGCGGCCAAACAGAATAATTGGCAATGAAATAGCACGGAGTTTTACATCATTAATGGACGCCTCTCAGGATCGGTTGAGTAACTAATCAATCCATCGTGAAGGTAAGTATTTTACCGTATCCATCGGTAGTCACTACTTAATTTGGGGTTTTCTGTATACAGCACAGAGGTACCAAACAGGTCATGGGGAGTTGTAAGCACAAGACTGACTCCACTGTGGCCATCCTCTCCAAAAGATGCTCAGCTCCACATCTCCATCTAGAGGATGGATCTGGAATTGTTTGTTTGCTGGGTGATTTTATAAATATCACTGATCTTCACCAAATAGTTCTGGCTCTCCACTTTTTGCACATGTGGTAGAAGTGTACTTCCCTGTCCTCCTCTGAAATTAAGGTGGGCATTGAGACTTGCTTTGACAAATGAAGTGGTGGCCGAACTGGCAGGTTTCACTTCTGGGAAGAAGAATTAGGAGAAAGCATGGGTGCCACGTGTTGTTCCCCACATTGGTGCCTATGGAGGAGCTCAGCCCGATGGCTATGAGGAGCAGAGCCTCTGCTAAACAAAGCTCACTGGATATATGAGCAAGAAAGAATTTTTTGTTTTGTCTTACCCAGAGATATTGGGTTTCTTTGTTCAAACACGCTAATCCAACCCATTCTGAGCAGTACTACTGTTTATACCGATCTTTATTGCTTGTTTTGAAGGGAGTATCTGACTCACACTATGCCCTGATTTCCTACACTCTCAGCCCTTCCTGTCTAGGTTGCTAAAACATAAAAGAACACTTTAAAAGATGAGGACAAAGCTCAGAAAAGCATCAGATGCTTTCAAGTATTCTATAAACTTGAATATTAATATACTACCTTTATGGGTTTCTCACAGTCACCTAGCCCTTGTCAATTTACTTAATACTTTTATTTAAATTGACTTATTTTATTCAAGTTTGCTCTGAAAGAAAGATTTGTATCACTATACATGGAAACTTAGAATCACTTGCCTAAAAGAAATAGTTGTATAAGTTTAATCAAAATAAAACAGTGCTATTGAATTCAAGGGAGAAACCCTTGAGCTGTCACTGTGAGACTTTATTTGCTAAAGAGAAGAGATTAGAAAGTGTCTGACAAGGTGTAATGTCATTTATTGTTATAAATACAAAGAAATGCTATGTAAGACAGAACACCCTAAAAGTAATCCATACATTTCCAAACTTGAAAGAGACCAAGGGAAATTCCAGGTACCAGAAATGAACAGTTATTCTAGAAAGCTGATGAAAGTTAGTTTGCAGCATTCTTGACTGGACATAGGCCTTAGGGCCCCACAGGAGAAGGGACCTCCAGGCGCTAGAAGAAAGACCAGGATCTGAACTTCCACATAAGGCCATCGTCCCTACAGAACCACCCTCTGAATGAAAAGAGAGTGAGAACAAACTCTCTCCTCTGGCCTCAGAAAGCATAGTCTGCCTGGAATCTTGGATGGAAAATAAAAAAGCAACCAGTGAGAATTAGACACACTATTTGTATGCCAAGTATGTCTGATTCATATTACCTGAATGATGTAGCAAACCCAAGCCAAGATATTAAAACTGAAATTCATCTAGGACCATTAAAAGCCTAGATTCCCAGGGTTCCAGAAGAATCAAATATGAAACCACTTGGCAGTGCTACTGTCACTAAATAGGATTCACTGGAAATCCACTTAGGAGAAAGTTAAAAACCCTCTAAAAGATGAACTCACACCAACACCCCCAACCCATACCTCCTAAGCTGCAAATTACACTAGGGAAAAACATTATGAAAAATTGCCAGCAGATGCTATAAACAGAAGAACTAGCAATAAAAGTCATTTAATAAATGAATAATATGAAAGAGATTATAATAATCACCTAGAGCCAGACATCCTGGAATGTGAAGTCAAGTGGGTCTTAGAAAGCATCACTACGAACAAAGCTAGTGGAGGTGATGGAATTCCAATTGAGCTATTTCAAATCCTGAAGGATGATGCTGTGAAAGTGCTGCACTCAATATGCCAGCAAATTTGGAAAACTCAGCAGTGACCACAGTTTTCATTCCAATCCCAAAGAAAGGCAATGCCAAAGAATGTTCAGACTACTGCACAATTGCACTCATCTCACATGCTAGTGAAGTAATGCTCAAAATTCTCCAAGCCAGGCTTCAGCAATACATGAACCATGAACTCCCTGATGTTCAAGCTGGCTTTAGAAAAGGCAGAGGAACCAGAGATCGAATTTCCAACATCTGCTGGATCATCGAAAAAGGAAGAGACTTCCAGAAAAACATCTACTTCTGCTTTATTGACTATGCCAAAGCCTTTGACTGTGTGGATCACAATAAACTGTGGAAAATTCTGAAAGAGATGGGAATACCAAACCACCTGACCTACCTCTTGAGAAACTTGTATGCAGGTCAGGCAGCAACAGTTAGAACTGGACATGGAACAACAGACTGGTTCCAAATAGAAAAGGAGTACATCAAGGCTGTATATTGTCACCCTGCTTATTAAACTTCTATGCAGAGTACATCATGAGAAACGCTGGACTGGAAGAAACACAAGCTGGAATCAAGATTGCCAGGAGAAATATCAATAACCTCAGACATGCAGATGACACCACTCTTACGGCAGAAAGTGAAGAGGAACTAAAAGCCTCTTGATGAAAGTGAAAGCGGAGAGTGAAAAAGTTGGCTTAAAGCTCAACATTCAGAAAACGAAGATCATGGCATCCAGTCCTATCACTTCATGGGAAATAGATGGGAAACAGTGTCAGACTTTATTTTGGGGGTGTTCAAAATCACTGCATATGGTGACTGCCGCCACGAAATTAAAGACGCTTACTCCTTGGAAGAAAAGTTATGACCAACCTAGATAGCATATTCAAAAGCAGAGACATTACTTTGCCAACAAAGGTCCATCAGTCAAGGCTGTGGTTTTTCCAGTGGTCATGTATGGATGTGAGAGTTGGACTATGAAGAAAGCTAGCGACGAAGAACTGATGCTTTTGAACTGTGCTGTTGGAGAAGACTCTTGCAAGTCCCTTGGACTGCAAGGAGATCCAACCAGTCCATTCTAAAGGAGATCAGTCCTGGGTGTTCTTTGGAAGGAATGATGCTAAAGCTGAAACTCTAGTACTTTGGCTACCTCATGAGAAGAGTTGACTCATTGGAAAAGACTCTGATGCTGGGAAGGATTGGGGCAGGAGGAGAAGTGGATGACAGAGGATGAGATGGCTGGATGGCATCACCGACTCGATGGCATGAGTTTGAGTGAACTCCAGGAGTTGATGATGGACAGGGAGGCCTGGCGTGCTGTGATTCATGGGGTCGCAAAGAGTCGGACATGACTGAGCGACTGAACTGAACTGAACTAAAATCTTCATGGTGTTAAAGCACTGAAATTTGGCATTGTTTGTCATAGCAGGTAATGTCATTTACCCTGAGTAGCCATGCTGCTTAAAAAAGGAACATCTAAAAATAATAATGCAGAAGTGTTGATGATAAAGTGTTATAAAAAGAAATATCAGAAAAACATTAGCCACAGGAAGCAAGTGTCACAAAATTAGTAACAAAGAAAATAGTCTTTGGGCAGAAAAGCATTATTAAGGGTTCAGTTCAGTTCAGTTCAGTCGCTCAGTCATGTCCAACTCTTTGTGGTTAAGAAAGTTAATACTTTATGATAAAAGGAGGAATTTCTCAGAAGATGTATTGATCCAGAATCAATATGCTTTTAATAACATAATCCAAAAAAAGTCAAATATAAATTATAAGGAGAAATTGATTTCATGGGGGGGACTTGAACATGTCTCAAGAATTTATAAATCTGAAAAAAATGCATAAAGATACAGAAGATCCGAACAAAGTACTAACACAGCTTAATCTAAGGGACAGATCTACATTCAAGAAAATTACTCATTTTTAAACTCATGAAAATTGTATAAAATGTCATGTAAAATACCAAAAGTCAATATTAGTTAGTGTTAGTTGCTCAGTCATGTCCAACTCTTTGTGACCCCATTAACTATAGCCCACCAGGCTCCTCTGCCCATGAAATTCTCCAGGCAAGAATCCTGGAGTGGGTAGCCATTCCCTTCTCCAGGGGATCTTCCTGACCTAGGGATCAAACCCAGGTCTCCTGCATTGCAGGTGGATTCTTTACCATCTGAGCCACTATATTGCATGTACTTTATTTTCTGACTTCAAGATGACATATAAGAAATCAATCATAAAAAGACTGGAAACTGGAAAACACATTTGTAAGTTGTTGAACAATAAAGCATGACATATCAAAACTTGTGAAAGTAGCTAAAGAAATTCCTAGAGTAAAACAAATAGCCTTGAACTCAAACATTAGAAAATAAAATGAATGAATTAGCTAAGGGCTCGACTCAATCCAGGAAGTTAGAAAAAGAACCATGCTCTTAGGTAACTTTATGCTGTTTATACTAAACATGGGCACCTATCTCATCGCAAACACCACCACGTGGGGGCCGGTGACATAAATGGAATTCTTCCATTTGAGAATGGATCCCGTTTCTATTAGAAGAATTGCTGTTACCAGATTTTGTGTTTCTGGTCCTTACGCTTCTTCATAAACAAACCAGCATGCTGCAGCATGGTGGTCCTGACGCCACAGAGTGAAGGACTAATCACAAGAGCAAAACTTTGGTACCTGGTTAATTCCACCCTTTTGCCCTTAGACCAGGTACAAAGGTAAGCCCATTCTACATTGTATATCCTTCCAGCATTTCTGAGGCTGGAGGGATTTAATTGTTGTAGAATTAGCCCTGTCCAAGATCAGGTTCTTTTTAACAACAAATGAGCAGTGAACCAAGACACACACACAGAGCACTTCAAGATGCTCATGTTTCCTGACAGGTGTGCACACTCAGCAGCAGACAACACCATTTCTGGGGAATAGTCATTTTTATAAGACTGACCATTAAGAAATACAGCTCCATAGAAATAGGGTAGCAGGCTAAGGATGTTAATTTTTTTTTAGAATAATACTGGATAGTTATGCTTATTTATTTGGGGAAATGATTACATAAAGAGAAAGTTCTTTTGTGACGGAGTTCCTAAAATTCTTCTAATTTCCTTCTAGTCAAATAAGACACACTGGACTGGTAACGTTGCTTTCTCTAGGCATGGAGATAAAATGAAAAAGAAGAAGGCCTTTCACCAGGTGCTTGCCTGCCTCTGTTAAATACATAAATTAGCCCTTTAAAGACCAAAGGTTGGAGAGTTGCCATTTTAGGATCCCTGTCTGATAAAGTGAAGTGATGTGAAAGTTGTTCAGTTGTGTCCAACTCTTTGTGACACTGTGGACTACATGGTTCGTGGAATTCTCCATGCCAGAATACTGGAGTGGGTAGCCTTTCCCTTCTCCAGGTGATGTTCCCCAACCCAAGGATCGAACCCAAGTCTCCTGCATTATAGGCAGATTCTTTACCAACTGAGAGCTAAGGGAAGCCCAGGAATACTGGAGTGGGTAGCCTATCCCTTCTCCAGGGCATCTTCCCCACCCTGGAATCAAACCAGAGTCTCCTCCATTGCAGGTGGATTCTTTACCAACTGAACTATCAGGAAGTCAGATAAAGTGGGCAGCACAATTTAAGTTAAGGGTACATGCTACTCTGTAAGCTCCAGAGCTCGAATCATGTTACTCAACTGGGGGTAAGACAGGCTGCACTGGGGGATCACCCACAGCTTAATCAAGCTGATACTCAGGAAGGGATGGGAGCTTAGGAAGCTGAGTCTGAGCTCTTGAAATGAGGTTCTTGCCAACAACTGGTTACCCCATGGGACCTCACTCACCCCAGAACACATAAGTGTGGTGACTCCTCTAAGCCAGTCAGCTGAGGGCAGATAAGGAAGGGAGAACAGGGAAAGGAGAAGACAGAAAACGAATGGAAGATAAGCATTTGGCACTCACCCAGTTACTACCTTCTCTAAGGATTTTGCAAAACCCCACAAACCACAGCCATCTGTTCGATTCTCAGAGGCGAGAGACATAATATAGTCTCCTTACTCAGAGTTGAATTCTTAGAATAGGCAAGTAGCAAAAATCACTTGTCATCCAAACGACCCTTGAATGATAGCATATGTGGTTCTGTATAAAATCCTTTGTAGTAGCCTTAGGAGCACTGCCATTTAAGGAACACTGAGGAGGGATGGAAGGAAAACCTAAATATCATTTAAACCCTTTGCTTTTCCGATAATAATTAGATCCTTGGCTGTGAACGGGGCTGCAGGGAGAATTCTATCTCTTGCCTACAGGGTATATATTAGTCCCACATTTTTCTAAAACCTTAATGTGAACGGGGCTGCAGGGAGAATTCTATCTCTTGCCTGCAGGGTATATATTAGTCCCACATTTTTTCTAAAACCTTAAGACATCAATAGTGTATTTGTTGTTAAGAAGATTAAATTAAATGATGTACTCTCACATTGGGGAGGGGCATATACTTATTTCTGAAGCCAATCCACAGTTCACAACTTGGACGACTCATAAGCATTTTGAATTCAGCATGTACAAGACTGAAGTCAGCGCTTTCTTTACACAGGTCTGCTACAGCCTACATTCCCTGGGGTGGTTTTAAAAAATGTCCATGAATTCTCTGACATTCCTCTCAGAAGTTGGAGCTTAATCCTCCTTTCCTTAAGCATGGACTGAACTTAGTGACTTGCTTTTAAAGAATGGAACGAGGCAGAAGTGACAGTGTCTGACTTCTAAGACTAGGTCCCAAGAAGCATGTGCCTTGCTTCCCCTTTGGTCTCTCTTGGATTACTCACCCTGGGAGAAGCCTGCTGCCACCACACCCAGAGGATGCTCAAGCATGTAGTGAGGAACTGAGGCTTCCTATAAAAATCCAGGCAGAAACTGAGGCCTCCTGCCAACAGCCGTGTGAGGGGCTCACCTTGGAAGCAGGTCCTCCAGCCCCAGTCAAGTCTTCAGATGACTGATGTCTCAACAGCAACCTCATAAGAGACCCTGAGTCAGAACCACTATCTAATCTGCTCTTTAATTCCTGATACAGAAACCATGAGAGTATAAATGTTTGTTGTTTTAAGGTAAATTTTGAGACTATTACCTGGTAATAGTCAGCTAACATCTTCCCATCCCAGTGAATGTCCCTACTGATCACCTGAGCTCCCAAACCCCCAGATGAGCATTCATTCTTCTTTTCCTTCTTTTTCTACCATTTCTTCCCAATCCAGTTGAACGTCCTGACAATCCAGTCTTATACACTGGCCTCAGCTTCTCCTCTTTACTTTCACTGCGATGATCTTAGTTCATTTTTTTTCCCAGCAGAAACCTGTTTCTGTTTTCACTCCCCCACCCCCCTCCACATTGCTCAGTATTCAGCCTTCTCAATCTAACCTTGTTTCAGTCCTTTCACATCCCCATTGCCTCAAGGGAAGGGTCCTGGCTCCAGAGTGTGGCTCACCAGGCTTCACGGGCTGGCTTCCCAGGATACACCCAAGCTTCCTCTCCCCTCAGACACTCCCCACCCTGGCCATTGCCCATTCGCTACTTGGCCCTCGCTTGTCATCTACAACTCAGCTTAGACATCTCAGCCACAGAGCTCATCCCCAACCTGCACAGTTAGGGCAAGTTCCACAGTGCCCTGAGCTCACATCAAATGGATATTTTCCATGATTTACAACCATCTGTTCCTAACTTGCCTGCCCTGCCTCCCACACTCATGACCACTCTTGTTGCCCACCTCCGCACTTATACACAGAGGTCCTTGAGGACAGGCTCTCCCAGTGCTTAGCACGTGTAATTGGCAAAGGGCCTAGCATGTGGTGGAGGTGAGTAACTAGCTACTGAATAAACACCCTGATTTAGAGATGTGAGGATGCCCTGCTCTTCTAGCAAAGTGTTCCTCATAAGGTCTTATCACATAATGGAACTCGACCACCAAAATTCTCTACCAACAAATCACCTTCCATAACAAGTTAAACTTTCTTCAAAACATAATTCAGACAAATATATACATATATCCCCTTCCTCTTAAGCCTTCCTCCCACCACATCTCACCCCTCTAGATAGCTAGTACAATGGAAACACACAATATTGTAAAGCAATTTTTTAAAAATTTTAACACAAAAACATAACTCAGAAATGTGGGTGATTCTTACAATAGTGATTATCACAGAAGAGCAATTGCTCTAAACATAATTAGGTGAACTTCAGCCAGTATACAGTTTACAGTGCTTTCTCCCACAGTGATTAAAAAAATACCTCTATGATGCTATTAGGAGCAACCTGGGGTAGAGGGAAGGTGAGGGGGGGTGGGCATGCTAAATAAGGATGAGGTTTTTGTGAAAGGAAGAGGAAGAGAAATGGAAATTTGTTTGTCTTCAGAAATACAGTCAGCAGCTTCTGAAGACTGACCAAGTAAGTGTCCAGAGTCTGACCGTTGACTCCAGAAACTCTGCCCGTCCTCACCAGCAGCTCAGCACCACCTGGGATTTCTCGTTTGTGCAAATGAGTCTGTAGATACCTCCCCCACGCTACCCTCCCGCTTGAGGAGACCTGTTCACAAGGATTCCTCTCCCCAGCAGTGCAATGCAACGGCCTCACCGCCTTGGTTTTACTTCCCCAAAATATGAACAACAGGAGCCCAAAGAGACTCTTTCAACTGCTGCTCAAGCAGTTATATTTGTTGATCCCTAGGGTGTGGCAGGGGAATTAAGTCTTTGACTTCTCCAGAGCTAGGGTCAGCAAAATTTCTGTCAAGGTCCAGATACTAAATTTGGTAGATTTTGCAGGTCATACAGTCTGTGGCACAACTACTCAATTGTGCTATAGCACAAAAACAGCCATAAAACATGCAAATGAAGGGGCATGGCTGTGTTCCAATAAAACTAGGTAGAAAAATAGGTGCCCAACTAGATCTGGCCTGGAGGCCATAGTTTGCTGACCCTCATTCTATATGAAAACAACTGGAATAAAATTTCATTTCTCAAAAGGGAACACTCCTACACTGTTGGTGAGAATGTAAAGTGATGCAGCCACTAGGGAGACAGTATGAGGGTTTCTTAAAAAACTGAAAATAACATTTCTACAGATGGCCAAAAGCATATGAAAATATGCTCATCACCACTAATTACTAGAGAAATGCAAATCAAAACTACCATGAAGTACCACCTCACACCAGTCAGAATGGCCATCATTAAAAAGTCTACAGATAACAAATGCTAGAGAGGGTGTGGGGAAAAGGGAACCCTCTACACTGTTGGTGAGAAGGTAAGTTGGTGCAGCCACTGTGGAAACAAGTATGGAGATTCTTCAGAAAACTAAAAATAGAATTACCACTTGATCCAACAATCTCACTCCTGGACATGTATCCACACAAAACTATAACTCAAAAGATCCATGCACTTCTACGTTCACAGAAGCACTGTTCACAATAGCCAAGACATGGAAACAAGCTAAATGCCCATCAACAGATGAAGGGATAAAGAAGATGTGGTATGCATATATAATGGAATACTACTCAGCCATAAAAAGGGTGAAATAATATTTGCAGTAACATGGATGCAACTAGAGATTATCATACTGAATGAATTCAGAAAGAAAAAGACAAATAATATGTGATATCATTTATATGTGGAATCTAAAATATGACACAAATGAACATATCTGTAAAAGGAAATAGAATCACAGACAAAGAACAGATTGGTAGTCTTCAAGGGGAGGGGCTTGAGGAAGGGATGGAATTGGAGGTTGGGGTTAGCAGATGTAAGCTTTTACATATAAAGTGGATAAACAACAAGGTCCTATTGTATAGTACAAAACTATATTCAACATTCTATGATAAACCATAATGAAAAGAATATGAAAAAGAATGTATAAATTGAATGTAAATGTAAAATTGAATCATTTGCTATACAGTAGTAACTAACAAGGAGAAGGAAATTGTAAGCCACTCCAGTACTCTTACCTGGAGAATCCCAGGGACAGAGGAGCCCGATGGGCTGCTGTCTGTGGGGTTGCACAGAGTTGGAAATGACTGAAGTGACTTAGCACCAGCAGCAGTAACTAACAAACACAACACTGTAAATAAACTGTACCTCAGTTTCCAAGAAACAACTAAAATAGAGTTAGCATATGATCCAGCAATCCCACTCCTGGGATATATCCAGAAAAGACAGAAACTCTTATTTGAAAAGATACATGGACCCCACTGTTCATAGCAGCACTGTATACAGTGCTAAGACATGAAACAATTCAACTGTCCATCAAAAGATGAACGGATAAAGATGTGGTAAATGTAAACAATGGAATCTTAGCACTAAAAATGAGTGAAATAATGTCATTTGCAGCAATATGGATGCAGCTAGAGATTATTATACTAAATGAAGTCAGACAGAGAAGGAAAAATATCATCAGTCAGTTCAGTTCAGTCGTGTCTGACTCTTTGCAACCCCATGAATCGCACCACGCCAGGCCTCCCTGTTCATCATCAACTCCCAGAGTTCACTCAGACTCATGTCCATCGAGTCAGTGATGTCATCCAGCCATCTCCTCCTCTGTCGTCCCCTTCTCCTCCTGCTCCCAATCCCTCCCAGTGATATCATTTATACATGGAATCTTAAAAAATGATACAAATGAACTTACTTTCAAAACAGAGACAGTCTAATAGACATAGAAAACAGACTTACGGCTACCAAAAAGGAAAGGAAGGAGGTTGGGATAAATTAGGAATTTGGGTTAACAGATATTTATTACTATATATGAAATAGATAAACAACAAGGACCTACTGTATAGCAAGCACAGCAATCTGTATTCAATATCTTATCATAATCTATAATAGGAAAGAATCTAATAAGGAATATATATTTTCCTTCTCTTGGGCCCCCCTGGTAGCTCAGATGGTAAAGAATCTGCCTGCAATGCAGGAGACCCAGTTCTATCCCTTGGTTGGGAAGGTCCCCCAGAGAAGGGAATGGCAACCAACTCCAGTATTCTTGCCTAGAGAATCCCATGGACAAGCCATGAGATTGCAGAGTCGGACACAACTGAGCACGACTAACACACATATGAATCACTTAGCTATACACGTGAAACAAATACGACATTGTAAATCAACTATACCTCAATTGAAAATAAAAAAAAAACAAAAACCACACACAAGCACCTTGGGAGAAGTATCTAATCCAATCACTGAGAGTTTCTTGCCATTTCTGTCTCAGGGAGATTGACTACTTTGTACCATTTTACCCTCAGCTTTGAACCCAAGTTGTCTTTTCCAACAAATAGACTGAAGGAAATAAAGTCTAAATATAGTTGTGTCCAACCCTTTGTGACCTCATGTATTGTAGCCTGCCAAGCTTCCTCTGTCCATGGGATTTTCCAGGCAAGAATACTGGAGTGGGTTGTCATTTCCTTCTCAAGGGGATCTTCCTGACCCAGGGATCAATCCTGCATCTCTTGCATCTCCTGCATTGGCAAGCCGATTCTTTACCACTGCACTGCCTGGGAAGCCCATAGTCTAATTCAGTTCAGTTCAGTCGCTCAGTCGTGTCCAACTCTTTGCGACCCCATGAACCACAGCACGCCAGGCCTCCCTGTCCATCACCAACTCCCGGAGTTCACTCAGACTCACATCCATCGAGTCAGTGATGCCATCCAGCCATCTCATCCTCTGTCGTCCCCTTCTCCTCCTGCCCCCAATCCCTCCCAGCATCAGAGTCTTTTCCAACCAGTCAAATTAGTACTTCACTAAAGGAATTTTTCCACTCAGTTCTTTTTGAAAACATAAAGGATAATCTAAACATTAAACAGGTGAGTGATTAAATATAGCATGAAAGTCATCACTGCAAATCAATGCAAAAACTTTCTAAATGTACTGACAGGAATTTAACTGCTGCTGCTGCTGCTAAGTTGCTTCAGTCATGTCCGACTCTGTGCGACCCCATAGACGGCAGCCCACCAGGCTCCCCCGTCCCTGGGATTCTCCAGGCAAGAACACTGGAGTGAGTTGCCATTTCCTTCTCCAATGCATGAAAGTGAAGTCACTCAGTCGTGTCCGACTCTTAGTGACCCCATGGACTGCAGCCCACCAGAATGGTAACTAAGATATATTTAATAAATAAATCAAATCACAAGGTGGTATTTGTTTAGAATGTATAATTTATATAAAGTCATGCACATTTATACATATTTTTAGGCACAGACAATATCTAGAAGGAATAGAAATATACTATTAATAGTGGCTATGCACATGGAATAATACAGGGAGAAAGGGACTTCTTACTTTTTATTTACTTTTCTATGTTGTTTCAATTTTTGAAACACCAACATGGGCAACACTTTAAAATAAAGATGAATTTAAATATAATAAGATTCCCTAAGAGTTGCTAGAAATTCTCACTTGAACAAATTCACTGATATTAGAAATAAGTGCTTAGATAGTAGTAATTTCAGTTGTTTCTCAGTATCAATAGTAGACTGTCACAGCCCACTGTCATATTATCAGGGTTTTGATGTTTTCCAAATTAAAGTAGGAAGCAGCAGGCACAGAAAGTGCATAGAAAACTGAATATTAACATGACTGAAAAAAGGCAGAGAAGTCAAGCCGATAAGCTGATCTTGGCAGAGGCCTGCTGCCCGCTCTGGCCACTTGTCTATCATATCCATTCACCCTCACCAGTATTTTCTGAAGGTCTGATCTCTGCAAGCCAGTGGGGATATTAAAATAAATAAGCCACAGCCACTATCTGCTCCACGTGGTGACTGCTGATTCTCTTTTGCAGTAGGTTGTCTTAAATTTGTCTAATTCTGCTTTTCAGTCTGTACCTGCACTCTATCTCATAACAGTTTCTCTTTTCCAATCATCTATTCTTTTCATTTTGGTTCCTCTTACTGTCTCCTTATTAGATTTGCTGTTTTTTGTTTTACAGTTTTGAATTTTGCTCTTAAATTTTTTTCTGGGTTTTGAAATTTTCACTATTCTTTTTTCTTTAAAGAAAAAAACAGCTCCTTGGTTTTATGTAGTATCTGTTTTTATATTTTATATAATTAAAACTTTTTGATAACATCCTTTTAAGGTATCATTGTCTGTTTTATTTGCCAGATGAAGAAACTGGGGCAGAAAATAAAAACACTTTCATCTGGATGGGCCAATGGTTGGGTCCTAAAGGGTCTACTGGTATCCTGTGCCCCACAGAGACCCTGGGGGTCTGGCAGCAATGTCTGCAGCCAGTATCCAGTGAGCTTTTGTTGAATAAACAGTTGGTGGAAGTCTGAGCATTCTATGCCTTTGGTAATACCACCCTATTTTTATTTTTGGTATTTCCTTCCTAGTGGCCTAATTGTTCCTTGCTTTCCTCTAGCATAAAGTTCCTTTATCTTTTTATTCTCACAGAGTCACTGGCTTTGGTTGAAAATGGAGTCACCTATCAGACCCCTGGGACCCCAAGAAGCAGGCTGCTGCAAGATATGGGCAGATTTCTGAAATCTACTCACTCCATCAGCTCCCCATGTACTGAGGCTTGTGACTGACAGGGACAAACACAGAAACAGACACATGAGGAGGACCTGTGTATGAGTTTTCCAAACAGTCCTGCTGGCAAAAGACACACAGAAGGGGTGTGTCCAGACATTTGCTTAAGCCATCATTTCCCAAAGCCTGTCCCAGAGGAGAGGTTCTACAGATCCCTGCAGGAGGGATTTATGCCCAGTGAATTTGGGAAACACCATCTATTATAGCCTCCTCTGGATATGCTGGGCTTCCCTGGTAGTTCAGATGGTAACGAATCTGCCTGCAATGCAGGAGACCTGGGTCTGATCCCTGGCTCAGGAAGATCCCCTGGAGAAGGAAATGGCAACTGACTCCAGTATTCTTATCTGGAGAATCCCATGGAGAGAGGAACCTGGTGAGCTACAGCCTAAGGGGTTGCAAAGAGTGGGACATGACTGAGCGACTAATACTTTGGGGACTTTTAATGCATGTGATCCCTGTCATAGACTCTGAGATGTTCTATAGAAAATAAAATGTTTGGTTTTGCTTACTTGATTTTTTACCAAGGGACCTTTTTCTTTTCTCTTGTTTCCCTCTCCCTTCCTTTGCTCCTTCTTCCCTCTCTTCTTCCCTTCCTCCCTGACATCTTTTCATAATGTGTTAATGCAGAACAAAATTTGGAAAGCACAGCTCTGAGACATAACCCAGTGAGATGTGTGGGCCTCTCAATATATCTGCATGAATTGGACTACACCTGCCAAGAGTCTAGCCATGCATTCTGAACTCCTGTATGCTATTTTTTCCTCTTCCAGAGAAAGTACAGAATAGCAACTAACACTTCAGACTCTGGAGTCAGACCACCTGCACTTGAATCCTACTCTGAACTTTTTAAATGTGTGACCTCAGTTAAGATGCAGAATTCCCCTTTGTGTTTCAGTATTCTCATCTGCAAATGGGGAAATTATCAACACTTATGTCAAGGGCTGTTGTAAGGTTAAATGAGTTGATTTAAGTAAGGATAGAGAACACTGCCTGGCACAACTTAGGTGATGCTGCAGAAGAGTTAGACGTTGTTGCTGTTATTATTTCAGTAATTTTGCTAAAAATTAGAATAGAAAAGTGGTTTACAAAGGCAGGTGCTTCAGATCACAAGAGTAGTTTTTGAAGAAATAGAAAAATCCATCCTAAAATCATATGGAATGTCAAGGAATCTTAAATAACCAAAACAATTCTTGAAAGAACAAAGTTTAAAATCTCATACTTCTTTACTTCAAAACTTATTACAAAGCTATAGTATTCAAAACAGAGTGGTATCAGTGTAAAGGCAGAAACACAGACCAATGGAATAGAGAAACCAAAAATAAACCCACACATAAATGGTCAAATGACTTTTGACAAAGATACCAAGGCCATTCAGTGGGGCAAGGACAGTTTCTTCAACAAACAGGCACTGGGAAAACAAGATATCCACATGCAAAAGAACAAGGCTGGATATTTACCTTACACCATATATAAAAATTAACTCAAAATGGATTAAACACCTAAAAGTCAGACCTAAAACTATAAAGCTCCTAGAAAAAAACATAGGGGAAAGCTTCGTGACATTGGATTTGGCCATGATTTCTTGAATGTGACACCAAAAGTACAGACAACAGAAGTGAAGCCAGATAAATAGGACAACATCAAACCGGAGGAGAAGCTGACACACGCTCAACCCCAGCGTTGAGCTCCAGAGTCCAAAGGCCCTAATTCCCCTTCCTGCCCCTGGTTCTCATTCCTCCGTCTTCCCAGTGGTTAGGGTGTAACAGATCTAGGCTAGCTGATCTCTCGGCAGTGGGAAAGCTCTGAATCACACTTGAGGTTTCAGTGTTCTTTGAGGACTACGGCCTCCCTTACTTTAGATCCCCAATTCAAAGCTATAAAAAGACCCTTCATTCCTCTGTCCCCAGAGTTATTCTCCTACAAGGAGTTCCTTTTTAGGTTCTCAGCCCACAGACAACTCAGAAAAACCAGGGCTCACAAACAGAGAGGCAACCTATCATGAAGAGTTAATACGATCAACACCCTCCACGTCCACCTGTTAATAACCGTGTCTCTGTGGTAAAGTTAGCTGACCACTCTAAGACTTAGTTTCTTTATCTGCCAAATGAGTATGACAGGAGGATTAGTGTGAGATTTCAGAGATAATGAATAAGGAATTTGGGGAAAGTTCTATTATATTGTTTAATACTATGCTTGTTATTATTAGAAGATTTGGGGCTCAACTAAGCCTGCCACATTCACTGAATCTTCCAGGTGGTTATGGAAGCCCTGCAGTGATTCTTGACTCAACACTGAAGAATGACAAATCAAGTGTGGGGTCAGTCACAAATCACAGAACCAGCAGGAACTCCCGGCCCATCTACTGCCATGTTCCTAGGGTAACCATTATGGGCTGAATTCCCACCCCTCGCTCAAATTCATGTGTTGAAATCCTAACCTCAGAATGTGAGTATAATTGGAGGTAAGATCATTAAAGGGTGATTAAGTTAAAGTGAGGTCACTGAGGTGGGCCCTAATCTGATGAGACTAGCGTCCTTATAAGAGGAGATTAGGAGAGAGACACCCACTGGAAGACCACATGAAGACACAGCTAAAGACAGCCATCTATGAGCCAAGCACAGGTCTCAGAGGAAGTCAATCCTGCCAATGCCTTGATAGCGGAATTTCAGCCTCCCAAATTTGGGAAAAAACACATTTCTGCTATTTAAGCTATCCAGTCTGTGAAAACAATAGAATGGGAAATACTACAGATCTCTTCAAGAAACTTAGAGATACCAAGGGAACATTTCGTGCAAAGATGGGAACAATAAAGGACGGAAATACTATGGACCTAACAGAAGCAGAAGATATTAAGAAGAGGTGGCAAGAATACACAGAAATACTATTAAAAGGATCATAATGACCCAGACAAGCAGGATGGTGTGGTCACTTACCTAGAATCAGACATCCTGGAGCATGAAGTCAAGTGGGTCTTAGGAAGTATTACTACAAACAAAGCTAGTGGAGGTGATAGAATTCCAGATGAGCTATTTCAAATCCTAAAAGATGATGCTGTAAAAGTGCTGTACTCAATATGCCAGGAAATTTGGAAAACTCAGCAGTGGCCACAGGGCTGGAAAAGGTCAGTTTTCATTCCAATCCCAAATAAAGGCAATGCCAAGGAATGTTCAAATTACCACACAACTGTATTCATCTCATACACTAGCAAAGTAATGCTCAAAATTCTCCAAGCTATGCTTCAACAATATGAGAACCAGGAACTTCCTGATGTTCAAGCTGGTTTTAGAAAAGTCAGAGATCAAATTGCCAACATCCACTGGATCACAGAAAAAGCAAGAGAGTTCCAGGAATACATCTACTTCTGCTTCATTGACTATGCCAAAGCTTTTGACTGTGTGGATCACAATAAACTGTGGAAAATTCTTCAAGAGATAGGAATACCAGACCACCATACCTGCCTCCTGCAAAAACCTGTATTCAGGTCAAGAAGCAACAGTTAGAACTAGATATGGAACAAATGGACTGGTTCCAAATTGGGAAAGGAGTACATCAAGGCTGTATACTGTCACCCTGCTTATTTAACTTATATGCAGAGTACATCATGAGAAATGCCAGGCTGGATGAAGCACAAGATAGAATCAAGATTGCTGGGAGAAATATCAATAACCTCAGATATGCAGATGCTACCACCCTTATGGCAGAAAGCAAAGAGGAACTAAAGAGCCTTTTGATGAAGGTGAAAAAGGAGAGTGAAAACATTGGCTTAAAACTTAACATTCAGAAAACGAAGATCATGGCATCTGGTCCCATCACTTCATGGCAAATAGATGGGGAAACAATGGAAACAGTGACAGACTTCATTTTCTTGGGCTCCAAAGTCACTGCAGATGGTAACTGCAGCCATGAAATTAAAAGATGCTTGCTCATTGAAAGAAAAGCTATGCCAAACCTAGAGAGGGTTTTAAAAAGCAGAGACATAACTTTGCCAACAAAGGACCATCTAGTCAAATCTATGGTTTTTCCAGTAGCCATGCATGTATGAGAGAGTTGGACCATAAAGAAGGCTGAGCACCAAAGAACTGATGCTTTTGAACAGATTGGAGCAGATTCTTGAGTCACTTGGACAGCAAGGAGATCAAACCAGTCCATCCTAAAGGAAATCAACCATGAATATTCATTGGAAGGACTGATGCTGAAATTGAAGCTCCAGAATTTTGGCCATCTGATGTGAAGAAATGACTCATTAGAAAAGACCCTGATGCTGGGAAAGATTGAAGGCAGGAGGAGAAAGGGACGACAGAGAATAAGATGGCTGGATGGCATCACTGATTCTATGGACATGAGTTTGAGCAGGCTCTGGGAGATGGTGAAGGACAGAGAAGTCTGGCGTGCTGCAGCCCATGGGGTCACAAACAGTTGGGCATGACTGAGTGACTGAACAACAAGTCTGTGGTAGTTTGTTATGGCAGCTCAAGCAAATGAATATAGTATCTGATCTTTCTTAGCATGGGTTTCAAGGAGGGGTGTATCAGTCCTTCTATCCTTCCTGTAGCTAGAAAGCCCTTCTACTGCTATCTGACAGATCTAGAGGTGAGGAGAGAAGCTCACATGAGGTCCCTCATGGCAGACAGAAAAAAGCCACCACCTTTACTTACACATGTCCCACTGTACAGTATAATCACATTCTGTGAAGCTAATTTATGAGACTTGATTAATTTCCTACTCTCCTGAGGGATATATTTAGTAATCATATAGCTATGCCAATGTCACAGGGAGAGCTGGTTCTTTTAGCTATTTTTTTTTTTAACAAGGGTATGTCTTCATTATATAAATATAGATACCTATTTAGAGGGAAAAATGTGCTTATGTTTTTAAATAATTGTTGTTCACAGATTTATAGCCAAATACAGGATTCCAAGACTCTGTCTGGTATATGACTCACACTTTTTAATTACCAAGACCCTGCTGATAAATTAGTTAGTGCTGGGAAATAAAATTAACAGCTTAAGACCAGCCACTTATGACCAAGCAAGTAAAAAACAAGCCTTGAGTCTATAAACTGTTAAGTGCATGAAAATTTTGATTAGAGGCTTCTCGTGGGAAATTCAGTCTCAGGCCTTATATCAAGAACATGACCTTTGATCACCCCTGAACTTACTCTAATCAACAAAGAAAACTTCTCCTCACTCAGCCCAGGACTGGGGCTTTACTCCATGCCAAGCTATCCTTCTTTCAGTTATCGATATAGACATTTCCATACCCAATAATCTCTCTAGCTCTCCTCTCCTCTCCATTTTACCTGCCCTCCTAACAGGTCTTGGGCACAGCTGCTCTCCTGAGATCACAGGTGTTACTCCTATTTTAGAAAGAGCTATTTATAAACTTTCAACTTCATCAACCTTTCCTGGGCATTTTTGGGAGCTGAACATAGAAAAAATGTAGCTGCTTAAGTGGCAAAATTTTTATTCTTCTCTTGCTTTGTGGGCAATGGTAGCTTTATGAATGGGGTTTCCATATTAGATTTGGACGACACTAAAACCGGTTTTACAGGCCACCATACAGGAAGCCTATGTTCAGTTCCGAATTTTTGGATTGGAGGGACTTGGAAGGATCTCTGTCTCAAGGTATAACTAGCCCTAACCAAATCTGATTATCCACCTAGGGCTTCCAAACCAGTTTCCCATAAGCCTTGATGGATGTAAAATAGCTTCTCTGGTCCTCACTGTTTGTTTCTCAGGCTATTATTCTTTCAGGGTAGGAATTTAACAAATGTTTCAGTCCTAGAACCACGTGGAAAGTGTTAGTCTGGAGGAGGGTATATTACAAAGAGAATGATTCAGACACACATTCTGTGTGTGTCTAAGAATTTAAAATCTAGGAGAGTAAGGAGGAAAAGACATGCAAGTTCACACAAAACAGAAGGGTAAAGTCCATGAGCAATACTCATGGAATTTCAGAGGCAGGAGTAGAACCTAGAAGTCTCCACACAAGAGATATTGGGACTAGATCTTGTAGATAGGCTGGAGATGGAATGGTGATAGATGACATTTGAGCTCTCCTGTTTCTTTCCTCCCTTCTTTGTCCCCAGCCCCCAAGCCCACTATCAAGACTTACTCTGTTCTACTCTAGGAGTCAGAATCTACTTGGAGCTTGTGATGAACAACATTTGGCCTGATCCCTGTCTTCAAACTGCCACTGTGCATGAAGGAAGGGGACAATTGGAAGAAAAAGGCACCATCTTCCTTACATCCCACTCCAACTAGTCCACCTCTGTAGATCTAGATAGAAGCTTGTTCTTGGTAACAATGGAAGTGTTGTCATAGAAACCACAGCCCAATATTGGGACCATGAACAGTGAGAACTGGACATGGAACAACAGACTGGTTCCAAATAGGAAAAGGAGTATGTCAAGGCTGTATATTGTCACCCTGCTTATTTAACTTCTATGCAGAGTACATCATGAGAAACGCTGGACTGGAAGAAGCACAAGCTGGAATCAAGATTGCTGGGAGAAATATCAATAACCTCAGATATGCAAATGACACCACCCTTATGGCAGAAAGTGAAGAGGAACTAAAAAGCCTCTTGATGAAAGTGAAAGTGGAGAGTGAAAAAGTTGGCTTAAAGCTCAACATTCAGAAAACGAAGATCATGGCATCTGGTCCCATCACTTCATGGCAAATAGATGGGGAAACAGTGGAAACAGTGTCAGACTTTATTTTGGGGGCTCCAAAATCACTGCATATGGTGACTGCCGCCATGAAATTAAAAGACGTTTACTCCTTGGAAGAAAAGTTATGACCAACCTAGATAGTATATTCAAAAGCAGAGACATTACTTTGCCGACCAAGGTCCGTCTAGTCAAGGCTATGGTTTTTCCTGTGGTCATGTATGGATGTGAGAGTTGGACTGTGAAGAAGGCAGAGCGGTGAAGAATTGATGCTTTTGAACTGTGGTGTTGGAGAAGACTCTTGAGAGTCCCTTGGACTGCAAGGAGATCCAACCAGTCCATTCTGAAGGAGATCAGCCCTGGGATTTCTTTGGAAGGAATGATGCTAAAGCTGAAACTCCAGTACTTTGGCCACCTCATGCGAAGAGTTGACTCATTGGAAAAGACTCTGATGCTGGGAGGGATTGGGGGCAGGAGGAGAAGGGGACGACAGAGGATGAGATGGCTGGATGGCACCACTGACTCGATGGACGTGAGTCTGAGTGAACTCTGGGAGTTGGTGATAAACAGGGAGGCCTGGCGTGCTGCGATTCATGGGGTCGCGAAGAGTCGGACATGACTGAGTGACTGAAATGAACTGAACTGACCTAAGGCTGACTAATCAGATGTAGATTTAGCTTTCTGAAAGTGCTTCTGCCAAAGTTGACTCTATACTGTTCAGATGAGAGAGGCTCATGCTTTCTTCCAGCTCACTTATATTCACTTGTGCTGTGGGCAGCAAGGCTGCAGACTCTCAGTCATGAGGAATGGCACGATAACCTATCACAGGGCATGCTGGTTCTTCATGAGGCACCTCACCAGAAGGTTCTTATCTTCCTCCATTTTCAAGTACTATGCCTTTCTTCCATCTGCAGTTCTTTAATTGCCTCTCTTCTTTCCATCCTTCTTTCCATGGATGGAAAGTTCAGCCCATTCTATTCCACATGGACTACCAACTTCCCATCTTGCCTTCCACCTCTTCCACACCACTGCCAGTCTATTGCCAATCACAACTCCCTACTTAAACAAACAAACAAACAAACTCTGGCTTCCCAATTTGATACAAATTTCCTTGACCCTCAGGACTTTCCACCATTTAGATTAACCCACCATTAGCATCTCCAAACATTCTACCTTTCGGATGACATGAGCTTCTAAGTTCGTTCCCAAGTCTTATAGACAGTTCTCAAGAACTGTCTTGATTTATATAAACTGTCTTGGTTTATATTCCCTTCTGCTGAAATGCTTCTTCCTCAACTAATCCACCATGTATCCTGTATTTGTTCCTCCACAACCAAAGAGAAGGAGTGAGGCTCTCCCTCATTTGAGGGCCCAGGGCCCCTCAGTTCCACCTGTTAGGAATTGACTTTAAGGTGGGCTACAGGCCATGGGGTCACACAGGGTTGGACATGACTGAAGTGACTTAGCACTCATTCATTCACTACCCTTTGAGAGCCGTTTATTTTGCTTTTGCATCACATGCAGTCTTTAGGGGTAGATAGCATCTTGTTCATAATAAATGCACAAGCTCTGAGAAGAGAGTTCAGTTTCCTTTCTCCCAGATTTCTAAGGGTTGAAAGGAATTAGGAAATGCCACCTTACCCTTAAAACAGAAGAGCAGCAGAGGTTTTTTGTTGTTGTTGTTGTTTTATTTTTTAATTCTGAGGAATGTAAATACAAAGACTAGATTTAGCGAAGTGTTAGTCACTTAGTTGTGTCCAACTCTTTGCCACTCCATGGACTGTAGACTGCCAGACTCCTCTGTCCATGGGATTCTCCGGGCAAGAATACTGGAGTGGGTTGCCATTTCCTTCTCTAAAGGATCTTCCTAACCCAGGGATTGAACATGGGTCTCCTACACTGCAGTTAAATCTTAGTTAAACTCAGATTTAACTAAGGGCTTCTCAAAGGCCCTGGGATGAAAGGAAATGCACTAGATCAGGAGCCGGCCCCCTGGGGAACTTCCCTGATTGTCTGGTAGCTAAGACTCCACACCCCCCAATCCAGGAGGCTTAGGTTCCATCCCAGGTCAGGGAATTAGATCCAGCATGCCACACCTGGGAACTCCCATGCTGCAACTAAAGACCCTGATTGCCTCAACTGGCGCAGCCAAATAAGCAGAATATAAAAAAGAGCTAGGCCACTTGAGTTCTGATGCTGGCGCAGTCACTGACTGTGATCTTGAGCCAGTCCCTCACTCCAACTAGAGCTCACTTGCTTGCTTACAAAGTGAAGAAGTGAGTCAAAAATGAATTCTATGATTTTTTCAGCTCATATTATCTTAGCAATAGAAACTCAGAAGGGAAGAATATGGAGAATCATGCATCAAAATCACAGGCAAATTGGCTTAACTGAGCCCTCACATGATCATCATGTTCAGACAGGGGAGTCAACTCCTGCCTCTTCTCCTGCACCCCTTTATATACCTATCCACCGTACCCTATGATTCCTGCCATTATTAATCCAGAAACAAAGCTGTAATCAAATATTGCTTGTCAACTCTGATGCAGGCAGGATACCAGGGACAGAATCTATCCTTCACTACTTTTCCATCTGCCCTCTCTTATCCCTTCCCCTCTCCCCCAGCTTCCCTACTGACTAGACTGGATGAGGAACTGAGAACCCATCCCAAATTCAAATACTGCTCTAGCAGGAAGTTGATTCGAGTAAAGCCTCTGTCTGCAAAATCTTGGCACGTCAAAGCGACTCCAGGCTAGCTAATAAGAAAAAAACAAGCTTTTATTTGCTATAGGTGAACTCAAGCTTTCCTGTCATAACCTATATTGAGTACCTGAACTTATGTTATAAACCCTCCACTGTCTTCTAGCTAGCTAGAAAATATGAAGTCTAAAGGTCAAAAAAGTACTGTGATCCTTTATTTAATATGAGATAAATCCTTCCCTGAGTACAAAGACGTTCAAGAATGAAAATCCAAATGGAAATTCACTGGAAAGTACCAAAGAGAGCCCTAACCATTGGGAAAAGTTAATTTAACTTCTTGTTAACAGGAAGGAGAAACTGGCTCATTACCCTTAGGCACCTGCAAAGCTTCAGATCTTATTTAGGACACAAAGGGTAACTTTGCATTACAAAGCTAAATCTCCTGAGGATGTTTCAAGTGTTGGTCTGAATAACAACAGTCAACAGCCTCATATTATTTGTCTTTGAGTTGCAGAGTGAAGTCCAAGCTGCTTTTAACTGCAGAGCTTCTACTGGCCCGCTTAAGTGTAATTTACTGATACAGACACTTCCAGAAAGGCACTTTCTGCCTGCCAGATAACCTGTCTCTTTAAATTAAGAGAAAGATCATGGGTCATGTTTTTTTTTTTTTTTTAATTACAAGGAAGTTTAATCTAATGATTAGTTTTTATAGTGTGTGAATGTGATTAATCATGATTTTAAGAAAATTCTCAAATGAATATTTTGAAATGGACTCATTCAGTGATGCCTTCTATTTTTCTCTCAGGAGGGGGCCAGGGTTGGGGGGACCATCTGGTGGGAAATGAGCCCAGAAACTGTGCTCAAATAGCAATTTACATAAGATCCACACAACATTAACAGCTCCTATGAAAGAAGCGAGGTGTTGCGGGGTGGGGGTGGGGGGTGGCAGTTTACAGAAATTATGTCCTCCACCCCTTAAGTCACCATGACCAGTATTCTGATCTCAGGTAGAATCACACTTTAAACCACTCCTTTTAGATGGGAGTCTAGTTTTTGGTTTCCACATAAGAAATTCATAACCTATGTATTTGTTTGAAATTAACCAGGTGATAACTTTTTTAGTTTCTAACACAACTTAGCTTTTCAGTGAAATACTGATATTCTCTAAGTACCGTTTTCTGTCTTGATTTTGAAAAATAGCAATAGAGAACAACATAAGCCCGTTTTTAAAGATACCTATTTCTGCAGCTTAGAACTTGGGTAAGATTTAAAGGTTATAAGAGCTATCAGAAAAAAAGAGAAGTGTTTGTTACTAGCTTCAATAACTATTAGTAATAACATAAAAAATTAAAATGCCATCATATTGACAAGCAGGGCCACTCTGCTTGTCAAATAATCCAAATAAACATTTCAATACCCATTAGGTAAGAGTCCTAAACAGTTTCCAAACTGTCCTTTCTTTTGTTTTTTATCTCTATTTTCATCACAGACACAAAAAATCTTTATAGCTGTGCAGAGTGTATTTACCTAATTACCTGATTGTCAAGGGAGGGGTAGGAGATAGCGTGCAGGACCATAAGCCCTTCCAGTATGAGCTGATATGGAATGAAACGCAGCTGCCAGCTGTCACTTGCAAGGGACTGGGCAGAGCTCTGCATCCTGTCACTCCCTCCCTTCTTGCCCCTCCAACTTCCAAGCTGCAATAGCCCAGTCTGTGAGCGTAGCACTCTCCACTGCAACCCGACCTCCTTCAATGGCGCTCCTAAAGCCGCACCAGGACCCACACCTACCTTCTGAGGACACAGGAGGCTGCAGAATGAGAAGGCGGCTTGGTTAAGGCTCCTCAGCATCCCCTGTCTGGAGCAGTTAACTGGGAATACAGAGTCGCCTCCATTTTCTGGTCACGTGATCATGGGCACATCTAAATACGGAGGATCACCCGCCTGCCAGGTCTCCCAGGGAGCCCTCACCACCGCTGCCTGCTTCTGCGAGGGAAGGAGCTGGGGCTGTGATGAGTTTCACTTGTGAATACAGACTACTCCTTCAATCAGGGTGTGGAGTCAGAAATGCCCCTTCCTTGATTTTTGTGTCTGCTCAGAAACACTGTTGTCATTCCTGTTCCTAAATAAGACTGAATGTGAATGGGCTCAGAGCACAGACTGGAAGCAATACAGTTCCCCTGAAACCTCTTTAAAAAAAAAATCCTTCGGCTACACAGCACATGAAGTAAGATAATAGTGTCATTATTTTCATTTCACAGACAGTGGTCAAAACCATAATAAAAATGGACTATGGAAGCATAGTGAGATACATAAAGAAATCCAACTGGAGATCCTAGAGAAAGTTAGGATGTTTACCAAAGACAACACAGCTTTGGCTATTGAGAAACAAAGGCACGTGACCAGTAAGCACTTAGACCCTGGAGTCACAGGGCCTGAGTTTGAAATCTAATTTCCACTACTTATTAGCAAGTTTGGACCAGTAGTTACTAAACTACAGACTGCTGACTCACGAATGGATAATAACAACATTGTTACTTTAAAGCAAGATAATCTAGGTAGAGATTTTAGAGAGCCTGTGTTAAAAGAACTTATTAGCTACCAATAATATTATTAATTCTAAAAATGCCAACAGAAATATTTGATGGAGTTATGTCAAATGAAATATGAATGAAAAGCTTACATAACAGAAAAACATACATTCATTAGTATCACCTTCAAAGGAAACATATATTGTCAGAATAATCAAACGAAGACTCCTGATCACAATCAGGCAACATATCAATGTGCAAAGTAACTGCAGGCACCACCTTCAGAACTAGGTTGTCAGAAGTCCCATGTTACATAATCTTTTTGTTTCTGGTGGGAGATAGTGGGTTAGATGAGTTGGGGAGGGTGGTATGGTAAAATAGGGCAGTTTGGGGTCCTCTCCAATTGAGCTAACTCCAATAAAAGTGGAAAGTGAATTACTGAATGGAGGACCTGGCCATAGTAAATATTTAAATGTTAGCTCCTAGTCTTAAAATGCAGGACATTTCATGTCTTTCCCATGGCTTCTGGGGGTGGTAAGAGGGCAGCAGGGAAGGGAAGAAGAGGAAGAAGTAAATTTTTATACCTCTACTTAAACTAAAAGCCTACAAAAATTCTCTCAAGTGATGAGCAGTTATGAAAATAATTTCTCATATGCTTTCTATTGTTTAGTTATGGAGAATTGGAGGTGGCGACCTTAGAGAGTAATGACTTTGCAGGGTTCAGCGAAAACCCAGTGCAGTTTCCAAAGCCAAGCTGAGCCAGAATTCATCAGAGAAGAGATGGCTCCAGCACCAGCCATACCCTGGGTGTCCAGGGTGAAGCCTAAAAATGGGGTCTCTGCTTTGTGAAGTGCTGGCTCATTAGGGGATCCCTCCTCAGGTGGAAAACCGTAGTGGTTGGAGCTGCAGTAAGAGGAGTTACATGTAGTAGAACAGACACTGTAAGTGAACCTGTCCTCAATATCTGACAACGCACACTACCACGTGTAACTAGACAGTAGTGGAAAGCTGCTGCATAGCACACGGAGCTGGCTAGGTGCTCTGTGACAACCTGAAGGGGTGGGGTAGGGAAGCGGGAGGGGAGTCTCAAGAGCTATATGTATATACACATAGCTGATTCACGCTGTTTTACGGCAGAAACCAACATAACATTGTCAAGCAATTATTCTCCAATTAAAAATAATTTTTAAAAAAGTCAACAGTTGACATGGAAAATGATTAAGTTATTGTTATCAGGTCCATCACAGACACCTTCAAAACATTAAATAGCACTTCATTAAATGGGGAAGTATGGGACATCTGTTACCAACAACAGCATTTCCTCTTGTCTTGCAGGATGTCCTCTCAGACTGTGTCAAGGCAAAATAGCCCTAGCTCAGTGACAGCTGGGCATCTGAGGATATATACTGTCTTGCTTATTTCACTGGAGCAGTTACAATCATTTTTTAAAAAAGAATTGCTGCCTAAATGTAATAAGTAGCTTTGTGATTATTATATCGATGAAAAGGACATGGTAGATGTCAATCTTGGAGATTTTTAGTTATTCCTTGAGAGCCTAACACTTTCAAATTGTTGTTTAATGAACTGAAGTTTGAAAAAGCAATAATATGAAAGATCTCTGAAGATTATATATTGCCAAGTACTACTTGAGTTGATGATGTGACAGATGTAACAGATGACTAAGTAAATAGACTAATTCCGCCCCACCCCCCCGCCCCACCCTGGAGATTTAAACTGGTATAGGCAGTGGATAACAAAAGCAGAAACAAAAACAAAAGCTCAGTAAGCACACCTGTTTCTCTCCATGAGGCTGACTGAGTGAAATGGGCAACAGGACTCTAAGCAAACAGAAAAGCTGGAAGAATCTCGGGAGAACTATAATAAAAAGTATGAGAACATCAAAAATAGGTGACTATGGTCTCAAATTTCAAAAGAAAGATGGATTTTTGCAACATTAGAAAAGATGCATATTCCTATTATGAACTGAATATGTCCTCCTAGAATTCATCAGCTGAAACCCTAAACCTTCCCCTGTATGATGGCTTTAGGGGATGGGACCTTTGGAAAGTAATGAGGATTAGCTGAGGTCATGAGAGTGACCCTCCTGAATAGGAGCTCTCACTCCTTCTCTATGAGGATTCAGTCAGAAGTTGGAAGTATGAAACCTGGAAGAGGGCTCTCACCAGAACACAACTATGCTGGCATTCTGACTTTGAATTTCCAGCCTCTAGGACTTTGAGAAAGAAGTTGGCCTTGTTTATAAGCCACCAAGTCAATCTATGGTAATTTGTTACAGCAATCTGAACTACGTCACCGCCAAACCAAATTAAGCATGTCTCCTTTGGAAAGGGAAGCAGCAAACACTAGTAATTATCATCTTCATTAAAAGCAAATTATGTTGGACAGACTTGACTTTCTTTTCGATTCCTTCAACTGGGTGTATTTATGGGGCCCCTAAATATGTGGGAAGTGCTGTTTTAAGCACCAGGGGTATAGTAATGAATAAGCAAATCAAATGCATGCTTTTCTAGAGGGTCCATTCTCCTGTGGAGACAGACACAACAAAATCAGTTAGATAAACAGAAGACCTTTCCAGATAAGAAACAGTGGTAGGAAGAAAACAGAGCAGGGTGGTGGGATAGAGCATGGCTCTCAACCTGGGCACTGCTGGCCCTTGGGGTTGGATAACCCTTTGTTGTGGGGGCTCCCTTGTCCACTGTAGGATGTCAGCAGCATGTGTGACTGCTACTCATTAGATGACAGTAGTACTGGCCCCGGTTGTGGCAACCAAAAATGTCTCCAGATATTGCTAGATGTCCCCTAGGTGCGAGGGGCAAAAGTGCCCCTGGTTGAGAACTAGAATAACTGGGTTGTATACTACTATAGATGGAGCAGTTATAGGAGGTTTCTCTGCTGCTGCTGCTGCTAAGTCACTTCAGTCGTGTCCGACTCTGTGCGACCCCAGAGACGGCAGCCCACCAGGCTCCCCTGTCCCTGGGATTCTCGAGGCAAGAACACTGGAGTGGGTTGCCATTTCCTTTTCCAATGCATGAAAGTGAAAAGTGAAAGTGAAGTCGCTCAGTCGTGTCCGACTCAGCGACTCCATGGACTGCAGCCCACCAGGCTCCTCCGTCCATGGGATTTTCCAGGCAAGAGTACTGGAGTGGGGTGCCATCACTTTCTCTGAGGAGGTTTCTCTGGAGAACCACAAATGACAAGAATAAGCCAGCCACATTAGGAGAGTTCTAGATTGAGAGTAGGGCTGGCACGAAGTCACCAGACTGGAAGAGTGTGATGTGAAGGACTGAGGGCTAATGGAGGGAGTGGTCATGGTGATCAGAGATGTAAGCAGTACTGGGAGACGTATTAATGCATGCATGTGGAATCTATAAAAAATGGTGCAGATGAACCTAGTTCCAGAGCAGGAATAGAGATACAGACAGAGAACAAATGAATGAACATATAGATATAGGGAGGAGGTGGAGGGGGACGACTGGAAGGTTAGGTTTGACATAAATACACTACTGTGTGTAAGACAGATAGCTATGGGAACTTGCACAGGGAGCTCAGCTCAGTGCTCTGTGATGACCTAGGTGGATGGTGGCAGGGGTGGGGTGGGGGGGCGGGTACGCGAGAGGGAGGTCTGAGAGAGGGGCTGTATGTATTCATATAGCTGATTCACTGTTGCACAGCAGAAATTATCATAGCATTGTAAAGCAATTATATTCCAATTAAAAAAACACAGGATAAAGAAACTGTGTGTGATCCTCTGAAATACGATAAGATACATAGTTCTCAGCTGGCTGGGCTTAATCCAGGGTATGGTTTGGAACACATAAAAGACCATATGCATGACATATTTTTCACTCAGTCTAACATAAATTCTAATTCTCAGTTGATCAACATTTCAGATAGTTTAAGTAAGTGAATTAAAAATTTTACTCTCTGGAAGCTGAACAGCCACATGTAAATCAATGAAGTTAAAATACACCCTCATATCATGCATAAAAATAAACTCAAAGTGGCCTAAAGTCTTAAATATAAAACACGACACCATAAAACTCCTAGAAGAGAACACAAGCAAAACATTCTCTGACATAAATCATACCAATGTTTTCTTAGATCAGTCTCCCAAGGCAATAGAAATGAAAGCAAAATAAACAAAAGGAACTTAAACTTATAAGCTTTTGCACAGCAATAGAAACCATGAACAAAATGAAAGACAACCTATGGATTGAAAGAAAATATTTGCAAATGGTGTTCCCAACAAGGGCTTCATTTCCAAAATGTACAAACAGTTCATATAACTCAAAAACAAAAAAATAAATCAATCTAAAAATGAGCAAAAGATCTAAACAGACCTTTCTACAAAGAAGACATACAGATGGTCAATAGGCACATGAAAAGATGCTCGTCATTGCTGATTACTAGAGAAAAGCAAATCAATGCTGCAATGAAGTACCACCTCACACCAGTCAGAATGGCCATCGTTAAAAAGTCTTCAAACATGAAGCTCTAGAGAGGATGTAGGGGAAAGGGAACCCTCTACACTGTTGGTGGGAGTGTGAACTGGTACAGCCATCATGGAAAACAGTGCAAAGGTTCCTCAAAAAAACAAAAATAGGGCTGCCATATGATCCAGCAATCCTACTCCTGGGCATACATCTGAACAAAACTACAACTTGTAAAGATACACGCACCTCTGTGTTAACAGCAGTACTATTCACAGTAGCCAAGACACAGAAACAATCTAAATGTCCATCGATGGATGGATAAAGATGTGATACATTTATATAATGGAGTACTACTCAGCCATGAAAAAACAATGAAATAATGCCATTTATAGCAACACAGATGGACCTAGAGACTATCCTATTAAGTGAAGTCAGACAGAGAAAGACAAATATGATATGTTATCACGTATATGTACAGTTTAAATTTGACACAAACGAACCTGTCTGTGAAACAGAAACAGACTCATGAATATAGAGAACAGACCAGTCATTGCCAAGGGGGAGAGAGGGTGTAGGAGGGATGGACTGGGAGTTTGGGATTAGCAGATGCAGACTCTTATATACAGAATGGATAAACAACAAGGTCCTTCTGTAAAACAGGGAACTGTATTCAATATCCCGTGATAAACCATAATACAAAATATAAAAAAGAATGTACATACATGTATAACTGAATCACTCTGCTATACAGTAGTCAACACTGTAAATCAACCATATTTCAATAAAATAAATTTTAAAATTAAAAAAAAACCAAAACCACTCCCAGCCATTACCTAGAATCAAACTGTCTACATCAACAATTTTAAAAAGCCACATCCTTTAGCCAACAGTTAAAATGAAGGGAAGGTATTCTAATTTCCTCCACTGGTATAGCCCGGATTTCTACAAAGGGTGACCTAATCCTAGAGTGACTTTTTGACAGCCTTTGTCTTAAAGGAACTCTCATAAGTATCTTGAAAACAAATCCTCCAAAGCACTGGAGGCATACCAAACTGATCCTGTATGTTTATATAACTCAGCCCACTTTTCAGAAGCTTCCATCACTCTCCAATTAAGCCAGTTGTGCTGCCTAGCTTCTCTTTGCTTCTTCAGGTCCACTTTCCAACGTATTCCACCTTGCTTTTCTCCCTGCGAGGCTCCCTCCCTTCACTCTCTAAATTCCACTTGGTTTTGACCCATGAGGGCTGCTGGAGGGAGATCAGAGAAGGAAGGAAGGAAGCTTCCTTCCTTCCAGAATGCCTCAGGCTGACCATGCCCTGCTCCTTGTAGGATGGCCTTTTCTACCCAAAGTTCTCATTCTGGGTCTGGGACTCACTGCTTCCCCCTCACTCCTGAGGCCTAGGAATGACAACAGCTGTTCTGTTACTATTCCTGGGTTACCCCACGATTCCTTGTGAGTTCCTCAAAAGTTGCCACTGTCTTTGTAAATACTCCCTTTATTAAATATTTCCTCAATTATCTTTATTCAAATGTGTCATCTCTTTCCTGCTGAGTCCCTGATGCACTAGTACATCTTGCTCTCAAAAGACATGACTTCTTGTCTTCCTCAAAGCCATCAGTTATCATGGAGGTCTTTTTTCTGACCTCAAATTTGACATTTGCCCATTTCAGCCAGAGAAGTACCTTGGATCCTTGGATTTTTCCTCAAGTTAGAAGTCAACACAGCGCAAAAGGGCTCCTCTGTGGGTGTTTCTCCCACGAGACAGCTGGGTTGTATCACCTCATCTTAGTGCTCGTGGTTTTCTCTCACTATAAAATTCCTCACCACAAAATACCACATCTGGGACTTACCTGGTGATCCAGTGGCTAAAACTCCTCGCCCCTAATGCAGAGGGCCCAAGTTCAATCCCTGGTCAGGGAATTAGATCCATATGCCAGCTACTAAGAGTTATTAGCATGCCGCAACCAAAGATCCTGTGTTCCGCACCTAAGATCCAGTGCAGCCAAATAAACACAATATTAAAAATATACATATCTGTACAGATATACATATTTACACCAAGGGGTCTGATTCGCTCGCCTCCCTCTGGCCTCCAGCCGCTGGAGTTGGTGCCACACCTCACGGACGAGAAGCAGCTCACTGACACAGCAGTAGCCATGATGGATTTGCTGAGGCAGGAAATAAGTGCTCAAGTGTGAAAAGAGCTCAGTGACTGGCCACATGACAGTGTGAAAAGTCAGGGGTGAGTTCTGACTCAGTTATCCTCAAAATCTCCCTTTGGGAACTTTGGCTCTTGAACTTGAACCTTTCCATGAGACAACGGGAGAATAGGAATAAATACATCAATCTATACAAATTCAAAAAGATACTCTCTGTCTCATTTGACAAGCACTGAGCTAGAAGGGAGAAGACTTAAGTTCAAGCCTCAACTTTACCATTTTCTCATTTCTGGATGACATTAAATAGCTCACTTATTGAATCAGCTTTTTTTTTTTTCCTATGAAATTGGAATAATACAACTTGCCATGTCTATTGCAAATGGAAATTGGATGGACTAAAGAAAATATATTTGTCTATCTTCCAGCACTTATTGGAAGTCTGCTCTGGGAAGGGCTGGCCAGAAGTGCAGAGGTGGCTGGACAGGAGTGGAATGGAGGTAAGGGAGACACCAAAATAACCAAAAAAAAAAAGAGAGAGAGAGAGAGAGAGACTAAGGCTGGAAGTGCCAATTTAAAGGACATTAAATGACACAATTATCACCACCAGGTCACCAAATATAACACACCAAATGATAAAATATAATTACAAAAATAAATGAACAGAGTCAGTGCCAATTTTGGTCTTCCAGGTTTAGTTCAGGGCAAAACCAGAAAACAGTGAATAAACAAGGGAACACTGTAGTTTACAGAGTATCAATTTACCTTGGAGAAAGGGCAAATGTTTAGAACTGGGATAGAGCCCATTCAAACAGCAAGACCTAGAGAGGAGGCAGTATGCGCTCAAAGAGCCTGATTCTTCTGAAAGCCCAAACAGATCATTAAGCAGCCTTGAGAGAAAGAGTGGACGGATTATTCCTTTTCTCGTTTTTCATTTCCAACATTTACATGGGTGTAAGACCCAGTGTACTAACTTCTCAACCAGAAGTCATAGACAGAAAAAGTTGATTTCAGAAGGTCTCATGAAAAACTGTAAAAAGATCTTCTAATGGGGTCACTTAAAAGGAGAAAGGCAAATTCTTTCCCATAGTCTTGTTAGGGAAGAAAGGGGCCCCAAATCACGAGTTTAAAAAGAAAAAGAAACCACAGAGATCACCATAAGAAGCAGGTCATGGGGAATATGAAATATATTGTATTTAAAAAGTCTTTCTTATTTTAAAAAGTGAAAGTCACTCAGTCGCGTCTGACTCCATGCGACCCCATGGACTGTAGAGTCCATGGAATTCTCTAGGCCAGAATACTGAAGTGGGTTGCCTTTCCATTCACCAGGGGATCTTCCCAACCCAGGGATCAAACCAGGTCTCCCACATTGCAGACAGATTCTTTATCAGCTGAGCTACAAGAGAAGCCAAAGAATACTCAAGTGGATGGCCTATCCCTTCTCCAGTGGATCTTCCTGACCCAGGAATCAAATGGGGTCTCCTGCATTGCAGGCGGATTCTTTACCAACTGAGCTATCAGCGAAGTCCTTTTCTTATTTTAGGGAGTATCAAATAACTCACCTCACAGGACTAGGAGACAATGGGATTGACAAAAATACTACTATATATTAATATAAATAGATAATAAGAACCTACTATATAACAGAGGGATCTCTACTCAATACTCTGTTACATATGAGGAAAAAGAATCTAAAGCATGGATTCATGTATAATTGATTCACTTTGCTATACACCTGAAACTAACATTAACACTGTAAACCAACTATACCCCAAACTGAAAGATACAGCTCCATAAATATAAGGATTAGGTTACTTCTAAACACTCTGTTTCAAAAGGACACGTGACAACATCTCCCCCTCTTTTCCATCCCTCTCCCCTCTTTCTCACTCACTGCCCTCTGCTGCATTAATCTACAAAAGACTCAGCAAATATTACCAGCTTTCCTAGTCTTCTTGAAAATTATTTCCTTTTATCATCCCACACAGCTATATCCTTGCCCCACACCTATAAAAAGCCAACATAGTTGTATAGCAATCATCCCATTTTTACATAATTCCAATGCTGAATTTACAAACTTTCCATCCTCTCTTAGTTCCATGCTCTTAGTATATAGTTCAGATTCCTGAATATAACCTCTGATAATGCTAGGTGGACAGGCTCTGGTGCCCAGTTGTTTGGTCAAACACCAGTCCAGATGCTGCTGAAGATATTTTTAGACACAATCAACACCGAAGTCAGCACAGTTTGAGTAAGGGAGATTACCCGCTGGAATGGGGGTGGGCCTCATCTAATCAGTTGAAGGTCTTAAGAGCAAAGTCTGAAGTTTCCTGAAAAGAGAGGAACTGTCTTCATGTCTACCAGAAGAAAACTCTGCCTAAGTTTCCAACCTGCTGCCCTGCAGAATTCTGACTCAAGACTGCAACAACTCTTGCCTGAGTTTCTAGCCTGTTAACCTGACCTACAGAATTCAGACTTGTCAGCCTCTAAAACAGTATGAACCAATTCCAATTCCTTAAAACAATTTCCCCTCCCTCCCTCCCACCTCCCTCTCTCATACATATATATTGCTCCTATAGGTTCTGTTTCTCTGGAGAACACTAATACCATTTACCCTTTATTCACATGACATTCTTGACCACAACTTCCTTAAAATAAACATACACTCCTGTAAGACCATTTGTCTGTTCCTTGTGTTCTTATCTATATTTAGGTGGCCTACTATAGCTTTGAAAGTCACTGGCTTTTTACATAGTGTTAAGAAAGCCTGTGTGCCACAGATCACTCTGCAGATGCTCTCTGTGGCCACACAGGAAAGATCAGGCATATGCCTCACTCTCAGGGGAACTGGCGTGCAATCCTGGGTGGGTCTACAGCTGGAAGATGACCAGGCTGTTGGCAAATGCCTCTGGGAAGATGAATCCTAGGAACTAGAACACAATGGTGAAGATATCAAGGGAGACTTTTACTTCTAAGCACTCACAATAAGTTTTGTTAACAAGAGACAGTAGGTGGGGTATGATGAGAAAACGCATCTTTCCAGTGCTCCCTCAGATTCTGAAAATATGGTTCACTGCTCCCCAAACAGTGTGGGAGCTCAGAGAGGGTGTGGCTGGGTGATGTGAGGGCAAGAAGTCAGTTTGCAGTTGGTATGTCATCTTACGTATACTATTAGCCTACTTTTATTTTTGAAGATCAGGTTTTAATATATTTTTTTTCTAGATAGGTTTTGACCTATGATTAGATGATGCATCAGACGTCTCCAGGTTTGTGGTGTGAAAAAGATGGCCATCTTCTCATTGCTTCCGTGATCATATTCCAGTCTCCAGATTTCCTTTATGCTACTCTTCCCCAGTTAACTCAGTAGCCTCTCACCCACTTCTTCACCCTTCCAGACTATGACCTTCCTTTAATGCTGTCTCAAACTGCACCTCTCAGGACCACAACATGACTTCTGTAGGTCTGCATTTTGCTTCCATGGGCCCCTTCTCTTACTAAAACAAAACCAAACCCTAAAACTTTGTTTTACATCTGCGTTGGTATAAAGAGATATAATCCACCCCAGAATATAAGTCACATAGGAATATAATCACTTTTTCTTTTGATTTGAAAACAAAATTAAAAACATCTCATGGGCCTTTTCAAGTATCATGGGTCCTGGGCACCCTGCCTCCTGATGTAGCTGGATAAAAAGCCATCCTTGTTCCTCCTCCATAAAAGTATTTAACACATATATATATATATATGAAGTCTAAAAAATAGTACTGATGAACCTGAAGATGCAGACGTAGAGAAAAGACTTGTGGACCCAGTGGGGGAAGGAGAGGGTGGGGCCCATTGAGAGAGGAGCATTGACATGCATACACTACCCTGTGTAAAACAGCTAGCTAGTGGGAAGAGCTGCATAGCACAGGGAGCTCAGCCCTGTGCTCTGTGATGACCTAGACAGATGGGATGGGTTGAGGGGGCTGCGAGGGAGGCTCAAGCGGGAGGGGATATATGTACACATATAGCTGATTCACGTTGTATCACAACACTGTAAAAAATTATCCTCCAATTTAAAAAAAAGTGTCTACACAAATGCCTCTTAATTTACTAGCATTAACACATACTCCAGACATAAAGAGGCTCTTTGAAATCCTTGCTTCTTCACTTTTTAACTATAAACCAGAGAAGCCATTCAAACTTCCTAAACATCAGTTTCCTCCCTTGTGTAATCCTTACCTCATGCAGTTGCCATGGTAACATGTGACTCTGCATATACAACGCTTAGAACCCGGTCCAGCGCCAGTATCCATAACTGGTAGCTATTTATATTTAAACAGACATTGGCCATCAACTATCTTGATTTAAATATCACACTATTATCTACCTTTACATTTATGTTGAACTCTTTTATCAAATAACTCCTAGAAGGATGGGACTAAGTTTCATACCAGCAGTTCTCAAACTACTGTGCATCAGAATGCCCTGGAGGAGGTATTGAAACAGATGAGTGAATTTTCTGATTGAGGAGGTATGGGGTACAGCAAGTAATATATCTTCCTAGCAAGTACTAGATGATGCTGAGGCCTGCTGGTTTTAGGGCCCCATTTAGAAAACCAGTGTTTTAGATAATTCTACATCCTTCCAAAATCTAGCACAGAGAAAAGCTTTCAAATACTTCAGAGTAAATTATTTAGGTAAAAGAAGAAACAAATGCCAGTAGGAAAATCTGTCCCCTTCCCCAATTGTGAGAAAATTTTCATTCCTGCAGGGGCTGAGCAGAAAAAGATGAGCAAAGAAATCTCATTAAAAGGGGAAAGTGGCACCACTGAACACTATCATCTGCTGGATTTCAGCGGCCTGTGCAAAATGCAGACAAGAAGCCAAACAATAGCTCAGCCAACTCAAGGCTGCCTGTGTTCTGAGCTCAATCTATAACAATGCCAGCAGGGCCGCTGGGATCCATCTGCTACTCTTTCTGATAACGGATCTTAGGTCTCTCTGGAAGGAAACAGCTTGACAGGAAGAAAGAAAGATTAGGCCAACTGAAAATGTCTGGATTTATGAAGCTGCACTGGAACAGGGCACAGCTTTAACTCTTGATAGCACGTTGCTAACCTTCAACATTCCTCCACTGTTCCTTCTGATTTCTCTGTTCCTTTCACGGAGAAATGTGAATGCCAAAGTTCCCTGGACACTTTCTATTTATATACAAATTAAAGTTGCGAAGGAAAAGAGATCCTCCAGCCCAACCCACCAATTTAAGGATGAGGAAACTTAAATCTAGGGTTAATTAAAACACGTAAGTGGCAGTGGTAGAGCCAGGCTGAAATCCAGCTGCCTTGACACGCAGAGGGCATGCTGCTGCTGCTGCTGCTAAGTTGCTTCAGTCGTGTCCGACTCTGTGCGACCCCATAGACGGCAGCCCACCAGGCTCCTCTGTCCCTGGGATTCTCCAGGCAAGAACACTGGAGTGGGTTGCCATTTCCTTCTCCAGTGCATGAAAGTGAAAAGTGAAAGTGAAGTCGCTCAGTCATATCTGACTCTTAGTGACCCCATGGACTGCAGCCTACCAGGCTCCTCCGTCCATGGGATTTTCCAGGCAAGAGTACTGGAGTGGGGTGCAATTGCCTTCTCCACCTATACATGCTACTGTATATAAAAGTAGCTAATCAACAAGGACTACTGTATAGCACAGGAAACTCTACTCAATACTCTGTAATGACCTATATGGGAAAAGAATCTGGAAAAGAATGGATTTATGTGTATATACAAGTGGATCATTTTGCTGTACAACTGAAACTAACATAACACTGTAAGTCACCTGTACTCCAATATAAGCTAAAAACTAAACTTAAGAAAAATGAGTAAGAAAATGAGTAAGGAAAAGGTACTTTTTCTCCACTACTTTAAGAAGGAAACATGTAATTTAAGATATTTTTCACAACATGTCCTTTTGTCCCTGGAAGCAGGGGTGCTTTATCAGAGCAAGTGAAGAGAAATGAACCACCCTAAACAGTTTTAGCAGGGCCTGGAAACTTGAGAGCAAAAACGACGTCCACTAGCTACCCAGAAACTTGGCCAGAGCAGATTCTCAAAACCCAAACAGCAAATGAATGGATGAATTACTGGTTTGATGGTTATTTGCCAATTTTCAGTCAATTAAGGAATCCATGTTTCACATTAAGATTTTAAGCCTGCTATGGAGTCTCCTCATTCCCTATTAGTAAGTTAGATACTCACATAAAAACAGAATCACCTTTTCTATATGACAGGCAGTGTGTCTGCTGGAGAACACAGGTTTTGGAGGTAGACAACTTTGAATCTCGGAGTACCCACTCTGGTTACTTAATTCTCGGCAAGTTATAGAAACTTTCTGAGCCCCAACTTCCCACCTTCGACCAGTATGTATAAAAATTAAAACCTACCACTTGAGGGTTGTTGTAAGAATTAAGTAAGATAATGTGTGCAAACTGCCGTGCACTATGAATAAATGTGTATCTGTTCCCCTCCAGTACCAATTAACTATTTAAAAGTAAAACAGGTATTGAGTAGATGAAGGAAGTTAGGTAAGTTAGATGAAGGCAGAAAGGTAAGTGTAAGACTGTGGATGGAAACTAAAGGGTCTTTTTGGCTGAAAATGTACACAAATCCTCGTTATCATTATGGTTATCTAGCAGCTGCTTTCACTGATGTTATGCTTTGCAATACATGTAAGCAAAGCTCCTATCATCTAGATATTCTTTGTACTCCATAATCCCTCACTGGTTCCCCAGTTTCTAACAAAACAGTTTCCAGGAAAAAAAAAACGTAGTTTTTGCTTACCCGTTTGGTCTTGGTTTCCTTGTTCTGGGCTCAAGAAACTCTGTCTCCTCCTCCATTTCCATTTCAGGGATTATATTTTGTGGTGAAAGCATTTCCCATTCATTGTCATGGGTGACAGGCTGCAACATAACTGCATCAGGGCCAGCTCTGCCTCGGTTCTTGCTCCTCCGTGATTGGCTGCCCGGATCAGAGGCTTCCCCTAGTGCTAAAGATTCCAGAGGCTTCATTTCTTCCAGAATCTGTATCTGGGGACTCTGGCCCAAGCTGTGATCAGAGGCTGGCTCCACAGCCTCACCAGACCATCCAGGTCCTGAGTCCATGGTCTCCGATGATGGATCGCTACCCTCACTACGGCCCAGGACCATCCAACTCTGGTCTTGCCCAGGGCTTTCAAAAGATGATCTCTTATCACCTTTGGAAGACATTCTCTCTGTAGATAGAAGATTTCTTTCATTTAAGGAAGCTGGTTGACCTATATCCGCGGAGCTGGCTAACCGAGTTTCTGGCAGCCCTTTTTCCTCGGAATCCACGTGAAGCTCTTCTAATTCCGATGTGATTTCTCTAGCTTCACAGGCCTCTGGCTCTGGCAGTGAATTTTCTTCATGGTTTACAAGTATGTAATCCATGTGCAATGCATGACGATCTTCTTTCTTTTCAGTGTTCCTCTCCTCTTCATGTTCTGATTTTACCTGCTCAGGCTCTTCGGTAGGAATTATTTTTTCTTCTTCCAACTCTAATATTCCCTCATTGGCACCTAGAAGTGAAAAATGAAGGTGAGAAGGAGAGAACAAGGCTTCATTAACACATTATGTGACTTGTGATCTTTGCAAATGATCTATCTATCTAAAGAGAGTTTAAAAAATACTTTATTTTGTAGAGCTGTTTAATTTGCATGTACTCTCAAGGACAGTTATTATTTAAGCAGTAGATATTACTGCAGTAAGTCAACACTTGGTAGAGCATGCACCGCAAACGTAGTTGGTTCCTGTGTACCAACACTGATAGGAAGAGTGCATTTTACAAATGCGTTAATTGAATGAAAGCAGCAATTTCTCGAGTGTGAAGGAATGAAAGGCTTCTTACCACTTGGTGGTCCTATGTCTCCTCCTGCTGGTGAATCTGAATGATCTGTTTCTACTTCCCAGTCAATGTGCGATGGAGACAACTCAGGGCTGGCGTCAATTCCGGCAGGCAAAGGACCTGACTCAGGGTCTTCGTGAATGTGCAGCACAACTGGCTGGCCTTCGGGCTGTCTGTCTGCGGTCTCAGCATGGTCTTCCTGGTTTCTTTCATCAGGAAGGGCAGAAAGCAGTATCTCTGCTGCTTCGCTCCCCAGAGACTCATCCTCTGGAGTCTCAGCTTCCTCTGTGGTTTCGACGCCAGGAGTAGGTTCTGTGAGATAGGACAAATCAAAGGGAGGTGTGTAAGGTGCCAACTCATGCTTCAGGGCATCTTCTTCCAAGGGAGGGTCACCACCATAGACAAAGTGTTCAGGCTCTTTCATTAAGTCTTCATCAATATTTTGGCCCATGACATCATACTCAAAGTCACCCCATGAGGCTTCAGATGAACAGATATCTTGCTTCCCTGTCTCCCCATCAAATGGCGTTTCAGGAATGCCTTCTGATAACGTCAGCTTACTCATGTCATCTATTGTTCCCGTGGACGTGTTGAGACCCGAGGCATCGCTGAAACTGTGGTCCAAGGCAGCTTCACTGACATCCAGACAAGTGTCCGAGGCTAGCAAAGCATCAGGAGCCATGGCAGGATTCTCAGTAACAAAGGGCTGCTCACGGTCCAACAAGTCCCCTGCATCTGTCTGCCTCTGAGGAAGAAAGTCTTCTGATATTGAAGACCTACTGTCGTCCACAGTTGGCTCTTCGTAAGTTACACAGATACCAGTTTCCACATTTTCAATCACTGAGATTGTTCTGTCAACAGGTTCCAAAATTGGTGCCATATCTGGGTTGGCTCCTTGTTCTGATGCTTTTAAGCCTGTATTGTTTTCACCATGAATTTCGGAAGGTTCAGGAAAACACTCATGAGAGGAAAGCTGAGATGAGTCATTTGTGTTTGTCTGCTCGCTGACTGGAGGCAGTGGAATGACATTTTCAGAGGACAGTTCTGAAGTATAAGCGACGAGTTCCTGCCCCGGCTCCTGTCTGGATGCTTCATCTGTCTCTGGCTCAGTGAGACGTAGCTCACTGCTGCCCTCTTCAGGCCCCAGCCCAGAATCGATGTGCTGCTCCGTCTCTGCCTTTACTTCATAATCATGACAAACATCAGGGCTGTTGGAAGCCTGGGAATTGCTGTCATGGTCACAGTGAGTCAGTATATCAGGATTCTCACCATCTGTCTTCACACTGAAGGGCTGCTTCACACCCATCCACAAGTCGGGCGAAGCTGAGGTCAGGTGCCCACCCTCTTGGAAGTTGCCGTGTAAAATATCTGGAACAAATGTGCCCTGGGGGCCCTCAGTAGGGGTAGAGTCACTCCATTCAGAGCCTGGCTTGTTCATCATCTGGGTGGGAGAACTGACAGCAGGGAAATCTTCAGAGGTGATGTTTGAATTTGTCATTTCACTTGGGTGTGATTTTTCTTCTTCCCACCAATTTGTTTCTTGACACTCAGTTGTTGCTACACCAGATACAATGCATCCATTTTCATCTGCGTAAGTACAAGACGAGTCTGGCTGGTCCCAGGCAGACAGCACTGAATTCTGACACTGTTCTTGCATAGGTACTTCAGAGGGGAGTTCGTCACCGGCAGAAGACATGAAGGTTTGTTCTCTGGAATCTGTGTCTTTAATTTGGTCCAATATTACAAGTTGATTAAGCTGATCAGCTTCTGGGTCTGGCTGCCTTGGTTGAATGTTCCAAAGTTGCTCGTGGGCATTCTCCCCATTATCATCTATAAAGGGTGACTGATGGTTATCATTGAAAGGACTGGTACCATGTAGTGCCAGGGATTCAGTATCACCCTGAATGGGCACTCCCCAAGGACCCATGTTTTCGCACACTGAGGAATTCATTTCTAGCACAGCACTTGAGTTAGATAATTCCCCTTCAAATGCACTTTCAATTGGTCGCCCTTCCTGTAGGGAGGCCTTCCACCACTCCGTGCTCTCAGTTGAGAAGTCAGACATTTCCAGTTTAGAGTAATTTTCATTATTTGGTTCAGCTTTGGGAGATATTTGCCATATGACATCTCCTGTCCTCCCTATTTCTGGAGAAGACCTTGTTTCCTTATCGACTTCTGTTACCTGTAATTCAGTCTCCCTTACTGGTGAGAAATTCCAGTGATCAGGGCTGCTTTGCTGATCATCACAGGATGGGTCTGACTTATTCTCTGCTCGCTCTGGACTGCCTCTATAAACAGAACATTGCTCAGATTCAGGATCTGCTGTGGCCAAGGACTTATTAGATTTATTCAATGAATCCCAAGCTCTGAGTTCACTCGGAGCCACTTGACAAGTATCCGGATGGATCTCTTTCTCCACTGACTCTTCATAGCCTTCACCATCATCATCAGAACCTGAGCTTGTTGAAATGAAGCTGGTATCCTCTGGCTGTACAGTTTCAGGAAGATCACGTTCATTTTTCTCCTGATGGCTGACCACTAGATTTCTTTCCTGATACACATCTGAATACTCAGAATATCTACCTGTTTCTGGGCTGGATAAAGAAGAAAAGGAATCACCATCTATTGAGTCACCCCAAAACTCTAAAAATTTAGGAACCTTGTGATCTAAGGTCCTTTCAAACCTGTCCATTCTGTTTTTCTCCAAACCCTGCATTTCAGCAACTACTTCTACATGACCATCAGTAGTCATTAGTTCAGATTCTTGGTGATTCTGTGTACTCCAATCATTCTGATTTTCCTTCTGATGCCCAGTATTGGGTCCTTGGTCCCAGGAAGGCAGTGCAGCCGAAGAATCATTTATGTCAGGACTGGATGCACTTGAAAGTGTATACTCACTGGAAATACTATCTCTGTCATCATTTCCTGCTAAATTGGCTCTTGGAGGGCTGTTTTCAATATTCTTAACTTCGAGATTCATAGTTATCTCAGAACTTGCACCACTGACCAGCATATCACTGTCTTTAGGGCCATCCCAAGAGTCAAGGCCTTGGGGACATTCATCAGGTGGCTCTTGGTTAATTTTCTCTGGCTCCAGAATGTCACATTCTTCAGATTTATCCACATCCACTTTAGGTAGAGACACACTTTTTGTGGAATTCATCCTACCTGGAATTTCAGTAGTTTCACTTGAATTTCTTCTGGGGCTCATGAGGTGTTCTTCACAGATCTCTCTTGCTAACAAGTGATCTTCGGACACCTCTGTTTGCACATCACAAGGGTCTGGAGTGTAAGACCCCTTCTCCTGCTCTAATACTTCCTGAGGTTCCTTGGTCTGAGGATCGGAAGTCACTGAAAAATTTCTGATTTTGACTGGTTCATTGGAGATTTCTTGATGATCAGATGCAGCTGGGGATGGGCATTCCTGGCTACCTTGCTCTTTTCCAGAAGCTTCCAAGGCTCCATCCATTAGCTCATCACTGGAGTGCTCCATATCAGCAGCTCTGTGGAATTCCTTCTCACTTTCCTTTTCTCCATAGCTAGTACCCTTCCAGGGATCTGAGCATGCAAAATGCTCTGGATTCTCAAGTCTGCCCACCAGATATGCCGTATCACTTGGCAGGGTTCCTCTGCATGTGTCCTGCTTGTTGGTATCAATTGTTTCAGACTCGCTGGCTCCAGAGGCTTCCAGCACATCTGCAATGTGACTATCCTGAATTTTTTTCTAATGAGCTAGTTGTTTCAGGAGGTGATCTGCTCTGTTCTGTATCTGTAGCATACGATGGGCTAGGTAACATTAATGATGAAATGGCATTATCTCTCATGACAGAATCCCAAATACTATTCGCGATCAGCTGCCCACTTTTCTCATTCAGCACGTGGTATTCATCAGGAGCCACGTCCAGGCTGTGCTCAGAAGAGGCAGGAGTTCCCAGTCTGCCTGACTTGCCTCCTGATACTCCACGCCCCAGGGTTCTACCTGTCTCACTGAAAATCGGGTTTCAGGTTCGCGACCTTCCGCCATGTACCCTTGCGCCTGACCTTCACCAGTGATGGCCACACCCGCACTGCAGTCATCCCAGTCCAAGTCATTGTCCATATCCGAGATGGTGGCAGTAGACTGAGTGTCCTCCAGAATCACTCTGTTCCACGTGTCGAGGTTGTCAGGGGCTGCCTGCCGGGCGTCAGCACTGCTGTGCAGAAGTGTGAGCTGTCGGTTCGTCTCGTTGTACAGCTGCATCATGCTGGGGTCGTCATAACTAGACTGGCTGCTTTCCCCCATGTCATCCTCCAGGGAGACATTCTGATCATCTGTGGGCTCTACCTGGAGTAGATCTTTATCTGGGCTGTGAGTGGCATTTACTTCTGAGCCATCATCCGCCTGAGATGAAGCCCACATTTCCAGGTTCCCAGGACCTGAACTAATTCGATTTCTTGGTGGCTGCTGCGGGGACTGAGGAGGCATGTCAACGCCCCCTGCAGTACAGGTAGCATCTTGTGACTCAAAACCCTCCTCTTTAGTGAGTGGCTTGTCTTTGGTTTCTTTCTCCTCTCTGGCCAATGTTGGTGAAGTGTAAGAGTCAGAGGTGGAGTAGTTGGTATCTAAGGGGGAGGGCACTGAGTCTTCCCCCACGTTGGATGCACTGTAGTCAGAACATTTATAGGATAAGAAGGAGTCCTCCCAAGGTGCTGGGACATCTGAACCTCCTTCTTTGTTACTCTCCTCGAAAAGGTTCCAAGAATCTACATTTTTGTACACCTTGCCCCTAATTGTTGGGTCCACCACACTGTTCTGATGGTCCTTTGCTGGCTTAGAACTATTCCATGGATGATCCAGATCAGATGTGGGATTTCCAGATATGAGAATATCATCCCTGGGGTCATGGTTCTTCTTGCCCCAGATTTCTGGAATTGCTTCATTATTTGCCTCACTGGGTGAACTGTCCACGAGGTCTTCTGAAGGGAAAGCAATCCCGCTTTTCGCCATGGCCCACTCATTTGGGTCTCTCACAGAAGGTGTCTCACTGCTCGTTGGATGCAGATTCCAAGTATTTTTCAAAGCTTTGGTATCACCTTCTTCACCAAATGCACTCCAGGCTGGGAATGACGCTGCAGCAGCTGGTTCTTCATCATCTGTGGGGTTTCCCCATGGCTCAGGCATGGCTGTGGGAGAGCGGTCGGAACGCCACAGGGCAGCGAAGTCTTCTATCAGGTGGTTTGTTCCGTGAGGAGAAACATTCAGCAAATGTGATTTCTCAGGGGGCATGTCCTGAAACTGAAAGTTTTTCGCATCTGAGTCTTGAATATTCTTGTTGCCCAGCCCAGGCTGACCAAATTCTGACTCCCAGGGACTTGACTTTGGGAAGTCGAGATTCTTGGGTTGAAATATAGAATCTGGAGGCTCTCCTATCAGCTGGGTTTGGCTTATGATCTTTCCAGGACTCGGGGCTCTGGAAGACAGATTCCTGCTTGCTGGAACTCCATGCATCCGCGATATTTTTAGAGTCAATTTCCAAACCATCCCACCAGCTGCTGCATCGCGCCCGGGTTAGAGGTGGCCCTGGGTGACCTGTGTTGACTGTCTTGGGGGTCACGTCTTCTGAATAGAGCAGAGCTGGTTCTTCAGTGGATGGTGAGCTTTCCACAAAGCTATTCGTAGGTGTTGGTGGGATCCTCTTTCCAACAGTTTTTAGACTTTCTGGAGAAGATTCATCTTGCATAAAACCTGTCAGGCTCAAATTTCTTTCAGAATTATCCCCGGGACTTTCTTGTCTCTGGACAAACTCCTCACCAAATTCCACGAGGCTCTCTTTGCCAGCCCCCAACAAAAGAGAACTGGATGAATAATGAGGCGTGTCCATCCCCCTCCTGTCAAGTTCTTTAGACCCCATGGTGAGCTGTCCTTCTGAGGAATCGCTGTTGGGAAAGAAGTCATCTGTTGGGGAGTAGTCTGCAGAATGGGAGCATGGTTGGGACTGCCCAGAAACCCTGGGTGCTGGGTCAAAGTTGAAAAGGTCGAATGATTGACCGTGTTCTCCAGAGCGGGCATGCTCCTCCGCTACTGCTCCTTCGGGGATGGGACTGTAGGAGTCAAACCCTGGGAGGAGGCTGTGGTGAGGCCCTGCCCCTTCTCCCACAGGGCTGTCGTCACTGAGGAACACGGAGCTCTCCTTGGATGAGCGGCTGCTCCTGATGGTGGCCAGCCCACTGTCTGGGCTCACCAGGTCCGCATTGACATCCACCTGGGCCTGGTTAGAATCACCGAGATCAGGAGGGTTTTCCATGAAATTCACAGAGCTGGGCTGAGGCTCTACATCAGACCCATACAACTCCATGATCCCTGAAGATCCCTGGGAAAGTGGGGCACTGCCTGCCACCGCTTCTGTGGAGGATGTCCGGCTGTTGGAAGCCATCTCCGGACACCTCCTGTTGATGACTTCCTTGACAAGGAGAACCACCTGATCGCAAGTCACTGAAGGGTTCTCCTGCTGGTACACCAGGATCTCATCACAGCCACACTCAAAGGGTTCCAGCTCCAGGCAAGGGTTCTGGCACTCTTCTAGTTCACAGCAGATCTGTCGAGGAGGAACAGGGATATGTGTGAGCGCTCAGGTTCTCTTTGCCCTTTGCAATTTGTCTTTCTTAATTTTTTGTAATGTAAAGTTAATCTGTGTTCATCTGTCTAGAAAAAAAGACAGAACTGAGAATTGTAGAATGCAAAACACACCAAATTCCACTTAATTTACCACCACATTCTCTAATCCATCCAAACTGGCTTTTGTTGAACCCCAAATCCAGTTGCTCAGTTTTGCTGGCTCTAAAAGTTATAGGTAAAGAGAAATAAACTATTTAAATCCTTTCCTCAGTGTAACTTAATGCCATCGTCCAACAGGAGCAAAATTCAGCTTTGCAAAAGGCAGACATAATGGTAGTTGTAGACAAAACTGGGGGAAAAATACTGTACTAGGGAAAATGGTGCAGAAGGAAGACTCCTGTTTGTCATAGGCAGCTGAGACCTGCTTTAAGGTAAAGGAGAAAGTAGGAAGAGGAAGCAGTTTCCAGCTTTCTCTTCCTGCCCCCAGAAGTGCTGACACTGAGCCCAGAATAGACAGAGCTTCTGTGGAAAGTAGGGAGATGTGAGGCCAAAACTGCGCTGTAGCTCTATGACCTCCTGGGAAATGCTGATGACATTTTGCACACTGGGCCTTTGAAATGGCCCCAGAGGACAAGTGGAGGTAATAACAATAAAAACAGTTATAAAGACAGAGCTCACATAGACAATAATAATAATTAACATTCATTGATTGCTTTCATATGACAGGCACAGTTCTAAGGATTTTATGTGCAATATCTCCTTTAATCCTCACAATAATTCTACAAGGTAGAACATTTTCAAAAATTATTTTTTATTTATTTTTGACTGTACTGAGTTTCCACTGCAGCTCGGGCTTTTCTCTAGTTGCAGCAATTGAGGGTACTCTTCTTTGAGGTGTGTGGGCTTCTCATTGAGCTGGCTTCTCTTGTTACAAAGCAGGGGCTCTAGGGCATGCAGCCTTCATCATTTGTGGCTCTCAGACTCAGGCCCAATGGTTATGGCACATAGGCTCAGTTGCTCCGCAGCATATGAAATCTTCCTGGATCAGGGATTGAACCTGGGTGTCTTGCACTGGCAGGTGGATACTTCACCACTGAGCCACCAGGGAAGCCCCCAATAGTCCTCCTGTTATCCCCATCTTTTCAGTAAGGAAACAGAGACACAGAAAGTTTAAATAATTTGACCAACAACACGCAGCTCTCAATGGATGGAGCCACATTTCTGAACTCAGGCAACTGAGCTATAGAGGCTGACCCTTAACCAACTGTGACCACATGGTGATAGAAGGATTCCTCTAGAGCAGTCCTGACTTTGTATTGCTGAAGATCTCAAGGAGATGTCTCTTAAGTGATAGATGGGGAGGGCTGATGAGGGTGGAGTCAACTCAAGGGCTTCTAATCCCTTCATCTATCTTCTACTTCTGTCTGTTTTAGATTAACCAATATTTAAATCAATATTTAAATCAGTTTGCTAAAAAGTGATTTGAAACCACTGTTTTAGAGGCTTAGGAGACCTTAGTCCTGTCCCTAGGAAACCAGTGACCAAAAAATTTTATTTATAAGACATAACAAAAGCTTTGAAACTCAGTGCAGAACAAAGCACTGAAAAAGCCATAGGCTAGTGATGCAGTTCACAGATGGGTCAGAAGGGTATCAAATGCATCTGCAGCAAGAGAAGGAGGCTTATTCATATTTGAACTTAAGGGCACAGAGAACCTGGAGAGTGTCAAGAAATGGATCTCTTAGGGGACAGAAAGTGAGAATGTTGAAAAGAAGGGAGTTGAAACTTCACCTCTAGCCATCTGTGAGTAGACCAGGTGTCTAAGCCATTAGTGAGGAAAGATAAGTGATGAAACAGTTCTATGTCTGTGTCATCCATGTTATAATGAATTATGTATAGTCTCATATTAGTTATTAAATATGCCTGATTTGGTATATCACTGCCCTATTTTATTGGCTTTTTTAAAAGGACTGTTGTTGTTGTTTTTAAAAATTTCCTTATTTATTTTGGATGCACTGAGTCCTTGTTGCTGTGTGGGCTTTCTCTAGTTGTGGAGAGCAGGGGTTACTACTCTTCACGGCGGTGCATGGGCTTCCCACTGTGGTGGCGTCTCACCGCAGAGCATAGGCTCTAGGCATTTGGGTTTCAGTAACTGCAGCATCCAGCCTCGCCTCAATAGTTGTGGCTCGTGGGCTCTAGAATGTGGGCTCAGTAGTTGTAGTGCATGGGGGGTCTTAGTTGCTCTGTGGCACATGGAATCTTCCCAGACCAGGGATTAAACCCATGTCCCCTGCATTGACAGGCAGATTCTTAACGATTGCACCATCAGGGAAGTCCTTGGGTTAAAAGACTCAGCTCTCAACCAAGAAGGTTTGACTGATTACCCAAACAGAATTTTATTATAGTACCTGGAGGAAAACTTTTTTGAAAAATATATGTTTTTCTCCAACATGTCTAAAGTATCCAAGGTATTTAATTAGTGGTCGTGTCAAAATACTAACTTTGATGAAAACTTCCAATCAGTTATTAAGCATTGGGAACCAAACAGGTATTTAGTCAGGGACTAAATTTTGTTAGTTATTATCAGGTAGCATTCCTCAAAGCAAACAGCACCCAAAGGATGATGATTTTTATTTGGGTGAAAAAAAGATATGATCTTTCTCTTTATGGATTCAGCCAAGAAAAGAAATGGTTATGAGGCTCTTTTAAAGTCCTTATATGGGTGAAAGGAGTCAAAAGGCACAAACTTCCAGCTATAAATAAGTCACGGGGATGTCATGTACAGCATGGTGACTGTAGTTAACAATGCTGTATTGCATATTTGAAAGTTGCTAAGAGAGTAGAAGGGCTTCCCAGGTGGCACAAGTGGTAAAGAACCTGCCTGCCAATGCAGGAAACATAAGAGACTCAGGTTTGATCCCTGGGTTGGGAAGATCCTCTGGAGAAGAGAATGGCAACCCACTCCAGTATTCTTGCCTGGAGAGTCCCATGGACAGAGAACCCTGGTGGGCTACTGTCCATAGGCTCACAGAGTTGGACAGAACTGAAGGGATTTAGTTCGCACACAAGAGAGTAGAGAGTAGTTCTCATTGCAAGGAAAAAATATATATATTATTAAAAATATCATTATATATATGATGGGTGTTAACTAGACTTCCCTCATAGCTCAGTCGGTAAAGAATCTATCTGCCTACAATGAGGGAGACCTGGGTTCAATTCCTCGGTTGGGAAGATCCCCTGGAGAAGGAAATGGCAATCCACTCCAGTATTCTTGCTGGAAAATCCCATGTAGCCTGGTGGGGTACAGTCCATGGGGTCGCAAGAGTCGGACATGACTTAGTGACTAAACCAACTAGACTTAATGTGGTGATCATTTGCAACATATACAAGCACTGAAAGTAATTTAAGGCTATCTGTCAATTATATCTCAATTTAAAAATGAAAAAAGCCAACATTTACCTCACTGCCAATTCCTGTTAGTAACAGAGCATAACAGCTAAAAACTTAAAAACTGAATTAAAGCACTTAAAACTAATTAGTTAATTAATTTATAGCATCAAAACTAAAAATTTGAAAAATAGCCAAATGTGCAAAATACCCCCAACATTTCTTCTTTTAAAGTAACATTTAAGCGACCATCAGTTTATTTATTTATTTTTGGCTGGGCTTTCCTTTAGTTGCACCAGCAGGGGTTACTCTCTAGTTGCGGAGCATGGGCTTCTCCCTGTGGTGGTTTCTCCTGTGGTGGACACAGGCTCCAGAGCACATGGGCTTTAGGAGTTGTCACACGTGGGCTCAGTAGTTGGAGCTCCCAGGCTCCAGAGCACAGGCTCAATCATTGTAGCACATAGGCTCCGTTGCTCCCCTGCATGTGGGATCTTCCCAGATCAGGGACTGAACCAGTGTCTCCTGCTTTGGCAGGTAGATTCTTTACCACTGAGCCACCAGGGAAACCCAGCCTCCAACATGTCTTAAAACTCAAATTCTAGGACCTTATCTCTTGGACCAATTTCTCTAAGCCACCAGTCCATTGCCATCTTCTACCCCATGTTCTGAGAGCCAGCAGATGGGGATTCAGTGAAATCATTTGGTCAAGGAAGTTCTTACCTGACTGCACAGCTCTAGGTTCTCAGAGTACACAGCGATCTGTTGTCTGGGCTGCTGCTCCTCCGACAGGTAACTGGCCAGGAGGATGAGGGCATCAAAACCAAACTTGTCTGAGAATGCTTTCAAATCACTGGTGATATTGCTGTGAAATGTACAGTTCTGAAACAACAGGCAATTTGATATTAACGTCAAGCTGCTCGGCTCTGGTGAATCATGCCACAAATCTGTCCGGTCTTAAGATGTAAGATGTCCAGTCCTCCCAATGATACTTATTATTAGATACAAATGAAATAAATACTTTGCTTTGAGAAAGTTTGCAAATTTTTCATACTATGGCTTGAAATATACATTCCTTGTTTTGTTTTCCTAAACCAAGAAAGGAAGGCATCTTTGCTGTTATCATTAAGAACAGTTTCAGTTCAGTTTAGTCGCTCAGTCATGTCCAACTCTTTGCCACCCCATGAATCGCAGCACACCAGGCCTCCCTGTCCATCACCAACTCCCGGAGTTCACTCAGACTCACATCCATCGAGTCAGTGATGCCATCCAGCCATCTCATCCTCTGTCGTCCCCATTCTCCTCCTGCCCCCAATCCTTCCCAGCAGCAGTCTTTTCCAATGAGTCAACTCCTCACATGAGATGGCCAAAATACTGGAGTTTCAGCTTTAGCATCATTCCCTCCAAAGAACAGTTTAGAAAGGAACAAATAGCTTACCATCTTTTCCCTAAAATGTTTGACTTTGTAAAACGTACTTTTCCTTTTCTTGTTCACATGACACAGGAATGTCTGTAGAATATTATTACAACCCACTAGAAAAGTAGGAGGAAGTTATTGTTTTTTTCTGTAATTGTTTTCTAATGATTATTAATTCCAAGCAGAATTCCTGAGTATATACTCAGCTGAGTTTACCAAATGCTTTTTATTCTAATGTAGAAGTCTAGGAGATTTGTGTCAGGGATGTGATGTCAGATCTGCTTGCTCTTTCTACGTGATATCTAAAGAGGAATGAATAACTGTGGGAAAGGGACCCATCATCACAAAGGGCACCCAGACCTGTGGCTCACATCATCTGTGGGAATGTCCTGGCCTTGTCGAATTTTATTAACTACAACGAGACTCACTTTTTGTCTGCATGGTTATCTCTCTTTCTTAAAAAAATACACTGAAGACCATATGTTACTCCCTAGCATAATGCCTGGCATATACTAGTTGCTCAAGAAAAGTTTGTTGAATGATTAGAGATACACATAAAATCAACCTGTGCTGCATAATCCTTTATCATAGTGTGTGTGTGTGTGTGTGTGTGTATAAAATATTAATAACACCTGTAAATGACAATCATATAATCATCACCTGATAATCCTGATTAATCAATGAAAATCACCTTAATGTGCATTCAAGAGATATAAAGAATTCTGTTAACTTTTTCCTGATTACAAAGTCATCAGAATTATGCATGCCACTGGTAAAGCATTAAAGCAGTACAGAAAAATAGCCCATAGGAAGTGGAAATACCACACACCTCCACCTCAAATAACCATTATGAAGAGCTAAACACTGCAACACATATGGGTGCACACTTGGTTCATGTCCAGATGAAGGTTTGTATATGGTAGCTCTTTAACACTTGTAGATTCGATATTTGTAGCCTAGACTATTCACCAGCCACTTGAAATATCCAACAATACATGTACTCTGTATTTCTGCTGAGCTCAATGTCAAGGTTGACAAGGTCACCAAGAGAGAATATGAGAAACCTGGCCACTGGGTAGACCCAACCCATCAGTGGCTTCCCTGCCTCTAGGAGCCTTGTTGTCTACTCCTGTGGCCACTACTTTCATGAAGCATCTCATGAGGCTACTTTCATTTTTGGTTACAAGGAAGTGCACATGGGAATTCACAAAGATCTCAGGATATATTGCTGAATACAAAGGATCTATTTTATTGACCTGGTAATGAAATGTATGATGCTCAAATACAATAGCTTTTGGAAGTATGCACACAGTCAGCTTTCATGCGTTTAATTTACTGTCCAAATGTCATAATAATAATCTTTACATAAGTACTTCAAAAATTGACTCACAAAAGTCGATTTTTAGAATGAGTTTTTTTACTGGACCTTATACACAATGTGCATTCAATAGATAAAATTATTTCAAATTATTATTGGTGTTAACTATCAAGAATCTCAATGCTGAGCTTCTTGCTATTAAGAATTGTAAGAAAAGATGAGGTCCCAAAGGAAAACAACAATGGACGACAACCATGTACATCTTATCTCCAATGACTGAAGGCTTTGGCATAAAAGGACTTAGAATTTTTCTTTCAAAATATTTCTTTTCCTGATGTGCATAAACTCATTCCCCCAACGTATTTATAAACCCTTGAAAGAAGACACACCACTTCTAAAAAGATTCTGACACATGATAGTAATTACCATGACATTTCTAGCTGGGTCCCTCAGACAAGAGAAAGCAGGTTTTACTGATACCTGAGTGCAAGATTAGCACTCAAGAGAATCAGCATTATTCAAAGCCCTACTTGTGGAATACGTGCTATTCAAAAATGTTGGCTGAGCTCCAGTCTCTCTGGACTTTGTATTAAAATGATGGCCCCAAGATCTTCTAAACTCTAATCCAGCAGCACTGGCACCATCAGCCATCTTGTTAGAAAAGCAGGGTTTCAGGTCACACTCCAGACCTACTGAAGCAGAATCTGCGTTTCCCACAAATCCTAGGCAATTCAAACGCACGTGGAAATCTGAAAAGCACTACTCTGGGGAGCCACTTTTAATTTATATATTTTCCTGTGAACCAACCCTTTGCACTCTCTCAGTGCTGTCACAGGCCTCTTACTGACCCAGGCCCTCAGCTCCCTGCTGCTCATTCCGGCCTCATGATTAACATCACCTTGGAATGTGTACCTTTGGGCCACTTTGTCAGAGGTTCTCTTTTTTTTTTTTTTTTTGCACATTTATATCTGTCATTTATTCCTCAATAAGTTTCAAAAAAGTCTATTGTTGTGTCTCTTAGAAGTCTTTTTCTTCAAATTATTCTTGTCACTTTGTTACCTTTGCATCAATATTTTTTAATTAAATTTATTTATTTTTTTAATTACAATACTGTATTTGTTTTGCCATACATTGATACGAATCAGCCATAGGTGAACACAATCTCCCAATGCCGAAGCCCCCTCCCACCTCCCACCCCACATCCTCTACTTGAATCATCCTGTGCATCAGCCCCATGCATCCTGCATCCTACATTGAACATAGATTGGCGCTTCGTTTCTTACAGGAAAATATACATGTTTCATTGCCATTCTCCCAAACCATCCCACCCTTTCCCTCTCCCTCAGAGTCCAGAAGTCCACTCTGTAAGAGGTTCTCTTTTAGCAGCCCAGGATTGGGTCCAAGAATCTGTAATTTCATTAGGTACCTCATGTGATTCTTAGAATCAAGCTCCTTTGTATAATAATTCCCCAGTTTTCCTCTGGGTGGCCCTGAATTCCACAGGATCACACAGAGTATTGATAAATCAAAGATTTATGTGAATCTGAGAAACAAAATACTTATCTTTTACAGTAACCCCAAAACGAGATTGTCAACGACTATGTCCTATCCACCTTAATAAAATTGCCCAAGCCAGATTCTGTCTCACTGGCTTTAGGATAATGCCAGGAGTTTCATGTTTAAAACAGAATCAAACAAGCAAAAAAGAGTAAGATTCTTCAGGAATCTGGGAGGCAGGGTTTGTTTGTTCTGCTTTTATGCTGGTGCTGTTTGCATAGGAGATAATTTATTATTGTCTTCTAGCTACACAGGGAGTCATGTGCTGCGACACCTCTTATGTTGCTGACAAGCTAGGCTGGCCCTGAATAAATACCACTTCATCATGAACACAACCCAACTGTAGATACAGGTTGGCATTTTATTCCCCCATCTGCCTTCTACCTGATAAATTACTGTTTTAGTTACACGTATACAAATACTATTTGTTAATGTGCTCAAATATCTCCAAAATGTTTTCCCACCTTAAGTTAAAATTATATGCATATATATATTCCAATTTGCCAAAGGTTTAGAAAATAAAGGAATACAACCTTCATTTACCACCTCTACACCCATCATTCAACCCTCCATATTTGAAATATGACCCCAGCCTGAGATTGTTGCATGAAATTTAGGAAGTTATATTACTAATTGTTAAACCTGAAAATTGACTGGTGAAAGCCCAGACTATTTCAACATATCAGTTAGGAAGAAAGGCAAGTGGTCCCAGTCGCAGTCTTTTGTCACTCATGGATCCAGAGATTAGATCGTTAGACACTTTTTTTGTTTGTTTTGTTTTGTTTTTAATTTTATTTTATTATTTTTTTAAATACTTTATTCTACATTACAATACTGTATTTGTTCTGCCATACATTGACATGAATCAGCCACAGGTGGACACAATCTCCCAATGCTGAAGCCCCCTCCCACCTCCCACCCCACATCATCTCCCTGAATCATCCTGTGCACCAGCCCCATGCATCCTGTATCCTGTATTGAACATAGACTGGTGCTTCATTCTTACGAGATAGTATACATGTTTCAATGCCATTCTCCCAAATCATTCCACCCTCTCCCTCTCCCTTAGAGTCCAAAAGTCCGTTCTATACCTCTGTGTCTCTTTGTTGTCTCACATGTAGGGTCATCATTACTGTCTTTTAAATTCCATATATATGTGTCAGTATACTGTATTGTTTTTCTTTCTGGCTTACTTCACTCTGTATAATCGGCTCCAGTTTCATCCATCTCATTAGAACTGAGTCGAATTTATTCTTTTAAGGGCTGAGTAGTACTCCATTGTGTATATGTACCACAGCTTTCTTATCCATTCGTCTGCTGATGGACATCTAGGTTGCTTCCATGTCCTGGCTATTATAAACAGTGCTGCAATGAACATTGGGGTACATGTGTCTCTTTCAATTCTGGTTTCCTCGGTGTGTATGCCCAGCAGTGGGATTGCTGGATCATAAGGCAGTTCTATTTGCAATTTTTTAAGGAATCTCCACACTGTTTTCCATAGTGGCTGTACTAGTTTGCATTCCCACCAGCAGTGTAAGAGGGTTCCCTATTCTCCACATCCTCTCCAGCATCTATTGCTTGTAGACTTTTGGATCGCAGCCATTCTGACTGGTGTGAAATGGTACCTCATTGTGGTCTTGATTTGCATTTCTCTGATAATAAGTGATGTTGAGCATCTTTTCATGTGTTTGTTAGCCATCCTCGTTAGACATTTTTAGAGGTCATGAGTTATTTTGCTTGAGCAATTCCTGGTTTTGAAATTAGTAGAAAGCCTGAAAATGTAGGGAGAGAAAGGTCTTGCTATTTCTTGGCCAAAAGCCAAGGTTTAGATGTCAAGGGCCCTCAGAAGAGGTTGATGACAGATCAAAGGGCAGGCAAACAGAAATGACTATAGTCTAACTAATATGAAAGCCAAGATAGTGATAGTGTCCAACAGATGTACTACTTTTGTGCTTGAAAGTACTTGGACAAATGCAATGGAAAATTCCATTCTCTCACAAAATCCCATTTTAGTTCTTAATCCATTACTCTGAAAAATTTAGTTTTATTCTATATGCCTATTAGCTTTAGTGCATCACATGAAATAAGTGATCTAAATAATGTCTTAGAAGCAAATGAGTCCTTAAATGTGCACATTCTTTGAGAGAAAAACCACTCTCCTTACAACACTCATATGTGCATATTCTATTGTCTTCTGAATCCCTCCAGTCAGACTTCTGCCCCTCCAATCATTCCACTGAAACTGCTCTTCTCAAAAGTATCAATCATTTCCAGGTCACCAAATCAAAAATCTAGTTCCTCTTCTTACTTTAATTGACTTCTCCCAATAATTTCATGAGGTTGATTTTCCCTCTTTCTTGAAACACTTAATTCCTTCACTTCCCTGTCATTATACTTTCTCTCAACTCATTGGCTACTCTTCCATCATCTTTGCTGCCGCTTCTCCCCTAGTTAACTTTTAAACGTTCCTAACCTCTGTCTTGTTCATACATTCTCCTTAGTGATTTCATCCAGTCACATGGCTTTCAAATCATCTATCTGCCAATGACAGCCAAATCATCCACCTGAATGCTAACCTGATTTACCCATGTGATATTGTCACATCAATATCTCATAAGTGTCTCAAACAAAATACAACCTACCTCCACCCCAGTTTCCTCCATAGCATGAAATGGTACCACCATTCGCCCAGTTCCTCAAGTCAAACATCTAGGAATTATTCTTTATCCTTTTTTCCCCTTCATTCCTCACATAATCCATCAGCAACTCTTATTAACTTTCCCTCTAAAACATGTCTCAAGTCCAAACACTTCTCTCACTTCTTTCCATCTCTATTACTGTCATGGCCACAGTCACCAGCATCTCTCCCCTGAACTTGGGTGACAGTCTCCCAATTGGCCTCTCTGAAGTGGCTCATCTCCTTTCCCTATGACTAGTTCTTCACACAGGAGCAAGACAGAGCTTTGAAAAATGTAGCCAAAACCATGATACTCGTGAGCTTAAAACTCACTCAGGAGTTTCTCAATGCAATTATTTACTACTCTTTTTTTTTTTTAAACAGGGAAGAGAAAGGTTTAATGTCCTTGAAACTGAGTTCTTATAAATCAATACAAAAAAGTAGACATAGCAATAGAAAAAAACAGTTGGTTAACATATAAAACAATTCACAACTGAAATATCTGAAATCATTAATAATCAAAGAAATCCTTTGATAATGTTTTATGTTCTCTTTTCCTATAATTGGTAAATACGGCTGAGTGGGTATTCTCATACATTATTAGAAATATATTCTAAAGAAATAATCATATATGCACATAAAAGTTTTATGGACAAAGCTATTCACTAGATTATTACTATGATAACTAAAACTTTGGAACAGTCTAAATGTCCTACAATAGAGAAATAGTTCAATAAATTATGGAATAGTAACATAAAAGAATGTTATGTTGGTATTAAAAATCACACTATCAAAGAATACTTAATAACACAAGAAAACATCAGACATAGTATAAAGTAGAAAATAATTTCTACAATCATATAAAATTAGAACATCACTTCATATGTATGCAAATAATATATATTAAAATTAGAATACAATGGGTATTAAGGATCTTGATATTAAAGTGGACATGATTTAGTCAAATTGCTAAATGTAAAATCTGATTGTGTCTCTCAATTAACTTAGGGTACTTTCTCCAAAGCTCCTGGTAAATTCTTCAGAAGCTAACTGGCTTTGCCATTCACTAGCTGAGTGTGTTAAGTGAGTTTACTTAATTTCTCTAAAGTCCTCATCCATAAGCCTTCATCTCATAAGACTGTTAAGATTACTAAGAACTTATGTGTATCAAAAAGTAGGCCCAATGCCTGGCATATAATGGACAATAAACATTAAATATCTTTCCTAATTCAAACTATCTAAAGGTCATTCTTAGGATTCATGGGAATAATTAGATTCATAGAAAGTATTTCACAAATTCTTGGTACAGCAACTGATTATTCATATTACAATTTCTTGCCTTATAGTCTTTCTAATACTGTGAACTTTGCAATCATAATCACACACAAGTCACTGAAGTGAATTACACGTAAAATTCCTAGATGTGAGATTACAGAGGAAGTTACACCTGAAGCAAAGTCATTTAAAAACGAAGCGCCAATCTATTTTCAATGTAGGATGCAGGATGCATGGGGCTGATGCACAGGATGATTCAAGTAGAGGATGTGGGGTGGGAGGTGGGAGGGGGCTTCGGCATTGGGAGATTGTGTTTACCTATGGCTGATTCGTGTCAATGTATGGCAAAACAAATACAGTATTGTAATTTAAAAAATAAATAAATTTTAAAAAAATTAAAAAAAAAAGTAAAATAACATAAAAATTCTGGATCAGGCAGTGTTTCTTATTAATGGATCCTTTATCCTTAATTCTAGGTTGAAGTCAATGAATGAGCTTCAGTTTCCCACTACACAAATAAAAAAAAGTATAGTGATTTTTTCTTCAGCCAAATCACCATGGATAGAGTCTTTGGCATGATTCCAAGTGCCGTACTACCTTTGTGACAGGCTGGGACCTGGACCAATTGCTTCAGTGCTTGCACCTGGACAAACGTCTCCTTAAGCAACAAAATACAAAGAAATGATAAGGGACTAAAAATAAACACACGTATGGGCAGCTGGGGCAAATTATGGACAAGACAACACAAAAGACCACAAAATTCAACTGCCACTTCTGAAGAGCAGGGAGAAAAACAAGGTGCTGGGAGCAAAATCAGGCACTGTGCATGCCCCCTGCACTCACCACCAAAGGCCAACCACCTAAGCCACCCCTTTGGCTGGATCCCTGGACACACCCCTCATTCACTGCTGTAAGGACCCAGCTTGCCACACCCCAGCCAGGGCAGTAAGCAAGGGAAAATGATACTTGTTTTTGTCCCCCACTGCTGCAGCAGGGGCCCCAATAAAACCTTGCCTGAATTTCTTGCCTCTTACCAATTTCTATTGCTTAAGGAAGGCCAAGAGCCCTGTGGCATCATCTTCAATGGAGTTTACTCCTCATGCTGCTGCTGCTGCTAAGTCACATCAGTCACGTCCGACTCTGTGCGACCTCATAGACGGCGGCCTCCCAGGCTCCCGTCCCTGGGATTCTCCAGGCAAGCATACTGGAGTGGGTTGCCACTGCTTTCTCCAGTGCAGGAAAGTGAAAAATGAAAGTGAAGTTGCTCGGTTGTGTCAGACCCTTCGTGACCCCATGGACTGTATCCTTCCAGGCTCTTCCATCCATGTGATTTTCCAGGCAAGAGTACTGGAGAGGGTTGCCATTGCCTTCTCCACTCCTCATGCTAGTACCTTCCATTTAGATCTAATACTCTAGACTACACACTTAATCCAAAACAGTTGTCTCTCTTGCAAATCACAGATGAAATTTATTAAGTAATGCTTTTATTAAATAAAATAAAAATAAATTATTTTCTAATGTCAAGAACAAGTTATAGGTTTACCATGTCTGAATTTTTTTTCTTCTTGCAGGAAATAGGAAAAGTGAGTAGATAAAATCTGTAGATAGGATGCTTATATAGAAATCATTACCAGGCCTAAAATACAAGCTCACACAGCTTCATCTTTGAGAAGAGTGAGTCTTAGAAACACAGTATGACAATCCATAACTACCTTGTAAGCACAATGGTTAGCATGGATTGCTGAGTTACTGAAATTTAAGAGTATGGTTTGACATTTATACTCTGTGTGGATTTACTTTTAGATTGAGGACTATTTTTTTTAAATCAAGATATATGAAAAATGCTGAGGTAGGTACACAAACGTTCTTACTGAAAGCTTCATGATTTATGCTACCAATATTTCATTATGATGTTTAAAATATTCAGCAATAATAAAGTCTGATAATTTTGACAGGAAAATGATTTATGAGCACAAAATGCATAAATTAAAGAGATTTTATTTATTCTGTTTTTCGTACACACTTTACTTGGTAGGCAAAGATATTCACCATGTTTTTACCACATGCCATTGAAAAAAACAGCTCTATTGTTCTTATTCCCAAAAGCTGGCCAATTCATTTTAGCAGTAAAAACTTCACTGGCTATTTAAACTATATTATGCATCGTATTTTGAAAATAAAGCCAAACAGCACATATTATCATTTTAAAAAGAGCCCTTTGGTAAAAAGATTTTGTGAAAATTAACTGCAATAAATAAATGAACATATACATGTACATATGAATATAATTTTCTTTAAACCAAAGGTATATTGCCTAAAACAATTTAATCAGACCATTTCTGCATTAAGCACTCTGTTAAATGCTTTGCATCATCTCATTTAAACTTTAAAGTGCCCAGATGATGTGGGTAGCATTTCTGTTTTGCGCTGAGAAAACAGAGGCTGCAAACAAGTAACTGATGTCTCGCACAGCTCACACATGTGAAAACGGGACTTGATCCCAGGTGCATCTGACTACAGAGCCCAGGTTCTAAGCTTTGTTTTTCCCAACTGGAGAAAATTCTTCAAAGATAATACTAACGCCACTTTTAATTTCATAAAAGTTTTGCTACTCCATTTACTTCTGTTTATTATTATTAACAAGTCTCCCTTGTCACTATACACAAGCAAGCCAAAACCTTAATTTTTTTACAAGTTAAAACTGCCAATACAACCCTCAAAATGCAAGTTTATCAAATAAAGCTGAGCAGAGCAGTAAACAGACAAAAACTTCATCTACCTAAATTTAAAAATTCACGTGTTTACAAAGTTCAGCAACTGTTAGGTTTCACATGCAGAGGTTAACGCACAGCAAAGTGTTGGTAGTAGTGTCCGGATGTCTTGAAATGCCGGAAGCAATGAACAGACGCACAGACATAGCACAGTTTAGCTGTAGGTCAATTAATGAATCTATGCGGTCCCCACAAATGTGCACATTGTAGTTCTGATTCCTCCTTTAAGGCACAAACAAATCAATCGCCTCACTCTTTTTAAGGGCTCACAGTGACTACTGATGGTGTTGAGGTATAGTAGCAAGTTTACATATCCCTTAATTTAGAGAACCATCCATCCATCAGGGAAGTATACAATATGCTTCAAAGAATAAGAACAGGATTTTAAAAGCCAGGATCAACCTGAAACTAAGCAAGCTGGCATCCTGCCTCATGCTCACCATCTCCATCATGAGAGAACCAATGTTAGTCCAACAGAGTTGCCCTAGAAAAAAATGTTTACATGCTGCACTTCATAAAAGGATGGTCCTAGGCAGTCTCTCACAACTAGTTAATAATAGAATACTTGGATGTGGGGAGGTTCACAACAAATTGAAGATGAATATGTCATCACCTTATTTACCAGCTCAGCGTAATTTACATTTTCTTTAAGGACATACCCATAATCATCAAAACTTTTCAATGCAGTATGGATTCAAGTGCTCAGTAAGAAAAGAGCTAGACTGTGGCTCCACTTCAGTTAGTCAGTTCAGTTCAGTCACTCAGTTGTGACCGATTCTTTGTGACCCATGGACTGCAGCACATCAGGCATCCCTGTCCAACATCAACTCTTTCAGTTTACCCAAACTCATGTTCATTGAGTTGGTGATACCATCCAACCATCTCATTCTCTGTCGTCCCTTTCTCATCTTCTGTCGTCCCCTTCATCTCCCACCTTCAATCTTTGCCAGCATCAGGGTCTTTTCAAATGAGTCAGCTCTTCTTATCAGGTGGCCAAAGTATTGCAGTTTCAGCTTCAGCATCAGTCCTTCCAGTGAACACTCAGGACTGATCTCCTTTAGGATGGACTGGTTGGATCTCTTTGCAGTCCAAGGGCCTCTCAAGAGTCTTTTTCAACACCACAGTTCAAAAGCATCAATTCTTCGGTGCTCAGCTTTATTTATAGTCCAACTCTCACATCCATACAAGACTACTGAATAAACAGCCTTGACTAGATGGACCTTTGCTGGCAAAGTAATATCTGCTTTTTAATATGCTGTCTAGTTTGGTCATAACTTTCCTTCCAAGAAGTAAGCATGTTTTAATTTCATGGCTGCAGTCACCATCTGCAGTGATTTTGGAGCCACACACACACACACAAAATAAAGTCTGCCACTGTTTCCACATCTATTTGCCATGAAGTAATGGGACCAGATGTTATCATCTTCGTTTTCTGAATGGTGAGCTTTAAGCCAACTTGTTCACTCTCCTCTTTCATTTTCATCAAAAGGCTCTTTAGTTCTTCACTTTCTGCCATAAGGGTGGTGTCATCTGCATATCTGAGGTTATTGATATTTCTCCCGACAGTCTTGATTCCAGCTTGTGCTTCATCCAGCCCAGCATTTCACATGATGTACTCTGCACAAAAGTTAAATAAGCAGGGTCACAATATACAACCTTGATGTACTCCTTTTCCTATTTGGAACCAGTCTGTTGTTCCATGTCCAGTTCTAACTGTTGCTTCCTGACCTGCATATAGGTTTCTCAAGTGGCAGGTCAGGTGGTCTGGTATTCCCATCTCTTTCAGAATTTTCCACAGTTTATTGTGATCCACACAGTCAAAGGCTTTGGCATAGTCAATAAAGCAGAAATAGATATTTCTCTGGAACCCTCTTGATTTTTTGATGATCCATCAGATGTTGACAATTTGATCTCTGGTTCCTCTGTCTTTCTAAAACCAGCTTGAACATCTGGAAATTCACGGTGCATGTATTGCTGAAGCCTGACTTGGAGAACTTGAGCATTACTTTGCTAGCATGTGAGATGAGTATAACTGTGCAGTAGTTGGAGCATTCTTTGGCATTGCCTTCCTTTAGGACTGGAATGAAAACTGACCTTTTCCAGTCCTGTGGTCACTGCTGAGTTTTCCAAATTTGCTGGCACACTGAGTGCAGCACTTTCACAGCATCATCTTTCAGGATTTGAAATACCTCAACTGGAATTCCATCACCTCTGCTAGCTTTATTCGTAGTGATGCTTTCTAAAGCCCACTTGACTTCACATTCCAGGATGTCTGGCTGTAGGTGAGTGATCTCACCATTGTGCTTATCTGGGTTGTGAAGATCTTTTTTGTACAGTTCTTCTGTGTATTCTTCCCACCTCTTCTTAATATCTTCTGCTTCTGTTAGGTCCATACCAGTTCTGTCCTTTATCGAGCCCATCTTTGCATGAAATGTTCCCTTGGTATCTCTGATTTTCTTGAAGAGATCTCTGTTCTTTCCCATTCTAATATTTTCCTCTATTTCTTTGCATTGATCACTGAGGAAGGCTTTCTTATCTCTTCTTGCTATTCTTTGTAACTCTGCATTCAGATGCCTATATCTCTCCTTTGCTTTTCTCTTCTCTTCTTTTCACAGCTATTTGTAAGGCCTCCCCAGACAGCCATTTTGCTTTTTGCATTTCTTTTTCTCGAGATGGTCTTGATCCCTGTCTCCTGTACAATGTCAGGAACCTCCATCCATAGTTCATCAGGTACTCTATCAGATTTAGCCCCTTAAATCTATTTCTCACTTCCACTGCATAATTGTAAGGGATTTGATTTAGGTCATACCTGAATGGTCTAGTAGTTTCCCTACTTTCTTCAACTTAAGTCTGAATTTGGCAATAAGGAGTTCATGATCTGAACCACAGTCAGCATCTGGTCTTGTTTTTGCTGACTGTTTAGAGCTTCTCCATCTTTGGCTGCAAAGAATATAATCAGTCTGACTTCAGTGTTGACCATCTGGTGATGTCCATGTGTAGAGGCTTCTACTGTGTTTTTAGAAGAGAGTGTTAGCTATGACCAGTGCATTCTCTTGACAAAACTCTATTAGCCTTTGCCCTGCTTCATTCTGTACTCCAAGGTCAAATTTGCCTGTTACTCCAGGTGTTTCTTGACTTCCTACTTTTGCATTCCAGTCCCCTAGATTGAAAAGGACATCTTTTTTTGAGTGTAGTTCTAAAAGGTCTTGTAGGTCTTCATAGAACCATTCAACTTCAGCTTCTTCAGTTACTAGTTGGGGCATAGACTTGGATTACCATGATATTAAATGGCTTGCCTTGGAAATGAACAGAGATGATTCTGTTGTTTTTGAGATTGCATCCAAGTACTGCATTTTGGACTCTTTTGTTGTCTATGATAGTTACTCCATATCTTCTAAGGGATTCTTTCCCACAGTAGTGGATATAATGGTCATCTGAGTTAAATTCACCCATTCCAGTCCATTTTAGTTGGCTGATTCCTAAAATGTCAACGTTCACTCTGCCATCTCTTTTTGACCACTTCCAATTTGCCTTGATTCATGGACCTGACATTCCTAGGTTCCTATGCAATATTGCCCTTTACAGCATCAGACCTTGCTTCTATCACCAGTCACATCCACAACTGGGTGTTGTTTTTGCTTTGGCTCCATCCCTTCATTATTTCTAGAGTTATTTCTCCACTGATCTCCAGTAGCATATTGAGCAGCTGCCAACCTGGGGAATTCATCTTTCAGTATCCTATCTTTTTGCCTTTTCATACTGTTTATGGGGTTCTGGAGGCAGGAATACTGGTTTGCCATTCCCTTCTCCAGGTTCGGGGCAGGAAACGGTTTGCCACCCTCTCCAGGTTCTGGAGGCAGGAATACTGGCCCCCTTTGCCATTCCCTTCTCCAGGTTCTGGAGGCAGGAATACTGGTTTGCCATTCCCTTCTCCAGGTGTTTTGTATGTTTATAATAATTTCCTTATGGGACTGGACAACCCAGGACCTGTGCATAATGGAAAATCCACTCACACATGTGTGCTCAGTTATTTCTGACTCTGTGACCCCGTGGACTGTAGCCCACCAGGCTCCTCTGTCCATGGGATTTTCCAGGCAAGAATATTGCAGTGTTTGCCATTTCCCTCTCCAAAGAAATCCATTCATGAGGCATCCTTTATTTTTAAAATGTCAGAACCTGGTAAACACACCAACTACCAAATAATAATAAATTATTTCCATAATTATGTAAAGATGTTTTTAAAAAACCCATTAGCCTGGTTTAAACCATGAGCTTAAACATAGCTTTATTTATTTTCCTTGGTAAAAATAAATCATCTCATTTGAACAATATTTCAAGAAAGCAGGAAACCTTCATTCCTCTCTGGGTACCCCTTTCTAATTTATGGGCACCACCAGTCAAGCCCCCAGAGCCGTTATTGCACATGTACACTGCACACGCGTCTGATTCCTCTAAGCTGTGTCAATATTAACCTGACCAAATGAAGATCAAACTGTCTCTTTTGTTCCTCCTGCTCCTCACATGGGGAGCACAATATGGCTCTTGTCAGAGGTGCTTCATCATTTTGGCTCAAGGAAACTGTCAGTACAGTTTGGGATTCGTTCTTCATGGGCAGATATCCTGATGGGTCTAATGAAGCCTTTCTGCTGACAACTCATTTGCTAAAAATACCCAACCACCACCAAGTTTAAGTGGGGAATATGGTTGTGTCCCCTCTGCTATCAACCCAACAAAAGTAATTTCTTTTGAAGTCTACAGTATCTATATATCAAGGTACACACCTCTCCCCATCCATATTTGCTCTTGCTAGTTTCCATTTGCTCAGTGATAAACTTTATGACATTCTTAAATTGGAATATAATAGGGTAAACACCAATCTTAGAGCACACATGCAGAGCCAACAGTCTGTGTGTGCCATTTGTTGCAATTCTAATCTAATTACCAGAAACCCCCTCCTGCAAACAGATAACACTCCGGGGTTTGCGGTTTCATTTTCATTTGGAGACGTCTGTGTGTGGGGAGCTTGACGAATTCATTTTCAGGTAAGGACACTATATTGTTGTGACTCTCTTGGCCCCAGGTCACAGAAACTTCACTCAAACTGGTGTTTTTCACTCAAACTTCAGAAAGATATGGTGAGTGTTCTAAAAAAGCAAAGGAAGAAGTGGAGGCCAAGCTGGGAAGAGAGAAAGGGTTGCTAGGGATGCGAGGGCCATTCAGCTTCTCCATCCTCCTCTGGCTTCATTATCCTCTCCTGCCGCCAATTAGCATCCTCCTCTGGCAGGAAGCATGGGTGGCAGCGGCTCCAGGGCAGACCTTTCAGTTTTATTCAAGACTCCCTCCCTCTTGATCTTGAGTTTGAAAACTCTGGAAGAATTCTGGTTGTTCCCCCTTGGGCTGGATACCTAGCAATTGAGGTGGATTAGAAAAACCACATAAGATAGGTATGGTACCTGTAGCAACAAGAGTGATCGATAAAAGTCATTTCCTGGGGGAGGGTGTGGGGGCTGTGGTGGTGAGCAGATAAACCTTTAGGTGGGCAGCCTAGATATCAGGCACAAAGAACTACCCACTCTCTTGCTGTTGTACACACACATCTGTACACACCTACAGATATACATTATTCTGCACATCCCTGTTTTATTTTCAGCCAATCAAGCACAAGTTATAGGGAGACATATGATGCTTGGAGAGATAACCTTAGTTAACTTTCATTTCATGCAAGTTTATATATCAGAGAGGTATTATAAAGAGTTATCAAAAAAAATCTATGAAACGATTACACTTATAAAATGAAAATTATGCTTCAGTTCAGTTCAGTCGCTCAGTTGTGTCTGACTGACTCCTTGTGACCCCATGAATCGCAGCATGCCAGGCCTCCCTGTCCATCACCAACTCCTGGAGTTCACTCAGGCTCACGTCCATCAAGTCCGTGATGCCATCCAGCCATCTCATCCTCTGTCGTCCCCTTCTTCTCCTGCCCCCAATCCATCTCAGCATCAGAGTCTTTCCAATGAGTCAACTCTTCACATGAGGTGGCCAAAGTACTAGATTTTCAGCTTTAGCATCATTCCTTCCAAAGAAATCCCAGGGCTGATCTCCTTCAGAATGGACTGGTTGGATCTCCTTGCAGTCCAAGGGACTCTCAAGAGTCTTCTCCAACACCGCAGTTCAAAAGCATCAATTCTTCGGCGCTCAGCCTTCTTCACAGTCCAACTCTCACATCCATACATGACCACTGGAAAAACCATAGCCTTGACGAGATGGATCTTTGTTGGCAAAGTAATGTCTCTGCTTTTGAATATACTATCTAGGTTGGTCATAACTTTCCTTCCAAGGAGTAAGCATCTTTTAATTTCATGGCTGCAATCGCCATTTGCAGTGATTTTGGAGCCCAAAAAAATAAAGTCTGACACTGTTTCCACTGTTTCTCCATCTATTTCCCATGAAGTGATGGGACCGGATGCCATGATCTTCCTTTTCTGAATGTTGAGCTTTAAGCCAACTTTTTCACTCTCCTCTTTTACTTTCATCAAGATTAATCAATCAAAAATACATAATACTACGTATGCAATCCAGGGTAAAGAGGCCAAGCCTCCTTAATCTCACTCTTCCAGGTCATGGTGAGGGATACTCTCTTTGGCTCCTGCTCAGTCTCCCCCTTAACTATCAAACTTCCATTGCTTTTTGCACTGTATGTGCAGGGCATCAAAATGCTTCAAATACAAGTCAGAAATTATCTTCAGGCCCTACCCAAGAGGTAGAAAGTATTTGGGCTAAATCTGGTGGGACAAGAGTTGTATTTCTATGTTATCATTTTATATTATATAAGAGCTATTTATAGAAAGGCTCAAAGCAGGCCAAATACCCCAGGGGCAAGGGTAGGAGACCTACATTGATAACAGGTGGAAAGTAGTAACTTTAGAGCAGGTTTCTCACTTGACCTCCCTGACTTTATGCATCATTCTTTGCTATGGGGGTTGTTCTGTGAATTGTTTGATGTTTAGCCACATTACTGGCCTCCACTCACTAGATGCCAGTAGCTAAACTCTCTCTCCTAGGTGTGATAATCTCATGTTTCCAGACATTGCCAAATGTCAACTGCAGGACCAAAATACCCTAAGAAAAACAGAGAATAACAAAAGAATCTTGCAAACTTAAATAATTCAAATCCCATTCAACTCTTTCAGAAATATTATTGCATAAGCAGGAAACCTCAGTAATTCTCTCTGGTTTAAGAGGCAGGAGGACTTGAAAAAAATTAGATAGGAAACTTTTACACAAATACTCTGTACTAATTAGCCAAATATTTCCCTTTTCAAGGCTGGTAAAAATTTTAAATTCTCATCAATTGTCTCTGAGTTTATACTGGCAAGCTTATAAAATAAACAGCATATTGATTCTCTTAAACAAAAGAAAAAGCAGGATGATTTAAAAGTCAGAGCCAGGATTGTACTAAAGAATCTACTTCCTGTGCCAGGAAAAAGATGTTTTCCTAGGTATTTCCCAGAGTTTAAGTCTAGAAAAACTGTATTAATCCAGGTCAGTTAAGGGTAAATAGGGGATTTTTAAATAGAATTTTCTATTTGAGATTCCCAACAATAATATACATGTTGTTGTTGCTGTGCTCTGTCATGTCCAACTCTTTGTGACCTCATGAAGGCTCCTCTTTCCATGGAACTTTCCAGGCAAGAATACTGGAGTGGGTTGCCATTTCCTCAGACATAGTAACCCTAGAAAACAGCAGATACTGGAGGGCAATGCAATCTGACTGGGGCATCTTGAGCTTTCAGTGAATGGCTAGCATCGTTGACGGATAACAGGCTACACGGGAAGACTCATCAAAATTTATTTCTCAGCCTGAATTATCTGAATCTGTATATCGTACTGGTTCTCAACCATGGCTATACCTTAGGGACCTGATAAACCAGGGAGCTGTTTAATAAAAAAAAAAAAAAACAGACCCCACCCCATGAAATTTAAATTTGATTGCCTAAGGGTAGGGCCAGGGCATCATAACATCTTTCAGAGGATTCCAGCTATTATTCTAATGTGCAGCTAAGATGAAGAACAGTGATATACACAGATATAAAGAAACAATTTTTAATTCCAGCTGTGTAGACATAGTTTCTATATCAACAGTTCTTGTTTCTACTCCATAGTTATTGAGTGAACTTTCAGAGTCAGGGAGAAAACACAAATACCAAAAACAGATGCTCGCAACTTCATTTTTAAAAATGCAATTCTAACTCCTCCCCAAATGTGCAAGTGCTCAGATATATGGGTTTTGAAATCTGACAGTCCATGATTCAAATCCTAATTCCACATCCTGTTTTCCCTGCACCTTCAGGCAAATTACTTGATCATGTTAAGCTTCAATTCTTTCATCTGGAAAAATGAATCTGGAAAGAAGATAATCTTCTTTACGAAATGAAACCGTCTGTAAAACACTTAGCCTGGTTATCTCTCAGAGTCAGCCCTCAAAATGTTGTAACCCTATGAGAGCAGCAGCAAGAAAAGCAGCCACAGCTGTATTAACAGTGAGTTTATCTGTCAATTAGGTCATTAGAAATGACCAACCCTTAGGAACAGTTTAGCATTTCTTTTTATTCTTTGTATGTTGAAAAGAATCTTTCTTCCGTCTGAGAGTTTTTGTGGCAGCCCATTGTTTAAACAATGTAAACTCTAAAATTTCTGATGGAAAGAACTGTCAGGTTCAAGGAAAAGTACCTGACAAATCAGCCAGATACTGTAATAGCCAGACTGATGGAGAAACAGGTTCTTCTCCAGGTTCTACTTCTCAAGTCCGATGGGTCTCAAACTTAAGCTGTATCAGATTCACCTAGAGAGAGCTTCTGGAAACAAACACCTGGGTCCCACTCTCAAGGTTTGGTAGGTCTTGGGCCCACCCAGAATCATGATTGCTAGCAAGCTCCTGAGTGATGTTGATATAGCTGGTCTGGGGACTACACTTTGAGACCTGCATGCATGCATGCATGCATGCATGCCAAGTCGCTTCAGTCATATCTGACTCTTTGCAACCCTATGGTCTATAGCCCACCAGGCTTCTCTGTCTATGGGATTCTCCAGGCAAGAATACTTGAGTGGGGTTGTCATTTCCTACTCCAGGGGATCTTCCTGACCTAGGGATCAAACTCACCTCTCTTATGTCTCTGATTTGGCAGGCAGATAAAGAATCTGCCTAGGGCCACCTGGGAAGCCAAAGCAAGATATTTCACCTTTCTGGACCTCAAATTCCCAATCTTAAAAAGAAAGAGTCCATGAAGGCAACATAACTCTTTGCTTCTACTTAACTCTTTTTAAAAAAGTTATACAGTATATACACAGTGTAATATTCAGTTCAGTTGCTCAGTCGTGTCTGACTCTTTGTGACCCCATGATTGCAGCACGCCAGGCCTCCCTGTCCATCACCAACTCCTGGAGTTTACCCAAACTCATGTCCATTGAGTCGGTGATGCCATCCAGCCATCTCATCCTCTGTCGTCCCCTTCTCCTCCTGCACCCAATCCCTCCCAGCATCAGGTTCTTTTCCAATGAGTTAACTCTTCGCATGACGTGGCCAAAGTACTGGAGTTTCAGCTTCAGCATCATTCCTTCCAATGAACACCCAGGACTGATCTCCTTTAGAATGGACTGGTTGGATCTCCTTGCAGTCCAAGGGATTCTCAAGAGTCTTCTCCAACACCACAGTTCAAAAGCATCAATTCTTTGGCACTCAGCTTTCTTCACAGTCCAACTCTCACATCCATACATGACTACTGGAAAACCCATAGCCTTGACTAGATGGACCTTTGTTGGCAAAGTAATGTCTCTGCTTTTGAATATGCATAACTTTCCTTCCAAGGAGTATGTGTCTTTTAATTTCATGGCTGCAGTCACCATCTGCAGTGATTTTGGAGCCCCCAAATAATTACCTATCCATAAAAAAGAATAAAATAATGTAATTTGCAGCAGTATAGGTGGACACAGAGATTATCATACCAAGTTAGAGAAAGACAAATATGATATGACATCACTTACATGTGGAATCTGAAATACAGTGCAAATGAACATATCTGCATTGAAACAGAAACAGACCCACAGACATAGAGGGACAGACTTGTGATTGCTAGGGTGGGGGTGCAAGAAAGAAGTGGGAATTTAGGATTAGCACATGCAAACTATTATACACAGGATGGAAAACAAGAGGGTCCTACCGTAGCACAGGGAACTATAATCAATATCCTGTGATAAACTATAATGAAAAAGAATATGAAAAAGAATGAATAAATATATGTATAACTGAATCACTTTTACAGCAGAAATTAACACATTATTGTAAGTCAACTATACTTCAATAAAATTTTAAAAAATAAAGCTATACAGGAGCCTTTAACTGTATGTTTTAATTTATATTAGCCAATAGAATTAGGATAGGCAGTTGGTTAGTTAAAATTTGGTTAAAGAGGAAATTTTAAAAATAAATGTTCTATTATAAAATAGCAATTTTATATAATTTTGAATTTAAAATTATGCATGCATTTGTATTTTTTCATATAGAGCCAGGACCTTTTAGATATTTTTTTGATCATGGGTCTACAGGAGCTTCCCATTCTCTTTGTTGCAAAGACCATACATATAATTTGCCATTTCTAGTTTCAGTTTCATTAATGTGGAATAAAAACTTAGACATATGTGAAACAATCTGAATGTGGATTCCTTGTGCATTTTTATCATCCCCTCTCAATTTTTTATAGCTGTTTCACCCAAATTTGAGAGCATATTTTCAGAGAGCACATTTCATTTCACTGAGTCTTTCCAAAGCATTCATCTTAGAAATAACTATTTTTTTCCACTCCTATTTCATCAGTTTCTTTAAATTGTGTAATTATATGAACTAGTACAACTGGTACCAACAGGTTTGAGAACAAACACAGCTGACTCTTGGTAAACATTGGATTCAGTTAAAGGGTACACACACCCCCATGCATTGTAAAGACTTGTCAGTGAATGGGGAGCATTCAGTTGAGGTTATCATTACTAGATACTAGAGCCAAATGGAGAACATGTTTAGTTCTGCATGAGATTGATAGGAAGATCAAGAGAGCTTTTATTAAGAGAGGCAAGGTATACAACTCTACCTTCTCACCCCTCAAAACTAAGGACTTTTGAGTCAAAAGATGTTAACCCAGAGCCTAACTTTAATACAGATCACCTTAGAGACTTGTTAACATGCAGATTCTAATTTAGTAGGTCTGGGATGGGCCTGAATAAACCTTTTGACTAACCCAGTACAATGTTGTATTAATTTCTGCTATACAGTGCTTCAGTTATACCTATACATTTTAATATCTTTTCTATTATGGTTTATTACAAGATATTGAATATAGGTCCCTGTGTTATACAGTAGGACCTTAATTCTGCAAGTAGTTAGGCAGTGGGATAGCTGGGGAAATCACGTGGTTTAGTCACACAGTCACATCTGATTCTTTGCCACCCCATGGACTTGTAGCCCACTAGGTTTCTCTGTCCATGGAATACTGGAGTGGGTGGCCATTTCCTTCTCCAGGGAATCTTCCTGACTCAGAGATCAAACCGTAGTCTTCTGCATTGCAGGTGGATTTTTTTTTTTTTTTTTAACAACTGGGCTACCAGGGAAGCTGGGAAAATAATAGTAGAGTCATTTAGTTTTTAGCTGCTGAGAAAGGCCACTCTGCTACCCGACTGAGTCTGCCACAGCTGTGAGTCCTTAAGAGGGGAAAACAAGCAAGTTACTCACCTCTTGTGTCACTGGGTTTAACCTCCCCAGTCCCATCCCAACAGATACATACAATAGCAACATTTGAAAACAGACAGCAGCATCTTAAGTTGTACTTATATTATAAATGACTTTCCTGACCAACAGACCCTGTTCCAAACTAGATGCCTTTCTTCATTCTTTGACTATGCTGTTTCTTGGGAATCATCCTAAAACCACAGATATTTCTTTAGATTTTTAAGATTTGAAGTGGATAAAAGGGAGTTAAAAAAAGTGGATAAAACAGATGATTAAAATCCTCACCTACAAGGTTTCAGAACATCCTATGAACTCTTTACAACACCAGAGGTCAGAGACTTCATTGATTTGTCCTTATTTTGACATGATTTTCAATGATACACCATAAAACACAGTATCACTTTGCTCTTTTAGAGTTTTTGTTATTCATTTTGTGATCTATGAAATGATTTTTTTAAAGTGATCTGCTTATAAAAAGTTTTAGGTTATCTCTTTCTGAAGTATAGATAATATTAATGATTTAAAGAATTCTGTAGCTAAAAGATAGTTTGATTATCAAAAAAAGAATATTTATTGAAATCCTTTTATTTAGAAGATTCAGGTTAAGGACTATTAGGTGGAATGGCATATCAAGTCTAGGCAACAAGAGAACAAGATGGTTTTTCTCTGTCCCCAAATGATCTCTCCTTACACTGAAATGAGGGGATGTGGGCAGGTGTTCGTAAGTTCCCTTTGAGTTTTGATATTCAGTGATTTAACAATCCTAAGATGAAAGGGTATTCAGAAGCTAGGGGTTATCAGGGACAGTGGGGAAGGTGACAAAGACCAAAAAAAGTGTAAATTTTACTATTATTGAACCTAGAGAGAAAATATAATACATGAAGCAATAAAGACCTTTGGCTGTGAATGAGACTGACTAATTTGGAGCTATGCCATTTATAGTTACATGACTTAGGGTCATTTATTTAGCCTCAAAGCCTTAATTTCTGCATCCCAAACGCTGTCATGTCTGACTCTTTGCGACCCCATGAACTGTAGCCTATCAGGCTCCTCCATCCATGGGATTTTCCAGGCAAGAGTGCTGGAGTGGATTGCCATTTCCTTCTCCAGAAAATGGGGATAATAATACCTAATTCATAATTTATAGAAGATTAAATGAGATAGTTAATATAAGATCCTAGCATAGTGCTTAGAATATTATAAATAATAAATACTAGGTTTAAGAGGAATTTAGTTTGCCATGATGGAGAAGGCAATGGCAACCCACTCCAGTACTCTTGCCTGGAAAATCTCATGGACAGAGGAGCCTGGTAGGCTGCAGTCCATGGGTCACTAGGGAGTTGGACATGACTGAGCAACTTCACTTTCACTTTTCAGTTTCATGCACTGGAGAAGGAAATGGCAACCCACTCCAGTATTCTTGCCTGGAGAATCCCAGGGATGGGGGAGCCTGATGGGCTGCCATCTATGGGGTTGTACAGAGTCAGACACGACTGAAGTGACTTAGCAGCAGCAGCAGCAGTTTACCATGAAAGTGAAAGTTGCTCAGTCCAGTCAGACTGTTTGTGAACTCATGGTGTATACACTCCATGGAATTCTCTAGGCCAGAATACTAGAGTGGGTAGCCTTTCCCGGCTCCAGGGGATCTTCCCAACCCAGGGATCAAACCCAGGTCTCCTGCGTTGCAGGTGGGTTCTTTACCAGCTGAGCCACAAGGAAAGCACTTAGTTTGCCATAGACACAAGCACTTTTTCTGTCCATCATTCCTTCCTTTGGGGAGGACCTCTTGTCACTTGGTGTGGCTGTGTGGGGCTGTCCTTACTCCTAAACTGAGCTCTAGGTGTGGCGGGTGACTCAGGCCCAGCCAACCTGTACTTCACCCACTTGGCTGCATAACCCACTTGGTTCCAGGAAAATATATGACCTGAGCTGGTCAGTCAGAGCCTTCATGGGAGTTATGGGAAGCTCTTTCTTCTTTCCTCTGAGATCTAAAGATCACATTTGTTTGAAGCTCCCTTGGCCATCATGATTCCTTGGGGAATCATGGAGAGCTACCTGAGACAGAAGCCAACAAAGAGGTGAGAGGCAGAGAAAAAGAGACAAGCTCTGAGGATACAGTTTGGCTTCAAGTCCAAGAGAACCAGAAGCTTGGTCCACCTGGGATTATCATTTACTAGAGCAGTTAGTTCCGTTTTCCTTAAAGCAAATCTGAGTTGAGTTTCTGTCACAACCAAAGAACTACAGAGAGAGACAGACAAGTCTCTAACTTATGACAACGTGATAAATGATAATAAAAGAGGTCAACATTTGCAGGAGGAGAGGCCACTTCAAGAGACAATCCTTTATTCTAAATCATTACTTTTTAGAAATAGAGAAAGAAGAGAGGTTTTTCTCCTCATTAATCACAGCTAGTGGCTAGCCCTTCAGTGCCTGAAAATTAAATCATCAAGGGATCCAAAGAATTTGAGGAGTCTACCAGCTGGACTCCTGGTGACCAAGGACAGGGAATTAGCAAAAGTAACCAGAAGGCTGACCACAGAGATTTCAGGATCACTTGTTAGCTTCCCAGGCCGGTGCAGCCTCACTGAACAAAGGAATCAAAGCCTAAACGTGTAATGACACTTCAAGAGAAAGTAGAATTTTATGTATATAGAGCAATGCTGGATTTTCTACATAAGATCAAAGTAATCTAAGTTGATGTTTATCAATTCTCTAGTTAGTAGTAAGAAAAAAAGCAATATTTACTTAACAGATAAGAGTAATGAGTTTCAAGAAGCTTCAGGAATAGTCCTAGTATCACATATAGTTATTTGATGGTACAGCAGTGACTAAAACCCAAGTTTGAGTTTTGTTTTCAGTTCAGTTGCTCAGTCATGTTCGACTCTTCGCGACCCAATAAATCGCAGCACGCCAGGCCTCCCTGTTCATTACCATCTCTCAGAGTTCACTCAGACTCACGTCCATCGAGTCTGTGATGCCATCCAGACATCTCATCCTCAGTCATCCCCTTCTCTTCCTGCCCCCAATCCCTCCCAGAATCAGAGTCTTTTCCAATGAGTCAACTCTTCACATGAGGTGGCCAAAGTACTGGAGTTTCAGCTTCAGCATCATTCCTTCCAAAGAAATCCCAGAGTTGATCTCCTTCAGAATGGACTGGTTGGATCTCCTTGCAGTCCAAGGGACTCTCAAGAGTCTTCTCCAATACCACAGTTCAAAAGCATCAATTCTTTGGCACTCAGCCTTCTTCACAGTCCAACTCTCACATCCATACATGACCACAGGAAAAACCATAGCCTCGACTAGATGGACCTTAGTCGGCAAAGTAATGTCTCTGCTTTTTAATGTTTTTAGTACATTTTTATATGCTTTCTGTCTTTATTTCACTCTGAGTGCCATATCTGATATGGACACAAAAGGGAACTTAAGTTAGTTGTCTTTTAATCACTTTTCATTCTTTTATTGTAATCTAAGCAGAAAATATCAAAAGTCAAATTTGGATAGTAGGTTGAAATTATTTTGCAGCCTCATAGTCTAGCAGGGTTTGTGTCTATGTGTGTTGGTGTCTGTGTGTAAACCTATTTTAAGAGAATTTTTCTAATGCCATTTGCAGCAACATGGATGGAACCTAGAAACTGTCATACTAAGTGAAGCAGGCAGATAAACTAGGAGTTTGGGATTAACATACACACTGCTGCTGCTGCTGCTGCTGAGTTGCTTCAGTCATGTCTGACTCTATGTGACCCCATAGACAGCAGCCCACCAGGCTCCCCCGTCCTGGGATTCTCCAGGCAAGAACACTGCAGTGGGTTGCCATTTCCTTCTCCAATGCATGAAAGTGCAAAGTGAAAACGAAGCCGCTCAGTCATGTCCAACATGCAGTGACCCCAGGGACTGCAGCCTAAGGGGCTCCCTCTGTCCATGGGATTTTCCAGGCAAGCGTACTGGACTGGGTTGTCGTTGCCTTCTCCTAACATACACACTGCTGCTGCTGCTGCCGCTGCGAAGTCTCTTCAGTTGTGTCCAACTCTGTGAGACCCCATGGACTGCAGCTCACCAGGCTTTTCCGTCCATGGGATTTTCCAGGCAAGAGTACTGGAGTGGGGTGCCATCACCTCCAAACATACACACTACTATATATAAAATAGATAACCAATAAGGGCCTACTGTATAGCACAGGGAACTATATTCCATATTTTGTAATAACCTATAAAGGTAAAGAATCTTAAAAAGGATATATATATATCTGAATCACTGTGCTGTACACCTGAAACTAACAACACTATAAATGAACTATACTTCCATAAAAAAGAATTTCTCTATACATTTATTTTCAGAAATAGTATTAGCACCATGGGGATAGGCATTTGGGGAATGGTGTTAGTATGCAAACAAAACATTTACAGAATACAAAATTAGGCAAAACGTTATATGATGTGCCATGTACTATAGATAAGTTCTAGTCTGGTACATAAAAGAAAGAGGAAGTTCTGTAATACCCCTAGAAGGATGACAAAATAAACAGGATATTTGCTAAATAATTCATAAGTAGACTCATCCTTGGGCTTTCCAATATTCCCACATCTGAATATGGCAGCTGAGGAGTTCTCAATGGAAGCAATTATAGCATCACCCACGTCCCCAGAAGAGTCCTAAGAACCACAAGCTTTCCTACCCTCCGCAGTGATCCAGAAAATGATGCACAGCAGAACCCTGAGCTTTATGGGAAAGGTATGGAAGCGGTAAGTAGGAGGCTACTCCTAGCTCTAGTCTCACCAAGTTCAGTGTCATTAATAGCAGCCTAGGTCTTTCCATATGAGGTTGTACCTCTTCGTGATGAGATAAAACTAAGAAACATATTTATTTGTAGACTTACTGTAAGCAGAAGCACAAGGAGATACTTGTGTCTTCTCTTCTGTAAAGGTAAGTACCTAAGTAAATGAGTCTAGGAATTATCAAGCATCAGCAGTTGGTTGCCTCCAGCCCCATCCTTCCTTAGGAGGGCCATAGATGATCACCCAAACCAAGCTCAATATTGAATCATTGTCAGTGCTTGACTTTACCACTAATGTCAGTGAGAGCAGACATTTATATAAATTGCTATAGGGCAACCCATAAGGGGGCAGAGTGCAAAACCATAAAAAAACACTATAGGTCTCATAGTCAGAAACCTCACCAGGAGCCATCTACTTCAGCAACATAGCCTCAGGTACAAATTTACATGCAATAATTCATATTCTACCAAATAAATCCCAGGCAAATAGAGTAATGCAAAAACACATTTCCTGCTGTCAAGAAAATTTCTGGAAAAATTAATCAACCATTCATCCATTCAGGCTCTTTGCATACCCTTTTGTCAAAGAGGGAATACTAAGAGATTTCTTTTCTCTTCCACGCACTCATTTCAATGAATTGAAGAATCCATCAAGCTTGAGTTGATTTATTGAACTGTCTCTTAGCTCAGCAGTACAACTACAGCAAATGAACTAGTAACTTCTCCTAAAACCAGCAGTGATTCAATTCAATGATATCTGATATATTTAACCCTTTATAATTCCAGATTTAACTTATTCTTGCATTGTAGCATGATGAAAATCAAGCATGTTGATTTTCAGTCTACTTCCAAACGGCATAAATTTTTGGATTTAGCCCTGCACATCTGCGTGCATTATTTACTATTCTGATAGCACTCATCAACACATATAGATTATAAGACTTCTGCATTTAAGAAACATTGATACATTAATAATAGGTAGGTTTACAAAAGGATTTCTTTAAAGATCTACAGCTTTTCTCTAAGGCAAACTGTTCTGGTGGATAATGTTTAATGTTAACATTGGATGACAAATCACTATGGTTCAAAGCACTAAAGACAGAGATTTCTTATTTTTGTATTTATTTTAATCATTTTACCAGGTGAGAAGAATCACTACAGGGTGATATTTAAGGCATAAACATTACAGAGAAACCATGCTGACTGTTCAAACATGGGTTTTCTCACCAAACCTCATCCACTGAGCCCCACAGAGCCCATTTATCACATCCCAGCTTTGCATTTTTCTTTGTAAAGATATACGACCTTTGCCTATTAGATTTCATTAACAGGGCACCATACAAGGCGCCTTTGCACATGGCAGGCTAGAAAGCGCAACATCCTCGCCTGAAGGATTTGCGGGAACAAGCTCATCTTCAATCTTTGTCCCTGGGAGGCACTTTTAACACCTGCCAACCACAGCACTATAATCAGAAAAACATTTAGAGATTTATCTTCGGGCTGGTAATTATAAGAGATAATTTGTTTGGAGTATGGATAAAGTTGGTCTAGCATAAACAAACTAGAGGCTCAAATTGCATGATGAATATCATTAACTATTGATTTAACCACTGCAGGTCTGCAAGCTCACTGACACTCTGAAGATAGCAGGTTTCTAAGCAATAACTTTAACCTCAAAACTATGACTGAAGAGGGGCATGCATTTCAGTGCATATTCAGCATCATCCTGGCTTTCATTGCTTTCCTCCTATTGAGAACCCAACTCGAGGCAACCTACATTTAGAACTTTGAATGATAAGGACTTCTGACTGTTGTATTTTAGAATTCAAGATACTTTGTTTGGGGAAGATTAGAGGGATGAAGTGAAAGGGACTGTGTCACAGACCACTTTTCTTTTTCTTTACCTTTACAGCCCTTTCCATGTGTTACCTCATCAGAGCTTCACAATCACCCTGTGAAATGGGCAAAGGTGGCTTTTGATAAGGGAGGAAACTGAGGCAAAGAGGAGCTAAGGGTTTAAGAACCTGGACCAAAGGACATGATGAGTGGATTCCTTAGCACATTCCATTACTCTCATCCAGGGGAAAAATGAATGCTTCAAAGTGCTTTGAGGGACCAAGAGCAAAGCCACCCATCTCTTTGCCTTTAACAAGAATCTTGTGGGTCAATGTGCTAAGATGTGACTTTTTACAACCCTATTTTCCACACAGAATGCCACCTTGCAGAAATGAAATGGGGACACAGAGGTAAGAGAAATATCTCATGGGCAAATTTACAGAAGAAGTGAGAATAAATGCCAAAGTTCTTGGTTGGGATAGCAGTTGTATCCAACTGTCTCCACTTAAAGTGGAGACACTTTAAGTGTCTCCATGGGAAGACTCAAGCTCACAGTTTAAAGCAGTGCCTTTATACTCAGTAAGTACTCAATAAATGATGCTACTAATATTCTTTAATGCCCATAACTAGGTAACTGAAAGTTCCACTCAGCCTTTCCCAAAATACTAGTATTTTGTAATTCATGATTTATGTCTTACTTGAGAAAGGTAATATGCAGCACATACTGAAAATTATGCTAGGGCATGATTTGTTGCTGAAAACACACAAATATTTATGTGACAAAAATGTATAAAGTGGGATAAAGACTATAAATATCAGGTCAGAGTTTACTGCCAAAGAGTTTTTGGATTTCAGAATGGCAGATAAGGAATTATAGATGTGGTGGTGGTGGTTGGTGGTTTAGTCGCTAAGCTGTGTCCAATTGTTGTGACCCCATGGACTGTAGCCTGCCAGGCTCCTCTGTCCTTGGGATTTCTCAGGCAAGAATACTGGAATGGGTTGCTATTTCCCTCTCCAGGGGATCCTTCCAGACCAGGGATCAAACACGGAACTCCTGCATTACAGGCAGATTCTTTACTGACTGAGCCTCCAGGGAAGCCCTTACAGAGTTAGAAAGAAAGTGAGTGTTAGTTGCTCAGTCGTGTCTGACTTTGCAACACTGAACTGTAGCCCGCCAGGCTCCTCTGTCCATGGGATACTCCAGGCAAGAATACTGAAGTGGTTAGCCATCCCCTTCTCCAGAGGATCTTCCCAAACCAGGGATCAAACCCTGGTTTCCTGCATTGAAGGCAAATTCTTTACTATTTGAGTCACCAATTTGACGTTAAATATTGAATATCCACTGCTCAGTGAAAAAGAGCAGCAATCCAATTATATGCTAACAAATTTAGAATTAGGCATTGAGAGGTCATCTGACTGACCACCAGCATGAGTCAACGGAGAGAGCCAGAGGTATTAAAGTGAAATCTCATTAATATAAACTCTAATTCAAATGATGGACTGTCCCAAATTTACTTTCTCAATGAAGACATTTAGTGGCTCCCACACACTGGAAGAGAAATGCTTTACTTGCTTTAGAATAATTTAGAAAACCTTTATATTTAACTCAACATTTTATTTAAAATTAAAATTTTTATATTTAAGTAGAAATTTCTCAGTGATCAAGGTAGAGAGCCAAAGTTCCTCTAGTTAGGTTATCTGTTGTCTGACTCAAGTTTTTATGTTTCCAGAAGTTAGAAAACATTTTTAATTAAAAAATAATTTCTAGGGACTTCCCTCGTGGTACAGTAGGTTAAGAATCCAACTGCCAGTGCAGGGGACATGAGTTTGATCCCTGGTCCAGGAAGATGCCACACGTTGCAGAGCAACTAAGCCCGTGCACCTAGAACCTGTGTTCTGCAACAAGAGAAGCCACCACAATGAGAAGCCCATTCATCACAAGGAAGAGGAACCCTGCTTGCAGCAATTAGAAAAGCCCACACACAGCAACGAAGGCCCATCATAACCAAAACTAAACACTGAATTATAAAAAAATAAAAAGTAATCACATCTCATTTATTTTGACTTTTCTTGCATTTATCTAAAGGAATAAGGTTTGAACTCCATACCAGATGAATTCTTTCCTAGAGCTGAGGCCAAATAAAGATTTCAAAGAGAATTTCTAGCCAAGCCTTAATGGCTCAGGGTATACCCATAAAAATTTTTAAAGTAACTTATTTATGCACATAAACCAGAAATTTCCCTTAAGTATAATACATTTGCTGATTAATAAAAATATGGTCTATAGATGCATCGTAGCTGTAGGCAGTATTTACTTCTCTATCAGTTGAGTTTTTAGATCAAACACACTAACAGTGTTGGTTCTCAAATATCAAAAGACTCCTTTTCATTGAAGGAATGAAGTGAAGTCGCTCAGTCATGTCCGACTCTGCGACCCCATGGACTATAGCCTACCAGCCTCCTTGGTCCATGGGATTTTCCAGGCAATAGTACTGGAGTGGGTTGCCATTTCCTTCTCCAGTGGGTCTTCCCGACTCAGGGGTAGAACCCAGGTCTCTCGCATTGTAGGCAGACACTTTACCATCTGAGCTACCAAGGAAGGTTTCTTTATGTAATTCCTCCCTAAACTACAAAATTAAGTTGTGATCTCTTGTGATGCTTAAGATATGTTTGGTATAATCACAAAAAGACTGTCAAGAAATAGATGCCAACTAAACATCAGCTATAGATTCATGAGCCAGAATAGAGAGTCCAGGAAGCCTAGTATATAACAAAGCTAGTGTTTCAAACTCACTGGGAAATGAGTATTTTGATTTATCAGTGATGTCAATGTAAATGGTACACATCTGAAGAAAGAATGCTAAACTTAAATTCCCTCTGGATTAAAGATGTAAGTATAAAAAGTTAAAAAGTAAACTATTCGAAGAAAATCAAGGATACTACTTATATAACCCTCTACCTGGGAGAGCTTTTAAAGAACACCCAACAACTCAAAGACCATGAAAGAAAAACTATTTTCCTTTATAAAATTAAAAAAATTAAAATTGGTGTTTTAACACATCACAAAATAAAAGACAAATAATGGATTGGAAAAATTATCTGTAGCACTTATGACAAAACAACTATTAATCCCTGACACATAGAACTTTCCAAAATACCAATAATTTAAAAAAAAAAAAAGGCAGACCACTCAATTGAAAACACAAGCAATAAATTTACCATTGAAGAAAAATAAATGGTTAACAAACATGTAGAAAAAAAGTTCAGTCTCACAAGTAACAAAGGAAAAGGCAAATTAAACACACATGTGATACCATTGTTTTCTATCAAGATGTCTCACATTTTAAAGGCAGAAAAGGCCAGAGCTGTTCAGGGTACAGGAAAGCAGTTCTCTCAAATATAACTGGAAATAACATGGATTACAACAAAATTTTAGAAAACATTTTGACATTATAAATATTAAAAATAACAAGAATCAACAATAGTTTTGCAAAACTATTCTATTTAATAAAAGAAATATATGATATAAGGATATATGTACAAGGATAGTTAATGTAGCATTGTTTTGTGGTAGCAAAAAGTTGGAAACAGTTTGTCCCTCTGTGGGTATAGTCTCTCTTCCTTAAAAGGACAGTTGTGTCCCATTCAACCACAGAAAGAAAGATCACTAATTATTAAAAGACTGAGTTAGGTATAGATCTTTACTTGTCATACTACAAAGAGAAAAAGGAAAATTCCAGAATAATATATATAGTATGATCCTATTGTTAACATAATTACATATTCCATAATCCCATATATATGTATATTCATCTGTATGCGATTGTGTAAACAGAATTTGTTAAGTTTAATTACCTTGGGGAAAGGTAATAGAAGGTGTGGAAGTGAAGTCGCTCAGTCGTGTCCGACTCTTTGTGACCTGTGGACTGTAGTCCACCAAGCTCCTCTGTCCATGGGATTCTCCAGGCAAGAATACTGGAGTGGGTTGCCATTTCCTTCTCCAGGGGAATCTTCCCAATCCAGGGATTGAACCCAGGTCTCCCCCATTGCAGGCAGACGCTTTAACCTGGGCTCCACCAGGGAAGCCCTTAAATACAAGAATACAGTCTTTCAGAAAACCTCCTATAGCGACATAGAACTTCAGATCCAAGTACTAACATCAAAGATTTCAAGGGAGGAAAGGAAGCCAGGTTGAAAGAAGGGGGAGGAGGCGGGAGGGGGGGGAAAAGGGGTGGCCTTAAAGACGTCTCCTGCCACCTACAGATACCCAGGCGTTATGGGACTTTTCCCTGGGCCTCCAGAGAAGGGAGGAGTGGAACTCGGCCCTACCAGAAATCAGACCAGACCAGAACCAGAATTCGAGTTCTCTGCCAAGAGGAGGTGATCAGTCTCCAGTCCTCAGCTCAGGCTGAGGGCCCTTCGACAAGATTCCTGCGTCCAGGACTGGGGGACTAGAAAAACAGGGAAGGATAGGAAGGGTTAAGGAGAGGAAACAGAGAGGGAAAGGGAGAGAGGGCAATAAAGTCTCTTGTTCCTTACCGGTATGGAAGTTCAGGATAATTAACATGTTTCGTTATGTATCTTACATCATTTTCTTAATAAAACAAACATGTATATATCTGGAATTTTTAAAATACAATAAAAAGAAAATGAGAGACTAAGAAAAAGAACCATGAGCTTGTCTTTGATTTAGACTATAGAGAGTTTGGGTAAAATGCTCAAGTTGGTCCTAGTGCACTAATAAGCACTTGTGGTTATGAGAGTTAACTGAGGCGCCTTCAGCAACTCATTTGTTAAACAGTCAGTTCTTTCTGAACAAAATGCAAGTCATTATCCACCCAAACAAGAAAATACTCTGCAGATGCATCTCCTACGCCAAGTTGAGTCTGTGCTATTTTAACCCTCTATTCAGTTGACAAATATCCTTATAAGATTTAAATTAGGCAAACCAAACATTCCAAGGTCAAAGCAATAAAGGGGGTTGAAGTTAAAGCACTAGATGAGTGATTAGGCGAAATTCCTTCTAGGATAAAGGGTGGATCACAGAAGACTTCCTTTAGTTGTAGAGATACCTCCCCCGGTGAGGGGCTGGGTGACAAGGTGTGCAGAAATTTGGAGGACCACACAGACCACGGTTTTGTTGTCCCCAGAGGTGGAGGTGTCTGCTCCCAACTCATGTTCATGCCTCTCCACCCCTCTTGCATTCCCAGCCTTAAACCTAGGCAGCCTCCACACCCGTCCCACTCTAAACATCCCGGTGTGGGACAACATGAACTTGCTGAACTTGTTCATCTGCTTTACAAAGGCATACCCTAGCACCGCCTTCCGAGCTTGTGCAATGATCTTCCCATGGCAGACACTCTCTTCCTCTTCTAACCCCACCATGAATGCCTCTTAGTTTAATCCTCCTCAAAAAGAAGCCCTGACTCCTGAGTCCTAGCCAGTGTAACCTGTAGCTCTCATCTTCACTCACCATGGCTGTGCCTCACCTATCTGCCAGGGTTCCTTATGGTTCTATCTTGGACCTAGTTTCAGGGACCAGATAAAAGGACACTGTCGACCATCTCATGCCTTGATGAGCATCTTTACCTGGCTCCTCACAGCTGGGTAGGCTTTACCCAGAAGTGGGCGTTCTTTAGCACCAGGGTCCCCAAGCTCTGGGCAAAAGATCACTATCGGTCTGTCCCATGAGGAGCCGGGCCGCACAAGAGGTAAGCCAAGAGCAAGCAAGGAAAGCTTCATCTGCTGCTCTCCAGTGCCCCCATTACTGCCTGAAGAGACTTCCCTATCCCCTGCTGCCCCCTGCCACCCCCGCCACCAGTCCAAGGAAAAACAGTTTTCCACAAAACTGGTCCCTGGTCTCAAAAGGTATCAAAAGGTGGGGACCACTGCTCCAGCAGGACGCACTCTCACCACCAAGTTGCCTGTGGGGTTGCACCCCAGAGTCCTGCAAGCCCTGTACTTGCCCAGCCTCAAGACTGAGGAAAGGGTCCAGAGTCAGCTACAGAGACATCCAAGTATCATGGATGGGGCGCTTACATGTCTGGAAGCCAGGTCCTGGGGCGGCATCCCCACTGCAGACAGCAGACAGAGGCCAGGATGCCACAGCAGCAGCCTTTGCTTGGGTAGGGGGGAGGGAAGTGACCAGTCATATGGGGAATTGACATCAGGTTGGCTCATAGGTTACCAAGGAAACCAGCAGAGAAACACACCCCTCACAGGCCCCTTTGATAGGCTATCACAGTGGAGACATTTTGATCTAAAGATTAGAATAACCATTAGCTGGGGCCTGGAGCAAGTATGGAGTCATTTTACTGATTAGGCGCTGTGAGAAGGTCATTCAGGTGAGGAGGGGGTAGGTGAAGCAGAGACTGATCAAGCAGGGGGTATACAGAGGGCAAGAAAGTTCTTGCCTTAGTAAGTTCTTGCCTTACTAAGATCACGCAGCTATTGCTTCAATGGGTCCTGATTTTTACCTTCCAGCAAAGGGGAAAGAAAACAGTAGTAATTGCCCATTGCTTTTGTCCAACCAGCACTTTACTCTCCTGTTAACAGATCCTTTTCTTTGGCCAGAGGGATGGGCAGCTGGTCCAGGTGGGACTCTCAGTACCCTTGGGGACAGGTAACAGGAAGGGTCAATGTGTTCCTACAAGCATCAGTCAATGTCCTTCTGAGCTTAGAGAAGCTTGTCGTCTCTGACAGTGAAACTTCAAACAGCCTCTGTCCTGTGAAGGATAGAAGACAGATGCAGAGGGAAGCAAAGCTAAGAGGTGGGAGTCCTTGGCTTAGTAATATGAGCCAGTGAAACCTTTCCTTTTTTCTTTCTTCCTGCTTTGGCGAAGGGTGGTTAACTAGAGTCAAGTGGGTTTTCTGTCTTTTGCTCAGTGGTAGCGAATCTGCCTGCCAATGTAGGAGACACAGGTTCGATCCCTGAGTTAGGGAGATCCTCTGGAGGAGGAAATGGCAACTCACTCCAGTATTCTTGCCTGGAAAATTCCATGGACAGAGGAGCCTGGTAGACTACAGTCCATAAGGTTGCAGAGTCAGACATGATTGAGTGACTGAATACACACACAACTAATGTAAAAGTAGACATTTACTGATTCTTCTATGTGCCAGCAATTATACTAGAGTCTTTAAACACATCATCTCATTTTCATTTATCTTCCACAATAATCCTATTACCTTACCCATTTTGGTGGTAAGGAGACTGAGGCTCAGAGGGGTAGCGACTTGCCTAATGTCACACAGGTATTCAGAGGAGGCGCCTCAGTTCACACCCAGTTCTACTGGACCCCAAAGTTCTGCCCTCTGCTTCACTACCTGGACTTCTGTTCAGCAATTGCTTCCTGGATGTGGAAAGACAACTCAGAGGATGAAAATCAACTGGTCCCCTTAAGAAATGAGCCCCTGAAGGAATTTCTGAAGCAATACTGCTCCAGGATGGCGACAAATCCCTTTGGGACATTTCTTCTTTTTGAAAATAGCTCTTTTATTCCTTCATTTCCACTCCTCTCCCTTGGTTCTCTACACTTTTGTTCTACTAGGAATTCTGGCCAAAGTTCAGACATTTCCCATCCCTAGGAAGGCCTCCTTCTCCTAAGATAATGAAAAGAAATCTTGATTATTATTTGAAAGAGTGCTGGTTGTTACAAGGATCAGAAGCTCAAAGTCTTTATCTCCCACGCAGGGCAGTTCCACTTGAGTCAGAATGTCTGGAGAGCCATGAACATTGTAAGAAGGGAGCAGGCTATGGTTAGATTGACATTTTATTGTGAAGGGCAGACTGCAGGTGATTTGTATTCAAGATAAGAAAGCCAATTAAAAAGATGGGGCCTGCAGGAGTCTCACTTGCAGGGCTGCCACTTGCAGGTTGTGCTCTGAGCTCAAGTATCCAACAAGAGGGGAGAGTGGGGCTGAAATAACCTCCATGATCCAGGCCATGATCCACTCACAAGCCATTTTTGGGGAGTGGGGCACTGTCAACTGAAGAAAAGGATCTTGCTCTAGTTAGCACATAGGTGCCCCTGGGCTCATTGCTGTCTTGGCCGCTATATTCTGGGTGAAACACGATGAAGTCTTGAATGAAGGTAGTAGCATTGGGATTTGAAACTAGGGAACAAGTTCACATTTGCCTTGTGAGTTTGAGGTACTTGTATGAAAACCAAGAGAGCTATATGATATCTCTCGAGAGATGTTTACCTCTCTAGAAATGAACTGAGGGCCATGTCTAAAGTCAGAATTTGGAAGTTGCTAATGTATAACCAAAGGGTAGTTGGTGGGAATGTGGACTGATATTGGGTCTCTGCTGCAAAATGCAAAAGGCATAGAAATGCATTGTTATTTACTTAGCTGTACTAGGAGACAAGTATAAAGTTTAAGAAAAGAAATGATTAATGTTCAACAGAAGGTCCCTGCTGTATCAATTTGCCAAGCTCTTTGGCTCCACACATGAGCCCACCTAAATCTGAGCCGTTAACATACATATAATGCAAAAGAAGTTGAACTTGCCTTTGCCTCATAAATTGCCTCTTCTCATACACTCTGCTAAGCAGTCTGGATGGATATAAACAGCTGTTCATTGCAAGAATGCTAGATATTCTTCACTGACAGATGGCAGCAATTCCCTAGGGTACACACACACACACACACACACACACACACACACACACACACACACACACACACACGAAACCTCAGTAAGTTCAATAACACTGATACTCATCAATGAAGTTATTGAAATTGAGAGATTTAGAATCAGAAGGAAGTCCTGGAATGAAAAACACACTTAAGTTAGCATTTCTTCCAGGTTCGATGCAGTTTTTTACTTTGGATAGCTGCTATGAACAAAACCACTTTCCATTTTATACTTTACTTTTAAAGAATAAGAAATTCTCTCTCACAATCAGATCATTAAATGCCTGTTCTCTGTATCTCAGATCCCTTTCTGCCCTTGCCAGTGGAAGGACAAGAACTCTAAATGTGTACCTTCTTGGAAGCAGAGCGGACAAATTCATAACGGAATGTGGCATAATGTTTGTGTGGTTTGCTGAAATGATCATGTTTGGAAAAAATTTCTTACAGAAAATATTACTAGAAAGTCTCACTAATCCATCCAACTTCAAGCCAATGTGAATACCTAAATAGATTTGACTAGTTGTTGCGATAGAAAGGAAATAGGGAATATCCAGATCATATTCTATGCAAAACTAGTGATGACTTTCAAAGCAGTGAACTTTTCTACAACTCAGTTTAAATGTGGAGAACTACCACATCCAGATCTCAAGACCAGGACATCCTTCAATGGGGTTATCCTTTGAAATTTCTTCTCAAGAGATACAGATTAGTTATGTTCTTCATAAAATCATATAATTTTAAAATTAAAGTGAGAATAAGATTGAATGCTGGTTGAGATGGGCTGTAAAGGTTGTTTAGTTCAATCACCCACCCAAGTATTAAATATTGAATTTCTTATACCTCATTCTCCCAGGTGGTTACAAAATCTGGGATAGAATATTTCTACAGATAGGAAAAGTCATGACCACCTGAGATGGTTCACTTCATTTCTGCATAGGTTCATTAGAACATTTTTTTCCTTATATGGAGGCAAAATTGTCTCCTTAAGCTTTTTTCCTATTTATTTTAAATCTCCCTAATTGAATATGGATAATACCATTGAGTAGTTGAGTGTTTACAACATGACAGGCACTGCTCTGAGCATATTACATAGATTCATTTATTTATTATTCAAGATAATCCTTTTGGATAGGTAAATATCGATATTAATATCATTTCCAATCTACAGAGGTGGAACACTGAGGCACAGAAGAATTAAATAAATTCCCCAAGATATCCCATTCTAAAAGGGATAGATCCAGGATTAGGAGTCAGGCATTCTGACTCCAAAGTACTAATACTATAATTTTAAAGTTGCCTAAATGATGCCAATTTGTCCTCAAAGTTGATAACCATGGATCTGGTCAAAATGTGTCATGTTTCAGATTGTAAACTTGTAAAAGGTTACATGGCTGTCAGGAGGCAAAAGACCAGACCTTAGGTCTCATGACTCAACAGTCTGGAATCGTTTCCAACAAGTATTTTTGCCAGCCAGTCTATGACATGTTAGCACTGCCCATCTCTGCATTTATTCTCTTTCTCATAAATTAAAACGTTCCAGGATGGACTTCCCTGATGGTGCAGTGGTTAGGAATCTGCCTGCCAATACAGGGGATACAAGCTCAACCTCTGGTCTGAGAAGATTACACATGCTGTGGGACAACATCTCAGTCGTGTCTGACTCTTTGCAGCCTGTGCACCGCAACTCCTGAGCCCCCATTCTAGAGCCCCGGTGGCACAATGCTAAAGCCTGTGTTCCACGAGAGAAGCCAGGGGGCGATGAGAAGCCCACACACCACAGCGAGAGTAGTCTCCATCGCAACTAGAGAAAGCCCGCATGCAGCGATGAAGACCCAACACAGCCAAAAACAAATAAATAAGTACACATTTGAAGAAATGTTCCAGGGCACCCCAAACTCACCAGTTCCACAGAAAACATTCTACCATAGCCTAACGAATCTCCTACTAATTCACTTTTTCATATGGGTAAGCATGAACATCATTTTTTATAAAAGTACCTTCAAGTAGTTCTAACATTAACTCAACTTCTTGCTGGATTTTACATGCCAAACTCCTCCGGTTTTCTTTCTTCAGATGCTTGCAGAGGTATTCTGGTAATTTATGCACTTGCTTTCCACTTGATCAAGTATATAGGACATTTCATAAATCCATCACTTTGGTTCTTAAAATTTTGTTAAAGACAGCTTTCCTTTTCACTCTTTTCTACCTTGTTAAGTATTTTTATTCATTCAACTACTTATTAAACAGATATGTAGTGAAAGTCTGCTATATTCCCTGACACTGATTTCTTATTCTTCAAGGCATTTTTAAGACCTGAAATCATACCCTATATTTACTTGCCTACTATATTGTTCATCTCCCTTGCCTCTGACAGAATGTTAGGTCCATAACAGCAGAGATTTTATGATGTTCATATTGTGTCCTTGATAGCAAAAGCACTGTCTGGCCCATGGTATATGCTCAATAAATATTTACTGAATAAATGAGTGAGTGAGTGAGTGAGTGAGTGAATAAATGAATGGATGGATAAATTAATAAAGAAGTAGATGGATGGATAGATGGTTGGAGAAGGGAATATCAAGTGCCTGACTCTGGAGATACAAAATATGTGTTAAGTTTCCTACCTTAAAGGAGTTTGCAATCCTACTGCAACTGAAAATAGTAGATTCTAAGTTGTTCCATGGAGGTATGAACAAAGAGCATTAACTGGGAACTGCATGTGAGTGTGCTAAGTCATCTCAGTCGTTCGTGTCTGACTCTCTGGCTCTATGAACCGTAGCCCCACCAGGCTCCCCTGTCCATGGGATTCTCCAGACAAGAATACTGGAGTGGGTTGCCGTGCCCTCCTCTAGGGGCTCTTCCAGACCCAGGGATCAAACCTGCGTCTCTTATGAGTCCTGCATTGGCTGGCAGGTTCTTTACCACTAGCACCACCCGGGAAGCCTGGTTGGGAACTGAGGGGAAGGAATCTACAAGCTTGCCTGGAGAAGTCAGGAGAAGGATCCCTGCTGAAGCTGGCATTTGAGTTGGGATGTAAAGGAGGTAGGGAATTCACCCAGTGGCCAAGCAGGGCTGACATTTACAATGGGAAGAAGAGACAGCAAAGGGCAGGACTCTGAGCAATGAGGAACAGACAGAATTGGAGATTTCAGAATAATATTCCAAACAGAGTTCATCCACAGATTGATGCTCAACAGTGACTTCATCTGTCTTACGACCAGGATATGCTGGCAACCCACTCCAGTATCTTTGCCTGGAAATCCCATGAACAGAGGAGCCTGGCAGGCTATAGTCCATGGGATCGCAAAAGGATTCAGACACAGCTTAGCAACTAAACAGCAACAACGTGTGCCAATAGAAAATACCCACTGTGATTTCAAAGTAAAACTTATTCACTTGTGTCCAACTCTTTGCAACCCCATGGACTGTAGCCTGCCAGACTCCTCTGTCCATGGAATTCTCCAGGCAGGAATACTGCAGTGGATTGCCATTCCCTTCTCCAGGGGGTCTTCCCAATCCAGGGATCGAACCTGAGTCTCCGCACTGCAGACCAATTCTTTACCAGAGCCAGCAGGGAAGCCCACTGTGGGCTGAAACCAAACTTTAAAGGTCAGTAACTAAGTCTGAACAGTTTATGGAACTCAGTTTCCTCATCAGTAAAATGAGGATTTTAAAAAGTAATTCCTTCATTAAGTCACTGCTAGGAATAAATAAATTAATATATATGAAGCACTAGACATACAGTACAGTTAGTTCTGCTAGAATGTGGCACAAGCTGGCTAAAAATTCCTATGCGAAACTACACATTAAAAACTACAGGTTATTGGAAACATGAGGATGGGGCACAATCCACAAACACTTTGTTAGTGACACATTAATAAAAAGAAAGGAGTCCAGTAAAAATAGTAGCAGTTTTGTACATGCTAAGTGACTAATAAATACAACACTTTGAGAAGACCTACAGTTTGCTTTCTAAACTGGGCACTGGGAAGAGTTATAACTTGGGAGTTACTGTGAAGTGGTTGAAGGAGGGTTATCTGAAATCAGATTGAAAGTTCTAACGGCAGACAAGGATGGGTGTGGATCATAACACATGCTGTGAACTGAAGGGGCTGGTCCGCATTTGAGGGATGTCTGTGTGCATGCACATGTATTTTGCATCTTCCTACTAGGCTCCATTCAGTTAGGTGCTATTTTCTGCATTCGCCTGGTATTTCTCAAGGACAAAATCATGCACAATTAAAAATGAAATTTGTATTATGCTGAAGCTGTTCCCTAATATATTAGTTGCACTGGAATAAATCCACATTTCCAGAACCAGCATAACAGCAGAGCTGACTATAAGTGTTCAATAAAAATGCCTGTCACAAAAATATTTAAAGTGCAATAATATGAAGTATCAAACATGTTGGGGGCCAGTGTGAGGAACTCCGCCCATGGCAAAGGTCATGAGGAAAAGGAAGCTTGGCATATGCAAAGGCGTGATCAAGCCTCAGGAGATCCCCTGTTCCCCAGCATCTACCCCAAAACCAGAGTACTTTACAGGGGAGCTCTCTCCCATAACCATTTCTCTCGGAGAAGGAGTTAACTTGCAGCCCCAGTTAATAAAAATTCCTGGGCGTGACAAGAGTGTTTCAACTTCCAAACTCTGAAGGTTCTCTAGCCTGCCTGATCAGGTTGTCCAGCCGCATGTGATTGTTTACAGCCTCCCAGCTGTGAGAGGCATGGGATGCTTTAAAACTTTCTAAATACAGACTCTTTTGAGAAGTTGGAAGATTATTAGTACAGTATTAGTGGGTTGATTAGGAATTATATTGGTGAAGGGTTTTTTCATTTGTCATGCCAATAATTACTGCTAATTCCCTGCCTTGGGTGTGACAAGGGTGGCTCAGGTCAAACCTCTCTGCTGACAGACTAGCTTGTGTGACAACCTCTCAACCATAAACAGCACAGAGAGTTTGGAGTATTAGCATAGGGCTTTCCTCATTTGATTGCCCACAGGCCTTCATATCCTTAGGCACCTGAGAATATATTAATCAATGTATTTGGAATATAGAAAAGGAAATATAGTAGTTTTTGATGTTAGCAATACTAGACTTTTGAGTTAATGAATTTTCTCTTTGTTATAGACTACTGTACTCTGTTATAAATCACTGTGTCCTTGCTATTTAAAAATGTAACCTTATCACTATCTTAAGACTAAATAGATTGTAAAGGGAACATTGGTGAAGGGTTTTCATTTGTTGGACTGATGTTTGCTGCTAAGTCTTCATATTCCCTACCCTTATAATAAGTATAACTAGCATATAGGAGAAATAAGTATTAACCTTTAAGCATATGAGAGAAAAAGTATTAACCTTTAAGACTAATCACGTTAAACCTTAGGTTAAGTAAATTCCTTTCTTGATTGTAACTCACTACACCCTCACCCTACAGGAATGCAACTTTATTTGGAGGGTGGTGCCTGAAAAAATCACTCCTGGAAAAATAAGCTTTCTGGTTAACTGACCAGTATCAGAAAGGGCCATAAAATGTCAGCGGACCTCATGGTCAGAAGATGATATAAAACTCATACGACCTTTGTATAATTTTATATGAAACACCTGATTATGACAAGGGTCAGGTCTGCTGACCCCGTGTGACTCTGTATTCATCCCTATGTGTAACAAAAGGTATATAAACAAACCTGAAAAACAAAGAAATCGGATCAGTTCCGGAAAGACTGATTCCCTCATGTCGTTCTTCTGTGCTCCCCAATTTTCTGGCTGAATTCCCATCTGGAGCGTGGGTGCCCGCCATTCAGATGGTGCAAATTCCTTTGTCCGGAATTTTATTGGTACCCCACATAAGCCAAGTTATTCAGCCCCTTTCTCTCTCTCTTACTATTTTCTGGCCGAATTCCCATCTGGTGCATAGGACCCACCAAGCCTACTAATTCTGCCTGGGCTTCTAAGATCGGACCGGGAGAGGGGCCTCAGTGCCTCCTCTCCTTCAGGAGAACGGGAGGACGCCTGCGGCCTTCATAGGTGGTGATTGGTACCCTGTGTTAACCAAGTTATTTGGCCTCTTTTTCTCTGCTAAATTCCTAGTCCCTCTCTATCTGTAATTCAATAAGTTTTTCCTAGGACGCCTATTCCGTACCCATCTTCGAATCACCCTGGATCCACCGGGGCTGGACCCCAGCACAAACAGCCGACAACACGAAGTTAATGATTTAGGAAGATTCCTTGCCCTCCTACTTCCCTGTGGCCTTTCAACCTAACATGAAATTCCAGGACTAGCAGTGCTTCAAGTTGTTGGGACCATTTCTTAACATTCACTTTTCCTCAGGCCAGAATAATCAACAAAGTACCTCTGAATAGTAGTCTAAATATAAAATGTAATTTAAAAACAATGAACTCTTACTTTCTCCAGCCCCATTCCACAACTGCCAGCTTGCTGTTTCACTTATAACCTGAGCAGATATTATTGGACCATAGGGTAAAGGGGTTTTTTTTTAAAAAGAGAACACAGTTTTTAGGATCAGAAAGGATGAATGTCTAAAATGGCCATTTAAAATTTTTCATTCATTAAACAAACTAAAATTCTCACCCAATTAAATATTAGATTCTAAAACTTGAAGCCCCAGAGTCCAAAATTTTGAGAAGGAACTAATTCAAGATGTGCATAAGATCTAATTAAAAGTACTTATAACATTGATCATACAGAATTTCAAGTAAATCTGTATTTTAAATCAATGTTTTTCTATCCTCACATAAAACATTGATAAATATAAGTGACAGTCATATGAGAGTTTGCTTAAAGAAAAAGTTATACGGGACCTACCTAAGGTTTTGTACCTTCACTGAAGAAAAGGTAATCCAGAGAACTGCTCTGTCCTCTCCAATCTTGCTTTTTCAACTTGAAAATGCATTCAGACACCCAGAGTCTTATTAAAAGGCAGATCCTCACAGAACCTTTAGGGTGAAAACCTGAAAATCCTCCAGTTGGTGAGAGTTTGCAAATTGATGCATTTGTCAGAAAGAAGTACTTTTGAAAAAAAGTACTTTTCGAAATAAAAATTATGTTGTGATTTAATTCTCCCAACATGGATAGGATATTTACCCTGGTGTCTCTTCTAATCTGCGCGAACTATATATCCTTGATCCCACGGGACGCGGGGGAACCGGGAATTTGGCACAGACCAGGGCCTGACCGCTGTCCTCTAGATTAATCACACTCCTGCAAGCTTTTTGATTCGCTCACCAGCCAGGTGGCGCTACTTCCCTACTCTTCCCGGCAGCTCCGACGCCTTGCGTATCATCCCAACCTTTAGACGTGCCCTCCACCTTCCAACAGCTGCCTTCTGTTTGCCAACACATGCGCTTTTTAAAATCTCATTAGATATATAATGTTTTCGGCCAGGCATGTGTGCCAAGAGCACTGCGTCCTCCCTGGAGAACTCCCTAGAGTCTGGAATGAGGAAAAGCCGGGTTGTCAAGAGTGGGAAACAGGGGACCTGTTTATTGGTATAACGTTTGTCATAGAAACAAATCGGATGCGTCACACTAAGTGTGAGTAGACCCTGGGGATCTTTGGATACTGTGTATTTTTCCCCCAGTGACAATTAAACTGTAGTCCTTGCAGCATTCTCAGGGCTGGATTAGCCAGTGCAGGCAAAGTGTAGAATCGGTATTACTCTCCCAGAATGTCACTGCGCTCGCCTATCAATCTGCATAAATTCTACTAGAAAACTTTAGGAAAAAAATGCTATTCAGAGCAAATGATGCATCAAATTCAAACAGGCCATCAAGATTGCTAATGGATTTTAATAGCAGCTATTACAGCATAATAGTATTTTCCCAACAGCTGTTTGTTGATACAATTCTCGGTTTACAGGACCTTTTTGTCCAATCCCAGGAGACGGCCGGCTTGTTCATTTATAATCATTTGGTTCCACCTACAAACAAATGCTACTTTGTTTGCATTTGGAGACAGGAATGGTCTGCAGCTTTGACCTACTCCCACCTCATTCAAGGAAACCAGCAGTGAATATTACAAGCTAGATTAATTAGTTAATATTTAGATATACTAACTACTGCCAGAATAAACACTGTCAACTGGCCAAATCAAAGAAAAGCTTCCAGTGATTGCTTGGATACATTCTGAGTGATGTGAGTTGCCGAAAACTGTCTTTTATGTAGAGTAGTAATGGCTCTAGACAAGGATTAAGTCTGAGGGGTTTTTTGGGGGAGGGGATTTTAAACCTTTTTATTTTTATTGGGGTACAGCCAATTAACAATGTTGTGGTAATTTCGGGTGAAGAGTGAAGGGACTCATATACATACATATACATGTAGCCATTCTCCCACAAAACCCCCTCCCATCTAGGCTGCCATATAACACTGAGTAGAGTTCCAAGTCCTGTACAGTGGGTCCTTGCTGGTTATCCACTTTGGATATAGCAGTGTGCACAAGGCCTTCCCAAACTCCCTAACTATCCCTCCCCCAGCAATTGTAGGTGTGTTTTCTAAGTCTGTGAGACTCTTTCTATTTTGTAAGTTCATTTGTATCATTTCTTTTTAGATTCCACATGTAAGGGATGTCATAGGATATTTCTTCCTCTGTGTCTGATTTACTTTACAAGGCTGAGATTTTTTAAACAAAAGGATCCATAAGCTATTCTGAGTTTTTCTATTGGAGATGACTAGTATTAGAAAATGCCCATAAATCATGGCCAAAGTGAAAGGCTTGATTGCTATTAATAATTGTGATAATAATCAGGGTGACGAAGAATATATCAATGAAACCCAAAGCTTTGTTTCTTATGGAATGGTTAAGAGATTATAGCACTGAAAATAAATGTTAGTTCATGAGTTCATGAGGAATCACCTAAGGAATGCGTTTAAAATGTGGATTCCTGGCCCCTACCCCAGAGATTTGAGGCAGGAGCCAGGAATTCACATTTTAACAAGCACTCCACAAGATTCTGGTGCCTGTCATCCATGGACCACACTCTGAGAAAATCCGAGAAAAATAGCATTAGTTTATAAAACTATCCCAAAAGTCTTAGTGCAGTTTTAAGATTTAATGACTTCAGTACACATGGTTTAAAAAGTACATAAAACATGATTTGAAAGCTTACTTTTATTCTTTTTCTACTCATTCAGTTTTGTAAATTTGGAAAAAAATAATTTTCAGCTATAATTTTCTGTTTCCAGTGAACATTTGTTATCTTCAATCAGGAGATTTTAAAAGAAAATATAAAGTTTCAAAATTACTCAAAACTCTTGAGGCTCAAGAGAGAAGGGATATATATACATATAGCTGATTCACTTTACTGCACAGCAGAAACTATCACAGCATTTGTAAAGCGATTAATCTCCAATAATAAAAAATTACTCACAACTTATAAAACCAGATAAATGTAAAAAAGGAAAAAGAATTACACTTCCAAAAGAAGTTCTTTTTAAGCTTATAGTTTTTATACATCTGACACTATTAATGTATAAAACTGTACTAAGGCTTTCAGGGCAAACCGTATAGAACTTAAACATTGGATTACTGAAACCGAGAAGTAGGATTGAAACCTCAGTCCTGTCTAGCCACTAGTGGTTCGGATTGAGAGGCATCTGCATGCATAAATCTCAGTCTGGCAGGCTCTGGTGGGTCTTCTGGGTTACTGCTGCGGACTTGACAAAGAATCAAGTGGGCATAACAAGGAGAGGAAATGATAGCCCTGTTGAGTTGGGGTATCAAAAGGATGCAGGCATCTTACATGTCATCAGTTCAGTTCAGTCAGTCAGTCATGTCCGACTCTTTGTGACCCCATGAATCACAGCACGCCAGGCCTCCCTGTCCATCACCAACTCCCAGAGTTCATCCAAACTCATGTCCATTGAGTCCGTGATGCCATCCAGCCATCTCGTCCTCTGTCATCCCCTTCTCCTTCTGCCCCCAGTCCCTCAGGGTCTTTTCCAGTGAGTCAACACTTCACATGAGGTGGCTAAAGTATTGGAGTTTCAGCCTCAGCATCAGTCCTTCCAATGAACACCCAGGACTGATCTCCTTTAGGATGGACTGGTTGGATCTTCTTGCAGTCCAAGGGGCTCTCAAGAGTCTTCTCCAACACCACAGTTCAAAAGCATCAATTCTTCGGCACTCAGCTTTCTTCACAGTCCAACTCTCACATCCATACATGACAACTGGAAAAACCATAGCCTTGACTATACAGACCTTTGTTGGCAAACTTCATAATTCACAAAAGTGCTTATATCTACGTTATCTCATTTAACCCCTGCCATCCGGATAGGCAGGTAGCATTTCTCCCACTTAACAGATGAGAAGACTGAGGCTCCAGGGAGTTTCTGTGATTAGTCCAGAAAACAAACAAACCAAAAACAGCAAACGGCTAACTCAAAGTCAAGTCTCTGACTCTTCTCTGTGCCACGGCCACCCCTGACCAGGGGTCCAGGTCAGGCAGTGAAGCCTGAGAGGGCTCAGAGGGCTCAGCAAGGAGAAGAGCAGAAGGTGGCAGATCAGAAGGTGGCAAAATGGGACAAGAACTTGCTGCAGAGCAAGGTAAGGCTGGAGACAGACTCCAGATCAAAAGGAACAAGCCCTTTGGCTAGAGGCCACTGACAGCGGTGCAGGCAGCGTTCTCAACCCTAGAGGCCATGCTCACCTCTTTGTCTGGGTCTTGCTGGAGACAGTTTAGGGAAGTGTCCGGGAAACAGTACATCCAAAGTCACCTCTGTCACAGTGTTCTTGTGTGACTGTGAGTTCATTGTTACATCTCTTTGACTTTCCATTGTCTCCTTGGTATAATTCATATATTAATAGCTACCTCTCAGAATTGTTGGGATTTTAAATAAATTAGTTATAATAAAATGATGCACCTGGAAAAGAGCTGATCAGTTGCATCTAATCTGGCCCCCCAGCTGTAGAAGGGGAACTAACTTGCTCTTCCCTGGGTCACTGGCTATTGGAGCCTGTTCTCACTGCAGCCACAGCGCCCACATAGCAGGCACACGGAGAGTTTTTCTGAATGATTGAACCAAACTCATATTCTCCCCATGACACATCAGCTACTTCCTGGGGGTCTTTATTTCTATCACTGGTATTATCTTTCTTTTCCTTATCATCTAGGACAGAAATTTTGCATTGACTCTTTACAGCACCACCCATTCTTCCCCCATATCAGTACCAAAGATTCATCTTTTCTCTGACCACTGTTTCTGACTCTAATAATTCTAGGTTGTATGCTTATGATTTCTGTCCAAAACTATCAGAACAACCTAACTGCTCTTCCCATCATTTCTTTACCCAGCATAAAGCAATCGCATTAATCTTCTTAAATTTTACCATGAAGTTAGTCAAAGTCCTCAGAGAGTAAAACGCAAGTGTCCCAGTGTTCCACATCGTGGCTATGTTTTACCTCGCCAGCCTCACCTCCTACTGTGTCTTTTCAGACTTGCTCTGACCAGCCAAGCTGAACAGGCTCCCCAAGCATACCGTAGATTTACCACATCCGTGCCTAGCAAGAAACCTGTACTTAACAAGATTCAACAGAGGTTCACTGAATGAACAGAACTGCCCAAATCCTTCTGGTCAAAATGCCTTTGAATAGAATCCTCAGTTGGGGACTGAGCTGAGCACTGCCCCACTCCTGCTCACTCCTTCCACCATCAGCTTCACCTCATGAAAGACGCCCACAGCTCCTCTTTTCTACAGAAAGAAAATATATAAACTGCTCAAGAGTAGAACACACCATCAAGAAAAGGGGTAAGAATATGTGAGGAGGGCTTCCTGTGGTCCGGTGGTTAGGAATCCGCTTGCCAATGCAGGGGACACAGGCTCGATCCCTGGTCTGGGAGGATTCCACAGGCCACAGCTACTGAGGCCATGAGCCCTAAGGCCCACGCTCCACAAGAGAAGCCCACCAAAGTGAGACGCCCGTGCGCCACAACTAGAGGGCAGCCGCCGCCTGCCACAGCCAGAGGGAGCCCTCACGCAGCAACGGAACCCAGCGCAGCCAGGAATAAAGCATTTGAATTAAATAAAACAATAAATGGTCACTTTTTAATCTCTTTAAAACAAAAGAGTCTGTGAGGAAGAGTAACTTTTATTTGTGTAGCTCACACATATCTCATTTGATAAGGTGATATTTGCATTCAAACACTGCAAAAATTAGTAAGACATGTTCCAAGTCTTTGTTTGTAGTCTTTGGGCCCCAAAGGAAGCAAAGACGTATTCTATTGAATTTGGCAACTCTGATTTTGTAGGCATGAGCTAGATATAATTTTATCTTTGGGCCTCAAAGACCAGGGTTAAGTAACTAATTTTCTCCTTCTTATGAGGATTTATTTATATATTTTTTGGTTATGTTTATTTTAGACATTTTATTTTTGGTCACTAGATGGCTCTGAATTTCCACTGGAAAACAAGTCATTAAAAGACTGATGAAAATACACAATTTTCACTAAATAATTTAAAAATATGTCTTTAATATTTTTTTACTTAAGAATATTGATCAAAGTAAAAAAGAAAAAAGAAACCATAAGCTCCAAATAGCAATGTGTTAGTTCATTTACTCTATCTAGCTTTCAGAATACATTATTTATAGCATTACATGAAATTTATGGCTATTGTTGGAGAAGGAAATGGCAACCCAGTCCGGTATTCTTGCCTGGGAAATGCAATGCACAGAGAAGCCTGGTGGGCTACAAGGCAAAGAGCTGGGCATGACAGTGACTGAGCATGAGCTATCGCATTGGTTATAAGTGCAATTGTTAAATGACTCAAAGTATGATTCAAATAATGTTACAGATCTTCTTCAATATCCTGAGATCCCATCATGCACTGAAAATATAAGGTGAAAATGCATTCAGTATACCTAATCTACTGAATCTCATAGCTTAGCCTGCTGCTGCTGCTGCTGCTAAGTCTGCTGCTAAGTCGCTTCAGTTGTGTCCGACTCTGTACGACCCCATAGACGGCAGCCCACCAGGCTCCGCCGTCCCTGGGATTCTCCAGGCAAGAACACTGGAGTGGGTTGCCATTTCCTTCTCCAATGCATGAAAGTGAAAAGTGAAAATAAAGTCACTCAGTCGTGTCCGACTCTTTGCAACCCCGTGGACTGCAGCCCACCAGGCTCCTCTGTTCATGGGATTTTCCAGGCAAGAGTGCTGGAGTGGGGTGCCATTGCCTTCTCCCTCTTGGCATAGCAGTTTGAAAGAATCCTGGATCTCTGGTCTACCTTAAATGTGCTTAGAACACTTGCCTATAGTTGGGCAAAATCATCTCACCCATAGCCTATTTACAGTAAGGTGCTATCTCATGCAATTTATTGAATACTGGACAGTAAAAGAAAAACAGAACTTTTGGGGGAGCAGAATGGTTATTAGTGTGTCAGTCTTTACTCTCAAGATTTCATGGCTGTCTGGGAGCTATGGCTTGCTGCCACTGCTCACTATCACTAGAGAGTATCATACCAAATGCCATTAGCCTAAGAAAATATCAATATCAAAACTCAATGTGCAAGCAAATTTGGAAAACTCAGCAGTGGCCACAGGACTGGAAAAGGTCAGTTTTCATTCCAATTCCAACGAAAGGTAATGCAAAAGAATGCTCAAACTACCGCACAATTGCACTCATCTCACATGCTAGTAAAGTAATGCTCAAAATTCTCCAAGATAGGCTTCGGCAATACGTGAACTGTGAACTCCTGATGTTCAAACTGGTTTTAGAAAAGGCAGAGGAACCAGAGATCAAATTGCCAACATCCGCTGGATCATGGAAAAAGCAAGAGAGTTCCAGAAAAACATCTATTTCTGCTTTATTGACTATGCCAAAGCCTTTGACTGTGTGGATCACAATAAACTGTGGAAAATTCTGAAAGAGATGGGAATACCAGACCACCTGACCTGCCTCTTGAGAAATCTGTATGCAAGTCAGGAAGCAACAGTTAGAACTGGACATGGAACAACAGACTGGTTCCAAATAGGAAAAGGAGTACATCAAGGCTGTATATTGTCACCCTGCTTATTTAACTTATATGCAGAGTACATCATGAGAAACGCTGGATGGGAGAAATATCAATAACCTCAGATATGCAGATGACACCACCCTTATGGCAGAAAGTGAAGAAGAGCTAAAAAGCCTCTTGATGAAAGTGAAAGAGGAGAGTGAGAAATTTGGCTTAAATCTCAACATTCAGAAAACAAAGATCATGGCCTCCAGTCCCATCACTTCATGGGAAATAGATGGAGAAACAGTGGAAACAGTGTCAGACTTTATTTTGGGGGTTCCAAAATCACTGCAGATGGTGACTGCAGCCATGAAATTAGAAGACGCTTACTCCTTGGAAGAAAAGTTGTGACCAACCTAGATAGTATATTCAAAAGCAGAGACATTACTTTGCTGACTAAGGTCCGTCTAGTCAAGGCTATGGTTTTTCCTGTGGTCATGTATGGATGTGAGAGTTGGACTGTGAAGAAGGCTGAACACTGAAGAATTGATGCTTTTGAACTGTGGTGTTGGAGAAAACTCTTGAGAGTCCCTTGGACTGCAAGGAGATCCAACCAGTCCATTCTGAAGGAGATCAGCCCTGGGTGTTCTTTGGAAGGAATGATGCTAAAGCTGAAAATCCAGTACTTTGGCCACCTCATGCGAGGAATTGACTCACTGGAAAAGACTCTGATGCTGGGAGGGATTGGGGGCAGGAGGAGAAGGAGACGACCGAGAATGAGATGGCTGGATGGCATCACGGACTCAATGGACGTGAGTCTGAGTGAACTCCAGGAGATGGTGATAAACAGGGAGGCCTGGCGTGCTGTGATTCATGGGGTCGCAAAGAGTCGGACATGACTGAGCGACTGAACTGAACTGAAGAAAATATCAAAATTCGAAGTATGATGTCTACTGAATGCGTATTGCTTTCACACTCATAAAGTTGAAATGTTGTTAAGTTGAACCATGGTAAGTTGGGGACCACCTGTGTCCAACAATCAGGTCTATCATATTTTTCAAAATACTTCAAAATACTGTCATAGAACTAACTTTCATTGCTTTAAAATATTTCCAAACTATACATCAACAGACCTGGAAGGTCTAGGACATATTCCTTGATCATTTTTAAGGTTGATAACTTTAAACAAAAAGGATTGTTGGAACAAGGATCTTTTAGCCAAATTGGAGGTTGCCATATTGGTGTCGTAATTCACAGTAATTCACTATGCTCAGTTCACCCATAAAAAGTGTTGCATCTGAGTTCTGCAAGGATTCAGTGTGTTTCCAAACACATTATAGTGCGGCTTCATACAGGAAAAAGTCATCCAAAGCCATCTCTGGATAACCTATTAATAAAGGAGCTAAGAGTGTGGGGTGGAGAAGCATAGGGAGAGAGAGACTGGCTGTGCAAAGACATTGTCTGCTTGGCTTGAGCTTTCTGGAGAAAAGTGAAAGTGAAGTGAAGTCGCTCAGTCACGTCTGACTCTTTGCAACCTGAGGACTGTAGCCCACCAAGCTCCTCTGTCCATGGGATTCTCCAGGCAAGAATACTGGAGTGGGTTGCCATGTCCTTCTCCCGGGGATCTTCCCAACCCAGAGATCAAACCCAGGTCTCCCACATTGCAGGCATACGCTTTAACTTCTGCACCACCAGGGAAATCCACCCACCTTTAAAATTCACTTTTTCCAGTTTTCCCAGTTGTTCTGCATCAGCCCACAGGCTTCCTAAATGTTCATTTTATCTCTTAACAAAATAAGAGAGAGGTTGTGAGATATTTGTTATAATTTTAATCCCATCCTCTGCCCATCCCTTTCCAAAGTCTCCAAGTTTACCCCATTTCTTTTATGTTTTCAAAACATACACTGTGCAGAATGACCGATTACACATCCTTTACTCCTGATTCTGTGTATGGGTACATAGCAGCTGAAGACAGAATCAGACTGAGCTGCAGAGCAAGGCCCTTCTCCATGAACTTGACTGTTGACATGTGAAGAGTCTAAAGATACACTTGGGTTCCAGCAGCTTAGTTTGCCCCAGACAAAAAACATAAGGTGCTTTCAGTTACATTCAAGATAAATCTCAGACAGGGCAATCTTCAAGTGAGAGCAGGAGATATTGGGCATATACTCTCTGATTTGCAATTTTTTTAACTGATAAAAGCAGCTTCCATCATTCCCCCACTGCATCTCTGCTCCAGCCCCAGTGAATGCTTGTCACCTCTGAAACACTTCTTTTTAAAAAAATAACAATAATTTTTATTTATTTGTTTGTTTTTGGCTCTGCAGTGTCTTCATTGCGTCGTAGCCTTTCCTCTAGTTGTGGTGAGCCAGGGCTGCTCTCTAGTTGCAGCATGCAGCCGTTCTCATTGCAGCGGCTTCTCTTGTTGCAGAGCACGGGCTCTAGAGTATGAGGGCTTCAGCAGTCACACACATGGGCTCAGTAGTTATGGCTCCAGAAATCTAGAGCACAGGATCAGTAGTTGTGGTGCACAGGCTTAGCTGCTCGGCAGCATGTGGGATCTTCCTGGATCAGGGACCAAATTCATGTCTCCTGCACTAGCAGGTGGATTCTCTGCCACTGAGCCACCAGAGAAGGCCTGAAACACCTCTGGATGCTGCATACCTCTGTTTCCTCCACCTGGTACACCATGATTCCCTTTCTATGCCACCTGACAACTACTCTTCTTTCAAAGTTTATCTCCAGTGATAAGAAGACTGAAGTCTTCTCGCAGAGGTGGTATTATAGTGCAATGATAACGAGTCCAGGCATTGGAGTTAAGGCTATCTGGGTTTGAAGTCCAGTTATGTTACTTACTGGTTATGAGATCTTGAGCAAGTAAATTTTAGTTTCCTCATCCATCAGATGGGATAATGAGTACTGATCTCACAGAGTTACATGAGGTTTTAAACAAGTTACCTGAAAAGGGCTTAGAGTAGCGCCTGTTGCAATATAGGCTGAGTACACAATTGCTGTTGGTAAGTTATGTAGGAAGCCGTAGTACACTAAGTGAGCTCTAGCTTACAAGTTAGCTGTTCTTCTGGAAGTGCTCACCCCAAGGATGAATTAGATGTGGCTCCTCTCTACTCTCCTGGAGGAAACACAATCATAACTCTGAGCACATCATCAACCAGAAGTTGACAGTTCACTTGCCCAGTTCCTCCAAGACTGTGATGAGACAAAAATAATGGGTGATGTTTCATATGCCCCATCCTCAGTAGAGCATTTGGGTGTTATCTATCCTGCTCCCCTGCTCTCTCTGAGGAGTGAGATTAAAAGCCACATGGGTGAACACCAGAGAAGAGCGGATAGAGGGGAAGGGATGAACTCGGAGGCTTGGAATGGAAAAAGAGAGTAGTAACTGGAAAGATGGGGCAAGACCAGGGGATGGGACAGTGTGGGCAAGAGGAAGACTTCTTTGGTACTTAAGTAGTGAGATGTGTCCATGAGTCAAGAACAGAAGAAAGGAAACACCAGTTTGTTGCCATGGGCTATGTACTTACAGCATATTGCACCATTTGGGAGATGCTACTAAAGACGGGAATTCCTGTCCAAACTGCTTCACTAGGGCCAACTCTAGAGTTGACCGGTAGATCTTAACTTTGTTAAATTTGTAAGATTACATGTTAGGCAACGTCCTCATTCATTAATATATTCATTTATTCACTAGAATATTGTGTATATTATGTATATTATATACAGAACAAATATTTATGAACATATTCTGTGGGTCATATTATGAATATATTCTGTGAGTCAGGTATTGTTTGAGGTAGTGGGTAGTGGTGATAAGGTAGCCAACAAGACAGACCACATCACCGCTCTCGTGGGGGTGTATTTTAGTGCATGAAGTCAGATAATAGGTAAATAAGTAAGTCAATTCTAATGGTAATTAAGTGCCAAGCAGAATACAACATACTGTGATGAGAGAGCATACTGTGATGATGAAGTGGAAAGGCAGGTTTAAACTGAGAAAGCTGGGAACTGATAAGGTTATATTTGAGCTGACATCTTTGAATGATAAGAAATGGCCAGCTTCTTGAAATTCAGAGGTCAGAATATTCCACCAGATGCAAAGGCCCTAGAATCAACTCAGTGGATTAGAAAACAGAGAGGAAGTTGACAGAGCTGTAGCCAAGGGCCATGGGGGATGCATCTGAGTGTCAGGAAGGACTAGATAATGCAGAGATTTGAGGGGCATGGGAATGAGTTTGGAATTCATTCAAAGAGCTATAGGTGGAGGGGAGAAGAGGCTCAAGAGGGAGAGTATATATATATATATGAAAAGTGAAAGTGTTACTCTGCTGGAGTGAGAAGCCATCCCCGTCACCGTAGGATCTTCCTGACCAGGGATCAAACCTGGGTCTATTGCACTGCAGGCGGATTCTTTACCATTTGAGCCACCAGGGATTTCATATATAAAATTTTGGCTGATTTATGTTGCTGTATGGAAGAAATCAACACAATATTGTAAAGCAGTTATCCTCCAGTTAAAGAGCAATGAGAAGCTACTAGAGGTTTAAAGCTGGGGGGGGGGAGTCCAACTTAAAATTTTTGTTTTTATTTGAGCTTCATACAAATTGCTCTGGTAATTTTATAGAGACTGGACAGCAAAATGGTAGGAGCAGGGAGACCAGTTACGTTACTGCAAAGGCCAAGGCAAGAGGTGGTGACTGTGACGACGACTGGTTTTGGACTAAACAAGTCATCGGCTTGGCTCCCTTGAGATCATTCTCCCTCCACTGGCACATAAACTACTTGACTACAGGGAGGTTTGTCTGTTTCATTCATAACCACATACCCAATATCTAGAATAGAATCTGGTATATAGAAAACACTTGCTAAAAATGAATTTAATGAGGAAAAGGGATGAGAACGGTGCAAAGCAGAGTTAAAGAAAAAGTCAAAAGTTCTGCTTAGGACATGTTAAATGTGAGTTACCTAGACATTTAAATGCAGGCAAACAGGCCAGTGAGAGATGCAAGTTTTGAGGTGAGCAGCAGATGTTCATTTAGGGATCACTGACATACAATCACCTAGAGTGGGCATGGAGCTGCAGAAAAGTAGATGAGCTGGAATCAAGGTGGGAACTCAACATTTAGAAGTTAAGCTGAAGAGAAGAAGTCAGCAAAAGAAATAGAAAAGGAACTCCCATAAGATGGGAGGAAGGAGGTGGAACAAAACTATGTCTTATAAGCCAAAGCAAAATGGTTGTCAGGAAGCAGGAAGGAATCAATTGATTTGAATGCTGCTGAGATACCAAGAAAGACATGAACAGGTAAATTACTCTTAAATTTGACAACAGAGGTTTTAAATAACCTCGATCAGAGAAATCCTAATAGAATGGCAGAATTATAAACCTGCCTGGAATAGACTGAGAGAAGAAAGGGCATGGAGTGGTGAAAGGCACTATAAACAGCTCTTATACTTGCAATTCTAGCCATTAGCACACTGCTTGACTGGGTGGTTGCTCAATCTTTCTTGTATAGATAAATGAATAACCCATGCATGCATGCATCCATCCCTGGACTTTCAGACTTCAAATGCTGAAAGCACAGCCTTATCTAATGAGAAGACATTTGTATCAAGAATTAGGAGACAGAATCAGGTCTCCACCATCAATGTCTAGCTTTCTGAACTTGGTCTAACCAATATCCTTCTGTGCCTTAGTCTCCTCCTTCACCTATAAAACAAAGAGGTTAGACCAGATGGTTTCTAATGTCTAGATTTAGAATCCTTGACCCAGTTTCTATTCTTTTCTGTATTTTCCCAGTGTCTATTCTTTAGGAGTTTTAAATGTCAGAATAAATACACCCATGTAAGTACTGTGTCATTCTTAGATTTTACAAATGAGCTCTAAGCAGAGTTGAAAGTTTCAGGGGATGCCATATGTTCACTCTCCAGGCAAAGCCTATCTATATGAGATGAATGCCAGCATTTAGTGGGGGGCTGTGTGCTTTGGGGGAGAATATATTACTAATGGTCACTGAAGGAAAAGGAGTCAATTCTCTCTTTGCTTGTGGGTTCTTCCCTTTTTGTCTTTAAGGATGCTCAATTCTCCTTTACTTAAAATGAAATATGTGTTACTAGGCTCTGCATCTGAACCAGTTAACATTCTATTTCTCTCTGGCAAATGAAACTTCTTAGACAATGGGGTCATGTTCACAGACAATGCACCTTCCCTTCCATTTCTTTGGGGAAATCTTGCTTTCATTCACATGGTTTGGGTCCTACACACCTCTGTCATTTCATTTTGTACTACTTCCCCTCACTCTCTGATGGCCAGTCACACTGGCCTTCTTGTTCTTGAATACATCAGTCTTGTTCCTGCTTTTGCATCTTTGCATTTGCCCCATTTCAGCCTAAAATGTTCTATTCCTAGCCTTTCTTCTTTGGGGCTTCTTGTTCTACAGGGAGTTCAGATATCACTTTCTCTGTGAGGACTTCTTCTCTAAATCAGTCTAAGGATTATCCTTCACCACCTTACCACTGTCACTATCTGTTCATGCCCCCCACACACATACGCACACTCAAATTATCAGTATTTAAAGTTACCTTATTTCCCTTATTTATTATTTATCATCTTCTCTACCATCACCAATATCCCAGCTGCTTCACCCCTATTTCAAGGAGAAGGTAAGCTCCACGAAATCACAGTCTACATTCCCCACTATCTAGGATGGTGTCTCAGACATACCTACACACGTGCTAAGTCGTTTCAGTCGTGTCTGATTCTTTGTGACACTATGGACTGTAGCCCGCCAGGCTCCTCTGTCCATGGCATTCTCCAGGCAAGAATACTGGAGTGCCTTGTTGTGCCCTGCTCCAGGGGATCTTCCCAACCCAGGGATTGAACATGTGTCTCTTACGTCTCCTACACTGGAAGGCAGGTTCCTTACCACTAGTGACATCTGGGAAGCCCTCAGACATGCTTCACTTCAGTTCAGTCCCTCAGTTGTATCCGACTCTTTGCAACCCCATGAATTGCAGCACGCCAGGTCTCCCTGTCCATCACCAACTCCCAGAGTTTACTCAGACTCATATCCATTGAGTCGGTGATGCCATCCAACCATCTCATCCTCTGTCATCCCCTTCTCCTCCCGCCTTCAATCTTTCCCAGCATCAGAGTCTTTTCCAGTGAGTCAATTCCTCACATCAGGTGGTCAAAGTATCAGACTTTCAGCTTCAGCATTAGTCCTTCCAATGAATATTTAGGACTGGTTTCCTTGAGGATTGACTAGGTGGATCTCCTTGCAGTCCAAGGGACTCTCAAGAGTATTCTCTAACACTACAGTTCAAAACCATCAATTCTTCAACACTCAGCTTTCTTTGTAGTCCAACTCTCACATCCACACATGACCACTGGAAAAACCATAGCTTTGACTAGATGGACTTTTTTTGGCAAAGTAATGTCTCTCCTTTTAATATGCTATCTAGGTTGGTCATATCTTTTCTTTCAATGAGCAAGTGTCTTTTCATTTCATGGCTGCAGTCACCATCTGCAGTGATTTGGGAGCCCAAGAAAATAAAGTCTGTCACTATTTCCTTTGTTTCCCCAACTATTTGCCATGAAGTGATGGGACCAGATGCCATGATCTTAGTTTTCTGAATGTTGAGCTTTAAGCCAGCTTTTTCACTCTCCTCCTTCACTTTCATCAAGAGGCTCTTTAGTTCTTCTTTACTTTCTGCCATAAGGGTGGTGTCATCTGTGTATCTGACGTTATTGATATTTCTCCCAGCAGTCCTGATTCCAGCTTGTGCTTCATCCAGCCTAGCATTTCGCATGATGTACTCTGCATATATGTTAAATAAGCAGGGTGAGAATATACAGCCTTGATGTACTCCTTTCCCTATTTGGAACCAGTCTGTTGTTTCACGTCCAGTTCTAGCTGTTGCATCTTGAGCTGCATATAGATTTCTCAGGAGGCAGGTCAGGTGGTCTGGTATTCCCATCTTTTTGAGAATTTTCCACAGTGTGTTGTGACCCACACAGCAAAAGGCTTTGGCGTAGTCAATAAAGCAGAAGTAGAGGTTTTTCTGGAAACTCTCTTGCTTTTTCGATGATCCAACGGATGTTGGCAATTTGATCTTTGGTTCCTCTGCCTTTTCGAAATCCAGCTTGAACACCTGGAAGTTCATGGTTGTTCAACATGTTGTTGAACAGTTCATGTACTGTTGAAGCCTGGCTTGGAGAATTTTGAGCATTACTTTGCTAGCATGTGAGATGAGTGCAATTATGCGGTAGTTTGAATATTCTTTGGTGTTCAGACATACGTGGTGATGGATAAATATTTGTTGAACAAAGGCATAAACCCTCTCTTCTACTAAAACTATTGACTATAGTAACCAACAACCCACTCAAGCAGGATGGCTTTTCTTCTCGTTTCCACTGCTTAGTTGCCCTTGATCCCATCGATCGTCTCTTTTTTAAAAGATTTTTATTGGAGTATATTTGCTTTACAATGTTGTCTTAGTTTCTGCTGCATAGCATAATAAATCAGCTATGCATATATCCCCTCTTTTTAGGTTTTCTTCCCATTTAGGTCACCACAGAGCACTGAGTTTCATTGTGTCATACAGTGATCATCTCTTTATTTTTCTAAAGCAATTTTCACAACCTCAGCTTCTGTGACAGCATGACAACACTCTTGTTATTCTTTCCCTGCTTCCTTTGCTGACTTCTCTTCTCCTCTCCTAACATAAGAAAGACTCATTGGCTCCCTCTATATGTGTTAAACTCTCCGTCATGAGTCTTTAAATGAAACCAGCCTTCCCAGCACAAGTCTACCAGTGGTTTAAAAGCTCAGCTAGTGGAAGACACTGGCTCCTGTATTCACTCAGTCCCCTCTCCCATTTACCTCTCAGGTCCCTTGTCTGCTATTCTCATCCTCACTGTCCTTCTAATCCTCTGGTCTCCTTGCTCAGGCTCCCAAAAGAGCAAGAGGGGCTAGAGGTGGTGATGAGCTGTACAGTCACATTTTTATGACCCTCTGCATTCTTCCTTCCATGATTTGGAAGTTGCTCTCCAGCTACATGTATCACAGCAGGTCAGAGGTGGTCCCATCTCCTCCTGCTCCTCCAGCTCCACCCTTGCCAGCCCAGCACTGCTGCCTAAAGAGAAAAATCACACAGGTATGGTTTTCTTCCCTAGAAAGCTGCTCACCCTCTAGATTAGAACTAGCATTTCTATTTTATGCTATGTCTTTTAAAAAGAACTTGTAGATCTTCACTCTGAATAATTCCTACTACCAAAAACATTTCACTTTATCAACAATTTTAATTATAGAAGTAATAGGTTTTAACAAGTCAAATCCTCCAAAGCTGCTAAATATGTATTACTTATTCAAATAGTCAGTAAAGATTGTTTGAAGTCCTTTTATGTGCTGGGCACTCTTTAGGTGTGAGACTGTAGAAGTGAACCAAGTCCCAGCTCACAGGATCCCCCATACTAGCCAGAGACATACCCAAACCAGAACAAGGTCACAGGAAGATAAGTGCAATGAAGAAAAGTAAGATGGAGTCAGGGTGAGGTCTCGCTGGGTGGCAGAGTAAGAATGGTAAGTTTAAATAGAGAGTTTAAAGATGGTGTTCTAGTAACACAGAACAGAGTTCTGAACGGCTATAAAATGTATACATGAAAAACAGTTTTTGGTAATTCACATTTTTAAAACTTTGCTAAATGTTCATTCAGCATATCGATTTTTAGAAAATTCAGCAAGAACCAGAAAAGGGAAAACCAAACCTAAATGTCATTCTGGCTGAAGAGTAGATCAGAGAATCTGCTAATGCATTCTGATTTTCAAGTATTTCCCAAGGAAGAAGTCACCATACTCTTTGTACTGCCCATGAAGACCACAGAGCAGTCAAGTGTGTTTTGCAGACAGTATGCTGAGTGAGGCAGAAAAAACCACTCCAGCTTACTCCATCAAATGACAACATAAATGCTCCTTTGTGATAAGGACAACATGAACAGCATGCCACTCAGTGGGTTCATTAAGATGCTTCCACTATACTGATGTCAGATACAAAGCAACATTGCAGCAAACTGGCCGCACAAGTCAGAGAACAGCATACTTGCTCCCATACAAAGCTGCCATTTAATTCACAAATCCTTGAACTCCACTCCAGGCTTTTAGACTGTGGAGTCAACTGCAAAAGGTCCAAAGACAAAGGAAAACCAAGATAGCCTCTGCTCCCTAGACTGCTAAAGGAAAAAAAGATTTCTGTGTTTGTTGCTTGGTTTTTGTTTTTAACCTATTCTAGTGCCCAAATCTGCATACCTGAGGTTATTGATATTTCTCCCGGCAATCTTGATTCCGGCTTGTGCTTCTTCCAGCCCAGCGTTTCTCACGATGTACTCTGCATATAAGTTAAATAAGCAGGGTGATAATACTTGACATACTCCTTTTCTGATTTGGAACCAGTCTGTTGTTCCATGTCCAGTTCTAACTGTTGCCTCCTGACCTGTATATAGGTTTCTCAAGAGGCAGGTCAGGTGGTCTGGTTTCTCATCTCTTTCAGAATTTTCCACAGTTTATTGTGATCCACACAGTCAAAAGCTTTGGCATAGTCAATAAAGCAGAAATAGATGTTTTTCTGGAACTCTCTTGCTTTTTCCATGATCCAGCAGATGTTGGCAATTTGATCTCTGGTTCCTCTATTTTTTCTAAAACCAGCTTGAATACCTGGAAGTTCACGGTTCATGTATTGCTGAAGCCTGGCTTGAGCGTTACTTTACTAACATGTGAGATGAGTGCACCTGTGTGGTAGTTTGAGCATTCTTTGCATTGCCTTTCTTTGGGATTGGAGTGAAACCCGAACTTTTCCAGTCCTGTGGCCACTGCTGAGTTTTCCAAAGTTGCTGGCATATTGAGTGCAGCACTTTCACAGCATCATCTTTCAGGATTTGAAGTAGTTCAACTGGAATTCCATCACCTCCACTAGCTTTGTTCGTAGTGATGCTTTCTAAGGCCCACTTAACTTCACATTCCAGGATGTCTGGCTCTAGGTGAGTGGTCACACCATCATGATTATCTGGGTTGTGAAGATCTTTTTGTGTAGTTCTTCTGTGTATTCTTGCCACCTTTTCTTAATATCTTCTGCTTCTGTCATGTCCATACCATTTCTGTCCTTTATTGAGCCCATCTTTGCATGAAATGTTCCCTTGGTATCTCTAATTTTCTTGATGAGATCTCTAGTCTTTCTCATTCTGTTGCTTTCCTCTATTTCTTTGCATTGATCGCTGAGGAAGGCTTTCTTATCTCTCCTTGCTATTCTGGAACTCTGCAAAGTTCCAAAGTTCCAAATGGGAATATCTTTCCTTTTCTTTTTGCTTTTGGCTTCTCTTCTTTTCACAGCTATTTGTAAAGCCTCCTCAGACAACCATTTTGTTTTTTTGCATTTCTTTTCCATGGGGATGGTCTTGATCCCTGTATCCCGTACAATGTCACAAACCTCCGTCCATAGTTCATCAGGCACTCTGTCTATCAGATCTAGTCCCTTAAATCTATTTCTCACTTCCACTGTACATAAGGGATTTGATTTACATCATTCTTAAATCTGCATACTCGGAAATGCAGATGATACCACCCTTATGGCAGAAAGTGAAGAGGAACTAAAAGCCTCTTGATGAAAGTGAAAGAGGAGAGTGAAAAAGTTGACTTAAAGCTCAACATTCAGAAAACGAAGATCATGGCATCTGGTCCCATCACTTCATGGCAAATAGATGGGGAAACAGTGTCAGACTTTATTTTGGGGGCTCCAAAATCACTGCAGATGATGACTGCAGCCATGAAATTAAAAGACGCTTACTCCTTAGAAGGAAAGTTACGATGAACCTAGACAGCATATTAACAAGCAGAGATATTACTTTGCCAACAAATGTTCATCTAGTCAAGGCTATGGTTTTTTCCAGTGGTCATGTATGGATGTGAGAGTTGGACTGTGAAGAAAGCTGAGTGCCGAAGAATTGATGCTTTTGAACTGTGGTGTTAGAGAATACTCTTGAGAGTCCCTTGGATTGCAAGGAGATCTAACCAGTCCATCCTAAAGGAGACCAGTCTTGGGTATTCATTGGAAGGACTGATGCTGAGGTTGAAACTCCAATACTTTGGCCACCTCATGTGAAGTGTTGACTCATTGGAAAAGACCCTCATGCTGGGAGGGATTGGGGGTAGGAGGAGAAGGGGACGACAGGGGATGAGATGGATGGATGGCATCACTGACTCAATGGACATGAGTTTGGGTGAAATCCAGGAGTTGGTGATGGACTGGGTGGCCTGCTGTGTTGCAATTCATGGGGTCGTAGAGAGTCGGACACACCTGAGTGACTGAACTGAACTGAGTGCCAAAATGCAGAGCTTCTCCTTTGCAGACACCATTGCCCACTACAGACAGAAGTTACAGAGTTGCCATGGCTTTTCAGCTATTGATATAAAAAGGCTCTCTGAGAGATGGATTTTTCAGTCAATGTTCACAATCATTTTGTCAAAAATACTTATTTAGTTGTTTTAAAAACCTATGCTAGTCATTTTGGGCCACAGCAAACACAGCAAGACATAGTCTGATACTACTCAATCACTTGTTATGGTTCCTACATATGTCTTGAGACTCTGGGAATTATTTGTCTCCAAGCTCTAGCAAACTCTTAAAGACAAACCAAGGACAGCCTCTGTGACTTTGCAAAAGTCTTCTTACCTGGGGAAGGGTTGACTGCAAGTTTTGACAATGTAAACTATTGATGGACTTCCCCAGTGGCTCAGTGGTAAAGAATCCACCTGCAGTGCAGGAGCTGTAGGAGATGCGGGTTTGATCACTGGGTGGGGAAGATCCCTTGGAGAAGGGCATGGGAATGCACCCCAGTATTCTGGCCTGGAGAATCCCACAAATGGAGGAGCCTGGCAGGCTACAGTCCATGGGGTTGCAAAGAGTTAGATATGACTGAAGCAACTTAGCACACACACACTCAAATTATTGATAGGCAGTCATATAGATGGATTTCAAAAACTAGGTGGCCTATGACAGATAAATGGATAAAGATGTGAGATATATACCTATATATACAATGGAATATTATTCAGCCACCACAAAATTAAATGGTGCTTGCTCCTTGGAAGAAAAGCTATGACAAACCTAGATAGCATATTAAAATAGCAGAGACATTATTTTGCTAACAAAGGTCCATCTAGCCAAAGCTATGGTTTTTCCAGTATTCAGGTATGGATGTAAGAGTTGGACTATAAGGAAGGCTGAATGCTGAAGTAGTGATGCTTTTGAGCTGTGGTTTTGGAGAAGACTCTTGAGATTCCTTTGGACTGCAAGGAGATCAAACCAGTCAATCCTAAAGGAAATCAATTCTGAATTTTCATTGGAAGGACTGATGTTGAAGCTGAGCTGAAGCTCTAATACTTTGGCCACCTGATGCAAAGAGTCAACTCATTAGAAAAGATCCTGATGCTGGGAAAGATTGAAGGCAGGAGTAGAAAGGGATGACAAGGGAAGAGATGGTTGGATGGCATCACTGACTCAATGGACATGAGTTGGAGCAAGCTCATGGTGAAGGAGAGGGAAGCATGGCGTGCTGCTATTCGTTGGGTTGCAAAAAGTCGGACATGACTGAGCAATTGAGCCACAACAAAAGTTCATTTGCAGCCACACAGGTGGACCTAGAGATTATCAAACTTAGAGAAGTGAGTCAGAGAAAGACAAATATCATATGGTATCACTTATATGTGAAATATAAACTAAAGATACAAATGAACTTATGTACAGAACAGAAACAGACTCACAGACACAGAAAACAAATTTATGATGACCAAAGGAAAAAGGACAGAGGGATAAACTAGGAGTTTGAGATTAACAGATACACACAACTGTATATAAAATGGGCTTCCCTCATAGCTCAATCAGTAAAGAATCTGCCTGCAATGCGGGAGACCCCAGTTCAATTCCTGAGTCAGGAAAATCCTCTGGAGAAGGAAATGGCAATCTTCTTGACTGGAAAATCCCATGAACAGAGGAGCCTGGTGGGCTACAGTCCACAGGGCTGCAAGAGTTGGACATGACTTATCAACTAAACCACCACCACGATACATAAAATAGATAAACAACAAAGACCTACTGTACATCATAGGGAACTATATTCAATATTTTGTTATAACCTGTAATGGATAAGATGCTGAAAAGAATCTGAATATAGCTCAGGGAATATTTTCTATATCTTGTAACTGGGTTAATATGGGTTATAACTCATAATGAAAAAGAAGCTGAAGAAGAACATTCAGTTCAGTTCAGTTCAGTTGATCAGTCGTGTCTGACTCTTTGTGACCCCATGGACTGCAGCATGCCAGGCCTCCTCGTCCATCATCAACTCCCGGAGTTTACTCAAACTCATGTCCATCGAGTCAGTGATACCATCCAACCATTTCATCCTCTGTCGTCCCCTTCTCCTCCCACCTTCAATCTTTCCAAGCATCAGGGTCTTTTTAGATGAGTCAGTTCTTTGCATCAGGTGGCCAAAGTATTGGAGTTTCAGCTTCAGCATCAGTCCTTCCAAAGAATATTCAGGACTGAGCTCCTTTAGGATTGACTGGTTTGATCTTCTTGTAGTTCAAGGTACCCTCAAGAGTCTTCTCCAACATCACAGTTCAAAAGCATCAGTTCTTCAGCATTCAGCTTTCTTTGTAGTCCGACTCTCACATCCACACATGACTACTGGAAAAACCATACCTTTTTTGGCAAAGTAATGTCTCTGCTTTTTAATATGCTATCTAGGTTGGTAACAGCTTTTCTTAACATATATATTTATATATTAATATATATTCTTATATATATACACACATATATGTCTACATATATGTCTAACTGAATCACTTTGCTGTACACTTGAAACTGATACAACATTGTAAATCAACTATACTTCAAGAAGAAAAAAACACTAGCAGTCTAACAAAGGTGAGAAGCACAACCAGGTCACGTTTTGCTCTTTTCTGCTAACTGGAGAAGTTCATATTTGCTCCAGAAACTTTCTGTCTGAGAAAAGGAACAATTTATAGCAAGAATAAAAAACAAATCAAAGCAAGTAAACAATACAGTTTCATACTTTGGAATATCTTACCTGAGATCCCACCACTTCTTTTATTTCCTATTACTTTATACACACTTATTTTTCCTAACTTATTCTTACTTTACCAAAGCGGACTTTGCTGTCATCATCGGAATTCATGCAGCTCAAGGGAAAACTTGGAATTCGTATATGCACTAATTGGGTAGGATTGAAATAGACAAGCCACAGTACTCCCTAACCTTCTCTATTGAAGAATTAGAAAGTGTTTTAAACCCTGGGAGGGTACCAGAAGGAACAAACTGAAAGAAAAGTTTATTTATGGACCATCTAGTCTTTGTTCATGTTATCTGAATTTTTTAATTGTCATACACCCATCCTGCCATCACATCACAAACAAACTATTCAACAATATGTCTTAAACAAATGTGTACAATAATCATGTTGAATCTTAACTTGCCTGCTCCTACGTTACAACTGGTTGGCAAAGAGAATTTAACAATAAGGAAACTTACTTAGGAGACCTTGTGTGTTAATTAGTTTTGGCAGAAATAACCCCCAAAAAGAGGGCGGAATGCAATTGATGAAATAAAACAAGTAGAGAAATGGGAATTATAAAGAGAAGGAGCAAGTAGAAACAAAATGAAATGACTGTGTAAGAGACAGCAGATCTATTTTAAGTCTACAGGGCTAGGAAAGGACAGGTATTTTTAAACTTAATTGGATTGTTTCAAATAACAACTAGATTATCTATTTGAAAACTTGGGCAGAGTACAGGGAAAGGAATAAGCTCACTTCTCTAAATCAGAGAGAAATTTTAAAAAAAATTTTAAGTTAAAAATGGAGGGGCCAGGTGAGATCTAGGAACTTTGGACAGTGAAGAGGTTGCAGATTTTAGGGACAGCAAAATATAAGTTCAAATTCTATTAGCAGCTATGAATAACTTTTTGTCCCCAAGCCTCAATTTCCTCATCTATAAAACGGGAACCCTAATGTTGACTCCAAAGAGAGGTTGTAAAAATCAGAGATCATTTATGTCAAGTTCTTAGCATACTGGGATCACTCTGTGAATTGTAAAACAATACTTCGATCCCAAAGAGGAAGAAAAGTCTCCCTGTCACTTGCCAAACTGAGCTGAGTAGAATTAGACAGAAAATCAAGTATGCATGGGAAAAACACACCCTTGTTCACTAAACACTTGTGTGAAAGATCTAATGACTAAACAGAAAAATCTTATGATACTGGGACTGTAGACAAAAACAGCCAGCTAGCATACCTCTCTTTGAAACTGATGTCAAAGGAGAACAACACTACTGTTATATTTTTTCATTTTAAAAAGCATTTTCTTTCTCTACCCATATTTCAGGTATGGAAAGACTATTATCTCTTTACATTTGTCCTAGAACTCTTGAAGTTTTCTTGAGGGTAAATTTGATTTTACAACATCCCATTTCAGCCCAATCCTCCTACGTCTTACACCCTCTGAAAACGCACAGGGACGGCTCACCTGGTCCTCAGGCCAGTGACACAACAACATTTCTGGCCCACACTTGATCTTGGCTCAGCACAACACCAGGTCCCGCCCCCTTCTATTGTAACTGCTGTCGTTACTCTCCAATCCTATCATCTCCATTCCTAAGGCACATTCCTAGTTCTATAGTTTACCTTTTTTTTCCTAATAATTTTATTTATTTTTGTCTGCGCCGGGTCTTCGTTGCTCTGCGGCTTTCCTCTAGTTGCGGCAGGCAGGGCCTACTCTTTGCAGCACACGGGCTTCTCATTGCACTGGCTTCTCTTGCTGTGGAGCATGGACTCTGGAGCAGTCTCAATGGTTGTGGTGTGTGGCCTTACCTGCTTTGCGGCAGATGGGACCTTCCCGCACCAGGCATCAAACCCATGCCTCCTGCACTGGCAGGCAGATTCTTCACCACTGAGCCACCAGAGAAGCCCTCTACACTTTCTTGTTTGCTTTCAATGAATTCAAATCAGTTTTTCAGTTATCAGATTTTGGAAAAGACGGGTTAAAGAATACTGACTTTATTTTTAAATATTCATCCTTTATAACTATAAAAACCAAATTTCAGTTTTCCAAAGTAATCAACTCATGAGAAAAAATTAATAATTCAGTAAACACAACTGAACTTTGACTTCAGTCAAATATCTAGGGCTGTTTTACAAGGAGCATAAAGGTATGGATAATCAGTAAGACCTTATAAGTGTTCCCTTCCAGAAATTCAGTTTAGACTGGGTTACTGGCCAAAATACTAGGAACTTCATCTTCCTGGTCATTGTTGTGAGTTTTTTTATGTGATAGACTGAAGATCCCCTGAATAAGCCACATACTATGATGACTGAATATATTTCCCTGTTGCAATCAAATACAACATAGTCACCAAAACAGAAAATTATAAAGCTAGCACCTGGAAGTTAACAAGAAATGTTAAGCAACTCAAAAAAATGATACTAATTTTAGCCAGTAAGTCTAAATTTTATTTTTCCTCTATTCTTCACAAGCATCTATAATTTCCATATGGTTGACAGATTTTTTCTCATATAAAATTCTCATATTTCTCATTCTCTTGTTTCTCTAGACAGCCAGCATTCTCTTGAGGCAGAAATGTGGTCTTCTATTCCAGAAAGATAAGGAACAATGAATTAGCTCGTTGACATGGATAATCTTCTCCGAGTCTGTTTTTGGGAGGGCTGTGCTGGATCTTCATTCCTGGACAGGCTACTCTCTAGTTGTGCTGCATGGGCTTCTCACTGTGGTGGGTTCCCTTCTTGCAGACATGGGCTCCAGGGCACATGGGCTCGACAGTTGTGGCTCCCGGGCTCAAGGGCACAGGCTCAATTGTCGTGGACCATGGACTTAGTAGCTCCATGGCACGTGGAGCCTTCCAAGATTAGGGACTGAACCTGTGTCTCCTGCATTGGCAGGGGACTCCACGACTGAACCACCAGGGAAGCCCTCTTACAGTCTTAAAAGCTAACTGTTTTGGTTTGATACAAGAAGATAATTAAAGTGGAAGGCACTGGATGCCTGATGATAATGAGAAGAAGGCCCCCAAACTGGAGCAAGCCTAGAATGAAGGAACAGTCAGAGGTGGGGGGGACATTAGTTCAGAGTAAGCTCAGTAGCAAAGTGGTTTGATGAAGACTTGGGGTTGCAGAGGGTGGGGTCTGAGGCTCAGCCCATATGTTTACTGGTTGTGTGAACTTGGATCACTAGATGGTCATTTCTCACTTCTGAGCCTCAAGGTCCTCATCTGTAAAGTGGGGTGATAATACGATCTTCTTTGGGTTATTAGAAAGAGAAATGCAGCCACAGAGAACAAAGGTATGGATCCAAGGGGAAAAAGGGGGGCTGAGATGAACTGGGAGATTGGGATTGACATATAAACATTGCTGCTGCTGCTGCTGCTAAGTCGCTTCAGTCGTGTCCGACTCTGTGTGACCCCATAGAGGGCAGCCCACCAGGCTCCTGTCCCTGGGATTCTCCAGGCAAGAACACTAGAGTGGGTTGCCATTTCCTTCTCCAATGCATGAAAGTGAAAAGTGAAAGTGAAGTCTCTCAGTCATGTCCAACTCTTCACGACCCCATGGACTGCAGCCCACCAGGCTCCTCCATCCATGGGATTTTCCAGGCAAGAGTACTGGAGTGGGTCGCTAGTGCCTTCTCCAATATAAACACTATTGGTACTATATATAAAATAGATAACTATTGAGAACACACTGTGTAGCACAGGGAACTCTACTCAGTGCTCTGTGGTGACCTAAACGTGCAGGAGATCCAAAGAAGAGGGACTATTTGTACATGTGCAGCTGATTTACTTTGCTGTACAACAGAAATTAACACAACATTGTAAGGCAACTGTGTTGGTTTTTAGTCATTAAGTCATGTCTGACTCTTTTGCAACTCCATGGACTATAGCCACCAGGCTCCTCAGTCCACAGGATTTCCCAGGCAAGAATATTTTGGAGTGAGTTGCCATTTCCTTCTCCGGGGGGATCTTCCGTACCCAGGGACTGAACCCATGTCTGCTGCATTGGCAGGTGGGTTCTTTGCCACTGAGCTAACAGGGAAGCCGCTGTAGCAGCTATGCGCTGTGCTGTGCTGTGCTAACTGCTTCAGTCGTGTCCGCCTCTTTAGACCCTACGGACCGTAGGCCACCAGGCCCCCTCTGTTCATGCGATTCTCCAGGCAAGAATACTGGACTGTGTTGCCGTGCCCTCCTCCAGGGGGTCTTCCCAACAGGGACTGAACCCGTGCCTCTTACATCTCATGCATCGACAGGAGGTTCCTTACCACTAGCGCCACCTGGGAAGCCCTAAAGCAACTATACTCCAATTTAAAAAAAAAGATATTAAAAAGACATTTCTGGTTCGGGGCAAAGACTAAGTACCATGTCTGTACAATATATTTTTCCTAGTTGACCTCTTCAGTTTTTCAGATAAGTCACGAGTTATCTTAAATAAAAGATATTTTAATATTTCCTCAGTGATTCCTTCTCACTTTTGAAGGCACAATTTTATATGATAAAAATTTTGAAAGAATAGATTTCAGTAAAATATAAAATCAGATTTAAACTTTCTGGATGGGTAATACTCATGTTCACAGGAAATACTTCAGAATATGTACAAGATAATTAAATGGGCAATAGGTAAAGTAAAAAGTTTAAACATTATTTTTTGAAGTATTTTAAGGTTCCTCTAATTATTTGGTAGAGAATGGAAAAATAGCAGTTACTTGTGCATAATCCAACCTGCAAGATTAAGGTTCTAAAGACTGAGATCTCTAAATGCATAATTTTCCTCAAAAATCAAGGTTCTATTGTGAACTGTGTCACAGATGTACTTCAAGACAGGTAATCTACTGAACATCTTTTTTTTTTCTGGAATGAACTTTTATGGAAAATATTGTCAACATCTAGTCACTTTCAGCTCTCAAAATGCTTCCTCTTAACAGAAGATTTTAGATTCTCATATATATTCTTGTGGAAGGAAAGCACTGTGGTTTGGACTTTGTAAGGTCTTTATTCAATATAAATCAATACATAAAGAAATCTCTATAACAGGAATCTGGAACAGTGTCCCTGATACTCATAAATACTCACTGTATTGTCTGAAATGACTTATCTCAGTCCTGACTGTGGGCTCAGATTTACTGTACAGTTCATCAACTTCTCAGCATGATGGATAATGAATGTTTCATTTACATCGCTAATTGCCAAGCCATGGTTCCTGCAACCTTTAACCCGTATGCTTTATCCCATTATCACCATATGTCAATATAATTGCATTTAACATTACAAATGATAAACTTTCTTCTATGCAGAGAAATATTTTTCACAAAGAAATCATGTGAGGACTAGTGATAAAATACAAGTTTATTACAGAAAAGGACAAGAACTAATCCAGAGGATAGGTAGATTCTCATAACCTGTAAAATCCATTTTGGGACAAGGACTGTTGGTTACATAGGAAAAATAATGATATTTTCTTAAGGAATTATCTTTGTTAGCTTTTAATTCAACAGAGGCATGAAAAGAGATTCCCAAAGTGATGCAATTAAATCATCAGGCCTATACAATATCCCTCCAAAGTCTTTTTAAACTAGCTAGTATTAACTACATGATCCAATTATATTAATATTTTCTACCTTTATTTGGTTATCAGCCAGCAAAGCAATAATGAAGTAATAATCTCCTATCATGACCACTAATTCAGACTTAAATTTTCACTGAAAAAAGTAAAAAATATCAACTATCAAAAATCCTAAACTGGAAGAAAAGTTGTGAGACCAATTTGGCCATCTGTATTCAAGATTCATTTAAAACCAAGAAGCAAGATGAGGCTAAACCAAAGATGGTTTTTTTAGGCTTGGGCATCAGGTGAAATTTGTAGATTTGCCCAGGGCCACACAGACTGCACTGCAAAGCTGGGTTGTGCTTGTTACCTTGACCTCCAGGGTTTCCCACCTCAGCAAATGATCCAGTATATCCCTCAACACACTTGAGCACTATCTAAGGCATTATATTTCTCTCTAATCACTGTGGTCAGTCCATCAACATATACTGTTAGTTATAACTCAAAAGTATACCTTAAATTTGTCTACCACAGCTCCACTGGCCCTCACCCTGCTTCAAGACATTGTCAGCTCTCCCCTGGTCTGTAATGGAAATCTCTATTCCATCTGTTTGTGTCCTTACCTCCTTCCCATTGTACTTTGCCATGTCCCTACCTTCTTAGAGTACTAGCTTCCATTGTACTTCGAAGAAAATCTCACAAATCCACTGTTTACCGTGAGGCACTGGAGGATCTGACTTGACCACTTCTCCAGCCAAGTCATGCCATTCTCCTCCCTATGTGCACCATGACCTATTCAGGTCCTAAAGAATGCTCTGTCAATTTTCTGAATGTGTCAGTCTATCTCCTATTTCAGAGCCTTTGCACTGCTGTTCCTTTGCCTGCAATGCTGTTAACCCTAATCTCCTACTCTGGTGAACCTTGATTTATAAGCCTAAAAATGACCTTTTCAAGGAAGTTTTACACAACCTCCCCACGTAATGTAAAGTAGGTTATATTGCTGTTACATTTTATCACAGCAGCACCCTGTGCTTTTCTTTATAACAGTGTTAGTCACTCAGTCATGTCTGACTCTATGCGATCCCATGGACTGTAGCCTGCCAGGCTCCTCTGTCCGTGGAATTCTCCAGGCAAGAATATTGGAGTTGGTAGCCATTCCCTTCTCCAGGATGCTTTTCTTCACACCACTTAAATTCGTTTGAAATACACATTTATTTGTATGCTTATTTGTTTAATGTCTAGCTCTCCCACTAAATTGAAAGCTCCCTGAGGATAAAAACCGTGTATATTTGATCTCTTTCTATCCCCAGTACCTAGCACACAGCATACTGAATGGATGAAGGAGTTAGTAAAAATGGCTTACTTGGTTTTACCATGAAGATGTTGGATGGTAGGATGTTGGATGTAGGACGTCGGTAGGTAAGATAATCAGAGAGGACCTAGAAAATGTTGGGAAGCTCAAATGTACTTCAGTCCCCTTAGAGAAGTAGTGAGACAGCAGAACTTCCAGAGAGGGAGAGAGTGAGTGAATGCTTTTACTGGGAGAAACATTCTGCATTTTTATGAGAGGCAATACATCATTTTAGAAAGGCAATACAGTGGAGTGGTTAAGACCATGAACTCTGGAGCCAGATTCTAATTCCTCATATTTAGATGATCTTGGGAAATTTATTATCTCTGTGCTTTATTCTCTTTATTCGAAAAACGGGCATAACAATACAACTTCCTCCCAGGATCATCCTGAGTTAATTTTTGTAAAACCTATAGGAGAGTACCTGCCATGTGTTAAGTTCTATATAAATATATCAAATAAAAGTAAAATTTTGGAGTTAAAAGCAGTATATCTTTGGAGATATTTTCTTGGGTACTATATGTTTTATAGCTTAATGAAATATAACACATGCATGGCATGGCTCATAGCCTCACTGAATTAAACAAGCCCCTTTACCACAACAAGACTGATAACACATATTTAGTGAATACCAAGTAAATACCAGTAAATACCAAGGTCAATAACCAAAGAGCTAATCCACTCTGAGTCTCAGTTGTGATGCATTTCTGGATTATCATTGATTACACTATTTTTCTTAGCACATCAAAGATTACTGGATGTCTTGATGGCTGGCATGAGTTACATGACAGAATGAGGACCAGACCAGAAGCCAGAAGTCATGGCTTTTAGCCACAGTCCTGCGATTACCTAGTTGTGTAACCTCAGTAGATATTCTAAGTCTTAGATTACTGTCTATGAAACAAGAACTTTGAATTAGACAACCTCAATATCTTTCTTAACCTCTCACATTATGTGTCTTACATTTCCTCAGTAAAGAGACACAGAGGTATAGAGTGGACTTTTGGACTCTGAGGGAGAGGGAAAGGGTGGGATGGTTTGGGAGAATGGCAATGAAACATGTATATTTTCCTGTAAGAAACGAAGCGCCAATCTATGTTCAATGTAGGATGCAGGATGCATGGGGCTGATGCACAGGATGATTCAAGTTGAGGATGTGGGGTGGGAGGTGGGAGGGGGCTTCGGCATTGGGGAGATTGTGTTCACCAATGGCTGATTCGTGTCAATGTGTGGCAAAACAAATACAGTATTGTAATTTAAAATAAATTAAAAAAAAAAAAAGCCCAAAGCAGTACATACAGAAGATATGGTAATTAAACAGAGAGGCACAGAGCCCAAAGCAAAGGAGATGCCTAACAAACATCAACCGTATTTGATTGCATTTTCTAACCAGAAGTCCTATGACCTGTGGGATCTGTGGAGGGGAGCTCAGGAGAATGGCACGTGTGGGGCACCAGATATGTGCCAGGCACTGCGAGAGAAGCTTTACAAAGTTTATTTCATGTGTTCCCGCCAACAGCCCAGTGAGACAGGTAATAACATTCTGTGTGCTCCATGAAGCAACAGAGAGAGTGCTGGTGAGGCCCAGAGGCTGACGGCTCATGTATAGTTCTCAACAAAAGGTCAGGGAGTGCTGATATCTGTCATTTGTCACCTTCCATGGTGGCCTACGTTTCCAGGAGGAAAACAAGAGAGGCTGATGACTCAGCCGACAGAGGCCACATGTCAGTGCAGCTGAGATAACTGTTGTCACTGGAAACAGCAAGATGAGAATGTAATATCTGAAGAGACATGATTTTGCACATTTTCTGCCCTTTTAGATACTCCACACACAAGTACAAAAGGAATCACAGAAATAGCAAGTTTATAAAGCAACAATGAGCACTGGATTTCCTCCTCAAACATTCTTAATGGCCTCAGCATCCTCTGCTCATTTCTATCCTGCCTAGTTGCTGGCCTCCCAGGCTGTACTGTCCATTCTCTGTACCTGGGCTCCTACGGTCTGTCTGGAGCTCTTGGATTTATCTCACAGAGTCTAAGATCCTTACTTTGGCTCCTTTCTTATTCTTGGGTGTTTGTCCTTCACTCTCCCACATCTCAGGAAGAGGCACCCTGCCGTCCTCTTGGGACATCAAGTTTTGCCCTATGCCTTGTTTATCGGGGAAGAACATTACAACATAAATTTATGTGCTCCTTAAACTATGAAGAAGGCTGAGGGCCGAAGAATTAATGCTTTTGAACTGTGGTGTTGGAGAAGACTCTTGAGAGTCCCTTGGACTGCAAGGAGATCCAACCAGTCCATTCTGAAGGAGATCAACCCTGGGATTTCTTTGGAAGGAATGATGCTAAAGCTGAAACTCCAGTACTTTGGCCACCTCATGAGAAGAGTTGACTCATTGGAAAAGACTCTGATGCTGGGAGGGACTGGGGGCAGAAGGAGAAGGGGACGACCAAGGATGAGATGGCTGGATGGCATCACTGACTCGATGGATGCGAGTCTGAGTGACCTCCAGGAGTTGGTGATGGACAGGGAGGCCTGGTGTGCTGCGATTCATGGGGTCGCAAAAAGTCGGACACAACTGAGCGACTGAACTGAATGCAGAAACAAAGAAATAGATCCCGTTATGGATGTTTATTTGAAAAATGATTCAGGATTTGAAATGTAGTCACTAAGTGAGCATTACCAATAAGAGAAACAGGCAAGATGGATTCACAAGACATGTAACAAACCAAACCGAATACTGTGCTGACAGTGAGGTGAACAAGCAGGCGAGGAGATAATCACAGGTTACAAGGGCAAGATTCTAGCCCTGCTGCCTGTCCATGACCCAGCCTTTTCCTATTTACTAACCTCCATCTCCTAACCTGCAAAATAAAAGCATGACAACATTTGATCTCTAAGGCCCCTTCTGGTCCCAACATTCTCTGTAAAACTACTCATGTTAATTTTCAAGGTTTAGTTTCCAAGTCTGCAATGTGGCCTTTCTACACAGGTAGGATAAAATTCTCTATTTTGTTCAAAGACCAAATATGTTCATGTTATTGACTAACATTTTATTGACTGTTTTTCCTAAAGTAGAATACTGGCACAGTGCATTGATAAACTGTCTTCCATTGAGTCTCAGGCCCTTCCCAGGGCTATATTCAATAGCAGACACATAATGATGATTATGGAGTGAGTTATCTGAGCACAAACATCCTAAGTGCCTTTGTCCAAAATGAAATTAACTTTTCACCTTTGTGCCCATTTCCAAGCTCAAAATGTTGTTCCATTTAAGCCCACCAGATCAACCTCTTTTTTTTTAACTGTAGAATTCTATGCCACATGCAGCTATGGGAATTTAATTACATATTCTCCCTTCCACGTCCTTATGCAAACATTGTTTTAAATAATCACTGCTGTATATGTACCACAGCTTTCTTATCCATTCATCTGCTGATGGACATCTAGGTTGCTTCCATGTCCTGGCTATTATAAACAGTGGATATTACTCAGCCATTAATAAGAATACATTTGAATCCGTTCTAATGAGGTGGATGAAACTGGAGCCTATTATACAGAGTGAAGTAAGCCAGAAAGAAAAACACCAATACAGTATACTAATGCATATATATGGAATTTAGAAAGAAGGTAACAATAACCCTGTATGCGAGACAGCAAGAGACACAGATGTATTGAACAGTCTTTTGGACTCTGTGGGAGAGAGCGAGGGCAGGAGGATATGGGAGAATGGCATTGAAACATGTAAAATATCATATGTGAAATGAATCGCCAGTCCAGGTTTGATGCATGATACAGGATGCTCAGGGCTGGTGCACTGGGATGACCCAGAGGGATGGGATGGGGAGGCAGGTGGGTGGGGAGTTCAGGATGGGGAACACATGTACACTCATGGGATTCAAGTCAATATATGGCAAAACCAATACAATATTGTAAAGTAAAATTAATTAATTAATAAAAAAGAATAAATAAACCAAACCAGAACAGAATAAATAAATAAATAATCACTGCTGGAACTAGAAAACTCCTGAGGCATATTATTGGTATTTTACAACCCAAAGATGATTGAGTCCTTTATCTCTCTCCTCTGTTTCTTTCCAGCATAAAGTTCAAATGCTTAGCCTTGCACTGGGGCTCTCCATGTCTTTGCCTCTCCATCTCAGCCTCATTTGTCATCACCATCACCTCCTCTCACATGCTCAAACAAAATCTCTCCAATTTTTAATTCTCCAGACCAATCAGTCATACATTATTCTCTCTAAGAGGCTTTTCCTAGCCTCCTAAATCTTAAATGAGGTAAAGTTTTTAATATAGGGTTAGCCAAAAAGTTCATTTGGGTTGTCCCATAATCCGAATGAATTTTTTGGCCAACCTAATAATGAGACTATCTTACCTCACAAAAAATAAGGACACTTACAGGATTTATTATCAATGAAACAGTAAATGCTGGGAGGAAATGCTTGATTCCAAAAGGTTTAGTTAAATTTATGGGATGGGATGCAAGAGCCACATAGGGAATTTTATGAGAGCATGTCCCTAGGCTTTGGGAGTGGGGCCAAGACAGAGAACTTTATATCATTCTATATAATATACCCATTTCTCTTTCCATCCATACTCCTCCTCCAAGGATAAAACAGAGACAGAGAAAGAAGGAGAGACACAGAGAGGAGAACAGCCTACAGGTTGCAGAGAAGGCTCTGGCAGTCCAGGATGGCAAGTGCCATCCATGTTCTCCTCTGACTCCCGTAGCCTCTGAGTGAGCTGAATTTTTGGTTTTTTACAAAATCAAACAAGCTTTTTACAGAATCCATGCAATGCTAATCCCCAGAGGTAGCCTCTGTCCATTTCATTCTATATGGAGTGCTCTCCAGAATTTTAGCACATCCCATAGGTCACTTATCTCAACTTTGAGATGTCTTTATCCCCTTAATTGAGAGAAAGAGGGCGCTCTTGTGAGCCACTATTGAGGTTCCCTTCTGGCAAAAAAAAAAAAAACAACACAAAGAGCTACTCAGGACTAGCTGTTCAGAGCTGTGTTGTGACTGTGAGCACGTCAGACTGCCTCTCTCTCTCTCTGACCCATTATTGCAGACTTAAAAACAAGCATGTTTTCAAATGGCGCTATGAGCTGCCAATGATGTATCACCATCATATCTCATTATTCTCCACTAAATGTGATAATAATGTGATCCGTTAACATAAAAAAGTTTGACTTCACAAAAGCAGCTGGAAATGGACAACCACAATATGCATAAATCTAACTCCTACCATCGGCTACACACTGCTTGACACATATTGTTAGAAGCACCTCGCATTTGCAAGTTCTCTTAAGCAAAATACTTGCATTAGGTCCCAGCTGGGGCTGTGCATCAGGCAGTTTGGAGGAATATTCAATTCTCAGCGGAAGCCAGATTTTGAATCCTCTCATCTTTTAGGACTCATTTACTAGCCTTGGAGAGGATTCAGGCAGCTCAGGTGCTCCCACAGATAGCTCTGAACTTTCATCCCTCCTTGCTCATTGATGGTCCAATGAATAAAGGTTATCTTTGAACTGATGCTCATGAGGAATGAAAAAAAAAAAGAACTTTAAATGATACCAACAGCAGAGATCAGAAAAATATTAGATTTAAGCTTACACTGGTCAACAAAAACAAGGGTACAAAGGACTTTGAGAAATCACTGTCCTTGTCTCTACAAGCCCCAGTCAAAAGCAGGGTCCAGCACAGGGATTCTGTCCATCAGCCCAATGTCATGAGTTTAATTCTCCTAATAGTGATACTAGCTTCAGACCATCTCTGGCTTCTTTTATTTTTGATGTACATTAGTTTCTAGCTTTTGCTTCGCTGTTTTTATCTTTACTTCCAGCACATTACTGACAAATCCTTTCTTCAGTCACTTGGTCCTTCTCCCCAGAAACAACAAAAATTCTCAAGTCTTGATTTCCATGGGCTTTACAGGTGGCGCAGTGGTAAGAATCCACCTGCCAAGCAGGTGGGTTCGATCCCTGGGTCAGGAAGATTCCCTGGAGAAGAAAACGGCCAATATTTTGCCTCCAATATTCTTGCCTGGAAAATCCCATGGACAAATGAGCCTGGTGGGCTACAGTCCATGGGGTCCCAAAAGACTTGGACATGACTTAGCAACGAAACAACAACACAGCTTGATTTCCCTCCCAACCACCAACCTGAACGCCCAGATCCTTACTGAGTATATTACCTTAGTTGAACTTCAGGTTATTTCAAACTCAAAATGTCCCAAATCAAGCTCAATATCTTCCCCTCTTTCTTTTGCCTCCTAGATGGTCTCCTTTTCATTTTTTTGCTGATTGCACTTAACAGCACAATCCTCAGTGGAGTCATGCAAATTAAAAACGCAGTGGCTCCTTGTAGTACACGCATGCAAGGTCTGAGGGGAGACAGTCACAGGAGCAGCATGTATGGTTGATTACACTATGTGGAGACAGGAGATCTCTCTTGGACCTTCACAACCATAAAGAGAAAGATCTCAGATGCTCCCTGCCCCCTTGAGCCCTCCCTACCTCCCTGGTCTACCAAGGAGTCACAGAATTTAGTATACATTTATCCTTATTGCTAACTTTAAATAATTTAATCATGTGACATGTTTATTACCTTTTGTATATACTTGTATATATTTCATTCTTACTAATTTCTGTTCATTCCTTTTTAAGGCAGAAAATTCCATATATTTCAAACTTTCATCCCTTTTTCTCCATACCCAAAAGCATCGCTTTGATTCAGACCTTCAGGAGCTCCATCCTGGCCTGTTTATGCCAACAACCTCTGCAGTGAAACCATGGTCACTAGACTTTCCTGGACTCTAACCTCCAACTGCTCAGAAGAGAAAGCCAGATCTAGTAACATGGTACCTAACGTCCTTCACAGCCCAGCTTCTCCTTATCTATACACCTCTGACTACAGATTTCTACTTTTCCTATTATGAAAAAATAACTCACAGAAACCTCAATTAAATAGAATTGGGAGACCAAGGAGGAGTTCTCACATCCTATGATAATGGCAGGACCAATCAGGAAGTAGAAAGACTCCTCTTCTTTCCTGGCAAAAACTCGGCCATGAAAAGCCAGGGACTTTGCTTATCTTAGCCGTCTCAGCCTTCTTTTCCCTTTATAAGTCTCCTTCCCTCCATGCAGGGATGTGCATGTAGCCACACACCCTGTTTTCTTTTTACTGAAGTGAAAGTGTTAGTTGCTCAGTTGTGTCAACTCTTTGCGATCCCTTAACAGTCTATCAGGCTTCTCTGTCCATGGGATTCTCCAAGCAAGAATACTGGAGTGGGTTGCCATTCCTCTTCTCCAGGCCATCTTCCCGACCCAAGGATCAAACCTGGGTTTCCTGCATTGCAGGAGGATTCTTTACCATCTGAGCCACCAGGGAAGCCTGTTTATAGGATTTCACTGTGTATTCCGGATATGATTCTTTTGTCAGATATATGTATTACAAATAGCTTCTGCCAATTTTCATCTTGTCTTTTTGCTCTCATAATGGTGTCTTTTGATGAATAGAGGTTCTAATAGTTTTTTTTTCTTTATATATTTTACTGAAGTATAGTTGACTTACAATGAATGTTTCAGGTGCACGGCAAGGTGGTTCAGTTATACATATTCACATGTGTTATTTTTCAAGTTATTTTCCATTATAGGTTATTACAAAGTATTGAGTATAGTTCTCTGTGCTGTACTGTAAACCTTTGTTGCTTGTTGAATATCTACTTTTTTTAAATTAGAAATCTAGCATTCTATACATACTAAGGTCAAGCAAGTGGATTCCAAACTGTCATAAACTTTTAGTTAGGCAAAATTCATGTTTTCTAAAATTATTATACTTACTGTTTATATATTTGTATATAAAAGCTTTTTGACTACACTTGAGAAAGAACATTAAAAAAAGATGGAGAAATTGGAAAATTAAATAAGAGCACTGAATATGAAATAGAAAATGTGAAACAAATTCGATAAAAGTAAAAGATCACCAGTTAGTCCAGTTGCTTTTAAACATGGCTGCTCATTAGAAATATATCTGGAGCTCTGGCGAAGAGTAGCGATACCTGGGCGTGTAGATTTTTCAAATAATTCCAAGATGATTCTGATATGCATCTGGATTTTAAAAAGTGATTACAGGTTTTTCTATTAAGTGGTAGTTAGGGTGATATATGGAGAAGGCAATGGCAACCCACTCCCATTACTCTTGCCTGGAAAATCCCATGGACAGAGGAGCCTGGTAGGCTGCAGTCCATGGGGTCACGAAGAGTCAGCCATGACTGAGTGACTTCATTTTCACTTTTCACTTCATGCATTGAAGAAGGAAATGGCAACCCACTCCAATGTTCTTGCCTGGAGAATCCCAGGACGGAGGAGGCTGGTGGGCTGCCGTCTAAGGGGTCACACAGAGTCGGACACAACTGAAGCGACTTAGCAGCAGCAGCAGCAACAGACCCCTAACTGCAGTTCCCTGCTGATCCCAATAAACCCATCCTTGCTGGAGAATATCTGACAGTCTGTTGGTTTCAGGCCAACACTATCCTGTAGCTACACCCAGCTTCTCGCCATTCCCAGTCACCATGCTTCCTTTTTCATAGGTGCCCTCACAACATTCTCTGTCTAAGATGCCTTCTTCTACCTGTATTTTCTTCATCCTTTGAGTCTTTTCAAGAGTCACTTGCTTCTGAAAGCATCATCAACTAAGTTCTCTGTGCCCTTATCTGATTTTAAAATATTTGTGCAACAGACTACAAGAACCTCAGAACTCACAGTACCCTACTCTTTGAAAATTTTTGTCCTCTAAGGACAAAGCATTTCCTAAGTAATCATTTCCTTAGTTTTACTGAAGTTATAAGAATTAGAACAGGAAGAAGTCATTGATATTAACTTGCTAACCAGATCGATTCCAATCAAAAGAGAGACATGTCTTACCATGCATAGATTTAGGACAAGTAAATGTATTTTTAAAAATATTTAAAACATTCTGTGAATCTAACTGATAGTTATTATACTGGACCTTAAACTCACAAAGCACTCATTTCCCCTTTGTAAACCTTCCAGAGATGAGGTGGTCAAATGTTTTTAAAGCCAGACTAGTCATGTGTCCTTGGGGTAAAACTCAACCTTTCTCATCTGTAAAATGGGGATGTTGATGACCAAAGTGATGATATCCTATTGTATTAAACAAATGCAGAGAAAGCGCTTAGAACAGTGCTTCACACATTTGAAGCACTTTGATGTGTTGGTTATTATGACCTGCCCATTCTGACTGCTATGCTTAGTCACTTCAGTCATCTCCCACTCTGCGACCCCATGGACTAAAGCCCACCAGGCTCCTCTGTCCATGGGATTTTCCAGGCAAGAATACTGGAATGGGTTGCCATTTCCTTCTCCAGGGATCTTTCCCAGCCAGGGATTGAACTCATGTCTCTTACGTCTCCTGCATTGGCAGGCTGGTGCTTTACCACTAGCGTCACCTGGGAAGCCCCATCTGAAGATGATGATAACCTGAGTGGGCCTACATCCGGTGACTAGAGACTGCAGATACCACACATCTTATAAGAAAGGAGCAAAACTTAGATTTGCAAGTACAGAGGAGCTGATCAGTTCCTGGTGTGCAGGCTCAGACAGATCTGGTTCATCAGACCAAGTCAGTTTCCAAATCTAAGTCCCTGTTGTGTTGTCTTGAGTCTCAGATGCATACATGAGCCTCAAGATAGAGTTACAGTAGCTGTCCTGACTTACTGGGGAGAGCAAGTAAAAACTCCTGAGAGCCATTCTCTCCTGGGAAGACTCAAAAAGGGCCAAGTAGGAGCTTAAGACTTCCACAGAATTTCCTTCAGGCTCCATGTTCATATTTTCATGTAGACAATAAATTTTTACATTTCTGCAGGGAATGCTTTGAATGCACAGCTTCAAGATAAGCCCCTTTATAAGTACATTGCCATCTTAAGCTAATACAAAAATCAGAAAACTTCACCTTAACTTTTGTAGTTGTTATAGACCAAATGTCTGTGTCCAGCAACGCCCTCCCCACCACCAACTACCACAAAATTCATCTGTTGAAACCTAATCCCCACTGTGATGATATTTTGGGAGGTGATTAAGGTTTTGAGCCCTCATGAATGGGACTAATGCAATTATAACAGAGACCCTAGAGAGCTTCCCTTGCCCCTTCTGGCATGTGAGAATATAGCAGGAAGACTAAGAATCAGGCCCTCAGGGAACACCAAATCTGCCACTGCCTTGAATTTGGACTTCCTAGCCTTTAAAGTTGTGAAAAATGAATTTCTGTTGATTATAAACCACCCAGTCTATGGCATTCTATTACAGCAGCCTGAATTGATTAAGACAATGATGTTGTTGATATTCTTGTACTCATCAGCAGCAACCTAGTTCCCACCCCTATTGCCAGGAAATCTGCATTTAATCAAATCAGAATCAGTGCAGGCAAAGTAAAGTAAAAGTCCACAGTCAATCTTATAAAAATAAAGAGGAGAAGGGCTGTGTTTTCCCATATTCACTGAATGTGGATTTGTGTTTGCCATAAATTAGGCCTGCTGCGAGAATGATGCTGAGCTTCCCATATGGCAAATATCAGACTGAGACACACAAGTAGAAATCATTTTCATATCCCCCGAATTAATTCTGCTCAGTTTATTTTGAGTGTCATCATATTCAGCAAGCATTCAAGACACAACATGGTTAGAAACCCAATAAGGCTCCCAAGTCCAATGAAAGACAGCGAACAACCAAACTTTCTGAGGTCAAGAACAGTACATTTTTTTTTTAATTATTTGGAGTTCAAGTTTAAGACTGATTCTTTCACTTGTCTATTGTTATTACTGTGAAGTAGAATAGAAAGCAGAGGTCTGAAGGAGACTGTCAAAATCTATTAGAACAAATATTTGGAGAACCAAGGTTTCTTTTGTCTTAGATTTAGAGACTTTTCTCTCTGACACAAAATAGTATCTTTTTTTTTCTTTCTTGGTATTTGGGTTTTTTGTTTTGGGTTTTGTTTGTTTTGCTTTAGTGAACTGGAGAAGGCAATGGCATCCCACTCCGGTACTCTTGCCTGAAAATCCCATGGATGGAGGAGCCTGGTAGGCTACAGCCCATGGGGTCACAAAGAGTCGGACACAACTGAGCAACTTCACACTAAATGAACAACTCAGGAGAGAAACCAAAAGTTACTGCCCCTTTACCTCTGTCAGGAGACTGTTCCTTGTTTTTGTGGAAAGTTGACTCTGAAGACTTCACAACCAAGACCAACAAACTGCGATCCTGGATACGTCTCCTTTCAGTACCATTTTTCTGCTTTCTACAAACCTGGTTTGGACACTTTCCTCCCTGCATAAGAAATCCCTGACCTTTTGCAAGCCTCTTATTTTTTTATCCACAAAATGGGGGGTGAAAATACGGTTCTACTGTCCAGCATCCTCACAAGGATTCAACAGGATCCCATGTGAAAACCCAATCACAGTGCTGGCCAGAGGCAGGTGCTCAGTTAATCTCTTCTTTCTTCACTTCTGCCTTCTCCTCACTCTTCAATTAGTAGATATTCATAACTCATCTTTGGAGTCAAAATGTCCTTGACAGCCACTGTTTCTTGCCTTCATTTTGTGGGTTCTACAATCCATTACCCCAGGTTGGCCAGTGAGCCTGACCCAAAAAGAGGAAACCCATTTCTCCTTGATGACCTCTGAATATGAGTTAGTCTAAAACCTTTTAGCTCAAGCCAAATGTAGGCAAGCCCTGCTCCATATGGTCTTCATCCCCCAGTACGCACATGAGAAGTAGGAGATAATAAATTTTTGAAAATATTTTTTTGACATGGACTGTTTTTAAGATCCTTATTGAATTTGTTACAATATTGCTTCTGTTTTATGTTTTGGTTTTCTGGCCACAAGGCATATGGGATCCTATCTCCTGGACCAGGAATTGAACCTGCACCCCCTGCATTGGAAAGTGAAGCCTTAAAAATTAGACTGTTAGGGAAGTCCCCAAAATATTAAATACAGTAAACAGTGTGCTTTTCATTCCCAAGATTTCATTTAACTTTCTGGTTTCTATCTCATGGAAGGAGATCATGGGGCATCCACACTGTTGAGTAATGGCGAAAGGACTCAAGGAGTAGATGACAGATTGGAAAAAGAAAAAGAACCAGACCACTCTGCCTCTAGAAGAGCCTCGAAGCATCTAACCAGGGAGGCAGAAAGAATCAGAAAGAGAAAGCTTCAATGCAGGGAGACCTTGAGGAAGGTGTGGACAGGACCCGGGAAAAGGGCTAAGCTGGAGCTGGGAAGGAGGAAGGTGGAAGGAGCCGGGTTGAACACCTGAGATAGGCTGGAGCCTCCAGGAGCAGCACTGACCTGCGGCCACTTCCCAAAGAGGGTGCGAGAAAGTAGCCAACAGCAGGATGCCAACTCCCTGCATGGCGCAAGGGCAGAGGCTGTACACATGTGGGGTGCAGAGGAGACAAGGACCATAGCCTCACAGGGAGCAGGTGAGAAGGATGAGGGCCAGCAGGCATCTTCCCCACGTTCCCCAAAGGGGCATGGTTTGGGCAAACAGAAATAGGCCTGATGCTTGGAATCGAACACTCTTGCCATCATTATTCCAAAAAAAAAGAAAAAGAATAATCCTATCAGAAAAGGTATATATTAGGGTTTAAATACACAGAGGTGGCACTAGTGGTAAAGAACCTGACTGCCAGTGAAGAGTCTTGGGTTTGAACTCTGGGTTGGAAAGATCCCCTGGAGGAGGAAATGACAACCTATTCCAGTATTCTTGCCTGAAAAGCCCCATGGACAGAGGAGCCTGGTGGGCTACAGTCCATAGGGTCACACAGAGATGGACATGACTGAAGCAACTTAGCACAGCACAAGGTTAAGTATCTTTACTAGTCTGGGTCCTTAGTTCATCTTCTAAATTAGGAATTTGGCTATTTTCCTAATACTTTGTAATCACTCTTCATTAATAATACTATAATCTGTGAATAATTAGTAAATATTTCCTCAACTCTGTTTTTACATTGGCTTTTTTAATGTAAAGGGTTTTTCCCCCTTTCTAGATTTGGGCATTATTAGTAGCTACCCACAGAATGCTAGCATTCATTAAGTGCTGGCTTGTACTTCATTTCAATGACATTCTCTTTAATCCCCATGATGTCCCTGAAAAGTGGATCTTCTTCATTTTACAGACATTAACACTGATGCCTATGGCTAAGTAACTTGTCCAAAGATAAAGTGTTAGTAAAATGAATTGCTCAAATACAAGCTATTTCACCAGGTGGCGTTTGCTACATCTGCTGGATAACATACAGATAAGGGAGAATGCAGATGGAGCTTTCAGGCCATTGAGAAGGGTTGAAGGGGTTGAAAACTAGTGGAAAGGGCTGAAAATTAGTGGAATAAAAGGATACTCTTTGAAACACAATGTGATAGGTACACAAAGAATAAAGCAAATAATGTAAGTCATCCTGCATACAGTAAACAATAAACATGATAGTTATTCCTCCAAGAGAAGGAATATAGGCAAAAGTTATAAATGTGTTCTATAAGGAGGGCAGAAGGTTGACACATGTTCGGTGGAAAGGGTCCTCAACAACTAATGAGAACAATGAAATCACTCCAGCTAAGGTAAGGTCATTCCTGCCAATCAAGGGACCATCTCATTAGAACCTCTGATGGCAATACACATTGTCTGTGAGCATCTTGGAAGTGCCTTGGGATGGTGAATCCCTTACCTCTGAGCTTCCTGGAAGTGGCTTGGGATGGTGAATCCCTTACCTCTATTTAGCTCCAGACAAGAAGAGAATGAGAAGAGAGCAGGAACTCTAGGTATTATTTATTCAACCACTATAATATTACTAGCTTGAATTAGCTTAGATTTAGAATATAGAATTTTTACTCAAAGTCTATAAAGCACATGGAATTTACTATCCCCCATTTCTACACAGAGCCCTTGACTATTCTGGAAACAAACAAAGCTCAGAGAGGGTAACATGGTTAGCTTAAGTTTACCTAGTCAGGTTATTGCAAATCTAGGTTTAGAATTTCAGTCTTTTTCTTTTTACTTGATAGTTCCTTGTTCCATATATAGAATTTTAGCAAATCTGATATTCCTTCCAATCTGACTTTGAAAAAGGAATGAGCCTTTAAAGACATGATGAAGCTACCCAGTAAGGACTTAGGCAACCACAGATACCCTCTGGCTTTTTAACAAGCATTGCTTTGTCTAAAGCCGGTCAAGTTTCTTTCTTTTTTTGTTTTAAATAAGACTAGTCATTATCATTGAGCACTTTATACATATACACAACTACCAAATATTTTACACATACTAAATCATCAAAACAATTATATGAAGTAGATTTTTAAATTTCTTTCGCACAGATGAGATAGCATGGTTTTGAGAAAATGAATAAATGTGTTCATAAAGCAAAAGGCAGAGGCAGGAACTCAGACTCAGGCCATATGCCTTATCACTTGGGAGGCACCAGAGGCAACAGTGCTCAGCCTCTAGACATGGATTGCTGGGACTTAAGTTTTAGTTCCTCCACCACCTGAGGCTGAGTAACCTGCTGCTAAGTCGCTTCAGTCATGTCCGACTCTGTGTGACCCCATAGACGGCAGCCTACCAGGGTCCTTTGTCCATGGGATTTTCCAGGCAAGAGTACTGGAGTGGGTTGCCATTGCCTTCAAAACCTTTATATACCCTCTGTAAATAAGGTGCTCATTAACTCCCCTGGTGGCTCAGATGGTAAAGACGCTGCCTGCAGTGCAGGAGACCCAGGTTCAATTCCTGGGTCAAGAAGATGCCCTGGAGAAGAGAATGGCTACCCACTCCAGTATTCTTGCCTGGGGAAATCCCATGGACAGAGAGAAGCCTGGTGGGCTACAGTCCATGGGGTTGTAGAATCAACACAACTGAGCAACTAACACACTCATATACCCTCTGTAAATCTGAGACATCTGCTCCATAAAACGGGATTATTAACTGTAACCACTTCATTCAGTGGCCATAAAAATTAAATGGGACAAATTACATTAAGTTTGAAACACAGTGTCTGGAACACACACATCAATTGATACATGATACCAAATGATTATTACTATTCCTCAAATGATTGGTATGTTGATCTAGACCTAACAGAAAGAAAAATCCCCTAATGCTCTTCTGCCTGCCATGAAGTAAGGCAGGAGGAGGTTATGGATGCTGGCTGCTCTAACATATGGTCAGGACAGCAGACAGTGCTTACCTGTGAATGGGAGTGTAAGTGAACAACACTGGCCCAGGTGGCTGGGCTCTAGCTGCTGGATGCAGAGAAGGAGCACTGTCCAACCTACATGATGAATTCATATAAACTATGTAAATAATATTTACGTATTCAGTGTAGGACTCAGCCACAGGCACACAGGTGACCTAAAATCAAGTCTACATTCTCCTAGATAATGCCACCATCAATGGTGGGGGTCTTCAAGGACATCTGCATACTATCAAAGCACCCTAACTTTACAGTCACCAAATTGGTAAGACCCAGACAAATGGTGAGAGGAATCAAGCACTTGAAACAAACTCCTGTCTTTGGAAAAAATTCTGTCTTACTTGTCCCTCCAAGGTCATTCTGTAAATTACATCTTACCAGATACCGCTGGATCTTGAAACAGACAAGACAATACTCAATCCACAGGGAGTACAGGACTTGTCTTGGTTTGTAATCCAACCTAATTTTGAGTTGTGATGGCCCCTGAGAGAGCCAGGGTAAGTTCTCCAGAAGTGATGTGCCCATCACATTATCTCTACTTTATGATTTCTTGTAAACAAGTTTGAGAAAAAGAGACAGCATGAGGAAGGACAAAAAGGGCAGATGAAGGAAAAAGAAAGAAGTATAAATATTTCATTCATGTTAAAAACCAGACTTTCATTAGTTCCATCCAAATATGGGACTTTTAGTGAGTCATATATCCCATTTTTTATCTCATGATGATTATATCCCATTAATTCAAAATCTTGGGAGTACATAAAAATCATATATAACTTGGTAATTAAATGACCAGAACTAATTTAGTATTGAATTACTCACTTCTGCCTGGACTCTGACTTTTCATATTGAGAGAATTTCTCAAATAAATTGATATTGAGATGAAGAGACTATTGTAAAACAACTGCAGAATCTTATAAATCAAAGGGAACTTGGATTTATAAGTTGGAACTATTTGGAACTATTGGTTGGAACTATTCCAACACTTCATAGATGCCTCATTTTGTTTAATCCAGATTCTAATATTATGTGTATAATTTGTGTAAAAATCCTATTCAAAAGATATGGGGGTCATTAATAAAACTGTGCCACACACATTGACAAAGAAAGCATGATACTCTTCTAACAGTGACCCAAGCTACAAATCCTGCCAACTCCCAAAGAATATTTTAAACAACTAAGAAGAGGGTCTGCAGAAGCTGTCATGGACTGATTGGCTCAAAGACCAAAAATAAGAACAATATCATTGAATGACAGGGACTATTATTAATAAAATAAAACTTCACTATAATGGCTCCCCTTACACTGAGGAAAAGCAGGAAAGAATGGTGAAAATGATAGAAATAAATGCAGGGAAAAGGATCTGAATGAGGAAAATAAGGAAACTTAGAAGACAGAACTGGAGCTGGCAGAGGATTAAGAGATTGATGGATTCACTGGGACTGAATTCACAGGGGACAACTCAGTGTGGGTGCTGTGCTATTGGCTGGGAATTCACAGGAAGAGCAAGAAAACAAAATTTCCATACTCAGAGTCTCAGTCTAGAGGAGGGAGACAGTTAAGCAAACCAGAAATTTTACAATAAAGGGATAGACACTCTGATAGAATAATATAAACAGAACCAGAAGAGCAAAGAGGCAGAGCTCCCAATTCTTGCTCAAGTATCTTGAGAGAAGTAGGTTCTGCGTCTCAAGGGCTTAGGAGTCAGCAGGCAGGCATGAATGCTTTACATTCCTTCAGACTTGTCCGACTCTCTGCGACTCTATGGACCATATCCTGCCAGGATCCTCTGTCCCTGGGATTCTCCTGCCAAGAATACTGGAGTGGATGGCCATGCCATTCTCCAGGGGATCTTCCAGACCCAGGGATGGAACCCGCGTCTCTTATGTCTCCTGCACTGGCAGGCCTGTTTCGTTTTGTTTTGTTTTACCACTAGCGCCACCTGGGAAGCCCCCAGGGGAGGCAGGAGGAGGAGAAGCAGTGGTGGAGAGAGATGTGTTCTGGTATGAGCGCAGGCCACTGGAGGACACAGAACCCTCAACGTCACCTGTGCGTCACGCCCGTGGCAGGAATGAAGTGCAGGAAGGAGGGTAGAAGATGCAGCCGAAGCAAAATGGAAGCAGGACTTGATTCAGCAGGTGATGGAAAGGCACAGAAGAGTGCTGAGCAGATGAACAGTATGACCCAACTCAAAATCTAGAAAGTGAAGAGGAGGAATTAGAGAGGGGTGCATCTAAGGTGGGGTGCAGAGCAGAAAGGAGCGTCTGCAATGCAGTGCAAAGGATGAAGAGCAAGAGTGTGAACTAAGGTAGAAGCATTGGGCCCAGGAGGAGGTGAGGGCTTTGTCAGTCTTTGGGCGATAGAGGTGACAGGACTTTATGGATGCTCAAAAAGAACTTGGTAGAAGATGAAGAGGATCAGAGATAAAGGGCAGAGAAGGATGCAAGTGTCAGGGTCCACAGCAGGGAGAAGTGGCCACAGAGAACAGGGACTCTTGTGAAGGATGTGCAAAGAAACAAGCATCGTAAGAGGGCAGGAAACGGAAAGGATTCTGTGAAAGAAATGTGTCAGAATGTCCTATTTTTTTAAGCTGAAAAATTCCATTGTGTGCAGATATCAATTTTGCTTGAATGGATGGACATGGATTGCTTCTACGTCTTGGCTACTGTGAATAGTGCTAGTATGAACATGGGTGAATAACTGTATATTTTTAAGTATGAAGTGCTTACCAGGAAGAAAAAGGCTAAAGATTAAGCATCTGAAGTTCTCAGGGACCTCCACTGGGCACCTCAAACAGTCACAGAAAGCTCAAGGCTTCCTTTTATCTCTACCATCCTGAGAGAGTCCTCAAGCACATGACTGGCCAACAGAACTAGGAGCGGAAGGGTTTTGTAGTAAATGGATGGTGTGAACATCTCTTTTTCCTTGGGCTTGACTTTCTCTGACTCGTGCAAACTGAAAATCTTAAGATTCAGGCCACTATCAGGAGAGGCACTGAGGAAAGGCACTTCCCCAGTCTATCGTCCTACCTGGTGCTAACTTCGACAAAAGAACTCCTTAGAGTGTCACACAGGATCCAGTCCAGGTCACCAGGCTAGAAGACTTCATATGCAGGACAGTGATATCAAAACTTAAGATCAGTACTTCCAACGACTGTGCCAGGAGCAAGCCAGAGGTGTGCTGCCAAATTTTGATCCATGTGTACAATTTATTTTTGCCTCAATTGGGTATACAGATTGCTACAACAGAATCTTAACGGAAGAGTGAACAGGGAGGCTATGAGATTCAGAGTAGGGGTAGGGGGAGGTGTAACTTTTTCTAAGTTAAAAATAGGAGGAGTCATGTTGCACCACGCTGGCCCTAGACAAAGTATACCTGTGTATCAGACTATCAGAACATTAAAGAACTTTGACCCATGAGCGAATTCAGCCAGAGTGATCAGGATGGTGAAGTTCTGGTCCACAACTGCAAGGGCAAACAGGAAATTGTGTGATCACTCTGAGACCCCTTCATTGATACCATAAACTCTGTTTTATGCAGTAACAATTGTGTTGAAATAAATATTGACTTAGAGTACTTTGTAATTTACTGATTCTCACACGTGACACCTACCAAAAATCTAAAAAGCATTCAATGGCCACAAAAGAGATGAGAACCATTGCCCTAAAGTTTATGTTATTGAAATGTCCCCTATGTGGCAAATAGCCCCCTGAAATGTACAAAAGCAGTAGCTAAGAGATCAATTTAAATTAGAACTATCAGAGACGTGATTGATCATTTATTTGGAAATAGCAGAGCAAAATGCAGATGAGGTTCTTGTTTTTACTGTCATTTATGGGTGTTATTATTTTAAATTTAAAATATCCAAATTCCAATTCAACTTTTCTAATCTTTAATTGTTAGCCCAAAGCACTGCAGCATGTTTTTGGCAATGGATTGCTAACCTCTACAAGGTTAAATAACTTTTGTATCCATTAGTGCTTCAGAAAAAGGAGGACACTGAACCCAAGTCTTCTGCACTCAGACTTCATCCCTGCACTGAGCCTCAGGCCCTCTGTTTGTTCACCTGGATTGATAGAGAACCAAGAGCAATTTTAATCTATTTAAGATTACTTGTAATGTTGGATTGTGTGCATACATTGTCATAGAATGGAAACCAATACTGGATAACATATGAATAAATTACAAGATATTTTACACTTAACATTTTTCAAAAACACCTCCTGCTGTTAAAGCCCATACCCCATAAACATCATCAGTAAAGCAGTGATAAAAGCAAGGATAACAATCTTCACATGATAAATTGGTCAAATTTAGAGAAGTCAAAATAAGCAGCATTTTCCTCAAGAGTCAAATGCAAAGGTTACATGCACATGCTCCCAACTGCCTTTCTTCGTGTAGTAGATTATAAAACAGTGATTTCACTTGTATTCAGAAACAAACATGAATAAAAGATATTAACCAAGGTCTAGTAGTTAGCTAATAAATATTTTAATTGAACATTTCTACATATGATAATATTACATTAAGACTGCTTAAAAAGGGAATACTAACTGCACACCTTTCAGAAAGTTTTTGCTTTCTTTGAAAAAAAGTAGTCACAAATAAAATTTATTAGCAGAAGAGCATTAGAATATACCTATACTAGAGTCTACATTTGCAATATGAAATAGATATAGAAATTTTAGCATGGATACAACTCACCATCACTTAGCAGGTTATTAATGAAAAGCAATAAAAACTAAACGGCATCACTAAGTAACTAATTTCTTAAAATGATGACTTCTTTAATCAGAGCTATTTCTACTAAGCAGACATCAAAGCTTTCCTTATGAGATGAGTTACTACATTTTAAAACATGTAATATTTAAATGAATTGGAAGCATTCCAGAATCTAATCTAAAGAAGACCATATCTATCTTATAAATCTTACCAAATTATAAGTTATTAACCATAATGGAAATAATTTTCATTTATCACTTTAAAATACAATTTCCTCTTATCAATGTAAAAATAGAGAAAGTCTAAAGGTAAACTCTTACAGTAACTACCAGATGGATGCCTGCCTGCTAAGTTGCTTCAGTTGTGTCTGACTCTTTGCGACCTTATGGACTGGCCTGCCAGGCTTCTCTATCCATGGGATTCTCCAGCCAAGAATACTGGAGTGAGTTACCAGATGGATCCAATAATAAATATGATCAAATCATTTAGTATGATACAAAACATATCCTGCCACTTTCTTTCTGTAAATGTGGTACTGGCAATAAGACTAAATCAGTAAAGCTCCTCAGTTAGTCAAAGCCATCAGAACCCGGTAGAGTCGATGTTCAGAATCTGACCTAGGGCATCAATAAAACAACCTAGGCAAAGACCCTTTCAATGGTGCATAAACATTATGTCATTAATCGAGCTTAGATTGTAACAGTCTATTCTTATAAGGTGACAAATTAACCATATGACTACCTCATGGATGACAAAACTAAGATATATTAAACTCTGTGGGGTAAATACACCCATAGGCAAATCTAATAGACTGACATTTTTAATACTAATTGAAGCTGATTGATTTACGTTATTCTACATTTTCAGCTCTCCAAAATGATGTATTTAATGTTTTATTTTTAAACACAATTAAAAAATAATATATAAATATATACATACTGCAAATGTAATACAGATAACAAATTCATTTAAGCCCATTTATGCACATTAGTAACACACCATGTGGCAGAGAGACTAGGACTACAAGAAGACCCCTTGGCGATTTATTTTATATTAAATCCCTAATGGCCTCTCCTTATCTTTGCAAAAATATGCACGAAAGTCCAGACTATGCAGCCATTGAAATGAATGGTTATTTATTTGCTAAACGAGAACCCTATGTTTAATGTTCCTTAGACATAAGGTAGTCTGGAAAAGTCGCATTCCTACAGTTCCATACATCATTTATTTTACATACCCTAACTTCTCACAACAGGCAGCAGAAAAATATCTCTGAACAGCATTATAAGTTGCTGAGATTTTTGTTTCCGATTCCATTACTGGAAGATTAAATGTTAACATGTTTACTTGCTTCTTTAGCAACAAAAACAAATTCATGTACCATTGTGGTGCCTGACACACATGAATATAAAATGGAAGGAGAGTTGGCAAACAACAAAACCTAAAATCAAAGGGGTGACTATCAAAAGTTCACAATTGTAAATAAACCTTAATTAAATACAAAGGAGAAAGCATCATATTCTTTAAACTTGTCTGCAAATATATACACTCATAACTGGAAAGTTCTAACAGTGGATTCTTACTCTTTCAAAGAAAGAAGTTTTTTTCTTCTCTTTATGTCACTTGGTTAAATATGACCCCAAACTTGGTCCTGCACATATTAGCTTTTAATATTCATCTTAACATCAATACACTTTCCTATCAAGTATGGTTCAGTTGTGAATCTCTTCGCCTCAGGTTCATATATACAAAATGTTGCAGGCTCAGGGATATCCTTAGTGAAAGTCTCTCAGTCATGTCTGACTCTGCAACCCCATGGACTATACAGTCCTTGGAATTCTCCAAGCCAGAATACTAGAGTGGGTAGCTGTTCCCTTCTCCAGGGTATCTTCCCAACCCAAGAATAGAACCGGAGTCTCCTGCAGACAGATTCTTCACCAGCTGAGCCCCGAGGGTAGCCCAGGGATATCCTTAGAAGATAAGCAAAAACACAGTTTGCTACCTCCTTCACTGCTTTCTCCATCTAACTTCCAACAGATTCTCATATAGTTAAAATTGAGATGGTTTTTTAAGAAGAAAGAACTCACAAAGGAACTAATACCTGGCATAAAGGAATGTATGAAACGGGGGAGGGACAAGACCACCTTATCTTAGAGGAAACAGTAGCTCGGCTTTTCTATACGTATAGATACGCAGTGCAAGCAGAACTAGAAATATGCAGTTAGTTCATGCTGTGGGGTTAGTTCTTGCCTTGATCCTATGTGAAAAAAAAAAAAAAACAGGCAAACCTCATGATTTTTCTGCATGGTCTTAGGTAACAAATCTTCTCAGGCATTTCACTTGCAACATGAAGCCTAAGCTGAGTAGCCAAAATTGCAATCTTTAGCAGTTAAATTTCTACCTCCCCCAGCAAGGCCAGGTACTGGTGGGATGGAACGTGATCAGTTCATTCTTTCCCCATCTTCCCTTCGACTCCTCATTCATCTTGCCAACTGTAGTTTCTGACCACTTTGGAACTGGAGCATGAAGAAGATAAGATGAAGTCAGATAAGCAGGAAAGTTATTACTTTGCTGTTACTTTCCAGTGTGGGCTTCCCTGGTGGCTCAAATGGTAAAGAATCTGCCTGCAATGCAGGAGACCAGGGTTTGATCCCTGAGTCGGGAAGATTCCCCTGGAGAATCCAGTATTCTTGTCTGGAGAACTCCATGGACAGAGGAGCCTGGAAGTTTACAGTCCATAGAGTCGCATAGAGTCAGTTGTGATTGAGAGACTAATAATACCTTTCCGTGTACCTAAATTTTAGAGGTCTCTGCACTTCACAGGTAGGTCACCTTCACGGGCTCCTGTGGGTCTGTACTTGCGCTCATCTCCTGTCTCCCTGTGCTCCTGGATGGGTGGAATCCACTTCTCACATCCCCCAGCCCTGAAGAAGCTCGCTCTGACTCCAGCTTATCTCAGGTGAGATCTGCTTTGTTTTCACTTCAAGTCAGCCCACTTGTGCAATATCTATTAAAAATAATGCACACTGGCTCTCTTGCACACATAGCCCAGATGGGGCCTAGCATAAACAGCTCTGCACCCACTACTCCCAACAATTTTCTTGGGGTGAAGGTGACTGCATGCTGCCACCTATTCTATGTCCCACTGTCAACATAGGTGTCAGCACATTTTTGTCCTTTAGATTTTCCAGGCAAGAATGAACACATGCCCACTGTGTCTCCCAGACTGAAAGGGGGTATCTATGAGTCTCTCTGGATGGCCTTTCAAACACACTGCCCAGGCTTCAGGGAAGGGGTTGATGACTCCCCACCAGTACATGGGACACTCTTATCTCAAATGTCTCCTCTTTTATATTTCCAAACTCAAGTCCTTTTATTCCCTCTAAGATGGTAAGAACCTCAAAGCCTCAAAATCAGATTTCACCTACTTCTGAAAATTTTGCAACAGGTCTCACAGATGACTTTGGAGAAGGTTATCTATTGTCTCCATCCATCAACTGAACATTTAATTGAATGTTTCCCTGCAAGTCGTCTTCCTTTGGGCCCTGCAGAGCGGGTCTCCCTCCTGCTCCACTCTGCTCTCTGCCAGCGAACGCACAATAACCTTCTGGACAACATCAAGAGTCTCCTCTAGACTCTGGTTTCCTGTTGGCTTCAGCCAATGGAAAACCTGAACAGGTGCTGGGAAGGAGGGAGGAGAGTCATGGCAGCAAGTTTAGTCCTCTATTTCCTTTTGTTTGGGATCATTTTGAACTTGGACACTCTTGACCAAAGGCTCTTCCTGAGATAGCCGTATCTTGTCAACCTTCTCCTTCCAGGTTCTAGAAACTTCTCCCTTCCCTTTCCTTTCAGGCTTAGGGTAACAGACCCTGGGACACTAACCTCTTCCTAGCAGTATCCCTCACTCTGCCTTCACCTAATAAAACAACTCACTTTATTAGACCTCAAATTATATTAATTGAATGGGCCACCTGTTTCTGCTGGGCCTGATACTATTTTGTTACAAGTATGAAGCTTGAGATGTGCAAACGTATTTTTCAGACTAAATTATGCCATACACAAATATGACCTTTCCCAGTTTCATATTGCCTAGGATTTTTCCCCCAGATATTCATTTATTTTTAATTGGAAGAAAATTGCCTTACAATGTTGTATAGGTTTCTGCTGTACAACAAGGCAAATAAGCTGTATCACCTCCTTCTTGAGCCTTCTTCCCCTCCCCCTGTGCTATCCCTCTAGGTCATCGCAGAGTGCCAAGCTGGGTTCCCTGTGTTAAGCTTAAGGGTTTTGAATAAACATTTCTAACCTGATCATCCTGTCTGTTTACTCTTTAAAATTTCCTGTTTTTTTGAATTCTTGAAAATTCAAAGCAGGTCTTTGTAAACTTAAAAAAAAAAAAAAGAAGAAGAAGTTCATAAAACCTTCTCTACTGCTGGAGACCTTTAAGCCTGAAAAGAAATCTGGAAGACCTGAAGTCTAGTCACATTGTAGGAAGCAAATTTATCAGCTAGATCAGTTATAAAGCAAGAACTTCACTTCCTGACTGTCCTCTCCCAATGTTCATTGGTAACTTGACTCTTGCAATGGCCTTATTAAGAACATCTGATATGACGGCCGCCTTCTGAATAAAATCTAAGACAATCAAAACCACAAAAATGTTACTTGAGAAACATAAGAGAGTCTCTTCTGGAGGTTCCAGTGGATTTTAAGTGATTAACAGATTATTTCCAGCTCCTCCCACTTGGAGGTGGAGTCTCTTTCCTCACTCTGTGTGGGCTGGCCCCATATCATGACTTGTTTTGATCAAGAGAATGTGGCAGGACCTTGTGGAACTTCAAGAGCCCAAAGTCCTTCCTTCTACCATCTTAGAAGGCTTCTGCTCTCAAGTAAAGAAATCTAATCTGAACAACCACATTTAGAGAGAGGTTCAGCCACCTAGCTATTCATTCCAGCCTTCCCAGCTGAGACTCCACCCATGTGAATGAGGCAACCCTAGTCTACCAGGTCAGCAGAGCCATCAGCTGACTGTAACCACAGGAGTAAGTTCAGACAAGACCAGTAAAACTATGTGAAATGATGAATTGCTGCTCTTTCAAGCCACTAAGTTTTGGGGAAACATGAACTTTCTTATCTCTCAAACCAGAACTTATCGCTCATGAATTATGTCCACAGCCAGCTAATTCAGCAAGACAGTTCCAGAAAGATACAGACGAGGTACTCATTGATAGTAACAATTAGCTTCCCCCTCTGTGACCCAACAAAGAACAATTAGGAAAGACTGAGAACTTTGGAATCAGATGTCCCTGGATTGGAATGCCCACTCTGTAATTTATTTCCCTTTTCTGAGTCAGTTTACTCACCTGCAAAATAAATATAATAATGACCGATGTACATCATAAGGAAGGCATCAGGATTTTAAAAGATAACTAATAAAAAGCAGCTAACATAGTGCGAGAAATCTGATGAATGCCACTTTTCTTCCTCAGTATCTGTGTATATGTGTCCAAAAGTTGGAACCTGAATCAAGAGGCTCTAACCCAACGGTACTCAAAACGTGGTCTCTGGACACACAAGTTATCAGACTCAAACCAGAGCTACTGAGTCAGAAACTTTGGTGTCTGTATTGGCCCATTAAAGCCAATTAAAATTTCCAATCACTCATAAGCTTGTACTATAGTATCTAGTCCATATTTCACCATATACTAGCTACTCAATAAAACTGATGACAAACGATTATGTTAGTGGGTGATTGAGTGAATGGATGAGATAAATACATGCTTTCAAACCCTCCTCTTCATCCAGATCAGCTAGCCTGATGTGTTACAAGCTGAGCTGGTATGTCAATTACTGTAGGGTAGGTTGGGAGCCTCACTGTTAGGGCTCCATGGGCAGGTAGGTACAAGATGACCTATTTGGTTTTGGTTAAAATGAAAGCACACTTAGCGACCAAAACAATGGAGAGTCACCAGCAGATGTTCTTGGAATAGGCATTATAAAGACACTGAAAATTAGATTTCATAATGGCACCATGAAAAGAAGGCAAAACATAGCCACAAATACTTCATGTCATGAACTACCATTTCTAGAATAGTCTTTTATAGTTAATTTACAAACTGAAGATAACAATGGACCTATTTCAAAGGGCAGTCGTGGAGCTTCGAGAAAATAAAAACAAAATGTATGGTACAGCTAAAAGCAAAGGAGAAAAGGAAAGATATACCCATATGAATGCAGAATTCCAAAGAATAGCAAACAGAGATAAGAAAGCCTTCCTCAGTGATCAGTGCAAAGAAATAGAGGAAATCAATAGAACGGGAAATACTAGAGATCTCTTCAAAACAATTAGAGATACCAAAGGAACATTTCGTGCAAAGATGAGCTCAATAAAGGACAGAAATGTTATAGACCTAACAGAAGCAGAAGATATTAAGAAGAAGTGGCAAAAATACACAGAAGAACTATACAAAAAGATCTTAATGACCCAGATAGCCACGATGGTGTGATCACTCACCTAGAGCCAGACATCTTGGAATGCAAAATCAAGTGGGCCTTAGGAAGCATCTCTATGAACAAAGCTAGTGGAGGTGATAGAATTCCAATTGAGCTCTTTCAACTCCTAAAAGATGATGCTGTTAAAGTCCTGCACTCAATATGCCAGCAAATTTGGAAAACTCAGCAGTGGCCACAGGACTGGAAAAGGTCAGTTTCATTCCAATCCCAAAGAAAGGCAATGCCAAAAAATGCTCAAACTCTTGCACAATTGCACTCATCTCACATGCTAGTAAAGTAATGCTCAAAATTCTCCAAGCTAGTCTTGAACAGTATGTGAACTGTGAACTTCCAGATGTTCAAGCTGGATTTAGAAAAGGCAGAGGAACCAGAGATCAAATTGCCAACATCCACTGGATCATGGAAAAAGCAAGAGAGTTCCAGAAAAACATCTACTTCTGCTTTATTGACTATGCCAAAACCTTTGACTATGTGGATCACAACAAACTGTGGAAAATTCTTAAAGACATGGGAATCACAGACGACCTTACCTGCCTCCTGAGAACTCTGTATGCAGGTCAAGAAGCAACAGTCAGACATGGAACAACAGACTGGTTCCAAATCGGGAAAGGAGTACATCAAGGCTGTATATTGTCACCCTGCTTATTTAACTTATACGCAGAGTACATCACGAGAAATGCTGGACTGGATGAAGTACAACCTGGAATCAAGATGGCTGGGAGCAATACCAATAACGTCAGATATGCAGGTGACACCACCCTTATACCTGCTCCCATGGGAGTTGAGGAAAGCAAAGAGGAACTAAACAGCCTCTTGATGAAAGTGAAAGAGGAGAGTGAAAAAGCTAGCTTAAAACTCAACATTCAAAAAACGAAGATCATGGCATCCGGTCCCATCACTTCATGGCAAATAGATGGGGAAACAACGGGAACAGTGACAGACTTTATTTTCTTGGGCTCCAAAATCACTGCAGATGGTGACTGCAGCCATCTGAAATTAAAAGACACTTGCTCCTTGGAAGAAAAGCTGTGACCAGATTAGAGAGCATATTAAAAAGCAGAGACATTACTCTGCCAAAAAGGTCTGTCTAGTCAAAGCTATGGTTTTTCCAGTAGTCATGTATGGATGTGAGAGTTGTACTATAAAAAGCTGAGCACCAAAGAATTGATGCTTTTGTACTGTGGTGTTGGAGAAGACCCTTGAGAGTCCCTTGGACTGTAAGGAGATCCAACCAGTCAATCCTAAAGGAAATCAATCCTGAATATTCATTGGAAGGACTGATACTGAAGGTGAAGCTCCAATACTTGGCCATCTGATGTGAAGAACTGATTCACAGGAAAAGATCCTGAAGCTGGGAAAGACTGAAGGCAGGAGGAGAAGGGGATGACAGAGGATGAGATGGTTGGATGGCATCACCAACTCGATGGACATGAGTTTGAGCAAGCCCTGGAAGTTGGTGATGGACAGGGAAGCCTGCTGTGCTGCAGTCCATGTGGTTGCAAAGATTTGGACAACACTGAGTGACTGAACTGAACTGAAACACTCAACAAATGCTGGATACTACTCTATTTTTAAAACTTGAAATATTTGAGGTATTGACTAGTGCAACCCTATGAATACAAGGAGCATTAAATTATTCTTTTGAAGGACTAAAAGAAGACAATTACCAAATCCTAGTTCTAGCACCTTATTCTGTTTTACCTTTTCTACCACTAGGTGACACCACCAACCTACCATAACCCACTCTTTTCCCACAAAGTCTACACAACCAATCTTTGCAATCACTGTTGATTAAGGAACAAGGTGTCTATTCTGGAAAGAATCCTAAATTATTCTTTTGTTTGAGTCTTCTTATTTATTTAAATCGCCACTGGGTATTTAGTGTAAATTTATTATTTCAGCTCAGTATAAGCTGAGTCCTGTTACTTAAGGGATCATCAGCATTTACCTACATGGATGGGAAAGGGGCATCCACCAGCCCACTTCACTGCTTCTCTTTTGAACAAGTTTCTTTTTACCATATAAAAAGGAACAATTTGCCTGCCTGCTTTTCTCTGACAAGTTGATACAAGGCAGTAATTAACCATTAAAATATTGCAGATGATTCACAGGAGTGTTACAGACAAATTAATTTAAACCAAGGTCAGGTCTCCAAATCAGCAAAATAACTTCAAAAGCAGGTGAGGGAGGAAAATAAGTGAGAGAAAAGGTAGAGTAACAGCTGCTATTAAAAGTAACGCTGGGCAGCTAAAACTGGTCTGAGTACATTCCTAGAAATGTAATTAGCCAAATCCTTCCAGAAACTAAACCATCAAAATGACATTACAGTACACTTAAAAATTGTATTTACAGAGTGAAGGTACAGTCATCCTAGCATACTGCTATGTCCTGAGGGTTTCCGTCTTGTAAAGAAAGATGCAGAAGAGAATTAGATATTATTCTATACAAAGTTCAAATTGTCACCAATATATTTTGTGAAATGCTATCTCTTAAGTCCCTCAGCAGTGCTGAAGTTGAGAATGAATTAATTTAACAGGCTACGTTCTGGTTTCTTTGTCATTTTATGGGAAGTTACAATGACTAGAACCAAAGCACACCTACTAGCTCTCCAAACACCAACATTTATTAAATGGTCTTAAGAAGAGAGCTGCCGAATTCTACCATATCATGGAGCTCATTTTTCAGGAAGGTGGGCATGGATGCTCCATTTCCTTCACAAGGCAAAGGTCAGCTTACTGCTCCTACTGAAGGATTTCGGTAAAACAGAATTGTCTGCTTATTACCTTTGAAGGTCTAACAATGTATAATTTTTATTTATCGTAAGTTGTAGTGATACATTAATGTATTCAGAGTGCCTTCTTATAATATGCCCATTTCCCACAGTGATTGTGAACTTATAAGAGAGGTTCCCAAATAAGGTGACAGAACTACCAGAAATATCACATTTAAGTGAAGAGCCTTAGACATTTTGATGACATATAGAAAGATTTTTTTACTGGCTTTTTAATCACAAATAATTAAGAAGTTACTGGAAGAAAGTGTGGTAATACGTAGGCAGGAGAAGTGGCAGTGAAGAATGGATCAGGGTTTCTGAAAAGGAGCAGGGGTCATATGTAAAAGGAAAACCTATGAAACCTACAAGAAAAGGAAAGACAGGAATTGACTGGGAAAAAAGATTTGTGAAAAATGTGGTTCAAAGAAGGTTATGAGATCTCACTAGCTCAGCCCATGATGGTAAAACCTGAGAGGAAACTGGTGACAAACCAGGATACATTACTGAAAGTCTTTAGCTGAATAGAAGAGACCAGAGTGGGAAGACAAGGCTTTTGGGACAAGAGCCTTGGTCCCCAGCATGGGAGGTGACTAATGAGTAGAGGCAGGGGTAGCTGTGATGTTTGTATCCAAGTAGAACTCTAAACATGGAGAAGGCAATGGCACCCCCACCCCAGTACTCTTGCCTGGAAAATCCCATGGATGGAGGAGCCTGGTAAGCTGTAGTCCATGGGGTTGTGAAGAGTCGGACACGACTGAGCGACTTCACTTTCACTTTTTACTTTTACGCACTGGAGAAGGAAATGGCAACCCACTTCAGTGCTCTTGTCTGGAGAATCTCAGGTACGGTGGAGCCTGGTGGGGTTGCACAGAGTCAGACACGACTGAAGCAACTTAGCAGCAGCAGCAACAGGACTCTAAACAAACTGTGGAAACTTCTTCAACAGATGGGAATACCAGACCACCTTACCTGTTTCCTGAGATATCTGTGTGCGGTCAAGAAGCAACAGCAGAACCAAGAAATGGAACAACAGACTGGCTCCAAATCAGGAAAGGAGTATGTCAAGGCTGTATACTGTCACCCTACTTATTTAACTTCTATGCAGAGTACATCATACAAAATGCCGGGCCAAAGGACAAGCTGGAATCAAGATTGCCGGGAGAAATATCAGATATGCAGATGACACTACCCTTGTGGCAGAAAGTGAAAAGAAACTAAAGAGTCTCTTGATTAAAGTGAAAGAGGAGAGTGAAAAAGCTGGCTTAAAACTCAACATTCAAAAAACGAATATCATGGCATCCAGTTCCATCACTTCATGGCAAATAGATGGGGAAACAATGGAAACAGTGACAGACTTTATTTTGGGGGCTCCAAAATCACTGCAGATGGTAACTGCAGCCATCTGAAATTAAAAGATGCTTCTTGGAAGAAAAGCTATGACCAGACTAGACAGCATATTAAAAAGCAGAGAAATTACTCTGCAAAAAAAGGTCTGTCTAGTCAAAGCTATGGTTTTTCCAGTAGTCATGTATGGATGTGAGAGTTTGACTGTAAAGAAAGCTGAGCGCTGAAGAACTGATGCTTTTGAACTGTGATGTTGGAAGAGAGTCCCTTGGACAGCAAGGAGATCAAATCAGTCAATCCTAAAGGAAATCAATCCTGAATATTCATTGGAAGGACTGATGCTGAAGGTGAAACTCCAATACTTCAGCCATCTAATGCGAAGAACTGACTCACTGGAAAAGACCCTGAAGCTGGGAAAGACTGAAGGCAGGAGGAGAAAGTGATGACAGAGGATGAGATGGTTGGATGGCATCACCAACTCGATGGACATGAGTTTGAGCAAGCTCTGGGAGCTGGTGATAGACAGGGAAGCCTGGCATTCAACAGTCCATGGGGTTGCAGAGTCAGACATGACTGAGCAACTGAACTGAACTGAACTGAGGACTCTAAAGACTAATTACCCAGTGCTGTCAGTACTGTGCACATGACCCATTATCTCTAGCTGCAGCATGGCCCTACCCACTCTTAATCTAGGCCATGATTATTAACTGTCAGAAATACGATATCACTGACTGAAGTGCATAAAATCAGATAAGTAAATTAGGAATCATAAATTAAGATCCCACTTTTTCATTTTTTTACATTTATTTTTAATTGAAGGATAATTGCTTTACAGTAGTGTTGGTTTCTACCAAATATCACCATGAATTGGCCATAGTTTTATGCATGTTCCCTTCCAGTTGAACATCCCTCCCACCTCCCTCCCATCTTACCCATCTAGAGATGCTACTTTTTCTTGATTCACAGAAGAAAGCCTAGAACCTGATGACACAGTCTTGGGTACTAGGAGCAATCCCTTTCTTTGGTAAATGGTCTCCAAAGTTGGCCACCTTCAATTCCTTCCATCCCCTAACAGCATACGCTCCACCTCACATCAAGAACTGGGGTCCAAAGCTCTTGAATTGGGATAGTTAACATTGTTAAAGTGGTTATACTACCCAAAGTGATCCCTAGCAAATTACCCATGACGCTTTTCACAGAACAAGAACAAATAATCCTAAAATTTAGATGGAAACACAGAAGACCCAAAATTGCTAAAACAAACCTGAGGAGAAAGAACAAAGCAGGAGGCATAAGCCTCCCAGATGCCAGACAATACTAGAGAGCTATAGTAATCAAAACAGCATGGCACTGGCACAAAAACAGACATATGGATCAACAGAATAGAACAGAGAACCCAGAAATAAACTCACACACCTAAGTTAGTCAATCTTTGACAAAGGAAGCAACAGTATACAATGGAGAACAGACAGTCTCTTCAGCAGGTGGTATTGGGAAAGTTGGATAGTGGCATGTATATCAATGAAATTAGAACAAACCCTCACATTATACACAAAATAAACTCTACCTGGCTTAAAGACTTACATATAGGATTTGACACCACAAAACTCTAAGAAGGACTTCCCTGTTAGTACAGTGGGTAAGAATCTGCCAGCCAATTCAGAGAACATAGGTTCAATCCCTGGTCTGGGAAGATTCTACATTCCAAAGATCAACTAAGCTCATGCTCCACAACTACTGAGCCTGCATTCTAGAGTGCATGAGCCACAACTACAGAAGCCTGAGTGCCTAGAACCCATGTTCCCTACAAAAGCTATCTCAATGAGAAGCCCATGCACTGCCACAAAGAGCAGCCCCCACTTGCTGCAACTAGAAAGCCCACATACAGCCATGAAGACCTCATGCAACCAAAAATAAATAAACAAACAAATAAATAATTTTTAAAAAACTCTTAGAAGAGAACATAGGCAAAATATTCTCTGACATAAACTGTACCAATGTTTTCTTAGGTCCGTCTCCCAAAGCAATATGAATAAAAGCCAAAAGGCAAAGGAAACAAAGAAACAAAAAGACAGCCCTCAGAATGGGAAAAAAATATTTGTAAATGAAATAACCTACAAGGGCTTAGTTTCCAAAATATACAAACAGCTCATGTAGCTCAATATCAAAAATAAATAAATAAATAAACAACTTGATAAAAAATGGGCATGCATGCTAGGTCCTTTCAGTCGTGTATGACTCTTTGCGACCCTATGGACTGTAACCTGTCAGGCTCTTCTGTCCATGGGATTCTCCAGGCAAGAACACTGGAGTGGGATTCTATGCCCCTCCTCCAGGGGATGTTCCCAAACCTGGGATTGAACCCATGTCTCTTATGTCTCCTGCATTGACAGGTGGGTTCTTTACCACTAGAGCCACCTGGAAAGCTCCCAATGGGCAGAAGATCTAAATAGACATGTCTCCAAAGAAGACATACAGATGGCCAAAAAACATATGAAAATATGCTCAACATCACTAATTATTCAGTACAGTTCAGTTCCAGTCGCCGGTCGTGTCCGACTCTTTGCGACCCCATGAATCACAGCACGCCAGGCCTCCCTGTCCATCACCAACTCCTGGAGTTCAATCAAACTCACGTCCATCGAGTCAGTGATGCCATCTAGCCATCTCATCCTTGGTGGTCCCCTTCTCCTCCTGCCCCCAATCCCTCCCAGCATCAAGGTCTTTTCCAGTGAGTCAACTCTTCTCATGAGGTGGCCAAAGTAGAGTTTCAGCCTCAGCATCAGTCCTTCCAAAGAACACCCAGGACTGGTCTCCTTTAGGATGGACTGGCTGGACTAATTATTACAGAAATGTAAATCAAAACTACAATGAGGTAGTAGCTACACCAGTAGAATGGCCATCATTCTGTCTACAAATAACCGCTGGAAAGAGTGTGGAGAAAAGGGAACCCTCTTATAGTATTAGTTAGAATGTAAGTTGGTGCACCTACTGTGGAAAACAGTTTAGAGCTTCCTCAGAAAACTAAAAACAGAATTGTCATATAATCTTGGAATTCAGTTCCTCAGCATATATTCAGAGAAAACTAATTCCCAAAGTTACATGTATCCAGTGTTCACTGCAGCACTATTTACAACAGCTGGGCCATGGAAGCAAACTAAATGTCCACCAACAGATGAAGGAATAAAGAAGATGTAGTGCATATATTCAAAGAAATATTAAACCATAGAAAATAATGGCATGATGTCATTTGCAGCAACATGGATGCACCTGGAGACTATCATACTAAGTGAGGTAGGTCAGACAGAGAAAGACAAATACCATATGCTATCATTTATACGTGGAATCTAAAATATGACACAAATGAGCTTATCTATGAAAGTAAAACAGACTCATAGGCATAGAGACCAGACTTGTGGTTACCAAGGAGGAGGGGGCAAGGGAGAGGGATGGACTGGGAGTTTGGGATTAGCAGATGCAATCTGGTATATACAGAATGGATAAACAAGTTCCTACTGTACAGCACAGGGAGCTATATTCAATGTATTGCTTTAGTTGTTCAGTCACGTCGAGCTCTTTGTGACTCCATGGGCTGTAGCCTGGTGGGCTCCTCTGTCCATGGAATTCTCCAAGCAAGAGGACTGGAGTGGATTGCCATTCCCTTCTTTAAGGGATCTTCCCAATCCAGGTATCAAACCCAGGTCTCCTGCATTGCAGGCAGATTCTTTACCATCTGAGGCATCAGGGAAGTCCCATAATGATAAATCATATGATAAACCAAAATGAAAAATTATATGAAAAATAATTTATAAGTATATAAAACTGAATCACTTTGCTATACAGTAGAAATTAACACAATATTGTAAATCAATTATACTTCAATTAAATAAATGAAAAAAATATACAAAAAAGAATTGGGGTCTAATTTCCACTGTGTGCTTGCACTGACTTGTACAGGTTGGTAACAGATGACTGTAAAATTTTCAGGAAATTTGCAAACCCCCTATTTATAAATTAAACACAGCCATTATAAAAATTAAATATTACATATTATATAAATCATATTAAAAACAAGCCATAAATTCTCAAAACTCGCTTCCTAATTATTCTACTACATTATCTATGTTCTTGAGATTATTTACATCTATTGCATCTGTTATACACTTTAACTGCATTACCATTTTATTTGTAAAAAAAAAAACAGATTTGGAAGTGTATAACATGATGATGATCTAGTCTTCTTTTCTTTTTTGTGATACTACCTCAGATCTACTCTTTTAGCCAACCGAGTTTTTTTTACAAAATATTCATCTACTTATTTGGCTGTGCTGGCTCTTAGTTGCAGCACATGGCCTCTTTTAGTTTCGGCATACAGGATCTAGTTCCCTGACCAGGGATCGAACCCAGGCCCCCAGCACTGGGAGGTCAGAGTTTTAGCCACTGGACCACCAAGGATGTCCCCTCTAACCGTGCTTTGATGATATCACATTGGTACCTTGAAATTGCCCATGGTAAGAGTATTTATGTTATGAGAGCTGGCAAACACTACAAATCAAAGCTAGCTTAATTGTTTTATTGATTTTCTACAGCAGATGTTGGCAAATTATAGCCCACAGGCCAAACTCAGCCCACTGCTTGTTTCTGTATGCCGATAAGCTAAATGTTTTTCAATTGTTATTATATAAGTTCCCACATAAAATCTTCAATTTTTCTTTTTAGAAAAATTTAAAGTATTTACTATCTAGCTCTTTTCAGAAGAACTGTGCCTGTCTTAATTTAAGAAAGTAATGTAGGAAAAGTTATTAATCATTATACACTTAAAAATGGATTGTGTTTCTAGCCATCACATTGTGAATAGCATTAAAAAAAATTCTAAGGACATGTCATTCCAGTATTTGAAAACTATTCTTTAAGTTGGCGAAGAGGTCATTCATGTTGTTACAGGCACAGTTCAGAAAAAAGTCTTCATTGTTTCGCTTTTTGTTAAAAAGCAAAAACAGCAACCACATTCTTGTTGGAACTATACTGGTTTATCAATTGGTAATACAAGAGTTGCATTAAAATTAATTAACTCATACTGTAAGATCAACTAATACTATAGAATTTACAATAAACAGTATATCATTCATAAATTGTGTGCCATATATCCTGCATGCCAATAATATGTGTGGATACACACACACACACACACACACACACACACACACATATGTGTGTGTGTGTATATATATATATATATATACATATATATATTTTCCCCCAGAGAGCCCACTGCTAAACTTTTGCCAGCCACCACTGCTAATTCTATTTTATCATCTATCTGGGCTGACCTTAGGAAGCTGCATGACCAATAAAAATGATGGAAGTGATATTCTGAGATATTTCAAATTATGTAACAAGAATAGAAGCTTCCATCTGCATCTTAAGCTCACTCTTGTGGCTTTCTCTTGCAACCTTAGTGTCAGTCTATGAGAAGTCCATGCCTGCTGAGTCCTAAACAACCTCACAGGTAATTACCATCTGACTACAACTGCATGAGAAACCCTGAGTAAACACTATCCATTTGAACCCCGAAACCCAAAGAACTATGAGAGATAATAATATTTTAAGTCTCTAGGCTCTGGTGATGGCTTGTTAAAGAGCAGTAAATAATTGGAACACCACTTTATTTTAAGAAGAAGCCAGTGAGTGGGGAGCCAGGTGGACTCAACACCTCAGGAATGCTACACTGGAGTAATCCAAACCTCTTTTCTTCCATGTCCTTGGTGCAAAGTAGATGTATGGATATGGTGGGAGTGGGGATGTAATAAAAAGAAAGAATGGCTATGAATAATACATATTTTCATACAAATTTGAATCAAAGTGTCCACCAAAGATGCAGCAAGTAAAATACCATCAACTGGGACACTGACCCTACCCGGTTCATTCACCAGCAATCAACTTACCTGGGCTCCCTGGAGTGGCATGGAGTTCCTCCCACTGCCTTCTTTCTCTCTGCCTCTGCACCCATGCCCAATAGTCATGTTTGAGGTTAGCATCCCTTAAATTCCACGCAGCCTCTTGATGGGGCAGAGTCCTCAGAGTGTCTGATCTCATTATCTCATTCCCACTGCACAGTTGCCCAGGAGGTCAGTGGGAATTCCTAGGTCCTGAGGAGAGTTTATGCCTGGAACTGGCTCTGTTTTCTTTCTTTCTTTCTTTAAAATTATCTTTGGCTGCTCTGGCTCTTTGTTGTGGCACATAGGAAGAGGCTTAGCTGCCTCACGGCATGTGGGATCTTAGTTACCTGACCAGGGATCAAATCTGAATTCCCTCTCTTTTGAAGGCAGATTCTTAACCACTGAACCACCAGAGAAGTCCCCAGGCTCTATGCTTTCCATGTTCCTTCTTTTCCACCCCCCTTCATGTGGATACATTTCTATAGCATTTCAGAGGAGAAGGAGAAAGGTCCAGGACGCCCTCCCATAGCAAAGATAGCACAACACATAGTGAGGAAATTTATGATCTCTAAATGTATTGAGTTATTGAGTTATTTTGTACCACTGAAGGAAATAAATATAGAGAAGTATGGTTAGCTAGGTCAAGTCTTGAGAATACATCTGAAAGTGGTCAATAGGTAAAAACAATGAAAACATCAAGTTGTCTTTAACTTCAGTTTACTGTAGATATAAAACAAGAATTTCATTATAACGTACTCTAGAGAGACTAGTTTGAGGACTTCATCTGGTATCTTGAAATATTTTTGGTCATCTGCAAAAGGAGCTACCTACCTACAAATTGTAAGGATTCTAAATATTAAATGCTTCTGGTGCTGAGGACATTTTTTTCAAAGTGCTGTTGCACTGATATGATAAACCATTTTTTAAATAAGTAATTTTGAATCTCTCATTTCAGTTATGTCTAGTTACCAAGAACTGCTCATAGCTCAGAGTAGGAACACAAGTCTACACTCTAATTTCAGGTATTACTTTTTCATTATGCCATTGTCCTCAAGAAGCTATGAATTATTAGCTCTGAATTAGTTTCATATTGTAATTTACACTTCAGATGACATGTACATACTGATTGTTAAATTCACACAGTGAAAGCCACCTAACTGTGCTTGTCATTTGCTTTAAACTCCTTTGGACTCTTCAGCCAGGTTTGAACTGAGAACTCCTAACACCTCAACTGCTCAGAATTTCCTTATTAGAAGTTAAAATAGTGCTCAAAAGTAACACTGTTTCATTTTCTTTTTAATCTCTACCACTAAAAATTTCCAGATTGGGCTGCCCTCTATTCTGAACACAGATTTGAAAACGTTATATCACAAGCAGGTAAACCAGAATACCCCATGTCCTTAAATTCTAGAGGCAGGCAGAGAAAAACATCAGAATTCCTTCTTTCCTACATCATGTCCTATCCCTGACCTCATAGTACTATTTATTATTATTATTATCTATTTGACTTATTTTTCCAAATCTCCTCTATCTGAGGAGCTGATCATTATATTTACTATGAATTCTCAGAAGTTACATGGATTCCTTGATAGCTCACTTGGTTAAAAAAAAAAAAATCCACCTGCAATGCAGGAGACCTGGGTTCGATCCCTCGGTTGGGAAGATCACCTGGAGAAGGGAAAGGCTGCCCACTTCAGTATTCTGGCCTGGAGAATTGCATGGACTATATGGTCCATGGGGTCGCAAAGAGTCAGAAATGACAGCGACTTTCACTTCACTTCACATGGTATTTACAGGTCAAAAATTAAAATGATTTTTAAAAGAAGCAAAGATATGAACATAAAGAAGAAGAGGCTTGGTACAAAGAGTATGGAGAACAAGAGTTCCAACCAAGGATTGCTTGAGGATGTCTATCTAGGCTGTCTGACACCTGGAGTTCGGACAATGACTGACACCTGGTGACTTAACAGTGAGCCCCTGAGTGGGCATCATACCCCACGTAATGAACACAGTGCTTGGACAGAACAGACCCAGATTTTGGTCTCAGCTCTGCATTAGACAAATGATTTAACCTTCCCAGATTCCAACACCCTCACTTCCAAGATGGAGACTGTGGCAGAGTCTGGCTAATTGTTCATCAAACTGGTTCTCCTTCTTGGCAAGTAACTTGACTGCATTTCTCAGCCTCCCTGCAGTCAGATGTAACCATGTGACTGGGCCAGTGTAATGTGAGAAGTGACAGATGCTGTGTTCTAACAAGATCCATAAAACCTTCCAATTTTGGCCTTCCAAGTTTTCCATTTGAGAGATAGGATGGAGATGTCTCAGGCAACCTTGGGAACCACATGTTAAGAGATGGTCTCTGAATCACCCCTGGCCACCCAACCGGAAACACTAAACTGGATTTTGCTGCATAACCAAAAATGAATAAGTTATGTATTGAGTTTTTGAGATTTGGGGTTCATCTGTTGCTGCTGTTAGAGTTACCTTAACCAATACAGAGGTAATCATATCCTCTGTTCCACACGGGGCTGCTATGAGGATTAAATACGACAATGCTTGCAAGTTCACTGCCTAATATATCGTGAGCACGCATCCTTCTCAACAAGTAGGAGTTAGAAGCCCTGGACCCAAAAGGAAACAGAGGCAGTGATTAAACATAGTTCCACTGATTTGCTGAACAGGTTCGAAAAATCACCTCTAGCATAAGTGTCTGGCATTTTAAAGAATATGCTACTCAAAAGTAATATCTACTTCCTCAAATATCACTATGCATTTTATGACAGAATAGGGTATATAAATATTCGAGGTACTTTCATTCCAAACTTCAAAAAACTCCAAACTCAAACAATGAAAAATCATATTTGATGCTTAAAATTGGTAAACCAGGTTTCAGACTGGTTCTTTCAGGCTGAAATCACCAGTTACAATGGTGCAAAGACACATCACTGCAGTCTGAGTAGACGTCCAGCTTTTGCTAGGAAGGAGTTTATTGGGAATTGGGAATAATTTCTGGTTTGTGTTCTGAATGCTAAGGGACAAGGTTGCTATTTTTCCCTCTGCAGTGTTCCAAGGTGCAGCTCATCTGGTAATTTCTGCGCAGGGCAGAGTGAGTCAGAGGTCTGAGTCACTTTATCAGAATGCATCCCATGTGTTCTATTCCAGGTTTCAAATAGCATAGTGTCTGGTCATGAAGGGGCCCCAGAGAGAAAACAAGTTGGAGCTATTCCCTTGGACTCCAGTTCCAAATAAAGGAGACAAAACTTTAAGAGTTGGAAATTCCCACTGTTTCGCATTTAAAGGAAACTGATTTAAGATAAAAACACGTGTGAGTGATACATGAAATGTGCTTAACAGACAGGTTCATTCACAGTCTTATTATATGTTGAAGTCCTGACCTTCAGCACTTCAGAACATGACCTTATTTGGAAATAAAATTATTGTTGATATAGTAGTTAAATAAGGTCATTATACTTGGGGCCTAATCCAATATGCCTAAAAAAGGTAAAATTTGGAGACATACATAGAGGGAAGATAATGTGACAACAAAGGCAGAGACCAAGGTGATGCCTCTACAAGCCGAGGGACACCAAAGACTGCCAGCAAACCACCAGAAGCCAGGCGGCAGCACGGTCAGATTCTCTCCCGGCTTTCAGAAGGAAGCTATACTGCCAATAGCAGATCTTGGACTTCCAGCCTCCAGACCATGACATAATAAAGTTATACCCTGTAAGTCACACAGTTTGTGGTGCTTTGTTATGGCAGCAGACTGATAGAGTATATTTATGGGATAATTCATAATGTGATTAGTCATAGCAAAAGTGATCGAGTCAGTGCCTGGTTATTGTTCTTCCTGAAGAAAGATGGTAATGACTCACAGCCTTTGGGAGATGCTTAATGGAGATGTAATAATGCTTGGTCTTGGCAAGGGAACTATTCATGCGGTATTGCCATGAGCAATCCCATTTGCTTCAGTGGCATTGGACTGGACTGGAAAATTTTGTCCCCTTTCCTTAAAATCTAAATATACGGCCTTACCAGGAGTAAAGTAGGTCCAAGATTCTTAATCACTCCATTCTGCTGACAAAAGCATAAAGGCCAAGTTTCTCCCAGCTAAGCACATGCTTTAATATCCATAAAGTCTCTTCTTTTTTTCCCCTAAGTTTTATTATTTAAAGTTTTCAACATAGACTTTTGTTTTTGATAACCTTCATTTCTCTCTACTGGTTCCTCCATTAAAATGAAGGACTGAACAAAATCAAAACCATCCATGTCTCTTTTCTGATAATCTAGTTGACAAGCAATGAAAAGGTCACAAAAGATCAGGCACTACCATAATGAATGAAATAGATTCCAATATGTGGAGTATACACCCCACAGGATGTGTGTTGTATTCAGACTCAGTGAACTGGAAACCATGTGAAATGGGACGGCAGTATCTTTTCCACAGTCCTAGCTTCCAATACTCTACAAGAACCAGCACTCTGGCCCTCCTTCTGATGAGACCATTTTATCTACTGCTTTTCAAAGCTCATATTCATTCTGACCTCATATATTGAACAAAGCACTGAAAGTATTATTGTAATTATTTACTTTGAAGGGTAGATTTTTCTGTAACCTGTGCTGTGCTGTGGTGTCACTCAGTCGCATCTGATGCTTTGTGACCCCATGGATTGTGGCTCACCAGGCTCCTCCATCCATGGGGATTCACCACTGGAGTGGTTGCCATGCCCTCCTCCAGGGGATCTTCCCAACCCAGGGGTTGAACTCAGGTCTGCCGCATTGCAGGCAGATCCTTTACCGTCTGAGCCACCAGGAAAGCCCAATAACACTGAAGTGGGTAGCCAATCCCTTCTCTAGTGGACCTTCCCAACCCGGAACCAAACTGGGGTCTCTCGCATTGCAGACAGATTCTTTACCAGCTAAGCTACCAGGGAAGCCCCTTCAGTAACTTATATAACCTTAATTAGAACAATTGTCATTTGTGAGATGTACTACAATATAAATGAGAGACAAAAGGTTTAGCAGCTTTCTCTCTATATGGTAGAATTAACCCATCTGTTAAAGGCAGTGGCTTCTAAAGCCCAAACCAGTGCTTCCCTCAACAAACATGCTATGCGTGTCGCAAGGAGACAAATTCTTCTCATTTTCTCAATATTTCCACCCAAAAAAAATTAACTGGGTCACCAGGCAGATAAAGGTCATGACACATACAACTATGGAGCTGCAGCATTGCAAAGGGCCATTGAAAATGTAAGGAATCCTCTTTTTATTGCCCTGGTGTCACACAGAACTTCTAGGTGATTCTTCCCAGGGACAAGTAAACAATTTCATTTTTGAACAGGTGGAGAAGCAGTTCTACTGACAACTATATGGGCTATATTTTACCTATCTGATCTCAGCCTTTAGCTATAGTTGAAACTGACTGGAAGGAAACAAAGTAAGTTGTTTTCGATGCAGAGATAGATGGCTTTGCTTTCCTAGCTGACTCACTTAAATTTAAAAGGAAATAAAAATCAGATATCAAAGGAACAAAAGGCAGACACCAACATGGATTTGTGTTTACCAAGTACCTACTATGTCTCCAGCATTGTGCCAGGAAATTAAAGAGAAATATAACTCAACAATGCCATCTTTATCCCCAGTTAACTTAAAATATTGTCTAACTATGACTAAATATTTAAAACAAGTTCAAAATTAATGGAAGATACAGTATGTATTTAAGTCCTAAGTTGGTCAATTTTGCAAGTGGTAATAGGAAATGGAGAATTTCTAGGAATCATCAGGAAGTAGCTAGGTCTCAACCATGTTTTGGAGGACAAATGAGATTTAGAAAGCCATAGCAACTAAGGACATTTCTTTGAGACTATATCTAGATTTAAAGGGCAATTAGACAGTTGTTCCAAAATACACAAAATAAGATGGTAGGATTCTATCAAGATTTTTTAAATGCAGATGGGAAAGGAATGTTGAAATATAATCAAATACAGACAGAGATTGAGAAAACACCACTGTATCACAGCTCTATGGAGAAAACCAAGCTCCGCCCTTTGCTTGGGGATTTTTCCAACTAAAAGCATAAATAAATTGTACATTTTTCCCTTTCAAAGAAGATACACACTGTTACTAAGGAGTTTCTTTTCCTTTGCTGAGTCATCATTAATATCCACACAAAAGTGAAAAGCTCTCATTCAGTTGATTAGAGTTTAATCTACAAACCCTTCTTATATGTATAAGTATTCTTCTCCCTCCTCCCAGAAGATCATATAGCTCTTCCAGAGATGTATTTAGCGGCCTGATTAATTACTAGACCTCTGTGTAAATTACTCTCAAGATTAAGATGATCTTTTTATCACTTATTCACCTTGACATTTACATTTTAACATATCTGACACAGCTATCTGCATACACCTATATTATAAATGACGGTACCTTAAAGCTACAGTAAGTCTATAATAATAATAGCCTTAAAATAATTTGCCAACTACAGACAGTTCCCTAAGCAATTACAAGATGCTCTATGTTAATTTAGAAAGGAATTCCAAACAAGGCATTTAAAACCTAATAAGTTGCCATTAAATGAAGGGAAACGGGAAGAGGGAAAGAGAAAGAAAACCCTAAGGCTTGAACTGGGAGAAATGATTCTCAGAGCTACTGACCCTTGCAAGATCCATGTCTTCCTTGCATTTCTAGACACAAAGCAGATTTCTAATTGAGGGTGATTATCTGGTTACTACATCCCCAATTGCATGTATTTCCTGCATTGAATCACATCTTCGTCTAATTATATGGAGCATTTATCAGTGCAAAAGTCCATAGAAACAGCTGAGTTTCTACACGCAACGAGAATGTGTACTATATACTATGAGGCACTATATCACCATTACATGTGAGTGTCTTTGGTGACAACACTCTACCTCCTGGTACTCATATGGATCTACAAGTCAAACTACATTATCAAAAAAATTTTACAAATAACTCACAAAAAAGAGTCTGGTATGCTCTTGGGTTTTCTGAGGCATGGAACCCCTACACATGCCCTAGAAATATACACAGTGATATGTAATCATTACCATGAAACAAATTTGAAAAATAGCAATATACAGTTCTAAAACCTAAAACACCAAGTCCTATTCAGCAATTTTTATCCCCATAAACTTGACTTGAGAGTTCAGTGCCTCAATTAAAGGTGGATCACTTGATCAAGGCAATGTAACAGTAAAAAAAAAAAAAAAAAACTCAGACTTCTACAGCACACAAATGTGCCTCTGTAAAATATAATTCTGTTAGTTAGGCTAGTTAGGATTAACATGCAAGTCACTGAAAAGCCCCAAAGTAGACAAAAGATAATTTACCAAGGAAATACACAAAACCGAGAGCTATATTCACTCTGGATCATTCATTTAACAGATTGGAAGGAGGATCTTATTAATTCTAGAGTTCTCATCATTGATTATCAAAATGACATGGATTCAAAGAACTTACAGAATCTAAAGAACAACTTAGTTTCTTAGAAAAGATCTACAGATAATGCAGGGTGGGGCACAGATAAAGGAAGTGAATCTAAATTTCCTTCTCCAAACACACAGATAATCACTGTTGCTAAATAGGTTACACACATATAAATACACATACATGTATACACATGTGAGTCTGTTTTGCTTTTCTGAAATGTTTCTTTTGTTTCATTCTGAGATGAATGAAATGGCACTCATCTTGGGAATCCAGGTTTGTTTGGCATCTTTCATTGGTTTAGCACAGTGTTTTCATCCAAAATAATAAGGCACATTTCTAGTCAAATATATCACAAAGAAGCATTTGCAGCAAAAGATAAACACTAACTATGCAATAGAGAGAACTGTTGCAGTTGCTCAAAATGCAGTTGTGTAAAATCCATCATTTCCCAAAAAGCTTTCCCACCCTTACCTCCAGGGTCATGTTCACAGTGCTAACGGCGATTTTTATTTCTCCATCTGAAAGTTCCTTTAGATTCTTCAGCATTGTCTGTTCAATACCTAAACCTGTGGGTGAGAGAAAAAACATTATATTTGAGGGAGATTTTTGGTAATATTAAGGGATTATTTGAAGACGTCACCCTCTTAATTTCAGTATTTTCCCTCTCATATCTCTTTTAACCATAATAAACACACATGAAGGAAAAAAAATCACATAGTGATAATATTTGCATCAGTGAGGATCCCAGCAGGAAACAGAATTCACCCCTCAGGATGACAAAGAAGATTCTGTAATGGTAGGACACTTACAGAGATGTGGGTGGGACTGAGAAAATTAATAAGGGAGGCATCCAGATACTAGCAGAAGTTCAGGTGAAGAAAACAGATACCTGGAATAGTAGAAGAGGGGTTGCCAGAAACCCTTTGCTTAGCACCAAAACAGGAAGGGAGCAGGGAAGAAATACAACAGTCTCTTCCCCTTCCTTTGACTCCTATGCCCCATATATTTCTAAGTCTTCTATGGACCAAATCCAACTGAAACCAGTAATCTTCAGGGGACCCCAGAAGATTAAATACTCAGAGGTCAGACTGGAAACCCACAGCAGACAGAAGCAGAGAAGAAAAGCGGAGTAGGTAAGAAAAACCAACGTGTGTGTGTGTGTGTGTGTGTGTGTGTGTGCATGTTAGTTGCTCAGTCGTGTCCAACTCTCTGCAACCCCATAGACAGCAGCCCATCAGGCCCCTCTGTCCATAGGATTCTCCAGGCAAGAACACTGGAGTGGGTTGCCATGTCTTTCTCCAAAAGGAACTGTAGAAAGAAAGAAAGTGATGTCACTCAGTCGTGTCCAGCTCTCTGTGACCCTATGGACTGTAGCCTACCAGAGTCTTCCATCCATGGACTCTTCCAGGCAAGAGTACTGGAGTGGGTTGCCATTTCCTTCTCCAAGCAAAACCAACATAACCATGCAAATAACCAAATAATACCTAGGAAGGCCAAAATTTGCTTTCAGGATGCATTTAGGAAAGCATCCATGTTTTCAATTGTAATTTTACTCACAATGTACTTTATAAGTATGACCCATAAAACTATCATAATTAAGTTGGCCACCCTGTAATAGACTCTGGAAATAGCAGCTATGGGATTTCTTAAATGATGGGAGAATAATCCAGAAGGGATAAATTATCTAGAACTGCATAGTTTTAGTCAGCACACCAACGTGCTTCAATAAAATCTATCATGGAAAACAGGAAAGGGTCTGGCTTAACACTGAATTCTCACCCTACATTTGTACAACAGAGCAGGTCTAAACTCTTGAGAAGACCTATACTAAAGCATGTATCTCCTTCTCAGATGTACATTAAGATCACAGAGTCAACTATTATTTGCCAATTATTAATATTTACCCTCTCAACTTATAACTCTATCAATCAGAGCAGTATGGGGAAACAGACAGCTACTAAATATTTCTTTTCCACTCAAAGATTGAAAAGCTGCCATCTATCATACTACAGCATAAAATGATTGAGAGAATATATAGTGACATGAAAAAGTTTGATCTAGTTCTGAAAATGAATGACAAAATGCATATCATCACGCAGCTACACGTGCACATATATCTGCACATGTGCATATGTAAGAGAAGGTGTGTCAGGCGTGTCGGTGCCCGCCCACATTTCCTCTGACTTTCAGGCCCCAGCAAGTCGCTCAACCACCGGCACCTGCATCTCTTTTCCGGAGGGCTTTCTCTGGCCATCAAAGCCCACCCCAGGAAAATTAACAGTCCCATTTTTTCATTTATGAAATCCCATTGCACTTGACATTGTTCATGCCATATTCTCAAAATAGAGCCCTCCCAGCACAGGGATTTCCTGTAATGACACATCCGGGGTGCCTATTAGATGCATCAATTAACCACACATCCAGGTACGAAGGCCTCAGAGGAAGGCCTGCAGCGCGAACTGTCTGCTTCCAGGTAAGCCAACACGATGTTCCTAAAAACTTTGCCCAAGCATGAACATTAAAGAAGAAAGTGAAGGCACACACAAGTCCACCTCCTGGGGCCCAGTAACAATCCACACCCCAAACCCCCTTGGAAGCTACAACACAGAGTCACTCACCCTGGGCACTGGACTGGGTCTCCTGTAGGATGTTGATAATGTCCTCTCTGGAGGTAAGCTGGGAAATTTTTCTTCCAGGATAGAAAGTATTTCCTCCTGCTTTTCTGAGATTTTCTTGGGTTCCATGGCCATCCACTTAAAAAGGATGCTACCTGAAAGGCATGAACAAAATCACCTTGAAACTTTCTAGTCAAGCTAGCATGGGGCTCAGGAAAGTCAGTGTTTTCTGGTTTCTCAAACTCTGCTTCCACTTCCAGATTCCTGCCTGAACCAGGGGCCTCCCTGGTCAGGAACTAGGTCCCACATGCCACAACTAAAGATCCTGCAGGCACCAACTATGACCTGGCTCAGCCAAATAAACAAATATTCTTTAAAAGATTAATATGATCTTAATAGATTTTAAATTTTAGAGGAAATGGACATTTCTGGAAAAACTCAACTTGCCAAACTGATAGAAAAAGAAATTTAAAATTAGGATGGTTTCCCGTTTAATTTAAAATGAATCTACAGTTTAATATCCATAGTTCCACACATCTGACAAAACAATATAATAATTTTACACAAATTCTCCCAAAGATTAGAAACAGAAAATACTTCCCAACTTATTTTCTAAATGCAGCATAGTCTACATATCAATACTCAGTAGAGACAGTAGAAGAAAGAAGAAGCAGAGGCAGATCTTTCTCATAAGTATAGTTGCAAAAAAAATTTTTAAGCTAGCCCCAAATCAAGATGGCAACATATAATAGGATACTGAATTGTCACCAAATAGGGACATTTTAGGAATTAAAGGCCAAGTTAACATTCCAAAGTTAACATAATTCAGCACCCTAGTAGAAGAAAATATCAAATGGTCACCTCAGTAAAGGTCTAGTTGTGAAACTACTTGATAAAATCCAAGATTTAATCATATTAAATCTCAGCCAAGTAGAAACAAAAGACAACTTCCTTAATTTGATGAAGGGCATTTGTAAAAACCAAGTAAGGTTATGCTAATGCACATTGTTGTATGGCAGAAACCAACACAATATTGTAAACATTTAAAAACAAAACAATTTAAAAAGAAAGAGGAAAAAAACAAATAAGAAAAGTAAACATTATCCTTAACTGTGAATTATGAAAGACCTCCACCTCAAATCAGGATTTAGACAAAGATGCATGCTATTTCTACTTAACCCTGCAGTGTGAATCCTAACCAGAGAAATAAGACAGGTAAAAGAAGTAAAAGTGTAAAAACAAAAAAAGGTAAAAGTATAAAGAAAGAAAAAGAAGAAATAAAAACTGACTTCATAGATGATACATGTATCAACTTGAAAATACAAATTAATTATTCATTAATTAATTAATAATACAAATTAACTTAAGATAGTAAATTCAGCAAGGCTGCTGGGTATAATGTCTGTAAGACAAACTCTTATATTTCTATAAACAATCTTGAGCAATTAGAAAATCAAATTTAAATTAAACTGTAATGACATCAAAATATAAATATTTAGTAATAAATTTCACAAAAATATGCCTGGCTTACAGTCAAACCAAGATTCCAGTTTCTTCAGTTTAACGATTTTAATTTTAAAATACATAAAAAGGCAGTATTCAGAAATTAATCTAACAGGTATTGCACTAAACAGAATCCTACAGAATAATTCAATGAAAAGGAACTTCTGACATTATAATTTTGACTTGACAATTAAGTAAGATGATGTTCTGATATAAGTAGGAAAAAAAATAAGTCAAAAAGATGCTCACCATACTCTGAGTTGTTTTTACTGCAGAAGAAAGGCTATGGCCCAACTTTATTCAAGGGACTCATCTATAGCAAATTTTTCTACTTCACTCTAGAGGCCCATTTAGTAACATACTCAAGTTAAATATCAGTAGCAAGATGTAGAGTAGCCAAAAGCACCTCTTGGCAACATCAAACCTATTTTTGACATAGGACTTGATGTAACTTCCAGTTAAATCTGCAGAACTAAAAAAATCCTTAAATCCATATACATGTATATGAAAGTATTCCAGCTCTTCAGAAAAACTGGTGAAAAATTACCAAGTAACAAAGAAAGCAATTATAATAAAATAGTAAATATTTCATTCCATTAGAGAAAAAAATCAACCACATATTCTTTGTTCAAAAGAATGAAGAAGTGAAGGACCTCTTCCCAAAAGCCACTGCAGTGCATTAATATTAAACATGAACTAGTCCAGGTTCGATGCATGATACTGGATGCTTGGGGCTGGTGTACTGGGACGACCCAGAGGGATGGTACGGGGAGGGAGGAGGGAGGGGGGGTTCAGGATGGGAACAAGTGTATACCTATGGTGGATTCATGATGATGTATGGCAAAACAATATAATGTTGTAACGTAATTAACCTCCAATTAAAATAAATAAATTTATATTAAAAAAACATGTTGAATTATGTGATAATCATCTAAAAAAAGACATGAACTAATGAAGTCAGAAGTTGTTTGGGGAAAACATTTACCACGGTCAAGGCATATTCTGCATGATTAATTCTTTGCAGAAAAGAAAGGATTTAAACCTCTTTCCTGTTTCACTTGGAATCGTTTTTTTCATACTGAAACAAAAAAATTAAAGGACAAATAATGCAGAGGGGGAGGGGGAGGGAGAAAGAAGGAGAAAAAAATGGAAAATACAATTTATATTTTTGACTGCAAAGGGCTAAAAAGGGAGCAAGTTATTCAAGTGCTTATTAATCTTATAAATCTAAAATACCTAAATTTAAGAATAAAACTCATCTTTACAAGGCAAGAGAAATAATTAACACTCTAAGGTTGAGGAACTGTCCTGGTTTTATATCTAGCAGAAAAAATAATTTCTACCCCCTTCCCCCAACTCAGGCCATCCCTCTTCCTAAGGAAAACAGCCAGTGTAATTCCTTCTGAACTTTGTAACCATTTTGGGAGATGATTCACTCTTTGGGCAAGAGAGGAAAAAAACCGTCTGGCTCTGTTCCTTTCCTATTAGACCTCCTTAAAAGGATCTTTTTGAAGCTGTTAATCCAGGCTACGAAAATAGCAAGCAACAATTCTTTATTAACGGTCAAATGGAACAACCAACAGAAGGAGAGAATTATTTCTTTAAAACCTAGGGCATAGTTTTTCCACTTCCTCAGCTAAGAACAATTGCTGTTATTTGTTTCACTATTGAAGTTGTGGCTCTCTCAAGGCCTTCTACAAAGAAAAGAAACATGAAAGGTCCAATGAGCTGCGGTTTTGATGGAAACCTGCCTGGTAATCAGTGATTGCAGTCTCAACATTGCCAGCTAGTTCTGGAAAGCACACACACACACACACACACACACAACACACAAATACACAAGTGGACCCACAAATATACATGTGGGCACACAAATCCTCAGTGCAATGATTCAGCAATTTAATGGACCTTACATCTGACAATAGCCCTCTAGTAAACATTTCTGCAGAAAACGAATACGGGTTGAGGAGTCTGACAGGTCTATAATTGTTTGCTTTCGGGTACAAACTCAGGGCATAACCAAACACCAACTTTAGGCCACCATGACTGATTGTGACTTTTAGACAGGACAGATGGTAACTTGTTTGAAAATAATAATAAGCCTTAGAAACAAATAGTAGGAGGAAGAAAATAAGAAGAAGAAGAGATGAAAAGTCAGGAGAAAAGAAATAAAACAAAGAACCACAACAGCAAAAACATTGATAGGGAACGGATGAAGAAGTGAAAAGACAGATTTCCAAAATCAAGGTCATTTATGATCTCATCTGAATGAGCACATTCTCTTTTCAGATAATTTCTTATACAAATAATTAGAAAGTAATCTCCATATGTCAGTCTATGCCTTTTCTTATGAAACTGATGCTCATGAGCTGCATCCTGAAATTTCTAAGTTTGAGATATGTCCTACTAAAAGACAACGCAAGATCTAACTATTGTAAGAAGTATTAATTCAAGAAAACACAAATTATGTCAACTTTGTCAAATGCCCTAAAGAGCCTGAACACACATTAACCATGGCTGTGTCACCTGTTGGCATTTATCCATAACTGTCCTGCCAAGGTCCAGATGATAGAGTGACAGGGGAGATGATTAGATAAACACAGCAGGTTATTTCTTCACTGGCAGCTTGATACCTACTTTTAATTGGTATACAAATGATCTTTTAACAGCATCCATATTAATCAGGTTCTACCTCCACATTTGAATATAATATTATCTCATCATGCAGACATTCTGACATATAGCTAGAGCAGTGAGTATAAGACTAAGACTACAAAAGATTCAATATGACTAATTTTAAGTATTAATTTCCTATATTTAGAAAAACCACTGGCCTGTATAGAAAAAGAGGCTTGGAACAGGAACAGTCTAGTCTTTACTAGACTAGAGGTCAAGCTGACTAGAACAATCCCCACATGCTAATTGAGGAGCAGAAAAGTATGCGATACACTGCCTAGTACCTGTATAAAACGCTATTATGTATGTAGGAGCTGGAGAATGTCTATGAATATTAGGTGTCCTTTCAAGTGGATGATGTAATGAAAAAAACTTCAGACCTAAATATTCTTTTAATAAGGAACTGGTATATGTGTTTGTTTTACTAATAATATGAATTTCACAGTTAATTATATTACTATTTTTTTCTTGACTCCAGGAGGCTCATATTCAGACTTTCAAACAGAACACACTTTTACTCCTCCAAGTTTATTTATTGGTATGTTTCCTGACCCTGACTCTTTTTTTTTCTGTTTTATTATATTTACATGCATTTTTGTAAGCCACCTCAAATATTCTAAGGAAAAAGAAAGGACACAAAAATAATATAAATAATAAATGGATAGATAGATGACTGACCTGTGCAAATAGATACACTTAATATAAAAGCAGGGATATGATAAAAATGATATATATATATATAATACCATTTATGTAATACACCAAAGAGACAAAAACCAAACTCTAGTGTTATGGGGAACACATAGGGGTGGTAAAATTTAAAGAAAAGCAGGAAGGTGTGTGCTGTAAAGATCAAAATATTGGTTATCTTTACTTAGAGAGGGAGAGAGCTGTGACGGGGAGAGGCACAAGGAGGTTATTTTGTTCCACGTTTTATCAGATTAAGTGTTAAAAGATGTCCCTTTGTGATATTTCACTGAGCTGTATATTTAAATTTTTATATTTTGTATTCTTTTCTGTACATGTATTATATTCCATGAAAGGCTAAAATTATATATATATATATGTATATAAAAGATACATATATAAAGATGAAAATAGAAACAAACACTTGAAAAATACCAAAACAAAGATTTCTAAAAGCAAAAAAGGAGGGAGGATATGATTGGAAGGAGCAATGCTCAAATTCTGGACATTAGGAATATTGGAGGAATGGGCTGGAATGAAATAGAAATTATTAATACAATATCATAGTACCAACTAAATCAACATAGTTATAAAACAGAAAGGATATTAAAAAAATCTTAAAAATTCATTACATGACAGGGTTTATTGAGGGTCTATTATATGACAGGCACTGTTGCAGCACCAGAGAAAAGAACAGTGGTACAGTTCAGTTCAGTTCAGTCACTCACTCGTGTCCAACTATTTGCGACCCCATGAACCCCAGCACGCCAGGCCTCCCTGTCCATCACCAACTCCCAGCGTTTACCCAAACTCATGTCCATTAAATCAGTGATGCCATCTAACCATTTCATCCTCTGTCGTCCCCTTCTCCTCCTGCCTTCAATCTTTTCCTACATCAGAGTCTGTTCAAATGAGTCAGCTCTTCATATCAGGTGGCCAAAGTACTGGAGTTTCAGCTTCAACATCAGTCCTTCCAATGAACACCCAGGACTGATCTCCTTTAGGATGGACTGGTTGGATCTTCTTGTAGTCCAAGGGACTCACAAGAGTCTTTTCCAACACCGCAGTTCAAAAGCATCAATTCTTCGGTGCTCAGCTTTCCTTTTAGTCCAACTCTCACATCCATACATGGTACTGGAAAAACCATAGCCTTGACTAGACGGATCTTTGCTGACAAAGTAATGTCTCTGTTTGTTAATATGCTGTCTAGGTTAGTCATAACTTTCCTTCCAAGGAGTAAGCGTCTTTTAATTTCAGGCTGCAATCACCATCTGCAGTGATTTTTGAGCCCCCACAAATAAAGTCAGCCACTGTTTCCACTGTTCCCAACTATTTCCCATGAATTGATGGGACCGGAAGCCATGCTCTTCGTTTTCTGAATGTTGAGCTTTAAGCCAACTTTTTCACTCTCCACTTTCACTTTCATCAAGAGGCTTTATAGTTCCTCTTCACTTTCTGCCATAAGGTCATGGCATCTGCATATCTGAGGTTATTGAGATTTCTCCTGGCAATCTTGATTCCAGCTTGTGCTCCAGCCCAGCATTTCTCATGATGTACTCTACATAGAAGTTAAATAAGCAGGGTGACAATATACAGCCTTGACATACTCCTTTTCTTATTTGGAATCAGTCTGTTGTTTCATGTCCAGTTCTAACTGTTGCTTCCTGACCTGCATACAGATTTCTCAAGAGGTAGGTCAGGTGGTCTGGTATTCCCATCTCTTTCAGAATTTTCTACAATTTATTGTGATCCACACAGTCAAAGGCTTTGGCATAGTCAATAAAGCAGAAATAGATGTTTTTCTGGAACTCTCTTGCTTTTTCCATGATCCAGTGGATGTTAGCAATTTGATCTCTGGTTCCTCTGCCTTTTCTAAAACCAGTTTGAACATCTGGAAGTCCATGGTGCCCATATTGCTGAAGCCTGGCTTGGATAATTTTGAGCATTACTTTACTAGCATGTGAGATGAGTGCAACTGTGCGGTAGTTTGAGCATTCTTTGGCATTGCCTTCCTTTCGGATTAGAATGAAAACTGACCTTTTCCAGTCTTGTGGCCACTGCTGAGTTTTCCAAATTTGCTGGCATATTGAGTGCAGCCCTTTAACAGCATCATATTTTAGGATTTGAAAGAGCTCAACTGGAATTCCATCACCTCCACTAGCTTTGTTCGTAGTGATACTTCCCAAGGTCCACTTGACCTCACATTCCAGGATGTCAGGCTCTAGGTGAGTGATCACGCCATCATGATTATCTGGGCTGTGAAGATCTTTTTGTGTAGCTCTTCTGTGTATTCTTGCCACCTCGTCTTAATATCTTCTGCTTCTGTTAGGTCCATACCATTTCTGTCCTTTACTGAGCCCATCTTTGCATGAAATGTTCCCTTGGTATCTCTAAGTTTCTTGAAGAGATCTCTAGTCTTTCCTGTTCTATTGTTTTCCTCTATTTCTTTACACTGATCACCGAGGAAGGCTTTCTTCTCTCTCCGTACTATTCTTTGGAACTCTGCATTCAGATGCTTATATCTTTCCTTTTCTCCTTGGCTTTTGCTTCTCTTCTTTTCACAGCTATTTGTAAGGACACCTCAGACAGCCATTTTGCTTTTTGCATTTCTTTTTCTCGGGATTGTCTTGATCCTTACCTCCTGTACAATGTCACAAAACTCTATCCATAGTTCATCAGGCACTCTGTCTATCAAATCTAGTCCCTTAAATCTATTTCTCAATTCCACTGTATAATCATAAGCGATTTGATTTAGGTCATACCTGAATGATCTAGTGGTTTTCCCCACTTTCTTCCATTTAAGTCTGAATTTGTCAATAAAGAGTTCACGATCTGAGCCACAGTCAGCTCTGGGTCTTGTTTTTGCTGACTGTTTAGAGCTTCTCCATTTTTGGCTGCAAAGAATATAATCAGTCTGATTTCAGTGTTGTCCATCTGGTGATGTCCATGTGTAGAGTCTTCTCTTGTGTTGTTGGAAGAGGGTGTTTGCTATGACCAATGCATTCTCTTGGCAAAACTCTATTAGCCTTTGCCCTGCTTCCTTTTATACTCCAAGGCCAAATTTGCCTGTTACTCCAGGTATTTCTTAACTTCTTACTTTTGCATTCCAGTCCCCTATAATGAAAAGGACATCTTTTTGGGTGTTAGTTCTAAAAGGTCTTGTAGGTCTTCATAGAACCATTCAACTTCAGCTTCTTCAGCGTTTTGGTCAGGGAATAGGCTTGGATTACTGTGATATTCAATGGTTTGCCTTGGAAATGAACAGAGATCATTCTGTCGTTTTTGAGATTGCATCCAAGTACTGACTATGATGGCTACTCCATTCTACAGTGGAGCAGTGAACAAAACATGTATGTTCTCTTATCTCATGAAGTTTATATTCTGGAATAAAGGACCAAGAGGGAGAAGGAGATACAGTGATAAAGCTAAGTAGATGGGTAGAAACAAGCATTTGAGAAGGAAGGTACAGTTTATGTAAATCCTCAAGAGTGGAAGAGATTGGCATATTTGAAAGGATGAAAGGCCTCTATTCCTAGAACACACGATGGGAAAACGGGAAAAGAGCATGAGATGATTTTGGAATTGGCAGGGGCAAGATTGTGTTGTGGATTGTAAGGGTGGAATGCGTGGATTTTGAGTATGATGGATTTTATGCAGGGGATTGACTTGACTGGTTTATACTTTTATGATCACTTTGTAAGCAATAGATTTTATGAAAGAAATAGGGCAACAGTCAGGCAGCTACGGCATTAGTCAAAGAGAGTAACTTGGATTGAAACACTGTTAGTTATCATGAAAAAAGTGGATGGATGCAGATCATGTTTTAGATGTAGAGTCAGCAAGACTTGTCAAAGCATCAGTGAGGAAGGAAAGATAAAAGAAAGAATCAAGTATCACTTTTAGCTTGAATGGCTTGAACAATTGGGTGGCTGTCAGTACCTTTTACTACTATTAGGGAACTGGGATAAAAGTAGGTTTGGAGGTACAGGGAACCAAAGGATTCCATGGTAGCCCTGTTGAAGTAGTGGTGCAAATTAGACATGCAAGTGAAGATGTCAAAGGGCACTGGAAATGAACCTGCAATTCTAAAGACAGGTCATGGTTAGAGATATAGGAGTCACAGCCTGTGTGTTACATTTAAGATTTTGGAACTAAATGAGGCCATCTAAGTACTGTACAGATAAAAAATGCCCCCAGGACAAAGTTCTAGGGTACTGCAACATTCAGAAGTTGAGCAGGAGAGAAGGAACTAACAAGTAATACTAAAAGAATAGGCCCAACCTTTTTTGCACATTAAGGAATACACTGAAAATTACAGTTTTTTTTTCAGTATACCAGGCTAAGAGGCATACTAAGGGTCCTCTCCAAGGACTGAGGCGATCAATATCTTGGCTCAAGAAATCCATTTACAGCACACCAGCCTCAGCATGATGGATTTTAGGGTGTGACCATGAGAATGAAAGGCAAAGAACAGTTAGACTGACAAAGTACTTAGTTTGGAGTATATTCGGGGTTTTTGGCACAAAGTTTATAATAACATATCTTCCACAGAGGTCCAATTATGATGCTTTCAAGGACTATTTCAAGTCTTGACTAAATTTCTTTTTTTTTGCCTCATGATTACTTTAAGAGTTTGCAAAAGTATTTTGGTTACTCGGCACTTTTCTCATGAAAACAGTAGAAAAGGACCTCTAATATTATACAAACATGTGGTCCCTAAGAAAGCATGGATGACATGCAAGTCTCCAAACCAGTGATGTATTTGCTTCAATGTATAAGTCAAATCTTAACTAAATATTTAACTTCATGACATCTGGAAACAGACATTTTTAAAATTCTTTATGGCAAAAGTGTGTGAAATTTGCATCCCTTCAAGACCTAGAAGAATGCATAATACATGGTCTAGAAATGTGTGTCAAATTAATGATCATTTTGAGCACCGCAAAATGCAAAATAAATCATAGCTGTTTCTACAGAAAACCCTTTAGAAAGAATTACATTATGAAAATAACGAATCCTAAAATTATGTATAGGCATATAAAAAGACTTCCCTTTTAAACACTGCTTTAGGTTTGGTGTTAATACATGATTAGAAATCCATAAAATCTAATTTTCAGTTTAGTGAATATAGCAAAATTCAACTTGATTCCTTTCTTGTATTTATTAAAGTCAGGAGCTTTTAAAAGTGGTCATTGCCCTTCTTGCTCCAAACACTTAAGTTACCTTTTTAAAGTCAAACTCCTGGGATCATCATTCTTTAGTTCATCTTGGCCTAACTGTTCCAAAATGCTCCATCTCCCCTCCACATAATGCATACATGAATATGCACACGTCACACTTCAGTCAAAGGTCTCCAGAGCTCTCTTGCTACTATGTTAAACCACCCATGTCTTCTACCGCCAGGCCTCAGCAACCTTGGCCTTCTCATGACAGTGTCTGTGCTGGCAGTCTTCACAGGTAAAGGGACTATATCTGTCCAAATTCCAATTTCAAGCAACGAGGAAGTGACAGTCTTATTCTGCCAGCTTCCCAAGGCCACATCAAACCCAAAGTTATGCAAAAAAATCTCTGATGATGAAAAAAACAAGGTCCTTTACCATAGTTCTAATTCTTGGCAACTCTGCACAGTAAAACTAAGGTAACTAACAAGAGGGTCTAAAGTGTAATCTCCATCAAAGGGTTGGTTCCTCATATCCAACTGGACACGTCACGTCCAATTCTTGGCAACCCCCACAGACTGTAGCCCACCACACTCCTCTGTCTATGAAATTCTCCAGACAAGAATACTAGAGTGGGTAGCTGTTCCCTTTTCCAGAGGACCTTCCTGACCCAAAGATCAAACCTGTGTCTCCTGCATTGCAGGCAGATTCTTTGCCATCTGAGCCACAAGATTCGAATCCCCTAAATCTGAATGTCACCATCATTACATCGGCATCATTGTCATCAGCAGCAACAAAATCATATCTTTGTTCCAAGTACTATAGTTTGATATTACCGTATTACTTATGGAAAATTATGCTGAACTGTCCATTGACTAGATTTTTCCCTACAAAATGACACATGTATCTTTTTGAACAATAAACAAAACTTCTTAGTTTCAAAATAATTAAAAAACATATTCTCTAGTGTTTGCCTGCACCACATATTTGCACTGTCAAACAACTGCCCTTTTGGCCGAGATCCCCGATTGCCTTTATTTCCCTTCTGTTCTGTCAGAGATAAATGGTTGTGGTTACTCAGGTTAGCTGAAGGCACAGTTTCCCAGAGAGCAGTTTTACAGATGTCCATAGCCAGAAAAGTATTTAAAACAAGTTGACTGGGGCCATTGGTTCTAAGACATTTATAGGAACTACAGAAGTCCTGGACCCTTTACCCTCCAAATTCTGGTAGAGGCAGAGGAAGCAAAGGAAAAGGGGGCAGGAAGCCTTAAAGGAGTTGTCACTATATTCTTGGGCTTCTCTTTCCTTTTTAATTATTTGAGCCTGTTAATCACTGTTTTTCACTTCCCTGTGTCAAATACTCCTGAAAAAACTTGGTCTATCATGTTCAAGATGGATTGCTGAAAGGAGGAAAAACAGCTTTATGTAAAACCCCAAACTGTCCTACATGAGACAATATGGAATTTTTGTGGTAATTTTGTGGCACCAAAGTCAATGGACAATTCCCAGCTTAGAAACCCCACTGAGGAAGATGAAAAAGAGATGAGGGGGGTAATTAATGACAGTGTGCTGAGAACACAGTGCTTGAAACTAACTGGGTGAAGATGGAAAACACCACCTGATGGGAAGAGAAGGAAGTGGCAGTTTAATCATAAAAGTCCTCCACAGCATCATCGAGAAGGAGGTGGGTGACTTTGCCATCCAAGCAGTATTATATAAACGAGCACAGATCAGTACAGGAGACATTTCAGTGAAGGAATGTGGAATTCTGGCCCGTATCCATGCTGTTGTGGAGTGGGAACATTTACTCTTCCTGTCTGGTGAAACAGCAAAGATCCTTCATGCCTATTTCTAAACGTACATTTTTAATATTCAATATAAAGCTACTCTTTAACAAACTCTTTACTCCCTGCCTCTCTGCTGAAGCTTCCCGTGGTCTTGAAAGGGACTGTTAGCCCAAGAATGGATCACAGTCTTTATGCATGAGTGATCTAGAGACACTCCATTAAGCCTTCCAGTATTTAATGGAAAGAGTCATCTCTCACCTCTGAGCAGATGAGCCAGCTGCTCGGTGATGAGCTCGGGAGCCTCCTGGAGGATCTCTTTCACCACCAGAGATGACGAAGACTCTCGGAACTCAAAGCCGGGCGTCGCCCTGCTCCACCGGATTAATGACCTTGACAACTGCTGATTCTAAAGTTTTGTCCTCACTGGAAAGCAAATGGAGGAGAGGAGAAGAAAGAGGGCATATTTTCTTACTTTCTGGAATTATTTAATCTCTGTTTCCACACAAATGCTTCCTCTTAATAACCAAAAATAAGTTCACATGACTTATTCTTTATGTGTTTTCACATTTCATTTTAATTAATTACATCCCCAAGAGTCTTTGAAGACCTTCACACCTTAGCACTTCCATCTCTTGTTTGGCTGTTGGAAAATAATAATAACAACAATAATAATCATTGCTATAGCCAACATTTATTGAGTTTCCACTATAGGCTGGACTCCATAATAAACACTTCCTCAGTATTATTACATTTTATACTATAAACTGACTCTACTCAATGGGTTCTATTAAAATTCTTATTTTTACAGGTGGGAAAAAAGCATGAAAAGGTTAAGAAATGTGACCATTACAAACACAGAGAATGTGGCCAATACTTTGTAAAAACTGTAAATGGATTGTAACCTTTAAATATTGTGTACAAATAAAATTAAATAACAGTGACCAAGGCCACACAGCTAGTAAGACAGCTGCTGCTGCTGCTATTGCTGTTTAGTCTGACACTTTCCAACCCTATGGACTAGAGCCAGCCAGGCTCTTCTGTCCATGGCATTTTCCAGGCAAGAACTGGCATGGGTTGCCATTTCCTTCTCCAGGGCATCTTCCCAACCCAGGGATCAAACCCACATCTCCTGCTTGGTGTGTAGATTCTTTACCACTGAGCCACCTGGGAAGCCCTAGTAAGTGGGCTGCTGCTGCTGCTAAGTCGCTTCAGTCGTGTCCGACTCTGTGCGACCCCAGAGACGGCAGCCCACCAGGCTCCCCCCGTCCCTGGGATTCTCCAGGCAAGAACACTGGAGTGGGTTGCCATTTCCTTCTCCAATGCATGAAAGTGAAAAATGAAAGTGAAGTCACTCAGTCATGTCTGACTCTTAGCGACACCATGGACTGCAGCCTACCAGGTTCCTCCAGGGGATTTTCCAGGCAAGAGTACTGGAGTGGGTTGCCATTGCCTTCTCCTGTAAGTAGACTACTTATATTTAAACTCTTAACTATCTGGATCCAAAACTTACACATTCAGTTATGTTGCTGGAAAAAATACTTCTAGCTTATTTATTTCTGCATCATTCTTTTTATATGTGATATACCTGGCTTTTATCAAAGGCAGGAAGAAAGAGATTGATAAAACTGACTTGATTCTGTCTGCCAAAACTCAAAGAATGGTAATGAAGGAAATGAAAATTGCAATTTATTTTTGAAAAACATTCTATTTCATAAACAATCCCAAAGCAAGGCTTCACAACTTCAGTCTCAAAACCATGTGTTATAGTTAGTTTGAAAAAGTTAACACACAAATTTAGTCAAGCACATGATCAACCTGAACAATGATAATGGAAGTCAGTCAAATAAGCTATGAATAACTCTCAGCCAGTTAACAACTAACTAATAAGTATTATTCAAAAGAATTTCCAGTGTTTTGAGTATCATGGGGATAAAAACAACCCTACAGAGGCAGATCATTTTCCAAACTCTTTATAACTGAATGAACTTCACAATGACAATACAATGTATTCATACTTAAATATGCTTCCTTAGAAAGTTAGATAAAAATCAGATACTTGTACATTTTATTTCATATATACTAAGGTCAGTGTCCATGCATGAATGCCATATCAGTGATTAGAAAATGGACAAAGTATGCAAAAACTATCACCTCAGACGGCTGAGACATTTAACTGGGGACTCTTCACTCACTAGCAACAGAGAGCTTATCGAAATGGGACTCTTTGTGATGGGTTGTAAGAACTGTGAAGGCAGGAAGTTTGTCTTATTCCTCTTTATGCATAATATCTGTAGTTTCATGCACCAGTTAGAAACTCCTAAGTACTTACTGAAGGAAACAGATCTGTGTTCTCATCCAAACCCTTCTATTAACTGCATGTGGTACTTTGGGCAAGTCATTTGTGAACGGGTTTCGCGTTTCTTGTCCATAAATTAAGGAGTTCAAATTACATGAACTTTATAGAATCCATCCTGCTTTTATAGTAAATGCTATGACTAACGGAGCCAATGATTGAATGGTTTTCCTATCCCATGTACTTAATTTTCCATTTCACTACCAAGATTTCTTTCTTAAGATTTTTCAGTTTTATTTAGAGTTAATTTCAATCTTCATTATACATTTTCAGCATCGGTATAAAGGACTGTCGCATTGCTATAAGAAAGTGTTTGAAATGATTTAAAATTAAAATTTTGGTCTATTTTATAAGTATTTTCCACTCAAAGATGTCATATCTGAACTGCCAAAGTAAAAACAGAGGCTTGGCATAGCCCAATTTTGCTGTAAGAGAAAAAAATACATTCCCTTTCTTCGAAATGTCCTCTGCCTTTAATACATCTTCTCAAGCCACAAAAAACCTGAACAAGGTAATACTTGGCACAGAAAAATCTTTTATAAAATAGCAAACCTCCCTCCAGAGCCTTACCTTGCCAGTGCATTGCTGCCAACCAGTGTTAGAGATAACTTTCCTTCATTATTTAGCTGATGCAGATTAATTTCATCTCGGAATATGTGGAATGATTCAGAGATATTTAGCTCTTCTAAAATAAACTTTGTTTCAGTGAAGTAATTGAATTCAGTTCTTGGTATGTTCAGCACAGGCAAACAGAGAACCCCTGGTGGGCTGACCTACCAAGAGAAAAGTTGACTGAATCACCGACAGCAGCAGGAGGATAAGATACAACTACGTTTTCTCAAGCCAGAGCACAACTGGAAAGGGAATGAAAGTCCTTTGGTCTCGTTAACCACTGTACATTCATAACCAGTTTTTCCTGACCCCAGTGAGCAGAGCATTTTCCATGGATTAAGTGGTCCCTAATTTTTGTTAATCTCTTGTTACTCCGCATGAAACTTCTCTTGCCTTTCTTGAATTTTTTTATGTCTCATTTCACCCTCTCCACAATTTTAAAATATATACATTTTCTTCTTCATAGGAAACAAATCTGCCCATCTTTATGGAATCAGCAAAAAGATTAGAATGATGACCGCAGGGCAGGGGAAGACCGTGTGTGTGTGTGCGTGTGTGCGTTCTGTCACGTCCGACTCTGACCCTAAGGACTGCAGCCCGCCAGGCTCTCCTGTCCATGGAAACTTCTAGGCAAGAATACTAGAATGGGTGGCCATCTCCTCTCCAGGGGAGCTCCCTTGTGTCTTCTTCTTTGGCAGGCGGCTTCTTTACCAGCTGAGCCAAGAGGGAAGCTCTGCACTGACACAGAAAGACCCGGCTGTCCCATCTGCATGGGATGCTTCCCGCTCAACTCCAGTCAATTCATTCCACGCAGAAAATTCCCAGGCCAGGACAGGCAAATCCTTCAATTACTCAAGAGAAGCTAGAAATCGAGATTTGGGGGTGTTATCTGTGAAGTTTAATTGTTACAATGTCACAATAAACCTTTTAATTAAAAAAACTGTGTAGGTTAGTGAAAACTCCAGATTCAGCTCCCAGACTACCAGACTGTGATTTCTATTAATGTTTTATATCTTTAAAAAAATATTATGTTAACAAACCTCTTTTTAAAAAAACTGTAATGATGGGGGAAACTGGAGATGGGTAGACGTTAGAGAATTTCAGATTCACAATAATAAACTTATTTTTCCATGAGAATTTTAAAAATGAAGGTGCTTTTAAAAATTTTTTAAAATTACTGTAACTCTATAGCAATAAACCCTAAATATCACTGAGAGAATGTGGGGTTTGGAAAAACTGGGTTTTTGCCTAAACTAAAGGCCCTTTGTTCTCACATCATCACTAGCTCTTTCACAAGCATAGAGTTTATTACACAGTCTTAACATCTTTATCATCCATCTCCCCTTCCTAGCAGGGATTTTTGTCAGTTTTGTTCATGTTTCTAAGTGCATAAAATGGTCTGGCACAAACAGATGTTTAATACATATTTGTTGAGTGAAATAAATGAATCACCTACTACTGTGGTATACAGAGCCATTCCAACAAGATGGTTTTTATCCCACCTATCAGGCTAATACAGAATCACAAGCATGTAGTCATCATTACCAGTTTATGCACAACAAGATGTTTTTCCTTATTAATTGCTAGAGTTATACCGTACTCCTGATACTGAAACTTAAGTCAAGAGCCATACAGGCTGAGCCTGTTCTGGCAGGACCTGTTCTGGAGTTGGGGTCAGAAAAACTATGTTCTGGTCCCGACTCTTCTGTCTGACTTTGAGAAAGCCATTTTCCTCTCTGAGCCTCAGTTTTCCCCATCCATAGACTGGGGCTTACCTACCGGAGTGAAAAGTAATTAAACAGGGTTAGACATGTGAAGCTGCAAACCCTGTCCTTCTATGTGTTCATACTTTGAGAAGGAGTAGCCAGGTTCTCAGGAAAAATTAAAATGAAGGTGCAGACCCGTGATGGGAGCAGCGTACAGCAAATTAAGAGAAAGACACAGAGCTTAACAAGCTCCCAGTATGCCCTGATGTAATTCCGTATTTGTCCCCATGCTTAGTCGTGAGTCTTGGAAGAAGGAGAAAAGAGACCACATATCTCCTTGTTTTACTATGACAACTACTTTGCCCACTCCTTTTGCTGGATGTTATTATATTGATTCAAGACATCAAAGTTAGTGGCAGTGCAGTCATTATTATATGACTTCTTAAGAGCCCATGACATGGTAATCTGACATGTTCATTTCATAGAGAGAAGGATGAATTTAGGAAAAATTTTCCTCCTTTAAGTAGGTGTAAACTGTACTTCCTTGAAGACTTAAGATCTGTCCCTGCGAAGGAGTCTATCTGTTGGGGGAGTGAGTGGGTAGGTGTGTGTGTGTGCACACGCATTCTAATGACTGTACAAGAGTATCAGTGGTTCCCTGTGGCATGTAAAATGAGAAAGAAACTTTCCTCTGGACAAAGTTGTGAGATTCTGAGCAACAACTCCACAACCTAATGCAACCTCTCTGATCCCATTAAGGGAAAAAAAAGAATCCATGCCATGATCAGTCTAAAAACCAGTCTAGTTCAGGTAACTCTAATGTTCTCAAGACAAGAAATGTTTTTTTCCTAGAAGTAAAAAAAATCCACTTAAGGGCGGGCAGGACTTGGGGGAGATAAATTAGGAGTTTGGGATTAACAGATACACATTACTATATGTATAATAGGTAATCAGCAAGGACCTACTGTATAGCACAGGGAATTATACTTAATATCTTGTGACATAATGGAAAAGAATCTGAAAATCAAGTGTACAGCAAAGTAACTGAATCACTTTGCTGTACTCTTGAAATGTGTTGAACACAATACTGAAAATTAACTATATGTCAGTACAAAATAAATAAGAAAAAAATCCAGTTAATAAGATTAGTATTTAAATGCATGTCTTAATACAGGCATATTTCTCTCTTCATACCAATTAATCTCCCTTGTAAAGTTTAGCAAATTTTAAGATAAATCTGATAGAAAGTCATATGTCGACACCAGAATATTTTACCTGGCACTTCATCAGCTGCTGCCCTAAAGTCATTCTTGCCACCTACAGCTCATTCTGGAAGGCTAGGTTTCATGTGAATGTAAATCATTGTAGATCAGCTATGCACACCATCAGAGTCAAGGATCCAACAAAATTGGAGTAAAACAAATTACACTCCAGAGAACTAAAAATTGTGTTAAATTAGACATAGCACCAAGACACTCATAATATACTTTTTAAGCTTTAAAGTGATGCTTTGATGTGGGTTGATGAAAAATAAAAATCAATCCTATGAAGTAAATATTTATGCAGAAAATTTATGGAATGGATATTTTTAAACAATTTACTTAAATAAAGGTCTTTTCCACCTCCGCTGGCATGTTATAGTATGGCTTCACAGAGTACGAAGACTGACTCAAGGGAGATTACTGTTAACTGAGAATGACCTTGCTGTATAAAGTCAGACTAAGAGGCAAAAACAGAATACAGATGTGGAAGGTAACACCTCTGCTACTGAAAATTCCAGCCAGTGTGCTCTATACTTCATGTAATGTTCACAGATTATTCTGCACATATTTTTCTACTCCCAAGGGCAAGATTATCCAACAGGAGATAAAGGCAAACAAGAAATTCTGACACTTACTTTTGTCAGTTCTCTGAATTTCCACAAAAGTAGTCAACAGTTATAACATTTTTAAATTTTTTATTTGAAAAAAATTGATCCTATTCAAATAAATATTTATGTAGAGACTCAGTAAGAAATAATTAGAACAATCCTAATATGTAGTAAGCGACCAATAAATATTTGTTGATTAATTATATAACACATTATTCTTTGCAACAATAAACCAGAACATGAAAAATTAAGTTAGTAGCTTCCTTGTTTTTCTGGAAAACATCTGTTTAGAAAAGGTACATCATAATTCAAATATAAAAGCATAAACTTGGGGTTCCCTGGTGGCTCAGTAGCAAAGACTCCACCCACCAGTGAAGGGGACAGAGGGTCAATCCCTGATCTGGGAAGATACCATGGAGAAACTAAACCCATGCACCACAACTAGTAAGCCTGCTCTCTAGAGGCCAGGAGCTGCTGCTCTCGAGCTGTGAGCTGCAACTACTGAAGCCCAAGCACCCCAGAGCCTGTGCTCCACAAGAGAAGCTGCCTCAGCAAGAAGCCCGCGCTCCACAACAAGCGCAGCCCCTGCTCTCTGCAACTAGAGAAAGATTGGCACAGTTGAAAATAAAAAGAAATTAGTAATTTCCTAAAAAATTCATGACCTTTTTCCACTCACCTTGTCTAGAAAGTAAGCATATGTGAAGGCAGAAATGAGAGAATCCAAATCACAGGATTTGTGTCCAATAACCACATGGACCTTCTCCAAGCGTTTGCTTCGATTCTGAAATAAATTTTTAAAAAAATCACAATTTAACAACAGATTAAAGTAAAGTGTATATTTTTCAACCATTTAAAGTATATATGCCTTAGCTATATTCAGACACAATTGCAAAAACTCATAAATGTATCTTGAGGTTTTATATAAGGGCCTAAAATGATACAACATGTTTAACATTCAGAAATGCCCATTCAAATTTTAGTTAGTTGTCAAGAACAGAAAATTATTGGTTCACAACCTTGGGAACTTTCCTGGGTGAAACCTGAAACTGGCCCCATATCAAGAGAGCAAGGGGAGACTGAAGAAGACGCGGCCCATCCAGATGGATGGGGGTGGCAGGCTCAGTAAGCAAGGGAACCTACTTACAAGGCTTGTCTTGGGCAGCCACAAGACAGGTGTATCTCCACACCTGCCCACCAGAGTCTTAAAAGTTTATGTAGAGGCCTTAACTGGCTTCCGTGACACATGGTCTCAACAACACATTGTTCACTCAAGGCTGTGTCCATAAAAATAGTTCCTGCTGTGGGATTGATGGGCAGATTGTACACTTCAAGGACAGTGGAGGGGAAGAGGAACCTCCAACTGCCAGAGTCTAGCTCTCGGGTCAACTGGTAGTCACATGCTCTCAATGACCTCCTCCAACAAAAATGTGGTTGTATTAAGATCATCCACAAAGTAACTTGATATGAACTATATCTCCAAGTCAAAATTTTTTAGTAAAAGATCATTTTTGTCTAAAGAACAGTTCCATAGTATTTTATATCATTTTTTTACATAAGAAGTTCTCACTTTGAGAGAAAAAATGACTTTTTCATATGTCCCTGGTGTGCAACACTATTTGGTAGAAATTTATTTTTTTCATGCCACATTTTGAGTGACAGGATATGCTGTCTCTGTATTATATTCTATAATTTAACAAATAAAAGTGATTGTAATGCTTTTCTTCCCTCCAGAAAAAGTAGTATAATCAATATTATTGCTCCAAAAATACAAATCAGTTGCTATTAAAGAGTGTATATTGTCACCTCTCTGAAAGAGAAGACATACATACTGTTTTCTTTCCTGGTTAACTCAACAGTTGCTTAAAATTCTTTGTAGAAGGCTGACCTCCTTCTAAAACACTGGATTAGAAGTGCTAAAGAACCAATCACAACCAGAAAAATTCCACAACAAAACTGTCCAATAACAATAAGGGTAACCTATACTTCCCTCAGCTTTTCATCCTTTATTTTAATTTCTCTTTTCATGACTTACTAGAAAGCCAATTTGATTGTAATACTGCTCAAAAAGCTACTCAAAAATCCACTGTTCATGATTGTTTCAATTAAAAAAAAGCACTTGTTATTCCTTTTTCTACAGAACAAAGAAAAAGGATTATTTAGTAACTTAATAGGCCTCTTACAACTGAATCTATAAACGTGTTGGTGTTTGTAGAGAACTACCACATCAGACTCAGAAACTAGTTATTCAACAATCAAACTGTGGCCCGAGGAAAATAATAAGGTTAATCTTGGAGGAGGCTCAATCAAAGAGCCTATCAACATAGAGAATGATGGCAGGATCAATATTGCATGTAAGTTGTCCAGTATGCAATATTGTAAATTAAAACAAATAGATATATTTTAAAATATATTGACATGTTGATCCTTACTAAAATAATAGGATTTTAAAATGTTATAAACACTCTGAAGATAATTATAACAACTGCCCCCCCATCACCACCTGTAGCTCCCACTCCTTCCTCTCCCACCCTCCTTTCCTCAACCTCATAACTTTATAGCTAGTCCACTTATACTTCTGGAGGATTCTAGTCTAGACCCAGTTCTTACTCCCAAAGCCAGACTGCTTCCCCTGTGCAAGACTGTCAGATTTAGAGGTATAGAAAGAAATTGGGATAAATGCAATTATATTCCATTACAACACAAATAAATGCATTAAAAATCATATTACTGTAGACTGTTGTTCTTCCGAGAAGCTCAAAGGTCTAAGTAGACATTACATCATTTCTCCTCCCATATCTCTTGGAAGGCAGACAGTAAGAAGATTCACAACACTTTTTATAGGTTAGTAGAGGCTGTTAGAGGACTAGGATTGTTCCCAGAGCCCATGACCTGGTACAAAGAGCTCTGTCTCTTCTGCCCTGCAGTGATCACACCATAATGCCATAATGACTTCAGGATCTACAAAATGAGCAGGGATGGGGATCGAGGGGGGCAAAGAGAATGTTAAATACGCCTGTTAAATACAGCAAGGCTTCACAACAGTATAGCATTAAAATTACTCCAAAGCTGATCTATCTGCCTCCTTGTCTAGGTTCAAGGCTTCACAACAGTATAGCATTAAAATTACTCCAAAGCTGATCTATCTGCCTTCTTGTCTAGGTTCAGTAATTCCTCGGCACAGCTCTGCATTCAACATTCAACTTGCACCAAAGAAGACATGGGGGAAAATAAGAAGACTTGGGAGTCAATGCATTTCCAAGCACAAACCAATTATTAATTAGAAAGAGAAAGGAGCTAAATAAAATTGTGAGCCCAAACATGATGGGCCAATTCTCACACCAGGGGAATCTTCTAAGATTAGGATTTATTCATTCTTCATTTAAAGAGAAAGAAGCATGTATCAATTTGCAGATCAGGCTGTAGAAGATCCCAACACAAACCTCCGAGAGTTGTTTTTTTTTTTTTTTTTTTTTGGTGCCCACATCCCTCTGTTTTCATGTTTTCAATGCCCCAGTTCCCAGGCTCCAACACTATCTTCCCACCACCATCATTCTGGTGGCCATCCTACCAGGGATCTATCTGCCCCTTCACTAGTAATTCCATAGAGAATCCATGCCAGTGAGTACTCCCAGGTTAATGTGTTACTCACCAAGGTAACATACTTTCGTTTTAAAGAGACCTTCCAGGAATTATGCCACAATCCAAAAGATGACTAGAAATTTCAGGCTGGCTAAAATTGTTAGACTAAAGAAAAGGGACATCACAATCAGAGGGTTCCTTTGGTGACCCTTAAAATGGTAGACTCAACCTCAGAAAACATTCCAGATGTTCCTAAGAGCCTGATTCCTACCCAAACCCACTAAGATATAATTCATTCATTCATTCAGGGTAGCAAAAGTCAAGTATTGTAGTAACCAGGCTTAGATAGATTTCTGCATGCTTGGAGGAATGAAACATGAAATTAGTTACATAAACTCAACCAGTAGGTGAACTCAAGGAATGTGCAGGATTTGGCTTTTCAAAACAGAGGTCAACAGCCAGAGAATACAGGTCCCACTTTCAAACTTCCTACCACAAATGACCTTAGCCGTATGATCAGAGTAAAAACAGGGGTCAAAGAAAATCAGAAAAGTCTGGGACTGAGTTCAGGGGTCTGGGGCTGGTAACAGGGTATCCTTAAGGTACCTGGTCCACTCCGCATCATTGGCTCCACTTGCAGGGGCAACAGTGAAACTGGTTCACAGAACTGAGAAGAGACTCCTGACCACAAGGATGCCCTGTGCTTCTCACGGCAGGCCTGTGGGCCCTTCCTGTGTCACATCCCCATATATTCACAGACTCATAGATGCTCAATCTTAAAGTCTATGACCCTTGACACAATTCAAGTTGGGGTCTAGAGTCTTTGCAAACAGACAAATTATGCCCAAATAAAAGTTGACATATGTACAATTTTACCAATTCAATTAATTATTGTCATCCAACTAATAAAATCCTGTTTGTGTGCCAGGCACTATACTAGTCTCTAAGGATACACCACTGAACCAAGCAGACAAAAATCCCAGCTCCCCATGGCACTTGCATTTTAGTGCAAGGAGATAAAAAGAGCCAATAATTAGATAAGGATAAATAGAAGGCTAGGGTGCCCTGGGATAAGGTTCATCCCAAGTGATATTAATAAGGTGATATTAATAAAGATCTAAAGTGAAGAAAAGAGATCTCCAGATATCTCAGGCCAAGGTACAAAGTGAGACAATGCCCAGAATGTTCCAACAAATAGTTATTGCCTAGCATATACATTTTCAAAATGTGACTTTATAAACTCCCAGCTAGGAGAGAATAGATTTGGCAGGAAAACAGCCATCCCCTGATCTTGATATAAGCACACCAAGCATTAAGGAATCTCAGGAGACAGAGATTTATCATCTCCTATCTACATCCAGTGCTGAGCAAGCCCAAAACAAAATGGAATCTTCATAATGGGTTGAAATAGATACTGTACTCAACTTATACTATACTTTGAACTTCTGAATAGATGGACAGACTCTCTCCATAATCAACATATAAAAGAAAATATATTAAATATGCCAGTATTCCAGATCACAATCTTCATATGCTTTCAAAGTGTAATCCTATACATCACTAAAATGAGATTTCTTCATGAAGTTTCTTACCTCTTTTTAAAAGCAGAGAAATATCTAACCATTAAGATTCAACCATCCATGAAAGCAAAAGCACTGTACTTGTCAAGCAAAAGCACTTTCAAACACACTCTGATCAAAACAGAATTGATCAGTGAGAGGGCTTCCAGTGCCCTGTCATAAGCTCAGGCCCCTCCATCTTTTTCTTTTTTTTTTTTTTTTAATAACTCCACCCTCTGAGAAACAGAGCTGTTCCACCTGGAACTTTACATCCAGAGCCCCACAACTAACCTTAGTCAACAAGCCCTTGCAACACAGTTTTACTATGGTTTCTCCATACCCATCCTACTCTACTCTCTTTTCTTAAAAATCCTAGGCAAATGTTTTAAAAAATAATGAATTGAAATGATCATTATAGAAAAAGCCTACAGAAGTTGGAGAGTCCCCTTCATCGCACACCGATGCAGCACCTATTTCTTAGTCCCTCATCTTTAACCAGCAAATGAAGATGCCAGAGAAAAAGAAGTCATTTGAATTTACTGGATACTATTCCCAATGAAATCCAGGAACAGAAACAGTTGGCAGTTGACTACTTCTAACTCCAAGTCAATGAGGGGTTGGAAGGAGGGGTCTTCTTTCCTGGAGGCTGGCTCTGGGTGGCACAGAGTTCCTCCCCAGAAGAACCCTGTGTACTGAAGGCTGCCATAATTCTAAATCAGGAGACTCACAGATGGGCAAGAGGAAATCTTACATGCTACTAATGCCCCTTTTGATCCCTATCTCCAGGCCAGTCATAGTCACCAGGAAAGCCAGGAGAGAGGGATGCATAAGGAACCACAGCCAGATAAGCAGCAGGGGCAAAGGGAGCTGTGGACTGCCCAGAGCAAACTGGTCCTCCAAAGGCAAGGACAAAAGCCCCTGATGACCTCTATCGGATATGGATAAAGCCACATTCTTTGTTCATTCGGTAAATGAGCAAGATGCCTTTTGTTATTGGCCTTGGGTTTAAGATGAAGTCTAGAACTTCTGACCTGCTGAACATCTCATAATCTTACACTATCTGAGAAAATGTTGGGACTCAGGGAGCACAGGCTGGAGCGAACAGCGTGACATTAATTTAAAGTTTTAAAAAGCAAAGCAGAAACTTATCACTCTATGCAAAGTCCCCAGAACATAGGAATTTCCTCCACCAACTGAAACTTTTTATTTTATTCTTTATTTTTGTTTCTTTTTCTGGTAAGGAAAGAAATACATGTCATTATAAAAAGACAGACACAACAAGAAGTAATAAAACAAAGATAACCACTGTTAACATATTGTTGAATATTCCACATTTTAAATGTACACAAGTATACTGACACATATACTTTACAAAAACAGGGTTCTTCTCTACTTACAATAGCTAGGACATGAAAGCAACTTAGACGTCCATCAACAGATGAATGGATAAAGAAACCGTGGTACATATATACAATGGAATATTACTCAGCCATAAAAAGGGATGCATTCCAGTTAGTTCTAATGAGGTGGATGAACCTACAGCCTATTATACAGAGTGAAGTAAGTCAGAAAGACACACACACAAAAACTCAAACCAGGGCTCTGTAATAACCTAAAGGGGTGGGATGGGGTGGGAAATGGGAGGGAAGTTCAAGAGGGAGGGGATATATGTATACTTATAACTGGTTCATGTTGATGTATGGCGGAAACCAACACAATATTATAAAGCAATTATCCTTCAATTAAAAATATTTTCTTTTTTTAAATGGAATGCTTCTTTTCTCAGTCTTTACAGACTTCCTTTTTCACTTAACAGTATATTGCTACTGCTACTGCTAAGTCACTTCAGTCGTGTCCGACTCTGTGTGACCCCATAGAGGGCAGCCCACCATCCCTGGGATTCTCCAGGCAAGAACACTGGAGTGGGTTGCCATTTCCTTCTCCAATGCATGAAAGTGAAAAGTGAAAGTGAAGTCGCTCAGTCATCTCCGACTCTTAGCCACCCCATGGACTGCAGCCCACCAGGCTCCTCCATCCATGGGATTTTCCAGGCAAGAGTACTGGAGTGGGGTATACTATGGACCTTTTTCCATGATTCAAACTACAGATATTCTTCATTCTTTCTGGCTTAATGGTATCAATTGTGAGGATACGTCTCTATGTATGAAGGAGGGGTGTGGGAGATGGTATGTGCATATAGAATTCCTTGAATCATCATATGTGCCTTTTAAAAATCTCTATGATATTGCCAAATAGGATACTCTGGCCCACTGGCTACCTCGTTTAGTCCAGTTTCATTCTAACAGTTAGTTAATAAATAATAATAAGTGACTGGGAGGCTGTAACTGATTTCTTCTGAGAGCTGTACCTCAGGTTATGCATAAAAACAAAAACATTTACCAGAATCTACAAATTCAGGACATAGACTGTTTCTATTTAATTTTCTCATAGATGTCCAAATTTAATTGGTGACGTACTGGATGAATATAAACCAGCGAATTAGGAAAAGGCAAAAGCTTTCAATGACGAAACTCAAATGATTTTGACATAATTGAATTGTCTCCGTCAGTACTGACAAAACCGAAACTTAAATCAGAGAAGCATAGTCTATAACCTCCCGGCTTACCTCCCTCCCACCTGACCTCAATAACATTTTCCTTCAGCCTCTCTCTGACGTGCTGAAGGCCCTCTTTAGTATCTATCATTTGGGGAAAAAAAGGGACAAAAGTCGATTTAGGCAATTTCAGCTATAAGGCTCAGACTGCGCATCTGTACCCCTTCTAGATGGTCCAATGTAGAGGCCATTGTGAGAGGCAGTGGGGGAGCCAAAAGCTACACTCAGCTATTATTGCCCCAGGCCTTTCTTCTTGGGTGGGCGTCTGGGTCCCCAGTGCCCTTGGGGTCAGGATCCCTTTAGCTGGGGCATTTGACACTGACTCAAACATTCATTGTTCTTCTCAGCTGAATCCATCTTCCTCAACCTGTTTGCTACCCATCTTGAAAATAAAATGTTCTCAAAAGAAATGACTTCATATATGGTTTTCATAGTTCCTCATCATAATAATGATTTGTGCTGGAATTGTTATTTTACTTAAAACATTTAACTTTTTATATTTGTGTTCAAGATCCTCTTACTGACAGTGTCCTAAAGGACAGTTTTGGGGGGCAACACCATTATTTTTCCTGCACAGCTTCAACCAGAAAAGGTCAAGGATGATCCCCCCCAAAATCCTTACCTTTTCTGAAGAGCCCCTTTAGGAACTGTCCTACATATTATCATTTTCAGCCATTCCACTTTGGGGGAAATGTGTCCATACATTTATTACCAACTTGGTGGGGTAGCCCTTTAATTTCCTTTCAGTACTGCTTCCTTTCAGCTTAAACAGATGCCCCATCCCAGAAGTCTGTCCTCCATGGTCTCACAGATTTTAATAATCTCTCAACCTTCCTCTTTTCAGACTTTAGAACTGTAGTCTTTTCCATCTAGCCTCATGTAGATGTACATCTGGGTCCACACAGCTTTCTGACCCTCTGCTGTCTTTAACCCCTTTGCTATGCTTATATCTTGCTGTGAACTGAATTGCACACCTCAAAACTCAAATGTCAAAGCCCTAATCCCCAATGTGGTGGTATTGGAGACGGGATCTTCGAAAAATAGAGTATAGATTTAGTCATGAGGATAGGGCTCTCAAGATGAAATTAGTGCTCTTATAAAATGGCAACATGCTTGTGCTCTCTATTTCTCTGTCTCTTTCTATCTCTCTCCACTGTGTGAGATCAGAAGAAGGAGGCTTTCTGTAAGTCCAGAGGTGGTTTTCACCATGCCAGTACCCTGATCTTGGACTTCCAGTCTTCAGAACTGTGAGAAATAAATTATGGTGTTTAAGTCACCCAGACTATGGGTAACTTTAAGTTAACCTTAAATTAATTTAATATTTAATTTTTTTATAATAAAGTAAGACTGCAAGGAATATTAGGAATATTAGTATTCTTATGCCCATCTCTAGTTATTTCTTCAAGATATACTTCTGAATTTTATATTTCTGGGTAATGTAGGTAATGTAGAATGTAAATATTTTAATGCCTACCAGAAAACTAGAAATTTACATTTTCACCTACAGAAATAACTGATTTTCAAATCTTCAGCTGTTTAAGCATTATCTTGTTGCTAGGTAAATAATACCTTAATATTGTATTTATTATACTTATTAAGTGCTTGAGGTCATTTTTTTCCTATGGACACTGGTGTCTTCATATGGACATTTTTTGTGAATTTTTCACTGCATATCATTTTAGGATGTTTATTCTGTCCTCACTGCTGAATTAAAATACTGTATTATTAACAAATTCAGCTCTGGAAACATCAATAAGATATTACTTTGTTCTCTGGCCTTGGGCATCTATGGAACAGCTTGTTCAATAAGTTGCATTAAGTATGCAATAAGCATACATTATTTAATATGACATTATCTTTTCAAGCACTAAAGAGCAATGATACACTTTGTACCATCTTACCATCTTATTCTCAATCTACCTACTATGTTTTCTGAAAATTGTTGCAATAATAAAGGTCAGACTCTGCCTTAGTTTCTTGCTTTGACTGAAATCCATTTACTTCTCTTAGAGTTTGACTCATATAAAAATGATGATGCACTTTAAATTTAAGTCTAAAGTGTTGAATGTATCATTCACTATTAGGTATCTTTAAAAGCAGTGAAATTTTGATAGGCCAAAAGAATGACAGAACTAAAAAGACTAGATCTTAAAAGTTCTCATCACAAAGAAAAAATTATCATTATTATAGTGATGCATGTTAATTAGATTTATTGTAGGGATCATTTTCCCATGATCAATATGAATTTTCCCAAATATTCAATACAAATATTGAATAACTGTTATACTCCTGAGAATATCATATAATATAATATAATACAGTATTACATGTAAAGTACATCCCAATAAAAATACATACATATAACATGTGATTTAGCTACTTCAATTCTGTGGGGAAAATGATAAAAAATAAACTGAAAGGTAGGAGATAATATTTGCATAATGTTTGTACCATCTTGCTATTAAAAGGGCAACATTTCTAACACAAAAAAAGTTTCTACACATTGATTTGAGAAAAAGACAACCAATGAAGTCATCAGTAGAAATGAGAATAGGCAATTAATAGAAGAAAAAAATGAATAAATGAAAAGAAATTCAGCCTCATTAGTAGTCATGGAAATGCAAATTAGATCAACAATAATTTAATTTTCTTTTGCCCATCAAATTGGCAAAAAAACTGGGAATGCTCGCACCCACTGCTGGTTATACTGCAAGCAGTAGTAAGGAATGCTACAACCAGTGTGGGACTAATTTGACAGTACCCTTTAAGACACAGAATGTTGACGCTTCTTGATCCAACACTTATTTCACCTCTAGGTATCTATTCTAAAAAAATAAAATCACCAGTAAATATGGGTATTTTAAGTTCCTCATTCAAAATCCATTGTTAAATATGGATATTCAATAAAATCCTGAGAAATATTTGTTGAAGCAGATATCTGTAATCGAAGCAAAAGAAAAACAAATAAGAAACAACATCAAGGGATCAAGGTTGTATAACAACCAAGGGATAGTTTGATAAATTATAGACTATCCATAAAGTATAACCAAAACACCTATTTTCAGACAAATGAGTTAGATCACTATAAAGACCTGGAAAGATGTATTCCAATATTTTTCCCACTACTTCACATGGCTGTCTCTTTCTTTCTGGGTCCTGCTTCTCGGAAGAAAAGAATGCTGCTGTAGTGACAGTAACATCTTGCAGATTGCACCAGGATCACCTACTAGCACATTATTTGTAATGCAGATTACTGAGCCCATCCTTGATACTCAGAATTGGTAGGTCTGCAGTAAAGTCTAAGAATAATGTGACATGTTTGGGAGCCATGGCCTTAAAGAGGACCCAAGATTAAGCTCCCAAGGACCATCTGGCTTTTGTCAACAGCAGAACAAATCTGCATTTGGGTTTTGAAAAGGAATTCTCAAGTTATCCTAGACTAAATACAGTTTCAAAGGGAACTACTGGTGGAATTAGATTTACTAAAGTTAGATTTACTCAAGTCTACAGTTAGAAAAGGACTTGGGTTCACCCAGTTGAAACCCATCAATAGTTTCCAAAGTGAGAAAATACAAACCACATAAACTCCTATTTATCTCATCCTTTGAAGTTTTCTGTTTTATTAAAACTACCTTTTATGAGGTGTCATATCCTAGTCTAGTAATACATGAACAGAATTCAGAAATAAATATACTTCTTGAGAGAATGAACTCAAAAGACTTCTACTAATGCTTTTGGATAAGAAAAAATATGAGACCATTTTTTATAGAGGAGAAACTAAGAACTGAGAAATAAAGAGGAGAGGAAGTAATAACGTCAACCTCCACCTAAAGTCCACCAAGCTTCCTCTCTGGTGCAGTATTCTACTTCTGCTGTGGAGTACAGAGAAATAAAAGTCAACAACACAAATTAAAATAAACAGTACATCTCTTCATTTGTTAGTATGTGCAGTCTTTTGTTCCTAGTAATCCATGCATTGAGGAGTCAGCTATTCAAATATCAGAGATTCAGTTTTACTAGATCAATAGCTCCTTGCAAGCCCTAGCCACATCTTGAAGTTGGTATCCCCCAGAGTTCCTAAAGCAGTGAGTGTTCTGCACACAGCAGATGCTTGAAGCAGCATTTGTTAGTGAAAATAATGGTTGGATATAACAGGCAGAAGAAGGTTTTTAATTTTTACATCTATCATGTTCTTGTAAAACAACAGTACTATGGACTAACACTTTGTTAATAGCCCCAGAGTTAAAAATTATATTACAGACTGCAAGCAATCATACTTCTCTCAAGTATAAGACTCTCATTTCATAGTGGGGTCTCTCTCTGAATCTCTCCCCCAACACACACACGCATACACACACATACACACACACACACACACACACTCCAGAGTATGACATTCTCATTCTACTGCATGGGGTTATGTTCAAAAAATGCTTTAAAGTGATTTTATATAGTAACAGATTTTATGACTATTATTTATCACATATTATCACATATTTCCCTTTTCCTGTTAGGATTTTAAACACTTAACTTCTGACTCTACTACACATTCTAATTTATTCATTATTCTGAAGATATAACTGTTATAGTAATTTTGTTTTTAAGTGTCTCAAGCAGAGGAGAATAGTACACTGCGGAATTCTATGAAAACATGACTTGCTATCCGTGTGTGTGTGTGCGTGTGTGTGTGTGTGTGTGTGTGTGTGTGTGTGTGTGTGTGAAGAGGCCCAATGCTGGGCCCTGATCCATTAACCCCCACACACAGGTTTCACTATAATTAGTTACCAGGTGTTACTCAGCTGCGGCTCCAGCACTTAAGTGGCTAATGGATGTCCAGTGCAGAGTAATTTTAAAATTCCAGTTTGCATGATTTCAAGACAAAAGGGGTATTTATCGAACTAACAATCAGAGCTAGTGAGGTTGTTTCCCCAAGACACTATTTTGCCAAGGAATTTCAAAACTTCATGCGGTGCACTTCTATTTTGCAGTTATGTCCTATTCCTTTTGGTTGACAAAATGTGGAAAATGTGTCATAAAGTTCAAATTGCTTCCTACTGTCTACTCACAAATAGGATAATGATAAGATAAAGACGTACATCTGCTTTCTCCAAAGCAGGAGATTAAGCGTTCAAGTTCAGAATGCCCTTTTCACAAAATGTTGATAATTTCTCAAGCTGGATGATCTGTTTTCTCTAGCCTCTCTGTGGTGTGTGTTCAAAAACATAAATAGTTAAAAGTAAATGAGAAACTAAGGCAAGAGAGCAAAGAGGTTTTCAAGAAAGAAGAGAGAGAAAGGAAAGAAAGAAGAGAGGGCGGGCAGAAGGGAAAGAGAGAGAGAAGGAAGGAGGGGAGCAGGGAGAGAAAGCCCTTTCCACCGGGTCTTGGGGAAAGCCTGGGCCGTTCCCACTCTGCGCAGCTAGTCAGAGTATGTCTTGGTTTCCATCCTTAGGGGTGACTCAACACTTAGAATTGTACTTGGTAAAAACCTTCAACTCAATATCAGTTGAAAGGATGGACTGCAGCAATAAATAAGAACCCCAAATTGTGAGCTCATGGGCCGCTAAAGTCTAGACAGACCAGCAGAGCAATCCAGGAAGGTGATGTGTCTGCCTGCTCCTCGGCCCTTCGCCTTCCTCATCCCGTTCACTCTCACAAGCCCTCACACACACCCTATGCCCTTTTGGACACTCTTTTTTATCTCTGTCTTACAAGCAGAGGTAGAGAAGAGCAGCAGCGTTTATGATACCATCCACACACAACATTGGAAAACCAAACTGTCACAGACCTGAGAAAGCCAATCCATAGATCCTGACATGATGCCAGTGGAATCTTCTGTGATGTAATTGAACAAAGAAAATGTTTGCAGTGGAACTAGGATTTAGAGGGCTAAACCAGTGAGACTTTCAAGGACTGTCAGGTTAAATCTGCATCAGGAAAATTACTGGAGGAAAATAAAAAACTGAGAGCCTTCACTTTGCTTTACTTTTGTGGGTTTGCTTTTCTTCCCTCTTTATCTTGGCAGTCTAATGTTATTCCTACACTCCTATATGCATGTATCTGAATGTTTATCCTGCCTGCAATAAGTCAAAATAATTTTTAAGAGGTGGATAAATAGCCCCCAGTTGATTTCAATCATGATTCACTAAAGCACTCAGATTTGCTTCCCTGCTTTTTAGTGTCCTCATCTACAGAAGGAAGAAATGCACTTTGAACATGAGGTGGGTGCCAAGAGGGTGGGGGTCTTTATAAACTGTTTTTTATTAATATACCATGGGAAACTTAGAATGACTCAGTAAATATATGACATGTACTAAGTGTTTCTGCAAAATTTTTGTAGTAAATACTTTATACGAAAAACAGGGAAAAGATCCAAAATAACAAAAGGTATGATGACTTTTGAACTATTTCACTTTACCTGTCATTTTCTACCCATCTAAACACAGTTTCAAGGCTCTCTGCTAAGAATACAGAGCCTTCTGAAAATAGGATGTATATCTGGGTGCAGACAGGTATTGATGGTTCTATAGCATATATATACACACACTCCCAGGCCTGCTCAAGTCCATCGTTATGAGTAACCCCTTGAATGAGGAGCACATGGGAATAATAAGAAATTGAGAAGAAACTGAGAAGCTCTTAATTTCACCTATGTAGAAACTGAGAAGCTAAAATCCTTTTAGTTTAACTACTCTCTTCCCCAATAGCTGCACCAGAGGATGGATAAGGGACCAAGGGAATTCTATAAAATTAAAGCCTGCCCATAAGGGTCATTGATACAAGCTGGAGCAACTCACAGAAGCATCTCTAGGACAAAGCCTTTCCCCAGGGATGGGCAGGCAACACCCAACCCAATGAGCTTCAAAACACAATATTAGAAAATAAAAGACTAGAAAGGTGTTCTTATGCTACTACTTCTCAAATTTGCCCTGAAGAGTAATATTTAATAAGGTAACAGCCCTAATTTCTGTTGCTAGTTTTCCCATCTTTAAAGTTTTTATAAGTTATACAAATTTACTTTTTTTCCTCGATTAAAAGTATTTCCTTTGGGACTTCCCCGGTGGTCCAATGGTTAAGACTCCACATTTCCAGTGTAGGAGATGTGAGATCAATCCCTGGTCAGGGAACTAGGATCCCACATGCTGGACCACGTGGGGGAAAAAAGATTTCCTTTTTACTGGAAAAAATGTGATTCATAAGTATTTTAACTTTTCTTTAGTTGGTCCTCATGGAAAAGAACAAGAGGCATCTGTTCACTACACCAAGTTCTCGGAACTTTCTTTTGTGAGTCTTTCCTCAGATCAAGTCCTCTTACCCTGCTGCCTCTTCCAAAGTCAGCCACCACTGTGTGGCACAGGCTGCTCTGATCTGTTCATTATTTCTCCTCCCTCAGATTGGGAGGGCTGAAGCTAATTAGTCAGGTTTTCTCTCCCCATGAACAAGCCAAGATGTACTCAGAAGGCTTTTCCCAGAAGCTTTGCTTTGCTGCAGTCAGCTTTTTGTTGTCATAAGAAAGATCTATTGCTTTAATACTCACGCGAGCGAACGTCTGTATTTGGAAGGGATGTCGGGCAGGTGACACCACACACCTGGAACGTCTGAAAGCCTCTCAGAGATGACAGTAATGAACTGACAAGCGGCTGGGAGCAGGCAGAAGGAGAAGCTGCATTTCCAGCAAAATGTGGTGATGCAGGTTGGGGGACCATGTACAAGAATATGCAGGGCAATGACTGTACTTTGCAAAGATGACAGTTTTAATGATGCCATTATTTATTACACTGTGTGTTTTTCATTGAAAGAAGAACTCTCACCTTCCCGGTGACCTCTCATTCACTCTTTTCAATATTTTGCAAAATACGAAACTCATTTTAAAACTAAACTGCAGCTGGCACACAGTAGTTGGGTATTTAATAAAGATTTATTAAAATACCTGTCTGGTGGCACAGAATACTGCCATAGAAGATAGATACAGATGAGCTAGATATAGAAATATGTGCATAAGTACTGTTTCATGTGTTTTAAAAGCAGAAACAAAGTAAGTATCACCCTCTGAGAAGAACAAGCTTTTCCAGTGAAAAGTTTCCAGTTTTCTAAGCATCAGCTCCTTCCAACTCTAGGATAATATGATTTTATAATTCTAAGCACTAAATGACGTGTGTTTCAGTTGCCCATACATTTTGCCCATAGTAAACAACTCTCTTCTATTGAGAGAATTGCTTGGAGTGTCCAAACATAGCCCCTCAATATGGAAAATTTTCAATATGTTCATTTGAATTTTATTTTTGTCATTTTAAGAGGCATCATCAATTAATAAAAGTTACCTTTAATATAAAATATTTGAACAAAGCTTTCTGCCTTGATGTTTTAAATAAATTATTCATAAAAAGAAAGCTTCTGTATTAGAGCAAGATTTTGTTATTTTTTAAATAGGTGTCACATTGAACTTTCAGCACAAAAATACATATCCAAAGAATGACAAATGAAGGTTTAAAAATATTTGGCAACCTTAACAATACATAATAACCACCAAATTTTTCACCATAATAAATAGTTGTAAAATGGATGACATCAGCTTTAAAATTTTTTCACTAATCCTATAAAATATAACTTTGTTCATTTTGGGCTACTGGTTATATTCAATGATGAATTATATAAAACTTTAATTAAAGATTTGAATTTCCTTACCATTTTATTTTTCTTAAGAGAGTATTTTTTTCTGAGTAATGTCTTTAGCAGAAGTTTAAAATTCCAATAACAATCTGAACAATACATCTTAGTTTCTTAATACTGTGGTATCTGCTCTGAAATTCCAAATATTTGAAACTATAAGCTAACACTTCTGCCTTATGACAACTGCAACCCCACTGCCCTACTTATAGATACTAATGTAGAAACAAATAGTCTTATTAGGAATACTTGTCAATTACTCACCGAACAACAACTGGAGAAGTAAATTTGTGGTTTGGAAACCCAAAGGAGTCATTACATCTTAGCAGTGACCTTCAACTGTTTAAGAGTATGGTTTATCTTCACAAATCAGTCCTGCTGTATGCTCCCCTGCCAAGCTTTTTTGTTGTTGGTTTGTTTGACTGTATTTCAGAAGGCTATAGCAACTAAGAGTCCTTAGATCATATAACATAAAATTTTCATCAAAGAAAAAGACAGCGAGACTCCTCAACGTGTAATGTGTGTGTATGTGCGCGTGTGCATGCATGTGTGTGGTGTATGACTTCTTAATTCAGCCATGTCTTAAGATCTTTAAAATCTCAGAGTGGAAAAAAGGGGAGAAAATGTTTCTAAGCTTCTGGCTGAGGTAGGAAGGTGTCAGTAGTATGTGGGATGGGAGCAAGAAAAGGTGGAGAGAATGTGGGACCACTGGATGGGAGAGACGGTCCTCTCTTTCCACTTGCTTGGTAAGCAAACCTCAGCTAACCAGAGAGAAAAACTCAACAGGCAACAACCAGTTAGTAACAACAGTGACAGCAGAGGGCACCTCACTGTCTCAGAACTCCAGGGGGCACCATTTACATCTCATGGAACTGTGCCCAGGGGACACCATTCACATGCATTCAAGGTGAATGGTGCCTCCAGAACAACTGCAGAGCCACTGCTGCGGTTCCTCTGATCCTGCATCATTTCACAAAATTCTCAGAATCCTGGGTGGCAGATCCTTTAGTATTCCCCAGTTAAATCTGGTAAGCAGAGATCACAGGAGGTAATTGTCCCCGGGCTGGGATTTCCAAAGCCGTACATGTTACAGCTTTCCTGCCCGGGGGCTGACAGCAGTGGGGACTGTTTCTAGCAACGTGGTGCCTCCAAGGTTCTGCACAGTCACCTCCCTCTGCCTCGTAGGTTGTTTCATTTAAATTTTAAAATGATCATGGTCAACTTTTTATTATCTCGGGGAAACGCAACAAACATGAATTACTAAGGTAGTGTGGTATTTGGTAATTACAATATAGGAAGTCAAACCAGTCAATCCTAAAAGAAATCAACCCTGAATATTCACTGGAAGGAATGATGCTGACTGAACCTGAAGCTCCAATACTTTGGCCACCTGATGTGAACAGCTGACTCATTGGAAAAGACCCCGATGCTGGGAGAGACTGACGGGCGGGAGGAGAAGGGGAAAACAGAGGATGAGATGGTTGGAAAGCATCACCGACTCGATGGACATGAGTTTGAGCAAACTCCAATAGATAGCGAAGGACAGGGAAACCTAGCGTGCTGCAGTTCATGGGGTCACAAAAAGTCAGATATGACTTAGTGACTGAACAGCAATAATAATGATATAGGTAATTCCATCATAAAAGTAAAAGCTATAAACTTTTATATAGATTAGCACAGACAATGGTATATTTAGAAAGTCTGCATTGCTTGGCCCCACCTGGCAACAATGGACACCATGTCATACCCATTAGAGTCCTTGTCAACTGGAAGATTGGTCCTTTGGAGAACTGATGCTTACTTGCAATCATCTCCACTGAGAGCACAACATCAGCCAGCCCCACCACTAACACAGCTTCAGCAGCACATTCCAGACCCTTCTCTCAGCCCACGCTCCACAGGTTTCTTCTCAGCTCTTTGATCCCCCATGAGTTCTTAGGAAAATCTCTCTTTTCTAGAGAATAGGGGGGGAACAGAGCAATGAGGTAGAAGAAAACAGTCTGTTTTCATTTCTTCTGCACCCTGCTACAAAAACAATAAGATTATTCATATGTCACAGGTCACTGAAAAACTGTGTGGGAGCACAAAGGACAGGAGCATTAACTGCCCTAAAGTGTCAAGAAGCTTCTTGAGGAAATATTCCTTCCAGAAAAAGGAGGTGAGAGGTTCCCAGACTGAGAAGCAGCAGGAGCCTCTACTTTCTTTCCGTGCTTCTCATAAGTCAAAAACCATTGGACGCAATGTTTATGGGAAACCCCATACACACACACACACAGACTCCTACAAACTCCTTACTGGCTGGAGATTCAAAATGAGAGTTTACAGGTGAAATGGCATGATGTCTGTGATTTGCTTTCAAATCCCCCAGGAAGCAAAAATGTACAGTGATGCTAGTAGTAAAGAACCTGCCTGCCAACGCAGGAGACACAGAGTCTTGGGCTCAATCCCGGGTCAGGAAGCTAGCCTGGAAGAGGGCATGGAAACCCACTCCAGTATTCTTGCCTGGGAAATCCCATGGACAGAGGAGCCTGTCGGCTATAGTCCATAGGGTCGCTAAGAGACACACATGACTGAAGCAACTGAAAAAGAAGCAAGAGAAGATGCTGTGGAAAGAGATGAAACAGATCAGCAATGCACTGGTAATTACTGATGATAAGTGTTATGAGTTGAGTTTCACCCACTCAAAATCCCTATGCTGGGGTTCTAAAACTCCAGTGTCTCTGAACTTATTTGGAAATGGAGTTGTTGCAGATGTAATTAGTTAAGCTGGATGAGGTCATTCGGGTGGGCCCTAATCCAAGATGACTGTGTCCTTGTACAAAGGGGGAATCTGGGCACAGAGATACGTATAGAAGGAAGACAAGAGGAAGACGCAGGGAGACGGCCATCTATGAGTCAAAGAACCTCTGAGTCCTCGAGACGTTAGAAGAGAGGCCTGAGACAGACCCTTCCCTTGTGCCCTCCAGAGGGAACGTGGCCCTGGGACACTTAGATCTCAAACTTCCAACCTCCAGAACTGTCAGGCAGTAAATTTCTATTGTTTAAATCGCTCAGTTGTAGGTAATCTGTGCTGGCAGCCTGGGAAACAAACACACTAAATCCTAGGTCCACTGAGGGTTCATTATGCGATGCTTTCCATTTTGGTATATGTTTGAAATTTTCCATAATACAAAGGCTGAAAAAAAAGATGACTTGTACATAGTCTCAGAAATATTAATAATTCAGCTGCACTCTGCTACAGCACTCCCTAAGGAAAACACCCAAGTACCAAAGGAGCTCAGATATCTAAAAATACAGCTGGTCCCCTCTTCAATCCTTGAGTCTAATTTCACATCTGCAATCCCTTTTCAAGGAATCGCTGGTCAATCTCCCAAACAAGGCGCCAGAGAGCTCCTGCTCGTCTGGGCTCCAAACAGCGCATCCTCCGCTGGGGCGTAATTGCAGGCAGCCTTGCAGTGCCTTTATAAACCGCACACGAGGCGAGGTGGGAGAAAGGCGTCTTGCAGCACAGATCCACAGAGAAAGCTTTTGTGAATTAGTTTTCTGCCCAAATGTGCACAGGCTACCAGATACACTATATTGATGGCATTTAACACGTGGTGGAGAGGTTAAGAAAAAGTATACCAGGAAGTGAATTAAACAACCTCATAATTACATTTCAAGGCCCAGTGAACCAGGGCCACCACAAGTACTAAAATACATGATAACAAAAGCAGTCAGCATTTTCCATACCATATGCTTGTAAATGTTATTCTGCAGGGAACCAATTAAAACTATGGAATACTTAGAACACAGACATATGGAACAAAACAGGGCAACTTATCTTGTCACCGTGGTGCTTGCTCAGTACATCTATTAGGAGATGTAATCCTGAATTATTAGCACCAATAAATGCTATCTTAATTATGACTACCAAAAGGCAACACCAGCATATAAAGCTTCTGATTTGGTTGTGGCATCATTTGGAGTTTTAAATGGAAGGAGAGCCTACTGCCTCCAGAACCACATGCAGTAACAATTACATTAAACATCAATAATTGAATCACTACAGCAAATTGTTAGTCAGGCTGGGTCTCACCTGTTACACAAGGAAAAGAACAATAATGTTCTTTGAAATTCACAGGATTCCAAGAAAAACCATTTAAAAAGTGCAGGGATGAGGGCAAAAGAACATTGGGGGTACTTTCCTGGTGGTCCAGTGGCTAAGAATCTGCCTTCTGATGCAAGGAATGAAGGTTCAATCCCTGGTCAGGGAACTAAGATCCCACAAGCCACAGGGCAACTAAGTTTCATGCCGCAACTAGAGAAAGTCCACAGGCTGCAGCGAAGACCCAGTGCAGCCGAAATTTCAAAGTAAATAAATAAAAAGAACATTGGGAAGTATAATGTGTTGAACCAGGGTCAAGTATTTTTTTATTGTTACTGATGGAGAGAAGACATGAACATAACACAAAATAAGCAATTATCAAGACTGACTCTGCTGGTCATTACTTTAAACATCTAGAGAGGGCTTTATTAAGTTTTCCTGACATTAAAGAGAAATGAAAATGATTTTTTAAATGTGACTTACACTCCTCGGTCAATCTAACTGGTAAAAGACAGTCGACATTTTCTATCCTGTCGCTGGAGCTTCACTTGGGATTATTGCTTAATTTGGAATTAATGTCCAAAGGTACCAGACATATAAATTCTAATAAGCTGGCTCAAACATCACACGAATAATGCTACAACTGCAGACTCAAGCAATACCTCAGAATCAGTGTATATGAGAAATATAAAAGAAGAGAGAAAGGAAAACAGTAGAAACAGCTTATAGCTGAAGGAGTATATTAACTCTTCTCACAAGATGAGATTAGAAAGAGGGGCTGTGGGAGCACTGTAGTGTCTGGGGGCTGCATTAATTAATAATAAATTAACACTAAAAGGTTAGTAACCAATTTAAAAACATTAATTCCATGTGCATGAAATTTATTTTTATGATCTGGGTAAGTTCCAAATGTGTGCACATCAATAAATACTTGTAAATGAATGAATTAGGAACTTGGGCACAGGGATTCTCCCAGCAGTTAAAACTGTATCACTGCCAACCATCCTTCTTTCCTATCTATGTCCCTCTGTGTGTGCGTGTGTGCCAAGTTGCTTCAGTCATGTCCAACTCTGCAACCCCATGGACTGTAGTCCTCCAAGTTCCTCTATCCATATGATTCTCCAAGCAAGAACACAGGAGTGGGTTGCCATGCCCTCCTCCAAGGGATCTTCCCAACCCACGGATCAAACCTGTGTCTCCTGCAATCCCTGCATTGCAAGCAGATTCTTTACCAATGAGCCACCTAGGAAGCCCCACATCCCTCTGACAAATACCTAAATGGGAGAACATCAAAATCACAGGGGCGGCGCAAGAGGCATAAAGAAGGACTTTTAATAACACACAGTCTTGGTCCCGTCTGCTACAGTCTCATCAGGTATATCTGAAATGGGGCCCAGGTGCCTGAGTTTTCAGCAAGCTCTCCAAGTGAAGATGATGCCTATTGAAATTTAAGAACCATGGCTCTATGACATGTTACTACTAGAAATTCCTCTTTCCCTGAAGTAGAAGAAATCACTTCCAAAAGTCTTCTTGCAAAACCTGTTTCAGTGGACACAGAGCAGCAGTCTTGTGTTTTAGAAATAATTTAAATGGTTAAACAGAAATAGAAATATACAATTAATACTCAGAACTCAAAATCTCATCTGGATTTGGCCAAGGTGAATTACAGAAAACAGTTAAAGATAGTTCATAAATGCAATGAATAGCTTATTCTGCTGAGGAATATGAACCCTCCATGTCCCTGACCCACACTGCCAGAGGGACTAGAGGTAGGGTTCCTCCTGGACACATCACTGCCCCTCTTTGGGGCCAGTTTCCTTTGAACTTTTCAGGATTTTTCTACAGTAGACAATGGGTGATGCTGATTCCATGGACACACCTACATGAACAAGTGCCTTTTAAAGTTTCACTCGCTTTCACTGCTCTAGCTCCTCTTTCTGTTCTAATCAGGGCTCCTCCCCTCATGCACAGACACCACCAATTACACTTGGTGTTGGAGGCTGGGGGTGGAAGGCCATCCCACCATTTTTAGTGAAATTGACAAACAGATCTTCAGTGCCTGCCCATCTTTCTAGCACTTCCGTTTTTAATATCACTGCTACCCAAACATGCCATTTTATATGTTATTTAAAAATAACCACTGAATCTCAGAAGTGACTTAAACCCAAGAGAAAGCTTTATACATGGCTACCCCAATGCCTGCCATCTCTAGAACTGTGATGACCTCCAGAGAAATGCTAATCAAACTGCATTACATGAAATTATTTTAGGAATTGAATTTAATATAAGTGGACACATAAAAGAAACTTGTCTTCTCAGGATATCATAGGATATAACATGCTTCCAGGCAAAAGGCAAGAGACACAGGGCACTGATTCTAACTTTACTACTAATTAGCTGGGAATTCTCATTCCAGAACTCCTGTCTTCTCTGCTTCTGATTCTTCATCTCTAACATAAGGTGGCACAAAGAGTTGGACACAACTTACTGATTGAACCACAACAACAACATTAGGAGGTTGCAGCACATGATTACTAAGATTCCTTTCAGTTTTAATGATCTAGAACAAGTCTAAAAGGAAGGTAAGAAGGTAAAAAGAAGGTAAGAGAGGGATCCCAGGGCACTTGCAATAAGAGAACTTACATATTTTTCATTTTAAAAAATCAAAGGAATGACTTTCTAATGGGAGAATTCCAAGTATGGTTGCACTCAAGACTTTAAGGGGACCTTTTAGGGTCCCTCCACATACAGCTCAAAAGAGATCTCCGTTGGCTGGTGACTTTCTCTTGAGTTTGTTTGATTAATGCTTTAATGTACAGTAGGATATAGAAACCAAGTATGGGCAAATGAATAATCTAGTATTTAGGGAAGGAAATTTTGGTCTATAAATAATGTACAATTAAAGGCTTTTAGAGGGACAAGCAACTGCTACCTCTTACTTTGCCGCTAAGGTCCGTCTAGTCAAGGCTATGGTTTTTCCTGTGGTCAGGTATGGATGTGAGAGTTGGACTGTGAAGAAGGCTGAGCACCGAAGAATTGATGCTTTTGAACTGTGGTGTTGGAGAAGACTCTTGAGAGTCCCTTGGACTGCAAGGACATCCAACCAGTCCATTCTGAAGGAGATCAGCCCTGGGATTTCTTTGGAAGGAATGATGCTAAAGCTGAAACTCCAGTACTTTGGCCACCTCATGTGAAGAGCTGACTCACTGGAAAAGACTCTGATGCTGGGAGGGATTGGGGGCAGGAGGAGAAGGGGACGACAGAGGATGAGATGGCTGGATGGCATCACCAACTCGATGGACGTAAGTCTGAGTGAACTCCAGGAGTTGGTGACGGACAGGGGAGGCCTGGCGTGCTGTGATTCATGGGATCGCAAAGAGTCGGACACAACTGAGCGACTGAACTGAACTGAACTGAACCTCTTATAATATCACTTCCAAACACTGGGACTTGGAAAGAATATCTGTCTAGAGGATACCCTTGCTCAAGACAGAAAATAAAATCCACTCAGGTATAGTATAAAGATATACTATGACCCTTTGTATGATCCAGACCCAGCAGGAATGAGGGTTTTGGAGCAGTGCTGTTATTGACACATTCTGAGGCTAATCAAGCTGTTCACCAAAGCAGGGGCAGGGATCAATAGCCACGTTAGCAAGACAAGGCAGGTCCTGCTGATTTCTCAAAAAAACCTTTCCACAAAAGAAAGGTCAGCAATATGGTCAATCAGATGGTTCAAGGCCACTGGAAATGTAAGGCGTCAACGACTCTGAGTGCAAGAATGCAGACTGACCTCAAGGACAGCGCAGCCAGTTAGGGCATTGAATTTCCTCTTTAAATTCTACTGAAGAAGAGAAGAAGGGAAAGGTAAGGGCAGTGGAGCAGTAAAGGACATGGGCGTGTAAGAGATTTAGAAGTGGGAATCTTTCGGAGGAGAGGGGCAAGATTGAGGGGAGGAGAAGGGGGTGACAGGGTGAGATGGTTGGATGGCATGACTGAATCAATGGACATGAGACTGAGCAAACTCTGGGAGACAGTGAAGGGACAGAGAAGCCTATCATGCTGTAGTCCATGGGGTAGCAAAGGGTCAGACACCACTTAGAGACTGAAAAATAACAACAAGCAAGATGGTCCTGAGCAAGAGAGCAAACCACACTATTCTTAAGAAGAAGCCACTGCCCCCTCAGCTTGGTTTTTCTCATCCACAGTCAAGTTGAGCTTCTGGCTGCATAATGAAAAGCTACTTAGAGAGGACCATAAATGAGACAGTATCTAGAGTGCTTGAACCCCTAGAACAACACTTGGTCGACTAGATCACCCACTTCAGAAAAGTTGGAAGGCGTGGGGCTTCCCTACAATCCAATGGTTAAGACTTCACCTTCCAAAGCAGAGGGTGCGGGTTTGATTCCTGGTGGGGAGCTACGATCCCACATGCCTTCTGGCCAAAAAATCTAAACATAAGACAAGAAACAATGTTGTAACAAATTCAATAAAAAGACTTTAGAAAAGTTTAAAAGAAAAGTTATAAGGTGCACAGTAAGGTTTCTTATGAGGAAAAAGATTATTAAATAGTCTGCAGGGATTTTTCTACCTTTAGTATTCATTCCTCTGAGCAATTTAACTGATTCCATGATAGGTGTCATTAGATTAGAGCATTTCTCAAGTTCTCTTCTAAAATTACAAAAGTCCAACTACTTGTTCTGATTAACCCCCACCTTCTCACCCACCCAAAAGCAATCTGAACTACCAGGCATTACTCTTCTCTTAATGTATATATTTTTAAAATACATGGATATATACAGATTCTCTTTCAGTCTTCTATACCACCAGAATGTTTTACCAGCACATAAAATCAAGTTTTATGAAATGAAACATTTTTCACATGGATGACCTAATGATAGTATCTTACATTGAAATCACTCCCCAAGGTATATTAGGCAAATCTCTAGCTTTTATTCTCATTGACCATCACAGTCATGCTGAAAAGTTAGAGAGGTTGTGTATTGGAAAGTATTCCCCAGGGAACTAGAGCTACAGAGAACACTAGCAAAAAGTTTGGAAAACTCTGAGTTTAACAATGTTTAAACATATGTATCACAAGGCTCTTCAGACTCTTCATGTTAGTTCATTACAAATCTCCATGTGGGGAGGGGAGAGAGAGATTGAGAGAATAGTTCCAAACTTATCGTATCACAAAACCCTTTTCCCATCACACATCTTATGGAATTCATGTTGAGACTGCCCCTGCATCATCATTTTGCTAAGACATAATAAATATCTACAGTTGCATTTTAGCTACGCTGTATTCAACATCTGACAAATGTTTACTGATCCTCAGTGTGCCAGACACTGCTCTAGGAGCTATTAACAAAGAAGGAAATCCTTGCTTTTATGTAGCTTATATTTTAATGGGGAAAATAAAATTTTAAATTTAATAATAAATAAAAGAAGGATAAATATTAAGAAGGAAAAAACAGGAAATGTGGTAATAACTCTGTGTGTGTGTGTCTGTCTGTCTGCATGCTGGGGAAGGGACAATGTTTTGGAGGAGGTAGCCAAAGGTTTCTGAGGTGATAGCTAAGTAAAGCCCCAAAGGAGGTGAAAGGAATTATCACATATCTGGAAAAGAAGCAGTCTGAGCAAAGAGCACAGGAAAAGCCCATAGGTGGGACTGTATCAGAAAGAAAGATCCAAATTTGATTAAAACATGGCCCTGTTTTTTATTTCTACTATAGAGATTAGTCAGTCTTCTAAGAAACAAGTCTAACATTTTTAAAAGCCACACATGTAGAGAAAGAAGAGGGTGGGATGAATTGAAAAAGTAGCATTGATATATATACACTACTGTGTACAGCTAGTGAGAAGCCGCTCTCTAAGACAGGGATCCTAGCCTGGCACTTGTAATGACCTAAAGGGGTGGGATGGGGGGTAGGTTGGGAGGAGGGAGTCTCAAGAGGGAGGAGATATATATATAATTATGACTGATTCTCATTGTTGTTTGGCAGAAACCAACACAACACTGGAGAAGGAAATGGCAACCCACTCCAGTGTTCTTGCCTGGAGAATCCCAGGGACAGGGGAGCCTGGTGGGCTTCCGTCTATGGGGTCGCACAGAGTCGGACACAACTGAAGCAACTTAGCAGCAGCAGCAGCAGCAATACAACATTGTAAAGCAATTATCCTCCTGTGGGGCCCTAAATGGGAAACCTCGGAGAAAAAAAAAGGGAGGGCTAGCTTGACAGTTGGAAGCAGCTGGAAACTAAGACGGTGCCTGGCGGAAGTGATAGGGGCGGGGTCTATGTTTGTCAGAGTTTTTGATTGGCTCTCTTGATTTCCATGCAAGTGAGGATTTGACCTTTAACATGACTGGTGCAACTGAAGGCACATAATGATTTGACCTTTAACGTGATTGGTGCAACTATGGAAAGTCCCTCCTAAACCACCCCCTGCTTGCCTATATAAGCTGGGAGTTTGCAGCAATAAAGTGGAACTGCTTCGAAGGAACCTGTGTCGCCTGCGATTGTCTCGCTCGCCGAGGGGCTGGGTTGGCGGACAGCAGGCTCACCTCTCCTCGGGACCCCTCGGCTTCGCTGAGGGAAGTTCCACTGCCTCTACTCTTTCTGCGGAGCGCCCCCAGCATCCTCCAATTAAAAATAATAATAATAATAATAATAAATAAAAGCCATGCATGTTTTAAGTACACATAATTCATGAGTCTTGTACTTTACTGTAAGGACCCAGAGTCTTGCATTTGTAGTTTTTCAAACACTTTCTCTAGGGATTCTTGGGACACTTTCAGGAGAGTCTGTGAAGCTAAATCTATTTTCATTAATGAGAGGACATTACTGGCCCTTTTAGCTGAGCACACATGTGCACACTGGAACAAAAGCAATGGTGGGTAAAACTGCCAGAATCTTAGCAAGAATCAAAGCAGTGGCACTAAGGTAGACCAGTAGACCCTGCATTCTTCCCTGCCATGACCCTGCAGGACAATTACTGCTGGTTTAGTTTACAAGTGTTTGACGAAACTGTTAAAGAAAACACTAAGTTAGTTAAATCTCAAACCTGGAGTAAACACATCTTTTAATACTCTGTGGTAAAATAAGGCATATGCATAAAATATTTCTGATTCATTTTGAAGACCAATGGTTGTCCAGAAGGAAAAGGAGTTGTGCAAGTAAATTATGAGCTGATTAACTCAGTTCAGTTCAGTTGCTCAGTCATGTCTGACTCTTTGTGACCCCATGGACTGCAGCATGCCAGGCTTCCCTATCCTTCACCAACTCTTAGAGCTTGCTCAAACTCATGTCCATCGAGTCAGTGATGCCATCCAACCATCTCATCCTCTGTCATCCCCTTCTCTTCCTGCCTTCAATCTTTCTCAGCATCAGGGTCATTTCTAAGGAGTCAGTTCTTTGCATCAGGTGACCAAAGTATTGCAGTTTCAGCTTCAGCATCAGTCCTTTCAATGAATATTCAGGACTGATTTCCCTTAGGATTGAGCTCCTTGCAGTCCAAGGGGCTCTCAAGAGTCTCCTCCAACACCACAGTTCAAAAGCATCAGTTCTTCACTGTTCAGCTTTCTTTACAGTCCAACTCACATCCACACATGACTACTGGAAAAACCATAGCTTTGGCTAGAATGACCTTTGTGGGCAAAGTAATGTCTCTGCTTTTTAATAATCTGTTTAGATGGGTCATAGCTTTTCTTCTAAGGGGCAAGCGCCTCTTAATTTCATGGGTATAGTCACCATCTGCAGTGATTTTGGAGCCCAGGAAAATAAAGCCTGACACTGTTTCCATTGTTTCCCCATCTATTTGCCATGAAGTGATGGGACCAGATGTCATGATCTTAGTTTTCTGAATGTTGGGTTTAAGCCACCTTTTTCACTCTCCTCTTTCACTTTCATGAAGAGGTTCTATAGTTCTTCTTCGCTTTCTGCCATGAGGGTGGTATTATCTAACATATCTGAGGTTATTGATATTTCTCCTGGCAATCTTGACTCCAGCTTGTGCTTCATTCAGCCTGGTATTTTGCATGATGTACTCTGCATATCAGTAGCTGATTAGTTACTTCTCACTGTATATTTTTGTTTGGGAAAATATAGTTATTTCTAATAAAATATGTTATTTTGTTAACATGTAATGGATTTATTTTTAATGAATTAATACATTAATGTTAAATTTTTTCCAGTTAAATTGCTGTCACGGTAAATATTGATAAATGTAACATACATAAATAAACAGAAGCTTTTGCCATCCTCAATCATTTTTAAGAATGTAAAGGGTCCTTAGACTACGAAGTCTGAGAAACATTATACTAATAAAAGAACAAAAATGCCATGCATGGGCACATATATGAATAAATACATACACTTATTATATATTTGAGGGTTTTCTCTTTTTTGGCTCTTCTGGGTCTTTGTGGCTGCATGGGCTTTTCTCTAGATGCGGCAAGTGGAGGCTACTCTCTAGCTATGGCATGACAGCTTCTCACTGCAGTGGTTTCGGCTGTTTTGGAGCACAGGCTCTAGAGCTTTCGGGCTTCAGTAGCTGCGGCACACGGGCTCTGTAGCTCTGTAGTTTCAGCTCCCTGGCTCTACAGCACAGGCTCAGTAGTTACGGTGCACAAGCTCATGTGCTCTGTGGCATATGGGATCTTCCCAGATCTGTGATCGGACCCATGTCTCCCGCATCAGCAGGTGGATTCTTTACCACTGAGCCACCAGGGAAGCCCTACGTTTGGGACTTTTTGATTGAATTTCAAATAACACGTTAACTATTTTTAGGTGAACAATTCAATGGCATTTAGTACATTCAGAATGTTGGGCAACCATCACACTACCTAGTTCCAAAACATTTTCACCATCCCAAAACGAAACCCAGCACACGTTAAACAGATCTTTCTCTTTATCCACTTGTATCCCCAGCCCCTGGCCACCACCAATCTACAGTTTGTATCTAGGGATTTACCTATCCTAGACACTTTATATAGACTGAGTCAATAATATGTGACCATTTGTGACAGCCTTTTGACTTCACATAATGTTTTCAAGGTTCATCCTCACTGTAACATGGATTGTGGGAGCATCACTCCATATATATTTACTTTTAATTAACTATTCATCTTCACATATTCTTTTAAGGGTGTATTTATGATCTCTGATTTCCCAGGCTCCAGAATGCACCAAACAATTGGATCACATTTCAGTTTCATTTGCCTCTTGGACTCTATCTGTAATGAGGGAATGATGTTAGGAGGCCCTCGGCACCTGACTCCCCTTTTCTTGGGCACATATCTTACTCCAGGGTAATGTATGATCTTCTGTACTATTTATACTACAAAGGTTGCTGCAAACTCATTGCAAAAAATGGTCCCTCTCTTTATCCACACACCTACAAAATAACTTTGCAGCTTCTTCCATCAAGAAGAGAGGTGGGTCTATCTCTCCCTGCCCTTGAATCTGGACCGGCCTTGTGACTTGCTTTAGCCAGAAAATGAAAGAGCTCATAGGGTGGGTAAGAAATTTAAAACAGACAGTTTGTGCAATATACTTAGCTCAGGGCCAGGCACATAAGTCATAGTTAAGTGGTGAAGTGAAGTGAAATGAAGTTGCTTAGTCGTGTCCGACTCTTTGCAACCCCAATGGACTGTAGCCTACCAGGTTCCTCTGTCCATGGGATTTTCCAGGCAATAGTCCTGGAGTGGATTGCCATTTCCTTCTCCAGGGGATCTTCCCAACCCAGGGCTTGAACCCAGGTCTCCCGCATTGTAGACAGACGCTTTACAGTCTGAGCCACCAACAATTATCATTTAGAGTACATATAGTATAAATAGCATATAACAGGCATGCTGCTCTCTGTTCCAGGAATTTTGGTCTTCATATGTTTCCCTCATGTCTCTTCTCCTCTCCCCACGCATCTTCTGGCTGGGTCCAGATGCTATCAGTTGATAGATGGCATAACCAGATAAAGAGCTTGCACAAAATACATACAGGTTACAGTTTCCAAGAAAGTAATCAATCCACCCAACCTTGGGTTCACTACAATTCCAGGTTCACCCTGGAGGTAAAGACATTTACAACACAATCTAGTTGGGGCTAGTTTAATCAAAAATATTCTCACTGGGTAATTTTGAACCTACATTGAAGAAACAGGAAAATAGAAACAATTTATTGAGTGTCATTGTCAAAGTACGTCACATGCACAATCTCATTTACTCTTCACAGCAACCCTCTGAACCCTCTAAGACAGACTTTAAATTGTTCCCATTTTACAGATGAGAAAACTGAGGCTTGAAGATATGAATAATTTGCCCAATTTTGTGGAAGGTGGTATAAGAAAGTTAAATAAGAACTGATTCTTGTTCCTCAATCTTTTAATAATAGAATCCCTTTAACTTTCTCTTTCCTTTTTAGACTCCATGTTTTGAGAGATTTTATTTATCATGTAATAGTATTATTAGTTTTGAAATGCTAAAATGAATCCTTGACTTAGGATATCGCAAAGTACTAAAGCTCCTGGTTTGGAACTGTTGAACTAGTCCCAGCTCCTCATTTGCAATTGAAGAAACAGAAACTCAGAAAGAATCAAGGATTTGCCAAGGCCACACTCCTCCCATGTAAAAGGAAAATTACTAAAATTCAGGTCTTGTTATTCCCTGTAACCATTTTGTTTTCCATGACAAAATTCTGCCTCTGGAACATGCTTTAGCTACAGGGACACTTTGGAACCAAGTCACCAGTAGGAGAGAGAATTAAGGCAACAATCAGAAGAGGCTTATCATGTATTTAAAATCTTCACAGCAGCTGCTCTGCATGTGCCACACCTTTTGGCTAAGTGATTACTCCAAGAGAAGGTTCTGACACCACACACAGGGGAAAAAAATCAAGAACTATTTAAAGATAGATGACATTCAAAGTAATTTTAAAAATATATGTAAAAACGATTCACGTGTTACTGAGATTAAGGATTTCCATAGGGGATAGAATGATGTAGCAGGAAGAATGCTGACTTGTGCCACCATTCTTTTAACTTGGAGCTTGTTTTATGAGATGGCATACTATCTTCCGTGTGAAAAGGGGGGCAACAGAGAAAGAAAGCTTCCCGTGATAAACGGAACAGAAGCAGGACTTTATTTCAGTTCTGAGCGGAAGCTCTTAGAACCATTGCTGGACCTACCAGCAGTCTTACTTTTCTTCCGCCCCAAGAGCAGCCAAGCCCAAGCCATCGTTGCTCCTTTAGCCTGTGTCCCAGAATGAAGACGGGCTTGGAGTCACCGCTGACCCTCAGCAACTTGTAACACAAGTGAGAAATATGCCTTATCTGTTGAAAGTCACTGACTCTGAGGATTTTTGCCACCAGAACACAACCTGGAGAACGCTGACAGATGCAAAGCGGTATCTAAAATGACTCCTAAAAATTCTAAGAAGGCTGCTGATCATCCCCACAGAACCAGACATCCTGAAAGCCTTTCTGGGCTTCCCACAGTGTCAAGAGAAACAGAATTCTGCTTAAGGGAAAAGGAATTGGAAAGGGCAAAGTAGGCTGTTGGATGGAAACTGTGAACGAGGAACACACGGGAGAAGCAGAGAGACAAAGCAGAAGCCAACAACCAAAGGGCATAAATAAAAAGGCACTCCGTCCATACAGAGCAGCGCATACAAACACGCGCCATAACACCAGGGAGGAGGGAAAAGGCAACAGCAAGTAGGAGAGCATCTAGATGCCAAAGGCTGCCTGAAAGACAGATCGAGACTAGACAAGAGAGGGACGGTGAGAGGAACTGTCAACAGTCTTAAGAGAAAAAAGTTGGACCCCAACATTGTGTTTGCTGCATCAAGTCCCCTGCTCGAAGGGCAAGTGCAGTAAGGCAGCCCGTCCTCTGGGAAACATTTTCATTTCAACTGGGGGCAGGCACCTCCAGATTCTGTTGTTGTTCAGTCCCTCAGTCGTGTTCAACTTTCTGAGACCCCATGGACTGCAGCATGCCAGGCTTCCCTGTCCTTCACCATCTCCCTGAGTTTGCTCAAACTCATGTCCATCGGTGTTGCCATCCAACCATCTAATCCTCTATCAACCACTTCTCCTGCCCTCACTCTTTCCCAGCATCTGGTTCTTTTCCAATGAGATGGCTCTTCACATCAGGTAGCCAAAGTATTGGAGCTTCAGTTTCAGCATCCGTCCTTCCAATGAATATTCAGGATTGACACACACTTTAAAGGGGCCGTGAATGATGCCTTCTGCCTCCAGTAAATCAATGCCCTGGGCTCTCACTGCTGAAATTATGGTGGGGAGGAGGGTGGGCTGCTGGCAGCATCAGCATCACCTGAGAGCTTGTGACAAGAGCAGAATTCCAGGTCCTACCCCAAACTGCAGTGACTCAGAATCTGCACTGTAATACAATTCCAGGATGATTTTCCAACACAGGAAAGCTTAGTAAGTGTTGCCATAATGACCACTCTTCCCAAAGTAAGTGTATTATGCTCCTGATATATGTTAAATTGGGAATATAGGTTAAGACTCTCAGGTATGATACTAGAAATTTAACTCCAACATTCATTAGTTATGCACCCTTAAACAATTCACTTGACTTTCCCTGAGCCTCGTTTCCCCCTCTATAGACTGAGCACCATGATACCTTTCTTAAAGGACTGATATGAAAGCTAAATGAAATAACATATGTAAGCTGCAGAGTAAATGCTGATAGATGTCAGTTCTATTATTTGCTAGCCATAAGCAGGTTTTGCTGAGCAGTGAGTGGTGAGGGTAAGAAGCAAGCGAAAGATGTTTTGAGGAAATGAGGGCAAAGAGAAGGCCAGGTAAGGGATGCTGTTGATGGGAAGACACTAGCTTAATTTGAATACTCTTATCTGGTCCTCCTTGTTCTCTGCCCTTTAACTTCAGAAAAACATTAGTGTATTCAGAAAGAAGCTGGATGCTAGAAGTCATGGCACACAAGGATTTACTTCAAGCACCTCCTCCCCCACAGGCATGCTAATTATTTAGCAGATGTGCATAATTTAACAACTACACAGCCAAGTCTCTCAGAGTCAGTGATTTCCACTCGCATCCCAATGCTTACAGTAAAATATCAACCCAAATATATTTCCCTAGCATGTATTAAAGCTTCCCAACATAATATCTATAAATAAAGTACTGTACTGTATATGACTCATCCTGTTAAAGACGAGATTCCTCCTTTTAAAAAAGTCATATTAGGTTTTTAGGAAAACTGGTGTCCTATAAACCTGAAAATTTTCATTAATTACAGAATTTCAAGCCCAGACTGACTTTGAGCTCTGTCTCCTAAATTTCCTTTCAACTGGGTTTGGATGTTTCATTTTTTTCACCAGTATGAATGAATCAAACTCTTAAGAAAGATACAGGCAACCCAGGCCCTCTATTCAAGGGCTAATGTGTCCAATGCATCTTAATCTTTGTGCATATTCAATTTAGCAACCATGTGGCCTCTGTCATGCAATGGAGATAAGAAATGTTAGTCTGGAGATCTATGTGTTTCTTAGTGCAAGTCTTTTGCAAGAGAAGAATTCAGCTTAAACTACATTAAATTGCACCAAACTAAAATTACTCTATTGCATCAATATGGGGTGCACTTAGGTGTTTGGCCAATTAATGAACATGATCCAAATGGAGAAATAGTGTAAGGTGGATGAAGAGAGAGAATTAGACACCTCCTTCATAAGAAGGAAAGCACTCCTATTACAGTCAATTCAGTTCCCTTCCCCTCATTACAAAGATCTCTCAGCCAAAACTGACATAAGTGACATGCAGGCACCTGGTGCCCCACCACGGTATGAAGGGTGCTGTCCACAGGCCCTTCAGAGACCTGCCTCTCAGGTGCCTCTTTTCTGTCACAGGTGACACCTGGTCTCCAGAGCCTGGGGGGCTCAGCATGCTTCCACCAACAACACATCCACGAATCTCATATTTGCAAACTGTTCATCAGAGGCCATCTCACAATACTGCAAAGCTCAACTGGCTTGCTTTGCTGTGTGTTTCCTGCAACATGACTTCAGTCCGAATGTGTTTCATCATTGGATATTCTCTTAGACAAGGGCTCTACGTTTTCACTCAGTCATTTTCTCTTATGGAGATGGAACCAAGCAAGCAAACTCCAACTGAAACCTTTAAACTACCTTTTGAACATGTAAACCAGTTTTTGTACCTACTAATAAGATTGGAAGCAAAGGCATGGAACTCAGAAGACACTCTCTGCTCAGCTCTGCCACTTACCAGCTGCATTTCCTTGGGCAAGGCTGGATTTCACCTCTGGCCTTTTTCTTCTCCTCTGTGATGTAGATATAATAACATGTCCTACCAAAGGTTGATCAAACAAGATCACATAGGTGGAGGCAGTTATGAAGTGTAATACTATGGCTTGAATCACCATACCAAGTATAACAGCAACTAACTTGACTGCTCTATAAGGCTCAGGCTTGTTTTGTTTTTTTTAAATAATTCAGAGAGGAACTCAAAAGAAAAAGAGAAAGTGGAAGATTCTACTTTTTAGTCCCAAGCAGCTGACGTGGGATAGATTGTATTATGATTGTCTTAATTTAAGAGCAAGGCAGCTTCAGAGTATTTGATCAGATTCATGTTTTTTAAATTAGTTTGTCAAGAGCACAGACCTAGGTGTCAAGAGACTTGAAAATTTTATTTGACTCTTTCACAATGTTCTATGGAACAATTTAACCTTTCTGAGTCTCTCTAAGTCTTAAAAATTTGGTGGGTTTCATTCAGAAATCAATTTGGAAAGATTTAGCAAGAAACTTGAGACTGTTTATATCTTCTGCTCCAATAATTACATACTTGAACACTATTTTAAGGACCTAATCCTAAATAGGACAACATGTTTAGGTGCAAAGATATTTGTTATAGTATAATTAACAGCAGAAAGAGGACAATCAAAATGTTTAACCACAGTATATCTTTTTTTATAAAATATATATGCTATCATTTAAATTGTTGACTCAGAATGCTATGTTATTACATAGGGAAATATTTAATAAACTATGTTAAGTAAAATAAAAATCAGGAGACCCAAATGTGTGAATGTTGTTTAGTTGCTAAGTCATAACCAACTCTTTTATGACCCCGTGGACTGTAGCCCACCAGGCTCCTCTGTCCATGGAATTTCCCAGGCAAGATTACTGGAGTGGGTTGCTGTTTCCTTTTCCAGGTTATCTTTCCAACCCAGGGATTGGGGCGGGAGGGGGTGCAGTTCTTTACCTTCTTTACCGCTGAGCCACTAGGGAAGCCCAAAATGTATTAATATCCTATTTTAATCCTACATGCAGGAAAGAATAAGAAAACTTCTTGCCATAATATTGCCAATAGCCATGCTCCAATGAAAATGAGTCATTTTTAGGCTTTTTCTATTGTTTACAGTTCATTTTCAGCTTTCCTCTGTTTCCCAAATTTGTTTTAATGTTTATAATTTTATAAATAAACAAAGCCTAAAACATAATATTAGGAGGTTAAAAATAGACAGTCTAAAGTCACCTATTTCAGTGTTCAGGATCTATCCTTGTAACATAGTCTCAAATGTAAAGGTCTGTGATTAAAATAACCCATAGTGTCAAAGCAAGAAATCACTAATAAAAGTTTACAGCTACAGAAGGCTGTTTAAACACACGGAATCTCAATGCCTGTTCCCCACAGCACTCCCAGAAGTGAGGGGCCAGGGTGTGCCCAGGATAACACAGCAGTCAGGGTGGAAGCATATAAATCTTTCTGAGAGCAAAAGTCCAATGAAGAGGCCAGTAGTCAGAAGCATGACTCCATGTTTATGCGATACATCAGAGCAGTCTATGTAAATGCCAGTCTATGAAACCCTGTGTGCATGTGAACTGATTTTTACAGCGATATCATGCTTGGTCAGCAGGCTATTTTGGCATGGAATAATCCCATAGATGTGAGAAATATATTTCCCCATCATAAGGCTCAGAGTGATATAACACTATGGAGAGCTAATGAACTTTTCAAAATGTTTTAAAAGCTAGTTCTGAAATGGCATTTTGGTCTGCATCCACCACAGTGAGTTTATGTCTGGATTTTTTGGAGACTGGAAAAAGGAGTGATGGAGCTTTGGGCCAAGGTCCAAGGGTAGGCAGCCAAGTGACAAGCTCATGACGAGCTGCACACCAATGAGGTCGCTTTGCTTTCTGCACGGCTTTATGTCAGATTCACAAAAATTCAGCTACAGGATAAAATTCTCCCTCTGGTTTATCTTTTTCTATGACCTGTTCCTTGGTGGCTCAGACAGAAAAGAATCCACCTGCTAAGCAGGAGACTTGAGTTTGATTCCTGGGTTAGGAAGATCCCCTGGAGAAGGAAATGGCAACCCACTCCAGTATTCTTACCTGGGAAATTTCATGGACAAAGGAGCCTGGTGGGCTACAGTCTATGGGGTTCCCAAGAGTCGAGTACCAGCTGAGTGACCAAGACTGTATATATGACTTGTATACATTTATTAAGACCATGTTTTCAATTTGCCTACAATCTAAAAAGAAAAAAAAAGTTCTCCTGATGATCATGGTAAAAACTGAAAATGAATATTATATTAAACCACAGTCAGTTCAGTTCAGTCACTCAGTCTTGTCCAACTCTCTGTGACCCCATGGACTGCAGCACGCCAGGCCTCCCTGTCTACCACCAGCTCCCAGAGCTTTCTCAAACTCATGTTCATCGAGTCAGTGATACCATCCAGCCATCTCATCCTCTGTTGTTCCCTTCTCCTCCTGCCTTCAATCTTTCCCAGCACCAAGGTCTTTTCTAATGAGTCAGTTCTTCATATCAGGTAGCCAAAGTATTGCAGCTTCAGCTTCAGCATCAGTCCTTCCAATGAATATTCAGGACTGATTTCTGTTAGGATTGACTGGTTTGATCTTAAACCACAAGGATTGCTCAAAATTCTGCTCACCTTTCTTTGAAAGAATTCATGCCTCCCAAAGTCAATGGCTTTGGGAGTCTGTTTATATGGTAGCTGCCGAAGGGTGAGAGAATTCTACCTGATATTTCAGCTGGGAGATGCTGCACGCAAACCAAACCAGGTTGCTAAAGGCAGAGAAGAGATGAAAGTGTTAACAAAGCAGCGGATGGAGGCCAGAGAGCAACCTGCCCTCAGCCTCCCTGGAGAGGGACTTGGGGACGCTGCTGTCCCAGAGAAGCAACTGAGCACGTGTCCTCTCAGACATACCAGTGGCAGGGGCAGCTAATCTACCCACCTGTCATGACACGTCTGTCCTCTCAGGGAAAGGTGCTGGTCTGGCCAGCAACATGGGCCACTTGCTAGAGAAAATGTGTATGAAGAGTGCAAGACAAGCAAAACGCTCCTCCATCAGGCTGAGCTTCTTCCCTGGGCCCTTCCTTCTTTTCCATTTTGGAAAGCAAGAAGCAAACATGTACGTCCCTCTTTTGCACCCTTCAATTAATAGATGATTTAATGTATGTATTTATGGCTGTGCTAGGGCTTGCTATGGGGCTTTTCTCTAGTTGCACTGAGTGGGGGGCTAGTCTCTCTTTGGGGTGTGAAGGCTTCCCTTGTTGAGAGCACGGGCTCTAGGGCACTGGGGCTTTAGTAACTGTGGCACATGGGTTCAGCAGTTGCAGCTCCTGGGCTCTAGAGCACTGGCTCAATAGTCATGGCGAATGATCTTAGCTGCTGCACAGCACATGGGATCTTCCTGGATCAAGAATCAAATCTGTGTCTCCTACATTGGCAGGCAGATTTTTTTTACCACTGAGCCACCGGGGAAACTCCAACGGATCATTTTTTCACAGCAAAAAAGACCTAATTGAATTGTTGGGCTTCTTTAAAAATAAGCCATTTATTCTTTTAATTTTTAATTTTTATCATAGTATAGGTGATTTATAATGTGTTATTTTCCGGTGTACAGCAAAGTGACTCAGTTACATATAAATTTTTTTCTCAAATTATTTTCCCATTATTACAAAATATTGCATATAGCTCCCTGTTCTATACAGTAAACCAAAAAGCCACTTTAATTCTTAAAGTCCTGTTGTTTCCAACTGAAAGAAAGAAATGGGTCCTACAGTGGGGAAATCTTTCATTAAAACTTTCCAAATAATAGAAAATCCATCAGCAGGCAGCCCCTTCCTCTCCAGTTGTTCTTAGGGATCTTATTTTACAGGCCCAAGGTCATTGCTGCAACTTCGTTATGGAGCCCAGAACCAGAGTAAAGTTCTTGATTCAGAATGGGAGTAGAGAGTGGGGCTTCTCACATCTCATATGGGCCATGGGCCTGTTTATGCTTCCCCACATCAGGCTCACATTTATAGCACCGTCATCACTCTCCGTCCTGACTCATGATCACTTGCTATAAACCATGACATTTCTACCCCAGTGTTCATTGCAGCACTGTTTATAACAGCCAGGACATGGAAGCAACCTAGATGTCCATCAGCAGATGAGTGGATAAGAAAGCTGTGGTACATATACACAATGGAGTACTACTCAGCCCTTAAAAAGAATAAATCCGACTCAGTTCTAATGAGATGGATGAAACTGGAGCCGATTATACAGAGTGAAGTAAGCCAGAAAGAAAAACACCAATACAGTATACTGACACATATATATGGAATTTAGAAAGATAGTAATGATGACCCTCTATGTGAGACAACAAAAGAGACACAGAGGTATAGAACGGACTTTTGGCCTCTGAGGGAGAGGGAGAGGGTGGGATGATTTGGGAGAATGGCATTGAAACATGTATTCTATCTTGTAAGAACGAAGCGCCAGTCTATGTTCAATACAGGATACAGGAGGCATGGGGCTGGTGCACAGGATGATTCAGGGAGATGATATGGGGTGGGAGGTGGGAGGGGCTTTGGCATTGGGAGATCGTGGACACCTGTGGCTGACTCATGTCAATGTATGGCAAAACAAATACAGTATTGTAATGTAGAATAAAGTATTAAAAAAATTTAAAAAATAACAATAATAAAAGTTCCTAAAAGGGGGGGGGAAAAAAAAACCATGACATTTCACATATCTGGCTTCACTTAAGAACAAGCTCAGCCATGCAAGGAACTTGTCAAGACAACTGAAGCTTACCCTCCATGTAACAACTGCTGTTCTATTTTTTTTTAACATTAATTATCTGAGAAATTGCCTACATATCCCCACCTTCTCTTAAATAAGACACCAAGCTTAAATAATTTTTCTTCCTTGATTATTCAGGGTCATTACTGTGAACTTTCTGCCACTGATGTTATGGCCTCCGGAGTCTGTGCAGGTGTTTAGGACTGCTTACCCTACATCAGATGGAATGCCACTTGCTGAGCATCTGGGTCCACTTCTTGGGAGTCTGTTTGCCTGTGGTTCTGTTTGTGGGCTACCACTCCTCCCACACCCCACTCAGAGAAACAAATCCTGTCAAAGCCCAAGTTAAGTGATGAGGATGACATGAATTGGTGCCAACATTTGTGAGTCTGCTGCGTTCCCATCATTCTCTGAATGGCTTTCAGATATTATCATACCAATCGGCTCAGAAAAACAGTTTAGGGGATTTTTCTTTGAGAAAAGAACTAATTCTCAAGGTAGGTTTTTAATACTCAATGGCAGTTGTTTGAAGGAAGGCTGCCTTTGTGTAATTTTCAGTTTTTTTGAAACTCTGAACTCCAGACACACGAGCTCTTACTCTTGCAGATATTTCATCCTGAGCTTTGGGAAAGGTTTTCTTCTATGTCTCACCACTTCCTCCCCTCGAATGCTATTTTTCTTTGCTTTTCTTCTACTTCCCTTCCAATTCCATCCCCACCTTTCTTCTTTCCTTTCTCTCTCTTTTCCTTCACTCCCATGTGTGTGTCCCTAGTACCTCCAGTAGTCTCCTGCACCATTGCTAAGCTGGCAGTCTGGAGAGCAGAAGTGAAGCAAATAGCAGAAACCTTGACTCCTAACCTCAGCTTTTCTTCCCAGCTGTGTCACCCAGACTGTGCTCACTCTATCGACACTTACTCAGTCAAACTCAACTTTTCTGTCTCCAGCAAGAGAGTGACAATAATAAAGGGGAAAAAGGTACAAATAAACTTATTTACAAACCAGAAATAAATCCATAGATACGGAAAACAAACTTATGGTGACCAAAAGTGAAAGGAGGGGAAAAACAAATAAGGAGTTTGGGATTAACATATACACACCACTATATATAAAACAGATAACCAGCGAGGACCTACTGTATAGCACAGAGAACTGTACTCAATAATTTTTGATAACCAATAAGGGAAAAGAATCTGAAAAATATATATATACATATCTATGAAATGAAATCACTATGCTATACACCTGAAACAAACTCAACACTAAGTTGTGAATGTCTGTGAATCAACTACACTCCAACTAAAAATATAATGTAAATGAATATGTTTGGTAATCATAAGGAAATTATTGTTAATAGTGAGTTTAAAAGAATTCTTTTGACTATATTCAGAATCTGGGATCTGAACTGGAGCTCACATTTAATTGTACATTACTCATAAATAAAATGGTAATGATAAAATTACAGAGAAAAAAGGTTTGGCTAAAAATGCATTTTTGAGAACTTCACTATATTGTTGCTGTTGCTCGGTCACTCAGTCGTATCTGACTCTTTGTGATCCCATGGACTGCAGCACGCCAGGCTTCCCTGTCCTTCACTATTTCCTGAAGTTTGCTCAAACTCATGTCCATTGAGCCGGTGATGCCATCTCATGCTCTGTTGTCCCCTTTTGCTGTTCTCAATCTTTCTCAGCACCAGGGTCTTTTCCAACTAGTCAGCTCTTCCCACTGGGTGGCCAAAGTACTGGAGCTTCAGCTTCCGCATCAGTCCTTCCAAAGAATATTCAGGGTTGATTTCTGATTTGATTTTGAGGATTGACTGACTTGATCTCCTTGCCGTCCAAGGGCCTCTCATGAGTCTTCTCCAGCAGCACAGTTTGAAAGCATCAATTCTTTGGCACTCAGCCTTCTTTATGGCCCAACTCTCACATCCATACATGACTGTTGGAAAAGCCATAGCTTTGACTATATGGACCTTTGTCAGCAGAGTGATATCTTTGCTTTTTAATACTCTGTCTAGGTTTGTCATACTTTTCTTCCAAGTAGCAAGTGTCCTTTAATATTATATATAATACTACTAAATCTAAATAAGTTTCTAAATTGAAATAATGTTTGCACATATTTTCATGTATCAGTTCTTAACATAAGAAATCTAAAGAGCAGAAGGAAGCTTACTGTAGGACATTAAAAACTCAATTGCTTGTTCAAAAAAATGAAGAAATCTGGAAAACCAAAAATTGTACTCACAATTTGATGGCAACTAAGGGGCAACTTCTAACTTAAAAAAAAGCCATTCTCATTATCAAAATTCACTAAATACCTACAATATTTCTAGTCACTCTAAAAGCTAGTCACAGACCCTATCTTCCAAGTAGTTCATTGGTGTTTTATTTTTCTTTCACTTTGGCATACAGTGAAACAGTCTCCCAATTTATTCAACCAAATCATAGATAGTCCCACACCATAACTTCCTCATAGCAGGTTCTCAATAATATTGATTGATTAGTCAATTATCCAAGGATATTTTAATATAAAATAGTCAAAAACAGAGAAATGTACCTCTCTTGGGTCAAAGTTAACTCACTATCCAACACTCCCATAAACCTGCCAAGTTGCTCGCATTCATTTTATTTAAAGAGAATGAAATGTTCCAGGATATCTCGTGGGAAGACACAGATGTGGGAGTGGGTCCTGGAATGGGAGTCAGATGACCTGAGAGCAAACACTGGCTCTGTTCCCTACTGACTTGAAAACTTGGGCAAACTTCTTGCCCACTTGAACCTCAGTTTCCTCAACTGCAAAGGGAAATAATAGCTACCTCAGAAGGCTGTTTTGAGTATTAAGTGGAAAAATATATTTCTTAGGGATAAGACAGATAGTCAACAAATTTCAGTCAAATTAAAATCATCCCTGTTTCTATAAAATGTAAATAGGGCTTCCTGGCTCTCTTATTCACCATGATCATTTTCATGTTTTTATTACTGTGAGTGAAAGAGATATTCTTGTCTTAGTACATACACACCTGCAACAGTCTTAATATCATTTGACTGATGAGGCCAGTCTGGAAGGCCTTCAACTTTCCTATCAAGGACTGAAAAATCTTCCCTGCTAGTCTCATGACATTAGTGCTGGCCCAGAAGCAGCAGAACAAGCTGGGCCAGCTTGGTGAAATGGCTGGGATTGAGGGAGTCTAATTTTTCCCTTTGGACCACACAGTGGAAGATCTAAGGCTCCAATAGTTCCACCCTGTCTACTGATGCCCAGTGTGGTTTTGCAGAGTGCCCCAACCCTTCCCTGCCTCTCTCCAAGCCATTCATGCTTTAATCCACCAATTCTTACAGATTCCAAGCAATCATACATAAAAACTAGGCTCATTATTTTACAGTAACATTTTGTACAAAGTGTCTACCACATAAATCACCGTATGGCACTCCTCAACCTTAACATTTCTCAGCTCCTTCTAGTAAACCAGCCTGCATTCTCATATACTATGGCCAGCCCTTCTGCAGGTTCAGATCTCTAAAAGTCTGTGCCTGCTCATCCATTTATTCATTTTTTGGCCACTACAGAGCCTTTTGTCTTATGGCTCCGTTCATTCTGAAAACACTTCGCCTTTTTGTACTTAGCACAGTCATGGCTCAGGGCTTCCCTGGTGGCTCAGTGGTAAAGAATCTGCCTGCCAATGCAGGAGACACAGGAGACACAGATTTGATCCTTAGGTCAGGAAGATCCCCTGAAGTAGGAAATGACAACCCACTCCAATATTCTTGCCTGGAAAAGTCCATGGACAGAAGAGCCTCATGGGCTACAGTCCATGAGGTCTCAAAGAGTGGGACACATGCAGCCATGACTCATGGTCCCAAGAAGCCCGTGAAGGCTACAGCATCTCCAAAGCATCCAATGCTGAGTAAACTGACCAGTGTGTTTGCTCCTCATCCATCAACTGGTCCCCACAAGCTGAGAGGGTATCTTCCCCTCATCTTTTACTAAGGAACAAATTTAAGTATTCGCTGACAGCAAATTAAGTAAAGAAGATCTGCATGCAGTGGTTCATCAAGACTGATGGCAAGGTCCAAATTGATACAGCCCACCCGCTGGCTTTAAGGATGTCACCAGCATTGGCAAGAAAGGGGAGAATTTCTATCTGATCTGCGACACAAGGGTGGATTTGTTGTTCATTGAATTATACCTGAGGAGCCAAGTACAATTTGTGCAAAGTAAGAAAGATCTCTGTAGCACAAAAAATTCCCTCATCTGGTGACCCATGATGCTCGTATCATCCACTAACCTGATTCCCTTTCAAAATGAATGACTCCACTGAGACTGAATTCAAATCTGTCAAGATGACTGATTTCAAAAGGTTTGATACTGGTAACCTGTATATGGTGACCAGAGTCACTACCGCAGGAAGAACTGAACGATCTTCTGCTGTGGTCACCAACAGAAAGAGACAACCTAGTCCTCTTGGTGTGGTTCATGTGAAAGACGCCAACAGCAGCATCGTTGCCTCCCTATTCGCCAACATTTTTGTTATTGCAAAGGCAACAAACCATGGATTTCTTTTCTCTGAGAAAAAAGTATGTCTAACCATGCTGAACAGAGAGACAAGAGATTGGCAGCTAAAGAGAGCAATGAGTCAAATGACCTCTAGAAGACATTACTGGAGGGGTCTTTGGGTTTAACTGGGCTTCCAAGGTGGTGGTATTTGTAAAGAATCCATCTGCCAGCACAGGAGATGTAAGAAACATGGATTCAATCCCCGGGTCAGGAAGATCCCCTGGAGGAGGGCATGTCAATCCACTCTAGTATTTTGCCTGGAGAATCCCATGGACAGGGGAGCCTCATGGGCTACAGTCCACAGGGTGCCGAAGAGTTGGACACGACTGAAGCAACTTAGCACTCAAATAACAGAGTCAAACTTTATTTTGGGGGTTCCAAAATCACTGCAGATGGTGACTGCAGCCATGAAATTAAAAGAGGCTTACTCCTTGGAAGTTATAACCAACCTAGAGAGCATATTCAAAAGCAGAGACATTACTTTGCCAACTAAGGTCCATCTAGTCAAGGCTATGGTTTTTCCTGTGGTCATGTATGGATGTGAGAGTTGGACTGTGAAGAAGGCTGAGAGCCAAAGAATTGATGCTTTTGAACTGTGGTGTTGGAGAAGACTCTTGAGAGTCCCTTGGACTGCAAGGAGATCCAACCAGTCCATTCTGAAGGAGATCAACCCTGGGATTTCTTTGGAAGGAATGATGCTGAAGCTGAAACTCCAGTACTTTGTCCACCTCATGAGAAGAGTTGACTCATTGGAAAAGACTCTGACGCTGAGAGAGATTAGGGGCAGGAGGAGAAGGGGATGACAGAGGATGAGATGGCTGGATGGCATCAATGACTTGATGGACGCGAGTCTGAGTGAACTCCAGGAGTTGGTGATGGACAGGGAGGCCTGGCGTGCTGTGATTCATGGGGTCGCAAAGAGTCGGACACAACTGAGTGACTGAACTGAACTGAACTGAAGGCTTAATTAAAGATAATGAGGAATGATTAATTGCCCCCAAAAAGCCTCTCACAAACAAACAAAGGTCATTTACTGAGCTTCAGGCACTGCACCAGGTTCTGGAGTACAGGTCTCTGGAGCAAATCCATACAGAGACCTTGGTCCCTACTCTCATTAATCAAACACACATGCCCTATAGAGATACAATAACAAGCTGAGATAAATGATCTAAAAACATCACCCAAAACCTTGACTTTGACTCATGAACTGGGAGGTTGGGTAGAAAGGGGTCATTCAGCAAAGTTTTCCCCTCATCTTCCCCTGATCTGTAGAAGAGGTAGGGGTTATTTAATCTAGGAGAAGGAGCCAGCAGAAGTTGGGCAGCAGATGAGTCATATCCTAGGGTCAGGTTAAGAGAGTTGCCTGTTCTCCTAAGAGCAATGGGAAGTGATAAGAAGGATTTAAGGGAGGGATGTGACAGAAATAAAAGACACTTCCACAATGGCTGGCAGCAGTGGGAAGGAGAGTGGTCTGCAGGGGATCATCTGGCTAGCTGGCCACCAAAGTTATCTGGATGTCTGAGATATGGTGGGTGGGGAAGGGATAGAGGAAAAGGAAGTTCCCAGTTGGAGAAACCAGATGAATACTAATGCCATTCACTGAGACAAGGAACTGCAGGAAAGGACACCTTGGGGGCAAAGGGACAAAAGTAGCCATTGTTCAAAGCTCTGTGCTGAGGGCTGCAGGTACATTATTTTGGCTTTCTGACAAGGCTGCAAAGTTGGTATCATTATCTCATTTTTCAGATTAAAAATTCTAGGCTGTAATATCAGCTTAGTTTTTCTGACAGTTTTTCTGACCCAACCTTTGTGGATCTAATTTTTCAGGGTAATCTAATGCCCAATTAGACTCCCAAGAGCTCTTAAGAAGAAAGATGACTTTTCCTTAGAAACCAAAGCCCAAAGACACAGAGCTCAGATAGAAATGGATTTGGAATGTTGCCAGAGACTTTGAGTAGGTTACTCTGGGACCCATGGCAGGGCAGCCATGTGTGACTGTGCATAATTACAATGTGCACAAATGTAATATCGTAATATTACAATTACAATCATAATGCAATGTGTGATTGCATACTGTACAAACCCAGAGGGCACCAGTCAGATCAAAGTTCCGATTATACAGAGTGAAGTAAGCCAGAAGGAAAAACACCAATACAGTATACTGACACATATATATGGAATTTAGAAGACAGTGATGATGACCCTATATGTGAGACAACAAGAGACACAGAGGTATAGAGTCGACTTTTGGACTCTGAGGGAGAGGGAAAGGGTGGGATGGTATGGGAGAATGGCAATGAAACATGTATACTTTCCTGTAAGAAACGAAACGCTAATCTATGTTCAATGTAGGATGCAGGAGGTATGGGGCTGATGCACAGGATGATTCAAGTAGAGGATGGGGGTGGGAGGTGGGAGGGGATTCGGCATTGGGAGATTGTGTTCACCTATGGCTGATTCGTGTCAATGTATGGCAAAACAAATACAGTATTGTAATTAAAAAAATAAATTTAATTAAAAACATGTTAAAAAAAAAAAAAAGTTCCTGTGAATTCTGCTTCCTGAATACATCAGCCCTGCCCTTCCCCAGTTTCTTTTCAAAGAAAGACTCCAAGCTCCATGACTCCAGAGTTCAAAAAGAATCAGTGACCAGGCAACACCATGCACTTGACTTCTCTGGTCCCAGAGCTTCTTTCCTCTTCTGCAGTCTTCATTCAGACCCAAGTGTTTACCCCTCACCTTTTCTCTGCTCATCTAGTACCCTAAGAAGTAGATGTAAGGGAAGAGTGACCCGTCCATCATTAGACCACTATTGCTTACAAGCACTCCCCCAGGGGGCAAAACCAAATCTTAAATATTGCCAATATCTGCCCAAATAAATGCTACAGAGAAACAAACAAGTTATACAAAAGCTGTCACCTTTTTATCTAGTTATAAAATATTCCCCAAATTTCTGATTAAAGACTGTCCTTGCTCACCTGATTGCATCTTCCTAGACCCAAGGTGCTGTCCGGACAGCAGTCACCAATTCTTTATCTTTGAGGAAGATCAATCCACTCTGAGATTTACCCTGAAAAAGTCTGTTATCTGGCCCTGGGGCTAGGACAAACCACAACTCTCCAATTTGAAAGTTAGGCAGTGAGAAATGGAGCTGACTCTAGGACTAAAGCAATCAAGGGCTCTTTTCTCATCAGCCCCTAAGGCAGTGACTCCACACTCCCAGAAGTGCTTTGGATTTCTGAGTTTCGTGCTTGGGAATATTCTGACAAGAGGCATAGTCTCAAGTGCGCCAACCCTGGCTTATGAGGGGGAGGGAGGTGATCCTGCGGTCTGAGATCAGAATGAGCTCAGCTTTCCAAATGAAACTGCACTACCAGCATCTCCATCCTTCTCAGTCCTTACCACCGTGGCCCTTTAAAAGGTATGGAACATTCATTTTAAAGATGCTTTTTATTGATATATATGACCTTGTTTCTATAAAGGAAGTCAGGAAGGATATATTTCTCAATTTCCAATCAAGATGATTCCTCTGCAGACACACTGCAGTGTTTTCTTCTTTTTTTTTTTTTTTTTGGAAACCTCATCTCCTCTATCAACTCTGATGTGTTTGGTCCTTTGGAGCCGTGAATGTGCTTCCTTGTCCCTATGCCACATAGCAGAGTGTCAGTTGACATTTAGGGTCACCCAGGATTTTTCTACTACAGAAGTCCACATATGGACCCATTCCCGCTGCAGAAATGAGCCCTTGGTCTGCAGCCAGCACTGCTTGAGGGCAGATGCACTCCCCAGACTCTGGCGGTGACGGTGACCCTCTTCCCACAGCATTCCTGGGATATTGATGTGCCCTGTATCCTTCTGCAGCTGACACTTTCCCCAATGCTGGCTCATGACCCAGCTCTAGGGCACGAGGGCTGCAGGGACCCCCAGCTCTGAGCACCTCTTGACTTGTATCAGCTGGTGCGATCTGGCAGTGGGAGAGGCTCAGCGGCCAGGCTGTCCCATGTAGAGACCCTGGCTTCCTGCCAGTCAGAATTCTAGGGGCCTCATTCCTCATTTAGCTCCTCTTTTTCTCCAAAGTTCATGGGAACTTGGACCATTAACTGACATCATAAGGCTGTCTTGGCCTGAACACTTTTTGAGCTAACCACTATGACATTGGAGGACATTTGCCAAATCACAGGCTAGGGCTCAAAGCCCTCATTCCCTCCCCATCTTCAATTTCTCTTACCACAGAAAGAGAGTGACTAAGACACCACTACAGAAATGGTGTAACTGAAAATGGAAAGTGCAGCTAAAATGTAAGGATAGATCTGGAACTATGGGATTTGACCTCTGTCCCTATTTCCAGCTCAGAATGGGCAGGTGGAAAAGTCAAGTGGACACTGGCAGGAGAAAAAGAAAACGTGTTTTTGCTCTTATTTCTAGTTCTAGCAGTGAATTATCCAGATCAGAAACATAGCTGGAGGATCAACTAATGACTTTTTCAAAATAAGGGTTACTTATGTGTGGTTATCCCTCAGAAATGACTTGTTCAGGCTGATCTGTGATGGGCGAAACTTAGAAAGGAATAAACCACAGTAACTGAAGGATTACTTTGAAAGATAATTCTCTGCAAAACAATCATCTTTTGCTTTGCAAAACAATTCTCAATAGACTGGGAAAAAATTCTAAGTGGTCAGTAAAAACAGGAAGATATATTCCTCCTCCTGTATAATAAAATAAATACTAGTTTTACAAAAGAAAAAGAAACATAGCTGGGTTCTCATAAGGGGAAGGGAACCTAGGTAACAAGCCTCATCCTTTGATTTCCATCCCTACTGCTTAGGGGAGGGTCTTGCTCTCCTGGTGCTTATAGTGTCTTGACTGTTTTAAAAATAACTGAATCAGTTCCCTAGCTGTCAGGAAGGCACGACTTCTAGAGACTGTGCTTGGAAGAGTGACTATTTCCTTGCTGTCCTCTGCTTTCAGCTAAGGTGTTTTACCCAAGCGTGTTCTTACCAGGCAGGAGGCAGGCCCCCTTAAGAAGCATTTGAGCTTCAGAAGAGGGTGATCTCTCTTAGGCCACACTTGAGGTTTACTTTTGTCATTTCTCATAAATGCCACATATTCTCACAAATAAAGGGGAAGTATCAGAAAGGTAAATTTAAGGAAAAGTCAAATGGGATTAAGTAACTGAATCTGCCCCAGTTTGAGGACTAGCAGAAAAAGATTTAGGATACCACTCTCCCAATTTCAGTAGAAATAAGCTTCAAGCTACCTGATTAAAAATGAAAAACCTTCCTTCTACTTCAAAGGTTTCTGCTCCACCCAAGGGCCTGGCCTAGAACAGCAGAGCTTCTCTCCTCACAATGACAGATGAATAATAAATGCTCCTAGTCAGAAGAAAGGGGATATAAACAATTTCTCCAGAGTTTTGGTTATTGGAGATTTTACCTATGGCTAATAGTAATTCCATTTTGCAATTTAAAATTTCTTTGGTCTTTGAAACTGGCTAGCTCCAGTGATGAAGAGGTTATGTTAATACAACAGAACAAGACCCTACAGGGCCTGCCTGGGGCAGACTCCTCCCCTCCCACCTTCTCCATCTGCCTCTGCAGAAAAACTTGAACCTCCTCGGCCTTCCTTGAGCTCCAAAGAATACATTTGATCAGAGAAGAGAAAAAATGCAGAAAGAAAGAAAAACAAGACAAAATCATAAGAATTTAGCCATTAAAAAAGTCAAGTTTCTTTAGTTCCTTCTTAAGAGTTATAGATAATATTCTGAGCTATATCCTTTGAACTGTTTTTCAGACACTGAAACCTCCATCAGGTAGAACTTAACTATATGCTGCCCAAAAGCACATAGGTCCCAGAGTGGTTGGAATCAGAGAAGGTCTGAAAATGGTGAGATCCCAATTACCTCATCACCAACCAATCAGAAGAATGCTCATGAGTTGATCATGTACCCCACAATGCTCCTGTCACTCATCATGACTTTTAAAACCTTTCCCTAAAAGTTATTGGGGAGTTCAGGCCTTTCGAGTACTAAATACTAAACTCCTTGTTTGGAACCTGAAATAAACATTGTATTTTCTTGTACCATAACCCAGTGTCAGTAGCTTGGCTTCAGGAGTGCAAGCAAGCCAATTCAAGTTTGGTTTGGTAACATTAAGACTTTGAAAGGGAATTGGTTATTTCAAATCATTAAAAGATATATATCATATGTACAGAATATCAAAGAAAGAAATCAAGTAGGTAGGAAATAATCCCTAACGGGCTTTAATGGCTAAATGCCCATTAGACATTTTTTAGGTTTCATAAAGATAAATCTATATCAACTTCTGATGGAATATGGCTTAAAGATAACACCTAAATTCAATCTAGTTCTGGTCTAATGAAGTCTAGGTGAGAACCAGCATGATAATTTTCTTCTCCCTAAAGTGTTTCCCAAAGGATTAACCTAAATTTTTTAAAACCCTACCATTCTATTGTGAATAAACTCACATATGAATGCCATAATTACTGACTTAATTTTTTCTCCTAAACAAAGAGTATACATATCCCCTAAAGTAAAAGGTTTACCTACTACTATAGTTGAATGTTGCATATTAAGTAAAATTTTTATTTACCTAGAAAATATAATTTGTCAGGAGAAATGTGACACTAAAAATGACCAAACCACCTTTACTATGGCTAAAGATGAAATGTTACTTGTGATCACTAACAAAAAACCTATTACAAGAAAAAGGATAAAATTAGCAGTAACTATTCTTCCAGCTACAGCAGGAAACTAGGAATAGTATTACAAACAATCACTTCTTTTTCCAGTCTTTTTTTTTTTAATGATGAAGAGCAACTGTTTCACTGCTACCTGATTTCAGTAAATAAACTTAAGCATGACTTTCACCTAATTAATCTGAAACAGGGAATTTTTCACCTCAGCAATTGCTCTTTGGATATGAGACAAACCTCTTGCTCCCATCAGACCCCACAATCTAAATGTTTATTATTAAAATAAATGTTACAGGAGTGGAACATAGGCACAGTTTACAACTGCGTGATGGTTGATCACCATTTTTTTAATCCATAAAAAAATAAGTTGCCAAAATTGATCTTTTTGATCATTTCTCACTTAATGTTAGAAAACAAAGAGCATAGTTATACAATCAGAAATGCAAAAAAGAAAAAAAGAAATGCAAATATTTCAGTTTTTTCCTTCATGTGTTCAAGTAAGCCTATAAGAGGGTCAGCAGTAAACACAGAAACAATCACAAACCTCCTCAATTCTGAAATCCCCACAGATTATCACTCTCTGGGAGGCTTAAGGTAGAAAACAAAGTATTTATATTAGCATTAGTCAACTTTAAAGGTCTCTTAAAGGATACTTACAGTTAAATCTCTGTAAGAATCAACTTTAATAGTCTTTTAAAGGATACTTACAGTTAAATCTCCGTAAGAATCACACATTCCTCTTCACTCCCTTTGTTGTGCAAGGGTAAATGAGTTACAGGAAAAAAATCTCTGCAAATACCGTGCCTTGTGATTAAGACGTCATCTTAATGCAGACTTTGTATTTTGGCTTTTATGAAGGTTTAAAGGTTAAAGGCAACATAAATTATGCAATTCCTCCTATGCCAGGCCTATAAAAGGTGCTTTCAGTGTTCATTAAAGATATTGCTTCCAAATGGGCAAAAGCTTTTTTGTTAAGTGCCAAAGAGAAACATTTCCATTATGCTCATTACTGCAATGCTGGAGAGCCAAAACAATTTGGAATCAGGAAATTGCTAGAATCTGTTGTTCCAGAACGTATAGCAACTGTCAATATACACAGTGAGAAACTACCCTTCACTGTTTGGACAGCAGCACAGTAAAACAGAGTCAGCCAACACGCTGGTCTGCTTCCAGGAGAAAGATAATCTGGAAAACCCCAAAGCAACAGCAAACAGTTGAGGTTTTCCCCTTCTGCCTCTGCCACAAGAGACAGATCTGAATAGGGCCCAGAGAGACTCGATTCAGACTAGAATACCCCTGACTCCCGCCCAGGAAGGAGCAAGACCCATGTAAGGGATGCTCGGGTAAACTGCTATTCTCACACATTCCTCTAGGTCGGCATTACCATTTCCTCATTTAGGTTTTGTCAGCCCCTCCAGCTAAAGTACAGTTTCTTTTCCCTTTATACTTGAGCGTACTGCGTCTGCAGAAGTCTGGGCTCTTTTGTCCCAAGGAACAGCACATCCGTTTATCCTCTAGCCTTCTGGGGCAAACTGTTGATTTGACTGGGTCTGCGTCTCTCCAACTACAAGCCAAAGAGATCAGAGCTGGACACACAGAGTCGCAGAGATTCTTTCCAGAGGACAGCCCGCACTCCCTGCCAACTAAGTAGCAAAGTTGTTTCTTCCTCCTCTGCTGTAATGCCCACCCATCAACACGCGCGCGCGCGAACCACCGCACACAGCTTTGCGCCCTCAACTTACCAATTTAGACTTGGCGCGCTGCAAAAATTCTTCCATGTCGTTGAGAAAGGTACGGACCGGAGACACCCGGAGGGCGCAGAGGACTATCTCCTCCCGGGCGAGAGGAGCTGGGTCCCCGGAAAGTGAACGCCCGGGACGCAGCGACCGGCTGCTCCCTCCTACCGCTCGGAGGCGGCTGAGGTTGTGGCTGAGCTCTCGGCTGTCGCCTCCCAGGGCTCCCCACCCCCACCCGGAGCCCCGCCGCCCGCTCGGAGCGTCCGACTCTCCCCTAATAAGGAAAGTGGGTGTGACGCCCGGGAGCCCCAGGGCGCTCCAGGCACGCTGGCTGGCACGCGCCTGTGGGGCCGGAGCTCCGGGGCTGGGGCGCGGGGGCGGGAGTGTTGGCGGATGGCGAGGGGCTCCTCCGCCAATCGCAGGGCCCCGCTGCGGCCTCCTGACGTGGCGCGCCGAAAGATGCTGCAACCATGGACAGCGCCCAGAAGTGTGAGCCAAGTGCAAGGGGCTGCTGCAGAGGGAGGCTCTGCCGCAGGCACCGCCACTGTCAGCCAGGGGAGGTCGAGAGGGAAGAGAGGCCCCCAGAGAGCTCCCCCTCCTCGGCCAGGGCCTTCCTGGTTGGCTGGCAAGTTACAGAGAGCTCCTATGGTCACTTAATGAGCCAGCTCTGCTGGCCTGGCCAGGGGACACACTCAGCTAGATTGTGGGGTGGAGGGGTTACTGCTCAGCTCAAAGCAGTACGACCTTGATGGAAAATAATAGGAAGAGCAGGCTAGGAGGCTGTGGTAGGTTGCATCTTTCCTCCTTGCTCTCAAAACATACCTACCCAGCAACAGACCTCTGCAGTTCACCCTAATTGGGTACCCTTATGTTGGCCCTGGGGCTATGGATATTCTGCAGTTGCAATCCCCATCCACTCTGACATGTGTGCTCAGCAACAGTGAGGGCGACAGAACCTCCTTCCTGCATAAGGGTCTGTGTTTGTACAAGATCTTCAGATCACTTCTCTGTACATTAAAGTTTAAGAAGTACTGCAATAAACACTTAAACTCATAGCCATGAACCTTATTTTAAGCCACAGAATATTGCCATGTGGACTCTCTAGCCTGCCTTATCATGGGCCCACGTATATCTGGGCTTTGGCATACCTGCCTGTAATGCCCTTCCTCCCCTCCCACCAGCCCCACTGCCTGGCTAACTCGTGCTTCAGCTGTCAGCTTAGAGGAGTGACCTCGACATTGACTACACTTCAAAATCACATTAATAGGGCTTAAAAAAAAAAAAAATACTGCTTCCCAGGCTATATTCCAGACCAATAGAATCAGTTGCTCTAAGAGCAGGGAGACTGCATCAGTCTGGTAAAAAATGCTCCAAGTGATTCCCACATGCAGGCCAGGTATGATCATCTGGTACACAAACTTTAGTGTATATCTGAACCACCCAGAGATGTACTAAAACATAGATTTTTGTGCCTCACTCAGAGAATTTCAGGCTTAATTGATCTGTTTAAAGAGCCTGCGAATTTCCATTCTAAACTATCTCCCAGGATTTGCTGATGCTGCTTAGATGTTATCTTCCTCCAGGAAGCCTCCTCTGATCTACTTCTCCCTTTCCACCCCCATACTGAGTCAGTTGCCCCTTTCATGTTCTCTCACAGCAACCTGTAATGTCTGCTATACTAGAAATTGCCTGATTATTTGTCTGTTCTCCACCAGGCTGTGAGTTCTATGAGAACAAGGACATTGCCTGTCTCATTCATTGATGTATCCCTAACACAGTTCATTTCATACATAAATGTCAATAAATATATCTTAATGAATAAATGTACATATGAAAGGTTTCTCTCTTTCTTTCTCTCATCTTGTGTGTGTATGTGATTATCCAACTGTTTTTGTTTTTTGTTTTTTAATTCAGGAGGACCCAATAAAAAGAAATCAGTTGAGTCTACAGATCTGATTAAGAGAGAGTGATGGGAATGTTAAGCTCTGATTTACATTCAGGCGATGAGCTGTATGGAAGCTGCAGATTCTATCAGCTTTCTTTGCTGACTTAAGTAATTTAAAACCATCCAGGTAAAGCAAGTGTCTTGTCAGCCTTTAAATCTGTAAAGTTAATCACAATTCAAGTAACATTACTGAGAAAAATTCCTGAGAATGCTTTGCCTCTGACTCCATTGGGGAATTTGGTGACAATCACTCAGTTCCTCTGAATTTTTATTTTAACCACTTTGGATAGGTATTATATAGCCTTGAGTTTTCCTGACTTTTTCTTCTTATGGACTCAAATGTATAACACCTATCTCCCTGAGTTTTTCTCCACCAACAATGTTTCTGCAAAAATGTTTCTCAAGATTTATATCCTCCAGGAAGCCTTCTTGAACTGATCACTTATATTAGTTTCCTGAGGCTGATGAAACAAATTACCACAAATTCAGTGGCTTAAAACAACCCTGGTGGCTCAGATAGTAAAGAATCTGTCTGCAGTGCAGGACACCTGGGTTTGATCTCTGGGTTAGGAAGATCCCCTGGAGGCATCTTCATCCCCTGGTATGGCAATCCCTGGAGGTATCTGCCATCCCCTGGTATGGCAACCCACTCCAATATTCTTGCCTGGAGAATTCCCATGGACAGAGGAGCCTGGCAGGCTACAATCCATGGGGTCACAAAGAGTCAGTCATGACTGAGCACAAAGCACAAAGCAACATGAATTTATTACCTTACAATTCTGTGGGTAATTAGTTTGACACAGGTCTCATTAGGTCAAATTCAAGAATTCAAGGTGTCAACAGAGTTCATTCCTTTCTGGAGTCTCTAGAATATCCTCTATTTTTTCTCCTTCTCCACCTTCTAGCAGCAGCTCACATTCATTGATTCATGGTTGCCTTTCTCTGTGTGCAAAGACAATAATGTTGCATCTCCCTGGTTATCCTTCCATAGCACATATGCCTCTGTCTCTCTCCTTCTATCTCTCTCTACCACTTTTTAAAGAATTCTTATTACATTGGATCTATCCAGATGATCCAGGATAATTTCCCCATGTTAAGGTCAGTTGATTAGCTACCTTAATCCCCCTTTGCCATGCAAAAACATATTAACAGGTTCTGAGGATTAGTATGTAGTCATCTTTTGTTGCTGAGTCACTAAGTCATGTCTGATTCTTTTGTGAACCCATGGACTGTAGAATGCTAGGCCCCTCCATCCATAAGATTCTCCAGGCAAGAATACTGGACTGGATTTCCATGCCCTCCTCCAGGAGATCTTCCTGACCCAGAGATTGAGCCTGTGTCTCCAGCATTGGCAGGCAGATTCTTTGCCACTGAGCCCCCAAGGAAGCTCCATGGTCATCTTTAGCAAAAGTGAAAGTGAAGTTGCTCAGTCGTGTCCGACACTTTGTGACCCCATGGACTGTAGCCTACCAGGCTTCTCTGTCCATGGGATTCTCTAGGCAAGAATACTGGAGTGGGTTACCATTTCCTTCTCCAGGGGATCTTCCCGACCCAGGGATCAAACCCAGGTCTCCAGCATCGGAGGCAGACGCTTTAACCTCTGAGCCACCAGGAAGCCATTATTCCACATACTGTACAACCCATTCCCCAAATTATTTGGGAGTTATTAGTCTTCGATCCTCAGTTTCTTATCATTCCATAGCATCTAGAAATCTAGTGCCTTTAACTCTAAATTAGAAATCATCAACCCTGTCTACACAATGGTACCATCTGAGGGACTTTGAAAAAATATTGATGTTCCAGCCCATCTCTAGAAATTCTGATCTGAGTGGTCTTGAGAGGAATCCAGGCGCATCAGGTAATCCTCTGTATATTCAAAGCTGGGGACCACTGAAAGTGAAAGTTGCTCAGTTGTGTCTGACTCTTTGCAATCCTATGGACTGTACAGTCTATGGAATTCTCCAGGCCAGAATACTGGAGTGGTTAGCCTTTCCCTTCTCCAGGGATCTTCCCAACCCAGAGATCAAACCCAGGCCTCCCATATTGCAAGCAGATTCTTTACTAGCTGAGCCACAATGGAAGTCCAAGAGTGCTTCAGTGGGGACCACTGCTGTTAGATAAATTTGCATTCCCCTACTCACCCAAGTACAAAATCGGGTGTTCAGTTTGATTTACAACTTTCTCCTATCCCTTGTGGCCAATTAATTCCCAAGTCCAGTGTCTTCAACCTTTGAAAAAGCCTCCTCCAACTTTCTTTCTATTCCAAGTGCCATTATTATAACTCAAGTATCCGATCTGAGCCTAAAGGCTACTTCCCCTTCTCTCTAGAGGCCTCTGCACTTCTCTGTAGAACACTCCCGTTTCTTCTACTCTTTTCACTCTGAGGTTTCTTGATTCCTGCTCAGGTTTCTGAGCACTCTTCATTTTGAAATTATTTGAGTAGATTAGTAGAATGGTTGTTATGGACTGCATGCCTTTCACATATTGAAGCTTTAACCCTCAAAGGGAAGGCATTAAGAGGTGGGGCGCTGGCGAGTTAACTAGGTTTAGTTGAGGTCATGAGAGTAGAGCCTTCTTGACAGGATTAGAGCCTTATAAAAGAGGAAGAGACCAGAGTGCTCACTCTCCCTCTCTCTCTCTCCACCACGTGAGAATATAGTAAGAAGTGACCACCTGCAAGCCAAGAGGGCTCCCACCAGGAACCAAATGGAACAGCATCTTGATATTGGAGTCCCCAGCCTCCAGAGCTATGAAAAATAACCATCTGATGTTTAAGTTGCCCAGTTGATGATATTTTATGTAGAAGCACAAGCAGACTAAGACAGCAGTAGTGCTGGGAAAAGGAAGGCTTTCAGGATCATCTAATGCCATACCCTTATTTTACTGAGTAGGTAACCAAGTGCTAGAGTAGTTCAGTATCCTCTTGGGCTAACAGAGCTACATAGAAGCAGAGCCGGGACTGAAGCTCAGTTCTCCATTGTTCATTCCTTCAGCATTTATGGATCATTAACTATGCTCGTAGATATTATGCCCAAACTGAAATGTATAAGGCAAGATCCCTGCCCTCAAAGAGCTTACAGTCTAGTCACTGTAATACAAAGAAATGCAGTGATTGAGAAAAGCATAGGGTATTGTACTAGCTGAGATGCTATATGGCCTAGTGACCAGAGTCTGGATTCTCATCCTTGCTGTGGCAGACTGAACATGCAAATTCTTTTACATTCCTCCCAGTAAGAAGTTGGACCTATGTTCCCTTTCTCTTGAGTCTTGGACAGCTCCATGACTTTCTCAGCAATAAAATACAGCAGAAGTATCATCATGACAGTTTCTATGATGTGGCTTTAAGAGACTGACAGCTTCCATTTTCTGTCTCATGGAGTACACACTCTTGGAATCTAGCCACATAGCAGCCACATGGAGAAGAACTAAGGACCCTGACTAATAGCACAGTCATGTGGTCAGCCATCCTGGAAATAAGATTTTCTAGCCCCAGTCAAACCACCCAGCCAATGCCATGTGCAACAGAGTTAAGCTCTCTCTGTTAAGCCCTGCCCAAATTCTTGACTGACAATAGAACAATTGTTATGATAAGCCATCAAATTCCTGGGCAATGTGTCATACAGCAATAGATAACCAGAACATCTGATGGTAACATCATTCATAACTTTGGGCAAGTTATCTTTTTAAGCTTCAGTGTCTTCATCCATAAAATAGATTGAAAAAGCAGAATTATTGTGAAAGTTAAACACAATAATACAGGCAAAGTGCCCTGTTCCTGGCCTGTAGAGGCCACTGGTCTTCTACAAATTCTAACAAAAAAAAAAGAAAAACTTAATCCACTAGCTTGAAGCAGAGACAAGACCTCTACGAAGAGAACTCAAAAGAGGGATCAACTGTGGATGGATCAGCAGTCACTAAAAATGTGAAATTATTATATTATATAAGCATAATGTATTTATTATATATACTTATTATATATTTTATAATATAACTTGTATTATAATTTGTGTATATCCTACATCAAGCACCACCTTCTAAAGGTCACACTCTTTTGGAAACCTGGTCTTCATGCAGTGAGCTGTCTGTTTCAGAGACAGACACTGCAGATGCCCCAGGTACAGTGATGCTTCTCTGCAGTAACACATTCACCTGCACTGCTCACTGATGCAATGGAAGGTCCTTACAGCAGTCTGTCCACTTTAATATTCCTAAATTACCACTCCCCACCTCGCAGAGCTCTGGGTCTCCCCTTGACAGGCTCGTGCCGCAGTTCTGCATCCACCTCAAGGGGCTCTGGTGGCGTTCAGTGCCACAGTGAGGGCACCTGAAGTCCTCCATGTCAGAGCCAATTCTGCATCCTGGATGTGTGCTTTTGGTCAAAGTCATTGACCCCTCTGATCATCTGTGCCCTGGGGGAAAAAATGCCTGCCCTTATTACTTTACAGGACTGTCACAATGTCAAATGCTAACATCCCTACTTATATTGGAAAATGCTAACGACGGAAGGGAGAATAGTAAGGCAATCTTTTTGTTTGCTTAAAAAAGATGGTATTGATGAACCTATTAGCAGGGCAGCAATGGAGTGGAAAGTGAAGTATGAGTGTTAGTCACTCAGTCGCGTCCAACTCTTCTGTGATCCATGGACTGTATAGCCCACCAGGCTTCTCTGTCCATGGTTTTCCCAGGGAGGAATACTGGAGTGGGTAGCCACTCCCTTCTCCAGGTGATCTTCCCAACCCAGGAATCGAACCCAGGTCTCCTGCATTGCAGGAAGATTCTTAACCATCTGAGCCACGAAGGAAGCCCAATATGGAAACATACACACTACCATATGTAAAATAGATAGCCAGTGGGAATTTGCTATATGACTCAGGGGCTCAAACCGGTTCTCTGTGACAGCCTAGAGGGGTGGGAGGTGAGAGGGAGGGAACAATATGTATGTATACCTATGGCTGATTCATGTGGATGTATAGCAGAAACTAACACAATATTGGAAAACAATTATCATTCAATTAAAAATAAGTAAATTAAAAACAAACAAACAAACAAAAAACTACATGACAAACGCCATCCTTTAAAGATGGGATGTGGCTGGAATGTCAGCTGCTGACTCACTATTTGGGCACATTTCCAGGACAGCTTCCCTACTGACCAACCACACTTCCGACAAGTGTGGTCTCAGAGCGGATGTGTTATGCTTGCTGTTTTTAAATTGTTCCACATTACAAAAGATGCTCAGGAAACTGTGCCTCTCATTTTTACAAGACTTAAAAGCTTTTTGAGCCTGTTTCAAGGACCAGACGGTGAACAAGGACCAATGTGCATTAACTGGTTAATTAATGTGTTAATTAGTACCTCTCCTTTAGCTTTTAAACTACTGTAAAATGCCTGCTTTGAGCTCTCTAGGCAGTCAAATATTACCCATTTGGGCAAATAATACCAAAGGAATTGACTTTTTTCTTTCTATTTTAGCAAAGATATCAAAAAATTTAAAGGCAGGTTTTGCAAGACTTTTTAAAAAGTAATCCATCTATTCATAATCCTCTCTAAGCTTCTGTGAAGGAAGAAGAGCAGTTACTGGAAATGTCAGTAGCTGGAGTGGTGAGTGGCAGGATCCAGGTCTCTTGGGAGAACGTCCTGAGAGTCAAATGACCGGACTTCGAATAGGGCACATACAGCTTGTGTCATTTCTGGGAACCACAGACATCTTGCAGAACAATGAATTTAATTTAAAAGGACAGCAGAGGAGAGGGAAAGCACTCTGGCTCTGTGAGTCATCAGGATAATGAGGCAGTGGCCGAGCTTTTTTGGATCTGTAGGCTGCTGCAAGATGTGGGGTGATGGTCCTCCTGTCACCACTTCTTCCCAACCTACACTACTCAGGGCAGGTGGTTCAAGTTTTACTCACTCTCCTCCTGCACATAGATATCTTAGCTCCCTTCAAAACAATCCTTTATGTTTCAGAAGTTACAATATAAATTTTAACTTATGCACGATGGGTCATGCCTTTCCACTGGGAAAGCATTTGGCAAGGGGAATGAATAATAACCGTTTCCAAGTCTTGAGCATCTACCCACATGATCTCTCATCCTTGCAACATCCTACAAGGTCCAGATAAACAGAGACTACAACAGACTCTATTTTAGAGATAGCAAAACTGAGGCCCACATTGTTTATCATCATGTCCAACAAAATCGTTAACACTGGATTAAAATTTCCAAACTTTACTGTGCACCATAGAGAATAAAAAAACAGACTTTAAAAATTCCAAACCCTTTTTATTAAAAGACCAATGTTTACAAGCATGAAATATCACTTTAATCTTATACTAATATTACTAGCATTTTACTTTTCATTAAACAAATGTATCCCAATGTTCATTGCAGCACTGTTTACAGTAGCCAAGACATGGAAGCAACCTAAATGTCTATCAACAGATGAATGGATATAAATGTACTATTCCACTGATGTATACACATATCATGGAATATTACTCAGCCATTAAGAAGAAGGAAATAATGACATTTGGAGCAACATAGATGGACGTGGAGATTATCATACTAAGTGAAATAAGTCAGAGAAAGATGAATATCATATGATATTGCTTATATGTACAATCTTAAAAAATGATACAAATGAACTTACTTATAAAATATTAACAGATTCACAGAGTGAACTTATGGTTATGGGGGAGGGAAGTGGGCAGGTGGGGAGACTAAGGGGAGGGATAAAGTATAAAGTAGGAACTATCATTATACTCATTCTAAAGATGTGCCAACTGTGGTACAAAGATGTACTTTGGTTAAAGTCATCCAGTTCAGACATGGCCAAACCAGAACTCCAATTCAAATAGCAATGTCCAGAAATGTACACCTGAAAATACTAACATGGAGCCTGGACAAGAAATAAGTTCATCTGCTATTATTTCAATTGTTCTTCCACTACACTTAAGAATGAGATTAGTCACACTCTCACCCATCCGATACACTTGACCACATAGCTCTCACACCTGCTCTTCACAGATACACTAGCAAATTCACCAGAAGGAAAGAGGTAAATGTTGCAAAAGCTTGGGAATCATAAATTATTAAAAATTTCTACCATAGATTATGACTCAGCTAAACAGTCATTTCTTTTTTACCCAGCCCCCTCAATTAAATGGTACTGATGGTCAAAGGCTTGAGGTTTAGTCCTTTGAATAGTGATTTTAGCATCTCCAGGTCTTTGTTTCTTAGGAAAACTGAAAGATTTGAGTGGATGTCTCCAACCTGAAAATTCTAGTTATAAAACTAAATCAAACAATCATTATAGATCCATTAGGAACATGAAAAAATATGAGGAAAACCTAAGTGTTACTCTCAATAAAAAGTCTTTGAATATTTTTGTAGTTTCATTTGTTAGTGTAAAGCTCAGATAAATTGTTAATATTGCATTAAAAGGTTTACCTGCAAAAAAATAATAATAATAATGTGCTTTAAAGAGTATCAAATTTATAGCTCAGTAATGAAGAAATGTAAACCAAAGGTTTGGAAAAAGAAAAATTAAGTATCAGGGTTGATTAAAGTTATCTGGTTTCTTACACTTCAAAGGTAGATATCAGCAGAATTATCTATTCATGACACAAAGCCTGAAAAAGATTCAAATTTCAGGTTAAAAGATGCTGCTAAATTGTTGTTTAACAAAGACTATTGATTGTTCTTCTCATACAGTGGTGATATTTCACTCAGAAAAAAGAAATTCAGTATCAATGTGTTTCTAGAAATAATGTATAGAAAGTAGAAAAATAAAATTGGTATTTTAAGAAGTCCTACAACCTGTCAGTTTAAATGAGGGCAAAAAGTTATTCACCCTAGATTTCTGCATCACAAGACTACTGGAGTTCCAAAAGGAAAGGAAGAAGAAAATTCAAACCCATTAACATGGAGCCCTAGTGCCCAGCGGCAGCAGCAACTTCTTGGCTATATTTTCTTAAGCCTGAGCACCGCAGCAAAGGACTTGCTTCCCAACAGACACTCTCAAGGTCTCCTTCACCCATTCCCTATGTTACACCACGGGCAATTAAGTACCCTTGGGAATTGCTGCCATCTAAGTGCTCTGTCTCCTCTCAAGGATTCAGGGGAATATGCCACTATACTTAGCTCAGAAATTGTAGTCAGGAACAGACAATGCCTTTTCTAGATTCTAGATTCCTTCTCCCATGCTCCCACCCTCCAACACTTTATTTTCTGTGAATGAAAGGGAAAAAAGCTCTAAAATTTTTTTTAGAATGTGGAGTCAGCAGCTGGGGCAAGCCTGCTCTGTTAAATTAGTCTGAAACAGTAATAAGAACTTAATTTGGTCATTTGCTTACTTTAACAATAAAATGATATAGATCCATTTTCTTTCAATAGTGTAGTTAGTTGAAAAAGATTTGTGTACAAACCACAAAAGGGAAGTCATTGTTTTCTGGGAAATGTCATGGAAATCACCAAAACCAGTCCCAGTTGGTAGCTTTGGGGGATGGCAAATGTTTTATGCTAAATGCCATGTCATCCTCCAAATGCCAACTTGAAGGGAATTAGTCTCCACATCACCCGCCTCCTGTGGGGCTATAAGGGTGCCAGAGGGCTGGGCTTTGGTCTTATTCCTTTCTGTATCTGCCACTGCATTCAACATACTGCCGGTTTATATAGGTCCTAAAATAATTATAGTAATAATTATTGATCAGTTACTCTATAACTGAAGCCTTAAGGAAGAGAGGATCATTAACCAGGTAGAAATAGGGAAAAATGGAAGTACTTTTGAAGTATTTTATTAGGTTCTGTAGAAGGATTGAAACGGTAGTTTTCAATTGTACTCTAAGACAATATCTTCCAGAACCCAGACTCAGATTAGCATAGATCTGAAAACATGATGGATGGAGAAACACAGAATCACTAAAATCAGAATTACTACTGGGCCACTGAAGTAAAGCAAGCAGAAGACACAAAGATACTTTTAAATAATCCCAAATATACATCTGTTAATTGCCTTTTCAATTCCTCAAATATTTGCGTATGCAAATATGCCCATTCAACACTGAATAATTAAAATTGAGGCAGATAGTTGAACTCTGCACACAGCAGAAGCAGCCTGGAGAAAGAAAACTGACTCGGGGAGGAGGAGGTTGGAGAAAACCTGGATTTCTTCCCTTTGTGATAAGGAAGCCTAGTGGAGACCCAGAGCCCCCACAGCTCTGGAAAGGGACACTCCCAAATAAGGACAAGACTCTGATAAGGAGGGAAAAAGAACCAAGGATTTGTTTGGTTTTCACACATAAGTCCATGGTAAATCTCTGTATATAGGGACAGTGTTTATCAAGCTCCTATTATGTTCCAGGCACTATTTTAGGCACTGGAGATACATATAGGCATGTGATCTCTTAGAGATTTCAGTTGTAGGAAGACAGACAATAAGTTATTATATAATCAATTCAAAATATCAGAGGGTGGTGGATGGCATGAAGGAAAAGTAGACTGATATGATAATAATTGGGGGAGGGCCAGGTCAACTCAAGATTAAGTGGCCAAGGAGTTTCTGCAGAGACCTGAATGATAAGAAGCTGCCCTGTAAAGATGGAGGGAAGGCACTCTAGGCAGGGGGAACCTGAGGGGAAATGTGTTAGCAGACGCCAGGCCAGCATGACTCCAACACCAGCATCAACAGAGAGGCAAGAGGTGACTTACAGAGCCGAAACCATTTCATTAGGGCACTGGAGGTCATTGTAGGAGGTTAGAGTTCGATTCCAGATAAAACAGCAGGTGGATAACCATCAGAGAAGTAACATGGCCTCACGTCCACTCCAACTGCTATGTGGATAGCACTCCTGCTATATAGGGAGGAAGAGACACAGAGCTCTCAGTGATCAAGCCTGTCATCTACGCAGAAGATGGTGATGGCTCATATCAAGAGATGTACCAATGGGGAAGGAGAAAAGGAGATCATAACAACAACAATAACAATAGCAGTAATAATTTATTCTGAAGGTGCAGCCAACATGAAAGTAGAATAAATCCAAAACCTATTAACTGACTAAATACTTTTAATGCTTTACTATGACATTATGACATTAGTACTGCTCTAATACATTGTACTAACAGAGCATTTTCCAACAGTGAGATTAATTACAACTAATTTCACAAAAAAAGAACCTACAGAAAGAGATGAAAAAGACCAAATAAAAATGATTTAATGTAGCAGACATTGAAAATATCTTGATGGGCTAATATTTGAACATTCTTCATTTTGGGAATTTGTTCAAAAACAGATTATTGGTGGGAAGTAGACCCCTGGCCTGTAGTTGCCATTGCAAAACAATTCTAGTCGTGGCATGGATTTATCAGTTAATTAATATAACATGCACAGAGCTTTCATTCATGGGATCTGATTCCACACAGAGCAGGCAGCCTGTGACTATGATTTGTCTCTTCACAGAGATCTATAGAGTAAAGAGAAAGACGATGGCATATTCTTGATTGCCGAAGACCAGCTAACATTGTGATTTACTGTTTAGTCGCTAAGTCGTATCCAGCTCTTTGTGACCCCATGGATTACAGCTTCCCTGTCCTTCAATATCTCATGGAGTCTGCTCAAACTCATGTTCATTGAGTTGATGATGCCATCCAAACATCTCATCCTCTGTCATCCCCTTCTCCTCCTGCCCTTAATCTTTCCCAGCATCAGGGTCTTTTCCAATGAGTCAACTCTTCACCTCATGTGGCCAAAGTATTGGAGCTTTGGCTTTAGCATCAGTCCTTACAAAAACATTCAGGGTTGATTTCTTTTAGGATTGACTGGCTTAATTTCCTTGTTGTCCAAGAGATTTTCCAGAGTCTTCTTCAGCACCACAATTCAAAAGCATCAGTTCTTCAGTACTCAATCTTCCTTATGGTCCAGCTCTCAGATCCATACATGACTACTGGAAAAGACATAGCTTTGACTAAGCTGACCTTTATCAGCAAAGTGGTTTCTGCTTTTTAAGATGCTGTCTAGGTTTGTCATAGCTTTTCTTCCAAGGAGGAAGAATCTTTTAATTTCATGGCTGCAGTAAACGTCCACAGTGATTTGGGAAGCCAAGAAAATAAAATCTACCACTGTTTCCATTTTTTCCCCATCTATTTGCCATGAAGTGATGGGACCAGATGCCATGATCTTCGTTTTCTGAATGTTGAGTTTTAAGCCAGCTTTTTCAATCTCTTCTTTCACCTTCATCAAGACACTCTTTAGTTCCTCTTCACTTTCTGCCATTAGAGTGGTATCATCTGAATATCTGAGGTTGTTGATTTTCCTCCCAGCAATCTTGATTCCAACTTGTGATTCATCCAGCCCAGCGTTTCACATCATGTACTCTGCATATCAGTTCAGTCACTCAGTTGTGTCTGACTCTTTGCGATCCCATGAATCACAGCACACCAGGCTTCCCTGTCCATCACCAACTCCCGGAGTCCACCCAAACCCATGTCCATCAAGTCGGTGATGCCATCCAGCCATCTCATCCTCTGTCGTCCCCTTCTCCTCCTGCCCTCAATCTTTCCCAGCATCAGGGTCTTTTCAAATGAGTCAGCTCTTTGCATCAGGTGGCCAAAGTATTGGAGTTTCAGCTTCAACATCAGTCCTTCCAATGAACACCCAGGACTGATCTCCTTTAGGATGGACTGGTTGGATCTCCTTGCAGTTAATGAAATGTACAGCCTTGACATACTCCTTTCCTGATTTTGAACCAGTCCATTTTTCCATGTCCAGTTATAACTGTTGCTTTTTGACCCACATACAGATTTCTCAAGAGACAGGTAAAGTGGTCTGGTATCCCCATCTCTTTCAGAATTTTCCCAGTTTGTTGTGATCCACACAGTCAAAGGCTTTAGTGTAGTCAATGAAGCAGAAGTAGATGTTTTTGTGGAATTCCCTTGTTTTTTCTATGATCCAACGGATGTTGTCAATTTAAGCTCTGGTTCCTCTGCCTTTTCTAAACCGAGCTGGTACATCTTGAAGTTCTCGGTTTATGTACTGTTAAAGCCTAGCTTGAAGAGTTTTGAGCATTACTTTGCTAGCATGTGAAATGTGCACAATTGTACAGAAGTTTGAACATTCTTTGGCATTGCCTTTCTTTGGGATCAGAATGAACACTGACGTTTTCCAGCCCTGTGGCCACTGCTGAGTTTCTAACTTAGCTGGCATATTGAGTGCAGCAGTTTAACAGCATCATCTTTTAGGATTTGAAATAGAATTTTAGATAGGAAATCTAAAAATAAATTATTTTATTTCACTTCATCTTCAAATCACCTTTACTGAGTTGGTAAATGTTTACTTTAAAAATTAAGAGAGGAAAAAAAAGAAAGATCAGAATCAGGTTGAGTTGTCTAAGGTCACATAGCTAGAAAGTAGCAAAATTAGACTACTGGGTTCAAATCCCACTTAATCCAAAATTTTCTGTGTAGGTTTGCTTTGTGTTTTTTGGATCTAACTGGGGAGAAAAATGTGGTCAAGAAAACTGAAAAAAAAAAGCTAAAATCACCCCATAGATATACCTTTAGAAGGACAGGAAGTTGAGATCTGGAAAGCCATAGAATGGGAATAGAGAGCAGCCAGAGTGGAAAATTTGGGGAGAATCTGCAAAATTTAAGTGAATGAAAAGAAGGAATTTTAGCTAAGTGCCATCTGTGATGTGTGAAATACTGGAAAGGGGGTGTGAGAGAAGGAATTTTAAGAAAGCATAGTATGTGCATAGACAGACTCCTACTGTGGAACATCTTCAGTAAAGATTTCAACTGTTTTCTGTTGGAGGGGATACCTGACTGGTGTTCCCTTACTGAGACACCATTAAACAAACATGAGGAAATTAAGCTTTTTGTAGGTCTCATAACTCTCTTGTGGAATTCTGTTTCACACAGAAAACAGTAATCAAACCTGGACTCAAACATAAACCTGTCTGACCCCCCAAGTCCATGTCTCTTCCAACCATATAATTCAGTTCAGTTCAGTCACTCAGTTGTGTCCAACTCTTTGCGGCCCCATGAATCGCAGCACGCCAGGCCTCCTTGTCCATCACCAACTCCCGGAGTTCACTGAGACTCACATCCATCGAGTCAGTGATGCCATCCAGCCATCTCATCCTCTGTTGTCCCCTTCTCCTGCCCCCAATCCCTCCCAGCATCAGAGTCCTCTCCAATGAGTCAACTCTTCACATGAGGTGGCCAAAGTACTGGAGTTTCAGCTTTAGCATCATTCCTTCCAAAGAAATCCCAGGGTTGATCTCCTTCAGAATGGACTGGTTGGATGTCCTTGCAGTCCAAGGGACTCTCAAGAGTCTTCTCCAACACCACACTTCAAAAGCATCAATTCTTTGGTGCTCAGCCTTCTTCACAGTCCAACTCTCACATCCATACATGACCACAGGAAAAACCATAGCCTTGACTAGATGGACCTTAGTCGGCAAAGTAATGTCTCTGCTTTTGAATATGCTATCTAGGTTGGTCATAGCTTTTCTTCCAAGGAGTAAGCGTTTTAATTTCATGGCTGCAGTCACCATCTGCAGTGATTTTGGAGCCAAAAATAAAGTCTGACACTGTTTCCACTGTTTCCCCATCTATTTGCCATGAAGTGATGGGATCAGATGCCATGGTCTTCGCTTTCTGAATGTTTAAGACAACTTTTTCACTCTCCTTTTTCACTTTCATCAAGAGGCTTTTTAGTTCCTCTTCACTTTCTGCCATAAGGGTGGTGTCATCTGCATATCTGAGGTTATTGAGATTTCTCCCAGCAATCTTGATTCCAGCTTGTGTTTCTTCCAGTCCAGCGTTTCTCATGATGTACTCTGCATAGAAGTTAAATAAACAGGGTGACAGTATACAGCCTTGACGTACTCCTTTTCCTATTTGGAACCAGTCTGTTGTTCCATGTCCAGTTCTAACTGTTGCTTCCTGATCTGCATATAGGTTTCTCAAGAGGCAGGTCAGGTGGTCTGGTATTCCCATCTCTTTAAGAATTTTCCACAGTGTTTTGTGATCCACACAGTCAAAGGCTTTGGCATAGTCAATAAAGCAGAAATAGATGTTTTTCTGGAACTCCCTTGCTTTTCCCATGATTCAGCAGATGTTGGCAATTTGATCTCTGGTTCCTCTGCCTTTTCTAAAACCAGCTTGTACATTAGAAAGTTCACTGTTCACGTATTGCTAAAGCCTGGCTTGGAGAATTTTGAGCATTACTTTACTAGCATGTGAGATGAGTGCAATTGTGCAGTTGTTTGAGCATTCTTTGGCATTGCCTTTCTTTGGGATTGGAATGAAAACTGACCTTTCCTAGTCCTGTGGCCACTGCTGAGTTTTCCAAAGTTGCTGGCATATTGAGTGCAGCACTTTCACAGCATCATCTTTCAGGATTTGAAATAGCTCAACTGGAATTCCATCACCTCCACTAGCTTTGTTCGTAGTGACGCTTTCTAAGGCCCATTTGACTTTACATTCCAAGATGTCTGGCTCTAGGTGAGTGATCACACCATCGTGATTATCCAGTTCATGAAGATCTTTTTGTATAGTTCTTCTGTGTATTCTTGCCACCTCTTCTTAATATTTTCTACTTCTGTTAGGTCCATACCATTTATGTCCTTTATCGAGCCCATTTTTGCATGAAATGTTCCCTTGGTATCTCTAATTTTCTTGAAGAGATCTCTAGTCTTTCCCATTCTGTTGTTTTCCTCTATTTCTTTGCACTGAACGTTGAAGAAGGCTTTCTTATCTCTTCTTGCTATTCTTTGGAACTCTGCATTCAGATGCTTATATCTTTCCTTTTCTCCTTTGCTTTTCACTTCTCTTCTTTTCACAGCTATTTGTAAGGCCTCCCCAGGCAGCCATTTTGATATTTTGCATAAGCAAATAAAATATCCCCAGGGTTTTCTCTGGCTCACACAGTTGTGAAAGTTTCCATTATTACATCTCCACCAGCTTACTCATGTGATTTTAGCTACAGTCACATGAAACACCTATATAATTCTCACAAATTTTATTCTGTAAGCTTGGCAAAGGAAAAAATAAAACAATTGAAATAATGTTAGAGGAAGAAAGCTCATCTCCTTATTGTGATTGCTCGTTATGTCTGAACCAGTTATGCAGACAGACATACAAGAGAACCAGGTGAGTGTACTTCCTAGATGTCTTAAGGAATTTTTAGGGTAATTTTAACTGTATTTGACTGTAATGTAGAGACTGATTTGATGTTTGCAACTCCACAGAACCCTGAACCCAGTCAACAGATAGAGACAGAAGATGCCAGTGGTGCACTTGGGAAGGAGATAGGCTACCATGTCCTGGAACATAGTAAGTGCTCATTAAAGGTTTGTTAAATGGATGAATGATAAACAAATTTATAAATAGATAAATAAAGAGCCAAAAAACAACACACCCATAATGGTTCAATCCTAGTCACATCTCCAGGTTCTCAGTTGGTACCAGCAGCCTGAGAGCCAGTGATTTTTCAGCCAAGGAATTCAGTTGGCAGGGAGAGACCAAAGGCAACATTTTCTTCATACTTTATTAGCTTCCTTTTCAGAATGTGCATCTGGTAAGATGGAAACTACTTCTCCTTTTCCCATCCCCAACCTTATCCCCAATTTCAACCTAATATCTTAATGCCACAGTTTAAATCTTTTAACCATCTTTTCCAGTCAAAATTTATTATTCTAGGTTCTTTTCTTGTCATGGTTTCCTCTGGTAAATGGAATAAATGGTGCCCCCTCTTCCTCCAAAATGTATGTTCATGTCCTCATCCCTGGAACCTATGAAGGAGACTTTATTTGAGAATAGGGTTTCTGCAGATGTAACTACATTAGGGATTTTGAGATGAGATCATTTTTCCAGACAAGAGTACTGGAGTGGGTTGCCATTTCCCTCTCCACGGGATCTTCCCGACAAAGGGATCGAACCCGGGGCTCTCGCATTGCAGGCAGATGCTTTACCGTCTGAGCCACCAGGGAAGCTCCTGGATTTAAGGGTGAGCCCTAAATCTAATACCAGGTGTCCTTGTAAGAGAAAGGCACAGGGCGATTTGAGACACAGACAGAAGGCAATGTGAAGACAGAGACAGAAGTGATGCATCTCCACATCAAGAAACACCAAGAATTTCTGGCACCCACCAAAAGCTAGGAGAAAGGCAGGGACAGATTCTCCCTTAGAACCTTCAGAAGGAGGCAATCCTGCCTACATCTTGGTTTTGAACTTCTGGCCTCCAGAAGCATGACAGACTACATTTCTGTAGTTTTAAGCCACCAAGTTTATGGTAGTTCTTTACACAAACCATAGAAAACTGACACACTTGGCAACTGCATTGTCCATCTCAGGCAAGTGTTAGTGATCAATTTATACTGCAACATTCTTACCAAGTGAATGGTGGAGACAGAAACCTAGAAATACCATCTCAAATGACAAACATTTCAAAAGTGTTGGTGGAAGAAATATTTGGCAGTGTATGATGATTTCAGTTGCACCATCCAACTTACATTGGATGGGCTACTGCCTCTGATGAGAGAAAAGAGAGAATTGCAGAGACAATACCATTTGAAATGCTCCATAGGTGATCACTATGGAGGGCAGCTCAGATCCAGAAACCGATCTTACTTCATATTCATATTCATAAAGATACATATCTTATAGATGGCTTTAAGATAATTGGAATTTCCCCAGTGACTTTGAAGCAATATTGATGTCTGTGTGTGACTTACAGGCCTTACAATGACAAGGCACAAGCATTCCCCAATGGCATAACTTTACAAACAGCCTCTTGCATCACTGTTGCACTCTTCCAGTGAGAACCAAATTAAAGCATATATAAAACACAATCTTAGCATCATAGAGTACTCTGTGGAAACTAGATCAAATACCTTTTCAAGGGAGTTTAGTTTCTATTGGTGAGGCTACTTTGATTCCCTGACATTTTTATGCAGATTATTTGGTTTCATAGAATCATTAAACTTCAGGGCTCATAAACTGAATCCAGTCCTTCCACACTCCCATTCTGATGAGAAAACTAAGGCTTGTCTAAGAGCATATGGTCAGCTAGAGGTTAAGTCGTTACCCCATGCATGTATTGGGTGGAAAACTATTCTGCTTACACATGGGAATTTCTTGAGTAGCTCCTTGTAGGTGCTTGTCGGAAACATGTGGGCTTCCCTGGTAGCTCAGGTGGTAAAGAATCTGCCTGCAATGCAGGAGACCTGAGTTCAATCCCTGGGTCGGGAAGATCCCCTGGAGGAGGGCATGGCAACCCACTCCAGTATTTTTGCCTGGAGAATTCCCGTGGACAGAAGAGCCTGGCAGGCTACAGTCCATAGGGTCACAAAGAGTCGGACACCACTGAGTGACTAAGCACAGCAGCACAGGAAACATGTACGAGTGGTGAGGAGAAATGAAGCACCAATCTAGTTGGCTAGATCAGTAAATGAAATCTGTGGAGCAGAAACGTGATAGAGAAAGTCATCAGTCTCTGCATGGCCCAATGGCAGAGCAGGGCCTAGAATCCTGGAGACCTTGACTCTCAAATTAGTACTATTTTCATTATGCTAGGCTGCCTCCCCTTCATTTATAATTTCTCATAGAATTCTAGTAGCTTCTTAGGTCTAGATTACCCAGTGACTCAAACTTTTATTCCACTGCAACATAAGTTATATAACCTCATTAGTAGAGTGGTTTGCCATCTACTCAGGTGGGGCAGGGGTCAAGGTCTGGATGGACCTCACCTGTGGGCTTAAATAGAGGGTAGGGGAGGGCCATGGAAAGTTAGATAATGCCCTCCTGGAATTCCAATCACTTTCTCCTCTTTTTCTCTCTATGAGTCACCAAGTTTGATGTTCCTTTCAAATCAACAATGTGTGCCAAAGCAATTATTTAAAAGGGTTTTAGAAATAGTAAGTTTCATGCCAAGTCTCTGCAAAACTTGGTTGCCCTTAATGGACCAAACCCGATCTGGTTGAATACAAAATTTACCCAAGTATACCCCAAATTGTTTTCACTCTCTAAACAACTTATAAAAAGAAAAGCCAGAGATAACAACAGATATCCTGAATTATCAAAATTAGAATATACATACTACAGTTAGAATAATTACTGTTTAAGCACTAGTTTGGATTTTGAGGTGATTAACGGATCCTTATAAACTGTGAGGACTGGAGATTTGTATACCTACTTTCCAGTAGTGTGTTAGTAAATGTTTAAAAATCGGCTCTCCAAAAAGAAAAAAAAAGGCTCTGATTTGCAGTACTTGCTATTTGCCATGGTGTAAATGCTCTCACTGTGGCTAATTTCAAGATACCAACATGGCATCAACGAACAGGAAGCTGGAAAGAAATGCAGACAATTGACACTCAGGAGTTGCTACACGCGGCTCCAGACACCAATCTTTTCTAAAAATGTTCATGAAAGATGTTTACAATGTGCCTTCTATCTGACTCAGAAAGTCTACTCTTAGGAATGTATTCTCAGAAATAGTAAAAGAAATCTGAAGAGAGGTATATGCAGGAATATTTGCCACAAACTTGTTTATAACATCAAAAATTTGAAGAAACTCATTGCTCATAGATATGAAGTAAAATAATTTCATTAAAAAAAACATTTACTGGTATATATGAGAGATAGGTTCAACCCCTGTGTCTGGAAGATCCCCTGGAGAAGGGCATGGCAACCCACTCCAGTATTCTTGCTTGGAGAATCCCACTGGGGGCAGGCTACTGTCCATAGGGTTGTATAGAGTTGCACATGGCTGAAGAGACTTAGCATGTATGCACATGCATATATACATACATAGAACTTGGGAAGACATGAACATTATACTGTGATGAGAAAAAAATATGTTAGGAATATAGTAAAAACATGATCCTCCACCTGCCAATGCAGGAGACATGGGTTTGATCCCTGGTCTGGGAAGATTCCCACATGCCACAGAGCAACTACACTTGTGCACAACTGTTGACCCTGTGCTCTAGAGCCCGTGCTCCACAAGAGGAGAAGCCCGTGTACCGCAACTGGAGAGTAGCCGCCACTCTCATCAACTAGAGGAAAGCCAGAGTAGCAACAGAGATACAGCACGGCCAAAAATAATTTAATTTAATTTTTAAAAATGTTATTATTCTATTTTTTGTTTGGTTTTTTCATAAATGAGTATTTGGCAAAAATTGTCATCTACCAGTATCTATTTTCTCTTTCCTTCTTAGTTAATACTATCTCTGATGGCTAATTGGGCTAAGAGCCACATAAAGAAAATATTTCCCCACCTCCCTTGTAGCTAACATGACTAAATTGTGACCAATAGGTTGTGTGTGTGTGTGTTCTAGGTAGCTTCAGTCATGTCTGACTCTTTGTGACCCTATGGACTGTAGACTACCAGGCTCCTCTATCCATGGGATTCTTCAGGCAAGAATACTGGAGTGGGTTGCCATGCCCTCCTCACGGGGATCTTCCTAACTGAGGGCTTGAACCTGCATCTCCTGCTGCTCCTGCACTGTAGGTAGATTCTTAAGTGCCGCTAAAGGGATTGGCATGTTTTCTTCACCCCATCCCTTTCCCCATTGCTGCAGGCTGGAATAGATACTATGGTTTGAGATCAGGTATCCTTCATAGACTTAGTTGGATGCATACAGAATAAGGGAACAACAAAATCAGGGGATCCTGGGTCCCTGGACAGTTTATCTTCAGAGTTAGTTTATGAGATAAACCTAATTGTGATATTAAAGGATATACACCTGAGTTGACAGTAGTTATCTCTAACTACAACTAGAGATAACAGTTCTGTGGTTTTATTGTCTTTTTATTCACCTATATTTTCTAATCTGTATGCTCTACCAAAATATATATTTCACTTGGTACAAGATAAAGGGATAGAGGACTTCCCAGGTGGCTCAGCTGGTAAAGAACTCGCCTGCCAATGCAGGAGACATAGGAGACACGGGTTCAGTCCCTCAGTCAGGAAGAGCCCCTGAAGGAGGTCATAGCAACCCACTCCTGTATTCTTGCCTGGAGAATCCCATGGACAGAGGAGCCTGGCAGGTTCAAGTCCATGGGGTCACAAAGAGTCTGATACGACTGAGGCAACTTAGCATGCAGGCACATGCAAAAGAAGGGAGAGAATTAGTAGTTAAGACTTTTGATAAAAGAATCTCACTGAAAACATAAATACAAAGGGCATGGGTTATACAAAGGGCAGAAAAACTAGAGTTTCAAGTGCTTCAGTGCATCAACACCATTCCCTCCTCTCAAAGAGAAGGGGAAGAGTGAATAGTGAAAGGGTAGTTCTTAGTTTAAACACTGGCCAAATTTTTATTCTTACAACAAATGTTTCCCCAAAGTTCAGATTTAAACAATGCTTTTTTGTTGTTAAGATGTCATCAGGCAAGTAGGACCAGTCTATGCGGAAAACATTTCCTTCACCTCTGGAAGAAGCAGAGTTCATGGGTAGATGGTGTGTGACAGCCGGGAGAAACCCGTAACTGACTGCTTAAAGACGGTGGAGTTAACAGTCCCCTATCAGTGAGGTCAGGCCAGGCAGTAGACACACTAAACCCCACTGACGCTCTCAATACTGTCAAAACTATCGACAGTGAGTACGTAGGAGAACCTCTAGAGACAAGGGAAGGAGCACACTGGGGCTCCTGTGGTGACAGGGTCACTGACAGCCTCTAGATTCTCCAGCTATGAAATTCTGAGGGCACCAGAGCCTCCAGAATTCTCAGGATCACTTGACTCACGTGCATTCTTAGAACCAAAGATTTCTGAGATTAACTACTAGCTCTGCCACGTACCAGCTGGGCTAATTTTTGTTGTTGTTAATTTAATTAATATGTTTGACTTCTTAGAGCAATTTAGGATTACACAAAAATTGAACAGAAAACACAGTTATATACTCCCTCCCTAGTTCCAGAGTGTCCCCTATTATTAACATTTTTGCATTAGTCTGGTATATTTGTTATAGTTGATGAATCAACACTGATAAATTATTATTAATGAATTTGTCATGTAAATAGAGTTCACTCGTGGTATAGTACAGTTCTATGGGCTTTTCCACATGTATCATGACATGTATCTACCATTATAGTATCATACAGAATAGTTTCACTGCCCTAAAATGATCTGTGCTCTGCCTATTCATCCATTCCTTCCTCTAACTCCAGGCAACTACTGATCTTTTTATTGTCTCCATAATTTTGTCTTTTCCAAAATGTCATATGCTTGTAATCATATAGTATGCAGCATTTTCAGACTAGCTCCTCTCAAGTAGTAATATTCACTTGGAATTCCTCAATGTCTTTTCATAGCTCACTTCCTTTTATAACTATATGGTGGGTCAGCTCTGAAATTCTATTAATATCATTTTCTCATCTGTAGTGGAAATAATAGTGCCTACCTTGAAGGACTGTTGTGAATGTTTGGTGAGATAATGTACAATATATAACATTCCTGGAACATAGCAGATACTTAATAAACATCATTTTCCTTCCTCACTAATTTGGATAATTAGGCTGAATAATTCTCTCCCCTCCAGAAGATGGTGACATGCTAATTCTTGTGAATATGTTACCTCATATGGAAAAAGCGATTTTGCAGATGTGACTAAATTAAGACTCTTAAAATAGATTATCCTGGATTATCTGGTGGGCCCAATATACTCACAAGAGTCCTTGTAAGAAGGATACATGCAGATTAGAGACTGAGAAGGTGATGATGAAAGCAGATAATGGTGTGAAAAGGCCACAAGCCAAGATGTAAGGGCAGCCTCTTGCTGTTGTTTAGTTGCGAAATCATGTTCAAGTCTTTGTGACCCCACTGACTGCAACACACCAGGCTCCACTGTCCACAGGATTTCCCAGGCAAAAATACTGGAGTGGGGGTGCGATTTCCTCTTCCAGGGCATCTTCCCGACCCAGGGATCCCATGGATCAACTCCACATCTCCTGCATTGGAAGGCAGACTCTTTATCACTGAGCCACCAGGTGGGCAGCCTCTAGAAGCTGAGAATGGCATGGAATGGATGGATTATCCCAGAGCCTCCAGAAGGAACACAGCTCTACCAATGCCTTGATCTTAGCCCTAGAAAACCCACATCAGGCTTCCGACTTCCAGAATTGTATGATAATAAATGTATGCTGTTTGGCTGTAATTTGCTACAGCAGCAATAGGAAATGAACACAGATGATGAGCCTCCACATTCTCTTTCACTTGGTTACAATAGGCCTCCCTACAGAGAGGCTAGAAACCTGAAACCTACATTTCCCAGAATTCCTTGCAGCTGGGGTTCTGAGCATATCAGTTCAGTTCAGTTCAGTCGCTCAGTCTTGTCCAACTCTTTGCGACTCCGTGAATCGCAGCACGTCAGGTCTCCTTGTCCATCACCAACTCCCAGAGTTCACCCAAACTCTTGTTCATCGAGTCAGTGATGCCATACAGCCATCTCATCCTCTGTCATCCCCTTCTCCTCTTCTCCTCCTGCCCCCAATCCCTCCCAGCATCCGAAATATTGCAATTTCAGCCTCAGCATCAGTCCTTCCAATGAACACCCAGGACTGGTCTCCTTTAGAATGGACTGGTTGGATCTCCTTGCAATCCAAGGGACTCTCAAGAGTCTTTTCCAACACCACAGTTCAAAAGCATCAATTCTTCAGCACTCAGCTTACTTCACAGTCCAACTCTCACATCCATACATGACTACTGGAAAAACCATAGCCTTGACTAGATGGACCTTTGTTGACAAAGTAATGTCTCTGCTTTTGAATATGCTACCTAGGTTGGCCATAACTTTTCTTCCAAGGAGTAAGCGTCTTTTAATTTCATGGCTGCAGTCACCATCTGCAGTGATTTTTGGAGCCAAAAAAAAAATAAAGTCTGACACTGTTTCCCCATCTATTTCCCATGAAGTGATGGGACCGGATGCCATGATCTTCGCTTTCTGAATGTTGAGCTTTAAGCCAACTTTTTCACTCTCCTCTTTCACTTTCCAAGAGGCTTTTTAGCTCCTCTTCACTTTCTGCCATAAGGGTGGTGTCATCTGCATATCTGAGGTGATTGATATTTCTCCCGGCAGTCTTGATTCCAGCTTGTGTTTCTTCCAGCCCAGTGTTTCTCATGTTGTACTCTGCATATAAGTTAAATAGGCAGGGTGACAATATACAGCCTTGACATACTCCTTTTCCTATTTGGAACCAGTCTGTTGTTCCATGTCGAGTTCTAACTGTTGCTTCCTGACCTGCATATAGGTTTCTCAAGAGGCAGGTCAGGTGGTCTGGTATTCCAATCTCTTTAAGAATTTTCCACAGTTTTTTTGTGATCCACACAGTCAAAGGGTTTGGCATAGTCAATAAAGCAGAAATAGATGTTTTTCTGGAATTCTCTTGCTTCTTCAATGAACCAGCAGATGTTGGCAATTTGATCTCTGGTTTCCTGCCTTTCCTAAAACCAGCTTGAACATCTGGAAGTTCATGGTTCACGTATTGCTGGAGTCTGGCTTGGAGAATGTTGAGCATTACTGTACTAGTGTGTGAGATGAGTGCAATTGTGCGATAGTTTGAGCATTCTTTGGCATTCCCTTTCTTTGGGATTGGAGTGAAAACTGACCTTTTCCAGTCCTGTGGCCACTGCTGAGTTTTCCAAAGTTGCTGGCATATTGAGTGCAGCACTTTCACAGCATCATCTTTCAGGATTTGAAACAGCTCCACTGGAATGCCATCACCTCCACTAGCTTTGTTCATAGTGACGCTTTCTAAGGCCCACTTGACTTCACATTCCAGGATTTCTGATCCTAGGTGAGTGATCATACCATCGTGATTATCTGGGTTGTGAAGATCTTTTTGTACAGTTCTTCTGTGTATTCTTGCCATCTCTTCTTACTATCACATACTTGTGATCACATACTTAATCCAAAATATTTAAGCCAAAATGGGCACACTTTGGAACATGAAAGTGAGGTTTTTGGCTGCTTTGGCTAAATGTCACTGGAAGACAGTTGTGGAGATGTATGTCTACAGCAGCACTAGGCTTGTTGTTCAGTCACTCAGTTGTATCCGACTGTTTGCAACCCCAAGGACTGTAGCACACCAGACTTCCCTGTTGTTTACTATTTCGTGGAGTTTGCTCAAGTTCATGTCCTTTGAGTTGGTGATGCCATCCAACCATCCCATCCTCTATGATCCCCTTCTCCTCCTGCCCGCAATCTTTCCCAGCATCAGGGTCTTTTCCTATGAGTCAGCTCTTCACATCAGGCTGCCAAAATATTGGAGCTTCAGCTTCAGCATCAGTCTTTCCAATGAATATTCAGGATCGATTTCCTTTAGGATTGACTGGTTCGATCTCTTGCCATGCAAGAGACCTCAAGAGTCTTCTCCAACACCACAGTTCAAAAGTATCACTCTTCAGTGCTTAGCTTTCTTTATGGTCCAACTCTCACATCCATACATGACTACTGGAAAAACCATTGCTTTGACTAAATGGACCTTTGTTGGCAAAGTGATGTCTCTGTTTTTTTAATATGTTGTCTAGGTTTGTCATAGCTTTTCTTCCAAGGAGTGAGTGTCTTTTAATTTCATGGCTGCAGTCACCATCTACAGTGGTTCTGGAGCCCAAGGAAATAAAGCAGTAGGCATGAGAGTCGGTAGCAGAGGAAGCAACTGAAGATTTCTGATCCAACTTCAGGCTACTGACTCCCCACCTTTGTGGAAGAAATAGTTATTCCTCTGGCTGCTAAATTCTTCTGTGCCTGAGAGTTCTTCCCAAAGGCCCATATAGACCCTGCTCCTCAGGCTTTCCCATTGATTTCCTAAGCAGCTCTCACTATTAAAACTTGTTCTGCTTAAAAGAACTAGAAATGTTTCTCCTTTGCTATAATTGATCTCTGGTTGATACAACCTCTATTCTTATCACCCCAGAGGAGGCAGAAGTTCTCAGCTGGGAGCACTGGATGTTCTGAGATCAGGTACGACAGCCCACAGGCAGCTTGACTTTGGTCTCACAACCTACCAACTTATCTCTCCTATGGCTGCTTTACTCTCCTTTCTTTAACTGGACCATCTCAATTATGACTTTTTCCTCTAACTGGAACAATGTGTCATTATAATTTTGGAGGATCTGGCGAGTAAGGATTGCTTTAAGAAAAATTTAAAGACATTGTATAAGGTAATGTCTCTTAGCCTTATGAAAAGAATTTAAAATTACCCACACTGAAGGAGAACTATGATTGGCATTACTGCTCTCACAAAGGCAGATGGATTTTTAAAGGTTAGAAAAGCTTTCAGCAATTTCCTTATATTGATCTAGATGCCCCATTCTTAAAGATACTTTTTCATATGAATTTTCAACCATGTGAATGCTTCTGAAAATGCATGTCACCCACAACTGTCAACATAGGCTTCCAGATTTCCCAGAAATCATATTGAATTTTTTTTAAATTTAAACCCCCTCTTCCAAAATTTAACCCATGTATCTCATACTAAAGAAAACATGATGTGCTACAACTTGCAACTATCTTACAAGAGAGTAAGTTCTGGGGAAATCACATCACTGGAATTAATAAATGAGTTAAACCAAGTTCCATAAAATTTCCACTATCTTTCCAGGGCTCATCTTGCTCTGGTTTCCTCACTCATATTCTATTCTTTTGTTTTGGAAAGGCTTAGGACAGGACTCAATGTAACTTCTAAGCAGAAGAAAGCAAAAGTTGCTCAGTCATGTCCAACTCTTTGGGACCCCATGGACTATACAGTCCATGGAATTCTCCAGACCAGAATAGTGGAGTGGGTAGCTGTTCCCTTCTCCAGGGGATCTTCCCAACCCAGGGATTGAACCCAGGTCTCCCACATTCCAGATGGATTCTTTACCAGCTGAGGCACCAGGGAAGCCCAAGAATACTGGAGAGGGTATCCCAGTAGATGCCTTCTCCAGTAGATCTTCCCAACCCAGGAATCAATCCGGGGTCTCCTGCATTGCAGGCGGATTCTTTACTGACAGCTATCAGGGAAGCCCTTTCTAAACAGAGCCAGCCAGCAAATGTTGCAGGCTTGATGAGTCATATGGTTTCTGTCCCAACTACTCAGTCCCATCCTTGTAGCACAAAAGCAGTCAATGAGTAACAAATGAGCATGCCCGTGTTCCAATAAAACTGCGGACACTTAAAATTTGAGTTTTTATAAAATTCCAATGCCTGACTTTTGATTTTAAAATGTAACACTATTTCTAAATGTTCCTGGGCTGTACAAAAGCAGGCAGTAGGCTGAATTTGGTCCACAAGCTCTGGTTTGCCAAACCCCACTGCAAACCTCACCATGCCCACTCTGACTTACCCTAAAATTCTCACCAGGCTAACCACTTGGTGACACAGCCCTGAAGGAGATGTTGCCTCTCAAAGCCCATAGTTTCCTGGCGGGGGGGAAGGAGTGATTTCCTTTTGTCTGCTCTACCTAGTGCTCAACCCCTTCATAGTCTAGCTGCCACCTACCCTTCCAGATTCACCTCTTCCTCCTTCTGCCCCCAAACCAGCTTCCACGTGCCACATAGCCTATTTCTAGTTACATCGGACTACCTGCCTTCTCTCAATAAGTCAGGCAGCTGTAAACCTCCATGACTTTGTTCACACTCTTCTCTCCCACTAGAACAACCTTGTCTGCATCTCTATCTCATAGGGTTTTTTGGGTTTTTTTGTTTTTTTTACTGTTCCTCAAGACCCAGTTCAATATCACATTTTCATTGTAGGGTGAGGAAAATGACTGGTACACAGTCAGCCTGCCTACAATCGGGTGAATGAATGCACAGACCCAGGTGGGGAGTCCTGGATGGTGGAAAGGGGGTGTCAGAGAGTTATGACATAGGATAAGAAAGGTGCTCCATCTGCAAAGTGATAGTGACAGAAATGGGGTGACGAGGAGAGGGTACTGACAACAAATAGCTTCTTTCAATATTTCCAAAGCCTACTTTGTCCAAAGGAATGGCAGCAGTTTGGCTCACTAGAAAGGACAGATCCCAGATTCTGGTGCTACGGGGCGTGTGCTACTCTTGTCAGCTGTCTGTAGCTCAGACTCACCTTCTGCTTGGAACTTGCTTACCAGTGTCACCGTAAGGATTTCTTGGGAACTCCTACAGAGCTCACTTTTGCCATTTTTAATTTTTAAAACCCCAATTCCTTTTTCTTCACTTTTAAAAGAAAGCTAAAATAAACTTTAAGTCTCTAAAGAATCTGTTTATAATCAATGACTCATAAGAAGGTGAGAGAAATGGAAAGATTAATTTTTAGGAAGGAGAGTGGAAGGGCAAATTTCAAATAAAAGAAAGTGCTGTCATCTTTTTAAAATTTCATAAAGATATAATTACAACTTGATGTAACTGCAAAAAGAGTCACAGGCTTGTGATGACACAATGAGCCATCTTTATTTGACCATGTAGGTAATCAGAAAGTAAAATTCTATAATCTTAAGGTTTCAAGTGGGCTAGAACGTTTCAGATCCTAACACCGACAAACACTTTATTTTTAAACCAAATTTTTTAAATTTTTTATTTTTAACCAAATGATTTTTAATTTTTAACCAAAATTTACCAACCTTTTATAAAAATGAAGACTGAACAGATCCTAGACCTGCTTATAATGGTTCAATCCTGCTCTCTTTATCTCAGTTTTGCCTATATTTTCTGCACAAAACACCTGCTGAGTTACACCAGGTCCTAGTTTCTTGCATTTTTCTGTTCTGAGTTCCTGCAGATTATTATAAGATAATGAAACATTTGCAGAAAGTTTTGCATATTTTTTCCTTTAATAGCATTGTAGTTTGCATTTAGAAAGATTTTCAGCCAAGAAATTCTGATGTAAATCTAACCGCTTGTCCATTAATGATCATTAGTGTCACATCTAAGAGACAGTTCTGGTTGGTGTTATTTATTAAAAGCAATCAAAACGAGCCATTATGGTCCTAATTACAATATTTACTCAGATGGCCTTATTTATCCACAAGAAAAAATAATGCCAGACAGCTGCTAGAACTGCTACACCAGGCATTTAAGAAACATGAAATCCCCATACAGTGGAATGATGTCCTTGAAGAGAAATACATTTATAAAACACTTTGTTGATAATAATAGTAAAGACCATTGATTGTACTTTCATGTATATACAGCAGGTGGAATGAGACACAAAAGAACTAAAAGAAGCTTCTCTTCTTGAAAAATGGTGGAATAGCATGGGTTACTGCCAGATCCCAACCCCCAGATCAACTCTGGAGTAGTAACTGTGTTGCTCACACTCTAGTGTCAGCTCTATTTTGTCTTTTTTTGTGTTTTAAAATTTAGGACTTATTGAGTTTATTACTGAATTTAAACTATATTTGTTCTAATGTATCCATCATTTAGGTATTTTGTGGAGCATTTCAAACCAGCCAGTCATTAAATTCATAGAAATAAAAATCTCATAAAATCTGTTTTTAAAACTGGACTCTGTATTAGAATTACTTGCAGCTTTACAATGAAGCCTGTGATAAATGTGCTCTTTTTTTCTTGGTTATAATTTTACATTAATTCTCACCTTTTTCAGAGAAATGCATGTTATTTTTTAAGTTAAATTGCGAATTTTCTAAACAGAGATAGGCAGATCAGAGAGAGAGACAAACATCTCAGGAAAATCTTTAAAACCCAGAATTAACAACTATAACCATGTCATCCTTCTTCCATGCCCCCAGGGAGCCTGTGTACATACCCAGGACCTGCCAGGATGCACCAAGGATGTCAGGAACCTCGGAACATCATCTCCATCTTTTGAGATCTATGCTTCATTGTCAACCAGAAATCCCTCCTCCAGTTCCTCTAGAGAAGACAACTTTGTTCAAAGAAATATTTCCATACAGTTTAGGCAATTCCATTCATTCTCACAGAAGCACATCCTCTGAAGAGAACTAACTATGCTTTTCTATAATCAATGAGAGCCAACCTTCATACATACATTTGCTCCTTCTAATAGCCAAGAAATGTCTTCATTCTGTGTCTTATTTAGGTTGAAATTTGGGATATCCCAGGAGTCTGGGCCTTAAGAAAGAAGACAGCAGCTTGATGGAGTGCCTGCTTTGACTGCGCACAGAGATTTGATATCTCAACAGACGGATGTTGAGATGGGCTTTGCATACCCACTGCCATCCAGGGATCCTTTATTTCAATCTAATAAGATGATCTATTTTTTAAAACACATAACTGTTTTGTAAAACTGTCATGGAGAGTTGGAGCAGGGATGAATAGAAACTAGCATACAAATACGCAAAGGCTTTTCAAAGTGAGAAAAATCAAGTAAAGACTCAGCCCCAGGAACTGTCTCAGGTAGTCCCTCCCCTAGTTCTCATGCTGTCTTAATCTTTATACAGCTGTGGAGAGAGGGCTTACAGAGGCCTTCCAGGACCAGAGTTCTCCACTAAGCTCCACAAACAGCAAGAAACGAAGAGCTTCATAAACTGCCAACAGATATGGGAAACGGTGCAGACTTCCCTTTAAAAACCTAAAACAGAGTTACCATATGATCTAGCAATCTCATTACTGGGAATATATCTGGAGAAAACTCTAATTTGAAATAATACATGCACCCCTGTGTTCATAGAAGCACTATTTACAATACCCAAAACATGGAAGCAACCCAAATGTCTACGGACAGATGAATGGATAAAGAAGATGTGGAGTGTATGTGTGTGTGTGTGTGTGTGTACGTGCATGTGTGCATGCTCAGTCACTTCAGTCATGTCCAGCTCTTTGTAACCTTATGGATCATCCTGCCAGGCTCCCCAGTCCCTTGCCAGGGATCTCCAGGAAAGAATACTGGAGTGGGTTGCCATGCCCTCCTCCAGGGGATCTTCCCCACCAAGGATCAAACAATTGGTGTTTCCTGCTTTGGAGGCAGATTCTTTACTGCTGAGCCACTTGGGAAGCCCACATATATATATGTGTGTATGTGTGTAGATATGTGTGTGTGTACGTATATACATATACATACACACACACGTATATATATACACATATATATCTGTATGTGCTCAGTCATGTCCATCTCTTTGTGACTCCATGGACTATAGCCCGCCAGGCTCTTCTGTCCATGGAATTTTTCAGGCAAGAATATTGGAGTGGATCTCCATTTCTTGCTCCACAGGATTTTCCCCACCCAGGGATCAAACACGCATCTCCAGGGTCTCCTGCATTGGCAGATGGATTCTTTACCACTAGCGCCACCTGGAAAGCCTGAAATACACACACACACACACACACACACACACACACACACACACACACACTCTGGAATATTACTCAGCCATAAAAAGAATGAAATAAAGCCATTTTCAGCAACATGGATTGACCTAGAGACTGTCATACTAAGAGAAGTAAGTTAGAGAGAGAAAGACAAATACCATATGATATCACTTATATGTAGAATCCAAAATATGATACAAATAAACTTATTTCCAAAACAGAAAGTCCTACAGACATGAAAAACAAACTTAACGGTTACCAAAGACAAAAAGGGTCGGGGAGGGATAAAATTTTAGTCTTTGAAATGCCACACATCACTTTATGTAAACTTTCTCATTTTTACCTCATTTGTTTTGACTGCTGCATTATATTGTACAGTATAGATATATTTTGTTGCTCAGTCACTAAGTCATGTCTGACTCTTTTGCGACCCTATGGACTGTGACCCTCCAGGCTCCTTTGTGCATGGGATTTCCCAGGCAAGAATACTGCAGTGGGTTGCCATTTACTTCTCCAGGGTATCTTCCCAAGCCAGGGACTGAACCCATGTCTCCTACATTTACCAATGTGTCTCCTCATTTACCACTGAGCCACAGGGAAGCCCCCTGTAGATACATGGTTCTTTATTTATAAGAATACTCATAATCTCTAAGGCCTCTGTGCACAAATGTAAAGATCTATTTGGGACTAATCTCTAAATGTGGAAATATTAAGTTAGTTCAGTTCAGTCACTCAGTCATGTCCGACTCTTTGAGACCCCATGAATCAAAGCACGCCAGGCCTCCCTGCCCATCACCAGCTCCGGGAGTTCACTCAGACTCACATCCATCGAGTCTGTGATGCCATCTAGCCATCTCATCCTCTGTCCTCCCTTTCTCCTCCTGCCTCCAATCCCTCCCAGGATCAGAGTCTTTTCCAAGGAGTCAACTCTTCACATGAGGTGGCCAAAGTACTGGAGTTTCAGCTTTAGCATCATTCCTTCCAAGAAATCCCAGGGCTGATCTCCTTCAGAATGGACTGGTTGGGTCTCCTTGCAGTCCAAGGGATTCTCAAGAGTCTTCTCCAACACCACAGTTCAAAAGCATCAATTCTTCAGCGCTCAGCTTTCTTCACAGTCCAACTCTATCATCCATACATGACCACAGCAGAAACCATAGCCTTGACTAGACGGACCTTAGTCGGCAAAGTAATGTCTCTGCTTTTGAATATGCTATCTATGTTGGTCATAACTTTTCACCCAAGGAGTAAGCGTCTTTTAATTTCATGGCTGCAATCACCATCTGCAGTGATTTTTGAGCCCAAAAAAATAGAGTCTGACACTGTTTCCACTGTTTCCCCATCTATTTCCCATGAAGTGATGGGACTGGATGCCACGATCTTCGTTTTCTGAATGTTGAGCTTTAAGCCACCTTTTCACTCTCCTCTTTCACTTTCATCAAGAGACTTTCTTTAGCTCCTCTTCACTCTCTGACATAAGGGTGCTGTCATCTGCATATCTGAGGTGATTGATATTTCTCCCGGCAATCTTGATTCCAGCTTGTGTTTCTTCCAGTCCATCATTTCTCATGATGTACTCTGCATAGAAGTTAAATAAGCAGGGTGACAATATACAGCCTTGACTTACTCCTTTTCCTATCTGGAACCAGTCTGTTATTCCATGTCCAGTTCTAACTGTTGCTCCCTGATCTGCATACAGATTTCTCAAGAGGCAGGTCAGGTGGTCTGGTATTCCCATATCTTTCAGAATTTTCCAGTTTATTGTGATCCACACAGTCAAAGGCTTTGGCATAGTCAATAAAGCAGAAATAGATGTTTTTCTGGAACTCTCTTGCTTTTTCCATGATCCAGTGGATGTTGACAATTTGATCCCTGGTTCCTCTGCCTTTTCTAAAACCAGCTTGAACATCAGTGAGTTCACAGTTCATGTATTGCTGAAGCCTGGCTTAGAGAATTTTGAGCATTACTTTACTAGCATGTGAGATGAGTGCAATTGTGCAGTAGTTTGAGCATTCTTTGCCATTGCCTTTCTTTGGGATTGGAATGAAAACTGACCTTTTCCAGTCCTGTGGCCACTGCTGAGTGTTCCAAATTTGCTGGCAAAGACAAGATCAGGAGCTGACTGTGGCTCAGATCATGAAGTCCTTATTACCAAATTCAGACTTAAATTGAAGAAAGTAGGGAAAATCGCTAGACCATTCAGGTATGACCTAAATCAAATCCCTTATGATTCTACAGTGGAAGTGAGCAATAGATTTAAGGGCCTAGATCTGATAGATAGAGTGCCTGATGAACTATGGAATGAGGTTCACAACACTGTACAGGAGACAGAGATCAAGACCATCCCCATGGAAAAGAAATGCAAAAAAAGAAAATGGCTATCTGGGGAGGCCTTACAAATAGCTGTGAAAAGAAGAGAGGCAAAAAACAAAGGAGAAAAGGAAAGATATAAGCATCTGAATGCAGAGTTCCAAAGAATAGCAAGAAGAGATAAAAAGCCTTCTTCGGTGATCAATACAAAGAAATAGAGGAAAACAACAGAATGGGAAAGACTAGAGATCTCTACAAGAAAATTAGAGATACCAAGGGAACATGTCATGCAAAGATGGGCTCGATAAAGGACAGAAATGGTCTGGACTTAATGGAAGCAGAAGATATTAAGAAGAGGTGGCAAGAATACACAGAACTGTACAAAAAGATCTTCATGACCCAGATAATCATGATGATGTGGTCACTCATTTAGAGCCCAACATCTTGGAATGTGAAGTCCAGTGGGCCTTAGAAAGCATCTCTACAAACAAAGCTAGTGGAGGTGATGGAATTCCAGTGGAGCTGTTTCAAATCCTGAAAGATGATGCTGTGAAAGTGCTGCACTCAATATGCCTGCAATATTGCATAGAAACTTGGAATGTTAGGTCCATGAATCAAGGCAAATTGGGAGTGGTCAAACAGGAGATGGCAAGAGTGAACGTCAACATTTTAGGAATCAGCAAAATTAAGTGGACTGGAATGGGTGAATTTAACTCAGATGACCATTATATTTACTACTGTGGGCAAGAATCCCTTAGAAGAAATGGGGTAGCCATCATAGTAAATAAGAGTCTGAAATGCAGTACTTGGATGCAATCTCAAAAAGAGAGAATGATCTCTGTTCATTTCCAAGGTAAACCATTTAGTATCATGGTAATCTAAGTCTATGCCCCAACCAGTAATGCTGAAGAAGCTGAAGTTGAATGGTTCTATGAAGACCTACAAGACCTTCTAGAACTAACACCTATAAAAGATGTCTTTTTCATTATAGGGGACTGGAATGCAAAAGTAGGAAGTCAGGAAACACATGGAGTAACAGGAAAATTTGGTCTTGGAGTACAGAAGGAAGCAGGGCAAAGGCTAACAGACTTCTGCCAAGAGAATGCCCCGGTCATAGCAAACATCCTCTTCCAACAACACAAGAGAAGACTCTACATGTGGACATCACCAGATGGTCAACACCGAAATCAGATTGATTATATTCTTTGCAGCCAAAGATGGAGAAGCTCTATACAGTCAGCAAAAACAAGTCCTGGAGCTGACTGTGGCTCAGATCAGGAACTCCTTATTGCCAAATTCAGACTTAAATTGAAGGAAGTGGGGAAAACCACTGGACCATTCAGGTATCACCTAAATTAAATCCCTTATGATTCTACAGTGGAAGTGAGAAATAGATTTAAGGGACTAGATCTGATAGACAGAGTGCCTGAAGAACTATGGACTAAGGTTCATAACATTGTATGGGAGACAGGATTCAAGACTATTTCTCATGGAAAAGAAATGTAAAAAAGCAAATGGCTGTCTGGCGAGGCCTTACAAATAGCTGTGAAAAGAAGAGAAGTGAAAATCAAAGGAGAAAAGGAAGGATATATCCATTTGAATGCAGAGTTCCAAAGAACAGCAAGGAGAGACAGGAAAGCCTTCCTCAGTGATCAATGCAAAGAAATACAGGAAAACAATAGAACAGGAGAGACTAGAGATCTCTTCAAGTAAATTAGAGATACCAAGGGAACATTTCAGGCAAAGATGGGCTCAATAAAGGACAGAAATGGTATGGACCTAACAGAAGCAGAAGATACTAAGAGGAGGTGGTAAGAATACACAGAAGAACTGTACAAAAACAGATCTTCACAACCCAGATAATTACAATGCCGTGATCACTCACTTAGAGCCTGACATCCTGGAATGCGAAGTCAAGTGAGCCTTAGAAAGCATCACTACGAACAAAGGTAGGAGAGGTGATGGAATTCCAGTTGACCTATTTCAAATCCTGAAAGATGATGCTGTGAAAGTGCTGCACTCAATATGCCAGCAACTTTGGAAAACTCAGCAGTGGCCACAGGACTGGAAAAGGTCAGTTTTCATTCCAATCCCAAAGAAAGGCAATGCCAAAGAATGCTCAAACTACCGCACAATTGCATTCATTTTGCATGCTAGTAAAGTAATGCTGAAAATTCTGCAAGCCAAGCTTCAGCAATACATGAACTGTGAACTTCCAGATGTTCAAGCTGTATCTAGAAAAGGCAGAAGAACCAAAGATCAAATTGCCAACATTTGCTGGATCATCAAAAAAGCAAGAGAGTTCCAGAAAAACATCTATTTCTGCTTTATTGAGTATGCCAAAGCCTTTGACTGTGTGGATCACAAAAAACTGTGGAAAATTCTGAAAGAGGTGGGAATACCAGACCACCTGACCTGACTCGAGAAATCTATATGCAGGTCAGGAAGCAACAGTTAGAAATGGACATGGAACAACAGACTGGTTCCACATAGGAAAAGGAGTACATCAAGGCTGTATATTGTCACCCTGCTTATTTAACTTATATGCAGAGTACAACATGAGGGATGTTGTGCCGGATGAAGCACAAGCTAGAATCAAGACTGCCAGGAGAAATAGCAATGATCTCATATATGCAGATGACACCACCCTTAAGGCAGAAAGTGAAGAAGAACTAAAGAGCATCTTGATGAAAGTGAAAGAGGAGAGTGAAAAAGTTGGCTTAAAGCTCAACATTCAGAAAACTAAGATAATGGCATCCGGTCCCATCACTTCATGTCAAATAGATGGGGAAACAGTGGAAACACTGGCACACTATATTTTGGGGGCTCCAAAATCACTGCAGATGGTGATTGGAGCCATGAAATTAAAAGACCCTTGGTCCTTGGAAGAAAAGCTATGACCAACCTAGATACCATATTAAAAGGCACAGACATTAATTTGCCAACAAAGTCCATCTAGTCAAGGCTATGGTTTTTTCAGTAGTCATGTATGGATGTGAGGGTTGGACTACAAAGAAAACTGAGTGCCGAAGAATTGATGTTTTTAAAATATGGTGTTAGAGAAGACTTGAGAGTCTCTTGGACTGAAAGGAGATCAAAGCAGGATTTCCATCCTACTGGAAATCACTCCTGAGTATTCATTGGAAGGACTGGTGCAACACTTTGGCCACCTGATGCAAAGAACTGACTCTCTGGAAAAGACCATCACGCTGGGATAGACTGAAGGCAGGAGAAGGGGACAACAGTGGATGAGATTGTTGGATGGCATCATCTACTCAATGGACATGAGTTTGAATGAACTCTGGGAATTTGTGATGGACAAGGAGGCCTGGGGTGCTGCAGTCCATGCAGTCACAAAGAGTTGGACACGACTGAGCCACTGAACTGAACTGAACTAATCAAGATCCAATAAAATTGCTACTGAAAATTTTTGGAGGGGTATCATGTTAAATGTATGAATTAATTTATGGAGAAATATCAATAACATGCTCAGGATTTTTGATTTCTTGCCCAAAAGCATGGCATGCCTTTCTATTTATTTGTCTTCTTTTTACATCCTTCAGAAGCCTATTCAAGTTTTATACTGAGTGCTCATGTTTCTTGCTATTATAAGTGACATGTTTTTTCATATTAGGTAATCTAGCAAGCCACATAAAGATTTATCTATTTTTTAATTTTGTGCTAGACAACTGGATGAATTCTATTGTTTGCAAAAACATTTTAGTTGTGTCTCATGTATTTTCTAGGAGAATAATCAAATCAGCTCCATATATAATAGCAATAATTTAATCTCCAACTTTATTTTTATGTTTATTTTTGCCTGCTGTTTTCTTTTCTCATTGTGTTTACTGGTAATTCCAGAATAACTGAAGAATCATTATTGGTGGGAATAGGGATGCTTCTAGTGGACATGTGTCATTGTTGTCAGCGCAAAGCATCTAAATCCTTTTCTAGGCTGAGGGAACTATCCGCCTTATGAATCATGGAAGACAGAACTCATCTTTTGTAAAGAAGATGAAAATGCTAGATACTGACTTTGCCTGCTTCTCTTGCAGCTAGGACCCAAGCATGTGACCTGGGTTCTGTCACTCAGAATGCAGGTCAGGAGTTGGTAATACAAAACAGAAGCCAAGGAATTCTCTCCTTGTGTCAGGTGGAGCAATAAAGACCATAAATTTGAGCTCTTGGTGCAGATGGAGCAGTGGTGAAAACAAATGCTTTGAGTAGGATTAATTTGTTGACACTTTTTTCTATTTCTGCTATGGTAGTTCGTCTGTAGTAGTGTACAGTTCTATCAGCATGCCATTTTATTGCCTTGGGTCAAAGATAACCATGTTATCAGCAAATGCAATAAAATTTTTCTTCCTTTCAAACATTTGCCTATTTATTTTTGTGTGTTATTGCATGGGTCAAAACCTCCAGTACAAGTAATAGTGATTAGCATCCTTGCGCTTTTCCTACAGATGAAAAGAATGCTTTCAATGCTTCATCATTATATATGACTTTTGCTGTAGGTTTCTAAGAGAAACTCCTTACAAGAAGGTTTCCTTTCATTCCTTGTTTTTAACTTGAACTGGTGTTGAATTTATTTTTAATGTTTATTTATTATTTTTGGCTGTGCTGGGTCTTCATTGCTTTGCAAGCTTTTCTCTAGTTGCAGAGAATGGGGGATACTCTCTGGCTGTGGTGCACAGGCTTCTCACTGTGGTGGCCTCTCTTGTTGCAGAGCACAGGCTCTAGAGTGCATGGGCTCTGCAGTTGCCGTTCCCGGGCTCTAGAGTACAGGCTCAGTAACTGGCGCACAGGCTTAGCTGCTCCTCAGCATGTGGGATCTTCAATGACCAGGGATCAAACCTGTGTTTTCCACACTGGGCGGTGGATTTTTTGCCACTGAGCCACCAGAGAAACTTGAATCGGTGTTGAATTTTGTCAAATATTTTTTCAACATCTATTGAGATAATATAATGTTTTTCTCTGAACTATTAACTAGCGATTTAGATTAGTAGTTTAACATTGAAACTTCCTTGTGTTTCTACTGTAAGGTCTATTTGATCACAATTTACTATCATTTTAATATAGGTATGATTTTGATTGTTAGCTTTCATATAGGAGTCCTGCATGTCAACTTTATTAGTGAGTTTTTACCTGAGGTTTCTCTTCTGTGTGCACAAATCTTGTTAAATTTTAGCACAAGGGTCACATTAGCATCACAGAATGAGCTAGCGTTGTTTTCCAGCTTTTTTCTCTAGTACGTGCTCTTGTCACTTCAGTTGTGTTCGACTCTCTGCGACCCCATGGACCATGGCCAGCCAGGCTCCTCTGTCCGTGGGATTCTCCAGGCAAGAATACTGGAGTGGGTTGCCATTTCCTTCGCCATAGATTCTCTAGAGCAGTTCTTATATCATAGGAATTGTCTGTTCCACAAAAATTTGGTAGATATCAATCAACACTTAAAAACTTCTGGGGCTGATAAAAATTTTAAGAGATAGATCTTTGGCTATATTTGCAACTTCTTCAATTTTTGCTATTCAGATATTATATTGCTTTAGTGAATTTTAAATTTTTAGGAAAAATTTTGTAAATGCTTAAATTTATTGTATAAAATAGTATATTAATATAGGAGATTGATAGATATTAACTGAATGAAGAAATGAATCATAAAATATTTTTATGTTCTCCAAATCTGTGGCCATATTTTCATTCTTATTCTCAAGGCTATTTATACAAGAACTTTTTTTCTTGATTATATGTGCCAAAATTTTACTCATTTTATTATTTTTATGAAAGAAACAATATTTATTATTTCATAAGAGAAAGAGGCACAACATTATCAAGTGAATAGATTTTTGTTTTATACTCATTTCTAACTTTTTACATCATAACTAGTAAAATAGATAAAATAATTTGATTTCTTGAAATATATATTGATATATATTTTGGGTTTTTTTCTGACAAATGGTAAATATTTGTGATTGCCCCATCTGAGTTTTTTTAAATGTTTTTTTCAGTAGATACAAAACCTTATAAACACAGAAATATACATACATAGATGAATTCATATATACATACCTTGTTAGCTTTATTACTGCTGCTGCTGCTAAGTCATTTCAGTCGTGTCCAACTCTGTGCGACCCCATGGAAGGCAGTCCACCAGGCTCCCCTGTCCCTGGGATTCTCCAGGCAAGAACACTGGAGTGGGTTGCCATTTCCTTCTCCAATGCATGAAAGTCAAAAGTGAAAAGTGAAAGTGAAGTCGCTCAGTCGTGTCCGACTCTTTGCAACCCCATGGACTGCAGCCTACCAGGCTCCTCCATCCATGGGATTTTCCAGGCAAGAGTACTGGAGTGGGGTGCCATTGCCTCACTCAAATCTTAATTATTTGTTTACTCAATCTGTTAGTTTCTGGACTCTCCCATAATAGTCGGAATTTATCTATCCTAGTATTTTAAACAGTTTTTGTTCCCATAGTGTGAATCATTACTTTGGGTAACAAAGTTTTCAAGAGTATCAAATGTTAATGAGTTGTACGTGGTATCAGTATTAAATATTTTTATTTGACTCATTTTTTGTTTTTTGGCCTTAGATTCCATTTTAATTGCTATTACTATTACAATATTTGCTTTTTAACTTGTACTTTTCCAGCATATTTTCTCTTTATATGTTATCTTATATGCTGTTTTCAGGCATGCTTTTTGTTAACAGCATACAATTACATTTCATTTTAATTTTTACCTTGTCCAAGAGTCAATTTTTGTGATTACTGATGTATTTGGATTTACTTTTGACTCTTTGTAAGCATTTTAGTATGTACCTTTCAAATTTTCCTTTTGATTTTTATTTCCTCCAGATTTAAGTTCTTTTGTTCATTTCAGTCATCAGATCTCTTGCATAACATTTGTTTTCTCTAAATATTTTATGATCCTGTACAATGGGCTCAGATTTGAATTTGAGATTCTCTCTCAAATGTGGACATTCTCTGATATCTTCAGTCTTCCTTTGGTGACTAGGAGAGAGAAGCAGGACATACTACCAGTTAGGATCTAAGAACGATGTACTGTCTGGATGAATGAAGGTTCCCATTCCTGCCAAGTGCTGCCAGTCTTCAAAAGCACAGCCCTGACTCTCCTGACCAGATAGTCAGTCATGGGTAGAGCCTATGGACAAGTCCCTCTGCTGCTGAGCACTTGGCACAGCTGTCTTGTTAGATGTCAAACCTCTTTACCTCTAGAATCTCCCTAAAATTACACCAGGAATATCTTCTCTTCTACCTTCAAAACTTAAGCATCTCCACTGTTGCTCTCTCTTCTTATAGTCCTTTCCTCCTGAGCCTATTTCCCATCCATCTTCTCTTGCATAAAATGTAGTGATAAGCATAATGATCACTGTTCTCTGCGTCCTCATTCAAATAAACCAACCTACAAAAGACACGTTGAAAAAGTATGGAAACCGAAATATAAACTCATATTAGATCCATGGTTCATCAGCTAGGGTTGACTCTGCCTCCCAGTCTGGAGATACTTTTAGTTGTTACTGTGGGGGTAATTAACATCTACTGACAGAGACCAGAAGTGCTCCTGGATATCCTACAACGCACAGAAGAGCTTCCTCAAAACAGAGAATCATCTTGCCCCAAATTTCAATAGTGCCAAGGTTGAGAAACCCACTATCTTAGATAATATTAAGCAATTAATTGTACAAGGTATAACAGCACAGTGATCAGGTTTTTTTCCCCAAGTCCTTGTTGATTAGAGCCGCATAATTAACTGTGCAAAAGAATGAAAAACATAAGATTTTGCGATTTGGTATGGAATTCTGTTTTTAAAAAATAAGGGAGGTAAATTAAATAAGATAGAAAAATGTTAATTTTTGAAACTGAATGATTATGGTTATATCTTGTTGTTGTTGTTGTTGTTGTTGTTTTGCTAGTTTTAATGAACAGGAAAGATAAGAGACTTTAAGGGTGAGGTAGCAGCTGAGAGTGAAGATAGAAAGGGTCATGGGACATGTAAAGAAAAAAAAGAATACCAGGAAGAAGAAAGCACTGTTAGATTAATGCCAATTTGAGGCTTAAGATCATGTTTTTCCAGTGAAACCAGTCCACAAGCTCATGTGACTTTGTCTAGCAGCACTGAACTGCTCAAATGGAGACCCAGAGAAGACAGAGGGTGGGATTTTTGCAAGGCTGGGGGATTTGATGAGTATCACAGACAAAGAAACTGGAGGAAATCTGACACTATTTGCGAAGGACTGATTGTTCCTGGAATGATGGAATCTACTTGGAGAAGAGGGAAACAAAAGGAGAGAAAAACGATGGGATCAATGGATTGGCTATGGAAATAACATCAAATGATTATATCTTTTGGTACTTGAGCAAGCAAAGGGGAAAGGCAGAGGTTGTGGTAAGACAGCAGGATATCCAAAGTTGAAACTTCAGATGGAGTCGTTTCTGGCAATGACAAGGTTCAAGGTGTGACTGTGGGACTAGGTGGCTAGACAGAATGAAGTTACTAATCATTGAGGTGAATGATCACAAGAGACCCAAGGTTAGCCCTGACAGCTTGTCCTTCTTAACTGGTTGTCTTTGAGGGGGAAAAAAAGCAGCTCTGATCTATGCTGGGCATAGCAAGAACCATGAAGCCTCCTCTTGGTTCTTACATCCTGTGATTTACCACAATCATTTTACTTAAAAACAAATGAATACTGCTTTTAGGAAGTAGGAAGTCAGGAAATATCTGGAGTAACAGGCAAATATGGCCTTGGAGTACAGAATGAAGTAGGACAAAGACTAATAGAGTTTCACCAAGAGAACACACTGGTCATAGCAAACACCCTCTTCCAGCAACACAAAAGAAGACCAGATGGTCAACACCAAAATCAGATTGATTATATTCTTTGCAGCCAAAGATGCAGACGCTCTATACAGTCAGCAAAAACAAGACTGGGAGCTGACTGTGGCTCAGATCATGAACTCCTTATTGCCAAATTCAGACTTAAGTTGAAGAAAGTAGGGAAAACCACTAGACCATTCAGGTATGACCTAAATCAAATCACTTATGATTATACAGTGGAAGTGAGAAATTGATTCAAGGGATTAGATCTGATAGAGTGCCTGAAAAACTATGGACAGAGGTTCATGACATTGTACAAGAGACAGGGATCAAGACCATCCCCAAGAAAAAGAAATGCAAAAAGGCAAAATGGTTGTCTGAGGAGGCCTTATAAATAGCTATGAAAAGAAGAGAAGTGAAAGGAAAAGTTGAAAAGGAAAGATACCCATTTGAATGCAGAGTTCCAAAGAATAGCAAGAAGAGATAAGAAAGACTTCTTCAGCGATCAATGTAAAGAAATAGAGGGAAAAATAGAATGGGAAAGACTAGAGATCTGTTCAAGAAAATTAGAGATACCAAGGGAACATTTCATGCAAAGATGGGCACAATAAAGGACAGAAATGGTAGGGACCTAACAAAAGCAGAAGATACTAAGAAGTGGCAAGAATACAAAGAACTATACAAAAAGATCTTTATGACCCAGATAATCACTATAGTGTGATCACTCACCTAGAGTCAGACATCCTGGAAGTTCACGTGGGCCTTAGGAAGCACCACTATGAACAAAGCTAGTGGAGGTGATGGAATTCCTAAAAGATGATGCTGTGAAAGTGCTGCACTCAATATGCCAGCAAATTTGGAAAACTCAGCAGTGGCCACAGGACTGGAAAAGGTCAGTTTTCATTCCAATACCAAAGAAAGACAATGCCAAAGAATGCTCAAACTACCACACAATTGCACTCATCTCACACGCTAGTACACTAATGCTCAAAATTCTTCAAGCCAGGCTTCAACAGTACGTGAACCATGAACTTCCAGATGCTCAAGCTGGATTTAGAAAAGGCAGAGGAACCAGGGATCAAATTGCCAATATCCGTTGGGTCATTGAAGAAGCAAGAGAGTTCCAGAAAAACATCTATTTCTGCTTTACTGACTATGCCAAAGCCTTTGACTGTGTAGATCACAATAAACTGTAGAAAATTCTTAAAGAGATGAGAATACCAGACCACCTGACCTGCCTCTTGAGAAATCTGCATGCAGGTCAGGAAGCAACAGTCAGAACTGGACATGGAACAACAGACTAGTTTCAAATCAGAAAAGGAGTACGTCAAGGCTGTATATTGTCACCCTGCTTATTTAACTTCTAGACAGAGTACATCATGAGAAATGTTGGGCTGAAAGAAGCACAAACTGGAATCAAGATTAAGGGGAGAAATATCAATATCCTCAAATATGCTGATGACACCACCCTTATGGAAGAAAGCAAAGAAGAACTAAAGAGCCTCTTGATGAAAGTGTAAGAGGAGAGTGAAAATGTTGGTTTAAAACTCAACATTCAGAAAACTAAGATCATGGCATTCAGTCTCATCACTTCACAGCAAATAGATGGGGAAACAATGGAAACAGTGACAGACTTTAGTTTTGGGGGTCCAAAATCACTGCAGATGGTAACTGCAGCCATGAAATTAAAAGACGCTTTGTCTTTGGAAGAAAAGCTATGATCAACCTAGACAGCATATTAAAAAGCAGAGACATTACTTTGCCAACAAAGATCCATCTAGTCAAAGCTATGGTTTTTCCAGTAATCATGTGAGAGTTGGACTATAAAGAAAGCTGAGTGCCAAAGAATTGATGCTTTTAAACTGTGGTGTTAGAGAAGACTCTTGAGAGTCCCTTGGACTAAAAGGAGATCAAACCAGTCCATCCTAATGGAAATCACTCCTGAATATTCACTGGAAGGACTGATGCAACACTTTGGCCACCTGATGCAAAGAACTGACTCATTTAAAAAGACCGTGACGCTGGGAAAGATTGAAGGTGGGAGAAGGGGATGACAGAGGATGAGATGGCTGGATGGCATCACTGACTCAATGGACATCAATCTGAGTAAACTCTGGGAGTTGGTGATGGACAGGGAGGCCTGGTGTGCTATAGTCTGTAGGGTCATAAAGAGTCAGACACAACTGAGCAACTGAACTGAACTGTTTTTAGGACATGAGATGACACCTCTACGGTATATAAATGCATAACAGGTCCCATTTAATCCAGGAGGCTAGGGTTAGGTGGGCTGCTGAGTTGTGGCAGTGGGAACCTAGAGAGTGAGAAGGTGGTGAGGGGCCCTTCTGCAAGAGGAGTAAGAGAGTTTATAGAAGAAATGGATGAAGGAGGGAAATGAGGGAGGCTTTCTAAGTGTTCTCTTAGAATCAGCCCTGGCCAGTTTTTACATACTGTACACTGAATCTCAGCATGTATCAAAGAGAGAGTATAATCTAAAATTAGTCAGATAAATTTGATTTTATCATCATGAGTTCTTTTAATAAGACCACACAGAATCTTATCTATTTCAGAAAGGATTATACAAAAGGTTAACATCTCTTTTGTACCAACAATAGCTCAAAACAGGATCCGACTTCAAGCTATATGAGAAGAGATCCTTGTTGCTCAGTGGCTGTCCAATGGCAGAAAGGGCAGTATGTACTTGTTAAATTATGAACAACAAAAGTAGCCTTCTGCCTTTCTGTAGCTGCTCAGGGCAGATACAACTGTACCTGAACCAGAAGTACTCACTCAGACATATCAGTAAATTAAGCCATCAATAATTTCTGTTCTTTTCCACACAATTTTAAAGTAAAAAACAATTTTACTATTAGGCTCAGTGCCCACCTCTGAGGATAAGCAAAGGGAAAAAAATTTACTTAGCGTCAACCACATTGCCCTTCATTGATTTATCCAACAAATACTGAGAATTTCCTGCAAGCTGGGCATTCTGCACATGCTCTGAATAGAGACTAGGGACAGTCCCAGCCCTCGAGTGATTACTATCCAGTGAGGATAGAGAAACGGGTACTTTCAAAACTGAGGAGATGTAATGACTAAGACTCACTCATTTCTTCCATAATTTTGTAGGCTATGTGCTAAGTACATTGTTAAACCCTAGGAATAAATATGTATGTACAGATGCAGCGCCTGCCTTGATTGATATGAGCAAAGAGGAGGTAAACCTACCTAGGGTCATCAGGGAAGTCTCCTTGGAGGACCTGCCCATCTGTTGAATCTTGAATACAGATCAGAGGCCTCAAGCAAAGAAGCATGGGAAAACATTCTGAGCATCAGAATCAAGAAATCACAGTGCACTTAAGAAACTGAAATAAACCAGAATGGCTGGAGCCAGTGTCGAGGTGTGAGGAAGGAGTGGGATATGAGGCAGTAGAGTAATCGAGTGCTCAGTTGTGTCCAACGCTGTGCGACCCTATGAATGAACTATAGCCCACCAGTCTCCTCAGTCCATGGGATTTTCCAGGCAAGAACACTGGGGTGGGTTGCTGTTTCCTCCTCCAAATTAAAAACAGTAGTAACACCAAATGCTGGCCAGGATACAGAGAAACCGGATCACTCATCCACTGCTGTGGAAATGTGAAGTGGTACAGCCACTCCAGGAAACAGTTACTTAACAGAACTACTCTAGACTTACCATTCAGCCCAGCAATTGAATAACTGAATCCTTTTCCAAGGGATCTTCCCAACCCAGGGTTCAAACCCGCATCTCCTGTATCTCCTGCATTTCAGGCAAATTCTTTACCACAGAGCTACCATACATCATGTGTAAAAATTTAAACTTACTCTGGATATGATAAGCTATTCAAGGGTGTTTAAGGGCACCCCACTCCAGTACTCTTGCCTGGAAAATCCCATGGATGGAGGAGGCTGGTAGGCTGTAGTCCATGGGGTCGTGAAGAGTCGGACATGACTGAGTGACTTCCCTTTCACTTTTGACTTTCATGCATTGGAGAAGGAAATGGCAACCCACTCCAGTGTTCTTGCCTGGAGGATCCCAGGGACAGGGGAGCCTGATAGGCTGCCGTCTATGGGGTCGCACAGAGTTGGACATGACTGAAGTGACTTAGCAGCAGTAAGGATTTTTCTGAGCAGGAGAATAACATGATTGGGCTGCATTTGGGATAGATCATTCTGTAGCAGTATAGAAATGGCTTTACGCTAGGCAAGACTGGAAGTCAGCAGTATAATTAGAAACTCAGTGCAGATTCTGACAAGAAATAATAAGGATTTAAGACAACAGAACTGAATTAAGACAACAGCACTGTGGATTAAAATATGATATAGAGTGAAACTGAGAAATGTTTAGTAAGTTTAGACAGGATTTGGGTGGGTGGTTAGAATAGAAATTAAAGGATCAGAGGAGCCAAGGATGACTTTCAGGTATCTCTTTGGGACTAAACTATGTCATTGTTAGCTGATATAACAAGAAAAGAAACATGCTTCAGGGAAGATGCATTTCTCAAGATAGATGTACCATGATGCACTAAGGGAAAAAGTGCAATAGAAAAGGCTAGATTTAAAAAAAAAAAAAAAAAAAGGAAAGGCTAGATTAAACATTTAAGTTAAATATATAGGAGAGAGACTTTTATCAAAATTCAAAACTTTTGCTCCACCAAAGACTCTGTGAAGAGTATGAAAAAACATGCCTTGTATTTTACAAAGAACTCTTGAAATTCAGTAGTCAACAAGTAATCCAAATAGAGACTAGGCGAGACATTTCATCAAAGACATAAAAAGATACTTTATCAAAGAGGATATATGGCAAATAAGCACATGAAAAGTTATTCAATATCATTAACCATGTTAACAAAAATTAAAGAGAAATGAAAATTAAGACCACAATAAGATATCACTACACACCGATTAAAATGGCTAAAATTAAAAATAGTAGTAACACCAAATGCTGGCTGGGACACAGAGAAACTGGATCACTCATCCATCACTGTGGAAATATGAATTGGTACAGCCACTCTGGGAAGTAGTTTCTTAACAGAACTACTCTAGACTTACCATTCAGCCCAGTAACTGAATACTTAGGCATTCATCTCAGGGAAATAAAAACTTATGTTTACACATCAATTACAAAACCACATAACAAAACCATGAATGCTGATAGCAGCTTTATTTGTAATAGCTTGGAAAACTGGGAAAACAAAAATACAAATAGATGTCTTTCCATGGGTAAAGGGTTAAACTGGCATTTCCACACTATGGAATACTATTCAGCTAAAACATCTATTGATACAAAAAACTGGAATGGATTTCATGGGAATTATGTGGAGTGAAAAAAAGCCAGTTTCAAAAGGCTATTATATTATTAAAACATTATTAACTCTCTTGAATGTTTTAATATATAGGCACACATACATGTACACATACACATGAGTGCATATGAATGTGGTGAGATTTGAATAAGTTCTGTGGATTGTATCAATGTCGATGAATTTTTGCTTTATTTTTATTTTATTATTTTATTAGCATTATGCAAGATGTTACCATGGGAGAAAACTAGGTGAAAGATATATGGGACTTCACTTTACATTTTTTCAAACTTCCTGTGAATCTATAATTATTTCAAAATAAAAAGCTATGTGTAAACAAAAGATCTGACATGTGGAAACTAAGACCCAACACAATCAAATAAATAAAATAAATTTAAAAAAGAATAAAAACTTATGTGTGTATATATATATGTACATGTATACTATATATATATATATATATATATATATATGACAAAAAGAATTGGTTCTAGTCCACAGATGGAGGGATTTGCTTCCTTCCTGAGAAAGGATGAGGATATAGGTTTAGATGCAAGAAGCAGGTGGTATGGCTAGACGGCCAAGAGATAAAAGGTCATCACCAAATGTTGTCTATTTTCCATGGCAGGAGTCACAACCAGCTGCTAAAAGAGACAAGGAAGAGGTGAGGTACAAAGCTTGCATGAGCTACAAAGCTCGTGTGAGCTGAAGGTTTGGAATAACCCCTGAGAGAACAGGAGAGGGCATTTCAAAGAAATACCGTATCATCTCCATTTCTTAACCTCACATGATTGCTCACAGTGCTGTCTAGCAGCACTCTCTGCAATGATAGACATAGTCTTAACCATGCTCTTCAATACAGTAGCCACTGGCCACATGTGGCCACTGAACACTTGAAATGTGGGTACTGTGACAGAGGAAGTAATTTCTACTTGTATTCAATTTTAATTTAAATAGCCACATGTGGTTAGTGGCTACCCTATTAGACAGTGAAGCTAACGGAGGCACATAATAAAGGAGTCATAAATTTTCAACCACAGTCCCATCCTTTTGGGTTGTTAGTGAAGATCCAGACCAAATATCCAAAGCATAAAATTTTCTTTCATTTCTGTGTTAGTTATATTCAGTTTATACCAAAGCTGCAGATCAGTAGGAAACCTTTGATTCACAAAGTTCTCAAAGTCTCAATAGGCAGCTTTCAAGCAATTCCATCCTCTATTATTCCTGCCTTTCAAATTCTTTGTCACATTCATATTCCAAACAACTTGGCAGCAAGGTCTTATTAAAGCACAGGTTTCAAAGGTCTGAAACTGTACCATATATGTGCTTCCAGAACTTTCTGAGGCTCAAATGAGCCTACCTATTCTCAGAATGCTATGGTTTTTCCAGTAGTCATGTATGGATGTGAGAGTTGGACTGTGAAGAAGGCTAAGTGCCAAAGAATTGATGCTTTTGAACTGTGGTGTTGGAGAAGACTCTTGAGAGTCCCTTGGACTGCAAGGAGATCCAACCAGTCCATTCTGAAGGAGATCAGCCCTGGGATTTCTTTGGAAGGAATGATGCTAAAGCTGAAACTCCAGTACTTTGGCCACCTCATGCGAAGAGTTGACTCACTGGAAAAGACTTTGACGCTAGAAGGGACTGGGGCAGGAAGAGAAGGGGACGACAGAGGATGAGATGGCTGGATGGCATCACTGACTCGATGGACGTGAATCTGAGTGAACTCAGGGAGTTAGTGATGGACAGGGAGGCCTGGCGTGCTTTGATTCATGGGGTCGCAAAGAGTCAGACATGACTGAGCGACTGAACTGAACTGAACTGATTCTCAGGATGTAGCTGAAGAGGCTGAGGCTATTCTGATGGGTGCATCAGCCAATGACAGAGTAACCTCCATAGGTGACCATGGGCTGACTCCAACTTCAACTTGTACCACTCTCCCCATATCTCACTAAGTTTCAAACATACTAGCTGGCTGATTCCTGAAGCACAGCAGAAGGGCCTTCTGGCCTCAAGGCACTGAATAAACACTACAGTAAGTGAGGGGATCAGATGAACAGACAAATGGATGAAGTTCACAATAGGTGCTCCTTTCCACCATTACTACTGATTCCAAGTCATGTACCATGGTCCTGATTTTGTCTGGCACCCATTGTTTACAAACCCACGGTCCACTTAAGGATAAACAGTGGGGAAAGTCCATCTATGGCCACACTTACCATATAAGCCCAGTTAGTCAAGACACAGCTCCTCACTCAAATATTGCAGAAAATCGTCAGATGACATGTTTGGGGGAGAACAAGGGTGTGGCCCTCACTCCAGAGACATTCCCTCCCCTGTGCCCCTAATTCCAATAAAAACTGCTGTGCAGGCATGTTCTAGATGATTCTCTTCCAGTTAGCAATTGTTTGCAAGAAAAGAGCCCTAAGTTCTGTTGACTGAAGAAATTCCTGGGGTTGCAACTTTCCAGAGAATGCAGTTTTAGAAATGGAGGCTTTAAGTGATTTGGAGCCAGCCTGCCCTCTGCTTACATATCGGCTTTCAGGAGCCGATCAGAGGAGGGTTTGCATTGAAGTAGGCCTTTTCCTTGTAACCCGAGAGCTTGGCTAATGACCTCGAGTGTTTCTCTGAGAGAGAACAGCAACCTAGAAGAGCCTTTAAAAGATAGCTGGCACATTAAAAATTGATGCAACACTTCAAAGTTTAATATCTAAGCAAAACGCTTAGTGTTTACTGCTACTGCACATTTTCATATGTATTGAATGTTGGGGAGAAAGTCTGGTGGGCCTGGGGAACATGACTAAGAAAACTGTCTAACATCCATGGTATATATTCCCAAAAAGTCAATCCAAGGTTTTTAGTTTATGGCTATTCTAGAATAATGGTTTTTCTTCAGCCTACAGACAATATTTAGGTTGGAAGGAAGGTTGACTGCCGTTTCTTCCAATGGTCAAAGTACTGGAAAATTTCCAAAACTTGGCTTCTACACTAGCCATTCTCAACCTTTATTTCTGCAAGACATTGAGGGTCACCACTAGCGGTAAATGATCATACAAAAATCCAGTTATTAAAAAATGCATTTCATGTTAAACAGAGTTTCTGTGATGGAAAGAATAAAAGGTGCCTGGCAAAAACAAGCATGGGCTAAAATGTCAAAGAGTAGGGATTGGGTAACTATATGTAACAAGCCAGGAAGAGGAAAAACAAAACCAAAAAGCAAACAGAATGATGAAAGCTTCCTATAATTAAATAGTCCAGCTCTATTCAGGTGGTACTTGTAAAGGGAAATTATTAAGTGTAGGCTATAGAGTAATGAGGCTGGTTCCGTAAGCCACAGATAAGGAAGGACCAGTTTCAATATGTTCTCTTGGCACCTTACAGGTGCAGCAGTGAACAGCCTCCAATGTCCCCCACTTACACTCAACACTCCAACACCTTTGCTCAAGAGTGAGGATCCCAGGAAAGGGCCTGATATGTCAAGTGTTAGTCATCCATTGCCAATCTCCCAGGTCAACTGCCTGTCCTTGGTTGTACTGGGGAAGGGGAGAAAAAGGCTCATTTCTTTAGTTACTATCATTTTTTGAGTTTGCACTGTTCTGGGCACTAGGGAAACAGCCATGAGAAAAACAGATGAAGTCTCTGCTCTTGTGGTGCTTACATTCTAGACTAGCGGTCCCCAATCTTTTGGTACCGGGGACCAGTTCCGTGGAAGACAATTTTTCCACAGATTGGGGGAGGGTGTTCAGGGGGTAATGTGAGTGATGGGGAGCAGCAGATGAAGCTTTGCTCATTTCCTGCCACTCATCTCCTGCTGTGAGGCCCAGTTCCTATTGGTCTTGCAGCCAGGGGCTTGGGGACCCCTGTTCCAGACCATTTAGAAAAGCAGCACTCCAGGCAAGGAGAACAGCAATGGCAAAAACCCAGAAGCTGGAATGAGCTTGGCACCTTAGCGGAAATGGAGCAGGGAAAGCAAAGGGCAGAAAGCAGTGTTAAGAGTAACGCTTTTCTCTCCTGATGCATCCTTCTAGGTAGCAGGAAATCCTCCAGCACAGCACCCCTTGGTGTCAGACTTATTTGTCTATTCACAGTGGAGGAGACATTCCCCAGGGGAAAGCAGGTGCTCTTAAGGAAAGGTGCGGCCTTCATCACGGAGTATCATCTCCGTGTAGCTTGATGTGTACCCTTCAGAGTCAGATTCTATATTTCAACAGTCAAAACACATTTCTGCATCACTCTTATTTAAACAAACTTATTGTCTTAGTTGTTCTAGTAGATTAAATGTGCTAAGGAAGTTTCCAAAGGCTGAGGGTGGAACAGAACAGCCAAAAGAAATGCCTCTGAGGCCCTCCAGCTTACGTGAGTATTCTGAAGCAGTCTTCCAAAAGTTGCTGTTTCCAGGCAAGATCAGAACTGGAAAAAACAAAGAGAACTCTGCAAAGACTCAAAAAGCTGACAGCCAACCTATAATGCACAGAGACCTTCCCATAACTCAAAAATCAGATAGTTCACCTGTAAAGTAAAGAGAGATTCCTGGAATCTCACCAGTGTTCAGTCCTAATCTTCTCTGAAGAGAAAGTCCCAGTCCTATATTTGAAATATCCAAAGCCAGTGGAGAACTGAATCAAGTTAAAGCTATAACAGTAAATGTTCTTTATCTTGATCTCTACTGTTATTTTAAAGAAAGGGGCGGTATATAATCAAAAATTACAAGTAACATGAAGTAAGAAGAAAATGTGACCCGTGAGAAGTCAAGAGAGAAGATCATCATTGGAAACATACCCAGATGGAAGAATTACTAGTACACAGGGACTTTAAGATAAATATGTCAAAGCATCTAGAGTACAGCGTGAACAACACATGGAGGGTTTCAGCAGAGTAAAGGAACCTATAAAAGGGAACAAATGGAAATGCTGGAAGTAAAAATTATACCATAAATGAAGAAGTCACTTAAAGGGCTTATAGCAGACTGGACACTGAAGTAGGAAGTACCTTGAAAATAGGTCTAGAGAAACTACACAAAAGGAAACTCAAAAGGGAAAAACAATGTAAAAATGTGGAATAAAGCATCTGAGATCTGAGAAGGAATATAAAATATACTAATACATGTGTTATTAGAGTGATAGAAAAAGAGATAAAATGGGGACACAAGAAATATTTAACTAGATAATAGTCAAGAATTTTCCAAAACTGACTAAACATATCAACTTGGAGCAAAATTAAAACAAATTAAAACTAAAACCCTAAGCACGATTAGAACAGCAACAGCACCAAAGGAAACCACAATCAAACAGCTAAAAACCAGATAAAAATAAAGCAGTAGGAGAAAACTGACATATTACACACAAGAGACCTGACTTCTCATCAGAAACAATAGAAGACAACAGACAATGGAGTGACATTATTAAATTGAAAGAAAAAAACTATCTACCCAGAATTCTATAACCCACAAGAATATTTTTCAAAATTTGTAAAGATGTTCTAATACACAAACTAAAAGAATTCATTGCAAACACCTGCACTAAAAGAAATTCCAGAAGTTAAAGGCAAATGCTATGGAATAGAAACCTTGATCGGCAAGAAGAGATTAAGAGCACCAAAAAAAGTAACTACCTAGATAGATATAAGAGTTTTGACCCTTTATATTATTATTATAAATTTCTTAAAATACTATTGACTATTTAAAGCAAAAATAATAATGCCATTCAGCCCCCAAATTAAGTATTTATCCTGACGTCCCTATAAAAACTACTATCTCGTGGTAATCAAATGCTTCATGAGACATTTCTCTTTCTAGAGTATACCAGTTAATAAACGAAGCAGGAAAGATAGAATTAAAATAGCAACACTTTGCAACCTCTAATAAATTAAGGGATCTAGGCAAATATCATCAAGGACTGCTAACAAGACAGAAGAATGACAACCAGGAATTCTATCACTTAATGCACATATGCTCACTACCACCGATGGATAGGTTCTTGCCAAAAACGATTCAGTTCAAACCTGATCAATCCTCTAGAGGTAACAGACTCTAGATACAACTACCAATTTACAGAAAATACGAGGACAGAATATTCTCCCTCTTCAGAGGCATCCTGTGTGAGTATATGTCACCACTGACCATAAACATTCTTAATCACGGGGTTTTTTTTTTCTTAGAAAACAAGAGAAAGGGATTTTTTTTTTTTTTCATTTTTATGTGCTATGTGAGAATACTAAATGCCTATCCTGTGCACTTAACACATTTAGGTGAATTGAATTAAATTTCATGCAAAATGGCACAGAAAGCAATGCCCAAAGACAAAAGCCCAATTCTAGTCTATTAAAAACCAAATCCAGTTAAAGAAAGGTCACACCAGGCTGTACCTGCCATTCACCTGAACCTGACAGAAAGGTGTTACTGAAGAATGCATGTGCTTGAAGAGTGAAATACCCATTCTTTAACCCGGCAGCCAGCCCTACACAGCCTCAAAGGCCATCTAATCTCCCAGCAGAAATACTAATGAAAAGAACACATTACAGAGTCTTCTCCCCTCTAATAATGAAGGCATACAATTTAGAATTTATGCCTCAAGATCCACTACATGTCCCTTACAGCACTGTGAGCACCCCCAAGAAACTGAAATAAAAGTGTTGACTATGTAGCAGTGATTTGATGGAGAATGCATCATTCCAGGTGATTTTTATGTTAGTCCACCTTACTCTCATATTTCAATTTTCTATTACAACTGAAAAATGGGGATCATTTTCACTAAGAAAAACTGAGCAAAATAAAATGCAGTACACTATTACCTGAGCTATAGAAACATGTAAACATGTTTTAAAGAGAAGTTCACAACAGCTGCAGCATTCTTAACCATACTGCCTGAACAACTCCAATTCACCCACCATAACTGATTTAATATGAGAGTATAATTAGTATCGTTGATTACTATCTGGTGCCAGATATCCCAGATGCCCCACCTTCATGCTAATTAATCTTGAAAACTTTCCAAGTTTTCCTCTACTCTCCCTGCCTCTGTTTCCTTCATCAGTGCACACAAGGTGTTCTACTCAAAAAGTGCCACAAGAATGGCATCACTAGCTCTTGCACACAGTTGGTATTCAGTAAATGTTTGCTTATTTAATTCCCTGCTCCTTCATCACAGTAATTCTCATAAGAATGGAGAACTAACAGCCAAGGTTTAGGCTTGGATCACCTTAACCAGCATTGGTTTTTAAGGCCATGGAAACCCAAATGTTCAAAGTTGTTACTAAAAGGCAATCTTTAGAACACCCGAAGAATCATCACAGGGGTAATTTGTTGGGAATACTCTGCATTTGGCCCCTGAAAGATAATCGCTTTACCGTCTGAGCCACCAGGGAAGTCTGAAAGACGATAGGCTATACCATTAATATGTCACTAATCTAAATGAAATTAGTGGAATTTGACCAAACTAGCTATGAGGGTTTCCCTCATAGCTCAGTTGGTAATCATCTGCCTGCAATGCAGGATACCCAGGTTCAGTTCCTGGGTCGGGGAGATCCCCTGGAGAAGGAAATGGAAACCTACTCCAGTATTCTTGCCTGGAGAATCCCATGGACAGAGGAGCCTAACAGGCTACACAGTCCACAGGATCGCAAGAGTTGGACACGACTTAGCGACTAAATCACCACCACCAACAGAACTAGGCATTACTTTGTTAGGTTAGCAAAGTAATGCTCAAAATTCTCCAAGCTAGGCTTCCAACAGTATGTGAACCAAGAACTTCTAGATGTTCAAGCTGGATTTAGAAATGGCAGAAGACTAAGAGATCAAATTGTCAACCTCCAATGGATCATAGAACAAGCAAGGGAATCCCACAAAAACGTCTATTTCTGCTTTATCGACTATGCCAAAGCCTTTGGCTATGTGGATCACAACAAACTGTGAAAAATTCTTAAAGAAATGGGAATACCAGACCACCTTACCTGCCTCCTGAGAAATCTGTATGCAGGTCAAGAAGCAACAGTTAGAACCAGACATGGAACAATGGAATGGACTGGTTCCAAATCAGGAAAGGAGTACATCAAGGCTGTATACTATATATTGTATACTTACCCTGCTTATTTAACTTATATGCAGAGTACATCATGCAAAATGTCGGGCTGGATGAAGCACAAGCTGGAAGACTGTCAGGAGAAATAACAATAACCTCATATATACAGATGACACCACCCTTATGGCAGAAAGTGAAGAGGAACTAAAAGCCTCTTGATGAAAGTGAAAGAGGAGAGTGAAAAAGTTAGCTTAAAACTCAACATTCAGAAAACTAAGATCATGGCATCCAGTCCCATCGCCTCATGGCAAATAGATGGGGAAACAATGGAAACAGTGACAGACTTTATTTTCTTGGGCTCCAAAGTCACTGCAGATGGTGACTACAGCCATGAAATTGAAAGGTGCTTGGTTCTTGGAAGAAAAGCTATCATCATCAACCTAGACATCATATTAAAAAGCAGAGACATTACTTTGTCAACAAAGGTCTGTCTAGTCAAAGCTATGGTTTTTCCAGTAGTCCTGTATGGATGTGAGAGTTGGACCATAAAGAAAGCTGAGCACCAAAGTACTGATGCTTTTGAACTGTGGCCTTGGAGAAGACTCTTGAGATTCTCTTGGACTCAAAGGAGATCAAACCAGTCAATCCTAAGGGAAATCAGTCCTAAATATTCATTGGAAGGACTGATGCTAAAGCTGAAGCTCCAATACTTTGGTCACCTGATTGGAAGGGCTGACTTGCTGGAAAAGACCCTGATGCTGGAAAAGATTGAAGGCAGGAGGAGAAGGGGATGACAAAGGATGAGATCGCTTGATGGCATCACCAACTCGGTGGACAATGAGTTCGAGCAAGTTCCAGGAGTTGATGATGGACAGGGAAGCCTGGCGGGCTGCAGTCCATGGGGTCACAAAGAGTCGGACACAACTGAAGGACTGAACTGACTGAACAGAACTAGGCAGTGATGCTATTAAAAAATGTGGTCAAAAGCCTAAGTGATCGCTGATCTCTCACTATGAATATAGTTTACACTGAAGTTATCTACAAAATAACTAGTTTACTTGACAAATGGTAGGCCAATTATTACCTTCAACAAAAATAGATTCACAGTTTTTGCTTCCTGTGGCCCCTCCCTTATCTGCTCTGCCCTTTTGGGAAATCCCACAACGTCATAAATCCAGCGTCACTTTCCAGTCTAAGCAATCCCGTAAAAATACAGATGGCTTTTTTCCAGCAGCTATTATTTCAAAACAGTGGTATAGAGTTCTCATTAGAGTCGTGATGGTAAAGGCTGGGAAATAGAAGAAAATACCAAAAATGGGTACAAGAATTGGAAGAAGCAAGGTCAAAATATCCCATTTGGTGCCAGAGAGGGTGTGGAAAAAGGGAACCTTCCTACACTGATGGTGGGAATGTAAATTGGTATAGCCACTATGGAAAACAGTATTGGAAGTTCCTTTAAAAACTAAAAATATAGTTACCACATGATCCAGCAATCCTACTCCTGGGTATATATCCAGACAAAGCTGTAATTCAAAAAGATACATGCACTCCTGTGCTCACAGCAGTGCTATTCAACAATAGTTAAGGCATAGAAAGAACCTAAATGCCAATCAACAGATGAATGTATAAAGAACATGTGGTACATATATACAATGGAATATTAAACATAAAAAGAATGAAATGGTGTCATTTTTAGCAACAAGGATGGACCTAGACATCATCATATTAAGCAAAATAAGTCAGAAAGAGAAACACTATATGATATCTCTTATATGTGGAATCTAACATATGATACAAATGAATACATCTACAAAGCAAAAACAGACTTGCAGACAAAGAGAACAGGCTTGTGGTTTCCAAGGGGAAGAAGGGACAGAGGAGAGAAGGATTGGGAGCAAATTCAAGCTATAATTTAGAGGATAAATAAACAAGAAGGTATATTATATATAGCACATGGAACTATATTCTAATCCTGTGATAAACCACAGTAGAAAAGAATATGAAAAAGAATACTGAGCCACTTTGTATAACTGAGTCACTTTGCTGTACAGCAGAAATTAAATGCAACATTGTAAATCAACTATATTTCAATAAAATTTTTAAAATATATATCCTATTTGGAAAATCATAGTTCTCCATCAACTGTGGCAAGTTCTGTAGCTCTTATTCACATTTCCTAAGGCAAGGTACATACTAATGCTCTGGAAGATAAACTTTCTATTTGAGAAATAGTAATCTTCAACTATACTTCAATTTAAAACAAAACAAAACTATGCAAAGAACTCTATTCACTACTCTGTAATGACTCATATGGAGATATAATCTAAAAAAGATTGATTTATGTATAACTGACTCACTTTGGTGTACAGAGAACTAATACAACACTATATCAACTATACTCTAATAAAAATTTTTTAATTAAAATTTTTAAAAATTAACAAAAGCAAAGAAACAATAGTTTTGGCATTCAGCTACTTAGTAACTCATCTTAAATAGGAAGAGAAAAGAAATAGTTGAGGACTGGGTTCCCTGACATTCTTAATCTGCTGCGCTAGATTTGCTTGAGAAGGCAGTGATTCTAAGTGCTAAGAAAGGTCTGGAAAATTTACACAAAAGGGGCTGGTATGATGCTCTTACATCACACAGAAACTTAACACTTTTTTTCTCCATTTCAACATGCTTGTCTTCAGATGCGCCTAAGCATTTGCATGAATGGTTTTGGAGCATGTTGGCAAGAACAAGTAACACTCAGGAAAGATCCTCTTAGGCTTCATAAGGTCTTAACGCTCTTCAGAGTACTTAAATCACAACACAGCTCTCTCAGGCACCTCTCTGCCTAGTTCTTCACCAAGTCCACTTTCTCTTTCTCTCCCTTACTGTGGGTATTTTTCAAACCTCAGTTCTCATCAACCCCAAATCTTCTCTTGCCCTATTTCCCCATATTGAGCTGCTGCAATCTCAGTTCTGACCTCTATGCTAATGATTCTCACATTTTTATCTATGAAAATCTATGAAAATATTTACTAAATATCTACAAGCAAATATATTTTTAAGCTTCAAAGTGATAGAAGAAATAAAGAAAATTCTGGTGTGCTTGTGCAAAATGAGAAATGTCTGCACTTAAAAAGTAAGCAAAAATTAAGAGACAAACAATAAACCAGGAAAAAATGCAATAAGTACAATGATTTAACATATCTAAACATTATAATAATATATAACATAAATATTATGATACATAATAGGTAATTCACAAAAAAGAAATGCAGATCCTCATACATGTATGGAAGAAAATATATACTTGAAGAAATGCAAATTTAAAAAATTTAAATAGAAAAATAGCCATAATTGTGGATGATAATTGATGTACAAATGTGCTCATATTGTATCATTACTGTAATAAATTGGAATCCATCTAAGTGTCTAACACCAGTGTAACAATTAGATAATTATAGTATAATACATATTAGCATTCATGGTGGGGCTTTAGGGGATCCTCAAATATTTCAAAACTAAAATATTTCTTCCCAAATAGTGAAGATTTAAACTGCTTGAGGGGGCTTTCAGTTATGCATTATTTTTGCTTACTTCTAAAAGCCTACTAAAATGACCATAAAGGGTTAAAGACAAAGGACAAAGAACCAAAGAAGGGAGTGTGTTAGTTCAATAAAATTTCCGGAAGTTGAAAGCAGATAAGGAAGTCAAAATTGACTTATCAGAGTTGAAGGAAGCTGAAATTCAAATGCCTATGGAACAGAAAACAATGAGAAGATGCTGATTCACGCCCACCCAAAGTCCCTGAAAGGCTCAGAAATCAGTAGTCTCAGTTGCAATGGGAGAGAAGCAAGTGCTAAAAGACTGGTTGAAACTTTTTATGGAAAATAATTAGAGTGCAGTTCCCTCCTCTCTAAGCAGCCAGGCAGCAACATTTAACTATCCCCCAAAGACATACAAGATTTATTCTCTGAAGCATTAAACTTCAAAGAAAAACAAATCAGAACATGAAGCATCAAGAAAAACAAATCTAAAAAGACTGAAACACAATTTTCAAAATTTCCATCTAAAAATATCAAAAATTTAAAAATATTTCCACAGGTCCACCTGTCTCTCAGTAAAAAAATGAATAAATCAACTATGAAATATCCACACAGTGGAGAACCACGTAACCACAAAAACAGGATGAAAAAGACTTCTATATTCCAATATGGCATTATCTTCAGGATGGTATTAAATGACACAAAAAACAAATTATGGAACAGAGTTTATAGCATTCTACCTTTTGTGAAGGAAAAACAATAGGATAATACATACTTACCTGTTATTGAAAAAATAAACATGGAATGATAAAACAGAAACTAATTTTTAAAAAGGACAAGAAAAATGGAAGTAAGACTTCTCTGAATTTACATATTTACTAATTTTGACCTTTGACTCATATAATTATTCTCTGTAATTCAAAAATAAAATTAACTGAAGAAGGAAAGGAACTGAATGCTGGATTTAAAACAAAATGAAGAAATCTGAAACACATTTATCAAATTTGTAACATAATCACACAGAGGACAAAATATCTCAAGTGATTTTTAAGGTAAGTAAAGAAGGCTGAGCGCCAAAGAATTGATGTTTTTGAACTGTGGTGTTGGAGAAGACTCTTGAGAGTCCCTTGGACTGCAAGGAGATCCAACCAGTCCATTCTGAAGGAGATCAGCCCTGGGATCTCTTTGGAAGGAATGATGCTAATGCTGAAACTCCAGTACTTTGGCCACCTCATGAAAAGAGCTGACTCATTGGAAAAGACTCTGATGCTGGGAGGGATTGGGGGCAGGAGAAAGGGACAACCAAGGATGAGATGGCTGGATGGCACCACTGACTCGATGGACGTGAGTCTGAGTGAACTCCAGGAGTTGGTGATGGACAGGGAGGCCTGGCGTGCTGCTATTCATGGGGTCGCAGAGTTGGCACGACTGAGCGACTGAACTGAACTGAACACTGCTATCCGTATTAGTTAGATATGTTACAAAGGCCAAAAGAAAGGTATAAAGGTAAAGAAATCTTTGCTTCATTTTTTGTAGTAGTAATATTGGCACTATTGTTTAAAATACTGCTGCTGCTGCTGTTGCTAAGTCGCTTCAGTCGTGTCCGATTCTGTGCGACCCCATAGATGGCAGCCCACCAGGCTCCCTCGTTCCTGGGATTCTCCAGGCAAGAACACTGGAATGGGTTGCCATTTCCTTCTCCAATGCATGAAAGTGAAAAGTGAAAGTCAAGTCACTCAGTTGTATCCGACTCTTAGCGACCCCATGGACTGCAGCCGACCAGGCTCCTCCGCCCATGGGATTTTCCAGGCAAGAGTACTGGAGTGGGGGTGCCATTGCCTTAAATAACTGCAGAGTAAAGCAAATAAGTAAATTTGTTAATGTTATTAGGGATTAAAATGGTTACCGTAAAAAGGAATATATATATATGATCAAAGAGAATAAAAAATAAACTATAGTGTTAAATTTTAATTAGAAATATTATTACAAACTCATGATTTTTGAAATATGTTTCCTAATTCTATCCATGCAAAGCATCTGGAAACAAGGAAACTACAGTAGCAATTAGCACTCCTCACATCTGGATCTTGGCTTCTAATACCACTCACTAATAAAAGGAACCAGAGTTTCTCTGTGGAAGATGAGATTGCAAATCTGGGGAAGGGAAAGTACATAAGGGGATATCTTGCCAGAAAGCAAGGAAGCACTAAAAGTATTATGAGGTCTTATCAGTACAACACAGTAACCAACTTATAGGGCTTCCACTGGTCAAATCTGGAAAATTTTAGCATCAAAAAGAATAATGATTATAACAAATTGTTAAATAGTCAATGTATGAAAAACCATACATACCTATATATGTATATGATTGTTTCTTTAAAAGGCAAAAGAAAATCAATTTCGGCACCAGTGGAAATGACTAACTTCAACTACTTACTCTGAAAACTGGAAATTAAAAAGGCGAAACTAAGTATTTAACTGCCCCCATAAAAGCAAGGATAATTAATTCCCAGTTTATAAACGGAAATTTCTCTACTGGGGACTTCTCTGGTGGTCCAGTGGTTAAGAATCCACTTGCCAACATAGTAAAAAAAACATGGGTTTGATTCCTGATCCGAGAAATAAGCTTCTACATGCCACACAGGAACTAAACCCAAGCGCCACAACTACTAAGTCTGTGCTCTAGAGCCTGCGTACCACAACTTGTAGCATATAAAACCTTTCCTTCTGGCTCTGATTTTTGAGGGATGTAAGTTAAGAACAACTCTATGATGAAACAATCAGACAAGTCCAAAATGTGGGACATTCTAAGTGACAATAGCCCTGGCCTGTTAAAAAGAAAAAAATTATTGTTTGAAGTAGGAGGATGGGAAGAGGGGTTTCATACTAGAGGAGACTGAACAAACAAAACGACTGAATGTAATGTATGAACCTTGATTGGATTCAACTGAATAAAACTTGCTACAAAAGATATATGGGGAATAACTGGGAAAATTTGGAAAGGCATTAGATATACTGAGAAGCTTGAAGATTTTAGTGTGTTTAACTGCAGTTAAGATAAATACAATCTTCTAGAACAGAAACCGGTTATACATGAGCATCTATAGAAACACAGTGAGCGTGGTGCCCACATAGTGCATTGAAGGCCAAATGGAAAGTTCAAGGTAAATCTGGCTCACTCAGTCTGTTCAGTCACTCAGTGATGTCCAAGTCTTTGCGACCCAATGGACTGTAGCATGCCAGGCTTCCCTGTTCATCACCAGTTCCCAGACCTTGCTCAAACTCATTGTCCATCAAGTTGGTGATGCCATCCAACCATCTCATCCTTTGTCATCCCCTTCTCCTCCTGCCTTCAATCTTTTCCAGCATCAAGGTCTTTTCCAATGAGTCAGTTCTTCGTATCAGGTGACCAAGGTACTGGAGCTTAAGCTTCAGAATCAGGCTTTCCAATGAATATTTAGGACCGATTTCCCTTAGGATTGACTGGTTTGGTCTCCTTGCTGTCCAAGGGACTCTAAGGAGTCTTCTCCAACACCACAATTCAAAAGTATCAATTCTTTGGCACTCAGCTTTCTTTATGGTCCAGCTCTCACATCCATACATGACTACTGGAAAAACCATAGCTTTGATTAGACAGACCTTTGTCAGCAAAATAATGTCTCTGCTTTTTAATATACTGTCTAGTCTGATCATAGTTTTTCTTCCAAGGACCAACTGCCTTTTCATTTCATGGCTGCAGTCACCATCTGCAGTGATTTTGGAGCCCAAAAAATAAAGTCTGTCACTCTTTCCATTGTTTCCCCAACTATTTGCCATAAAATGATGGGACCAGATGCCATGATCTTAGTTTTCTGACTGTTGAGTTTTAAGCCAACTTTTTCACTCTCCTCTTTCACTTTCATTAAGAGGCTCTTTACTTCCGCTTTGCTTTCTTCCATAAAAGTAGTATCATCTTCATATCTGAGGTTATTGATATTTCTCCCGGCAATCTTGATTCCAGCTTGTGCTTCATCCAGCCCAGCATTTCACATGATACTCTCTGCATATAAGTTAAAAAGCAGGGTGACAATATACAGCCTTGACGTACTCCTTTCCCAATGTGGAACCAGTCCATTATTCCATGTCCATTTCTAACTGTTGCTTCTTGAGCTGCATACAGATTTCTCAGGAGGCAGGTAAGGTGGTTTGGTATTCCCATCTCTTTAAGAATTTTCCAGTTTGTTGTGATCCACACAGTCAAAAGCTTTGGCATAGGCAATAAAGCAGAAATAGATGTTTTTCTGAAATTCTCTTGCTTCTGCTGCTGCTGCTGTTAAGTTGCTTCAGTCGTGCGACCCCATAGACAGCAGCCCACCAGGCTCTGGCGTCCCTGGGTTCTATGATCCAAAAGATGTTGGAAATTTGATCTCTGGTCCCTCTGCCTTTTCTAAATCCAGCTGAACATCTGAAGTTCTCAGTTCACATACTGTTGAAGCCTGGCTTGAATTTTGAGCATTACTTTGATAGCATGTGAGATGAGTGCAATTGTGCAGTGGTTTGAACATTCTTTGGCATTTCCTTTTTGGGATTGGAATGAAAACTTCCAATCTTGTGGCCATGTTGAATTTTTCAAATCTGCTGGCATACTGAGTGCAGCACTTTCATAGTATCATCTGTTAGGATTTGAAATAGCTCAACTAGAATTCCATCACCTCCACTAGCTTTGTTCATGATGATGCTTCTTAAGGCCCACTTGACTTTGCATTCCAGGATGTCTGGCTCTAGGTGAGTGATCATGCCATCATGATTATCTGAGTCATTAAGATCTTTTTGTAAAGTTCTTCTGTGTATTCTTGCCACCTCTTCTTAACATCTTCTGCTTCTGTTAGGTCCATACCAACAGTTTCTGGTTCAGTTTCCTAGAAAAATGGCACCATCTGCAGGCTGGGCAAAGGCAAAATTCATAGATATGAGCTTGTCTCTTTCATAGGTCTAGGAGCTAAGTTCCACACTACAAAACTTTCAGGGTTCTTCTTTGTGACTGGGAAGAGGTCAAAGTACATCTTATAAATGTCTATCCCTTGGACAAAGGGGAGAGATAACTTCTTCCTTAAAACTCCACATGAGTTGCCCAGAAGAGTTCTTCTCATTTTTAGCAGAGACTGGCAATGTTGACCAACCATCATGGGTAATATGACCAGAGTAGACCTCTCTTTACTACCCTACCTCGTGATATCCCACTCTGCATCATTTGTTGAATGAGATTCTTACATACCACTTTTCTTAAATTTGCTTCTCCTTGCAGAAACCACCCAATAATTTGGTGATAAGTTGAACATAATGATATTTTAGTTATGTCTCCAAGGAAGAGATAACCAAGATTTCAAATCCTCAAGCAGTCTTGACTAGTTACAGATTTAAGAGGATTATGTGCCCAGAATAGATACTCTAGACAAATGCAGATTTGGGCTCAAATTACTCAAATTCCTCTCTGGTGTCTTAACCTGGTGGGCCATAATAAATGCAGGAAATTTAAGCTTTTTTTTTTTTCCCTTTCCTTGACTCTATGAGCAGAGACATAGTCCAGAAAGAAAAAAAAAAATTGATCCCTTCTATGGGCTGAATTTTATCCCCTCAGTTCAGTTCAGTCGCTCAGTCATGTCCGACTCTTTGCAACCCCATGAACCACAGCACTCCAGGCCTCCCTGTCCATCACCAACTCCTGGAGTCCACCCAAACCCATGTCCATCGAGTCGGTGATGCCATCCAGCCATCTCATCCTCTGTCGTCCCCTTCTCCTCCTCCCTCCAATCCTTCCCAGCACCAGGGTCTTTTCCAATGAGTCAGTTCTTGGCCTCATTATCCCCCAACATTTATGATTTACAGTGCTAATCTCTAGTACCTCAGAGTGTGACTGGTTTTTGGAGATAGGGCCTTTAAAGAGGTAATTAAGATAAAATGAGGTCATTTGTGTAGATCTAAATCCAGTATGACTAGCGTTCTTAAAAGAAGAGCACCTTAGGACACACACACACAGAAGCAAGACCATCTGTGTGAAGAAGAGGGAGAAGACAGCTGTCTGCACACCAAGGAGAGAGGTTCTTTCCTCAGAAGAAACCAACTCCATTAACACCTTGAACTCAGACTGCTGGCCTCCAGAACTGTAAGAAAATAAAATTTCTGCAGTTTAAGCCACAAACTCTGTGGTACTTTGCTATGGCAGCCCTAGCTAATTAATACAGACACCATCTTTTTACAGTAGCTGAGAGAGGAGAAAGCAAGAGAAGTCACAGGAAGTGGTCCAAAAGAAGCCTGTCACGGGAACAGGGAGCTCTGGGTATCTTTATCACTCCCACTCAAGCTCCAGCCACTGTGGCTTGTGCTGGGTTTCTGGGGACTCCATTATGTCGTTTTGAAATTCATTTTGATTGGCGTTTAGGTGCTTCACAATGTTGTGCTAGTTTCTAAGGTACAGCAAAGTGAATCAGCTATACACATACATATCCATTATGCTGTTGACCTACATCAGAGACTCTCTTTCTTGGGACTGAAATAAGATTTAGAAGCGCTTTTTTTTTTTTTTTTTTGATTGAGAAGCTTTGAGCTTCATCTGAAGGTTAGAGAATGTGGCCAGCAATTCAAGTGTTTATTGAAAAGCACACTGAATGGCAAACAGACTTATGTTGCTAAGTAACACGTAGGGATATGAATTTGGAAAGGAAACTTCCTTTTCAGTTAAATGTATTGATATCCCTTCTTTTTCCATTTACAAAAGTAAAACACTTTTATTATAGGAAATATAACAGATATAAAATATAAAGAAAAGAGTATATGTCATCTGTAATTCTCACCCTGGGACAACCATTCTTTACTATTTTAGTGTGTTTCATTCCAGTCATTTTTTTGTGCACATGTTTGACCAAATTAGGTCCATATAGAGAATTTCATATTCTATATTATTAACTTATATACAGATAAAAATTTTCTCATGTTATGAAATATTATTATTTTCCCATATTCTTGGGACTTATGTGATTTTTAGAAATGAGGCCAATGATAAAGATCCAATGGAGGCTCCCCAGCTCCCTGTGACCACTATCAGCCACCAATGAAAGAGTGTCAACTCAGAGTCACTGGTGCTAGCTGACCAGGCCCCTCTCACTTCTGTTGTGGCCACAGGCAACACATCCACTGGAGTCAACCTGAGTGGCTAGACAATGACTACGGTCATACAGAGAAACCTCTCTGTTATTCAGTCGGCTGCATAAGAGGTTCGAATCATTAAACAGAGTCTCCAGGTCTCTCTAATTCTGTTTCATGACCTACTTTGCCTTGAAATGTTCACATTTCTGTAATGCAAATTCACCCTGCCTTTGACACTGTAGTAATGTAGCAAGCTATTGTCTTCGTTTTGGCTCCCTTGGTCTCTGGAGAATTCAAGTCTATTTCTATCCAGGCCCTATATGGACTGTCTCTGCCAAAAGTGGACGTCATTCTTGAAAGGCCTACCTGAGAAATGTTTTACTTGCCTTTTCTTGCCCTTTCTTCCATTCACTTTACATATACAACTCATTTAGGTAAAACCGAGTCCAACACCAACGATCCCTAGACACACACACACATACGCATACACATCCATATTCAGCTCAATCCATTTCCCTTCCTTTTTAAAAAGTTAATTATCATTTTTTTTTACTTTATTTTACTTTACAATACTGTATTGGTTTTGCCATGCTTCAACATGAATCCACCATGGGTGTATACATGTTCCCAATCTTGAACCCCCTCTCACCTCTCTCCCCATACCATCTCTCTGGGTCATCCCAGTGCACCAGCCCCAAGCATCCTGTATCCTGCATCGAACCTAGACTGGGGATTCATTTCTTATATGATATTATACATGTTTCAATGCCATTCTCCCAAATCATCCCACCCTCTCCCTCTCCCACAGAGTCAAAAAGACTGTTCTATACATCTGTGTCTCTTTTGCTGTCTTGCATACAGGGTTATTGTTACCATCTTTCTAAATCCCATATATATGTGTTAGTGTACTGTATTGGTGTTTTTCTTTCTGGCTTACTTCACTCTGTATAATTGGCTTCAGTTTCATCCACCTCATTAGAACTGATTCAAATGTGTTCTTTTTAAGGGCTGAGTAATACTCCATTGTGTATATGTACCACAGCTTTCTTATCCATTCATCTGCTGATGGACATCTAGGTTGCTTCCATATCCTGGCTGTTATAAAGAGTAATTTATTTATTTTAATTGGAGGTTAATTACTTTACAATATTGTGATTTTTGCCATACATTGACATGAACCAGCCATGGGTGGACATATGCCCCCCATCCCAAACCCGCCTTCCACCTCCCTCCCCATCCCGTCCCTCTGGGTTGTCCCAGTGCACAAGCTTTGAGTGTCCTGTTTCATGCATCGAACTTGGACTAGTCATCTATTTCACATATGGTAATATACATGTTTAAATGCTATTCTCTCAAATCATCCCACCCTCACCTTCTCCCACAGAGTCCAAAAGTCTGTTCTTTATATCTGTGTCTCTTTTGCTGTCTTGCATATAGGGTTGTCATTACCATCTTTCTAAATCCATATATATGAGTTAATATACTGTATCAGTGCTTTTCTTTCTGGCTTACTTCACTCTGTAAAATCGGCTCCAGTTTCATCCACCTCATTAGAACTGATTCAAATTTGTTCCTTTTAATAGCTGAGTAATACTCCATTGTGTATATGTACCACTGCTTTCTTATCCATTCATCTGCCAATGGACATCTAGGTTGCTTCCATGTCCTGGCTATTGTAAACAGTGCTTCAGTGAACATTGGGGTACACATATCTCTTTCAATTCTGGTTTCCTTGGTGTGTATGCCCAGCAGTGGGATTGTTGGCAGTTCTATTTCTGGTTTTTTAAGGAATCTCTACATTGTTCTCCATAGTGGCTGTACTAGTTTGCATTCCCATCAACTGTGTAAGAGGGTTCTCTCTTTCCCACCCCTCTCCAGCATTTATTGTCTGTAGACTTTTGGATAGCAGCCATTCTGACCAGAGTAAGATGATACCTCATTGTGGTTTTGATTTACATTTCTCTGATAATGAGTGATGTTGAGTATCTTTTCATGTGTTTGTTAGCCATCTGTATGTCTTCTTTGGAGAAATGTCTGTTTAGTTCTTTGGCCCATTTTTTGATTGGGTCATTTATTCTTCTGGTCTTGAGCTGCTTGTGTATTTTTGAAATTAATTCTTTGTCAGTTGCTTCATTTGCTATTATTTTCTCCCATTCTGAAGGCTGTCTTTCCACCTTGCTTATAGTTTTCTTCATTGTGCAAACATTTTAAGTTTAATTAAGTCCCATTTGTTTATTTTTGCTTTTATTTCCATTACTCTGGGAGATGGGTCATAGAGGATCCTGCTGTGATTTATGTCGGAGAGTGTTTGTTTTTCCTATGTTTTCCTCTAGGAGTTTTATAGTTTCTGGTCTTACATTTAGATCTTCAATCCATTTTCAGTTTATTTTTGTGTATGGTGCTGGAAAGTGTTCTAGTTTCATTCTTTTACAGATGGTTGACCAGTTTTCCCAGTACCACTTGTTAAAGACATTGTCTTTTCTCCATTGTATATTTTTGCCTTCTTTGTCAAAAACAAGGTGTCCATAGGTACGTGGATTTATCTCTGGGCTTTCTGTTTTGTTCCATTGATCTATATTTCCATCTTTGTGCCAGTACCATACTGTCTTGATGACTGTAGCTTTGTAGTAGAGCCTGAAGTTAGGCAGGTTGATTCCTCCAGTTCCATTCTTCTTTCTCAAGATTGCTTGGCTATTTGAGGTTTCCTGTATTTCCATACAAATTGTGAAATTATTTGTTCTAGTTCTGTGAAAAATACTGTTGGTAGCTTGATAGGGATTGCATTGGATCTATAGATTGCTTTGAGTAGTATTCTCATTTTCACTATATTGATTCTTCCGATCCATGAACATGGCATATTTCTCCATCTATTTGTATCATCTTTTATTTCTTTCATCAGTGTTTTATAGTTTTATATATATAAGTCTTTTGTTTCTTTAGGTAGATTTTAAGTATTTTATCCTTTCATTGCAATAGTGAATGGAATTGTTTCCTAATTCCTATTTCTGTTTTCTCACTGTCAGTGTATAAAAATGCAAGGAATTTCTGTGTATTAATTTTATATCCTGCAACTTTACTATATTCATTGATTAGCTCTAAGAATTTTCTGGTGATGTCTTTAAGGTTTTCTATGTAGAGGATCATGTCATCCTTTTTAACAAGGTACATTTTTAATACTGTATGTCCTGTCGCATGCTTTTGACTAACGGCTAAAAACTCCACAGTAAAATCAACAAATGTTTACATTTTATTTTATTTTCCTGTCATTTCTTCTTGGGAAAGCAGTATTACTATTAGCTCCATTTTACAGTTGAGAAACTGAATGTATTACTGTCACTTTATTTCTTAACTAATCAATCAGTGACTTTATTGGCTATGTTACAGTGAGAGGTTTTGGTTTTTTTTTTAATTTGGTTTTGAGTTTTTTAACTTATTTTAAAATACTTGTTTTTACATACAGTAAAATTCACTTTCTTGATGTATAGTTCTATTGACAAATGCTAGGAGGCATGGATTCACCACCACAATCAAGACACAGAATAGTTCTTCCACATGTACCCCTTCAAATTCACTCGTGTTGCTTCTCCACTGTAATCAGGCATTCTCTAGCCTCATCCCCTGGCAAACACCGACCTGCTTTACAACCCTGCAGTTTTGTTTTAAAACCACTCAGTTAAAACTATCCTTTAACACTTAGAATAAATTTTTTTGGTCATGATGTATTTTCTCCAATGTACTGTTAGAATCTTTCTGCTTAGGTATTTTGCTTGGGATCTTGCATCAACAGTTAAAAGCGAGGTTAGTCTGTGGTTTTCTTTCTTGTGATATCTTGGTCAGGTTTTTGGATCAGTGTTATGCTGGCCTAATAAAAATAATCAGGATGCTGCTTTCTTTCTCTGTGATACAGGCTTATTAAATAATATCAGATTCATTTTTTTCTATAAAGGTTCATCAGGTAGCTTTACAACAAGTGAAAGATTTTCTGACGCAAAGCAGATACAGGTTGTCTCTATCTACACAGGTCTTCCTTAATTTCCACCCTTCCCTTTATGCTCTTCTCATTCATCTCCCCTGGCCTTTTAGTATTCTCTGACCCCAGGTGGCACCATGGTAAAGAATCCACCTGCCAATGCAGGAGACACAGAGCTGTAAAGTCAATCCTTGGGTTGAGAAGATCCCCCGGAGGAGCGCATGGCAACCCACTCCAGTATTCTTGCCTGGAGAATCCCATGGATAAGGAAGCCTGGTGGGCTAAAGTCTATAGGGTCCAAAGAGTCAGATACGACTGAGTATGCACAATTTTACCTGAAAGATGCCAGTCATCGCATATTTTACTTTCTTACTCGACTATTATCAAGTTCATTTGAAAATGACAAAAGTCTTCACCAAACTAGTTATTACTATTTCAAAACAACATTTTGTAGCAGGAGAAGTGGGCCATTCAAAAACCTACAGAATATTTCCCAGAAACCCGCATCCAGCCTAATTTCCCTCTCTGGTTAGAGGTTGTTTGATATTATGATGAGAAAAATTAGGGGAGCAAATATAAGATTATAAATACTTCATGTAACATCAATTATGTTTTTAGAAGCAAATGAATAGTGAACAAAAATAATTCTGTGAGCTGAAGGTGCTGACATGGTAGTTGAGGGGAATTTCCTGGCATGAAATATCCATTCAACTGCACTTCTACAGATGTGGCTTCAGAGTAAAATCACTTAATTGCTTCTATTTTTTTAATTAATAGCTTCTTTTTTAAAACTCTTTATCAAACTTTTTATTTTGTTTTACAGAATAGCCAATTAACAATGTTATGACAGTTTCAGGTAGACAGCAGAGATTCAGCTCCCAAGTTCAGTTCAGTTCAGTTCAGTTGCTCAGTCTTGTCCGACTCTTTGAGACCCCATGAATCGCAGCACGCCAGGCCTCCCTGTCCATCACCAACTCCCCGGAGTTCACTCAAACTCGCGTCCATCAAGTTGGTGATGCCATCCAGCCATCTCATCCTCTGTCGTCCCCTTTTCCTCCTGCCCCCAGTCCCTCCCAGCATCAGAGTCTTTTCCAATGAGTCAACTTTTCTCATGAGGTGGCCAAAGTACTGGAGTTTCAGCTTTAGCATCATTCCTTCCAAGAAATCCCAGGGCTGATCTCCTTCAAAATAGACTGGTTGGGTCTCCTTGCAGTCCAAGGGACTCTCAAGAGTCTTCTCCAACACCACAGTTCAAAAGCATCAATTCTTCGGCGCTCCCATCCAGGCTGCCACATAACATTGAGCCAAGTACCATGTGCTAAGAGTAGGTCCTTGTTGGTTATCCATTTTAAATACAGCAGTGTGTACATGACCATCCCCAACTACCTAATTATCCCTTCCCCTCATCATTCCCAGTAAACTACTTTTAAAAACTCATTTCTATTTTCAGGTAACATTAGGTTATATTTTATTTTTGACAGTTCTATAAACTACACTTCTGATGACTCAATCTAATTTTGTTTATGTTTCCTTTTTCCTTGAGGAGGCCCCTTTTAACATTTTTTTAAAGATTCTTCTCTAGGGTAATAATTATTAAATTATAGCATTTAAAGGTTACTTTACAACAGTTTTTTAATATGAATCTATTTTATTTGCTTATAAGGGATCCACATCCTTATAAGGGATCTCTCTCACTTTTTTTAATCTTCCCTCTCATTTGCAATCAAATCTCTTATATTTAAAGAATTTTATAAAAACTACAATCTCACTTAATCAGAGAAATCTGTTTGAAAGATCATATCCAGAGTCATAAGTCACTTTGAAAATTGGTCCCCCAGAGGACTTGCTGAAGTCTGGAACAGCGGGTTCGCTGTGCTGAAGGTGGCTTGTACCACAGGGACCAGTTCAAAACGCTGATCAAGTTCTGTCATTTTTGTTGACTCCTGCTCCCTCTGCTGGCTCCACAGCTCAGTGACCATCCCCAAGGCCACACACACGTCAGCCCCAGAATGAGCCTCAGGAAACAGCAAAGGCTAATACAAATAGACAGTGAAATCCTACCAGGTGGGGAAACTCGCTCATAATCTACGACAGGGCTGGTGCCGTGACCATACACAGTCTTCCCACTACCCCACAGGGCCATCCCAGTTACAAAACACTCAGAGCTGCTCCAGGGTCTCCCTGGTGGCTAAAGAACTCCCAGTGGTAAAGAACTCACCTGCCAATGCTGTAAATGCAGGTTCAATCCATGGGTTGGGAAGATACCCTGGAAAAGGAAATAGCAACCCACTCCAGTATTCTTGCCCGGGAAATTCCACGGACAGAGAAGCCTGGCGGGCTGCAGTCCATGCGGTCGCAAAGAGTCGGACACGACTCAGTGACTCAACAACAGAGCTGCTCAAATATGTCAGCACGTAGCGATATTCTCAACCTAGGAGTTGCCCTATGCAGAAAAAAACAAAAACATGTTTCAAAGTGCACATATTATTGGTTTATAATGCAAGCATAAGGGTTGGCATTTTGATACCCATAACAAAATGATGACGCTCAAATGAGGATTGAGCAAAACCAGCAAGACATAAAATGGTTCATTCATAAGATTTCATTTGCATGACAGAACAGCCACATCTATGATCATAGAAATCAAACCAGCGGTTACCTGGGGCAAGAGAAGCTTCAGATGGGCACAAGCAAACCTTTTGAGGTGATGGAAAGGTTCTGTATCTTGACTGTGGCATTGTTTATACAGGGACACACTTTGTCAAAGCTCACTGACCTATGCATTTTAAATTAGTGTGTTTTTTTAATATGAATTGTACATCAATAAAGTTGATATGGAAAGAAACTAATCTGTACAAATTAAATCCTAAAAACTTTAATCTGCTTTTTTTTAATCTGAATATACCTGGACCCATTTTTTTCATGCAATTTTTTTGAGCTTTACTTGGTTTACAGTGTCATATTAGTTTCAGGTATACAACTTAGTGATTCAAAATTTGGATAGATTTTTACTCCATTTGTAGTTATAAAAGACTGGCTGTATTCCTTGTGCTGTATAATATATCCTTGTAGTTTATTTATTTTACACACAGTTGTTTGTATCCCATAATCCTCTACCACTATTTTGCCCCTCCCTCCATCTCTGGATCTGTGAGTCTTTCTGTTATATTCACTAGTTTTTTTATTTCTTTAGATTTTGTGTATAAGTGATAACATAAGTGTTTGTCTTTTTGTCTGACTTATTTCACTTAGCATAATACACTCCAGCATAATACTCATCCACGTTGTTGCAAATGACAACATTTCATTCTTTTATGGCTGAGTAATATTCCATCATATATGCTTTGTTGTTCAGCCACCAAGTTGTATAAAACTCTTCACGACTGAAGAACGCCAGGCTTCCCTGTCCCTCACCATCTCTCGAAGTTTGCCCAAGTTCATGTCTATTGAATGGGTGATGCCATATATACAATAGAAGGTGTCCACTGTATATATGTCCCACAATTTCTTTATCCATTCATCTCTTGTTGGATAGTTTGCTTCCATATCTGGGCTATTGTAAATGATGCTATGAACACTGCGGTGCATGTGTCTTTTCAAATTAGTGGTTTCACTCTCTAGATATATTCTTAGGAGTGGAACTGTTGGATAATATGGTAGTTTTCTTTTTAGTTTTTTAAGGAACCTCCGTATTGTTTTCCACAGTGACTGTACCAATTTACATTCTCACAACAGGGTACAAGTGTTTCCTTTTCTCCATACCCTCACCAGCATTTGCTATTTGTAGTCTTGTTGAGGATAGCCCTTCTGACAAGCCTGAGGTAATATTTCATTGTGATTCAATTCACATTTCGCTGATGATTAACCATGCTGAGAACTTTTCATGTGCCTGTTGCCCATCTGTTTAACTTCTTCAGAAAAATATCTATTCAGGTCTTCTGCCCATTTTAAAATCAGGTCATTTGTTTAATATTAAGTTGTATGAACTGTTTGTATATTTTGGATATTAACCTCTTACCAGTCATATAGTAGTAGTAGTAGTTCAGCCGCTCAGTCGTGTCCGACTCCTTTCGACCCCATGAATCGCAGCACGCCAGGCCTCCCTGTCCATCACCAACACCTGGAGTTCACTCAGACTCACGTCCATCGAGTCCGTGCTGCCATCCAGCCATCTCATCCTCTGTCGTCCCCTTCTCCTCCTGCCCCCAATCCCTCCCAGCATCAGAGTCTTTTCCAATGAGTCAGCTCTTCACATGAGGTGGCCAAAGTACTGGAGTTTCAGCTTCAGCATCATTCCTTCCAAAGAAATCCCAGGGCTGATCTCCTTCAGAATGGACTAGTTGGATCTCCTTGCAGTCCAAGGGACTCTCAAGAGTCTTCTCCAACACCACACTTCAAAAGCATCAATTCTTCGGCACTCAGCCTTCTTCACAGTCCAATTCTCACATCCATACATGACCACAGGAAAAACCATAGCCTTGACTAGATGGACCTTAGTCAGCAAAGTAATGTCTCTGCTTGTGAATATACTATCTAGGTTGATCATAACTTTTCTTCCAAGGAGTAAGCGTCTTTTAATTTCATGGCTGCAATCACCATCTGCAGTGATTTTGGAGCCCAAAAAAATAAAGTCTGACACTGATTCCACTGTTTCCCCATCTATTTCCCATGGAGTGATGGGACCGGATGCCATGATCTTCGTTTTCTGAATGTTGAGCTTTAAGTCAACTTTTTCACTTTCCTCTTTCACTTTCATCAAGAGGCTTCCTCTTCACTTTCTGCCATAAGGGTGGTGTCATCTGCATATCTGAGGTTATTGATATTTCTCCAGGCAATCTTGATTCCAGCTTGTGCTTCATCCAGTCCAGCATTTCTCATGATGTACTCTGCACAAAAGTTAAATAAGCAGGGTGACAATATACAGCCTTATGTACTCCTTTTCCTATTTGGAACCAGTCTGTTGTTCCATGTCCATTTCTAACTGTTGCTTCCTGGCCTGCATACAGATTTCTCAAGAGGCAGCTTAGGTGGTCTGGTATTCCCATCTCTCTCAGAATTTTCCACAGTTTATTGTGATCCACACAGTCAAAGGCTTTGGCATAGTCAATAAAGCAGAAATAGATGTTTTTCTGGAACTCTCTTGCTTTTTCCATGATTCAGCAGATGTTGACAATTTGATCTCTGGTTCCTCTGCCTTTTCTAAAACCAGCTTGAACATCAGGAAGTTCACGGTTCACATATTGCTGAAGCCTGGCTTGGAGAATTTTGAGCATTACTTTACTACCAGGCATATAACTTGCAAATATTTTCTCCCATTCAGTAGGTTGTCTTTTCATTTAATTAATGGTTTGTGTAAAAGTTTTTTTGTGCAAAAGTTTATGTTTAATTGGGTTCCATTTATTTTTGCTGTTATTTCCTTTGCCTTAAGAGACAACCCCCCCACCCCAGCTCCGAAAGATTATGTCACAATTTTTGCCAAAGACAGCTCTCTTTTATGGTTTCCAGTCCTCTATTTAGGTCTTTACTCCACCTGAATTTATTTTTGTATATGGTGTGAGGAAATGTTGTAATTTCATTCTTTTCCATGTAGCTGTCCAGTATTCTTAGCACCACTTGTTGAAGAAACTGTCTTTTCTCCATTGTATGTTCTTGCCTCCTCTGTCTTAGATTAATTGACCATGCCCTAAGGCCTGGCTAGATGGCCCAGAGGACCCAGAGCTGGTGTCAAACTGCTGGTGGGTGGGGCTGGTTCCTGGCACAGCTGCCTGTGGAGTCCAGGATGTCCCAAAGCTTGTGCTGGCTTACTAGTGGACAAGGTCAGGCCCAGTCAGTCCCAGGGCTGGTACTTTTCTGCTGACAGGTGAGCTACATCCCATTACAGTAGGCTATGGGGCTGCCATGTTCCAAACTGGTGTCCACCTACCGATGGGTGAGGCTGTTCTTGAGGCTAAAACAGCTCTCTGGTGGGGATATACCAAGGGATTCTGGGACTGACACCTGCCCACTATTTAGTGGAGAGCAGTCTGAGAGTCACTGGCTGCAAGGACCTGGTCCCAGGTCCAGCGCCTGCACTCTGGTGTTGGAGGCAGTTCCTGGGCCCTTTGGTACACAGGGCCATGTGCAGGACTGGCTCTGGGTTCAGAGGCTTTTAGGGCAGACTGTCTTCTCTACAGTGAGGCTATATTCTCACCCATTTAGTAGCTTGGTCTCAGGCATCCCAGGACTGGTGCCTACAGGCTGGGATGGAGCTGGGTCCTGAGGCTAATAAGCTCGAAGGAGGATTCCAAAATGGCACTTGCCAGCACCAGGTTCCACACAGTAGAATGAGCTCCCCAAAGGGCTCCTGCTAGCATCTGTGTCCCCAAGGGTAAGCTCCAATTGCTTCCTGCATCTCCAGGAGACTCTCCAAATCAGCTTAGGTCTGACATAGGCTTCTTTCAAATTACTGCTTCTGCTCCAGGTCCTGTAGCATGTGAGATTTTGTGTGAGCCATTGAAGAGTGCAGTCTCTATTTCCCACAGTCCTCTAGATTCTGAAAGTAATCCCTGCTGGCCATCAAAGCCAAATGTCCTGGGGGCACATCCTCCTGGCACAGGACCCCCAGGATGGGGAGCCCAACATGGGGGCTCAGACCCCTCACTCTTTGGGCAGAACTCTGCAGCTGCAATAATTCTCCCCTTTGTGGGTCTTGACAATACCACAACCTCCCCCTCCGACCCAACTCATTGTGGTTCCTCCTTTATATCTTTAGTTGTAGAAGATCTTTTCTGATGGTTTCCAGTCTTTTTCATTAATAGGTATTTCGTAAATAGTTGTGGTTTTGCTGTGCCCATGACAGAGGTGAACTCAGAGTCTTTCTAGTCCACTAACTTGGGAACTCCTCGGCCCCGTTTTTAAAATGAAAAATATACATACATGAGTCAACAGATAATCTTCTTGCTTCATGATTTAGCCACAGCTTTGATTTACTTAAAAGAACAAAAAACTAGATCCAAAAGGCAGGGTCAGGGAGAGAAATCACTGTTTACAAATATTCTCTCAGAAGGGAATTACGTGCTAAACTCAATGCGCTAACAAGAGAAATAACATTAGGGCACAGGCGTAATGTAATGCTGGATGGGAAAATCTTCCTCGTCCCAATCTTGCACGTCTGGGAAGTGCTTGTTCCTGTGTGAGCTGAGGGCCTGACTGCACGGGGCAGGGGCAAGAGCAGAGGTAGACAGATGCGCTCATCACTGTCCAGCCCCTCGAGGAGGCACAGGCTCTAGGGTGGATACTCAGCTGGTAGACAGCACTGATCCAGGGCTGCGTCTTCACCCTTACACGACCTGGATGAGCCCCTCTCTCTGCAATACACTGCAGAATGACCCTGATCTTGTCTGCCACTCTTCATAAGCACTCCATCTGATTACTACTTTATGGTACCAGGTCTTATTTGTGTGCTTAGGAATTACATGGAAAATGAAATGTTCTAGAATCCAAATTAGTTTGTTTTTAAAAATTAGATTAAATAAGGGTTTTCTGCTGTATTATCTCCCCAAGAGAGGGCTACAGTATGTTTCACACACGTATTTAACCCCTATATAACGAGCAGTCTGAAGAAGCCAACTGAAACTGAGACTGTATCGGGGTTAAATAAATGTGTGAAACATAATGTAACCCTCATATCAATCCTACTTTGCTGTTGTTCAGTCAATAAGTTGTGTCCAACTCTTTGTGACCCCGTGGACTACAGTACTAGGCTCCTCTCTCCTCCACTATCTCCCAGAGTTTGCTCAAACTCACGTCCATTGAGTTGGTGATGATATTCAATCATCTTTTCCTCCGTCACCCCCTTTTCCTCCCCTCATCAATGTTTCCTACCATTATAGTCTTTTCCAATGAGTCAGTTCTTCGCATCAGGTGGCCAAAGTAGTGGAGTTTCAGCTTCAAGCATCAATCCTTCCAACGAATATTCAGAACTGATTTCCTTTAGGATTGACTGGTTTGATCTCCTTGCTGTCCAGGGGACTCTCAGGAGTCTTTTCCAGCACCACAGCTCAAAAGCATCAATTCTTCGGCACTCAGCCTTCTTTACAGTCCAACTCTCACATCTGTACATGACTACTGGCAAAACCACAGCTTTGATTAACTGGACCTTTGTTGGTTAAGTGATGTCTCTGTTTTTAAAACACCGTCTAGGCCTGTCATGGCTTTTCTTTGCTTTCAAAGAGTAGATGTCTTTTAATTTCATGGTTGAAGTCACCATCCACAGTGCTTTTGGAACCCAAGAGAATAACATCTGTTAGTGCTTCCACTTTTCCCCCTTCTATTTGCCCTGAAATGATGGGACCAGCTGACATGATCTTAGTTTTTTGAATGCTGAGTTTCAAGCCAGCTCTCCACTCTCCTTTTGCACCTTCATCAGGAGGCTTTTCAGTTCCTCTTCACTTTCTGCCACTAGAGTGGTATCATCTGCATATCTGAGGTTGTTGATATTTCTCCCAACAATCTTGACTCCAGCTTGTGATTCATTCAGTCCAGAATGAAATGAACATTTGGAATGATGTTTTCTGCATATAAGTTAAATAGGCAGAGTGATGATATATAGCCTTGTCATACTCAATCCCAATTATGAACCAGTCACTTGTTCCATGTCCAATTATTTTGCTTCTTGATCTGCATATAGGTTTCTCAGGAGGCAGGTAAGGTAGTCTGGTACTCCCATCTCTTTGAGAATTTTCCAGTTTGTTGTGATCCACAGTCAAAGGCTTTCACATAGTCAATGAAGCAGAAGTACATGTTTTTTTCTGGAAATTCTCTTGTTTTCTCTATGATCCAACAGATGCTGACAACTTGATCTCTGGTCCCTCTGCCTTTTCTAAATCCAGCTTGCACATCTAGGTGTTCCCAGTTCATGTACTGCGGAAGCCTAGCTTGAAGGACCTTGAGCACTGCCTTGCTATTATGTGACATAGGTATAATTGTACACTTATTTGAACATTCTTTGGCATGGCCCTTCTTTGAGACTGGAATGAAAACTGACCTTTCCCAGTCCTGTGGCCACTGCTAAGTTCTCCAAATTTGCTAGCATATTGAGTGCAACACTTTCACAGCATCTTATTTTCAGACTTTAAATAGCTCAGCTGGAATTCCATCACCTCCACTAGCTCTGTTTGTAGTAATGATTCCTAATGCCCAGTTGACTTCACCCTCTAGGATGTCCAGCTCTAGGCGAGTGACCACATCATTGTGGTTATCCAGGTTGTTAAGACCTTTTTATATAGTTCTTCTGTGTATTCTTGCTACCTCTTCTTAATCTCTTCTGCTTCTCTTAGGTCCTTACCATTTCTGTCCTTTATCACGCCCATCCTTGCATGAAATGTTCACATGAAATCTCCAATTTTCCTGAAGAGATCTCTACCCTTTCTCATTCTATTTTTCCCTATATTTCTTTGTATTGTTCATTTTAAAAGGCTTTCTTATCTCTCCTTGCTATTCTCTGGAACTCTGCATTCAGTTGGGTATTTATTTCCCTTTCTCCTTGCCTTTTGCTTCTCTTCTTACCCAGCTATTTGTAAAGCCTCCTCAGATAACCACTTCACCTTTTGCATTTCTTTTTCTTTGGGATAGTTTTAGTCACTGCCTCCTGTACAATATTATGAACCTCCGTCCATAGTTCTTCAGACACTCTATCTATCAGATCTAATCTCTTGAATCTATTTGTCACCTCCACTGTATAATCATAAGGGATTTGATTTAGCTCATAACTGAATGGCTTAGTGGTTTTCCCTACTTTGTTCAATTTAAGCTTGAATTTTGCAATAAAGAGCTCATGACCTGAGGCACAGTCAGCTCCTGGTCTTTTTCAATGACTGTATAGAGCTTTTCCTTCAATCTTACTATGTACTAGTATTTCCCCCATTTTACAGATGAGGAAACTGAGGCCAAAAAAGTTCAACAGCTTATCTAAGATTTTTGAATTAGTAAAGGTCAAAGGCAGAAAGCAAACTCCAGCTATCTAAACCCCATAGGTTATGAGTTAAAACTGTTACAGTGCCTCTCACATTATAAAAGGAAAGAAAGGAGTAGACACTTCAGACCTTTGCTAAACAAGTGTGATCCATGAATCAGCAGCATTAGAATCAACTAGGAGCCTATTAGGAATGTAGAGACTCAGGCTCCATCCCAGATTTACTGAATTAGAACTGGCATTTTAACAAGATCTTCAGATGATTTATTAAAATTGGATAACTACGCTCTGAACAAGAAAACCTTAAGTTTTTCTTGTCATTTCTCACTTTTGTTTTAGTCTCAGATTCCTCTGAGAATCTGACGCTAGTCATATACCCTGAGTGTAAAAATGTGTGTAGGATTTCAAAGCTTATGAATTCATGTTTACAAAACCCTGGTGTAGAGAGTATGAAGGTGGTAGGAACTAGTCTTTTATACTTTCCATGCATTTAATCCTATTAAATTCACTATTGATAAAACAGAAGCTTGAAGTCAAGTAGCTTGCCTTAGTGTAGGAAGTAATGACATCAGGATCAAACCTGGATATTCTGCTGCCAAGACCAAGCACCTAGGCATGTCTCAGCCAGCAGTGACTCTGAAAGACAGCCCAGTAGAACTTTATCTCTGACAAGATCATGCTCTTTATCAAAAGCCCAGTTCTGAAAGAAGTACTGATGGAGTGAAGAGGTAGGGAACACTGGTCAGATGGACTCTAGCAATCCATGTAATGGTGGATGTCCCAACCAGATCCCCTCTCCCCTGCATCTTCCCGACACACTGCCAACCTGCACAGCCTCACAAGTGACGTGCCAATCCATGATGTTCACCTACCACACTATCCTACTCAGAATCATGGTTGACAAACAGATTTCATATCATGGGCCAGTTGATTGACTGGTAGCAGCTACTTGGTGTTCAACATTGAAAAGGAGCCAACTGAGGACTGTGATCGATTAGTAACGTCTGCTCCTCCACCAGCAGCACAGGGTAACACAGTAGCAGGAATACCAGTACCACTTACTTCCCATCTGGTACCCTTAACTACTTCTTGGATTTCATTGGTGGCTTCCCTGGTGGCTCAGAGGGTAAAGCCTTATTTGACAGGCCTGCACTGCGATTTCTGCGATTTCTGTACACACTGGCAGAAGCCATCTTACCATCCTAATGGAACCACGAACTTAAAATGTCTGACAGAGTAGCGAATTATTAGAAACATATGTACCTTAAACATTTCATTTTTAATTAAAACACTTAAATACAAATATAGAGATGGGAATACCAGACCACCTGACCTGCCTCTTGAGAAACCTATATACAGGTCAGGAAGCAACAGAACTGGACATGGAACAAGAGACTGGTTCCAAATAGGAAAAGGGGGTACATCAAGGCTGTATATTGTCACCTGCTTATTTAACTTATATGCAGAGTACATCATGAGAAATGCTGGGCTGGAAGAAGCACAAGCTGGAATCAAGATTGCTGGGAGAAATATCAATAACCTCAGATATCCAGATGACACCAGCCTTATAGGAGAAAGTGAAGAGGAACTAAAAAGCCTCTTGATGAGAGTGAAAAAGTTGGCTTAAAGCTCAGCATTCAGAAAACGAAGATCATGGCATCCGGTCCCATCACTCCATGGGAAATATATGGGGAAACAGTGAAAACAGTGTCAGACTTTATTTTTCTGGGCTCCAAAATCACTGCAGATGGTGACTGCAGCCATGAAATTAAAAGACGCTTACTCTTTGGAAGGAAAGTTATGACCAACCTAGATAGCATATTCAAAAGTAAAGACATTATTTTGCCAACAAATGTCCATCTAGTCAAGGCTATGGTTTTCAAGGTGGTCATGTAGGGATGTGAGAGTTGGACTGTGAAGAAAGCTGAGCGACGAAGAATTGATTCTTTTGAACTGTGGTGTGGGAGAAGCCTCTTGAGAGTCCCTTGGACTGGAAGGAGATCCAACCAGTCCATTCTAAAGGAGATCAGCCGTGGGATTTCTTTGGAAGGAATGATGCTAAAGCTGAAACTCCAGTACTTTGGCCACCTCATGTGAAGAGTTGACTCATTGGAAAAGACTCTGATGCTGGAAGGGATTGGGAGAAGGAGGAGAAGGGGACGACAGAGAATGAGATGGCTGGATGGCATCACTGACTCGATGGACGTGAGTCTGAGTGAACTCCGGGGAGTTGGTGATAGACCGGGAGGCCTGGCGTGCTGTGATTCATGGGATTGCGAAGAGTTGGACACGACTGAGCGACTAAACTGAACTGAATCAATTTTGGATATTGGTCTATCTTTTTATTCTGAGTCCATTCTTTTGGAGCTCCCCATTCATTTTTTCACACCACACTAAAATGCAATATTTTTTTAACGATTCTTTCAAAACAAACTGGAAATTCTTTGACAGATTGTCTTTTCTCCAATTACAATGACTTCTTAATATCCAATCCAAAAGCAAAAAACGCATGGAAAATTTATCTTTATAGTCTTTTCAAACATTTAACTTAGTTTTCATAGAAATAACTATTTTATTTCCCTTTTATCAGATACCAAACCATACACTGAAATAAAGTATGCGTTTACTATAACAGGTGCAATTGGTACAGAGAAATTTCAGAAGAAACACAACTGATTACAGGACTGGGTGCTACTTAACAAGCTATAGAGGGCATGACTCAGTATGTTTTACAAAGAAATGGAGAGTTACTCTGTAGTTACCCTGCTAAGTTGAACAAATGATGGCCAATTAGAGCAGTTTCCTTATACTACCTTGAGCTCTCTGTAGTGGAATTCAACTAAATAGGACTATTAGCCAGAATTTCCAACATATGACTTCCATAATGATAGCTATAAGGCATTCAAAGATCCTGATATAAATCATAAAAATGAAGGGGGGATAAAAGTACGCTCAAAAAAATCTTTTTGATATTTCCACTTTTGGAATGGGGTTGACATTTTTAGCTTATGCTATCTTGTATTTTAAGAATCCTTATAATATAGCTTTAATTCTCTCTATAGAGAGAATAAATTTGTTTTATTACCTTTTTAGCCTCTTCTTATTCCTGAAACTGGAGCCGATTATACAGAGTAAAGTAAGCCAGAAAGAAAAACACCAATACAGTATACTGACACATATATATGGAATTTAGAAAGATAGTAATGATGACCCTGTATGTGAGACAACAAAAGAGACACAGATGTATAGAATGGACTTTTGGCCTCTGAGGGAGAGGGAGAGGGTGGGATGATGTGGGAGAATGGCATTGAAACATGTATACTATCATGTAAGAAATGAAGCGCCAGTCTATGTTCAATACAGGATACAGGATGCTTGGAGCTGGTGCACGAGGATGATCCAGAGAGATGATATGGGATGAGAGGTGGGAGGGGGATTCGGGATTGGGAGCTCCTGTACACCTGTGGCTGATTCATGTCAATGTATGGCAAAACCAATACAGTATTGTAAAGTAGAATAAGGTAAAAATAAAATTTAAATAAATAAATAAATACCCTAAAGAAAGAATTTCTCTTGGCTACTATAACCAATAGAAACCAAAAATACTACTGGTTGAGACAAGAGAGACTTTTTTTCAGAGGTGGATAGTCTGGGACTGGAATGGCAGTTCCATGATCATCTAAAACACAAACACTTTCTTTCTGTTCTAATACTGTACTTTACAACTTTCAGCCACAGGTTTGCCTCATGGTCCCGAGATGGCTGTTGCAACTCCAACCATCATGTTAGCATTCTAGGCAGGAATAAAAGAAATAAGGGAGTGGCACAAAGGCTATGCTTTGCAGCCAACTCTGCCCTTTCAGAAAAATTATTGGAAAGCCCCACTTTGTGACCTCTGAATACTTGGTTTCTACAACAAAATCTGAAAATGTCATCTCATGGCTAGGTACATGGCCAGATTCAACAATTATGACTTTTATTACTGAAGAAGAAAGAAAGAATGGATATTGAATAAATAATCAACAGTGTTTCCCATAAAGCATAATCCTAGCAGGACATTCTAAGAACCTGAATGTTTGATAAATAACTTATCTCCTGACTGACTAGACAAAAGAAAATTTCTGTATAATGTTTTGCATTTATTGATTTCTTATCTTAGAAAATAATGCTCTTCCATTTCTACAACTACACTTTTATCACCATGTGGAATATTTGTTTTATTCATTCTCTATCTCCATTTCTGCCTTATACTGGGAGAAGTTCCTGGTGCTATCTCAAGCTTATATAGATGTTTCTTCCAAGAGCAGAATTCCACTTCTACAAAGTACACATTGTGTACATTCAACTCTGAACTTGTGAGTTTTTAGAAGTCTCAGTCAAGCCCATCTTACCAATTTTTGCCACTCAATTGCATCTGAGAACCCTGGATGCACTAGGCAAGCAGAAAAAGTAGTTGACTCACTACCCAAAATGGTTTGTCTCTACTTTCTTTCGCCCACTCTTCAAGGGAGCCAATATCTATGACAAGTATGCAATAAGATCTCTTTTCCTCAGTATCCAGTCTAACATTTGCTGTAACATATCTTAGACTCACACAGAAATACAATTTACCAAACATTGACTAAACCTCCTTTGCTAAGAGGTCGGCCTGCCCTACAGGATTTCACTTTCAGTAAGGGAAATGGGATGTACAACACTGATTAAGTGTCAAAGAAAGGCCTAAAGCGATTTTAGAAGAAGGTCTATGGCTTTCTTACTTTTGTTAAGTTAACACTTGAACAAGACCCAACCCACAAGGCCCATACTTTCCCAGTGGCTGGGCAGATACTCCACTTAGTTTTACATTCAGGATAAAGACACAGGAATGTTTTGCTCTCTTGAGGGACATCAAAGTCCTGTTCATTAAGCATCTCCAACCATAAATCTTTAGGCTAGATTTAGTCAATTCCTTCTTCTACTCTTTATTTTCTTGGGCTCCAAAATCACTGCAGATGATGACTGCAGCCATGAAATTAAAAGACGTTTGCTTCTTGGAAGAAAAGCTATGACCAAACTAGACAGCATATTAAAAAGCAGAGACATTACTTTGTCAACAAAGGTCTGTCTAGTCAAAGCTATGGTTTTTCCAGTAGTCATGTACAGATGTGAGAGTTGGACCACAAAGAAAGCTGAGCACTGAAGGCCTGATGATTTAAACTGTGGTGTTGAAAAGACTCGGGAGAGTCCTTTGGACTGCAAGGAGGCAAAACCAGTCAATCCTAAAGGAAATCAACCCTGAAAATTCATTGGAAGGACTGATGCTGAAGCTGAAGCTCCAATACTTTGGCCACCTGAAGTGAAGAACTAACGTTGGAAAAGACCCTATGCTGGGAAAGAATGAAGGCAGGAGGAGAAGGGGATGACAGAAAATGAGATGGCTGAATGGCATCATTGACTTGATGGACAATGAATTTGAGCAAGCTCAGAGAGCTGGTGATAGAAGGAAAGCCTGGCATACTGCAGTCCATGGGGTCACAAAGAGTCGGACACAACAGAACGACTGAACAGAACTGAACTCCTTTACTCTTATCTCTAATGCTTACTTCTCAGATACCAATTGTTTGGCTCACTGATGCCGAGACCTCATTAGGATCAGCTGAGATCATTTTGGCTTCCTCTGTGGGGCCACATCCATGAGTACCACCACTGATTCCAACCACTTAACAACCAATGACACCCTCTTGCACCAGGACTCATGCTTCCAGATTTATGGCCTGATGCAGAAACTCAATCAACCTCCAGTCAATCTAGCACTACTCTTTCACAGGTACTATTTCAAAATTAGGTAAGGTGCCTATACCTCCCCAACTCTGCCCATCCCAAAGTCCAAGCTTCCAACAATGGGGAATGCCCTTTCTCCTACACTCCTGGTTGTAGGAATTCTATCCTCCTAATGTATAATTCTATCCTCCGAATGATTGCCTGAGGTCATGCAGTCACAATTCCTAACGAAGACAGTAATTCAATGTTTCTGGGTTACTGATATATACAAATAAATAAAATGCAGTATAGACTAATTAACAACAGATGCATATGAGAAAGAAAATCCAATGGGTGTATTCATTCTGGCAGTAATAATGCCCAGCCAAATAGACATAATTTGTTCTTTTATCTAAAATACACTTCTCTATATAGTAACCTATTTGAACTTCTCAGTTGCTCTGTGGTGTACACCAATAGGTCAGATATTATTATCTTCCTTTCAAATACCAGAAACTACTAGACCATTCAGGTACGACCTAAATCAAATCCTTTATAATTATACAGTGGAAGTGAGAAATAGATTTAAGGGACTAGATCTGATAGACAGAGTGGCTGATGAACTATGGATGAAGGTTCGTGACATTGTACAGGAGACAGGGAGCAAGACCATCCCCAAGAAAAAGAAATGCAAAAAGGTAAAATGGCTGTCTAAGGAGACCTTACAAATAGCTGTAAAAAGAAGAGGAGCAAAAAGCAAAGGAGAAAAGGACAGATATACCCATTTGAATGCAGAGTTCCAAAGAATAGCAAGGAGAGATAAGAAAGCCTTCCTCAGTGATCAGTGCAAAGAAATAAAGGAAAATAATAGAATGGGAAAGACTAGAGATCTCATTAAAAAAAATTAGAGATACCAAGGGAAGATTTCATGCAAAGATGGGCTCAATAAAGGACAGAAATGGTATGGACCTAACAGAAGCAGAAGATATTAAGAAGAGGTGACAAGAATACACGGAAGAACTGTACAAAAAGATCTTCATGACCCAGATAATCACGATAGTATGATCACTCACCTAGAGCCAGACACCCTGGAATGTGAAGTCAAGTGGGCCTTAGGAAGAATCACTATGAACAAAGCTAGTGGAGGTGATGGAATGCCAGTTGAGCTATTTCAAATCCTAAACGATGATGCTGTGAAAGTGCTGCACTCAATATGCCAGCAACTTTGGAAAACTCGGCAGTGACCATGGGACTGGAAAAGGCCAGTTTTCATTCCAATCTCAAAGAAAGGCAATGCCAAAGAATGCTCAAACTACTGCACAATTACACTCATTACACACTCTAGCAAAGTAATGCTCAAAATTCTCCAAGCCAGGCTTCAGCAATACATGAACCATGAACTTCCAGATGTTCAAGCTGGTTTTAGAAAAGATAGAGGAACCAGGGATCAAATTGCCAAATCTTCTGGATCATCGAAAAGTCAAGAGAGTTCCAAAAAACATCTATTTCTGCTTTATTGACTATGCCAAACCCTTTGACTGCATGGATCACAACAAACTGTGGGAAATTCTTAAAGAGATGGGAATACCAAACCACCGACTTGCCTCTTGAGAAATCTGTATGCAAGTCAGGAAGCAACAGTTAGGACTGGACGTGGAACAACAGACTGGTTCCAAGTAGGAAAAGAAGTACATCAAGGCTGTATATTGTCACCCTGCTTATTTAACTTATATGAAGAGTACATCATGAGCAATGCTGGGCTGGATGAAGCACAAGCTGGAATAAAGATTGCTGGGAGAAATATCAATAACCTCAGATATGCAGATGACACCACCGTTATGGAAGAAAGTGAAGAACTAAAGTGCCTCTTGATGAAAGTGAAAGAGGAAAGTGAAAAAGTTGGCTTAAAGCTCAACATTCAGAAAACTAAGATCATGGCATCCAGTCCTATCATGGCAAATAGATGGGGAAACAGGGGCTGACTTTATTTGGGGGGGCTCCAAAATCACTGCAGATGGTGACTGCAGCCATGAACTTAAAAGATGCTTGCTCCCTGGAAGGAAAGTTATGACTAACCTAGACAGCATATTAAAAAGCAGAGACAGTATTTTGCCAACAAAGGTCTGTCTAGTCAAAGCTATGGTTTTTCCAGTAGTCACGTATGGATGTGAGAGTTAGACTATAAAGAAAGCTGAAGAATTGATGCTTTTGAACTGTGGTGCTGGAGAAGACTCTGAGAGTCCCTTGGACTTCAAGGAGATCCAACCAGTCCATCCCAAAGGAGATCAGTCCTCGGTGTTCATTGAAAGGACTGATGTTGAAGCTGAATCTCCAATACTTTGGCCACCTGATGAGAAGAGCTGACTCACTGGAAAAGACCCTGATTCTAGGAAAGATTGAGGGCAGGAGGAGAAGGGGACGACAGAGGATGAGATGGTTGGATGGCATCACTGACTCAATGGACATGAGTTGGGTATGCTCCAGCAGTTGGTAATAGACAGGGAGGCCTGTCATGCTGCAGTCTATGGGGTCGCAAAGAGTTGGACTTGACAGAGCAACCAAACTGAACTGAACTGAAAGTCTCTTAGATAGTTACAACAGAACCTTAACTGAAATTCAGATCTTCTATCTAAATCCAGTGTATCATCTACTACATTATTTGCTTATGGTACTGATTTTAATGTTCTGCTCCCTGTCAGGTATCCCTAATGGAGAAAAAAATTTTTCATCTCCACCTTTTTCAGCATCAGAGCCTACTATGTGAGTTCACAAATCCTTCTTAATTTATTGAACTGAATTATTCCTTTATATCTTTGGTACTTTTCTCACTGAGAGAGGGAGTCATTCCCTTCCCCTTGGATCTGGACTGACTTTGGTGTCCCAACTGACCAATATAATCCTGCAGAAGTGACACCCTGTGATTTATCTTTTATATTTATCTTTATTTATTTGACAGCACCAGGTCTTAGTTGCAGCATGTGGGATCTTTAGCTGTGGCATGTGAACTCAGCTGCAGCGTCTAGTCCCCTGACCAGGGATTGAACCCATGCCCCCTTCGTGGGGAGCACAGAGTCAGCCACTGGACCAGCAGGGAAGTTCTGACCCTAAGTGATTTCTGAGGCTGGGTCATAAGCCTTTTGGCTTCCATGTAGGCCTCTTATAACTCACTCTAAGAAGTCTGAAAATAAATAAATAAATAAATAAATAAAAAGAAGTCTGCCGCCATGCTGTGATCAAGCCCAAGCAACCATGTGGAGAGGATCTTGAGGAGAAGGTCCAAGGCTCAGGAGTCAGCCCTGGCTGAACTCCCAGCCGAAAGCCAGCACTAAGTTGCCAGCTGTACGAATGAGCCATTTTATTTTTTTTTTAATTAAATTTATTTATTTTTTTTAATTACAATACTGTATTTGTTTTGCCATACATTGACACGAATCAGCCATAGGTGAACACAATCGCCCAATGCCGAAGCCCCCTCCCACCTCCCACCCCACATCCTCTACCTGAATCATCCTGTGCATCAGCCCCATGCATCCTGCATCCTACACCAAACATAGATTAGCGCTTCGTTTCTTACAGGAAAATACACATGCTTCACTGCCATTCTCCCAAACCATCCCACCCTTTCCCTCTCCCTCAGAGTCCAAAAGTCCACTCTATACCTCTGTGTCTCTTGTTGTCTCACATATAGGGTCATCATTACTGTCTTCTAAATTCCATATATATGTGTCAGTATACTGTATTGGTGTTTTTCTTTCTGGCTTGCTTCACTCTGTATAATCGGTTCCAATTTCATCCATCTCATTAGAACTGAGTCAAATTTATTCTTTTTAAGCGCTGAGTAGTATTCCATAGTGTATATGAACCACAGCTTTCTTATCCATTCATCTGCTGATGGACATCTAGGTTGCTTCCATGTCCTGGCTATTATAAACAGCGCTGCAATGAACATTGGGGTACATGTGTCTCTTTCAATTCTGGTTTCCTCAGTGTGTATGCCCAGCAGTGGGATTGCTGGGTCATAAAGCAGTTCTATTTGCAATTTTTAAGGAATCTCCACACTGTTTTCCATAATGGCTGTACTAGTTTGCATTCCCACCAGCAGTGTAAGAGGGTTCCCTTTTCTCCACACCCTCTCCAGCATTTATTGCTTGTAGACTTTTGGATCGCAGCCATTCTGACTGGTGTGAAATGATACCTCATTGTGGTCTTGATTTGCATTTCTCTGATAATGAGTGATGTTGAGCATCTTTTCATGTGTTTGTTAGCCATCCGTATGTCTTCTTTGGAGAAATGCCTTCTTTGGAGAAATGCCTAAATAGGCATTTCCATTTTTTGATTGGATCGTTTATTTTTCTGGAGTTGAGCTGCATAAGTGCTTATATATCTTTGAGATTAGTTGTTTGTCAGTTGTTTCATTTGCTATTGTTTTCTCCCATTCAGAAGGCTGTCTTTTCACCTTGCTTATAGTTTCCTTTGTTGTGCAGAAGCTTTTAATTTTAATTAGATCCCATTTGTTTATCTTTGTTTTTATTTCCAGTATACTGGGAGATGGATCATAGAGGATCCTGCTGTGATTTATGTCGGAGAGTGTTTTGCCTATGTTCTCCTCTAGGAGTTTTATAGTTTCTGGTCTTACATTTAGATCTTTAATCCATTTTGAGTTTATTAAAAATATGGAACGCTTCACAAATTTGCGTGTCATCCTTGCGCAGGGGCCATGCTAATCTTCTCTGTATCGTTCCAATTTTAGTATATGTGCTGCCGAAGCGAGCACCGAATGAGCCATTTTAGAAATGGATCATCCAGTCCCAGTCAGGACCAATGAGCCGTCCTCATGCGGCCCTCTCCAGTTTGTAGAACTGTAGACTAAATGAATGATTTACTATCATTTTAAGCCATCAAGTTTGAGGATGGTTGGTTTCACAGCAAATAATTGAAATTTACTTTTTCAAAACCCTCATGTCTAAAAACAATACCAAAAGGAAATGCAGTGGCACACATAAAACTGGTTATGCACTGTGAGTATTTTTGTGCTTTTTCCCTTAGATATTTTATTTTATACGAAGATAAAGCAGATGAAGAGAGTATCCTCTGATTTACAAAAGCAAAAGAAAAAAGGCAATTAGACAAATTGTTTCAAAATGTCTTCAATCCTAAATAATAAAAATCTTATTATAAATATGTTAATATTTGGTTCAAAACTCTATGGAAAGAATTAGGCCCTCAAGCTTTTACAGCTCTGTGAAGACCTTCTAAATATAGGAGAGTAAAACTGAAATTTATGTCAGTTTATTAATGGCATCACTTAAAACTATAACAGTTAATTAACTAATTAACAACTTAATTAACTCAGCACTTAATTTACTTACTTGAGTTCACTTAAATTCCCTAGATGCGATTTAAATAAACTTTCAGTGTAATTCCTGACTAACCATGGAAACTGTGTGATGTATATTTATGAATTTAAAAGATATTTCTTAAAATTAAATTATTTAAGACAAAACACTAAGCCTAGAAGTGTTTTCTTCTTCAACAGGGACTATCTCTGAACATCTGATATATAGCAATTTAACTACTCCACCTTTTTTCTCTCAGAAAGAAACTCATACATGTGTTTGTTTAAACATACCAATATAACATTCAGAAGTAATTAAGTCAGTGTGAGCAAATTTCATCATAGTTTATTAAGAATTAATTATCCTATATTCTCAAAGAATAAACCTGAGACAATAATTGAAAATTACAGAAGAAAATTTGCTATAAAACATTCTCTGTTCCATGGATTTACTTATACATTAGACCTGTTTACAGACCAGTTCTATATAGTCAATGTGCGGTCTGTGGATCTGTGCCAGTCTGAGTTTGAAAAGTTAAGTTTTCCTCCTATGATTTTCCTTTACTTTCATATATCTACCACACTCACAACACTTCTGACACCAGATATGTGGGTACTTTCTCTCTGCCCAAGAATTCTCTGCAACACTAACTGGTATCCTACAATTTAAACCAGTTCTGACACTGTCTACCTGGAGACAGCATGGGATTCTCCAGATTAAGGGCCCAGTACTATAAAACTGTTCCCACTTAGACACCAATTATATGTCCAGGTTACCATCTGTGCTTATGGCCAATAGCTATAAATCTGAGGTTCTCATGCTGGAGCGGCTTATAGAACTCAGGGAAACACTTATGTTAGCCAGTATGTTAAAAGATACACTAAAGGCTACAAATAAACAGTCAGATCAAAAGATACATAGGATAACGTCTGGGAGGGTCCTGAATGCAGGAGCTTGGGGTGTGTTACCCCAAGCTGGGGTGTGTTACCCTCCCAGTACGTGAATGTTTGTCAACCTGGAAGCTCCCCAAACCCATACTTCTGGGGTTTATAGAGGCTTCATCATGTAGGTATGATGATCAACAAATCCATCTCCAGTCCTTCTCCCCTCTCCAGAGAACTGACAGAGGGCTGCGGAGGGAGTGAAAATTTCAAGCTTCTAACCAAGGCTTGGTCTTTCCAGTGACCAGCCCCCATCCAGGAACCAGGAAGTTCACTCAGAATCACTTCATTAGAACAAAAGACGCTCCTAACACCCAGGAAATTATAAGGGTTTTAGGAGCCTTGTGGGCTTCCTGGTGGCACGGAGGTTAAAGTGTCTGCCTGCAATGCAGGAGACCCGGGATCGATCCCTGGGTTGGGAAGATCCCCTGGAGAAGGAAATGGCAACCCACTCCAGTATTCTTGCCTGGAGAATCCCATGGACAGAGGAACCTGGTGGGCTACAGTCCACAGGGTCGCAAAGAGTCGGACACAACTAAGCGACTTCACTTCACTTCACCTCACTTAGGAGCCTTGTATTAGGAACCAGGGTCAAAGACCAAATATTAGAATAGGAAATGCTCCTAGTGCTTGTTACGCAGGAAATCACAAGGGTTTTAGGAGCTCTGTGCCAGGGAAGAAATCAATATACTTTGTTCTATTATCTCACAAAGTTGATGAATTCTTATTAGTAGCAGATGAGAAAAGTACAGAAACTGAGTGTTTAGATACATTTATAGCACTTCAAGAAGATAATTATATGTCTATTGATTCTAATAATAATATAATTAGGCTTGCATTTTATAAGTCTGTTTTTTATTTCTTTTCTCTAATAATTCATTTTTATTATTACTTAAAAACATTCTAGTCTGCAACAGATTGCAATTTTTTAAAACCTGGTTCCTTTGCACAGACAATTTGGGAAGCACTGATTTGACCAGGCTAAGTACTAAGGCAAATAAAAATATGGGTAAGAAATATGTTCATAAAGTTTACATCCTAACAAGAAAGGTAGGTTGCGACTGCTGCATTGTTGTTCAGTCACTAAATTTTCGTATCCAACTCTTTGTGACCCCACGGGCTGTCCTCCACTATCTCCCAGAGTTTGTTCAAATTCACATTCATTGAGTCAGTAATGCTATCTAACCATCTCAATCCAGCCAGTCAACCCTGAATATTCATTGGAAGGACTGATGCTAAAGTTGAAGCTCCAAAACTCTGGCCACTTGATTCAAAGGGTCAACTCACTGGAACAGACACTGATGCTGGGAAAGATTGAAGGCAAAAGAGGAAAGGGTGACATAGGATGAGATGGTTAGACTGTTGCATAATTGAAGCATAAACATCAGGTTCTAGACACTCAGAGGAGTGAGATGATTCCAAGCAGGAGAGATAACAGAAATCTTCATGAAGGAAACAATTGTTGACTGAGGGCTTCATTGAGGGGTGGTAGAACTTTGGGATATAGAAGTAGAGGATGATGTATATTTCAAACAGAGTGAACCATGTGAGTAGTCAGGTGTGAGGGGGTGGGGCACAGCTGTGTATTAGGAGAAAGAAGCAAGAGACTCTCCTTGTTTGGTGAGAGCAGAGGGAACACACTAAATCTGGAAGAGTAGATCCAAGGCTCAATTGGGAAAGGCCTTGGAGTGCCAAGTTAAGACATTTGCAGTTGATTAAGATTAGCTCCAAGCTGCCATTGAAAATTTCTGAGCAGAGAAGCGGCCTTCTCAAAGTTATGTCCTAGAAGATGCATTGGATGAGAGAAAGCCTAGGGATCCAATCCAGGAAGAATACCATAAAGTCTTCAGGGAGGACGTGATAGATCTAGGCCATCTGAAGAGCATGCAGATCAAGACTGTACTAAGTGCACCTTTTAAATTATTTGTTGTTGTTGTTGTGCTGGGTCTTTGTTGTGTGCTTTCTCTAGTTGCGGCGAGTGGGGGTTACTCTTCCTTGCAGCGCACGACTTCCTTGCAGTGGCCTCTCTTGCTGAGCACAGGCCTTAGGCATGGGCGCTTCAGCAGTGGCTCTCAGGAGCTCATGGACTCAGCAGTTGCGGTGTCCCGGCTCTAAAACACAGGCTCAGCAGTTGTGGCACACGGGCTTAGTTGCTCCACAGCACGTGGAGTCTTCCTGGACCAGGGATCAAACACATGTCCCCTGCACTGGCAGGCAGATTCTTATCCACTGTACACCAAGGAAGTCCCCATAATAAGTGCACTTTTAACCTTTCCAGAGTAGTGATCAATAAGTCGAAACACAACAGTGATCTACCATATAAAACACCTGAGCAAGTAGCAGGTGGCTAACATTTATTAGACATTCACTTTCGGATCAATAGCTCATGTAACCCTCAAAATGACTTTAAACATTACATTCTACTATGGTTTCCATTTTGCATATAAGAAATTTTAGGAAACTGGAGCCTATTATACAGAGTGAAGTAAGCCAGAAAGAAAAACACCAACACAGTATACTAATGCATATATATGGAATTTAGAAAGATGGTAACAATAACCCTGCATGAGAGACAGCAAAAGAGACACAGATGTATAGAACAGTCTTTTGGACTCTGTGGGAGAGGGCGAGGCTGTGATGATTTGGGAGAATGGCATTGAAACATGTATAATATCATATGTGAAACAAATAGCCAGTCCAGGTTTGATGCATGATACAGGATGCTCGGGGCTGGTGCACTGGGATGACCCAGAGGGATGGTACAGGGAGGGAGGTGGGAGGAGGGTTCAGGATGGGGAACACGTATACACCCGTGGTGGATTCATGTTGATGTATGGCAAAACCAATACAATATTGTAAAGTAATTAGCCTCCAATTAAAGTAAATAAATTTATATTTCAAAAAAGAAAAAGAAGTTTTAGGGTATAAAGTTTAAGTACCACACCTAAGACCCCCAATTAAACAAGAATATCTTGAAATTGAATCATCAGTCTAATGCCAAAGTCTATTTCAGTATTATTGGATGAACTCTAGAAGTAACCCCTCAGTCATGTTCTGCCTGCATAGACAAGGAGGATTAGGTGGAAAACAGTTAAAATCCACATCGGCTCTCCACCTGAACACTATGAAGCTCAGACTTTGAGAAGGTCTAGGATTTTACCTGCTTTTTCATCTAAAAGAATGAGGTTACTATAAACTAATAGGAAGATGATATTTCCTTCAGTAAAGAGCTGAAGATATCTTAATGTCTATGAACTCTTGACTTTGGGAAAGGAACAGCACAGGCTGTTGAAACAAACATGATCTTGTCAACACAATAAAGGCAATGAATAACTGTCCATCAGAGGCCAAGAATGAATATAATAACAAATCTACACTTGAAGATCTGGGAATGAAAGGTGAAAAGCAAATGCTGTGATGTTATTTGTTTACCTATTGGGAATGAGAAGCTAATGGAACAGAATCAAAGACAATATAACACTGATTGTCAATACCATCATTCTTAGAAACATGGACAATTTTGAGGGCACCATTCTTATGCTGGGAAAGATTCTAATCTAATTGTCCTCCCAACAAAATACAACCATATGGTTGCTGTCCGAGGAATTAAAAAAAAAAACAATAACAACAAACTTTAATCGAAATAGTTCACACGATTGAGACAGAAATTCTAACAGAGGCCCTCTTCCTCTCTGAACACCCATTTTAGGAACTTCCTGACAGAAATATCCTCCGATGCTAGCTCTCCCT